>OU452291.1:0-5000000 GCA_911728535.1 Pammene fasciana
ACACGAACCTAACCTAACCTAACCTAACCTAACCTAACCTAACCTAACCTAACCTAACCTAACCTAACCTAACCTAACCTAACCTAACCTAACCTAACCTAACCTAACCTAACCTAACCTAACCTAACCTAACCTAACCTAACCTAACCTAACCTAACCTAACCTAACCTAACCTAACCTAACCTAACCTAACCTAACCTAACCTAACCTAACCTAACCTAACCTAACCTAACCTAACCTAACCTAACCTAACCTAACCTAACCTAACCTAACCTAACCTAACCTAACCTAACCTAACCTAACCTAACCTAACCTAACCTAACCTAACCTAACCTAACCTAACCTAACCTAACCTAACCTAACCTAACCTAACCTAACCTAACCTAACCTAACCTAACCTAACCTAACCTAACCTAACCTAACCTAACCTAACCTAACCTAACCTAACCTAACCTAACCTAACCTAACCTAACCTAACCTAACCTAACCTAACCTAACCTAACCTAACCTAACCTAACCTAACCTAACCTAACCTAACCTAACCTAACCTAACCTAACCTAACCTAACCTAACCTAACCTAACCTAACCTAACCTAACCTAACCTAACCTAACCTAACCTAACCTAACCTAACCTAACCTAACCTAACCTAACCTAACCTAACCTAACCTAACCTAACCTAACCTAACCTAACCTAACCTAACCTAACCTAACCTAACCTAACCTAACCTAACCTAACCTAACCTAACCTAACCTAACCTAACCTAACCTAACCTAACCTAACCTAACCTAACCTAACCTAACCTAACCTAACCTAACCTAACCTAACCTAACCTAACCTAACCTAACCTAACCTAACCTAACCTAACCTAACCTAACCTAACCTAACCTAACCTAACCTAACCTAACCTAACCTAACCTAACCTAACCTAACCTAACCTAACCTAACCTAACCTAACCTAACCTAACCTAACCTAACCTAACCTAACCTAACCTAACCTAACCTAACCTAACCTAACCTAACCTAACCTAACCTAACCTAACCTAACCTAACCTAACCTAACCTAACCTAACCTAACCTAACCTAACCTAACCTAACCTAACCTAACCTAACCTAACCTAACCTAACCTAACCTAACCTAACCTAACCTAACCTAACCTAACCTAACCTAACCTAACCTAACCTAACCTAACCTAACCTAACCTAACCTAACCTAACCTAACCTAACCTAACCTAACCTAACCTAACCTAACCTAACCTAACCTAACCTAACCTAACCTAACCTAACCTAACCTAACCTAACCTAACCTAACCTAACCTAACCTAACCTAACCTAACCTAACCTAACCTAACCTAACCTAACCTAACCTAACCTAACCTAACCTAACCTAACCTAACCTAACCTAACCTAACCTAACCTAACCTAACCTAACCTAACCTAACCTAACCTAACCTAACCTAACCTAACCTAACCTAACCTAACCTAACCTAACCTAACCTAACCTAACCTAACCTAACCTAACCTAACCTAACCTAACCTAACCTAACCTAACCTAACCTAACCTAACCTAACCTAACCTAACCTAACCTAACCTAACCTAACCTAACCTAACCTAACCTAACCTAACCTAACCTAACCTAACCTAACCTAACCTAACCTAACCTAACCTAACCTAACCTAACCTAACCTAACCTAACCTAACCTAACCTAACCTAACCTAACCTAACCTAACCTAACCTAACCTAACCTAACCTAACCTAACCTAACCTAACCTAACCTAACCTAACCTAACCTAACCTAACCTAACCTAACCTAACCTAACCTAACCTAACCTAACCTAACCTAACCTAACCTAACCTAACCTAACCTAACCTAACCTAACCTAACCTAACCTAACCTAACCTAACCTAACCTAACCTAACCTAACCTAACCTAACCTAACCTAACCTAACCTAACCTAACCTAACCTAACCTAACCTAACCTAACCTAACCTAACCTAACCTAACCTAACCTAACCTAACCTAACCTAACCTAACCTAACCTAACCTAACCTAACCTAACCTAACCTAACCTAACCTAACCTAACCTAACCTAACCTAACCTAACCTAACCTAACCTAACCTAACCTAACCTAACCTAACCTAACCTAACCTAACCTAACCTAACCTAACCTAACCTAACCTAACCTAACCTAACCTAACCTAACCTAACCTAACCTAACCTAACCTAACCTAACCTAACCTAACCTAACCTAACCTAACCTAACCTAACCTAACCTAACCTAACCTAACCTAACCTAACCTAACCTAACCTAACCTAACCTAACCTAACCTAACCTAACCTAACCTAACCTAACCTAACCTAACCTAACCTAACCTAACCTAACCTAACCTAACCTAACCTAACCTAACCTAACCTAACCTAACCTAACCTAACCTAACCTAACCTAACCTAACCTAACCTAACCTAACCTAACCTAACCTAACCTAACCTAACCTAACCTAACCTAACCTAACCTAACCTAACCTAACCTAACCTAACCTAACCTAACCTAACCTAACCTAACCTAACCTAACCTAACCTAACCTAACCTAACCTAACCTAACCTAACCTAACCTAACCTAACCTAACCTAACCTAACCTAACCTAACCTAACCTAACCTAACCTAACCTAACCTAACCTAACCTAACCTAACCTAACCTAACCTAACCTAACCTAACCTAACCTAACCTAACCTAACCTAACCTAACCTAACCTAACCTAACCTAACCTAACCTAACCTAACCTAACCTAACCTAACCTAACCTAACCTAACCTAACCTAACCTAACCTAACCTAACCTAACCTAACCTAACCTAACCTAACCTAACCTAACCTAACCTAACCTAACCTAACCTAACCTAACCTAACCTAACCTAACCTAACCTAACCTAACCTAACCTAACCTAACCTAACCTAACCTAACCTAACCTAACCTAACCTAACCTAACCTAACCTAACCTAACCTAACCTAACCTAACCTAACCTAACCTAACCTAACCTAACCTAACCTAACCTAACCTAACCTAACCTAACCTAACCTAACCTAACCTAACCTAACCTAACCTAACCTAACCTAACCTAACCTAACCTAACCTAACCTAACCTAACCTAACCTAACCTAACCTAACCTAACCTAACCTAACCTAACCTAACCTAACCTAACCTAACCTAACCTAACCTAACCTAACCTAACCTAACCTAACCTAACCTAACCTAACCTAACCTAACCTAACCTAACCTAACCTAACCTAACCTAACCTAACCTAACCTAACCTAACCTAACCTAACCTAACCTAACCTAACCTAACCTAACCTAACCTAACCTAACCTAACCTAACCTAACCTAACCTAACCTAACCTAACCTAACCTAACCTAACCTAACCTAACCTAACCTAACCTAACCTAACCTAACCTAACCTAACCTAACCTAACCTAACCTAACCTAACCTAACCTAACCTAACCTAACCTAACCTAACCTAACCTAACCTAACCTAACCTAACCTAACCTAACCTAACCTAACCTAACCTAACCTAACCTAACCTAACCTAACCTAACCTAACCTAACCTAACCTAACCTAACCTAACCTAACCTAACCTAACCTAACCTAACCTAACCTAACCTAACCTAACCTAACCTAACCTAACCTAACCTAACCTAACCTAACCTAACCTAACCTAACCTAACCTAACCTAACCTAACCTAACCTAACCTAACCTAACCTAACCTAACCTAACCTAACCTAACCTAACCTAACCTAACCTAACCTAACCTAACCTAACCTAACCTAACCTAACCTAACCTAACCTAACCTAACCTAACCTAACCTAACCTAACCTAACCTAACCTAACCTAACCTAACCTAACCTAACCTAACCTAACCTAACCTAACCTAACCTAACCTAACCTAACCTAACCTAACCTAACCTAACCTAACCTAACCTAACCTAACCTAACCTAACCTAACCTAACCTAACCTAACCTAACCTAACCTAACCTAACCTAACCTAACCTAACCTAACCTAACCTAACCTAACCTAACCTAACCTAACCTAACCTAACCTAACCTAACCTAACCTAACCTAACCTAACCTAACCTAACCTAACCTAACCTAACCTAACCTAACCTAACCTAACCTAACCTAACCTAACCTAACCTAACCTAACCTAACCTAACCTAACCTAACCTAACCTAACCTAACCTAACCTAACCTAACCTAACCTAACCTAACCTAACCTAACCTAACCTAACCTAACCTAACCTAACCTAACCTAACCTAACCTAACCTAACCTAACCTAACCTAACCTAACCTAACCTAACCTAACCTAACCTAACCTAACCTAACCTAACCTAACCTAACCTAACCTAACCTAACCTAACCTAACCTAACCTAACCTAACCTAACCTAACCTAACCTAACCTAACCTAACCTAACCTAACCTAACCTAACCTAACCTAACCTAACCTAACCTAACCTAACCTAACCTAACCTAACCTAACCTAACCTAACCTAACCTAACCTAACCTAACCTAACCTAACCTAACCTAACCTAACCTAACCTAACCTAACCTAACCTAACCTAACCTAACCTAACCTAACCTAACCTAACCTAACCTAACCTAACCTAACCTAACCTAACCTAACCTAACCTAACCTAACCTAACCTAACCTAACCTAACCTAACCTAACCTAACCTAACCTAACCTAACCTAACCTAACCTAACCTAACCTAACCTAACCTAACCTAACCTAACCTAACCTAACCTAACCTAACCTAACCTAACCTAACCTAACCTAACCTAACCTAACCTAACCTAACCTAACCTAACCTAACCTAACCTAACCTAACCTAACCTAACCTAACCTAACCTAACCTAACCTAACCTAACCTAACCTAACCTAACCTAACCTAACCTAACCTAACCTAACCTAACCTAACCTAACCTAACCTAACCTAACCTAACCTAACCTAACCTAACCTAACCTAACCTAACCTAACCTAACCTAACCTAACCTAACCTAACCTAACCTAACCTAACCTAACCTAACCTAACCTAACCTAACCTAACCTAACCTAACCTAACCTAACCTAACCTAACCTAACCTAACCTAACCTAACCTAACCTAACCTAACCTAACCTAACCTAACCTAACCTAACCTAACCTAACCTAACCTAACCTAACCTAACCTAACCTAACCTAACCTAACCTAACCTAACCTAACCTAACCTAACCTAACCTAACCTAACCTAACCTAACCTAACCTAACCTAACCTAACCTAACCTAACCTAACCTAACCTAACCTAACCTAACCTAACCTAACCTAACCTAACCTAACCTAACCTAACCTAACCTAACCTAACCTAACCTAACCTAACCTAACCTAACCTAACCTAACCTAACCTAACCTAACCTAACCTAACCTAACCTAACCTAACCTAACCTAACCTAACCTAACCTAACCTAACCTAACCTAACCTAACCTAACCTAACCTAACCTAACCTAACCTAACCTAACCTAACCTAACCTAACCTAACCTAACCTAACCTAACCTAACCTAACCTAACCTAACCTAACCTAACCTAACCTAACCTAACCTAACCTAACCTAACCTAACCTAACCTAACCTAACCTAACCTAACCTAACCTAACCTAACCTAACCTAACCTAACCTAACCTAACCTAACCTAACCTAACCTAACCTAACCTAACCTAACCTAACCTAACCTAACCTAACCTAACCTAACCTAACCTAACCTAACCTAACCTAACCTAACCTAACCTAACCTAACCTAACCTAACCTAACCTAACCTAACCTAACCTAACCTAACCTAACCTAACCTAACCTAACCTAACCTAACCTAACCTAACCTAACCTAACCTAACCTAACCTAACCTAACCTAACCTAACCTAACCTAACCTAACCTAACCTAACCTAACCTAACCTAACCTAACCTAACCTAACCTAACCTAACCTAACCTAACCTAACCTAACCTAACCTAACCTAACCTAACCTAACCTAACCTAACCTAACCTAACCTAACCTAACCTAACCTAACCTAACCTAACCTAACCTAACCTAACCTAACCTAACCTAACCTAACCTAACCTAACCTAACCTAACCTAACCTAACCTAACCTAACCTAACCTAACCTAACCTAACCTAACCTAACCTAACCTAACCTAACCTAACCTAACCTAACCTAACCTAACCTAACCTAACCTAACCTAACCTAACCTAACCTAACCTAACCTAACCTAACCTAACCTAACCTAACCTAACCTAACCTAACCTAACCTAACCTAACCTAACCTAACCTAACCTAACCTAACCTAACCTAACCTAACCTAACCTAACCTAACCTAACCTAACCTAACCTAACCTAACCTAACCTAACCTAACCTAACCTAACCTAACCTAACCTAACCTAACCTAACCTAACCTAACCTAACCTAACCTAACCTAACCTAACCTAACCTAACCTAACCTAACCTAACCTAACCTAACCTAACCTAACCTAACCTAACCTAACCTAACCTAACCTAACCTAACCTAACCTAACCTAACCTAACCTAACCTAACCTAACCTAACCTAACCTAACCTAACCTAACCTAACCTAACCTAACCTAACCTAACCTAACCTAACCTAACCTAACCTAACCTAACCTAACCTAACCTAACCTAACCTAACCTAACCTAACCTAACCTAACCTAACCTAACCTAACCTAACCTAACCTAACCTAACCTAACCTAACCTAACCTAACCTAACCTAACCTAACCTAACCTAACCTAACCTAACCTAACCTAACCTAACCTAACCTAACCTAACCTAACCTAACCTAACCTAACCTAACCTAACCTAACCTAACCTAACCTAACCTAACCTAACCTAACCTAACCTAACCTAACCTAACCTAACCTAACCTAACCTAACCTAACCTAACCTAACCTAACCTAACCTAACCTAACCTAACCTAACCTAACCTAACCTAACCTAACCTAACCTAACCTAACCTAACCTAACCTAACCTAACCTAACCTAACCTAACCTAACCTAACCTAACCTAACCTAACCTAACCTAACCTAACCTAACCTAACCTAACCTAACCTAACCTAACCTAACCTAACCTAACCTAACCTAACCTAACCTAACCTAACCTAACCTAACCTAACCTAACCTAACCTAACCTAACCTAACCTAACCTAACCTAACCTAACCTAACCTAACCTAACCTAACCTAACCTAACCTAACCTAACCTAACCTAACCTAACCTAACCTAACCTAACCTAACCTAACCTAACCTAACCTAACCTAACCTAACCTAACCTAACCTAACCTAACCTAACCTAACCTAACCTAACCTAACCTAACCTAACCTAACCTAACCTAACCTAACCTAACCTAACCTAACCTAACCTAACCTAACCTAACCTAACCTAACCTAACCTAACCTAACCTAACCTAACCTAACCTAACCTAACCTAACCTAACCTAACCTAACCTAACCTAACCTAACCTAACCTAACCTAACCTAACCTAACCTAACCTAACCTAACCTAACCTAACCTAACCTAACCTAACCTAACCTAACCTAACCTAACCTAACCTAACCTAACCTAACCTAACCTAACCTAACCTAACCTAACCTAACCTAACCTAACCTAACCTAACCTAACCTAACCTAACCTAACCTAACCTAACCTAACCTAACCTAACCTAACCTAACCTAACCTAACCTAACCTAACCTAACCTAACCTAACCTAACCTAACCTAACCTAACCTAACCTAACCTAACCTAACCTAACCTAACCTAACCTAACCTAACCTAACCTAACCTAACCTAACCTAACCTAACCTAACCTAACCTAACCTAACCTAACCTAACCTAACCTAACCTAACCTAACCTAACCTAACCTAACCTAACCTAACCTAACCTAACCTAACCTAACCTAACCTAACCTAACCTAACCTAACCTAACCTAACCTAACCTAACCTAACCTAACCTAACCTAACCTAACCTAACCTAACCTAACCTAACCTAACCTAACCTAACCTAACCTAACCTAACCTAACCTAACCTAACCTAACCTAACCTAACCTAACCTAACCTAACCTAACCTAACCTAACCTAACCTAACCTAACCTAACCTAACCTAACCTAACCTAACCTAACCTAACCTAACCTAACCTAACCTAACCTAACCTAACCTAACCTAACCTAACCTAACCTAACCTAACCTAACCTAACCTAACCTAACCTAACCTAACCTAACCTAACCTAACCTAACCTAACCTAACCTAACCTAACCTAACCTAACCTAACCTAACCTAACCTAACCTAACCTAACCTAACCTAACCTAACCTAACCTAACCTAACCTAACCTAACCTAACCTAACCTAACCTAACCTAACCTAACCTAACCTAACCTAACCTAACCTAACCTAACCTAACCTAACCTAACCTAACCTAACCTAACCTAACCTAACCTAACCTAACCTAACCTAACCTAACCTAACCTAACCTAACCTAACCTAACCTAACCTAACCTAACCTAACCTAACCTAACCTAACCTAACCTAACCTAACCTAACCTAACCTAACCTAACCTAACCTAACCTAACCTAACCTAACCTAACCTAACCTAACCTAACCTAACCTAACCTAACCTAACCTAACCTAACCTAACCTAACCTAACCTAACCTAACCTAACCTAACCTAACCTAACCTAACCTAACCTAACCTAACCTAACCTAACCTAACCTAACCTAACCTAACCTAACCTAACCTAACCTAACCTAACCTAACCTAACCTAACCTAACCTAACCTAACCTAACCTAACCTAACCTAACCTAACCTAACCTAACCTAACCTAACCTAACCTAACCTAACCTAACCTAACCTAACCTAACCTAACCTAACCTAACCTAACCTAACCTAACCTAACCTAACCTAACCTAACCTAACCTAACCTAACCTAACCTAACCTAACCTAACCTAACCTAACCTAACCTAACCTAACCTAACCTAACCTAACCTAACCTAACCTAACCTAACCTAACCTAACCTAACCTAACCTAACCTAACCTAACCTAACCTAACCTAACCTAACCTAACCTAACCTAACCTAACCTAACCTAACCTAACCTAACCTAACCTAACCTAACCTAACCTAACCTAACCTAACCTAACCTAACCTAACCTAACCTAACCTAACCTAACCTAACCTAACCTAACCTAACCTAACCTAACCTAACCTAACCTAACCTAACCTAACCTAACCTAACCTAACCTAACCTAACCTAACCTAACCTAACCTAACCTAACCTAACCTAACCTAACCTAACCTAACCTAACCTAACCTAACCTAACCTAACCTAACCTAACCTAACCTAACCTAACCTAACCTAACCTAACCTAACCTAACCTAACCTAACCTAACCTAACCTAACCTAACCTAACCTAACCTAACCTAACCTAACCTAACCTAACCTAACCTAACCTAACCTAACCTAACCTAACCTAACCTAACCTAACCTAACCTAACCTAACCTAACCTAACCTAACCTAACCTAACCTAACCTAACCTAACCTAACCTAACCTAACCTAACCTAACCTAACCTAACCTAACCTAACCTAACCTAACCTAACCTAACCTAACCTAACCTAACCTAACCTAACCTAACCTAACCTAACCTAACCTAACCTAACCTAACCTAACCTAACCTAACCTAACCTAACCTAACCTAACCTAACCTAACCTAGCCTAACCTAACCTAACCTAACCTAACCTAACCTAACCTAACCTAACCTAACCTAACCTAACCTAACCTAACCTAACCTAACCTAACCTAACCTAACCTAACCTAACCTAACCTAACCTAACCTAACCTAACCTAACCTAACCTAACCTAACCTAACCTAACCTAACCTAACCTAACCTAACCTAACCTAACCTAACCTAACCTAACCTAACCTAACCTAACCTAACCTAACCTAACCTAACCTAACCTAACCTAACCTAACCTAACCTAACCTAACCTAACCTAACCTAACCTAACCTAACCTAACCTAACCTAACCTAACCTAACCTAACCTAACCTAACCTAACCTAACCTAACCTAACCTAACCTAACCTAACCTAACCTAACCTAACCTAACCTAACCTAACCTAACCTAACCTAACCTAACCTAACCTAACCTAACCTAACCTAACCTAACCTAACCTAACCTAACCTAACCTAACCTAACCTAACCTAACCTAACCTAACCTAACCTAACCTAACCTAACCTAACCTAACCTAACCTAACCTAACCTAACCTAACCTAACCTAACCTAACCTAACCTAACCTAACCTAACCTAACCTAACCTAACCTAACCTAACCTAACCTAACCTAACCTAACCTAACCTAACCTAACCTAACCTAACCTAACCTAACCTAACCTAACCTAACCTAACCTAACCTAACCTAACCTAACCTAACCTAACCTAACCTAACCTAACCTAACCTAACCTAACCTAACCTAACCTAACCTAACCTAACCTAACCTAACCTAACCTAACCTAACCTAACCTAACCTAACCTAACCTAACCTAACCTAACCTAACCTAACCTAACCTAACCTAACCTAACCTAACCTAACCTAACCTAACCTAACCTAACCTAACCTAACCTAACCTAACCTAACCTAACCTAACCTAACCTAACCTAACCTAACCTAACCTAACCTAACCTAACCTAACCTAACCTAACCTAACCTAACCTAACCTAACCTAACCTAACCTAACCTAACCTAACCTAACCTAACCTAACCTAACCTAACCTAACCTAACCTAACCTAACCTAACCTAACCTAACCTAACCTAACCTAACCTAACCTAACCTAACCTAACCTAACCTAACCTAACCTAACCTAACCTAACCTAACCTAACCTAACCTAACCTAACCTAACCTAACCTAACCTAACCTAACCTAACCTAACCTAACCTAACCTAACCTAACCTAACCTAACCTAACCTAACCTAACCTAACCTAACCTAACCTAACCTAACCTAACCTAACCTAACCTAACCTAACCTAACCTAACCTAACCTAACCTAACCTAACCTAACCTAACCTAACCTAACCTAACCTAACCTAACCTAACCTAACCTAACCTAACCTAACCTAACCTAACCTAACCTAACCTAACCTAACCTAACCTAACCTAACCTAACCTAACCTAACCTAACCTAACCTAACCTAACCTAACCTAACCTAACCTAACCTAACCTAACCTAACCTAACCTAACCTAACGGGGTGCAGGGCTGGTAGACCTCCTCGTGGTGCACCCTGGGAGGGGGAGGATAGCCGCTCAGTTGCGCGTTTGCTATTCTCCCTCTGCTAACTACCAGCCACAGAAGTTGTTGCAGTCGAGCTTGCTCCTGCGTGGGCTTAAGTGCCGTGTTTCCAACCAAACAAACCCAAACACCAACAAAACCAAAACCCCCATCCTCTCATTACTAGTTTATCTAGTACCTAACACTATATCGCCATCAACATAATGCGCCGTCGGGCCACCGCGTCGGTGCGCTATTGCGCTGCCGCGGTGACTCGACGGAATGCTGGCGCAAATTGCCGGCAATTGTCGGTACCCCCAAAAACTTTCCCCATACACTCCCAAATATAAATCCCATACACTTCCAACTACCTACCTTCATACACTCCCAAATATTAACCCCCACACGCTCCCAAATACCAATTCCCATACACTCCCAAGTACCAACCCCCATACACTTCCAAATATCAACCTTCATACGCTCCCAAATACCAACCCACTCCCAACAACAACATTCCCCCAAACACTAAATCCTTTAGTAAATTCAGATAATTTACTAACTAACGCCACAGCTCCATTTACACATTGCACCGCCGGGCCACCGCGCCGGTGCGCCTATGCAACGTAGCGGTGAACCGACGGCTCGCTGGAGCAAACTGCAAGGCAGTTACCCCCAAAAACCCACCCCAATCAATCCCAATCAACCCCAAAAACCTCACTAACACACTGGAGGGCATTCCTATGAATTCCCTCCGAACCACTCGCTTTTTGTGGATAGCTGGTCGCCCGTATACCGATAGCGAGGGCCAGCTATCCCACAATCAAACACAAAAACACCCCAAATAAACTCCACACACACCCCCAACCAAACCAAAACCACACTCCACACGAAGCGGGGGAGGTTTTAGTCCGTAGGCGACTGGCGATGGCACTCCATCTCAGGGTGGAGTGCCATCGCCAATCGAGTCGGGCATGCGGTCGGGTACGGGCCCGGCCGTATCCTATGAGGATTTCCTCCCTCGCCGCAAAAAAAAAAAAAAAAAAAAAACCTAACCTAACCTAACCTAACCTAACCTAACCTAACCTAACCTAACCTAACCTAACCTAACCTAACCTAACCTAACCTAACCTAACCTAACCTAACCTAACCTAACCTAACCTAACCTAACCTAACCTAACCTAACCTAACCTAACCTAACCTAACCTAACCTAACCTAACCTAACCTAACCTAACCTAACCTAACCTAACCTAACCTAACCTAACCTAACCTAACCTAACCTAACCTAACCTAACCTAACCTAACCTAACCTAACCTAACCTAACCTAACCTAACCTAACCTAACCTAACCTAACCTAACCTAACCTAACCTAACCTAACCTAACCTAACCTAACCTAACCTAACCGGGGTGCAGGGCTGGTAGACCTCCTCGTGGTGCACCCTGGGAGGGGGAGGATAGCCGCTCAGTTGCGCGTTTGCTATTCTCCCTCTGCTAACTACCAGCCACAGAAGTGGTTGCAGTCGAGCTTGCTCCTGCGTGGGCTTAAGTGCCGTGTTTCCCAAAACAAAACCAAAACCCCCATCCTCTCATTACTAGTTTATCTAGTACCTAACACTATATCGCCATCAACATAATGCGCCGTCGGGCCACCGCGTCGGTGCGCTATTGCGCTGCCGCGTTGGCTCGACGGAATGCTGGTGCAAACTGCCGGCAATTGTCGGCAGGTACCCCCAAAACACTATCCCCATTCACTTCCAAATATAAACCCCCATACACTATCAACTACCTACCCCCATACGCTCCCAAATATAAATTCCCATACGCTCCCAAGTACCAACCCCCATACGCTTTCAAATACCAACCTTCCTACACTTCCAAATATCAACCCTCATACACTCCCAAATACCAACCCACTCCCAACAACAACATTCCCCCAAACACTAAATCCTTTAGTAAATTCAGATAATTTACTAACTAACGCTACAGCTCCATTTACACATTGCACCGCCGGGCCACCGCGCCGGTGCGCCTATGCAACGTAGCGGTGGACCGACGGCTCGCTGGAGCAAACTGCAAGGCAGTTACCCCCAAAAACCCACCCCCAATCAATCCCAATCAACCCCAAAAACCTCACCAACACACTGGAGGGCATTCCTATGAATTCCCTCCGAACCACTCGCTTTTTGTGGATAGCTGGTCGCCCGTATACCGATAGCGAGGGCCAGCTATCCCACAATTAAACACAAAAACACCCCAAATAAACTCCACACACACCCCCAACAAAACCAAAACCACACTCCACACGAAGCGGGGGAGGTTTTAGTCCGTAGGCGACTGGCGATGGCACTCCATCTCAGGGTGGAGTGCCATCGCCAATCGAGTCGGGCATGCGGTCGGGTACGGGCCCGGCCGTATCCTATGAGGATTTCCTCCCTCGCCGCAAAAAAAAAAAAAAAAAAAAAAAAAACCTAACCTAACCTAACCTAACCTAACCTAACCTAACCTAACCTAACCTAACCTAACCTAACCTAACCTAACCTAACCTAACCTAACCTAACCTAACCTAACCTAACCTAACCTAACCTAACCTAACCTAACCTAACCTAACCTAACCTAACCTAACCTAACCTAACCTAACCTAACCTAACCTAACCTAACCTAACCTAACCTAACCTAACCTAACCTAACCTAACCTAACCTAACCTAACCTAACCTAACCTAACCTAACCTAACCTAACCTAACCTAACCTAACCTAACCTAACCTAACCTAACCTAACCTAACCTAACCTAACCTAACCTAACCTAACCTAACCTAACCTAACCTAACCTAACCTAACCTAACCTAACCTAACCTAACCTAACCTAACCTAACCTAACCAAGCTCTTTTTGAGAAACCAAACATAGACCTAAAAATCTCAAACTCACACCCAAATTTAAACTAATTAAGCCCGATTTTTCGACACCACTCCTATTTCCGTGACCCCTCTGGTCACGGAGATTTTTCCCTTTTCCACTTTTTCAAAATTTCTCAACTTTAAAAATTCTATAAAATATTCATTTTCCATAATTTCTTTACTTTTTCCTCACTAAAAATCATAATTTTACAATATCTTTCCATAACTGTATTAAATTCCTATATTTTCACCCTTTCCCCATACAAAAACAAATAATTCTCTTACAATAATTTTGGCGCCTGACAAACCGCAATAGCAATTTAGAAAATCTTAGTTTTCTCATAAACCCCTCGGTCAATTCTCAATTTTATTATCTCATTCTGTTACCTAAATTTTTTGCTTTCTTTTATGTTCTATTCATTATTTCAACCAGACGCATAGTTTTAATTTTATTCCATAAGTTCACTTCCCTCGTCATTTTCAGGAAAATTTTCAGTCTTTTTAAAATTTTGTTCAAAAAAGTTAGCAGTAAAAATCTCAAATTTAGTAGTAATTTAGAGCTCCGTTGCCCCGATTTTTTGATTATAAAAGCAAACCTCACACTTGAAAACTTTCAGAATTATTAAACTTTTTCACTTTTCTTAAAAATTTCACACTTCAACAGTATATAAAATACTCTTCCTTTTAATATTTTCAAATCTTCTTTTTCCTAAAAATCGTAGTTTTTGATCCTTTAAATTATTCAATTATCAAGTTACTTATTTTCATACATCCGCCATACAAAAATTTTCATATTTCTTTCAAAAAAACCAGAGCGCCTGAAAAGGCTTCTGAGCAAAACTAACAAAAATAGTAAATTATAGATATCTTTTAAACTAACCAATAGATTTTCATTTTTGACACCCCTAACAATTGATTAAATTTTTCTACATCTTTTATGTATATAGCATTCTGCTTACAAACGCATAGTTTACGAAATATTGGCAATTTAGTAAAAACACAGAATGAGTGACTCCGAGCACGATGACGACTTCAACCTCGACTGCCTCTCGCCCGAAAACATCCCGTATGAAATTTCGAAAGGGCCTCAAGAAACGGAGAGAGTTGAGGACGAAGTGATGCCGCATCCGAAAGAACCTCCGGACTGGCTGATAAGAATAAAGGACAAGCTACTAGATTATATGGGGGAACTCGATGCGGCCGTCGAAATGATCGAGGAAAATATGGCCACCACCAGACAACACAAAAATATCACTGAACAAAACAAACGAGATATAAAAACGGCAGGTATGAACATCCGGTCCATTGCCGGTGTATACACAAAGGAAATAATAGAAATGTGCAAGACAATACTAAATAACGAAAACACCCCAAAACAAGACAATAGCACACAGACAGACAACCCTGACGAAACCTTACATACAGCAACCACACAAAAACTGATAACAGAATCACAGGCAACAAACCCGACACAGGTGCAAACCGGCCAAATAGTCAGCAAATCTAAAACAAAGAAGTTAAAACCTGAAGACCAGATCGAGATCGGAGCATGCGGGAAAGATGTCACAGACGTAGACACTTTCTTCTCTGTCGTTGGCCGCTTGGCGAGGTTCTCCGGCGAGGCGGTCAACGCGGAGAAGAGTGTGAACAGGGCAAACAAAGATGCCATTACGAGAGCATCGCACGAAATCACAGTAGCACTGGACAAATTTAAAAACATAATGAAATATGACATTCAGCCAACAAAACTGAGAGAGATCCGACAGGCGATTGAGGCAGCAAAAAGCCCACCTCCAAAGCGGAGGCTTACTAGTATCGGATCAGACTCCACATTAACTACACAAAAACAAACACCAACAGCTCAAGTCCCTGACAATAGCAACATTAATATAACAGAGACCGTCCCAAACCGTTTGGACGTTCAAACCAACGACAATAACAACACAGATCCTAATAGTATCCAAATTCAGGACATAAAAGATGTAATAACTAAAACAATCCGTGAAGAATTTAAACTCTTTCAATCAAACTCCACTAAATTAATAAAACCCGCATACTCAGAAATAGCTGGAAAACCTAAACCTAAACCTGAATACATACCGACAGACCACTCCCACAAACCCGCTATTGTAATTACATCTAAGAAGACAGACTGCGGCGCTGCTGATACACTCAATGACTGGAGAAAATCAGTGACTTTTAAAGACACGGATTTCGCTCCCGTCTCCACTAAGTTCCTATCAAAAGGAAAGGTCCGAGTGGAATTCGATAAAGCGGAGCAGCGTGACATCGCTCTCAGCAAGACAAACGACATCAACGCAGAAGTTATTGCGGAGGCCTCTAAAACGCTCCGGCCTATGGTCATGCTAAAGGGGGTGTCAGCTGACGTACCGGCAAATGAGCTCACCGACATAATCATTCATCAAAACCCAACCCTGAAAGAAACAATAAAGAACGACCATGACATCAAATTCCATTTTAAACGCAGCAATAAAAATAACCGCTTATATAACGCTGTTTTCATGACCACTCCGGACACTTTTAAAGCTCTAATAAAACAAACCAAAGTCAACATAGACCATATGCGTGTGCACGTTGAGGAGTATGTCCCAGTGTTGCAGTGCTTTAAATGCCTGCAATTTGGGCATACTAGGAAATACTGCAAGGCAATAAATATAACATGTTCTCATTGCGCCTCCCCCAACCACGAATTTAAGAATTGTCCACACCACCAAGATCAAACAAAATTAAAATGCCACAACTGTAATGAACATAACAAAAACATTAAGGACCCAAAAGATCAAATCAGCAGCGCGCATAGCGCCACATCTATGTACTGCCCAAGAATGGTGTCCATTCACCATAGAATCAGAAACCGCATTGACTATGGCCAGTAACAGTAACTTTATTTTTTCATATATTTTTAACTATCTATATATATATATCTATCCACCCATCTTATTCTATCCTATCTAATCCTATCTAACCTATCAAATTAATACCCCTAAAAAATTTACACACTAGTTTATTCGCCATAATATAACAAATGAAATTCAATCCACTTACAGGGGGGCGTCGGCCGGGCGGCCGCCCGCACTAAATGACATATGTCTTTGGGCGGGCGGCCGGGCGGCCGACGATACCCCCTTATTTTTGACCGGATAACGGGTCGCCCGTACCAATAGCGAGGGCCCGTTATCCATCTACTTAAAACACACACACCACAATCACACTCCACTTGCACATCAATTCACACCACACAAACTCCACACGAAGCGGGGGAGGTTTTAGTCCGTAGGCGACTGGGAGCAATTCCCAGTCGAGTCGGGCATGCGGTCGGGTACGGGCCCGGCCGTATACATGAGTATTTCCTCCCTCGCCGCAAAAAAAAAAAAAAAAAAAAAAAAACCTAACCTAACCTAACCTAACCTAACCTAACCTAACCTAACCTAACCTAACCTAACCTAACCTAACCTAACCTAACCTAACCTAACCTAACCTAACCTAACCTAACCTAACCTAACCTAACCTAACCTAACCTAACCTAACCTAACCTAACCTAACCTAACCTAACCTAACCTAACCTAACCTAACCTAACCTAACCTAACCTAACCTAACCTAACCTAACCTAACCTAACCTAACCTAACCTAACCTAACCTAACCTAACCTAACCTAACCTAACCTAACCTAACCTAACCTAACCTAACCTAACCTAACCTAACCTAACCTAACCTAACCGGGGTGCAGGGCTGGTAGACCTCCTCGTGGTGCACCCTGGGAGGGGGAGGATAGCCGCTCAGTTGCGCGTTTGCTATTCTCCCTCTGCTAACTACCAGTCACAGAAGTGGTTGCAGTCGAGCTTGCTCCTGCGTGGGCTTAAGTGCCGTGTCCCCCAAACCAAAACCAAAACCCCCATCCTCTCATTAGTAGTGGAACTACTAACAAGCACATCATCGCCATCAACATAATGCGCCGTTGAGCCACCGCGTTGGTGCGCTATTGCGCTGCCGCGGTGGCCCGACGGAATGCTGGCGTAAACTGTCGGCCGTCGCTGGCAGGAACCCCTAAAAACTTCCCCTATACACTCCCAAATATAAACCCCCATCAACTCCTAACTACCTACCCCCATACGCTCCTAAATATCGACCCCCATACGCTACCAAATACTAATTTCCATACACTCCTAAAACTAAGTTTCCATTCACTCCTAAATACCCCCATACACTCTCATTCACTTAACCACTCCCAACAACTCCTCAAACACTCAATCCTTTAGTAAATTAAAAGAGAATTTGCTAAGTAACGCCAAAGCGCCACCAACATATTGCACCGCCGTGCCACCGCGCCGGTGCGCCTTTGCATCGTAGCGGTGAACCGACGGCTCGCTGGCGCATCTCCCAAAAAACCACCCCAAACCACTCAAAACCCAAACTCTTTATCCTTTAGTAGATTAACTAATCTACTAACTAACGCCACAGCTCCATTTACACATTGCACCGCCGGGCCATCGCGCCGGTGCGCCTTTGCACCGTAGCGGTGGACCAACGGCTCGCTGGAGCAAACTGCCATGCAGTCCCCCAAAAAAAAACCCAACCCCACCCAAATCAAAAACCCCCAAAAACTCACACCAACACACCGGAGGGCATTCGCAAGACTTCCCTCCAACCAACCGCTCTTTGTGGATAGCTGGTCGCCCGTATACCGATAGCGAGGGCCAGCTATCCCACAATCAAACACAAAAACACCCCAAATAAACTACACACACACCCCCAACCAAACCAAAAACACACTCCACACGAAGCGGGGGAGGTTTTAGTCCGTAGGCGACTGGCGATGGCACTCCATCTCAGGGTGGAGTGCCATCGCCAATCGAGTCGGGCATGCGGTCGGGTACGGGCCCGGCCGTATCCTATGAGGATTTCCTCCCTCGCCGCAAAAAAAAAAAAAAAAAAAAAAAAAAAAAAAAAAAAAAAAAAAAAAAAAAAAAAAAAAAAAAAAAAAAAAAAAAAAAACCTAACCTAACCTAACCTAACCTAACCTAACCTAACCTAACCTAACCTAACCTAACCTAACCTAACCTAACCTAACCTAACCTAACCTAACCTAACCTAACCTAACCTAACCTAACCTAACCTAACCTAACCTAACCTAACCTAACCTAACCTAACCTAACCTAACCTAACCTAACCTAACCTAACCTAACCTAACCTAACCTAACCTAACCTAACCTAACCTAACCTAACCTAACCTAACCTAACCTAACCTAACCTAACCTAACCTAACCTAACCTAACCTAACCACCTCCTCGTGGTGCACCCTGGGAGGGGGAGGATAGCCGCTCAGTTGCGCGTTTGCTATTCTCCCTCTGCTAACTACCAGTCACAGAAGTGGTTGCAGTCGAGCTTGCTCCTGCGTGGGCTTAAGTGCCGTGTCCCCCAACAAACAAAAACCCCCATCCTCTTATTAGTAGTAATCTACTAACTATCACTAAATCGCCATTAACATAATGCGCCGTCGAGCCACCGCGTTGGTGCGCTATTGCGCTGCCGCGGTGGCCCGACGGAATGCTGGCGAAAACTGTCGGCCGTCGCCGGCAGGTACCCCCAAAAACTCCCCCCATACGCTCCCAAATATAAATCCATTAACTCCCAAATTACCTACTCCCATATGCTATCAAATATCGACCCCATACGCTCCCAAATACCAACCACACGCTCCCAAATATTAGCCCCCATACACTCCCAAATACCCCCATACACTCACATTTACTCAATTACTCCCAACAACAACATTCCCCCAAACCCTCAATCCTTTAGTAAATAAACTTATTTACTAACTAACGCCACAGCTCCAATACCTTTTTGCACCGCCGGGCCACCGCGCCGGTGCGCCTTTGCACCGTAGCGGTGGACCAACGGCTCGCTGGAGCAAACTGCCATGCAGTCCCCCAAAAAAACCCAACCCCACCCAAATCAAAAACCCCCAAAAACTTACACCAACACACCGGAGGGCATTCGCAAGACTTCCCTCCAACCAAACGCTCTTTTTGTGGATAGCTGGTCGCCCGTATACCGATAGCGAGGGCCAGCTATCCCACCATCAAAAACAATCACACCCCAACAATACTCAACACACACCCCCAACCAAACCAAAAACACACTCCACACGAAGCGGGGGAGGTTTTAGTCTGTAGGCGACTGGCGATGGCACTCCATCTCAGGGTGGAGTGCCATCGCCAATCGAGTCGGGCATGCGGTCGGGTACGGGCCCGGCCGTATCCTATGAGGATTTCCTCCCTCGCCGCAAAAAAAAAAAAAAAAAAAAAAAAAAAAAAAAAAAACCTAACCTAACCTAACCTAACCTAACCTAACCTAACCTAACCTAACCTAACCTAACCTAACCTAACCTAACCAAGCTCAATTTGAGAAACTAAACCTGCACCCAAAAATCCCAAATTCGTACCAAAATTAATACCCAATTAGCCCTATTTTTTGACCCTATCCCCATTTCCGTGACCCCTTTGGTCACGGAGATATTTCACTTTTCCCTCTTTCCCAATTTTTCAACTTTTAAAAAATTCATAACTTCCTCAATTTTCAAAACTTTCTTATTTTTACTTCACTAAAAATCGTTATTTACCGTTTTCTAAATTACCCATCACTAAAATATATCAATTTCAATTCTTTTTCATACAAAATTTTTAAATAACTTAACAAAATTTTTAGCGCCTGATAGACCGTGCGAGCAATCTTTTTAAATTCGATTTTCTCTGAAACCGCACGGTATTTTTAAATTCTTTTTTCTACATTATATTCTCCTAATTTTTCTCTAACCTTTTGCTTATAACAACTTTTCCTTATTTCCGCCCCGTTCCTAAGATATTGTAAAAAGTCACTTCCCTCGTAATTTTTGCCAAGATTTTCGAACTTTTTAAAATTTAGTTTAACAAAAGTCCTTTTAAAAATCTGATACTTAGTACATAATTAAAGCATTGTTACCCCGATTTTTTGACGTTTACCTTTTTCCATTACCTCTTTTAGTTTTTAAGTTATTAGCAAAATTATCATTTTTTGACTTTGACCCTCAATAATTCCGTTATTTATAAACATTTTGAAAAACTTTTCACACCAAAAAATCACTCTTACAAAGCTCTAAAATTACATCCCAAAAAATATATAGCTCCCATACAATTTTTACAAGTAAAGTCCGATTAAGTTAAAATTTCACGGTGCCTGTGGAAAAAATTTGAGCAATTTTATTTAACAGTTTAAATTTATAGTTTAGCCCGCTAGTTTCTTTTAATTATCACTTTATTTTATAAATACTGCCAAGGCACACCACAAATCACACAGAATGAGCGGTTCCGAGAGCGGCGACGACTTCGGCCTCGACCTCCTCTCGCTCGAAAATATCACACACGAAATCCCTGCCGGGCGTCAAGAAATGGAGAGAGTCGAGGAAGTGGCGCCGCCGCCTCCGCCGCCTCCAAGCGCCCCCCCGGATCTTTTGGCAAAAATTAAAAACGAGCTCGTTGAGTATATGGACGAGTTAAAAGCGGCCGTCGACATGATCGACGAGAATTTAGCCACAAACAGGCAACATAAAAGCGTCACAGTGGAGAACAAGAGATACATATCCACAGCAGGTAAAAATATCCGATCCATAGCCACGGACTACACAAAGAAAATATACAAGTTGTGCATGGAGTTAAACTCCAAACAAAAGAGCCAACCACCCCCACCACCACCTGTAACCCTTAATCAGCAAAACACAAATAGCACATCACAAGACTCCACAACCATCACCAACCTCATACAAGACACCATTAAAGGTGAATTCCAAAAACTTAGAGAAGAGCTGACGCAAAGCGCAACGGCAAGTGCTACCCCGCAGCAGTGCGGGAACAGTAGCACACGACTATACGCCGACGTTGCAGGATCAGGCACTGCAACTGCAGCCATCATTAACCCCACTCGCACAATCATACCACCCAAACCTGACATCACAGCAAATAAGCCTGCGCTGATAATCACCGCTCACGAAGCTGTCAAAAGCCCTGTCGAGACCCTGGAGAGATGGAAGAGGAGTGTCTCTTTCAGGAATACCACCTTTGCTCCAGCTAAGACTCAATACGTTTCCAATAACAAGGTGCGTATTGAGTTCGACACACAGGAGCAGCGCGACAGGGCAATTTCTATGACCAACGACATCAATTGTCAGGTCAGCGCAGAAACATCAAAATCACTTTCACCGATGGTTATACTGAAGGGTGTGTCCAATGACGTCAAATCGGACCAGCTGGCCGACGTCATAATTACACAAAACCCGGACATCAGTGCAGCCATCAAAGACAATAGAGACTTTAAACTTCACTTTTTAAAAGAAAATAGAAACCCCAAATTATACAACGCAGTCTTTATGACAACCCCCGAAGTCTTCAAAACAATTATCAAAAACTGCAAAGTAAATGTCGACCACCAGAAAGTGTACGCGGGAGAACATCTACCAGTCCTACAGTGCTACAAATGCCTCGCATTAGGACACACCCGCAAACACTGCCCAAACAGTAATGACACCAATTGTTCCCACTGTGCTGGTACTGGGCACGACTACAAACATTGCCCAGTCAAGAAAGATTCAGACGCACTCAAATGCTTTAACTGCAACTCCCACAATATTAAAAACAATCTCACCATCAACACCAAGCATAGCGCCACCTCCGCAAACTGCCCCCGCAACATCCTGATGGCAGAAAAGATAAGGGGCAGAATCAATTATGGCGCATAATTACGGTTATGAACCATAACGGGTTCTTCCCTACAAATACTCCTCGTCCATGTGCTCATACATACACCTTATCCCATCCTCTTCTATCCTCTTCAATCCTCTCTTCCTGTCACTTCCTCTTCTACTTCTTTTCTATTTTACATCACCCACTCAGTCCAACCCAAATAAATAAAATTCACACCTACATCAATTTACACCAACACACTGGAGGGCATCGGCCGGGCGGCCGCCCACACTCAATGACGTCTGTCTTGAGGTGGGCGGCCGGGCGGCACGATCGCCCTCCGAAATTTCCCGCTTTGTGGACATCGTGGTCGCCCGTAAACCGATAGCGGGGGCCCGTTGTCCCACAATTTAAAACACATCACACCCCAATCACACTCAACTTGCACACCCAAATACACCTTTACACTCTACACACGTGGGGGGGGTTTTAGTCCGTAGGCGACTGGGAGAAATTCCCAGTCGAGTCGGGCATGCGGCCAGGTACGGGCCTGGTCGTATACATGAGTATTTCCCCCTCCACCGCAAAAAAAAAAAAAAAAAAAACCTAACCTAACCTAACCTAACCTAACCTAACCTAACCTAACCTAACCTAACCTAACCTAACCTAACCTAACCTAACCTAACCTAACCGGGGTGCAGGGCTGGTAGACCTCCTCGTGGTGCACCCTGGGAGGGGGAGGATAGCCGCTCAGTTGCGCGCTTGCTATTCTCCCTCTGCTAACTACCAGCCACAGAAGTGGTTGCAGTCGAGCTTGCTCCTGCGTGGGCTTAAGTGCCGTGTCCCACCAAAAAAACAAAAACCCCCATCCTCTTTTTAGTAGTAACCTACTAACTATCACCACATCGCCATTAACATAATGCGCCGTCGAGCCACCGCGTTGGTGCGCTATTGCGCTGCCGCGGTGGCCCGACGGAATGCTGGCGCAAACTGTCGGCCGTCGCCGGCAGGTACCCCCAAAAACTCCATACACTCCCAAATATAAACCATATAAACTCCCAACTACCTACCCCCATACGCTCCCAAATATTGACCCCCATACGCTACCAAATACCAATTCCCATACACTTTCAAAAGTAAGCCCCCATTCACTCCTAAATACCCCCATACACTCTCATTTACTTCACCACTCCCAACAACTCCTCAAACACTTAATCCTTTAGTAAATTAAAGAATTTGCTAAGTAACGCCACAGCGCCATTAACATATTGCACCGCCGTGCCACCGCGCCGGTGCGCCTTTGCACCGTAGCGGTGAACCGACGGCTCGCTGGCGCATCATCAAAAATCAAACCCCAAACCACTTCCAAAAACTTACATACCCCAAACCACACCAACACACCGGAGGGCATTCGTTTCGTACGACTTCCCTCCAACCAACCGCTCTTTGTGGATAGCTGGTCGCCCGTATCCCTAGCGAGGGCCAGCTATCCCACAATCAAAAACAATCACACCCCAACAACACTCAACACACACCCCCAACCAAACCAAAAACACACTCCACACGAAGCGGGGGAGGTTTTAGTCCGTAGGCGACTGGCGATGGCACTCCATCTCAGGGTGGAATGCCATCGCCAATCGAGTCGGGCATGCGGTCGGGTACGGGCCCGGCCGTATCCTATGAGGATTTCCTCCCTCGCCGCAAAAAAAAAAAAAAAAAAAAAAAAAAAACCTAACCTAACCTAACCTAACCTAACCTAACCTAACCTAACCTAACCTAACCTAACCTAACCTAACCTAACCTAACCTAACCTAACCTAACCTAACCTAACCTAACCTAACCTAACCTAACCTAACCTAACCTAACCTAACCTAACCTAACCTAACCTAACCTAACCTAACGGGGTGCAGGGCTGGTAGACCTCCTCGTGGTGCACCCTGGGAGGGGGAGGATAGCCGCTCAGTTGCGCGTTTGCTATTCTCCCTCTGCTAACTACCAGTCACAGAAGTGGTTGCAGTCGAGCTTGCTCCTGTGTGGGCTTAAGTGCCGTGTTCCTCAACCCAAAACCAAAACCCCCATCCTCTCATTAGTAGTGGTACTACTAACAAGCACATCATCGCCATCAACATAATGCGCCGTTGAGCCACCGCGTTGGTGCGCTATTGCGCTGCCGCGGTGGCCCGACGGAATGCTGGCGCAAACTGCCGGCAATCGTCGGCAGATACCCTCAAAACACTCCCCCCATTCACTTCCAAATATAAACCCCCATACACTATCAACTATTTACCCCCATACGCTACCAAATATAAACCCCCAACGTACTAAATACCAACCCCATTCACTCCCATATACCATACACTCACATTAACCAAGCTCCCACTCTCAACCATCCCAAAAACAACAAACCCCAAAACACTTATTTTTTAGTAAATTAAGGAATTTACTAAGTAACGCCACAGCTCCAATTCCACTTTGCACCGCCGGGCCACCGCGCCGGTGCGCCTATGCAACGTAGCGGTGGACCGACGGCTCGCTGGAGCAAACTGCCAAGCAGTCCCCCAAAAAAACCCAACCCAAACCACTCCCTAAAACCCCCAAAAACTACATAACACACCGGAGGGCATTCGTATGAATGCCCTCCAAACCAATCGCTTTCTTTTTGTGGATAGCTGGTCGCCCGTATACCGATAGCGAGGGCCAGCTATCCCACAATCAAACACAAAAACACCCCAAATAAACTCCACACACACCCCCAACCAAACCAAAACCACACTCCACACGAAGCGGGGGAGGTTTTAGTCCGTAGGCGACTGGCGATGGCACTCCATCTCAGGGTGGAGTGCCATCGCCAATCGAGTTTTCCTCCCTCGCCGCCAAAAAAAAAAAAAACCTAACCTAACCTAACCTAACCTAACCTAACCTAACCTAACCTAACCTAACCTAACCTAACCTAACCTAACCTAACCTAACCTAACCTAACCTAACCTAACCTAACCTAACCTAACCTAACCAGTCACGTGCCACCAGGCGTCGTAGCAACATCGTTTCCGCAAAGCTCCGCCTTTGAAAATTCGTGGACGTGGCAATTTTAGCCCGATTGGCTTCAAACAAAAACCAGTGTGTGCGGAATAGTGAGAGGCATCCAATGGATTGCAAATCGTGAGTGGCAACACCCTCAAAAAGTTATAAAGTGCAAAAAACAGTGAAAAGTGAGGTTAAGTTAAACAAAAACGGTGATTGCAGTGCGATAGAAGGTCACAGCATACAAGTGCAATACACCATTGGACGCGCCGTTTGGAGCCCCACACGTCGACATATTCAGCGCTGCATTTTGATCACCGGCTGAAGCACAATCACCGAAAAAACAAAAACCACGTGGTGGCGTGGTCGCAGATCCGGACTCAAGCGGAAACTTTTGACAACGTGGAACCAAGCGGCACATCACCCGGACTATAACGGTACCTCGAACAAAATTTTTGGACAATTAGTTTTGGAAATATAACATTTTAAAATTTCAAACTTTACGAGTGAATATCGCGAAAAGTTCAGGCAGACCATATATTTTTTACTGAAGAATCTGCTGCGCGCTAAGTTGAGGAACACACCCGTCAAGTCACAGAAAAATTGGACAATTTTTGGACCACATTATAGACGATTTTGTGAAAATTTTGACTTTTTGAGATTTCCAAAAAATTTTGTATGAAAATAATTTAGGTTACTTTAGAATAAGATAGAACTTTGTTTAATACAATTTATGACGTTTTTTGCTGATTTTTATCGTTTACAGTGCACGAGATATTAAATTTTTTGTAAAATTAGCGTAAATTCAAAAAATATTATTAAATAATCATTTTTGGCATCGTAATTAGATTCATAGCACCCCTTTTGACTTTAATAAGCCCAAGGACCAGGTCTCTAACCCTTAAAACAAAAATTTTGAAAAAACCGGTATTTTTCAGGTAAATTTGAAAATTGAATATCTCGTAATGGAGGGACCGCCAATAATAAAATCTGAAGTTTTAAAAGCTATTCAGAGCCTAAAAGGTGGAAAAGCAGTGGGACCCGATGGTGTATCGGCCGAATTACTTAAATTACTTGATGATAATAATGTGATGGTGATGGTTAAATTGCTAAACTTAATATACGACACTGGAATAATCCCTGATGACTGGCTTAAATCTAAATTCCTTCCTCTACCAAAAAAACCCAATGCTAAGTACTGTAGCGACTATAGGCTGATTAGCTTAATGAGTCATGCACTTAAAATTTTACTTAAAATAATACATCAAAGAATCTACAACAGAATTGATAATAACATTAGCTCTACGCAGTTTGGGTTTCGTAACGGGCTTGGAACTAGGGACGCACTAGTGTCTATTCAGGTACTGATACAAAAATGCATGGAACACCAGAAAAACGTCTATGTCTGCTTTATAGACTTTGAGAAAGCGTTCGACAATGTCAAACATGATAAATTAATTCAACTATTGGAACGTACTGACATAGACGAGAAGGACAAGCGATTATTGAAGAACTTATATTGGAACCAAACAGCTAACATAATGGTAGGACAAAAACACTCTAAAAATTTAAACATACTAAAAGGAGTGCGACAAGGGTGCATATTGTCTCCAGCTCTGTTTAATTTATACTCGGAATTTATATTTCAAGAAGCCTTAGAAGAGACTGACATTGGAATCAAAGTTAATGGTACAATCATAAATAATTTAAGATACGCGGACGACACAGCAATAATAGCAAATAATATGAATGAACTAAATACTTTATTGACATTACTAAATTCAAAATTTGAACATTACGGATTAAAAATTAATATATCTAAGACGAAATACATGATAATTAGTAAAAAACATGAAATTAATGAAACCCTGAATATAAATGGTAAAATTGTTGAAAGAGTCACCAAATATAAGTATCTAGGATACTGGCTCAATGAAAAATGGGACCCTGAGATGGAAATCCGCATAAGAATAGAAATGGCCCGGAATGCCTTTGTAAAGAAGAAAAAATTGTACACAAATAAAGATATAAAATTAAAGCTCAGATGGAGATTAGTTCAATGCTTTGTATTGCCAATTCTGATGTATGGAGTAGAAGCATGGACCTTAAACAAATTATTAATCAATAAATTACATGCATTTGAAATGTGGATATACAGGAGAATGTTAAGAATATCTTGGGTGGATAGAATATCAAACGAAACAGTATTAACTAGAATGCAAAAGACCAAAGAAGTAGTATTAACAATTAAAAGAAGGAAAGCGGCATATTTTGGACATATCTATAGGAACGAAAAATACGCTATCATAAAAAACATAATAGAAGGAAAAGTAGAAGGGAAAAGAGGTAGAGGAAGACCCAGAACATCATGGTGTGATAATATAAGGGTTTGGACCGGTATTGCTGACGCCGCTACTCTGGGTAGAGTAGCAAAACACAGAGAGGACTTTCGCATGGTGATCGCCGACATCCGTTAGGATATGGCACGAGAAAGAAAGAAAGAATATCTCGTGAACCTTTTGTCTTGAGAAGACCGGAGAAACGGTAAAATTGTTTAATTATAAGCAACTATAGAACCCAATTGTCAAATAGACGAAATTCCAAAAAATTTTGGAAAAAAATTTGAAGGTAAAATTTTGTACCGAGACCACTCTCAGATTAAGGCCAGGGTCTAGCCGAACTGCCAGAAGAAAACCGCAGTCCTCTAGGACGCATAGGACCAGAGATACAATACTTTAAAACCTGACTTTGACAGTTCGGCAGCCATCTTGGTTTTCTTGAATTCGACGTAGCGGGACAGCCGTTGGACGTAGCGACTTGGGATTTTCGATATAGACCTCAGAGTGTTCTTATACACCCTCCCCCCTCCATCCCGACCGAATCCGAGCCGTCGGATTCCGGACGTCTGAAAGTGGTCGGAATAGTCGGAGCAGGTCATACTTCCTCAGGACAGTGAAAGTCCCGCCGTTCTAGGACCACCAGAAGCGACGCAAACCCAATTTGAAATTGGACTTTGACAGTTGAGCCGCCATCTTGGAAAAATTAAAACATCCATAACTTCCAAACGGTTGGTCGTAGAGAGACGGGGTTTTGGCTGACAGTAGGAGCGGAGTCTGAACTCTTCGAAAACCAAGACTTTGCAAGTCTTCAGGACTTTTCAGGAACTGAAAATTCGGGTCCCTCCCTAAGCTAGCCGATCATCTCGGAAGATAGCTCTCGCAGAGCTGAGGACAGCATCCCAAACCGCAGGTTCGTAGGCCCAGTAGTTCCGGAGTTATCACCTTTTCCGGTAAATCGGTAAATTACCGATTCGATTATCGGTAAATTTAGAGAAGCCATAGCTCCGGAACCATTGGTCATAACCAGGTCGAGTTTGGGTTCGTTGAATAGGGCGTGAGGAGAGCTATCTACCAGTGTGGAGAAAACGGCTCTACATAGAGTCAAAATTCAGTTCTCCCGTAAAAGCCTTAAAAACCCGACTTTTCGGTCCCTGAAGATTTAAGCGACCGCTGGGGAGCCTAGACAAACAAAAACTCAAGCCCCCATCAGAATTAAGTGATAATAGAGTCTGCGACTCTACATTAAATATTTTCTTTTGTTTTGTTTTATTTTCTACCTACATTTTTGTTTTGCTTTACATTTCTATTGTCATATTATCTCTTCTCTCTGTCCCTAGTTGTAGACCTTACTGCCTCCCCTTTACAGAGGTCAAACGGCTCTATATAGAGCAAAAATCCCATTTTGACTAGGACTACTCTTGCAAAGAGTACATCATAGAGTAAGTAGTGCCCCTGTGTGGTATCTAAAAAATTTACAAAACACACAGAGACAACCTCCAACATGGCAGCAACAGCCCGGACACCAGTAAAGGTGGCAGAGCTGGTACCCGTATCTCCGAGAAAGGAGCCGGAGGAGCAAACGGTGAGAAGAATGACCGGGGAATGGGAGGCGAAGAACATCCCCAAACCATCCCCAGCCCCCCCAACAGAAACGAAGCAGGCAGGCCCTGTGGAGCGGAGTCGGACGTTCGACCTCCTGGAACCGGAGCAGACTCCCGCGGTCCCCGCGACGTCGACCGCGACAGGCAAGACCATGGGCCTACCAAAAACAGCAGAGGCCAGACGACTCCTAGAGAAAGGTAAAGTCCTACTGGCACAATCGGGCAACATCAAAAGGGATATCAAGGTCGGGGTCACGGAGGTTATAGAAAAGCTGTACAAGGTTGTCAAAGAGACGGAACAGGAAAGGAATCGGTTGGGAACGCGACTCTGCCCCACGGGGACAAAAGCCTCCCCGCAGAAGACCCCCAAAAAAGACCAGCCCTCAGGGAAGGGCGCAGAGGACCCCAAAATGACCCTGGAGTCAAGCCTCCTCATAATGAAACTTGAGGAGCACACGAAACGCCTGGATGAGAACAACAAGAAGATGGAGGAGCTGAGGACGGTCATGGAGGTGCAGAGGGAAACCCTCGAAAGGGCGACAACAGCCCATGCTACATACGCCAGCGTGGTGGCGGCAAGGCGCCCAGAACAGGAAGGGGCGGGAGGGCAAACTCTGCACTCCATGATCGTCACAGCCCAGGATGAGACAGAAACAGGAGAGGAAGTGATAGAAAGGGTCAGGAAGGCGGCGAAAGAAAAGGGGGGAATTCAGATTGATCGTATAAAAAAGGGGAAAGATAGGAAGGTGATCCTCAGCTGCAAGACAAAGGAGATGAGGAGAGGGATGAGAGAGAGCTTGCAGAGGGAGGGAGTTGGTCTCCGGGTCGAGGACGTGGAGAACAAGGACCCCCTTCTGATGCTCAGGGACGTGCTGCAGTGCAACACCGACGAGGAGATCCTCGAGTCCCTGAGGAATCAGAACGGGGATATCTTCAGCGGACTCGACCAGGAGAGCAACAGGATGACTGTCAAGTACAGGAAAAGGGCGCGCAACCCGCACCTGACGCACGTGGTCCTCACGGTTTCCCCGCAGATCTGGGGAAGGGCCCTGGATAAGTCGGTGGTCCACCTGGACATACAGAGGGTTAGAGTAGAGGACCAATCTCCTCTGGTCCAATGCTCTGTATGCCTAGGGTATGGCCACAGCGGCAAGTTCTGCAAAGAGACCACCGCAAAGTGTGGCCACTGCGGGGGATCACATATGCGAGGGCAGTGCGAGCAAAAAGCGGCCGGCATGCCGCCCACTTGCATAAACTGCAGCAAGTCAGGCGCCAGAAACGTGGAGCACGACGCCTTCGATTCGGGGTGCACAGTCAGGCGGAAATGGGACGCCATAGCGAGAGCCAAGGTGGCGTACTGCTGAGGGCACCCCTAGTATAAACCCAACAGCAAACAACAGGCATGGAAAACGAGGGCTCCTGGTGCTGCAAGCCAATCTTCAACGTAAGAACTTAGCCACTAGCGAACTATTACTAGAAGCGGCGAAGAGAAAGGCAGCCATCGCCATGGTCCAGGAGCCCTACGTTGGGGGTGTAGGAAGGATGAGAGGTGGAGGACCTGCAAGGGTGTACCAGAGCGCCTCAGACGAGGAGGGCCCAGTCAAGGCCGCCATAGTCATTTTCGACGCAGACCTTGACGTGGAGCAAGATCCGGAACTTACGACCAATAACATCGTGGTTGTAAGGATCCGATCAGGCGACTGGTGCATCACTGCGGTGTCCCTCTACTTCGAACCAACCGCCCCCCTTGATCCATACCTAGCCCACCTAGTAAAAATTCGGGACAAGTTGGGAACAAGGGGAATGCTATTAGCGGGCGACGCCAACGCAAAGAGTGTCTGGTGGGGAAGCGCGCACACCGACTGGAGAGGCCAGGAGCTGGTAGGACTCCTTCACGAGCTGAAACTGCACATTCTCAACATAGGCAGCACACCCACCTTTGAGGTGGAGAGGCAAGGAAGGACCTGCACCAGCATAGTCGACGTGACGGCGTGCTCGGCGGACCTTCTCCCCAAGGTATCAGACTGGCGAGTGGACAGGGAAGTGACAGGGTCGGACCACAACGCTATTCTCTTTCAGCTGGATATGGAAAAAGGCGCATGCAGAACCACAGAACGGACTACACGCATTTACAATACAAAAAAGGCTAGATGGGATGAGTTTGATGACAAACTCTCCCATCTCCTGACACAGCACGACATAGACGCAGATAACATATACGCACTGACAGACAAAAGACAACTAGAGGACACAGTAAATGCGTGTACAGAACAAATGACGCAGGCATGCGCCCGGCACATACCACTGAAGAGCAAGAACCAAAAGCTCACTTTCCCATGGTGGTCCGACGAACTGTACCAAATGAAGAAGCTAGTCCAAACCAAGAGGAGAAGAATCCGATGCGCGGCGCCGGTCCGAAGACAGAAAGTGGTGCAGGAGTACCTACAAGAAAAAGAAAACTACGAGAATGCGGCCAAGATGGCACAAACACGCAGCTGGAAGGAGTTCTGCCAGAAACAGGACAAGGAAACAGTCTGGGATGGCATCTACAGAGTCCTTAAGACAACTGAAAGAAGGGCAGAGGACCTACCGCTAAGCAAGGAGGGAAGAGTCCTGGGATTGGAGGAGTCAGCGGAATGGATCGCGGAAAGGTTTTACCCAGAAGACGACAAACAGGAGGATGGAGCTGAACATCGCGAGACACGCAAGAAGGCACTCGAAGTAAATAACCCGGATCATGCTGAGATACATGACCCGGTGTTTACAGCAGGAGAAATGATGTCCGCGACAAACAGCTTCAACCCCAAAAAGGCCCCGGGCGAGGACGGCTTCACGGCGGATATATGTCAACGCGCAATCAAAAATCACCCCAGCGTCTTCCTTGCTGTCATGAACAAATGCCTCGAGTTGGGCCACTTCCCGACAGCATGGAAGAAAGCGGTGGTGGTGATTTTGAGAAAGCCAGGAAAAACCGACTACACCGACGTGAAGTCCTACAGGCCCATAGGGCTCTTGCCGGTCCTGGGTAAAATCTTCGAAAAGATGGTGATGACCAGACTGCGGCACCACCTGGTCCCGAGACTCAGCCCGAACCAGTACGGGTTCATGCCACAGCGCAGCACCGAGGACTCCCTCTACGTCCTAATGCAACATATTAAAGCCAAACTTGAACAAAAGAAAATAGTCACAGTGGTATCATTAGACATAGAGGGAGCCTTCGATAGCGCCTGGTGGCCTAAGGTAAGGACCCGTTTGGCGGAGGAAGAATGCCCTATAAACATCCGGAGGGTAGTAGATAGCTACCTGGAGGGCAGAAGAGTAGAGGTTAGGTATGGGGGGAAAAGGGTAGAAAGGGGAACAGAGAAGGGCTGCGTACAGGGCTCGATAGGCGGGCCCATACTGTGGAACCTCCTCCTCGACCCACTCTTGAAGCGGCTAGGAGACAAAGGTCACTATGTACAGGCCTTCGCGGACGACGTGCTGATGGTGTTTGACGGTGAGACGGGACTGGACGTCTCGATGGAGGCGAACGCGGCGCTCTCACGTGTCTTGGAGTGGGGTGTCAGCAACAAGCTTAAGTTTGCGCCAGCTAAAACTGTGGCAATAACAATAACAAACAAACTTAAGTATGACACCCCGGTCCTGGTCATGGGGGGGCGCTACATCGAGATGTCCAAGGAACTTAAAGTCCTTGGGCTAACCATCGACGACCGTCTCACCTTCAACCAGCACGTCGCTAGGGTCTGCGGAAAGGCCCTAAATATTTACAAGAAACTCCGAACCGCCGCAAGAGTGAGTTGGGGATTACATCCGGAGGTAATACGGTCCATTTATACTGCAGCAGTGGAGCCCGTCATCTTGTACGCAGCAGCGGCATGGGCACCAGCCGCGCAAAAGTTGGGCACCAGGAAGGAGTTGGCGGCAGTGCAGCGGGGTTTTGTCCAGAAGCTGTGTGGGGCATACCGCACAGTGTCTCTGGACTCGGCCCTGGTGCTAACTGGGATCCTGCCCCTTGATCTCCGCATACGGGAAGCAGCCGAACTCTACAATGCCAGGAAAGGCCTGACCCGAGCGTTACCCGACGACAGAGAGATGGAGGTTGCGTCTCAATACTCCGAGTCTCCTCACCCGGCCCTTTGCCAGGAGTTGGACTTCACGTGCCTTCTGGACCGTGAAGCCCTGGACAGATATGCGGTGCAGGAAGTCCAAATATACACTGATGGCAGTAAAATTGATGGCAGAGTCGGAGCCTCCCTTTCCATATGGAAAGGTGAGGGCGAAGTCAAAGCCATCAAAATCACCTTAGCCAACTACTGCACCGTATATCAGGCCGAACTCCTGGCCATACATAGGGCAACTAAAGAGATTAAGGGAAGGAAGGAGGCGAGCTTCGGTATCTTCAGCGACTCAAGAGCTGCTCTTGAGACGCTGACGAACCGGGGCTCGCTCCATCGCTTGGCACTGGAGACGAGACGCAACCTACAAGCGGCATCTGACCAGGGCAAAAATGTATCTTTGTTCTGGGTCAAAGCACACGCGGGACTCGCGGGTAACGAACGGGCGGACGAGCTGGCAAAAGTTGCAGCGCTTTCGTCGAGGAGGAAGGCGGAATACGACCGGTGTCCCATCTCATTCGCCAAGCGCTTCATTCGTGAAGAGACGCTCGGCGAATGGGCTGAGAGATACGCGTCGGGTTCGACGGCCTCCGTGACGAAGGCGTTCTTCCCGGATGCGATAGCCGCGTACCGGCTAGTAAGGAAGATCCAGCCGACAGGGGCAGTGACCCAGCTAATGACGGGGCATGGTGGGTTCTCCTCGTACTTGCACAGGTTCAAATGCAAGGACAACCCATCATGCATCTGCGAGCCGAGCAAGCATGAAACTGTAGAACATCTAGTAACAGAATGCCCGGTGCACAACTATGCGCGGCTAGAGTGTGAAGTCAAAATGGGAGAAAAGATGAAGAGTGGAAAAGAGTAAGCGACATAATTAAGGATAGAGAGAAGAGAGAGATATTTTTGAGCTTCTGTGTAAAAATTGTTACAGCAGTAAAAAATAGAAATAAGTAGAATAAATTATGTACTGACATATATAATAAGTATATATTAGCAGTACCATAAATATAAATGTAAACAAAAATAGAAAATAAATAATGTAATAATTGAGTGTAATAGTCTTAAGAAGTATCATGTAACAGCAATAAAAACTGTCAACAAAATCTCTGACCTGAACCATGTCAGAGGAAATCACCTCCCCCCAGATCCTAGAAATAAAGTAAATAAAATAAAGTATATTAATAGCATAGGGAAATAAACAAACAGCAGTCCCAGCTGTAAAGAACGAAAGATGACGAAAGAAAGAAAGAACAGTATGAAGAAAGAAAGTGCGAGAGGAATAATAGCGAGAACTGGAATGCATGACAACTTTGATAAAATAGGCTCCGATCCATGTGGAGGTAGTAAAAAAAAAAAAAAAAAAAAAAAAAAAAAAAAAAAAAAAAAACAAAAAAAAAAAAAACAAAAAAAAAAAAAAACAAAAAAAAAAAAACAAAAAAACCTAACCTAACCTAACCTAACCTAACCTAACCTAACCTAACCTAACCTAACCTAACCTAACCAGTCACGTGCCACCAGGCGTCGTAGCAACATCGTTTCCGCAAAGCTCCGCCTTTGAAAATTCGTGGACGTGGCAATTTTAGCCCGATTGGCTTCAAACAAAAACCAGTGTGTGCGGAATAGTGAGAGGCATCCAATGGATTGCAAATCGTGAGTGGCAACACCCTCAAAAAGTTATAAAGTGCAAAAAACAGTGAAAAGTGAGGTTAAGTTAAACAAAAACGGTGATTGCAGTGCGATAGAAGGTCACAGCATACAAGTGCAATACACCATTGGACGCGCCGTTTGGAGCCCCACACGTCGACATATTCAGCGCTGCATTTCGATCACCGGCTGAAGCACAATCACCGAAAAAACAAAAACCACGTGGTGGCGTGGTCGCAGATCCGGACTCAAGCGGAAACTTTTGCCAACGTGGAACCAAGCGGCACATCACCCGGACTATAACGGTAAATTTGAAAATTGAATATCTCGTGAACCTTTTGTCTTGAGAAGACCCGAGAAACGGTAAAATTGTTTAATTATAAGCAACTATAGAACCCAATTGTCAAATAGACGAAATTCCAAAAAATTTTGGAAAAAAATTTGAAGGTAAAATTTTGTACCGAGACCACTCTCAGATTAAGGCCAGGGTCTAGCCGAACTGCCAGAAGAAAACCGCAGTCCTCTAGGACGCATAGGACCAGAGATACAATACTTTAAAACCTGACTTTGACAGTTCGGCAGCCATCTTGGTTTTCTTGAATTCGACGTAGCGGGACAGCCGTTGGACGTAGCGACTTGGGATTTTCGATATAGACCTCAGAGTGTTCTTATACACCCTCCCCCCTCCATCCCGACCGAATCCGAGCCGTCGGATTCCGGACGTCTGAAAGTGGTCGGAATAGTCGGAGCAGGTCATACTTCCTCAGGACAGTGAAAGTCCCGCCGTTCTAGGACCACCAGAAGCGACGCAAACCCAATTTGAAATTGGACTTTGACAGTTGAGCCGCCATCTTGGAAAAATTAAAACATCCATAACTTCCAAACGGTGGGTCGTAGAGAGACGGGGTTTTGGCTGACAGTAGGAGCGGAGTCTGAACTCTTCGAAAACCAAGACTTTGCAAGTCTTCAGGACTTTTCAGAAACTGAAAATTCGGGTCCCTCCCTAAGCTAGCCGATCATCTCGGAAGATAGCTCTCGCAGAGCTGAGGACAGCATCCCAAACCGCAGGTTCGTAGGCCCAGTAGTTCCGGAGTTATCACCTTTTCCGGTAAATCGGTAAATTACCGATTCGATTATCGGTAAATTTAGAGAAGCCATAGCTCCGGAACCATTGGTCATAACCAGGTCGAGTTTGGGTTCGTTGAATAGGGCGTGAGGAGAGCTATCTACCAGTGTGGAGAAAACGGCTCTACATAGAGTCAAAATTCAGTTCTCCCGTAAAAGCCTTAAAAACCCGACTTTTCGGTCCCTGAAGATTTAAGCGACCGCTGGGGAGCCTAGACAAACAAAAACTCAAGCCCCCATCAGAATTAAGTGATAATAGAGTCTGCGACTCTACATTAAATATTTTCTTTTGTTTTGTTTTATTTTCTACCTACATTTTTGTTTTGCTTTACATTTCTATTGTCATATTATCTCTTCTCTCTGTCCCTAGTTGTAGACCTTACTGCCTCCCCTTTACAGAGGTCAAACGGCTCTATATAGAGCAAAAATCCCATTTTGACTAGGACTACTCTTGCAAAGAGTACATCATAGAGTAAGTAGTGCCCCTGTGTGTTATCTAAAAAATTTACAAAACACACAGAGACAACCTCTAACATGGCAGCAACAGCCCGGACACCAGTAAAGGTGGCAGAGCTGGTACCCGTATCTCCGAGAAAGGAGCCGGAGGAGCAAACGGTGAGAAGAATGACCGGGGAATGGGAGGCGAAGAACATCCCCAAACCATCCCCAGCCCCCCCAACAGAAACGAAGCAGGCAGGCCCTGTGGAGCGGAGTCGGACGTTCGACCTCCTGGAACCGGAGCAGACTCCCGCGGTCCCCGCGACGTCGACCGCGACAGGCAAGACCATGGGCCTACCAAAAACAGCAGAGGCCAGACGACTCCTAGAGAAAGGTAAAGTCCTACTGGCACAATCGGGCAACATCAAAAGGGATATCAAGGTCGGGGTCACGGAGGTTATAGAAAAGCTGTACAAGGTTGTCAAAGAGACGGAACAGGAAAGGAATCGGTTGGGAACGCGACTCTGCCCCACGGGGACAAAAGCCTCCCCGCAGAAGACCCCCAAAAAAGACCAGCCCTCAGGGAAGGGCGCAGAGGACCCCAAAATGACCCTGGAGTCAAGCCTCCTCATAATGAAACTTGAGGAGCACACGAAACGCCTGGATGAGAACAACAAGAAGATGGAGGAGCTGAGGACGGTCATGGAGGTGCAGAGGGAAACCCTCGAAAGGGCGACAACAGCCCATGCTACATACGCCAGCGTGGTGGCGGCAAGGCGCCCAGAACAGGAAGGGGCGGGAGGGCAAACTCTGCACTCCATGATCGTCACAGCCCAGGATGAGACAGAAACAGGAGAGGAAGTGATAGAAAGGGTCAGGAAGGCGGCGAAAGAAAATGGGGGAATTCAGATTGATCGTATAAAAAAGGGGAAAGATAGGAAGGTGATCCTCAGCTGCAAGACAAAGGAGATGAGGAGAGGGATGAGAGAGAGCTTGCAGAGGGAGGGAGTTGGTCTCCGGGTCGAAGACGTGGAGAACAAGGACCCCCTTCTGATGCTCAGGGACGTGCTGCAGTGCAACACCGACGAGGAGATCCTCGAGTCCCTGAGGAATCAGAACGGGGATATCTTCAGCGGACTCGACCAGGAGAGCAACAGGATGACTGTCAAGTACAGGAAAAGGGCGCGCAACCCGCACCTGACGCACGTGGTCCTCACGGTTTCCCCGCAGATCTGGGGAAGGGCCCTGGATAAGTCGGTGGTCCACCTGGACATACAGAGGGTTAGAGTAGAGGACCAATCTCCTCTGGTCCAATGCTCTGTATGCCTAGGGTATGGCCACAGCGGCAAGTTCTGCAAAGAGACCACCGCAAAGTGTGGCCACTGCGGGGGATCACACATGCGAGGGCAGTGCGAGCAAAAAGCGGCCGGCATGCCGCCCACTTGCATAAACTGCAGCAAGTCAGGCGCCAGAAACGTGGAGCACGACGCCTTCGATTCGGGGTGCACAGTCAGGCGGAAATGGGACGCCATAGCGAGAGCCAAGGTGGCGTACTGCTGAGGGCACCCCTAGTATAAACCCAACAGCAAACAACAGGCATGGAAAACGAGGGCTCCTGGTGCTGCAAGCCAATCTTCAACGTAAGAACTTAGCCACTAGCGAACTATTACTAGAAGCGGCGAAGAGAAAGGCAGCCATCGCCATGGTCCAGGAGCCCTACGTTGGGGGTGTAGGAAGGATGAGAGGTGGAGGACCTGCAAGGGTGTACCAGAGCGCCTCAGACGAGGAGGGCCCAGTCAAGGCCGCCATAGTCATTTTCGACGCAGACCTTGACGTGGAGCAAGATCCGGAACTTACGACCAATAACATCGTGGTTGTAAGGATCCGATCAGGCGACTGGTGCATCACTGCGGTGTCCCTCTACTTCGAACCAACCGCCCCCCTTGATCCATACCTAGCCCACCTAGTAAAAATTCGGGACAAGTTGGGAACTAGGGGAATGCTATTAGCGGGCGACGCCAACGCAAAGAGTGTCTGGTGGGGAAGCGCACACACCGACTGGAGAGGCCAGGAGCTGGTAGGACTCCTTCACGAGCTGAAACTGCACATTCTCAACATAGGCAGCACACCCACCTTTGAGGTGGAGAGGCAAGGAAGGACCTGCACCAGCATAGTCGACGTGACGGCGTGCTCGGCGGACCTTCTCCCCAAGGTATCAGACTGGCGAGTGGACAGGGAAGTGACAGGGTCGGACCACAACGCTATTCTCTTTCAGCTGGATATGGAAAAAGGCGCATGCAGAACCACAGAACGGACTACACGCATTTACAATACAAAAAAGGCTAGATGGGATGAGTTTGATGACAAACTCTCCCATCTCCTGACACAGCACGACATAGACGCAGATAACATATACGCACTGACAGACAAAAGACAACTAGAGGACACAGTAAATGCGTGTACAGAACAAATGACGCAGGCATGCGCCCGGCACATACCACTGAAGAGCAAGAACCAAAAGCTCACTTTCCCATGGTGGTCCGACGAACTGTACCAAATGAAGAAGCTAGTCCAAACCAAGAGGAGAAGAATCCGATGCGCGGCGCCGGTCCGAAGACAGAAAGTGGTGCAGGAGTACCTACAAGAAAAAGAAAACTACGAGAATGCGGCCAAGATGGCACAAACACGCAGCTGGAAGGAGTTCTGCCAGAAACAGGATAAGGAAACAGTCTGGGATGGCATCTACAGAGTCCTTAAGACAACTGAAAGAAGGGCAGAGGACCTACCGCTAAGCAAGGAGGGAAGAGTCCTGGGATTGGAGGAGTCAGCGGAATGGATCGCGGAAAGGTTTTACCCAGAAGACGACAAACAGGAGGATGGAGCTGAACATCGCGAGACACGCAAGAAGGCACTCGAAGTAAATAACCCGGATCATGCTGAGATACATGACCCGGTGTTTACAGCAGTAGAAATGATGTCCGCGACAAACAGCTTCAACCCCAAAAAGGCCCCGGGCGAGGACGGCTTCACGGCGGATATATGTCAACGCGCAATCAAAAATCACCCCAGCGTCTTCCTTGCTGTCATGAACAAATGCCTCGAGTTGGGCCACTTCCCGACAGCATGGAAGAAAGCGGTGGTGGTGATTTTGAGAAAGCCAGGAAAAACCGACTACACCGACGTGAAGTCTTACAGGCCCATAGGGCTCTTGCCGGTCCTGGGTAAAATCTTCGAAAAGATGGTGATGACCAGACTGCGGCACCACCTGGTCCCGAGACTCAGCCCGAACCAGTACGGGTTCATGCCACAGCGCAGCACCGAGGACTCCCTCTACGTCCTAATGCAACATATTAAAGCCAAACTTGAACAAAAGAAAATAGTCACAGTGGTATCATTAGACATAGAGGGAGCCTTCGATAGCGCCTGGTGGCCTAAGGTAAGGACCCGCTTGGCGGAGGAAGAATGCCCTATAAACATCCGGAGGGTAGTAGATAGCTACCTGGAGGGCAGAAGAGTAGAGGTTAGGTATGGGGGGAAAAGGGTAGAAAGGGGAACAGAGAAGGGCTGCGTACAGGGCTCGATAGGCGGGCCCATACTGTGGAACCTCCTCCTCGACCCACTCTTGAAGCGGCTAGGAGACAAAGGTCACTATGTACAGGCCTTCGCGGACGACGTGCTGATGGTGTTTGACGGTAAGACGGGACTGGACGTCTCGATGGAGGCGAACGCGGTGCTCTCACGTGTCTTGGAGTGGGGTGTCAGCAACAAGCTTAAGTTTGCGCCAGCTAAAACTGTGGCAATAACAATAACAAACAAACTTAAGTATGACACCCCGGTCCTGGTCATGGGGGGGCGCTACATCGAGATGTCCAAGGAACTTAAAGTCCTTGGGCTAACCATCGACGACCGTCTCACCTTCAACCAGCACGTCGCTAGGGTCTGCGGAAAGGCCCTAAATATTTACAAGAAACTCCGAACCGCCGCAAGAGTGAGTTGGGGATTACATCCGGAGGTAATACGGTCCATTTATACTGCAGCAGTGGAGCCCGTCATCTTGTACGCAGCAGCGGCATGGGCACCAGCCGCGCAAAAGTTGGGCACCAGGAGGGAGCTGGCGGCAGTGCAGCGGGGTTTTGTCCAGAAGCTGTGTGGGGCATACCGCACAGTGTCTCTGGACTCGGCCCTGGTGCTAACTGGGATCCTGCCCCTTGATCTCCGCATACGGGAAGCAGCCGAACTCTACAATGCCAGGAAAGGCCTGACCCGAGCGTTACCCGACGACAGAGAGATGGAGGTTGCGTCTCAATACTCCGAGTCTCCTCACCCGGCCCTTTGCCAGGAGTTGGACTTCACGTGCCTTCTGGACCGTGAAGCCCTGGACAGATATGCGGTGCAGGAAGTCCAAATATACACTGATGGCAGTAAAATTGATGGCAGAGTCGGAGCCTCCCTTTCCATATGGAAAGGTGAGGGCGAAGTCAAAGCCATCAAAATCACCTTAGCCAACTACTGCACCGTATATCAGGCCGAACTCCTGGCAATACATAGGGCAACTAAAGAGATTAAGGGAAGGAAGGAGGCGAGCTTCGGTATCTTCAGCGACTCAAGAGCTGCTCTTGAGACGCTGACGAACCGGGGCTCGCTCCATCGCTTGGCACTGGAGACGAGACGCAACCTACAAGCGGCATCTGACCAGGGCAAAAATGTATCTTTGTTCTGGGTCAAAGCACACGCGGGACTCGCGGGTAACGAACGGGCGGACGAGCTGGCAAAAGTTGCAGCGCTTTCGTCGAGGAGGAAGGCGGAATACGACCGGTGTCCCATCTCATTCGCCAAGCGCTTCATTCGTGAAGAGACGCTCGGCGAATGGGCTGAGAGATACGCGTCGGGTTCGACGGCCTCCGTGACGAAGGCGTTCTTCCCGGATGCGATAGCCGCGTACCGGCTAGTAAGGAAGATCCAGCCGACAGGGGCAGTGACCCAGCTAATGACGGGGCATGGTGGGTTCTCCTCGTACTTGCACAGGTTCAAATGCAAGGACAACCCATCATGCATCTGCGAGCCGAGCAAGCATGAAACTGTAGAACATCTAGTAACAGAATGCCCGGTGCACAACTATGCGCGGCTAGAGTGTGAAGTCAAAATGGGAGAAAAGATAGAGTGGAAAAGAGTAAGCGACATAATTAAGGATAGAGAGAAGAGAGAGATATTTTTGAGCTTCTGTGTAAAAATTGTTACAGCAGTAAAAAATAGAAATAAGTAGAATAAATTATGTACTGACATATATAATAAGTATATATTAGCAGTACCATAAATATAAATGTAAACAAAAATAGAAAATAAAAAATGTAATAATTGAGTGTAATAGTCTTAAGAAGTATCATGTAACAGCAATAAAAACTGTCAACAAAATCTCTGACCTGAACCATGTCAGAGGAAATCACCTCCCCCCAGATCCTAGAAATAAAGTAAATAAAATAAAGTATATTAATAGCATAGGGAAATAAACAAACAGCAGTCCCAGCTGTAAAGAATTTACGCATACCGTCGGGCCGGGAGAAACCCGGACGGTTATGTGGGACTCAGGGCTGATGAGACCCTACTACCCACTAAACCCCATGGTGTCCTCTCGCCGCTGTGTTGCGGGGTAACGGGGAAGCTCACGCAATTCGTCCGCAACCCCGCAGCGGCTATCCTGCTAGGATCCGTCATTTGGTCGTGTGTACAACCTATCGTCTTTTGGGAGGCGTTTCCGGGACACGTCGGTCGCGCTTTTCGTCTCGGGAGCCATCATCGTGGGCAGGGACGCTCCCGTGTCCGCCGCCCACTGGCTCCCTTTAGGGTGGCAGATTCCGCTCGTGAGCGGCACGTCTGCGGCCTATGCGGCGGCGGCGCATCGGGTCAGCCTCGGCCTGGGCTTCCCGGTCGCGCTCTGCCGCCTCCTTATCTCCTATGACGTGCTCGCAGAATCTGCGCACAGTCTGCCACGCTCTTTCGCTGCCTAGCATGGCCTGCACTACGGCTGGCAGCGAAAGGTCCTGCCCTATTTGGGCGACCAGCTCCTGGCGTGCCTCGTCGTGGGCTGGGCACTCCGCCAGAGTATGCTGGGCCGAGTCTGCGTCGGCTCCGCACTCGTGACACTCCGGTGTCGGTTCGCGCTGCGCGACCTTATGCAGGTAGCTGCCGAAACAGCCATGCCCCGACAGTACCTGCGTCAACCTGAAGGTCAGTACACCCGAGCGCCTTTCAACCCAATCCCGGAGGACTGGGCGAACCGCCTCTATAGTGCGGGAGCCAGCCATCGGCCGTTCCAGCCGCTGCGCCCACATCTCCATCGCCTCCTCTAGCAGCTCCGTGCGCCGCTTCGCCACCTCTTGAGGTGCTTTCGGGTCACCCCGGGCTCGCGCCTCCCCGCGCCACTGGTACACTGCCGCGAGGGCTCCTGCGTCCAGGTCCCAGGGAAGGGAACCGGCCAGCACGCACGCGGCTTCCGCGCTCACCGTGCGGTACCCTCTGACCACCCTCAGCGCCATTGCCCTCTGCGGTCGTCGCAATTGTGCAATGTTTTGGCGGCTGAGGGCATCCGCCCATACTGGGGCACCGTACAGCGCCATCGACCGCACCACACCCATATATAGTTGGCGACATGAGGCCTTGGGCCCTCCCAAGTTGGGCAGTATGCGCCCAAAGGCCGCCGCTGCGCGCAGTACTTTAGGCGCTAAGCGCTCAAAGTGAGCCTTAAAGTTCCACTTGCTGTCAAGCACGACGCCGAGGTAAAGTAGCGTCGGCTTGACAGCGATTGGAACCCCTCCCACTATAATTTTAGCGCCGCCTGGAGGCGCTCTTCGCGGGCCGAAGAAACAAATGGCCTCGCACTTGCTTAGCGCCACTTCCAGCCCCAGACGCCGGATCCGGGCCACACAGTGGGCGACTCCCGCCGTCGCGAGTACAGCAGCGTCGCGATAGCTGGGTCCTCTGGCCGTCATGAGCGTATCGTCAGCGTAGCACGTGACGTCTACTCCACGCAAATTTTCCCCCCGTAGGACCCAGTCATACCCTATGTTCCACAGAAGTGGCCCTAGGACCGACCCCTGCGGAACACCGCACGACACACTCCGTTGACTCCAGTCCTGTCGCCCTGGCCAGACTACGGCCCTCTCGCTGAGGTAGGCAGCTATTATTCGCGACAAATGTGGGGGCACCTTATGGTACCGCAGCGCCTCGTTTACGGTTTCCCAGGGCAGAGAGTTAAAGGCGTTGGAGATGTCTAATGACACCGCCAAGACGACCTCGCCCCGGGACACCGCCTCCTTAGCCATCGCCTGCACTCGTAGTATGGCATCTACCGTCGAGCGGCCCCCACGAAAACCGAACTGACAGTCGGCAAGATCAGGACCCACGCGCTCCAGGTGCTTGATGAGGCGAGCTGCGATTATCCGCTCGAAAAGCTTGCCCACCTCATCCAGCAGTACTATTGGACGGTAACCGGACGGAGAGTCGGACGGCCGCCCGGGCTTGCGTAGGAGTACTAGTTTCCCAGTCTTCCAGTCCCTTGGGAAACGGCCCTGCTCCAAAGACGCTGTCAGGAGCCGCAGCAATCTTGGCCCTATGGCATCCATGGCCAGGACCCAAGCACGGCCGGGAATGCCGTCAGGCCCGGGGGCCGTGTTCTTGGCTCGGAGCCTAAGCACCGCCGCGTGAAGCTCAGCGGGTGTCACTGCGGGGACCTCTTCCTCCTCCAATGCTCCGATCGTTGCCGGAGCCATGCTGGGCGGCCGATGTGGCCCCCTTTCGGGGAATAGTGTCTCCACCACGCGGCCCACAAGCTCCGGCTGAAGCGATTGGGTCAGCGGAGGTTCCCATGGGCGCAGCTTACTTCGGACGATCTTATATGGTCTCCCCCATGGATCAGAATTTAGGTTCTCCAGGAACTCGGCACGACTTGCCTCGATTGCCTGTCCTATGGCCGCCGCGAACTCCGATCTCGACTCCTTGTAGCGCTCGTACAGGCGACGCTCCTCGTCCGCATCCCGTCTCCTTCGTCTTCTCTGACGCATGTACTGGCGCCGCGTGGCTATACAGCCCTCGCGCATCTGCGCAAGCTCGGCGGACCACCAGTACACTGACGTTTTTGGCGGTCGGGCCTTTGCCCGGGGCATCGCCGAGTCACAAACGTGTGTCATGGCCTCCCGGAGCCAAGATGCTTCCGCTTCTACCTCTGCAGTCTCCTCCTGTGTGGGCAACCAGGCTTGAATGATAGCCGCCTCCTTAAGCAGTTCGCGGTCAAGCTTAGTATGGGCCCATCTAGGGCCACCCCCGACCGGGCCAGTCCGACTTAAGTTGGCTGAGGCCAGTGAAGAAGTGGTGACATCGAACCGTATGTAGCGGTGGTCCGACAACGTCTCCACTCCCACCATGACCTCCCAACCTTGGACACGGCGCGCCAGGGCGGCGCTGGCGAACGTGATGTCCACGATAGAGCCACCCTGTTGCCGCACGCACGTGTCTGCCGTTCCCTGGTTTACAACTGCCAGACCCGTCGCCATTGCCCATTCTTCTAGGGTCGCACCTCTCACATCTGTCGCCGGGGATCCCCAGGCCGTGGATTTGGCGTTAAAATCCCCGGCAACGATAATCGGACGCCGGTGGAGTTGACCGATTTGAGCCCCTATCTCGTCCAGGAACTGCTCAAAGTCAGCCAGACAGCGGTTGGGCGAAAAATACGTCGCAAGAAAGAAGATTTCGCCGCAAAGGGCGCCCACGTATCCCCTTCCCCTTAAGACGTTGGTGAGCAAAGAGCCACCATTCGCCGTGCTCACCACGAGCGCAACGGAACCGCCCAAGTCACCCACCCAATCATCACGAGGAGGGACCGAGTACGGCTCTGCCACCACGGCAACGCCTATCCTCCACTGTGCCAGGGATTGGAAAAACAGGTCCTGGGCCCTAGCGCAGTGGTTAAGATTCGCCTGAAGTACCCGAATGGCCATTTACTCCGTGGCCGTTCGATCCTCCTCCTGAGCATCCAAACTGCTGGTGGATGCCTGGACCGGCTGGGATGTGGCCTGAGAGCCAGATCCAGCCTTCGTCCTAGTCACCTTGGGGCCAGGAGCCCGACAGGCCTTGGAACCCAGCCTGTGGTCCGACTTTTTACCTGCGCTTTCGCAGATAACGCAGTGTGGCGCCACGGAACAGCCAGCTGCTCTGTGGCCGGGCTTGCCGCACTGATAACACAGGTCTGAGCGGTCAACGTCGCAGGTGCAGTTGACCCTGACGTGCCCTTTTTCAAGGCACCTGAAACACCGCATGGGACGCTGATCGAGCAGCTTTACTGCGGCCCGAACCCATCCCACCCGGAGTCGTCCGCGGTCAGCTTCCACCACCTTTTTGGCTGCCACGATCGGACAGCGGAGCCAGATTGAGCCGAGGCCGGAGGCATCCCGGCGGATTTCTCCAGCCTTTATCTGGTTCTCTGCGCAGCCGCCGATTTTTGCGACTGCTTTGACAACCTCGCCAGGCGACACCGAGTCGTCGAGCTCCGTGAGGCGCAGCTCCACGCACTTCACCGGCCTGGAGACTCGGACGATGTCCTCCCCTACCTTTTCAGTAAGCTCTCTAGCTAGCAAGTCGGCCTTTTCGCCGCTGTCTGCGCCCGGTATTTCCAGGACCCTGGCGCCGGTGGCTGCCCGCTTGAATTTCATGGCAGTGATGCCTAGCCTATCCAGGTCGACGCTTTCCTTCGCCTTGGTAAGTACTTGTGCGTATGTTACGCCCTTCTCTTTAGCGTCTGGGAGCAGCGTCAGAACTACCGCCGCCGAGCGAGGCGGACGGAGCCTACGCGGCTTGGGCTTGGTAGCCTTTTGCCGCTCCGGCGCTGGCTGGGGCGCGATGCGCGGCTTTGCCTTCGCCTTCCCTTTTCTTTGGGCTACATCGTTCCAGCCCTCGTTTGTAGACGCAGGTGCTGGCGGCAGTGCTCGTGGAACCGATGCTGCAGGGGTAGGACCCGCAGTCGTGGCAGCCTTCGCTGCAACTCGAGTTGCCCTCTTTTTCCCTTTCCCGCTTCCTTTACTCCCTTTTTGGGGCTCGATGGTGAGGTTCGGGGGGCCTCTTTTTGGGGCTGGGTTATCTGCCGACTTAGCGGTCGGCGTAGGCTCCTGACTCCTAGGCTCCTGACTTAGAGAGGCTGCCTTTTCAGTTTGCCTTTTCTTATCGGCGGCTAACGGGGGCCGCACAGGCTGGGCCGGCAGGGCTGGCAGCAGCCTACCCTGTAATTCCAGGTCTTCAAACCTGGCGTCCAACATCTGTCTGACTTGGGCTGCTACAGAACGCGCCACCACGTCCACTTCAGAAAGCCGGGAGGCATCGCCCTTTGGCCGAGTCGCTCCAGGTGTTGATACTGTCTCGTCCAGGTATCGGCCGGGTCCGGTGGGCAGAATCTCACGTGTCTGGTTTGCGCGATCCACCTCTCCTCTTAGTTTGGCCAATTCTCTTCGGAGGTCGGCCATCTCCGCTTGCAGACGGGTGTTCGCCGCCTGCAGTAGAAGAGTCTCGTCTGAGACTGTGCGCCTGCTCAATTCCTCAAAAATCTCCGCAAGGGTATCCGCCGATTCTTTGAGTTCGCGTACGGAGGTTCCCTTCAGATTTTTTGATTTACCTGCCACGCCCTTAATTGCTGCCACTTTGGCCTCCGCCTTTTTGGAGAGGTCTGCAGTTGATTGTTTATTCAGGCCTTCACTGACTGAGGGCGCTTTAGACAACCGCGAGTCCCGCAGCCAACCCGCCTTACTCGCTTGGTCTGCAATGGCCTGTTCTGCCTCTAACTCGAGAGCCTCTTGTTGTGCCTCACCGAGAGCTCTCTGCGCCGACGTTAGGCCAAAACGATGGCCTGTCGTGGGCGACCGGCCTCTGCCCCTTTTGGCAGTATGTTTCTTGTACTGTCTTTTCCTCTTCTCTTCGGCCCGGGTGCCTTCGCTGAGGACCGCAGCGTCGCCTTCGGAGCCGGAAGAGGACAGGAACTCGTACAATGGCCTCTTTTCACTCCGTTCGCCCCAGAACTTCCCAGCAAGCACGCTCTCCTTCGAGCGCACTGTCTCAAAGCTGCCGACCGAGGAGTCCGACTCGGCGAGCTGCGGCGCCACTCCAGTTGGTTTAGCCAGTTCGGTCTCGGTGTCCGTAGACAACGGAGAGCGAAAAGTCTCACGAGGTAGGTCATCCTCAACCAGTTTAGCCGGCGAGAAAAACTCCTCTCTCCCTGGCGAGAGTTGATCCAACGGGAGTCGCTCTAACACGACACGGGCCCGGGTCCTTCTCCCGCTGAACACCCTTGTGGGGATAGGTGTTGGTGCCCGCACAAATTCCTGCCGTACCGCGAAAGCCGACGTGTCCGCCGTGCTTGCGACGTCGGCGCCAGAGCTAATGAATCGCCCCGAGCTGTCCCTGATCGGGCGATACTCCTGTGGTGGGGGTTTTGGTGAAGGTGGAGGAGGCACGGCAACTGCCTTGACCTCCTCGCTACCCCCCTCTCCAGATTGGCCCTGAGAAGGGCCTTTTTCGAAGTTTTTATTATTTGGTGTTTCCATATATAATTCCCACGAGTGGGGGAGAACTAACGCTCCACACCGGCAGAGATCCCCCAATACCGAGTGTGGCCCTATATACTCTGCGAGGTCGGGAGGTATCGCAGGTTTGGCTCTTGGTGGCTGATACACACTCCAGCCGCTCCGAAGAGCATCCTGACGCGGAGTACCCTCACGTCAAGAATTGTGGATTTTTTATTGGGGTTGACTCCCCTTGGTCCGGCCGGCTAAGGCAAGACCCCCGGTCTCAGAGTGGGCCTGAAACATGACCAGGCTCACCCTAAGATACCGGTTTGGCCGACGGTGGCCACAGCTGCAGCCTGTACCACTAACTTCAACCCCGAAGCTAGCAGCACCCGTCGCCCTGTGGTTTTTATAGAGGTGTCCGTCCTCTCGGTCCCCGTCCTCAGACAGCGACCCTCGTGCCTGCCCCATGGGCCGGGTTACGAGTCAGCCGACGACTGATCAGTATCAGCCGCCGTCCTCTCTCCATGGTCAATTTTTTGAAGAGGTTTTCTTCCTCACGGCCCCCGCTCTGAGCAGCGGCCCTCGCTCCGGGCTCCTACGGGCCCGGGTTACGATCTGGGTCGGTTGCCCATAGGCAGGACCCTCCGGCTGCTCCCCCGCCACCTCAGATGAGCTGAGGCATGCCAGGAGCAGCTCCGCCTCTGTCCCAGGTAGGACCTGGCGTCTCACGCTGTGCCCTCTGCTACCTTCAGAGGGACACGCGGAGCCGTCCGCTGAGCACGGCCCTAAAGCCATCGCAGGAGAAGACTCGACTGCCACTGCCGCGACTGGTAGTTCGCAGAGGGAGGATAGCAGGCGCGCAACCGAGCGGCTATCCCCCCCCTCCCAGGGTGCACCACGGGGAGGTCTACCAGCCCTGCACCCCAACCTAGCCTAACCTTTTTTTTTTTTTTTTTTTTTTTAAGAGGGGAAAATGCTTTACGCATACCACTGAGGCGCGGGGACGGGCTCCAGTGGTTATGTGGGACTCCCGTATGGGCTAATGAGGCCCATGGTGTACCCACTAAAAACCCCTCTATTTGCCGCCACAACGCTGTAAGGCGAGGCCACAGGGACGCCGAAGCACACTTCCGCAGCCTCGCCAGCGGCTGTCCGGGACTCCGGACTCGTCTCTGGGGGTTTTTTTTTTTTTTTTTTGTTGCCCCCATCCATCGCATTTGGCGCGTCGGTCATGCGACGTGCCCGCCCACGCTGAGACCCTTGTGTAGGCGACAGGTGTCCCCAAGCCTGCCGCCCACAGGTCTCTTTATGGGGGTAGTCGGCGGTCGTATGCCAACCGCCGCCGCCCCACGCGCTTGCGGCGCATTGGCTGGGAGGCCGGATCTTCCTCCCTGTTGCGCTCCGCTGCCTCCTTCTGCGCCATCACATCCTCGCAGAAGGAGGCCACCGCCTTCCATGGCCTGTCACCACCAACCATGGCTTCCACCACCGCTTGCAGGGAGAGGTCGTTCCCCACTATGACCGCGAGTGCGGCCCGCTGCTCCGCCCACGCTGGGCATTTTGCCAGAGTGTGCAGCGCCGTATCTTCGGCGTCACCGCAAAAGTGGCATTCTGCCGTCGGTTCTCGTCCTGCCACCCTGCACAGGTATCTCCCGAAGCAGCCATGCCCCGAGAGGATCTGTGTAAGGTGGAAGGAGAGTAACCCCCCGTTTCTCCCGATCCATCTCTCGAGGACGGGCCGGATTGCCCCGATGGTCCAGTGGCCGGCACTCGGCGCCTGCAATCGCTCATTCCACTTCTGGAGGAGCACTTGACGGGAGTCGAGTCTCCACCGTCGCACCTCTTCCAGAAGTGGTTGGACTCCTCTGGCCCGAGCCTCGCTGATACGCCAGTAAACTTCGGCCAGCACCACTGCGTCCAGATCCCAGGGCGGGGTCCCCGCCAATACGCAGGCTGCCTCGTACGAGACGGTGCGGTATGCCCTCGCCATCCTGACCGCCATGACTCGTTGCGGCCTCCGCAGTTCGGCCTTGTTTTGGGAGGTCAAGGAGTTGGCCCAGATGGGCGCTCCGTACAGGGCCATAGACCGGACCACTCCAGAGTACAGCCTCCGGCAACTCGCGTTTGGTCCGCCAACGTTGGGCAGAAGCCGGCTTAGTGCCGACGCTGCTCCAATAAGTTTAGGAGCAAGGCATTTAAAGTGCTCCCTGAATGACCAGCGGCTGTCAAGGACTATGCCTAAGTACCGCATAGTCGGCTTGACAACGATGGACGTTCCGCCCACCACTAAGCTCGAGCCCGCCGGAGGGGCTTTTCGAGGCCCATGAAAACACAGTGCCTCGGATTTGTTCAGAGCCACCTCTAGCCCCAGCCTTTTGATGCGAGTCACCACTGACGCCACTCCCGCCGTGGCCCGAATTGTCGCCTCTCTGAAGGTGCTGCCACAGGCCGTCACCAGGGTATCGTCGGCGTAACAGGTCACGCTGACCCCCGGCAGGTCGTCTCCCCTCAGAGCCCAGTCATACCCGATGTTCCACAGGAGAGGTCCCAGAACCGACCCCTGTGGGACGCCGCACGACAGCCTCTTCTCCTCCCAGGCACCACGCACGGGGTATCTGACGGTTCTATCGGTTAGGTAATCCTCCACCGTCCTCCGTAGGTATTCAGGCACGGCATGGCGCCTTAGAGCTGCCTTGATGCAAGCCCAGGGCAGGGAGTTAAACGCGTTGGCGATGTCTAAGGACACCGCCAAAACCACCTCGCCCCGGGAAACTGCCTCATCCGACAGGGCCTTCACACGCGCAATTGCGTCGATGGTGGACCTGCCCCGACGAAAGCCGAACTGGTGTGTGCTGAGGTCCGGTCCCACCCCCTCAAGGTGCCGGACGAGACGAGCTGCCACCACGCGCTCTAGCAACTTACTGACCTCGTCTAGCAAAACTATCGGCCTGTATGCTGCGGGCGAGTCTGCCGGACGCCCCTCCTTTTGCAGGAGGACAAGTTTCCCCGATTTCCACGCACGAGGAAACCGCCCCTGAGCCAAGCAGCTGCTAAAAAGCGCTCTCACGCGCGACTCAAGCGGGCCCAAGGCCAGAACCCAGGCCCGGCCGGGGACTCCGTCGGGGCCGGGTGCAGTGTTTTTGGCTCGAAGCCGAAGGACCGCTGCCCCCAGTTCAGCCTCCGTTACTTCCGGCGCATCATCCACATCTGCCATCCTCCCCCTGGGGGGTATCATGGGCGGAGGTGCATGCTCCTCTCTCGTCGGAAACAAGGCATTGACCACCTGCTCGAGGAGCTGTGGCTGGAGACTTTGCGTGAGCGGGGGTGCCCAGGGACGAAGCTTGCGCCTCACCATTTTGTACGGCCTCCCCCATGGATCATTATTCAGAGTCTCCAGCATCTCCTTCTCTGCTTGTTCCTTTGCCTTAGCGATTGCCCTCTGCAGCAGCTTGACAGCCTCCGAGTATGCAGCATATAGCCGCTCCTCCTCTGGCACGTCTCGATTGCGCCGCCTCCGGCTGTGACTGTACTTGCGTCTTGCAGCAACGCAGGACTCACGAAGCTGGGCGAGTTCTGCGGACCACCAGTACACTCCACGCTTTGGGGGAATCGGACCAACCCTAGGCATGGCCGCATCGCACACCTCGACCATATCGTTCCCTATCCTCTCCGCCTTCGCGTCGGCCTCGACTGGGCCTTCTGGAACTGGCAGCCAGGCTTTTACCACGGCTGCCTCGGTTAGTATGTCCCTGTCCAGGCGCTTGAGCGCCCAACGGGGGGCATCGCCTCGCATAGGCTGATTTGGGCCACTGTGGTCGGCCGGAAATGTGGAAATCTCGAACCTAATATATCGGTGGTCCGACAGCGTCTCAGTATCCTCCAGTACCTCCCAGCCTCGAACACGGTGGGCCAGGGCGGCATTCGCGAAGGTGACATCCACAATGGAGCCACCCTGCTGCCGCACGCACGTGTTACTCGACCCTCGGTTGAGAACAATTAGCCCAGTCGCCGCCGCCCACTCCTCAAGCTCTGCCCCGCGGGCGTCCGTCACCGTGGATCCCCATGCTGTGGACTTAGCGTTGAGATCCCCGGCTACGAGTACCATATCAGGACGAGTTCTGCCAATCAAGGCACCGACCTCCACCAGAAACTGCTCGAACTCGGCCAGTGTCCGGTTTGGCGAGAAATACGCCCCGACCACCATTGTGTCGCCGATCCAGGCCGCAACGTAACCTCGGCCTCTTTCCACTCTTTGTAGTGGCAGGGAACTGGCGGACGAGTTTGCTACTAAAGCCACCAGACCTTCCAAGTCTCCGGCCCAGTTGCCCCTGGGGGGGACATAATAGGGCTCAGAAATGACACCAACATCAATCTGCCACTCCACCAGGCTTTGCGACAGAAGGTCCTGGGCTCTGGCGGAGTGGTTGATGTTCCCCTGCAAAAATCGGCTAGCCATTATTCTTCCAAGGTCCTTTCTTCCACCACCTCATTATGGGCCACTGGTACTGTTGTGGCCAACTGGGAAGGCTGTGAGGAGGCCTGAGGGCCATCGCCAGCCTTCATCCCCTTCCTTGGGCGTGGTGCAGTGCATGCCTTGGAGCCAAGGATATGACTTGCCAGTTTTCCCGCCGTGTCGCATAACACACAATGTGGCTTTGCCAAGCACTGTGCTGCTTTATGATCCGGCTTTCCACAGCGGTGGCACAGTCCACTGCGGTCCACCTGTGACTGACACTGCGCCTTGACGTGCCCACGCTCCAGGCAGCGGAAGCAACGCATTTCTCTTGGCTCCAGCAGTTTGACCTGTGCCGAGGACCACCCTACCAGGAAACGACCGCCACTGGTAACCTTTCTTGCCGCTACGACCGGGCAGCGCACCCACACGGTGCCGAGACCAGTATGGTCTCGGCGAATTTCTCCTGTCTTGACCTGCTCTATGGCACATTTTCCAGCTCGCACAATAGCGGTGATTATTTCATCTGGGGTTACGGAGTCATCCAGGTGTGACAGGCGCAGTTCCGCGCACTTCGTTGGCCTGGCGATCAGGACTCCCTCACCCAACTTCTCTTTGAGCTCCTTTGCTAGCTTATCGGCCCTCTCACCACTGGCCGCTCCCGGCACCTCCAGAATTCTTCCACCAGTGGCAGCTATCCGGAAGTGCATATCTGAGATGCCAAGGTCGGCAAGGTTTACTTTGTCCTTGGCCTCAGCCAGCACCTTGGCGTAGGTCACCCCCCTTGCCTCCGCCTCCGGTTGCAGTGTCAGCACAACTGCTGCCGTCCGCGGTACGCGGAGATTGCGAGCGCGTTTTTTCGGGCGTGTCTTCGTCTTTGTCTGGAGCTGCGCGTTTGCCTGCGCAGCGGCCTTCTTTTTTGCCCCCCTGCCCCCCTTCCTCCATTGCTGGTCTGAGGCCATGGGTGCCGAATGAAGCGGAAGGGACTCTCCTGAGGCCGGCGGTCCAGCATCGACGGCGGGCTGCGTATTAATTTTCCTAGCCTTTTTTGTCTTCTTCTCGTCTCTGCCATCCACTTGTGGTGTGATGGTCGTCGGTGACACCTTCGTTGCTTGTCTGGCTGCGGCCGCTTCTTTGGCAGCCAGACTGGTTTTCTTAGCCTTCGATTTGGGTTTGGCTCTTTGTTTTTCATCGGCGGGGACGGAAGGAGCGGCTGTCTTCGTCGTTACTGGCTGGGGCAGAGAGTTGTTGTTACTTGGACCTTGGTCCCCAGATATGGCGAGGGCAGCCTGCGCTGTCCCATCAGCTGCTAGTACGAGTCGAAGCCTGGGATCGGGCAGCATACGGCGCTCAATGCCATCCATTCGTTCGTTAAACATTATGCTTAGCTGGTCTCGAGCGGAGCACGAGGCCTCTTCCACAAGCCGGCGAACATCCGACTCAACTAGTGCAGCAGGTTGGCTTCGGATTTCTTCCACCTGCCTACGCACCTCCGCTAACTGGCAAGTGAGCCGCGCGTTTGCTGCTTCCAGCCGGACGACCTCCTCTGTCGCAGTTCGCGATCTTAACTCCTCGAAGGCACTCCTGATAGTGGTGATTGAATCCTTCAGGATTCTTTGGTGCGTGCCTTTTAGATGACCCGATGTGTCAATAACATGCTTCACAGCATTTAGGGCATCCTGAACTTTTGACCCGATAGCATTCCCTGGAAGATCCTCCTGGCACTGGCCAGGCGAACCTGTGGTTTCTGGCCGGCCCCTGCCCTTGCCCCGTTTAGGTGTCACCTTCATATATTTGTTACGCAATGGTGTACCTCCCTGGCTGCAGGCTCCAAAATTGCTCTCGGAGCCAGAGGTACCGTCATCAGCGGATAATTCTTCTCCTTGTTTGCGCCAGTGCTGTCCGGTGGGGATACCATCCTTCGGAATCGCTTCCACCACCTCTTTGCTTGTCACCTCATCGTTTTGGTGGCGTGGGGTCCTCTCATTTGTTTCGCCCTCTGCTATAATCCTCTTATCTTCAACGGCCTGGTCTTCGTTTCCATGTACGCTGCCGATAGCCAACGCAGAGCGCACAGACACCATGCTCCCCGCTTCAGACTCGGCGTCCGCCTCCTTTGTACCGGCGTGAGGCTCCTTCTCTTTCTCACTGGAGGCCGCAGCCCCCGACCTCATCCTACTGCTTTTTGGAGTCAGTGCCCGGGCCACAAGCTCGCGATCGCAGCGGGCCAGGACCACCCGCAGGTCCGGGAGCGATCTCCTCCACTCAGTCCAAGCCCCCTCTCTCGCCAAGGCTTCAGCCGATTCGGCTTTGGCCCGGGTCACCCCCACGTAATGGCCTCGTCCTCTCTTGTTTGGTCCGGAGCTAGGCCTCGCTCCGGGGCCGGGAGCATCATCACTAGACACTTCCGACCCCTTTTCTTCGCTCAGCAGCCGCTTCCGAGCTCCCCCGGACCAGCCTGAGGCGGTAGCAGGCAGCGAACCATCGGAGTCGGCTGTCTCGTAGGCTTCTTCACCGGGAAGGTCGCGCGCGTCGATTTTTGCGGGGGAAAAGAATTCCTCCCTACCTGGCGAGCCCATATCCGACGCACTGCGAGGCGTCCTCCCACAAAACACCCTCGTAGGGATGGGTCCGGGCGACCGCACTAACTCCTGCAGTACCACGGGCGCCTCCTCCTCTCCGTTCTTGACATCGGGGACGGCGTGTCGTATAGAACGCCCCGATCTGTCCCGCACTGGGCGAAACTCCATAATTGGGGGGTTTGGAGAGGATGCCGTCTCCACATCCTCCTCGTCCCCTCCTCCGCGCAGTCTTAGTACTATTCCGCATGCATAATCGTTGTCCAATAAGCACTTGCCATGGTCGTCGGTTGTCGTCCTTGAGCGGTTTGCCCTCCCCGAATACGGCGGGCAGCATGCCACCACAGCGCGGGCACTTGCCCGTTCTGTGGTGACACAGAGGATTGGGACCTCCTGGGGTAGTTCATTGCTATTTTTGCCACTCATGATTTTTGCTATTTTTTTTTGTAGGAGGTATGCCCCCCCTTCTGACGTTCATGACTGGGCTCCCCCCAGCCACGCATCCCATCAGCACGCCAGTCACACCTTGGGATTGGGGATTTTTTATAGTGGTTAACTCCACGTGACCCTCCTCTCAGTGAGGGAAGTCCCCGGTCCGCTCATTGCGGGTTACGGGTTGCCCGTTGGTGGCCGTAGCCACAACATCGCGCCAGGTGGTCTAAGCCACCCTAGCTCGTGAAACTGAGCTCCAACTCCGTAGCGTCTCGCACTGTGCCCTCTGCTGGCTTCAGAGGGACACGCGGAGCCGCACATCGGGTGCTGTTCTTAGTCTGGCCCCTCCCCTCAGGTCTGTCCGGCTTGGGAGGCCCTATCCGGCATAGCCCTGAGGGTCATTGGAGCACGCAAGCCCCTTCACCACGGCAAGGTGACAGCATTCGAAGGGGAACCTAGCCTAACCTAACCTAACCTAACCTAACCTAACCTAACCTAACCTAACCTAACCTAACCTAACCTAACCTTTTTTTTTTTTTTTTTTTTTTTTTTTTTTTTTTTTTTTTTTTTTTTTTTTTTTTTTTTTTTTTTTTTTTGTTGACCCAGGGGAAATCCGTTATGGATCCCACCCGGCCCGGGAGAAGCCGAGTGGGTATGTCCGACTCGCACGGACTAAAACCCCTGGGGTGTTCCACCGCTCGCTCTTGGACGGGATTTCGGGAACGCGACTGCCAACTTCCGATACCCCGTCAGCGTTGCCTTTTAAGGCCCATTCTGTGGTGCTGCTCAAGCAGTATCCTCCGCTGAAGGCACCTCGGAACACTTGAGGGCCTTCCAGCTCGAAACCTCTTCAGGCGGGTGATGGAGCTCCTGATCTATCACCCGCAGGTTCCCGTTAAGGCGGCAGCACCCTGGCTGCGAAGGCTCTTTGCCGCCTTCTTGGCCTTCTGCGGCGTTGAGGAAGCGAGTTTGCGTCGTCCTCACGCATTCTTTCCGCAGCCTCCTTTTGTGTCATCACAGTGACACTGAAGTTGGCTACTGCCACCCACGCTTCCTCACTCTCAGTCATTTGGCGTATTAGTGCCGGCAGTGAGATATCTCCTCCAACAACCGCGGACAGGTCAGCGCGAGGCTCCGCCCACGCAGGGCACTCTTCGCGCGTGTGTTGGGCCGTGTCCACGGCCATCCTGTCACAGTGGTGACACGTTGTATTTGGCTCCCGTCCCACCACCTCACACAGATACCAGCCGAAGCAACCGTGCCCCGTCAAAAGCTGTGAGAGGTGGAAGGAGGGTGCGCCATGCTTGCGTTCGACCCATTTTTTTAGAACGGGCCGAATAGCGGCCACTAGATCCCGGCTAGCACCCGGGATCTCAAGTCGTTCCGTCCATTTTTGGTAAAGAGCGTCGTGCGCTTCTTCCCTCCATTTGCGCACCTCTCGAGGTGCAGGCCAGTTCTCTTCTGCCCTTGCTCTCTTAAGTCGCCAATATACGCTGGATTGGACCTCAGCTTCGAGGTCCCAAGGCGGGCTCCCAGCCAGCAGACAGGCTCCTACATGCGAGACGGTGCGGTACGCTCGAGCCACCCTGAGAGCTATGGCCCGCTGCGGCCGCCGTAATAGGGCCTCGTTTCGGGCTCTCAGGGTAACCGCCCATATCGGAGCCCCGTAAAGCGCCATAGAGCGCACCACACTTACGTAGAGCCGCCTGCAGGCTCCCTTTGGCCCCCCCAGATTCGGGAGTATTCGCCCGAGAGCTCCAGCGGTAGCCATCAGCTTGGGAGCCAACCGCCGAAAGTGTTCCTCAAACTTCCACCTGCCATCGAGCACGAGTCCCAGGTACTTCATCGTTGACCCGACGGCAATGGAAGTTCCCCCTACGGTGATTTCTGAGCCTTGTGGTGGTTTGTTGCGAGGCCCATGAAAGACCAGTGCCTCCGATTTGTGTAAGGCCACCTCAAGGCCCAGTGCTCGTATTCTGTGAACCACGTATGCGACCCCTGCCGTAGCTAAGTATGCGGCCTCCCTGTGGGTCCTACCGCGGGCCGACACCAGGGTATCATCAGCGTAGCATGTGACGCTGACTCCCGGCATAGTGGCCCCGCGTAGGACCCAGTCATAGCCGATGTTCCACAGGAGCGGACCAAGAACTGAGCCCTGTGGAACACCGCACGACATTTCCCTTCTCCCCCAGCCGTTAGCAGTTGGAAATATCACAGAGCGCCCGGCAAAGTAATCCGCCACTAGGTTTTGCAAGTATTCGGGCACGTTGTGATATTTTAGGGCCGCCTTAATTGTTTCCCAGGGTAGGGTGTTAAATGCGTTGGAGATGTCGAGCGATACAGACATTACCACCCCACCCCGTGATATTTCCCCTTGCGCAAAATCTCTGACCCGCGCGATCGCGTCCAGTGTAGACCGAAGCGGACGAAATCCATACTGGCAATCGCTGAGCCCTGGTTGCATGCTCCTGGTGAGACGAGAGGCTATTATGCGCTCAAAAAGTTTGCTCATCTCATCGAGTAACACGATGGGGCGATAGGCCGACGGCTGATCGGGCGGGCGGCCATCCTTTCGGAGCAGCACAAGTTTTCCCGTTTTCCACCGTTCGGGAAATCGCCCAAGTGTCAAGCACGCAGTATAGAGAGCTCTAACTCTTTCCTCCCACTCGCTAAGTGCGATCACCAAAGCACTTCCTGGTATGCCATCCGGCCCGGGGGCAGTTTTCTTTGAGCGGAGTTTGAGAATAGCCACCCTAAGTTCCGCCTCTGTAACTGGAGGTACTTCTCTCACCACTTCTAGTGGTAGCCTTGTAATGGGCGCCATCGCTGGCGGAACAAACTCGTCCCTCTGTGGGAATAGAGCTCCTACGACTCGCTCCAAGAGGTCCGGCTTGAGACTACTTGTTAGTGGGGGTGTCCAAGGTCGGAGTTTCTGCCGCACGGCCCGATACGGCCTTCCCCAGGGATCTCTATTTAGTGTCTCGAGCCATTCCTCCCACGCCGCCTCCTTGGCTTGTGCAATAGCCGTCTGCAAGGATGTACGAGCAGCCCTATAGTTATCGTACAGGGTAATCTCATCGGCTTCATTTCGAATACGCCTTCTTCTGTATCTGGTATACTGACGACGCGCAGCCACGCAGGCGTTCCGCAGTTGTCGGAGTTCTGGTCGCCACCAGTATACCTGTTGCTTCGGAATGAAGGGTTTCGCTCTTGGCATTGCAACATCGCAAACGCGAATAAGAGCAGCGTCAAGATTTTCGACTTCATGGTCTACTTGCTCTATCACTTGGCCGGCAGCTACTCCCCACGACTCAACAATTGCTGCCTCTTTTGCAAGCTGCCGATCTAGCTTTCTAAGCACCCATTTAGGCCTGTCTCCTGCTCTAGGTAGGTTTTGTCTGTTCGGTATGGCAGTGGGAGTGGAGAGGTCAAACCGAATATACCGGACCTAACCTAACCTAACCTAACCTAACCTAACCTAACCTAACCTAACCTAACCCAAAAAGCACCTGGTGGGGTAGCCCTGTAGTGGATGGCAGAGGTGAACAGCTGTCTCACACGTTGGACGAGCTCGGTCTGCATATACTAAATAGCGGGGACACTCCAACCTTCGACACCGTCAGGGGCGGCAAGCACTATTCGAGTTACGTGGACGTAACAGCCTGCTCCATCGACTTACTGGACCTGGTAGACGACTGGAGGGTAGACCAAGGATTGACTAGCTCGGACCACAACAGCATTATGTTCAAAATAAAGCTGTCAAAACTGGCTGGCATAACGATTCACAGGACAACTAGGAAATTCAATACAAAAAAAGCAAATTGGCCTGAGTTTTGTGGAAAACTCAAACAATTCATGCTAAGGAACCAAATTGAAAAGAACGCAATAGAAAATATTGAAAATAATATCCAACTGGATAAAACAGTCAATGATTTTAACGATGCCATACATGAAGCTTGTGTATCGTCTATGCCGGAAAAGAAAGTGAAGCAACGACTTACTTTGCCGTGGTGGACCGAGAAACTCGCCAAGATGAAGAAAGAGGTCGCTACCAGAAAGCGCAGAATAAGCTATGCAGCTGCCGTCCGAAAGTCGAAGGTAGTGGCAGATTACGTAACTCACAAGGAGGAGTATGAACATGCAGCAGCCAAAGCCCAGGTGGACAGCTGGAAGGAGTTCTGCCACAAACAAAACAAAGAAGGGGTCTGGGAAGGCATCTACAGGGTAATTGGGAGAACCGCTCGCAGGGAAGAGGATACGCCGCTTGAAAAGGAGGGGATAATACTCGACGCTAAGAGTTCGGTACGTCTACTGGCGGAAACTTTTTACCCCAAAGACTGCACCACAAGCGACGACGACTACCATCGCAGTATAAGAGAAAGAGCCAGCGTGGTGAACAGTGGGGGGGATGATAAAACATCCGAACCACCCTTCACCATGATGGAACTCAAACGAGCCTACGACTCCTTCAACCCCAAAAAGGCCCCGGGGGAAGATGGTTTTACTGCGGACATTTGTCGTCATGCTATAGAAGTCGATCCAGAAGCGTTCAAAGCAATCCTTAACAAATGTCTCAACCAGGGTTACTTCCCTGGGGCTTGGAAAACCGCAACGGTAGTCGTCCTCCGCAAACCTGGTAAAGCTAACTATAGGACTCCCAAGTCATACAGACCAATAGGGCTTCTACCGATCCTAGGAAAAGTGTTTGAAAAGATGGTGGTAGCCAGGCTTAAATTCCACCTCCTACCTCAAATGAGCGAACGCCAGTACGGCTTCATGCCGCAGCGTAGCACCGAGGACTCCCTCTATGTCCTAATGAAGTACATAAAAAGTAAACTCCAACAAAAGAAAATAGTGACACTTATATCACTTGACATAGAGGGGGCCTTCGATGGCGCCTGGTGGCCCGCCATAAGGACCCGATTGGCGGAGGAAAACTGCCCTGTTGAATTAAGACGCGTAATTGACAGCTATCTTACAAACCGGAGGGTAACTGTGAGATACGCGGGAGAGCAGCACAGCTTGGACACCAATAAAGGATGCGTACAGGGGTCGATAGCGGGCCCTATACTGTGGAACTTGTTACTGGACCCTTTACTAAAGAGTTACGAAAGTAAGCGTTATTACAGTCAGGCATTCGCAGATGATGTCGTGTTGGTTGTTGATGGGGACACCGCTTTAGAAATAGAAAGGAACGCAAACGCTGCTCTCGACCATGCACAGGAGTGGGGTGCCAGAAATAAGCTTCGGTTCGCTCCACATAAAACTAACGCCATGATAATCACGCGACGGCTTAAATATGATACCCCTCGACTGAGCATGGGCGGGACCAATATCGAAATGGCGAAAGAATTAAAAATACTCGGGGTAACCATTGACAACAAACTGACCTATAACAGCCACGTCTCGAATGTCTGCAGAAAAGCCATAGCAGTACATAAGCAATTATCCAGGGCCGCAAAGACGGAATGGGGACTGCACCCTGAAGTGGTAAAGACCATATATGTGGCGACTGTGGAACCCATAATATTGTATGCCGCCAGTGTGTGGGCGGAAGCCGCAAATAAACTAAGCGTACAAAAGCAGCTAGCAGTAGTCCAACGCGGAGTGGCCCAGAAGGTATGTAAAGCCTATCGTACCGTCTCACTCAACTCCGCACTGGTTCTGGCAGGGATGCTCCCTCTCGACCTCCGAGTCCGAGAGGCGGCTCTGTTATACGAAGCCAAGAAGGGAGAGTCTCTGCCGGATCTGTGGCCGGGGGACAGAGAAGTGGAACAAATGGCACCCGCAATTGAAATGCCTCATCCCGCGGAGCGCGAAGAGCTGAAAGTAGTTCGCCTGATGAGCCAAAACGACGTGGACACAAACAGCGATTTCGAAGTAAGAATATTTACCGATGGGAGCAAGTTTGAGGGAGGTGTCGGGGCCTCACTTTCTATCTGGAAGGGAGAAACCGAATCGAAAGCCCACAAGCTTGCTCTATCGAGATACTGTACGGTTTACCAGGCGGAACTCCTAGCTCTGTGCAAAGCAACAAGGGAAGCAAAAAAGTATGCCGAAAAATCGTATGGTGTCTACAGCGACTCAATGGCGGCCCTCCAAACGATCCAAAATCACAGTTGCCTTCACCCCCTTGCTGTGGAGGCCAGAGAGAATCTAAGAACCATGTCTCTCCAGGGTAAGGTAGTCACCCTACACTGGATAAAAGCTCACGCAGGGCTAGAGGGCAACGAGCGTGCAGACGAGTTGGCGAAGGGAGCAGCTGTAGACTCCAAACGAAAGCCCGACTATGACCTGTGCCCGGTCTCATTCGTCAAGCGTAGCATTCGCATGTTGACCCTTGACGACTGGAACCGGAGATACAGGTCAGGCGAAACGGCATCAATTACCAAATTGTTCTTCCCGGATGCAGTGGCGGCATACAGAATTGTAAGGAAATCGCAGCCAAACAATCTAAAAACCCAGCTAATGACGGGGCACGGTGGATTCTCCGAGTACCTGAATCGCTTCAAGTGCAAGGAGAGTCCATCGTGCATCTGTGACGGCGAAACGCAAGAAACGGTGCCGCACATACTGTTTGAATGCCCGGTGCACGTCAGGGAACGATTCGATATTGAACAAAAACTGGGGGCGACCATTAGCCTAAACAATCTTCAAAACATAATGTGTAGCAATGAAATGGAGGATTTTATAAAATTCTGCCTGGAAATTGTGAGTCAGGTCGTAAAAAGAAATAAAACACGATAGAAATATATGTTTTAAAAATATATTGATGTATATTTAAATAAAACAAAATGCCAGTAGTTTAAGAAATACAATGTGTAAATCAAAAGAGCAGAATAAGTAAAATGTAGCAACCTATGTAATATGACATAAATTGTAATAAGTAGATATAAGATTACCCCTATGTACCCACAGTAAAAATAACATGTTTCTTCGTTAATAAATAAAAGCTGTGTCCGAAATTTATTATAAAACCCTACAAAGAAATAAATAAATAAAGGTCTTAAATAGAATAGATAGAAATAGGAAGTAGTAGAAGGGAATCCCACCCTGCATAGAAAGAAAGATGATGAATGAAAGAAAGATAAAGTATGTTGAACGAAAGTACGAGAGGCATGAAAAGCGAGAAATGGTATGAAAGAGTATCACCGTAAAGTAAAGTCTCCGATCATGTTGGAGGAGCACAGAAAAAAAAAAAAAAAAAAAAAAAAAAAAAAAAAAAAAAAAAAAAAAAAACCTAACCTAACCTAACCTAACCTAACCTACCCTTTTTTTTTTTGACGCAGGGAAAATGCATTTATGCATCCCCCCATGGCCCGGGGAAGGCCTATAGTGGGGGGTATGTGGGACTCGCCCCTCCAGATGGGAGGGGAATACCCACTAAAAACCCTGCGGCGTTTCCGTCCTGGCCGTTAAGGGGGTGTAGTGGGATCGTACACTTCACCAAAACTACACCCCCCCCACCCAACCTAACCTTTTTTTTTTTTTTTTGACGATGTGAAAATGCGTTATGCATACCCTCCGGCCCGGGGGAGGCCAATTGGAGGGTTATGTGGGACTCTCTCCTCCAGCCGCCATCCGAGTGATGGTGACGGGAGGAGCATACCCACTAAAAACACACCGGCGTTACCCGCTCTGCCGTTATCGGGGGACGCCGTGGGATCAAAAATATTCTACCACGACGTCCCCCCGGCCGCCCCGGCATTATACCGGGGGCACCCTCGCGCCATAGGAGGGAAGGGTCGGCAACGCAGCGACCCCTCCCCCAGACGTGTAGGGCCTTATATTGTGGGTCCCCATCCCACTGGCCCTACTGGGGGAGTAGACGGTTGATATACTGTAACCGCCTTCTCCCCGCCCGTCTGCGCCGGAGCGGGTGCGCATCCGCTCTGTCTTCGCGCTCCCGCTCCGCTTCCTCTTTTTGTGACATAACGTCACGACAGAATGTCACCACCGCATCCCACAACCTCTCGCTGCTAAGCATGCATGAGACCAAATTATGCAGCGAGAGGTCATCCGTCCTCAGAGTGGCCCTCAAATTGTTACGCTCTACTGCCCAGCTTGGACATTCCTCTATTGTGTGCCGGGCCGTATCGTCCTCACAATCACAGTGGTGACATCCTTGGCTTGGCTCCCTCCCTATTCGGTACAGGTAATGACCAAAGCAGCCATGCCCAGTCATTACCTGTACCAGCCTGTAGTCTAAAGTTCCCTTTTTCCTGTCCAGCCAGCCCTCCAGCGATGGGAGGAGTGCCCCTATCGTTTCAGTACCGTAAGGGGACTCCTCCAGCATTTCTTTCCACCTATCCCTTTCCCTCTCTACTGCCGCTCTTCGTCTCGCGGCCACCTCTTGTGGGGCCAGGCGTTCGTCCTCGTTTGTCCTGGCCTCACCCAACCTTTTTTTTTTTTTTTTTTTTTTTTTTTTTTTTTTTTTTTTTTTTTTTTTTTTTTCATGGGGAATGCTTTTACGCATACCGTCGGGCCGGGAGAAACCCGGACGGTTATGTGGGACTCAGGGCTGATGAGACCCTACTACCCACTAAACCCCATGGTGTCCTCTCGCCGCTGTGTTGCGGGGTAACGGGGAAGCTCACGCAATTCGTCCGCAACCCCGCAGCGGCTATCCTGCTAGGATCCGTCATTTGGTCGTGTGTACAACCTATCGTCTTTTGGGAGGCGTTTCCGGGACACGTCGGTCGCGCTTTTCGTCTCGGGAGCCATCATCGTGGGCAGGGACGCTCCCGTGTCCGCCGCCCACTGGCTCCCTTTAGGGTGGCAGATTCCGCTCGTGAGCGGCACGTCTGCGGCCTATGCGGCGGCGGCGCATCGGGTCAGCCTCGGCCTGGGCTTCCCGGTCGCGCTCTGCCGCCTCCTTATCTCCTATGACGTGCTCGCAGAATCTGCGCACAGTCTGCCACGCTCTTTCGCGTCTACAAACGAGGGCTGGAACGATGTAGCCCAAAGAAAAGGGAAGGCGAAGGCAAAGCCGCGCATCGCGCCCCAGCCAGCGCCGCAGCGGCAAAAGGCTACCAAGCCCAAGCCGCGTAGGCTCCGTCCGCCTCGCTCGGCGGCGGTAGTTCTGACGCTGCTCCCAGACGCTAAAGAGAAGGGCGTAACATACGCACAAGTACTTACCAAGGCGAAGGAAAGCGTCGACCTGGATAGGCTAGGCATCACTGCCATGAAATTCAAGCGGGCAGCCACCGGCGCCAGGGTCCTGGAAATACCGGGCGCAGACAGCGGCGAAAAGGCCGACTTGCTAGCTAGAGAGCTTACTGAAAAGGTAGGGGAGGACATCGTCCGAGTCTCCAGGCCGGTGAAGTGCGTGGAGCTGCGCCTCACGGAGCTCGACGACTCGGTGTCGCCTGGCGAGGTTGTCAAAGCAGTCGCAAAAATCGGCGGCTGCGCAGAGAACCAGATAAAGGCTGGAGAAATCCGCCGGGATGCCTCCGGCCTCGGCTCAATCTGGCTCCGCTGTCCGATCGTGGCAGCCAAAAAGGTGGTGGAAGCTGACCGCGGACGACTCCGGGTGGGATGGGTTCGGGCCGCAGTAAAGCTGCTCGATCAGCGTCCCATGCGGTGTTTCAGGTGCCTTGAAAAAGGGCACGTCAGGGTCAACTGCACCTGCGACGTTGACCGCTCAGACCTGTGTTATCAGTGCGGCAAGCCCGGCCACAGAGCAGCTGGCTGTTCCGCGGCGCCACACTGCGTTATCTGCGAAAGCGCAGGTAAAAAGTCGGACCACAGGCTGGGTTCCAAGGCCTGTCGGGCTCCTGGCCCCAAGGTGACTAGGACGAAGGCTGGATCTGGCTCTCAGGCCACATCCCAGCCGGTCCAGGCATCCACCAGCAGTTTGGATGCTCAGGAGGAGGATCGAACGGCCACGGAGTAAATGGCCATTCGGGTACTTCAGGCGAATCTTAACCACTGCGCTAGGGCCCAGGACCTGTTTTTCCAATCCCTGGCACAGTGGAGGATAGGCGTTGCCGTGGTGGCAGAGCCGTACTCGGTCCCTCCTCGTGATGATTGGGTGGGTGACTTGGGCGGTTCCGTTGCGCTCGTGGTGAGCACGGCGAATGGTGGCTCTTTGCTCACCAACGTCTTAAGGGGAAGGGGATACGTGGGCGCCCTCTGCGGCGAAATCTTCTTTCTTGCGACGTATTTTTCGCCCAACCGCTGTCTGGCTGACTTTGAGCAGTTCCTGGACGAGATAGGGGCTCAAATCGGTCAACTCCACCGGCGTCCGATTATCGTTGCCGGGGATTTTAACGCCAAATCCACGGCCTGGGGATCCCCGGCGACAGATGTGAGAGGTGCGACCCTAGAAGAATGGGCAATGGCGACGGGTCTGGCAGTTGTAAACCAGGGAACGGCAGACACGTGCGTGCGGCAACAGGGTGGCTCTATCGTGGACATCACGTTCGCCAGCGCCGCCCTGGCGCGCCGTGTCCAAGGTTGGGAGGTCATGGTGGGAGTGGAGACGTTGTCGGACCACCGCTACATACGGTTCGATGTCACCACTTCTTCACTGGCCTCAGCCAACTTAAGTCGGACTGGCCCGGTCGGGGGTGGCCCTAGATGGGCCCATACTAAGCTTGACCGCGAACTGCTTAAGGAGGCGGCTATCATTCAAGCCTGGTTGCCCACACAGGAGGAGACTGCAGAGGTAGAAGCGGAAGCATCTTGGCTCCGGGAGGCCATGACACACGTTTGTGACTCGGCGATGCCCCGGGCAAAGGCCCGACCGCCAAAAACGTCAGTGTACTGGTGGTCCGCCGAGCTTGCGCAGATGCGCGAGGGCTGTATAGCCACGCGGCGCCAGTACATGCGTCAGAGAAGACGAAGGAGACGGGATGCGGACGAGGAGCGTCGCCTGTACGAGCGCTACAAGGAGTCGAGATCGGAGTTCGCGGCGGCCATAGGACAGGCAATCGAGGCAAGTCGTGCCGAGTTCCTGGAGAACCTAAATTCTGATCCATGGGGGAGACCATATAAGATCGTCCGAAGTAAGCTGCGCCCATGGGAACCTCCGCTGACCCAATCGCTTCAGCCGGAGCTTGTGGGCCGCGTGGTGGAGACACTATTCCCCGAAAGGGGGCCACATCGGCCGCCCAGCATGGCTCCGGCAACGATCGGAGCATTGGAGGAGGAAGAGGTCCCCGCAGTGACACCCGCTGAGCTTCACGCGGCGGTGCTTAGGCTCCGAGCCAAGAACACGGCCCCCGGGCCTGACGGCATTCCCGGCCGTGCTTGGGTCCTGGCCATGGATGCCCTAGGGCCAAGATTGCTGCGGCTCCTGACAGCGTCTTTGGAGCAGGGCCGTTTCCCAAGGGACTGGAAGACTGGGAAACTAGTACTCCTACGCAAGCCCGGGCGGCCGTCCGACTCTCCGTCCGGTTACCGTCCAATAGTACTGCTGGATGAGGTGGGCAAGCTTTTCGAGCGGATAATCGCAGCTCGCCTCATCAAGCACCTGGAGCGCGTGGGTCCTGATCTTGCCGACTGTCAGTTCGGTTTTCGTGGGGGCCGCTCGACGGTAGATGCCATACTACGAGTGCAGGCGATGGCTAAGGAGGCGGTGTCCCGGGGCGAGGTCGTCTTGGCGGTGTCATTAGACATCTCCAACGCCTTTAACTCTCTGCCCTGGGAAACCGTAAACGAGGCGCTGCGGTACCATAAGGTGCCCCCACATTTGTCGCGAATAATAGCTGCCTACCTCAGCGAGAGGGCCGTAGTCTGGCCAGGGCGACAGGACTGGAGTCAACGGAGTGTGTCGTGCGGTGTTCCGCAGGGGTCGGTCCTAGGGCCACTTCTGTGGAACATAGGGTATGACTGGGTCCTACGGGGGGAAAATTTGCGTGGAGTAGACGTCACGTGCTACGCTGACGATACGCTCATGACGGCCAGAGGACCCAGCTATCGCGACGCTGCTGTACTCGCGACGGCGGGAGTCGCCCACTGTGTGGCCCGGATCCGGCGTCTGGGGCTGGAAGTGGCGCTAAGCAAGTGCGAGGCCATTTGTTTCTTCGGCCCGCGAAGAGCGCCTCCAGGCGGCGCTAAAATTATAGTGGGAGGGGTTCCAATCGCTGTCAAGCCGACGCTACTTTACCTCGGCGTCGTGCTTGACAGCAAGTGGAACTTTAAGGCTCACTTTGAGCGCTTAGCGCCTAAAGTACTGCGCGCAGCGGCGGCCTTTGGGCGCATACTGCCCAACTTGGGAGGGCCCAAGGCCTCATGTCGCCAACTATATATGGGTGTGGTGCGGTCGATGGCGCTGTACGGTGCCCCAGTATGGGCGGATGCCCTCAGCCGCCAAAACATTGCACAATTGCGACGACCGCAGAGGGCAATGGCGCTGAGGGTGGTCAGAGGGTACCGCACGGTGAGCGCGGAAGCCGCGTGCGTGCTGGCCGGTTCCCTTCCCTGGGACCTGGACGCAGGAGCCCTCGCGGCAGTGTACCAGTGGCGCGGGGAGGCGCGAGCCCGGGGTGACCCGAAAGCACCTCAAGAGGTGGCGAAGCGGCGCACGGAGCTGCTAGAGGAGGCGATGGAGATGTGGGCGCAGCGGCTGGAACGGCCGATGGCTGGCTCCCGCACTATAGAGGCGGTTCGCCCAGTCCTCCGGGATTGGGTTGAAAGGCGCTCGGGTGTACTGACCTTCAGGTTGACGCAGGTACTGTCGGGGCATGGCTGTTTCGGCAGCTACCTGCATAAGGTCGCGCAGCGCGAACCGACACCGGAGTGTCACGAGTGCGGAGCCGACGCAGACTCGGCCCAGCATACTCTGGCGGAGTGCCCAGCCCACGACGAGGCACGCCAGGAGCTGGTCGCCCAAATAGGGCAGGACCTTTCGCTGCCAGCCGTAGTGCAGGCCATGCTAGGCCTCACCCAACCTAACCTAACCTAACCTTTTTTTTTTTTTTTTTTTTAACGGTGTGAAAATGCATTACGCATACCCTCCGGCCCGGGGAGGCCCTTTGGAGGGTTATGTAGGACTCTCTCCTCCAGCCGCCATCCGAGTGATGGTGACGGGAGGAGCATACCCACTAAAAACACACCGGCGTTACCCGCTCTGCCGTTTTCGGGGGACGCCATGGGATCAAAATTATTCTACCAGGACGTCCCCCCGGCTGCCCCGGCATTATACCGGGGGCACCCTCGCGCCAAAGGAGGGAGGGGTCGGCAACGCAGCGACCCCTTCCCCAGACGTGTAAGGCCTTATATTGTGGGTCCCCATCCCACCGGCCCTACTGGGGGAGTAGACGGTTAACATACTGCAACCGCCTTCTCCCCACCCGCCTGCGCCGAAGCGGGTGCGCGTCGGCTCTTTCTTCACGCTCCCGCTCCGCTTTTTCTTTCTGTGAGATGATTTTTTCACAAAATTCCACGACCGCTTCCCATGACCTTTCGTTGCGTAGCATGCGTGACACTAAATTATGCAACGAGAGGTCATCTGTCCTCAGTATGGTCTTGAGGTTGTGACGCTCTTCGGCCCAGCTTGGACATTCCTCTATTGTGTGCCGGGCCGTATCGTCCTCACAATCACAATGGTGACATCCTTGAGTAGGCTCCCTCCCTATTCGGTACAGGTAATGACCAAAACAGCCATGCCCAGTCATTACCTGCACCAGCCTATAGTCCAAAGTTCCCTTCTTCCTATCCAGCCAACCCTCAAGCGATGGGAGGAGTGCCCCTATCGTTTCAGTACCGTAGGGGGACTCCTCCAGCATTCCTTTCCACCTATCTCTTTCCCTCTCAACGGCCGCTCTTCGTCTCGCGGCAACCTCTTGTGGGGCCAGGCGTTCATCCTCATTTCTCCTGTCCTCCACCCTCATTCTATGCCGCTCTGCCAACAACCCGGCATCTAGTTCCCAAGGCAGGGTGCCGGCGAGAGCACAGGCAGCTGCGAACGAGACTGTCCTGAAGCACCTGCTAATCCTTTGGGCTATCACTCGCTGTGGCCTTCGGAGTAATGCCTTCGTTTTTTCATTGAGCCTCTCTGCCCAAATCGGCGCCCCATATGTTGCCATGCTTCTGACAACATTTGCGAAAAGGTGCCGACACGGGGCTTGAGGGCCACCCACATTTGGGAGAAGGCGACCTAAAGCCGCCGCAGTGCCAACGAGTCGAGGAGCCAGCTGTTTGAAGTGCTCCTCGAAATTCCACCTCCGGTCCAGAATCAGGCCCAAGTATTTTATATGGGCCTTCACCTGGACCTCCTTGCCCCCTACGGGGATGGTCTCGCCGGCCCGCAAGCACCAGTCTCGTCCCCTTCCCCCAAAGACCACAGCGTCTGTTTTGTCTATTGACACTTTTAACCCTAGGAGACTAATCCTGCTAGTGGTCAATTCCGTCGCAATTGCCGCCCTTCTCTTTGTCTCATGATACTCCCTCCCCCTAACGGCCACCATTGTGTCGTCCGCGTAACAAATGGTGACCATTTGGGGGAGTTGAACCCCACGGATCGCCCAATCGAAGCCGATGTTCCAAAGCAGGGGTCCTAACACTGACCCTTGTGGAACACCGCACTCCATCCGACGCTCCTGGCGACCAGCCACTCCAACGTAGAGCACTACCCGCTCTGTAAGGTAGTGTTCCACAATTTCCCTCAAATAGGGAGGCACCTTGTGGTATCGGAGGGCCTCCCTAATCACCTCATAGGGCAGAGAACCAAAGGCGTTAGCGATGTCCAGCGACACCGCTATGGTACCCTCCCTTTTTTCTTTGGCACTATCGGCGAATTCTTTTAAGGCGCTGATCGCGTCGATCGTTGACCGCCCCTCCCGGAACCCGAACTGTCTCTCGCTTATGTTAGGGCCCGTGCCCTCCAGGTGTTTTAGAATGCGTCGAGCAATTATCCGCTCGAGCATTTTTCCGACTTCGTCCAGGAGGACAATGGGGCGGTAACCTGAAGGCGAGTCTGCTGGTCGACCCTCCTTCCGCAGCAAGCACAGCCTCCCCTCTTTCCAGGGTTTGGGAAAAACCCCGTCCCTCAAGCAATCATTGAAAAGACCCCGCAGTCGAAGACCCAGATGTTTCATGGCCACTGGTATAACCTTTCCCGGTACTCCATCTGGGCCTGGGGCCTTCCTGCCAGCTCGGAGACGGATTATGGCCCCATGAATTTCAGCGTCCGTTACCTCCGGAACGTTGCCGCCTCTATCTTGTTCCTCTATCGGAACAGCCATCACTGGAGGGGCAAAGGCCGGTGCCTCCGGAAAGAGGCCCTCGACCACCCTCGTAAGGAATTCCGGCTCAAGCGACTCCATGGGGGGAGCATGCTTCATTTTGTTTCGCACTATTTTATACGGTCGCCCCCATGGGTCCTTATCAAGAGTGCAGATGAACTCCTCGCGAGCTTCATCTTTCCTTTTTGTGATCGCCAGTGTGAGGGCCTCCTTAGCTGCTCTCAGTTCCCCCAGTAGCACCTCCTCCTCCTCGGCAGTATGTCGCCGGCGCCGGCATCTTGTATATTTTCTCCTGGCGGCGTTTGCAGTCGTGCGGAGGGCAGCAATTTCATCTGTCCACCAATAGACTTGCTTTTTGCCGGGCAGTCGCTTCGCTCTCCTCATTGCTGCGTCACACACTTTTGTGAGTGACGCGCGAAAGCAAACTGCTCGTTCTTCTGTATTTAAGTCCGGCGGGGCCGTACACCAGGCCTCAATAATTGCTGCCTCTTCAGCCATGTCCCTGTCGAGGCTAGCCAGCGACCACCTTATGAATTCACTCTCCATGCGGCGCCTGGCCTGGACAGGACGCGGGGTCGCCCGCGATGGGAAGACCCTCATCCGAATATACATGTGATCGGAGAGGGTCTCTACCTCCTCCAGGACACGCCAGTCGCCAATTCTATCGGCGATGACAGGGGTTGCCAACGTAACGTCGACAATGGACCCCCCCTGCCAACGCACACACGTGTTGGCGTGCCCTTTGTTGACGACGGTAAGCCCCATTGCTACTGCCCAGTCCCTCAATGATGCCCCTTTCGCATCTGTAACAGGGGAACCCCAAGCCGCACTCTTGGCGTTGAGGTCCCCCATTAACAGTACCGGTTTTGGTGCAGCCCTCCTCAGCACCGTCGCCAGATTATCCAGATGCCTCTCAAATGCTATGAGCGGCTTATTGGGGGAGAAGTATGTGCCGACCAGCACCATACCTTCCCATTTTGCCGCTACATAACCTGGCCCCCTGTCCAGTGGCACTAGAGGAGGGAAATCTCCTATGGCCGGGACCACCAAAGCCACATCTCCGTCGGCCGTCCCTACCCAGTTGGGCAGAGGAGGGACACACCATGGCTCTGCGACCACCACCACACTTACGCCCCACTCCGCCATGACCTGCATTAATAGGTCTTGAGCACGGGCGGAGTGGTTCGCATTAGTTTGAAGGATCTCTAATGGGCGTACTTGCATTAGAGATCCATTAAATTGTCCTCAGCCTGGTCGGGACCACCATTATTTTGCCCCTGGGTTCGGGCGGGGCCTTGTCTCCCTCTTTTTTGTGGGGGGTTGCACGCCTGCCCCCCCATCATATGTCCAGCTGGTTTATTGTCATGGTGGCATACCGCGCAGAACGGTGCATCGGTGCAGGTCGCAGCCCTGTGCCCCGGTTTGCTGCAGCGGAAGCAAAGATTCCCCCTCTCTACCTCTGATGGGCATGTGGCTCTTGTGTGCCCCGTCCCCATACATTTGTAGCATCGGATCGGCCCTGGATCCAGAGCCTGAACCGTCGCGTTGGACCAGCCGATAACTAATTTCCCGCCTTCGCATACCTTTTTTGCCGCCACAATAGGGCACCTGACCAAAGTTGACCCGGATCCGTTGTACGCGGCACGGATTGAGCCGACCTTTATCTCCTCAGTTTTGCAACCTCCCTTTGTGGCGATTGCCGCCGCTACCATCTCAGGCGTCACCGACTCCATTAGGCCCGACACCCTGAGACGAGCCATTTTTGTAGGCCTATATACCTTGGCTTGGTCGCCAATCAGACCCTCTAATCTTTCACGCAGGGCCTCAGCTGCTCTGCCATTATCCGCATTCGGGACCTCGATGATCCGTGCTCCATCGGCAGTTTTCCGGAACCTCACGGTATTCAGCCCTACTTCAGCAAGGCCGAAAGATGCCGTAGCCTTTGCTAGAATTGACGCATACGACTCCTGAGAATCCGGCTTAAGGGCTACTACGACGCCGGCCGTAGTGGGGAGCACCAGCGCACGATTTCGCGGCTTCGGCGTTTGCACCGCTCTAGGTGCAGCTTTCGGCAATGGCTGCGATGCCGCTGCCGCAGCCTTTTTGGCCCTATTCTTATTCTTTTTGTTCTCCACCTTATTCCACATTCCATCTCCTTCTTTAGGAAGCGGCTGCGACAGAGACTGCTGCGGTGGCGGCGGCGGTGCCGTACCCGGCCGCTCCAATCGTCGAGGTGACGACGTCTGCAACGTCGGCGACGGCGACAACGGCGCCGGGCCCACCTGTGGGTTCTTCTTGGGTCTACGCTGCGCCTTAGGGGCGGCATGCGTAGGCGCATGAACTTTCGGTGACTCCAGCAGACGTGTCGCCGATTTCTCTGCCATTCGGGCTTTCTCTTCAGCTGCCCTTCGGTCCGCTGCCAACGAAGGGCGGGTGATGGGCTCAGGAGGGAGGCGCTGCCTTATATCGTCAAGGCGAGCGTTCATCATTTCACCTGTGCTAATGATGATCTCCCTCTTGAGATCTTCCTTTATTTCCGCCAATGCACTTTTTATAAGTGCCGGTAACTGACCCTCTGTCGGCTCCAGCAGAGGCTCAACCCTCCTCTCGGAAACCTAACCTAACCTAACCTAACCTAACCTAACCTAACCTAACTCTGAACCGAACCTAACTCTGAACCGAACCTAACTCTGAACCGAACCTAACTCTGAACCGAACCTAACTCTGAACCGAACCTAACTCTGAACCGAACCTAACCCTGAACCGAACCTAACCCTGAACCGAACCTAACTCTGAACCGAACCTAACTCTGAACCGAACCTAACTCTGAACCGAACCTAACTCTGAACCGAACCTAACTCTGAACCGAACCTAACTCTGAACCAGACCTAACTTCTGTGAATTTAATTTGACCAGGTCGTTCGTGGAAAAATCTTAACAGCGTCATTTACTTTAGTAATGTACGCCATCTATTGGTAGCATTTAGTTAGTCCATAGTCTCCATACAGCTCAAGTGGTCATTACGGAATGAATGAAAACTGAACAGCTAGTGGCTCTACTTGGCTCAGTAATCAATTAATGACATCCGTACAAAAATCGTTTTAGATCTTATTTAATATAAAATACTAACGGAAATGCATTTAAAGTCTGTCTCTGTTGGATCTTAATTACTATTAAGAACAGATTTTTGTAAAGTAATAAACTATTCGGCTAGAAACAAGCTTAGAATATATTTTTAAAATCACCAACCACGTGTTGTGTTACTTCCTATTCAGTTACATTCACGCGGAAACATATAAAAGGAAATCTGAATTACAATAAGAGGAAAATTAAAAAGGCTAGTTTTCAATATCGTACAGGGCTCAAAAAATGTCAACAGGTGTGACTGCAACCGAAAGGATGAGCCAATACAGATAGCTGTTAAAATCCCAAAATCCAGAAAAAAAAAGTACCAAAAGAAAGCATTTAGAGTGAACTATATATTTGTTTTGTACAGTCAGCTGCAGAGAAAAGGACCCCCCCTGCATACAAAGTTTGTATGGCAGCGGGGGCCTTTTTCGTTGCAGCTGACCGTACACGTAAATATGGGGTAACTCATTATGCACTAGGCCTTACATTTCTTCCTTTGTTACCAATGGCCTTCTTTGTTACTGTCCCAAAAAATTCAATGACGTTATTTTCGTTTTGTTCCAGTTATATTTTGTAAAAATCAATGAATCTGCTACTCATGTAACAAATATCATCGCTATTACAACACAAGATTCAAAAACTTATACAAAATATGTATACTGTAGATTTATAAAAGAACTTTAAATATTAAGAGCGCTCGAGGTAACAAAGAAAAAGAGTCAACACGAAATTTTCAAAGTTGAAATATTATGTAATATAATATTTACACGTTCAGAATCAGAATCAGAATATCATTTATTTGCCTACTTTGTGTATACATTAATGTCCCTATGGTCGGTGGGCCGTGTAGGGGTGAGTCAGCTAACTTATGTCCTAATGGATCTGTGTTTGCTGTGTTCTATTTATTCGCAATAAATTTATACAAGGATATTACGGGTTTTGTTGATTTTATGAGCTTACACACTATCTTATTCTAAGGGGACGCGGCGCTTTCGTTTTATCGAGAGGCCACCGCTTATGTACCTTTTTATTAGGGTCATATAATATTTCACCTATTCTGTAATTAACCCTGAGGGGGTTAAATTCGCCGTGCGCCATGTAGGCGTCGCCGGGGGTTTCGAGGTCTTCTATTTGTAGTCTTGCTATATTTTCCAGCATCTTAGTGTTGAGGTCCTCGGCACGTAGGTGCCAGGCTTCGATGTCTGCCATCTCCCATATCGCTTCTGTGGGTGTCCTTCTTGGTAATTGTGCTGCACTTTTCAGTGCCATTCTGTATTGTCGTTCAATTTTGCACAGGTTCGTTGCGCTATACCTCGAAAGTAGTTGCACCACTCCGTAGTCCAGCAGTGGTAGAATGCAGGTCTGTATAATGGCCAATTTCGTTTCCAGCTCCGTCTTCGCATAATATCCTATTATAGGGCCGAGGGCTCCTCTGACTTGTTTTAGTTTTTTGACGACTTTCTCGGTGTGTTGGTTCATCTTCATGTGTTTGTCAAAAATGACGCCGAGATATCTGATCTGTTTTTGGTATTGCAGCTTTTGTTGTTTCAGTTTCACCGTGGGCCGGTATTTTTTCTTTTTTGAGAACATGATGCATTCGGTTTTATCTATATTGCACTTGAGTCCCCATCTGGTATAATAGTCTATGATTGCTTCCGCTGCCCATTCCGCTCGCATGGTCGCATGGTCTGGATTCGTGGCTCTGTTAAGTATGCAAAGGTCATCCGCGTACTGTGAGAGTTTGAGTCCTCTGATGTGGTCGTGAATGTCCCAAATGTCATGAACGTACAGATTGAAGATTACCGGTCCCAGGATAGAGCCTTGTGGCACGCCGTGAGGTATCGGTTTGTCGTCGGTTTCGGTAGTTCTGAATCTACCTTTCAGGTTTCTGCCTGAGAGGTAGTTTTCAATTATTTTAATGACGTTGTTGGGGACATCTTTATTCTGAAGTTTGTTGATCAGGCCCTTGTGGTTAATTGAGTCGAAGGCTTTCGAGAGGTCCGTAGATATCATAGCGACGCTATCCCCCGCCGCTAGCGCGTCGGTAACTAATTTGCCGGTACGTAGGATCTGGGTCGCTGTTCCCCTTGCCCTCGTGAAGCCATGCTGGAATGGTGGTTGCAGCCTTTCAACCGTAGCAGTGAGCCTTGTCAGGATCAGTCGTTCACATAGCTTGCCCATGATGTTGAGTAATGTGATTGGGCGGTACGATGATGCCTGGCGTTGATCTTTGCCGGCCTTGTGCAGAAAAATGCACAAGCCGGTTTTCCAACGGTTAGGAAAGTACCCTGTGGCCAATACAAAGTTAGCGAGAGGCACAAATGCCTCAGTGAAGATTTCTCCCCCAAGTTTGAGAGCATCGGCCTTGATACCATCTGGTCCTGGTGCCTTCTTGTTTTTGAATTTTTTCAGTGCGCATTGGACTTCGCCCTTACAAGTTGGGTCGAGTGGTTGAAAAGGGGTCGTCTTTTCAGTACCCTCATCTTCTTTTGCTATCTTGGCCTCTTTCACTATAGCTGTGTCGGTGAGTGAATCGATCGTTTCTCTCTCCGTACTGCATCCCGTGATATTTGGTAGTTTCGCGATTGGTTTTTTCATGTTCCGTTGGATACGCCACATTTGTGATCTGTTGTCTCGCGGATCTTGAAGTTTGTCGAGCCAGCCCTTTTCGGAATATTCCTTCAGGGCTTTTTCGGCCTCTTTCTTGGCATGATTATAGAGAGCGCGTGTTTCTAATTGGAGTTCAAGGCTGCAGTGTCTCGCTTGCCATTTGATTTGTTTCAGCTTATTTCGAAGATCTATTTTATCGTTAATTTCCTTCGGTAGTACTTCCTGTCTTGTTGCTCCTTTGAGGGGTGCATGAGTGTCGAGGGCTGCGAGAATGGCTTTTTCCACTGTCTCAACATACTTCTCGCAATCCGCTTCGGTGGTGATATCATCGTTAAGCTCGCGAAATCCTTCCCACATTGTCTGTTGGTATGCGGTCCGCAGTTCTTCGTCCTCGTAGATTTTCTTTGTGTTACGAGTTAGGTGTTTTTCTATGTTGTGTTCAATCCTTACGGTTAGCAGCCAAGGGAGATGGTCTGAGCCAACACTCTCTACCTGCTTGGCCTGCGCTTCGAGCTGTTGGTGTGTTATTATAGCCAGGTCAAGGATGGTGTTGCCTTGGCTGGTGGGTCTAGATGGTGCGTTTGCGTGTTTCAGCGTGCAGATTCCGTCCTTTATAGCTTTTTTAATGATGTTACCGAGGCCGACGTTTCTCCTGTGGCCAAGGGTGTTCATGCGTAAGTTCATGTCGCCGATGATGATTGATGGTTCGTCAGCTAGGGTCTCCTCTAATTCTTCTCTGGCGTGGTGTTGGTTTGGAATCTGGATATAGATTCCTTTTATCTTGATATAATGTCCGGTTGCATGGTTTGTGAACAGTTTGATGCCCACACCTTCTATCTTCTTGTCTTCGTCATTCCAGCCCGGGGTGACTTCCGTTTCGGCCCATCTTAATCCCCTCTGTATGTACATGGCCGTGGCTAAGTGTCTTTTTAGTGTGTGGGTGAGTTTATCGTACCCTTTTATGTCGTATCTTTGCTTGTCGAAATCTATCTTGCACTCGTTGAGTATGATTATAGCCGGTCTGTATTTCTCGACTAGTGCTTTTATTTCTGTGTATTTGTTTCTAAGTCCTTGGGTATTCAGGTGTAGGATTTTTAAATTTTGTATTATCTTGTTGTCATTAGCCATTTAGATGCGGATATGTCTTATTTATTGTGTCGATCAGCCTCATCATTGTCTGTTGCATCTGCATCTGCATTTGGTAGAGGCCCTCGAGTGTGAGAGCGCTTATTGTTGGCGGTCCTTGTTCTGTGGATGATTGTGGTTGTGGTGGTTCTTTTTGTGACAGGGCGGGGAAAAGCCTCATGTTTGTCATGTCTGCGTATCTGACACCCGGTCTTACGACTGAGCGTTTGATTCTCTCCTCGCGCTTTACTTGCTTTGCCTTTGCTTGTTCCATTTGCCTCTCAATCATGTTCTTGAACACTGGGCATTTGACGTTGTTCGCGCCGTGGTCTTCCGCTTTGCAATTTTTGCAGACTTTCGTCGTCGTGCCCTCGGGCGTAGTGATAAGTATCTGCGGTTCCTCTTGTTTACCGTAACACGATTGCTTGGAGTGGTCGAATGCGTAACATTTTTTGCACTGTACAATATGCCTCGGGTTTTCTCTGAATGGCTCGACCTTAATAGAGGGAGCACAGAAGAATTTCCTATCGGAGGTTTTGAAGCTCTCTAGGATGTTTCTTGATTTGTATTTGCCATCGAAGATGAGTAGGTGTATTTTCCCTGCTCGCCCGAGTGGCTTGATCGCTGTTGGTTTGATGCCGATGCAGTCTGCTATTTCGTTAGCGATGGTTTCGGCGTCTTCTCCATAAGTCTCATTTTTAAGCACGATCCTATTTACACGTTAAGGGTCCTTTTTTATGCAATACCTTTATAGAGGTATCAAACGTGCAAATTACGGTTATTTGGACCAAAGAAAAAGTAACACAAAAGGAACAAATATCATACCTTCTCTCAATATTTTGTGTTTTTTTGCGATAAAACCTGCTAAAAATATAGTTACTTATACAAATTTAGAAAAATAATGAAATTAGATTAATTTACATTAAAAAAGCTTAGATTTATCGAGATTTTCAGTTTTGATCGATTTCGAAATTTGGTGGCAAAAAAAAAGAAACGCTCGCCAATTTTTCATTACTTTTGAAATATTGTTCAATAATAAAAATGCGATGATCACTCCTATAACCCACCATTTTTTACAAATCCTAAACATTCAGCTGTCAAATCGTTTTTTTAAGGGTTGCCAGCACTAAAATACAAAAATGGCGGCAAATTGAAATCTTGCTTAATGTTTGGGACATCCTTTAGTATTACCACCATAGTTTGGCTAAAAATTTTCATAGATATATTTGTTGGGGGCAAATTTTGGTGGCAGAAAATATAATGTCCTTTTGAAATATGTATCTAAAAATATTTTGGCTCGTAATTAGGTGCACACTACTTTTTTAGGTTGTTGTTCCAATTTCTCTAAAGATGGTGTTGTTACCAACGTAAACTAGCTAACTATTTTGTTTCATAAATTTTTACATGTATTGAGGTACAATTGCGTGGTGATTATCAAAGTGCAGGTGATAATTACATTATCACCTCTTCAAGTGGCATAAGTCATTTATATGTTGTTGGAATTTTGATTTAATTTCAATTAATCAAAATTCAAATTTAAGTGACATGACGGTCGAGTCGGCAGCCGACCGCCTGCCCCACCAAGGGCAAAATAATATTTCGGTAACGTAGCAAAGTGTTTGAACTGTGTGTTACTACTATTGCGAACTACTGCCGATAGGGTACCAACAGTCAGCATGCTAATCCATACAAGTTACATCTGAGATACCTACAGACTGTCTTTCCTCTGTCTTTAGTCGACATTGGAGATTTGGGAATTTCACCTATGTATACTATAATTAATGAAATACAATAGACTTTGTAATAATTTATTGTTTTAAGGTATAAATCTATGGAAGGCGACAGATTTAAGAAATTCATGTTGTAATATTAGTTTAAATCCGCGGGAAGATGGCGAGACACACCCCACGCGTACTTACTGCTGTTTCATATCCATTTCTATTGGTAATGGTAGACGTAATTTATTACGCCGCAAGTGCAAAACTAAGCCTTCGAAATTGTTCCTTGTGGAATACATCGAAAAGATAAACAAAAAGTGATCGACAACGGTCACGAGACTTGCACTTGGACGTAATAAAATACGACTCAGACAGTAATTCAGAAATCGACTGCACTTATACAGATCAAAGTCTTATGGATAATATTTACACGTAGATAACAGTTATCTACCAACGAAATATATTTATCGGAATTAATTTAACTATTTACACCTCCGATTACTTTAGTATTTATTTACAGACTAGATAAACTCTTTATATTAATACCAATACCGGACAAGTCATCGTTGATAACACGATATTAACATAGTTCGATTCAAATATTGAATAGGTAACGCTGCGCAGGCGCAGGTTTTACCCGCGCGCGCGCGCGGCGAGGTGCAGAGCGGCGGCCGGCAGCAGCAGCGCGGCGCGGGCGGCGGCCGCGCCATCGCCGGCGTGCGACCGGGACAACGTCGCCGCCATCTTGTCGCCTGTAACATACGATACGCCATGCTTAGAGACAGCGAGACGTGACATGATGCTTAATATATTCTCAGACGTTACCCAAGTTTATATCTTTTATTTATTATTTACAATAATGGGCTACTAAAACTTTCTTTTATGAAATTTTAACAGGTTTATAATATACCTATTACATAAATGTAAAAATACGAGGTAGTTGTTACTAACTGCCTTCAGACACGTAGACGTAGATGTTTGCGGGCTCAGTGTTGGGCGCGCGGCAGGAGTAGTTGCCGGAGTGGCGCGGCGCCGCGTCGCGGATGGTGAGCGACGACTGCGTGCGCGCGCCCGGCGCCGTGGCCACCGCCACGCCGCGCGACAAGTCGTAGTTGATCATGCGCTCGTTGTGGTACCAGAACACGTACTGCGGCGGCACTGGGCTCTGGAAACAATCAACGCGCGTAACTAATCAATATCCCTGATTCATTATTCAATGCATGTCAAGTAGGATTTTGTAGCAAAGTGCGATCATATCGGACATTAAAGCAACAATGAACCAAATCAGTGTAAGACGGCACCTTCTCTATGATGCAAACGAGGTTAATGGTGGAGCCGGCGTCAACGTGGTGCTCGTCGGCGCCGAGGATGAAGGCCTCGGGCACGAGCACGTGCAGCGCCACGAGCCGCGACAGCGGGCCCTGCGCCGTGGACACCTGGCACTCGTACGTGCCGTTGTCGCGCTTCTGCACGAACTTGATCTGCAGCGTCCAGTCGTCCGATCCCTCGCTGTGTAGCACCTGAAATACGCAATACACAGTACTTATCAGCACGGGGCCGTTCAAATATTACGTAAGCAGATTTATTACAATTATTTACCTCCCATCCCCCTTGTCAGCAAAAGTAACTGAAGCTCTTGCCCCCTCCCCCATGTTTACGTAAACACTTTTCAATTATCAATGGTTTTTTTTTCAATATTTTAATTTTAATGCTATAATTATAATTTTTAAAATAAGAAAATAGATTAGCCCGCGGTAATTCCCCTAATCGGTTCTTAAGCGAGTACCTAAACGTATGCATTATTTGCGGCAATCCCCGAAAATGCGTTTCGTTTTCAAGCATAGACAATGTGAGGGTTGCCATTCGTTTAAAAAAAGTAAATGACTACTGATGACGTAATCATCATCTAGACTCCCCTACCCCCCATGTCATCCAAAATAAGCAAAACAAAGACAAATAGTGCTTACGTAATACTTGAACGGCCCCACGCTGCCGGTTGGATTCAATCCAGATTTTTCATTTTAACATTTTGTTTAACATTTTCTTGACTCTTTAAAATATTGGTTGGTTTTATAACTATTTTTGATACTTTAACTTAATAACCTAAGTTTGTATAACATGGCTATTTACAGAAAACATATTGTTTCGCTTCTAGAACGCCAGTTATCCACGTTGGCGGTTTTAAATTGGAGAAAGAATTTCCAAGATTTTCCATACGTATACGTATGTAACGTAAAGCAGCCTGGTGAATAAAATTTTACTTCTATTTTTGATATACATTTAAACAGTACCTGGAAGCGCTCATCGTTCGTATACATGAAGAGGCCGGAGCTAATAATGTGCCAGTCTCGTCTCCGCACCCACGAGATCTGGAACAAGCACGGGAGCTTCAACTAATGCCTTGTAATTAAACTAGTGTCCAAATTCACAGAGATAATTCGTTACGATGTCGAATTTGATTAAATTATCCGGGCTTATAATTCAACACGACTCATACTTATACAGGCCAATATTTTCGTGGTTTTCGAGTTTTTACTTTTAATTTTTGTTAAGAAATTCTGGGGTGAAGCAATAAATTTATAAAAAAAACTATTGCGCTTTTTTGAATGTTTGTTTTTGTAAAAAATAGCATCCTCACTTGTCTGCGAGTTGGAAGTCAAAGTTTTACGTTTTGCGCTTAAAAAAATACAAGTGAGGAACCCTAAGTTTTATTTAAATATCAGAAAAGTGTCGCTTATTAGCCATAATTTGACAGAATCGGCGGTCAAAGGAACTGAGGTGGAAAGTTCCCAAATTAAAAAAAAATCGGCCATGCTCAGTGTAGGGTTCCGTAGTTACCGACCTGTTACAGTTCATTAATTTAAAAGGTCGTTTCTTACGGGAAATTTGGCGGCGCTGACGTCATTTAACTTACGCCCTTTCACTATGGGTTTTTGAGTGATAAACGGCTCAACCGATTTAATTCAATATACTTTTCATGGAATGTACTTATTAGGCCTCACTCTCACGATTTTTTTCATAATTTATGTACCCCCACGGTTCAAAAGTTAGATGGGGGGGGGGGGGGCGCCCTGTTTTAAACTTTCGGAGCTATTATTTACGAAAATACATAAATACATTACGGACATGGCGAAACTATCTATAAGGGTTCCGTTTTTGCCATTTTGGCTATGGAACCCTAAAAAACAATAAAAAAATCCTTTTTTGTTATTTCTAACATTAAACAAAAACAGAAATTACCTCCAAATGAGAATTCAATGTTGCGACATGTGTTTGACCAAGCGTAATTTTGCTTAACTTATTCATTAACTTAACTGGACCCGCGTCGCGACGGGTTGTTATCTACAAGGGGTTCCTTTTTACTTGCTCCAGTTGACTGTCTTCATCAATACCTACTGTTATTTTATAGGGCACTCCTCCCCATCGCTATGTGGTATCAGGGCAAATACCACAAACAAATTATTAGTAGGCATAAAAGCATTTTAAATTAATTGCTTCACTCCGGAATTCCTTGACAAAAGTTAAGTAAAAAAAATCATAACTCAAAAGCTACGAAAAATCGGCTAACATGGGGTATATTGTGATAGCCCTCAACGTGAGAAACCGAAAAAGATTTTTTTGACGTCAAGGTTCGGACCATCCTGTATACAATTACAATATTCATTAGGTACGTAAGTGTTATACGAGAGTTGACTCACGCCGCGCTCGCCGAGATGTCGGACGGGGCAGTGCAGGAAGGCGGTGGCGCCGAGCTGCGCCAGCACGTCCTCGCGCGAGGCGTTGAGCACGGGCTGCCGGCGCCGCGCCTCCAGCGACGCGTACCACAGCTCGCGCCACGCCGGCGCCTCCTCCTCGCCCAGCGCCGCGTCCAGCGCGTCCGGCGAGTCCAGCGCGCCCTCCAGCGCGTCCAGCGGCACGCCCGCGTTCTCCACGCCGGCCGGACTCGGTGACACCTCCCAGCTGGCGCGAGCTGCACCTGTCATCGGCAGGAAACGATACAGTCAAATGGATGAAATACTAAGACCACATAGTATTGATATATGTGCATTTAGCTACGCACAGATATTTGTGAGAAAGGGTCTTACTAGCATGCTCTATACATTCAACAGTCATTGTGGATAGATTTTAAAGTGCTTGTTGCTTTGTCTACTTCAATAAAAAAAATACTTTTGACTATGGGCCCCACGTTGGGCGCCAATAAGGTATTTTAGTGTAATTGTAGTATGTATTATGAGTTGTTGGTTATAGCTAATGGCAGTTGTTTTATTTGCGACCGTTGATAGACAAGTTAGCTTAAGTATCTCGTATAGGAGGTAACTAACGAGATCGCACCGCGACGCCGGGCGGGCCCGGCACGGGGCCGGCGGCCACCACGAGCGCGGCCAGCACCAGCAGTGCCGGGCTGCGCGCGGCGCCCATGCTGTCGCTACTGCCGCGCCGCCGCTGCTCCCGCCACCCGCCGCGCGCTCACTCTACCAACCCTGAAAATAAACAAAAATATTGTTGGGAGTCGTCAGACATGCAGCTCGGTTAGAGATTAAAACCCAAGAATGGGCATGATCTACGATGAAACCTTATTGTCTTAGTCAGCGTAAAATTCTTCACAATTTCCTACAATTACTTTCATTCCAATTTATTTTGATAACTAAGTATATCATTCCACTTTTAGCTAGAGTCTGACCAGGCTAATAGAGAGAAATTCGAGAACCTGAGATTTGTTTAAAATTTTTAAGTAGCAACAAATGTTTTTAACGAGAAATATGTTACATAATCATTTGATGAACTTGAGAAAAACAAATCCTTAGCAAAACTATCAGAATATTATTTTAGCTACATCCATATCATAAATTTCCTTTAATATGTTCAGAAACGATGTATCTGTGGTGCAGTGTAAAGTTTACTTCTGAGTATCCAAGAGCGATACTGTAATGCTGCCGCCCGTTAACTAAAAAGTTGCTAAGCCACAAATGACCCCCTGAGGGTTAGCGCCCTTTTAGTTAACGGACGGCAGCATAGCTGTTTAAAGGCCTCTTAGCCTAGTCGGCAGTGACCCTGCCTAAGAAGCAGGAGGTCCTGGGTTCGAATCCTGGTCAGGGCATTTATTTGTGTGTTTATCACGGATATTTTTTCCTGAGTTATCGATCTTTTCTATGTATTTATATATTCTATATGTCGTCGCCTGGTACCCACAACACAAGCCTTATTGAGCTTACAGTGGGACTAGGTTGATTTGTGTAAGATTGTCCCATAATATAATATTTATATTTATTTATTGCCTTCAGATTTCGAACATTACAATAATGTATGAAAATTCATAGTAGTTGGTTATGAGTTCTGCCTTTCTAATGTCAACTTTTCGGTAATAACCAGTTGTATGAAGTGAGCACTCTTATTTCTCTATTTCATCATCGACTATACCTTGTGCAACCTAAACCTAAGAAGCAATTTTTGACACCTGTCATCTCAGTACATTTTATAACCTAAAATCGGATTTTAAAGACGCGAAATTGCTTCTTAGGTTGCACAAGGTATTCAATGTTTTGATTGAAACTTCGAACTGCTAGCGCATACTTTTCGATTGAGCTTTTATGTTCCCATATTTTAGCATCGTCGACGATGCTGAAATGGATTTTCATACAAATTCATAGTCGTGGAGGACAACGTCTATATATATATATTTAGCCATGAAAGTATTGCAGCAAGTAATTTTCGCATATCTGATATGTATGTATAACTATGCAGCTATTACAGCAGACTCGTCCTTCCATCACGGCAAATTAGATTTTTGGAGCCGTAACCGTGACAACGTCGTGGGTCATGGGTCATGAGATGAGATGCATGAGCAACATACGCTTAACTAAGTTACCACTAAACTAGGTATGTACTATCAAATAGTTCATGTCGAATTATGTGTTGCAAATGAACTCTAGTATTAGCTCTTTGAATCAATACCTCGAATTAAAAGTCCGCTTTCTAATTTATTAATTATACTATCAATTCCGTTTTTAGATAAAAACAGATATTTCCAGAGACCTTTACCCACTTAAGAAGAAGCAGGATTTTACTTTTTTTATTAAGATGCATTGACTCGTTCGTTGCCGCGACTGTGAGACGAGAAGCCTTTATTGTATACCTGATCTATACGTAGCCTACTGCTGGTGAAATTTTATGCCTCTGACCTTTGACTCCAAACGTTTTCACGAATATACCTATAGGTAAAACGAGCTCACGAGATCACCAAATTAAAATATAGATAAGCCCTCACGTTGAGAGAGTGAACCTAGTAGGTATAAGCCGGTTTAAGAATATCAGCCGAGCCGGGACGGGAGTCGGGTCGGGTTGTACAAATGATAAGGATTCACACGTCGTGCGTGAATGCTGCGTGAATATGAACGAGGCTTAGAGGACACGATAGTAACTCGAGGCAGGGAGGGGTGGGGGACATTAGCGAGCGTCTTAAGTGGTGCGACATGAAGGGTTACCGCGGGGCGAGGGCAGCGCGGGGCGCGGGTGATGGATGGCCGCGGAGGGTCCGGCGCCGAGATTGATGCGTTTTTTACGAGCCCGTACCTGCCTAGGATTATATTTCAGCCAATGAAAAACTATTAGCTCGCCCTGCTCCGATATTGAATTATGCTTCTGATCCACGGGGCGTTTTCCGCTTTCTCATAACTCACTGCTCCGGGACCTGTTAGTGCCTACGGTTCATATTATGATTTCCAGCACCCAAATTATTAATAAATGTATGGGCACCTACCTCCTCATCAAAATAACACATGATCGAAGTATCAGACAGAGTTCAGGGGCAAGCAAACAGCTTTTGTTTAAAATTTACCGCGAGGAATATCATTTGCAAGCTACTTGACTTATTTATAACGGTTTTTATTTTTTATGAAACATTTTCGGTAAACCGGTTAAAAACCGGTTTTTCTCATACAAAACAAAAACCGGTTGCATTCCCTACTACTCGCTGAATAAAATTATGAATTTTGAATTGTAGATACCTACTATCTTATGGTTGAAGCACTCTCGTGATTAACAGTTGCATCTGCATTTGTTTACCGTGTCCTTACCTTACCCACCATGTGTCGTTTGGCGTCTTTAACTTCGATTTGAAAACACTGATTTTAATTAATGCATCTAGATCCTAGATTAGGATCTAGGGAAATCTAGGGATCATTGTTGCGAGATTTATCATCATTAGCGGTGCACATATTATAAACACTTGTCATCTTGGCGCCCAAGCGGCGCGCGGCCCTTCCATTGAACAAGTTTAGTATTATTTGTGACAATGCTGCAACGTATGAAGCTGACACGTTTTCATTAGCACCGTAATGTTATTGGAAAGTAGGATATTGATTGCAATAAGAATAAGTTGCTAGAACATTACAAAAATGCAGGTCAGAAGATATGTAGGTAAGTATTTCCGGCAATCTAGGGTGTGCGGAAAAAAACAAGGAATATATTTTTTGGTTTTTATCCAGGAATGGTAAAGCTGTAATACAATTTTTTTGCATATTAATCGTATGACTAAATACTGTTGATCCACATTCACAAACTTGATGGTAGAGCTGGCAAGCAACTTACTGGAACCTCTGGCGTGTAGGAGGACGACATTCGACGAAGTCGTGAACAATGACATGTCATGTACAGACTTCATCCCTTTTCCCGTGACACCCTGCAGCTTTTGTTCATTGAGAACAACCTCTTTCACATAGGTACCGATACCGATATACTTATTTTGCAAGCGACTATTTCTTTAATGTAAACACGTGGCGACGTGACAAATTAAGGTGGAAAAACTAGCCAAGAGCATATCGGGACATGCTCAATGTAGAGTAGTCACCGGCCTGTCACAATACAGCCACTCAAAAGGTTGCTTCTTTACCTGTATCATATTATGCAGCAATTTCGTCATTGTGCTATGCCACATTTACGTCTTTTTACTGAGTTTTTGAGTTATAACTCATAAACGGCACAACCGATTCTATTCAATATATTTAGTTTTAATTGAAAATACTCTTTAGGCCTCATTATTTGGACCAACAGTGAAAAGTTAGAGGGAGGGGGTGGAAAATGTGCGTGTCCACGCATATTTCCCACTTTTGGAGCGATTATTTAATAAACTATGAATTTCAACCAAAAAATATATCCCTACAGACCCCTATTCTTTTCGAAAGATCTCTCCAATAAAACCCCACACGATAGGGTTGGAGAGAAAAACTACCCCCCAATTAATGTACATGGGAGGTAGGTACCCAAAAAAAATGTTATACCACTTTTTCGGCGTCATTAATAGGTACACCCTACTCATACCAAATTTCAGTCTTCTTGTAGCAGCTATCACTGAGCTAGGCCGAGGACAGACGGACATGGCGCAACTAGGTATAAGGATTCCTAGTAACTTTAAAAGGAACTTTAAAAAAGAAACGGGCCGTCGCCACTCCTACATACTTCAAGTCAAGATGTATTTAACATTTCATGACTAATGGATTATTTGTTAAGACTAGAGAAGGGTAACTTCAGTTGTAGACTTTCTACAATCATACTCGTAATTATACTCCTTTTTTGAAGAACTACATAATACTCGTATATATTGTTTTAGGGGCACCGACATTTTTTGCACTGCAAAAGTAGGGTTAAGATTAGGATTGAAACTAGGGTTGGCTGGGTCACCTTCGATTTCTAGGCAGACGTATACAAGTTTATCTAACGGATTTTTTTCATGGAATAGCTAGTGATATCTAAGTAATGTAATGTTAAAATAACTGTTCAATGTGGTTTTAGACATACCTAACATACATTACATAGTGGGATTCAAAATGACAGGCGCCTCCAGTTTCAAAGTTTTACGCCGGAACCACTTGGCTGCCGACGACGTCCTGAATTTGACGTCAACAACTACACTAACTTTACTTGCCTCTAAAGAACTTCTCTTTGATCTAAGAAACAAAAGTGTTGTTTCAAGTAGCCTGAACCGTGTGCAAAGTTGACCGCAAGCACGCGAAGCGGACGGACTGCCGCCTTTGTAAACCGCAAGTACCGCAACAGACCACAGAGTAAATGTACAATTCAGGACTTTTTCTTTTACAATTTTTTATTTTACAAAAAAGGTAATGTACAGTCGACCAAAAATGTGGTCACCCCACCTTACGTTTCAGGTTCGTTTGAACGTTTGAACAACAAGGTCGTTAGCGATCGTTAGATCTCGTAAAAACTTTTGTCAAAACTAGTAGACCACTTTCTTGGTCGACTGTACTAGGTATGTAGTACTAGGTATATAGTACTATGTTTGTAGGTAAGTAAGTTTGTTGCTTCGGAACTCTGTACAGCCAAATTGACATTCTGTAGGTAAGGTTTGTTATCCTTATCAAGTTATCAGTTGCGTAAAAAAAACTTTTGACAGAATTAATTTCAATATAAGTGGACGTACTTCTGCAAACAGGAACCAACCCACACAACGTCAAAAAATTAGTTAAGTATACAGCTAAGCCATAAAATGCACCTTATGTCGACCCAGTAAATATCAAAGTGATGTGACAAGTATAACCTATAAAAATATCATGGTCACAAAGTTACCAGCACTCTGTTTATAACTTTATAATTAAATAAAAAAGATCCATGTCACATGGTAACCCGATACGTTGCTTAATATGCTTATTATATTTATTCTAAAAAGACCCAAGCAACATGGTTCCTAGTTAAAGTATCTTCATTATTATTCCACATGGAACCATGCGGGTTGGTTCTCGTTTGCAAAACAAAAATCGAACAAGTTGATACATATGTTCACAAAGATTCATGTGTATTCCGACCAAAAAGTGTAGAAATTAAAAAATGGCAACATCGTAGTGTCGTCCCTTTCAAATCAATATAAGAAAACCGGACGACACTACGATGTTGCCACTTTTTAATTTCTACACTTTTTGGTCGGAATATAGCATGGTTCTATGTTAAAATAATTGGACGTACTTCTGCAAACAGGAACCAACCCACACGATGGCAGTTTCGAGAAAAAGTAGTTTTGTTCAAAACATGTAAACAAAAAAAACTTGCGAAAGTTAAATCTAAAAGTTTGATTTAAATACCAAACAAATCCTTATTTTCTACAGTTTTTACTGATAACTTGCTCAAACAACAAAACGTATACAGTTTTTTTTCTTTAAAAAGTCTATGGTTCCTGTTAACAAAGAAGATTCAGTGAGGGTTGGTTCCTTGTTACTTTACTAGTAAGTAATAAAAAACCCATAATAAGCTATGTTTTACTTGTTTTATTTCAAAGAATATAAAGTAAAAACACTAAACAGTATTCAATACTCGTACTTTACACAAAAACACTTAATTAATACTTACTCAAACAACAATACTTTACTCAAAAACAGTTCTATGTTATCAAAATATCCAACTTTAACATAAGACATACTTAAAGTTGAAGGACTTGAAAAGCCTTCTGCATCTGATTCCACAGGTGAACCATGATTTCTATGTTAAATTGATGCCCGATGAAAATATTGAGGATGACCTGGGAGGCTTTTCAATTTCAAGTGAACCAGACTTCGAAATTGAGGAAAAAACCACTGAGTAGTAACAAACTAAAATTGGCAACAGATCTCATTTTAAGTATGTCTTAAGTTAAAATTGGATATTTTTGATAACATATAACTGTTTTTGAGTAAAGTATTGAATAATTAGGTATTTTTGTGTAAAGTAGGTACGAGTAATGAGTACTGTTTAGTGTTTGTACTTTATATTCTTTGAAATAAAAATAATATTCCATAGAATATAAAGTACAAAACATTAAACAGTATTAAAAAACCATAATAAGCTTTGTTTTAGTTATTTAATAAGTAAAACATAGCTTATTATGGTTTTTTTTATTACTTACTAGTAAAGTAACAAGGAACCAACCCTCACTGAATCTTTTTTGTTAACAGGAACCATAGACTTTTTAAAGAAAAAAAACTGTATACGTTTTGTTTTTTGAGCAAGTTACCAGTAAAAACTGTAGAAAGTAAGGATTTGTTCGGTATTCAAATCAAACTTTTAGATTTAACTTTCGCACGTTTTTTGTTTACACGTTTTAAACAAAAACTACTTTTTCTCGAAACTGCCATCGTGAGGGTTGGTTCCTGTTTGCAGAAGTACGTCCAAGTATAATCGGTGACTGGAATTAATAATTAATAATTCACTCGCCGTTACTGTTAGTCGGTGCACGCTTGCGGCTTCAAAAGCGTTACACACGTGTTCACTACTTCTTGGAAGGATTTCATACTGTGTCCCACGGCAATATCGCTAGTATCAAGCTAAAGTATCCTTCTTGCTTTAAGTATATAGCACTCGCTAACATTTTAAAAGTTCACGTGAGAGTTTACCGTTAATATTGTTTGAATAATTTAGTTCGTGTTACGAAAATAGACGAGTTTGGTTAGTTTTCGTTTGGTCACAGAAGTGATATTATTCATTAAAATATAATCTCTGTATTTAATAATGTTAGAAGTAATAATAAAGTGCACACACGTGGCGTTCATGCGGGTGCTCGGGGCACGCATCGTCCGCACTGCACTGGTGACGCAACCGCCGCTCGTGCGTGGTGTGGAGCTCCAGGACGTGCGCTCCCGCCGACGGCGCGCGCGAGACTGCCGGACCCCGCGGCCCGCGCTGCCTCCCGCCTCCCCCGCCCGAGCCGGCCCGGGCCGCGCTCACCATTGTGCGACCCTTTGACCGCGCCATAACAATCCACGCGACTAACTTCATGGCGACACCTCGCTCAACAATCTTATAGTATGTAGTTTATGTAACTGTTGCGTAATAGGGGTCCTCAAAACACGAGTGTGATTTTATGAAACGAACGAAGTGAGTTTCATAATAAGATCTCACGAGTGTTTTAAGGCCTGATTAATACAGTTACATACACAACAGTCCCATAGTACAAGCTTTGTTTAGTTTGGGACTAGGTTGATTTGTGTAAGATTGTCCCCAAATATTTATTTATTTTTTATTTATTTATACACTGCTTTATCCACACACATATTATAAGCCCTTAATGACGCGTTCTAAAACAGTTAGCCATTGCAACGCCATGGCCAACTCGATTGTGCCGAGGGTGAGGGGTGGGTGGGGGGTTATTATGCCGGCCAGATTTTCATAATTTTATCGAAATCGATGTTTTTATTTGGCTATAATAACATCGTTACAGGTAAGACATTTACTCTAACTTCTAACAAAACAGTCTATTTTTATGGTGGTCATCATAACGTGCGGTTTTGAACGCATCATGGAGTGTTTATGATATGGTTGTAGATAAAATAGTAAACCTCCGCCGTAGCGTAGGTGAGAAGTACCTATATAAACGGCTGGGCGGCCCCGAACCTTCGTTGTATAGTTATCGCAGGCGCTCGTGACGTCAGCCGCCTACCCGACCCGACCGCTCGCGAGCACGCAGACCGCACGCCGCCGCCGCCGCCGCCGCCGCCGCCGCCGCCGCCGCCGCCGCCGCGCTAAATGATGCGGCATCAAACTTTTCGTTTACAACACTACTTATTTGTTTCTATCTCTATTCGAACACAAGATCTTTCAGCTTGCCTATTTACTTCTTTCAGCGGCAAGCGGCAGCTTGCCGGGGGCCGTTCAAATATTACGTAAGCAGATTTATTACAATTATTTACCCCCCATCCCCCTTGTCAGCAAAAGTAAGCAAAGTATGCAAAATTTCAAAACAAACCCTATTGTCCCCAATAACTTTTGAACGCTATAGGTCCGAATAAATTTCAAAAAGGTGAAAGATTGTTAACTTTAATCGTCTTTACACTATGACACAAAATTTCGGCGAATTCTACAAGAACGTGGCAAAGACTAAAATTTTTCGTCAACATTTACCAGTTGCTTTTGTAAAACCTAGGTTTTACCGACTCGACGGTGGTAAAAGTCCGAAATTAAAAAAGATATCTAAACATTTAGGGCTTTTACCGAATCGAGTTGGTAAAACCTAAGTGTTACCGGTAAAATCTAGGTTTAACAGCACTTCGGGCTTTTACAGTAACATATACAGTGTGTAAATCTAATACGGGCGATAAATTAAACCAGACATAGAACTCATTAGTGTAATCATTAATTAAGTTGTTTTTTAAATTACACTTAACTGTGACCCAATAATTAATTTTAGACAATTTTATCAGCAGCAATGTACTGTAAACATGGTATTGAAAGTAACTGTCAACGAGCGTTTAACGCGAGTGTGTGTGCATTACCTACATTGCGGGCCGAATTATTTTGTATGATTATGATTTAATATGAATTGCAATTTGCTATTCTAAGTAAAGGTTAACAATTACGTTTCTTATGTACTGTACTAATCACCGTTAAGAAATTCGCCCGTATTAGATTTACACACCGTATAGTGTGATAATATGATAGTCACCTAGGTACTATCGGCACGTCACACTTGTTGAATGTTGGTCAACTGTCGGCGAGTTGGTCAAACATTGACATTGGTTCGGCTTCGGCCCCTACTCACAGCGGCACCGCTTGGAGTCGGTCGTGGACGCTCGCAGTGTTCAAACTTATTCATATTGAAGTACTTTTTAAATTGCGAAAGAAGGCGTGCGTCCGTCTCCCAGAGTGCGGTGCGGGCGACGCGCATCCGGCTCGTAAAACGGAATTATTAATGAACGCTCCCCGGCGTCCCCGGCGTCCTAGGGTCCCCGGCGGCGTCCTCGGGCCCGCTCGGCTCGGCTTATGCTAATAAGCATTACGGATAAAACTTTTTAAGTACTGCATACGAGTAAATTTTGTTCGTAAGAATAAGTCGATTAAGCCAGTAAGTCGTTATCGTAAAGCTGTCTACGAGTAAATAAGTACCTCTAACCTATAGCGGGCGCGGCCGGATTTATAACGGCGACTGCTGAAGGTAGCTTTGGACAGTTTGGGCTAAAAAAGAACGCGTTTGTTTTGTATAACATTTAAAATTATTGTGAGTTAGAGTATACCCACTTTCTCTTCGCTTAATGGGTTCTATTTCTATCCTCGGTGATTGTGAGTCGTTCTGGTGTAAACAAGTAACGAAAATGGCGGATAAATGTAGTTAGCAGTAGAACGCGACAGGACGCTCATGCTCATCTCATGCAGCCTCTGACTATAGACTGGGAGCAAAATCTCAAATTCGCTCTCCTTCTCCATGCGACAGGCAAATGATATTACTTTTGGGCAACCGGGCTTTTTACGTGGTTTAGACCCTGCTGTATCTGAATCGCCGGTTGCCATCAAAGAAACTACAACCAGAAGTGAGATACGGCCAAAAAAAGGACCCGTTTTTTAGCTTTTCTTAAATTACTCGAAAACAGTAGCACCTACCAAAAAATGTTCTTCCACTTAAGTAATCTACATAAAATTCTCTATAAAAAAGGTTCTATACAGTTTTTTGCTGGGATCAATGTTTAATGAGATATTAAGGGACTAAGATAGACAATAAACATATATACTAATTAGCTTTTTCCCGCGAGTTTGTCTGCGTGGGATTAACATTCGCTATAATAAATTAATGAAATGCCGTAGTATAATCTTACAGCAAAAATAAATTTAACGTATAAGCTTTTTTACGTCTACAGTAAGCAACAATTCCATACCAACTTCAACCCCCCGTTTCATCCCTTTAAAAGATTATTACTGGGATAAAAACTATCTTATATCCTTCCCCACAACTCAAACTATCATCACACCAAATTTCATCTAAATTGGTTCAGCGGTTTAAGCGTGAAGAGGTAAGAGACCCACTGACTAGTCCAAAATTATTAAACTCTCTCTCCTTCTCGATGCGACAGGCAAAGCATATTACTTTTTGTTTACAGAAGGGTCCAAATAGGGTAAAAATTTATTTGGACCCTTCTGAGTTCGAAATTTAAAATATTTTTTTACCGGAAGTGAAACATTTAAGGTAAAATCTATGTTCCTCGTATGGATACCCCCATTCATTATGCTTTATTTTTAACGATTGTTGTTGCCGTGGACTGGACACGGCCCGTCAGACGCGCGAAGAATGCCCTGCATGAACGGAGCCTCGTGCTGTCATTTCCGTGGCTATAGGAGGAGACCTGGCACTACCGGCTCTAATTCGCCTAACGGCCGATAGTGATGAGGCGTGGGCGGCAGTAGCCACCTTCAGTGTCACAGTTTTGACCCAAAAGGAGGCTGCGGAGTATATGCGCGAACATGACGTAAACTCACTCCTGCAGAAGACCAGGCATGCGGCGATGCTGCCGCCTTTACATTCTTTACACCCACTCTTTACACCTTTACAACAGCTCCATCATTCGCCTGAAAGGTTCCGAGCTAGAAGGCCCTCAAGTATTCCGAGGTGCCGTCAGCGGAGGAGATTGCACTAGCAGAATTACAATGGGCCCGTAAGAGCAACGACGACGGGGTACCGGAGGTCTGCAGACGTGTTCCCAAAACCCCGTCCACAAAGCGCGTGGTGGAATACAGTGTTGACGGCGATTTCTAACTTTAAAGACCAGTATATTTGGAACCATTGCAAATAGGTAATCTTTTTTTTTTAAATACATGTCATTACAACTGTTATTCCCAAAAATAACAATCGTTAAAAATAAAGTATGTATAATCAATGGGGGTATCCATACGAGGAACATAGATTTTTCGTCGCTTAGGTTTATACTGGCCGCCATCTTAAATATTCCACTTCCGGTAAAAAAAATATTTAAATTTCGAACTCAGAAGGGTCCAAATAGGGTAAAAATCCGTGTAAACAAAAAGTAATATGCTTTGCCTGTCGCATCGAGAAGGAGAGAGAGTTTAATAATTTTGGACTAGTCAGTGGGTCTCTTACCTCTTCACGCTTAAACCGCTGAACCAATTTAGATGAAATTTGGTGTGATGATAGTTTGAGTTGTGGGGAAGGATATAAGATAGTTTTTATCCCAGTAATCATCTTTTAAAGGGATGAAACGGGGGGTTGTAGTTGGTATGGAATTGTTGCTTACTGTAAACGTAAAAAAGCTTATACGTTAAATTTATTTTTGCTGTCAGATTAAACTACGGCATTTTATTAATTTATTATAGCGAATGTTAATCCCACGTAGACAAACTCGCGGGAAAAAGCTAATTAGTATATATGTTTATTGTCTATCTTAGTCCCTTAATATCTCATTAAACATTGATCCCAGCAAAAAACTGTATAGAACCTTTTTTATAGAGAATTTTATGTAGATTACTTAAGTGGAAGAACATTTTTTGGTAGGTGCTACTGTTTTCAAGTTATTTAAGAAAAGCTGAAAAACGGGTCCTTTTTTTGGCCGTATCTCACTTCTGGTTGTAGTTTCTTTGATGGCAACCGGCAATTCAGATACAGCAGGGTCTAAACCAGGTAAAAAGCCCGGTTGCCCAAAAGTAATATCGTTTGCTTCTCGACAACGATTTCTTGAAAAAAAAAACCAGACTACTATGCCGGAGATGCTTTGCAACTTCCCACCAAGTAATTGCTTGTACTTTGTTATGTCTGAATGTTAATAGGGTTTCCAAATACGTAACGAACGGATCTTCGTTCGATTCAACCCCATTTCCCGACGCAAATGGCCGTATTTTACAGGTAACATCGTTTTCCATTACCTAAGGCCCTTTTCTCAACTCAAATTCTTTGTTTACAGTCATATCTAATATTTAGGGATTACTTATGGGAAAAGGGCCTTCCGAGATTTGAATATTATGGGAAATGGAGCAAATTGTATTTCAGACGCAAAATCATTTTATGTAAACGAGCTTGTAGCGCAGCGGTATATTTATATGTAAGTATTCATGAGGTGGCAGCCGCCGTCCAGATTTAAGGATGGTTCACGCTCTAGCGTTACGCATTTCAATCCTCGGAGGTCACTTGATGTTCTCTACATAAATTGAAGTGTCGGAAGTGTCGTGTAGGATGCGGAACGCTACAGCGTGAGCCATCCATATACTCGTATATTGAACGTTAGCTACGGCGGAGTTCGTTCCCTCCGGCGCAGCTCGTTTCCTACGTCGCACTTCGTTCCCAACGACGGCATAGCTCGTTCCCTACGGCATAGTTCGTTCCCTACGGAGCGGTACGTTCCCTATGGCGCGGTACGTTCTCTACGGCGCGGTAAGCACGTTTCCTACGGCGCGGTACGTTCCCTACGTCGCAGTTTGTTCCCTAAGGCGCAGTTCGTTTCCTACGGCGCGGTATTTTCCCTACGGGGCGGTACAGTTCCCTTGTACCGTGAGAATTATAATGTATCTCGTGCATTTTGCGGAAACGTATAAATAAACGTAGAGCGAATATAGGCTGAGATAAAGCGGCGCTAATAGCTCAATACGAAATATGGTTACACGCAACTTAAAAGAAGTCTCATTTTGCTTTTTATCTTTTAAAATTGAGGTTAATTGTTAATGCCCATTGCCAGGCAATACGTTTAATTAAACAATATTCAGGAGAATATAAAGGTAATTGAAAAGCAAATAATAATGGTAATTAGGCGCTGTTAGGTTCGATACAGCGGAACAAACAATGCAAACCGCGGGAATACAATTAGCAGCCAATTAGCTGAGCCAACTCAGCCCGCGGCGAACGTGCACTACCACACTACACTGCATTACACTATAATACTATAGTTAGTACTATACGCTACCCGTCGCTACGCTCGCTGCACACTACAGTTACACTATCACTGTCGCGGGGAAACTAACCATCCGTCTATTGAGAGCTTCGTACACGTCAAATACAACGCTGAACACTTGAACAGCTTCACAGAACGACAGTAGGGTAGGCACTCACACAACAAGTACCTAGCACAGACAGACTCACAGATCTCTGACGCAGATCATACGGAAACTCAGTGTAGCGTTGGATCGTGTGAACAACTCCTATGCGGTTTTGGAACGCATTTATATGTACTTGCGTAGGTTTACGTCAAACTAAAAATAAAGAAGGACAATAAAAAAGGGTCCCCTATATACGGGTGTATGTATGTAGCAAATGTAGTTATAGTATGAGTAGTTGTTGTTTGCTTGAAATATGTAAGAATGTAAGATTTTTTTTAAATTCTGTAGCCAAAATAGTGAAAATAGCAACAAAAAGCCCTCATAAATAGTTCTCTCATGTCCGTCTTTCGGTCCGACAGCCATTTTATTCAGCAACTAGATATAAGTTAAGGAGCACGGGCACCACATTCGCAGTAAACATAATATTGTATATGCAAACGTGTTGTAGTGTATAAGTGGCCTCAGTAAAAGCTGGTCAAGTACTTCGGAACGGAAGCACGCGCCTCGGTCGCTGTCCTCCGAGGCTTTACACTTCTCGTTGCCGACGTGACGAGCAGCGAACCGCGTCTCGGTAGCTAACTCTGTTGTCTGCGCGTGCTGTTGTCAATTAGGAGCCGTGCGCTAGGCCTCGCGTGTGGCCGCGCCCGCGCCCGCCCTCCGACCCGACGCACGTCTCAATTCTGTGCCAGCCGTGGCGGCCAATTACAAACAAAACGCTTTTTTATGTTTTTGTAATTCGATAATGGGACAATTACGGCTAACGACCGACCCGGCCCCGCTGGCGCTGGTTTAAGTGCTGCAATTATGGAAACTACTCTCCGAAGCTGACACAATACTAAATGTAAGCGTTTCTACTGTGGACTATGTTTCATTTCATTCAAATGAGGTAAATATCGACATTATCTGAGTACCATCTTATTACATTATTTACATAATACCTCAACAAAGGTGCCCATCACTTATGTTTAGTCAATATTGCATTTTATTACATTTTTCTGCAATGAATGGATGGACCCGGACCAGGGTTTTGGACCCGGATATGTCTCTAAACTAGGTCCGGACACGGGATGTCCTTAAACTACGTCCGAAAGAGAGGTATGGCTACTGCGAATGTCATCTCGCTATGTGTGGTAGGGCACAGCGCAGCGAATGTCATCTCGCTCAAATCTGGAGCAGAGCCCGACTGGGAAAGTACCTTCACCTTAAAGAAAACCACAGCCAAATAGCACTATTTACTAGATCCTACTCATAGTGTTGTTTCTGCTGGAGTAAGATTGCCAAAGAGCTCAAAGAGGACCCAGTGTGTTGAGGGGCCCTCTTGTTCCTTTAGCCATCAACACAGTGAATCGGTGAATCCTCCTTTTTGTAAAGGGTCGGCTATGTGCAATATGTGCATGTGAAACCTTCGGAGTTGCAGGCGACCATAGGCTACGGTATCTCCTTACTATCAGGCGGGCTGTATGCTTGTTTGTCAACGTCATGGTATAAAAAAAATTAAGAACTGAAGATAGTCGCCAATGCTGGCACACGGTTGTGCGAGTAATGAGTATGTCCTCAATAAAGAGTGCAGTTGGCGCGGAACCCGCCTCCTAGATTCAGCACCCTCAGACATGAACGCTGCCCGCCGCCACCTCGTTGGCGTGGCGCACTCCATGCATAATACGAGCCCTCGGTGGCTCGGTGCTACTGCCCGCGCCGCGTCGCGGGTGTCATGCTCTCATTTCATTTAGGTTATTTTCTGTGAGAACTTATAAAATAGGACAGTGTAAGTATGGAAAGATTACTGGTGGTAGGTACAGCGGGAAATAGCGGGATCATATCTTATCTAGTTTGGTCCTTGAGAGAAGGCCTGCAATTAACGTGTAAAATAAGACAAAGATAAAATACAAATACAAATAATTCAAATACAAATAATTTATTGAGAAAAGTATAGTACAGTGGTTGCTCTTACAGGCTAAGATTTTTTTAACGACAGGTAGTTTACGAATGCCTTGCCCCTATTTCACCACGGTGACAATTGTCACAATTTCTGACATATCCAAATTACTGACGTCACAGGCGTCCACAGGCTACGGTAACCGCTTACCAGCAGGCGGGCTGCATACTTGTTTGCTACCACCATAATATTTTTAATAAAATTCGACATATTTTTATTATATCGTCCATAAATAGGTACTAAGTTTGCTGAAGTGCTCACGACAATTGTCACGAATAACCATAGTACTCAGAAGAATTGTAAATACTTATTTCTCGACATAAGATTGGGCTTGTGTCGGAATTTCGTGGCAATTGTCGAGTTTTTCGATACATATGTCAAAACCCCTGTTTAGAAAAGTAGTACTTTTAGTGATAATAAATGAAGTTTTTCTTTAAATATTTACTACACTGGTGGAAACAAGCGTGCAGACCGCTCAATGGTAAGCGGTTTTCATAGCTTATGGATGCCTGTGACGTCAGAAATTAGGGTATGTCAGAAAATTACAATTGTAACCGTGGTGAAATAGGGGCCTGAACTTGGATTCCCTGTGTTCCAGGCAGCGAAGGACAAAATTAATTAATTAACTTTTAATTATTCACTTAATTATAAACTATAAGTAGCACACAATGAAAGTCTTATCACCTTAACAAAAAATAAACCTCATGTGGGATTGGGCCGGTCAAGTCTGTAGCATGCATCCGCATAGGTGGGCATGGGTAGCCACCGAAAGGATGCTGCAAAAGAGGCGCGGACGGGGCAGGCCTACACAGAGATGGCGGAACGATTTGGATGCTCTCCTCAGCACCTGAGGGCCTACCGCGAAGTTCGAAAATCGACGAAACGATGACCCCGTCTCTATCGCTCTTGCATATACGAAAGAGAGTGATGCAAATAGACGATTCGATGAACGAAGTCCTTCGCGGTTATAGGCCTGGCCGGAAAAAGTGCGGGACCGAGAGTTGTGGAAATCAGCGGGAGAGGCCTTTTGCCCAGCAACGGGACACTATTTCAGGCTAATAAAAAAAGTCTGGAATAAATAAGTTCGTTGAATTGGTGGAAGAGGTTTTACAAAAATATGATAATGATAATTTACTGAGAAATATCGCAGTGTCAGTGCATTAATAACTTGTCGGATAAAATTATCCTGTTTCAGCCTCCACGGGGTAACGGCAACGGCACGTGTACGCGATGACATCCAGTCTCGTCATTACGATTCCCATTTCAAATAAACTATTTCCAGAAACCAAAACTATTACAGAGATACGTGAGGTGAGATTGGTCGTGGCAGTGGCCGGGAACTTCGCAGGTGGAGCGAGATACCCGCTGGCACCTGTGCATGCGAACTTTACTTGAAACAATAACTTACTCACTTTCATATTGGTTTTCAACATTCAACTGGAACATTTATGGTTATATTTTCAACTTCTTTATCAACAATTAACTTCGCACAGCTTAGAGTCTGTCCTGAAAGAGAAGTGTCGTAGAATGTATGAGCTACAGGGTGTAACTAAAATACTGGTGATCCTTTTAAGGGCATAATTGGTGTCGTATTATAATTTTTTTCGCGAAAAAGTTTTTTGGTTTTGTATGGAGTGTTGGCCGGCTGGGACGACGTCTTCTTCTTCTTCTTCTTCTTCTCAGCATATCCGCGTCCACTGCTGGACATATGCCTCTTTCATGGATTTCCATGTTGTTCTTGATAAGGCGGTTCTGTGCCAGGTCGGCCCTGCCGTCCTTGTAATGTCGTCCGACCTTCTGGCTCGTGGCTTCCCGTCATCTCGGCTTCCCAATCGTGGCCTCCAGAGCAAAACTCTTTGGCTCCATCGGTCGTCGTCCCTGCGGCAGATATGTCCGGCCCATTCGCACTTTAACTGCGCAACTCTTTTGGCGATGTCAGTGACTTTAGTGCGTTGGCGAATGTTCTCGTTCCGAATTCTGTCTCGCAAGGATATCCCGAGCATTGAGCGCTCCATAGCTCGTTTGGTTGAAGTTGGCGTACCCTTCCGACAGTTAGCGTCCATGTCTCGCAGGCGTGGTTCATTACCGCAAGGAGGCATTGGTTTTTTTCGCGTCCAAAATTTTTTTCTCCTACTTTTTCATACTCGCAATACGATACCAATAATGCCCTTAAACGGATCACCAGTAGTTTTGTTACACCCTGTATACCACGACACCCCTGTTTCCAGAAAAACTCTAAGACAAAGTTGGATTTAAATGTGAATACCACCTTGAATATATTAGTTACTTACTAAGAAAGATAACGCTAAGCTTTCCAGAACCGATCTAAATATTACTTCAATAAATTAAACAGACCACTCAAACCTCGGTTGTTGCTGGTACCTACAGTTAAATATTACGTACCTATATATCGTCTCTAAATGAATGCTCTGACGAATTACCGGCACGTAGTAGTTTGTCGTACCGTCCAATATTGTTCGGCGACGGCCTTGATGGTTCGCTGTAGATCACGAGAGGAATGCTCGAATTAGGCGCGTGCCGGCGTTACTCGTGCGACGTGCGCCGCGCGCTGAGACGAGCCGAGCCGAGCCGAGCCGAGCGACTCGGTATTCGACTGTAGGAGAACGAACGTGATATGCGGCGGTTGAGGATCTATTCTACGAGTGCTCTTGACTGAGACGCAAACCATAACCGTCATTTGAATGCTGACGTGAAAACGATACACATGTTTAATTTATTGGACCAATTAAAATAAACAATAGCCAATAAGAGCAGAACTCGGCTGACACACTCCCGTATGTCTAGATAAAGTGGGAGGGAAACTGATAATAATAAATCCAAGAAGGAAAAAAGAGAGACTGAAGTTGCGACACATCAGACAGATAGGAATGCGCGCTTATGATCTACTAATGAATACGAAAACTGTTACATTTTACTTTACCTTCCCTATAATATGTTCAGAAACGATAAGCCTATTCCTATTAAAAAACTTGTATCTGTAGTGCGTCTTAAAATGTATATTTTCGGAATGTAATTAAAGTAGGTATTGGTACTTATGACAATCTAGTTGGCCATGGAGGTGTGATGGCGGTCATTCTACTTAATGAATCTCAACACGTTATTGAGGAGTTATAATATGTGTGTAAATAAAATAATGTATCATCGGGTACATAAATACATAGCCAATTTATGAATGAATTTATTGATAAATTGGGTATGCAATTAGTTATGACCCCGATTACATAATTAGTCATTAAAACACTCGTGTGATATTGTCATAAAACTCACTTCGTTCGTATTTAAATCTCCTTTATTATGTTGCATTCACATAAACAACTCCTTATTTCATCGGAGTTCCACTGTAGCGAGTTCGTAGCACCTCGCGCGGTAGCCGAGCGGCGCGCGCGCGTACCAGACCTACGAATATAATACTATGATTCGTAATTAGATTCGAAAACATAACCTCACTCGCTTACTTTTCGCTTTTATTTCTCTGAAAAAGGGCTGATATTACTTTTTTACATCGGAGAATTATAATTACCATTATTACATTATATCAATGGCATTTGTTTAAAAAAGGAACGTGTCAGAGTAAAGTGAGTATCCGTCTATCCTCCTAGCGTTTGTCCCTTTCTTTGCCATGCCCTGGCTCTATTGAGTTGAGCACGGAAGAACGAAAGTAAGAGACAAATGCGGATTACCTACTAAATAAAAATTGTTAATTTGCAATAAATTACCGTACCATTTGAATCAAAATTTCAGGCTTATTGAAAGTTATATTACCAATTCAATGGTTTTAATAGGTATCTCGGGTCATAACCCTCGCTATTGTTGGTAATTGAAATACCTTTAGCCAACAAAAAGGGCTTTGAAACACAGACAGATGGGCAACTATGCAAAAGGATATTTACCTATTCGTTTGAGAAAGCTGACATAATAATTAAATACTTATATTGTTGCTAAATACTGTAGCTACTTATTTTATAATATGTAATAGAATACATCAGAGAAAACTTGTCAAACAAAACAAAGGTTGTGGTATTATAATATGCGTAATTAATACAATGTGGAGACCACGGACTAGCGAGCGCAGCGTAGGACGTCCACTCACAAGATGGCTAGACGACCTTATAAAGGTCGCCGGAAGACGCTGGGTGCAAGTCGCTTCCGACCGATACTTATGGAGGTCCAAAGGGGAGGCCTATGTTCAGCAGTGGACGTCTTATGACTGAGATCATGATGATGATGAAAATGAACAATACCACTTACGCACACAATGGCGCGTTTCTGTTAGGTTAGGTTAGACCGAGCTAGCGCCGCGACTAGTTATAATTGAATTATCGTGACATGTTATGTTTTTTTTATTGCACGCTCGAAATTGAGGCATCGATCTTTAAGTCACATTGAGTAGGTATCATATCATATTTATACACATACGAATACTTCGCCTCGGTATATCTTGTCTCGCAATATTGGAACATGTAATTTCAATATGTTTTCCATCAAAAGTACCAATTTCTGTTGTTATTGAGTTACGCTCGTTGTGTTTGCCTTCAGCCGCCGCTCTGTTGTGTTGTGTTGTGTTGTGTTGTGTTGTGTTGGCGGAACGATACCTACAATACGGGCTGAGTTTCAGTTACGTTACGTGTCATTTCTAAGTTTATTGGCAAAGTAGAAACGTTTGAATTTTACTAGATTTGCAGCTTTTCTAATAGTCGACTTTTCTTTAGTAGGTTTGGTAGGTTTCCATATAAACTTTTGATTCTGAATAGGATTGGGATCGAATCGCGTCAAATATGACCTTTTTCTAGCATCCTGTATATTTTATCTGTAAACGCGAATTTTCATTAATTTGAAAACGAGGGAAGGTCTTCTAAGACAATTTTCGCGCAGAAGCACGGGAATTGGTAGCTGCCCTCACTGACCCAAAAAGAAAATCCATCATGTATGAGGTAAGTACCTACCTTATAGATTTAGAATTGCTGAATGGGAAGTCCGATAGACCTAGAATCATGAAATTTGACAAGAAAGCATAGCTATTGCGATTTCAAACTCACACATAGGTATGGGACTTCCCATGGACATAATCATGACAAGAAGGCTAACAGCACAAGTAAAGGAAAAGGTCCGGAAATGGTTAATTTGTTATAGGGAACCGCTGGACTGTTTAAAATGATTAAATCGTAAATCAGATATAAGTTATTTGAATTGGCGTGGGTGCCGAGTGTCAAAGGGTATGGCCGGGAGATTAATCGAGCGGTTGTAAATCCCCTTTATTGACGGGAGGGCCATAGTTCATGAAATATGCCGCGCACCGCCACCAGAGAGAAATTGCCGCCAATTGTGGGCCGACGAGAACAGCGAGCTGGCAACTTATCTTCAGGTGCTTCATGCACGACCTGTAGCAAACGTTACCAAGCAAACTACACTCGCTCGAGAGCAAAAGTTTCGGATCACTAGCATTTTCTTAAATATCTCAAAAGATATTAATTTTAATGATATTAAAATTTATGTTACTGACCCGAAATTTTTGCTCTCGAGTGTATATGTGAAATATCATCTACACAGGCGGTTCGTTACATTGGATGTGATGATCATATTTCACTTGATTTGTATTTGTGCCATCAACACCCTTCGCTCGTTACGCCGCTTTGATGCTGATCCACGGCCTACTTGTACTTCATCGCAAGGATATTGAATAAAATAAAATTTAATTACTTTTTCGTTTCGTCCCCCTCCCCGGTGCAAATCGCGTTCGTGATTGGAAAAATAAACGCGGAGGAATAAATAAAGCCACGTTTTTGAGCTAAGCGTGTGTTGATTGTGTGTGTTTCATTAGCGGTGTTTACACGCGCCGCGCGCGGTTATCGCACGTTTACAAGCGTGCCCGTTATCGTGCGATCGCGGGGAGGGCGGTGGTGGAGGGGGGTTATTTATGCCGCCGCGCGCTGCCGGCAACGGTCAGGCTGGGCTGTGAGTTTCCATAGTGTCCACGGGCGCGGCGCGGGAGTTCCAACCTTTTGTAAAAGCCAGTATAACATGCTTACGAGATCGAGCGGCTATATAAACTGGTTGACGCGAGGAATCAACTCGGCAGCCGATGAAATAACCTCACCGCGGACACATTGTTGAAGCGTGCCAATCCATAAATAAGGTGATGGGCAACTTTTACCGTTGACGAGCCGCGCTCTGCAAACGATCTTAACAGGAGACGATTAAAAATTAAAGAGTTTTCAAATCGGGTCACCAAATAATACATTGCTTATTATACAAGGCTCTAAAGGTTTTTGTTCAAGCCCATCGTCACCCCATGACATGACTTTAGTTAAACATTCATATATAGCTATCTTGTCATATAACTAGGGGGTCAATGTTACTCTGTGTCCGTAGGAAACACCTTAGACAACCCTACACGTGACCCCTGGGTGGTGCTAGAAGAGTAACAAACTTGGCAGCTGCACTGTCCCATCTGGAGCTCGAAGCACTCACTGGATTTTCTTCACCATCTGCTTTGTCACTACTTATTCTCTCTCCATATCGAACAGTGCCTTCACTTCTTCGTTAATCTAAATACATACATACAATCACGCCTATATCCCAAAAGGGGTAGGCAGAGATCACGGATTTCCATTTGCTACGATCAATGCAGCAAAACGGCTCTCCGTGAGCCACTTCTCGCCCCCATGAAGAACGAGACGTGATGGGTGGCGAACCGCATCGCCGCCATACGGATGAGCATTAATTTAAAAAAAACTAAATAATGAAAGTATTTGCTACGTAGGTAACTGATGTTTTCTCCACTGCGCCCAAATCCGCCAACAATGTCCGTCCGTCCGTCCCACGCAACACGCCGGTCCCGGCCCCGGATCGGGTCAGACCGGACGGCCGTGGGCGCCACATCATTAGGCAAGATCTGAAGATTCTGAAGCGAACAACGTTAACAACGAAGGAAAATTAAAGGCAAACGGCTGGCGAGCCGCGCCTGTGTTGCCGGGCCGCAACACAGTAAAACGAATTGAAAGATACAATTTTATTATACACAAAAATTACATTTTCAAAATCAATTCTTTGCTTATCTGTTGCCTTTACTCCGATTAATTTCTTATACGATTTTTGCTATAGAACATTCGCTACTTCACTTAGCTTACATTACAGGGTTACACATATTTTTCTCTTTTTGAAGTAAATGGCAAAACGTTAGCTGAGTATTAAATAATAACGCGAGTTCAAGTAGGTATACACCTAAACTCCGGTAAGGCGGTGAAACGAAAGTAACTCCACGAAAAATACGTTCAACTGGCGTTAGTGGCAACCGGCAACACCGGGTGACCCTCATCATGCGAGCTCGTAATTACGGGACGGAATCTCTCGGAGTCTCGATGTACTTGCAGCTGATCCGACTAGACGCCGTGCGGGGACCGCACCGCACCGCCGGCGGCGGAGGCGGCCAGGTTCCGCGTTCGAAATACGACGATTTCACGCAGCGCAGATAGATCTAGACTTGTACCTACACTACATATTGTAAGAAAACGCACCTAGCTTAATGAAACGCTATGTATTTCACTTAATCAACATTCGTACAAGCCATAAAAGAAATCGTTAAACAATATTTTTGGCTGCCATCGCGTCAATTCACGCGCCTTTCACTGACCACTGTCAAAAATGACAGTGACGTAAGTGACATTCGAAACCGTCCGGAAATGTAAATATTCTTAAACATACAATTAAGATATCTTATAATTAAAATTATGTGTATAAATTAACAGTCGCTAATAATATTATACTCGTACTAATTAGCTGTACTCGCAGCTCCAACCTGCAACAATTTAGTCCATGATATTTTAATATATTTTTTTAATGTTTTCATTCTGCAGCGCTCCTTGCTCACTAGCCCGTTCCCCCAACGGTACGAAGGAATCTTTAAACATCAGTCAACGCAAGGGCACGATCCTTCCTACTTAAATGCTACTACTACTCAGTCGACTAGCCAAGGCAGGATCTTTCCTGGAATCTTAATGTAGGGTTTGGAGTAGGCAGCGATGTGGAGTCGCTCCGCAGGGACGTGCCGCGTGCTGCCGCCGGCGAGCCCGATACCAATCAACTCGATACTCTCACATAATAGGTATAAGTATAATGCTTTAAAATTTATGGTAAAAACGGTTACTTACCTACAAATAAACCCAGCGACGTTTCGCATCCACGCAACTTTTTAAATAATAACTACGCGCCGTGTGCACCGACTCCGCAGTAAAATTACTCTCAGATGTTTTCACATAGAAGATAATAAATGCTTGATAATACTATTAGCAAATAATTATGTGACCACATCAGTTCTTCCTCTGTAATAGTTATAATTTGTCGAGAGCAGGCGCGTGCTGTCGAGGAGAACATGATGCACAAACGTTGCTAGCTTTTAGCAGCTTAGTCAACTTTCCTGAATAATACCAAAACTAGCTACTACATATTTAGTTGAAAGTGACTAACACAAAATCACAGATATTAAGATTATACGGATAAAACATTACACGGGCGAATCGGGTGAATAGCAACTAAAGTTATTATTTTCATAAATGGCAAAGAGAACGAAAGTAAGAAACAAATGCGGAAGTTGTTAATTTGCAAGTTGAGGACGATATTCGAGGCGCGTAATTCTCGAGGGGAGGGACAACAGAATTATGAGAGTTATCACTTCCTCCTCTGCATTATTTATGTCCTAAACTTTCGGTGCGGACTGGAGACTATTGAACGCGTAGTACTCTGGTACAGTACAGAACAGTACAGGCAATCGCCACCTGATTAATGTTGACGCTTACGTTCCCCAGCTTCCTTTACTTGTCCGGGATTACGAAGAGATAAACTAGTCGCATCAGCCTGTGACGTGCCTGTCAGAGATTCCATCTATTAATATTCATTTTATTTTAAGAACTACTCGGATCCATTTTCGTTACTATATATATGTACTTAACATCTACACGATAGTTTTGTTTTGTTCACAAGATAAAAGAAGAACTCACAGCATATTGTGTACGTACACTACACATTTCTGTGATAATATCATCATTTTATGTAAGTAAAGTACATTTATTGGTGATTTATTTCCGCAAATAACAATCTCTTTTATTAGGTACTATTTTACAACAGGAAACACATGAAATCGAATATTAAGGTGAAAACGGTCGCGTTACTGGACTTATCATAACTTTAATAAACAAAACCAATTTAACAGTTTCGGTCGCTTCCCTGCGCTGTGATTGCTGGCTATCGGCTTTTGTACTGAGATGAGGAGATTACTGAACTAATATAAGGGACGGCGGCAATATCAGCTAAGAGTCAGCGTTATAGTTTTGTAGATTAAAACAAATTAAACTGTATCTGCGATCCGAATTCATGTAAATATTACACATCCTATCACGGTGATATTTATTTTAAGTTATGCTACAATGTTGTATTAAATGACATTTGATATTCAACGCAAAAGGCATTCCTTCTCGTCAATGTTGTATTATGCACCGAACCAAGTAAAAGGGCCAACCGTTCTGTCTGGGATAGAACTTCAGTGACATTGCAAAGTAATTAGTCGTCAGCCGCTTTGAAGTCACTTTCTTGACCTGTCATTTCTTATTTTAAGTTATTTTGTATAAAGAAGTGTCGTTTTATGATGCGCAGCGCAGTGCTGTTTCATATTTCCAATTAAGCATGTATCTGCTCTGCACCATCTACGGATCTATAGATACGTATCCGGATAGTTCATTCTCATCTTTCACGTAACTAGAGCTATAAGTCGAACCTTTTATTTCCGAACAATTCAGTTGTACATGAGACATGCAGTACCTACAACAAAAACTGTCCGATAGAGAGCATAACCCTTTAACGGGCAAGACTGGAAAAAATCATCAATTCAAGCCTCATCGCCAATCTATAGTCCTAAAAATTCTGTACAAGAAAAAAAATACAAAAAGATGATGTTGCAGGTGGTCTTTTTTGAGACCGCTGCCCTATAAAGGGATAAAGGTTGATTCACACTGTTACGTACTGTGTTGCATACTATGCGACACTTCCGACCCTTCGTTTTAAGTATACCTACAATATATAATGTATAGAAAGCGTCACGCGATCATCGGAAGTGTCGTGTAGGACGCGGAACGGTAAAGCGTTTCGTATGGCTAAATACATTATTCCTAAAACTAGTTGTTCTATGAACCGTAGACTTCGGAGAATTTCCCCCCTTTCTCCCCTTTCCCCCTCCCTCGAACCTTTTTTGTTTTACAACAACCTCTAAGGAAGTGTGCTTGACCTTTTACCCGAAAATGATTGAAATCCGTCCATAAATAACGCGACAGCAAACTTCTCCCCTTTTTCCCCCTCATTTCCCCCAATCAAAAAAATGGCTTGACAATTTTTGGCAAATAAATCAAGGAACGTACATGCCAAGTTTCATCGAAATCGGATGAAAAATGCGACCTCTAGAACGACACTGACCAACCAACCAAGTCCAACCAACCAATACACACACATCAATCTGCCAAATCGTCGTACCAGTGAAAACGGAGACGTTCGTCGCCTCGCTACGCTCGGCTCCTCAGTCAAAGAGGTGCTCTGAAAATACAATTATCAAAGAATTCGAGAGCGATATCTAGATTCTTTGCCCATTGGGCTGCATTTTCACTAGGCACAAGCAGGTCTGCAAGATTACCATTGAACGGTCTTTTAGGGCACTCGTTAAATTATGTGGTTCATAGTCTGCTTTAGTGCTCTTTGTGCCCACATTCCCGCTGTATTTTGGCGGTTTCATAAGGTGGATTTAGAGACTTACACGACGTCACAGACGGAGCTATAATACATATTATAGCTCCGTCTGTGACGGGATTTAAAGCAGTGTTTCGGCGGATACAGAGATACATACTTGGGATGTAGGTTGTGTTGTGGGTAAGCGGGCGGGTAGTCGGCTCGCGGGCAGGTGGCGATGGCGGTCGCTGCCGCTGTAACGATGTTACGCCGAGCAAGATGACATTTTGTATTTCTTGTCAGTTATTGGACGCGTTACTACAACCCAATAAGTTCGTGAGCAAGAAAGAGATGTTCTAAAAGAATCGACAAAGCAGCGTGCCGCCGGGTCACGTCCAGAGTAAACACGACCCTCACCCGCGTGGCGTGGGTCCAATAAGCCCTAAACTTTGAATTAACTGCTCAAACATCACAATTGAATTAATATTTTAATGGTCGAACCTCTCAATGGCTGGCGAGAGGCGAGGGAGGGATACTAATGAAAACATTGGTAACTAAATCCAGCTGGAATGGAAGTTCGGATAACAATTGATTTGATTATATTAGAGGCTAGAGCTGCCTTGAGCGGATAGGATAGGATGCTTCAGCAAATCCCAGCGTTTATCCTGCATCCGCAAACCGAATGTAATATTCACAGGACCTCTTGCTAATCTCATCTCAGAAGGAATTTCCCGGTGACGGAAATGACAAAGGAATGCGGTCGGGGTATCGCTAATTTAAAGCCGAGGGTTATTGACCTTTACAGCGGTATGACTCATTAAAGATGTAATAAATGCTGCGTGATTTTTAATTCTTCAGATACATGCCATAAAGTAATTAACTTTCACGAAAGGATCATCCATGGCACGCTAACAGAAATAATATTTTTAGTGAGGACGATCTCAGGGGCGTATTCAAAAAATGTTATTTTTGTCATGCTTGCCTATGAGAAAAGTCTGACTTTGAGGACGACTCATGATATTGCAATGAATTTAGTATAATATTATATCCATATATGTATTATATTTTTCTCCATAGTTTTTGCCATCATGTACCTGCAATAGAAGTAATGTACAAATCTTTGTGTACCTACCATGTCTGACCGATCTCTCTCAGTTGCTTAAAGGTTAGCTGGAAGAGATCTCTTAAAGAGATGAGCTCTCCTTTGCACACACTTACCTTAGTCTTTAATGGTCATGTACTTTTTTGTGCATTAAAGTGTTATCCTACTACTACTAAATATATTACTGAGTGTACCTCTAGATCTCCACTGTCGTTCTTGCTGCCGGGGCCCGGAGCCCGGAGCCCGGGGCCCGGGCACGGGGCCGAGGGGGCCGAGGAGGGCGACGGCGGCGGCCGTCGAAGTGCACTCGTTCATTACATTAACGTACTTCCCGCTTAATCGTTTCCTCATTCCGCTTCATTACGGCCAAGAGACGCGAAATAAGCCTCTTCAAATGTAAATGCTGAGTTACTTTGCAACTGCTGACTTTCCCCAAAAACGCTTCTTGTTCCGCGAGTTGTGGGCGGAGGGAGCTGGAGGTTAGAGGGGAGGGGGTGGGGAGCTCCGGCAGATGCGAAACAATCACAAAAAGAGCTCGCAGCCATACAGATAATATAATACGTATCGCACATGTCTATTTAAAGGATTGTGACAAACGACGCGACGTTTCGGTTGAATAACGGTTTTATTTATCGGTGCAGACCATAAATCACGCGGTCATGACACTCATGACACGACGGACGGGGATCCGTTATGCAATTCCATGTAGCAAAAATCATAACGTGGATGAGACTTGTGAATGTTTTGACTGCAATTAGTGTACATAAATTGACACGTATGGAAATGACTTATATATACAAGGTGTAACAAAAATACTGGTGATCCGTTTAAGGGCATAATTGGTATCGTATTACGACTAAGAAAAAGTAGGAGAAACAATTTTTGAGCTTGAAAAAAAAATCTTTTTTTCTATGGGACAGGCGGTCCCAGCCGGCCGACCCTCCATACTAAACCAAATTTTTTTTTCGCGCGAAATTTTTTTTTTCTTAGGTTTACGTTATTAGAATACGATACCAATTATGCCCTTAAAAGGATCACCAGCATTTTTGTTACACCTTGTATTAACCTTCGGGAAGGCGACAAACAGACATTTATTAGATTGGTCGCGGTGACGTGTGATGGGACTACCACATTCCTATAGTGCTAAGGGTTCGGAAATTCCGATGCTTTGATACTTACAGCTAGGAAATTCCCGTAAAATAATAAGCAAGTAGGCTTCTTAAAACAATATATATACATATTATTTAATTATTTATGTTCCGAGATTCCGGGATTATATTAAACGTTAAGAGAATGTAACTTTGCAAAAATGTTTATTAGGTTATGACTATTTTTGATGTTTTTTCACGTTGATTTCACTGGTTAAGTTAACTTAAATAAGAAGTACTGGATAGGTAAATAAAATGTTATGAATACTTTAAAATATGTGTATGTGGGTTTATGTTATCCTGTTATAATTTTAGATAGAGACATGCCAAAGTGCCACACGTAGATATCTCATTTGAAATTGAAAATTTATATATCCCGGGAAATATATTAACAAAATTAAATTGAGTCCGCTTCCATACTAAACAACAACTCAGTGTAGGTACCGATGCCAAAGTTTAGGTATGAAAGCATTGGAATTTCTACAAAGTCATCCAATAAATAACCTACAAACCTGCATGCACCTTAGAGCCTACATCAACAAAATGCATTAACTGAAACCGAGAAGGTGGACACGACGTTATGACTTTTCATTCTGCCCTGTCTAATACGTAGGCAATCTGAGATAGCAACGATATCATGGACTCCGTTGACATTTAGTATTGGGATTGGAGGAAACCCTATCGTTTGAAACAGAATTAACATGACACTTATAAGTGTTGGCATCGGTCCGTCGCAGGCGGAGGCGGAGGGCCTTCAAGTTGCAATGGAACAATAACACCGGGTCAACTCCCCTCCTCGAAGATAAGTCCTTGTTCAGTGTTCGTTTAATGAAAAAGGGAAATCGGCGCTTCGCAGTTCGCAGCTCATTAAATTCGTAAAGCGCTAAAGTTTCCGTCGTTAATATTCAGCGAGCCTGGCTGGCCGTCGGTTTGAATTAACAAGCGGATTGTTATCCACCACCTAGAAGAACATTCCCGTGGACAGCGCGAGCTTGAGGGACGCACGTTCTGCAAGGTGTTGTAAGTAAGGTGACAAAAAAGATATCTAGGAGATTTGATAACCCAATCAAACTTTATAGGCAGTGAGCTGCTGGCCAATTATGATAGCAGGTTGTCACAGTATAGTGACAGTTTCCGCCAAACTGTCATTCTCTAACACGCTACGCATGCGATGCGTTACTCCATAACAACCTCCTGCCATAATAAGGGCTGCAGAAAAAATGACGTCAAGTAACGCCTTCCTTCTTCTGCTTCTAATGCTGCTGCAACTGCCTTAAAATTTACCGACATAGGTTGTTTTCTTGACGGCAGTCGAAGCAGAGCACAGGGTATTTAAACGGCACATTGCGTTCATGCTGGCAGTGGCACCTGCATACACTAGTAAGATTAACGGAGCGTCAATTCTGAGAGCAATCATGTGCTGCAGTGTCACCGAGTAAAGGAAGCGCTAGGAATGGAGCCCAGTAACGGGAAGTTTCCTAAAACAACTGGCAGCAACTCGCGGCTCGCGGCTCGCGGCTCGCGGCCCGCTCGACCGAGCCGCTGGGAATTGTTACATTACAGTTGGATTGCATTCATTTACAAAATCATACGCACTCTAATTTGGTAAGTTTAATGGAATTCGTGGAAACTGTTGTAACGTACCTTACCCTATTTTAGTAAAACAATTTTTAAAAAACGTTCGCACGATTTCCTATGATCAATTTCAAAGGCGCTATCTGTGATTGAACGGTAAATGTTATTAAACAAACAATAACAAGGATCTAATTTATTGCTAATGTTAGGAGATGGGACTCTTCAAACATTACCTTGTATTGAATTAAAATATACTTTCAGATAACAAAACTAAGAGGTTTCCAGCATTGGGAGTAAATGCAACATTAGATTCTAGAAGTAGCTTCTTTTAGTTACCCAATTATTGAGACACATTCCTAGTAATTAAGCAAATTTTGATAAAAACGATCTCATACACTTTTACATAATGCAAATCGGCAGTGAAGAATAAAATTTCACATGACAGGACGTCATTCGGATTGACAGATAACAAGCACTGTTTGAAGTTACGTTTTAAAAGCTATATTTTAGTAAAGAGTTTAAATTAGCGGGGTTTTATTTACAAATATAATAAATAAATAGTTATTTTAATAGGTTTTTGTAATAACTATTTCAATTAAACATGATATTATGAATTTCAGTTACATGCTAAAGGAAAAATAACTCAGAACTATCTCATCATTTGATCGTGCACATATTATCTAATACGTGGGTGTGTGTTGTATTTTTATATGAAGGTTTCTTCTATAGTTGCATTATTTTAAGCAATATTTTAGAAAATAGGATAAAAGTTTCAAATCAGTTAGAATCGAGGAAAAAATGTAGGTACTTGTTTTATTGTGGCATCGGAGAATTATAAGATACCCACATTCTGACAGATTGCAAGAAGGGATTTTGTAATTTAAAAATTAACAATAAGATTGAAAATTGGATACATGGCAAGAATCGTTCTCCAAATGGTCTGCAGACTAAGAAAGCATGGTCATCAGCGTGTGGAAGGGGTAAAATGGGGAGGTATATAACGAATGGGACACCATTGGATAGGGGTCAGTTTGGAACAAGACCTCGGCCACTCAACAGCTCCAGAAGAAGAAACAAAGGGGGTGAGTTTTTATATTATCACTAATTGACAAAATTTACTTTGTCAATTGTCTTCATTTATTGATATTATTTATGATGTACTTATTAAAGGATTAATTAAAAACGTGTATGTAACCTCTAGTGTGATAAATTAACCTTTGAAGATATTTCTATTTAAAATCATTTAATATGGCAATAGGAGTGAACGCTTAAGGAAAGGGGACCTAGTAGATAAAGATTAAAGGGGTTTAGGAATGCTTATAGTGGATCTGTATAGCTTTTGGCCCGGCCTTATGGATCTAATATAAGTATATTTATTTTGAAAACTTTCAATTGAAGGATCTCAGGAATTAACGCTAGTATTAGTAACTTATGCCATCATTAGAACCAGTCGAAGACCCTTAATCGGGAGCGTATCGGTTCCATGACCTATGTGAGTGGTGACAACACGCCTGGTGCGCTTAAGCTCCCAGTCGCGCTTCGGCGTGCTGAGCGGGTAGAACCATAGCTACTTCGACCCTTCTCATGAGACGATGCATACAAGGCAGGCAGTTCAGTTGACCCCCATCAATGGGAAATTTCCCCACCGCTGGAGAAGGACTGAAAGTCCCACCGCTGGAGGACTATGTGAGTCCCACCGATTTCATCAGGGAAGGCTGTCTTGCTGTGCCATTTGCTTTAATTTGAACATAATCACATTTTGCTGAGATTCTTCATTTGGACTAAACTACGATCTGGTCAGGTGGGATTGGGAGGCATTCCGGAGCCTGCTTTGTTATTTTTCTGCAATAACCTGATTGTACGTGAAGCTGCTAATCGTCAACATTATTGCATACTGGCTGTGAATTAGGCAATGGGACCTGTTGAACTTATTTGGACCTATTAGGGTTTCAATAGATAAATATATGAATAAGACTGCATAATCTATTCTCCAAAAGTTCTTGCTTCTACAAATTAATGGGAAATTATTTACACATATGATCAGAGACTGAGATGATATAATTGCTGAATATTCTTATTATCACTTTTGCTGAGGCGCAGTTATAAAAGTATGGCTCGAGGTGACTGAGTAGGAAACCTGCTCTATTTTCTTCATTAACTGGATATTATTAAACATCATGCTGCAATACATACTGTATATCGACGTGTTTTACGACGTGCCACCTTCTTCATATGAATTGCTGCTGCTGCTCAACATTTGGATTATAACATGATCATCAAGTACGGAGTTTATATCAACATAATCATCAATCGACGGTTCCTGCTGAGTCGCCTCGGACCTATCAGATTATACATATGTCGAGAAATTGCTGTTAAATCTAAACATAGTACTTGTATCCATCAAGGGGCATAGGTTTGGGAATGATTAGGTAGATAGGCCCTAATCCAACCGGTAATCTTTATTTATGAAGAATGTGGCTTATACCGGATTCCCATAACCTTTCCTCATCCTAAAAGGGCAGAACACAAGTGGAAAAGACGAGATGGTTTTGACTGGAATATGCGGTGGCGTGAGCATATTCTACTCCCAACCCCCTTATTTTTTTAAATATATTTTTCATCTTTTATTCTAAAATATATATGTCTATATTTTACTGGTCTTTGGTAATTGCACACTTATTTAAATGTAATGTTGTACAGTGTAATTTAATTTAATTGACTGTTTCAGGATTTACATTTAGGTATTGTGTACGCAAATGCACGAATGGGTTTATTATAATTTATGTTTAGGTTAACTTTCACCTTTCGAAAAGAACCTGGGTAATCTACAAACACACAACGAAGGGTCTCCACTAGACAAATACGATCATGTGCCAATTTAATATCAGAGCAAGCTACTTGTACTAATTGATAGGATTATTTTAATTAATAAAGTTTTCTTTCAGTTTTAACTTTCGTTTGAAATTTTACTTCCCAATAGTTAGCGCCTTTATTTAGATAGCAACTTTAGCTTTTATAGTAGAGTTTTAATGTTAGGTAGAGTAGGTGAATAGGGAATTCATTACACTGTGCTCGTAAAATTATAGTTTGCTGTAACTATAGTCTGTACTTTTAGGTATTTAAAAGAATGTAATCAAACCAGAGCTGTCAAATTTGACAGATCCAGTGGTAGTAAACCTTTTAAGGTCAGAATAAAGAACGTAATTATAAGTGGCCATAAAACCGCAAAAAAGTGGCCTTTCTCTAGCCAACCAACTTTCCACACTGTGGTCTATCAGAAGTATACTGGTAGGCATTAGTGAATAGGGTAAATCGCCAGTAACTGGCCACCTCATACTAAAAATGGACTCTATTCACCTACAAACAGAATTCATTTTAGTATAACGCGATCAGTTATTGAAGGGTGGCCAGTAATTAAAACCTCATGCTAAATGAATTCTGTTTGTAGGTGTATAGAGGTCATTTTTAGTTTGAGGCAACCAGTTACTGGACGGTGGCCAGTTACTGGCGATTTACCCAAAAATTTTATATATTTATTATATTTAAATACATATATTTTATTTATGTATATTTTTTTTAATAAAACGCAATATTTTTATTAATTATTTTCTATTTCTGATTCACTTGATGATGATGATGACGACGACGACGACGACGATGATGATTCTCTTACATTTATAATAAACCTATCAGCCAAACTGTCAATCTTGTTGTCTAAACTTTTCATTTTCTCCTCTTCTTTGATGATGGGTTCTTCACACGTTTTCCAGTCTTCTGGTTTGACTTTTGCAAGTGCCTCAGGCAATAAATTTTTTAAATCTTTCAGCTTGAAAGAAGTATTTTTTTGGGAAATGTATCCTTTTACCTGGGCCCATATGAGTTCAATAGGGTTGAGCTCGCAGTGTTAGGGCGGGAGTCGAACAAGCCTGATGCCCCTTTCTTTAGCTTTTTCGTCAACAACAAAAGTTTCATACTTTTTTTTATATTTTCGCACTTTTTTCATCAATTGCATCTTAACCTCCTTTGGTTCAAACGGTATATTTTTTGATTTCAGCCATTCCTGTATTTCTGCCTTTTTATTTTTCAATATTGGTGCCTTTTCCAGTTTTCTCGAGTGATATGGTGCGTTATCCATATACATGTTAGTGCAAGCTTCCTCATATATTGCTGTTAATAAATTTAAAGTACAAATATTGTAAACTGTACAAAAGTCCCCAATTTCACCATGGTGACAGGTGCAACTATTGTAAAATATTACTAAAGTTACAGGCCCGTATATAGCCAGGGCACTAATGACAAATCTATGAATTATTCACTCACAAATATTCAAAACCAGGACCTCCTTCATAGGCAGTGTCACTACCGACTGGGCTAGGAGGGCGTTAAAAGGAACTTTTTGAGCTTACTCAGTTTATATTAGTGACTAGGTTGATTTGTGTGTGATTTCCTTATAATATTATATTGCAATAAAAAATATGTATATTATAAACATTGCAGCATACCAATATGTCCTAATATAAGGCGTTTTCCTTTACCCGATGGATTTTTGAGTCCTGTTGAAAGGCCTTGCCGATGAGCTTCCTTGGTACTTTTAATTGTTGTATCATGCCATACTTTCTCCTTAGTGTGTCCTGTAAAACAAACAATGAATGCACATATTATTAATAAAAAAGTCATGTTTAATTTTGAGAACACTGTACACAGTAGGACTCGAGACTCCCATGATTTCCGCCGTTTTTTGGACCATATTAGTTTTATTTATTTATTATTTATTTAAACTTTAATGCACAAAATACAAAAAATGCATGTACAAAACATGCTTATATGGGTATATATATATATATATATATATGCTTATATGCATGTTTTATATGGGTATTTATCTTTTGGCCACGATTCTTCTACGTATTTATATACATTCACAAGCACAATTTTTTCCGATGATGTAAGGTGACCTGCCTTAGGCCGCTTCTTCTTCGGAGAAGGAAATGTAAGCGAGGAACTAGCCCGGCTAGTTCCCGGTTCGGGATCAGCCATGTCTTCGTAAAAACACGATTCCGTAACAAAACGACAGAAACAAACAAATTCTACAACTATTATTAAACAAAAACAAATAAAACTAACGGAAAATAACAATAAACAGCAGCTGGAAAACACAAATAACACGAATCTGTAACGGTTCTCCGACAGGCGATTCGACGATGCACGTTTCTCCGACAGAACTTTTCATCTTTTATTTTTTCGTCGACAGAGCTTTTCTCCGGTGCACGTTTCGCCGACAGAACTTTTCATCTTTTGTTTTTTCGTCGACAGAGCTTTTCTCCGATGCACGTTTTGCCGACAGAACTTTTCATCTTTTGTTTTTTCGTCGACAGAGCTTTTCTCCGATGCACGTTTTGCCGACAGAACTATTCATCTTTTGATTTTTCGACGACATTCCTTTTCGACATCGAACGTTTCGCCGACAGATTGTTTCGCCTACGCACGTTTCTCCGACCGTATGTTTTAACGATGAATGATTCATCGACTTATATTATTTCTTCTGATCGGAAGTATACTAACCCCTTCTCTCGGCATCCTGGAGGCTGCACACTGTACCGAGGCCAAAAATGTCTGGACATTAACCTGTCCCAACAAGATCTGCCTGCCAATCCCTGCTCGCAAAGGGCAATGGGACGAGCGGCTCTGTCCACTAGTATATTCTAACCAAAAAGTGTAGAAATTAAAAAGTGGCAACATCGTAGTGTCGTCCCTTTCAAATCAATCTAAGAAAATGGGACGACACTACGATGTTGCCACTTTTTAATTTCTACTCTTTTTGGTCGAAATATACGGAACAATCTTCTTGATACGTCAACTAGTTCGGCAGATCGAGCTCGTCTCCTTGCAATAGCGAATTGGGAGACAGGTCTGTGGTTACAAACCCTACCATCACCTTCCATAAGTACTCTCCTGGACAACACAACCTTCCGTTTGGCGACCAGTTTGTGGGTAGGGACACCAACCAATGCTCCGCATCGCTGCCAATGCGGTACCATGGTAGATAGCCTTGGCCATCATGGGCTGTCCTGCTGCAGAAGCGCCGGGCGAATTCCTTGCTATGCCAGTATTAACGATGTTATCCAGAGGGCCCTTGTCAGCGTCAAAATGCCAGCCGTCATCGAGCCTATTGGCCTTTCGAGAGACGATGGCAAGAGGCCCGACGGGATGACATTGGTGCCTTGGAGGATGGGGCGGCCCCTAGTCTGGAATGCTACATGTGTAGACACCCTGGCGCCGTCCCATCTTCCAGGCACTAATAGTAGTGCTGGATCTGCAGCATCCACAGCCGAAGACCTCAAATGCTGCAAGTATGCTACTCTTGGCAGTGGCTACATATTTATTGTATATATATTTATTTCTACAATAAGCACTTACAGCTAAACCTTACGTGCTAATTGGCATATTTATATCTAGGGACTAATATGCATTATACAAGCATTACATATAAACGAGGTCAAGCAACGTAAAATGTTTAAAATAGTATTGGAGAGAAGCCTGACCTTATTTCTCCAAGACTAACTTTGAGCATAGTTGTTTCTCGCTAAACCAATAGATGGCGCTCAACTACCTACTGGTTCGCTGCAACTTCAGCCCGCAACAACTTCACGCCAATAAATGGCGCCATATTGCTTTCTGCTGGCTTGGGCCACTTTTGGCTCGACACTGGTGCGGTGCAGTTGTCCCGAAATTCGATTATTTATGTTCGCGGTTTATTTAGGTTGAATTTATTTTTGTAGCATTGATTTGTGCGTTTTCGTCAATAAATCGGAATTACTTTTGTAGTTTATGTGTTTTTCCTTATAAATTCTTATCTCCTTGCTAAAATCAGAAAGCGGGATTTTAAGAACTAACGCATAGCCTTACAGTTATATTGCTTAAGCCGTCTTGATTGTTACATTTTCAATTGTTGATTACACACTTGCTTCGATGCCGATTATTTTTCTTTGTGTATGGATTTATTGAAATCGGGCAATAGTTTTATTACCCTAGTTTTGGAAGTGATTGTTTTTGCTCATTTTGTGGGAAGTGTTGCTTAGCTCTTAGGTACAAATAACGTTTTGTGCATACATTTGTGTTTTGTTTTTTCTTTGTGGGTAACGTGTTCTTAAATCGTAGTAATTATTTAGTGCCTACCCGTATATCAAAAAAAAAGGTAATTTAGTTCTGTGATTTTGATTTGAACTTCATATCAATAAAGTTTTAGCAATGACTGATCGGCGGTCACGTACACGAAGCAGGAGTCGTCATCGTAGTAGAAGTCGTCATCGTAGTGAAAGTCGGTACCATGACGACCGTAGACCTAAAAACGTTGATCTTCAAAAAGAAATGCGGAAAATTTTCGATCGTTTAAGTGCGTTAGAACGGCAACCAGCTTCATCGCAATCAGTGTCGCTGCCAGCCATAGGTCATCGGGACTCCGGGGGCACGCCGCCGGGCACGCCGCCGGGCATGCCACCGCGTAGACGCAGCCGGTCTATGGTGCATGCGCCTGACCACGTGGCAGCTGGCGCCAGTCCACGGGCGCAGTCTGCAAGCAGCGCAGTGGCTTCGGAGCAAGCTACAACTGAAGCATTGGTGAACGCGATTCGATCCATCAATAACGCGGTGAGATCTAACCATTCTTATTATATCTCTAACTTTGACCCTAGCATACACGACATCGAAAGCTGGTGCGAGGAGGTAGATCGAGCTAAGGTAACAAACAACTGGACCGACAATGAATGTTTATCTCGTATTGGCAATTGTCTAAAAGGGGACGCACGAATTTGGCTCAACGAATGGGTTACGAACGACCGCAGTTGGAGCAATTTTAAAAGGGAATTTAAGCCTTTATGTCCGAAAAAGCCTAACGCTGCTAATATTTTGTTTGATGTAATGAAAACTGATTCTGACCAGTATGTTACATATGCTGACTATGCACGGCGATCGTTGCTCCGCCTGCGAGCGGTAGTTGGATTAAGCGACGAACTAACGTCTGCTATTGTGATTCGAGGTATAACGGACCCCCAAATTCGAGCGGCCGCTACAAATGCCAAGCTTTTGCCAAATGATTTAGTTGAATTTTTATCAATTTACGTCAAACCAAGTTCAACCAAATCTAGTAGTTCTTCTGTTTCCTCATTACGAGGTAATCGCGATGGTTCTAAAGGGCGGCGACATAATGACTTTGTACGCAAGCGTCGGTTTGAGAGTGGCAAATGTTTTTCGTGTGGTTTACCCGGTCATGCACAAGCTTCATGCAACAAAAAGGCTAAACTTGAGAACGTTAATACTTCAAGTTCTAATCAGGCTGCTGTCACGCCTGGTACCTCAGCAGCAGCTAAAACCATAGTGTGTTCATTTTGCAAGAAGCTTGGGCATAAGGTGGAAACCTGTTATGCTAAAATGAAATCAGAGTCTCGCAACCAGTCAAACGTAAATTTTTGCCGGGAAGTTGATAGTGAGCGTGATGAAGATGTAGTTGCTGCCGTTATACAGGGTGTGCCGGTTGATGTTTTAATAGATAGCGGGTCGAAAGCTACACTTATTTCGTCAGACGTTTTAAAGCATCTTAACGTTCCGCGTAAGCCCGTGTTTCGCGTATTAAAGGGTATTGGTGGTGAAGTAGTGGTTACTCAATACGTCACTTTGCCGATTGAATTCAATGATGTCACCTTAGAAATGGATTTGTCTGTTATGAATCCCAAGGATATGAGTACACCTGTAATAGTGGGAACTGATGTGCTTAACCGCGATGATATTTTGTACGTGCGTAGAGGTGTGAATCAAATTCTTACTCGTGTCACTAACGATCAAGAAACAGTGATGGTGGTTGAGTCTGATGGTCAGCTTCCGATAAATACAGAACTAACTGGAGACGATTTGAACAAACTCCTTGAGCTAATCAAAGAATTTTCGCCATTTTTTATAACTGGTACGGCGGTTTCAACTGTTAAGACTGGAAGCATGGCCATCAAGCTTACCAACAACACACCGGTGCATTATAGACCATATCGGCTCTCACAAGCTGAAACTTTACGCGTCCGGGAGATCATAAAAGACCTGTTAGAGAAGGGGATTATTCAAGAGTCCGAGTCCGAATACTCAAGCCCCATTCTTTTAGTTAAAAAGAAGGACGGCACAGATCGTATGTGTGTCGACTTCAGAAAATTGAATGAAGTCACAGTTAAGGATCGATCCCCGTTACCACTTATTGATGACCACATCGATCGCCTAGGCCGTGCTAAATATTTTAGTAGTCTCGATATGGCCACCGGATTTCACCAGATTCCAATGGACAAGGACTCCATACCGCTTACCGGTTTCGTAACGCCAGAGGGGCACTTTGAGTACCTAAAAATGCCATATGGTCTCGCTAATGCGCCGGTTGTATACCAGCGCATCATTACCAAAACCCTGCAGACCCTCATTGAATCTGGTAAAGTCCTGGTGTACATTGACGACGTGTTGATTATCAGTGAGACCATTGACGAAGGGATTGCTACTTTACGAGAGGTCCTTTCAACACTGACAAAAGCGGGGTTCTCTATTAACCTCAAAAAATGCTCATTTTTGTCGACGAAAGTGGAATATTTGGGCCGAACCATCAGTCAAGGTCAGGTACAGCCGAGCGCTCTTAAAGTGAAAGCCCTTGCCGAGTCTCCGGTGCCTGAAAATGTAAAGCAGGTTCGTCAATTTCTCGGACTGGCTAGGGTATTTTCGTAGAAACATCGAGAGTTTCTCTTCAAAGATAGCATGTATTGCCAGACTAACAAAAAAAGATGTTCCTTTCGTATGGGGTTCCGAACAAGAAACTGCACGAAGGGACATTATAGCGCATTTGACGAGCGAGCCTGTTCTTGTTATTTTTGATCCGAAACTACCCATCGAGGTTCACACGGATGCCAGTTCGATAGGTTATGGGGCGGTCTTAATTCAAACGCATGGCTCCGGTCACAAGCGTGTGGTTGAGTACTTTTCGAAATTGACCCAAGGCTCAGAACCAAACTATCATTCTTATGAGCTTGAGACTCTTGCGGTGGTCAAGGCCCTGCAACATTTCAGACACTACCTGGTGGGTACGCAGTTCAAGGTCGTTACCGATTGTAACGCCTTGAAACTGACGCAGAAAAAAAAAAGATTTACTGCCGCGAGTTGCCAGATGGTGGATGTACTTGCAGGGGTGTCACCCTCTTTCATAGACAGAAATTTCATAGAATTTCGTTTCCCAGAAATTATTTCATAGATTATTTGGTTCATGTACTTTCTGTTCCAATATTATTGTTTCATAGACTATTCAATTGGTAAAAACATATTTCACAGACATTCATTTCCATGTATATTGCTATCAAACTTTTTTAATTTACAGAGTGATCAAACACTAGAATCATATTTCATGTATTTTTGTTTCGTAGAAACAGATTTCATAGATTGTTGTTTCATAGTTATTGTTTTATATAATATTTTTAGTTCCACTCTTTTCTTTTCCGATATTATTATTTTAGGGGTCGTATCTGGTGGAATACAAACTATTGTCATATTTTCGATTCACATAAAACTTTTCGCATACCCTTTTTGATGACCCTAAAAACGTAACTGCTCCCAGGGATAGGTAGGTTAGGGTTATTTTTTTTGATGACCCTAAAAACGAAACTTCTCCCAGAGATAGGTAGGTTAGGGTTATTTTTTTTTTGATGACCCTAAAAACATAACTGCTCCCAGGGATATGTATTGTTAGGGTTATTTTTTTGATTACCCTAAAAACGAAACTTCTCCCAGAGATAGGTAGGTTAGGGTTATTTTTTTTTTGATGACCCTAAAAACGTAACTGCTCCCAGGGATAGGTAGGTTAGGGTTATTTTTTTGATGACCCTAAAAACGAAACTTCTCCCAGAGATAGGTAGGTTAGGGTTTTTTTGATGACCCTAAAAACGAAACTTCTCCCAGAGATAGGTAGGTTAGGGTTATTTTTTAAAAACTAAACTGCTCCCAGAAAAAGGAAGAATAGGGTTATTATGGCTATTTATCATTAGACTCTAAAATGATCTGCATGAAAATTATATGATAGGTGCTAGTTCAATTATCTTTGAACAAAAACATATAGGATTTAATGTATATTACAATAAGTATTGAGTTACTGAGTCTTCTATGAAACGAAAATATTAAGTTTGATAAAATGAGAAACAACATACTATGAACATGCAGGCTTTGAAACAAGTGTTATACAAACTAAATACTATACGGATTAATAATATTTGATTTAAAATGTTATGAACTGAAATTCGAAAAAGTAATTATCTGAACAATAAAAAATATACAAAACCAGATTCTACAATGTAAGAGATCTGAAAAATGATCAATCTACTAAATGAAAATATGAGAAACATTTTCTATGAACCAATATTCTGCGAAAATGTAGTCTATGAAACAACGTACAACCACTTGCAGGATTTTGACTTCTCGCTTGAGTGCCGTAAAGGCACCGCTTTGCCTCATGCAGACTATTTAAGTCGCAATCCGGTTAATGTTGTTCGGGTTCAAAAGCCTCAAAATTGGGCCCAGATGGCCCAGGCAGTAGATGAAGAGTCTCAGTGCCTCTTACAAAAATTAAATGATGGCCAGCTAGATTGTAATCAATATGTCAGGAAAAATGATCTTCTGTACTATCGGTACTGTCCAACTGGAGAGCAAGCCCGTCTCTTATATTACATCCCGAAAGGCCACAGACTCAGTCTCCTTCGCGTCTTTCACGACGAACATGACCATATTGGTGCCGACAAAACATGTGACCTTCTTTTGAAACACTTTTGGTTTCCGGGTTTTCGTTCCTTTGTTCAAAAGTACGTATCACATTGTTTGGTATGCCTTTCTCAAAAAAAGTTGCCGCGTGCTCCCCATCAGCCTATACATTCGTATGAAAAACCCGATGTCCCCTTTGAAACCATTCATGCTGATGCACTGGGTCCTTTACCTGAATCAAATGGTCATCGTTATGTCCTCATTATTGTGGACAGTTTTTCGAAGTTTTGCCTCTTATACCCCATGACGCGGCAGGATGCCAGTGAACTAAAGCGATATTTCACAAATGCTGTGTCACTTTTTGGCACTCCTAAGCTTATTGTTGCGGATCGTGGCCGCATGTTCCAAAGTGCAGAGTTCACTAACTGGGTTTCTGAGTTGGGGAGTCAAATCCATTTAATAACTCCTGAGATGCACCAGTCGAATGGTCAAGTCGAACGATATTGTCGAACCCTGCTCAATATGATCAGGGTTGAGAGTAACTATCGTCAGGAAGAATGGTCATCTGTCATGTGGAAGTTGCAACTGGTTATTAATATGACGAAGCAAAAGACTACTCAGATGTCACCCCTTAATCTGTTAGTTGAAATCGACGCCATGACTCCCGTAATCCGCAACGTCGTGCGGGATGTTGCAGTTGAAGGAAGTCATCAAAATAGGGAAAGTCTACGAGAGATGGCGAGACAGCGAGTATCTGAACGTCTACAGCAAAACCGAGATCTACAAGATGCATCGGTTAATAAAAATAGGCGCGACCCTCGTATGTTCGAAGTGAACTCTATGGTTTTTGTTATTAAGGCACAATCGACAGGGAAGCTGGACTCTGGAATGCGGGGCCCATATCGTGTAGTCAAGGCACTGCCTCATGGGCGGTACGAGCTGCGGCTGCTTGCAGGTTCCTACGGGAAGACCACCCAAGCTGCGGCCGAGTATATGGTTCCTTGGAAAGGCGAGTGGACTCCGGACACATGTGCTGCCTTTTTCGAGGGTGAGTTACTCCCCTATGTTGTTGATAAGTGAGCAGACCTCGCTTTGCAAGCAGACCTTGCATGATTGTAAATTTATGTAGTGAGCAGACCTCACTTTGCGAGCAGACCTTGCATGCTTGCAACTTTTTGTAGTGAGCAGACCTCACCTTGCAAGCAGACCTTGCATCTTTGTCCTTTTATTTAATGATAAAATCTTGTGTTGTGCTAGCAGACCTTACACGATACATGTCCCATGATCATTTTAATTATTTTGTGAGCAGACCCTCACCAATTTGTAAGCAGACCTTACACGATACACATCCCGTTATCATGAGCATTCCATTTTGTTTTTTTTTGACTACTGTGTTGTTTTTGTTATGCAGATGCAGACAATGTTGAACCGGAGTCTGTCGCCGCGGGTCCAATGCCTTCTGGGTCCACGACATTGGGTGATGGACTCGTTACCGAAAAGGGTACTTCCGGTTCCGCTACGACGAGTCAAGATTCATCTACCATGGAAGATTAAGAAATAGAGACCGAGACGTTCTCGCGTCAGGAAAGGCCGTATTGGAGAGAAGCCTGACCTTATTTCTCCAAGACTAACTTTGAGCATAGTTGTTTCTCGCTAAACCAATAGATGGCGCTCAACTACCTACTGGTTCGCTGCAACTTCAGCCCGCAACAACTTCACGCCAATAAATGGCGCCATATTGCTTTCTGCTGGCTTGGGCCACTTTTGGCTCGACACTGGTGCGGTGCGGTTGTCCCGAAATTCGATTATTTATGTTCGCGGTTTATTTAGGTTGAATTTATTTTTGTAGCATTGATTTGTGCGTTTTCGTCAATAAATCGGAATTACTTTTGTAGTTTATGTGTTTTTCCTTATAAATTCTTATCTCCTTGCTAAAAATAGATTATCAAATAAATGACAGGTGTGCGTGTTTAAGATAAAATAAGCGATAAGATATTTAGATATATTATTATAAGGGGTCGAAACGCTAGGGCCATTGGAGACCGGACAACAATGTACCCTATCCACACTCCCACAACTCAGACAAATCTAATAACATCTCGTACGTTGAAATCCGTTAATCGCTGTAGGCTGTTGTAAGGCATGATAAACAAATGGACATACACACTCTCAAAAAACATAACCCTCCTGTCTTTCGGCAGTCGGGTAGAAATATCAACCCACAGGGATTTATTTTTAAAACAGTAAACGTATGGAAAAAGTTTCTTCAATTGATGGCTTTTTAGTACATTACCGTGAGTTAACCCCATGGAAACTATTGGCATAAAAAATAACATGTGAAAAATAAAAGTTTTCATTTTCATATCTTAGGTAAAGTTTACTAGCGGGAATTTTTTTCGTCCCATACAAGCTTTTGATCCTGGATAGGAATTGGATCGAATGCATAAAAAAATATGACAAAAAATGACCTTTTTGTCGCAACTGTATATTTTTTCCAAAATCTGTAAACGTGAATCTTCAATTATTTGAAATCGAGGGAAGCTCTTCTAAGACCATATCCGCGTAGCAACACAGAATCTGGTAGCTGCCCTCACTGACCCAAAAGAAATTCCACCCTGTATGTCGATGAATCATTCATCGTTAAAACATACAGTCGGAGAAACGTGCGTAGGCGAAACAATCTGTCGGCGAAACGTTCGATGTCGAAAAGGAATGTCGTCGAAAAATCAAAAGATAATAGTTCTGTCGGCGAAACGTGCATCGGAGAAAAGCTCTGTCGACGAAAAAACAAAAGACGAAAAATTCTGTCGGCGAAACGTGCATAGGAGAAAAGCTCTGTCGACGAAAAAATAAAAGATGAAAAGTTCTGTCGGAGAAACGTGCATCGTCGAATCGCCTGTCGGAGAACCGTTACAGATGACAGCAAGCAATGGCGAATGTCAAAACCGACATAGTTAAAAGTCACGTAAGTTAAGGTGTTGCTACTTTAAACCCGTGACTTTGTAATTTAGTAGTGTTACTTCCAATTTAATGCAGCCTTGCGTTTTAAACCTCTGTAAAATTGGGTACTTTTTAATGACGATTTACTGAGAAAAAAAAGATATTCATTTAATGTGATAAAATTATGTTTGTATTCGTAAATTTATATATATTCGGCTAAATTAAGCAATAACACACATGTTATTCAAACTGAACGACCTGCAGTAGTGAGCTCAATTATTTTAAAATACGAAAAATATTACAGGAACCAAACATTCCCTTATAAACAACCCAGGTGTAGGTGGCGGACAGTATTACCTATAGTATTGCTAAACTGACTGACCCTTAAATCTTATGAGTAATAAATTAGTTGAGTACGAGTGAGCGGGGCCATGCTCAGTAGCCTTTACATTCATGTTCGATTACCGCGGCGCTTTATCGAAGCCAAGTTAATTCCCCGGTGCATATCTCCACATCACACCTGACCACAGCACCCCACTGTCAACTGTTAGACGCAAATTACGAAGCGAATCGTTAGACCACGAGTGAGACGAGGGCCTCACTCAAGTTCATAAGCGCGTGGCTCCAGAAAAGCCATATTTCCTGGTTCATTCGATATTTCCTGGTCTCGACCCACACAGATAGAAAAAATCTCTTCAACCAAAGAAACCTATTTGAATCAAGAGATATCCAGTTTCCCATATAAGGAAAAAATAAAATTTCTTGCTTTAAGATATAAAATGTTTCAAAGTTTATTACTAAACCTAATAAATTAAATACTTTATCCGAGATATAAAAATCTTTTTTTTAAATAGCTTAATATTCTCACGAAGAGCGTTTGAATTTTGTTTTTGTATTGTATTTTTTTTAAATTGAACTTTATGTGTCTTAGTGCAATACATAAAGAACTTACGCCAAGAAACTTTGTTTCTTGGGTAAAGACTCATAATTTAAATTGAGAATTGAATTTCTCCACGGAAACAAGAAAGCGCATTAGTTCAAGTCACCACCTTTCCCCAGCAGCAGAAGACTGGTTGAAAAATCTCACAGTCGAAGTATAACGAATTTACGAGGATTGCAGTGAAATAAAGCCATACGATATGATGATGAGTTCAAGAGCATGTGTTACTTGATGTAAATTTTGATATTTTCACACGAAGATCCAAAATTTCTTGGCGTATGAAATCGGTTACTTGAAACAAACAATAACATTTTCTAATGCGGTTATCACACTGGCGCGGATCCGCATGCGGCACCGATGCGCGAGCGAGATAGCGCTCTGCATGTGTATAGCGCTATCTCGTTCGCACACCGGCGCCGCATGCGGATCCGTCGTCAGTGTGATAATTGCCTTAGTGTCTCAGTGCACTACTTAAAAAGCTAGTAGCAGAAACTGTGTTTCCCGGGACTAATCCCAAGAAAGGAAGTTTAACTAAAAGTAGTTGATACAAAATATAAATTATGATTATTTATATACTCACAATTTATAATCGTATCAACTAGAGCTGAGATTGCTATTGTGAATCTCAAATAAGCCCGGGCAAAGCGCCGAGGGTCATGAAGTTACGTCGAACAAACGTTCGCGCGTTCTAACCTACACGCAGAGACATCTATTGATGCGCAGGGTAACTAACGTCCAAGACTTAAATGTTTCAAAGCAAAAATTATATGCTTCTTCTTTGGAATAGCTGTGGCTCTTGATTGTAGGTTGAAAACATCAAAGCAAAAATTAATCTCTCTTGCCTAAAAACTTAAAAATCTCAAATCAAACTTTTGGTGCTACTTCTTTGAATTAGCTTTGGCTCTTAGCTGTAGATTGAAAACATCAAACCAAGAACTAATCGCTCTTACGTAAACACATAAAACTCTTAAAGGAAAATGTTGGTGCTTTTTTGCCGTAAATAATTATTATCTTAACTCAAATCATTACTATTCGCTTTAAAAATAGGTAAAGATAAAGCTAAATAATTTTAAATCTTCTTTTAAAAATCATGATATTTGTAACTCAAGTCATGTTTATTGGTCTAAGGTATTTATTACTCTCTTTAAGAAACCGCGTGCAAGAGAGTTTTGCGTTTTGAATTAAGATATTATTTCTATCTTTGCATTGGTTCTAATGTCACCTATACTTTTCTTCAGGGTAGGACCTGCATATCTTTTGTGACATATAGTCTTCGTTGATGCGGAATCTATAGGGTTTAATCTATCCAGTATATACAAGAGAAAAAATAAAACTCACGGTTATTAGTGGCAATTCATCCGTGGCCGGGCTCCGTGGCTCCAATACTACCTACATTCGGATTCGTTTGAAATAGTCTGAATTATAAAAAAGTTTTATGTATTGTAGGCATCGTAGCTAAATATAGAGGAAATTGAGATTCATTAAACTACTAAAAAGAATAAGTATCGTGTGTTTGGTTTTTTAATGACCCTATCGCACGTGGGCCGTACACGTGCGGGTGCTGTGAGGATTCTTCAGAGTTCAGAGACACTTATTAGCAGCTGCTTCAAACTTCAATAATTATAGTCTAACTAATTATTTTTTGATTTTAGTTGTAAATGGCCGATAGTATGTATAATTCAAACGCATCAACAATAACCGCTGCCGCGAGCGCGAGCATGTCTGAGTGTGAGCCGCTCACTGATCCGCATTGACTATTCACTCGATTCAATCTCTACCGACCTAGTTGCGGGGGAGCGCTCGACGCACAACGAGCCATACAGGTTATATTGAAAGACGACAATTGATTTATTGAAGATCGGGTATCGGTTAATTCAGTTTCGGACGAAAGTGCTTAAGAAACACTGAAAAAGCATAAAGTAGTTATATATCAGTGCATGGGTGTTATTATTTCCCTTTTGGGCTGTGAGTTTTGCTACCTCAAAATTATTATTGGAGATGGGCAGCAGCATCTTCCGAAAGCCTAAACAACAATAAACAAAAAACGTGGGTACGTTACGTATCCCGACCTTGGTGACATACTTGTTTAGGTTTTTGCGCGGAGCCCCTTCCCGGCTCGCGGCGACGGCATAGCGTACAGCGCGCCGGTAAAGATATTCGTCCCGCGTCACTGACAATAATCTCGTACGTGCACCTATAAAGAAAATTATGAATTCTCCATCCATCGACACAATACACTTGGGTATCCAATGTGCTCGAATATGAAAATGATGTGTATGTAGTAAGAGCATTAAAAGAGTTATTAAGTAGGAGAAATTGCGATATTTTTGAGACAAATACCCAATATTTCGTTATAAAATAGGTATTGCAAGACTGCACTTACTTTGGAGTGCTGTTCAATAAAATACGCCGTTTCAGATCACTATAAAAGTAGATGCTGATGTATTTGTGGATGTTGCGGGTAACGTGGACGATCGCAGTGCACAATGTGGCAAGAAATGAAACTGCAAAGGGATCTCACCTATATCACCTCAACTCGGTCAAATTTCATATTCAAGGAGTACAAGTCATTCATACAAAAAAAGGATTGAGCCCTGGCATAAAAGATGACGCCACAATCATGCACACAGCGAATACGACGAAACAATCTCCAAGTGGACATTGTAGGCAATAGCATGTCCGGTGCTGCTAGTCTTTATACGACAGACAGGGTAACAAGTAGTTTGCGTGTCGGCGTGCAAGTCGCGTGCCAGCCAATAATTGTTTACTAAGTATATCTACTATATAAGATATACTCTACTCTTACATAATAAGCCCAAAATACTTCTAAATTTATTTAATAACCTATCAATATGTGTAATTGGTATTAATATAACTAGTTAGATACTTTTAGTTTCAATTTAGTTTATATATATTTTAGTGTATAAATAAAAATCTGTCTGTACTAATTTTTTTATTTTATTTTATTGGTATCAGGACAACAACAGCCATAAATATAACTATAATATAACAGTCGTTCCATAAAAGAAAAAGGCCAATAACAGTCATCCGTTATTTTACAATATCTAAATATGTCTCACAACTGAAACATTTAAAAATAGTAAACTTTTTGTCACAAATGCTCAAAACGGTAAAAGTACATACCGAAAATAAAGAAAATATAACTATTTAAGTTATATTATATTGCTTGAAAGAAAAAAAATACTAAACAAATAACAAGACACCAATGAGATTTCTTAATAAAGTATATAAGTTAGCATATTAATAACTATAAAAAACCACATAATATATATGATACTTAAAACATCATAGATGATTAGAGAAAGCTAACAACTTAAGTAAAATACAATGTGAATGTAAACATAACCGATTACCTTAGTACACAGAAGCACCATTAGATTATCAAATAACTACCATTTGCAGATATTAATGTAGGAACGAGTGCGAACATCACCAGAAAATAATTAAGTACTAAAATATTTAATTTAATGTTACATATAAGTATTATTTTAACTATTGAAAACGGAACATACATCGTTTTTAAATTTATTTTTAGATCCTACGAATGGATCAGCTGTATTAAATTCAGAGTTATACAAATAAGGAATCCGTGATAACAATGACAGCCAATAATGGTTTTTACCTGTTTTCAACCGAGTAATATAGTATTTATGTTTATTTACATAGGCATCGGTTTTTGTCACTTTTGTTCGTAGCATAGCAAATTAAAATTTGTCTTTATCTCACGCGATGCAGGTGGCGTGAACTTATTAGAACGTGCGCAACTGTTTACTGGTGCGCGACTAGAGACGAGTCAATTGTCTCATTAAGTGTTTCACTTTATCTATAGCTATTATATACCACAGGTGGCACCGCATAATTACGCGCACGTCGCGCACGAGACACTCAATCGCACGACCCCATAAGTTTGGGAAACGCATTTAGAAAAGCGAATACCTATACAATTACCTTCGCGCACCAAGCATGATACTGAATCGACGTATGCGACATTTAATGTCACAGAAAAAACCTCTCTGTTCCTTTGTAATAAAACAACAGATATAAATAAGTAATGGCCGAGATCCGCGTGTGGTCGGCGAAGACAGCGGTGGGAATTGTATGAATACGTTTTCTTAGAACGCGTTCCGGGCACTCGGTGAAATTCCTGCGCGAACCTTGGCCCTGACCTGAAGCTTGCGTAACGAATTTACAGCTTTAGAGTAAATGGAGGCTGCAAAAACAAAACTCGTTAATAATTCTGGAGTTTCTTTCCGGCGGTAAATGAAAAGGCCTTAAAAGTAGGAAGTAAAAGTTAATTTTATTACAAATCATTGTCGGCCTCCGCTCCAGGCGAGGCTGTGTGGCGGTGGCGGCACCCTGGCTGCGCATTCGCTGTTTACTCAATTAAGTCTGCTGTAGTTTTGTAGAAGTGTGTAGTGCTGTAGTGTTGTCGACGTTACGTCACTTTCATTACAGCCTTTAAGATAAACAAATATACACAATACATAATATGTAAGTAGGTACACATATTCAAAGAAAAATATACTACCTGCAGTAAACGTGGGCCAAACTCAACAAAATACGTTTATTTAGACATTATTTGCTTAGTGTACCAGCTTTCCGCCCGCGACTCCTTCGCATACAATTCGGTTCCTCCTACAGAGTTTCATTCCCTATTTCATATTAAAATGTGACGTTTGGTATAAACAAAAGTAAATCTCTATACAAACTTTCCCTTAGCTTGCTTTTAACCTCGGTGGGAGTAGAATCTACTCTTTTAATTTTTTGCGCGTGTTACAGGCTACACACTGTATAGATACCATTTCCAATATTTCTTTCTCAAGAAAAACAAGCAGCGCCCTGTGCGAGCCAGAAAGGAACTCGCGCATATGATTCTAATATTGTTGAAAAACATAGGCTTCTATCTTTACGAACGTTTTATTCCCTTATTAGTTTCATTTATAGTATTAATATCATATTTAGTTCGTATTTTTCTTATTTAAAGTTCATTGTTTATAGGTAGATATATCGACATATCTTGTCATCATAGAAAATTGGAACTGACACAAAAATCATAAAAATTCAAAATAGATCGACGGCCAGCAAGCTCATATTATGTATCTAACAGGCAATACTTACAAGGGCATATAGCTATAACCTGGCCTACGCAGCCAAGTAAAAGAAAGATTAGAAAAATCCAGTTAGTCTGAAATGCATTTCCCAGCGCTGCAGCTGCGCGTTACAGTCACACTCCACACTCCGTCCGTTTGGTAAGAAACTACAAATTAAATATTTACTTTCAGGTGGCGCTTTGTTACTTCAGCAATAAACGAACGAAGCGCACTTACTGCGGCATCTCGGAGCCTTAAAACTGACTGAACAAGTTTTTAGAAACTCACGCGAGAGCAAAATATCATAAACAAACTCCGATAAATGATTAAAGTCCAAACGTACCGATGCGGCGGTACTTACTGCATGCATCACCTGCTATCCGACGCAGTTGCAACGCTGGAACTATCCGAAAATGCAAATAAGTATCTACTTACCATTTATTTATGTATTTCTTATCTGCGGTATTAAAGATTAAAGCCATACGAGTACATACACCGAATAAACAGGCCCTGTTGCAGATTGAAACACACAATTATGCCTTATTTGCAATCACGCTCTGAAACACGCTTCATCAATATAATTTAATGTTCATCGTACTCTCGTCTTTACAAAGGTTTTTCTACTTACATAGTAGAGAACCCGAATGTTCGTTGAGATTTTCGATTTCTGTTCACTCTTCCCTCATACACTCTTAGTTAATATTTACGAAATTCTTAGTTCCATTACACACACACACTCTTCCCTCATACACTCTTAGTTAATCTTCTATTAGGCACAAAACCGTCCTCAAGAGATTAAAATAATTGTACAGAATAGGAATAGGTCCGACGGCGTAAAATGAAACAGAGCTGGGTGCGGTGGGAAGGGAAGAGCATGTATTTGTAGGAGCGAGTTAATTACCGTCGCGGGACACATCGCGAGTAAGCGACGCCGACGTTCTGTGCTTTGTGCTCGAAGCGGCAAACTTACAGAATTCGTGGAAATTTTACAACAAGCATTCATTATCTTTCTCTGCCACTTTAAGATATTTAAATGAAGAGGGTATTCATGTCGTTCGACTTTTAGCAACCTTTGTAGGTACTTTACGCTAATTTATTAATTATTATAGTGTAATGTCGCCAGGCGTAGGGAGGTCGTAATCATTTAAGAACTTGGTATGATCGTTGTATTAGTTGGTTATGGTCGTTGTGTGCGATGGCGTGTAGTTACAGTGACCGAGAGGCAACCGGATGGCTCGCGGTATAAGCTCCCTACGTGTTGTGGAACCGCCCCGTTCAATCCGAATTGACCCACGTTGGACTTGGTTTTCATCCCCCCCCCCCCCCTCGCGGACACTAAAAATACGCGTCATTGCTCTGAATATATAGGTATGCCCTGCGTTTGTAAGCCACCCCATCTTCACCATATATAATTATGTAATTTGAGAGCTGTCAGTTTTTACCCGGCTGAGAGGAAACATACGGCTGAGGTATATTAAACTTTGTCATTTAGTCAAAAACCATAAAATTGAGGTAAGAAAGCAAGCAGCCTTTTCTACAGCACCCAAAAACACCGACTATTTAGGCCGACGTCGTTCGTATAATATATAAGGGGATGACAACAGTGTAAAGAAATGCGATGACTTGCAAGAAGGTAGGTACGCACTTTCGCGTCTTACAATACCCGGCTATTGTAAGACGAAGAAATGGACGGCCTACTACATATAGAAGAATGAAGATCGACATTCTTCATTCTAATGAGTGTACAAGATGTATCCGTCCGTATACGTCCGTATATCCGTGCATCTGGGAAATCTCGGCGTTTGCTCGTCCCGAGCGTGAGTCGACAGACACTATTACCGCCTCTCGGCGCCTCCTGGGACCTACGTTCTCCTTGAAATTTAAAAGATGCCCGAAGCGAACGAATTTAGGCTCTAACCGCGCCCGGTCTAGCTCGCTTTCCCGCGCAGGCTGAAAGGACCTTTGATGTTAAAGACATATTTTCTTGGAGAGATATTCCTGCATTATTGATATCGGAGCATTTCGTGAGTTTGTATTTTATATCGAGCCGAGTAGATGCGACGTATCGACCGGCGTCAGCACTCTCAGCAGCGGGCGGGGTGAGGATCGACATTTATTCACGCGCCTGTTCTCCGCCGCGTCATTGTCCCGTCGTATTCAATTAAACCGTGTATGTGCCCGCGCCCTGCGACCCCGCGCGTTATTTGTTGACGTGAGACCGTAATCCTCCAAGAGGCTCCTATTCAATTAAGATGATGAGGGTACGTGTGTAAGTTTTGTGAAGCGGAATAGAGGCTCGACCTTCGACGCTCGATCCGCTGCGCTCGCCGTCACGACTCACATTGTATTCCAGCAAATCCTCGTACCCCTTTCATTCATAAGATTGTGTGATTGCGACGTAGCATGTTTCGTGTCGTGTGTCAACTTGTCAAGCAAGCCGCCGATAGTTGGAGTCGTCGCAGTCGAGTCGCAGCGAGCGTGGGAACTGTGCCAACGTTGCCTTTGGTGACGAGATAATCCCTCACTTACCTACTCGGTATTTGCTCCATAAGCACCACTAAAACAAAAATGATGAGCAACATATATTTGAGGGAGAGTGATGTGTGTCGCCAATTTCCGCTGACATAAAGAGCGGGCATAAATCATTGTTCCATTCCAGCTAACGCAAACAGCGAGTAGCCGCGAATGCTGTTCGCATACACCATTAAAACGTCCTCATTTTTACATGCCGAGTCTGGCTCGCCTAGCGCGCGAAATAAAGTGAAATATGGCGAAGTTTGGAACAATATCCAACGCGGCAACAATGGAGAGGGTGGGTAAGAGAGGGGGAGGGGGCGGTGTAGAATAGATGTTGTTTTTTAATTCGCGCCAACATTGGCCATTATCCCAGCGGCCGGACCCGGGGGACCGGGACGCCGGCGCTCCGACCTGCGGCTCCGCTGTGAAACATTCATAATTATACCAATTTCATTTGAAAACTATTTTCCGCGAGCAGTTGCCCTCCGTATGTTACCGAACGGAGCAGCCGCTTTACCAACTACTGAAAAAAAGGATATCCGAACTACTTCGGCTATTCCATCAATTACCAAAATTCTAGGAGTTTATAAAGTTTATTTGATTACAACTCAAAGTTTATATAGAAATAAAAAACATTTTGGTTAGTAACCAGCGTTCAACGGTTATTGATTCGCCATAAAAACTTTCAACCCCTTTTTCACCCCTTCTAGGGCTGATTTTCGGGATGAAATCTATCCTATGTCGTTTCCCGGGACTCAATTTATCTACATACTAATTTTCATCTTAATCGGTTCAGCGGTTAAATATTCTCCATACAAACTTTCAACCCCCTTTTCACCCCCTCCAGGGTTGATTTTCGGGATGAAAACTATCTTTTGTCCTTTCCCGGGGCTCAAACTATTTCTATACGAAATTTCATTATAATCCCTTCAGCGGTTTTCACGTGATGCGCGCTCAAAAAAACAGACAAACAGACAAAAATTCTAAAAACTGTTGGAACGTGTTCTGTTATCGATTCTAAGTATCCCCAGCCAATTTTTTTTCGAATATCTTCCATGGACAGACTTTCGACCCTCTTCAGCTTTATTATTATATGTATAGATATGTATAGATAGATGGTCGACATTCTCCCGTCTCAGGACTAAGATACAATAATCTGTTTTGTGAACAATACTGTTCTTCAATCTGGCAATGTTGCAGGAGTTGAGGGTACTTGCCTCATTAATATACGTACCCGTAATCCCCATACACTCTATATACGTTTATAAATTAAATAACTGTTGGTACCGTGGCCATATCAACGATTGTTCTTCTACTTAATTTGGTATTATGACTATTATGGCATTTGTGACATGTCTCATTGCATCCTTCTCTGCTCTACGGGGTAGGTAAAATTGCTCTAGCAAAACGTACTCTCCTTTAAAAAATATATATGAAAATTTTAAAAAAACTGTTACATTTATTCCTGAGACGACATATTTTTCAACGTATTTATATGTTTTACGTATTAGTATAACTTAATTTTAATCAATAAAAACTTTACTCTTTTCATCTCTCCAAAGTCCAAGCAAAAATCGCGAAACAGGTGTTAGATTAGGGTGGATTATTTATAAATGAAACTCCTTCCTCCTAGCGTTTATCCCGGCTTGGGGTTCGCTTGACAACCTAATCCCATAAATTGGCGTAGGCACTAGTTTTTACGAAAGTGACTGCCATCTGACCTTACAACCCAGAGGGGAAACTATTAGGCCTTTTTGGGATTAGGTCCGGTTTCCTTACGATGTTTTCCTTCACCGAAAAGTGACTGGTAAAATATCAAATGATATTCCGTACATAAGTTCCGAAAAACTCAGTGGTACGAGCCGGGGTTTGAACCAGAGACCTCTCCGGATTGAAAGTCGGACGTCTTACCGCAAGGCTACCAGCGCTTCAATAATTCAATATTTATAAATGAAACGTAAAATAAAAAATTCGTTGTATGTATTCCATTAAAATTTTCCATAATATGATATAAGTTACACAAACTAATAGAAGTTATGTTAGTTACTGCAAAATAGTATCAAAAAGTTGCGCGAAATCGAAAAAAAGTTTACCGGACTCTTACCTGCGATAACCACTTGACCAGATAAAGCAAACAGTGGTGATTAATATTTGCATGTTTGATCTTTTTTTGAGACGCTTGGAACTGAGGTGGTTAAAACGCTCGATGCATTACTGTTTGCTGGAATGGTGTTGTGTTCGATAGCTTTGCAAGGTAGTTAAAGTACCGTCACCATGAACCCGCCCTGCGCGTCGAAGGCGCAGCGGAGGTGCGCGGGCGCAGGCAGCCACTGCGCCACGCCGGCTGCGTCGCGCAGCACCACGCGGTCGTGAGCGTCGAACACGAAGTCCGAAATCTGCCCGGACCCGGACCGGTAGCTCGCATACTTCTCCAGCTTGTCTGTTGCCTTGTTCACTTTGTAAATTACCTGGTCAATTGGGTCTGCTAAAAATACATCGTCGTTTTTATCAATAGACAAAACATATTGTTTCTTAGCAATTGCAGTAATGTGAAAGTTAGGGGCTACGTTATTAAGTAAATATTTATACACTGTGTTATTGGATACAAACAATATATGCAATCGATTACAACGAAATCACTAATTGAGTAATCCTCAAGCTGTAATTTATGCCAAACAGTATTATCCGATGTATTATAATGATTAACACCTTTATGATTATTCTGTATAAAATATAGCAAGTCGCTAGCATAACACATTTTATCTGACTTTCTATTATAATCATCTTTCGTGGAAATTGTTTCCGTTGTGTTACTGACAAGATCATACTTGTAGTAAGTGTTATTATTATATATATTATCTTCTTTTGTACCCAAATACAAAGTGGAAGATTTCTGATCGACCGCCATGCCACTGGTCTTCATCATGTTGACCAGTCGGTGCTGCAGGTCATCCAGGAAGATGGCCGTGTTCTGGTGACCATTTAGTTGCAGGTAGAGAATATTGTTGGCTCGATCGATGGCCAGCTGGTCGGTGACGGGGAAGCCGGTGAGGATGGGTCTCCGCGAGTGGCAGAGTCCCGCCACGCAGGCATCGCAGGCGGCGCTCGCGTTGCTCGCCGTGCAGCCCGCGAGCGCGCCTAGCGCCAGCATCAACGCGAACATGTTACTACCTGAAGAATAATAACTATAATTTTAAACAAAAAAAGAACCGACTTCACTTAGGATCCGCTATTCCAAGAGGAAGTGGCCGAGTTGCTGTAAAAAATAGTGAAATCACTATAGGTGTGCCTATAATAGTTGAAGAGTTCCCTCGATTTCTCCAGGATCCCATCATCAGATCCCGACTTGGTGACAATGGGACCATCTAGGGGTTATACCTGTTCGATTCAAAAAAAAATTTTGAAAATCGGTTCACGATTCACGGAGATATGGAGTAACATACATACAAAAAAAAAAAATTTGATAAAAAAAAAAAAAAATTCAGTCGAATTGAGAACCTCCTCCTTTTTTGAAGTCGGTTAAAAAGAGACGACTGTGTTTGCCAATCGTTACCATAGAATATAAATTATGAGCAATAAGGCATTGTTGCGGCGACGACGCGACGTCTATTTATTACATCTTTTCTGATTTGCCAAAAGGTTGGCTGGTAGCGTATTAGAGAATGCGTTATGACATTAAGTCCGCCTTTTGAATGTTAAGCTTTCTTATGTGTAATAAATTAAATAAATCGAGAGAAAAATTATAACATTGTGGTTGTAGTACGTGAAGACCGAACAAAACTGACCAGCTCAGAAGCGCAGCTCCCCTATTTAAGCACAATGCATCTCATGTATGTACGTATACCGATGCAGTGCAATGTAAGATTACAGTAAAAAAAAAACAAGTTATTCTTGCGTTCAAGGGTTCATTCCACTTTTGTTATTGTTTTAATGCAAAATTATATTTTATATTTTATTTTATAGTGTTTGATTTTGTTGTTATATCGGCAGTATACGCCGTATATCCAAATACATAATTATGTGTGAATTTCAGCTATCTATTTACCGATACCGATTTCTAAAATGCAATCCTGAAACAGACAAATGTTCAGGCGTACAAACAACAACACACTTAAGTGACCATCAATAGACCTTATGCCGTTGCAAGAGGGATTACAACTAGTCAGTTAATATAGTGTTGGTGACGCGTATTTATAGCGACACTGATATGGTTTATCTTGTCACCCCTTGGTCGCGAGTACGGAACCCTAGAATGAGAACCACTGATAGCAAACATATTTGAACTGCAATAATACCTACCGACCTAATGTCCAGACGATGATAACATGTCGCCGAGATGTTTGCAATTGCATCACCTAGGTATCTGTGTTTCCCAGCGCTTAATCATCATGAGCTGTTTTCGGTGACACTGATTTCTTCAAATCACAATAACTTATTCTTATACCTACGTACAGTTTTAGGCTCTTTATTCTCTTTGAATCGCTCAAGATAAATATTCTAGTCTAAGATCCTGTAGATCACTATCAATAATTTGCATACTTATAGTGATCTACAGGATCTTAGACTAGAATATTTATCTTGAGCGATTATTTTATCATACTCGAAATTATGGAATTGATGTAAGAATGATATAATTTTGCTTTCGGTCTCCCTCCCGTACGTTTCAATACTTGTGCATGGTCACCATTTTGCACTAATTTGGTGGCAGCTGCCACGTGAATAAATGTGGTTTCTCGGGGCTTATGTAACGGTTGGTTTGGAGCTTAATGCATCAAGATGGTTCCAAATATTTCCAATCAATTCTTCTTCCACGCGCGAGCGTTTGTCCCGACTTGGGGTCCGCTTGACAACCCAATTCCATGAATTGACGTAGACACTAGTTTTAATAATATTTAATATTTCCAATCAATGCAAATAGGTAATTGCCACAATCGGCTTTTTCTGCAGATACAGACACGCCGACTCCAACATCATTTCCACACGAGCAGGCTGGTGTGGGATTTTTGACTTTTAAAACCTCGAATTCAAAGAATTGAAGGTCGAAAATAAACGCACGCTAAAGTTTCGTCACCATTACTTTCTAATAGAATAATAATATTCTGTTCGATTTTAAACGTATCAAAATTAATTACATAGTAGGTTACATAGTACGTTTATTTTACGTGTATTTAGATGATTGCGTTTGTTTCTTTTGTATTTGAGCACCCGTAACTCGCCAGTCCCCTGGTTTACAGGTAGGCTTATCGTCCGGCGTGCCTGGTAACCCCAGACCCGGGTAAAGGGAGCCTTATGGTTCATTATGCGGCTTGTAAAACACGACCCGGATCATAATCTGCGACTATCGTGACACCATCTTAATAAGGACAATAAAATCACTTGAAGCCCCCGCGCTCGAAGCGATTCAGACATTTCAGACTGCGGTGAAAATAAACAAAAGAGGAAAAAGTAAAGGACCTCTTATTAGCTATCGTCGTGCTACATTCATTACAAACGTAGCTCGTAGCTTTTATCCTCATTATTTGTATCTTAGCGAACCATATCAATATAATTACATAAAATTAAAATAACAAACAACACATAAAACACAAAAAAATATAAACATATAAATACATTAAGACCTAATTAACTTACGTTGCCGGCAGTAACAGAGCAAGGTCCGGGCTGCCGGTGGTCACGGTCAGGGCCGCAGAGGGAGAAACCTTCGGACTATGCGCACTGCAGAGTCCAGGATTACCGCTTTCTGAATTTTTACTATTATTAAAGTAATAGGTAATGTATCAATATAAAAGAAGCTGTTTTTATTTGAAGTAACACGGCTCCTGCACCGGACTGTGACGTGTGGGAGGATGTGGGTTAGTGGGTCCCGGACGCGGTGACTCCGCGTCGCAGCGCAGCGCGCAGCGCGCCGCCGTAACTCCACAATTTCCTTTAGTATGAAATAAACAGCGCGTGGACGCGAAGATATGGCTTCTATGTACTTATTTCTTGTTCTTAACGGCCTCCTAGCCTAGTCGGTAGTGACCCTCCCTATGAAGCTGGAGGTCCCGGGTTCGAATCCTGGTCAGGGCATTTATTTGTGTGTTTACCACAGATATTAAATTTGTTCCTGAGTTATGGATGTTTTCTATGTATTTAAGTATTTATGTAGGTATATCTAGATAGATATACCTACATAAATACTAATACTAATAGATATTATATATATCGTCGTCTAGTACCCACAACACAAGCCTTATTGAGCTTACTGTGGGACTAGTTTGATTCGTGTAAGATTGTCCCATAATATTTATTTATTTATTATTTATTTATATATATGTCGCAGTACGATAGATAAAGCTGTTATATAGTTATAACCCGAGGGCTATAATTGTATGTCGTAACATTATTATACGAAAGCGATTCATTACTCTCTTACTAGGGATATAATACAAGACGTATTAGTTTAGTGATAGTTATATATATTACTGGATTAAGTTTAGTCTCTACCCCCAGCCCCCGCACCGGTGTTGCCCTTGAGCTACTATCTTTGATGACGCTTCCGCGAATCCTGCGATGTGTCATAATTGTCATAAAGTCATTGAGGGTAAACCGCTGGTTTTTAGTGGGTAGTCCGGCCTGGCCAGGAGTCCCACATCACATCAACACCCCCTGCCTCCCGAACTGGGTGGTACGCATCAAGCATTTTCCAGCGTCAAAAAAAAAACACAAAAGGCGTCTGGTTCTTCATCCACTAGCCCAGAAATTAGTCCATACTTTTCATCCAATAGCCTAGTACAGTCAGCATCAAAAGTAACTACGCAAATGAAGGTGTCAAAAGTCCTTATTGCCTTTAAATAAAGACTTTTGACGCCTTCATTTACGTAGTTACTTTTGATGCTGACTGTACATTTTAGACTCCATTAACTCTCGAAAGGGCCTCTGCGCGTTGGCTCCGGCTCCGCATACGCCTCCCAGAGGTCCGGAACACCATTGTTTCGTGGTCGGGAAAGATATACAAAAAAAATTGGTAATTAGGTGTTCTAAAAATCGTCCCACTCATCATATGCCTATAAAAAAGAAATTCCATTTCCACCTTAACAGCAGTTTATTTACCCTGGCGTTAATAATTCGGCACGCGCCGCGCCGCCTGCCGCCTGACGCCTGAATCAAGAACGGAAAGGAATTATGAAAAATGTAACAAGGAGGAAACAGGCGGGGAGGGGGGAGCAATTAGAAGGAGGATCAAAACGGGGCGGGGGAAAGACGGGAGCGGCCGGGCTTGAGAAAACTTAGCAATTAACAGTACAATATGGTTCGCGCCTTAGAGCTGCATTCGACATTTTATAAAAATAAATTCGTTTGATTAAATGTTTAAACCTTTCAAGCGCTGTTTACGGCGACTCGCACAGGGTGCTTAGGAGCTTTCTTGATAACCTAAGCCCAAAACAAAACAACTGATATCGGTATCCCAACTCAAATGGCTATCTATGCCTTAAAAGAAAAAAAAAAAGGTCATTCAGGTTAGTCCGATTTAGTTCGTGACTGTTACGCTTTATTAACTATTTTTTTAGCAAATATTTTGTACAACATTTCCGCGAAGTCATATGTATTAAGAGCCGGGGTTCAAACTTCAAAGCACGACCTCGGGTTTGTAAATCACTCGTCTTGAATACTTACTAAAACTTTCCCGTCAGCTACGCTTCTAATATTTTCAAGCCAATTTTATTTTTATTTATTAGGAGAGTTAAATGTAGACTATGCTTAAGATTAATTAAATAGATAACAAACATGCATTTAGCTTTGATTTGGTATTGGTTGACATAACTCTCCGGGAAACTTGTAAACATTCAAAGTGTAATTTTTTTTTATATCACTACCTATGAATGACACATTTTCCTAAAATATGAGTTCACGATCTCGCTCATCGCTCTGTTGTACCTATTTTGTACAAACTATGAGGACTTGTAAATGAATTGTCGCTTGCGGTATTTCCGGACCGATACGACCTTCAAATCTTAAAGGCCAACAACGCGCTTGTGTTCCCCTGGTGTTGCGGGCGTCCAATGCGTCCATGGGCGGCGTTAATTGCTTACCATCAGGCGATTCGTCTGCTCATTTGCCTCTTATGTCGTTAAAAAGAACAAATAAAATGTGATTAACGTCGTCAACTTGTCATTGGCAGAATTCCCATTGCTCATGTGCAAAGGGAGAAAGCCATTTATAAAAATAAAAAAAATATGGCGAGTGACACATACATGAGTGATGTCACAGGAACTTTAGATCCGTTTAAGCGCGAAAATTTAAATTATCAGTTTGTAACAGCATTTTTTGACTATAAATTATAGTATTTTCATTTTTTAACACACTCGTGGTCTATTCTCAGTGCAATTCTTTCAAATGGAAGCATAAATGAAAACACTGCATCTTGCCTATTATAAGAATTATTAGTACCAACTTTACACCTTATTTTACTAACTGCTCTGTGTTATGGATTGGATGTACCTAATAATAAAGTTTTACTTACTTACTTGAAACGGTCCGAAAAATTTCTTTAGTAGAATTGCGTGTTAGAGAAAAGGGGTCAGTTATAGCAAAATGTTGCATAATAACAAACACTTTATTTATTTACTTGCCTCGGCAATAATAAATAAGAAGCGTACTACGTATACGCGTATACGCGATTAGGGACCCGTGTCATTAAAATAGTTAGGACAATGCCTAACATGTTGCATAATCCGGAATGGCTTTGTATAAACTAATCTAGCTTCTAAGGAGCGAGGAATCCGATGGAGCGGGTAAATTACGGACGTTTTTAATTACTGGCCCGGCAGCCCTTTGACCCCCCACTCCCCCCGACCTTCGGCCTTAGAGCGGATTAGCGCGCGCTACTCCCAGTTTCTGATGTAAATGACTACGGGATGTGTGCGGTGATTTATTACTAGCCGCTTCATAAAGACCTGTTATTATAGTTGTATACAGATCATATTGCTCCGGGCGCACCATTGTAAGCGGGAGCTTATATTACAAATGCGTTAACTAGGATGCTTATACCGGTTAGTCAGTATCTTTGATATTAAACTTGCGTTGGCAGTAGTTGCCAAGAAGTCGGTACTGCGGGCGGTCTTTTTCGTCCCGTCCTATAATCTAACTACACCTAACTACTCTCTACTTAGCCTGAGTATCTTATCAATAATTGGCATAATAACTACCTATAGGCACCTAATCATATTTAAATCGGTGTCAGCGCGTAACTAAGAGGATCTTGTAACAAACTACGTAAATGTGGCTTTTAAACCACAGTTGAGCTTTTAGCTAGGTAATTTAAGACTTATTTTTTGGTAACGTACCCAGCAACATATCGTGCCGGTGTCTAGACTGCTGAGTGTGTTCTAGCAAAAGTACATCAGCAAGGGTTAGATGGAGGCCGTGCACTGTGAGTACTGCAGGCTTGTGACGGCGGTTGGAAGAAAATCGCTCCTCATTACCCATACGCAGGCTACTAACACACTAAAGAGAGAGAGAGACCCGTGTGCTCTGAGAACTGCAAGATGTATAAAGGTGTCGTAAAACGGAGTGATTTAAAAAATTTTAGGTTCTTTCGAGTAATATGGAAAGGTCATATTATAAGTAGGATAAGTATTTGCAGCAGACCTTCTGGAATTTCAGATATCCATATTAGCTTGGCATTCCGTTCATCACATACACGATGCGCAGTCTTGTCTAGTAGCAACACTTCAAATATTTTAAGGATATACGTAGGTATAACAATTTTTTTTTGAGTTTTGGAGAAATCACTCAAATGGCATAAAAGCTAATTGAGTCATCAACATCATCACGAGAAGCAACCGCGCGCCGCGCCGGGAAACATAGATAACGCAAACGTTATCACTGTTTGTATTTAAGTAAGAAGGTAGGTATTATTGCGGTCCAGTTATCAGTGTGTGCCATTTTTGGGGTTCCGTTCCTAAAAAGTGATAACTGACAGAAATCGCTACGTTGGCCGTCTGTCTTTCACAGAACCGTAATACATAGGCACTTAGACAGCTGAAATTGATATAGAACATTAGTTAATATTGAAATGTAGGTAGAGACTGATTCTACAATAACAAATAATACTTATAAATGAAATGCTTATAAAAATTATAATTCGCCATGCGTAATAAGTGATCGACTATTGAAAAAAATCAATTGTGTACGGAATCCTTGTACTGGGACTGGGACACAAGTCCGTCCTGAACTCAGCGATCTCATTTTACAATTCTCATATTATATCAGACCACGTCAGTATTAAGTACGTCTATCTACACCTTATCGTGCTTAAAAACCCAGCTTCACCGCTGTGTTGGTCAGTCTTGTTCCGTCCAATCTAGTCTACACGGACAACGGTCACCGGGTCACCAATATCTACATTACACGAGCACTACCACACGCATCGGTTCTCTTCTTCGTCATGTTATCCGGTAAGTTCTGATAATCTTCAATAAGTAAGTGTTGCGTCACTCTAAATTGCACCATATTTTATTCCGAAATTATAATTTGTCAAACCCTATAAGGAACGATAACAATTTTTCTCTCGATTTATTTAATTTATTACACATAAGAAAGCTTAACATTCAAAAGGCGGACTTAATGTCATAACGCATTCTCTAATACGCTACCAGCCAACCTTTTGGCAAATCAGAAAAGATGTAATAAATAGACGTCGCGTCGTCGCCGCAACAATGCCTTATTGCTCATAATTTATATTCTATGGTAACGATTGGCAAACACAGTCGTCTCTTTTTAACCGACTTCAAAAAAGGAGGAGGTTCTCAATTCGACTGAATTTTTTTTTTTTTATCATATTTTTTTTTTTTGTATGTATGTTACTCCATATCTCCGTGAATCGTGAACCGATTTTCAAAATTTTTTTTTGAATCGAACAGGTATAACCCCTAGATGGTCCCATTGTCACCAAGTCGGGATCTGATGATGGGATCCTGGAGAAATCGAGGGAACTCTTCAACTATTATAGGCACACCTATAGTGATTTCACTATTTTTTACAGCAACTCGGCCACTTCCTCTTGGAATAGCGGATCCTAAGTGAAGTCGGTTCTTTTTTTGTTTAAAATTATAGTTATTATTCTTCAGGTAGTAACATGTTCGCGTTGATGCTGGCGCTAGGCGCGCTCGCGGGCTGCACGGCGAGCAACGCGAGCGCCGCCTGCGATGCCTGCGTGGCGGGGCTCTGCCACTCGCGGAGGCCCGTCCTCACCGGCTTCCCCGTCACCGACCAGCTGGCCATCGATCGAGCCAACAATATTCTCTACCTGCAACTAAACGGCCAGCAGAACACGGCCATCTTCCTGGACGACCTGCAGCACCGACTGGTCAACATGATCAAGACCAGTGGCATGGCGGTCGATCAGAAATCTTCCACTTTGTATTTGGGTACAAAAGAAATCAATGGCACATACTATGAGTATGACCTTGTGAGTAACATGACAAAAACAATTTCCACAGAAAATAGCATAAGAAAGTCAGATATTATGTGTTATGCAAGCGATATGATATATTTTATACAGAAAAATCATAGAGGTATAAATTTTTATTATAGATCGGCTAATAATGAGGTTTGGTGTAAGAAATATCTTGAGGATTACTCAACTAGTGATTTTGTTGTAGTTAATAAAACGTATATATATTTTGTTTCCAATAACACAGTATACAAATACGTATATGACGAAGTAGACCCTTATTACCACATAACTCCAATTGCTAGAAATAACTATGTGTTGTCTATTGATAAAAACGACGATGTATTTTTAGCAGACCCAATTGACCAGGTAATTTACAAAGTGAACAAGGCAACAGACAAGCTGGAGAAGTATGCGAGCTACCGGTCCGGGTCCGGGCAGATCTCGGACTTCGTGTTCGACGCTCACGACCGCGTGGTGCTGCGCGACGCGGCCGGCGTGGCGCAGTGGCTGCCTGCGCCCGCGCACCGCCGCTGCGCCTTCGACCCGCAGGGCGAATTCATGGCGAAGGTGCTTTAATAAATCAGATAATTAGGTAGTTGGATTTATTTTTAAAAATCGACTTTTTATGAAAAAAACACCCAAATCATTTCGGGTCTAATACGAGTATGTAGATAGGTATGTAAGGAATGTGATAAAAAATTAAAAGCATTTTTAATGAAATAGTGCTTGCTTTATCTGCTCATTATTGCAGTAAACTAAATAAGCACGTTCCAAGCTATAAATTAACAAAATATGTATGTAAGTTGTTTTAGAAATATCAATAAACTTTAAATAAATGTTTGTCTTATTAAAAATCTGATGTGTCTGCCTGAGATTTTTATGATCCCGAAATTGTCGTAATTATTTATATACACTTGGCGTAATACGATGCTCAACTTTGCCTGGCTTGAAAAACATGGTTTTCTTCACCAAACAGCTATTACATCTTTTTACTGAGATGACCGCCTATCTCCCAACTCCAGGAATAAAATATAAATAGCTGTTTGGTGAAGAAAACCATCTTTTTCAAGCCAGGCAAAGTTAAGCATCGTAGACAAAATTGACGGTATAAAACTTTTCCATTGAAATAGGTCTTCCCCAACATCGTCACTTTTGTACTCGTTCTGTTGTCCCTTCGGTGCTCAAACTCGATCTTGCGGTAATTCAAGCGCGACAATGGTCTTGCCCATTTGTGCACTATAACAGCATCTGAAACTTACGGAATAACCACTTTGCTGCGATGTTTAATTCATAGCGCATAATCTAGTTTCTGCTCGAGCAGAGAGAGGGGAGAATAACTTACCGTGTCCGCAAAAAGCCAACGTTAATGCGTTCGGGATTCATAGCTAGCTAGTTAAGTACTACTCGTACAAGTCGTACACTCCAACTTACGTTCACCGATTATTCGAAGACGGCTGGACCGATTTAGAAAATTATTTTTAAATTAATCGAAACAAATGTCGAGTAAAAATCGACAAACATTACGTGAGTAATCCGTTATAAATATATTTAATATGTTAGAGTCTCACGGAAGTTTTATAGTTAAAATTATGTTTAGTTTGAAAGAGTACTTATACTTTACAGTTAGTTCCATTGTAACCAGATATATATAATACCTATAGTATACCTTATTTATATAATACCTATATTATAGGCACACCTATAGTGTTTTAAATATTGTTTACAGTAGGTATACAAATCCAAGTGCAGTCGGTTCTTGTTTTGTAAATAAATATTTTTTTAAATTAGAATACGGCTCTAGGTTTTGTCTGACCCGATCACATGACACAAGATGCTCCGTACAAATAGCTTGAAGCATCATTTTGTGACTTTTATTTGCAAGCTGCAGTGCAATGTCGAGTCCGTAACTATCTGCAAATGAAATATACATTTTTCATTGCTTTTAGGTACGTATTTAGTATTCTTTAATTTCAAAAAATATGATCCGTTGGCAGATCTTGAAAAATTACAGAAAATAAAATGTCTAACTGTGCTCAGAACTTTTTTTAGTTCCTGGTCTAAAAATACTCTCCGATTTTGCGGTCTATTACACTAAGTAGTTGGCCTTGGTCAACAATACGAAATAGTAATATGTAGGTACACGGCAAAACAAAAAGCTGGGATACTCTAACTAACCGCTACCTGCCGAAACCTGCAGTGCTAATGGCCGAACGAATTTACCAAAACAGGAATTATCTGTTTGTAAACGTCGCTGCAAGATAAGAGCCTGCATTCTGCAACAAGTCATTAATTCTGCTCTATTTCGATCTCCGTTTAGGTCACTAAATTAGATACGAGCTTAATTAAGCGAGCAAGCTAAAGCACGTCGCAAATATAATCATTATTATTATGCTATTGGCATTCGCTATTAATTTCTGCATTGAACTTACATACATACTACAAAATGAGGGCATTATATTGGTGCAAACGGGCGGTTTTTAATATGGTAAACTGCGGCGAAAAATCGCTCTGTTGCACCAATATAATGCCCTCATTTTGTACCTCTAGTTTATGCAACAAGGACGGTGTAATGTCAGGCGCGCGAGGTATGCCCTGTTCCCATTTCACAGACGCAAGGGAGTAGATTTTTAGGCGTCAATCTTAAACGGAGTTAAGAATAACAACAAGCCAATACTGGAGCGTACTCATACTTAGAGTACGTAAAGACTGCCTGGGGCAACCTAAAAGACTCGATCAGACTTTTCTAAGGTAAATTCATAATTGAGTGGAGTAAGTTGACAGCACTTTACATACCTTTGACAACCGCTTTATATGCCAGGAGTTATTGCAAATATTGAATGCTTTGTAACTCATTATATTACGTTTAAATTTCAGACTTCTATAGGTAGAAAGTCAAGCCCTCTCAAGAGAATAATTACGACGTACTGTCAGCGTTAAAATCATGTTAAAATATCTAACAAGTTTTAGAACCAGCTTACTTACTCAAGGAAGGAAGGACTCAAGTCCTTATTTCGACGATTTGAAAACGAAAATCGCTAATAATGACATTATGCACATGAATTGCATTTGGTACGATAGCTTGAAGTCTTGTTATTGCAAGAAAGTACTTTAGGTCTATATATATTAATATTTAATACCTTAAAACTCGATTCTTACAGAGCATGTTTAGTTAGGACGTTGATTCGTGTAATTTTGTCGTAAGATTTTTAATTATTATTTGTTACGGACCCTAATATGTTTTATATTATCTGAATAAAGCATGAAATGAAGTTTATTTTTGTATTTTTATGTTTGTAAAATACTTTAGTATCTTTCCAAAAATATCACCTAAAATTCGGCAATTTTTAGCAAAATTGCTCTAGCAAAACACACTCTCTCTCAAAAAATATATATGAAAATGAAAAAAACTGTTACACTTATTCCTCAGGCGACTCATTTTCCAATGTATTTATATATTTTACGTACTTATATAACTTAATTTAAATCAATAAAAACCTTACTCTTTTCACCTCTCCAAGCAAAAATCGCGAAACAGGTGTTAGATTAGGGTGAATTATTTATAAATAAAGCATAAAATTAAAAAAATCGTTGTATTTATTCCATCCAAAAAGAAACGATCTTTCATAATATGTATACAAAATTATAGAAGTTATGTTAGTTACTGCAAAATCGCATCAAAAAGTTGAGCGAAATCGAAAAAAAACACTACCGGACTCTTAATCCGCTGAGCCATGTTTGCGTTATAGCACACACACACACTCGCACACATACTTTGTCTTTTAGTGCAATTTATATCTACATTATTATCTCTTTATTTATTTTTCGTCTTAGGTTAGGTTTTATAATATTTTTACAAAAGTAAAATACAAAAATACATCAAAAACATACAAAAACAATAAAAACATTATAAAAAACCTAACCTAGGGTGCCGCCGGCAACCGAGCAAGGCCCAGGCTGCCGGTGGTCAGGGCCGCAGAGAGAGGAACCTTCGGACTATACGCGCCGTGTCCAGGATTACCGCCTTCTGTATCTGACCCTTGATCCAACCACAACCTCGTAGCGAAAGCCTCTCAAGATGTTGGTCGAGACTCTTCGCTATGAGACCGTTCGCAGAAACAACTATCGGCACAATGATCGCCGAATCAACCTCCCACATGGCGGTTACCTCGTGAGCTAAGTCTAGGTACTTGCTGGATTTGTCCTTCTCAGCCTTCACGAGGTTAACGTCACATGGAACGGTGATGTCGACGAGCATGGCCCGGCGTTGCGATCGGTCTATTATCACAATATCAGGCTTATTGGCTACAATAGTCCTGTCCGTGATAATAGATCGATCCCAATAGAGCGTGGCACGACCATTTTCGAGAACTGGCGCAGGTGTGTACTTGTAGTACGGCACTTCGTGGTCCACAAGACCGTATAGGAGAGCAAGCTGCTGGTGTATGATCCTGGCTACGAGGTTATGTCTGTGCAAGTACTCGCCGTTAGCAAGATGAGAACAACCGGAGATGATATGCCTGAGTGACTCTCCGGGACGGCGGCATGCCCGACAAATGTCGACCGTACCGTCCTTCAGGATATATCTCCGGTAGTTATTCGTCATGATAACTTCGTCCGCAATTGCACAGGCAAAACCTTCGGTTTCTCCGAAGAGGTCCCCGAATCGTAACCAGTTCACCGACGCGAGCAGGTCTACGTCGGGTCCCGTGAGGGCCCCGTAGAACCGCCCGTGTAGCTCCTTGCTCTTCCATACCGCCTTGCGATCCTCGGTGCTTAGCACCACAGGTTTGCGCCAGTTCTCGTTCGCCAAGGAGAGCGGCGTGAGGCTCTTATCTACTGCCACCACATCACGATGCATCCCACACTCGTTGTTAAGGAAATAATTCCTGAGATTGTACACCTCACGGTTGTGGAGATTTTTGGCGTTTAAAAAGCCGCGACCTCCACACTTCCGTGGGATGTACATTATTATTATTAGTTTGTATTAATAACTAAACTAGTTAGTAGTTTTAGTATTAGTTTGCACGTTTCGGTTTAGAGGATACCCCGAAATGTATTGAAATTTTGTTGAGCGGTTACCACGATACAGGCCTAGCCTAGTGTGGAACCACTGAATGGTTTCTTGTAGATTTATTTATTTCTTTTAATAAACGAATATTATTTATTTTATTTATTTATTTATAGTAATGAGAGCACCTGCGTCCTAGCAATGGTGCTCACTATTTATAAGAACTATCTAGCGGTATGCAGAGTAATGCCTGCGATTGCCTGCACTCGCTCTTCGCCGTCTGGTTTATGTTCGAGCGAGTCTCTCCGATATCTTTCCGCTTCCCGTAAAGATTCCGGCTCGCATCCAGTCAAAACTTAGTGTTTAAATAAGGGTAGTTCTTTCATTTGCCACACCACATCGGGCCCGTTCGTTAGGACCATTCTTCTTTTTATTGCCAGCTCTGCTGTAGGTACTATATCTTGGATCTTTACGTTGAGTTTAAGAGTCCGGTAAACACGTTTCTTTCGATTTCGCTCATCTTTTTGATAGTATTTTGCAGTAACTAACAAAACTTCAATTTTTTTAACGGAATAAGACATTTATTTACTAAATTAAATATACAGAGACACTACAGTACAAATATTAAACTAAATTAATACCTAGATCACATCTAAACTACGCTAGGCCCTTGCGGCATTGTAGCAAGGATGCTGGCGGCATTTCCTCGTTGTATCGCAATGCTGATACGTGGTGCGAGGAAACCGCCAGCTCTATTAGTTGAGACGTATACATATTTCGAAATTTCCTTGCTTTTTAAATTGCATAAATTGTACACTTTTTTATTTTCTGTTTCATTTATAAATAATTCACCCTAATCTGCTTGGAGAGGTGAAGAGTAAGATTTTATTGATTAAAATTAAGTTATACTAGTACGTAAAATAAATAAATACGTTGAAAAATTAGTCGTCTGAGGAATAAATTGAATAGTTTCTTTTTTAATTTTCATATTATATGTATATTTTAAGAGACAGTTTCTTGAGCTAAACTTTAAAAATTGCCGATGAGGTGATATTTTTAGGAAGGTGATATTAAAGCATTTGTGCTTGAAGATCTAGGCTCTCCGAAAAATGTCGTGCGTAGTGACTAAAGTTCCATGAGTGTAACCGCTTGATTTTATACATAGTAATTTCACAAAAATAAATTTACAGAAGTAAACTTAATTTCATGCGTTAATGAGATAATCCATAACGGAGCTAAAAACTTTATGTCGCTCGTTTATCCCAAAACTTGCGTATAAATTCTGAAGCTGACGTGATTTAGGTTTTACTAAACTTAAGTAAATCGCAGCTGCAGCTGGTATTGACAAGTTGCCTACAATATATCGAAACTGAAATAGGCACAAAGTCGGCTTTGCGCCGCGACGGGCGCCCCGCCCCGAGGCTCAGGTTTCAGCCCCACTGGAAGCCAACAACTTGAACTAATTACTTACTATATACCTGGAGCGGTGTTCAGACTAACAAACAACATCTTGATTATAAAATACGAATTTCTTCTCAATATGTACTTTTGATGACTGATCGACCAAATTGTTATTTTGACAACCAATTTCACTAAAACTGCGTAATTAATACTCATTTACTACAAGTTTACTACATAACTATTTGAAACGATACTAATATGTACGTAAATGATTGTAGTAACAAAGAAAAACCTAATATGAATAAGCAAAACGTTACTATATACAATTATACGTAACTAACAAAATTGATACATTAAATGAAAATGAAATTAATAACAAACAGTATATTTCTAATAGGGCTGCAGTGCTCAATACTTCCAGACAGTTGCGAATACGAAGCAAGTTAATAGGTAATAATTATTGTGGGTTACTTATGTCAGAGACTTATAGATAATATAGGTAGACATCCACAGTCTAAAAACTTCACTATAATTTCCAATGTAATTTTTTCTTACTATTTTTCTATTGCCTCGCAGCAACATCTAGGAACGAGTAGCTTACCGTAGTTAAGTTAGCTTTTTTCCAACTTACGAGCTACCTTTAGGTGTCTCTGGAGTAGATGACGCTTTCAAACATGAGCTTCAAAAAGTTGTTAGACTGTACTGCTCTATTATATGTTACTCTATGGTTATGTGAAGCCACGCCGTGTGCCGTGCCGTGCCGCCGATAACTGCCGACGAGCCCAATCTTCGCACACGACACGATTCAAATGTTACACTACATTTTCAATACTAGTTCGGTCATTTCGTTTAGCACTAAAATCGTACTTTAGTCTAAAGTACGATTGTAGGTAGGTAACTGGGATGTACAGTCGCCATCAGATATATCGGAGCGACCAAGGTACACATACGAGACAATGCCTCTATTGTCAAGGTGGTAAAATGCATGTGCAGATATTTTTATGTATCGTGGCCACTCCGATATATTTGAAGGCGAACGTACTAAAATTCAAATTAGGTTCGTAAATTTTTAGAACAGAGAAAAATGGGTAAAAAAAATGATGAGGAAAATTCGGTTTCGCTACAAGTACGACCTACGCTCGTAACGTAACAACATGTGCATCTATAATATCTGTATGTACGTATTGTGTAAGTAATTATTACGTTAATAAGTTTGGCTACTTAAGTACTTAATTAAATGTGCTCGCCAACCTGAACGGGAAGGAGCTCAGTGTTAGGTTGGAGCTGATTATTAAATATACACTACGAGTATACTCCAGTGAGCACAATTCAATAAGCAAGCAAGATTTAAGCACAGTGGTAACATTATTTTACAGCTCAAATACCGAAAAGTTTAGGTTAGTGTTCTGAAGTAACACCGAGAGTTCCCGCCGAAATAAACGTGTACAAGACGAGTGCGATAGTTCTAAATAATTTGCCAATTTTTATAGTGAAACTCAAGAAAATGCTGTATTTTAAGTGTTTTGAAGAAACACAAGTTTCTGCTCCAGTAAAACTAGCGAGGAACATAAAGAAACGAAGCTGTCCTAAAATACCGGTTTTAAGAAATACGCGTAGTAGCAAGAACTCAGCAATAAATGTGGTTTATGCGCCCCGACCCCGAGCGAGCACCGCGCTCCGCCCGCCGGCACCAGGGGCGGCGCGGCGCGGCGCTGGAAACGAGGCTTATCTACTCAGCGCCGCAGAATAAGCATCTGCACAGCACAGTGGAGGCGCGTCATTGCGCTTGTTTTGAAGGCTCATACGACTTGTTCGTCATATACGGTTTTGTCTGTACCTATCTACGACATGCATTTTTAGTACTTAAATTTTTTTAGTTGCCACCACTTTCTACAAAGTGTCTGTCTTCATTATCATAGTGATTTTTTGCATAATAAAATTCCGTAGGTATACCTAATAATTTCCATTGGGTAAAGTTTTTCATCGTAGCCCAAATTGTGAAAATTGTATCATCGAAAAAGTAGTCAATATCCAGTCGAATCCTGCCTTCCAATTAGCAGCAAAGTGGGTCGCGACGAAGATTGGCGGTTTTTATGCAACGCCGGGTAATTTGGATCATTCCACTAGGTACCGATCACAAGCGAAGCGAACGCACTTAAAGACCAGCGACCACATAAAACGCTCTGAAATAATACTTGACGCTCTCGGTGGCTGCATGAGTAGACCCCCAGGGTAAGGCACACGGCCTTACTCTTCCACCACAAATGAGCGATGATGCGTTACGAAGTACGTGTTTGATACTAACACTAACCATTTGAATCACTTAATTTACCCATTATCGCACCGCGAAGCTCTAGATTTGCTTCTTAACAAATATATATATTCTTACCCCTCACCTCGCTGATCTCTGATGGAAACGCACTGTGAAATTTCAAACAAAAATAAACGACGGCATGTCGGAATTAGATAAAATGTTACCTACATATTCAAGATTTTGCGATTCTGACAACTAATATAAATAACATGTTTATCGTGTTGACATAAATTAATGCTGATGTTAGTATTTATTTTTATTAGACAACGTTGTTTTACTGGTTGGCCAGAGCTTCCGAATTGCCTGGCTAATGGGTCAGCAATTGTAACAACTCCATTGATCAGAGCCCTGATTGCAAATTAATAGGCTAGAGCGACCATTACATCTCCGCCATTCACAACCAGATCACCTCACAACGAACGGTCCAGTCATTCTGGCCTCCAATACAATATATTGTTGTGAGTCTCGGGAGCAAGTTAACTATGAATAAATCCACAGATGAGTAGAAAGAGTTTGATTAAGAACGACAAGCCCTACTTTTTCCTTCTATATTGATAGTTACTGTTATTCCAGGCGTAAGCTACGAGCCAGATTCGTGAGTTAATTCTACAGGCAAAAGGCGTATAAAATGTTACAACAATAACATAACTCCGGCGCGCGGCTCGCGGCTCGCGGCTCGCGGCGCTCCCGGTGAGCTCGTGGATGTAACTTTGCCTTTACACGCTCTTTTGGCCGCGGCAGTAATGTGCATTTGTAGAAATAGAGGAAAGGCCAATTCGTAGGAGCTATCTTATTTTCGATGTTCGTAGGACTGAAAAGGTTTATACCAACAAGTGGTATCGTTGGAATCAGCATGAGCTACTGATTATGAAAATATCTCTTGTCACTTCATAAAGTGGTGGAATGAGTTTTTATGACGTCACAAAGATGGCGCGCGACTTAGGGTTAGATTATGTCGATTATTTCAAAAACTACATCTGGTATTAGAGCTATAAAGCCTCTGAAAATCTTAACATACTGCAATGTCAGCCGGGTTGCCTGGTTTTACAAACCTTACAAGTACATTGCAATCCCATATAAAGAACTGCAAAGTTACATTTTCAGTAAATAACATTTTGATCTTTTTTTGACCATAGTAGTTGATAGTAAAATAAAGGCAGTTTTAGGTGCCCATTAATACCTTCGGATGTGGGCATGCGTACGGGTTCATGGGTAAGAATAGGTATGGGAATGTGCACGGCAAGAACATGGAAGGAGAAAAGGGAGCCCTACTTACAAAAAGGAATGATATCCCATTAAAAACATTACATGTGAAAAAAACACAAGACTGGCAATACTGTTCTTAGACCGCAAAAAGTATCGATATCTAAAGAAAACCAAGCCGGTGTCCTTAGAACTCAATCCCCACTGGAATTTACTAACAACAGTTCATTGTGGCCGTTTCAATATTAGATGTCCATATTTTTATAATAAATAAAATGATTTCGCAGTTGCACAGGACAATTAAATAGAAACTCAATAAAGTCTATCTAACGATATCGGATTATGTACCTAATTTACCCGACGATATACATATTTTTAGCTGTGCGAACGCCGATCATTCTATTCCATACAACCTTTGTTTGCTCGACATAATGCAAAAGAATATTCGTTCACTCCGAACTTCTCTGTTTGTATGTTAGTTGTTGGAACTCCTTAAATTTAAATAAATAAATAAGTTAACCTTGATACTCGCACTAGGCATGCCTATATCGCGGAGACCAATATCACATGTTATGACAATATATGCTATAACCGGTTGACAAATTAAAGATTTTTTTTAAAGTAGGATGCTGTCTACAACCAACACAATACATAAGTATACATATTATTTAAGCTAATTTATTATAACTATACTTAAGTAAAAGTGCATCAAATTAACTCTAAGCTTATTTGACTATCACGAAGGTCTAACTTTTTCTGATTTGGATAATATCTTCAGTATATTCATAGGTTAAGCTGGCTAGCTATTGCTTTTGCTTTTGTAATGACTTGTTTGGCTTTAAAAACGGGTCTATCTTTAATGTCTAAGTGTCTAGTCACGGAATTATAAACAAAACTAGATATATACGGTTCAAATCGTTTTGCAAGGGCAGTATTCACGGACGGAACCTGTGTTCGATACACTCTTCGTTTCGAGTATTTGCTTGTGCTTATCAACAACAATTTTTAGTAGGTAAATTGACGAACCGTCAACACTTCGGACTTTTTATATAGTAAAAGTGTGGAATACCGGAAGGGTTTCTTTATAGTATTTTGTGCAACAGTTACATAATAAGGGTTTTTTGTAAAAACAGACCCGAGAATTTTAAGACCTAATTATGTATCGTTCCACACAATAGTTTTTCTACGAGTGCAAGCCGGTAAGCATTGAGTTCGAGGAATGACCTGCTGCCTCTATACAATTGTCTTCAATCTCCCGGCGGGTTGTGCCGGCGCCTCCCTTGCCTACAGCGGCGGGCGGCGGTGCGGTGCCCGCCCCGGCTACAAACCCATTATATCCCTAAGAATCGACTTTTGAGTCATCTTATGACAACGTTCATAAAGTATATGCTTTGAATATACATGTCAGTCATTTTATTGGCAAATTAGAATGCAGGAGTCGAAAAACATTGTTTTAAGGACAGGCCGCTGTGCTCTTTCGGCCTCGATGATAACTGTTTTACAAGAGCTGCCCCAACACCGTAAACAGTATGTTAAAAACACACTGTAAAATACACTACTTAATGATAAAATGTATAACGATAAGGCTAAATAAAGGTAAAGATTATTACATATACACATATACTACATATACATATATATTAGCTACAAATATTTCTTTGAAATGTGTAGAGTTAGAAATTAGGACTTAAATATGAGACTAATAATTACACAATCCTTTTATCTCACTGCACACACCATAGCAAATTTCTGTTTTGCCCTATGGTTGACTGGAACAGAATGCCTTAAAGCATTAAGTGCACCTTTTGGACTTATTTTTTTATTATTGTGCAATAAAGTTTAACATAATTAATAATGTAAATTAATGCGTGTTAGAAAGTTAAATAAAAATAAATTTGGCTTTTATTTAACTTTTTGGTTGAAGGTAGATTAACATATTTTATTAAGCATGAAAATATCAATCATATGACACCTTGTTTGCTTAAATTGACTAAATAGTTTTTGAAATGATCGACAAAATCTAATCCTAAGTCGCGCGCCATCTTTGTGACGTCATAAAAACTCATTCCACCACTTTATGAAGTGACAAGAGATAGTTTAATAATCAGTAGCTTATGCTGATTCCAACGATACCACTTGTTGGTATAAACCTTTTCAGTCCTACGAAGAATTCTCCGCTTCAACTTGGCCACCCCACTAAAAATAATAACATATACCACACACACAAATCCTCTGGCGCGGTGGCTTACATATCGTTCACGATGAGCGGCTCGTGGTTGTAACTTCTGCCTTTACACTCTTTTGGCTACGGACCATAGGTAAATTATAGTTTTGTAAAACCCTCGTTTGTTGCTTTTGTTTGTTCACTTTTACCTTGCAATACTAAGGTAAATTGCATCAAATGTGCTACAAATTGTAGTTTGGGAAGTGTATCCATTGTGATTCCACTACTGTTACTCCTACCCTACGTGAAATTCATCGCGTAAGTACGAGTACACCACTGCACCTAGAGTTTGCATGTGCAATTGTGCATTTTGTCTACTGTACATGTTTTGTATTGTAGTTCTGCGCTTAGCATTTTGCGTGTTGCACATTATGTTATGCGTGTTGTACACCCACGTGACTCCTTGTTACTCTCTATCGCTCCCATCACGAGTTACAAAGAAAGCGCTCAGGTCACCGGGCGGCCATGACAAAGTTTCTGTTTACTTATTAATGCGCGCGGCTCGTTTCCGCAACTTCCGGGGCTTTGTCGGAATTAATCGGAAGGTCGGGTTTGTGTAACATTTATAACCGTTTTGGGCTCGATTGTTCTGCAGATAGGGTTGTCTGGTGCGGCGGCTGGCGCCAGGGCTCGCAAACTGCATAATCTGTGACATTAACAATAACGACAGCTTACAACTTACAAGACAACGTTTCTGAGTGACAACGAAAGTAAAAAATAATATTTATGTTGTATTAAGCAGAATCATTACCATAATGTTCGCAATAAAGTAAAGGTGGAAAATCCTCGACCTCGGAACGGAACAGACTCGACCATCGACTACCTTACCACCGAGATTTGGATTTGAAAATATCCTCGGCCTCGGAACGGACGAGACTCGACCATCGACTACCTTACCACCGAGATTTGGATTTGAAAATATCCTCGGCCTCGGAACGGACGAGACTCGACCATCGACTACCTTACCACCGAGATTTGGATTTGAAAATATCCTCGGCCTCGGAACGGACGAGACTTGACCATCGCCTACCTTACCGCCGAGATTTGGATTTGAAAATATCCTCGGCCTCGGAACGGAACAGACTCGACCATCGACTACCTTACCGCCGAGATTGAACCATTAACAGCGATTATTAATTTGTTAATTTTAAGTGATAATTTGCTTCATACGGCTAACTAGCGTGTGAAATACGAGGTACTTATGTGAGCATCTCACGGAGCCAACGATGAGTAGTATTGTTAGTCTATGTATGATAAGAGCACAAGAAATATAATTATCACAAGATAGAGATTTAAATAGAATAAACAGCCAATGCTTCGTTGTAGTACAGTCGATGTCAAAGACATGTTAACACTTTTGCACTTTACTCCATTGTAATAAGGTGCACAAGTGTAATCATGTCTTTGACGTGGACTGTATCTATGTACTTACTTGTGTACAGTTCTATTTGTTTCATACTCTTCAACTAAGTAACTTGTGATATCTTAAGCCAGAGACTATAGATATACTTGTAATAGACGGCCACACTCTGAGAACTGTTTGAGGCTCCAAGTCTAGCGCCATTTGGGTGGTATCTTTAGTTTGCTCTCATCCAGATGGCGCTAAAGACTTGGAGCCTCAAACAGTTCTTAGAGTGTGGCCGTCTATTATATCTGCAGTCTCTCCTTAAGCCTTGAGCTCCGATATACTCGGAAACTTCGGCATATCCTGAATCGTCCACACTTGACGTATTCCCGCAGAAACGTTCCAGATTGTAAAAGTTGGCAGCCCTATTGGACCCGAGAGGAATAATAATAAAAACAAATTGCGAAAAGTTTTTATCGAGCGAAGTTAGTGAACCTGCTGGGGGTCCTGGAGCGCGGGGTGCGGGGCGCGGGGCGCGGGGCGGAGGGCCAGCGCACGTACGACACGGCGGCAAACGATTGCTTTCTAATACACGCAGTTTGAATAAACAACTCCCTAACGAGCGGGAAACGGCCCTACTTGTATTGTTTTATTACGAGCTCGCCATATGGACACGTTTCTTCGAAGTGTTGATCTCAGGCCGTACCGTGTTCTGTTCTGGGTATAGCGTCGAGTTTACAAGTAGACTGCCACACCACACAAGTACTTCGTAGGTACGGCGCCGACCAACGACAAAAACTATCACATAGAGCGATATTTTTCAAGTGCGAGCGATCGTTTCATCTTTAGGTACCTACTTGAATTATGCATTTTGTGTGGTTTTGTATTAGGGTAGGGCTCGAGGAATATAAATTCAGTAGGACCAGCCCAGTAGATGAAAGTAGAAGTGAAGATTTCACTCACCAATATTCTGATCACAAGTGATGTCAAAATCAAATCAAATGGCGATCGATTCCCATCAGTCTCCGTTGTTCAATCAACAGCCACTAAGTATGTAATTTAATTCCGATATTCTTCATCCTAGCGTTTATCCCGGTTTGAGGTCCGCTTGACAACCTAATCCCATGAATTGGCGTAGATACTAAGTTTTTACGAAAGCGACTGCCATCTGACCTTCCAACCCAGAGGGGAAACTAGGCCTTTTTGGGATTAGATCCGGTTTCCTTACGATGTTTTCCTTCACCGAAAAGCGACTGGTAAATATCAAATGATATTCCGTACATAAGTTCCGAAAAACTCAGTGGTACGAGCCGGGGTTTGAACCCGAGACCTCCGGATTGAAAGTCGGACGTCTTACCGCAAGGCTAATTCCGATTAATTCCGATATTGTACTTTCTAAATATATTTTGTATTTATGTTTTGTTCAGTTAATACATTTGCGTACTTGTAGTATAATTTTCCCCGAATCAAGATTAGGCCTATTGTTGCGGTCAGCGTCGCATCGCGTAATCTGCGAAACAATAACGCGTCGGGACAATGAAGCTTATTAAATATCGCGTATCGCGTATCGCGTCAGTCGCCCAGCTTACCGCTGAATGTTATCTTATCTCGGGCGAGAGGTGCTATACACTCACAATACTTACATGCTTAATATGCTTATAGTACCTAGGTACTTACCCAGCAGCTACGAAGCTTCGATAAGGCTACGACTAGAGAGTGTAACCCGGATACAGTCATCCCCTAGTATTGTTGTATCTATTAAAACGTGTAATTATATCCATCAATATTTTATCACATAAGATCATGATAAGAATAATGGTGTACTTTATTTATGTTAAGGTACATTGTTTATATTATAAATTCATTTATTCCATTAAAAACATGTCAAAACAATACATATAAAATCAACTTAAAATTACCACTTAACTTAATCTAAAAATCGTTTACAATGCACCACAAACTATACTAAAAAAAACACACAACTTAAAAAATTGAACAAAAAAACAGAAAAAATAAAGTTAAATTAAAAAGTATATTTTTTTAGCACAGCCCATTCTGAATCGCACCCGGCTCAAAGGTCCCCATTATTCCTGCCGCATTTCCCCGCTGAACAGCAATGGAGACCTGCTGAATCAAGTACGACCCCGAGCGTGGATCGCAACCCCTCTCTCGCAAACGACGCCCCAACTCCCTGAAGAAACTGAGCGCCTCGGCACCCCAGGGTCCAGCGGTCTCAATGGCTACCGGCACAAAGTCATACGCGGATTCTAAAGCGGCGTACTTTGCGTGCTTCAATTTTGCCGCAGACTCCGCCGCTGAACCCGCACAACCCATGGTATGTCTCAAATGGGATGCAGCGTAAGTGCTAACACACGTTGCATCCCACAAAAGACAGCGCCCCATCCGCCATGGAATTAAAGTCAGGCCGTCTGGCCTTTTCCCGTCCGTGCGACTCAACCCCGGTGGCTCCAAGACGCATGGTACGTTTGCCGACACCAAGGCCCTCCGCACAATCTCGTTAATCGAGTGGTGCCTCGGGAAACGCCCGGCACATCTCTGACAGCTGAGACCGTGGTGGCCGTTTTCCTCAACCATTACCCCACACCGACAACGATGAGCCTGACATACCCTACATACATTTGAGGTACATTTGATGACGATTTCAAGAAATGTATGTAGGCACTCCAAATATGAGAAAAGCCTGATCCACTGACAGAATCTCCGCTGCATAGACGCTTCCTTTTAAGTCATACACCAAATAAGTATAACAGCAGATGTACACAGATACATGAGATAGAGTACATGTACACAGTTGGTAGTTTGCTCTGTACTTATATCACATACGCTTTTTTATTAGGTAGGTATAATTGAAAACGCGCTGCATCATTGCTAAATTAAATTATTTCACTGTATGTGTGTAGGGCGGGCATATTAGAAGTAGGTAAGCTATTTTTACTGTGTTAATTTTGACTGTAAAATAAATAATTATTATCTGTTTAATTTAAATATAGCATTTTTTATCATTTTTATATATAGGTACACAAGAAAACTGGGAGGAAAGTATGGCTAATATTAAGCAGACATATAGTCCGTGAGCTCTAAAAAGGACCTTCGGGTTTTAGAAAGAGACGTCGGGTATTAATCAACAGTGACACATGAAAAAGCAGAACAGCAATATTACCTTCGTGTGTCATCGCCGATTCCCGAAAGTTCTTCTGAAAGAGTACTTGCTTATTTTGCTAAAATACTTGATCAATTTTATTTTCTTAGAGTGAAATTTGCCCATCCTGTATGTCTACTACTATGTTGGTAGGTATAATGTCATCTGAACATGTTGTTATATTAGAGTGCGGTTTGGAGCACGCGTGTGTTGTCGCGGCCGGTGGCGGCGGCGGCGGCGCCGCGCGACACGCCGCGCGACACGCCGCGCGCCTGACAGCTTGAAACCTCTTTCCATTTATCATGTCACATAAAATTGCGATATTTCTTCCTTACTCAATGTACATCTTACTACAATGTAAGTTCTCCTAAAAGTATTACGCCAGGTGGCAAACTAGACTTAGATCGTAATGTTATGTAAATATTAGTACAACGTGGTTGCAGAAATATGCATTGTGTCATGGCTATAGATGGCCAGTGGCCTCATTGTAATACAATGACAAGCTGTGAATGTCTGTACTGACCTTTATTTTCCATCACTAGTAAGCCCCACTCTTAGCGTATAGGTCTGTACGACAAAACGCCGGCATGTGTCACGCCGGACAGCCAACCTCGCAGATAGCATGTTATATTAGTGCTAATGATAGCCCGCGCCGACTGTCTGCCCTGACCATTACTCTTCGTAATCGTGACGCGCGCGATAGTCCTGGGCTGCTCGGCTGTTCACGACGAGTGCAAACTGCTACATAACGCTAGAACCAGCATAAGCTATATAGACATATATATCTGTTAATTGTGGGTAAACCACAACTAAAATTCGCAGCAAATCCAGTTACGCCGTGGCGCATGTAACTCTGTCGAAATATCGGGAACAACACAAAACCACAAAGTACCTATACTTACGCGTGGTTAAAAGTGTTAAAACCCAGTTTTTAGTAGTAGTTTTAGTATAGTAGCCATGTTAGCTTAAAATCGTATATAATTTAAGGTTTTAGGGTTCATTTATTTAGTCGTATGGCACAAGTAAATAAAATAAGGCATCAGTTGAAATTACAACAAATTATAAAATAAGATGTCAACACCCAGTGTGTTCAGCCATACAGCTGCATGGGCTGTGAGATGTAGCAGGTCTTCCGATGGTCCAGAGTATGAATGCAGAGGACATCGCTAGATATTGTGTTCTATTTTATTTTGGGCCTCTTCACCAAATTCACACAGACCTGAATCCTGAATCCCCACATTCCCCACCTGTGCAACAAGTAGTACGACGACAACGATTTGTTTTGCCAAACGTGGCACCAATGGACACTAATATAGTTATAAATGGTGAATGTTTAGATATAGTAGATAAAACTGTGTTCCTTGGTTCAACGTTGGACAAAAATTTACAATGGAGTCCTCATATAAAAAAACTCGCTCTTAGACTAAGTTCAGCCGCTCATGCCGTTAGAAAAATTAGACAACTGACTAATATTGAGACAGCTCGCTTAGTTTATTATAGTTATTTTCATAGTGTAATGTCATATGGAATTCTGGTTTGAAAAGAGCCATTCGCTTTATGTATAACTTAAAGGCAGGTACATCAATTAGAGAATTATTTAAAGAAATTAATATTTTAACTCTTGCGTCCCAATATATCTATGATAATATTATTTTTGTTGTAAAGAATATACACACATTCAAGAAGAATTCTGACATCCACAGCTATAACACTAGAAATAAAAACAAGCTTGCTATCAGACGATGTCGTGTCCGCAAAGCATATAAGTCATTTTTTGGCCAGGGTATTCATATTTATAACAAGTTACCCGTCGATGTTTTGAATCTATCATTTCCCGCTCTTAAGAAATACTTGAAAAAAACTTTAATGTCAAAGGGTTATTACAGGGTCGAGGACCATATGACAGACATATATGCATGGCCCAAACCAGAATCTATAAAATCTTCTAACATTTAGAGGACAATGTTCAAGTAAGAAAGAATATCAAACATATTGCGAAGCAGTCAGATTTGGATTTTATTTTTATTTTTCATTTTAATTACACAATAGGCAGGTACATGTCTGTCTCTCAAGCTGTTTTGATATGCCTTCTTGAAGAACTACGCATTATTGTATATAGTATCTTTAATGTATTTGTAGTACTGTTTTGAAAAAATAAGTCCCGCCGAGTTTCTTGCCGGTAATAAGTAATACTTCTCGGGTCAGAGGTGTAGGGTTAGAACCGGTGGTAGTATCTTTTCTCTCTGACGTTCATAAGTGCATTGTAATGTGCCTAAATTGAAGAATAAATATCTTTTATCTTTTTTTTTATCTTTAGTTGCATTGGCCGTGTCCCGTTCTAATTCTGTTCAAACGACACCATTGCAGTCTAGGAAGATCAAATCCGAGGTACTGGATTAACAATTATTAACTTTATTAGGGTTCAGATACTTAAGATATCTACTAACTATTCTTAGAAAATATCGGTATCATCCAACTTTATGTACTACGAAAAATAGCGTCATACGTCAGTCTTTACCTGAATATTCGTAACATCTATTCCTTAAATAAAATGTCTGGCACAAAAATAGCCGGTATCTATACAAGTCACGTTTGGTGAATGTACCGCGAGTGGCACGAGCGCCTATTGCGCACTTCGGTCCGAGTGGAGAGGCTGACAGTCGAGAGCTCATTGTGTTTTTGTACCAAAATTTTTATTATCTATTTTCAAAGGAACGAATTGTACACGAAATTACCTTTAATTGATTAAAATATTAACTTAAAAACGAAAAGCGCAAGTCATAAAACATTTAAAGAGGAGCGAAATTGCGGCTGTATATCTAGAACAAACCTTTCACTACTAAGACCCGCTTAGTAAATACATAATTTGACGACTGCGTCAACAAGGGTCTCGCCCCTGGCGCTCGGAATAATACTGGCTAACTAAGTCAGTTGGTGTTTGTTTATCCACAAGTAATTCCTGTTGCTCTTGCCGGCGCGGGTAGTTGCGAGTTGCGAGCGCCGCGCCGATGGGCGCCCGCGGCGGGGACTGACGGCTGACGTCACGTCACTTCCACTTGCGGTTGCTTTGCTAGATTTGCTTCCTGTTACGACATACAGACTTCAGACACTTAACAAAGAGAAGGAAGACTTAAGTTTCGGATTTCTACTAGAAATCTTTTTCTCGCGATATTAAAAGCACGACTGTGAAATTTTAAAACTGTAAAACTTTTTTATAGTACCCACCTAAGTTGTATAATTATTTAATATTATTGTTCAAGCCAAGGTATAAGTGAAACTGAAAGACATATATATATCAGATCTCAGGCAGATCTTCAAATTTCAACTCATTTTAATTTGCACCCCCTAAAACTGAAATGGAACAATAATCTAATCTGCATGGCCACAGCGGGGCGCGAGATGAACTCGGTCCCGCCACATGTTCCGTGAATGATTGCGTTGCGACTCGCCAGGCGCCTGAGTTCAGCGACTATAAATCTCCACGAAAAGGTTTAGATGAAATGTTTTCAATTTGGCCCGAACTTCGCTCGTTCCCGAGACAAATCTCCTTTCTAATTACGATGATCGCGGCGATTAACCACGAGGCCTATTCGAACAAAATATTTGTATATCTATTGATTTTATTTTGATTTCTTAGAGAGCAGGAAGAGTTATCTTTGGCTTTATTTAGGTCGTCCTTTTACTGTTGTCAATTACATAGATATCATGTATTTATTTCCCATAGCATTGTGCGTGGGAGAGATGAAAATTTTACATTTCACACAGACACTGTTACAAAATAATCTACAACCGGAAAATAAAAGAAAATGTGGGATTCCATTAGATTATTTTTAAATAACAATTAATGTTATACTACGACTTTCTGAAATAAAGCTCTGCAGTTCTCAATACATATTTAATATTATTAAATACAAAATAATGAAATCGGCAAACTATGGAAACCCCATATATGGAATGAAACGTCAATAGTGCTTGACAGTGACTGACCCACACAATCGAATTTAAAACTCACGTCACTCGCGTCAACATTTTCTGTCTTTACTATCTACCTTTGTTCAGTTAAAATGCACTATAGTGATCTATAGGTCAATGCGATACGTCAAATGTTTTAACGACATCGATTGTCAGAATCACAAGAGTGAAGATGAGGAATCGTTTATAATGAAAAGGTTTAAAGTTTGAATACCGCTCCAGCGAGATTAGAGCCCGATGGAGCTCGCAACTTCGAGTAAACTTCGACACAATAACGTTTTGTTATTTTAATTTAATGTAAGTTGTTAAGTAGGGTTTAGCCGCCGCCGCCGCCGCCGCCGCCGCCGCGCCGATCGTAACACTTTGCCAATGAAAGCGAGTAAAAAACTTTAACTAACTAGTTCTTCCATGCAACCTTATATTTAAGTATTTAAGTGTGGAAGAAATCCTATATAGCATATACTAAACGTATGTATACCATTTAATATGAAGCCGCTGTGGCTTCAGCTTTTTACTGAACTCATAATAATCTTAAAGCTCTAATAGATATTTTTTGCAAAAAAGCATAACCTACGTACAAATGTATTAGGCAACGCGTTTATGTGTACAATAAAATGCCGGAACTTTGAGCGTCCAGCTATGCATGTTTATTTTTAACCGATGTTATACGTACTCGTATGTAAAACACGAGTGCGCGGTACAAATGTGTTATATTATTCGGGTAATTGGTGAAGCGCGCCACACGGACGTGCCCGACGAGTATTTGCTGGTGTAAAGGACACGCGGACACAAAGCGACGGCTCACGTGATCACAATGTTCACATGAACACGTTCACCGTGGACGAGGCTGCTCACGAGCGGGACAAATGTACAAAGCTACGAGTGAAGTTGCAAAACTTATAACTGACACAACCGAATGCTAGTTAGTTGCTATGCTAGTTAGGTAATTGTACCTAGAAAATTATGGGTGACAATTTTTCTTGGTAACAGTGTCTTCCACATACTTGTAAATGTTTTAATTATTTACAAGAACATATATACATACGCACTTGTAACAGCTGAATAACATTACGTTTCATTCGGTTAGCCAAGTGAAGTTAGTTCAAACCATTGCGTCCTTATTAAAATAGTTGTTCACATTCTCGGTCCTTTTCTTTGTCGTATAATTCTGTTATCCGAGTTGTCTCCCGCAAAGTTTGCCAAGTCAGCGAGCGGTCGGAGCGCAGGAAATGAAAGAAAGCGCATCGAGGGCGGCGTGCTGAGGTGAGCGGCTGCTACTTACAACTATCCTTTTTGTCGGATACTTTTTAGTGGAGGCAGGGAAAGGTATATGTTGTTGCTCTGTCCCTCTTGCCAGCAGAAAAGTTTTGACGAAAAGGTAGATGTAATAAGCGCTTTTATTTACCAGAGTTATTGCAAGCGAGCAAGTCGAGCTCAAGGTGGACCCAGCGTAACGTGACCTCTTCGTGGAAAGAGTGGGTCCCAATTTGCCGACACACTAGATATAGAAATTCAGGTCACAGTAGTCCGGTGGGAGCGAAGAGCTCGCGCTTGAGAACGGTTGGAAAAGAAGCCGACAGATCAGACACGGCGCGGCGGGGGGCACTTAGTAGTACTCCATTACTGCTAAAAGTATTGGTTTTAGGTATTTGGCGCTCGCGCTGACAGTTTTTTAATCTCTCTTATTTACGTCCATTTAAAATCTGATGGAATACTTAACTCACCTGCATGCACCGTACATTTGAATGAAATGTAAGGTTAGGTAATATAAAACATTTATTTACATAACTAAATATACAGAGGTACTACAGTACAAATACTAAACTAAATTAATAACTAGCTCAAATCTAAACTAGGCCCTTGCGGCATTGTACCAAGGATGCTGGCGGCGTTTCCTCGTTGTATCGCAATGTTGATACGCTGTGCGAGGAAACCGCCAGCTCTTCGGTCACCAGTTACATCAACCAGACGCTTTGCGATTTCTGCAAAAAACTTGTGTGCGCTGGGACCCCATGGACCTAGAGTTTCAACTCCAAAAGGTACAAAATGGTACTCTCTACCGAGACTTTTATATTTGTTACGTTTTGAAATTTCGGCGCTTTCCGCCGCTGCGCCCGCTTTTACGTTAGTCCGTTGGGTTAGGTTAGGTTAGTACACAGATAAAACTGTGCATTAAGTGGAACAATACATTCCAAGTTCCAACGTTGTGGCGTGAAAACTTTCCTGTTTATTCGCTCATTGAGAAAATAACATTATTGCATTTTTTATTTTAAAAACTTAAATATTAAAATTTATAATCAAGGAATTGACGGAGGATGATGATTAAAAAACTAAAGAAGAAAATATAAAATTGGGTTTCTGAATAATCGAATTAAATTCCCACAGCTAATATAAGCTATACGTCACATTCATGACCGCGAGGGTAAAAACCAAGTAGGTATTTTATTGCTTACCTATTAATAACATGCATTAAGTGTTTCTATTCAATCGTCATTATTCCGTTAAGCTGATGAAAACACGAAACCCTTATAGAGTCTCTGATGCGTTCGTGACCTACTTAAACTAGTTACAGTAGAGTAGGTGATGTACAAACATAACTCCGAGCGCCACTTTCCTCGTGCCAGTCGAGTCATGCCAGTGCAGTGAAGTGAGCGACTACGGTTCACTGCACTCTACTCGCCAGACCACTAAAACGACAGAGTAACAGCTTCATACAATCTTTATGATAATATAGTCTAGTCTTTTTCTATCATGATCTACCCTCACTCGATGAATTTTTTGATGCACTCGGAGTACTTTCCCGTGTCAGTATTGTTCTGTAAGAACACTGAGCACTTACATTTACAGCACACGCTGAAACTAAAATGATACTATACATCAATAGCTTCCTGGCCTACATTGAAGAATATTAAGAACACTAGTTAGGACAGACAACGCCTCGTACATAGTAGGTAATATATTATAAACTTCTTAGCAATGTATTATGCTTCACAGTTGCCTATAGCTTACCAATTCTGCACCGTAATATACGGACTATATATGGTTGATGTAGGTAGTCATACAGTGTGTCGTATTCAAATTTTAAAATAGGTACCTACATAAACAATACTTTAAAAATACAATTTCAATCATAGCTCCAACTCACAACAAAATAAATAACCAACCAATATTGTAGCTGTATTGGAGTTGCATTGGAATAATTTTCAAACAAATTCTGAAATTTCGGTTTCAGCCGTTTTAAGCGCTAGATGTATAGCGTGTCAGAACATGTTTGAAAGTTGGAATACAGCCCAGTTTTTCTCAATGTAAATTGTAACAGTACCTATAGTTGGTCTGCGAGTTGAGTCGTCCCCTACTCGTACCGTACCGTACGGTCGCACGTCACAAGCTAGACAGCGCGTAAACACGTGGAGGCGACACGACAGCTCCCTCTCTCGATCTCAATAAACACGACTCGTCCTAAGCTCTTAGTTTACTTACCGCTTCGCTCGTACTCGTAACCGCGGCAATCCGTCACAATTACAACACTTCTATTTTTAATCTAAAACTTGTTTCTTCAAATATTTGTGTTTACGAAAAAAATATTTTATATACCTATATGTAAGAAAACGGTCTCTCAACTTCGCCTGATGTAATTGGTTGGTAAATAAAGCTTCGAAGTTTTAAATTAAATTCTTTATTCAAATCTGTTTATTTTAACTTGAGCCCTAAAATATTGGCCGCCCAAAAATATTTCCTTCTAAAACAAAAAAAGGAATGGAATAAATAGGTGACATTTTTATATGTTTAGGACATCATAAGTATATATTTATTATACCTTATTTTCTGACTATACTGATACATGCCAGATGACGGGGTCACGTCACCTGTGCAGCCATGACTTCAACGGTTGTATAAGGCTAAGGCGATTATCACACTGGCGACGGATCCGCATGCGGCGCCGGTGCGCGAGCGAGATAGCGCTCTGCATGTGTATAGCGCTATCTCGTTCGCACACCGGCGCCGCATGCGGATCCGCAGCAGTGTGAGAACCGCCTAACCCCACATTAGCGTCTTTCGAACGTCGACGTCGCCCGAGCGCCCGCGCAGCGTCGATGCCGACGCGACGTCGCGAATGAGCTATTCGCATTGGAGAGATAAAAACGGGAGTGACCGTTTCAGTATAATTGTCTGTATCTCGGAACGAAAGTTGTTAAGAAATACAGGCTGTTTGGCAGAGGGTTGGACAAAAAAACAGCAGAAAGGTGGGGCCATATGCTACTTATTTAGCCCTATAAATTGGAACTAGGCTAAAGTTTAGGAAAACAGCTATTGATAGTTTTTGTAATGTTAATGACCCTGTATATTCTCTAATAAAATATGTGCCGATACCGTGTTAGTTGATGTTATGGGAATATTATCACAATTCTGGAAACTTCCGGTTAAATATGCTTGATACAAGTATAAATTATACTAAAACAATTGTTTACGTTGTAGGTACTCATTTGGTTTCGAAACATCCTTTTGAGTGTGAATAACTGATCTCTAAGATAGCTTGCTATTAAATTGGTATTGATCATTGTTTCTGAATTACCCCGTCGCAGTCGCACGGAAATCGACTTCACTAAAATAATTTTCAAGTTTGGAACACTTCTTTGAAGAGCTTTTACTTGGAAGTTTCTGCTTAATGCTTCATTGACTTTACTTAGAGCTCCTGAAAAGAACACGCTAAATTAAAAACTTTGAAATACGTATTTTTAGCGATGGCCAGGATTTTTATTAAAGATAAATATTAAAAACAGATTGACACATTTATTTAAATTTACCACAATACGATCTTAACAACTAATTCCCTAATCGAAATAAAACGATTAATAATTTAGTTTTTATGCACTACATCTACGAGTTTACACAGAATGGACAAGTGGGCAATACGAATAATGATTTCCTTAGGTATCCTTACTCCACGAGGTCTCGATGCGGAAAGAGAGCGATCCCGGGGGGTACCCTCACTTACGAGTATAAAGGTTCGCGAGGGACGGAGGGAGGCGGCGGTGGTGACGTAGCATGACGTGGAACGCAATCTTCATCTATCTCCTTTTAGTATATTTTCAATTTCAATTAAAATAACTAAGCTAGTCTCTGCCTCGACTTCGTACAAAATCAATAATCTGAACATTGTAAACAGTCGATGTGCATGTGTTAGTCGCAGGGCCGCGTAGCTATGACAATCGCTTATCGGCAACGCCCCACAAAAATGAACTACCTAATGAAGGTATCAGATTTACATATCCGAACGACTAGTCACGTGATAATTTCCATACATAAGGTATATTTACTCTACACAGTAAAATGCACACAAAATGCACAGTCAGTCGTTTTGAAGTGATAAACATTAAGAAGTCAGTTTAGATTCTAAGGTATTTTAAAGTTAGGATAACTTCCTGGCCTCGATGCTATAAAAACGGGTGCGGTGTTCGTCGCGCGGATGTTTGCGCCCTACTCGAGTGCACTGCACACATTGCACAGTGCACACACCACCAGTGCACCGCACACAGTACTCAGTGCACCACCACCTTTCAAGTTGCATGAAACAGAAGCTTCTATTCGGCAGGATATTGCTGCTACTGTTCGATATTGTTTTTTCGTAATTGGATTTTCCTTTTAGGTTTATACGTCTCTATAGACGAGGCGTCTCTACATATAGTCTATTCCCTTGGATGAAACAAATAAGTATGTAGTTATTATATTCGCCTACCGCTGATACCTAGGTATCTACAAGACTGGTCATATTAAACCATTTAAATTGAATAAATAAGTATGATCAGGCGCTGCGCTGGAGCTACTCGATAAAAAAGTTATATACCTGCCATACTGATGTCGTAAGTACTTCTTATTTTTATGTGCGATGAAGTTAAAGTCAGTCGGCCTGTGACCAGGGACGTAAATACGTCATGTTCGAACAGTTAGCTCTACCGTTTTTAATAAAAAAATAAAATAAAAAAAAGTGCGTGTCGGACCATGTAAAATTGAGGGTACTTCCATATACTTGGTATCGAAAAACTAATATCAAAAGGTCGTATCTGCCTACGAAATAATTGCAGTTCAAAGGATATACAATAATGTATTCTGCAATTTTTTTTAATATTTTTTGGTAGTCTGGTTTAAAATGTTGATATTTGGTATAAGGGTTCCGTTTTTGCCATTTTGGCTACGGAGCCCTAATAATGCCGAAGTAAATTTTGTGATTTATTTGAAACTAATTTCAAGTATGTAATATATTTTGTAAGATAAGAACATCCGAGACTATTATTTTATGCAATTAGATTTCCATCAACACTTTCATGCCAAAAGGTTCTCCTGTAGGTGTGAAAGTTTTAAAATCCCTTCCTCGGTGTACTGTAATCACGCGTTGTATGGGAGCCACCTATTTGGATGCTAAATGTGTATCAGTCCAGGAAAAAGGTCCCACTTTGTCGATATGGAGTTATTAGTACTTAAAAACTACACAATATACGCTTCCTATTAGTGAAAGAAGAAACGTCCTTGTAAATAGACAACGTGGGCCCTTTTATACTAAAATCGTTTACATTTTTTGAGCTTCGTACCGCGCGCCGCTCCGTCATATCACATCACATAACGTGTTTCCGCGCTAACAACCCTCGCCGCTCGCCGCTCGCCGCTCGACTACGTTACCTCAACATTTGCTCGGAGCTATTTTCAGCACACATGCAGACTCTTTGGAACGGTCTTTTAACAAAATAAAAGAATGTTTTTGGTAAAAATTTGAATGGGAGCAGTATTCGCATTTTAAAATCCCAATATGTTATGGTTATTTGAACTTGTTTTGAAACTTTTGAAACGATTACATTGTGATCCACGTAGCAGGCTTCGCCCGTTGAATCGTTTGGCATCAAGCTCGGTCTATTGGCGCATGGTAGTTCTAATATAATATTTCGTAAGGTACATAATGCGAGGAAAAAATGGTGGATGCCGCTTTCGGTTACCCATTCATTTTCTGACGCTGTGTCCTACTCCTACGTGACGTGAGCGAATCGCCGCAAACGCGATCGTTGGTTTGATAATTACGCGCGAATTAAGTCGCGTATCAGGACAATAAGACCGTCTCTTCGATGCTTTTCATTGTATTCGCATGTCCCCGCTTCGGATCGCTTCGCAAAAGTGTTCGCTTCCTTTCGCCCACGTAGGACACGGCCGAACCTATAATTTGTCGAACGAAAAAACTAACTTTTTTTCTAATTTAATGTTATCTTATGTTTGTAAACGATCCCCGTCACAGGCAGCCTTATCGTCGTCGTGTACACAGTATTGTAGCGATATCGTAATTGAATCGCGCCGGTATTTCCCCACGGCCCACGGGGCCCGGCGTCCTTCTCCTCTACCAAAATATGTTTACAATACAGACAACTTCATAATATAGACTAGTAATTTCCATTTGCAAGTAAAAAACCTCACGGCTGGATGTTCCAAGAAGGCAGTGAGGTTTTCTACTTTTATTGAAGCTATCATTTTGGCGGTAGAACATTAGATGGCGATAGAGCGTTAGAAAAAGCGCTGGTGGCCTGGCGGTAGAACGTTAGACTTTCAATCCGGAAGTCTCGGGTGCAAACCCCGGGTCGTACCACATAGTTTTTGGAACTTTTGTACAAAATGTCATCTGATAAAGACTGTGCACGATGAAATCCGGCCACGCATGGCATGGTACATCTCCCTTTCGGATACACATTTTCAAGCAGTTCTTTTTTATAAATAATCTCTAATCATAGTAGTATATAATAAAAATAGAATCATATTAAAATTGTATGGGCTTGTCTCAGTTTTTACTGAAGGTATTTCATCATATCTTTAATGTTTTGTCCAGCGTTTTTTGATAATCTTCACTCGCTTCCTGCTACAATACCACAATTGTATTTATATTTTCACAACCGGTTTTATGGTCAATAGAATGTGATCTTACAAAAAAAAAATGTTTTGAAACTCTATTCTACTTGACGTAGTCAGGAAAACTTTCTACTCCAAGCACTGAAAGTAATTTTTATATGGCAGCCATTTTTTTGTCAAAAAGTCAAACTCACCAAAGTTAGAACACCTCCGAACTATTTCAATCTAAATACACTTAGAAAAATGTTAGCAATGGTGAAAAGAGAATTTAATAAGGTATCATTTGATTCATCTTATTTATAATAAAAAACTATTTTTAACAGGAAAATTTGGTAAACACTGTCAGAACACTGTGGACAAAAAAAATATAGGCACTGTGGAATATATAGTGATCAAACTCATAGACAACGTAACGTTTATATTATGTTTTAAACTTTATTATGTAGCTTGATAACGCCAAATTATTAATTAGAAGTGTTGGTTGAATATGCACATTCAATAAAAAGATATATCACACCATGCGCGGCCGGATTTCAACGTGCACAGTCTTTATTTACCATTCGCTTTTCGGTGATGGATAAAATCGTAAGGAAACCGGACCTAATCCTAACAAGGCCTAGTTTCCCCTCTGGGTTGCAAGGTCAGATGGCAGTCGCTTTCGTAAAAACTGGGATTAGATGGCCGAGCGGACCCCAGGTTCTATTGAGGATGATTGAAGCTATAATTTGAACGTTACGCTATAATCCTACAGCGCATTGACGCCTAGCTGAAATGCTGTATGATTTCGTATTGGAAATAAAAGATATTTAATTTTATGTAATTCAATTTAGGTACCTGCATTACAAACGTGAGAGGATACAAACTAATGTAGCATATTATAAGGAAGAACAGCTCTCTCTCGTCTCTTAGTCATTATCTTAGCCATTAAGCGGGGTATAGATGTTATACCTACACTTATCATATTTTGAATAGATGTCAATACAACTGATTTACCAGCAGCGTGGCGCCACCTACAGAAATACTGAGGAAAATAAATTAAATAAGTATAAAGATTGCCAATCTATATTTCTTTCGCCTCTATTATCAATATGTTTATTAAACAAATAAATCACAGCATCCTTTTCAAATATGAAAATAGTATTTTAACAGTTTCTTATTGCAGAGTGGGAACAGACGACCTAAAAGTGAGCAACTATACATATAACAACTCAACATTTTTTGTCAGTTTGTTAAAGTAAGCTTGTTTGCCACCGTCGTGGTATAAAAAAAAGTTCTCAAGATGCACTGACGTGACGTGACGTGACGCCTCAGCAGTTAGAAACGCTCCCGCTGAACGTCATGCAATATATAATATATTGGTTAATAACAAAATATCGCTCGAAGCGTTTTGTCCGTGGCCCACGGGTACTCCTGTCAAGATCAAATCATCATACATTTTATTCGTAGTAAACTTAGGACATACAAAATTAGACATAACAAGAAGAAACATTTTAAATATAAAACAAAGTTTACCACGAAATGGACCCGCCTCAGCATAATATATGCTCACATCATTAAAAAAAAACTAGTCGGGCTCTAAAACTTCGAATCGGCGTCCATAGCTGCTTGCTTGAGTATTTCAAGTGAAAAGAAAACCAAATATGGCGTTCGACGACCAGCGTTGTGTTGGAAAAGCTTCGTTTTACGCCTCGATTTAAATTCAAATACAAATTCTTTTTTATACAAGGAAAATGGAACCATTCCATGAGAGGCGAGATGGGATTTAGCGGCTCTAGCATACCAACCTACCGCTCTACAAACAGAAGTGCGACAAATATTGCTGGCGTGTTCTTCGTTATTTTACACGCCTTAAGGTTTAAGTTAGTTATTTCTACTCACAATCACAAGGAATATTGATGAAATAACTGCTACCTCTCCATACAAATTGTATTGGGTCAGTTTTATGACGGTTTATACAAAATGTTTTTAAAAAGGCGTCACAATTCGATACAGGAAAATCAACCTCGGTATCAATTAAAAACAAATTTTCTTTTTTCTTTTCAGTTAAAAACTGCAAAGCGAGTAAATAGCCGAAAGAAGTCGACTAAAGCGTGTCGTGTATTTCAAGTGGACGCCAAATAACGTTCGGTGCACAGCTGCACTAGAAACGTTTATTTTTTGATGGCTCGCATGGTGCGTCCAGATGACGCGAATGCGCTCCGCTCCGACTGTGCTCGTGCTAGTTGTAGATTGCACACTTTGTTGAATCTGACTAGAGCTTTGCAAAGTTTTAAGACTAGACGACAGTTTACTATCTATGAGTTTTATCTTCATCAGAGTGCATGGGTTACGATTCGTTACAACTCTAATTTAAAGACTTGGATGGTGAAAATATCAGGCTACAGACTTTAAAAAACAAGCCATGTGTGTGTCAAACCACGGGTAACTAATGAAAGGAACGGACGTAATATTCCAAATAAATAAAACATTTCTGAACGGTGGACTACAGCTGTTGGTTTGGAGCTAAATGTATCAAGATGGATCCAAATATTTCCAGTCAATTATTCTTCCAACTAGCATTTGTCCCGGATTGGGGTCCGCTTGACAACCCAATCCCATGAATTGACGTAGGCGCTATATAGTTTTAATAAATGATAATAGATGATTGCCTTTGTTTCTTTTGTATGTACCTATTTGAGCACACGTAACTCGCCAGTCCCCTGGTTTACAGGTAGGCTTAACGTCCGGCGTGCCTGGTAACCCCAGACCCGGGTAAAGCGAGCCTTATTGTTAATTATGCGGCTTGTAAAACACGACCCGGATCATAATCTGCGACTATCGTGACACCATCTTAATAAGGACAATAAAATCACTTGAAGCCCCCGCGCTCGAAGCGATTCAGACTGCGGTGAAAATATAAACAAAAGAGGAAAAAGTAAAGGTTCCTCTTAGCCATCCTCGTGCTACATTACAAACGTAGCTTTCATGCTTATTCTCTGTATCTTAGCGAACCATATCACTATACCATAAACCATATATAGTTAAGTAAATTAAACAGTTAACTGTTTCTGATTTAATTATCCACCACTTGTATACATTCGAACCCAGATACTCTTCATATTAACAACACAGTGTTCTGTCGCTTGGCTTTTTCTCCAAACTTATGCCGCGCCGTGCATGCAGCTTGCATATGAAGTGCCTCTAATCGACATTACTTAATAGGTTTCGGTCCGATGTCCGCCGCACTGCTAGAATAGTTGCGTGCCAATCTAATGTGCACCCTATCGCACTGCTATAAGGTAAACATTTCATAAACAGAAGAGTGTGAGAGTGCCATTAAACGCGGAATTTGCAGCCGCAAATGAAATCAATGCGGTTCCGGTTCCGGTTAAGTATCAATCAGCTCCCATCGGCGACCGTTCTATTTTAAATGCATTTCTATTTCTAATGTAATCCTCCAATTACTAAATAAGGATGGTTAATAATGTAAGTATTATATGAATGCTGAACTATAACTACTTTAGGTAAATTAAACGTAAGCTCCTATTTAAAACGGAAACTAAAAAAAACAAAACAAAACCTCCTCTGGAAAACTTATTCAATTAATTCTTTATCATAGGTATTCTCGCGCAAACATTCCAAATTCAAATAGTCTTCCAATATTTGAACATACGGCTCTTATATTATTAATATTATTTGTATCTCCTTTGAGAATCACGGGCCTTCAAATCCCGGTTTTTGGGTGGGGATACAGATATTACAGATCCCTCCGCCCCTCCTCCGGGCCTCCGCGCCGGTCGCCGAGGTTTGATTTGACGTTTTGTGCCAATGTTCTTACCCGAGGGGTATTGCATGTTCCGAGCATGCTCGACACTTGTCTATAGCCATCAGTTATGCAGGTGAGCCTCTACCTACGTGGCATTACTAATCCAACTCCCTTTTTACCCCCTTAAGGGATGATTTCTGGGATAAAACTCTCCTACCGCATTTATAATATTAGTATGGATAAAACATATATAGAATGAATGTGCGTGATGCCTTTTGTAACCGAGGCATTATATTTCGCGGGTAATTTGCAAATAATCGTTTTTTTTTTGTTTCATAAAGAAAATAGCAGAAATTGATTATTTTCCTCGCGTACATTACAATAATCCTTCTAAATTTCACCGGTGTGTCATGTGCACCCATTAGGTTGGATTATTCCGTCAAATGAAGCAGTTACGGCGTAATTTGTGGAGGTAAATCGGGCTTAGCGACGCGGTCGGCGGTCGGCGGTCGGCGCGGCGCGGTGCATCGCGGCTCGCGGCGCGCGGCGGCCGACCGCGGTGGTGTCATTTCATAACCCCTCTATTATCATCATCATCATCATCTCAGCCATAAGACGTCTACTGCTGAACACAGGCCTCCCCTTTAAAGGGGGGGTTTGCCATACGCGCCACGGTTGGCATTTATAATAAGGTCATAATTTATTAGTTGCAGATATCTTAACACATGATACTTTACATTAAAATAATTAACTTTAAATAGAAATTAAGAAATCTTTTCATATAATTTATTTGATTTCATTTACCTAACAAAAAAAAATTATCGACGTGAAGTGGCCAGTTAAAGTTAAATAGTAGTAGTGATACGTAAAAAAAGAGGTACCTACTAGAATCTGTTCAATGAGTTTTCATTTAATAACCACATTAATAGGGTGTTTTTTCGTAGCATATTTGTTTTTCAGTTTTCTCCAAAAAAACATCGTAAAAGCTATAATGTTTCATGCTTTAATATACTCCAGAGACCGAGTACTATCAGCTGTAAAGATATCAGCAACTAATAGGCATATGCATAACTTAGGCACTGAAGCCACACTACAGGCAAGCATGTATCGGGCCCTGGATCGAGCGGCTTGGAGAGTGTTGGTGAAAAGTGTCCACAATCGTCACGTCCCTCAGCCATGAGGATACGACAAAGAAGAAGGAGAAGATATAAAAACATCGTTTGACCATTCCGATTCCCATTTCAAGTTGATTCAAAAAATTGCTATATCTGCTATTCAAATTGAACTCGGCGATGAAGCAGATATTAATGAAGATTGAGTCGGAGGCGAGTTGAACGGTAATTGTATTACGTAAATACGACGCTTTTAATCGGTCATTAAACATGTACTCAACCTGTAATCAATTATAAACATAACGCCAAGGAGTCGGTATGAAACTAAAGCATCGTTTGCGTTAAAAAATGCGAAAAAATCATGTTTACGAAATTACGTGTAGTATCCTCTGGGGCTCTGGTCCGCAAGGAGAAATTATGAAAACTAAGGTGTTAAGGATGATGCACGGTGTTCCGGACCGTCTCCGACACGACATTTCCTACACTTTTTGTAATAGAAAGCGGCACGTGATCCTCGGACGTGATGTTCTGTGTACAAAGTGAAGTGTCGAGACGGTCCGGGACACCGTGCATCATCCTTTACTAAGTACAATTTGCAAACGCACGTACGCTAGGTTTGTCTTGTTTGTGATACGTCAGCATGCTGCTATATAAACTTTGCTACGCTTCAGCATAATGTTGATGTCTGGTTTCCGACATAGTTGCTTGTTCGCTGGCTATGATATGATACGTAATTGCTGGATCCTATTAAAACTTCGGATAATGATGTATTCTAACTCCCGTTGTAGTTGAAAGAACAAACGATTTGCGAATGCAATTTGTGTTTCGAAACTTTTATTGTAGAAACTATGAAACCGAAACTTTGCTAATTGGATAAAGAATTAGGTAGGTATTGTACTAGCTGATATAAATAAATTAAGTAGATCCTAATAATTTATTTATCGTATGGCTATATGTCACTGGGTAGGCATTTCTTCTCTGGGGTAGTGGTGGGAAAGCAGATAATGAAGAAAATCCAGTGATTGCTGCGAGGTCCATCCAGATGGGACAGTGCAGCTGCCAAAGTTACTCTTTTAGCATCAATCAGGGATCCTAATAAAAATATGTACCGGTATTTCATGTCGTTTAAAAAATATTTAAAGTCAGGTAATTATCGAACGAGCGGAGCGTAAGCGAAGTGAGTTCTTACAAACAACTCCAGACCGAACTGTCACCTAGCTACTGGGACGTCCCGGCATTTGGATGGCTTTTTGATTTCGATAGTTTGTCTGACGATAACTTTAGTTAAGTTTTTCTGATCTTTGTGAAATTTCTTGGGGCTGTAGCAGGGATACATAAAATTTGTAAGTTCGTTTATGAGCAGGATCGATCAAGTGGCTATGGAGCTAGAAGGAGAAAAAAATCCTCCTTGGGGTCTTGTTATATTGGACAACTCGTTTGCAAGTAAATCGTGAGTTCTCAGGTCGAGGCGGACTACTAGTAGGTATTGTAGGTAACCACTAGACAAACAACCCGGAAATTAAACAAAACTCAAGGTGTTTTTTCACTTTGTACTTAAAAAGGAAAAATACCTACTGAAACACGCGGCGCACGTACTTATCATAACAAAATACTGTTGAAAAGAAGCGGCACATTCGGATCTTACAAATATACCTTAGTACAATCAAACATTGTTCCAACTTTAGGTCTGATGAAGTCAAAAGTAATTAATATAAAACTGTAACTCATAGATCATAACTTGCGGAATTAATAGGACTACAACTTAACACGAGGGATTATACAGAGATTCGTTTATTAGGAAATACGATCCGCCTAGTAACGTGTGTATCTTACCCCCCTTTTATTGTGTAACTTGTTATACAATGTACTATAATATCACTGCGTTCCTTATGCACTAAAATAATAATGCCTCAGCCTGCACTGCATCAGATCCGTTACAGACATCCCAAATCTCGTTCTAGTGTTTATACATGTTATTTCAATAAATTTTAAAATTAGTTTCCCCTATATCATACGGGTCTTCTGCAGGTTTGGGCAGTATATGAATGCGAGCAAAAGACTCAGATTTTTACATCAAAATAAAATCATATTCTCAAAGTCTGAATGTGCACCCAGATGAACAAAAAGTCCCAACCAGAGGGCTCTTGCCCTCACAAAGCTTCGCTTAAACGCTTGTATGTCACGGCGTCAGTGGCGCTGGCGGGCGGCCGGCGGCGGCGCGTCCTGCGCGTGCGGCGCGTGCGGCGCCGCTACCAGCGTTGCGTCGAGCTTACAAGGAATTTGAGCAGCCACCACAGAGGACTCAAATTCACATAAAAAAAATTGCAGATGCGTCAGTCAATTTACACCCTTAGAGCAGTACTGTATAAAATTCACTTTAAAGTCTACACTCGCTCGGCTGTTGTTCCGTGGGTGGAAAAGATAGCAAAATACGTTATTGAGAGTTAAAGAGGAAATACTACAAAACAGATAATTTAAAACTCAGAAATAAAAATCTAAAGCGGCCATGATAAAGTGAAAGCCTCCTTAATTTTTTTGCTTGTAAATTCCACAGCCACATCTTATTGCGACGAAAGCAGATAATAGCACAAGAAAAATAGTGCAATAAAACCGTGTGCGGGCACTGCGCCAAGCGCCGGGCACACAGTACTACGAGTAGCCCATCTTTAAGTACGTGGAAAAATAAAGGCGATGATAATCAGTGATCGGATTCACGGTGCATCGTATAGGTGCGTCCAGATTGCTCCCGCGCTACGCATGAGACGTTGTTCGTGTGCGTGTCTTCTTTTAATTGCACGATTGTAACTGCGAGACTTGCTTGAGTTGCTTTGACTGGGCGCGCTATCCTGAAAGATACACACGCATTAACGACGAAGGGTACACGACACGCGTCACACGCGTGGTGCACGTGCAGTGCCTCGGAGTGTTTGCGGCGTGTGCGCATTTGGTCCATCTGAATCCGACGGACCTTAAACTTACGTGTTCTGTAAAATTCATAACATTTATCATAATTATACTATTCCTCTGGTAAGGAGTTTATTTCTTTCAAACAGACAATAGCAATCTACAGAAAAATCGATAAATTATAACTACAACGGTGAAGCATTTAACCATTCCACGATACCTACAGGACACAGAAATGCTACTTGTTTTCCTACACTATTTATGACACAGACGTGTAAACTACGTTAAGGGTAGTTATTTTATCACCCAGCTGCAGCTTTTATCCCGACGCAAATGCTCAAAGACACACGTGCAAGAAACAAGACACTACTTCCTTGGTTTAACTATGTTAGCGGCCGTGGCAAGTTATTATTGGCGCGCTGTCAGCGCCGAGATTCAGCCCGATATCGACGCTCCGCGGCACGTACGGTGTACGGTGCATTACATGTGCGGGGAGAAAACAACCGTTACACAGACACTTATTAGGCTAACCTTCATACATACGATTCATATTTCTATATGAATCAAGTTAAACGGATTATAGAAAGTATAACTCAATGAAAACTTTATGACATTAATGAGTGAGGACATTATTCACACGTGTTACGTTTCCGAGTTTGTTATAAACTTACATTGTTATACTAAATCTTTAGCTTCATTACAAAACCTTCGTTCGCCGACTTGTCTGAAGATAGAGTCGTAAACTGCAGACGGTGGCACTAAAGCCATCGGAGTGAAATATGCGGCCCATACCTACTGTGGCTGATAGCCTAACTTACTGCAGATAGATGTCATCTGTAGTCATCAGCAATAGTACATGTATAGGTACATAAGAGTCACGTTGTCTAGAAAGTGACAACGCATAGCCTACAATGTTAAAGGTATAACTTTGGAAACATAATAATATGGTTCAAATGTCATGGAGACCCAAAGGATTTATATTAGACATTCATTCTCTAATGGGATGAAAAGAGCTCGAAAGAAACATTTTCTTATTTTATAATAATAATATTTTATTTGTTAAATTAAATGTCATTAGTTTTCTCCAAAATAATTTACTGTTATTCAATGTCATAACTTGTTTTTAAATAAGCTAGTCCTTAAGAACGGCTATATACACTTCACTTCACAAGCTGCAGTCAGAGACGTGAACAAGTGGCCGCACATTGAACGGACCCGACGCGACGCCTTCTTCACGTCATGTCAGCGCGGATAAAACGTGGATAAAACAGACATAACCGTAAGTGGCTTGCATGAAGTCGTTGCGCTCCGGCTTCGGCTCGCTGGTAATAAATCAGGTCGTGGATATTGTGTCGTGCGTCATGCGGTGTCTATTCCCACCGCATGCTCTTTATACACAAATACCTAAAATAAACACATTACACCAGTAACGAGATCCTCTATGTCTCCATGGATAAAAGAGATATAAACGAAAGTGCATGGTTTGTATGAAGTCGCTGCACTGCACTCCGGCTCCTGCGCCTCGCAATAAATCAGGTCGCAGACATCCTTTTTGTGTGATACGATTCGTTTCGATTCCCACCGCACGCTTTTTACATGTGATGACTAATCGAGAGAGCAATGTTTTTTTTTACAAAACATGCATAATAATAATTTAAAACAAAAAAAGAACCGACTTCACTTAGGATCCGCTATTCCAAGAGGAAGTGGCCGAGTTGCTGTAAAAAATAGTGAAATCACTATAGGTGTGCCTATAATAGTTGAAGAGTTCCCTCGATTTCTCCAGGATCCCATCATCAGACCCTGACTTGGTGACAATGGGACCATCTAGGGGTTATACCTGTTCGATTAAAAAAAATATTTGAAAATCGGTTCACGATTCACGGAGATATGGAGTAACATACATACAAAAAAAAAACATAATAATGATAAAAAAAAACAGTCGAATTGAGAACCTCCTCCTTTTTTGAAGTCGGTTCCAAAGAACTAGGAGCGCATGCACGAACACATATAATTTAAAAATGACAGGTAGGTACCTACCAGGAATTTAATATCTGTTTATTAACTTTCTCTCAAAGTAAACAAAGGCTTCCTTTCTAACTTAAAAATATACTTGTACCAGGGCGTTACGATATGTATGTATAACCCAAACAGCCTAGCGTTAACAAGCATGTGAACTGATTCTTAAAGATGAAGGATTGAATACCAAGCACACTACGAGCTAATTGAAATGTAAATGTGATGTGAAAAGTGCGCGCGCACAGTCGACGAGCGCCCCCCGTTCAGCGCGCGCGGTGCGTTTAATTCACAAATGTGTGGCGTCATATCTGGGTCAGCTAGTAAGTACTGGGGTCGAGGTACGAACCACTTCATTTAGGATATTACCTCTAAGATTTTCTTTTATGCAATAAAGATGAAATACCTAAATAAATAATTTGATGAATCCATTATCAAACATGTCTACGTTTTGTATTTACGCATCTTGGACTTTTTCCTTTACTTGTACTTGTGAACAAAATTAAATGAATAGCCAGATATCTAAATAGGGATTTTGCTATCAAGTAGAAAGTCGTGTTACTCGGGCCCAACGTTTATATTTAGATTCCAACATTACCTACCAACACTAATACATTGACGTCATTGACATAGCGCTATTATTATATTCCCTCTCCGGAAGGTTTCCCATACTTACCTACCGTTCTAATCCTTTAGATAGGAACCTTTGATCAACAGTCGCGGTACTGATTGGCATGTATTGTAAACGCCGGAAGTCAGCACAAAGGTAATTATCGCACGTCAAGCCTTACCACTTACCTACCACCAGGCACCATTCAACGTACCTACATATTTTCAATGTTCAAGATGAAATAGCTGCTTCAGGTAGCACAATGATGAAGTCACTGTTGATTTGAAATCATGATTGGTTTTCCTGTTTCTACCTAAATTGAATACAAAATTGCTTATTACTGCCGCACCTTTTTTGCTGTAGGTGTGCGAAATAACCTGCTAGATGCGTGGGTGACTTATACAGAAAGGTAACCAACTGTCCGGCTGTTTTTAGCTGCCCAAACTAAACCTATTGGGAGAAATTGTCCTCCAAACTAGGTACTGAAAACTGACAAAACCCTCTAACTTCTGTAGAGAGTTTTGTTCAAACAAACTGTCGGTTAATAATTGGTTTGATTATATGTCGGAAAACATGAAAAAGTAATGGACACGTGATTTGTTATTTTGGCTTAAACTTATATTTAACAAAAAATATAAACACAATTCAAAGTTTCATTCTTCTCATCTGTTCACGCTCCTCACTTCGGTTGCCCTCATTTCATTGCTTCGCACGTTTAAAGGACAACTGTGGTTTCTTTATCAATTTATATTCTTACTTTTTATTTACAATCCGTTTTAGTAATACCCATGTAATACCTTATCCCTTAGTTACCTATTTATAAATATTACAATGGTAACGAATTTCTTAATATTTCTATAATACAATTTTGCCATGTGTCAAATGCTTAGATTGCATAGAAATGTAGTTGTCAGTCAGCCATATTTGTTTGCCTTGTTATACAATACTGTTCTATTCACCCGAAAGTTTTGATGGTACTCGTACGCTTGAAACTCATGATCCGACTGCCTATCAGCCGCGCGCTCTCAATGCTTACCCATGTCTCCAAAAATGTGGCGTGTAAGGTAACTAAACGTGCGATAAGTGTCCTAAAACTATGATAATGAAGTACACAGGTATAACATACATAATGCTCCAATGAAACACGACACGAATTGTAACGTAGCTGCGTAGCTAGCGCAATGAAAATTATGCTGAAAAGCATTGAATTTCGATTCCCGTAACTGCCAGTGAGAATAATTACCCACACAATAGTACGAAGCCATGCCTACCGCCTGAAGTATTGGATATTGGATTGCATACGACTCGTGATAAGTTTTCGTAATCAATTAATAATGCAGGTAAGTACATAATATTTAAATATTTTTGTGTTCTGACTGATATATACCACGTATAAAAACATGGCCGAATAAAATTGGATAAAAATGTGTTTTTATTATTAAACAAGGTTCAAAGGTTACATTTGCCTTATAATTATGTTCCTGTCATCTTTCTTCCTGAAGAGAGACTTTTGGGTATTTCTCCACAAAATAAGTTTATTAAGATCAAAAGGTTTTCGTTTAGGCATTCTATATCATTAGCTATAAATTATGAAGTAAGATATTCTACAAAACTTTACATGTGGTATAAATGCAAAATACTTAATCATTATTTTTTATCACGCCTCTGATTTCGAAAAGTAACAATTACTCAGTCTGAATACTTTACCTGTTTGTAAATAAAATTATGCATACAAAAAGAACAAGACACCGAGTAAGCTTACCGTGAGCGCCGTGTGGTGGCCGGTGACTGACGGTGGCCGGTGGCCGTCTCATAATAGCCCTACGCCAACCTATTTCCTTCTGCTGCCGGTACCATGCCGCGGGGGGATTTTTTACTTTAGTGTTTTGACTTAAGATAGCTTTTAATGTATATTTAAGTTTTTGTTCATTATTAACTTATAACGCTTATTTTTACCAAATAAATATAAAATTTCCTTCTCGAATGTCGTGACAAGTCTATCATTATAAAATTTGACTAATATATATAACATATAACTGCTGCAGAAGCGTGAAGAGGCGCCTCTAAAAGATACCTAACCTAAGGGGAAGTTGGTAGTACAGAAGCAATTTATAGGTGTGGTACTCCCCCCACGGAAAACCAACTAATTATGTAAAACACAATAAATAAAAGGCCAAGACTCCATTTTGGTCATTGCGCCAAAATAAGTAAGTAAAGTTACCGTTAAGTTTGTACAATACTGTTGTGAGTGAATCCGTGTTTGTCTCCGGCTACAAAATGACGAAAAATACTTCACACACTCCACACGCCGCGCCCTCGCATATATTACGTCGGTACCTACATGAATAGGCGCTAAAGAAGAAATAAAGATGTGGGACGTAATAATGTCCTCCGCCTCCTTAAACCCTCGCTGACTTTATATTTACGGCCTAGGGAGGGAATCTATTTAGACGCCGAAAAAACAACTTGGTGGCGATGGCGCTGGTCACTGGTCTTTACCCATTTATTTATACAGTTTTGTTTTTAACACTGGTGAACGAAAGCGAACATCATGAATTAACGAGTTGTGTTGTTGTTGTGAATATGTAATGTATAGGACATAGTTATTTCGAAACTTGTCATTTTACTAGAGTCTGACTGACCTAGCGCATTTTTAATAATAACAACATGTGGAACTGGCATTGGCATCATAAACATTATAGTTTATAGAGATTGAAGGTATTGCATACTTCATGTGGGTGGTCGGATTTTAGCTTAATTTTAGAACGTGACGAAACGTTCTTTTCAAAATCAAGCTGTATCAAATGTTCCATGAGGCCAGCAATAGAGAGGTCGAGGTGAGGTCGTTACAGATAGCATTTAAGGAGAGCAATTTAATACGTGTTAGTGTAGTCTCATTACCTTAGGTACCTACTAACATTAGATTATAAGCAAATTTATTATTATTATTATTTGTATGTCTTTGCCATATCTCGGGACCATGGGGTCCCGGACCTTTGGTAGGCCTGCGTGGGGCCGAAGCCAACAGCGCAGTCGCCCTTTAAGACAATTTAATCTAAAAGCAAGGGATACACGTGGCGGATACCATCCCCGAGCGCACAATATGATACATCCGGAGATGGTCCCCGCCAGGTGCAAAGACTATTGTAGTGCAGCACTTTTGTGCTGCGATGGGAACTAAGGTCATAGGCTATTAGTTTGAATTTTGGATGGACTGGATACTGGGTTATGGGAGGAGACTAGCGGACACCTGCCGTGACAATCAGTCTCAAAATTGTAAAAGACAGGTGGTGACTCGCCAACTCATTGAGTGGGCCCCGCAATGGCCGCACGCACGGTGCGACAACGGCGCAACACTTGAGAGTGGCTGTAAGGTTGTCGAGAGGTGAGTCTGCGGTTATTATTATTATTTATTAATGCACAGGCAGCTTATAGCTGATACGTGCATATCAATGTCCACTTGTGTTTTGTCCATTTTGAAAATGTAAATTTAAAATTATTGTAACTAACAAGATGTATGGACTGTTTGTCTGCAATTTTATTTATTTATAAGATAAAAAGGTAATTCTTCAATTTAGGCACATTACAATGCACATATAAACATCAAAGAGAGAAAAAAACACCGGTTCTAACCCTACCACCGACCCGAATAATATTGATGATGATGTATTCCTGTTATCCCTCATTAGGGACGTAGGGCTCGCAGGAGAGGGACTTATTTTTAATAAAGTCTGCTTACTTACTATGATACCCACGCGATTCAACGTATTTACCAACAGATAAGCGTTACACAATAGAGTTCCTCGCCATCTCCTTATGCAAATGTTCACGTTAAGGATAACAAAAGCTCTGGCAATAACAACACTATTTTGGTAATTTACTCGAGGAAATAGTGTCGATATATTGAGCCTCCTCTGCTTCCGAAAACAAAACACATTTCGCAAAAAATCCGCTTGTAGATATTCGCATATCTTTCATCATTTTCCTAGAATTAACTTAGGTAAAAAATTTAGTTATTCACCTGATGCAATCTCTAAATGTTAGTTGAGCGTTTCTATTTTATAAGTCCGTCTTTTTAGGGTATCCTTCAATGTGTGAATATGCATGACGTGTCCTATCCCAATCAAAGTGGTATATACACGTGCCTTTGCCAACTTTGTTTTGAAAATATCCTACACTTCACACTCTTATTATAGTTTGAAAAATCTTCAAATTTCGAATGTCCGAATCGTCCACGTTCGTCTAGCGATTGTATTGTCATCGTTGAACAAAGGTGCGTTGTATCGGGTGTTTGAATATGCATCACGTGTCCTGCCCCAATTAATGTGGTAATCCCGCCTTTGTGGGCTCTTCCAACTTTGTTTCGAGAATGATCGCTTTTATACTCTACCGTAGACATCAACGACATCGTCACGATAAAGCAGGGGGCCAACATGACTGCAGGTAACTATACCTACGCAAATTGCAAACTATTTCGTTTCCCGTAGAGGTAAAGGGAAATCGAGGACGATTACGTCCGCTATAATATAAAAGCTAGTGTGTGTGATGACATTTTGCTCCGCAGCAATATCGTGACGGTACCGTCACGTCCCCGATAAAGTAGAAAAGTGACCAATAGCCTACATTTCGTAATTATTCATAGTTCGTTAAGCCTTGAACTTTTTTTTTCATAAATTCGTTATGTTAATTTGTTTGAGTACCGGTGAAGACTAAACAAAAAATTGCTTACACGCGTTAAGCATTATTTAAAACATGTTTAGGCTTTTCCAGTTCCCAATTCAATTAAATAGAATCTAAGTAAGCCTAATAGAATTAAGGCGAAATCTTCTATTTACTCATACAATCATAAATTTATACATTAAGATAAACTAAAAGCAAACCCGAACTATAAAGGAAAGCTATTTTGGACCAGTAACAAATTGGAGTTAATATTTATACTTTAGCCATCCCCATTGCATGCCTTTAGATTTCATATTTTTAAATATCCGCTGAACTGTAGGTAGTCACCTAAATCCCAAACCTGAATGTTATTTTTGTAGCCGCGTCTGTCCGCGTCGAGACCGCAGCCTCATTCATCTCGCCGATTGTAAATAAATGGCTGCTTTATTCACATCTCAAATAAAATACTTAAATAAAATATGAATAGAACTGTCTTTTTAATGTAAAATAAAACACGCAGTGGCTGAAATTCTAGTGTGCGGTTTTACTGTTTTAAATATTAATTAAAATGTTATTTAAGTTCACCTTGCTCGGCCCGCTGTCTATGCAAGCTACGCCCCGCCCGCCCGAAAACAATTACCCTAAACTAAAAATCATAAATTAATAAAATAAACGTTAGTATGCTCAAACCTATAAAGACCGTACCTATAAACATATTTAGAACTGTTTTACAATGTAATAATAATCATGGAATTAATTCTTACGCCTTAAATAAGTACTATTTATACTTGTGACAAGAAAAAACAGCTTATGTATAATGTAAGCTTCATCAAGCTACAAATGAAATTGACCTATCTTAGTTAGGAACGTGCTTTAGTTATCTCCGTTCAGCCGGTCCGTTCGTGCCTTAGTGTTCCCGAAATATGCTTCTTCCCGTACCGTCATCCTCCTCAAAATTATATAATAGCTCCTTTATTTTTCAAGCGGTTCGGCTGTATATAGAATTCACTGCTCGTGGGCATAAGGTTGCGCACAGTCTCCCACTTCGTACAAAAAATCCTGTACTTCATTATCTTTTTCCGTAGTAATACTTTTGCCCCAGTCCTTTTCTTTTTTAGTATCGTCTACCACGAGATTAGAAAGTTAAAAATGCCCTAAATGGCTTCAATTAAGAAAAGTACGGTTATTACATAGCTTCGATTGTTTGTTTTTCCTCGATAAGTTCACAAGTAAATAAATGGACTATAAAAAGTATTACAAAAGTAAATCCCTATTAATATAGGAACGGGCAGCTGCGCTGGTAAGTGGGCTCAGCAGCGGCCCGAACTGTCCTAAACCAACACTGCGAGTTGTTTCAGCCGCGGCGCCGCGCCGCGTCGCACTGGATCACGACGATTGTCTATTTAATGACGTTACTGCGAAGTTTCCAGCCCAAGTTCCTATCGGAGTAGAGAAAAAAGGGGCGGCTTCTAAACCAGGGCCTTCACTTCAAACCCTGACTCATACCATGAGTTGCTTGGTGCTTGGGTTTAAATTTTCATCAGATATTTTTTCCGTTGCTCTTTGAACTTATGCATGAATTTCATCTATATGCATGAATAAAACATTTTAAAGAAATCTGACATGTGCACTATGCCGGGTGTTTCTTCAACCCTTGGCCATACTATGCGAGATGATTAGGTAGGTAATACTGAACGACTTTTATTATGAGACCGACTCTAATTTAGCAGTGTGACCTAATAGACAATGCCCTCGTTCATTATAGCTTAAACAACACCCGTAGAGATTGGTGACGAAATCTCTAATGAAATAAAGTGAGTTAATGAAACTCGCCTAGTTGTTTTATCCGCGAGTCTCTGGGATAGCCGATTGTCTATTTAACAACGTTAGTGGCGCGGACGAGCGCGGGCGCGGGCGCGGGAGCGGGCGGGGGCGGGCGCGGGCGCTGCAAACTTCGCAGTCGAAGCCACTGGAAGTTATCTTTTCACTAAATTAGATTGGGAAGAGAACGTTCCGGTTGCGATGAGGCTTTGTGACGCTGTCCTGTCGAACGACGGCGAGAAAACTGCGGTTTATTACATTTATCAATAAAGGTTTTTTTATTATATTCATGTCTTACTGCTGGACAAAGGTTCCTATTAATAAAGATATTAAGAGTTAGGAAGAAATTTTTTTTATATAAAATTTCATGCATACTTTGTTACTTTAATAACAATTTGATTATAATATAGCGCATTTACAACTCAATTGCAATATCTGTATAAGGTCTTCTTCTGAATCATAAATATGAAATACGGTATATAATATTTCATAATGGTCACTAACTCACTATGAAATATTAAAAGAGTATTTTGTAGACACAGTAGTCATATTGTGTCCACAAATACTCCGTTTAACTTTGAGCGATATTGCGCTGTCCAAAGTCGTAGGTATGTTTAATATTAAACTTTCGCAACATAAAATATTCTATTGTATCCGTCTATTCAATCAAACTTTGTTCCACGAATGATACAAAGGTCTATAAAAGTAATAAATGACAGTCGAATGCTTTGGACACTCGGTAAGTTTTTCAAAGGTTAGTGGAAACACAGATTTCGGGCCATAGATTTCGTACCACAATACCTTTTATGCTAATTTTTGTACCTACCTAATTAGTAGCTTACATCAGTTTTGAGGCATACCAGGAGTTGTATTGATGTTGGATCATTTCTAAATGTGTTTTCAAGTTAGAATACAGCCCTCCAGCGCTAAACGAGCTAGTGATATAAGTTAGGTACAGCCCAAAGGCAGTAGTGTTACGGTCACGGTACCACATTCTAACTTTAAAATACATTAGAAACACAATTTATTTGCAACAAGACTCCGACACGCAACAAATAATCAACCAATATTGAAGTTGCATCGGAATAATTTTCAAGCAGATTCTGATCCAGACTTTAGTTGTTAGCTGTAGTGTAGTGCAAGTTAGATTGTTCAGCGCAAATACGATAAAATTGAAATTTATTTCTAGTCATATTTTAACCCGAATAATAACGCTTTTAAATTGAATCTCTCATGATACAAATGTGTGTTTAACATTCTCATTCTCCCACGTCATTAATATATGATGAGAGCTGCTATATGCGATGTTAGAGCACTATCTATTGTATTTGTGAGTGGTCTGCGGGCGAGATAAATCGAGGGAGTTTTGGGCGCAGAAACACACGTTAAACTAGTTCGTGGCAAACAAGTTAAAGAGAACGAAGTCGTTTGGCCGCCGCCGCTGCCGCCAGTCTGGACCCTCCTCCTCCTGCTCCTCATCCGACTCCGGAATTCCGGAATGGGACTTACAAAAAATACCGGAATTGCAAGCCCTACTCCTGTCTCGAGCCTGCTTGTCCAAACGCTGCGCTAGGCCGGCTCCAAGAATATCATTTGTTATCATTTTCAGATCGACTAAGGCTAGAATATCAGACATCATCATCTTCGATCGCCACGGCTCACTTGAGCCCGGGCCACGGCCACGCGATCTTAATTGGCACGCACGCGAGTTGCACTTCGGCTGGTCTCAATGCTATTTCATACTATTCACAAAACCAGTTTGCATTTCAAATAGTTATAAAGTCATTATTGGCATCCACGATGCCTACATACCTCTATTTAAAAGTATTGTGGGTGTTTTAATCATCTTATTTCTTGGAATATGTTACTTTGAATCGCTCCAGGCTTGTTATTGGCGTTCTTGGAAGGCGAATAACATAGCAACTATTCACCGAGTCTGTATAAAGTGGACGAGATTATTTCCTTTTGTTAACGTTATCTGCGCGGAAGATTAATACGTTTTCTAAGAACCCGGGAAGGTAGGTATTACATATGTACTCGTATGTATAAATCTTGTATAAAATTCATCATAACTATATCAGAACAGTTTATGCCTACTCGCTATGTAAGTAACTTATCTTATACATATGTAAGACCATAATCGCAGTATAAGGAAGGTGGTATTTTAGGGTGTACTCTGCCAGAATAGAATCAGGCAATAAAAAAAACTGTAGGTGAAAATAAATAAATGGGTTTATATAGTAATCTATATTTTAATTAAATGTTTTGTGATGATGTGCACAGAATGATGTAGATGGCGGATGTACATTCATCATCAATCAGATTACACACCTGATGGGATCTGAAATGTAGATCCTGCGTAGCGCCAGAGTACGTACATCCATATACAACGAGTAGTCCACTTACAACAAAAGAAACTGCAAAAAAACAACTGACGACGCGCGTAACGCGACCGGATTAGACATGTTTAGACATGACGAAGTAAGGGGCGACCTACCGTTGCGCGATAAGAACGTGAATTTTTATTTTTCGAAGATGGGTTACTGGTTTAACAGACCACGTGTCGGTAGGTTGACTGACCGCACTGTATAACCGCACGTGTCGGTAGGTTGACTGGCCGCACTGTATAACCACACGTGTCGGTAGGTTGACTGGCCGCACTGTATAACCGCACGTGTCGGTAGGTTGACTGGCCGCACTGTATAACCACACGTGTCGGTAGGTTGACTGGCCGCACTGTATAACCACACGTGTCGGTAGGTTGACTGGCCGCACTGTATAACCGCACGTGTCGGTAGGTTGACTGGCCGCATTGTATAACCGCACGTGTCGGTAGGTTGACTGGCCGCACTGTATTACCGCACGTGTCGGTAGGTTGACTGGCCGCACTGTATAACCGCACGTGTCGGTAGGTTGACTGGCCGCACTGTATAACCGCACGTGTCGGTAGGTTGACTGGCCGCACTGTATAACCACACGTGTCGGTAGGTTGACTGACCGATGCGAAAAGAACAAACAACTTTGAGCATTATGCACGCAAACTCACGGAATTTAACAAAGCCGTGAGAAAAGCCAAACGGAAAGCTTGGAGAAACCACTGCGATCAAATAGAGTCTATACCGGAAGGTATGAGACTAACAAAAGCGCTAGCCACGACAAAGTCAATACCGCTCAACTCAATTAGAAGAAGTGACGGAATGATGACAGAAACGGGACTGGAAACCCTCAAAGTAATGTGTGAGACACACTTCCCAGGCTCGGTAATACACCAGGGCGAACCAGACGAAAGTACAATTAGTGTCATAGAACAGTCAATCAGAACTACTAGACATAATTGGGACACGTCAAAGAAAGTAGTAGACCACAACAAGCTAAAATGGGCGCTGTCGACATTTCAGCCTTATAAAACCCCGGGGCCAGATGGAATCTACCCGATTCTACTACAAGAAGGCGCCAATGTACTCATACCGCATCTGAGCAGACTGTACAGGGCGTGCATAGCCTTCGGACACGTTCCGCGTGTCTGGAGGATGGTAAAAGTAACTTACCTACCTAAACCAGGTAAGGCAGATTACACAGAGGCCAAATCATACCGGCCAATAAGTCTCTCATCTTTTTTCCTCAAGACGTTGGAAAAACTGGTAGATAGACACATAAGAGATGGTCCGCTTAAAAGACATCCTCTGCACCAGATGCAATGTGCTTATCAGTCTGGCAAATCAACTGAGACAGCACTGCACCTGGTGACGACCCGAGCGGAACAGGCAATAGAAAACAAAGAACTCTGCCTGGCTGCTTTTCTAGATGTAGAGGGAGCGTTTGACCGCACCACCTACCAAGCAATCAGTGCTGCGGCACTAAAACATGGCATAGAACCGACCATATGTAAATGGATAGGTAACATGCTAAATAGCCGACTTATAAAGTCCTCCCTTATGGGGGAAGAAATTATAGCAACGGCCACAAAAGGTTGCCCACAGGGAGGGGTTCTCTCACCAACTCTTTGGAGCTTGGTAGTCGACTCACTCTTGGAAGAACTGAATAAGGGCCCAACCTATACGGTAGGGTATGCAGATGATTTAGTGATACTTGTCAATGGGAAATTCCCCAGCACGGTATCGGAAATCATGAATGGAGCACTGAAGCTTGTGGAGCAATGGTGCGAGAGCCACCAACTCTCGATCAATCCAGGCAAAACAGTGGTAATACCATTTACCAGGAAAAAGACCCTGAACGGTATGAAGCAACTGAGCCTCTACGGAAGGGTACTAGAAATATCCAATAATGTAAAGTATCTAGGTGTAACACTGGATAAGGAACTGAATTGGAAAAAGCATGCCGACCTCACCATAACTAAAGCTATGAGAGTGTTTGGCATGTGTAGGTCAGCATATGGCAAAACCTGGGGCCTAACACCGAAGGTACTGAGATGGATCTATACCATGATGGTAAGACCTATCATACTGTACGGGAGCTTGGTGTGGTGGCCAAGGACACAAAAGAGCACATGCAAAGAAGCCTTAATGAAAATACAAAGAATGGCAAGCATGGCTATCACCGGCGCGTTCAGAACGACGCCAACGGCGGCACTAGATGTATTACTTGATCTACCGCCTTTACACTTAGTGATACAGTCAGAGGCGCGCAAATCGTTACACAGACTGGCTGTTGCAGGCCTCTGGGACGACAGCAGGCTAAAGACTAAGCACACAAGCATGGAATGCGACAATTTCATGGATAGGTTAACAAGCATGGGCTGTGACAAAATGCAACCCAAGTTTATTTTCAAAAAGAATTTTAAAGTACAAATTCCTACAAGGGCCGACTGGGCTGATGGTCTGGAACCACCAAATTCTGATGGTACAGACAGCATATGGTACACAGACGGTTCTAAAATAGGATCTAGTACGGGAGCCGGCATTTATGCAAATGACTACAGCAATAGTATAAGCATGGGCAATTATGCGACAGTCTTCCAAGCGGAGACGTACGCCATTATTGCCTGCGCACAAGAGAATATAGATAGACAGATCCAAGGGAAGAATATCTATATACTCAGCGACAGTCAGGCTGCACTCAGAGCACTTATAGCGCCAAAAGTGGAGTCCAGACTGATATTCAATGGCATCCAAGTCCTTAACAGGCTTGGAAGGCACAACAAAGTGCAACTGGTGTGGATCCCAGGGCACGAGGGCTTTATCGGCAACGAAAATGCTGATGAACTTGCAAGAAGGGGCTCTATGAATAATTATCTAGGCCCGGAACCATTTGTGGGGCTCTCGAAGGGAACCATAATCACAGCCATAAAGGATCACACCAAACATAAACACCAACAAGAGTGGGGTAGTTTGGCTGGTCTAAGGCATTCGAAGCTCTTCATGCACAAAGTTGACTCAAGCTGGAGCAAAAAGCTTTGGAAACTTAGCAGAAGAAGGCTCCAAATTATAACAGGGGTTTTCACGGGCCACTACGCTGTGAAAGGAGTATTGGCCAGAATGGGATTGTCAGATAATACTGATTGTAGGATGTGTGGTGAAGAGGAAGAGACAATGGAACACTTAATGTGTGAATGTCACGCTCTAGCCAGACAGAGAATGAAGGACTTTGGTACTGGCTATCCAGATCCAGAGGAATTCAAAGCACTGCCCTTGAGCTCCATCATCCAACACATGGAGATGGTTGAGAAAGCTCTCGAGTAGGTGTACTAGGGGGCAACTACACAAAAGATCCCTTTGGGTCGAAGTGTATCCTTACGGGCCCCCGAATACAATAAGATAAGATAAGATAAGGTTGACTGACCGCACTGTATAACCACACGTGTCGGTAGGTTGACTGGCCGCACTGTATAACCGCACGTGCCGGTAGGTTGACTGACCGCACTGCCTGAAGTTATGGCGTAGTGGCCAGCCCCGGGTTTGCTCACCGACTCTCGTTCTGTTTTACCCTGTAATCATAATCATAATCATTGTATGTATCAGAGTTGCCAGCCGGTTTACCGCTGACCGCAACTTTGGAAGCCATGTTGTAGTTACAATAAGGGGCGGCGCCACCACCGGGAGCGGTATTTTAACTTTAACATCTAAATTTGTTACGCGTTAGGCATGAAAATGTTCTTTACTTAATGTCATCAAACTGACATCCAAACAAAGTGTGATTCTGACAACTTTATCACAATACAATCACATGTTAAGCAATCCTTTTAAATATTCAACTGATAAGTGAAAATCAATTGGCAATAAGGAAGATCTGAATAAAACACATGTCTATTTGGACAATTTCTATCGTATTTTGTATCAATTTAAAATCAAAATAATTACAGAGTGTATTCTCGGAATACACCTCCAAGGGGCAATTACAGTGTATTGTAATGTCCCTTAAATGAAGAATAAAGATTTTGCACCTTTTATAATTTTTTGTAACTGTTATAAATTCTTATAAATTCGTACTTATTATGAACAATATTGTTCTGACCGAGCCAATGTCGTAGCACGTCGTAGCGGGCTACGCAGGCCTGCGCGGCGTAGCGGGCTACGAGGTAACCAGCGTGGAGAGTCCGGTAACGATTTGAAAACGAAAATCGCTAATAATGACATTATGCACATGAATTGCATTTGGTAAGATAGCTTGAAGTCTTGTTATTGCAAAAAAGTACTTTAGGTCGATGTATATTAATAAAACTCAATTCTTACAGAGCTTGTTAAGTGAGTCTTCATTTCATTTTTCGTTGATTCATGCAATTTTGTCGTATGATTTTTAATTATTATTTGTTATGGACCCTAATATGTTTTGTGCTATCTGAATAAAACACGAAATGTAGTTTATTTTTGTATTTCTATATTTGTAAAATACATTAATATCTTCGCCAAAAATATCGCCTAAACTTCGACAATTTTTAGCAAAATTGCTCTAGCAAAACATACTCTCCCTTAAAAAAATATGTATAAATATGAAAAAAACTGTTACACTTATTCCTCAGACGACTCATTTTCCAATGTATTTATATATGATACGTATTATTATAACTTAATTAAAATCAATAAAAACCTTACTCTTTTCACCTCTCCAAGCAAAAATCGTGAAACTGGTGTTAGATTAGGGTGAACTATTTATGAATGAAGCATAAAATAAAAAAAACGTTGTATTTATTCCATTCAAAAAGATACGATCTTTCATAATATGTATACAAAGTTATAGAAGTTGTGTTAGTTACTGCAAAATAGCATCAAAAAGTTGAGCGAAATCGAAAAAAAAGTAGACGTTAAAAGTTTTTGTTGAATCTTCTGCACTTCTGAATATATTTGATATCTCTTTCGATTTGTCAGAACTTGTAAATTGTAATAAGATTATATAATTATATTCGTAAATGAGACAAACATGAAGAGGCTCATGTATTCGACATAATATTTTAGTTTTATCTAGTAAGTATTGATTTTAGTTAAGTTTTATTTGTTTATGTATAGATACATATCTTATAATTAATAAGTAGTCTTTGTGATACATAAATATCGCGTAAAAGTAATGTATATCGCGTAACTCACGTGCATATATGTTCATGATTCTTGTTTATGAAGTAAAAAGAAAAATAAAAATTACTCTACCGTTTTATATTCATAAAATTTCGTATAAAATTGTCTTACGAGAATGAGAGTTGAATACACAGCTTGTTGAAATGTTTACTCACACTGCGAACGTTCTTAACTCCTTACACGGAAAGCCCGCTTTGAAATTGCCACTTAAGTGCGCTTTACAAACGTGTGTCTGCATTAGGTACCTCCGTACCTGTGTGTGTAAGGTACCACCAGGTGTGCGTGTGCGTGTGTGTGCGCGTGTGTGTAATGTCAACATAATCTCGCGCGGTAATGGAACACTCGCGGTAATGCGGAAGGCTTACGGCGCGAGCTTACTTTTCCACCAGAAGCTGTTATAGTGGGCTTAGTTCATTCTATTGTGCGATCGATAGTTTGCGAAAGGTGTGTACTCGTGTACATTGTACAGTGGGTGCCTAAAACCAACGTCAAGACTTAAAAGGCTGTAGAACAGCTGATGGGCACTTCAAGCAGATTTGGCCCTAATGAAACATGACACCTAACAGAACAGAACAGACAGTGGGTAGACACGTACAGGACTCACGTCACGGTACCTGTGTAATAACACTAATAACGCTAAAGGGTCGGCAACTAGTATTTTGACACTTGGAGTTTGACGCGCCCATACAGTACACTAGGGATGATGATTGATGACACATGTTGAGTTTTGCAATGAAATTTAGTTGATAGGATGCAAAATCATCAAAATCCCCAATTAAACATTTAAAAAATCTATGAAATGGTTCAAAGAGCTTCAAAATTTCAAAACTTTTCGATTTTTTAAAGTACGAAATTTAAAAAACCAATAATATTTTTCGATTATTCACATTTTATTGTGAAATTAATTGTATAGCAACCATATACATAAACATTGATTGTAAAAATAGCAATTTCATAATTTTTCCATACTTTAAACAGGGCAACTATGAAGCCGTGACGTCACTGCTTCATATCATTTTGTTGGGAGCGTTTTGAGAAACAAATGCAAATCTCAGACTTTAACCCGCTTATTCATAAACGTGTTTCAAACCTCATTTAGTTAAAATATATTTTGTCTGTTTCTAACAAACACAACTGTCAATGTGACGGATAAGGACAAAAGATTATTTAGTTAAACGAGGTTTGCAATACGTTTATAAATAAGCGGGTAAGTCTCTTTTCTGTCTTTTATCTTGATTTAAGGCAGTTGGCCCCATATAGACATTTGATCCTCACAACAAAACGATTCGATTGATACCATGCATGAAAAAATTCATCAAGCCTATTCAATGTACGCCAAATATTTCTATATGTTACTTACTTTAGAACACGAGAAACACATATTTTACAAATCACCGGAGTTACGTATAGACCTGTAATATAATAGTCAAGAGGTCCGCACATCCAATTTACATACACGTGTCAAAATGAAGCAAGTTAGATCATTAGGAGCGGCCGGTAAATGTCCGAACAAGCGTGGGCACTAAACGAAGTTAAATAGCTTGTAGAGGACAGAAATTGTTGGAGTTTCGGCCTCGGCCAGAAACGACCGCAGCGGGCCCGCAATACATACAATTACTGGACCTATATAATACATAGGCAGGTAAACCAGTATAATAGTTATACAGGATAAACAGTAAAAATGTGCCGAAAGAAAGCAAGTATGAAACAATAAATGCCGTACATTACTGTGGATGTACAAAAATGTTTTATTTACCTGCAAAAACATTCATCTATGAAAAAAACTCTAACACTTACACAGCTAGAAATTGTACAAAAGTACCGGAAACTACAACCATTCAAAGCCGAATGATTATGTAGGTGGTTTAATTTATTATAAATAACTGTATCTAAAATGCCTAATTTTATGTACAAGAGTGCCCTAGCGTAGTTGGCACTATTTCATTGAAATAATATGTTTTATACATAACTACCTAGTTTTCAACATATATTTGTACTATTGACCTGCTTCAATAAATAAATTAATGTTCACTTCAATATTTCACCCTAAATACTTAGGTAGGTACAAGTTATTCGTCTAAGATCATTTGAGTCCGTTCGCCCGCTTCGATATTGTTAACGATTTTCCTCAGAAAGTTCAGGCGATTTTGTGAAAAATTGCGGCCCCGAGCTTCAATGGAATAACCAGAAAAGGCCATTCACTTTCTAGGGGACTCGCCAATTTTCTACGAAATTTTGACGCAATAACTAAAACCTCTCAAGGTACATATGTACAAATGTAATATACAGGTACACACAAGAGTAACATTAGGTGCGTAATTTAATACAACACGAAATTAATTAATTTATGTCTTTTTTGTGAGTTGTGAGCGCTGATAGCCTGGCGGTAAGACGTCCGGCTTTCAATCCGGAGGTCTCAGAACTTATGTATGAAACATCATTTGACCAACTGCTTTTTGGTGAAGGAAAAACATCGTGCAGAAATCTGCGTACATCCGCGAAGAAATTCAAAATTGTATGTGAAGTTCCCAACTCGCTTTGGGCCAGCGTGGGGACTATAGCCCGATCCCTCTCGTGTGTGAGAGGAGGCCTGTGCCCAGCAGTGGGACGTACATATATAGGCTAACATATTATTATATTAGTTATTACATGGTTAGTACTAGTATAATACTTTATTGTACAACAAAAAAAAATACAACAGTAAGAAAACACAATATTTGTACATATTATTTGTGAGTTGGTTAAAGAATCCATCAGATTTGCGGACTTGCTGTTTCTTCTCGTAAACGTTCTAGCGCGCCGTGGAGTCAGCTTTCTTTTAATGTTTTCTTAAGGGCTACTACGGTTCAGTAACAAATAGATATAGTTGGTATACATGTTTATTGACAGATGGAAAGAACTGTTGTGTTGTGAAATAAATGATGTGTGCTTACCAGCTTTAACCAACGAACCACAAACAAAATACTTCATTTTATCAAAAATATAATATTAATAACGCCTTTGCAGGTCTAACAGGAAAGTTTTACCTCGCCTCGGCGACCGCACACCGCGCGGGCCGCTTGCGACGATTTCAGTGGACAAATAAGGAAAACTGCGACACAGAGATTACGCGTGGACAGATAAAATACAACTTCCCACGAGGATACCGGAAACCATCTTCATTGGGTAACAAAAGGAAAACCTGCGCTGCGCTATTCCTATTTGAATCAATATATGTATTATATATCAAAATCAAAATCAAATCAATTTATTTATATCGAATCAAAGATCCATATAGATTGTTAGTATATCTTCTTCCATTCTGGATTTATTATTTTTATTAACCATAAATGAGACCTGCATAATATATTATTCTGGTGACCAAGAAGAATCAAACAGTACCTTAAGTTGTTCAACATTTGAATTAGATACAAGTCTGTAAATACTCTTAGATTTGATTTGAGCAAGAGGAATTACGCTAATGATAATGTTAACGGACTTATTAGACTAAAATAATCAGAATATGTACAATGTACATCCCTACCACCCATACAGTCCATACACCCGCCTCCCACTAATTAATAGATATGTTTGACGACGATGACTCAAGCTAATTTAGAAGCTTATTACTACAGCTAATAACATGGCCCATAGTGGAGGGGGTAGCAGCACGTATGTACATGAATTTGATACAATTAAATAAGTACAATGTTTAAAACTAAAGGAAAAGTAGAAAAATCTACATTATCAGAGCATAAAGCTACATCCCGAGAGACTCACTCTCAATCCAATCAGGGAAATTGCCGAATGGCAGGTCCTCGATAGCGGAAACTCGATAAAAACAAACCTGCTTATGTTACAAACCAAATTAGCGTGATTTCAAATCTGAGATGCCTAATGGCACATTACAGGCTTGGAAGAATACAGAGATGCAATGGCAGATGCGTAATGGGATACACAGGGTATCCCTAAAATATACGTCGAGACTTAAAGGGCTAATAGATGATAGGCTATCAGATTATGCAAATTTTTACCCTATCCAATAGTACATTGCGTACCTAGGGCGGTATAATAAAGAAGGGCTCAGATCGCTGGCATTTGTGACCCGAACCGAAGGTAAGGGCCATAAACAAGCGATCTGAGGCCTTCTTTATTACCGCCCGTGGTGCGTACATAATTTTACGTCTTCTCCTGGGTATGAAGTGAGATTTGCCGCTGCGCCGTAGGGCGGTAAATCTCACTTAGCGCCCAGAGTGACGTAAAATAGATTTGTTTCTGATACCTATCGAACAAAGTTACCATTTGAAGCTTTATTATAAAAATATAAATGTGGCAATATCTCTAAAACTATGCAATTTTCGTCAGCGCCATTGACTTAATCTGATAGTCCATCAGCTGTTCTACCAGTCTGTTTAGTCTTGACGTTGGTTTAGAGGCAGTCAGAATTATAGGCTTTAAACCAAAAGTTATCCCTCTTGGGGACAACCGTGTGCATATAGATACGTAGTACCTAGTACGATTAATAATTTTATCACATTTTATAATACCTTTTGGTGCGTGTAAGGGCTTATCATTTTTTTAAATAACATATTCATAATTAACCTTCAGTGTGCGACAGGAAAAACTAGAACCGAACTGCTATGGATGTGTCTGACTCTAATATGACAGCAACATGAATTACTAAACAACTGTACTTATATGACAGAATTAATCTCGGACTTTTAAGTTAACGGGTGTAAAAATGCTTTATTAAACACGTAACAAAACTTAAATTAAAATAACTAAACTAAATTAAGTTAACAAGTTAAATAGAAAGGTATTTTATCCGATCGCAAAAATTGCCAAATGCCAGATACCAAGCAGTTAAAGTTAAATAGTCCGTGACACGTAAATCTCGCAAACTGGGCGAGTTGTCGACATCGAGATAATCCCGCGGGCGGCGGGTTAAGACGATTTACCAAAGTGAATAGAAAGCAATAGAACTCTATCTCAGTCGCTCTAGCGGAATCGTAGTTTAGTTTAAGTAAGTATTTTTAAGCATCAAAATTTAGAACAAAAAAATATATTTTTTTGAAAAAAGGTAAGAACAGGCGTACTAATTACTCAAAAGTTAGAAAGGAAGGTATTTAAATTAAAACTGCCATAAGCAGGTGGGCGGCAAGTAAGAAAAATCATAGATAAACCAGAGCTAAGTTTACATTATTTTCCATTAAAAAATGTTAATGGTATGAAAATTAAATAAGGCTGTGGGTTTTAATGGTCGCCCAGCACTGGTATTAGATACTCTACGATAAACTATAGTACTGCGGCAATATTCTACTTACCCCCGGCTTGCCGTGGAGCCCGGCGGCCGTATTTCATGATTGAATTTGGCTCTGGATCAGGCCGCATGTTTTAGCCGCAGTCGCTAGTTGCTGTTAAAATCTAAGCCTCCTACGGGATACCAATATCCTAAATGAACTGAATTATTCTCTATCTAAACTTAATTGCGTTGTGCCTCGTGTGTTACAGGAGAGTGTACTTTAGTACATATTCCGTGTCAGAGCTGCCACATGACGATCCTGTAATACTCTACTTATCCTCGGCTTTCCGTCGAAGTCGTCGGTCGTATTTCAAGATTGAATTTGGCTCTGGATCAGGCCGCATGGTTTAGCCGCAGTCGCACGTTGCTGTTAAAATGTAAGGGTGCAAATTGAATGGCCTTCCGAGCGGCGGCGAGTACCGCACGTCTCTCGCCGCGTTCATGGCAAACAAATAAAACATATGGGAGTGGCCTCAGTGAATCTGCTCAAATCTCTTGTAAACTTAGCGCAACGCTGGTTACGGTGCCGATCACGCTACCGAAAGCTAGCCTCTGAGGCTCTACAGATATTTAACTATCGTAAATTAAAGATCGTTTGATGTAGCGTGCGTTGTACTTTGTGTGTAAGTATTATAATATTACACACTAAATTTTAATCTTTGGAGCTGAGGTGTTAAGACCGTCTGCTATGTTACATTAGGTATAACATTATTAAATTTAAATTTGTTTTAATGCCTCAATTATAAGACTGATAGAGTTGTGGCGTGTCTGTCGAGAGCTGCAAGTGTACTAGCGAAGCAATTTGTCGCACGCGGCGCTCCGATTGGCTGCATGAGCATGAGTGAGTCCATTTATTGGACCCACCGGTGGATATTGAACCGGCTCCGCTAGTATAATGTGCTGTGTTTAGAAAGCTTGTTTGTTGTGATGCCCACGTGTTTCTACCACCTTGTTACTGCACACCGTCGGTAGAGTGTTTATTTTCTCACCCTGCAACTTAATAAGTCTCGCTCACGCGCTTTGCTGTTTTAAAAGAGGTAATTGAATTCTCCCGATGTGGATGTAAATCCGTATCGAATATTCTTTAAAGACTTAAGCAAGAGGAAATGGAAAGGTGGGGCATGTGCCAACTACTGTATCAAGTAATGTTACCACGACCATGCCTCTTACGATAGTAAAGAGTTCAGCTTGATATACTTACGTCTGAACTGCGAAGTGACTATAATTAGAGTTGCCATCAATTATTAACCCTTGCCGTAGTGGAATGAGAGCAGCCGTTTGGAACATGACCGCTGCAGTATGAAGTAATGCCCGGCGACCATTACTCATGAACCTCTTACAATATTAAAGAGTTCAGCTTGATATATCGTCTGAACTGCGAAGTGACTGAAATTAGAGCGTCGATTAATCTTGCGGCGCGCGGCGTCCGAGGCGAGGCTGGGATGAAGTTCTCAGCATTTAAGTATTAAGTTGCAATCCAGTTTTATTTTATTCATCATAACTGGGCTAAATGCATTTTCTATGAGTAGAAACTGATCAGCGATTGACCCTAGTTTTACGTGATCGTGAAGACCGAGCAAGATGTAGCTCACTGTTTACTGTTTAGTTTCTAAATGCAATGACTGCTCTGCCCTGGGGCTGACGCTTGCCACCGAATCAATTGAATGAATATTGATTTTTTTATTATATAATAACGATATCTTTAAAGTACCAAAACCTAGTTAGCTTAAATAAAAGTAGGATGTGACGTTATTGGTCTGCAACATAATTATTTAAGCGAACTGGTGATGAGAATGAGCTAGAGACGATTTATTACCAAGAAATCTAGACCCGTTCTGCAGTTGATTGTACGAAACATGTTGATGTTACAAAAATGTTTTTATTGGAATATGTGGCTATGCAGCTCATCGCTCTGTTGAGCTCTTACCTACCTCTCGAACAACCGCTCTAAATTCGAACTCGAAGCGAACACGTGAAACTAGAACTGTTTCAAATTGAGTGTCTGTCGAAGTAGGGTCCATTCAAAACAGTTACTTTTGTCATGAAAATAACCGATTTTAACTATTTTGATGCACTTACAGAGAGCGCAATGTCAGACATAGGTGCAATTTTACTTGTAGCAGACCACCATAACTTACTAGCATCATGACACCTACAATAATAAACTAATTTCATCCCCAAAATTCATTTTTAGTTTTTATACTTGTAATAGTATTGCTGAACGTACCTACTTAAAAATGATACCTGTGTCAAATAATTTAGTGGCATTATTTGCCTTAATTACTTACAAATTGTTCCGATGTGATTTTGATGACAAAAAAGATCATATTGCTGTTTAAGCTATTACAAATCATGGTAAATATTGAATACAGCTCCAATCCGTGCATTGTCATTTTTGGCATGAGTACAGGCGAATCAGACTTCTGAGATAAACCAGTGCTTTTATGGATCAAAAATAATATAACACGCAGGCAAACTTATGCTGGCTGCCTACATTCGTTATAATATAAGCAATAGCACTCGCAGTCGCGGTCTTGTTCACCATCAAGCTCTGATAATATTGATTGTCTCACCTGTTAGCCGACCGACGTCTGCCACAAACTTGCTTTCAATTTGCATTATACTGATATGAAGACAGATAGTAGTACCTATTTATAGTTATCCCCTCGTTTCTACTATTCTGTCTAAACACGATATTAAATTCATAACATTCATTCTAAGAAGATCTGCTTGGTTTGGCATATGTTTTTAAGATATGAAATATTTTATCATAAAAATAGTTTTCCAAAAAAAGTTTCAAATGAAACACAAATTGGACACGGGATGACATCGCAAACCGCCTTCCACCTCATCCCTAACTGTGGTGATATGTAAAAAATATCCCAAACATTTATTTGCTTTTAAAGAGCAAGGGTATCCCCGGTATCTGTCAACTGCAGAAACTTCAAACGAATCTTGAAGTTAGAGCCACCTTTATTTGGCGTGAGCCGGCGCGCCGAGGGGCTCAATAGTTCTCAAAGCGAACTACTTTTACTTACCTACTTTTTAAATGTCGGTCGCAGGGACTACGTTCGGGGAAGTCGCCATTTTGTCTCCTTCTTACTGTAGAAACAGTATCTAGGAAGCATTACGAGAAAGACATGAAAGTATGTGCTATTGGAAGAATTTTTTTTTTCAACAATCTTATTTTATCCTAAAAGCGGCAAGTATGTGAACGTGAACATCAAATAATTTTATGCAAAATACATGGCATTAGTATGTTAAAGGTTACTTGTAATATTATTTATCTTAATGCATACGCCCCCGATAAGGATAAACCTGTAACAAACAAGCAAAAATAACAGCAGCAGTAATTTCCTTAAGGAAAAGATTTCTCTCGGGAGCGTATTAGCGAGCCCGGGGCGGCCCGGGGCGGCGCGGCTTGTCCAGTCACTTCGTTCATGAAACTCAACTACTACTTCACCAAACAACCTATCTTCACCAGTGTTATCTGGTCTCAGAACATTCGCCATCACCAGCTTATAAAAAATCCCAGTGCTTTTCTTTATACAAATATGTGTTTGGGTTACAGTCTCATGCTAATAAGGATTAGGGCTTACATTTCGTAGATGTGTGTAATGCTCCCACTATTCCTTCCCCATGACTTGATTTATAATAAGTAATGGTTTAAATACGTAATACATTGTTTGTAATGTCTATCGAGCCGCAAGCCGAGACAAAGGCGCCGTGAACCGCCACCGCGCCGCGGCCCGGGCTCCCACTATTTTCCCTCCTTCTCGATGGAGCCACCATTAACAAGGATAAGCGCTGCGTTATTTGAGCAGCCATGTGTGCACACCGGAGGGTACAAACAGATATGATATGTTATTCACGTCACAACAAACATATCGGTGGCAGTACTCAGATACCTCAATACCAATGCGATGTCAATGTAGTAGATTTTCTAAAGTTTCTATATTTTACGAATAAAAGGATATCATATCAGCTAAGTAACCACCCAATATTGAGCTGAGTTCAGCTCAATGAACACGACGTCGGGAAGTTGCAGATACCTGGAAACATTTTATTTACTCGTGTAATATTTATGTGTCAATCTTGCTTTTTTGTGAGTATAAGAACAAGCTGAATTTCGAATATGGATGATTAAAAGAAACTATAAATGAACTATTGCCATGGTGTTTATTTTTTCCTAAAAGGGTTGTCCTTTTTAGTATGTTTATAATTATTCTGAAAATTTGACATCACTCTTGGACATGTCACTCAGTATGATCAAAGTCGGTTGCGTGAATGTTAGGATATAGTCGGATGTTAAAACAAGATCAATTTGTCACGTTCGAATAGACCTGGGGGTCTGGAAGCCGTAGAGAGCAAGAACCTATCCGGATTGTGTGCAAATCGAAACAGTATTGTTGTCCAGTGTATGCGGGATATAATCGGTCCGCCGCGCCGTGTCGTGAGTCCTAATGGAACGATGAATGGTTTGGAACAAAGACTGTGTTCATTGTGTTACGCCGTCCCTCTCTGCCTCTTCCCCGTCTGACCCGTTAAACTGCTAGACAACCATCTACAGACTCCTTTAAAGAGTTAACCAAAATGGAGAGATCTTTTTTAGATGTTAGAAACTGCATCGTGAATCGGCAATTTTATAATCTACCTAGTCTTCAGCAAATGGTCCTCTATATAGAACAACTTATTTTAATTTGTAAGCTTGACCAGATCAGATAGGAGGTCGATATTTAAAACGATTGCAGAGCGTTGGTTGGTAGCCGTTTTATCGCCTATCAGCCTATCACTCATGCGTCAATATCTTATACACATACTTTTTTATATACTTAATAGCTATCTCCACTTGTACAGAGCAATGGGAATTTGCCAATGGAGAAGCGTATGCCAGAGAACTAAAGCTGACACGCACAAGAAGAATAAGACAAATTTATTCTAAGTATTAAAGCATGTTATGCTTTAATTTACGCTCCTCCATACATATAGTCATGAGTAAATCGTAGAATCTAGTAAGTGATCTGCGATTCAGCCCCAGGCCAGGCCGTGTGTGAATATGCATCATCTGCCATCAGCCCAATCAATGTGTTAATCTTGCCTTTGTGAGTTCTTGTCTGACGGACACATGTTTGGAATTAATATCGCTGATGGCAACAGCCACGCAGCTGCTAAACAAGAAGGGGAAATTGGAATTTCAGGTTAAAAATGCAAAGCTTCCTCCAGTAATAATTACACGCACGCACATACGCACAAGCGGGCCTCCACAACGTCGCGCGTAAGAAAACGAGTAATAATTTTAATTTATAAAGAAAAAGCTTTCTTGACTCAACGGAATTTTAACTCCATTTAAATATATGAAGCAAACAAATTGGCAAAGAACCTTTACTCTCAGACAAGGCTGTCTACCCAGAGCTACCCAGAGCAGAGAATGTTAATTTATTTTCAATTAAGTAACTTCTGCAACGTAAAACGTGCCCTCTCAACATTATTACGTATTTAGGAACGCGTATTTTTCCAAAGGCAAACAGCATTAAGTTGTAAACATAAGTCAAAGGGAGCCTCACTTTCAGATCGGACTATAAATTCAAGTGAAAAGTGGCTCCGCTTAGTGCATGGGCTCACAAACAGCACAGTATATGTGCATGCGGTAATTCACATCTGTGATGATTATCCTGATAATTATTCATCATTTATTGAACTGTAATCCTGATAATTAAATGCAAATTCCATCAACTCGTATTACTTACAATTAGTAAACATAGACTAGTCGTAGTACCGTCACCCGCATGTATTTATATGTAACTTGCTCAACAAGGCGCACTACAATACATTAATGACGTAAGTTTACGTAAGTGTGTGAAATGTTCTTTCACACTTCTTTGTGTCAGGTATTGTTGCAAGTTTCTCAATGTCGCGCTTTTGCATCACGCGCGGTACCTATTCGAAAAGAAAAACTAGTGGCGTTAGTTAGTAGAATTAGGTATATTTATATTATATTTTAAGAAACAGAAAAGGTAGGCCTACAAATCGTACCTAATAGGTAATCACTATTACGAGGTTTCATGGTTCTGTCGAATCTTGGTCAATAACTCAATATTTATATTTGTTTTAGCGCTTTGTCTCATCAAAAATTGCTAAGGCTTAGTTCTTCATATGTAAGTATTAGATTGTAAGTGTTAGAGGAGAGCTGAAGATCGAGCTCAGTGGCGTGCCATGGGAGAGGCCTATGTCCAGCCGTGGACTGATACAGGCTGATGCTGATGATGATGATGATGTAAGTATTAACACACACTCACATAGGTAGGTATAAAATAGTGAGGTGCTATTTAACACGGATAGAATATAAATGGGATTGTTAGGGAATTACCACACTGGCGCCGCTGACGCATGCGGCGACGACGTGCGAGTGTCAGCGATATACACACGCAGAGCGCTATCTCGTTCGCGCACCGGCGCTGCATGCGGAAACCGCAGCAGTGTGAAAGCCGCCTTAATCACAGATAGTACAGTCATTTTATTTTCACTTGTATGGGAAAAATGTCTGGAAATAATTCATAATAGCAGAAGTATTTAGTTGTATGGCTTAAAAGTCATGTTAGTCATTGCGTAGACAGAAAATCCTATAAAAAAATGACCTTGAAAAAATCCTCATTTAATTAATTTCTAAAAATCGCCTAAATAAATATATCAATATTTTATTATTTATTATGGTTCCTTAAGACACATTATTTGTGGATGACGGAAAATGAGACAAAAAGAAGAAACCCTTCATATATATTTTGATGAATATTTACTTCCCGATGGAAAGTTTGTAGGATTTTTCGTTCAGTCATCTTAGAATGACATTTTAAAACTATATAAACAAAAAAAATCTCTATTATAAATTAATGTTTGAAAAAAACGTATCTTTACTGGAATAAGAGTGCATCTAGAACCTGAGTGTTACACGAACTCAACTCCGTAGGGATTACTAACACGTGAGATGCTCAGGAATGTACTCGCAGGATTGTGCTGTATCTGTACCGCGACAGGACAAATCTGATTAGTGAGAGTGAGCTTGGATCCAGCCATCTCGTCTGGTAGAAACAAGAAGGATTTTATTAAATCCAACTGACAGACTTAGTTTTAAAACTATCCTTTTATGTTCACTAATACTAATACAGGAGGGGTATTCCAACTTTAAAATCAAACAATTTTATGCTTCAAATCGATCTACAATTTTACACTTTAGCCTCCTATATTCTTCAATTTTGCCTGCTGCAATTTCACAATGTAGCCTGCTGCAATTCCACAATGTAGCCTGCTGCAATTCCACATTGTAGCCTGCTGCAATTCCACATTGTAGCCTGCTGCAATTCCACAATTTAGCCTTGCAATCGCATCGGGTCCCGCGGGTGGTGTCGAATGTTTTCACTACCTTATCTGTCTTTGCTCTTGTATGTGATGTCTTTAGTCAGATGTTGTTGATGAAGTATGGGGTCGTACAATAGTATTAATATTAAGTATACTTACAGCGAAACGAGCAGTCTCTCGTACTCGCTAATCAGAAGCAACGCTGCACTGCACTGAAACGTACTCGTACGTGGAAGCCGGAACCCGACTTTATATTATTCTGTATAATTATGTTAATTTGAAACTCCAGCGAGTGCCGGCGCCGGGTGTAGTGTATAATGTTAATATAGCCCACATCCGCATTGTTGAAGCTTCATGTTAGTAGACGCAGGTACATTTGGTTTTATCAGAGACCAGTCCAGTAAAGACCGTCCCCTGGCAGGAAGGAAGTACATATAAATACTGAAAAGAGGGAAGGAAAACACGTTGCGCTGACCCTTGTTATTGGATTAGGTTTTAAATCGCAAGTGAGAAATGAGTAGTAGTATAAAATAATAAATATATTGTACAGATTAAATATTATATTGTTTTGATTAAATCATTATTTGTAAACTCTGTAATAATATTAAGATAAGATTATGCTGTATTTGTCTAGATAAGTGAATTGAATATTTTTTAAGGAAATAAATACTTAAACCATAGTAAAATCAATCAATTAGAATACTACTTCATAAAGAAACACGCGCAATTTTCTGTCTACACAGATAGAGGTATATTTTATTATTTAATGGTCTCTGGTTTTACATTCTCGCAGACCATTATTAATTCAAGTCTAGATCTACAAAACAGCGCTAAATTAATCACTAGTTTTAATGTAATTTGGTTTTCAGTACAAATTACATTAATTACTGACGTAATTGCGTTGCTCCGAATACAACATAATAACGTAAGTAGCAAGAAAAGGCTTTTATGTTAAACTACGGATTGGATGGGAGTAAGTAAATAATGGATTGGTTGTGTGGAGTGCGAATGGTGAGCCGGTAAGTGGCGTAATGGCCTAAACTAACATCTTTTGTTCAGGATTGCTGGTCACTCGCAGATAACGGTTGGATATTTAATAGCATTATAACCACCGACGCAAAAGAGGAGGGTTTAAAGTTTGAGTGTTGTGACTGTTATGAGTGTTTGATCTGAGTGACATATATGAGTATGTATAAGTATCTTTATGTTTACGGCACGGTTGAACAGCTTTAAATGCTTAAAATAATGAAAAAAGTAGTAAAACACTTTATTGTACAACAATGAAAAATACAACAAGTTATAATAGGTACATAACATTTGTACAAAAGCAAATTCACCCCTTTAGGGATCTCATCCAATTAGTCTTCATAGCAGGCGGCAGGTTGCAGGTTTCTACCGAATGAGCTTAGACATCTTTTATCGAAATCGGTTCAGTCGTTTCGGGGGGCTTTCGGGATTATTAATTGTTTTTTTTTTAGCTTTTATATTAATAATTTAAAATTGTTATCAACTACACTCTACAGTAAAGTTAAATAATATTTAAGGCTGGTCATCTTTCAATAAATTAACGAAAACCATCGAAACATCGTATAATATTAAAGTACCTTCCCTACTCAGACTATAAATCGTTTTACAGCAAGTACTTTTGTAAGACTTAAAACTTTTCCAGTCACGGAAAGCTACTTGGAGTTATCTTTTCACTAAATTAAATTTAAAAGCGCTGAAATGACCGTTTTCCATTAGCAATGCGGCTTTCTAGAATATCGAGATAAATTCTAATGTACGTCGTAGTGGTTGGTAGGGTTAAGAGAAGCTTAGGTACTGCGGAATTTCAGTCCACTCAATAGGGAGAACTCCCGTCGGAAGATTAGGTATAAACAGCGTCAGACAGGTACACTCTACACGTATTGATTATGTTATACTTATACTTTGCTTCTGAAAACTAGAAAAGTAAAATGAGAATGCTACCTACTCACTGCATTGTCGTAAGACATATCCAAGGAACTTATGCCGCAGGGGGACCTCTTGGAGGGAGTATTCTTTTTATAACTGGGATTTTAGGTAAGTTTTTAGGTAGTTTTATATATTTATAGTTGTATTTAGTTTTAATTTAGTTTATTTTAATATTAGTTTAGTTTAGTTATTTTAATTTAATTTTTGTTACGTATTATTAACCGACATAGCCCGTCGGATCGCTAAACTTAAGTGGCAATGGGCAGGGCACATTGCACGGAGAACCGATGGCCGTTGGGGCACTAAGGTTCTCGAATGGCGACCATACACCGGAAGGCGAAGAGTTGGTAGGCCCCCTACAAGGTGGACTGATGACCTGGTGAAGGTCGCTGGAGTCCGCTGGATGCGGGTGGCACAGGACCGGTCATTGTGGCGTTCAGTGGGGGAGGCCTATGTCCAGCAGTGGACGTCTTTCGGCTGAAATGATGATGATGATGATTATTAAAGCAAGTTTTTGTAATATTTAGGAACTTGAAAAAATGCCATTTTTCTCGGAGACGTAGCTGGCAACACGATCACGATCACATCATGTTGTTACCGACAGCAATGCAACAAGCTTCCGATTATACTGTCGCGCTGTATTACTTACTATTGCAACTACAATTGGAACTTTAAGCCTCGATGGGGTGGGTTCCGCAATAAAATACAATGCAAATATTGTTCATGGCACACCTCAATAAAATTGGAATAGGACAAGACAGTACAATACACAAATGTATTAATTCAATATTGTTGTGTGCATCTCACCAGCTTGGCTATTTCTGACGCTAACGCTTACTGTGTGTGTAAAGTTTTAGTTGCCTACCTTGTAAAACAGAGCCGTTACAAATTATTTATTCTCCGGCAATGTGTATAAAACGTCGCTTAAGCAAGTTAAACATAACCCGTGGAGCGGAGCTCCGCAAACCCGCAGCGCAGTCCGTATTAGCATGTATGCGCGGCGATGTGTCATGGCAATAAAAACGTCCCGATTAATTCCAGCCGCAGTTGCTTGTTAAGGCGAATGCTCTCTTAATGACCGTACATTGAGCCCGCCACCCCCGCAAGCGGCAGATTAACATTTTTAAATATTATTTAAAAGAATCTCCTTATTCTTAAAAAAAATGAGTTTAGTGAAGTCTATATCATGTCAATAACAAATGTTTTTTTCATCTTCAAAGATGCATCCAAAAGGTTAATGTTCTAGATTTCACTAAATATAATATTTTGCGTAACTCCCCCGTAGCGTCAAAATGACAGCCGAGTGGAGTTTGATGGAGTGTGGCGCTAAAAAGCTATGTTCGATTTTCTAACACATGCCTGTACAGAGGTCAGGAACTAGATGAAGGTCATTCACGACACCGTACGTTTGATAGCGTGAATATATATTATTCTGAAGTACAAACGCTACCGTACAATAAAATGCCTATTTAGTATGGGACTCATACTAAACGGCCATTTCGAATAGATAAGCAATAGGTATGCGGTTCTGATGGATGTGATTCCACCTTTAAAGTTTGTAGTTGTTAGCGAGTTCATCTCATTTGAATAGTCCTGGGCATCAGTATGCGACTTGTTGAGCGAGGCCGCGTCGCACCGCCACCGCGGCCGCGGCCGTGTCGCACCTGCGGCTAACTTCCACAACTTCAAAATATTCAACTACTTTAAAATTCTGCTCCGACTCGTAGCAGACGCTTATTCGGTTGAAACTTTGGAAGAGAGTTGCTGTGATTGCGTATGTACTATAGAAGTTAAAATCTGAAAGTCACCTGCGATAAATTCTTGAAAACTGAGGACTTATGGGGAATATCAGTTGTAGTCATCAGCAATATCATAGACGACATAGCGCCTTACTTAGCCATCATTTATAACAATTCAGTTTCACAAGGTGTTTTTCCAGATCTAATGAAATGTAGTAAAGTCATACCTCTATTTAAATCGGGTGATTCTAGTGATCTAAATAATTTCCGACCGATATCGATACTTCCTGTACTAAGTAAAGTCTTTGAAAAGATAATGTTAAATGATCTACTGGGGCACTTCAACAGACATGGACTGCTTACAAGCAATCAGTTTGGTTTCACAAAGGGACGTTCCACAACCGACGCTGCTGCAGAACTCATTAAACATATTTTCAATGCTTGCCGAGACAAACGTTATGATGCAATTGGTATATTCTGTGACCTTTCAAAAGCTTTTGATTGTGTAGATCATAGAACGCTCATTCTTAAATTAGAACACTATGGTCTTTCAGAAAATGCCCTGAGTCTCATGTCTTCTTACCTTAGCAATAGAACACAAACAGTTGTTGTAAATAAAACCCAGTCTAAAGGGACTTTAGTAAAATTAGGAGTGCCACAGGGTTCCATTCTGGGCCCATTCCTGTTTTTGGTTTATATAAATGATTTACCTTGTGTAGTACAAAACCTTTGTGGTATGATTTTGTTTGCCGATGATACATCTTTAATTTTCAAAGTTGAACGGCAATCCAATGATTTATCTGTAATTAACAATACACTAGCTGGCGTACTAAACTGGTTTACTACTAACAATCTGTTACTTAATGCTAAGAAAACTAAATGTATTCGATTTGTTTTGCCAAACGTGGCACCAATGGACACTAATATAGTTATAAATGGTGAATGTTTAGATATAGTAGATAAAACTGTGTTCCTTGGTTCAACGTTGGACAAAAATTTACAATGGAGTCCTCATATAAAAAAACTCGCTCTTAGACTAAGTTCAGCCGCTCATGCCGTTAGAAAAATTAGACAACTGACTAATATTGAGACAGCTCGCTTAGTTTATTATAGTTATTTTCATAGTGTAATGTCATATGGAATTCTGGTTTGGGGCAAAGCAGCTGACATACAGACTATTTTTGTTTTACAGAAAAGAGCCATTCGCTTTATGTATAACTTAAAGGCAGGTACATCAATTAGAGAATTATTTAAAAAAATTAATATTTTAACTCTTGCGTCCCAATATATCTATGATAATATTATTTTTGTTGTAAAGAATATACACACATTCAAGAAGAATTCTGACATCCACAGCTATAACACTAGAAATAAAAACAAGCTTGCTACCAGACGATGTCGTGTCCGCAAAGCATATAAGTCATTTTTTGGCCAGGGTATTCATATTTATAACAAGTTACCCGTCGATGTTTTGAATCTATCATTTCCCGCTCTTAAGAAATACTTGAAAAAAACTTTAATGTCAAAGGGTTATTACAGGGTCGAGGACTATATGACAGACATATATGCATGGCCCAAACCAGAATCTATAAAATCATCTAACATTTAGAGGACACAGTTCAAGTAAGAAAGAATATCAAACGTATTGCGAAGCAGTCAGATTTGGATTTTATTTTTATTTTTCATTTTAATTACACAATAGGCAGGTACATGTCTGTCTCTCAAGCTGTTTTGATATGCCTTCTTGAAGAACTACGCATTATTGTATATAGTATCTTTAATGTATTTGTAGTACTGTTTTGAAAAAATAAGTCCCGCCGAGTTTCTTGCCGGTAATAAGTAATACTTCTCGGGTCAGAGGTGTAGGGTTAGAACCGGTGGTAGTTTCTTTTCTCTCTGACGTTCATAAGTGCATTGTAATGTGCCTAAATTGAAGAATAAATATCTTTTATCTTTTTATCTTTTTTTTTAAAACGATGGCCGCAAACACACGTGAGCCATGCGTGTTATATTTCTGGCTGCAGTGCGCCACCTCGTCGCTACTAAATGGTGCTGAGTTAGCTTAGACTCACTCTATAATAAAACTAACATAACTTACAGCGCCCTGCGCGTCCAATATAACAACGCCTTCAGGATGCTGTTGGGACTCCCGCGACATTGCAGTGCGTCAGGCATGTTCGCAGAGGCGCGCACAGATGACTTTCACGCGATAATGCGAAAACGTGTCGCGTCTCTGCTAAGACGTATTGCTGGTAGCCCCAATAGCCTCCTGGAAACAGTGGCGGGATGGTACGATGGCCCTTTTCACTACCACTGGAACCAGATGCACATGTTGTCCACTTAGGATTGTAAAAATATGCTAGCATGTAAACTAATTTTAAGCTTTGTTGTTAAAATATAATTAAGTTTTAGAATTAAGTAACTAACTGTAACTAACACAAATTATGGATTTTTTCTGAAATAAACTGAATTGAATTGAATTGAAATAAAATCTTCATACATATAGCAATACAACTTGAAGTAACCCAATTTCACACAATCCAAGTAAATTAACGGTACCATAATATTTCCCATTTAGGAGAATAGCCTTATAAACGTACGTTTCTAATTATAATAATTCGGGCAGACCTGCATAGCTACTCGTATATCTGACCTGTACACTAGCTACAGGTCGATTAACTTAATTGAGTTGTCATATATGTTTGTTTATTACACATAAGCTTATATTAATCTCTAATTAATCTGCCCACTGTAATGACCGAAGGGCGGGATTATGCTGTATGTTACGTCCAACACAGGCTGGTCACCTGGGGATCGAATAAGGTCATTTCGTGTTAAAAGAAGACTCCGGGCTGCAGCTCTTCAGATTCACGACCTTAACTTCAACAATACTATTATTTTAATTTGATATTGATATGTAACAAATATTAAGGATAGTTAATATGGATATCAATAATAAACTATAATAATCAAAGGAATCTCCGGATTGTCAGTCCAACGAGCTGCCAAAAATAAAAGAGAAGAGCGCTAAAAGTGTAACTTTTTATAGTAATTATTTTCGAAAGCAATTAAAAGCGCATTACTGTAACTATAACAGCTTACCTTCGCTTCAACTGCAAAGCTAGAAAGCAGCTGCAGGAAATTAAAATACCGGACGCTGCACTTAGAGTTAAACCACAGGCCTCCCCAACTACTAGATGGTCGACTTTAACACAACTATCTATCACTACACAGTGTAATTCTTTGGCATTCTGTAAAGGGAGGGTTAAAATATGTTCAACTGTTATGTAATCTGTTATTATGTTGTAGTTTAATGTTATTTTAAAATGTTTTTGTAATATATAGTTAAAATTGTTTTTGTAATGTTATTAGAATATTAGCTTCATGACCAGTGATCGGCGAAAAGGATTCCACACGGGGTGAATGACGTCAATCATTATGCTAGTATGGATATGCAGCGGCATTTGCGGGATAGAAAAATAAAATTACAGTAATTTTCACAAACATTTGTAATTAAGAGGATGATAAGAGCTAAATTCCCTCCCTATCGTTTTCAGCGCGAGTGAAAGAGAAACACTGCGTTACGATTAGTATGGGAGCTCATTGCAAATTTTGCAAATTGATGGATTAAAAAAAAACTATGCATTAATTGAGAAATTTAAGGCAACGAAGTTTTTAGTATTAGTGTGGTGGAATGTTGTCCTTAATTACAGACATATAAGCCAAGAAACTAAAGACGTGCAATTGTTTTAAGCTAATTTGGATGCTGATAAGCAATAATGTGTTAACCCACAAAAATACGAAAATTGAGATTTTAGTGTCATTTTGTAGCTTATTCACTTCTCATTCTTTTGCAAAAATGGCCTAAGTGATTTGAAATCTCCAAACGTATGAAAATTAGGAAAAATGGTTAACACATTTCCTTTAACACGCGTTGCCTATTTTGCAATAATGCGTTTAGTATCTTGACTCATTACACAAATAGACAGCGTGTATACTATAATGTCAATAATGTGTTATGTGGGGTTAACTCATTATTGCGAGATTCCCATTCCGCTAGTGCAAATTTTGCAAAAGTGCTGTGAAAGTAAATGTTACAAAAAATAGTGTGTATTTCGGAAATTTAAGTACATTTTGTGCATAAACGTGTTATTCGATTCAGTTTTGATTAGATAAACACCGACATACAGTATTTATAAAGAGTTATCAAACAAAATTTAAGGAAATGTGTTTTTGAGTTTAGATGGCCGAAAAATATACAAATGAAACCGTAAAATGTATTTTTTTTTTAGAAATGAATTAAGACAACCATTATGAATAATATACGTTTGTGTACATTCCGTTTTTCATGTTACTTTTATAATTATACTGATTAAAAATAACTTCATGCACTTGACTTAATATTGCGAAACGAAAATAATATAGTACTCATGCATTAAGAGGCTTGATCGGTTATTGGTAAACTAAGTTTACTTGTTGTCTTATATTTTCATCCATTTTATAAGACTTGACTCATTATTGTTAAACTATATAAAGACCATAAATTGTTATTAAGTGGTTTAATAACCATAACATTATATTACTAAATTATGTTTTTAGGTTTGAATGTTATTGAAATACATTATCAATTAGTTTTTTATACTTTGTTTGGTTTATGTTCATATATTTTCCACTCAACGGTCTTAACTGGTACAATTGGTATTAAGTGCCTAGGTATATTTTAGTTGTAAATAATAATCTTACGCATTAAACGACGCTCTTGATTATCTAGTCGATAGTAAGTACTGCAGATCCTGAATCCTGATTATTTTCCCGAAAATAATGAAAAGATTACTTTATGTAACACAAACTGGACGACCAAAAAGACGATGAAAGAGACCAGTGAGAAACGAAACGACAGAAGGAATTTGAAAAGTATTGAAGTGCTGGTTCAGACGAAGCTGCGAGCTGCTAGTGCGATTTTGCAAGGATCTGTCATTGAAGTAATACCGCAAAGAAGCTATATATAAAACAAATTCAAAGGGAGTCTCTATGTTCTATACTCGAAATGACGAGCATTTTAGATCGCACATCTTAATTAAGGCTGTTGCCATATGCCAGATGAACAAGAACTTAGCTAGTGGTAAAACAGATCTAACAGTAAATACGAACTCTTAACTTCGATTTAGGCATGACACATTCCTTGTTTCATATTCCTACGAGCTTTGAAATATCATTATCAATTAACAATATCAAATCAGAAAAATTCGCATTTTTGGAAGAATTACTTATCAGGATGGAACGCGTGAGCCTGGAGTTTGGACTAAAGATTAACCAAAAAAAGACGAAAATAATGGTAATTGACCGCGTTGACAAGGACTCGCCCAAAATAACCAAGATTGCGAACTGTGACGTGGTACAATCCTAGAGCTATCTTGGAAGATGGAAGATGAAATAAAAAGGCATATGGCTAGAACCGCAATGGAAAAGTTAAAAAGAATATGGAAGAACTGGAACGTTACAAACACCACGAAGGTTCGGCTTGTTCGGGCCCTCATTTTTCCCATATTCTTATATGCTGCAGAGACTTGGACTTTTCGGAAGACAGAAAGAGCAAAGATAGACGCCTTATGTGGTGCTGGAGGAAAATGATGGGGATATTGTGGACCGACTTTCGGACTAATGTCTCCATCCTCAAAGAACTCCGCATCAAGGTTGCTTTATAGGCGTTGGCCTATCTAAACAACCGCATATTCAGGTTTTTCGGCCACGTCTCGAGGCAAAAGAATGATTGTATAGACCGTCTGATGGTACAGGGTACAGCAAACGGAGAAAGACCACGTCAGAGGACCGATGCGATGGACTGACCAGATCAAATCCGCTATGGAAGGACCCTTGAACAAATTTGTTAGATTGACATCAAACCGGCTAGAATGGCGAAGAATTGTACAACGAGCAACATCTGTATCTGATACTGCTAATTAACCACGACACTGCAAAGAGTACAACGACTAAGAAGAAGGGCCATCCATATCATAAAATCCCTATAATATGTTCAGAAACTAAGCATTAGCTTAGGCCATTAGGCCTATATTAAGCCTATATAAACCTGTATCTGTGGTACATCGTAAAGTTTACTTTACAGTATCGATGACCGATGCTTTAATTACATTCAAAATCAATACAGTTGGTCATGAATTATGGTGTAGTCGGAGAGGAGGACGTCCTCTTCCCATGCCCGCCGCCAAAATTCAGCCATGGCCGTGCAATGGCGGTAATTTTTATGGTTTCCGAACACGTCATTGAGGATTTTTTATGTCTTTAGATAAAGCGATAAGGTAGTGCATACTTAGAAATTAAAATAAAACTCGTGTCATTCATAATAATATCATGAAACTCACTTCATTTCACCAAAACCACACTCGTACTTTAATACCCTTTGTTATGTACTAGTCACATAAACTACCATTTAACGACATTGTCGTTTTTGTCCTCTTTAATTATTATATTATGCCACTTAACTCTTGTTTAATACGATTCATATATCAGTTGAACATTTACCAAAAAAATGTTATGAGCTATAACATATTTATTAAGAGTATAATGTCAGTTTTATACATTTCGCAACACTATGTTAAGTATCATGACATGTTTTTGAGAAGAATTAACGACTTAATACAATTCGCAATAAACAAAAAGTGGATTATTGCGTTAAATTCAAATTCATTACTAAAGTTATAGTCATAAATCAATAAAATTACTCATATTTAACCTGTAAAACATTAAATTTATAACAAAATCGAAAAATTTTAGAACAAATCGTCAGAAACCACGAAAAAATATTTAGGTGCCATTTTCTCGAAATGATGCGCATGCGGGTTAACACATTATTGCTTATCAGCATCCATTTTAGATGTAACTTTGGAATTATTTTCTATCGAGCCGATTTCGTCCAATTGTGTATTGGAATTAACCTTAATTATTAATGAATATTAACATATATTTTTTTTTAACTTTTCCAAAACAAGTAGTTATAGCTATATGACTGTTTAAGTAAAGTCAATATGAAGGCCATCGGGTCTTCTCAGCCTCTTAAGTATTTTAATGAAATTATTTATTTCGCATATTATTTCTTGTTTTTTTTTTCATCTCTATAAAATTAAAATAACAAACCATTATTTTACTGGTCAACGAGCGAGTTCTTAGTTCGGGGCGGACTACTAGTTACCGACACTGATTCATTGTATTAAACATAATACAAACACGAATATTTTCGAGCAGTTTAATTGGTATCGCGGGCGAAACGGCGCATCCATAATACTATGTCTAGTTGAATTCCCGCGGTGTGGAATCCTTTTCGCCGATCACTGTTCATGACGCATTAGTTATACTGTAATGTCATGTAAACATGTTTTTGAATAAATAAATAAAAAAATCAATAAAAAGTAAGTGCTGCCGCAGAATTTAGTACGTGAGCGGGACTGTTTATTTCAATAAATAAATAAATATTATGGGACAATCTTACACAAATCAACCCAGTCCCACAGTAAGCTCAATAAGGCTTGTGTTATGGGTGACCCGCCTCCAAGTCATATGGAAAAACCGTGGTATTAGCTTCCACACTAAAACACGCCTAGTAAGAGCCTTGGTCTTCCCAATTTTCATGTACGGAGCGGAAACGTGGACGATACTCGCCAGAGAGAGACAGAGAATTGATGCATTCGAAATGTGGTGCTGGAGGCGAATGCTTCGGATACCCTGGACGGCCCGGCCAGGGCCGGACCTAGGGTAGAGCAAGTGGAGCGGGCGCTCTAGGCGCCGGATGGCAGGGGGGCGCCAAAATGGCAAAAGAAAAAAAAGTCTTAAAGCGAGTGTGGCGCGGGCGCAATATTTGTACGTTTGGAGTGGAGTGGTGCGACGGCGGGTGGTACCTTTACCTTTTGGTATATAATTTTTGGTATTTTTATTATTTCAACTTGTTTTATCAGACGTGACTCGCTACTTTTAATCTTGAAGGGCACGAAATAAAGGCGCCAAAAAGATACGTTCTTTATATTTTTCTAAGCGATTTGGTTTATCAGGATTGCATTCTATTATTTATTTTTTAAATCGTTGCTTTTGATCTTGAAAGGCGCGAAATAGAGTCTGAGTCTGAAAACGTAACGATCTTTGTAATTTTTTCAAGCAATTGGGAATTTTAGGACTATTCTTTTAATCACTGCTTTTAATCTTGAAAGGCGCGAAATGAAACCTGATAAAGGCGCCGAAAAACGGGTTGCATTTATTATCTATTTTTTTAAATCACTGGTTTTGATCTCGAAAGGCGGAAAATTACGGCTTATAAAGGCGCCGAAAACGTAAAGAAGGCAAAACAAATATAAAGCTTAACGACCCCCAGAAGATGAACATTCAGCCTTAATATTGTATTTATTTTATTTTATTAAAACTGCATTACTTTCCCGATACTGACTTTAAACTTCTAAAATAATAGTTTTAAGATTTTTGTAATTTTCATTGTTTGTAGTTCACAGTGCCTTGGTTTTACTGTAATGCTGTGTAACTTATTTGAATAATAAATAATAATAATAATAATAAAATGGTTTCGATGCTCGCACTCGCGGCTGGCAACGCAATTTCAGCAAGCCCTCGAACTTGGCTCCCTCCCGCCCTCCTTAACAACTGGTGTAACCTTCCTGCTCTATAAGTCCGGTAGTACCACGGAAGCGAAGAACTATCGACCCATCACGTGCTTGCCTACACTCTACAAGCTCCTTACATCCATTTTGAGAGCAAAAATAAACGCGCATATGGTCGCAAACAACATTTTGGCCTCCGCTCAAAATGGATGTAGGGTTGGGTCCCGTGGTACTAAAGAGCTCCTCCTCATAGACATGACCATTTGCCAACGAGTCCGGCGGAACAGGGGGGCCCTCTCAGCCGCCTGGATTGACTACAAGAAGGCCTATGATTCAGTGCCTCATTCATGGCTGGAGAGGATCTTAGAGCTGTATAAAATTGATGCAGCCTTAAGATCCTTCCTTGGCGCGTGTATGAGGCAGTGGACCACAGTACTTCGTCAACCAGGAGGCGGGGATGACCCCCCTGGCCCGCAGGACTTTATAAGGATCGAGCGAGGAATATTTCAGGGCGACAGTCTGAGTCCCCTGTGGTTCTGCCTAGCTCTAAATCCGCTCAGCACCCTGCTGAAGGATTCGGGGCTAGGTTGCCGGCTTCGGAGAGAGGGTGAAGTCATATCTCACCTTCTGTACATGGACGATCTCAAATTATTTGCACCAAATAACCGGGACCTGCTGGAGCTACTAAAAACCACTGAAGTCTTTAGTAATTCCATCAAGATGGAATTTGGTGTTGATAAATGTGCGGTTATGCATGTACAGCGGGGGAAAGTAGTAAATTCAACAAATTTACAACTTTCTGAGACGATGACGTTCAGATCTATCTCTGAATCAGAAACCTACAAATACCTTGGTATGTCACAGTCGTTGGGTATTGAGGATGCGGGTATTAAACAGGCGTTGAGGGAGCGCTTCTTCGGTCGGCTGACAAAAGTACTCAATAGTCTTTTGTCAGGTGGCAACAAGGTGCGCGCCTTCAACGCCTGGGTAATGCCCCTACTCACATACTCCTTTGGCATACTAAGGTGGACACAGACCGAGCTGGATGCCCTGGATCGGAGGGTCCGTCTATTGCTCACCACACACCGTATGCTTCACCCACGCTCGTCCGTTATGAGATTGTACATTCCACGGAAGTGTGGAGGTCGCGGCTTTTTAAATGCCAAAAATCTCCACAACCGTGAGGTGTACAATCTCAGGAATTATTTCCTTAACAACGAGTGTGAGATGCATCGTGATGTGGTGGCAATAGATAAGGGCCTCACGCCGCTCTCCTTGGCGAACGAGAACTGGCGCAAACCTGTGGTGCTAAGCACCGAGGATCGCAAGGCGGTATGGAAGAGCAAGGAGCTACACGGGCGGTTCTACGGGGCCCTCACGGGACCCGACGTAGACCTGCTCGCGTCGGTGAACTGGTTACGATTCGGGGACCTCTTCGGAGAAACCGAAGGTTTTGCCTGTGCAATTGCGGACGAAGTTATCATGACGAATAACTACCGGAGATATATCCTGAAGGACGGTACGGTCGACATTTGTCGGGCATGCCGCCGTCCCGGAGAGTCACTCAGGCATATCATCTCCGGTTGTTCCCATCTTGCTAACGGCGAGTACTTGCACAGACATAACCTCGTAGCCAGGATCATACACCAGCAGCTTGCTCTCCTATACGGTCTTGTGGACCACGAAGTGCCGTACTACAAGTACACACCTGCGCCAGTTCTCGAAAATGGTCGTGCCACGCTCTATTGGGATCGATCTATTATCACGGACAGGACTATTGTAGCCAATAAACCTGATATCGTGGTAATAGATCGACCGCAACGCCGGGCCATGCTCGTTGACATCACCGTCCCATGTGACGTGAACCTCGTGAAGGCTGAGAAGGACAAGTCCAGCAAGTACCTAGACTTAGCTCACGAGGTAACCGCCATGTGGGAGGTTGATTCGGCGATCATTGTGCCGATAGTTGTTTCTGCGAACGGTCTCATAGCGAAGAGTCTCGACCAACATCTCGAGAGACTTTCGCTACGGGGTTGTGGTTGGATCAAGGGTCAGATACAGAAGGCGGTAATTCTGGACACGGCGCGCATAGTCCGAAGGTTCCTCTCTCTGCGGCCCTAACCACCGGCAGCCTGGGCCCTGCCCTGTTGCCGGCGGCACCCTAGGTTAGGTTTTTTATAATGTTTTTATTGTTTTTGTATGTTTTAGATGTATTTTGTATTTTACTTTTATAAAAATGTTATAAATTACCTAGCCTAAGATGAAAGAAAAATAAAGAGAAATAATAATAAAATAATAAATCCAAGTATGAGATCGTGAGAGCTCGCCAAATCTATACCTCTCGCCAAAATCGCCCTTTGTATGGAAATCTTATTAAGAATGGTTCAAAATTTAAAGATATAATTGCGTATAAATTTATAAACTTTAATGATGAAACTTACATGACTTTGAATAGCATATTTTAACTTATGTTATGAAATATTCATTGTTCAAGTCATTGTTCCAATATTTTGTGATTCTTGCAATGGATTAATAGCGTTCAACTTTTGGGTCTGGGTTAGTTTTTTGAAATTCTTACTGTCATAAAAAACATACACCATTTATGTTTTAAATTGCTTTATGTTACTTGATTTTATGACTAAAACATGAACAAAACTTTTTTTATGTCACTCTATATTATCATGGGGATTACTTTAATATGGAAACGGGACTGTTCACCTAACAGAACTATAACTATACCTAAAACTTTAACTACGAGAATTTACTAGTTTATCTTTTAGGCTACATTCCAAAACATGCAGTTTGCATGAATTGTATTACTTCATTTCGTGAATATCAACTTGAACTAACTAAATTTATCCATTCATGTTTTAGGTAGCAAATTCAAAACTGAACATCTTAGAGAAATCTTCTACCTATCAGTGACGGCGCGTCCATAGAACATGATTCCCGGCTGCTTGCCTAATTTTCATGCACCTGACCAGTTTTTCTACAGCTCATGAAGAAATTTTAAACCAAATTAAGCCCCGGCTGCCTAAAAAAAATTTGACCCACCGCCACTGCTAATACTATTTTTGAAGGCCCATAGTCCTAATTATAGTGTTTATTATATTTGAAAAAGAGGAAACCATTTTAAATTGAAACAGTTGATTTACCTTTGTTTACTTCAATTGGTGCTCTGCATTTTTCACGAAAATAGTATTGCCGAATTTCACTTGCCAACCAACTTTGCGGAGAAGTTTCATTTGGCCGAATTCTATTTCCCAACTTTACATAATCCAACCTAACCTAACCCAACTTAGTAAGTAATTTCCATTTCCCAACTATGGGGTTGGAAAATGAAATGGTTGCGCGATAATTATTTGGTAAAAGTTATTCGGCCAAATGAAACATCTGCGAAAAGTTGGTTGACAAGTGAAATTCGGCAATACAATTTTCGGCAGCAAGGCAGGATACATTATTGCACAAAGCTAAATCAATCAAATTTCCTAATTTTGCTTGTATAGGCCTTAGGAGGCCACTGTTCATTTATTGGCGTCAAATAACTAATTTTTGGGTACTTGATTTTGCTTTTGTACTGGTTCATCTTTTGAATCAAACCGTTCATAATCAGGGCACGTTGTTCATCTTCTGGGCGAATTGGCATATTTTGGCACAAACATTCTTATAAAAAATGCTGTACGGTTCTAAAAGGGTTTGGAATAGCTTATTCTAACTAGATAATATGCCAAATAATTTTTTTTACTTGTGGAAAATTGGTTATAACATACATAAAAAAAATACTTAAGTTTGGGTAGTCCCTTAATAGTTCATTTATGACCTAACCCTATTTCTCTAACGCTTTTGGGTAAAAAGCTTCGACGAGGGGCGCCAAAACCCGATTTCGCTCTACCCTGATCGAAGGCTCGGGCCGGCGCTGGGCCCGGCGCACAAATATGTCAATTCTCTCACAGCTCAAGATTGTAACACGTCTGTCCACCATCTGCCGACACCGGTTGCTTTCTTACTTTGGCCATGTTATGCGTCGAGATGATGAAAGCTTAGAAAAAGCGATTTTGGTCGGAAAAGTGGAAGGCGAAAGACCTAAAGGCCCCCCACCAACTAGGTGGTCTGACCAAGTTAAAAAAGCCACCTCAGGCAAACTCCATGAAGCGGTGAGGGCTACGAGAGATCGAGACCGATGGAGACATATTACCAAAGCTGCTAAACCAAGTGGTCACGATCCTCAGTAATGAGGGACCGACATGAAGAGAGAGAGATGGGTACTAGGCGACGATATATATAATAGATAGATATAGATAAATACTTAAATACATAGAAAACATCCATAACTCAGGAACAAATATCCGTGATAAACACACAAATAAATGCCCTGACCAGGATTCGAACCCGGGACCTCCTGCTTCATAGGCAGGGTCACTACCAACTAGGCTAGGAGGCCGTTAATATATTTCAATACACGAGTATAATACGGTAGTAAATGTGGCATGCATGCCCCATCTACTACTGTAATCAGATTTTTTTGCTGCGCAACTTAAATATTTACCATTAAAAAAATACCACTCAGGGTTGTCACATACTACCTACCTATAAAATGGTATGATAAATTAGCATTAGTTCTACTGCTCGACTAGTAGCATTTTACAAGTTTAATAAACTTGCACTCAAGTATGTGCGGTGACGCTGCACGATAAGTAAGTAACACTGTGCTCGTTGTAAGCGCTTCATGTTGTGGTGTCTGTGTAGGTAACGGTGATGGCGCGTGAAAAGTATGCGCAGCGAATCCGGCGCTAGTTTTATTTTCCTGTTGTTAAAGACAATGTTTAAAAATAAAGGCAAAATCCACTGCTTCTATCTACATTGCCTACATTGTGGTATCGTTAGCAGATGTTCTGCTTAATATAAAATTACTCTTAGTAAAAGTACACTTAAAAGGCAAGTCGGTGGGATTCAGGTTCTATGGCCGCTCAGCCACTGCCACGAGTATGTTTAGTCTGTGAGTAGAACGAAGGCTGCCCGAGCAACGCTTAATCAAGCGTAGCCGGGTGCGGGCGCCCTTATTGCGCGCAAGCTAAATGAGATCTCGAAGCGTTTCGCTGAAATTGTACGTACAGGGAAAGTTCATACTTTCGGCATTACTTGAAATGTACTGTTTGTGTCAATAAAAACTAAAAGATGTTGAGAAACTTAAGTGTTATACAATTTTAGTTTACAAAAATTAACCAATTGACAGTACAGGTTATTGGTTTGTGTAGGTGATGGGTAATATGCTAGTCGGATCGTCATGACGCTCAGTTAGAACAAGTGCTCTTGGGTGAGGCGCTTTGCTATGAGATAATTTGCCAATTGTAGTAGTAGCTATTGCACAAAAAAAATACAAAGGCAAGCTATAAGGAATCTCTTCCAGCTAACCGTGTTATAATTGTCGCACTGAACAACATAGATGCTTTAAAGTGCTAATTCTACTACGAGTAGGTAATACTAGTATATTACACGAAAAGCAATAATAATAAATATTTAAATGTTTCAATATAATATGTTCCTCTTTCAGACAAAAGCGGCCGAATGGAATTGGATAAATTTTGGCGCACATGTAGATTATAATCGGGAAAGGGACAAAGGATACGTTTTATTCCGGAAATGTTCCACGTGAATGTGAAATGAGGGCGGGGCTAATTTTAATATAACCCTAGCCTCAGCTCACTGTACATATTGGTGGAAAGGAACTCACTTGATCCATCTATTCATATTTAGCAGAAGTAGTTCATCAAGTGTACTTCAGTGGGGCGGGGCGTGAACGGGCTGGCTGTAGCGTGAGCCGTTCTTAACTAAATTACTACACCCTTATTACGGCCCTCTCCCGGTACAAACAACGTTAATATTTACATCTACGTGACCTGAATCCTCAGTCAAGACTGACATATTTTTACAAGTTTCCATTAAACTGTTATAGAGATGGACTACGCGGAGGAACTTGTAAGTTAATCGGTAAGCGAGTCGGAGGACGAGGTCGGGTTACAAATCACTGTTTTTGTTGATACAATACACCGCCTTTTGAGGCGTAACTAACAAGATCATCTAATAGTATATACAGTTAGCCGTGTTTATGAAAATTCTAAGGAATATCAACATCGTCGTCCTATTATCTGAGCAACATAAAGGAAAATCCCTACATTCAGGAACTTGAACGTAAAAACCCCAGGCCGCCTTTACCTTTTATAAACCCTGTGAATCTCTCGTCGTCTCGATTTTGTATAGTGTTTAATATTTTACCACCATACCGCTAAATAATACTTAGTCGCATATTTTGAGTAACGTAAATGAGTACGTATAACTGTGTAAGTATTAATTAGCTAGGAGAGACAAGCGCTCGCACGGAATAATGAAATTGTCACTGAATTCAGAGCCACGCTCGGCGCACTACGTGGTTTCGTCGCATCGCCAGAAGTACACGCCGTTACTTTTAGATCTAGCCGAATCCTTCTATTTCAGTTGGGTCAGTCAGTCGATCCATTTGGTACGTAGTGGCCTCATAGTTATCCTTCAATGACTATATATCCTTCCTTCGCCGAAAAAAAGTTTATCCCATCTGAAATACTCGCAAGGATAATACGAAGTGATCCGTTCTATTGTCCTGGAGTGTATATTGCTACGTATAATACGGTAGAGAAGACGGTCAAGTTGAGGTATGTTTATACCTAACCAAAAGTTTTAAGTATTGCACCGTAAACTTTTTGTATTTATTCTTATCGTGACTAAAGCAAACATAAATAGCGATAACTTCTGAAATATGTAGTTGATTAAACTACTACTGGGACTTTTTTTACGAGAAATCAAGCAGTGATAATCCTAGTCTCACCTGCTAGCCTAATATGGTCGGGTTTTTATCGCCTGTCACCATAGCTGTCACGTTCTAACAAGTATGTAAGTGCGAAAGTGACGCATGACGCGATAGGCGATAAAATGATAACCATGGATGGCCTTCGGTGGTAGTGATGAGAGGGTCAAAGGTGAATACTCGTTTAAACAACTTATTCTTTGGCTTTTAAGCAATGGCTTTTAAAGAAACCTATATTATATTAATACATTACAATTTACAATTAAGGCATTCCTTACCAGCTCGGAAAGGCTCTTACTTTTTTTATAATAAATAAAATATATTTTATAGTGTAGGTACCTGTAACAGCGAACCATAAACATAATATCTCGTTGGGTTGGACACATTACGCTAACTCAAAACTTTTCAAAACAAGTTTTTCTTAAAATGATTTTTATACTAAATCGTGAAACAGATATAGGTACCTATAAACAATAAAACTCGACCTAAAACAAAAATAAAGTACTTCAATATTGAGTAAAAATCTTATGTGTACATGTCAGTCGCTACTCACTCATATTTCCCTTTACCGATATGCAAGTGATAAATATCAAATGATATTACCATTTTGCTGACATTAATAATACTTATGTAGATATTGGTAACGCGGTATCGCCATTCTCATGGAAATAATTGAGTGACAATTACGGCTTGATGAAATGGTGTGCATTACCCACGGGCATTATGCACCGGCATCGGTACTGCCTGTGTTCTGATTGGTTGAGAGGGCGAGGAGTCAAACCAGTGTAACGTGGCATTGAGGTCTAACCTTACTCCAACCTCATTGGATCACCGTCCTGGTCAGTTGAAATGGTGTGCATTACCCACGGGCATTATACACCGGCATCGGTACTGCCCGTGTTCTGATTGGTTGAGAGGGTGATTTATTTTAAAAACTACGCAAGGGCGATAGAGAGGCAGATGAGTCAATGTTTGCGGTAATTAAACCCATGGTTCGCTGGCGCATTACCTTCCTCGTTCCCGGGACGCGATGTGAATGTGCAGCATTCGCGTCGCGCACCGCCAATTGATTTAAATATGAAATGGCTCGCGCGACCAGCATGCTATTAATTAGGGATTACGTAGCGCCTGGACCGCCGCGCCGCGTATCATACGTTCATTATTGAATAGGCTAAAAAGTAGTAGTTGTATAGTTAGTTGTATAGTGTTAAAAGTTGTAAGCGATTATGCCACGTGTTCACGCGTTGCAGGTCGTCTAAAAACCCCGAAATATACTCGTAATATTTGGAGGAAAGTTTAAAACAGCGTTTATTCCTCTGCTAGAGCGTCGGAGAGAATTCTTTTGAGACCAAACCGCAGGTCATTTTATTTAAATTCCTCAAGGATGTGTAAGATAATATTTAAATAACGATATCTACGACAAAGTAAAGTTATACTTATAAAATTAAGTAGTTACTACCTACGAAATAGGACGAGAACAAAAACCCCATTTCCTGTGTCATAAAAAAACAAGGTATAAAACTAGAAAATCTATTACCATCTGTCTTTATCTTGTTAACATTTTAACTGTAAAACATTTTTCAAAGAAAATACAGCAACTGAGACATCCAAGCAAGACGCGGCTGTTAATAGTTTATTGCATTTACCATTTATATTAAACAAGAATAAAATGTCTGGAGTGCCGTTTAAAGTTCCAGAAGAAACAATAACAAAGTGCTCGACGCACGCTTAGCGGCTACCAGGGAAATAAAAATATAATTGAGCGCGGAAATAAAAACATAATTGAGCTGCAGTAATGGCGGTGAGCCTAACGAGCGGCGCGGCGGCGGCGGCGGCGGCGGCGGCAGCGGCGCGGGCTTCTAATTACAACACGATAAACACTGCAGGCTGCAGTCGGGGTGACGCTTGTCAATTATTATCGATGGTTTAATAACGTCCCCTCACGATGTCGTCGATAAATCCGTCAGTGAAAAAACAGAATAGTGATATACAGTATATACAGTATTTTTAGCATATAAGACTAGAATAGAATAGAATATTGATCAGATTACTGCAGGTTACGGCTACTGCCACACGCTATATGTCACCGAAATAATGCGCCTGCCAAAAATATATACCTGGGATTAAATTATATTAGGCCAGTATTTGAATGAGTTTACACTTAAATAGGTACAATTAGATTTTTCCCTAGAATTCAAATACAATATTATATAATATACACTATACATACAATATTAAAATTCACTTCATAGAAGTGCTACATTTTCAACTTCAGGCTAAGGGCTGATACCTTTTATAAATATTCAGTGTTAGGCCCAAAAGCCATTGTGAGGGAACACAATGTATTTACGTTCCGAATAAGCGCTGAAATCGCGAATAATCTACCAATTTGCACGACTAATAGAGGCAATTACACCGAAAATGTTTATTTCCCAGGTTTGGCTGTGTCTTAGCGGAGCGGCAGTGAGCCGCGCCGCTGAGCGCTGCGGCTGCCGTTAAGACCTCTGTAAATACGCCATCAAATTACTGTTTATTTTATAAATCGACTTGAAACAGGAAATTACCTTGTAACCTAAATACAGTTACATTACTTGTACCATAAGGTTTTTAATAATAATTTCTTTCCGAGAACGCTCTCCGTGAAATGGTCTCACTGACTAAGTTTTCGTGTTAGTTACGTGCGTGTACAATATTGGGTTACCGAAAATGATTATGCATTTAAAAAGTTGGCAACGCGTATGCATACCGCCACTTAGGTACGCCGTATATTATAGCAACGAAAAATTAGATTTTTAAAATAAACTACAGGTTTAACTTTAATTGAAAGCTGCTTTGAAATTTATTTTACTACTGAACAAAGCGTATATGAAGCACCTTTCTTCTGGTTTGCAGCTTGCCATCGCAGCGTGCAGTTCGTAACACAAAGCGAGCTATCTGGAAAATGAGGAAGTTTCTGTATCGCGCGTGAAGTTGCAACAAAGCAGCTGCAGCTCTTTAAACTCCGATGCGCGGCACAATCGCCACTCACCACTAGGTGGAGCAGAAACACCACACGACAAGCGCTTACGTATTGACGCCTACTGCTTATGTCCATTTGTGTCCAAGCGAATTACGCATGTATGCTTTCTTTCGGACAGAAAGCAATGGACGGAAGTTCTCCGTCAAGCGTCCAGTACGCTAAAGGTGGAGGGCCATTAAAAGATGTACGAGTACTTAGTTGTAAAACTGTAGCCAACTCAAGAGTGTAATTGAGAATAGTAAGGCGCGACTTTATGAAAACCTCTATACTCGAGGTCAGGGACTGCATAACCGGAATATAAAGGTACCTTTATAAAACGGTATGACGTCATACCGCATGTTTCGGTATGATTTCGATAGCGCAACCGATATATTTCTGTACAGAAATATAACGGTACCGCTATTTTTTTCGATACTTCAACCGTTATCATAAAGGTATGGATTGAGGTATATGAGGGTGAGGATGCCCCGCCGACTGACCGGCGACAACCAATCAGCGTTAGTTATTGAGTGCTTGCCCTAAGCACCTATTTTGTTTGATTTCGTTCAGTGCGGCACATTTTTGAGTTATTCGCTGTTAGCTTCTTGTCGTTAGTTGCGCTTTATTCGCATATGTTTTGTTGATTTTAGGATTTCATAAGTAGTACAAGACACCTTTAACAAAACATTTTCAGTTATAAAAATTAAATAAAAATAAAATAAAAATTAAATAAAAATTAAATAAAAATTAAATAAAAATTAAATAAAAATTAAATAAAAATAAAATAAAAATTTAATAAAATTTAAATAAAAAATTTAATAAAAATTAAATAAAAATATATATATAAATAAATAAAAAAAGTTAAAAAATAAATAAATAAATAAATAAAAATAAAATAAAAATAAAATAAAAATAAAAATAAAATAAAAATAAAATAAAAATAAAAATAAAATAAAATAAAAATAAAATAAAAATAAAATAAAAATAAAATAAAAATAGAATAAAAATAAAATAAAAATAAAATAAAAATAAAATAAAAATAAAATAAAAATAAAATAAAAATAAAATAAAAATAAAATAAAAATAAAATAAAAATAAAATAAAAATAAAATAAAAATAAAATAAAAATAAAATAAAAATAAAATAAAAATAAAATAAAAATAAAATAAAAATAAAATAAAAATAAAATAAAAATAAAATAAAAATAAAATAAAAATAAAATAAAAGTAAAACACTGAAATCAAAAATATTAAAAGGAAACAAATAAAATAATAAAGAATTTTTATTAAAAATATATTTACCTAACATTCAACTTCATATCTGCACTGATATAATTATTAATATCAATTATCTATTTAATGAATCTACACTAAAAACTTTTCACCAATTTTCAATGTTGAAAAAGACTAAACATTAATTATTTCCAATTATTAGTTATTTGTAACAGATTGATGAGTCAATTGATTTTAATTCTAATTGAAATCAATTTGCATTGAACTGTTAGTGTTCAATTGTCTCAGAGTACAAAAACAATCTTCTCCAATGTGCTCGGAAATGTTCACCTTACTGTAGCAAAATTAGTACGTGAAGTTCTTCATTTTTTACCACAACGAACTTAAAAAAATACTAGTAGTCCGCCTCGAACTGTAACTCGCGATTTACTTGCAAACGAGTTGACCAATATAACAAGACCCCAAGGAGGATTTGTTTTCTCCTTCTAGCTCCATAGCGACTTGATCGATCCCGCTCATATAGGAACTTACAAATTTTATGTATCTCTGCTACAGCCCCAAGAAATGTCATAAAGATAGGATAAACGTAACTAAAGTTATCGTCAGACAAACTATCGAAATCAAAAAGCCATCCAAATGCCGAGACGTCCCAGTAGCCAGGTGACAGTTCGGTTCGGTCTGGAGTTGTTTGTAAGAACTCACTTCGCATACGCTCCGCGAGTCCGAAAGATCAATATTGTCCTGTCTTAGCGGACGAGAAGTTGAAGGTAATCATTATCAATGGCCCGCAAACTATTGTTTGTTATCTTTATCTGCACGTGCAACTATTTCTTAGTGTTTTCACCGAAGAAAGACGGCTGTCCAGCCAGTAATAATATTTATGAATAACAAAGTAGGTATATTATTATTTCACTTAAAATACTTTTAAATTGTTGCATTGGTCTACCTGTAGCATTTCTTACTAGAGAGTAAATATTAATTAGAGATATTAATATATTTATTTGGATGAACTTTCATATTCACCGACATCGACAAGTAGGTACCTAGTACCTAGTGTACCTACCTGAGGTGCGATTTTTGATTCTCATCGGGTGGCTTATTTCGTACTAAGTAGTCATCGGCTGCATACAAAAAAAGGCACCGGTGAAATTCAAAAATCACACCAATCCCACCTCTGGTTTTTTTGTACAAACTCATATAATGGCTGGTTATCAGAGAACAGAATAATACCAATATGTAATTACTTAAAAAAACATCTGGAATCAAATCAATGCAAAGACCACGAGTATAACACATAATGCGAAGGGTCCGTTCGACACAAGCTCTCTTTCAACAACCGAGCGGAGCGGAGCCGAGCGGAGCCGAAGTCGAGATTCGCGGGAACACTATATCAAGATAGCTACGGTTCCGCGTGTAACACGTATATCACAAGCCCTAGTTCAAACCCCCTACGGAGTTTTTCGGAACTTACGGAATATCAATTGATATTTATATCAATATTATTTATTATTCATCAATTCATGTCATTATTTACCAATTGATTTAATTTTCATTTTTTTTTTTTTATTTTTTTTTTATTTTTTTTTTTTTTCATTTTTATTTCATTTTTATTTCATTTTTATTTTATTTTTATTTTATTTTTATTTTATCTTTATTTTATTTCATTTTTATTTCATTTTTATTTCATTTTTATTTCATTTTTATTTCATTTTTATTTCATTTTTATTTCATTTTTATTTCATTTTTATTTCATTTTTATTTCATTTTTATTTCATTTTTATTTCATTTTTATTTCATTTTTATTTCATTTTTATTTCATTTTTATTTCATTTTTATTTCATTTTTATTTCATTTTTATTTCATTTTTATTTTATTTTTTTATTTTTATTTTTTTATTTTTTTTATTATTTTTTTTTATTTTTTTTTATTTATTTTTTTTGATTTTTTTTTTACTTTTATTTTTTTTTATTCTATTTTTATTTTAGTGTTATTTAAAAAATAATTCGCGTCAAAAAATCTTCCATTTTTTATTAGTCGCGCAATACTATACCAAATTACTGTATACATAAAAAAAATTCAGTTCCATATCCGCATCGAGTTAATATCAATGATCGATTCAATGTACCTACACTATAAACTCTTTCACGAAATTTCAACTGAGGAAGACTAAAATGAATTCACTACAATTATCGCCGAGCGCGCCTCCGTGACCTTGAGCAAGTAGATACTTGCCGGCTACCTGCCCCGCGCCCCGCACCCCGCACCCTTGGTCAGTTGCTTTACCGCCGCAAACAAGTACCTACCTCGTAAATTCTGCGATGAAAATAACGATACCGAAATCATAACGGTATAAGTATCGCTATATTAAGGTATAAGTACCGTAACGAAAAAATTGCGATACCGTAATTTTATTTCGGTACCGTACCGCAATATTTCAACCGCTATAGCTCTACCTTTAAAACATTGCGGTATCGTAATTCTATACCAGTACCGTAACGCTTCTACCGTAACGAAATCAGTCCCTGCTCGAGGTGGCTTAACATAACAAGTCACCCAACTGAAGTAAGTTTGTATTCTTACCGCTGATTTCAAATGTTTTCATGGATAACGCATGCTGAAATTGAAAATGTTTACTAAAATTGTGTTTCAAGAGTTGTTTTTAAGAGCATCAGATTTGGGATGGCGATGACGATGTGATGAACTCAAATCTTTATGAATGCAGAATTTATAGGAGGTAGTCTATGACTGGAAACAAATATATCGACGAGCGTAGTTCCAGTATCGGAACTATAGTCATTTAACTTGGAGACTCTGAAGCCAGGGATTCATTAAATATAGTCCATCGACAATTCTACCTACCTTTTGTACATTTTATTTTAGCATGCAGAATATCGGATATATTATTTTCAAATCAGCAAACCAGGCTAGTCTTTGATTGCTCGCTCTTTGCAATAAAGTATTTCATGTAGTTGTTGGTATTTGGCACAGCCGCGGCCGCGGCTCGAGCCGAGCTCGGGCGCCTCGAGTGTACTCACGCGGACTCACTCGGCTCTGCAACCTTCTCCACGAAAACTTGATTTATTCTCCACGGCGTGCGAACGAGTCCCCATCTCCACCACCCCCTGGGAGAGGGGGGTGGTCTTTGAATAAATAATAAGTGTATTTGTGCGCAGTTTGCTTCGTCCATCCGCTTGGAATTTTAATTTTGTGTTTATTTCAGTGGTTAGCTGCAGCGAGTGAGTTGCAGGAGCGCAAGGAGCTTTTAACCTGGTATTATTGTGCGACTGAAATCGGGTTGGAAAAGAACTTTGTATTTTTACGTGGAATTACGGAAGCATAGTTAAAGATTTAATACTTCTATAAATGCAAATTATCCAAAAATGTCAGTATGGCTTTTTCTCTTAAGTTACGTAATTGGATCTTAAACCGGCTGCGAAGTGTGGCAATGAAGTAACAACGCAACTTGGAAAGAGAATAGCTTTCTAATTCAGAAAATGTAGCGCGAGGAACAACTCATACTCGTACTGCGTTATCAAGGGCATTTATGTCGAAAAAATGTCAATTTATACCGCCCGCCCTTTATACCAGGAAAACGTCTTTTGTATAAAGCTGAAGGCAAAGTAACAAAGTGGTAAGTTAGATGATGTTCCGCGCGACTGACACGCTTCTCCGTAACTTGTTGAGGCCTCATCTGCATAATAATAAGCAGCAATCAAACTTTTTGCGACACAAAAAATACTTATAAATTGTGTTTAAGTACTTGTTCTCGTCATTTATGCATCTCTACTTATATCCCACCTAGTTTCTTACTGCAATGGTATGTAATACTACAGTATTAGGCAGCTATAAGACTATCATATATAAATGATCATAGATATAGAAAGTCATTTATATATGAAGAAGCTATGATGGTGTAATAACAATAAATGATCCATTATGAATCATATATTGTTATTACACCATCATAGCTTCTTCATATATAAAGACTGTGTACGTTAAAATCCGGCCACGCATGGTATGGTACATCTTTTTATTGAATGTGCATTTTCAACCAACACTTCTAATTAATAATTTGGGGTTATCAAGCTACATAATAAAATTTAAAACATAATATAAACGTTACGTTGTCTATGAGTTTGATCACTATATATTCCACAGTGCCTATATTTTTTTGTCCACAGTGTTCTGACAGTGTTTACCAAATTTTCCTGTTAAAAATAGTTTTTTATTATAAATAACTGTAACTGTGTGTGTGTTTAGTAACTAACTGTAACTAACACAAATTATGGATTTTTTCTGAAATAAACTGAATTGAATAAATAAGATGAATCAAATGATACCTTATTAAATTCTCTTTTCACCATAGCTAACATTTTTCTGAGTGTATTTAGATTGAAATAGTTCGGAGGTGTTCTAACTTTGGTGAGTTTGACTTTTTGACAAAAAAATGGCTGCCATATAAAAATTACTTTCAGTGCTTGGAGTAGAAAGTTTTCCTGACCACCTCAAGTTGAATAGAGTTTCAAAACATTTTTTTTTGTAAGATGACATTCTATTGACCATAAAACCGGTTGTGAAAATATAAATACAATTGTGGTATTGTAGCAGGAAGCGAGTGAAGATTATTAAAAAACGCTGGACAAAACATTAAAGATATGATGAAATACCTTCAGTAAAAACTGAGACAAGCCCATACAATTGTAATATGATTCTATTTTTATTATATATTACTATGATTAGAGATTATTTATAAAAAAGAACTGCTTGAAAATGTGTATCCGAAAGGGAGATGTACCATACCATGCGTGGCCGGATTTTAACGTACACAGTCTTTAAATGACTCCTATATCTATGATCATTTATTATGATAGTCTAATAGCGGCCTAAGGAAGGTGGTCTATTAGACCAATAACCCATCTACTAAGAAACAAAAATTCATGTTCGCAATTCAAACCCCGGACGCATAGCAGGGCTGCACCAAGCATGTTTCGCTCAACGGGCCCGCTCAGTTTTTTTGCTCGAAGTTGTACTACTCGTTGCAAATGGGTGTACTCTGGTAATACGTAGTACGCAGGTATGTTTATTACTTAAGCTTTGTTTAATTGTAGTGAAGTTGTATTCTATAGTTTAGTTGGTAGTTATAATCAATTATATCAAGCGGTTTTTTTGTTATATGACGTGACTATGTTATAGTCCCCTTGCGTTGCTGCGCCTGAAACAGTATATTTCCATGATACTTATAAGCCTAGCCATTAATAGATATTCTTCACTTGGAAAACAAATTGTGTCACACAATCTTACTATTTGTACTCCTTCGTAGCAAATTAATGTTTGTTTAAATCTCTGAATTATTATTTTTAAATCATGGGTGATCTCATACAAATATGTGTCATATTTTAATGAACATGATTAAGCATTATTCAAATGAAGTGCCTCATGACTTGCGTGTGCAAATAGCGAGCATGATGCGACGGCACGCGCGGCCTCTTGGGAGTTAACGCTTAACGCGTGCTACACTAGAGCAAACAGCCAGGACTTAACGGTATGTGACATAACCTTCGACACCTAACTTGTAACATGTATACTTGGAACGTAAACATAACACCGGAAATGAATAGTTGTGTATCAAGAGATCTAAGAAACCAAATTCTAGTTTATAAATAAAAAGTTTGTTAAATGTCATCGTAAAAGGTATGCGTCGGCAAGAGGCTGCCGCGGCCCGGCAGCCGCTGCCGGCAGTCACTGCCCGGCAGTCACCGTACTGCTTTATAGGGATTTGTATGACACACCGTCCGCAGCAGGCGGCTGAGCGGCGCGGCCGTGGTCGCGCGACCTCGGCAGCGCCGCCGAGCCGCTCCCGTAGCAGTACGGCAGCGCTGCTCGCTCGCAGCGGTCGCAAAAATGGTGTCTTTTAACAGTTTTAACGAAGAAAACGACGAGTATTTAGTGGAGCTTATTGCTAAACATCCAGCGCTTTATGATTTTCGACTGAAAACTTCTACTCTTTGATGAAAGTAAAATCATCATTATTTCATCAATTTCATCATCTTATTCTTCGTCTTTAAATTGTCAAACATCGTTATTTTTAATAATACGCAACCGAATCGCACAACTGCTAGCACTGACTCCTATGTGACTACTGCGCGTGGCAGTCGGCAGCCGCCGCCCGGTCGCGCCTATCCGAATGCTTACGGCGGCGCTGCCCAGCAGTCACGTTCGGCGGCGGCGGTCGGTCGCGGCGGTCGGGTCGCGGCAGCGTCTTGCCGAATGCTATCTTAAGGGTCTTATCACACTTGAGCGATTTGAAAGCGGTTTCTATACAAAACTCGTACGCGGCGAACTCGCGGCGTGTTCGCTCCCATACACAACTCGCTCGCAAATCGCAAGTGTGATAATGCTCTAAATATAAACATCATCCTTACATAGGTCTTTAATGTCATCATATACATTTTAAACAACTTTTTTTTTTTTTTTTTTTTTTTTTTTTTTTTTTTTTTTTTTTTTTTTTTTTTTTTTTTTTTTTTTTTTTTTTTTTATTAATTCATAACAATATACATTGTGTTGAATATGTATGTCTTAATAACTAAAACTAAATATAATACAAGTCATAACATTAAAATTTCAATGAAATACAATACATACACAAGTCATACCATAAGATTTTAGACTATAATAAATAAAATTAAGCATGTCAAAAACAAGAAATAATAAAATAAAACAAAAAACTTAGCCATCCAATATAAATTCTACTATTGAATAATAACATTTCTGCAATAGGAACTGTTTGAGTCTTGTATTGAAGAGTCTACTGTTGATAATGGATTTGTACTCAACAGGCAGATTGTTGAACATGGTCACCGCCTGATAGCCTTCTGCATGTTTCATTAATTTAAGTGTGGGGATGATGTCGCCTTTCAAATCTTTACGTCTGGTGGCCAGTCTTTTTTCACTTTCCACTAAGCTCTCATATTTGCTCAAGTGCTTAATTAAGTCTGTCAAGAGTACGAGCGTATAGAGTGACGGTACAGTGAGGATATTTAAATCAATAAAATGACTTCTGCACGATGCTATTTGTGGTATGCGCGCCATAGTTCTTATAGCCCTTTTCTGAAGTATGAAGGCAGCTTCTGTATTGTACTGGTAGCTGTTCCCCCATAGCTTGATGCTGTATCTCAATTTTGACTCCACTAGTGCATGATAAACAGCTTTTAGCCGAGCTTTGTCAATTAAGTCACGCAGACTTCGCAGGGCATAGCAGGCAGAACACAAGGAATTGTTTATATTCTGAAGTTCATGCTTCCACTTTAGTAATGAGTCGATATGGACTCCCAAAAACTTGACGACCTCGGCATGTACAATTTCGTTGCCGTTCAAGGTGACATCTAAAGTGTCCGATTTCCTTGATGTAGCTGAAAACAACATAGCATTTGTTTTTTTCGTGTTTAATTTTAAATTGTTCGCCGTGAACCACTTGTTACAGGCCATTAATGCAGCATTGGCAGTGTCATTTAGCTCAGGCATACTTTTCGCAGTGACTACAATATTAGTATCGTCTGCAAACACTACAAGTTTTGTATGTCGCACCGTATTTTGTATAAAAGGAATCAGGTCATTTACAAATACCAGAAAAAATAAGGGGCCAAGTATTGAGCCCTGTGGGACTCCGCGTGTGATCAACATTGTTTTTGACCTTACCGCCCTTACCGTGACACCTACCACTGAACTAAGTTCTATAAATTGTGTCCTGTTCTCTAAATATGATTTAAATATGTTGAACACATTGCCTCTAACTCCGTAATGCTCTAGTTTTCTTAACAGAATACTGTGGTCCACAGTATCGAAAGCAGAGCTAAGATCCAGAAATAATCCGGCTACTTTGAGTTTGCTATTTAAATTTGTCACAACATCATGGATCAGGGTGCTTATAGCCTCATTTGTCCCAATACCTTTTTGATACCCAAATTGCCTTTTATTCAGGACCTTATGCGCGAACAGATGACTCATCAATCTAGATTTTAATATATTTTCAAAAATCTTTGACACAGTGGGTAAAAGAGAGATAGGCCTATAATTATATGGATCACTCTTACAACCTTTTTTATAAATAGGCAGAATTTTCGCCGTTTTTAAGTGATCCGGAAACATTCCTGACTCAAGACAACTATTAAAGAAGTGTGCAAGCGGTTTCGATAGTAGGTCGACATTTTCCTTTATAACAGTTATAGGGATATCGTCGTGACCCGCCGATAATTTGGGTTTCATATTGATAACAATTTTTGATATTTCCAGTGGTGTCACCCTATCAAAAACCATAGCACTATCGACTCGATCTGTGTTATCTTCTAATATTATCAGGGCAATGGCAATATCACTTGTTATTGACGCACCGCCGTGATCAAAAACTTTACAAAATATATCAGCCTGTTCCTGTGGGTCGGCTATAACCTTGTCTGTTTTAAGAATAAGTCTCTCAGTGCTCTTAGCTTCGGGCTTGTTTCTGTGTCTATTTACTATCTTCCATATTGCTCTGTTGCTAATAACCGCTTTGTCTATTTCTAAATTAACCGCACTTCTTTTCGCTTGCCTAACAACACGCTTGTAAATGGTCATATATTTTTTCCTATACGCTTCCACGGAATCGTCATATCTTTCTCTGTCAAAATTATTTAGAAATCGTTTCATTTTACTTGAAGTCTTAATACCCTCCGTGATCCACGATATCTTCACGTCATTTTGTATCAGTCTTTTTTTCTTTTTCCTAAAACATCCATTATAAAGATCGGTAAATTGAGTAAGAAAAGTAGTTATTCCACTACTGTACCAATCCTGTTGAGAGAGCATTTGCCTGAAAGCTAGCTTATTGCTTTCATTTAATTCACGGCGTTCAGTATAAAATTGCTGCTTGTAATTCTTTACGCCCGAACATTCCAAAACTAGTTCACAACCCAGGCCAGCATGTCCATCAGCCAAACCGTTATGATCAACCCACGTGTTTTTAGTACAATCTAAAGGTATATTAGATAAAAAGTTATCAATACAAGACTCAGACTGATTTCTTATAAAAGTAATATCATTAACAAGAGGCCTAAAATTGTAACACTTTAGTAGATACAGGAAGTCAGCAGATCTTTTATCACAATTTTGTATATTACTAACTAACTTTACTTATCTATCAATTATCAATTGTTGTATGTAACGTATGTCTAACGTTACATACAACCTGATAGTAGAAAATAGTGTCTCCTGTAAATCTGAAATAAAATGCCCCTTTCGACGTCGTTCATTGTACGTTACCTTACAATGTGGGAATTTAAAAATTAGTCGGAGATGTGTCGCTGGAATTAAAGGACTGTTTTTATAAGGGTACTTTTCCCCTTGTTACATAAGCGTACATAAAATTAATAATTATAACACAAACGAAAACCAACTAACTTCTAATTTATTTTTTGAAGCGAAACAAAAGTCCAGGCTGATTAGTGATATTTTCAGAACAAACGTAAAGTCGGAATGACCGCAAATCGGCCGGGACGTTGCACTAATTGAAGGCAGCGAGCGCCCGCGCCGCGCCACGCGCCGGGCAGCTGCGCGCCTCGCTATCACCACTAATTAATCATTAATATTTCAACATTTCATCCCGCCTCCGTTCGACTGGTTTACAGTCGCACTATATCTAATCCCCACTGAAAACTAGTGTAAACTGTCTGACTGTCATAGTATATTGTAGTGGTATGTATGTACGGGGTATTCTGTAGCATCGTGTCGCTAAAACGGTTTAAGAGAGCGTTTTAAACACAGTTTCTTATTTTATTTGAAAGCAGATTTTTAGAAATCTTAGAAATTTATCTGTATTATCAAAATCGATTTAGCCGTTTCGCGAGTTTTCCCATATATGTATTGTTAATTTATAATAGTTATGGTGGTAAAGCTTATTGGTGACTTTTTTCACTAGGACCGGTTAACGGTGGAGCCATATGTTAAGTTCACCTGATATGGACTGAAATAACTACCATTATAGCATGATACGTTCTATATTCGTGATATTGATGCAAATATAGCTATTGGCTACGGTAGCAGTATTCTAACTTTAAAATCATGACTTTTATTAAAACTACCTTCTTTTGCCATAAAATACCATCTTAAAAAAGGATACGGGTAATTCATTTCACACGTTTAACTTAAGGTTGATTTCATTGAAGTTAAGCAATCTCTTTTTGATACTTATTTTACATCAGCCTAGCTGTTAACCAATTGAACAAGAAATGATCGTAATAAGGCTGCGTTTTCACCAGAGATGAGCGAGGATGTGTTGCGAGTAATGTGTTTTTGAAAACCAATAGAAACACTTCATTTGTTTCTCCTCTTACAACGCCGCCCTATTTTATTTTCTTTTCATAATTGGGGAAAAAATAGCCAGGCTCTTATTATAGGTGCAGCATATTCTGCGCAGAGACGCACGCACGCCTGCGTTAGTGGCGGCTATCTGGACTGCAAAAGGGTCATATTTGGGTCACTCGCAACGCATCTTCGCTCATCTTTGGTGGAAACGCAGCCTTAAGCCAAACGTCGCATTTGACAGGTCCAACCCAGTTCAAGATCAATTTAAAATCAAACTGATTTTCGTAATGCCGCCAGGGGGTCTCCTAAAATTATACATTACTTGTAAACTGAAAAATATGTCATCAAAACAAAAGTGACCTCCGGTGGCCAGGGCGCGCATCAAACCCATAGCGCGCATAGCAAGTTGTTTGTCGAATGCTGCATGTTACGAGGTGGCATGACTCACGAGACACAGGAGGGCTTGTCCTCATACCTTCGAGCTAAGAGGCCTGAATTATTCATGAGGCAGGCTAATGCGCGCCGCGGGCTGCCTCGTTTCAGCTCTTACCGGCGGCTTCACCCCTCTGGACGCTGATAAGGATTTGTAAATTAATGTTAATTTTATCTCGTTCGTAACTTGGCTGTAACTATGTGTTTGTATATACACTAGTAGTCCGCCTCGAACTGAGAACTCGTGATTTCCTTGCAAACGTTATGACCAATATAACAAGACCCATATGATGATTCTTTCGCGCCTTCTAGTTCTATGACCCCTTGATCGATCCTGCTCATATACAAACTCTCAAGTTTGTTCGACGATAAGTTTGAGTAAAGTTTTCTTGATCTTTATTTGTTTCTATCTCGCAATTTGTTTGGGTTATAGCAGATATATACAAGGTGTAACAAAAATACTGGTGATCCTTTTAAGGGCATAATGGTATCGTATTCTTATTGTGAAAAAGTAAGAAAAAAAATGTTTGGTTTTGTATGGAGGGTTGGCCAGCTGGGACGACTCGCCCCATATAAATAAAAAAAATTTTTCGCGTCCAAAAATTTTTTCTCCTACTTTTTCCGACTCGCAATACGATACCAATTATGTCCTTAAACGGATCACCAGTATTTTTGTTACACCCTGTATATATATATATACATATCTCAAAATCAAAAAGCCATCCAAATGCCGAGACGTCCCAATAGCCAGAAGTAGTTTGTAAGAACTCGCTTCGCTCGTTCGATTAATGGTTTGACAATACACTTCGAGCTACATGTAACTAATTAAAAATCAAAATGTACCTATTGGATCTTTTAAGTTCGAACTTCGAATGTAGCGCTGGTTTCGTTGAACCTTTTCATCCTACCCTTGTTTTTATTAACCCTTATTAAACTAAGCTATTTCCACTGGTTTTACAACATTCATTTTCGGATTTCTTTACATTTTATATACGCTACAATCTACAGGAGAAAATCTCACCAATCATAAACTTAGGACAACAATGTAAGCGGAGTAACTGTACAGGCAAAGCCATGTCAACTACCTTTACATTCAGCTCGCATAGTTTAATTCATTAAGTGTGTGTACCTAGAGTGTAAGATAGATATAATGTTAGTTGTGTTCCAGAGTCGCTTCGCTAATTTGTTATCGTCGCGGGTGGCACTAGCGCGAGCGACACGGAGGAGCTTACTCCACTACATGTGTCGCCTGAACGTGGATGTTACTCTACTACACACCACTTCTCAGTAACACGAGGGAAACTAGATCAGTGTATGTAATGCAGTGTATAATGTTCAGTAGATAGTTGTGTTCCGAAGTTCCTTGTTTACTAATTTGTTATCAAAGCGGTATTTGCACGATCCGGCACAGGGGTGCCTCCACTGCAGTTAGGCGCTTGAACAAATTATAGGAAATTGACTAAATTATGAACCTCCTAAAACTACACAAAACTGTCTACTTATTACGACGTCCCACATAAAACGGAAACAATTATTATTATCGTATAGTTTGAGATATTATTAATAAAGGCATATAGGAATATTTACGAGTTTTGTATTAAGTAAATAATCTTACCTAAAAGAATGAAATGAAAATAAATTTAAGTATGTAGATACACAAGTAATTATTTTAAGGATATTAATAGGTGTACCTATTAGAATGTCAGTATTTAGTATTTAGTTGTCTATAAATAGCAAATATATTATAGACATTATGTATTAAATTTTAGGTCCGGCTTATTGCCTATCGTTTTTTTATACATTTCTTAAGCCGGGAAAACAATGTATACCTAAAATAAGAATATTTGAACCAGACTAGGGTCTCTCACGGTCTTAGAATATTTTGTTAGAGATGATAAGTGGAATAACAGGTATTTGCTTAGGTAAATGGCTCGGAGGCGTCTCGCGCTACGCCGCTACTCCTGCCTCACCGCGAACAATATCCATTGGAATACCATTCAATTGTTAACTGTATTTTCATGGAATAAGTTCCAAATTCAAATGTGTTTTGTAATGGTTGTTATTGTATTATCCTTGGTACTCGCTACGTCAACATCATTAAATCAGCTCGCGAGTTTTCCTCTCCAATCCCAGGTCAAATACTCGATGTACGAAATTATATTCAAATTAATAGATGATTTACCGACTAAATTAATTATTTGACGGCTAGTCCAAGCTCAAACTATACCTTTAGGCATATAGAGGGTTAATCCGGCAATTAAAATATCCGCCAACTCAAATTTTCTGTTGTGCTATCGCAACGTAATCGATACGAATTTGCGGGCATACAGATACCTTTTTGTACCGGCTATGCAGTTCCTGGCATACACATAAATGGTACAAAAATGGCAGAGAGTGGGCCCGCCGTCGTGAGCATATAAATCTGCTGGAGTCCGCAAACGAGCGCAAAAACTTGTTATTTCGCGAGCTGGCCCTCCGGGAGCGGGGGCGCGATTCGTTACCAGAGACCCGGAAATGAATAATGTACCGAGTGATAAAGTGCCCCGAAAATGTTCATTTGATTATTGACTCAATTGTGCCAGCGGTTCTCCACGCTTTGTTTTCACAGATTTTTAAATGTATAATACTTGAAAGTTGAGTGGACTTTGTGGGTGAAGTGAACAGGGCATGGAAAGCGAATTGATTACTTAAAAAAGAGAGAAAAGGATAGTAAATGAAACGAAAAAAAAATACTTTCATCGAGAAGGTATCAGCTCAGCAGTTAAGATAAGAAAACTTCGGGAACTACGAGTATGGTCGGTGTTCGCTCGCGTCCCTCCCGGGGCCGTATTCTAACTTCAAAAAACGTTTTGACACTATATACCCAACTTCCATACAACTCCAATGAATTAACCACGCAATACAGCTATCGCCTACAGGTCTGAATCAGAATTAGTTTGAAAATTATTCCGATACAACTCCAATATTGGTTGATTTTTTTATTGTGTGTCTCTTAGAGTTATGTTTGAGATAAATTGTGTTTTTAATATATTGTTTATGTATTTTAAAATTAGAATACGGCATCTGCAAGCGCGCAATTTTCTGAAACATTTTGTCATGTGATTATAATTATCAAATCAAATATTGCTTATAGTCATGCAGGCAAGGCAAATCAATATTCTTAAAATATTTTTTTGCTTCACAACGGTTTCGTATTGCGCTAGTTCGAATGTATGAATTAGCAGATTTACTCGGAACAGTCCCATCATTTACTTGAATCTGAACAATTCTCCAACCGACGACACAGCCTTGCTATATGCAGTCGCTTATTAACGCTACATATTATTATGAAGCTACAGTGTCGGCTGTGCCCTTCTATTGCTTGAAAGAGCTCCCACGCCTCGGCTATGACAAAGGCTACAACCCGCGCCGTGTGAGGCCCTGTCGTTACTCCTATATAGTGTTAGATCTGAACAGGTCTCCAGCAGGCGACACTGCATTGCTATAAACATTCCTTTATTTATAAACGCCGCGATATATTGCAGAGCTTCAGTCTTGTCCCCCCAGTTTGCTTGACCCTCTTCTGCTGAAGAGGTCCCACGTCTCGGCCGGCTGATATTACATATTACACACGTATGATAAAGGCCGCGACCCGCGCCTTGTGAAGCTCTGCGCGCGACTCGTATTTCTAAAGGCAAATACTTGTTACAATAAATTTTATTGGCATAACTAGGGTTCAAAGTCAAAGTCAATATTGTCTTTATTCAAGTAGGCATAGCAACAAGTACTTTTCGGTTCGGTAGGTTAAGCAGTATTTATCATCAGATACCTACCTGTTAAAGCAATTAGTGTAATTATTGTATTTGTGTCTTTCCTAGCTTGATAAGAATATACATATTATGCTTAGGTATACGCCATTTTTCAAGGAATTATCGTCCGTTGTTAAACCCTATCTTTTAGCTACACTATCTGTTGATAAAAAACATATTATGTGATTTATTTAAAAATAAAAATGTATATTATCGTTTACATAAATATCCACATACTGAAATACAAATTACAAGTAGTTAAATATCTAACATTTTATATTAAACGATGTAGGCCTATTTCGTTTCTCAGTTGTGGTTTCACCCACTTGAACCACTCGCCGTCGTTCCGCGTCACACCTCTCGGGCGCCGCACACGGGGCGCAGGGGGGCTCCGCCACACTCCCAAATATTTCTCCCAAATCCCACAATAAAGGTAAACTGTACCCTTTACAAACCGATCCCGGGTTTTAATGTCCGATTTAACAGAAGACTTCGCCAACATTTCCCTAACGCCTTTGGAAGCTGTTTCTATTATTTAATAAGTGCAGAAGCGGACGGGGTTATCATTTATTAAGGGCGTTCTTCCTTGATGAGGAAAAGCTGCTAGGAGTCATTACGGTTCCATTTAAACGAAGTCTCTGTTGAGAAGGGCACGCGGGGACTAATGGCACTCTTGTATTCTTACTTACGTATTTATATTATGATTGATTACTCAGTTAGCCACAGAATTGTAATAACTTCAAACTTCGGATACCTACTGTATCCAACTGTAGGTTAGATTGGAATGCAGCCTGGCCGGAGTAGGTACTTGAACATCAGTCAGTAGTCGATATTGGTATGAGAACTGGAAATGGTAAATGTCGTAAAGGACAATTTGTTGAAACGAAAGTCCTATACCAGTAAATAAGTATATTTTTCTATCTATTGGTACGAGAGATGATCCAAAAGTAGTAATAATTACTATGATCACGCGAATTTATTAGTATTTCTTTATGTATTATGCAATTAAATGTTGTCATTAACTCCAATTAGTTTTTTGATGCAATTTACCTTGTTTTTAAACTTCACCAACAGTATAGCGAAGTGATTAATAGAATGAATATAATTACAGTATAATGCGTTTTTGGTACCCCTTGTAAGTAATTACAATGACAATTTAAATGGTCAAAATGTAGTTCGCGAATTGTACTGAATTTATTAATATAAAGTTTACTTCATAAAATAAAATAAAACTTGTTTTTTGCACCGTCAAACGCATTAGCCTGCCACCGGTCAGGTTTGCTCCGGCGCGCGCGGCGTCGCTGAAATATCGGCCAATTATTTATATTAATTAGCTGCGCTCTGGCGGTAATGGCGGCGCCGCTATTAATAAAATAACGTCGTTTCGAACCGCGCCGAGCCGTTGAGCGGCAAAGCGCTGGAAAATGGTTATCTCAGATAATGGAAATATTAGCGGTAAAGCTGACATTCGGCAGGCAGGAACAAAGACAGGCATTTAGAAATTGAACTCATTTTTTTTTTTTTTTTTTTATGCAGAATAGGCAGGCGTTTGACCACGATCTCACCTGATGGTAAGTGATGATGCGGTCTACGGTGGGGCACGCTTACCTATGAGATACCTATTTACTCGCGCTTTGAAGAGACCCAAATTGTACGATAGTAATAATTATTTTGACATTGAACGAGATGCACTGCTAGTGACATCAAAGTAAGATTATTTAAATTTAATTTATTGTAAAAGTAATTTGGGTCTAGCATTATGCCAGGCCATGCTAACGGTACTATGAGTAGGTACGAGCAACAATACTGCTTGATACCATTGGCACCCAAAGGGTGTCATATTACAAAAATCTATAAAGTTTTAAGCTTTGGCTGTTCGTCCGTCTGTCAGTTACCAGAAATTAGTCTGACAACTAAAGTTTGCGTTTATTGCTTTCTTTACATTCCTTCACGTTAAATTGTTGATTGATTACGGAAAAAATAATAATATATTCAGCAATAAATATATTGTCCATATGTGAAATTCAATACTCTCCCCGAGAAAACCGAAACTCAGGAAAGTCCCGGGCAGCGACAAGCGCTCCGGGAATTCTCCCCAAAATATTAATTTGCAATTTTCTCCAACTCCGCTCGTGTCGACGAAATACACAACACGATACTTACGTAAGTATTTGTTCTAAATTGGACATTATGAAACGTTTGAGTGCGAGCGTCGGGACTCGGGGCCGGGCTTGAAGGGTATTGTCAAGTGGAGCTTGAGCTTGTACGGTTCGGAATAAGTTTATAGCAATATATTAAATATATGTACTACTTAAAGTTCACTAATTACTTAATATAATACGGTCTCGGTATTTGAATAACACAATATTTACGGGTGTCTGCCCGAAAACTTGGAATATTATTCAATAATTGTCAATAATTGTCATTTTACATAGAACCGCAAATTACCACTTTAATCCCTCTTTGTAGATAAGCATAAGCAAAAAGTTTGTTTAAATAAGAAACATTGTTGAAATATGTTTTATTATGCATGTTATAAACTTCTCTAAACCCTGACTATGGCCGGAGCCGGACCACATACACTCTTTCGGGTTATATGGAAATACTTCAATTTGTTTGAGCTGTCAGAGCCGTCTTTACGGAAGAGTTGATGTGGTCCAGCGTGTCACGTGTAATTATCGTTTTAATTTTCACATAATATATTTTTAACTAGTCGATTGGTGTGGAAAATTAAGAAGTATATAACGAAATATTCGTGTCATTAATATTCCACATGAAAGGTTCGGGACGCAGCGGTCTGCTTGCGGTGAGCCGCGTCAATGAAAGGCCGTATAAGCCTGTCATTGGACCGTCAGCGTCACCGTAAGGGTACGAGGGAGGGGCGCACGAGCTGTGGCCGGCGCGGCGGTCTAGCCGGTCGACTATGTACTTACATATGAATCGTATAATGAATCGTGTAGGTACGTAAACCCTAGTCTTTGGAGTCATTATGTCAAAGCTTTTTGAAGACTGAACTTGTAGATACTAGATTCCTATCTAAAAGGCGCAAGTAATTACGAGAAGCAGGCATCTTCACTTTGTTATTATTTATGCTAGAGAAACAAAGTATCCAACAACAAAAAGCTATCCATAAAAAATCTTATAAAGTAAGTACTCTTTTAAGATAGAAGTGATAGAACATTCAAATTAGTCCTTGAAAATTAGTCTTTGAATATTCTACGTAGTTATATACCTAATAAACATCAGTTTCATTTCATTTAAAGCATTTATATTTACTTGATAGCATTTTCCTGTGACTTCATCTACGTAGATTGCCACACCATTCAGACAGTTTAGTTGTATATTTCTCTTCAGCCAAAAACACCCGAAATATACTAGATAATACGTTAAGTTATTTGTTCTAATTTAGACACAGTTTACAAGTACCTAAAGTCACAATATTGATTAAACCACTTAAACAACCTTCCAAGAAATCTTTGTCAACCTCCAGATTTCGCTTCAACTAATGAAACTAAGTAAATGCTTTTGCTAAAGTTTGTTTTTTCTTTGAAACTTGAAGACGATTTACTATTGTACTGAGAAAAAGGGAGGTTTAATAAATTGGTAATTTGTCATTTGGCTTTTAATTATGTCCCTACTAAAGGTGACCCTATTTTATGTAACTAGGTACACTTTAACAAGCATTATTTGCATTTATTAGCAATCGTATATATTAGTAATTACTTAGATATAGCATATCTTCTTCTTCTTCTTCCTGCCCTTGTCCCAGTTTGTTTGGTTGAGGAAATAATACGCCGAATAGAATAGTTAAAAAACAGTTTTAATGTGACTAAGTAAACGAAAGTTAACAATAATGATGTGCAAGAAATTTCGCATTGACAGTAGCGACACCAAGTGAGCTAAATGTGAACTATGTGACGTTTGTTCGTTCGGAAACAGTAATTATGTTTATAAATCCTCAACACCCTCCCTTAAACATAATCCCATCTTAGACGAACAGTAAGCCAGCTTTGAGTGCGAAGTTGCTTTGGTAAGGGCATCAGCAACCATCTTATCCGTCTGTATGTAGCGAACATCAATGGTCCCTTCCAGTGCCTTATCACGGACGAAGTGGTGCCTCACATCTATATGCTTCGTCCTGGAATGATACCCATCAGAACCTGAAAGTTTTATAGAGCTTTGATTATCACTATAAATTATTAAAGCTTCACTCTTCAGTTGTGGCCACAGACTTTCTTGAAATTGTTTTAGCCACAAGGCCTCTTGTACGCAGGACGATAGAGACATGTATTCAGCCTCGGTTGTGGATAGCGCAACAGTAGGCTGGCGTCTAGAGTTCCAGCTGATAGCTCCTCCCTGGAACAGAAACGTGTAACCAGTACAGGAACGGCGGTCATCTTCTGAACTTGCCCAGTCTGAGTCGCAGTACCCATGAGCCATGGTTTCCTCTGAGTTCTGTTTAAAGGTCAGCTTGTAGTCTAGAGTACCTTTTAAATAACGCATTACGCGTTTCAGAGCGAGCCAATGCTGCACAGATAGAAATAATATCATAATTCAAAACGCAAAACTCTCTTGCACGCGGTTTCTTAAAGAGAGTAATAAATACCTTAGACCAATAAACATGACTTGAGTTAAAAATATCATGATTTTTAAAAGAAGAATTAAAATTATTCAGCTTTAGCTTTACCCATTTTTAAAGCGAATAGTAATGATTTGAGTTAAGATAATAATTATTTACGGCAAAAAAGCACCAAAATTTTCCTTTAACAGTTTTATGTGTTTACGTCAAAAGCGATTAGTTCTTGGTTTGATGTTTTCAATCTACAGCTAAGAGCCTTTTAGGCCGAGATTTTTAAGTTTTTAGGCAAGAGAGATTAATTTTTGCTTTGATGTTTTCAACCTACAATCAAGAGCCACAGCTATTCCAAAGAAGAAGCACATAATTTTTGCTTTGAAACATTTAAGTCTTGGACGTTAGTTACCCTGCGCATCAATAGATGTCTCTGCGTGTAGGTTAGAACACGCGAACGTCTGTTCGACGTAACTTGATGACCCTCGGCGCTTTACCCGGGCTTATTTGAGATTCACAATAGCAATCTCAGCTCTAGTTAATACGATTATAAATTGTGAGTATATAAATAATCATAATTTATATTTGTATTATCTACTTTTAGTTAAACTTCCTTTCTTGGGATTAGTCCCGAGAAACACAGTTTCTGCTACTAGCTTTTTAAGTAGTGCACTGAGACACTAAGGCAATTATCACACTGACGACGGATCCGCATGCGGCGCCGGTGTGCGAGCGAGATAGCGCTATACACACTGCCCTCCTAACGAAAAGTGCAATAACTAGGGTCAAGCTACTTTCGAGAAAAACGCGGTAAAAGATTTTAAATTTGTTTAGTTGATATCTCCAATATTACACATCCTATTGACTTGAAACTTTGACCAAAAAATAGATAATATTATTGAGTTTATTTGTACGTACCTTATAATCATTTATTTACTTATTAATACTATAAAAAATTAGCAAACGCACTTATGCTTAGGATGGTCCAATACAGACATGATATAATTACAAGCCATAACTGCAATAAGTAGTCTACTTATTGCACTTATCGTAAGTAATTCAAGATATTACGATTATTTTAAGCAATTATAGTATGGTGATGTACTGCATGCTTGAATCTTAAGTACAATAAGTAGTTTACTTATTGCAGTTTTAATTAGTAAGACAAAGTGTTTATTTTTTTTTTCTATTATGGTTGTTGCAAAAGTTTTTTTTATGAAATAAGATTACAATAAAAAAAGTTAAAAAAAAAGTAAATAAATAAAGTAAGTAAATAAGTCTTGCGATACAAAGGGGAAACGCCGCTAGCGTGATGGGGACTATGTCACAATCGGAGCTGCTGGATGGGGTATTCTTTTTATGACTCTGGTTGGTAGGTAGGTATATTTTTCTTGTTTTTTTTTAATTTAGTTTTATTTATAATTCTAATTTAGTTTTATATAGGTCATTTTGTAAGTATATTTATACATATTGTAATTAGTTTGTTTCATACTTATAAAAAAATTAAACATTTATTTTTAGAGTACTTTTGGTAAATAATACTAGTTTTTCATTACTGACTATTTCATCAAACAAAAGTCGCGTAACTCGGATTTTAAGATCCTATTGCAAAATTCATTATACACGGTGTAACATGGGGAAACAGAAAGATTTGAACCACGCATTCCTGAGGTCAATAGAAGAAAAAAACTATATGACTATAAGTCAAAAACGCCAAAAAAAAATGTTTATTGTTTTTCTTTTTCGTTTTTTGAATGCTTTTGTGCATAATAAGTAAATCTCATTGATAAAATTATCGGTTTAAATGAATTTCTACATTTTTTTATAAGAAATAGTTTATACAAAATGTTTATTGTCACTTTGGATTGGATTATGATTTTTGTAACTTTGTAAATTTCGCCGTAATGCAATATATCTTATTGAAATTTAACCCTTTCTCGGACCGCATAAAACTGGGAAAAGAAGTGTTGTAACCAATATAGAGAAGTTTACTATGTGACACAATTACATACATATTGAACATAAATTAAGAATTAACTTTATTCCAAATAAACACACATGTGTCGTCACACCAAAATCGTCGTGAAACACATGGGATCGACCGGCTCGTTGGCACCGCCGCCTGCGTCTGATGGGTGCTCGTGGAACAAAATGGCAACTTATCCGTACCCCTCGCCCCGCAGTGAACAATGAACATTTTACTACTCATAAATGCGATAACTTGACATCATATTGCACCTTGATTGGTAAAACTATACTGTCTTTGCCCCATCGTCCTAAACATAAATGCAGTAACTTAGTTGTATTACCTTGTTATTAAGTAAACTTATCATAAACATTTAGACAATCCTAAACATAAGTGTAACAACTTCACTTATTGCGTTTATGATTAGTTATTGGACTAACTTTGTTATTACAATTTTACTAAGCATAAGAGCGATAACTACAGTTATGTCGTTCTTCATAAGTAAATCACTAGTCATTGCCTCAGATATTGCAGTTTTGAATAATAAAAAACATGTTTACGTTACAGATACCTTAAAACTGTCTAAGAAGAAAATATAGAACTCGTTATTCTGAACCTGAATATGTATATAACTCAATTTGACCCAAAACTCGAGTTGTTGCACTTTTCGTTAGGAGGGCAGCACATGCAGAGCGCTATCTCGCTCGCGCACCGGTGCCGCAAGCGGATCCGCGCCAGTGTGATAATCGCCTTAGAAAATGTTATTGTTTGTTTCAAGTAATCGATTTCATACGCCAAGAAATTTTAGATCTTGGTGTGAAAATATCAAATTTTACATCAAGTAACACATGCTCTTGAACTAATGCGTTTTCTTGTTTTCGTGGAGAAATTCAATTCTCAATTTAAACTATGAGTCTTCATCCAAGAAACAAAGTTTCTTGGCTTAAGTTCTTTATGTATTGCACTAAGACACATAAAGTTCAATTTAAAAAAAATACAATACAAAAACAAAATTCAAACGCCCTTCGTGAGAATATTAAGCTATTTTAAAAAGAAGATTTTTATATCTCGGATAAAGTATTGAATTTATTAGGTTAAGTAATAAACTTTGAAACATTTTATATCTTAAAATAAAGAATTTTATTTTTTCCTTATATGGGAAACTGGATATCTCTTGATTCAAATAGGTTTCTTTGGTTGAAGAGATTTTTTCTATCTGTGTGCATCTCTGGTTTCTTGTTATATTTGCTCAAGGTATTTATAACGAAACTGATGTCTGGTCTAGTGATTTGTGAGATGTACAATAGACAACCAATTACCTCCTGATAAGGAACATTAGTTAAAATCTTTTCATCTTCAGGTGTTCCTTTTATCTTAGTATTTAAGTCCATTGGTGTTTGCACGCTTTTGCAATCAGACATTCCAAATTTATTTAACACTTCTTGTATGTATTTTCTTTGATCTAAGTATAAAATACCTTTGGCTCTATCTCTTTCTACATGTATTCCAATACAGTAATTTATATCTCCTAAATCCTTGATTTTAAATTTCTTGTGCAATTCTTCCTTGAAATAGCGTTTTGTCTCTTGATTATTTGTGAACAACACCAGGTCATCAACGTACATGGCTAAGAAAAATATATTGCTATCATCGACTATTTTATAATAAATACAAGGATCTAACTTTGAACGCGAGAGACCCATCGCTCTCAATGTCATATCAATTTTCTTATTCCACTGCCGGCTGGCTTGTTTTAAGCCATACAGTGATTTCTTTAACCGGCAGACTTCCTCACCTTTACCATACATAGGCGGTTGCTTCATATAAATCTCCTCTTCTATGTCGCCTTGGAGAAATGCTGACACAGCATCCATCTGACATATATCTAGATTATATTTAACCGCTAAGGCAAATAAATATCTTAAAGAAGCATACCTGACTACCAGTGAGTACACTTCTGTGTAGTCTATGCCTGGTTTTTGAGAACATCCTTTGATAACAAGCCGTGCTTTGTACTTCACTATCTCTCCGATTTCATTTGTCTTTGTTTTGAAGACCCATTTGCATGGTATAGGACGCTTGCCTGATGGTAGAGTAGTAGTTTCCCATGTATTATTCTCCATTAAGGACTGATACTCCTCATCCATAGCGTCTTTCCAGTGTTGAGCGTTGGAGCTCGACAAGGCTTCTTCAACGGTTAGTGGATCTGAAACCTGAACACACATGAAATTATTTCCTGGCTCAAAGTGTTTCTGATGAGACCGTAATGTAATATGCCTCTCAAAACCTTCATTGTTATCATTATCGCTTGGGTAATATGTTTCATCATTTGCATTCATTACACAGCTGTCAAAGGATGTTTCTGTTTCAGATCCTGACGAGGATGTGGTTTCATCCTGTGCTGTGTGTGGGCTGTTAATAGTATCATCAATACTTATTATCTCTTCACTCTCTTGTGCCTTCTGCGAGTCTGAACTAAGAGGGACTGTGACAAACTGTGACTCGGACATGGGTTTCGGTGTCATATTTTCAGTATTATAACTATCCTCAATAAATATAACATCCCTGCTTATCACTACCTTTCCATTACTAGGGTTTAATAATCTGTATCCCTTTGTATTGTCACAATAGCCTACAAAAATCAATTCTTGTGACTTACGGTCCCATTTGAGACGTTTTTCTTTTGGGATGTGTACCATAGCTTTTGCTCCAAAAACTCTAAGATGTGAAATGTTAGGTTTCTTACCTGTCCATTTCTCGTATGGTGTTACCTCGTTCAAAACTCTTGATGGTGATCTGTTGATGATATAGGCAGCACAGGCAACTGACTCAGCCCATAGAGATTTCTTCAGCTTCGCTTCAAAAAGCATGCATCTGGCACGTTCAACCAGACTCCTCATCATACGTTCAGCCAATCCATTCTGTTCATGCGTGTAGGGAGCACTGGTCTGATGTCTGATGCCGGAAGCCGCTAGAAAATCAGAAAAATCTTTGTTACAATATTCTTTTCCTCTGTCGCTCCGAACAACTTTTATCTTTTTATCTAACTCATTTTCCACCTCTTCCTTAAATGTTTTAAATACTTTTGTTATGTCCAACTTGTTCTTAAGGAAATATATATAGACTTTGCGAGAATAGTCATCTATGAAAGTTATGAAGTATCTTGCACCACCAACTGACGATACCTCCATCGGACCACATAGATCTGTATGCACTATCTCCAGCAAAGCGCTTGCTCTGGAACCAGATTGTGGAAATGGTAAGCGTGTTTGTTTTGCTTCACAGCATGGTTTGCATACAGTTTCATTTTTCTTATTAGTAATATTTACGCCTTCTGTACAAACCTCTAACTTCTTCACATCAGCCATATTTAAATGTGCCATCCTCTTATGCAATGTAACAATATCAGTCTTATTTACACATGCAACAGCATATGCATTGCCAGCAACAGTATTGAGTCTATATAAGTCATTAATTGCTTGTGCAGTTGCAATAAGATTTTTATTGGCATCAAAAAATAAAACAGCCCTTGTCAGTGAATTCCAATTTACAGCCTTTCTTTGCTAATTGACTGACTGATAAAAGATTTGCACCCAATTCAGGAATAAATAAAACTCTTCTTACCTGGATAGGGCAACCACTTTTACATGAACTTGCTTGAATGTTTACTTTACCCATTTTTTCTACGCTGACATAATCTTTGTTAGCCACCATTATCTTTTGAACCGGAGGTGGTTGTAGATCATACATCCATTCTGAAGAATTTGTCATATGCATTGTCGCAGCTGAATCCACATACCAATCATTCTTATTTATCGATGGACTACAAGCTGAAAAAACTGCTGAAAAACCGTGTTGAACGCTACTAGATTTCTTAGCTGTGCACTGGCTTTTGTAATGTCCATATTGATTACAAGCAAAGCAACGTGGACCTTTTCCTTTAGGCTTTGGACTGTAATTTGAGCTATGACTACTCTTCCCTTTAGCCAAGAACACTGAAGACTCTGAACCTTTTACTTCTTGTAGCAGTTTAGTCTTTATGAAATCCGATGATATCTTGATTCCGGAACTCTCCAGACCCATGATCATAGGTTTATATTTATCCGGTAAACCCGCCAGCATGAGTGTCCCGAGCCATTCATCTCCAACTTCAAATCCTATGTTTCTTAGCTTGTAAGCAGTGCTCATGATTTTATTCACATAATCCTCTATACTGGAGCAACTATCGAGCGAAGTGTTGATTAGATCACGTAATAGACCCACTTTTCTTGACAACCCGGAGTCCTCAAATGCATTTTGTAGATTTGTCCAAACTTCCTTAGATGACTTTGCATTTTCAATATGGACGTAGTTGATTGGTTCCACTAACAAAATTATTTTGGACTTGGCTTTAATATCTTTCTTGGGGTCAACTTTTTTTCCCGGATCAACACATTCCCATAAATCTTCGTGCTCCAAATACGACTTAACCGCGAACTTCCATGTCGAGTAATTCTCTCGACCGGCTAGTTTTTCTATTTGCAGGTTAGACGTAGCCATTGTTCCCGGGCCAAAAAATCTCGCAAATAACTCGTTGTACTGACTTTTCCACGATTAAAATATTTAACCTCAGTTCTATATTGCGTTTATGGGACGGCCCATAACCTGAGGAAATAATACGCCGAATAGAATAGTTAAAAAACAGTTTTAATGTGACTAAGTAAACGAAAGTTAACAATAATGATGTGCAAGAAATTTCGCATTGACAGTAGCGACACCAAGTGAGCTAAATGTGAACTATGTGACGTTTGTTCGTTCGGAAACAGTAATTATGTTTATAAATCCTCAACAATCTGGGGTCGGGCCTCCTTGTGCATCGGCGCCAGGATATTCTATCCCGGGTTGTCGTTGGCGAAAGTTTCTGGGCTTTTAAATCCCTTTCTACTGTCGACCACCACGTGGCTGGTCGTCTGCCTCGTCCTGTAGACTGTGTACTGATGTTGAGTACAGTTTTCACGGAGTAGCTGTCATCTCGACGCGATACGTGGCCGTACCATCGAAGTCTACTTTCTCTCAGCTTGTCTGCTACTGGCGCTACTTTGAAAGACCCCCTGACATATTCGTTACGTATTCTGTCCATGCGCGTAACTCCACCGGCCCATCTCAGCATTTTCATTTCTGCCGTATGCAGCTGTTGCTCGTGTCTTTTCAGGGAGGCCCAGCATTCAGCACCGTACAGCATGGCAGGTCTAACGGCTGTTTTATATATTTTGCCTTTAGTTTGAATCGGCATTCTAGTATCGCAGAGCACTCCTGACAGAGAGCGCCACTTCAACCAAGCCGTATTTATTCTGTGGTTTACATCTTCATCTATTTGGGCATCATTTGTTAATATGGATCCCAGGTATTTGAATCGGGTTACTTTTGGCAGTGCTGTGTTTCCGATCTGAATCTCACAGTTGAGTCTTTCAGTGCCACCCAGATCACATTCCATATATTCAGTTTTCGTGCGACTGATTCGCAGCCCGTGTCTCTCCAGTTCTGTAAACCAAGTGTTAAAGATCTCCCCTAGCTCTGGTGCTGACTTTGCTATCAATGCAATATCGTCTGCGTACAACATACACCATGGGATCTCTGACTGTAGGTTTCTGGTAATGTAGTCCATACTCAGATTAAAAAGTAGAGGGCTTAATGCCGAGCCTTGATGTACTCCCACTTTTACCTGGAATGGGTGAGTGACACCCGCGGGGCTCCTGATCCTCGTGGTGACCCCGTCATACATATCGCGCACTAAGGAGATATAGGTCTCAGGTACATTCTGCGCGCGTAAAGCTTGCCAAACTAGCCTTCTAGGTACCCTGTCGAATGCTTTTTCCAGGTCTATGAAAGCGCAGTAGAGATTTTCTTTGTTTATTCGACATTTTTCCATTAGGATACGAATGGTTTGGATGGCTTCTCTTGTTGACCTTCCAGCAGTAAAGCCGAACTGATTATTTGTCGTTTTAGTTAATGACGACAGGCGGCCACTGATAACACGTTCCCACAGTTTGAGAGTATGTGACGTTAGCTTGATCCCTCTATAGTTATTACAGTCTGCAACGTCACCTTTATTTTTATAAACAGGGCAGAGGAAACTTGACCGCCATGAAGTTGGTATTTTGGCTTCAGAAATAACCTTGTTAAATAGCGCCGTGAGCCAAGGCAATGCACTCTCCCGCAATAGCTTCCAAATGTCGGCAGGCACTTCATCCGGCCCTAATGCTTTATGGAATTCCATTTTCTTAAGTGCCATTGATATTTCATGTGGCTGAATGCAATCTAGCGGTTCTTCCGTTGGTGATAGTGGTGGTAGTTCTTCGCTAGGGAACTCTTCATTTAACAGCTGGTTATAGTACATTCTCCATCTCCTATTTATAGAATCGTTGGATGTCAGAAGTTTACCTTGGTCATCTTTGATATATTTATTGCATTTTATGTCGAGTGTAGCTTTATGCCGTTGTTTGGCGATCTTGAATATGGCATTTTCAGTAGGGGCATTGTCCAATCTCTCGTAGAAGTTTTGTCTTGAGTGTGCCCTGGCTTGTGCCACCACTGATTTAGTAATAGATTTCATAGATCTATACTTCTCACGGTCTTCGTCAAGACCAGACTTCTGCCAGGTTTTAAACGTATCACGTTTTGCCTTAATAATCTGTTTGACTTCGCTATTCCACCATGTGGTATCTTTATTCATCGCCATGCCTCCTCTAGCCACTCCTAGGATAATTCGTGAGTTACATTGGCAAAAATGTTCAAAGTTGGACCACATTTCGTCGGCAGACTTATCGGCATAGGTGTCACTTTGTAGATACATAGATCGGCCGGCCACGCTCGAACCACCGCATACTTATTGTTAGAATGTTACCTATATCAAACTTTGTTTTATATTCACTGTGATAAGAAATAAAAGTGAAATTCTATTTTATTATCAAAACTGTGGTGGTTTGCGATCGAAGCTGGCTGCCCTACGTCTTAATATACTAAACTCTTCTTACGATATAATTATGTTAACCGAGACCTGGCTACAGCCCGGTATACTGGACGCAGAGGTACTTGGCAGTGAGTATATAGTACACCGTCGGGATCGTGACCTTTGCTCCCATCATAAAAAGGACGGCGGGGGTGTACTGATTGGAGTTCGTAAATCTTTTCAGGCCACTCTTTATACGAACTGGGAATCCGCAGATGTGGAAGACCTCTTCTTAGTACTATCTACTAGTAACGGCAATCTAATTATAGGCGTTGCTTATATCCCTCCTAGCTCAAACAAAGACCATTATGTCAGTCACCTGAAGACATTAGAAAAAATACATAACTTAGTACCTAATTTTAAAATATGTGTCGCAGGTGACTACAACTTACCTGAATTAACATGGGTATTGGACCAGGGCCAACTTAGTGCTCATACTGCTTCTAACCTTACTGACAACGCTAAATATTTGCTATATACAACTAATATGTTGGACATACACCAATACAATTCCATGACTAACCAGAATAATAGAACACTTGACTTATTACTCGCTAATATAGATTGTAAACTCTCTTCTCCTGATACCATCCTAAGTAACATTGACAGGCACCACCCTCCTTTTCAATTCACTATTAGCACGCAGCCTACTGCCTCCCTGCCATCAATTGACCCTCCAAAATATAATTTTTATAAAGCCAACTATCCAGAAATCATAAGTGACTTAAATAGCATAATCTGGCTGGATGAGTTAAAATCGCTTCAGACGAATGAGGCTGTAAGTAAATTTTACAATATTATTTACAACATACTGGAGAGACATGTCCCACTTTATAAAAAAAAGTCTGGAGCATATCCTAAATGGTTTTCACATGCCCTAATAAAAACATTGAAAAGAAAGGAAAAAGTCTGGCTTAAGTGGAAGACATATAAGTCCCTTAGAGACTATAGCGAATTTTCCTTATTACGTTCACGATGTAAATTATTAATGACAAAATGTTTCCGCAAGTATACAGATAACACCGAGGCCGCGATGAGATCTAACATTAAATCCTTTTGGGCATATATTTCCTCGCTAAAAAAGACAAAGTCGAACTACCCACAAACTATGTTTCTTGACGACACATCAGCCAATACCCCAAAGGAAGTAGGTGAACTGTTCTCGAAGTTCTTTAGCTCGGTATTCGAATGCCAAAGAGCATACAATACAAGCGATTTGGACAACTTACCATGCGCACAATCAGCCAACCTAATCCCGGACATATATATAAGGGAGGTAGATATTAAGCGTAAGCTCCGCCAATTGGACACTAACAAAGGACCTGGTCCGGATAAAATTAGTCCACATTTTCTTAAAAATACGTGTCCTGCAATAATAACCCCTCTAAAAATAATATTTAACAGATGCCTTATTGAGGGTACTTTCCCTGATTACTGGAAGATGTCGCTAGTGACCCCCATACATAAATCGGGACCCAAATCCCAGGTCAAAAACTATCGTCCAATATCAGTACAATCATGTATACCTAAGTTGCTCGAATCGCTAGTTCATGAAGTAATCTACCCGCTGGTAAAAAACAACATTATACCCCAGCAGCACGGCTTCATGAAGAATAAATCTACGTCTACCAATCTCCTTGGGTATTCTAATTTTCTTTTCTCCTCAATGGATAGTCGCACTCAGGTAGACGTTATATATACCGACTTCCGTAAAGCTTTTGATAAAGTTGACCACCTGTTGCTATTACGTAAACTAGCCTTCAATGGTATTAAAGGCAATTTGCTGAGATGGTTTGCTTCTTATCTGGAAAAACGGACCCAAAAAATCGTCATAAATGGTTATGAATCAAGACCATCCCAGGTAACCTCTGGAGTAATTCAAGGATCCATTTTAGGGCCGATTCTGTACTCATTATTTGTCAATGATATTGATGCCTGTTTTCGTAATTGTAAATTTGCCTTGTTTGCAGACGATCTAAAAATATTTAAATCTGTAAAAAAACAAAGTGATTGTAATCTCATTCAAGAAGATCTAGACCGCCTGCACGATTACTGCGTAGATAATAAGCTATACTTGGCTCATGACAAGTGTGTTAATATTACTTTTACCAAAAATAAAAATATTATACTTACGAATTATAATATAGGGGGGGAAGTGCTCCAAAGAGTTTCTCAGGTGAAAGATCTTGGAGTGACATTAGATGAGAAACTAACGCTTGACCGACATATCCATACTATTACCTCTAAAGCCTTTCAAATGCTTGGATTTATTCTTAGATCAGCCAAACCCATGAAACAATCCTCATCGTACCTGTTACTCTACAAATCTCTTGTACGTCCTTATCTAGAATATGCCTCCGAAGTATGGAACCCTCTTTACGCAATCTATATCGATGCTGTAGAAGCGGTTCAGAAACGCTTTCTCAGAGCCCTTAACTATAGACTATCACGTGCATACCTGCCTTACGAAAGCCTTCTAGAACGGTACAAACTTAAAACACTGGCTAGCAGATGTCATATTAAGGATGCCACTGTACTATATAATATATGCACTAGTTCATATAACTGCCCGGAATTGTTAGAGACTATTAGTTTTAGAGCTCCTTCCTATAGAACCCGAAATATGACCCTCTTTGCAGTCCAGATAGCCTCCACAAACGCAGGCGTGCGTGCGCCTCTGCGCAGAATATGCTGCAATTATAATAAAAGCCTGGTCTCGGTTGACATATTTAATCATACGCGGGCTCAATTTAAATGTATAGTGAGCGATCTCCTATAGGCAGTCTTCTTTCTCCTTCATTGTAACTGTAGTCTATCCCCATATTGTAGTATAATTTGTAGTTGCACCATTTTTTATTGTCACTCTAATATGTGTTTAGTTTAAGTAGTATTTATGTAGTTTAAGGTTATTTAGGATACTTGTTTTGTTCCGACATCAATGCCACCCTACAATAATTTGCGTGAAATCCTAGTGGGATTTGTATTAGGATATAAGCTGTACCTATTCACGTCTATACTGTATTATTTGTACTTGTTGCCGGTTTGTATCTGTTTTTCTCCCCAATTAATAAAATAAAAATAAAATAAAATAAAAGATACTGCTCAACAACCGGGACCCTCTGTCACTATGAAGCTCCTTCCACTTAATGCGTTCCGTGCGATCAGCATGCACTCTGATAGGTTTTGGCAATTCCATAGTAGCTACTAACAGTCTATGTTGAGCGGTAATGGCCTCCCCTGGTATCACTTTGCAATCTTTATAGAACCTCCTGATCGAGCCTGTAGCAATGATGTAGTCAATTTGCGTCTGAGATTTCGCTGATTTGTAAGTAATAATGTGTTCTTCTTTTTTCCGGAATAGTGTGTTAATTATCTTGTAGTTGTATTTTGCGGCGAAATTGAGTATATTAAGCCCTTCTTGGTTACGTATGCCGTATCCATAGCCCCCATGCACGTCTGGATATGCGTCACAGTTCTCCCCTACGTGGCCGTTCAGGTCTGCTCCAATATGCACATGCTCTTCTGGTGGGATATTTTGCAAAAGCTCATCGAATTCCTCCCAGAAGGTGTCCTTAATAGCCGCAGTGCAGCCTACTTGAGGGGCGTACGCGGATATTATATTTAAGACTGGCTGGTTATCCAAGGCCAACTTAACAAGAAGTAACCTGTCGCTTTTCCTCTCGATGTTAATGATCCTTTGTTTTAGATCTTTGTCCAATACAACTGCTACACCATTACGCTTTGTATCTCATTCATCATCATCATCATTCATCATTTCAGCCGAAAGACGTCCACTGCTGGACATAGGCCTCCCCCACTGAACGCCACAATGACCGGTCCTGTGCCACCCGCATCCAGCGGACTCCAGCGACCTTCACCAGGTCATGAGTCCACCTTGTAGGGGGCCTACCAACTCTTCGCCTTCCGGTGTATGGTCGCCATTCGAGAACCTTAGTGCCCCAACGGCCATCGGTTCTCCGTGCAATGTGCCCTGCCCATTGCCACTTAAGTTTAGCGATCCGACGGGCTATGTCGGTTACTTTGGTTCTGCTACGGATAGTATCGTTTCTGATACGGTCACGCAAAGAAACTCCTAACATAGCCCTCTCCATTGCTCTTTGGGTGACTTTAAGCTTTTTAATGAGGCCCATTGTGAGCGACCACGTTTCAGAGCCATAGGTCATCACTGGCAACACACACTGGTCAAAGACTTTCGTCTTGAGACACTGCGGAATATTGGACGAAAAGATATGTTTCAGCTTCCCAAACGCTGCCCAACCGAGACGGATTCGACGATTGACCTCTTTCTCGAAATTGGACCTACCTAGCTGGACTGTCTGTCCGAGGTATACATAATCGTCTACAACTTCGAGCGTAAAGTCTCCGACTGTAATGGGGGTTGGTACTACATGGGCGTTAGACATGACTTTCGTCTTATCCATGTTCATCCTTAGACCAACCCTCTCAGAGCCTTTACTGAGGTCGTCGAGCATCGTACTTAAGTCCTCCATGGTCTCAGCCAGGACTACGATATCGTCGGCAAATCGAAGATGAGTGATGTACTCGCCGTTGATGTTGATGCCAAGCCTTCCCCAGTCCAAACCCTTGAAAATGTCCTCCAGGGCAGCGGTGAACAGTTTTGGAGAAATTACATCTCCTTGCCTGACTCCCCGCTGCAGCGGTATGGATCTCGAGTTCTGGTCCTGGAGTCGGACTGACATAGAGGCGTTCTCGTACAAACACTTCATTACCTCGATATAACGGTAGTCCACTTGGCACCTCTGGAGAGCCTGTAGTACAGCCCAAGTCTCGATCGAATCGAAGGCTTTCTCGTAGTCCACAAACGCTAAACAGAGGGGCAGGTTATACTCCTCAGTCTTCTGTATAACCTGACGTAGCGTATGAATGTGGTCTACGGTACTGAACCCTCTTCGGAAACCGGCTTGTTCGGGAGGCTGGAAGTCGTCTAACCTGTACGAGAGTCGATTTGTAATGACTCTAGAAAACAGCTTATAGACATGGCTCAGAAGTGTGATGGGTCGGTAGTTCTTCAGCAAGGTGCTATCACCTTTTTTGAAGAACAACACCACCACCCCTCTGTTCCATGCCTTTGGCGTTCTCCCTTCAAGTAAGACGGAATTAAACAGCTTCTGAAGGGCCATAAGGACCGGTTTTCCACCCGCCTTCAGGAGTTCGGCTGTAATTCCATCTTCACCTGGCGCCTTGTTATTTTTGAGCTGCTTTAGGGCCATTCTGATCTCGTACAAGCTGATGTCCGGGATGTCATCGGTATAGTGTCGGGTAAGCCTAGCTCTATGGTCATTCGCCAGGCTAACTTCGGGTCCACGAGTTGATCTATATAACTGCCCATAAAAGCGCTCTATCTCTCTCAGTAGCTCGGGTTTAGATGAAACCATTCTACCATCTTCAGTCCGTAATTTAGCGAGCTGGCTTTGCCCAATAGACAGATCTCTTGAAAATACTTTAGAGCCCTTGTTCCGCTCGATAGCTTCGTGAATACGGTTCGTATTAAATAAGCGAAGATCGCAGGTAATGGACTTGGAGATCCGTCTATTAAGCTGCCGGAGTTGTATCGCATCAACTGAAGATTTTAGAACCATTTCGTTCCTCTCCTTCATGAGATTCTGAGTAGAGTTAGAGAGCCTCTTAGTCCTACTGGTGCGTTTCGTTCTAAAGAACTTGGACCCAGTGAAATGGACAGCTTCTACGAACCCGTCGTTATATTCGTCCACATCGCCGCCTAGGCAATCGAAACGGTTTTGAAGTTCCAGCTGAAAGCTCTCGGGATTTTGGTATTCGGTAGGTGCTGGACGGAGCGTAGACTTCACCAGTCGAGAGCGCTCTAGCTTGATACATATATTCAATGTGCCTCTTACCAATCGGTGATCACTCCCAGTTTTGACTGTGTTGATCACAGATACATCATTGAATATATGCTTCTTCGTCGACATGATGAAGTCAATCTCATTTTTTGTTGCACCGTCGGGGCTCATCCAGGTCCATTTCCTGTGCTCACGTTTCCTGAAGAAGGAGTTCATCATAAAGAGTCCCTCCTTCTCCAGGAAGCCGGCCAGCAAATGTCCCCGATGATTCCGCTTCCCAATTCCAAATTGCCCCACTTTCAGCTCGTCACCGTCTCTCTTGCCCAGTTTCGCGTTGAAGTCCCCCATCACAACGGTGAAGTAGGTTTTGGAACTATGCATGGCTCTAGATATGTCCTCATACATAGCCTCCACCTCGTCGTCGGAGTGTGCCGAGGTCGGTGCGTAAACCTGTATAACCTTCAACGAGTACCTTTTTGATACTCTGAGTATAAGGTACGCTACCCTGCTCGACACACTCTCGATCTTCACCACGTTGTTCACGAGGGACTTGTGGACGAGGAACCCGACACCTCCTTGGGACTGTTGATCGCCCTCCCGGAAATAGAGCAAGTTGCCGGATTTGAGAGTTATCGTGTCCTCCCCCTCTCTTCGGACTTCCGATAACCCTACTATGTCCCATCGCAACTTGCTCAATCCTTCCTCTAGTTCCAATATCTTTTCGTCGGTCCGCAGTGTACGCGTGTTATATGTTGCCAGGGCCAGTTGTTGTTTGGTATGGTAGCCGGATAGGTACCGGTGATTTTTAGCACCCCTTGCCCTGTTTCTCTGGCCGCTACCGGAGCCAGGAAGCGCAGGACTGCCGGGCACTAGGGGCCTGGGCTTATTTTTAATATTCATGGGGGGGAAATGCCATAATCGCCACGCTTGGCATGCGGGTTGGCGATCGCAGTAGGATGGCTTTGTTACACGGAGTGCGCTGCTGCCCGCCCTCCGGTCATAGTCCCTTAGTCGCCTCTTACGACACCCACAGGATGCAATGGGGTAGTGCTATTCTAAGCCGGCACCACACGGCACTTGCTTTGTATCTAATCCGTGATATATTAGCTGGTAACCGTGGCCAATGTCTCGGGATTTAGAGCCCTTCCACTTGGTCTCTTGAATGCAGCATATGTTTATGCTTCTGTTGTAGAGTATCTGGCTTAACTCAGCGCTGCGACCGGTCATAGTTCCTAAGTTCCATGTACCGAGTAGGAGCTTTTTAGTACTCCTTAATTGCGAATGTTGGTTCTTGTCACTTCCGTCGCTTTGGGGGGACGCCCTAGCATTACATACACATTTATTCGCATTCGTCGCATTCTGGCTCTCATCGTCGCTTGCGGGGGACGCCCTAGCACTTATCGCTATTCTGTATACTTTTGCTGTCATATTTGCACAAGGAGAATTTGTTTTGACTATGTGTTTTACGGCCGGTTGTCACCTGACGCCAAGGCCTTCATCTTCACAAGATGTGGGTGCCGCCGTTGACTCATTAAGAGCTCATCCGCCGCCGTCCCTTCTGTGTACTCCAGCCCAAGCACACAGCATGGCTGAGACCTCTACTTCAAATATGTTGAAGAAGCTCGCAGCCAGGGTTTGGTAACGAAGTTTCCATCTCCGGCCTGTTTGGTCCGCGGGAGGTATTTTATTTCCCTCCTACCCTTCAGGTGTTTACCTGACGGGTATCCCCCGATCCGCCACCTGGGGACGCGTCCTCTAGGGTGAAAGGCTCCCCCGAGGAAGGCTCCTTAGACTTAGACTTAGATATAGCATATATACTAACAAAAAAATATCCTGAGTTGGTCTTGGAATAAATGAATATATATATATATATATATATATATATATATAATATACCATTTATTTACCATTGTATTTAGCAGTTGTACGAAGCTACTGAAAGTACAAAGGACAGAACAAAAGGAAACATAAAAAGAACGGAAATTCTGTGCCTTTGAAGTGGCACAAATGTATGCGGTGATTAATTAAATAATGAGGAGACCGCGAATTTGGTCACTTTCACGTTGATGTAGACGACATTTTACAGTTAATTAATATTTCGTCGTCATTTTATATTAAAATAAATTCCGGTTATTTAATCATATTTAGGTTAATGAAACCACTGTGGCTTAAAAAACGTATAGTAGTTCTGATGGTATTTATTACATCTGTGTTGTCTATTATTGTAGCTGGTATTGGTAAAATACATAGAATAATGTATTTTACCACTCTGATAATACCTCTATAAGTAAATATAAAGTAACATCTGTTAAAGTGTCCGCTACATAATAACGTCTCGTTGTCATTGCGACGAGTTCGTCCATAATTTGTTTCTGCTGATTTGATTACAACTCATCAACTTCATCTTCATTTCAGTCCAACGAGTTCCTTTGCAGCTAGCGAGCCGATACCAAATCCTGCTGAAACCAAGACGTATTTCAATCAACGCATTCAATCCGCCTTAGAATTTACACGAGCAGGTTATTCAGTGGAAAATTAATATACTTTAACGTTGCTTTTTCTTGATTTAGTGCCTACTTTGACTTATTTTTAAACCATACAGTGCGCAAGCGGTGGTATAACCGGTTGGATCCTACTGACTGAGCCAGTACAAGAAACCAGAAACAGAACACAAAAAGACTCTTATAGAATACATGTTTACATGCGCCCACCAAGACTGGCTGGCTATGTATTAAGTCCTGTTTTAGTATTTTTTTAGTATTTTTCTGACGACCACTTCCAATAGTTGACACCATTGCTGCTTAACGTACCTATTCGCAGTCGCGCAAGTGAACACAGCTAACACACTGTGTACGAAAAGTTGCGGTTCAAATAAAAGTCAATAAAGCTTACATTAAATAAAGCTAAAAAGGATTACCTTTCAACTTTTTATCCTTAAATATTTTGATACGTTTACAATATTGTTTCACAAATTGGTAAACAGCCGGACGCGTCGATGTAAATAATTCACCGTCACCAATTATCGGGCGCGAGCTGCAAGCGCATGCATTATTCACGCTGCAAATTGATTTAAATATGGAACGATATAGTTAAAGCAATGGCGCGTAGGTATTTAATCTCCACAACACCGCGAGCCATCCGGTTGCCTCGCGGACACTGAAACTACGCTGCCGTGCCATTTTCGGACGCGTGGCGAAAGACGCTAGCATATAAGGACTAAAGTAAAATATGCTACAGCCAAAGTGTAACATGTAAACACTATGGTGAATTAACATTTTTGTTTTTTTAATTTGGGGCGTCAACAAGGTATCGGAAGCTTACTAAAGATATCTACAAAATAAATATACTTAACTAACATGCATTAACTAAGTGGAAACATAAGAAAATATTTCTATAGACATTGCCTGCTAACACAGGTCTGCCTCTTCTACTCTCGAAAAGTATGCGCTAGTAGTTCCGTCTACACAATCTCAATTCAAGTATTACAGTCGACAGTCGTAAATTAGGATATGTTTTTATGTAAACATTGTCATACAAATTATAAAAGTCCTAGCTAGAGAAATGGCGTGTACACACGTACCTACGGCATATGCGTGACTAAAGGGACTTCGTTTGTGTACTCGCAGCCGGGCGAAGTGACGGACGAATCTATTGATTCAGCATCGTGATTAAATTGTGTCGTCACTTGGAGCCGGGAAAACCGCAGCCCGGTACCAACGTACGAAAGGTCTGAAAGGAATCGACTTCAACCTACATTGTATTAACTCTAGATAGACACTTATTGAATCGAAGCGATAGAGCTCACTGGCACTTCTGTTTTTTTCTCCTTCCTTGATAGCACTATTGTTTTCTTGGACATCATGTACTCTCAGCACGCTCAGCTCTATATTAAATAAATAAAAATCGTAATCTCATTGAATTGAATAATTGTCTGAAGTAGAAATACTCTAAGAAATCAGAGTAATAAATCAATTATTTACAATGCGTTTACCTTTTAATGTACGGTAAATTTACATTCAGATTTTTTTTATACTCACTGCTATTACGCAAGTGCCAATTGTCACAAAGTGAAATATTCAACTTACAGACGTGCGCCGATTAAATTAATTGCTAACCAATTTAACACTGAATAATAAGCATTTTCTTATTACACAGCAACATAAACTGCTTGAAAAAAACTAGATTTTGTAAGAAAATAAGTCTCTGAAACTTAGTTAGAGTGACCGAGATGCAACCGGATGGCTCGCGGTATTTATAAGCTCCCTATTACCGCGAGCCATCCGGTTGCCTCACAGACACTGAAACTACGTGTCATTGCTCTAAATAATAGGAGAACGTATGGAGAACACTCATGAATGAGAGATGACAGTAATTAATACATGTTGATGCGTCGACGCCGACGCTGCGATACGTCAGCGCGGCCGCGGCGGGTATCGCGACAACAACCTCATCCATCAGTAACGAGAGCGCGAGGCATATTCGAACTTACTAATTGTCATTCACTTAAATTGTGGTCACGCTAGTTCTTATTATAACATCGGTGTGCTTATATAAGACGCACATTCTTTTTGATATCAATACGTTAATAGAATTACCGATCAAATAATATCTACATTGTTGCTCGAAGGTTAGAATATGCCTCTGAGGCTCAGATTTTCTATTCACTGTGTTGTTATCGCCCAATAAAGCCAAATCTGAACTCAAGGGTTATGAATTGTTTTAAAAGTCTGTTGATGTTTGTAAACTAGAGGAATTTAAAAACGGGTTACCTTGTATGGCTAAACGATCGGACCCAACGTGACATCATGGTATAATAATTTTAAACAAAAAAGAACCGACTTCACTTAGGATCCGCTTTTCCAAGTGGAAATGCCCGGTTGCTGTAAAAAATACTGAAATCACTATATATAGGTGTGCCTATAATAGTTGAAGAGTTCCCTCGATTTCTCCAGGATCCCGTCATCAGATCTGGACCTGGTGACAATGGGACCAACTGTGAGGTATACTCTTACAAACAAAAAAAGAAATTTCCAAATTGGTCTAGCCGTCTTCGAATAATCTGTGAACATACATTAAAAAAAAAACAAACAAAAATCCCGAAAATTTTGGGATCATTTAAGCTAACTTAGTGGATGGCGGCCACTTTGCAGAGTGCAGGACCGAGTTTAGGATCACCAGAGTTGCAGAATCCACTAAGCCATATCCACTAATTTAGTTAAAATTACCTCAAAATATAAAGTTTGAGAATCAAACTGGTCTCTGTAACGGTTTTTGTGAGACAGTGAAAATGTACAATACATCAGCTAAGTCATAAATATCAATTAATTAACACCTCATTTTTCTGTTAGTTCCGATAGAAATCCTGCCGCGAGTGATAATATAATATAATATAATTAATATTGCAACCCTTCATTTTGTCTGTAGCCTGAAAAAAAATTGTGTCGTAGCGAAGACAAAGCATTCCATTGCATTGGCTTGCCCACTAAGAATCAAAAGTCCCGTGACAAATTATCGGGACATTTGCCTGTGGGTGGCCACAATCCCGACGTTGAATACATGCATGAGGCTGAGCTCGGCTCGGCTCAGCTCGCCGAGCCGTTTGTATCGAGACTTTGCAACTTACTTTTATTGATATCGGCTTTGTATGACTTTGTGTGCTTACGAAGATTCGATTGTTTGAAACTGTTGTAGTGGTGTGTTGCCCTAACATTTAACAACGTAAGTTTCTTCACAACACCCACTCGAAAAGGCGTTCTTTATCCTTTGAAAGCGGCGAGGAAAACGTTAAATCCACTAGTGGGAAAAAATATGCTAGTTTTTATTTTACTCTCCACTTTTCTGCTTGAATTTGGACTTAAAATCAATCATTTTTAATATAATTTTGCTCATGTTTGCTTAGGTTTCAATACCAACACCAAAGTGAAACAAAAATTTTCTCTCTTGTATAACAAATATTGGTTCCAAGGCAAAAGTGTTTTATATTTACATAAGTTTATCCACAATTGATAAAATGATTAAACAATTAAACAGTTGAATACAAAAGCATTTGATTATCCATTATTAATTCCCTACAATGAATAGGCAGCAGAACCTATAGCTTATAACTAAGGGAAATTGGTTCTTCAAGCCCACCCTGTAATATATACAATTATGTTGAATGGTAGCCAGGTAGAAAACGTTAGCAGGTGCGTCGCGACACCTGTCGCTGTCGCCTGCCGCGGCGATTTACGACATGTCGCGACACCTGTTGCTGTCGCCTGCCGCGGCGATTTATGACGTACCGCGATCGCGACAACTACTCGCTTAACATAATACAAGTCGCCGACTATGTAATGGGTTGTGCAATAATAAGTACACAAGACATAATGATATGATAATATTAGTGAATTTATCATCGCTTGCCGTTATATCTTCAGTCGGCATTTATTCTTAATATATAAAACAGTTATATTATGTATAGATGGACAGACAGCATGCACCATTATTGAAAATGACTTAAATTAAGACGCAAAGGCGATATTCATTGGAGTTGTAAAGGACGTTTACCTTAGATGTCTTTACGTATACTCAAGTCCATTTAAGGGGTTGTTTGTATCTGTATATCTATTATCTACCTTAGCAAGAAGAAATCGACAAAAGATATTAATTGGTGAACATGAAACTATTTTCGCTCACTAACATCGGACTCGAACATTGCCGTGCCGATTCCACTCTGTGTTCCACTCGGGTGGAGACTACCTCCCACTAGTCATTATTAGGGGACGGAATTATGCGTGCGACTTTTGACAAGTGCTAGGGAGAGAACACCACTATTTATCGATACATTGATGCGGTTAATTTATATAATAAAATGACAAGCAAATACCGACTTAGCTTATCGATTCTTTAAATATATCTAATATGTATTGACATTGGCATATTGAGTGTTGCCCTTGATCCATCTTTGATGTTGCTTTTTATGGGGGCCCATCTTGCGGAACGTAATGAACGTAATAATTGTAATGTGAGTGACCATAATGAGCTGATTTACTCGACATTGTGACGTGATTGTTTTACATTAGATGTCACTTATCCTGTCATTAGATGACTTACTGCGATGTGAGCTGTCTTCTACTAACCAGCATCTAAATGTTTTTCTTATTGAGATTTACTCTAAAAGTAGGTAGAATACAAGTTTTCTAGATATCGGACATTGTGTCTCTGTATATGATCTGGAACACATTGTTAAAATGGGTTCTTAGTGAGCATATTGCAAGCTTCATCTTCCGTTAGAGATCTGTACTCAAACTGTCTCAAATGAAAGCCACTGGCCGCCACCGCCGCCGGGTTCTGCAGAGCTTAATCGAACAACCAAATATCAATTGAGCGTCCAGCGGCAGCGGCAGCGGCAGCGGCAGTCAACTCATTACGAGCACCAATTTGTGCACTGACTGTTGTATTTTAATTAAAGCTTGCGATTGACATTTCTAATTATTTTATATTAAAATGAGATGAGGTATTCGGTCTAATTGCTTCAGTTTCTGTATATTTCAATATCGTTATTCTTTCATTTAAAACAGTAATTGGATAAGACGAAATTTCTTTTTGCCTTTAATCATAAATAATTAAAGGTGATCGTTTTTACCCCAAATATAATTGAAGAGACTACCTACTGGAATAAATAATACTTAATGGCAGGCATTAGGTAATTAGTGCAATGACATTAATTTATATTTCAATTAGAACTTTGGAATTGGCGTTTCTAATGAATATTGTAATGAGGTATTTGACCAAATTGATTGAGTTCGTGGAGCATTCTAATACATCAATTTGAAGTGGAAACATTGATAGATTTTGCTAAGATAAGAAAATTAATTCACTGCACTATATGAACAAGCATCGAACATGACTGAACGCAGTCATAATTGCAATGTATCGATAAGTTTATTGCATAATATGAAAATATTGTCAGTTCCATGTGATAATATATAACCTAACTACAAAGAAATACAAAATTTCCGTGAGATTCGGATATATTACGTAAATAGAGGAATTACCCATTACATTAAGCGTATTATGTTTCAGATTTCACAGCGCACCAGCGCACCTTAGGCACTTCGCCACCGCCACCACCACAATATAACTACGTTTTATTCGTGTGGACTGAAACAGGGTCGAGAACCTGGACATTTACCTTAAATAGTTTAGCTGTTTAGATGTTTTTTTTTTGGATTTTTTTCTTATTAGTAAGCAATAATATATACTAATCTAAATAATGTAAAAAGTGAATAAGGTCGTGGCAATAAATATTATTTCATTTCATTTCAAATAAGTCCGCCTCGTTTAGCGTAGCGTAGTTAATTTTGACTGACAAATGTCACAAATTTCGCTTTTAATTCATTGAACAAGCTGTCATGAAATCGTCCAATTTGCCACCTGTTTCAGTAGACGGACGAAGTTGCGAACTTTTGGGGTGTACCTATTGTATAGTGGTAGTTGTGCTTGTCGCGGGTCCCCGCGCCCCACGCCCCCGCCCCGCGCCCCGCGCCCCACGCCCCGCGCCCCACGCCCCGCACCACGGAGACCGCTGTCACCTCTTTGATAACAAATTAGTGAATAAACGTGTTTCGAACGCGAGGAGGCTCAACTTACGAACTGAAATGCCAAGCTCCCTGCATCCTACACAAAACCGCTCGCACTTAGCGTGTTAAGAGAAATGCGTCTAGCAGCAAAAGTGTTAAGAGAAGGAAGGTGTACCAAACTGCAGTTCTCGTTACATTGGTTATTCCGAATATGGGACTCGCTCGAGCTCACGAATTGAAAATTCAAGACCAAGACGCAATGGTGAGCAACATGAAACATTTATACGCTAGCGTCATGACTCCGCGTCACAACTCCGCGTCACAACTCCGCGTCACAACTCGGAGTGGCAGCGGTTACATGTTCAACTAACTTGCAGGTAACTAAGGACAGCTTTCAATTAATGTGACGTCGCATTTTGAGCAAAATTACTATAACAATCCTAGAGATACTTAAAATATTTTACCTTTTAACGCCAAGAACCTTTCAAAATATCGCCCATAATCATGCCCAACTCGAAAGGCTGTATTTTCTTGTATTTGTATTGGTTGTAGGTAGGTAAACCGTTTCATAATAAGTATAATACAAATACTGACTATATACTTTTGCAATAAAAATAAAACGTTTTCCGTTATTTAATAGATCTTATCGGGCTCAAATTCCGGTTATGTTATGATACAAAATGCGATATAAATCGAAAATGTATTGTCTCTAAAAAGGCTTCATAGTTCCAAAACCCAAATCCATCTTATTTATTTTGTGATATTTATTTCCTCCCTGCTGCCCCATTAATATTAAACACCCTGTTTCATTCAACAATGAGTTTCAATCCAAATTATAATTACAACAGACTTTGAGTGACGCCAAATAAATAGTAACTTTCTATTAAAGTTAAACTCAACATGAAGGCAAGTCATCTAAGTACCCGGCAGGTTGGGAACCCGCGGCGCGGGCGCGGGCGGTCGCGGCTCGCCCCGCAGGTTGGGAACCCGCGGCGCGGGCGCGGGCGCGGGCGGTCGCGGCGCGGGCGCGGGCGGTCGCGGCTCGCCCCGTTTAATAACGAGCTATAATTCTACGATTCTTGACGTTTTGCGCAGAAATATATCTGTTATAAATAATTCATGAGTGCAGGAACATCTATCTGGAGCGTGTGGGAGATGAAGTACATTTTACAGTTGAGAAATAGATAGTCCATGCCGATGTACCTCTCAAGGACAAGGACAGAGAATAACAATTAATACTTAGAGCTTATATAGAAGTACTTACAGTGGCAGAAAGTATCCTACGATTTCTACTAACTCTATAATGAAAACTGAAACTTTGTGCGCATTTCCAAGAAATTAGACGTTCCACACCACTCATCAATAACTCTGGGGATACACAATCAGCCCAAAAAAATTACCCTACAAATTAACAAATTTAATGCCGGTTTCAAATGTTTACGAGCCAATTATATTCAGTACATCTTATTTGAGTTGGTACCTCCTTTATATTCTTGCTCGTTGTTCCATGTAAATTATAATTACTCATCTGAATAATAATTATACTTTATGTATAAACATAAATATATGTATGGCATTATTACAGTTGCATGGAATATTTGAATGGCACAAGCGAGTGACGGCGAGTATGGGACAAAGAACGCGTCGCCCTTTGAGCGCAAAGGCGTAGCGCTCGTAGACCGGCGCGGCGTAGCGACGTAGCGCTGCTACGCGCTACGACTATAATTGCTACGTGTTATTGCATTGCTCGCTTTGAGCTTCTCACGCCCATTCAGTACGTAAACTTGAACACTTTTATGCTACGTACTGTACGGGTGTCCCCTTTGCACACATGTGCTGAGCCCTAAAAAGTGAGGAGAAATGTAGTAGTGTACGGAAAAGGGCCCACTTTGTCCATTTACCTAAACAAATCTGAATGTATTCGGTATTTACTGATGTCTCACCATCGCGTGTCTTATTTACGATGTAGTTTACGACTCCAAATGTTATTCGCGCGCGATAAAGCAAGATGTGCTAGGGGGTCATTCCATTACGTCCGCACTCCACGCTTAATCGCTGCCTAAACAATTATATTAACACGAACTAAGTAACTTTATTGAATGTAGGTAAGTTAATTCATTTAAAACGGTAACTTAATCTAAGAATCTTAACCCATCGCTTATAAGTCAGCTAACTAGATTGTTGCTTGATTCAACTTATTAAAAGTTTCAAACTAAGTTTTCTATGTAAATGATTCATAATGTTTCTCGGTTTTAACTAAACGAATCTCTTGTTTATTAAATATTGCATCGCGCATCGGTGGCAACCTAGCATGCATCGTGCCTGGTGGTGAGCGGCTGCAACATATACACGGTGCCCGTGAGCACTGTGACACATGCTATGAGTGAGGAATAATTATCAACAAATTTATGGTAAATAAACGATTTTTATTTGTATATAAATTTAGGTCTATGTAGCCAATAAAAAAAATTGTTTCGATGTTTTTTTAATGCTTTTGAAGATAAAAAAATTATGTTATTGGTAAAACTATTGACTAAAATCTATTGGTACATTGTTATTCGTAAAAAATGGTTTACGCAAAGTATCCCTTGGCATTTTGATATATATACAATAAGGATGTCTAGACTAGACCCTATAAAGAGTGAAATCGCCATCAAGAATGCTGTTTGCACTGACTTACAATAATAAATATTTTTTTGTTTAATCGGCAGTACCTCTGAAACTAGACGAAATCCAGAAAAGTTTATAAGACATTTTAATCTCCAATTATGATCAGGAATACACTGTTAAAATCTCTCGCAATCCTCACGGGCACCGTGTACATATATATACATATGTTCCCAACCTATTTCACATATAAAAGTTGTATTTCCACGAACAAGAGATTTTTCCTCATTCATTTTGTCGTACCACATCGCAAATTCCCCGATTCTCCGATACAACAAAAGCTTCAAACAACACAGAAAATATAATTAAACATGAGATACCGTAACAGCGTCGTATTACAACTCAAGCGCGTGTTCGTGATTGAGGGAAACATGTCAAGCATTCTTAATTAAAAACTTGAGTTACCCGGCTCGATATATTCAAAACGTACTATAGTTCTATTGAGAATATTGAGATGATCAGTTGATCACTGCTCCCTGCGTTCAGTAAGGTATATAGCGAGGGAGGAGGGAGGCGGAGGTTAAATGAAGTTCATTCGTCATGTCGCGACGCAGCGGGACGGGACGTGGTGGTGGCCACGGCGACGTGGCGGTGCGCATCAACTAGTAGCAGTGCGAGTAATTAACTGGTGCCGTATTATTTGTGCTCATGCTAACTGATTTCGCGGTTACAGAATAGCCACTAATGAACAACTTGTGATATTGGACCAAGTTTTTGATGAACAATGTAGGTATCATTTGTGATACGTGGAGAGGTCTGGTAGCTCGTTACTTTTCCAGCGATAAAACAATGTATACTCAAAGATAATTTAAACGGGTCATCTTGTATGGTATGGACAATTGGACATTTCTATACAAATGACGCATGATAATGACACTCGCACGTTAAATTCGATTGATATGAGACGATTGTCACGATGTTGTGATTGATGTCTTTAATATACTTTTTTCGCGATCGCAGGTAGGTAGAAACAGAGCCACTTTGTATATAATATGATTATATTATTTAAGAGGGATAGGATTATAGGGATTATCCTCTAGCCGCCCAGAGGCCTATATGACCCTTCCTTTCTATTTCAGTTTAATTAAACCTTAATGTTGTAAATCAAAGTTCCATTTGGCAGTTTTATTATACAAGTCTAAAAACAGAGAAAGAAAAGAATAATTTTCAATTGGTAAAGTACAGCCAAAAATAAAGAATAAAAACATACAAAATATTTGTACAAACTAAACCGTCACAAAACCGAGTCGTGAAGTAAAATTCCTTGACGCCCGCGCCATTAGTCGCCGTCCGTCATGCGATTGGCCGCATTACTCGCGCGCCGCCGCCGGCTGCAAGCTGCAAGCTGCAGGCTGCGACCTGCATGCCTGCGACTGCGAGCGACCTGCTCGCCTCTGATGCACTGCGCTGTGTACGAGTAATCTCTCCAATTTCTTTATGTGAAGAGCGTGTTCGAAAACGGTGTGAATGTAATGTAATACCAATTTAATATATATGACACTGCATGATAGTTCTGAACTCACCATTATCATCGGTACATTAACTATGTAATCGTATACAAGTTGGACTTTCAATGCCAAAAATATGTGTACAATTTTGAACCTTATTAATCTTATTATAATATAAAATACATTTTTTGCGTTGACTGTACAAGACGATTAGGGTTTCAGTCCCCATGCTAGTCTAATGTTAAATTACTTACTAGTTTTGTATTGTTTAGAATCGTGTAATAATATATAACGTATAATATTTTTTTATGTAAAATATTAAAATACCTAAGAAAAGGTTCATTTATAACTAGTATCAAATATTAACCAAGGTTATGTAACACCTATGTTACAAATTACTTTGATTTTTTTCGCAGATGCGCCTAAAATCAAGACCACAATGTTGGCAAAATGACTGGTATTTACCTGAACACAAATATAATTAAACTACAAAGGATCGCTTCACAACTACTCTTCCATGGTCCTAGGTATCCAGCATCGACGAACAAAACGCTCATAACTGTTGGCTATAGTAACTAAGAGGAAACTAAACTTTAGCAGTAAGCTATGTTTTTATCCAAAATTAAATTAAAAGAAACACACACACAACACACCTGGGCGTGAGCCAAGTAGTCAACGTAACGCAGTTCTCAATGCCATTTGGCTAGCGGGAGTAGCGGGGATGCAAACTCGAGAATAAGCTACTGACCCGAGCGTCGAGCGGTGTCTAGGAAATGGAAAAAGAATCCCGGGCTTATGCCGTGCGAGTGAGAGCTCGTAAAGTAGAGTAACGACTCACTTTACCGACTATTTATTGGAGGGTGATAAAAACGGGGATTACTCGACTGTTTGTCCATAACAAGAGTGTTTGTTCATTAAGGATATTTATTAATAGGTATTGGAGATAGTAAACACACTCGTACATGCAGTAAAACGGGCACATTGATCGACTAATTATATTTTGAAGCACTTACGCAAATGTTCGTGGAAACTGCATTAACTGCAAGTATACATGTGAAGTCAAATGTTGCGTATGGAGTGCAGGCCAAGGTTGAACGAGTTAGGTACTTAACACAGTTGGATGGATACAGCTCGTCGAGCGGCGCGTCGCCGCTTTTTGCACCAGACAGTTCGCTTAAGCCAGTATGGCTTAGCGGTTCTCTCGGTAGCCGTTTGGACGAAAAACGTAAAACGGTTTCGTTGAGAGCAAATAACTGTTTTTAAGAACATAGTGCTTCTGATGACATAGATACGTACTCAACGCCTTGTCTGGCCGACCAATACATACACAATGCACACATAAAATTTATAAAATGATGTAACTGAGGAGTTCCATCGCTCGTGGATTTGCCTCCGCCAATGATCCCTTTAACCTTGAGGCAATAGTAATATTTTCAACCACTTTTTTGACTGCATGCTTCGTTTTGCAGTCAGCAATCAGATCTGGTACGAAGAACCACTTTGTTCGTCTATTTCCTCTTTGTAGCTCGATTACGCAACGCGGTATTACTCTAGGAACCATTCTCTTCATGTATAAGTATAATTATCTCAAAGAGACACTCATCTTTGTTTCAATAAATATTGCATTAATTTCACTCCCAATTTTCACGCGACTGCTAAGTCAAAAGTATTTGTTGATCCAAGCGCCGTTTTTGCTTAACCGTTTTTAATAAAACTAATCGGTTACAGAGATTTACGGTAAACGTGGAACGGCGCGGCGCCTCCGGATCCGGACAGCCGTTTTTGCGCGTCGCAGTGTCTGTATTTGTAGTACAAAGCCTTTGCAAGCGGCTGGAACGCGGGGATTAAAGGCTTAACAACGAACATCAAAGTCGAATCGTTGCGAAGCTTACACAAATACATGATGAAAGATTAATTACTTGTTTAACAATTTGCTGTGCATTAATATTGCAAACAATGGAAATCAATTACATGGTATCTTTGCTGGGATGTAGGTACTTATGAATTGTTAATTTCAACAAATAGGGGATAAGTAGTGGACCCTTGAGGGTTAGGAGTGGGTATTATATTAATATTATATAAATAATCAAGGCACCTAACCCTAAATAATATTATATTATTTAGGGTTAGGTGCCTTGATTGATAAAGGCTGGGGGCTCCACGCTTGAGGAGATTTTGCCTCTTTTTAACACACAAGTGCGCAAATGATAGGACGGATTTCGACAGTCCGTATCGTATGTAGTGTAGGTACTTTTAAGAGTTACGGAAATCGAAGTTATGTTGGCTATATAACGACTGAGGTAAATGTGAAACTTTGTAATTTTAAAACATTTCTTTGATATTTTCTTCAAATAAGTTTGCAGTCCAAACATTGATTGTATGTACCAGTGACATTCATTATAACATTTAAATTATCCATCCAGGTGAAGTCTTTGTTGTGTTTATAATCAATTGCGTAGCTCTTGTTACCGAAGCGAGTAATATAACACGAGCGGGGCGTCGCGTCGCGTCGCGTTACAAAGAGGACGAGGGCCTCGACCGCGCATTAATAAAGCCCGATCGGCTTTGATGTCGCACTGTTACTTAATAATTACACAACAGCGAGCCTAACTCACAATATTCTTTTAATTACCGGCCCGGCTCGATTCACCAGATTGTACAATTTTTGTGGACATGTCAGGAATCTTATTTAGGGCAGATGCCCCGATTTTAGCCACTTTAAGGAGAGTTTGTCTATTCAGACGCCATTAGTTTTGCGTAAATAAGGAACTATGACACTCTGCATACACTGAGTAATTGAAAATATATTACTTTATTTATATGAATCACCGCTGTTAAGATTCTGAAATCAGATCTTATTTTTTACTTTAAGGAAATGTCGGAAAAGGACCCAGGAGCCAGTTTTGGCCACTTTTTTCTATGGCTGCTGACAACTGAATGGAAACTGATACTTGACAGATGACAGTGTCAGGGGTACTGCCGTAATTTACTCTTATATTAAGTGTAAACCACAGATTTGTAAATTTTTCTATACCTGTATAAAGTTGAAAACCAAAACCGGCACAGTGGCCAAAACCGGGGCATCTGCCCTATATATATAATCAGGTTCGATGTTCATATAACTTAAGAGAAATACAAATGAAGAAGGGCCTCGACCTAGTTTATAGTTATTTGTTATACAAGTGGTGAAAGTTGTATTTTACGTGCGAGTGTTATTTGAAACTATACAATATTTACTTTTTTCTATACATAAACAAAAACAAAAGATTTTTTTCAAAGCAATATGAAAGGTATTCTTGTAGCTAACGATCATTAACCTATTTTATTGACATTAACCGATGTATAATTAGCAGATAATATAATATATTGAGTTGAATTTTCATCAGCTTTGCTCTTCATCTGCTCCCTGCAGGTCACGCACGTTCCTTACACATACATCTTATGCTATACTTCATTAGTGAAATAATGGGGAAGGCAACTGTCAATTTGTTTGTCTATGGTATATGTCAATTAAATCTCATACAAAAAAAGGACCATCCTACGCAGCGCCATCTATGATGACTTTTTACCAGCCTTCCCCATTCACTAAACCATCCATCCAGACATTGCCTGCCTGCGTGTGCGTAACATACACATTCACCGTAGCATAGGTACACTACAGTCTTTTACCACAAACAAAGTTGCACAACATATATTAATTATGTTATGAGTTATACGTATTTACTTGGAAATAAAACTCATATCATAATGAGATGTTATTGTACCATCAACGCAGTTCGTTGGTCATTCCTGAACGTTATTGCAACTGGATAAAGTTTATAAATGATCGGTCCAACGTGTTGCGGTTGGTGCATGACATCGTGCGATCTAATGGCGACAGAGATTACTTATCGAGCATACTTGCGGACCTTGCGGTGGCTTCTCTGGTTGCCGTCGCAAATCAACATCATGATCAATTTACATTTAATCGAATATAGATAGATTTGTGGTAAAATAAGCAGAGTTCCAGTTAAATTATTTTTCACCTCACTAGCTCGGAAAGCCCTTTTTGTTTGTTTAATATCTATTGTGAAAATCGCTTTTTATCCACATGTGGTGAAAGAGTTTTGACATAAGTGACAAGTGGCTTAAGTGACATTTGACAGCTAACAAAACGTAAAACGTTAAAAGTGCAGAATTTTTAACATCGCAATTAATGAATTGCATCGAGTAAAAACACTTAATACAGTCTTACAACTTTATTTTAATTCATAAATATCAGCATTCAACATTAATCTTCATTCTTTTTGTAAAAACGGATAAATTGTTCTGACAGCCGAATAAGTCTACGTACGAACAAAACGCATCTGACATTTAATAAAACCTTTTACGTCAAAACTTTTCATTTCATTTTCAATTCATCCATCATATCAACGTTAAATATTCGCATGTTTTTCTAGATTGTTTTGTTAAAAATTAGTGATTCGAGTGATGAAGAAGTATTAAACACCTGAGGAATTACGGGAAACCGAGCAAAATGCACCCTTTTTCTTATTTTCCTCGCTGTAGTGAGGTGAAAAGTTTTGTGTTATACACGTGTGAAAGTTATTTTACGTCTCGTGTATTAAAGCACTCGCTACGCTCAGGATTCTATTTTTGAACCACTCGCTTCGCTCGTGGTCAATAATAGAATCCTTTCGCTAGCTCGTGTTTCAAATAACACTCGCACGTAAAATACAACTTTCACCACTTGTATAACAAATAACTATTTCACCTCACTAGCTCGGAAAGCCCTTTTTGTTTGTTTAATATCTATTGTGAAAATCGCTTTTTATCCACATGTGGTGAAAGAGTTTTGACATAAGTGACAAGTGGCTTAAGTGACATTTGACAGCTAACAAAACGTAAAACGTTAAAAGTGCAGAATTTTTAACATCGCAATTAATGAATTGCATCGAGTAAAAACACTTAATACAGTCTTACAACTTTATTTTAATTCATAAATATCAGCATTCAACATTAATCTTCATTCTTTTTGTAAAAACGGATAAATTGTTCTGACAGCCGAATAAGTCTACGTACGAACAAAACGCATCTGACATTTAATAAAACCTTTTACGTCAAAACTTTTCATTTCAATTCATCCATCATATCAACGTTAAATATTCGCATGTTTTTCTAGATTGTTTTGTTAAAAATTAGTGGTTCGAGTGATGAAGAAGTATTAAACACCTGAGGAATTACGGGAAACCGAGCAAAATGCACCCTTTTTCTTATTTTCCTCGCTGTAGTGAGGTGAAAAGTTTTGTGTTATACACGTGTGAAAGTTATTTTACGTCTCGTGTATTAAAGCACTCGCTACGCTCAGGATTCTATTTTTGAACCACTCGCTTCGCTCGTGGTCAATAATAGAATCCTTTCGCTAGCTCGTGTTTCAAATAACACTCGCACGTAAAATACAACTTTCACCACTTGTATAACAAATAACTATATCCGCTTTGAAGTCGCGTTCATTAGGAAACACGAGTGAGCGGAACTCACAATTTTTTTTTTATTATCGTCCTGGATAAGTTTTTAGATTGTTGCAGTTTTAAAGACATGGCAGGAGTCTTATTTATGTAATCAGTTAAGTGGCCATGTGTAACGCAACACCTAAATGAGTCATATATACTTAGGTATAACATGAAAGTAACGCACTTGATCATATAGCCTAGGGCCTACCGCGAAGTTCGAAATTCGACAAAACGATGGTCCCGTCTCTATCGCTCTTGCATATACGAAAGAAAGTGATGCAAATAGACGATTCGATGAACGAAGTGCTTCGCGGTTATAGGCTTGATCAGAATTTGATGTCGCAGTGTTCGGCTGAGCCAAGTTTATTATTAAACACAAGCGAGCGAAACTCACAATTATATTTTAATTACCGGTAGGTGAACCACATTTCAGGACGTATTAGTCAAGACTGTGAAGATAGCTATTTAACATAGAAAGTACGGTGTAAAAAAACAAAAAATATACTGATTAGCACGCGACTTTCACTCATTATTTTGATATATACGGGGCTCGTAACGTCAGGAAAATAATAAAAGCAACGGGATTTAGGGTCGGTTGCACCAAACCGAACGTTCGCTAAATGTTATTGTATGGAAATTTTCATAGTACCCTTCCCAGTAACGCTGATGAGTCCGTCAAAAATGGATGGTGCAACTGGTCTTAAGTCCCGTTTTCATCAAAAGAATGAATCGAGAAATACTTTTATTTGCAAGGTTCAATCACCGACGAAGAAGAAGAGAAGAATCAACTTTAGACAGTCAACGACTCATCAAGGAGGTTCTCGGAAGCCACTTCCTAACGCAACGAGGTTGCGTTGTTTCATTACTGGGTTCATATGAACAACTTCAGAGTCCGTCATCAGACCATTATTAGACTGACTGGTATTATAATTACACGAGTTTACAATAATAGTTATTAGTCTGCAAGTATTTTACAATAATATTGTCGAGTGCTTTAGTTAAAACGATGTCCGTAAAATGTGTCTTGTCACTCGCGACTTTGACGGTCACCTACTCCGGCGAGGGACAAAGAGGCTTTCATTAAAAAACCTCCGGCGAAGTTAGATAGAGCCGGCCTGATGATGGTGTCCATTAATACGTCGGAGTCGCGACGACGACGCGACGGTATCTACGGCGCGCGGCTATTCTCATATCGCGTCTCTTCCACTACATATCATACTTCAACTCCATAAAGATACTCGTCAATATTTTTTCTTCTGCGGATCTGCTCTAAAAAGTGTCTTGTACAGACTTGTTATCGCAGACCTTTATTGGAGTTTTCTTAACGTTAGTATATCATGAGCTCTTCAAATTCATACGATAGCTATCATCTGATTGTATGTTATTCCGGGTGTACTAAAAAGAGTTATTGTATAATTGAATCTTGAAGATGTTGTGATCCGAAATATCGAAACATGAAGATACAGACGAGGCCCGGCTACGCCAAATGTTTCCATTATTGATCGGATCGCGAAAACATGGCTACATTTGAATTGTAAAGTGCAAAAACTGGCCGAGAAATAGACCAAATCAAACATTGATTATTCCAAAGGTACCATTGGAATCATAATTGCATACCCAATTTATGAATAAATTCATTGATAAATTGGGTATGCAATTATGAACCCGGTGGTACATGCCATAAAACGATGTTACTCGGGGATTAAATCGAAAATTATCAATCACATCGGGTCAAAAATAAGTGACCCGATGTGTGCCTCATTATATAAATTAAAGTTAGTAGACACAACAATAACGAATGGCACATAGCTGCATAGTAGAGTGAGAGTGACATGTCTGTATGTCTCATTCGATCAAACATTTGTTTAGTCACTATAAATGAAAACTTTGTTTTTTGGTTACCTACATAAGTACAAGTTTTTTGTAACTTTCAATTTGTATACTTATTTTTGACTTCGATTATATTTATTTCGTCACTATTTATTTTGTTACATATTTAATATTTACAGCATCGTGTTCGGAGTAAACACAAAATGTAATACAGTAAGATATTTCCCGTTTGGGACGTACGTGGTGGCGCTGTGCTCTAAGGCAATTAAAACTTGGCGAATATCACGCACGAGGCGGAATACTAGTACTAGCACGGATCAACTACCTACCACACATGTCGGAGTTCATTTCCACGCGGAAGCGGAACAAACAGGTAGGTAATACTTCATCTAGTCGCGCTCCGCTTCAAGGACCCCCGAGGTGTGGCCTGTTTCGTAGAAATATCATACTTATAAAGCAAAAATGGTTTGCCGGAAGCAGGGACCGGAAAACCCCTCTTTAGGCTTAACCCTATCATTTCGGTAACCCAATCAATTTGGTAACCTCATGATACGGTTACCGTATCATGAGGTTACCGAATCATAGTGGTAACAGGTATTGAAGCGGTAACCGTAACCTCTAACACGGTTAACCTCAAAACCCCATCGCGATAGGGTTTTTGTTAAGGGTTTTTATTGGGTTATTCTAACCTGGGTTGTTTTTTCTTTCCTACATTTGAATACTATTGAAAGCTAATGTCGAGATTTAACATTTAATGAAACTAGCTAACTACCCGTATAGAGCTATTATCGTAGTAGTCGCGTTGCTCAAGCATGAAAAAAAAAGTAAAGTAAAAATAAAATAAAATAAAAATAAATGAAAATAAAATAAAAATAAAATAAAAATAAAATAAAAATAAAATAAAAATAAAATAAAAATAAAAATAAAATAAAAATAAAATAAAAATAAAATAAAAATAAAATAAAAATAAAATAAAAATAAAATAAAAATAAAATAAAAATAAAATAAAAATAAAATAAAAATAAAATAAAAATAAAATAAAAATAAAATAAAAATAAAATAAAAATAAAATAAAAATAAAATAAAAATAAAATAAAAATAAAATAAAAATAAAATAAAAATAAAATAAAAATAAAATAAAAATAAAATAAAAATAAAATAAAAATAAAATAAAAATAAAATAAAAATAAAATAAAAATAAAATAAAAATAAAATAAAAATAAAATAAAAATAAAATAAAAATAAAATAAAAATAAAATAAAAATAAAATAAAATAAAAATAATATAAAAATAAAATAAAATAAAAATAAAATAAAAATAAAATAAAAATAAAATAAAAATAAAAATTTTGTTTCTATTGCATGTCATTGAATATATTTTAATAAAATTTTATTATACAATATTTTATTTTTTACTTATTCTATTTTATTCTTTTTTTATATTATATTTTATTATTATTTTCTATTTTTATACTATTTTATTTTTATTTTATATTATTTTATTTTTATTTTTAATTTATTTTTATTCTATTTTTATTCTATTTTCATTCTATTTTTATTCTATTTTTATTATTTTTTTATTTTATTTTTATTTTATTTTTATTCTATTTTTATTCCATTTTTACCCTATTTTTATTTCATTTTTATTTTAATAAGAAAATAGTACATTATTGCAGAGGACGGGAAAGGGAAATTCGTGGATGAGCGATTTTTTCGGACGAAGCGCAGCTGAGTCCGAAAAAATAAGACGAGTCCACGAATTTCTATTCCCGCCGAGGCATATGCACTATATATTTTCTCTAAATGTGCGAGGAAATAAAGTAAAGTAAATGAAATAAATTACAGATTTTGGTTACGTTATTAGCGTGCAATGTCATGAATTAGCTTCCCTCTATAATTTTTTTTTAAAGTATTAAGAACTATGTATACTGCCAATTTTCATTCATATAATATTTAAAAAGAAATTTTCGTCAAAAGCTATTTCAGACAGTATTAAATATGCTCCTTTTATGCAACAGATACAAGATTAAACCTTAAAAATAGTTGTTTTGTCTATGATTGTATTAAGCCTCATTCGCACGATCAGACGCGGTGCTATGACAAAGAACGAGACAACCAAGGTTTTTGATCTAACTATCTCGCTCTATCCTACAGTTTGAAGGGATTGCCGTTCAGACGGTGTATAGACGTCGCTTAAGTATTGGCTGTTTGAAATGATATTTCTTAGTCGGATGAAAAGTTTAAAAGGTAAAAAACAATACAGTAATGGATTTTACTAGTCAACGCCTAAAATATGTATACACTTTGAACCTTATTACAATGGAGTAAGGTGCAAAAGTGTATACATATTTATGGCGTTGACAAATTACTTCACGGCCGCTAAAACAGGTAAATAATGTTTTTTTTTTAATTCGTTTTGGTAAAAAATGAAGAATTTCACGTACTCATTTTGATACAGTAAGCTGAAAATTTCCGAGCACATTGGAGAAAAAAAATATATATTCATATTTTATTGTACATATACATGTACATACTTGATAATTACAACAATACATTTTAATTCATATGCACATTATGCACGAATCCGTATCCGTAATTTCTCCAAAGTTAGTATAGTAAATAACCAAACGAAATGCAGCCGCGCTCCAATTTCAATTCAACCTAAAAGTACAAATATTGTTAAAGATGAACACAATAAACGACGCGCGACGTTTCCGGCAAAACCTGTTTGTTTGTACTGGGAGCTTAGTTGACCAGCCCCGTGCTCAAAGCCACTACAGCAATTTAATAATGAGCCTAATCTGAGTGTTCGTAAAGATCACATTCGTTTGAGCTGCCTCAATACCCTATGATTCGGTAACCGAATTGATTGGGTTTTTAATGCGGTTAGTGTTACCTTAGGTTAACCTGATCGATACGGTAACCGTATCAATACGGTTACCTCATCATAAGGTTACCGTTATATCAGGGTTTTTAAAACAACCTCAAAAATAACCTTATGAAATACCCAGGTTATGGTAACCGGTTCCGGTCCCTGGCCGGAAGTCTCTTTTCTTAAAATTTCCGTCTGTTTAGTGTCCGTCAAACACTGTCACACAAAATGTGAAATATATTGTATCAAAGAATGAAAACATTTTAGAATGCAGGTGAGCATCGAACTTTCTGGAATATTTAAAGAGCTCTGTTTTCTGGAAGCCGCCGAAACCGCTGAAAACCCGCCTAAAAAGGGTTGGACCGCGACCGCCACCGCGGCCGCCCGCGCCGCGTCGGGCTTTCCCCGATCGCCATAATTAAACATTCATGCCATTTTATCCCACTTTCTTTCGGATAACAAAACCAGGGAGGAAATTATACCGGGCAAATAATGCTTCTTAATATTTACATTAAAATTAGGTATTTACAGAATACCTACCCTCCCGCCACTTCTTTCTCGTAGAACTAATTTTAATACACTTACATATTTCTATCTAATATTTAGTATTTGTTACGAAGATCCAAAGAAAAAGCCGAATAAGATTTCAAGTCATCTTCCCTGAGTCTTAATAAGACATGACAATTTATAAATACATTTTGTTTGTTTAACGTAGACTTAAATAGGTACCTATTTGTTATTTTGTTTGTTTAACGTAGACTTAAATAGGTATTTGTTATTTTTGCCGGGGGCAACACAACATCGCATTTTTTTTACTCGTTTTATAGGTACTTATGTTTACAAAATTGTCGTCACCTCTGAAAAGTAAAACGCAAGTTGCTATAAATGCCAATAGCGTATCGTAGTCGATCACCTCTAGCTCTCTATCACTTCCCCATTATTGCCACAGTGACACTTTGCGTTTTGTTCGCTACAGAGCGTTTACGATTGGCACGTTGGCTACGCACTCAAATCATGTAAACCCTGACCAGAAATATACGACTGCGCCATGGTGCGGAATGGGGTTGGCAACTGTCAATGGTTTGGCCAGATCGCGCCAGCATAGCTTATACCTGTCATTAATATTGTTATATGGGATTTGGCTTAAAGGCTAGCCCATCCAGGTCAGAAATTTCAAAAAAAACAAGAATTTGACATTGGTAGGGCTGCAGGCTGATAGGTACAAGCTATACTGGCGCCATCTGTAAAGACTTTCGACCGGCCAACCCCGTTTTATTGGAACTACATTTTTCATACTAAACTATACTGTCACCATATGATAAAAAAGCGACCGAAGTGAAAATTTACATATATTTCTGGAAAGGGGTTAATTTCCGCAAATTTTCGTACTTTTTCGTACTTCCCGTGAACTCAACATATTGAAAGGTACGAAGCAACGTCTTATATCACAGATATAGGAGAAATTGCGAAATACCGGAACCCTCGGTGCGCGAGTCCGACTCGCACTTGTTTTATCATAAATATCATAATAAGTACTGCTACTATTGGTTTCGAGGTATTTATAATAAAACATAAAATTCCTCGACATCCATACCGTATGCGCCCGCGGGACCGGAGCGGCGCAGCGTGGAATATCAGGTACGGTAGTTAGCATAAACGTGTACACAAATATTCACCATTTACCAATGTGATAAGGACCAGAATTGCGCACGTACCTACTTCTGGCTGCGGCTGCGGCACGAGCTCACCAAATTCATATTTACAATTCCAGTTCGTATTTCAGTAAATATGTATTTTAGGAATGAATTTGTGAAACAGACCAAATGTCTGATGCTCCGTGTAATGTTATTTTATGTTAATAGTTGATTAAATTAACCTTTCCACACATTGGCCAGGTTCTAGGGGTCAGCTAGCATAAGATTCGACGTTCTGGCTCCACCGCAACATTATTATATATTTAGCAACACAACCAAATCAGAATATGAAATAAATTTACTATAAGTACGTCTAATACGTTATATTGACATATTTGACAAAACGCCAAAACCTAGCTTCATCTAATAGTATTTTGTGCAACAGTTACATAATGAGGGTTCTTAAGATTCGAGGGTCGAAGTTACAAAATGAGGCGAAGCCGAATTTTGTAAAAACAGACCCGAGAATTTTAAGAACCCTTATTATGTACCGTTACACACAATAGTTTTTATACGAGTGCTTAAGCAAGCCGGTAAGAATTAAGTTCGACGAAAGCAGTGCACAACCTACTGCTTCTATGTAATCTCGTAACGTTCGATCTCCCGGTGGATTGTGCCGGCGGCGACCGCCCGACACGCAATGCGGGGCCCGACAACAGTTTCACAATATTGTATGGAAATCCTTTCTGTGATTGTTATGGATGCTACAATATGCGACCATAGAAGCTCTATCAAAAAGTATGCGCTAGTAGTTCCGCCACCACAATCTCAATTCGAGCATTACAGTCGCCGAGTATAAAAATATATGTACGGTCTGCTAAGCTAACAGTATCTTGTAGTTTTAAGCACATCATCGTCATCGTCATCATCTCACCATGTGACGTATAACTGGGTGTAAGTTGACTTATCTACTTATTGGACTTTAGTAGAGAGATAGTATTTTATGTTAAAGTATTTACATCACTCTGGGCGCTAAGTGAGATTTACCGCCCTAGGGCGCAGTGGCAAATCTCACTTCACACCCAGGAGAAGACGTAAAATTATGTACGCACCACGGGCGGTAAAATTAAGAAGGCCTCAGATCGCTTGTTTATGGCCCTTACCTTCGGTTCGGACCACAAATGCCAGCGATCTGAGCCCTTCTTTATTTTACCGCCCTAGGAACGTAATGTACTATTTTGTAACTTTGCGTCCCTGAGATTCTATAGATATACGGTAGTGTAAACCGCCAAATTTTCCATTTAAAGAGCAATTTTCTAAAAATATCTCCTTATCGGCATTTGTGCCGGCGAAGGGAAGTTAGTTGGTGTTCGTGGGAGCAATAAAACTTTTAATAGGGTAGCTGTAAGCTTAAAGTGCAACATCCGAGCCCGCATGTACCCGGGGGCAACTCTTTACCTGCTGCGGATAAGATGAGAGTCCGTCACGCTTAAACTATGTTTAATAGTCAAAGGACTGTCTGTGTGTTTCTTGAATAACCACTTTGTTTTATTCTGAGGAGGATATTTATAATTCATGGATTTCACGAGTAAGTGCTACGTCGTCAAGTTTTTTATAAATCAGCAGATCAAAATATAATAATCTAATATGCCTCTAATTAATATCCCTCCCTGGAGAACTGATTGTAGATGAAGAGCTGGCGACGTCAGATATGACACAATGAGAGCACCGAAACCCCTCGATAATTAGTTCTCAATCTTATAGTTAGTTTGCTATACTATGCTGCTTAGTTAACAAAACAACAACACTATCATAAGCCATAGACATATAAAATAAGAAGACGTGATCCCACGAAGATAAAACTGTGATTCCATGATAAGCCGCGGTTTCGTGCACACGCACTCACTTTTAACGTTTGAACCAATCACCACTCGTCAACGATTTGTATATGTGTGCGCGTCGCGCATAAACGTGAGAAAATCGGCTTATTATTGAAACACAATTTTGTCTTCTCGGCATCACGTATTCTTAAATTCTTATTTTATATGTCTATGCTATAAGCAAAACTTGTAGTAGGTACCTATGTGTTATTTAATTTTACTTCCTGTAGAAACTTACATAACTATATTGAATACGGATCGACTTATTAAGGGGCTACTTTGAAAAATTATAGGTTTTTTCAAACGCTCTAGTGACCTTATTAAGGATTTCCAAACTTTTTCTAAACTTATAATAAACCTCCAGTTTAGCTACAAATGATATGACACCCCACTAAGCCACAATTGGGTTAAGTACATCTCGGGTGACGCTCCAAGTGTGTAAGAAGCTCAGCCCGCCCGCTGACGCAGCGTTCTAAGAGTGTCGGGCATTCGGCGTGTCATGCGCGCCGGACCGTGCCGGGTCCGGTCCGGTCCGGCCCGTCCTTTCCGGACCCTGCACGAACACTGCACATCCTTCATTATTATCCCGGTGAAAAGAACTGCCACATACTGACAGCCCTCTCTCAAAAGGAAAAATTATAAGAAAATTCGCCAAATAAAATCCGAAATTATGTAGATAAGTTTACGCTTATTGAATCGTAATGAAGCGCGAATTCAATTTTATATACCAATCCTAATGTAGCTTACTTACATCATTATAGAATTTGCTTTAGAAGCAGCGCCTGAGCAATCCGGGGACGATTTTACATAATCAGATGAGGCACAAATTCAGTTAGAAAACATTGCAAGTGTTTGTACCACGACCACGGCGAGCGCGGGAGTGCGGAGGTGTTGTTTTCCCCACTTACGACCACTTGCTTTACTCAAACCATCATACTTGATTTGTTGCTTTTTTGGGGCAACATATTTTTTTAAAGATCTATGTGTATATGGCTTCTAAAGCAATAGAATATTTTTATACTCGGCGACTGTAATACTTGAATTGAGATTGTGTTGGCGGAACTACTAGCGCATACTTTCCGATAGAGCTTGTATGATCGCATATTGTAGCATCCATAACAATCACAGAAAGGATTTCCATACAATATTGTGAAACTGTTGTCGGGCGCCGCCCTGCGCGCCCCGCGTGTCGGGCGGGCGCCGCCGCGCCGACACATCCAGCGGGAGATCGAAGTTAGTCAATTATATAGAAGCAGCTGGTTGTGCACGGCATTCGTCGAACTCAATTCTTACCGGCTTGCACTCGTAGAAAAACTATTGCGTGCAACGGTACATAATTAGGTCTTAAATTTTTTTTAACTTCGACCCTCGAATCTTAAGAACCCTTATTATGTAACTGTTGCACAATATACTATTAAAGAAATTAATAGTACATAGATTGTACAAGAAGGGTTTAAACTTAAAGCGAGCCATTTTTATCCGCGAGGCAATTAATTGGCCCGAGCGCAGCGAGAACCAATATAGTTGAGGATAAAAATGGACATTTATGCCTGAGGTATACATTCTGCTTTTCACTTCGATTGCGAGGAAATTTTCAATTGTGAGCAAATAAAAATTATACATATAAAACAATATTGATTTCGGTGGCAATATTTGTTCTGCAACTTTTTGTGCACTCTGCTCGATCACTCGACGTCATTATTTATGTTCAATCGTTCAATAATTTTGGGAAATAATATTTTCACTTCAATTTTAACAACGAAATCGTTATAAAGTGAAAAAACATAAAAAATAACCAATTCCCACCAATCCCCGCCAATTTTTTTTTTATAATAGAATCGTGTACAACTTTTTATCGTATCAAAAGTATCCATATTCTCGTACTTTTTCTGGTTTCTCAGATCTCAGGGCTCGCTAACCAATGACAACAACAGGGCGTCGCACTCACCGTACCTGCAGTAGTAGCGGGTTAACTATAACACAATATTTACGGAAACGTACCACATAGAGCAGAGACGCGCACCGGAACGGAACTCAAACCAATAATATCGACCAAGACTTTCTTTGCGGGGGTAAATGCTAATGTCTGTTATTTATGGGGTTAATGTATTCTGTGGGATTGGCGCGCCGCGCGCCGCTGCTGCGAATGTATGTTACTACCTATTTATTATACCTCACATTTACATATATTGTAAGGAAATTAATCTTTATATGAGTTATTGTTTTATACATACCTACAGTCGTCGCACAAACGCAGTCATTTATTCCGAATACCGGTCATATTTCAGATGAAACCTTTCTTCCCCCAATAACAATATATAACATCGTCAATCATTTATTTTCGTATTTTTAGATCATCGGCTCATTTTTTAGCAACCGTTGTAGCAATACATACGTATGTAATGATATGATATCTGATGTAGACCGGAGGGCCTTGTAATGAAATTCCTATATTACCTACTCTACCTAAAATTAAAACTCTGAAATAAAAGCTAAAGCTGCTATCTAAATAATGGCTCTAACTATTGGAAAATAAAATTTCAAACAAAAGTTAAAACTGAAAGAAAACTTTATTAATTCAAATAATCCTATCGAATAGTACAAGTAGCTTGCTCTGATATTAAATTGGCACATGATCGTATTTGTCTAGTGGAGACCCTTCGTTGTGTATTTGTAGATTACCCAGGTTCTTTTCGAAAGGTGAAAGTTATCCTAAACATAAATTATAATAAACCCATTCGTGCACTTGTGTACACAATACCTAAATCCTGAAACAGTCAATTAAATTGAATTACACTGTACACCATTATATTTAAATAAGTGTGCAATTACCAAAGACCAGTAAAATATAGACATATATATTTTAGAATAAAAGATGAAAAATATATTTAAAAAAATAAGGGGGTTGGGAGTAGAATATGCTCACGCCACCGCATATTCCAGTCAAAACCATCTCGTCTTTTCCACTTGTGTTCTGCCCTTTTAGGATGAGGAAAGGTTATGGGAATCCGGTATAAGCCACATTCTTCATAAATAAAGATTACCGGTTGGATTAGGGCCTATCTACCTAATCATTCCCTAACCTATGTCCCTTGATGGATACAAGTACTATGTTTAGATTTAACAGCAATTTCTCGACATATGTATAATCTGATAGGTCCGAGGCGACTCAGCAGGATCCGTTGGTTGTTGATTATAATGATATTGACTCCGTACTTGATGATCATGGTATAATCCAAATGTTGAGCAGCAGCAGCAATTCACATGAAGATGGTGGCACGTCGTAAAACACGTCGATATACAGTATGTATTGCAGCATGATGTTTAATAATATCCAGTTGATGAAGAAAATAGAGCAGGTTTCCTACTCAGTCACCTCGAGCCATACATTTATAACTGCGCCTCAGCAAAAGTGATAATAAGAATATTCAGCAAGTATATCAGTCTCTGGTGATATGTGTAAATAATTTCCCATAAATTTGTAGATCCACGAACTATTGAAGATCGGCATATGCAGTCTTAATCTTTATATTTATCTATTGAAACCCCAATAGGTCCAGGAAGGTTCAACAGGTTCCATTGCTTGATTCATAGCCAGTATGCAGTAATGTTGTCAAGTGGAGATAATAATATCAGTTTCAGGTACAATCAGGTTATTCAAGTAAATGCAGGAAAATGATGAAACAATTCAAGCTCCGGAATGCCTCCCAATCCCATCTGACCAGATCGTAATTTAGCCCAAATGAAGAATCTCAGCAAAAATGTGATTATATTCAAATTAAAGCAAAAGGCACAGCAAGACAGCCTTCCCTGATGAAATCGGTGGGACTCAGCATAGTCCTCCAACGGTGGAACTTTTCGTCCTTCTCCAACGGTGGGGGATGCCCCATTGATGGGGGTCAACTGAACTGCCTGCCTTGTATGCATCGTCTCATGAGAAGGGTCGAAGGTGCTATGGTTCTGCCTGCTCAGCTCGCCGAAGCGCGCTTTGGAGCTTAAGTGCACCAGGCGTGTTGTCACCACTCACATAGGTCATGGAACCGATGAGCTTCCTTAATCAGGCCTTCGACTGGTTCTAATGATGGCATGTGTTTCTAATACAAGCATTCATTCCTAAACTGAGATCCTTCAATTGAAAGTTTCCAAAATAAATATACTTATATTAGATCCATAAGGCCAGGCCAAAAGCTATACAGATCCACTATAAACATTCCTAAACCTCTTTAATCTTTATTTACTAGGTCTCCTTTCCTTAGATGTTCACTCCTATTGCCATATTAAATGATTTTAGACAGAAATATCTTCAAAGGTTAATTTATCACACTTGAGGTTACATACACGTTTTAATTTAATCCTTTAATAAGTACATCATAAATAATATCAATAAATGAAGACAATTGACAAAGTAAATTGTGTCAATTAGTGATAATATAAAAACTCACCCCCTTTGTTTCTTCTTCTGGAGCTGTTGAGCGGCCAAGGACTTGTTCCAAACTGATCCCCATCCAATGGTGTCCCATTCGTTATATGCTTTCCCATTTTACCCCTTCCACACGCTGATGACCATGCTTTCTTAGTCTGCAGACCATTTGGAGAACGATTCTTGCCATGTATCCAATTTTCAATCTTATTGTTAATTTATAAATTACAAAATCCCCTCTTGCAATCTGTCAGAATGTGGGTGTCTTATAATTCTCCGATGCCACAATAAAACAAGTACCTACATTTTTTCCCCGATTCTAATTGATTTGAAACTTTTATCCTATTTTCTAAAATATTGCTTAAAATAATGAAACTATAGAAGAAACCTTCATATAAAAATACAACACACACCGACGTATTAGATAATATGTGCACGATCAAATAAAGAGATAGTTCTGAGTTATTTTTCCTTTAGCATGTAACTGAAATTCATATTATCATGTTTAATTGAAATAATTATTACAAAAACCTAAAAATAACTATTTATTTTTTATATTTGTAAATAAAACCCCGCTAATTTAAACTTTTTACTAAAATATAGCTTTTAAAACGTAACTTCAAACAGTGCTTGTTATCTGTCAATCCGAATGACGTCCTGTCATGAGAAATTTTATTCTTCACTGCCGATTTGCATTATGTAAAAGTGTATGAGATCGTTTTTATCAAAATTTGCTTAATTAGTAGGAATGTCTCTCAATAATTGGTGTAACTAAAAGAAGCTAATTCTAGAATTTAATGTTGCATTTACTCCCAATGCTGGAACCCTGTTAGTTTTGTTATCTGAAAGTATATTTTAATTCAATACAAGGTAATGTTTTGAAGGGTCCCATCTCCTAACATTAGCAATAAATTAGATCCTTGTTATTGTTTGTTTAATAACATTTACCGATCAATCACAGATAGCGCCTTTGAAATGGATCATAGGAAATCGTGCGAACGTTTTTTAAAAATTGTTTTACTAAAATAGGGTACGGTATGTTACAGCCTGCTTAACTTGTCACCGTAGTGACCGATCATGACGTGGCTAGTTGGCTACCACATGTCTAATTTTCTTACGAACATAAACAGGTGCCGTATTCTAATTTTAAAATACTTCAAAATCACAATACATCTCAAACATAACTGCAACAGACAACATACTCAACCAATATCGAAGTTGTATTGGCGTGGCGTAGCATTGGAATAATTTTCAAGCAAATACTAATATTTCTGATTCAAGCGTTTAGACGCGTTCGTGTATATTGAGTTGTTAAGAGGCCGGTTAACTTGTTTTTAGATTTCGCTCAACTTTTTCATACTATGTTGCAGTACCTAACTAACAAATCTTCTGTTAGTTGGTATACACATTTTGAAAAAAGGTTTTTTTTTATTTCATAAATAGAACACTTTTTTATTTTACGTTTCATTTATAAAAAAATTACCTTAATCTAACACCTATTTTGCGATTTTTGGAGAGGTGAAAAGAGTAAGGTTTTTTTATTAAAATTAAGTTATACTAAGTGCGTAAATATGTATGTATAAATACTTTGAAAAATGAGTCGTCGGGGAATAAATAGAACAGTTTTTTCATTTTCATACATATTTTTATGTAGAGAGTGGGGGGGGAGACTATAAAGTCAATAAATGTATTTGCAATAAAACATACCCCAATGCATGCAGATACAATTGCAAGTGAAATTAAGAATTAAAATAGACATCAAAAGCAACAATATAAAATATAATATTACAATTTGACCAAGTTAAATGTCTGAGTTAGAAAAGGCACACATTATGTGATATGTCAGATAAAGATTAAGGACCGGTTGCACCAAACCGTCAATTAAAGTCAACGCCATCGTTAAAAAGTCTTGTATGAAAAGTTTGACAGTTTTCAATGGGATGACAACTCCGTCGCCATATTTAACGTTGATGAGTTCGTTAATTGTGCGTGGTGCAACCCACCCTTAATCTAAGGGATTAGCAAAATATTCTGCAGTACAGTAATAAGAATAAGGTCTATTTATAAAATAATTTTTCACCTTATTTTCAAACGTCCTTAGATCCTCACAGGATTTTATATTACTGTCTAATTTATCGTACGTCTTAATTGCCATGTTGTGTACTTTTTTGTGCATGTTTAGCTAACGCAATTTTATAATATAGACCAAATGTACTTTTTTGCAATAACAAGACTTCAAACCATATTAACAAATGCGATTCATGTACGTAAATTTCATTATTAGCGATTTTCGTTTTCAAATCGTTACCGGGTCTTAAATCATTGGGGTTGTATTGAATAGATCGTTTCTAAATGTCATTATTTTGACATAAACGGGACTTAATCGCGTACACTTACTTTTGTAATTTTCCTGACGTTTCGAGCGTGTCGTGCCATTTTTGTCAAAATAATGAGTGAGAATAAGATTGACTAAAGGCTGCGGGATTGGATGCCCTAATAGGTGGGTACATATTCACTTATACTAGTTTTAATCCCAAACCTCCGCCTACCACCTTCTACTCGGAAGTATCCGTGCATATTCTTTTCTAACAGTTTCAGTTAAACTGTACATACCCTTATACATTTGTACGTGGAGTTTGGGGCATTTATATATACAACCCTTTATTAATTGTACCCTAATTTCAATGTAACGTATCCATTTCCATTATTGTCGAGAGAACATATTTGTGTTCGTTAATGAATATTAAATACCTGTCAGACGTGGTCTCTTCATCCCCAGTTTATAATTACTTAAACAAGAGAGAATCGTTCCTAATTAAAACCGACAACTCTGAGCTCCGCATCCTCAGGCGAGGCGAGGCGAGGCGCCCGCATTCACTTGTACTCGTGTAAATGTTTTCCCGTGTACTTTATACTAAAATATTTTTATATTTTGCTACTTTAGATATTGAATTCTACTCGAGATACAATTCCTCGGAAATTGGCTGTTCATTGCCGCCGGTAACGACGACTCGCATGAAAATACATTTCTCATTTATAGCGGCAATTTCGCTCTCCCGGCTTTCTTCATTTATTAGGTTTTTCTTTTTAGTTATAACACGGTTATTGGGAAATACCTTGTACATTTTGTAGCGAGTCAATGGCGGCAAATTGAACGTCGCTTCATTTATAATAACATTGGTTGCTATCGGCTACTGTAATATAATTATTTCATCCGATGCTCGCAGACTAATAAGACCACATAGAATTTTATTCAGATTTTTTAATAAACAAAGGCGGTCGAATTTCATTATATTTGCATGCATATTTGTAGCAGCTAAACGTACGAAATACAATTAACTCAGCGCCATACCCACCCACATTCACAGTCCCACATCCGTGAAGCGCTATTTACTCTGCCGTCACTTTGTTCCTGTTTGTCCGACCCCAAACAGTGAGCATCACTTTTCATTCCCGACGCTTCCAAATGAGAAATTCTTTTTTGAAACACTCAAAAGCGTAAATGAATACACAATGGGCGTAACAAGCGGAGCCTAACAAATTGGCTTAACGGATTGCGAGGCGTCGCCGGCCGGTGCCGGACGCCGGACGCTGGTACCTCTGCTACGCCGGGCGACGCAACTTTACATTTTTTATGCGACGTGCGTCAGATCAGAAGGTTTACGACTAGTGCTGAAGCTGCTGACGGTGCTGAGATGCTGTCATGGACAACCGATTAGCGTTAGGTACTTTACTGACCAGCAAAGTTGGAAGATCGTCGGTCTTGAGTTTTGACCTGCATTTACCATGTGCCTATTGCACGCCTTGGCCGAAATCGGCCGGAAAGATCATCATCATCATCATCATCATCATTGCACTAGGCTCATTGTAATAGTACAACCTAGACGTTGACTAGGGAGGAAAATAGTTGTAAATAGTGACCTATTTCAAAATTTCGAAACTTTATGTCGTAGGCAACGACGACTTCACAGTTTTCAGCATATCAGAATTATCTTCACTCCAGAGAACATCACACATGTATGTGAAATGTGTGTGTGTGTGTGTGTGTGTCACAAACATGTGTGTGATGTGTGATATTCTCTCACGGAATGAAGATAATTGTAATATGCTAAAAACATGATTAGCCGATTAGTTTTAAACAGTAAAATCATTATAAAAATCGGTGTACGGGCGTAAATTCTGCTTTAACCATCAACTTGTGAACTTGACGTTTATTCTATTTTTGATAATTTGCAACAAGCCGGGAGAACACGCCTAACAGATGTAGCAATTTGCACTCACAACAAATCGAAACGGTAAATTGGTCACATCCCATTAAACAGGAGCAAGGTCGGCCTAATATACACGAAACAATCGACATTATCTCGGTCCGCACAAAAATAGGACACTAAAGATAACACCGCCGGGTGGGAACGGGACCGACGTCCACCCAGCTACTGAACATTGGGGATCCTTATCCCGTTATATTAAGGCTTCAAATCTGTCAACGATCGTACATCGTACAGCACCCGCTGTGGGAGTCCGTTATGTCTTCATTTTATGGCTACACAATGACTTGATTACAGGGACTAGCTTACATGCTAGCTTCATAATCTTTATGTATTTTTACTAAAAAATATCAGCAATTGTAACGATGCACGTTACTTTATTATTTTAAGCATAAAAAATAACTTAAACTAACATTAGAGACTATTTAAATAATAAAATTCCAATTAAAACTAACGCTATTGCGCGCGACTGTACTTTGCGCATAACAACAGCGTCAGCAGTTTTGCTCCTTTATATTCGAGAGCGCGCTGGCGCACAGTTTTTCCATCACTCTGCGTTTGACCGTCTCAGGCGGCGGACCCGCGCCGGCTGCGTTCACGGCCTCTGCGCCGTGTCTTCTTACGCGCCGCGCGCGGGCAGATTTTATTGCGAATAATTATAAATTCAATTGTTTTGAAAAGTATCGGCTGTGCGGGCCTAGAAGTTAGATAGGTATAATGTGATACCGTTATAGTATAATCTACGTACTGTCTTGCACCCCATATAAGGGTAAGTGTTGAACGTTACTTTGTTTTAAGAAGTGCTACTTATTTTAATTCGCTATGTGCTTTTCCATTGTGTTCATTGTGCTTCCTCACATGCCTAGCAACAAGCATTATACGTTATTTATATAGATATATTGCACGTAAGCGCTGCGCCGTGGCGGCAAAAGTCCCGTTACAAAATGGCTGCCCATACATTCGGCCAGCGGTTTATTCGAACTCATTTCATGTAACTTCTGCACTACAGAGCTTGTTTTCATTTATTTGTTAATTTATTTAATGTTAATTGTAGTTTTATAATCCTGCCGCTCTGATTTTGCATTTTTCTTTCGCCTCATCATCATTGTAACTCCGTTCTGGTAATGAACACCCACCAGCTACTTTCCGCTACTCCCTTGCTACTGCTTAGCGACAGCGTGGGGTTCATACCGAGCGGCTTTAATGAAGAACAATTCTAATTGTGAACATTCTTCACAGGGTGCAAGGTTACGGCTTTGGAAAGTCCCACGGTTGCAAGATCCCGGCTAACATTTTTCGGCGGTGAGGAGCGCTCCCATCACAACCTGGCCGCAGAGTAGGGCGGGCATCAGAGGCCTCGGTCCCCTACACCAGCTGCTACGTCACTCCCCGCGACGCTTCAACGCAACCCCGGACCGCACCACCACCAACCAGCTGCCAGGGGAGTACCTACCTGCGCCAGTGAAATCAGACAGGCTTAACGACCCGCTACCACGACCTTTTCGCTCGGGTTCTTTTGTTAATAAAATTTATTCTATTTGAAAGCTACTGGGTGTTTTCTTTGACCACACCCAGCCCTAAACGCTTCATTGGCGCCCTTTAACGTGGTCAAAGTCTGGTTTCGCTGCGTAGAAGTAGTTGGTGTTGTGTTTTTTTTTGTTTGTAAAGCGTTTTTTTAATTTTTGGTTGCAGCAACTAGTGTGTACATTTAAATTTTTAGACAGTGATTTTTTTTACGAAATTTTAATGAATCGATTATTTTAATTTTTTTTTACCGATATTGTGTTCTATGTTTTTATTATTTATTAATTATTTTAATTTGACAATTTAATAGGCGTGCCCAGATTGCTCTGTTATTACGATACTCTGTGTTTTCCTCTTTTGTACAGTGGGCTACAAAAGTATTACGTTACATTTAAGTATGAATTCTGTGAATTTTTTTTAAATGTTCCGTATTAGTATAATGAATTTAATTTATTGTTGCTGCAGAACTCTAGTTCAGTTGAGTCACGCAAGCGTTTTTATTATTATTGTTTTATTTATTGAATTTCATGTTGTGATAGTACACACTAGTTGCAAATTTTTTTATTCTGTCGCGCTGCTGCTTCGTTTTCTCAGGTGGCGTGTTTTTTGTATTGCATCGTTCTAAGCATTCATTAATTTCATACAATCATAACAACCATAACGTTACCATTTTCTGATTTTGTGACAGAACGGAGTAGTTTTAAGTCCTGTAGCGCTCAACACTTACCTCTTCGCGGTTTTCTTAGTTTATATTTTAGATAAGTACGATCAGCATTTAGATACTTGCGTTTAGTTATTTTCCTCTTCTTCATCTCGTAGTAGGTGTGTGAAAATGGCAAACGGGTTTTTGGTCGTTACAATTAGTACTCATTCACGTCTAGTTATTTTCCTCTTCTTCATCTCGTAGTAGGTGTGTGAAAATAGCTAACGGGTTTTGGTCGTTACAATTAGTACTTATTCTTGTTTAGGTATTCTCCTCTTCTTCATCTGTTGTCAGGTGTGTGAAAATACCTTACGGGTTTATTGTGGTACTCGCAATTGGGTACTGCATTTGTTTTCAATCGCGTGTAAAAGATTATAGAAGAATATTGGTTAGTTTAGAAGTGTCACATTTTCCATCTGTAAAGCTTAGTATTCGTCTGGGTGTCAGTCTTACTTTTCGACTGAACACCTTATTTATTGGTAGGGTGCGTCAATTATTCTCATATATGGTTTATTGATGCTTAACTAAATGCGTGAGGTATGAACGTAATGAACGATTTTGTAAGTGTAAACGAATACGTAACTTGTTGAGCGGATTTTATTATTTAAGAATAATAAAATCCTTCGGTGGCAAGCGGGGTAATGTAACGATGCACGTTACTTTATTATTTTAAGCATAAAAAATAACTTAAACTAACATTAGAGACTATTTAAATAATAAAATTCCAATTAAAACTAACGCTATTGCGCGCGACTGTACTTTGCGCATAACAACAGCGTCAGCAGTTTTGCTCCTTTATATTCGAGAGCGCGCTGGCGCACAGTTTTTCCATCACTCTGCGTTTGACCGTCTCAGGCGGCGGACCCGCGCCGGCTGCGTTCACGGCCTCTGCGCCGTGTCTTCTTACGCGCCGCGCGCGGGCAGATTTTATTGCGAATAATTATAAATTCAATTGTTTTGAAAAGTATCGGCTGTGCGGGCCTAGAAGTTAGATAGGTATAATGTGATACCGTTATAGTATAATCTACGTACTGTCTTGCACCCCATATAAGGGTAAGTGTTGAACGTTACTTTGTTTTAAGAAGTGCTACTTATTTTAATTCGCTATGTGCTTTTCCATTGTGTTCATTGTGCTTCCTCACATGCCTAGCAACAAGCATTATACGTTATTTATATAGATATATTGCACGTAAGCGCTGCGCCGTGGCGGCAAAAGTCCCGTTACAAAATGGCTGCCCATACATTCGGCCAGCGGTTTATTCGAACTCATTTCATGTAACTTCTGCACTACAGAGCTTGTTTTCATTTATTTGTTAATTTATTTAATGTTAATTGTAGTTTTATAATCCTGCCGCTCTGATTTTGCATTTTTCTTTCGCCTCATCATCATTGTAACTCCGTTCTGGTAATGAACACCCACCAGCTACTTTCCGCTACTCCCTTGCTACTGCTTAGCGACAGCGTGGGGTTCATACCGAGCGGCTTTAATGAAGAACAATTCTAATTGTGAACATTCTTCACAGGGTGCAAGGTTACGGCTTTGGAAAGTCCCACGGTTGCAAGATCCCGGCTAACATTTTTCGGCGGTGAGGAGCGCTCCCATCACAACCTGGCCGCAGAGTAGGGCGGGCATCAGAGGCCTCGGTCCCCTACACCAGCTGCTACGTCACTCCCCGCGACGCTTCAACGCAACCCCGGACCGCACCACCACCAACCAGCTGCCAGGGGAGTACCTACCTGCGCCAGTGAAATCAGACAGGCTTAACGACCCGCTACCACGACCTTTTCGCTCGGGTTCTTTTGTTAATAAAATTTATTCTATTTGAAAGCTACTGGGTGTTTTCTTTGACCACACCCAGCCCTAAACGCTTCACAATTATTGCAGCAATTATTGATAGTGATTAGTAGTACCTGTACAAATTTGTAAATATATTGCATGTCGATTTTGTGTTGACTGAATACTGTGTCTTAAATTATTTGATATAACCTATTGTACGTATTCATGCAAATAAATATTTCTATTCTATTCTATTCTATTCTTATATTTTGCTTTTAAACCTGAGGTTAGTGGTAGTGAGATCGTATCAAATCCCACCTCATAAAGGGTCTTGAGCTTCTCAGAGTGCTTATCAGTGAACCGGAATAACCAACAAGGCCTAATTTCCCCTCTGGGCTATTACGTAAGGTGATACCACCTCTTTCTTGAAAATTAATGCCTACGCTTATTATTAAAATCAAAGAGCCAATTGGATCTTAGGTTCTATGACAAAACCTGGAAAGCGGTAAGATAGAGATCGTATTGATAATATTGTGATTTCTCTATGGCGTCACTCACCAAGTCGAGCTTATTTTATCCTAATAATCACTTAAAGTTTTCACAAGATTAGACGGATCTAATATGTCTCTAAATGTTTGTCTTTCTGGATAAAATTTTACTGTCCTATATTTGATTTAAGTACACGTATGTCCTCCCCCACTCAGTCGCCGCTAATGACGAACAACATGCAATTAAGAACATACCAAATGCATTAACCCAATTTCTGAAAATTGGCACAAGAAAACCGCCCCCTCGCCGCCCGCAGCCCGCACCCCGCACCCCGCACCCGAGTGAAAGCACTCTCAAGGCGATTCAACAAGACGAATTTTAAATGACGAGTTCCATCGGTTTCAGGTAATTGAATATTCAGAAATTCACTCTCACCCTTACGATATTAGCAAGCATGTTTAAAATTGAAATTAATAATCACCGGGATCCTTCTCGCATCAATATAAAAGAAATGTAATCGTCCACAACTCTAATTTACCTAATGTTTAATTCATTCATATCTCTTAAAATCGGATTAAGGCCGGTTTTGTTTGACATCATCAATAACATCATATCTGTCCGACTTCTGAGCAACTATAGAGTCCAACTCCGAGCACGCTGACTGCATGGTTACTCTGCCCAGCCGTTTAATTTCGTATAAACTATTTTTCATATAATTAGAATATACATTTATAACTACATATTTGCACTATGCGCTAGCAAAGTAAATGCAGAGTTATCCTAGTCGGAGTCTATTAACAAGCAACCAACCTCTCCCTGCTAGGTCCGTATGAGCGCGGCTAACTTTTAAAAGCCGCGCCGAGACGCCCAACTCGGCATGACTCAGTTAGCTTAGCACTGACAATAGAGTGCACATTCTTGTTCCCAAGCAAGAGTTATGCGATTCTCACACTGGCGACGGATCCGCATCGGGCGCCGGTGCGCGAGCGAGATAGCGCTATACACATGCAGAGCGCTGTCTCGCTCGCGCACCGGCGCCGCATGCGGATCCGCAGCAGTGTGATAACCGCCTTAGCTGCACCCAACTTTTTCTTGAATTAATGTCATTTTTAACCTAGTTTGTTCAAAACATAAATGGAAGACTTGACTCCATTTGTATGCGCTAAAGTTCACAATCAAATATGAAAATAAAGATGTGCTGTGCTATGGGCCGTATTCGAACTTTAAAACACATTTAAAAACTATCCAATTTCAATACACCTCACCTCCAATGCCGCGCAGTATTATAATATAACGGCATCGACATTTCTTATTCGGACACTATGTGTGTTGCTAATACATAATACATACTATAAGGCTCTTAGGCAACTCGTAGACTAAAAAGTGGACGCAATCTATGCATTATGCTCGGTGATCGCTCTTTTCTAGCTAAGCGTCATGTGACCATGGAACTCATTTATTCAGAAAATTACACACAACAATCGTTCTATATTTTTTTGAACGAGAGAATCTCGTTCAAAAAAATATCACGACACAAAAAAAGCTTTTTAAATTAAATATACAATTTTCATAGGAACCTCTAATATTTAAATGTTAATTCACATCCAACCTTTGAACTTTGCCCCCTATAATTCTAATTCCAAATGGTACATGAAGCGGCGATAACTCCGACGGAGGACAAATGTCACGGCGCGGATGTGTCCCGCGCGTCGCTGTAACGACCACTCGCCCGGGGCAAGTCACCGACACGTGGGAACTAGGACATTCGTGCGATCCACTGTCGCTTTTAGTAGCAGTTAGAAAAATATGGCAGTTGATATGCGGCCATGGATGGTGAAAAAAGAGTAAGCTCGAAATGGAGTGCGTGGTGTTGGATTCAGCCATAAGAGTGTATATTTATTAGTCGTCGCGATGGATATGTTTTATTAATTAGCGACCCGCGCCCTCTCTCGGTTCGCTTCTCTCGTTAATTTGCGAAATTACTTCCTCCCCGCTAAATTTTCATTAATTATTAGCATTAATAATCGTGACGGGGATATATTTAGCGCGCGTGTGCCGTTTGTAGCTGTCAGCGGCGGCTGGGTCGAACCTCGAACACCTCACCGCCGCAACCACAACACTGCTGACACATCATTACTACTAGTTGTATATAATTAGTCGCGCGGTGTGATAGTTTGGATATCAACCGAACTAAATGAGCGGTTTCAGATAGACATAATAAAATTATATATATCCTCCTCCCGCGATTTCATCCGCTTGAAACTTGTTTAAGTCTTTCAACCCCGTTTTCATTTTCTTGGAGGTTGAATAGAAATTGAAAAAAAAATACGCTTCTTAGTCGAACTTTATAAGTTTTGAAGAATGCTTTAAATTTCTTGCTTCAGCCGGCTTAGCCCATGCGTTCTCTAATTTTATACATTTGGATGTGCAAGTTCGGAGGTAGGTAATTATAAACCATGTCCGATCGTCAGCTCCGACTCCGACCGTTTAAAATCCATTCATACAGTTATCAGTCCAAGTCACGAACCAAGATACTAAAGATTCTCATGCTAAAAAGTTCTTTTCATTTTCACTTAAGGGTGTGGGGTGTGTATGAGAATTGGTTGGCTGAAGTCATGTTGAAGTGACCTAGCCGCACTTCTACTTTAGTGTGGTAATTTATTCAAATAAACTTGCCTACATAAAACAGCCGCGGAAATTATACATATTAAATACGACCTTAAAGCTACACAAGACTTTAATATATATACCACCTATATCAACAAAAAGAAGAAAGGACAAAGTAGCCGTCACTCCCGACGCTAAGTCGCTTTATGCTAAAAGACAATTTGCGTACCATTCTGCACACCTGTATAATAGTTTAAATGATACTATCTCAATCTATTCTTCCAAATCATATAGCTGCAAGAAAATAATTATTGAATGGCTAATTACTCTTAATTATGAGGAAACCGAAAATCTACTATATCACTAACCCCTATCATACAAACATTCACACATATACACACAAACCTCAAACAAACACACACACACACACACACACACACACACACTCACACACACACACACACACACACACACACATACAACATACATATTTCTCCAACCTTTAATGTAATTAACTGTGCATACACCTTAAAGTCTAATTAAATTTTCTTAATACAAATATTCAAAATTGCATGTATAACTTTACTTAGTTTAAGTTCATATTTATGCTAGCTATGCTTTAATCTTAGATATGTCCGCTTACAATAAATACACAAACCTACATAGTTAATAGCGGGGTCTTCTACCACAAGTATATGTATTACTTACTAGGAGATCCCTAGCATCACTTTTCAAAAACAGAAAAACATTGTAACCATAAAATAAAGATTTTTCATTTTCATTTTCATTTTCATAAAACAGCCGCGTTACTTAAATAAAGGTTTCATGACCGACAACGCACAGCCTATTAACCAAACCACTAAAGGCAAATCTTAAGGGCATAATTAGGCATAGGTTATTATACTTATTATCATTCAAAGGTCACGACTTACGTACCTACTCCTAATACATACGTACGTTTTAGGGTTGGCAACGCGCATGTAACAACACTGTAGTTGCAAGCGTCCTTAGTCTACGATGATCGCCTACCATTCCACGCCAGGGGAAGTTATGCTTGTTTACCGTCGTAAATAGGAACCTGGTTCAAAAAATGTCATGGAACTCCACTTAGAAAGGGCTTTTGAAATTCTACCCCTGAGGGATTGACAATAGGTTGAAAGTTTTTAAGACTAGTACACCACCCTAGCCATGTAATAGGGAGGGACCCAAGAAATAGTGTAGTGAAATACAGGCCTTACCCTATGTGTGATGTGTAGGTAATGTATTTATCGAGATAATTCCATTAATTAATAAGCACGCCACGCTGAGCAGAAACCTTGTTAAGTGTTTAGCGTAATATAACTAATAATGCCGACTAGGTACATATACAATTAACTTATTATCGGATACTGTCGATAATATTACTTGTTATATATTAATTATTACAATAATAGGCGTTTCAGGCGACTGCAGGGCTGGCTCTTTCTTTGCCCAAAGACCGAGCCTGGCGGTGCAAAACTCCGCCAGCATCCTTGGGACTATGCCGGAGGCTGGTAAATTTGGGGAAGTCTTGTATATCTATCTAGTTTATTGTGTTTATAGTTTAGTTTCGGTATGAGTTTAGTTGCGCAACTAATTACATGTAATCTAGTTTTGCAATTTGACTTTTTATTGTTTTGAAAATGTGAGTTTAAATGAATAAAAATCTATTATTACACTCGTAGATTTTACTGATTCAAACACAGACTATTTTTACGCTAAGCCGAGGAACGCTGCATGTAGCTCACAATAACTTTTTATACTGTAGTAAGTATAACGGCAGTGCTATTAACTAGGTACAGTCGCCATCAGATATATCGGAGCGGCCAAGGTCGTCACAAATATCTGAACACCGTCTTTCACAGCGATCAGGTGCTTGTTCAGATATTTTTGAGTACTGTGGCCTACTACATATATGGCTAACAACTGTTTGAGAATATTATATCAAACAGGGAATGGATATTTGTGAATTTTTTTAAATTGTTTGAATCGAAACTGCCGAACCCTGCACGGAAAAAAAGACTTCTTAATATAAAGCAAATTTCTTCCATGCAAAGCAATAAAGTTTTAAATATAACGAGGCGAATAAGATTCTTAAATACAGATTTTCTAGTTTTCTTTTAACTAAGATAATGTTGAGCGGGCGTTTAAATCCAGACATAGTGCCTGTTATCTATGGAGCCAACCTGAGGCCAGTTTTATAAAGCTACAAATTACAATTTACAAGCGGAACTCTCTTTCTAACCCTATGTGTTAGAAAGAGACTTCCGCTTGTAAATTGTAACTTGTAGCTTTATAAAACTGGCCTCTGATAGCTCTCACTAAAAAAGACGGCGGTGTAAGACCGATAGCAGTTGGCACGACCCTCAGACGCTTAGCGTCCAAAATAGCAGTTCGACATATTGTTTCAAAGTTAAAGCGAAAGTTTGAACCGGTTCAGCTAGGCTTTGGAACAAGAGGTGGCTGTGAAGCCGCAGTTCATGTGCTCCGCACCTTTCTCAATACTGATGATTGTCAAGTTTTATTAAAAATTGATTTAAAAAATGCATTCAATTCGGTAAACAGAGACACCCTGCTGGCTGAAATTAGGAATCATATCCCAGAACTTTACAACTACCTCCTACATTGCTACGCAGATCCCACTAAATTAATGTACCGTAACCATGAGCTCTCGTCAGAAGTTGGATGCCAGCAGGGTGATCCCCTCGGGCCGGCCATTTTTAGTTTAGCGATAAATCCCATTATTCAAAATTTAACCTCTAAATTTAACGTGTGGTATTTGGACGACGGCACCCTAGGAGGAGACATAGATACAGTACTTTCCGACCTCTCAACCCTCACAACCAAATTTAAATCTATTGGCCTTGATCTAAATTACAGTAAATGCGAACTTTACATTCACGACACATCCTTAAATCCTTCAGACACTGCTAACAAATTTAATATTTTAACACCAAATATTAAATCTGTTACTAAAGATTCTCTTAGCCTCCTAGGGACTCCAATTTTTGACGATTTTCTTCCTGTGTTTATAAATAATACTATAGCAAAATTCCAAAATTGCGCCGATCGTCTACTAGAAATTAGCCCCCATTCAGCTTTATTTATTCTTAAATTCTGTCTTTTTGTGCCAAAATTAACTTACATGCTTCGGTGCAGCCCCTTTTGGAAACATAAACATTTACTAACGTCTATAGACGCGTTGGTCCAAACCCACTTGGAACTTATTCTAAATTTAAAGCTCACCGAATAATCCTGGCTCCAAGCATCCCTTCCCGTCCGGTACGGCGGGCTAGGGGTGCGCAAAATTTCTAGTGTTGCACTGCCAGCATTTCTATCGTCTGTTCACAGTTCTGGTGATCTCGTAGGAAAAATCTTGAGGGCTCCGCCCACAAACTACGAGATCTCAGGCTTGGACGACGCTAGAAATGCCTGGCTGTCTGCCTGCCCGGGGCAAAATTTTCCAATTAATCTCAAATCACAAAGGGGCTGGGATGATGTTTTGTGTAAACTAACCTACACCTCTGTTTTGGACAATAGCACAGGACCCGAACGCGCGCGACTGATGGCCGTGGGCTGCAAGGAGGCTGGCCACTGGCTAAGTGCTTACCCCTCGCCTAATACAGGTACCCATTTGGCAGCGAATACCCTCCGAGTGGCGGTCGGGCTGCGTTTAGGGGTGCCAGTATGCGCGCCTCATAAATGCCTCTGTGGTAGTGACGTCGACCGGCTGGGGCACCACGGATTATCCTGCCAACGTAGCGTGGGCCGCTTCTCGCGCCACGCCGCCTTAAACGATATAATCCGTCGGTCTCTTGCCACCGTCAATGTACCTGCAATACTGGAACCTACCGGTATAGCTAGAGACGATGGCAAGAGACCCGACGGCATGTCACTGATACCGTGGAGGATGGGGCGTGTGCTCGTGTGGGACGCTACCTGTGTAGACACGCTGGCGCCGTCCCATCTCCACGGTACCACACGCAAAGTAGGCGCGGCGGCGGAGGAGGCTGAGGCCCGCAAAAGACGCAAATACAGGGGTCTCGACGCCAACTACAACTTTGTTGCATTTGGAGTCGAGACTCTTGGTCCGTGGGGCCCAGCAGCACAGAAATTGTATCGAGAGTTGGCTAAACGGCTGGTCGACGTAACCGGGGATAAACGAGCTGGCAGCTTCCTCGCCCAACGCATAAGTGTTGCGATCCAGCGAGGAAATGCTGCCAGCATCCTCGGCACCATACCACAGGGGCCAACTTTAGATTTAGATTTTTAGTTTTAGATTATTTTATTGTAGGGTTTATTTTATATTTTTAGTGATATTTTTAAGTCGTTATATGTACCATTTTAAAGTTTGTAATTAAATGTATTAAAACTAAGATAATACTTGTTTCTTTGAAGAACAATCTACTCCTATTTTAAGTCGAAGTGTTTCTATCAAGTAAAGATATTTTACACTCTTGGTGTAAAACAGTATATTTGCTCATTTAAAAATCTTATTTCATCATATTGGGAAGAAGAAAGAAAGGCAAATGAATACGGTCTGAGACCAAAAACAATTGTATTCAATTTAAGAGAATCATGTCTTGAAATCAATTAAATATTTGTTTTAAGTGAGAATCACGTCACATTCGTTTGAGAATACGATTATTTTTATCCAAGAGAATGCAAATTATCTCCTTAACAATACGGTTCTTTTGATTTAAGAGTTCTCGTCAACTTCGTGTGAACTATTGACATTGTTAAAAAGCTTATACCAGAAACTTCGTTTCTTATAGGGCTAAACCCAAGAAACGAAGTTTGATTAAAAAGAGATAATACAATAATAAATTATGAATATCTGATACTCATAACTTATATGTAATTGTATTACCTAGATCTGTAATCGCTAATGCGAATTTCAAATAATCCTCTGCAAGACGTCTAGGGTCATGAAGTTACGTCGAACAAACGTTACCGTGTTGTAACCTACACGCAGAGACATGTATTGGCGCGCAGCGTAACTAAACTAGCGCAAGAAAATATTTACTTGAGATAAGATTTCAATGATTTTGTATAAAGATTCAAATAACTTTGTGATAATAATTTAAAATTTCATTCGAAAGTAGTTGTTTGATCTACCGAAAAGAAAAATCTTTCTTACAAAGAAGAATTGATTTATATGAAGAACACATTTGTGTTTAACCAGAGAAACTTATTTTGATTCAAATAAAATGCATTTTTGCTATGAAAACGAATCGTGAATCGTTTTGGGGCACATTAATATGCCCCGAAACGATTTGAATTACTTAAATAAATTTCTCCATATCAACTTATTTCAAGTAATTACTCTTGACACATAAATTTTTGTATTTATATTTTAAGAAAACGTGGTCTTTTGAGCGAAGAATCATATTTTTGATAAAGGAAATAAATACTTGTCACGAGGAAATATTTTCAAGATAATATAATGTCTTGGATTGAGAATAACCCGGAAGCTTTTTTTCCGTGTGGTGAGTAAACAAGAAAAACGCTTTATGAAAAACAATACGCTGATGGAAAACAATACAATGCTGGCGCTGCCCACCCTTTCGACGTGTACTTATTACGGCTAATCTGCGCTCATCTTCTATTCTAACTATTACGCCTGTGTGTTTCTGCCTTTAGTTGCAAGTTGTACATTCACATTGTGGGGCGAGCGATTGCATTTCTCAATCTAACCAGTGCAGTGTAGCTACACGTAACGACAGTGCCACCTACTTCAACTCTCACAATTAAGGTTAGAATATTTTGCAAGGTGCTTTACTCACCTCAGTACTCCAGTATGATATAATATAAGTAACAAGTCATTTTTCCACCTTGTTGGGAGCCTTCCTTGACTGCGTCCTCCAATCCTCTGTCGGCACTCAAAAACCTTTCTGCGCCAACGACCATCTTTTCCACATGAAATTTGTCCCGTCTCCGTGTCATGTTCCAGAGATACTCTAACCCTAGGGCATCCGTAGGGCTACGGCTTGAACGCTCCGCTGACTGATATCAACCGCCCACTCCCTAATATGGTTAAAAGAACAAATAAATGGTGGTCGGGATCAGAGTCCCAGACGCGCTTGGGTCATGCGTTATGCAGCCTAGGCGAAAAAAAACCTTCCTCTCCGACATTTGTTTCAAACAAATGTATGGCGATCAGTGGGAGAGAGCACTAGTAGCCAGGCGGTAATGGCTCCTAGATCATAGGGACGCAGCTATGTGTTAGAGGGAGCTAACGATATTGCGATCTCGTTCCGTCGTATAGCTGCATCCCTATGATGGCCCATCATGTAGAGCCAGCCTAAGACGTCCAACTTTCAATCTAAGTCTCGGGATCAAACCCCCCGGCTCGTACCACTGAGTTTTTCGGAACTTATGTACAGAATATAATTTCATAATCATAATCATAATCATTTATTCCTTGCAACCATGGGATTATAAAAGGTGTTCTTAGAGTTAAACCAGTACAGACATGGACCCTACTAGGGCGTAGCAAGACTTTATACTTATACCTAATTTACTATAAACTAAACTACATATATGTTGAATTATCAACGACACTTTTCTATTATCTGCTAGGTAGGTGCTTGCATCATTTTTATCACCTACACTTTATCACAATTGAGATCTTATATTTTACTAATTACATTTACAATACAATGGTAATGGACAAGGGCAATGTTCCATGAACTCTTGTAGAGAGTATGGGCATTCAGTTATTAGATATTTTTTAAGTTTATTTACGAAGATAGGATATTTAGTTTCGTCTTTTATGTCCTGTGGTATTTTATTGTAGATTTTAATAGACATGGAGTAAGGGCCGTTGTTGAACATGTGTAGGTTCGCGGGAACTGCTTGAACGAGTTTATTGTGATGATGATTACGTAAGTTGTAGGTTTGGGGGATGGCAGATTTGGGTTTATTATATAAATATTGATGTTTTCGGACAAATTTGCATGTTTCAAGTATATATAGGGATGGGAGGGTGAGTATATTTAATTTCGGCAAAAATGGTCTGCAGCTTTCTATATATCCTAGATTACACAAAGTTCTTATACATCTTTTCTGGAGCAAAAATAGGTCATTAATATCTACGCTATTGCCCCATAAAATTATTCCATACTGGAGCCATGACTGAGCAAAAGCATGATAGGCACAAATTGCGGTCTTTAAGTTTGTGTTTATTAGTATTTGTCTCAGCGCATAAACAAATCTTGATAATTTAATACAAATTTTGTTAATGTGGGTTTTCCAGTTTAAATTTTCATCAAGATTAAATCCCAGAAGTGAGCAAGTCGAAGCAAGTTGTAATTGATAACAAAAATAGTTCAACACATTAAACGGAAAGGCTCCCAAGACATTAATGACATGTCAACAAGATTTTTAGACGTCGTTCCGCAGTTTATTTTCCGCTTACTGTGCGATTTATTTAACAAATGCCTTAACTGCGGTATCTATCCTACTAGTTTAAAAAAGGTAAAAATACAGCCAATTTATAAAGGTAAGGGAGAAATGGACAACCCAAAACATTTTAGACCCATATCACTTATCCCTATTTTTTCAAAAATTTTCGAGCGAGTGCTATGTGATGGCCTTATATCACATTTTAACACGAATCAACTTATGAACAAGCAACAATATGCTTATCAGCCAGGCCGATCGACGATCGACGCTGCCCGTGACGTAACGTTAAGGGTCATGCATCACCTTGATAAAAAACGACAGGTCGCAGCCATTTTTTGTGACCTTTCCCGTGCATTCGAACTAGTACATCACCCGCTCCTCTTAGCGAAGCTGGGCCACTATGGTGTAACTGGTAACCTGCACCGCATGGTTGCGTCCTTCCTCGCCGGCCGTAAACAATTAACTTCGGTAAGGGGTGAACGATCTGAGCTCCTGGAACTGGGCGAAATTGCGGTACCCCAGGGTTCTACGATGGGAAATAACCTATTTCTTGTTTTAATGAATGACTTCACAGAAGCATCCAATGAAGCGGAGTTTGTTCTTTTTGCTGACGATGGCTGCGTTATCGTTGCTGCTGACAACTACGGCCAACTTGTATCTAAGCTGGGTAGAGTGATGGACCAAGTAGCGGCGTGGTTCACGGCCAACGGTATGGCTCTAAATATTGATAAAACCCACATTATTCATTTTGGCCTAAGAGGGACTAGAGAGCACACCCTTAACATTACCTGCAACGGCTTACTAGTGCCGCAAGTCGACCAGGTTCAATATTTGGGCCTGACGATCGACGCGGGCCTAACATGGGGACCGCACATTGATTCGTTGTGTGGCCGTCTTGCCTCTGCCCGTTTTGCGCTCACTAGACTACGCCCTAGTCTGCACGCTGCCAACGTCAAGATGGCCTATTTTGGCTATTTTCATTCCATACTAACTTATGGTCTGGACCTATGGGGTGATGCAGCTGATCGCGAAAGGGCGCCTATTCCACCTATCCCTACCGCGATATCCCCCCCAGTGGAGATATGTGGAATATTTTTCCATCTATTTCTACTGGTAGTGATATATGGAATCAAGTCGTCCATATATCCCCCCTAATTTTTAATGATAGGGCCAGATGGAATTTATTCCACTTATCCCAACTACTTTCCCCCCTGGTAGAAATCGGTGGATTTTTTTCCACGTGTGCCTACTGATTTTACCCCTGGTGGGGATAGGTAATTTTTTTTCCACTTTAACCTCTGTTTTCCCCCCTGGTGGGGACAGGTGGAATTTTTTTTTCCTATCCCTACTGCCTCGCTATTTGGTAGGGATATATGGAAATTCCTCCATTTTTCCCTGCTACCCTGCTGTTTAGTAGGGATATATGGAAATTCTTCCATTTGTCCCTGCCACCTTGCTGTTTAGTAGGGATATATGGAGATTCTTCCATTTTTCCCTGCTACCCTGCTGTTTAGTAGGGATATATGGAAATTCATCCATTTATCCCTGCCACCTTGCTGTTTAGTAGGGATATATGGAGATTCTTAAATTTTTCCCTGCTACTCTGCTGTTTAGTAGGGATATATGGAGATTCTTCCATTTTTCCCTGCTACCTTGCTGTTTAGTTGGGATATATGGAAATTCTTCTACTCGTCCCTGCTACCTTTCTGTTTTTTGAAGGACAAGGACTTCTTCCACTCGAATTGTATGATGTGGAAGTGTTTAATTTACAAATCCGTATTTAGTACCTTCTTGCTGGGTACTTAGTCCTACCAAAAATAAATATTTTCAAAATGATTACTTCAATAATAGTATGGCTTGAAATAATAATCTATTTTTAACAAAAACGATTCAAGAAATTTCCATAAATACTTTCCCTACCAAAATACAATCAAGTACCCAAGGCTGATTGTAAAAGTTTCCATGTATCCCTACCAATATATTTACAATCTGGTAAAGATGATTGGAAAAATTTCCGTGTATCCCTACCAAAATAAAATCAGGTAAAGATAATTGGAAAAGTTTCCATGTATCGCTACCAAAATAAAATCAGGTAAAGATAATTGGAAAAGTTTCCATGTATCCCTACCAAAATAAAATCAGGTGAAGATACTTGGAAAAGTTTCCATGTATCGCTACCAAAATAAAATCAGGTGAAGATACTTTGAAAAGTTTCCATGTATCCATGCCAATATACAATCGGGTGAAGATAATTGGAAAAGTTTCCATGCATCCCTACCAAATAGCGGGGTTGTAGGGATAAGTGTTTAAAATTCCACCTATCCCCATCGGGGGGGAAACCAATAGGTATACATAGAAATATTTCCACCTGTTCCCCCCAGGGATGAAAACAGTAGGTATAGGTGGGAAAAAATCCAGTTATCCCTAGCAGGGGGGAAATGGTAGGGATATGTGGAAAAAAATCCATTTGGCATCAAGTGGTAGGGATAGATGGAAAAGTATCCCTACTAGTAGAAATAGATGGAAAAATATTCCACATATCCCCACTGGGGGGGATAGCGCGGTAGGGATAGGTGGAATAGGCGCAAAATCCTAACCCTGCCGTGCCTTTTTATACTAGAAGTAGCTAAACGAGTAAGGTTTAATTTAGAACAGTTTAAATCAAGGGCCGACGTAACCAGGTACAATCTCAGGCGCGGCACGGAGCTCCGGACACCCCACATGCGGTTAGTGAAATCTAAAAAGTTTGTTCACTCAGTTGGCCCTAAAATATACAATAAGGTTCCTGACGACATTAAGACTGCTCGAAGCAATAACGCATTTGTTTATAAGTTAAAAAAATACTTAGTATCTGCTGCCTACTATTCATTGAACGAATTCTTCTCAAGTGGTAACACGTAAAGAAGTATACATAATTTTATTATTCAATGTTAAATTGTATACCTGTACCAGATAGATAAAAAAAAAAAAAATACTGTTATTATAATATCAAGTATATTGTGATTATAATTAATTTTAAAAATCTGTGATTGTAATATAATGTGACGTGTAAAATTATTATTTTATGAATAAATATTGAATTGAATTGAATTGAAATTGGTCATTTCGGTAGGTATAATTGATATCTAAAGCTGTTCTCTGGTATGGTCTGAACTGTATTAAGTTAGTTTTTTGCAGATTTATGTTCAAATTGTGATCTTGAAGCCAAGGTAGTATTGTATTAAATATAGTGTTCAATGTGACCGAAACTTCATTTGTGTTTGTACTAGGAAATATTATAGAAACATCATCTGCGTAGAGTAGAGATTTTATGTTAACGGAGTCGAGTATTTTTGGCAAGTCGTTAACGTATATTAAAAACAAGATGCAGCCTAGTACGCTTCCCTGTGGGATAGAGCAGGTCATATTTATGGTAGAAGATCGAACTTTGGTTAGTTTTTTTTTTTACAATCGTCATCGTAGAATTCGACTTCAACTATTTGATATTCACCAGTCGCTTTACATCGTAAGGAAACCAAACCTAATACCGATAAGGCCTAGTTTCCCCTCTGGGTTGGAAGGTCAGATGGCACTGGCAGTCGCTTTCTTAAAAACTTAGTGCCTCCGCCAATTCACGGGATTAGGTTATCAAGCGGACCCCGCGCTGGGACAAACGCTAGGAGGAAGAGAGCATTTTTTCGTAGCCGACACATATAAGCTCAGCCACTCGACTCGATTGAACCTTCTTTTGAAAACCATTGTGTGTGCTCGGTAAGCATATTGAAATAACTCCTCGGGTCCTACGTTTGAGAAAGCCCCAGACAGCGTTTAGGCGTAACGAGCGCCTCACAGGCTCTGGTCTTTGTGACGGTAACAAGCTAAAGGCTCTGGTGACAGCCAAAGGAGTAAGACTGCCCACTGTGCATTTATTTACACTTTCAATTGCTTCCGTTGTCCAATATTTGCATGATAGGTAGTATGGAAATTGGAAATATACTTAAATTGGGTCCAATGTATTTATGGGCTTTTATCTCAATTATTTAAGTAAGTAAGTAAGTAACACTTTATTGTACATAACACAGTAGATAAATACAGTAAACAAAAGATGTAAAGTACAAAGGCGAACTTATCCCTTTAAGGGATCTCTTCTAGTTAACCTTTGAGTGAATGAGAGTGAAATTGAAATTAGGCCAAAACCAGGCCATTAGGGTTTTGGGGGGGGGGTTATTTTTGGTTTTTTTCTATGGCCAATACCGTGATCCCGTTATTGCCCATACAAAAATCCGGGTTTGGAAGCCCTAATGCATGCGCTGTTAGCAATACAACCAGCAATATATCAGATCGACAGCCCGCCTGATTCCGGCCGGGCGTCCCTACACTACATCTAGCAATACAACTGTTTAATATACTCTGTGTGTTAGACGTCCACGGTATTTAAGTTAGTAAGTATACCTACAAAGGGTCCGTAATATTGACGACCCAAGAACCGAAGCAGTATTTAAACTTTAAGTACAGTCACCATCAGATATATCGGAGCAGTGAAGGTGGTCATCTGGTCACTAATATTTGAACTACACCTTTATTGCTAACGGGATAAAGTGCATGTTCAGGTATTTTGGGTATTTTTGGGTGCCTAGAGATTACTAAGTAATATATTTTTTCAATTTACAATATAACTAAGGTTATAAAAGGTTAACTGGAAGAGATCCTTTACAGGGATAAGTTCGCCTTTGTACTTTGTTTTCTCTTTTATCATTTTTTATTGTAACTTTTTTTTATGTACAACAAAGTGTTTACATACATACTACATACTATTATAACCAACTTTTTTTTATTAATGTTCCTTTTTCCAGGTCGACTTAAAATACTTACTTACCCTAATATTTAGCTTCCGAAATATTAAAATTAGAACGTCGTCTACCTTAATATCGGATTCTAGTTAGCTCTTGAAATATTATTTAGAAGGCAGAAATCCATAAAACCGCGTGTCCGGGTCCGGTAAATCGGCCCGAGTCACGGGCTCGCGCGTCACGCGTTCGTCACGCGTCCGTCACGCGTCGCGCGTCCCGTGCCGTCACGCCTGACACGCCCGGCGCCTCACGCTGGCGTGATGAGCCGCTTTGTATGCCGCGCTCGTCGAATGGATATCAAGGGCTGGCGTTAATACAGGCAATGCCTGGAATAGACGACGCACTTGGGCCGCTTGTGCGCACCATTTTTTCCAGAAATAGTTGGAAAGAAAAAAAAAGGACTGGTTTCTTGGAACTAATGAGACATAGTTACCTACGTACTGGTTACATTTTAGCACTTAGACTATTCAACCAACCGGGCCGGTCATTTCTATATTTTCATCTTTTTCTATACAAAAAATAGGCGTCAAATGTATACGTACTTAACGTCAAAATAGCTCCGTCAGATAAACGTCAGTCCATACAATAAGTATGACCACTGGTCATATATTTTCGGCAGAGGGGAACGCCTGTCAATTGCCGCTCCGGTTGGTTAAATGCTCTAAGGTTTCAGCTAGTTTCAGCTATTTGGGACCTCGGGATTCGGTTACCTATAAAATTATTGCTGGCTGTACCTAGGTACATAGTACGTAGCATTGTCATGTAAACTCGGTAATAGCAAATTTCAGCTCAATCAGATAACGAGAAGTGGTTGAAATTTTACTTACAAAACTTGATGCACATAAATAAATAAACAGACAAATAAATGTACGGGATCAAGCTAATATAAATAAACTGCGTAATTAAGTTAGTTCAGAACTTGTGATAACTTTGAACGCCTTGTTCAACTATATTTTATTGGATTGCAAATGCCATCGTTAACTTGGTTGAATTTTCACACTATTTTCATTTAAAGGGCTACTTAGTTACTACTAAAATAGATACCTAATTAAAAATACTCATTAAATACAGTTAAATAAACCAAATACTTTAATACGATAATTTTCATTACATTGACATTATGTATATAGGTAACCCGCGAAACAAACATTTTACTGCCAGCACCAAATCCGTCTAAGATCGAGCCGCTGATGATCGGGGAATGCATATTCATTTCCAACTGCGAATTACAGCAGAAGAGTAGGTATTAACTCTTACCTATAGCTCGAAAACATTTGATATTTTTTCGTCTGAAAAATGATCGTGTCATATTTTAATATTATCTTATTCTGATGTATTATTAGAGATCTGATGACCACTCGTGTCGCATACTTGTAGCTAAGAGATTGACGCGCTCCAAACGATGCGCACAATTTATCATAAACCGAGATAGAATGAAGTCGGTTAAAAAAGGCAGAAGCGCCTAAGTGCGAGGTGTTCAAAATGACCTTCACACGATATTATTTTTTTATAGTAGAGCCGTGCCAAGGTGATGCGGTGTGGTCCAGTACGTGGTGAGGACAAATGGGAATAATTCTTGTGAAAATACCTATTCCCATCTGTCCCCGGCGCGCTCAGATGGATGTTCACCATTTTGAATAGTTCGCCCGCTTAACTACCTACTGGTTCTGCTACCTATACAGACCATTGTGAAGAGTTGAGGTGAGTAAGTCAGTAATGCGGCTGCACTTCCTCCTCGACGCCGGCGCCGTCGTGGTTGCGCGCGCGCAGCAGCAGGAACAGCAGCAGGTTGTACTCGGCGGAGGCGCCGCGAGCCAGCTTCAGCGTGCCCTCGAGCTGCGCGCGACGCGCGTCCACCTCGCGCAGCCGCTCCAGCGACGTGCCCAGGAACGTGCGCAGCTGACCGACAGTCAACAACACATGAGCGTGATCGGGCGGGAACGTACACTACAAAGGGGCACGGGCCCACTAATGCCGAAGCCGATCACAATTTTAGTCGGGGAGAGCGCTATAGCGGAATTAGAAGTAAGGTAGAATTCTTAATTGAGTGGAGTAATGTAACAGCACTTCACATACATTTGCAAACAGCTTTGTATGATTGCTCCACTCAATTAAAAATTCTACCTACACTAACATCATGTTAAAAGAAGATAGGTATCTTATTAAAGCACACCAAAGCTACCATTTCGTCTAGAGTTTGAAAGGAAAGAAAATTCCATATAAACCACGACATGTCGTGGTTTATATATGGCAGCTCATACATTCTTATCTACGACACTTATCTTTCCGGACAGACTCTAATACTTGCTAGCAAAATCATGAAAACTCTTAAGACAAGTATGTGCGACATTGCACGATATTTAACACAAAACACGTAGGTACCTAATCGCATTTTATGTGCACAGATTTTATTTTATATATGGGCTACCTCGCCCCTTGAGGTTTTAGAACTTTATGCTAATCTCTTAATGAAAAGTGTTTATGCAAAATATGTGAGCAATGACTCAACTCGGTACCCGCCGCGAGCGAACTTCGAGATATCTTCCCCCAATTTGGCGGCGCACCTAAAGGTCCAACTTACAAATTGCTTCGTCAACTCCTTGCCAAATAATTTACACCCTTTGGCAAAGTTCGCGAGTTCACAAATACCTTCGCGGAAAGTTATGACATACTTGCCGCCAGGGTCGTTAGGACCACATCTACATCTAAAGGTAGGAAATATCTATTTATTACCTTAAGTATCCTTCTCTCCATTAGTTTTCTGTGTATCCATTCAAAAAGGTAAACAGTCGTTGCGATGACAACCATAATAAAATGTGGGAGAAGATCAGCAGATTGGTAAAATGATTCAAAAAAATTTAGAGAAAAGGGATTCTCCGGGTAAGCTACATCTAAGTTTAACGTCTCTTCAATGACAACAGCATCATGAACTTTATCGTTTGGCAGAATGTAGGAAGTTGGCACGGTGAGCAACAGGAACGCCGCCGTCAGTACCCACAACGCGCTGTTGCTGCAGGGCAAGCAGGCCAGCGGCATCGAGTCCGCTACTCAGACAGAGGCTGTCTGACAAACTCTGCGGTAATACGACCGTGAGGAAAACATAAATTATCTTTTTTGTGTACTGAGAAATATAATTTATTATTATTCTGGTCAAAATTGATCTGGTCGGCGTTTATAAAGTAAAATAAAATAAAGTGACAAGATTTTTTCCTGTCCTATTTGAAATGACAGTAAAATACCGAAACAACCGTGTAACGAAAAGTAGGTAAATGCATGCAAAAGTAGTAAAAGCGGTATTAGACATTGCAACCTGCAGGGCCCAATCTGTCAGGTTGGAAGGTGTAATTAAAGGTAGGGGCCGTAGGGAGCTGAAGGAGGGTAGGGAGAGGCAGGGTACACAACAGATTGGGCCCTGCAGGTTGCAATGTCTAATAGCCGTTTAAAATGTATGTGTTCAAGGAGACCACAATTTAAGGCCTCTACAAACGTAAGCAACTAGTCACCTGTGATTTTTAATACATTGCGGTTTTTGATCCATAGATTGATTCCTCTGCAGTTTTGCACGTGTTTTGCACCTACCTAGACGGCCCTGTCTCGAAAAAGCATGAAAGTTTTTTGTCCAAATTGCGCCGATTGTAGAGGCCATTAGCCAGCGGTTAGAAAAGCAAATCAAACAACATAAATTAAAAAAAAATACACTGAGGGTTGTCACTTGACCGTTACGTCACTGTCACTTGCAGTGCAGGGAACACGGAAACGTCAAAATACAAAGGATATTCAAAACTTTCAATCGTATTTTCTATCTAAAAAATACAACATACGGTTTCGAAGGGAACTTCAAAGACGTAAGTAAGCACAAATTGTTGTTTTTCTGAGTTAAGTTATTTGTGAAAGTAGTTTTTAAGGCGTACATGACTGTAGCTTTGTATACAAGCAGTTTCGCGATCGCCTCATTAATGCAGTTGCGTCGCAAACATTCTCACGGTATTTCCTCGTTTCTCAGGGTCACCGCTGTCATGGGCCGCGCGACACAAAGGAGCGCCAGCTGAGTCGACGCCATGAAGAAGGTGGTGCTGTTCAAGGGAGCGTCGGAGGAGTACGAGCGCGCCTTCCGCGAGTGCAACTACGAGGCGATATTCGTGGAGCCGCTGCAGTTCACGGCGGTGAACCTGGAGGCGCTGGGCACGGCGCTGCGCGGTGAGTACGCGGGGCTGGTGCTGACGAGCGCGCGCGCGGCCGAGGCGGTCGCGCGCTGCTGGGACCCCGCGCACTTCGTCGAGTGGGGCGCGCGTCGCGTCTACACCCTCGGCGACGCTACCGCGCACAAGATCAAGCTGCTCCTGGGTTTAGAAGCCCTGGGCACTACTGCAGGCAATGCTGAGAACCTTGCTAAAATCATTGTGAAAGAAAATTCAAGCTCGAGCAAGTTCCTCTTCCCCTGCGGAAATTTACGATCTGAAACTCTTCCGAGTATCCTCCAATCTAAAGGTATCGCTGTAGATTCTTTAACTGTTTATGAGACTAAGGAGAATGACAATTTAAAGGCTGACTTGATGGAGCTGGACGGATCGGCACATGACCCGTGCTGCATGGTGTTTTTCAGCCCGTCAGGCTGCGAGTACATTCACCGCCAGTTGCAGACATTCAGCAATCGGCTCACTGACCTGCCATACTTTGCCATTGGCAACTCCACTGCACATAAAATTGAGAATTTGGGCGTGGAGATTGCAGGTGTGGCTGAGAAGCCTCGTGCCGAGAGTGTCATAGAGTCTGTCCAGAAATACTTTGCCGCAAGTACTAGCAGTTAGTGCCACCAATAGATAACCAACATTAGTGATTTATGTGACAGGATGATTGGCTTAGCTCACATTATATATATGTAAAGTAGCATATTTTTTTGAAAACCTTGAAATATGCAATAACATGGTAACAATATAAAGAACATAAAAGACTGATCACAACCTGGTGGCCAACTTTACTGGCCATATGACAACTGAGAGGAAGCTCGCAATCATTTGGGAAAAGATATGACACAAAAAAATAAACAAGTAATATAGGCCATATTGTATTGTAGGCCATGTTGCACTGTACAGTCAATAATATTCGTCACGATGGAGGCAGCAAAAATAAATGACTTGATGTGTGATTTATAGCTCTTATGAATACAATATTCCCGGTTCAAATGTTTAGTAATTAGAAGTATTAGGTGTTGGTATTGTTATATTTTTTATTATTTGTTATTCTTACACATGTACAAATTTGTCATAAAACGTCTTAAAAACTAGACAGTAGTTTGATTTTCACCCACACAGATAAAAGGATATCTTAATCCAAGATATTTCATTCTTGTATATAAGGAAAATCGATAATTTCTTGAACCAAGTATGATTTTGTTGATCCAAGATAGAACTTACTTGGTTCAAGATATTTTTTACTTGATTTAAGAAATTATCGATTTTCCTTATATACAAGAATGAAATATCTTGGATTAAGATATCCTTTTATCTGTGCACATTAGTATTCTAGTGATAGTGTTATGGCCCATTGTTGTATATTGCTGTGGGCTCTGTTGTTACGTTACACAAGATGGCATAATATAGTATCTGACATAACTAAGTGTGTCAAACATGTGCAGTGCTCACTCCATATGAGGGCCATAAGGTTTTTTATTTATTTATTTAGAACACAAACAGTCATAATAAACATTTTACATATGATGTACACAGTGTACAGAAAAAAGAGAGAATACAAAAAGACCTGGAGGTTGATTATTATACATAATATTAACAAAGTAACCAATAAGGTAGGGATAAATAAACAACCAAGGTTGTTGAAGAATAATTACATTTTACTCAGACAGTGAAGACAGGCCATCTGACGCAGAAATTGCAATGCAAAGCTACCCACCTTCACTGTCCCTGAGATGAAGAGAGATAAACAAAATGAATGAACTGAGTGTGAATGAAAAAATTTTGCTACAAAAAGTATTCAAATAATTAATAAAAGAGTTTACGCTTAACTATCATTTTTAGACTTGCCATCGAATTATTAAAAGGATCAATATCAAACAGATGATTATTATAGAAATTAGGGGCTAAGGTTAAGTGGCAAGTGTTTTTATTTTTTAGGCGTTCAAAAGGTTAAGGCTTCAATTAGCTATTCTTACTGTTTAGATATACTTAAGTATTAAATAAAATGTCCATAGTACATTTGCACTTTCAGTCAGGCGTGGTTCGCCAAGTGTGGGGCGCACCGCCTCGCGAGGCAGCTCGGCAAGTGTGGACGCACGCGCGGCTGCAATGCCTCACGCGGCAATTTCCTCGCGAGGCGGTGCGCCAGGTGTGGCCACGCCTATAGAATTAAAAACACAGTCAACATTTAATTAATTATAAATGAAAAATAAGTGTAAATATATTATTTAAGCAAGTAGGTGCTTGAACGCGCTAGCTCGATTACCTAAACAAATTGTACACATAATGTATACAAAATACAAGTATAGTTTAAACGTTCTCTTCCCATGTCACTTAATAGCCATACCTACACCTGGCGCACCGCCTCGCGAGGAAATTGCCGCGCGCGGCAGCTCGGCTAGTGTGTAAGTGCCTCGCCCGAGGCATTCCGGCCGCGCGTTCGTTTGCCTCGGCCGAGCCACGTCCACACTAGCGGAGCTGCCGCGCGCGGCAATTTCCTCGCGAGGCGCTGCGTCTGGTGTGGACACGGCTAATCAAAAGTTCGAATCGCCACTTCACTCTACAGTCAACTCCACTCACTTGGTCAGCCTTAATAAAACTTGAATGTCTATTGGGCATCCAGCGTACATACGAGACGAGTATGATACAGCCTGCAGCTGTACCTCTAGCGCGGTCAGACGTCGACGTCCCTTGGCGGCGCGCGGCGGGGCTCCCAGGCGGGCCCGCGCGCCGCGTCCCAGCGCCGCGTCACCGCCGCGTACGTGGCCACGGCGCCGCCCACCACCAGCGCCGCGTTCACTCCTGCTAGAGGCTGAACAATAAACAAAAACTTATAATTACGCTACGCTGCATCATTTCTAATAAGTTGTACATACGTAAGCTTGCCTAATTTTCACGCACCTCAGCAGTTTTCCTACAGCTTGTAAAGAAATGTTAAGCCAAATTAAGTAACGGCTTGCCTAAGATTTTTTTTAAATCTAATAGTAAATTCTGCAAGGTCTCAACTCTCAAGGTACGTAGTCTACGCGACGCAAACTTAGCAAATGGTTGGGATGGGTATTGAATACTTAGGCGGGACGTTCTTCTTTTATACCGACAAATACAACGGCATTTTCAATTTTTTTCGTATTTTAGAACATCTATAAAATTATTACTGTGAACATTGAGATGTAAAACTATACATAAGCCCGTAGAGGACTATAGGTATAATGTTTGTTGGTATGTTAGTAATGCATTGTTTTTTGCATTAGTTTACCAGAAAATATTGTGACAGAGTGGCCCTTTTCAGCGGAGACTGCTTTTCGCTTTACCACTCTGTCACGGTGTTTTGTTATATTCACCAACCGGGGAAATGATAAGTATATTGTTTTGATTATGGAAACTAAATTTTGGACATGTACCGCCTATAATCAACGAAAAAATAAAATATGAACTATACCCTATTCACGTTAGAGAGTTAGCAAAGCGCCCTCTCTTTTGCACTTTTGTATGAAAATGAAAAGGACAAGTAATGGTCAATGGGCGTGAACTATCGCACCTCACTGGCGGGCTCGGCTTACATGCCGTCGTTTGGAATGTTTGCTTACTTCATATGCCTTATTAATTTTGTTAACTAGTACAATTTGTGTACCATTTCCTTCTCGTGGGAAGAAAAGTGCTGTTTTCGCCTTTTCTTTATCACATTTAATAAATTAGCCATAGCTCATCGCCAATCTGCCCAATTTATAAGTCGAGTCACAGAGTAAACAGTCCAATAAACAAGCCGGATCACAGAATTTGCAGAAAATAAGCCTAATAATCATTACACAAACCAGGTAACATACGTCGACACTTTAACGAGAAACAGTCCAATAAACAAGCCAGGTAGTAACAAGAAGCTAACAAAGAAGAGCAATATGACGCGTCCGCACCGTATAAGAGACAGATGTTGACTGAATTTGAATGCCATGTAAACCCAGAATATGCGCAAGCGGTGCCCTTATTGTTGGCCAATTGCGTGCGTTCTTACTTTTCTGGTACTAACTTTCTTATGCGAATGAGGTATAGACGCTTGTTTGAAAGAAGGACAAATTATTGTCGCTAAAAAAAAGAACGTCCCAGGCCCATAAGTTTCATAACGAAAAAATAATTTGATGTGCCACCTACCTACTTCTGCTAACAAATCGGTGTCTGAACTAATAACTGAAGCAATACTGCAATTACGTGCTTTAGCTAATACTTTTTGGAAGTTACTACTCCTACTTTTCTCATTCATTACCTGTATTTAGTTGACTGTGTAAGTTGTATTTTAAGATAGGACAGTGGTCATTTACAGGTAAGTATAACTACTTTATTTATATACTATTTGTCATAGAGGACAGTATTTCTTAAGGTAGGTGATAAACCAGGGACCGGAACCGGTTACCATAACCTGGGTATTTCATAAGGTTATTTTTGAGGTTGTTTTAAAAACCCTGATATAACGGTAACCTTATGATGAGGTAACCGTATTGATACGGTTACCGTATCGATCAGGTTAACCTAAGGTAACACTAACCGCATTAAAAACCCAATCAATTCGGTTACCGAATCATAGGGTATTGAGGCAGCTCAAACGAATGTGATCTTTACGAACACTCAGATTAGGCTCATTATTAAATTGCTGTAGTGGCTTTGAGCACGGGGCTGGTCAACTAAGCTCCCAGTACAAACAAACAGGTTTTGCCGGAAACGTCGCGCGTCGTTTATTGTGTTCATCTTTAACAATATTTGTACTTTTAGGTTGAATTGAAATTGGAGCGCGGCTGCATTTCGTTTGGTTATTTACTATACTAACTTTGGAGAAATTACGGATACGGATTCGTGCATAATGTGCATATGAATTAAAATGTATTGTTGTAATTATCAAGTATGTACATGTATATGTACAATAAAATATGAATATATATTTTTTTTCTCCAATGTGCTCGGAAATTTTCAGCTTACTGTATCAAAATGAGTACGTGAAATTCTTCATTTTTTACCAAAACGAATTAAAAAAAAAACATTATTTACCTGTTTTAGCGGCCGTGAAGTAATTTGTCAACGCCATAAATATGTATACACTTTTGCACCTTACTCCATTGTAATAAGGTTCAAAGTGTATACATATTTTAGGCGTTGACTAGTAAAATCCATTACTGTATTGTTTTTTACCTTTTAAACTTTTCATCCGACTAAGAAATATCATTTCAAACAGCCAATACTTAAGCGACGTCTATACACCGTCTGAACGGCAATCCCTTCAAACTGTAGGATAGAGCGAGATAGTTAGATCAAAAACCTTGGTTGTCTCGTTCTTTGTCATAGCACCGCGTCTGATCGTGCGAATGAGGCTTAATACAATCATAGACAAAACAACTATTTTTAAGGTTTAATCTTGTATCTGTTGCATAAAAGGAGCATATTTAATACTGTCTGAAATAGCTTTTGACGAAAATTTCTTTTTAAATATTATATGAATGAAAATTGGCAGTATACATAGTTCTTAATACTTTAAAAAAAAATTATAGAGGGAAGCTAATTCATGACATTGCACGCTAATAACGTAACCAAAATCTGTAATTTATTTCATTTACTTTACTTTATTTCCTCGCACATTTAGAGAAAATATATAGTGCATATGCCTCGGCGGGAATAGAAATTCGTGGACTCGTCTTATTTTTTCGGACTCAGCTGCGCTTCGTCCGAAAAAATCGCTCATCCACGAATTTCCCTTTCCCGTCCTCTGCAATAATGTACTATTTTCTTATTAAAATAAAAATGAAATAAAAATAGGGTAAAAATGGAATAAAAATAGAATAAAAATAAAATAAAAATAAAATAAAAAAATAATAAAAATAGAATAAAAATAGAATGAAAATAGAATAAAAATAGAATAAAAATAAATTAAAAATAAAAATAAAATAATATAAAATAAAAATAAAATAGTATAAAAATAGAAAATAATAATAAAATATAATATAAAAAAAGAATAAAATAGAATAAGTAAAAAATAAAATATTGTATAATAAAATTTTATTAAAATATATTCAATGACATGCAATAGAAACAAAATTTTTATTTTTATTTTATTTTTATTTTATTTTTATTTTATTTTATTTTTATATTATTTTTATTTTATTTTATTTTTATTTTATTTTTATTTTATTTTTATTTTATTTTTATTTTATTTTTATTTTATTTTTATTTTATTTTTATTTTATTTTTATTTTATTTTTATTTTATTTTTATTTTATTTTATTTTTATTTTATTTTTATTTTATTTTTATTTTATTTTTATTTTATTTTTATTTTATTTTTATTTTATTTTTATTTTATTTTTATTTTATTTTTATTTTATTTTTATTTTATTTTTATTTTATTTTTATTTTTATTTTATTTTTATTTTATTTTTATTTTATTTTTATTTTATTTTTATTTTATTTTCATTTATTTTTATTTTATTTTATTTTTACTTTACTTTTTTTTTCATGCTTGAGCAACGCGACTACTACGATAATAGCTCTATACGGGTAGTTAGCTAATTTCATTAAATGTTAAATCTCGACATTAGCTTTCAATAGTATTCAAATGTAGGAAAGAAAAAACAACCCAGGTTAGAATAACCCAATAAAAACCCTTAACAAAAACCCTATCGCGATGGGGTTTTGAGGTTAACCGTGTTAGAGGTTACGGTTACCGCTTCAATACCTGTTACCACTATGATTCGGTAACCTCATGATACGGTAACCGTATCATGAGGTTACCAAATTGATTGGGTTACCGAAATGATAGGGTTAAGCCTAAAGAGGGGTTTTCCGGTCCCTGGATAAAACTAACAGCGTGCACGTAGGCCACGGAGCTGCGCAGCTCGCACAGCGTCATGCTGAGCACGCCGCTCAGCAGCAGCAACGCCCCGAGGACCGAGCTGCCCACCACGTCCTGCAACATGTAAGGTAACATGGGTTTTCTTATTCTTCTTTTCAACTTCACCACAAAAATAGATGAGTATAAGTATTTTCTTAAATGTAACTGCGAATTCTGCTTTGCCCGGCGACTAATCTGTCGCCGGCTTTGCCAGAATAACCTGGACAAAGTAGTTACCTACAGATGTATTACCGACTAACTTAGTTCTGGGCTGGGGTTATCATACGGGCCCTCGCCCGCCGCGCGCCGGCCGCCATACTCACGGAGTAGAGCCACACGTGCGGCGCGTACAGCGGCGCGCCCAGCAGCGTGGCGGCGAGCTGGAGGGACAGCAGCCCGGCGCTGGCGAAGGCCACGCCCGCGCCGCCCGCTGGCAGCCCCGCGGCGCCCGCGCACCCCCCACCCGCCAGGAACAACACGCCGGAGCACAGGCAGCCCAGCTGCAATAGGGGACACTTTCAGGGCTTTGTTTTAAGAGCAAAACTGTTATTTACGGCAGAGTAACTTATATAGTAGAGCAGCACAGCCTAAGAACTTTTTGAAGCTTAAGTCAATTGCGCCCTCTTTCCGAAGGCCCCCTAAAGATACCGAAAATGTAAGACGAAATGTCACCCGCACTGCTCCTCCACCTAGCAACAAATAGCGTACTAGTAGTACACCAGTAACTAAGGTGTCATTTCCTCTTACATTTTCGGTATATTTAGGGGGCTTTCGGACAGAGGGCGCAATTGACTTGAGCTTCGAAAAATTCTTAGGCTGTGCTGCTCTACTATATGCGTTACTCTATGTTTACGGTATCGGATCTGCCTATCGCAAAAATAAATTCTTACATGAGTACTCATAATACCAGCATACTTACTCAGTGATCATGCCCAAAGTGAGCAAGCTAGCTTGAGTGCAGCTACCTACATCAATAGTTATTTGTTATACAAGTGGTGAAAGTTGTATTTTACGTGCGAGTGTTATTTGAAACACGAGCTAGCGAAAGGATTCTATTATTGACCACGAGCGAAGCGAGTGGTTCAAAAATAGAATCCTGAGCGTAGCGAGTGCTTTAATACACGAGACGTAAAATAACTTTCACCCGTGTATAACACAAAACTTTTCACCTCACTACAGCGAGGAAAATAAGAAAAAGGGTGCATTTTGCTCGGTTTCCCGTAATTCCTCAGGTGTTTAATACTTCTTCATCACTCGAATCACTATTTTTTAACAAAACAACCTAGAAAAACATGCGAATATTTAACGTTGATATGATGGATGAATTGAAATGAAAAGTTTTGACGTAAAAGGTTTTATTAAATGTCAGATGCGTTTTGTTCGTACGTAGACTTATTCGGCTGTCAGAACAATTTATCCGTTTTTACAAAAAGAATGAAGATTAATGTTGAATGCTGATATTTATGAATTAAAATAAAGTTGTAAGACTGTATTGCCGTGTGGTGCCGGCTTAGAATAGCACTACCCCATTGCATCCTGTGGGTGTCGTAAGAGGCGACTAAGGGACTATGACCGGAGGGCGGGCAGCAGCGCACTCCGTGTAACAAAGCCATCCTACTGCGATCGCCAACCCGCATGCCAAGCGTGGCGATTATGGCATTTCCCCCCCATGAATATTAAAAATAAGCCCAGGCCCCTAGTGCCCGGCAGTCCTGCGCTTCCTGGCTCCGGTAGCGGCCAGAGAAACAGGGCAAGGGGTGCTAAAAATCACCGGTACCTATCCGGCTACCATACCAAACAACAACTGGCCCTGGCAACATATAACACGCGTACACTGCGGACCGACGAAAAGATATTGGAACTAGAGGAAGGATTGAGCAAGTTGCGATGGGACATAGTAGGGTTATCGGAAGTCCGAAGAGAGGGGGAGGACACGATAACTCTCAAATCCGGCAACTTGCTCTATTTCCGGGAGGGCGATCAACAGTCCCAAGGAGGTGTCGGGTTCCTCGTCCACAAGTCCCTCGTGAACAACGTGGTGAAGATCGAGAGTGTGTCGAGCAGGGTAGCGTACCTTATACTCAGAGTATCAAAAAGGTACTCGTTGAAGGTTATACAGGTTTACGCACCGACCTCGGCACACGCCGACGACGAGGTGGAGGCTATGTATGAGGACATATCTAGAGCCATGCATAGTTCCAAAACCTACTTCACCGTTGTGATGGGGGACTTCAACGCGAAACTGGGCAAGAGAGACGGTGACGAGCTGAAAGTGGGGCAATTTGGAATTGGGAAGCGGAATCATCGGGGCCATTTGCTGGCCGGCTTCCTGGAGAAGGAGGGACTCTTTATGATGAACTCCTTCTTCAGGAAACGTGAGCACAGGAAATGGACCTGGATGAGCCCCGACGGTACAACAAAAAATGAGATTGACTTCATCATGTCGACGAAGAAGCATATATTCAATGATGTATCTGTGATCAACACAGTCAAAACTGGGAGTGATCACCGATTGGTAAGAGGCACATTGAATATATGTATCAAGCTAGAGCGCTCTCGACTGGTGAAGTCTACGCTCCGTCCAGCACCTACCGAATACCAAAATCCCGAGAGCTTTCAGCTGGAACTTCAAAACCGTTTCGATTGCCTAGGCGGCGATGTGGACGAATATAACGACGGGTTCGTAGAAGCTGTCCATTTCACTGGGTCCAAGTTCTTTAGAACGAAACGCACCAGTAGGACTAAGAGGCTCTCTAACTCTACTCAGAATCTCATGAAGGAGAGGAACGAAATGGTTCTAAAATCTTCAGTTGATGCGATACAACTCCGGCAGCTTAATAGACGGATCTCCAAGTCCATTACCTGCGATCTTCGCTTATTTAATACGAACCGTATTCACGAAGCTATCGAGCGGAACAAGGGCTGTAAAGTATTTTCAAGAGATCTGTCTATTGGACAAAGCCAGCTCGCTAAATTACGGACTGAAGATGGTAGAATGGTTTCATCTAAACCCGAGCTACTGAGAGAGATAGAGCGCTTTTATGGGCAGTTATATAGATCAACTCGTGGACCCGAAGTTAGCCTGGCGAATGACCATAGAGCTAGGCTTACCCGACACTATACCGATGACATCCCGGACATCAGCTTGTACGAGATCAGAATGGCCCTGAAGCAGCTCAAAAATAACAAGGCGCCAGGTGAAGATGGAATTACAGCCGAACTCCTGAAGGCGGGTGGAAAACCGGTCCTTATGGCCCTTCAGAAGCTGTTTAATTCCGTCTTACTTGAAGGGAGAACGCCAAAGGCATGGAACAGAGGGGTGGTGGTGTTGTTCTTCAAAAAAGGTGATAGCACCTTGCTGAAGAACTACCGACCCATCACACTTCTGAGCCATGTCTATAAGCTGTTTTCTAGAGTCATTACAAATCGACTCTCGTACAGGTTAGACGACTTCCAGCCTCCCGAACAAGCCGGTTTCCGAAGAGGGTTCAGTACCGTAGACCACATTCATACGCTGCGTCAGGTTATACAGAAGACTGAGGAGTATAACCTGCCCCTCTGTTTAGCGTTTGTGGACTACGAGAAAGCCTTCGATTCGATCGAGACTTGGGCTGTACTACAGGCTCTCCAGAGGTGCCAAGTGGACTACCGTTATATCGAGGTAATGAAGTGTTTGTACGAGAACGCCTCTATGTCAGTCCGACTCCAGGACCAGAACTCGAGATCCATACCGCTGCAGCGGGGAGTCAGGCAAGGAGATGTAATTTCTCCAAAACTGTTCACCGCTGCCCTGGAGGACATTTTCAAGGGTTTGGACTGGGGAAGGCTTGGCATCAACATCAACGGCGAGTACATCACTCATCTTCGATTTGCCGACGATATCGTAGTCCTGGCTGAGACCATGGAGGACTTAAGTACGATGCTCGACGACCTCAGTAAAGGCTCTGAGAGGGTTGGTCTAAGGATGAACATGGATAAGACGAAAGTCATGTCTAACGCCCATGTAGTACCAACCCCTATTACAGTCGGAGACTTTACGCTCGAAGTTGTAGACGATTATGTATACCTCGGACAGACAGTCCAGCTAGGTAGGTCCAATTTCGAGAAAGAGGTCAATCGTCGAATCCGTCTCGGTTGGGCAGCGTTTGGGAAGCTGAAACATATCTTTTCGTCCAATATTCCGCAGTGTCTCAAGACGAAAGTCTTTGACCAGTGTGTGTTGCCAGTGATGACCTATGGCTCTGAAACGTGGTCGCTCACAATGGGCCTCATTAAAAAGCTTAAAGTCACCCAAAGAGCAATGGAGAGGGCTATGTTAGGAGTTTCTTTGCGTGACCGTATCAGAAACGATACTATCCGTAGCAGAACCAAAGTAACCGACATAGCCCGTCGGATCGCTAAACTTAAGTGGCAATGGGCAGGGCACATTGCACGGAGAACCGATGGCCGTTGGGGCACTAAGGTTCTCGAATGGCGACCATACACCGGAAGGCGAGGAGTTGGTAGGCCCCCTACAAGGTGGACTGATGACCTGGTGAAGGTCGCTGGAGTCCGCTGGATGCGGGTGGCACAGGACCGGTCATTGTGGCGTTCAGTGGGGGAGGCCTATGTCCAGCAGTGGACGTCTTTCGGCTGAAATGATGATGATGATGAAGACTGTATTAAGTGTTTTTACTCGATGCAATTCATTAATTGCGATGTTAAAAAATCTGCACTTTTAACGTTTTACGTTTTGTTAGCTGTCAAATGTCACTTAAGCCACTTGTCACTTATGTCAAAACTCTTTCACCACATGTGGATAAAAAGCGATTTTCACAATAGATATTAAACAAACAAAAAGGGCTTTCCGAGCTAGTGAGGTGAAAAGGATTTTTAACGTTACATCTGGCCTATCGCGATTGATAATCAACACCAAATTATGAAACAATGATTAAGCTTACTTTCATCATTAATATTTTTAAATATATCTTTCAGTGTTATAGATTAAATTGATTATATACCTACATATAGTATGTATCGATGTTATGAAGAGATGGAAACGAGATAACATATTCTATATTGGTTATATGTACTTAGTATATGTAGCTATATATGTACTACCTGCCCGTGCCCGACAAACTTAGTGGCAATTTCCTGAGACGGACGTATTGGATTTTGCTTACAGCTTCCAAACCTCAAGGCGGAACCCCAGACCTGATCGTAAGGGCAAAAAGGAAACCTTAATACCTACATCATTTACATTTAGTAAGTATGTAGTGAATGATTTTAATTTTTTCCTGGAGGGGACAACAAATTTTTCCACGCAATGAAACTCTTCGTGGTCGGGAACAACTCCGAGTTACATACACTACACCAGGCCAGCTCTGCTGCCCATCCGGGAAGACCAGCAGGACCGGGACCGGGACCGGGACGCCATTCCATTCGATGTCGCTACAGAACCCTTAGTGCAATCGTTTCACTAACGTAACGTATAACGATGTGCGTTTGCGTTAGTCTTACATTGTATGGAATTTTTAACACAGCACACCAAGCGGAACATATCGAAAACGTCATCAAGTAGATATAGATACTACATAGATACTCGGTGGTTTAGTTTTCGATATGTTCCGCTTGGTGTGCTGTGTTAAAAATCCCAAATTTAGACCTAACGAGGTTAGTGAATCGATTACACTGGGTTCAGAAATCAGCACGAAATAGAAAGGCGTGCGCAGGCGCAGCCCGTTCATACTATCATCTTCAACAGCAGTGGTGGGGTGGGGTATTGAACGCCTTCATCATATGAAATCCCACATAATGGTTTACTAGCTATGGTGACAAAATGAAGTTAAGGATAAAGGATAAGCGTAACAAATACTTACGACAGCGATCAACTTCATAATCCCCTCCGGAGAATTCAAGTAATCAACGTCGGAGTAATACTCCCGCAGCACCTCGGTCTCTGTATCCGCTGCCATCTTGGATCACAGGACACAGGGAGTATAGGCGCAGCTACCTTCTGAGCCCACACAATACGAAACACTTTCACGTCATCGACACAAAAAGAAAGAAAGGGATTCTTTTTCAATAAGATTGTTCACTTTTATAGCACTGCCAGTGTCTTTTAAACCCGACAGTCGAGAAGTCGGACACGATAATTTTACAGCAAAGTTCTGTTGGCCATTCTGCGGGTTTGGTCTCTTGTTTACCTCTGATTAGGTTCTAAAAGGTAAGTCTGATTAACTCCAAATATATATAATAAGTAATATATTCACACATTATTCGGCCCGTGATTTTTAACAAAGAACGAGAGCATGTGTGCGTAAGCGATGCTGAAGAGTTTTTGGGGCTTTAGATAACGCTAATTTAATGTTATTCATAGTATTGATAATGATAGGATATAGCTGTGATTTGTTGTGATAAGAACACAACAGGGCAAGCATGATTTGATGAGATGTCCTGTAATAAATAGACCTTGATTAGTCAAGTGGGTAAATGTTTTTCAAAATTCGCAAGCCAGAGACAAATAAATAGAAAAGACAGAATGTGTATACCTCAACATTTTTGAAATAACCTAGTATCATTTTGTTTAATTGGCGTTACACTTTTGACAAATTAGGTGTATTTCCCATCTGTGTCCGCTGGGAATAAATGAGTATAGGGTTTTCATAGAAATCATTCACATTTGTCCCCGCCATCGCCATACTACGCGCGATGGAGGCGGGGACGGATGGACAGACGGACACCATAAATTGGGCGTGATGTGATCATCACATCCAGTTCAGTAGCATTTCTCACAACGAGTCGCTACTCTTTATGAATACCTCTCCTGATGCTTATTTATATTCATGCAAGAGGAACGTAAATTCATTGTAGATTTGTGCTTGTATTATATTATAACAGAGGCATTTTAGAGGGTTAATCAGTTGATCTGTACCTAAACATCTGTCCCCCTGACCTGATCTGTACCCCTTGTGTCTTGATTGAAGAATGAAAACGTTACGTAAGTGACGTGGAGTGGAGGGCTCATGTGTCGTGCAAAAGGGCCATCAGTAAGTCCTTGCGTGTCGACACGCATTAACCCAGTACCTACAGCCAGGATGACGGGGCTACAGGATATGTGCATACTTATAACATCAAGTTTTACATGACGCTATTAATTTTACATCTGGAATCTAATGGCCCCACCGATTAATGAATTTATACTTAATAAAAATGTATTTATATTGCGACAAATGTTTAATATTTTTTTGACCTACATTTAAATGTACCTACAAATAAGATCGTGTATCATGTCAGTTATTTTTGCGCGCTTTTGAAATGAAAAGATATTATTATACTTAAACTAAAAACTATTATTTTGGTGACACGACGGCTTTGTTGTGAGAGTTATTACTCTATAAGATTGTCATAACATTTATTTATTTGTTTATTATTATTATTTATATAATACATGTTGTATGGGAAAGTTTTCCTCGATTTGTGGCTTTTATAGCCGGATTATTTTTGGTCCGACAAACTTTAGTCCTGGACAGGAGTGGGATCAATTGGCATCAAAAAAAGTTTGTCATTAATGACCTTTTTCTCGCATCCTGTATGTTTTTCCCCAAAATCTGTAAACGCCAAATTAATGAAAATTTGAAATCGAGGGAAGGCCGGGCCGGGATCTGGGTAGCTGCCCTTCACTGACCCAAAAAGAAAATCCACTCTGTATGATAAGATATTTTTAACTGCAACCAAAATACATAATATAATGTAGGTACATGGACCCATGTAGGATGAAGCAACATAAATGTGTGACAAAACATATTACATTAGGACAGGCATTCCCTAGTTGGGGTAGTGTCATGGAGGTCAGTATATTTTTGTTTCTCAGTAGGTAATAATCGATGTTCGTGTTAGCGCAAAATCCTGGATTAATCTCGATTAGAGATTAGATAAACGCACGGAATCCACATTCCAATAATTTTATGGATTGGCATTAGTACCTGTATCTACACGTTATTTTATTACACCCGTACAGTTATCACAATTAATGTTATCTCTACGAGTCGAACTAAACAATGTGTAGTGATTTTTGATTAGGAGGCACTGCCCACTTGCCTAGTGCCCACTGGCGGCAAATAATAGAAGAAAAACCATCCTAACTCTCATAGTTCTATTTCTCTCATAATTTGTAAACTAATAGAAACCAGAAACTTTTGTCCAGTGGAGTTTTGTCATTTTGATGCACTCACAATAAAATTGTTGATTTAGGTACTGAAGGACACTCGCCATCAAATATATCGGAGCGGCCAAGGTGCTCAAAAATATCTGAACTCCGATATATCTGATGGCGACTGGACAACGCCCTCCTCCCAACCGCCGGCACCATCCACCGGGAGATTTAGGTTACTATATTGTATAGGGACAGTAGGTTGTAAGGCGTTCTTCGAATTCATTTCTTATCGGCTAGCCTATTTTGAGCACTCGTAGAAAAATATTGTATATTATAGTAACATAACATAATTAAGCTTTTCAATCTCGTGCCTTACTTAGGCCACACAGCATTTCCGTCCATACTTATATAGTAAAATCTTAAAGAAAATACATTCCGAAAGTATAAGCACATTAAATGTTCAATTCCACAGGTAGGTAAGGGCAGTGTATTAGGCTGTATCCTATTTTTAATTTACATCAACGACTTACCGAAAATAATAAACACGAACAATATCAAATGGTTCCTCTATGCCGATGACCTTTCCATTGTATTCTCAAGTCAAAATAACGAAGAATTTGTAAATTGCATGAATAATATTCTTAATAACATTTTGAAATGGCTACAGGACCATAATTTACAATTAAATTAAAAAAAAGACTAATTTAATCCAGTTTAGACCCTACCAAAGACCTCCAATAGAAATTAATTACTCGTACTTACATAACAAATTTCAGGAAACTAGAAAACATAAAATTTGCATTAAAATTTCACGATTTACCTATGTCTTAAGAAATATTTAAAAAAGTACTGATTTTAAAACGGCAGTTAGCGCCTACTTTGCATTTACCCAATCTAGTCTCCAATATGGAATCGTTTCGTGGGGCAATAGTACGGACATAACGCGTTTATTTTTAATGCAAAAAGATTGTATAAGAATACTTACAAATACTAAATTTTATGAATCTTGCAAACCTCATTTCAAAAACTTAAAAATTCTAACTTTACCCTGTTTGTATATTCTGGAAACTTGTAAATGTTTACGAAAGAACCCGGCTCTATATACCAAAGCTAAAGACAGACACATGTGTACCATGAATCTCAGAAATAAGGATAAAATAGCAATAGCCTCAAGTAATTTAGAAATAAGTAACCAAAGCCCTCACGTAATGAGTATAAGAATTTTTAACCACCTTCCAAAGGAAATAAGCGAGGAGCAAAAGTACTTACACTAAATTTGTTAATAAGTTGAAAACATACCTCATAGAACACTGTTTTTATTCTTTGCAAGAAATTTTCGACGCAAATAAATTTCATTCATACCTATCTTTACATTATACCTAGCCTTAGAATTGTTAAGTGAAAAAGAAACTAATAATTGTTATTTTACTGTGCTAGATTTTAAGATTTAATTTGCAATACCCTTATACGGTATCATGTTTAACTGTGAAAATACATTGTAAGACCTGTACACTAACATGAATACAATAAAGTTCTATTCTATTCTACATGTATAAAATTCTTTCCCAAAATAAAAAGTTAATATATATATTTTAAATATACTAAAGAATAAACTTTATCGTTTCCCCGTATATTTGTAATAGTGGACGGTAAACTGGACCTGGGATAGGAAACTAACATATAACAACCCTACTCGACTGAAAAGCGAAACAATTGAAACAGCAGACAGATTTGGGTCGCCGGCGGCCCACATAGCACTAAATCGGGTTGTGGTTCAGGTCAGTTTTCAGTCTGTGCATTTGTAAAAATATTATTTGTTGATAAACATTGTGATGGAAATAAAACAACAAATTATATAAAAACCATATATTATAATTAAAATTGAAAAGTAAAAATCACTCGCACATAGTTTGTTCATGAGATCGTACACCGGGCGCGCGCAGCGGCGCTGGGCGCGGAACCAAATGTGATATGTCGATACATACGGCAAACGAAACGGGTCACATGAGATCGGACAGTATAAAATTATTTCCTATAACAATCTTAGTATATCTTCCCTTATTACTAAAAGTCGCCACGAACAATAAATATACCCGAGGACGAGCGAACACCGCGTCCGGCCTCCACAACGACTCCGGTGAACGCTCCGCCGGGAAAGCTAAACGACTAGGAGAATTTCGGTCAGTTCGATCCGATACCATCGGCCGGTCACCCTCGATATCGGCTGGGATTCATTTCCTTTTAGTTGCCAGTGGATGGGAAATAAATTCTAGCCGTCACGAGCAGGAACAAATCGGCGGTGACAGTCGGGAATGACCTAGAATTTGTGCAGACCTCGCGGTCCCCGTTCACCTACACTAACGGACTAGAGGGGCCTTCACTATAAGGGGTTCTGGCGGCTGGTGGAGGGCTGCGGCGCGGGCACGGCGCGGTAGGCGGCGCGCAGGGAGCCCGCCGAGCCGCGTGCGGACGAGCGCCCGGGCCGGCTCGCTCGGCTCGCTCGGCTGCCCCGGCTCGCCCGGCTCGCGGGCCGCGCCGCCTCCACGCACGCGCGCAGCTGCAGCCCCACCAGCGTCAGGCACACGCACGCCGCGCTCAGCCCCAGCCCCTGCAACATACAACATTCTAATGTCAACATTCTCAGCATACAATAACATCTATAGCGGCATTGTGTGTGGGCGGCCGGCGGCCCACAAACATTACAGTACAGCATGCGACTATACATTTTACACATTAAAACGAACGGCTAGACCGCGTGAGCTTCGAGCTAGTGTAAAGGCGAATGGTTAAATCATCGTCAAGTATGTTTTCCTCACTAGGCGTGACTACATCAGGCGCACCGCCTCGCGAGGAAATTGCCGCGCGCGACAGCTCGGCTAGTGTGGCCGTGCCTGACGTGACGAGGCGGCGCGCATGTTTGCCGCGGCCGCGGCAGATCGGCTCGGTGTCGGTATTCGGCGCCTCAGTCGTTTGCCTCGCGCAGGTCTGGACGTGTTTATTTGGTGCGCGTGTTTTTTTTGTTCCGTTTGGTTATTTGGCAATTTTCTAAAGTTATGGTTTTGTATTAAAATTACTGGTAGATTAGGAAGATTGAGGCTGATTGGGGCAGGTCAAGCAATAATACTAATTGCTGCGTGCTTTACTAGTACGTCGAAAGGTAACATTGTATGGAGACGTCATGTGTCACTGATTTTGTAGGGAAGATGAACTTCTGTATGAAATTCTATTATATTATTCTGTGGTATAGCTTTAAAAACCAAAATAAACGTACGTAACACAAGCCACGGCTGTTTACACATGTTTGAACAATTGAACAGCTGACAGAGGGACGCCATCTTGCCGAGCACTTTGGCTCGGGCTTTCCTCGCGAGGCAAACATCCCTACTAAAAATGTACACGAACACGCTGCCGCGCGAGGAATGGTCGTTTGCTTCGCGCGGCAATTTCCTCGCGAGGCTGTGCGCCTGGTGTAGACACGCCTACTGGCGCAGGCTCGTGCCAGCAGCGTGCAGCACATACATACTCACCGAGGCAGTGTACATGAGCGCCACGAGTGACGCGGGCGCGGGCCGGTACTCCGGCTGCAGCAGCAGCGCGTGCAGCACATACATACTCACCGAGGCAGTGTACATGAGCGCCACGAGTGACGCGGGCGCGGGCCGGTACTCCGGCTGCAGCAGCAGCGCGTGCAGCACATACATACTCACCGAGGCAGTGTACATGAGCGCCACGAGTGACGCGGGCGCGGGCCGGTACTCCGGCTGCAGCAGCAGCGCGTGCAGCACATACATACTCACCGAGGCAGTGTACATGAGCGCCACGAGTGACGCGGGCGCGGGCCGGTACTCCGGCTGCAGCAGCAGCGCGTGCAGCACATACATACTCACCGAGGCAGTGTACATGAGCGCCACGAGTGACGCGGGCGCGGGCCGGTACTCCGGCTGCAGCAGCAGCGCGTGCAGCACATACATACTCACCGAGGCAGTGTACATGAGCGCCACGAGTGACGCGGGCGCGGGCCGGTACTCCGGCTGCAGCAGCAGCGCGTGCAGCACATACATACTCACCGAGGCAGTGTACATGAGCGCCACGAGTGACGCGGGCGCGGGCCGGTACTCCGGCTGCAGCAGCAGCGCGTGCAGCACATACATACTCACCGAGGCAGTGTACATGAGCGCCACGAGTGACGCGGGCGCGGGCCGGTACTCCGGCTGCAGCAGCAGCGCGTGCAGCACATACATACTCACCGAGGCAGTGTACATGAGCGCCACGAGTGACGCGGGCGCGGGCCGGTACTCCGGCTGCAGCAGCAGCGCGTGCAGCACATACATACTCACCGAGGCAGTGTACATGAGCGCCACGAGTGACGCGGGCGCGGGCCGGTACTCCGGCTGCAGCAGCAGCGCGTGCAGCACATACATACTCACCGAGGCAGTGTACATGAGCGCCACGAGTGACGCGGGCGCGGGCCGGTACTCCGGCTGCAGCAGCAGCGCGTGCAGCACATACATACTCACCGAGGCAGTGTACATGAGCGCCACGAGTGACGCGGGCGCGGGCCGGTACTCCGGCTGCAGCAGCAGCGCGTGCAGCACATACATACTCACCGAGGCAGTGTACATGAGCGCCACGAGTGACGCGGGCGCGGGCCGGTACTCCGGCTGCAGCAGCAGCGCGTGCAGCACATACATACTCACCGAGGCAGTGTACATGAGCGCCACGAGTGACGCGGGCGCGGGCCGGTACTCCGGCTGCAGCAGCAGCGCGTGCAGCACATACATACTCACCGAGGCAGTGTACATGAGCGCCACGAGTGACGCGGGCGCGGGCCGGTACTCCGGCTGCAGCAGCAGCGCGTGCAGCACATACATACTCACCGAGGCAGTGTACATGAGCGCCACGAGTGACGCGGGCGCGGGCCGGTACTCCGGCTGCAGCAGCAGCGCGTGCAGCACATACATACTCACCGAGGCAGTGTACATGAGCGCCACGAGTGACGCGGGCGCGGGCCGGTACTCCGGCTGCAGCAGCAGCGCGTGCAGCACATACATACTCACCGAGGCAGTGTACATGAGCGCCACGAGTGACGCGGGCGCGGGCCGGTACTCCGGCTGCAGCAGCAGCGCGTGCAGCACATACATACTCACCGAGGCAGTGTACATGAGCGCCACGAGTGACGCGGGCGCGGGCCGGTACTCCGGCTGCAGCAGCAGCGCGTGCAGCACATACATACTCACCGAGGCAGTGTACATGAGCGCCACGAGTGACGCGGGCGCGGGCCGGTACTCCGGCTGCAGCAGCAGCGCGTGCAGCACATACATACTCACCGAGGCAGTGTACATGAGCGCCACGAGTGACGCGGGCGCGGGCCGGTACTCCGGCTGCAGCAGCAGCGCGTGCAGCACATACATACTCACCGAGGCAGTGTACATGAGCGCCACGAGTGACGCGGGCGCGGGCCGGTACTCCGGCTGCAGCAGCAGCGCGTGCAGCACATACATACTCACCGAGGCAGTGTACATGAGCGCCACGAGTGACGCGGGCGCGGGCCGGTACTCCGGCTGCAGCAGCAGCGCGTGCAGCACATACATACTCACCGAGGCAGTGTACATGAGCGCCACGAGTGACGCGGGCGCGGGCCGGTACTCCGGCTGCAGCAGCAGCGCGTGCAGCACATACATACTCACCGAGGCAGTGTACATGAGCGCCACGAGTGACGCGGGCGCGGGCCGGTACTCCGGCTGCAGCAGCAGCGCGTGCAGCACATACATACTCACCGAGGCAGTGTACATGAGCGCCACGAGTGACGCGGGCGCGGGCCGGTACTCCGGCTGCAGCAGCAGCGCGTGCAGCACATACATACTCACCGAGGCAGTGTACATGAGCGCCACGAGTGACGCGGGCGCGGGCCGGTACTCCGGCTGCAGCAGCAGCGCGTGCAGCGAGCCCGCGCCGCCCGCCAGCAGCGTGCTGCCGCTCCACAAGTGCACCGCCATACCCTGCAATACAAAATACGTGCTTTCAAATACTTTCGTTGTACTACGCACAGGCCAGCAAATGTGTGAGCGGTTTCCTCGCGAGGCGAACGATAAATTATTCGTAATATTTTAATACAATGCACTGATAAAGATGACTCTTAAAAATTACAAAAGGCCGGTGACGCGCAGCAGCAGCAGCAGCCGCACGCGCCCCGCCGCCGGCAGCGCCCACACCTGCAGCTACTCACCAGCTTGTCCCAGCGCAGCGGCAGCAGCGCGTCGAGGCCGGTGACGCGCAGCAGCAGCAGCGCCAGGTGCGTGAGCGTGGCCGTCACGGCGCCCAGCTGCAGCAGCCGCACGCGCCCCGCCGCCGGCAGCGCCCACACCTGCAGCTACTCACCAGCTTGTCCCAGCGCAGCGGCAGCAGCGCGTCGAGGCCGGTGACGCGCAGCAGCAGCAGCGCCAGGTGCGTGAGCGTGGCCGTCACGGCGCCCAGCTGCAGCAGCCGCACGCGCCCCGCCGCCGGCAGCGCCCACACCTGCAGCCCTGCGCCCGCCCACACGCAGCTCGCGCACCCGAATGAACACAACTGTACCAAACAACGGTAATTAATTTTTGTTGTCTGAGTATTTTAACATCATTTTCACCACACGCATGGACCATGTGACTCAGACATGCAACAAATTATGTCATTTTAGCAAAATGCTGATGTTTTTAGTATCTTATTTATCTACCCCTACAATAAGTACACAGACATACACTTTTTTGAGTAAAACCAAGCTTAAATTAAAACTAAGTGCTATGCACACATGTTCCAGTTCCCGTGTCCAGCGGAGCGAACTGCGATGCGGCGAGCGGCTAGCTAGCTAGGAAACTATTATGATTGCAGCACTCAACCATCAGTGTTTGTGTGCTGTACACTAACTGCATTTACTATAAATGAACAGGCACTTTCTCCACTCAAATGTTAGAGGAGTCTGCCAGCAGCTCACGTGGTCTGCCAATACATCATTTAATTTTGATTTAGGACAGCTCTAAAATGAACCCACCTTGATTAAGATTTTAAGTTTGGTTTTGCTCAAGAATAATATCTACAAAGAAATAAAGTGAGAGTCATTATGCAGTGTGGATTACTCTTTCACCACTGATTTACCATTTCAAAGCAATGAAAGTATTTTTCACCTCACTAGCTCAGAAAGCCCTTTTTTATTATTTAAAAACAGATAGCAATACTGCATTTTGTTCACAAAAATATAAAAAAGCTGTTGAAAATATTTGTGTTACACACGGTTGCAAAGTTATTTCTACGTCTTGTGTGTTGCAACACTCGCTCTGCTCAGGATTCTATTTTCAACCATAGAATCCATTCGCTATCTAGTAGTTTAACCCTAGAATCCATTTGTGCTAAAATTCCACACTCACAGTTAATTAAAATACAACTTTACACCCTTGTCCCTTGTATAACAAATAACTATTGTTAGCGTAATGTTGAATGTAATATTAGTTTAATTAATGATAGTTATTGAATGTTAGCAAATTTATTGAAATACTTCCCCCCAACTCTAGTTGCACCAAGGCACAGTGGCAATGCGTAATGAGTTTGGAACATGTTAATAAGCAGTATGAGAGGTTAACTGACCACAATGAACAGCATGGCAGCACCGTGGGCGGTGAGCAGATGGCGGCAGCGGCAGTAGACGGGCGCGAGCGGGCGCGGCGGCGGCGGCGGCGCGCGGCGGTAGTGCGCGTGCGAGTCCCACGAGCGCTCCGTGCCGGCCGGCGAGCGCGCCCCCGACCCCGCCGCACCCGTCCCTCCCGCGCCACCGCCACCACCCCCCGCGCCCAGCCCGCTGCCCGCGATCTCGAAGTCCTGCACCAAACCCGCGCTAGTACCCTGCCTCACCTCCCCCGCCCCCGCCTCTACGTCTACCGCCGCCGTCTACAAGATGGCAGAGGTAAACGCCAAAGTCAAAGGCACAAAGCAAACATACTGTTAGGGATGTTAATGCACAGTTAGTATTATTCCGACAGATCGTTTGGGGCAACCTTTTTTCTACAAGTTTCAAATGTTTATAATAAATATTTTTCATAATCATATTATCTCCCACTGCAGAACACATAGTAGGGATCTTCACATACACCTTCAACTGAGTGGAGTGGCTAACTAACATGATTATTTTATATGAATCATGTATTCTCATCTCTCACCACTATGGTTGTGTGGTATGGTAGACAAATGGAAATGATTCATGGGAAAAAACTTCACATTGTGGCTATTTTAATTTAAGCAAGTTTACCATCATCATCATCTCAGCCATAAGATGTCCACTGCTGAACATAGGCCTCCCCTTATGGCCTCCATAAGTATTGGTTGGAAGCGACTTGCATCCAAGAAAAGAAAAGAAAGAAAAAAAGTAAAAAAAAAGAAAGAAAGTGTAAGAAAGATTATATTAGAATTTAATCCCAGGTGGTAAAAGTGGGTACATGTCAACAAAACCAAATCATGCTGAATATAGCAAATAATGGGATCACTAGTAGAATCCTGTCAGACAGCCATCATACTACATTTAATTTTGATTAAGGTAAAAAGTAACTGCATAATAAAAAATAAACTACTAAGTATACTAAAAACTTGTAGATCAAAGGCTGTTCCAATAAAAAAATATGCAAGTTCCAATAAGCAAGCTCTTAAACAGGTTTTTCGGCATCTATATTAGTAGAAAAGACTTTATACCTATTCAACTGCAAGATAGAGACCAAAGTTTTTAGTTGCTGTTTGAAAGCTTCAGAATAGTTAATGAGTTAGATTATACATATTCACCAGCATTCTGACAATTCACGAGTTACAAAGGTGAATAACAATAGCCATCATTGGCTGGAAACATTGAAAATGATTTATGTTAAATTATTCACTGTAAACATGCTCCCCCACCTTTGGAAGCCGACACTACTAACAGATCTAGGTCACTGTTAGCAATGCAAAGTTAATGTGCCTTATGCCATCTACTTCATTCAAATTTAGGAATAGGAATGAAATCTCATTTTCTGTTAAGGATGGTGATTTCTATGTAGAAGTTAGAAGCACTCAGGCAATTTTTACATGTCAGTAATGCAGTTAATCAGTCATGAATACTGAAGTAGTGGGAGTAAGTTAATGAATTATGGGATAAGAGGAGTAGTGCGCCTCAGAACAGCACCTGTATGTCCTCGCCGCGGCAGCTGGTGGGCTCCAGGTCGCGAATCTCGTCCAGCAGCAGCTCCACCTCGTCCGTCGAGTACAGCTCGCTCACCGACACGTAGCGCGCCGCCGCCGCGTGCATCGCGCTCTACCGCAGCCCGCAGCCCGCAGCCACGCTCCGCCTGCACCCACAACACAACATAACCAACCCAGCCACACCATTCCTCCTGACCGACTCCGTCGACAACGGCCAGGGCCTACCTCGCCCGCACGATGACATCGAGATTCCGTCCTGCCTGTAGCCACATAATCCAGAGGCGCGGCTATCGTTTTATGGACAAAAAACCATCAAAAAACTAAACAAATTTAATCTAATGACGCTTCATGGGGACGCCATGTTTGTTATCATTTTTTGTCTATGATCGATGTGAAGAGAGGAGTGGTGTCTAGTTGGGAAATATTACTTTTCTTGGATTTTTAGTCAATTGCACAGTAATTCCACTATTGATTTTATTACAATATTAAATATCATAACTTCCGAGTAGAAATATGAATAATTCATAGATATACCACCCATAGATCTGACCGGAACTAATAATACCAAGATAGAACGGGATGGTCTTATTACACTTTCAATAGATACGGCAGAGAGGTGCTATTATCGTTGGTCCTTGTCATAGTTTCTATTACCCTCCACGCGTTACTTCTAGCAGTGGAGGGTAACAAACAGATATAATGCGCGATTTCTTCAAGAATTTCTGTGATTGCTACGAGAAAAGCTGTTAGTTTTCCTAGAAAGTTGTGTCGGCTAAGGAAAAGATTGGTAAATTGTTCTGTATTATGCTGTAGAAGTGATTATGGGCATCTATATATCTATCCCATACGGGGGTACACGTGTGCGGTCTCTAGTTAATGCTTGCTTTGAGGAATAATTTTATCTTAAAACTTATTGAAAATGAAAAGCTGTTCGAGACCAGTTTATTAATACCTTGATACAAAAACCGTTGACCTGCAAACAAAGACAATCAAGAACGAGAGCTGTCAATCAAAGTGCATTTGGAATTTTGATTTACCTCTCGTAAGACTTAACTTTGTTTTTTCATGGTTTTTTCGTATTAAGTAAAAGTATTAACCTATATGAGCGTTCATGGCTTTAAACATGAACAAAGTACAATAATAAAACATCGCCTCTGTGACTTGTTAAAAGTTTGGTCAATGGTTGTTGAATTTATAAAAAGTGACGGTAAGTTTTTAAGTAATAAATGACCTAAAAGTAACATTAATCAGTATTTCCATGGATTGTTAACTACTCCCTGTAAAAAATTAGCTTGTAACAAGTGATATTAGTTATTTTTATTATATTAGTAAAACATAACCTACCAATGTAAACAAAGCGTTCGTTGCGCGCAGATGCACATCCTGTGCACGATATGCAGCGACCTGGTGGGCCCGGCCGAGAGCCTGTACGCCACCAAGTGCGGCCATCTCTTCCACCACCAGTGCCTCGCGCAATGGATCGAGAGGTACCGTGCCAAGCTGTGTTTCTTTTTCAGTTACTGTTGGTCCAATCAATACTTACTGAAAACTTATAGCCTAAATATACAACTTTTTACTTATTTAACCATTTATATAAGTAAATAATTAATAGTCTATTTAATCATTAGATCCACTATATCATTAGCAAAAGATTATCCTTTGGTAGAAATCCTCAATTTAATGAGGTAATTTTTGATATTTTAATATTAACATTTTTTACCAGGTCAAAATCCTGTCCACAATGCCGCAACAAGGTGACAGACCGGTGCATGTTCCGCATGTACCCGACAGTGTCCAACGAGCACTCGGAGGAAGATGCGGCCACACTGCAGTCGAGGCTGGACGATGCCATGCTGCAGCTGCGGACACAGAAGACTGAGCAAAGGGAGCTAAAAGACAAGCTTGCGGTTGCTGCACAAGAAGCGAGCAAAAAAGAGTAATCTAATAATGTTCTCTTTTCTGTCAAATGAACAATTGCTGGAATAATAATGAATATTATTTGGGGTATACATATATATATTTGTGTTAAATATTACGTTTCAATAAAAAGAGTTCTTAGTTTATATTATTAAGATCTCTCTTATTATGATTTTGATTTCTATTATACTAAAATAAAATAAACAAACTGAAAACAAAACTAATATGTTTGTAAAAATAAGGCTTAATAAATAAATAAAATACCTATTTCAGTTCATATTACTTTGTTAGATGGCCGGTATGGTGGATTGAAACATCAGCTTAGTTCCAGAGTAAATGTAATTTAAGCTTTAATTTTGACTCTCAACGAGTTACAAATGAGTTGCACCTTTTTCTTAATCCAGCTTTTACTCCTTTTTAACATGACTTTCACAAGTGAGAAGAATGTTTGGCACGAAAAGATTTGTTTGATTGGCAGGATGATACCATCGCAACATAATTAACGATCCCATTATTAAATTTATTATCAACGGTTTGATTTTTTGATAACCAACTGGGCCGAGGAGTAGACATCGTGTAATGCTTGATAAAAGGTAATTCGATGAATTAATTTCATGCAGGGAGCTCCTGAAGGCGGCAGAAAAGCGTCTCGTTAGAGGCGAGTCAGTGGCGGCGGCGCTGCGGGAGCAGCTCGAGTACGTCAAGGTGCAGGGCGCGCAGGCGCAGCTGCTGCGGGAGGAGAACGACGTGCTCAAGAAGAACTTACAGACGCTCAACGGGTAAGTGTGGCTAATTGTTATACGGCTGTCCCAAGAAGTAGTGATATACTGAAGCTGGGAGGTAGAGGACCTCGAGGGCTATCTAAATCACCCCCATGTATGTTGTGCGATGTTTCGTATTTTCGGAGTTATGACTTTTTTTTAAATATTTAACTATCGCCGAGTACGATGAGATTTTTTTGGTGACGTGAATTACTGCGGTAGATGCTTTTTGTGTGCAAAGCTGATAGATAGGCCAATTCAGTATGGTAACATTTACTATCGTTAGATCTTTGAATAGAATAAAAAAAAAATTATGAAGAAAAAAGAAGAGGTGATTCAGATAGCCCTCTAGGTCCTCTACCTCCCAGCTTCAGTATATCACTACTTCTTGGGACAACCTGTATAACAATAAAAACAAAAAAAACATATTATTTACTTAAATATTTTTTTAAGATTAAAGAAGTGAAGAATATTTACGATCGACGCCAATAAGCTTTCAAAAGACGACACTAGAGTTCATATAAGGGAACGCGCTGTGGCGCGGACTGCGGCGATGATCGAGTCGTGTAGACCCGCTACTTAGCCTGCCGTTCCTAGCGGTACAATCAAAATTAATAACTTGAATAGTCCAGTTTACATGATAGCGGTGTGTGGCTTGCCCAGCTTGTGGGCTAGATCCGGCCCACGGTCCATAATTCAAAGAATTAGTGATGGGCAAGTTTCCGAAAGTTTCCTAGTTTTGTATGGGGAATTTACCAAACGGAAACATTCCCCATGCAAAACGTACCTATCACTAGAGTCAGAGCATTCACTGGATGCCAGCCTTAACTATAATATTTGAAATGTTAACCTTTTATTGTAGCTTACATGTAATGTACTATTGTTGTAGACTGCAGAAGGTGCTGAACGCGACGGCGGGCGAGGTGGAGGAGACGCTGCGCGGGTACTCGGACCTGCGCACGCTCGCCACCTTCGCGGCCGCACTCAAACGGTGACGAGACTACTGTTTACTGTAGACTGACTGCAGAAGGTGCTGAACGCGACGGCGACGGCGGGAGAGGTGGAGGAGACGCTGCGCGGGTACTCGGACCTGCGCACGCTCGCCACCTTCGCGGCCGCACTCAAACGGTGACGAGACTACTGTTTACTGTACACTGACTGCAGAAGGTGCTGAACGCGACGGCCACGGCGGGCGAGGTGGAGGAGACGCTGCGCGGGTACTCGGACCTGCGCACGCTCGCCACCTTCGCGGCCGCACTCAAACGGTGACGAGACTACTGTTTACTGTAGACTGACTGCAGAAGGTGCTGAACGCGACGGCGACGGCGGGAGAGGTGGAGGAGACGCTGCGCGGGTACTCGGACCTGCGCACGCTCGCCACCTTCGCGGCCGCACTCAAACGGTGACGAGACTACTGTTTACTGTACACTGACTGCAGAAGGTGCTGAACGCGACGGCCACGGCGGGCGAGGTGGAGGAGACGCTGCGCGGGTACTCGGACCTGCGCACGCTCGCCACCTTCGCGGCCGCACTCAAACGGTGACGAGACTACTGTTTACTGTAGACTGACTGCAGAAGGTGCTGAACGCGACGGCGACGGCGGGAGAGGTGGAGGAGACGCTGCGCGGGTACTCGGACCTGCGCACGCTCGCCACCTTCGCGGCCGCACTCAAACGGTGACGAGACTACTGTTTACTGTACACTGACTGCAGAAGGTGCTGAACGCGACGGCGGGCGAGGTGGAGGAGACGCTGCGCGGGTACTCGGACCTGCGCACGCTCGCCACCTTCGCGGCCGCACTCAAACGGTGACGAGACTACTGTTTACTGTACACTGACTGCAGAAGGTGCTGAACGCGACGGCGGGAGAGGTGGAGGAGACGCTGCGCGGGTACTCGGACCTGCGCACGCTCGCCACCTTCGCGGCCGCACTCAAACGGTGACGAGACTACTGTTTACTGTAGACTGACTGCAGAAGGTGCTGAACGCGACGGCGACGGCGGGCGAGGTGGAGGAGACGCTGCGCGGGTACTCGGACCTGCGCACGCTCGCCACCTTCGCGGCCGCACTCAAACGGTGACGAGACTACTGTTTACTGTAGACTGACTGCAGAAGGTGCTGAACGCGACGGCGACGGCGGGAGAGGTGGAGGAGACGCTGCGCGGGTACTCGGACCTGCGCACGCTCGCCACCTTCGCGGCCGCACTCAAACGGTGACGAGACTATTGTTTACTGTACACTGACTGCAGAAGGTGCTGAACGCGACGGCCACGGCGGGCGAGGTGGAGGAGACGCTGCGCGGGTACTCGGACCTGCGCACGCTCGCCACCTTCGCGGCCGCACTCAAACGGTGACGAGACTACTGTTTACTGTAGACTGACTGCAGAAGGTGCTGAACGCGACGGCGACGGCGGGCGAGGTGGAGGAGACGCTGCGCGGGTACTCGGACCTGCGCACGCTCGCCACCTTCGCGGCCGCACTCAAACGGTGACGAGACTACTGTTTACTGTAGACTGACTGCAGAAGATGCTGAACGCGACGGCGACGGCGGGCGAGGTGGAGGAGACGAGACGACTATTTTACTTTCAGTTCTTAAGGCACGCTAGAGACCGATTGTTATTAAAACTAGAGTTTATCATCCTGCTAGCGTTTGAATTGGCTCAGTTGAGATCTACTCGGCAAATGAATTGGTGAATGCCTTAGTTCATCATCCAACTTAGACAAGAAACTATGGTATTAGGTCTTGTTTCCTCACGATTTTTGGCACGCAAATAGCAAATTATAAGTTCCTAAAGTGATTGGGGTTTAAACCTGAGACGATTGAGTCGAGAGTCGAACGCCTTATCGCCAGGCTAGCTCTAGCAGCGCTTCAGTGCACAAATTAAAAGCAGAGTTGTAATTGTGTTAACGTGTTTCAGGGCGCTATGTGAGTCGGAGTCCAAGAAGCGGTCGTGCCGCGAGCTGCAACACAGCGCCGAGCAGCGGCTGGCCGCCATGCGCGTCCGCTACGAGGACCTGCAGGCCAAGCTTGTGTTAGTGGACTGATTAACCTTTCACTAATATTTGTGTATCTAATAGGTAGTAAAATGTAGTAAGTTTGTTAACTACCAATCTTGGTGTTAAAAACATAACGTTTTAATTTGGCAGACAAGTGCAGGAGAGCCTAACGAACATGGAGCGCAAATATGAAGCGTTGAAACACAAGCGGAAAGCGAGCGGCGACGCCGGACCCCGCGACGCCAAGCTCGCGCGGGCCGACCCTGCCGCCACCCCCTCCCCCGCCCCCTCTCCCTCCTCCCCCTCCCCAGCCCCCGCTCCCTCCCCCTCCCCCGCCAACTCCACGCCGCGGCTCAGCAGCAGCCTGAACGACGCCAGCATCGCGGAGAAGGATGTTAGTTTTGTAAGTAACTAGAGACCCGCCCCGGCTTCGCACGGGTGCAATGACTGTAATGCTGATACTAAATATACTTCTTAAATAAACCTTTATCGTAAAAAGTAAAGGATAAAAAATGGTTATTGTGGGTTATCCCTAAGATATAGTAATAGGTCCATAACCGGTTTCGGTCACGGCGACCGCTGTCAACTCCGATGTTGTCTCTGATGAGCTCGCATGTGGCTAACGAAGCCAATATTGTTGACGAAGGTACGCAAACATTGCGGGCACGCGAGCACACCGTCGACGTAGTTATAAGTTATCGCCGCAGGTGGTCGGGCCTCAAGGCCTCGTCGCGCTTAGCATCAAGCTGAACACGCTATTGACATATACTATCGCGGACTAATTTATAAAAATATAAACCTTTTTAAGGTGTACAATACTCTAGTACATTATTTTGACCTGTCTTGTAGTGTTCAGCCAGCGTTTGCAATGTAAACGCAAAAAATGTGTTTATTTACGACATCACATTAGAAAACTCTAAAATTATCAGTGTTCCTCTCCTATATTATGCATAATATAGGAGATACATATAATAAACCTTGCTCTTGAATCACTCTATCTATTAAAAAAAACCGCATCAAAATCCGTTGCGTAGTATAAAATATCTAAATATACGTACATAGGGACGGACAGACAGCAGGAAGCGACTTCGTTTTATACTATGTAGTAATAAAACATCATAAAGTTTTTTGTTATAGTATACTTCTTTAACATTGAATTGGTGTAGCATTTTTTTAGAACAATCTAAAAAAATTAAACAAAATCAAACAAACAATTCAATGAAACAATTCCATCAATCGATTTAAAATTAATATGGTTAAGTAATTTCGAAAGGCTTTAGCTTTAATTGTTTCACTTCATTCGAAATTTTAGAAAATAAGTACTAAGATTTATATGTGGTGGTTTGGTTAGAACTGCGACCTAAACAAAAAAAACTGCTACGAAAAAGTGGGCTAGGTTGGATTAGAACTGTGATATCATCAGAAACGCACTGTTACGAAAAATTGACATTTGAATGATGCAATTTGGACCTATTTGCCAAACAAAATTCTGCCATATAATTTTCGGAAATAAATGTTATGCTCTTACACTTTATGCCTAAATACGATTCGGAATATTGACTTTATGAACCAGTAATATTCGGACCAATAACAATCTGCCAAAGCCAATTATGCTCAACATGAGTATGCGAAAACAGTTTATGGGTAAAGCTAATGTCGATTATGCACAATATAAATATGACTACAAATACTACAATTATTATGCGAAAACAGGGTGAACCGTGTTTATAAAGTACGAACTGCATGGGAAGCGATGGAAGTACCATAGATTAGTCTTGCCTATAGATGAATCGAAAGTAAGACTCGATATGTAGTGTGTTTTGACCGCATTGTAATAGTGTGCACGTGCAGGGCACGGCGGTGCAACGAATCGTGCAGTCAGACTCTCCGTACCTGAGCCTCAAGCACAGCGGCCTCGCGCTCGGCGCCATACAGCAGCGCAGGACCGTGCCGGCTAACCTGAAGGTCAGTCATGTTATATTTATTTTTCTACTCAGCATTCTAATTTGCCAATAAAATGACTGACAGGTATATTCAAAGCATATACTTTATAAACGTTGTCATAAGATGACTCACAAGTCGATTCTTAGGCTGGCTCTACATGATTGGCCATCATAGGGACGCAGCTATACGACGGAACGAGATCGCACTATCGTTAGCTCCCTCTAACGTATAGCTGCGTCCCTATAATGACCCATCATGTAGAGGAGCCATTAGGGATATAATGACACTGTTGCCGGGGCGGGCCCCGCGCCGCCGCCACCCGCCGCTGTAGACGAGGCGGGTGCCGGCACAATCCGCCGGGAGATTGAAGATAATCCATTGTATAGAGGCAGCAGGTCATTTGTCGAACTCAATCCTTACCGGCTTGCCTAGCACTCGTATAAAAACTATTGTGTGCAACGGTACATAACTAGGTCTTTAAATTCTCGGGTCTGTTTTTACAAAATTCGGCATGCTTAAGAACCCTTATTATGTAACTGTTGCACAAAATACTATTTTAGGCGTCTTAAAGGATTTAAACAACAGGACCAGAGTGGCCCCGTTCAGGGGCCCAGGGCAGTGCCCCGCTTAGCCCTTTGGTAGCTAGAAAATAACAGGCATGGCCACTCCGGTTGGTTGAATTTTCTAAGTTAGGCGTCATCTAGGCTCCACATCCCTGAAAGAAAATGCTGGGCTACATTGTAATTCAATACAAGAGTAAAAGGTTAATAAGTACCATATTAAGTCAATAATCCATCCAGGTTTCTTGGTGTCGGTATGATGATAAGAATGACTGGATTTGACTTGACCCGATTAAACTGGACTAAACCAGACACAACCAAAACGGATCAAATGAAAATTAGATGAGTAGTGGTATTATCTTGTGCTGTGACACATTGTACAACTTCCAGCCGTCCGAGTTCGCGATGCTCCGCAGCGCGCCCACCAGCATCTTCCACAAGCCAGCGCCCCTGCCCGCCGCGCCCCCCGCCCCCGCCCCCGCCCTTCCCCGAGACCCCCACAACACGGCCTTCACGGACCCGCCCCTCGCCTACGACGGGCTCGGCGGACACGCCCGCCCCGACGTCTTCCCCACTCCCATCCCCCGCTCTAAGGTGCCCAAGCTCACCAGCAAGCACAAGCTCAAGAGGTTCAACTCCACGGGCAGCAGGGATATCTCGCTGATGTTCGCGGATTTGCGGGATAAGGACTGATGAGGACCCCCCGACACGGAATACTTAATAATGCAAATGTTACCAATAGTTATACTCTCGAGCGCCTAAGCCTAAGGTGATAATCGGTGTGTCAACCCTTCCCTCGTGTGCGGTAACCGCATCGGCAAACACGTTACGGGCACTATGAAGGAAGACGGTGACCCCTGCCCGGAGTTTATAGTATAAGTGAAACTGTGAATTGAACATTACTGGTTGATGAACCTTATTTATCTCGTTACAATAATGTATACGTAAATCGTAAAATAAGGTACGTGAGGCTACTTACTGTGTCAACGATGGAACAGTTGACATAAAACATCATTGATGATATCTATTAAATCGCCTACCATACGTATGTATAAGCTGTGCTATTACAAAGCCACAAATACAAAGTTTCAGCTGTCCGACAACTTCTAGAAAACTTGCCATTTGTTCATTCGGAATTCGTCCATGTTATAATTGGCATTTCTATTACCTTTTCTAAATTTATCCTTGCACTTATCATCATGAAGAGTTCGGTTAACTTTTTTTCGATTTCGCTCAACTTTTGATACGCAGTAAATAACAAAACTTCCATTAGTTTTTTGAAAGCACGTTTTTTTTTTTATTTCGTTTATAAATAATTCACACTAGTCTAACACCGATTTTTGCTTGGAGAGGTGAAAAGAGTAAGGATTTTATTGATCAAGTTATACCTACTAGTATGTAAAATATACCAATACGTTGGAAAACGAATCGCCTGAGAAATAAGTGGAACACTTTCTTTTTTCATTTGATCAGTATTTTTCATACTATCTTTACATACGATTTTTGTTTTCAAATTGTTACCGGACACACAAAAATGTTAATGTGTATCGAATATGAAACAAAATGTTATTTCGTCAAATGTGCCTTAAAATCATTTAAAGGGACATACTTACATTAGCATACATACCAGGAAGCCAGGAACGCATTCAATGAAGCTGCAATTTCACTGTTCCCCTTTACAAAACGCGATCTAAGCTTAGAAAAATCTACCAGAGTTAATTTACGAGTCGAGCTACTCACGATGTATGACGCTTTAATTGTTATTCGCCAAGATTGACTAATCATATCGGAGAATATACGGTTTGACAGAGGACTGGGACGTAGTTTACACTTTATGTTATGAATAGGTAATGTAATGTAATGTGTAACATATTATGTACAGACGAGACGACCACCGGCAGTGCCGCGTTGTTAACGTTGTTAAATTGTATCTAACAATATTTGTTAATAATAATCAAATTTAATTGATTTGTTTCATATATGTTGTGTCATAATAATGTGACTGTTCTACACTACGTTACAGCAAGACTGATTACGATAAAATCACAATAAATAATATATATATATAATATAGACTTGGTTTTTATTACATCAATCCTATAGAAAACCAGAGTAGCGCAGAAAGCTGTCAGACCATTGTCCAAATAATTTCAATGCATGCTACTCCTGCAATAGTGTCAGCACATTTGTGATTGTCAGCCTCTAGTCTGTTCTGTTTGCACGATCTAGGAAAAGTAAGGACAGGTATCTAATATAATAATACAACTAATAACTTTGACACGTTTATTGAAAAAGTATTAGTTACAATAATCCAGTGGTCCAGCTTGTTTAGTGCAGCACGAGGCCGGACCACTATCACAATCACAGCTCCAATCAACAATGGCTCTTACATTTTAGGGCCCGTTGCCGATCTTATATCTTACACTTTGTCCAACTATCACTTAGAAAATATACGTTGGGGGCTAACGGGCCTTAATAGAAATGCTTTACTTATTGATAAATTGTATGTCAAATTGTACTTAACAAGATAGATTTTTTGCAACAGTAGTCAAATGAAACAAACGAGTAGATTTATACTTATCACTAAACAATCAATATCAACATAAAAAAGTTTCATACTTGCGGACGAGTATGTAAAAAAACAACTGAATACTTAATTCAAAATGGAAGAACAAAAAGTTAAATCAAAAGAGATTCATTCGAACAATAATTGAAAATCGAATAACTTACACTAAGGCGCCATTTTATGACAACGAGTAGTCAGCAGCAGAAGTAGCTAAGCGCGTGAGGAGTTCAAAATGAGCTGGACACGACTTTGTTGTTAAGAGAGTAAGCTAGTAGCACACGCTTAGCTACTTCTGCTCAGCTGCTGACTGTACCAGGAAAACAATCACAAAGATTTATTTTTACGCACCGTGGATTAAAATATTACTAATAATAATCAGTCTACAGTTTTGTTGCTTCGCAATAGTTACGGGCTATGTTGACCATACTTTAAGAGACTAGCGATTTTAATCAATTCTTTAAAAGGAATTAGTCGTGCACGAGATGGGGCGGAGCGAGGGCGGCGAACCTTTCGTAGACGCAAATGTAAAAATGGTCAGAGGTAGATCGTTCCCGCCGTCCTCGCAACGGTCGAGGCGGGTCGCGGCGGGTATATTCGGCGATGGGGTCCGGCTACTTGATGAAGTTCTCAAAGCCGGGCGGCGGGCGCATGTCGGGCGGCGGCGCGCGGAACTCGGGCGCGTTGGGGTTGAGGGGGGCGGGGGGGTTGAGGGGGGCGGGGAGGTTGAGGGGGGCGGCGGGGGCGCCCCGCGCGCGCCGCAGCGCCGCGATCATGTAGCGGTGCGCCGCGCCCGGGTCCACGCGCGACAGCAGCTCGAAGATCTCGCACTCCTCCGCGCTCAGCCGCACCGAGGGGCCGTCCCCCGCGCCCCCCGCGCCCCCCGCGGCGCCCGGCGACGCGCCGCTCTGCGCGGGGAGAGTGGATTGTGGATTTGGGGTTGAAGTTTGCGGATTAGGCGCGGAACTCGGGCCGAGGTTTGGCGTGTTAGGCACAGGACTGGGTCCGACGTTTTGGGGAACTTGGGCAAAATTAGGTTTGAAGTTCTGTGGTGCCGGATTCGGTACAAACCGTTGTTGATTCTGCATCGAATTTGGAACGAACTGTTGCGGATTGGGTGCAGTATTCGGCATAAAGTTAACTGGCGGGTTCGGTTTGAAGTTCTGTGGACTCGGCGCCGGGTTCGGTATGAACTGTTGGTGATTTTGCATCGAATTCGGAACGAACTGATGAGGACTCTGTGCCTGAAAATTCTGAGAATGTTGCGCGATAGGAACATTTTGGGGTGTCTGATGATACAGCGGCTGACCGTAGTAGTTCATGCTCACCGGTGGCTTGAACTGCGGGTAGTACTGCGCCGGCGACACGCGCGGGCGGTAGTAGCCGGGCGAGTAGTGCCGAACCATCGGCACCGAGACCGGCACGGGCCGGACCGGAACCTGCGGCTTGTAGGCCTGCGAGCACGGGCAGTACGGCAGCGCGTAGAACGACGCGGGGTGCGGCGCGTTCGGCGCCGCGGGGCAGCACGAGCTAGCGCAGCAGGGCTTAGCGGGGGCGGGGGCGGGGGCGGCAGGAGACGCGGCCTTCGGGGGCGTGGGGGCGGGGACGGGGGCCGGGGCGGGCGCGGGGGTCACCGGGGTCAAGCAACGCTCCTGGAGCTCCGGGACGGGCGAGTCCAACTCGGCCGAGTGCGACGGCGAGGCGTCGGGGGTCGAGTTCGGCACGGGCGAGGGCTCGGGGCTGTCGAGCTGCAAGAGCAACGTCTCGGTGGGAGGCGGAGGCGGCTGCGGCTCCGGGGTGGGAGCGAGACGGAGGAGCGACAGCGCCATGGGGATCCGGTTGGCGGCGAGCGTGGGGGGTGGGGTGCACGGGGTGGGCGGGGGGCTGTAGCCGAGCTCGCTGGCGGCCTCGTCGGAGCCGAGCGCGCCGTCGCCGTGGGCGCGCTCGGGCGGCTCGCTGCTGTCGTCGCTGGAGGTGGGCAGCAGCGCGGCCACGTGGTTGCGGTACGAGTCGACGAAGTCGAGCGCGATGCCGTCGCGCAGCAGCGCGTAGATCTCGGTGTAGTTGGGCGTCTCGCCGAGTTCCAGCGCGGCGAAGGTCGGCAGCAGGTAGCCCTCGCGCGCCTGCAACACCCGGCCGGTGAGGCGCGCCCCGAGCCTGCAGGGGAGGCCGGGGGCGCGCCGCGACACGGGCTCACGAGTCGGGCTTTACTATCACGTCATAACACTTCTTTAGTAAATTACTTGAGTTTCAGTTACAGGCAAAAGTGCTGCTACAGATTTAAAGTCTAACGTGTTCGGTATTATTCTATTGAATAGGTTTAAGTCAGTGGAAGTAAGACGCGAAATGATATGTTTCGGGAAAATTATGCGTGATAGTAAGTAAGCAGGCCGCGGGAGCTACCAACAAATCTAATTTGGAAGCGTGCGAGGGTGACAAGTTACGCTAATATGATTCTTACCACTTTTGAGATAATCCATGGAGATTAGTAAATGAGGTGAGGATGATAATGGCGCGCTAAAGTTAGTTTTTCTTGTAATATAATTAGTTGTATATTTTCGTAATAATGATTTCATAAAAGTACAGTCGCCACGCACAAACACAAAGAGCACAATCAATACTTCCAAAAAAGATGTACACACCGCGCGCCCGCGCCCGCGCCCGCGTGCGCGCCCGCGCCCGCGTCCGCCCCGCCCGACTCGCGAACCGACATTTATCATTCCAACACAATAAACATTAATAAAGTTTGCACAAGTATAAATTTATGTTATTTATAAAAAATATCGAAAGAAAAACAGAATTAGAATAGAAAATGAAATTTAAAAATTCAATATAGTAATTGTCAGCTCTTGCAATATAAAGTGGTTTTCAAGTACGGCGTGAGCTGTTGTTTGTTTGGTTACTGTGTTGAATTAAGAATACTACTTTAGTACTTAGGTTCACCAAATACCTCAGTAACTTTCACTTAATAAGTTAGTTTGGCAAACCGATTTGTGAGCAGACGAAGATAGATAAGAAAAAGTTATAGGCGCGGAAAGGTCGATCTTATAACTAATTATAATTTGGTCGGGCAACGAGGATAAACGCGCAAAGATATGGAAAAATTATGTTGGTTATGGTTTGGGAATCTCAAATCCATGGTTATAAAGCACCATTTATAATCGAAGCGTTTTTATCCTCATTAGCCTATAACTGGGGAATACTATGCGCAAATTACTTTCGGGGTATTGGACCTCATCAACACTCTGAATTATGCAAAATGCAAAAGACCCTAACCTGCGTAAGGTGTACCTACAGTACAATAATTATTAATCTGCAGATAAGCAGTCTAAAGTGGACCCATATTATACACCACAGTCGGAACTAACCGACGAACATGCTTACAGCTTCAGTTGGACTGCCGTGCATTTTAGTAACATTTTCTTCTGGTTATCATATAATGGGATCATGGTGGTAAAAAGATTAAAGCCATTGTTCCGCCTCCCAAATATGTATAACTGATAATATCATGACTGGTTTTCACTACCTATCCTCAATGCAGGTAAACTATCATGCTGCTGCGTAGGCAAGCATATTGAAAACTAACTGTACAAAACTGGCCTTACAAGTCGACTGGCTACACACTTCTTGTAAATATTTTGAGCCTTTACTCATAATATTTGTACTGTAAAAACTGCTAGTAGTATAACAGGGTTCTGTGATCTGTCCTCAGGGGCAAGTGCTGCCATGAGCACACAAAGACTTTATTTAATCAATACCTCATTTAAATGGTTAAGATAACTAGTTAACTCCGATAAATGGGTAGAAAAATACACTTGTCCCGACCTAATACCAAGAGCCATTGTTGAACTCCTTCTCAATGGGTCACCACAATTCGTAACCGTACCCTGCCCGGTTCGCGGTGGATACCACAGGAAAGACAGGGATACATTTTACTAAGATATGTAATTGCATGAGAGTGGAGAGACCAACCCAACCTGATGATTGATGATCAGTGATCGTAGATTTTCCAGTATTGTTGGTGCAGTGCTAGGGTTATTATTATTTTGAGGCTGTTCAATTATTGAACCAACAATCAAATAAAATAAAAGCCATTTAGATCTAAACTAAGTAGTTAATAATAAAGAGATAGTTGGTAATTACAAAAAAAATCAGAAAAAAGTTATTGCATTGGTTTTGTTGAAAAATCTACGCTCACTGCTGATGACCCCAGCACTTGTACCTACAAAAACCTAAGACACTTGATCACCGATCAAGTATTACCAAATCATATCTATTTAACATTCCTGTTCATTAATTTACATACATCGAACACATTTAGCAAAGATTACGCTATTTATATCAATGGATCTCGCGGCAGTAACACACATGGCTGTAGTTTCCCATTTCGTGTTGTAACTCTTAAAGGTAAGAGAGTTCCTTTAGGGGCATACGTGTCCAAGTGTCAGAAAGGCTAGGGGTCATAATTTCCATTAGTCAATGAACCCGTATGTTATAATACCCTGGTGTCAGAATGTGTAAATGTAAAAATGTTTCTTAGTCATTAAGTCAAACTGTTATTTTGGACTATTGTAAAAATAGCCAGGTGTCACAATGCCAACTGTCAAATAGTTCGAATGATATTAATCCCCTTCTGGCAGAATCCCCAAGGGTCAAAATGTTAAGTTGTCATTAAGTTCAGGTGTCATAATGGCTAGGCGTCAAAATGTCTACTTTTCAATTAGTTATGTCTACTTTTCAATTAGATAGTTCGAATGTTCTATTTTTATTTGTATTATAGTACAAAAGATTATTAATTTATACTGCAGTATACTCTTCGGCCTCAAAGTGAGGCCGAAAGAGAGCGTAGTAGATGCGACTGCTTCTCGTTTCACACAATAATGTCACGTCATCAGACAATAATGTCAACATGACACTTCACTCTGTGCATGATTATGGCGCCATCTCTTGGGCAGGGGTACAATCTTTTCTTTTTCTTTTATAAATGGCTTATACTCCTTGCTTAAGTATATGAAACGTCTGTAGCTGATTTATTATTTTCACAGTTGGCCTAGTTGTGGTGACATAGGTGAGGTCACACATTTTTTTAAATTTGATATAGATAATAGCCCTTTGCAGTTATCTGTCTAACTATCGCGGTTCATGAGATACAACCTGGTGACAGATGGACGGACAGACAGACAGACAGACAGACAGACAGACGGACAGGCAGACGGACGGCGGAGTCTTAGTAATAGGGAGTTATTATTTTATGGCTCCTCTACATGGGCCATCATATGGACGCAGCTATGCGTTAGAGTGAGCTAACGATATTACAATCTCGTTCCGTCGTATAGCTGCGTCCCTATAATAGTCCATCATGTAGAGCCAGCCTTAGAAAACATAATGATTTGGCTTCAAATTAGAAATGTAACGAATGTTGTTTTTTGAACATTCGCGAATGCGAATATTTGCGGCCAGTATTCGCGAATGCGAATATAAGTTACATCCCTACTTCAAATAAAGAATAATAAAAAATATTAACAAACCCTTGTACATACAACTTCTAACCGTGTTTTCATTGACTACCTTTTGAGTTTTGATATACCACCCGAGATGAGATGAGACTTCCCGAGGTAAATGGTAGGTACTTAATATGACAGGTGGACATTTTGACACTGGGACTTTTCGACACAAGGGTAATATGATATGTATACATTTTGACACCAAGACCTTTTAACATGTGGGAAATATAACATGTGGACTTTGTGACAAATTGGACATTGTGACACCTAGACATTTTGACATTAGGGTAACATAACATAACATTGTAACTTTATGACAAATTGATATTATTACACCTGGACCTTCCGATATCGTTACATTATAACTTTCAGCCTTTTTGACACTTAGGCACATATGCCCCTAAAGGAAAGAGTTGCTCTGTCCGCCATTGACAAAACTATCTAGACTGAACTGGTATAAAATAAAGAAAAAAAATGGTGTCCTACATACAATAACGAAGTGATATACCACGGCAATCATCCAATCCTATACAAATTTTTACAAGATTCACAGTCGATAATCATAATAAAAACTAATATTTACATGTATTTTGATTATACATATATTTATATTATATCGTTTTGCGTCATTGTGTGATGTGTTCAACTAAATAATTGGTGCAGTATTAATTACTTACATCTTCTTTGTCAAATTATCCTACTTCAGCTAATCGCATACATACGTACATATTGACACGCACTTCTAAACACGCATACTTCGTTTTATGTTTATTTTACCGCGTGTAAGGTCGCACACACGAAAACACGCGAGCGGCGGCGGCGGCGGCGGCGGCGGCGGGACGAGCGGCGGCCGATCGCGTGTTTTCGTGTGTGTGGCGTGGCGTGGCCTAAGTATTTAATAAACTTTATTTTATTATTACAACTATTGTGATATGTCACATCCACAGTATTCTACCTCCAAATATACAGAAAATAGATAAGTAACAGCAGTAAAATACATTCATTTAAATATCGGTTCAATTCGAATATAAAAATATTTCTTACTATTTTATTGTACGTCCAGTACCGGAATGGCCTATACAAACAATAACGGTAATTCACCTCGGCCGTGACCGTGAACCTCCCAGCACGCGGCACGCGTCACTCGACGCGCAGCCGCGACGTCAGCGCCAGCTTCCTGCGCAGGCCCGCGCTCGTGGCCGACACCACGCTGGGGCTCACCACGGTGTCCGGCGGAGACCCCGCGCCGAGCACGGAGATCACGCTAGCGGTCACCACGGTCTCCGGGCTTTTCGATCCCTCCTCCTTTATTTTAGCTAACGCACTCAATCTGGACAGTCTGGAGCCGCTAACGCTAGAACTGACGCTTCTAGTCGCCAGCGCTCTCATCCTAGCCAGCCGAGCGGAGCCGCTGAAAGTATCGCTAGGAGGTTCGCTGACCACGCTGGGTTCTCTATCGGGGCACTCCCACTGCTCCAGGCGTCGCGGCGGGCGGCCGACCACCTCGGACGCCGAGGCCGACACGTCACTGTCGCTGTCGCTGATGTCGGGCGGGTCCCTCGGGGTCTGGAAGACGCAGGAGACGAGCGAGCGCAGGTCGAGGCCGGCGGAGGGGGGGCCGGAGCGGGAGCCGGAGCGGGAGACGGAGCGGGAGCGGCCGGAGACAGCACTTACCCCGAGCGCGGGCAGCGGGCGCGCGTCCGCGTGCCCCGCGCGGATCATCTGCTCCGTGATGTTCACGTCCTCCTCCGTCGCCGTGTCGATCAGGAACACCTCGAGGATGCACTCCTGGTGGACAAACACTTCATTTCATCATTTTAAACAAACAAAATAGCAAAAAGATCAAGGTCGACAAACATTCCGGCGAATTAATAACCTCACAGTACAGACAGAAGGTTACCTCGTGGTCGACAGCGACGACGTTGCCGACGAGCCTGCGCTCGCGCACCAGGTCCAGGCAGTAGGAGGCGGCGGCCCTTGGCCAGCGCCGACTGGCCGCCGCGGGCCGCAGTCCCGCCAGGCGCGCCCTCACGGCCTGCGCCGGCAGGGAGGCCCACTCGCGCTTCAGCGGCCGCAGCGCCGCCGCCGCCACCGTGTCCACCGTGCCGTAGTCCACGTGCCGCACCTACACAAGGACACAGGTGAGGCAGTGCTCAAAAATCTGCCGCAAACACTCCAAAAATCCAAAAGACTAAAATATCACGTGAGGACTGTATACAATAGGTAAACGCTTTTCCCGCTCCACATGGCGACCCTGCCAGGATAACCTAGGCTCAAAACTACAATCCCCACGGAAACGAACTGTTACCAACACAGTAGGTTAGCCTAGAACTGCGACTCCAAAAAATCGAACTGTTATTATCTAAACGAGCTAATATATAAATTAAACAGTACAAACCAAAGAGATGCATGAACCGACCTTGATGGTGTCGCTGTCTACCACCTGCACGATGAGCGAGCGGTGCCAGTCGCCCTCGAACACGCTGCTGCAGTACTGTCCCGGCCTCCTGGCTCCGGTCGCCAACACTCGGTCCACGCCTTCACCCTTCGAGTAGTACTCCCTGCCATAATAAATCAGAACGTCAAATTAATTCAACAACGCAACGCATTCATGAGTTGACACATCTCCATTAACTACTTTACTAAGAACCTTTACTAACTCGGGGTCTGTCAAATCTTTACCGGGGGCAGCATGTCTCCGGGCCAGTACTCACGTCATCTCGTCCATGTGCTCCTGCATGAGCTCGTGCTCCTCCCCCAGCCTCTGCAGCCACAGGTGACTCGGGGAGTACACCTCGCCTACCACCAGGGGCAGCATGTCCCCGGGGGCCACTCCAGCCACACTGGCAGGGGGGATGCTCTCGAGGAAGCTCAGGCAGTCAGATGGGAACACGTCTGGGTCCTGTCACACATCAATATATTACACATACCAACTGAATTGCACGACAATTTCGCTATAGTTTGCATGTTACAAATGTATCAGCAGAATCATCACCGATAAACAATTCACTCGGAAAGATTCGGAAGTCATAAGGTGCATAATTACCCGAACGCGCAAGGTAAAATTCTACCGATGTTTAGTAACATGTTGGTGTTGCGTAGTAGCAAGGAAGGAGTAGACTATAATAAAGTGTTAGTAAATACTTACATAGTCAATACCAGGCAGCGCGTCGTCAGCGTCAAGCAGCGAGCGACTGGCGTGCTTGCTGACGCTCAACGAGGACTCTCTGGTGACGCGACGCAACCGCAACGCGGGCTCGCTGCGTTTGCTCGGTTCCTGGACCAATAAGGGTTATGTTCGTTACTTGGTCGAGATGTACAACATTTTCAGAACTCACATGTGCCGTAACATGTGTGAGGGCGGCCACCTACTATCAGTCCGCCTGACGATATCGGCCTGCTCGGGCAGGTTAGTCGGTGGGGGCCTTGAGAGAGACGAGGGTAGCGGTAGACTAGCCTGCTCGGGCAGGTTAGTCGGTGGGGGCCTTGAGAGAGACGAGGGTAGCGGTAGACTAGCCTGCTCGGGCAGGTTAGTCGGTGGGGGCCTTGAGAGAGACGAGGGTAGCGGTAGACTAGCCTGCTCGGGCAGGTTAGTCGGTGGGGGCCTTGAGAGAGACGAGGGTAGCGGTAGACTAGCCTGCTCGGGCAGGTTAGTCGGTGGGGGCCTTGAGAGAGACGAGGGTAGCGGTAGACTAGCCTGCTCGGGCAGGTTAGTCGGTGGGGGCCTTGAGAGAGACGAGGGTAGCGGTAGACTAGCCTGCTCGGGCAGGTTAGTCGGTGGGGGCCTTGAGAGAGACGAGGGTAGCGGTAGACTAGCCTGCTCGGGCAGGTTAGTCGGTGGGGGCCTTGAGAGAGACGAGGGTAGCGGTAGACTAGCCAGCTCGGGCAGGTTAGTCGGTGGGGGCCTTGAGAGAGACGAGGGTAGCGGTAGACCAGCCTGCTCGGGCAGGTTAGTCGGTGGGGGCCTTGAGAGAGACGAGGGTAGCGGTAGACTAGCCTGCTCGGGCAGGTTAGTCGGTGGGGGCCTTGAGAGAGACGAGGGTAGCGGTAGACTAGCCTGCTCGGGCAGGTTAGTCGGTGGGGGCCTTGAGAGAGACGAGGGTAGCGGTAGACTAGCCTGCTCGGGCAGGTTAGTCGGTGGGGGCCTTGAGAGAGACGAGGGTAGCGGTAGACTAGCCTGCTCGGGCAGGTTAGTCGGTGGGGGCCTTGAGAGAGACGAGGGTAGCGGTAGACTAGCCTGCTCGGGCAGGTTAGTCGGTGGGGGCCTTGAGAGAGACGAGGGTAGCGGTAGACTAGCCAGCTCGGGCAGGTTAGTCGGTGGGGGCCTTGAGAGAGACGAGGGTAGCGGTAGACCAGCCTGCTCGGGCAGGTTAGTCGGTGGGGGCCTTGAGAGAGACGAGGGTAGCGGTAGACTAGCCAGCTCGGGCAGGTTAGTCGGTGGGGGCCTTGAGAGAGAAGAGGGTAGCGGTAGACTAGCCAGCTCGGGCAGGTTAGTCGGTGGGGGCCTTGAGAGAGAAGAGGGTAGCGGTAGACTAGCCTGCTCGGGCAGGTTAGTCGGTGGGGGCCTTGAGAGAGACGAGGGTAGCGGTAGACTAGCCTGCTCGTGCACGGTGAGCAGCCAGTTGCCGTCGGGCGCGCGGCGCGCGTTGAGGCCCTCCACGGCGCACGCGCACGCCGACACCGACGGGTACCGGAACCGCGCGAAGTTCAGCTCGTGGCCGTATTCCTCTCTAAAACAAACATTCACATATTTATATCCAAAATTACGTAACTAAATAACCTTTTCCGAAAAATTTTAAAGCAGTGTTCAAATTATGGGCGCGCGCTCGGCAACTATGTACGCGGATTTGGCGCGAATCAAGACATGGTCTAAGATTTCTTATTCACCTAAGCAGCGATTAAAACGACTTATTATAGGGGTTTTTATATTAATCCCCACATTTTAGCCCTTGTTATAATTATGGCGACAACAGGAGACAAAATGAAGATAATTGAGTATAAGAAGAAGGTATAAGTTACTCGTAGAGGCGCAACAGGTCGCTGCACCAGACGCCGTCGGGGCGGCGCACCACCAGCCGCAGGATCTCGGACTGCAGCGTGGCCAGCGCCGACGCCGAGCGCTCGCTGAGGCCTGCGCACAACAACACTACTGTTGCAGCCTAAGGGCCAACACATACGTCCGGTTTACCGGTCAGGGCGACGGATACGGTTACCGAATCAGATCACCTAAGGCTCATGTCTCCTACTAAATACCCCAGCCCCACACACGGCTCTATGCGTACGGTTTCAAAACTTAACGTCGGGTCAAATTAGATCAAACGGACGTGGGCGTGTGTCAACCACTCGGGTAACCGGATCAGGCAACCAGACCGGGTACCAGACGTTTGCCAAAGAAAGATTACACAAATTAAAAATAGTGTACTTTTAAAATTCGGTTCAGCAATTAGAGAACTAATTAAACAAATTGTTTTTTCAGATTAACAATCTATGACCTTAATTTTGCTAGGCTTAAGTGGTTGGCTTAGTTGGCTAGCATTTTGCTGGATATCCAGAAAAATTATACCTCCACAAAAACTAAAAAAACATAAATATGAAGGTTTCCTTATGGTAATCGCTCGAAGTTGTAGACGATTATGTATACCTCGGACAGACAGTCCAGCTAGGTAGGTCCAATTTCGAGAAAGAGGTCAATCGTCGAATCCGTCTCGGTTGGGCAGCGTTTGGGAAGCTGAAACATATCTTTTCGTCCAATATTCCGCAGTGTCTCAAGACGAAAGTCTTTGACCAGTGTGTGTTGCCAGTGATGACCTATGGCTCTGAAACGTGGTCGCTCACAATGGGCCTCATTAAAAAGCTTAAAGTCACCCAAAGAGCAATGGAGAGGGCTATGTTAGGAGTTTCTTTGCGTGACCGTATCAGAAACGATACTATCCGTAGCAGAACCAAAGTAACCGACATAGCCCGTCGGATCGCTAAACTTAAGTGGCAATGGGCAGGGCACATTGCACGGAGAACCGATGGCCGTTGGGGCACTAAGGTTCTCGAATGGCGACCATACACCGGAAGGCGAAGAGTTGGTAGGCCCCCTACAAGGTGGACTGATGACCTGGTGAAGGTCGCTGGAGTCCGCTGGATGCGGGTGGCACAGGACCGGTCATTGTGGCGTTCAGTGGGGGAGGCCTATGTCCAGCAGTGGACGTCTTTCGGCTGAAATGATGATGATGATGATGAATCGCGCAAACTATAGACGTAATAGTAGTCGCATCAAAACGCAAGAGCTACACAAGTTTCGCTGAGCTAGAACTCACTGGAGGAGGTCTGCCGGCCCGAGTCGTCGTCCCGGAGCGACTCCTTGCTGCCGAGCCTCTGCGACTGGTACACCGGCAGCCGCTTCTGCAGGAACCGCTGCACGCGCTGGTGGGAATCTATTTCTTCGTGGTCGCTGTGCCCGTTGCTCAGCGTCTCCACCTTTAATCATTAAGCATCAAAAATCTGGGACCATCATGCGAATAAAATTATAAATTGCATAACACAGAAGATCAAATAAGATCTTCATACACATTATTTATGTATTAGTCACCTCAAAAACAAAAGAGTAGTGTAGTTTCCCACCAACGGGCGGAGTCGGCGCGCATTTTGCTAGAACCAAAGAAAATTGAACCTATCATGTAAGGATTTACGTTCCATGTTGGAATGACAACTCCGCGTCATGCGACGTGCTCGCTCGCGCATGCTAGCGACCATTATGCTGCCAATAGAATATGAAACGTAACTCCTCTCCTATACAGAAGGTTGAAATTCCTTTACTGCAAGTCAAACGCGCGCCGACTCCTCCCGTTAGGTGGGAAACGTACTAGTCAAACATTAACATAAGAGATCCTCGAGTAACTGAAAACTCGTCAACAATAAAAATAACAGAAACAGTTGGGAAGTATAGGGTATAAAAAATCTTACAAACATAAACGTTAATCAAATACATGAATTACTTTACTTACCTTCGCTGAAGGGACTTCTGAACATTCCATGTCAGGTTTTTGGGCGCTTGGCCTTAACTCTGGTTTTTTGACAATTGGCCTCGGCTCATGTTCTCTGACAATTGGCCTCGGCTCATGTTCTCTGACAATTGGCCTCGGCTCATGTTCTCTGACAATTGGCCTCGGCTCATGTTCTCTGACAACTGGTCTTGGCGTCATGGTAACAGGTTTCGTGACTAGCTGCGGAGCCGGCTCTGGTTTCCTATGTTCCATATATCTTTGCACTGGTTCTGGTTTCCAATACTCTGCATAAGTCGATGCGGGCTCCCTTACTGTGTATCCAGTTCGGTTGGGAGTGGATGTGGGCCTGCCATTTGGTATTCTGCTGGTTTGTTGGTTGAAAGTGCTTGATATGAGATTAGGCTGTGGCTTTTTAATTATGGACTCCGGAACACTTCTCCTTTTTCCCCTCCTGTAGAGTTTTTATAGTTTGTTAACTACTAAACATAGTTATTTAGAATTAAAAATGTTCCAATAACTAAATACAAACTACTAATACAATCTAATCTTAAGAATAAGAATGATATAAAAAACAAAATGTACATAGGAAGTTTTTTGCTTTGCCCTAATTAGTGGTGTAAGTATGCAATGTTAAGGTATGCAAGAAAAAGTAATTTATACATAACGTAGTAGTAATTTATAATCAATGTGTTAGTTGCCTATCTAGTAAAAAAAGTACTAAGGCACGTTGTAAAACGCAGACATACTGCTGCATGGAATGAAAAACGCTGTCAGCGCGTTTACTAATCGCGGTCTGCATAGGCAATAAGTATTCAACAAACACAACAAGTGTGTCAGCTTGAAAACCACAAGTCTTATTACAGTCACAAGTACTGTTGTTTATACAATTGTTCAAATAAAAACAACAACTAACTGGTAAAGCAGGGATCGAATACCGGTATATTTTTCATATTTTCGAATATGTTTGGGATAGTCTGATAATTTATTACGTTTACTAATAATATCATGTAAACATTAAAGTCGGGCGCTACTTAGATTTTTAGAACGATCCCTGCTGTAAAGCAATAACATAGGGGCCTTATCTTATCAGCGTTTCCTGCTAAAGAGCTAAAGAAAGATAGAATGAAAACATTAGCTTATCAAACACAAACCAAAAACACGTTTTGAACATTGAAAACTCATGCTCATGTGACATTACATTTGTAAACTTCATATCTGCAATTCTCCACAACTTTTTTTACAAGGGTCATGGCTTCCTTCTCACATACCAACTGGATTGTATGGAATTTAGTTATTTTATCTGGCCTGATCACTTGATCAGCAGACCCTGGCCAGATCCAGCCATGAAGTGTAGTTTGAAGACCCCTTCTTCAAATTCTTGCCTCAGCAAACAGGAGAGTAATGCAAAGGCACTTGGCAGGTAGTAATACTAGTGCAGCATATACTTACACCAACTTTGAAGTCTTTTGACTCTGGACCAACTGATCAATGTGTTTAATAGAGTCCGGCACTATGAGTGTCAGTATTGGGTTATTCTGCGGCCCTGCAAACTGAAATATTACAAAACTATAAGCATTCAGTAACCTCAAGTGTTTCATGGAGCTATTATATTAGTCCTACTCCAAACTCCAACAGTTAACGGAACTCTTGTTTTGTATGTAATAAGCACTTTAATGAACAAATGACATCAACTGCTTTCACAATTTTCTGAGACTGCCTTCAGAATGTTCTGATACTGCTTTCGGTTTCTTAATTTGAGTTGCTTAATTTCAAACTAGGTTCCATCCATCTGTCAGATTATGCAATTTTGGTACCAAGAAAAGGTAATAGAGTGCTGTCTAAAGGACAGAAATGTGGGATATAAATATATTATTATTTTTATTTAATTAAGTCTTCACGACATATTTGTTTATCGATAAAGCTCCTTAATAAAAGAAAAAAAAATTAAAAGGTTATAGGGTAGATATTTGCTGAGAGGGTTGAATGGATTTATCCAAGTTTGAAGTTAAGCGACACATTTGTTCTTTAGCTGTAGGTGTGCCTAAATTGAAGAATAAATATATTTTCTTTAGGTTTCTTGTAAACTGTGGTACTCTAATAGTGTTAAATGATGATACAAAGGTTTGCGAGTGCAGAGGAATAGCATACCAGGAAGCAGTCGGAACAGCGTTCTCGCAGAAACAGCACGGGGTCGCGGAAGCCGTGCTTGGCGGAGGGCAGCGGCTCGCCAAGCATGCGGCGGTAGTCGCGCAGCAGCGACGCCGCGTCCATCGTCGCCGCCGACGACACCACCAGCGACCGCAGCACCTTCTTCAGCCCCTCCAGGTCCGCCATCGTCAACTGGCGACAAATACACACGTGCACGCAATAGCGGACCGGAACATTCGCACAGGCTGACAAAAATAACTTCATAACATAAAACAATATGCGAATAGATATACACCTAATGTTAAAAACTTCTTTGCCATGCAGAATTTGCAGAAAAGGTAGTTAAAAGTTTTAAGGGTTTAACTTTGTTTTAAAAGATTAGACAGAACGATAAAGAAATCAACGCATTAAAATAAGAATACTGCAAGATCAGCAGTTTTCAACGGTTGAAAACAAAACAAAGTACATAAGTTAAACAGTTTAGTATAAGTTGTTAAAACTGGTTTACCTGATTATTAAATACAACTATTGTGGTCTCAACATCAGACTGTGTAGATACATTGGAAATGCTGAAAGAATCTTGTAATTATCCAAATATTAACGATAAACAGCAAAATAAAAATATCTCGAGAACCCGAATCAAGCAAGAAGTTGCTTGAAATGTTTTTTTTTACGAGAAACGACTTCGTGAATTTTTGCCTATACTATTAGGCACATACACAAAAACGTTGTCAATTCAGCTTTTCTGCTGTCAAATTGACATTTCTCTGTCTGCTGTCAGTCGCTTTTGTCAATGCAGTGTTGCAAAAGTTCCCGATTTATCGGGAGAACTCCCGATTTCAGCAAATATTTCCCGATAAAACGATTTTAGGGTTTAATCTCCCGATTTTTTCCATTTTTAGCAAACTTAACTTATATTGTACAAATTTTGAGATTTACGGTAGTATAAACGGTAATTCCCGAAGGCATGGTGTATTGACCTTTTATTAAACAAACAATACTAAGCTTTAACTCGTAGTAATTAAGGATTGAATATTATTGTCATTGGAATGTAGGGATTTCCCACGTTCATCTATTTAGAGTAAAATACAAAATATCATTCAAACCTGCAATGGAGTGAAGATACTAAGAAATAGGGTTCAATTTCATATGACCTTAAAGAAATGTGAAGTCCCTACGGGGAACATTTTTTTCCATGCTTATGCAATGATAAAAATCTGACTGCTGTTTAGCCTTTGGCTAAAATGACGGAGATTTCTGCAGATGCAGTGTTCTTCTTTAAAAAAAATTATATTCTTGTTTCATTGATAGCCAACCAACCGTTTTCTTCAGTAAAATGATAAAAATTGAATAAAATTAAGGCGCAGAATGCGCCATTTTTACTGATAAATGAGTGTTGCCTAGCTCTAAGTAAAAGTTCCCGATTTTTCCCGATTTTTAGAACGTAACAACACCGATTTTATAAAAGTCAGTTTTGCAACACTGTGTCAATGGTCAGTCGCTGTGGGTTTTGTTTTGCGATACTTCGATCGAACACGAATTACGTAAGGTTATTTTGTATTTAAAGTAAATTGCGATGTCTTTCTTTTTAAAACGCACCATCGGTGCGGGGCTGGGCCTGGGACGCGTCGTTTTAAACAACGCCAAAGCGCCAGCAGTGCAGAGCGTTGCGTGGAAGAGCGAGACCGCTGCTCCTCAAGCGGAGACTAGACCGACATACGCGAAGCTGGACCCCCTGCAGAAGTCGCAGCTGATAGACTTCGGTAAATACGTGGCGGAGTGCCTGCCCAAATTCGTGCAGAAAGTGCAGATAACGGCGGGCAACGAATTAGAGGTTCTGATTCCGCCAGAGGGTGTGATTCCCGTGCTGTCGTTCCTGAAGGACCACCACAGCGCACAGTTCGCGTCGCTGGTAGACATCGCGGGCGTGGACATCCCGGCGCACCCGCAGCGGTTCGAGATCGTGTACAACCTGCTGTCGCTGCGCTACAACTCGCGCATCCGCGTCAAGACGTACGCGGACGAGCTCACGCCCATCGACTCCGCCTGCGAGGTGTTCAAGGCCGCCAACTGGTACGAGCGCGAGATCTGGGACATGTACGGCGTCTTCTTCGCCAACCACCCTGACCTTAGAAGAATTTTAACAGATTATGGCTTTGAAGGCCATCCCTTCAGAAAGGACTTCCCTCTCAGTGGCTATGTGGAGGTGCGCTATGATGACGAACAGAAGAGGGTGGTGGTAGAACCCTTAGAGTTGGCTCAGGAGTTCCGCAGGTTTGAGCTGGAGGCCCCATGGGAGCAGTTCCCTAACTTCCGAGGCAACCCTGCTGCTGAGGAGGTCACTAACCCTTCTGAAGCCCCCAAGAAAGAATGAATCATTAAATAAGTTATGTCTATTAGAATATTATACTCTGTAAATAAACAGTTGTCTTTTTCACTGGCTGTTAGCCCTTTATAATCATTATGATTTGTTTAAGTTAAAAGGTATCCCATTTCATTAAGTTCAGAAAATCTATAAGACTTAAAAAAAAACTAGGAACTCATTACTTTTTTGACAAAGACTAAGAAAATCTACCCACTAGGAAAACAGTGCTTATTATGAAATTTTTTAAATAATATCTCAGTGTGGTGAATGAGATTCCATACAGCAGTACTTCACTGGCTGTGATCAAAGATCAGTCTTGGGTCTAGGGAAATGCTGGTGCTCAGTCATACATATAACCATCAATTAAGTGCTTAAAATATGCTGTCTTTACTTGCAAAATTGAATACTGACCCATATATTTATAATTTCACCATAGAAGGTTAAATTAAATACAAAAAAATTATACACAATTATTATCATTTTATTTCTTACCGCATCTGCATTACAAACTTCTACAAATTCACAATATTCAGTTGTGAAAGACAAAAATAATACAGATATTATGCAAATCTGTAGTTCTGCACGGTCACCATCAAATATATCGGAGCAGTCATGGTACTCAAAGATATCTCAACAAGTACCTTATCACCTTGATAATAAAGGCGTTCAAATATTTGTGACCACCTTGGCAACTCGATATATCTGATGGTGACGGAACTGTTCCATTTGACACAGTTGTTGATGAGTTCTAACGGCGGTAGCGGTACCGCTTGAAGTGGAACCAGAGCTGGAAGATGTTGTTGTGGAAGTGGCAGCGGAAGCCGCGCTTGTACGAGTACTCCCACTCGCGGTTGACGATCTTGAAGGCGATGTCCTCGTACGGCGGCCCGGCGCGGAACCGGAGCACCGCGAACTCGGGGTTGTCGGCACATGGTTTCTGAAAACATACACATTATATTGAGACGTATAGTTATAGCTCTAAATTGAAAAACCACAAGCATAGAGTAACTTATATAATAGAGCAGCACAGCCTAAAAACTTTTTGAAGCTCGAGTCAATCGCGCCATCTGCGTGAAAGCCACCTAAAGATACCCAAAATGTAATAGGAAATGTCACCTGCACTACTCCATCTAGTAGCTACTAGTGTACTACTAGTACGCTATGCGTTACTAGATGGAGTAGCCGTGCAGGTGACGTTTCCTCTTATATTTTGGGTATCTTTAGGAGCTTCAAAAAGTTTTTAGGCTGTGCTGCTCCACTCTATAAGTTACTCTATGTCACAACTGTCACAAGTAAAGCATTTAGTAAGTTAAAATCATATACATAAAACTCAAATCTACAAGTACAGAACAGAAGGAGGTACACATTACATCTTTTTAAATTGAGGACTTTTTTTTGCGGATAAAACATTTATTCACATAACTAAAGATACAGAGGCACTACAGTACAAATACTAAACTAAATTAATAACTAGCTTAAACCCTTAGAGCATATACCTATGGAGTAAGCTTAGGTAAATTTCCCCTCTATCAAAGTTATTAGCAGGAAAATCTAATACGTTTATAAAAACTATTTAAAAAATCGATTACACGCATTTCGTTCATCGTTTTCAGTGAGTAAAGAGCTCCGTGAAAATGCCTTTATGTATTGTTTTTAGGTGTAAAAAATGTTCTACTATGTCTAGTTTACAAACATATGAAATATAATTTCACATGTAATTATAGTTTTACTTTTTATCATTACTATTATGATTAAAAAATTAATCCATATCGAAAATCCGGCGTCGTTTACAGAATCGATTCAAAGATAATCTTTAATTTTCTGACGGGCAGTAACTATTTTGAAGTTTGACACTTATGCATATTTAACGCCCCTAAGGATTACTGCCTTCTATATTTTGTTTGAAAATACAAGCAAAAATGATCCTTGGCTTTTTTGTTTGACATTTGCAAAGACTGCATCCGATAATGAACCATATTTCAACATATGTAATGTCAACTATCTGTTGCTCCATTTAGTGTCGTGACTTACTGTCAAATATGCGTGATATTTTCAAGTCAAAGGTACATCATTGTCCGTTATCAATAAGGCGATGCTACTATAAAAATTCATTTAGAAATAAACTTTATTAACAACCGACAATGATGTACCTTTAAATAGAAAACGCCATACGTATGGTACCTCGCCCCCCTCAGATTTTGGCAGACTTTTTTGTTTGGAAAGATGAGGCGATGCGTCCTCCAGGTATAGAGCTTTATGCTTAAACCTAAACTAGGCCCTTGCGGCATTGTAGCAAGGATGCTGGCGGCATTTCCTTTTTTTTAGTTATTAAAATTATTAATATAGATACATACAGGGTCCGCGCATACTATGCATGTTGGAGGATCTACCACCTTGATGCCTAAATCTTAAATTTGATACCAATACTAAGCGCCAAAATGAGTGAGGGTTTGTCTTTTTTGTAACCTAAATTTGAAATTGAACCCTATACCAAGCCGGTGTAGTGTAGTGTACGTACCAGTGAGAAGTCAGGCGTGGCCTTCGGATCAATGAGGTCCGGGTAGAAGATGTTGAACTTGTAGCCCTGCACGATCTTGGGCGGCGGGTTGTCCATGTCGTAGTGGGTCTGGTTGTACTTGTTCCACTCGAAGCCGGTGTGCACGCGGTTGAAGTAGCGCGGCTTGCGCGGCCGGTACTTGTCCGGCCACAGCGCCGGCACCGGCAGGGCTTCGCTTCTGGAAATAATATATTGTGAACCTGAGTAAGGCGGTTCTTACATTGCTGCAGATCCGCATGCGGCGACGGTGTGCGAACGAGATAGCGCTATGAATGTATATAGCGATGTCACGCTTGCACACCGTCGCCGCATCTGGTTGCGGCGCTTGTGTGATAATCGCCTAATAACGTGGTGTTCAATGTCCTACTGCAAAAGTTTGAGAGTCTCTACTAAGCTGTGAATATTTGTTATCATTGTCGCGTTATAGAATATGAAAGTGAACAACGCGGGTAAGAATGTAGTGTGTGTACCTGTCGAGCGCGGCCTCCACGCTGAACTGCGCCTCGTCCGTGCCCATCCCGCGCCGCGCCTCGCGCTCGAACACGGCCGCGCCCGCGCCGCCCTCCCCGCCCCCGCCCCCGCCCCCGCCCCCGGCCGCGCCCCCTCCCCCCGCCCCGCCCACCGGCGGCGCGCTCTGCTCGTGCGCGCGCTGCGCGTTAGCCGCGTGCGCGCGTGTCCTAAATGGGCAACATGATATTAAACATTGTACAACGAAGCTCTGAGAGCCCTACCTCACCAAGACGACATGGCGGCGTCACCTTTACATTTCAACGCCAGGTAGCTGAACTGCCACACATCTCAACATGTATTGTTTGGCTAGAGTAGCTGACGACGTCGCCATACCATCCCAATGTTGTAGGGTAAAGGAGTAAGAATGTAACGAATATTTGCATTAACATTGCATATTTTTGGATATTCGCATTCGCAAAATTCGATGCGGATACTTTAGTGCATTATATCTAAGAAAAAAATATTGAAAAGGAACTTACAATCATGATCATGACAAACGTGTCTTTTTTTTACTACGACGACAGCAAAACGCATTCGCGAATATTCAAAAAACAATATTTTCTCAAACATGCTCGGAAATGGCCGCATTTTATTCCTAAATCGAACACGGAAAGTGCTTCATTTTACTCCTAGGAGTAAAATGAATGTATGAAATTCCATTTTTTTCCGCTGCGTTAAACTTTTAAAATTCTCATAATTGCATATAAATCTAATGGGCCAAGGCAAAAACGGATTCAGCCAAGCAAAATAATTCATTTAAACAGCCGTGTGTAGAGGGCTTCACAAAGTGCGCGGGCGAATACGCATGCGCGTACTGTGTCGGGCTATCTTGTCTATGGTTTTTTAAAAATAAATTTAAAAAGCGGAAAAGTTAGTTGGTTATGGGAATTTACTTCGTTACGTTGTTTATTTACTTTATAGTACCAAATAAACTTAAAAAATGATTTTCAGAAATGAATGTAGTGCGGAAATTGATAGCGCTCTACCTAATTTGAAACAATAATAGTGGATTACTTGTTCCCTGCTAGGTCAAGAGACAAAGGGTTTATGTTTATGACGTATGTATGAATTCGAAGATGAGCATAAATGCTAATATCTTTTCTGAAACTGGTGTTTTAGCTTATTTCAGTTATCAAAAAACAAGAAGCCAAATATGGCGTGGTTTATTTATGCTATGCTTAAAAGTACCTCCGTATTACCTATTATAAAACACAGTATCAGCATAACTTTTCCAATATAAAATACTTGTTGTTTTTCCTAAAATTTTTCATTATTTCCTCACATATTTGAGAAAAGCACTATGTATACCTCAGCGGAAACAGGAATTTTCTGACTCGGAACTAGTGCCAGGCCTCGGCAAGCCTCGCCCTGGCACCCAAGTACCTCGTCAGAAAATTCCTTTCTTTCCGTACCTCGGCAACAATGTACTATTGTTACATCTCTAGTAGGAGACTCAGTAATAATTCAATGCTATTCATATAGTTAGGGAATAAATGAAGGCAATTGCCTCGCTAAGTATTCACTTTAAATAGAAGACCTCGGAATTTTAATCTAAACTTACCTCAGATAGTGCAGCCTCTGCTCATCGATCTCGGCGTCTGTGGTGAGAGTCCCCGGCTCCAAGGCCCGCGGGGACAAGGGCGCGGGCGAGTATCGGCCGGCGCGGTACAGGGCCACGCAGGCCGCTTCCGACTCAGAGTCCGGCTCCGATTCCCCGCCTGAACCTGAACCGGACGCTTCTGCTTCCTCGGCTTGAGTCTCCGGTTTGGGACTGGTAGATCTAAAAAGAATACAAGTTTCCCATTTTTCTGTTTTTTTTTTTCAATTATTCTAATATTGTATAGCATCCTAAAAATCATAAATCGAATTAAATCAGTGCACCCGTAAATCAAAGACTCATTTATAGACAGTGTGGTGTTCAATATGGATATAAGTATAGATATATCATCAAAATAAAATCAATGACAAAGGACACAGCTCAGGAGCTACACTACTATTTCATTTCAACCCATGTATATTCACTATTCAGCGAAAATTTATAATATTTTTTTTTAGCTTTTTTACACTTCTTAGCACCAGTGTTAATCATAAAGTAACTCATTTTAATAAAATCATGACCAAAAGTAACGTAACATCATCATTTTTGGCACAAATGAAAAAGTTATAATTCTGCTCAGTTCTTCTTTGAAACTAATAGATTATAATATAATACTGTTTTATTTCAAATAACAAGTAAATGAGAAGCCAATTAAGTGTGACATCAGGAATGTGTTACCCAGAAGGCTGCGGTTCCCTGTCGGGCGGCCTGGTCTCCGGCTCGGGCTTGGCGGCGACTCCCTGCTCCTGCTTGAGGAGCTGCAGCTTCCGCCGGAGGTTGTTCTGGTGCCGGTCCCGGAGACGCGCGCGCGCCATGTGCGCTGAACAATATAACAACGTAAGTACACAGTTGAAATAACACACTAAATACAACATTTTAGGGCTTTGGTATGAAATATCGTTTGATACTTTTACCAGTTGCTTTACAGAAAAGGATGGCATCAAAAAGGTAAACAACAAGCGTCCTTATCGCTAAAAAGCAATATTTATCAGAGTATCTTTAGGTAGGTGGACTAGCGGAAGTGGAAATACATAGAATAATCTATCACTATCACACTAATCGTAATAAGGCTACTTAATTTTCTAATAATATATGAGTCAGAAGGTGAGATGCATTTCGCATAAGCTGTAGCAGTGTAAAATAAATGACAAATGTAATTCATGGAACACGGAATAGAACACTCGGCTATTTTTTGGCATCCCTTTTTAGTAGCGAGGATACTGGCGTAAGAAAGAGACGGTATGACTATCTCTGTGTACACTTGAAGTAAAACAGTCCCTGGGCGAACTATCCCGTACGTACCCTTGAGTTGGCTGAGCAGGCTCTCCCAGTAGCCGACGTCGATGTTGTCTGCGCGCGCGCTGATCTTCTGCTCGATCTGCGCTTGCAGCGCCTCCAGCTGCGCGCCCGTCTTGCCTTTGAAGATCTACAACAAACAAACAAACCACTATTACACTATATCTCATGAATCTGTTCAAAGTTACTGTTCCTGACCCTGGAACATATTTTTTTGGTCTGATTTACCTTTGCGAAAACATTACCTTTTCTTTTTTTTTGCTGGCAACCTATTTTGTACCTAGTGCAAAATTTAGTACTTTAGTGAGTGTGGTACCTGTGTGACGTCATCAGCGACGCTCTGGTGCACGGTGTCCCGGTGCACCGCCTCGTGTGGCTCGGGCGCCGCACGCCGCAGCTTCGCCAGCTCGTCCTGTCAAACAACAACAACTATTTCATTACACGAGTTTCCATTCTAAACGAAGTTTTGATTCAAGATTTTAACTTGTAAGCCTGCTTGGACTAAAATTATTGGAACATGGACCAAAAAGGTTCATTCAAGTCTGCCCGTAAATCCTGAAAGTCGATTAACAACTCTATAGCATGGGCCATAAGGCTCCTGCACAATGATCTTCACATCCTTCCAGTACCGCTGGTTCTGTTCCTGCTCGAGCGACTTATACACAGCGATGTCTGCCAGCAAGTCCTCCAGTATGGTGCCTGCAGCCGGTTTAGACCTCTATAGCATGGGCCATAAGACTCTGTTACCTGCACAATGGTCTCCACATCCTTCCAGTACCACTTGTTCTGTTCCTGCTCGAGCGACTTATACACAGCGATGTCTGCCAGCAAGTCCTCCAGTATGGTGCCTGCAGCCGGTTTAGACCTCTATAGCATGGGCCATAAGGCTCAGTTACCTGCACAATGGTCTCCACATCCTTCCAGTACCGCTGGTTCTGTTCCTGCTCGAGCGACTTATACACAGCGATGTCTGCCAGCAAGTCCTCCAGTATGGTGCCTGCAGCCGGTTTAGACCTCTATAGCATGGGCCATAAGGCTCAGTTACCTGCACAATGGTCTCCACATCCTTCCAGTACCACTTGTTCTGTTCCTGCTCGAGCGACTTATACACAGCGATGTCTGCCAGCAAGTCCTCCAGTATGGTGCCTGCAGCCGGTTTAGACCTCTATAGCATGGGCCATAAGGCTCAGTTACCTGCACAATGGTCTCCACATCCTTCCAGTACCGCTGGTTCTGTTCCTGCTCGAGCGACTTATACACAGCGATGTCTGCCAGCAAGTCCTCCAGTATGGTGCCTGCAGCCGGTTTAGACCTCTATAGCATGGGCCATAAGGCTCAGTTACCTGCACAATGGTCTCCACATCCTTCCAGTACCGCTGGTTCTGTTCCTGCTCGAGCGACTTATACACAGCGATGTCTGCCAGCAAGTCCTCCAGTATGGTGCCTGCAGCCGGTTTAGACCTCTATAGCATGGGCCATAAGGCTCAGTTACCTGCACAATGGTCTCCACATCCTTCCAGTACCGCTGGTTCTGTTCCTGCTCGAGCGACTTATACACAGCGATGTCTGCCAGCAGGTCCTCCAGGTCTGGTGCCTGGAGTCCGTTGAGGTAGGTGTAGGGCTCGTGCATCTCCAGCGCGTCCACGCACTGCTCCGAGCCCACGTACCAGGCTAGCAGGTCGATGGGTTTAGCTGTGGGTACATAGAAATTAATTAGCTGACTTTATTCTTGCGTTGACACTTGCCTCGTTAAAAATTAAGTAAGAAGCAAAAGAACGAAATTAACCAGTATTTTAATAGAAAATATCGGTTTCCGAGCCTTGCAGCTTGGTATACCTCGTTTTTTTTCAGATTAGAAAAATAACGGTCGATTTCGACACTTTAGCTGTATTTTTTTCAGCCATATCTGGGCAAAATATAAATGAAACTACTTTTTTCCACTATTAGTGATACGCTTAAGCCAATACGATGCAAAATGGCAAATTTTAAAATCGTTTTCCCAAAAATCGCATGATGATAATCGCGCGATTTTTCTTATCCGAAAAAAAACGAAGTATAGTGCTCAACCTAGATTACCCCAAGTGAAAGATGGAAAAAGAGGGTAGATTAAATTACTACTTGCGTGGGTAGACCACAACTAACATTCACAGCAATGTCAGTAACGGCACATGTGACTGTGCCGCAATATCGGAAACTCGAAAATACGAGTACTCTAGTACGAGAGAAAATATTGACAATTTTCTTAGTAGTAGTTGTGATCTCCTCCTAGTGAATTGAGTTGCGCGGCGTAGTACCACTAACGCGAGGCACAATTCCTTGTAGAATAGTGTTACCTCTTTCTTTGGTCGCGGATGCGGATCTGCGAGCGCAGCCTCGCCTGCTGCAGATGGAAGGCGTCCTCCTGCCGCGCCCACGAGTCGAACTGCGCCGCCTCGCGCTCTAACCGACGCTGCTTCTAGAATAGTGTTACCTCTTTGGTCGCGGATGCGGATCTGCGAGCGCAGCCTCGCCTGCTGCAGATGGAAGGCGTCCTCCTGCCGCGCCCACGAGTCGAACTGCGCCGCCTCGCGCTCTAACCGACGCTGCTTCTAGAATAGTGTTACCTCTTTGGTCGCGGATGCGGATCTGCGAGCGCAGCCTCGCCTGCTGCAGATGGAAGGCGTCCTCCTGCCGTGCCCACGAGTCGAACTGCGCCGCCTCGCGCTCTAACCGACGCTGCTTCTAGAATAGTGTTACCTCTTTGGTCGCGGATGCGGATCTGCGAGCGCAGCCTCGCCTGCTGCAGATGGAAGGCGTCCTCCTGCCGCGCCCACGAGTCGAACTGCGCCGCCTCGCGCTCTAACCGACGCTGCTTCTAGAATAGTGTTACCTCTTTGGTCGCGGATGCGGATCTGCGAGCGCAGCCTCGCCTGCTGCAGATGGAAGGCGTCCTCCTGCCGCGCCCACGAGTCGAACTGCGCCGCCTCGCGCTCTAACCGACGCTGCTTCTAGAATAGTGTTACCTCTTTGGTCGCGGATGCGGATCTGCGAGCGCAGCCTCGCCTGCTGCAGATGGAAGGCGTCCTCCTGCCGCGCCCACGAGTCGAACTGCGCCGCCTCGCGCTCTAACCGACGCTGCTTCTAGAATAGTGTTACCTCTTTGGTCGCGGATGCGGATCTGCGAGCGCAGCCTCGCCTGCTGCAGATGGAAGGCGTCCTCCTGCCGCGCCCACGAGTCGAACTGCGCCGCCTCGCGCTCTAACCGACGCTGCTTCTAGAATAGTGTTACCTCTTTGGTCGCGGATGCGGATCTGCGAGCGCAGCCTCGCCTGCTGCAGATGGAAGGCGTCCTCCTGCCGCGCCCACGAGTCGAACTGCGCCGCCTCGCGCTCTAACCGACGCTGCTTCTAGAATAGTGTTACCTCTTTGGTCGCGGATGCGGATCTGTGAGCGCAGCCTCGCCTGCTGCAGATGGAAGGCGTCCTCCTGCCGTGCCCACGAGTCGAACTGCGCCGCCTCGCGCTCTAACCGACGCTGCTTCTAGAATAGTGTTACCTCTTTGGTCGCGGATGCGGATCTGCGAGCGCAGCCTCGCCTGCTGCAGATGGAAGGCGTCCTCCTGCCGCGCCCACGAGTCGAACTGCGCCGCCTCGCGCTCTAACCGACGCTGCTTCTAGAATAGTGTTACCTCTTTGGTCGCGGATGCGGATCTGTGAGCGCAGCCTCGCCTGCTGCAGATGGAAGGCGTCCTCCTGCCGTGCCCACGAGTCGAACTGCGCCGCCTCGCGCTCTAACCGACGCTGCTTCTAGAATAGTGTTACCTCTTTGGTCGCGGATGCGGATCTGCGAGCGCAGCCTCGCCTGCTGCAGATGGAAGGCGTCCTCCTGCCGCGCCCACGAGTCGAACTGCGCCGCCTCGCGCTCTAACCGACGCTGCTTCTAGAATAGTGTTACCTCTTTGGTCGCGGATGCGGATCTGCGAGCGCAGCCTCGCCTGCTGCAGATGGAAGGCGTCCTCCTGCCGCGCCCACGAGTCGAACTGCGCCGCCTCGCGCTCTAACCGACGCTGCTTCTAGAATAGTGTTACCTCTTTGGTCGCGGATGCGGATCTGCGAGCGCAGCCTCGCCTGCTGCAGATGGAAGGCGTCCTCCTGCCGCGCCCACGAGTCGAACTGCGCCGCCTCGCGCTCTAACCGACGCTGCTTCTAGAATAGTGTTACCTCTTTGGTCGCGGATGCGGATCTGCGAGCGCAGCCTCGCCTGCTGCAGATGGAAGGCGTCCTCCTGCCGCGCCCACGAGTCGAACTGCGCCGCCTCGCGCTCTAACCGACGCTGCTTCTAGAATAGTGTTACCTCTTTGGTCGCGGATGCGGATCTGCGAGCGCAGCCTCGCCTGCTGCAGATGGAAGGCGTCCTCCTGCCGCGCCCACGAGTCGAACTGCGCCGCCTCGCGCTCTAACCGACGCTGCTTCTAGAATAGTGTTACCTCTTTGGTCGCGGATGCGGATCTGCGAGCGCAGCCTCGCCTGCTGCAGATGGAAGGCGTCCTCCTGCCGCGCCCACGAGTCGAACTGCGCCGCCTCGCGCTCTAACCGACGCTGCTTCTAGAATAGTGTTACCTCTTTGGTCGCGGATGCGGATCTGCGAGCGCAGCCTCGCCTGCTGCAGATGGAAGGCGTCCTCCTGCCGTGCCCACGAGTCGAACTGCGCCGCCTCGCGCTCTAACCGACGCTGCTTCTAGAATAGTGTTACCTCTTTGGTCGCGGATGCGGATCTGCGAGCGCAGCCTCGCCTGCTGCAGATGGAAGGCGTCCTCCTGCCGCGCCCACGAGTCGAACTGCGCCGCCTCGCGCTCTAACCGACGCTGCTTCTAGAATAGTGTTACCTCTTTGGTCGCGGATGCGGATCTGCGAGCGCAGCCTCGCCTGCTGCAGATGGAAGGCGTCCTCCTGCCGCGCCCACGAGTCGAACTGCGCCGCCTCGCGCTCTAACCGACGCTGCTTCTAGAATAGTGTTACCTCTTTGGTCGCGGATGCGGATCTGCGAGCGCAGCCTCGCCTGCTGCAGATGGAAGGCGTCCTCCTGCCGCGCCCACGAGTCGAACTGCGCCGCCTCGCGCTCTAACCGACGCTGCTTCTAGAATAGTGTTACCTCTTTGGTCGCGGATGCGGATCTGTGAGCGCAGCCTCGCCTGCTGCAGATGGAAGGCGTCCTCCTGCCGCGCCCACGAGTCGAACTGCGCCGCCTCGCGCTCTAACCGACGCTGCTTCTAGAATAGTGTTACCTCTTTGGTCGCGGATGCGGATCTGCGAGCGCAGCCTCGCCTGCTGCAGATGGAAGGCGTCCTCCTGCCGCGCCCACGAGTCGAACTGCGCCGCCTCGCGCTCTAACCGACGCTGCTTCTAGAATAGTGTTACCTCTTTGGTCGCGGATGCGGATCTGCGAGCGCAGCCTCGCCTGCTGCAGATGGAAGGCGTCCTCCTGCCGCGCCCACGAGTCGAACTGCGCCGCCTCCCGCGCTCGAGCCGCCGCCGCCGTCTCCGCCTCGCGAGCCGCGCGCTCCGCCTCGCGCTCTAACCGACGCTGCTTCACCTATCAGATATAAATGTTGTTACTCACATGAAGTCAAAATATATCAAGACATGGATAGCGTTAAGCGTAGCTCCGCGCCCACATGCCTTCTTTACAAAGTTTGTATCTATTGTTACAAACGCGCCAAACCCCATCAAGTGTGTGAGCTCCAAGTCCCTGATCATTTGAGACCCTCATTTTCTTACCTTTTCCAGTTCTATTTTGTTCTCAAGCTGCTTCTGTCTATTCATAGCCTCCAGCTCATCTCGGCTGACTGCCTTCACCCCCTCCTTGGCCAGCTTCTTAGTCCATACAAACGAGTGTGTGAGCGCCGAGTCCCCGAACGGGTTGTCCTGGTTGGTGTAGCATTGGTACTCATTGTCCCAGCCCATGCGCTCGCGCCGCTTCCGCTCTTTCTCTTGTTTTGCTTTTAGACGACGGGCTCTGTGGACAATATAACATAGTTTTTGGATGAGACATTAAATTTAGTAGTTTTATTTATTTATTCATTTAAAGTTTATTGCACAAAATACAATGTAAATTACGTACACAGAAGGATTGACACTAATTCCAAAACTAGAAGACGATACCATTCTCAATGTGGTCCAGGTCAGCATTTAACAACGCAATGGCACTGTTGATGTCATAGCCATCAGCTCGAGTGTACAGCTGCAAATCGTCTACATACAGCTGTATACTAGTTTTAGTGTATTGAACTGACTTCATTCAGCAGCAAGTAAGTAAGTAAGTAAATATTCTTTATTGCACCAAAAGAAGAGAAGAAAAGAAGAGTTTAAGAGTTTCATTCCATGGAAAACTCAATTCAATTTAACATGAATTTAATTTAACTAGTAGCCCGCCTTGAACTGAGAACTCGCGATTTACTAAGGAGGATTTCTTTTCTCCTTCTAGTTTCATAACCACTTGATTGATCCTGCTCATATATGAACTTACAAATTTTATGTATCTGCTACAGCCCCGAGAAATTACGTAAAGATAAGAAAAACATTTCTAAAGTTATCATTAGACAAACTATGTAAATCAAAAAGCCATCCAAATGCTGAGTCGTCCCAGTAGCCAGGTGACAGTTGGGTCTGAAGTTGTTTGTAAGAACAAGCTACGCTTACGCTCTGCTCGTTCGATTAATGTACTACTTACTTACTGAATTAAAAATCTCATACATAGTATATGTGAGTAAATGTAATCAAATAATAATTCTAAATAAGAAATAACCCTTAAATGATTATTTTATTAAACTTTAATTGCAACATAAAGTGCAATTTCAAGCCAAGTTGGTCAGATTTTTCTATTCTCCTCCCATGTCGTGAATATTACGTACCGTTTCTCTTCAGGAGTTTCATTAGCCTTCTGCAATTCTTTCTGCTTCGTCTTCTCCTCCTTGAGCCGCAGGCGCTCCGCCTCCAGCCGCTGCAGCAGCCTCAGCTCCTCATCTGTGTCGCTACTGCTAGACGAGCTGCTACTCCTCTTCTTCTTCTTCTTTTTACTTTTCTTGTGTTTGCTCTTCTCCCTACTAGGTGATCGGTGCTTTGACGGCGCGGGAGAGCGCGTCCGCGACCGCACTCTGTCTTTATGGGAGCGTTGGCGCTCCACCGAGCGGCTGCGTGAACGCTCTCTACGTCTACTCACTTCGTGTCGTGAAGACCTGCGATAATATCAGCGTTAGATTACAATTAGAGCATTGTTTAGTACAAACACATTAAACGCATGTACGTGACAATATTGTACTTACATTTTACATTAGTTGTCCTTCGTTCTTATGTGTTTTAATACATTACGACTATTATTTAACTGTCCTTACAGGAAAATATGTACAAAATATAAAGATTTTTGGATAAAAAACAACGCAGAGTGCAGCTGAGTCAAAGCAAAGCATCTGTGCCATAGACATACAATATAAGGTATAGACAGGGCATGGTGATAATAATACCAAGATAGAACGGGATGGTCTTATTCAATTTTCAATAGGTATGACAGAGAAGTTGCCATTTTTTGTTCGTCCTTATCATAGACTCACGGCTTTATGTCACCCTCCACCGTAAGTACTTTCTATGAGTGGAGGGTCATGAACACATTTAATTCGCGTTTTCTTGCAAAATATCTGTATTTGCTAGGTGAAACCCAAATATATTTCGTGGAAAGTTGTGCCAGCTACGGAAAACAATGGTTAATTGTTGTGTTTTGAGCTGTAGAAGTGATTATCGCCGATATTACGACAACATAACCTTTCACAGGTAAGTACCACATTTTACAGTTTACTCCTGTTGCTTAGTGTATAAATAGTATCCTACAATCTATTACGCGCTATAATCTTGTTAATAAATCTATTCTCGTGAAGAATAATACATAAAATCGTAAAGGTAAATAAAACATTCGAGAACATATTAACCGACTAATTTATGAACGCGGTTAGCCGTATAGCTGTCAGTAATTTAGAACCGCATAAGCAATTTAGTCGCATTACATACGCCTTAGGGATACCAGTGCGTGATTTTTATACTTACCCTAATATTGAGGTATTTTGTTTTAAAAAGATCATCATTTCATATCATTGGCAAAAATTTATTTAAATAAAGATGTTGATATCTGCCAGTAATAAAATTTACCTGTTTTATTTTTCCATACTAAAGAAATTAGAATTTAACAAAATTAATTCCTAGTGTTGGTTTTGTTAAGGCTCAGTAAGTCTGGGGTATGCTTGGCATCCTAAGTCCAAGATTGGTACTAACTAGTTTTAATGAAAGCGAAAAGATCTTCCACCTGATTTTGATTTCCTTGCAATATTTTTGTTCACCGTAAAGTAACTGAAATAACAAATGAAAGTTCGATCATAAGTTTCGAAAATCTTAATGTACAAGTTGGGTTTGGAACAGCGACCTTAAAAATGAAATTGCTATACAGGATGTAGCAAAAATATTCATGATCCGTTCAAGGGCATTAGCATGGTACCGTATTGCGAGTTTGGAAAAGTAGGTTGAAGAAAAAAAAAACGCGAAATTTTTTTTTATGTGCGGAACAAATTACTATTGTGTCCGTAGTCGACACAACTTTCTGACAAAACCATCAGGTTTTCTCGTAGTAAAAACGCTAATTTCATCTGTTCGTTACCCTCCACTGTCAAAAAATAGGTGAGACTATGACAAGGACTAACGATAACAGCTCGCTTCTCTGTCACACCTGTTGAAAGTTTGATAAGACCATCCCGTTCAATCTTGGTATTATTATTTATTTATTTCCATATCAGGTCTATGGGTGGTATGTCTATGTTCACATCGCTCCGGGCCTGCCCGGAGTGCTCGGTGCTCGCTATATGAAATAATGGGGTAATTTTCTCTTACTGGTATGCCCACGAGTTGACGTCATCATGACGTCATCTATGTCTATCCCTTACGGTGCTACGCGGTGTCAGCCCCTTGATCTGGGGGCCTATCGGTAGCTCTTAAACTCCATGCAACGTTGGGCGGAAACTGAGCTGCATTGCTTTAGACCTATTACAAGCTCTTAATGCTTGGCAAAAAAACGGTCAGTTTCCGGCTGAGCGACCCAGCTGTCAATAAGTCGTTCAAATTAGCTCAGCGTCAATAACCTTATCGGGACGTGTTTATTTGACGTTTAGTTGCCGGGATTACTTGTCAAATTTATCGATCATAAGGTCTAATTTCCTGTCAAATTACGACGGAAACTGAACTGCATGGCAATAATGCGATTGTGAGCGTGTCACGTGACTTTGGACGCGGATTTTAATCTCAATTTAACCATAAACTAAATAAAATCTACCTCACCGGTGGTATTTGACGTTTAGTTGCCAGGATTACTTGTCATTTTCACTATTCACTAAAAAGTTCCTCTGGAGTAGCTTTTTTCTGAATTGTTTTAGGATTGATGATGATCATGATAAGGATGATGATTACATCATCATATATTTATGGGTATATGTCGATAATGACACCATGATGGGTCGTGGACTCTTATTTATTATGATAAAGTAGGCTTTTACTCTACTCACGGATGCGTTGAGAGTTGAGGGACTTAACATATAAGTATCTACCTTTGAATTAATTTCGAAGTTTTGGTTTCTTATGAAAATTTCTAGGTCGTGTAAAATTTCGTGTTTAAGAATACCTATTAAGATACCACCCCTGCACCTAATTAACCTGTTTGACCTATGGTATGGTTCACTGGTAGAGAATGCCTTATGGCATTAAGTCCGCCATTTGTACCATTTTGTATTGTGCAATAAAGAATAACTAAACTAAGCTAAGATAGTGGTAAAAATTAAATAGTGAGCCATTGTTCACGCTCGCATTTCCCAATTTTAAAAGGTCCACGTGTGGTCAGACTTAAAGCGGTATTACACATTGCAACCTGCAGGGCCCAATCTGTCAGGTTGGAAGGTGTAATTGAAGGTAGGGCCCGTAGGGAGCTGAAGGAGGGTAGGAAGAGGCAGGGTACACAACAGATTGGGCCCTGCAGGTTGCAATGTGTAATACCGCTTTTAGGGTAGAGCGCATGGAGTAGGCACCCAACTTAATGACGAGGGCGGTGCCCAAAACCAATAAATGGCACCTGTCTTTAGGATTGCTAGTGAACCTCAAAAACACGCCGAATGCCAATTAGCCTCTATCCTGGCAACGGTTATGGCGGATGGTGGGCATTCTTATACCCATGGTTTCCTTCAATACAAATAGCCATGTATGTTTAGATGATTAGTCGTGATTATTTGGTAATTTTCTTTCATAACTAGCTTAAATAAGATAGGTATCTATTCTTGCAAATAAAAAAACGGTTGATTTTTTTATATTTAAATATATTTTTTTTTGTATTAACAAAATTTATGTGCTTTCCGCATGCGGCGCCAGTGTGATAATCACCTTACTCTTTAATGACGGTTTTATATGTAATGTAGGTAAACGGTAGGCACAGTTGTCCCTGAGGGCGCACTCCCTCCGACTAAACATGCCGCCATGACCGGAGGCCGCAGCTGTTTTACAAAACAGCCCTATTCATATCTATAGATTTTAATCGAGTCTCGCGAGCCCGCCGCTCGCCGCCACCGTATCGAGCGAGACGACCAAAATCTATAGACTTGAATGGACCCGTACAGCGGCGGCCGCTCGCCTGTCGTGAATTTCGAGTCCACAAAAAGATTGGCTTGAATTTTTCATTTTTAAACTACCATATCTTTACAAAAATATTCGATACTTATTACGGATTTCAGCATTTACGAGACTAATTCGGTGTTGTTGAACTTGTTTATTAAACAAAGGGTATAATTTAATCACTCACTAAATAAGTGCTAAGTCGATTACCTAATAAATAATATTGGCCACTAGAATAGTAGACTGCTACCAAAATTGTACCACCTAATAATATCAAAACGATGACCAAAAACATATCTTAAAATTTCCCGAGAATTACATATATATGTATCACCAAAATAAATATCTGATACCAAAATCGGATCACCAAACAGTATGAAATAGATAACCTAAAAACATATTGACCACAAATATAATTACTCCTCTATACGATGGGCCATCATAAGGATGCAGCTATGCGTTAGAGGGAGCTAAGCTAACGATATTGCGATCTCGTTCCGTTGTATAGCTGCGTCCCTATGATGGCCCATCATGTAGAGGAGCAATAATAATTTGCTCTATTTTTATAAGCAAGCGCCAGTTGCTAGCCGTTGCCGCGGTACGCTCGCTTCGCTCGCTCGACTTCGCGCACTGGTAGTTCGCAGTTAGCCTGACACATTACTCCACGCTTCGCTGGTCGTCGCACCTATCTTAACTCCGTCAAAAAACAGTCTTCCGTGATCATATTACAGATGCCATTTTTTTTCATAAATTTAGAAGGCATATTTTATTTATTTGGCGGTAGATCTACTGTTCTGGTATGAGAACGAATTATGTGGTAGTAATGTTGCTAATAATAGGTATCAAAAATAAAAATTGGTGGTAGATCTACTAATCTGGTTGTACAAATCTTTTTCAGTGTACGAAAAAGACATATGAAAACTGCAAATGGTACATGAAAGTGAGTAGAAGAGAGAAAACAACCACTGGACGTTTCCACTAAACATTGTTTTTATCTAAGTGTATTGGGTGAATTTCGATACAAAAAAGTGGCGGGTAATTGCGAAAGTTGACTCTTATTACAATGGGATACGAGAAATATTTGAATGATTTTCGGAATTACCCGCCTTTCGAAATTACCCTAATAAATCCTATAAGTACACAAACATAGGCTACATGTATGCTTAAAATACTTTCTTCCAGACAATATTTTTATCTGAAAACTGTGATTATTAGGCGTGGTTACTCCTGGCGCGTCGCCTCGCGAGGAACTTGCCGCGCGCGCCAGCTCGGCTAGTGTGGGAGTGCCGCGCCCGAGGCATTGCGTCAGTAAACATTACACGGGTCAACCTGTAACAGTAAAGTTATGAACATTAGTTCTAAGCATAAATACTGTAAACGATGGCACTCTAGTTTTTGGGGTTCCGTAGCCAAAATGTCCTGTTTGTCACTGACTTAGGTCAGTAACTGTCTGTGCTAAGAAGTTGGCATGTAAATACCTATAGATCAATAACTCCAACAAAGTTGTAGAATGAAGGCAATAAACATTGAGTAACAGGAAATGATATCCCTAAGGAATTTTTTCTCCCAAAAGTTGTATTGAAAATTACTAAATTCTATACTTACTACTACTTACTGTCATCCGCCAAATATGGCGCACAAAAATTGTTCTAATTAGATCATTAATTTATATGAATTCATATATATCCATGTTCTAGATGTCATATCAATACTCTATTCATCCTTACATGCCACTCTAGACATAGTAATGTCAGTTACTTTGGCGGTTATTCTTTCGTTACTTACTTCTTATTCTATTATTGAAAAAATTCTTATTAGAAATTATATTTTTCGGTGGTTTCTGGGTTGATACTTTATGAGTATCTTTAAGTATACAACAACATCTTAACTTGAGTGACAATCCCAGAGAAAAGTGGGACAATGTATTTGAGAATTGTTTGTTTACATGATAGAAAATTTTAGAAATCTCTCAAATCAATTACATACCAATAATACTTCGTTTTCAATACATAATAATACATTGTATCCATATCCATACTAATACTATAAATGCGAAAGTGTGTCTGTGTCTGTCTGTTACCTCTATCTTCGTGCTTAAACTTCTGAACCGATTGAGATGAAATTTAGTATGAAGAAGGTAGTTTAAGTTCCGGGGAAGGACATAAAATAGTTTAATCCCAGGAATCATCCCTTAAGGGAGTCAAAGGGGAGTGGCTGTTTGTCGCGTGCAAAAACTAACATATATATAATTCTAACTATTTTAACTAATATTATAAATACGAAACTGTGTATGTCTGTCTGTTACCTATTCATGCTTAAACCGCTGAACCAATTTAGACAAAAATTGGTATATACATAGATAGTTAGAGTCCTGGATACTTTTCATCCCGAAAAAAAACCCTTAAAGGGGTTAACTTTTTAGATGATACTTGCTATAGGCGCTATTCAAATTCAAATCGATTATTTCAGCTCAGATATCCATATAGTTACATAAGAAATAAATTATAACTAAATAAGAATTAAATCACAACAACACTAACACAAAAGTTATTTGTGTAACAAGAGAGGAAAGTTGTTTTTTTTGCGAGTGTTGATTTTGAATCACGAGCGAAGCGAGTGATTCTAAGTTTGAATCTTGAGTGTAGCGAGGGATCTCAAGAACACGAGCTGCAAAAAATCTTTCCTCTCGTGTGACACATACAACTTTTCACCTCAGTAGTGAGAACATATTCAAGTTAAAAAAAACACATTTAATTACATTCCCGAATGAAAGGCATCATCATTATGACGAAAAGCTTCTAGAAACAAAATTGCACTCCCTGGAGTGAGGAAAGTAGCAACGAGTACTACAAATACATTAAAGATACTATATACAAATAAGTAAGTATAAGTTTACAAAGGACCCGCTTTTAGGTATTTTATTAGGAAAAAGGATATAAATGTGCTTGTCACTTGAAGTACCTTCTTATTAAATGACAATAAATGTATCTTATTAGCGAAAAGAGATTAATTAATAATATTGTTAAGTGCGTTAATAATGGGGCAATCGCGCGCACCCTAAATACAACCGCGTAATTAAAAGGCGCCTTTTACCATGTCCGCATTTTTCCCAGTTTGACAAGGGAAATGTTGGTTGCGACTTAATCCTTTAATTACAGTTTTATATGTAGGTATACGGCAAGCGAAGTTGTCCCGGAGTGCGCACTCGCTCCGACTAAACATGCCGCCATGACCGGAGGCCGGCGCCGTTTTCCAAAACGTCCCTATTCAAGCTTATAGTGCTCTCCCTTATGGGAATATAGTTCAGAGCTGGATACGGTTACCTTCTTTTAGTATGTTGTTGGGTACGACACCAGGACCCTAAAACTGCCGAGAGACGGGGACGTCGATGAATGTCTCTCGAGTAATGACGTCATAAAAATGGCTGCCGCTTCGTTGCGAAAAGTGTAAATTTCATCCAAACTGTGCATTGCACCTATACGTGTGTAGTATCAAACGAAAGAAGATTAAATGTGCTATATTGTTGTAATACATTATATACTACTGTATATTACAGTTTGACAGCTATAAACGAAAATCCAAAATCAATCTAAAAAATAATTCGGATATTTGCATTGTACAACAAAATTATAAGTCCAACTTTAAAGCCGAGTACTACAATAACAAAACAGGCTATTTAAGCTATACATTGCTATAAAAATTATTAAAATCGGGTAATAATTGTGGCAGCTATGTTAAAAAACATGTCGGCAGTGCCGAGCTATTTCCTTAGAGTGAAAAAATAACAATTTTCACAATTTACAGAATATCCGCAGAAGCTTTGAGTATATTGTTGGTCAAATAATTTGGAGCCCCTATATGTCGGAAAAATATCTCTATAGTGACTGAGGTCCAAATAATGACGTCATGAACGTGACCGCTACCGAAATTTGTAAAACGGAAATTAAAGCTATACCATGACACGTACACACATGTGTGTAGCATCGATCGAAAGCTTATTAAATTTACTACAATACATACATACATTATTTGTGAAAATAATGTATAGTTTAGGAGTTGTTGACAAAATAAAATATTCTTTTAGGAAAATAAAATGTATATGTTAATTCTGTGGCCAAATAAAATACAATACACTAATGTTTTGTATAGCATTAAAAACACCAACTATTCAGCTTTAAAACACAGTTTGAATTTATAAAATTTGATAAGAAGCATAAAAGTTGTGCTTACAACTCTAAAGCACACTAACTATTTTACCTACAATGCACTCATACTATGAGAAGCTTGGGCCTAATTATTGTCTAGTTTTTTCAAAATTTTGTAAGGATTTAGGGTTCCTTGTCATTAAAGTAAATAAAAAAATCGGCCAAGTGCGAGTTGACTCGCGCTCCGAGGGTTCCATATACATCACACAATTTTAACAATTTGTATTTTTAAGACCAACTTACGCTTGACCACAGACTTTTTAGTGTTTTTTTCTTTAATGTACAGGCAAAAAACTATATTAGGTTTTTTTTTCTAAAATGTAGGTTCGTCGGTTTCCGGGGGACGGAGGGCAATGGAAAATTTTCGCCTTATTTCTTAAATAACTTCAAAAATATTAAAATTTAAATTATAAAAGTTATATATTTGTAGTTTTCACATCAAATCCTTTCATTTGATATATAACAAGGTATAGTTTGTAAGTAATTTAAGAAATAAGGCAAAAAAATTCCATTGCTCTCTGTCCCCCGGAAACCGACGAACCTACATTTTAGAAAAAAATACGTAATATAGTTCTTTACCTGTACATTACAGAAAAAAACACTAATAAGTCTGCGGTCAAGCGTAAGTTGGTCTTAAAAATACAAATTGTTAAAATTGTGTGATGTATATGGAACCCTCGGAGCGCGAGTCAACTCGCACTTGGCCGATTTTTTTATTTACTTTAATGACAAGGAACCCTAAATCCTTACAAAATTTTGAAAAAACTAGTCAATAATTAGGCCTAAGCTTCTCATAGTATGAGTGCATTGTAGGTAAAATAGTTAGTGTGCTTTAGAGTTGTAAGCACAACTTTTATAGTTCTTGTCAAATTTTATAAATTCAAACTGTGTTTTAAAGCTGAATAGTTGGTGTTTTTAATGCTATACAAAACATTAGTGTATTGTATTTTATTTGGCCACACAATTAACATATACATTTTATTTTCCTAAAAGAATATTTTATTTTGTCAACAACTCCTAAACTATACATTATTTTCACAAATAATGTATGTATGTATTGTAGTAAATTCAATAAGCTTTCGATCGATGCTACACACATGTGTGTACGTGTCATGGTATAGCTTTAATTTATGTTTTATAAATTTCGGTAGCGGTCACGTTCATAACGTCATTATTTGGACCTCAGTCATTATAGAGATATTTTTCCGACATTTAAGGGCTCCAAATTATTTGACCAACAATATACTCGAAGCTTCTGCGGATATTCTGTAAATTGTGAAAATTGTTATTTTTTCACTCTAAGGAAATAACTCGGCAGTGCCGACGTGTTTTTTAACATAGCTGCCACAATTATTACAAGATTTTAATAATGTTTATAGCAATGTATAGCTTAAATAGCCTGTTTTGTTATTGTATTACTCGGCTTTAAAGTTGGACTTATAATTTTGTTGTAAAATGCAAATATCCGAATTATTTTTTAGCCTGATTTTGGATTTTCGTTTATAGCTGTCAAACTGTAATATACAGTAGTATATAATGTATTACAACAATAAAGCACATTTAATCTTCTTTCGTTTGATACTACACACGTATAGGTGTAATGCACAGTTTGGATGAAATTTACACTTTTCGCAACAAAGCGGCAGCCATTTTGATGACGTCATTACACGGGAGACATTCATCGACGTCCCCGTCTGTCGGCAGTTTTGGGGTCCTAGTGTCGTGCCCAACAACATACTAAAAGTTGGTAACCGTATCCAGATCTGAACTATCACTTAGGCCCTCTCCCATAACGGAGGGGACTATTATAGAGTCGCGCGAGCCCGCCGCTGGCCGCCACTCTGTATCGAGCGAGACGTTCATAATCGTTCGAGACGTTCAGGCGCATTACAGTGGTAGTTTCCTCTCCACCCTCACTTTTATCAAGCCGAGGTGTACTACATAGCCCGAGTTGCGTCGTGCAGCGATGTCTTCACCGGGCTGTGAGGGGAGGTTTCAAGGTGATTTTTCATGTGTGCAGTTTGATTCTTTGACGACGCAGAACATCAGCAAAGATTTCACGGGTCAACCTGTAACAGTAAAGTTATAAACATTAGTTCTAGGTATAAATAGTGTAAACGTTGAATGGCACTCTAGTTTTTGGGGTTCCGTCGCCAAAATGTCTGTGCTAAGAAGTTGATATTTAATTTTGGCATGGAAATACCTATAGATCAATAACTGCAACAAAGTTGTAGAATGAAAACTAAAATAAAAACTTTTTACAAAAAAAAGATAAACCGACTTCAAAAAGGATAAAATGAATCATTATATTATTTATATGCGTTACCAACTGATATGTTTGAAGTCGGTGCCAAGCCAAATTTGGAAGAGTTAATACGAACGAGGCGATGTGTTCAGTGAATTGTTATTTTTCCTATATAACTAATCTAATACAGTATGAATCGCACGTAGATATACATTCGTTTCGACCATGCGTTAACTGTTAGGCAAGTAGGGACAGAAAGTATAATCATGGGTCCTATGTTTGTTTGTTAACACATTGTTGGGACTATCCGTATGTCGAACGAAGCCCGTGGTTCGCTTTGAATTATTTATCCTTCTTCATCTAAGGTTAAATCCGAAGTATAAAGGAATTCAATTGCACATATACCCAGTACCTTACACACGCCGTGTCAGTAAGAAAAAAGTCACGATATTCAAATTTTATATGGAAGGTCAATCTTACGCGTCTACATTTTTTTCTATTTTCTGATTATTGACAAAGCAGACGTGTATCAGAATATCGATATATATATTCTGATACACGTTATCGCATTGCATCAGAATAGGATTAGTAGTTTAGACATGAAAATGTAACACATGAAATCGCATTCACCTTTGCATTATTAGTACCGATGTTTTGTGATGTTCACACTTGAAGCTGATTTGACCGGTTTTGTAATTTGTGGCTTGGCACCGACTTCAAACATATCAGTTGGTAACGCATATAAATAATATAATGATTCATTTTATCCTTTTTGAAGTCGGTTTATCTTTTTTTTTGTAAAAAGTTTTTATTTTTCCATTTTTAGTGCTTATATATTTATCAAAATCGGACAAAAAGTTTCGGATTAATCGGTAATGATATATAAAAAAGTTCATAATACACCCATTCTATCTCAGGAAAGGTCCAAGTATCATATGTGGACTTCATCATTAGGTCCTCTCTATCAAATTGGTGGTTTTCAAGAGGGAATGCTCGAGTTGCTTAAGAAAACACCCAAATCAACATACATGTGCCTTTAAAAATTGAGGAGTTCTCTCAATTCCTCACGGATCCCATCATCAGAATAGCACCAGATTAATATGCGACCATTTTCGAGGTAGTTTCTTTAAAACAAAAGAAGAATTATTCAAATTGGATTACGGGTCTCGGAGTAATCGCTGAACATCCTACATTTCAAAAATCTTCTTAATTATCATCAAAAATCAAAACAATCATCATCATCAGGTCCACTCCATCAAATTGGTAGTTTTTGTGAGAAAATGCTTGAGTAGCTTAAGAAAACACCCAAATCACTATAGACGTGCCTTTAAAAATTGAGGAGTTCCCTCAATTGCTCATGAATCTCATCATCCGAACAGCACCAGATAAATGTGGGACCATCTTCAAGGTAGTTCCTTTCAAACAAAAAAATAATTATTCAAATTGGACCACGGGTCTCAGAGTAATCGCTGAACATCCTGCATAAAAAAATCTTCATCATTATCATCAAAACAATCATCATCATCAGGTCCACTGCATCAAAATGGTGGTTTTCGTGAGAAAATGCTTGATTTGCTTAAGAAAACACCCAAATCACCATACATGTGCCTTTAAAAATTGAGGAGTTCCCTCAATTCCTCATGGATCCCATCATCAGAACAGCGCCAGATAAATGTGGGACCATCTTCAAGGTAGTTCCTTTCAAACATAAAAAATATTATTCAAATTGGACCACGGGTCTCGGAGTAATCGCTGAACAACCTGCATAAAAAAATCTTCATCATTATCATCAAAACAATCATCATCATCAGGTCTACTGCATCGAAATGGTAGTTTTCGTGAGAAAATGCTTGAGTTGCTTAAGAAAACACCCAAATCACCATACATGTGCCTTTAAAAATTTAGGAGTTCCCTCAATTCCTCATGGATTCCATCATCAGAACAGCACCATATTAATATGGGACCACCTTGGATGTAGATCGTTTCAAACAAAAAAAGAATTACTCAAATCGGACCACGGGTCTCGGAGTAATCGGTGAACATACATAAAAAAAAAACACCAAACCGAATGCAGAACCTCCTTCCTCAATGGAATTGAAGTCATTGAGTATCAGGAAATTATATCCCTAAGGAATTTTTTGTCCCAAAAGTTGTAATGAAAATCACTAAGTCTAAAGTCTAAGTCTAACTAAACTTAACTACTACTCTTTGATTCACTCACAGCTATCAACCGCCAAATATAGCGAACATAATTTGTTCTAATTAGATCATTAATTTATGTGAATTCATATATATCCACGTTCTAGATGTCATATAACAATACTCTATTCATTCTTACATATCTTATCATAGTGTGTCAATTCTAGACATAGTAATGTCAAGATTTTAGCATCGTCGACTAAACTAAAATGGATTTTCATACAATATTTTAGTTCTCTCAGGTGCCGAAGCCCGCCCGGCCACGCCGCCCCGGTCGTGCGGGCGTCGGCACAATCACCGGGAGACGGCAGTTGCTCAATTATATGTATGCAGCAGACTAACGCATTTATCGAACTCTATTCTTACCGGCTTGCCTAGTTTGAGCACTCGTAGAAAAAGTATTGTATACAATAGTGACATAATTAAGCTTTTCAATCTCGTATCTTACTTAGGCCACTCAGCAAGCTTCGTGGCCTACTGAAAAGCTCTTTATTATGTCACGATTGTATAAAATACTATTACGTGATAGGACACTATCACAAAAAAAGAAAACCTCCAGAGTGTAACAAATACTATTCTGAAAACCGCATCAAAATCGGTTCAGCCAAACGCGAGATAATCGCAAACAAACATACATACATACATACCATTGGCGGTTAAAATTTTTTTTAGGCAAGCCGGAGCTTAATTTGGCTTAAAATGTCTTCATAAGCTGTAAGAAAACTACTCAGGTGCCCGAAAACTAGGTAAGCCGGCGGGAATCGTGTTCTATGGACGCGCCGCCACTGATACATACAAACATACGGGTCGAACTGAGAACCTCCTTTTTTTGAAGTCGGTTAAAAATTAAATTATGCCAAACATTGCAGTAACATTAAAAACTCCACCATAAATTCAAATGTCAATTACATTAGGTCATAAACCATGCCCCTAGAAGCCACATGTAGGTCATTACAGTTCCACAGAGCACAAGCAGGATTCTCCCAGAGACGTAGCGAGCTGTTGGAACTGTCACGTACCCGGCGCATGAGGCGGCGGTGCGATTCCGGATTATCGCACTAAAACCGTCAACTCTAGCCCCCGCAAACATCCCGTAACGTGACAGTCCCTACAACAAGCAGAAGCCGTTGTTATATTGGACGCGCAGGGTATTGAGGATTTGTTTGTGTAGTTCATCCACAGGCTGCACGTATAAAAGGATTGGCAAAAAGCCTTGAAAAGGGTATTTTTGACATCCCCGTTACAACGTGCGAACGTGCGCGACAGCATAATACATCTTACCGACAATGCCCTGCGCTCCCGTTCTATATCGGCATCATCCTGGAGGTCCTCGGTTATCCAGTGCCCAAGATACTTATAAGATACTTGAGCCGCAATACTCTATTAAGAGGAACTCCGTTCAGTGACACAGCAGGCACTGACGCATACTCTTTTTGCCAATGATTTTTTGCTATAGACACGAGAAGATGAGAACTTTAACACCTTTAGGTGTTCTTGGTGTTCAAAAGGCTAATAAATCCATAACTTACGTTGGTGATTGCGCATGGCCTTCAACACTCTCCAGCCATCTTCAATGGTCGTTGCTCGCAACTCCAACACCCCAACCGTTTCTTATGATACTGCAGAATTGTCCGGATAGTCATAAAACTGAAAGTAAAAGTTTACCGGCCAAGGGAGAGTCGTACTCGCGCCCCAGGGGCTCCAGGTATAATACACATTTTTTTTATGTTTGTTGCATTCTAAAGCAGTTGTTGACATCGTCTTAGGTATTGGTTTTTCTGAGATCTAATAAAAATAAAGAAAGAATGGCCCCCAAAAATAAAATTTGAGCTGTGGATTCAAAAAATATGGAAAAATTCAAACTCAAACTCAACCTACTCATGGAATCAACCTTCAATCATATTCTTGGCTGGTTTTTCTTATAACTTAAAAATTATGGCCATACTTACGAATCTACGTATAGTATAATAACATTAATAACACTAACAATCGGGACGTCTGGGACACAAGCAAACATCCTTTGGGCTTTTGCCACCTATAGCACAAAAAAGCCAACTGACTCTTGGGGTTGCTGGTATGTTGACAGTTTCAAGAACTTTGTGAATGAGTTTGTCATTGTCACGGGTCTTCCTTGAGTAATTAATGTAATTATGCCAAATTTTCCTAGTATGGGAGCGCTCAAAACTACGATTGCGTTTTCCCGGACTCTAATATTGCCACACGCAACGCAGGTACATACATAATATACATATAATATGTACAGTCGACGTCAAAGATATATTTACAGTTTTGTACCTTATTACAAATACGTAAGGTGCAATAGTGTAAACATATCTTTGAAGTTTACTGTACATACTAGTAAATCCAGAAACACTTACGTTGCTGATTGCATGTAATGCACATCGCCTGCAGCACTCCCCAATGATCGCCTTTAGTTTTTCTGATGATACCCGCAGAAAGATGCTCTTCGCCGACAGTCGAGAAAACTGAAAAAAAAAATGTAGTCTTAGTAAACTTTTACCAGCCAATGACGAGTCGCAACCGTGCCCGCTTAGGTTCCGTACATCATACAATCTTAACATGGTTTTTTCTTAAGCCGTTCTTGGCCTTACACTCTACATCTAATATAAAAATAACGGAATATTTTGTTCAAAGTATTCATAGAAAATATAGATAAAAAACCTAGGAATATTAAATGTATATACAGTGTGTGGCCCAGAACACGAGCGAAAAATGCAAACTTAGATTGTACTCCTCAAACAATAAAACTATTGATCAACAACTTTAAAAAAATATGTAGTTTTTAGATTGTCTCTTTTTCATACAAATATTATTTTGAATCCGTCTAATTGACTTTGCTTGTCAGTCTTGTCACCCTCACACTACAGACATAATCAATTTCGCAATACATTGCGTGTTCAGGTAAACTTTAAAATGTACTAAAAATCAAACCGTAAGTTTTCAAAAGTCGCTGCACAAACGTTGTTCAGTTTGAGGAGTAGAATCTACGTTTCAATCCTTCGCCCGTGTTATGGGCCACACACTGTATAGGTTAAGTAGGTCTATATATGTGGACGAGTTTAGTGTAAGGGACCACTTTGTCGATTTACAAGGACACTTTTTTCTTTCACTAATAGATAGTGCATATTGCGTAGTTTTAGAAAGTACTAGTAACTTTATATCGACAAAGTGGTCCCTTTGTCCGCACACTAACACATATTTTCCATGACTACTTTAAATCTAAAATATATATAACAAAGTCATGTCGGTACGTTACAGCATTTATACCTCAAGAAAATCGATGTTAATGATGTTTGATTTTTTGGATTTATCACTGCCTCGAATAGCAGAATATTAATCATTAAAATATTGCAGAAACTAAAAACCAATTAGTAGCGCTACCAAGTTCGCCGGGTCAGCTATTCTACATTAAAAGGGATTGCAACCCCAATTATAAGCTTATTTTACAATCTTAAGAGTCGCCAGGACGCTCGCGTTCCCATACAAACGTAGTTTAGCTCTCATTTGAAAACGACAAACTTTAGAACCACGAAATTTGGCATGGGCATTCTAGTAGTACAGATTTAGGTCGGACATTCGTTTTCGTTGTTAAAAATTTTAATACAAAGAAAATACGGCCAGTACACATACAATAGTATTTTGTGCAACAGTTACATAATGAGGGTTCTTAAGATTCGAGGGTCGAAGTTACAAAATGAGGCGAAGCCGAATTTTGTAAAAACAGACCCGAGAATTTTAAGAACCCTTATTATGTACCGTTGCACACAATAGTTTTTATACGAGTGCTTAAGCAAGCCGGTAAGAATTGAGTTCGACGAAAGCCGTGCACAACCTACTGCTTCTATGCAATCTCGTAACGTTCGATCTCCCGGTGGATTGTGCCGGCGGCGACACGCAATGCGGGGCCCGACAACAGTTTCACAATATTGTATGGAAATCCTTTCTGTGATTGTTATGGATGCTACAATATGCGACCATAGAAGCTCTATCAAAAAGTATGCGCTAGTAGTTCCGCCACCACAATCTCAATTCGAGTATTACAGTCGCCGAGTATAAAAAACTTATTTTTAACACAGTTGCTCAAATCTAGTAGTAGTTTATAATGCGAGAAGTTGGATTTCTCGCACTAGCGCGTTTTACTTTTCCAGCCAATCACAGCTCAGGATTCATGATCACCGCCCCGCATCGCACGGCGCGAGTGTTCGGATGAAGTAACCTCAGTGCCATATTGTCCATTTTTATAATTTTTTCGCAACTTTACACGGACGGAATGTCATTCTTCACTCGTCCCGAGTTTTTCCACTCGCCTGCGGCTCGTGACCAAATGTCTCGGAACTCGTTGAATAATGACATCCTTTCCGACCTAGTATCGAAATGTACTATTTTGCTATATTTTCTTCCGACAATTCCATAGAAGAAGGAGGTTCTGCATTCGGTTTGGTGTTTTTTTTTATATATGTTCACCGATTACTCCGAGACCCGGGGTCCGATCTGAGTACTCCTTTTTTTGTTTGAAAGGATCTACATCCAAGGTGGTCCCATATTAATCTGGTGCTGTTCTGATGGGATCCATGAGGAATTGAGGGAACTCCTAAATTTTTAAAGGCACATGTATAGTGATTTGGGTGTTTTTTTAAGCAACTCAAGCATTTTCTCACGAAAACCACCAATTTGATGGAGTGGACCTGATGATGATCATTGTTTTGATGATAATGATGAAGATTTTTTAAATGTAGGATGTTCAGCGATTATTCCGAAACCCGTGGTCCGATTTGAATAATTCTTTTTTTGTATGAAAAGATCGAACTACCTTAAAGATGGTCCCACATTAATCTGGTGCTGTTCTGATGATGGAATCCATGAGCAACTGAGGGAACTCCTCAATTTTTGTAGGCACGTGTATAGTGATTTGGGCGTTTTCTTAAGCTACTCAAGCATTTTCTCACGAAAACCACCAATTTGATAGAGTGGACCTGATTATGATGATTGTTTTGATGATAATGATGGAGATTTTTTAAATGTAGGTACATCCGTGGTCCGATTTGAATAATTCTGTTTTTGTTTGGAAGGAACTACCTCGAAGATGGTCCCACATTAATCTGGTGCTGTTCTGATGATGGGATCCATGAGGAATTGAGAGAACTCCTCAGTTTTTAAAGGCACATGTATGTTGATTTGGGTGTTGTCTGAAGCCACTCAAGCATTTCCTCTCGTCAACCACCAATTTGATGGAGTGGACCTAATGATGAAATTCACATATGATACGTGGAACTTTCCTTAGATTGAATGGGTGTACTATGAAGTTTTTTATATATCTTCACCGATTATTCCAAGACTTGTTGTCCAATTTTGATAAACATATAACCACTGAAAATTTAAAAATAAAAACTTTTTTACAAAAATAAGACAACCGACTTCAAAAAGGATAAAATGAATCATTATATTATTTATATGGGTCACCAACTGATATGTTTGAAGTCGGTGCCAAGCCAAAAAATACAAACCGGTCAAAACAGCTTCAATTGTGAACATCATCATCATCTCAGCCATAAGACGTCCACTGCTGAACATAGGCCTCCCCTTTATTAAAGGGGGGGGGGGGGGGGTTTGCCATACGCGCCACGCTTGGCAGGCGGGTTGTTGTTGTTTAGGCTTTCGGAAGATGCTGCTGCCCATCTCCCGGTATATTCCCTTAGCAGACTCCTACTGCAACCACGGGACGATATGGTGGGGGACAATTCTAAGGCCGGGCACCCCACGGCACTATCTCTATCTGTTACATTGTCATATCTAAACTACTAATCCGATTTTGTATATATTCTGAGACACGTCTACTTTTTCAATAATCAGAAAAAGGCGAAATAAAATAGAAAAAAAATGTAGACGCGTAAGATTCGCCTTTCATAGAAAATTTGAATATCGTGCCTTTTTACTGAAACTGTGGGTGTACTGGGTGTATCTGAGTAACTATAGAAAAATTAATCTAGCCATTGAATTCCTTTATACTTCGAATTTAACTTTAGATGAAGAATGATAAATAATTCAAACCGAACCACGGACTTCCTTCGAGATACGGGTAGTCCGAACAGTGTGTTAACAAACATAATGCGCATGATTATATTTTCTGTACCTAACGGGTAACGCATAGTCGAAACGAATGTATACCTATGTGCAATCCATACCGTATTAGATTAGGTAGACAGTAAAAAGAACAATTCACTGAACACATCGCCTCGTTCGTATTAACTCTTCCAAATTTGGCTTGGCAGTGGCACCGACTTCAAACATACATATCAGTTGGTGACGCATATAAATAATATAATGATTCATTTTATCCTTTTTGAAGTCGTTCATCTTTTTTTTGTAAAAAGTTTTTATTTTGTGTAAATATGTTCCGGCTTTTAATTAAATGAATTAACTCTTAAACACAAACCTGTATGTGCCGAAACGACTTCCGTCCCAGCTTCTTCTATTTATTTTAGGAACGAAGACGAATTCATCCAAACTCAGATTACATCTGAAAGAGTAATAACGCCAAGTTAGTCAGAAATAATGAAATTTTGCACAAAATTCTCGGAGTTAGAAAAGTGCGCACTCTATGGGTCGAGTACAATGGTGTAAAAAACCGACCAAAACCGTGCCAGTCCACGCATAACGGAGGGTTCCGTAGTAAGTCGTTTTTTTGCACATAACTCAAAAACGGTTAAAGGGATAATGTTCTAAATAATTTTCGTTTAAAGTAAACTAAGCCACATCGTCTTGATTTTTTTCATATTTTTCGGATTTACGGTTCAAAAGTTAGGGGGAACCAATTGTTCGTAAGTCTAAAATAATCGTTTATCTACAAGTCTACATAAATCGATCAAGAATGAAAAATGTTTCGAATAACAGGTGACAGAAGATGTTGCCGTTAGGACTGCGTGGCTAATCTTTTTAACCGACTTCAAAAAAGGAGGAGGTTCTCAATTCGACAGATTTTTTTTATCATTATTATTTTTTTGTATGTATGTTACTCGATATCTCCGTGAATCGTGAACCGATTTTCAATTTTTTTTTTAATCGAATGGGTATATCCGATATTAGAAAAAAAAATTGAATAATTTTGATCTCGTAGGTACAAACGTATTTGATACTACTGACACTTCTGTTATTTCTTGTTTATCATAATCTTTGAGTTCTGTCAAATCGTAGTTGCACCCGCGATAACGACGTATGGTTATGAAGAGAATTTAAGTCCCGGGGTAGGATATAGGATAGTTGTTTTATACCAGAAATCATACTTTATAAGGACAAAAGTTCAAACAACGCACAAGGCATTCATATTCCGGGTGCCTTACCTCATCGGCATGGTATTTTAAGTAAATTCAAGTCATTTATTATATCTCAAAAAAAGACAGAATTTGTTTAAATATTAAAATCCAATGATGTAAAATATTGAATAATAAATATAATACGGTGAATACTCCTTAACATTAAAAGGTCGCAAAAGCGCATGTGCCACCTTCACATCAGGACGTCGCGCATATCGTCCGGGACTGTGCACTCCGCAAATAGGACGGCGATCCAGCAGACTTGTTTACCCTCGACAACGACGTAATCCAATGAATGCAGAATTTAAACATAACACTCTAAACGAGTGACAAAATGCCATATCATTAAATTAAATAAACCTCCGGAGTAGCAGGCGTCCATAAGTCACGGTAGCTGCTATCAGCTTAGCAGGTGGGGTGGGCCAAATGTTTGCGTGCGACCATTGTGGTAAATAAAAAAAGGGATAATCATTCGCGTGTCAACCTAGTGCCACAGCACAGTAAGATCAATAAATCTTGTATTGTAGGTAACTACCACTGCCACTCATCATCACCATTCGCTTGCCCTTGTCCCATTTACCTGGGGTCGGCGGAGCAAGTCTTTTTCTTCCACACATCTCTGTCGCCCGTTATCTCATCATTCTCCACGATCACTTTGACAATATTTATAACAGATAGATAACATCCACAACTCGGGAACAAATATCCTTGATGAATACAAAAATAAATGCCCTTACCAAGATTCAAACCCGGAACTTTCTATACAAAGATAAATGCGCAAGTAATAATCTATCTGTCTGTTATCTCTTGAAGCTAAAACCACATACCGATTTAAATGAAATTCGGCGAGGAGATAGTTTGAGTCCTGTGGTAAATACTAAGACAGTCGCTATGTGCGAAGTGCATGGTGGGGGTAACGAGAACGATCGCAGTGCTCAATGTGACAAGAAATGAAATTGCAAATCCCCTGTCTGCTGTCAAAATAGTGAATCAGCCAGTTACATTTCATATAAGCAAGGAATACAACCTATTTATAAAAAAGGAAAAAAACAGATTGACCACCTGCCCAAGAGATGGCGCCACAATCATGGACACAGCGAATATGTCGACATCGAGCATGCGACCTCTCTGGAGTTGCAGGCGTCCATCGCGGTATAAAAAAAGAACATAAATAATATGGGATAATCATTCACTTATCAATCTAGTCCTACAGTTAGTTTAATAAGGCTCGCCTAGTCTAGGTGACACTATTTATATTAGATAGAAAACATCCACAGCTCAAGAATAAATAAATTCATAAGAAACACACAAATAAATGCGCTTACCAGGATTCAAACCCGGGACCTCCTGTTAAACTGTGTGTTATGTATATTACACTATGCTCATCCTATAAATTTTGTATATAGCAGTACTTATCTATCTCTCTCGTTTCTCGTTATACAATGTATGTATAATATACATGTTGCCGCGTTGGTCTACCTCATTTCACTTCACTCATCTACTCAAAGGTTAACTGGAAGAGATCCCTTAAAGCCACAATTTTGCGACTGTACTTGCGTTTTCCTATTGTAACATTGTATTTGTACATTAAAGAGTTTACATACACTCATAAACTTACCAACACTAAAATTATAAATGCGAAAGTAACTCTATCTGTCTGTTAATTACCTCTACATGCTTAAACCACTGAACCCATTAATAAGAATTTTAGTGTAAAGATTTTAGCCCTGGGGTAAGATCAAGGGTGTCCATCTCCACGAAGTGATAGCTACTGCCATGGAACGTATCGGATACCTACGTTTTCGGGTTATTAAAATCGTCTTCGTTTATTTGCGGAATGACCACAGATAAGATAAAATAAGTATTTGAGTAGTTTATAGTAATCGTTTTGTACCAACATATGAATTCGATTGTAAATTGTAATGAATCTGACATTTATCTAGTTTTGTATTAAAATTACTGATAGATTAGGTAGGCTGAGGCAGTTTGGGCAGGTCCAGCAATAATAATATATACTATGCGTACTATAGTCAATCCTAGAAAGTCGAAAGGTAAAATTGTATGGACCACCGTTGTCACCGTTCATCTGTCAAACACTGATTTTATAGTGAAGATAACCTTCTGTACGAAATACTATTATTAGCGTGTAGACGAATTTTTAATGTTTAGAGTGTATAGGAACGCCTTAAGCGTGACATTGACAGTAATGACAGTAGCTGTCAATTTAGGCGCGAAACGGTAGACTGTCACTCTCGCTTGGACGCCGACATTACGCTGTGGACATTGTTTTATATTCTGATTTAGTTATTTAGAGCTAATTCCTTAATTTCATTGTAAAACCTTTGATTATAGAACCCAAGTTTGATCTGGTAGTGTTTCATTTCCAAAATCAGACGTGGGAAATGTACTTACAGCCTGCAAAGTGCAAGCCGTACAAGGCCGTACCTACTAAAAACCGCAAGTGATTTCCACATAAATATTATTACTGACTATGGCACTTGCATTATCTTAATTGAAAGTGTCTTTACTAGACATTTCTTTCAAACTCTCTGTTTATGGTGCCTAAATTTGAGAACGAGGCATTTTGGTTTAGTCCAATGGTTCTTAGGCTTCCAGTGGTGAGGGGTTACTTGACAAAATTTATTTTGACATGAAGCACCAACTGTTTTGAAATGATTAAAAGCCTGTGTTGTTCATTTGTGCATAAATCACTTCAAGAGCTTCCGGGGACTACCAGTGGTCCGCAGTCCACCGGTTGAGAACCACTGGTCTAGTCATTAATTCATTTTTGTCTTGTGAAATGGATGGTCATTAATGGATAAACGTTTCAGTCAACTTTAAACTAAGCTTGGTTAGTTTGAATACAACACTGTCCTGTATAAAAGTTAAAGTTAATTTCATTTTAATCTTTTACATCAAGGATTTGGCATGTGGTCAAGTGACTTTATTTTTAAAGCAAATCTTTGGTAAAGTTACTAAAAGATTTAATAGTTGACACTATACATGCCATGACTACTAAGTAAGAACATGATTTTTTCATGATTCAGGTATGGAAAATAAATATTTCATTTGAGTGTAGGTACCTACTTATGGTCTCTATTGAAATTGTTTTATTTGAGAATGTTCAAGAGTGTGGAGACCAAAGGAATTGAAATATTACAAGTAAGCAAGCAGGTTGAACCTACAACATGTTTCATGACAATTTTCATATTTTGTCTTTTATGTGATTGGATAGCCCAGTAAACAAAGATGTTAGTCCAATCAATGACCATTCGAGTAATGTTATCTTTGCAGCAGTTTCGACCGTGTGTTAACTGTCGAGAATTAATCATGGCATCTAGTTAGTAATAACTGTTTATGCCCTTGCTTTCTGGCATTATGTTGAATTATTAATAAAATGTTAGTTTACTGTTGTTGGAAGTGTTGAACTACAGTATTGCCATGCATTATTTCTCTGAGAATTGGGAAGAATAGTTGAACTACTTAAGTAGTTAAACTACCCATTAGCATTCTAACTTGCCTATTTCTGGCTATGTGTGTGTTTTGGTCTTTTTTTTGCAGTTACTGAATGTTTGTGAATGGATGCCCCGTTGATGTTATTAGATTAACGACAGGCAATAGAAGGATTCATACATTTTTGTCGTTGGACTTGTTGGTTATGTTGCTGCCACTGGTAGCACGAGCTGGCATCAAAGATTGGAAGCTGTTCCATTGACCTCACTTTGGCAATTCGAGGAGCAGCAGGACGCCCATTCAGATGAAAACCCCTCTTGAACTTTTCAGGTTGAACACCTAGTATGTGCAATTTCATTTTTGCAAGTGAAGGGAAGTTGGATTGGGAAGAGGCCCTTGTATTCATCTGTTTGTTTGGAGGGCGTTATGAACTGTGGCTATTAAGAGGATCCTATGGAAAGTTCACAATGTCAGCCGCAGGAGTACTGGGTGATGTTGTGAGGAATGTGAGCCACAGGAGTTTCCAGGGCTATGCGCCGCATTCTCTGGAAACGAGTTTGTAACAACTCTGTCATAGTGCTTGAAAGTTGTGATTCTGTTTATCATTAACCTCCCTCTCTCTCTCTTTCTCTTTTTAATTAATTTGTCCCTAAATAAGATTTATTAAAACAAAACAAGCTGACCTGACAAAACTTACTACATAACTGACGGACCATCCCCTTTGTGATAAAAGGAATTACAATACCAGCCACCTATATATGGCTAGGAGTTTGTCATGGTGTGAGCAAAGAACCGGGGCATCAGGGGTGCGCTTTCAAGTGTGTCTCGCTCTGAGGGGGTTGTTCATTTATACCATGGGAGTTGAGCAAAGTACCAGGGCATCGGGGTGCGTTATTTAGCGTGTCTCGCTCTGAGGGGGTTGCTCATGAGGGTATGCGACTTACCGTTGCTTGTACCCGTGCGCTTGAGCAAAGAACCAGGGCATCGGGGTGCGCTTTCCAGTGTGTCTCGCTCTGATGGGGTTGTTCAGAGGGGTTGCGACTTAACGTTGCTTTTGCCCTAGCGCTAGAACAAGGTACCAGGGTATGGAGGGTATGCCGTTTGGGTACGCCTCTACTCTGATGGGATTGTTCTTTTACCAGTGTGTGCTGAGACGTCTCAATTAGGTGTCAATGTGAGGAATGACTGAATAATGAGGATGATTGATACCTATGGTGATGGATGTTTTGGTTACTGAGAAAAGTGATTGGATGATTTTTAGATGGTCAAACGTTTATGATGAGTGATGATGAGTGTAATTATGAATGGCCGAACGGTGATTGCAAGACAGTAGTGTTCATTGCGTTATTAGGATGGTAGTTAAAACATCACTCTTCAGTTCCTCAGATGACGAACCAACAGATCCTGACGTTGGACCTTCTCAAGCCCTGTAGCGGGGGGCCACGAGAGCTAAGCGTGGAGCGACCGACTCCTCGCGTGTGTGCGACCAGCCACACATCGGCCAGACAGTACCAGCTGAAGAGGCGGGGACGGAAGATGGCGTCGAGGCCGACTTATTTTCAGGATTGGCCGTATTAGCGTGTAGACGAATTTTTAATGTTTAGAGTGTATAGGAACGCCTTAAGCGTGACATTGACAGTAATGACAGTAGCTGTCAATTTAGGCGCGAAACGGTAGACTGTCACTCTCGCTTGGACGCCGACATTACGCTGTGGACATTGTTTTATATTCTGATTTAGTTATTTAGAGCTAATTCCTTAATTTCATTGTAAAACCTTTGATTATAGAACCCAAGTTTGATCTGGTAGTGTTTCATTTCCAAAACTATCATATGGTAAAATATAGGTCAGCAACGCGCATGTGACACCTCTGGAGTTGCAGGCGTCCATAGGTTAAATACAGTACCTAATTGCTTACTATCAAGTAGGCCGTATGCTTCTTTGCTGCCGTCGTGGTGTAAAAAAGAAAGAAATAATATGGTACAATCATTCACGTATCAACGTAAGCTCAATAAGGTTTGTATTGCGGGTAGGAACTACTAGGTGACAATATTCATAATAGTTTTTAAAGGGTAGGCAACGTGCACGTGAGTCCTCTGGGGTTGCAGGCGACCATAGGCTACGGTAACTACTTACCATTGGGCGGGCCGTATGCTTGTTTGCCAATGTCGTGGGGTAAAAAATTTTATACAAAACATCCACAACTCGAGAACAATAATATCCGAGATAAATGCCCTTAGCAGGTTCAAACCCAGGACCCAGGGCCGGCCCGTCCATATAGGCGAACTAGGCGATCGCCTAGGGCGCTCGTGTTAGGGGGGCGCCAAACGGCGGCATCGAAAAAAAAATTATAGTAATGGACGTCGTCAAGTAAACCGTTTGTCAATATTTTAAATTTTTGTATAACTGATAAATTGGTTACGTTGTCAACACACTCGGAGAAGTCGTTAGCATTAGCAGTGCAGCGTATACAAATAAAATCTTTGGTACATAAGTCCAGTAATTTACATCTGTCCACTTGTTTGGCGCATCGTTGATGTACCCACATATGGCATTGTATCACACTGAACCCAATTAGTAGAACCTTCTGTCATCGACCCGCGCTCACAGTATAAACAGTTAACTATTACTTGGTTGTCTGGTGAGGGTAGGTATGTCTAGAGCTGGACACATATTGTGTATGGAAATGTTTCTCTCGAGTGATACAAGAAGATACATCACTGTAAATTATTTCAACGTAAATTCGTTACGTACCGTTAGCGGTTAAGTCATTTTCGAGTTATCCTTCTTTTTTAGGGTTCCGTAGCCAAAATGGCAAAAACGGAACCCTTATAGTTTCGCCATGTCCGTCCTTCCGTCCGTCCGCGGTCTAGCTCAGTGACCGTTAGCACTAGAAAGCTGAAATTTTGTTTGAATATGTGCATTAACCGAGCCGACAAAATGGTAGAATAAAAACTGGAAAAATATATTTTGTTAGGGTACCTCCCGTACACGTGAAGTGGGGGGCGAAATTTTTTTTCGTTGCAACCCAGTTGTGTGGGGTATTGTTGGATAGGTCCTCTAAAAAGAATTTAACTATAAGGAAAACCGGCCAAGAGCATGTCGGGCCATGCTCAGTGTAGGGTTCCGTAGTTGCCGGCCTGTTACAACTCATTAATTCAAAAGGTCGTTTCTTAAGGGAAATTTGGCGGCGCTTAAGTCATTTCACTTAAGACCTCTCACTATGGGTTTTTGAGCGATAACTCAAAAACGGCTCAACCGATTTAATTCAATATAGTTTTCATTGAAGGTACTTATTAGGCCTCACTTTCATGATTTTTTTCAAAATTTTTGACCCACGGCTCAAAAGTTAGATGGGGGGGGGGGGGAGACGCCCTGTTTTAAACTTTCGGAGCTATTATTTAGGAAAATATTAGTTTTATCCAAAAACTGTTTTAGAAGATCCTAATTCTTTTTAAAAGACCTATCCAACGATACCCAACACACACTTGGGTTGGAACGAAAAAAAAATTCGCCCCCCACTTCACGTGTACGGGAGGTACCCTAACAACATATATTTTTCCAGTTTATATTCTACCGTTTTGTCGGCTTCGTTAATGCACATATTCAAACCAAATTTCAGCTTTCTATTGGTAACGGTCACTGAGCTAGACCGCGGACGGATGGACGGACGGACGGACATGGCGAAACTATAAGGGTTCCTAGTTGACTACGGAACCCTAAAAATTAAAGAAATTTTCTTTCGTTCTAAGGTATTTCTCCTCCAGGCCCGTTATTTTTTTCCACCCTGACATTCATCAAGAATTTCAGCTGGCTTGTGCTTGTAGTGACGATTACTGGGCTAAGGAAGGACACGCAGACCGGTCTAGTAAAACTATAAGATTTTTAGTTATTTTGACTACGGAAACCTAAAAAGGCAGATGTCCATTACGAATAAAAACGATTTATTTCCTCTGGACGCAAATAAATGCGGGTGTCATCTTTACCCTTCATTCTTTACTATGGGGCGCAAATGTGGGTAAAGATAACCTATGGGGGTGTAAAAAGGGGGTATATTTTTATGTTGCACTAGATGGCAGTCTACAACGAGAAAGGATGCAAGCGTGAATTGTAAGTTAGCACTTCCACTTAGTAAGTTAAAAAGTTAGCACTTTATATTGGCGTAAAATAACAGTTACCTACCTATTCATTTGAAAAAAAAATTGCGTGTTATTTTGTCACGAATTCTCTAAAATGGGGCGCCATTTCAGTCTCTTGCCTAGGGCGCCGGGAATGCTCGGGCCGGCCCTGCGGCAGGACCTCATGTTTAACTAACCCATGTATTATAATTGCGAAAGTCTACCTGTGTAATGAGCTAACGGTTGCTATGCCTTCACATTTAAACCGCATAACAGATTAATATGGAATTTAGTACACGGTTAAAGACATAGGATAGTTTTTATCCCAGAAGTCATCCCTTAAGGGTATGAAAAACAGATGGATGTTTGTATGGGGATTTAATAACCGCTGAACCGATTTGGATGAAATTTGGTATAGAGATAGTCAAGAGTTCTGGGGACGGATCCTTGCAAATATTATAAACGCGAAAGTAACTCTGTCTGTTACGTCCTTACGATTAAACTGTTCAACCGATTGAAATGAAATTTGGTATTGAGTGTAGGGAAAGGACATAGGATAGGGAACCAATAACTACTAAACCTATTTAGATGAAAATGGTAAAAAAATAGTTTGAGTCTCGGGGAAGACATAGGGCAGTTATTATATCAGAAACCATCCCTTTGTGGAAACGGGCTGGAAGTTTGTATGGGGAGGGAATGAATAACTGCTGCACCGATTAAGATGAAATTTGGGATGGAGACAGTATGAGGTCTACGCAAAAATAGACGCAACATATAGACGTCGAGTTGCGGAAAACAGCCCTCGTTAACCAGCATGAGCTCTGTATGCAGAGCCTAATTTTTAAGACTCATCCAATTAACCCAACAGGAGGTTTGGGGCTAGGTCTGAGGACATTGTCATAAAAAAAATTGTACTTGACCTTATCTACCATATGGTACCAACGACTGTTGCCTGAAATCTATTTTCATAATATTACTTTAAAAAAATGCATACCTGGATTATCTTCGGGTGGATGTTAGAACTGGATTATGTGAGAATGATAGAAGATGTTCACGGAGCTCTTCACCTGAAATTGTTAAATAATGTTCAGTAGTACATCCGTATTTGTATAGGGAGTGTATGTGGAATCAACAACCGCCGCCTCGATTAAGATGAAATTTGGTGTGGTGTTCAGAAATGACGGAGTAACAAACAAAAAAAAACCGGCCAAGTGCGAGTCCGACTCGCGCACGAAGGGTTCCATGCCATTATCTATAAAAATCATCATCAATAAAAATATCTATAAAAATCAATCATGTCTGTTGTATGGGAGCCCCCTTAAATATTTATTTTATTCTAGTATTTGTTGTTAAAGCCGCATTAGAAATACATCATCTGTGAAACTTTCAACTGTATAATTAATTGTCACGGTTTATGAGATACAGCCTGGTGACAGACAGACGGACAGACAGACAGATCGGCAGACAGACAGACGGACAGCGATGTCTTAGTAATAGGGTCCCGTTTTTACCCTTTGGGTACGGAACCCTAAAAACATACAACCGAATTGAGAACCTCCACCTTTTGTAATGTTGAAATCGTAAAAAAAACTTTATCTTAATGGCTTGTTCCTCATCCAATTAACCCATCATTCTCTACAGGAGGTTTGGGGGTAGGTCTGAGGACATTTTCATATTAATATTTTGGTATTCAATAAGGTATATTGTCAAAAAAAAAACACCTGGCGCACCGCCTCGCGAGGAAATCGCCGCGCGCGGCAACTCGGCTAGTGTGGACGTGCCTCGGCCGAGGCAAACGCACGCGCGGCCGCTTTGCCTCGGGCGAGGCACTGCTACATTAGCCGAGCTGCCGCGCGGCAATTTCTTCACGAGGCAGTGCGCCAGGTGTGGGAACGCCTTGTATATGTATATACGAACTTGACCTTATATATGTATATACTTAGTTTAAGAGTATTTGTGTGGTACATGTATGTACCGATATATGTATTTATTAGTGTTTAGGTACCTAAAGCTTTTTGTGTTTCCAAACTTTTTATTGTTCTTTTGTGCATAGTTTGTCTTTCATCATTTAGTATTTATTCCTTTCTCATTCTCTCATGGGTTGGCTGGAAGAGATCCCTTTTAGGGATAAGCTTGCCTTTGTGCATATCTTTTTTATTTTTTATTTTACTGTTGTAATATTGTTAAACTTGTTTATGTGCAATAAAGTGATATATACATACATACATACCTTATCAACCATATGGTACCAACGACTGTTGCCTGAAATCTATTTTCATAATATTACTTTTTAAACTCGAGTTGAGACCTCCTTTACTAATATTATAAATGCGAAAGTAACTCTCGTCTGTCTGTTACTTCTTAACGCTTAAACCACTTTAGCGATTTAGATGAAATTTGGTGTGAAGATAGTTTGAGTCCGGGAGTAACATATAGGTCGACAACACGCATATGTGACATCTCTGGAGTTGCAGGCAACCATAGGTTACGGTAGTTGCTTAGTGTGTACCATCAGGCGGGTCGTATGCTTGTTTGCCATAGTCGTGTTACAAAAAAATATGGGGCAGTCATTCACAAATCTACCTAGCCTCACAGTAAACTCAATAAGGCTTGTTACTATGGTTACTAGTCGGTGACAATAATAATATATCACAGATAGAAAACATCCATAACTCGGGAACAAAGATTCATGATAAAGACACAAATAAACGCCCCTACCAGGATTCAAACCTGGGACATACAGCTTAATTCACTAATACTTAGGTACTTACTACAGTGGCCAAACAACCTAAAGTGGATCTTGGCCTCCGAGACCAAAGACCGCAGGGCTTCTCTTTTTTCTTTCTTCCTCATAGCTTTTGACCCAGCTTGGGGTTCGCTTGACAACCACATTCCATGAATGGGCGTAGGCACTAGTTTTTACGAAAGCGACTGCCATATGACTTTGCAAGCAGAGGGGAAACAAGGTCTTATCGGGATTAGGTCCGGTTTCCTTACGATGTTTCCTTTACCGAAATGGACTGGTAAATATCAAATGATATTCCGTTCATAAGTTATGGAAAAGTCAGTGATACGAGCCGGGGTGTGAACCCGAGACCGGATTGAAAGTCGGACGTCTTACCGCCAGGCTACTAGCGGTCTTACCACGAGGCTTCTCTAAGCGATACTAATATTTTAAATTCAAAAGTAACTCCAACTGTCTGTTACCTTTACACGCTTAAAAAACTAGTATATCGATTTCAATGAAATTTGAGACCATCCATATTGATGCCAAATGTAATGAAATAAAAGGTGTACTCACATTATCACAATTTCGCTTACCTTGAGAACAAGATTGGCAATAATGGCTATGTCAGCCACGGGAGCTCATCACCTGCAGCTCAGTGGAGTTCTCTGCAGTCAGCGCTCTTGAACTGGAACCGAATCCGGCTGTGGAGTTATTATGCATAATTATTAGTTTTTTTTTACATTCAACTACTATATTGATTTGTACTATTATCACTGCATGCGGCTGTACTCACTTGTGTTAAGTCACTACGCGCGAAACATGTCGCGCGTAGTGACTAAACACAAGTGAGTACAGCCGCATGCAGTGATAAAGTGTTAATATGTCTCACGAAAGTTTAAATTCAATATATTGATTTGGATGAAATCTGAAAACAGCCACAACTCTAGAACATATCCGTAATAAACACACAAATAAACTCCCTTTCCAAGATTCAAACTCGAGTTGAGATCTCCTTACTAATATTATAAATGCGAAAGTAACTCTGTCTGTCACTTCTTAACGCTTAAACCACTTTACCGATGAAATTGATGAAATTTGGTGTGAAGATAGTTTGACTCCGGGAGTAACATATAGGTCGACAACACGCATATGTGACATCTCTGGAGTTGCAGGCGTCCATAGGTTACGGTAGTTGCTTAGTGTGTACCATCAGGCGGGTCGTATGCTTGTTTGCCATAGTCGTGTTACAAAAAAATATGGGGCAGTCATTCACAAATCTACCTAGCCTCACAGTAAACTCAATAAGGCTTGTTACTATGGGTACTAGTCGGTGACAATAATAATATATCACAGATAGAAAACATCCATAACTCGGGAACAAAGATTCATGATAAAGACACAAATAAACGCCCCTACCAGGATTCAAACCTGGGACATACAGCTTAATTCACTAATACTTAGGTACTTACTACAGTGGCCAAACAACCTAAAGTGGATCTTGGCCTCCGAGACCAAAGACCGCAGGGCTTCTCTTTTTTCTTTCTTCCTCATAGCTTTTGACCCAGCTTGGGGTTCGCTTGACAACCACATTCCATGAATGGGCGTAGGCACTAGTTTTTACGAAAGCGACTGCCATATGACTTTGCAAGCAGAGGGGAAACAAGGTCTTATCGGGATTAGGTCCGGTTTCCTTACGATGTTTCCTTTACCGAAATGGACTGGTAAATATCAAATGATATTCCGTTCATAAGTAATGGAAAAGTCAGTGATACGTATTGGGATTATGAGCTCAAAAGGAAATACATGAATATCAGTTTCAATAATTATATATTGGAAACCATACACAAGAAAGCCAGCACCGTCTGACACCTAATACAGGAGTGACAGATCTAGAGAGAAATAAACAGATCAGTAAAGAGGCTGAGTCTTAGGTTGAATGTAATATATAACTATACATCCTTTATATTATTTTTGTACTATGAACCTATATTTCAACAATACGAGCCGGGGTGTGAACCCGAGACCGGATTGAAAGTCGGACGTCTTACCGCCAGGCTACTAGCGCTCTTACCACGAGGCTTCTCTAAGCGATACTAATATTTTAAATTCAAAAGTAACTCCAGCTGTCTGTTACATTTACACGCTTAAAAAACTAGTATATCGATTTCAATGAAATTTGAGACCATCCATATTGATGCCAAATGTAATGAAATAAAAGGTGTACTCACATTATCACAATTTCGCTTACCTTGAGAACAAGATTGGCAATAATGGCTATGTCAGCCACGGGAGCTCATCACCTGCAGCTCAGTGGAGTTCTCTGCAGTCAGCGCTCTTGAACTGGAACCGAATCCGGCTGTGGAGTTATTATGCATAATTATTAGTTTTTTTTTACATTCAACTACTATATTGATTTGTACTATTATCACTGCATGCGGCTGTACTCACTTGTGTTAAGTCACTACGCGCGAAACATGTCGCGCGTAGTGACTAAACACAAGTGAGTACAGCCGCATGCAGTGATAAAGTGTTAATATGTCTCACGAAAGTTTAAATTCAATATATTGATTTGGATGAAATCTGAAAACAGCCACAACTCTAGAACATATCCGTAATAAACACACAAATAAACTCCCTTTCCAAGATTCAAACTCGAGTTGAGACCTCCTTACAGTCCTTACTAATATTATAAATGCGAAAGTAACTCTGTCTGTCACTTCTTAACGCTTTTTAAACCACTTTACCGATGAAATTGATGAAATTTGGTGTGAAGATAGTTTGACTCCGGGAGTAACATATAGGTCGACAACACGCATATGTGACATCTCTGGAGTTGCAGGCGTCCATAGGTTACGGTAGTTGCTTAGCGTGTACCATCAGGCGGGTCGTATGCTTGTTTGCCATAGTCGTGTTACAAAAAAATATGGGGCAATCATTCACAAATCTACCTAGCCTCACAGTAAACTCAATAAGGCTTGTTACTATGGGTACTAGTCGGTGACAATAATAATATATCACAGAAGGAAAACATCCATAACTCGGGAACAAAGATTCATGATAAAGACACAAATAAACGCCCCTACCAGGATTCAAACCTGGGACATACAGCTTAATTCACTAATACTTAGGTACTTACTACAGTGGCCAAACAACCTAAAGTGGATCTTGGCCTCCGAGACCAAAGACCGCAGGGCTTCTCTTTTTTCTTTCTTCCTCATAGCGTTTGACCCAGCTTGGGTTCGCTTGACAACCACATTCCATGAATGGGCGTAGGCACTAGTTTTTACGAAAGCGACTGCCATATGACTTTGCAAGCAGAGGGGAAACAAGGTCTTATCGGGATTAGGTCCGGTTTCCTTACGATGTTTCCTTTACCGAAATGGACTGGTAAATATCAAATGATATTCCGTTCATAAGTTATGGAAAAGTCAGTGATACGAGCCGGGGTGTGAACCCGAGACCGGATTGAAAGTCGGACGTCTTACCGCCAGGCTACTAGCGCTCTTACCACGAGGCTTCTCTAAGCGATACTAATATTTTAAATTCAAAAGTAACTCCAGCTGTCTGTTACCTTTACACGCTTAAAAAACTAGTATATCGATTTCAATGAAATTTGAGACCATCCATATTGATGCCAAATGTAATGAAATAAAAGGTGTACTCACATTATCACAATTTCGCTTACCTTGAGAACAAGATTGGCAATAATGGCTATGTCAGCCACGGGAGCTCATCACCTGCAGCTCAGTGGAGTTCTCTGCAGTCAGCGCTCTTGAACTGGAACCGAATCCGGCTGTGGAGTTATTATGCATAATTATTCGTTTTTTTTTACATTCAACTACTATATTGATTTGTACTATTATCACTGCATGCGGCTGTACTCACTTGTGTTAAGTCACTACGCGCGAAACATGTCGCGCGTAGTGACTAAACACAAGTGAGTACAGCTGCATGCAGTGATAAAGTGTTAATATGTCTCACGAAAGTTTAAATTCAATATATTGATTTGGATGAAATCTGAAAACAGCCACAACTCTAGAACATATCCGTAATAAACACACAAATAAACTCCCTTTCCAAGATTCAAACTCGAGTTGAGATCTCCTTACTAATATTATAAATGCGAAAGTAACTCTGTCTGTCACTTCTTAACGCTTAAACCACTTTACCGATGAAATTTGGTGTGAAGATAGTTTGACTCCGGGAGTAACATATAGGTCGACAACACGCATATGTGACATCTCTGGAGTTGCAGGCGTCCATAGGTTACGGTAGTTGCTTAGTGTGTACCATCAGGCGGGTCGTATGCTTGTTTGCCATAGTCGTGTTACAAAAAAATATGGGGCAGTCATTCACAAATCTACCTAGCCTCACAGATTCATGATAAAGACACAAATAAACGCCCCTACCAGGATTCAAACCTGGGACATACAGCTTAATTCACTAATACTTAGGTACTTACTACAGTGGCCAAACAACCTAAAGTGGATCTTGGCCTCCGAGACCAAAGACCGCAGGGCTTCTCTTTTTTCTTTCTTCCTCATAGCTTTTGACCCAGCTTGGGGTTCGCTTGACAACCACATTCCATGAATGGGCGTAGGCACTAGTTTTTACGAAAGCGACTGCCATATGACTTTGCAAGCAGAGGGGAAACAAGGTCTTATCGGGATTAGGTCCGGTTTCCTTACGATGTTTCCTTTACCGAAATGGACTGGTAAATATCAAATGATATTCCGTTCATAAGTAATGGAAAAGTCAGTGATACGAGCCGGGGTGTGAACCCGAGACCGGATTGAAAGTCGGACGTCTTACCGCCAGGCTACTAGCGCTCTTACCACGAGGCTTCTCTAAGCGATACTAATATTTTAAATTCAAAAGTAACTCCAGCTGTCTGTTACCTTTACACGCTTAAAAAACTAGTATATCGATTTCAATGAAATTTGAGACCATCCATATTGATGCCAAATGTAATGAAATAAAAGGTGTACTCACATTATCACAATTTCGCTTACCTTGAGAACAAGATTGGCAATAATGGCTATGTCAGCCACGGGAGCTCATCACCTGCAGCTCAGTGGAGTTCTCTGCAGTCAGCGCTCTTGAACTGGAACCGAATCCGGCTGTGGAGTTATTATGCATAATTATTAGTTTTTTTTTACATTCAACTACTATATTGATTTGTACTATTATCACTGCATGCGGCTGTACTCACTTGTGTTAAGTCACTACGCGCGAAACATGTCGCGCGTAGTGACTAAACACAAGTGAGTACAGCTGCATGCAGTGATAAAGTGTTAATATGTCTCACGAAAGTTTAAATTCAATATATTGATTTGGATGAAATCTGAAAACAGCCACAACTCTAGAACATATCCGTAATAAACACACAAATAAACTCCCTTTCCAAGATTCAAACTCGAGTTGAGATCTCCTTACTAATATTATAAATGCGAAAGTAACTCTGTCTGTCACTTCTTAACGCTTAAACCACTTTACCGATGAAATTTGGGGTGAAGATAGTTTGACTCCGGGAGTAACATATAGGTCGACAACACGCATATGTGACATCTCTGGAGTTGCAGGCGTCCATAGGTTACGGTAGTTGCTTAGTGTGTACCATCAGGCGGGTCGTATGCTTGTTTGCCATAGTCGTGTTACAAAAAAATATGGGGCAATCATTCACAAATCTACCTAGCCTCACAGATTCATGATAAAGACACAAATAAACGCCCCTACCAGGATGCAACCGCCGCAGAGCCGCAGACGAGCTGGCGGAGCGCGCCAACACTGCCGCACGCCGCAGCGACATGCGCGAGCTGTACGAAATCACGCGCCGCCTCAGCGGTCGTCGAGCCCGTGCAGCGAAGAAACCGCTGAAAGGTAAAGACGGCAGTCTCTTGTGTACCTCGAGCGAGCAGCTGCAAAGGTGGACCGAACACTTCTCGAGCCTGCTGGAGCAAGCCCAATCCCCTGACAACCAGCATACCTGTACCGACCTTCCAGACGAGCTGTTGTGTGTGTCGACGGCACCACCCTCCTTCGAAGAAGTGTTGGTAGCGGTGAAGGCCCTGAAACCAGGGAGAGCGCCGGGGATTGACAGTATACACGTAGACATGCTGAAGGCCGATGCTGCGACGTCTGCTACTCTACTGTATCCCCTATTGACCCGTATCTGGGAAGCTGGACGTGTACCCGATGAGTGGAAACAAGGACTCCTGGTGAAAGTCCCAAAGAAGGGTGATCTTTCGCAATGCGATAACTGGCGCGGCATAACACTCCTACCTACTGCCGCAAAAGTTCTAGCGAAGATTCTGCTCAATCGCATTGCTCCAAGAGTAGCAGAGACGCTGAGAAATGAGCAAGCAGGCTTCCGCCCAGGTCGCTCCTGCACAGACCACACTAATACCCTACGCATCCTCATTGAACAGTGTGTCGAATGGCAGTCAGAGCTTTTCCTGGCGTTTGTGGACTTTGAAAAAGCCTTTGACACCGTGAAGTGGAGCGCGCTGTGGTCCAGCCTCAGTCGCAGGGGCATACCGGAGTGCATCATCCGCATTATTCGCTCCTTGTACGAAGGGAGCACATGCAGGGTGGTCCATGAAAAGGAAATGGGAGCGCCTATAAGAATAACTGCTGGCGTGAGGCAAGGATGCCTCCTATCACCATTGTTATTCATAATTCTTCTCGATGACGTGATGAGAAAAGTGGTCGAAACACCAAGAGGCATTACTTGGGACACTAAGGAGCTGGAGGATCTTGATTACGCCGACGACATCGTGCTGATTTCGCCATCTCTAGACCATCTTAAAGCTAAACTCGAGAGCCTTCAAGAGGAAGCTGAAGTCATGGGCCTGCGAATCAACCGACGTAAAACTGTTGATATGCGAGTAAAATCAGATTGCTCGGAACCTTTGTTGCTCAAAAACGATCGCCTTGAATCCGTCTCAAAATTTGTATATCTGGGAAGCACAATATCATGTCGGGGAGGTGCAGACGAAGACATCGAGAGTAGGATTAAGAAGGCAAAAGCTGCTTTTGCTCAACTGAAGCCTGTTTGGGATTCCAACGTGCTAACTCGGCGCATTAAAATCTCCCTCTTCGAATCCATTGTCAAGTCCGTGTTGCTCTTCGGCTGCGAAACGTGGAGAGTGACAAAGGGGCTGACACACAAGCTACAAGTGTTTGTCAATAAGTCCCTTCGGTCGATCCTCCGCATTTTCTGGCCGGAGACTATAAGAAATGAGGACTTGTGGAGTATATGCCATCAGTCTCCGATCGCCCAGGAAGTAGCGCTGCGGAAGTGGAGATGGATCGGACATACTCTTCGAAGAGGAGCGTCGGATAATGCCAGTATCGCTTTCGAGTGGCGGCCTCAGGACAGTAAGCGAGCCAGCGGACGCCCTGTACACACGTGGCGGAGGAGCATTGAGAGCGAGCTACGAGCCGTAGGAATGAACTGGAGAGAGGCCAAGACCGTTGCTCAGGACAGAAAGGCGTGGAAGGATCTTGTGCGGGCCCTATGCACCTCCGGGGTGCCCTAGGAACAACAACAACAACAACAACAACCAGGATGCAAACCTGCGACATACAGCTTAATTCACTAATACTTAGGTACTTACTACAGTGGCCAAACAACCTAAAGTGGATCTTGGCCTCCGAGCCAAAGACCGCAGGGCTTCTCTTTTTTCTTTCTTCCTCATAGCATTTGACCCAGCTTGGGGTTCGCTTGACAACCACATTCCTTGAATGGGCGTAGGCACTAGTTTTTACGAAAGCGACTGCCATATGACTTTGCAAGCAGAGGGGAAACAAGGTCTTATCGGGATTAGGTCCGGTTTCCTTACGATGTTTCCTTTACCGAAATGGACTGGTAAATATCAAATGATATTCCGTTCATAAGTTATGGAAAAGTCAGTGATACGAGGCCTCCGGCCGGCCCTTGTAAAAATTTGTCCAGGGACGCCACCCCCTAAGGCCGCCTCTGTGCTAAAATAAGCATTTTTAACAGGACAATAAATAAAAAATTCTTTTAAATCAAAAATAGTCACAATAATAATTAGGATATGGTTTTTTGTTGAGCTGTAAAATACTAGCCCTTGAAAAGTCTTTTACACCTATGTTTTGCACAAGCCTTCCCCTATATTTTTTACACTTTTTGCTAAAATTTGTCTTTTTTTATTGCATACTGAACACCAAATATTACACTACCTTGCATGTTCACATTCGAGGCGGTGGTCTTTGTAAAGAAATACCGGGACCTATTTAAAACAACTAAAGTTGTTTATAATAGAAACACAAGATACTTGTATTAGATTTTGCCCCGAACACATCCCTTTTTATGAAAAACAACAATAGCTCAAAAAACAGTTTTATTGTTTGATATTGAGCAATGATTGTAGTTTTAAGACATTTTAATATTAGTATTGGCTACAGATTGTTGTTTTAGTTAACATTTGCATGCCTAACTGGCACAATTTCATTGTAGAGAAATATCCAGTCAATGCCATTTTATTGTACCATATTTTTTGCAGTTAAAGAATTTATGATTTTGATACTCTGGTACACAACCAAGGATTCTAAAAGATAAAAGAGTCTTATAAATAGGTATTTACCAGTTGAAACTGCCGAATTCCACGTGTGTGAAAAACTGACGAGAAGTTGGAAAACAGCACGGCATCGTTGTACGAAATAATGAAGGAGAATTTGGAAACTTTGCCAAAAACCACAAAAGAAACGCAATGCGCTGAAAATTTAGCACTTCACCAGCATATTCTAGTAATTTAACTATTTAAAGAGAAATAGCAGCGTTTAGGTCAAGTTTAAATTATGAAATCATTATTATCAAACACTACATTAAATTCTCTTTGTTATCTAACAACTTCATTACTTCAGTCAACAAAGACGAAACATCAAGTTCAAACTTTAACGGTCGATGTCATTATTGTCAATTGGCATTTTTTCAACATATTTTATAATATTTTTTTGATTTGCTTGATTTATTAAATTTGTTGAAAATATAAAAAAATTTAAAGCAAAATTACGCTGATTATTTTAAAAGCAATATTTTTTTATGGTTTTGGAAAAATAATAACTTGCAATGATTCGTGAAAAGGAACCGTGAAATGTGACGATGAGGAGCGTTCGTAACTTTTTTCATTCTAGTGTAACGTTAAAAAAACCTCGCAAAACACAAAACTTTCTTTCTCCTTTCTTCCTATCTATTAAAGGTATATTTATTTCAGATATTATGTTTTTCGCATTAAATAAGACACCATCATAAGTTATCGCATCGTTATAAACTTTATTTAGTTTCAGAACAAACCCTCAATTTATTTTTTTCCAGCCATAGACAATACATTACCTCAAAACGGGGAGTTTTCGTTGAGCTTACGACAAAACCAGTCAAAGTTGAACGACTATTGAGCGGCAATAGGGACGTAACATTAACTTAAAAGCAATTCAGCGCACTTTTACCTCACCGGAAAACTGAGCGGCGTTAAAAAGTTACCGATAGGCCCCCTGTGCAATTGTGCATCTGCTAAGTGTCACTGTCAACGTCAGCTTGACAAATAATTTGTTTTTTAAATTGTTTGAGCTACGTGTTTTCTCGCTTTAACGCATTTCACTGAACAGTTTTACCAGTACGTGAAACAGATTGAAAGAAAGTTTGTTTAAGGTATGGGTTAAAACACTCGTTTTTCTGCTCCTTATTTTACTACGGTCCAGCCAGCGATTCTGTCACCCATTTCATTTATCATATGTCAAATCAGAATTTGTTGACGAGAGTCGAAAGCTGAGTGAACGTAAAACTAATGATTGGTGTAATTGTACAATATTAATCAGATTATACATAAAAAATTCCGTGTAATAGCTACTAACTCATCCCCATGGTTTGGAACATAACTTCTCTCTTTGGAAAAGCCTAACTTTGAATAATCAGAAGTGCAGTGTAACTTTCGAAAATGTCCTTCCTTCGGGGCTCAGAGAACTACGTGTGGTGCACAACGAGCGTGCTGGGCAAGGGCGCGACGGGCGCCGTGTTCCAGGGCGTCAACAAGAACAACGGCGAGCCCGTAGCGGTGAAGACCTTCAACCAGCTGAGTCATATGAGGCCTCATGATGTTCAGATGCGCGAGTTCGAAGTGCTTAAGAAGGTGAAACATGAGAACATCGTGAAGTTACTAGCTATTGAAGAGGAACAAGAGGGCCGTGGCAAGGTAGAGTACCTGTTATAATTTTTTTTTTTTGTGTATTATATTTCTGTACAATAATGTTTTTTCATCTCAAGGTTATTGTCATGGAACTGTGCACGGGCGGCAGCCTATTCAACATTCTCGACGACCCAGAGAACACCTACGGCTTACAAGAACACGAGTTCCTGCTTGTCTTGGAACACTTGACTGCGGGCATGAAACATTTACGAGACAATAATCTTGTGCATAGAGATTTAAAGCCTGGTAATATAATGAAGTTTATCAATGAGGATGGGACTACAACATACAAGCTTACAGACTTCGGAGCAGCTAGAGAATTGCAAGAGGAAGAACAGTTTGTGTCCTTATATGGTACAGAAGAGTACTTACATCCTGATATGTATGAGCGGGCTGTGCTGCGGAAGCCAGTGGGGAAGAGTTTTGGGGCTACAGTGGACTTGTGGTCTATAGGGGTGACACTGTACCATGTGGCGACAGGCCAGCTGCCTTTCAGACCTTACGGGGGCAGAAGAAACAAGGAAACCATGTTTTATATTACTACCAAGAAGGCCTCGGGAGTTATAGCTGTAAGTTCAATGTATTGCGTTACTTTGCTTGAGATTTACAAAAAATCTACACCTATTTAGGTGTTTAGTTTTCACAAAAGAAATCTTTAAAATTCCTATGTTATTAAATTTCCATTCATTTAATTGTATTTTAGGGCACACAAACAACAGAAAATGGTCCCATAGACTGGGCGCGAGAACTCCCATCTCACTGCCAGCTCAGTGTAGGCCTCCGTAAGCTGGTGACACCACTACTAGCAGGACTACTGGAAGTGGACCCACACAGGATATGGACCTTCGAGAGGTTCTTCTCGGAGGTGCAGGCTGCCACGTCCACCACTGCTATACATGTGTTCCATGTCAACAAAGCATGTAGTGTCAAGGTAAGTTTCATATTATTTGATCAAGATAATGGCATTTTTAAGACACTGTCCTGATATGTGGGTACATGGGCTTTATTTGTTGAGGCATTTAGGGTTCACTATACATTGGACATTTCATAGAGTAAGCATTAAACAAAGAAAATAGTTTGAACTGTAAATGGCTCAACAATTAAAGTCCATGACTGCACTGGTTTTACTTAATCAAAATGAATGAAAATCATAATATCCAGCAGACATATGTAAATAGCATAACATAAAACAATGTAAGTATCAATATGACCTACAAATATATTTGTTGATTTCACAAAATTAGGACAGGCCAAGGTCTCCTTATACTTTTAAATATAACAGTATTATCCCACACCATTTGTCCTTACAATAAAGTATTGAATTTCGCTGACTACATAATGATAATGAACAACAATGCTCTTTGTTGTAACATTCTCAAGTTACATAAAGGAGTTTGAGCTTTAAAAAAAACATTGTTTCAATCACGATGTAATTAGGTACAATTTTCTGATCAATAACCCGGAAATGCCCCTATGTTTCTAGGCTGACATTATTCTTACTTAACGTCAACTGCTCCAACTTTGCCTACGAATCTCAGCTTTACCTGGCTTGAAAAACATGGTTTTCTTCACCAAACAGCTATTTATTTATATCTTGTTCCTGAGATGGCCGCCTTTGTCCCATCTCAGGAATGAGATAAAAATTGCTTTGATGAAGAAAACCATGTTTTTTAAGCCAGGCAAAGTTGAGCATCGTGGGCAAAGTTGTGGCAGTCGACGGTACCTATTTAAAGCATAAAAAGTTGCCTTTTGAAAGGATATTAATTAAGGTTCCTAATGTAATTTCCTAACAGGATTCAATTGCTTTTGTCACTGTTGTAAATGCACTTTTTGACCACGTTATTATGAGAAAATATGTAACCTTGACTCCACGGTTTAAGCTATACAATAACGTGAAATCAAAAGGGTTAAGGGACAACCCCACACCTGATCTGAATTCAGTAAATTCATAGACAAAATGCTTAAATTTGTCTGGTTGCTTAAATTTGCCTATGGCGTCCATACAAATAATCAGCTACCATAGCCAAATTTGAGCATTTTGTCTATGGATTTTCTTAACTCAGCTCCGGTGTGTGGTGTCCCTAAAAGTTAAGGGTCAAAACAGACCTAGCGGAATTCCTCGCGGAATTAGCGGAAGTAGCGGAAATTTGTCTATGGTAGCAGATTTTTTGTATGGAAGCCATAGACAAATTTCCGCTACCATAGACAAATTTCCGCTACTTCCGCTAATTCCGCGAGGAATTCCGCTAGGTGTGTTGAGACCCTAAAATAGTATAAAGGGTTGCATACAAAACGAAGTGACCCACATTGTCAGCTCTCTAGTTTTAGAAAACGTCGCTCATTCATGACTATGTTTCTATTTACGTTAACGTAAACCCGCGCATCAATTTCCCTCGTGTGATTCAGCGTCATTATCATTACATTACGTTGCATAATGATTGTGGAGCCCTGCGATGTGCCCGCAAAATATGACCGCAGTAACACAGTGATAACTTTTCAACCAGTACTTTAAATTGATACTAATAGTCATCAGCATCACCTAGTATGGAAATTTCTGTAGGGAGTAAACTGTTTTAATTGCCCTTAAGTATATTAACAGGTGCATAAATAATGTATCTGTGTAAAAATCTGCGATAAAATCACTACGTGGGAGAGGGGCTCAAAAAGAAGGCAAAATATGATCACATGATTTCTGGATGACCCCTAACTGGTTAAATTGTAACCTGGTTAAAACAAGGTACGGCTTACTATTTCTAGCGTTTGTCCCGCTCTTGCCACGGCTGAATTGAGCCTGGAGCCCGTTCGGCAACCTAATCCCAGGAATTGACGTAGGCACTAGTTTTTACGAAAGCGACTGCTATCTGACCTTCCAATCCTGAGGGGAACCTAGGCCTTGTTGGGATTAGGTCCTGTTTCCTTACGATGTTTTCCTTCATCGAAAAGCGACTGGTAAATATCAGATGATATTTCGTACATAAGTTCCGAAAAACTCAGTGGTACCAGCTGGGGTTTGAATCCGAGACGTTCAGATTGAAAGTCTAACATTCTACTGCCAGGCCACCAGCGCTTGAGGTAAGATTTACTATACATGTACAAAATTAGGCGAGATTTTGGAAATGGAAGTTTATTATGAAGTCCCAATACTGAGTGTTGTGTTAGCTGTGGTTGCGCAAGCGGCGCGAAACAATGGCTCACCTTGGCGGAAATTTGAGCGCGGCGGCAGCGGCGGCGGCGGCGGGTGAAGGCTGATCGAAAGTCTATGGATTATGGATGCGGGTTACGGGTTTCATTACAATTATTGTTTTAATAGTAACGCTTATTTAACGGCCTTGTGGCTATCAGCAACAATTGACCATTGTAGACCTTGTGTCGTTGCATTAAGGTTCACTAATGTTGTGTAAAAGCCGGTACACCTTTCGTATTTCTCAAAATATTTGTGTTGCCCTTTCTATATTGCGGAATAAGAAAGAGGCAACACGATACGAATATTTGGACAAAGAAGGCCAATCTTTCATAAGAACGGTTCTGTTTCTTGAGATCAGCTGCCCCCAAACTATGGCTCGCGGGCCGCCTTTGTTACCTAACATAGTGATTGAAAATTTTAACACCTACGCAAACCATGAAGCTAGTCATTTAATTATAAAAATTCCGCTTTAAACTTGTGTTCTTATTTCACTTTTTCACCAACCAACACGCTTTAAATTACTTTATAGAAAAATAAACTTGCTCGCTCTTGTAACGCCACATTGAATGAATCCCGAACGCGGAGAATATTCTGTTGAGTCCATTCAACTTTCCCGTTCATCCAATCTTAAAGGCGTTTTACATCCTACATTTATATATTATTTGTTGTCCGTCAGGTATTCATGAAACCCGAAGACCGTTTCGAACAACTCCAAACGGCCCTCCTCGAGCAATGCGGCGTGGTGGCCGAATCCCAAGTCCTACTATACGCCGACCGTCTCCTTCTGAAAGAGGTGGACGAAAACACCCCCGGACGCAATTACCCCGCCGCCACAGCTACAGAGCCATTGCTACTGTTCAATAAGAGTTCGACGAGCGTCAGCCTAGCTCCTGAACCTGATGCTCCGAAGTTTCCAGTCTTTCCTAATATCGTGTCGGTGGAGAATGACGCTAGTCAAGCTAAGGTGAGTCATACTTACAAGTGAACTGTCTACTACTGAGGGAGGTGGACTAAAATACCCCCAGATGGAATTATCACTCTATCGCCGCTACTGAATTTTCGCAAACTGAATACCTATAAATAAATAAAATAGTTCGTCCCACGGGGTTTGAACCCTCGCCCATTCGTTCGTAAGTCTCATGCCATACCACAGTGCCACCGCTGCTGTTACGCTAAGATGCGAAATATAGATTTGTATACCGCGGTTGACTACCAGTCATGCCAAAACATGACATGAACTTTATTGCTTATGAAATAAGCTTCACCTATAAACGAGAATCTACGTTACATCGTGTAACGCGCGACATGCAGAAGGCAGGCTTAAATATTTGAGGCGATGGAATAAGTTTCACTTTAAAAAGAGATGACGGGATGACTTGGTCGCATTCTGTAAAAAGTGGTTGAAAACGTCAACCAACAGGGTCGAATGAGGAAATAGAGGAGGAGAAGGGAGGCTTTTGCCCAGCAGCTAACGAAAAAAAACCTATCAAATGAAAGGGAGTTGAAGAAAATCGTGCTGTGAGAGAAACGAATTTTTTTTTAAAGATAAATAATTTATAAATTATTTAAAAAAAATCGCGAAAATTGACCATGATATGATACCGCTCTGTATCAATACTCGTAGTAGGATGATACAAAGTCTAATTTGTTTGTGTAGACGGCGTGCAGCGTCGGTCACGTGATCAAGCGTCGCGTGGAAGCCCTGGCCGCGGCGTCCCAGCTGTGCGGCGCCGCCGTGGCCCGCTGGGGCGCGCTGCTGGGGACTCGCCTGGCGGCGGCGGCGCAGCGCACCGAGGCGCTAGCAGCGCACGCCCAGAGGCTGCACGACGCGGCGCGAGCGCTCGATCTGCTCACACAGGTACACAAGCCATCTAATATATCGGAGCAGCCGGGGTACTCAAAAATATCTGAACATGCACTTTATCGCCTTGACAATAGAGGCGTTGTTCAGATATTTGTGACCACTTTGGCCGCTCTGATATATCTGATGGCGACTGTACATTGGTTGTTTTGTCTAGTTGTACTAGTGTTAAGTATGTTTTACGGCCTACTAGCCTAGCAGTAACCCTGCTTCCAAAACTTAAGAAATCATTAATTTCAGTTTATTATTTTAAGTATTGACTTTTTAAACTATTAGCTTGTAGTTGCCGATGCATCACCGCCGACGTGGCACAAATATTTTAATCGTGGCGCCGTCGTCACCTTATCAGCTATCGGCGTTCATTCATATCTTAAATACGCTTACTAAAACGTACTACACATTTCGCTTTCATTACTCTTTTTACCTTCCTGGGTATATCGACTCAAAGCTGTTTTGTTTTTTTAAATGACTTTAGGTACAACTACCTCCGGGTGCCCTGAGGTTAATTTTTTAAACCCTTCAGTTCGATCGCCAATTTCAGATCAAATGAATATAAGAGTTATATTGATAAAGTCTGTTCATCAGGTGAACAAGCATAACGGCGGCGCCTCGTCCGAGCCAGAATGGTCCGCCATGGCGGGGCTGCTGGCGCGCGAGGCGGGCGCCCTGCGCGCGGCGGCGGCGGCGCTGGCGGCGCGCCACGGCGGCGCGGGCGCGCCCGGCCTGCGCGCCGAGTGGGCCGCGGCGCAGCGCCAGGCGCCCTGCGTGCACGACCAGCGGCTGCACATCAGGGCCAGGACGCTCATTGAGCGGTGAGTGACGGCTGTCAAAACTACTAATTGTTTACTAAGGAAAGCCTCAATACCAAGGTTTTATTGTTATGAGCGTGTGATGACATGTAGTTTTCTGTGATTTATCTTTCGCGATATCTATCTAATTATCAGGTACATGTTGTCAATTTTGAACTCTAACTTGTCTGACACTGTTACCCTTTAGCAAAGTTGAAACTTGCGCTTTTTCAAGATCAACTGAGATTTAAGATGTCGCTGCATCAGTCAGCCTCTTGCAAACAGACAGACATAGAATGTGCCTTTTGCCAGATTACGCGAGTCTTGGCAGCACCTGGTCCGCGACCGCGCCACACGCGCGTTGACGTACAACGACGAGCAGTTCCACGTGCTGGAGCGCATCACGGTGGCGGAGGCGGGCAGGAGAGTCCGCGCGCTGCTGCAGAGAGCCGCGCCCATGGCCCGCGCCCGCGCCGACGCTCTACACGACTGGTATCAGGTTAGTATCTTACTTGTTTCTATGCGTCGGGTTGACTACCGTTCCTCGATCTACCTACGGAGCGGTAGCAGACGTTTACCTTCACAAGTCTTAATGAAATCCCTGCATCTACCTGATGGGTACTTCTTCATAAGAATCTGTTACTATCTCTTCATTCATTTAAAGTAAACCTGATACTATGTTTATTGTCGTACCGTGTCGGCAGGTGGCCCAAACTGTGTGGCTCCAAACGTGCATCCTGGACAAGGACGCGAGCGGCGCCGAGCTGAAGCTGCTGGCGCTGGCCGCGCGGCTGCAGGACGCCGAGCTGCGCGCTCGCGTGCAGCTGCAGGACCATGTAAGCTATTTGATAACATTCACTTATCCGGAAAGTGATATGTATATTACGATGTTAAAAAATAGACTAAACTTGTCTGAAGATTACATTTACCTTTTAGCAGCAACTGATAATAAATATGGACGGCGAGCTTCAAACAAACCGTCAGCCTGAAACTGGGAAACAACTCGATATACGCATGCTCACTACACTACCAATCAAAAGGCGTCAAAATATTAGTCTGTTTTCAATTACAACAATTACTTAAAATACGATTGGTCTGTGTCAAAATAATTTGCTGTTATTCGTCATAGCACTGACACTTGAAAATGACAAGACAACGGTGTCATTGGAAACGCATTATCAGTGGACGATTTCATAAAATAAAGAACAATCTTCGAATGTATCTTTTTTTTTTGATAGGTTTGAATTTTATTTTTAAGGAAATAAGCTGATACTAACGTAATCGTGTTTTACTGTAGCGTTAAATGACGTTATCACAGAGTGCGTCTCTATCATACCTTAATAACTGAAAAGCGTGCACACGCAGTGAGTATTATTATAGAACGAGCGGAGCGTCGGAAGTGAGTTCTTACAAACAGCTTCTGGCTCCTGGGACGTCTCTGCATTTCGATGACTTTCTGATTTTGAGAGTTCGATCGACGATTGAAAGACTGAACTTGAGTAACGTTTTCTTGATCTTTATGAAATTTGTTGGGGTTATAGTAGGGATACATATATGTAGTTTGAGAGTTCGTATATGAGCAGGATCGATTAAGGGGTTATGGAGCTAGAAAGCGGGAAAAGTTCATCACACGGGTCTTGTTATATTGGTCTGCTTGTTTTGTTTAATTTAAATGTGTAAATTAAAATTCATCTTTGATTTCTTTGCGGTAGGTATCACTCATTTCCATAGACAGACTATACAGCCTGCCTCTGGTTGTAGAGCTTTATCTGCGAAGACCGATTGTGCTTTAGCCTATAACTAAACCTGACCAGAAATACATATATGACCATTGTCAAGAGGGTGCTTTTTTTTCTTATGTATATGATGACAGTTCAGTTTAGTATGAAACATTTTGTGGCAATGAAATTTCACAACATGGCGCATGGTCATATATTTCTGGTCAGGGTTTATGTGAATAATGGTTATTTAATGTTTTTTTTTTCATACAAAGTAAAAACTAATTTTCTTGTACTGCATCCAATAAAGCAACAGATGGTTTTGATTATTTTGTACATTGCTTGCTCAAACAAGTTTGGAACTGTGAATTATTTTACAAATGTAGTTATTTTTAAAAGTTCTGATTCAGTTTTATAAGCAAAATCGATTATTGCCGGTTGGATTGAATAGCGGTACTATTTTTATACAAATGAACCGGTATATAATTTCGGTATTCCGGCTGCTAATTGATATTTTAGGATATTTTTTGGTTAATCTAATAATTTATTACGTTTACTTAAATTACATTTCAGAATATCACGTCAACAATGCAAATGTCGGCTATTTTGATTTTAAATAATACCAACAACGATCCCTGCTCCGAAGCAATTGTATACTATTTACTTTATCTGCGTCTTTTGAAATATGGGGTGTAAACATGTATATTTAATTTAACTCAAAACATTTATTTGAATAAAAAGTAATAAGTAAATAATCATAAGACATTTCAATGGTTGTTCAAAAGTGGGCATAGCACCATCCCCATAGAAAATTATCCGGTAAAAGAAATTTAAAATAATGTAGTTTCGGCTTTACTTACGTATGATAAGTGATGTCGTCTTTTTTATTATTTTTACCAGATCAACTCTGGCACCATTTTACGGCGCAAGAAGGCATTTTTAATTATTTATTAGATTTTTTTCATAAACGTCACTACTACCGTGTCATAGGACCGCCATTTGTTAACTAACGGGCCTCGTGGCAGAGTTTGCAAGCACCGCCCCTCGCGGCAGACTTTTTGTGGGGTCATTTTGCAGCTCGAGTTCATAGTCTAGGTATATTACCAGTCGCTGCCTTTTAGTAGTTTATGTTACGTAATAAGGGTCCTTAAAAACCGAGTGTGGTTTTAATAATAGTAATAAGATCGCACAAGTGTTATAAGGCCTAATTGCGTACAGTTGCATACACTGTTTTATCTACACACATATTATAAATCCTAAATGACGTGTTCGGGCTTCGGAAACCCTTAGAATGACCGCCATTGCACCGCCGACTTAATTGTGCCTGTCGGGGGGCAGGTTAGCAGGCCGGATTTTCATTACTTTACCGATATATTGATGGGTTGATGAATTTTTATGCAATGGTGGTAATTACATACGGTTTCCGAACGCAGATAGAGGAATTATTATATGGGTGTAGATAAAATATTAAAAAAATTTCAGCTCAACACAAAAGTAGCCGATCCTCCAGTGGACAAAGCTAAAGAGTCGGCGCGAGCCCGCGGCGGCGTGACGGCGTCCGGCGCCGGCGTGCGCGCATTACTGCACGCCCACGACGAGCTCGCCGCCGCCGCCGCCAACAACGGCGCGCTCGTCGCCAGGCTCGCGGCGCTCGCGAGCGAACTGCAGCCTTAGCGCCAACACAATACGGCGCATTGTCGCGTGCGTACACCGTATTGTCAGAACTATCGCGAGTTTAGTGTGTGTCAACCCGATTGTATAAAAAGTGAAGACAGTGTAGAGTGTAATGGAAATTATGAATGTACTGAACATGATAGTGAAAAAGAAACCTATACTAGTGAACTGGATAACCAATCTGGTGCAATAGAGTGTAATGGAAACAATGATTCTAAACTGGAATGCAATGGAAATTGTGAAGTTAGTGAAACGGAAAGTGAAACGACTACGGACAGTTTGAGTGACAGTGATCCATCAGTGACATCTGGTGTTGGGACGGTGATCCATGGGTCGGTGAGCTCCAGAGATGTGGCCTCGCTGGACGAGGATGTGAAGAAAAGTCGTGGGAAGTCGACTTGTGTTGTTATATAATACTTTTAGAAGCTTGCCATTGGCTGACTTACTGCATTAGTGAAAATTGGTTTTTAAACCACAACATTATTTGTTTTGAAAGATTTGTGAGGCACTGAGAACTATATACCTAAAGTACACCATAAAGGGTGCACTTCAAAGTGAAGGACTTTACTTTATGACATTCTTTGTTGCTGCATAACCAGGTAGCATGTGCCAAAGCCAACAAGCTTGAGGCTCTTTTAAAAATCAATTTAAGAAACTAAGGTGTTATTGAACTTAAACAGATCTCTTAAATAAACCCCTCCAATATTTTCTTAAGATTAAAACATCAATTTATTATTTGAACTGGGAATAGATCTCAATCCTGTATTTATATAAGTAGCAGTGTAAAGTTACTTTAGACAGCAAATAGAGCAATATGCACATTAGCATTTAATCAGACCAATGAAACTTAGCATAAGGCCAGAATGCCAAAATCACCTCATTTGATGAATTTCTTGCACTAAGTATACATATTGTAACCTACATCTAGTGTACTAAGCATTAGGAAGACTCAACTTGTAAGTTAGTGGCGCATGAATCTGAAAGGCTCTGCATGCATTGTATAGGCCTAATATACTAAGAAGTAACTAATTTAATATTTGACTTTATCGAAAAAAAAATCTTAAAAGTCGGCTCTTCACCATAACAAGTTTGAACGAACAATATTTGTCTTCCTTCTTCTCCCTGGTGCAATATGACTATGTAATGTAATGGTGCACATATGTGATTATGAAAAGAGTTTTATGCATTCCTATATTTAATCATAATAAACTTAATTTAAGAGATTGTATAGTGTTAAAAATATTTTAATGTAAATAATTATGCAAAAGATAGACAATAAGGAAAGTAAATAAATCAATTATTATGAAAATAGTGGTTTTGATAATAAAACACAACGTGGAATGTACATGTAATATAATTATTAATTATGTTTTAGATAACAGTAATAAAATAATTTATCAAGTAACCTAAGCTTAGGTACAGTTCGGCCGTAGCTTTATTACGCTCAGCTTATTTATAAAACATACTCTGACAGGGATCAGCCTCTCCTATTTATTAACAACTGATTTATTTATAGCTCCGACCATATTTAGACATTTTTTTAGTTTGCTTCATAGCCTCAAAATTTAGTTTAACCTTTTGAACGCCAAACATCGGCTTTGGCGGTCAAAGGGTTAACACATGAGACTGGAGAGGTCAGAACCAACGTCCTTGAAACATACAAAAGGTATAAATACAAATTCACTTCATAATCGCTTCATCACAAAATCATGAAAATAAATAGATCATTGATTTTCCAGTGAGGGAGATCGATATTTAATTAATGTTTTGTTCTCTCTTGAATAACTCATTGGTTCAATAAACCAGGAATTCCTCAAAACCTAATATGTAAATGAATTCGAAAATGTTGTCATACATAATACATAAATCAAAAACGCTCTAAATCTTATAGAAATGTCTAATTGCTAAAGCTGCGTCCTTTTTGTTTATTAAGAAATTAAAGTTGAGTCAAACACGCCAGATTAGCTTTTCCTAATGCATCTTGATGTCAGATTAGCTCTTCCTAGTGCATCTTATTGCGGATTGCATTTTCCTATATAAACAAATTATTGTTTATGGATCACCTCATTTGTTTTAATTTATATGCATATTCATTTATTTTCAATGCAAGCTTTTAAGTATTAAGTTCAAAGTTTCAAACTACAAAAAAAAGTAGTGACTAAGTTATCATAAGAATTAATTTCGAAAATCTATATTTTTTGTTAAGCTGCTATCTATACTTTTATCACTGCAATAAAAAGCATTATTTGCTTTTCATTGCCGCCTACTAACCTACAAACGAGATTTATCCGACACGCCGGTAACAACGGAGTCGGCGTGACCGTCTAAAAAGCATAAGTTGCTACTAATTTTAAAAACGAACGTGACAGTCTTGTCGTGAATAGCATCTAACATTTTATATTTTAACTTAGAATTAAAATACAGCAAGCATATATGTGGTCTTGGTAAAAAAAAAGTTCATTATGCGGTTAAAGCGCCTAACTTATTTTCAGCGGGTGTTTGTTACGCACAAGTGCCGCAAAATCATTTTACAAGTAGAGTTCAAAATGTCCATTTCAGTACGTGTACTTTGTTAAGTGACGTTCAGTAAAAAACAGCTATTCTGTAGTCACCAAAGTATAGTATCAGGTGGAAGGAAAATATGGTCATCTTTGTTGAAAACTATTTCTATCCACCTAATATAATACCGTTAAGGGTCGCCACACACCTAGCGGTTTTCCTCGCGGAATTACCGGAAGTAGCGGAAATTTGTCTATGGTAGCGGAAATTTGTCTATGGTAGCAGATTTTTTGTATGGAAGCTATAGATAAATTTCCGCTACCATAGACAAATTAAGCATTTTGTCTATGAATTTCCGCTATTTCCGGTAATTCCGCGAGGAAAACCGCTAGGTATGTGGTGACCTTAACCTAGAATGTGTCGCTACTCGCTGCTCGCTATGAGTAGGCGGGGTCCTGGCGCGCGAGCGGGCGCGGGCGCTCCACGAGGCGGTAGTGGCGGTGCGCGGCCTGCACGCGCCGGAACCCGCGCAGCAGCTCCGCGAAGTCCAGCCCCGCCGCCTCCGCGCCCGCCGCCGGTATCGTTCTGTGGAACAAACACTCATGTAAAAAGGCGGTTGAGGATATTGGCGCAGGCGGCGTAGCGACTTTAAGTTGACAATGCCGCATTCTCATCGTATCAAGCTGTAGAAAAATTACGGTGCCCGTGAAAATAACTTCTAAATTACGTCACACATTGGTTCGAACAAAAATGAAGAAGTAGTAAAATTAAAATTGCTTTAATCCCATTTTAATCCGTATAAATACGCGCCCGAGAATGAACGTCACCCTATTCAAGCTGGTACAGTCGACGTCACAGATATCTTTACACTTTTGCACCTTATTATTATTTCCGAGCAGTAAGGTCCAAAAGTGTAAACGTATCTTTGACGTCGACTGTACGACTTGTACGAGCATTGTCAGATTCCTGAGATGACATAAGAAAGGTATCATACAGAGCGGGTTTGTCTGGAGGTGGCGCACACTGCAGCCGCCGGCGCAGCGTGTGGAACGCCTCACTCTGAGGCAGTAACATCAAGAGACCGTACAGCGCACCTCGCAGCTCCGCGCTCTGGGTGCCACTCAGCAATTCTAGGCGCATGTCTAAAACAAACAAGTAGCTGTTACGGCGTCTAGTGGTAAAAATTTGCCGGCGGCGGCGTTAGTTAAATACGCTGGTCGCTGACTCTGTTAAAAATTATAAACGGATTATTTTGTAATAAACTTAATGTAGAGCTAGAAAAATAGTTTACAAAAATGTAATATACTCACAAGCAAATATAGGCGATTCGATGAGCTGCACAAGCTTGTCCAACTCCGTGAGAAAGTCAACGGTAATTTCCAGTTCGCCGCTGATTTCAAGTTAAGGAATATACAAATGAATTCCTAGGACTACTGTGCAAAAAAAGACTATAAAATAGTGATACTATCACTAATACCTTAACATCACTTAGAAACTACGTGTTGCGGCAAGAAATTAAACTAAATAAGGTAGAGAAGCTATCTTGAAAACAAACTAATTTCTGTAAAGAGCCGAGATTACGATTGGGTTATGTCAATTAGAAAAGGATACAAGGTGGATATGAGCGCGTTGCAGTGCACATAGTTGTGCGTGAGCAGGCACAGCGCGAGCAGCGACACCGGCGAGTGGCACCAGCAGCGGTACAGCCCCGCGAACAGCTGCTGCGTCGCCTTACATCATACATAACAAAACAAACAATACATTTCCAATATTAAACAAAATTAGCCGGACCTAATTATATGTAATTAGGATCAACGCGCAAAGCAATGCTGGTGACGATGGAATCATGAAAAATGAGAACCATGTAAAACGTATTTAAAAGTATTTAGGGGCTAAACTAAAATAAAAGGTTATTTGCGTCGTTTACGGTATGCGTGTTTTCATCATCTCATTTACAATCGCAGTACGTATTTTATTCCTAAAGTAAGGGCGCAATTTTTTTGGTCGGCGTCGGCGTTTTGATTAAGACTTCAAGTCGTTTGGTTTTTAATGAAGGGAAACAAATCAGCTGGAAATTAAACATCGTAAAAATATATTTGTTGACAACTAGCTCGCGAATTCTTTTTTGTAGTTACCGGCAGGGTAAAGTTGCGCAGCTGCAGCCTCAGGTCCTGCAGCTCGGCCGCCGTCAGCAGGATGATGCTGAGCACGTCCACCACGGTGGCCGCGAACTTCAGGTTCGGCTCGTCTACTAGAATCTTCGATAGCGCTTTGTATATGTCTTCTGCATTTAGGAGGACGCATAGTTGTCTGTGAAACAATTTATTTATTATGTACAATTGAGTGTAGTAGACACTCTACTAGATGTGACATCTAGTCTAGGACGATTGGTTGGCGCTATGTGGCGGTTGACAGCTGTGAATGAATCAAACACTTATAATACTGAATTTCACCATGTACTTTTGGGACAAAGAATTTCTCAGGGATGTCAATTCCTGTTACTCAATGTGTGAAGCATAATTTAAAAAAAAAGTAAATTAGATATTACTGTTGAACTGACTTCCAAAATAAATACGCTAAAATAATAAATATGGCTTATTAAATTTGTATAGCTTTTGTTAATGAACAGGTGCATGATAAAAGTAATTAAGCCTTCTACAATTATTTATTTTTAATTGTCACCGAGGCGACACAACTTTTTCATGGGCATGGTGCATCAGGGGCCCGTTTCTCGAAAGCTTGTAACTTGTAATACAAGCGGATCTCACTTTTCGACATCTTTTGCTAGAAAGGGACTTCCGCTTGTATTACAAGTTACAAGCTTTTGAGAAACGGGCCCCTGGTCATCAGTTTTTGTATTATATTATATTTGGCCGACACGCCGGAGACAGATTTTGTTAAGAGTCGGCGCTACCGTTTAATAGGACATGTGTAAATGTAGGGTACCTACGTTCATTTAACTTATAGTATTTTTTTATGATATCCGAATTTTACAAAAGAGGTTTTCCTACCATTCAGTTGGATATCTTAAGAAATGTAACTAGTTGTATTAAACAATGGATACAATTCAAGAAGTTTTGTTGCACTTAATTAAATGTAGTTGTGTGTCGCATACCTAATTATAAACGCTCCTCGGTCTTCTAGTAAATTTTCATCAGCAGCCAGTAGCCTCAGCAAAGCTTGTAGAAACTTATAATAATACGGACTGGATTCTAAATCACCTGTAATGTTAAATAGTTATTCATTGGTTTAAATTTATTCCAAAAAAGTGCTTGCGAAAATCATAACGAGAGTTGATAATAAAAAAAGTTACTTGATATTAATATAATGGACTTGCAAGTTCTCAATAGCACTCTCTTAAGGTCGAATAAATCAATCTTGATGACTTTTTCTAACCTTATCAATATTAATTTATCTACACATTTATTTTTAGTACTGAGAAATATCTAAAATAGTAATATATGTATATAATATACGTACCAGGCGAACAGGTGCAGATCTCAGCGGTGACGGCGAGACTCCGGCGCACCACTTCATCCGCCGCGTCGGTGAGGCTGCCGACCGCGCTCACGAACACTTGGCCCGATTGGGCTGACATCTGCAGCAAGGAATTGTGAACGAATCATTAAGTATTTTAAACATATATTTGTTTTACATCAATTCCTTTACACTATTGTAATCATCCTAAGTATGTGTCACGAAAACAAATTCATCCTTCACGAAGGAAATAAAACCTACATAATAAGTAAATCTACTATATTTTTATGCTTAGCACTACCTAGCCACTCACCTGATTAGGCAGCTTGTTGTAGAGGTGCAGGAACCACTCGAGCGCCGCCACCTTGGTGTGCACGGAGCTGTGGTGCACCATCTGTATCAGGATCCCAACCACGGCGTCCAAGTTGATGCGTTCCTTGTCCTCGCCCTCCGGCCCGGGGGATGATGAAGGGAGCTCGGGGTCAGCCACTCACCTGATTAGGCAGCTTGTTGTAGAGGTGCAGGAACCACTCGAGCGCCGCCACCTTGGTGTGCACGGAGCTGTGGTGCACCATCTGTATCAGGATCCCGACCACGGCGTCCAAGTTGATGCGTTCCTTGTCCTCGCCCTCCGGCCCGGGGGATGATGAAGGGAGCTCGGGGTCAGCCACTCACCTGATTAGGCAGCTTGTTGTAGAGGTGCAGGAACCACTCGAGCGCCGCCACCTTGGTGTGCACGGAGCTGTGGTGCACCATCTGTATCAGGATCCCGACCACGGCGTCCAAGTTGATGCGTTCCTTGTCCTCGCCCTCCGGCCCGGGGGATGATGAAGGGAGCTCGGGGTCAGCCACTCACCTGATTACGCAGCTTGTTGTAAAGGTGCAGGAACCACTCGAGCGCCGCCACCTTGGTGTGCACGGAGCTGTGGTGCACCATCTGTATCAGGATCCCGACCACGGCGTCCAAGTTGATGCGTTCCTTGTCCTCGCCCTCCGGCCCGGGGGATGATGAAGGGAGCTCGGGGTCAGCCACTCACCTGATTAGGCAGCTTGTTGTAGAGGTGCAGGAACCACTCGAGCGCCGCCACCTTGGTGTGCACGGAGCTGTGGTGCACCATCTGTATCAGGATCCCGACCACGGCGTCCAAGTTGATGCGTTCCTTGTCCTCGCCCTCCGGCCCGGGGGATGATGAAGGGAGCTCGGGGTCAGCCACTCACCTGATTAGGCAGCTTGTTGTAGAGGTGCAGGAACCACTCGAGCGCCGCCACCTTGGTGTGCACGGAGCTGTGGTGCACCATCTGTATCAGGATCCCGACCACGGCGTCCAAGTTGATGCGTTCCTTGTCCTCGCCCTCCGGCCCGGGGGATGATGAAGGGAGCTCGGGGTCAGCCACTCACCTGATTAGGCAGCTTGTTGTAGAGGTGCAGGAACCACTCGAGCGCCGCCACCTTGGTGTGCACGGAGCTGTGGTGCACCATCTGTATCAGGATCCCGACCACGGCGTCCAAGTTGATGCGTTCCTTGTCCTCGCCCTCCGGCCCGGGGGATGATGAAGGGAGCTCGGGGTCAGCCACTCACCTGATTAGGCAGCTTGTTGTAGAGGTGCAGGAACCACTCGAGCGCCGCCACCTTGGTGTGCACGGAGCTGTGGTGCACCATCTGTATCAGGATCCCGACCACGGCGTCCAAGTTGATGCGTTCCTTGTCCTCGCCCTCCGGCCCGGGGGATGATGAAGGCGACTCGGATTCCACGAGTTTGGTGAGCTGCATGTTCACTATTGTTGCGGTTTCTCTGATGCCTGAGGTTAATCGTTAAGAACTATATGGTCAATAAATTCACTTTGTGTTTGAAATTTGAATTAGATTTGTTTATTTTGTAAGTAATGTGTAATTATGTACCTGTCAGTAAAAAAAACGTCAATAGTAGTTGTTGATAGAAAAATGATTGTTATTGGACTTATTGGAATATCGTGATAATAATGAGGTCATTAACAAACAGATATAACACGACGGTTGAATGTAAACAAGGACGAGAGGCGTTAATACTACGGAGCATAATAAAATATAGTTGTAAAATAATATCGAGACACAAGTTTAAACCACTAAACGACTGGTTTCCTGGTTGATTCGGGCTTTTTCTAAATATTCGTATCTATGAAAGTCACGTGCATACAAAGTTTCATGCTTTCTTCCGCATGGGACCACTATTTAATTATTTAGGGCTGAGAGCCGAACTTTAAAGGATACTTCGTCGGGGCTCGTCGGAGTAGGCGAGGCAGGGCAGCGCGGCGGCCAGCACGCCCGACGCGTACGGCAGCATCGCCGGCCCCGCCAGCTCCACGAACTCTTTGATCCACGTGATGGCAGTCAACTACAAAAACAAATTAATTTACAAAAAATTATAAATAGCAAAAATCTTAACAATATCCTCGTTCTTTAGTTATTTATTTTAACTTTATCATCATCATCATCTCAGCCATAAGACGTCCACTGCTGAACATAGGCCTATGTTCAGCAGTATTTTAACTTAAATGCATCAAATGCAAAATGAATATACAAAATAATATATTATACATTTTTAGACAGACTCGCCGACTGCGTCAAAATGCACTAAATTTCAAAAATCAAAATACTACTACTTTTAAAATAATGCATATTTCCTTGGTCGCACATGCACGAGCTCGATTACATTCAATTTGGTGAACGCGGCGTCAACATCAAAGTTTTTAGACGGGTCCGCCGCCGCCGACAAATTATTAGTCTTCATGATCTGACCTGCACGAGTTCGTCCGGCGACTGCGCGTGCGTGATGAGGATGTTGATCATGGCCGCGAACTGCACGCGCGCCGGCTCCTTCTTGATGCTGCGCAGGAACTCGCCTAATTGGATGTCACACCTGTTCACAAAGAAGGATGTTTTAGAGCATAACATTTATTTATTGAGGCTAGTTCATCGAGCATCTGTTTATTTCAAAGCCAAAAAAGGATTGAGAATCGTTAGGTGCCTCCGGCAAACAATATTAAATTCTCACGCGTTAGAAACGTACGTATGCCTATATTATATACATCGTCAATCGATGACTACGAGTGAAGAATCTTCTTATAAAATATGTAATGAAATCGGTACTGTTTCTTGCCTTTCATTCAAGCGACGCACCAGCCTTGCCGCACGCAAGCGGCGGTAAGTTTTTATATCCTCCATCAACCCGAACACTCAGCAGAGTGACATATGAGTGAATAAAGTGATTAAATATGTTATATTCCTTTTAAATTTATATTGTTTTCCTTAAACTATTAGTAAATATTTTCCTCTGAAACATTACAATTATTTCCTATTTTTCCTGCTTAAGTTAATTCGAATCGGTTAGTTATAAAAAAATCTCAGTTATATTATATGTATATCAATTGATGGAAATAGAAAATAGAAAGCGCTTAAGACAGAGACGAATCATATCAAAGCTGCTGGTCTTAAAAATAATGTGTATTGGGCGATAGGTACAAAATTGTACAAAAGGGTAGCTTAGGTAGCTGACGTGGAATAAGATGTTTTAAATGTTATATCTAGATCATCATCATCATCATCTCAGCAATAAGACGTCCACTGCTGAGCATAGGCCTCCCCTTTATTAAAGGGGGGGGTTTGCCATACGCGCCACGCTTGGCAGGCGGGTTGGCGCGCGCAGTTTTTTTGTTGTGTACCCATATAGACTAATATAGAGTGTAGTGTACATACATGCGGCGGATCTCTGGATGCACGTCGCCCAGCATCGCAAGCAGCGGGTCCAGCAGCTGCGGCAGGTGCTGCCTCAGCGGCAGCGCGGGCACGGAGTCCAGCACGCTGAGCCACGACACGCAGAACTGCCGCGCGGCCGCGTGCCGCGAGTACATGCGCTCGCGCAGCATCGGCACGAACGCCGACACCGAGAAGTCGGGGCTCTCGGTCACTATCTCCTGTGAACAAATTAATTGTTTGTTGGATAAAGACTTAATGACTAATAATTACTAACTAAGTAACAGGTTAGTCTAATGAAATAACTAACTAGGTAATGATAGCTCTGTTTGAATTTGATACAAAATTATGACTACTATTTTAAAATAAGAACACCATATAAAAAAAAATTGTATTTGGAAAATAATGCAGCTTAAAATGTAATAAAATTTGCAATACTTTATTTTTTAACAGACGTAAAAAAACATTCACGTAATTTGTGTAAAGGTATCTCCCGTAATTCTCAGTCATATTTAGGGCTCTCATCTCATATATACTTACTGTTCAGTATTTTTTTCTAATTTTGAAATTACGTCATTGCCTCCAAAATTTTCGTCACAATGCTACGCATCGCCAGTGCATCAAACAGAAGAAAGTGTGGAGCACTGCCATGCCCCTCAAGCCACTTAGACCACGTTTCTTTTTAACTCACTATGATTTTTGAAGTGGCATCGCCGTCGCCGATAAATTTTAACGATAACGCCGTCACCAACTTATTCTAGCATCGATGTTTTGTGCCTAGATAAAAATCAACCTTTTGTATACCTTGACAAGCCTGTCTAATAACTCGGCTCCCTGCTTAACTTGAGGTTCAGGGTCCGCTGCCAGCTTCGCCAGCGCGTCGAACAGGAGGGGAAAGTGGGGCAAGGCGGCCCCCCGCGCCACTTTGACCACGTTGAAGAGCGCCTCGGCCGCTTGGTAGCGAACTCGGGACTCGCTCTCGCTGAAGCAAGCGACGATCGGCTGGATCAGCTCCGGCAGGTAGTCTATGCAGCCCTATGGACAGTTAACTAGTTAGTGAATATTGAAACTTATGCCATCACTCATCAGCCTAGTTGAATAACAAGTGCGCGGTGCGTGATCATGCGTGGCGTAATAAAGACAGTGAAGAAGCGCGGTGCGTCGCGCGCGCATCACGCTCGCAATCGGCTCGCACGGGACGACCAAACGAGGGCTACGTTCGCCACTGAAGCAGGGTAATTTGCAGAAAAAAATTACCTTTACTTTTTTCTTTAATTTCATATATATTTTGAGTCTATCGTATGCAGAATCATGAGCTCTATCGAGTCTGATAGAATAAAAAAAATGACCCAACTGTCCCAAAATTTACATACAAAAAATTCGTTACGTTCATAAAAAAATGTAACGAAACTGATAATTTCTCAGTTTCGTTACACATTTTTAAAGAACGTAACGAATTTTTTGTATGTAAATTTTGGGACAGTTGGGACTAAGTAAAGGTACATTTTTTCTGCAAATTACCCAGCAATTAGTCAAAGCCTTTAAGTAGACCCTGACTAAAATTACAATAAATAGGCGTTTCTATACCTGGCGCACCGCCTCGCGAGGAAATTGCCGCGCGCGGCAGCTCGGCTTAATGTGGACGTGCCTCGCCCGAGGCATTGCGGCCGCGCGTGCGTTTGTCTCGGCCGAGGCACGTCCACACTAGCCGAGCTGCCGCGCGCGGCAATTTCCTCGCGAGGCGGTGCGTCAGGTGTAAACACGCCTAAAATTACTAAAAACAACTCTTATAAGATATAAGATTGTTAATTAACACCATTATGTGATAAGATAACCTACTGTTTGTATTGGAGGGTTATATTTTATTTATTTATCGTATAGAGCAGGCTCTCCCGTACAACGTCGTATGAATAATTATTAGACCGCGGTTTGACTTGTGATCCTTGTAGTACTACTCTTGGGCTTCAAGAAAGTCCATGTTGCCAGGCTGGAAAGTGGTGCCGTTTCCCCCACCACCCCCCTGAACATCCCCACCCCACATTTTCAAAAACCTATCGGGTGTGGTATCATATGAAAGGGCTAATAGAGGCGGTTCTAAAAATATACCACATCATTACATTTCAGACATTTTTTTTTATAAAACAAAAATAATTTTCAAAACATACCAAGTTTGGGCTCCCCCAGATACGATATGGCTGATTTTTTTTTGTACAATATATAACAAATGATACTTGATACCCTCATATCTAACCCCAAGAAAGCAATTTTGAAAATAATTTCATTAAGTATTTATTTTTCAATATTACAAAATAACGCAGTACAAAATGTACTGAAGTAGAAGTTTTACTAGAGTTCTACTCCAGTACATTTTGTACTGCGTGACTTGATAATCTTGAAAAATTAAAAAAAAAACTAAATGAAGTTATTTTCAAAATTGCTTTCTTGGGGTTAGATATGAGGGTATCAAGTATCATTTGTGATATATTATACAAAATAAAATCTGCCATATCGTATTTGGAGGAGCCCAAACTTGGTATGTTTTGAAAATTATTTTTGTTTTAATTTAAAAAAAATGGCTGAAATGTAATGATGTGGTATATTTTTAGAACCGCCTCTATTAGCCCTTTCATATGATACCACACACGATAGGTATTTGAAAATGTGGGGTGGGGATGTTTAGGGGGGTGGTGGGGGAAACGGCACCACTTTCCAGCCTGGCAACATGGACTTTCTTGAAGCCCAGGAGTAGTACTACAAGGATCACAAGTCAAACTGCGGTCTAATAATTATTCATACGACGTTGTATGGGAGAGCCTGCTCTAGTATGGCATAAACATGTTCTCTACTTAAATTTTTAAAATATTAGATTATAGGAAGACACATACAGATATTATTTGTACACTATTATCCTGTATCCACTTGTGTTAAATCACTATGCGCAACATGTGTTTTGAGATTTAGGCATTATTTACAATTGTTATATTAATTTATAGCGATCTTGTGTAACATAGGTGGTTATGGTTTTTACCCACAATGGAACGGAGATGTGTATCTACTTGTAGGTTAAGAGGTAGTTTAGTTACTATGTCTGTACATACAAAGAAATCAGTTATGTTAAAGTGTAAAAGGCAATTTTTTTAACAAACTGTACCACCTTTTAGACTAGCATGCCAGGAATGATCTTCAATAAGTTTTAAATGATGCTATTTTTTTATTTTTGTCAGGGGTATATATTTTCAATTTTGTCTTGTATAATAATAATCATCTCAGCCATAAGACGTCCACCGTTGAACATAGGCCGCCCCTTTGGACATCGTTAAGGAGGGGGTTTGCCATAATATTAAATTGAAAAAAAAAAGATTTTATAATAGGTATAACATATGTTTTACTTCCCGATCAATTTAATCATAATTAAACAAATGTTAATTGTTTTATCTAACCTTGTTACCACAGTGCTGGAAACATAGAGTGTTTCAAGTTTGGTTTCTGTTTGTCAGGTTTAAATGAACGCTATACTTAAATGAATGCATGTAAACAAGATATGTGTAACCTTCCCAAGGCCGACAGCAACGGAGGAGAGGCCCATGAGCGCGCCGTTCTTGACGTTGGGGTTGGTGGACGCCATCAGGTCCTGCCCCAGCACCCGTACCAACCGCTTGATCTGGCTCGTGTTGTTCGCGTCGCTGAAGTCCTTCACCATCCTGTACACACAACAGCACCTCTGCTTCACACTGGACATTATCTACCTTCAACTTTTACTATAATCCAGCTGAAATAGGAGAAAAACAAACTTTTCTATCTCCACTCCAGCGAACTTCCGTTTATCGTATAGTTTGTCACACAGCCCGCGAACGCAGGCTATGCTCAGTGGTGCGTAGTCTCTCTCCGACATTTCCGAAGATTATAGATTGTCTTAATACATGTAAAATAAACAGTTTCTTTGAGAAAAAATCTACATTGATGACTACAACCGCGGCCCTAAGCAAACGTCATTATGACAAATATGACAGTACTCGTACATTTGGAAATTGTTATCATTATAAAAAACTGTACGAAATTTGAGATCTAAAGTAAACATTGAGAGATGGCAACACTGTTGATGGTCGTTCTGTCCCTTTCTAGCATAGACGTCCCTACACTCTCTCGCTCACACAGTGGATGCCCCACCAATTTCCCCCACCATTCCGGCAGGCAGTTTCGTCACGAAAATGTAAAACTCATTGGCTTACTGTTTTTCAATGTGAAAGGTCGTCAGCTAAACTGCTGGTGAGTTCATATCCCAGTTTAGCTTCATACTTTGAAAAACAGTTTCTAACGGTTTTTACCGTTCGAAATAAATTTTTTGAAGTTACTGTCCCTAAGCAAATAGGAACCGATCCAAAATAGAAATCAAGTAAATTCAAAGGATGTCCGTGCCATCGCGGTAGTCCTTTTGATATTATGTTATTAAAATGTTTCAACATTTCAAATATTTTCCTATCTTAGCGTATCATTACATTCCAAGAAATTCATTTATTGAATCATGGCATGACTGCCATTGGTGTTTCTATACATCTCTTTATTTACTGATAGTAGTAATAGTTGTTTGAATGTAATATGAAATTATATCAAATGTTTATGTGTGAGGGACATACCCTCAATTTTCTAGCTTGAGGATCGGGATATCAATACACATTACCGTTAATGGTGGCCATTGGTTACAATTAGGTGCCCCAAAAATATTCACATTTGTTAAAAAGTGTGGACCCGCTAGAGAGTTGATAAAGCTCCCCTTAAAGGTCTTGTATTTCTACTCTCAGGGACACACGTTAAGTAACAAATCTATAACGGTAATTTTCGATTGAAATTGTTAAGAAAAGTATACTCTTGTAAGCAGTTATAATTACCTCCTAAGTATAATGTGTTTTGTTTTTTTTGACAAGCAACTGTATTGTACGGTTTCTTATTTAATATTCGATTGAGTAAATGTCTTATTAACCTTATACGAAACTGCATACAAGAGTGTCAGTCCTTAAATTTCGTGTATAACGAGGTTTTCTTATAACTACTATTGAAGTACATGTGAATACTTCCCTATAGGCAGTATTTCTAGTAAAATTTGAATGATAAGATAGGCATGACGCCTGCGCAAGGATGATATGCTGAATTCATTTCCAATCAAAAGCGTTCCACATTTTGACTGGCGCATAAGCCTTTTTTAACACTGCCTGCGCAAGGCATCCTCCTGAGCAAGGAACACTATTTATGAACTGCCTCATGGGCATTCAATTCGATTCACAATGAAAGTGCAAATAAAATTGATGGTGACCACCTGCGCTAAGGTGTTTAAAATAAAATAGTCATACATATTATCTTTATTATTCGGTATCTGCCGTAATAATATTCAGCCTTCGCTAGGCACACAATAAAATATATCATTTTATTGGATAAACGCGCAAAGCTATGGGAACATGACGCTGCACGTTAGTTATGATTTGAGAACCTCAAATCCATACAGTCTAAGGTACCGAGTCGCTAGAGACCAGACCTCATAAAAGCGTAAAAAATGGTTCCAAAATAACGGTTAAAAAGCACCATTTATAATCTAAGTGTTTTTTATCCTCATTGACTTATAGTTGGCGAAATACTATTCGCAAATTACTTTCGGCATCAACCCTGAGAGAATATGCAAAAGACCCAAACCTGCGCAAGGTGTACCTACTGTACAATAATTATTAATCTGCAGGTAAGCAGTCTAAAAGTGGACCCATTATACTCCACAGTCGGAACTAACCGACGATAATGCTTACAGCTTCAGATGGACTTCCGCGCATTCTAGTAACATTTTCTTCTGCTTATCATATGGTGGGCCATGGTGGTAAAAAGGTTAAAGCCATGTCAAAGCATATATCATGACCTGGATCTACCTGTCATCGATACAGGGAAACTACCGATCATATTGCTGCGTAGGCAAGCATGTTGAAAACCAAATGTTCAAAAATTGCCTTACAAATAATTTGGCTAAATATTTCGGTATTGTAAAAATTACTAGTAGTACAACAGGTCTGTAATCTGTCCTTAAGGGCAAGTGCTATCATGTGCACACAAAGACTTTATTTAAGCTGTATATAATACCTAATTTAAATGGTTAAGACATCATGAACGAGAAAACCATGTAATGCTCTTAAAACTATCTTCTAATGGTTTGGGATGGGAGGTTTAATTAATCCATGCAGGAAACCTCCTTCAAAAACCTGTAAACTAAACGGTTTAGGTTTAGCCCAGAACTGGAGCCTTCTTTGCTGTAGCAAAGAGTGCCAACAGAACAGTCTCTGGTTAACAAACACCCCATTTATCGAAGTTTTCAGTGCCTTTAACGATACTTCAATTAAATCTAACGATATTTCACATATTTTGTTGCATAAACCAGCATTGGTTTATTTCTGATTAAATTTACTTAGTGAAAAATCGAAAACATGGGTTGGAATAGATTATGCACTCGAGACTCTTGGTCTGCTTAAATAAATTATATTTAGTTGATTACTTGCTTCAGCAGCAGTAAAAATGTGCATGGCCCCTACGTAAGGGTGACCCGCAAAATCATGAAACGTTCCGCATTTTAAGTACTCGAATTTGTCTACTTTATTAAAATTATTAAAATGAGAATGAGACGCTAAGTCTAACGAGTGTGCTAATTTGATAGGTAAACACTTTGGCAAGTGCGCATAAATAAAACCAGGAGCAGTCATAAGCTCCCAAAATCAAGTATAAACCCTGTTGTACGTTAGCTTAACTTGTTATTATAAATACAAGTATCCTAAGCTCACTGCTTAGCTAAAAGCTATGTTTCCGCCATGTCCAATATGAATATTATTTGAAAATAACTTGGGTAAAAAACCGCAAGTGATTTCAAAGTTCTTTTGTAAGGGTTGTACCTACAGGAATATCACACACATTAGTGCAAGTGAATTTCGAATAATAGTACCCATGTCCATGGTTACCTGCGAGTACGGCCCTGCCAAGTATAGAAACCGGATTAATGGGATATTGTAATTTGTTGATGAAATTATTGTCTGATATGTTAAGTAAACAATGCATGTATTTTCGTAAATACCAAAGTATCTTAACTCATGGCAGTACCCATTTACTAAATGTTAAGGAAATGTGGCAGTAGTGTAATTACATATACACACAAGAAAATGTGGTCAGAACTTGGCGTTTTTTCTAGACAGTACAACCTAAAAACGCCTGATATTTTCAAAATTGAGTGAGTTTATTCAAATCCAGTCTAGGATAGATCTGGTTGGGTTCTTATCAGAACCTTAGGTACTTTAAGAGCTAAGTAGCTACTTTGTAAAACTACTTTTATGGTTTTGGAGTGCTACACCTATACATAAACATAACGTGTATTAAACAATTTATCTTAACATTCTTAACTTGGCCACAGGTATGTCTTCGTTAAGTTCAAACTCTGGCTGTAAACTAGGCAGATGAACCTGAATTCACTAAATACTACACTCATCTTTAAGTCCGTTGACAATTAACCTGTACAGTTAAAATAATAGTATCCTTAACTTGGTAATAAAAAGGAATAAAAGGCAAGAAACTTGCCATTATACTTTTAATTGTGTCAGTGTACAGAGAAAGGAACCACTTTATTGCAATATGCACTATCTATTAGTGAGGAAAAAAGTGTCCTTGTAAATCGACAAAGTGGTTCCCTGCACTAAACTCGTCCACAATTTATCACAGATTTAAATCTAGATCCAATACAAGCGTTATGATTAAACTGACCCAAAATACTTATTAGCAATACATGATTACGGCATAATGTCTATTATATTCTGGTATGTTTTGGTTCATGAACAAAGAAATAAATGGTCACAACTAAAACAAAATAAATAACCTGTAAGGGCACAAAACCTGGCTACATTTCTATGAAATCTATAGGTATAAGTATAGAAATAGCATTTCTTATTTGACGTTCCTGTACACTAACATGAATGCAATAAAGTTCTATTCTATTCTATTCTATTCCTTATGTGCACGCAGCGCACATATATGGTTTTGATTGTAAATAGAGTAAAGTCTCTACTACAAGTGAGGTAATTTAGCCAGAGCTAAGAATCTTGCTAAAAATCTTCTCAAAACAAAAACGTAACCACATCCTTAGTTACAGTGTACTAAAAAGAAGATGCAGAATGCAGAATTTAATAGGGATTTGTATTTACCTATACTTACTAGAATCAATTCTCTTATATCAACTATGTACCTACTCGTTGTACATTTTAATGTAGGTATAAAATTGATATGATTGCATATTGCATCCACCTGTGGTTAATGTAATACTGTGTAACATATATTCAATCCGTAAACAATTGAATAAATATTTTCTTGTTCGTTAACAGGTTCTTACTTCGCTCAAAAGGCTGAGCTTAGCCATCTAGCAGGGGAATGCGGCTAATGTGCTGGGGACGATGCCCCGGAATAGTTTAAGTTTCATAGACTATATTTAGTAAATGTAAACATGTACCTACTTATTTCTTACAATAAAGACTTTTTCGTTAGCAAGCTATTTACTGAAATAGTTTTATTATGTTCATAATTGTGTGTTGAATTGCTCTTACAACAAAGCAAACTCATTTCTTTATTAATTTTAACTTATGTATATCGTAAAGCTATACTTTATTAGCTTTCAACAATCCCTAAATTTACTGAGTGATATAAATCACTCAGTAAATTTAGGCAATGACATTATGTATATAAATACATAATGTAATTGCCAATTAAGTACACAATACAGAAATGCCGCAAGCATCCTTGGTACAAGGCCGCAAGGGCCTATTTTAGATTGAGCTAGATATTAATTTAGTTTAATATTTGTACTGTAGTACACAATTATCTATTCAGTGTAAACACTACGTAAATCCTTGAAACTTTGGAAATAAAAAATAAAAGGTACCTTGTTCTGTTTCTATAAATTGTCACTGAGCAATTGGCGATTACTGTAATTTACTAACATGTCGGTTGAGGAAAGGAGAAATTAAAAATATAAACAACAACACAACTGTTATGTTTTATTTATTTTTTATATCTGATTACATGTTATAAGGTTAAGTGAACCACTTACATTCCTTTACCATTATGCTGATTAATAATGATCTCTTCCTGGAGGTTCAGACTTACACTTAGTCAGTTAACATTTGTTTTACCTTGGTTTTCATTAGATCACTATTGCGAAGGTCTTTTCTGGTGAAATATTTCTTGAATACTTATAGGTAGGTACTTCTAATAACTTATAAAGTTAGTACTATACCAATGTGGGTACAACATAGATTTACATCTACCTACCTCTCGCTATACGGTTATTAAAATTCATGGTGTTGCCATACACCATCGCAATGAACATTCATTGCTGTTGTATTGTCACATTGGCTTGGCGTTTTACGCTTCCACCTTCCACCAGGCGATAACAAACACGTCTCAATGTTTACTTTAGATCTCAAATTTCGTACAGTTTTTTATAATGACGGCGTTTTACACAAAATAAAACGCTAATTATGAAAAACTTACAAATTTGAGATCTAAAGTTTTCAAACCTGCCTGGTATAAAATAAATAAATATTGAGACAATGAGTTTTACATTTTCGTGACGAAACTGCCTGCCGGAATGGTGGGGGAAATTGGTGGGGCATCCACTGTGTGAGCGAGAGAGTGTAGGGACGTCTATGCTAGAAAGGGACAGAACGACCATCAACAGTGTTGCCATCTCTCAATGTTTACTTTAGATCTCAAATTTGTAAGTTTTTCATAATTAGCGTTTTATTTTGTGTAAAACGCCGTCATTGAGCTTCTTGGGCTTACTTAAATGAAAGAGATTAAATGAACGGTATTTAATCAAAATGTTTACTTATTTGTATTTTAACATTATTTTGAACAGTATGCGATCATTTATATTGTGAAACTCTGTGGGATTAAATAAAACAATACCATTTTGAAAAACAATATTGATTCGGATATATCGAATTTATTGAATTTTTAAACGAAATCGTATGATGTATCTATTCCTCAAAGCAAGTATTAACTAGAGCCCGCACACGTGTACCCCCGTATGGGATAGATATATAGATGCCCATAATCACTTCTACAGCATAAAACAGAACAATTTACCAATCTTTTCCTTAGCCAACACAACTTTCTAGGAAAACTAACAGCTTTTCTCGTAGCAATCACAGAAATTCTTGAAGAAATCGCGCATTATATCTGTTTGTTACCCTCCACTGCTAGAAGTAACGCGTGGAGGGTAATAGAAACTATGACAAGGACCAACGATAATAGCACCTCTCTGCCGTATCTATTGAAAGTGTAATAAGACCATCCCGTTCTATCTTGGTATTATTAGTTCCGTGTCAGATCTATGGGTGGTATATCTATGATCTATTCCTACACCCGATTTGAAAAAACGTTCCGTTTAAAGCAGAGGAAACGTTAAGGAATTTTTGTTTGTCCTTTGATAATAATTATACTCTGCTATTAAATACGTTATGTTTTCATTTGAATCTAAAAGATCAATATTTTATTTAAACAATAATTTACAAATAACCTGGCACGCAATATTAGCGTAGCGTAGTACGATGTTTTTGCAGAAAACGTGAGAATAACACTGCCAGCTCTCACTCGCACTGACTAGTCGCACTTGTCATTCTGTTTATCTGACGATTGGCTGATGTGTTATTACCTCGTAATAGTTCGATAAAACTGCGTGTAAACCATTAATAACAATCAAAACTCATTAATACGGTGTTGTGATGTGTAGTGGGACGTAGTGTCGTATCGGTATACAACAGTGGTTACTTAAGATGCCTGTGACACTGATAGATCGGTTGCCCTTGCCGAACCTCAAGGTTTATACTGCGGCGAGTGTTTGCCTGCTGTCTGTGGCGGTGTACTACGCGCTGAGCGTGACGGGAGAGGCGGGCTGGCGGGCCAACGCGACGCTGGCGCGGCCGGAGCCCGCGGGCGAGGCGGGGCTGCAGCCCGCGGACCTGCGGCCCGCGCCAGGGCCCCCTGAGCTGCTCAACTCCTCGCGGATTATCTCCGAGCAGGTGGCCGACGTGCTGGCCTTCATGATGCAGGAGCCGCTCTGTATGTGGGTAAGTTGACTACTCATTGAAGCTGTGTGGGTTAGAAAGTTGTGAGTTGACAGCCAGTCAGGTAGGACAAGTTATGGTATCATGTCAACAAGTCAAACCTCTAGCTCTTGAGGAAAACAATTCCTTCTCCTTAATGAAATTCTTTTGAAAATGTGTAGTGATTTGGGAATAGGAATTTCAATGGATTGCGACATGTTTTGTTTATATGTATGCTGTGCATGTATGTACACCATATGTACACAGATTTATGTTGTTGATATATTAAATTATCATATAATTGAATTCAAACAACATGATTATTCTCTTAAACTATTATTGTTTGTATTATTGAAGGAGTAATTGTTTGTTTGATATTTATGTTTATATTATAAATTAAGTTGATAAAGTTATTTATAGGAGTTTAATCAACACATAATTACCTATGCGATCAACTTTTGTTTTGGTTCACTAATTATTTATATATAGCATAATGATTGCAAGCATAAATTGTTAAATAATAATCAGTTATTGCACAAGGGCTAGCTCATTCCTGCAAATGAGTTAGCCATATCAGCATATTTTCTAGTAATATAATTAATATAAGAACATTTGGATATCATCATTATTATCTAATTTTGGCTACCAATGTAAGTCACTTGGAAAGATACTCTTATTCCGGGATGTAGTTGTTAAATATAAATAATCTTGTGTTTTGAATTTATGCATAATTTTTTTATAGCATTCCAATGTTATCTACATTGCCATTACACCGCCAACATTATCTAATACATATCTATTAGTCATGCCATGTTAAGTTTCCTGATTACCTTGAATATGTATTGGATTAACTTAAACTTATATACTTACATTTAAATAATAGCTTAATAAAAACATACAATTTTGTTTCATTCTACACATATGTAGAAAAAATAGATGTGTTATTTTTGTTATATTTGCTTGCAGGCTCATCATGGGTGTTTTGTTTTACAGGGTGGGCCATAGATAATTGCACTTTTAAAAATTAAAACAATTAATTAATAATATACAGTTTGAGATAATTTAGTCAATTTTACGTTTTAAAAATTAAATCATTAAGTTGTCTTCCGTTCCAGTTGTGGCATTCTTTCATTCTCGTAAACTTTGTAAAGATACTGTTAAAATTTTCGAAAAAGAAAGATTGGATTTCTTGACGAATGCTCTCTGTATAAAAAGAAGTCTGCAGGAGTTAAGGCTTCACGTTGGTCAAGCAATTTCACCTTGCCTTGATATCAATTTTTGAGGAAACATGTCTTGCAGAACTTCCAATGTCACGTAACGTGTATGACTGGCGGCCATACGTAACCATATGAATAATTACGAACGACATCTTGGTGATTTAATTTTTTAAACGTAAAATTTACTTAATTATCTCAAACTGTAAATATTCCTTTTATTTGAAAACATGAAAATTAATTGGTTGTTTTAATTTTTAAAAGTGCATTTATCAATGGCCGACCCTGTATGAGTGTTGAAACTACTTGAAACTGTTAATAACAGATAAGAATTATATGGGGCTTCTACCAAAGTATCTAAAATAAAAATTCGGTAAATTTTTTTTTGGTTACATTAGTCGTTCTCAAACATAGCCAAAATAGGTATCTTACATACAGCCTTGGCCAGAAGTGTTGAGCATAGGTGTTTTTTGTTTACAATTTTGATGTTAAGCATTATTTCTCTATCCTAACAATGTACGGTAACGGTAAATGTTATATTTTATTTATAAATATAGAAAACTTCACTTAATAACACTTTCAAGGTACTTAAAAAATATGAAAACAGAAGGTACCAAAAATGTAAATTTATGTCGGTGCGACATATTGCAAATGGGTCAATCAACTTTTTCTTGTTTTTTGCGAGAATTGCCCTTATTCATTATTAGTTTAACTTTTGTGGGTTATAACAATGTCAACATGAATCAAGATCCTTTACACGCATACCAGATCAGGAAAATAAATAATAACGACACATTATTCATTAAAAAAATGGGTGACCCAGCGGAAGAGCCGTTATTTTCATACAAAAGTGAGGGATACCTATGTCCACTGGGTCACTGGCATTAACGAAGATATAACGTGTTAAAATGTGATAGAAGAGATTGCAATTCGTAGCATGTTTATCTGTATTTTATATAAAGTGCATAACTTAGTTAAATATAATCCGCATAATTTATTTTTATCACTGTTAGTCGAGGTATGCGAAATTTTGCTGACAAAGAATAGTTGATTGACCCAAATATTCTATGCAGTTACTACTAACTTCAACAAAACATGCCTATTAGTTTAAATTAATTGACAAAATAACTTAAACAAAGATGGAAACGATGGACTAAACTTTCCAGTTTTGTATGAAAATCGCATTGGTGCTCAACACTTCTGGCCAAGGCTGTAGGTACTTATTAAATATACGAACAATTTTATTTGTGGAGCCATAAGAGTAGCTGTGTCAAATATTTTTGCAGACTTCATCATGCAAGATCTTATTGTAGCTGCATATTTTAGGTATTGCATTACTGACATTGCATTCATATGTAGATTTATTTATAAATTTATGTATTTTGTAGTGTATTGTGTTTTAATATGTATGCTTATAATTTTATTTAGGATATTGTTTTGTTTTATTGTGATTTCTATTTTTCTTGCTTGGGCTCTTCTTCACTGTTTTGTGACATCTACTGACTTATATATTTTATGAATTTCCGCTACCTAAAGGTTATCTGGAAGGAATCGCTTTTTAGAAATAATACTGCCTGTTGTTTACAGAAAAACAAATTACAGAAAATATTTATTAAAATTGTAAAAAAAGCTGAGTCACAGCATGACCCTACTTTACATATAAATTGCGTACCTACTCAATAAAAACGTATAAACCGGAGGCGGTCGGGTGCCTCAAGTCACAACACGCAACGTCGACAACACGCGATGCGCTGTTTCACGGGGTTGCGTACTGTACGGTGGTTAACGCTCGAGACATGACGCGATATAGCATACGTCACTTTCTGACATCGTACGATAAAGGGACAAGTGTTATTTCATAGTACCTATTTAGTGCCTGTTAAGCGCTAATATACCTACTACGCCAGCGGGAATCAGTCATATATATTTTTATTTTATTACTAAAGAACCCGCCGCTGGTTAGAAACTCGTGGTCTTCACTAAAAGAGTGTGTGGTAACTGCAATTTGGTTCAAACACATCTAGATCATACCATCGTAGTAAGTTTCTAAAATCTAGTCTAAATAGTGAATATCTGGACATAAATCACGATATACTGCGTCATAAAACACATTTAAACAGCTGATAACGCAAAATCAACATTATCATTTATCAATAAGCCCCATACTTCGCTCGCGGCCAGTTTGTTTATATCTTCGAGTGACATCACATCACGTCACACGCATATCAGGCCATAACTCTTATCACAACAAGTCTCGATCTAACCCCAACCTGAAAGGATTATCTGAAAGAGACAGAAACAGAAGATTTGAGTCGGTTATTCCCCTGGTGGCTTGCCAGCGCAGCCTTTATTGTGACAACGTCGTATTTCCGTAAATAAGAATGTACATAAATCACATAATACATCCACACCCACGGAAACCCCAACTCAGTGGAGTAATGCCAAAATATAGTGCTAGTTCAGATATTATGTTGGCAAGCGTTGATAAACAAATAAACAGTGTTTATCAAATTAAATTTTTTGCTAATCAACGCAGTCAGTAAAAGATATGTATTATTAAAGTTTACAATGTACTTAACGTCAGAGAGAGAGAAAAACCGCCACTGTAACGTGTAATTTTCGATACATTACCGACCGACCACTATGGTGCGATGCAGGGCCGTAGCTAGGGGGGATTAGGGGGCATTGCCCTACCTTAAAATACTAATGCCCTACCTTAAATGAGCACTGCCCTATCTTAACTGCAATTCCGGCTACGGCCTTGGTGCGATGCGATATGCGACGAATTTAATCGATGGATAAAACGCTAAAAAAGAGAATTTGTCGTATTTATCGTCAACTATAATTTGGCATGCACAACATAGTGCGATAAGAATAGACGCTAGAACACATAATATTGCTCGTATCTCGTACTGCGTAGTTTTCAGATATCTTCGGTGGACGCACAAAATAGTGGTCATTTTAAGCTCTGCCTAGTTAGGTTTATGAAAACAATTCCTACTGCTGAACTACCTACTTATGTTCCTACCTTAACTTTATTCGTTTATAAAGCAAACCTCTTGACATATCGTTAAGGGTTTCTTTTCTAGCAGAACCAAAACACGACCTAATGGCGAAGATAGATATGAAAATTATCTCTGACGTTTCAAGAATGACATTATCCTCGTGATCTTTTCTTTGAGAAAGACTTGCTAAAGTTGACATTAACATACCGTTTCCCAGCAGTCCAGAACAAGCGAAACCGAAATAATAGTATAGTCTACTGACTCATGTCTCTATGTATTTATGAATATATAATTAAGAAAGTATCTGAGCTGTACCTTGTTCTGACAGCAATAAATTTTAATTGAATTTGTTATCGATAAGCCATTGTTATCGGGCCACAGGTCGTTCTCGTGTTTATGCGAAACGCAATTATAAATAACAATCAGTGGCGACCTTAGGAGGTGACGAACAGTGCAGTTGCCCGGAGCCTCGCAACAACCCAATGAATTTTGATTATCCTGGTATCTGGTTGTGAAACCGGTGAAGGCTAAATGCAGACTGTGCGGAGACTAAGGCTAACCCCACACTAGCGTCTTCCGAGCGTCGGCGTCTCACCAGCGTCGAAATTAATGTTCGGCAAAACAAGAACCCGGCGAATCGGGAACTAATCAGTATTTCACAAACTTAAAGAATATCATACCTATTACTTATTATATGTAGTGTAGCTAAAAATAAGCTATCGCAATGCAATGACATAACCAAGTTGTTTATAATGTCCATGATTTGAGTTTGAGCTAACGAACCGGTCGGCCCCGCTCTACCACTCTCACTATCAACAATCTCAACACTATCAATACAGCATTTATTTTACTCCACATATTATACAACATTGAAATCGGCTCATCCAATATAAAAATTTCTATACCAAGTCAAGTGTTTGGTTTTGTATTTTGTTTTACTTTTGTCTATGTATTCACAAACCGTTGTGCCGGGTCGACGACCTTAGTATGTACGTTGATTAACTTAACATGTTAACTAATGAGATTAGTTTCGCATACGCACTATAGCCATTGAGAGAATGAATCATTCGTCAACGCAATTGCAACGACATAAAGGTTATCTATGGTCATTTGAGAATGTTTCTGTTAGAATCAAATGATTCACAAATATACCTTAGTACCTAGACTACCTAGACGTTACCCTTCCAATCACCTACAGTCTTTCTTTCTCCTAGCGTTTATCCCGGCGTGGGGTCCGCTAGACAACCTAATCCGATGAATTGGCGTAGACACTAGTTTTTACGAAAGCGACTGCCATCTGACCTTCCAACCCAAAGGGGAAACTAGGCCTTTTTATGGATTAGGTCCGGTTTCCTTACGATGTTTTCCTTCACCGAAAAGCGACTGGTAAATATCAAATGATATTCCGTACATAAGTTCCTAAAAACTCAGTGGTAAGAGCCGGGGTTTGAACCCGAGACCTCCGGATTGAAAGTCGGACGTCTTACCTCAAGGCTACCAGCGCTTTTCCAATCACCTACAGTAAATAGGAAAATTGCAAACTTCATTCCATAAAGCGCTTTACTTGCCTAAGATGGTCGAGTTTATCGTCTGTGACGTCTGTCATCAACATCATAGCGGCCACATTCTAACAAGTATGTAAGTGCGATAGTAACGGATGACGCGATAAGCGATAAAATGACAATCATATCCCATCCGTCCTGGACAAGGAATCAAGAAGGAAAGTCTCTAGACTCAGCGTCTAACTAAACGTAAACAGTGACTAAACTGGTTAGCGACTTTCACTGTCTACTCGACGGTCGGGTATATTCCGCTTGTATTCGAAAGACAGACAGATGATATACAGATAATAAATAATTATTGTTGCATAAAGTTGATAACATGATAACATTGATAACCTTTCTTACATCAATCACGAACTTAAATTGATATCAATAGATGCAGTTAGCAGCAGAAGAAGCTAAGTGGGCCAGGTTTTAAAAAGATCTTAATTACAACGCTACTTCTCCTTGTAACTGTATACCGTCAAGTGCTCCAACTGTGCCTACGATGCACAACTTTACCTGGCTTGAAAAACATGGTTTTTCTTCACTAAACAGCAATTTTTGATATCTTATTCCTGAGATGGCCGCCTTTCTACCATCTCAGGAAGAAGATATAAATGGTGAAGAAAACCATGTTCATATTATTGCAGTTGATTAGAGATTGCAGCAGAAAATCGTCGTTCATTAGAGTGGAAAGGAAAGTGCTATAATTTTGTCTACAATGAAATGAGACGCCTCTAGCTGTTTGTGGCCGTTTAACATAAGAATATAAGGAATAATACAGACTTATATGTATAAGTACATATAAGAATTATATAGACACAGAATGAGTAGATGCAAGTACACATTATGCGTATACGGTAAAAAGGCAACGTACCTAATAACTCTCACTTTTCAATTGTCAACTCATGGGCTCGGTTGAGAGAGCACTTTCATGTTACTCATTTCTTAGTTCACGATCAAGTGTATGAGCAATTTGTTGGTCTGTGTACATAAATGATGAAGAATCTTTGAAATTGCCTGAAGAAAAAGATATTACAAATTAAACAATGGAAACCTGAAGGTTATACTGACGTAAATCTTAACAATTATGTGTACCCAGTAGTCAATTTAGAAACGTTTGTTAACAATTAGATTGCTGAAGTGTCGTCTTTATAACCAGAACCACACTTTCCCTTGTCTTAACAACAGTTTCCTTATAACTGACTAATAGGGATATAGATTTTCCTCCTTACCTCTAGCCTCCATGTATGCGATGCGATATACCCTACGCTGTACCTTTCAGCTATTCTAATTCGGCTGTCACTTGTTTCAGACCGTGATCAACATGTCGTACTGCCTGCTGGCGCTGGTCGGCTGGGGCGTGCAGCGGCTCGTGTTTGGCCGCCTGCGCGTGGCCGAGGCGGCGCGCGTGCGCGACAAGTTCTGGAACTACGTGTTCTACAAGTTCATCTTCGTGTTCGGCGTGCTGAACGTGCAGTTCGTGGACGAGGTGCTCATGTGGAGCTCCTGGTTCACGGCGGTGGGGTTCCTGCACCTCCTGGCGCAGCTCTGCAAGGACCGGTTCGAATATGTGAGTACACCAGCATTATTTACGGTTTTATTTAAGCTGCGATGGTGTGGTGGTCACCATCAAAACCGTACAGTGACTGCGCTTTAAGAAGGAGGAAGTGGTCTGTCATGTAGGAAGCCCGAGACAGGGCACAAAAGACAGCCGCGACAGCCGCTTGCTCTCGACTCGAGGTGTGCCAGCAGCCGTGAGACATTGTCCCTAGCCACATAATGTCGATTGGTAGGTTGGTAGGTATTTAGCAAGTTAACGCTAATAGACACATAGTTTTTAATAAACAATATGACGTCAATGACCTTTCGAATACCTTTGTCTCCAGTATGTCAACGGTAATCCAAACGTTCATGAATCAATTTGTAAATAAGTGTGAATAGCACACTTCCTCAGAGAGAGAGTATTAATACAGAAGTCGACGTAAACCCATGCCACTAGCGAACACAATACAATAAATAGCATAATGTACGTTGACTTTCAGCAGTCATCGGCGCGGCGTCATCGCGTATTTGCATACAGTTGTGCAAACAGGTTCCGTCGAAAGATAAAAACATTGCGTAACAAAAACAAGTCTATCACTTGATCATAACGACTGTTTCGTGAACCGGATATGCTATCGAAGACAGTTAATTGACGATTTGAACCTTAATGCGATGCGATGAGATAAAGTTTACAAATGGACAGTTAAGAGTGTTGCCGTTAATACAGTCAACAGAAGAAGTGTGAGGTGTGACAATGACCTTCACACACCCTTATTGTCTTAACAATAAAGTCACCAAGCTATTTGAACACCTCGAGCGATTATCTTCTTCTGCTGCTCACTGTAAGTGTAAACACGATCTCAGCAATTTATCCAGAGAGCCTACTGTGATAATCTAAATTCGGAAATTCGTCATCTTCATCTACCTGTCTGTTGCTCGAATTCGCAAGAGTCAGGGATACAGATTGTGAATTTTAGGAATCAAAGTTGAAACTATTTACCTAAGCCTTTCGAGGGCACATAATTTTGAATACTTTTCCCCCTTAGCTACATCAGCTGCTGACTTTTCAGTCAACGAGTTTAATTTTTTCGCTACTTGGTTTGGTTACTATCAATAGTATTTGCATTGTATCGGATTAATAGTTTTCAGGTTTCGGCAAAGGTAAATACCAACCCAACAGTGGTTGTTAGATGGGTTTTAAGTAGTTTTAACGCTATAAAAGGCGAAGTTAGAATTCAGCGAGGTTTTTAAATTTGTAATTTTATATCGCTAGTTTTTAGCGATACTCATTCTGCTACGCGGCCTCAATGAAACTGATTTCATATACCTATATATTTGGAAAATTGATCACAACACTCATATCATAACGATATCTTAATAGACCTTGACTGACTTCGTGAACAAACAAGAAAATCACGATTTATTTACCTTGTTAGATACGTGGGATTGTGGTAGTATCGTATGAAGTTATTGACCGGCATAATCTGTAGGTTCAATTAACAAGCATACTAGAAAACGCTTCGGAAGAAGAACATTAAATACATGAGTTACTAGTATTATTTACGAAGGGCTAACACTAAGTTTAAGACCCTTGAGATTCATGCTAAGGCCAATTTTTTTTTATTTCGGGGTTGGTCCCATAGAAAAAGTTGTTCATCATGAATTATGACTACCTAATAATCTCCCACAATATGCTACTTATTGAAAAAACACCCTGTATATTTTCCTTCGCCTCATACAACAGAAGTCTGCGAAATTCCACCCAAAAGTAATAACATTGGCATTTGCAAATTCGCGACCTCCATCGGGAGCAATGTTCCGCACTTCACCTTGCTTAGGCGATTTATACATAGCTCCATGATCACGCTAAGGTCATTATAAATATTAAATCTAATTAAAACTTCCTAAAGTGGTATAGGTACACTGCCTTCAGAAACAGCGAATATTTGTAACAAATAGCCGTGTTTCGATGTAGAATACGATGGATGTGTAGTAGCCTTCTCCGGTACTCCGTAAATTTTTATATCGGACATAAAGCTTTTTTGTCCATCAGCCTGTTGAGTTGATGACATTCTGTATCTAACTGTCGATAAATGTGAGAATACTGTCACTCTTTATCGGTTACATCAGTCATCAAGTTCGGGCAGTCAGTGCAAACGGCTTTATAATAATGTCCTCGTGTAGTTATTATGGAGCGAAACAAGTATTGTCAGTTTTCGACTTACTTGGCAGTTAGCGCATAGCAGTTAGACGGCATGTGACATCGCAATATAAAAAGAAAATGTTACTTACAGTCATGTAATGCGACGTACGCGTCTTTGAGTCTCCACTCTGATCGTAATTTTGTGTAATTTGCATAACAAGATCTGTTCGTTTTTGTTAGAAGCAATTTGCTCATCACATTTTATACTCCTTTATACAGCCTTGGCCAGAAGTATTGAGCATAGGTGATTTTGTTTACAATTTTGATGTTAAGCATTATTTCCCTATCCTAACAATGTACGGTAACGGTAAATGTTATATTTTATTTATAAATATAGAAAACTTCACTTAATAACACTTTCAAGGTACTTAAAAAATATGAAAACAGAAGGTACCAAAAATGTAAATTTAAGTCGGTGCGACATATTGCAAATATTCTATGCAGTTACTACTAACTTCAACAAAACATGCCTATTAGTTTAAATTAATTGACAAAATAACTTAAACAAAGATGGAAACGATGGACTAAACTTTCCAGTTTTGTATGAAAATCGCATTAGTGCTCAACACTTCTGGCCAAGGCTGTAAGAGAGCTTCTGGATTGTACGTCAACTAAGTAGCACGTGTTCAAATCGTCGCTTTTTGCAGCTTTTTAATTAGGTGTTTTGACATAAAGATCGCAGATATTTCAAGTTTAAACAGAAAATGTTTATATGCATCGACAGACCGTCTAAATCACTAAATCGTCTTTATTTATAATACACAAATATAATTTACAATTTCTGATGATCTGTCTTAATTACTAACGAATTCAATAATAATGGATCCCTATTGAGTTGTTGGCTTACTGTTTACGTTTTGGCGTCACCTTGATCCTGAACCAACTCCCAATTGTATGCAAATGTTTAGTGAATCAGGCGCAACGCGAAAAGGGCAATAGCACTATAATATATACTGCGTTATATCTTCGCCGTGGGGTGCCCGGCCTTATAGAATTGTCCCCCACCATATCGTCCCGTGGTTGCAGTAGGAGTCTGCTTAAGGGAATATACCGAGAGATGGGCAGCAGCATCTTCCGAAAGCATAAACAACAATAAACAAAAAAAACTGCGCGCGCCAACCCGCCTGCCAAGCGTGGCGCGTATGGCAAACCCCCCCTTAAAGGGGAGGTGTATGTTCAGCAGTGGACGTCTTATGGCTGAGATGATGAGGATGACATCTTCCGTAGCCGACGTCGAACATACTCTTTGGGCAAACCACAGCTATTTGTCTTGTTTTGCTTATTGTCTTAAACAATCCGCTAGCATTCGTAATATAGACACTTCGCCACTCTACCTCTATATGTACCTAAACGGCCAACTGTCAGCTCCGCGCTAAGGCGTTAACTTTTGGTTTCATAGTCTATCGAGTTCTATAAACTGAGTAATGTGATACAGCTGTCGTTCCATAAACAAAACAATTCTCCAGTCTGGCAAACATGGATACTATTGGTACATACTAACGGGTACTTATATCCGTGTTTTAGCATCTACTTGATCCAGAAGCCATCCCAGTAGCATTGTGTGTAAATGGATGACGTGGTAGAATGCGGATATATGGCACTGGGCCGAATTCCTAACGCGGCAAACACCGGTCAGTCGAGGTCTAGGTCCTTACGTATGTCAATGGATGACGCAGCTAGGAGCAAAGTAAGGAGCCTAGCCTCGCGTACGTCACTTATTTATCCCGGTCCTGAGCTAATTAAATGCAGAAGTGAGGAAGTGACCCGTACGCCGTAACCTTGAGGATGTCGTCCACCCATCAACCCAGTAATTCACATTTTGTAATAATCATGTTAACGAGTCTCAACTCTCAAGTCACGTGCCGCGGTCATTATCTCACTGAGACCACAGACAGACATTTAACTCACCATCAACGGTAGACCTTTCCTCCTTGAAATAAGGACTAAAAAACGTTAACTGTGGTTCCTAATGAGTCTAATGACAGTTATTACATAAAGGACGCTCGGCCATCTTTAATGAACTTGTCCCGCAGGAAAATGAGACGTTTTTCTTTTTAATTAACCGACTTCAAAAAAGGAGGAGGTTCTCAATTCGACTGAATATTTTTTTTTTTTTTTTTTTTATCATAATTTTTTTTTTTGTATGTATGTTACTCCATATCTCCGTGAATCGTGAACCGATTTTCAAAATTTTTTTTTTAATCGAACAGGTATAACCCCTAGATGGTCCCATTGTCACCAAGTCGGGATCTGATGATGGGATCCTGGAGAAATCGAGGGAACTCTTCAACTATTATAGGCACACCTATAGTGATTTCACTATTTTTTACAGCAACTCGGCCACTTCCTCTTGGAATAGCGGATCCTAAGTGAAGTCGGTTCTTTTTTTGTTTAAAATTATTCGTAAACGTAAAATGGTATCAGGTTCAATGATCATTCCATATACTGTCTAGTTGTCTATATACACCGTGGCGTCCTTTAGCTCGGGTGCTATACAGGGTGGCCAAAAAATAACTAAATTCCCGTTGGCTGTAAGGTTTTAAGATGCTACCAATCCTCCCTAGATGGTTTTGGAACCTCTCGCAGATAACAATAACTTTGGAAAGTCCAATATCCATAGATCCATGCCACCTGTTAGCTCGATGCGTTGGCGACATTGGCTTCTGGGTGAGATTAACTCATCATCGGGACAATTATGTGAGCTACTCGACGAAAGACCCTAAGACTTAAATAATAATTAATAATGGCATTCATGCTAAATATACCATAAAAGCAATATGCACACGATTGAATAAGGAATAGGTGCCTTTTATGATATTGTGATACCAATACTTTCAACGACATCCATTCGATGTAGGTACCGAACTCCAAGTGTCACAAAAGGAATGTTCTTACTTTGACAATCTGAAAAACGAAAACCCGATGAACTAAATTATTAGAATCTTGGCTTAGCTCATGAGAGTCATGTCTTGTCATGAGTGACCCTGACATTTAAGCAGGCTGCTCGACGGTTTTCAATTACATTTGATCGACTCGACTGATGACCACAAGTGCGTGACTCTACACTAGGCGTGATGATTTGATATCTGCACCTGCGGTTTGATTTTCTATTTTCTTTTCATTGAGCCGTTCCTTCGGATTTGTATACATAATGACCGACATCGCAATTGATTTCCAAGTAAGATAAATTCTAAAACCGCGGGGCCGAATTGCTGATTTGACATATCAGTGGTTCGTGAATCTCGAAAGAAGCAAGTATTTTCAGACGCGATTCATATTGGTGGAGAATATTTCTCTCTCTCATAGTCCAGAGAGTAAACTTTTGTAGATTCTAAACAATGTACCATCTAATAAAAATGTTTCGCTTTATGTTCTAGTTATCATCGTCTCCGAACTCCGCGCGCTGGGCGCACGTGCGTCTAGCAGCACTCCTGACTGCAGTCGCGGTGGCGGCCTGCGGTCTGCTGGTGGTGGCCGCGGTGTGGGCGCTGCCCATCGCCAAGGACACGTTCGCGTTCATGGCGGCCGAGGTAACAGTCTAGCGTCTAGCAGCACTAGCACTACTATACTAACACAAATACCTTGTTTATTTATAATTAGCAGTGTCACATGCGAGAGTTTAGGTACATTATTTTGTTTCTTCTACAGTGTATCTTGGTGCTAGTAGGCGCCCTCCACGTGATGTCGCGCTACACCCTCCGCCTCCTCGACTGTGACGCGTCCGGCTCGGCCGCCTACTACACGCACCTCGCCTTCGACTCCACCGCGCTCGTGGTCGAGGCGGCGCACGTGCTGCACATGGTGCTGTGGAGCAACGTGCTGCTGAGCATGGCGTCGCTCGTGCTGCTGCTGCAGCTGCGGCATCTGCTGCAGCAGCTGCAGGCGCGGCTGCGGAGGCACAGGAGATATACGCGGCTGCAGGCTCACATGACTACCAGGTATAGTGCTCTACATCCTCCGCCTCCTAGACTGTGACGCCTGTGGTTGAATGGCGACTGATAGCCCAATAGGGATGATGACACATGTTGAATTAGGCAATAAAATTTAGTTGATAGAATGCAAAATATCCAAATAAAGTAAACATAAAAAAATCTATATATCATAAACATGAAATGGTTCAAAGATATCCGGCTTCAAAATTTCAATTTTTTTCAAATTTTGAAAATACGAAATTTAAAAAACCAATGATACCTGTGTGAAATAAATAGCAACCATATACACAAACGCAATATTTCACTGTAAAAATAGCAATTTCATAATTTTTCCATACTTTAAGGGGCTACTTTGAAAAATTATAGGTTTTTTCAAACACTCTAGTGACTAAACGGGAAAAAGGACTGAATTTATTTTCGAATATATATTATTAGACTATATACTCTTGTTTTTGGCACAAGCCAAAACACGATTGCTGAAAGTTGCCTCGATAGAAAAAAAATCCATGGTTGGGTCCTTTTCCCCCTTATTTTTCTCAGCTTATGTAAACTATAAGAGATTAAGCAATATAACTAAGTAAAAAATATGGTATTCTGGTTTATCTAAAAAGTCACAGAAACAAAATTAGACAAAACTTTATAGATTCGCTTATTTACCGTAGTTTAGTCAAAAAGTCTGATCCTTAAGAGCGCTGCATCTCTTTCTTTCGTGCACGAAACACGGAGCCACAAACGTGTCTCTAACGGATGGGCGTGGCTTGTCCGAATCGAGGAACGGCCTTAAACAGGGCAACGGGCAACTATGAACATATCATTTTGTTAGGAGCGTTTTGAGAAACAAAAGCAAATCTCAGATTTTAAGTCTCTTTTCTGTCTTTAATGTTGATTTAAGGCAATTGGCCCCATATAGACATTTGATCCTCACAACAAAACGAATCGAATACCACAAGAATATATACCACGCATGAAAGAAAAATCATCTAGCCTATTGTGCTTATGCGACGTTTGAACGCGTGTCGTGTAACTTGTTATAAATGATAATATCGATGGAACTAACTCATACGATACACACGACTTGACCATGCAAATGTAGTGCATTTATTAACCGTCACCTACATTTACTTGTGATACTAACGTCAAGTAGATGGCAACTTCGACATCTGGGTTAATATAGACTCTTGGATTATTGAGCCACGGACTTTTTCTGAAAGTATACAAATGGAAGGAAATTCCATTAATCACTCGTTTAAGTTAGATAGACACTGTCAACAAATTGCTTGTGTACAGTCGACGCCAAAGATGTGTTTACACTTTTTCTCCTTTGTAAAATAATAATAAGGTGCAAAAGTGTAAACATATTTTTAACGTCGACTGTACTACGTTTCTGTAACTGTATGTCGAATTGAATTAACTTGAAACTTGTCAATTTATTTTTTTACACTGTTTTTATCAAGATAAAAAGTAATCATCCGCATGTTTCGACATCACTTACCTTAAGCCCGTCACAGACGGAGCTATAATATATATTATAGCTCGGTATCTTACGATATATTTTACGTACTATTAGACAGAGTCCCCACACGGAGCTATAATATATATTATAGCTCGATATATTACGAAATATTTCGATATATTTTGGGTATATTGCCTTCCTTCTCTGGCGTGACGTACAACCGATATATCTTTCTCTCTTTTGATATCTTTCCCGTGTGGGGTGCCGAGCTATACGATAATATATATCTCGGTATCTTACGGTATATTAATATATATTATAGCTCTGTCTGTGACGGGCTTTATAGTTGGAACGGCGAATATTAATGTTCCGAATAAATAGTCACGTATGTTCGATCGAGAAAAGCAACGAAACTACGTACCTAACAAACAAAACACGTCATCAGATTCCGGACAAGGAATGTATTAACATATTTTATAATTTTTTAAACATCGATGAAACTCTTACCTATTGATGATTGACGTATGTATGTACATCAGAGAACTCCGAGATACAACAATAGAACCTCATTGAGTTTGAGTTTGTTAGAATCATCTTGATGAGCTGTTGACTGTTGGCAGAAAAGTACAGTCATAAACAAATGAAGTGGTTCTATTGGCCCTTAACAAACACATTCCTCGCAACACGTCCTAGCTCATCTCTGGCGGAGATGGAGACGCAGCCTAAGACGATGATGTTGATGACTAGATTATGATGATCGATTGAGAAAAGCAAAAAACATACCGACAGGGTTATTTGCTCGTATAATTAATTCACAGGGACGGACAATAGCCGTGTTATTATTTATTATAAAACAATACAATATTTACTTTTTTCTATACATAAACAAAAACAAAAGATTTTTTTCAAAGCAATATGAAAGGTATTCTTGTAGCTAAGGATCATTAACCTATTTTTTTGACATTAACCGATGTATAATTAGCAGATAATATAATATATTGAGTTGAATTTTCATCAGCTTTGCTCTTCATCTGCTCCCTGCAGGTCACGCACGTTCCCTACGCATATATCTTATACTACTTCATTAGTGAAATAATGGGGAAGGCAACTGTCAATTTGTTTGTCTATGGTATATGTCAAATCTCATACAAAAAAAGGACCATCCTACGCAGTGCCATCTATGATGACTTTTTACCAGCCTTCCCCATTTAGTCAAGGTCTAACTAAACCATCCATCCAGTTCCAGACATTGCCTGCCTGCGTGTGCGTAACATACACACTCACCTACTGTAGCGTACAGTAGTCTTTTACCACAAACAAAGTTGCACAACATATATTAATTATGTTATGAGTTATACGTATTTACTTGGAAATAAAACTCATATCATAATGAGATGTTATTGTACCATCAACGCAGTTCGCTGGTCATTCCTGAACGTTATTGCAACTGCATAAAGTTTATAAATGATCGGTCCAACGTGTTGCGGTTGGTAACATCGTGCGATCTAATGGCGACAGAGATTACTTATCGAGCATACTTGCGGACCTTGCGGTGGCTTCTCTAGTTGCCGTCGCAAATCAACATCATGATCAATTTACATTTAATCGAATATGGATAGATTTGTGGTAAAATAAGCAGAGTTCCAGTTAAATTATTTATTTTTAGTCATTGTATGAATCAAAATGCGATTAGAAACTTTATAAATTAACTTTATTGAAGCTAATTAGGAAAATGCACATACAATCCGTTATAGCACAGAAAGCAGAGAGCGATATGGCAGAAGGCCATAGAGAAGCTTATTTTAAAGTGTTGCAAGCAACAAATATTAATTAAGACTAACATTTTTAATTACAAAATATTTTTGTAAAGCTATGTTCAGACTTGGCTTGAACATAATTGGGCCGGGCGAGATGAGCTAAATTTACATTAGGTCGAGATCATAAGTTAACACTTAAATTAACAAATTATTAATTAATTTAGTCTAGAGGTAAGGGACACAGTTTGGTAACAGGTCTGACATACAGCTTTTCCCCCATTTTCACCTCGGCCACTCTTACCCTATCATCCTTGCCAGGAAATATCTTAACTATACGGGCCATAGGCCAACACAGTGGAGCAGTGTTTAAATTTTTAACAAGAACCAAGTCACCTACTTTTAAGTTTGGTACGTCATGTTTCCACTTGGGACGACTTTGTAACTGAGTAAGGTAGTCTCTAGACCACGTGTTCCAGAAATCCTTTTTTAGTCTGGTTACAATGTCCCAAAACTTTCTTAAGCGATTAACGGGAATGTCTGTTAAATCAACATCAGGGTAACTTGTTATTGCCGTGCCAATAAGAAAATGACCTGGTGACAGGTATTTGCCCTCATTTGGGTCCAGGGTAAGCAAAGGTCTCGAGTTCAAAATCCCTTCAAATTGGACGGCCGCCGAATATAATTCCTCAAAGGTCAAGCAATGGTTGCCAACTACCCGTTTTAAATGGAATTTCACACTCTTAACCCCGGCCTCCCAGAGACCTCCAAATTGAGGTGCATAGCTTGGTATAAACTTAAATAAAATATATTTTTTATTACAATATTGATGCACAGAATCTCTATGTTTATTTGAACATTGCAAGTCATACAATTCTTTAAGCTGGTTTGCAGCACCTTTAAAAGTTTTAGCATTGTCACAATAAATTACAGTGGGCATGCCACGTCTAGATATGAAGTTGAAGCGATCAAGACATGCTTGATCCATAGGTCGCTGGTTCATATCCGGCTCGAAGGACCAACAATCGCATGTATGAATCAAAATGCGATTAGAAACTTTATAAATTAACTTTATTGAAGCTAATTAGGAAAATGCACATACAATCCGTTATAGCACAGAAAGCAGAGAGCGATATGGCAGAAGGCCATAGAGAAGCTTATTTTAAAGTGTTGCAAGCAACAAATATTAATTAAGACTAACATTTTTAATTACAAAATATTTTTGTAAAGCTATGTTCAGACTTGGCTTGAACAGTCATCAATTTATATCGTAAGTAATTGGAAATGGTCGCCCTTATACACGGTGCCAGTGTACGTGAGGATTGCGTAAGGATAAAAGTCGAAACAACATCAATCGCTTGCCCGTGCCGTGTATTTATTTTATTTACTTGAGGTCGGCGCAGCATGTATTTTCTACAACACCTTTCGTACCTACGTATACCCTTCATGTGGTGGATACATACAAAGATGGATCGGCTGTATCATCACTCACACAGTCTATCCACTTTTCATTTACAAAAGTTAAATAAGTTAATACTACTTTAATTTTAAATTACAACTCATACCTATAAATATTCCGTTTCGTGAGTGCGTCAACGTCTCATTACTGTAATGGTATATTTATTTATTGTAATTAATTACACGCGAACAGTGAATAGAAGTCTAACCGCACACAATTAAAATACCACTCGAAGGCGCGAATCAACACATCAACAACTCGTTTTTGTTGCGTAAATAAATTACAAGTACTTAATCAGCACCGAAATATTTATGGTAATTAATTAAATATGTACCTACATCAAACATTGTCTTTGTTGTTCTCACGTCTACAGTTAACTTACTTATACTTGACTGTATTAATAAGTAATTAAATTAATTAAATATTAATGACACAATTTATCGATTGCGTAATTTTTGGAGAATGTTCTAATGTAAAATGGCACTAAAGTAATTAAGAAAGAGGGCAACGCCAAATAGATTAATTAAAACTAAAAAATCGACTAATGTAGTCATTAAAGCTATAACCATCAATTCTCAACACTGATGGTAATGAGGATGGATGATAAAAATAGCTAACTATCTTGCCTTCTGAAATCTGTTTCAAACGGTATATTTTTTCAGTTGATGAGAAACTTGTGTAATTGATCAAGAATATCCTTCCATATACTGGTGATCGAACCGTGATACCGATGAATGCTTTTGGAAGTTGATTTAATGGCTCCTCTAGGTACATGATGGGCCATCATAGGGATGCAGCTATGCGTTAGAGGGAGCTAACGATGTTGCGGTCTCGTTCCGCCGATATATATATATATATAGCTGCGGCCCTATGATGGCCCATCATGTAGAGCGGCCATTATATTGAACCAAAAAGTATTTTGTTCATAAAATTACTGCTTAAGTTTGAAAAGTCTGATTACTTACATAGCAGTTCGCACGTTGCGAATAGGTCAAGCAGGGGTTAAGCGTTGCAAGTCGTCACGTCGCATGCAAACAGCGTGGCCTTTAAACTCTGTTCCATTCAATGGTATTTACAATTCTGCCAAGTTGTTTTAAAATCCCCCTTTTTATTGTAAGAGCGTTATCACACTTGCGATTTGCGAGCGAGTTTTGTATGGGAGCGAACACGCCGCGAGTTCGCCGCGTACGAGTTTTGTATAGAAATCGCTTTCAAATCGCCCAAGTGTGATAAGGCCTTTATTGTCGTTATTACTAAAGTTCCGTATTGGCATTTGTTGCAGTTATCCAATGGCGAGCAAAGAGGAGGTGGAGAAAAACCAGGACAACTGCGCCATTTGCTGGGAGCCCATGAAGGAGGCGCGCAAGCTGCCTTGTGATCATTTGTTCCACAAGTAAGTGTACTTTTTGTACGATACAAAGTCTAACGTATTTTTAATCTTATGGTTAGTTAATATTATACTTTATTCGACTCGATTGAGGGTACCTGCATTTATTGAGTTGAACATAAACATGATGTTCCTGCCCTGCTATTTGAAATTGAAATTGTGTCTAAAGTTTGTTTTGATCGTTTTTAAGTCTCTCTGAAATGCTTCATATTTTCTATAAAGACTTTAAAGACATAACTACTGTCAATAGTATAATAATTCGCTATCTCCATCCATGTAGTGCTGAGTGTGGTACTGGTAGAAGACTTAGTCAACTGCGCTGGATCGATGCTATAAAGAGAGCTGGTATGTAACCTATATAAGTCAGTAAAATGTTTCAAGAAAACTGGACCGTATGGATAACAATTGCGTATGTTCAGTGACCACACGATCCTCATGGTTATGGTCATGAGGATGAGGGAACGACTCATTCTTCTTCTATCCATGTTCCCATTCATTGTCGTTTCTGACAATCGAGCTTGCTCGAGCTCTCTTTTAATTTTAGACCACTAGGTCGATGGTTTGCGGCCCTTTCCTCTGCTTTCTAGCTTAGCGCGATCTGTACCACATGATCTTGGATGCGCCTTACATGCCCTTGAAGGAGCACCTAGAAAGGATAAGTAAAGTAGTGTCGTGTTGTGTGGGCAGCTCGTGCCTGTGCCAGTGGATGCAGCAGGACGCGTCGTGCCCGACGTGCCGCCGCGCGCTGGCCGCGCGCCCCGCCGCCGCCGCCGCGCCCGCCCCCGCCCCCGCGCCGCCGCCCCTCGCGCCCGTCAACCATCTGTTCCAGTTCCACGGTGAGTGTTACGTCACTACCTCCTTAGTCAAAACGAGACACGGTCACAGAGTAAATAATAGTATAATACAGAGAGACTTCTGTAATGTCACGTAACGTCACGAATCATGTTGTCCCTTCTTAACGCATGACAAGTTCTTTTTCGCACTAATGCAAACGTATCGGATACGTCGTGTCAAACTCAAATTTTTTGACAGATTTACTTTGAGTTGTACCCCCCTGACACGGTCCCCTAGATAATATTTTTTCAGTCTCATGTTTTGCGCGTTTAAAAATCATAGCACTTAATAGTCACCTTTTTAATAATATTCTTATTTTCTTAACCAACCTGGACTTATTGCTTGTATTTCTGAATTTGTCAGGCTTCAATTGACGCAAAACGTCAACGTTTCGAAGCTATCATAATATCCGACATGTAGAAATCGTAGAAATAAACACAAAATTAACCGTTCACCGCATATCAAAACTGATCACAATGGAAAAGCAAGACCTAAATAACGTGCGCGTAAAATTACGGCATCCAAATATGCTCCTCTATCTATAATGCCATTTGTAGATAAGATTTTAAAAAAGTGCAGTTAATATAGAGAAATCTGAAGAGGGTAGAGTTGTGGGTCGTGTGGTGTCGTATAAGATCGGCGTGGGCGTGGATGTTGGAGCTGAGCGACGTGTGCGCGCTGCTGACGGTGCTGTCGGTGACGGTGCTGCTGCTGTCGCGGGGCGGGGGCTGCGCCGCCGCCGCGCGCGCCGACGCGGCCACGGTCACTGACGAGCGCGCCGCCCCCCACCCCGCCCCCCACACCGCCCCCCATCCCGCCGGGGACCTGCTCGACCGGGCCACCGAGACCGACTGGCCCGAGTATGATGATGAAGGTGCGATCATCATTAGCCGAATGTCGATTGGAAGTGTTCAACAAAGATTGTCCATAAGCATCAAATTTACAATCAAAGACGCCATAGCAGGGCGTCCTGAATTTGGCGTATGAAAGGTACCTTCGTGAGGTATCTGAGAGGCTCCTCTAGCTCAGTTTATATCATAGGCACGACTTCTTAGACTAATGGCTATTGGATACGGTGTATCGGGTATACGTAATGTAACCTATGCTATAAAATATAGAGGTTACAGTCACTTCACTTTACTCACTTCGCGCGACATGTTTCGGAAAGCCTAATAGATCTCCATCTTCAAGCATTAAGAGTGCTATTTGAACCGGCCTGTAGCGCACTGCTGCACGTCGCGTTGCCTACGACCGTTATATTTTATTGTGTTAGTATGTCTCACGAAAGTTTATATTTAACGATTCCTTATGTTATTTATGCCCTTGCTGTGTTAAATAAACGGTTATCTGAAACTTGATCGCGAATATATATCGCGATATGGAAATGGATACATGTGTAGAATAGACGATGCTGCAATTGTAAAAAAACAATTAATTATCGAACGAATTAAGCGAAGCGAGTTCTTACAAACAACTTCTGGCTACTGGGACGTCTCGGCATTTCGATGGCTTTTTGTTTTTGAAAGTTTGTTCGGCGATAACTTTAGTAACGATTTTCTGATCTTTATGAAACTTGTTGGGGTTGTAGCAGAGATTCATACAATTTGAGAGTTCGTTTATGAGCTGGATCGATCAAGGGGTTATGGAACGAGGTGCGAAAAAAACATCAAAGGGGTCTTGTTCGGTGCAACGCACCTTACACGTTTTAAGCCTCGTGCGGCGCGTGCGGCCGCATCAGCAATAATCGAATTGAGCAATAATTAGGAATAACCCAAATTCAGTGTACCTTTGAGATCCATCGCGACCGGGTGCATTCGATCAACATTTAACATTCTCAACATTTTACTAACATTATTTTATGACATTTTGTGGAACTTAACTTTTACAACATTAAAAACATTTTCTACTACTCTCCGGACGTTTTTACATTCACGCGAACCCGCACCCGAATAGGTCTTGTTATATTGGACACCTCGTTTCCAAGGAATTTGCGAGTTCTCAGTTCGAGGCGGACTCCTAGTTAACTTACATAATTTGTATTTTTAAGCATGTTGTGTTTGCTATATTAGGGTGCACAACGCACAACATACCGCCCATCGTTCTGACCAACTGAGCTACTGAGACTTACCTGATGGCTGTGAATTTATTGACTTTTTATTTTATATGTATTATACCTAAAAATGTATGTGATTGTTGCAGGGTCCCGCTACGTGTCGTGGCTGCCGAGCTTCTCGGTGGAGGTGACGCGCGTGCGCCGCGAGCCGCTGCCGCCGGCGCAGCTGGACGCGCTGGCTAGACAGGTATCTTGCTTATATACATCTCTTTGTGCTGTATTGTACTTTTAAAATACATAAACTATCTATACATTAAAAATAAAAATACAATTTATCTCGACCATAACTCGAACTCATGTTAACAAATAATTGAGCAATATTGAAGAGTTCTTTCGGAAGATTTTAATACAAAATTTGATATTTTTGGTTTAGATGTTTAGGTGTTACTTGAATTGTTTAAGTAGTTAATGTATTGGAGTATTATTGGGTATACTATTCTGCCTTTTCGCCGAACTTCACTTCCCAATCAACTTTTCGCAGACGTTTCATTTGACCGAACAACTTTTACCAAATAATTATTTCGCAATCATTTCATTTCCCAAGCCCATAGTTGGGAAATGAAAATTACTTAGGTACTAAGTTGGGTTAGGTTAGGTTGGATTACTTATGTAAAGTTGGGAAATGAAATTGAAATGGTCTGTGAAAAGTTGGTTTGCAAGTGAAATTCTGCAATACAATTTTCGGCGAAAAGGCAGAGAACCGTATTATTGATTCGGGTCGTGGTTAAATGTGTTTTAAATTAGAATACGGCCTCTTTACTTGTTTATTTTTTTAACGAGCATTTGCTAGGATCTGACATGATGAGGTAATATGTGTGTGTGCACGTGCAGGTGCAGGCGATGTTCCCGCACTACGCGCTGGCGCCGCTGCTGGCGGACCTGGCGGCCACGCGCTCGGCCGACGTCACCGTCGACAACATCCTGGAGGGCCGCCTGCCGCCCCCCGCCCCCGCCCCCGCGCCCCCCACGCCGCCCCCCGAGCCCGCGCACCCCGCGCCCCCCGCCACCGCCCCCGCTCCCGCCCCCGTCACCGCTCCCGCCCCCGTCACCGCTCCCACATCTGTATTAGAAACGCCTATACTGGAGGATGAAGAGATTGAACAGTGAGTTACAGTACTATTTTATACAAACGTGACATAATGAAGAGCTTTTCAGTCGAGTACCGACTCAAAATAAGCAAGCCGGTAAGAATTGAGTCAGCCGAATGCCTCATACAAAATCTCCCGTTGAATTGTGCCGCCACACCCCCGCCAGCACCGTAGTCGACAATGTTAAAACGTCCATCGAAAATTATACGCTACTAGCTCGATCTACAAAGTCTTAATTTAATTAAAATCGACGAGTAGAAAAAATTACAGAATGCCACCCAGTAAAATAACACTTGTGCTCGTTTTTCTCTAAAATCACATCCTTACATCTGTTGAAAAAAAAAACCTTGTCAAAGAATAAATTCCACAAACGATACGTTCGTATTAGTATTAAACAAAAAGTGTTTATTATTAATGTACGAATGTTATTTTCAGGGAAATCACAACGGAATTTCCTCTAAACTCAACGGATCGCGAGTCCAACCTGCAGCGACGCAAGCAACTGTTACTGGCGCGAGCGAGACGCCGCTACCTCGCGCGTCCCGCTCCCGCGCACCCCGACCCCGAGAGCTGAGCACACACACGACACGAGCCAGCACACACTACACCACCACATACTATCACACTATACACTACATACACTGACCTTATTACAATCAATTAAAGTCTACAAATGGTCAGTTAAGGTTGATGCTGGTACAGTCAGCAACAGAAGTAGCTAAGGGTAGGGTGTTCAAAATGACCTACACGCACGAAGTTAAGAGACTAATCTCTTAACAATAAAGTCGAGTTCTGCTCATTTTGAACACCTACCCGCTTAGCTACTTTTGCTGCTGACTGTACAGTCTGTAGTTATGCGGGTGAAGTGTTCAAATTGAGCTGGACACGACTTTATTTCCAAGAGAATAAGAGCGCGTGATTTTAATCGGCTTAGCGGATACTTTTGCTGCTGACTGTACTGTAATAGAAAGTCGATGAAGAAAATCGGCTATCTCTTTCTCAAACGCAATACATTAAGTTAAGAGATGGTATGAATAAATAAATATCATCACGCAGCCTACTTATCCGACAAACCATAATGCAATTTTTTTTAAATCATTGCTTGTTATATTATGCGATGTTATCATCAACGAAGCATTCGAAATATTTATGTAAAAATCCAATACAAGTTCAAATTAACATCGAATATATCGAGCGACCGAATCATTCAAAAATATATGACGAGTTGAACAATTTCATCATATTTGATATTTGTAAGCAACTTGACCCTCTGGTCTGGCATTTATGTTATGGTGACCGCACAAGTGGTCAAACCCTTACGCACGCACGCACGCACGCACGAAACACAAGACCGGCCTCCGCTGCTAGCGGCGACGGCGAGACGAGCGGCGGCACGAGCGGCGAGATCAAAATGTTCAGCAATGTATGAAATTTTATCAAACCGTTTCCGAAAACTATGGCGAGCATTTTGATCTCGCCGCTCATGCCGCCGCTCGTCTCGCCGCTAGCAGCGGCGGCCGATCGCATGATTTCGTGCGTGCAACCTTAAAAATAACACAAGTAACTGGAGAATTAAACCTTACTGCACCGACATAAGACATCAATATCCTCATTTAAAATAATTTTCAATGGAAACTAGAAGGGCCATTGAATAAAAACTGTTTGTTTTTAAAGAAAACTAAATCACAAACCAGTTTAAAGTTGTCATAACTATTTAAAATTTTATCTATCTTACAGTTTTTTATTAGAGTAACGGAATTGTATAATAATAATTTGTTGACATCATTTTAATACTCGATTGACCTCTGCGTCTGTGCGTTGAGACGGAACTATAATATTTGTGACGTTTCAACAAGTATACTATATACCACATTGATCATTTCAACGAAGTAAACTTGTAGATGAATCAATATTTTGCTTTAAACAAAATATATATAATTGCTTGAATCAATATTTTGCTTAAAAACGCCACGTATATATTTAGATTATATGAACTATTTTCACATTTTGTGATATTTTAGTTAGATTTAACAAAATACTATTTAATTGATGTTATGTAATGGCACAATTACAATGTCCTAGTTTCTGAATGCATTTGGATATAATCTCACCTAGAGCTGGCAATAACCGTTCTTCTTTTGGGCAGTTCTAGAATTCCGGTACCACCCTTACTACCGATGTAGATAATTCACCATGGATGTGAACCTTATTGAAACGGGATAAGGTCTGCATAACGCTGTCTTAACGTCATAACGCAGTAAGCACTTATAACACCTAACTTTTCAGCGTCTCCACTAGGGGCAGACAACATATCCCTTTTTCTCTCCGTCTCACTAGAAAGTAGGAGATCAAACTGAAAGATAAATATGATAGGCCCTTTACGGGTATAAAATGATTGCTAGCATTTCGCTGGCTAATATTACAGGGTTCTATTAAATTATCGGCGTAGTTAAATTTAGACTTAGTGTCACTATGACAGTGTTCCAATTTCAATGCGTTAAAAGTGAATCATAAAACCCTGTAATATTGGCCCAACAATTTGCCAATGAAGTAATTACATTAGGATCAATGTAATTGAGCCACTACATTACTTGTGGTGAGTACGAAGAGTAGGAACCGTTGTTCTCGCTGCGGTCGAGGCCGTGACGCTGACGTGACGACACCGTCGCGAACCCCGCGTATGGCTGAGAGAGCCTTGTTGCTTTAGCGGCAGAAAGTTTATTTTTCTAAGTCTCAGAGTCTATTTTTATATTGACAGTTTAAATTTCGCGTCCATTTATGAAATGTTGATCATTTCTTTCTAGCCATTACTTTATGGTATAATTTTGTTTCTGGAGGAAGATGCCGCCCGACATGTCTCAAATTATTGCTGTACGCTAACATTTCTGACAACACATTGTTACAGTTGTGGTTTAAAAATGTTGGGCCTTGGCTCCGAACAAGTACAGTGAACAACTAAAATATGTATACATTTTTTAACCTTATCATTATCACAAAGGTGCAAAAGTGTTAACATATTTTTGGTGTTGACTATTCCCTGTATATATACTTTGGGCTTGATGTTGAATAGTTTTAGTATTAACATTTTTTTTAATTATAGTACAGTCAACGCCTCACTAGGTATACACTTTTGAACCTTATTCCGCTGTAATAACGTTCAAAAGTGTATACCTAGTGAGGCGTTGTGTGTACTATTTCCTGGGTCTTATACATATATGGATTATGGAATTCAATATTTCAGAGATATTTATGAACAGATCTGTGGCTTCTAAAATATTTGCTATAATATTGTCATTTTATTACGAATATATTTATGTATAAGACTCAGTTTTTTAAATAAATATGTATGTTATGAACTTAATCACATTTTTAATATGCTTGTAATTTTTTTAGTCCCATTGGACACAAATTAACTTTCCCTTACGCCCTAAGCTTAATTCTGCAATAACACTAGATTTGTAATCATAGGTTTTATATATGTAAACAATGGATCAAGTTCCAAATTCGTTCAATTTGTAAAATAGCAGGATTTATTTAGATTATTTAGTACTTAAAATTGTTGGCATTCATCTACCAGCTAGCTCTTTGAGTTACAATTATCTTTAAGGAATATTTTGTTTTAATAATTATTGTAAAATTGATTCAAGACTAGTCAAAGAATTAAAATAAAAAGAATACAAATAGCTTTTTGTTCCGCACCTAATTCCTTCCCAATGTGATGTTTGTTTTGGATCTAAAAGCTGTCCACTCCATGAGTGCTATTATCCTTAAGACATTGATTAGATTACACACTCATTCTGGCGTCAATTCAATCCATCATTCTGGTCAGAATAATGAGAGAATTATTAAATAATCATCATACTGATGAAAATGTAATACCGTGAAGTGCTACAACTTTGCCTCTGATGCACAACTTTGCCCGACTTGAGAAATGAAAAGAAAGATGGCAGAAAGGCGGCCGTCTCAGGCATAATACATATATAAATACAATGTTTTTCAAGCCAGGCAAACTTGGGCATAGGAGGCAAAGTTGTAGCATGCAATGGTATTAAAAAGAATATTCATCAGTCTGTTCGAATGACTGGACTGATGCCAGAATTAGTGTGCAACTGATAGCTAACACATTGTCCAGTCTCAAGTATGAAATCTTCCAAAGTGCTCCCGACCCGTGGTCCAACTGCTATGTCCAATTGATTGTGCCACAAGGCTAGTTTTACCTTGTTAAGCAAAATAAGTAAATGAGAGTAATCAACAGAACTAAGTGTAAAGAAATTCCTCTATTTCCTCTTAGTCGAGTTTTATAATTTGCTGATACTGAAACTAATTTGTACCAATTTGAACCTAAGTTGTGTAGAGAACGTGGAGAAGAAAAATAGGTTTTCGAGATTATAACGTGTATTTCTTAGTATTTATAAATTATGTTTAAAATGATCCTAACCTATGAAGTTGATGACAACAATGTGCAAAACAAGATGAGCGAATATGAAATCGGCGAAACCGCGCTCGGCGCTCAATCCTTGGAACTCATGCTTGTTTTCGGGATTTACTTGGAGTCTCAGGCATACTGAAAAGAGAAAAACAAAGGTTAAGTTGTTTGGCCGTAAGTAGCCTTAGTAGGTACCTATAAAACTTGTTAAGTTTATAGTAAAATGGGACTTTGTATAAACCCACCGCCGAGTACGAAGGAGCTGACGGTGGAGATGAAACCGCTCAAGAAGGAATTGAACGGGAATGTGCCGACTAGGCAGCAGTACACAAACTGAATCACGGCGGTCAGGAAAATGTACAGTAGGTATGCGTCGATGATCTTCAGCTTCTTGGAAGTCTTGGTGGTGTACTCCTGGTACAATTTGGGAATTACAGACATCAGAGAAGTCATTTTCTTGAATTATTAACAACTTTTGTGAATAAAGTCGGCTTTTTTCAGTAAACTACATACACGTCATCCACACACTATAGACAAGATTTTTTTTAATTTAACGTCAAAACAAAAAATCTATTTAAGACATTTTTATAAACGTCGTGAAATAGAAATTAGTAAACAGTTTGTTATTGGTAACATTGGATGAAATGTCAAATTTGGAAAAGGGGCTTGTGTGTGAATTTGTGCATGTCATCGAATTAAACAAAGTTTTTTACTCATTCCATAGCCCAATTCAATTTAAAATAAACAATGTTAAACGTCCAAGGAAACTTCCCCGAGTATGCGGTTCCCGGCGTCGTGCAGCATCACTTCTCGCCGTACGCCGATAACGGCGGCAGCGTAGTTGCGATAGCCGGCGACGACTACGCCGTGATCGGTGCGGACACCCGGCTGAGCACGGGCTTCTCTATCTACACGCGCGAGCAGAAGAAGCTGTTCCAGCTGTCATCGCGCACGGTGCTGGGCGCCACAGGCTGCTGGTGCGACACGCTGACGCTCACGCGGCTGCTGGCGGCGCGCATGCAGATGTACGAGCAGGAGCACAACAAGCCCATGACCACGCCCGCCGTGGCACAGATGCTCTCCACCATGCTCTATTACAAACGCTTCTTCCCATACTACATCTCTAATGTATTGGCTGGTTTGGACGGAGAAGGCAAGGGGTGTGTATACAGCTACGACCCCATCGGTCACTGTGAGCGCTCCAACTACCGCGCCGGTGGCTCCGCAGGCGCTCAGTTGCAGCCTCTGCTTGATAACCAGATTGGTCTGAAGAACATGCAGAATGTAACTGAAGCTCCTCTGCCCAAGGAAAAAGCTATTGCTCTTATCAAGGATGTGTTCATTAGTGCAGCGGAGAGAGATATCTACACCGGAGACAGCATTTACATGATTATTATTACAGCTAATGGTATTCAAGAGGAGAAGTTTGCTCTTCGTAGAGATTAAGCACCTTGTTACTAAATAAAGAAAATTGTATTGTATGCAAACCTTGTGATAGGTATTTTTGAAATAAATAACATACATAACAAATAACTGCATTTATTATTAAAATCATGATAAGGTAACTACAATAAAACTAGATATTTGTTCATTATTTACATAGCAATAAAAACAAAAGTAACATCTCATAGATTTTATTTCTTGTACTTAGGCATAACAAATATACTATCAGGAAAGGTTTTGTCAAACATCTCCCGGAGTGCGTCTTGTCCAGGGTGGTCACCAACAAGGGCTGCTTTTAGTCTTGGTGGTGACGTATGTCCGGCCACCAGCGGATGAATGTTGTAGCACACCTCCACTCGGTCGCCTGGCGGCACTGTCACTGACAGTTTCCTGTACCCAGCGAACATGTACGCATCTGACCCTTCAACAGTCAACATCAGCCGCACGGGGCTGCTAGACTTGCCATACAATATGCACTTTAGTGGCACTGAAGTCTGCAGTTCTACTACCTCTGGGTATTTGACCTCCACAGCTACGGGGCACTCTTCTATAGGAAGGCTAGATAAGGCAGTACTGCTCATCACACAGTGCCCGCTCGAGTTGCTTTTTCTTCGCCATTTTATATTGTACAGCCCCACCCTGGTTGGATGATCTTTGGGCTTATATTTTGCTTGAATACAAATAGCGTCCACAGCCGTATTTTTCTCTGCTACTTCTAAATTACTAATACAAGACTGGGGTTTACTCTCATCAGCGTATTTAAAACAATCAACTAACTCTAGCTCTGTATTTACTATCAACAGATCCCAAGGACTTAGGATTTTAACATTCGGCATGACAATCAGAGAGTCATCTATGAAGCACTTAGAGATAGGTTTGAAGTTCATTGCAACAAAGTTTGTTGAGACTTCGAAAGGTTTTACCACAGATATTTTTGTCGTGAAGTCCTTGACGCATTCTAGATTGGAGACTTCTGGAAGATCAATGAAGTATGAGACTTTGATTTGGACAGTGGTTGTGGAAATTCTGTTTGTCTTCAAGAATAATGTACTGGAGTGGGTGGAGGACCTATCAATGCTACTGGGTGATATCTGAAGAGGCTGTGTCTGAGGTTCACCCTCTATTAGGCTCAGCTCTGTAACCGCCTCTGGGTTCTGATTATCAGGAGTGCTAAGCAGCGTGACCGTGATTTTGACATCGTAAACTGATGTGTTTTCGTCATTTGTGATGGTGAATGTGGAGGGGAACCACTCGCCCTGCAGCGCGGGGCTCTGGCTGCTGACGCTGATGGAAAGGCGACACTCGCGGGCCACGATATGGGTGCTCGTCAAAGGCACAATACTATCAAACTCGTAATCAGCTTTAGGACTGTGTATGAAGTGCAGCAGCTCAGGGTGAATAGCTGACTCTATGTTCTTGTTCTCTTCCATTTTAAAGTTCATGACGATTTTCCGTTTCTTATCACTGTCTAACGTGAAGGAGACATTTTTAATCGTAATTTCAGAGCCATTGTCCTTGGAGTTACATTTGAATTGGCATAGGAACCTCTTTACTTTTCCGCCTTCTAAAATAATAGCGTCGCCGTCGTCAGTTATGGGTATCTCGATAGTTTCCGTGCGACTCGAAACTGTAACTAACGCTTTTTTTACCTCGAGCGTCGTAGCATAGGAGAGTCGCACGTAGACTTCGATTTCGATAGTTTCGTCCATTTTATATTTTTGCTGAGTGAACTTTGGTTTGACCTCGAGGACGCTAGATATGTTCGCCATGTCAAGGGTAACGGTATACGGCTCGCGCTCGGCAGCAGCGCGCCAGAGCTCTGCAGCACGCGCCGCGGCCGCCACGGGCAGGTCCGGCTCTGGCGTAGGAACGTCCAGATTAAGCACAGCCATAATATTCTTGTAAATCCTGTCCTTATCATTGTTTGGCACTTGTATGTGTTTGGACAAGGCTTCAAGAGACAACTGAACGTAGTCCTGCACCACAGCCGAGAGGTACGCGCACTGCAGCGCGCGATTGAGTACGTGTGAGGCAAGGAACCACCATCGTTCGCGCCGGTAGTCCCACAGCATGTGGCTGAGCAGTGTCAATGCCTTGCCATAGTCTGCACAGTAGTAGTACTCGTTCGCCATCTCCACCACTAGCTGTTTTCGCATGCGGGGCGAATGGAACGTCTTGAACTGGGAGATAGCACTGCCTAGAAAACTGATGACTACTGTAGAGTGGTTGAAGATCCTTTCATTATATTGCAGAGCCTGAACAGCTGCTTGCTCTCTCTGTGGGTCATGAGGGTCAGCGCTGAGACGACCGGGTCTCCATGGCCTCTGTCCGTAAAACTCTACTATACCTTCCAATGGATCAGGCGGGGGAGGATACTGGGTTGCTTCTACACAAACAGACCGCATTGCCTGTCTCCTCTTCACTGTGAACTGAGCTGCATACTGGTAATAGAAGCCTGGGTGCTGTGACTGTATTGCTGGAAGCCCTGCCCGTATTGCTTCATCAAATAATTCTCCAAAGGCACTGTACTGTCTCGCAATCCATGCATAGTGTTCAAATAGGAGCTCTGTAGGCCCAATTCTATTTTTATACCTCTCAATGTGTGTTTTGAGTTGTGCTATTGCATCTCTGGCCATGTTTAATGCAAATAGCAGTTTACAGAGCTTGTAGTTGATGTAGCCGGCTACAGTTCTCACCTCATGCATGTTGGTGTCCACTGCTCGGGTTTCCAGCAGGTTGTTGTAGGCATGGAGATAGTGCTTGTGTGCGGTGCTCAGGTCCTGCTTCAGTTCGTTGAGGAAGCCAAGCTTAAATTGATGCCGCACAAACAGATACTGGTGTGTGGTTTTATTGAGGTGATCTCTGTGTTGCTTAATGTTTTTAGTTTCATGATGATAGTAGTTCTGTGCAATGTCATAGAAGGCATTTTCGAGGCGCACAATGTAGCCCATGAGGTGGTCATTGTGAGGTAGGACAAAGAGTGCCTTGGACTGAATTTCACAGGCGGCACATAAAGCCTGCGCGCGCTCGGCGCCCAGCATGTACTCGGAGGGCGGCGGCGTGAGGCCGTCCTGCACCACGACCACGGCCACGCGCGTGGAGTGGCCCTCGACGGCCGCACGGATGCTCTGCACGCGAGACGCACACTCAATAATCTTCTCGTTCCACTGGGGATCGTTCCACTCCATGTCATAGAAGATCACGACGACGGCGGGCACGAGCGCCACACGCTTGTGGATCCAGTTCTTCTTGAGTACGCCCTTGGGGATGTACCACTCGTACGAATTCCGCTTGGGTTTGACTACGGGAAACTCGAATGTATTGTGCAACAGCTTGAAGCGCACGGCGGCGCGCTCGGCGCGGCGGTTGTTGCTGAAGGCGTCCCAGACGGCCTTGTGCACGGCGTTGTTCACTGTGTCCAGCCCCGAGAGCCCCACCAACGCTAGGGGCTTCAGAATGATCTCGGGCGGAAACTCCGTCGGATCGCTAGGCTGCGTCGCCATCACGCTGCTGTTGTTTAACTACTACCGACACATTAACTTAGACAATCACTAGCCTATGACTGTTCACACGTTTCACAGAAGGCGTATCATAATTTTTCATCAATATCAATAATTTCTAATTTCTACAATCTCCAACACCTCCATCATTCGTCAAATTGACAGTCAGCAGTAGGGTCGCCACACACCTAGCGGTTTTCCTCGCGGAATTACCGGAAGTAGCGGAAATTCATAGACAAATTAAGCATTTTGTCTATGAATTTCCTCTACTTCCGGTAATTTGTCTATGGCTTCCATACAAAAAATCTGCTACCATAGACAAATTTCCGCTACCATAGACAAATTTCCGCTACTTCCGGTAATTCCGCGAGGAAAACCGCTAGGTGTGTGGCGACCCGTAAAGTAATGCGTTCCGTTTTACTTGTGCAGAAGAAAAAAACTAATCCGCACTGCGACAACTGGGTCGCGTTTTATAAAGTTACAATTTACAATTTCGCTTTTTGCCTCTCTTTCTAGCACATATATTGGATAGAAAGAGAGGCAAACAGCGAAATTGTAAATTGTAACTTTATAAAACGCGACCCTGCCGTTACTATGATCCTGAACGAAACTACTAATATAACTTTTCTTAAAATCCTAAACGCATTAAAAAAACATTTTGTCAAGTTGACTTTTAAGAATATTTCACGTTGACGATTTTGTTATGGCATTGTATTTTGTTGAAAATTCCGCGAATCCTAAATAGTGCTCAATTGCTCATTGTGTTTTATTTAAAATCAACACGCCATGACGTCCCAAGCTTTGGCTTCTCTCACAGCGACGTACACCGATTCCGAAGGCGAGGAAGACATCGAGGAGCAGACCCCCGAGAAAGATGAGGCCAGAACTCACTCCGCACCGCCGAGTCCGCGGCGCGCCGGGGACGTCGACGGGACGGGGTCGGCGCCCATCAGTCCCAAGAAGCAGCTAGTGTCTTACGTGGACGAAACAATGGTGTCCGATGAGGAAGCGCTCTCTCCCGCGCCGGGCAGCCAGGATGACATGCGGCGCCTCTCCATGGAGACTGATACGGACGAGGCCGTCCCGCGCTCCGACCCAGACGACTCGCAGGACGGCGCCAGCATCCCACCCGAGCCTGCCGGCAAATGCCCCAAGGAACTACAAGACTCTATTGCCAAGTTTTACAACCGCATGCTCACAGAAGGCTTTGACATGAACAAGATAATCCAGGATAAAAAAAACTTCAGAAATCCCAGCATTTATGAGAAACTTATACAGTTCTGTGATATCAATGAGCTGGATACAAACTATCCGCCTGAAATCTATGACCCTCTAAAATGGGGCAAAGAATCTTACTATGATGAGTTAGCTCGGGTTCAAAAGCTAGAAATGGACCGGAGAGAAAAGGAAAAGAAAGAAAAACTAGCCAAGATTGATTTCATATCTGGAGTGGCCAAGAAACCTGAGAGTGATGATGAGAAGAAGCGTAAATCAAAATGGGATCAAGCCGCACCTAATGTAGGTTCCAAACCGACCATAAAACAGCCGGGGCTGTTGCAGCAGCCCCTCACGAGCAATGTCACTGGCACCAAGGGCACAGTTATATCTGCTTTCGGATCTTTGCCTAAGAAACCTAAAATCTAACTGGACATTAATGACATTATGTAACTGTTCACTACTTGAACTGGATGTGCGAGGTGAATACTTTGTGAAGGATATTGTACTCATACTCCAAAAGTAAATGCCTGTGAAGAGCTGTGGAATTAATTATTGTAATTCTGTGCTGTATATCTTATTTATTTATGTATAAGTATTACCTAATCATATTTTTTTTAAATAAATAAGCTTTTATGAAATAAACAATTTTGTATAAATTTTTGTATTGTAAAGTCTTCAGTGGTATTCAGCTTTTTTTCCATCCTAGGCTCAAAACACACCTAGTGGAAAATTTAAGCTAAGGGTCACAACACACCTAGCGGAATTAAGCCAATTCGTAGACAAAATGTCTATGGTAGCGGAAATTTGTCTATGGCTTCCATACAAAAAATCAGCTACCATAGACTAAATTTCCGCTACCATAGACATTTTGTCTATGAATTGGCTTAATTCCGCTGTGATTCCGCTAGGTGTGTTTTGACCCTAAAACGGCTATTAGACATTGCAACCTGCAGGGCCCAATCTGTTGTGTACCCTGCCTCTCCCTACCCTCCTTCAGCTCCCTACGGGCCCTACCTTTAATTACACCTTCCAATCTGACAGATTGGGCCCTACAGGTTGCAATGTCTAATAACGCTTTAAGCATTTTTTTTAATTTAAGCATTTTGTCTATAGATTGGCTTAATGCCGCTGTGATTCCGCTAGGTGTGTTTTGAGCCTTAGGCTAGCGGAATGGAGGCAGTAATGTATGGAGGCCATAGACAAATTTAAGCTACCATCGACAAAGCTCCATACATTACTGCCAAAATTCCGCTAGGTGTGTTTTGAATGTACTGATTTAAACTCACACGATTTTCACTCATTATTTTGACAAAACACGGGACTTAATCGCGTACACTTACTTTTAATTTTCCTGACGTTTCGAGCGTGTCATAACGCTCGTGGTCGCAGGCAGACTGGCGAGGAATCGTATCAGCAACTCCTAGCCGCGCGGGTTTTTCGAACTACCCGCACTTGGTCTTGATTATTCACATTTACGCTAGGGTTGTCACTTTGCCTACACACGACACTCACAACATCCGATGGTTTGGAAATGCACGTATTTCGACGCTTACATTTGCTGATCACTGGATTCCACGAATATATATACTATATTGGGGAAACCAAACGCACAATAGCGGAAAGGGTCAAGGAACATATCACAGCAGTCAAAAATCGGCAAGTTAACAAATCTGCGGTGGCTGAGCATTTGTTAGAATCTGGACCAAACCACTGGATTGAGCTCCATAATCCAAAAGTGCTCTCCACGGAACCTCGTCGTTATAGCAGGAAACTACGAGAAGCAATTGAAATTAGAAAGTATAAAAACTTCAACCAGAACGAGGGGCAGGGGATTTCTTCTTCGTGGAATCCAGTGATCAGCAAATGTAAGCGTCGAAATACGTGCATTTCCAAACCATCGGATGTTGTGAGTGTCGTGTGTAGGCAAAGTGACAACCCTAGCGTAAATGTGAATAATCAAGACCAAGTGCGGGTAGTTCGAAAAACCCGCGCGGCTAGGAGTTGCTGATACGATTCCTCGCCAGTCTGCCTGCGACCACGAGCGTTATGACACGCTCGAAACGTCAGGAAAATTAAAAGTAAGTGTACGCGATTAAGGGTCGCCACACACCTAGCAGTTTTCCTCGCGGAATTACCGGAAGTAGCGGAAATTCATAGACAAATTAAGCATTTTGTCTATGAATTTCCTCTACTTCCGGTAATTTGTCTATGGCTTCTATACAAAAAATCTGCTACCATAGACAAATTTCCGCTACCACAGACAAATTTCCGCTACTTCCGGTAATTCCGCGAGGAAAACCGCTAGGTGTGTGGCGACCCTACGTCCCGTGTTTTGTCAAAATAATGAGGTGTGTTTTGAGCCTTAATTCTCATTTTTGCAGCCTTTCGGGTCGCCACACACCTAGCGGAAATTCATAGACAAAATGCTTAATTTGTCTATGGTAGCGGAAATTTGTCTATGACTTCCATACAAAAAATCTGCTACCATAGACAAATTTCCGCTACTTCCGGTAATTCCGCGAGGAAAACCGCTAGGTGTGTGGCGACCCTAAAACGGAACGTTTCGTCGCGTTGCGCAAAAAACCCACGCAGGGGTGGGGGGCGCTATATATACAAACAAAACACGTCAATTTTAGAGCACCTTTATATACGTACTTTGCTTTTTCTATACAGTTCAACGGAACCTTTGTTTGTGTTTATCACCTGGCGAAGTTCTTTATTGTTTTGATTAAATCTGTGTTTGTTTACATCGGGCAATGGCCGAGGCACCCGAAAGCGAGCCCATGCCCTCCGCGAGCAGCGAATCTGAGATCGCAGCCGCCCCTCCTGACGAGAAAGACGAGGAGGGTCCGCTGCCCGAGAAGCGCAGAAAGTTAGATAAAGAGACGAGCGAGAAGCTCGAGCACAGGCTGGGCGGCATCCTGTGCTGCGCGGTCTGCCTCGACCTGCCGCCCGCCGCCGTCTACCAGGTATTCCTAAAACAGCTGATCGCCGCGAGAAAGCCATCAGCTGTTTTGCCAAAACATTTTCTATTGCATCCTATATTAGTTACGTAAGGCCGGGCTCGCAAAGCGCGTCGTGGCGACGCCTACACGGCACGCGGCGCGGGTCACATTTTCGGCTGTAAAGTATTGTTATGTTATGGCTATGGCTTCACGAACCTTTGTTGATGTACGTCGTGTCGTGGGCGCGACTCGCGAGGCGCTACTGCGCCATTGCCCTTTGTTCCGCCCTCAAAGGGCGCGTTGCGAAACTGTAATTTAATTTTAATGCATTGTTGTGTAATTGGGCAAGTTGTATTTATTGTTAAGACTGCTAGACTAGATTAGACTATGTACACTGGTAGTTGTAATGGACCTAGCTGTATGGACTCTTGTAGCATTTCATTTGAATAAAGAAATGTTTAAGAGATTTGGCCCTTTTTCATTTAGAAACCCTCCCTACATTCCTCAGAATAACATCAACAATAACACTTTATAATAAGGTTTAATATTCCTACAATTTTCTTTGTTTTCCTAAACAAGTTCTATGTAAAGATTTAAAATATAATACCTAGGTTTTTCAAAATAACTATTTTCAAAGTAATTAATGTATTACAGTTGTATTGAAAAGTGAATATACATAATATAAGATAGATAATAGTTTTCATATATTTTTCCTTGCATATTGTAGTTTTTATATTTGTATAGAGTTCAGTTAATTGAAATTAAATCTTTCACTATATCATATCATCAGTAAAGCAATTGACTATGACTGACACCGAAAACTAGATAGAATTAATTGTTTTTACTTCGAGATGTATTCAGAACACTTAAATACTTTTATTTTCTGTTCCAGAACTATTCCTATGCATTAGTTTGCTTTCAGGGGCCATGCAATGAGGGTCTGAGGTAGTTGGGACGAGTATATTAGAATTTAATACCACTAGAAAACAATTAACCATCTTCTGTCTCAGATATCCTGCTAATCTCTTTGTATCTCAAAGAAATTAGCAGGCTTTAAACTGTGGATTGAATTTTTGTTATTTAAATTCTAAGTTGTTTACCTGCTCTTTACGACCAAATAGCAGATAAAGAATTTATGCTTGGTCAGTTTAAATCAAGTTAAAGTATTAGCACATCTTATATGCTTCTAACTGTAGTGTTCTTTTATTTTTAGCTTGACTCTCTCATTTTAATCAAGAGTTAAGTTAATTCTTAATTTGAGAACTTAAAAATCTGATAAAATATTACAAGCATTATTATTAGCTAAAGTTGCAAGCCCCTTCAAACACAAGGTAGTTGAGAGGTTTGCAACTTCATCTGATAAAATTAACTGTCTCATAGCACTTGTTGTATTTTCCTACATGTTAATAGTCTAGCCAGTTGTAGCAGTAGAAAATCCTGAATGATTTCTTTATCTACATAAAGATATCATTCTGTATCTTAATTTATACTGCCACCACTAGTATTAACTACTTAACAGGGATTGACCGATAATGAAAACACAACAAGAGCATTTCACCCAACCACAACCTCCGCTGAACGCTCCCCTGCCCACAGTGTAGCAACGGGCACCTGATGTGCGCGCCCTGCTTCACACACCTCCTGGCGGACGCTCGCCTCCGGGACGAGGCCGCCACCTGCCCCAACTGCCGCGTGGAGATCTCCAAGACCTCGGCTTCGAGGAACCTGGCCGTCGAGAAGACGGTGTCCGAGCTGCCGTCGGAGTGCAAGTACTGCGCGCAGGTGTTCCCGAGACACTCCCTGCAGCATCATGAGGAGAAGATCTGCGAGGACAGGTCAGTCATAGTTTTTTTTTACACCACGACTGTGGCAGAGAAGCATACAGCCCAGTGGCGTAACTACGCTAAGTGAGGCCCGTGGCAAATTCATCATATGGGGCCCCTTTTACAGAAAATGTCTTTAGTCGTAGCTTCTCAGACTTGGGGCCCCTCGGACCGGGGGCCCGTGGCATTTTGCCAGCTCTGCCACCCTATAGTTATAGTTAGAGGCCTGCCTGATAGTAAGCAGCTACCATAGCCTGTAGGCCCTTTAAAAAAATGGGATTCACTGTATTGTCGGGTAAAGGGGCAAGAGTGTACCCCCTCGGACGTCAACACACTGCATTCTCTTTGAGCTCTCTTATTTATATTCTATCTCAAGTCCAAGTCGATCTGATTTATGAGAAAAAAAACATGTGTAATGATTTAAAACAATAAGGTCATGTACACATATTTTGGTCCAATTAATCGCATCGATATTTTTATATTTTAGAGCTTCGTATGTACTCGCCATAATCGCCTCCCAGATATGTAGCTTAGGAAAAGCTGTTCGTTTTCTATGACTTCATTATATTCATTATTTTGACAAAACACGGGACTTAATCGCGTACACTTACTTTTGTAATTTTCCTGACGTTTCGAGCGTGTCGTAACGCTCGTGGTGGCAGGCAGATTGGCTTATATTCATTAGGTTGGTAAATTAGTTTAGTAGTGGTGGTGAGCAAGTCTGGTATTTTGTAAAAAAAAATAGGAAATCCTTTCCTTTCAAATTATACTACGGTACGCGAACAGTTTTGTGCTTTTATAATTCACAAGTGCGATTTTCTTATTTAGTTAGAGAATATAATCTGATTACTTACAGTGAAACATTTTTTCTAACAGTTTTTTGACGTTGCGCTAGGTATTATATAGATATTTGTGAGTAACACCAAGAAAATATTTAACAAGATATATTTTTCTTTACCATGCTATTGCATTTCACTATTTCAACATCATCTGTCATTTTATAACAGTTTAGTCAATAGATTATGTGAGCATAATTGAAAACAATTTGAAAGAATATAAGTGACCTTGATTTCTAAACGAATGGCAAATGGCTAAAAGGACATATGCTCTTGACAAAACCGTTATAAAATGTGAAGTTATGTTAGAATAATAAGAAGCTATAGCCTGATGGAGAAAAATGAAACTTACATAATCCTTTTTTTGTGTAGGAAACAAATACATGTATAATACTTAGCGCAATGCTAACAATTGTTAGAAAATATTTTTCATTATTAGTGCTTAACGTGCCTATTCTAACAGGTCATAAAATAAAATAGGGCTTGTGACTTGTTTCATTTTATTAGGTTAAAAGGCGTTCCAGTGCTCCACCTATTAAAGCATGAACCCCTGTGAGTGAGAGTTTTAAGCATATGTAAATTACTTATCACAATGATTTCTGCGCCTATCTGTATATACCCTCGGTATACCACGAGACATTGACCGCATGTAATGAGATAAGGCCCCAAGCGAGATTTATGTATATAAATAGGCACTAAGTATACATAACTACCTATAATAGTTTCAGTTAAAACTTATGCCGTTCATGACAGTTGTAAACATGCACGTACCGACGTGTTACGTACCTACAGCATTTACCAATTCTGTTTTTGCTTCAATGTTGTTCAATTAGAATTGCAAGGAAATTATATCACGTAAGCACGCTTGTCGAAATAGCTTTTTATGTAGGAAGGAGCTTCGCCTAAGGCTTTGATGGAGTAATTTGTATTTTTCTTTATGTCGAGTGAGACACCGCCCCCTTTATTTGATGCACTCTTTTGGATAGCTTTCTCTAAGTCTCCTTTTCTCCTCAATAGCCGTGTCTACATCTGACGCATCTGCCGCAATAGGAAATATTACGCAAAACTCTGCGTAGGGGGCGGGACTAGCACAACCAGAGGGCCTACCCCGAAACACGAAAATAAAAGTTTCTGTACGATCCGTACAAAGGTTGACATTCCGCGCATCAGCACGTCTATGACGTTCGTTACTTCATTGGAACTGCAGTGTTTATCATTATCAATCAAATATCATTTCAAGATTGTGCGAGAATAGCCCGTACAGTTTCGTTACCTGGTTCTCTGTCACTCTTACGTATTAGAGCGATAGAGAGGCAAAAGTCAAAATTTCGATTCTTTCGTTTCACGATAGGCCCTCTGTAAACAAACCGCCTTGGTGCACAAATGACATATTTATTCGTTATAAATTATCTATGAAAACTTGTAAAAAACCGTTTAAGGCCTAGTATGTATTAAGAACTCTATGGTTTACCGGTGTGCTAGTGCTGCACTCTGGTGGCAGAACATTGCAGTAATATCCCCTATTGAGGCAATTTCCTCGCGAGGCGGTGCGTCAGATGTAGACACGGCTAATCATCCCTTCTTTATGAATTGAAGGATAGAAACCGGCAGAATTGTGTCAGTCCACGGAATAAGGGCCCACTTTGTCGATATAGAGTTATTATTGCTTCCTAAAACTACACAGTAAGTATGTCAGTAATATTATGGTTCTCTGCCTTTTCGCCGAAAATTGTATTACCGAATTTCACTTGCCAACCAACTTTTCGCAAAATTTCATTTCCCAACTTTACATAGTCCGATCCGACCTAACCTAACCCAACCTATATAGTAGGTACGTAAGTAATTTTCATTTCTCAACTATGGGATTGGGAAATGAATATGGTTGCGAAATAATTATTTACCTAGTAAAAGTTGTTCGGCCAAATGAAACTTCTGCGAAAAGTTGGTTGGCAAGTGAAATTCGGCAATGCAATTTTCGGCGAAAAGGCAGGATACCCAGTAATATAATCTATCTATTAGTGAAATATGAGTGTCCTTGTAAGGCGACAAAGTAGGCCTTTCTTTACATTAAGCCCGTCACAGACGGGAGCTATAATATAGCTCAGTATCTTACGATATATCTCGATATATTTCCACATATAGATTAGAGTCCACACACGCCGCTATAATATATTATAGCACCGTCCGTGACGGGCTTTAATACTACTTAAAATAAACAAATCAAAATATTAATTAAAAAAATAATTTGATTTGTTCTTTCGGCTTTAATATCATTCACATTTTATACGTTTATATCTTACCTGCAACCGGCAAAGCGCTTGTGTAATGTAGAGGAGGAGAGGAGACAGTACGGTAGGCAGATTAGAGCTGATGTATGTGGTGTTTCCCAGACAGTACAAGTTCTCCCAAGTAGTAGTGTCCCCCCCGCCGCCGCGGCGCTCGTGGGGCGGGCTGGGCACGCTGGGGCGCCTCGCGCACGGGCTGTACGCGCTCGTGGCGGCGGCGGTGCAGCGCCCGCGCACCTCCGCCCCCGCCCCCGCCCCCGCCCCCGCCCCGCCACGACGCAAGAGGTACCGGGACAAGACACCAAGCTGAGCTAGGAAACTAAACAGTGCGGTGGATACATCGGCTAACTTAAGGCTCGCTTTTCAATTTTATATGGATTAAAACTTGAACTATTTTCATTCATTATTTGCCTTTTTATTTCTGGAATAAAGAAGTTAGTAACTTAAATTTAGATAGCACAGAGGAAACCTCTTAAAATGAAAAATGTATTTAAGTGATAATGTAAAGTTTCACGTCATAGTTGCAATATTAAAGTATACTTAACTTAGGTATTAGGCGTGGTTACACCTGGCGCACCGCCTCGCGAGGAAATTGCCGCGCGCGGCAGCTCGGCTAGTGTGGACGTACCTCGCCAGAGGCATTGCGGCCGCGCGTGCGTTTGTCTCGGCCGAGGCATGCCACACCAGCCGAGCTGCCGCGCGCGTCAATTCCCTCGCGAGGCGTTGCGCTAAGTGTAGCCACTCCTATTTAGGTATATAACGAGTCCTAAAATTCAACGATAAGCTGGCACTGGATAAGAAAGTGGACCTGCTCATGACTTCTCGAGGAAAAAAATGCAAAAAAATTTTTTTTTAATTTATTATTATGGAATTACAGAAAAAAACGGCTCTTGTTTAGATTTATGTTATTTTATTTTGTGCCCAGTTTTCCTAGAGTATTATATAATTTTTAACAAAAATTTTATACCCCATGTATGGGGTGTCGATTTTAATTTTTTTTTGTAATTCCGTAATAAATAGAGATATTTTTTTCCTCGAGTAGTTATGAGCAGGTCCATCTTCTGGTGCCAGCTTATCGTTGATATTTGGGACACGTATATAAGTCATATTAAGTACATATTTATTATCTGATAGGTAAATCTGATGGCCAAGTTTTAAGCTTCCACAAAATGGGGACAAAATGTTGCTAACTTTATACCGAGCGACCTTTCACAATAGCAGAAACAACTTTTACTATCGAGAGCTATGTGTTCAGAAATCCACCGAGTCTCGAGGTACTAGCAGGTATCCACCGTGCCTTCAGTATCGTATATAACCGTACTTGTAAGGCTCCCTGTTCACTAACGCTAGGGGATGCTTGTCATGTATTGTATACATATATATGCTTGGTGACTGCGTCTCGGTGCTGCGCTAACGCATGGCTATATCTGTGCTTTGTTTACGTCTCAATATATACCTACTTATATGTAAGAGACATCGCACACTGGCGTCTTGAGCGTCGGCGTCTAAGCAGCGGTACGGGAAATGGCGTCGCGTCGCCATCGCGTCATGCAGCAGTAGTAACCTATAAAGCTGATCAGACGCTGACGCTCCAGTGACGCTTAGTGTGGGGGCTATCATACTCTTGGCATTTATATAAAGTGCCGATAAAACGAAAAGAATCGCCAACACAACATTTAAAAATAACAGGTCGTCCAAACCAGAACAATATTTTTTAGAGAAACTTGTTAATTGTTAGTCATTCGATCTTAAGTAGATAAATACTACGACTCGACGTTATCTAGCAGCCCTATAGGTACTTTATCTGCGTAGATTTATGTTTTTGATGGACATTAAAGACTTGAGTTAAACTTAACTGCTTGTTAATGTGTTGTTTTCTACACTTAGTTAATTAGGACCATTAATTAATTTAGGGATAACGCTGGGAACTGGAATTAGTTTTGATTGCTTGAGGACAGGGCTCGTAACAGTCGTAACCATTGCCCCATAATGTACTCCCCCTAGCTACGACCAGCAGCTACAGCTGGTGCTGGTGCTGGTGAGGTGACTGTACATCTATACATATAATAAAGCTGAAGAGGGTCGAAAGTCTGTACACATGGGAGATATTCGAAAAAAAGTTGGCTGGGGATACTTAGAATCGATAACAGAACACGTTCCAACAGTTTTTAGAATTTTTGTCTGTTTATTTGACCGCGCATCACGTGAAAACGGCTGTACGGATTTTGATGAAATTTTGTATAGAGATAGTTTGAGTCCCGGGAAAGGACATAGGATAGTTTTCATCCTGAAAATCAACCCTGGAGGGGGTGAAAAGGGGGTTGAAAGTTTGCATGAAGAATTTTTAACCGCTGAGCAGATTTAGATGAAAATTAGTATCGAGATAATTAGAGTCCCAGGAAACGACATAGGATAGTTTTCATCCCGAAAATCATCCCTAGAGGGGCTGAAAAGGGGGTTGGAAGTTTGTATGGGGAATCGATAACCGTTGAATGCTGGAGATAGTTTGAGCTCTGGGGAAGGATATAGAATATTTGATATCCAGAATTCATACCTTAACTACTATTACTAATTCCACGCAGACGAAGTCGCGGGCAAAAGCTAGTATATTATATACATTAGCGAGCGGGAGTCCTACTCCACTACTTGTTTGAAGTCGTTTGGTATGGCTTGGTTGGACTTGGGCGTCACGTGCGAGGGTCGTGATGGCGATGCGCTACATCCATACTAGGGATGTCACGAATATTCGCATCATTTTTGACATTCGTATCAACATTCGCATTCGCATCAAATGATGCGAATATTTTTCGAATGCGAATGTTGGTAGAACACATCCTGTTCTGACCGCGCTGACCCGGCCCATGGTCATATGCTTGGCTTGCTCATACACAGGAAGTGAAAACGACGTTATCACTTGACTCCTTTTGATCATTAATATAGGACTCCATCACATGTCATGTTCTGTATTTTTGAACTATGGAAGCATAAAAATGATAAGCAAGATCACGAGTAAGTTTTTTGAATCAGCTCCGTAACATTCGTATTCGCATTCGGACATTCGCATCCTGAATATTCGCATTCGCGAATGTGAGAGACATTCGTGACATCCCTGATCCATACTAATAAAGCTTTTGCGTATGTTGGTATAATGAAGTGGGTCCACGTGTATCTCGAATGATAGCACTGAATCATGGTCTATTGTTATCTCCAACCCGTACACTCATATTTATCATTATATCATCGCAGACACAGTTGGCCAATGATGATATGGACTTTTACGTGACCTCATTAAATAATTAGTTACTAATAGGTAATAAATATACCAATATTATTAACTGCATCTATGATAGTTTAGGCGTCTTGAGAATCGAAATTATGTGGGATGATGTTCTTTCTAATTAAAATTCTTAACAGTCGGCTGGCTACTGCATACGTCAGTGCATTTAGATGGCTTTTTGATTTACAATGATTGTTCCACTTGTTCCCCGATAACTTACGTGTTGCTGACGTTTACCAAATTTGTTGGGGTTGAAGCCGAGATCAATATAATTTGAGAGTTATTATTTGGGATAACCCCTTGATCGATTCTGCCCATATAAGAACTTTATAAGAAGCTAGATGTCGCAAAAGCGCTTTCCATTTTGGGTCTTGGTATTGGTACAAACAGCAACACTCTTAACCTGGCATCGGTGGACCTTATTACAAAAGGCATAAGGTCCACCGATGGGCAGGTAACAGTGTGGGCGATGGATTTTTTTTAATGTACGGGACTCGTCTTACCAGTCGGCCAACCCTTCTAACCCAAAATTAAATTAGAATACGATAAAAGCATCACCAGTATCCTTGTTACATCCTGTAATATTAAGTTGTAGTTTGTAGTGTTACGTGTACAAATAGACCGATGTCCCCAGACTGACGGGCTGCCGCTACGCGTCCATCGGCTGCGGCTGGCGCGGGCCGGCGCACGAGGCGCGCGCGCACGAGGCCGGCTGCGCGCACCCCGGCAAGAGCGCCGCCGAGGTCGTGGACGTGCTGGCCGAGCGCGAGAAGGAGGCCAGGGATGCCAACGCGGTCTACACGCAGGTGCTGGATCTGCTGTCTTACGAGAAGATCACCATCAACGGTAAGTGGACTGAAGGCTTGTCTAGCTTGGTGACGTTTGCAGTCATGAGGCGAGCTGCGCTCAGGAAAGAGCGCTGCTGAAGAAGTAGACGAAGAAAACTAACTATTGTTTTGACAAAACCTTAGAGTTTTTATCAAGCACCTTTGTGATTGCAGATCTGCAGTTGAAACCGTACCGCACAGAGGAGTTTGTTCACAAACTGTACTACGAGACGTCTCGCTTCCAGGCGTTCGGCCACCAGTGGGTGGTGAAGGCGTTCGTGAACCGCAACCAGCGCGACCCCACGCAGAGCACGCAGCGCGAGATCACGTACCAGGTGAGGCACGAGACAGAAGAGTTCGTGCACGAGCTGTACTACGAGACGTCTCGCTTCAACGCGTTCGGCCACCAGTGGGTGGTGAAGGCGTTCGTGAACCGCAACCAGCGCGACCCCACGCAGAGCACGCAGCGCGAGATCACGTACCAGGTGAGGCACGAGACAGAAGAGTTCGTGCACGAGCTGTACTACGAGACGTCTCGCTTCAACGCGTTCGGCCACCAGTGGGTGGTGAAGGCGTTCGTGAACCGCAACCAGCGCGACCCCACGCAGAGCACGCAGCGCGAGATCACGTACCAGGTGAGGCACGAGACAGAAGAGTTCGTGCACGAGCTGTACCACGAGACGTCTCGCTTCAACGCGTTCGGCCACCAGTGGGTGGTGAAGGCGTTCGTGAACCGCAACCAGCGCGACCCCACGCAGAGCACGCAGCGGGAGATCACGTACCAGGTGAGGCACGAGACAGAAGAGTTCGTGCACGAGCTGTACTACGAGACGTCTCGCTTCAACGCGTTCGGCCACCAGTGGGTGGTGAAGGCGTTCGTGAACCGCAACCAGCGCGACCCCACGCAGAGCACGCAGCGCGAGATCACGTACCAGGTGAGGCACGAGACAGAAGAGTTCGTGCACGAGCTGTACTACGAGACGTCTCGCTTCAACGCGTTCGGCCACCAGTGGGTGGTGAAGGCGTTCGTGAACCGCAACCAGCGCGACCCCACGCAGAGCACGCAGCGCGAGATCACGTACCAGGTGAGGCACGAGACAGAAGAGTTCGTGCACGAGCTGTACTACGAGACGTCTCGCTTCAACGCGTTCGGCCACCAGTGGGTGGTGAAGGCGTTCGTGAACCGCAACCAGCGCGACCCCACGCAGAGCACGCAGCGGGAGATCACGTACCAGGTGAGGCACGAGACAGAAGAGTTCGTGCACGAGCTGTACTACGAGACGTCTCGCTTCAACGCGTTCGGCCACCAGTGGGTGGTGAAGGCGTTCGTGAACCGCAACCAGCGCGACCCCACGCAGAGCACGCAGCGCGAGATCACGTACCAGGTGAGGCACGAGACAGAAGAGTTCGTGCACGAGCTGTACTACGAGACGTCTCGCTTCAACGCGTTCGGCCACCAGTGGGTGGTGAAGGCGTTCGGGAACCGCAACCAGCGCGACCCCACGCAGAGCACGCAGCGCGAGATCACGTACCAGGTGAGGCACGAGACAGAAGAGTTCGTGCACGAGCTGTACTACGAGACGTCTCGCTTCAACGCGTTCGGCCACCCGTGGGTGGTGAAGGCGTTCGTGAACCGCAACCAGCGCGACCCCACGCAGAGCACGCAGCGGGAGATCACGTACCAGGTGAGGCACGAGACAGAAGAGTTCGTGCACGAGCTGTACTACGAGACGTCTCGCTTCAACGCGTTCGGCCACCAGTGGGTGGTGAAGGCGTTCGTGAACCGCAACCAGCGCGACCCCACGCAGAGCACGCAGCGGGAGATCACGTACCAGGTGAGGCACGAGACAGAAGAGTTCGTGCACGAGCTGTACTACGAGACGTCTCGCTTCAACGCGTTCGGCCACCAGTGGGTGGTGAAGGCGTTCGTGAACCGCAACCAGCGCGACCCCACGCAGAGCACGCAGCGGGAGATCACGTACCAGGTGAGGCACGAGACAGAAGAGTTCGTGCACGAGCTGTACTACGAGACGTCTCGCTTCAACGCGTTCGGCCACCAGTGGGTGGTGAAGGCGTTCGTGAACCGCAACCAGCGCGACCCCACGCAGAGCACGCAGCGGGAGATCACGTACCAGGTGAGGCACGAGACAGAAGAGTTCGTGCACGAGCTGTACCACGAGACGTCTCGCTTCAACGCGTTCGGCCACCAGTGGGTGGTGAAGGCGTTCGTGAACCGCAACCAGCGCGACCCCACGCAGAGCACGCAGCGGGAGATCACGTACCAGGTGAGGCACGAGACAGAAGAGTTCGTGCACGAGCTGTACCACGAGACGTCTCGCTTCAACGCGTTCGGCCACCAGTGGGTGGTGAAGGCGTTCGTGAACCGCAACCAGCGCGACCCCACGCAGAGCACGCAGCGGGAGATCACGTACCAGGTGAGGCACGAGACAGAAGAGTTCGTGCACGAGCTGTACCACGAGACGTCTCGCTTCCAGGCGTTCGGCCACCAGTGGGTGGTGAAGGCGTTCGTGAACCGCAACCAGCGCGACCCCACGCAGAGCACGCAGCGGGAGATCACGTACCAGGTGAGGCACGAGACAGAAGAGTTCGTGCACGAGCTGTACCACGAGACGTCTCGCTTCAACGCTTTCGGTCGGCCTTGGAAAATCTGCCAACTCTAATCCCACTCTAAACGCGGTCCAGTATTAGTCAAGCAAAGTAGTCATTATAGTGTGAGAAAATTGCTATTCATTTCAGCTCAAATTAGATATAGTAATAAAACTTTAGCAATACTTTATTGCTTTTAACATGATTGTTTGTCTGATACAGCTGATCCTTAAAAGCAAGACCCTGTCGCCGCTGCAAGTGCAGTGGGTGGGTCTGCGCGGGCCGTACGGGGAGGCGGCGGTGCGCGCGCGCGTGCAGCAGCACGTGTTCGCCGACGACGGGCCCGAGGCACCCCCGCAGCCGCTACCGCTGCACGACCACGCCGACACCAACCGCCTGCTCGCCAACAAGGCCATACACTTCAGGTGAGAGGAACACGAGGCCATCCTGACGGTGACGACACCAGTCCTCGCTGCAGCAGCACGTGTTCGCCGACGACGGGCCCGAGGCACCCCCGCAGCCGCTACCGCTGCACGACCACGCCGACACCAACCGCCTGCTCGCCAACAAGGCCATACACTTCAGGTGAGAGGAACACGAGGCCATCCTGACGGTGACGACACCAGTCCTCGCTGCAGCAGCACGTGTTCGCCGACGACGGGCCCGAGGCACCCCCGCAGCCGCTACCGCTGCACGACCACGCCGACACCAACCGCCTGCTCGCCAACAAGGCCATACACTTCAGGTGAGAGGAACACGAGGCCATCCTGACGGTGACGACACCAGTCCTCGCTGCAGCAGCACGTGTTCGCCGACGACGGGCCCGAGGCACCCCCGCAGCCGCTACCGCTGCACGACCACGCCGACACCAACCGCCTGCTCGCCAACAAGGCCATACACTTCAGGTGAGAGGAACACGAGGCCATCCTGACGGTGACGACACCAGTCCTCGCTGCAGCAGCACGTGTTCGCCGACGACGGGCCCGAGGCACCCCCGCAGCCGCTACCGCTGCACGACCACGCCGACACCAACCGCCTGCTCGCCAACAAGGCCATACACTTCAGGTGAGAGGAACACGAGGCCATCCTGACGGTGACGACACCAGTCCTCGCTGCAGCAGCACGTGTTCGCCGACGACGGGCCCGAGGCACCCCCGCAGCCGCTACCGCTGCACGACCACGCCGACACCAACCGCCTGCTCGCCAACAAGGCCATACACTTCAGGTGAGAGGAACACGAGGCCATCCTGACGGTGACGACACCAGTCCTCGCTGCAGCAGCACGTGTTCGCCGACGACGGGCCCGAGGCACCCCCGCAGCCGCTACCGCTGCACGACCACGCCGACACCAACCGCCTGCTCGCCAACAAGGCCATACACTTCAGGTGAGAGGAACACGAGGCCATCCTGACGGTGACGACACCAGTCCTCGCTGCAGCAGCACGTGTTCGCCGACGACGGGCCCGAGGCACCCCCGCAGCCGCTACCGCTGCACGACCACGCCGACACCAACCGCCTGCTCGCCAACAAGGCCATACACTTCAGGTGAGAGGAACACGAGGCCATCCTGACGGTGACGACACCAGTCCTCGCTGCAGCAGCACGTGTTCGCCGACGACGGGCCCGAGGCACCCCCGCAGCCGCTACCGCTGCACGACCACGCCGACACCAACCGCCTGCTCGCCAACAAGGCCATACACTTCAGGTGAGAGGAACACGAGGCCATCCTGACGGTGACGACACCAGTCCTCGCTGCAGCAGCACGTGTTCGCCGACGACGGGCCCGAGGCACCCCCGCAGCCGCTACCGCTGCACGACCACGCCGACACCAACCGCCTGCTCGCCAACAAGGCCATACACTTCAGGTGAGAGGAACACGAGGCCATCCTGACGGTGACGACACCAGTCCTCGCTGCAGCAGCACGTGTTCGCCGACGACGGGCCCGAGGCACCCCCGCAGCCGCTACCGCTGCACGACCACGCCGACACCAACCGCCTGCTCGCCAACAAGGCCATACACTTCAGGTGAGAGGAACACGAGGCCATCCTGACGGTGACGACACCAGTCCTCGCTGCAGCAGCACGTGTTCGCCGACGACGGGCCCGAGGCACCCCCGCAGCCGCTACCGCTGCACGACCACGCCGACACCAACCGCCTGCTCGCCAACAAGGCCATACACTTCAGGTGAGAGGAACACGAGGCCATCCTGACGGTGACGACACCAGTCCTCGCTGCAGCAGCACGTGTTCGCCGACGACGGGCCCGAGGCACCCCCGCAGCCGCTACCGCTGCACGACCACGCCGACACCAACCGCCTGCTCGCCAACAAGGCCATACACTTCAGGTGAGAGGAACACGAGGCCATCCTGACGGTGACGACACCAGTCCTCGCTGCAGCAGCACGTGTTCGCCGACGACGGGCCCGAGGCACCCCCGCAGCCGCTACCGCTGCACGACCACGCCGACACCAACCGCCTGCTCGCCAACAAGGCCATACACTTCAGGTGAGAGGAACACGAGGCCATCCTGGCGGTGACGACACTAGTCCTCGCTGAGGCATACACTTCAGGTAGCCAATCAAAATAATTTAAAACTCGGGTTCGGCCATCCTGACACTAAACGCGTCCTCGTCGACAAAACCATACATACGCCAATTAAGAGTCGCCAGGACGCTACGGACAGTAGACCATGCAAAATAAGCGTAATATATAGACGTCGAATTGCGGAAAACAGTTCGCGTTTATCTTACTTACTTACCTAATTTACAGTCGCTTGAGACGAGGCAAAACGCGTCTTAAGGTCTTATGCGGGCTGTTCTGCGTGTCATGCGAAATATCGTATTAAGTAGGTTTGTATTGTACTATAATAATTGCAGACTCATAATGTTCCTGACGTCGAAGTGATCGGCGTGCCCTGCGCTCGACCGTCGCCAGCGGTTCCGGCGCCGCACGCGCCAGCTGCTGCGCCTCGTGCACCACTCCCTGCTCCACGCCGGGCCTGCTCCTGCAGACCACCACCCATAACACACACCACAACACCATGTACACAAGTGTCCTATGCTTTTAATACTCGTAATTTCATCTACTTTTTTATTCATTGTGAAATTATTTGATACTTAATTAAAAAATAAAGCTTTACCGAAATTATTAAATGTAAATTATAAACTTATATAGATGACATATACGAAGGAAAAAGTGACCAACGCCTCCGGTGCCCAAGGCTGGGATCGAACCAGCGTCTTGCATTCGCGGCAGGCGCATTAACCACTTGGCCACCTGGCCACGAAAGCACCGGTCGACTTTTCCCGTGTAGGTATATGCAATCTTTGTAAAATTTAGGTTCGATCCCAGCCTTGGGCACCGGAGGCCTTGTTCACTTTTTCCTTTGTATATGACATCTATATAAGTTTATAATTTTTATATATATATAGTAGTGTGACTACATAAAATAAACAAATCAAAATATTAAAAAAGTAATTTGATTTGTTTTTTCAGTTTTATTAAATGTACATTGACACAATACCACGACACTTTTAACCTTGAACGCCAAATCGTGCCGCCAGCGCGCGCGAGCGCGCAAGGCAAACCGGTTAAATTTTGGACGTGATATCACGTCCTGGCGCTGAGGGCACGACTTTCCGCGCACGTGATTTGACGGCTTTGGCGGTCAAAAGGTTAATAGAAAAAAAATGCTGCTTTGTCGAAACCAGACGCATGTGAATTGGGTTCCGTTGTCTTTGAGCATAATGTTAAGGGGAGATTGCCAAAATATTTGCTGTCGCCTACAATAATATCTTACATAGCAAAATCACTCAAAAATAATGTCTCATATATTTTTGTTTGCCTAATTGTGTAAGATAGTTTGCAGGGGATGCATTGTAAAGAAATAAGTTTATTATAAGTTGTCGGTGTGTTTGTTTACTTTTTATACGTTGGACAGAAATATGAAGTTCATGTGTAAGGCATTTCTCTGTTATATATAGTTTTTGTCTGAGAAAATCTATGTTCGAGAATTGTTGACTGCAGTTCAGGTCATGGTTTGAACGACTATACATCACTAATTAGATATACATTATTATTTTCTATTGAAAATCGATGTGTTCGAGATTAGACTATATTTGAGTACAAATTTATATTTATTGGGATTTTATTTTTAGGCTAATTTGATGTTTGCTGTTTTAGGATAATTTTATATGTTTATCAGAAATGCATGAATATCAACAGGATTGTACCTTATGCCATTTAGGTAGAGCTTAAAATATATCTGATTGATGTTATATTTTATATTGTATTAATTCTTTATTAAGAAAAAAAATGTATATTGTTTAGGTGTGACGTTTTGAAAGGAGTCCTGTATCGGGTCGAATTAAGAGATTATAACTAATATTTAATAGCTTTTTGGGTCATTTTCACGAAGGTCATTGGTCGCTTTTATACTTTTCCACGACGTGCCACGACACGGTTAGACTCTATGGTTTCATTCATAAATCGACTATAGACTACTTTTTACTATTTATGAATGAAACCATAGAGTTTTACCGTGCCGTGGCACGTCACGGAAAAATATAAAAGCGACCATTGGGATCAGTCTTTTGCCATCAGTGTTGCCAATTTATGTTACTTAACCTTTTATTTCCTAAGTTGCGTCAACAATGTAAGCGTATCAGTTTGTCACAAAAATGCTAGATTTTAATTCGATATGTCTATGATTGATCTTTTGCGAGACTGAAACGACTGATCAGACTAAAAATAAAAGGAGAGGAAAAAGGTTTAGCGTTGAGTTGGTGGTGAAAGCCTTTGCGAGAGGGATTCGTTCGTATATATGTGTGCGTGGTTTAATGTATTTACACTAGTGTGAGTGTGTATCGTGCAGTAACCGAATAACTGTGTTTATTCATGTGGCTGCTTAGTTTATAATAAAGAGATAAGTTATTGTAAAACTGTTTTTTTATTTATTTACAGTCATTAGCCGTGTCCATACCAGTCGCACCGCCTCGCGAGGAAATTGCAGCTCGGTTAGTGTGGACTTGATTCGGCCGAGACAAACGCGCTGGCGGACGCAGTGCCTCGGCCGAGACACGTCCACACTAGCCGAGCTGCCGCGCGTGGCAATTTCCCCGCGAGGCGGTAGGTATGTCAGATGTATACACGGCTATTGGCATTATTTACACTTTTGATTACTATTAGGACGATTTGTAAGTAGTTGTAAATTACTCACCAATAAGTTTTCATAGTTTTGGGTACAGTTGAACGTTCCCCTTTTTGTATAGGAAATATTCACGAACGAGAACATTTCCCGTACTAATAGAGCGTTTTCGAGTACGGCACAACTCTAGTTTTGAGATCGAAGTCTTCGTTTGGCAATCCTATCAATTAGTGTCTCATCTCATAAAAAATACCACAAATTGAGAACAGATGTTATAACAATGAAAAAATTAACTGTGAAGAACTCTAGAACATCACGGAGTTCGAACCCGCGTCCTTTGGATTCACGGTTCGACGTGCTTCCAATTACACCAGACGTTCCTCTATCACCACAGCGAATTTAGTCATGCAATGATGAACAAGGCCATAGATAGTAGACGGCGAATGAAACGAAACTAGTAACTGTATAATATATTGATCAGTAAGGCTTGTGCCGCACTCGCATCTTGTTGATGGAGCCGGCCAGTTTGTGCGCGACGCCATTGTGTTCGTGCGCCGGCGCCGCGGCCACGCTCGCCCACACGCTCACGAGCCCGGACTCGCCCGCCGTCACCAGGACATCTCTCTGTTCACAATCAATTCATGTTACTATTAAATAAAAAGAAACTGTAACGTTTAGTAATTGACAACATATGAGAAATGGATTTATAATGTCCCAGGGAATGTCAGATGCCTAATGACGGATAGATAGATCGTAGGCCAAAGAAAATAAGTTTATAAGCCAGTTTTGAGATAATTTTACTAAAAATCCACAACAATCGAACAATTGTTCTAAATTCTAATCATTAACCTTTTGAACGCCAAGCATTAGACGGAAAAATCGTGCCCTCAGCGACAGCGCGCAAGGCAACAGCAACAGGTTGTATTTTGGACGTGGTATCACGTCATGGCGCTGACGGCACGACTTTCCGTGCGCGTGTAATGAAGGCTTTGACGGTCAAAGGGTTAATAAAAAAAAGAGTATATTCGTGAAAAATACATGAATTGTTGGTTGATAACATGAATAAAAACCATTATTTATTTTAAGTATACAACACCTATTGTTTAGTTAAGGCATAGACTTAAAGATATATTAGTTAAATATTCTCTGGTTAACGAATGCAATTCTGTTATTTTGTGTATGTAACTAACTCGAGTTTCAGTTAAAACCGAGTTCTATCATACTTAAAAAAAAATAACCGAATGCGATCCCTAAGTGTTGTTGTATTTGTAAAAGACAAAAGACGAGAAGTGCCGCCTGGTCCGCTCCGCCTTTTGTACATCAAGTGTTTCTTTTGTGCAATAAAGTTTAAATAAATAAATAAACTGACCTCAGCGTTGTAAGAGCAACAGCGGACTATCTGCTTGTTGCCGACGAAGTTGGTCGTCGGCTGCAGCTTCTTACTGGTCGCCGTCACCGAGCGGAGAACGGTTCTGGAATATGAAGGTTATGTATCATCATGTAAACTACAGTACAGTCAGTAGCGAAAGTAGCTAAGCGGGTAGGGTGTTCAAAATGACCTACACACGCTCTTATTTTCTTAAGAATAAAGTCATTTTGAAGTCCGCCTCGAACTGAGAACTCGCGATTTATTTGCAAACGACTTGACCAATATAACAAGACCTTTATGAAACTCGCTTTTTCGCCTTCTAGCACTACTATAACCCCTTCATCGATCATGCCCATGTAAGAATTCTCAAAGATCAGAAAAACGTTACTAAATTTATCGTAGAACTGTTGAAAATCAAAAAGCCATCGAAATGCACGGACGTCCCAGTTCCGGTAACTAGCTATTAGTTGTCTGTAAGAACTTCGCTACGGTCCGCTCGTTCTATAACTTATACGCTGCTGATACTGCTTGCAAAGATAGTTCGAGCTACATGAGCAAAGTTAAGTTCGGGAGGCTTCCTTACCCCGGGCCCGCGTGCGAGCCGGCCAGCATGACGCACTCGCCGTCGGCCGAGCGGTACGTGTCCACCAAGTAGCAGTCGTCGCCTTTGCTGCGCTGTACACAACATAAACACATCACATCATCAAAAAAGGGTTTTCAGGTGAAGCAGCTCGAACAAGCCCAGTGACGGAAAGTTATTTCGCAGGGAAGGAGGCTTAACCGAGCTGCTGAGGTGAAAATAAATTCGGTTAAATTTACTTAATGTTGAATTTTTTTTACCTTTAAGAGTCGCCAGGACGCTCGCGTGAACTCGCGTTCCCATACAAACGTAGTTCAGCTCTCATTTTTAGCAACGAAAATGAATGTCCGACCTAGATTTGTACTATTAGAATGCCCATGCCAAATTTCATGGTTCTACAGCATGTCGTTTTAAAATTAGAGCTGAACTACGTTTGTATGGGAACGCGAGTTTACGCGAACGTCCTGGCGACTCTTAATGTGTTCTCACTACTAAGGTGAAAAGTTGTATGTGTCACACGAGAGCAAAGTTATTTTGTATCTCGTGTTTTTGAGTCCCTCGCTACGCTCAAGATTCTAACTTAGGATCACTCGCTTCACTCGTGATTCAATTATAGAATCTCTTACTCAGGGAAAATCAACACTCGCAAGAAAAACCAACTTTCCTCTCTTGTTGCACAAATAACTATTTACATCTCATGTTAAAAAAGTGTATCATATTATGTTTACGAAGGTGGACTGAAGTAGTACACTTAGCCCCTAGGAAAAATATGTATACATAATGATGACTTACAAAACATTCTTAATTGACCAATCAGAACACTTCACCATATTAAATTCACCAATCACAACTCATATCGATGTTAATCGGAACGCTGGGTTCATTTTTAGTTGCGTATACTGTTTAAATAATTTAAGTCCTTAAAAAAATATTGTATTTAGTATCAACCAACCAGAATACAGCAATGTTAAAATCGACCACTCAGGAAACTCAATTCATTTCTCAAAACTTGAGGTATATTTCCATTCCTATTTGAAAATCATTAAAAAAATATAATATCTTATTTGAAAAGCTATTTTGTCATGTAATCAAATTTACTGAAACATAACCCAAAAACAGGTAAACATAAGGGTGCCCTGTAAGGGAATAGTTAGAGCATAGACTTAAAAATATAATAGACGGCCATAGACTATTCATTATTCTGCCATTTCTGCCATAGTGTAAGAACTTTTTGAAGCTCAAGTCAATTGCGCCCTCTACAAACAAACAAATAGCGTATTAGTAGTACACTAGTAGCTACTAGGTGGAGTAGCAGTGCAGGTGACATTTCCTCTTACATCTTCGGTATCTTTAGGGGGCTTTCGGACAGAGAGCGCAATTGACTTGAGCTTCAAAAAGTTCTTAAGCTGTGCTGCTCTACTATATAAGAATATAAGTTTCTCTATGGTTAGAGTAACAATAATAGTGTTGTGGGTATACCTTGATAGTCCGGGAGATCTTGTCGCGGTCGTAGCTCCGGATGAGGTCTCCGCGCTCCGTGTCCCACACCTGGAGATCGCTGCTCTGAGTCACGCATGATGCCTGCAGCAAATAACAAACATGTTTCATTACTACACAAAATATACATTGGTGCTAACCGCCATAGACTCTAAAGGTTGATTTAGACGAGGACAATTTTCAGACGCCAAAACTATGCCGCGTAAAAATTGGCACCGTATAAACACTTTCGGCGCCAGCGGCAGTTGGCATGCCAGCGTAGGCACGGAATAGAACACACGGCTATTTTTCGGCGCCAGTGACCCCCGCCCGCGCCTCTCGCTTGCCCCGCGCCAATTTTCGGCCTCGTGTAAACACGTCGCTGCCAGTCGCTAGCACGCCTCCGTGCCGTAAAGGTGCTCTTATACGGGCGATAAAAATTGCCGAATTGCCGCAATTTTGACGTCACGGCCATATCGAGCAATTTCAAGCAATTCGAAATATTGCTCAATATGGGGCAATTATTGCTCCAGTATGGCGCCATTCTGGCTCCATTCGAATTGCCCCATATAGCAGCAACTCGGGAAACTAGGCAATACGTTCATACACGAGAAATACAGTGGAGCAATACGACCGCGTCGTTTCCCCCCCTTGCACTCACACCGCGCCGCACTCGCCCCAAAATCAGAATCTCTCTGAACTATGGACGAGGTAATTCTAGCTGAGGAAGCTTGCAGTGCATTTAAAATAATGTCTTAAAAAAAGAGAAATAGATGCGTTCATATCTTGCAGGAAGAGAACTAATTTTCAGAAACAAGTTTGTAGATTCTTCCTGTTGTTTACACACGAATGACACGAATGCCTAACTGGATGCCACAACTTTCTAGGTCATCTGGATGTAGTCAATAGTTTTGATGATGAGTCAGTGGATCAGTGAGCCAGTCAGTCAGTGGTAAAAATAGTGATTTTCGGAGGTCAATATCTCGTGAATGGTTAGAGATTAATAGCTGAAATTTCTGGATTCAGTGGAAATATAAGTATAAAGCCCAAATGGGTATCAAGTTCTTAGGGTTTAATTAAAGTTTAAAACAGGGCGTCCCCCCTCCCCCCCATCTAACTTTTGAACCTTGGGTCTAAAAATCCGTAAAATTCACGAATGTGAGACTTAATTAATACTTTCAATGAAAACTATTTTGAATAGAATCGGTTGAGCCGTTTTTGAGTTATAACTCAAAAACACATAGTAAAATGACGTAAGCGCCGCAAAATATTCCTTAATAAACGACCTTTTGAACAGATTTATTGTAACAGGCCGTTTCCCCTCCCCCTACACCTGGACCGCGCTCGCCCTACTAGAAAAAGAATGGGACATGCATATATGTGCGTACGGGATAGAAATAAAAATTGCCTTGAATTTTCCAATCGTCTGGATATACCGGCAATTGTAGTCGGCAATACAGAGCAACACGGAAATGTATGGAGCAATACGGGAAATGATTGCCGAAATAATTGCCGCAATATCTAGAAATTGCCTCGTATTGCTCAATTAATTGCTCCATATTGCTCCATTAGTTTCGGCAACGTATCGCCGGGCAATAATTGCCCGAAAAATCGCCCGTGTAAGAGCACCTTAAAGTAAATAGGGTGTAAAATGGTTAAATGGCTAATTATTTTCCGCTCCTCTCGGAATAACGCGGATAGTTTGGTTGTTATACATTGCTTTTTCAACTTCAGAGCTCCTGAATTCATTTTAAATGATGGTGATCCTAGCGTAGAAAGACTGGCGCAAAAACTAGCACCGTCGGCTGAGGCGGCGTGCTAATAACTGGCACGGAAAAGGCACCGTGTAAACGGTTTGCTGGTCACTGGCGGCAGGATTTAGGCGCCTAAAAAAAGTCATCGTCTAAACGGTCTGAGATGTGCTGACGGCAAAAAACTGGCGCCGTAATTTAGGCGTCTGAAAAAGGTTCTTAGTGATATAATAAAATAAAAAATATGCACAGAAAATATTTGACACACTTGTGAGTAAGTTGTAGTCCTCCCAAAACTTACCAAGAATCAGAGCCAAAGCATTTTTGTCATAACTGAAATGGAGACGCTTCAGTCTCGTAAGCTCAATAACTCACTTAGTATTAAAAATACCTACCCTGGTAGTTTTTTAAATCGTTTTTAGCCTCAATTACCTGAGTGTCACTAAGCCACGTGATCTTCTCTATAGAGTTCTCCACATTAAGCGAGTATGTGAGTGCATCATCCTCGTTGGCTTCTATGATGTTGAAGACGTTGAGGAGCCCATCATCAGAGCCCGATGCCAATATGCTGGGTTTTTTCTTGTGGAATTTCACCTGGAATATTAAACAGTAGTTAATTTTTTTCTGGCTTTACTCCTTGCCACTTTAAGCAAGGTGGATTTGCTAATAGGCGTTACTACACCTGGCGCACCGCCTCGCGAGGAAATTGCCGCGCGCGGCATCTCGGCTAGTATGAACGTGCCTCGGCCGAGGTAAACGCACGCGCGGCCGCAATGCCTCGGGCGAGGCACGTCCACACTAGCCGAGCTCCCGCCCGCGCGGCGGCAAATTCCTCGCGAGGCGGTATGAACTTTCATAACTCTCTTAGCACTTTTAAAAATTGATTATTAGACAAAGATTTTTTCACTTCTCATGCTCAAAAAGTTTGTCGTATTAGGCTTACGTAGGCGGACTAAAGTAGTACATTTAACCCCTAGGGCTAATATGTACACATAATTTCGCTTCTCATGGGCGCCGTGCAGAGCAGACGACACGAAATTCGGTCAATTTAAACCAAATTTTTACCTTAGATTAGTTATTGTGCGTAAATAATCATTATTTAATTTTTATTTTATTTCATTATTTTCTCGCAATCGAAGTGAAAAATAGTATGTATGACTTGTGTCTAAAAGCCATATTACCACTCGAACAATTGTGGCTTACTTTAGACCCTTGTCAAACAATCTACTATATCCCTTACCTGAGTGATATCATCAGTGTGTGAGTTCCAGTAGCCGCCCAGAGGCTTGGTGACGCGCTGGTCCCAGAACACAAGGTAAGCATCGCTTTGCACCATCTGGCTGCCCGCACAGAGCACTCTGCTGTTGCAGGATACGTCCATGCAGAGGTATGGCCGGACTACCTCTTCTTCCTCATCTGAAATTTACTATGTTGTAGCAAATTTTCAGAACTTTCAAGAGCCATATTATAATCATGAAATAGATTGGTTTTCAAATTAGGTGCATCAATTGGTAGTAGTTGATTTCTATAAAATAAAAAATTATAACTACGACTGGGATTTATTAGACAAAGCTACCTTGTTCCTCTTTAGTATGCTCAATATGGTTTGAATTATGTTATGATGGCATGAGTCAGTTCAGTAGTATAGGTATAGAACACTAACAAACAATATGGATCCAGATTACATGTGCATATCAATTTATAATTAAATTAACACAATATTTAGTATACAAATAACTAAAACTTGTGACATTAAATAATAATGTAGATGTAACTTTGATTAATAAATAATATTAATAAATATTAATTTTGCCCAGCCACATTATTTTATTCCAAAATTGGCTTAATTTCCAATTAAATATAACCGACCTTTGTACTCCTGCACACAGCTGCCGCTGGTCCTAGTGTCCCACAGCTTCACCAGCCCGTCCTGCCCACACGAGTGCACCAGGTGCTCCTCCTTCGGCAAGAACACCACATCCGTGAGCTCCTTCTTGTGCCCGCTGAGCTTGCACACCTTGTTCAGTGACGAGTTCGTCAGCTGGTATACCTCGATACTATTGTCTACTAAGCTTACGGCAATTTTTAATGACCTGCAAATTAATTTAGAGTGGAAGCATGCGGTAAACTTTGTAACTGATAAACTAATGATATCACTATATATTTAGGTTATTGATTGGTAAAATTTAGTATTAAACGCTTAGGAAAGATAAAATAAACGAATAAGTACTTACTTAGTTGTGGCTAACTTATTTATATACGATTTTTTAAGCGACACTGCAGTTTCTGTTAACAAATTGTATTTCTTACTAAACAATTGTTCTAATTCCTCTGGCCCTACTATGTCTCGATCCTCTTCTTCTGTGTCAATTATGTCAGCCATTTTTTGTGGATTTTAATCGTATTTTCATAAAAAATTATTTATAAAAGTTCATGTAAACAAATGGTACACAACACGTGTGTAGCTAGAAATTTCGCGTCAGTTTGACATTTGACAGTAAGTGCTACGATTCAATCGGTTAGTACCGAAATCACTGAATCCTAATTCTTACTTCGTTTTAAAATATTGCTTAAACAGTGTAGCTTTTTTTTTTGGCTATGGCTATAGTAACTTTTTAATTTCATAACATGTTCATAACGCGGGAATTTTCAATTCAAAATAAAATACAGTACATTAATAAATAATAGCAATAATAGCATATTTATTTGTAAGTGGTCCTCCGGTGGGTGGTCCGTGAGCGCGGACCAACTCGTTCTATATCCCCCGCTGCAAGTTTGGCGGCCAGGGTCCGCAGTGGCAAGGGACTTATGCTGCTGAGCTCGGAGACTTGGTCGGAGAAAGCCCAACGGATGTTGCGCTCCATGCGGATATGATCTGCAAATGTAGTAAATAAATAGGTACAATACTAGGTTTATGAAGACCACTAGCACAAACAGGCGATTCATCTGCTCGTTTGCCTCCTATATCATAAAAAAACATGCCCATAGCTCTGATCAACTGAGCTACCACAATCACATCCTTTATTTTATTTCATCGGCATGTTTCCCAGAGTTCGAGTCTCGTTGACGCAGTGGATTATTCCACTCTTCCTTTATTTCTAAACATTGCGGTATCGTTAGCAGACGTTCAGCTTAATACAAATAACACAAATTTAATTGTACCTAACTATTTAGAGTTCGATCGGAGAGAGGCGTCATCGTTTATATTTATGTGGGAGCATACACTTCTCTTTCGAGACAATCGGTATATCTACACCTACTTACTTGACTTTGATAAATGTAACTTGATAAGATAAATCTTAAGTAGGTAGACATTTCACTGTCTACACTGATAAGAACGTATCTATAAACAATATTTAACTTGAACCATTTAATGGTTTTCAAGTAAACAGTCTCTTCGAGATTCTAAAAAGCAAATAGGTATATACAAGATCCACGGTCCCCTCTTCATTAAAATAATGTTAATGAAGACGTTGGCTTGTTTTTATTTATAACTATAGGAGTAGGTACTTTATTTTTGTCGGTGTGCAAATGCTTTACGCATCCCCCCGGGGCCTGGGGAGGACCCATAATGTGGGACTCTCCTCCTCCCACAACTCTCTCCGCTAGCCGGAGGGAGGGGAGAGGCCTACCCATTAAAAACACACCGGCGTCGTCCGCTCTACCGTTAGTCAGGGGGAACATCGCGGGATGGTTTGCGCATTCGTCCGCGGCATTCCCCGATAGTAGTAGGGTAGTAGCTAGGTACCTAGGTACTACCTGAGGCCAGTTTTATAAAGCTACAAGTTACAATTTACAAGCGGAAGCCTCTTTCTAACACATAGGGTTAGAAAAAGACTTCCGCTTGTAAATTGTAGCTTTATAAAACTGGCCTCTGGGTCTACGACGGCAAATGCGTTCTTCAACGCATGCCACCCCACCCCAGCGGCGGCCCTAGGGTGGTGCGGACGCTGCGACGGAACTAGGCGCCGTAATGGTACTCGAAAATCAACTGAACTGAAAAGAAAAAGATAGTTGCGAGAGGAATGACTCATTTCATTAGTCGGCTTCTTCGAAAATAGCGAACCGTCTATTATACATAGATCTATATATTAAACTATAAATTGTATAGTTATTAATTATTATACTCACCTATAGCCGGGTCTACAATAGCGAACGCCCGCTTCAGCGCGTCCACAGTAATCAGCTTGCTGCCCTGTCCCTTGCCGCCTAGCTCGGCTAGAACCTCCCGCAGATACTTATCTTGAGCCTGTTGCCGTTGCCTGTACAGCTCCCGCGCGAACTCCACGCGGTCGAAGCCTTCCTCGTTCTGTTTGAGGGAAGACGGTTTAAAACTAGAAAATACAAAATAAGATGGAGATTCCTAACGAAGATTGAAGGATTTTGTTCCTCGCGTCTACTTAATTTGTACACATAATTTTTATAGTAGTTATATTTAATTGCCTGGGAATTTTTTAATTTGTGGGCGGCATGAAGCGAGAAGGCCTGAGGCCAGTTTTATAAAGCTACAATGTTACAATTTACAAGCGGAACCCTCTTTCTAACCCTATGCGTTAGAAAGAGACTTCCGCTTGTAAATTGTAGTTTGTAGCTTTATAAAACTGGCCTCTGGTCTTCATCTTGAAGATATACGTAATGAATCCATTGCTTGCAACAACGTTTCTTGCCAATTAAAAAAAACGGTCGACGTCGCCTGTTGACAGGGAAGCACTGGCCTTGGTGTAGTAGGTATATATATGTATATAAGATACGATGATTGAAGCAGTAAGATGATTGGCGGTTGTATATGTAAGAGTCTTACTTGCCTCTTGGAACAGTTTATCCAGGTTAACCTCGGTGCTGTTCAGTTTGAGCTTCAGCTGTTTTCGCACCACATCACAGAGGTTACGGATATCCACTTCGCTTTTCAATGGAAATTGCGCTTTGGCCACCTTTTCAAATTCTTCTATAGATATAGTCTGAAACATGAGCTCACATTTATGTCAAAAAAACTGAATTCACGTATGCGTCTGTAAATTGCTGCTGAATGCCCTGGCTTTTCATAATAGATAGATATTTCGCCATCCTAGGCCCTAAAGAAGTTAAAGAACTAAGGGTTTGGGCAGAAACTCGCCCGCGCTCTCTCGTTAAATACCTACTTGCCGCTCGCCGCCCGATCACCGCCGGCGGGATGGGCGGGACACACGAGCGAGCGATCGGGCGGCTGCGCGGCCGCGCGGGAGGTGCGGGGTGCGCGCGTCGAAGGTCGCTCCATTGTATTTTTGCGTAGGCACTTAAAGCGGTAGGTATTAACTTTTTCTATGAGAGATTCATATCTGTTCGTAAGAACTATTATATAATCTGTGGTTTGGGCTCTAATAAGTAGTCGCCCAACGACAGCTTAATGAACTAACTATTCAGCTGCATGGTGCCACACCATCCTGAAAGTAAATTGCACAGGTTGTGTGGCTTGTACAGAATCAGCCTCACCTCGCCATCCTTGCTGATCCGATACAGCTGGTCCCTGAGAGTCTCCCACTGCGCACGCAGCGACCAGTAGATGTCCTCGCTCAGATGCCCGTGCAGCACCCCCCAGAACAGCTTGACTTGTGGTTCATCCAGCATCTGCTCTGCGCCAGCACATAAGTTATATGCCCATTCAGCACGCATTGATACTTGCTGGTATCTAGACAGAAATGGCGGGTAGGATTTAGGTTTCGTATTTTTTCACTCTTCGTAAAATAGACTTTCGTGATAGCACGTCAGTAGCAAACAAGCATACTTCCCAGCGATTTGAAGTAGCCTACGGTCGCTTGCAATGTCAGTGCACAATTCTGACTACTTGAAAATCTATATTCCTTTCTCAGTACCTCATCGTAAGAATATCTTCAGTCGGTTCACGAAGAGTGAAATTTTATATATGAAGTGTTCGCAGAAAGGAAATATCATAGTGGAAGTTTGGCAAAAAATCAGATCTCATGTAGGTACCTGTCCTCCAAGTACGTGGTGAGGTAGTCCTGCATGGGGACCGCCAGGCGCCCCTTGCCTCGCCACACGTCGGTGATCAGCACGCTGACTTCACGCCGCGACAGCCGGATGTTACGCACCTTGCCCGTGTAGCGCAAATACGGGGGAATTGCGGGGTCTGTGCCCTGTGTTGTGTTCAAGGGAACATATTAGTTTTATATGATCGCCAATGTGATAAGTAAACCTCTGATTAACGGAAACTTATGACTGACCTCTGTCCACGTGGAGACATTGTTCCAAAGTAAAAAACAGTAGTCTTTAGTAAAAAAGTCATGAAGATTGAAGGAAAAAATAGTCAAATCTAGTGATATCAAATATTTACCAGGCCATCAAAATACTCCAGGTGATCGCTTTCTGCAGCCGGTCCAAGCTCTTTCAATAGAACTCTGAGAATATCTCTCGAGGAGAGGCCGCTGGCCAACTGCCACCATCTGAAAATAATGGAGAGTCGGTAATGCTTAGTCATTTAGTCACATATTTTCCGGGAAGCGCTTACAAATTCACTATAGATGTTAGGTACAGTCGACTACAAAGAGATGTATCCACTTTTGGACCTTATTACTACGCAATAAGGTGAAAAAGTAATTATACATCTTCTGTAGCCGACTGTACCAACTGTCTTCTTCTGAGACGAATATTAAGAAGAAGAAAAGGCTTTATACAATTAGGAGAGCCGGCAACATCTTAAGTCTGCAATGGAGCAAAAAGAACAAGATTGACCTCTCTCGGCCTCCGCTGATGAAGTCTGCACAGATCTCCCAACGTGGTCGCGGCGTGCCCGCGCGCTCTAGCTCACTACACCTCTCCTTGCACTCGGCCAACTCTTCTTCTAAGCTTTTCTTCGAAGCTGAATAGAAAACAATATAAAACAAGCTATTAAGAACACCTTGGGAAGTCATTTGAAGTGAACATGTAAACTTAATACTTACTTACTTACTTCACTGGCTCAGTGACCCAAAACGGATCTTGGCCTCTGACACAAGAGAACGCCACTCTGCCCTGTTCTGCGCCACTTCACGCCAGTCCGGTACTCCAAACTTAATACAGTACTTACAAATTAAACCCACCCAAAGGTTGTCTGGAAGAGATCGCTTTTTAGTGACAAACTGCTTTTATCTACCACTCTAAGGAATGATTATAAGACAGTTTCTCCTTTTGTGAATTATTTACTATTGGTGAACAATAACGAATGTTGTACCTATTGTATTGTAAAGTCCAGTAATAAAAACTCATGGAAAATTTATTAAGGAATAAAATTAAAGTTCCATAAAGAAGAGTTCCAATCCATTCTAACTTCCTAAGTACCCATATGTGATAAGTTGCGCAATTTCGGAAATTTCCTGTAGTCAGGTACAGTACCTAAGACCTTCTTGTACTTGTCCTGCACAGCCCCCAGCTCTGCCTGAAGCTCCTGAGCCCGCTTCTCGAGCTCTGACCACTTCGTCTCCAGGATGTCGAACTCGCGCTGCGGGACCGTCTGCGCGTACTGCTCGGACATCTTGCGAAGCTCACGTTGGGTTGAGGAGAGTTGCTCTCTGTAACAAACACAGTGGCCGTCAACATTGTAGGTATACCTGCTGTATGCTAATGCTGCTATAGGTACCCAGTATTTCGTATTGAAGGTGCGGATACGCAGGAGAAAAGTGTACCCACGAAGCTCTAAAAGTAGCGAACGTAATAGAGTTTGGATATGTGATACAGATGGAATTGGTGATACAGATGATGCAATTAACGAGCCTTAATAACCGCTATGTCAAAAGGGAAGGGCTTAACCCGAATAACTGCAGCGTCATGCAGGTCCACGACTTATAATCACCAGTGGGGGTGGCCATACACCTCAATTCCCACCGGCTTGCCTAATTTGTCAGATAGGCGAGCTCATTTCCTACGACTAATGTAAAATTATAGAAGTGATATTATAGCCTCGATTGACTCGATTGTCTTTGAATATTTTTGAAACGCCGCCACTGAGAACCACCGACCTGCAACGGTCCAGCGCAATGCGCAGCATCACGGGATCTTCATGAGCGGTGTCTGCTGGAGAACTCTCTAGCTCTCGGAGACGTAACTGCAGCGAGAGGTTCTCAAAGTAGAGAGTGTAGCGTGCGTCACGCTCGCGTGCCAGACTCAGGTAGTCGGAGAACTGCGAGTCTTTTATCTGCCACAAATGATTCCGTTAAGTCCTAGAGGTTCTTAAATTATATCAGGGATACATAAACTAAGTATATGATTGACTTGTACTGAATGCAGCTGCAGCGTAGGATAGCCGTTAACAAGGCGAACTCTCGATCCTTGAGAACTCTTGTTGAAGCCTTTGTCTAACTTTGAATGCCTTTTGGCAACATTTGCGGTATCGGTGTCGATTTGAGAAACCAATCAATCGATTAATTACATAAAAGTATTTTAGGTATTGTCGCGAATTAAGTTCAACCGATACTTTGTATACTATATTAGTCAATTTATCGATTAAGGCTAACTGTTACTTTAACTTAAAGGTAAGTATATCAAAGAATCGCAAATCTGTAGCCAAAAAAATATTCAAGGATCCCAGCATCTCCACCATGTCGTGACGCTCCATACATAATATTCTATTATAGAGTAAGAAAATATAATTATTCCTTGGTGAATGACCGCAAGTATAGAACGTCACGATAGAGTCCTGATCTCCTTGTATCTTTAATTGATGCGGTCAACGCTTCGCTTCTTACTAGGTGACATCACACAGTGTCGTATATGCACCACCTAAAATAAGATAGATTAAGATAACAAAATAATTCAAATATAAGGCTTAACTTTGCCAATTTCCTTCTTCAGCTTGGAGACCTGGAGGGTAAGGTCCTGGTTCTTGGCCCGCAAATCTTCAGCCTCCTTCTGCAGCGCCTTCATTTTCTCATCTTTGGCTGCCTTGCGCGCCGATACGCCGAACACTTTCTAGAATGTTAATTACTTAAAAGCGGTTATATACTTTGCAGTTTCTCGGACCCGATCTGTAGGATAAAAGTTAGGGCACGTAGGGAGTCGAGGGACGGGGATATGTAGAGGCAGGGAACACGTACACGACAGCTTACTCGACACAATAGGTGATTCGTTTCATTTATGGATGAACCCTGTAAGACGAGACGACCATGAATGACTTAATTAAGTCAATTTGAATTAATTCAAGTGGAATCGGGCCTTGGTATGGTATTGGTATTGGTAAGTATTAGTAATGGAGCCTCTCCATACATACGAATATTTTTGACGCGCCGCCACTGATAATAGGTACAGTCACCGTCAAATATATTGTAACAGCCAAAGTGATCAAATAGTTCGTCACACCATATATTGTATGGTGTGACGAACTATTTGGCTACTCTAGGTGATGCGATATATGTGATGCTGACTGTACATACCTATTTTAAATTATACCGATAAATCTGTCTGTGTCTCCGTTTATCAGCTCTTACCCAAGTCTTAAAACAAACCAAGATTTACCATTCGATTACAGACTTGGAATATGTTGATAATGATTATGTCATATTGCAATAGGTAGTGTAGTGATAAAGATTACATAAAAACTAAATGTAGTATTAAGTAACAATCACTATCAATAACTGTTAGGCTATATTTATAATTAACATAAATAATAACACCCCATAAGGCCCCAACTATTGTGTAACTACAAATATGTGAAGTGAAAGTAAGTTTCACCACATGCCAAAGAATATAATACTTCATGCTAAGTAGGACGAAATTCATTAAATGCCAGGAATTATTAAATGGCAGGTTATATTGCTTTATAAAAAGCAAGGCTATAAGTATTCCTTTATAAAAGCTAAAATAAAAGTAGGAAAAACATTTTTGAACAGGAGAAGCAAATATTCACTATGTGTCTAAATGAATAGTGTAATTAAGAAGCAATTAATTTAAGTTCTAAACTACTTTAGTGGTAAATGTTTAGTCTAAATGATAATGTCATATTTATGATAAGAATAGAGAATAATGTACAGACTAAAACAAATGTTTGATTTTTGATAACATTTTTATTATAATGCATTAACAATCAAAAGTTATAACAGATAATACTTCTTAGAATTAGTTGTAATAGCAATAATTACAATGTGTACATTACAGAGTATATTACTTAGTATGTAAAGTGGAGTACTTGTATAGAGAGCCCCGTGTGCCCGGAGATATGATAAATGCTTCTATTGTTTCTTATCACCCCAGCTTTGTACTTGTTTACGTATGCTTTTGATATCTTCTGCATACGTCCTGCAGCAGCCACCTACATATTTAACACCCAAGTCTAACCATTCATGGACATAGTGGTCTAATCTTTGCAATTTGTCACCCTCGGTCCAGCCGAGATCCTTATGGTACTTTTCTCCTGAATTTGGGTACACTATAAGGGGTATAGGTTCCGTCCTGTCGTCATTGATGCCACCTAGTAGGTGCACAATGTTAGCCGGGGCAGTGCAGTTTACTCCGACAGCTATAATCTGCTCCGGGTTCAAATCATAACATTTCCTTGCAACAGTCTGATAATCTTGTCCATGAGCAATATGCTCCTCATCCTTACAGCTAAATGACAGCCATGCTTTAGTCCCCGGGTACTCTTTTAAGAGTTCAACAAGCATCACAGCCTCTTTTTCACATGGCATAGTTTCAAACGCAAGTAGGTCTACTCCTGAGTCAATTAAGGCCTCAATGCGAGGTCTATGCCAGTCTCTCATGGTTTCAGCAGACGTGGTGTCGGCATAGGCACCGTTGTACTCTGAACCGTCGTGTAAATGCGCGCCATATGGCCCAACAGATCCTGCTATTACAGGGTTTTGATTTGAAGTATTATTGTTAGCATATTCTTCAAGATATACCTCTCTCGCTTCCTTTGCTAATGCTACTGCGCTTTTGATCAAATCTAAGCCCGCTTCAGGCGATATTCCAAGGTATTTGACGAACCCTCCGACGGAGGCCTGGTAGGTGTTCGTCATAATGATGTCGGCGCCAGCCTTTAGGAAGTCAAGGTGCGTCTTGTAGACATCGCGCGGGCGAGTCTGCAGGAATCGCGCCGTCCACAGCGGGTCACCGTCGACGTTGTCGCCGACGTGGCAGGACAGCTGCGACGAAAACCCGCCATCCAGAACCTTAATCTTTGACGACGCATCAGCCATTTTCGCGTTACAAACGTGAGCACGGTACAAAATGTCTTATACACTTCCGAAGATCGTTAAAGAGAATGAGTCAAGATACGTGAGTGTTTCCGCTTATATTATCAATCGTTTATCGCGATGTTTGGTTTGGAAAATGTAAACAAAAATAAATGATATGAAAAAAGTGAACGTCACATAACGTCACGTTGACATTTGTAAAAACCGGTTTCTTGTTTGAGTCATACTTTAAAACGACTGCCTTAAGTAAAGACATAGTTAAGGGCAAGTTGCTATACGGGTCGCCACATACCTAGCGGTTTTCCTCGCGGAATTACCGGAAGTAGCGGAAATTCATAGACAAATTAAGCATTTTGTCTATGAATTTCCGCTACTTCCGGTAATTTGTCTATGGCTTCCATACAAAAAATCTGCTACCATAGACAAATTTCCGCTACCATAGACAAATTTCCGCTACTTCCGGTAATTCCGCGAGGAAAACCGCTAGGTGTGTGGCGACCCTACTACAATCATAATAATTTTCAATCCTATGAAAGAATATACAAGACATATTAGCTGTCCTTCTCTAATGTACTTACATCTTGGATCAAAAACTGTGATATTCGTTCATCTCGGATATTAACGGCATTATCATAGGCTTGCTTTATAACACAAAGCGTATTTGAATATGTAATGCTATATTTTATGAGATCGTTAAAAGCTTCTCGGTAAATCTGAAAACCCAAATTAATAACGAAGTGTTAACACTGATAACCCTGTAGGTACAAATTATTTTGGCGCGTTTACACTTGCGCTTTGCACTTGCGTGCGAATGACGAGCTGAATAACAAACAAGGCGAATAAAATTTTAGCGTTCGAACTGATTAAACTTGCAACTCGGTTTCGCGCGCATGCTCGTTTACACTTGCATGTTCGTACTCGCGTCAAACGAGTGCCAACACAAATATCCTGTTCACATATGCGGCTCCCCGTATAACTGCCCGACGAGAGCACTATAAACAGTGCGAGTCCGCCTCGAAAGTGTAAACGCGTAAAAGATGCGGTTAGATTCTGTCCGGAAAGAAAAGTGTCGTAGTTTATATGGGAGCTCATACATTCTACGACACTTTTTTTCCGGACAGGTTCTAGTAGGTATACGCTATACGCCACCTCGAGCACTTTGTCGTGATATAACTGCTGTGTATGTAAAACTTCACTGGTTGTTTTCTTTACTTGTTTTAATTTCAATGCCACTGTAGAGTTTATCTGATTTAAATATTTTGGTGAAGTATTTCTGTCGTTAGCTGAATACATAACTTGTTAATTTCCAAAATGGGGCTAAAAAGTAAATAGCAAAGTCGCCTAAAATCTTTTAAGTGGTTTGTTGTAGTGATTATCTCAAGATAACAAACGTATTGATGTTTCATTGATAAGTGTTTGATATCCATAATCCTAAAAGCGTAAATACATACATTACTTTCCATTTTTATAATTTTTGAACATAAAGTAACACATTTTCGAAAAAAAAAACAACTTTTCGCGGGTCCTATTTTTTTTGTAAAAGCGGTTTACGGTTTTTCGGTTTTGTCTATAGTCATCGCGGCAGTGCTGCCACCTGTGGGAGGATAGTTGTTCTGCGGTGGATGTGACGTCATTGACATTACTCTGATACTGTCCGACGGGAATGGGAAATCAGAAATGGCTGCGATAGGTAGTGGACGGGGAACGATGGATTCCCAAAATCAAGTGCAAAGTGAAACAGCTGTTGACCGTTTAAAATTACTTTATCCTAATGTGAATGAAGAAGAAACCCCTTTACCGCGATCATGGAGTGCCAAGGACAAGTTCAGCTACATCGGGCTGTCGCAAAATAATCTCCGAGTGCATTACAAAGGTAGGAACTTTCGTTTGTTTATGGATTGAGTAACTCGCTAAACTTCTTTAAAACACTTAATACTTAATGTGATATCTATGAGGAAGCGTGTAACTGCGTACTTTTGTTGTAGAATGTCTGACGTGTCATAAATCTCTCGTAGAAGTTGGTGCATCGCATACAAACGCTGAGTGTAACAAAGAAATCAGCTGATCGCATACTTTGCATCAACACTCCGAAATAAATTATGACTACTCGGTTGTAATTGTGTCGACTGTGCATCTCGCTTCGTTGTAAAGCCATTATTGGCGTAAACTGTTAGATTTCTTTCAAGGTCTATGTTTGAGTCTTCGCGTTCATAATCCATAATAATCTAAGAGTGCCTGTCCAACGTATCAATAGGTAACGAAGGGAATCAGCGCTACGTAATTAGGGTATCATGCAGAGTTCTTGTACCTATTAAAGTAGTAATCTAATAAACACTTATGATTGTCAATAAAATGGTACACTAGTCACAGTGTTAGGTAAATTTGAGAGGCAGTAATTGTCAATTGTTAGAATCAAGTTTTTAGCCATTATCAGCTGTTAGGGCTTGATTGGTAATATTTAATTACTAGTTACAAAATGTCCTTTATACACTATTTTAGTGTTGGTTATAATTTTAGGCCGGTTTGAAGTATTACTTTACATTTGATAAACGTACATGTATTGCAACATAATAATCAATACATAATTGCATTATCCTACTCATAAGAACATGTGCATCTGATTTTATGTTTAAATAGACTTTATTGTGGCATGCTAAAATATTCATGTCACTAATTACATTTCTGATGCAGTGGTGTATATGAATTTATTTTTGTTTAAACAAATAAATATTTATTTATCTATAAACAATATAAATGATTATGCCTTATAATATAATAACATATGCCTTAGCATGGTAGAAGGTTTTGTTTAGTCTTTGCGTAGTTATGTTTAGAGGACAATTAATTTTAATGTATAAAAAATTACCTATTTATTTAACAACTGACATTGTGTTGATGGTTGACAGGCTTAGCACAGGCAAGGTACTTGTATTGTGCTGTTGTTCGGGCAGGTTTCCGCAACTCGACGTAGGCAGGGTACTCGTGGACTATACGACACTTAAATGTATCACTGTCAGTGAAAGCGTCTGTAAGACATAAAAATTGGGATAGGTTTAGATCCATTGGTCCAGATTGTATATTATCAATATTTAGTGCGGGTTGTGTTCTGACCTGCGCCAAGCGCCAGCAGCTGGGGTTATCATATTAGCAGACAGGTCACCCTCCGCTGGTGTAGTAACCTTGAGTCCATTAACGCCCGTTATTTGTGCAAGCAATTATAATTATTAATTATTATCATCGCTTGCTATAATGTTTTGTAAATTCTTGAATACCTATAATATGATTCAGATTAGGTTTGAATACTTTTGATAGCAAATAGGTGTAGTAATATTTAGTTTTAATATGTAGTTTAAATATGCAACATTTATTCCTGAATAATATTGAATTGTGAGATATCATAAAGAACACTTTGTTTATTAGGTATAAAATAGAGCAATCATGTTAGTACATAACAATACATTTATCTACATACATGTCTGAATAGCTTGTGACCTCAAAATTTGTTATCATCATAGCAAAAATGATAATAGAAACTCATTTATAATAGTGAGTTTTTTTAAGTAACTTATTTAGGTTTTAAAGGAAGTTTGATAAAATTTCCAGAAATTGTATTTCTGAATGCTTTCAGACCAAATGCCTTGCATGTACCGAATTCTTCCTTACTTGTCTTATCATTAGTTATCATGTAGACAAAACCCTTCTCTAATACTTTATTACACTTTTCTCTAGGCTGATCACCTAAAATGTTGTTGTATACTTAAAGAAACTCACAAAGTATTGAATTTAAGTAACGACTGAAAAGTCTCATTTAAAAACAAAATTCTTTAATAATTGAAGTAACAAACGAATAGGTAATCACAAAAATAACTGTCATTACGATGCCTAGATTGACACATGTTTGTTTCAATGACAAGACAAGTAAGGATGAACTCGGTATACATACCTACATTAACCATATGACATAAAGAATTAGTCGCAGCGTTAGATTGGAAACAAAAATTATCAACATGGAAATTTAACATAATTAGTAATTACAGGTTGCCACTGTATAAAGGTAATTTAATTAGTTAGGGCTAGTAGTTAAAGGTATATCAAACAATTAACCAAAACCTAACTGAAAAAATACTAACTTCGTCAAAAAAATGCTAAATAAACATCTAAACTAAACCTCTACTAATTTGCAGAAAAAATACTTTTGTTGGACGATTTAATATATATAGATTTTTTTTCATTTGATAGGTATTTCGTTTTACCAGCCTATTTAAATGGAATACTCTTGATGAATTTCAATAGCCAATAATAGTAGTATATTAGGTAAGTATGATATTAATAAAACTGTTTAGTTTGATAGCTTGTGACAACTTTGCGTGGTTGGCGTAAAAAGATACCAATTAAGTACTTAGAACCTCAAAAAGAAAATGTTCCTCCATCCCTATTCACTCGTTCCCTCGCCTGAAAGACTCTGAATAACTTTGCAATGACCAATAAAGATGCACTACAGTTAGAGCTTAATCAAAAGCTCACATTCGAAGCTCGAATCGAGCCGGATTACGGATTCACGCCAATTAGTCACGCTGAAGTGCTGATTGTAGATACCGAATCGATTTTTATTTCGTAATTTGTATAATAAGCCTTCTGACTTAAAAAAACTCACTTTTACTCTTTATCGAAATGGTAAATAGTAGGTAGTATAATGAGTTTTTCGTCACAGACATGATTATTAACTACATAACTAAATATACAGAGGTACTACAGTACAAATATTAAACTAAATTAATAACTAGCTCAAATCTAAACTAGGCCCTTGCGGCATTGTACCAAGGATGCTGGCGGCATTTCCTCGTTGTATCGCAATGCTGATACGCTGTGCGAGGAAACCGCCAGCTCTTAGGTCACCAGTTACATCAACCAGACGCTTTGCGATATCTGCAAAAAACTAATTCCAAGCTCGCTCCATTAACCCAACAACGTTTTGAAAAGATGAAGAACTGTCAATGTCTCACTTATCTTTCCTAGGATATGGGGTTAAGTAGACAAGCCGGAGCACAGGTAGGTATGCGAGCTCTGCAAAAAAGTATATTCGCCATCAGATATATCGGAGCGGCCAAGGTGATCACAAATATCAGAACAACGCATCTATTGTCTAGGTGATAAAGCGCTTGTTTAGATATGTTTGAGTACCTTGGCCGCTCCGATATATTTGATGGCGACTGTAACCACCTACCCAACACAACCTACCCAAAATAACCAACTTTCAACCTAAAAACAGTCAATTTCGTATAAATCCATGCGGAATTAAGGTAACAGCTGCAAAATCCGTCCGTTGGTCGCGTTCCAAATCCGCCCGCACGTCCAAAACATCGCTGTTTTTACACCTAGCCTCTTTTAATTGGCATTGCCAATCAAATGTTTATAGTTATATTAGTTATCAATATAGTATATGTGTGGGTTTCAATAAAATAATAACTACTAACATAAAGACGTTAGACGTAGAAGTAACATAAAGTTTAAACTCTTCCATATTAACGATTAAGAAAAACAGTCGGCAGCAGAAGAAATAGCTTTCAAGATCAAGGCAACAAGAGCGTTTACAGATAATTTTGAACACCTCGTCCGCTTGGACACTTGCTTCTCCTTGTAATATAGTTTCCAAGTCATCGTAAATCCATGAAAATAGAAATTAAATAACTAAATTATACAGCTATCATGTCTTGTCTAATAAAATAAAATGAATATGAAAACTTTGCAGCATTTATATTAAAGTTGTCTCGAAGCGTGGCTTCCTCGAAACAACGAGTACGACATGTATAACTGGAAAGTTAAAATTACTTAAGCACATGAGAAATGGTCACATTCACATTGTACGAAAACTTCTGCAATGCAAAGTGGCTCGCTTTCATTGTCATTGAGTATATTTGGCTTAGGCGAGCTGAGAATATGTCCACTGCGGTATAGTTTGGTTTTATGAGGCGAAACTCGGAGCACTGCACTGCGGGCTTCGAAGGTCCGCTGAATGTCGACTTGTCCGCATGATCGAGACATTTCGGACTGATTTGGTTTAATCTCTTATCGTTGTTCGAAATCTTGAATATAGCGAATTTATACGATGTTAGGATTGTACGAGTATTCTACTCTTCGTCGAATACGCCTTTATCACATAACAAAGCTGGAATCTTTATTTTGACGATAAGTTTCTTTATTTTTAGTTCGGGGTCTCCTCGTTGAGCTTAAAAGTTACCAAGACGTGGACAGCCCATTTTAATAAAACTACGTTCAGGTTTTATCGAGTAATAGACACTATTGAGAATTATAAAGGTTGACAAATAGGGTGCAATTCGCTATGTATGAAATTTCTAACGTAGCCTAAAGCCAATGTTTTTGTAATTATACACCTTTAGAAAATCCACTCTCGAAGAAACATCCGTTCCAATACATTAGGTGCGCCTGAAGCATACAATAGGATCCCGTAGCGAATATTTGCATTTTGGTACATGTTGTATACCCCTTTGTTGAGTTACATTTGCCCTCAAATTTTCGCTTCCCCAGCAAACAATGCCTTTTACCAGTCATTCACATTTTTTAGGTGTTGCATTTTCAATATATTTCCATAAGTACAAGGTTCCTGACTCCTGATTCGAGCTTGGTCTAGGTAAAGGTGTGTGTTGTGGAGACCCCAGACACTTCAGAGACGTGTCCTGGTGCCGGGACGTATCGACCCCAGGTTGTTGACCGTCCCGGGCCTGCACTTTCCTAATTCCGCGTCTAGACTCAGGGCAAAGACCAGACAACAATGCAGCCCTAATGCAAATAACTTGGGACAGTCTGGCGCGTTTTATTTCGGTCGGTACTTGGACTTGGTGCTTTGGTGCGGGGTTGTCGACCGGCAGTTGATCGACGGGTTCTCGTTGCCCTAAGTGATGCCTCCGCGTCCTTTACGGTTGAAATGCCGCGTACACATGGGAACACATTCGCGGACTTTTCGTTGATGCAAGGCCGTTGTGTGGCTCTTTGTATCTTTTTGCAGACTTGCAGAAGAAGCCTGAACGCGAATGGGATTGTATAACTTCAGTCTCGCTTGCAGACGCATTTACAGATTTTATAGTCGCTAAAACGAAAGTTTTACCCGGTTAAGCTTGTAAAATTCAATCCGATAAACCATTTAAGCTTCGAGAGGCGGTAATGAAGGCTCAATTACGAGTATTATTAATCTAGCGACCCGTTTGAGGCCTTCGGCCGGAATTAGTATTAGTAGCGCGGCAGAATTTTAATGCGATCGACATGGCAACGGAGAGTGACTTGCCGTTTTAACATTGTCTTCGTTTGTTTACTTTATCGAGTCACAGTACCTACTTCGCAGTTGAATATTATCGGCTAACTGCGTAAAAGGGAACGTAATTTAATCGTATAGCGACTAAGCGGCCACTCGTAGTCGGGCAATAAACGAAACAATAGTTATGTATAAAAGTCAACTTAAGTCGCACATATATTTAAACGTTTGTACTCAATATTAAACGAAGATATTCTTTGCTAGGCTTTTTATTTTATTAATTCATTATATAATCTGGTCATCGTTTGTAAAATGATAATTGCGAAAACCGAAGTCCTATCGCGATCGTCGGATCTAAGGTCCAAGGTGCGAAATCGTCCAATCCAGACAATGCCAAGCTTCGTCACGCTTAAGAAGACGCAATTTGGACACTACCTTTACGCGATACTTAAGATACTTAAGTATCCTGCTCCCTATGAAATCGGCCATCTGGGATGAGCGCAGGCATGGGCCGATGGGCCCGCCTAGTTGTTAGGTTAGCTGTCCCGCTGGACCGGGTTTATTGACCTGATTACTCACAGCAAGCGAGGTTATTGGCTTGGCGTCCGATGTTTTGAGAACGTTCCGGATTTTGCATAAATCTTGTGTGGAAATAATCGTACCCCAATAAGTCCAATAACCCGTCAAGGTGAATACGACGCGTGCTTGAGAGATTGATGATTCCAAAAACAATGTCTTGAGACTCTTGAGTGAATGAGTTTCTTTTTTACGCATAAATTATTACCGTTTTTTGATATTGATGCCATTGTTTAACTCATATTCACTACACTTTAATTAAATTTCATTTTATTATTGTATCTTTAAAGTAGCCTGATAAAAAGAGCGTAGGGTACTTGCTGTTCAATACAAACTACATCTATGTGCGACATATTTTATCAATACTTTGTGATATACGAGTTAAAGACCATACACACCTATGCATTAAATTAAATTTCATGCACCATATTCTCTGGACACCTTTCCACACACACGCTATACTTACACCGCAGCGATGCTTGTCATGCATGTACGCCTTAGTGTGTAGGGATTATTTGTTTTAGTGTTGACTATAAGGGAAAAGGCTCCAGGTAAATAGACTACAGTTGCAGATGCAGTTTCGTGTTTATCTCGCTAGTAGAACATACTAAATAATAGTAGTAGTTTGCGTGGATAGCTAAAAGACAGGCTAAAGTGTTTACTGGAGATTTAGGTCTACACTACCTGTAGCAGCAAAAGTAGCTAAGCGGGTAGGGTGTTCAAAATGAGCTGGACACGACTTTCTTTTTCAGAGATTAAGAGCGTGCGAGCGTGCATTTACCCTTTTTTTTGTTAACTGTACCCGTAGGTATACGTCAATCAATAAGAAAGAAATTGTCCGGCTGTTTGAACATAGATATGTGTGGTTACGCCTGCTGCGTGTAACATTATGTAACAGGGGCTCCTGCGGTCATACAATGACCTAGGGTTCATAATGGATGTAATGAGCCTAATAAGCCCTAAGGTTGTCTAGGACAGTAGATCGATCGTGTCAATGCACGACAGTTTGCGACGTCGTTCTTGTGATTCTGATTAGATTAGGTACATACAATTCGGCTGTGGGAAGGCTTCATTTAGATTTTGTATCTGTTCAGTTCTTTATGAGTTTTATGACATGGCTGGTGGTTTGTGTAGCCGTTGATAATGTCATGTCTCCCGCTGCACTGTCAAAAATTTTGTATTATCTTTGAGAGCTGTTGTGTGTTTCGAAATAGTTTAAAAATTTAAGTACGTAATTGGAATATAAGCCATAATCAACATAAGACTGGATAATATCATTTAACTTTGTTGCTAGAGCCATCAGAACGAACGTTTCAAAAAGTGCATATGCTATGCATGCACGTCGTCAAAAATATACTTTATGATTTTCGCTCCATAACCAACGTATTTGACGAGGTCTAACCTTTTTTGCGTTTTACTGATTGGTTATGTATATAATCGGTTGGATACCATATCCCAAAATTTCCGAGAATTGGCTTAAAGTGACGGTCATCTCAACTTCAACCCAAAATGTTTTCTCTTGTTGCCTGATGGAACTGATGGGTGCGAATTACTTATATTATCTTGTATTCTAATTATTCTGTGTGAATGTACTGATACTACTGATGAAGCCTAAACACTTGCTTTACAAAAGCCAGGCTACTCGTACAGTCGCCATCAGCTATATCGGAGCGGCCAAGGTGGTCACAAATATCTGAACAACGCCTTTATTGTCAAGGCGATAAGGTGCTTGTTCAGATATTTTTGAGTACTGTGGCCGCTCCGATATATTTGATGGCGACTGTACATGAAACAATAATTGGAAGGCCACCATATTGGGGAAGAACCTTCGAGCGCGGCATTCACTGGAATCCGTTTGCCGCGATATTTGTACGCGTAATGAAATATCCCCAAGCAACATTGGCTCGTCAAATTCCTGTTTTCATACTGTGCATGTAGTATAGAAGGTTTAATGCGTACCAATAGCCAATTTTGGAATTGACAAAAAGGCTCTTACATTACAAGTGTTCTTTAAGATAATCAAGATTGTCAAAATTACGCTTATACCCTCAAGGCGCAGCCCTTCCACTAGTTCCACTTAACATTGAACGTTCATGTGGTAGTGGGTAGAAATGGTTACGGTGGTTTTCTGTGTCAGGTAGTTTGGACAAAGTCTAAAATCTTGAAATTTTTAGTGCATTACAATATTTTTTAGTATTTATTTGAACACAGCCAAACCTTCAACCACTCCGTACCTACATCTTAAAAACTTCTTAGGAACCGTTAAGTCAGGCTGCAGACCTTAAACAATATTGCTATCATCCATCAGAGGAGCTAACGCGAACAGTGTTACAAATTAAATTACACACGATTCTCATATCATGACAACCTTTCTTTATACGTTTTTTAATAAGTATTCTATGTAGCTGCTTTTGCCGTGCAGGGCATTTACGTACACATTTAAATAGAGCCGAGTCTTTCATATAATTTAACTGAAAGGCACATTTCAGGGCCAATTTTCCGGCATGCGTCAATAGTAGAGAAGGCTTCTCCGCCGTTGTCGAGTTAAATTGAACCCTGTTCCTGTATTAATAAAACTTTTACTTGACTGAAGCCCTAAGGCTGTAGTTGGATTCAGCAAATGCACTCACGCACTGTAGGGGGTGAAACGTTGGGAGGCTTAACGAGACTTCGTCAAAAACAGTTCCGTTTTCGGTCGGTAAGGGTAAAGCTGAATGTTTTCTTTCACGGTAACAATAAGTAAAAACAACCCAGTTGTGTAATGTTTTGTATAAACATATTCAAGTAAATTAAAAGTAAAAACTATACTTAATAATAGTAGTATTAAGTAATAATAATTGATTTTCGCTTGCTGAAAGAGAATAGATAGTAAATCCAATTTGAATTTTGTTGAGGAGTTGCTCTGGAGAAACCGCTATTAGCCCTCCCTTCCCTTGTCCCATGAATCTCTTGTGATATTTCCGTCTGCCACGTTTGTTAAAATAACGCACAAAATAAAATAAATGGCGGCGGAAGATTACTTAATTACGATTTTCAGTCTTCCAAACTGGTGGGCGAAGATCTGAAAATTCTGAAACAACTTGATTGCTTTATTGTTGCCTCCGCCGTGAAGTTATTTAATTTATGCTGAGTCGACATACCTTATTTCATCGGGAAAATACGTATGTTATGTTGTGTAGTAGTTATGTCCTATCCATAATTAATTGCGCGTGTTTAGTGCGGAAAATTGTTAAAGTAATTGATGTTTCAGCGTACGTTATTGTAAGTAATGTTGATGAAAAATTCAATAGCTTTTTCTGGACGGTATTGAATCATTGATTTGGAATTTTGAGAACATGCAGTTCTCGGCTCACAAAGTAAAAAATATTCACTTGTTATTTGACACAACTGATTTCTTTTTTTCACACAACTTTATTTAATTAAGGAAGGACCGCAGTTTTCAATAGGTGCTGCCTGATAGCATCAACAGCATCTCGAATTACACGTGTGTATCACATACGTCCCGGGTCCCCTAAACGCAGGGCGTTGATCCCTGGGGCCACGGGCTTTCCCCCCGGCAAGCCCTCGCTTCCCTGCCTTTCAAATGCAACAAGATGTGTAGCGTTGCAGAGTTCCGAGTGCATGAGTGGTGACAGGTTGGGGTTATATTAATTGCAAACTGATTTGTTGTACAGTCAGCATCAATAGCATCTTCCTACATGAAGGCCGCAAAAATATGTGAGACACTCCTGACTCTGCAAATAAGCTGTATTTTTTTATTATTATTATAAGCTGTATTTTTGCGGTCTTCATGTAGGAAGGGAAGATACTATTGAATTATTGATGCTGACTGTATTCTCGTATAAGTACTTACTATTTTTTTATATCCGTTACTCGTTTTGGATCGGGTATAGTGTTAGTTATTAGGTATTTAGCTGTACCTAGGTATGTATGATTATCAGCAATAGCTTGGGCTACCGATATTTAATTTAAGGCATTTGCTATTAGGCCCGTTTGTTCATTCTTTGTTATTAAACAAATACGAAACAGCAAAAGGGATATTATTGAAGTTATATCCGGAGAGTATCGTCCCCAGTTGAGTATTGCCTAGCTGACATTGTGCATCCTTTACGTTAAAATTAATTATTTATGTTAAAACTCTGTTGCGAAAAGCACCCAATTATTGTATGTGTAGTAAGAAACTTTCTAATTTACAGATAATCTCATTGTTGCTCATTATTCTCAGTACCGCTGAATAGATATTAGACAAAGTCGAGAGGCCGAGACTATTATACTTGACTTGGGTAAAGCCGTTTCCGTCTGTCTAAACTAGTTAGGTTATTTAAGCAGCATTTTTGCTAATGGATCCTTTTTCTGTCATCATTTCATGATGATTTGTTTGGCATATCTTTTTCAACTACATTTAATTTTTCGATTAGGTTGTACTAGTGTAATCTAACAATATAATCCGGGTTTCCGGATGCTCGCCTATATACGGCCCACTGCTGGGCACAGGCCTCCTCTCTTACAGTTACAACAGAGGGAACGGCATAGTCTTAAGGCTGGCTAAAAGCGAGTTGGGGATTTCACAATCATCACATACCTCACCCTTCTTGCCGAATTATATTTTAATAGTAGTACCCAGTGTACCCACATAGTTTCGAAAAACTGATTAGGGTTTGAACATGGAACCATGGAGTCCGATTGTCGGTCGTCGTGCCGTCAGGCAACCAACGCCTTACTGTGGTAGAACTTTTTAGGTTTACAAATGGCTACACTATTGAAGCACGTTGCAGGCCCGCAAGCAGTTTAGTTAGTTAGTCTCTTTGTAGGGCTAAGTCGGCACTGGCATGCAAACTGTAGGTAATTGAGTGAGGTTGTAACACTGTAATTTCATTGCAGCTTTCAGCTTTTGACATATGTAGTCCAATATACGAGGAGAGGAGACTAGGACTTGTGCATTTTAAAGATAGGCGAATGGAACCTATGATATTGGGGATTTTAATTTGAAAATAGCGCTAAAAGTTTCGTTTCTAATCATGAAAAGTTGTTGTGTGCGTGCCTTTACTTTTATACCGGTGCATATGTTACCTTTGTAATCCTTTGATTGAATGACTATAATATATTCTCTAGTAGCAATTTCAAACATTTTTCGTAATGCTTTTTAGGCACAAATCTAATATATTAAACGGCAGACATGCCAGACATAAAACAATCTACGAACATGACGTGACTAAATAAAATTACAGCTGTTCTTCCACACACTTAACGAGTTATCTCATAAAGATAATAGTCGATGGCATTACAGATTAGGATTACACACGGGTGCGCTATAATTTCCTTTATATTTCTTATTTGTTTGGCGTCTGCTCTAAATTAATACAGCAGGATATCGAAATTGACTTGCAGTGCATAATATCCAAATTGACTATAAATAACTACAATATTTTTAATGTGGCGACCTAACCCAAGAAAGAAGTTGTGGGCCTTTATCTTGATTGAGTCACAGTCGTCACGTCACGACTCCAAGAATGCAAATTCTCAAATATATTTGCAGTCGTGTCTAGACAGAGTTCTTCATAATTATAACTGACCTCCGCCTACTATTTTTTGCTCAGTTGTTATTTACGACTATTTCGTCATAATAAAAATGTCTCTCATTCCACATACCTATTCTTTATTGGGTTATCTGCTTATGCTGTGTAGATGCTCTTCTTTGTTGGGTCGGTTATTTTGGAAAAGTTCATAACATCCTCTCTTTCATAGTTTATAATCGTCTGATCGCACAATTCCAAAAAGCTGGCAATCTTGTCTTGTCACTCTTACCCCCTGTCAGCTGTCACCCAAATGGAATCCAAGTCCATTGCCTCTTTAAACTGATGGACTATCATCTCAACTATCTCAAGTGTTCTACAACGCCAGACAGACCTCGTCCCGTCTAAGTCTAATTGTCTGCATTAGTGTTGGTGTATCGATTGTCGCGATAACTGATATGGACGTGTTATTAGGTTATCGATGGCAGACGATTGTTATTTAGAAGGCGAGCGAATTTTTATATCTCTCTTTTCTGTGGAGATTTTCGTAATTTGGATTTGCGATCAGTTTCGTGTTCCGGATATTTTAATTCATTAAAAGCAATCAAATGCGATTCCACGACTTCAAAACTGAAACAAAAATCCGAATAATTTTCTTCCTTAAAATATTTTAAACGCAGCCTTATTGAGTATGGGAGCTAGGATCTGTCAACAGTAAAGCATTAACGAATGAGCTGAGCAGCTTAGGAGAGCATTACTGGAGTCTATCCTATTACGGAGCCAATTAGCAGTCGCTGCGTCGCAAAAGAACGTCAAAAACGGCTTTTAATTTAACCCCCATACAGTTAAGAGGGGAGCGTCTGCCTTTGCATATACTTTGCTGAGAAACCTATTTGAGTTGATTTACGTTGACTAAACTTTTATGTCAGTTGCTCAATATCTGAGGCTCAGATAAGTTCTGCTTATTTTGACTTTTGGCACGCTTTACTTTTCAACTCTGACTTTAGTCCTTGTTGACAAAACTGTTGATTGATCATAATGACCATTGATATCGATTATTTATCTATCATTATCCCGACTATAACCACGCCTATCATACGCTCGCTGCCTATAGCTTAGCTTAGGGAATCGCATCACCACAGGCACCGAGTAAATAATAGTACTATACCTAGAGAGGTCTCACTGTAACGTCACGAATTATGTTGTGTCTTCTTAACGCATTCCAAATGCACTTATGCAAACGTATCGGATACGTCGTGTCAAACTCAATTTTTTTGACAGAGTTACACTGAGTCACACTGGTCACACACCCTTCCCACAAGATAGTCGTTCGTTCTGCGCTACTTATTAAAGATTGAATACTGCACATTGTTCTCGGCTCGCTCGTTACATTGTTTAAAACAATATTTATTGTTGCGCTTCGCAGATAACTTGTGCGTACTCTTTACATTATATTATCCATGCTTTGGTTTTATTTGTGTCTATAGCGTAAACCTGACGAGATGGCTCATAATTCTCATAAAGTTCTCTTTTGACACGTGTTAAATATTTAATCCCAGTTTGAATTTTATTTTAAATGCATTTTTAAATAAATTTTCCCAGGATCATAATGATGTCATCTGCATTTGTAGCCTGTTTATCTCTCTCTAAAGCCGATCCATTAAATAAAAGTAGCATATTTCCATCCACCAGGGCTCAAGCTATCTGCAGGACTAAATTAATCATCATAATTGTTGTTGTAGTTCAAATATGACAAGGTTAAAATTAAAACAGTAAAGTTTTAACCATATTTGAACAGCGAACGTTATATTATATACTAACTTTCGAATTTATAGTATCAGTAGGCATATGCATTAACGGCACATTGTGGCGATAATGGTAAAACCTCATTACAGTCATTATTGTACATCGCACTGTTTATTTTATCACATTTACATACTGACAGAAATAATAGACAGGGCACAAAATTTCAAAATCGCTCTCCTTTTCGATGCGACAGGCAAACGATATTACTTTTGGGCAACCGGGCTTTTTACCTGGTTTAGACTTAGCTGTATCCGAATTGCCGGTTGCCTTCAAAGAAAATTTGACCGGAAGTGAGATATTCAAGATGGCGGCCAAAAAAATACCCATTTTTTACTGTTTCTTAAATAAATCGTAAACCGTGACGCCTACCAAAAAATGTTCTTCTACTTAAGTAATCCACATAAAATTTTCTATTAAAAAGGTTCTATTCAGTTTTTTGCTGGGATCAAATTTTAATGAGATATCGAGGGTATAAGACAGCCATTAAACATATAGACTAATTAGCTTTTTCCCGCGACTTTGTCTGCGTGGGATTAACATTCGCCATAATAAATTTATGAAACACCTTAGTGAAATCTTATAGCAAATATAAATTTAACGTACATACTTTTTTACGTCTACAGTGAGCAACAATTGTATACAAAGTTTCACCCCCCTTTTCACCCCTTCAAGAGATGATTTCAGGGATAAAAACTATTTTATGTCCTTTTCCATAACTCAAACTATCATCATACCAAATTTCATCTAAATCGGTTCAGCGGTTTAAGCGTGAAGAGGTAACAGACACACTTTCGCATTTATAATATTAGTATGAAAAAATTGTGCGCATCGAGAAATTTTTTTAAATTTTTGACCATGGATAGAGTGCCCCACGATGAATATTTTTTACTGTTGGAGGTCCGTAAAATTTTTGGACGTTCACGTCAAAATCCCCTCTGATGTGATTTGAGAGTTTTCCCTCTTCGCAGAACTTTTTTTAAATATAGATTTATATTTTTTTTCTATCAAAAATGAATTGTGCATGTCTGTTTTATACGGAAATGATACCACACAACCCCTAGCAGCCTCAACCAGAGTATTTAAAATATAATTTATCTTTAAACAGTTAGTGTGTCTGTTACCTCTTCACGCTTAAACCGCTGAACCGATTTAGTTTAAATTTGGCATGATGATAGTTTGAGTTATGGAAAAGGACATTAAATAGTTTTTATCTCAGAAATCATCTTTTGAAAGGGTGAAAAGGGGGGTGAAACTTTGTATGGAATTGTTGCTCACTGTAGACGTAAAAAAGTATGTACGTTAAATTTATATTTGCTACAAGATTTCACTAAGGTGTTTCATAAATGTATTATAGCGAATGTTAATCCCACGCAGACGAAGTCGCGGGAAAAGGGTAATTAGTCTATATATTTAAGGTCTATCTTATACCCTCGATATCTCATTAAACTTTGATCCCAGCAAAAAACTGTATAGAACCTTTTTTATAGAGAATTTTATGTGAATTATTTAAGTAACAGAACATATTTTGGTAGACACGGTTTACGAGTTATTTAAGAAAAAGTAAAAAATGGGTAATTTTTTTGGCCGCCATCTTGAATATCTCACTTCCGGACAAATTTTCTTTGAAGGCAACCGGCGATTCGGATACAGCAGGGTCTAAATCAGGTAAAAAGCCCGGTTGCCCAAGAGTAATATCGTTTGCTTCTCGACATGGATTTTTTGAAAAATGGAACTAGACTATAACTCTCAGCTGGTCGATGCTGGATCTTGACGAACGGTCAGGTGACGGTGTGTTACTTACTTGCATTCAAATTGAATTTCAATGGAATCGATAGTTTACTCGTATATTGTAAACTGCTTTATACCTTACTACTCAAATGATTTCTGTCATGTCCAACGCAATATTAATTATTTTATTTAAACGTTCTTTTGTTATGGTGGGTAAAGATTAAAATGGTTTATAGTTATAGGTATGTTTACGTTTAGTTTTACAAATTAAATTGGTACTTAGATTAACTGACTTCACCTTGTCTCTGAGAATAACTATAAGCATCTCTTTGTCTAGTCTAGACGATTAATCAGTAAAAAAATATTAAATAATAAATATATTTATTTATATTTGCATTGTATGCACATTTTATTTTTCCATAAATTTATAAAATATTTTCTGCAGTTTTTACTCGGTTGTAATAAATAAATAATGACACGTGATAGATATCACTTACATTTCAAATTAAATTAGTCGAACTGCCTGTTGCAATCCAGCAATCAAACATAATAGTTTGATTATAGCCAGCCATGATCAAATCAGTCGCTCCACTAGCACTCACTCGCTGGCCCTATAATGTAACGTAACGTAACGTAATGAAAAGTACCGAGTGGGACGAAAGGGCGCTGGAGTCGGGTCACGGTCCCCAGCTTACGAAACATACGGCTATCACTAGAATTGGTAACATTTTAACATTTCGTTCTAACGACTACATTTCAAAGACTTGACTTATTTTTGGCTAGAATGCACGGAAAAGACATACTAGACATAGTAATATCGTGTCCGCAGCTAAAAGTACTCCCGTCATAAATTTGCTTGCATGCCTGAATAAGAACCATGAAATAATAAATGGGTAATCATGACTGCGAGTTTTAGGACTTGTAAGCAGAGTGCAATATAGCCAAAGACAAAATTGAAAATGAACCTTTACTTAGTAACCGCGAAGCCAACAACACTACACAAGACAGAGGAATAGTACGAAAGGTCGAGACGTCACGACATTGATAATGTTGAACTTCTAACAAATACTATTGTTTTGCTACGTCGTGAGCGCGATATAATTTCTATTCAAATTGATGATACATGACACTATTGAAACTTTGCTAACAAATAATTGCTCTCTATGCAACTTGTAGTTTAATAATTAAAATAACAAGTACCTAAAGCCGCTCGCGTCTTCATTTCATTACTATTCGTCATGGCATGGGCGATTTGTAAATTAAATTTATTTTTGTCTCTAGATCTACCAATATTATGTTATTTATTGTATCATTAATTATTTCTTGTTTTTCGTAAACGGTTTAATTGTAATGTTGTTCATCATCAAAGTTGCTTAATTCAAATATTGAATGTATATTTAATTTCCTGCCGCTCTGTTGTCTTCGAAGGATTTCCAGCCTTTCCATGAGGCTTAATTGTTTCGTCGCTTTAGTATTCTAAACGTCAGTCTCCGTTTTGATCACGCAATTTATGAAAATTATTACATTTCATTGTAGTAATCGATAAACTTTCTTCAATAACTATCTTCATTGTTTCTAAGTCTATAATATAAATCTACTATTACAGTAAACAGTCATTATTTACTCAAATACTATTTAATGACTGTAAATAAAACATCCAAAATGACACCTAGACTTACAAAATTTTGATCTAATATGACTTTTTGTGAATGGCATTAGAAGAGGTTCTATATTCTTAGAGCAAGACAATAAACAACGCTTCAAAATCCACATAAATGATCGAGCCTTAAGTACTCTTCAAAGTTTTACCTGACATCTCTATAAAATACGGCTTTTTGAATTCAGCAACAAAGGATTCCTTTGTCTCAAGTCAACAAGCCCCAAAGGCCCCGTACACGCATCTAGCAACAAAGCCTCAGAGGGCCGCAGAATCGATGCTATAGGGCTGTCCTTGCTTGCGAGCGGGCCGAAATGGTGCATCTAGCAACTGGGTCAAGCTCGGCGCGGCGGGTCGGCTGCCACGTGTTGCCCCACTCCCCTCACTTACATACAACCTGAAGCCTCTCTTAATATTGTTGCCTTAGGGTCTAGTTTCCTTTGAGCTGCTTACTAACATTTGGCCTTGCCTGTCGCCCGCGCGACTCGACACCCATTTCATTATAAACTCTGATGAGTTGTGAAAAGATCGCATTTGGTATGCGTAGATGACAGCAGTTCGAATGTTTTGATGGTGTATTTGCATTATTACAAAAATACGGAAGTCAGGATAGGCGTTATTTATGTTTGTTGTTATGTTAAGTAATACGCTATTGTTGCGCGTTAACCTTGTGCTTGGAATTGCATCACATCATGATCTGAAAATTGTTTAACGGTACGGTTTAAGTGGCCTAGATTCATAATGGAAATGAGTAGTTGTCGTCCCAGCGGACCTGTTTCATAGAAGTAGGCGTTTCTGGGTTAACTGGGATCGCATGGTCGATAAGAGCTACTACGAATTCTGTTATTTGTTGGAGAGACACGAAAAGCAACCTAAAGAAACCCATGTTAGTACAATCACTACAATCTGTGTGTCAAATATCAGTATGTATTGTGTTTTGTGTTGTAGTGACGAACTAGCAGTTCCTGAAAGATGATTAGCCCAAGTTTCTAACGATCCGACCCCAATTACTTATTAGATGTTTGTTGTTCAGCCTCGCTTCCTCCCCAGTTTATCAAACTCTGCTTCTACTACAACTTTCCAAATAAAAACAAAGTAGCTTATCGTCTATTCGATTTACCCCACTTCCGTCAGGGGGGAAATATGAATAGCGGGAGTTAACGGTCTCGGAAGGCGGCCGCGTAAACAACTTTCGCCACTTGCATCACGATCACGCAGGGTACCGTCTTCTGCCCAGAACTTTACATGGTCAATGGACAAAATGGTCTATGTATTTGATCAGGTACTCATCTACTCAGGTTAATTATATGAGTGCATTAGTGAAAGTAACAAGGTTGCAGTATCGAAACTGCTCGGCAACAGTGGCAATACAAAATTATACGTTCGTTGTAATAAGGTTTAAGAATAGTTAACTACGTTATTTTATTATGTAGGTACTATAGAAAATGGTGCGCTCGATGAATCAAATGTAAAGTGAATATAAATCACAAAATAAAACGCAAACGGTCAGACGGTAACCTACGTTTAATAAAAATTCCTAAAATAATCAAGTTTATCTAGCGGTACAACAGTTAGCTAGATGTACCGTATTGTTTGGTTAACAATTCATGAAAAGCCTAGGGTGAATCTAAATCGAGTTAGCAAATATTTCTCCAGACAGAAATATTTGTCCGACTCGAACGTTTTTCCAACAATAGGCTGAAGCCCCGAAATCCGTACCAGATATATTTTGCTCTAACATCATAGAGCTAAGCAGGTGAATTGTGCAGTTATCTCGGCTTTCAGCGCCCCAGTTGTAGGGGCCTTGACCGCCCCGTCCCTCCCGGGGAGGCTTCGGCACGTTGCCCCTCAAATTTATGTCTTGGGGGCTCAAATATGATTCACGGATAACGCATCAGGAATCAGGAACTACTAGCTTTTTCGGTAGTTGATTTTTTGGGAGGTGAATAAATTCCATTCCTTGAAGGCACCTATAACATGATAAAACAAACTTTTTTTCCTTTTAAAGTACATAGACTTGGAACAACTACCCTTACAAAAAACTAATTATCCAAAGAGGGCCATAGACATATAAAATAAGAAGACGTGGCGCCGTGAAGACAAAATTGTGATTCCATGATAAGCCGATTTCCTCGTGTTTACGCACACATATACAACTCTTGGACGAGCGGTGATTGGTTCAAACAACAAAAGCGTGTGTGTGTGCACAACAACGTGGCTTATTATGTAATAACAGTTTTATCTTCGTGGGATCACCTCCTCTTATTTTATATGTCTAATGAATCAGGCGTTACTTTGCGGAAGTCCATGTTATTGTATTGTCTACAATAATAATGTTTTGCTATTCGCGGTATGAAATAGTCGATTAGTATCAAATCAACCTGCTATTCGCTATGTGCGAAGTGCATGGTGGGGGTAACGTAAACGATCGCAGTGCACAAAATAACAATAAATTGGCCTCTTGTCAATATCACATTTCAAAATATTTGACATCACCTATAGGTTCAACTGTCAAAATAGTGAATCATCCAGAGACATTTGATATAAGCAAGGAGGATATGCCAGTAATAAAAAAGAAAAAACCCCTTTAACCCCCTGCTCAAGAGATGGCGCCACACTCATGCACACAGCGAATACTTATTTGCATATTTTTTGCATGGATTTATGTTCTCATTATTCTATTAGAAAAATAAATATTACAAACCATTACCAAAAATAATAAAAACAATATTATTAAAGTTTGAAACTCCCGAAATAGTAGTGGACGATAAAATTGTAGGACTCCAGACATTTCTGGCGACCGTGCCGAGACTGCCGGGTAATAAGGTTCCGCAGAATGCGCAAAACTAAAATATCGTTCTCTATCAAATTCCCGTCGTATTTATAGTCCACTTCGTTTGGCCGCTTCCGAAATAATCTTCCTTGGTCTTTATTTCGCCACTACTTTGAAAATACTCGTATTTTGTTATGACACTCAGAAGAAAAATGTAGTAATGAATAAAGTTATGTATGGGATGCATATAGAGCTATTGTGTTTCATTCTATCCTAGAGCACTGCTGAGTGAGATACGAGAGTTTCTAAATTAGTCACGATTTGTGTCTTTCATACCGGTAAAGCAAAATTTTAAATTAGTGATTTTAGGGTTTATGCTTTGTTAATTTGATCTTGTGATTTGTTTTCAATTTTATTTTCTTTGGCGCGATTATCTTCTTTTTCACTTCCTATCTCTTCTTTCCTCGTATCTTAAACGTTCACTTTGATGTCACGTTATTGAACCTGTACTTATGTTGTTATTTTCTTGTTGCAGGTACATATTTTGGTTTTCCTCGACACAGTTAGCTGATCATTCGTAAGCCTTATCACAACTATATTTACTATCTTTGCTCAGTTAAGAGTGTTGCTGTAAGTATTTGGAAGACTGAACCGATAATACATTGATCGAAGGGTCGGCTTCGGTTTCGTTTCGTGTCGTAGCGTATTTTCGTAAGATGTGAAGTTAGAATGATCTGCCTTTTTGGTAGCCACGAAGAATCGTATGGTTCACGTTGGCGTATAATTGGATGTATAACTTTTATCCACAATAAAATAAACGACACAATATCGATCATTAGGTTCAGGACCACTCCGACCACTACCATGATACATGCTTGTGAAGTTTAATTTTGAAGTACCTATTATACCAAGCTTTAAGATGCTTATAAATTATAAATGCATATTTGATTAAGGCTCTTGCTGATTAATACGTGCTTGCCCAAAAACCTCTGTAGAGGAAGTTGATACACAATCAAGACTGTATTAGTTAAAGATATTGTTATTCCACCATCGCCAGTCAGTTGGCAAGGTGGCAATTTTTGCAGTGTTGCACCGGCCAGACTCGGTGTCTCCGTGAATGTATTTTTAACTTTTCCGAGTGCTCCTCTAACTTGCCGTGTTTGTATTCCGACCAATAAATTACCAATGTGTTTCTTTACTTTATCACCGGCACTGAAGATATACTCGTAAATTCAGAAGCTTTCTTGAAAAGTGTGAAGAATACCATAAAATGCCGGACATGCATATTCATTGAAATGACGCAAATACATATCTGGATTCATGAACTGATTGCCTTTGGTTCATAATGTGTCATCCTAGCGTTTATCCCGGTTTGGGGTCCGCTTGACAACCTAATCCCATGAATTGGCGTAGACACTGGTTTTTACGAAAGCGACTGCCATCTGACCTTCCAACCCAGAGGGGAAACTAGGTCTTTTTGGGATTAGGTCCGGTTTCCTTACGATGTTTTCCTTCACCGAAAAGCGACTGGTAAATATCAAATGATATTCCGTACATAAGTTCCGAAAAACTCAGTGGTACGAGCCGGGGTTTGAACCCGAAACCTCCGGATTGAAAGTCGGACGTCTTACCGCAAGGCTACCACCGCTTCCATTCCGCGCCTTTGGTTCATAATATTTAAAATAAAAATTGAGTCTGGTTTTGTGGTGTCTGGTCCGGTTGGTGTGTATGGTTCATCAATATTTTACTTGTCTGTGACCTAGGAGATCAGTCGCTCACTGACAACAGACAAAACCAGACAGTATCTGAAAAAGTTGAAGAACCAAAGTCAATCATTTCATGAAAATCATAATCGAATTCACATGTGTGCTGAAGCTATGGCTGGCTAACACCATGAAAATCTGTGAGCCCAACACTTATGATTTGTCAGAAGTAGGTACAGTTTTATGCGCGTAGTGATTCACCAACCTAATTTTTTATATCATCCATCGTGAATCGTCCTCTTTGTGTAAACTCTCTCTCAAATGGAATCTCCTTCCTTTTGGCATAATCCGACATTTGTTTAGATTTTTATCGTGTCCACAAATTAGCAAGCGATGTGGGTCGAAGCCAACCAACCGCGGGTCAAGTTCGCACTGTTCGATACTCGCAGACAATTGCAAATCTTATTACGTCTGCATACGCGCCAAATCTCCGTGGCTGTCATACGTTGTTTAACTGTATTTGTAGCGTTTTATGGTCATTAATATGCCAGTTTTATATCCAGTTTTAGCCAAACACAAGGATACCACATATTATTTGGGCGTCTCTTTAGGGAATCGTATCAAGTAAAAAGAGAAATAGTCATTCATATGCAGCAACAGCAACTCGTTTAATTTTCTGTACAGATCTTAAGGATTGAAGGAAAATTTGGGACCCGGCGTGGCTGTAACTGTATTAGCAAAAAATATTAGTTTGTAAACTTATTTTGTATGGATTTAAGTGGCATCATACCAAAAGTCTAACACCGTTTGGAAAATAGGCCCCTGAGATTGTAATGAGTTGGCTGTAGCCATGTTGTGTTTCTAACCACCTGACCTGATATCCGGTCCCCTTTTACAGAGTCACCCCCCATGTTTGCTCATCTCAATGATAGTGATTGCTCCTGGGTCCCAAGTCGTTTTCATCAAGCGGCATAGCGTCGGCTTTCCCGGGGTCTTGCGCGGCATCTCTATAAAGATGTGTGTCAAGGTCGGAACGGCTAGTAGCAAAATTTAACCTGTATTTTATCGATAAAGGTCTTACATTGACTCAGGTCCTGTTTGGATTATCATATCACCGCCGTGTCCACTAGGACACTAGGCCATAATAGTAAATAGCATATTATAAGGAGATATTCTAGTCTAGTCTTATAGACCAGTGAACTCTCTTCTATTTTTTTTCAATTCACGTTCGCACGCACAATTTCGGCACGTCGTCCCTTGTTTTTGCTCAAAGGAATAATATGTATTATTTTTGTTAGAATTAGACAACCCGTTGTAATCCGTGTGACACCGAATCAAGTTTACTACTGTAGATATACAGCTATTGATACAGCTACAATCTTAACAGAAATTGGATTACTTTAGATACTGAGTATATAAGTTATAGAAGGATGTACTTATGTCCCGTCCTTTGAGACTTACAACTACTCAGTTGCCCACGCTCGGCCGGCTTCTTTCCTTGACGACAGTCGACAACGGATTGTATTATAGTACTTATATAAAGGCTTTCCTGTCTGTTAGTACAAAAGCATATAGTTATATATTGTCTAAAGATTCTAGGGCAACGTTACTATAGTGACATATATTATTTATTTCTTTAGTCCACTTCCACCTAGTCTAAAAGGAATTGCCATTTTAAAGTTAATATCCAAGGTTGTTTGCTGGATAACATTCGTAATTTCTACAAACATTAACCTCTTGAAGTATTTTCTTAAACGTGAATTGTAAGTAAACCTTCGAGTTCTTTCGTTTCTCGGTGTCGAAGTTCCCTAAAAGCCTCCGGTTTCGCTTTCGCCGTTACTACTCGCTGTCACGGCATCCGCAGCCCGACGTTACGAGCGGATTTTCCATTTCGTCTGCACGTTCGTTACCACCGGCTATCGCTATTGATTTATTGTTTAGCCTTGATATGAATGCCATTTTATTCATCTAGATAACTTTTCATACATACCGACATTGGAGTTCCAAAGTCTCGCCAAATTACTCTTAACTGCTTTTTTGTGGCTCTTCCGACCGTACAACCGACTCGTACAGAACTTTTGAACAAAACTGCCGGCTTTAATTGTATTTTTGTTCTTTATTCTGAAGGACTTTTGAACAAATGGCGTGGATTTCTTTGGCCCTTTTACATTAATGATGCGTTGCGAGACTTGCGAGTAATGTGTTTGTTAGGAACCAATCCTAGCGCTGGGCTGTGCGAGGATAAACAAAGTGGTTTTATTGGTGCTTAACAAACACATTACTCGCAACGCAACGCATCATCGCTCATCTCTAATGGAAACACAGCCCAAAAGAAAATCTTTAAATGCTGCTTCTACTATTTCGTAGCTACACAGATAGAAATAATATCTTAATTCAAAACGCAAAACTCTCTTGCACGCGGTTTCTTAAAGAGAGTAATAAATACCTTAGACCAATAAACATGACTTGAGTTAAAAATATCATGATTTTTAAAAGAAGATTTAAAATTATTTAGCTTTATCTTTACCTATTTTTAAAGCAAATAGTAATGATTTGAGTTAAGATAATAATTATTTACGGCAAAAAAGCACCAACATTTTCCTTTAAGAGTTTTATGTGTTTACGTAAGAGCGATTATTTCTTGGTTTGATGTTTTCAATCTACAGCTAAGAGCCAAAACTAATTCAAAGAAGTAGCACCAAAAGTTTGATTTGAGATTTTTAAGTTTTTAGGCAAGAGAGATTAATTTTTGCTTTGATGTTTTCAACCTACAATCAAGACCCACAGCTATTCCAAAGAAGAAGCACATAATTTTTGCTTTGAAACATTTAAGTCTTGGACGTTAGTTACCCTGCGCATCAATAGATGTCTCTGCGTGTAGGTTGGAACGCGCGAACGTTTGTTCGACGTAACTTCATGACCCTCGGCGCTTTGCCCGGGCTTATTTGAGATTCACAATAGCAATCTCAGCTCTAGTTGATACGATTATAAATTGTGAGTATATAAATAATCATAATTTATATTTGTATCAACTACTTTTAGTTAAACTTCCTTTCTTGGGATTAGTCCCGGGAAACACAGTTTCGGCTACTAGCTTTTTAAGTAGTGCACTGAGACACTAAGGCGATTATCACACTGACGACGGATCCGCATGCGGCGCCGGTGTGCGAGCGAGATAGCGCTATACACATGCAGAGCGCTATCTCGCTCGCGCACCGGTGCCGCATGCGGATCCGCGCCAGTGTGATAACCGCCTTAGAAAATGTTATTGTTTGTTTCAAGTAACCGATTTCATACGCCAAGAAATTTTAGATCTTGGTGTGAAAATATCAAAATTTACATCAAGTAACACATGCTCTTGAACTAATGCGCTTTCTTGTTTCCGTGGAGAAATTCAATTCTCAATTTAAATTATGAGTCTTTACCCAAGAAACAAAGTTTCTTGGCGTAAGTTCTTTATATATTGCACTAAGACACATAAAGTTCAATTTAAAAAAAATACAATACAAAAACAAAATTCAAACGCACTTCGTGAGAATATTAAGCTGTTTAAATAAAATGATTTTTATATCTCGGATAAAGTATTTAATTTATTAGGTTAAGTAATAAACTTTGAAACATTTTATATCTTAAAGCAAGAAATTTTATTTTTTCCTTATATGGGAAACTGGATATCTCTTGATTCAAATAGGTTTCTTTGGTTGAAGAGATTTTTTCTATCTGTGTAGTAATAAACAAATGGACTAGAATTATTGCTAATTTGTTCCGTGCCCGTTTTCCAATGAAACCAGCGGATATTTTCTCTTATTAGTCTATCTTTAGAATCTTTAGATTTCCTATTCAATCGTTTTCCGATGACAAGATTTGCAATGACGATTCTGCTTATAAGTTACAGCGGGCGGTTCGAACGACGCTAGGAGATATTTATGAGTTGGACTGGACGGAGTAACGTTAGAAGTCTCCTTGAACGCGATCTGACACCGATCGGACGCCTCTGGGGGGTTGTTTTGTTTCTAGGCTAAGCAAGCTCTAATACTCTTTTAACTCTTTACAAGGGTTTATCCCTATGATGGCTGTTTTCTTACACACTTTATAAAGTGCTCTGTAGTTACTGGGTCACCTTAATTCTTTTGTCTGAGTATATCAGCTTGTTCACTTCAGAGATTATGTTATGACGGCATTGTTCTTGGCTTTAAAACTGACCTATATACCGGCCCTTGCGCGTGTGCACCAACGTTTATCAAAAACGATGTAATGTTTTGTAAGTATATACTGCAAGCCAACTCGAGATGTTGGCATTTTGTTTCCAATACAGTTAATGTATTGGTCTGGAAGTTTTGTTGCATTTCGTGTTCGTTGCCATTTTTCACAGACGTGACTGCATTGAAAGTTCGCCGAGTCGCCGGGTTTCGGATTTCGCGCAGTCATTTGACGTTAATTTAAATCGGACCGATACTAGCTTTACTGCAAAGTGTAAACGGCAAAATGAAATACAGCTGACTATGACTACTATGAGTATGCCTCTGGTGTGCACATTAAGTCAAATACTCGAACTTAACAACACCACAACAGCACGGAATGCAAGCAGAATGTATCATATTTATGTACAAAACTCGCTATATGCCCTCTAGGGTTATGAAAGTTTCTGTTAAAAATTTCATCGTGTTTCAAGTGCTTTCATACATTTTATTAATCAAGAAAGCGCGCGAGGTATGGTTTTTGTACATTTTAGGAGTGATTGTTCCGCAGATTACAAATTTGTGCTTTGGCTGGCAATAAAAATTAAGAAACTGGCCTGTGTCTAATCTTCCAACTCCAACCCACACCAACCCAGTTTGCAACTTTTACATTTTCTCAGTTTACGATTGTCAATGTCATTATCTCTGACGCCTCTGACGCACCTTGAAGCGACCGTATAAGCCACGGTGTGCGCTGTGACTTCATAAAGATGTACACATTTTAGTGCTTTATTCTTTGCATGAGAAGGTCATAAATCGATTACATGTCAGTTAAAATCTTGTTAGTAATTTCAATCGCGCGCTGCCAAAAATCATAACTGCCTCTTCCAGTCTTATTCACATAGGCTCTTTCGGTTCAAAGTAGTGGCAGACTATGCTGTTGGTTACGTGTGCCTTTTCGACTTGAAGCGTCATGCCACCGTTAATTCTCTTCCGTTTAGCAATGCGTCGTGTCTTGCAGGACTGACTACGTGTGTAATCTAATTTAAACTAGTCGCTCTACAAGGTTGCTGTGATAATTGTGTGGGCTGCACAACTAATTATTTACTAACTGCCGAGACTATTACTGGATTCGAGATCATGATTGGGCTATCTGCGGAATAATTTAGATCATAGTAATGTAAAAAAAAGACTTGATTGAGGTCGGCGAAAATCGGATAACAAGCAATTACAGCAAATTCTGCATAGCTTTTTTTACGAAATGGTAAAACTGTTCTAGAACAGTTCTACAACCTACCTACTCCATTTAAGGTCTTCGTTCTTCTTATTTATTTTAAGAGCTGTGCCCTTGTCGGTGTAGATCAAAGTAATTCCTCCTTTAACCCTCTTGCCAGTTTTGACAATATCTATCATCTCATCTCATTCGTGTCTTAATAAATTGTTAAACTTTGAACGATTTCCCTCGATCCCCCTGTGTAAACATACCCGTACTCCATCACTTTTCTCTGTAATTGTTTCACAAACTCAAGACAATCTGTAACACAAGTATATATTGTCCTACTTCACAATTAGGCCGGTTTCGCCCCGGCTGCCGGGGCTCGTAATGAGATCTTCAAAATGTTAATTATTCAGTCCCTGGCAAACTCTGAGCCTCTGCTGTGAAGAAATTCCCATCGATACCCGAGTCTGAGATGACCGTTCTAACGAACTATGATAACATGCAACAGCTAGGGTAGTGGCATATACCTAAAACAATGTGACCCCAAGTCAAAGCTAGGTTATCTGCTATAATGATGATGTAAAAAAGTATTTCCACCTCTCTCTAGCAGAGAGTTGCCTTCTGCTCGTGTAGGTCTCCAATCTGGACCAAGAGCCGAATTCATGTAATTAGGAAAGTCAGCGGCTCAGCGTCCAGCGCGCGTTTCGTTCTCGGGTTAGAGTGGATTTAGAGAGCTATACTCGACTCGCCTGTGTCAGCGTCGACAATGTGAATACTAGCGCTTGAGACGAGGTTTACTGTTGCGGTTTCGTTATGTGGTGATTCTGTTTATCCATGTGCATCCCATTATAACGTCTATTTAGTTTCAGATATAGTAGTAAGTAATCTGACAGCTTCTGCCATATTTTGTAAACCACTTTGTATTACCTTCGTGAATTTAAAACACTACTTTAACCCGTTTTGCATTAGTCATATCAGTGTATTTCTTAGTTGTCAACTGTATAAAATCCACTCTATTCTCTTTCATGTGTCCCCTTAATAAGTTATTTATTACGCATGTGTTTGTTTCTGACATAAGTTTATTGTCATACTGCACTACCTATTTCTGAGACCTTCACTATATTCACCTTCACTTTGTAATAAACATTACCAATAATAAAAATGAAATGACGTTAACATGCGTTTGTAGATATGAATACAATATTTTGTTTCAAAATAATTGAATGATGGAACTTAACCTTGAACGTTTTAGTGAAATAGTGTTTTTACCCGGATACTATAAAAATCTAAATTAGAGGGATAACACCGACACAAAAAATGCCCGGGTTCTACTTAACTTTTAAAATGCTCTACGAGCATTTTAACGGGTGCCGATGCCGTTGTTAAGTAGAGAAAGCAACATAGATAGTACCTACTTTTATACTCGTATATGTATAAGAATAACCATAATTAACCACGTGCAAACACCTACCACGTGCCATATTGTTCCTAGAAGCAGGGCTCCAACTTGAGCCACTCACACCGACACGGTCTATTTGATAAACACGCCTATCGTATGGTTATGATATTAAATAATTTGCCAATACTCTGCTCCGTAACATCTGGGTCTATATCTCGAACGGTATCGGTATTAGACTACTAACTGTCAATCGTGTGGGCTTCCATGCCAATGACAACACAAAACACTATTTAATTTAGTTGTAATTTAGCGTTTAATCTGTTAGCATAGTATTGTAGCATGTAGTACTTCGGCTCCATAGCACCACTTGCTCTTCGCTCGCGTGCGCGTGCGCGGATGGATGCATGTCCAACAGATAAGTCGACGCTTTTACAATCTGGCATTATACATTTACTTTCATCCACAACGATATCTAAACGACGAGGCATCGATTCTCTTATTTTGCGGTTTGACGAAAACAATTAGATCAACATTGTTATAAACTTTGTAATCATATTATGTCTATGAGCATGGGCTTCAAATGTTGATTTTGATCTTCAGTAGTGGTTTTAATTGTTTCAAACGAAATTGCACTTTAATTTTAAACTATGTCGCCTGACGCTACAAAGAAACAGTAGTTTTACGCGACGCTTGCATGAAACTTAAGGAACTTGTTTAATTTTAAAATTCAATTAGTTTGAAAAGTGTTACTACCCATATTGAGCTATTTAAACAGTCGATTTTTACAATAAGAAGCCCCAAAGCTCTTAGACATCTATGTACTATCGGGTTCATTATCGCATACCCAAATTATGAATGAATTCGGTTATAAATTGGGCATGCAATTATGCACCCGATGGTACATGGCTAGTATCAGTTGGATATAAACGCAACTGGCGATATGTGATGCCGGCTTTTCACTTTGCTCTATTGGCCTTTATGTTTATCTGCTCCTCAGTATAGAAATCCAAAAGGCTGCAGGGCTTTATATGCGCAAATAAGGCAAAGCCAATTACCCAAAAAACTCGTATAACCAGTTAATTTCTAAACTTTCGATACTAATCCACAAAGATATTAAATTGTTTAGGAATCATCGCGCAGCCAGAAGCGTAAGTGGTGTATATGGGGCAAGTTCTTCTATATAATGGACAGTGGTTTTCTCTATTTGTCGGAAGGTGGGACGCAGGGCCCGGGACGGAGACCCCACCTGCCATATCTCCACTTACGCCTCTGGATGTATCGTATGTGAATAGTATAATATCAGTAGGACTGCAGCAGAAACGTGTTTATCGATATCGATGCTTTCAATGAATGTCACTCCCTGGTCGGAGTTGTAATGATTTCAAATCGATATTCGTAAATACTATGCTAAAGTCTAGTGTTTTCCTTTATATGTGACTAATTGCTTGCAATTTATGTTTCTCTAAGGCAAACATAGATATGTTCAGGTGGGATTCGTTTTTGTAAAAGCACAATACTTGTGGTTTTCGAGTGGACCCCGAGCTTCATTAGGAGGTTTATAATTTTAATGTTGGAAGGCGCTAAAATGACGTGTAAGTACTGTGTGGTGTTTGCCTTAAAGAATATCACCAACGAAAACTGCAGAATCGCAAATTGTATCGCATATCCGCACTTGACTGTCGTACTTAGAGCGCAAAGTATCGCGCAAAGATATCAAAACTGTTACGTCAGTTACGGGTCTATAAATACGAATGGCAGATATTTTTGCGCGCTTTCTTGTGGAAGATATTATTATAGGTGACGTATAATAATCGAAAATATCAGGGGATCGCTCCTTAAATACCTGCCAACTGATAAATACTATGGGACAAAATTAATACCTTCCGAGATTCGGGCCCCAGACTATATTTAAGTGTATTTCTGTAATGTTTTGTTTCATGTACCTATTTATTACTATACTATTTATTGCCTTGCGTACGCGGTACAATTTTAGCAAGTGCGTCATAGTTTTAGCCTTATTAATCTTATTATTCCTTCGCTATCCTCCTCGGTTCTATTTTTTTTCCGTTTATATGTGTATTTAATTATTTATCTTTTATTTATTTGTCGTATATCCATCTTTGAAGTTTGCGCGTGCTTCTCTTATGTTTGTATTAAAATAAAAGGCTTTCAATCTTAGCCTCGGTAGCTTGCCTAAACAGTTACTCTACACATAACTTAAGCACTAGTGTTGTGATTATAAAATTACCCAGATGGAGCATACGAAACGACGCGGCTCATGACTAATTAGTGCCAATTAATAAACTGCAATGATTACATTGCATTTCCGGGAAACATGGTCAGTAAAAGTATAAAGTGGTAAAGAACGGTGCTTCATATTTTACAAGAAGTGCTCATGTGTATAGAGCGCGAGTGTTCATATTAGATCATTAAGATCAAGTCCACAAATTCCACAATGCATGATCTATTAGAGGCATTCAACAGTTGCGATTAAAGTCGTCCACGTGTCAGACTTGGCTCCTCACTCCACTATACTTCAAACCCTCGTTTGATCTGTTACATATTATTCATGACTACTCGTGTTTGAATTAATAAGGAAGTTCCTTTTACGATGCCACTATCATATTTATTTCGCTTTGTGTTATCTGTGCTATTAGACACACTTGCTTGTTTTAATTTAACAATATTAACGATTTCTTAGTAAATATTTTAGCTTTGAGTATGCACGTTTTTTTTTAATTCTTTAATGAGATTACTAAACGCATTGGTCTTTACCAATGCGTTTATTAGTAATCGCATTACCCCCACCAGTTAATTAGGGCCAGATTAGATTTTAATTTTACTATGTCATACAGTAGATTCTATCCGTGGTCCTTATTTGGCCTACGCTGGTAAAACGTTAGACATCAGCGGCAAATTTAGCTTGTGTACCAACGAAAAGGTCGTATTACATAATTTGTATTCCTTTACGGTATCCCTTCACGGCGTACAAGTAACACCTATATACCGGATGCTACCTGTTTCGAATTTAGCTGACGTCTGAACCCAATCGGGTATTTAATATTAGGCCCGTGTCGTGCCATTTGTGTTTAGGCGCTGAAATGTAGCTACATTATCAGTCTACAATCTACTACAGAATGCCTAACTACAGCCATCAGCAGATATTGCCGAGCGGTTGACGTGTTCATAATATCCTGAACAGCACACGCTTTTGTTCTTTTAAAAATATAATTCTAAAGAAAAAAGAACCGACTTCAATAAGGATACACCTTATCAAGAGCAAATACTCGAGCTACTGTTAAAAATGCATGTATCACTATAGGTGTGCCTATACGCACTGAATATTTGAAGAGTTTCCTCGATTTATTATCATAATAGATATTATCATCAGATCCTGGCCTGATGACAATCGGACCAACTGTCTACCGTTTCAACAAAAACAGAATTATCCAAATCTTCGAATAATCGGTGCAAATACATAAAAATTGCAAAAACGCAACAACAACAAAGATCCCGACGAATTGAGAACCTCCTCCTTCGAGATCTTGAAGCCGGTCGAGTTGAGTTTTGAACACCGAGCCGACGTAGCAACCTTTGCTGGTCTGTGTGTACATGGAAATATGCGACAATCCTTATTCTCTATAGCTCTTCATCTACTTTGTTATTTGTGCAAACGGTACGCGTAACACAACACTCTTCTCTATATTGCTTTCCACATTGCCAATATATTTCATATTTATTTTATTTTTGCTGATAGATAGTATTTGATATACGAGTACTAGTACATATGTATTATACTATGTAAATATCATAAACATAACTATAATCTAAGATCCAACCTTGAGCCGTTTATCTAGCAGCAGGAAACTACTCTGCCTCGCTCGTAAACTTAATATTTGTCGATTTCGCTCTACACGTGTTCACTCAAATACCTTATTAATAAACAATAGTACCTACACAATTCTCTGTGGAGTCGTTCTGAACTGAAGAAAGTTATTTACCCAGTGTATGTATTTTGGAAGAAGCTGTGACTAATATTATAAATACAGAACAGGATCTATAAAAAATATCTCGCTTTTACGTTTACACTCGTCAGTCCTGTCTGTTTTCTGATCTTTATAAAAACGAACGGTACATCTTAAGAATTTGAACATAAGTACATGTTATATTATGTAAAGGTATGCGAAAAAATTATCTATGGTTTCCAAAAGGCTGCCAGAATCAGATATTCTCGTCGATCTCGTTCTTACTAACACATTACTAAATGTGCAAGAGTAAGATGCAATGCAATTCATCAATCCAATACAACGATTATAGCTGTAATGTAGTAACATTGAAACCACAAGGGTGGTGGTCAGATCAAATGTGGCTTGTTATCTTTGTGGTTTCATGCCTCATTTCACTTGCTGAAACTACTAACTCTGCTTCTACTATAATATAGTATACATACAATACCCTGGATTATTATTCCGATCGCCATCCAAACCTCAAAATCAGCTTTGAGGGTCAACAATCGTAAGCTGGTTGAACCCAGCTCTCAGGTCAGAAACTTAAGAGTTCAGAGGGGAAGTCGTTGGAATTCGACTAGCATCCTCTCAATGTGTTTCTGCCGAAAAGCTGCACCGTTGTCTGATGATATTTATGATATGCCGCACTTAAAGTAACGAAATACTTATTCGCATGAGGACCGGGACAAATGGCGTATAAGAGATGCCTATCCTCAGCAGCGAGAAAAGTCTAAAATGAAGATGATAACGACTATCACGAGCTAGAAGAATTTGAAAACAAGCCTTAGTGCAAGGCCTGAGTGGAGGCTCGGAGTGGAGCGTTCGGCGGGGCGTGCAGCGGGGCGGCCGAGCGTCCATACACTTTGTGCAGCGTCAACTCAGGACACCAGTATGAGTTTCCTTTGTTTAACATGCACGCTGCACACCCCGCCCCGCTGGACGCCCAACTCGAGCGTCCACTCAGGCTTTAGACTAAGGTTTTATTCGCAGAGACTAGTTTTACAGTAGAAGACTATTTATACGGGTTTGAGTCGTATGAGGCGAATGCTTGCTACACAATTTACCGGGCCTGGAGTCATTAGGGGCGGTGACTCAACCATTTCCAAGTTATCGTGGGTCAGGACTCGCGACCGGCCGTTGATCTCAGCCGTCAATCGTATTGCCGACTTCATTTGCGGAATCCTTTTATCTTTTATTTTATCTTTTATGCTTTATGTAAATAATGAGCTGCATTACAATTACTTCAATCACCTGTCTTGGTAGATATTTATTAAATAGACGTAGGTCTTTTCTTATAGCAGGTAGTGTCACTATGTATTTTTTTTTATGGTTTTCCATCACTTGCTTTCTTCTCATATTAATGTAAACTACTTCAAACACGCATTTTTCAAGGAAGGCTAAATTTTTGAAGGCTTTTGGGTTTCTAGCTCATTTTTGGAGTTCCAGAGAGCTCATAAATTAAGGTCTACCCATAGAGTTTGTTGGATATTTTTTTATATGGTATAAGTATTAGATAATTTGGGTTTAGACTTCAAAAATATGCAGAATGTTAAGAATCTAATTTCTTAAACGAATTGACACTATACCTATGATTTCAATATGTATGCAAATAAACAGGCGCGCAGATTGCAGAAGATTCAGCGAATTCTAGTTAACTGGCTGAAGTACCCGGTCTGGCGCTATAGTGAACCAGATGGCTTGTGGTAGCCGTAGCCGTTATGTTGTTTATTACTTTATATTAAATACCGTTATATTCTGCGTAGTACCATACAGTCAAGTAAACACTGATTCACAGTTTAAATGGTCTCTTATCTTCATCTTTAGGGTTTCATACCCGAAGAGTGGAAATCGGAACACTACTACTATTCATTTCCACGCTGATAATACCTATACACAGTGTGGAATTTTACATCAAAATCGGACATGGGTCAAATAATGGCGTAGTATAAAGCTCAATGAATATTAAATACAAATATGTAATCCCCACTTGTTAATTCCTTATAGTTTTCGAGAAATCATACTTTTAAGTTTGCTTTCAGAAACTCCAGAAAAACCATAGAAGTGTTAATATTTTATGAATACGTGCCTGTATAAACTTTCTTGTAATACTAAACGTTATATCTGTTCTGACTGTTAATTCTAAAATCAAAAATATCCTTAAAAAGTGGTTTAGATCTGAGAAATTTGTAATTTAGTAGTCTAACTATTTTATTTTTTTAAATAACATTCCAAAGGTGTGCGGAATTATTTCTTATCTACAGATCTTCTTTATACCACATGTATCCGATATTATTAATTTGAATAACGTTAATGAATGGATTTAGAATTTAAAGGAATATAAAAAATTGTGTTAGGGCTGCTACTTGGTAAAGCGCCTGATTCATCTAACATAGCAAAGTTACCACGTAACATTTTATTGCTCATAAAAGGTACCTCCTTTAAAACGCGATGTTAACCATCATAATTCGTGTATTGAGCCTATTGGAACCAGCTAGATAACTCAGAAATTGAAATTATCCTTGTGTTACCTACCTATAAAATTTCTGTAGGTATACCTATTAATTTAAAGTAGAAAAAAGTGACATGGACGAAGTAATTCAAATTCTAGAAAACTTTCATACAGGGGGCCAATTTTTGACTTTAGAGCGCCCGAATTCAAAAAGTTTAAGCTTGAAAATAATTGCACACAAAAGCTTACCGCCAATTTTTTCGCATGAAATTAATAGTTTAAATAATCATGATTTTAAATTCAGCGCTTTTATTTTTAAAACATAATTTCATCGTTTTATTCTGAGTTGTAAATGTTACTTTCGAGTACTCGAATCTCAAAAATCACCCCCCAGGTATCAGGGTTATTCTGGTATCAGAAGAGAACTTATCTATGTATGTAAAAGACTAATCCTCACCCACTTTTCCTTTAAAAACTGTATGGGAAAATTGCGTTTATTTCAAGCATGTGCATGCATAGTAGGTAAGGTACCTAATAATTTGGTAAAAGTTTTGACTTGTTTCTTCACGCGTTAGCTTGTAGGATAGACTTTTACCTTGCCTATGCACACTGAGTTTTTCATTCCAGCAGTTTGTTTGCGTCACTGGCGCATTTACCGCGTGTTTTTTACGGCGTGCTAATAGTAACTATTAACACGCCGACTACCGTACAACGACTAAGAAGAAGGGACATCCATATCATAAAATCCCTATAATATGTTCAGAAACTAAGCATTAGCTTAGGCCATTAGGCCTATATTAAGCCTATATAAACCTGTATCTGTGGTACATCGTAAAATTTACTTTACAGTATCGATGACCGATGCTTTAATTACATTCAAAATCAATACAGTTGGTCATGAATTGTGGTGTAGTCGGAGAGGAGGACGTCCTCCTCCCATGCCCGCCGGCAAAATTCAGCCATGGCCGTGCAATGGCGGTAGTTTTTATGGTTCCCGAACACGTCATTGAGGATTTTTAATGTCTTTAGATAAAGCGATAAGGTAGAGCATACTTAGAAATTAAAATAAAACTCGTGTCATTCACAATAATATCATGAAACTCACTTCGTTTCACCAAAACCACACTCGTACTTTAATACCCTTTATTATATACTAGTCACATAAACTACCATTTAACGACATTGTCGTTTTTGTCCTCTTTAATTATTATATTATGTCACTTAACTCTTGTTTAATACGATTCATATATCAGTTGAACATTTACCAAAAATATGTTATGAGCTATAACATATTTATTAAGAGTATAATGTCAGTTTTATACATTTCGCAAAACTATGTTAAGTATCATGACATGTTTTTGAGAAGAATTAACGACTTAATACAATTCGCAATAAACAAAAAGTGGATTATTGCGTTAAATTCAAATTCATTTTTAAAGTTATATTCATAAATCAATAAAATTATTCATATTTAACCTGTAAAACATTAAATTTATAACAAAATCGAAAAATTTTAGAACAAATCGTCAGAAACCACGAAAAAATATTTAGGTGCCATTTTCTCGAAATGATGCGCATGCGGGTTAACACATTATTGCTTATCAGCATCCAGTTAGTGATACACTCGGACGCGCGTTGATGTAAATTTGTAGTCAAATTCGTTACTTTTAAAGTAGTCTGCCGGGCACTTCCGGCCATGCAGGAACTAGCAGACTGGGTTTTTCTGTACCCAAAAATAAATTACTAAGTATTTGTTGCCACAAGTGTCATCTTTATATCCAATGCCGTAGGTAAATGCCATCCATTTTAAGTGGTACTTTTTGGTGCTTTCGGCCATTCTATTTTTTCAAAACTATTTTTTCGGAACTTAGCATCACTTTTATGAACATGTGCCATGGGGTTTATCTTTGTATCACGTAACGTAGCAAATCTTACGGTCCCCGCCCGTACTATAAATAAAAGCTTGTAAAATTGGATCAGACTATGCTATTTTATGTAGAGATAACTTTTATCAATTATATCTAATGTTGACTCCGCCAATAATTCTCAATAGTTGGAGTACTTAGTGATGTTGTACCGAAAGACCTTGATCTATGTATGGGGTCCAATTACAGACTACCTAACCTACTAATAATAATCAGTTGGATGACCGGAGCATAGTAAGGTAATTTTACAGTAATTATAAATTTGACTGCAATTCGATTTCTGTTTTATTAAACTCAATGTCGTGTGACAACCCTAAAGATCAGAATTATCAGAAAAACTTAGAACTTTAATAACTTCCAAGTCCAGAGACCATAATTATTGAATATTTGATATGATTTTTTAAGTAAGTAAAATAATATGTTTTTCTTGAAACTAACTCCGCTTACAGTATCAAAAGGTAATAAGAGAGATATTATGTTTTTTTATATAAAGTACAATATCTTTGTTATTTAAGGCTTTGAAACATTGGTATTTGAAACCTAAATACTGTGTATAAATATACTGACGATAAGCAGTAAAGTTCAAGCCAGTAATTAAAGCATTTGGAGTAAATTAAGAATTTCACTTTTAGAAAAAATTAAAAGTCGGCACATTAGTATGGATTTCTTAAAAAGTATCATTAATTTCCGGACACAGACCTTGCTATTACCTCGAACACTCCTAAAGCTATCTATTAGTGTCATAAACTACTTCCGGTTATTGGCATGTCCGATTTTGATGTAAAATTCCACACTGTGCTATATTCTAAGAATGCGTATTTTTTGGTGCAATTACTTAATGAAAATAAAGTACAAAGGTTTTTAAAGACTGTATCGTCTGTTATAAATACAAGAAAAATGATCTATATCTTTTTAAATGATTTATATTTAAACATACAAATCATACTAAACTAAAAACAAAATAATACAGAAAACCTAAACATGGCCAGAAAACCCCAAATTATTCATTTCTGGCTAGTTTCCTGACTCTTTGTCTCATAGTGCCCATTAATGATCGGACAACAGCTTTGTCAAAAGTACGAGCCACCTTGTTCCAATCCAAACGAAGCTATTGGTCTGTGTCGGCAGTACGGCCTGTTTTCCGTAATCTAGCCTTCATTATAGCTCAAAAGTGTTAAATCGGGCGAAGTTCTGGACAATTTGGCGGATTTAATTCTTTGATCAAAAAAATTACATTTTTGTCATTACACCATTTTACCACCTTAGCTGAGTAATAGCAAGACGCTAAGTCGGGCCAAAATATAGTTTCAGAGTTATGCTTTTTGATCATTGGCAATACTCGTTTCTGAAGGCACTCCTTCATGTAAATATCGGCTTTCATTGAAGAGGTAGTGAAAAATGCAGTCGACTTCATTCCACACTCGCAAATTGCCTGCCACACCATAACTTTCTTGCCGAATTTCTCAAAGCAAATAGATTTTTCACGTTGTATAACCTCTGTTCCATCACGCACCGTATAATACTGGGGACCTGGTAAAGACTTGTAGTCCAGTTTCACATAGGTTTCGTCGGCTATTATTACACAGGTGCCTTTTTTAGACAAAACCAAGTCGGACAACTTTTGGACTCGTTTCTTAACAGATTCTACTTGTTTTCCACTTCGTTTTGGCTGTTTCTGTTTTTTAAATGCCTTCAAATTGTTTCTTTTCTTTGCACGTTGCACCATCCCCATACTCGTACCCATTTTTTCGCAATATCTCCCACAGACAACTCTTTCTTAGAGATAAATGCTGCTTTACGATCTTTTGGTCCAATTTTGGGTTCGAAGGACCTGGTTTTTGACCTGGTCGTTGTCGGTCATTAAAGGTATATTCGTTACCGTACTTACGGATTGCAGTTTGGACGGCTCCTACACTAACACCTTCCATTTGAGCAAGCTTTCTGTAAGTAATACCTTTAACCGAACACCATTTGTCCACAATAGATTTTCGCTTTTGTGGCGTAAGACCTCGCATTTTTTTATTGTAACAATATGGGCAAGGAAAAATTACTGTTATCGGTTCTGTGAGAAACGTCAAGTAATTTTCACGTATTAAAAAATTTTTTCAACATCAGTTATGCTATTGGTGCCAGTGGTAAGTTGTATTTATAACAGACGATACAGTCTTTATATCGTCGCCTAGTGGCTACCTATTAGATCGATCTGTGTAATATTATTTAATATCGGCACATTCGTTTTCGTCAATTGCCTGCTACTTGGTAGAATTAAGAACTAATATATCAAGAACAACTCTATTGTTTCACACAGTCGATCCAAATCCAAAATAACCCAGTTTACCAACAAACCGCTGGGCCGTAACAATGGCGGCATCAGTTTTATTCGTGACGTGACGTGCTTCTGCGCATCGCGGCGCGGGCGGGCTGGAGTTGGAGTGCGCACTGTCATTCCAGCTGCTCGCCTACCGCGGGTCTGTTAGATGACAAAACAGCAAACATACGCTCTTAAGTCCATGGAGTTTACCTACTCGTAGAGCTAACGTTTAAGGAGATGATCATTGACATGAAATATGCTGTCTCTTTTAGGAAATTATCATTCACACTCACTTTATTACGGAATCAAAGACCTCTTTACACTGGTTCGATTAGGTACTCGATTCTTCAGCGCTAGGCAATGTGATTTACACGGGCTGCGCAGGAGCAAACAACAGGTTACCGACCCAACACGTGTGCGTAGATTAGCGTAGACTAGCCGCTTTATTATGTTGATCATACAATAACACCTAAGTAAGTATCGTTTGTCTACTCCGTATTAAGAAATGCAGGACTCTTCTTAAATCTCTGAATCAGGTTGGTATCTATATAAAAAAAAGGAAATTTAATTCTGGTTCGAGATTTCGGGCTCGCTCTCCAACGGTCTAATTACACAAACTTTTTCAGTGTTTCATATTTTCCTTCTAGAGCTACTAGTCCATAATGTAGTTACCTACAGTCTGTCTGTAAATACGTTTTATGAAGCTTAAGCTCCTAATATTATTACTTATCTCAATTACTTGTGAAATATCCCGTGTCTACCTTAATTAATAGAAACGGCGGGGAATCAAATAAATTGCCACGGTTCCTTTCGATCCCCTTGTAATCGTCCTTAGGACTAGATAACTCAATAATAAGACTTGTTTACGCTGGGATACTACGAATGTTGAATTAATAGCGCAGTGTTGTTTGACCTTGTTTGCTATCTCGTGACGTAGGTGTACTTACCTAGTAGAAATTCGAGCATTCAACTATTTTCGCTGACACAGTTAATCGACATTTAGAACCTTATTACAAAGTTATAAAGACTTGACGGTAACCAGAGTAACCACTAATGATATGGCGTCGCGACACCGTGTCGTTGCTGTTCGTACTGTCAAATGTTTAGAAAATTTAAATTAATAAAGCGTTTGTGCTTTATTTCAATGTAATGAGAGTTTAAAAGATTACTAACCTCCACTTTCCACGAATGTGTATTTTATGCGTACTCAATGTTATTGATCTCGGTTTTTTGTTTGTTTATAAATTATTTTAAAGATTTCACTGCTTTTTTCCATTGTCTTCCTTCCAGATCTTGGCACATACAAGGGTAGTGTGGGTGTTGAACACAGTTATGACTGTTATGAGTCACTCTTGAGAGTAAGACAGAATTTTTAGTCTAAATTGGCTTACTGTTTAACTGAAACTGCTGTTAAAAAAGTTGAATGGCGATTTTCGAGTAGAATCTCAGTGGGACATAATACTTATCAGCTCATCAGCAAAGCGTCAAACCAGCATACAGCCTAATCCTTAGTTAAACGGTTGAACTACATATACTCGAACGTGGGGTACTAATATATGGTATTAACTTACCTAACTAAAAAGACATAGACGACATCCGTTAAACTATGATCAAAATAGTACAGAATTCCCTGCCTACACCGTCCTTATCGAACGAGCGGAGCGTAAGCGAAGATCGTTCTTACAAACAACAACTGTCACCTGGCTACTGGGACGTCTCGGCATTTGGATGGCTTTTTGATTTAGATAGTTTGTCCGACGATAACTTTAGTAACGATTTTCCGATCTTTATGAAATTTGTTGGGGTTGTAGCAGAGACCAACAAAATTTGCGAGTTCGTATATGAGCTGGATTGAGACGGGGGTTCTGAAATTAGAAGGCCTAAAAAGGTTTTGTAAAGGGGTCCTGTTACATTGGTCATCTTATTTGCTACTTTTACGAGCAAGTATGGTTGAGTTTGGTATCAAACGAAAGGTATTGATTAACACTCTCGTCAAATCCTTATTAACTGCCTACTGTTTCATAACAATTAGCTACATAAAATTGATTTCAAAAATATTTTCAATTATATTTTGATTTTGGTGTAAATATTTTGACAACTGACTTTTTTTTAATTTATTAGAGCTTTGGCTGCTAGGGCCATCAGCATACTGATATTAACAAATTAGTTAGAGAGAGTTACCATAGACGCATAATGATGGTGACCGAAACCTATATAGGTGGTTCACAGATGAGAACGACATGTCAAAGCAACAGAGTGAGAGGCAATGTGAGAGGTGGATTTAAATTTAGATGAGACAAAAACTGTCAAATCTGAAGCGATATCGTCGCGGTAAAATTTTGCGCATCAACCGCACAATTTAATATGGACGTTTAGTTTCACCGTGATGGTTAGTTGAGAAAAAATACCCGATACCTATTTTTGGTATTTGTAGTAATTCTACTATTGCACATTTATGGTGAAACACAAGATTCGCGAGTTCACAGTTCGGGGCGAACTACTAGTTAATACTCACATCAAGCCCAACTATTTGCTCGTTCCGGCATTTGCAGCACGGTATGCGTCAGCTCAGCTGTAAGGGTTCGTGACGTTAGCGACCATTATAGCACCACCACTGTTTCTCCACATTCAACCTTAAATATTCACCGTAGGATTCACTTTGCAAACTGGCAACATGTGCAGCTCTAATTCGCATCCGATATTGAATCGCTGAGTAAATTGATGGGATAACGCTATTAGGACATTGTCGCAGCTACAGTGAAATGTCTGACGTTGATTGTATTAGAGCCAAAAAAGCGTGCCATATATTTGTTGCATCCTTTGTAGTGTGATATTACTCTGGAAAATGGAACCCAAAGTCAACGTGGCTACTGCCTGTCTCAAATTGACCATTTGAGACTACATACGTAGTTTTTTCCAAACCAAGTACGTGCAGGCCCTTGATTGCGACACGTTAGTAAGAAACGTCAGGTGGGGTTGATAAGGGTGGCGTTGGAATTTATTGTGATTAGAAAATAAATAGGGTTGAGGTCGCATTACATATTATTGTTTTTAGATAGAAAGCATTTTTTGTAAGTTAAGGTGAATAGTGCGTGGGTGTGCTTGAGTACTTTTCGGTTCTTTATTAGGTACAGTCAGCGTCAAATATATTGTAACAGCCAAAGTGATCAAATAGTTCGTCACACCATGTATTTTGTATGATGTGACGAACTATTTGGCTACTACTAACTATTTGGATGCTGACTTCACCTACGTAAGAATAAATGAGGCTCTCATATCATATGGCTCTACAAATATGATTGCGGCTGATATTTGCTGTTGTAGTTTTCTAAGATATTGCTGTGCAGGTGATTGTATGTTAACCCCCAAACTGTACATTTTTCAACGAGATATTTGACTTTAATTAGTTTTGCTTTCGGCTACTAAAGAGTCTGTGCCTGTCTATCTGAACTTTAAAATTCCTTCAAGAACCTACTACGTTTCTAGCTCATTCTTGGTATCATCGATCTCAAATGAAATCCTGATGCATATTTATGGCAGCGTCTAATTGATATCGGATATGTGTGTAACACGAGCGAGGACGGCCGATGAATACCTTGCTTGCGATCCGAGTGTAGACAATTCTGTACACTAGGTATTTCTGCAATATATAGTCTGGCAAACCAAAAGCGCAGTAACAGTCACAGTAACATGCTATACCCATCCCTTTTTTAGTAGTGAGAGTACTAGCATTAGAAAAAGACAGTATGATTCTCCCTGTCTATGCTTGAAGTGGAACAAACTCTGGCCAAACTATATATCAAGTATACTGTGCTATTTACTAATCGCGTTGCATATTTATCATCACAGCGGCTAATTGATATCGGATATTGAATAGCGAAGGATGCGTGTAACATGAGCGGGGAAGGGTGGTAAGTGCCTTGCGGTGCGATCCGAGCGCAAACAATTCTTTATTCGATATATGTTCACAGCTTATGAATAATGCTGTGTTATATTATTAATCGCATCAATAGGAAATTTAATTTGATAATCTTTTCCATGAAATATTTGGCCTTGTAATGTCAAATCAACCATTGGGTTCCCTTTCTATTGATTTCGCATCAGCCCTCAAGGTAAATAAAAACTTCTTCGGTATAGAAAAAAAAAACGGATTTAAGTATAAAACATGTTTTAGTGGTGTGTTACTAACCACGTTTTCTAGTGTAACGCCTGGAAACCCTAATCAGTTGCAACCTTGCATGCTGACCATGTGTTACATCGTGCGTGACAATGGCTATTGTTAACGATCCTTTCGCAGCGCGGAACCCGTGACCTTCCTAGTCCTAATAACTCATTAAAGGTGCATTAGAAGATCAACTTAAAAATGTGTCACGTTGTGTGGATTTTTTGTCAGATTTACCTGTTCTCATTGCTCTTGATTGCCGTTTTAAACTTCTTTAGTTGTCAATGTCAAGCGCATCCTCATCTCGGTCCCGGTTGCATCCTTAGCTACTGCATCGGAACCCGAGGGTCCGTATTCTGACTTTTCTTTTTCCACCTCGCACGGTTCTTGTTATTCTATTTTGTAAAGCTATTGCACATGTTCTTTACGAACTTTGTACCTTATATTACTAGATCTTGTATCTAAATTCGCTATCTGTTTTTGCAGGTCATGGCAAAACACACAAAGACGCGGCGTCGGTCCGCGCCACACACCCCATACCTGCTGCTTGCGGGCTGTACTATTTCGAGGTCCGGATCGTGTCCAAAGGCCGCGACGGATACATGGGCATCGGGCTCTCGGCACACGGTGTGAACATGAACAGACTGCCAGGTACGACAATCTAAAGAGCGACGTATATGCCTACTGGTAAAAAGTAAGTAAGTCGAAACGAAAATAGAACCAGCTTCACAAAACAGTATTCCATCATTTCAGCAGGCTTCGCACCAAATCTCGCTTTACGAAAGGACATTGTTGTTGTTGCCAACTTGTATTGCCAGAATCCACCAAAAACGGTTCTAAAAACCATTAGATTCTCTTACTTTGTTTGAAAAAAAAATTCGTTTCCCACTAGACGGCTCTCAGATAACCACAAAATTCGCTCATTTTATATGAAAAAGAGTACAATCTTACCCACCAAAATGAGAAGGCAAAACCACCAGATCTAGTGGAAAATCCACTGAGTTTGCAACACTGCGAAAGGATATGCGCGAGTTATTGCGTAACACCTAAATCATTATAATTGTGCATACAACATTGTAGAGTTGCCTTGATTTCTAACCCAATTCGTTCGTTTAAATCGGTCCAGTTGTCTTCGAAAATAGTTAAATACAGATGCCTTCCTGCAAAATGCTGGTAACTGTACTTCCATTTGACGCATCACGATTTAAAAAAAACGATTCTAACCAGTAGATATGATGTTCCAGGCTGGGACAAGCACTCGTACGGCTACCACGGCGACGACGGGCACTCGTTCTGCTCGTCGGGCACCGGGCAGCCGTACGGGCCCACCTTCACCACGGGCGACGTCATCGGCTGCGGCGTCAACCTCGTCGACAACACCTGCTTCTACACCAAGAACGGACACCATCTGGGCATCGCCTTCAGGGGACTGCCGGTCAGTACTGTAGTGGTAAATATGATCGATACTAGGGATACACTTGTATAAGGCTTGATACGACACGTCTGCTCTCGCACATAACTCCCCTACCTAATAGCCACCTCACTACCACGAATTCGAGACTACGTCGCGTCGTCACCGCCAAAACTTAGCAATATGTAATGTACTAAATTGATGTATGTTAGCCGTGGGGTGCCCGCCCTTAGAATTGTCTCCCACCATATCGTCCCGTGGTTGCAGTAGGAGATGGGCAGCAGCATCTTCCGAAAGCCTAAACAACAATAAACAAAAAAAAACTGCGCGCGCCAACCCGCCTGCCATATGCATATGGCAAACCCCCCCTTTAATGATAAGTTCCATTTAAGGGGAGGCTTATGTTCAGCAGTGGACGTCTTATGGCTGAGATGATGAAACTGATGTGTCAGAGTTGGACCAGCATGAGGAAGAAATTGTCCCCTGATGCCCTCTTTGTCTTTGGTGTGAGGCCGAAGGTTCACATTTTTTTGCTAACCAACTTTTTTTTATTATACTTTCTGGCTTAAAATTTTGCCTTACGTTTTCGGCTGCAGAGCGTTGATTAGCACTTTTATGCTCTCTTGTGCTAAAAGTATGGTACATGTTTCCAGCCCAACCTATACCCGACGGTGGGCCTGCAGACGCCGGGCGAGGTGGTGGACGCCAACTTCGGGCAGCAGCCGTTCGTGTTCGACATCGAGGACATGCTGCGGGAGCTGCGCGCGCGCACCAGGCTCACCATCGACGAGTTCCCGCTGCCCGACGCGCAGGGGCAGTGGCAGCAGGTGTTACACAGGCGAGTGCTCTATCATACTTCAAACTCTCAGTGTGTAGTCGTTCCTTGTTTTCTGAAAATCATGATCTTCTTGCGTCTCTTATAATATATAACTTGCGCAATTCACATTGTAGAACTGCTCAGTTTTATACAAGATACATTTGACATTCCGTTGTAATCTGGACGGGAAACTAGACCTTTGAGATTAGTTAAGTTTGACTGTGAATATTAATAAGTTTATTGTGATATTACAGAATGGTGTCCACGTACCTGGTGCACCACGGGTACTGCAGCACCGCCACGGCCTTCTCCCGCGCGACCGGACAACCCATACAGGAGGACATTCAGTCTATTAGGAACAGGCAGAGTGAGTATTGTTTCCCCACCGACTATATACAGGAGAACAGAAAGTCCAAAATTGAAGATGCATATTTTGGATTGGATTGTATTATAAGGATCATACTTTTCTCTTAAAACTCGTCGTCTTTACAATAAAATGGTGACCATTTTTGTTATATTCTAAGATGGAAGCCATTTTTTTATTAATCGTATATTTCGAAATTGCACACTTTAAATACTGATCGATGATCAAATTAACTTTAAAAATTGCGGCTATTTCTTTGAATTCCTACTCCTGTCTTAAAATTTTGATACTAAATATTATATTATTCAATATTAATATAAATGTTAATTGGTGTGTTACAGAAGTGTCGAAGCTAGTGATATCGGGTCGCATCGGCGAAGCGGTGGAGCTCACTCGGAGGCTGTATCCTGGCCTCTTAGAGCGGGAGAAGGAGCTGCTGTTCCTGCTGCAGTGCCGGCAGTTCGTGGAGATGGTGAACGGCACCGAGCAGGGGGAGGCCGTGAGTAGTGTTACATGTCGATATATCACTCGGAGGCTGTATCCTGGCCTCTTAGAGCGGGAGAAGGAGCTGCTGTTCCTGCTGCAGTGCCGGCAGTTCGTGGAGATGGTGAACGGCACCGAGCAGGGGGAGGCCGTGAGTAGTGTTACATGTCGATATATCACTCGGAGGCTGTATCCTGGCCTCTTAGAGCGGGAGAAGGAGCTGCTGTTCCTGCTGCAGTGCCGGCAGTTCGTGGAGATGGTGAACGGCACCGAGCAGGGGGAGGCCGTGAGTAGTGTTACATGTCGATACTCTGTCTGTCCGACATTCAATCCGGAGGTATCAGGTTTAATCCTTGGCTTGTACCGTAGTTTTTGGCATTCACTATTTGTTGAAGGAAAGCAGAGTGAGGAAACCGGATTTAATCCAAATAAGGCCTAGTTTTCCTTTGTTGGGGGGATAGATGGCAGTTGCTTTCGTAAAAATTAGTGACGTTAGTTTATGGGATCAGGATGTCGATTAACTAGATGTTGGTTGTTCAATTTAGCCTGGGTTAAACAAACGCTAAGAGGATAATGACTTTGATTATTGACATAGCTGGGCATCGTTAATCAAATAGTTAACTTCGTTAATCGTTAATCCGCTACAAAAAAAGTTAGCTTCGTTAAACATTAAAGCGTTACATTTCGGAAGAATTAACGCAAGTTAACGTTAATCGTTAATCCGTTAATATGTGTAAAATCGAAGGGCATAAGGTGCATATTCCCCTTCATGATGATCAAACGAAACAAATCTTTTCGCAGTTTCTTCCTCACTCGCACGCGCCGGCTAGTTTCTAGTTTTGTTTCACTCGCTGCCTCGCGCCGCCCGGCACGTGTTGTTGCGCCGCGCGGTAACTATTAGGCATTGGATTAATGATTAACGGACTTCTGCATATTAACGGAAGTTAACGTGGTCGTTAACATTTCCAAAAGTTAACTTAAAAGTTAATCCGTTATCAAAATGTTAACTTCGTTAATTAACGATTAACGGATTAATGAGTATTGACTTGTCCCTCGCCCAGCTATGATTATTGATCTGGTTAACACTCGGACCGAGATCGATTTCGAATTTAAAAAAAATGGGATCATATGAAACGTTGATATAATCTTCCAATGTATGAAATATTAGATAATGTTACTTACCCAGTTAACTTGCAAAGTACGGTTAAGGCTGCCTTTCTACTGAGGTGGAGACGGGCGGAGACGTACGGAATCAACCAATAGCATCATTGCCGTTCATCTTCAAGTCAATGGTAAAGCAGTCTAAGGATCCTATAACACCCTGATGTGTACTCGTAGGATATATATTTGTTTATTAAAGAGTTGTTTGTGTTGTTGCAGGGATCGGGCGGGGAGGGGGAGGGGGCGGGGGAGGGGGCGGTGGAGAAGGGCGCCAGCAACGGCGTGGCCACCTCCGTCATCTCGCACACCAGCCGCGCGCCACACACCAACGGTCACTCTCCTGTCCTCTCACACTAACATTATACACACCATACTATACTATCCGCAGAATTAAGTGGCGACTGAGGTCGTAATAGTAGATTGTTTAACAAGGGTCTAAAGTAAGCCATATTACCACGAGGTGGTTATTTTCCCGAACGAAGAGAGGGAAAATTGTTCGAGTGGTAATATGGCTTTTAGACCCAAGTCATACATACTATTTTTCACTTCGATTGCGAGAAAATAATGAAATAAAATAAAATAAAATAATGATTATTTACGCACAATAACTAATCTAAGATGAAAATATGGTTTAACCCGAATGTCGTGTCGTCTGCTCTGCGCGGCGCCGCCCGACGCCGCGGGCCCCGCCGCGGGATGGGCTGCACACTTTACGAAATTAGGCTTTAAGCACATAACAATAAGAACTATGAGGAGCGAAATTATGTATACATATTAGCCCTAGGGGTTCAATGTACTACTTTAGTCGGCCTACGTAAGCCTAATACGACAAACTTTTTGAGCATGAGAAGTGAAAAACTTCTCTTTCATACTTACACCGCCACGGCAAGAGAAAAGGACAGCGTTATGAACTCAGTCGCCACTTAATTTTGCGAATAATATAACACTGACCGCCAACTACCGGACGAGAAAATCGTGCTCTTAGAGCGAGGCAACGCTTTTATATTCACACGCGCTGGCGTTGGGGGAACGACTTTTTATGCGCGTGATTAGATGTCTTTGGCGGTCAAAGAGTTTAACAACTCGAATAAAAAAGTTATAGCTGATGACCCTTTCTGTTTATTTTTATGACACACTAAGAAATACAGATATTAATGTAGTGGTGTTAAAACTGTCACGTTAATTAATTCGAAAAAAATTCAGTGTGTTTTACACTAAGGGCTATCATAGAACAGTCTAAGAGAGACAGAATACGACCAAACAAAATTACAATATAGTTTATGTTAGAGAAATTTAACGCATAGTTGCGTTCCCGAGATGGTCTATGGTGTAGAGAGCCTTTAAATGCTTGATATTATAACATTGTTATGGAACGAGCGGAGCGAAGTTCGTGTAAAAAACTTCGGATATAATTAACAGTTGGCTGCTGGGACGTTTCGACATAAAAAAAAGGGCGCAATAAAGGTTTATTGGTTTTTATAAAATTCGTTGGAGTTGTAGTAGAGATATTTATAATTTAAGATGTCGTATATGAGCTGGATCGATCGATCGATCCGGTTGTGGAGCTAAAATATCTTCATAAGAGTCTCGTTATATTGATCAACTCGTTTGTAAGTAAATCGCGTGATCTCAGTTTGAAGCAGACTATTACTGATTAGTTTTATTTATTTTTTGCTTTAGTAATATTAAGTAAGTTTAATATTAAGATGATGTGGTATACTGCAGGCGTGTCGGAGGGCGCGCGCAAGGACTCGGACGTGGAGATGTCGCCCCCGCCCGGCCCCGCCTCCCCCGCGCCCCCCTCCCCCGCCTCCCCCGCGCCCCCCGCGCACAACGGCCAGCACGGTACGTACACCACACACACACACCACGTACACCACTGTACAACTCGTACATTATTGCCGGCGAAGGCGGTCTCTACTGTTCCGTGATTTCATGTACAATTCAATAAAAAAATACACATATTCTGTCTATCCGTGATTTTTTTTACGTGTATCTTGAAATAAAAAACAGTTGTCCGGTTTGACTAACAAAAAAAAAAAAACAATTGAAATGAACTCACGGGACAGTATAGTCTTATCCTAAATTGTTACTTGTCTTTATTTGGGTACTAATATTTAATATAAAAGTGCACCTTTTATTTACTCCGACCATACATTTTATCTCTTTAGAAAAAAAATCTTCCAACTAAATTTCTGAAAAAATTTCTAAGCAAAAGGTGTATTTCAATGTTACATTTACTACCATTCAAAACAAGCTAAATATAAAACATGGGGAAAACATAAAATTATGATACGTCATCAGTTACGTACAGTCACCGGCAATAGTATCTTCCTACACGAAGGCCGCAAAAATATGTGACACGCTTTTATTTGTCGAGCCATAAGAGCGTGTCACATATTTTTGCGGCCTTCGTGTAGGAAGATACTATTGCCGATGACTGTACACTACGCAACAAACAAGTAAGTATGTATGACACGACAGTGACAAACATACTCTTTTTAACATTAATAAGAAAACATTACATAGACAACAACTGGTGTCTAATATGTCTAACCTTATGACCGCCAGGTGGCGATATGATAAGTAATGTATAAATAAGCTAAGTAATAATGCCAAACATCATCAAAAGAGTGATAGTTTTAGAAGGGACGGCCACTGACGTCGATGGCTTCATTGCCTCAAATTACCGATGCCGTGGATAGCCGTCATTGGCGCTCAAAAGGTTAACAAAAATATCTGTTAATCTACAAGTATTGTAAAGTTAAAACTAATACTCTGAACAATTGGTGCCTCAAAATACCTAAAAAGAGTATTGATATGTGTATGTTGGGATCGAAATGGTCAAAGCGGCCAAAATTACCACAATGAGTGTGGATCAGAGGGTTTCAAAATTTATTATATCTATAAACCGTACACTTTACATATTAAAGTTCGAAATATTATTTTATACTAGAAATATTCTTAATTACAATGATTTTATGAACATGGTATTAATAATGTGTAAAATATTATTTGTATGTAATTCCGCATTTGATTTCCTATTATGAATAATTTGCACACCACGCCATTCATACATATATTTTTTTACAATCATAAAATATAACATAACATAACATTCTACATTATTTATTTTATTATTTGCTAGTTGCTTTGAGTTTTGCTTGAATATGTGGATAATTTTAAAAGTATAACTAACCACATTTATGTCTGGTGAAGGCCAACATATATATCAATATGTATGCCCTAATATGTAATTTATATGATTTACCATCTTATAATTTATTTATTTTATTTCTAACAAAAACATGAAAAAAGCAGTATACTGCTGATAAAACAATTGGAATTAAAAAACCATGAGGTATGGAACCAAAGTTGTTCCGTAATAGCAAAGATCTAGACCTTAAAAGCTGTAACCTAAGAAAAATCATGCCCGACTTTGGTAGCTAAAGTAAATATGGAGTACTGTCATTTGCTACAACTTTGCTTACGATGCTTAACTTTGCCTGCCTTGAAAAACGTGGTTTTCTTCACCAAACACCTATTTATATCCTATTACTGATATCGGAGAAAGGCGACCATCTCAGGAATAAGATATAAATAGCTGTTTGATGAAGAAAGCCATGTTTTTCAAACCAGGCAAAGCTGAGCGTCGTAGCCATAGTTGAAGCAGTTGTCGGTACGATATTATGTTAACTGGACTGTCATATAGCCTGAGTTTTCTGCCGAACGGGGCCTTCATATATAAGATATCTCTATACTCCGCTTAGCGCATTATTTCTTTGAAACCTAAGCTGCCATAAACAAGGCGTGCGGGAGGGGAACACGCAATTCTCGACAGGGAACGCGCGATTGTTCCTTGGGGTGTAAGAGAGAGTCAGACATTAATGGTTGCCATGGTAACGTACTATGTTTATTCACAGAATAATAAAATAGTATTTCATACAGAAGTCCATCTTCCTTACAATACAGTGTTTGACAGAACTTTGACAGATGAACGGTGACACATGATGTCTCCATACAATTTTGCCTTTCGACTGTCTAGGGTTGACAAATACGCGATTAGTTTGATTGCTTGACCTGCCCCGATCTGCCTCAATCTACTTAGTCCATCAGTAATTTTAACACAAAACTAGATAAATGACATATATATTACCTAATTTGCCAAATCTAACTGTTATTTTAGAACAAAACTACTACTTGAACATTTCATCTTGTCAACATTTGGCATTTTGACAACCCCGAAAACGTATCCGATACGTTCCAATGCCGTAGCTGTCACTTCGTGAAGATGGACACCCCTGGTTTATTGCCAGTTCCTATAACTAATGTCACTACAGAGTGAAACTAGTTCAAGCCTGGCAGCGGAGGTCGCCCGGCTATGCGGGGTCTTTGGTTAATTAGTCTATGGAGGCCTTTTACTTTAGTTGTCGAATTCAAGGCTCAATTTTTCTCGGACTTACAGCTCTTATACAAGTCTACAGTAATAGCATTGTCGTTGAGTTTGCATGGTTGCGTCATGGTCGCTTCGTGGCACCGGCATTAGGGCTCATCGCACCTAGTTGCATGCTATTTATTTACTTTAGTGGATCATCGCTTGCTTGCAAATATTGCGGTTGTGGTTCCGGTAAGAGATATTGGTTTCCGTAAATATTCTCGTCCTACCAAAGAATCTCTTCTATTTGTCTATTCAAAAACCAATTTTTTCCATATTGTCTTATCCTTATCCCGGTTATATCCAAGCGTTAACTTCAGCTAAAAACCCGTCTACTTACTGACAAATTTTAATACATTTACGAATCTTGTGATTATCGTCGAATATTGTGACTGATCGTCGAATATTGTTGACTAATTTTCGAACCCGTCAGTCATAAATACATTTACTAAACATGATTAGTTTTATACTGCTCGTGTCATTCAAAGCAATGATAATTACTGTTATGTCGATGGAATTATTTTCACATAGGAAAATTTTCGAAACTTCTCTTAATTTTTTATGGGGATTGAAACTTTCCGTTTCTTAAATTAAAATTTCCTATATATCTTGTGAAAGTTTCTGGAAATCTCCGAGAACTTGGTAATATTTTAGGAAACGAATATTTGGTACCGAAACTTTGCGCCGCGGAGCTTATCTTACAGCACGAGGATTTGAAACATGAATGTGACAACTTGATAGACCCCTTTATTTCAAGATGCTCAATTTGTCATATAATGTCCGGTCGAAGGAAAATGTAAGCCGACTGCCGTGCGAGTAGACAACCCGTGGTTTATATAGTTATTTAAATCTGTGGATGATGGTTACTGGAAATTGCAAAACAAAACCAATTTAAATTTCAGAAATAGTGTAGTTTCTAGGTGATTATTTTAAAATAAGTTTTAACAAGTTTCCGAAAGTGGCCTATTAAAATAGACGAAAATTGTAAAATATTAGCTACTTTTCTTTACTTGATGATTTTAACTATCAAAAATACACTCACTTCTATACTGTTCAGCTTGCTGTGTTTTTTCCGAGACACTAGTGTGCTCGTTTTAATTTCCGTTGTAGCCCAACTTGAAAGTAATTTCTATAAAATATTATCTCTATAGCCTAGTGCAATTTCCAGTGTGTTCGACCACCATTTTGCCATTCGTTTACTCGAGTATTCGTATAGTGACGGGTTGTCTCTCGGCCGGCCTCGGGGTGACCGGGTGTGGGTTGTATGTAGGTGCTCCAGAGCCGGTGAAGGGCATGCCCGGCGTCACGGCCAGCGTACACGCGCTCATGCCGGACTTCCACCAGGGTTGGTATCGATGATGGTGCCTCAGGAACGCAGTCACGCGATCATGACCAGTCGTCGAATATTGTGACTGAACGTCGAATATTGCGATTGATCGTCGAATACTGAGAAAAATCTTTGAGTATCTTTTCTGTTTTATAAATTTCTGATTAACGTTTGAATAGTGTACAGATCGATTTAACCCATATTCTGCAAAATCACGGTTAGTGTTGAAGAGTCAAACATTTTGATAAGTTTGTAAATAATGCCTTATTTATAGCATGAAGTCCGCCTATTGTACTTTAATATTTTGTTTTGTGAATTAAAGGTTGAATTAAAAAATAAATGTCGAATGCTATGAAAATCGGTAATCATTTTATATTTTAACAAAGGCCATGATCACGTGACTGTGTTCGTACGAGGCAGCCATAGATTTGGTGTGTTGGTGGGCTCGCTTCAATTACATCATTCTCATGGACGCCACAGTTATTCCTTGACTTATGTCATTAATATTTGACTTGTAAAATAAAAGTCAGTAAATGGTTGTAAGTCAAAGAATTAGAAGAGATTATCTTCTTCATTTTAAACTACCTAAATATTTCCTCCCTGAATGAAAAAAAAAAACATTATTTTCTAAGTATAGCAATTTTCTTAAATATAATTTTAAATATTTTAACATATTAATAATTTTTGAACGCACTTTTATTTTACTGATTTAATGAGCTGATTCTCTAACATTTTTTTCTGTCATCAGTAAAATATATTTAATAAATATTTTAATTATTCTTATCTTCTTGCTTGTAGAAAGTTCTTTCCATTGTATTGAGTCCGTAATAAATTCTTTTTTTTTTCATTTAACAACTATTTTTCCTCTTTCACTCTTGACCTTAAACCTCCTCCATCTATTCGTATTTCGAAATATCCTAATATCAGTAAGTATCTTTCGTCCATCGTAAACCGTAAGTATTCATAGCTTGGGAACAGTAAGTACTTTAGTTAAGTTTTATTTATGAAACCGTTTTCAAATTATTTGCTTGGAGTATGATTTTGTAGTATTGTTGACGTAAGTTTATGATTGATTTTGCATGGTTTGTGATTGATTTTGCAAAGGACTTTAATTTAATGGAATAACATAAGTATTTTTTTCTAATAATATAAGTATTCTGATTTTCTTGTGATTTGTCTATGTAATACAAAAATGGCTTCGAGATCGTAATAATTCATACTGACGTATGCTTAACAGGAAACATTGTCGAAAATCACAATGACAATCAACATTTGTGTGACATTTAAATATATTGGTATCACTGTAATAATTTAAAATATTTTGGACGGATGAATTATTTACGGTCCTAATAAAGTTCATGGTAGAAAAACTAACAGCGATATGACGAGCATGCAACAAGGTACGACGTCTCGCATGCCGATGAGCTTCATATCTATCTACGTATAGTATCGTATGTATGACTCCTACAGTATCGTCACCATATCTATTGGTTTCGGGGTTCAACTGCATGGGTGTGCCAAGGCCGACCCTCTCCGATTCGATCCACTGGTTTTCTTGCACCGGCGCACAAACGTCTATGAGCTAATGTCATGTTAATAATTACTGTCACTGTGAAAGACCACATCAGGGTATTGGTGGCATTAGTTACGGTGGGCGTTTGTAGTGACATTAGCCTGGGTTTTACAAGATTCTTTAGTAAAAATGTCGAATCAGTATAATACTAACGCTAGTGTACAACAACTGGATTCGTGACAGCTACACCGAAGATAAGTGAGGCTCCCATAGTCTGACATTTTTACCCAGGAAACGTTAAATATGATAATGTGATAATGTATGTTGTGAATTCTTGTGAGGTGAAATTTGACCATCTGATTAAAGATTTATAATCATGGTCATGGCGAAAGGGCCAAGGAAAATACCAGCCTTAATTGCATTCAGATCAGAATTAAACTTTGCCAACAATCAACACTTAATAATCTTTAGACGCTCAAGTATCAGTTGTAACCATGATGTAACTGTAGATATTATTTAGGTATGTGCATATAAAATGCCTATAAAATTATCAATTTATTATACTGATAAAAATATATATTTTGAGCATCTAAGGACAATTTATTATCATAAAATTCACTAAATCATCGCAATTTGTCTCAACATACTTTCCTTAAATAATCAGAGTAAGACGTAGTTTTTTAGCCTCTATAATAAAAAAATTGTACGTTAACCCGTCGTTTAATTATCATTAGATAACCATTATAATCTTGCCCAATGTTGGCTTTAATGAAATAAACAACCCAGAGGGCGATATATGTTATGCTTTCCATGGGTACAGTAAACTGCGTCTTTCTCCACAATATCATCGCTCATGCACCTTATACAGTGTGTAACACGATGTCGGGTGCAGACGCAGACGGCTGCGGCAACCGCGCCTCCGTGGAGAGGATGCTCGCATTCGGGCGCGAGCTGTACGCCGCCAGCCAGAAGCTGAGCCAGGACGCCTACCACAAAGCCATGCTGGAGGTATGAATCCATACCAGTGCGACTATAAAGTCCAATACACCCATGTTAAATCCTAACCAAACTCTCAATCTAGGAACGCTTTTTTGTGGTCACCCCTATGCAAACATTTAATATACCTACTTATCTATGTACAGTCGCCATCAAATATATCGAAGCGGCCAAGGTACTCAAAATTATCTGAACATGCACTTTACCGCCTTAACAATAGAGGTGTTGTTCAGATATTTGTGACCACCTTGGCCGCTCCGATATATCTGATGGCGACTGTACTAATCGTTATCAAAATGCATAAAAAAATAAAGTAAATTGTAGGTAGGTTCCTTGGATATGTAGTGATTACTAGCTATTCTAACCAATTGGTTTTTCAGCTGCGTCTTTATTGGCTGCACGCCTAGCACATGAGTGACACGACAGTATCTCGCGCGCGAGATAGTCTATCCGTCCTTTTCTGACTGTGTCAATTAAAAAGAGGCGGGTAGTCTATCTCGCGCGCGAGATACTGTCGCGTCACTCATGTGCTAGGCGTGCTGAGCTGTATTGATCTATATTTCATATAAAAATAAGTCGTTTCTCTAATCGATTTAGACATCAGAATGACCATAAATTTTACTTTTGTAGGAAAAATGTTAACGACATATCCAAATTTGGCTAGTTATTGAAAAAACACTGTATAAACTTTGGTTGTGACCGGATGTCGAATATTGTGACTAATTGTCGAATATACGATTAGCTGTCTAACATTAAAATTAATGGTTATTTGTACTGTCAATCAGTGGAAAATTTAGTCAATTCTTTATTTATTATTATGACTAAATTATAATGGATGAATTTAATGATACAATGCAATGAAATGTTTATTTTGTATGTAATTTCAGGACGCATTCAGTTTACTGGCGTATAGTAATCCATGGGACAGCCCCGTCGGCTGGCAGCTGCAACCTGTGCGGCGCGAGGCCGTGTGCGAGGCGCTCAACTCCGCCATATTAGGTATAGTGTAATACGTCGTTGTACTCGTACTTTGTGTTACTTGAAGCGGCAATGTGTGACCCGTGCGCTCTGGTTGCAGAATCAATGGGCATGCAGTGGACGTCGCCGGTGGAGGCGTGCGTGTCGCACTCGCGCTCGCTGCTGCGCCGCATGTCGCGCGCGGGGCTCGGCGCGTGCGCGTTCGCCGACCTGCCCGCGCTGCTGCGCCGCTGACCGCGCCCCCCGCGCCCCCCGCGCCCCACCGCGCCCGCCCGCCGCCGCCGCCGCCGGCTGTAGGCCACGCTGAGGTACGTGACACATACACGTTCGCCGACCTGCCCGCGCTGCTGCGCCGCTGACCGCGCCCCCCGCGCCCCCCGCGCCCCACCGCGCCCGCCCGCCGCCGCCGCCGCCGGCTGTAGGCCACGCTGAGGTACGTGACACATACACGTTCGCCGACCTGCCCGCGCTGCTGCGCCGCTGACCGCGCCCCCCGCGCCCCCCGCGCCCCACCGCGCCCGCCCGCCGCCGCCGCCGCCGGCTGTAGGCCACGCTGAGGTACGTGACACATACACGTTCGCCGACCTGCCCGCGCTGCTGCGCCGCTGACCGCGCCCCCCGCGCCCCCCGCGCCCCACCGCGCCCGCCCGCCGCCGCCGCCGCCGGCTGTAGGCCACGCTGAGGTACGTGACACATACACGTTCGCCGACCTGCCCGCGCTGCTGCGCCGCTGACCGCGCCCCCCGCGCCCCCCGCGCCCCACCGCGCCCGCCCGCCGCCGCCGCCGCCGGCTGTAGGCCACGCTGAGGTACGTGACACATACACGTTCGCCGACCTGCCCGCGCTGCTGCGCCGCTGACCGCGCCCCCCCGCGCCCCCCCGCGCCCCACCGCGCCCGCCCGCCGCCGCCGCCGCCGGCTGTAGGCCACGCTGAGGTACGTGACACATACACGTTCGCCGACCTGCCCGCGCTGCTGCGCCGCTGACCGCGCCCCCCCGCGCCCCCCGCGCCCCACCGCGCCCGCCCGCCGCCGCCGCCGCCGGCTGTAGGCCACGCTGAGGTACGTGACACATACACGTTCGCCGACCTGCCCGCGCTGCTGCGCCGCTGACCGCGCCCCCCGCGCCCCCCGCGCCCCACCGCGCCCGCCCGCCGCCGCCGCCGCCGGCTGTAGGCCACGCTGAGGTACGTGACACATACACGTTCGCCGACCTGCCCGCGCTGCTGCGCCGCTGACCGCGCCCCCCGCGCCCCCCGCGCCTCACCGCGCCCGCCCGCCGCCGCCGCCGCCGGCTGTAGGCCACGCTGAGGTACGTGACACATACACGTTCGCCGACCTGCCCGCGCTGCTGCGCCGCTGACCGCGCCCCCCGCGCCCCCCGCGCCCCACCGCGCCCGCCCGCCGCCGCCGCCGCCGGCTGTAGGCCACGCTGAGGTACGTGACACATACACGTTCGCCGACCTGCCCGCGCTGCTGCGCCGCTGACCGCGCCCCCCGCGCCCCCCGCGCCCCACCGCGCCCGCCCGCCGCCGCCGCCGCCGGCTGTAGGCCACGCTGAGGTACGTGACACATACACGTTCGCCGACCTGCCCGCGCTGCTGCGCCGCTGACCGCGCCCCCCGCGCCCCCCGCGCCCCACCGCGCCCGCCCGCCGCCGCCGCCGCCGGCTGTAGGCCACGCTGAGGTACGTGACACATACACGTTCGCCGACCTGCCCGCGCTGCTGCGCCGCTGACCGCGCCCCCCCGCGCCCCCCGCGCCCCACCGCGCCCGCCCGCCGCCGCCGCCGCCGGCTGTAGGCCACGCTGAGGTACGTGACACATACACGTTCGCCGACCTGCCCGCGCTGCTGCGCCGCTGACCGCGCCCCCCGCGCCCCCCGCGCCCCACCGCGCCCGCCCGCCGCCGCCGCCGCCGGCTGTAGGCCACGCTGAGGTACGTGCGTCGACTAACTGTCGAATATTCATATCTATCACTTAATTATATGGCTCACTGTTGAATATTTATATCAATCATTAAACAATGTGATTAAACGTTGAAATTTAATTTCTATTACTAGACAATATGACTGACTGGCGAATATTTATTTCAGTCATAAAACAATGTGATTAAATACCGAAAACTAATTTCCATCACTAATCAATTCACTTAATTATATGACTAACTGTTTAATATTTATTTCAATCATTATAAATATGATTAAATGTTGAAATTTAATTTCAATTACTAGACAATGTGATTAAATACCGTAAATTAATTTCCATCACTAAACAATGTGACTAAGTATCGAATATCCATTACAATCATAATAATCACTTAATTATATGACTAACTGTTTAATATTTATTTCAATCATTAAACAATGTGATTAAATGTTGAAATAAAATTGCCATCATTAAACAATGTGACTAAGTATCGAATATCCATTACAATCATAATAATCACTTAATTATATGACTAACTGTCGAATATTTATTTCAGTCATAAAACAATGTGATTAAATACCGAAAAATATTTTCCATCACTAAACAATGTGACTAAGTGTCGAATATCCATTACAATCATTCAAACAATGTTACTTAATGTCGAATATTAATTTCAATCATCGACTTCGTCAGTCAAAATGACGGATTGTCGAATTCTCCTTTGAATAGTTTAATCATCTCGATCATTACACAACTTTATTGTCGAACATATCACGTCACATTACAGAACTGTCTAAAATTTGAATTGTCCAACAACTGTCGAATTTTCATAAAATAAAATTGTCGCATGTATGTATACGGCCTATCTTCGAGATATAGTTTGGCCAGGGTTTGTTTTACTTCAAGCATAGACAGAGAGAAGCATACTGTCTCTTTCTTACGAGGGTACTAGCCTCGCTAAATAAGGAATGAGTGTAGCTTATTACTTCCACTGTTACTGCACTTATTGGCCAGCCAGATAAACAAATGCATGTTTTCTTTTTCAGATATTGTCCCCGCTCAGTGACGGCGTACACCCACGCTCTTGCAGACGTGGTTGTCGGAGTATCGGGACGGTACAGTGTTTAATAATACATAAGCAATATAAATACAATTTTCATCGCGAGAGACGAAAATTTACAGAAACGCTGATCAATTGGCGCTTTATAAGCATCACGTCATCACCACATAATAATGCGCTTACGTGGTATGATAGGACCATACATGTGAACGCACCATTAATTCGAGATGATAACTTAAAGTATAAAGGTCATAGCATATGAAAGTAATGTATTCCTAAAAGGTGACGCCTCACGTAGCGTGTATCGTCAATCAAGTCATCTAAACGGGTTGATTGTACCATCGGGTTCAAAAATGCATGGGCACTTTATAAATGAATTCATTGATAAATTGGCAATGCAATTATGAACCCGATGGTACCTCTATAGGATCGACTGAGGAAGCAAAATGCTTGTGTTCAAATTATAAACACTGCACCGTTTCTATATAATGCCGACTACTTTTGATTGCATAGTGAAGTAAAAGTGAGCAGTAAGAAAGGGTTTGACTTTACATATAAAAAAACTGTTACAGTTTCAGTAAAATAGGGCTTATTTTCATATTAATAAAACCCTATATTTATATCGAAAAACGCTTAACGCTTTAAAATGTTGAGTTAAAACGGGGTTTGAAAAGGAATGTAAGTTTTGAACTGACAATAAAAACATGGGCCATTATCGTTCGCTATATTTTAGCACTAGTCTCTTGTTCTTGCTATATTAGAATATACCTCATTATACACGCATTGTACGTACGCAATTTAAGCGTGGAACTATTATAAAATTTCATCTTTAAAGAACACTTATTTAAAAAATTTGATCATCATTAATTCATGACATATTTTTTCTATTTCTGATACTAATTTAAGAATGTAATTTTCATGATTTTATTATAGTTGGATTTATTAAAGATGACCAAATGGTAGAGAGAGCTTTTTCGCACCACCCGGACATCTAATAAAATCTTTCTATAAGTACAGTCAATGAAAGTTGCCTAAAGAAATAATTTAATAAATTAAAAAAGTAGTAGTACTACTCAACCACTAAGTAATTAGTACTAGTCACATAAATATTAAATAAGTTACTGAATACCGCCACTTGCACTTGTTTGAGGCGCTGTTCAGTAACATATGTAATATTTACATGACTAGTACTTATTTCGTTCGGCAATTGTCGTTGCTGACTGTACCTGCTTTATATTTGTGGCCTATTTACGACAGTTGAATGAATGTAGATAGAAATCTCGATTGGTGACTGAATTGGTTTAGACTAATTATAAACTTTTACTTCATTATGCAATCTTGCGTGGCCAATGTGATAGCCGGGCGGAAACAAGCCGAGTGACTTTGTAAATAAAGATCAATTTACCATAACGAATTAACGCACACTCAATGCCTTAAGTGATCGTGTGAAGTGAACAAGTGAGTGAAGTGACGAGTGACGGACTTGTGCGAGTGACTATTGTGGTTTATTTTTAAATAATGACTGCGCTGGTTGCGTGCCGCATCTAGAATTGGTTGTCTGTGGAACGGGATAGTTTATTATATCCTGTTTTAATAAAAGTTATATGAAGTTTATACGCGAGTACTAATATTGTGACGTCACAATAGTATATGATAAATACATCTTCTTTATAAAAATTTATACCATTATAAAATCATTTAAAGCGCAAACATATATTACACCTGGATTTTCCTGTGTATTTTTGAAATTTAGATTTTATGAATGCAACGAAACTATTAAGTTTATCTACGGGAAAGTACCCTATCGCGAGTCAGTCCCCAACAGAAGTTAATATAAGGCCAGTTAATCACGTTTACTACAAAACCATATTCTAGATGCACCCGCAACCTTCCTACCTTGTAATAAATAATTGAGTTGGTCCATGTTGTTAGTTCGTCAATCAATTTTTGTATAAGTTTTACGCGTAGGTTTTAGACTGGCAACCGCCAGTCGCAACTATCGGTCGCGCAACGCTGCAGTCGCAATCCAATCGCAAGCGTAAATATAACAACCAAAAACTGCTACACACGTCTATATCTCATGAAGTCATGACTATAGTGTGTAGATCATTTCGAGCACTAAGTCTGCTTAGCTATTTCGGCTGCTTGCTGCACCAAACAAACAATGACATTAACACAACCTTACATGCATAATACCATACCATAATATATACCTAGCAGAGACGGCCCGACGAAATACTTAAGAATGCCGACGCTAATGGGGTTAGCCGGTCGAAAGTTTTACAGATGGCGCCAGCATAGCTTGTACTTGTCATTCCTACCAATTGTGTGAAAATCTTGGTTTTTTTTCTGGAATTTTCTTACCTGGATGGGCTAGTCTTTAAGCCAAATCCCATACAACAATACTAGTGACAGTAACAAGCTATGCTGGCGCCATCTGGCCTAACCGTTGACAGTCGCCAACTCCATTTGGCTTACCTTTTTTTATCTGGAGTTACTCTTTTTTGACTGTTATCCCCGACGTGGGTGCTCGGTGCGCGACCGACGTGCAGTATAGTGTAGATATATTTAACGAGAGACAGCGTAGTATAGAGCGGCGCAGCGATAGAGGGGGCGGGGCCTGGCGGGTAATATTTAAATTATTACTTTTATGATTGTTTGGCTATGTAAAATGCAACCTGTATTAATTAATTTTGAAATATATGAGTAGTAGTCTATAATATAATGCTGCAGTGTTAGAAAGATGACTTTTGCTGTTGGGTTTATTAGCAAAAAGTCGCCTTATAAGTTAACACTGCAGGCTTTGGTTTAACTAAGCGGTCTTAAAGTAATCGGTTGGCTATGTATATATGCTTTATTGATGTGAAAGGTTTGAGAATGGCCTATTTCATTAACATTCTGTGAAATGCATAACCGCAATGTAAAATACTGAATGTGTTCATAGCTTAAGCTATTGCAATATTCAAATTAAAGTTTATACTTACGCTGGGTTCATTTTTTTTTAAACCCAGCAAGGTATCTTAACAGACTATAGTAACCTATTGGACCTCAACGACATCTATAGTGGTAACAGGCAATCGAGCCTGCAATGTAATGACCAATATACATGTCGAACTAAACTTGCTATTCTTGCCTTCACAATTTATAAGAAACGATATTAAAAAATCAATTAGTTGCAATAATGACTAATCTACGATTTCTAAGGTCTGGAATAAATCGTTTTTTTTACCTTAAATCAGACGCAGGCCCCGCCATGATTAACATAGTTATATGATACGCCAGAATCCTGCGTGTATATGCTTAGTATAGTGCTGCCTTCAAATCCCCGCGTCATGTTTCGCAGGCGTATGGTTTTCTGATGTATCGAGGGGGGCTATACTGATGTTTCAATGTGATATGTCGCGGGGCTATTCTGGAGGCAGCGGCGGCGACGTGCGACAAAGACTTGATAACCAGCAATAATTGTGGCGTTTTTAGAAAAAGAGTTTTTTGGTAATGAAGTGAAGTTTCTACCGAACACATGGATTTTATCTGCAGTTTACGCTAGCTAGTTACAATTTTACGCCAAATATCTTAAACCTTAATCAATTACGGTTATTATAGCTTTATTGCCCTAACATTATAAAGCTATTAAGAATTGATCATATTGATGCATAGATACAGTCGACGTCAAAGTAATGTTCACACTTTTGCACCTTACCCCTTTGTAATAAGGTGCAAAAGTGTAAACATATATTGGACTTCGACTGCATGTAAATAATTTTTAGTACAATTATTAACGAATTAAAAAATCTTTTTTTCTAGAAATGCCTCCTAGCTTTGTGTGTAAACTATTGTATACTCGAAGCTTCATGTATATATCAGCGTGTTGTATGTACGCTTGTATAATATCGTATCGTATATCGTCGACTACGTACGGACGTGTCGTACTCGTGTCGTACGCGGCGCGCGCCGCCGCCTGGACGTCTGTAAATGATCCACAATATTGTTCTTATATTGTATTGTTTTCTTTTTTAATAATATATTGTGTTTAAACAGGTCCAAGTATTTTATTTACCCCTTGTTGTCGTTCAGAGAATATAACACTATTAGAATAATTGCTGCATGCAATCAGCAATCGTAGTACTGGGTGTGTATCTCTGAAATTGTGTTTGAAAACATAGTATCCGATACTTTTGCATAAGTGAGAAAGAGAACTTGTCACGAGTTAAGAAGGGATAACATTATTATTCGTGACGTCACAGTGAGACCTTTGTACAGTCGAGTTCGTTTATATCGACGCGACCAACTGAACAGAAATATGTGAACACAACCTTATTTGTATGGACATAAGGTCATGTTCACATATTTTTATTCAGTTGGACGCGTCGGTATTAATGATACCGACTGTACACTAAGTACTATTATTTACACTGTGGTTGTACAGAAAAAAACGGAGATCTTCAAAACCAGGGTGGAAAATAGAACGTTGGAATAAGGCCGTTTTCCTCGTTTGAGAGTTCACGCTTCAAACTTTGCTCAGTACGGAAGTCACACCTTATAAACAGACACAGAGAACCTCCCATAGAGTGATAATCTTGCTAAGTTTGTTCGCGACCGAAGTCACTAAAACATGCGGGAGGCCTGCGGGGCGGGTGGGTAATATCGGCGCTGCGATTGGTCGCTTCAAGGACGGCACGCTGTCCGGAGGATGCGTAGTGATGGGAAATGTTCATTACAATTTACATGTAACCGGTACCGAAACGTACTGTACCGTAATTTACTTACGGTTTACTAAATCAGTAACCTTATGAAATATGTATCTACCTACATACAATAAAATAAAAAATACTAAAAATAAAAATATGTATCTATCTGTAGGTACCTACTTTGAAAATGTACCTAAGAATTTTACCTATACCTATACCTATCTCAAACCAATCCTGAGTTCCCTCGCACTTCCTCGAAGTTCATCATCAGCATCATCTTGTGACTGTAGACCCAACTGCTCACCAAGTAGATTCTAAAAACCCCTCACAGTATTTACCTATCTCAAACCAATCCTGAGATACCTCGCACTTCCTCGAAGTTCATCATCAGCATCATCTTGTGACTGTAGACCCAACTGCTCACCAAGTAGATTCTAAAAACCCCTCACAGCATATACCTATCTCAAACCAATTCTGAGTTCCCTTGCACTTCCTCGAAGTTCATCATCAGCATCATCTTATGACTGTAAACCCAACTGCTCACCAAGTAGATTCTAAAAACCCCTCACAGCATATACCTATCTCAAACCAATCCTGAGTTCCCTCGCAATTCCTCGAAGTTCATCATCAGCATCATCTTGTGACTGTAGACCCAACTGCTCATCAAGTAGATTCTAAAAACCCCTCACAGCATATACCTATCTCAAACCAATTCTGAGTTCCCTTGCACTTCCTCGAAGTTCATCATCAGCATCATCTTATGACTGTAAACCCAACTGCTCACCAAGTAGATTCTAAAAACCCCTCACAGCATATACCTATCTCAAACCAATTCTGAGTTCCCTTGCACTTCCTCGAAGTTCATCATCAGCATCATCTTATGACTGTAAACCCAACTGCTCACCAAGTAGATTCTAAAAACCCCTCACAGCATATAACTATCTGAAACCAATCCTGAGTTCCCTCGCAATTCCTCGAAGTTCATCATCAGCATCATCTTGTGACTGTAGGCCCAACTGCTCACCATGTAGATTCTAAAAACCCCTCACAGCATATACCTATATCGAACCAATCCTGAGTTCCCTCGCACTTCCTCGGAGTTCATCATCAGCATCAACTTGTGACTGTAGACCCAACTGCTCATCAAGTGGATTCTAAAAAGCCCTCGCACTCTATATATATCTCAAACCAACTCGTAGTTCCCTCAGCCTTCATCAGGGTTCATCATCAGGCCCACTTGTGACTCATTAGCAGAGCTTCAACCCTGAAAAGTTTGTGTTTAAAATGTACACTACAATTATTTAATTACATTACAAACAATTATTATGATTTATCAATAGGTACCAGTGGCGGCGGATCAAAAAAAATCTTAGGCAAGCCGGAGCTTAATTTGGCTTAAAATGTCTTCGTGAGCTGTAGGAAAATTCCTCAGGTGCCTGAAAATTAGGCAAGCCGTCGGGAATTGAGTTCTATGGACGCGCCGCCACTGATAGGTACTAGTAATGATACTACAACATAACTACTCATTACTTGTCTACTTCTATAATAAAACAAACCTACCAACTACATAAAAACTACAGATACTACATATTCTACAGTTTAACTAATCAAAATTAAAAAGGTAATGTAGCTCGAAATCTGTGTTTTCTAATATATATTTTAAATTCGGTACCAACGAAAGCACGTAGTATCGGCAAATCCGGTACTTATTGAAGTTATCAAACGCGCATCACTAGTTGAACACGTGCTCCGCCAGAAAGGAATAGCACAATCTATGTTCAATTTGAAGAAAAGGGACACACAAACTAACTACTTCTCACCGACCAGAATTCAATGAACTCCGCTGGCCAGAAGCAAATTATCAATCAAACGATGATTTCGACTTACCTGTGGAATGTTATTCCATTTTTTTTATAACTTGAAGTTCTAGAATAGTTTCCACACCACCTCACATAACAATATCCCATGATTTCAACAATTTCCCCAACGTATTCAATTTCTTTCTCGCATTAAACGCACGCTACGCGCAGGTCTAAAACTTGGACGCAACTGAACGGCTCGGCGACGGCCGCGCAATTTATCAGTGCACTGATTCCGACGAGTGGTGAGCGCAAGTCACCTTACAAGGCGTATCTAGTGGTTGCCTTATCTGTGTAAACAGACCTAGGAATCGATGGGGCAAAATTTTATGACAGGTAGGGAGTTCCCATATCGATAAACTCAATTATCGATGCTTTTTAACATATACTAGTGATCACCCCCAGCATTGTATGTATTATTTCTGAGTATTGTTCTGAAGACGAGTATATGTTCTAATAAAGCATATTTTAAATTATCGCTAGGTAATAAATACCATCGTACTATGAAATAATTAATATTATATCTTTATCAAACCCTTTTTATATAATTAGATAAACATAAGTTACCCTTATTATTTTATTTTATTTATATTTTTTAATAAAAACATATGTTGACAAACAAAACCTGGAGCGGTCACTAGTATATGGAACAAATATCGATACTTAAGTTTATCGATATGGGAACTCCCTACCTGTCAAAAAGTTTTGCCCCATCGATTCCTAGGTCTGCTTATAAATATGACTAGTTAAATAAAATGTAGGCATTTAAAACATTGTTTACTTGTACCTAATTCGTCTTCAATATACCTACTAAAATACGCTTTATGAGTAATAAAACCATTATTATTAGAATATCATCGAACTATTCGCCCGAGTGGCTTGCCAATGAGGTAACGTGATTACAACTCGATGGGTGATTACAATAATTTTAGGATAAACCTTTCAGACAGTGTTGTCTTTCATAACGACACTAATTTTAAGGGCTGAAAGATACACTCCTAATGAACTGAAATTAGCATAATTTAGTTAAAAAATAAAAAGTAAAAAATTTCATACAAATTAATTAGGCACGCAATGTATCAGTAATAAATTAAACCCAACAATTGACATGTGATTTCATTGAAATTTCGCTCTTAGTGTCATCCTGACAAGACCGTCAAAAATCATGTTAAGTGACCTTGTTCGTAAGAAAAGGACTTAACCGCCCGGCTATCGCGAAACACTCAGCGAAACATTGCTGCTCGAGATTTTTTTTAAATTAATTACTTTTAATTATAAAAGGTAATCGTTATATTCTTTTGATAAAACTGTTAACAGCACTATCGTCACTTAAAACCAAACAAACCAATGTCGTTATGGAAGACACACACTGTGTAGAAAAGAGTAATTTAGATTTACATATGAAATCATTCACGGCAATTAGGGTGACACGTCTAGCAAAAATGTTTACTTTTTATATTATTCTTCTCTACATCAAATATCGTTAAATAATATTCCATTCCTCAAATATTGATTAAAAGTAAAGGAAAATATAACAGGAAAAAAATACCTACTAAATAGGTACTAGAATATAATTGTGTCTAATTTCGGCTCCCACCTGGTCCGAAAGTGCCAAAAATGCTGGCAGCATTACCGCCTTGCACAGCGAGTGAAATTTGCTGGACCAGGTAGGATCCGGAGCGTGGGTTATTATTTTTGGGGACAGATTATTTTGAATATGCAGTGTAAAACATTTTTCTGTAAGGGTAAGAGTGTTTCAAAATAATAAATTAATAATTGATTCGCTCCAGAACTTGTAAATGACGGTGTCAATACAGCCAAGCCATCGTGAGACGGGGCTGGGCAAGTCTCCCGCATTTCCAGCTGTAGGATATGTCCAGGTGGGCCAAAATATTTAGATACTGAGAGGGACCCACGTAATGGCTCCTCCACATGATGGGCCATCATAGGGACGCAGCTATGCGTTAGACGATATTGCGATCTCGTTCCGTCGTATAGCTGCGTCCTTATGATGGCCCATCATGTAGAGCTAGCCTAACACCTTGAAGGGTTGTATTTTATTATTTAACAGGACATAAGGCATTCTAATTTCGTAAACTTGAAAATGGGTTGAGTTTTCACATGAGCTTTTTGATGTTACTCGTCTTGATTATTATACAAGGTGTAACAAAAATACTGGTGATCCTTTAAAGGGCATAATTTGGGCATTATTCTAATTACGAAAAAGTAAGAAAAAAAATATCTTTCCCGAAAAAAAATTTTGGTTTTGTATGGAGGGTTGGCCGGCTCGGACGACGTGCCCCATACAAAAAAAAAATTTTTCGCGCCAAAAATTTTTTTCTCCTACTTTTTCTTACTCGCAATACGATACCAATTATGCCCTTAAACGGATCACCAGTATTTTTGTTACACCCTGTATTATGTCGATGCTTGAACGCCGCAGGCGGAGCCGGAGGTAGGCAGAGTGAATAGGAAATTTCGGGACGACTTAAACGCATTTTACACGACGGTGGAATAATACAATAAACGTGGTTAGGTGGAAAATAAGGGTGGAGCCCTTTTCTAGCAATGATACACTAAAACAGGCTAAGAAAAAAAAGAATACTTATATTGTAAAACTGATTTATTATAAAAATATTAGATAATAACGGTTTTATTAGTAATCGATTATTTTTCGCAGCCCTAAAGCAACGATTCATTGAATAATTATGTTAATTGGCGCAGTTATGGAAAAGTCGATAAAAAGGGAAATGATCGGTGCGCGGGGGGTGGGTGATAATTTATATGATTATATCGATGGCTATAAATCGAGGTGGATTACGATTTCATTACAATTTTGTCAGTTTAATGGTCTTTGATGGAATCGAGCAAAGTGTCGGTAGGGTACGGCTGCCTTTCCACCAGAGATGAGCGCGGATGTGTTGCGAGGGATGTGTTTGTTAAGAACCAATCCTAGAGCTGCGCTGTGCGAGGATATACAAATGAAGTGATTCTATTCGTTTTCAAAAACACATTATTCGCAACACATCTTTGCTCATCTCTGGATGCAGCGCAGCCTAAAGTTCATATTGTCGTGCCCTCGGTAATGAAGGTATCGAAGGTAATAAGGTTCGGTAGTTTATTCTCATGACAGTCATGTTAAATACTTGTTAAAATAGTTTTAAATGTCACAAAGTTAGATATACATAGTGAATCCGACCGCTAGCTACGCTTAAAAATTTCGTTATCTTAAATACATATATCCTATTTAACAAACAAACGCTATCTGATTTAATATCTAACTCAATAAGTTGACATTACAACCATAAAACATTGTGTGTATATTGTAGCAAGCAAATAAAGAGTATATCTATCTATCTATCTATCTATCCATAACCATATTACTTTGCATATATACACATCGCTAGCTTTAAATTTACTATTACTGCCACCCAGCACCCAGCTTTAATAAAATTTAATTCTCTACTCTTGCTTCAAACTAAACCGGCGAAAGCGCAGTCAAAAATGCTCGCCATCGGCAAAGTTGGCAATATTGGCGAAGTTCGCCCTCGCACCAGTATATCAGGAGCAGGGAAATAAAACGTGCACGTGGTATCTTGTTTCGATAGCGGTCCGGCGCAGAAATTGAATGAAAACATTGAATATTTATTCTGAGACGATGGCGCGCTGCAACGCTCGGGGCGGGCAAAGAGCGTCGATGCTAGAGGGGGTAGGGAACTGCCAATTTCAAGTCTCGTATGAAGTTGAGTCTATTAGATGCCTTAGTTTTAAACTTCACTGAAAAAAAAATGTTTGATAGCAGCAACCAAACTTCGTCTACTAAGTAACTTATGTTAAGACTTCAAAACTAAGCCTTAGTTTATTACTTACCAAAATCGTTTGTTATTTATACGTAAACTTTGAGTTGCAATCAAATAAACTTTATTAACTCCTTACCAAATTTTGGTTATTGATGAAATAGCCAAAGCAGTTCGCTTGCCCTTTTTTTCTGTGTTGACTCAGTTTTGAAGACTGGTTTGCACTTCAATACGATTGATGATTGTTCTCCAGAGAAACTGGCGATAAAAATTTAAAATGATATTTGATCTTTTTAACTGAAACAGAGGACCCATGTCCACTTTAAAAGCAACCATCGCATCTTCCCAAACAATTCAACGATCAACGATTTTCTTTGGGTACTCTTAATTATACTTACCTACATACCTACTCGTAACCTTCAAAATCAATGACCGAGTACGTCTTTATTCATCGTTTTTTACATAGTCTTCTTTTGAGTCGCGCAAAATTAAAAAGGGATTGCTCGCTGTTAAAAAAACTGAAGCATTAATTGAGTCAATCAACTTTTTATAGCGCCTGGTTGCTGGTTACGTCCCTTGGACAACCAAAGATTTTCTATGAAATAGTATTAGTGCTCTCCCTTATGGGAATATAGTTCAGAGCTGGATACGGTTACCTTCTTTTAGTATGTTGTTGGGCACGACACTAGGACCCCAAAACTGCCCAGAGACCGGGACGTCGATGAATGTCTCTCGAGTAATGACGTCATAAAAATGGCTGCCGCTTCGTTACGAAAAGTGTAAATTTCATCCAAACTGTGCATTGCACCTATACGTGTGTAGTATCAAACGAAAGAAGATTAAATGTGCTATATTGTTGTAATACATTATATACTACTGTATATTACAGTTTGACAGCTATAAACGAAAACCCAAAATCAGGCTAAAAAATAATTCGGATATTTGCATTATACAACTAAATTATAAGTCCAACTTTAAAGCCGAGTACTACAATAACAAAACAGGCTATTTAAGCTATACATTGCTATAAAAATTATTAAAATCTGGTAATAATTGTGGCAGCTATGTTAAAAAACATGTCGGCAGTGCCGAGCTATTTCCTTAGACAGAAAAAATAACAATTTTCACAATTTACAGAATATCCGCAGAAGCTTCGAGTATATTGTTGGTCAAATAATTTGGAGCCCTTAAATGTCGGAAAAATATCTCTATAGTGATTGAGGTCCAAATAATGACGTTATGAACGTGGGCACTACCGAAATTTGTAAAACATAAATTAAAGCTATACCGTAACACATACACACATGTGTGTAGCATCAATCGAAAGCTTATTAAATTTACTATAATACATACATACATTATTTGTGAAAATAATGCACAGTTTAGGAGTTGTTGACAAAATAAAATATTTTTTTAGGAAAATAAAATGTATATGTTAATTCTGTGGCCAAAGAAAATACAATACACGAATGTTTTGTATAGCATTAAAAACACCAACTATTCAGCTTTAAAACACAGTTTGAATTTATAAAATTTGATAAGAACTATAAAAGTTGTGCTTACAACTCTAAAGCACACTAACTATTTTACCTACAATGCACTCATACTATGAGAAGCTTGGGCCTAATTATTGACTAGTTTTTTCTAAATTTTGTAAGGATTTAGGGTTCCTTGTCATTAAAGTAAATAAAAAAATCGGCCAAGTGCGAATTGACTCGCGCTCCGAGGATTCCATATACATCACACAATTTTAACAATTTGTATTTTTAAGACCAACTTACGCTTGACCGCAGACTTTTTAGTGTTTTTTTCTTTAATGTACAGGCAAAAAACTATATTAGGTTTTTTTTTCTAAAATGTAGGTTCGTCGGTTTCCGGGGGACGGAGAGCAATGGAAAATTTTCGCCTTATTTCTTAAATAACTTCAAAACTATTAAAATTTAAATTATAAAACTTATATATTTGTAGTTTTCACATCAAATCCTTTCATTTGATATATAACAAGGTATAGTTTGTAAGTAATTTAAGAAATAAGGCAAAAATTTTCCATTGCTCTCTGTCCCCTGGAAACCGACGAACCTACATTTTAGAAAAAAATACGTAATATAGTTCTTTACCTGTACATTACAGAAAAAAAACACTAATAAGTCTGCGGTCAAGCGTAAGTTGGTCTTAAAAATACAAATTGTTAAAATTGTGTGATGTATATGGAACCCTCGGAGCGCGAGTCAACTCGCACTTGGCCGATTTTTTTATTTACTTTAATGACAAGGAACCCTAAATCCTTACAAAATTTAGAAAAAACTAGTCAATAATTAGGCCCAAGCTTCTCATAGTATGAGTGCATTGTAGGTAAAATAGTTAGTGTGCTTTAGAGTTGTAAGCACAACTTTTATAGTTCTTATCAAATTTTATAAATTCAAACTGTGTTTTAAAGCTGAATAGTTGGTGTTTTTAATGCTATACAAAACATTAGTGTATTGTGTTTTATTTGGCCACAGAATTAACATATACATTTTATTTTCCTAAAAGAATATTTTATTTTGTCAACAACTCCTAAACTATACATTATTTTCACAGATAATGTATGTATGTATTGTAGTAAATTCAATAAGCTTTCGATCGATGCTACACACATGTGTGTATGTGTCATGGTATAGCTTTAATTTATGTTTTACAAATTTCGGTAGCGGTCACGTTCATGACGTCATTATTTGGACCTCAGTCACTATAGAGATATTTTTCCGACATTTAGGGGCTCCAAATTATTTGACCAACAATATACTCGAAGCTTTTGCGGATATTCTGTAAATTGTGAAAATTGTTATTTTTTCACTCTAAGGAAATAACTCGGCAGTGCCGACATGTTTTTTAACATAGCTGCCACAATTATTACCAGATTTTAATAATTTTTAGAGCAATGTATAGCTTAAATAGCCTGTTTTGTTATTGTAGTACTCGGCTTTAAAGTTGGACTTATAATTTTGTTGTAAAATGCAAATATCCGAATTATTTTTTAGCCTGATTTTGGGTTTTCGTTTATAGCTGTCAAACTGTAATATACAGTAGTATATAATGTATTACAACAATATAGCACATTTAATCTTCTTTCGTTTGATACTACACACGTATAGGTGCAATGCACAGTTTGGATGAAATTTACACTTTTCGCAACAAAGCGGCAGCCATTTTGATGACGTCATTACACGGGAGACATTCATCGACGTCCCCGTCTCTCGGCAGTTTTGGGGTCCTAGTGTCGTGCCCAACAACATACTAAAAGTTGGTAACCGTATCCAGATCTGAACTATCACTTAGGCCCTCTCCCATAACGGAGGGGACTATATGAGGATGTCCCTCGGACAACGGGGACAGAGTAAACAACATTAAAAAGTTGATTCGCCCAATTATAAGCGCGCTCTCGTCTAAATAAGTTCTTAGTTCGTATAGCTAAGCCAACATCAACACGAGACACATCACTTCATATCAGGCACGTGTCACATCTACGTGCGTTATTCTCCACTCGCCCCGGGATCATCTTGCGACTCTCCTTTTAATATTTGATCTGCATATTTATAAATCGCGGACTGTTTGACCCGCGCCGCGCGCCGGCGGCTGTTTGCGGATTTGTAGTTTATTTCGGACCCGCTTGTTACTGACTACGGGCGGAGATACAAAGAACACGCTCGTTTGGGTTTGCTTGAAGCAAGGAACAAGATTTTGTTTGGCTACTTTTTACTTTGTTTGATATTTTGAAGTGTAAGACAGTGAGATTCTGCATTGTTACGTTAATTTATACTATAGGTATGATTATAATATAAGTGAGAGAATTATCTACTTATTCTATGCATGTGAAATGAACCTATGCAGGTTCTAGAATACTATTTATTCTAACTTACTCGCTCTATTTATGCCTTTTAGAGTAACTTTGTGGGTCAAAATACTGTTGTTTAATACTAATTCTGCACAGTACAAATCTTAACAGAGCACAGAACTTTTTTGTCCAAGTGGATAACAAACATTTTTATTGTATCTCTGGAGTACGCTAGCGCTCGCTGTGTCTGTGAATGCGTCCTATACGCAGAGATTTCTAGTACCTCCACAATTTTCTTCGCTAGCGCAAGCACAACACCCTTTTGCCCATGTTTACTGTTTACAATAAAATTTGCATCGACGGACGCGCTGGCACACGGCGTCATGGCACTGGGAGGGGAGGGGATAAGATCCACCACATAACTACTCTTTCCCACATACTTCTTCACTCTCACAGGGCACAAAGCCTTTTTGTCCGTGTTTGCACAGCAGCCTCCTTAACAGTCGGCCCTGGTGCGTCTCCGGCGCTGCTATCACGGAGAACTCGGTGCCCAGGCGCAGCGTTGGTGCGTTGAGGGACGCGTTGGCGAGCGGCCATGGCACCGAAAGTAGTGGTGTCAGTTTAGGAGTGGGGTCACTGTAATAAAATCGTTTAATTTGTCATTAATTCTATTATAAAATAACATAACACAATCCGAAGGCCGTCCATGGTTGTCATTTTATCGCCTATCCCGTCATGCGTCACTTTCGCACTTACATACTTGTTAGAACGTGACGGCTATGGTGACAGGCGATAAAAACCCGACCACATTAGGCTAGCTGATAAAAAAAAAAATATATAGAGACCACACTCTACCAAATTGGCACTTTTGGGAAGTAGACAATAATAAGCTATGGCGAATCTAAAGCTCTTGTAAAATTTGATGGACGATTTTATAACTGCATCTAATGGTATTGGTTGAAGATGAGTATGGTACTGTAGGCACTAGCCTTTATTAAATGGTATGGTACTACTTATAGGTTAGTACCTATAAGTAGTACCATACTTAGGTTTTACAGATTTAATCAACAGAAGTACCTACAACTTTAATTATAATTATCTTACCAGACAAGTTTCGCGATTATAGGTAGTGTCAAAGGTTAAGCAGAAGCGTGCTTAGATGAGACCTTATTTACAAGTTTATACCTACGTCGTGTGCGCAGTTGTCAGCTGACCACATCGTAGGCCTTGCGAAATGACTGCGCTTGCATTACCATTACCGTGTCTGCGCACTGCCGTTTTGCAATATGTTGTAGGCTTGGCTTACGAGCACTATGATTGCACTGCCATAAACAATATAGTTATGACGGGTGAGCTCCTAAGTCTCACGTAGTAAGTTATCAGTCTAACCTAGCACAAATTAAGGAATTCTCACATTTTTTTCGGTTTTACATCTTTGTCGCTGGCATCAAAAATGACATAAATATAGGTGTGCCAAATCTAGATGCAGAATAATACAAGCACACATCACAAACTCCTATTCGGGCACTAAATCTGAAGTGGGCATAAGATTAACAGTGAAACTTACCCAAACTTCATAAAGTTAGCCAGCATAGTGGTCAGTCGGTCTATGAACAGCCCATCGTCGCGTGAGACCGGCAGCGTCAGCCCAGCCGGCTTGAAGATATAGAAGATGTCATCCGAGTGAGATGCGCCTTTCAGCCCCGACTTATATCCGAACAGCCCTTTTGCAAAGTTCCTCTCACCCTCGTACGAAAACATGTAGTTATACACGGGCGCTCCCTTTTCGACCATCATTTCTCCAAACGCATTGACTGATGCGTATGCGATCCAATCTGAGTAATAGTTCACTACCGCTTTTACGTTTATACTGCTAATCTTTTTACCCCCAAAATAATATGTGCGCAGTTTTTTGACTATCTTCATCTTTTCTAATTTACAGCAATGGGAAAATACTGATGGCAGCCTTTGGTCGAATTCTGATTCCCATTCTTTGAAATCCCGATTGCTATTTAGTCCGTAGAACAACATGCCTTCCACGTCAGCGTATCCTATGATCATCGGGATTGGTTTAAAAGATTCTGACTGTATTACTTCGTATGGGGTATTCCAAAAAAATGGGTCAGGAAAATTGACATCTAAACATGGTGAATATTTGAAATATCTGGTGTTTACGGATCTATCATGCGTGCTTATCAATAAATCTTTCAATGTTGCGTTTAAAAAAACGTTGTATATGTCTTGTTCATTTTTGACTAGTCTTAGCTTACTGGCGTCTTCAAAAGCGGGTTTTAATGGTTCCAAGTTAAACGCCCAAGGGCTGAAAGGGTTTCCACTCATGAAAACAGCTTTGTGAAATAAACCATCGCTAGATTTAGAGAGTAAATGCATGGCAGCGGCGCTGGCGCCTGCGCTTTGCCCTGCGATGGTCACATTGTCCGGATCTCCTCCAAACGCTGCGATATTCCTCCTTATCCACTTTAGAGCCGCAACTTGGTCTTTCAAGCCTAGATTGGCCACTCCGTTCAAGCATAAAAAGCCTAAAACGCCGACTCTGTAGTTGATTATGACGGCTATCACATTTTTGGCGACGAGGTATTCAGGATCGTAATGTGCTTTAGTTCCGTAGTAGTAAGCGCCTCCGTGAATGAACACGAGGACTGGGAGGTGGGTGGGGTGCGGGGGGGTGTAGACGTCGAGGTGGAGGCAGTCCTCGGAGCCGAGGGTCAGGAAGGAGACGGTCTGTGCGCACGCGCCGAGGCGGTTGACGGCGTAGAGCGTGCCGCGCCAGCGCGGAGCGGCTCGTGGGGGCTGGAATGAAAAAAACACACGCGTGAACTGTGATTAAGTATTAGATGTTGACACCGTCAACACTAAGGGCCAGTTGCAACAATCGCAATCAGTTATTGTAGATTGGGTTCTGTTTTTTTTTGTATTGAGCCCATACACATATTTCAGCATAGTACTGGTTTATTATCTGGACGCTGAATTCAGCACAAGTGGATGTGCCTCAAGTCAGAAATTCCGCTCCTATCTTTTCAATGACAGAGCACGTACTACAAGTTATCTGTAATTGACAATTTTTAACATTACCCTCCTGTCAGCAATTTCAATTGCACATGCACAAGGCGTAAAAAATATGATTTTGTTTTTATTTCATTTGGATATGGAGATGGGAGTAATATCCCTTTAGCCCTGAATAGTGTGTCTGTCGTTGAGGCCCATATCCCAGCAAAAATCTTAAGCTGGCTCTACATGATGGGCCATCATAGGGACGCAGCTATACGACGGAACGAGATGGCAATATCGTTAGCTCCCTCTAACGCATAGCTGCGTCCCTATGATGGCCCATCATGTAGAGGCGCCATTAAAGCGCGAGTCAGCCATACGTCGGTTCGCGGCTAGCGACATCTTGTGACAATGACAACAGTACGCCTAGCACATGATTGACACGTCAGTATGTCGCGCGCGAGATAGTCTATCCGTCCTTTTCTGACTGTGTCAATTAAAAAGAGACGGGTAGTCTATCTCGCGCGCGAGATACCTACTGTCGCATCAGTCATGTGCTAGGCGTGCAGGTATTGGCTATGTGCGAAGTGCATGGTGGGGGTAACGTGAACGATCGCAGCGCACAAGTAACAAGAAATTGGGCTCTTGTCAATATCACATTTCTAAATATTTGACATCACCCGTAGGGTCAACTGTCAAAATAGTGAATCAGCCAGTGACATTTCATATAAGCAAGGAGTATATGCCATTAATAAAAAAGAAATAAACTCTTTCACCCCCTGCTCAAGAGATGGCGCCACACTCGTGCACACAGTTAAAACTTTAAAAAAAATGAGGGTTTCCGCGATCGAGATTTTCACTAGATGGCAGTACCGTGGCGAGAGGCGTGGCTGTCATAATCCACCAATCATGTTTTTTTTTATTGGTGGATTTTGACAGTTGTTGTCAAAAAGAACTCTGGCCACGTCCACGTGCTGCCATATCATATAGCTCACCGAAGGAAGCCCACTAACTGCTCGATAGGGGAAATAATTCATGTATAGCTGAATTTTGGCAGAGTTGTAGATAAAGGTGTCTTACACAACATACTAAAAGTACTCGCGGTTAGAGGCGCCGCTAACGGGGAGAGGGGGGTGTAAAGATCCCTTTTTTTGGCTTTTCATAAATAACTCAGTAGCGGTGGCTCATACGAAAAAATGTTCTTCTACTTAATTAATCCACAAATAATTTTCTACAAAAAAGGTTCTTTACACTTTTTTGCTGGGATCAATGTATAATGAGATTTCGAGGAAATACGATAATCACTTTTTGAAACTTTCGGAGCTATTATTTACGAAACTATTAGTTTTGTCTAAAAATTGTTTTAGTAAACCCATATTTATATTAAAATACCTATCCAACGACACCCCACACATTAGGGGTGGATTAAAAAACAGAATTTACCTCCCACTTCATGTGTTCGGGAGGTACCCTAAAAAATAATATTTTTCAGATTTTGTTTTAAAACTTTGTCTGCGTGTTCAAAACACATACTCATAAGAAGTTTTACTATTCTAGTACTAACCATCAGTGCACAAAGCCGTGAACGGACAGACGGGGACAAACGGACAGCGAAACTATAAGGGTAGGAAGTTGATTGCAGGCATCCATAGGCTACGGGAACTGCTTATCATGAGACGGGTCGTATGCTTGTTTGCCACCCTCGTGGCATAAAAAATAAAAAGTAAAAAAATACCCTCTTCAACCTTCTCAGTGATGGTTAGTACTAGAATAGTTAAACTTCGTCCAAACCTTGACTTTGTTTTCAAGTAATTAATAATTTAATTTTTTTTTGAAATTTGTTTTACTAAATAAGTTTAGTTTGAAATGGGTGTTTTCTCTGTAAATCGGCCATTTAAAATGGTCAACCCCAAAGAATTAATAAAAATCTCATCCCAATAGGGAATATTACGCAAAACTCTGCGTAGGGGGCGGCACTATAGCACATCCAGAGGGCCTACCACGAAACACGAAAATAAAAATTTCGTTACCTGGTTCTCTGTCACTCTTTCATACTCGAGCGATAGAGAGGCACATGTCAAAATTTCGATTCTCTCGTTTCACGATAGGCCCTTCGTAAACAAACCGCCTTGGTGCACAAATGACATATTTATTCGTTATAAATTGTGTATAAAAACTGTTTAAGGCCTAGTATGTATTAAGAACTCTATGGTTTACCGGTGTGCTAGTGCTGCACTCTGGTGGCAGAACATTGCAGTAATATCCCCTATTTTATTTATAATGAATTTAAATTGACTTATATAAAATTTCGCTTGCAGACGTTTCTGCTTAATACAACAATTTATTTTGATTAATATTAAGTTTTATAATATAAAATGAAATAAAATTAAAAGTAATTTAATCTAATCCACTGTCAGTTAAAATACATTAATACTTATAATACCCTGGCGGCAAACTTAGTTGCACAAGGTGTAAAAAAATAGAATTTGATTTGAATTTGAATTGATGAATGGTTACAATATCATCGCGACGTCGATATTTTAGAAAAAATCTTAACAGCGCGAGTCAGCCTCGCAGCTCGCGCGGCGCTAGCGACATCTCTCGGGTACGTAGGTTAACTAGGTCTTGTTTATGTAAGAATACAAATTAGGTGATGTTTACCAAAACTACAATACAATACAATACAAATACTCTTTATTGAACACCTCAAAAACAAAACCAGTACAGGAGAAAAAATATAAAATTAAAAACTACATAACTACACTGGACATGTTTTTTCAGAAAATCAATAAAACTAATTAACTCTTAAAGTATTGCTACCTAGAGTCTAAAATCTTGTGAATTAACTCTGTAAATTACCACAGAGCTGAGAATAAACTTATATTTCAGTGTTTATAAATATTCTAGGAAATGAAAAAAAGAGGAAAATATCTATGTCAGATAAGTCGTTTTTGTAAAATATTTGTCCGTTATGTTGTTTTTGTGTGAAATCGCGACAAATTTACCTACTAGCAACTTTATACTTTTTTGTTGTGTTCAAGTTAATTTCTTTAATGAGTGACTTTATTTTTACTGACTGTGCTCTACCACGTTTCGCTCTTCATTCAGAAAAATCCAATGAAAAAGAGTTAGGGGAAGGCGGGGTTGAAAGTGCCGGAGGTAGGTTGTGCCGACCTCAATAACTTTTTAAATAAAAGAGATACCGATTCGGTAAAAATGGGCAATTATAGCCTCAGATAACGTGCCATATTGGCAACAATTTTATTTTTACTAATCATGACGGTTGAGTGGCTGGGTGCGCAAATATCCAGAAGCTATCAAAATAATACACTTGTACATTTTTTCGTGCTTAAAGTATTTGGTCTGTATCTGCACACTTTGGACCGATTCAATCGTTGCTTTCCTAAATTATAATGATATTATTTAGGTATCTGATTGTTAAGTTATTTTTTTAAATTGATCGATACGGTCCCCAATACGCCTGTTTTAGTCGGTAACCCGAACTTGGGGTTCAATGTGCCCTTTTGAAGGGGCAGGTTGTTCCCAAGAACAGATCAACCCGATCGACCTCAATTGTACTAAAAAATTTTTTTTGTCGAATTCTCATTAGATACGAAGCGTAACCATTAAAATAGGACTAAAAGAGGTTAAATATTTAAAACAAAAGCTAAAGGAGTAGAAACCAATGAAAACTGTGACTAGATTTTTTATTATTTTGTACTTGACGCCCAAAAAGGGTAGCACTTAGTCGTGCAGTGCATAGATATTTATGCTCATAAGAACATAAATCGTTTGTTTTATAACTGATATCTAATTAATTTTGACAGTTTTTGATATAATCTATCCGGAACAATTTGCCCCACTGAGGGCTCAACTTACCCCAACGAGGGGCTAAAAGTGCCGCTCCGAAATCTGTTGAATAAATGCTAGTATAAAAAAAACTATTGCGATTTTCGTTGAAATTACTACGTCGTTTCAAAGAAAAATAGACATTCTTATAATATTGCCACATTATTAAATTGAAACTCATTATTTTTATGGCAAAATCTTATGATATTTGAAAATCGGCACGTCGAACCCCGCCTTCCCCTACTTAGAAAAATTGTTTTTTGGTAAAACTTAGTCAAATTGTGTCTTTTTTGGACAGCTTACGTAACCTAGCTGTAGCCCCATCATAGCTGAACACAATTAATACCAATAACTCAAATCCGAAAAAAATGTTAGTTATGTTGTTTTTGTAAACATTCCTTCAAATTTTGCGAAACTTAAGGGTCAGCCGGTCGGTAAGGTTTATGGCCTCCTACCCTAGTCGGTAGTTACCTGGTTACAGCATTTATTAGTAGCATAGGTACTGTATACACCTCACCTGAAACCGCCCACTGACGGCATAAGGTATCCCATAGTACCTCCGTTGTCCAGAAACGCTGCACAGGCCCCGCAGCCGCCCCTGCTCGACCCTTATCTCAGGGGTGAAGATGCACATGCACACTGCCTTCACGTAACACAATGCTAATATAGTTCTCATTATGTCAACTAAATTTTACTTGATAATGCATCTTGTTTTTCTTGTATGTAACTTTCTTTTACAAGATATGTGGTGTTCGGAATATGGCCATTAGAATTAAAACAAAAATCAGATCAGATCATTCAGACCTTATGTTATTTGTTTGTTAAAAAAGGGTTAACTAACTTTAATGATCACCGCAGAAATAAATAGGACATTACTGTATGCGCGTCCTAAACTTAAATCAACACGAAGTTAAAAAGAAAAGCCGAAATTAAATTACCGAAATAAAAGATAAATCCAAATATCGGAATTTTAAAATACCTACACCTTTTTCTTTGTGCAACATTTTATAAACCAAAATCCTAAATAAAGTTTTGACTGTTTTTAAAAGGATAAACTAATAGAGATAATAGTTATGTGTACGCACGCACGTGACGAATATTTAATCCACTAAGAAATCCGATAAACTAGCCGAACTTTAAAATTATAACCATGAAAGAAAGTGCAGCATTATCAAACAAAACAACTGCAAGGAAACACAAGTATCTATGTGACCGCAATAACATTGTCCAACACGAAACAAAACTACTCGAACACAATATGGACCGACACTTCACTCCTTTTGTCTCTCCACTTCCCTCCAACTTGCCGAACCTTTGTGGAGGAAATTAAATAAAGTTGGTCTGTACGTCTTACGAGATGCAACTGCATTGGAAAGTGCAGCTGCAGTTATGCAAGCCTGGTGCAGTGGGAAGCGGATCGGTGAGACGGTGAAAGGTCAAGTTGATCTAGACAGGCTGGGCTTTTACTCTAATGACGTTTAGGAATACTGAGGCAATCTGAAAAATTAGTAAATAGGTCTTAATTATTCAAACTCAGCCAAGGCTGCATTTCCACCAGAGATGAGCGAGGATGTGTTGCGAGGGATGTGTTTGTTAAGAATCAATCCTAGAGCTGTGCTGTGCGAGGATTTTTATAAACAAATGAAGTGATTCTATTGGTTTTCAAAAACACATCATCGGTTATCTCTGGTGGAAACAGACATAAGAGAGTTTCGTACTTTACAAAACACAAAAAAGAACAAATGATAAAAGATACAAATGGCGAAAAGAAAAACGTATTTTGATGAAATTTAGGTTTGGTAGAGGCTAGTTTTGTTCCGATTACAAGTGTATAAGGGATCAACTTCATAACTATAGTCTCTGCTAGGTAGAAGCATAATTTAGAAATCTTAGCATTTAGCTGTATCGTTGTTGTTCTTTTTAATATGTAGTATGGTTGCAACGGAAGACCAGCGCTGGCCTTGCCAGCATTAACGCTGAGTTGCAACCATTTCGTGACAAAGTGTGTGTATTTTTCTGTTTGTTTCCTTTGTATATGTTTGTCATGAATAAATGTTTCTTTCTTTCTTTCTTCTTTCTAATATATTACAATTTATGATTTCATGAATCTGTTTATTACTATTTACTAATATAATAGGTAGATACATAAGAGTCAGTTCCTTTATTCTACTAAGTATTTTTTGTGTTACAAGAGGAATTTCTTGGCTGCACCTCGGTGACATAGCCGAGAAGCCGGACATCGCATTTCCATGCCCGCCCACTTTATAACAATTAGCGCGGGTATTTTTCTTTATTACCGCTTCCGTCTTAATTGCTCGAAATAAATGAATTGTTTTCGCTGCGTTTGTTTGCACTCCCATTGGCTCCACTTTATGTGCTTTAACTTGCCGTTTCTTTGACTAATTAAAACTTTTTTTGTAAGATTTTTTACAGATTTTTTATTTGTAAGTTTTTAGTTTTAGATATCTGTATTTAGTCTGTAATTATACTTTTGTTGTTGTAATAATTAAACCTGTCAGTATCTAAGTGTCTAAATTTTCTTCCAACAGATTTTTTGTATTATTTAGTTACATTTTTTTTTTCAATTATTTTAAAGAAATAATTGAATTTCATTTTATAGCATCTCTTATAGCCATTGCGTCAATATTATTATAATTCGTATCCTGGACTACATTTTATATTAGCAGAGACTATAGAGAAATAGACGGCCAGAGCCTAAGAACTTTTTGAAGCTCAAGTCGATTGCGCCATCTATGTCAAAGCCACCTAAAGAATTAGTAAAGCTAACCATTTTCATCAGTTTTTATGTAATTTAGGGACCGGACCGGACCGTATTCATATACCTTTTTGAGGTGGAGCAGAATTCAGTGGAGCTTTTGCACCCTTCCTTAGTGTCACTGTGTCATTTATATGATCCAGTAACAACAATATTACCAATTTTACTTTATATCATATATGGAAAACATTTCGAAGTAGTTTACAGTTGAAGTAATATTTTGGCATACAAACGTAGCGCTTGTAGATTAGCTGTGCGACGAAGTTAGCGCCATTATCGCAGTTCCTCAGTCGGCAGGTAAGTGCGGCAATAACCGAGTCTTGGCTGACACCACTACAGGATCAGAAGCGCAACTTTTATTCTATGTACGTCATCCCGGCGGTGCCTCTCCAAGCTGAAATATTTCAAATATTATGTACCTACATCAGCAGCTCGAGGGTTCTTTGCTGTCTGGAAACCGTGATAGAATTAGTCATTGGTCCAATTTTACTTAACATTAGGTAATTTCCAAATAGGTAATAAGTAGTTAATATACGGGAAGTAGTATTTTATTATTCGTATACAATAGTTAAGTAGTGCTTATAAATCAGCTGTGTGACGAAGCAATTACCGCTGTTCCATAGTCGTAGGTCCATACCAACAAAAATGCAACTTTTATTTAGCGTCAGATCAGCGGGCCTAGCGCAAACTTAAAAAAATCTAAAATTCGCTAATCTTTGTTAGCATCGGTCTTGCATATTGGAAAAAGAGTGATGACGATGCGACCAATGAAGTGGTTCGCGGTTATAGGCCAGACCTTCAGCACAGATTATATAATAGTTCTTCCTTCAGCTCTTCCACTTCCTTTTGACAGTCGGGATTATACGGCGTTTGGCTTTCGCTGTCCCTTTTCCTATCCGTGAGCCAAATGTGATGGACTAAGAGATGGCCACGTCAGATATATAACCTGTGATAGAGCCGTAGAGAGAGGAGACACCTGTTTTATTTTATCGCTGTGTCTAACTGACGTACTACACAGGAAATAAAACATCACGTTCCATATTGTACTTTTTTAATTATTTTATTTATGTACTAAATCGCACAGGACACTTTTTTATTACCGCGATGGTGGCAAACAAGTACGACCCGCCTGATGGTTAATGCAGTAGCTGCTTTAATTTACAAACACGTTTGATATTTTTGTTAGATAAGTCAGAAACAATGATAATTGAAAATATTTTGATACTCGCCTCATTGTTGTCGCTGATGGACGATTTTGAAAATGATCGAAATTTTGATAAAAATTGCGTGAGTGACCCGTTTTAATGTTTGAGTTTCACGAGAGTTTTATTTTTAAAATAATTGAGTTTAAAATAATAAGACAGAAAATTAATAAAATTGGTTTGTTGAAGCTCTATTCTGTTCCGTGCACTGTGTATTGCTCTGACAGACAGAAGCAGTCGTAACTGCCTTAAACTCGGAGTTACGGCAATTTGCCTCGCGACCGTCGGCGCCATCTTGAACAACTTGCATTGTGACGAGGATTTGATTGATTTAATCGACTGCTGATGCTCTAACTTTGTAATCAGTGCAATAGTAAACTGTAATGTAATTAGTAGTTACTACTAAAAGCTGGTGTGGTTATTTAGTTTTGGTAGATGCCGTGAAACTCCCAACCCAAATATAGTCCAGTACTTAGGCGCGGAAACAGGGGTACAAGTGCACCCCTGAATGAAATCCTTAACCCGCGCCTGCCCCTGCCTGTACCCACCTACTGCAACTAGTTCAATGCGAAATTAAGTATCAGCCCCAATTTTCTTTATGGTTCTACAAATTTTTGAACATGTTTTGCCTCAATACTGCTTTATTTAAACAAGAGTCACACTTGAATGAAGTGGGTTTAGTGGTCAAAACCGATAAGTCTAAAAAATAGTTTTTGAAATTATAACCATGCGTGATTTACGTAGAGGTCGTATTAAAATGAAAAAAAAAAAATATCTCGAGTTATCGCGTTTGACCACAATACCCTTCGAGTTAGTTTTGGAACATAGTCATAGTTAGGAGCTTTTAGAGTTGTAGACTACCGTCATTCAAGTTTTTTTTGCCACAAGTTTTTGGTTTAAGTGCCAGTCTTTTTACAAAGCTTTATAAATTCATCGTCCTGTTATATCGCGACTGTCAATGAGGGAGATATATTATCTGCTTAGTAAACATGGCTGCAGCCGCGGTGCCGGTCCATTGCGGACGGATTGCCGACGTGTGGCGTGTCGTCTCATCGATGGACACGGTGTATAAAGTTGACAGTATTTTAAGTGATAAAAAAAAGATAAAAGATAAAAGATATTTATTCTTCAATTTAGGCACATTACAATGCACTTATGAACGTCAGAGAGAAAAGAAACTACCACCGGTTCTAACCCTACACCTCTGACCCGAGAAGTATTACTTATTACCGGCAAGAAACTCGGCGGGACTTATTTTTTCAAAACAGTACTACAAATACATTAAAGATACTATATACAATAATGCGTAGTTCTTCAAGAAGGCATATCAAAACAGCTTGAGAGACAGACATGTACCTGCCTATTGTGTAATTAAAATGAAAAATAAAAATAAAATCCAAATCTGACTGCTTCGCAATACGTTTGATATTCTTTCTTACTTGAACTGTGTCCTCTAAATGTTAGATGATTTTATAGATTCTGGTTTGGGCCATGCATATATGTCTGTCATATAGTCCTCGACCCTGTAATAACCCTTTGACATTAAAGTTTTTTTCAAGTATTTCTTAAGAGCGGGAAATGATAGATTCAAAACATCGACGGGTAACTTGTTATAAATATGAATACCCTGGCCAAAAAATGACTTATATGCTTTGCGGACACGACATCGTCTGGTAGCAAGCTTGTTTTTATTTCTAGTGTTATAGCTGTGGATGTCAGAATTCTTCTTGAATGTGTGTATATTCTTTACAACAAAAATAATATTATCATAGATATATTGGGACGCAAGAGTTAAAATATTAATTTCTTTAAATAATTCTCTAATTGATGTACCTGCCTTTAAGTTATACATAAAGCGAATGGCTCTTTTCTGTAAAACAAAAATAGTCTGTATGTCAGCTGCTTTGCCCCAAACCAGAATTCCATATGACATTACACTATGAAAATAACTATAATAAACTAAGCGAGCTGTCTCAATATTAGTCAGTTGTCTAATTTTTCTAACGGCATGAGCGGCTGAACTTAGTCTAAGAGCGAGTTTTTTTATATGAGGACTCCATTGTAAATTTTTGTCCAACGTTGAACCAAGGAACACAGTTTTATCTACTATATCTAAACATTCACCATTTATAACTATATTAGTGTCCATTGGTGCCACGTTTGGCAAAACAAATCGAATACATTTAGTAGTGTATTTAAAATACTGACAACTCTTGACTTGTTTCGATCAATTTTCGATGGTAATTTTCAAGAGCCGGGTGAGCTAAGCGATCACTCTTTGCGCTCGTGGTCTTTATCTAATCGAGTATGAAGTTAAAAGCATTTGATATATTTATTGTAACGATGTTGAATCACAGTATAATGTGAATTGCCGTGTTTATAGCACCAATAAGAAAGATAATAAGGCTGTTAATGTAACTTTCATGGTTTCAAAATGCTACGTTGCGCTATCGTGGTAGAGCTTTGCTCCTACTTATTATGATATCATTCCTGAATAATTAAATGGCATGCCTTACCAAACAGCTAGGTAGCAAAGATCATAACTGAGAAATTGCTCGTAATATCTTTCTGGAAACCATAAGATGGTTCAGATTTGGAAAAAACAGCTTCCATACTTTTTTGTTTAGGTATTGCACCTGCGTCTGTGGTTAAAATCAATCGACTCGTAGTTCAAAATCAAAATACTGGTAGATATTTTGTTTGCACCCAATACCTATTCCATCCTGAATAGCCTCTTTACTGGAATTCCGTGTAAAAACGATCCTCGCTATCGAAGGACTCGTTTTACATTTTCATTGAACGGAGGAGTAGCATCAACACATCCACGTAATAATGCAATAGAAATGCAAGAAAAATGTCGATTAAATTATGAAATTACTACTACGTGCGTAGTAAGTTAATAGTTTCAGCTTTCAAGCACGTAGATACTAAAATATGACAATCGAAAAGGACAATATGATTTTTTTAATGACTGATAAAAAGGTTATGAGTAATAGTAATAAAAGACCAAAACTCTGTGAGATAAAACAAAAAACTGAAAAATAAAAAATAGAAAACTGACTATAGTTCGTCTATATTGGACTCACAAGGCTCTTTTACTTACTACTGTACTTAACACGGTGTAGGTACGAGAGATACTGTAGAATCTATATAAAAATTGCGGAAAATAATTGGCCATTTGATACTTTTCGCCTGGTGTGACCAGTCACCAATGTTTTGGGCCTATCGCCCCGCTAAGTATAGTTTATTGTCTAATAGTAGATTGTATTACAAGGGAGCAAAATGACTTATTTCGGTTTAATCGGGGTAGCGTGTTGAATCCGGAACGAAGCGAAGGATTTACGCTCGGGATTCTAACGTGGAATCCTGAGCGTAGTGAGGGATTTAAGTGACCCGAGATCGAAATAATTTTGCTACTGCGTATTACACTCTACTTTTCACTCCTTCTATGAGAAAAACGAAAACAAAGGTACTAGCTATCTGGTAGAAAGAGAAGTTATATAATGTTGTCTCATTTTAATCGGTTGCAAAGACAAGGAAAATTAAAAAAAAACGCAGAGGGATCAAAAGTCACTTTTGCTCCCTGTAAATGGGCAATAAATCGCAGAGGGATCAAAAGTCCCTTTTGCTCCCTATATATGGGCAACAAATTACCCCTTTTCGAATAGTAGGGGTGAAAATAAAATAATAAAAAATAAAAATAAAAATCATTTATTTCAAGCTTTCGCTCATATCAAAATTACATTTAAAATTAATTGGACACAAACATAATAATACAAATACTAAGTAAAAAGTCAAATAAAGAAAATACTAATCCAATAAATATAAATTACATTACGGAACAATAAAAATAAAAATAAAAACAAAACAGCCATTAATTATTAAATAAGAATATAAAAATAAAATTAATACAATCATCATCATCATCATCAATCATTATCATGTCTGAATATGTGTGTCATTTTAGGTAATTCACAAACGAAGCATGTGACTTTGCCCAGTTACCTAGTATGGGGCTGTCAGTAGCCTCCGCGATCGTGATCAGAAGACTGTTGGCGCTGCCGCGCACCCGTCGCATCAGAGACGCAACGCGCTTACGCATTATTGAATGGAAGTCGTTCGTGCGTGCTTCCGCGAACATCCCCGACGCACTGCAGTAGCGCGGCAGCCCCATCAGCCTCCTAACTGAGTTATTGTAGAGGACTCGCAGGGCGCCATAAGCTTTCTTTGTGTAGCTGATCCACAGGTTACAAGTGTAAAACGATTGGCAGTAAGCTCTGAACAAGGTTAACTTAACACTTGTTGTGCATTTTGCAAACCTGCGGATCAACATGTTACTTCTCACTGATAGCGCCCTGCGCTCCCTCTCCAAGTCCAGGTCATCATTTTGCGATGCGGTTACCCAATGCCCCAGGTATTTAAACTGAGTAACTAACTTTAACGGCACGCCCCCTATTTCGATCGGTGGTACTACGTTGTAGGTTTTTGTGCCCGCTTTAAAAATTAGTAACTCAGTCTTATTAGCATTATACCTGAGGCCGTGGACCCCCGCATAGCTCTCACACATTTTTAACAGAGTCTTAAGTGCACAGACTGATGGGCTCAGCAGCACCATGTCATCAGCATAGCTGATGTTATTAAAGCTCTGGCCTCCGACTTTACACCCGGCTCGGGTGCTGCTGAGCTCCTCAATCAGCTGATTAATATATAGACAGAAAAGTCTTGGTGAGGTCAACCCCCCCTGTCTCACTCCACACTGCAGTTTATAAGGGTTCGACAACGAGCCCGCCCATCGTATCCTGTTACTTTGGTTACCGTACCAATATTTTAATAGCTCAACCAGCTCTCCAGGCACCGCAGCTTCACGTAACTTTTTCCATAACAGATCGTAAGACACCAGGTCAAATGCTTTAGACAGGTCCAAGAAACATGCGTAAACTGGTATCTTACGATCCGTATAATAACGAACAGTATGCTTTAGACACAGGACCGCTGCCTCCGTGGATAGACCTGATCTAAACCCAAATTGGGCGTCATGAAGCGGGATGATCTTTTCCAGTCTCTTATCAAGCACACCGTCCAACACTTTGCCAACTATGGCAGCAAGTGAAATGGGCCTATAGTTATTTATCTCCGACGAATCGCCCGTGTGGTTCTTAGATATGGGAACTACAATTGTTTTAATAATTTCATCATTTCAAAATAAAATAACGGCCTTTTTTATTAGCACTCACAACTAGGGCAGATGCCCCGGTTTTGGCCACTTTAAGGAGAGTTTGTCTATTCCGACGTCCGTCATTTTGTGTCAATAAGGAATTATGACACTTTTTTTGTACTAAGTCAGTGAAAATATATTACTTTATTTATATGAATCTCCGCTGTTAAGATTCTCACATTAGATCTATTTTATTTCTTTAATGAATTGTCAGAAACGGGTCCAGGAGCCAGTTTTGGCCACTTTTTTCCATGGCCCCTGACAGCTGAATGACAACTTATACATGACAGATGACAGTGCCATCTGTACTGCCATTTTTTACTCCTATATTAACCATAAACCATAGACTTGTAAATTTGTCTATACCCTGATAAATTTGAAAATGGCCAAAACCAGCACAGTGGCCACAACCGGGGCATCTGCCCTATACTTATGATTAAGTAGTATAGTGAGCTGTCATAATCAGAGAACTCGTTACACGCAAGTAGCTTGCAGCAAGTTACTCGCCCGGCAAGTTCCGCGATTGCTGCAGTATCGTTTGAAAAACTTTTCCTTTGTGAGTGCAATTATATATTAGTCCAACTGCAGTTTTTGATAGGCGGGCGTATTCTCCAATATGTGAGTTCAAGACTTTTTGCAATTTTCCCAACCGTTAGTTCTTATAGAGGTAATCAAAAAGATCGACTTTTTATTAATTAAAACCTAATTCCAGTGCGTCATGTCACGTTCGTACTTACAATTTGTTTAAAATTCTTGTTTAAAATCCAAAAAGGACGATTTGGGTTTTTATTATATACCAATATTACATACCTATCCAGTTTATTACATATAGTTGTTTGTAACCCACATACTTAAAAGTTAATTCAATTAACCCAATTTATCCCCATCTCATGTGTAATTTTCTGTTTTTAGTACAAGTCGAAATAATGGCGTATCGAAGTGACAAATAGAATAAAAAAATAACGGAAATCGAACTGTCATTTTAGTATCTGATATTTGGATTTATTGGGAGTGCCAAAAATTTACTAGGGGTTTGGCGGTATAAAAAAAGATAATATCTATCTTAAATTACTTATTTATTGCACAATTCCTGTATGTCACACAATGGCATTATTACATTGAAATAATATTTTAACCGGGTCACTCACGCAATTTCGGTCGAATTGAACTCGACGTGGTTCAATCAATGATGCCATTATCAAGAGCGTCAAGGGTGTCGAGCGAAATTCGAACGAAATTATAAGTGAGTGACTCGTATTATTTAAATGTTTTCGCGTCTCACAAAAGTTTTATACATTTACATAATACGGTTTTCAAGCTATTCTAGCTTGTCTTATATTAGTCAGACTAGAAACATTATCACACCGTGAATATCTTTCGCACAACAAAACTTACCTACCGTAACAATATTATTTTAATAAATATTTAAATATGCCCGTTTTAGTCTAATCATAGAGTAACTTATATAGTAGAGCAGCACAGCCTAAGAACTTTTTGAAGCTCAAGTCAATTGCGCCCTCTGTCCGAAAGCCCCCTAAAGATACCCTAAATTTAAGAGGAAAAGTCACCTTATCCTCCTAATAGCTACTAGTGTACTACTAGTACGCTATTTTTTACTAGGTGGAGTAGCAGTGCAGGTGACATTTTTAGTAAAAAGTAAAAAAGTAAAAAGTTTTTAGGCTGTGCTGCTCTACTACATACAAGTTACTCTATGGTGTAATCTTAAAGGTTAGCTAGATTAAAGAGCTGAGAGAGAAAAAACGTTTCTTTTCTTTGACAGCTCTTTATTATCTAACTCCACGATCTGTCTTAGTTAAAATAAACTATTTTATCCTTATACCTAATTAACATTAACCTCTAGCCGCCCAGATACCTATAAAAAGGCTTTTATAAATAAAATGTAATAAATATAAATCGTGACTTTTGTTTTATGTAATATCACCAACGAATCCCAACACTAATTACTAGATGGCGACACTTAAAAAACGTTTTCAGTATAACATTTAAATTAAATAGCGTGATAAAACGTATAGATGTTTTAGCTAATTTTAGATGCAAAGTTCACAATTCTGTTATAAAGTTGACACTTTTAAATACACGATAGGTACTATTGAATCAGTCAGAACGAATTGTCAAAATTTTGAGCACAGCATTTTTTTAAGCACTAAATAAATAAAAAAATGTAGAGTGCAATACCTGCTGTTGGCGTGATATAGATTAACTTTTCTATTAAGACCACAAGGTGGCAGACTCGGTCTATATACGAGTATCATGGTACAAGATGCAATTTATATACAGAGAGCGTGTTCCAGAGCCGTAGCGTTGACAACAATCTAAGAGCTGTAGACCCAGGAAATAGCAGAAAGTTAGAAGGTATAGTAGGGTATCGTGGGTTGTAGTTAAGTTGGAAGTAGTCTAGTCCTAGACCTAGAGCCCTGCTGTTGACATCCGTTTTTACATAATCAAGGGTTACTGAAACCCATACACTTTCCTCCTGTACTTGCTATACGTCTGGTTCCACAGATCCAGTGTTGCGTAGTCTCACAGCCTGGTTGTGGATAGTTTGGAGTCGATGACCACGTCTGAGAGCTGTCGTAAACAGCTGTTTATCCGTATGCACGGGTTACTGAAACCCATACACTTTCCTCCTATATTTGCTATAGGTCTGGTTCCACAGATCCACCATCGCATAGTCCCACAGTCTGGATGTGGATACTTTGGAGCGATGACCAGGTCTGAGGAGCTGTCGTAAACAGCTGTTTATCCGTATGCAAGGGTTACTGAAACCCATACACTTTCCTCCTATACTTGCTATAGGTCTGGTTCCACAGATCCACTGTCGCGTAGTCCCAGAGCCGGGCTGTGGATAGTTTGGCGTCGATGACCAGGGCTGAGGGGTTGCTGGCGCGGCCAGGTTGCCAGCGGAACGGCAGCAGCGGTGATGTGGTCGGCGTTGGGTCACTGGAAACGAAAATAATAGGAGTTTTAAGAGATTGTTTATATTGCTACTAGTGGGAACCTAACAATTGGCTCTCCGTTACTTATCTGTATAGCTACAATGCCTACAATATTATTAGCCACTAGCTGTTGGTTCTCCATTCAAGGAATATTAGCTGTCTGTTGTCTTAGCGACGTTAGCGTATTTAAATGCTATGTACCTACCTATGTTAGCGTTCATCGTCGACATTGTAATGTTTCTATAAAAAAATAACAAATCAAAGTATTTGAGAAAATAACTTGATAACTACCTATGTTCTGTGATTGCTGTAAAATTGTATTGCCAATGTTATACAAAGATCAAACTCATTAAAATCTTCATTACATGTAAACCTAACGCGTGATGCGAGCTCATATCTCACTTTGATCTATAATTATCCTTGCCATAATCGACATTTGTTTTTGTTTTGAAATAATAGCAAACAAGGATATAAATATAATATGTAAAGGATAGGTCATAATGAAAGATCTTGGCAAGTGCTCGGTTAGCCCACTGAATACTTACCCTGTCCCTACGTACCATAGAAAACTTAATCAATGAGTTGTGATAAATCTATCCCCTTTCTTTGAAACTATGAGCCGTGTTCTAGAGAACCCTTGCCCCGGTTTCGTCAGGATTCTGTTTTTACGATTCAGATAACATAACATGTATCGATTTGATCATGTCGTTAGACTGTACATGACCGGGAGGGGATAACGCCCGAGAGAATTCTTGTTGATTTATTTTGTTCAGAGACACAGGTACTTTTATTGTGCCTGTTATTTAAATAATTGAAGATCTAATAAAATAATATAACGGATAACATATGAGTAAGGGAAAATCATCGACGTACTATATTAATAAAAATATGTCGAGTAAAATTCCACAAAAAATACGTGAGTGACCCCAAGTATGTTCGAGTTTCACTCGAGTTTTATATAAAGCAAAATTGAAAATAAATAAAACGAGCAGCGTCCCGGTGTCTTTTAATGAGTTTAAGGGAATTTAGTTAAAATCGAAGTATTAAAATGCTAGTTTATAATGACTATATTTCATTTTTTAACTTGGCTCTAAAATATAATATATAAATATTTTTATTTAGCCTATATTTTTAAGCGAGATTCAAAGACATTGTCTGGCGTAATATCTTGTCACTGCTTGATATAAGCTGCAATCCGTGCAGTACTACTTTATTTAAATTACTTGATTGCTACCAATTTATACGTCTCCGTTATTGTGACTGCCGTCCGTAAATCATATTTTTCTATTACTTCATATTTCGTATTTTGCTTACATTTTTATATTTTTATATTTACTATGGGCAAAAGGATTCCACTAAAGTATCGTTTATTTAACATACTAGTTTTTATATAAATAGGTACTCTCGTAACTAAATAAAGCACCGAATAGTTTTATATAATCGCTTTGCTGGCTTCCTACTCTGGTCGCCACTGACGAAAAGCTGCCAGGTGCCGCGATCAAGTAACAAAGATAACTATTAGCTCTCTAGTTCTCGCTCCCTGCCGCAACCGCGACACGATCAAATTTATGTGCTGTTTTGTTCTGTTTTACTCGAGCTATAAATTTATGGAAATTGTATGAGAGACGTGCTTCGCGGGCAAATGAGCGCCACCTAGTGGGGCGGGGTATTAAACCACTTTGTACGCGTATGGTGCATCCTGGTTCAGGGGAATAGTTGGCACGAACTGACACAGTTTCTTGAACTGATGCACTAATCAGAAGTGAACGTTTTGCATATAAGTGTTTGCGTATTGGTTTAAACATTTCCTTCCTTAATTTTTTATTTATTTTAAGTCTGAATACTCTGAATACAAGGTGTAACAAAAATACTGGTGATCCTTTTAAGGGCATAATTGGAATCGTATTCTTATTGTGAAAAACTAAGAAAAAATAATTTTCTCGCGAAAAAAATTTTTGATTTTGTATGGAAGGTTGGCCAGCTGGAACGACTCGCCCCATACAAAAAATTTTTTTTTTCGCGTCCAAAAAATTGTTTTCATACTTTTTCCTACTCGCAATACGATAACAATTATGCCCTTAAACGGATCACCAGTATTTTTGTTACACCCTGTATAAATATATCTGATGTTTCAACTTGAAATAATAAAAAATAAGTAACAGAAATGTCCACGTCTAAGAATACATAAGTTCCTATCATAAATTGTTTCTACCGATAGCCATCTGAATATGACACACGAATACCTATTCCTCGTTTTTTTCAGATTAGGAAAATAACGGTCGATTTCGACTATTTTTTTCCACTATTAGCGATAAGTTAATCCAATAAGATGCATAATGCCAAATTTCAAAATCGTTTTCCCAAAAACTGCACGACGACAAACGCACGATTTTTCTAATCTAAAAAAAAACAAAGTACCTATAGCCGTAGCGCAGTCCTCGCTAATTTTGGGTTGTTACTGCACAATGTCTTTAATATGATCTGAATAAAATACCAAAAGGCGACTGGTAATTTGAGTAAATATCAAATTAATTTCGTATAAACGTTCTGTGGGACTCATTGATACGAGCCAGGGTTTGAACCCGACGTCTGGATTTAAAATGTTTACAATGTAAATCAATGAGGTAAAATAATTATAATATAGGTATTTAATAATAACATTATTAAATGTAGTACCTCCTTTAAGTATTTGTTTTTGTTTTGCACATTAATGTATGATATGAAAGAATAATACAATACCTATCTATGAGGTAAATGTGACATTAACATGTTTGTATAATTTATTTTGCATATGTAGACAGCCCAATACACAAACCTAACAACTTTGGCAAATATTACAAAAAAAGAGACGGAATTATAATTATCATTAGTCGTAAGAGTTACCTATATACTTGTATACTACCTGTGTATTACAATTTTATACCTTTTTAAACACAAAACTTCCGTGAGAATCAAACATATTAAATAAATCACGGGTTACTCACGTATTTTAAGTCGAATATTGCTCGACATGTTTCGCTCCATAACGAGGAGCTTATTCATGAGCCATTCGCTTAAAATACGTGAGTAACCCGTGATTTAATTAATTTTACGTCACTCTGTGCGGTAAGTGAGATTTTACGCCCACGAGCGCAGCGGCAAATCTCACTTCACACCCAGGAGAAGACGTAAAATTGTGTACGCACCACGGGCGGTAATAAAGAAGGCCTCAGATCGCTTGTCTATGGCCCTTACCTTCGGTTCGGGCCACAAATATCCGCGATCTGAGCCGTTCTTTATTTTACCGCCCTAGGTGCGTAATGTACTATTATACCTCTTCACAATCGTTTTATCGGACGGTTCACTCCGCCGAGACGATGCGTACTTTGCCTACCAGCCACACAAAAAAATCTGCAATCTTGTTCATTATTGTTGGCGGCCTTTTCGAGCCGCGTTCTGGGCACCAAGGTTCAAGGTATTTGGTTTTCATTTGAAGGAATTTTTGTCCCAAAACTCATTTTATTTTAAAAATCTAAATGGAGTAGTATTGTATGAAACTCACCCGTATTTCGCGAAGTTGGTCCACAGCGTGACCATGCGCTTGATCATGCGCCGCTCGAGCTGATGAGGGAACGGGATGGAATGCGGCTTGAATAGATAGAACAGCTCATCAGCATGAGACGCACCTCCCGTCGCCCCGTACCCCACTATAATCTTCGCCATATTCCGGTACCCCCCGTATTTGAAGAGGTAGAAGTATATCGGCTTATCTGTCGTCTTCGCGTACAAGTCTGACTCAATTACTGAAGGGAACTTGAAATGCATATCGGAGTACAGATCGACCATGTTGAGGATTAACTCGTCTTTTTCTGGAGGAAAGTAATGACTCTTTATTATCTCGACTGTGTTGTTCTTCTCTAACTCTGTTGGAAACTCTAGATCTGGTAGTAAGTTTTCGTTAGGATCTATTGATTTTAGACTAGATCCGTAATCTTTAGCTACGAAGTATATCCCTTCATTGTCGTTAAAGCCTATAATCATAGGTACTTTGGTATAGTTTCCAGATTCGATAATATTTGTAGGGTATTCTGTTATAATAGATTCGATTCCTGGTAGCCTTTTCTCGATACATGGCACGAAGAGCTTGTCATCCGAGACGTATTTATTATTTTCGAAAGCTTTAGCTTTAATTAGTTCGTATACGGATTTGTTTCTTAAAATATCGTATATTTCGTATGGATCTTTGGTATCGTAGCCGAAGTGCTTGACTAGAGAGCTGGCTGTCTTTATAGGATCATGCTGTAGGGCCCAGGGGGCGAGGGTCGAACCACTCTGAAGAATGACTCGATGGAACAGACCTTTAGCCGCTTGTGAAAGAACTAAAAACGAGGAGGAAACAGCGCCAGCACTTTCTCCAAACAGCGTAACGCTGTTCGGATTTCCCCCAAAAGCTTCTATATTGTCTTTGATCCATCTCAACGCAGCTACTTGGTCTTTCAAGCCAGCATTACCTGGAGCATCCTCTGTTCCTAAGCACAGGAAGCCTTCAATGTTCAATCTATAGTTAATTCCAACGAATACAACACCGTGTTCAACAAAGTAGTCAGCTCCGTAGAGGAAAGCCGAGCCGGTGCCCTCGAAGAAGCAGCCGCCGTGGATGTAGACCATGACGGGGAGGAGCTTCGTCCTGGAGGCGGGCGTGTAGACGTTGAGCTTGAGGCAGTCGGGGTTGCCGATGACGACGGAGCCCATGACGGTCTGCGGGCAGCGCGTGTTGGTGTTGATGGCTTCGAACACGCCGTCCCAGGCCGGCGGGGGCAGCGGAGCCTGGAAGGGGAAAAGACAGAGTTATATGATAAACTAGAACACACATACAGAACACAAGGCTGGTGTAGTTCTTACTGCCTTACAGTGGTGGCGGCTCAAATTTTTTATTAGGCGAAGCTTAATTAGGAATCGACTTCTATGGACGCGTCGCTACTGCTGCCTTACTTAATATTATAATTGTGACGGCACTGTTTGTTATCTTTCCCCGCTTAAACCGCTTAACCGATTCAGATGAAATTAGTAGTGGTACGTAGTAGTAAAACACTTTATCAGTATATCTACTTCTGATGACGACTTACGACGACGATGGCAACTGTACCTACTGATATACCATAGATAAATAATTTAAGTGAGTAAATAACTTATTATTTCTCTATGGAATATACCTATATTTCTGATACGACGTGGCACCTTATCGATATTAATTAAACGCTAAAAGTTGAACTAAACATGACCCACGGTCTCTGTTTTGACAACTTAGATCTTATATAATGCAGTCATTATTGTGTACTCGTTATCATTTGTACTTTGTAATCATTGTTAGTGTAAATAGTATTAATTATATTCCTAATGTTATCATTAGAGATTATAAAGCAGGACCTAAGCTGTTGCTTATCTCCTACGCATGGGCAAAGAGAGGACAAGAAATAATTGTCCGTTTATCAAGCCTTTAAACGACAAGCAAGGCGAGCGCAGGAAATAATGGCTTGCTTTGTAATTATGATATAATTGCGTGCCATTAGGAATATTGGTCGTATTTTATCTCGGCCTCCATAGCCCAGTTGGTAGTGACCCTGCCTACGAAGCAGGAGGTCCCGGGTTCGAATCCTGGTAAGGGCATTTATTTGTGTGCTAATCTCAAATATTTGTTCCTGAGTTATGGATGTTTTCTATGTATATAAGTATGTATTTATCTATCTAAGTATGTATATCGTCGGCTAGCACCCATAGTACAAGCTTTGCTTAGTTTGGGGTTAGGTTGATTTGTGTAAGATTGTCCCCAAATATTTATTTATTTATTTATTTATGATCTGTAATCATCTGTATCTAATTGTGGTAGTTCATGGAAGCTAATTAAAACCCTGTAGGTGTAGATATCTAGAGGCCACCAGGCAAAGTCAGTTATAATTAATGTCATTGTTTTTGGTTCTCGTCCTTATTTCTGTAAGTATATAAGCGAGGTTTAGACTAGCAAGTTTACTTGCGGCTAGTAGGGACGCAGCTTTATGCTAGAATAAAATAGTGATATTCATGTCTCATTCTGAACTAAAGCTGCGTCCCTAATTGTGTTATTGGAAATATAGCTAAAATAAATATTACATTTTTGGAGTGTAGGCTGTATGTTTATAATTGTATTTTCACTGGTAATTAAAAGCACCGTCTGTTGTCTGATTAGAGATATTGTGGTAGAGTAAACAAAAAGTTATATTTAAATTTATTTATAAAGGGTCACTCTATGCCGTGACGTAGCACCGCACGACCGGAGCGATATTCTCACTTGAAAAATATGATTCGTTACGGATTTTTTTATGATTTTACTTTTCTTCTGTCATCAACTATATTACCGGCTGGCTAATGTTAGTGAGTACTTAAATAGTACTAAATCATAATTGCAATGTGATAATGAAAATATACAGTGACCGCGCAGCCTTGTCCTTGCCTTGAAAACGAGAAAACTTGTTTATTATCGGTTTGACTGTGAGGGTTTTACTAAAGGCTACATTTCGACATCTTAAACCATGCGCTCAATTACCTTCCAATGACCATACATTGCAATTAGCAAAAATACATTTTGCTAATTATTATAATAATATATTAATTATTATATTATTATTACATTTTGATTTCAACATTTCCGTTTTTACACAAATATTATAACTAAAATTAGACTATTATTAATATTTAGTTTAGTTTGTAATTTAGTTTTAATATGAGTATATTTCTAAGTAGTTTTAGTTGTGGTTCAATAAATCTTACAAATGAGACTTAGTGGCATAGGTGTAAAAATTAATATGTAAAGCTACTAAGAAAATATATGGCCTCTTTATAAAGAGCTCAGCAGCGTTAGAGCTAGAGGAGCATATTCCATCATCAATGCCATGATGCCACGTCACGCCAAATGATAAGCGGCTAAGGGTCTTACTACCGAGCGTCTAGGCTTGCTAAGGTTGAAAGTCGAGCTTCGCCTAGAGCTGAGAGCTGGCTGCGTTCTAGGGCAAAATGCTTCTGCAGCCGAAGGACATATCAATAGTCGAATGTTTGTAGCAAGCCCTCTGAAAGAAGCAGTCAACGTTATCCGCTCACCTTAAACCTGTTCTCGTCAGTGACGGAGCCATACGGGATGCCGAGGTACTCCACGAGGCGGCCGTCGCGCGCCACGCGCCCGCGCACCAACCCGCTGCGCGTGCGCAGCACCGGCGCCGGCTGCTGCAGCAGCGTCGCCGCCACCAGCGAGAACAGCGCCACCCACTTCATGTCGCGACCCGCCAACTGGAGACAACATAGATGTGGGTAAGATAGGGGATCAATGTTACTCTGCGTCCGTAAGGAATAGGAAACACCTTCGACAACCCTACACGTGATCCCTGGGTGGTGCTAAAAGAGTAACAAACTTGGCAGCGGCACTGTCCCATCTAGACCTCTCAGCACTCACTGGATTTTCTTCACCATCTGTTTTCTCACTACTTGTACCCCAGAGAAGAAATGCCTATCTATATCTATATCCAGTGAGATGTAGCCATATGATAAAAAAAGGGTAAGATAAATATGTCGCCCTATTTAGGCAGTAGTTAGCTTTGTGGGCGGGTGAGGAGTCTGACGAATATAGGCTGCAATGCGGGGTGAGACGGGGTGGGCTGACCTCGCCTCTCCTTTTCAACCTCTATGTTAACGAGTTGATCGAGGGTCTCAGCAGCGTACATGTCGGTTGCCATATAGGCAATGTGTGCTTTAACAATATTAGCTACGCGGATGACATGGCGCTTCTGGGACCATCGGTTGACTCGGTGCGGCAGCTCATCAAAATTTGTGAGGGATACGCCGAGCAGCATGGTCTTAGATATAACACAGCCAAGAGTGAGGTGATAATATTCAAAGCTAGTAATAGTAAGTACAACCCCACTACTGAGCCCAGGATCATGCTGTGCGGTGTACCCCTAAAGGTAGTTGATCGCTTCAAATATCTGGGACATATGCTCACAGAGGACCTGAGTGACGATCTGGACGTGGAGAGAGAGAGAGAAGATCGATGGCAGTTAGAGGCAATATGCTCGCCCGCAGGTTTGCACGGTGTAACAAATCGGTAAAGTTGACGCTCTTCAGAGCCTACTGTCAGACGTTCTACACGTGCAGCCTGTGGGTGAGGTTTACACAACGGGCATATAATGCATTACGCGTTCAATATAACAACATCCTGAGGATGCTGTTGCGGCTGCCGAAGCACTGCAGTGCGTCGGGCATGTTTGCTGAGGCGCGAGTTGACGACTTCTTTGCCATAAGGCGGAAAAGAGTCTCCTCCATGCTGCGACGAGTGCGCGGCAGCAGCAACAGTCTTCTTAGGGTGTTGGCCGAGCGACTCGACTGCCCGATCACGAAGGTGTGGGTGGATGTGGCTATTGGCAGAGTTAAGTAGCTGCATACTTGCTGGTCTAATTGTTATTTTATGTTTAATTTTATGTGTACCTACTTGTCTTAATTTTAATTTTTAATTTTCATTTTTATTTTAATTCTAATGTAATTATTAATTAATATTTCACTAACATTTATGGATCAATGTAGATCTGAAATAAATGATTTTTTTTTTGTACATTTTTGCCACGTTCTGTGCTCGCCGACCATGTAAAATAATGGCTTTTTTTTTACCAGTAACCACCGACAGGACACCTCCTGGTCCTTAAAAAGGACTTAATGGTTTAGTAGAAGCATAGAGTAAATTATATAAAGTTACTCTATGGTAGAAGTAACTCGGTTTTCGATAATCGCATAGCGCATTTTCTCTCATACATTTTATTATTTACCGTTGCCACTTATTTAAGAAAAAAGAAAAGTACGATCGTCTCGAAAACTATAGGGGACTTTACTAAACCTCTTATTCCTTTTTCAGGATCAGCCTAAGGTGCTCTCTCGGTGGTTAGAAGATTATCCGTTACTAACCGAACACCTGGTATTATAAGGATCTGTCGGCACGCACTGGCTGGCTATAGTATAATAATATTATAATTGGCACAGAAAATCATTCAGTGAGGTTAGACGGCTTCAGACTCTACTCATGGAAAATAAACATGTTGGTACGGATTAATTAAAATACAAGATGACTTGATTTCATTGTCCTTGAGTATATTGCTCGTTTCTGTGACGTTACTGAAACAAAACATTCTCACTCTCTGGAATCTCAAAGGTCGCGCGCGCCGGTTTTAGAAGATTTGTAATATTGTGTGTCCTGACTTTAGTATATTGAGAAGAAAAAAAAAATTGCAATAATTTCTGTATCAATTTTAAAACGTAGGTAACTTAAAGGATGGTGCACGTTGATCCGTTTCACATCCTACACGACACTTCCGACACTTCACTTTGACCACAGAAAATTACGTGGCCTCCGAGGATCCCGTGAAGCGTCGTGTAGGACGTGGAACAGAACAGCGTGAACCATCCTTAATGGTGCGTTTGCTTGTTAATGATTGGTATTGCGTGAGATTTAGGTACATATGTAGTGCCACTGCCAGGGTCGAACCCGCGACCTCGCGAGAACCCATTACACCACCGGCTTGCGGTTATATATACATGTTCGTCATAATCTTTGTAATCAAGCTATTATATTGTCCACCTATTATCAATAGGTATAGGTTACACCGATAATTGATCTTTCTGCTATTTTCTGTCAAGTACTTACCTACTTTATTTGTTGCGGGCAAAAAGGTCTAACTTTATCGATTTGGAGTTATTAGTATGTACTTCCTAAAACTACGTAATATACGCTATCTTTCAGTGAAATACGAAGTCTCTTGATTAACCGACAAAGTGGGACTTTTCACTAAACTACTTCACTATCACAACCACAGAAAAACAAAAACTATTAAACTAGCCGCGATTTCATCAATCTTTAAGTCAAAAATACTGTCAACCCCCTTTTCACCCCTCAGGGGTTTCACAGAACATAATATGATATCTTCTTTTTAGAAACTCTAGGTAAAACTTGTATTTTTTGCCACCAAATATTAGACCTACTAACATAATGGTAGTTTTTTTCTGCTGCTCTTCGTTTTACTAAATACTTGATTTTAATTATTTCAATGAATTTTAAATTGTAATTTTTAATTGTAATTTTTAATTATGTTTTTATTTTATTGTCAATGTGTATATATTTTTATAAGAACTGTATCGCTATTGAGATTTTATGTATTGTTGACTTACTACTATGAGCCTCGAAGCTTGAAATAAATGAATTTTATTTTTTTTATTTTTTATTTTTATTTTTTATTACATTGTGGACTATCTCAACATTCTCAGCAACTGAAAAGTTGGTCTGGACTGGAAGCGACCGCTTCTTAGCTATAAGAACTCCTGTACACATTATAACATTATTTTTACATTATATTGTTATTTAATTGAGACTATAATACTGAAGTAATTAATTTACTCGAATAATTAAGTGATCAATAAAACCAGCAAGAAAACCTTTATGGACTACAAATATTTTTCTAGTATAACATTATACACATTTGGATATCAAAACATACCTATAATTCAAAATATCCCATTAATCACTTCACTTTTTTTTCCACACTTTTTCACTTACAAGCTGTCACAATTTTCCGTGCATGCGCGTGAGTCGACCGGCGCGGGCGCAGCTGAGCTCGGACTTGTGCTTGAAGGCAGACGACTGACGCACTTGCCCACAATTATGCGGAGGTCACAAAGTTGTTACTTTTTTTAGGGTTGCGTAACATAAAAGGAACCCTTATTGGTGTGACTGTCTGTCTGTCACATAGTCAATTTGCTTTGACATATATGGACCGATTGAGCTGAAATTGTGTACATATGTAAGTCGGCGACGAAACGCAATCACGGAAATGAATAGCCTGAATATAGGGGTTACTTTAAGGGGGTAAATAAGAAAAAAAATGTTTTTCTATCTACACCGTGTGATATAATATATCAAATGGAAGATTCTACAAGAATTACAAATAAATTTCATTTATAACTTTAAGATAAAATAGTATTAAATTTCAAGAAAACCGTTAAAAATTGACACTTCCCCAAGGGGACAGAACAAAGGGAAGGAAGAACAACAGGGGGGGAAGGGGAAGAACTACTTTCTGTATTTTTCAAAATGTTTTGAAAAATACAGAAAGTAGTTCTTCCCCTTCATATTACAGGAAAAATAATAAGCAGGCTACGGTTAAACATGAGTAGTAAATAGTTATTTGTTATACAAGGGGTGAAAGTTGTATTTTACGTGCGAGTGTTATTTGAAACACGAGCTAGCGAAAGGATTCTATTATTGACCACGAGCGAAGCGAGTGGTTCAAAAATAGAATCCTGAGCGTAGCGAGTGCTTTAATACACGAGACGTAAAATAACTTTCACCCGTGTATAACACAAAACTTTTCACCTCACTACAGCGAGGAAAATAAGAAAAAGGGTGCATTTTGCTCGGTTTCCCGTAATTCCTCAGGTGTTTAATACTTCTTCATCACTCGAATCACTAATTTTCAACAAAACACCTAGAAAAACATGCGAATATTTAACGTTGATATGATGGATGAATTGAAATGAAAAGTTTTGACGTAAAAGGTTTTATTAAATGTCAGATGCGTTTTGTTCGTACGTAGACTTATTCGGCTGTCAGAACAATTTATCCGTTTTTACAAAAAGAATGAAGATTAATGTTGAATGCTGATATTTATGAATTAAAATAAAGTTGTAAGACTGTATTAAGTGTTTTTACTCGATGCAATTAATTAATTGCGATGTTAAAAATTCTGCACTTTTAACGTTTTACGTTTTGTTAGCTGTCAAATGTCACTTAAGCCACTTGTCACTTATGTCAAAACTCTTTCACCACATGTGGATAAAAAGCGATTTTCACAATAGATATTAAACAAACAAAAAGGGCTTTCCGAGCTAGTGAGGTGAAAAGATAAAATTGTGTGATGTACCATCGGGTTCAAAAATGCATGGGCAATTTATGAATGAATTCATGGATAAATTGGCCATGCAATTATGAACCCGTTACGGAACCCACGAGGCGCGAGCCCGACTCGCACTTGGACGCTTTTATTTTAAATTGCTAATGCGCAGGGCTTGGGTTGATAATTTTATGCCAATCAATTTATGTCGTAAGTCGATATATATACCTAGTCAACTAAACAAGGAAAATGTTTTACGTCCGTTAGTCACTTATGAAATAAATGATACCCAAAAACAAAAAAAATGTGTCGAATCAACTGTCGAAAAATGTCAGCAGAAATTTTGTAAAAAAATAAATCATTTTAGACGGAGAGCCAACTGAAATGGATAGGATTGAAGATACCTTATGTACTCATAAGAAACATATTCACTTACGTGCTTATTAATTAAATAGCTGCCAGATAGTAAATTGTAAACTTAGGTACCTACTAGAGTTGTTTTAGAGGAATTTCAATATTATAATAAAGGAATTGTCAGGAACATCAATATTTTTTCAAATGAACTTGCAACGCGGCAACGCCCATTAAGTAGGTACTGCGTACATGTTACTTAATAAATTGACTACAACGATAAGACACAAAACGAAGATTGAGGTCGCAATTGAGGTCAATGACTTGTTATCAGTTATCGCTTCGGCGCGGACGGTGCAGACATACTGTGAAATACGAATTCGAAATTCGAATAATGCTACTCTGCATTAGAAGACACATTTATATTGAACATTCAAACACGATGTAAAAATTGTTCTTGAATAAAACAATAACAATAACAAATAACATCATGCACACACTTGATCTGAATTCAGGACTGAATCATACGTAATCTATGGAAGTTGACGTCACAATACAGAACGTCTGATTTTATGAATTCAATGGGTACTGAATTCAGACCAAGTATGTGAAGCTGATGTGCCTTAGAGTAGTCACGGGGATATGGGTAGAGGGATGATCAATTTTCACCTATTTTGTTAATGAACTTTCAAACCATTTGTTTAAAAAAACAATATATTACACTTTAAAGGAGATTTTAAATTACTAAAAGCACGCATTATATTTATAATAAAAACAATAAAATTTATTTGAGATTATACCTAATCCTTTTATTTGATATATCGCAGGAAAACCATTTTATTATTATTTTTTACCTCCAATAGCAGACCCTGTGCTTAAAACTCATATAATTCCCCCTTATATTATACACAAATATGTTTTTTTTACTCTGAACTGATGAATTACAGTCAACCATGCTGGTCGATTAATAAATTAATCTTATTTAATAGAACGTGTTTTTCAATGTCAGTTACGGTTATTATGTCGCTGAGTCCTTGGCAGCCGCCAAGAATGCCGAGTTTTGCAACGCGGTCAAGTGGCCACTCACACGCAGCTTTGGCAATATTGGATATTTGCGGCGCGGTATCACGGACGTACGTTTACGGACTGAAGGTTACTTCCGATCCTTTATAACCGGTATCAAAAGGACAAAAAATAAAAAGACTAGTGAATATGAGGAATATGCGAACAATAACATTTGTTATTGGTATGATTTTATTTTCACATTAAACAGGTTTGGATTGTCCAGATCATCGTTTGCATATTGCTATCTTACTAGGAATATGATTAAAATACGGCATAAGTTCAGTTACACTGGATACCCCGGTCCGTAGCCGGCTCTAACGTCCCCATGACACTAGCAGCGTTGTCACGCTGAATCGCCAAGGAAATCCGTTGAACCAGGTACGAGAGGTAACATTGGTTGTCCGAATTACACTTTATTTAGATGGCATTTTGATGACGAAATAATATCCTGTTGATAATAGATCCGTAACAATTAAGATATTTTTAATTAGAATGTGACCTGTTTTCATTGTCCTTGTGTACTTATATTTGCTCGGTGTGTAACGTAATGTGCTTGTCTACAATTAAATACACATGAATGGCGTCCTCAGCAGTCTCAGCACAAACTACTATATATACCTAAGTGTGTCTGTCTTTCTTACCCACTTCTTACCTCACGCTACCGCTGAACCGTCCATCGATTTTCTATCGGCTTTGTCAGTCTGTGTTATAATTTCATGGCCATCAATATGATTTCAATATCATCAGCAGTCCTTGGCAGCCGCGGCCAGTGGCGCGTTTTGCAAGCTACTCGCGCGCATGTGCATGTTGCAATGTCGAATGTTTGTTGTTCACTTCCCCTTATAGTTAGAAGGTTAGGTCAGTTCCTTTTAACCGACTGTTACAGAGCAGAGTCATTGGTTTTCAAGTATGGGTTTAGATGAGTATCTTGTATATACTGGCCAAAAAAGAACTGTTACTGTTATTACTCACCGCCCCCACTCAATGGCCATACAAAAGTCCAAAAATCAAATCGATCTGAGAGGTTCCAAAACTATGTAGGGAGGATTGCCAGCGTCCCAAAACCTAACAGCCGACGGGAATTCAGTTCTTTTTTGGCCACCTTGTATATTGGGTATGTCTATTTCTATACCTATGGGTTCGAGTCCAGATTCGGATGTTAAAGCTGCGTTTCCACCGGAGATGAGCGAGGATGCGATGCGTTGCGAGGAATGTTAAATACCAATAAAACTTAACATTGTAAAAGAGAGTGCAAGTGTGGCAACACCAGCAGGAGATTTACAACCAGTGAGCAGGCGCGGATGCACTTCCTCACCGCCGCCGCCGACGCATTGCCAAAACTTCCGATTTCATTAACGGAATATTACTTACGTTGTAGAATACGTTTTTTTTCACGTGAAATATCATATTCAACTGTTGCAAAATCAATGCTTTTAACGTTTCAACCCAGACGAAGTGACATTAAAGCTTATAAGCACATGCATCAGGCAACAAATTATGCACTTGTGCTTGGTCTTGACAAGACCGGACAGACCGGTCCGGTCCATCGTTTGTTATGATTTGGTTGGATTGACATTGACCTAGTGCGGGGGATTATATCTGATGTGCTAACTTTTTTATACTATTTAAGTGTGTATATTGATGGCAAACGAGCATACAACTTGACCGGTAGTTATAGCCTGTGAACGCTTGCCTCTCTAGGAAGGAATTTTGAATTTCTTTATGATATCACTAAAGAAATGTATTCACTATTCAAAGGTGAAATTTTACAATGAAATTTAAAAGTTGAGGACAAAATTGTGTCGGTCGAAATGTTGATTGGGCAATTTACTAATTAGGCTTGTTCATGGAACGTTTACAAAGTACGTAAATAGAAATCGTTTATTTGGTCTCTCAAAAAAAATTAAGAAAGCGGTTCTCTGCCTTTTCGCCCAAAGTTGAATTGACGAATTTCACTTGCCAACCAACTTTTCGCAGTAAGTTTCATTTGGCCGAATTTCATTTCCCAACTTTACCCAACCTAATCTAATGCAACCTAGTAGGAAATTTTCATTTCCCAACTATGGGGTTGGGAAATGAAATGGTTGCGAAGTAATTATTTGGTAAAAGTTGTTCGGCCAAATGAAACTTCTGCGAAAAGTTGGTTGGCAAGTGAAATTCGGCAATGCAATTTTCGGCGAAAAGACAGGAATCTTGCCGCAGGATACCTAAAAGGTTCGGTACCTTTAAATAGTGGCTTTTCTATATTTCATTTATTTATGATGTATGTTAAAACATTCGAGACCCCGTTAAACCTAATAAACAGAAACTATATTTGTTAAAATCCCGATTTCTTGGTAACTCCAGAGACATTCTGAGTAACGCAAGAGACACTCAAAACTGTCGGTCAAAAAGTTGATTGGCACAAATAGTCGACCCTAGCTGGAATGTGACCAGTTTTGTACTTAATAGTAAAGCCCTAGTGGTAACTAGTTATAAGTACTTACACTACTTGTCTTATTCATCGGCGCCATATCGTTACCGCGCGTACTTCAAACTTCACTCAAAACACTTCACAGGAAACTTTAGTCAAAAACATTTTGACGAAAAATCAAAACTGACAAACTTTCAGAAGATTCATAGCGCCATCTACAAATATGTATTGTAAAACTGCTCAGTTGGAACTTTAAAATTCACCACTCTTCCCGTTTACCACGGTAGATACGCGCCGTAACATAAGATCTTGTTACTACGGTGTTATCAGATAGACTATGATGCTCTATAACATCTGAATTTAAACTTTAAATAAACAATTCTGTTTGATTATGTATTTTTCTAGCGCCATCTATGTGAACTACACAATAACTTTAAAGAGCGATTGTTTTCGTGTCAATGAAGGTATTTGCTTTTTCGGTATGTTTCGCTAGAAACACGGCAAAACCCGTCTGATGCAGCTACTATACTGCGCTGGCGCTGGGGCATCTTTCCAACAGCTAATTTGCTATACGAGTCTCTTAACCAAACCAGTATAAAAACTTTACCTGCGTACATACATTTGTTACGGGTCTTGAGGTCATGTTTACACTGGTTATGCTTGCGTGTTTGGAATGTCCTGCCTTTCACAACTGCATGCAATTCGGCCTCCAGCCTTGCATCCGTGATTACTGATTAATGTCCACGGCATGGACCCAGTTTTCAACCGATTTCCAAAAAAAGCTTCTTAAGTTTTATGGCAGCCGGCCAGTAACCAGACTTACTACATACATAAGGGTCTAATACCAGAAAGTATATAGGTAATTTAAGGGGCTACTTTGAAAAATTATAGGTTTTTTCAAACGCTCTAGTGACTAAACGGGAAAAGGGACTGAATTTATTTTCGAATATATATTATTAGTCTATATAATTTTGTTTTTGGCACAAACCGAAACACGATTGCTGAAAGTTGCCTCGATAGAAAAAAAAACCGAAGTTGGGTCCTTTTTCTCCTTATTTTTCTTGGCTTACATAAACTATAAGAGATTAAGCAATATAACTAAGTAAAAAATATGGTATTCTGGTTTATCTAAAAAGTCACAGAAACAAAATTAGACAAAACTTTATAGATTCGCTTATTTATCGTAGTTTGGTCGAAAAGCCTGATCCCTAAGAGCGCTGCATCTCTTTCTTTCGTGCACGGGAGCCATAAACGTGTCTCTAACGGATGGGCGTGGCTTGTCCGAATCGAGGAATGGCCTTAATAGAGCGGTACAGTCTAAGAATTTCTTGAAGCGCCAAGTTTTAAGCGCCATCTATCGCTAGTTGATTCTCGGCTCTTCGACCTCCGGCTTGTACCAAAGATTTTCTTGTTACGAGATAGTGCTATACACATGCAGAGCGCTATCTCGCACGCACACCGTTGCCGTATGCGGAAACCGCAGCAGCGTAATAACCGCCTTTGACCTAGTTTATGATTGGCATTCATTCAGGTTAATAGTCACTTCCGTAGCAATTAGTACTTACCTGGGTATCCAATTTTTCTATGAGATTACTAAATGGAACATAAAACAGCGCTAATATGAGGATAAATATGGATGGTAGTAGGTAAGGATTTGTAACAATCTCTATGTTACAAAAGTGTCCGTCAAAAGGCGTTGAATTGGGGAGCCATAATAGCTATAGTTTCGTTTACAGCTGGACACTTTTTCGACCGTTCACCTATTAGAGATACTTAGAGACGGATAACCTCATAATTTTATCCGTCATTTTATTTACTATTGAAACCAGTAATTAAGCAACCTGATACCAAAAATCATACTCGTGTATTTTAGGTATTAAAATACAAAATCAACTGTAACATATCTATTTCCTTCTGAACTTATTGTAGGTTTGGTTCCAGAAACTAAACGCCTCGTCTCGCCACAGCGGTTGGAGCTGGAACTGCTTGTTGATGACTAGAAGCTGCGGGTCTTCCTGGGTGGTCGGTGGCCATTTTGGAAACCGTGGAGATAGCCGTGGACTGGGATCACTGGAAAAATAAACAAAAAAAGGACTGTAATATCGTGAGGTCTTATAGTAAGCCAGAGAGTGACACTTGCAGACCATGAGGTCATTAGGTAAATAATTTAAGGAACATTAAGGAACACTAGAGATTTGAAGACCCAATCTAAAACATCTTGAGTCTGGTATACAGGGTGGAAAGATAAGTCGGGCCCTGGAGGGAAACTACCCTAAAACGTTGAGATAGCTCAGTTAAGTGAAAGGAAACATTATTTTATTTTTAAAAAGAGACATATCCGCATTTATCAATTTTCGAGGAAATGTACAGTTCACAAAAAAAACTACGCCTTTTGTAATTTTTGTCAAAAACAATTTTTATGACAATTGATGGGAATCGATCCTATTTCCAACAAGAAAACAAACTTCTTAATACCAACCAAATTTACGCCACAAGAGAAGCCATAAATAATGAAAAAAAAATCATACAATTTTAGTATGGAAAAAAGGGAAAATTAGAAAAAAAAACTGTGAATGTGGTTTTACTTTTTAGGCAAAATAAAATAATGTTTCCTTTCAGTGAACTGAGCTATCTTAACGTTTTAAGGTAGTTTCCTTCCAGGGTCCGACTTATCTTTCCACCCTGTATATGTGTTCTTTAAGTCCAATAAAGATAAGTGTACAAAGGCTCAGAATGATGTGATTATATATATATACTTTTACTGTAATATCGTAATATCGTGAGCTCTTATAGCAAGCCAGAGAGTGACATTTGCAAAGCATGAGGTCTTTAGGTAAATCATTTGGAACATTGAGGAACACTTGAGATTTGCAGACCCAAACTGAAATATCTTGAGTCTGGTATATGTTTTCTTTATTTTCTTTAAGTGCAATAAAGATAAGTGTACTAAAGGCTGAGAATGATATGATTGTTAATGCATGCATAGAAACTTACCCAAACTTTGCAAAATTGGTCCACATTCTAGTAACAATATCTACTATATCTTGTTCCACCACGTAAGCTGTAGGGAATAAAGGTTTAAACATATAAAATAGCTCATCAGCATGCGTAGCCCCCGGAGCCCTGCCAAATCCACAAAAGAACTTGGCTATATTCAGCCACCCGTCATAGTCTAATCTGTATGTAAATACTGGCTTCGTATTCGTCTTGAGGAGCAGATCTATGGTGGCTAAGACTGGATACGTAATTCCAGAATCACCCTCATAATGAGAGAACTCTACTAACGTCTTCTTTGAAATGATTTTATCACCCATGTATAGTTGTTTTAATTTATCAGCTACGGCTCTTTTGTCTTCTTCGTTTGGAATATCAAGATCCCTTGGCAAGGCTTTATAAAAATCTAACTTAGTTATGGTTGTATCGTTCTCTTTGGCAGTGAACATATATCCTTCTGCGTTATTATATCCTATTATAATTGGCACTTTGTTATAATCTCCATTAGATATTAGTTTAAAGGGAGTATTTGGCAAGAATTGTTCAATGCCCGCTATCTTCTTCTCGACACAGGGCACGAATACGTTTTCTGATAAAACTATGTCTCCTTCTTTTCTTGGGAGTCGAGTCTTCATCAATAGTTCTCCCGATTTGTTCATCAACATCTTGTATATTTCATTTGCATCATATGTCTTATGGCCCATCTGTTTAACAAATGATTTGGCGATTTTTAAAGGCTCAAACTGTATACTCCAAGGAGATATCGCTGATCCGCTTTGCATTATAGCTTTATGGAATAGTCCTTTTGACATAGGTGATATCAGGTGGTATGAAACAGAAGCTGATCCTGCGCTTTCTCCAAATATCGTAACATTATCCGGATCCCCACCAAACGCTCTAATATTTTTCTTAATCCATCGCAAAGCTGCGACTTGGTCCTTCAAACCCGCATTTCCTGGGGCTTCCTTAGTACCCAAGCATAAAAAGCCTAGGACTTCTAATCTATAATTGAAGGTCACGAGTATTACTCCATGCTTGACTAAGTACTGAGGTCCGTAGAGAAAAGGGGAGCCTGAGCCATCTCTAAAGCCTCCTCCGTGGATAAACACGAGGACTGGAAGGGGAGACTGTGGAGGAGGAGACTGGGGTGGAGTGTAGACGTTGAGGACGAGGCAATCCTCCTGGCCCATTATGATGGAGCTGGTGAGACGTTGGGTACATTTGATGTTTTCGTCGTACGCTTCGAAGATGCCGTCCCATTTTGGCTCCGGTCCTGGTTCCTGGAATACAAATAATAATAATTTATGCGGTTTCCATTATATTTATATATAATGGCAACCGCATAAATTATTATACTAGTGCTATTCGCCCCATCGAACTCTTTGCTGGACTGGATACTCACCACTGAGGTCTTGCATCACTAGCTTGTCATATTGAAGTCATGTTAATTAATTTAGTTATTTAGTCTTTAGGCCATTAACCAACTCGAGTTTAAGCCGCTTCCGAATCAGGTCAAATGTATGGTGTGCCGAATTCGTGGAACGTACGAACGTACCTATACAATGTTTAAAGACTCTCCAAATAATTAACATGACTTCAATATGACAAGCTAGAGATGCAAGACCTCAGTGGTGAGTATCCAGTCCAGCAAAGAGTTCGATGGGGCGAATAGCACTAGTATAATAATGAACTAGGGGCGATCCATTAGCATTACCCTCTGCTGCACGAGTACTCAGTTTATATTACATGCCAATATAATAAAATCTATTAGATCTCACCTGAAATCGACGATTTTTGACACTAGCATAAGGTATGCTCAAATACGCGGCGTGTGAGCCGTCGTGAGCGACGCTCCCGCGCACCAGCCCGCTGCTCACGCGCAGCGGCGCCGTCGGCTGCCGCGCCAGCCGCGCCGCCCACAGCGACCATAGCACAACCCACTTTGTGCTTAAACGCAGCATGGTTACGGGAGTGGTGCCATCTCCATCTGTTAACATTGTTATATATTCATTTAAATTTAGTTGACACGGTATACAATAAATACATTAAATATTTGCATCATTTAATTTAAGGAATTATGGTAGACGGAGAGCTAGCCACGTCAGATGTGACACAATAATGAGAGCGACGAAACCCTTTTCGTTCAAAGCTTAAAGAATGCTAACCACTTTAAGAATAAAAATCCTAGAGTTCTGATTTTAATGCAGTATTATGAGAAATTATATTAATAATTGAATTATATCATTGCCTAAAGTCTCTGCTGGGGGAAAGTAGTCCAAAACCACGTATAATGTAATTCATAGTTTGTCGCCTACTGTTTCTGTTTTCGGAATAATGCGCAATGTTTTATGTTCTAATGTTTAAATATAGGCCTCGTCCTCTATAAATAACAGAATTTCCGCAGTTTTAACCTAGCTGCCAGTTGCCCGGATCTAGGAATATGGATAATATTGCAATCTTACTAGATGGTTTTTGTTGCTCTCATTATTGTGTCATATTTGACGTGGCCAACTCCATGATATGCAAGTCCATGATAAGCATGAACGAAGTGTGGTTGTTCTTCTAAATTTTGACTGTTGTTAGATGGCGTTACTAACTCATCAGGTCTTATTTTAGTTTATTTTATTTTATTCTTAGACCTTTGCTTTCTGGTTTAGGGTCAAAAAAGCCATCTTCTGAACGGAGCTTGAATTATTTTCAACAGAGGTCAAACTGCCGAACAAAATAGTTGGAACTGAAACCAGTTGATGCCATAAATGGTGCTCAAGAAATAGTTTTATAGGGAAAGCTGATTTTATACAGATGTAACAAAAATAATGGGTATAATTGGAATCGTAGTTCAAAAAAATTCTTTTACTTTTTCTTTAGTTTTTCAGGTATTTGCAAACTAGTGCCTAGAAAAATATCAACATAATCCTCTAAATACCTACTGTACTACAAATTATCTACCTATAATGTATGTAATCGGTAGAAAGAACGCTAATAAGCCAACAAATGTATGTCACACGTTTGTTCAGCTGCCGCGCGTGTCGTAACCGGCATACAAACAATGATCACCGCAATATGTGCTGTTCTGCTTACAAAAAAATTATACTAAACACCAGAGTCGCGAGTTCGAGTCTCGCCTGAGGCAGTGGATTTTTCTACTTTTCCTTTATTTCTAAACATTATACTAAACAGTCGTAAAACAAAACCTGCTCTCGATTAGTATTCCCTTATTTTTACCTTACAAGGGAATTCATTTTAGGATGAAACGTTTTATTAACTAAGACCCTTTCCAGTTTATTAACTTAGTGAAGAAGGAGCTTATCTAAACGTGCAACTTTCGCATTAGCATATTTTATCTATATAGTACATACAGTGACGTCTGAAAATATACAGCCTTGGCCAGAAGTATTGAGCATAGGTGTTTTTTGTTTACAATTTTGATCATCATCATCATCATCATTTCAGCCGAAAGACGTCCACTGCTGGACATAGGCCTTTTTGATGTTAAGCATTATTTCCCTATCCTAACAATGTACGGTAACGGTAAATGTTATATTTTATTTATAAATATAGAAAACTTCACTTAATAACACTTTCAAGGTACTTAAGACGAGGACTCAAAAGAACATGTACCTCGATTTGGGCGGAGCAATCATCGCGTAGCCCCACCTCCTTGCGAACTCGGTCACTACGCACTTCGCTCAGATAGAGGTTCGCAGAAAGTTCACTCGGAACAAATTAGATCTCGATATTTTTTGCAGTAGGAGAATCTGCTTTGCGAGACGGTAATTTTTAAACTGAATTTGATTTAGTTTTTGTGAACGATGTTACTTTTTATTGTAAATTACGTACAGTCGACATCAGATATATTATATGGGAGCGGCCAAGGTGGTCAGAAATATATGTACAACGCCTGTATTGTCAAGGCGATAAAGTGCATGTACAAATATTTTTGAGTACACTGGCCGCTTCTATACATTTGATGGCGACTGTACCTCCTAAGTGAAAGGTACAAATGAGCACATTTTATAATCATAACATGTCGAGCCATGCTCAATGTAAATAAAGGTTCCATAATAACCGGTCCGTCACAAAACTCACAAAACACCCAATCAAAAGGTCGTTTTATATATGATATTTTGCGGCACTTAAGTCCTTTTAACATGAGTTTTTGAGCTAGAATTCAAAAACGGCTTAACCGATTTTATGCAATATAACTATACTTTATATCCGAACATGTACTTTATCGCCTTTAATATTGAGGTCTTGTTCAGATATTTGTGACTACCTTGGCCGATTTCATAAATTTGATGGCGACTGTACTATTCAAGTAATATGCAATGAATGCGTAAGCGCCGACCGCCAAATGGTACCTTTGCCAAAATAATGTCAGAAATATAGTACTAATCGAACGAGCGGAGCGCAAGCGAAGCGAGTTCTTACAAACCACTTCTAGCTACTTATACTGGGACGTCTCGGCATTTCGATGGCTTTTTGATTTTGAGAGTTTGTTCGACGATGACTTTAGTACCATTTTTCTGATTTTCATGAAATTTGATGGGGTTGTAGCAGAGATACACATAATTTGAGAGTTAAGTAATGGACATTGGCTTGGCATAGCTTGCACACCGTCGCCGCATGCGGTTCTCTCCCTTTATCTATCTACCCACTAATTACTCAAAAGCAAGTAGGTATCTCTAGTTAAAACTCGCCTTTGCCCAGAGACAGACAACACGCAACGCGACTAATTTTAAAATAATTATGTTCTAAAATGGTAGGCACTAGACAGCCAGTGATCGGAATAGGTAGCGTATATAATTTACCTATTCATAAATTTTGGGGCCGTCCAGAAATCATGTGATCGTATTTAGCCTATTATTGACCACCATCTATAATTTCTTTGTTTTTCATCCGTTCGTGTTGAAAATCGATATCCGAGAATCTTAAAGGCCTCTCAATACAAAACTAAAGTTAGAATTGAAAACAATGGACGCCATCTTGAATTTCTTCATTTTTTATCCGATCGGTTTGAAATTCGACATCTAAGGATATTTAGGGACCTTTATTACGAATCTGAAGTAAAAATTCCAGAAATTGGGCGCCATCTTGAATTTGTTTATTTTTATCCGATCATGTTGAAAATCGATATCTAAGGATCCGCCAGGCCCCTTAATATGAATCTGAATTCAAAATTTCAAAAAATGGGCGCCATCATGATTTTCTTCATTTTTTATCCGATCAATTTGAAACTCGATAGCAGAGGATTTTTCTTTAAAGCCCCTTACGAATTTGAACTCAAAATTGCAAAAACTAGCCGCCATATTAAGTTTCATTATTTTCGATCTGTTCGTGATGAAAATCGATATCTGAGGATCTTAAAGGACTTTCAATATAAGACTGAAGTCAAAATTGCAAAAATGGCCACCTTGCTTTTTTTTCATTTAAATAAATAAATATTTGGGGACAATCTTACACAAATCAACTCATACTAAGCTAAGCTTGTACTATAGGTACTAGGCGACGATATACCTACTTATATAGATAAATATACACGGTGCTCGTGAGGATTGCGAGAGATTTTAACAGTGTATTCTTGATCGTAATTGGAGACTAAAATGTCGTACAAACTTTTCTGGAATTCGCCTAGTTTCAGAGTTATTACCAACTAAATAAAAAAATCATTTTTTTATTGTAACTCAGTGCAAAAAGTTTTTTTGATGGTGATTTCTCTCTTTATGGGGTCTAGTCTAGACATTCATATTGTCAAATATCAAAATGCCAAAGAATAGTTTGCGTAAACCATTTTTTACGGATAAAAATACACCAATTTATTTTAGTCAATAGTTTTACCAATAACATATTTTTTTTATGTTCAAAAGCATTCAAAAAATCTAAAAAAAAGCACAAACATTTTTTTTTTGGTGAATTCGACATAAGCTCATATAACATTTATAACTTCTTATGACCTCAGGAATACGCTGGCAAAATTATGCGGTTTCCTCGCGAGCACCCTGTATACTTAGATACATAGAAAACACCCATAACTCAGGAACAAATATTCGTGATAAACACAAATAAATGCCCTTACCAGGATTCGAACCCGGGATCTCCTGCTTCGTAGGCAGGGTCACTACCAACTGGGCTAGGAGGCTATTAAATATTATTATTTTTATCCGATCGGTTTAAAACTCGATATATGAGGATCTATAAGGTCCCTTGACACGAAACAGAAGTCAAAATATGAAAATAGGCGCCATTTTAAATTTATTTATTCTTGATGCGATCAAGCTTGAATCCAATATCTGAGGATTCGCCAGGCCCCGTAATACGAATCTGAAAAAACTGGCAGCCATCTTGAATTTATTTCTTTTCGATCCGTTCTTGTTGGAACTTGATATCTGAGGATCTTTAGGGCCCTTTTTCTTCATTTTATAGATTTTTTGCCTGATCGGTTTTAAACTCGATATTTGAGAATCTTTAAGGCCCCTTAATATAAACTGAAGTCAAAATAAGAAAAAACGGTTGCCATCTTGAATTTCTTTATTTTTGATCAGATCAAGTTATAAATCGATATCTGAGGATCCGCCAGGCCCTTTAATACGAAACTTCGTATTAAGAGGCCTATTATAGACCCTCAGACATCGAGTTTCAAATCGATCGGATCAAAAGTGAAGAAAATCAAGATGGCGCCCATTTTTGCAGTTTTGACTTCAGTTTTGTATTGAGAGGCCTTTAAGGTCATCAGATATCGATTTTCATCACGAACGGATCGAAAATAACGAAATTCAAGATGGCGGTTCGTTTTTGCAATATTGACTTCAGATTCGTATTAAGGGGCCTTAAGGATCCTCTGATACCGAGTTTCAAACCGATCGGATAAAAAATGAAGAAAACCAAGATGGCGCCCATTTTTTTAAATTTTGTCTTCAGATTCATATTAAGGGGCCTGGCATATCCTTAGATATCGATTTTCAACATGATCGGATCAAAAATGAATAAACTCAAGATGGCGCCCAATTTAAAAAAAATATATTTCAGATTCGTAATAAGAAGCCCTAAATGTCCTCAAGTACCGGGTTTCAAACCGATCGGATAAAAAGTGAAGAAAGTCAAGATGGCGCCCTTTTTTTAGAATTTTGACTTCAGATTCATATTAAGGGGCCTGGCGGATCCTTAGATATCGATTTTCAACATGATCGGATCAAAAATGAACAAACTCAAGATCGCGCCCGATTCTTAATTTTTTTACTTCAGATTCGTAATAAGAGGCCCTAAATATCCTCAAGTATCGGGTTTCAATTCTAGATGGTGGTCAAAAATAGGCCAAATACGATCACATGATTTCTGGACGACCCCAAAGTTTAGGTAAATAATATACGCTACCTATTCCGATCACTGACTGGAACGTATTTTAAAATTAGTCGCGTTGCGTGTTGTCTGTGTCTGGGCAAATACGAGTTTCAATTATACCTACCTACTTGCTTTGAGTAACTAGTGGGTAGATAGAGGAAGAGAACCGCCTGAGGCTACGGTGTGCAAGCGTGACAGCTTGTTATGTATAATTGTACCTACTTACCTATAGAAACTTAACTCGCGTCAAAAAAGTTGTCCATTACGCAAATAATCATCTTGTAATTAATACTATTTCTGAAATTATTTTGGCAAAGGTACAGTCGACGTCAAAAATATGTATACACTTTTGCACCTTACTCCTTTGTAATAAAGTTCAAAAGTGTAAACATATTTTTAACGTCGACTGTACCATTAGGCGGTCGGCGCTTATTACGCATTCATTGCATTATTGCTTGAATACAATATTAAATCGGTACAAGATATACGACGTAAGCACTGACCGCCAAATGGTACCTATTTGATTAGTACCTACAAAACTGGCGTGTCTCGCCGTGTGCGCAAGTATAGTGGAAGTGAACTTACTGATGTTTACTCTGTTGTTGAAACGACTAGTCTATAACTAAAATAAATATTACACGAGTATTTTTGTATGGAGGTACAAGCTCGATGAACGCAAAAAACATTTTTGTAACCAGATCTACAAATAGAGTGTAATAAAACTAAAAAATAATTAAAGGCACCTTATTTTCGTAAAAATAAGCGCTGACGCCGACAAACAAGAACCCGTCGTTGGCAGTGGCCGCTGACAGACTGATCAAATGTAGTAAAGGATAGCGCTAAGGTAATTCGTGTCGCCGGGAAGGAGCGCGAGCTAGTCTGGAAGCGCGTTTATGAAATGTCGTAAGCGTCATTTCACATTATGCCATCTCGAGGTAAAAGTAAGCAACGAATTAAATTGTCAATCTACAATTCCCTAAAACTAGTTAATGGCTTTATCATACTCCAATTATATCCTTATATTCTTTATAATTGAGCAACAAAATCAGTTTTAGGGTAAAAGAAGACCTGACTTTGAAAAATAAAAGTATCGAGGAAATTGTAGCCAATTGTGTTTTCCATCTACAAATCCCTCGGCCATATAGTCGTAAATCATTCTTGAAAGTATCAAACTCGTAAATCAAATATGCTTCGAGTAAATTTACATCTGCTGAACACAACTTTAGTTTTGTATCACCTTAAAAAATATGAAAACAGAAGGTACCAAAAATGGAAATTTAAGTCGGTGCGAAATATTGCAAATATTCTATGCAGTTACTACTAACTTCAACAAAACATGCCTATTAGTTTAAATTAATTGACAAAATAACTTAAACAAAGATGGAAACGATGGACTAAACTTTCCAGTTTTGTATGAAAATCGCATTGGTGCTCAACACTTCTGGCCAAGGCTGTACCTATAGCCACGACTGTATTACCAAGGAGTAAAGTGTTGTAGGTATATATGTTTTTGTCCAATTAAATGTAGGTAGGTACCCATATTTTCAGACTCTGACCATAATGCAAGCGCTACATAATTTATTTATATGTACAGTTACCCACAGCAATTGCTCCTGAGAATATAAATCGTCGGTATACTCCAAAAACATGATAACTGACCAACACATCGTTTTGAGAAAATGCGTTTTGAAAGTTTGATACGTCATTGCGTCAAAAGTAAACCGTTTTTTGCTAGTTAAAGCGTACGGAATTGAAATATTGGGTATTAAAAATATCAATTAATGACGAAGTAAAAATTTGGTAGCACAAAAATAGAAAATTACGCCATACAAAAATATTGGAGTTGAGGAGTGTGTGAGGGGAGGGCACACAAACCAGGGGCACATGGGCACACTACCACATTAAGCTGAGACTTTATTTAAATAGTGTAATTAGGTTAGTTGGTAGTTTTTTATTTTTCAGAACCGTTTTATTATTGCCTATGCTTGCTTAAAACTCCAGAAATTCAGAAACGTAAATTAAGACACTAGTTTCACTTCAATATCAACACGAAATGTAATAATGTTAATAATTAATTAATGCAGAATTAAAAATGGAAATAGTTTAGTAGCGCCAGTAGCAGACAAGCTGAAAAAAGGTAGACTTCGATGGTACGGCCACGTATCGCGTCGAGATGACAGCTACTCCGTGAAAACTGTACTCAACATCAGTACACAGTCTACAGGATGAGGCAGACGACCAGCCGCGTGGTGGGCGACAGTAGAAAGGGATTTAAAAACCCAGAAACTTTCGCCAACGACAACTCGGAATAGAATATCCTGGCGCCGATGTACAAGGAGGCCCGACCCCATATAAACTGGGACAAGGCCAGGAAGAAGACCTGACTGACCTGGTTGACTGGTAGAGAATGCCTCATGGCATTAAGTCCGCCTTTTTTACGATAAGTTTTCTTTTAGTGCAATAAAGATTAAATAAATAAATAAGAAGAAGAAGAATAATGGAAATAGTTTAGCGATAAAGCTCAACCTTAATCTATTTTAACAAAACCCTTAAAAAATAGCTTTTCTAAAGCTAAGTTTGGTCTGATAAGTCATTATTAACATACCTATTAATTTATTAGCTCCATTATTTAACACTTCACGACACTGATATTGTTTATTTTAATTACATTTCACATACTCGCGACAAAAAACGTATATTATTTAATCTAGAATTAGAACAGGCACCTAGTCGAAGCTCGAACAAAACAAACAAATGAAAGTAACAACTAACAACGTCGAGACACGTTCGCAACGCACCGGTGTTGTGCGTGCAATAGCGAGCTAATGTGCTGCGTCAGTTGTGACCGGTTTCGGTAACGATGTGCCTATACAGGTTTGAGACTACGTCAGAGCAGAATTCCATCAAATACATAATAATATCTCTCTCTTGAGCATGCTCATTGCCACCTGATTGTAGGATCTGCTTTTCTCGTTCTTTCTCTCGACATCGCGCGAGTGGACCTGTCATCTACTGAAACTTTGCAGTCTCACAATGGCTTTTGCTATGGTAAATACATAATAATATGTATTGTAGTACTTGTTTTTCTCTATTTTACACCGAGTGTTTATACCTATTAAGTAATTATTATTTGGAAATAATGTAGATAAAATATCCCAAAAATCTTTTTGAGATTTCAGGGTTGGCCTGATAGTAAAAGTTGTTCAATATGTTCAGTATAATCACCCCGTTCAAGCTTTTCAGTGGGTCAGGTAACACCCTGTATATATTTATATGTGCTGGACCGAGCCGAGACCACTCCAATATATGTGGTTCAAGCACTCGCTAAATATACTCTCCAAATATAGAAAGACACGAGTGTAGTTGTGCGTAGTATTTCTAAGGGTTGTACTTCATTTTATCATAATATCAATTTAACTCCACAATATAAACTGGATTTAGAGTAAAGTGAGTTTCGATATTGGCAAATGGAATAAATTGAATAACAAAATTGAGAACCGCCCTTCAGCCTCCTTTTACGTTATGAAATAAATTATAAAAACTGGGTATAAATATACAAAACGTAAATATACTGTTCGTAGATACAGACCGTAATAAATTTTTCAGTACCTAGTTCATATATGAAGCACGACCTGAACGACTACACAACTATATCTATCTGCCTATCTGTATAGGTATATACGTACAATTGATTATACGTGTATAATGTCAAGGTCGGTTATTGTTATCATCACCTATCATTAATTTCGTATGTGGCTGATGGAATCAGTTATTATTGAATATCCGTTACTGACCCATGTCTAATGTCTACTCAGTTACTATGTTGATTTAAATCGGAAAAAACTACTGACATTAAGTAAGTTCAGTTTTTTTAAGACTTTCCTGATCATACTTTTATATTTTTACTTAATATAAAATTGGTCTCAATCACAAAAACGTGCCAAATCGTGTAAATGTATTAATCCCAGATCGTTACAAGCTTGTTGTTTTAGTGCTCCAGTTCAGTTATATTATAATCGAATTAAAAATGTAAGTATTTTAACAATAAAGTTTTAATTTACAATTCGTTGGCCCAATATTACAGGGTTCTATTACATTTTCAGGGTAGTTAAATCTAGACTTCATAATACGACACATAAGACAGTCATAATGACAATGTTCAAATTTCAATTCGATTAAAGTGATACATAGAACCCTCTAATATAAGGCCTAGGAATTATCAGACTTTATTCAACTTAGTGTCCCCGCAGGATTGTGGTCAACGATGCGTATAAGCACAAAGTGGGTGGTGCTGTGGTCGCTGTGGGCGGCGCGGCTGGCGCGGCAGCCGACGGCGCCGCTGCGCGTGAGCAGCGGGCTGGTGCGCGGGAGCGTCGCTCACGACGGATCGCATGTGGCTTACCTCGGCATACCCTACGCCACTCTTCCAGGGGACAGTAGGTTTCAGGTTCGTTACTTTATTTGAACTATTTTAAATGCCTGATGGAGATCTGAAATGGTCAAAATAAGCCGTTTTTTGACTTCAATGTGAATGTCGGCTCATTATCGATTGATCTTAGGTACTTAACTTACTAGGTTTTAGCTACCAGAATACAGATTAGACTGTTCCCTTTCTTGCAGTTTATTACATACCAGATAAATAATCCTCATATTTCATTAAATATTGAATTTTCTTTAATTTCAGGCACCAGGTTCGGAACCGATTTGGGATGGCATATACGAAGCCGTCAATGATAAAGTAATGTGTATGCAATGTTCTGTGAATGTAATTACAAAACAGAATATAGAAACACCTATTGGCCAGGAAGACTGCCTAAGGTTAAATGTGTACACACCTGCATTTCCTTTAGATACCAAATTACCCGTTATGGTTTTCATACATGGTGGAGGTTTCATAGAGGGTTCAGGAACTCCCTTATTCTACGGGCCTAATTACTTGGTTACAAAAGGAGTCATTTTAGTGACATTTAATTACAGAATAAATTTACCAGGATTCCTCAATCTTGGTATAAAAGAGGCTCCTGGTAATGCTGGAATGAAAGACCAAGTCGCAGCCTTGAGGTGGGTTCAGAAGAATATTAAGGCTTTTGGAGGAGATCCGGATAATGTGACGATTTTCGGCGAGAGCGCTGGCGGCGCCTCGGTGTCCTACCATTTGCTATCTCCTATGTCGAAGGGACTTTTCCAGAGGGCCATTAGCCAGAGTGGCTCTTCACTGTGTCCTTGGGCGTACCAAGCGAACCCAGTTCATAACGCTCACCGAGTAGCAAAATCTATGGGGTTCGATACCGACGACCCACATGAATTGTACAAGATTTTTAACAACCTGCCTCTACCCGATCTAGTTGCCACGAAGCTTCCAAAAGATTTAAGACAAATTATGTTGTCCGAACTTATCTATGCCCCTAGTATTGAAAAGAAATTTGACGGAGTTGAACCTTTTCTGATAGAAGAACCGTACAAATTACTGGCAAAGGGGAATTATACCAAAGTCCCATTAATTATAGGCACAACCGACGAAGAAGGTTATTTCTTCACTGGTTTAGACGATGCGGTGTTGTCTAAAGCTATTCTAGATTTCGGACACGCAGTGCCTAATAATATTGAATTTTCCACAAAGGAAGAAAAAGGCCGAGTTGGTAAAGCAATTCGAGAAATGTACATGGGTGACGAGGCTATTTCTAATTTACCTACGACGTCAGTAAAAGTTTCAGGATTTTATGGAGACCCATTCCTAATATACCCCTCTCTGGCCGAGACTGAACTAAAGTTAAAGTCAACTGATAAACCTATCTACAACTACTGCTTTAAATACAATGGTTGGAGGAATGTGGGCAAACTCATCGGAGGTCTGCATTTCTTATCAGAACCAGGAGCAACTCATGCAGATGATTTGTTTTATATATTCCATCAGCCCTTTTTGTCATGGCTGGCGTGGTTGGAAAAGGAAATGATAGAAAAAATGACGACGTTATGGACCAACTTTGCAAAATATGGGTAATTATTCACTGAGTACTCTTAATTCTGAGTTTATCATTTTGCGGTTGGTTTAAGATCAAAGCTGTGGTTCACAAAAATTATTAACCAAGGGCTACGGAAATTCTTTTTCGATGTGATCGAAAAATCAGAGATGTAAGGCACAAACAGTAAGCAAAAATCAGAAGAAAAGTAAAATATAATTACACATTTCTCAATGGTTTAAAATATAGTGTATTAATTAGGAGGATGGTATAATATATAATGGGTATAAGTTTGATGACCCTTTTTGGAATGCTAGAAACAACATGAGATTTAACCATGGTATTTTCTTCCAGTGACCCAACTCCTGAGACTTCAGAGCTGCTGCCGCAGCGCTGGTTTCCCACGACGGTGACAGACCCTCGGGCCTTCGTACTGGACCGAGGCCATTCGACCGTTCCTCTGTGGTTCAAGGATTCGCTCATATACTGGAGGGAGTTGTACTATAAATATAGAAAGAAATAATAAATCTAGCTTGTTAGTAATAAATACATAGATTTATATAGTTTTATTTATAGGTATACTAAGTGTTACCGTTACTATAATAGTAATTATTTATATCAAACGGATGTGTATAGTATATTGAGTGAATTGCAACTCTACATAATAAAACACTGATCCCTTGTCTAACATTTTTTACCCACCACGAAGCATAGAAGAGTATTTGTCAGAGACTGTCATTCTTAAAAGACTTCTAAGGGGTGGGCAAGAATAGTGAGTTACAATTTCAGTAGCAAGGCGTACTTAGAACTCTGTTACTATTGGCTTGCCTAATTTGAGACAACTGAGTAACTGACTCTACAAATCTTAAAGATAAAGCAAGTTTAACTTGAATTCTGGAGGATAATAAAGTAATTAATTATATTATTGTATCCCACTTCTGGAGAATAAATTCAACGTCATTCAGATTGCTATTGTAGTAGGTACCATTAGTACCTAACTACTTAGTCAGAATCATTATTAAAATGATCTATTTATCTAAAATAATTAAAATTTATTTTTGTTATCATAATATTCATAGCCAAGAAAGTTTATCATAAAGATAAGAATAATAGTTTTCACCCCTACTATTCGAAAAAGGGTAATTTGTTGCCCATTTACAGGAAGCAAAAGTGACTTTTGATCCCTCTGCGATTGTTTGCCCATTTACAGAGAGCAAAAGTGACTTTTGATCGCTCTGCTTTTTTTTTTAAATTTTCCTTGTCTTTGCAACCGATTAAAATGAGACAACATCATATAACTTCTCTTTCTAGCAGATAGCTAGTTTAGTACCTTTGTTTTCGTTTTTCTCATAGAAGGAGTGAAAAGTAGAGTGTACTACGCGGTAGCAAAATTATTTCGATCTCGGGTCACTTGAATCCCTCACTACGCTCAGGATTCCACGTTAGAATCCCTGGCTACGCTCGGGATTCTATTCTGGTATCCTTCGCTTCGTTCGGGATTCAACACGCTACCCTCCACCGAAGTAAGTCATTTTGCTCCCTTGTAATAGTTGTAATACAATCTACTATTATCTACTTAGATACATTTGACTTAGTAAGCCACGAAACATAATTCTATTTATCTTATAAAATAGCGTTTAAGTTTATGCAGGTCACTAGTGTAGTGAAATTGTTACTTTCAAGATGTAAGTAACAAACCGATCGTTCAGTTGATTTCAAAATAAGATAAATAAATGCTATTAATATCTGTGATACATCATGGCATTGCAATTATTTTAATAACAACTTAATAGAACATTTTACAGTGTGTGACCTGTAACACGAGCAAAAAATTAAAACGTTAATTTTACTCCTCAAACAATAAAACTTTTGGTCAACAACAGTAAAAAATTATGTCATCATATGTTTTATAAGAGTAAAAATAAAGTAATAAAAGATTTAGTAAAACTCTACATTTTGAGCAAATAAATATTTGTATTTTGTACTTGTAACTTCAAATCCAATAAAAAAAATATTTTTTTAGGTTAATGTAATTGTTTTTTACAGAGATGTTCCTCGCTGGCTATGAGTTTCTCGTCCATCATTTCATTTCTTCTTTCAGGGCATGCCTTTCTTTACATAACCTTCAACATCATTAAAAATAGTCAAAACTCGTCCATATTTATTTCTTTCTATACTTTGAATACAGTTCTCTCCAGTATTTTAAGTAGTCCTTGAACCACAGAGGAACTGTGGCGTGGTGCCGATCTAGCACGAAGCTTCGAGGGTCTGTAGGGTTCGTGGGGAGCCATCGCTGCGGGACCATCTCCGAGGTCGAAGGAGTAGGGTCTCTGGAAGAACAGAAACTGTTAAGGCCGTGTCTTTAATCTTTTACTTATACAAACGCTGTTAGTTCGATTTTGGTTGGTCTGGTTGAATGGCAACAGATCAAGATGGTCAAAGCCATTCAGTTTCAACAATAGTTAACTAACTATTAGGGAGTTTATGTTGATATACTTGAATTCAATAATAATATTAAATTTTACGCCTCAGGATTAATGATGTTCATATGTATCATATTCAGTAACAATGGCATTTACTTTGCAAAATTATGTAATTTGTAAATACTCACCCATACTTGGCAAAGTTAGTCCACAGAGACGTCATTTTTTCAATCATTTTCTTATCAAATTTAGCTAACCAAGTTAAGAAAGGCTGATGGAACAAATAAAACAGCTCATCTACATGCGTTGCTCCCGGACGGCTGAGAAAGTTCAAGCCTGCAAATACCTTGCCCAAGTTCCTCCAACCACTGTATTTAAAACAATAGTTGTATACCGGCCTATCGCTTGTTTTCAGTATCAACTCAGTCTCAGCCAAAGAAGGATATGTCATGAATGGATCGCCGTAGAATTTAGAAAGCTTGAGTGTCGCAGAGTTTTTATTTGATATTGGTTCGTCACCCATATACATTTCTCTAATTTCCTTTCCAATTCGCTGCTTTTCTGCTTCTGTCGGAAATTCAAGATTACTAGGCAATGAAATCTCGATTTTGCCGTTGATTTTTGGTGAAAAATGTTTTTCTGCGCCTACAAAGAAGTATCCTTCTTCATCTGTAGTTCCAATAATCATTGGCACTTTAGTATAATGTCCTTTTGACAATAAGCCGTAAGGTTCTTCAGTCAAGAACGGCTCGACACCATCAAACTGTTTTTCCACGCTAGGCGCATAGAGAAGACTAGAGAACAGCAGAGTTCCTTCATCTCTAAGAAGTTTAGTCATTATTACATCTTTATAATTTCTGTTGAAAAAGTTAAATAATTCGTATGGGTCTTTTGTATCACATCCAAAAGTTTTTGCTACTCGATGAGCTATTTGCTCTGGGTTACTCTGGAATGCCCACGGACACAAAGATGATCCACTTTGAGTTATAGCTTTTTGAAAAAGTCCTTTTGACATTGGAGATAATAAATGGTATGACACAGATGCACCGCCAGCGCTCTCTCCAAAAATCGTCACATTTTCTGGGTCTCCTCCGAAAGAATGAATATTTTTCTGGACCCATCTCAAGGCTGCAACTTGGTCTTTCATCCCCGCGTTCCCCGGTACTTCTTTAATCCCTAGATTGAGATATCCTGATACATTTAACCTGTAGTTAAAAGTTACTAAAATTACTCCTTTTGGGACTAAGTAATTTGGACCATAAATTAGTGGCATGCCGGATCCCTCTATGAAACCTCCTCCGTGTATGAACACCATGACAGGAAGTGTCTCTGTAGAGGATACAGGAGTGAAGACATTTATCTTCAGACAGTCCTCCTGTCCTGCGGGGCGTCCTGGTAGGGTTCCAGTAGGGAGTACAGGACATTGCGCGCATATAACATTGCCATCGATAGCTTCAAATATACCATTCCAAGATGGTTCGGGTCCCGGAGCCTGAAATAAAATAAAATTGAAATGAGAATGCGGCTTAAACTGGGATAGGTTTATTTATTTATTTTATCTAAACTTTATTGCACAAAATGAAACGTATGTACAAATGCTTAAATGGCGGACTTAATGCCAAATGGCATTCTCTACTAGTCAAACATTGGACCAAACAGAGACATGTACAAAAGGCATAGAGAAAAGTTAATTTGATTATTATAAAACCGGCCAAGTACGAGTCGGACTCGCGCACTAACGGTTACGTACCATTATTTATAAGAACGGCTAAAAAAATCATGTCTGTTGTATAGGAAACCCCTTAAGTTCTTAATGTTTCACGAATGAATACTAACCTGAAACCTGCGCTCTGGCGTGACGGTGGCGTAGGGTATGCCAAGGTAGCGTGCGTGCGAGCCGTCCTTGGCGACGCTGCCGCGCACGAGCCCGCCGCGCACGCGCAGCGGCGCCGTCAGCTGCCGCGCGCGCTGCCACCAATTGCTTATGCGCATCGCTAGCGCTAGCAAACTACAAGACAAGTTGTGTATTAAAGTATAAACCATCAAACCAATTTGCAGGCTGCGAGGCTTAACGAGCAAACACAGGATAATAATGTTATCCACAACCTTAAAATTTAACCATAAATATTTCCGAAACCAAACAATTCCGTGGGGAGGCGAGGACTATGGATTAAATTACTAGTACAATCCCGACCACTTATATTAAGGTGTTTTAGGTTTTTTTTTACCAATTTTACCCATTCTTAATATCAGTTAATTTTATTATGCAAGCTTTATTAGCCGGATATCCTTCATAACATAACCAGTTTACGATAACTATAATGTATCATCCGTTCGACGTATTCGTCCCTATTTATCAATGCTCAGTTGGAGACACAATCACTATAATTATCAAAAAAAAAACACCAAACCGAATGCAGAACCTCCTCCGTCTATGGAATTGAAGTCGGTTAAAAATTTGACAGCTCCGAACAACTACCAGGTCAATATCGTCAGGCCGACTGATAATGGGTGGACTGGGTGGGCTCCATAAGTCCCCGCGCCTGCGTGTTGTGGCGCGCGGTTGCTTAGAAACCAAATTCACAACACCACACCCTCACTAACTTCACAACACTCGACATTCCTCTAACTTTCTGCTACTCGTTCCGCTGATTTTCTCATTTATAATTACATAATATTAGTGCTGCGAAATATTGTACATATCTAATATGTAATATCTCTGTAAATAAATTGTACATAGGTAACTAGCTCGCGCATTTATCACATCCTAAGAACCTGCCGCTAACTTTACTAACTGTTGGTAACAACTCCTACCACAGACATAAGGAACAGGTTAAAAACTGGTTTGCAAGAATTTACCTAAACAACAAACTTGCAAACAGTCCGAGTTAAATAAAATCTTTAAAAGCAGCGTCCAAGTCCATATACGTACACAAATAAATAGACGTCACATGTTTAAATTTTCAGTTCACTTACATTTTCCAATTTACACTTCTTCACAAAAATCATATAAAATAAACAACTTGGGATTATCAACGCACTTATCTTTAAGCTTGTTCCTATCTGACCAACACTGTATGTACTTATCTAATATAATATAACTACATATAACTCACAATGGATAATCATCGAGTGTTTTATAATTAGTTACCATGCGGTCAAAGAATCAACCTAATTTCAATCGTATTCCAGTAATTTTACAGTTGAAAATTACCAATTACCATCCAATTTATCTATTAGATACAATGTAACCAACTCACATGCGTCGTGTTTTTACGATGTAACTACACAAACTAAAGCGAGTCTACGAATCGTCAACGTTTTTTGTATTAAAAATACACTCATACACACAACACACACTTAAGCGGAAGCTATGACAGATTAAATTCAGCCGCAAAGTGGCTGAATATTCTACATGGAGTCCATATAAAACTTAAGCTATCATAGATAAATTTCCACTTTCAGGCAAATTTTTGTATGATATGATACAGATTTAGGGTAGCAGGAATCCAATTTGGAATTTAGATTTTAAATTCCGCTCAGTGTGTTGTGTTTCGCACCTTATTCAACGTTTTAGTCACTGCAATAGACAATGCGCTCTGTGTGGGAAATAATAAACGTTAATTTTAGATTATAGCTTTTAATAGATAGCATGTTATCTACGATATTTATGTTTCTTGCTGATTCATGAGATATGATAGAATAAGTAACCAGACAGACCTTTAAAGACATAATAATATACTGAATGATTGTCTAACTGACGATAATGTATCATAAATACTACATAAACTGCACTTTTTAAGGTCACGTAATCAGCTAGGAACCCATATACTATCACCAGGTGCCATATTCTAATTTTAAAATGTACAAACAATACATTAAAACTCAAACACACAACAAATAATGAACCAATATTGTAGTTGTATTGAAGTTGCATTGGAATATTTTTTAAGCAAATTCTGATATTTCTAATTCAGACGTTTAGGCGCTAGCCGTATAGTGTTGTTAATACATTGGAGTTGTATTAAAATTGAATCGTTTCTTAACACGTTTTAAAGTTAGAATACGGCCCTTCAGTAATCTACTACTAAAATGTCTGTCGGACGTCAGCAATATGTAGAAACATGTCTTGCTGTATTTATATTTCAAGGCGTTAGACTTTAATTAACCGACTTCAATTCCATTGAGGAAGGAGGTTCTGCATTCGGTTTGGTGTTTTTTTTTTAATGTATGTTCACCGATTACTCCGAGACCCGTGGTCCGATTTGAGTAATTATTTTTTTGCTTGAAAGAATCTACATCCAAGTTGGTCCCATATTAATATGGTGCTGTTCTGATGATGGGATTCATGAGCAATTGAGGGAACTCCTCAATTTTTAAAGGCACGTGTATAGTGATTTGGGTGTTTTCTTAAGCTACTCAAGCATTTTCTCACGTTGTTTTGATGATAATGATGAAGATTTTTTAAATGTAGGATGTTCTGCGATTGCTCCGAGACCCGTGGTCCGATTTGAATACTTCTTTTTTTGTTTGAAAGGAACTACCTCAAAGATGGTCCCACATTAATCTGGTTCTGTTCTGATGATGGAATCTATGAGCAACTGAGGGAACTCCTCAATTTTTAAAGGCACGTGTATGGTGATTTGGGTGTTTTCTTAAGCTACTCAAGCATTTTCTCACGAAAACCGCCAATATGATGGAGTGGTCCTGTTGATGATGATTGTTTTCGTAATAATGATGAAGATTTTTTTATGTAGGATGTTCAGCGATTACTCCGAGACCCGTGGTCCGATTTGGACAATTCTTTTTTTTTTGTTTGATAGGAACTACTTCGAAGATGGTCCCACATTAACCTTGTGCTGTTCTGATGATGGATTCCGTGAGGAATTGAGAGAACTCCTCAATTTTTAAAAGTACATATATGTTGATTCGAGCATTCCCTCTTGAAAACGATCAATTTGATAGAGAGGACCTAATGATGAAGTCCACATATGATACGTGGACCTTTCCTTAGATAGAATAGGTGTATTATGAACTTTTTTATATATCTTTACCGATTATTCCGAGACTTTTTGTCCAATTTTGATAAATAGATAACCACTAAAACTGAAAAAATAAAAACTTTTTACAAAAAAAAGATAAACCGACTTCAAAAAGGATAAAATGAATCATTATATTATTTATATGCGTTACCAACTGATATGTTTGAAGTCAGTGCCAAGCCACAAATTACAAAACCGCTCAAATCAGCTTTAAGTGTGAACATCACAAAACATCGGTACTAATAAAATAATGCAAAGGTGAATGCGATTTCATGTGTTACATTTTCATATCTAAACTACTAACCCTATTTTTAACCGACTTCAAAAAAGGAGGAGGTTCTCAATTCGACTGAATTTTTTTTTTTTTTTTTTTTTTTATCATAATTTTTTTTTTTTTGTATGTATGTTACTCCATATCTCCGTGAATCGTGAACCGATTTTCAAAATTTTTTTTTGAATCGAACAGGTATAACCCCTAGATGGTCCCATTGTCACCAAGTCGGGATCTGATGATGGGATCCTGGAGAAATCGAGGGAACTCTTCAACTATTATAGGCACACCTATAGTGATGTCACTATTTTTTACAGCAACTCGGCCACTTCCTCTTGGAATAGCGGATCCTAAGTGAAGTCGGTTCTTTTTTTGTTTAAAATTATGATGAATAGCGACAACGATATATATATTCTGATACACGTCTGCTTTCTCAATAATCAGAAAAAGGCGGCAAAAAAAAAAATGTAGACGCGTAAGATTGACCTTCCATATAAAATTTGAATATCGTGCCTTTTTACTGACACGGCGTGTGTACTGGGTACATGTGAGTCTTCTTCTTCCTAGCGTTTATCCCGGCTTGGGGTCCGCTGGACAACCTAATCCCATGAATTGGCATAGACACTAGTTTTTACGAAAGCGACTGCCATCAGACCTTCCAACCCAGAGGGGAAACTAGGCCGTTTTTTGGGATTAGGTCCGGTTTCCTTACGATGTTTTCCTTCACCGAAAAGCGACTGGTAAATATCAAATGATATTCCGTACATAAGTTCCGAAAAACTCAGTGGTACGAGCCGGGGTTTGAACCCGAGACCTCCGGATTGAAAGTCGGACGTCTTACCGCAAGGCTACCAGCGCTTCCAAATGATGATACATGTGAGTATAGAAAAAATAATCTAGCAATTGAATTCCTTTATACTTCGGATTAAACCTTAGATGAAGAAGGATAAATAATTCAAACCGAACCACGGGCTTCGTTCGACATACGGATAGTCCCAACAATGTGTTAACAAACAAACATAGGACGCATGATTATACTTTCTGTACCTACTTGCCTTACAGTTAACGCATGGTTGAATTGAAACGAATGTATATCTACGTGCGATTCATACCGTATTAGATTAGTTATATAGTAAAAATAACAATTACTGAACACATCGCCTCGTTCGTATTAACTCTTCCAAATTTGGCTTGGCACCGACTTCAAACATATCAGTTGGTAACGCATATAAATAATACAATGATTCATTTTATCCTTTTTGAAGTCGGTTTATCTTTTTTTTGTAAAAAGTTTTTATTTTATGAATGTGGAGATTTTTTACATTTATTCAATAAAACAATCTACATGAGAGAAGGTGTAAAACGATGAAAATAAAAGTATAACTTACCTACTAATAAAAAGCAATGTTCAAATTATTATTTCATACAAATGTAAAGCCCAGCAACTTTTTATTTGGCTCTCGCGATGTTGCGGAATTTCAGTGGTACTATTTTATTTTACTGGCAAGGATTCTTTTGACAACAAACGTAAAAAAATCATCGAATGTCACTATTGTCACCAATGTAAATAAACAAGAAAAGAGTTCGCAATTATAAACGATTTTACCGCGAAAATGCCAAATAATGTTCCCAAAGATGCAAGAAAAGTTATTGTGAAGTGAATACAATAAAATATTTGCACGAAAAAAAGGACTAAGGATTGCGTTGCATTTCAATAAACAATGTTTGGAAATTGGGCGTTGACATGACACCCGGTGAAGTCATTTTATAGCTTCTTTTTAACCGACTTCAATTCCATAGAAGAAGGAGGTTCTGCATTCGGTTTGGTGTTTTTTTTAGAGTATACATTATAAACATGACGTACGCACGTTATTGCCCTATGTAGGCTGTTTGTAGCCACACTTTCTCAGGGCCAAATAAAAAGTAAGTAACTACATTCTTCTGTCCACCCACAAGATGGACAGACGACCTTATAAAGGTCGCCGGAAGACGCTGGATGCAAGTCGCTTCCGACCGATACTTATGGAGGTCCAAAGGGGAGGCCTATGTTCAGCAGTGGACGTCTTATGGCTGAGATGATGATGATGAAGTACATTCTTTATTGCACCAAAATACAAGAATTTAATAATAAAAAGAACCATTACAAAAAACTTAAAATTAGGTAACAACAGGCGGCCTTATCGCTAAAAAGCGATCTCTTCCAGACAACCTTAGGGTCGCAGGAAATGAAAAATTAATTTAAGATAACACGTAGTGCAAAAAAAATAAGGTATGAAAAAGTTGTCAGGCTTCAGCATACATTAAAATATTTAATTATTTTTATTTCTTTTTTTTTTTTTTTTTTTCTACCCAATTACCCATTCTATCTGATGTCGCATTAAATTGTAGTTTGATTGTACGGATTAAGTAGGTAGTAAATTAGATATTTATCTAATGTATATACTTATTATTCTTTTCCTATTAATAAAATAATATTTATATATATTTTAAGGTTTATAGGATAGTTCTTATCTCTTTTATTATCAATATTTTTTGACATGATGTGATTTTTATTGTAATTTACTGACATTGTATTGTATTCTTATGTTATCGGCAAATTCAATTAAAACGTAGGTACATGGTTGTAAACTAACCCACTTTACAAAAATAAAATAGTTTTACTTCATCTTAAATATTCTGTCATTTGCTTTTCCAATTCGTTGTAATAAACGTCCTACCATCTCCAACCAGTGCAGTTTCTTGTTAAATAATTAAGGATTGTATTAAAATCATAGTTGGACGGTCGACTTGGATCTGATTGGGGCAAAGGCAGATTTGGTCGTCATTTTAGTTTTTGAATAGGTACCTAAACAACAACAATATATACTTACCTTTATAACCTTTAATTTTATCTACATATCTAGAAGGTCACTTGACGAAAACAAAAGATGAACAATTATCTTATCTAAAGGTGACTTTTGAGCTTTGAAATTCGACTGTAATACTATCTTAAAATTCTTGACGCAACACTTTCATCAAAAATGAGTAAGTAAAAATAAACATAGATAATTTATAATATAGAATTTTATCAAACAATGCTTATACAATACTAAAACATTCAGAATTAACAAATTAAACCTAACAAAACCTACCTAGCTTAACCTATATGCCCTGAATTAAAGTCACAGATATTCCCTATATCCCGCTGCCACCTAGTCTAGTACCCATAAAGGCTGGCTGCGTTACCTCGCTGAATGGCAATGCCAATTTTGAAATTATAAATAAGTATATCAATTCAATAGGTATAAGAAATATTTATTATAATGGCAAACGTAACAAACAAGGCAATAATTATTTAATCTAAGACTAGCATGTATTGCACGGTCGCCATCAGATATATAGGAGCGGCCAAGATGGTCACAAATATCTGTACAACGGCTCTGTTGTCAATACGATAAAGTGCATGTTCAGATATTTTAAGTACCCTGGCCGCTCCGATATATTTTATGGCGACGGTACTCCCTACCGTTCCTTAATTTTTTTGCAGACGCTCAGCAAGTGTATGTATTTAATGACTATAATAAAATTAGTGCCTTTAAGTATATTCCCCTGACAGTTTATACCTTCAACCCCTTGTCCGGCTTTGAATATGTTACTCAAATGTTACTTGATAAAGCAGCCATTTACTGAACACGGTTGATACCAATTTTTTTGCGTGGTCATGATATCTATAGTTTCATCCTTTGCTTATTTTCCTATATGTAGCGTAGAGCTCATGCCAGTAGTTGAGCGAATCAGTGGCGAACAGCGGGCGAGTGGAATCTTCCTCGGCTATGACGAATGCTGTAGGAGACGAGAGGTTGGTCGGCGGCCATCTTGATGGCAGCAGCTGCGATGTTTCCGGGGTTGGGTCCCTGAAACAGTCAACAGACAGTCATACTCAAAATATCTTACAAACGGAGCGCAGAAAATAATAAATAACCTAAAAATAGGTTGTTTTTTAGCGCTTTATGTCTGTTTTTAATAGACTTCCAGATTTCAAAAGGAAACGGTTCTTCTTCTTCAGTGGTATGTTTTTTTTAAATTTGTTACTCCATAACTCCGATTTTGAAAATTCTTTTTTTTTATAGTAAGTATATACCTACATACAGATTGGTCCCGTTTTTGTCAAAACGCAGTTCTGATGATGGAATCCATGAGGAATCGAGGGAACTCTTCATATCTTAAAGGCATACGTAGTGAGTATATGTAGTGATTTTTGTGTTTTTACGAACCACTCAAGTAGTCTCATTCAAACCTGCGGTCAAGGTTGCGTTGTTAAGACCGCTGAGAAATGTACATAATAATATAAATAAAGTAGACTAGAAAGTCGATATTTTTCTAACTCTGAACACATTTATGTACAAATTAAAGCAAGGAGGAGGTTTTTAGTTGCAGTTGAGATACGTACCCAAACTTAGCGAAGTTCGTCCACAGCGTTGAGATTTTCTCCATCATTCTCCACTCGAACATATTTGGCAGGAAATGCTGCTGGAATAAATAAAACAGCTCGTCTGCATGCGTTGCCCCAGGAGCAAATCCAAAGCCAGCCTGCCACTTGCATATGTTCTTCCAACCCGCATAATCAAATACGTAACTGAAGACAGGTTGATCTGTCTTCTTTAATATTAATTCTGTCTCCTTTATCGATGGATATACGAAAAATGGTTCTGTGTAGAACTGTGACAGTTTATGTAAAGTTTTTTTTGAGATTGTGTCATTTCCCATGTAAATTTGCTTTAGTTTGCAACCCACTTCTAAACGTTTTTCTTCTGAAGGAAACTCCAAGTTATTTGGTAACGCAATTGAGAAGTCTATATTTGAAAGCATGGTATCGTTCTCAAAGCTGGTTAAGAAATATCCTTCTTCACTGTTAGTGCCAATCATTAATGGCATTTTAGTGAATTCGCCTTTTTCTAGCAATTTGTAGGGTTCTTCCGTCAAGAATGCTTCAACACTTTCGATCTTCTTTTCAACGCATGGTGAAGCTAATAGTTCTGAATAAATGGTGGCACCGTGTTCACGAGGAATCCTTGGAGTAACCAGTTCTATATCAGTTTTTTCCGAGAAAATCTTGTAAAGTTCTTGAGGATCCTCAGTTTCATAACCCATGACTTTTGCTAAGGTAGCCGCGGTTTGGAACGGAGATGGGTTGTATGCCCATGGAGCTAAAGAAGACCCACTCTGCATTATGGCTTTATGGAACAAACCCTTAGACATTGTTGAGATTAAATGGTAAGACACTGATGCCGCTCCGGCACTTTCTCCAAACAGAGTTACATTGTCCGGATCTCCACCAAACGCTTTTATGTTTCTCTGAATCCACCTGAGAGCTGCTACTTGGTCTTTCATCGCGGCATTTCCTGGGGCTTCTTGAATGCCTAGATTTAATAGTCCTTGGATGTTAAGCCTATAGTTTATAGTGACGAGTAAAACGCCTTTGGAGACTAAGTTTTTAGGTCCGAAGATTGCTGGGGAGCCTGAGCCTTCGACGAACGCCCCACCATGGATGAAAACCATGACGGGTAAATGATGGGTGGTGGTGAGGGGGGTATAGACGTTTAAGGTGAGGCAGTCCTCTTGGCCGCTGAAGATGTTGGTCTTGATGTCCATGCGCTGGAGACAGCGGACGTGTTCCCTGTCCGCTTCGAAGATGCCAACCCATGTCGGCTCAGGACCAGGCGCCTATAAAATAAATGTTGTCTAGATAAATAATTAATCCATTGTGTAAACTTAACACTAAAAGTAGGAAAAGAGTAAGTACAATAAAGACTGATGCAAATTAAAGTCAGATATAGAAATCTCGACCAAACCATCAGAAATCCAAATCTACAAAATTGCCAATGAACTTGTCTTATAAGAAAATAAATAAATATGCAACGCGATAATCGAGAGTCGCAACATGATCGCGCTGCATGTAGAAATCTGGCCGTTAGCGTTTTCATTTATCATAACCGTGGCATTAGGTTCATTAGGTACCTAGTAATCACGAGTTGAGTTATATGACATCTAGAATATTTAAATAATTACATATTCATAATCTATGTCTTGTCGAAGACATCTGAAAAAAATAGCGCTCTTCGGGTTCGTCTGAAAGTCATGGCATTCTACAGATGTTATTTTTGAAGTAATTTACACACATCTTTAAGAAGAATTTTTCTATGGTTACCATTTTTAGGAAGGCTTAGGTCACACTATTGAGAAGTATGATTTCTCTCTGGTCTAGGTAAGAAACGTCTTTATAATGTGACTTGTTCCCAAGAAGCCTTCCTCGAAGATTGTGACCTTTGAGACGACTCTAGAAAGTGACCTCCCTAACCGGTTGTTGAACTGCGCTCATGCGGTTGTAATTTGTTAACAGATGCGGTTTCCGCACGCCTCTCCGTGTGAGCAAGACAGTTATGCATGTGTATGACGGTGTCCCTCACACTGAGGCAACTCCGTTCGGAACGACCGCCGGTGGAAAGTGTTATGCAAGACTGCATAACGATCGTTACCAGTTCTTTAATTACCTCGTGCGAGAACAAGTTGTGTTGCGGAATATAGAAGAAACAAAATAATGTTTCTACTTATGTTTAATTTTAAACCTGTATTGGTTAAGTTATTAACTTATTACCTGACGATACTTATAGGACTGGGTAGAATTTTAGTAAGTTAGTATGTAGGCTAGCGTCGTCAGCAGTCCATAATTCACCTGACTACCCCTATCAGTTCGATTACCATATACTTACTCAGATCAGCATAAACTTGTTTCAAAAGATCTCACTGGAAGCACAAGCTCGGTAGGAGGATTTCAGTGTAGCAAACTTGTATGTAAAATGTTTATTTATGACTGTTTGTGTTCTAAATAAATTAAAAAAAAGAAAAAAAATGTCTGGTCGTGGAAGGGATACTGATATGGTAGAAGAAAACAAGGTATGGCCATCGCCACGTACAGATACTATTTTGATTCTCGAACTTTAAAATGTGGGTTATTTTTAACTAAATTCGTGTATGGGGTGTCCACCTTATAGGGCCTGGTTATGGTTCACCAGAGCTGCACAGTAGCGCTAAAACAGTTGAACTGATCTTTTTTTATAATAATTTTAATTTATAATCATTATAGTTTAAGTCTTTATTTCTGCGTCAGAAGTTCACCATTTTTAGGGTTCCGTAGCCAAATGGCAAAAAACGGAACCCTTATAGATTCGTCATGTCTGTCTGTCTGTCCTTCCGTGTCACAGCCATTTTACTCGGAAACTATAAGACGTATCATTATCAAATTTTTACATAAAGTGTATTGTGTGTGCCGCTACTTAGTTTTGTAGAGAAAATGCTAAAAAAAAAATTTTGGGGGGGCACTGTAGCTACTACGGCTGGTTTTTATAAATAATGGTACGGAACCCTTCACGCGCGAGTCCGACTCGCACTTGGCCGGTTTTTTATTTATTTCTTACCTTAAACCTATTGACAGTAGCGTACGGGATGCCGAGATACGCGGCATGTGAGCCGTCGTGAGCGACGCTCCCGCGCACCAGCCCGCTGCTCACGCGCAGCGGCGCCGTCGGCTGCCGCACCAGCCGCGCTGCCCACAGCGACCACAGCACCACCCACTTTGTGCTTAAACGCAGCATGATATTTGCCTTTATAGTTTTTAATGTTCGAGATATTTTAAAACACGTTTAAACACGATCCCACTTCAATACAACTTCAATGCATTAATTACTCAATACAGGTAGCGCCGAAACGTCTGAATCAGAAATATCAGAATTAAAGATGCAATGGATAGCTGTTTGGCCGGATACCCGATACCGAGATATTCGGCGGACCCCTTGGCCGGATATTCGGCCAAACATGTTACATTTTAACATCCGGTGTCCGCCAGATAGTACGCTACTATCCGGTATTCCGGATAGTGGACGGATATCTGTTGCATCTCTAAATTCAGAATTTGCTTGAAAAATATTCCGATCCAATTTCATTCAAAATTGTTTGATTATACAAATTTTGTGTCTAAGAGTTATGCTTGATATATTTACGGCGCACTGCACCAGAAATTATGATACTGAAAAATTATCAATAACATTTTGTTAATTATCGTAATTCGAGTTTAATCATTTATATTTTCATTGTTTACATTACATTAATTATTACTTATCTCTGTTTGTCAGTCTTAAATAGATATTAAATTGGCACATCGATAATTAGATAAGTATGAAATAATCATCAGTCACCTCAAATATACACAACACAACGCTGTAACCCGGATGTAGAAGGTGCTGGTTCGATCCTAGCCCTGGGCACCGGAGGCCTTGGTCACTTTTTCTTTTGTATATAATATTTATTAAGTTTATAATTTCCTAAATCCACTAGAAAATTAACACTGCAGCTGCACCTACATGTTTCTGGCATACCGCCGTGCCCATAGCGGTTTTTAAATAAGTAAGTATGTTATTTATTTGTACGAGACGCGAAAGTTGACTATTTACGTGACTTTCTCTGTCATAAGTGGCGCGTGCGCCGGTCGCAGCGATTGATCGCGAACTGTTAATGTATTCGTGACTTCCTTGATATTAAGTTAGGTAACCGGTAAGGCAATCCACGTACTTGATCTGAATTCAGCAAATCATATACAAATGTCTACATACTTATATACAGGGTGTCCCAGAAATCGACGTCAAGCCGTGAATGGATGATAGACCAAGTTATAACAGTTATCAGAAAAATACAAAAAAAAATCTATCACATGTTCTTCAAAACTTGGTTAACTTATGGTTAACGTATTCTCATTGAGGAAACTGTAAGTCTATAGCTTAAGAACCCTCTTTGTCAATGTAAATGTATAGGACTGTTTGTTTCTAAATAAATAAAATAAAAATAAAAAAAACTTATGGTCACTTTAAAAATTTACTAGGAGTTAAGAGACCAGGGCGTGAATATTCTACGCAATGGCTTGACGTCGATTTCTGGGACACCCTGTATATATCAATTGGTATTCAACTCAAGCAAAGAAAAAAAAACATAAAAGGTGGTTTTTTAATCGATGGGAGGGCCCTAAGGTTCTCTAAGGTTGATGTAGATGGAAAATAAGCATGCATCCGTTCTGATAGTAAGCAGTCACCATAACCTATGGACGCTTGAAACTCCAAGCGGCTTAGCATAACATTCGTTGTCGCGCGCGACTGCATACTTAATAAATACTTAAGTCATGCTTGCAGGATGAGATACAAATGCGACTCATCGATCTTTTAAAAAATCTATAAGTGTGGGGAGTCAAAAAAATATCTAATGTAATTTTTGATACACAGTAAGAAATTGAAAATTAATAAATAACTAAATATACGTATATTACAGCAGAGGCCGGAAAAATAGGAATGATCGGCCAAGTTCGGGATACGAAGCCGGCAATCCATTTTAATGCCGAGGCATGTATAGTGCTTTTCTAAAAATATGCGTGGAAATTAGAGCTAAATAAAACCGGCCAAGAGCATGTCGGGCCATGCTCAGTGTAGGGTTCCGTAAACTGAGACCATTAATTCAAAAGGTCGTTTCTTACGGGAAATTTGGCGGCGCTTACGTCATTTTTACTTACGTCCTTTCACTATGGGTTTTTGAACGATAACTCAAAAACGGCTAAACCGATTTATTTCAATATAGTTTTCATTGAAGGTACTCATTAGGCCTCAGTTTCATGAATTTTTTCAAAATTTTAGGACCCACGATTCAAAAGTTAGATGGGGGGGGGGGGGGGGGGGGGCCCTGTTTTAAACTTTCGGAGCTATTATTTCCGAGAGTATTAGTTTTATCAAAAAAAGTTTTAGAAGACTTTAATTCTTTTTAAAAGACCTATCCAACGATACCCCACACAACTTGGTTGGAACGAAAAAAAATTTCGCCCCCCACTTCACGTGTACGGGAGGTACCCTAACAAAATATATTTTTCGCGTTTTTATTCTACCGTTTTGTCGGCTTGGTTAATGCATATATTCAAACCAAATTTCAGCTTTCTAGTGCTAACGGTCACTGAGCTAGACCGCGGACGGACGGACGGACGGACGGACATGGCGAAACTATAAGGGTTCCGTTTTTGCCATTTTGGCTACGGAACCCTAAAAAGCCTGAAAGTGTATCGTACTCGGGATCTCTCGGTTTATTGTACAGTCGCCATCAGATATATTGGAGCGGCGAAGGTAGTCACAAATATGATCTGAACAACGCCTCTATTGTCTAGGCGATAAGGTGCACGTTCATATATTTTTGAGTACACTTGCCACTTCGATATATTTGATAGCGACTGTAGCTACGGTGTTGTGACACCGTAGCTACACCTTGGCCTGGGGGGCCGATTGCAGCCTGAGTTTTAACGAATATATTTCCAAAAATCACCATGGCGGTCAAAATTGGGAAAATATGATTACATGATATCTGTGTCAGCCTTTACAATTATGTTGCTGTGATTCTGAATCCTTAAGGCTGCGTTTCCACCAGAGATGAGTGAGGATGCGTTGGGAGGAATGTGTTTTTTAAGAACCAATCCTAGAGCAAATATATAAACAAACAAAACAAATATAGGGGCCTCGGCGTCGAATATAACTTCGTTCCGTTCGGCGTCGAGACCCTTGGCCCGTGGGGTCCCAGCGCACATGCTCTCTTCAGAGACCTTTCTAAGAGGTTAGTGGATGCCACTGGTGACCGTAGAGCTGGCAGCTTCCTTGCCCAACGTATTGGTATTGCCATACAAAGGGGAAATGCTGCCAGTATCTACGGTACCAGGCCGCGGGGGGATTTTTTAGTTTAGTGTTTTGACTTAAGATAGCTTTTAATTTATATTTAAGTTTTTGTTTATTATTGTACAGTCACCAGCATAAATATATGACTATGAGCAGCGCTGCAAAAATATCTGATTCCCCATTGAGGGCAAAAGTATATGACGACACCTCCACGGTAAAAATATATGATGCTTTTTGGCCGGCATAAACATCGTTTTGCACCGATCAGCATAAATATCGGATCAGTCCGCTTAAAAATATATGATTACCTATTAAAAGCAAAATTATATGACTACTATCACCGGCATAAATATCTAACCACTAAGAAAGCTTTATTATCGGATGAAAGGTCAACCGCATAAATATCTGACATAATAACAAAATCAAAATTATGTTATCAATATACAAAAACAAACCTTATTTAGCTAGCATATTAGAGGTCTTCATTGTAAAAAGCTGTTTGACAATCCACGAAAAGAGTGCAGACTTGTCATTGGAGTGTCACTGCATATGTCTATCTCACATTTTCTATCGTGAGTGTGTGTGAATGTGTCAAAAATTCAAATTGATATTGTTTCATTGCATTAAAAGATTCATTACAATATTTACGATTTACTCATACAGTTAGGACTCGGTGCGACTGCCGTCAATCTACGAGAAGCGAGATTTTAATTAATGAAAGTTAAGAAAAAAAATTGGCAGTCATAGGGACTGCCGATAGAAGTGAAAACTTAGAGCTTTTAGTATTAAAATTTGAAACTTCATAATGTTTGAATTAAAATTATCAACATTAATCGGGTTTTTACATTTACTGACACTCCGAGCAACAATTATATGCACGTTTATATGGTTTCGTACCTTAAAAAATAAAAACGGAACCCTTATTTATAGGATCACTCGCTTGTCTGTCCGTGCGTCTGTCACAGCCAATTTACTCCAAAACTTTAGGAAGTTTAGGGAGATTAATTATATTTTAAGGGGGAAATGGTTTTAATTTTTCATTTGTATGTACGTGTGGGGTACCAATAGAAAATTGCAAAAAATTAGGACAGCTGACTGATTTTGACTTCATTTTACGTGCAGTAGTTTCGATAAAAAACCATTTGAAAATGCAATTTTTCATACTAAAATTACGGTTCTGTCCCAGCCTTATTTTTCAGAAACTATAGCTAGCTAGAAACTAAGAACTAAATAGTCCACTAAACATACCCTGAATATTACGGCATAATAATTATGCCGTAATCTTCAGGGTCTGTTTAGTAATTATTATTTGGTAGACCTATCTTTAACACCCAAGGTTTATATAGGACTTAATGTGTACCTAGAGGCAATTTACAATGATGATTTTCTATGATTAATATATTATTAAAAGCATAAGAGAAAAATACTACTCACAAAATTAAACTTTATTTGAATGGTTATAAGTTTAACTATCGAACGAGCCTTCCAACCCAAGGAAAATCTTGTGATGCGTTTTTGTTTTCGTGACGGTCTTGATGACGCGAACTCATAAGATTTCCCCCTACCAGAAAGTGCCCAACGCGGCTAAAGTAGTTTTCACTTCAAAAATATACGTATGCTTATCTAAAATAATCCTATAGGCTCAAAGGAATAAAAAATATATCTTAGATTTTTTGCAGTGTTTCCGTGTGCTATAACTGCTATAAGATTAATTTATACGTAGGCACAGGCCCCCTAAGAGGGAACATGCAATTTGAAAATGGTTTATTCCTACGATTCGTATGCGAAACCAATAGTACAGGAAAATAGCATATTTTAGAGGCAAAATATGTATATCAAATATCAATTGAATTTTTCTTTATACCTTTATCTTGGCACTTCGAAAATGTATGCGTCCAACCCCCACGGCTGACAATACGTGCCATATCCATTTTTGAGCAAAACCATTTCTAAAATAACAATAAAATATGGAATACCTGACGATAATCGGTTTTTGAAAAAAGATATTTTTCAACAATGTTGTGCCATATCCGCATTTTAATATAGGATAATTACACTCTGTTAACTGAAAACTATCACGAAAGTGTGACATATCCAACACTTTTATATGTCATGTCATACATTGTACGTTTAACATTTACTCATCATTATCACTATATTGAAAATATTTGTATGGTATTATAAACATATGTGTCCAATTGATAAATAAGTTAAATATTTCCTAAATGTAAAACTTTTCAAAAAGTGGTTGTCTGTAAAGGCGGTTTACGGACTATAATTTTGCGTGATAACGTAATAAGAAAACTAGAGATGGGCCGACTAGGGTTTTTGCCGACTACACAATCGGCCGACTAATCGGTTTTCAAATTGCCGATTAATCGACCGACTAGTCGGCAATGACGATCGTAGGTTTTGGCTAACTGATTCCCGACACTTACAAGCTGTCCAGTATAAGCGAAACTTTCATACCATTATAACTATGCATAATCAGAGGTCACCTTTACATTGGTGTATTTTAATTGCGCGCTTGTTAGGCGATGGAAATTAAAGTACCAGGGCCTCAGTAATCACCGTCGCTTACCAAGCGCGTCTCTTTTACAAACCATTATTGCAGAGACCCCTAGATTCGTAACAAGTATGCGTAATCGTAGATTATTTTATACTGGTTTTATTGAAACGATCGACTCGACGAAATTAGATTAGATGTCAAGCGGATTTACGGTCTTACACCTACTCCTATGTATTCATTATGCCCTAGTACAATCGAAATATAAAATTTTTGACCACGTGGTCCCAGCGGAACGCTACATTTGTTTGAACATGCGGTCGGTTCTCCATCGATTTATAAAACGTTATCACGTCAAAAGTATTTTTTTGCTTCTTATCGTTCTCCTGCAAACGAATGTAAGTGGCGTATGACACAAACTTATTCTCACCCGACGAAAACCCTTCATATATCGCAAAGTATTGATCTTTTAAGTATGAGAATCGTCTCATTCGATTCAGAGTAAAAAAATACATTGAAAATGATATTTTACTTACCCAGTTTGGAAAATTTGTAATTTTCAAATGTTGCCCCCTGCCCATTCAATTCGGGCGGGGGTAGTACGCATAAATTTTGATAGGACTCGGCAGATCCTTATTCCTAGTGCCAAGATAAAGTTATGAAGCAAAGTTTCATTGATGTGGTACAAATTTTGCCGTCAAAATGGCATATCTAGTCTTACTTTACCTGTACTACAAGGTTTATAGGCTCATTGCTAAGTTGCCTGCTTGACGCTTGTTGTCTGACAGCTGCCTTGTAACATGCAATAAAACACGGTAAATATTCAATTATTTTATTTTGCACTATTTATCTTCAGCATTATACACTCGACCATTCCGGGCTCTCCAGACGATATCCTGAATAAAGCTGTATTTTCGCGAATACGGCCAAAATTTTTAGGATGGTTGATTTTGCAACTTCCGCAAGTAATCCATGATTTCACAGTATTTCTCTAAAAACAACATAAAATTACAAATGCATTAATAAGTCGGTAGAACCTATTGATTACGTAGCTAATATTGTATGTAAACAAGAAACAACTCACATAATCTGTCAATGCATTAATTATTTAATGGATCGGTCTATATATTCGTGCAGTTAAATAATCCTAAAGCTTCAATTGCTCGTAGATTCAATAACACACTATTCAAATTCATGGCATTGAATTAATGTAATTATTATCAATCTCTGCAAAATAATAATTAGACTTGTTTATTTCTAATGTGACATGCCATATTGACGTATTAATGTTTCTTTTTCAAAGTTAGACTAGGATTGTAGTAAGAAGGTTATTCACGTTAGATCACATCAATTAAACGTCATGATGAATGATCAATCATACCATTTACTGCTTTATACCACCCAGATAAGGTTGTTTTTGTATACTGATAACATAATTTTGATTTCGTTATTATGTCAGATATTTATGCGGCCGACTGGTCATCCGATAATAAAGCTTTCATAGTGGTTAGATATTTATACCGGTGACAGTAGTCACATAATTTTGCTTTTAATAGGTAATCAGATATTTTTAAGCAGACTGATCCGATATTTATGCTGATCGATGCAAAACGATGTTTATGCCGGCCACAAAGCATCACATATTTTTACCGTGTAATTGTCGTCATATAATTTTGCCCTCAATGGGGAATCAGATATTTTTGCAGCGCTGCTCACAGTCATATATTTATGCTGGTGACTGTACCTACTTATAACGCTTATTATTGATAATAAATTTCGAACAATCCTAGAGCTGCGATGTGCGAGGATAAATAAATGAAGTGGTTCTATTGGTGCTTTAAAACACATTCTTCGCAACGCATCCTGACTCATCTCTGGTGGAAATGCAGCCTCTCCTGCGTCGAAGGCGATTGGAACGTTCCCCGCACATTACCCGGGCCGGCCCGATAACACGGCTTATGGTAAACAGCGGGAGGTTTACCCGGATTTACGGCATTTACCGGATTTTTCCGGTAGTGTTTTAATCTTTATTGTTTCCGAGTGGCGACGGATTTCAGGTTTGGCTTTCGTTTGTTTATTTACTCTTTGAATTTGCGGCTTGGAACAACGATATATCAGAAAGTGTCACCAGGAAAGATAATTGAGTAGGATGATGGGTGTATTCAAATCTGTGTGTACGAGTGCTTAAAATAGGCATGCTGGTAAGGATTGGGTTCGACGAATGATCTGCTGCCTCTATACAATTTAGTAACTTCAGTCTCCCGACCGATTGTGCCGCCAGGCGGCACAGGGGCGCGATTCGACAAGACAAAAAACGAGACGTGGACGTCACAGTAGAATCGCTAGGTGATAGAGTGATATCCATCTGTCCTCAGATGGACACGCCTAACTGTCAAATTTATAGTAGGTCTCGCTAGAGTGTTTGTCTATGGCTATTAGCCACCATTTTAGATATGTTGACAGGACATTGGGAATCCCATGGCAGAGACTAAAAGGCGGGTCTTTTTATACGAATATAGATAACACCATGTTAGTACTGGAACTGGAGCCCACCCTACTGTACATTTATCAAAAAACTTACCGGTTAGCTTCCATAGCGTTCCGTAGCGTTGTAGAACCCATCTCGGAGATCATGTAAACATACTTAAATTGTGGCTTTATGTATGGAGTCTAGTTGAAAAGCGTTGGTAGCCTGGCGGTTAGACGTCTGACTTTCAATTCGAAGGTCTCGGGTAACCCCCGCTCGTACCAATGAGTTTTTCGGAACTTATATACGAAATATACTTTACTATTTGGTGAAGGAAAACTTCGTGAGGAAACCTGCATACATATACGCGGAGAAATCCAAAGTTGTATGTGAAGTCGCCAATCTGCTTTGGACCAGCACAGCATGGGGACTATAGCTCGATCCCTCTTGTGTATGAAATGAGGCCTGTGTCCAGCAGTGGGTCATATGTAGGCTAACATATTTATTTATTTATTTCGATGGACGCATAAGATGTTAAGATTTTAAATCGTAATTTTTTGCTTTTCTGGTTCTGGGTGGGGCTGCCACGATATTGCAGCGCGTCCGGCATGTTTGCCGAGGCACGAACTGATGGCTTTGCTGCCATTATGAGAAAAAGAAGTGGGATCCTGTTTCGGCTTTGCGGCAGTCTCATCCGTATCCTCGGCGTTGAGATACTAGCCCGGTCGACGTCAATACACGTTGTTAAAGATAGGATATAAGGAGCGTAATTTAATACGTGTTAGAGTAGTCTTATTAGCTTGGGTACATACACATATTAGATAACATTAAATTATAGGCAAATTACTATAACTAACAAGATGTATGGACTATTTGTCCATAATAAAGTTTTATTTGTTTATTTAATTTATGTTTGAGCTTACCATTCCAAATTTTCACTTCACATTTATACAGGGGTCCCATGCAAGGACCGGTACCGATTACCAATGAAGGGGTATACGGTTATTATTAACCGACTTCAAAAAAGGAGGAAGTTCTCGATTCGACTGATTTTTTTTATCATTATTTTTTTATTATTTTTTTGTATGTATGTTACTCGATATCTCCGTGAATCGTAAACTGATTTTCAAATTTTTTTTTATTGAACAGGTATAACCCCTAGATGATGGTCCCATTGTCACCATGTCGGGGTCTGATGAAGAACTACGCATTATTGTATATAGTATCTTTAATGTATTTGTAGTACTGTTTTGAAAAAATAAGTCCCGCCGAGTTTCTTGCCGGTAATAAGTAATACTTCTCGGGTCAGAGGTGTAGGGTTAGAACCGGTGGTAGTTTCTTTTCTTTCTGACGTTCATAAGTGCATTGTAATGTGCCTAAATTGAAGAATAAATATCTTTTATCTTTTTATCTTTTAGGATCCTGGAAAAATCGAGGGAACTCTTATAGGCACACCTATAGTGATTTCACTGTATAAATAATAAAGAAAGAATTGTGAAATGTAGCTTAAGTTAAGTATCTTAAACAGAAAACGGACAACATATGAATTTCTTGTAAAAATTCATAAATTTTCAGTACATATTCATAATTTTGTACAAGTTCTATAAGTGGAGCGTAGTTATATTGTTTATTGCTATGCTATTGCTACATAATACAAACTGATAATATATATACAGGTAAACAAATTATGTGATATTAATTTTCAAGCCATAAGATACAATTCATGTGACGTCGAGAAATTACTAGCTTACGGAAATTCTCACCATAAAGGGAGAATTCTCGGTAACATTTTCCTCAAGTAAATTTGACCACGATTAAAACTGGCTTAACTTGAGGTGCTAAAGGCGCTAATAGTAGTTTATGTAACTGTTACGTAATAGGGGTCCTTAAAACGCGAGTGTGGTTTTATGAAACGAACGAAGTGAGTTTCATAATAAGATCACACGAGTGTTTTAAGGCCTAATTACGTACAGTTGCATACACTGTTTTATCTACACACATATTATAAACCCGAAATGATTGGATGACTGCAATTGCACGGATTGCACCGCCATCGCTATGGCCAACTCGCGCGTGCCGGCGGTCGGGCGGGCGCGTGCCGGCGGGCGGGGCCCACCCGGATTTTCATAATGAAATCGAATTTTTGATTATTATTTGAAAATAATAACATCGTTACAGATAAGACATTTGTTCTAACTACTAACGAAACAATCTATTTTTATGGTGGTTATAACGTGCGGTTTTTAACGCATCATGGAGGGTTTATGATATGGGTGTAGATAAAGCATTTTATAGCTCGTATTATTAAGCAATAATGTTAATAATTTGCAATTATGTCGATGTGATCGGGTCGGTGGTTATCAGTTAGCGTTACGTTCTCAGGTACGAAAAAAAAACAACTTCTTGCAGTATTTTTTCTAAAATGACGAGAATGAAATGGAAGATACATGGGGGCGGGGCTTATCTTTAGAATAGTTTAGAACGATGTCAATTGCGACACAAGCGGATTTTTACAAAGACATAATGCACTTAAATCTTAGTGTCGCCTGATTGGCGTTCACAATATCAGGCAGAAGAGGGGAAAATACAGGGTGTTTGGCACATGACATGACCCAACAAATTTGTTTGGGGTGTGGGTGGTGTCATATCCTTCCTTTCCGTCCTTGGTCGTTCTGGAGATACGATTTTTTAAATATTTTCCTTAATTTCCCAAAATCTGATACTTATTAGAAGCCCCATAACTTATTTTTGTGTGTGGTTTTAAATGCATAATTTATTTTCTTGTCTTACGTTTTGTCTGTCTTCTTCCAAATATTCGTTTTTTGTTACAAATATACCACAAAATGAACACAGGGGCCGGTTTAAATCCGATTATATTTATATCAATAAATAAACAATAATGTTGACTTATCGTGCATACATACCAATATTTTGATTAAGAATTAAAATGATATAATGTTGAAAAAGTAAGAATATTTGGAAATTTAAACTATTTTCTCGATAATTACCGCCGCGGAGAATGTTACCGAGAACTTTCCCCTTAAATTCTCTTCGTTTTCGTAAATTTTGGTAACGGCATATCACTTGAGTTGAGTACCCTAAAAGTTCGTAAGCGCAATTTTATTCCTTGTGATTAAACAACAAATTTTAATCTCTTTCGATTTAAGTCTTTAAGACTTATGTTTTTACGATCTCCGAGATTGGCTGTACATTGCTGTGGAAGCCGACCGATAAGATTTTTGATAAATTTACAGTATGGCAGGTTCCAGTACCTATTATGTTTATTTATGTGAAGTATATCAAATGTCAAATAATTATTTTAGGCATTGACATATAATCATGAAGAAACTTTAAACTGGAGCAATATCAGCCAAAAATATCAATAAGTCAAATATACTCTAATGTGATTACTTTAAGGTTAATTTTCGCTCGACATAGGTGAAGGAGGAAAACGAGCCGAGAGAGCTGCTAAAACGGGGAGACCTCTGTCCCTCTCTAAACGTTGCCATTCGGAAAAAAAATAATTCTGTGGTAAAAAGTATTTAGCGTGAAATTAATAACAAAAAAAGTTTTTAAATATATTTGATTACAAGAATTACGTATGCTTATCATACTTTTTTATTTTTAACCGACTTCAAAAAAGGAGGAGGTTCTCAATTCGACTGAATTTTTTTTATTATTTCTTTTATCATTTTAATTTTTTTATTTTTCTTTATTTGTCATTTCTCTTAAGTCAGGTTTATTACAATATTTTTATAAAAGTAAAATACAAAATACATCTAAAACATACAAAAACAATAAGAACATTATAAAAAACCTAACCTAGGGTGCCGCCGGCAACGGGGCAATTTTTATTATTATTACTTTTTTGTATGTATGTTACTCGATATCTCCGTGAATCGTGAACCGATTTTCAAATATTTTTTTTAATCGAACGGGTATAACTAGGATTGCCAACCGTCCCGCTATATGCGGGACGTCCCGTTTCTGGGGCCCTAGAGCATGCGTCCCGCAAGGGGTCCACGCGGGACGCCGATTGTCCCGTTTTCAGACTAGACTAGATCATCAGTACTTCAGCACCAAAACGAGCGTTGATTTGCATGTTAGAATCATTTTAAAGCGTGTAATTTTACTTGAATATACCGCGAGTGGCGCGAGTAACGCGCGCTAGCGCCATCAACGCTCACTCGCTCGCTCGACACTCCCTGTCGCTGTGTATGGCGGCTATTATTTAAGGTTGTGATTTGTGAATTTAAGAATATTTCTTCTTGGGGAGGGGGGGGGGGGGGTGCATTATTGCAGTGAGAGTGAGGCCGCGTGTAGGTAGGGTGACCAGACGTCAGGAATTTTCCTGACATGTCAGGAATTTTAGACATGTGTCAGGAATGCGGCCGGAACAGGAAAATGTCAGGAATTTTCGACAAATAGAGAAAATTGTATATACTGTATACTTTTATTTGAATAAAAAAAATTATTATGTAAATATTTAGTTTTACGAGCATAGAACTTTTTAGTTGCTGGTGTAGCCATAAAACTACGGCTTTTCATGAACAAGAGATTTCTCTCGTCATGATTGTTCCTTAGGACCCAAGGATGGATTTGAGAAGTGGAGCCACCAAGATTTTTTATGTAAATTTTTAGGGGGGGAGGCTCTCAACTTTATCTTGATATCTACATCAGTTAAGCTACTTGGCCAAGTTTGGTATCGTCATATGAATCGGAGATGCCGAATTGATTTAAGGTATCATCTTGACACCGATCAAAAACATGTAAAATAAACATATAGTATCGGGACTTTTTGATTAAGTTTTTAGTAGTAGTAGTTAGTAATAGTAAAACACAACGAGAGATATATAACACAGCAAATACGTACAAAGGCGAACATATCCCTTTAAGGGATTTCTGCCCCCCCCCCGCAACGTATTAAATAAAACGCGAATCCCGCGAGCTCAAGCTCGTGTCAGGAATTTTGGCCCAAAATCAGGAATTTTGTCAGGCCTTTTGAAATTTGTGTCTGGTCGCCCTACGTGTAGGTGTCCCGCGGTTTTAAGCCTGGTCCCGCAATGTGATCGTAAATGTACCGCGAATCTCTGAATCACAGTTAGCAACCCTAGGTATAACCCCTAGATGGTCCCATTGCCACCAAGTCGGGGTCTGATGATGGGATTCTGGAGAAATCGAGGGAACTCTTTAACTATTACCTATAGGCACATCTATAGTGATTTCACAATTTTTTAAAGCAACTCGGCCACTTCCTCTTGGAATAGCGGATCCTAACTGAAGTCGGTTCTATTTTTGTTTAAAATTATCGAACTCGCGAAGCGTAAGCGAAGAGAGTTCTTACAAACAACTCCAGACCGAATTGTCAACTGGCTACTGGGACGTCTCGGCATTTGGATGGCTTTTTGATTTCGATAGTTTGTCCGACGATAACTTTAGTAACGTTTTTCTGATCTTTGTGAAATTTCTTGGGGCTGTAGCAGAGATACATAAAATTTGTAAGTTCGTATATGAGCAGGATCCATCAAGTGGTTATGGAGCTAGAAGGAGAAAAAAAATCCTCCTTAGGGTCTTCTTATATTGGTTAACTCGTTTGCAAGAAAATCGCGAGTTCTCAGTTCGAGGCGGACTACTAGTTTTAATAAGTTAATAAACTAGCACGAAAAATCTTTAATAATTATTTTATAACTAGTAGTCCGTCTAGTAGTAAGTAAAAATATCGTTAAAAATCTTAAATCTTGAAATAGGGTGTCCGCTTCATATGACTAATGAGACAAGTTTAAGGTTTGAGTTTTGTTCTTTATGAGAATAATAGACCATCTATCTCCGGTTTTGATGCACAGTTGTATTTTGCTGTGCTGTCAGCATTATTTTGATAATCGACTTAAATATTTCTAGAATACCTACCTATGGTGTGTTTTATTTCCTTATGTTTTATTTTTCCAACGATAATAGATAATAGGAGCCTCCACACATCCAGTCAGTAGCAGAAGTAGCTAACGCACTGTTTTCTAAATTCAAACAACACTAACTGCAGCTTTCCCAATGGGTATGTACCTACTAGGGCTTGCAATTGTTTAACGGCCTCCTAGCCTAGTTGGTAGTGACCCTGCCTATGAAGCAGGAGATCCCGGGTTCGAATCCTGGTCAGGGCATTTATTTGTGTGCTAATCACAGATTTTTGTTCCTGAGTTATGGATGTTTTCTATGTATTTAAGTATTTATCTATATCTATCTATATCGTCACCTAGTAGCCATAAAACAAGCCTTATTGAGCTTACTGTGGGACTAGGTTGATTTGTGTAAGATTGTCCTAATATTTATTATTATTATTAATTGTCCGGATAATTCCATACAAATTACTATTCAAAATATCCGGATTGCAAGTCCTTGTATGTGCAGTCGCCATCAGATATATCGGAGCGGCCATGGTAGTCACAAGTATTTGAACAACGCCTCTACTTCCAAGGCGATAAAGTGCATGTTCAGATGCTGAGTAACCTGGCCGGTCCGATATATTTGATGACGACTGTACCTATGACGCGCCGCCGCTGAATCTTGCCAATAAGGTGGTTAGTACAGTATTGCAGTATTTGATGGCGACTGTATCTAATAACCGCCTGCTCACTCTACAGCAAGTTGAGATAGTTGCGTCCTTGTCAGTTCTGTTTTGGTTGTGATTTTCGGATGCGAATGCGTAGGTGGACTAATTGCCAAGACTTTACCGAAACCCTCAGCCCAAAAATGGGAAAAATCATTACGTAGACATAGATAAGTAGCAGAGGAATGGTTGTTCGGAAAGATAAGTGTCGTGGCTGATATGAAAGCTCATGCATTCTAACATCACTTCTCTTTCCGAACTTCTACAAAATATCATTATGACTATAGGATTTAAAATGAGTTGAGTACCTACGAATAAAAATTTGTTAGGACTGAATATTATAACACATACTTAGCATTAATTGAACGAGGATTTCCCAAGGAATTCCTTTATTATTATTATGAGCCTATTGTGTCCCACTGCTGGGCAAAGGCCTCCCCTCTTTTTTTCCATTTGTCGCGGTCTAGTGCTACCTCTGGCCAGTCTCGCAAAAAGGAGTCCAAGTTATCCCGCCATCGCCGTCGAGGCCTGCCGGATCCTCGGTTTGACTCGTGAGGCACCCACTCAGTGGTTATCTTAGCCCACAAGTCGTTTGGCATGCGGCAGACGTGACCAGCCCAGTCCCACTTCAACTTGGCTGCTTTCCGAGCTACATCTGTTATTTGAGTTTTAGAGCGCAGCGTGGTGTTCCGGATACGATCCCTTAATTTCACACCTAATATGCTGCGCTCCATAGCTCGCTGGCAAACCCCGAGTTTGGACTTCTGAGCTTCCGTCAAAGACCAAGTTTGAGCACCGTAGGTGAGGATTGGAAGTATGCACATGTCCATGAGCCTACGTTTAAGCGACAGAGGTAGGTCTCCCTTCATAAGGTGTTTCATGGCCCAATAGCTCTTCCAGGCATTTTCGGTTCGCCTTTCAACCTCTTTTTGCTGTCGTGCCTGGAAAGAGACTATTTGACCCAAATAAAGGTACTCATGGACATATGAAATGTGTTCTCCGTTTACCTCAATCCTACGTCTGGTGCCATTAGTCATGACTTTGGTCTTAGACATATTCATCTTCAGCCCAACCTCGAGGCTTGCGTTGCTAAGATCTTCTAGCATACGATGTAGCTCGGATGCTGTCGAGGAAAATAGTACTATATCATCGGCAAAGCGAAGGTTTGTTAACCTCCTATCGCCGACGACCAGCCCCATCCCTCTCCAGCGCGGCGCCAGCTTCTGGAAGACATATTCTAATGTGCTGGTGAAAAGTTTTGGCGAAAGCGGATCTCCTTGTTTTACTCCCCTTTGTACTTCGAAAGACGGACCAGAGGATTGTAGTTTTATGGCGGCTGTACTGTGTCTGTATATTGTATTTAGGAGTTGAATGTAATTAGGGGCTATTTCTTGGTGACGTAGAGCTGTGAAGATGGCGTGGTGCGATATGCTGTCAAACGCCTTGGAGTAATCTACGAAAGCTAAGTAGAGGGGGAGGTTGTGTTCATGACACTTTTCGATAACTTGGTTCAGCGTATGCAGGTGGTCGGTGGTAGACAAGCCGGGGCGGAATCCCGCTTGTTCGGGTGGTTGATGTTGATCTAGTTGACCTGAAATACGGTTTTCTATAATTTTTATGAAAGTTTTGTAAAGATGGGATACAAGGCTGATAGGGCGATAATTACCTATATCAGCCTTGTCCCCCTTCTTATGCAGCAAGATGATGTTGGAGTGGCACATATTTTTGGGAAAATTTTGAGTCTCTATGATTTTATTAAATAATTTTGAAAGGTATGGAATTAATGATGACTCTCCAACTCGCAGAGCTTCAGTGGTGACGCCATCCTCACCTGCACTTCGGCTGTACTTCATTTTTCGGAGTGCCAGGTACACGTCGTGTTCTGTGATTGGTGGGATGGCGCTGAAGCTTTCGTCCCCGATAGGTTGGTCTCGAATCCGGAGGGGATCAGAGTAGAGAGCCTTATAATAATCTGTAGCAATATTCACAATTTTGTTCCTATCTCCTTGCTTAATTCCATTTTCGTCCCTTAAGCTTGTTATCCAGCTTTGCCCCTGTGATGCTCCTCTTTTAGCGGCCTTAAGGGATTTGTTTTTTGTCAGTGCTATTTCCACTAATTTTGTGTTATAGTGCCTGATATCTGAGCGAATGCTGCGTTTTACCAGTTTATCTTTGGCTCTATATTCTGGGCTATTCATAGCAAGGTGTAAAGTTTGCCGTTCCTCTATAAGTTTTAAAGTTTTTTCAGTTAATTTCTTGTGTTTATTCTTGGTTGCTTTAATTTTGTTGCTGGCATTTCTGATACTATTGACAATGTGGTTATATTGACTATCTACGTCGTCTTCATCGCGGTTGTCGAATACGCTGAAATAGTTATTTAATTCTAAATTAAATGTATCTTTGTGACATATGAGTGATTCTTTGTCATGTTTTCTGATTTTACTTCTCAAAACCATTTTTTTTGCGATCAATTTGGTTGTTAAAAGTTAATCTTGCGCGAACTGGGCGATGATCGGAACTAAATGATATATTGTTTATTGTCTCTATGTTTTTGATGAATTGGATATTAGAAGTAATTATGTAATCGATTTCATTTCTAGTGCGGGAATTCGGCGACATCCACGTCCATCTTCGGTGGAGCTTTTTGAAAAAATAGGTGTTTGCGATTTGCATGTTTTGTCCAAAGGCAAACTGGATGAGACGGGAGCCTCTTTCGTTCCGATCTCCAAGACCGTGAGGTCCAACAGTTTTGGTGTCATCCAGTGGCTGCTTCTTCCCTATCTTAGCGTTGAAGTCGCCAAGAATCAGGTTATACGTGGCTCGGTGCTCATCACAAGCTCTATTTAATAGGTCGTAGAAATCTTCAACTTCTTCGTCAGGATGTGTTGTTGTTGGTGCATACGTTTGAATTATGGTTAGATCCTGTTTATCTGTGAGTCGGAATTTTAAAACTGCCAGCCTATCGGAATAGGAGATAAATTCTATAATATTGTCTTTCCATTTCTTTTTGACTAAGAAGCCTACGCCATTTAAACCGCCTGAATTCCCACAGTAGAAAAATAAGGTATTTTCTCGTTCGACAGCATCTTGACCTTCTCTGCGCACTTCAGAGAGGCCTACTACGTCCCAGTTAATACTTTGAAGAGCATTTTCCAGCTCTACCAATCTCTCTTCGGTGCGTAATGTCCTAGTGTTATAGGTGATAATGTGTAATTTATTTTCGGAGTCCTTATTTGCTTTAGCCAAAGTCGTTTGACGGGGAAGTCGTGACGCCCGGAGATTCTTCGCACCCCGAGTTCTGGATGATTTCCACCTACCGTCATCGGCGGGGTCATCCGACCAACCGGGCTCTAGGGGCCATTTGTTTATTTGTGTCATCATGTGAGAGGGGGTTTAGACGATTAACCTACCGCGCTCGTCCAGTGCGTGTTGGTAGGTGAGTAGTGAGCCTCCTAACTCGGCTCGTGGGTGCCGCCGTTGATGGACTAGCCATTCTTCCGCCGCCACCCTGAGTCAATATCCTACTCTGATATTGACTGTCTGAATAGGCCAAAATACTTGCCCTAGCCAGCAGTTCACACGAAAGTGTGCGACAGTTTAACGTCATATCGAGGACGGATATATCCTAATAGAAAGAGGTGAAGATGAAGGTCTCCCCGTGTGCCATCTCACTCGGCTCGTTTTTTCAAGGCCTGTGTATTATCTTGTTTATCTATGGTAAGTATATCTATGAAAATTACTACTCAACTGACAGACGATGACGGCATGGGCGCACAATATGGCGAATTTTTCGGCCGCATTGGGTTTTTACGTAAATACCCGTCTCTCTTTTTGATTATGGATACAGAGGTGAGTTAAAACGAGACGAACATATTTTTATGTGTTTTCATTTTCATATGTCGCGTCCCTTATATACAAATCTCGAATACAGTGCCACCAAAAAGAGTAGAAATTAAAAAGTGGCAACATCGTAGTGTCGTCCCGTTTTTTTAGATTGATTTGAAAGGGACGACACTACGATGTAGCCACTTTTTAATTTCTACTCTTATTGGTGGCACTGTACATATAGATGTCGCTTTCAAATGACTTCTCATAAAATGCTTCAAGGGGGCTGGCTCTCTTTACCTACTTTTACTTACTTTACTATTTGCTACGTGGGATTCCCCTAATATACTGACGTCTACGTCAAAACTAATAAGATGGCGCCCATGCCCATAGAGGCAATCCTCTAGCGAGACGTGTTGATTTTGACGTAGGTGGATATCACTTTTGAGTGATTCCATGGCGATTGTGGCTGTCACAAAAAAGTGATCTCGCAGTGGTCTCGTCAGCTAATGTCAATTATGCCATGTCGAATATGGCTCCAGGCGGGCACTGGCAACAGTGTTATTATATTGTATGAAAATCCCTAAGGACATCCTTTAGCAATCATCTTATGACGACGTTTATAAAGTATACGTTTTGAATATACCTGTCAGTTATCTTATAGGCAAATTAGAATGAAGGAGTGGAAAAACGTATTAAGAGAACAAAAAACAAAAGACAGCCGGGATTTACTATCTATTTTTAACCGACTTCAAAAAAGGAGGAGGTTCTCAATTCGACAGAATTTTTTTAATTCTCATTTATGCATTTTTCTAGCCACTTCTGAAATCACAACCACAGCATAGCTAGGTATACATAACATAAGTGCTAAAACCTTCCATAGAAAAGCAGATCGCCCCCAATCCCCTATTTACGTGTTTTATGCTGCGCTTACCGACCGTTCCATTCATCCGCTCACTCATTCACCATTCACTCCGTTCGTTCGCGGACTTAATAAGCGGCGTAAGCGGCTTACAGGAGAGTGTCATTCGAGATTCCTAAATTCTCGTCTTGATTTGATATTAACACCGAATTAGTAAAAGTACAAGTACTTACACAATTTTCTTCTTTCTGACGATTATTCTTTCATACGCGCCACGCTTGGCAGCTTAATTGGTATAGGTATAGTGGCCATCAAATTGGCCCAAAATTCTAAACAGCTTCCCCAAAAAAGTCATAGATAATATAGAGAAAAACCCTAAGAATATTAAAAGTATTGTTAAAAAAGCACTGATTAATAGCAGTAGTAATACATATGTTATAATTAATAGTATTTTATATAAAGAGGGGGTGCAACCCCAACTTATAAGCTTAGTAATAAAATCTTAAAATGTAAAAGATTAATGCTAAGTTATGTGAATTTCTTTCTCGCCCAATTTATAACAATAAACAGTTTAAATTTAATTTTTTTTTTTATATATCGGAGCGGCCAAGGTGGTCACAAATATCTGAACAACGCCTCTATTATCAAGGCGAGAAAGTGCATGTTAAGATATTTTTGAATTTCATGGCGACTGTAAAGTTAAAGCAAAGTTAAAGTTAAATACCTAGTTAAAGCAAAATGTACGAGAAAGTTTTTTTCAAATAATTATTTACATAGTTGACAGTTATTTAAAATCATGGATCGATTCAGGTTTTATTATTAATCTTGTATCCCGTTTTTATTTCGTCCTGTATTTTCCTCCAATCCCCAGTATACTCAGCGTATCATGAACGACTTGGCGACGTAATCGCATAAAAACCACGAAGTGAGTTACGGACTTAGAAGCTAACCCTCCACTCATCCGATGCCGTTTCGAGAATTTATGCAATCTCTAAAGACTTGCAGTTATCATGCGTCCCGCGCTTAACCCTTTAAATGCGAATGTTAAAATATGCGTGTCATATTTCATTGGTGCCTTATGGCCGTACCTTTATCGAGGAGTCCATTGGGCCGATATTGCCGAGGGTGTGGATTTAAACACCGTTAATGTACGCATGCCCTAAACAGATAAAAATGGTGTCCATACGGAGCGTTGTTTTTAAGGATTGCTACCTTTTTTGTCATAACAACCTGTCGAATTAAATATAGGTAATACAATAGATGCTCCTGTCTTATAAATTCTCATCAGTCGTTTCCTCAGTGCTAAGGATTGTGACATTATATCTTTTAGTTGAAGGAAAGTTAGAAAGACAGAAAAATATATTTATTTAATAGATCGGTATTACAGTGAGAGGCAGTACAGTGATCCCCACACTAGGCTGAGCCTGTGACGTGGGGATCTTAGCGAAATACAGAGTATGTTTTATTAAATGAATATTAAAGCTGAAGACCAAGTTCCTCAATTGGCTATTTGTCCCTCGCAAAGCGCAATGGCTGTCATTTGGTTACACTATACCTATACTTATAGCGGGGAAAGGGCCCTAAGGTCTCATGCCCATCTTTAAGTATTACTGACTAGCGTACCTTGAGAGGTAACTTCTATGGGTCAAGAAAAGTAACAAATTGAAATGGAAGTTGATGGAAAAAGAAGTTTTTTTTGGTTGGATTGGATCTCGCCTCAGTGAGGGAGTATTCTCAAAAACAAAGTTTATGAACGAACGCACCAGCGGACACCGGGGATCGGACCGGATATATTAGATTTTTCAGGTTATAAATTTTACAACACAGCTGTCCTGTTTCGTATATCTGTGCAACACTGGTCCTGCGATCGCCCGCCGCAGGTAGATAACCGGAGTTATGCGGGTCCGAATGGGACACTTGCAGGGACGCGTGCGGCACGGGCGACGACGGGTTAAAGTGCAAGCTATGGCTATCCTTTTTGGCTATGGTAATGACGTTCTGTGTATAGGAGAGGCTATAGAGGACGTTTAAGCGCCTATGCCAATTTATGAGAACTGGCTGCCAAACGGACGGCTCGATGAGGGTTTCCTGAATCGTTTTTTTTACCAGATGCCAGCACTCTGGTGAGAGGTTCAGCTGTCATAATCTACCAATCATGTATAAGCACATTTTTTTATTGGTGGATTTTGACAGCTGCTGTGAAAATGACCTCACGTCACAGTGCCGCCACCTGGATTTCAGGAAACCCTCATTGAGCCGCGTCAAAAAAGGCGGGACAAACGGTGGAACACGATGATGATAGATAACTTTTTCACTTACGTGGGTAGGGTTTTTTCAATAAATTATCCTCCTATCCTTCACCTCCATATATATGCACGATTCGTCCCGTTGTTTGGCTTAGAGCTTTGATTATACAAGTACAAAAAGAGAGTTTGCTTAGAGTAAATAAATAATAATAAAAAGCCTATTGATTCCAACCAACTTAAGATTAGGTTTACATGAAATAAAACAACTTTGAACGGATTATATCGCGTATACTGAATTTTAAATTACATCATTTTGTACATTGTAATTTTAGATGTGGGTAAATATGTTTTCCTCAGTCGACCCGTGACCACGAACGCTGTAAAGTGTTCGAAACGTCGGGATGTAATTTAAAATTCAGTATACGCGATATAATCCGTTCAAAGTTGTTTTATTTCATGAATAACTATCGCGGCAACCGTAGAAGATATTATTAGGTTTACATGTAAAAAATATATAATTTAAAGTTTTAGTATAAATTTAGTTTATATGTAGTTTATGTTTTTAATTTAAAGTTAAGTTAAGTACGTTTGGACCCCTCTCGGGTAAAGACCTCCTCCATATCATGCCATTTCACTCTATCTTGAGCTACTTCCGGCCAGTTTTTAATTTGTTTTGCGATGTCGTCCACCCAACGAGCGCTTGGTTTGCCTCTTCTTCTCTTTCCTTTCGGTCCAGTCCATAGTGTGACCTTTCGGCCCAATTCCACTTTGATCGTAGAGCGTAATCGAGAGCATCTATGCATTTTGTTTTTTGCCTTATGTTTTCGTGTCGTATTTTTTCATATAATTTTATGTTCAGTATGCTTCGTTCTATGGCTCTCTGACACGTAACAATTTTTTGTTTAGCTTTACTTGTATACTTCCACGACTGGCTGCCGTATGTGAGTGTTGGGAGTAAGCATGAATCTATAACTCTTTTCTTTAGCTTCTATTTGCTTAGAGTATAGCAACCTAATACTATACGACAACCGGATAAGAACAGGCGTCAGAAAGTGCGCATGTCTGTGTTTGTGGTACAATGGGAATGGAGTGAGCTTGCAGAATGCCAGTGTGGCTATCCAGATCACACGGTACACAAAATTGTATTTGAATGTCCCATCACCAGGTTTAGAGTGAAACCGGCGGATCTTAATATACTTACGACAGATGCAATTGCTTTTTTTTAAAGTAGAAAACGCGTTTCTGCCATACAATAAATTATAATGCAATCTCATACACTTAATAGCCAATATAAAACAGGTAACGCTTTCCTTTTCTCCTTGGGCCACCAGTCCGTCCAGCCACCGGTCAGATTTGCGGGCAACCCGGGCAATAATTCTAGTTTTTAGTTTATCTCGAGAAGGGTCCTAATGACCGGTTTAAACTGTTATGTGGATTTTCATAATACATGCGCAGGGGAAGGGTTAGTGTACAATATCTACACGCGTTTAATGGTTTTGGGCACTTAACAGACTTTATGTTGAGTATACTAGAATCTTGTCATTTTAAAATAACCACCATGCCTAAAAGCCGTCCCAATGGAGTTGCTAGTCGAATGTTTTAATGGCTCCTCCACAATGATGGGCCATCATAGAGACGCGGCTATGCGCTAGAGGGAGCTAACGATATTGCGATCTCGTTCTGTTGTATAACTGCGTCTGATTATGATTATGAATATTATGATTATGATTGATTTAGAATAGCAGCGCCTACGCGGATTAAATAGCAATGTTATCCAGAGATACGGGTACGTTATGGAAATCTGCACACCGACCGCAGTCACACCATATATGTACATATATATAGTTTGTATGGCTAGTAGTTTTTGAACTATATAATATACACACACAATATAGAGTACACAATTCCGTATATGCAAAAACTAAGAGGTTAAAAAACCTTGTAATGAGGGTCAATGGGTTGAAAACTCTTGAATCAAAACAGGCCAAAAAAAATTTTGAGACAAAAAAATCTGTTACTTGAAATCAGTTTCTGACAGAACTGAGAACTTGAGTACTGTCAAACTTTTCATATTATTTTTTAACGCTGACATAATTGTCAATTAAACAGACGACGGCTTTGTGCAACCTGCCCTTAAATAATATATTCAAATTTTCACGTCAGTTTTTGACGAGACACCAAAAAAGTTAACGAATTCAGCTGACAAAGTTAGGGAGGGCCTGAAAGGGTGAAACGCAACTGAAGTGTTTGCTCGTGGTGGCCGACAGGCATATATATTTGTAGACGTCGTATGCGCAGGGGTTTTTATGAAAAAAATGTGTAATTGTGTTGTGCGTTGTGTTGTGTAAAAATTGTAAAATGTTTACTTTGATAAACGGATGTATCACAAAAAAACCTCTTATTATTATTAACACCACAACTTCACTACTACCACTTTATTTACTTTACTATTCTACTACACACTTATAATAACACTCACTGGATTTTGATTGAGGACAAGTTATTCTCCGACCCTTATACGTGAACGTGGGAAACTTTTGATAGCGCGATTTAGAAATGATGCTTTACAACAAAGCGCCATCTACTGACAAATTTTGTAAACTATTATTAAAATTAGAACACGAGACCTGGACATTCCGCCCACCAAGAACAAAAATATAGTTTGTTCTTAACTCCGCCCACCATGGCACAATATAATAAATAAAAACAAGACAAAATATTACTTGAACACACAACTAAATTTTCTTTGTATCACAAACAATAAGCAAAAGAATTAAATTAACTAAGTTACAGGTAGGAAACACAGTTTATTAACAGCCCTTTTTATGATGTTATATTTGCATTTGAGACTGACTACTCGTGTGATATTATCCGCACCTGGATGCTTATCAACTATAATGCCATATAACCATCTGGATGGAGGAAGACCATCCTCTTTAACCAAAACCACATCACCAACAGCTGGCTCAGGAGTCTGATGAGCCCACTTGTACCGATGATAGAACTGCATCAGATACTCGCTCGACCAACGACGCCAAAAATCTTGTACTAGTTTCTGAGTCAGCTGCCATCTTCTGAGACTATTAACATTTGAGGTCTCATAGTTAAAATCAGGCACCAGCACAAGAGTTTCTGTTACCAGAAAATGACCTGGTGTTAATGGCTCAGGAGAGTCACTATTCTCACTGCCCTTGCATATTGGTCTTGAATTAAGGCATGCTTCTATTTGGGCTAGAACCGTTGACATTTCCTCAAAGGTGAGAGTTGTGTTTCCTATTATTCTTCTGAGGTGATGTTTCGTGGACTTCACACCCGCCTCCCACAATCCTCCGAAGTTAGGCGCATGAGGAGGGATGAAATGCCACGTTGTACCGTTGGTTGCTAGCTGGTCGGCTATTTCGGTTGCTATGCTGGACCTTTCATCAGCATACAACTTCTTCAGCTCGCGGGCGGCGCCTACAAAATTGGTGCCATTGTCGCTCCATACATCTGAACAATGGCCACGCCTAGCCACGAACCGCCTAAAAGCTGCTAAAAATCCTTGAGCAGTCATGTCGCTCACCGCTTCCAAATGAATTGCTCGAGTTGACATGCAAATGAACAGGCAAATATAGCCCTTGTATGAACGGTGGCCTCTGCCCTTTGAAGTTCTAATGTTTATAGGACCGGCATAATCCACACCGCTGTGACGAAATGGTCGACTAGGTAGCCCTCTGGCGGCAGGTAACTGCCCCATCAAAGGGTATTTGCATGACGCTGCATAACGAATGCAAGTCACACACTTTCGCACATAAAACTTAACCAAGTTTTTGACTCCAAGTATAAAGTACTTGGTCCTCAAGTAATTGAGCACTAGACTGGGACCGCCGTGCAACGTTCTTTTGTGCGCGTCAGAAATAAGCAGATCTGTGAAATGAGATTTCTCAGGAATGATGATAGGATGCTTCATATCTTCACTGACACATGCGTGCTGCAGGCGTCCACCAACCCTCAAGAGTCCTGCTTCATCGATGAAGGGGTTCAACGAGGTAAGTTTGCTTTTCTTAATTTCTTTCTTCTTTTTCAGATCTTCTATTTCAGCTTCAAACTGACTACCTTGGACTAACTTGATGCAAGTAGTCAAACTTTCTTGGATTTCTTTAGTAGTTAGCCATGCTTTAAAATTCTCTCCTTGCAATCGTTTCATAAATCGTTTGCAGTAAGCCACTACTCGGATAAGTCGTCTGAAGCTGGAGAATCTTCCGATGATGTCAAGTCCTTCAGAAGATGAGCAGGTAGTTAACAAACAGATCTTATCTGGTTTCAGTTCCAAATCTGTTTGGAGATGCACGTTCTTGGCATAAACAATATCCTTTTCTTTTAACCACACTGGACCTTCCTTCCACAGGTGTTCTTCTTGTATGCATGTTGTACCTCTGGAGGCGCAATCAGCTGGGTTGTCTTTGGAGGAAACGTGTGACCATTGATAAGGATCAAGTGAGGTAAGTATCTCTGTCACTCGATTAGCCACGAATGTTTTCCATCGATTAGGTCTGCTATTGAGCCAGGACAACACGATGGTGGAATCACTCCATGCATGTATGTTTGACTTTTCAATCTTCATCACCCGTGATACTTCTACCAGCAACTTGGTAAGTAACACTGCTCCACACAGCTCCAAACGCGGGATAGATACTTGTTTTATCGGCGCTACCTTTGTTTTGGCTGTGATCAGTGAAACATGAACAGTTCCATCTTCATCCATGGTACGCAGATACACCACCGCAGCGTATGCGTCATTAGAGGCGTCACAAAAGCCTTGAAGTTCAAGAACCTTGTTGCTGTTCTCCGTGTGAACCCATCTTGGAATGCTGAAGTTGGCAATTTGATTCAATTTTTCTCTATAACTCAGCCATTCTGACACCAATTGAGGCGGAACTTCATCATCCCAGTTCACGCCTGTCAACCATAATTTTTGGATGAATATCTTCGCACAGATGATAATAGGCGACAACCAACCAAGCGGGTCGAATAACCGAGATATGTCTGATATCATTCGTCTCTTCGTTATTGGAAAGTTTAGTTGAGGTAACTGAACTGCGTATTCGAATGTATCAGCCTTTCGGTTCCAAGTCAGACCCAAAATCTTCATGGTTGTGTCCAGCTTAATCTCCACATTGCCTTCTTGAGTTCTGGAATCTTGATTGATTATGTTCATAAGTTGCTCGTTATTAGTGTTCCATTTTGCCAGTTCGAAACCTGCTTTGCTCAGTAATCCGTTGAGTTCCTTGTATATTTGTTCTCCTCCAGCCACTGTCTCGCAACCTGATAAAAGGTCGTCCACGTAGAAATCATTTAAGACCCTATCTGCTGCCAAAGGATAGACTTCTCCGTGATCATATGCAACTTGTTGCAGTGCCTTGACAGCTAGGTAAGGTGCTGCGGCTGTTCCGAAGGTAACTCTGAGGAGTCTATAATGGGTTACAGGTTCGTCTTGATTATCTCGCCACAAGATCCGTTGGAAGTCAGCATCTTCATCGTAGATCTTCACCTGCCTGTACATCTTCACGATGTCAGATACAAGACTGATTGGAAAACAACGCCAACGCAAAAGGATGTGGCGTAAGTCTTGTTGAAGTCGTGGGCCAACCAATAGATCTTGGTTCAGAGACACGCCGTTTATTCCAGGACACGAAGCGTCGAAAACGACTCGTACCTTTGATGTGCTTTTGTCTTCTCGAATAACAGCGTGGTGAGGAAGATACACAGCTCCTGGTTTAGTTTGTTCTTCTTTTGGCACCTTTTCCATGTGCCCAAGCTCTTCATATTCTTTAATGACAGCTGCGTATCGTTCCTTCAACTGGGGTTCTCTCTCGAATCTTCTTTCGAGTAAGCTTAATCGTTTAGCTGCTGCAAGATAAAGTTTCCCTTCAGTGCACCGTGGAGTTTCATCTCGGAAGGGCAACTTGACTACATACCTACCGCTACTATCCCGTTTAGTAGTGGCAGCAAAAACTTCTTCGCATTTCTTTTCTTCCTCAGTGTATTGTTGCTTGGGATCTGGCGCAACAGGATCAGCCTCAAGCTCCCAAAACTTCTTCAGGAACTCGTTGTCAATGACATGAACGTGGTTAACGCTGATCTTGTTGTGTAATTCCGACGCACTGGTGTGAGCCGGCCCTGAAATGATCCAACCTAAGGAAGTTTGCTGAGCCATGGGTGCTCCTTGTGGACCTTTAATTAGACCACCCATGAGTATTTGATTGAAAACATCTCCACCTATAAGCAAGTCAATTCGTCCGGGTTCATTGAAAGTTGCATCGGCTAAATCTAAATCTGACAGCTCGGACCAGAACCCAACATCAACTCGTTTTTCTGGAAGAGTCAATGTGAGTTTGTTTAACACAAAAGCATGTACATTTACTTTAACATTAGGATCTAGGAGTGATGCAATGTGCAAGTTTACCGATGAATGAGAGCTTATGCAACTCTCATCCTCTCCTAGCCTTGTGATTGGGCTTTTGTGGTGAATCCTAGAAAGTCCGAGCAGTTGAACCACAGACTCCTTAATGAATGACACTTCTGACCCTTGGTCGATGAAGCATCTGAGTGTTATGAGTTGTCCAGATTTCGACGTGGCATTAACTAATGCTGTTGGCAATAAAACCAATTTACTAGATGTCGAAAAATGGTTGCGTATGTTGGTAGTAGTGGACTCATCACGAGATGATGAGTGAGATGCAGTTGCTGGTACAACCGCATTTGCTACAACTGAGTGATTTGTTTCTTTAGACTCCTGAGACTCAGTTGCTGGTGTGCTATTCTTGGAATGCAATAAGGAATGGTGTTTCCTTTTGCAAATTCTGCATCTAGATGATTGACGGCATGCATAGACAGAATGGTGAGGACCTAAGCAATTAAAACAAAGACTATGTGACTGGACAAAACCACGACGAGCATCAGTCTCAAGTTTGGAAAATTCCTTACAGTTACTTATCTTATGGGCTTCAGAACAGAATGCGCAAGACGGGACAGTCACAGCTGTCACATGATGGACTTTTACAGGGGCGCTGGGACCCTTGTAGGTGCTAGTGCTGGGTCGAGAAAGCTTTGGGTCAATGAACTCCAATGCGCGAAACCGTGTCTCTAAGAACGATTGAAATTGTTCGTAAGTGGGCAGCTCACTTTCGTATTCAGTTGACTTGAGTTCCCATTGCTTCCTTGATTCAGCATCTAGTTTCAAACACATTAAATACACAATAATGACATCCCAGCTCTTCACATCAACTCCTAAGTTCTTTAAAGCTTGAAGGCACTCATTGGTCGTATCTAAAAGTTCTTTGAGCGCACTTGCAGACTCGGAAACCAAATTGCGTTGACTCAACAATCTCTTTAGAATGCAATTGGATAAATACTTTTTATTATTGTAACGCTTTTCAAGTTGCTCCCAGCTAACACTATAGTTGTCTTTGGTGATTGCAATGTGTCTTAACATTTGTTCAGCTTCGCCTTGTAAATGGCCTTTCAAATAATGTAGCTTCTGAACATCGTCAAGGTCTTTGTTGGTATGGATCAACGATACAAACATGTCTCTGAAACTTACCCATTCTGAATACTTGCCGGAAAAGGTTGGAATTGTAATTTTGGGCAGCTTGATACGATCTTCGGCTCTGTTGGTTGACTTAGGCTCGGCAACACTCGAGCTTGACATTTCAGAGGTAGAAGCTGGCTTGACGTTGCTGAGGATAGATTTGACAAGACACTTGTAAGTAACGTAAGCTTCTTCTGTCTCATCATACACGTCGTTCTCAATGTATGTGCTCTCTGCCAATGCTTCTGACTCGCTGTCCTGAATAATGAGCATATGAGTGCGAGAGAATTGAGCCCATAATTCTTCCAACAATTCCAATCTAGTATTGAGATACTCAATAGAGCTACGACGCTCTTTGGGAGACTTTTTGAAGTTTTCAAGAGCACGAACAATTCTGCATTGCAGGTCATCCTGTACTTTAATTAGCTTATCCATGGCAATTTCTAAGTGTTTGACAACTAACTTAAATTGAACTTAGGTTTTCCGTAGGTAAAATTTTCAAAGTCCTCGGTTACTAGTCTAAATTGAAGCTAAAGTCCCAATTGAAGCGGAATTTTCTAAGTCTAAACTGGATCGGATTGAAATTTTCTAAGTCCACGATAATCCGATTGTTTTTTTTTTAAGTCCAGGTGAACTTTAATTTTGCTAAGTCCCTCACTCACTAATAAACAATAAAGTACTCACAATTGACGTCCGGCACTCACACTTTACCACTAGTGACGTCACACGATGTCGTCGCCGCTGATGACGTCACTCAACGTCGTCACCGCTGATGACGTCACTCAACGTTTCCGTCGTTGATGACGTGACTCGACGTCGCTGCCGTTGACGACGTCACTCGACGGGTCCGTCGTTGATGACGTCACTCGACGTCGCCGCTGCGGAGGACGTCGACCTGATGACGTCAGGCCGCACTGTGCCGGACGGCGCCCTCTGCCGTCGAATCCTGCACACACCGAATAGCCGTCTATCCGGTTCGAAGGACCATGTTCGGGGTCCAAAAATAACACCACAACTTCACTACTACCACTTTATTTACTTTACTATTCTACTACACACTTATAATAACACTCACTGGATTTTGATTGAGGACAAGTTATTCTCCGACCCTTATACGTGAACGTGGGAAACTTTTGATAGCGCGATTTAGAAATGATGCTTTACAACAAAGCGCCATCTACTGACAAATTTTGTAAACTATTATTAAAATTAGAACACGAGACCTGGACAATCATCAGGCGTAAAACTAACTCGTTAAAGTGCTGCTTACTGCTCTTTTTTCGCATAAAATAAAATACACCTGTGTAAATATGTAGTACTACTGAACCCGGAGATCCTGTGTGCCCTGTAACACGAGCAAAAAATTAAAACGTAGATTGTACTCCTCATACACTAAAACCAATAAAACAATAAAAAATTGTAAATACGCTGAACAATAGTTGGCTAGCTTGAAGAGTAAACACAGTATTACAGGCCACATACTGTATACATACAATAACGTCCTCCTTTTTTATTCTGAATTCTGTGTTTCACATGCCTATAACAATTTAATTTTTTTAAATTACTTTTAAAGTTGAAATTAGTTCCCAGGCATCGTATCGAGCGCGTTATGCTCGCATGATCATACGTGTGAAAGTACATTCGAGTGGTCTTAGTAGTAATTAATATACATGTCTGTGTTCCCTGGCTATGCTAGGATATGAGTCTGTTTTTGTTAATTGGAGGTTGCACTTACATGCAAAGTTCTCAGCCGCGGAACCCTAAATGACTGTTAAGCTTAATGTCAGTTGGAGTTTGTTTATTTTTGACGTTTTTAGAAAAAAGGTGGGCACAGCCATATTGTTGCGAAAACGAGAGCGTGTCCAGTCGGCCAAAAATGTGGTCTACCACCCTACGGTTGAGGTTCGTTTGAACGGTACGAGACAACAAGGTCGTGCATGTTTTAAACTCCGTTAGAAAAGTCAACCTTAGCGATCTTTAGATCTCGCAGAAACTTTTAGTCAAAACTGGTAGACCTTCTTGGTCGTACAGCTCATTTTGAACACCTCGCTTGCATAGATTCGTCTGCTGACTGTATCGGTTTCTAAATCCCAGACCTTTCCCGTCTCCGTCTGAGTGGACGGAATTCATTAGATCTCATTACCGAAGACGAATCGCGCGCTTCGGCGATAAAACCGTCTCGATCCATCACCCTGTATACGTATTTGGGGACGAGTACACTGCTTCCTACGATACAATAAAGATTAACGATTCGAAGCAAAGTCTAAATTCAATAAATAGTATGTATGTTAACAGTTTATTGTTCATAAAAGAGGTTAAAATATAGTTACAATTAAACGACATAACTACAATCTACAAAAGCGAACTTATCCTTGTAATGTACGTGATCTCTTCCAGTAAAGTTAACCTTTTAACAATTGAGCAAATTACAAGTTACGCAAACAAGCACTATGTACATGTACTTACTGAAAGAAATAAGTAAATAAAATTATTCTGAGACATCGTCGAATGAGCGAAGCGAAGTTCTTACAGACAAGTTCGGACACAACGGAACGTCAGCTGGTTACTGGGACTTTTTCATTAGAACGTTTGTTCTGCGATATTTTTTCTGATCTTCATGAAATTTGGGGTTATACCAAAGAAAAATATGATCAGATTGCTCTTTTATGAACTGGATTGACCAGGGCATTTTGGAAAGGCCTAAAATAATTTTGGTCAAGGTATCATGTTATACTGTTCAACTCGACTGCAAGAATCGCGAGTTCTTAGTTCGAGGCGGAATAATAAGTAGTAAATAATCAACAAAAATAAACACATGAATAATCTTAAATAGTAATTATCTCAATGAAACCTCGGCGTTGTTGTGTAGCAGTGTGCGATTCGCAATTGGAAAATCATTATTCCCGATCGGCGAATGCTGGAGGAAATTACACAAAGCAACAAGCTCGCCGGCTCCGGACTGCGCGTCTAGATACAAATATACTGAACTCGCTACATTGCATTTACAATACTTAGCAACTATTTATTTTAGGTAACTAGCTTCTATTCAAAGAAGCGATGGCTGAATGTCGTGGAGGCCGACATGAGCGAAAACGGGCTCATGAAAGAAGACGCCCATTATCGTGCAAAGTGGAGGAAAGCGAGCAGGAAAGCGGACCCTGGCAATAGCCGGGATAACGCTAGGTAGAAGAAGAAGAAGAACTAGCTTCTATTCGCGTAGAAAAACCTTCTTAAGAGGTGATTTCCATAACAGAACTATTTTCTGATTATGTTGATCTAAACGGGGCTTAGGCTGCATTTCTACCAGAGATGAGCGAGGATGCGCTGCGAGGGATGTGTTTGTTAAGAACCAATCCTAGAGCTGCGTTGTGCGAGGATAAACAAATGAAGAGATTCTATTGGTTTTCAAACACATTACTCGCAACACATCCCGACTCATCTCTGGTGGAAACGCAGTCTTAATCGCGTACACTCACTTTTATTATTTTCCTGACGTTTAAGTCCCGATTTGACCAAATAATAAGTGATAATCGTGTGAGTTTAAATCAGTATAAAAGCTATTGTATGTCTTTCACCGGGACTCAAAGTATTTTTTATAACATAGGAGGCAAATGAACAGACGAATCTTCTGACGGTAAGCAATTACCACCGCCCATGGACGCCCGCAACACCAGGGCACAAGTACGTTGCCGGCCTTTAAGAAGGGAGTACGATCTTTTCTTGAAGGTTTGAATATCGTATCGGTCCGGAAATACCGCAGGCAAAAGTTCCTTCCATAGTTCTCACAGTTTTTGATGCCTTGCACTGAAAAATGTTTTTTTATTTCTTTTTTGTCATTATAGGTGCTAGCTATATTTAACAACACTTTGGTGGTTACATTTAATAAAACTTTGTAATTCCCACAAATGAACTTCTTGCTATTACAAAAAGTTTGCTGTCCCGAGATTTACAAAAAAAAAAATGTTATTATTAATATTATTTGTTTAAAAATGATTTCTTTCCGTGTGGAATATACATTTTTGAAAAAACTGGTTAGTAGCTATTTAAATACAATTGATTTTTACTTATTTTGGCAGTTGCTATTTCATCCAAGCCAGAAAACCTAGCCAGAAAAATATACTAAATACAGTCAGGAATATGATTAAGGCAATTCTCATTTCTAGATTGACCTCTTAACTCAGCTTATTTATACTGCTGTTACGGATCTCGAGGTCCCAGTTTAACTGGTTTACAGAGTCGAAAGCTCGTCAAGCGCTGGCAGCTGCCAGCAATGCATCATGTATGTTTTTAATAAGCTGCCGTTATTTATCTTTTTCCTGTGCCCTCTGCACTTTGGGCCCATAAAAAAGGTTCAGTGGGTTCGACGTTATAGGGGTGATTTTGTATGGGGGGTATTGTAATATAATACCTAGTTACGGCTATTCAAGTGAGCTCTTGATTTTAATAGGCTTTGGGGAGCATCGCGCGTAAATAATAAAATACCCAGATGACTGTTTTTCTTTATCCCACAATTTTCAAATTACTATAATTAAATTTTTATAGTATTTTGATTTATAACTGTCCGTTAGGATTTTTAAAACAAATTAACTCAGTTTTTACTCCCTCTCGTATATAACACCACACACACGTCACAGTGATACAAGCAAGTAAATAAATACGAGTAAAAAACAACTCTTGTATCTACCGTAAATATAATATTATCATTTAATATGTGAACTGTTTACTTACAGAAATGGAAAGAGAAACAAATAAACGAATTTCTTTATTCCATTACTCACGAAGTCTTATACCTCCAAACAACCCCTAGCTACCTCGCATTAATTCATCAAAATGTATATTTCAATTCAAACAGAGCAAATAATGTTGCCATTAAAAATAATATAAAATCAAAATCGATAACAATACCAGCTCAAAGTGCTAGCCAACGACACAATAGCTAAAAAGCGCTACTATAATTGCTAGCCGTCTTTGTAACTCCGCACCACTTCTATTGAAAAGCTAAAGAAATACCTACTACTCCCCTATCTCCAGTCAAATAAAATTCAAAATGAAATGGCAATGGGTTTTCGAATGGTAAAATGTAATGTGGTGTTGCATGAAACGGACAATGAGACTGTTCGACGTGAAGTGGTCGATTATGTAAATTTTCAAATTTGGAACATTCGAACGAGTTTGTTTTTAATTGTTGGTTGTAAATTATTTTTTTATACTCGGCGACTGTAATACTCGAATTGAGATTGTGGTGGCGGAACTACTAGCGCATACTTTTTGATAGAGCTTCTATGGTCGCATATTGTAGCATCCATAACAATCACAGAAAGGATTTCCATACAATATTGTGAAACTGTTGTCGGGCCCCGCATTGCGTGTCGCCGCCGGCACAATCCACCGGGAGATCGAACGTTACGAGATTACATAGAAGCAGTAGGTTGTGCACGGCTTTCGTCGAACTCAATTCTTACTGGCTTGCTTAAGCACTCGTATAAAAACTATTGTGTGCAACGGTACATAATAAGGGTTCTTAAAATTCTCGGGTCTGTTTTTACAAAATTCGGCTTCGCCTCATTTTGTAACTTCGACCCTCGAATCTTAAGAACCCTCATTATGTAACTGTTGCACAAAATACTATTTCAATTTTCAAGTCAGTTGCAGAAACTGTTGGAATATTGTTACAAAAAGAACAAAAAAATATCCATAATGTTCTGTGTATGTTTTTCATGTAAAAGTATTCGGCTACGATGCAAATTGTAGTTATTATTAAATATCAGTTAACCAACCAGGATGGTGATGGGACATTCATTGGGGTCAATGTTACTCTGCGTCCGTAAGAAATACCTCCGACAACCCTACACGTGATCCCTGGGTGGTGCTAAAAGAGTAACAAACTTGGCAGCTGCACTGTCCCATCTGCACCTCGCAGCACTCACTGGATTTTCTTCATCATCTGCTTTGCGACGAGTACTGCCCCAGAGAAGAAATGCCCATCTATATCCAGTGTAGCCATACGATAAAAAAACCGACCAGGAGAAACATTTGCAAATCAAATTATATGTTTTCAAGACCAAAATAGTAAACAAACATCGTAGCCTATGTAAGCTCCGAAAGGTTAGGTTAGCTACGGTTCAATTTGAGCCTGGAGTTTACTACATAACTGCTAGTCAAGTCGTTTAAAAAAGGTATTAGATGACCACACGCGCAAGCTGACATTTAAGACGGACATACTAACTCCCCTATACACCTGTGAAAATCACAATTTATCTTTTCTAAAGGTCCAATTTCGGAGACGGAAACCCGAACGGTGTTTTGTACCTTTTAAAGGGCCCGGTTGAGCCGGACATAAAAACCGCATTACACTAACACTATACAATTACTCGTGAAATCCGGCCCTTATTAAATTCCGTAAGCCCATACATAGGAAATAAGGGCTCAAATACATGGTGGCTGTTCACGGGTAGGGCGGTTTAAAAAATACAATGATACACACAACTTATCTGCTTTGCCCGAAGGTTGACTGGTAGAGAATGCTCTATAGCATTAAGTCCGCCTGTTGTACAGTTGTATTTTTGTGCAATAAAGATTAAATAAATAAATAAAATAAATGATGTAAAACTGTAATAACTATTTATTTTTCTTGTTTGTTTATCAGTCATAACTACAGGGTGTAACAAAAATACTGGTGATCAGTTTAAGGGCATAATTGGTATCGTATTGAGACTTAGAAAATATAGGAGAAAACATTTTTGGACGCGAAAAAAAAAATATCGGCTAACCCTCCATACGAAATAGTAGATTGTACAACAAGTGCATAAAACGCACCATTTTACGCGAGGCGTTTATCCATACGAGCGAGCTTGCGAGCGAGGGTGGATATAAAGTACGAGCGTAAAATGGGTTTTATGGACGAGTTATACACTCTACTTTTTACTTCGATTGTGAGGAAATAAAAAGAATAGGAATTTCTTTCATAAAAAGTTTCACTTTATGCTGGGTATAGGCGGACTAAAACTCAATTTTATGCACAAGTGCATAAAAAATTGACTTCTTCTAAGGCTATTTTGACAATGGCAATTTTTTATGCACTTGTGCATAAAATTGAGTTTTAGTCCGCCTATACCCAGCATAAAGTGAAACTTTACGAGCATGAGAAGTAAAAATATTTTTTTTTTGACCGTAATATTTTTTCTTACTTTTCCATAATAAGAATACTAGGTATACCAATTATGTCCTTGTCCTTAAAATGATCATTGTTACACTTTTTATATCTATTATTTAAGTCACTTTTATTTTATTTTTTTCTCCATTTTTCCGCTTCGTAACTTGCATCACAACAGTAAAATTACAGTCAAATAGCACTAGACTAGATCCTATAAGAGTTTTTTGTTTCCGTCGGGACTAAAGTTGCCAGTACGCTTACCATGAGTTATGACATTGATGTTTTCGAGACCGAGTATCGTGTGTTCTATCTGTGTATCTTGCTTGTAACATATTAGTGTAAACGAGATGCACAGATAGAAAATTCGTTACTCGTTAACGAAAAATGTCAATGTCAAACTCATGGTAGTCGTACAGAGAGCTGTAAGAGGGCAGTGTGTTGACGACGGGGACCCACTTGTCCTTTAGCCGTCAACACGGTGAATCCTTCTTTATATTATCGGCAACGCAAATGTGACACCACTGGAGTTCATATCGTCAGTACATATCGATGCCAACAACTCCAGGGATTATTTTCGAAGTCGGAAAAATATTGAAAAAGTACAAGTTTTTCTGCTAGTGAACAGCGAGCATTAATGTCGCCAATTTTTCGGCCATCTTCATTATCCCCGTCACCCTTGTCACCCGAACATGACACTTAACCACCTAATCTGAAGTATCATTTTCGTGTGTATGATGCTGATAGTGGATCGGTTTTGTTGAGGGCTTACTAGTTGAGCTTGAAAACAATTTAGGTAAGGTAGACGTTTCGAGCGTGTCCTTTTGTAGTCTAGTTACTTGATCCACTATAAAACATAATTATACAGGGTGATTCAGTAGACGTGATCAGGATTAACACTACGGATTGAGTCAATAACAAGCTATTGTTTGATACACGGAAAAACAAGCTTCTGGGATATTCTCAATCTAATGAAATGAAATGAAATGAAATTATTTATTTCAGGCACAAGGACATACATTCCCATCTAAGACATTATTATATTATGTTGAAAATATTTCCTCGAGACAAGCATTTATTTCCTTTAACGAAAATAAATTAAAGTTTTAAATATAACGAAGCGAATATATTCTTACAGATTTTCTAGTTTTCTTTTGCCTAAGATAATACTTGTTTGATTAAAGTACAATCTCTCTTATTTACTCAATATACTCTTGAAACAATACATTTTTGTATTTCTATTTTAAGAAAACGTGGTTTTATTAAGCGAAGAATCATATTTTTGGTAAAGGAAATAAATACGTTTGTCACGAGGAAATATTTTCAAGAAAATAATAATGTCTTGGATTGAGAATATCCCGGAAGCTTTTTTTTCCGTGTACCAATATTAGTGTAATTAGCGCTATTTTTTTTTGTTTTTGTAGGGCGACCATGATTACAGAGGACACAATTTCTACGTAACTAAGAATAAAAATCCGTTATTGTTTCATTATCATTAACTAAGTATGTATGGTTATTCCTGCTCACGTCTCCTGAATCACCCTGTATAGATACAGGCTGTATCTAAGGGCGGCCACCGACTATCAGTCCGCTTGCAGTCCGCCTGACGATATCGGCCTGTCAGTTGTTCGGAGCCGGCAAATTTTTGTTGTAATTGACAGGCTGAGATCGTCAGGCAGACTGCAGGCGGATTGATAGTCGGTGGCCGCCTTTAAACCTTTATACCTAACCTAAAATCGATTTTAGGTTATAAAATGTACTGAGATGACAGGTGTCAAAAACCGCTTCTTAGGTTGCACAAGGTATAGTCATATGCGTGTTGATTAGGTAAGGTAGGTTAAATAGCAGAGCTCGAATTTGTAAAAATTGTGCGCATCGAGAAAAAGTTGTGAATTTTTGACCATGGATAAAATGGCCCACGATAAATATTTTTTAGTATTGGAGGTCCGTAAAATTTTTGGAGCTTCACGTCAAAATCAGGGGTCCTGTGAAATACGTTATTACTCTATGGTTAAGGCTGCTAGGGGTTGTGTGGTATCGTTTCCGTGTAAAACAGACATGCGGAATTCATTTGAGATATTAAAAATGTAAAATTTCTTATTAAAAAAAAAGTTGTGTGGCGAGGAAAAACACAATTTTTTATTTTTTTTTAGAACGTCATATAACTAATATATATCTTTTTTTTTCTAATGATAAAAAATATTATAAAGGAGCATATTTAATGTAGTTTCTAAATATATACAATTTTTAGGCTTATAGTATACAAAAACTACGCGAAAAAAAATGTTTGCTTCGTGGTGTATATGTTTTCTCCATAGTAAGTATCGATAATCAATGTGAACGTGAACATCCGTAGCGTATTGACCTTAAAATGCATGTATTGCTTGTTATTAGTAAATTTTATTCATAATAACTGCACAAAATGCAGAAATAAAAAAATACAATAAATAAAAACATATTTTTCCTCCTTAACTTTAACATAAACCGTCACAATTCAAACGACGCGACGTCTGTTTTCCGTTATAGTCGGTGGTGTTCACTTAATTATACGGAAAATGATGATGATGGAATTTCCTTGTGCAGAGTTAGTACTTACGATACAAGCAATCCTTTAAGAAGAGCCATTTAAATTATTGATGCAAGTTTTTTGGAATGTGGGGGGTGCCCCCCAAAATTCATTAAAAAAAAAGTAGAGCTATATAGTCAAGTTTGATATCGTTTTCGTGTAAAGCAAGGATGCCGAATTCATTTTTGGTATTTTACTTATACCTTTCGATATAAAAAAACTAAGAAAATATAAGAAATATGAAATCGACGTTTGAAGTTTTTTTGAATAAATGCCTATATCTTTTTTATTTATGGTCGTAACGCGACGAGAATATTTTATGATATAGTCCTGTCATTCCCCTTTATAAAAATTATACAAATCATAAGTTTATTTCAATATTTTTAACGAAAAAAAAATAAGTAAACCTACTTTCAACAACAATCTCATTATGTATGAAAACGACTTAATTGGAGCTCTAATGCTTACCTAATAATATGTTTTACAAATAATGGTATCAAATAAAAAAGACATACAAATTAAAAATAAATTACTATAATATTTAATAATAATAAAAATTGAACCTGGCGCTAAGACGTCCGATTTTCAATCCGGGTATAAGGTATCGGGTTCAAACCATGGCTCGTACAAACAGCAACACACCGTCGATAGACCTTATGCCGTTGCAATAGGGGTTAAAAAAATAGTCAAAATAGTAAAAATAGCTAGTGTTGGCGATAGTACCGCTGAGTTAGTACCGCACGGAATACCAGCGGGAAATACCAGTCGCTTTTTCGGTGAAGGAAAACATCGTAAGGAAACCGAATTTAATTCCGATAGGCCCTAGTTTCCCCTCTGGGTCGGAAGTTAAGATTATGGCAGTCACATTCATAACAAGTAGTGCCTACGCCAATTCATGGGATTTGGTTGTCAAACGGACCCCAACCGGGACAACCGCTAGGAAAAAAGACTATAGCATTTAAAAAAACAAGTAGGTACCTAACAGTGGCGGTAGGTTAAATTTTTTCTTAGGCAAGCCAGTGCCGAATTTGGCTTATAATTTCTTCATGAGCTGTAGGAAAACTGCTCAGGCGCCTGAAACTTAGGCAAGCCGACGGGAATCATGTTTTATGGACGCGCCGCCACTGGTACCTAATATTCATTCTCTTTTTATATATCCTCTATTCAATTATACACTACACAGCCTCATATCTGGAACATTCACAATATTTTCGGGCAGTTAATTCTTTCAGTGGCTTCGATATAGTTTCAAAGGCAGAAGTCACCTTGGGAGGATATTGCAGCTACGCATTCAAAGTCAGCCTTTTGCCTTTAGAACACGAAGAATTTAAAATAGAAGTGAAAACAAGTCGTCCAGTAGGTGTTTCCGTCCCTCCCCCATACTTTTGTGTCCCAATTTCAGTCTTTCATATTTTTAATAAAAACGGTTAAAGTTACTACAAAGCTTTCAATAAAGGATATATTGTTCATTAAATTCTCTACAATTTTTGCCTTTGAAGTATGTTGCTAAGACTTATAGTTTTCAATCTATGTGTTGATAAAAGAGATCTCCCCCCCTTTTACCCCTACCGCACCATAAATTTAGATGGCTCTGCTTCCTAAAATGTTCTATGGGTCCTAAGGTCTCACTATGCAAAAGGGGATCCCATCATCACTAAAATCCGTATAATGCCCTTTGTTGTCGTCTGCACCGGCGACTATTACTCAACTTAAGTAAAAAAAAAACCAGAAGTTTTTTGTATTAAAGGTGTATAAAATGTATATGTTTCTATAATCTATATTAAATATGCTTCTTTACAATATTTTTTATTATTTGAAATAAAGGATATATATTAGTTATATGACGTTCTAAAAAAATAAAAATAAAATTGTGTTTTTCCTCGCGGCACAACTTTTTTTTTAATACGAAATTTTACATTTTTAATATCAGAAATGAATTCTGCATGTCTGTTTTACACGGAAACGATACCAAACAACCCCTAGCAGTCTTAACCAGAGAGTAATAACATATTGCACGGGACCCCTGATTTTGACGTGAAGGTCCAAAAATTTTACAGACCGCCAATACTAAAAAATATTCATCTTTGCTCACTCTATCTATGGTCAAAAATTCACAACTTTTTCTCGATGCGCACAATTTTTTTCGCATTTGTACTGAGACAAAACCCTACTAAAATTGAATAATAACTCTTAGTTTTATTTAAAATATCTCTTCAGAAATGGGTGCCTTTCATCCCTTTGTTATCAATCTACTATTGTTCCAATAATATCGCCAATAACATAGAATTAAAGTAAATAGAACAGCAGACACAAACAAAATGTCATCAAAAATATGATAGCGTGTATTGGGGTAATTCCGATAGGAAATAAGTGGCGGGCAATTCCGAAAGTTGACTCTTATTTCAATAAGACACGAGCGAAATTTGAATGATTTTCGGAAACGCTTTGCGAAATTATACCAATGCACCCTATGAAGATTCCGGTTATATTAATAAAAACCTTATGGATTCGATTGCGAGTAATTGACTACTAGAACTTGATCTCCATTATCTTAGCATTATCAGGCTTATTCTATGTAGTCTTGCGTTGGTTTAGACCTAATATTAACAATGTGCTTTGTCGGTCTTTTGTGACTAGCAATTTCAATAATACGATCGGTTGTCTTTGACAAAAGTTGGCTTGCGCGACGAATTTTACAATGCCACTTTTTGTATTGTGGTTGTTGTTCTCAACATTATGGTACTTCAATGGCCAATAAGCTGAAAATCCCTAGTTCTGCACTGAACTGTTCAAATATAAGCTCCTTAATATTACCAATAATATGAACCGAACTGCTATTGATTCTGATCAAACTAACACGTCGCGAATCAAAGCAAAATTAAACCCGTCCTAATTATTATAGTTTCATTCACTCAAATAACGAGCAAACCATTCGGTCAGTGAATGAATGGAGATAGTTTAGTGATGTCCGTAAGGGCATCCTGCATGGGAATATGCTTTAAATATAATTTATATCCCTGCAAATATTGCATTTTTTCAAGATTTTTTTCCGAAAGGAATTGAAATTGAAATATGCTCGGTAAAACTTTAGTGGTCATCTGTTAAACAAATAAAATGATTGACCATCATTATCCCGCAACTGTTATAAAAATATTCGTGGAAAAATATTGTACTGTATTTTAAAATATGACACAATAACAAATATAATACTGCATCAGTCCTAGAACTCTAGGAACTGTATTCTTCGAGTGGTTTGCCCTTTCTAAATTTATAGAAGATAGTAGGTACAGCAACCTAACTAGCGCTTTTATTAACTCTCCCTCTATTAATATATTAATAAATATTTTCTTTAATTTGAGGTGTGCAATAATGAATATTTATGTTATGTTATGTTATACATAGTATAATAATATATTTTAGCCTATATACGTCCCACTGCTGGGCACAGGCCTCCTCTCATGCACGAGAGGGATCGGGCTATAGTCCCCAGTGGGTACTTCACATAAGTGTACATCTTTGAATTTCTCCGCGGATGTACAAGGTGTAATTAAAATACTGGTGATCCTTTTAAGGGCATAATTGATATTGTATTCTTATTGTGAAAAACTAAGAAAAAAAAAATTCTCGCGAAAAAATTTTTTGGTTTTGTATGGAGGGTTGGCCAGCTGGGACGACTCGCCCCATACAAAAAAATTTTTTTTTCGTGTCCAAAAAATTCTCCTACTTTTTCTTACTTGCAATACGATACCAATTATACCCTTAAACGGATCACCAGTATTTTTGTTACACCCTGTATACAGGTTTCCTCACGATGTTTTCTTTGACCGAATAGCGATTGGTCAATATCAAAGTATATTTCGTACATAAGTTCCGAAAAACTCATTGGTACGAGCCGGGGTTTGAATCCGAGAGCTTCGGATTGAAAGTCAGACGTCTTGCCGCTAGACTCTCCATCTATTACCAAACATATTCCTCTATTCCTGATCAGGGTATTCCCAGAGCGGCACATCCCGTCAGTTATACGTCGCCATGACGATTAATCTCGCCAATCTGTCGGGCGAGCAAATAATTATACTTTTGTATGGAGACCGCTCATTAGAGAGATTTCCGCTTGTTGAGTCTATGGAAAGATCGGCTTTAGTATTTTACTGATTTAGGTACCTTAATTAAAATAAAATTGTTCAGCTAAGTCCGACTACCGGTAAAATGGTTTTATCCTCATTCGCCGTTGATTTTATCACTGTTTTAGATAAAAATTTAATGATAGCACATGGCTCGTCTAAAAATAGGCACAAGTAGGGGAAAAGGGGGGCTTAGATTAAATGTATAGTTTGGCCAGAGTTTGTTCCACTTCAAGCATAGACAGGGAGAATCATACTGTCTTTTTCTAATGCTAGTACTCTCACTACTAAAAAAGGGATGGGTATAGCATGTTACTCTGACTGTTACTGCGCTTTTGGTTTGCCAGACTATACAATAAATATTTTTACAATTGCAACTGTCGACATATATCCTTGACGCCGAATTCGTACCTCTGTATGAGAGATTACACCTACTTCTGATTTTTTATTGAACCGATTTGTTTAAATACCACGACGGTGGCAAACAAGCGCATGGCCCGCCTGATGGTAAGCAGCTACCGTAGCCTATGGAGGCCTGCAACTCCAGAGGGGTCGCTTGTAAACGTGTTGCCCTTTACAAAAGGGAGGATTCACTGTGTTGACGGCTAAAGGAACAAGAGGGACCCTCGTCGTCAACACACTGGGTCCTCTTTGAGCTCGAATTCCCCGATGCAAACCCTAATGTAGAGATCCCGTTTTATTTATTGAACCTTCACTGCGCAAAAAAAACTTAGAGTACTTACAAAGGCGGACATAATGCTATACGTTCTCTACCAGTTAACTTGAATACTTTCCGTACCAGGAGGGAGCTCGCTAGGAGGGTTCTCTGTGTGTAGCGGATTTCCACTACAAAGCGTAAAATCGCTGGAATAAGCTACGAGCGTAGCGTGTAGCAAACTGCGGACGGAGAGTTAAGGCAAATCAAAGAAATTTTATGTATTTCTCCTTTTTAGAAGTCGGTTCGAAAACTGGATCAAAGAGCTCAAAGAGGACCCAGTTGACGACGAGGGACCTCTCTTCACTCTCTTGTTCCTTTAGCCATCTACACAGTGAATCCTCCTGTGACACCTCTGGAGTTGCAAGCGTTCATATGCTACGGTAGCTGCTTACCATCAGGTGGGCCGTATGCTTGTTTTTCACGTCGTTGTATAAAAAACAAACTTCCTCCTTTCACAGTCCAACAATACCCAGTGCTCCATATTCCCACGTTCCCTTGCTAATTGCGCCTTGAGCCCGCATAACGCACAGTTGTCTGTCGCGGGCAATTGGGCACTAATGGGCCGCGACTCATTTGCCCTGTTTGGACACGGCCAAAGATGATGCAGAGAAAGATAAACCAAGACAACGCAACACACAAGCTGTTTTGATATGCCTTCTTGAAGAACTACGCATTATTGTATATAGTATCTTTAATGTATTAGTATTACCTACTGTTTTGAAAAAATAAGTCCCGCCGAGTTTCTTGCCGGTAATAAGTAATACTTCTCGGGTCAGAGGTGTAGGGTTAGAACCGGTGGTAGTTTCTTTTTCTCTCTGACGTTCATAAGTGCATTGTAATGTGCCTAAATTGAAGAATAAATATCTTCTATCTTTTTTATCTTTTTTAACGTCATTTTATACGCGACTATTATCATTAAAAATATAACTAAAGATTTTAGTTTAATAATATGGATTACCTATTTTACTTTTGTTGTCTTGTTTGTTTGTTGTATGAGGAGATCCGTAGACGAACTAAAGTTACCGACATAGCCCACAGGATTAGCAAGCTGAAGTGGCAATGGGCAGGCCACATTGCACGCAGAGCAGATGACCGATGGGGTCGAAAACTGCTTGAGTGGAGACCACGGACTAGCAAGCGTAGCGTAGGACGTCCACTCACAAGATGGACAGACGACCTTATAAAGGTCGCCGGAAGACGCTGGATGCAAGTCGCTTCCACTTATGGAGGTCCATAGGGGAGGCCTATGTTCAGCCGTGGACGTCTTTTAGCTGAGATGATGATGATTTATGGAAAAACCACAAATTGACACAGCCGGCTGACGATTTTTCACGTTTTATATGTATATTACAATATACTTACCTAATTTCAGAGTTCCCACTCTGTCCATGTCGACTCTTCGTTAAGTTGTGGACAGCCCGCAAACCTTGGTTGCTACATTGCCTCCGTTTTTATATTCTCCTAATAAATACACTCTTTTGACTTACATTCTTTTTTATTTCGCTTATTTATTAATATACGTAAAAACTGTGTAGATAGGCTGGTTTCGTTTTGTATGTCACAGAATATGAAATATTTATATGAAGTCTGGCAAAATAAATATGGTGTATATAAAAAAACCAGGGATTGTTGTCAATATTTATCTTCTACTTACCTACCTACGAAATTGTAAGTACAGGGTCCCCACGATATTTTTGGTAAGACAAAAGGTATTTACTTGGGGCGGATTGGTAATAGTTTTTTAATTCGTTTGAAGCAGCTGACCTCGGCGGACTCCCTACCGCCAAATACATTTATTTTTCTCCAATATTTTAATAGTTATTCTGCTGTTCGGGGCGGAGCGGAGATAAGTCCAAAAAATCAAAGATTAAAATTGGTTTATATGAGAAATAAATATGAGACCATATATATGAGAAAAAAAGCGCTCTCTTGACAATGGTCATATATTTCTGGTCAGGCCATGTTATGAACCTCAATCTAGAAATAAATAGAAAATCAGTCCACTAGTTTGCAAAATTTCTGGGTTGCTTGCTTACCTATTTAAAAGTTTGTTTGCGTGACTTACGTAGCTATTTATTTACATGACTAAAAATACACGTTGAAAAAACTTGTACTTCATGTGACCTCGTGTCCCCAAATACTGAAACATAAGAAATAATCCAGATATGAAATGTAACCGCGCAATAACCCCTAAATAACCCCCGCTGCGTTATCTATGGGCTGGGGGACAAATTACAGTGGACCACACGAAAGGGACTTGGCTATTTACGGGTGACAGTGCGTGTTGGATTAGCTGGAATGTCATCTGACCATAGACAATATCGACTATTGAAAGTTCAATGTCGTAAGTCATATTTATTTATCTACTTGTGGCGATAAATATTTTCTTTCTTTCTATCTACTTAGTCCTATATACATTGAGGGTTTCCTGAATTCCAGAGGCCAGTTTTATAAAGCTACAAGTTACAATTTACAAGCGGAACTCTCTTTCTAACCCTATGTGTTAGCTCCCTTGGCTCTGGTGGTGGTGGTGGTGGTGGTGAGATGTCTCTTTGACAGCAGCTGTCAAAATCTACTGATCAAAACATGATCAAAAAAATACGGTGGATGCCACCTGGTGAAAAACCCGACTCATTGAAATTAGTAGGTATTGTTTCCTAGGTACCGATCCGTGTTATTAAAATCAGGAATGTCACGAATGTCGTTTTACGCACATTCGCGAATGCGAATACGAATGCGAATATTCAGGATGCGAATGTCCGAATGCGAATGCGAATACGAATGTTGCGGAGTAGATTCAAAAAAGTTAATCTTGCTTATCATTGTTATGCTTCCATAGTTCATAAATACAGAACATGATATGCGATGGAGTCCTATATTATTGATTCATCATCATCATCATCATTTCAGCCGAAAGACGTCCACTGCTGGACATAGGCCTCCCCCACTGAACGCCACAATGACCGGTCCTGTGCCACCCGCATCCAGCGGACTCCAGCGACCTTCACCAGGTCATCAGTCCACCTTGTAGGGGGCCTACCAACTCTTCGCCTTCCGGTGTATGGTCGCCATTCGAGAACCTTAGTGCCCCAACGGCCATCGGTTCTCCGTGCAATGTGCCCTGCCCATTGCCACTTAAGTTTAGCGATCCGACGGGCTATGTCGGTTACTTTGGTTCTGCTACGGATAGTATCGTTTCTGATACGGTCACGCAAAGAAACTCCTAACATAGCCCTCTCCATTGCTCTTTGGGTGACTTTAAGCTTTTTAATGAGGCCCATTGTGAGCGACCACGTTTCAGAGCCATAGGTCATCACTGGCAACACACACTGGTCAAAGACTTTCGTCTTGAGACACTGCGGAATATTGGACGAAAAGATATGTTTCAGCTTCCCAAACGCTGCCCAACCGAGACGGATTCGACGATTGACCTCTTTCTCGAAATTGGACCTACCTAGCTGGACTGTCTGTCCGAGGTATACATAATCGTCTACAACTTCGAGCGTAAAGTCTCCGACTGTAATAGGGGTTGGTACTACATGGGCGTTAGACATGACTTTCGTCTTATCCATGTTCATCCTTAGACCAACCCTCTCAGAGCCTTTACTGAGGTCGTCGAGCATCGTACTTAAGTCCTCCATGGTCTCAGCCAGGACTACGATATCGTCGGCAAATCGAAGATGAGTGATGTACTCGCCGTTGATGTTGATGCCAAGCCTTCCCCAGTCCAAACCCTTGAAAATGTCCTCCAGGGCAGCGGTGAACAGTTTTGGAGAAATTACATCTCCTTGCCTGACTCCCCGCTGCAGCGGTATGGATCTCGAGTTCTGGTCCTGGAGTCGGACTGACATAGAGGCGTTCTCGTACAAACACTTCATTACCTCGATATAACGGTAGTCCACTTGGCACCTCTGGAGAGCCTGTAGTACAGCCCAAGTCTCGATCGAATCGAAGGCTTTCTCGTAGTCCACAAACGCTAAACAGAGGGGCAGGTTATACTCCTCAGTCTTCTGTATAACCTGACGCAGCGTATGAATGTGGTCTACGGTACTGAACCCTCTTCGGAAACCGGCTTGTTCGGGAGGCTGGAAGTCGTCTAACCTGTACGAGAGTCGATTTGTAATGACTCTAGAAAACAGCTTATACTATTGATTAAAAAGAGACAAGTGATAACGTCGTTTTCACTTCCTGTGTATGAGCAAGCATATGACCATCGGCCGGGTCAGCACGGTCAAAATAGGATGCGTTCTGCCCACATTCGCATTCGGAAAATATTCGCATCATTTCATGCGAATGCGAATGTTGATACGAATGTCAAAAATGATGCGAATATTCGAAAATGCGATGCATGATAATTAAAATATTGATATTGGTCAAAATTAAAGGTTTGTCATAATTCCTTAATTTTTATACGCTATTTGTAGTGAGCCACAAAATGATCATGTCTCTTTCAGTTTATTGTCCTTATAAAGAATGATAAATATAGTCTTAAAGGAACTTTTGTTCTTAAATTTTTGGTGTAAGTACCTAGATGTAGATATTTAATACAAACTGTCAAGTTAAGATAATATATCTATCTAATCAATTTAGTTACTTACCTAGTTTAGATGAAGTTCTCTTAAAAATGTTTTTATTTCTGGCATTAAAAAACTTGCATATTTTTAGTATCAGTGATTGAAATGATAGACCTATTGCTTACTATCAGGTGGGTAGCCCGCATGTTTGCCATTGCCCCGGTATAAAAAGCGTCAGGCCAGAGTAAAATGTAGCGCCTGATAATATTTTTGCCGCAAACTTTCTCTAATGCGTATTGCTCGAATTTATTGCTCTCTACAGTTTATACGTGGTTTATACATAAACAATATAAACACAATGAATTAATGATATTTAGAACGCTTCCCGCGGCGTACTGGAATGATTTGTTTTCTAGTTTTTCAGAAATCTTTATTTTCATGCCAAGAATTTCTTGTCAAAAGCTTTAATTATAAGTAAACGTTGAAGATAATAATATAATAGTTACATTTGGTTTCTAGCAGTTTTTACGCCTTAATGTTAATAGTGTCGTAGCTACATTTTTTTTAATTAAATGTGATTAGATATACTACTCTGTTATAGGTAGTTTCAAATGAGTATTCACTCAATTGAAACTTTATCCTCAATAAAAATATCAGTAGGTACCAAGGAATTTTTAACAAAATACACGTTGGTGGTAAGAGAAGCCGAACCTAAATGATAAATCTATATATAGACATACCTATAGATAACTTAGTAGAGATATATGCAAAACATGCATCCCCTAACGTAGTCGGGATCTGGAATTAGCCATTCCGCTGCACGAATGATTTGTATAAATAATTGGTTCTTCCGGACGTAGCAGCCAATCAAATTACCCCTGTTAGTTGATTGCACACCGACCCAGATCTAGGAAGATGCGATGCTGTTTGGGGTACCTATATGTTTTTGTAAGCTTATTTTAGTGTCCCATTGCTCTCCAAATTACTCACATTTTTCGTCAGAATGAAGGCGAGTAGGCAGAGTCCAATCGGCCATCTTGTATTTTTATTTATTTAGCCTATTTGTCTTATTATATATCAAAGGCTTCTTTTCTTTTCATTTACCCACTGGACGACGTCCGGTCGGTTATCCTAATAGTATGTATCACTGGATCTGTCAGATTTAAAAAAAACATTTATTTCAAGCTTTCGCTCATATCAAAAATTACATTTACATTTAAAATTAATTATTAGATTAGAGGCAAATCTTTGTAAGCTTGAATTGCGAGAAAATGTCGTCATCTTGTGTCGGAGGCTAAGACTCATTTTTGAGACGTTGCTTTCACTAAGTATCTATTTAAAAAGAGTAATAATTATTTTTCTCCTCTTGACCCTATTGGTTGAAATTTTATATCTCTTTATATAGAATGCGTCGACATGGAAGGACTGCCATTTATTTTTGATTTTCCTTGTCCGCGGTAGCCATCTAGAACAAATTATAGTTATTTATTAACAGGGAGCTAAATTCCAGCTTAGCTGCCATGATTTTATTATTCGCTGTTACTACCGAGTTGGAAGGTTAGATAGGTACCTAGTCGATTTCGCAAAAACTGCTGGCAAAGTCATATGTATTTGCCAAGCAAACCTCATGGTCCACTGGGCCGTGGAAAAAGTCGACACAAACGCTGGAAAAAACCGCGAAAAAAGCCTGTAATAAAAAGGACGATGACGTGCCTACAAAACATTTTTTTACGAAGTAACATGCCGCATCCAATCCCCGTGTGTGTAGGGCATCCACTCCACGGTCTTAATTAATTTACTAGTTCTTGTTAGGTTATAAAACAGTCCGTTCAGCGGCCGATTGCCGCTTTTGTTCTGTGCTATTTCTAACAGAAGGGGTAGTAAAATGTACAGACGGACAAATGGTCATTAATAAACCGTCATCTTTAAATCTTTGCGGATCAATCCTTATGACCGATTGCCAACACTATTACTTAAATTATAACAATATAAGTTTTAAATGCACTAACATGTAGCTTAAGGATACTAACAATGTTTATGGAAACGCAATGTTCTGAAATAAAAATATTTTATTTTATTTTTATTTTTATTTTTATTTTTATTTATTCAAATTAAATTAATCACGACTAGACTAAAATAACTAAAGAAAAACATATCGAAGCATCCAGAGCTCGAGTACCTATAGTTTGAACTTGGTTAACAGTCTCGATTTTTTTAGATCCAATCCAATCTTTAACCTAGAGATCTTTTAGTCGGATTTCTAGGAAGGTACAATGGGTCAGCTCGGCAAAAAAATTAGCGTAGGCACCAGTTTATACGAATAAGACTACGATTCGACCTTTCGATTTAGAGGAAACTAGGCCCAGACTACTGTCAACATGGAAATCTGAAAACGGATTACCTGCATTTCTATTGCTCATACATATTCGTAGGGATACAAACACGAATTAATGATACAAAGGTGGATAACGAAATTTCTGAGCAAGAATTCTGAGCTCTCTATGATAGTTCAAGTTCAAAGCCATATTAATAGAAAATATCCAAATATACCGAGCATATTGTAACGTAGGTCAATGGTATGATATATTAAGACCTACCCTACGGTCTAAAGTTTATACCAATAACTGGGTTTTACATGTGTTTAACTCTATTTCAACTATGAAACAGCCAAAGCGTTCACGAATCTCCAAGTGATTTAGGCCCTTTTGCAAATAAGTGTGTCCGTCTCATCGCGGCCTAGTTGCCAGTTTCGGAAACGGCATAATACGAGCCTTTCTAAATGCTAAATGTTGTAAACTGAATTGGGATTGGGTCTGAACTGGATCACGTAATTTCCACGAATTTTGCAGCGGCGTGAGATAAGAGCAGAGAGCGGTTCAAAGCATAACTTAGAAATAAGTATGTTCTTGTTCAAACAGGTACTGAAATGATTAGAAGGCGTTTGAAAATAAGTGTAAGTAGGTCCAATAACTGCAGTTATCTGTAATATCTGTCTATATGTCTTCCTAAACTACGAAAATAGGTACGTGGCGCGCTGTTATGATTCTAAATGCAAATAAGATTGTGTCAGATATTTTACGAACAATATAAAAAAATATTTGTCATAATAGGTAAATAGTTATCAATCAATATCGGTTTGGGTTAGCTAAAAATTACGAGAATTACCGATTTAAAAAAAGAAAAAAGAACTCCCTTAGTTTTCTGAACAAAATGAAGTCAGATTTGAGTAGATCCAAAAAAAAGTACCTATGTAAAAAACTAAGCAACACGAGGCTGTACAGTAGAAAGAAAGAAAACGTTTGAAAGAAAAACGTTTATTCGTGACGTAATACTTAAGCGTTATAAATGGTACACATGTACTTAATGAATGAAACTGAGAAGAATACATAGTATGTCACGAAATGGTCCCGACTCAGCGTGGTGCTAGCCTGGAGAGCCAGCGCTGGTCTTCCGTCGGGGCCACATGTGGGTGAGGTCACGGAAATAACACAATAGACCAAAACAGCAAATAATATTACAATTAAGACCAAATAATTTAAAACACGGCAGTTATACAAAACAAACAAACAAACAGTAGTGTACAGCAGCTGAATAATTGAGTTTACTTACGCTTGAAACTGATTAAAAGGTGCATAAAACCGGTACAGCTACTTAATCAGCTTTACAACTACATCACACAACTTAATCAGCCATAAGCTTACATTGAGTTGACATGAGTGTATCAGCAATTTAAGAGTGTTAATAGTCAGTTCTTGTGCCTTGTGCCTTGAACCGATTGATGCTTGTATAGGCTACCGTTTATAAAAAACTGTAGGCCGAGCTATCTGAAACCGATTAGCCGACTAACGGCAGTAACGACCGATTGTTTGTAGTATCTATGTTGTCTTAGCACGGGCGGCGACCGTAAGATCTGCTACGTTACACGATACAAAGATAAGCTCCATGGCGCATGTTCATAAAAGTTCCGAAAACATACTTAAAAAAATTGAATTGGCCGAAAGCACAAAATAGTACCACTTTTGGTTCAAAAAATGGATGGTATTTACCTATGGCATTTGTTAATAAGATGATACTTGTGGCAACAAATAGTAATTTGTATTTACGTATAGAAAAATCTAGTTTGCCAGCTCCTGTATGGCTGGAAGTGCCCGGCAGACTGGTTCAAAAGTGACGTAAATTTGCAGTCAAATTAGTTATAGGATGGTCCAACGCTGCAAAAAGGTCGGCTGGCGGCAGCCTTAACCGTGCAGATCACATGGCCTATTATATGACCGCACGTTATGGAAACGAGCTACATGTGGTCGCGATCCTCAGCAGTGAGGGAACGAGAAAGAAGAAGAAGAGTTACCTTTCAACTAGTCTCCTTATAAATTACTATTTTTATTTTCGCAATTTCACAACACGCACCATGCATTCTGTTGTATTTCGCTTTGTATAATCTATGTTTTGTATTGTTTTGTGTTTGTATTTTCGTGTCAATGGGTACACCGAAAACCAGCGTCGTAACACTTTAGTGCTGCGACACATGCTGAGTGTTATCCTTTTCAGAAACCATTCATAGCATTGTAACCTCTATTTCACTAGTTTAAGTATAATCTTATATTGTTGTGTCTGTGTTTTGAATAAATACTTCATTCATTCATTCTCATCTTTATATCCAATGACGTAGTTAAATGCCGGTGTAAAAAATTGAAATCGGCCATTTCTATTTTTTTTTTGCAATTTTTTCGGAACTCAGCGTCACCTTTATGAACATGTGCCATGGGGCTTATCGTTGTATCACGTAACGTAGCAGATCTTACGGTCTCCGCTCGTACTATTTCCTCAAATGGTTCTTAGAACTCCGAATAGTAGATAAATTTGCTAGACATTTAGAATTCTTTATGGAAGTCGGGCGTTTTTAAAATATACCTACTTATTGTGTACAATGCGTGAAAAAATGTTTCGATAGCCTCGCTTAATGTAGCCTAAAAGCCTGTATTGGGTTTCTAAAATATGTTAGGAGCCGAATTGTTGTCACTTTTGTTACATTTACGTTATATTCAATTTGTTCAGTTTAGAATACAGGTACAGTCAGTAGAAGTAACTAAGCGGTTGAAGTGTTGATGATTTGAAACAAAAAAAGAACCGACTTCACTTAGGATCCGCTATTCCAAGAGGAAGTGGCAGAGTTGCTGTAAAAAATAGTGAACTTACTATAGGTGTACCTATAATACTTGAAGAGTTCCCTCGATTTCTCCATTATCCCATCATCAGACCCCGACTTGGTGACAATGGGACCATCTAGGGGTTATACACGTTCGATTAAAAAAATAATTTGAAAATCGGTTCACGATTCACGGAGATATCGAGTAACATACATACAACAAAAAATTCAGTCGAATTGAGAACCTCCTCCTTTTTTGAAGTCGGTTAAAAATGATCTTGACACGCTCTTACTGTCATAACAAAAATCGGCTCTGGGCTCTGCTCCAGATCTAAGCATATGGTATATAAGTACTCCTTGCCAAGCAAAAATGATAGTCACCGTCATGAGTCATGGCAATCATAAGGGATTATAGTCCCTATGACAAGGTTCCAAGGCGGGCCATAATTTAATTTATTTGACCAAGTACGTCCTTATTGTGCCCTTTTTCATTTCATGATCCTATGTGAGGTTGCAAGATTGTAAGAAATTGGTGGATAAACTTCCTTTGGTGGGCTTAATGCAGCGGTTGTAGTAACATCAAGTTACATAATATAGAAGATATTCGATGTGTATACTTTTCTCATCCCACAGGTGTTTGAATTTCTAAACTGCTTGGAATAACTCGGAAAATTAAATTCCCAGAAAATATGTTTTTTGTATTTTTTGTTGAAAACTTTCAATGTAATTCGGAATTCATAATTTAATACCTTCCCAAGTAACATTTTAGGCTAAAAAGATGCTTAAATTCGCTAGTAAACAGCTTAGAGCTTAAAAACCGATGAATAACGGAGTAGAAAATCTGTTGAAGCTGAACTAGCGCAGAAAAGGTTTCTCTTATACAGTGAGGCTGATTTACCGCTGTATAATGTCGAAAGTTTTACTTTTGGCTTTATATTAACATAAAAAAACACCATTATACAGGATTAAGTGCAAAAAAAGCGAACTGCATTTTTTGAAAACTAAAGCTTTGTAACGGCGGAATAAGAGTATACAATGATGTTATTGTCTGAATAATGGTGTAAACCTACACGGTTATAATGCCATTACATGAAGCTGTATAATACCTGAATAATGGTTCTATAGAAAGCCTTTATAAAGCTGTAACCTTTACAAGAGTTTTATGTAATGTTATAAGCTGTTTAAAAACGTATTCATACTATTTTATAAAACCGAAAATTAAATACTATTACACAGCAGCTATTGAACTCGAGGCTGGTAAACACACTCAATTTTTTCCATAGTTCAGCATATAGCTTCAAAATCGAGAACTTTAGGAGCTAATGCTGTTCAAATTACGAACGCCATTAATACCATAACCTACAATCTTTAAAAATCCTAAAATGGGTTTGTTATTATGTTTCCCAATTATTACACTTAAGTAGTTACTAATTACATGTAGTAAAATAACTTTATTGTTAAATAGAGAAGCATAAGTAACACAAAAGAGTCAATCTAAAAAAAAAGATTCGATCCACTAAATCACAATATACTATAATTATTGAATTATCTCTGTAATTTCGAGGGCGCGTGAGTTTTTTGTTTACAATTAGTATATACATTCACATAAAAATAACAGCCGCAAGCAGAATAGGTACAGAATATCGTTTACTACCGCACTTGGTTTAGTTTCCTTTTGTACACTTAATTGGTGCATATATTTTACAAGATGTCTTCGAATTATGACGTTCCAAAGTAGAATAAACACAACTCGGGTAAAAAAATCTCTTATGTAGACTTTTGTCAGTTTACTGCTGTGTATATAGGCATAAAAAGTGTAGCCGAGGAGTATTAGCTGTATAATGGAATTTATTTATGCTGTAAATCAGCCATCACTCAGTAATAATACAGCTGTTAACCAGCTAGATCTACACTTAAAGCTGTAAAATTCTTCGTTAAACAGCTATAACAACACTTAGAGCTATAAAATTCGTCGTTAAACAGCTATATCAACACTTAGAGCTGTATAATTTGGGGCCCTTTTTGAGGATATAACGGTCTCCAAGCCCGTCAATACAGCCTTTATACAGCAGAAAAATTGGCGGATACAGCTATTATACAGCTCAAAATGTTACTTGGGTTGAGCCCTGGGCCGTTAAGAGTTTCATATTTTCATAATAAACATCTGAAAACACCGTACCTACTTCTGCTTAAAGGAAAGATTTATTAAAACTACTGCCGAGGTTTTCCCATTTTTTTTTCTTTATAAAAGGTGACAGATTTCTAAATAGTCAGCAACGCGCAATGTGACGCCTCAGTAGATACATAGGCTACGGTAGCTACTCACCATGAGACGAGCCGTATGCTTTTATTGGCCACCGTCGTGGTATTAAAAAAACGCACCTTTGATATATATGCGTAAGATTCTTCGCCATGTTTCTCAGGCTACCTACACTTCAACATTATTATACGCATTATAACCCAAAAATAGGAGACTTGCGGCCATCTTGCCGAGCAAGGTGGTTTGGTTTCGTGATTAACTTCTTATTTTTTGTTCATTTTCGTGATTCAGTGTGTAATATATAGCTTATTCTGCAGTGATTTAACGAACTAGTGTGCAACTAAGTAATGAAGAATTCATCTCAAAACAAGTGTAACCCCTGTTTGAGTTAGATATCCGTTAGTCCACGTGCTTTTTGTAGGGAGTAGCTATCTCCTTATAAAAAGCCTAACCTCACCGTACAACGTCCAGCTCTTGGAGCGAAATTTTAACTAATTAACCGTACACTTGTCGTCTCTACTTCGACATTGGCAAAATTGTCCCAATATTGTGGACAGAATGCCATTTATTTTAAAAATTGAATTGAACCCAAAAATAACATCATATGTATAATTATATTATTTATCCGTAAATAATATAATGTCAGACGTATGTTTTTTTAACGACATGAGTCTCGTATCCCCTTGTGTGTGTATTTAGTATACCGCATGTATTAAACATGTCGTATCTACCTGAGACAGTTGTTACTGCTCACCGAGCAACCGTCTTTAGGAGACCAGTGTAAAGAGCATGTGTGGTGTGTGTGTATTTAGTAGTTTTAGTATAACGTAACACATGCATGCCCTAGCGAGCTCTTATGGTGAGCACATCGTCTTAAGGAGAACAGTGTAAAGAGCGTGTGTGGTGTGTGTGTATTTAGTAGTTTTAGTATAACGTAACACATGCATGCCCTAGCGAGCTCTTATGGTGAGCACATCATCTTAAGGAGAACAGTGTAAAGAGCGTGTGTGGTGTGTTTGTATTTAGTAGTTTTAGTATAACGTAACACATGCATGCCCTAGCGAGCTCTTATGGTGAGCACATCGTCTTAAGGAGAACAGTGTAAAGAGCGTGTGTGGTGTGTGTGTATTTAGTAGTTTTAGTATAACGTAACACATGCATGCCCTAGCGAGCTCTTATGGTGAGCACATCATCTTAAGGAGAACAGTGTAAAGAGCGTGTGTGGTGTGTTTGTATTTAGTAGTTTTAGTATAACGTAACACATGCATGCCCTAGCGAGCTCTTATGGTGAGCACATCGTCTTAAGGAGAACAGTGTAAAGAGCGTGTGTGGTGTGTGTGTATTTAGTAGTTTTAGTATAACGTAACACATGCATGCCCTAGCGAGCTCTTATGGTGAGCACATCGTCTTAAGGAGAACAGTGTAAAGAGCGTGTGTGGTGTGTGTGTATTTAGTAGTTTTAGTATAACGTAACACATGCATGCCCTAGCGAGCTCTTATGGTGAGCACATCATCTTAAGGAGAACAGTGTAAAGAGCGTGTGTGGTGTGTTTGTATTTAGTAGTTTTAGTATAACGTAACACATGCATGCCCTAGCGAGCTCTTATGGTGAGCACATCGTCTTAAGGAGAACAGTGTAAAGAGCGTGTGTGGTGTGTTTGTATTTAGTAGTTTTATTATAACGTAACACATGCATGCCCTAGCGAGCTCTTATGGTGAGCACATCGTCTTAAGGAGAACAGTGTAAAGAGCGTGTGTGGTGTGTTTGTATTTAGTAGTTTTAGTATAACGTAACACATGCATGCCCTAGCGAGCTCATGGTGAGCACATCGTCTTAAGGAGAACAGTGTAAAGAGCGTGTGTGGTGTGTGTATATTTAGTAGTTTTAGTATAACGTAACACATGCATGCCCTAGCGAGCTCTTATGGTGAGCACATCGTCTTAAGGAGAACAGTGTAAAGAGCGTGTGTGGTGTGTTTGTATTTAGTAGTTTTAGTATAACGTAACACATGCCCTAGCGAGCTCTTATGGTGAGCACATCGTCTTAAGGAGAACAGTGTAAAGTATCTGATTAATAATTATGGTTGTACTGATTTATGTATCGTGATCAGTTATTATGCAACTAAATCGGGGGCCGTATTCTAACTTTTAAACCCATTTAGAAACGATCAAACTTCAATACCTCCAATGCATTAACAACGAAACACAGCTAGCGCACCTAATCGCTTGAATCAGAAATATCAGTAGGTATTTGCTTGAAAATTATTCCAGTGCAGCTCAAATAAAACTTCAATATTGGTTGATTATTTGTTGTGTGTTGGTGCCGTATTCTAATTATAAAATACTTAAACAATAATACATTAAAAACACAATCCATTTCAAACATAACTCCAACACACAACAAATGATCAACCAATAATGAAGTTGTATTGGAGTTGCATTGGAATAAGCTTCAAGCAAATAGTACTGATATTTGTGATTCAGGCGTTTAGGCGCTAGATGTAGGTATTGCGTTGTCAACGCATTGTATAAGTAGTTGGATTCGTTTCTAAATGTGTTTTAAAGTTAGAATACGGCCCTCGGAGTTATGCCTATGGCAGGAATGAACTAGCGTCTTTTGCATGTGCGGCAGGCGACTTAACCTCTAGGCCTACCTACCCTAGCCTAGCCAAGGTAGGTTTTCTAGTTATAGCCAAAGGTTTTTAAATAATATAATCGAAGTAAAAGAGCGTCTTAAGACATTTAAGTTGTGTATCAAAAAAAATTACTTACTTACCATGATCTTTTTTTTGATTTTCCAGGTATACACTAAAAACTTTCGCCAGCGATTGGAATGCTACTGCTATCAAAGCTTTGATCTACCACTTTGATGTACTGATTGAGATCTTCCTCAAAACACAAAACGTCATAACTCTTAACCAACCACCATTGAAAACCAACTCTAAATCTTTAAAACTAAGGTGGAATTTCCAATATCGGTTCAAGTTTAAGTTAGGGTTGTCAAAAGGGGAGCGTGTTGTGTACTTTTTACGTCATACGTGATTTTGTAATGAGCATCGAGTGTGCAAATAAGTGTATCATTACACGTTCCTTTTGCTGTTTGATGTGTTCTCTTGGGAACGTTCGATCTCGGGTTCTATTTGACAACGCGGGATAGCGCTGGTTTAGATAAATATGAAATAAGAAACTTCCAGCGACATAGTATCAATGGCTGATATATGTATATTATGATAAAAACTTGCTATACTGCCATTAAAATTGGTCGAATCGGTCTACAGAGATTTCTATTTGAAGAAATGCCATAAATTATACAATATGATTCTGTCAAAAATTGTCTTCAGTTAATTGAAAAAGCTACAAAAAGGTCTGCTAAGGGAATATACCGGGAGATGGGCAGCAGCATCTTCCGAAAGCCTACAAACAATAAACAAAAAACTGCGCGCGCCAACCCGCCTGCCAAGTGTGGCGCGTATGGCAACCCCCCCCCCCTTAATCATAAACCAAAGGGGAGGCCTATGTTCAGCAGTGGACGTCTTATAGCTGAGATGATGATGATGATGAATGGAAAACAAATTTCAATTTCAATTTATGGTTGTCGTAAATTGTTGGTTCACGTTTTTTCCACCGATTGCCAGTTGTTTGTCAATTTCTGCTTATATGATTGTCAAACTGTTTGTAGCCGTTTTCCTCTAAGTACAGTCACCAGCAAAAGTGGCTGAGCGGGTATGGTGTTCAAAATGAGCTGGACATAAGGCACCCATCGGGCGCGAGTCCGACTCGCACTCGACCGGTACACAACACGACAGTGCTGACCTTATTCCGCGGGTCACACTTGAACGCTGCATTGCGTAGCGCGTCACTGCAATAAATTCGGGGATTTGAATAATTAAACGAATCCTGCGCAAAGGATGTGATTGTGTTCGGGAAACGGAACATGGGATATTCAATATACATACTTACAATGTTGTTTGTTTGTATAAGTCAAATCTATAAAGTTCTCTTGAGACTAAAACCGGGTCACTCTCTTAATTTTGGTCGATTTTGCTTGATATGCCACCCTAACGAGGTACTTCAATCAATTCTCGTAAACCGAAATATGCCGAGAGAAATCAATCAAAAATAGATAGTTGACCTGTTTTGAATATTATATTAACACATTCTGTACAGCAGTTTGCTACGCGCTACGCCCGTACCTGAAACTGCCATTTTTCCACTACCTACGAGTTTGTACGGTCAGGTACTTTATGAGCCATTTAGGGTTCAATTTACATTGGACATTTCATACAGTAGGTATGGAACAAAAGGAAATAGCTTGAACCGTAAATGGTCCAACAGGTACAGCCAACAGCAGAGAATAAGTGCGTGTATAGGTAATTTTGAACACCGTACTTTAGCTACTTCTGCTACTGACTGCACAACTTTGCCTGGATTGAAAAAAAATGTTTTTCTTCACCAAACAGCTATTTATATCTTATTCCTGAGCCTTTTGTCCATCTCAGAAATAAGATATAAATAAATAGCTCTTTGGTGAAAAAAAAAACATGTTTTTTGAAGCCAAGCAAAGTTATGTATAGTAGGCAATTATAGCACGTGATGGTACTTCTATTGTTAAAAAAAACAGGGATTTTCCTCTTATGAGTACGACTGCCTTAATCACGAAGAATCACTTCACTCTTAATCACTTATTGCAAAGAGCTAGACTAGCTAGAGTTAAAGGACACATACTAATAGTTTTAGTTGTCTAAGTTTTGCTGCAATTTGCGATACACGTTGTATACCTATATGTCGCAAAACAAACAACATAATGTCTAAAGGTCCTTCAGGGATCTCTTCCAGTTAACTACAGCGCCAGTTCTAAACGGCCACAGTTTCTCTCATTTCAGGAAACATTTCGCTTACTTAAAACTAGAAGCCACATTTAGTGTAAACCAGAATGACGTGATCTTTAGTTTATTTTAATCTACGACGGTACACAAGCATGCGTTTTTTGAAGAACAATTGAATCCATGGACGCTTATAACTCAAGGCGCATGCTCTAATATACATAAGGGCCTATTTACACATAGGTACTTAAAGCAATGGCGCGTAGGTACAGTAACGGAGAGGCAACCGGATGGCTCGCGGTATTCACGCTCTCTACGTGTCGTGCAACCGCTCTTTGCAACCCGAATTGACCCACATCTTGGTTTTTCATCCTCCCACCCTCAATTTTCTGACGGCCTCCAACTCTGACCGATCGATAACCTACTAGCCGGTGTGAATGGCAATTTACATGCGTTATTGTTCACATAGAGATACCGGAAATTAAGGGGGAGAGGATGAAAAACCAAGTCCAACGTTCAGTTCGGTTTGTACGTAGGGAGCGATACGGTTTCCTCGCGGACACTGAAATTACGCGTCTGTGCTCTGAATAACATTGATTATTGATTAATGCGAGTCCATAGGTTTTTTACTAAACACAAGTAGTAAATGTATAAACTTACACTAAAAACTAATCAATCTGAAGGCCCCAAGAGCGGTAACAGTTGGAAAACTCGTTGAAATGTTTAACGTATAGATGAATTATCGAGAGCGTGGAATTGCATATGTAGTAGTATTGTTTGTGTACAGGCATTCTATATTTGAATCCGCACACAAAGAGGCACAACACGGTACAACCACTACATATGCAATTCCACGCTCTCGATATTTCAACTATACATTCGTCATCAAATATATCGAAGCAGCCAGGATACTCAAAAATATCTTTTTCTTTCGTTCTCAAGCAATAAATAGTTCAAGTTATATTAGACAACGCTCATAGTCGTGACAGAAAGTGCTTGAGAATTGCTAAGTTCTTATCGTTCAACTGTTTTAAAATATAGTCCAGTTCATTGAAATGGTGTTTTTGTTGATATTTCTATGCAAAATGCACCCGTTTCATTACACTGGAGTGTACTTTAGAAAATTGCCTTTGTAAAGTACTAGGTAGTGTAAATGTAGTGCTTTTGATTTGGATATATTTTTCGTTGTTTTGGATAGGTATTTCTAGTAACATACCTACATGATGCATTTCCTGAAACATTGTATATTATGTAATTTATATACATATGTAAAGAAAACCGTACCTACACCATCCTATAACAAGTATTGTCGCTTTTCTTCATGTTAAATTTGTAATTGCCGCGTTAGCCACAGAGTACAGACTGACAGCTGTGACCTTGACATTGACAGATGACATTAGGAAAAAAGCCACGAGACTTGGTGAGGTTAATTATTGTGAGAATAAACTTCCAGTAAAAGAAATAACAAAACCCTAAAGTAAAGGCTTTAAATGTTGTTTCTTTTGTCTTTACAGGTGAGCTAATAGTTCGCGTAACCAAAATAATATGATAGTGTTAAGTTAATAAGCTCTGTTTATAAATAAACTTTTGTCTTTACAGAGAAACGCAATTTCGTCTTTATTTTATCTACCAGAGTGTGGTATCATTATAAAACAACATTTTCTGCAAATATTTCAAGAAACATGGAAAAATTGAGGTTTGATTTTGCCGTAAAACCCGCGGCAGATGGGAAATCAAATCTTATGTGCATAACCTCAATTGCTACACAAGGTGGAGAGACTTTTGGATTGCCACCTGAATACCAGCCTGCGCATATGCATCAAGTAATAACAAGTACTTCTAACTATGCCAAGGTGAGGAAATCCTTGACTAAAAGGCATCAAACAAGGAAAATATGGATAACTTTAACGGATGAGATATCAAAAGTTTACTTAGACGAAGAGCAAAACTTGCAGTTTAATGATATTTATCTCGAAGAAATTTCAGAAAGTACAAATAGTGTTGAAACTATACCTAGTGGCTCAAATCAAACGCTGGAAAAACTATTAGAAAAATTACTTGAAGAAAAACAGAAGAAATCAGAAACACAAAACTTAGGGAAAATCGCAAAGGATTTTATGATTGAAAAGTTTACAGGCAGAAACACAAATGCATACCAGTGGATCAAGGATTTCAATAAAGAATGTGAACGCTTTCAAATTAATGAAGATAGGAAGAAAATTGAAATTTTAAAAAACTTTTTGGAATTTTCAAGTGCGGACTGGTACAGTTGTATGCTTATGAAATTTACAGTAGAGTCAGAGTGGAATAAGTGGGAAAAAAACTTTTGTGAGACATTTGCTAACAAAGGATGGTCACCCATTAGATATGCTTTTACCTTTAAGTACCAGACGGGCTCCTTACTCGAGTATGCTTTAAAGAAAGAAAAATTGTTATTAGAAGTAAGAAAATCAATTGATACTGGAACACTTATAGACATCATTGCAATGGGATTACCTAATTATGTTGCCGATAAAATTGATCGAGAAACTTTGCAACAGACGGAAGACTTGTACAACGAGATAGGAAGGCTGGAGCATCTTGTCGGAAAGAATAAATATGACAAAAAAAACCTTCCCAATGCTGACGTCAAACCCAAGAAACTTGAAGAAAAAAAACCATGCCAAATCTGTTTCAGTGAGAAAAAAGGAAAGCGTTTTCATCCCGAAGAGAATTGCTGGTTTAAAGGGAAAAACCAAAAAGCGGTTGTGAAAAGTGTCAACAACTCAGAATTGGAAGTTGAACTCAATGAGCAAAATCCAAAAAACTAGAGGTACCACCATTAATAAAAGTAAAGTTGCTATTAAATGACACTATGACTGTTTCTGGCATTTATGACCCAGGCTCAAATGTGTCACTAATAAATGCAAAATTATTAAAGATAAAAGAAACCGAGAGTACAAGTGACATTCAAACGGCAAACTTGAATACTATTAATGGTGCGAAAAAAACAAAAGGTTGGGTATCGCTAAAATTAAAAATATACGAAATTGAAAAGAATATGGATATTTTTGTCATTGAAAACCTCCCTTATGACTTTCTAATAGGTCTGGATATTTCAAACTAATGCAAGATGAAAACTTGAACATTTCACAATGTAACAGCCCAGATGACAAAGAAAAGTTTTTAAAACAAACAAATATACAAAATAAAGATTTACACACAGACTCTTCAAACATTTCTAATGTCAACATTCCTGATGTACTAGGTGACAGAGATGAAGCTATAATGTTAAATCAAGAGAGCAAAAACGCAAACAAATATGACATCAACTTTAATGAACACATAAATGCAGACAAATTTGAGATGTCAGTGAACCATCTAGATTTACACCAACAAATGGAGATCGATAAGCTAATTGAAAAATATAAACCAGTCTTTGCCAAAGATAAATACGACATCGGCACTGTACGAGATTATGAAGCTCACATAGACTTGACAGTTGATAAATACTGTTACAAGCGTCCGTATAGATGCACAACAGAAGACAGAAAAGAAATAGAGGACCAAATAGCGAAACTACTAAAAAAGAATTTGATAGAGGAATCGTATAGCCCCTTCGCTGCTCCAGTGACTCTGGCGTATAAAAAAGAAGAAGGAAAAAAAACAAGGCTGTGCATCGATTTCAGAGAATTAAACAAAATCGTTGTACCACAATCACAACCATTCCCATTAATTGAGGATTTAATGGTTAAAACTGTAAACTGTGAATACTTTTCTACTTTCGATATAAATTCAGCATTTTGGTCCATACCTTTAAAAATTCAAGACAGATACAAGGCAGCATTTGTCACACAAGAGGGTCATTTCCAATGGACGTGCCTCCCTTATGGTTTGAAAACAGCCCCGGCCATATTCCAAAGAATATTAAGTAACATCATAAGAAAATATAAACTTTCTGATTTTGCAGTAAATTTTATAGACGACATTCTAATTTTTTCTAAAACATTCACAGAACACATAGAACATATATCCAGACTACTTGAAGCAATACTAACCGAAGGTTTTAGGCTTAAATTCTCGAAATGTTCTTTTGCAAACAAATACGCGAAATACCTGGGTCACATAATAGAGAACAATTCTGTCAGACCTCTCAAAGATTACTTGACCGCCGTCAAAGATTTTCCAATCCCAAAAACAAAAAAAAACATACGCCAGTTTTTAGGAAAAGTAAACTTTCACCACAAATTTATACCACACAGTGCGATTATCCTGGACCCATTACACAACTTACTACGAAAAGATGTGAAATTTCTATGGTCACCAGAATGCCAAAAATCGTTCGATACAATAAAGGAATTCCTATGCTCAAAACCGATTCTGAAAATATTTGATCCACAATTAGAAATAAACATATATACAGATGCTAGTATCAATGGAGTAGGAGCTGTGTTAAAACAATTAGACAAGAACAGAGACAGTAAGCCAGTAGCATACTTTTCAAAGAAGTTGACGGAAACTCAAAAAAGGAAAAAGGCCATATACCTAGAATGCCTTGCAATAAAAGAAGCTGTGAAATATTGGCAGCACTGGCTCATGGGAAAAGAATTTGTGGTATACTCAGATCATAAGCCATTGGAAAATTTGAACATCAAAGCGAGAACTGATGAGGAGCTTGGTGATTTAACATACTACTTGTCCCAATATAATTTTAAAATAAAATATAACCCAGGACAATCTAATCAAGAAGCAGACTGCTTAAGTAGAAATCCAGTCCTAGAGCCGTATGAGAATGATGATGATTTTTTAAAAGTGGTAAATCTAATAACTTTGGAAGACATCAGTAATGACCAACAAAAGAATCTAGACTTACAAAATGGAAAAACAAACATAATATGTGAAAACAAAATTTACTACAAAAAGCACAAAAACAAAAATAAAATCATTCTGACGGAAACACTCAGCAAAACCCTAATTAAAAATGTACATGATACATATTGCCACATTGGAAGAAGTCAGATGATAAACAAAATAACACCATTCTACACAGCAAGAAATATAATCACCAACATTAAGAAAATGTGTGATGAATGTGAAATATGCATAAAGAATAAATCGAGAAGGAGATCAAAATATGGCCTAATGTCTCAATTAGGTCCAGCAACTCGCCCTTTTGAAATTGTATCACTTGACACCATTGGAGGCTTTGGAGGAACACGATCAACAAAAAAATACCTACATCTTCTGGTGGATCATTTCACAAGATATGCATATATATTGACATCAAAAGGTCAAAGTTCGGGTGATTTCATAAGATTAATAAAACATGTGACACAAAACTACAATGTCGAAATGGTGTTAACAGACCAATACCCTGGCATTAACTCGAAAGAATTTAAAGACTTTCTAAAGAACGAAAACATTCGAATGGTTTTTACAGCAGTCGACGCACCTTTTTCCAATGGGCTTAATGAAAGGTTAAATCAAACATTAGTCAATAAGATAAGATGTAAAATAAATGAAAATGAAAACAAACTAGCATGGACAACAATTGCACACAAATGTGTCGAAAAATATAATGCAACAGAGCATACTGTCACAAAGTTCACACCAAAATACCTCCTAGAAGGCGAAAACGTGAATATTTTACCAATAGAATTAAAATCAGAAAGCTCAAACGAAGATCTGAAAAGAGATAGAACACTAGCTTTAACAAACACAATACGATCACACAATTACAATAAAAAAATATTCGATCGACATAGGCAAGAACATAAATTTGAAGAAGGAGATGAAGTATACGTAGAAAATGGGAATCGGCTAAATAGGAAAAAGATGGACGAGCTGAGAGTTGGACCATTCAAAATAGTAAAGAAGATTTCGAACTCAATCTACGAAGTGGATGCCGGACGTAAGAAAGCGGAATCAAACCTTTACCACATTACAAAATTATCGCCTGTATCAATCCATGCATAACTGAACAATTACGTGACTTCTCCCTTGCAATTGTTCTGTTCCGGTGGGGGAGATGTAAAGAAAACCGTACCTACACCATCCTATAACAAGTATTGTCGCTTTTCTTCATGTTAAATTTGTAATTGCCGCGTTAGCCACAGAGTACAGACTGACAGCTGTGACCTTGACATTGACAGATGACATTAGGAAAAAAGCCACGAGACTTGGTGAGGTTAATTATTGTGAGAATAAACTTCCAGTAAAAGAAATAACAAAACCCTAAAGTAAAGGCTTTAAATGTTGTTTCTTTTGTCTTTACAGGTGAGCTAATAGTTCGTGTAACCAAAATAATATGATAGTGTTAAGTTAATAAGCTCTGTTTATAAATAAACTTTTGTCTTTACAGAGAAACGCAATTTCGTCTTTATTTTATCTACCAGAGTGTGGTATCATTATACATATATAGGTGTTACAGTAATCTGGAATGTCGAGTCAAATTGGCATATTTATTTGTCTTTCATAGTACACTAGTAGCTAATAGGTGGAGTAGCAGTGCAGTGCAGGTGACAATTCTTCTTATAATTTCGGTATCTTTAGACGGCTTTCGGACAGAGCTTCAAAAAGTTCTTAGGTTGTGGTCGTTATAAGTAAGTATAAGTAATTCTTAAGTTCTGTAAGACAGCTTGCTTTGTCAACTATGAAGTATAGATTTAATTTAAACGAAATGCAAGCGAAACATCAACGCAGAAAACCTGGGGGACTGATTTATGACGCTAAATTACTAAGTTCTAGGCAACACAGACCACCTCCACGATAGAAAACCTCAGGAGAACGGCATTTTTCGTCTTAGATTATAATCTCAAGTAGTAATTGCGGGCGCCGTGGCCTGTCGCCAGATATATCGAAGCGGCCAAGGTGGTCACAAATATTTGAACAACACCTCTATTATCAAAGCGATAAAGTGCATGTTCAGATATTTTTGAGTACCGTGGCCGCTCCGATATATTTGATGGCGACTGTACCAGGGTAGTCTTTAAGTATAGTTTTCGGGGTAAACTTGGACCGTTTTAGTATAAATGGGTTATTGTTCGCAGTGGGGTGCCCGGCCTTAGAATTGTCCCCCACCATATCGTCCCGTGGTTGCAGTAGGAGTCTGCTAAGGGAATATACCGGGAGATGGGCAGCAGCATCTTCCGAAAGCCTACAAACAATAAACAAAAAAACTGCGCGCGCCAATCCGCCTGCCAAGCGTGGTGCGTATGGCAAATCCCCCCCCTCTCCCTTTAAAGGGGAGGCCTATGTTCAGCAGTGGACGTCTTATGGCTGAAATGATGATGATGATGATTGTTCGCAGAAGATGCTGGTTCGATTCCAGGTTGCGCAGTACCGGGTTACTTTTCTTTCGAATACCCTACATACCTATTTCAGTTTTCAGTTTACATACTAGTATTTCTACTTAAAAATGACACAGTAAAATATTCACTAAATAGTCTGGTTTGTTCTCTATACTTTGTGCAACCTAAGAAGCGGTTCTTGAAAACCGCTTCGTAGGTTGCACAAGGTATAGTTATATAAAATGATTGATTAATAAAAGATGTTGAAAAACTTTTATTAAAATAACAACATATGATTAATTTAAAACACTACTTATGCATATTTAAGTATAATTCATTTATTTCCTTAATAATTATTTTATCCACAATTTTATAATCCACGCCGCAGGCTTCGTCAGACAGATACAAAAATAGGTCAACCACAGGCTTCGTCACGTAACAATCAAACTTTACAAGATGAAATCCGCCACAGGCTTTGTCAATAATAAGTATACACTAAAGCTTAATTACACTACAGACCACCCCGGACCGTAGCCGGCCCAAAAGTCCCCATGACACTAGCAGCGTTTCCACGCTGAATTGCCAAGGAAATCTGCTGAACCACTACTTAATAAATATGCATATATATCTATGTAAAAAAAAAAAAACGTAACTAAACAAAGAGCCCCCCACGAGCTATGCCGGGCGCAAAGGTGCCCATCACACTTGCAGCGTTTCCGCGTTGGATGCAGCGACTGGTAATATACCTAGACTATGAACTCGAGCTGCAAAATGACCCCACAAAAAGTCTGCCGCGAGGGGCGGTGCTTGCAAACTCTGCCACGAGGCCCGTTAGTTAACAAATGGCGGTCCTATGACACGGTAGTAGTGACGTTTATGAAAAAAATCTAATAAATAATTAAAAATGCCTTCTTGCGCCGTAAAATGGTGCCAGAGTTGATCTGGTAAAAATAATAAAAAAGACGACATCACTTATCATACGTAAGTAAAGCCGAAACCACATTATTATAAATTTCTTTTACCGGATAATTTTATATGGGGATGGTGCTATGCCCACTTTTGAACAACCATTGAAATGTCTTGTGATTATGTAGTATACAATTGCTTCGGAGCAGGGATCGTTGTCGGTATTATTTAAAATCAAAATAGCCGACATTTGCATTGTTGACGTGATATTCTGAAACGTAATTTAGGTAAACGTAATAAATTATTAGATTAACCAAAAAATATCCTAAAATATCAATTAGTAGCCGGAATACCGAAATTATATACCGGCTCATTCGTATAAAAATAGTACCGCTATTCAATCCAACCGGCAAGAATCGATTTTGCTTATAAAACTGAATCAGAACTTTTAAAAATAACTGGATTTGTAAAATAATTCACAGTTCCAAACTTGTTTGAGCAAGCAATGTACAAAATCATCAAAATCATCTGTTGCTTTATTGTATGCAGCACAAGAAAAATAGTTTTTACTTTGTATGAAAAAAATATAGCTCATATACGAACTCTCAAACTACATATATGTATCCCTACTATAATCCCAACAAATTTCATAAAGATCAAGAAAACGTTACTCAAGTTCAGTCTTTCAATCGTCGATCGAACTCTCAAAATCAGAAAGTCATCGAAATGCAGAGACGTCCCAGGAGCCAGAAGCTGTTTGTAAGAACTCACTTCCGACGCTCCGCTCGTTCTATAATAATACTCACTGCGTGTGCACGCTTTTCAGTTATTAAGGTATGATAGAGACGCACTCTGTGATAACATCATTTAACGCTACAGTAAAACACGATAACGTTAGTATCAGCTTATTTCCTTAAAAATAAAATTCAAACCTATCAACTAAAAAGATACATTCGAAGATTGTTCTTTATTTTATGAGATCGTTCACTGATAATGCGTTTCCAATGACACCGCTGTCTTGTCATTTTCAAGTGTCAGTGCTACGACGAATAACAGCAAATTATTTTGACACAGACCAATCGTATTTTAAGTAATTGAAAACAGACTAATATTTTGACGCCTTTTGATTGGTAGTGTAGTGAGCATGCGTATATCGAGTTGTTTCCCAGTTTCAGGCTGACGGTTTGTTTGAAGCTCGCCGTCCATATTTATTATCAGTTGCTGGTTGGATGGCGATGGCCAACCTTTGCGCCAGGTAGGAACCCGCGCGTACATCGGACCCCCTCTCAGTATTAATAAATAAATATTACGGGACATTCTTACAAAAACCGACCGCCCCATAGTAAGCTCAGTAAGGTTTGTGTTGTGGGTACGGGTTACGCGATGGATAACACAAACGCGATTCTTCCTATTCGCGATTCCCATACAATATGGATTCCTCACAACCGCAGTTCACTACATTCGTACTAGGCGACGATACATATAAGACATAAATAACTCAGGAATGAATACTAGTGATAGATAGATAACCATAGTTTAATTATTCTGATCCCTGGATTTATTGCAAGCAAGTGTGCCCCACAAAATAAGATCAACTGCTTTTTATGAATATCATGAGTGACATCGCTTCACAATGCGGAGTCAAGTCTGCGTCAATAGACCAGGCAATAAGGAGGTTGACCTCGCATTAATTCCTCAGACAAAAAAACCTTTACAGTATGATAAAGTGTCATGAGTAGATGGTGTATCAATGTTTTTCCAAAAAAAAAATATCCGTATTATTTTTACTGCAATAAGTTATTTCTTTTAATATTTTTTTTTTGGAAATTCGTAAATATTATGTTAAAATATGATTAACATAACAACCACTGTTACAAACTTGACTGAGAAATTTTCCAAACAAAATGACGAGTGTCAACAGATATTTTTAAATAAAGATGACAGTTTTTATACTTTTTATTGAGATTTTTTTGGAACTTTTCCTAGTATCTGGCAATGATCAAAAAAAATCGTGTGGTGAAAAAAATATAGCCTGAGAAATATTCCAGTACAAATTATTAAGCTTTTTGTACATTTTGGTGAAAATACCAAAATTGGCAAATGTTTTTTTTTTGGAAAAATTATGTTTGGTATTTGTTATGATCTATACTATATCCCAGCAAAAGAATCATCGACTGAGGAATTAATGCGAGGTCCCCATACTACGCACCGCCAGATTTCCCGGCCTACAAGGTGAGGTAGTCTGTGCCTAGGCAAGTTCTAGACAGCAAAGTCTAATTTCCCTGTCACCTGCGTTCGGTGTGCGACAATTAGTCGCGCGACTGTCGCAAGATTATTGTGGGTTCAGCTGGTGGTGTACTGAGATTATATTTGAGTATTAATATAATTGTATGATATTCTGAAGCTAGCTAGGTGGTAAGACGTTAGCCTTTCAATTCGGAGGTTGCTGTGTAGATGTTTTTTAAGTGTCTATGTACATATTTATTTATACAAGTATATTTAGAATCGCCAAGTACCCGTAAATTATTGTACAAGCTTTATTTATTTTAGGGATGAACCAGTAGTTGGATTTTATTTGGAAGTGTGGTGGTTATATCCAATTTTTTTATGTAATTTTCATTCTTTTACACCCACCTGCAAAATTATCTTCTTCGACGAAGGCCGCATAAATATAATATGGTACAATATTATCACTACACCCGTCTGTACTCACTTGTGTTTAGTCACTACGCGCGACATGTTTCGGAGAGCTTAGGTCAAGCACTTAGTGATAACAGTGTTAATATGTCTCACGAAAGTTTAAATTCAATATCTGATACATACTTATTTGTGGGGCCATAAGAGCGTGTTCTGCGTGTTACATATTTTTGCGGCCTTCGTTGAGCCAGAAACTCGTATCAGGTGACTGTAACTACATCCTTTTTTATTACCACTTTAAATTTTCCTACCACCATCACAACCATAATATCCTCTCAATGTACAGTCAGCCTAAATGTCTAGAAGCGACGCGCGATATTGCCCATTTATTTACCTGAGTGTAGCGGAAGTATGACACCTATCCAGCTGCGCTACGCCATTGATATTCTTGGCATTTCCTGTTGGAAACAATTATGAACAAATGTATGTCTCCGTTAAATTTATTTAATTAAAAAATATTAGTTTCGTCAACCCAATAGTTATTCCAAAGGTTAACTGGCAGATAATGCCTTAAGTTTTTTTGTAAATTTTTCTTTCAAAGTTCATGTATCGAGGTGTGCAATAAAGAGTATTTTATTATTATCTTTGTATGTCTTTCCCGACCACGGAACAATGGTGTTCCGGACCTTTGGGAAGCGTATGCGGAGCCGAAGCCAACGCGCAGAGGCCCTTTCGACAATTTAATGAAAATTGAGGGGTACACTAAGCGGATGCTGCCCCTGCCCGTGTCATGGGACGCACGCAGAGACAGCACCCGCCATGGTGTAAGGACTATTGAGTTAATGGAGTCTAAAATCTACTAGATAGATAGATAATAGATATACTCTTTATTTGCTTGCTACAATATACACACAATTAGGCAGGTTACATAATTTATAAATAAATCCTTAGAAGATACAAGCTGGGAAAATAATTTAACATATGAAACAAGAAAAATAACGATTTCTGTGTGCGTTGCAGCAATACAAAAGGGTTCTGACTCAGTAATACGCTTCACACTTTCAGGCGAAGCACTGATATTCTGCCAGAACCCAGGCCACGTAACATGTATGATAAGTATAAATATATATTAGTTTTCAATATAATTGACTGAATGCATCTACTTGCGTAAAAATAAAGGAGAATGCGGTGTATACTAGGCTATTGGATGAATAGTATGGACTAATTACTGGGCTATTGGATGAAGAACCGGACGCCTGCCTAATAAAACGGTATCCAATTTTATTTCCGGCAGACGGTGACTCGCCCTCCGCAAGATGGGCCCCCATAAAAAGCGACATCAATGATGGCTCAAGGGCAACACCGGTGCGGGAGCTGGGGGTAGAGAGGTGTCACTGACACCATCCGACAGGGCACCCCAGGGGCACTCAGGTACGTGGGAGTCGCTACTCTCCAACAGCTCGCCACAAGCTGCCCTGCGTTGACTGATTGCGCTGGTGAAAACCAGTGGGCGATGGGGTCGTCACATCCCTACGGCTATTTATTATTATTATAATGCCTTTAAAGCCGGGAATTTTTAAATTTTCTTACACTATGTATGGGGCTAAGCTAACGCACTTAGGAGTTTGCAATTTCTTTGCAAAGTCTCCCTCTTTTTTTTGCAAAAGGTTAAACTATTACGCTGATAGATTTTTCCAATTTCTAACTGACAACTAACTTTTACTTTGGAACAATACAGTTTACATACTTTTTGTTTATGGTGTATGATTTGGCATATCTAAATAATTTTGAAACTATTGCAGCACCATTTAAGAGTCGCCAGGACGCTCGCGTGAACTCGCGTCCCCATACAAACGTAGTTCAGCTCTCATTTTAAAACGACATGCTTTAGAACCTCGAAATTTGGCATGGGCATTCTAGCAGTACAGATCTATGTCGGTAATTCATTTTCGTTGCTAAACAATGTAATACAAAGAAAATGTAGCAAAAATAAGTTTTGTATGTAAATCTGTATCTGGCTGTATTTCCTTTGTATTACAATTGTTTGCAACGAACACGAATTACCGACATAGATCTGTACTGTTAGAATGCCCATGCCCAATTTCGTGGTTCTAAAGCATGTCGTTTTAAAATGAGAGCTAAACTACGTTTGTGTGGGAACGCGAGCATCCTGGCGACTCTTAATTCATGAAGAATTTACTTTATAAAAGTTGGTTGAAAATACAATACCTATAAATATTAATATTACTCAATATAGTCAGCATGCCTAGCACATGACTGATGCGACAGTATCTCGCGCGCGAGATAGACTACCCGTCTCTTTCTAATTGACACAGTCAGAAAAGGACGGATAGACTATCTCGCGCGCGAGATACTGACGTGTCAATCATGTGCTAGGCGTGCTGAAAAGGAATTGTGTGAAACTGAATGTTGCCATAACTATTAGCATTAAATAATATCTTCAATTAATTCAATAACACCATAAATATGTCAAAAAATAATCAACTTGTAATATTACCGTATTCCAAGTACAGTCAGCAGCAGAAGTTGCTAAGCGGGTAAGGTGATCCTGACACGCTCTTGTCCTGATAATAAAGGCGTGTCAGTAACAGTGAGCCTAGAAGATTTTACAAACATTGTAAGCATTAAAGCGGCCCAGACACTGTCAGTAATAATGTCATTATTTCTGTACCCGTCCTTCTCTATGTATATGAAAATGAGAAGGATGAGTAAAGAAATAATGTCATTACTGACAGTGTCTGGTTGGCTTAAGGAATGTTCCTCAACTTGGCCATAAAGACCTTGTAACATTACCGTATCAAATACAAGGCATAATTATTCCCAGCACTTGGCGCGTTGTTTACCCGAGTCGGAAACGAAGCGGCGAACGTATGCGCCACCTAAACCAGTAGCTTTGGGCACTAATGTCGCCATAAGTCGTGCGAGCGCCGAGTTTTTACACGAGCCAGTCACGGAAGGGAAATGCTGAGATGTAAATATTGTAGGTACAGTGGACACTTAACCGAAATAACAGTGGTCCAATAAAATAAATACTTTTCTGTTATGTTTTACAAAAACTGTGTCTAAATAGTACATTACTACAGAGGCTGGGAAGTAGGGGGTTGCCGGCTGAGTTATATAGACGGATAGTTACGAGGCTGGCAACCCCTTTTCACGCCGAGGTATGTGAAGTGCTTTTCTCAAACATGCAATGAAATAAATAAAAAAAAATCCAAAAAAAAAAATTTATTTTTCGAAAAAATTCAAAAAAAATGTGGCAGAATGTCAAATGAACCAAAAAGTAAATATCGCCTATAACCTTAAATGGCTGAATGCCATGATCCTGTGCCACAAACATGTGGAATGGAAATTAAAAAAAAATTATTTCCCGTCTTCCGGCCGTCAATTTTATATGAAAATCGTTACCTGTTCTCTGGAGTTGATCCGCCCTAAACGTGACACTTTGAAGCGTATTATGACATGACGCACATAACGAAGACATTTCATTGCATGTTTGAGAAAATCATTTTTTTAAGGTCACACTGAGTCGAATGCATACTATATTATTGACAACACGCGTGGTATGATGTCATGTCTGCTCTTCAGTAGGTATTCTAAATGAGGTTTTATACAATACAATTTTTTACCAGGTGGCAGCACCGTTGTGGGAGGCCTAGCTGTCATAATTTAGGATTTTTTTGAAGGGTTGATTTTGACAGCTGCTGTCACAAATAGATACCTCTCGTCACAGTGCCGCCTGGTGAAAAACTCGATTGTAGAAACCCTCATTTAGAAATCTGCTTTGGTGTATCTTTAGTATCCCAATGCTCTAAAATTCTAAATAAACAAACCCTTCTGTACAGTCGAGATCAAATATATGTTTACACAGTAAAACCCAGATATTATCTTATCAACTGTACCTAGAGCTAATGTCCCTGTAAGTCGTGTTTGCGGCACGTTTTAAAGTTTTTCAGACACGATATGCAGTCACAGTTATACCACTCTAGGCTTGAAGGTGCTGGATTTCCTTAGATTCTATCGAACTACACTAAAAAACAGTGAAAACAGGTCATCTTATACGGAGAAATTCAGCGACTTTTAAAAATAACTTAGGGTTTGAATTTTAGTACATTTTTAAATTTAGTTGATGACGCAATATACCTACCTACTCGTACAGTCACGAGCTTTAATTTGTGACCCATTTCCGTTAAATGTTGTTAGAACAATCATAATGCAATAAGGTCGAAACTTTAGTGCAATAATGTTGAATGTCAAGTTAAGACATAAAATGTCTTATCTAATCGACCTATGAAATGATAATAACCTCTTTGCAAAAAGCTATCATTAGGTACGATTTTCTAATTACGACTTTTTTATTTGTTTGTTTTTTTCTTATGGGACCACAGGACCAAAAAGTTATTAACCAAGTTATTGACGAACCCCTAGAAACGTAAAGTTGTCGATGGTAAACATTATCGTGACGACATTACGACGTTTATTGTTTATTTCAGTGACAGCGTTAACATAATACCTAGCTCTAAATGGCGAAAGTTTGCTACACGATATTCAACCTTAGGTGGGTCCCAAATTAAAGCTCGTGACTGTACCTACAGCCTTGGCCAGAAGTGTTGAGCACCAATGCGATTTTCATACAAAACTGGAAATTTTAGTCCATCGTTTCCATCTTTGTTTAAGTTATTTTGTCAATTAATTTAAACTAATAGGCATGTTTTGTTGAAGTTCGTAGTAACTGCATAGAATATTTGCAATATGTCGCACCGACTTAAATTTACATTTTTGGTACCTTCTGTTTTCATATTTTTTAAGTACTACCTTGAAAGTGTTATTAAGTGAAGTTTTCTATATTTATAAATAAAATATAACATTTACCGTTACCGTACATTGTTAGGATAGGGAAATAATGCTTAACATCAAAATTGTAAACAAAAAACACCTATGCTCAACACTTCTGGCCAAGGCTGTATTGCGAAATTATTATGTGTGTAGGGTGACAAGCAATGTTAATTAGACGGATTTTAACGTGCATTGAAAATAATATTTAGTCTCAAAAGAAACAACCTAAAACTACCTACATATTTTTTATTTAAAAGTTGTTGAACAATATTTTTATTGTTTAACCTTTTATTGTTTAAAGCCAAGCATCGGACAGAAAAATCGTGCCCGAGCGCGAGCGATAGGCAAACCGGTTATAGTTTGGACGTCATATCACGTCCTGGCGCTGAGGGCACGACTTTCCGTGCGCGTGATATGACGGCTTTGGCGGTCAAAGGGTTAAGGAGTACAATCTACGTTTAAATTTTTTGCTCGTGTTACAGGCCACACACTGTACACTGTAAGAATATACCATGCTATTTATACATGATTACCTTTCGCAAGCAAAATGTGAGGGCTTTATGTTGGAATATAATAAGAGAAGGTAAATAGACGCGAATTTAAATAAAGTCGGGTTTGAAGATAACTGCCGATGTCTCTTCGGGGAGACATAATAAACTGGTGCTGCGGAGGCGGGCGCGGCCGAGTGCCAGCGATGTTTAACTTAATCTTTCTTTTTTTAACCGACTTCAAAAAAGGAGGAGGTTCTCAATTCGACTGAATTTTTTTTTTTATATATTTTTTTTTTTTTGTATGTATGTTACTCCATATCTCCGTGAATCGTGAACCGATTTTCAAAATTTTTTTTTGAATCAAACAGGTATTACCCCTAGATGGTCCCATTGTCACCAAGTCGGGATCAGATGATGGGATCCTGGAGAAGTCGAGGGAACTCTTCAACTATTATAGGCACACCTATATTGATTTCACTATTTTTTACAGCAACTCGGCCACTTCCTCTTGGAATAGCGGATCCTAAGTGAAGTCAGTTCTTTTTTTGTTTAAAATTATTTCATATTAGAAAAATCGTCGTGCGATTTTTGTGAAAACGATTTTGAAATTTGCTATTTTGCATCTTATTGGATTAAGCTTATCACTAATAGTGGAAAAAAGTAGTCTTATTTAAATTTTTGCCCATATATGGCTGAAAAAAATAAAGATATACTGTCGCAATCGATTGTTATTTTTCTAACCTGAAAAAAAACGAGGTACAGGTGTGAGAACTTCTTTAATTATGTTTTCTTAACACATTCACTGCCACTTAGTAGCCCGTAGCCACGTATTCGTCGCATTGTAGCTCGTAGTAGCTTCGAATAGAGAACCTGACAGTCGGGTTCTCGGCGCTGAATGTCTCAAATTATGCATTGCGAAGGAACTCGGTAGGTATTCATGCTATGAGGTCATTCTAAAACGAGTTCAGCAGCTGATTTGTCCTGCAGATATGCCCAGCGGACAGATCCGTCCATGTATGGCACTATTCATAGATGTGTCCACAGACAAATCCGTGTCCAATTCGCGCTAAACATGGACAGATATGTCCGCCGGGGTATCCGTAGGACAAATCCGGCGGGGAGATCTGTGCGCGTATCCCTAGCTAATATCTCAGGATCGCTGTGAGTGAGTCCAGCCCCTACGACGCCGTTACTGGCGTCGGTTATTAACTCCCACGTCCAATTATATCTAATTCTAATTGTGTTTACGGCACTGATAACTGGATCGTTATTATTTTTCGACTCCTCGCCCGTTCGGAGAAGAGCTGACAAATAGAGTCTTATGAGTCTTATGAGAGTTATGAGTCTGAAGTTGAAGGAGCCGACTTAATTTAACCGAGCATATACTAGTAGTCCGCCTCGAACTGAGAACTCGCGATTTCCTTGCAAACGAGTTGACCAATATAACAAGACCCTTTTAATGATTTTTTCATGCCTTCTAGCTCCACAACCCCTTGATGGATCTTTTTCATACAGAGTGTTTCCTGTAATACGAGCAATAAATTAAAACGTAGATTCTACTCCTCAAACAACAAAACTTTTGTTCAACAACTTAAAAAAAATATGTATTTTGTAGATTGCCTCTTTTTCATACAAACTAAATAGTATTTTCAATGTACGTTAAAATCCGTCTATTTGACATTGCTTGTCACCCTACAGACATAATCAATTTGGGAATACATTGCGTGTCCGGAAAAACTTTAAAGTGTCCTAAAAATCAAACCAAAAGTTATTTTTAAAAGTCGCTGAACAAACGTTGTCTGGTTTGAAGAGTAGAATCTACGTTTTAATTTATTGCTCCTATTACAGGAAACACCCGGTATACGTAAGTAAATAGCGAGTTCTCAGTTCGAGGCGGACTACTAGTTATTTGTGAAGCATGAAATATACCAGAGAAAAGTATGATATTGTCTTAGAGTTGTCTTGTTTTCATGATAAGATAATTTTGGGTGAATTCGGTATATTGTATATTTCGATACAGACATAAGTCGCTATTTAAGATTAATGATTTTACATTTATCTATGTTAACAGAATATGTCTGAAAGTGATAGTACCTACCAAAGATTAGTAAGTGTATAAGAAAATGTTCTAGCCAGAACTCGATTGTCTATGAAACAACAATTTAACGACTTAGAGATCATAAAATTGGATTGAGTCTTTAAAGTAATTGTAAAGACTCGAGTTTAACCGGTACATCCCTAGCTTGGACTCAACATCTCACCAAATTATCTCATTTACGATTCTCGGTAAATCGGTATTCATTATCGTAGAAATAATTCGAGATGGTTATTGGATAAAATAATGAACTCATTCCGAGTATTGAGATTATTTAAATGGATATTAATAAATATCAAGTATAACGTCTAGTGGAATTACAATATTTAAGGTCGTCTCTGAATAGTCTTGAGATACAAATAATGAATACTTCAGAACGAGAGAAACTTATTTTTGCAAAACAGTTATTTACAGTGATCGGCACGACCCGTGCCACAACGCAGGACTCCAAAGAGATTTTTTTTAAATTTTATTATAGGCATGAACAGTCTATTAAATTTAAATTATACCGGGTGTTTCCTGTAATAGGAGCAATAAATTAAAACGTAGATTCTATTCCTCAAAACAGACAACGTTTCTTCAGCGACATTTAAAAATGACTTATGGTTTGATTTTTAGTACACTTTAAAGTTTTTTCAAACACGCAATGTATTTCGAAATTGATTATGTCCGTAGGGTGACAAGACTGACAAGCAATGTCAAATAGACGGATTTTAACGTAGACTGAAAATACTATTTATTTTGTATGAAAAAGAGAAAATCTGAAAAGTACATTATTTTAAAAAGTTGTTGATCAAAAGTTGTGTTGTTTGAGGAGTAGAATCTACTTTTTAATTTATTGCTCCTATTACCGGAAACAATGTGTATATTCATGAAATAAAACAACTTTAAACGGATTATATCGCGTATACTGAATTTTAAATTACATCCCGACGTGAATAACTATCGCGGCAACCGTAGAAGATATAATGTGTATATTTTTTTGGGACAGGGTTGTGGAATTTTTTTTTAATAGATAGTCACGTCCATATAAAAAAATATAACCAAAATTCAGCGCTGGTGCACGGGTCGTGCCGATCACTGGTTATTTAAGAGGAGGCTCTTGTCGGAGGAGCAATTTGTAATGTAATGTATGTATGTCCTTTGCCTTCTCCTTGACAGCCTGATACGACACGAACTTTACCTTCTTGGCTTCCCTTACTTCCTCTTTGCTTTGGATCTTTATTCTAGGATGTTCTTAATAAATTCGTCACGTCATAGTAGGTGTCTAAGCATTATTCCTCACCCATTTTCCATTCTTTTTCCTCATAGAGTTTGTCCCGGCTTGGCGTCCGCTTGACAACCTAATCCCATGAATTGGCGTAGCTACTAGTTTTTACGAAAGCGACTGCCATCTGACCTTCCAACCCAGAGGTAAAACTAGGCCTTATCGGGATTAAGTTCGGTTTCCTTACGATGTTTTCCTTCATTGAAAAGCGACTGGTATATAAGAAATGATATTTCGCAAGTTCCGAAAAACTCAGAGGTACGACCCGGGGTTAGAACCCGAGACCTCCGGATTGGAAGTCGGAGGTCCTACCGCCACGCCACCAGCGCTCCTATTTTCTATTATTGTCGTTAAAAAGACTGCCATTATAATTTGCTTAGTGTTGGAGTATTTACTTTTCCTACAAGGATCGAACATACCTCATTTTAAAAGTCAGCTGAGAAATGAATAAAGAATTAACACAATCAGCTGAAATTGATTTCAACCCCTATCTCAGCATACAGCGAACCCTCAAGACTCTAGGGAGGAAAAATGGAAATTATTAATTCACCGCGGGCTGGCGAAATATTTGACTTTAATGAATGAGTTTAAAAAGATAATTAAATGATTTGCTTTCTTTTCATTTTGCGCGGAGGTGCAAAATGATTAAAGAAATAAAACTCTGTTTGTGAAATGAAATTGTTCTTCTTTATAAGACTGTGATTAAATGGTTCACGAAAAGCTATTTTTCGCTATGCTTATACTTGGAGATTTTGCAAGCGCAAAGTGTGGAAGACCCAGTATATCCGAAAATTATTAACCGAACATATTTTAACGGCAGTGCCATATTTTGTCATTTGAACGTCCACGCACAGTTACCGCGGCCAGGTTATAGTTAGGATATAATAATTTTAAACAAAAAAAGAACCGACTTCACTTAGGATCCGCTTTTCCAAGTGGAAATGCTCGAGTTGCTGTAAAAAATACTGAAATCACTATAGGTGTGCCTGTAATTGTTGAAGAGTTCCCTCGATTTCTCCAGGATCCCATCATCAGATCCGGACCTGGTGACAATGGGACCAACTGTGAAGTATACTCTTTCAAACAAAAAAATAATTTTTCAAATCGGTCCAGCCGTCTTCGAATAATCAGTGAACATACATAAATAAAATTGCAAAAAAAGAAACAAAGATTCCGATGAATTGAGAACCTCCTCCTTCAAACTCTTGAAGTCGGTTGAAAATCGGCAGAATGAATATTTCGTTCTTAATACGTATTAGCTGTTGTACTGTATTTGATACTCCTATTAACTTCACTGAAACGGTTTCATTTTATACAAGCCGAGAAACATACACTTACGCATTTCTATACAATGAATAAACATTTTTGCGAGTAAAATAACATAGGGTCCCCATCAAAATCGATGACCACATCCCCAAACAACACCATCCATGCTATCCCACGTTTAATACCACAAGGTCCTAACAGTCCACGGTTTCCATAAAAACTGTGTCTTTCACTCAGGTAAGTGTCACTAAAACAATGTGATTGATGCATCGACTCCGTAAAACAGGGGAGGAGATGGATTGGTTGTTTAAGTGGTTATTGCTTGTCGTGCGCGTGCGTTGTCTACTTAAAAAACTGTGGTAAGTGATACCTATTGGCTTCTGCCTGCGTCTTCTCCCGTTTTTTTTAATATTTTCAAATGTAGTTTCATCCTCTTTAGGGTAGCATTTATTTAAAAATATTAACGAAGCGCTTTGTCGGTCTTTCTTAACCAACTTCAAGATTTAAAAAGGAGAAGGTTCTCAATTCGGTTGTATTTTTTTTCACTAGCAATTTTCTTAGAACGATCGGCCATCTACGGCAAAAATCGGTTGCGTGACGCCTTTTGCCGGGCCATTTTGTATGTACTGATTGTGTTTCTCAATGCGCACAGCAAAATGGGGCGGTGAACACTGACAATTTTGTTCCTGAAATAAATTATTAAATTCATTAACCCGCAATAAATTTAAACGAGACAAAACATATCAACTTTAAACGATGGTTAAACTCCCTTTAAAAGAAAATTTATTCATCGTCGATTCGTTAATTTTTACCAACTTTGGCAATTAAACAAAGTCGAGACAAAGAAGTCGTTGAAAAAAGAAAATAATTACTTCCTTAATGACCATCACGCCCAAAGGTACGCGCGAACTTCGTGAAGAAAAAGTTGTAAGAGTATAAAAGGAAGTAAGGGTGCGCGAAGCGTAACTTTTTAGTTGAAAATATTGAAATATTTAAGCGGTAAGGGTTTTGTTTAGGGGGCCCATGGCTTAAGCGTGTTTCTTTGTACATTATTTTTGGTTGGTGTAAAACTTTAATGAAATACAAAAACTGTGTTTTCTTGCTGTCCTAATTAGTTTTTTTGAGTAAGCGATGATAGCTTAGTTGGTCAGAGTAATTGGAGCTGTGTTTAGATAGGTCACTCATTCAGTTTAGTACGACGCTTTTTTTCCGTTTTTCTTTTGTCAAAAAAATGTTTAAATGCGCGAGGTTTAGGCTCAAAAATCTCAAAACACACCTAGCGGAATTTTGGCAGTAATCCCAAGTAACAATTCTGGCTCTATAGCAGTCGAGTAAACGTATCACAAACACCACCGAATGGTTCTATAAAAGACGAAATAAGGTTGTATAGAGCCGATTTGGCGCATTTTTATAACCATTCAGTGACATAGTAGAACTGTAGCAGTCTCTGCCGTGACGTTTAAGGTCTATAAAACTGATGTAAGGGTGACTCATGCGCTATTTGGTGACATAAGGGACACAGAAACGCCATTATAGTGTTAATTTACACTATAGTAGCATTTATGAATCCGTTTTGCAGCAAGTATTGGTTTGCTGTCTGAATTTATTTACCAAATCGGTTTCTAAACAAGGAAATTTATAAAAAGTTGTAAGAGTTTATACTTAGTACCTACTAATATTACTAAACATTATTTAGATGTCGGATAATTCCATCCTTACTGCAAAAGTATATGCGACGGAAGTTTTACCGTAAGAGTAGTATTAGTTTAATCATGTATTTTAAATGCGCCCTCGATTTATATATGTTTTGAATAAAATAATTAAACAAATTTTAATAAATTTCACCATACTTACTACTATGGAGCCAAAAAGTACAACAGATGCTTTTTTAGGCCAACTATAGCACTCCTGACGAAGAGTTCACCGCCATCATAGATTAAATTAGGCTTCGTTAAGAAAATAGCTGTGACCCAGCTATACATAAAGACTCTCATTGTAAGAAATATAGTTATTTTTATCCAGAGAAGGCTATTTTATATAGTAGTAATTAGTGTTTTCTTTTTCAGTGTGATTACTAAAGACATACTCGACTCGACTGTAACGCTCTAGTGTTTTAAAAGAGAAACCGAAACCGTTATACAACGGTTCTGTGATATCAAAGAGTCATTTGTGGCGTGTATAGCGATGAGATATAATAGGTATTTAAGAACTACTAAGAACGCTATAAATATGTCCCGAAAACACTACTATAGAGCAAAACTGCTCTATAGTAGTGTTTATGACTACTAAAGTATTATGTACTATAACAGTCACCTGTAAAGCCACTATATCCTAAAATCATTGTATAGTTGGGTTTTCAACTCTTTTAAAACACAACACCTATAGCGGCTTGCAGGGAACCTTAATAGCGCCAATTTAATATTGCTCTATAGTGGTTATATTTGTACCTGTTATAGTACATGCCTATAGCAGGTACAAATATAACCACTATACAGCAATATTGCTCTATAGTGGTTATATTTGTACGTGTTATAGTACATGCCTATAGCAGGTACTAATATAACCACTATAGAGCAATATTGCTGTATGTGTGTATTTTATAGAGCCGTTATAGGCATTGTGCCTATAACGGCTCTATAAAATGGTGATGTAAACCTTGCTTATACAACATTTTAGCTTTTTTAGGCACAATGCCTACAACGGCTCTATAAAATGGTGATGTAAACCTTGCTTATACAACATTTTAGCTGTATAAGCCTATAGAGCTAAAAGGTGTTGCCAGAGGCTTTTATATGACAGGCGGTCACCTCTGAAACCTTAATACGACATCTATACAAGCTTTTAGTGATAAAAACTAAAATTGTAGGACTAAAATGTTACTTGGGAATGTATGGAGCTTTGTCGATGGTAGCTTAAATTTGTCTATGGTCTCCATACATTACTGCGTCCATTTCGCTAGGTGTGCTTTCAGCCTTAGTGAGCGAGAAAATATATGTGTCATCGGTGGGTTAGAGAAGGACAACTAAACAATCTTTCTCCGTCAAACATCGGTTTTTGCCTGATCCATATATTGAGCCGACGTAGGCCTTAGCCTGAGGGACGCAGCCATGCGTCAGAGTCAGCAAGCGATTTTGCTATCTCGTTCCGTCGTATAGCGGCATCCCTCAAATTGCCTTACGTTGGCCCAGTGCGAGGTTCAGGGATTATATAAGTACTGAGAATTGGATGTGTCCAATTCAACGGGTTCCGTAATCTAGTCGGTCGTGACCCTGCTTAAGAAGCTGGAAGTCCAGGACTCGAATCATATACATTTTTTGTGTAACGAGCAAAAATATTCGCTAGAGAGTTATGCTTGTGTTACCAATTTTGATAACACTGGCTACGGTACCAGTCAAATCAGGCCTGTAGAGTTTTGGAAAAAATCCTGGAAATTGAGCAGTTCTAGTTTTCATGATCATGCTTTTAAGCAGTACTAACCGGGAAAAAACCATGCTAAATCATTATTGACCCATTCCTCAGCTTCACACTCAAGCGCGCAATAATCCCCCGTATTTTTATTTACGGCCTGCAATTAATCAACCACTAATGGTTGTTTTCTCGGACTAATGACCTGGACGCAGATTTCTAATTGATGCGAAGGCTCGGCAACTATGAATTATCTTATTCCATAGGATTAATGGTCCCAATAGACCATTGGTTGCGGGTCAGTGGCCCTGCTTCCGTGGCGATTGCTGATGCCTCGTTTCTTTTGAATAAGCACCTACAAAACACCGGTCAGTAATGAACTACTTACGATTCATCCGTGCTTTTTTAAATTTCTCTACAATAATAATGATATTAGAAAAAGTCACCAAGTCTTCCTCACCCCGGGATTCAAATCAGCGTCTTCAACTTACGTGGTTTACGCTATTAAGCTTACCCAATACCCAGTTACAGCTGATCCCGTTAAAATTTCTACATAAAATGCAGTCTCTAAACGAACAAGAGCCGTTGAGAATTGATATACCTGGTGTTGCCTGGAATAGGAGCAATAAATTAAAACGTAGATTCTACTCCTCTAACTATGTAACGTTTGTTCGTATAGTTAACGGATCCACTTTTGGTCGTGCATTATCGGGTCGCATTAGCCGGACTGCAATACATAGATTGCCTGTAACGCAGACAAATCCGGGGGCACACAGTGATGATAAATACGCAGATGTACACTTAGGGCTAAGCCCGACTGTTAAAGCTGACAGGAACAGCGGCAAACAAATAAGACGTGTTTGTACAGTCCATTCATGGTTACGTCGGCGAACTATTATATTTCATCACCCACTTTATTTATCGTATGGCTACATGCCACTAGATTTAGATAGGCATTTCTTCTTTCAAGTGGTAATAGTAGTGGGAAAGTAGTTGGTGAAGAAAATCCGGTGAGTGTTGCGAGGTCCAGATGGGACTGCAGCTGCCAAGTTTGTTACTCTTTTAGCACCACCCAGGGATCACGTGTAGGGTTGTCTAAGGTGTTTCCTATTCCTACGGACGCAGAGTAGAAGTGATTTTCAGTAAAACTCTTGGGACAAAAAAAATAGTCGTATTTAAAATAACGGTGACGTTACTCAATGAATGTTACTAAGCTTTAAAGCCATAATAACTATTTCAATCCTTATATTATAACGGATCTTGAATATGAAATAACTTGTAAAAAGTTGACTTTTCATTTACACTGCTCCCTTGATTAAAAGGTCAAACACAAGTTACATCACGAAAGGGCTCCAGACGCTCAAGAATGTAATATTAAGATGATCGTGAATTACTTTTTAAAACAACTGTTACAAACCATATACTTTCTAATAAATTAATTTGCACATAATAAAAATACCTTCGCGAAAATGTCATTGTATTTCTGTCACCCACCCTTGTATAATTTATTTCTTTCTCGTATAATTTAAATACAATTTTCCCTACTGTTTTAAGAATGATGACTAAAGCAAAAAACTGAAGGCAATGTTAATAGACCATGCATGCTACAGTGTTGAAGAGTTTATGCTATTAACCAACCCGTTGACCCTAACACATCTAATAAAATGAATTGTGTGAATTTATACCTTAACCTAATACATGTTCTTGGAATGATAAAAATAATGTACGGGAATGATAAAAAATCTATACTTACAAATATTAAGAATGTGACTTGTAAATATCTTATATTTATGAATAAATGAATCTGAATCTGAATCTGAATTTGTGTCTTCTTTAGTTACTTTCACGTTTTTCAACAGGTATTTAATAAGTGATTGATAAGTAATGGAAACAATTTTTTCTATTCATTATGCGGAACACAAAAACAAAAATTCCCTTGAGCAATTTTCGTGAAAATAAACACCAATTCAAGTTCAATTAATATTGAATTCCCTAAACAAAGCCGGACCCTGCTCAGGCATTTGATATCTATTGAGATGTTAAAAAGGAATGCGGAACCCTGACACTTGAGGGCTCTATTCGGGTTGCTTAAATGAGATCTCGCCATATGGCCGTTTGTATTTATATTTATTACTATTTCAATTTAATTGTGTAAAGTATGTTACAATTTATCTAAAAAAATGTTAGAAAAGTATACTTAATCGAGATTTATTATGTAAAGTATTAAAATTAATTTTAAACAAAAAAGAACTGACTTCACTTTGGATCCGCTTTTCCAAGTCGATATGCCCGAGTTGCTGTAAAAAATACTCAAATCACTATAAGTGTGCCTATAATAGTTGAAGAATTCCCTCGATTCTTCCTGGATCCCATCATCAGATCCGGACCTGGTGACAATGGAACCAACTGTGAAGTATACTCTTTCAAACAAAAAAAGAATTTACCAATTCGGTCCAGCCGTCTTCGAATAATCGGTGTACATCATAAAGCTCTATTCCTGGAGGAGACATCGCCTCATCTTTCCAAACAAAAAAGTCTGCCAAAATCTGAGGGGGGCGAGGTAGCATACGTATGGCGTTTTCAATTTAAAGGTACATCATTGTCGGTTGTTAATAAAGTTTATTTCTAAATAAATTTTTATAGTAGCATCGCCTTATTGATAAAGGACAATGATGTACCTTTCACTTGAAAATATCACGCATATTTGACAGTAAGTCACGACACTAAATGGAACAACAAATGGTTGACTTTAAATATGTTGAAATATGGTTCATTATCGGATGCAGTCCTTGCAAATGTCAAACAAAAAAGCCAAGGATCATTTTTGCTTGTATTTTCAAACAAAATATAGAAGGCAGCAATCCTTAGGGGCGTTAAATATGCATAAGTGTCAAACGTCAAAATAGTTACTGCCCGTCAGAAAATAAACGATTATCTTTGAATCGATTCAGTAAACGACGCTGGATTTTCGATATGGATTAATTTTTTAATCATAATAGTAATGATAAAAAAGTAAAACTATAATTACATGTGAAATTATATTTCATATTTTTGTAAACTAGACATAATAGAACATTTTTTACACCTAAAAACAATACATAAAGGCATTTTCACGGAGCTCTTTACTCACTGAAAACGATGAACTGAATGCGTGTAATCGATTTTTGAAATAGTTTTTATAAACGTATTAGATTTTCCTGCTAATAACGTTGACAGAGGGGAAATGTACCTAAGCTTACTCCAGTATAGAGCTTTATGGTGTACATACATAAAAAAAAAACAAAGATACCGACGAATTATTGATAACCTCCTCCTTCGAAATCTTGAAGTCGATTGATAAGAGAGAGAGAGAGAGAGACTATACTTCGTTTTTTTTGAGATTAGAAATTGAGTAAACATAGAAACAGAAGTTGCCAACCTGTTCTAACCTGTTCTGTTTGTTCTAACGTTCTAAATCGAAAACCATATGTTTCGAACCTCTCTTTCTCCAGGTTTTTTATTGTGCAACATTCACAAGAACATTAACAATGATATGAATAAATTATTTCGTTTAAATGACCATTATTTTATAATACTGTAAAATAATTAATATTATTCTATTTAACATTTACAGATACGCATGGTTTTACTATAATTACAAATATATTTAAATATTTTTTAATGGTCGCGTAGGCACTTTGACACTTGTGATGTGACATGTATCATGCCGTATCGTGCCTGATAAAGAACCCCGTACATGCGCCTTTCAACTTTTTTCTAATCTAAAAAAAACGAACTATACAGTCGCCATCAGATATATCGGAGCGGCCAAGGTGGTCACAAATATCTGAACAACGCCTTTATTGTCAAGGCGATTAAGTGCATGTTCAGATATTTTTGAGTACCGTGGCCGCTCCGATATATTTGATGGTGACTGTACAAACAGAAAGTAACTGATGAATAGTTTTCTAAAAACTTTGACAAAATTACGTAAATCGTACCTATAGGTAATGCTGCGTATGATCATTTTTGTTAAGTAAATGAAAGACCGAGATCCATAGCAGACTGATTTATTTCTAATATGCAAGTACCGACATACTTATGAGTCTAATCTACGTAACAGTTTTAAGTTGATAAAAGTATCCCCAAATTTCCTAAACTTACCGTTAAGTCATCTAAAAGTAGGTACAGTCGCCATCAGATATATCGGAGCGGCCAAGGTGGTCACAAATATCTGAACAACGCCTTTGTTATCCCTTGATAATAAAGGCGGATAATAAGGTGCTTTTTCAGATACTTTTAAGTACCGCGGCCGCTCCGATATATATGATGGCGACTGTATCTTAGAGACAAAATAAAGACATGTAAGCAATATCTTCTTAAGGGCTTAGGTCGAGCTGTGTAATAAAAACTTTCTCCAGTCGACCAAGAAAGTGGTCTACCAGTTTTGTTTTGACAAAAGTTTCTGCGAGATCTTACGATCGCTAAGGTTGACATTTCTGACGGAGTTTAAAACATGCACGACCTTGTTGTCTCATGACGTTCAAACTAACTTCAACCGTAGGGTGGTCAACCACATTTTTGGTCGACTGTGCCTACTCGTATTTGACCCTTTCCCTGCCAGAAAGATGTCCTGCTTTGAGTTACAGTCCATGGGCCTGTTTACCATCAGGCGGGCTGTTTACCATGCTTGTTTGCTACCATCGTGATATTTTTTAAATAAAATTATCTTCAATTCTTACTCCAGTAAAGATACGTTTTTTTCAAACATTAATTTATAATAGCAATTTTTTTGTTTATATAGTTTTAAAATGTCATTCTAAGATGACTGAACGAAAAATCCTACAAACTTTCCACCGGGAAGTAAATATTCATCAAAATATATATGAAGGGTTTCTTTTTTTTGTCTGATTTTCCGTCATACATAAATAACGTGTCTTAAGGAACCATAATAAATAATAAAATATTGATATATTTATTTAGACGATTTTTTAGAAATTAATTAAATGAGGATTTTTTCAAGGTCAATTTTTTGTAGGATTTTCTGTCTACGCAATGATTAACATGACTTTAAAGCCATACAACTAAATACTTCTGCTATTATGAATTATTTCCAAATTTGTCATTTTTCCCATACAAGTGAAAATAAAATGACTGTACTATCTATATTTTCTGAGATACATTGCCAAGAAGTAGAATCGAGCCTCAGTAATTGGACATCTTGACAGTCGGACAATTCGGTTATGAATTCGGTCGGCGGCACTCCATCATTTAGCGACTCCCTCGGCGCGGATTGAAATTTCAATTTGTCCAAATGGGAATAGTTTTGTAAACCTTGCGGAACTTGATTTAATAATAAGTAAGCGGTTTTCTTGAATTATTATAACAGTAATAATATTTAAAATGTTTATTGGCATGTCAGTTGTAATTTGAAAATTTTAAGAGCCTTTGCTTTTTGTTTCAGCAGCGGAATCGACACCGCGGTAGGGCAGTACTCGTTTTGCCGCGAAACCTGAAGGAATCGAGAGTGAATTAACTCTTCGACCGGCAAAGACGTCAAATCTCGCACACGGAAAGTCGACAGCGCGTGATATCACGTTCAAAATACGAGTATAACGCGTGCTCTAGCGTCAAAGGCACGATTTTCCCGTCCGATGCTTGGCGATCAAAGGGTAACAACACTGCGGAATCACAATATACGAATTCGCACTAGTTTCACACTCGATCTGGTGCCGTATTCTAATTTTAAAATGTATAAACAGTACATTAACAACACAATATGTCTTAAACATAACTCCAGCACTCAACCAATAATCAACCAATATTGAAGTCGTATTGTAGTTGCATCGCAGTAATTTTTAAGCAAATTCCGTCATTTTTGATTCAGACGTGTAGGCGTTAGCTGTATTGTGTTGTTATTGCATTGGATTTGCATTAAAGTTGGATTGTGTCTGTGTGTGTTTAAAAGTTAGAATACGGCCCCAGCTCACGTTTCGCGATGTTGATTCCTTCGCGAAAATGTGCAAAGGCATCAGGTGAGATTGTGGTTAACTTTTACCGATAAAAAACAATATCGTACCGTTAATCGACGGGATTGGCAAGTGCGACAGACAGCTTCCGTTCTCAGCGTATCAGGTGACTTGCGGTGCGTGTGCGCAGGGTTCCGTATGGCGAATATGCCGTGTATATTTTGCCATATTTCGAAACTGATTAGGTACAATAATAGACATTGCAGTTCTTATTACAGTATAGGTATTATAAAATATAGTACTCGTGGTTCTGTGTCTCCCAAGAGGAAGGCAGCAATATGAATAAGATTATTCAGTGCATTGCAGTGCAAATAATACTCAATACAATACCGTAAAACTAGCTCAATACGATTTTGAAGAGACCTAGCCAATAACGTGTCGAAAAAAATTAATTAATGTTATTAATTTTTAGTGACATATCACACTTGACCAAAACTTAGATACACCAAATATTTTTTCCCAAAAAAATTTCTAATGTTTCCTAAGGCAGTTTTCCTGTATCTCCTATACTTTAGGATTTCCCCATACGATTTTGAAGAGACCTAGCCAAAAACGTGTTAAAAAAATTCATAAATATTATTAATTTTTTGGGACAACTCACACTTGACCAAAATTTAGACTACACCAAATTCTGAATACTCATTTCTTTTATTAATCACAATACCTACAAAAATATTATCTTTATATACTTGTAGGCATACTCGCAACTCAACGGTCCCAATTATCATGGTCTCCATTAACTATTTATATTTCATTTGCTAAAGGTACAACAAACATTCCGATTCCCAACATTGGTTCGGAAGTGCGTATCGTGCATAAAGGCCCATTCACACGGTCTGACCGCGACCGGATTTCACGGCTCAATCGCTGCCTTTATGCCTTGTATTTATATCTTCCGCCGTGCAATTTCCGCGCTAACACTATTGTGCTTAGAAAGCTGTAATTTTTATGGCACTAGTTTAATGTGGCTTGTCGAGTGTTGCCGTTTTTGTGTTTTGATGGTTTGGTTTAATAGTTCCTACTAAATGATAATAGTACATTACTACAGAGGCTGGGAAGTAGGGGGTTGCCGGCTGAGTTATATAGACGGCCGAGCGTAGCGAGGCCGGATAGTTACGAGGCTGGCAACCCCTTTTCACGCCGAGGTATGTATAGTGCTTTTCTCAAACATGCAATGAAATAAATATAAAAAAATCCAAAAAAAAATTTTTTTTTTCGAAAAAAAACGAAAAAAAAAATTGCAAAAAAAAGTAAAAAAAAAAAACAAAAAAAAAAATCAAAAAAATCAAAAAAAAAAATTTTTGCAAAAAAAAATAATTTAAAAAAAGGAAAAAAAATTTTCAGAAAACAATTCAAATAAAAAAATTCAAAAAAAATTTTCCAATAAAAAACAAAGAAAACTAATATTATGATGATTATTGTTTTTTTTTTAATATGCATAAGTAGTGGCAGAATGTCAAATGAACCAAAAAGTAAATATCGCCTATAACATTAAATGGCTGAATGCCATGATCCTGTGCCACAAACATATGTGGAATGGAAATTAAAAAAAAAATATTTCCCGGCTTCCGGCCGTCAATTTTATATGAAAATCGTTACCTGTTCTCTGGAGTTGAACCGCCCTAAACGTGACACTTTGAAGCGTATTATGACGCACATAACGAAGACATTTCATTGCATGTTTGAGAAAAAGATATTTCTTCAATTTAGGCACATTACAATGCACTTATGAATGCCAGAGAGAAACAAAGAAACTAATTACCACCGCTTCTAATCCTAATACACCTCTGGAGTTCGATTTTTGAATCTCACTGGTGATATCAAAGTCACCGGTGACTAAAATTATCACCGATGACTTTTATGTCACCATTTTCCAAAAGCCGTATTTTTGAAAGTCACACGCTGTTTACCAACATGCAGAATTTTTACAATGTCAGTCAGAGACAATCTTCCCGTTAAGTTCATTTTACGCAGGTGTTATAGTGTTGTCCTTGATACCGGTTTTTATTTTCTCATACTATAACTTAAAATAGATTCATCAAATTGGTCAAACGTAAAACGTAGCGTATCTGTCAGTGTCATGTAAATGATTAACTAGAGACCGCAAACGCGTACCAACGTCAGGGATAGAAACACATGCAACGCGACTTATTTGGAAACGCATGTCAAGATGGCTGATAGCATACTGTAGCTAGCCTACATAATTTAGTCGGCTTCTTTGTTGCCCTTCTCAGATCCCGGTGGAGGGTAACCTCAAAGCAAGAGTTTTACGTATTATTTTATAAGAGAAAAACTTTTCTAACAAGATTACGAGTGTATTAACTAACAACTTGGATATTGTTTTACTTGATAATTGTAAACTTTTTATGAATAATACGTCAACTGTCAAAAACAGTCGAATGGTGATTTCATTTACGAGTGGGTAGGGGCACTCGTAAATCGATATCATAGGTATGACAAATGTAAGTCACCGATGAGTTTCAAAAATACGAACTTTCGGAAATCACTCACATCGGTGAGAATTAGTCACTCGGTGAGATTCAAAAATCGAACTCCCTGACCCGAGAAGTACGTGTTCCTTATTACCGGCAAGACACCCGGCGGGACTTATTTTTTCAAATCACTTACATTAAATCTTAAAGATAGTATATACAATAATGCATAGTTCTTCAAGAAGGCATATCAATGTTTACCAGAATGCCGATGGAAGGTTAAATTTTTATACAATATGTAACTATGTATGTTAATCTTTTTGGCGCGCCCTACAGCCTACTATCGTTACATAACGGATTATTACGTGAGAGGTGTCATGAGATTTGTCTCGATTATAGAAATAACAATGGGCATATTTAAATAAAATAAAAAGAACAAAATGCCGTCATACATTTAATCGCTACCGAAGTCATACCGCTGTCGGATTTTTAGTAAGTATCTTTATTTAGACTAGTTCAAAATCTTTTTTTATATCATGCCACCCGTAATTTTCCGAGCAAAACCTTTACAAATAAATCAAGCAGCTCACACCGTGGTATTTTCTAAGTCCAATTAGCAAAACAGTTGTGCCCCAAATGTAATAAAGCAGCTGTACGGAGCTGAAAGAAGTCGTTAGCAAATCGCCGCGTCGGCGCCCGCGCCGCTTTACACCCTACGACGCGGCGCAAAACAATGTTATAAAGAAATTCATACATTTATTGCAATACCAGCTATTGCCCGCGACTTTGTATACGTGTAAATGACATCTCGACAGACAGCTGGAAAACGGATATCGGTCTGTGATCCCAAAAAAATTCAGCTAAGTACCATAAACAAACTGACTTTTTTCTATGATGTGTATGATAGCTGAAGTTCATTCAAATGTGTGATGCGTCTTAAATGGACAAGAAAATATTCAATTAGACAATTGCTATCTTTCAGCCCCTTAAAGGATGATTTTACGTGAAAAAACTATCTTTGTGTCGTTCTCCAGAGCTTAAACCATCTCCATACCAAAGTCGTTTCTCCGGTTGAAGTCTGAAGAAGTAACATACAGTCACGGCTGAAAATATAAATACATTGAATGTGACAAAAATATGTATCCACGGCTCTATTACCTTGGTCGCCTTCGTGCAGTCTTGGATACATATTTCTGTCACATTAAATGTATCCATATTTTCACACGTGACCGTACCTACAGTGTCAGGCGGAATAAATGTCTAGTGCTTAAATTGAAACTTGCGTAAGATTCTAGTCCGCTACGTTCGTGATTCATTACTTACATTGCACTATAAGTAGCGAAAATGTAAGTTGTCTCACTACTTTCAAGGGTCTCGCCTTTCCGAGCAACTGTGATAAAAAACAATATTGCTACAAATATTTAAGCCGAAGGGTATAAAGGTTCTTCCACACGGTCCGGAAAAATCGCCGCGTCAACTCGAACCGTCAGTCGCCAACACTTATTGCTATTAAATTGAACGTTTCTTTCGCGAGTTTACGGCGTTTCCAGAACAGTTTGCGGCAAAGAGCTTCTCGTGGGTTTTATAGAGCGTCTGGTTTGCTCTTTTTACAGTGATGATGCAAAACTATCGTGAATCTCTCAAGAAATAAGATTATATACATCAAGAAAATATATACTTTTGACTTGTTGAGATATTAAATAGATCTTATGAAATTAATACTTAATAAAGCATATTTTAGGCAGTCATGATTCATTGACACTTTTTGTTAACAAATTATAACTATCCTTATTATTCATAAACGTCTTCGTAAGCCTTAATTAGTAATTTAGTTTCGCCTGTTCCTATAACAACTGTCAAAGTGACAGCCATAAAAAAGTTGTTTCGTATGACTTAACTAATCAGTTCCCACAATATGGCTAGTTATTGAAAAAACACCCTGTATACCTTGGCATCATGCAAGTAAATGTTTTATTTAGTGTTACTTTTTAGTTTTAATTAGTTTCTAGCTGGGATTTTAGGTAAGCTTTTAGGTAGTTTTATATATTTATATTTGTATTTAGTTTATTTTAATATTAATTTAGTTTAGTTATTTTAATTTAATTTTTGTTACGTGTCATATGAATAAAGCATTTTAACCCCCGTTTTAATTTAGTTTTATCAATTGATAAATATGTGATACTTAACCATACTTACGTTCCAAGAAACTCAGTAACTCCAGCTTTTGAACCGCACGTCTTGAGTAAAGTAACTAACGCCTATACCAAACACAAACATATGAACTGATTGCCAAAGATTGCCAAAAGTAAACAAGCTATTTAAAAAACTCCACTGGTCCAACTCGGGAACTTGGAAAACGCTACCTGTGCGAAACTTATTTCGTCAACGCGTCTTTGTCGGCCCCCAATTTTCGATCGAGATATGTACCAGTTACGGAAATTGACAAAGTTGCGAATCTAGGGAATTATTGAAACTTTTGCGAGCACAACAAAATTCAATAAGTGACAGTCCTGATTGGGGAGGGCGCCCGAATATACGGTGCGAAGCGGGTTGCTGTTTGTGTTTACTTGATATCCAGTTACTATGTGGTCTCTTTTGGATCTTAGTACTTATTTATCTCTGCAAACTCAGCTTCTGGTTTAGGATGTCCACCACCCCAGTGTCATGTTTATAGTGGAGACGTGGCGAAAAGGTGCTTTTTGGGGGTATACGTCAATAGTACTAGACCGAAGACGAATGCCCAAGGTGTTCGAAACAAGTCACTCTAAAAACCGCGAGTTTAACCATAATATTTATATGATTGTCATTATGACCCACAATTGTTTAAAATTAACAAATTTACTGACAGATTGAAGTACATCTTAGTCTTTAAAAGTTCCATTTAACCCATAGCAATCTAGCGAGAAAATCAAGCGTTATGGGCATTTTTCCGCCGGGAATTTCTTTTTGATTATAGGTATATTATTTAGAATCCCTCCCTATTATTATATATGCCTGAATTTAGTCCTATGTGTTACTAAACTCATAAAATTTCAGCCAACAATATCTAGAGGCAAGTTTGCTCATTAAGGTTAGATGCGTCCCTTTCATCGACTGTCTTGATGAAACTACTCCTTTATCTAGTTTCGAGTTTGTCAACTTGTTTGTATAGTTGTTAACAAATGCAGATTGTGATTCGTACCCATGAAAGTGCTTGAATATTTTGGCTACGTTGCTAGAACGAGCAGTTACACTGATAACCTTGTTTATTAGTGGCAAATTCGAAGGTGAGCAAGCGTTACCAACGTGCCAATCGGCATCTTCTAACTTCTAAGTCGCGGGTTTTTTAACCGACTTCAAAAAAGGAGGAGTTTCTTAATTCGACTGATTTTTTATTTATTATCATTATTGTTTTTTTGTATGTATGTTACTCGATATCACCAAGAATCGTGAACCGATTGTCAATTTTTTTTAATCGAACGGATATAACCCCTTGATGGTCCCATTGTCACCAAGTCGGGGTCTGATGATGGGATCCTGGAGAAATCGAGGGAACTCTTCAACTATTATAGGCACACCTATAGTGATTTCACTATTTTTTACAGAACTCGGCCACTTCCTCTCGGAATAGCGGATCCTAAGTGAAGTCGGTTCTTTTTTGTTTAAAATTATTGGCTGAGCTGGTCGCTGGCCCCGACCATCATAACGTCACGATCGGCGTTTGAAAAGGTAGAGACTATGTGAAGTCGGTTCTTTTTTTAAATGATTTATAAATATAACATTGATGGGCATGTCGTATCTTTTAGTCCATCACTTGCGCCCTCAGTAGGTACTCGACTTTACCGTTTACGATGTTTTCTTTTACCGAGGCATTAGTTTATGACGCACTAAACGGGGTTTTTACTTTATTACCAGCTTTATTGCGAGCTTACATACGTGTTACACGCATAAATAAACCCTTAATGTCGTCAGTATAAAGGTTATATTTGTGTGACTTCGTTAATTTTTGTTGACAACTAACTCCAGTACATAAATTGCAAAGTTCATGAGTTTTTACATGGGGGAGTTGCTTACAATAATAAAGCCTAGAAAGTAAGTAGATACTGGTAATTGAAGTACCTAACCAACTTCGAAAATGAGACTGTTGAGACCTAGGCTCCTTTTCTGTTGCTGCAGGGATGCCTAAGTGGATCTTCAATGAAGACCTGTTGTCAAAAAAACAATGTTTTATTTCTAGGTCTAAATGACAATCAAGTAGGTATTGGTTGTTCAATGTGTTTGAAATGATTGTCGTTGCTGGCTGTCAGCGGCGTCGCCGATCTTCAAATTTCTTAAGTAAAAGGCTGCCCGAGACGTCACTTTGGATGCGTTCTGAACATACCTTTCCACTACGCTTGAACGGGGTTTATTTTTATTTTTGAGTGTGTTTAACGATTTTTCGAAATCGCTAGCATTACGTGGAGTATTATTTACTGTTTCAAATAGCTACTTTACAGCTCTATAATTATTATCGTTAGAATATTTATCGATATATAAACTAACTCGATTATTTTATAACGAACGATATGGTGAATTTGGGTGTACCTTTTCTTTTATATAAGTAGTGGAAGAAACTAGGTGTCTAGGCGTCATTATTCTAAGGGGCGGGTAGTTGTGTTAAAGTTGGTTATTGCATGTTATTCCGGTACATTGGGTTCGACTCCCGTTTAGAACAAACAGTTTTGTTTATACTCACATTAAATTAAGAAAGTTGTGCTATTAAGCATTAATCAACTTATTTGCCAAATGTTAAGATTTAGAAATGGGTATGTTACCTGTATTTTAGTAAATATTAGGTGATCTGTTAGACACTCAATTTATTTTTTATTTAAATCGACGTTATTATGTAATAGATCACTCTATATATGTATAGCGATAAGACCGCCTAAAGGCTACCTCTAATCTATATTCTATAACATAAAAATAACAATATGTTACCCTAAGCATACAGACAGAGTCAGACAGACAGTCACTTTCACATTTACAATATAAGTAGGGATAAAGATTATGATTTAAATTTTTATAAAGGGACAACTATTTAAATCGATAGGTTTTTTTTTAAGAAGACGAGGAGACTGTTCAATTAAGCTAAACATATATCTAATGTGTCAATCTTAATACGCTGGCCAAACAAGTTGCAGAATATTACACCAGAGAAGGTGGCGCAAAAGAAAACAATCGTGTCACCAAAATAATAGTTTATCAATTGTTTTATGTATGCTGGTATGGCCATGAGAGGGGTGCTTAGGTCGGGAAACCTCCAAGAGTGCCAGGGGCCTACCAATTCCTGGTGATCTTGATCCACGGGAAAGGGTAGGTCGCTGGACGGTGCATCCCGGGGGCAACGGTAGAAAATTCCTTAGTAAGGTATGGTCTACCGGTGCTGCCAATATCCCGGCAAAAGGGGGGAGGGCGGCACTGAATGGTGGAAGCATGTGAGAGGGGATGAAAGGATGAATGAATGGAAGAACAAGGCCGAGGTGAAGGGTGAGAGACGATGAATGGAAACCCCCAGGGTCAAGGTGGGAGGACGTGCCGAGGGCCCTCACAGCCCGTGCTGTGGACAGCGGGGGGTAGGTGTGGATTGGGCTCGCAAGCGGGCGAGGGGAGGGCGAGCAGGACCTGTGCCGCATCTGGGGACCGGTTGCGGGCTGGAGTGTGAGCTCCGCCCCATACTGGAAACTGGAGTGACTGGGCAGATCGGTGTGTGCGCACTGGGTACTCCGGGCAGTCATAAGCGACTATCCAGGAGAGACTCTTTGCGTGGGCCGCTGGTGGCTCACCACAGGAAGGCGGCGCAGGAGCTGCTCTCTCATGCCTGCGAGCCCAAACGACACAATCGCTGTCGGTAACGACTATGCGCGGGGAAAGTGGCGCTTCCCGCGTAGGTGTCAATGTGGCTGAGACGTGGTACGGGAGCACTGCCACGATCTTTTAAAGTTCTTCTTCCCACAGAAATCCTGAAAAATGAACTCAAAAATGAATAACGCAGAAAATAATACCGCGCAAGCGGAGAAGCAGCCTGCAAGGGCAGAAACGAGGGATAGCAGTGAGGGATTGGGGAGAAATCCGTCAGGAGGCCCCCCGTCTCGCAGCATCTCCAGGCAGGGCACCCCGGATGTCCAGAGGAGTCTAGGAGGCCTGTCACTAGGAGAGGAGGAGAAACTTCTCCAAACGCCGCCTAAGAAGGAAACCCAAGGGGAGGAAAAAGAGGCGGTGGACAGTGAGGGGTTCCGGAAGTACCACTCAAAGGAGGAGAGGAAGAGGGCCAGACTTGAGAGAAGGCGTATCATTAAGGCCGGGAGGGCTGGGGAGGGGATCGGAGATCGAGTAGTGATGTCCAAGGGGATCTCTGATCCAGGCCCCAGCAAGCGCGGCCCGAAGATAAAACGCCAGAGTACGGATGAGGGATGCTCTGAGCGTCCTCTACCGAAACGACAGAACCAAGGTAAGGGAGACGCAGAAGGACCACGCAACGTTGCCAAGGCGAACCGTGGTCTAGCTGTGGCCGTGTGCCGAGAAGATGGCGTTTCGGTAGATGAGGCTCTGGCAAATCTCATCCGGAAAAAGTTAGGGAGCATGATCGAGGAGGTAGTCGTGAGAGTAGTGAAGGGGGAGTCGGGCCTAGTAGCCCCTCAATTTGCTACGTCGGGGCTGGTGTCGGAAGGATTCTTCCTTGTGACAGCGACCACGGCGGGGGCGAGGGAGTGGCTGCTGGGTCAGGACTTCGGGGAGCTGAATGGGCATAAGGTCATAGCGAGGAAGGTGGAGCAGACCAGAGTGCAGGTGTGGATTCCGGGCGAACTGGAGACTGAGCTCGTAAAGGAATTCCTTTACGCTCAGAACCCAGAACGACCGGAACTGCAAATAATGTCCTGGCGAGCTGCAGGGAAAGAGACACTGGAGCTGGGGACCCGACTGACCTTTTTGGTCTCCGACGGCGTCGATGAGAACTGGGGCGAGGAGAAAAATAAAACACTATACTTCTCGGCCACCAGAGTAAGGGCTAGGATAATAAGACCCAATCAGGACACAAGAATACCCACCGCATCGGAGCAGGAGGGTGCCGCTCCGGCCGACGTCAATACGGTAGAGGAGAGTATGGACGTCGTCCGGGGGGAGCTCTCCGAGCAACAATAGGCGGGTAGAAACACACACACTACACACTACATATAATGGAAAACACAACAACACATACACAGAACACAAAAACAAAAAAACACACAAAGAATAAAGAAGAGATAATAAAGATATGTCAAGTAAACCTCCAACACTGTAAGGACGCGATGTCCGAGTTAGGACAGTTCATAGTGAGAGAGAAGGTAGACATAGCCCTACTGCAAGAACCATATGCATGGAGAAATCAGGTGGCAGGCCTGGGACATCTGGGGGGAGTTCTTCATTATGAGAGGAATGGTGAGCATCCTCCCAGATCATGCATATATGTTAGTAATAATATAAGAAACATAGGTTGCTTAATGACACTATGTTACAGAGACCTAGTTGTGGTCGAGTTCTACCTCACTACCAACGGCGGGACAAGACACAAGGTGGCGCTGGCATCGTGCTACCTACCGGGGGATGAAGAGGCGCCAACTAGGAAGCTAGAAGAACTGGTATTCAGATATAGAGGTAAGAGAACTCCACTTGTCGTTGGGTGTGATGCTAACGCACACCATGAGGTGTGGGGTAGCACCGACACAAACGATAGGGGAGAGTCCCTTTTAGAATTCATATCTAGTAATGACCTGGAGATTATGAACATAGGCAACACACCAACGTTCGTTACCAGGGCAAGGAAAGAGGTGCTGGACATAACGATAGCATCTAAAGGGATAAGCGACAAAATAATGGACTGGAAGTAGACGAGGAGGACAGTATGTCAGACCATCGCAGAATACTGTACAGTGTTGAATGTCGCTTAGAAAAGGTGAAGGTCAGAAATCCGAGGAGAACGGACTGGAACAAGTATGAAGAGGAGTTGAGTAAGATGACTACCTCGGGAGAGAAATATGAGAAAATAGAGGACCTGGAGAAAGGAGCACTCAAACTAAAAGAGGATATTATCTCAGCATACTATAAGGCGTGCCCAGAACGACTAGTTAGGACGGGAAAGGGACAGCCATGGTGGAACAAAGAAATGCAAAAGTTAAGGAAGATAACACGCAGGGCAATGAGAGTGGCACTGAAGAAGGATGACTCTCAAAGCTGGGACAGATACAGAGAAACTAGAAACCAGTACACTAGACTGAGGGAGAAGTCCAGTCGAGAGGGCTGGAGAAGGTACACGGAGGACATAAATAGTTACTCAGAAGGAGCACGAGTTGTAAAACTACTAGCAGGAGAAAGATCGTGTCAATTGGGCAGTCTGAGAGTAGAGGGACAAGTAGTCACGGAACCAGAAGAGATACTGACTATAATGCTGAAATCTCACTTCCCGGACTGTGAAGACAAGGTAGAGACGGGCAGCGGCAGAGAAGATTTGGAAAGAGTGGAGCAAATAGGGCAAAACACCGCGGACTGGGAGGCGGCAATGGAGATTGCGGAGGAGGAGAGGATGGAGTGGGCAATCAACTCCTTTGCACCCTTCAAGGCTGCTGGACCAGACGGGGTACAGCCTGTACTGCTCCAGAGAGGATATAGAATCATAAAAGATAACCTGTTAGGGCTATACAGAGCAAGCATGGCACTTGGGTATATTCCTAGGAGCTGGAGAGAGGTGAGAGTGGTGTTCTTACCGAAACCTGGGAAGAAATCCTACCAAGAGGCAAAGTCTTTCAGGAGCATCAGTCTCTCATCATTCATACTGAAAGCATTAGAAAAGATGATAGACAAGTCGATAAGAGAGAAGATGGAAAGCAGTGGGAATCCATTACATGGAAACCAGCATGCATACATGACAGGAAAATCAACCGAGACAGCCCTGCACAATCTGGCGGTAAGGATAGAGAGGGCTCTAGATGCAAAGCAATATGCACTGGGAGGCTTCTTCGATGTGGAGGGAGCCTTTGACAAAGCATCATTTGAAGCCGTAGAAGAAAGCCTGAGGAGGGAAGGGATAAATCCAACAGTAGCAACATGGATAAAGAGGATGCTCAAGGACAGGTCGATAAGGGCGGAGCTAGGAGGAGCATCAAAGGAAATAAGTCCAAAAAGAGGATTCCCACAGGGAGGATGCCTCTCACCCCTGATGTGGTGTCTTCTACTGGACTCACTGGTGAGAAAGATCAACAGAGGAGGCGTGTATATGCAGGCATACTCTGATGACGGAGTACTGTTAGTAAGAGGTACAGACCTAAACACCATCAGAGACATAATGTCAAGAAGTATCACACAGGTGCTAGGATGGTGCAAAGACAGAGGGCTAAATCTAAATCCGTCGAAAACGAAGCTTGTGCTATTCACAACCAAGAGAAAGAAGGAGGGGATGAAACCAATAAAGTTACAAGGGGAAGAACTAGAGATGGTGGGAGAGGTAAAATACTTGGGCGTCACTCTAGACAGAACGCTCAACTACAAAACTCACATCAAGGAGCAGACGGCGAAAGCCATTAGAACACTGTACCAATGCAAAAGGGCGGTAGGAAGAAAATGGGGGTTGAAACCTAGAATGATCGACTGGATCTATAAGGCAATAATACTACCCAGGGTGCTATATGGGGCGATAGTATGGTGGCACAGAACCCACATAAAGGAATACCAAAAAGATCTAATGAAGGTGCAGCGACTGGCATGCCTAATGGTGACGGGGGCTATGAGAACAACACCTACGCATGCACTGGAGATAATGCTAGGGATGAAGCAATTACAGATAGAGGTGGAAAAGAAGGCAACAGAACAATGGTACAGGATGAAAGCCTGCAAAGAATGGAGAGGTAGCTGCGTGGACAAAAGACACGCAATGATTCAGAGGGAGGCGCTATCCAGCATGGAAATGTTAATAGTAAATAACGACCTCATAAAGAGACAGGAGATCTTCGACAAGAAATACAGAATACACATTGGAGAAAGAGACAACTGGAAGGTAGAAGTCGAACATCCAACGACGGTCTGCTTCACGGATGGCTCGAGAAGGAGCTCGACGCAACTAGCAGGAGCGGGAATAGTCATACCAAAGCTAGGAGAGAAGGTATCGGTACCACTCGGCAGGTATGCAAGCGTGTTCCAGGCAGAAGTATGTGCAATAACAAAGTGTGCACGGATAATCCAGGGAAGCATGCAACAGACTGGTGCGGTAGTAATATACACAGACAGTCAAGCAGCACTAAAAGCATTGAAGAAGACGTCGGTCACCTCCTCCCTAGTAAGAGAGTGCAAGGAGGAGCTAAATGAGATGGGTAAACACAGGAAAGTAACGGTGGCATGGGTACCGGGTCACCAGGGAGTCACAGGAAATGAGAAAGCAGACGAACTGGCTAGGGAGGGAGCGGAGAAGGAATACATAGGTCCGGAACCGGCACTACAAATGTCAGCAGAAGTGACAAAAGGAGTCATAAATAGGCTAAAAGAAATAGAAGCGAATAGAAGGTGGAAGGAAGAATCTGGCTGCAGGCAGTCAAAAATGATGATGGAAGGTATAGACCACAGGAGAGCCAGGTATCTTCTAGGACTAGGTAAGAACAGTCTGAGAGTGCTAACCGGCATCATTACCGGGCACAACACCCTCAACAGACATCTAAAGGTAATAGGTATAGAAAGGGATTCCTCCTGCCCACATTGTGGCCAGGAGGAAACCAGCAAACATTTACTAGCGGAATGCATTATGTATGCGGCAGCGCGACATAATGTATTCGGGAGAGACGAGTTAGAAGAATGTGAACTAAAGGGTATCAATCTCAAGGATGTCCTTCTGTTCTGCAGGAAGACAAGAAGATTCGAGGAGAATAGTGAGGGAATGCAGCCGGGACAGTAACCTGCAGCTCCAACTCCAGGGAACTGGGCTGAATGAACGCGATCAGCGATCGACAGCTCGCCTGATTCCGGCCGGGCGTCCCTACACTACATCTACATCTACATGGCCATGAGAAGGAGGCGGGAAGATGGGAAGATGACTTCAAAGCTGGTGGTGACACATGGCGGAGGAAAGCCAAGGAGAAACGTGGGGGAGGCCTCTGCTGGAATGCAAGACAATCTTGACTCCGATGTCTCAATAGTAAAAAAATTTAAGTGATAATTTAGTTACTATTAGGAAATAAGATGTTTTTATATTATTATTATAATTTGTAAAACTAGTAATTAAGATTGTTGCGAGTAAATAAAGGCTTATTTAAATGAATTGAATTACAGCCTTGGCCAGAAGTGTTGAGCATAGGTGTTTTTTGTTTACAATTTTGATGTTAAGCATTATTTTCCTATCCTAACAATGTACGGTAACGGTAAATGTTATATTTTATTTATAAATATAGAAAACTTCACTTAATAACACTTTCAAGGTACTTAAAAAATATGAAAACAGAAGGTACCAAAAATGTAAATTTAAGTCGGTGCGACATATTGCAAATATTCTATGCAGTTACTACGAACTTCAACAAAACATGCCTATTAGTTTAAATTAATTGACAAAATAACTTAAACAAAGATGGAAACGATGGACTAAACTTTCCAGTTTTGTATGAAAATCGCATTGGTGCTCAACACTTCTGGCCAAGGCTGTATGTATGCTAGTCTTTAAGATATTTGTCTATGGGCCACTAGTTGCATGAAAATAAAGGTATTTCATTCATTCAATACTACAGTAGGTATGCATGTATACAATACAATCCCTTTATCAACTTTCACAACCATAGATAAACAACTTTTCTACACTTAGCTTTGCTACGGCTATACCTCAATCGCCGGCGGTCCCCAGGGCCGGGGTTCGATTCTGGACCACCTGCCTCGTAATTTGCAGTAATCCGAGTTAGATTTGTTGTTTCGGCACGTTTTTGTCACGGCGACCATATACGTAGATTGTTTGGAAGTTTTTTGACATGGGTTCTTGTGGTGGAGAAAATGGAACACGTCGGAACTATGTCACAGTGAGGTTACTAATGGAAACGACGAAATTACATGTATCTATTTTATAATGACAAGATGTGAAACTTTATCAGAATTTGCTTGAAAATGATTCCAATGCAACTCAAATACGTCTTGTTGAATATTTGTTGTGTGTTGGAGTTTGGTTTAGATAGATTAATTTTGTTTTTGATTTTAAAATTGGAATACGATACGATATAATCTAATTTTAAAATGTATGAACAATACATTAACAACTCGATCTGTCTTAAACATAACCCCAATACTCAACCAATAATCAACCAACATTGAAGTTGTGTTGTAGTTGCATAGGAATAATTTTCAAGCAACAAGCAGACGTGTTCAGGCGTGGGCCGTATTCTAACTTTAAAACACGCACAGACACGATCCAACTTCAATGCAAATCCAATACAATAACAACACAATACACGTCTGAATCAAAAATGACGGCATTTACTTGAAAATTACTGCGTTGCAACTACAATACTACTTCAATATTGGTTGATTATTGGTTGAGTGTTGGAGTTATGTTTAAGACAGATTGTGTTTTTAATGTATTGTTTATACATTTTAAAATTAGAATATGGCACCGTGTAGGCCTTAGCTGTGTTGTGTTGTTATTGCATTGGATTTGCATTGAAGTTGGGTCGTGTCTGTGCGTGTTTAAAAGTTAGAATACGGCCCCTTGTCTTAACGTGTTTTAAAGTTAGAATACAGCCCTAGATTGATAAGGCAGTCAATGAGAATAAGACTTGCCATAAATTCAGCAATAGGTATTTCTATCGTTCTTCTTAAGTCATTAAAATGAATCCTCAGATATTTGTAACCATACTAACTGATTAAATATACTCGTATAGGGTGTTTTTTCAATAACTAGTCATATAAACAACTTTTACTATGGGACCAATTCCGATATCACAAAAAATTTTTTGGCTGTTTCATACATTTCGGCCGATCAGACTATGACGTTTTCTATAGGGAGGCCATATTTTTTTTTGGTATTTCGGGCTTATGGAATCACCATACAAAAAGTTGTTCAGTATGACTTACCTAATCACTTCTTACAATATGGTTAGTTATTGAAAAAACACCCTGCATTTCGATGGCAACTGTACAGATCCACCGAAACGCGAATCAACCCATTTCCATCATAATCCCCATTTTCTTAACGGCCTATTTAAATCTGTTTCGCCAAGTTCGGGCATTATCTCTCCACTTCGGCGGTTTGATTCCGAATTATCGTCGTTTAGGAGTTACGGGGTTTCTGCATGACCAACTCTCAACTGCTACGTAAGATTTATAATGCCATATTAAATATACACACCGCAAAACAAAGCCGTTTCTATTCCCAACCCTATAGCAAGAGCTATAAGAACTATACTTTATTTTTTAGGAAGTGTGGAGTGAAAATGTATTGTGGTTTTACGAGCCCTAAAGGTAGGTATTTTTATTTCCTTACTGTGCGTTAGCTTAACATTATTTAGCTTTTTATGCTAAAACATGGATTTGAATGGCTTTTTAACGGACTTAAAATGGCTGGTTCTTCCGGAGATCTGAGGACGCGGGCTGAATATCTGTGTACATAATTATTTGCATTGTGAAACTATAATTTTACGGCTATGGAAATCTAAAAACCCTATCGTTTCCGTTTTGTCTCTGTACCTTCATTTACGTACGTCTTAGTTAGTAAAATACCTACGTTACGATGCTTAAGTGTTTTTTTAAGCTCCCCTGTTCATAGCCAGACGAAGATCTAAGATCGTTAGGAAGCTTTTTCAGTTCGTTTTATAATAAACTGACGTAAAATACCAAATTTTCTATCCATTTACGCTCTTTCACAATACAATTATGTATTTTCCTGTGCTGTGATTACTACAGCTCACTGAGCGCTCGCTTTGAAAACCAGAAGACCATCCATGGTTGTCATTTTTATCGTCTATCGTGTCATGCGTCACTTTCGCACTTACATACTTGTTAGAACATGACAGCTATGGTAAAAACCCGACCTTATTAGGCTAGCAGGAGACTTACAGACGTGTTAATGACTGGATAAAACTGTTGTATCTTTATAAAGAGTTCTTCATACTCCTCGGACGAGACTCAAACTTGCGACCCGATCCATCTTTTTTATATGGTTTATACTTACAGAAGAACCAGCTTAATACGATCAAGTTGAATATGATTTCTCGTATCATACGCCATTTTATATCAGTCCCTGCACAACTTGAAGTTCCATAACAGTGTATCATAATACGCTTTCCTGCTTATCTCGCGTTTTTGGATACCCCTTCAAAGTCATCTTAAGCGAGTCTTGCTGTATTTCCTCGTATTTGTTCGTAGTAGGTACTCGGGTCAATTAGCGCTAGTGGCCTAGCGGTAAGGCGTGCTTTCAATCTAAAGGTGCGAACTCCATTTTATACCACTGAGTTCCTCAGAATTTTTTTACGACATCCAGATTTATTCCCTTCACCACTTCGTTCGTTCGATCGACGAAAGAACTAAGTTGCCAAGCGGACCCTCGGTTATCGTTGCGCCAAAATAGGAAGATTGTACTTGGTTCTTTTCTAAGCTTCTTTATTTTCCAGACTTGAAATTGATAATTGTGAGCCGGCGGCTCCCTAAGCTACGACAACAGCTCACCGCAACAAGAGAAGGCTTTCGCAGAGGGAATAAATATCTCATTAGCCTCGCGTTGAGGTTTTAATTGCGAATAAGTCTTAATTAGCGGGGCCTTGGATGTTAATCGACACTCGACAAAGTCATGGCTGGGGAGACAGTGGAGGTAGAAAGATTGTCAGAAATTTCTAACCTAACCTCAGAAGTAAAATAAAACATGTTTACCTGATGACTTTCAAATTGACTTTACTTAAACAGTCATATAGCTATAACTACTTATTTTGGGAAAGTTAAAAAAAATATATGTTAATCTTCATTACATTTCAAAGAACTTTGTTAATTCTGATACACGATTTGATGAAATCGGCTCTATAGAAAATAATTCCAAAGTTACACCTTAAAATTGGCTTTAAACAGTTGTATGTCTTTAGTTTCTTGACTTACGCGTTTTTAATTAAAGATAAAATTTCACCATACTAATACAAAAAATTTCAGTGTCTTATTTTTCTCAATTACCAAGAACCGATTTAGGTAAAATATATTGTAACTTAAGAGGATGGTAACAGCTAAATTACATCCCTATCTTTTCAGCGCGAGTGAAAAAGAAACACTGTGTCACGATTAGTATGGGAGCTCATTGCAAATTTTGCAAAATGATGAATTAAAACATAAGAGAAAAATAAGACACTGAAATTTTTTGGGTTCTCTGCCTTTTCGCCAAAAATTGTATTGCCGAATTTCACTTGCCAACCAACTTTTCGCAGAAGTTTCATTAGGCCGAATTTCATTACCCAACTTTACATAATCCAACCTAACCTAACCCAACCTAGTAGGTAATTTTCATTTCCCAACTATGGGGTTGGGAAATGAAATGGTTGCGAAATAATTATTTGGTAAAAGTTGTTCGGCCAAATGAAACTTCTGCGAAAAGTTGGTTGGCAAGTGAAATTCGGCAATGCAATTTTCGGCGAAAAGGCAGGATACCACCTAAATCATAGTTCACCTCACTCCTTATATTTTAATACAACGGTGAATTAACTTTTTATACTCGGCGACTGTAATACTCGAATTGAGATTGTGGTGGCGGAACTACTAGCGCATACTTTTTGATAGAGCTTCTATGGTCGCATATTGTAGCATCCATAACAATCACAGAAAGGATTTCCATACAATATTGTGAAACTGTTGTCGGGCCCCGCATTGCGTGTCGCCGCCGGCACAATCCACCGGGAGATCGAACGTTACGAGATTACATAGAAGCAGTAGGTTGTGCACGGCTTTCGTCGAACTCAATTCTTACCGGCTTGCTTAAGCACTCGTATACAAACTATTGTGTGCAACGGTACATAATAAGGGTTCTTAAAATTCTCGGGTCTGTTTTTACAAAATTCGGCTTCGCCTCATTTTGTAACTTCGACCCTCGAATCTTAAGAACCCTCATTATGTAACTGTTGCACAAAATACTATTTTAATGTTGCTTACTATGTCCCCGTTGTCAAAAGGACATCTTCACACTGTTTCATACAGAATGGTTGGTTGTACAAGAATGTAACCATAATAACGAGGTGCATTAAAAAGTTGATTGACCCACAAGCGTAAAGCACTGCAGGTTTCGTGCAATTCATATTCTTAATACCGTCATCTGCTACAACTTTGCCTACAATGCTCATCTTTGCTTGGCTTGAATAACAGTGATTGTCTATCCCTAATATATATTTAACTAGGCACCCGCCCCGGTTTCGCACGGATGCAATTATACGTATATAAACCTTCCTCTTGAATCACTCTATCTACAAAAAAAAACCGCATCAAAATCCGTTGCGTAGTTTTAAAGATCCAAGCATACATAGGGACAGACAGGAGGAAGCGACTTTGTTCTATACTATGTAGTGATTCCACGTAATGGCCGCCTTTCTCATATATCAGGAATAAGATTTACAGCCGAAGAACACCAAGTTTTCCAAATCATGTAAACTTGAGCATCGTAGGAACTTGAAGGTACTATCATCAAATCAATATTAGATGTGTAAAGTTCCAATGCAATGTTATGTATATGGATGGTCGCCCCGCTGTCTGGCGCGGTAACCTGGCCTCTCATACCTACCCAGCCTAGCGTGATGTATGGCTAATGTATGATGTATGGGTATGTATGGTTGCCGCGCCGTCTGGTAACCTGGCCCGGCTTACACGCGCCGCCGCACTGTCATGGGTTCCGATCCGATGTCGACACACTAACTGGAGAAAAACAGTACGCTAAGGCTGATTTTCTTCCATTTTTGTTTTCATTTAGATGATTGTGTGTGGTGCTCTAAATTGGCACGCAGCGTTGTTGACGTATACCTGTTTCAACTTTTAAACCTAACATGATTTCTTACTGATATGATACAAACTTGATACCGTGCCCTCGCGCTTATTGGTTCAAATCAGGCTTTAAATTTCAAACAGCTATATGTCAACAAAGCTGGGTGGCAATTTATAGCACCACACGCGATCATTATTCATAAGGGGCTCTGTGGTGAATCTTTTGAAAACTTTCCACAACTTACTATACGTAAGTCTATAGGTACGGCTCAACGGTTCTTACGTCTAGCGAGTGACCAGCGCATTTAAGGTTAGAGCTGATACAGGCGGTCCCGACTGCAAACCAGTGGCGGCGCGTCCATAGAACACGATTCCCTTCGGCTTGCCTAAATTTCAAGCGTCCGAGCAGTTTTTCTACAGCTCATGAAGAAATTTTAAGCCAATTTCAGCACCGGCTTCCCTAAGAAAAATTTTGACCCACCGCCACTGCTGCAAACAGACTGCAACTTGTATAGAAGCTGTCCAGTCGTCGTGTAGTTAGTGTTCTGGTGGGCAGTTCAAATACAAGTTGTAGCATGGTTGGAGTCTATCTGTAGGTATCGGCCCTAAAACTAAGGTCACTGCTATACCTTTTACGCCAAAGCTATTTGTCATTTGAAGCTGTCTTCATCGAAACATATAACGCACCCGTAGGTACGGCCACCGTCATCATGCTCTTTATTTTGTTGTTATCTCATGACTAGCCAAGTGTAGGTATATCGCTTATCGTCCAGACCAATGGAAATGAATAAAAAGCGGTTGTGTTAAAACAACAATTTCCTCCTTGGATACGATTCTAGAAAACAGCAGGGTTGCCATTTTATCACCTATCAAATCATGCATCTTTTTCGCAGTGACAGACGAAAAAAACCCGACCATACAGGGTGTCCCAGAAATCGACGTCAAGCCGTGAATGGATGATAGACCAAGTTATAACAGTTATCAGAAAAATACAAAAAAAAATCTATCACAATATGTTCTTCAAAAATTATGGTCACTTTAAAAATTTACTAGAATATTCACGCCCTGTTCTCTTAACTTCTAGTAAATTTTTAAAGTGACCATAATTTTTGAAGAAAATGTCGTAGATTTTTTTTTGTATTTTTCTGATAACTGTTATAACTTGGTCTATCGTCCATTCACGGTTTGACGTCGATTTCTGGGACATCCTGTATAAAGGCGGCCACCGACTATCAGTCCGCCTGCAGTCCACCTGAAGATCTCGGCCTGTCAGTTCAATCAAAATTTGCCGGCTCCGAACATCTGACAGGCCGATATCGTCAGGCGGACAGATAGTCAGTGGCCACCTTTAGGCTAGCAGGATCAGGTATTGCCACTGGGTGTGTTTACTCACGCGCAAAGTTAAGGCTGAAGTTAGGACTGTCATACTGTTTTAGTAGGATCTACTGTGCCGGTCGCTAACTGGTATTAACAGTAGTCTTTAGCTACGGCTTCACTGTAATCGATTCCGAGCTCCGAGCGGCCTCTTATTATGCTAAGGAATGCCCAGTTTTCAAAGTGAAGCTTTATACTTAAACTGAAATAGATGTTATACTGGGTGTTTCCTGTAATGAGATCAATAAATTAAAACGTAAATTCTACTCCTCAAACTAGACAACGTTTGTTCGGCGACTTTTAAAAATAACTTAGTGTTGGATTTTCGACACTCAAGCATTTTAACGTACATTGAACTATTTAGATTGTATGAAAAAGAGACAATCTACAAGTACAAAACACATATTTTTTTAAAGTTTTATTGTTTGAGGTGTATAATCTACGTTTTAATTTATTATTAGAGTTACTATACGTACAGTCAGCATCAAAAATATGTACACATTTTGGCACTTATGTCTGTGGGATAAGACTCAAATTCGTATACATATTATTAATGCTGACTGTACAGATAATTTCATTTAAATTACTATTCGAAATATTCTGACTGCAAGCCCAAAAAGGGTCTTCCTGAGACCCAGAAGAAGTTGTTTTGTTGAATTTGGAACTCTTTTACTCAATTTTAGAATTTAATTATATTTTAGAATATGTGCAAAATTTTGTAGATGTCTTAGGAAAAAATGACATTAATTTGATATTTATTTACCAGTCGCGAAGGCGGAAAAGTGGAGTTCATCCATCAATTCCTGGATTCCCTTCTGGGTTGGAAGTTCAGATGGAAGTCGCTTTGGTAAAACGTTAATTCACGGGTTCAGGTTGCCAAGCGGACCCCAGGCTCAATTGAGTCATGGCAAAATGCTAGAAGGATGATGATGACTTCTGTTTTCATGTTCAGGTACCACTTAGCCATCTACGAAGTATCATATTGACGCTAATATGCATCTCTATTTGATATCTAATTGATTATCAACTTGATATAACTAGAAAAAGATGATTTGAATAAGACAATCGTCAATTCCGAAAAGTCTTATTCTATTTAATGTCAAAATAGAATCAAACCAACAATTTACACATATATTATGTAGATTTATAATATAATATTTACGCATACATAAACGCGTAAACATTGCAAAGAATTTTATGATAATTTATATAAGAACAGTTTATGTATACCAAATTCACCTCGATAATTTTCATAATCATAGCTAATTTACTTTAAAATCTAAAAAAAGTATATTTTCCTTCATAATTATTAGGAACGCGGATAAATGTCGATGTTGAATCGAGTTCTAATGCGATTATCACACTGGCGCCGCAACCGCATGCGGCGACGGTGTGCAAGCATAACAGCGCTATACACACGCAGAGCGCTATCTCGCTCGCGCACCGGCGTTGCATGCGGAAACCGCAGCAGTGTAAAAGCTGCCTAAGGCTGCGCCGCTGATGTATACCCCGGAGTAACACTTAGTTAGTTTTTCCTCCAAAATAGACGCGAGCGAAGCCGCGGGTACACAGCTAGTATAAATAAATAAATAAATAAATAAATAAATATTTTGGGGACAATCTTACACAAATCAACCTATCCCCAAACTAAGCAATGCTTGTACTATGGGTGTTAGGTGACGATATACATACTTAGATATATAAATACATAATTATATACATAGAAAACATCCATAACTCAGGAACAAATATTCGAGATTAGCACACAAATAAATGCCCTTACCAGGATTCGAACCCGGGACCTCCAGCTTCGTAGGCAGGGCCACTACCAGCTAGGCTATGGAGGCCGGCCGTAGTATACCTTCAAATTTGCCTCCCTTATGCTCCACTAACCTAAACTCCTCACAAAGAAACAGAAATACTCCGAAGCTTAGTAAACAAACAAACAATGGCTCAGTAAAATGCTAAATGATAATTCGCGAGATGGCCGCGCCGTTTCCGCTTCCTACTTCCGGTGACGCGCATTAGCCATTAGCATGGCTGTGACGTCACTTCCGGCTCGAATTGTTTCGATAGAGCTCCTCCACCGAGGGTAGAGAGGGCACAGATATATAGTAGGGTAGACAACGCTAACGTAGATACCAAATGCCAGTAGATTGAGCAAGAGGATAAATTAGTTTGTTATTCTTTAATCTGTAGCGGTTTATGTATTCGTACTTTCACAATTCATAGTCATGAGCAGTGATCGTAGATTTTCGAGCATTTTTGGTGCAGTGTTAGGGATATTATTATCCTGAAGCTATCATTGTTTAAACCAAGAACCAAATAAAATCAAGAGATGGTTGGTAATTACTTAAATAACAATTTCACAAAAAAACGTTATGTACCGGTTTTGCTGAAAAGCGTACGATCACTGAACTCATGAGAAATTATTTTTTAGAGAAATTCTTACCACTCTTCACCGTCGCTTGAAAAAACCTCAACAGGGAGAGATTTCCAAATGCATTCCCAACATTTCTGGTCAACCATATTTGAGATGTAGTTTAGATAATGTATAAATCAGTTGCCGTTACACAGAGTCTAGCAAATAATGCACGTATCAGTGAAATTTAAAGTAGACTTGAAAGCAGTTCAAAAAAAGTTGTTTTAATTCATCCTATGACGGGCGGAGCCTAAGGTAGAACTTACAATTCAGTGGAGTAATTTGACTGCATACATAAAAACGGTTTGAATACCGGGTTGTATGCCAGGAATTGTCAAATTACTGCACTATAACACACACACACACACACACACACTGCATAAATTATAACTTAATGCGGTTTAATTTTTTTTAAACTTATTTCTTCCATATTTTCGTGTCCGTCACATATTTTGATGTGAGCAGTCTATTTAATATATGTCTGTGGGCTGTGCCGTAAATCAATTTTATCAAGAATACAATGTTTCAATACTTCTGGGGGGCTCTAGTTATCTACCCTTTTGTGGCCGCGAAATTAAAATCAATTCTATAAAGTTTCATGTTACCCTCATCGTGATTTATACTGACTTCAAAAAGTAGGGGTTTTCAATACACGGGGTATTCTTGTTTCTTTTTTTGTATGGCGTAGTACAAAATATTTACTTAGGTTCAGGGATATCAGGGTTGCGGCAGTTTAACTTTTGATGACTGGGTATGTACCAATTTAAACGTAATTTTTCATACAAGGTGACCCAAATTATTCTAAAATATTATTTAAATTAAATCAGAAATATTAGGTAAAGCCGAATAGTTATTCGTAACATATTATAAAAAGTAGCTTAAAACAATCCAAACAATCATAAAATTTTCCATAAAATGTAATTTAGTTATACACAAAGAACTACTAAAAGTATCTCTATTAGTAAAAACGCGTACTTACTCAAATAGTAATAATGCTAAAGCAAACACGTAATAATGCTTTAATTTCCGGCCAAGGCATACAAAACGAGGATTCCTCTTAGCACTCGTGCAGTAATCCCCAGTCCGGGATTATTGTAAACATTCGTAAATAAATTAGTAGGTCTTATTGGACTCGATGCATTGCTCAATAATGCATTGATGCAGTCCGGAAACGAGCATTTTTCTTCGAGTATACGATGGTAATATATAATATATATATATATATATTATATATACGATGGTGCCATGGATGTATTAGATCATTACGAATGCCTTTGTGCTCTGACAAAATTGTATTTCTATCATAAGCCGTTTCGCACACATACTTACGGATTCGAGTAAGACGCTCAGCGTTGTGAATGTGTGGATGTGTCACGTTAACATGAGAAAAATCTGCTCATGACGGAATCACAGATTTGCTGAGCGGCGCATTATCGGTAATATTTCATACATTCATTATATAACTCACGACAGTTTTTAAAAAAAAATCAATATGCAAAATGCTAAAGCTTAATAAAATTTGAATAACACCTAAACCTTCGTAATAGTAATAGACAAAGCTTAAACAGCCTGTCAGAATACGTATCTGACAGCAATCGATAAGTCGTTTCACTTGAACGAAATTCGGGCCCGGCTCATGCGGATTGGATTACTGTCGCTATCGGGGTTGCAACTGGCGTGCAATTTAAATGACACGGTTAGTAATATAAAATGTACCCGGCTCGTACTAATGAGTTTTTTAGAACGTATTAGTACAGAGGCCGGGAAAACAAGGATTTCCGGCCGGATAGATACGAGGCAGAGAATCCGTTGTCACGCCGAGACATGCATAGTGCTTTTCTCAAACATGCAATGAAATAAGAAAAACTCATATCCATACCCATACCCGTACCAGTACTCTATACCCTATGCTCTATACCCTATACCCATACCACACCAATATCCATACCCATTCGTATACTCATGCTCATGCTCATACTCATTATCATCATACTCATCCTCATTAGGAACTTCAGCTGTTCTTAAAACCAGCCGTCATCTTTGATGCTGTAGGGTAGACCGGGGACAATAGTACCACGGGGCAATAGTACCATCGTTAATATTTTTGCAACTATTACATAATTTGCATTTGTGAGTATACACGAAGGCGCCCGAAACTTGTTCGGACCTGCTCACAAGTCAGCCGCTCGCTACGACGCGGAACGGATGTGCTAGGAGGCTATTTTTGTTTTCGTATGATCAAAGTAAGTATTTACGAGTTTTTTATTGACTTATTACTGAATGCTAAATAATGCTATAGTTAAATTGGTATTGAATTATGATTAGTTAGTTACCAATGTTGGTTTTGAGGCAGAGTATGACAGTGAGTTAGGTAAAAGAAAGGAAATATCAGTATTTTATATAATTTTGGGTATTCGGGGGCACTAGTACCATGTGAGCCGGGGTCAATAGTAGCGTTACAATTGACACTGCGGTATATACAATCGACCCCATGGCTATTTTTTTGTCTTTTTGTTATTACTGTCATTTAGAAGTCATTATACTACGTGTCATTATGTTATGTGGTACGTTATCAGGATCCATCTTTATACAGCAGACGTGTGTATAGTTTGTAAGTAAGTAAGTAAGTAAATATTCTTTATTGCACCAAAATACAAGAGTAATAAAAGAAATATTACAATAAACTTAAAATTAGGTAACAACAGGCGGTCTTATCGCTAAAGAGCGATCTCTTCCAGACAACCTTTGGGTAGCAGGAAATGAAGAATAGATTTAAGTTAACAGGTAGTGCATAAATATTAAGGGAAGAGAGCAAAATACACACCAACACACAAATTACTCCTACAAATTCCTAAAAAACGCCCTACATAAATACTATGAACTAACTAAAATACATAAATAAAATATCATACTTATATAAATTATATACATATAGTTATATATATATATATACATATAATACATACAAAATATACTACACATAATATATATTGGCAAATTAATGTAGAGACAAATAATAGAGTTTCAACTGATTTTTAAAAGAGGGAAGAGAGTTCGCTAGTTTTATATCCACAGGCAAAGCATTCCACAAGCGAACTGCTTGGAAGGTGAAAGAGTTGCTGTAAAATTTGGAGCTGGATGAAGGAGGACCAAGAATATGGGTCAGAGAACATCTGATAGAAGAGAGTCGCTTGAATCGCTCTTTAAGATAAGGAGGAGTAGCAGGGTTGAAAAGAATGCCATAGAGAAGGGCGAGGAGAAGGGTTTGTTATGAAAAAAAAGGTTAAAAAGTATAAAATTATAGTATTTTTTCTTGTTTTCAGGCGGGGTTGATTGTAACAGGGGCGACAGTAACTGTATAGAAAATATGATTGCTGAATAACTCAATATTTTTTTAGTTTTTTGTAAAAAATTATGTTGAGTTAGAATACTGTAAGCAATCTTTGGCTGTGGTTTTGATTGTATAAGTGTATTATTATTACAAAGTGAGATATTCATAGTTATGCAAGTTCAATGTAACTGCTGATTTCAATTAGTGTTATTGAATCTTCTCATTCTTAAGACTCATTTAACTGAAGAGATTGGTTAAGTTTTAGGCAGGAACGAATAAACATTTACATAATAAACAAATAATTTGTGTTATATTTACCTTTAAATTTTTGGTACTATTGACCCACACTACGGGTCAATTGTAACACAAGGAATCATTGAAGAAAAACTGGATTTTTTACCATACCCTTACCGTTTATTATCAATTACCCTCAGAAATTTGTAGATCAAAAACCTACTATTTCAAAAGATTATACGGTTTTGGTTCAGCACCTTTAAATTCTGAACTATGAACAGTTATTCAATAAGTGGTTCAATTGTCCCCGGTCTACCCTACGAATGACGTTGGATGTTAAAAGTTGTATGAAATCCCTTTTCAGGCCGCATCGAGTTGCTACGCCCGAAAAAGGATACTTGCGAGTCTATTAAGTATGTATAAGGAACGTAAAGAGAATATTTCGTTGCATGTTTGAGAAAAAATATTTATAATTAATCTCAACAAAAGGCCTAGTTTCTCCTTCAGGTTGGATTATAAGAATGGTAAATACGTCAACCTAGTCTCAACGCCAATTCTAGAGATCGTGTTCCCGATCGAATCCCAGGCTCTAATGAGCTTTGACAGAAAGCTGGGATTTGTCCCGCTAGGAGGACAAAATATTGAAATAATAAAAATAATTTTACACTAAAATATATTATAAAGATAGTAGATTTTCTGATGTATTTATCCATATCTTTGTCCGCCATCGCCTTCGCGTTCAAAGTAACAGACATGCTATCATTTAATAATAAAATACTGAAAACTTCAACTACCTATTTTTCTCGTAAACGTCTCTTGTAAAAAACTGTGGAATTATTTACTCCCTCGCCCCGTTTTATAAGGTTAATGCGCGAAACGGGAAAGATATTGGAAAATATCACTTTCGAGGGGATTATGTTTGAAATATACCGGGAGATGGGCAGCAGCATCTTCCGAAAGCCTACAACCAATAAACAAAAAAAAGTGCGCCAACCCGCCTGCCAAGCGTGGCGCGTATGGCAAACCCCCCCTTTAATGATAAGTTCCATTTACTTATGGAGGTCCAAAGGCGAAGCGCTGGTAGCCTTGCGGTAAGACGTCCGACTTTCAATCCGGAGGTCTCGGGTTCAAACCCCGGCTCGTACCACTGAGTTTTTCGGAACTTATGTACGAAATATCATTTGATATTTACCAGTCGCTTTTCGGTGAAGGAAAACATCGTAAGGAAACCGGACCTAATCCCAAAAAGGGCCTAGTTTCCCCTCTGGGTTGGAAGGTCTGATGGCAGTCGCTTTCGTAAAAACTAGTGTCTATGCCAATTCATGGAATTAGGTTGTCAAGCGGACCCCAAGCCGGGATAAACGCTAGGAAGAAGAAGAGACTTATGGAGGTCCAAAGGGGAGGCCTATGTTCAGCAGTGGACGTCTTATGGCTGAGATGATGATGATGATGTTTGAAATACGTGGAGGTTTAAGTATAGCAACACTGGCAATCTGTAGGAAGATATATCTTTTTCTGTATACCAGGACGGCACCAAATAAGCATACCGCCCGGTTGATGGTAAGCATAGCTATCATAGTCTATAAATAAAATAAAATAAAAAATCTTTTTATTTCTTGCAATTTAACAATTAAAATTTGGTAAATTAATATTTGACACTCTGTTATCCTATAATTAATAAAATAAAATTAAAATTAGGTGAATCAATATTTGTCATTTTGTTATGTGATAGTCAATAAAATAAAATAAATTACTAGTACAAAAAATTACATATCTATTTTTTTTAATGCAAGAACCCCTTCTGAAAGGGTGAAGGCCTCCTCCAGGCTTGTCCAGCGATCTGTATTTCTTGCTATTATTGTCCACCTCTTCCCTATATGTCGCGCAATGTCATCCTCCCATCGTGTTACGGGATGTCCTTGTTTTCTGCTGCCTGCTGGGCCGGTCATAGTCTATGGATGCCTGCAATTACGCCAATTACAGAGATGTCACATGCGCATTGTCGACCCTTTAATAAACAGGAGGATTCACTGTGTTGACGGCTAATGGGACAAGAGGTTCACCTGTCAACACATTGAAACTTCTTTAAGCTTTCTGGTGACCGGACTCATAGTATCAACACCGTGTTTTTTCGATTTCCTTTAATTGCAAGGTTCCTGAGCTTAAATTAAGTATATTTTTTAAAGACACCAGTGTCCTAATTAGCTCCAGTTCTGAGATAATCAATAGCTTTATAGTGCCTTTCGGATTGCGTAAATCTACATAAAATATTCACTTGTGTGTTACGTCAATAAAACGAGCTTCCTTTGTATCTCGGAGTATAATTACATTGACATTTATTTATTTTATTTTATTTTATTATATTTGGGGCATCAACAGCAATACAACAAATAATACAAAACTTAAATAACAGAGAGAAAGCCAATAAAAGATGACCACAAAAATATAGCTAACATGTGAATATTTCCAATTATTTGGTTGAGTTAATCATAACACCCTAATACCCTAGTTATATTCTGACCAAATAGTGTAAAAATTAAAAAGTGGAAACATCGTAGTGTCGTCCCAAGAAAACGGGACGACACTACTATGTTGTCACTTTTTAATTTCTACACTTTTTGGTCGGAATATACATAAGTGACCGATATAACAATAATTCTAAGAATAAAACACATTTTTATTTCAAACTAATTATGCCATTTCATGTTCTTAATCGTACCTATATGCTCAAATTAAAGGAAATAAAAAATACACGGTGTATAGTCTATCAAAATAAAAATACAGCTTAGAAATTAGTACAAAATGAAAGAACTATTACTTTTTGGCTTTTTTGTTTTTTTTTCGAAAAACTCTTTAAATTGAAAAACTCATGTTATAAGTTACAATTTTTAGGAATACCTACATCTTAACACCATAAATGCCAACAAAAATACCTTAGAAATGAAAATAAGAATCTTACCATTCCTTGTCCATCACAACACCCAAGCCAAACGCGAAGCCGGGAACCTTCCAGGACGATCCTACTTCAAAAGGTATTATCTACCATAGAAATATCACTCATTTACATCCTTTCGTCGGTAGGCGGTGGATAAAACGAACCTAATCTTAAAGGTAATAAGTTCAATATGAAAACTAGTCAGTTATGGCCTTTTGTCATGGGGTAGTGGATAAAACTGGCTACAAATCATAAAGCGGAATTCCTAAGTTACCGTTTCCTTGGAGAGAAATATTGCTGGATACAATGTGTGGGTTTTTGGAGAATATCTGCTTCCGAAAGGTGTGGGAGTTTTAGGGAATCTAAAAAAGCAAAGTATGAACTAATCTTGAAAAATATGGCGAAATATTTTTTTGCCATTTTTAGACACTATTTTTTCGTAATAAATAAGAAAAATAATCTAGTATTCGTAATATTCATAGACATAGAATTGATGTATTTAGGCATCGTTTAAGATAAGTATTGATGAATTTTAACTTTAAAGTGAGATAAATACGACTATTTTTATTAAGATAATGAAATTAACCTAAGTATGTAAGTAAGTTTATTAACATCAAAAGGATTACAACAACTGCACTATTTAAATATTTTTCGCTGGCGCTTAAAATACTTAGGATAAACCTGTGCTATAAGTACCAGCTACCTTCCATTTGACTAAACTTTAGACGTGAATACATATGCAAAAAAGTGTTAATTATACAATTATACTTACAGTATCAATTAAAAAATATACTTTTAAATTTACCTAACTTTTAAACGATAGATAAGATAAAGTTTTTTGATCCAGAACGTGATTTAATCGACTTCACGTCAGTCACAAAGTAACAAGATCGACAAAGTATATTCTCACTCCGTCCACTGTCAGGATTCGAACCCGCGACCCTACGGCTAAAAAGTTCCCTAACGACCTTTTCTTCGATGGACGTGAATGGAATAACGCATGCACACGTTATATATAAAAGCAGTAAGTACATTGCAATAATATATCAAGCAAATGTGCAAATACTCGTATAACTGACACAATCTTATTTTTTTGAGCCGTAAGTACGTGTTACGTACATATTTATTTTACCACGTCCGCCGTTTTTTTACCACGACGGTGGCAAACAAGCATACGGCCACTACCGCAGCCTATGGACGCCTGCAACTCCACAGGGGTCACATGCCCGTTGCCAACCCTTTACAACAAGGAGGATTCACTGTGTGGAACAATGGGGTCCCTCGTCGTCAACACACTGGATTGAGCTCTCTGGCAACCTTACTCAACAGCAGGAACACAAGACTATGAGCAGGGAACGTGTGTGGAAAGTAACGTTTTATCCTCTAGAGTGAAAAGTAATTTGGGTACCAGTTTTGATTTGGTTTTCATGCGTGGATATGACAATTTGGAATAAATATTGAATGCTTTTAACTTTGCATTTTCCTTGCATTGGTACACTACACCAATAAAATTTTATTTATCTAAGGCAAAGGAACGGGCAGATTGGCCTATTGACCAATAAGGACAAGCGATATGTCACTGGATAGCTTATTTGATTCTAAGTTCTAAAACTTTTACTATGGCAGGTACCTAATCCCAAATCATTGTGTGAAAAAAGTTATCGCTGCATAAAAATAGTAGTCATTGTTTGATGGCATATCGATATGAAAAACCGTTGTACAGAGCTAAAACTGGGGAATGCAACCCGAGTTTTTGTACTATGCAGAAACCCGGGTTTCCGGGTAATACCCGGGTTTTTTCATACTAAAAAAACCCGGGTTGCATTCCCTAGCTAAAACCCTATAACAGTAAAAAAATATATACTTATTGATGGAATGGTTTTATTCTCCATGACTTGTTTCACACAGCGATTTAAGATTTTCCGCTAAAAAAAAGTTGTGGAATATGAAAAAACCTTTCAAATGACATAGGTATGGCTTGTCATTATTGGTTTTTAGGCCAGCGTCCATACAAAACTGCCCACCCTCATTTCCGTAGAATTAAAAAAAGCCAAGACTAAATCAGTTTCGAACAAACTATCGCTACTGTGTGTCGCTATACTAGCCGCCCAATCTCCTCGGGCCGTCAGCTTGACATAGGTAAATTGTGTCGCTGCACTGTATCGCCAATAGCCAATACCGTAGGCTTTCAGGAACGGCCGAGAAGCCTTTAGGGCGCTTCCAGATGTTTGCGAATGCGACCCTGTTTATTATGCACAGCTAAAGGACGTTCGTTCACGTAACTGAACGTACAGTCGCCATCAGATCGCAGCGGCCAAGGTGGTCACAAATATCTGAAGAACGCCTCTATTGTCAAGGCGATAAAGTGCATGTTCAGATATTTTTGGGTACCTACCTTGCTTACTTACTTACTGCAGTGGCGCAACGCAACGACCCTAAGTGGATCTTGGCCTCCGACACCAAAGATCGCCAGGCTTCTCTGTTCGCAGCCATATCTGTCCAGTAACGCGGTGTCCAGCGCGGTGAGGTCCTTCAGTACCTCGCCTTTCCAGCGATACCTCTAGGGCGCCCAGATGGTATCAGATGGTACCTTCATCATCATCATCTCAGCCATAAGACGTCCACTGCTGAACATAGGCCTCCCCTTTAAAAAGGGGGGGTTTGCCATGCGCGCCACGCCTGGCAGGCGGGTTGGCTCGCGCAGTTTTTTTTTGTTTATTGTTTAGGCTTTCGGAAGATGCTGCTGCCCATCTCCCGGTATATTCCCTTAGCAGACTCCTACTGCAACCACGGGACGATATGGTGGGGGACAATTCTAAGGCCGGGCACCCCACGGCGGATGGTACCTTGGCTGCTCCGATATATTTGATGGCGACTGTACACCCTATTTCATTTTAAAACACAATATAATTTAGCATTAGAAACTCTCGGATGTCAATTGTAATAAATAGAATGCGGCCGTTAGCATCGTTTTAAAAAAATGTTTGCACACTAATAATACCTGCACGAGACCTTTGTTTAACTTTTTCTTTTCATACCTATACTTAATTTTTTAAGATTAGGAAATTCTTACGATTCTCGTCGTGCAGTTTCTGGGAAAATTATTTTATAATTGAAGTAAATAAAGACTCGAGTAAATGGGCTAAATGGATCGTTATTTTCCTAATCCTAAAGAAACATGGTATACAAGAGGTTTAAACTGAGCCTGTAAATATACCCTAGGCAACCTTATGAAAGTCTGAATGGGCTTTTTAGATTCGACGTAATTTTTTATACGTTTATACATTTCCAGGACATATCCTGGGGAATAAATAATGAGCACGTAGATTCACTAGTAATACCTTTTTGCATTGGCTTATTAAAATAAATAAGTATAATAATGCTCTTAAGTATATAAGAAATCATACAGAATCTATTGGCTGTGTGCATGAGTGTGGCGCCATCTCTTGAGCAGGGGGTGAAAGGGTTTTTTTCTTTTTTATTAATGGCATATACTCCTTGCTTATATGAAATGTCACTGGCTGATTCACTATTTTGACAGTTGACCCTACGGGTGATGTCAAATATTTTGAAATGTGATATTGACAAGAGCCCAATTTCTTGTTACATTGTGCGCTGCGATCGTTCACGTTACCCCCACCATGCACTTCGCACATAGCCAATTGAGCCACAGGCAAAATCTAACTCTCCGAACAACTGACAGGCCGATATTGTCAGGCAGACTGCAGGCGGACTGATAGTCCGTGGCCGCCCTAAGCTGAATGGTATTAATTGTTTCCTCCGCCTCCATGCATGCACGGCACAGGGGGCTCTCTGTCCTACCTATATTGAAAAGGTGTTGGAGTGTATTATGTTATGTCTTGTTGTCAGGAAAATAAAACGCAAATTGTTAAAAACCGGCGTATCTCATGGCAATCACAGAAATAACAGCAATTTGGCATACACATAGTAAATGATAGCGGTATCAGACGAAAATATCCGCTCGGCGACGTGAATGTGAGTTAACGAGCCCTCTGGAAGAGGGTTCACGTAGTTCGGGGGGTTTAGAGGCGACGACACGGTAACGATACGGGTACGAGACGATACAGACATGTCAGGGATTATGAAGACGACAATTTCCACTTGACGACTTAAATAATGTGGTGACGAGTCTAATTCAAGAGATCGGATGCGTAAACTTTTGGCTTTTGGCCATATCAGCGTGTAATGGCTCCTCCACACATCATATATAGAGACGCAACTATGCGTTAGAGGGAGCTAACGATATTGCGATATCGTTCTGTTGTATAGCTGCGTCCCTATGATGGCCCATCATGTAGAGAGGCAGCCTAACGGTGGTTGGGAAGAATGGGAAGCTGTTGCTAACAAACTGTAGTTAATTAATATGCTTGAGTTACTCCATTATTTTAAGCATGTAAGTATAAATTGTACAATTGTCTGAAAAATAACTTCACTCATGTACGGCTCAAAACATGATATAAGTATGTCATGTACTTACTATGTCATCAGTTGGGCGGGCCACGTTGCCAGGTAAAGTCAAGGCAGATGGACTAAAATGTTGCAGAAAACCCTGGACTCTGGCGTTCTTTAGCTCGAGACGACATTCAGATAAGTGGTGTATACGAAGAGGCCCAGCACTCCCAGCAGTGGGCGATAAAAGGCTAAAGTAATGATGAGACGACTTTAAAATCGTGAACTATAAAGAAGTGAGTTCTCGGGTGTATTTCTGTGTACCAATTACAGGCTGCGTCCCAATAATGTAAGACTAACGAACGATAACAACCCGCTACACGTGCTAGCGGCGCGTCCTGCGGCTCTTTCTGTCTACCAATATTTTCTGAATGCATTTTCTTTTCAGGAAATCAGTATTCAGACCATTTTTAGGTAAAATTTTGTACACTTAATATTTAAAATAATAATTAGTATGAATTTGTTGATCGCCTTTTGTCATCACAACGTCATATAATACTGAGATACAATATCACTAAAACGGAGGAACGCGTCAACAAAGTGCTGCCAACACTTTTGACTACATATATAATTTATATTGAATTTAAGGAGACCTAGATCGTATTTGGCGAAGTGCTGAAAGACCTCACTGATCGGACAAACGGCGTTGACCAGAAAAGTCTGGCGATTTTTGGTGTCGGAGGCCAAGATCCACTTCGGATCGTTGTGCCACTGCAGTAAAATAAGACCACACTAAAGTGAGCACGTACTTGTAAGGAAATACAAACATCTGCCTGGTCGCATTTAACCCTAGGGCCACGATGGCAATGGTCGACACCGATTATAGTCATTGCGACCGACAAATGACGACGACCACCGCACCGTGCGTTTCGTGATCAACTCGTTAGAAAGAGTAGATACAAATACGAATATTAAACAAACGAACAGACATCCACTCTTCACTTTTATAGCAATAGATACGACACAAAATAGCTTTATGTTTCCCGAAGTCGTTTGCTTCCTGAGCGTAATCAAATCATAAAATATAATATCGAGGGACCTTATAATATAATTTTATCTAGACGCCGATTAGAATATTAATGTACCATCATTTTAATTGGACATAGACTAGAATTGGATAAGACAATAGTGATGTTTGGAGTTTAGATCATCATCATCATCATCCAGGATTTTGTTCAGGGGGGCCCCATGTCCTTAAAAATCTTGCGGTCCGCCCGTATGCCCCCCATAGTATGCAGAACTTGCGTGTCGGGGGGGGGGGGGCAATAGCCCCTGTTGCCTCCCCCTGGATCCACTCTACTCCGTAACATTCGTATTCGCATTCGCATTCGGACATTCGCATCCTGAATATTCGCATTCGCATTCACGAATGTGAGAAAAAAGACATTCATGACATCCCTGGTAGTGACATATCAGGGGCTTAAAACAATTACGGTGAGGCCAGATAAATGGCAGGTACTAAGTACTCCACCGATAAACGCCCTTAAATAAATTATGATAGTTATTTCATCATCTTAGCTACTTCTGCTGCTGACTGTACTCCACGGCTTCTAGAACAAACAATAAGGCCTCCATAAAAACAAAACTCCGAATCCGAAATGTGGAAAATTCTGCAGGTGTTTTATCGTCGACACGCTCGGGGTTGCTTTCCGACTACGCTTCCGTTCGGTTCACCAATTTAGACAGCACGTGAGATCAAGGGAAAGAGACGTGACATGCCTCCATAAAATACCCACCAGACTACACTGGTCTACACCCCTCTGAGGATTCCTAGGAAATAAGAAGATCCCGGGGCCGGGAGGAATATTAGGAAGGGTCAGGATAAAATGGTGGTTAGTAAAAAATAAGTTTAAAACTCCTATGGGTGTTAGGTAAACGGTGGAATTGGTCGAAAATTGTCGAGATGTCTTTGCGAATTAGGCGGTAACACTATGTTTGAGAGCTTTTGCAGTTTTAATTAAATTCACACGTTTTTTTAAACTGCGTTTTAATTTTATTCGGGACTGTTCTGATAAAGGAATCACACAAGAATATTCTTTTCTCCAATGTGCTCGGAAATTTTCAGCTTACTGTAGCAAAATGAGTACGTGAAGTTCTTCATTTTTTAACAAAACGAATTTAAAAAAATAAAAATCATTATTTACCTGTTTTAGCGGCCGTGAAGTAATTTGTCAACGCCATAAATATGTATACACTTTTGCACCTTACTCCATTGTAATAAGGTTCAAAGTGTATACATATTTTAGGCGTTGACTAGTAAAATCCATTACTGTATTGTTTTTTACCTTTTAAACTTTTCATCCGACTAAGAAATATCATTTCAAACAGCCAATACTTAAGCGACGTCTATACACCGTCTGAACGGCAATCCCTTCAAACTGTAGGATAGAGCGAGATAGTTAGATCAAAAACCTTGGTTGTCTCGTTCTTTGTCATAGCACCGCGTCTGATCGTGCGAATGAGGCTTAATACAATCATAGACAAAACAACTATTTTTAAGGTTTAATCTTGTATCTGTTGCATAAAAGGAGCATATTTAATACTGTCTTAAATAGCTTTTGACGAAAATTTCTTTTTAAATATTATTTGAATGAAAATTGGCAGTATACATAGTTCTTAATACTTTAAAAAAAAATTATAGAGGGAAGCTAATTCATGACATTGAACGCTAATAACGTAACCAAAATCTGTAATTTATTTCATATACTTTACTTTATTTCCTCGCACATTTATAGAAAAGCACTATATATGCCTCGGCGGGAATAGAAATTCGTGGACTCGTCTTATTTTTTCGGACTCAGCTGCGCTTCGTCCGAAAAAATCGCTCATCCACGAATTTCCCTTTCCCGTCCTCTGCAATAATGTACTATTAAGAAAGTGGTTGAAACAACAATAAATTAATTTTTGGATCATAAATAAATACTTTTCAACCGACTTCAAGATTTCGAAGGAGAAGTTTCTTAATTCATTGGGATCTTTTTTTTTTGCTTTATGTATGTACACCGATTAGATTATTATTCGAAGACGGCTGGACCGACTTGGAAAATTCTTGTTTTGTTTGAATACTTCACAGTTGGTCCCATTGTCACCAGGTCTGGATCTGATGATGGGATCTTGGAGAAATCGATGGAACTCTTCAACTATTATAGGCACACGAGTGATTTCAGTATTTTTTACAGCAACTCGGGCATTTCCTCTTGGAAAAGTGGATCCTAAGTGAAGTCGGTTCTTTTTAGGGTTCCGTAGCCAAAATGGCAAAAACGGAACCCTTATAGTTTCGCAATGTCCGTCCGTCCGTCCGTCCGTCCGCGGTCTAGCTCAGTGACCGTTAGCACTAGAAAACTGAAATTCGGTTTGAATATGTGCATTAACCAAGCCGACAAAACGGTAGAATAAAAACGCGAAAAATATATTTTGTTAGGGTACCTCTCCCGTACACGTGAAGTGGGGGGCGCAATTTTTTTTCGTTCCAACTAAGTTGTGTGGGGTATCGTTGGATAGGTCTTTTAAAAAGAATTAGGGTCTTCTTAATCAGTTTTTGGATAAAACGAATACTCTCGGAAATAATAGCTCCGAAAGTTTAAAACAGGGCGTCCCCCCCATCTAACTTTTGAATCGTGGGTCCTAAAATTTTGAAAAAATTTATGAAACTGAGGCCTAATGAGTACCTTCAATGAAAACTATATTGAAATAAATCGGTTTAGCCGTGTTTGAGTTATCATTCAAAAACCCATAGTGAAAGGACGTAAGTAAAAAAGGCGTAAGCGCCGCAAAATTTCCCGTAAGAAACGACCTTTTGAATTAATGATCTCAGTTTACGGAACCCTACACTGAGCATGGTCCGACATGCTCTTGGCCGGTTTTTTGTTTACAATTACTATCTCAATAGGCTAAACTCGAACTCTAGCAGGTTGATGCAGCAGTGTAAAAGACGCCTTAGATGTTTGCATTTGCATAATATTTTTTAAGAGAATCTGTCTAAATGGACTATCACCGCTGTTTCTTGTTAACGGTGACATATCAAATTGCCATCACCGACATCTGTCAAAGCAGCATTCCTGATTTAATCATCCTATTAATCAGATAGTCTGACATGCACTTAAGTTACGAAGATATAATCAGATGACGCCTAAATGCGTCATTGTTACGCGTGGCGTTAAGGGTTAAATTGACCCGATCGGGATCGAATCGGCCACCCTCGTGAACAGGTCGATTGTAACTAATCTGATTGCTCCAGATTCCGAATGCAATTTGATTACTAATTTAGTTTCGACCTACTTAAGTATATCTTATAAGCAACTTGATAGTGGCGATGTACCTATCTATATTGTAATGGCAGTGAGTTAAGATATTTATTAGGCAAGCCGGAGATAATTTGACTTTTTTTTGGGTTGTAGAAAAGTTGTTCAACGGTCTGAAAATTAGGCAATCGGAAGGGAACCGAGTTCTAAAGACGCTCGGCCACTGCTACACTGTATAATTTTTTGGCCCTCAAGAGGATAACATAGTTGAATTCGCCAAAAGGAAAAATTATTTTATTTTCCTTACGAACATAATTGCACTTACTTACAGATATTTCTTTTTCACATTGCGCGTACTAAGTTGAACACATGATTTTCCTGTTTTTCTTTATAAATTATACCTTACCTCAAACTCGTATGGTCTCCTAGAAAATTTAGGGAAAACTGAGAGAACGAATGATGATGATTCATTTCAAAAACCTTGGATGACCAAAAAACGCTTACACACTGTACTTAAAGCTTGTTCCTACATATACACATTTAGTTGTATGATACTTAGCGTTCCTGATCCTATATTGATATATAGGATCAGGAATACAATGATATTTCAACTTTAAAAATAGGATTGGTTGCGGATTTGTTATCAAAATGATTACCATTTGACATCAAATTGAGTGGAGTGAACATGTCGAGAATTATTCTACTCCAAAAACTTGATTTATATGATTCAATATATTTTATAAATCTATTTTAAAAATTTGCCAACAGCTCAGATAAAGACCCTACTATATCTCCCATCAAGCTGTATAGCCCAAGAGTCCAGCTTACTGCACTCTTTACAAGCACCCATTATTTAGTAGTTCGGTAAAACTACTGAAATATGGCCATGAACGGACTTTTCAGCTTTTCACTGGAAAATGCCAAAAAATGAGCAGGTTTATCTGGGTTCAAGACCTAAGTTATGGCCAGGAGTAAGCCAGTAGCGAAGCGTTATTTAGATGATAAAAGGCATTATTGATTTGCTGTTGAATTATAGTAGTAAAGTAGTCCGCCTTGAACGTAAAATTTGTATTTAGAAAACAACGCGTTGGTCAATGCCACTGCCACTGTTTTTCAAATTAGTAAACTAGATGCCATATTCTAATCTTGAAATACATAAACAATACATTAAATTAGTATTTTAATATTCAATAAAAATTCAAGGTTAACTTAAATAAACTTATGTGAACTAACTTAAAAATTAAGTATTTTAAATCGAAATAAATCTAAAATTGAATAGACATTAAAAACACAATCTATCTTAAACATCCAACTCAACAAATAATCAACCAATATTGAAGTTGTATTGTAGTTGCATCGGAATAGTTTTCAAGCAAATTCTGACGTTTCTGGTTCAGACGTTTAGGCGCTAGCTGTTGCGTTGTTAAATGCATTGGAGTTGTATTGAAGTTGGGTCGTGTCTAAACGTGTTTTAAAGTTAGAACACTGCCCCAGGATATCAAGACGCATATGATAATCGCTTATTATGTCTTCTAGTTCCTTAACACCTACACCGGTTCTGTTCATATTAAAAAAAACCGAAATGTAGTCCATCCTAACAGCTAAAGTTAAATATTAAAACTCACTTCACTCTCGCTCTGTCGATGACTCTCTCCCTCGCATTTATTGGTACGTAACCGATGCATACAAATTCATATCAATATCAAACCATGACTCAAAAATGTATAATTCTGAATGCCGCACCTAGGTTTAAATATTGAGCGGCCATTTCACTTCATTTCAGTTTTACTGACGAAGTTTGGAATTAAAAAATAACACTGGCATGGTCGGGGCGCAGATATTGCAACTTTGGGAAGTTATTTTATTACTAGGCTCTGTTACGATCATGAAATCGAATATAGTTGCTACATATCGATACATAATACAATACATTAGTGGCCCGTATATTAGCTTTATAGTTTAATACATTAAAAAAATTATCAATCCCTTACACAACTCCAACCCACAACAAATAATCAACCAATATTTGAGCTGTATTGGATTGGAGTTGTATCGGAATCTGATTCAGACGTTCAGTCGTTAGCTGTATTACGTAGTTAATTGTTGTTGTATTGAAGTTCGATCGGTTCTTAACGTACTCTAATTTTAAAATACACTAGTTGTCCGCCTCGAACTGAAAACTCGCCATTTACTTGCAAACGAGTTGACCAATATAACAAGACCCCAAGGAGGATTTTTTTTCTCCTTCTAGCTCCGTAACCACTTGATCGATCCTGCTCATATACGAACTTACAAATTTTATGTATCTCTGCTACAGCCCCAAGAAATTTCATAAAGATCAGAAAAACGTTACTAAAGTTATCGTCAGACAAACTGTCGAAATCAAAAAGTCATCCAAATGCCGAGACGTCTCAGTAGCCAGGTGACAGTTTGGTCTGGAGTTGTTTGTAAGAACTCACTTCGCTTACGCTCTGCGAGTTCGATAAACAATACATTCAAAACAGAATGTGTTTCAAATGTAACTCCAACACACAACAAATAATAAACCAATATTGAAGTTGTATTGGAGTTGCATCGAAATAATTTACATGCAAATTCTGATATTTCTGATTCAGACTTTAAACGTTAGCTGTATTGCGTAGTTAACGCATTAGAGTTGTATGGAAGTTGGATCGTATATAAACGTGTTTTAAAGTTAGAATACGGCCCCCTAGGCTAAATCGAATACAGTAGATACATGTCGATACATAGTAAGTAGGTACAGTCACCGGCAATAGTATCTTCCTATAAGAAGGCCGCAAAAATATATGACGCGCTCTTATGGCCCTAGAACAGCGTGTCACATATTTTTGCTGCCTTCATGTAGGAAGATACTATTGCCGGTGACTGTACATACAGTAACTGCATACTCTTTATAGGGTAATCCTAGCCATTGATTCATGTTTTTTTTAATCTAACTATCTTTGCTATGGATTAAAACATCCCCCGACATAAAGTGTAACGGCCTGGACGCGTCGCGTGAAAAATAGCGTTTTTATCCCGCGATATATCGCGTTTATCGCGACTCTGCTGAACGATGCCTATTTATCTCCTTTTCAATATAAAGAACGCAAAAAGTGAATATACTGGCGTTATCTGACGAAAAGACTTTATGCTATATTTTATGTTTAAGGACATTTTAAAGTCACTTTCTGTATTAAATTATAAAATGAATCCGTAAGAGTATACGTATTAAAAGGCAGTCAGTATGTAAATAAAATTTAATAAAACGCGCAATAATAAAACATACAGTATTTTTATGCATTCAGTCAACTTTAGTAGCCCCTTAGCTGTGGGAACGCCTCTCAGGTGGTCATAAAAATGACGGGTAATCTGTGGCTCGACCTGCCAGGTTCGCTGCATTCGCGTGTAGACTTTTTGTAATATAACCGTTAAACGTATATTTGCCTCGCTCTAACTTATTTCGTCGTGGAGTGAACGAAGCAAGACAGCTAGCAAGCGAACATTTGAATGTTCAACGGTGGAAATAGTCGTTAAATTTCGTCAGTCAAAAACAGTCACTTGGATGAGTGAGTTCTTACGTGTTTTAAGGTTATAATTGTTGATTTTTATGGTGAAACCTTTAGAAATCTGTGGAAATGTAAGTAAACTTTTGTTATTATTATGTTTGAGTGTGGTTTTTGAGTAATATCGGTGTTAAAACTGTGAAGAAAACAACATGCTAAGTCATAGCCGGAACTTTCATGCTCGATTTCTTGTTGTTTTCTTATGTTTTACCATGTCTCATAACAATCATTATCTGACGTAGTTCGTATATGTTTTATTTAATACAATGAAATTAGCTTAAAATCTGTTTAAAGTGATAAATAGCTTACAAATTAAATAACGGTCGGCACATGACCTCTCGGGCTTCGCCACAGACTAGACGAAAACCTGCAAGGCTGTCGCCACAGACTGAACGAGAACCTGCGAGGCTGCCGCCACAGACGGCACAGTCATGTTACTAACGCACGTTTTCATAGCATGGACATGCCACTTACTAAGAAGCAGCTTTTAACAGATTAAGTGTTTTTTTTAAATAATGTTTATAGATTTATGTCATATAATAATACAAATATTCTAAAAACAAATGTGTTTTTCTTCACTTATTTACAAATATCCCTTCAATTCACTCACCCATATCACTTTCACGATCTAGGTATGTCCATATTAATCAAACCAGAGATATGTGATTAGGTCTATATATATCTTGTTTTCAGATTAAGTTTTTTGGTGTTTTTTGTTAAATAGGAGCAAGTGCAGTTATTTTGTTTTAAAGTCTGTTTTATTAATATCCTGGGAAATTAAATTTCTTTGGAGCAAGGCTGCTGGTTGCTGAGATTTTTCAACATTTTGTGGGCAATCATTTTGCATGAATAAATAAATGCATTTTTTAAACATCTCTTACCTTATAACTACTACACCTGCAATAGTATTGCTTTGGCCACAGATAGTTCACAACGTTAATTTCTTGTTTATGTATATAAATTTAATACCTAGGGTGTAGTAAAACTCCACAATGCATGTAATTCGAAACCCACTTACGTGCGCCATTTCTAGGACAGACATAATTTCAATAAAGTTTTCAAATGGTGTATTTTGTATATTTTATTAATAAGCCTTTTAGTTTATGATATGATTTTTTTATGTGTATAACTACATTATGTACATAATTAAAGCAACAGATGAGCCTCAAAACCGTTTCTTTTTTAATTATTATCGAAAATAAGAGATAATTTTCGGTACCCTTATAATGAACCCAGCTGTACAGTTTTTTGATGCAAGTTTTACGGTGGTAATTTCAAGGTACTGTTAGATAATTTAATAAAGAGTAGAAAAAATACAAACTATAGACTGTATCATTGTAAATAAAGGAATTAATCGCAATTTTCCACCTGCATTTCGAACTGGAAACCCTGTCTGTGGGGCAGACCCCGCAGGCTGCCACAGATGGGGGAGAGCGGCCATTATCATCTCCCACAGCTGAGGGGGTAGGTATTGCCGTTGTCTATTTTTAACCGACTTCAAAAAAGGAGTATGTATGTATGTATGTTAGCGATTATTTCGCGTTTTTACCCTTCGAAGGCCATGAACTTTGAATATGTAAGTACCTACATAGTGCGTTCAGTTCAATTCATTTATTTTCACAAAAAGCACTTACACTTACAAAAAGGTATTTTTGCTTTGGTAGTATCTAGATACTAAAACTGTTTGATATTACAAACTAAAGCAAGTCAATAAATTACACTGTTAAAAATATATGGCAAAAGTGCGTGTGTAAAAAAAAACATGATCAGTTAATTTTGAGTTGTCATGTTCTTAACGCCATTTAGACATGGTGTAGTACTAGGTACTACACCATGTCTAAGTTGCTATAGCTGTCAAAGTCACCTTCACGTTTTAAATACAATAATATACCCTCAGTATATCTATGTTCTACAAAAACATTATCTGTATTGAATCTAGGTGATTTTGATTCAAAACTATAATCCGTAGTTTAATAAATAACACAGAGAAATACAGTGAAGCCAAACGTATGGTTCAATAATTTTCATTCAGTCTGTTTCAATAAGGCTTTGCCCCGGGCATTCCATTTCGACATTAGCGTAAGCCTACGAATTCACTGTAACGTGCACAGCGCTTACATACATGCAGCGAAATCACTTTAATAAAAAAACGCCTGGTTTGGAAATACATCCTATTTCGACATTAGTGTAAGCCTCTGAATTCACTATAACGTGAACAGCGCTTAGTCACATACAGTGTTACCATATTAACAAAAAAACGCCGGAATGGTAATAGTGTTAGCTGTAGTAGTCGTCTGGATGAACGTTACTTACGGATTCACTATAGCAAGCACAGTACGAGTACACAAAAATCACTTTAATACAAGGCTGCTACTAAACTAGAGCTTTTCAGTAGTGTATCCCTTCTCAGTTCGTTTTTTGATGAGAATGACATTTGAACCTTTGTAAACTTTCTTCTTCAATTGTCATACGAACTGTACTTAAATCTGTCGTCTGTCATTCATTTACCAATTCTTGCAACAAAGTTCTAGAAATTTAATTAGACTTTTGAAAGAAGAAAACGTAAAAACGCCTTGTACGCGACGGAAACGTCATGGGATTTATACGTAATTAGACAGTTAATAACTAAAATTCAGTTCCGTTTCACTTTTTCACAAGCTGTGCTCAACTCATCATTGATTAAAGTATCGCCATAGTATTTAAAAGAAAGAAAGAAAATAAAATCAGGATGCTACGTTATTCCTTGAGACTAACAGAAACGAGTAACTCTAAGAGCGTCACTTTAAGGGTCACAGCATAGCCCGTAGTAAAAACTTGCGGTTTTGCTCTCAGTACTCCTACTGTTCTAATCTGCGCAAATGCTGTTAACCTCTAAAGTAATCCGCGTAATGTATTGTATTGTATTTTTATTCCCACAATGGCAGCCGCAGTGCCGACATGCTGAAGGTCACATTTCTCTTCACTAATATGCAAATTTCATGAAATATAATCCTGTCATGAAAAATTAATGATGTCTACATATGGTTTTCTTATCATCTATGTAACACGATGCAATGATTTATGGAAGTAATATTGATAACAAAATGTATAACTATTTTATACTTCCTTTTTTAATAACAAAAGTGCATTTTATCATCGTGCGATTCCTAGGAAAAAAATGTAGCAAGTGACGGGTATTTTTTTGATATTTCTGAGTGTATTGTATCTTTTTATGGTGACTTTGAATTTGAAACAATTGAAGATGCTTGCCTCCATCTGAATTCCACCACACACAACCATAAAGAGTTGCTAGACGCCCGGAATTAACAATGAAGATATCTAGGTACTTATAGGTATCTAGATATCTATCATTTACAACGATTTACAATTTACACGTTACCAAAATTAGTCAAAAATTAATTTATATGGCTAAACTAAATCGTAACGAAATTGTGAAAATTAAGAAAAGATAGACGAAGGTAATCGTGTAGGGAATGCAACCCGGGTTTTTTAGTATGAAAATACCCGGGTAATACCCGGAAACCCGGGTTTTTTGATACTAAAAAAACCCGGGTTGCACTCCCTATAATCGTGTGGCAGCGGATCTGCTGCAGCTTCGCGTCAACAACTGGCAAGAAGTTGCGCAGGATCGGGATAGGTGGCGTGCTCTCATTTCGGAGGCCAAAATTCTCTTTGGATCGTTGAGCCAAAATAGTTAGTTAGACAAAGGTACAAAAAAATTGCAATTGACCCTATTTTGAGGTGCAACAACTCTTTACACCTCAAAATAAAGAAAAATAATAAATAAGACACACCTCAAGTAGTAGGTAGATCTAAGTCTAGAGAACCTCACGTCAAGCCCCAGTTAGGATGAGGCACATGTCACAAGAAGCTGGTGCAATTAGCGAAGTTGTGAGATGATCATCGCACTGAAGTGTACACTGTCAGGACATTGTAAAGGGCCCATCTTTAACTAATACAAGTACTACTATTAAACTACTACTGTTGTACAATTTTACAATTGCGAAAAAAAAACAACTGAATTTTTTATTGCACTCTACCAATAAAAAAACTTGATATGTAGTTTCGCTGACCTATGCCTATGAACAGCTGCCAGACGCCCGGTTTTAGTAATACTAAAGTTAAGCTCCTAGTTAGGAAGAGTGAGATATGCCAAAAGAAGCCTGCAATTAGCGAAATTGTGAGATGATAATCGCTTTGAAATGTACAGTGTCGGGATATTGTAAAGGGTGCACATAACATTTATATTTTGCATACTTTGCCTTCACGTTTTCGAACGAGCAGAGCGTAAACGAAGTGAAGTTCTTGCAAAAAACTTCGGACACAAGTGTCACCTGGCTACTGAATCGTCTCGGCATTTCGATGGCTTTTTGTATTTGAGCGTTGTTCCACGATAACTTTAGTACTGTTTTTTTTATCTCTATGTAATTTGTTGAGGATATAGCAAAGATACATATTATTCGAAAGTTCGTATATGAGCAGGATTGATCGAGGGTCTATGGAGCTGGAAGGCGAAAAATATGTTTATAATGGTCTTGTTAAATTGGCCAATTCGTTTGCAAGTAAGGCGCGAGTTCTCAGTTCAAGGCGGACCACTAGTATTTTTTGTATCAACAGTAGACATTTATTTAGGCTACTTATGATCTTAACTTTCGCAAATGAAAACAAAAAAAAATCGAATGTAGAATTGTATTTCATGCATTTACGAGTATATTTAATCCGTCCGCCAGTGCACACACAAGTAATGGGTGCTCGCACAATCGAGTTCTCAAACTGTCCGCGTCCGCACCCGCGTCGCGAACTTTGACAACCGTAGCTCTCATACATGCACCCCTTACTTAAGTACTTATACCTACTTGAATACTTAAACTTATACAGGGTGGATCGTGCCGTATGAGCAAAAATTAAAAATCAGAAGATAACTAGTAGTAGATTTTTGTTGCAAAAATGGGTGTCCTTACTCGTTTACTCGAAAATATTACATATTCATTTAATCAAAGTTTTTATATAATTAGTTTATTTATATGCCTACCCGTGAATCAGCCTGTAGGTTTTATAAGTATAATTCAGATTTAGCTACTGAAAAGTTGTTGTCGGGGGACAGAGGCATACAAAAATTGATAACTTGTTTTTATAATTGCAATCCCCACACCAATAAGTAAATACTTACTCCATAAATCCGTCAACACCGACTAATGCGTGTTCCACTGCCGCGTTAATCAGTCGACGGGGGCGTATCGCCTCAGTTGCGGCGCAGTGGAGCGCGCGTACTACTAGTTAATTACCGAATACCTTGGTATTCCTACAAATCCTGGTTTGTCGGAGTTGCTATTTTTGAGTAGGTATAATAGTCAAAGTTAGCTCTCCATCAGATATATCGGAACGGCCAAGGTGGTCATAAATATAGCAACACCTCTATTGTCAGGGCGATAAAGCGCATGTTCAGATATCTTTCAGTACCTGCGCCACTCCGATATGTTTGATGGCGACTGTACAATAATTCAAAGTGCTATGAAATTCGATATTGAAAGTTGTAAGTGTCAGTCAGTGATGATGAGGATGATGATGATGATCCTTCCGGCCGATTTCGACCAAGGCGACCACTTCAACTCCTAGTTAATAGTTCGGCGCTCGTGCGCCCGAAGATGACTGACGTAGCCGATCTTCGAGGTGAACCCCCGTGCACATCAGTACTATGTGCTTATTTGTCAATGACATTAAAAATTCCCTCACAGATGTATTGGCTGTGTGCATGAGTGTGGCGCCATCTCTTGAGCAGGGGGTGAAAGGGTTTTTTCTTTTTTATTAATGGCATATACTCCTTGCTTATATGAAATGTCACTGGCTGATTCACTATTTTGACAGTGACCCTACGGGTGATGTCAAATATTTTGAAATGTGATATTGACAAGAGCCCAATTTCTTGTTACATTGTGCGCTGCGATCGTTCACGTTACCCCCACCATGCACTTCGCACATAGCCAATACCGATAAGACCGCCGATTATTTTGCCTCTACTCTTTAAAACTGTAACTTAATTTCGAAGCAGCAATAAAGGGAATATGTGTTATGTTATGTATACACCGTGTACCAAATTACTTCTAGTTTAATTTGTCCGCCCGCCCACGGGCGCGGCTGTAATTTCGATGAAACACGGCGCTGACGGATTGACAACACGTCGACGAATTAGAGATAATTGTAGAGCTGTGCTCTATGGCGCGTGGCCGTACATTCCGGGTGGGGCTGGTACTGGGGGCAATTTTTTATTTGGAAGAAACTTTAACATAACATAAATACTCTTTATCTACACCCATATCATAAACCCTCCATGATGCATTCAAAAACCGCACGTTATGACCACCATAAAATCCGGCCTGCTCCCCGATCGCCAGCACGCGCCCCTCCGACCGCCGCGCGCCGGCACAATCGAGTTCCATGGCGATGGCGGTGCAATCCGTGCAATGGCAGTCATTCAATCATCATTTAGGGTTTATAATATGTGTGTAGATAAAGCAGTGTATGCAACTGTACGTAATTAGGCCTTAAAACACTCGTGTGATCTTATTATGAAACTCACTTCGTTCGTTTCATAAAACCACACTCGTGTCTTAAGGACCCCTATTACGTAACGTTCATAGGTGCATTATATTAATGCCTAAATTGAAGAATAAATAAATAAGAATAAGAATAACAGTTACATAAACTACTATTAAGTACACGACAAAATAAAGAACACACAAAAAAAAGTTGCCAAAAAAGTAAAGTAGTAGTTTAACAATTGGTGGTCTACTAACTTACTAACTTTATATTCTGATAGCTAAAAAAAACTTTTATTTAATGATCTTTATATGACTTTTTTCATTGGGTGACAACAAAAACTCACTTGCTACTAACACAAGTTCATAGTCATAATGAACCGTAATAGTAACAAAGCAAGGTTGATTTTAGTTTTTTTTTAATTAGTAAGTTTTGGTTGTCACTTGATGACTTGTTCCAGTAGGTGCGGTTCACAGGAATGCAATACGGATCGTAGTAGTTTATATTTGCTAATAATACGGTTTGATTATAATAATTATATGACTAATAACTAACTTAATCTTTTGCTCGTATTAAATGTTTCGTCTGTTTTACTATCATATAAAATTTTGCTAGTATAACATGACCCACCTTGTATACTCAACGTGACAAACATTGCAAAGCCATTTAGAATTATGTACTTTTTAATTACTGATTTGCCAATCTTTCAAAAAGTTACCACTTTTTAGTGGATTTAATATGCTTATATGTATATAATTATGTATGTTATTTTCTTACTGGAGCTAAATGACAGAAAACACTACATAGGCGAGTGATAAATAATAATTATTTTCCATAATTTTATAAAATGTAAGTAGGTAGCTATGCGTTCATAAACTCATTGGCGTTGAAGTCGTTAAAAGCTTTCATCTCTTAATTTATCACCTTATATTGAGTTTAGTTTTTTTAAAGATGATATTTAGAGAATGTGTTTATTCCAAATTTGAACAGTTTTGGGTGTGAATTGTTTGTAAGTCTGCAATATATAAAATGTGATAATCCAAATTGAAAGGCTTTTAGTGGCCGGCGCTTACGACTTTATTGCTTGTAAATTATATTGAATCTGTACAAAGACGCTAGAATAACGCCTTTTTAATATGGATTGTCACAAAATCATATTTGGCTGTCAAAATATGTTCTACAAATTGTGTTGTGCAATCAAAGCACAGATTCTCACAGTCATTAAACAACAACGCACTAAGGGGTCATTCCCAAATCTCCCAAATTGTAAAAATCGCGCAGTCTGTTCCGCACTCTACGCACCGACACATAAACTGTGTTTTCCTGGCCATGGCCACACCCTTCCAATTACCATTACGCTCGCACCGACCTGGAAGAAACTCAAATTATTGTTAAGTGCGTCGCACAGTGGGCGATAGTTACAAAATATACCTTATGAATAATATGAATATATGTTTACATTTTCTAGCCGGATCGATTGCTATTGCGTACTTTCTGTGAAAAGTTTATTGATGTAGTTAATCAACAAAATTTGCTAAAATATGTATAAGCCAAGGTGCCATATTCTTATTTTAAAATACTTAAACAGTACTCCACCTCAAATATAACTCCAACACACAACAAATAATCAACTAATATTGAAGTAGTGTTGGAGTTGCATTGGAATAATTTACAAGCTAATTTTGATATTTCTGATTCCGACGTTTAGGCTTTATTGCGTAGTTATTGCTGTCAGGGCTTGTAACCGGTTAATGCAAAAAACCCCGAAATGATCCAATATATTTAATTATTTTATGGTTTTTATGTAAAACCCGATGTTTTATTATAGTTTTCACTTCAAATTATAGGATTTTTCGATTGAGTATAAAACAGTAACGAAAAGAACGAAAAAACAAACCGGTTTTTACTATGGATTTCGGTTACGGTTACAAGCCCTGATTGCTGTGTTTTAAAGTTAAAATACGGCCCTAGCTCTACTACACCTCTAAAACTTTGTAAAGTTTTTTTAACAGTATTAAAATTATTATCAAATGGAAGTATTATCAAATGCATTATTTTGACAGATTATTAAACAATGTCATATAGTGATAACCTAAATATACCTATAACGCTTATAAACTAATTTGAAGTATTTATTTGAGATTAAAATTTAAAAACCTGCTTATGTCATGCGTCACACATATCATATCTTACAATACGTATATCATTTAAATCTAAAGAATCTTGAAGAACTACGCATTATTGTATGCATTATCTTTAATGTACTACTATTACTGTTTTGAAAAAATAAGTTTCTTGCCGGTAATAAGTAATACTTCTCGGGTCAGAGGTGTAGGGTTAGAACTGGTGGTAGTTTCTTTTTTCTCTCTGACGTTCATAAGTGCATTGTAATGTGCCTAAATTGAAGAATAAATATCTTTTATCTTTTTTTTTATCTTTAAAGTAAAGTATATCCTTAGCTACCGCACAAGTCCACCCACCCCGTTTCGCGCAGGGGATATTTTTATGCATGACGTTTAATAATAGAGGAGAGAATCGATGCCCCCTCACCACTACGCATATGGGGGTACTGTCTTTTACCCCATAAAAGGCAAGGTGGGCTTTGCGATACACCCTGCATATTACAAGCCGTGTTTTATTTTATTTGGTTTGGTTTGGGTGATTTTTAAACATGTATTTCGGTCCTTTGGACGAATATCTCTGCTGGCATTGGTTTGTTTTTAACCGACTTCAATTTCATAGGAGGAGGTTCTGTATTCGTTTTGGTGTTTTCTTTTTAATTTGTTATCAACCGCTTAAGTTAGTGAGGTGATCTGTGTCTTGATATGAATGGGTTATTAAATTTATGTCAATAAATATATAAATGAGGATTGCTTACGATGTAATAACATTGGTTTTCAGAATCACAATCGTTTTATAAGATTTGCGCTATTTCTGTAAAATTAGACTCGTGCAGCGTCGACTATTATGTATACAGGGTGTCCCAGAAATCGACGTCAAGCCGTGAATTGATGATAGAACAAGTTATAACAGTTATCAGAAAAATACAAAAAAAAATCTATCACATGTTCTTCAAAAATTATGGTCACTTTAAAAATTTACTAGAATATTCACGCCCTGGTCTCTTATCTTCTAGTAAATTTTTAAAGTGAACATAAATTTTGAAGAACAGGTTATAGATTTTTTTTTGTATTTTTCTGATAACTGTTATAACTTGGTCTATCATCCATTCACGGCTTGACGTCGATTTCTGGGACACCCTGTATACGATAGCAAAGTGAAAAAAAACCGGAGCATATTAGCGTGAACTTGTTATATAACTTCTGTCACCTGACCATTTTCACCCGACTTTAAGATTTCGAAGGAGGAGGTCCTCAGTTCGTCGAGATTTTTGCTTTTGCTATTCTTTTTATGGATTTGTCTTATTTTGTTAGAAAGAGTACGTCACAGTGAAGTCAAATCAAAATTAAAAAAATGGTTTTCTACTCTATCATACAATGACACAGAAGACATAATACATACTTACACTTGGTCTGTGGTCAGCTAAGCTACTCACACTCATTCACGACTCACAGGTACATACCCCTACTCACATACACAGTTACATACCCACACACAACTTACACACACACACACACACACAAACACACACACACACACACACACACACACACACACTTAGGTTAATCTTAGTTAATTAATTTTCATGTTTTTCTACTTATCACATTTCATGTTTTATAACTACAAAACATGGTGCATTCCAAGATACAGGCTTCAGCCTAGTTTGGAATGCACCAGACAACCCGGTAATCTGTTAAACTTTGTTTGATTCATAAATATTACTTACTTACTTCCAGTTGGTTTCATTGTCATCAGGTCAGGATCTGATGATGGGCTCCTGGAGAATGCAGGAACTCTTCAAGTATTGGCACAGTTCTATAGCTCAAAAAATACTCAAACCACTATTGATTTCAGTGTTTTTTTACAGTAGCTCGGACATTTGCTTTCGGAAATGTGGAAACTAAGTGAAGTCGGTTATTGATAGTTTGTACCTTAATCCTTAATCAATAACTAAGTACAGTTCACATTTAAAATAAGTATGGCAGAAGCGTGGTTGAGGTTAATAAAATTTAATTACTAAAATATGAGCAGGGGCCGTATTCTAACTTTAAAACACGCACAGACACGATCCAACTTCAATGCAAATCCAATACAATAACAACACAATACAGCTTGCGACTACACGTCTGAATAAAAAATGACGGAATTTACTTGAAAATTACTGCGTTGCAACTACAATACTACTTCAATATTGGTTGATTATTGGTTGAGTGTTGGAGTTACGTTTAAGACAGATTGTGTTGTAAATGTATTGTTTTTACATTTTAAAATTAGAATATGGCACCAGGATCGATACAGGCGCTAGAAGGCGAAAAGTAATTATCATAGAGGTCTTGTTATACTGGTCACGTCTGTAAAAAAAAGAAAGTATAGCCACAGGGTGTAATTATAAATCGCGAGTTCTTAGTTCGAGGACTACCTGGTATTAATACTGTAGCAAGTGAAGTGCCTACGGCGCTACGCTTGAAGGAATTCTACGCCGTAGAGCGTAGCATGCACCTGACGACTATTAGCAGCACTCATTTGTCATATTATGGGGCCGTATTCTCTTTAACGGCCTCCTAGCCTAGTCGGTAGTGACTCTACCTATGAAGCAGGAGGTCCCGGGTTCGAATACTGTAAGTCAGGGCATTTATTTGTGTGTTTATTACGGATATTTGTTCCTGAGTTATGGATGTTTTCTATGTATTTAAGTATTTATCTATATCCGTATATTATATACATATATCGTCGCCTAGTACCCACAACACAAGCCTTATTGAGCTTACTGTGGGACTAAGTTGATTTGTGTTTGTCCCATAATATTCATCGAACTCGCGGAGCGTAAGCGAAGTGAGTTCTTGTTCTTACAAACAACTCAAGACCGAACTGTCACCTGGCTACTGGGACGTCTCGGCATTTGGATGGCTTTTTGATTTAGATAGTTTGTCCGACGATAACTTTAGTAACGTTTTTCTGATCGACGTTATGAAATTTCTTGGGGCTGTAGCAGAGATAGGTACATAAAATTTGTAAGTTCGTATATGAGCAGGATCGATCAAGTGTTTATGGAGCTAGAAGGAGAAAAAAATCCTCCTTAGGGTCTTGTTATATTGGTCAACCCATTTGCAAGTAAATCGCGAGTTCTCAGTTCGAGGCGAACTACTAGTGTATTTTAAAATTAGAATGCGACACATGGAGTTATAATGGATATGTATTTACTAAAAGTAAGGCAAGCTGTTGAGAGTAGTTTTTTAAACGCTAGCTATTGTACATAATATATAAGTCAATTTTGGCCATTTTGTGATTTGGCGACTTTTCGCTTTACGGCGACGATATTCTCATATATATTTGTATTATAGCTATGTTCTTTTTTATTGTATTGAGTATAGAAAAAAAAGTAAGGAACCTAGTTTAAAACTGCAAGCACATTTGAGCGAGGTGCTGGTGATTGCGCGTGCGTTGCAACTCTTGCAATAAGCGGAACTACAACGCTTATTACACGGCGCAGCACACTGGCGTTTTAAAACGATCGTTTGTATGAGAAAAAGCCGAACGTCGTAAATGGTCGCACACTGACCCGCGTATTCATAAACGTGTTTCAAACCTCAAAATTATGTTTGGTCTGCTTCTAACAAACACAACTGTCAAAGTGAGAGATAAGGACAAGATGATTTAGTTAAACGAGTTATGAAATACGTTTATGAATAAGCGGGATAAGGTTTTCAAATTATACGATAAGTAATGCCTGATGTACGTATGAAAGTTGTACCTACTCGTATTTAAGAAATAACAATCAACTAAACTAAGCTTTGTGGTTCTAGAGGAATTTCTTTTCACGAGAATGCTCCGGCTGTGGAATGAGCTTCTTACCGAGGTTTTTTTGAGTAACTACATATACAATGTATTTATGGGGTTCTTATAAAGCAGCATACAGATAACGATTTCAATCTAGGAGAATGAGGTTGATATTTCAGATCGTATTAATGAGTTTTTCGGAACTTAAGTCAGTAATGTAATATGATACTCGTATTTATCAGATCCTTTTTGGTGAAGGAAAAATATAACGTTTCCTCGTCCGTCTGTGTTGGAAGTTCAGATATCAGTCACTATCGTAGAAACTAGTGTCCTTGTTTTTGCATCTTGGGATTCTATGCCTAGCGGGCCCTAGCCTCCATTAAACCGTGGCAAAAAAGCTTTAGTAAGATAATCGTGTTAATTAACTGAAATCAACAAAAAACCGCAAATGAAAGCGTTTTGTAACGCCAGTGTGAATTCACAAAGCGTCTCCAACAGCACAAATGTACTCGAAGCGAATTACAACTTTCTACGGCGTTGTAGCACTCCTGGGCTCGCATTCTCAACGCTAGCTGAAGTATATTAACGTGTTGAACTCAGGGTATGCTCCGTACTGGTTATGCATGAAGAAATCGGAAATTTCCCGATCATCATTAGTCGTTCCCTCAAAGCTGTGGATCGTGACATCATGTCCTTCTGTTGAAGATCAGGTTCCTCCACAGGCTTCTATCCCTTGCTGCGTACATGGCTTCGTGAAGTTTTAATTGCATGGGTGCAGTAATTTGGGCACACCTACTTGCGGGGGGAGGGCCTCTAAGTCTTGAACCTTCAACTTTTCCCGTCATTATAATTCCCTCCAAGCTATCCGTAAGAGTGGCCGAAGTATTTGAGTATGTGGTCCTGGCACGTCGTCGACAACCGGCGTTTTATGCCATATACAAATGTAATATGGCTGAAACCTATTTTTATGTTAGAAGTGCACTACTCAAACAATAGTAGTACCTAGATGTCGTTTACGGCTGCTGTAAAGCCTATGTAGATCAAAATAAATGCAAAAGTTTTAAGGCATTGAAAATTTCGTCAATTTAGTTACTTTGAAGCCATAGTTTAATTGCTAAAGTGATCGAGCCCCGGCAAGGCTTATCGTGTAAGTTATTTTTGGGTTGATTATTTTTTCAATGTTTTCAAAGTTTGTATTTCGTCAGGTGACAAGCAAAACTCACTAAGTACTACCACAAGTTCATAGCCATAATGAACCATAGTAACATAACAATGTTGATTTTCGATAAAAAAAAATTTTTTTGCAATTATTAGTGAGTTTGCTTGTCACGATTTGATTTCATAACAAACTATGCAAAATTGTAGCCGTGAATTGGTAATTTCATGAAAAAATCGTGGGTGGAAGGTAATAACAGTAATCTGTTGCTTATCGAATGTGTTCGTGTTGCTTGCTGTAGTAGTCATCCTCCTAACGTTTATTCTGGCTTTTTGCTATGGCTTTTTTGAGCCTAGGGGTCCACATGGCAACCCATACCAGGAATTAGCGTAGGCACTGGTTTATCCAAGCGACTGGTATCTGACATTCCAACCCACACGGAAAAAAAGCTTCCGGGATATTCTCCATCTAAGACATTATTATATTATGTTGAAAATATTTCCTCGTGACAAGCATTTATTTCCTTTAACGAAAATAAACTATAGTTTTAAATATAACGAAGCAAATATATTATTACAGGTTTTCTAGTTTTTTTTTACGTAAGATAATACTTGTTTGATTAAAGTACAGTCTCTCTTATTTACTCAATATACTAACTCTTGAAACAATACATTTTCGTATTTCTATTTTAAGAAAACGTGGGTTTATTAAGCGGAGAATCATATTTTTGGCAAAGGAAATGAATACTTGTCACAAGGAAATATTTTCAAGATAATAATAATGTCTTGGATTGAGAATATCCCGGAACTTTTTTTCCGTGCAGAGGGAAAACTAGGTCTTGTTGGAATTAGGTCCGGTTCCCTCGCGATATTTTCCTTCACCGAAAAGCGACTGGTAAATTATTAAAAACTCAGTAGTACGAGCCGGGGTTTGAACTCTGTTGCTATATTAATATCCAAGCGAAATTCAATCCCGATTACTAACTGATAATCAGAAATCGCAAAGAGCCCACGACTCGTCCGTGCTCGGTTAGCATTTGCAATAACACTTCTGGAAACGGCTGACTATAACGCTGCAGGAATGTGTATGAATGGGGAACGTTATAAATATCTATACATATTTCATTCACCTCACGTCGATAGAATAAGGTATAAACGTGCAAAAATTCTTATTACACATACAAAATTACGTTGTTTCGAATAATTTGTCTTTCGTTTGATTTTAATTCGACGTCGAACAGGATTGCACTGTCAGAAAGGACGTTTAATTTATTCAGATTATTATTTTATTGTTAACAAGTTCATGTTATGTTCAAGTGTAGGTTAGATAAAAATGAAAATGAACTATTGACGTTAATAAGATACGTAAAAAAGGTTTTACTGATATTACTTTTTAGAATTACGCCTTGTCTAGATGTTTTGATATTCAAAGCAATCCAATGAAAGTCATATTGATAGATTGGTCTGTAAAGATCAACATTTTTAAGTTAGAATCGCTCATGATTGTTATCTGAATTGAATGCTTTAAATTTGAGACAGCACTTTATATAAATAAATGTTATTATTTTAGTTAAAGTTTTAGATATTGTGTTTGTTTTAAATTGGCTTCGTCTTGAATTTAGATAGTATTTTCAATATAAGCTGATTTGGCAACATTTGATAATTGTGCGAGATGAAATTGAAAACAGCTCGAGGGCCCTTCTGTGAATTTCGTCTACGGCTCTTGAGGTTCGAATTTCTAAAATAAAATAATTTAAGAAGCTTATTCTATACCTACTCGTAGGATAGAAAAAAACAAGTATTATTAAATAGAGCTTTTTTGGGACCCTTTTTTTTTAAATCCCTATACAAAAGGAGGGGTGTTATAAGTTTTACCGCTCTATATGTCTGTTTGTCTGTGGCACCGTAATTTATCTAAAAGCTGTTTTTTTTCGGAAGTGATCTTAGATATTAAATTTAACCTTTCGTGAGACATATTAACATTATAAAATAACACGGTTACACTCACGGCTAGGCTCTCCGAAACATGTCGCAAGATGTGACTAAAGTGCCGCGAGTGTAACCGTGTTATTTTATAATGATCTTAGATATGTTTAATCATTCAGCCGTTTTGGAAATACTCCTAAATATTTAATTTAAAATAGTTATCGTTACCTTGATGTTATTAATAAGGATTACTGATGTATTACCAAAAATTATTTGCCAGATTTTCACTTCCCAAATAATGTTTCCCAAAAACATAAATACCAAATAATCATTTCCCAACTAAATAATACGCAAACATTTTTTTGGCAACTCAACAATATGCAAATAAATTTTCGGCAATTCCTTATTTTGACAATTTTCACTTCACCAATTTTTAATTAACCGAATGCATTAGTTGCCAAAACATACGAAACGCAAAACAAGTCATGGCAAACGTATCATTCAGCAAATATTTTTTTAGCAAATGACCCGTTTGGTAATTATTTATTTCACAAAATTTCATATTCCAAATCATCATTCAGCAAACTAATTTATCCCAAATCGTAATCAGGCAAATTGTCTTTTAAACAAAAATCCGTTTGGTATAGTTTTTGCATTTTACAAAAATTCGTTCAATTTATAATCATATCCCAAATTATGGCATCAACAAACAAATGATGGCAAATAATAAGACAGTTAATGTTACCGTTTACTAGGATTTATGACAGAAATTAATTTCCGTGGGGTCGCGGTTCTAACCTAACCTACTTTTCTGACAAAAGTTCGTTTCCGTGGGGTCGCAGTTCTAACCTAACCTAACCTACTTTTGTGACAGAAATTAATTTCCGTGGGGTTTGCGGTTCTAACCTAACCTAACCTACTTTTCTGATAGAAGTTCGTTTCCGTGGGGTCGCAGTTCTAACCTAACCTACTTTTCTGACAGAAGTTCATTTCCGTGGGATCGCAGTTCTAACCTAACCTAACCTATTTTTCTTACAGAAGTTCATTTCCGTGGGGTCGCGGTTCTATCCTAACCTAACCTACTTCTTCTGGCAGAAGTTCGTTTCGATGGGAGGTCACAGTTCTTATCTAACCTAACCTACTTTTCTGGCAGAGGTTTGTTTCCGTGGGGGTCGCGGGTCTAACCTAGCCTAACCTACTTTTCTGGTTTTTAACGCTGGATTTTTCTGGTAAATATGCTCGGCGGACAAATCCGTCCATGTATGGCGCTATTCAGATTTCAGATGCATACGCAGACAAATCCATGTCCAGTAAGCTATTGGACTAAACATTGCTTTGGATTTAAACCATTTGTCCAGTAATTTATTTGATAAAATAAAAGTTGAGTAAATATTTTCTGTCCAATTAAAACATTTAACAAACAATATTTTACTAAGCTATGCTTTGGATATATTTCATTTGTCCACTGATTTATTTGACAAAATGAGGGTTGAGGAAACATTTTTTGTCCAACTAATACTTTTGATAAACATTTTTTGTCTAAACATTTATTTGGATAAAAATCATTTGTGTAAGCATCTATTTGACAAAATTAAAATTGTGAAACATTTTTTGTCCAAGTGAAACATTTGGCAAAACATCAGTTGGTCTATTGAAAGTTGCTTGAGTAATAATTTGGGAAATGATCATTTGTCGAAACTTTAAATTGACAAATAAGTATATGGGAAAGATTGGGTTGACAAATGTGCGGTTGGGAAAGTTTAAAATATTTTGGTCAAATGGCAGGATCCCTATTAATAAAGATTTGTATTTGTATAAAAAGAGCCACTGATTCTGAAAAAAAAGGATGTCTTATCTCGAATATGAACATTATATGCGCGTTTTAAAAATCCCATTGAACTCATATACTTATTCAAGTTCGTAATATGTTTAATCAGGTAGATAATTGTAGAGAGCAAATAATTTCAAGTACACAGTCAACGCCTCCAATGTGTATACACTTTTGAACCTTATTACAATGGAGTAAGGTGCAAAAGTGTATACATATTTATGGCGTTGACTGTAGGTTGTCGATTTACCGATTATTTTAATGAAGTGCTTATCCAAGTAATTTTAATTATAAGTGATTTAGACTAACATTCGATAGGTATTATAGGTATTATAGCTACCTTTATATATATTCACAAAAATAATACAAGTGGGTGGGGGTGGTGGGGTTAAGGTAAGAGAAAGTAGGGTTTCTGAAGCAGAAAGTTTCACCTTACACTCTGTCATCACTTTTTAGGACCAATTAGTTAGGGATACACGCACAGATCTGCCCGCCGGATATGTCTGGCGGATATGCCCGGCGGACAGATCCGTCCATGTATTGGACACGGATTTGTCTGCGGACACACCTGAATAGCGCCATACATGGACGGACCTGTCCGCCGGGCATATTCGCCGGACAAATCCGGCGGGCAGATTTGTGCGTGTATCCCTAGCTATTAATATATTTCTATAAGACACATTACATTAAGAACACACCCCTTTTGCGGACATATTTGATTGTAACACAGAAATGAAAAACAATAAATAACTTTCTATTCTATTCTATTAATATAAACGAATGATTAATAAAAGTGTAGATTTATAGATTAAGTACACCTCAGAATGGACTGGTGTTAGCAAGTGACGTCCCGAGCTGTCAGTGCTTGAAGCTAGCTCATCAGTTAACACAGGATGCCTGCGGTTTTCATGATAACGTATACATATGGTGCTTATTAAGTGTGGCGTGCTTCTAAACTGAAGGTTAGCACCCTCTTCATATTTCTTCTTATGGTGTACTTCGAAAAACTAGTGCTAACTCAAATACTTGCAATAAGATTTTATTTATTTTAATTTATCTTTTATTATCATATGATTAGTTCTAACCACAACTTCATCTCAAGGTTTTTACGAAACTTCTGTTAATTTTCGACTTAAGGAAATTAAAAAATCAGACAGATAAGAAATGACTTATCTGTTAAGTTAAAAACCATTTTTGTGTCATACATATTATGTATTTATCTATCCATTTTCTTTTACAATTGTAATTTTTGATATAGAGTTTTGGACAAGATAAGTGATAGACGTTAATGTCCGTTACAAATGACACAATGCAAAACATAATATATGTACATTGTTGCTATGTATTTCTAGCCTAAAAACTCGGCTACATCTGCTTTATATAAACCATCTGGATAACCACAATTACAGCCAGCCATTCCACCAACCAAAATATCGAGCCAAGCGAGCCATAAAGAATTTTCAATTTTTTCACCATTCATTACATAGCAACGACAACATCCGGCCGCCATATTGGATCGTTGCCCGCTCGCAATCTCAACCGGATATGACGATTTGATTTCCAAACAGGGAATTATTACAAACACTCGCATAGCCTAGATGAGTCGAACGTTAGGCTAACCGGTGAAATAGGGTACTTTCCAGTAGATAAACTTAATTTATTCGTTGCATTCATAAAAACTAAATTTCAAAAATACACAGGAAAATCCAGGTGTTACATTTGTTTGCGCTTTAAATGATTTTATAATGGTTAAAACTTTCATAAAGGAGATGTATTCATCATATAGTATTGTGACGTCACAATATTAGTCTCCCGTATAAACTTCATATAACAAATCGTTTTGACGTTTCCTAAAGAGTAGCTGATTTGACTTCATAGGAAAGTAGCCTATTAGACTGTTCTAAAAATCCCCAGTTTTGTTCAGATTCTGAAGACACTATAGCAAAAACGGAACACCTATTTAGATTCCTTGTTCGTCCGCATTGTCACATACATTTTACTCATAAACTATTTACCGTAGTCATTGTTTGCCAAATCATTTATGCGGGAAGTACAATCTTAACTTTTGTATTTATAATATCAGTACGACATTGAAACAATTCATAGCATTACAATTTTCTTGTTAACCTAACGCACCAAAATCTTAAAATAGCCATCCAGTAAATTATAGTTTCAAAGATTTATTGAAAGAGATCCCTTGAATTCCTTAAAGCTCGCCTTTTGTGGTAATTATTTATCTTTCTGTGTATACATACATTTCAGGAACGCAGTCATGAGTTTCTGACGAATAGTTACACTGGTTATGTCCACCGTTAGATTCGCTTCACTCAAAAAACAATGCAAATACGCGCTCCACACATTGCCAAGGCGAGTGATATATTACAAGAGTTAGCGTTGGAATTAATTACTTTGCTAAAAAATGGCGGAGCGAGGTCAGTTTTTAACTGACAGTTGACACTGATGACACTTCATGATTACAGTCTAGATATCAAAATGTAATCTTGAGTGGTATCCTGTTTTAGATTTTATTCAAAATATAATCTTTTGTAATTAAGTTCGAATTCTGTATAAATGCTACTTAAAAGTTCGGCGTATTATATCAACGCTAAGCAATAACCTTTTTATTTCCATTTACAACATGATAAGCAAAACATTATATACTGAACACTATACCTAACAGATTTTAAATAGTTTTGCGTATCAATGTTTTAAGTTATGTTACTTAGGGTTTAAAATGGTTATATGAAATAAGTAATATGTCAAAGTGTCATTTGTAATGGACATCAAGTGCCCTTCACGCGTCTTGTGCAAAACTCTTCTAATACTCTACCTCTATATCTCATCTCTCTTATTAATAAAATCAATCATTAAAGTAAATTGATAGATATACATACGTGAACTTACATATATGTACCATCAGGTTCATAGTTGCATTGCAATTTATGAATGAATTCACTCATAAACTGGGTATGCAATGATTAACACGATACAAAATGTATCATACAGAAACGTTGGTTTTTAATTGAAATAAATTGAGTAATAAAATAATGAGTAGGTGATGAATTCATTGATAAATTGGCCATGCTATTCTGAACCCGATGGTAAAGTCGACATGAAAACCATGTTTACAATAAAATTTTGCACTATAGTATTTTTCACGTTAATTACGCTCCAATCAACTCAAATATTTAACAATATTATTTGATATGTAAAATCAGTTCTTAATCAGTAATATATTAAGTAGTTAAGAAAGGGTAAAAGTTTAATATGTATTGCTCCTGAGAAGACTTGATTCAGCACTACGTAATTCTCATTCAGAAAAATTGTTTGTAAACAAAGTTGAATCAACCTCATTACTGAAGTAGTTGGTTTCAGTTTACAAACTCTCGAATGGAGTGTACACATGCAAGCCATTGAATCATCATTACTCACTTATTTTCCTTGAAATTAGCCCTGACTCGGTGTATTCACATCTGTCCCCGCTTTGGTCCCGCGCAGTATGGCGATAGTGGGGCAAATGGGAATAGATGGGAATGATTACTATGAAAAAGCATGTTCTTATCTGTCCCCAGTACTTGGTAACACACCGCCGGATAACAGATGGAGCCGACTAATATCTGCAGTGGAGACCTTGGCTAGGAAGTCATAATTCCGGAGGGCAGTTCGACATCGCGAGGTGGGCCGACGACATTGCCAGAGTGGTTGGAAAGAACTGGATGCAACAAGCCCAAAATCGTAAAAAATGGCGTGCTTATGAGGATACCTACACTCAACAGTGGGTGAAGAAGAAGAAGAGAGAATACACCGCGACTCCAGTTAATTTTAACGCACCCAAAGAAATTAAAATCAATACATAATAAAGTTATCTAACACACTGACTCATTGAAACGAGGGTGAACCGAAATAACTGTACCAAGTTAAACTCTAGCGCACGAAACCGAACATGCACAACTCCGTTGTAATAATATCCAGCCGTGGGCCTTGGATCCGAACGGAGATGATATTAATTAGCACCCGTTTGGTTGAGAAAACATATGGGGGGATATTTCGTACGATACGATATTCGTTAGGGAGGTTTCACACAACTTTTCTCCACTGTAGCTATAGCTGTATACGTAAGCGTGATCAAATTAGTTTGATCTTTGCGGCTGAGTTCGGAATTCACAGTATTTAAATCCAGTTAAAGTCCTTTGACCTGGCAAAAGGCCGAGCAATATACTACAACTACACATACCTAAGAGCTAGAGGTTTCGTTTGACGCTTGAGGACCTCGAGTAACCCACATTAGAAATGTATTTCCCTCTTAAGAAAACGTTTTACTCAAAATTTTCGCACTTTTGATCTTGGAAAAAAAATGCACATTCTTAAAGATTACACTTAAATAATTGAAATGTTTCCTAAATGCCTGGCTCAAAGAGAGCAAAATTTATGAAAATGAAATCTGTAGTCATTCTCTCTTGACGGTAAAACCGACCTTCCACAATATAAAGGAGGTACAGATTCAAATAAGATTTACTGAAAATATGACTCGTGGGAATTTGTAACGGGCCAGTCTTACACCGTTATAAGACTGTCAGAGACACTGTTGTACGAGTCATTCTTGCGGCACTGAACCCTAGGTGGGGCAGAGGGCGTCCACAGAGCGCCGCCATCGCGTTCTATCTTGGGCTGCATGCTTCACCTCGGGCCATGATAGCCCGATTGCCTTCAATGCCACTGAGCGTCGCCAGGATTGTTTAGGGCGACCTTTTCCTCTCTTGCCTAGGGGGTCCATTCTAGGGCTCGCCTAGGCATGTGGTCGGGATTCTAAGAGTGTGGCCGATCCATGTCCACTTGCGACGCGCGATCCGATGACCGATTGTGGTTTCGCGGCAGATATCTCGGCATTATAGTAGGGCAATTTTTTTGGGGTGATTGTGTAATTTGTGTATCCCTGATTTGATCGGTGGTTCACTCGTAATATTTCCCCGTATGTCTCACGCCCGCTTCGAGTTTTCATAATGGCTGGATTGTTTTCTCTCTACACAGTGCAGGTTAAGGCCTCTTAGTTAATTTCACGGCAAATGCCTCTCGAGGGACGGATGAAACTCGTTCTGCTCAAATAAATTCGGACAAGACACGGCTATTGAGGTTTTAGAAACTTTATTAAACATAGCCTTCTTGCAATTTATGGGTGAATTCAGTTGTTTTAAAATGGTACTTAGTAAGACGAGTTAAGGTCGAGAGTTGGTATATTGTAGGATTTTCAATTTGGGTATTAATGAATATTATTATTTTGAGTGGTACTTTTTATTGCCGAAAGGTTTCTGCGTAAAATTTTGGTAATTGCTATTTACATAGATACTTATAAAAATATTTTGTGTTTTACTTTCATGACTTTTGATATATAATTTTCATTAAAATTAAAATATTGGGACACTGTTTGCGTCGCAGTAGAATCAATATTTATAACAATTTTGAAACAAAACCAAGAATTTTTGGAATAAGACCAACACATGCTGCTTTTCCACCAGAGATGTGCTTAGCGGTGCAAGGATGTGTAACGATGTGAGTGTTTCCACCAGAGATGTGCGATGTAGCTGAGCGGTGCGAAGAAACGTTGCAAGGTTTTCTGAGCGTCGCGAGGATGCGAAGCGAGGGCGTGAAACCTATGACAAACGCCGTCTAACTATTAACTAAGTTTAGTGCCTCGCAACACATTCCTCGCACAAATCCTTCACTTTTTTGTATGTACAGTCGCCATCAAATATATCGGAGCGGCCAGGGTACTCAAAAATATCTGAACATGCACTTTATCGGCTTGACAATAGAGGCGTTGTTCAGATATTTGTGACCACCTTGGCCGCTCCGATATATCTGATGGCGACTGTATAAAAAGCTCGCTCTGCTGAGCTGTTTCCACTAGAGCTGTGCTGAGCGAGGATAGGTAAATGAAGCGTTTCTATTGGTTCATGAAAAACATATTCCTCGCAACTCGCAACGCATCCTTCCACAGCTCTGGAGGAAACGCACCCTTATACCGTTTTCTGCAAAATACCTATGTAGCCCTACCTTGTCCGTGGAGATATTTTTCCAAATGTCACCTCCGATCCCCGAATTCCTGTCAGCCGGGTAGATAATTGGTGCTGGTGTAATTTCCGCCTCACCGGACGAGTTACGCCATTAAAAGTTTCTTAAATTTTCATTCGAGTTGACGCGAGTTGACGCGACACGCGCCTATGTTGAGAAATGAGATTATTTCGATCTCATTCTTCTAGCGGTTATTCGAATTTTGGTAGGGCTCGATGAAGCCTGCGGTCTGCTCGGCAACCTAATTCCGAAATTCGACGTAAAAACTAGCTTTTACGAAAAGAGAGAGAAAACTAGGATATACGTAGGATTATTTCGGGTTCTTCACGATGTGTTCCATGACCGTGACCGAAAAGCGACTGCAAAAAAATATCAAACGAATTTCATTAGTTTACTCTTTAACAAAAATTTAATCAAACATTTCCATAAAAAAATTACTACTAACCACCTAGTAACAAATAGTGTACTACTAGTACACTAGTAGCTACTAGGTAGCAGTGCAGGTGACATTTCCTCTTACATTTTCGGTATCCTTCGGAGTCGGACAGATAGCGCAATTGACTTGATCATCAAAAAGTTCTTAGGCTGTGCTGCTCTACTACTAGTATATAAGTTACTCTATATAAGGTACAAGCTTTGCTTAGTTTGGGACTAGGTTGATTTGTGTAAGATTGTCCCCAATTTTTTTTAGTCTGTCGCAAAAGTAGGTAAGTGGGCGAGGTAGGAATTTACATAGACAATCGGTTGGTAGGTACAGTCGCCAGCGTGCATGTGCCACGTTCTTATTTGTAGGGCCATAAGAGCGTGTCACATATTTTTGCGGCCTTCATGTACAGGTCTATTCACGAGAGTTGGCGCGAGATTTGACAGAATTTCTATGAAAATGGCTGTCACTCAGTAGAAATCTCGCGCCAAATTTCGTGAATATACCTGTAGGCAGATATTTACTATTGCCGGTAGTCCCGTTTATTATTCATAGATTAAAATCGTGTAAAGGTTATTCTGAACAACTAGTTTGCTCAGCTAAGTACTTATGTAGATATACAAAGAAAATGTACCATCTCGTTTTAAAATCGCCCTCCCAATCACCCCCGTTTCATCGCCACGATAGAGCTCCAGTTGACAATTTAAGTTTTTTTTCATGGCAACTTTTTCCATGTTATCATACCGAAGGCCGAGGCACGCAATTTTTGCATCGGTAACGGCGTGTCAGCGGATCGCACGCACGGCTGAAAAATAACACTTTCTGTGGCTTTTGCTATTTCGCTGTTATAAAAAAGGCGGAATATTTGGCTTTTATGGCATATTTACTTGGGAAATTGACGAATTGCGCTGAAATGTGGATTTTGCGGTTGTGCTCGGTAAAGTCGGTGGAATGTCAGATGTGCCTTGGAAACGCTTGCGTCGACGACTACTATGATTGAAGTTAACACTAGGTTTTCTTTGCTAAGGCCTTAGATAATATTAAAATAATATTAAAAAAAACATTGTGTGGTTTTATGAAACCACGATGCAAGTGAAACTTTACTATGTTAGCATGGCGCTTAGAAATTGGTGCCCAATTGGTTTGTCATGCTAGTCGTACAGAGCTGAAATGACTTGCCAAATGTAATTCATTAAAAAAATATAATCGAAATATGTTTCTAAAATTTAGAAAAAATAATTCGTCCCACGGCGTTTGAACCCTCGCCCATTCGATCGTAAGTCTCATGCCATACCACAGTGCCACCGCTGCAATTACGCTAAGACGCGAAATATAGATTTGTATACCGCGGTTGACTGCCAACATGACATGAACCTTATTGCTTATGAAGTAAGCCTCACCTTACTATAAACGAGAATCAGCGTTACATATGTAACACGAGACATGCGGAAGAGAGACTTTAAAATTCGAGGCGATGGAATAAAAGTTTTACTTTAATAATTAAATACAAGTGTATAATTGTATATCCTTATTTTACTTTAGGGAAACCGTATCATGATGGAAAAGAGGACTATTTTTAATTATGCTGACTTGGGAGTTTTAAGTAGGTAGTTGACCTTGCATTATACAATTAAATATAATAGTACATTACGCACCTAGGGCGGTAAAATAAAGAACGGCTCAGATCGCGGATATTTGTGGCCCGAACCAAGGTAAGGGCCATGGACAAGCGATCTGAGGCCTTCTTTATTACCGCCCGTGGTGCGTACACAATTTTACGTCTTCTCCTGGGTGTGAAGTGAGATTTGCCGCTACGCCCGTGGGCGTAATATCTCACTTACCGCCCAGAGTGACGTAAAAGATATTTATTCTTCAAAGGCCCATTACAATGCACTTATGAATGCGAGAATGACAAAAGAAACTACGACCGGTTCTATTATTTCAAAAAAGTTGGCAATCCTATTAAGTATATACTTGACACTCCGTAACGTAATGTACATAATTCTTACGTTGTTTCAAATACGTAAAACCAATCCCCCTGATTTAGCTCCAAATTCCTTGCCAATGACGAAGATCCAAATTTATAATTAGTACAAACAATACATCCAAAACTATATATTACATCACTTACTAATGCTATTTGAAGTCAAACATTTGTGTCTCTTTACCAACTTAGCAATACACCTATTAACACCCGTAAATTAAGACAAACAAGGTTGAAAATGGGTTAAGATGGAGTCGAGTTAACTTAGTGCTAGTGATGTATAGGTATGACGAAGCATTGGTTTTAGTTTAGAAAAACTAAGAAATAATTAATAGTGCGGAATGACATAATGAGAGTTTGAAATTGTTTATGGCGCTGTCACAGTGCGTGACAGACGCCCGCTGCGCGCGCATGTTTTTTCAAGGGGGATAATTCACCCATTTGTAAGGTATTTTAGTTAATGATGTCTATTCTTTTTCTGTCATATTACATAGTTAATAGTATTCCTAAATAGAAAGGAATAATCAATCAGTAATGTTTGGATTTTTGGAATTTATTTAAATCAAGTACCTAAACGTTTTAAGACAGAAAAAATATTTGGTTTTTGTAAAAAAAATATTTATCCAAAAAAAATTGCTAATTGTTCAAAATTTCGTGAAGACGTTAAATTTCCTAATCAGTTCTTTTTCTAAAACTGTAAAAATAAACGAGTTTTTAAATAATCTGTGTCTGATTATTGTTTTACAAATTATGATAATATAAATCATATTCCCGTAATTTGCTTTATCTCCACGTTTTAAGCTAGTTTCCCTTGAGTAAAGATTTCTCCCACCCTGTATGTAGCACGGAGGGGTAAGATCGGCAAACTTGACGCATTATCCACGTAGCAGCAGTTAAAGTAATTACAATACAGGTGATGCAGCGGTAAAGAGCATACGCGCGCAAACTTGCCCGAGGATCGCTTCAAGTTTTAGATGTAGCGCAAGCCATGAGAAACAGCGGCTTAACCAGGCGGCTTAGCATGACATGCGTTGTCGCGCGCGACTCCATACTTCGAGTCGCGTCTGAAGTATGGGGAGTCGCGCGACAACGTAAGTCATGGTTAGGGTTGCCACCTTTTTTGAGGGAAATATAGCATTTTCCAAACTTACATCAAAAAAATATAATACACCTTGTTGTTACCTCATGAAACGTTCCAAAAATATAGTATTTTCGTCTTTATTGCATATATTATTTTCAACAGTACACCAAGCTAAAATATAGTACGATACTATATATTATAGTACGGGTGGCAACCCTAGTCATAGGAGACGTACACTTTTCAATTCAGGATTGAAAAATGTCACTAACATACTATATTGTCAAATTGCCAAACTAGAACATTTTGTTATGAAAAAAATGCCGATTGCAAAAACAATTAAATGCTTGTCGAAAATGTCAAAATTTATAAAAAAAAAAATGCTTTTTGTCTTGTTTTTGTTCGACTATAATTTTAGTAACTTTTTCTGATCTTCATGAAACCTGTTGGGGTTGTAGCAGAGACACGTAAAATTTGACACTTCGTTTATGAGCAGGATCGATCAAGGGGTCATAGAGCTAGAAGGTGCGGGTCTAGTTATACTGGTAATCTTGTTTTCAAGGAAATCGCAAGTTCTCGGTTCGAGGCGGACTACTAAAGACTGTGCACGTTGAAATCCGGCCGCGCATGGTGTGATACATATTTTTATTGAATGTGCATATTCAACCAACACTTCTAATTAATAATTTGGGGTTATCAAGCTACATAATAAAGTTTAAAACATAATATAAACGTTACGTTGTCTAAGAGTTTGATCACTATATATTCCACAGTGCCTATATTTTTTTGTCCACAGTGTTCTGACAGTGTTTACCAAATTTTCCTGTTAAAAATAGTTTTTTATTATAAATAAGATGAATCAAATGATACCTTATTAAATTCTCTTTTCACCATAGCTAACATTTTTCTAAGTGTATTTAGATTTAAATAGTTCGGAGGTGTTCTAACTTTGGTGAGTTTGACTTTTTGACAAAAAAATGGCTGCCATATAAAAATTACTTTCAGTGCTTGGAGTAGAAAGTTTTCCTGACTACCTCAAATAGAATAGAGTTTCAAAACATTTTTTTTTTGTAAGATGACATTCTATTGACCATAAAACCGGTTGTGAAAATATAAATACAATTGTGGTATTGTAGCAGGAAGCGAGTGAAGATTATCAAAAAACGCTGGACAAAACATTAAAGATATGATGAAATACCTTCAGTAAAAACTGAGACAAGCTCATACAATTTTAATATGATTCTATTTTTATTATATACTACTATGATTAGAGATTATTTATAAAAAAGAACTGCTTGAAAATGTGTATCCGAAAGGGAGATGTACCATGCCATGCGTGGCCGGATTTCAACGTGCACAGTCTTTAGTTAAATTAAGACGAACCTTTGTCAATGACTCCTAATTGCCTCCTTTGTAAATTTGCACCTAACCGTATCCAAAATATACGTATTAAATCTAAAAACAACGCTTTTACCTCAACAAACGCAATTTCCCCAGTTATCAGTGAAAATAATCCTTTCAAGCTAAGTAATACGCTTGCTCTCTCCGTCAAAACCGCGTACGTCTACTAACATTATTAATGAGGCTAATATGAAAATTGTTGAACTAATAACGCAGGCGAGGCACGTACAAGCGCCGTAATTTCGGCGGTGACATGTCGAATGTACACTCCATATTGTTAAACGGGGATTTTAGGGGGATTTAAACCTTTTGGAGATTTTAGGGGTTCTTAAAAAACTGAAACCCTATAGGGTCTCTTGGTTACTGACATTTGTTTAAAAACTACGGGAATTGGTATCGTATTGCGAGTAAGGAAAAATAGAAGAAACATTTTTGGACGCTAAATTTTTTTTGTCTTTCGGAGTGGTCAGCCCTCCATACAAAACCAAAAAAAAATATTCACAAAAAACTTTTTTTCTTAGTTTTTTATTATCAGAATACGATATAAATGTATGCAAAAATCGACAGTTCTGTCTCCAAAAGCGTGATTCGGAGTAAAAAATATATCAAAAATTCTATAATTTACGATAACCTCGAGGAGCGATTCCGACTTGCACCTCTTACACTACTGAATTAATATTATTCAAATTATTGCTGCTAATATAATTGGCTACCTACTAAAGTATACAGTCATACGGCCTTCTGTCAATCAGTTAAATTGCAAAAGGCCTTATCATCCGTTACTCATAAAAACAAAAAATAATACTGACATATCTCTATTTCCGGAATTCGAGGGACAATTTATCATAGTTTGGGAGGGCCAAGTTTTGAGAGCTCGTAATGGCCCATTAGTACTGTCATTCGATGCTGGATTAATGATCACGTGATTACCGAAAAGAGTTGTTGTCATAACAGAAAAACTTCAGTTCGTACTTACAACTCTCACTCTAACTAACTTATCACAGTAATCACCCTGTCAGGTTAGGTTAGGTTTGTCACCATAGCTGTCACGTTCTACAGTGATACATGACGTGATAGGCGATAAAATGGCGTAGAAAAATCCAAACCTCAGGCGAGACTCGAACTCCCGAATCTGAGAAACATGCCCATCGCTCTGACCAACTGAGCTACTGAGACTTACCTGATGGCTGCGGATGCTTAAGTTATTGTCTTTAAGAGCAATATATTGATGCACTCCTGTGGAAAGGAAACTCCGGTGAAACCATTTGATACTCATATCTATATTTTTTAATTTCAAGAAAAACTTGCAGGTTTGTGACAATTATCCTCAATCCACTACTACCCTAGTATGCGGACTATAGCCCTTATCTTATTAACAATGATACAGTAAAAAATACAAGTAGGTATCAGCCTACCCATATTATAGAATGTTGAAGGTGATGACGATCTTAAAGTACCACCGATTCCGTGGGTGCATAATCTAAAGATTTGTTCATAGAAGCGATTGCCGAAACGGCTTCAGACAATATCTCGAAACTTACCTATTGAAGATAGCTAATGTCTAAATCCAGGTCCCGAGAGAAATTAGAGTGTTCAAATGATAAGAGTTGCTATTGTATGCACGTACCAAATTATATGCATTGTTATTATTATCTAGCTCTATTAAATTGTAAATATGGCTGCATTGAGTTAACTTTGGTGTTGCATTTCTACGTGACAAATGTGACAAAATATCAACACAAATCATTAAGAACTAGATAAGTATAAGAAATAAAACTTGTACTATATAGGTGATGGTATTTCTATTTTAAAAATATTTTTTTATTAATAATAAATACATTTATTTACATAACTAAATATACAGAGGTACTACAGTACAAATACTAAACTAAATTAATAACTAGCTCAAATCTAAACTAGGCCCTTGCGGCATTGTACCAAGGATGCTGGCGGCATTTCCTCGTTGTATCGCAATGCTGATACGCTGTGCGAGGACTTTTTTTATTTAGTTACAACTTAGTTATATAAATATATGTTTACTTCGATAGATACATATTAGCAATTCTAGTCACCAAGTGGCTTAAATGTTGGAGAGTACACATACCTACCAATTTCTTGCCTTGTCCAGATTGAAACGTCATAGCCTTACCGCCTTAGGCCAGGCGACCAATGCTTTTGTAACTAATACTATTTCTATACTTCGTTAACTGGTAAACATATTTTACTCTTGTACTTTATGAAAACTGTCAGGCGTAGGCTGAAATGATGATTCCGCTGTTCTATTCCGCGTCCTACACGACATTTCCGACACTTCATTTTTTATACAAAATGAACATACCTAGCAGCCAAAGTGTTAAGCCGCATATGTAACTAACTTTACTTTCCCTTTACATAAGTATATATTTTAGCATCTAACCTCATTAACACAATATGATCTAATAACTCAATCAACACCACGAAATTACTTCAACAAATTTCCAATTTGTTAGAGGTGCAACAGTTGAATATACCTATATATTTTATCGTGCGTATCGCCATGCTCATAAAACTTTTGACACGTGCCACAAAGGAAGTCTTTTATCTTATGTCAACGATATAAAGACAGACATATGTTGTCTTTTGCCACTAAATATAATTGACAACAGCTAGTAAAGTGTTCAAATTCATCAACTAGTGTTCAAATTATATCGTAACGTTTACCCTGGCTTTTTGCCACGAAGCCGTCACGGGATGACGAAGGCACTAGTTTATACAAAAGCGATCTTACAACCCATGGGTAATCTCAACCTTGTTGGGATTAGGTCCGGTTTCCTCATGTTGATTACCTTCACCAAAAAGAGACTGGTAAGTCCAGAAACAAAAATACTATTATTGAAAATAATCTCCAATTTTTCATACAAAAAATATTAGTCAGTTTTGTGACGGTCCATACATAATGTATAAGAAAATGCGTCACAAAACTGGCTAAAAATTGGGAATCTTATTTAAGTATTTAAATCGATATTCCTCGTAAGTCTGAGTAGAAGTAACCCAAAACTTGTTATGTTTTCCACTTTTTTTTGAAAATGCCAAAATATCAAATGCTAAATCATAATAATACACACCTAAGTTCCGATGTGATACGAGCCGAGGTTTGAACCCGTGACCTTCGGCTTGAAAGTCACCTTTACGGCCACCGCCAGGAAACCAGCGCTAATTTTCACGCATTTTTTACACCACGACTATATCAAACAAGCATACGGCTTGACTGGTGGCAAGCAGCTACCGTTGCCTATGGACGCCCGCAACTCCAAATCCAGAGGTGTCACATGCTGTAGAGTTGATATATTATATAAGTAGGTAATCTACTAAGTCAATCGACACCACAAAATTACCCTATCCCCAACAAATACTTCATTAGGAGTGCCACCGTATTAACCCGGTTTTATGACAACATTCGACATATTTTATCGCGCGTAGAGACATTGACGACCGCTTGTTAGGCGCCATTAAAATTTTACTAAGACACTCCATATGTTAAATGTCACGCATTAGCTTTTGCGTGGGATATTTATAGAGATGATAACACCGGCAAAGGAGCTTGCATTGCGTGGATACTTAATAAATTGTGTTTGTTACGGAAAAAACTTTTTATTTTCATTATAGTTGTTTCCATTATGTTTGTTAAACTTCTTTGAAAAATATTATCACGTATCAAGCGGACCCAATGCAAAATTTTAATAAGTTAGAAATAAGAGCCAATGAAAGTTAAATTTTACAAGCAAATAGACTTTCACTTTTTATATCTGTTAGTATTTATATGTATTACAAATATAATTTAAGTAAAATAATACATAAACGTGTCAAATAATTTACAAAAATTAACTTAGTGGAGAGGTATTTGCAGTGGGACACTAAATAGGCTAACGAAAAACAATAAAATTTTCTTGTTAAGAATTTTTCTTATGATTATGCGTTTAATTTAAATAAACCATTCATATCATAGTACGCATGCATATCATTTGACAGGAATGAAAACAAACCTTGTAGGGGGCTGTCCATAAATTACGTCATCAATTTTTGTCGATTTTTGATCCCCCTCCCCCTATCATCCTAATCATCCAAAGGTCATGCTTCGAATGGCCCCGTTTCCTCCTACGTCATGCTACCATAATCCGATGTCCAGACTCCCCCTATTTTGAAATGACGTAATTTATGAATAGCCCCAACCCAGCCAGTATATATAATTATCAACACTTCATGTGAGCATAAACACAAAAGCGGGGATGTCACGACCAGAGGTCTGGAACTGAAGTTAATGTTTTTTTTTGGGCCCTGACTTAGGCTTGGATGTATGCCAGTTGCATCGCCAGTGCGAATGACGGGTTTTTGGGTTGGATTAAAATATAAAAATGAAAACTTACCGCTATGAACATTTTAGAAAGTATGATATCTTGAAACTGCGTAAGTATTGTATGTAGCTTAATCATATTCTCAATTAAATTTATTGATAACTACATAGGTTAAATATTTAATTAAAATAGTAACTTTTTATTGCACAATTTTAACAACAACATACACAGAAAGGCAGCGTTACCTAAGAGTACAGGATAAACCATAGGCGGTCTTATTGCTAAAGAACGATCACAACCTATTGCATAAGAAACAATTCATGAAGTACTCGTATGAAGTTTGAAAGCTAACCAATACTATATCTTTGAAAACTATATCAACACAACAGCATGTTTTCAGCAATTGTATGGAATGTATTCAAATGGTGTGCTGACCTAAGAATATATTATTAAGTAAGTAACCTATACGATTCTAGGTTAGATTTATTTAAAAAACCAACCATAATTCTTTAGATTTATTGTGGATTTATACGGTTAAAAAGAAATATGTACCTACTTACTTCTCAAGAATCGGGCCGGGCTATCAAATAAAAACATGTTCCTTGAAGAATGACAGTTATATTGGTTACCTACATACAAGCGCCATCACATCATTCGTAATAATGACAAATGATTGGCCTTTACCATTTTAACTTCGGTAATATCATCTCCACGTTAGATCCCCACAATCCCCTGCCCTAGTTGCGCAAGAGTGGCGTATCGGCGCAGGATTGGTGCCCATCTGGCGCGCAATTAGTGCGATACAATTACCCACTTACTCTCTTCATTGCTGCTTGATTGGCTGCACTTTATTTATCTTTTACATGCCCTACAAATGGGCTGACCTCTGACCTTAAGAAATGAAATAGCGGTATTTTTTTAGGTACCTCAATACCGGTATTCGCTGTGTGCATGATTGTGGCGCCATCTCTTGGGCAGGTGGTCAATCTCTTTTTTTCTTTTCAAAAAAATAGGTTGTATTCCTTGCTTATATGAAATGTAACTGGCTGATTCACTATTTTGACAGCAGACAGGGGATTTGCAGTTTCATTTCTTGTCACATTGAGCACTGCGATCGTTCTCGTTACCCCCACCATGCACTTCGCACACAGCGAATAACCGGATCGCCCTCCCTTACCAAAAATACAATAGTAGGGATTATTTCTACATTCTATTCATTCTAGTTTCCTCATGACTGAGGGAGGGTTATAACAGCAATCGTCGGCAACTTTTTTCACGAAAACTTTCCACATGGTTCTCTCTTCAGCTTTTCGGATAGATGTCTGCAGTTTTGCTTTGCTGATGATGGGATCCTGGAGAAATCGAGGGAGCTCTTCAACTATTACAGGCACACCTATAGTGATTTCACTATTTTTTACGGGAACTTCCTCTTGGAATAGCGGATTCTAAGTAAAGAATCTTTTTCTGTTTAAAATTATTGTTTTTATGGGTTACCTTAACAATTAACTAACAAATCCGTAGTTATGTTTCGAATAAGCATTAATTAAAAAATAACAAATCAAACAAGGCAAATACACGGAAGCTAGTATTAAACAAACCCATCTAATCCCGCAATGTATTCGCTCCAACCACACGTGTGCCGACACAACGGGCCCTTCTTCACAGTTTCGTCATCGCTAGTAACACAAGAATGACCAACTATAGTCCTTATGTCGTGGTGATAAGGCCTACGAATGAACCGGCCCTTACGTTTCGTCACCACACTTGGCTGACAACTGTAGACCTTATGTCGTCGTAATAAGGACGAATGATTATGATGCTGTGACGTAACCTGTTTTACTGTACGAAGCGTCTGCTCTCATTATGGGCGCAATTTGATGGCTATATTTGGAATTAAGAGTAAGTTTTCGGTGTTAAAGTTCAAAGTTCAGATCTTAGCCTGTCAGAGAAGAAATAATTGATTTGCTAAACGAAAAATGTGGCTGTTGTTGCACTTCACACAGTCATAAATCAGTACATGTATCTAGAGTTGTATGCGTCCATAAGCTTCGCAGTCTGCGAAGCTTCAGATGCAATGAGCCGTACCGTTTGCAATGACTGCCGTAGAACGGTCACCTCTGCAAATATGGATATTAGGTACATTTAGTGTGAAAAAAACGTATATCCACGACTTTACGCCTTGGTAATAAAGACGTGGCTACATATTTTTGTCACATTAAATGAACCCGTTTTTTCAGTCGTAAATGCATAATAATTTTAAACAAAAAAAGAACCGACTACACTTAGGATCCGCTATTCCAAGAGGAAGTGGCCGAGTTGCTGTAAAAATAGTGAAATCACTATAGGTGTGCCTATAATACTTGAAGAGTTCCCTCGATCTCTCCAGGATCCCATCATTAGACCCCGACTTGGTAACAATGGGACCATCTAGGAGTTATACCCGTTCCATTAAAAAAAAATTGAATAGGGGTTTACGATTCACGGAGATATCGAGTAACATACATACAAAAAAAATGGTTGTCTGTAAAGGCGGTTTACGGACTATAATTTTGCGTGATAACGTAATAAGAAAACATTGATGTTTTCACTTCCATCGGCAGTCCCTATAACGGCCAATTTTTCCTAACCTATTCTGGTAGCAGTTTTTTGTGTAGAGGTTTGCAGCTCTAACCGAACCTAACCTACTCTGGTTGCAGTTTTTTTAATGTAGGGGTCGCAGCTCTAACCTAACCTAACCTATTGTGTTAGCAGTTTTTTGTGTAGACGACTGTACATAGCTACCCCCCAACGTATAACCTCCTCCTTTTTTGCAATCGATTGAAAATAATTTGTAGAGTCTGTCCGGAAAGAGAAGTGTCGTAGAATGTATGAGCTCCCATATAAACCACAACACTCCTCTTTCCGAACACACTCTAGGTGACGGCTTGATAACGGCCCTTTGATTATTGAACCAACCGGATGCGACACGCGCTCTCATTTCTATCGGAAAAAGTCTGCCGTTTTTTGCGGGGGAGGGGAACGTCAAATGTATGCGAAACGTCAAAATAGCCACGTCAAATAAACGTCAGTCCATCCAATGAGTATGACCACTGGTCATACATTTTCGGCAGAGGGGAACGCCTTTCAATGGCCACTCTTCTTGGTTTAAAGCTCTAAGTAACGGCCTATTCCGAAATTCCAGTTTCGAACTTCGGTGTCTTCTCTTTCGTTAAAATAGCATGTATTCTGACAGGAGTGTGAGAGATCGACTTAAAATTTCAAAGTTCGGAGTAACCCGCCATCATGTGAAATATGGCCACATATAATACGCCAGAAAGAGTTTTTATATCAACTTTGTTGAAGTAAAAAAGTAAATTGAAAGTTGACACGTCAATCAATAGTCAATCAGTTGGCAGTTCTTTATTTATTGTCAAATGATTGTAAACAAACCGTAAAACTATTTTATGTATTCTTTTAATTATCTTTGGTGTATATTCATATGTGTCCGACTCAAAATTAACATTTTCTCAAGCTGAACAACAAACTAAAGGTTAAAATTGAATTCACGGTAAATGTATATGATCGTCTTGTCAAACAGGCATAAAACCGCGAACCACATCGATCGTCAAATCGTTTATTTGCGTCACTCTCTTTCGAATATGCAAGAGCGATAGAAACGGAGATAACGAAATGTCGAATTTCGAACTTCGCGGTAGGGCCCAAGGATACCAACCCACCTCTTATACGACCATGGCACCCTAGTACTTACCCCGATAAAATGAACAGTCTGTTTCTGGTAATCTATAAACAAAATTAATTTTCGTCTATTGCTAGTGAATTTCTGAGTCCCTGGTAGGCTTTATACACAAAATCAAATCACATACTTAAAATCGTCAGGTGACAAGCAAAACTCACTAATTACAAAAAAATATTAAACAAAAATCAACCTTGTTATGTTGTACGTATGGTTCATTATGGCTATGAACTTGTGGTAGTACTTAGTGAGTTTTGCTTGTCCCCCTCTCATACACCATGGTACCCTAGTCCAACGATAAAATGTTTATAGTCTGGCAAACCAAAAGCGCAGTAACAGTCAGAGTAACATGCTATACCCATCCCTTTTTTAGTAGTGAGAGTACTAGCATTAGAAAAAGACAGTATGATTCTCCCTGTCTATGCTTGAAGTGGAACAAACTCTGGCCAAACTATAGTAATGTTTCTGGTCAAGTTTGTCAAAGTTCATCTACCTCTATTACTACTAGTGATTTCTGAGCCCCTGGTCCCCTTCATACACAAAAATATTTATCACGTGACCCCAACGGAACGCTACATTTCTTCGTGCATGCCATCGGTTGTTCATCGATTTATAAGACGTTATCACGTCAAAATATATTTGATGGCGACTGTACAAAGAAATAATTACGTAAGGTAACATGTATAAAGAAATAAAAGTAAAAACATTCTAGATAATATCTTAAACATAAAACTATCAAGCAACAATAAAAAAAAAATAACAAAAATAAAAGCAAGATTAAGAAAAAATAAAAAAACAAAATAAAATGTTCCCATACGCGAGGATCGAACCCAGGCCGATCGTTTAGCAGACAAACTTCTTCCCACTAGGCCACGCCCCGACTTGTAAGACTCGACGAAATTAGATTAGATGTCAAGCGGATTTACGGTCTTACACCTACTCCAATGTATTCATTATGCCCTAGTACAATCGAAACATAAAATTTTTGACCACGTGGTCCCAGCGGAACGCTACATTTCTGTCGACATGCCATTGGTCTTCATCGATTTACAAAACGTTATCACGTCAAAAAATATAATAAAAATTCAGTCGAATTGAGAATCTCCTCCTTTTTTGAAGTCGGTTAAAAAATATCACGGACTCAATAATAAGAAATGAAACTGCAAAAGCCCCTATTAGCTGTCAAAATAGTAAATCAGCTAGTGACATTTCACATATAATAAGCAAGGAGTACAAGCCATTTATAAAAAAGAAATTGAACACCTGCCCAAGAGATGGCACCAAAATCATGCACACAGCGAAAATGTATCTATAACGATATCAATTATTCGTTAAGAACTTTTGTGACATATAATAACAAATGAATTAGGGAGCGAGGCGTGCAAAAATCATGTCCAGCCATTTTGTCCAAAACCAATAGGTACGTGGTCGACGGTACAGTGGACGCCAAAAGTGCATAAAAAGATGAAAATATTTATATCTGGCTGATGTGTATAAAATGTTCTTAGTTGAGTCAGAGTTATATAATTAAAGAACTTACTAAAGGTATCATAGCTAGTAAATTCCACTTTTACAAATTATGCCATCTGCTAAAAAGCTAAGTTTTAACTAACAACTGTCGGAAGAAAGGTGCGTCAGCTATCAGGTAGGTATTTATTACATTAGGCGTATCTATATATGTAAGTTGGTATGTGTGACGTTTATCTTACGTGGCTATTTCGATGTTACGTATACATTTGCAATAAAGTGATACATAGCAGAGCTCGAATTTGTAAAAATTGTGCGCATCGAGAAAAACTTGTGAATTTTTGACCATGGATAGAATGGCCCACGATAAATATTTTTTAGTATTGGAGGTCCGTAAAATTTTTGGACCTTCTCGTCAAAATCAGGGGTCCTGTGAAATACGTTATTACTCTATGGTTAAGGCTGCTAGGGGTTGTGTGGTATCATTTCCGTGTAAAACAGACATGCGGAATTCATTTGTGATATTAAATATGAAAATTTCTTATTAAAAAAAAGTTGTGTGGCGAGGAAAAACACAATTTTTTATTTTTTTTTAGAACGTCATATAACTAATATATATCATTTTTTTTCTAATAATAAAAAATATTAAGGCGTAGGGATGTGACGACCCCATCGCCCACTGGTTTTCACCAGCGCAATCAGTCAACGCAGGGCAGCTTGTGGCGAGCTGTTGGAGAGAAGCGACTCCACGTACCTGAGTGCCCCTGGGGTGCCCTGTCGGATGGTGGGACAGGTCCCCTGCCTCTGGCTTGCCTTAGCCGGCTGTCCAGAGTGGGGTCGTTAGAGCTGCGTTCTCGAGGGTAGATGTGGAAACCTAAGTGGCGAGTTGGCTATATGTTTAAAGTCCAGTGACACCTCTCTACCCCCAGCCCCCGCACCGGTGTTGCCCTTGAGCCATCTTTGATGTCGCTTTTTATGGGGGCCCATCTTGCGAAGGGCGAGTCACCGTCTGCCGGAAATAAAATTGGATACCGTTTTATTAGGCAGGCGTCCGGTTCTTCATCCAATAGCCCATTCAACAGTCCAGACTTTTCACCCAATAGCCTACACAGATAGAAATAATATCTTAATTCAAAACGCAAAACTCTCTTGCACGCGGTTTCTTAAAGAGAGTAATAAATACCTTAGACCAATAAACATGACTTGAGTTAAAAATATCATGATTTTTAAAAGAAGATTTAAAATTATTTAGCTTTAACTTTACCTATTTTTAAAGCGAATAGTAATGATTTGAGTTAAGATAATAATTATTTACGGCAAAAAAGCACCAACATTTTCCTTTAAGAGATTTATGTGTTTACGTAAGATCGATTAGTTCTTGGTTTGATGTTTTCAATCTACAGCTAAGAGCCAAAGCTAATTTAAAGAAGTAGCACCAAAAGTTAGATTTGAGATTTTTAAGTTTTTAGGCAAGAGAGATTAATTTTTGCTTTGATGTTTTCAACTTACAATCAAGAGCCACAGCTATTCCAAAGAAGAAGCACATAATTTTTGCTTTGAAACATTTAAATCTTGGACGTTAGTTACCCTGCGCATCAATAGATGTCTCTGCGTGTAGGTTAGAACACGCGAACGTTTGTTCAACGTAACTTCATGACCCTCGCCGCTTTACCCGGGCTTATTTGAGATTCACAATAGCAATCTCAGCTCTAGTTAATACGATTATAAATTGTGAGTATATAAATAATCATAATTTATATTTGTATTATCTACTTTTAGTTAAACTTCCTTTCTTGGGATTAGTCCCGAGAAACACAGTTTCTGCTACTAGGTTTTTAAGTAGTGCACTGAGACACTAAGGCGATTATCACACTGACGACGGATCCGCATGCGGCGCCGGTGTGCGAGCGAGATAGCGCTATACACATGCAGAGCGCTATCTCGCTCGCGCACCGGTGCCGCATGCGGATCCGCGCCAGTGTGATAACCGCCTTAGAAAATGTTATTGTTTGTTTCAAGTAATCGATTTCATACGCCAAGAAATTTTAGATCTTGGTGTGAAAATATCAAATTTTACATCAAGTAACACATGCTCTTGAACTAATGCGATTTCTTGTTTCCGTGGAGAAATTCAATTCTCAATTTAAACTATGAGTCTTCATCCAAGAAACAAAGTTTCTTGGCTTAAGTTCTTTATGTATTGCACTAAGACACATAAAGTTCAATTTAAAAAAAATACAATACAAAAACAAAATTCAAACGCCCTTCGTGAGAATATTAAGCTATTTTAAAAAGAAGATTTTTATATCTCGGATAAAGTATTGAATTTATTAGGTTAAGTAATAAACTTTGAAACATTTTATATCTTAAAATAAAGAATTTTATTTTTTCCTTATATGGGAAACTGGATATCTCTTGATTCAAATAGGTTTCTTTGGTTGAAGAGATTTTTTCTATCTGTGTAGTACATTTCAGACTCCATTAATTCTCAATAGTCCTTACACCATGGCGGGTGCTGTCTCTGCGTGCGTCCCATGACACGGGCAGGGGCAGCATCCGCCTAGTGTACCCCTCACTTTTCATTAAATTGTCGAAAGGGCCTCTGCGCGTTGGCTTCGGCTCCGCATACGCCTCCCAAAGGTCCGGAACACCATTGTTCCATGGTCGGGAAAGACATACAAAAATATTATAAAGGAGCATATTTAATGTAGTTTCTAAATATATAAAATTTTTAGACTTATAGTATACAAAAACTACGCGAAAAAAAATGTTTGCTTCGTGGTGTATATGTTTTCTCCATAGTAAGTATCGATAATCAATGTGAACGTGAACATCCGTAGCGTATTGACCTTTAAATGCATGTATTGCTTGTTATTAGTAAATTTTATTCATAATGACTTTATAAAATGCAGAAATAAAAAAATAAAAAAAATAAAAACATATTTTTCCTCCTTAACTTTAACATAAACCGTCACAATTCAAACGACGCGACGTCTGTTTTCCGTTACTCAACTTAAGTAAAAAAAAAACAGAAGTTTTTTGTATTAAAGGTGTATAAAATGTATATGTTTCTATAATCTATATTAAATATGCTTCTTTACAATATTTTTTTATTATTTGAAATAAATGATATATATTAGTTATATGACGTTCTAAAAAAATAAAAATAAAATTGTGTTTTTCCTCGCGGCACAACTTTTTTTTTAATACGAAATTTTACATTTTTAATATCAGAAATGAATTCTGCATGTCTGTTTTACACGGAAACGATACCAAACAACCCCTAGCAGTCTTAACCAGAGAGTAATAACATATTGCACGGGACCCCTGATTTTGACGTGAAGGTCCAAAAATTTTACAGACCGCCAATACTAAAAAATATTCATCTTTGCTCACTCTATCTATGGTCAAAAATTCACAACTTTTTCTCGATGCGCACAATTTTTTTCGCATTTGTACTGAGACAAAACCCTACTAACATACATACATACATACATTTGACGTTCCCCTCCCCGGCAAAAATCGGCAGCCTTTTTTTGTAAAGAAAATGACAGACATGGCCGGCCCGGTTGGTTGAATAGTCTAAGGATTGGAACGAATGAGTTGTTATTTTAATATTCGTCTGAGTCTGAGTTATTTGACTGAAATTACAAAGGAAACCAAGGGCGCATTGTAACTACGAGATTCTTTTAGCCTATTTCCATTGCAATACAGCACGGGAATGCTGCCTGCGTGATGGGAACCCTGTCAAAGGGTCCCGGTTCAGTGGTAAGTTTTTAGTATTAAATTTTTATGTTAAGAGTCGCCAGGACGCTCGCGTGAACTCGCGTCCCCATATAAACGTAGTTCAGCTCTCATTTTAAAACGACATGCTTTAGAACCACGAAATTTGGCTTGGGCATTCTAGCAGTGCAGATCTATGTCGGTAATTCGTTTTCGTTGCTAAAAATTGTAATACAAAGAAAATATAGCAAAAATAAGTTTTGTATGTAAATCTGTATCTGGCTGTATTTTCTTTGTATTACAATTTTTAGCAACCAAAACAAATTACCAACATAGATCTGTACTACTAGAATGCCCATGCCAAATTTCGTGGTTCTAAAGCATGTCGTTTTAAAATGAGAGCTAAACTACGTTTGTATGGGAAAGCGAGCGTCCTGGCGACTCTTAAGTTTTTAGTTTTAGTTAGTTTATTTTAATAGTAGTTTTTATTTGATATGTTAGTTAATATTATTATGTTATTTAGCCTAGCACTTCTGTAACAGCCAGTACCGAGTCGAATAGGTCCCCCGCAAGATAAATCATGTCATTGGCTCCACGCTCATTCGTCACGTGTGGGGGTGCATTTAGAGGACCCTCGGGCGAGGATGTGTATATGGTCTAGACTCTGGCCGGGCTGGGGCAAAAAGAAAGGTAACCAGATGGAAATATGAATTGGAAAAAATGTGTTTGATAGGGTTATTAGTTATTACATTTTTATGCCACTTTGTTGGAAATAATATACAGTAGAACGTTTTAAACTTGTATTTATAAGTAGAATAAACATCAATTATTTGCAACCGGTACAACACGTCATAGCACGAAATTGTCCATGAAGAACGTTGAGAAAAAAATTATGCCAGTCCACAAACTGACCATTAGACTTTATACAAACTAAACTGTTAGAGCTTGTCCGGAAAGAATATGTAGGCAAAACTAGCTTGTCCAGCTGCGGCGCTAGCTTGGTACAGTCAAATACTTAACCACGCTCCTCCGGTGCACCACTGGAAGCCTGGTTACGCAGGGTTTAGGGCCACCACCAGGGTTTATCGTCCCTGGACACGATGCGGGTCGCGTCGACACGTTCCCGCTGACGCCTCGCAGCGGAACGATGAAGGTTAAGTGGAATAAAACGTAAAACTTCTCAATCGGCGCTTTATTCCTTGGTTCACAACTACTTACACCTTACGCTAATAAATGAACTGACTAAGTACTAATTATAACTAGATGGGCTCGATTCAACCCACGCGGCCGCAAGCTATGGCGGCATTCGGAAGCCGTTCTCTCCCCTGGAGAGAACGTCTGTCCGAGACGCGCCCAAGATCGAACTGGACGAGCGGCTGCGCTGTCAAAACTGTCATAGACAAAACAGATCGATTGATAGATCTGTCGAACGAATGAATATAATAATCTGGGTGCAACACACACGATGTGCATGCGATTTGCATGAACATTTCCTGCCCGGGCCGGCCGGGGGGGGTGACCGAATACTTGAGGATTATTAACAATGAACAGAGCCGAGCAATGTTACAAAAATCAACAAATTCTTTTAACATTGAAAAACTGACCTCGTAGCTGCGGCATCTATCGAGTGTAGTCTGGTACAGTTGAGTGCAAGTGCACTTGATAACAATTATGCTGTATTATTAGCATGAAACTTAACATTAAATACAGTTTCCTAACACTAAGTCACTTACTACGTTAGTACATGGTTTCCTTGAAACAGTGAAACATAATTTACCGTTGGTTAGTTGATACTTAACTACGACAATTTAAGCAACTTAAATATAACAACAATAAATTTAATCTTATCAATTAGCACGAGCTATTCAAGCAATTACATTCATATAGGTAATTTACACAATTTAACAGTGGGCCGGGCCCTTGAAAACCTTATAACTCTACATTTGCTCCAAGGTATAGAAGGTGAGCTCTCATATTTTATTAAAAATAAACTAACCATGTAATGCAACATTAGGTATGTGCCCGCACATTATTTAAATATTACATTAAATTACACATTCTAAGTGATACCTAGTCTAAAGTCTATGTATGGCGGCTTGTACAAATATAAAATGTGACAACCGTGACACATGAAACTAATGGTTGACTTATCAAGGAATGACCAGGGCTGCGACCTCCCAGGTCATGAGGATCCGATCCTTATTTCTCGTTGGAGCAGATTTCTACTGCTCCTGGCCGCTGCCTCGACTAAGCCAGACATGTAGGGCACCAGGAGGATCGAACTCCCAGTGGACACCTAAGCGGCGAAACTCATCTTCCAGGACGGTTTCGCTGTCAAGTACGGACTGAGTAACCTCACGGAGGCATGAGCTAATACTTTAAAGTCGTACCTTGATCTGTGTGGGCGAGAGCAGCCGCCCTCGCCGACTGACAAACCGTGTGAACGCAGCAGCACGCGACTCGGTACTCGGCGACGAGACGAACTCCAGCGGTACTGCCTTGGTACCTAGACATATATATACACAGATAAGCCTTAACTTTGAAATACACACAGCTAAGCCTTAACGGATTTAGCATTTCGAAGCTGGCTAGCCTTGTTAATCAAGGTCTAGCGAAATCCATTCCTACGCCGTAAAATGGACGGGTGACCGTCATACGGTCCACAGGCAGATCAGCCATGAATGGGCCTGATCTGTCTCATTGAATCTGAACATGACATACAACGTCGAATGACACGCGATCCCTGACGTCGCGTCGATGAAATCCAGTATAGCTGCCTCAGTATATTGATTAGCGCACTCGTAGACGCTTGACAATAGGTCCGATGATGATGATGCTTCAACAATTACGTCCATCGGTGATCCTTGAAATGAGCTATGGGTGCTTCGCTTAATAGCGTAAGCGTGGATTATGTAGTCTGACGTCGACTCGAATGAAATGATCTTCATTTACGAAAATGCTTACTTCTGAAGTAGTTTGGCATATCCGTTTTCCAATTAATTTGCAGCAAATACGGGATTCTTTAGCTAGCATTGCTTCTTATGAGCGAAAACTCTACCAGCTTCGGTTGTTGCGACAATAGCTCACAGTGTCGGTCGTTGCAACAACAGTTTCCAGCGCCGGTCGTTGCATCAACATTTCCCAGCGTCGGTCGTTGCATCAACATAAATTAGTAATGGAAGTATACAACCTATTGTATTCCAAATGGTCCAGGTGCTCCAGCAGCTCTCCCGTATGCTGCTTGACTTTCCAGGATCTCTCCAGCACTTCGTTCAGTCTGGCAGGTCAGGCTCCGGAGTCCTCCACGGACGTCCCTCTCGGCTGCTGTGTCGAGGTGTCAGCCTGATGTGTCTGGACAGCTCCCATCAGAACTTCACCGAACCTGGCTCCATATGTCTCCACTCCTGGAATGTCCGTGAGCATCTTTGAACCAGTGTACATATAATCAAGCATTTCCCGGCCAAAAATATAAATATTTTCACTCTGCAAATTCTGGGTCAGCCAGGTTGAGATGTGAAACATCTAAATGAGCTTTTAGGTAATTATAACAGGCTGGCATATTAACTGTGACTGTACAAATAACTGTTGCAACAACTCTAGATAGGTACTAGTTTTACTATCAGTATAAAACTATTTCAGCAATTGTACCAGGTATCTTAACCTTTAATTATTAATTCAACATATTATTACTGCCTATAATATACTGTTGATATAAATCTATTTTATCTACAAATGATTTCTTTATTATCAAGTAGCCTGCGTCGGTGTCCAATAGTGATCGAGCCTTAATATAGTTACCACGCCACGACCCGATCTGACTATAACTCGAACAACCTGTTCGGACCAATCCGGGTACATCCACAGTAGCTGGATCTCACTGACGACACTCGGGACTGCTCCGGAGGCCGCAACGCCTTGCATAGAATTATTCCCATCTGAGCCGCTCGGGCCGGCCCCAACCATCGGTCGAGGTGTGTGCCCCGTGGCTATCAGCTGCTCCGCGAACGTGATACTCGGGAGTCCAGCAGTAATGGCATAATATAGCAAGCGGTACACCTGTATTGATCCCTGGTCCTCGACCTGGACAGCATGAGCTCTCGTGGGCCTCTGGGCCTGGTGTGCCAAGCCAGCACGGCCCTGCGCAGGCCTGCCACAGCCCGTTCCGGATCCGGCAGGCTCCACGGCCTGGTACACGCTGCACCGCTTGAACAGCGTTCCCACTTCAATTGACAGCCTCTGGAACGCGACAAACACTAATAAGAAACACCATTCCTTAATGGTTTATTTCAATTTCCTTATTACCTGAATAGATACCTACGCAGTGTGTCGCAAAACTCGACCTGAACGCTGCGTCCACTTACGGCAGGTAAGACCGGTTGAATAATCCTAGTTATAAATATATCTAGTAATAAGTGATCATTCTATGACATTATACCTTAATTTCTGCAGCAATCTCCAGGTAGTAATGTCTCTCGACGTCGAGAAATATCACGTATATCCACCAAGGATTTGAACAAATTCATTGAATGAAAATCACGCCTGTACCGCGTCGGTTTGAGAAACAGGGTTCACACTATTAATTAATTGTATTTAACTCACCTGTGGTATGACCTGGTCAGACCTTGACATGCCAACACTATTACACAATAAGCCCCTTATCGTTACAAAATCTTTACTAGATTAGCTGATATTATGACCGACTCGAATGAATTAAATGCGCAAACGCAAACCTAAACAAGTTTGACGTCCTGACGTCTGACAATGACACTGACAGATCAGCACAGACTAGAGTCTATAAAGATGGCCGCCTCGCCGACTCACTCAATGTTCATTCGCAATGTAGCCAACTTGGCAACGAACCGGTAAATTGTCAATCAATAGTTCCGCACTCTTATAAGTTCACTCGCTGAACGAATGTATGAACGGCCTTATACAAGTCCCGTTATAATATGGCTGACGACGCACTTTATAACCCTAAAATACGATCACGATTTTAGATTAAGCACTCCGCACTGAATTTACCACAAATGTCTGAAATGCGTTGAAATACGATGCAATCGCGTTGCGCTGGCGCGACGCTCGACGACCAAATATGTTGAAATACGCTACGATGCTCGTTGACCTTTGCCGCCGCGGCGCGCTTCCTGGGTTTAGACTGCTTCAATCTTCCCCCGAATCACGGGTTATCGTGCCTATTTTCCCCCAATCCTGGGTTTTAATTCACGATTTAATATCGTGCGGACGCTCCCATTCATGGGTTTACCAAAAATGTCCGACGATATATCCTTATTCTTCCTTATCGCGCTGACAATAAAGAATCTTCCCTCTCATGGGTTCCACCAAAAATGTAGGCAAAACTAGCTTGTCCAGCTGCGGCGCTAGCTTGGTACAGTCAAATACTTAACCACGCTCCTCCGGTGCACCACTGGAAGCCTGGTTACGCAGGGTTTAGGGCCACCACCAGGGTTTATCGTCCCTGGACACGATGCGGGTCGCGTCGACACGTTCCCGCTGACGCCTCGCAGCGGAACGATGAAGGTTAAGTGGAATAAAACGTAAAACTTCTCAATCGGCGCTTTATTCCTTGGTTCACAACTACTTACACCTTACGCTAATAAATGAACTGACTAAGTACTAATTATAACTAGATGGGCTCGATTCAACCCACGCGGCCGCAAGCTATGGCGGCATTCGGAAGCCGTTCTCTCCCCTGGAGAGAACGTCTGTCCGAGACGCGCCCAAGATCGAACTGGACGAGCGGCTGCGCTGTCAAAACTGTCATAGACAAAACAGATCGATTGATAGATCTGTCGAACGAATGAATATAATAATCTGGGTGCAACACACACGATGTGCATGCGATTTGCATGAACAGAATAGTGACGTCGAATGTATGAGCTCCCATATGGGACGACACTTTTCTTTCCGGACAAGCTGTAACAGTTTAGTTTGTATAAAGTTTAATAATGGTCAGTTTGTGGACTAGCATTTTTTTTTTGTCAACGTTCTTAATGGACAATTTCGTGCTATAGCGTGTTGTACCAATTGCAAATAATTGCTTTTTATTCTATTCTTGAATATCCACGACGATGACAAACAAGCATACGGACATACAGACCTCGCCTGAAGGTACGGTCACGCTCCGTGATTGTTGAGCCATTTAGGGTTCTAGCTAAATTGGTTGTACAATACTTGCGCTATGGAAGGTCCAATTTAGCTAGAACCCTAAATGGCTCAACAAAGTCAACAATCACGGAGCGTGACTGTATGTTATCATAGCTTACAGACACTTTCAAGTACTGAGGTGTCATATGCGCGTTGCTGACCCTTCGAATCTTTACAATCCTTTTTATTAGGGTTCCGTAGCCAAAATGGCAAAAAACGGAACCCTTATAGATTCGTCATGTCTATCGGTCTGTCTGTCCGTCCGTATGTCACAGCCATTTTACTCGGAAACTATTAGACGTATCATTATCAAATTTTTACATAAAGTGTATTGTGTGTGCTGCTACTTAGTTTTGTAGAGAAATTGCTAAAAAAATATTTTTAGGGGGGCACTCCATACATGTAACTAATTAACCAAATTTTTTTTTGACAAATATCAACATGATGCACATAAATCGACGGGTCTCTAAAAATAACATTGAGGTTTCTTTGAACATTTTTTGATTAAGTGGATATTTTCAGAAACAATCGCTCCGAAAGTCATAAAAATAGTGTCAAAAATTATGAAAAAAATCAAGAAGTAGGTACATAATGCACCTTACGAAATAGTTATTTGTTATACAAGGGTGCAAAGTTGTATTTTAACCGCGAGTGTGGACTTGAAGCACGAGCTAGCGAATGGATTCTAGGGTTGAACTACGAGCTAGCGAATGGATTCTAGGGTTGAACCACGAGCGAAGCGAGTGGTTCGAAAATAGAATCCTGAGCGAAGCGAGTAGTTCAAAAATAGAATCCTGAGCGTAGTGAGTGTTGCAACACACGAGACGTAAAAATAACTTTGCAGCCGTGTGTAACACAAATCTTTTCACCTCACTAAAGCGAGGAAAATACTACATGTTTGTCCTTTTTTGAGTTTTTTTAAAACTTTTTTGACTTTTTTTGACTTTTTGACTTTTTTGACTTTTTTGACTCTATTGACTTTTTTGACTTTTTTGTCTTATGACTTTTTTGACTTTTTTGAATTTTTTTGACTTTTTTTATTTTTTACTTTTTTGTGTTTTGTCTTTTTTTACTTCTCCGCCATCCGTCCGGTAAGGAACTTCGTTCCAAAAAACCTAACTAATAACATTGTAGTAGATAGATAGAGTAAAGGTTACCTACCAGCAGTTGGACGGCAGGTTGTTAATTGAAGTAATAAATGCGCAGGCGGAGTATTTACAGTATATTTATACAAGATGGTTATATACAACACTAATAATTAAATTGGGAAAATCAGCAGAGTAATTCATATATAACGGTTAGGTAGAGCGTAGTGTTGTGTGTCTCGTTGCTAGGCAACCGCACGCTGCAACACGCAGGCGCGGGGACGGTAGTGGCGGGCGAGCAGGCCGCCACAACACGTTCGAATTTCAAATATTCTTTGCTCCCTTGTGAATAAAATGCAGTTTTGCTATCTGTTTTTAAAGAATAAAAAAGGCCTTTCCGAGCTAGGGAGGTGAAAATTATTTTGAACATTATCGGTTTAGGCGTTTTTGAGTTATCTCCGAAAAACTACGTACTTAGGCAGATACGACCTTGCGATAATAATTTATTCGATAGTATAGCTACGGCTGGTTTTTATAAATAATGGTACGGAACCCTTCATGCGCGAGTCCGACTCGCACTTGGCCGGTTTTTATTAAGTGTGTGCGTTAATGTTTATTTATGGAATAAGTAGTCATTCAAATTTGGAATCTACTATAGCCATGAATAATATTCTTCAGTAAGTTTTTTGTTCGAAGCGCTGGTAACCTTGCGGTAAGACGTCCGACTTTCAATCCGGAGGTCTCGGGTTCAAACCCCGGTTTGACCGCTGAGTTTTTCGGAACTTATGTACGGAATATCATTTGATATTTACCAGTTGCTTTTCGGTGAAGGAAAACATCGTAAGGAAACCGGACCTAATCCCAAAAAGACCTAGTTTCCCCCCTCGGGGTTGGAAGGTCAGATGGCAGTCGCTTTCGTAAAAACTAGTGTCTACGCCAATTCATGGGATTAGGTTGTCAAGCGGACCCCAAGCCGGGATAAACGCTAAGAGGAAGAAGAGAGTAAGTTTTTTGTTCAAAATATTCATTTAAAATATACTCACATCAATCACAATCAAATTTCGCTATACGCATATTACCTAGTATAGCACTTATGTTTGTTAACATTTGTATTGGAGCATCTTCCAAATATTCTCCCGTCGGGTTTCCGCCTGTCTGTCTGTCTGTCTGTCAGGCCGTAGCGATCGACTCGGGAAATTCAATGAACATCACTTAGGGTGTTCAAGTTATGTATTTGCATTACGAACACACATTTGATATTCGGTTTGTGTACCCTGTAAGACATTTTGGAAGTTATGTTCTTTTATTTAAATGCGTATTATCCTTTTGACCGCCGTCGTCTCATATACCAAAGACAAAGAGAGAGACAAAGTGACAACGTGAATGACAACTTCATAAATTATGACAAAGTTTAAATTTTGACATAATAAAAGGGTATCGCCGTGACGAGTGGCGGAAAAGAGGGGAGGCCTTTGCCCAGCAGTGGGACACAACATAGGCTATATAAAAAAAGGGTATTAGGTATTAGGTAACAAATTAGTCTTAAATAATTAATTACGAGCATAATGTGCCCATACGTCTCAATTCTAGGCATAGGCCTCCTCGCATTTTGTCTAAAATAACAATGAATTTTATGCCTCAAATATTTGGACTATTTCATTTCAACTTTTAGATTATTGTAGTAGAAAATGTATAGGTACATCATCTTGCACACTTAATACACAATTTCGTTGTGTATTATTATTAATTTTCCTTTTGGAATTCATGGGTCACATACGGGTCATTAGATAAACTTGTGAATAAAACATGCACATAATGCACTTACTTAAGAGAACCCATTCACGGGTACATCAATACTCGTGAACTGGTCCTTTTTTATACCACGACGCTGGCAAACAAGCATACGGCCCATCTGATGGTAAGCAGCTACCGTAGCCTATGGACGCAACTCCAGAGGTGTCACACCAACCTTTACAAAAAGAGGATTATCTGTGTTGACTGGTGGTAGGGCATATTAATAATATTTTAAACGCTTAATCTAACCTCGTTGCCTCGTCTTCATGTCACTGGCTGCTAACAGTAAACTACACAAAACCATATAAGTAACTCGAGTATACAACTATCCCTGAACTTCTCCCCAGTACTTCCCGATTTCCTGACAAAAAGATTTTACCGATCAGAAGTTAAGTTACTTGCCACTTGCCACTCTCCGGGCGCCCGCGGGCAGGCTAGCTCCTCCTGCAACTTTCGAAAAACTACCATTTTTACAAGCTTTTCTTTAACTTGAGAGGTTTGAGCTTTTTGTTTGCTGTTTCAGTTCAGCGCTGGAAAGTTTGTAAAAGTGGCATAAAGGATTAAAAGTTGGATTGGGTTATTAATACTGGATGATTAAAAAGTAGGAAATGGTTTAATTTTGAGTGAATATATGAGTGACTTGATTAACAGCTAGCTTCAAAATCCACTGCTAAATGAATAAATTAATCAATTGGTAAACTGTCCCAAAACTTTGTGAAATAAATTCACAATTTACTTAACAATATGTAGTGACATAATGTTAAGTAAATTGTGAATAAATGGGCGAATCAACTTTTTAATGTTGTTTACTCTGTCCCCGTTGTCCGAGGGACATCCTCATACTATTTCATAGAAAATCTTTGGTTGCCCAAGGGACGTAACCATAGCAACCAGGCGCTATAAAAAGTTGATTGACTCAAATATATAGTGATACTAGTGAGTGTCGCTACCCATTTCGTTTCAGTATTAAACTTGTCTGTTCACAATTCACACACACTTGTGGTATAATTTGTATTTTAGTGATACAACTAAGGTATATTTCTATCATACTGTACCGAAAATTGTGCATAATAAACAATTTTCATTTAAATTTGACTTCGAATTTGTAAGAGATCTGAGGAGTGATTTTTGAGATTCGAGCACTCGAAAGTGTCATTTACAACTCAGAATAAAACGATGAAATTATGTTTTAAAAATAGCAGCGATAGGAATTTAAAATCATGAATATTTAAACTATTAATTTCATACGAAAAAAATGACGGTAAGCTTTTGTGTGCGATTATTTTCGAGCTTAAACTTTTTGAGATTCGATGACTCGAAAGTGACATTTAAAACTCTGAATAAAACGATGAAATTATGCTTTAAGAACAACAGCGATGGAAATTTTAAATCATGATTATTTGAACTATTAATTCCATGCAAAAAAATTGGCGACAAACTTTTGTGTGCGATTATTTTCGAGCTTAATTTTTTTGTATTCGAGCGTTCGGCTGCCAAAAATCGCCCCCCCCCCCCCCCCCCCCCCCTGCGCGTCATAGCTCTGTTATACTTTTATTTATTTAATCTTATGGCTATTGGCTATAGATTTTATGGTCGCTTATAATATTTATTTGTGAAAGTGTATCTGTTTTAATTAGATATATTGAACATCCGTCTCTAGCGTAAAAAGGTGTAATTTTTCTGTGTTTACCTTTTTTTAGGTTACAATCAACAAGCCCCAAGAAGCGCAACCGATTCCGGATTGATCAAATTATATGCAGTGAACCTTTTTGTTTGATAACTCTGTAATAGATTGAGTTAAAAACTTAGCGAGCGCCCGCGGCGGTATTCCCAAGCTCAAAAATCGAGCTTTCTCTCTTCCCCACTTGTATCAATAAGTTTGAGTGAAAGAGACAATGCGATTGGGAGATTTCAATTAGGAAGGTTAGAGGTTCCGTCTGTGTTAATTAGTAGGAAGATGTTTTGATGGCTTTAGAACGTTGCGGTCGTGGCTTTCTTTTAATTTAATAAGAAAGCTGAAAGGATTGGTTGGGGCGGCCAAAAGGCAGGTTTTTAGTAATTAATTTAAGAAAACTTTGAAGCCCTTTGCTGCGTGGCCCCGGCTTTAGAATAGTGCCACCCCGTCTTTTCCCGCGAGTGTCGTAAGAGGCGACTAAGGGATAAGGGATAAGGAAACCTCTGATCCCTACTGCTTGTGAGAACGCTGTGGTGATTTATTTAATTAATAGTCATCCGCATGGCGGCGATGCGGTTCGCCACCCATCACGTCTCGTTCTTCACGGGGGCGAGAAGTGGCTCACGGAGAGCCGTTTTGCTGCATTGATCGTAGCAAATGGAAATCCGCGATCTCTGCCTACCCCTTTTGGGATATAGGCGTGATTGTATGTATGTAACTTTGAAGCCCAGTTTGCCTATACCTCACTATAATAACTACAATAAGTAAACCTCGTCTGCGAGGTTATGGGAACTACATTAACTGTAAAGAAAAATGGAAAAAATTATGTTGTCGTGCAAGATTTGAATTTCCAACCTTTCGGAATACCGGTACGATTGGTCTAACCAACTGAGCTATGGACGCTTAACTCTATTCTCGGTGAAAATTTTCATCAGTTTTTCCTTTGGTTACGTCACAGGGCATATCAATAAATAAAATTTTCCAAGTAGACGTTTCTGCTTAGTACAAAATTAACTGCAATTCTGTCTACGTAAAATCATCGTATTCTTAGATATATTTTCTTCTAGAATTTTCCAGCTAATTTGTTATCAAACTAAACCTCGTCTATTTAAGTAGGTATTACTAAGAATTGTTGAAATTTATAACCCTGTTTTCCATTATTTGGAGGTTGAATTACAATGAATCCCTATTTAATAAAGCTTCACGATATTTCATAGTATAAATTTAGAATTTTATAAAAAAAATCTTATTACACGTTAAGCATTTTACAAGTCTGTCCGCAAAGAGAAGTGACGTAGAATGTATGAGTTCCCATATAAACCACGACACTTCTCTTTCCGGACAGACTCCAATATTAAATAAGGTTTACTTAGGGTTAACTTAGCTAAAGGTGATGAGGTATGCTTCAAATTTCAACATGCTGGGAGTTCTCTGTCGGTCTTAATTATAACTTTTTATACTCGTCGACTGTAATACTTGAATTGTGATTGTGTTGGCGGAACTACTAGCGCATACTTTTCGATAGAGCTTTTATGGTCGCATATTATGTTATCGCTAGCAGTGGTAGAAAGGATTTCCATACAATATTGTAGCACTGTTGCCGCTGCCCGCCGGGGGACCGGCACAATCCGCCGGGAGATTGAAGTTACTAAATTGTATAGAGGCAGCAGGTCTTTCGTCGAACTCAATTCTTACCGGCTTGCCTATATTGAATACTCGTAGAAAAAGTATTGTATACAATAGTGACATAATCAAGCTTTTCAATCTCGTACCTTACTTATGCCACTCAGTAAGCTTCGTGGCCTAAACACTGTTATCGACTGAAAAGCTCTTAATTATGTCACGATTGTATAAATAACTATTATAACACGGCTGTTTTATATACTTAAGAAGCATAATGGGTTTATTAATTTACTAATCTTTAAATATTTAATAAAATGTATGTACGTGTATTATGGCGATCTGTATGGTTCGATATTCTGAGAGTTTCACAAAAATAACATATCGATTTCGCTTGGTTTCAGTATTCATAGATGGCGCCAGCATGCGAGTATCTATCAATCCTAGCAATAGTATCATTTTTTTGACCTGGATGCTAGTCCTAGAAAAATACTTACAAGTGACAGTATATTCTGTGCCAACGTCATCTGGCCAAACTGTTGACAGTTGCCATTCTACAACCGAAAGTAGCGCAATAAAAACGCAATAAAACTAAAAACTGAGGTCCAAAAAGAAATACATAACTGGCAAACATCCGCTGCACCCCTAAGGTCCGGTCCCAAACCCTGCATCACATATTGTCAGCTCGGCCAATATTTTACCAACACCCTTCTGAACCGGTGACCTCGCCTTAATTAATTTCCTACATTGACAAACGGACGGACCATAAATTCAGCTAATATAGCTGGATTGTTGTGTTAGGCTGGAAAAGGTCCGTTTGGTTTATTAACAGAGGTTGGTTGTTTAGGCTGGAAAGGGCTTGGAAAAATATTTTTAATTTTTGATAACGTTGCAAGCTTTGCTTCCTTGTTATGTAAATAGCAAATTTCAAAATTTCAGGTCGAAAAAGTCCCATCCACCATAAGTTTATACTAATGTAAAATAGACCTGCACAACCTTAGTAACTTTTCTCTTCCTCTATTATACCGTGTGCAATCTAAGAAGTGGTTTTTGACACCTGGTTTTTGGACCAGGTGTCAAAAACTGCTTCTTAGGTTGCACAAGGTATAGTAGTAGCGTGGTACAGTCCGTGAGCTTTAAGAAGAACCTTCGGGAATCGGCGATGACACACGAATGTAATATTGCTGGTGCCGTATTCTAATTTTAAAATGTATAAACAATACATTAACAACACAATCTGTCTTAAACATAACTCCAACACTCAACCAATAATAAACCAATATTGAAGTCGTATTGTAGTTGCATCGCAGTAATTTTCAAGCAATTTCCGTCATTTTTGATTCAGACGTGTAGGCGTTAGCTGTGTTGTGTTGTTATTGCATTGTATTTGCATTGAAGTTGGATCGTGTCTGTGCGTGTTTTAAAGTTAGAATACGGCCCTTGTTCTGATTTTTCATGTGTCACTGTTGATTGATACACGACGTCTCTTTCTAAAACCCGAAGGTTCTTTTTAGAGCTCACGGACTATAGCACTTTTAGTATACAGTCGACGTCACAAATATCTTAACATTTTGGACGTTATTACAATAAAGTGCAAAAGTTTAAACATAACTTTGACGCCGACTGTACTCTTTTTTTCTTTTTAAAGGGATTTCTTCCAGCTAACCTTAGAGTAACTGAAAAGAAAATGTAAAGAATTAGTTACCGAGAAGTTTAAAAAACTTATTCCATTTTTTTTCGTTCCATTGAATGTTTAATGTTTACTTTGATTTTTAGGACAGTTCGTATCTTACTACAAGAAAAAATTAAATAAAAGCCAACATGTTTGTTCAAAGTGTTTGTTCTCATTCTCAATTTATCCTACTTGGCCAAAAGCATTACATAGAACATCACAGTATAAGGAAGGTGGTCTATTAGACCAGTAACCCATCTACGAACAAATAAATATTCACGTTCGCAATTGAAACTCCGGACGCAGGGCTGTACCAAGCATGTTTCGCGCAACGGTAGCACCGCAGCACACCCCTTATTTTGTCATGTCTAATTCGGTCGCGTCACTTGCGTCGTCAGTTTTGCCCGCGGCCCGCTCAGTTTTTTGTTCGAAGTTGTACTACTTGTTGTACTTGGTGTACTCTGACCATATGTACATCATAATGTACGTATTTTGGTAGTCTTGTTTATATATATGTCTGTAGGTAAGTACATATGTCTCTTGATAGTTCACGGTATAGGGACCGCAAGGCCCGCGGCCATTTCAGCAACCCGGCAGCTTTGGCACTATATATGTAGTACAAGGTATATGTGTTTACATAGTAGGCAGTTTATCAGTAACTTAACTTGCTAACTAACTCGTTGGTCTTAATAAATTGAGCATGTAGCTTCGCAAGCAGACAAGTCGTATAGGCCAACGTTTTCAAATAGTTTTTAACAATACTAAATGTTTATACGTATAATCTTTATATTTGAACAGTTATTTTTATTTTATTTTTGCGTTTTCCCAACCAAAAATACCGTTATATATCTTAAACAGTATGAGCGTTAATAAAGATGTGTTATCTAATTTTTATTGTACTAACACAAAATCATTACAATAAATCTTTTTTTAACATCGTAGTAGGTACCCTATATTTCATGTTAAGCCAGTTATGTGATTAAAAAGCGTCTTTAAGTTGTTTTGTTTACTTTGTATAGAATAGATATATTATTTTTATGTAGGTCTTGTTTTAAAAAATCTCGAGTACGAGTCTCGGAACTAAAAACTGGGGTAGGTAGGTATCTAAAGAAGTCTTTAATCGCTGATAAATTAAACATTATTGACTGGTCTTATTCTCTTACTTCACAGAGGCAAAAACCTTTCGTCTGTCCTTGCAAACCTGAGGGAAAATTAATTAGGCCTTGTAGGGATTAGGTCCGGTTTTCTCACGATAATTTCCTTTACTGAAAACTAACTGAATGTGAAATGGCACTTGGTATTTAAATAAATGCCGAGAACTCTGAATTGGAAGTCTCTTAGTTGAGTTACTGTCGCATTAATACTGTGCATCAGCTTTATCTGTCGACCGTACGCATGGTACGGTCAGCAGGTATACCCTCGAGCGGAGAAGCGTAATGTGATAGCACAATGGATATTGCATTGGAGTTGGAATATATGCAGAATAATTGAAATACCTTAATATTACTATATCTATATATAAAAGTACTGCCAGCGGCAGATATAGCAACGTACGAGTAGCAGAACATTCTCAAAAAATCAGTAAGTAACATTCTCGAAAATTTCCGGAATTAAAATTAGTATTATTTTATAAACTCGTAAATGAGACAACCTAACCAACTATTTTTGAGGTTTGTCTATTTCGGCCGCTTTCGAAACCAAAGTTTGGAAACCAGTAGAGAAAACGGAATTATTCGTCTTGTTTGGAAACCGGGTTTCCTAAAAAGAAATCAAAATCTGTTTTAGAAACTCCTACCGAATACGGAAAGTTACTTCTGCTTTCGAAACCTCAAGATAAACTGCGATGAGTGCGCCTATTCCACCTATCCCTACCGCGGTATCCCCCCAGTGGAGATGTATGGAATATTTTTCCATCTATTTCTACTGGTAGTGATATATGGAATCAAGTCGTCCATATATCCCCCCTAATTTTTAATGGTAGGGCCTGATGGAATTTATGCCAGTTATCCTAAATACTCCCCCTGGTAGAAATCGGTGGATTTTTTCCACGTGTACCTACTAATTTTACCCCTGGTGGGGATAGGTAGTTTTTTTTCCACGTTAACCTCTGTTTTCCCCCTTGGTGGAGACAGGTGGAATTTTTTTTCCTATCCCTACTGCCTCGCTATTTGGTAGGGATATATTCTCCATTTGTCCCTGCAACCGTGCTGTTTAGTAGGGATATATGGAAATTCTTCCACTCGTCCCTGCTACCTTTCTGTTTTTTTAAGGACAGAGGAGGTAATAATTTTGAAAGTATTTATTTTTGGTAGGACTAAGTACCCAGCAAGAAGGCGCTAAATACGGATTTGTAAATTAAACACTTTCACGTCATACAATTCGAGTGAAAGAAGTCCTTGTCCTTAAAAAAACCGGCCAAGTGCGAGTCGGACTCGCACACCGAGGGTTCCGTACAAACCTATAACAATTGTTATTTCTTTTGATTGCGTTGACATAAAGATTTGGTTTTGCTACGTCTGAAAGGTATTATAGCCCTGAGTATTCGATATAAATTTCAATTTAATAACTTCACGCGTTTACGAGGAAAATAGTAGTAAGTTTAAAATTTAAAATATATTATTTTGTATAATTTTACAAAAAAATTCTACTTTTCATAATTTTTCCTTTGTCTGTGCTATATAAAATTTCTTGGTGCGAAGTTTCAAGTTTCTGAGTTTACGGGAAGTACCCTTTAGGTTTTGAGTTTCTTGCGAGTACTCAGTTTCCAAATATGCAACTTAAATTGCTATTTCTTTTGATTGCGTTGATATAAAAGTTTGGTTTTGCTACATCTGAAAGGTCCTATAGCCCTGAGTATTTGACATGAATTTCAACTTAATAACTTTACGCGTTTACGAGAAAAAGTTAGTAAGTTTAAAATTTTAAATATATATTTTTGTAAGATTTTACTAAAAATGTCTATTTTTTATAATTTTTCCTTTGTCTATGCTATATGACGTTGCTTCGTGCCAAATTTCAAGTTTCTGTGTTCACGGGAAATACCCCGTAGGTTTTGCGAGGGCCGAAAACTCTAAAATTTGCAGGATAAACGACTGTATCTTTTGATTGCGTTGGCTTTTAAGTTTGATTTTTTCACAGCTCCAACGGACAATAGACCTGAGTATTTAATATAAATTTCAGCTTGATATCTTCACGCGTTCCTGAGAAAAATGGTCTTGACAGACAGACAGACAGACGGACAACAAAGTGCTCCTATAAGGGTTCCGTTTTTTCCTTTTGAGGTACGGAACCCTAAAAACAGAAAGGTAGCAGGGACGAGTACAGTCACCAGCATAAATATATGACTGTGAGCAGCCCTGCAAAAATATCTGATTCCCCATTGAGGGCAAAATTATATGACGACAATTACACGGTAAAAATATGTGATGCTTTGTGGCCGGCATAAACATCGTTTTGCATCGATCAGCATAAATATCGGATCAGTCTGCTTAAAAATATCTGATTACCTATTAAAAGCAAAATTATGTGACTACTGTCACCGGTATAAATATCTAACCACTATGAAAGCTTTATTATCGGATGACCAGTCGGCCGCATAAATATCTGACATAATAACGAAATCAAAATTATGTTATGAGTTTACAAAAACAACCTTATCTGGGTGGTATAAAGCAGTAAATGGTATGATTGATCATTCATCATGACGTTTAATTGATGTGATCTAACGTGAATAACCTTCTTACTATAATCCTAGTCTAACTTTTGAAAAAGAAACATTAATAAGTCAATATGGCATGTCACATTAGAAATAAACAAGTCTAATTATTATTTTGCAGAGATTGATAATAATTACATTAATTCAATGCCATGAATTTGAATAGTGTGTTATTGAATCTACGAGCAATTGAAGCTTTAGGATTATTTAACTGCACGAATATATAGACCGATCCATTAAATAATTAATGCATTGACAGATTATGTGAGTTGTTTCTTGTTTACTTACAATATTAGCTACGTAATCAATAGGTTCTACCGACTTATAATTTTAAATTTTAAGTTGTAATTTTATGTTGTTTTTACAGAAATACTGTGAAATCATGGATTACTTGCGGTAGTTGCAAAATCGACCATCCTAAAAATTTTGGCCATATTCGCGAAAATACAGCTTTATTCAGGATATCGTCTGGAGAGCCCGGAATGGTCGAGTGTATAATGCTGAAGATAAATAGTGCAAAATAAAATAATTGAATATTTACCGTGTTTTATTGCATGTTACAAGGCAGCTGTCAGACAACAAGCGTCAAGCAGGCAACTAGGATTGAGCCTATAAACCTTGTAGTACAGGTAAAGTAAGACTAGATATGCCATTTTGACGGCAAAATTTGTACCACATCAATGAAACTTTGCTTTATAACTTTATCTTGGCACTAGGAATAAGGATCTGCCGAGTCCTAACAAAATTTATGCGTACTACCCCCGCCCGAATGGAATGGGCAGGGGGCAACATTTGAAAATTACAAATTTTCCAAACTGAGTAAGTAAAATATCATTTTCAATGTATTTTTTTACTCTGAATCGAATGAGACGATTCTCATACTTAAAAGATCAATACTTTGCGATATATGAAGGGTTTTCGTCGGGTGAGAATACGTTTGTGCCATACTCCACTTACATTCGTTTGCAGGAGAACGATAAGAAGCATAAAAATACTTTTTGAAAAGTTTTACATTTAGGAAATATTTAACTTATTTATCAATTGGACACATATGTTTATAATACCATACAAATATTTTCAATATAGTGATAATGATGAGTAAATGTTAAACGTACAATGTATGACATGACATATAAAAGTGTTGGATATGTCACACTTTCGTGATAGTTTTCAGTTAACAGAGTGTAATTATCCTATAGTAAAATGCGGATATGGCACAACATTGTTGAAAAATATCTTTTTTCAAAAACCGATTATCGTCAGGTATTCCATATTTTATTGTTATTTTAGAAATGGTTTTGCTCAAAAATGGATATGGCACGTATTGTCAGCAGTGGGGGTTGGACGCATACATTTTCGAAGTGCCAAGATAAAGGTATAAAGAAAAGTTCAATTGATATTTGATATACATATTTTGCCTCTAAAATATGCTATTTTCCTTTACTATTGGTTTCGCATACGAATCGTAGGAATAAACCATTTTCAAATTGCATGTTCCTTCCTAGGGGGCCTGTGCCCACGTATAAATTAATCTTATAGCACACGGAAACACTGCAAAAAATCATAGATATATTTTTTATTCCTTTGAGCCTATAGGATTATTTTAGATAAGCATACGTATATTTTTGAAGTGAAAACTACTTAAGCCGCGTTGGGCACTTTCTAGTAGGGGGAAATCTTATGAGTTCGCGTCATCGACACCGTCACGAAAACAAAAACGCATCACAAGATTTTCCTTGGGTTGGAAGGCTCGTTCGATAGTTAAACTTATAACCATTCAAATAAAGTTTAATTAGTATTTTTCTCTTATGCTTTTAATAATATATTAATCATAGAAAATCATCATTGTAAATTGCCTCTAGGTACACATTAAGTCCTATATAAACCTTGGGTGTTAAAGATAGGTCTACCAAATAATAATTAATAATTACTAAACAGACCCTGAAGATTACGGCATAATTATTATGCCGTAATATTCAGGGTATGTTTAGTGGACTATTTGGTTCTCAGTTTCTAGCTAGCTATAGTTTCTGAATAATAAGGCTGGGACAGAACCGTAATTTTAGTATGAAAAATTGCATTTTCAAATGGTTTTTTATCGAAACTACTGCACGTAAAATGAAGTCAAAATCAGTCAGCTGTCCTAATTTTTTGCAATTTTCTATTGGTACCCCACACGTCTCATACAAATGAAAAATTAAAACCATTTCCCCCTTAAAATATAATTAATCTCCCTAAACTTCCTAAACTTTTGGAGTAAATTGGCTGTGACAGACGCACGGACAGACAAGCGAGTGATCCTATAAATAAAGGTTCCGTTTTTATTTTTTAAGGTACGAAACCATATAAACGTGCATATAATTGTTGCTCGGAGTGTCAGTAAATTAATGTTGATAATTTTAATCCAGGAGGCCTGTGCCCAGCAGTGGGACGTATAGAGGCTAACATATTATTTATTATTATTATTTAATTTTAATCCAAACATTATGAAGTTTCAATTTTTAATACTAAAAGCTCTTAAGTTTTCACTTCTATCGGCAGTCCCTATGACTGCCAATTTTTTTTCTTAACTTTCATTAAATAAAATCTCGCTTCTCGTAGATTGACGGCAGTCGCACCGAGTCCTAACTGTATGAGTAAATCGTAAATATTGTAATGAATCTTTTAATGCAATGAAACAATATCAATTTGAATTTTTGACACATTCACACACACTCACAATAGAAAATGTGAGATAGACATATGCAGTGACACTCCAATGACAAGTCTGCACTCTTTTCGTGGATTGTCAAACAGCTTTTTACAATTAAGATCTCTATGCCAGCTAGATAAGGTTTGTTTTTGTATATTGATAACATAATTTTGATTTTGTTATTATGTCAGATATTTATGCGGTTGACCTTTCATCTGATAATAAAGCTTTCTTAGTGATTAGATATTTATGCCGGTGATAGTAGTCATATAATTTTGCTTTTAGTAGGTAATCAGATATTTTTAAGCAGACTGATCCGATATTTATGCTGATCGATGCAAAACGATGTTTATGCCGGCCACAAACCATCATATATTTTTACCGTGGAGGTGTCGTCATATACTTTTGCCCTCAATGGGGAATCAGATATTTTTGCAGCGCTGCTCATAGTCATATATTTATGCTGGTGACTGTACAAGAATTTCCATATATCCATACTAAACAGCAAGGTAGCAGGGACAAATGGAAGAATCTCCATATATCCCTACTAAACAGCAAGGTGGCAGGGACAAATGGAAGAATTTCCATATATCCATACTAAACAGCAAGGTAGCAGGGACAAATGGAAGAATCTCCATATATCCCTACTAAACAGCAAGGTAGCAGGGACAAATGGAAGAATCTCCATATATCCCTACTAAACAGCAAGGTGGCAGGGACAAATGGAAGAATTTCCATATATCCATACTAAACAGCAAGGTAGCAGGGACAAATGGAAGAATCTCCATATATCCCTACTAAACAGCAAGGTGGCAGGGACAAATGGAAGAATTTCCATATATCCCTACTAAACAGCAGGGTAGAAGGGACAAATGGAGAAATTTCCATATATCCCTACCAAATAGCGAGGCAGTAGGGATAGGAAAAAAAATTCCACCTGTCCCCACCAGGGAGGAAAACAGAGGTTAACGTGGAAAAAAAACTACCTATCCCCACCAGGGGTAAAATTAGTAGGTACACGTCGAAAAAAATCCACCGATTTCTACCAGGGAGAGTATCTGGGATAACTGGAATAAATTCCATCAGGCCCTACCATTAAAAATAAGGGGGGAAATATGGATGACTTGATTCCATATATCACTACCAGTAGAAATAGATGGAAAAATATTCCATACATCTCCACTGGGGGGATACCGCGGTAGGGATAGGTGGAATAGGCGCACTCATCGCAGTTTATCTTGAGGTTTCGAAAGCAGAAGTAACTTTCCGTATTCGGTAGGAGTTTCTAAAACAGATTTTGATTTCTTTTTAGGAAACCCGGTTTCCAAACAAGACGAATAATTCCGTTTTCTCTACTGGTTTCCAAACTTTGGTTTCGAAAGCGGCCGAAAGGTATTAGTTAATAATTTTTGTCGCTATTGACAAACATAGGTACATATGTACACATTTAAATTATATTATAAACCTAACGTTTACCTATTCTATTCTCGAGCTACTAAAAAAAGAGGTTTTGTTTTAGTTTTTCCATTAATATTCTGTTTGCGCCGACGAGATACGCCGTAGAGCTGGCATGGCTAAGAGTGCAATGGCTAATCTGGACAGGATTTGGAAGAACAGAGGTATTCGTCGCTCAACTAAAGTACGCTTAGTAAAAGCCCTAGTCTTCTCAATATTTCTGTACGGTGCCGAAACTTGGAACCTGAAAAGCTGCAATAAGGCAAAAATTGACGCTTTTGAGATGTGGTGTTGGCGAAGACTACTGCGTATACCCTGGACAGCTAGAAGAACTAACATCTCAATCTTAAGAGAGCTCAATATTGCCACACGACTTTCCAAAGTATGCCATGAGCGTGCCCTTAGGTTCTTCGGACATATTATGCGGTCTAGAACGGAATGATGGATGAGATGGTCCAACGCTGCAAAAAGGTCGGCTGGTGGCAGCCTTAACCGTGCAGTTCACATGGCCTATGACCGCACGTTATGGAAACGAGCTACATGTGGTCGCGATCCTCGGCAGTGAGAGAACGAGAAAGAAGAAGAAGAATATTCTGTACTATAAATAAACCTTAAAAGTACAAATACATATGTATTTCAATACCTATAACCCGAGTAAATCTCACAAAACAAAATTAACATAAATCCAGTAGATACTCTGATAAACAGAGAAAAAAACCCAATCAATGGCGTAATCTGGGGATGAAATATCGCAAAACGGCGGTTATCTAAATAAAGTCATTTCCATTCAAACGCGCGCTGAAAACTGTGTGGAGCCCGTTTATGCCGGACCTTTGGCTGTGGTCCAAGTCATAACAGAAAATCGGATTAGATACCACATTGACCTTTTACCAAGAAACGCACATTTAACCTCTGCTGCAACATACTGTGGTCCTTAAACTATGTCCAAAAGAGAGATATGGATACTTCAAATGTCATCTTGCTTTGTGTGGTCACAGCTCAGTGAATGCCATCTCGCTCACACCTGGAGTAGAGTCTGATTGGGGCAGTACCTACACTTTACAGAAAATCCCAGTCGAATATCACTAGGCATAGTGTTGTTTTCCAGCCGGTGAGTAAGGTTACCAGCGAGTTCAAAGACAATGCAGTGTGTTAACGACGGGACCATCTTTTCTTTTTTCTTTAGCCGGCAGTATAATGTTCAATCGGCGATCATACACGAAGGCTCCACTACAATTCATTGTAGCATTAGTATCGATAATCGGAATTTACTATATCATCAACTGCAACAACTTTGCCTACGGTGCACAACTTTGCTTGACTTGAAAAACATAGCTTTCTTCACCAAACAGCTATTTAAATCTTATTTCTGAGATGAAAGAAAGGTGACCATCTTAGGAATGAGATATAAATAGTGGTGTTTGGTGAAGATAACCATGTTTTTCAAGCCAGGCAAAGCTGTGCATCGTAGGCAAAGTTGCAGCAGTTGGCAGTATGTATAAGGTTCCGTCAAATATTGAAAGAAAGTTGATATATTTTGGCCAGTGATCAAAACGCCAAACAGAATGAACAGAACTGAAATCTGCTGCGTTAGTCCACATGCTGCTGTCAGTCTTCTTGTTTCATTTGTTTATATTGTGTGCTACTGTGACCTTTGCACACCATTTACCTAATATTAATATTCGTTTTAACCTTTCCGCTCATGTGAAGTAGCGGAGATGTGCGGGAATCAACCAATAGCATTATCCGCCGCTCATTCGTCTCATTGGAAAGGCACCCTATTGGTTGATTCTGGCAGCCCGCTCTCGCTTATAAATTGCGTCAGATTATTCCTCGGTATCCGGACTACGTATTTGAATGTGTATTTGAAACTACCAGTTAAAACTCGCTTACGGTATCACACTACCCGAATAATGACCGAAAAATAAACGAGCGCTATTGCGATGCCCATTTTTAGGGTTCCATACGACAAGGTACCCTTGTAGTTTTGTCTACGGGGTGTTTTCCTAATCCTTAGCCATATTGAATGAAGCGATTATCGAAAGAGCGCACGCAGCGAAGCGAAGTTCTTACAGACAACTTTGGACTCAACGGAACTGTCAGCTGCAATACCGGGACTTCCTTGTATTTCGATGGCTTTTTGATTTTGAATAGCTTTAGTGATGGTATGATAGAACTGATGAACTATTTTATTTGCTATCCTAAAAAATAAATATAAAAAATAATTAATATTTGGGGAAAATCTTACACAAATAACGTAGCCCCAAACTAAGCAAAACTTGTACTATGAAATGAAATGAAATGAAAAACGTTTATTTTCAGGCAACTAGTGGCCCATAGATAAATACCTTAAAGACTAGCATACATATTACATTATAAACTAAAACTATTATTTTGGTGACACGACGGTTTTCTGTTGTGCCACCTGCTCCGGTGTAATATTTGGCAGCGTCCCCCGGAACCGCCGAAACACTAAGCCCGCGCTCTCGATGTTCTCCAGGCTCCAGCAGCGGCCGCGGCACGCGCACCACAAACGAGCTGAAGTGCACGTAATGGCGCACTATGGGTAGGTACTAGACGACGATATATCTACTTATATAGATAAATATAAACTTAGAGATATATTGAACACCCATAACTCACGAACAAAAAATATTCGTGAAAAACACACAAATAAATGCCCTTACCACCAGCATTCGAACCCAGGATTTTCTGCTTCGGGCTAGGACTGCTAGGAGGCCGTCAAATAAAGCGAAACCTGAGCGGAATCCTTTCATTTTTTTATTAGTAAACAGCATAGCTTCTCGAATTTTCATAATCTAAGTAAGTATTATCATCTAGTATGTTAGCTATTGAAATATAAACTGCCACGGAACCTGACCATATCCCGACATATCCATATGCTCTTTTGGATATTTTTTTATTATTCTTTAGTTACATCCCTTTTACGTTATTTTTTTGTTTAATCAATCTCTGGACGCATCAAAGGATTTTACGCTTTGAATTGCATTTTTTGTCATTGCAGTTAGTTGGATTGAGTTTGATGATGAAAATTGTTGGTTTAAATTGGTACACCGTTTTTATTTGGTTTGTGATTTTTGGTCGCTAAAATCTAGGAAGGTGTTTCAAAATATTTTCATACTGCGCAGTGTACAATAGTGTATACATTTTATTGCAATGGGAATTGAACCATTTTTATGTTCTTTACAGAATTTTCTGAACATTGAAAACAAAGGAAAATTAAGTAATTTAGTTTTTTCAAGTAATTTAGGATAATTTTTGTGAGTCTAAATTTGTATGGTGGTCATCACGAGGCTATACATACACAAAGATTGAAAAGTACTGAAGTTTTTATCAAATTGGTTTAGCCGTTTCGAGGGTTTCCTAAAATTGTAATTTATAATAGTTATTTAAATAGAAAGTATTTCTATTGATTCTAATCCTAACCTTGCATCATGAGTATCATGACTAACTATAGATTTTCTAAATCTTATTACCGCTGCACCGTGAAAATGACTCATTCCGTAACTCCGTCAACAAAGCTTGACCCAATTCTGACTCACTAACGCTCAAACATATGCACACTTGTCACTACTGTAAAACCAACATTACTTTGCACCTTTTAAAACAAACCTAGTCGCTATTATAAAGGTATTTAACTGAAAATCTATCGAAAACCGCGTTTAACGACGGCAAAAGAATTATGGTAAAGATTTCCTTTGATCAGTCAATAAATAAAGTTAGACTGATTTATTGATACACATCCAAGCAATAATGAATCTTATTTAATTATTTTAAGATTTGTTTTCAGTTGGGTTAAACTGCTTTTAAGACTACAGGTGACAAGATTTTTAAGACTACAAAGGATATAATATGTTTGGTATCAAAATAAGATGTCAGAGTGACCTCAATGAGGTATTTAAACTGTGATTGATGAGACACGGGGTATTAACTGAATGATCTTGTTTGGCTTCAAGATTAACATTGTCTTTTTGATCAAGATGGCGGAAATTTCTGGAAAATTAGGTTATTTCTGAACGAACAGTTAGAGAGATCAATGATGGCTTTGTGTTGAAACAATTTATTATTTTCCCTTGTTTGCGCGCTTGTTTGAAATTAGTTAGAAGAATAGATTTGATGATGTCATTATAAACTATAGATAGACAAAATATAGATAGATAGTGGCCAGGTGGCGAAGTTGGTTAACGCGTCTGCTGCGAATGCAGAAGACGCTGGTTCGATCCCAGCCTTGGGCACCGGAGGCCTTGGTCACTTTTTCCTTTGTATACGACATCTATATAAGTTTATAGATAGACACTTTCAAACGAATAAAGGTATACTTTATCAGCAAGATGAACGTACTACTTAATAAAGCCTGACCAAGAATATATGACTATTTTCAAGAGGGCGCTATTTTTCTCATGTATTGGCTATGTGCGAAGTGCATGGTGGGGGTAACGTGAACGATCGCAGCGCACAATGTAACAAGAAATTGGGCTCTTGTCAATATGACATTTCAAAATATTTGACATCACCAGGGTCAACTGTCAAAATAGTGAATCAGCCAGTGACATTTCATATAAGCAAGCAGTATTATGCCATTAATAAAAAAGAAAAAAACACTTTCACCCCCTGCTCAAGAGATGGCGCCACACTCATGCACACAGCCAATATGGTGACAGTTCAGTTTAGTATGAAAAATTTAGTTCTAATGTAAATCCGCAACATAGCGCATGGTCATATATTTCTGGTCAAGCTTTACCTACTATAATTTTAACGGCCTCCTAGCCTTAGTCTAGGTAGCTTACGTCCTAGGTTTGAATCCTGGTAAGGGCATTTATTTGTGTGCTTATAACAACAGATATTTGTATGTACCTGAGTTATGGGATGTTTTCTATGTGTTTAAGTATTTATCTATTACATATATCGTACACACAACACAAGCCTTATTGAGTTTACTCTGAGACTAGGTCGATTTGTGTAAGATAGTTCACTTAATATTGATTTATTGTTTTATTAGAATACTATATATTATTGGTTCTAACAATTTCATACGGTTCTTGACATATGTAAAAAATAGTCCTAATGCAAGTACCTACACTACTACTAGCTTTTATTAACACACTAACGTGCTAATATATCACCAAAACAAACAAGCACTTTAACACCGATGAGATAAGGCTCGGAATCGTGTACTTATTTATGACACACGAGTCACTTAACATCCTTAATCATATTAATTACGCATCCCTGCTACCAATCGGGATGAGGAAAAATCCGAAATAATGGCATCGAGTGTACATGGCTGTTTATTACACTTGCGGACATTAAAACTAGATACCATCATTATTATTCTAGCCCTTGTAATTAGCTCTAGCAATTGAGCCTGGCGTCCGCACGGTCATCTTATTATATAAATTGGGGTTAGTACAGTGACCGGCAATAGTATTACGCTTTTATGGCCCTTAAAATAAGAGCGTGTCACATATTTTTGCGGTCTTCGTATAGGAATCTTCCTTTAGTATCTACTATAGCCGGTGACTGTCCTAAGGTAAGGTACAACCCAGGGGAATACCCGGCCTTACTGGGATTAGGTCCGGTTTCTTTCTCGAGTTTAAACTCATTAGAGACTAACACTTGATGAAATTGTGTAAAATAATGAAATAAATGAACAAGAGGGAGAGCAACACAACGCACCCTCTTTGAGGTCTCTGGTAACCTTACTCACCGATAGAAACACTGTTATAGAGATGATCATAATGTATCATAGCGTTGAGATGGTATTTGGCTGTGATTTTCTGTATTTAAGGTGGAGAGTGGAGATACTTTTCCACTCGAACTTTGCTTTAGATTTGAGCGAGATGACATTAAATAATACTTTCGATTAACGTGTTCCTAGATCGGTTCCCACACGGAAAAAAATCGCCATCAAAGACAAATCCTCTTGGTTAAGACAATATTGTTTCGTACCTATATAGGCGGAAATAATTTGCCTGGAAAGTAATCTTGATTCAAGTAAAATGTCTTTATTCAAGTAAAATATATCTTGGGCTAAAGATATATAATTAGTCCAAGACTATATTTACTCAAGTTTAAACAATAAAATTCTTGCATTGGTATTCTTGGCTGAAGATATCCTTTTATTTTCATACGACAATACACACGTTAAAAGCCCTCTTTTTATCATCGGAGGAAAAACATCGCCCTATTACTTTGTCCCAATTTCTACGTTACTTAATGCAAATCTAATAAGGTTTGTATCGCCGGCTTCTTCCGTTCAAAACAATATCAAATTCTAAATGAGGTTCGTTAAAGGCCCAATTATTGGCCGTGTTTGATATTTTCCTTCCGTATTTAAATTAGATGTAGGTAATTGACTAAAAACGTGCGCTATCAATCGTTTATACCTAACTACATATCAGGAAAAAAATATGAAATGTTTTAATTATAAGTAAAGTCAAGCATTTATTTAACTTACTTTGTTGGTTGGGTACCGTAAAATGGGTTAACACTAAGGGCCGGTGGCACCAACTGTCTGTTAACTGTTAACGTCGACGTCACAGTTAAAAAAATCTTATATGAAAAGTTTGACAGTTTTCTATGGGATGACAGCTCCGTCGCCATATTTAACGTTGATGAGTTGATGAAACCCACCCTAAATGTCGAACCTTGCACCGCACCGTTAGCAGTAGAATGTTTAAAATCAAAGATAACCTCAACACTAGATAGATCATAAGTACAACTCGGGGTCACCACGCATCAGTGCTCCCGTACTCATTTTGTATGAGAGCGCGACCGCGTATTTCAATTGAGGTAACGTTTTTAATCATTACTCATGTGGATTAAAAATATCCACAAAAATCAAGTTACGGGGGTGAACTTGGATTGTTGTACTACAAATTGGTGTATAATACTATTGAGATTTGCTGTTCGGATCGTAGAAAAATACGAATAAAATTGCACTGATGTGTGGTGACCTCGTGCTCCCTGTAAAAGTTTAATGATGAGGTGTCTTGTAGTCTGTGGTTAAAATGTTATCTCACAAATCGGCACCAAATAGTTGAAATTGTAGATGAGAATTGTGCAAACATCGAAGAAAATTTTCTATCACAAACGAAATTTAACAGAGTAGGGGTACCACAGGGGACTATCTTAGGACCTCTTCTATTCTTACTTTATGTAAATGACTTGCCATTAATTACTAATTACGATTGTACATTATTTGCGGATGATATTTCGGTAACATTTGCATGACTTATTTAAGTCTAGATAATATATGATTCTGTGTATATTAGCTTAAGATCCCTTGTACTATAGGTATCTGTTGCAAATAAAGATTTATGAATTTATGAGACAGTAATATCTCGCTTTCTGACTGTATCAATTAAAAATCGGCCAAGAGCATGTCGGGCCATGCTCAGTGTAGGGTTCCGTAAACTGAGACCATTAATTCAAAAGGTCGTTTCTTACGGGAAATTTGGCGGCGCTTACGTCATTTTTACTTACGTCCTTTCACTATGGGTTTTTGAATGATAACTCAAAAACGGCTCAACCGATTTATTTCAATATAGTTTTCATTGAAGGTGAGTACCTTTAATAATGAGTATTAGGCCTCAGTTTCTTGATTTTTTTCAAAATTGTAGGACCCACGATTCAAAAGTTAGATGAGGGGGACGCCCTGTTTTAAACTTTCGGAGCTATTATTTCCGAAATTATTAGTTTTATCCAAAAACTGTTTTAGAAGATCCTAATTCTTTTTAAAAGACCTATCCAACAATATTCCACACAACTTGGTTGGAACGAAAAAAATTTCGCCCCCCACTTCACGTGTACGGGAGGTACCCTAACAAAATATATTTTCGCGTTTTTATTCTACCGTTTTGTCGGCTTGGTTAATGCACATATCCAAACCAAATTTCAGCTTTCTAGTGCTAACGGTCACTGAGCTAGACCGCGGACGGACGAACATGGCGAAACTATAAGGGTTCCGTTTTTGCCATTTTGGCTACGGAACCCCAATAAAAAGAGTCAGGTAGTCTATCTCGCGAGCGAGATACTGTCGCGGCAGTCTTGTGCTAACCGTGTTGGTGTGATTACATATGTCAAACAAATATTAGAATACCTAGAAATATTTGTCTTATTTGACTAAACTACAAGAGTTTCGCTTAGAGGCGCTTTTTACCAATACTCCTGGTTTTCGTAAAATTTAACTTTGTTCCTTATCAAATATCGTCCCCTAGGACGTAAAGTTATTAATGTGCCACCAGGGTATTCAATCAAGGGCATAATGCAAAGGAATAAAGCCAGATCGATTTTTAGGAGACCAGTATAAATTAGAGCCGCAGAAACATTGGGTGTTTTTATTATCTAGCAACGCGCATGTGATACCCGCAGGGGGCAGCACTAGAGCTGCATGTTTTTTTTTTTTTTTTTTTTTTTATGACAGGAGGCAAACGAGCAGACGAATCGCCTGATGGTAAGCAATTACCGCCGCCCATAGATGTCCGCAACACCAGGGGGGTCACAAGCGCGTTGCCGGCCTTTAAGATGGGAGTACGCTCTTTTCTTGATGTGTCAGAACTGTTCGAAAGATACGGTAGTCTCTAGGTACCGCTTAAAAAAACGTTTTAAAACTTTTATTTTATGAAGATCAAATAGAAATAGTTCTGCCGCGAATGCAGAGGACGCTGGTTCGATCCCAGCACTGGGCACCGGAGTCCTAGGTCACCTTTTCCTTTGTATATCACATATATATAAATTACAATATTATGCAACAAATATAGAAAAAGAAAACATAAAATTTACCTATAGGTAAAACTAAATAATTCTAAAACCATAAGGTAACCGAATATATATAGGTTAAGGAATAGTTTTTTTTATAAACTGGACTAAAAGTTACCTTTTTAAGTATCAAAATATAATAGATACGGACAAACAGCCAATTAAAAGAAGTTTATGAATATTATGAATAAACAGAATAAGGGGCTTTGTAAGGTTGATCTTTATAAACATTTTTTGATTTACGGAGCCATCAAAGTTGTGTTACAAACACTTGCTTTGAATATCGAATTAGGTTTACGCATTTTCTTTGGATAAGCCCATCATGATTTGGCCATTATAAAACTTCTGATTGTGTACTTGAACGTGAAGATATTAAATTAACGTTAAAACATATCGTGAATATCGTGTTATAACAAAATTAAGAAATAAATTAAAATAAATATTATTTTGGTTGTATGTTTGGTTGGAGTAGAATATTCCGATTAGCATTTCTATTAGACGTCCTCGCTTCGCTCGGCCCTTAACATATGTGTTTCTTAAATATTTAACTAATTTTATCTTGGACCTAAAACTGAAACCTTAGGCGGATCTCACACTGGCGTCGTCGCGTCCCATCCGGTGAACGAGACATCACTATACACATGCAGGACGCTGTCTCACTCGCACGCCATCGCCTGACCTTAGTGCACGGAAAAAAAAAAGCTTCCGGGATATTCTCAATCCTTTATTATTATCTTGGAAATATTTCCTCGTGACAAGTATTTATTTCCTTTACCAAAAATATGTGTGCTGTCTATAAAGTCTAACCCATTCAACACAGCCTGTATTTTTACCTTGTTATTTTTCGAAAGGTTTCCCTTAAAAGCTTTAAATGTCCTCATCACCATTTCAGATCGCTTTCTGGTGCTATTTTTTACTGGAGTATTTTCTGATGCCTTAGATGCCTATAATAGTTATTTGAGCGTTTTTAGGGTTCCGTAGCCAAAATGGCAAAAACGGAACCCTTATAGTTTCGCCATGTCCGCCCGTCCGCGGTCTAGCTCAGTGACCGTTAGCACTAGAAAGCTGAAATTTGGTTTGAATATGTGCATTAACTAAGCCGACAAAACGGTAGAATAAAAACGCGAAAAATATAGTTAGGTACCCACCTCCCGTACACGTGAAGTGGGGGGCGAATTTTTTTTTCGTTCCAACCAAGTTGTGTGGGGTATCGTTGAATAGGTCTTTTAAAAGTTTTTGGATAAAACTAATACTCTCGGAAATAATAGCTCCGAAATTTAAAACAGGGCGTCCCCCCCATCTAACTTTTGAATCGTGGGTGCTAAAATTTTGAAAAAAATCCTGGAATTGAGGCCTAATGAGTACCTTCAATGAAAAATATACTGAAATAAATCGGTTGAGCCGTTTTTGAGTTATCATTCAAAAACCCATAGTGAAAGGACGTAAGTAAAAATGACGTAAGCGCCGCCAAATTTCCCGTAAGAAACGACCTTTTGAATGAATGGTCTCAGTTTACGGAACCCTACACTGAGCATGGCCCGACATGCTCTTGGCCGGTTTTTACCGTACTTCGTCGGTCGAGCTTTGTTCTTGGAAAGATGGAGTAGTATAAATGAAGCCGGTTTCGTTTACTTTAATTTATATTGTAGTTTAAATTTAATACTGAGTACCTTTTTAAATCTTGAATTACAAAGACTGATCATAGTAAAAGTATTTAATTAAAAATGTCAACAGACTTTATAAAAACTTAAGAGTTTTTCAATAATTGTAAGTCTTGTCTGTCGTGATAAAATGTAATAGTGCTAACTATAGGTACAATGTTTAAAATGCATTTGTATCCTTAAAGAACCTTTACCCATGCCCGTTACTAATATAGGGTGGAAATTGTAAAATGCCGGCAACCATTTTGGTATAACTAAACATGTCCACACCACGACATGTCGTACGGTACGAGTATGAAACAGTATCCGTAGCGCTCACAAGTGCAAATTGCTATCGGGTGACGCTTTTAGCCGCTCCAATTTGGTATACCTTAGGTCACTACGAAAGTTTTGAGATACAAAAAAAGTAGTTATGTTATTCAAATAATTTTTATTACAGTTAATCAAAACATTCTCATTCAGCATGTATGCACCGGTTGATCCGCCTAAACCATGATTTTGTAGCATTCCCGGTACTCTTCTTTAAGAAGGTATTCTGCGCCCAGCAAGTAGGAATTCCGAGCATCCTCGGGGCTGTTGAAAGGCGTGTCACTAAGTCCAATTTTGATTTTCGGAAAGAGAAAGAAATCGCAAGGAGCTAATTCGGGACTATATGGAGAATGACACAACTCTTCGATCTCTGTACGCTCCAGAAAGTCTTTGGTGAGAATGGCCTTGTGCGGCCACGCATTGACATGATGCAAAAATAGCCCCCTTAAACCAGATTTAAGTCGTTTCCGTTTCAAGTTATTAAATACAGTAGGTAAACACACTTCGGTGCACAATTGAGCATTCACAGTTTTTTGGCCATCTAAAGAAATTAAAGCCCCATGACCACTTGCGGAAAAAATGTGGCCACCATTTTTCTTCCGACACTTCGCCCACGTTTCACCTTCGTTGGAGGTTCATCGTCTGGAAACACCCAAACTGTCAATTACTGCTTAGTCAGTAGATCGTATTGATAAATCCAACTCTCGTCTTCCGTAATTATGTTAAAAATGGTCCGCCCCTCGCCCTGGTAATTTTTTTTAAGCATTTCTTTGCACCACGGCACGCGACCTTGTTTTTGTTCTGCAGTCAATGCGAGAGGCACCCATCGTGAACACAGTTTCCTGACTCCAAGCTGGTTGTGCAAAATGTCATTAATGGCTGGCGATGAAATCTTCAGGACCGCTTCTATTTGTTTATAAGTCACTTTTGGATCTTCTTTAATAATTTTTTTACGGCTAAGACGTTTTCTTCTATAACTGAAGTTTACAGGGCGACCACTTCTCTCGTCATCATTCAAGGAGAAGACTCCTCATTTAAATTGTGGAAACCGTCTGAAAATTGTTGCACGCGATAGTGCACAGTCACCAAATGCTGAAACTAATCGCTCTCGGCACTCAATTTCATTAAGTCCCAACTTATAGTCATACAAAATGATCGCACGGAAATGTTCTTGCGTAAAATCTATGGTTGACAGAACACGCTCGCGAAAATGTGTGAAAAATAACGGTTTTTTATTTTTTATTTTAAATGCTCGAACAAATGATTGTCTATGATTGAATCTCTAAAAATTATCTTTAAAAAAAAGTATAAACCGTTTTCGTTCTCTTTATAAATTAGGAGTATCTCAAAACTTTCCTAGTGGCCCACGTATGCTCACTTTGGGAATTTTATTTAACTCGGGACATGTTTAAAGTGGAAATTGTACGCTGGATGCGGTTGCACTGAAAAAAAAGTCTCGTACTGGTAACCAGAATCCGGTTATCTCTACAGTGTTGTCTTGCTGTATATGTGACGACTAAACACTTTGTAAACATAACAATACTTTTCTGGTTATATCAAAATCGTGAGTGCTACAATATGAATTGTACTGATAACTATAAAATATTGTACTGATAACTATAAAATATTGTAATTGACATGTATCCACTAGACAAAAGTTATGTGTGTATACATTGTTTTTTTTTTCTTTTTCTTTTTTTTTGGCCGCTCTGCAACCGAAATCCAGGATTTTCCAGGCTTAAGCTCAATGGTACCCCAGCCGGGATTTGAACCCGAGACCTCCCGATTGAAAGTCTAACGTACTACCCGCTAGGCCACGAGCGCCTTAGCGGTGTTCCGTGAAAATATTAATCAGTATTTCGAATTGCAATACAATGCGTCATTGTGCAGACTACGATATATATTGTAAATAACACAAATATTTTGTATTTATTACGATTGCGTTTAACCAGACTCGTCCAGTAACGTTTACAAACAAAATTTTACAAAATACTATATTTTTTGTTACCTCCGCCAGATTCTAGTAAAAATAACTATATTTTTCACAACAACACATTCTTGTAGTATTGTAGAAAAATATTTTTTTCGGTGTGAGGAGTTTCATATTAGACAGAAACGATGCTTGCTAATGAACAGCATTAGATATTTTAATGGTAATGTTTTTTCTTGATACACGATATTTTTCTTAGAATGTAATTTTTTCAGATCTTATTCATATTAGAGCTTGAAATTGAAAAAAATTGTGCGCATCGAGAAAAAGTTGCGAATTTTGGACCATTCGATAGAGAGGCCCACGGTGAATATTTTTAGTTTTATAGGTACGTAAAATTTTTAGACCTTTTCGTCTAAATCACGGGTCTCATGCAATATATTGGGCCGTGGGGTGTCCGGCCTTAGAATTGTCCCCCACCATATCTGCCCGTGGTTGCAGTAGGAGTCTGCTAAGGGAATAAACCGGGAGATGGGCAGCAGCATCTTCCGAAAGCCTAAACAACAATAAACAAAAAAAACTGCGCGCGCCAACCCGCCTGCCAAGCGTGGCGCGTTTGGCAAACCCCCCCTTTTAATAAGGGGAGGCCTATGTTCAGCAGTGGACGTCTTATGGCTGAGGTGATGATGATGATGATGATGCAATATATTAGTATTCTCTGGTTGAGGCTGCTATGGAGTGTGTGGCATTCATTCCGTATAAATAAATTTTTCATGATAAAGCTCTGCGGAGAGGAAAAACATTTACATTTTTTAACGTTATATAACTAATAAATACAATATTTAAAAAAACATAAGGAAGCATATTAAATACAGTTTTTAAATATGTACAAATTTAATAAGCACTAAGCAATTTAAAATGACTGTCAAACACCGAAATTGATAGAAACTTAATTTAAACCCCACACTTACATTACAATCTCGTACATGCCTACGTAATCAAGTTAGCAAAATAATAATAGTCTATTACTATTATTTTGTAAGCTCGATTATTAATAGTCGCGTATGTAGGGCTCTTGTTGCGCTGCCATTAGTTGACATAGACATGGGGCGGTATTCTGTACACCTCGTGACTTTCATTATCATTTTGTATTACTGAAAAACGCGTTCGACCGTATACCGTTTTGTCACAAGCAAAATTAACCCTTATAAGTCAAAGTAAAGTAACAGTTATTGTACGAAATTGGATCTTAAGATGTCTGTTAAAATTTCAAGTGTATATATGATTTAGGCAAACTTTATTTTGCCCTCGTATACCTAAAGAAACATTGTTAAATTAATTTAAAAAAGTTGGGTATTCGGGTAATTACAAATGGAAAAAATATCGCGGATACTCCTAAATGAATGTTATTTTCGGAATTATTCGGATACACGTTATAATTTATGAAAATTCAACATTAGCCTCCATGGTTTTACAAAACCCTTTATTTTTTTAGGCATGGACCGTGCAAAGCATTTCAACATATTGTTTTAAGTCTCAAGTCTAATTCGATAAGTTAATTTTACGCAAGCACATGAGGGAGTCAATTATAACAATAAAATAAAATAAACGGGCGGGGCCCACCCGGATTTTCATAATAATATCGAATTTTTGCTTATTATTTGATAATAATAACATCGTTACAGATAACACATTTGTTCTAACTAGGTACTAACGAAACAATAAATTTTTATGGTGGTTATAACGTGCGGGTTTTGAACGCATCATGGAGGGTTTATGATTTATGATATAGGTGTAGATAAATAAATAAATGTACATGATAAAGGGTGACGGCCACGTTTAGCCACATTTGACAAAGAGGCGTATTATTACAAAGTGAATCTTCTGTAAAATGTAGTAAATAGTCTATTACTTATTCGGTGAATGTACAGAATAGCATCCGGATATTTAGCATGCACGCTCGAGTAGGGGAGTCGTTAGCGCGGCCCCCGGGGCCTCACAATGCCTGAGCCGGCGCTAGTAAGCACGCTTTAGCTCACACACACGGCTCAGACACATGCCCAGATCTGCCCATTGGCGGGTATGCCCGACAGGCAGATCCGGCAACGATGCTATTCAGATGTATCTGGAGACACATCCGTGATATCACCGCCATATTTGATGGTGCCCAGTGGGCAATTGGACATACCCGCGAGACAGAACGGGCGGGCAGATTTGTGCGTGTATAACTAAGCTTCAGTTAGGATGTCTGTCAACGCGGTGAGAAAAACATGGAAGAAAACTTTAGAAATTACTACTAGTAAAGCAACTTGGTAGTCTTGGTATAATACAGGGATTTAAGATTACACACTATGAAAACACATTGAACCCCTTTAGTTTTGATTACCATTCCATGGCTGTCATCATTCAATAGTTATTTTTAAGTCAACATGTAATGGTGCCTTTACTTAAACACTACATTAAAACACAATCCATTTCAAACATAACTCCGACACACAACAAATAATCAACCAATATTGAAGTTGTATTGGAGTTGCATTGAAATATGTTTCAAGCAAATACTGATATTTCTGATTTAAAAGTTTAGGCAGCTAGCGAGCTGGTGCCGTATTCTAATTTTAAAATACTTAAACAATACATTAAAAACACAATACATCTCAAACATAACTTCAACACTCAACCAATAATCAACCAATATTGAAGTTGTATTGTAGTGGCATCGCAGTAGTTTTCAAGCAAATTCCGTCATTTTTGATTCAGACGTGTAGGCGTTAGGAGTATTGTGTTGTTATTGCATTGGATTTGCATTGAAGTTGGATCGTGTCTGTGCGTGTTTTAAAGTTAGAATACGGCCTCTGTGTTGCGTTGTTAGCATTGGAGTTGTATTGAAGTTGGAACGTGTCGAAACGTGTTTTAAAGTTAGAATACGGCCCCAATATAGAAGTTGTATTGGAATATTTTTCAAGTAAATACTGATATTTCTGATTCAGGTGTTTAGGCGCTAGTTGTATTGCGTTGGAGTTGTATTGAATTTGGAACGTGTCGAAACGTGTTTTAAAGTTAGAGTACGGCCCCAATATTGAAGTTGTATTGGAATATTTTTCAAGTAAATACTGAAATTTCTGATCCGTTTAGCCGCTAGCTTGCTATATTGCGTTGTTAATGCTTTGGAGTTGTACTGAAGTTGGATAGTTTCTTATGTTTTAAAGTTAGAATACGGCCCATGGTATGTTGCTCTCATAATAAATATACTATTTCTGAGAGGACATTTCGTAAGTGGATCCTCGACTGGGGAGTTTTATGTAATTTCATGTCTAATTTCGAGTTAAGGGTACTTGAAAGAAAACATTTTTTTATACTTGAGTGCTTTTGTGATGTTTCCATGTTTGAGAATAATAATGTTACTATCTTAATGTAACGCAGGGAAATTCCGAAGGCTTCAAGGGCTCTTATGTTTGAATTTCGTTTATAATTAGGGGCTTTTCCGTATTTGATACACGTTACCAGGAGACGAAAATAGACAAAGAGCTTTTTTACTTGATGTCTTTGTTGTTTACATACTTACAATTTTCTGATATGAAATTCATGCGTAACGGCAAATTCTTTTGCCACTTTAGGCAAATACTGTTATCTGTGTCTTCAAATACAAATTACCGTTTACACAAATCATTGTAAGTTATTTATAAGTGATGTTTTCAAGTCAAAGGTACATTATTGTCAGTTAGTCAATATGGCGTTGTTGCCATAATAGTACATTACGCACCTAGGGCGGTAGAAAACCGTCGTGTCACCAATAATAGTTTTAGTTTATAATGTAATATGTATGCTAGTCTTTAAGGTATTTATCTATGGGCCACTAGTTGCCTGAAAATAAACGTTTTTCATTCATTCAAAATAAAGAACGGCTCAGATCGCGGGCATTTGTGGCCCGAACCGAAGGTAAGGGCCATAAACAAGCGATCTGAGGCCTTCTTAATTACCGCCCGTAGTGCGTACACAATTTTACGTCTTCTCTTGCGTGTGAAGTGAGATTTGCCGCTGCGCCCGGGGGCGGCAAATCTTACTTACCGCCCAGAGTGACGTAAAAACATTTTTAGAAATAAACTTTATTGACAACCGACAATGATGACTCGCTTCCTTTGTCTTTAAGACGTTAGTTATGTTGTTCCGATTTAGAAAAAACATAGGTTATATTTTACTCTGAATCTTGAGTATCTATGTAACTATTACTAATACTGAGAAAAATTTTAGGTAACATTAAAAATCCTATCTTACGCCTACAACTCTAGAGTTGTTACAAGCGCATTTCCGATTCTTTTAAACTGTGTAGACTTATTTTTTGAAAAACCCCATACCGTAGTTTCTCGACTAAATGACAAGAGGAAATTCACGCATACATATTAATACTAATAAGCATTAATAATGAATGAATTCAGCTATAAGCCACCCTATCACCGTCCATAAACAAGAAGGGACGTACAGACATACCGACAGCCGTGACCAATCGTGATTGAAATTATTGTTGAGCTCCGGTCAAAAGGATAACGGATTTCTATACTTAATACATGCAGTCGCTATCAAATATATCGGAGCGGTACTCGAAAATATCTGAATATGCACTTTCATCATCATCATCATCATTTCAGCCGAAAGACGTCCACTGCTGGACATAGGCCTCCCCCACTGAACGCCACAATGACCGGTCCTGTGCCACCCGCATCCAGCGGACTCCAGCGACCTTCACCAGGTCATCAGTCCACCTTGTAGGGGGCCTACCAACTCTTCGCCTTCCGGTGTATGGTCGCCATTCGAGAACCTTAGTGCCCCAACGGCCATCGGTTCTCCGTGCAATGTGCCCTGCCCATTGCCACTTAAGTTTAGCGATCCGACGGGCTATGTCGGTTACTTTGGTTCTGCTACGGATAGTATCGTTTCTGATACGGTCACGCAAAGAAACTCCTAACATAGCCCTCTCCATTGCTCTTTGGGTGACTTTAAGCTTTTTAATGAGGCCCATTGTGAGCGACCACGTTTCAGAGCCATAGGTCATCACTGGCAACACACACTGGTCAAAGACTTTCGTCTTGAGACACTGCGGAATATTGGACGAAAAGATATGTTTCAGCTTCCCAAACGCTGCCCAACCGAGACGGATTCGACGATTGACCTCTTTCTCGAAATTGGACCTACCTAGCTGGACTGTCTGTCCGAGGTATACATAATCGTCTACAACTTCGAGCGTAAAGTCTCCGACTGTAATAGGGGTTGGTACTACATGGGCGTTAGACATGACTTTCGTCTTATCCATGTTCATCCTTAGACCAACCCTCTCAGAGCCTTTACTGAGGTCGTCGAGCATCGTACTTAAGTCCTCCATGGTCTCAGCCAGGACTACGATATCGTCGGCAAATCGAAGATGAGTGATGTACTCGCCGTTGATGTTGATGCCAAGCCTTCCCCAGTCCAAACCCTTGAAAATGTCCTCCAGGGCAGCGGTGAACAGTTTTGGAGAAATTACATCTCCTTGCCTGACTCCCCGCTGCAGCGGTATGGATCTCGAGTTCTGGTCCTGGAGTCGGACTGACATAGAGGCGTTCTCGTACAAACACTTCATTACCTCGATATAACGGTAGTCCACTTGGCACCTCTGGAGAGCCTGTAGTACAGCCCAAGTCTCGATCGAATCGAAGGCTTTCTCGTAGTCCACAAACGCTAAACAGAGGGGCAGGTTATACTCCTCAGTCTTCTGTATAACCTGACGCAGCGTATGAATGTGGTCTACGGTACTGAACCCTCTTCGGAAACCGGCTTGTTCGGGAGGCTGGAAGTCGTCTAACCTGTACGAGAGTCGATTTGTAATGACTCTAGAAAACAGCTTATAGACATGGCTCAGAAGTGTGATGGGTCGGTAGTTCTTCAGCAAGGTGCTATCACCTTTTTTGAAGAACAACACCACCACCCCTCTGTTCCATGCCTTTGGCGTTCTCCCTTCAAGTAAGACTGAATTAAACAGCTTCTGAAGGGCCATAAGGACCGGTTTTCCACCCGCCTTCAGGAGTTCGGCTGTAATTCCATCTTCACCTGGCGCCTTGTTATTTTTGAGCTGCTTCAGGGCCATTCTGATCTCGTACAAGCTGATGTCCGGGATGTCATCGGTATAGTGTCGGGTAAGCCTAGCTCTATGGTCATTCGCCAGGCTAACTTCGGGTCCACGAGTTGATCTATATAACTGCCCATAAAAGCGCTCTATCTCTCTCAGTAGCTCGGGTTTAGATGAAACCATTCTACCATCTTCAGTCCGTAATTTAGCGAGCTGGCTTTGCCCAATAGACAGATCTCTTGAAAATACTTTACAGCCCTTGTTCCGCTCGATAGCTTCGTGAATACGGTTCGTATTAAATAAGCGAAGATCGCAGGTAATGGACTTGGAGATCCGTCTATTAAGCTGCCGGAGTTGTATCGCATCAACTGAAGATTTTAGAACCATTTCGTTCCTCTCCTTCATGAGATTCTGAGTAGAGTTAGAGAGCCTCTTAGTCCTACTGGTGCGTTTCGTTCTAAAGAACTTGGACCCAGTGAAATGGACAGCTTCTACGAACCCGTCGTTATATTCGTCCACATCGCCGCCTAGGCAATCGAAACGGTTTTGAAGTTCCAGCTGAAAGCTCTCGGGATTTTGGTATTCGGTAGGTGCTGGACGGAGCGTAGACTTCACCAGTCGAGAGCGCTCTAGCTTGATACATATATTCAATGTGCCTCTTACCAATCGGTGATCACTCCCAGTTTTGACTGTGTTGATCACAGATACATCATTGAATATATGCTTCTTCGTCGACATGATGAAGTCAATCTCATTTTTTGTTGCACCGTCGGGGCTCATCCAGGTCCATTTCCTGTGCTCACGTTTCCTGAAGAAGGAGTTCATCATAAAGAGTCCCTCCTTCTCCAGGAAGCCGGCCAGCAAATGTCCCCGATGATTCCGCTTCCCAATTCCAAATTGCCCCACTTTCAGCTCGTCACCGTCTCTCTTGCCCAGTTTCGCGTTGAAGTCCCCCATCACAACGGTGAAGTAGGTTTTGGAACTATGCATGGCTCTAGATATGTCCTCATACATAGCCTCCACCTCGTCGTCGGAGTGTGCCGAGGTCGGTGCGTAAACCTGTATAACCTTCAACGAGTACCTTTTTGATACTCTGAGTATAAGGTACGCTACCCTGCTCGACACACTCTCGATCTTCACCACGTTGTTCACGAGGGACTTGTGGACGAGGAACCCGACACCTCCTTGGGACTGTTGATCGCCCTCCCGGAAATAGAGCAAGTTGCCGGATTTGAGAGTTATCGTGTCCTCCCCCTCTCTTCGGACTTCCGATAACCCTACTATGTCCCATCGCAACTTGCTCAATCCTTCCTCTAGTTCCAATATCTTTTCGTCGGTCCGCAGTGTACGCGTGTTATATGTTGCCAGGGTGTAATGGAATTAAGCGGGAAGCTCGCAGGGGAGCCTTACGCGCTTTATGCTATACTTACACCGAATACTTACTTCTATAACGAAGATCTGAATCACCGGAATATCGCTCAGCGCAGAACAGCAGGCTTTGGTTTCAAGGGCCGTTCATGCTGAAAAGGGCTGGCAGGAAGCTTTCAACTGAAGTAAAAGATATAAATTCGAGAACTTAACTATATTGGAGCTATGCCGCGGACATGCCGGCCTCGGTACCGGTGTTCATTAACTGGGCTTAACCTACAAATGTCCGTCGCGACTCAAAATAAAGGGGATCCCCGGGCGTTTACGAACGCCACTTAAAACGTACGGAATTAAAAAACGCGCAATATCAGGCCTGATAGTAACGAAAGTTGACTCACGCGCGAGTGCGGCACCACGTGTGCAGCGTCGACAGCGGCAGGAACGACGGCGGCGGCCCGGAGCCACGGCGGACGGGTTTCCTCGAAACCCGCGGGGCTACATTGGCAGCCACGCGGCGGAATGGCGGCGACTGGCCGTCTAGGCGCCTCGTGGTCGGATGATGGCGGCGACGCACGGGCGGCGCGCCCTCTGGGTGGATGTTGGGTGCGGCTGGAGTGGCATGGGCAGCGGTCGCAGCGCTGAGGAAGGCCGTCGTCGAGGCCCCGGCGCGGAGACTCCGCGGCAAATGTCGCCCCGCAAACGGCGTACGCCCGCAGACAAAATGGCGGCTGCCAGGATTGGGCGCAACGCTGAGTTACGCGCACACGCGACACCACTACATTATTACCCTTCTTACACTACATCGCACTCCCTCGTCACTTGCTACAACTAAATTAAAACACGGCGACACCGCGCTCCCATAGTGGGAAGAACGCGTGCCTTGGCGGAGCTACTGCTTAACTCTCGCAACGCGACACAATACGTCCGATGCGCTCAAGGACCCAAAGCTCTCTCCACGAGTCGCAGACTCGCCTCCTCGACCTTCACTTCCCCCGGAAGCGAGCTGACCAACCTCACCAGCCCTTACCTCGATTCTCATTGGTCCGCATTTATCCTCTCGACCAATCAGAAGGTTCCATGACCATATCCGTCGTGTTCTAGGACTCTATGCCCGGTGCAGTGTTGCTATTCCTACGTCGTCCGCCGGCGTCTGATCGGACTATCTGTACTAGCCTATTCGGTTTGACGGGCAAAGTCTGGGAGTGTGGAAACGCGACTGACAAGTCCAATACGAATCGCTCGTGTGGAGACTCTTTAATGTCTTGTCATACAGCTGTCAGTTTGACGTTTATCTGTTTTGGTCTAAGTCAGTTGTTTCGATAACTAATGGTTTCATTTATGCTTACGATTAACTGGTTACGCGAAATGTGGTTTAGTAACTGTGTTCTTACAAGGTGTTGCCGGTGTGAACGTCTGGCGTGGCTGTCGTGTCCCGTGAGTGCGAGAGGCAGGCTTGCCTAAGGCAAATCCGCCCTCTGCAAGTCTAAGGTAAACAGCTCGCTGTTTTGTAGCTCATACTGTAAAGTATGGGTTACAATACCGCCGAACGGGAATAAAAACGGCGCGACCCGAGGCGGGCCGTTTCAGCCGGGGGCGCCGGGAAGAACACAGTCGCTGGGGAAGGAGTGAAAATGTTGTGTCGGGAAATGTCAGTCGCGCTCCCGTTCCGTGTTAGTCGTGGGGTGGCGCGTGGTGTTTACCATCGGTATCGCGTTGTTGGTTAGTTTACTTCGAACGCCCTTGGGGCAGAGTTGCCCTTGGGATCGCGTCGTCGAGAAACTGCTCTTGCAGTTGGTCGGCGAGACACGCTCGAAGTTGGATTGGGGAAAAATTCCCAGGTTAATGTGGTAGCGTTCATGGGCCGAGCTCTACTGGCTGCGGTCTCATGGTGACGCTCTTCCGCTCGAGTCCCGGCGATGCATCGATCCTTGCGCGCGCTCCGTGGTGGAGTTTGTGTGCGCGCAAGGCGGGGTGCAAGGCCTGGCCTCGAGGCAGGGACATGGCTTCGTAGCCTTTTAAGGTGGTAGGGTGCGTGTTGACGCAATATATGTGGGGATAAATCCCAGGGCAAAAGAGTAGCGTTTATGGGCCGGCCTCCACTGGCTCCACAGGCAAGCTGTGGCCGCAGTGGTGCCGTTCCCGTAGTGACGCACTTCTGCCCGAGTTCCGACGATGCATCGATCTCCGCGCGCGCTCCGCGACGGAGCTCTATTGCGCGCGAAGCGGGGTGCGAGGTCGGACCTCGCGACAGGAAAGACAGCCGTTGGCTAAGTGAAATTCTTATGATATAAGTCGGGAGTGTTCCCGAATTAGGTGTGCTTCGAACGCCCTTGGCGCAAGGTTGCGCTTGGGATCGCGTCGTCGAGCCAATGCTCTGACGAGGCACGTTCGGAGTACGGAGGGGGAAAGGTCCCCAGGTTAATGGAGTAGCGTCCACAGGGTAGTGTCCACTGGCTCTGCAGCCAAGCTGCAGCCGCAGTAGGACCGCTCCCATGGTAACGCTCTTCTGCCTGGTTTCTGGTTGAACAGCGAGCTCTACGCGCGCTTTCGATAGAAAGCTGTATGCGCGTAGAGCGGGGTGTCCGTCCAGGAACCGCGACAGGCGAGACAGCCATTGGCTAAATTAAATTGTTATACGCTTAGCGCTCATTCGTGTTCGCTAATGTGCCTATATCTAAGTATGTTTGCTGACTTTCAGCCTTCCTAAAGTAGATTGTATGATATACCCATGCTGCATGCATTGCGTTAGCCTATGTTGCTTAGCTTAAGATCATGCACTTATGTTGTACTACTGTTACTTTTATTTGTTAACTTAATTTTAGAGAACTATATTTTAATTTTATTTAGGATTTTTCGCTGGCATTATAAGAAATGCCGACGTAGATAGCCTACTGTCTACTCTTACTTGGTACTATATCTACGCGTTATTAACTTACTACTTCTAATGGGTGGCTTAAGTCGCCGCTATACATTGTTAGAAAATATTCTAAGTTTTTTCTTTGTTTTTATAATAGGTGGGCTATTCTCTGGCCTAGAGAGTGAGCCTATGCCTTTAGTGTCATGTCATTATTCAAATTTTTAATTAAAAAATTAAAGTTGCAACTTGTCTTAGTCGAGCCGGCTATCGCAGGGGTATGGTTTTTAGTACACCATATATCTAAGTAGGTTTTTTAACTATTAATAATATACCATGGTTCTAGTGGTCTTTACCCTTGAGAAATAGAAAGTATTCAATAACGAGATAAAATTGAGGTCTGACTCTCAGACTATAAGCATTATAGCATGCATGATCTAGGACTAGCTCTCAGACTATGCTTATTGTAACTTAAAATATTATGAGTTGTCTCCTAGACTATAATATACTACAACCTTGAATGTTAATGTCTAGCTCTTATACTTTAATATCATGCTAGGCTATAGGCATGCTTTAAATTCTATTTATGTACTTAAGTTGTGAAAGTAACTCAAAGTAATGAAAACCTAATACTATCCTACTCGACTATGGCGATCTAAGTTATAGTACCTACTATAGTGTACATTTACTATTACATAAACGAACTATAATAAAATTATATATAAAATATAAATGTAGTGAAATGCATATGATACTGGTTCGATGCCTATGCTTCACTTTAGATGCTTAATTATGTCTTAATATAATTTTAATAACTACCTAAGTGTTATGTTTAAGTAACTAATAATTGAGATAGAAAATAAAAACTTATTTTTCTTTATTTTCCTAAATTAAATAGACCAATGATGATCTGTTGTGTGTGAACCGGATAAAGGTATCCTTGATGGTTCACAGAATTTTTATTTTGTGTAAAAAAATAATATTTTGACAATTTTGTCAAAAGTATTAGTGTCAAATCCAGGTAAAGCGCACTTATCTATGGTGGCTATTGTCAAATCCAATTGTGATTAGTGTAAACATTACCTATGTTCACACTTCACATAAAAAAAAAAGGTAAAAACTTAAAGTTGTATGAAAAACTAAAAAATGTGGGTTGACAATGAACCCAAGTGCGTCCCTCAGGGCCCAGAGGAGGCGCAGAGTACACCCAAAAAAAATAATGGTTTAGGTTTCCCAAAAACCGTAAAAAGAAGTTGACTTTTGTCAACTGAGTGTACGTAAAAAACAAATGACCAAAGTCAAAAATAATGCGATCAATTGTATAGACCTTATTGCTAAAATACACTCAAAATGATGAGCTCCCAATATGGCTGGATCTCATCTTTAAGCACATTTATAAGCATTGTTAAAAAATATAAGCTTGTGAGAGGTTGTTGACTGAAAATGATGTGCTGGCTTTTGTGCAGCAACATCTTTCAGTACAGCCAGTTTGCCTTGTGCGAATAAATGGTCTATGACATGATGTCGCATAATGCTAAACAAAGTATAGCTAAAGCAGAGTCACTATCCGTTAAGTAACTTGCAAGTCTATCTAAGTGGTGACTAAAGCACCTACAAAAATAAAAATGAAGTTAATGCCTGTGGCATATAGTACTGACGTATAGTCAGCTTCAAATACATGCTCACATTTTTGTGTATACAATGGGTATTTGGTATACAGTATTTTAAAATTGTGAGCAAATTTATGAATTTGATGTGGCAAATGCTAGGATAAAAAAATAATGTCGTCCTGTCCACTCTCAGTCATAACTAAAGTTAAGTCATGTGTTACTGTCAAGCTAAAAGTTATACTTGAAGTGACAATGATTTTGATTGCCCAAGTGAGTTGAATATTTTCATAATGACTTCTCATTTGATAAGGTAATTAACAATTAATGTAATTATTAAATAATAATACTATTGCAAACGGTAGTAAGCAGAATAAATTATGGTGCTGCCACTATGCTCAATTATCATAGTGTAGACAGCAATATTATAATAATAATAACATGATTCCTCACTGGGGCAACGCGAGGTGCATCGGCTGCGGAGACCATGGTCGTGAATCCTCCCCGTGGCAGAATGTTAATAAAACCCAAGTGCCCACCTTCCATTGGGCTATATGTGATGGTCAAGTCGCTTTTGGTGATTGAGTCATGGCCTGACATTTTGCTTAATTTAAATACAGGGGTGGCTGGAACGCTAGGTTGGTTTTAGGACAGGCTAGCAAATTAAAATATAATTATAATTCATTAAATAAAATTTTGAGAGACGCTGCACTGCAATCACTCGGGGCAAAATTGGCTGTCAGCACTATACTCTATTATAGTGTGACATAAATAGGAATAAATGATCAAGTATGCCTGTCTAAATATCAACCTGCGCTCAGGCCGCTAACCTTAAACACAGTTCAATAAATGGTACCATGTGGTACATACATGTCATATCAATTATTAATTATTTAAATATCGATACCTAATACTACTGTTGAAAGCTTCGAGCTGCGTTTTTAAAGCTCAAAATCGGGCGCCAATTGTAATGGAATTAAGCGGGAAGCTCGCAGGGGAGCCTTACGCGCTTTATGCTATACTTACACCGAATACTTACTTCTATAACGAAGATCTGAATCACCGGAATATCGCTCAGCGCAGAACAGCAGGCTTTGGTTTCAAGGGCCGTTCATGCTGAAAAGGGCTGGCAGGAAGCTTTCAACTGAAGTAAAAGATATAAATTCGAGAACTTAACTATATTGGAGCTATGCCGCGGACATGCCGGCCTCGGTACCGGTGTTCATTAACTGGGCTTAACCTACAAATGTCCGTCGCGACTCAAAATAAAGGGGATCCCCGGGCGTTTACGAACGCCACTTAAAACGTACGGAATTAAAAAACGCGCAATATCAGGCCTGATAGTAACGAAAGTTGACTCACGCGCGAGTGCGGCACCACGTGTGCAGCGTCGACAGCGGCAGGAACGACGGCGGCGGCCCGGAGCCACGGCGGACGGGTTTCCTCGAAACCCGCGGGGCTACATTGGCAGCCACGCGGCGGAATGGCGGCGACTGGCCGTCTAGGCGCCTCGTGGTCGGATGATGGCGGCGACGCACGGGCGGCGCGCCCTCTGGGTGGATGTTGGGCGCGGCTGGAGTGGCATGGGCAGCGGTCGCAGCGCTGAGGAAGGCCGTCGTCGAGGCCCCGGCGCGGAGACTCCGCGGCAAATGTCGCCCCGCAAACGGCGTACGCCCGCAGACAAAATGGCGGCTGCCAGGATTGGGCGCAACGCTGAGTTACGCGCACACGCGACACCACTACATTATTACCCTTCTTACACTACATCGCACTCCCTCGTCACTTGCTACAACTAAATTAAAACACGGCGACACCGCGCTCCCATAGTGGGAAGAACGCGTGCCTTGGCGGAGCTACTGCTTAACTCTCGCAACGCGACACAATACGTCCGATGCGCTCAAGGACCCAAAGCTCTCTCCACGAGTCGCAGACTCGCCTCCTCGACCTTCACTTCCCCCGGAAGCGAGCTGACCAACCTCACCAGCCCTTACCTCGATTCTCATTGGTCCGCATTTATCCTCTCGACCAATCAGAAGGTTCCATGACCATATCCGTCGTGTTCTAGGACTCTATGCCCGGTGCAGTGTTGCTATTCCTACGTCGTCCGCCGGCGTCTGATCGGACTATCTGTACTAGCCTATTCGGTTTGACGGGCAAAGTCTGGGAGTGTGGAAACGCGACTGACAAGTCCAATACGAATCGCTCGTGTGGAGACTCTTTAATGTCTTGTCATACAGCTGTCAGTTTGACGTTTATCTGTTTTGGTCTAAGTCAGTTGTTTCGATAACTAATGGTTTCATTTATGCTTACGATTAACTGGTTACGCGAAATGTGGTTTAGTAACTGTGTTCTTACAAGGTGTTGCCGGTGTGAACGTCTGGCGTGGCTGTCGTGTCCCGTGAGTGCGAGAGGCAGGCTTGCCTAAGGCAAATCCGCCCTCTGCAAGTCTAAGGTAAACAGCTCGCTGTTTTGTAGCTCATACTGTAAAGTATGGGTTACAAGGGCCAGTTGTTGTTTGGTGTGGTAGCCGGATAGGTACCGGTGATTTTTAGCACCCCTTGCCCTGTTTCTCTGGCCGCTACCGGAGCCAGGAAGCGCAGGACTGCCGGGCACTAGGGGCCTGGGCTTATTTTTAATATTCATGGGGGGGAAATGTCATAATCGCCACGCTTGGCATGCGGGTTGGCGATCGCAGTAGGATGGCTTTGTTACACGGAGTGCGCTGCTGCCCGCCCTCCGGTCATAGTCCCTTAGTCGCCTCTTACGACACCCACAGGATGCAATGGGGTAGTGCTATTCTAAGCCGGCACCACACGGCACACAACAATAAAAATTATTCAGGAAGCCGCTGGACACCGCCGTTATCAATTATTTCAACTGACTGTTTCATTTACGAGAAAAAAAAACGAATAATACATACAGGGTGTAACAAAAATACTGGTGATCCGTTTAAGGGCATAATTGGTATCGTATTGCGACTAAGAAAAAGTAGGAGAAAAAACTGTTGGACGCGAAAAAAATTTTTTTTTTCTATGGGACAGGTGGTCCCAGCCGGCCGACCCTCCATACTAAACCAAAATTTTTTTCGCGCGAAAAAATTTTTTTCTTACTTTTTCGTAATTAGAATACGTTACCTATAATGCCCTTAAAAGGATCACCAGCATTTTTGTTACACCTTGTATTTTGATAACCAATGAGAACTTTGGAAATTTAATTTAAATTCTCGTGTAAGTTTTCGGAAATTTCCGACAATTTTACTGAATTTTTGGGAATGTTCTGCAACTTGTACACTGCTAGGATTAGGTCCGGTTTCTTTCTCGAGCTCGCGTTGAAACTCAATTATTCACTTGATAAAATTGTGTAAAAAAATGAAATAGATGAACAACACAATGCACCCCCTTTGAGGTCTCTGGTAACCTTACTCACGGATAGAAGCACAACACTATGATATTGTATTTGGCTGTGATTTTCTGTATTTAAGGTGGAGAGTGGATAGATACTTTTCCACTCGAACTTTGCTTCAGATTTGAGTAAGATTAAATAATACTTTCGTGTGACACCACTTAGATCTGTATATCTGTCTGGGAGCGACTATAGACGATACACACACGTAAAAAGCCCTCTTTTTATCATCGGAGGTAAAAAAAATACGAAAAACATCGCCCTATTACTTTGTCCCAATTTCTACGTTACTTAATGCAAATCTAATAAGGTTTGTATCGCCGGCTTCTTCCGTTCAAAACAATATCAAAGTCTAAATAAGGTTCGTTAAAGGCCCAATTATTGGCCGTGTTTGATATTTTCCTTCCGTATTTAAATTAGATGAAGGTAATTGACTAAAAACGTGCGCTATCAAACGTTTATACCTAACTACATATCAGGAAAAAAATATGAAATGTTTTAATTATAAGTCAAGTCAAGCATTTATTAAACTTACTTTGTTTGTTGGGTACCGTAAAATGGGTTAACACTAAGGGCCGGTGGCCCCAAACTGTCTGTTAACGTCGACGTCACAGTTAAAAAAATCTTATATGAAAAGTTTGACAGTTTTCTATGGGATGACAGCTCCGTCGCCATATTTAACGTTGATGAGTTGATGCAACCCACCCTAAATGTCGAACCTTGCACCGCACCGTTAGCAGTAGAATGGTTAAAATCACAGATAACCTCAACACTAGATAGATCATAAGTACAACTCGGGGTCACCGCGCATCAGTGCTCCCGTACTCATTTTGTATGAGAGCGCGACCGCGTATTTCAATTGAGGTAACGTTTTTAATCATTACTCATGTGGATTAAAAATATCCACAAAAATCAAGTTACGGGGGTGAACTTGGATTGTTGTACTACAAATTGGTCTATAATACTATTGAGATTTGCTGTTCGGATCGTAGAAAAATACGAATAAAATTGCACTGATGTGTGGTGACCTCGTGCTCCCTGTAAAAGTTTAATGATGAGGTGTCTTGTAGTCTGTGGTTAAAATGTTATCTCACAAATCGGCACCAAATAGTTGAAATTGTAGATGAGAATTGTGCAAACATCGAAGAAAATTTTCTATCACAAACGAAATTTAACAGAGTAGGGGTACCACAGGGGACTATCTTAGGACCTCTTCTATTCTTACTTTATGTAAATGACTTGCCATTAATTACTAATTACGATTGTACATTATTTGCGGATGATATTTCGGTAACATTTGCATGACTTATTTAAGTCTAGATAATATATGATTCTGTGTATATTAGCTTAAGATCCCTTGTACTATAGGTATCTGTTGCAAATAAAGATTTATGAATTTATGAGACAGTAATATCTCGCTTTCTGACTGTATCAATTAAAAATCGGCCAAGAGCATGTCGGGCCATGCTCAGTGTAGGGTTCCGTAAACTGAGACCATTAATTCAAAAGGTCGTTTCTTACGGGAAATTTGGCGGCGCTTACGTCATTTTTACTTACGTCCTTTCACTATGGGTTTTTGAATGATAACTCAAAAACGGCTCAACCGATTTATTTCAATATAGTTTTCATTGAAGGTGAGTACCTTTAATAATGAGTATTAGGCCTCAGTTTCTTGATTTTTTTCAAAATTGTAGGACCCACGATTCAAAAGTTAGATGAGGGGGACGCCCTGTTTTAAACTTTCGGAGCTATTATTTCCGAAATTATTAGTTTTATCCAAAAACTGTTTTAGAAGATCCTAATTCTTTTTAAAAGACCTATCCAACAATATTCCACACAACTTGGTTGGAACGAAAAAAATTTCGCCCCCCACTTCACGTGTACGGGAGGTACCCTAACAAAATATATTTTCGCGTTTTTATTCTACCGTTTTGTCGGCTTGGTTAATGCACATATCCAAACCAAATTTCAGCTTTCTAGTGCTAACGGTCACTGAGCTAGACCGCGGACGGACGAACATGGCGAAACTATAAGGGTTCCGTTTTTGCCATTTTGGCTACGGAACCCCAATAAAAAGAGTCAGGTAGTCTATCTCGCGAGCGAGATACTGTCGCGGCAGTCTTGTGCTAACCGTGTTGGTGTGATTACATATGTCAAACAAATATTAGAATACCTAGAAATATTTGTCTTATTTGACTAAACTACAAGAGTTTCGCTTAGAGGCGCTTTTTACCAATACTCCTGGTTTTCGTAAAATTTAACTTTGTTCCTTATCAAATATCGTCCCCTAGGACGTAAAGTTATTAATGTGCCACCAGGGTATTCAATCAAGGGCATAATGCAAAGGAATAAAGCCAGATCGATTTTTAGGAGACCAGTATAAATTAGAGCCGCAGAAACATTGGGTGTTTTTATTATCTAGCAACGCGCATGTGATACCCGCAGGGGGCAGCACTAGAGCTGCATGTTTTTTTTTTTTTTTTTTTTTTTATGACAGGAGGCAAACGAGCAGACGAATCGCCTGATGGTAAGCAATTACCGCCGCCCATAGATGTCCGCAACACCAGGGGGGTCACAAGCGCGTTGCCGGCCTTTAAGATGGGAGTACGCTCTTTTCTTGATGTGTCAGAACTGTTCGAAAGATACGGTAGTCTCTAGGTACCGCTTAAAAAAACGTTTTAAAACTTTTATTTTATGAAGATCAAATAGAAATAGTTCTGCCGCGAATGCAGAGGACGCTGGTTCGATCCCAGCACTGGGCACCGGAGTCCTAGGTCACCTTTTCCTTTGTATATCACATATATATAAATTACAATATTATGCAACAAATATAGAAAAAGAAAACATAAAATTTACCTATAGGTAAAACTAAATAATTCTAAAACCATAAGGTAACCGAATATATATAGGTTAAGGAATAGTTTTTTTTATAAACTGGACTAAAAGTTACCTTTTTAAGTATCAAAATATAATAGATACGGACAAACAGCCAATTAAAAGAAGTTTATGAATATTATGAATAAACAGAATAAGGGGCTTTGTAAGGTTGATCTTTATAAACATTTTTTGATTTACGGAGCCATCAAAGTTGTGTTACAAACACTTGCTTTGAATATCGAATTAGGTTTACGCATTTTCTTTGGATAAGCCCATCATGATTTGGCCATTATAAAACTTCTGATTGTGTACTTGAACGTGAAGATATTAAATTAACGTTAAAACATATCGTGAATATCGTGTTATAACAAAATTAAGAAATAAATTAAAATAAATATTATTTTGGTTGTATGTTTGGTTGGAGTAGAATATTCCGATTAGCATTTCTATTAGACGTCCTCGCTTCGCTCGGCCCTTAACATATGTGTTTCTTAAATATTTAACTAATTTTATCTTGGACCTAAAACTGAAACCTTAGGCGGATCTCACACTGGCGTCGTCGCGTCCCATCCGGTGAACGAGACATCACTATACACATGCAGGACGCTGTCTCACTCGCACGCCATCGCCTGACCTTAGTGCACGGAAAAAAAAAAGCTTCCGGGATATTCTCAATCCTTTATTATTATCTTGGAAATATTTCCTCGTGACAAGTATTTATTTCCTTTACCAAAAATATGTGTGCTGTCTATAAAGTCTAACCCATTCAACACAGCCTGTATTTTTACCTTGTTATTTTTCGAAAGGTTTCCCTTAAAAGCTTTAAATGTCCTCATCACCATTTCAGATCGCTTTCTGGTGCTATTTTTTACTGGAGTATTTTCTGATGCCTTAGATGCCTATAATAGTTATTTGAGCGTTTTTAGGGTTCCGTAGCCAAAATGGCAAAAACGGAACCCTTATAGTTTCGCCATGTCCGCCCGTCCGCGGTCTAGCTCAGTGACCGTTAGCACTAGAAAGCTGAAATTTGGTTTGAATATGTGCATTAACTAAGCCGACAAAACGGTAGAATAAAAACGCGAAAAATATAGTTAGGTACCCACCTCCCGTACACGTGAAGTGGGGGGCGAATTTTTTTTTCGTTCCAACCAAGTTGTGTGGGGTATCGTTGAATAGGTCTTTTAAAAGTTTTTGGATAAAACTAATACTCTCGGAAATAATAGCTCCGAAATTTAAAACAGGGCGTCCCCCCCATCTAACTTTTGAATCGTGGGTGCTAAAATTTTGAAAAAAATCCTGGAATTGAGGCCTAATGAGTACCTTCAATGAAAAATATACTGAAATAAATCGGTTGAGCCGTTTTTGAGTTATCATTCAAAAACCCATAGTGAAAGGACGTAAGTAAAAATGACGTAAGCGCCGCCAAATTTCCCGTAAGAAACGACCTTTTGAATGAATGGTCTCAGTTTACGGAACCCTACACTGAGCATGGCCCGACATGCTCTTGGCCGGTTTTTACCGTACTTCGTCGGTCGAGCTTTGTTCTTGGAAAGATGGAGTAGTATAAATGAAGCCGGTTTCGTTTACTTTAATTTATATTGTAGTTTAAATTTAATACTGAGTACCTTTTTAAATCTTGAATTACAAAGACTGATCATAGTAAAAGTATTTAATTAAAAATGTCAACAGACTTTATAAAAACTTAAGAGTTTTTCAATAATTGTAAGTCTTGTCTGTCGTGATAAAATGTAATAGTGCTAACTATAGGTACAATGTTTAAAATGCATTTGTATCCTTAAAGAACCTTTACCCATGCCCGTTACTAATATAGGGTGGAAATTGTAAAATGCCGGCAACCATTTTGGTATAACTAAACATGTCCACACCACGACATGTCGTACGGTACGAGTATGAAACAGTATCCGTAGCGCTCACAAGTGCAAATTGCTATCGGGTGACGCTTTTAGCCGCTCCAATTTGGTATATGCTCACTTTGGGAATTTTATTTAACTCGGGACATGTTTAAAGTGGAAATTGTACGCTGGATGCGGTTGAGGAGTTTCATATTAGACAGAAACGATGCTTGCTAATGAACAGCATTAGATATTTTAATGGTAATGTTTTTTCTTGATACACGATATTTTTCTTAGAATGTAATTTTTTCAGATCTTATTCATATTAGAGCTTGAAATTGAAAAAAATTGTGCGCATCGAGAAAAAGTTGCGAATTTTGGACCATTCGATAGAGAGGCCCACGGTGAATATTTTTAGTTTTATAGGTACGTAAAATTTTTAGACCTTTTCGTCTAAATCACGGGTCTCATGCAATATATTGGGCCGTGGGGTGTCCGGCCTTAGAATTGTCCCCCACCATATCTGCCCGTGGTTGCAGTAGGAGTCTGCTAAGGGAATAAACCGGGAGATGGGCAGCAGCATCTTCCGAAAGCCTAAACAACAATAAACAAAAAAAACTGCGCGCGCCAACCCGCCTGCCAAGCGTGGCGCGTTTGGCAAACCCCCCCTTTTAATAAGGGGAGGCCTATGTTCAGCAGTGGACGTCTTATGGCTGAGGTGATGATGATGATGATGATGCAATATATTAGTATTCTCTGGTTGAGGCTGCTATGGAGTGTGTGGCATTCATTCCGTATAAATAAATTTTTCATGATAAAGCTCTGCGGAGAGGAAAAACATTTACATTTTTTAACGTTATATAACTAATAAATACAATATTTAAAAAAACATAAGGAAGCATATTAAATACAGTTTTTAAATATGTACAAATTTAATAAGCACTAAGCAATTTAAAATGACTGTCAAACACCGAAATTGATAGAAACTTAATTTAAATACTACGTAATCAAGTTAGCAAAATAATAATAGTCTATTACTATTATTTTGTAAGCTCGATTATTAATAGTCGCGTATGTAGGGCTCTTGTTGCGCTGCCATTAGTTGACATAGACATGGGGCGGTATTCTGTACACCTCGTGACTTTCATTATCATTTTGTATTACTGAAAAACGCGTTCGACCGTATACCTACAGTTTTGTCACAAGCAAAATTAACCCTTTTAAGTCAAAGTAAAGTAACAGTAATTGTACGAAATTAGATCTTAAGATGTCTGTTAAAATTTCAAGTGTGTACAGTGTGTTTCTGTAATAGGAGCAATAAATTAAAACGTAGATTCTACTCCTCAAACCAGGAAACGTTTGTTCAGCGACTTTTCAAAATTAGGTATGGTTTGATTTTTAGGACACTTTAAAGTTTTTTCGAACACGCAATGTATTCCGAAATTGACTATGTCTGTAGGGTGACAAGCAGTGTCAATTAGACGGATTTTAACGTTCATTGAAAATATTATTTAGTTTGTATGAAAAAGAGACAATCTACAAAATACATATTTTTTTAAAGTTGTTGAACAAAAGTTTTGTAGTTTGTGGAGTAGAATCTATGTTTTAATTTATTGCTCCCATTACAGAAACATACTGTATATGAATTAGGCAAACTTTATTTTGCCCTCGTATACCTAAAGAAACATTGTTAAATTAATTAAAAAAAGTTAGGTATTCGGGTAATTACAAATGGAAAAAATATCGCGGATACTCCTAAATGAATGTTATTTTCGGAATTATTCGGATACACGTTATAATTTATGGAAATTCAACATTAGCCTCCATGGTTTTACAAAACCCTTTATTTTTTTAGGCATGGACCGTGCAAAGCATTTCAACATATTGTTTTAAGTCTCAAGTCTAATTCGATAAGTTAATTTTACGCACGCACATGAGGGAGTCAATTATAACAATAAAATAAAATAAACGGGCGGGGCCCACCCGGATTTTCATAATGATATCGAATTTTTGCTTATTATTTGATAATAATAACATCGTTACAGATAACACATTTGTTCTAACTAGGTACTAACGAAACAATCAATTTTTATGGTGGTTATAACGTGCGGGTTTTGAACGCATCATGGAGGGTTTATGATTTATGATATTCATCATTCATTCTCTTAAGAGCTGGGCTCTTGTCGGTGTAGCTTGATGCAGTAGTCTCCATCTTTGTCGGTCCGAGGCCAACTCCTTGATGTCCTGGTACGACACGACGTTTACATGTTCCTTTATCTGGTTCATATAACTTTTCCTTGGTCTTCCTCTCCCTCTCTTTCCGTTTATCTTCCCTTCTAGTATGTTTCTAATGAAATCGTCGTGCCGCAGCAGGTGCCCGAGCATTTTTCCTATATGATATAGGTGTAGATAAATAAATAAATGTGCATGATAAAGGGTGACGGCCACGTTTAGCCATATTTGACAAAGAGTCGTATTATTACAAAGTGAATCTTCTGTAAAATGTAGTAAATAGTCTATTACTTATTCGGTGAATGTACAGAATAGCATCCGGATATTTAGCATGCACGCTCGAGTAGAGGAGTCGTTAGCGCGGCCCCCGGGGCCTCACAATGCCTGAGCCGGCGCTAGTAAGCACGCTTTAGCTCACACACACGGCTCAGACACATGCCCAGATCTGCCCATTGGCGGGTATGCCCGACAGGCAGATCCGGCAACGATGCTATTCAGATGTATCTGGAGACACATCCGTGATATCCCCGCCATATTTGATGGTGCCCAGTGGGCAATTGGACATACCCGCGAGACAGATCGGGCGGGCAGATTTGTGCGTGTATAACTAAGCTTCAGTTAGGATGTCTGTCAACGCGGTGAGAAAAACATGGAAGAAAACTGTAGAAATTTACTACTAGTAAAGCAACTTGGTAGTCTTGGTACAATACAAGGATTTAAGATTACACACTATGAAAACACATTGAACCCCTTTAGTTTTGATTACCATTCCATGGCTGTCACCATTCAATAGTTTATTTTTAAGTCCACATGTAATGGTGCCTTTACTTAAACACTACATTAAAACACAATCCATTTCAAACATAACTCCAACACACAACAAATAATCAACCAATATTGAAGTTGTATTGGAGTTGCATTGAAATATGTTTCAAGCAAATACTGATATTTCTGATTTAAAAGTTTAGGCAGCTAGCGAGCTGTGTTGCGTTGTTAGCATTGGAGTTGTATTGAATTTGGAACGTGTCGAAACGTGTTTTAAAGTTAGAGTACGGCCCCAATATTGAAGTTGTATTGGAATATTTTTCAAGTACCTCTAAATACAGATATTTCTGATTCAGGTGTTTAGGCGCTAGCTGTATTGCGTTGGAGTTGTATTGAGTTTGGAACGTGTCGAAACGTGTTTTAAAGTTAGAGTACGGCCCCAATATAGAAGTTGTATTGGAATATTTTTCAAGTACCTCTAAATACTGATATTTCTGATTCAGGTGTTTAGGCGCTAGCTGTATTGCGTTGGAGTTGTATTGAATTTGGAACGTGTCGAAACGTGTTTTAAAGTTAGAGTACGGCCCCAATATAGAAGTTGTATTGGAATATTTTTCAAGTACCTCTAAATACTGATATTTCTGATTCAGGTGTTTAGGCGCTAGCTGTATTGCGTTGGAGTTGTATTGAGTTTGGAACGTGTCGAAACGTGTTTTAAAGTTAGAGTACGGCCCCAATATAGAAGTTGTATTGGAATATTTTTCAAGTACCTCTAAATACTGATATTTCTGATTCAGGTGTTGAGGCGCTAGCTGTATTGCGTTGGAGTTGTATTGAGTTTGGAACGTGTCGAAACGTGTTTTAAAGTTAGAGTACGGCCCCAATATAGAAGTTGTATTGGAATATTTTTCAAGTACCTCTAAATACTGATATTTCTGATTCAGGTGTTGAGGCGCTAGCTGTATTGCGTTGGAGTTGTATTGAGTTTGGAACGTGTCGAAACGTGTTTTAAAGTTAGAGTACGGCCCCAATATAGAAGTTGTATTGGAATATTTTTCAAGTACCTCTAAATACTGATATTTCTGATTCAGGTGTTGAGGCGCTAGCTGTATTGCGTTGGAGTTGTATTGAGTTTGGAACGTGTCGAAACGTGTTTTAAAGTTAGAGTACGGCCCCAATATAGAAGTTGTATTGGAATATTTTTCAAGTACCTCTAAATACTGATATTTCTGATTCAGGTGTTTAGGCGCTAGCTGTATTGCGTTGGAGTTGTATTGAATTTGGAACGTGTCGAAACGTGTTTTAAAGTTAGAGTACGGCCCCAATATTGAAGTTGTATTGGAATATTTTTCAAGTACCTCTAAATACAGATATTTCTGATTCAGGTGTTTAGGCGCTAGCTGTATTGCGTTGGAGTTGTATTGAATTTGGAACGTGTCGAAACGTGTTTTAAAGTTAGAGTACGGCCCCAATATAGAAGTTGTATTGGAATATTTTTCAAGTAAATACTGAAATTTCTGATCCGTTTAGCCGCTAGCTTGCTATATTGCGTTGTTAATGCTTTGGAGTTGTATTGAAGTTGGATAGTTTCTTATGTTTTAAAGTTAGAATACGGCCCATGGTATGTTGCTTTCATAATAAAGATACTATTTCTGAGAGGACATTTCGTAAGTGGATCCTCGACTGGGAGTTTTATGTAATTTCATGTCTAATTTCGAGTTAAGGGTACTTGAAAGAAAACATTTTTTTATACTTGAGTGCTTTTGTGATGTTTTCATGTTCGAGAATAATAATGTTACTATCTTAATGTAACGCAGGGAAATTCCGAAGGCTTCAAGGGCTCTTATGTTTGAATTTCGTTTATAATTAGGGGCTTTTCCGTATTTGATACACGTTACCAGGAGACGAAAATAGACAAAGAGCTTTTTTACTTGATGTCTTTGTTGTTTACATACTTACAATTTACTGATATGAAATTCATGCGTAGCGGCAAATTCTTTTGCCACTTTAGGCAAATACTGTTATCTGTGTCTTCAAATACAAATTACCGTTTACACAAATAATTGTAAGTTATGTTATATGTAATGTTTTAATGTCAAAGGTACATTATTGTCAGTAATCAATAAGGCGTTCTTGCCATAATAGTACATTACGTACCTCTAGGGCGGTAAAATAAAGAACGACTCAGATCGCGATCATTTGTGGCCTGAACCGAAGGTAAGGGCCATAAACAAGCGATCTGAGGCCTTCTTAATTACCGCCCGTGCGTACACAATTTTACGTCTTCTCCTGGGTGTGAAGTGAGATTTGCCGCTGTGCCCGTGGGCGGCAAATCTTACTTACCGCCCAGAGTGACGTAAAAACATTTTTAGAAATAAACTTTATTGACAACCGACAATGATGACTCGCTTCCTTTGTCTTTAAGACGTTAGTTATGTTGTTCCGATTTCGAAAAAACATAGGTTATATTTTACTCTGAATCTTGAGTATCTAAGTAACTATTACTAATACTGAGAAAAATTTTAGGTAACATTAAACATCCTATCTTACGCCTACAACTCTAGAGTTGTTATAAGCGCATTTCCGCTCCTTTTAAACTGTGTAGACTTATTTTTTGAAAAACCCCATACCGTAGTTTCTCGACTAAATGACAAGAGGAAATTCACGCATACATATTAATACTAATAAGCATTAATAATGAATGAATTCAGCTATAAGCCACCCTATCACCGTCCATAAACAAGAAGGGACGTACAGACATACCGACAGCCGTGACCGATCGTGATTGAAATTATTGTTGAGCTCCGGTCAAAAGGATAACGGATTTCTATACCTAATACATGCAGTCGCTATCAAATATATCGGAGCGGCCAGGGTACTCGAAAATATCTGAATATGCACTTTATCGTTTTGATAATAGAGGCGTTATTCAGACTGTACATGGGGTGCTTGGGGACTATGTCATACTAAATGTGGGTTAGGGTAACTTTGGGTTGGATATGACGTCATTTTAGGAAGCTGCACTAATATTAATATTCTGACATATATCCTGCTCTGAAAGTGAGTCATTCTTATCTATGTAACGGTAGGAAAGTAATTCATTACCGCCCTGGCGTGACATTTTTTTTTAACTTTCTTTATCAAATGTAGATGTACATGAAAAATAGAGTGCTCAATCTTTAAATAATTATTACAATAGATTTGTAAGAAGGCAACAATACAAGGTGTAACAAAAATGCTGGTGATCTTTTTACGGGCATAATTGGTATCGTATTCTAATTACGAAAAAAGAAAAAAAAAATTTCGTGCAAAAAAAATTGGTTTAGTAGGTATGAAGGGTTGGCCGGCTGGGACAACCTGTCAGGGTTGGCCGGCTGGGACAACCTGTCCCATAGAAAAAAAAACTTATTTTCGCGGGCAAAATTTTTAATATAAATACCGCGGGTAATACGATACCAATTATGCCCTTAAACGGATCACCAGTATTTTTGTTACACCCTGTGTAGTAACGTCACTAAATTATTATTGATAAATCCACCTCCTTTGTTTATTGGAAATTATTGTAAGAGCATAAATATGGTGAATTGATTAATGATTATCATTATATTTTTTTTAAACTTATTTAATAATGACAGTCGTAAAATAATAAAATATATTATGTAAATAAAAATTAAATGGATAATTGTCACAACTGTCTTCTTGTTGACACTTGGCGGTCACCGTTGTCCGTAAGGAACTGCAACGGCGGATCTGGTTGTCACAGGGTCATGCTTCGACAACTGAAACACAGATGGCGGTAGTAGTACCATTATTTAAGATGCTAGCTAGGTCAATGCTAGGAAAAGTTGTATTTGTAATAAACGTTAACTTTCTACTTAATGAGTATGTAGATATAATTTTTGGTCAAATTTGGATTAACAATTTACAACAAGACAGTTTTTTATTAATAAGATCGATCATCATTCATTACACATCAAATGCCTAACTCATGATCAATATGCGAGTACATATGTACTTATAACATCGACCTGAGAAAATTGTGTGGTTTAAATATTGTAGTATTCGCAGATTTTCTTCTTGGTATCGATCTCCGATTTGCATACATTTTAAATTCTAACGTTTATCAAAAGATGGCGCTAATAGTCACTATTCTGTTTATAACAAGAGGAGGGTTTTGTGTACGTACACTTATTCTTCGACTAATTAAGTTTAAATATGTACCATGAAAAAAAAAGTATTTAAGACGAGGTATTTTCCATGTGAATTTGTTCAAACCATTTCGGGGTTGGTTCCTTAGAAGAAGAGGTTCAGTATGATTTACGTTTCAAAATTAGGCTAGATATTGAAAAAAACACTCTGTATATTAATGAGCTCCAACTATGAAAGAATTTCTGAAAATTCAATCATAAAGGGGTTAAAAAAATTGTCAATTACTTCCTTGCAGACGAAATCGCGGGCGAATGCTTGTATTTCCTATACCATCAAATCGGAACCATTTTCCTCCTTAAAGTTTACAAAATTGGTCCTCCAAATATTCCTTTTCAAAACAGGGTCAAGCCACTTCCAAATCTTTTATATTTACCATTAAAAAGAAAAATAAATCCAAAAACTTATTAACGACCTTTTGACCTCTTTAGGCCCGGCCCACTCAATTAAGCGCTGTACGATTCTATGATTGTGTAAAAATTAATATCGTTTAACGAAAAAGCAAAATGGAGTGAAAAAAATAAAAGAGTAATTTCAAAAGCTCGTATCTTAGAAACCTTTGCTATTACAATTACGACCTAATTCTAAAGCGTTAAGGTTTAAAGAAAAAGGTGCGCGGAAGAGAAGATCAAGTTAGGGAAATTCTCCGTTATGGAGGAGGCCTGACATCTGAAAAAAGCGCCTCTCCTGACACGAGTGGCAATTCTGCTGAAATCGTTTCCCAGCGAATATTAGGTGTGCGGCCACGGAAGTAGCGGAGAGGGTCAACGCTTTAAGAAGTTGCAAGATGCAAGCGATTTTGGAGGTTATGTTTCCTTAGTGTTGTTTTGCGTATAATAGAATAAAAATAAATAAATAAAATAAATAAATAAATATTATGGGACAATCTTACATAAATCAACCTAGTCCCACGGTAAGCTCAATAAGGCTTGTGTTGTGGGTACTAGGGCGACGATATATATAATAGATAGATATATGTAGATAAATACTTAAATACATAGAAAACATCTATAACTCAAGAACAAATATCTGTGATTAGCACACAAATAAATGCCCTGACCAGGATTCGAACCCGGGACCTCCTGCTTCATAGGCAGGGTCACTACCCACTAGGCTAACTAGGCTAGAATATCATGTAATACTTATAGTTTGGCCAGAGTTTCAATCATAATGTCTCTTTCTTACGCTAGTACCCTCGTTACTGAAAAAGGAATGAACATAGCTTATTACTTCCACTGTTATTGCACTTATGGGCCAGCCAGACTATACCTACTTACTGCTCTTTTCGGCGAAGGAAAACATCGTGAGGAAACGGGACCGAAACACAATAAGATATATTTTTCTATCTGGGTTGGGATATTCGTTTGCGTATTAATGTAAGCCTTAGGGTTAGGTTACAAAGCGGACCCTAGTTAGAAAGCGGTTCCTCATTTTTGTTTAAAAAAGATATTACTCACAATTCTCATTAGTCAGATAATGCATTTTTACATTAAAATCCAAGTGCTCGACGCTATCCAAGTACCTACATGACATGTTTAAACTTACGTCATTCTCAATAAAAGTGACAACAGAGTGTCAACTATTGGGATACATGCATTTAGAGCACTAGGATCTTTACCATGAAGCACACTCAATTTTCGAAAAAAAATAACAACATACAGCCTTGGCCAGAAGTATTGAGCATAGGTGTTTTTTGTTTACAATTTTGATGTTAAGCATTATTTCCCTATCCTAACAATGTACGGTAACGGTAAATGTTATATTTTATTTATAAATATAGAAAACTTCACTTAATAACACTTTCAAGGTACTTAAAAAATATGAAAACAGAAGGTACCAAAAATGTAAATTTAAGTCGGTGCGACATATTGCAAATATTCTATGCAGTTACTACTAACTTCAACAAAACATGCCTATTAGTTTAAATTAATTGACAAAATAACTTAAACAAAGATGGAAACGATGGACTAAACTTTCCAGTTTTGTATGAAAATCGCATTAGTGCTCAACACTTCTGGCCAAGGCTGTAGTGTAGGTCGCTTTTTTCGTGGCCAAAACAGGAAAGATTTTTATATTAGTAAAAGCACTCGTTAAATTTTCAAGTAATTGCCAGCCAAGTGTTGGCTTGTATTTATTACTGAAGCTCTCATTACGAAAAACAAGCACAAATTTATTTATTGATAATTTTGTTTAGATTGGGTAAACTTGGCTGTTTTTTTTTTGTGCTTGATTGGAAATTATTTAAGGAAAAAGTAATATTTATTTTTAACTGACTTCATTTCATAACGTCCTAGTAGGTTAGGTACTACCAGAGACTATAGAAATATAGACGACCACAGCCTAAGAACTTTTTGAAGCTCATGTCAATCGCGCCATCTATGTCAAAGCCACCTAATGATACCGAAAATGTAAAAGAAATGTCACCTACACTGCTACTCTACCTAGTAACAAATAGCGTACTAGTAGTACACTAGTAGCTTAGTAGGGTAAAATTGAGCAAAAATAAGTCTTGTATGTAAATCTGTAACTGGCTGTATTTTCTTTGTATTACAATTTTTAGCAACGAAAATGAATGTCCGACCTAGATCTATACTACTAGAATGCCCATGCCAAATTTCATGGTTCTAAAGCATGTCGTTTTAAAATGAGAGCTGAACTACGTTTGTATGGAACGCGAGCGTCCTGGCGACTCTTAACTAGCTCTCTTAAACCAATAAATAAAATATGCGAAACAATTCACTTCAATCATCCAAATGAAATATTAAAGTACATCCAACGTAATAATTGACGTGTGGTAAAACGAAAGTACACTCCTCGTGCAAGTGGCAAAAGATGGCAGATGTGTGCAACGTGGCAGTTTTACGGCGGCAACTGTTTATGGCTATTTAATTTGACGGGAATCGAACCCGGTACATGAGTACCGCACCATGAGGTAGTGCTGGGACAGTGTCGATATCGGTAGAACGTCACATTGGGTATTTTAATCCTCAATAACATATTTAATTTAATTTAATTTAGTGTTATTTTAAGTGTAATGAATTTTAAATTTGAATTTTAAAATTTTAATTTTATTTATTTATTTTAATTGTATATTTTATTGTATTAAAATTTTAATTTTAATTTAACGATATTTTAATTTTAATGTGTTGTAAATAACTATGGATTTTATTGTCCGAAATAAATGAATTTTATTTTTATTTTTATTTTATTTTATTTTTTTATTTAAAATAACCTCAGAATCTATTCACAGAACAGTCAGCAGCAGAAGTAGCTTAGCGGGTGTGCGACTGTGCGTGTTCAGATATTTTTGAGCACCTCGGCTGCTCCGATATATTTGATGGCGACTGTACATAAAAATTATGGTACCGGAAAATAACAAACGCATATAAACTTAAGACTTACATTCTCATTCATTGTTGACATTGCAATTGGTTATTTATACACGATGTTTTGACTATCGATAACTTACCTCGCGCATCCCTAGGCAGCTGCTGTTAACTCAAGAACTTTAAAAGGAGAAATTACGCACTTATCCTACATCTATTGCGGATTCTAAAATACCTAAACGTGTTATTTGTTTAATAGAACGTGTAAAAACTGGATCTAGAACGGTTTATAGAAGGCTAGCTGCAGGGCGATAATATTTAAGTAACTTTAAACTTGTAATGCAAAAAGTTGAAGGCAATTTTGTATAGAGTTTTATATTTACAAATTTAAAGAAAAACTAAATAAATGAAAAGGGTAACATTTATTAAAATACAAACAAAAGGACAAACAACAGTGTATAGAAAACTTAGACTAATTAATACTACCTAGCCTGGGCTACGTAGTATTAATTAATACTACCTAGCCTACGTGGTTTAAACTATATGTACAAATGTCCCCTATGTCACCGCTATTAGGTAAGGTGCCCATAAGGCTGGCTGCGTTACCTCGCTGAATGGCAATGCCAATGCGCTGGGCGAGGAACGAGCCAGCCCTCTGGTCACCGGTGGAGCGAATGAGCATAAAGGACAGTTTTTTGAATAGACGAAGAGCCTCTGGCCCCCATGGCCCTAATGTCTCCACGGCAAACGCCGCAAATACGTATCTCTCGCCTAGAGCTGCGTATTTGCGGCGCTTTGCGGTTTCAGCGGTGGCGGCAGCACTGCCAGCTTTTAAAGATGTCGTGTTGAGGTGGGAAGGTGCTAAGGTATCCACGCATGTTGCGTCCCAGACTAAAGGCCTTCCCCGAAGCCACGGCACAAGGGTTAACCCGTCGGGCCTTTTGCCATCGTCACGCGCCAGGCCATTTGGTTCTAGTGTGGCTGGCACGTTGACGCTGACTAGAGCTCGACGGATAATGTCATTAAGGCAGGCGTGGCGGGATAGGCGACCGGCGCTTCTTGGGCATGCGAGACCGTGGTGACCCAAGCGGTCTACTGTTGCACCACAGGAGCAAATGTGTGGCTCTACAAGGTTAGCACCAAGTCGCAAACCTACCGCAAGCCGGAAACTATTAGGGTCCAGGAGGTTTCCGAAATTAGACGAAGGATATGCGTGCAGCCAGTAACCTGATTCTTTCGCTGATGTGGCTAGCAAGCGGGCTCTGTCTAGCACCGAAGGGCTAGTTTCCAGGAGGTGGTCATGCAATTGTCGGCACATAGGTTCGTCCCAAAGTTTTTGAGAATTTGGATTATGAGGCAAGTCTTTTCCGGGGCAGGCCAACTTCCAAGCGTCCCTGGCCTGGGACAAGCACGCTACCTCACAATCACGAAGTGAGGGTTTTAAGATATTGCCTGTGAGAGGCAGCGTGCTGTGTACCGAGGATAGGAACGCCGGGAGGGCTACGCTGGAGATTTGCCTCAGTCCAAGACCACCAATTACAATATTCATACTTTTTTTTGCGGCGAGGGAGGAAATACTCATGTACCTATACGGCCGGGCCCGTAACCGACCGCATGCCCGACTCGACTGGGAATTTCTCCCAGTCGCCTACGGACTAAAACCTCCCCCGCTTCGTGTAGTGTGTGGTGTGAATTGATGTGCAAGTGGTGTGTATTTGTGGTGTGTTTGTAATATTCATACATTAGGAATCACAACATCGTATAAAACAAAGTCGCTTCCTGCTGTCTGTCCCTATGTATGCTTAGATCTTTAAAACTACGCAACGGATTTTGATGCGGTTGTTTTTAATAGATAGAGTGATTCAAGAGGAACGTTTATATGTATAACCCGTGCAAAGCAGGGGCGGGTCGCTAGTATTATAATATAATAGAATAGATTTGGCAAAAAAATGCAAAAGACACCACTATTTCGGAACCGATTTGCGTCTGGGGCAGAAAAGTTCTTCAGTGCCATGAGAATAGAAAGCAAGAAAAATCTCTCAACAAGAAATCAAATGAGTGTACCCTTAATTTGATTTCTTGTTGAGAGATTTTTGAGGAAAGAACATGTCTAGTTACTTTGACAACATTTTGAGTTATAGCGGTTTTAAAGTTTGGAACGATTCAATTAACCATACTATTTTCGAAACTAGATGTTTTTTATGAACTAAAAATATATTGAAAACATGTGTGTCAATAATATTAGCTATGCCGATGACATGGTGCTGCTGAGTCCGTCTATCGGGGCACTTAGACAGTTGGTGGCTAGGTGTGAGGAGTATGCCACCAGTCATGGACTCTTGTACAACTCCAGCAAGAGTGAAGTGATGGTATTTAAGGCAGGAAGAATTAAGCCTTACTTTATTCCGCCAGTAACTCTTGGTGGAGCGGTATTAAGGGTAGTAGAGACTTTTAAATATCTGGGTCACATAGTCTCGAGTGATTTGAGTGATGACGGTGACATAGAGCGGGAGCGAAGGGCGTTAGCAGTGCGAAGTAATATGTTGGCACGCAGGTTTGCGAGATGCTCCGCTGAAGTAAAAGTAACGCTATTCAAAGCGTATTGCCAATCGTTCTACACAAGCGGCCTGTGGTTTCGATATTCTAAACGAGCTTATAACGCCCTTCGCATCCAATACAATAACGCTTTCAGAATGCTGTTAAGACTACCAAGATGGTGCAGTGCCTCAGGAATGTTCGCGGACGCGCGCACGGACGGGTTCCACGCGATCATAAGGAAAAAAATCGCGTCGTTGATGGACCGGGTCAGGAAAAGTCAGAACAGCATTTTGAAGGTGTTAGCGGAGAGGTACAGCTGTCCAATCCTTTGTCACTGGGTGGCACAGATCAGGACATTAGTTAAGTATATTAAATAGTAGTGATCTGTGTCATACCATCTTAACCTGGAAGCTGCTATCTGTTTAATATTAAGGTAGATAAATAAGTTAAATTCCCTACTAACATTGATGTAAGTTCTTTATTTATTTTTACTGTAACTAACCCGATATGGATACTTATCTGAAATAAATATATTTTGATTTTGATTTTGATTTGATTTGAAAAAGTGGATTTATGTTAAAATTCCAGCTGTGACAGAAGTTGTTGCTAATAGTTCATTTCAGGCTCTACATTTTGATACAAAAATCTCATTTTACAAAAAAAGGGACTAGACGTGTTCTTTCCGTGTACCCTTCAAATAACTCTTTTAGAACACTGGGACGAACCGCCCAGTGATGATCTTTCAATATCTTCTTCTTCCTCCGAGCTTTTGTCCTGGCTTGGGGTCCGTCCGACAACCTAATCCCATGAATTTGCATTTATTTTTACGAAAACGACTGCCATTCGACCTTCCGTCCAAGAGGATAAACTAGGCCTTATTTTGCTTACGTCTAGTTTCCTTACGATGTTTTCCTTCACCGGAAAGCGACTGATAAATATCAAAAGAAATTCCGTACATAAGTTTCGAAAAACGGTACTGGTACCAGCCGGAGTTTGAACCCGAGACCTCCGGATTGAAATTCGGACGTCTTACCGCTAGGCTACCAGAGCTTTTAGGTGAATTTTCAATATAAATTATGAAAAACCGGACCTAAACCCAACATGGCTAAATTAAAAGTAGAGTAAAAAGCTAGTGACTACGCCAATTTTTGGGAATAGGTTGCCGATTGGTACCCAGTCTCAAATGAGCCGTGGCTTAAATTCTAGACAAACGCTACGAAGTTATAATGATACACAATCCAAATTAAATCAAACTCACTTTCCCTTATAAATTGCATTCAAAACGCTAACCAGACTTTCAACTCTCAGTCCTTAAATACCATCGCGTACGTTAACAGTAGCCGATGTTCGATAATTAGAGCTTACGAATGACTGGAGGCGACCAAGCCAGTTTCATCCCAAATTCAACCTTATTTCAAGCAAGTTTCAACCCAAATTCAACCTTATTTCAAGCGAGTTTCGTCCCAAATTCAACCTAAGTTTTAAAGTCACTATTCGTTTGTCTAACAACGCAGCTGACAGCTACGGTCGCGGCAGTGTGAAAGGGATCTTATTTGTTTGGGAGTAAGGTTGGTTTTGCATCGTTCGGTGTCGCAGCTGACAGCTCACAGCTGATGCGCGTGAGTGGATCATCTGGACCAGGTGCGTGTGACAAGTGCAGTGTGGGGAGGTTGGGGAGAATTGGATCGACTTATTTTTTTATATAGGTACGTTTCGTTCCATTTCAGATATTAAAATTTTTAGAATCGCGTTTAATTACAATTTATATAGTGGTGAGTGGTAGATATTCGTAAAAAAATATACTTTGGGTATTTTATAAAATCAAGTAAAAAATACAATATTAAAATGGAATTTGACGATATTGTAAAGATTTGTTTATAATTACTTTCAATGCTAATCGTATAACCATATTAAAAAAAAATACAAGCAAGGGATGTCAAATGTTTAATAAAGATTCTTTTTTTGGTTTTTTGACTTTTTGACATTTTATCGATATGGACCCATTTCCCAACATTGTTTTTGTCATCTTTACGATGGTAGAATGGATTCCATATAAATTATTAGCCAGCGATATACTCCTTTGCAAAAAAAAAAACTATAAACATCCAGCTTACCCCAGTCTCCCCACACTCGAAGCGCGTACGCACCTCAAACCGGCCACATTTCGGTTAATTAAAAAAGCATATTTGTGAATGAATTCGTTTATAATGGCTAACTGTTGTAACGGGCCGGCATCTGGTCTAACAGCTGATTTTGACGTTTGTGCGGTACTTCAACTGGGTAATACAAAGTTTGCACATTTTCGATACCGTCAACTCTGGCAACTTTGCCACTTTTCACAGGTGTTGAAAAGTCATAGTACATTTTTAACCAGAATTCATATGAAACCACTGAAGTATGAATGACGCGACACATAATATATTTATCAACGAGTGCATAAATAAGATGGTTTATAAATTAAATGACGGATAATAAGCTTTTACGAGTAAAAAAAAGTGGCAAAGTTACCTATACCATGTGGCAACTTTGCCGACTGCATTTTTACGTTGTATAGTAATTTAGTTGTATTTACAATATTAGTAAAAAATATTCAGTATTTAGGATACAATAGCTTCGGAATTTGATCCTTAATGATATATTATTACAAAAAAAGATACAGCAAAAGTGGCAAAGTTGATCACCCATTTAAGAAAATTTCATAGAAAGTCAGTGAATGTGGTCAGGGTTGACACAAATGAAAAAATATTAATTATTTAAGTACTTATTTATTTTGTTAAATACGAGTAGTCGAGTAATCAGGTTACATAAGTACTCAGGAAAAACATAAAAGACACCTTAATTAAAATATTATCAAAAACGAAACATAGAAAACTCTTTAAGAGGCCTATCACAGGTCCACTCGTAAATAATTGTGATTACCTAAGGTACCTATTTAAACTTGACGATAGATATTTAAAAAAGGGCTTCGTCACGAACTGCCTCGTCGCCTCTTAACAAAAGTATTATCGAAACAAAACACTTATATGTAGTAATTATTACCAATAAAATAAGTATGTCACAGTTAACTTTGTGTTTTTTTTACTTAAACAAAACATACACTCTGTATACAATTGTTAACAACAAAACCAATCACAAATAATTGTGATTCTAATGTTAAAATATAGGTCCTGTTCTCTAGAAATGATACAACTTCAGCAGTTTTTACCTGTTTCGGTATAACTTTTTTCCAACTTAAAAACTTTGTTGGTCTGTCACTCTGTGCTCCACCCATTAAAAGCTGCCAGATGCCCGGATCTAGCAATAGGGATTATTATGCAATCTGATTGGACTGGTTACAAAACTCTCATTATTGTGTCACATCTGACGTGGCCAGCTCTTAGACCATATCGAATAAATTATTATCGCAAGGTCGTATTTGCCAAATTTCGTAGTTTTTTGGAGATAACTCAAAAACGCCTATACCGATAATGCAAAGAATCCGAAAGAATATTGTCTCATTACTAAGTCGTGTGCGAAGTAGTCCCAACAGCATTCTAAAGGAAATTGCTGACAGGTTTGAGTGCCCGATCTTAAAACATTGGACTGAGCAGATCAAGAGTGTAGCGCAGTTAGTTATGTAGGTAGTTTTAATTGTAAATGTAATGTAAATGTTTGTAAATTGTATTAAATTAAATTAACACTAGATTAAGATTTTGTTCGTATGTTACTAACACTCTATGGATCCTCTGGTTATCCGAAATAAAGAAATTTTATTATTATTATTTATTTAATGCTCAAAATAATTTTGGTTGAAAGAATATTAAAAGGTATATCTTCTTGATTTTTTTCATAATTTTTGGACTTACGGTTCAAAAGTTACAGGGGGAGGGGACACAATTTTTATGACTTACCACTTAATCAAAAAATGTTCAAAGAAACCTCAGTTATTTGAACATTGTTATTTTTAGAGACCTATCGATTGATGTGCATCATGTTGATATTTGGCAAAAAAAAATTTTTTGACAATTACTTACACATATGGAGTGCCCCCTTAAAAATATTTTTTTTTTGCAATTTCTCTACAAAACTAAGTAACTGCACACACAATACACTTATGTAAAAATTTGATAATGATACGTCTTATAGTTTCCGAGTAAAAGGGCTGTGACATACGGACGGACCGACAGACATGATGAATCTATAAGGGTTCCGTTTTTTGCCATTTGGCTACGGAACCCTAAAAAGTGGTGACCTATTGATTGTCCGAAATATGATTCGCCGATTATCGATTCGCAGACAACCATTCCCAGATGGGTTTTTTGGTAGAAACACGATTGGCAGAATTTCATTACGCAGAGTAATCTTTTCGAAGACCAGTCAATGCGCAGATTATTGATTCGCAGAATTTCTTTTCGTAGAATGATCGTTTTGTAAGTGACACGATAAGCCGACCAACCATTAGTCGAACAACGGTTCGAAGAATGATCATGGGGTATTTTGTATTGTTTCATAGACCTATTATAAAACGCCGCTATTTTATAATATGCCTAGCTAAAATCCTTCATATCGTTCAAAGCTCATCCGTTGTTGGCATTAAGCATGTCGTCTATTCGTAAGTAGGGTATTTAATGTATTTACTTCCATGCGGTATAGAGCTAGAATATTATACTAGCTTTTACCCGCAACTCGTCTGCTTGAAATTAGTAATCCATCCCCCTTTTTATGTCCTTACACAGGTTCTCTATGTGTCTTTAAGAAATTATTTCGTAAATATTCTATATTATCTAACCCTAGAACTCAAACTATCTCCAAAATACTCAGACTAATATTTTTTTAGAACGTCACATTCGCAATAAATATAATATATTTAAAATAAAAAAAACCGGCCAAGTGCGAGTCGGACTCGCGCACCGAGGGTTCCGTAAAAACCTATAATAATTGCTATTTCTTATGATTACGTGGACATGAAAGTTTCGTTTTGCTACAGCAGAAAGATATTATAGAGCTGAGTATATGATATGAATTTCAATTTAATACCTCTACGCGTTTACGAGGAAACAGGTAGTAAGTTTAAAATTTAAAAAAATATTTCATTTTACGATTTTACTAAAAATGTCTACTTTTTGTAATTTTTCCTTGGTCTGTGCTATATGAAGTTTCTTCGTGGCAAGTTTCAAGTTTCTGAGTTTACGGCAAGTACCCTTTAGGTTTTGAGTTTCTTGCGAGTACTCAGCTCGAAAATATGCAACTTAAATTGCTATTTCTTTTGATAGCGTTGACATAAAAGTTTGGTTATGCTACAGCTGAAATGTACTACAGACCTGAGTATTTGATATGAATTTCAATTCAATACCTTTACGCGTTTACGAGGAAAAAGGTAATAAGTTTAAAATTTAAAAAAATATTTTTCGTATGATTCTACTAAAAATGTCAACTTTTTATAATTTTTCCTTTGTCTGTGCTATATGACGTTGCTTCGTGCCAAGTTTCAAGATTCTGAGCTTACGGGAAGTACCCTTTAGGTTTTGAGTTTCTCGCGAGTACTCAGTTTCAAAATATGCAACTTAAATTGCTATTTCTTTTGATTGCGTTGACGTAAAGATTTGGTTTTGCTACATCTGAAAAGTCCTATAGCCTTGAGTATTTGACATGAATTTCAACTTAATAACTTAACGCGTTTACGAGGAAAAAGGTAGTAAGTTTAAAATTTTAAATATATATTTTTGTATGATTTTACTAAAAATGTCTATTTTTTATAAATTTTCCTTTGCCTATGCTATATGACGTTGCTTTGTGCCAAATTTCAAGTTTCTGAGTTCACCGGAAGTACCCCGTAGGTTTTGCGAGTGCCGAAATCTCTAAAATTTGGAGCATAAACGATTGTATCTTTTGATTGCGTTGGCTTTTAAGTTTGATTTTTTCACAGCTTCAAGGGACAATAGACCTGAGTATTTGATATAAATTTCAGCTTGATACCTCCACGCGTTCCTGAGAAAAATGGTCTTGACAGACAGACAGACAGACAGACAGACAGACAGACGGACAACAAAGTGACCCTATAAGGGTTCCGTTTTTTCCTTTTGAGGTACGGAACCCTAAAAATATCCTAAGGAAGTAAATTTAATGCAGTTTTTAAATATATGCAATTTTTATAAACTTATGAATATGATACATACAAGAACGTTCGCGTTCGCGTCGTGGTGTATCTGTGTGTGTGTGTGTGTAACACCACCACAGTAAGTATCGAAAATGACTGCAACGTGAACTTCCCTAGCGTATTTGATTTCTTTAAATTTATTAATACAAGGTGTAACAAAAATGCTGGTGATCCTTTTAAGGGTATAATTGGTATCGTATTCTAATTATGAAAAAGTAAGAAAAAAATGTTTTCGCGCGAAAAAAATGTTTGGTTTAGTATGGAGGGTCGGCCGGCTGGGAGCCCCTGTCCTGTCCTGTCCCATAGAAAAAAAATTTTTTTTCCCGTCCAAAAAAAAATCTCCTACTTTTTCTTAGTCACAACCAGTCACGATACCAATTATGCCCTTAAACGGATCACCAGTATTGTAACAGTGTGCTATTTTCTAAGAGGTATCAAACCTCTGTTGTCACGCGCTCGCGCTAAGAGGTTTGTGCTGGCCAACTAATGACAGAACGTCATGATATTTTTTCTATACGTGAGAAACAAAAGAACGATGGCGATCTCTGCAATAAAATTTATAAGATTTTCCTATTTAATGCTAAATTACTGAAAACTTCTCTGATTCGACATAACTATATATTAAATTTGTTTCTCTTCAATTCCCCGGACTGGGTGAGTGTTTTGTTCTATTTATTTAACCCTTTTTCTATCTTTGTTACCTATTAATCTGTCTATCAAATAGTCTGTTCTGCGTAAGCAATTTATCTTCCTAAAAACTTACCTTGTGACTGCCACATCCGTGAAAACTAATGCTTAAAGTCCTATCCGTTGTTCTAATCATCTAACATCCGGATGTCGCAGTCACATGTGAAAATCATACATTTTATGAAATGGCTAAATATCCGGTTTTCCTAGGGAATCAAGTCTGGGGTTGATTCGCAACCTATTTTTCTTCTTGGCGCAAGCTGCGGCGTCTACATCGGTGTTCCGGTCTCCCAGACCCGGAACCCGATAATACTTCTAGCATCTAAATTTAAAGACCGTCACGTCCAAGGGTGACATGCCGCGACTTCGGAGGCCCAATTCAACTAGATCATCAGGATAGTGATTTTTTAAAAGGACTTGTTTTGTTTTAATTTTTAATTTCTATCTAGTGTGCTCAGTGGCGGACCTACGGCCTAGCCGGACAATTCTTTTTGTTTTATTTATTTTTTGAGCTTTGTAAATATATTTGTCCAAATTTAATCTTCTTCTTTTCTATTGATCTTTCCCTAATCTAAACCTACCCTAATCTACCCTACCCTACATGCTGACGTACTAAAAACGTCACATTGGCGCCCAACTAGATTTTCTGACCTGAGCATACCTAAAACAAGTCCTTAGCATTTTTTTTGGTTTTCACTGATGTAGGTAGATATTGTTGTTATCATCTATTGTTGTATCATCTGTTCATCATTTGCATATATCCCATTTAATGTTAAGTTAGTCTAGTGTTATCAAACTTAGTTTTAGTATAATTTAAGCAGTTATTTGGTACGTGGTTATCTACTCTATCCCTGTTCTACTACCTAAATCTATCTTACGTGTATCTTTAAACTTATTTTCACTTGTTCACTATTCCTATACTAATACCACGTACTTATCAACTAAGCCTCTTTGTAAACACTACACTCACCTATTCGAAAGGGATTAACAATGATGTATTCAAGTAAATATTTGTCTTTACAAAAATTTGAACTCAGTTATGAGATAGTTCGCAGGGATGAATCAACTAGCACGGTACAAAACCTACGGAACCAAATATTAAAATGTATCTTACCACGTTGGACATTTTAAAATGATATTAATAGCTTGTTTTTCATAATGACTTAATTAAATTCTAACAAAATTTCTAAATTTGCTAATCTCCCTAAAACCTAAATTTATCAAAACCTTGTTCTAGTACTCTAAATTTTGCTACATGTCATATAAAATAGTATAAATTCGCTATATCTAGCTATCTCTAAGCCTGCTGTCTATTAATTCTAAAAACCCCATGATACGTGTATTTATTTACAATATGCTGCTGTCGTTTTCTCTTTTCTTTTTCATTAACCCCTACCGGTTAGTGAAAACTTTGCCTACTATATTTAGGTTGTCAAGTCTTCTACAAAGGCTTGATGTAATCATGACTCCCTACCGGGTCGTGATTTCTTTGCCTACCTATACTTAGGTTTTTAGGTCTTCTACAAAGGCCTGAAATTTACTAGAGGAGACAGCTTTTTCAACTTCATATCTGAGGGTTACAATTAGACTTATTTAATATCCATTAATAGATATATGAGAGTATTTAACATTATCTGAAGTCAAATACTCAGTCTGCTATTTTGCAAAAATACTATGTTAAAGTGTTTATTGCTTGTCTGTCTGTGTGATGTATGTTGTTGTGTGAAGTATGATCTGAGCCTGAATGTCATCTAGTATATCTATTAAGTTCTAAGTGAGATAGCGGATTTTCTTAGTAAAAATCCTAACCTAAAAAGGGGGGTATGTAACAGTGTGCTATTTTCTAAGAGGTATCAAACCTCTGTTGTCACGCGCTCGCGCTAAGAGGTTTGTGCTGGCCAACTAATGACAGAACGTCATGATATTTTTTCTATACGTGAGAAACAAAAGAACGATGGCGATCTCTGCAATAAAATTTATAAGATTTTCCTATTTAATGCTAAATTACTGAAAACTTCTCTGATTCGACATAACTATATATTAAATTTGTTTCTCTTCAATTCCCCGGACTGGGTGAGTGTTTTGTTCTATTTATTTAACTCTTTTTCTATCTTTGTTACCTATTAATCTGTCTATCAAATAGTCTGTTCTGCGTAAGCAATTTATCTTCCTAAAAACTTACCTTGTGACTGCCACATCCGTGAAAACTAATGCTTAAAGTCCTATCCGTTGTTCTAATCATCTAACATCCGGATGTCGCAGTCACATGTGAAAATCATACATTTTATGAAATGGCTAAATATCCGGTTTTCCTAGGGAATCAAGTCTGGGGTTGATTCGCAACCTATTTTTCTTCTTGGCGCAAGCTGCGGCGTCTACATCGGTGTTCCGGTCTCCCAGACCCGGAACCCGATAATACTTCTAGCATCTAAATTTAAAGACCGTCACGTCCAAGGGTGACATGCCGCGACTTCGGAGGCCCAATTCAACTAGATCATCAGGATAGTGATTTTTTAAAAGGACTTGTTTTGTTTTAATTTTTAATTTCTATCTAGTGTGCTCAGTGGCGGACCTACGGCCTAGCCGGACAATTCTTTTTGTTTTATTTATTTTTTGAGCTTTGTAAATATATTTGTCCAAATTTAATCTTCTTCTTTTCTATTGATCTTTCCCTAATCTAAACCTACCCTAATCTACCCTACCCTACATGCTGACGTACTAAAAACGTCACAGTATTTTTATTACACCCTGTATAAATTGATATAAATAAATAAAATAAAAATATAAATACTATGTAAATCATTCTGATACCGAAATCAATCATTTTGATTTTGATTTTGGGAACGAAATCTAAAAACACCAAAATTGTATGATTTTTTCTTAGTGAAAAAGTGGTTTAAAAAATAAATACTTAAATTTATACCTACTTATTACATATTTATTTATACAATAAGTAGGTAATTCAAACTTAATAACACGATATAAAATTTAGTTTTAGGGATTTGCTTTTAATGCAGAGTTCACTTGCACGCATGGTGCGAACCATATTTGAATCGTGAACGTGTTTGGCCTTTTACAGTCCCTAAAAAACGAATTGTGTAAAATTCTAAACATTACTCTACTAAAGGTTACGGAATCGAAATGATTATTCTGCCAAATGAATTTCTTCCAATAATAGTTCTGTGAATTGAAACAGATGCGAACTGAATCGGTTGCGAACCATAGAGCTGCGAAACGTTAGTCGATCAAAAGAAACACCTACGAATAAACCATTCTGCGAATCGTAGTTCGGCGAGTCGTTGTCTGCGAATCGAAAATCTGCGAGTAATATTTCGGGGAATCATTAGGTAGCCCTAAAAAGTATCTATCTTATGAAAAATGTAATTTAAATTTTTTGCTTGTGTACCAACCCTAGGCCGCTACAAAACATGGCAAAGATGCCCTCCCATATTAGTCGGCGTGGTCTGGTAACTTTGCCAAAACAATTATGGGACTCAATTCAAACACTACGGCATTTATAAGGTAATCAATTCATTCCTTACCATTTAAATAACATAATATCTAAAATTTACGTACCTGGATGCGATGTTTATACTCTAAACTTTTTAAAGTTCTTGAGCACTAACTTTTATGATTATGTGAGTGACGAATTTGGAACTGAAATGGTAAGAAAATGGTTGCCGTGGTGTTGTCTCATTCATAATAATTTTGCCAATTGATAACCATATTTTCTACTAAAAGTAGGCACAACACTAAAAAATATACGTTGTCGGTGGTATGAAAGGATTACCTTATGCACTCTGCTGGTGGCAAAGTTAGTAACCCTTGGCAAAGTCGCCAGACTTGACGGTACCTGAATTGATGTATAAAATTATCGAGTTAGTTCGGTTCGGTTCGGTAAATTACAAAGTTTTAAGTTTAAACATTTATTAGCTACATTAAAACGTAATAATAGGAGACAATATGTCTAAGTTCGGTCCTGGAGTGGTATTCTGACTTTTAATTCATAATTTGTTAAGTATGTTTATTTAATAATAATATAATTTCTTTTTTCATTAAAATTATTTACATCTAAACAAGTTGCGAATGTAAATTGCGTAGATTATTTATATAAAGACAAAGTAATGTAGCCATCTACTATGTATATTATATAGTTATTATTACTTAATAAGTACAGTCGCCATCAAATATATTGGAGCGGCCAATAGTACTCCAAATACCTGAACATGCACTTTATCGCTTTGACAATAGAGGCGTTGTTCAGATATTTATGACCAACTTGGCCGCGTCGATGTATTTGATATACATAATACAAAACTAGACCCTATGACCTTCACGTCCTACTGTTTTACGAAACTTTCGCCAATTAACGTTCGTCACGATCAGAATTTGAACACGATGTACAGTCAACGCCAAAAAAATGTATACACTTTTGCACCTATAGAGTAATTGTAATAATGTTCAAAAGTGTATACATTTTTTTGGCGTTGACTGTACCTAAATACCAGCAGTACAAATTGCTCACACAATTCTAAAAAGGCATATCTGCATATTGAACTCGCAAAAACATACGACCCTTTCACAATTGACGAGCTAACATTGTGATCAAGATCAAAAGATCGTATCTGTTAATAAGTCTAGTATAGAGATATGACGTTTTAAATTGTTATGCTAACTGATGCGTTTAAACTTCCAGTCTAGACATACTAATTATTTAGGTTTATAGGATAATGTAATAGTTTTTGAAGGAAGTTAAGATAGTCTTTTCTTAGTAATTAGTCGAAATGTCTACACTTATCCGCTTATTCATAAACGTATTTTAAACCTCATGTAACTAAATAATCATTTGTCCTTATCTGTCACTTTGACAGTTGTGTTTGTTAGAAACAGAACCACGGTTTAACCACGTTAATGAATAAGCGGGTTAGTAGTTACAAAAGGCCGTATTATGACTATAAAACACATTTAGACACGATCCAACTGATGAAAATTATTCCGATGCAACTCCAATTCAACTTAAATATTGGTTGATTATGTGTTGTGTGTTGGACTTAGGCCCTTCTCTCACGAGGCTACTCTCAAGCGATTTGTGTTTCGTACGCGTATCCTACGCGTCGCTCGTGAGTACCCGCCATATTAATTCACTTAGTTGCGCACACGTCGCGACGCGTCGACGATGCATTTGATATCAGTCGCATGATACTGTCTTGCTAGCCGCACGCTACTCGAGTCGTATACGCGTTGTAGACAAAATGACGGCGGAACAAATTATTAATATTAATTTTGTTCTTCTTCTTCTTCTAAGTCGGTCCCTCACTGGTGAGGATCGTGACTCCGCTGACTAATTTTCTTAATGGCAGCTCTCCACTTCTCCCTATCGGTTGCTTTGCGGAAAGCGTTGCTAAGAGTGATGTTAATTTTGTTCAGGAGGTGGAAAAACATCCATGTTTGTATAATTATAAGCTGCCAGATTATGTCAGAAAAGAAACTTCTCGTCATCATTCTCATGCAGTTCTCTAGCAACGACGAATGTTCTACAATTCAAATTATTTTCAATGTACGGGTGCACCCAGAAACTTCTTTTATGCTTTCGCTTTTTCTTGCAATATAACTGTCATCGCCGATTCCCGAAGGTTTTTCTTAAAGCCTACGTACTGTAGTTTGTGTTTTTAATATTTATGTATTTTGAATGTAGAATTAAGTAACCTAAGTAAACTAATAAATACGATCTGTCTGAGGCTCTCTGGAAGAGATCACTTGTTGCGGTTAGTTCGCATTTTGTTACCTACCACCAGGATAAGCTTGCTGGTTTGCTACCATGGTTTAAAAAAATCCAACCAGCACTAACGTAAAATTTGGGACTATACAATAGTTTTAATTTATAATGTAATATGTATGCTAGTCTTTAAGGTATTTATCTATGGGCCACTAGTTGCCAGAAAATAAACGTTTTTCATTTCATTTCATTGATTTCAATACTTCAAAATGTGCCCGTGTGAACTCCCCCTTATTTGTAGTAATGACTTAATACAGGTAAGGGGGAGTTCATATAGTGTAACACGTGCGTTTTTAAATATGCATACTTAATGCTTTTGTGCGTTCTGGGGGCGAGATCATTGACTTTAAGGGTAGCGTAGAAATGCGGGCTTTACGCACCCGAAGCTGATTATTGAGATTTGAGATTATTAAGAGTCGCCAGGACGCTCGCGTTCCCATACAAACGTAGTTCAGCTCTCATTTTAAAACGACATACTTTAGAACCACGAAATTTGGTATGGGCATTCTAGTAGCAAAGAACTATGCCGGTAATTCGTCTTCGTTGCTAAAAATTGTAATACAAAGAAAATACAGCCAGATACAGATTTACATACAAAACTTATTTTTGCTGTATTTTATTTGTATTACAATATTTAGCAACGAAAACAAAATACCGACATAGATCTTTACTACTAGAATGCCTATGCCAAGTTTCGTGGTTCTAAAGCATGTCGTTTTAAAATGAGAGCTGAACTACGTTTGTATGGGGACGCGAGTTCACGCGAGCGTCCTGGCGTCTCTTAAGATTTAAAAGGTTGCCAATACAAGATTCAATCATTAGACCAATGATACTTTTAAAATTTAGATAGGTCATAATATATTCTAACATAATTGACAAATAAAAATACTTCCATATAAACTTGATAACCTATTAGGCTCGTTGGATGGACGACATTCAGAAGACCGCGGGTCATTTTCACTTGATGAGATTAGAACACCGGGACATATGGCGTACCTACTCGAAGAGAGGTATATGCGCAGCAGAAGGGACAAATGGCTAAAATGATGATGATGATTCATAACCAGAAAAGAAATAGTATTCTTAATGAGTTTCTAATTTATTACTATCTTTGTTAAGTTATTATACAGGGTGAAATAATAACCAATGTATGAAACAGAGAAAAAAATTCGCTATTTCGGTGTTGGTCACATATGTAGTTAAAGATGTTCAGTATGGGTTACTTAATCACCTCGCTCAATATGAACGGTGGTTATTATTTCACCCTGTATATAAGGGACATACGGGAGCAAATCGTATTTCGCTATGCTTTTGGCTTGAAAAGTTCACATTGTCTTTATTGAAATGCGAAACTGTACATTAAAAATATTATGTATAATTCGATACCTTTGGGTTCAATTGGCGTAAAGGACAAAATGCTGGTTTTCAGGAGACGCAAAAAACAGAGTTTTTTTTTTTAATGTTGATAATATCTTTTTTGTTTATCGAGCTATATCTTTGATGTGTATTAGAAAAGTACTCCAATTGTTGGTATCTCTAATCTGAATTAGGAATCCTATCCATAAACTAAGTAGTTTAGAAGTTAATTTCCTTTACAATTGGTTAAAAACGCTATGAGTGTCCTTTATGCCCATGAAATTTATGATAATTTGAAAATGATGGGGTCGTAAGTGACGGTCCTAGATTATTTTACTCCAAATTCGGGGCGTTAGTAACGATCTTAGATTATTTTACCCTAAATTTGGGGCGTATAATTACCGGTGACAGTACACACGTTAACTGTATTTAGCTTAGTTTACTCTTAGGAAGCCTGAAAAGTGTATCAAAACGTGGCTGATTTGATTAGGTACATCCGGATTACATTTATAATATAGAAAACGCAATATTTTTAATCAGTTATGAAATAGAAATGAATAGCTTGCTCAAAAACTAGCTAATATTCATTCATTCATCGCCATTCCGACCGCTGCAGCGCCATATTGTCCCAACGTTCAAATGCTATACGGTACCGTTGGGGCGTATTGGGGTGTTCAGCAGTACATAGTACCTTTACAAAGCCGTCGGTTGACCCGCAAGCAGGAGACGGCTGCTGCCTGGTCTGCAACACCTCATAATATGTTTACTTGTAGCTCGTAGTAGCTGTTGTGTGTGCAGCGGCCACGCCCTGGTAAACCACTTCGACTCGTGTGCAAAACCTAATGAAGGGTGCTATGATATGAACATCTTTGGTGAACATAGTTTGTAGCTAATATATTCCGGTAATGAAGATAAAGTAAATGTCCTATTGTTCAAATCTGTATTAATTGCTGATACCTTAAGTCATAACAAGGGAAGTAACGGATCGGAAGATGATTACTATTAGGATATCAAGAATTAGGACGTTTACTTATTGGGTAAAATTACTGTAAATATAATACTAATAATATTATTCCAATATTTCAAGATATCGTATTGTAAAATACGAAAAAAACAAAGAGATTTTAATTTGAAAGCAATTATTAACTCTTCTATAGGTACTTAGAAATTTCTGTGTCTCTAGAGTCTCAAGTGAAAAGAGTCTATAATTTCCAATTTCACACAATAAAAAAATATAATTTCTATTATAATTAAAGAAAATACGAGACAATTATATGAATAAATTAAAACCAAATCTATCATAACGTCCTATCCGGATACGTTTCAAACCTGTCACGTTTAGTTTTCGACCGGGTACGTCCTTAGACTACTTGCATCTAAAAGAGGGGCATGGGCACTGCGAATGTCATCTAGTTATGTGTGGTAGGGCACAGATTTGCAAATATCATGTTGCTCAAATCTGGAGCAGAGCCCGACTGGGAAAGTACCTCCACCTGACGGAAAACCTTAGGTAAATAGGTTGTGTTCCTGACGGTGAGTAAGGTCGCCAGAGAGCTCTAAATTGATGCAATATGTTGACGACGGGGGGACCCTCTTGTCTCTTTAGCCTTCAACCCAGTGTACCCTCTTTTCTAAAGGATACATATCTTCATCCATATCTTACTTTTTATTAAAAAGGTAACGTAGTGAATGAAAACGGCGTGTACATAGTGTAGCTTGATCGCAATGCTTTTTTAGATCTTATACTTAGCCGACGAAATTGGTAATAGTTCGGTGTAACTAGAGCAGTAGTTAATTTTATTATGTTAATTTAAATTGTAACTGATGTTTATGCTATGAATTAAAACGATAAAATATTGATAATTGGTGATAATATTACATTTTAACAGAACCGATTATTTATTTTCAAACAATTATTAGATTTATAACACGTTCAATTTAACTTCTCTCATTAAAATACAAACAAATACCTAATAACACTCACGTGCCCTTAATAATCTGGTAATTAATAAAAACATATAAAGGACGTGTTTTCCTACAAAACTTAACTATATTCATGATAAGTGTCCTTTACACCGTTAGTTTACATTTGCACTGAGCGGAAATGTTTACTAATTTGAAGGTCAAACATTATATTATAGTGATAAAGGTCACATGAAACTACTTATTTAACATTATACAACTTTACATCCATGTTAATTCTGTCAATTTAGGAATTTATAAACTCCTTTATAGCAGTAAAGGTCACAGAATATTAGAAAAGTCCTTTACAACCATGTTCACATCATTACGCTTATGGCAAAATCATTTTAAAGCAGGTCGTAAAGGACAAACGTAATAAAACATGCCCTTTACACCCATCTAGCCCATACGATTTGAAAAATACGCAAAAAAAATGAAGGGCTTAAAGGACGATAAACGAGATGAAAGTCACTTACGATAATATTTATGTTTAGGGGCTTCCTTTACGATTATATCTTTAAACTGTAAATTTTAACTGGTCATTTACGTCCCTTTAAATAAGCTGTTTTTGCAAGCTCATAGTATAAAAATTGGGTCGTAAAGGCACCTTTTTAAGAGATATCGAAATTTTAAATATACAGAACGATAGCGCTTGAAATTCTGAACACAGCTGTATATATAACTCATTTTCGCCAAAATGTCCTTTACGCCAATTGAACCCAAAGGTATCCATATGTATCTCTACCATTTCAAAACAAAGGAGTTGTTCACTCAAATAAGTCAAATAGGTCACAGTCAATGGATTATAGTATGTACTACATTCGTTATAATATAATAACTGATAGGCAACTTTGTATGATGCTCATCAATCTTGCCTATCTGAGGTCAGAGGTCAAATTTACTAGTACTATACTGATATTGTACGTTATTGATAATAACAATGTTACATTTATTTTATAATAAGTTACACTCGAGAGCAAAAGTTTCGGGTCACTAGCATTTTCTTGAATATCTTTGAAATGAATACCTATCTTTAAAATGAATATCTTTTGAGATATTCAAGAAAATGCTAGTGACCCAAAACTTTTGTTTTCGAGTGTACTAGCTTTCGTTTGCAACTTGGCCTGTGTAGAAGACGTTAAAACTTTCAATCGTATTCTATAACTAGCAGTTGCCCGCGGCTTCGCCCGCGTACATTATGATGAATGCAGATTTCTACTCTTGAATAAAAGTTTTTCCCCGCGACTTCCTTTGCGTAGAATTAGTAATTGACCCCCCTTTTTACCCTCTTAGGGAATGACTTCTGGGATAACTATTATGTATCCATCCCCAGAACTCAAACTATCTCTATACCAAATCATCTAAATAGGTTCAGCGGTTATCAATTCCCCATATAAACTTTCAACCCCCTTTTCACCTCTTAAAGGGTTGATTTTCGAGATAAAACTATCCTATGTCGTTTTCCGAGACTCAAACTATATCTATACCAAGTTTCATCTAAATCGGTTCAACTGAAAATACTTCTGTATAAAACTTCCAACCCCTTTGCTATGCACCCCCGTAAGCTTTGTTTTTCGGGATAAATACAATTTTGCCCCTTCCCGGGACCCAAACTATCTCCATACCAAGTTTCATCTAAATCGGTTCAACATTTAAAAATGCCCCATACAAACTTTTAATCCCCACTTCACAACTTTAAGTAACGATTTTAGGAAATTAAAAAAAAACACGCAAGTACGGGTCTTACTTGCGCCTCAAAGGTTTCGTACGAACAACTTTTTTATTACATTTTTGAAAAAAGACGCTTTCAGCATGATTTCATGAGAATTAATAGGGCGGCTGAGTGCGAATCGGACACGTACCCCGATTTTTTTTGTCTTAAGTCGGACTGGTGCTTGACTGCACTCTTATTAGTTTTCCTGTAATTTATACGTAAATAACTATTATATCTGTAATTTTTGCAAATTTTTCTGTCGAACAGTTTCCGATATTGATTAATTTACACCTTTTTTTTAATAACTTCAAAGTTATGTATGTTAAAATTATACTAATTAGAGATCCTCACATTAAGCCCTTGTATTTGATACGCCACACAAGTTATTTGTTTTTTGATTTCTCATTTACCTACCCACAAATCCTCCCCCCCCCCTTAATGTTTAAAATTCATAAATTGGCGTTACATGCCTGCCTTTGGGTCACTGACTTACAAATAAAGTCGCACCATAAGGGTTCCTTTTCTACCATTTTGGTACGAAACCCTAAAAACATCCTTTTCGCTTCCCGGGACTCTCTACACTAAGTTTTATCAAAATCGGTTCAGCTGTTAAAAATTCCCCATTCAAACCTCCAACGCCATTTCATCCCCTTAACCTTAGGGTTAATTTTCGAAATAAAAACTATTTGTATGTCCGTTCTCGGGACTTAAATTATCTCTATACAAAGTTTCATCTAAATCGTTCACGTTTAAAAATTCCCCATGCAAACTTGCAACCCCCGTTTCACCCTTAACCTTTAGGGCTGATTTTCGAGGTAAAAACAATTTTATGTTCCCTCTCGGGACTCAAACTATCTGTATGCTAATTAGCATTAAGTTTCATCTAAATCGGTCCAGGTGTTAAAAATTTCCTGATCAAAAGTCCAATCCCTTTTTCCTTCAAGGGATGATTTTCGGAACGAAAACAACCCTTAGTCATTTGCAGGGATTCACACTTACTATATAACAAGTTTCGTCTAAATCGGTTTAACGGTTTAAAATTCCCTATAAAAACCTGCAACCCCCGTTTCAACCATAACTTTTTTACCTTTAAGGGTAGTTTTCGCGAAAAAAACTATTTTTTTTCCTCCCCGGGCCTCAAACTATCTGTATACCAAGTTTCATCTAAATCGGTTCAGCTGTGAAAAAATCCTATATAAACTACCAACCCTCTTTTCACCCCTTTACGGGTTAATTTTTTCAATGAAAATAACCCTTAGTCGTTTCCCGGGATTCAAACTATCTATTATATCCAGTTTCATTTAGAATCTGTTCAACGGTTAAGAATTCTCTATACAACCTTCCAATCCCCTTTTCACCCCCTTAAGGGCTGATTTTCGGTATAGAAACTACCCTATGTCCTTTCCCGGAGGTAAAATTATTTCTTTAACAAAAATTTCGAAATTGATGCCATTTTCGTACTTAATTAACGTCCCAAAATACCATAAATCGACTCCCATATTGGTATTTAGTAATTTCAACCCTATCGCACCCCAACAGGGGGATGATATTTCACGCCCGCCACGTTGTATCATAAAATCATTGGTGTTTTCGTAATCAGCGACCCGATAAACCATAGAAAAGATACCCGTGTTGATTTTCAGACTTTGTCACCCCCATTTCCCCCTTTATGGGGTTGAATTTTCAAAAGACCTGAAACACGTGTTTACATATTTATTGTTAGGAATACTCATGTGAAGTTTCAAATAAAACAGTCTAACTAATCTTGTTTCCCTATACAAACTTTGGACCCCCATTTCACCCCCTGGGGGATGATATTTTACACCTGCCACGTTGTATAATAAAATGGTTGTTGTTTTCGTAATCAGCGACCCGATAAACCATAGAAACGATACCCATATTGATTTCCAGACTTTTTCACCCCCATTTCCCCCTTTAAGGAGTTGAATTTTCAAAAAAGCTGAAACACGTGTTTACTCATTTATTGTTAGAAATACTCCGGTGAAGTTTCAAATAAAATAGTCTAACTAATCTTGTTTCCCTATACAAACTTTGGACCCCCATTTCACCCCCTGGGGGATGATATTTTACACCTGCCACGTTGTATGATAATATGGTTGTTGTTTTCGTAATCAGCGACCCGATAAACCATAGGAACGATACCCATATTGATTTTCAGACTTTTTCACCCCCATTTCCCCCTTTAAGGACTTAAATTTTCAAAAAAGCTGAAACACGTGTTTACTCATTTATTGTTAGGAATACTCCGGTGAAGTTTCAAATAAAATAGTCTAACAAATCTTGTTTCCCCATACAAACTTTGGACCCCCATTTCACCCCCTTACGGGGTAAATTTTGAAAAATCCTTTCTTAGTGCACCCCTAGACCTTATAAGGGACCTACATGCCAAATTTGGAAACTCTAGACCCAGCGGTTTAGGCTGTGCGTTGATATGTCAGTCAGTCAGTCAGTCAGTCAGTTTCTTCTTTTATATATTTAGATTAACATCAGTATGTTTTAATGATTTTTATGTTTAGAGGGTCACTAAAAAATTTGCTACTAAATACAATACATGATACTAAGAATCTGTAGCGGCCTGGCTCGACGGCGCTCGGTTGCCTAGCAACGATACACACAACACTACGCAACCGTTGAATCTGAAAGTCGTTCCACAGATTTTCTCAATTTCAGTTATTTTATTATCGGCGTTGTAATTATTGTATATATATAACCATTGTGTGAAAATAAATTGTAAATACTACGCCTGCGCATTTGTTACTTCTATAAACAACCTGCCGCCCAACTGCTGGTAGGTAACTACAACCTCGACACCTCTCTACTACAAATCTGCTACCAAGTACCAGGAAATAACTTCACATTAGTGTCAACAGATGGCGTTAGGGCGCTGTGCCATATGGTTTTATGAGTTTTAGAGCAATAATATTATAAAATTTTATTAAATACTGTAAAATTCCATGCTTATATAGGTTCTAAGCTAAAATGTAATTTATTAATGCATGTAACAATCATTTCTAGCGTATGCATTTCACGTGAAGATCGAGACAGCTACAACGCATTTTCGAAGTTTTTAACGTCATTTGTATATATAGAACTTCTAACTAACTTGTATTAGAACTATATATTGCCACTCTCACTAAGGTTGTAGATTTTCTCAACTTATAATATTAGTGGGACTATACTAACTGGTAGAGAATGCCTTTTGGCATTAAATTCGCCTTACTGTGCAATAAAGTTTAAAAATCGGATTTTTTTAAACCCTCTGCTGTAAAGTCCTGTTTTTCATAGTTTTCATCCGTTTGGAGTTTAATTCCTTACAACAGTAAGTACTATTTTCATCCCTTTTGAGGTTGAGACACTTACAAAATACCTGTTTTCATCCCTTTTGAGGTTGAAACACTACAAAATACCTGTTTTCATCCCTTTTAAGGTTGAAACACTACAAAATACCTGTTTTCATCCCTTTTGAGGTTGAGACACTTACAAAATACCTGTTTTCATCCCTTTTGAGGTTGAAACACTACAAAATACCTGTTTTCATCCCTTTTGAGGTTGAAACACTATAAAATACCTGTTTTCATCCCTTTTGAGGATCAATCCCTTGCAAGTCTTGTTTTTTATCCCTATTCAGGTTGATTTACTTACGAATGTCCTATTCTTAGTAGATATCCATATTTCAAATGAAGGACATAGATTAAGCATACATTTTCGATACAACCGATATTTTACGTGTGAAATGCACATGGGAGGTTAAAATCAAATCAAAATTATTAATTTGTAGAAGCTCATAATATTTATTTCACGGTCATATATTATTATGTCACTCGGAATTATGTACAAAGGTCGAATACCGCTCATTATCGCTCGCATATCGCTCAAATTAAATTTAGAACAGGTATTGAACTTTTTTGAACTTGTTACCCACTCGACCGATAATAGTCAAAAGGTTCCAAAGGTCAATGACCCGAGCTTGACGACGCGTGTCAAATGTACTGCGCAAACGCATTATAAATTGCCGTTTTAAATACAAAAAGCACTTTAAAATCGACTTTAAGAGTATTAGAATAAGGGAGTTATGTGATTTTCGAAGAGTGCGAGTTAAGTTGGTGTTTAGTTCAAAAGTGAGATGCTTTGATTTGATTGTTTTTATTCAGTACTGGAAATGTTTAATTACGCACATATGTTCGAAGTGGGGGCAGGTATTACGTGCTGGTGATTGCTATTGACATTACTATACAAGTTTGAATGTTTTCATTGGACCTATTTTATTTTAGAGTAAGAAAAATAATTTTTCACCTCACTAGCTCGGAAAGCCCTTTTTGTTTGTTTAATATCTATTGTGAAAATCACAAATAATACAAGCAAAGTCTGTGCGGAAAGAGAAAGCCCCGCAGAATGTATGTGTTCCTATATAAACCATTAAACCGCACTCTCTCCTCTCGCACAAACCCTACAAAAACATAGCATAGAAGACAAGTGTCACGAAATGGTCTTTTCTCAGCATGTTGCTAGCGTAAGCCAGCGCTGATCTTCCGAAAATACCATGTTCGTTGCAAGGTATGTCTTTCTTAAGAACCAATATAATCACTTCATTTACCTAAATATCCTCGTACCTACAGCACAGTTCTAGAATTCGTTCTTAATAAACACATTTCTCGAAACACATCCTCGCTCATCTCTGGAAACTCATCCTAGTCGCCGATAATAGTTTGAGAGCCACTTGCATATGTTGGGGTTTGGTGTGAACCGCAATTTTTGTTTTTTTAATACAGGTTTACTTTACGAGCCCTCGCTTGTGGTTCTTAAATAATTTATGGCATTTTTAAAGGTGTAACAACTTTCTTTGACACGTTGGCAGTGTTCTCCAAAGATGTCTTGCAAACTAGAAATCATGTTTAGATACCCAGCTTTTTGTGTAAATCTTGTGATTTCATAAGAAGAGATAATATACCTTTAAAGATAATTCCTTGCCCTGTCCTTTTACTTTCTCTAGACCTTGTTTACCCTATTTTCTGAAACCCTATTCTCGTTTCATTCACGGCCGGATTCGGCCACGGCGACTGCTGTTAACCCCGTTGCTGATGTCCCTGGTGAGCTCGCATGTGGCTGGTGAGCTCGCATGTGGCTGGTGAGCTCGCATGTGTCTGGTGAGCTCGCATGTGGCTGGTGAGCTCGCATGTGGCTGGTGAGCTCGCATGTGGCTGGTGAGCTCGCATGTGGCTGGTGAGCTCGCATGTGGCTGGAGTAGCTCGCATGTGGCTGGTGAGCTCGCATGTGGCTGGAGTAGCTCGCATGTGGCTGGTGAGCTCGCATGTGGCTGGTGAGCTCGCATGTGGCTGGTGAGCTCGCATGTGGCTGGTGAGCTCGCATGTGGCTGGTGAGCTCGCATGTGGCTGGTGAGCTCGCATGTGGCTGGAGTAGCTCGCATGTGGCTGGTGAGCTCGCATGTGGCTGGAGTAGCTCGCATGTGGCTGGTGAGCTCGCATGTGGCTGGTGAGCTGGCATACAGGTTGTTTTTTTTTTACATTTAGCCATAGTAAAGGTTGTTCAGTATGGCATGGCCTTTGCCATACTGAAGGTATTCAGCGCGGTGAAGGTATGGCCTACATAATCACCTCGCACAATAAGGCTATCATGTTTAAAAAAATAGCCCTAGATATGTCTGGCCGTTAATAAGGACATGTTACATATTTATGAACCGAATGCCTTGACACCTATAAAATGTATATGCAGTTGACTGTACATGTGTTATTACCTACTTTGTATGATATGGCGATTATATTATAGTCAAACCTGGGTAAACGGAATCTCAAAGGAGCTACTATTTTTATACATTGAAAATAAGTAGTACAATTTATTAACAAGGCTAGATATATACATGTTAGAAACTCATATTCCTTTCTTATTTATAGTGTGATAATTTGAGTGACTTTTATTCAGTAAGGGAAGTTTTATTACAGAATACAGAATACAGTATTTATTGGTAAAAGCAAGATACATTTACACGTCATGTCGTAACTATTATTTATATAATCGTAAGTCTAAGTATTATTTCTTATTATAATTTTTATAATAATAACATCTTTAATTCAATAAGTAAATTTTCTTACACAGGTGCTTAATACTAAAACCATGTTTTGGCTATACAATGCTGAGTCTATGAATACACAGTATTTTCGTGAAATCGTCAATGCTATAATACGCTTCATCTAACAGGAATACCTTGAGTTTCTTTTTAAAATTGTATTAAAAGAAACATTTGACGAATTAACCTTGAGCTCCGTCGTTCGACATAGATCTACCTACACTGGTCATGTTCGCGGACCTGTATTGAAATATCGGAAATCAAGGCACTTAAATTAAATTTATTTCGCGTTTATTATTATATTTATGCTATAACTTACGAGTATAAGATATCTTTTTTTAAGTATATCAGTAATTACCCGATTCATAATTTTGAGACATCCTCGTATCTACGTGACTTCTCAGTCAACTTAATTTACAGGTAGTTTTATCGAACCCTCAATTATCACATAAAAATGCTGTTTGTAAAAAAATATTAAATACTAAGACCTCCTTGTACAAATTTTTATACATATTCTAAAATTAATTTTGAATTTTAAAATTGCTTCTGGGTCTCAGAAAGCTAGAGGAATAGGTACATTAAAACAAATAAATGTGTATTTTACGATGAAACCTCTTTTTAGGGAAATTATAAACATAGATCTTTCGTTTTCCTTGAGTATAGTTTGCAAAGTCAAAAAAGTACCTATTTCATTAAAGAATAACACCCTATTACCCAGGTTTCACCATTTCACAAACTAGTAAAACCACGATCAGCATGCCCGAAGGTGATGATAACGGATCTTTAATGTATTCCGTAATTACATACTTATCGTGTTCATATACTATAAAAGGATCCATTTGCTTTTTTGCATCTTGGTAGGTTACCCATGTCACGCACTTTACGTGGTAAGGTATTGAGAATATTAAGAGGCTGACAACACCCAATGACCTTCAAGTTGACTTTACTAAAACAGTTTTTTAGCTATAACTATAGCTACTTGTTTTGGGAAAGTAAAAAATAAATAGAAATAATATTCATTATACCTATTTGGAAGAACTTTGTTAATTCTGATACACGTTTGGACGAAATCGGCTCGATAGAAAATAATTCCAAAGTTACATCTTAAAATTAGCTTGAAACAGTTGTATGTCTTTAGTTTCTTGACTTATTGTGACGTCTATAATTCAGGACAAAATTTCACCACCACAAAACTTCATTATTTTATGTTTATAAATTAATGCGTAGTTAATATCTTCTACGGTTGCCGCGATAGTTATTCATGAAATAAAACAACTTTGAACGGACGGTCTGTCGACCCGTGACCACGAACGCTGTAAAGTGTTCGAAACGTCGGGATGTAATTTAAAATTCAGTATACGCGATATAATCCGTTCAAAGTTGTTTTATTTAATGCGTAGTTTTTTAATTCATCATTTTGTAAAATTTGCAATGAGCTCCTACACTAATCGTAACAGTGTTTCTGTTTCACTTGCGCTGAAAACGATACGGATGCAATTTCGCTGTTGTCATGCCCTTAATATAAATACTATGTACCTATTTTGTACGTATCTTCTAGCCAGCTAGTAGGGTGTCCCTTATATTGCGATTTTGAGAAATTAATAACGTATAGCCCCTAAATATATTTCATTTACCCCAAAATACTCTACAAAAAAGTTTCAGGCCATTCCTGTAACTGTAACCCGTGCCGACTTTTATCCGATTTTTCCATACAATGTATGAAAATGACCAAATTTTGTTATTTTATGTTAGTAATTTTTTCATGTCATCAGTGCATCCTACTCCTATATAAATGTTTTTTTATGAAAAATATCTCGTTGCGAATCGAAAACCGATATAAAAGTAGCAACTTATGTTCTCCCTAAATTTCTTCATAGTAATTTGTATGGGGAAGTTACTACGCAAGTCGGCACTGGTTAGAGTTACAGGATTGGCCTGATTTTTTTTGTAGACTATTTTGGGGTAAAACAAATACATTTGGGGGGTATGCGTTATTAATTTCTCATAATCGCAATATTAGGGACACCCTACTAGCTAGTCAGATTCAGCCTTAAAGGCTGCGTTTACACCAGAGATGAGCGAGGATGTATTGCGAGTAATGTGTTTTTGAAAACCAATAGAATCACTTCATTTGTTTATCCTCGAAAACGTAGCTCAAATCAACCCTCGATACAAATCCAAAAATTTTATTCGCGAGGAAAAAGTCTTACTTTTTCATAATTAGAATACGATACTAATTATGCCCTTAAAAGGATCACCAGTATTTTTGTTACAACCTGTATACTTAACCAAGATACCTACGTAACCCAGGTACTAGTACCTATACCCTGGAAATTCGGGGGACGTCGCGGACGAATGCGCAAGTTATCCCGTGACGTTCCCCCTTAACGGTAGTGCGGACGACGCCGGTGTGTTTTTAGTGGGTAGGCCTTTCCCCTCCCTCTGGCTAGCAGAGTTGCGGGAGAGGAGAGTCCCACATACCCCCCACTATGGGCCGTCCCCAGGCCCCGGGGGGATGCGTAAAGCATTTTCACACCGACAAAAAAAAGGTATACCCTGGAAATAGATCCTTTTCCTGATAAACAATCATAACTTTAGCTGGGATTGTAATAAAAACGCAGTAAACAGCAGTTGAGTTTATGATGAAATAATTAGCGTTAATAATAACCGTAACCAACTATCCACTCCGGCGCACGGCATGACTCACTGCGATGTGTCAGCGCAGTAAGCTCCGCGAGTTCTAGGGTTGTCTACTAACTGCTAATCAATCCAGAGACTAACTTTTGACGGTTGAAATGACTATATAATGACATTCATCATCATCATCATCTCAGCCATAAGACGTCCACTGCTGAACATAGGGCCATACGCGCCACGCTTGGCAGGCGGGTTGGCGCGCGCAGTTATTTTGTTTATTGTTGTTTAGGCTTTCGGAAGATGCTGCTGCTCATCTCCCGGTATATTCCCTTAGCAGACTCCTACTGCAACCACGGGACGATATGGTGGGGGACCCCACGGCTAATGACACATAATGACATTACGAATGACATCTAATAACATCTTTACATGATAATTGGACCTCATAATGTGAGTCTAGTAGCAGGTCTATGTATCTATACATATAGGTATAAACCAATTATTTTATTTATATAATTATAGTGTACTGTTATGTATGTATGAATTAGCTTATTCAGCTTAATATTTAGATTTAACAACTATAAGTCGAAGGGAATAAAATACCTACTTTTTATCTCCATAAAGGTTAAGTTTAATTCCCATGTTTGCAATAATTTCCACCATTTCCTGCTGTTAATGTTTGTTTGGTCCGGTACCACGGTTATCATCTCAGCCACAAGACGTCCACCGCTGAACATAGGCCTCCCCTATAAAAGGGGGGTTTGCCATACGCACCACGCTTGGCAGGCGGGTTGGCACGCGCAGTTTTTTTTGTTTATTGTTGTTTAGGCTTTCGGAAGATGCTGCTGCCCATCTCCCGGTATATTCCCTTAGCAGACTCCTACTGAAACCACGGGACGATATGGTGGGGGACAATTCTAGGGCCGGGCACCCCACGGTACCACGGTTAACTGGCATATAATGCCATAAACGTATTGTTTTAGTGTCATAGATTTAGATACTATTTAGCAAGGAGACACTGGATAGACCTGTTACGTAACTGCTGCATAAAATACTACAACACTTTGTAAGTTAATAATAACATTCAAACCGTTTGACTTAAAGGATACATATCATCAAAAAAAACAAAGATCCCGACATTTCCGACGAATTGAGAACCTCCTCCTTCGAAAGTCGGTTGAAAAGAGTTTTAGGCAACCCTATTCCTTGTCACGCACTATCACTTCACAACTATGTATCTCAAGCCGAATATTTTCCTACCTCGTCACCTTTCTTAAGCCATAAATACAAACCATATAAAACCAATGCAAACTCACCCTTCAAACTTTTACATAGAGTTCATTCTGACTGCGCCATATAAGTTTGCCAAAGTTTTTCGACAAGTTTTCAGCTACGTTTGGTTTGAGGGAATCTCAACTGTATTATAATGTGTTAGAGATTGTTGTGAATGTTAAAAAAGTGTGGTAGAAAATAAATTATTACCTCACATATTTTAATGTGACGCATCAATCTCTCTATGTCTTGTATGAAAGGGATATTTAAGTTTGAGGGGTAATATAATTCTTTTTATAGTTCACGTGTGACTGGTGACGTAATATGCCAGTATTGTTCTTTAGAGAAACATAAGACTGAACTATCTAATAAATATCGTTTCTTTTATATTTTTAACCGACTTCAAACAGAAAAGGAGGAGGTTCTCATTTCAACAGATTTTTTTTATCATCATCATTTTTTGAATCGTAAACCGATTTTCAAATTATTTTTTTTAGTCGAACGGGCTTAACCTCTAGATGGTCCCATTGTCACCAAGTCGGGGTCTGATGATGGGATCCTGGAGAAATCGAGGGAACTCTTCAACTATTATAGGCACACCTATAGTAATTTCACTATTTTTTACTGCAACTCGGCCACTTCGTCTTGGAATAGCGGATCCTAAGTGAAGTCGGTTCTTTTTTTGTTTAAAATTATAGCGAGCTTATTTTGTTTTATCTTAACCAGCTTTGTACAGTAAATCCTTTCATAATTATTATTTAAGTACAGTCACGTATTTTAATTGTTGAGCCATTTACGGTTCAAGCTACTTTCTTTTGTTTAGTACTCATTCTATGAAATGTCCAATGTAAAGTGAACCCTACAACAATTAAAGTCCGTGACCGTACATACTAAAGTTATTGTACAAATAAACTTTATAATTAACAAACCATTGACCATTTTTTATTAAGATTTGGGTGCCATCTGCTCAAATCTTTGTGCATTTATGCCCATTCTCAAACAGACAGAGTTACCGCATAATATGGCATGTGTCCATCTAAACATCGTAATGTCATTAATGTCGATAAGGTATGGTCACGCTCCGTGATTGTTGAGCCATTTAGGGTTCTAGCTAAATTGGTTGTACAATACTTGCGCTATGGAAGGTCCAATTTAGCTAGAACCCTAAATGGCTCAACATTCAACAATCCCGTGTGGTGACTGTACCTAATGAATAAATTTTATCAACAAATAATTTAAGAAGTTGAATAAAGCAGTTAAATATCGGCTACATATATTTATCGAACTCGCGGAGCGTAAGCGAAGTGAGTTCTTACAAACAACTCCAGACCGAACCGAACTGTCACCTGGCTACTGGGACTTCTCGGCATTTGGATGGCATTTTGATTTCGATAGTTTGTCTGACGATAACTTTAGTAATGTTTTTCTGATCTTTATGAAATTTCTTGAGGCTGCAGCAAGAATACATAAAAGGAGAAGGGGCAAAAATGTATGGAGTCTGGTACCCGGTCCAATGCCCATGTGTTATATATCATTGGAAAGGTAATTTTGTGTAGATTAATGATTACTGGGTCGCCAGTCTCGATTTGCTGTAGAAAGGGAGTAATATGGGGTTGAATACACTCGCGAGCACAAAAACGGCTTACTTTGCGTTAGACGTTTCCTTCAATTTCTTTTTCTTTTCTTTTAAATATGAACCATGTTGTACGAGATAAAAGTGTTAAATATAAATAGAGTGAAAAAAAAAACTTTTAACCCACTTTTAAAAACGGTGGCGGTGTCAATTAATGCTTTATTTTAAGTATGTTTGCCAACTCGGATAATCGTCACTATATACGAAATCAAGTAGAAAAAGATGGTTAATTATCTAGGAATCTATTACTCAATGGATATACTACCACTATCAAAGGTAGGTTCTGATGATGGAAACCAGGAGGAGCAGATGTAACCCTTCGTATATAAAAGGCGCACCTATAATGACTTCAGTTACTTATTTTCATTAAGAAGCCCTGCGATGCTTAAATATGTACATATAAAGAAAAATTAGTAATTAAAATTGGAGTATGTGGAAGTTCTGATGATAACCAGAAGCAATGGAACCTCTTAACGACAAGCATTCCACGTTTAGGCGACTCAGTTTCTTTATTGAGATTCGTACGACTTACGCTCATAAAAGTGTTAGTGGTTAAACATGTCTGATTATGCAAGATTGCTTAACCTAATATTTTGATCTCGAGATCTAGTACATGTCAGCCACATAAATAGGTAGGCACGCAAACATTTTTTTAACTTACTCGAAATTAATAATAATTAAGTATATCGTCGCCTAGTACCTACCCATAGAACAAGCTTTGCTTAGTTTGGGATTAGGTTGATTTGTGTAAGACTGTCCCCAAATATATTTATATTATTATTATATATAAAAACCATTCAGAAACGCACCGCTAACTGTACGAGTATTACCGAATCGACACTACAACTAAATGTATATGAACCATAAATACATATACGACTTTGGTTTACTTTGTCTCCGTAATGTAAAGTGTAAAAAAACTGTTTTTGCTATTTTCCCGGAATAAATATTAAGAAACAGTGTGTATTATTTAAAAAAAAACACATCGCTATATGAAAATGTGTTATAACAAAAATGCAGCAGGTAAAACTTATGAGGTCGCAATACCAATAATATATATTTAACCTCATACCACCCACCAATCCCACCATATTATAATTTTGGCTCACAATTTTTTTTAATAATTAGGTACGAATTTAATCTATTGATTAGCAAGTTGATGTGCCTACAATCATGTGTTATACATACAGTGGACAATGAAACATTTCTATATTACTCATGTATTCCTCTTGTTTCCTGTAAAAACGGATTTTTCTGTAAAATATATTTTTAGTAGCATGAGAGGGCACACTGCGAGGTAGTCGCAGTAGGACCAGTGGCAGGTAGTCGCAGTAGGACCAGTGGCCTTAGCATGACATGCGTTGTCGCGCGCGACTCCATACTTCGAGTCGCGCCTGAAGTATGGAGAGTCGCGCCGCAACGTAAGTCATGCTAGACGTACAGGTGGTGAAACCATCTTCTAGGAGTAACACTCACTTCGCTGGGTAACGCTCACTTGCTAAGTAATTAATTTACGCGGCATGGTAGGTACGATGCTAACTGGCAACTCGGCTGCCCTAAGCTTAATTCAAGTATCTCAATTTTAGCAAATTTTACAGGAGAGCTAAAAATCGTAATTTATTATTTTCACCCACTAAAAATCCTAAAATTCATAAAAAAATAACTTTTTGGTATTTAATAATAGAAAGTCAGTTTTGTTACAATTTTTATTTTTATTTGTTTTGTTTAGTTTAATCAGAAATGGCAAAAAATTATTTCTGCTTAGACCGCAGCTTCATTTTGGGAACACTTCTCTACGTGAACTCAAGTATCTTGATTTACTTGACTTTAGGTTTGTTACAACACACTAAAGATAGTTGAAAAAAAAAAACGAATAATATTTCCGTGTATAATCAACTTTAATATACAAAACTTATATAAAAACATATAAAATCAACTATTTTAATGATTAGGTATGTATTGACACATTGGTTTGTTTGTATTATCAACATAATTTGAGCGTTTCTTAAAAATGCCTCTTTAACGAAATATGATATTGATTACGTTTTATGTTATTTCTACTAAAAGTATCATAAGCTCTATCCATTTCCAACGAGAAAAGATTTAATCAACATTAGGTTTATAAAACATATGCATGTTAGTCTATAAGGTGATTGATTTTATTTTTAATGCGTGAAATGCCACAACATAGTCAAAATAAGGTACTTAAAATTAACTTAGTAAAGTTTACTACAGTATTTACTTTACTGTTTCATACAATCAGCAGCAGAAGTAGCTAAGCAGGTAGGGTGTTCAAAATGCCCTACACACGCTCTTATTCTCTTAACAATATAGTCGTGCACAGGTCATTTTGAACACCCTACCTGCTTAGCTAATTTTGCTGCTGACTGTACAATCCTCAACATAAATAATGACATTATTGCATCTAATATATAAATATTATTCACATTAATGGCATGCAAGAATGTTATTTTCGAGTATATTCTTTGAAAGAATCTAGTGCGTATATGTGTATTATAGATTGATAAAAAACAAGCTGTCTTATCTGTCCTTAATATTCATTTGTCATAATCAGTCACAGTTAAGTACAGCTGAAAAATTAATCGACAATTTCACCGTTATCGATTAAATCAACAGATAAAGGGTTTGCATTCAGTTGGTGCCAAAATATTCGCCGCGATGCTGGCATCAATGGTACCAACTTTTCCATAACTTCCTTTTTCTTAGATGGATGAACCCCCCCTTGTCGATGACTTCTGCTGTGGCATTTCGTGCTCTGAGTATTTTTTTTGTAAGAAATCTAACTTCATGAAATTACCTTCAAAGGTTTTTTTGTACAATAATGTTCTCTCCCCCTTTACAAATTTGATTTCAACTATATCTTTCAATAGAAATTTCTTCAAACCGTCATTCTCATCGTTTCTTTTCACACTCATCTTCTTTTTGCTCCAATCAAAAATATCTTCCTTGGTAACTTCTATTACAGTCGTGTCTTTTCGGCTTGTACTGACACAATTTTTAAAGTCTTCAAAATCGTAAATGTTCTTCGTTTTTTTAATATTACACTCTATGTTATCGTGAACTCCATCTGCTGACATGTGCGTGTGACCTTTCGTCAAATACTTTATTATTACTGTGTCAATTTCTAGTGTATTTACGATTGTCACCAGAGCGGTGAAAAGAAACCAATTTTTATTTTGCGATGTGCAATTGTCCGCCCAGAATATAAAATGCTTCACTTTTTTCGGACAGCAATAATTTGTAAATAGCATCTATGATATTTTTAGCCTCTCTTCCAGAAGTTCCTTTATGCCAGAGTATGCATTTTGCAGGAGGTTATATATAATTACAACAATAACTAAAAGAACAAAAATTTTAATCTGTTGTTTTAAAGACACCGTTTTAACATGCTATTTGGTAAACTAGGTACTCGTATTTTGACCCGATAGGAATGCAGTGATTCTGTTAATTAAAACTTACCCAAGACCTTCTTCATAAAAACACATATCAACCATTATTTTTGCCCTATAACTTTACTAGACTGTGTACGTACTGGGTGTACCATTTGTATTGTTGATTCGTCTCTTCATTATCACAATTAGGCAGAAACACTTTTAACACTGAACTAAATCACTCCAGCACACAAAAATATTTGCAATGATTTTAATGGCCATAGATGCTGGTAGTTTTTAACAGTTTTACGTTTGCATATACCCGCAACACATAAAAGTTAAAATATACCTACTTGTTTTTAAATGGATATCAGCGTTGTAAATCAACCTCGTGACAAACGTTGAAATCAAGTAACTTACTAAACCATTTGAACTTCAAGTATCTCATTTTGAGATGCTTGATTTTAGCGTAGATAACGACAAGATGCTTGAGTTCAGCGTAGGAATAGAGGAAAGAAAAACAAACTTGAATTTTATTTTCGTCAATAACTTGGAAAATGAGAGGATTAGAAGAAAAATTTTGATGCAGATATAAGCCATTTCCGCCCCTTTTTAAAAATATGCAATAAAACGAAAATTGAAAAAAAATGAGATACTTGAATTAAGCTTAGGGCAGCCGAACTCTAGAGTCAGATACATATTCGCATATCATCGTGAACTAGCTGACGTTCATAGGCTACGATAACCGCTTACTGTCTCCACTTATTGCTGTTGAACTAATACAAATAAGAATTATTTTCATTATGATATTTTTACTTACAGTAAAATCTATCAAACCGTCTAGACTACAGACGTGATAATCAAACGACGTGATTAAATACCTATTCGAGATATTTTTATTTTTATTTATTAGCCTGTAGTGTCCCATTGCTAGGCAAAGGCCTCCCTTTCTTTCTTGCACGTGTCTCTGTCTATGGCAATATCAGCCCAATCTCGACGAAAGACGTCAGGATCGTCCCGCCATCTCCGCCTAGGTTTGCCACGCCGCCGTTTCCTGTTGGGTACCCACTTAGTCGTTCTCTTGGCCCACAATACTTCTGGCATACGGCAAACGTGTCCCGCCCAGTCCCACTTAAGCTTTGCGGCTGTCAAGGCTACGTCGGCTACCTTGGGCTTGGAGCGCAAGATGGAGTTTCTAATTCGGTCGGTCAGCTTGACGCCAAGAATACTGCGATATAAAATAACATATTTTCTTTCCCGTTTATACTTATTAGAAGATAATGTAAAATCTTTAATTATTTTACGTATTTAATCCTCCTTTTCCCCAGAGGTGTTATTCTCTCCCTAATGTTCTGTTTCAGACTTGACGGACATGGCATTTCCTATGCTGAGCCCGACCACAAAATACACTAACTGAGAGAGCATTCGCTATACATGCTCAGTATGTTCTACACGGAAAAAAAAGCTTCCGGGATATTCTCAATCTAAGACATTATTATATTAGGTTGAAAATATTTCCTCGTGACAAGCATTTATTTCCTTTAACGAAAATAAATTAAAGTTTTAAATGTAACGAAGCGAATATATTCTTACAGATTTTCTAATTTTCTTTTACCTAAGATAATATTTGTTTGATTAAAGTACAATCTCTCTTATTTACTCAATATACTCTTGAAACAATACATTTTTGTATTTCTAGTTTAAGAAAACGTGGTTTTAATAAGCGAAGAATCATATTTTTGGTAAAGGAAATAAATACTTGTCACGAGGAAATATTTTCAAGAAAATAATAATGTCTTGGATTGAGAATATCCCGGAAGCTTTTTTTTTCGTGTACCTATTAGTGTTCACTGAGATGAAAGTAAATAATTTTTATCGTACCTAGTTTCGACGGCATGTCCCTTATGGGGCCCGGCTCGTTCTTAAACTACGCCCAAAAGAGAGGTACGGTTACTGCAAAAGTCATATCGCTATGTGTGGTAGCGCTATGTCAGCTCGACTGGAGAAGTACCTCCACCTGTCAGAAAACCACAGCTAAATAGAACTAGACCCTACTCTTAGTGTTGTGTTCCTGCTGGTGAGTAAGGTTGCCAAAGAGCTGAAAGAGGACCCAGTGTGTTGACGACGAGGGACCCTCTTGTTCCTTTAGCCGTCAACACAGTGAATCCTCCTTTTTTGTATGAGTCGGCAACGCGCATGTGACATCTCTAGATTGCAGGCGTCCATAGGTTATAGGCGGGCCGTATGCTTGTTTGCCATCGTCGTGGTATAAAAAAATTTCAAATCAGAGACGCGCACCTGATAATTGTACTATAAGGATTTGTCAATTATTTTCTTAAATAGTAACAGGATATGAATTTCCCATCAAGTAGATTGTACGCAATCGGTAACTGTCTTTTTTTCACTACTAACTATTCTTATTACGCACCTCAGTCACTGAAAGGTGTTTAATAAGAATAGTTAGTTTTAGTACTAGTGGTTATTGGTACTGTAGCCACAACAGTAAACAGAGAATAAATTAAAATATAGGCAGAATATATTATCGTTAAAAACCGACCTTTTTCAGATAACACATATATTATATTTGACTATTAATACATATTAACCACACATGTGTTTGATATAATTATTGCATTTGGCGAATTTTTTTTACAATTCAGAGTATAGAAATAACATTTTGAGTAATAACGGAAAAAACTAATCACATGCAACTGAAAGCTTCGAGTGCAAAAACAAATTAACGTACCAGTACGTACGTTTTTTTTTAAATAATGTACCAGATTTTAAACGACAGTAACATAATAATATATAAATGGATAATTGATATACGTATAAAGAAATAGGCTTTATATTGTAAAAAAATATGTAACACATTTATTAAAGCTTCTGGGCTAGCTGATGTAGAGTGGAGGTTAAGAAAAATGGTTTTAACTAAACCATTTCATGAGGAAATGCAGAAAGATAGTACTAATTGACACATATTTCACAAAATAAACATGCTTGCTAAATTATTCCACAATCACTCGGAGTTTTTAGAGAATTTAAGACACAAATATTATTTGCGAACTCTATTGTCTCTATGGCACAAAGTTGGCTAACCCTATCCTTACAAGAGAGTGATTCGGTGAATTATATTACGTACTCATCAATAGCGGTACTTAATTCAGTTTGGACTTTAGGTCTAGGACTTTCGGGCTTTGGGTCGATTTATGCTGTTGTGACATCATTGATGAGCACATGAAACGATTCCACGTTGTTTAACCTTGAGAGAATCGGTCATGTTTTAGGTTGGAATTTGCATTTTGGATACACTGTTTCGACGATCCCCATTAACAAAGGTGGTCGAAAAAAATTAACAGTTTTGCGTCAAAGCTTATGAAAATCCCTTAACTTTTAAACCACATTTTTAGATTTTCAATGTTTACTTTATTTTCCACAAAAACAAAAAAAAAAATAAGATGACAATAAAAAAGGTTGGTTGTAATAGTAACGACTTTTTAGACAGCGGCTAACAGTAAACAACTTAATAATAAATACTCGTGTCTAGTTTGAAAATTATATTTTTACTAACCAAATCTCCCATTTAATATATTTTTTCGAAAACATTAACAGCCTTTCCCCAAAAGAAACCATTTTACAGATCAGACTTTGTTAATTGGTACCGTCGGTTTATAATTGCTCAAAAACGATGTTATTATTTTAATCCCCAAGAGCTCAAAGAGGAATCTTGTTACTTTAGGCGGTAACACAGTGAATCCTGCTTGATATTAAAATGTGGCAACGCACATATGACGCCTCTGTAGTTGCAGACGTCCATAGTCTACGGTAGCTGCTTAACATTATGCGGGCTATATGCTTGTTTGCCACCGTCGTGGTATTAAAAATCCGCCTGAATATTAAATCGTGTCAGCTTTGCCAAAAACGGGTTTGCAGAAAATCACCGCAGGGTAAAGCCCGGTTTAGACCAAGCCAGTGCTGGCTACCGTCGTGGTATTAAAAATCCGCCTGAATATTAAATTGTGTCAGCTTTGCCAAAAAGGGGTTTGCAGAAAATCACCGCAGGGTAAAGCCCGGTTTAGACGAAGCCAGTGCTGGCTGCCAGTCACAGCTAGCTTACAGAAATATTCGCTAGTACGTGCGTTACCACGTCGCGCGCAGCATTTACAGCTTACGGTCATAAATAATTTTATAGAAAAAGAACCCACTTCACTTAGCCTACTCCACCTCTCCAAGAGCAAATTCCCTAGCTATGCTACTGTAAATAATACTTAATTTACTATGGGTTGATTACTATAATATTTGAAAAGTTCTCTCGATTTCTCCAGGATCCCATCATCAGATCCTGACCTGATGATAATGGGACCAACTTTCAAGTGTACTGTTTCAAATAAAAAAAGAATTTTCTAAATAGGTCTAGCCGTCTTCGTAAAATAGGTAAACATAAATAAATAAAAAAGTAAATAAACAAGCAAAGATCCTGACGAATTAGGAACCTCCTCCTTCGAAAGTTGGTTGAAAATATTTTAAACTCATTTCTAGAATTATGAACAAAGCTTATTATATAAGTCGGACAACCTGGAAACCATCAGGAATAAATCTATTTGATTTTTTTGTTAATACTGTGGAGTAAGTAGTACCTATAGGAGCCGTTGTGAATTGCGCAAAAATTAGCTTGCCAATAAATTAAGATTTTATTATGGCTGTTACGGCTCTTATTGTGTTACGCGTGGTGTACGAGTATATCGGTTGTACTATTAAAACCAGTTATACAGTGTTTGACCTGTAACACGGGCAAAAAAATTAAAACATATATTCTACTCCTCAAACTAAACAACGTTTGTTCAACGACTTTAAAAAACTTAGTTTGATTTTTAGTATAGATAGTTTCACGAGAGTTGAGGTGAATGATTACACACACAGCTACATGTAGTACTGATTGCAAAAAAAGTGAATGAATGAATTTAAATGAGTAAGTGAGTAAATGTAAATAAAAAAAAAATTTAATGGGTACATATTGGTATAAACAGGTATAAACAGTTAAAAAAATACTTTTATAAACCATCGTCACTTAGGATTATTCGTTACCTCCGTAGTTATTCTAATACGTATCTGTAAGTTTTCTTATCTCTTAGAAATTAGAAATCTTAGAAAGCAGTTGTCAATAGGTATGAGTATGACAACCATGTAACGAGTGCCAGTTACTTCAGTCATCTTTGAAGAGGATTGATAATGAAATAACAGAGTAATGAAAATATAAGTAAAGACAATTTTAACAGCTACATAAATAAAAACAAGGCGATATATTACCTATTTATTATCTGTGGTTTTAACGATTAATTTTATATTCATATACCTACGCGTATCTGACCCTTAAATTGATCAAAATATGGCATTTTCTGTTTTGTTTGAGGTCGATGAATTGTTCTATTTAATACTTAACAAAATAGGTTATTGAAACTTTTTGGTCTATCTTGCAATTCTCTGTTGAACTTGCTATCAGTACAATAAAAGAACAGTCATTTCAAAATCCCGCTGTCATTACATGACAATGTAGTTGTGTGCGTGACTTCAACTCTCGTGAAACTATCTATACATCTGAACACGCAATGTATTGCGAAATTGCCTATGTGTGCAGGGTGACAAGACTGACAAACAATGTCAATTTAGACGGATTTTTACGTATACATCTCAACAACTTCTTGAAGAACTACGCATTATTGTATATAGTATCTTTAATGTATTAGTAGTACTGTTTTGAAAAAATAAGTCCTGCTGAGTTTCTTGCAGGTAATAAGTAATACTTCTCGGGTCAGAGGTGTAGGGTTAGAACCGGTGGTAGTTGCTTTTCTCTCTGACGTTCATAAGTGCATTGTAATGTGCCTAAATTGAAGAATAAAAATCTTTTATCTTTTATCTTTATCTTTTTTTTTTACAAAATAATAATAATATTTAGTTTTGTTTGAAAAAGAGACAATATTAAGACTAGATACAGGTATTTTTTTATAGTCGTTGTGCAATAGTTTTATTGTTTAAGAAGTACAATCTACGTTTTAGTTTTTTGCTCGTATTACAGGCCACACCCTGTATATGATTGATAGTTATTTTCGCTGCGTTACAGTTTTAGTGAAGCACTGTTAAGTATGGTTCACAGTGTTCCGTTCTGTGTCCTGCCCGACACTTCCGACTCTTTTTTTATACCACAACGGTGGCAAACAAGCATAGCCCGCCTAATGGTAAGTAGCATGGACGCCTGCAACTCCAGAGGTATCACATGCGCATGCCGACCCTTTACTGTAGTACTGTTTTGAAAAAATAAGTCCCGCCGAGTTTCTTGCCGGTAATTAGTAATACTTCTCGGGTCAGAGGTGTAGGGTTAGAACCGGTGGTAGTTTCTTTTCTCTCTGACGTTCATAAGTGCATTGTAATGTGCCTAAATTGAAGAATAAATATCTTTTATCTTTTTTTTTAAAAAAAGGAGGATTAATTGTGTTGACGCCTAAAGGAACAAGAGGGTCCCTCGTCGTCAACACAGTGGGTCCTCTTTGAGCTCTTTGGCAACCTTACTCACCGGCAGGAATACAACACTATGAGTAGGGTCTATTTGGCTGTGGTTTTCTATAAGGTGGAGGTGATTCCCCAGACGGGTTCTGCTCCACATTCACTATGTATACAGAACATCACGTGACCTCCGAGGATCACGTGACGCTTTCTTTTAATATGAAGTGTCGGAAGTGTGCTGTAGGACACGGAACGGGACTCCGTGAACCATAAATAATTAAAATTCAACTGTACAAAACTGGCTCAGTTAAAATGGTCGATTCGTCGATTATTCCTGAAGGAACGAGGCGAGTGGAACCAAATAGTGCGAATTATTCGCAAGGAAAATAGACCTAATGCGTCTTTATTTAGCTCTATGAACTGGCGCTAAGTCTGTTACTAGTAACTAAAACTAAAAACAGTGCTTCGAATAACACTCATTTACGTATCATGAGATAGTCTAACCTAACACTGGCTAGCAGAAAAGGGTTATGTTCTATATTGAACCTAGAAAAACTTTAACCTTCATTGTTAGGAGTAAGTACTAAGTTTTTTTTTTTAATTTTAATCAATGTATTATATACTTTAAAACAAAAATGCTATTGACTCTATAGTAGAGCTAACACTAGTAGTATGGCCCCAGTTTCACCACGCGTTTGACAACAATAATGTAACTAAACTACTAAAATATATATCAAAATTAATATGAAAATAAACTAAATTAAACGAATATAATAGTTTAAGTCTAAATAAGATTACGTCTATTCGCTGTGTGTATGAGTGTGGCGCCATCTCTTAAGCAGGGGGTTAAAGGGGTTTTTTCTTTTTTTTTAATGGCATATACTCCTTGCTTATATGAAATGTAACTGGCTGATTCACTATCTTGACAGTTGACCCTATAGGCGATGTCAAATATTTTTGAAATGTGATATTGACAAGAGCCCAATTTCTTGTTACATTGTGCGCTGCGATCGTTCACGTTACTCCCACCATGCAGTTCGCACATAGCGAATACAATACCTACGTCAAACGCTTTTATAATTAGTGACATTGGTTCTCAAAAAAAAGCGCGTAGCCTGGCGGTAAGACATCCGACTTTCAATCCGGAGGTCTCGGGTTCAAACTCTAGCTGACTTTTTCAGAACTACGGAATATCATTTAATATTTACTAGTCGCTTTTCAGTAAACCAAAACATCGTAAGGAAACCGGAGCTAACCCTATAAGGCTTAGTTTACTCTCTGAAGTATGGAAGTCACTTTCGTAAAAACTAGTGCCTACGCCAATTCATGAGATTAGGTTGTTAAGCGGACCCCAAACCGGGACAAACGCTAGGAGGAGGAAGAAGAGATTTTGTACCAAAATCCTTAATTCCTTAGTTTTATTAGCATTGGTAATTAAATAATATTATATTGCCAATAAATACTGCTAAATAAAGATATTAAAATAACGTTAAATTACTATTATCTCATTACGAGTAAAGCTATATTATTTTTTCAATATGGCAATTAAAGGATTGATAGTAGTATCTAAAACCATTTCATTGAAGCGCTAAAGTACTTAGTCGGTCCATAAGTTCTGTCACAAGAGTTTTGACTGATAAAACAAAATACAAAGCTTTTATTTAAAAAATATAGACATGATTAGAAAGCTTATTTCATACAGATTAAAACATACTATGATTAATTTAAAATCACGATCGCGTATTTTATAGATCCTTGTAAACTTAGTGATTGTTGTCTGACAAAAACACGCCGATGATTTGTGGAAAGTATACTTCACAAAAGTTGGTGAAGATCATGTATTGTTGTAGTTGTCCAGGAGTTACAAATTGTTATTTTTAGGAAAGTAGAAGATTAAATCATATTCCGAAACCTATATTTAGTTGACTTACAAGTCTATACTTCAGATATTCTCCTCCTGAACCTTACCGTATTTTTCAGTTTTGAGCAAAACGCTTAGATTTTGCTGCTATACATCAAGGTAGTCTAACGAAATTGTGTATACCAGCCTTCTTGTCAGTCAAACCCATGTTAGTTATATATTAAAATGAAGCTAAAAGACCAAGCTAATGCAGCATGCAAGATTTTAGTCTCTTAGAATTGAATAAAAATAATTAAGGTCTAAAATAACTCAAATAGGGCGTGTGTTTTTGACGTGATTTTTTATTGCGCTTTTTAAAATGTTACAAGGAATTGTGTAAAACTACCACGAGTATTTGCATTAAATAATATTTTAAATTAATAACTGTTAAATAGGCTTTCTAACCATATATGGAAATAGTAAGCATTTGCTAACATTTCCTATTTTAAATAAAAATATAAATAAATAAATAAATAAATATAAATAAATAAATATTAGGACAATCTTACACAAATCAACCTAGTCCCACAGTAAGCTCAATAAGGCTTGTGTTGTGGGTACTAGGCGACGATATATATAATAGATAGATATAGATAAATACTTAAATACATAGAAAACATCCATAACTCAGGAACAAATATCTCTGATAAATACACAAATAACTGCCCTGACCAGGATTCGAACCCGGGACCTCCTGCTTCATAGGCAGGGTCGCTACCAACTAGGCTAGGAGGCCATCAAAACAGTCGTATTTTACCAGTCAAAACCCGAGTGACAGAACTTATGAACCGACTAAGTATATTTGTCTTTAGGCACTTTCTACAACTGCTAGTAGTAACGCAAAACATATGTTCATATGTTGTGTAGAACTTCTTATGGGATGGATTCCTTCAGAGACGCGCCGCTAATTGTATCACCGAATCAACACTACTCAATGAAATGTATATACCGAACATATAATCGTACGGCTTTGGTTTACTTTGTCTTCGTAATGGCGAGTGTAAAAAAACCTGTTCTTGCTATTTCACGCAATAAATATAAGGACCAGTGTGTATTCATTAAAAATAACAGATTTTGTGTTATAGAAAAATCGCAGCAGTTAAAACTAAGGTTGCAATACTTGAAGGGTACACGGAAAGAACGTGTCTAGTCACTTTGACAACATTTTGAGTTAGAGCAGTTTTAAAGTTTGGAACGATTCAATTAACCATACTATTTTCGTAACTAGATGGTACATATTTATGAATTAAAAAGTGGATTTATGTTAAAAATTCCAGCTGTTACAGAAGTTGTTACTAATAGTTCATTGCAAGCTCTACATTTTGATACAAAAATCTCATTTTACGAAAAAAGGGACTAGACATGTTCTTTCCGTGTACCCTTCACTTATTGTATATAACTTCATGCCGCCCACCATGTCATAATTTAAGCTCACTAAAATATTTTTATTTTATTATTTAGTTTATGTAAAACCACGACATTAAAAAAAATGAAGTAAGTAGGTTACAAGGGACAGACGTTGCTTTAGCAATTCGATGTGCCTCGAGACATGTGTAATAAAAGTAGACAATAAAACATAATATCTATTTATTTTATTCATGCATTCCTCATTTTCTGTAAAAACTGATTTTCCTGTAAAATATATTTACTAACATGAGAGGGCACAAGACGTGGTAGGCGCAGGCCAAGTGGTGTACCACTACCGCCTGATTCCTTAAAACTATCTCCTAGGGGTAGCAATCACTTGCGGTTTAAGTAATGGAATTACGTGTCACGGTAACACGAAGGTATGATGCCTAACATGGAATCTCTAGAGTCAGATAAATATTCGCATATTATCTTAAACTAACTGACGTTCATAGGCTACGGTAACCGCTTACTGTCTCCACTTACTGTTGCTGTTAAATGAATAGAAATAAGAACTTGAGTAATACCTTTTACTTACAGTAAAATCTATCAAACAGTGTCAGCTAGGCTACAGACATAATTATATACCTATTCGAAATATAAAAAATATTTATTTTCTTTCCCGTTTTTTATTGCAAGATAATGTTTTGAATCTTTAATTATTTTACCTCAATATTAAGTTGGTATAGCAAACAATGGCCAGCCTAATGTATAGCGCCTATTGGCGCCTTAACCCGCCTTTTCCAGAGATGTTATACTTATGTACATAGTTATGTGCATTCCACTCAAGGATAATTCGTTGCAAGAAAAAGTATTTGCATTCAAGGTCAGCTAAACCATGACCTTGACCGTGCTTGTGCAGTTGAAGTCAAAGATATGTTTACACTTTTGCACTTGACTAGATATTCATACAAAAAAAATCTTTTGCAGGAATAGCTATGCTTTACCCATTAGACCGTTCCGGCACAGACCAACAACATAACGTGCCATCACCAGTTTTAATCACGTTTTTTCCGTGAAGATTTTGTTTTTCTACGTAATTTATAGAGACATGACATGTGTTACAAATGGATATGATGCGGGTTACAAACCCATTGCATACGCGCTTCATACGCGTTGTATACCTACAGGTAGCTTTTCATATGTTGCTACGTGTATCCAGCGTGCAACACTTTTTTCCGTGCTTAGTACGGTCCTAAAACGGCCGGACGGATTAGTGAAAATAAACCTTTAAAGTGACCTATAATGTGTAAACATGTATAAAGTGATATTCTGTGAGGAAAAAATATACAGTAAGTATATTATGCAGTACACTTAAAGTTTCCTTCAATCCTATATACAGGCTGTGTCCTGTAATAAAAGCAATAAATTAAAACGCGGATAGTATTTTTTAAAGCGGAATGGCTGCCTCTTAGCCTTCCGCCTGAATTCAGTAAATTAATGCAGATTGTAAGGTATCAGCCCTTGCTTTTTGTAGCGAGATAGTTGCCCAGGCCCACTACAAACAACACACGGCGTCCGTGGCCGGGGAATCGGATTTCTGACCCAAACAGTGGTTACACGCGTAATTCTTCATTAGCTGGACACTTGTTCGTTAGATCACCGCACAATAAGCTGGTTTTCAGTTTTTCAGTGTGTAATATATTACACACTGAAAAACGAAAATGAACAAATAATAAAATAATATTCCCAAAACATAAACGACATTTTTGCGCCCGGAACCGGAAACCCCAGATAGTATTTTCAATGTAAGTACGTTAAAATCCGTCTAATTGACATTACTTGTCGGTCTTGTAACCACACAGTCATAATCAATTCCGGAATACATTGCGAGTGTGAATATACTTTAAAGTGTCCTAAAAACCAAACCATAAGTTATTTTTAAAAGTCACCGAACAAACTGCTCCTATTGCGGGAACCATCCGGAATAAAAAAAATAAAAGGAAAATGCTAAATGTAGCTACGGGTAAAACCGTAATACTTACATATTTTACAAGCTTGCTGCAAAAGCTTCCAGACTCTACAATAAAATCTTTAAAGGCATCACTCAAGACTATACCACGGACCTAAATCTCTCATTAGAAAATGCATGGTCAATAACTAAACTCTATGACGCTACAGAGAAACGACCAGAGTACCCTAGTACAAACACATACCTACTCACTCACGCACACACTAAACTTTTTTCAGAATTGTATTGTGAATAAGCATGTTTTAGCACGCCCTGTGTACATAGTACCTAAGTTATGCATTAAGTTCAATATAGTAAAAACCTATTGAATTTAAACTTTAGTGAGACATATTAACACTTTTACGAAACATGTCGCGCTTAGTGACTAAACACAAGTAAGTGAGTACAGCCGAATGCAGTGATAATAGCAAAAAACAATACATAAGTAGGTACGTAAATCAATACTTAAACCGAGGGAAGGTGCCATATTCTAATTTTAAAATGTATAAACAATACATTAACAACACAATCTGTCTTAAACATAACTCCAACACTCAACCAATAATCAACCAATATTGAAGTAGTATTGTAGTTACAACGCAGTAATTTTCAAGTAAATTCCGTCATTTTTGATTCAGACGTGTAGTCGGAAGCTGTATTGTGTTGTTATTGTATTGGATTTGCATTGAAGTTGGATCGTGTCTGTGCGTGTTTTAAAGTTAGAATACGGCCCAAGAGCAGTGTATCTTAACCTAACACAGGCTATTGCTTACCGGTAGCCCAACCCTCTGCATCAAAACAATGTATGTTGTATAAAATAAAGATTCTTGATTTTTTTTCATTCCCTATCTTGATTATTAAATGGTGAAAAGATCTGTCAGTGCATCCCATGCATTTACTGGAGACGACAGTAAATTATTTTTATCATACCTGGTCTAATAAGCTTCGACGGCATGCCCCTTATTCTCAAATCAGATAATACTGTGACGCACGTGATAATTACTAAATATACGGATTCGTCAATTATTTTCTTCAAATAGTAACAGTGTATGAATTTCCCATCAGGTAGACTGTACGCAATCGGTTACCGTCTTTTTTCGCCAGAAAAATATTAAGACAAATAATTAGCATACCGTCAAGTGCTACAACCGTAGGCAATGCTACGCTGCACAGCTTTGCCTGGCTTGAAACACATGTCTTTTTTTTCACCAAACAGCTATTTATATCACAACCAGAGATGGTCGCCTTTCTCCCATTTCAGGAATAACATATTCATAGCTTTATGGTGACGAAAACCATGTTTTTCAAGCCAGGCAAAGTTGTGCATCTTAGTTAAAGTTGTACAACGTGGCGGTACGTACAGCTTTGCCAAGCTTCATAAGGGCCTTATCACTTGAAGGCGAACTCGCGGCGTGTTTGCTCCCATACAAAACTCGCTCGCAAATCGCAAGTGTGATAACGCTCTAAACATGAAAAGGAAGAAAAAAATATATTGAGTTAATTTATCGATATCATGTTAGTAGTTTTGTGACCAAATCCTACATACAAACACTACGTAGACATAATTTGTTTTAACACGTGTACAGATACAGATAGGTATTCTTAATGGCTTCATAAAAATCATAAATTGTATAGGTTTCCACTACACTGTACCGCTATTAATAAATAGGGACCGTTGGCATTAGCCATTGGGAATTTCCCTTTATTTCAGATGACCCATACACATTATTACATTTTTTTTATTAGCCTATAATTATGTCCCACTGCTTATGCTGGAAAAAGGCGTCTCCCTTTGATCTTTACAACTGCTTTCTGCTGCTTCTCTGCTAAGGAAAGCATTCAAAAATTGTTGACAGAGATAGCTATATTTTGTGCAATAAAGTATATTTATGTTTATGAATAATTTAAATACATTTACAGAAATATACTTTAAATTGTAAAAAAATATGCTTTTATAAAAAAGCTCCTGGACCTAGTTAAGTTAAACCCCAGAGAAGAAATGCCTTTTTTGTATTATATCCAGTGACATGTAGCCATACGATAAATAAATAAATAACTGTTCGTTAATAATAATTCCCCGATTGTTGTACCTAATTATTTCAAATTGTTCTAGAACGCTCGTTTGACGTTGTTACATGTTTGTGAAAATGGATTGCGTCTTACGCGCAAGCTGAGGCAGGGCGGGAATGGGAACTTAATGCATGCAAAAATACGCAAATAAATATAACTGATTGTCACTAATCAATTAGCATGTTATTATACCGCGGTATTAGCAAATTAATATTATTGTAGTTGTTAATTGGTTTAACTAAACCATTTCACTAGGAAATGCACAAAGAGAGTATGGATTGACGTATCACAAAATAAACTTGTTTGATAAATATTAGTTTGCGAACTCTAGTCTCTGTTGCACAATGCTACCTAAGCCTATCATTAAAACATAGAGATTCAGCGATTGATAATACCTGCTCATTTTTAAATAGTGGTATTTAGCAGTCGGTCGATTTATGCTGTTGTAACATCATTGATGAGTACATGTAACGATTCCTCATTGTTTAACCTTCGGTGAATCCGTAATGTTCTCCAGATTGGAATTTTTTTGACATGCTGTTTCAACGGTCTCCATTAACAAAGTCGATCCAAAAAATATCGTTTTTGGTTTTCTACGTCGAAGCTTATGGTCTTAAACTACGTTTTCAGATTTTCAATATTTCTTTTATTTTTCGCAAAAACAAACACAAAAACAATCGGGTCTTAAAAGATATGACAATCAAAAAGGTTAATTGTGACAGTACCTACCGACTTTTTGACAGGATACGGGGAAAGTATAAAGCTTTGTATATCGTCGCTGCGCTTGTAAAATCCGACATGTGAACATTTTGAAAAATGGTTTTTGACTTAATTTAAAAGTAAGTTTACTGGATTACAAAAAAATAAAATCAGCTATGTGAAAAAGGCCTTAATTAGCCGCGCAAAAGGCGCTATGTGATCAAATAGCACAAAGCGGTTTTTATCAATGAATGCATTATAATAATATTGCGCTTTGTGATGGCACACAGCGGATTTTATATAACATTTTATGAAATTGGTTCTTGACAAATAATATATAGTTAAATATGTAATATATTCAGCAGTGTTAATAAACAGTCGTATACGCATTTTTATGGTTTTAATTTATTTGCGGTATAAATCCGCTTAGTGATGATCTGATGATTCGAAATGTCACTTTATAGAACTATTGAACCGTTATGTGCCTCGATAATCACATAGCGGTTTTTACAACACAAATAAATTCAGCTATGTGCTTAAAATGTAGAAAAAAAAATTGTAGCTCCTAAAATGACTTAGAAAAAATTTCAAATCTAACATTATTTAGAGTCATATTGGAATCTTTAATTGTTGTCATTTTTAGATTTTTGATTTATTATATAGTAAAAAAGAAACATGTGTTTTGTGTCTCCTGTAAAGTTGTGTTTTTTTACATGTCGGATTTTACAAGCGCAGTGACGATATGCCACATCCTACTTTTTAGCAAGCAAAAAGGTTTAAGCTGTTTTATATTGTACTGTATTTACAGTTTACTTTTACTATCAAGATAATTGAAATTGTCAGTTACAACATTATTAAAGGAATAAGTACTTATTTCGACATCGGATGTTGTACAACCGCTTTATTTTTGAGAACTAAGTCTAGACAAAATGTCGTATGTGACACTTTTGACATGTTTTTCAGAAATGTTGCGGTTTAAAATGTATATTCATTTTGCCTATTTTTTTACCAAATTGCTATATAAGTGTTTATTTACAGCGGCTAACAATAAACAATGGAATAATAAATGGTCTATTGTAGGTAGCTACCGTAGACTATGAACTATACTAAGCATATGACCCGTCTGATATTAAGAAGCTGGTTAACACCAGCCGGGCCACATGCTTGTTTGCCACCGTCATATCACCGCGGCCCATAAAGCTCTATACCTGGAGTAAGCTTAGGTACATTTCCCCTCTGTCAACGTTATTAGCAGGAAAATCTAATAGGTTTATAAAAACTATTTCAAAAATCGATTACACGCATTCAGTTCATCGTTTTCAGTGAGTAAAGAGCTCCGTGAAAATGCCTTTATGTATTGTTTTTAGGTGTAAAAAATGTTCTATTATGTCTAGTTTACAAAAATATGAAATATAATTTCACATGTAATTATAGTTTTACTTTTTTATCATTACTATTATGTTTAAAAAATTAATCCATATCGAAAATCCTGCGTCGTTTACTGAATCGATTCAAAGATAATCGTTTATTTTCTGACGGGCAGTAACTATTTTGACGTTTGACACTTATGCATATTTAACGCCCCTAAGGATTACTGCCTTCTATATTTTATTTGAAAATACAAGCAAAAATGATCCTTGGCTTTTTTGTTTGACATTTGCAAAGACTGCATCCAATAATAAACCATATTTCAACATATGTAAAATCAACTATTTGTTGCTCCATTTAGTGTCGTGACTTACTGTCAAATATGCGTGATATTTTCAAGTGAAAGGTACACCATTGTCCTTTATCAATAAGGCGATGCTGCTATAAAAATTCATTTACAAATAAACTTTATTAACAACCGACAATGATGTACCTTTAAATTGAAAACGCCATACGTATGCTTCCTCGCCCCCCTCAGATTTTGGCAGACTTTTTTGTTTGGAAAGATGAGGCGATGGCTCCTCCAGGTATAGAGCTTTATGCCGCGGCCTTACAGATATATGTACTTACGCTAGCACGCGCGTTAAATACCACGTCGCGCGCCGCATTTACAGCTGACGGTCTTAAAATAATTTTATAGAAAAACAACCCACTCCACTTAGCCTACTCTATCTTTCCAGGAGCAAATGCCTTAACTACTGTAAATAAATACTCAAATTACTATGTGTTTGCGTGTGCCTATAATATTTGAAGCTTCCTTCGATTTCTCCAGGATTCCATCATCAGATCCTGGCCTGATGACAATGGAACAAACAGTCAAGTATACTCTTTCAAATAAAAAATAATATTTTCCTAAATAGATCTAGCGGTATTCGAAACGTCGGTAAACAGAAATCAAAAATTAAAAATAAACAAGCAAAGATCCCGACGAATTGAGAACCTCCTCGTTCAAAATCTTGAAGTTGGTTGAAAATTAATTTGACTTCATTTTCTATAATTTTAAAGTAATGAATTTTTATATACATTTATTTACATAATTAAATATACAGATGCACTACACTACAAATACTTAACTAAATTAATAACTAGCTCAAATCTAAACTAGGCCCTTGCGGCATTTTACCTAGGACGCTGGCGGCATTTCCTCGTTGTATCGCAATGCTGATACGTTGTGCGAGGAAACCGCCAGCTCTTCGGTCACCAGTTACGTCAACTAGTAATGAATTAGTTTTTTTAATACTTTGGATTATTATTAGGAGCCGTATTGGATTGCGCGAAAATATTCGTATGATAAACAATAAAATGAGTTTTATAATGGCTGTTACGGCTCTTATGGTGTTACGTGTGTTAAGGTAGTATAACTGTACAGAACCGGTTGTACAATTAAAACCAATTAAGTATGATTAATAGTTATTCTCGCTCTGCTACAATTTTAGTGAAGCGCTTATTATTCAAAGCACTGTTTTTTTACTTTTAGTTAATAGTATTTTTACTAGTAACCGACTAAGCGCCGGTTCATAGCAAAATTAAGTCGCATTAGCTCTTGGAACCATATATAGTGCTAGTTATAGTAATGTCTTCCTTGCGAATAACTAGCACTATATGGTTCCAATCACCTCGCTCCTTCAACAATATTTAATCGACGCCTCGGCCGTTTTAACTGAGCCACTTCTGTAGAGTTGAATTCTAAGTATCATGAGATCATATAATACTGACTTTTACACTAGCTAGTAGAAAAGAGTTATGTCCTATTATGAACCTAGAAAAACTTAAATTTTGTTAGTACGGATACTAAGTATTTATTATTTTTAATCGATGTATTATAAACTTAAAAACAGGTACTTGCAGAAAATGTTGGCGTCCACAGGATACGGAAACAGCTGTCCGTGTTACTTATTTAAAAAAAAAAGGTTTTGTGTAGAGCTTTTGATAATTGTCACGAGACACATAACTATTATCGCACAGATCTATCAAAGTTACTAACTGCATATCTAAAAATACCTATTAATGTCAAAAAGACTGCAGTTTCTCGTAGCAGTTGTTGTAAGCTCTGCACCAGTTATTTATTGAACATAAGGTTAAGCAAGTTTTTACAACATAGTATAATATTATGTTGTATATGTAGACTGTAGAAACCTAAATCTTTTTTTTTCGGTCTGTGTGTCTAAGTTTGTGTTATACAGGGTGGCACTTTACTATGATATTTGCTGAAAGTATAGTGTTATCTAATTCATTTTCAATCAATTCATTATAATTTTAAAGGTAGGTTAAGTGAAAGAAAAAGCCATTGCAAAATTTTACGTTTTAATGTAGGTGATAACCCTGCCGTTATAAAATTAATATTTTCATGACGTCACTGCTCGATCAACTTGCTAGGGTTGAAGCAGACATATTTTTGCACCAAAGTTTAACCAGCTTTATCTCGTAAACGGTAAATAATATTAACATAGTTTAATAGTAAAAATACAGCTCTTAGGGTAAACAATTCCCCGTTTTTGTAAAAGCTCTTCGTTCTGTTACACGCGGTATACAGTAAGCTATGAATTTAATTTTTATCAGAAAAATAATTATTAAAACTATAACGTCTAACCAGAATGCAGTGAAAAGATTGCGCAGAATTATAATCCATTATACAATACTTTTTCTACGAGTGCTCAATATAGGCAAGCTGGTAAGAATTGAGTTCTACGGATGCTGCCTCTATACAATTTAGTAACTTCAATCTCCCGGCGGATTGTACCGGTTCGCCCTGGCGACCGCGGCGGCGGCGCAGGGCGGGCACCGGGCAGCGACAACAGTTCTACAATAAATCCTTTCTATCATCGCTGGCCATGCCACAACATGCGACCATATAGATACGTAAGTAAAGTATACGCTAGTAGTTCCGTCTAGACAATCTCAATTCAAGTATTTCAATCGACGAGTACAGTCAGCAGCAAAAGTTGCTTAGCGGGTGGGGTGTTCAAAATGACCTCTACGCGCTCTTATTCTCTTAACAATAAAGTCGTGTCCAGCTCATTTTGAATACCCTACCCGCTTAGCTACTTTTGCTGCTGACTGTATAAAAAATACGTTAAGGTTCAGGAGGAGCATAGCTGAAGCACAGAATTGTAAGTCAACTAAATATAAGGTTTTGAAATATGTAGTATATAGGTAATACAAAAAGTCCTTATTACACATTGGTTTATTTATAGATGTGCCGCAATTGATATAGTTTCCTAGTATTTTAATATTGACTTTCCTGGGGTCAGTTTATAATTACGTTTTATTAGCTACTATGTAAACACTTCTTCGTATACTCTATCCATTCCTATTTATCTTATCGTGTAAACAAACATTATGTCAATTACATAGACATTGTAATGTCATTTATTTTTCGGATTATTCGTCCGTTACTTCGATTATCGAAGAAAATTATATAACAAAAAAAAAATGTATTTTCAGTGGTGACTTAATTCAATTCAATACTTTGTGAGTTTCTTTAAGTATCTATATACTAACCCGCTTATTCATAAACGTATTGCAAACCTCATTTAACTAAATCATCTTTTGTCCTTATCCGTCACATTGACAGTTGTGTTTGTTAGAAACAGACAAAATACATTTTAACTAAATGAGGTTTGAAACACGTTTATGAATAAGCGGGTAAGTATCTATGTAAGTATAACAACATTTTAAGTGATAATTCCAGGGAAAAAAGTGATGATTTCTTTGAAAAGTTTTTGTTTACACGATAAGACAAAATAAGGATGTATAGGATAGGTATACATGAAGTTCCTATCAACATATGTCCTTTGTGATCAATAAATAACATACAGTCAACGCCTAAAATATGTATACACATTTGTACCTTATTACAATGGAGTAAGGTGGAAAAGTGTACACACATTTATGGCCTTGACTGTACATTTTGTTTGTGGAAGGATCGTAAAACCTCTTATAAACGAAGGTATTATTTCCGTATATTGAGCAATTCTTTTAACTTAAGCTATTATTACCTACATATTTTAATATTTTTGGGTAGTAGGTTTAAAAAACAAATGTGTCGTAGGATTCACCTTGCATAGGTACCGTGCATAATTAGCACATTAAAACCCTGCCCCTTACATAAGCCGAATCTGCTAGGATTCTGAGGTAAGGTTACCTAAGGCCTACTCTTGATCTTCTTACTAACAAGTCTATCTAATTAATATCAAAAATGTATACGATATATATTCGTAAGCGGGAATGGTAATGTTATTTGTAGAACATTTTTTGGACTTTGATAATTAGCGGTACGTCAATATGATAACAATGTTAATAAGAATAAGTAAATTCCTTGCCCTTTAAGACGGATCAAGAGATCAAGATAAGTAAAGAAGGTACCTCATCCTAATGCATGTTTATACATGTACGTTTATAAATATACCAACGTAGTAAACCTCAGTTACAAACGTAGTAAACCGACCAACGCTGAATGTACACGTATCATCAAATCATCATAATCATAAAGTTCCAAGAATATTGTAAAATGTAGTAGTAGTAGTAGTAGTAAAACACTTTATTGCACAAAACAAGTACATGACCATTAAAAACTAAGGTAAATGTGTACAAAGCCGAGCTTAAAAAAATGAAAATGAAAAACTATTACTTTGCTTGAAAATGTAATAATATGCTTAATTTTTTTATTAAAATGATTAAAGTAGTCATATAAATTCATTTCACATCTGAATAGCTCCCTGTACTCCTCGTGGTTTTCATAGTCACAACTTTACTTTGATCGAATCCCGGGTTCGAATCCTGGTAAGGGCATTTATTTGTGTGCTGATCTCAAATATTTGTTCCTGAGTTATGGATGTATTCTATGTATATAATCTAAGTATTTATATCGTCACCTAGCACCCATAGTACAAGCTTTGTTTAGTTTGGGGTTAGGTTGATTTATGTTAGATTGTCCCCAAATATTTATTTATTTATTTTATCTTGGTGGTATCAATCTAAAAACAAAACCCTTTCTTTTTAAAGACAGTTAGAGTTTTTTATTAATCTTTTTAATAGGTATATACATTTTATATAGTGCTACATGTTTCGTGTTTACAGTCCCCATCAGATATATCGGAGTGGCCAAGGTGGTCACAAGTATTTGAAAAACGCCTCTATTGTCTAGGCGGTAAAGTGCTAGTGATATTTTTGAGTACCTTTGCCACTCCGGTATAAGTATTTGATGGCGATGGTACCAAAAAATAAATTAAAAATAGTAAGAAAAGTCAGGTCAACCTCGTTAGCCGTTTTCGTGCTCGCGAGTGTATTCAACCCCATAGTACTTACTTCCCACAGAAAATCGAGACTGGCGACCTAATAATCGTTAATCTACACAACATGACTTTTCTAATGATATATGACACATGCACATTGGACCCGGTAACAGGCTCCAAACATTTCTTTTATGTTGTATGATGATTTTGTTAAACGAGTATTATTACTTTGCGCGACGATATCTTTATGTGTTATTTCGCATGGTCTTAAAAAATACTTAACTGATTTTAGTTTCATTTACAGTGCTGAATAGCTGATATTTTAGAGATTATTTTGATATATCATACACGATAATTATTCCCTATTTAAACATAGAAATACGAGAGATTCTGGGGGCGGACCGTCAGTACGGAATTGAACTGAAAAGTGTGATTTTCAAAGGCGAATATCTCGAAAAGTACAGCAATCCGAGACTGGTCGCCATAGTAAACCTTCTTTGTCTTTTTAATACCTATCCAACGACACCACACTCATTGGCATTGCTCCGGGTACCAAATTGCCCCTTCTCCTTTGTAAGTTTGTATATGAGCAGGATCGATCAAGTGGTTATGGAGCTAGAAGGAGAAAAAAAATCCTCCTTGGGGTCTTGTTATATTGGTCAACTCGTTTGCAAGTAAATCGCGACTTCTCAGTTCGAGGCGGACTACTAGTTTTTAAAATCGTTAAAAACTAGATAATGAACCCGGTTCTGATTTTGCATGTCGAGAACCGGAGATTTTCGGTTCTGGTATAGGATTTGTATTTAAAAACGAGAACCCGAAACATGCCCTAAACTGTTTTCTTGATATTATCTATATATATAAAAGAAGAAGCTGACTGACTGACTGACTGACTGACTGACTGACTGACATATCAACGCACAGCCCAAACCGCTGGTTCTAGAGATTCCAAATTTGGCACGTAGGTGCCTTATAAGGTCTAGGGGTGCACTAAGAAAGGATTTTTCAAAATTCACCCCGTAAGGGGGTAAAATGGGGGTCCAAAGTTTGTATGGAGAAACCAGATTAGTTTGACTATATTGTTTGAAACTTCACCGAATTATTCCTAACAATAAATGAGTAAATACGTGTGTCAGCTTTTTTGAAAATTCAACCCCTTTAAGGAGGAAATGGGGGTGAAAAAATCTGAAAATCAATATGGGTATCGTTTCTTTGGTTTATCGGGTCGCTGATTAAGAACACAACAACCATTTTATTATACAACGTGGCAGGCGTGAAATATCATCCCCCAGGGGTTGAAATGGGGGTCCAAAGTTTGTATGGGGAAACAAGATTAGTTTGACTATCTAATTTGAAACTTCACCGAAATATTCCTAACAATAAATGAGTAAAAACGTGTTTCAGCTTTTTTGAAAATTCAACCTCTTTAAGGGGGAAATGGGGGTGAAAAAATATAAAAGCAATATGGGTATCGTTTCTATGGTTTATCGGGTCGCTGATTAAGAAAATAACAACCATTTTATTATACAATGTGGCAGGCGTGAAATATTAACCCCCAGGGGGTGAAATGGGGGTCCAAAGTTTGTATGGGGAAACAAGATTAGTTAGACTGTTTTATTTGAAACTTCACAGGATTATTCCTAACAATAAATGCGTAAACACGTGTTACAGGTTTTTTAAAATTCAACCCCATAAAGGGGGAAATGGGGGTGACAAAGTCTGAAAATCAACATGGGTATCGTTTCTATGGTTTATTGGGTATCTGATTACGAAAAAAACAATGATTTTATAATACAACGTGGTGGGCGTGAAATATCATCCCCCTGTTAGGGTGCGATAGGGTTGAAATGGCTAAATATCAATATGGGTGTCGATTTATGGTATTTTGGGACGTTAATTACGAAAATGGCATCGATTTTGAAATTTTGGTATAGAAATAGTTTTAATCCCGGGAAAAGACATAGATTAGGGCAGCCCTTAAGGGGCTGAAAAGGTGATTGGAATGGAATGTTGTATGGATAATTTTTAACCGTTGAACTGATTTAAATGAAACATGGTATAATAGATAGTTTAAATTTCGGGAAACGACTAAGGGTAGTTTTCATTGAAAAAAAAGTAACCCTTAAAGGGGTGAAAAGAGGTTTGGAAGTTTCTATGGGATTTGTTAAAATCGGGGTACCGACTCCGATTCGCACTCAGCCGCGATAAATTCTCATGAAATCATTTATTTATTTATTCAAATTATTCGTAACACAGCATTACAGTAAAAACCAAGGCACTGCGAACTACAAACCAAAATATATAATAAAAAAAATATATAAACAAAATATATCATGCTGAAAGCGTCTTTTAAAAAAATGGAATAAAAAAATGTTCTCTTGAGAAAAACTCTTGAGGCGCAAGTAAGACCCACACTTGCCGGGTTTTTTTTATTTCCTAAAATCATTACTTAAGGGGGTGAAATGGGGGTTGAAAGATTTAATGGGGCTTTTTTAAACGTTGAACCGATTGAGATGAAACTTGGTATAGAGATAGTTTGTGTCCCGAGAAGCGACAAAATAGTATTTATTCCGAAAAACAACTCTTACGGGGTGCAAAGTAAAGGGGTTGGAAGTTTTATAGAGAATTATTTACAGCTGAACCGATTTAGATGAAATTTGGTATAGACATAGTTTGAGTCTCGGAAAACGACATAGGACACTTTTATCCGGAAAATCAACCCTTTTAGAGGTGAAAAGGAGGTTGAAGGTATGTATCGGGAATTGATAACCGCTTAACCTATTTAGATGATTTGGTATGGAAGTAGTTTGAGTTCTGGGGAAGGATACATAATAGTTGTTATTCCAGAAGTCATTCCCTAAGAGGGTAAAAAGGGGGATCTATTACTAATTCCACGCAGAGGAAGTTGCGGGGAAAAACTTTTATTCATTAGAGTAGAAATCTGCATTAATCATAATCTCTTAGTAAATAAGTTACTACAAGCAAGTCGTTGCTGGCGATGGCGTAACAATAAAAGAAATATTGCAACCATTTCATTAAAAAAATAAATAAGGGAAAGCCTTCATCAAAATGTCATATACCGAAACCTCCAGAAAGTAACAAATACTTTTCCGAAAAGCGCATCTAAATCGGTTCAGCCAAACGCGAGATAATCGCGGACAAACATACATACAATACAGAAATGAGGGTCAAACTGATAATCTCCTTTTTAGTACTTTTAGTACGCGGGCGAAGCCGCGGGCAACTGCTAGTAACATATAAGCCTCATTTACGCCTCGTTCAGCGCAGCTCTAGGATTGGTTTCTAAGAGTCGCCAGGACGCTCGCGTGAACTCGCGTCCCCATACAAACGTAGTTCAGCTCTCATTTTAAAACGACATGCTTTAGAACCACGAAATTTGGCATGGGCATTTGTTTTCGTTGCAAAAAATTGTAAAACAAAGAAAATATAGCAAAAATAAGTTTTGTATGTAAATCTGTATCTGGCTGTATTTTCTTTGTATTACAATTTTTAGCAACCAAAACGAATTACCGACATAGATCTATACTACTAGAATGCCCATGCCAAATTTCGTGGTTCTAAAGCATGTCGTTTTAAAATGAGAGCTAAACTACGTTTGTATGGGGACGCGAGCGTCCTGGCGACTCTTAACAAACACATATTCCTCTCAACGCATCCTCGCTCATCTCTGATTTTTTCAATTTTTTTTTATTTAATGATGGCTTTCTCCCTTGTCATAGCAATGGGAATTCTGCCAATGATTACGTTTCACACTTTTTTTTATTAGATACAATAAAATATAGGCAACGTTGTTCGGTAGAGGCCTTGCTGATTGTAAGGTGATAGCCTCCCTACAAACACATGGGCGGCCGAGACCCCGGATAACCGTTCGTTCGACTAAAGGGTGGTTACGCGTGTTTTGAGATTAATTCTTCATTAGCTGAATATTTGTTCGTTAGATCACCGCACAATAAGCTATCAATATTACACACTGAACAACGTAAATGAGCAAAAAACAAAGAACTACTCTAAAGACGCCGTCGCCATCTTGAGCTCAAACGATTATCCTCGTCTCTGATTGACACGCAGCCAAAATGAATGTTTTCTGTATAATTAAGTTTACGTATTAAATAATCTACAGCTAATTTATCCTCTTAAGCGGAAAATTACTCTTATACAGTAGATTATGAAGCACATTTGACATGGTTGGGACCGGAAGTGAAACTCCGCTCCATGTATAAACTTTACGTCTGACGGTGGCAGTTCCTAGCTTAGTTTACTAAATACTTAGTTTGCTAAAGACCCACTCTGCTAATTTATCTATGGTTGAGATTAATTTAGATATGGCTAAATATTGTTGCATGGACAATATTTCAAAAATATATGTAAAGGCAAGTAAATTATCTAACCTGGTTAACTGAATTTTGCCTTTTCATTTTTTTAACGTGTTTTTAGTTATAGTTGCGCTTGCACACGATATAAAAATGTCAAATACGGCTTTGCGTGATCAAAATAATTCCCTCGTCATGATTGTTCCTTAGGACCTAAGGATGGATTAAAGAGTTGGAGCCACTAATTTTGATGTAAATTTTTAGGGGGGTGGGGGGGGGGGGGGGCTTTCATCTTTATCTTGCCGTTTTTATAGATAATGGTACGGAATCCTTCGTGCGCGAGTCCGACTCACACTTGGCCGGTTTTTTACTATGTGACCCGTCTACTCTACTTAACGTCACTACCTACTTATTTAAGTATAATTGGTTGTAAATAAAAACGTTGTCACTGCATTTAATCCGAAATAAAATGTGACACTTCATGAAGCAACTAAGTAGCTCACAATTTAAATTTTATCAAACAACTAGCAGGTGCATATTTTAATGCGTATTTTTCGCAAAATCAGCATGAAATGACTTCTTACAGCTGCCCACTTTCACATTGACCAAGTCCAGTTTCATTATCCTATAATAATATCAGATGTCCGAACATATTATTTTGCAATTTTTCTATTGGTTATTTAATATCAGAACACAGACATGTAGTTATAAAAGTACGAGTCCCTTCGATTCGTTAACGGATCATGGAACGGTGATTTTGGTTATTTTTGGTTATTAATCTTATTCCAGATTAATGGAAGATTAATGTTACTCTGCGTCCGTAGGTAACACCTTAGACAACCCTACACGTGATCCCTGGGTGGTGCTAAAAGAGTAACAAACTTGGCAGCTGCACTGTCCCATCTGGACCTCGCAGCACTTGCTGGATTTTCTTCACCATCTATTATACTTTCCCACTACTATTACCACCTGCGAGAAGAAATGCCCATCGTGTCACGTGTAGCCATACGATAAATAAACAAATCTTATCCCACATGATAAGTATATACATACATACAATCACGCCTATATCCCAAAAGGAGTAGGCAGAGATCACGAATTTCCATTTGCTACAATCAATACAGCAAAACGGCTCTCCGTGAGCCACTTCTCGCCCCCGTGAAGTAATTACCTACACATAACATTTCTGATACAACCCCATACTAGCCAGCCTTCATATAAATTGACTTGAGATTTTTTATTGAAATAGGTATTACTATCCATACGTTCATTAAATTGCAATAAATCATAAATATCTATATTCAAAAATAATCTTAGTTTAGTAAACCAAAATTTAATCAAACTGGGTAAATAGGAGTTCTTGGCATAAAAATTAAGTGCGTTTGCGTGGTCTATTTAGTACCTTAGTTGTATACATGTTAGTTTTTTCTTAATTCTGCTATTTATAAGTCTACTAACGAACCTGCTTCAGAACTAGGTACACCATTTGATATGTAACATGATACATTTGATATATCCATATCAATTCCATAGACAATTTACATGCACCGCACATCTGTCCGTCCGTCTGTCCGTGCAACGTGTCCCGTCAAGATTCTGATAAGAATTACCAGAAAAACAAACGATGTAAGTGTGTTTTTTAAACTTTACCGAGTATGTACAAAAACTACAAAAAGTGTTTAAAAATAGGCTTAATTCATTGAGTAAAAAGATTCAAATTGTAATAAAAATTGTTGAAAGTAGAGAGTTGAATTACAATTTTTACGTTTTTATACTTACTGTAGCCAAAACTAGCTTGTCCAGCTGCGGCGCTAGCTTGGTACAGTAAAATACTTAACCACGCTCCTCCGGTGCACCACTGGAAGCCTGGTTACGCAGGGTTTAGGGCCACCACCAGGGTTTATCGTCCCTGGACACGATGCAGGTCGCGTCGACACGTTCCCGCTGACGCCTCGCAGCGGAACGATGAAGGTTAAGTGGAATAAAACGTAAAACTTCTCAATCGGCGCTTTATTCCTTGGTTCACAACCACTTACACCTTACGCTAATAAATGAACTGACTAAGTACTAATTATAACTAGATGGGCTCGATTCAACCCACGCGGCCGCAAGCTATGGCGGCATTTGGAAGCCGTTCTCTCCCCTGGAGAGAACGTCTGTCCGAGCCGCGTCCAAGATCGAACTGGGCGAGCGGCTGCGCTGTCAAAACTGTCATAGACAAAACAGATCGATTGATAGATCTGTCGAACGAATGAACACAATAATCTGGGTGCAACACACACGATGTGCATGCGATTTGCATGAACATTTCCTGCCCGGGCCGGCCGGGGGGGTGACCGAATACTTGAGGATTATTAACAATGAACAGAGCCGAGCAATGTTACAAAAATCAACAAATTCTTTTAACATTGAAAAACTGACCTCGTAGCTGCGGCATCTATCGAGTGTAGTCTGGTACAGTTGAGTGCAAGTGCACTTGATAACAATAATACTGTATGATTAGCATGAAACTTAACATTAAATACAGTTTCCTAACACTAAGTCACTTACTACGTTAGTACATGGTTTCCTTGAAACAGTGAAACATAATTTACCGTTGGTTAGTTGATACTTAACTACGACAATTTAAGCAACTTAAATATAACAACAATAAACTTAATCTTATCAATTAGCACGAGCTATTCAAGCAATTACATTCATATAGGTAATTTACAATTTAACAGTGGGCCGGGCCCTTGAAAACCTTATAACTCTACATTTGCTCCAAGGTATAGAAGGTGAGCTCTCATACTTTATTAAAAATAAACTAACCATGTAATGCAACATTAGGTATGTGCCCGCACATCATTTAAATATTACATTAAATTACATATTCTAAGTGATACCTAGTCTAAAGTCTATGTATGGCGGCTTGTACAATTATAAAATGTGACAACCGTGACACATGAAACTAATGGTTGACTTATCAAGGAATGACCAGGGCTGCGACCTCCCAGGTCATGAGGATCCGATCCCTATTTCTCGTTGGAGCAGATTTCTACTGCTTCTGGCCGCTGCCTCGACTAAGCCAGACATGTAGGGCACCGGGAGGATCGAACTCCCAGTGGACACCTTGGCGGCGAAACTCATCTTCCAGGACGGTTTCGCTGTCAAGTACGGACTGAGTAACCTCACAGAGGCATGAGCTAATACCTTAAAGTCGTACCTTGATCTGTGTGGGCGAGAGCAGCCGCCCTCGCCGACTGACAAACCGTGTGAACGCAGCAGCACGCGACTCGGTGCTCAGCGACGTAAGTCTCGGTACTCGGCGACGAGACGAACTCCAGCGGTACTGCCTTGGTACCTAAACATATATATATACAAAGGTAAGCTTTAACCTTGAAATACACACAGGTAAGCTGTAGCCTTTAAATAGACACAGGTAAGCTTTAACCTTGAAATACACACAGGTAAGCTTTAACGGGTTTAGCATTTCGAAGTTGGCTAGCCTTGTTAATCAAGGTCTAGCGAAATCCATTCCTATGCCGTAAAACGGACGGCGACCGTCATACGGTCCACAGGCAGATCGGCCGTGAATGGGCCTGATCTGTCACATTGAATCTGAAACATGACATACAACTTCGAATGACACGCGATCCCTGACGTCGTGTCGATGGAATCCAGTATCGTTGTTTCAGTATATTGATTAGCGCACTCGTAGACGCTTGACAATAGGTCCGATGAAAATGTTGCATCAACAGTTGCGTCCATCGGTGATCCTTGAAATGAGCTATGGGTGCTTCACTTCATTGCTTAAGCTTGAATTGTGTAGTCTGACCTCGACTCGAACAAAATGATCTTCATCCACGTGAAGTATTTTGGCATATCCGCTTTCCAATTAATTTGCAGCAAATACGGGATTCTTTAGCTAGCATTGCTTCTTATGAGCGAAAACTCTACCAGCTTCGGTTGTTGCGACAATAGCTCACAGTGTCGGTCGTTGCAACAACAGTTTCCAGCGCCGGTCGTTGCATCAACATTTCCCAGCGTCGGTCGTTGCATCAACATAAATTAGTAATGGAAGTATACAACCTTTTGTATTCCAAATGGTCCAGATGCTCCAGCAGCTCTGGGGTGCTGCTTGACCTTCCAGGACCTCTCCAGCACTTCTTGTCTGGTAGCGTGCACGCCGTAGTCCTCCACGGACGTCCCTCTCGACTTCTGCGTCGAGGTATCCGGGGGGTGTGTCCAGATGGCCCCCATGAGGACATCTCCAAACCTGGCTCCATGTCTCCACTCCTGGAATGTCCGTTAATTTCTTTGAACCAGTGAACATATAATCAAGAATATCCAGGCCAAAAATAATATAAATATTGCCACTCTGCAAAATCTAGGTCAGCCAGGTTGAGATGTGAAACATCTAAATGAGCCTTTAGGTAATTATAACAGTCTGGAATATTAACTGTGACTGTACAAATAACTGTTGCAACAACTCTAGATAGGTACTAGTGTTACTATCAGTATAAAACTATTTCAGCAATTGTACCAGGTATCTTAACCTTTAATTATTAATTCAACATATTATTACTGCCTATAATATACTGTTGATATAAATCTATTTTATCTACAAATGATTTCTTTATTATCAAGTAGCCTGCGTCGGTGTCCAATAGTGATCGAGCCTTAATATAGTTACCACGCCACGACCCGATCTGACTATAACTCGAACAGTTCGGACCAATCCGGGTACATCCACAGTAGCTGGATCTCACTGGCGACGCTCGGGACTGCTCCGGAGGCCGCAACGCCTTGCATAGAATTATTCCCATCTGAGCCGCTCGGGCCGGCCCCAACCATCGGTCGAGGTGTGTGCCCCGTGGCTATCAGCTGCTCCGCGAACGTGATACTCCGGAGTCCAGCAGTAATGGCATAATATAGCAAGCGGTACACCTGTATTGATCCCTGGTCCTCGACCTGGACAGCATGAGCACTCGTGGGCCTCTGGGCTCGGTGCGCCAAGCCAGCACGGCCCCGCGCAGGCCTGCCACAGCCCGTTCCGGATCCGGCAGGCTCCACGGCCTGGTACACGCTGCACTGCTCGAACAGCGTTCTCACTTCAATTGACAGCCTCTAGAATGCGACAAACACTAATAAGAAACACCATTCCTTAATGGGTTATTTGAATTTCCTTATTACCTGGATAGATACCTACGCAGTGTGTCGCAAAACTCGACCTGAACGCTGCGTCCACTTACGGCAGGTAAGACCGGTTGAATTATCCTAGTTATAAATATATCTAGTAATAAGTGATCATTCTATGACATTATACCTTAATTTCTGCAGCAAACTCCAGGTAGTAATGCCTCTCGGCGTCGAGAAATATCACGTATATCCACCAAGGATTTGAACAAATTCATTGAATGAAATCACACCTGTACCGCGTCGGTTTGAGAAACAGGGTTTATACTATTAATTAATTCAACTCACCTGTGGTATGACCTGGTCAGACCTTGACATGCCAACACTATTACACAATAAGCCCCTTATCGTTACAAATCTTTACTAGATTAGCAGATATTATGACCGAAATTACGAAATAAATACGTAAACAAAACAAGTTTGACGTCTGACGTCTGACAATGACACTGACAGATCAACACAGACTAGAGTCTATAAAGATGGCCGCCTCGCCCAATGTTCATTCCGTAATGTTGCCAACTTGGCAACGAACCGGTAAATTGTCAATGTCAATCAATAGTTCGCACACTTATAAGTTCACTCGCTGAACGAATGCATGAACGGATTGAACGGCCTTATACAAGTCCCGTTATAATATGGCTGACGACGCACTTTATAACCTTAAAATACGATCACGATTTTAGATTAAGCACTCCGCACTGAATTTACCACAAATGTCTGAAATGCGTTGAAATACGATGCAATCGCGTTGCGCTGGCGCGACGCTCGACGACCAAATATGTTGAAATACGCTACGATTCTCGTTGACCTTTGCCGCCGCGGCGCGCTTCCTTGGGGTTTAGACTGCTTCAATCTTCCCCCGAATCACGGGTTATCGTGTGTATTTTCCCCCAATCCTGGGTTTTAATTCACGATTTAATATCGTGCGGACGCTCCCATTCATGGGTTTACCAAAATTGTCCGACAATATCCTTATTCTTCCTTATCGCGCTGACAATAAAGAATCTTCCCTCTCATGGGTTCCACCAAAAATGTAGCCAAAACTAGCTTGTCCAGCTGCGGCGCTAGCTTGGTACAGTAAAATACTTAACCACGCTCCTCCGGTGCACCACTGGAAGCCTGGTTACGCAGGGTTTAGGGCCACCACCAGGGTTTATCGTCCCTGGACACGATGCAGGTCGCGTCGACACGTTCCCGCTGACGCCTCGCAGCGGAACGATGAAGGTTAAGTGGAATAAAACGTAAAACTTCTCAATCGGCGCTTTATTCCTTGGTTCACAACCACTTACACCTTACGCTAATAAATGAACTGACTAAGTACTAATTATAACTAGATGGGCTCGATTCAACCCACGCGGCCGCAAGCTATGGCGGCATTTGGAAGCCGTTCTCTCCCCTGGAGAGAACGTCTGTCCGAGCCGCGTCCAAGATCGAACTGGGCGAGCGGCTGCGCTGTCAAAACTGTCATAGACAAAACAGATCGATTGATAGATCTGTCGAACGAATGAACACAATAATCTGGGTGCAACACACACGATGTGCATGCGATTTGCATGAACACTTACTATGTTTACTTTTGAACAAGAATAGTACTGTAGGCTATTTTGTTACAAAAAGGGAATAAGTGTGTGCTCTTGATTGTATCTGTAGTTTGCAATAGAACCGTGCATGTGAACTATTTTTTTAGGGTTTTGTAGCCTCAAGGGTAAACAGGGATCCTTTATTAAGAGTAAAATTGTAGTTTTTAACCGACTTCAATTTCATAGAAGGAGGATGTTCTGGATTCGGTTTGATGTTTTTTTAAGATCTTTGGTTTTGCAACGAACAGGTTACGAAAGGGATTTTCTTTGGTCATGAATTCATGATATTTTTATAACAAACAAATTGTAATAGGTACTTATACTTTTTTTAAATACGAAAGTTTACAATTTGTTTTTGGTAATATTATTAATGACACTTTAACGTTTAACGCATCGAATTGATGTCAAACAATCTGTATTGTTTTGATATAGTTTTGATATCTTATCTTTGACATAAACTAGATAACCAATTCAACAATTTCGGTTGTATGGTTTGTAGATAATGACTTATCTCCAAATTTTATGTGCTTGAAAGTTTACATAAATACCCCGGCATTCAAACCCCGGCTCGTACCACTGAGTTTTTCGGAACTTATGTACGGAATATCATTTGATATTTACCAGTCGCTTTTCGGTGAAGGAAAACATCGTAAGTAAACCGGACCTAATCCCAAAAAGACCTAGTTTCCCCTCGGGGTTGGAAGGTCAGATGGCAGTCGCTTTCGTAAAAACTAGTGTCTACGCCAATTCATGGGATTAGGTTGTCAAGCGGACCCCAAGCCGGGATAAACGCTAGGAGGAAGAAGAAGAGCCTTGCTAAGTGACCTAAAAAGGATCTTTGCCTCTGACACTATCACCACTCTTCCCTATTTTGCGCAACTTCGTGCCATGGATAGGATATTCCAACGGCGATCAGATCTTTGAGGGCTTCGTCGGTCCAGTGGTGTCTACGTCTACTGGACGAGTGGGATGTCCTGTCGAATGTCCTACATAACTACCTCATAGCACGATCGTCTCCTACCCTTTTCACTTGTAGATGTAGATGTAGTGTAGGGACGCCCGGCCGGAATCAGGCGGGCTGTCGATCGCTGTTCGCGTTCATTCAGCCCAGTTCCCTGGAGTTGGAGCTGCAGGTTACTGTCCCGGCTGCATTCCCTCACTATTCTCCTTGAATCTTTCACTTATCCAGGCCTGCGAATTCTGGCCTTTTATTCGCCACCACCAGTTCCTCCAACATCCCTTTTTTCACACTCCCCATAATTGTCAATAACTGGTCCTAGAATCTTCGGCCAGATTTTCCTTTCCGCTAAGAGCTTGGTCTCTTCTGGATCAGTGTCTCATACCCTTACGTCAAGATTGGTTTAATATATCTATTGAAGGATGAAAATTATAGCGTCGCTTAGAGATCAAAGCCTAGTTAGGTCATCTTAGAACTGCAATACTAGATCACTTAGCTGCAGGTGGCTTAGAAGGGTCATTAGAGCATAAAAGTATAACACTCATTGCTGTCATTAGATATATTCTGAGTAATTTATCGATAGTCAATTTCAAGCACCTGCTAAGACATATGAAGTGCTGTTCGAGAAATATATTTTGACATAGGATTTATTTTAATTCGATTTTCTAGATCATTTAAAAGCACATGATACGTTGCTGTTTTTGCTATAGTTGAATGAAATGAAAAATGTAATTCGTCACTTTTCTCGATTCTTGCCTTAATAATAATAAAATAAATAATAATAGAGCTTTATTAAATTCCATACAGATTGAACTGAATATGTGCCGATTCTTGCCTTATTAAAATAATTAATTTCTTATCAACTCAAGTAGTTATCAAGTTCATGTAAAATATAGGTACCTGTATCAGAATGAAATTGTTTAATATAATATAAACAACACATCGTTGTAGTGACAACGCTTGTGAGAAACAAAATTAGTTAAAATCAATTTGATGCCCAAAAAACATCATGTTGATATCAAATCCTCAACATATCAAGATTATAAAGAGAGAATACCGCTTACGCTATTTGGTAGTTTATTAATTTGCATCTTGAAAAGCTTAATAAAAAGTGCAATAGAAGTAATTGCATAATAAAAGTAGAAAGTTAATGGAAATTATTAGATGGGCCTGAAATAGACCTTTTATCACAGGCTTTTATTAATCTCACCTGCCCCGGTGTCTGTCTGTCCTCGAATAATCTTGCAAGTAAATCTTGACCTAGTTATTCATTTTTAGTAACAAATGCGATTGATATTTTTTTCAAAAAAATGTATATGGAAATATTTTTAAAAACAATTTGTTCATATCGTGTTTTAGCATTACAATAAATTATTTCGCAATATTTTGTAACAAAACACACTTTGATTTTATCATAGACTATAAATAATATAGACATGCACAATCTTATTGAAGCTCAAGTCTGCAGCGCCATCTGCCACGAGACGAGAGCAACCTAAAGATATAAAAATAGTAGGAAAAAATTACATTGCGTCTAAGCGACATCTAGTAACGAGTAGCGTTCCATAGTAACACTATATGTCACTGCGACGCAATGTATTTTTTCTTACTATTTTTATATATTTAGGTTGCTCTGGTGCAGATGCCACATAGTTCTTAGACTGTAGCTTCAACCTTCAAATAGTTCTTAGACTGTAGCTTCAAGCTTCAAATAGTTCTTAGACTGTAGCTTCAAGCTTCAAATAGTTCTTAGACAGTAGCTTTAAGCTTCAAATAGTTCTTAGACTGTAGCTTCATGCTTCAAATAGTTCTAAGACTGTAGCTTCAAGCTTCAAATAGTTCTTAGACTGTAGCTTCAAGCTTCAAATAGTTCTTAGACAGTAGCTTTAAGCTTCAAATAGTTCTTAGACTGTAGTGTAACAAGCGGTTTCCACGGCCGGCTATGACAAACGTGGAAATGTCTGTCGCAGTACTTAATGATGTCTTAATGATTACAAAAACTAAATTCGAAAGTAAGGTACTAACTAGAGAGCATTCCATCAAATTCGGGTCGACTAAATTGGGAGATTAATAAAAGGTTAGTATTTCTTGTGACTCATTTTATTTATATAGGGAAGGTATACAAAACAAGCTTACTGTGTAAAACCAATCTTACTTGCTACTTATTACCTTACATAAGATCTAAAGGCTCAGACGGTAGAGCTTGGTCGTTAACGTTCAAATGGATTGTTTTACACAGCACCTATAAATTACCTACTAGATGTTAATCCCTACTTTTCAATGCCATCATACTACAGAATATTAAATTAGCTACGGCCCTATGTTTCAGGAAAAGGAGATATTCCACCAACCTCAGATCACACGCAAACCGCTGGGACTAGGAAGCTTCCAAGGCGACATTGACTGAGCTGCCAACACGTGGTTCCTGCTCCAGACAACACCGGCAGCTTCCCTTCACCGCGACACCGCCATAGAACCCTGGGCCGCAGCGGGTGGACTGCCTCCCTGCCTCACACGGCAGCCGGAAACTTTATGTGGCTTAAGGCCATTACGATTTTGGATACCAAAACATATATCAGAACAAAAATATGGATTCAAATGAAATACACCCCGCCAGCTGAAAGAAGAAATTGTTTTCATTAGCCATGTGGCAGGATTAAACTCATTAAACTTGATCCAACAAATATCTGGCTTCTTACCAGCAGGAGATACGAAACGTGTATCTAATTCATCGCTGCAGGCTTCCCTCCCTGCTCTCAGGAATCCCCACCAGCAGACTGGAAAGGAATGATGAGGTCAGAACAGTACTATGGGCACCAATGATGAAAGGAATTGAAGCAACACTATTCTCTACTTACAGCAGCCGCGACAAATACTTCAATCCATCAGCTATTCTGCCTCCGTGGCAAGGATCCCTGTATCCTTTTATCAAAAACAATCAATACATGTGAAGATGCACTTGGCTAGATACTCGAATACACAAGCAGCCTGTATCGGCTGAAGACAAAAGAGAAGTGACCTCCATACGACCTGATGCTGGGGATGTCAGCATCCAACCAAATTTAATTATGACACTAATTAACCATTTAATTATTTATCTTTATATTAGACATAAAAATCGAAAGTCTCTTTCTATTGATATTTTAACTATTGTTGCTATTTATAACCATGTTTTATTCCAATATTCTAAATACATGTAAGTTTATAAATATTTACTTTATTTTTAATTAGCAACCCCACTAATTACTTTTTGTTTTGATTGGTTAATTAATTGTCATTCACATTGTTGCCAGTACAAGACATACTTGCTAGTTATGAAAACGAAACTATTTGAGAGACCTTTCAAAACGCATTAAAGATTGAGTGATCAAAATCACAACGTTACAGTAGCTTCAAGCTTCAAATAGTTCTAAGACTGTAGCTTCAAGCTTCAAATAGTTCTTAGACTGTAGCTTCAAGCTTCAAATAGTTCTAATACTGTAGCTTTAAGCTTCAAATAGTTCTTAGACTGTAGCTTCAAGCTTCAAATAGTTCTAAGACTATAGCTTCAAGCTTCAAATATTTCTTAGACTGTAGCTTTAAGCTTCAAATAGTTCTTAGACAGTAGCTTTAAGCTTCAAATAGTTCTTAGACTGTAGCTTCAAGCTTCAAATAGTTCTAAGACTGTAGTTTCAAGCTTCAAATAGTTCTTAGACTGTAGCTTCAAGCTTCAAATAGTTCTTAGACTGTGGCTGTCTATATTATTTATAGTCTCTGATGTGATTAATATTCAATGCTTGTCTATGTTTTTTCATAAGCTTGAATTTAATTATTAAAACATTTTCCTTCGCAAAATCTTAAAAAGACAAAAGTAACAAGACACGTATTTTCCTGTCACAAGAGTCACAACACCAACCAAAAAGCTATCAAATTCAAATCCGCCGAAAGCACACCTTAATCGACAAAAAAGCTCGTCTCAGTCGCATACAAATTATATTTAACATATTCACGTCGACTGTACAATAAGATATATTCCAATCGCGATGACGAGCCGAAAGTTGAGAACCACTGAACCAACTTTTTTTTCAACGACGGTTGCAAAAAAGCATACGAACCGCGATGGTAAACAGCTATCGTGGCCTATGGATGCTTGCCACTCTAGAGGTGTCACATGCGCGTTGCCCTTTCACATGAAGAAGGATTCACTGTGTTAGCTAGCACCTAAACACCTGAATCAAAAATATTAGAGTTTTGATTTAGACTTTCACGGTTTTTACTCATAATTATTTGTAATAAACGGGACTTAACCGCGTATATAATTTTTAAATTACCTTCGACCAAGTGCGGGTAGTTCGAAAAACTCGCGCGGCTAGAAGATGTTGATGTCAACTGGAGCCAGTCTTTCTTCGCGACCACGGGGACAATGTCGTCCTCGAAACGTCGAAGGTAATTTAAAAATTATATACGCGGTTAAGTCCCGTTTATTACAAATAATTATATTAGAGTTTGTTCTCCAATAAAACTTCAATATTGGTTGATTATTTGCTGTGTGTTGGAGTTATGTTTGAGATAGATTGTGTTTTTAAGGTGTTGTTTATGTATTTTAAAACCTTGAGTTCTAACACAGTCAGCCTGCAAGAGTGACACCAAAGAAAATTAAATAGGTACTACTATTTACTCATTTATCTATGGTGACACACAAAACACAGTTAGGCGGTTATCAAACTGCTGCGGATCCGCATGCGGCGCCGGTGCGCGAGCGAGATAGCGCTCTGCATGTGTATAGCGCTATCTCGCTCGCGCACCGGCGCCGCATGCGGATCCGTCGCCAGTGTGATAATCGCCATAGGTCCCCTTTTATCGAAGATCGGTCGAGCGAATATTGTTCTCTTTATTATCAATGTTGAGAACCAGTGAAAGAGGTTGTGACGACTGGTTAAAAAAAAATTGGTGCAAAATTAGATGTACGATTTTGGTTGACTAAGTACAGCCTTGGCCAGAAGTGTTGAGCACCAATGCGATTTTCATACAAAACTGGAAAGTTAATTCCACCGTTTCCATCTTTGTTTAAGTTATTTTGTCAATTAATTTAAACTAATAGGCATGTTTTGTTGAAGTTAGTAGTAACTGCATAGAATATTTGCAATATGTCGCACCGACTTAAATTTACATTTTTGGTACCTTCTGTTTTCATATTTTTTAAGTACCTGGAAAGTGTTATTAAGTGAAGTTTTCTATATTTATAAATAAAATATAACATTTACCGTTACTGTACATTGTTAGGATAGGGAAATAATGCTTAACATCAAAATTGTAAACAAAAAACACCTATGCTCAACACTTCTGGCCAATGCTGTATATTGTTGTGTTGGTAATTAAAATTATAAATTACATTTTGTAATTGCAATTTGTAATTCATTTTTTCCTTTTTACACTGGTATCAAAGACAAATTTGTCGTGTTATGGTTACTCAACGCTGGTTCGTGTCGAGAACAGCTCGCGAGCGCTCGTAACATGTTCGTAAAACACGAACGCAAAAAGCTGATCGTTCCATCCATCACAAATTGAGGGGCTGCGCCGGGATTTGTGAGGTGACTTCAGGGTCTTGCTCGCATTTGGTTACTACTTTAATTATTTTCAACCGACTTCAAGATTTCTAAGGAGGAGGTTCTCAATTCGTCGGGATCTTTGTTTTCTTTTTGCATTTTTTTGTGTATGTTCACCGATTATTCGAAAACGACTGGGACCGTTTCGGAAAATTATTTTTTTGTTTGAATGATTTACTTCACAGTTGGTTCCATTGTCACCAGGTCCGGATCTGATGATAGGATCCTGGAGAAATCGAGGGAACTCTTCAACTATTACAGGCACACCTATAGTGATTTCAGTATATTTTACAGCAACTAGGGCATTTTCCACTTGGAAAAGCGGGTCCTAAGTGAAGTCGGTTCTGTTTTTGTTTAAAATTATCTTAAACCTACTTGCATATGCACATTAGCAACAGCGATCACCATAATCTATTGATGTGTGCAACTTCAACCTGCATTTCATGTCAGTCACTCCATATAACGGCGGGTTTTAACGGCCTCCTAGCCTAGTTGGTAGTGACCCTGCCTATGAAGCAGGAGGTCCCGGGTTCGAATCCTGGTCAGGGCATTTATTTGTGTGTTTATCACAGATATTTGTTCCTGAGTTATGGATGTTTTCTATGTATTTAAGTATTTATCTATATCTATCTAATATATATATCGTCAGCTAGCACCCACAACACGAGCCTTATTGAGCTTACCGTGGGACTAGGTTGATTTGTGTAAGATGCCCTAATATTTATTTATTTATATTGTAATATTACCTACGAGAACAACTTTAGTGGATGTGATGTGACCAGATCAGTTCGAATGTCAAACAAAAAGTTATAGTTCACTTGTTTTTGGGTACTGCTGTTTACGGAAAGTGGTCACCCAGAGATGGCACAGCTTCAGAAACCTGTACATTCGTAGGTAGCAAAGTACAAGTTGCAGAACATTCTCAAAAATTCAGTTTATCGGAGAATTTTCCCAACGAGAATATTCTGTATGGGAATTATCAAAATGTATTTATTATTTTTAATTTATGAACTCGTAAAGGAGATAACCAGTTAAAATAATTGATATCGGTGTTCAGTGACTTCCTAAATAATTTTTATTTTTCGTAAAATTTAAGTTCTGAGAACATACCATATGGAAAATTTCGCAACTTTGGAAACTTCTCCTTGGCGTATTGCTATTCATAGGTACTTGACCACATGTGGAAAAAAAATTAAACCCATCAAATATTGAGGGATTGCGCCTGGATTTTAAAAGTGCCTTGGGGGGTCATATTACTTTTGTGATAAAAGATTTATAATCTTTGTTTTACATATTTCCTCTCTAGTATACATGAACTTACACAGACTACTAAAATCGTTACACTTTCTTCTGACTTTGCTACAGAGAAGTAAAAACTCGGTCTCTCAATTTGAACCTCCTTAGGGGCCTTGTACACAGACCCGGTAATGATGTCGACTATTTCCATCCAGAGTGCGATATTAATTCCCTCCGTGACCTCAGGACCTCACTTGCTCGATTACGGAGATAATGTGTTTGGCGATAAGGGTTATGGTTAACTATGCTGGCCCTTGGGGGGTTTTGTTGATTGGTGATCGGATCTTTAGAAGTAGTGTTGGGTAGGACATCAATTTAAAATGAGTTTGAGTGAGCACCTCATTTAAAAAAATGAGGTGGTACAATGTCTTACTTCAAATGAGGTGAGGTACACTAACTTATTTTCAGCATTAACTGTTCAAAAAACGTATCGGCAACAATTTTTTTTTAATGTTCTGTAATTTCTTCAGTTATATACTATCCATTTATTTTATCACATATTAACATTTTCAATATATTAGTTAATTTAGGAACAAATCATTAGATTTTTAGGAATAAATCAAATCAGACCAGGTACTATGTATAATCCCTATCCCTAAAGCAGCTTAATTTGTTAGATAAGTACCTATTGTAAGTCATTCGGCCTAAATCCCAGTTATTTGATAGTATTACATTACAAACCTATAATACAATATTTTAATTACCTACTAATTGAAACCTATTATCAACACTAGCAACCTAAAACTTGAATGTTTTAGGAAATCAATTAACTGTCGAAGTGAAGAGAATCATTGCCTATTTCATTATTTCTATTTAGACATAAACCAGCATGCATAGCAATAACTAACTTACCACTTATGTTTTCTTAACATCAATATGAAAATAAACAAATACCAAACACATTTAGCGCGGTAACATTTTTCACGTCAGTTCCACATGCAAATAACAACATAAAATTAGCACACATTTGCGCGCATAAGCAAAATGCTTGTTTTGTTATTTTTGTAGAAAACTATTAAATTTTCTGAACACAAATCAAAATCACGAAACGAAACAGAAACTTTGTTTTTGGCAACTTATTGTTATTTATTGCTTGCTTTGCTCTTCAACCTTCAACTCAACGTCAACTGTCAGACTATCACTACTGTCAGTGTCATACTCTTACTTAGCAAATTATACTTACCTTTTAATAGCAATTCAAATTAAATGGTCACTTCACTGTTTTAATTGATACTCCGCCGCTGTAATAATTTAAAAATTTAAGAAATATATTGTGTGTAAATTATTATATTTACTAGCTAGTTTCGTGAACGCTCCCGGTAACGTAACGTCAATTCAAAGTGAAGTGACAGTGACACAGTAGTATAACAATTCCAATCGCTTAACGAGCGATATTTATATATCCAGTCTATGAGCGCTCCCTGATCGCACGTCGTAGTTGTTGTGAACCTCGAGGTCACGTTATACCGGACAATGCGAAAAATCGAGTGCCTCGCGTTAGCTAAATAATAGCAAAGCAATGCAACGAAGTTTTCAAAATTCTATGTCAAAATTACTCGCCTAATCGCCTTTTAAATCCAAATTAGCTTAGCAAAAATACAATGCTCGGGCAAAAATGACGTAAGATGCATGAAATCATGCGGCGCTTACACCTTTTGTTTTGTGTCGTGTTTTAAAGTAACGTATTTTTGACGAGTGGTATGTGGTTCGATCTTCTGTTTCACTCCCTCCTTTGAGTCTCTGTATCTCTTTGTTTCATTTTGCAGTTTTGAAAGGCAGTGAAAGATTTGTAGTGATTTTGGTGTGCGTAGTTTTCGAGGCGCGCGAGGTTTTGAGGCGCGAGGTGACAAATGTGTTGATTGAGGTGAGCGCGAGGGCGAGTGCCGCGAATGAATGAATGGATGTGTGACGGTTTGAGTATTTGTAAGAATTTGAAGTGTGTGTATTTTTTGTATGCGATGAGCGTGAATGAGTGAAGTGAAGGAATGAGTAGAGGGGGCTCAAGAGAAGTGAAGTAAGACATTTTTCCGGTGTGAAGTACTGCGTCAAAATAACAGAATGAGGGGTTCAAATGAGGTACCTCACGACTGAGTAACCCAACACTATTTAGAAGATCGTGAACTTAAATGCTGTTTTGATATGGTTTGACACTTTTAACAGTTTTCTGGTTGCTTATGAGGAATAAGAAAAACATATACTTATTGGGTATCTTAGTAAAAAAAACCAGGAAATATGTTAAATATATTCTGGCACCAATTATCAGGTCATAACTAATATTACCTATAACTTGATATAACCTTGGTTCTTCCGTGAACCTTAGTTGACACTGTTTAAGAGTCGCCAGGACGCTCGCGTTCCCATACAAACGTAGTTCAGCTCTCATTTTGAAACGACATGCTTTAGAACCACGATATTTGGCATGGGCATTCTAGTAGTACAGATCTATGACGGTAATTCGTCTTCGTTGCTAAAAATTGTAATACAAAGAAAATACAACCAGATACAGATTTACATACAAAACTTATTTTTGCTGTATTTTATTTGTATTACAATATTTAGCAACGAAAACAAATTACCGACATAGATCTGTACTACTAAATAGAATGCCCATGCCAAATTTCGTGGTTCTAAAGCATGTCGTTTTAAAATGAGAGCTGAACTACGTTTGTATGGGGACGCGAGTTCACGCGAGCGTCCTGGCGACGGTTTACCATTGAATCGCCGACAGACATTTCATCGAATATTATTTCAAAGACAACGTTTCAAGTATTTTCATTTCATCGACAAGTCATTCCGTCGATGACTCGTTACTAGGTATTTTAAACCGAGGTCTTTTAATTGGTAGTTGACTTATTTCAATAAAATTCATGTCATGGCTTTTCATTTCGGGTTTTTTTAATTCAATTTTTTTTACATGTAATCATATTTATTCCGATTTACCATTGAATCGCCGACAGACATTTAATCGAATATTATTTCAAAGACAACGTTTCAAGTATTTTCATTTCATCGACAAGTCATTAAACCACCCACGACCCATTCGGCCTTTTTATAAATAAATAGTTCTTCTAAATTTATTACGTCACATTGTCACATGTCAGTTTTGTTTTTAGGGTCATCAAAAAAAATAACCCTAACCTACCTATCTCTGGGAGCAGTTATGTTTTTAGGGTCATCAAAAAAAAATAACCCTAACCTACCTATCTCTGGGAGCAGTTATGTTTTTAGGGTCATCAAAAAAAAATAACCCTAACCTACCTATCTCTGGGAGCAGTTATGTTTTTAGGGTCGAAGAAAAGAGTATTCAGAGGTGAAGTTGCTAAAATGCATTGCAAAAAATTTAAAAGTTTAAGTCTTATGTAGTTATGTCTCTACACACTTATGTTTTTTTTATGCAATAAACGAGTTACCTCAATGATTTTTAGTTTATATATATTTAATCGTTGTCGATGAAATAATATTCGATGAAAAGTTTGTCGACGAAACAAGGGTACACCGTTTTGTAGTTGTGCCAATTAAGATAATTTGAAACAAATCAGCGATTAAGTAATATTCGTTGAATAGTATTTCTACGTAGTAAGATAAATTTAAATAAATAGAAGTTGAAATAAAATTACGCCAAACAATATTACTTGTACTAAAGTTTCGATGAATCGTTGTCGATGAAATAATATTCGATGAAACGTTTGTCGACGAAACAAGGGTACACCCCTGGCGACTCTTAATATGTGTCTTTTAGAAAAAGGTGAAAAAAATATGTTACATTCGTTGCTCTATCCCATTGCACTGTTTATAGCCGATTAAATTATAGGGATTATAGGTTTTTTTTGTTATTTCTTGGTAGCAATTTATATTTTAATTTAGTAAAATGGGAAACCTTACAACATCACAAAATCCAGGTATTATCATGATCGTGCCACGATTTACGCAATTTCCAAAATTTCCACCCTGCTTCAATGAACAACCCTTAACATGCGGTAAATAGCAATAAATAAGCCATTACTAAATCTTCTAATTGTTTCTGAGACGCTATTGTCTTCCCGCATTGTGCGTTTGAAATATGGCCCAATTTAGTCTAGTTCCATTTTTCAAAAAATCCATGTCGAGAAGCAAACGATATTACTTTTGGGCAACCGGGCTTTTTACCTGATTTAGACCCTGCTGTATCCGAATCGCCGGTTGCCTTCAAAGAAAATTTGTCCGGAAGTGAGATATTCAAGATGGCGGCCAAAAAAATTACCCATTTTTTACTTTTTCTTAAATAGCTCGTAAACCGTGTCCCCTACCAAAATATGTTCTTTTACTTAAATAATTCACATAAAATTCTCCATAAAAAAGGTTCTATACAGTTTTTTTGCTGGGATCAAAGTTTAATGAGATATCGAGGGTATAAGATAGACCTTAAATATATAGACTAATTACCCTTTTCCCGCGACTTCGTCTGCGTGGGATTAACATTCGCTATAATACATTTATGAAACACCTTAGTGAAATCTTGTAGCAAATATAAATTTAACGTACATACTTTTTTACGTCTACAGTGAGCAACAATTCCATACAAAGTTTCACCCCCCTTTTCACCCTTTCAAAAGATGATTTCTGAGATAAAAACTATTTCATGTCCTTTTTCATAACTCAAACTATCATCATGCCAAATTTAAACTATATCGGTTCAGCGGTTTAAGCGTGAAGAGGTAACAGACACACTAACTGTTTAAAGATAAATTATATTTTAAATACTCTGGTTGAGGCTGCTAGGGGTTGTGTGGTATCATTTCCGTATAAAACAGACATGCACAATTAATTTTTGATAGAAAAAAAATATAAATCTATATTTAAAAAAAGTTCTGCGAAGAGGGTAAACTCTCAAATCACATCAGAGGGGATTTTGACGTGAACGTCCGAAAATTTTACGGACCTCCAACAATAAAAAATATTCATCGTGGGGCACTCTATCCATGGTCAAAAATTTAAAACTTTTTCTCAATGCGCACAATTTTTTCATACTAATATTATGAATGCGAAAGTGTGTCTGTTACCTCTTCACGCTTAAACCGCTGAACCGATTTAGATGAAATTTGGTATGATGATAGTTTGAGTTATGGAAAAGGTCATAAAATAGTTTTTATCCCTGAAATCATCTTTTGAAGGGGTGAAAAGGGGGGTGAAACTTTGTATGCAATTGTTGCTCACTGTAGACGTAAAAAAGTATATACGTTAAATTTATATTTGCTATAGGATTTCACTAAGGTGTTTCATAAATTTATTATGGCGAATGTTAATCCCACGCAGACACAGTCGCGGGAAAAAGCTAATTAGTCTATATGTTTAATGGCTGTCTTATACCCTCGATATCTCATTAAACTTTGATCCCAGCAAAAAAATGTATAGAACCTTTTTAATAGAACATTTTATGTGGATTACTAAAGTAGAAGAACATTTTTTGGTAGGCGTCACAGTTTACGATTTATTTAAGAAACAGTAAAAAATGGGTATTTTTTTGGCCGCCATCTTGAATATCTCACTTCCGGTCAAATTTTCTTTGAAGGCAACCGGCAATTCGGATACAGCTAAGTCTAAACCAGGTAAAAAGCCCGGTTGCCCAAAAGTAATATCGTTTGCCTGTCGCATCGAAAAGGAGAGCGATTTTGAAATTTTGTGCCCTGTCTAATTATACCTGAGAGAGTTATAAGATACAAAAATGTAAGGGTTATGCGCTCGATATTCGTGTAAACGTGTTATTATAGATTAATTTAATTTTTTGTGAGTCATTGACTCTGTTGTTGTGTCTGGAAGAGATCGCTTTTTAGCGATAAGACCGTCTGTTGTTACCTACGATGTCAGATTCTCTTTGTTGTATTATTACTCTTTTTTTCTATGTTTGTAGTGTGCAATAAAGTATTTTATTATTATAATGTCTTTCCCGACCACGGAACAATGGTGTTCCGGACCTTTGGGAGGCGTATGCGGAGCCGAAGCCAACGCGCAGAGGCCCTTTCGACAATTTAATGAAAAGTGAGGGGTATTATTGACAACTAAGTATAGTAAAATTTACACTCACTTTAAATTATTAACCTTAAAAAAGGCGACGACAACAACGTACAAAGTGCGAAGTGCTAAAAGGTTCCTTCTCAATTAGAACAATATACGTTGTTGTCATCATTCCTAATAATAATAAGTCAAACATCAAACATCGGACCATTCCCAATTTTCAACGTAAATAAACGATATCAACTTTATCTGTGTAATTACAATAGAATGTTGTTAAAAACAATTCTAGAGCTGCGCTGTACGATGACAGGTATGTGCATTGTGCAGTGAATCTAATACACACATTACTCGTAACACATCTTCGCACATCTCTAGCCTCCATCGCAGCCTAATATGTCGCTCACGAAAAAAACGCTCATATGTGTCGCTCAGTTTCGTGAACGTGACAAGGGGCCGTATTCTAACTTTAAAACACGCACAGACACGATCCAACTTCAATGCAAATCCAATGCAATAACAACACAACATAGCTAACGCCTACCTACACGTCTGAATCAAAAATGACGGAATTTGCTTGAAAACTACGGCGATGCAACTACAATACAACTTCAATATTGGTTGATTATTGGTTGAGTGTTGGAGTTATGTTTGAGATGGATTGTGTTGTTAATGTATTGTTTAAGTATTTTAAAATTAGAATACGGCACAAGGAAGTTCATACATTTGTTTCACACGCTCGTCGCTATCGCTGACAGCGTCAAAATCCAAGCGATTCGTTTTTTCCGTGAAATAGGCATAAGTATGTAACCGAGTATGTTTACTGATATAAATTCACACGACTTTCACTCATTATTTTGACGGAAACGGGACTATCACGTACACTTACTTTATTATTTTCCTGACGTTTCGAGCGTGTTGTAGCGCTCGTGGTCGCAGGCAGAATCTCTGGTGGTCGAGTATATTACTTGACAACAAATCATCGCACAACATGTTGCGACGCTGTTAATATTCCTTTTTATTCACACTCGGTAATTTGAAACATGTGTCTCACGAATATAGGTCGAATGTGTTGTAGGGTAAATGTACCTGAAGGTGACATCATACGTGTTTAATATAAGCATTAAATAAAATAAAACAATCAGTTAGTTGGTGCGGATAAAAAAGTATCGGGGTTAATATGGGATCTCATAATATACATATGTATATTACAAGATCTACTGCATTATCTACAGGACATCTCTTTCCGAAATAGTAGTTTATGTAATTGTTACGTAATAGGGGTCCTTAAAACACGAGTGTGGTTTTATGAAACGAACGAAGTGAGTTTCATAATAAGATCACACGAGTGTTTTAAGGCCTAATTACGTACAGTTGCATACACTGCTTTATCTACACACATATTATAAACCCGAAATGATGATTGAATGACCGCCATTGCACGGATTGCTCCGCCATCGCCATGGCCAACTCGATTGTGCCGGCGATCGGGAGGCGCGCGCCGGTGGGCGGGGCCCACCCGGATTTTCATAATGATATCGAATTTTTGCTTATTATTTGATAATAATAACATCGTTACAGATAAGACATTTGTTCTAACTACTAACGAAACAATCAATTTTTATGGTGGTTATAACGTGCGGTTTCTGAACGCATCATGGAGGGTTTATGATATGGGTGTAGATAACCTATTTTAGCACATGTAAAAAGTAACATTTTATAGGTGTGTGGTGTATTAATTTACTTTACTATAAATAAATAATGAACATAATCATCAACTTCACGAATATATTGATTTATCAAAAACAAACATAATATTGCACGGCAAATTTTAGACCCACGCTAACCTAGTATTTCCTTCTATACAATCAAACATATAAACAGCAAAACCGCTCATATCCGCCATAACCGGATATAGCCGGTTCATTAATTATGGAATTAACACTAAGTAAATACGCTATATGTGCTAAACCCATTGAACTTCTATAAAACAGAGAATAATAATCACCATACAAAAGGTAGCACAGTACTTGAATGCTCGTTCTACGGACATTGCGAGTCACAAACGACCGACTATCTAAGTGTTTCATTAAAATTAAACTAGAATAAGCAAGGCTACCAAATACCAAATACTCATGAGTCCCTTGGCATGAAGCTGAGTGGAGACCTTTTCAGTCACACTTTATAAAATACAATTTATGTCAGTGTTATTAGTTAAGTTTTAATTAAGCGTTTCTGAATAAAGTTCTTCTATTCTATTCTGTTACGAATATAGAAGTCAAAATATATCAGTCATGTACTTATTATTCGTGGGAGAAGTCATAGGTTGTGGATATAACCGGAATTGGCATGACTATAATTTTCGGTTAATATTGTTTGAGTCGGTGCGTCTCTTATCTTCTATGTCTAAGGCTAAACCGGTATAATTGCATTTGTTAATAGTTGAACCTTATTGGATGTTTGATGTGTAATTAATATAATTATTATGTATATTATGGTAATGAGAGCGCTGAAATCTGCACTTAGAGTAGTAATAAACGGTGTTTTGATTAGTTATTAGCTTCGTTCATTAAATGTTAAACTTAATTAATTATATACATACATATTATAATTGCCCATAAAACGCACAGTGAGGTAAACAATACATTATTATATCATTGTATTTAATGTAGTAATGCGTCATTTTTTAAACTTATAAATTTTCCTGTTAAAGTACCTATGTGAAAAATTTTTTAAATATAAAGTGTTGTTATTTTCGAAAGTCCATATTTAATTTCTGCGGCAGACAACATTATTAATTTTACTTTGCTATTAAAAATAATATAATTAAAAATAGTCAAACTAACCGCTAGTTTGAATAACTTTTTATGTTCTTATACACACTTTATCGCGGAATAAATAAAATATACCTATAGTAATTATAATCATTATAGTACACATAGTAATAATAAATAAGGTACAGGGGTCGCAATATCTTACGTATTTTAAATAATTAACTATAGTGCCCTGTATAGATCGAAAAACTAGCTTTTCCGCTAGCCGGATATAGATGTCACTACACAGATAGAAATAATATCTTAATTCAAAACGCAAAACTCTCTTGCACGCGGTTTCTTAATGAGAGTAATAAATACCTTAGACCAATAAACATGACTTGAGTTAAAAATATCATGATTTTTAAAAGAAGATTTAAAATTATTTAGCTTTAACTTTACCTATTTTTAAAGCGAATAGTAATGATTTGAGTTAAGATAATAATTATTTACGGCAAAAAAGCACCAACATTTTCCTTTAAGAGTTTTATGTGTTTACGTAAGATCGATTAGTTCTTGGTTTGATGTTTTCAATCTACAGCTAAGAGCCAAAGCTAATTTAAAGAAGTAGTACCAAAAGTTAGATTTGAGATTTTTAAGTTTTTAGGCAAGAGAGATTAATTTTTGCTTTGATGTTTTCAACTTACAATCAAGAGCCACAGCTATTCCAAAGAAGAAGCACATAATTTTTGCTTTGAAACATTTAAATCTTGGACGTTAGTTACCCTGCGCATCAATAGATGTCTCTGCGTGTAGGTTAGAACACGCGAACGTTTGTTCAACGTAACTTCTAGCTAGGGTCTTAAGCTCAAAACCTCAAATTTTTATGCACAAGCATAAAATTTGGCACACTTGTTTATTGTCCCCAGAAAACCCGATTAAGATCGGTACCCAAAGGTACCCCCCCTTCTGGCGCCGGGGAGGGGGGGTTAAAATACCACTCCACCCGGCTTCATTCAAAAAATTCTAACAGTTCACGTTTAGCTAATAGGTCAAGTTTGGTATCATTTTCGGATAAAATAACCACGTAGAATTCGTTTCTGGTATTAAAAAATGCAATTTACGAAGTAATTAAAAAAAAAACATATGAATTTCGAAAATCTCAACAAAAATTGTCATATTCCAGTCATCATAAATATAAATTTGCTAGTTTTTTTCACAATTTAAAAATACAATATTAACGCATATTTCACGTAGATTCAAAAAAATATAACATATGAAAACTTTTACTAACAGGAAATAGCATAAAAAATATTTTACGTCGCGCGTCGCGATATTATTTTTGCCGCCGTCGGCATCCGCGGTCAAAATATCCAAATAACGCACTGTGGATAGGTACCATGTAAACTTGTTATTTATTGAAATCAATTGTATATATAACAACGATAAAAATGGTACCTGAAAAAATGTGGTATTCCATCAGAAAAGGGACTTTTAGTATAGGAGTTGTGTGCGTAACCTCTTTTCCTCGTGCAAAAATCTTGGGTTTATAAGTGGTATTTATGAAGCTATCAAACGGGTCCTTGAACCAGTTGCTAGGAAAACAGCCCCTCTGAACACGAACAGAGCTATAATTATGGATAGCCAAATGCAACTCGACCGATGGGTTGTACAGTATACAAATCTCTATTCGAGTCCAGTTGATATACATCCGGAGGCTATCCAAAGCATGCCCACACTGGCTGTTATGACCGAGTTAGATAATCTACTGCCTGTAGAGGAGTTTGCCAAGGCTATTAAAAGGCTGATGTGCGGTAAGAGTCCCGGCGGAGATGGCACCCAACCCAAGCCGAAATAATAGAACTCGAATGCATGCGACCACTTGTGTTGTACAATCTGCTGTGAAAATGCTGAGAAGCGGGAAATGTGCCAGCTAGCAAGTTTTTTGGCCAAGTCGTTCTTTTAAGACTACAAAAGCTTGCAGAACGCGTTTATCCTGAGTCGCAGTGTGGCTTCCGCTTCGATCGTTCCTCAGTGGATATGATTTTCACACTTCGTAAAATGCAGGAGAAGTGTCGTGAACAAAATACCCCCTTGGTTATGGCTTTTGTCTACCTTAACAAGGCGTCCGATACAGTCAGCCGGGCTTATACACAGCCCTCGAGAGCATTGGGTGTCCATCAAAGCTTCTGAGGCTAGTTGTATCCTTCCACGAAGGTATGAAGGGCACAGTAGTTTTTAACAGAGCGTCATCAGCGCAGTTCGATGTCTCCAGAGGAGTGCGACAAGGCTGTGTCTTGGCTCCTACCCTGTTTGGTATATACTTCTCGCTTATATTAAGTACCGCTTTCAGCGATAACCAGCAGGATATCCATCTGCATACGAGGGCCGATGAAAAAATGTTTAACAAAAGTCAAAAAGAGACCTCGAGAATCTTTTCCTCGACAGTCTTCTATATGCCGATGACGCAGTCTTCGTTGCTAACTCCAGTCCATGGTGAGTCAGTTATATCAGGCTTGTTCCCTGTTTGCCATGTCCATAAATACGAGAAGGACTTCCGGAGCTCCCTCTATTTCCCTCAATGGCACGCTTTTAGAAGTAGTTGACAGTTTTTGCTACCCAGGGTCGACCGTAACGAATAACCTTTCGCTCGATGCGAAGGTCAACATTCGTATCGGTAGAGCGACAACCACATTCGGGAAGCTTAGTACTCAAGTATGGCAAAACAAACATCTTAGAATAAAGACCAAGATGTTAGTCTTTCAGGCTTCCATTTTAAGCATACTCTTGTATGGAGCTGAAACCTGGATGACGTATGCAAAAGTCGAACGTCGTATAAACTCTTTTTACATGCGATGCCTACTCAAGATTTTCGGAATATGGCAAGACAGGGTGACAAACGAAAGGGTCCTGGAAATTGCACAGCTGCCTAGCTTGAAACGCGTTTCTCAAGCAGAGACGACTGCGTTGGCTAGGACGGTATGTGGCCAAAAAACATGCCAACTATGCTCAATATGGAGACACCGCGGTAATTGTTGCAGTCGCCGCGGTCACCTTTCCCTTTGTATAGTGTGATATTGGCATCACGCATATCCTGAGGCACATTTCCGGCTTCTCAACATTTGCACAGAAGATTGTGCACAAGTGGTCGCATGCATTCGAGTTTTATCATTTAGGTTTAGGTTGGGTGCCATCACCGCCGGGGCTCTTACCGCATGTGAGCCTATTAATAGCCTTGGCAAACTCCTCTACAGGCAGTAGATTATCTAACTCGGTCATAACAGCCAGTTTGGTTTGGGCATGCTTTGCACAGCCTCCGGATGTATATCAACTGGACTCGAATAAAGATTTGTATAGTGTTCAACCCATCGCTCGAGTTGCATTTGGCTATCCGTAATTATAGCACCGTTCGTGTCCAGATGGGCTGTCTTCCTAGTAACTGGTCCAGTGACCCATTTGATAGCTTCATAAATACCACTTATAAACCCAAGATCTTAGCACAAGGAAAAGAGGTTGCGCACACAACTCCTATACTAAAAGTCCCTTTTCCGACGGAATTCCACATTTTTTCAGGTACAATTTCTATCGTTGTTATATATACAATTGATTTCAATAAATAACAAGTTTACATGGTACCTATCCACAGTGCGTTATTTGAATATTTTGACCGCGGATGCCGACGGCGGCAAAAATAATATCGCGACGCGCGACGTAAAATATTTTATTATGCTATTTCCTGTTAGTAAAGGTTTTCATATGTTATATTTTTTTGAATCTACGTGAAATATGCTTTAATATTGTATTTTTAAATTGTGAAAAAAACTAGCAAATTTATATTTATGATGACTGGAATATGAAAATTTTTGTTGAGATTTTCGAAATTCGTATGTTTTTTTATTAATTACTTCGTAAATTGCATTTTTTAATACCAGAAACGAATTCTACGTGGTTATTTTATCCGAAAATGATACCAAACTTGACCTATTAGCTAAACGTGAACTGTTAGAATTTTTTGAATGAAGCCGGGTGGAGTGGTATTTTAACCCCCCCTCCCCGGCGCCAGAAGGGGGGGTACCTTTGGGTACCGATCTTAATCGGGTTTTCTGGGGACAATAAACAAGTGTGCCAAATTTTATGCTTGTGCATAAAAATTTTAGGTTCGACGTTTTTATGTGGCTTAGGATCCTCACTATTCATGACCCTCGCCGCTTTACCCGGGCTTATTTGAGATTCACAATAGCAATCTCAGCTCTAGTTAATACGATTATAAATTGTGAGTATATAAATAATCATAATTTATATTTGTATTATCTACTTTTAGTTAAACTTCCTTTCTTGGGATTAGTCCCGAGGAATACAGTTTCTGCTACTAGGTTTTTAAGTAGTGCACTGAGACACTAAGGCGATTATCACACTGACGACGGATCCGCATGCGGCGCCGGTGTGCGAGCGAGATAGCGCTATACACATGCAGAGCGCTATCTCGCTCGCGCACCGGTGCCGCATGCGGATCCGCGCCAGTGTGATAACCGCCTTAGAAAATGTTATTGTTTGTTTCAAGTAATCGATTTCATACGCCAAGAAATTTTAGATCTTGGTGTGAAAATATCAAATTTTACATCAAGTAACACATGCTCTTGAACTAATGCGATTTCTTGTTTCCGTGGAGAAATTCAATTCTCAATTTAAACTATGAGTCTTCATCCAAGAAACAAAGTTTCTTGGCTTAAGTTCTTTATGTATCGCACTAAGACACATAAAGTTCAATTAAAAAAAAAATACAATACAAAAACAAAATTCAAACGCCCTTCGTGAGAATATTAAGCTATTTTAAAAAGAAGATTTTTATATCTCGGATAAAGTATTGAATTTATTAGGTTAAGTAATAAACTTTGAAACATTTTATATCTTAAAATAAAGAATTTTATTTTTTCCTTATATGGGAAACTGGATATCTCTTGATTCAAATAGGTTTTCACCTCACTAGCTCGGAAAGCCCTTTTTGTTTGTTTAATATCTATTGTGAAAATCGCTTTTTATCCACATGTGGTGAAAGAGTTTTGACGTAAGTGACAAGTGGCTTAAGTGACATTTGACAGCTAACAAAACGTAAAACGTTAAAAGTGCAGAATTTTTAACATCGCAATTAATGAATTGCATCGAGTAAAAACACTTAATACAGTCTTACAACTTTATTTTAATTCATAAATATCAGCATTCAACATTAATCTTCATTCTTTTTGTAAAAACGGATAAATTGTTCTGACAGCCGAATAAGTCTACGTACGAACAAAACGCATCTGACATTTAATAAAACCTTTTACGTCAAAACTTTTCATTTCAATTCATCTATCATATCAACGTTAAATATTCGCATGTTTTTCTAGGTTGTTTTGTTAAAAATTAGTGATTCGAGTGATGAAGAAGTATTAAACACCTGAGGAATTACGGGAAACCCAGCAAAATGCACCCTTTTTCTTATTTTCCTCGCTGTAGTGAGGTGAAAAGTTTTGTGTTATACACGGGTGAAAGTTATTTTACGTCTCGTGTATTAAAGCACTCGCTACGCTCAGGATTCTATTTTTGAACCACTCGCTTCGCTCGTGGTCAATAATAGAATCCTTTCGCTAGCTCGTGTTTCAAATAACACTCGCACGTAAAATACAACTTTCACCCCTTGTATAACAAATAACTATTCTTTGGTTGAAGAGATTTTTTTCTATCTGTGTATAGTTAATTATACAAAACATGAAAGATATTTCGACTCAGTTGAAATTGTCGCCTAGTAGAAATTGATTCTTACCTTATAGTAATTATAATCAAGCGTCAGTATCAGGCGCACTTACCCTAATTCTTCTAAAAGGTCAAAGCCCCGCGTTTTGTCCGAGTTAACCGGATTAGGGTATTCTTCAGCTAATGCGGTTAAGTAACATGGGTATTAGTTTACTAACGAGTACAAGACGATTTTCACCGCGCACGTTATGTAATACTTCTTGTTGTGTTGTTTTATACGATGACATAGTAATGAGTGAGGATAAACGCGTAAAGTGACGCGCAGAGGGCGTTGCAGTCATTTTAAAGAACTCTTTTAGAAATGACACATTTACAGTTTGTAAACTTGTAGTGCGATTTTTGCGAGTTTATTAGATTTAAAATATACATCATCATCATCTCAGCCATAAGACGTCCACTGCTGAACATAGGCCTCCCCTTTGGACCTAAAGGGGGGGTTTGCCATAGGCGCCACGCTTGGCAGGCGGGTTGGCGCGCGCAGTTTTTTTTTGTTTATTGTTAGGCTTTCGGAAGATGCTGCTGCCCATCTCCCGGTATATTCCGTAAATAAAATAAAATATACATATGAAAACATAATCTAAGGAGTTTGTGTGGGATTTGGGTCGTCGACGTAGAGATAGGGGTTACGATTCTCGCTCTGGATCGTACCTCGTTCAACAGATTTCCTTGGCGATTCTGTGTGGCAATGCGGCCAGTGTTATGGGGACGTCTCGTCCGAGCCAGCTATGGTCCAGGGTCGTCTGTGTAACTAAGGCTTAGTTTGTAGATATTATTGACAAAGCCTTTCATCATGTAAATATTTTATTGGTATGAGACTCTGGTTGATCTGTTTTTGTATCCACCTGACGAAGCCTGGATCGCGGATTTTAAAATTTGTAGATAAAGTAATTATTACATTAAAATCTGTTTACAGTGCTACTCCTCAAACTACAAAACTTTTGTTCAACAACTTTTAAAAAAATATGTATTTTGTAGAATGTCTCTTTTTCATACAAACTAAATAGTATTTTCAATGAACGTTAAAATCCGTCTAATTGACATTGCTTGTCACCCTACTGACATTGTCAATTTCGGAATACATTGCGTGTTCGAAAAACTTTAAAGTGTCCTAAAAATCAAACCACACGTTATTTTTAAAAGTCGCTGAACAAACGTTTCCTGGTTTGAGGAGTAGAATCTACGTTTTAATTTATTGCTCCTATTACAGAAACACACTGTATATAATTTTATACTTCATTAGCTAGTCCTCAACCTACCTAGTCAACAATTATCAAAAATCTCAACGTGTGCCAGCCCTAGCAATCCCAGAACGAACACAACGCACAAACAAACACGACGTGAGAATTATTGGCGGATAACCGGACATCAGTGTGCCGAGCGGCAATATCCGGGTTCTGTGCCTTCCGGCCCAACGGTGGGTAGTGGGCGGCATAAGTAATGATATATTTATACCTTTCGATGATGGTGCGTGCAAAATACACGTAAAGCCGCAGTTATTTTGGTTTACCATGTCTTTAGGAGTTATAACAAACATGCTCTCTCGGAAAATTAGGCAAACTTATGGAAATCAAGTTTGGCATAAGCTACACCGCTTACCATTGGGCGGGTTATGCTATGTATGCTATGGTACTAGTATGCTTGTTTGTCACTGACGTATACATAAAAGGCACAAAACCTAACAGTCTCAATTTAGTATAATTATTCTTCATCTCTTCTTCTTCTTCTTCCTAGCGTTTATCCCGGCTTGGGGTCCGCTTGATAACCTAATACCATGAATTGGCATAGACACTAGTTTTTACGAAAGCGACTGCCATCAGCCTTCCACCCCAGAGGGGAAACTAGGCCTTTTTGGGATTAGGTCCGGTTTCCTTACGATGTTTTCCTTCACCGAAAAGCGACTGGTAAATATCAAATGATATTCCGTACATAAGTTCCGAAAAACTCAGTGGTACGAGCCGGGGTTTGAACCCGAGACCTCCGGATTGAATGTCGGACGTCTTACCGCAAGGCTACCAGCGCTTATTAATTATTCTTCATCTCCATAGAATAAAATTTTCTTCCTCCACTAACTTACTTACATTATATCTGTTTGGTCTCTTCTGGTTAACTAGTAGAGAATGCCACTCGGCATGGAGTCTGCCATTTGTATATTCGAAATTATATTGTGTCATAAAGTTTTAATAAATAAATCTCAACGTTTGCAGAACCAGCAAAACGCACAAACAAACATGACGCGAGTGATTGGCGGATAACCGCCATAACCGGACATCAGTGTGCCGAGCGGCAATATCCGGGTTCTGCGCCTTCCGTTCCGGCCCAACGGTGGGTAGTGAGCAGTGCGCAGGGCGCTATTATTAGGTATAATGTATGCAGGTAAAAAAATGTTATACTTACTGTTAAGCTGTTTAGTCAAAGGCCCCGTTATAATTTGGCTGGTTAAGATCCAAAATTATAATTTCGATAATCCGAGCCACCAGCATGTGTATCCGTGGGACACGGCACAGATTCAAATCCACCCAACATTTCTTCAGTTTCATCGACGGTGCTGCCCTACCCAGCCCGTCTACCTCTGCCCTGCACTAATGCCACGTTCTTGTTGTTGGCTAATGATTAATTAAAATTGTAACACTATTTTACGTTAAATAAATCATTTGAGATTTTTAGATAGCTTCCTTCTTTGTCGGTTCTATTTTGGAGTTAGTTATTGAAAACCGGTTTGGTGAGGTTCATAAAATATACCTACTATTAGGTAGTCGGTAGCGAGTGGCGGTAAGTCAAAAATGTTTGTTAGGCAAGCCGGAACTAAAATTGGCTTAAAATTTCTTCATGAGCTGTAAGAAAACTATTCAGGTGCCTAAAAATTAGGCAAGCCAACGGGAATCATGTTCTATGGACGCGCCGCCACTGGTAGGTGCACATAAAGGTTTCATTATTTCACTAATAGATAGTGTAGGTACCTATATTATGTAGTTTTAGTCTGCGTTTCCACCAGAGACGAGCGAGAATGCACGGAAAAAAAAGCTTCCGGGATATTTTCAATCTAAGACATTATTATATTATGTTGAAAATATTTCCTCGTGACAAGCATTTATTTCCTTTAACGAAAATAAATGAAAGTTTTAAATATAACGAAGCGAATATATTCTTACAGATTTTCTAGTTTTCTTTTACCTAAGATAATACGTGTTTGATTAAAGTACAATCTCTCTTATTTACTCAATATACTCTTGAAACAATACATTTTTGTATTTCTATTTTAAGAAAACGTGGTTTTATTAAGCAAAGAATCATATTTTTGGTAAAGGAAATAAATACAGGTCAGGAGGAAATATTTCCAAGATAATAATAATGTCTTGGATTGAGAATATCCCGGAAGCTTTTTTTTCCGTGTGCGTTTCCACCAGAGACGAGCAAGAATGCGTTACGATTAATATGTTATCCTAGAGCTGCGTTGTGCGAGGATAAACAAATGAAGTGATTCTATTGGTTTTCAAAAACACATTACTGTACACATCCTCGCACATCTCTGGCGGAAACGCAGCCTTAGGACCTTCTAATTACTCCATACTATATCGTCAGTAAGACTTGTTTCCACACACAGATACAAAATATAAATTATTCAAACTGTTTGTTTATATGATCTGAATGTAAAGGCTAAATTTAAAGTTTATTTATATTTTATGCAATTAATATCGTAATTGATTAAACGAATAACGTGATCAAAACATATCTATTTAACATCGAGCAAAGCACTTGCCACCATGTTGCCCTAATTCCGACAGTTTTTACTGTCTCATTAAATATGCTAATTCTCGGCCCGGTGGAACAGTTTAACTAACAAACAGTTAAAAGTTTAATTATGAACTTTTACTTAGTTGGCAGATGATAGTGATCCATTTTGAATGGTGGTAAATAGTTGGTTATTTAATAAGTAATAATAAAATGTTAGCTAATATGGGCATAGGCCTCTCATGCACGAGAGGGATCGGGCCTTCGTTTAGTCCCAGCGCTTTCCCAATGCTGGTTGGGAACTTCACATACACCTTTGAATTTCTCCGCAGATCAATGCAGGTATCCTCATTATGTTTTCCTTCACCGAATAGCGATCAATTCATTCAGACTTTAATATGCAACAAAATATATGGACTATTGTCTGCAATATATGTATATTTAATTTTGTCCATATAATATTGACAAAAAAAGGCGCGGTACCTAGAGACTCACTGACAACACACAGCTTAAAGTGATGAAAGTAGAACGTTGAATTTTGGAACCCAAATTCAAGAGAGAGGCGGCGACCTTGGCTAATATTTATAAAGAAAAGAGATTATTATCTTAATTTACGATCACCAGTTAGTCACCACACAGGATTGTTAAGCCACTTGCCGTTTAACCTGGTAACCAAGAAAAAAGTGGCTTCGTCAGTAAAGTATTGTCACTGATGTAACCAGACGATTGGCAAAATTGAAGTGGGAGTGGGCTGGACATGCGGCGCGTAGACGGCTCTTGGTGCAAGAGGGTGGTGGAAACCAAGTGAGAGTCAGGTCTGCAAGGCAAACCAAAAATGCGATGATGTGATGAGATTCTAAGAACAGCTGGAACAAAATACTCATTTTGTACCCACAAAGAGCACAAAATAGACTCGAGTGGCAAAATTGAAGGAGGCCTAACATCTACAGGATTGAAAAAGGCTAAGAAGGAGAAAGAGTAGAAGAACCTCGTAAGGCCCAATGGCCTACTTTTAGGACAGAAAAATTCTGTCATAATGACCCACGACAACTCTTTTGTTCAAAATTGGACCTTGTTCCAGAAGCTAAGAATTCAAAATGTGATGCCCTATTTTTAGGACACTGACTCTTTATTTATATTACTCTTTTTCTCATTTGTCCAAAAATAGACTGGGCCTTGAATGATCGACGTTAACTGACAGTTAGTCGGTAATATTGGTCACCATGTAACTGTACAAGCAAACCATTTCTTTTTCAGTCCTCTAACACAGTGATACTGACCACTTTCGCGTGTCAAAAATATATACACAGCAATGTGCAATTAGTTTTCTAAACACAGACTATGACATTTATGATCCCACCTTGTTTCTAGATGATCAAGATATGTGTGAAATATGAATGGTTGTAAAATATTTTAAAAAACGGGGCAGTGGTGTAATTCTAAATGGTTATAAAGTATGGGAAAATGACGCTTTTCAAACCAGTATAAAGTTCTTCAAAAAGGAGTGTACAGCTTTCAAGGTGTCGTTAACACGCATGTGATACCTTTGGCATTGCATGCGTCTATAGGCTACGGTAGCTGCTTACCACCAGGAGGGTTGTATGTTATTTTGTCACTGGGCTAATTAAAATTTATGATCATGATTGTTCCTTGTGAGGTCTCATATCATTGGTTGGTTGGAGACCATCGCACGCGCAGGTTAAAGAACAAGCGACCAGATGTCACGCGACTGAACGTAGAATCGAATGTGCTCGTTAATAGAGGTTGGGCCAGGAGTTTTTAACTGATTAGTTTAGGATTAGTTATATTTATGGGGAGTTCTGGGATTTGGGCTTTTTTTTTATATGGGGTTGTTAGTTTAGGTAACACAACTTTAAATCTAACGGCAGCAACATCAATAGCAGAAATAATTGAATATATTATTATTCTTGGCTGAATATATTAAATCTATCTATCATACATATCGTGGTCTAGCACCCACAACACAATCATTATTGAGTTTACTGTGGGACTAGGTTGATTTGTGTAAGATTGTCCCATAATATATTTTTATTGAAATGAAATGAAAAACGTTCATTTTCAGGCAACTAGTGGCCCATAGATAAATACCTTAAAGACTAGCATACATATTACATTATAAACTAAAACTAAGTATTATTTTGGTGACACGACGGTTTTCTGTTGTGCCACCTGCTCTGGTGTAATATTTGGCAGCGTTCCCCGGAACCGCCGAAACACTACACCCTTCGGCCAGAAGCCCGCGCACTCGATGGTCTCCAGCAGCGGCCGCGGCACGCGCACCACAAACGAGCTGAATGTAGTAAAAACCTTATTGGTAGCTAACTTTACTGACTTAAATTATGTTGGTCCACCCGCTGACGTTAGAGCCACGAGCGCAGCGGATAGCGATGCAGCGATAAGCAGCGATGACGGCGAGCGGAGCGGTACAAATTACATGGCATTTGTCAACTTTTTCATAAGAAAGTAAAAAGAAAGTAGCGTCAGCAAAAATGGAGGATAGAAGCGCGCAATTTCAGAAAATTAAGGTCGAAGTTTGGTGGAAAGTACAAGATATTTTTGGAATACGCTTTCGTGGCTGATTTTTTTACATAGTTTCAAAAATGTTCAACCATGAATACTAATGCGAAAATATTATTGTTTAAACATAAGTAAAGCCATGCGGGAGCCGTGGGGTGCCCGGCCTTAGAATTGTCCCCCACCATATCGTCCCGTGGTTGCAGTAGGAGTCAGCTAAGGGAATATACCGGGAGATGGGCAGCAGCATCTTCCGAAAGCCTAAACAACAATAAACAAAAAAATACTGCGCGCACCAACCCGCCTGCCAAGCGTGGCGCGTATGGCAAACCCCCCCTAAAGGGGAGGCCAGGCCTATGTTCAGCAGTGGACGTCTTATGGCTGAGATGATGATGATGATGATGAAATTGCACCGTCCCACTTACAGGCGACCTCCTCCAAGGCGGGAGCTGCGGCTACAACTGCGGAACAAAACAAGCGGCGCAAATATTCTGTTCTCAGTGAGGGCTATATATTTGCGCCGTTTGGCATAGAAACCCTGGGACCGTGGGGACCCAGCGCAAAGACGCTATTCAAAGAAATCTCCAAGCGCCTTGTCGATGCCTCAGGTAACCAGAAGGCTGGCAGCTATTTCGGCCAAAAGATAAGCCTGGCCATCCAAAGAGGTAACGCTGCCAGCCTTCTGGGTACCATAACCCACGAAGGCGACTTGGGGAGCATCTTTTATTTATAAGTTTATTTTAGTTTTATATATAGGTTTATTGTTTCTGTAGTTTTATTGTGTACATAACGATTGTAATAAAAAACATAAGTAAATATTGTCTGAACTAATTATGTATCTTTAGTCCAAGATATATTATACTTGAATGAATAAAAACATTTTACTTAAATCAGGATCACTTTTAGGCAAACATTTTCCACCAATATACGCAACAATAATGTCATGACCAAGACCAACTTCTTTTTCCGTGTAACGTTCTATCTGATTATATAGTTAATATAATTATTAATACAGTTGCTCAAAAAACTGCTTTTCTTGCGCCGCACCGCACCGCGCGGAGCGTTCGGATACATGTACTAAAGTAACCTCAAAGTGAATAATTGACAATTTTATAATTTTTTCGCAACTGTATTAAAAAACGTCGTTCGATACTCGTGCGTAAATGTCATTCTTACATACTTTCCGCACTAATATCGAAATGTACTATTGTATAATATTTATTAATCGGTCGCGCAACTATGTAAGTTAGGTCCAAACTCGATTTGAATATGATTTTAATTTATTTTCCTTTCAATATATTTTTTACATGTCTGAGTTTTATTGGAAATTTTTTAATTTCGTTTTGTTTATGTTATTGTAAAAACAATAAAAGTTTTGTGCTTATCTGATAATAATTTAGGGTTGTTTTTGCTAACCGTACCAAAAACAGTGGTCACCGCTAGCAATACTTGCATCTAGATAGCACGAAATGCTGAGTAATCACAAACTGTTTACATTATGCTAATTCTAACAATTAATAACCGCCCTTAACTACACGGTACTTTCGTTTCACCCATACTAATCGCTGAGCGGCGATAGGATTGTTAGGTTAGCAATAAAATTTAAATATTTAGGAATATTAACTCTATTTAAACGTTATCTTGATTTTAACGAAATGTGCTAGTAGCTACTCGACAGAGTTGCTAGTTGTAATTATGCCAAAAAAAACTTAATGCAATAGAAATAATCACGGTAGTCCAGGGAGTCTTAATATTCTAGGAAGGATTAATCAAATAATAAATAAATAACAAATTTATTTTGATCAGTCAACACTGATATTTGGCAAATTCTGGTCATTCATTACATGCTATCAAATTAGTGTCAAATGTTTAATTCCATAATGTAATAAGGCCCTTATTACTAAAATCTGCTTTTGTTATAAATGTTATAAAAGTGAAGTTCTGTCAAATATTTCAAATTATTATTTTACCGTTATTCCGTTTATTGCAAACTTATGTTACATGAAATTAAATATCCAAACTATTATTTATTAAGTCAGTGTAAGTGCACTTCATTCCGGACTGGTCGCGTGCATTTCAAAAATGCATCACACAATAATATATGCATACATGTAATTGCGAAATGCATGAGCAGTGTTTGACACGAATTGTGGAAACGTAGCTTGGATGAGAAAATTTAACCGAATGATGCAAAATGTGGGCAATGTTACATGACACTGTGCCGTATTCTTAATTTAAAATACATTAAAAATACAATATATTTCAAACATAACTCCATCACATCGCAAATTATCAACCAATATAAAAGTTGTATTGAAGTTGCATCGGAATAATTTTCAAGCAAATAATGATTTCTGATTCAGACGTTTAGGCCTTTGTATTGCTTAAGTTGGATCGAGTCTAAACATGTTTTAAAGTAAGAATAAGGCCTATTGTGTTGTGGGCATATTTACTAGCTACCAATTCGTCTGCGTAGATTTAGAAGTTGTAAAATTGTCGACCTTTAGGTTCTATAGTGTAGTAGCCTAGAAGTCAAATTGGTTTGGGCTGCCAAAGAAACTACGTTAGCATAAAAAATATCTCTCCCTTTTATCAATTGGGTACAAAAATGTAAGCAATGAAATAGTCCTCTTCTGTGTTCGGTATCGAATTCATCGAAGTGCTAAAATAGTTTTAGTGTGACAATATTGAGCACGTTTTAATGAGCTTTAGGAAACGGGTAGAGTCGTGTTCCCTGTAAAATGCTTTGAAGCTGTATAAAGCCTGTATTGAATTTTTAGTTCTATTTTATACTAGCAACTGTTTGTGACTTCATACGCGTTACGTTTGGATCTATATTTCTTTCTAGTTACTAATATTTTACAACCTTCTTTTATTTCCTGAAGGGATGCTTAGTTTTTATAACAGTGAATTTCAAAGATAACATTTCTGTTAATAAGAACTGTCAATCTACGTATTTTGTTGCAAATCACGTGATTAAACATGTGTAAAGCGGTTTTTCAGACATATACCTCTTAAATGGCGTGAAGACCAATCACACGATGGGAGGACGAGATAAAAAGAACAGCAGGAAAAGACTGGATAGGAGTCGCGCAAGATGGGGACAAGTGGGCATTACTGGAGGAGGCCTTTACCTACTCTATGGATTATGGTGCAAGCCAGATATATTTTTTTAACCTTTAACACTTTACTGTAACTTTTTTTGCACAAAATAAAAGGGTTTTTTATTTCATTATTTATTAATGGCGCGAATTAGAATCAGTCTATCCTTTCATAGCGGCTATCAATTTCTTCTTACATCTTTCGACTGGATTAAAATATCAGCATGAAGTAAATTAAAAAGGAGAGTGTTATGAAATACTTAATTTTGGTTTAATTATTATTTTTACGATTTTCCAATCGTAATTGGATAAAGATGGTTTGAGATGATTTTTGGCAAAGTTGGTATTAGTTACCTATAAGAGGTGCCTTAAAGCCTATCAATTTCTTCTCGCATCCTTCGTCTTAGATCTGGATTAAAATGTTAACATGAAGCCATAGATCGATCAGATCAATCTGAGCGTGCAGGGTTGTCAATTTGACAATACGTGCTTACGTATTACTACGAAACCGTTAACTTTAGTTATAAATAGTTAGTTTTCCAATTATAAAAACATTTTTGTCTACCATTTCAAAGTATAAAAATTTCCTTATTTAATTAATTAGGCATTATATGTTATAGACTTAGGTACTACTATTACTATGCGTCTGTGTCCTACTAACATAGATTATTTACATAATGAATTTCCGCTACCTAAAAGAAGACATTGCTTTTTAGTGATAAGACCGCTTGTTGTTTAGGTATCATCTGGTACAGAATTGCATTTCCAATTTATAAATAAATTCATTGATAAATTGGCCATACAATTCTGAACCCGGTACCACTACTTTAATTTGCTCTATTTACAGTACTGGAGTTCGATTTTTGAATCTCACCGGTGACTTTTTTGTATGCAGCCGATGACTATTTAGTACGAAATAAGTCACCCGATGAGATTCAAAAATCGAACTCCTGGTTTTCTTTTTGAGGTCTTCAATGTAGAGTACTTATCTTGTATTATATTTGTATTAGAGCTGGGTCGTTACGAGTTTTAGGCGAAACGAAACGTAATTGTTTTTTTCTACCTCAAAACTGTTTTGAAAAACAGTTTCAAAAATAACTAGTTTTCCAGTGCGTCACCGTCGTCACCGAACGAAACGTCTATCCCGTTTCCGCCAAAACGAACTAAACAACTATAGTTTTATAGTTTTTGAGTTTTGAGTGTAGTGTAGTTTTGCATTGCGGCTGTTACGTCGTTGCGTACGACTTACGTGTAACTGTAGGAAATGTAGGATCGTTTTTATAAAAAACTGTTTTTGTTCTCACAACAAAACAGTTTTTCCGTTACAGTACGAAAAAGTGTTTTTCGAAACGCTTATTGAAAAAAACGCTCAGCTCTGATTTGTATTGCAGTATATCCAACCCCCTTTACATGTAACCTAGACAACCCTATTATATTACCGTTTGTTAGAGATTCAAGACCTATTAGAGGCATTAAGTTACACACGGGAATAACGCACAGACAGACATAGGCATTGTTACGTTCACGTATTTAGCTTAAGCTGAGACTTAGGTTGCCTAGGCACGAACACCGAACACATAATAGTATAGTCAGCGATTACTGTGACTTTATTAAATTATAGTAAAACGGGGTGGCTCATTTCATTTTCATTTTCATTTTTTTGACATACATAAGTATGATAGTTTACACTTTACACCAATACGCTTATCTAACCAAAGCAAACTTGCTTTGCTTTGGTTAAAGCATAGCTAGCTAAATAATTTCTGAAAATATTTTGCATTGCATTAATAACATAGTTATAGTGTTTTGTAGTTCATTAAGCATTTGTACATCATTTTCATTCTTGCAAAAAGATTGATCTGACGTGACGTGAAACAATTTGCCTAGAAAGTGGCCTTGATTCAAGTAAAATGTCTTTATTCAAGTAAAATATGTCTTGGGCTAAATATATCTTATATAATGACTCCAAGATATTGAAACAATAATATTCTTGCATAGAATAGAATAGAATATAAACACACAGCATATCATAGGTAAATAATAGGTGCATAGGTATTCTTGGCTGAAGATATCATTTTTTCCGTGTACATGCATGTATAATTAATTTATTGTAAGAAAAGGGATTGCTTATATATGTTAATTATGAATTAAAAAGCATTGAAGTCATTTCAGGCGCGGTCGCGACCTGAAATTTGGGGGGGGGGGGGTCACTAAAGCAAAAAAATTTTTTCAATTTTTGAGTGGGTCTTTTTTCAATTCGACACGTATGAAAAGGGGGGGGGGGGGTTATGTCCCCTGTGGCCCCCCCCCCCCCTGGGACTGCGCCTGAGTCATTTAAGCCCGGTTGGCTGTAAAATGGCAGAGCAAATAATTGAACGTATTTGAAAAAAAAAGGTGCTTATTTATGTAAATTATGAATTAACTATAATCAACGTCATTTAAAAGTCCAGCGGAAAACATTTCCTGGCATTGACAAGGATTCAATTAGCAACATAGTACATAGTAATGGTGCGTTTGTCCAATAATTAGCTGTTAAGTAACTCAATGTGATAATTACAGAGAATCACGTTGAATGGGCCATAAATCTGGATGGGATAGTGATGCAAAATACATTGTATTTATTTAAAATAAAAACTGCACAAGTGCAAGTAGGCCTCACGCGCTGAGGGTTCTATACATCACACAATTTGAACACAGATTTTTTTTTCAAGTCCAACGCATGCGTGACTTTACAATTTTTATATTTTTCTTGTAATTTGGTAAAGAACTATTTTCTGTTACATTTTAGACCCAGCAGTTTCCAAGAAAATTGGCCCCATGATTTAAATTCGTTATTGAACGATACACGTCGCCGCTTTTCGGTGAAGGAAAACATCGTAAGGAAACCGGATCTAATACCAAAAAGGCCTAGTTTCCCCTCTGGGTTGGAAGGTCAGATGGCAGTCGCTTTCGTAAAAACTAGTGTCTACACCAATTCATGGGATTATGTTGTCAAGCGGACCCCAAACGGGGATAAACGCAAGGATGATGATGATTGAACGATACACGTGCAAAGCTCAAAGGAGCAGCTGACTAAAATATGTCGTATATCAGCTCAATGTTTCTAGTAATTTCAGAGCAAATTGAATATGTGACAGACAGACAGAGTAGGTATAAGGGTTTCTTTTTTACCACTAAGGTAGTAAACTATAGATTTGGTACATTAAAATAATGGTTTTTATGTTAATGAGTAGCAAGTAAGCAGAGTAGCCGCTTGATCGGAAAGATCGTCGCTTCTTCCGGTAGATGGCGTTAGGTGTTGTTATAGGCATTGCGTTTTGATTTATTTAGTACACAAGTCTTCTAATAGATGGCGTGAGATGTTATTCTATAGGATATCAAGACTTATAGAAAGTATTTGTTATACAAAACTTAAACAGAGGGAATCATACTGTCATTTTATTGCGCTCGTCTAGTATCACTCAAGAAAAAGAAATGAATACGCACCTATAGTTCGTTCTTCTACTGCACTGATAAATGCGGCTTACCAGACTACCTGATAATATTTATTATAGCTGAAATAGTCAAATAGTGCCTTTTTTATGTCTTTCTTCACAAGTTGACAAACCATTTCAAATTATGGGGTGATAATTAATATCAATCAAGATTTCTTTCTTGACTGTCTCTTCCTTAAACATAAATCTCTGTAAACAACATAGAGACATAGGCGACTGATAGACAACGCACAGCCTAAACCGTAGGGAAGAAACTTATAATCTACTTTACGTAAGTAGGTGTCATTCAAAATTCATGAATGAAAAAGACTTTTTACATAATTGGTTGACTGGTTGACTGGTAGAGAATGCCTTTAGGCATTAAGTCCGCCATTTGTACATTTTTTTTTGTTATGTGCAATAAAGTTTAAATAAATAAATAAATAAATAATTCGCTAAAGATTATATTAATATTGAGGAGTTCCCAATAGGGATATCAAAAAAGATAAAATACCTCTATGTTACGTATAGTTGCCATCAAATATATCGGAGCGGGCAAGGTGATTAAAAAATCTGAACAACGCCTTTATTGTTAAAGCGATAAAGTGCATTTTCAGATATTTTTCAGTACCCTGGGCCCTCCGATATATTTGATGGATACTGTACGTATAGAAAAACTTATTAAATTAAGTACGTATCAAAAGCTGGAATTATAAACAGTGTTGAAATAGCGCATTTATAATACAGAGCAATATCATTTCCTATTCGTGTCAAATTCGTATCACATCAGTAATAAATCGAGGGGTTTTTGAGTTTTTATATTTCGAATAGACCCCTTAGGTCAGTACTATTCGAAAAATCTATATAAAAACTCAGACTTTCAGACTCTGACTGAGTAGCCAGCTGAGCGACTATTAAATCGATCGAATTATTCCGCTGAGCTCCGAATTCTCAGATGATTTTATATTATCTATGGAATGCGATACAAATGGTACAATATGCCCAATTTTGAAAGGTGCAATCAGTCATAGTTGGGTCGAAATTGATGACAACGCGCGTGAAACGTAAAAGCTCAAGCACGAACTGTTTAGAAGTGAATTTGTGATAATGTGACTCGGAACGGCAAAGAGTAACGAGTGAACAGAGCGAGCAGTCCAACTATTTTATCGTAAGTAGTAAGTTTGACGGTAAAAAGGCAAAACTTCTCATGGTCCAAATATTGTTAAAAAGTTTAAATTTGCGAATTTTTGTGCATTAATCCCGAGTTTCATGGCAATCTGATGACTTTTATGTTGATTGAACGTGTCATGATTGTTATTTTTTCGTTTATTGTTGTGGGCAAGACGTGCGTTCTTGTGAATAATCAAAATACTCAAAAATCATAATATTTACATCAACTGCTACAACAGTACCTACCGTACTCAACCTTGCTTAAAAAAACAGTAATTCTCTTTTTTTAATGGATATACTTAATGCTAAATAATCGCTGATATTTTTTCGTTCCTTTTCGTTCTTACGTTTACTATTTCGTAATTAATCATACAATCGTATAGTTAACATGAAGTAAATACAATATACAGACCAAGCATAAAGACCATAAAATAATTAAATCTTAGCAAAAACCGATTCCAGTGCCTGCTGTGGCGATCGAGAAAAAGTTAAGCATCACCATGATGACCAAAATGATACACAAATATCTCTACTATTTATTAAAACTACATAAAAAACTCATATTATACCTTCACCCTCTCCCTACTCTTTGCCTCACCACCGGGAACGGATGCCGCATAAAAGCTCGCCTCGTCAAACGAGTCCTGTTTTTGCCCTCACGCACACTCCTGCGCAGCTGTATGTGTGCGTGTGTGTGTGTGTATGGATGTGTGCGTGATCAGCTGAGCAGCAGCTGTGTTGTGTTTAAAATAGGTTATAAGGGAATGTGGGTGCTAGGGCTTGAGTTTGCATTGAGAATCATTTTTGTGATTGACGATTGCAACTGGTATTCTACAAGAAATGTTCATGATCAATAGAATAGTGGTGGTGTTTTCCTGCCGTAGAAGACGTAGAATCTGACGCTGTTTTTAGCGTAGGTACGTTATTAACAAGAAAAAAAAAATGTTTATTCACGAAACAGCTTACAATTTTTCTTTACTCTTTACTTCTGCCAAACCATAGCGTGCGTGAGCGTGAGCGTGAGAGGATGGCCACAGACCTTATAATTTTTCTATTTCCACCATTGCAAGGAATGTGTGAACCAATCCTCGAGCTGCGCTGCGAGAGGAAGTGATTCTATTAAATAATAAAATAAATAATAAGTAAATAAATAAATATTAGGACAATCTTACACAAATCAACCTAATCCCACAGTAAGCTCAATAAGGCTTGTGTTGTGGGTACTAGGCGACGATATATATAATAGATAGATATAGATAAATAACTTAAATACATAGAAAACATCCATAACTCAGGAACAAATATCTGTGATAAGCACACAAATAAATGCCCTGACCAGGATTCGAACCCGGGACCTCCTGCTTCATAGGCAGGGTCACTACCAACTAGGCTAGGAGGTCGTCAAATCTAATCTAATCTCTATCTCTCTCTCTATCTCTGGTCTATTGGTTCTTAAAAACACATTCCTCGCAACCAATATGAAATGTCTCGTGAAAACGAAGCCTAATAAAGAGATATTTAATATTTCAGCCCTTACCTTTACCTTACATATACAGCCTTGGCCAGAAGTGTTGAGCACTAATGCGATTTTCATACAAAACTGGAAAGTTTAGTCCATCGTTTCCATCTTTGTTTAAGTTATTTTGACAATTAATTTAGACTAATAGGCATGTTTTGTTGAAGTTAGTAGTAACTGCATAGAATATTTGCAATATGTCGCACCGACTTAAATTTACATTTTTGGTACCTTCAGTTTTCATATTTTTTAAGTACCTTGAATGTGTTATTAAGTGAAGTTTTCTATATTTATAAATAAAATATAACATTTACCGTTACCGTACATTGTTAGGATAGGGAAATAATGCTTAACATCAAAATTGTAAACAAAAAACACCTATGCTCAACACTTCTGGCCAAGGCTGTATAATAATATATATTGCAGGTACGTACCAAAAAAGCAAAATTTACAAAATCAGACCCAATATTTAGGAGCGTCTCATGTTAAAGAACTATCCATAATATAACCAAAACATACATGTTATAATACTATGATTAATTTTAAAGCCTGGATTATGCTCAGCTATCATTGATTTTGATTTTATATAAAATATTTTAACAGTACATATAATATTAACGAAACTTTATTCAGCATCCAAAATTCAGAGGCTGTAAATGCTGTTTGTTGCAGCTAAGTCCATAAGCCTTTAAGTACACATTACACTCAAATTCAATGAAATTGGGTACCTTCTCAAAATCGGTAGAAATCTATCATTTCTATCATTTTATACTTTCTTTCTGCTAAAACGTGATCGTTGTTATCCCATTACTATTGTTAGAAAGATACGCTAATTGACCCAACGATAGTTATCTACCTTATTAGTAGGTAACGTAACAGTTATCTATTATATTAACCAGTTAACTTATTAACACCATACTTGACAAAAGTGCGTCGGTTTCTCGAGAGATGGCGCTAGTGGTAGGCAATGGAAACAAACAGCTGTTAAGTAATAACAATTTAATATCGGTTTTGCGATTTCAACTAAAGTAGGTAAAGATTAAAATTTTCCTTGCCTCTTAATGAAACTTGCCTAGGCTTAAAAAAAAAACCTATTTGCAAAATACAAGATTTTTTTAAAGTGACTGTTTTAATTAGGTACGTCTATTTTTGATATGGATTTTAAAATAGATGACAGTTTTTAATATATAATTCGATTCTTTTTGAGGTGTCATGCTAAAAAAGGACTTGAGTCACGACTTAATAATTACTTCCTTACATTGTAGTTTTATTAGCATGAGTCTCGTAATACTGAATCCTTTTCATTTATCCTTTTTTTTATAGACACAAATAGGTAAGTACTTATAAGTCTTAACTAGTTTAAGTCTAAGCTTTATTCAGTATACAAAGTAACAGTAGGTATACTCGTAGTACATAATATTTGATTTGGACAATGGACATCTTAAAAATCATATTTGAATACCTAGTTGCATAAATATTGGATTCTGACATAAATAGAAATAGTAGTACAGTCGCCATCAAATATATGTGAGCGGCCACAGTACTCAAAAATATCTAGACATGCACTTTACCTACCTTGACAATACAGGCGTTGTTCAGATATTTGTGACCACCTTCGCTGCTCCGATATATCTGATGGCGATTGTACTTGTTACTCTTCGATAAAACGACAGAGATGTCAAGGATGCAGTTTTAGACTGCATATTATAACTCTTGGGTTTTCACCAGTAAAAAAAGAGCCAACAACTCCCTTTTGACTGCTGGTTACAAGTTTTCACGGGCTGCTGTGTCCGCGTCTCTTCTCTTCTTCTTTATATTCATACTTTAACCTATAAACGCATAACCCACCTTCCTACATGGCGTATCGGCCAAACGGCCGTTCCATCACGCATCAGTCAGGTCACAAAACCGCCTGCACCTTGCCTCCCGCCGCGCTTTTCAAAAAAGAACCCGTCGAAACAAACTTCCGTCTTGCTCGCACTCGGGTTTACAAAGATATGGGTGGCTCTGTCGTCGATCTTCTTTTTTTACCCCTGATTACTCTCAACAGGGATGTGGTTTCGAACGCTTAGAGAGTAAAGGCGAAAAGAAATTAAATTAGGCTAGTTTGGTCTAGTAAGTATAGTTAGTACCTGTATAACAAAAATATGATGTAAAAAACCTACTTAAAAAAATGAAAAAGTGTCATTCTAAATGAAAATATACACAAAAACTCTTGAGTAATATTTATGAATTTCTTTTAAAAAAATACATAGATTTAGGAGAGAAAGGTTCTTCACAACGAAGTCTAGACTTGAGAGCAGCCCCTTACACGTACAAATTAGACTGACGATTTGGGATAGGGATATTAGGGAGCATTTGGTTAAGACTACGCCCAAAAATGTAGGTCTTTCTGTTAGTCATAATCACGACAGCTTTTTGGACGATTTTAATGCCTATATCTTTGCGAGTCATGATCATTACACATCATTTAACTATAGGTTATCCACTGCTGATGCATAAGCTCATCGAATACGCCAACTATCTTGGTCCTAAGATCTCATCTAAAAGTAACCCAACCGTCTTCCGAATGTCGTCGCCGCGACGCCAACTCCAAATTGTAAGTGTCAAAGTTGATGAAAGTAACTTCAAAGTCCTAGATACTCTGACTCACTTGAAGGACTCACACTCTGTAAGCATGCACAACACACAGGACACACACATGCGCGTTTGTTTAGGCATTGTACCTAGTTGCGACTTGGAACAGACGGAAAAAAAACTAAGTTTGATGTGATTCTAACGAATTGCGTTAGAGCGGGTTGGAGGTTTTGTCTGGCTTTCATTTCGTTATGAAGTTACGTGTGGGTTCCTATATGGTTGGACTAGTTTTGGCTGCGGATTTTCTCTAGCAATTTCAATATAAAATGTATTGATAGCGTCATACGAATTAGGTAGGTATGGGATGTGATGTGGGATGTATCTACAGGGTGAATACATGTTGACTCCTATGGAACAGAAGATGCCTGGAGTTACACTGTTTTTTTGTTACTAGCAAAGAAATTTCGTCTACTAGTAACTTAACTTTTGGGGCTTCAGAACTAAGTTCGCTTGTCCTTTTTTTCAGTGTATGGTTCATGATTCCGATCATACTACACTTATAGGATGACCCGTAAGGTTTTCTAAAGGGCCATGGAATATAGTATGTAAGTATGTATTGCGAGGCATTATCTAATGCATTTAAAATATAATCCCAATTCTCAAATAAAATTACCAAACCGTAGCATAATCAGCGGATGACTAAAATGAGACTGGGCTGGATACGTCTGCTGTATGCCAGAAGACTTATGGGCTAATACAACCACCTTGTCTCACAAGAACTATTGTAATATTCAACACAATATGTATAGTATTGTATAAAAACATGGAATGATATCAAAGATCGAGGCCAGGGTCAGGGCAGACCAAGAAAATGCTTCAGCCGAGCGATGCGTCTCTTGCTGTGTGGTTGGAGACTGCTCAAGATAAGTGGAAATATGGGATGCCATCGCCCAGTAGTTGGATACTCTTAGCTGTTAAATGTAACCTTTCAACTACATCATTCTGCAGCATTTAAACCAACCAAAACACAAATTCATTACAACCGTTTTTGCACACATTGCAAACATTCGTATATCGCCTTAATTAACCAAACGTCAAATAATATTACCAGTCGGCAACATCAAAGGGATCCATTTTCTCAATAATTACAATTTCCGCCGCATCCGCTCCAGCTCTATGCAACCACGCATAAGAGCAGTACGATCATTGGAAAACTAGTTTGAATTTGGACTTAATTGCGTTTTAATACGATACATAATTGAACTAGTTATCAAAGGGCTGTTGCGTCTCTTATTTGTATAGGTGGAATTATTATCAAAGCATATTACAGCTGTCAATTAACAACTGAAATACGGTAAAAAGGTATAGGAATAAGCTGCTATAAAATTGTACGTATAATTATTAATTATTTTCAATGTGATAATGTTGTGTCTATAACAGCCTCGCCCGGAACCATGGAAAGAAAAAAATTACAACAATACTACCAAAACGATTAATTAGTAAAAAGAGTGAAAAGAGTCACGCAAGCTTCACTCCCCTCGTTACATCCGTCGATGGAGTCTTCGCTCCGCAAATGTCCAACTTTATCAAACATCTCGGTGAAGCCATCGCTGACCGGTGGCAGAGACCCCTTAGTATTGTATTGGGCTGGCTAAGATCCAAAATTATAATTTCGATAATCCGACCCACTAGCATGTGTATCCGTGGGACACGGCACAGATTCAAATCCACCCAACATTTCTTCAGTTTCATCGACGGTGCTGCCCTACCCAGCCCGTCTACCTCTGCCCTGCACTAGCGCCACGTTCTTGTTGTTGGCTAATGATTTATTAAAATTGTAACACTATTTTACGTTAAATAAATCATTTGAATATTAAAAAAAAAAAATGTAAAATAGATTATTATAACCGATACTACAATCTTGTATGCAAAACTAATAGATAGTTCTTTTATATAAATAGATAGTTCTTCAAACATTAATATGCACATTGGTTTAGTTATTTATACTATGTGAACAATTGTCCCAGAATTTAATAGATTTTCTCGTTCAGATAACAGTATTGTCACTGTGACAGTTACGATTATTAGTTAAATGAGGTTTGTAAGATGTTTATGAATAAGGGGGCAAACTATTGAAAGTAGAACGTAGAAATTAGGTAAAAGTCTTAGGTTAGGAAAGGCTCTATTAGGAAAAAATTGGATTTACCGGTAAGGCCTGGGATGTGTACCACAAAAAAGTCCTTTTTTTATTCAAGGTCGGACTGAGGGAATAAAATCGTGGTTAAAAATTTACATCTTCTCTCTATACTAGAAAAAGGTTTGGCTTCAGATTATTAATAATATAATAATTATATATTATATTATATTATATTTTTGATAATTTGATATTTTGCTAATCGTGCTGAATGTCACCTTTAGAAGTTTTAAGAAAAGCGAGCGAGGGGGCGAGAAGTGGTGGCTCACGGAGAGCCGTTTTGCTGCATTGATCGTAGCAAATGGAAATCCGTGATCTCTGATGCCTACCCCATTTGGGATATAGGCGTGATTGTATGTATGTATGTATGTATGTAAGTTTTAAGAAGGACAGAGAAAATTACAATTGCGAATTCCTTCATGGCTGCACTTCTCAATGGCAGTTGATTCTCAATATACAAAATGAAGACAACATGCTCAGCGAAAAATGTGAAATAAAATTTAATTTACAAAGCATTTTTGAATTGCCTCGACATCTACTATAAATAGGTACTTAATATAAAAATGCCACTTTACAAAGAAGCAGTGACAAAATAAAAAATATAACTCTACTGATGGAAATTAAAATAACATTTGATATTAAATATTTAAGGGGGTGAAAAGGGGGTTAAGAGTTTTAACCACAGATAACCTCAACACTAGATAGATCATAAGTACAACTCGGGGTCACCACGCATCAGTGCTCCCGTACTAATTTTGTATGAGAGCGCGACCGCGTATTTCAATTGCGGTAACGTTTTTGAGCATTACTCATGTGGATTAAAAATATCCACAAAAATCAAGTTACAGGGGTGAACCTGGATCGTTATAGGTACTACAAATTGGTGTATAAATACTATTGAGATTTGCTGTTCGGATCGTAGAAATTTACGAATAAAATTGCACTGATGTGTGGTGACCTCGTGCTCCCTGTAAAAGTTTAATGATGAGGTGTCTGTGTAGTCTGTGGTTTTAACAAACGGTGACGGTACGTTCGAATAATAGACAAATCTAATGTAATCCACGTAATTAAACGTAAAATCAGGCAATAATACCTACTCAAAACCTTCCCTACTATACCAGTTGGGAAGGTTTTTATTTTTATACCAGTACATACCTTAACTTAACGTTACCATAATTTAACTCTCCATATCTCGTTATCACGACTATCACGAGGCGGCAGACGAACAAAAAACGGAAGAAAAAACCACCAACCGTCCTTGAGATCATATGGGCTCAACAGCTGATGGTACCTGACACTGCGCACGGGCACCCACACATAAACATCCCTGTGTTAATACCGATCATGTTAATTTCAACCCTAGGGTTGACTTAGTAAGGTTTCTTTTCCAATGATGGGTTTTATCGTCCTCACGTGAAACATGAATGTAGTAGTGGCGGACGCGGTTAAAGGGATTTGGACTCTGTTTCAATTGGATTTAGTTTTATATTGTGATGTATCGTATTGAATTATAGGTTATGTGGTTAAAAGGAGAAATAGGGTTGTCGTTACTTGTTACCTAAAAATAAACTTTAATAGTAAGTTGGAAAGTTGATTTTAAAACGAATTTGCTTGTGGTATGGCCTGGAGTTTTATGTCGTTTTTTTGACTTCCCGGTATTGTATGGGTATTTGAGTTGTTGGAAGAATATGGACGTTTGTGAAAGTACATAATGAGTGTTTGGGTATTTAATTAAGGTGCCATTTATCGGTTATGAGTGACATTTCTATAGACTATACCGCAAAGAAATATTCCGGTAAGAAATAATTAACCAGCCTTATACAATGAGGGTCGTGCTCTTTTGGTAACTGATAAGACAATTAATTGATGTTTCAAAATAAGACTTGTAGTCCGCCTCGAACTGAGAACTCGCGATTTACTTGAAAACGACATGACCAATATAACAAGACCCCAAGGAGGATTTTATTTCTCCTTCTAGCTCCATAACCACTTGATCGATCCTGCTCATATACGAAATTACAAATTTTATGTACCTCTGCTACATCCCCAAGAAATTTCATAAAGATCAGAAAAACGTTACTAAAGTTATCGTCGGACAAACTATCGAAATCGAAAAGCCATCCAAATGCCGAGACGTCCCAGTAGCCAGGTGACAGTTCGGTCTGGAGTTTGTTTGTAAGAACTCACTTCGCTTACGCTCCGCGAGTTCGAATAAAAAACTTATTAATTTTTTACTTTAGTTTGTTGTTTCAATTATCTCTGTTACAACTCACCCCAGTCTCCCCGAATCGCTTTAAATCAAGTGACAAACAGACAAATTGACAAAATTAATCACTCCCTAGGGCCGACAGATGGGCTGATCCATCAATGACAACATTACGATACAATTGTCATGTCAATATGTCATGACTTGCATATTGGTGCCAAGAAACATAAATTGTAAATGTATGATTTTTTTATCGAAAGTTGAACAACATGGCGATCTTGTCTTAATTTAAAGAGTTTGACTCAGTTTTACGAGACTCACTCAGAGTTTCTACTTCAGTCTTGAGAGTCTTGAGTCATGACTCGTTCAGTTTGTGTAGACTTTTTAGAGCGTTACATCTATATAAAGGTACGTAAATGTCGTTAAATAAAAAATCAGAGAGACATCATTGAAATTAACGGCCTCCATATACTAGTTGGTAGTGACCCTGCCTACGAAGCTGGAGTTTCCGGGTACGAATCCTGGTAAGGGCATTTATTTGTGTGCTAATCTCAAATATTTGTTCTTGAGTTATGGATGTTTTCTACGTATATAAGTATGTATTTATCTATCTAAGTATGTATATCGTCGCCTAGCACCCATAGTACAAGCTTTGCTTAGTTTGGGGTTAGGTTTATTTGTGTAAGATTGTCCCCATATATTTATTTATTTATTTATTATGTGCATTTACCTTCTTATTTATAAACGTCTCATTAGCCTTGTTTGAAGTAATGATTCTGCTATGTCTTAACTATTTATGTTCGTAAATTGGCGATTTTAAAGAACATCACTTTTGAAAACCGTGTAAAATTTATAAAGTTTAAGTCATTTATATTGTACCAATAGTACGTAGCACTATTATCACTATAATTATGCGGCTGTACTCAACTGTGTTTAGTCACTACGCGCAACATGTTTCGGAGAGCTTAGGTCTCCATCCTCAAGCACTAAGAGTGCTAGGAGAATACAACTAGCTACAGCCGCATGTAGTGATAATATTGTTAATATGTTTCACGAACGTTTAAATTCAGTACGTAGCACAATGCTTTCAAAACTTTCAAACATCAAATTCCTTCAAATTCACACAAACATAGCTTTAAACTTTCTCAGCCTCTGCAACATCGTCAGTAGCTCCAAGGGGCAGGTAGTATTTTTTTCCAAAAGGCCAACCAGTTGGACTGAAATAAAAACATAACTCGCCAAGATTAATGGTGCACCCACAGATAAGAGGTTTCGAGTTGTAATAGATTTTTTATAGAAATAATTGTTAAGAAGCTTTTGCGAATACACGTGATTATAAAAGTCGAAAGAGGAGATTATGGATTAGACAAAGTTCTTTTGATATTGACAGTGTTTAATGTGGCTTGATTAATTTGATTATGATTGAGTTATGGGATTAGCTTACAAGCGTGGAAGACGTTAAAAATTTTACTCCATTTTTAAGTCCTTTACAACTTGATTTTGTAAAACTGTAATGCTTGTAAATAAGATAAATTGCTCATCTGCGTAAGTTCCTCCATCTTACAGAAAAACGCAGTCAAATAGCACTAGACCTAACTCAACAACTCAGCTACTAAGACTTACGTGATGGACGCAAATTTATCTACCATATCATTTATTTTTCACCTCAGCAGTTCGAACAAGCCTACTTTCCTCACTCCCTGGAGTGACAAAAGCGCGACTTTCCTCACTCCAGGGAGTGAAATTTTGTTTCTAGAAGCTTTTCGTCATAATGATGATGGCTTTCAATGTGTAAAATGAATGTAAATAAATGTGTTTTTTTAGCTTTAATATGTTCTCAGTTCTCACTACTGAGGTGAAAAGTTGTATGTGTCACACGAGAGGAAAGTTTTTTTACATTTCGTGTTCTTGAGATCCCTCGCTACGCTCAGAATTCAAACTTAGAATCACTCGCTTCGCTCGTGATTCAATTATAGAATCTTTCGCTTACTCGGGACTCAAAATCAACACTCGTTGTAGTGAAAGTCAATACAAGTCACTACTCTTTGATTCAGTCATTGCTGTCAACTGCCATACATGGCGCACAAAATTTGTTCTAGATGTCACATCTAGTAGGTTCTACCTACATAATAAATCAATGCCTAGATATAACCAGAGACTATAGGTATAGAGATATAGACGACCACAGCCTAAGAACTTTTTGAAGCTCATGTCGATTGCGCCATCTATGTCAAAGCCCCCTAAAAATACCGAATATGTAAGAGAAATGTCACCGGCACTGCTACTCCACCTAGTAGTGTACTACTAGTACGATATTTGTTACTAGGTGACCCACCCACCCACACCCACAAGATGGACAGACGACCTTATAAAGGTCGCCGGAAGACGCTGGATGCAAGTCGCTTCCGACCGATACTTATGGAGGTCCAAAGGGGAGGCCTATGTTCAGCAGTGAACGTCTTATGGCTGAGATGATGATGATGATGATGATTCGGTATCTTTAGGGGGCTTTGACATAGATGGCGCAATCGACATGAGCTTCAAAAAGTTCTTAGGCTGTGGTCGTCTATATCTCTATAGTCTCTGATATAACGTTGTAGTTCGCTAGCAATGTCATTTCGCGAACATTTGTAAATACATAGGGTTAAAAACACCCCGCTACAATTTCATTTCATTTCATTTTCGTCCTACGCAGAACACATCGCAACTTTATATGAAGTTTTGTACATTTATTTAATTTGCGAACTCCTTTCTCGAGATTTGATGAGAATAATTGTGTTATTTGGTTGGAACAAACTGGCTTGAAGTTATAGGTGAAGTTTTGAAGGCAATTATGTTGGATAAGCCTTATTTACAGCTATTTTGAATTTTGTATTACATTTAAATGTTTGAAAGGAAAGGGAAAGTTATTTAGAGGTTATTTAAATGTCAACAGCTCAACGAAGTTCATATTTGGTTCACTCGGGGTACTTGGATATCTTTAAGTTCATATTTTGTATACATAAAAAATAACATTTAACATGGCTTAAAAACAAATAATTTGAATGCAATCAAGATAAATATTCTGTGTTAAATAGACACTTAGTTGTTACTTTTAAATTTAAGTATATTTCGCTGACTTTTTCAAATTTAGCTATACCGGGTATTTCCTGTAATAGGAACAATAAATTAAAACGTAGATTCTACTCCTTAAACCAGACAAAGTTTGTTCAGCAACTTTTAAAAATAACTTATGTTTTTTTAAAGAATGTGTTTATTACTATAACAAACACGTAAATATAATTATAATATATATAATTAATAAGATTTAACAACACTACTTACTTAAAAACATTATTTATCAATAAAAGGCTCGTTTCGGCTCCTACCTGTTCCAAAAGTGCCAACGCGTTTGATTTTTATAACATTTTAAAGTTTATTCCAAATTTGATTGTCTTCAGGGTGAAAAGACAGACAAGCACTAACAATTAGTCGGATTTTAACGTATATACATTGAAAATACTATTTAGTTTGTATGAAAAACAGAAAATCTACAAAATGCATATATTTAAGAAGTTGTTAAACAAAAGTTTTATTGTTTGAGAAGTAGAATATACGTTTTAATCTGTTGCTCTTATTACAGGAAACACCCTGCATATCTCAGATTGTCATGCAAAATATATAAACATTTGTCCCATATTCAATAATAGTTATTTGTTATACAAGGGGTGAAAGTTGTATTTTACGTGCGAGTGTTATTTGAAACACGAGCTAGCGAAAGGATTCTATTATTGACCACGAGCGAAGCGAGTGGTTCAAAAATAGAATCCTGAGCATAGCGAGTGTTTCAATACACGAGACGTAAAATAACTTTCACCCGTGTATAACACAAAACTTTTCACCTCACTACAGCGTGGAAAATAAGAAATATAAGAAAAAGGGTGCATTTTGCACAGTTTCCCGTAATTCCTCAGGTGTTAATACTTCTTCACATCACTCGAATCACTCATTTTTAACAAAACAAACTAGAAAAACATGCGAATATATTTTAACGTTGATATGATGGCTGAATTGAAATGAAATTTTGACGTAAAAGGTTTTTTTAAATGTCAGATGCGTTTTGTTCGTACTTAGACTTATTGGGCTGTCAAAAAATTTTATCCGTTTTTACAACAAGAATGAAGATTAATGTTGAATGCTGACATTTACGAATTAAAATAAAGTTATAAGACTGCATTTAGTATTTTTTACTCGATGCAGTTCATTAATTGTGATATTAAAAATTCAGCACTTTTAACGTTTTACGTTTTGTTAGCTGTCAAATGTCACTTAAGCTGTGTTCAAATGTCAAAACTCTTTCACCACATGTGGATAAAAAGCGATTTTCAGAATAGATATTAAACAAACAAAAAGGGCTTTCCGAGCTAGTGAGGTGAAAATACCTTTAGCTTTGCCGCAGTTGGATAAAATTTGCTATATAAAAGCGTATGAAATAGTTAGAAATTGTTGTGTCGAGTTTTGAGTGTTCAATACACGTTTACAAAGCGTATGACCTAAAATTGATTGTAGTTCAAAAACTTTTTATTTTGGTAGCTTTGCAAATACTATATCAGACCTAAAACAAACGAAATGAACAAAATGTTTTTTTTATTACTTTGTATTTGTATTGAGTTAGCATTTGTTTTGTACCTATGTATATTTATTCATTATATATATTATGACTATATTCTATTGCCAATTTCATATGTAAAGAGAACATATGTTTTTAAGAGAGCAAACGTTTTGTTGTTTTATTCATCATCACAGTTTTTTTAATTCATATTGCAAACAGATTGATGACGTCGCTAACAATGATTATGGCTTTTGGTTCTAATAATACCCCAAGTTCTATAAATTAAACGTCCAACGAAAATTCTAACATCGTTCCTACGGCCTCTAAAATGACCCTACACCAAGACCGCTTCCTCAAAAAACGTCGAAAATTCATTACATAATCAATAGCACTTGCGACCTTTTTTGACCGAGTTAAAACGCAAGGTCTTAAAACCTCTGAAGGGTAAACATAAACGAAGACTTCACACATGGCCCGTGAAAAAAAAACAATTTACGATGTATTGTGAGCTTTACCAAGCTAATTTCAGCCTTAAATAAATACCGCAGGGTTGTAATTTGAAAGACGCGGTGTGTTTGTAAAGAAATATCAGCTGTTTGGACGAGTTTTGGAAAGGGCAGAGGAAGCGAAATAGATAAGTAACTACAGCATGCACACTGCCTTTAAAATTATATGTTTCATGTCATGTAATGATGAGGAGTGAATTTTCTGTTTAGATGTAAGTTGTCATAGAAAACATAGTAATATAAAATATATTTAAACTTTGATATTACAATTGCGAGTGTTGTTGAATAAAATTATTGAGCTGTCCAAACTTTTTGAATGTAATTGGCTTTGAATAATTATAATTGGTAAATAATTAAACTAAGATAAGTATTTGCATAGGTAACTATACAACTCATATGGACTGTACAGATAACATTTTAACTTTTTATTGAAATGTTAAAATAAAGTTAATATCCTATTATTTATTTGTAATGGATTTGTTATCAATATGATCTTCTATTGGCCGCAAAAAAAATTGATTATGAAAACCAATTTCGCTAAAACTAAGATACTAAGCAACCTCCGTTTTACATCCATTTGACATGCACTTGGTGGCCATAACTAATAACAAGAAAAGGGGCATCTCAATAAACTTTACCTCACTTCTGACAGATCCAATTCTGTCCAATACAACAAATCATTAACTATTGGAATAGGCCATTAGTTTATTAGACCCCCGGGAGACTGCACTCAAAATACTGGCAAGTCCTAAAGACATTACTAATTCTGCAAGTGACGCAATATTTACACAAAAACTTAAAAAAATGTTAACCGAACTTACATGTTATACGATAAGTGAATTTACCCAAAGGTCTACTAATGCTAACCCATAATAGTGTAATGATAATAGGTAACATTTTATGTCCTATTCATGTAACTACCATTGTAATGTAATTATCTTGACTTACGTAAATTATAAATATAGAAAACTTCACTTAATAACACTTTCAAGGTACTTAAAAAATATGAAAACAGAAGGTACCAAAAACGTAAATTTAAGTCGGTGCGACATATTGCAAATATTCTATGCAGTTACTACTAACTTCAAGAAAACATGCCTATTAGTTTAAATTAATTGACAAAATAACTTAAACAAAGATGGAAACGATGGACTAAATTTTCCAGTTTTGTATGAAAATCGCATTGGTGCTCAACACTTCTGGCCAAGGCTGTACCTACAGTAACAAGTACCCTACCGTAACTAGTACCTACTTAACCTAATATCTTAACATAAATGACATGTAAAATTATTTATAATTTTATCAATAAATATCTCATTTCTCATTTCTCAACGTCAGGTAAAATGCAGACAGGCCAAACAGGGCATGCCAAACATCAACTGCAGACTCACCAGGACACTTCTCCAACTTTTTGAAGCTCCTGTCACTTGCGCCATCTATGTCAAAGCCACCTAATGATACCGAAAATGTAAGAAAAATGTCACCCGCACTGCTACTCCACCTAGAAACAAATAGCGTATTAGTAGTACACTAGTAGCTACTAGGTGGAGTAGCAGTGCAGGTGACATGTTTCTTACATTTTCGGTATCATTAGGTGGCTTTGACATAGATGGCGCAATTGACAGGAGCTTCAAAAAGTTCTTAGGCTGTGGTTGTCTATATCTCTATAGTCTCTGGTATCGTATATCTGTAGGGCAGATGCCCCGGTTTTGGCCACTTTAAGGAAATCCGATTCAAGATAGTAACCAGTGTAATAACAGGTCATGGACCATTTAATGAACATCTTTTCCACATAGGTGTTACAGACAGTCCCCTGTTCCGAGGGTGCATGGAGACAAAAAGAAACAGCCGCTCACGTGGTGCTGGAATGCGATGGAGTAGCCCCATATAGGGCTACACATCTCGGTTCCCAGAGAAATCTCCCTGAGGTCCTACTCAACATAAAAGGTTTGATAGGGTTCCTTGAGGAGTTGGGATGGCTGCACTAGCCACTCACCCATTACGCAAAATAGGCGCTAGACGTAGAGTTGCTGAAACCTGCTTGTTCTACAATACAATAGGCAATTAATTACTACAATAATTTACATGCATTTGTGCCTTTCTTTGTCGACATCTGAATATCAACTGTGAATCAACGTGCCTCTATAGTCAGTACTCCCTATACAAAAGTACTTCTTATACAATATAACCATTCAAAATAACTATAGCCCTCCCATAATTGTACTACGGGAGGGAAATAGGGCATTGTTTGACAACCGGTATTCGCACGTGGGGATCACAACTCGTGGGGTGGGGGTCAATGACTTGCCTGAATGGTAATCGTTAAGATTTGCTTAGGAATCGAGTGGTTTGTTGAGAGTTTAGTTTAATGTTTTGTGGTAACGAACTATGGTTATTGTTAGGTTTGCTGAACAAGTTCTGGGAATGTTTGTATTTAAGCAATCCTAGACATTGTATTTAATATTAATCTCCGCCTGCGTGGAAATCGTTCACAAAATTCAACCCCGATCATACTCCTAAAATTTTTATCATTATTTCTTAGCGGAGGAACATATTTTCTACTCGTATCTACTTTTGACGATTTTAGGCTGTGCAATCAGATGTGTCCGCAGACAAATCCGTGTTCAATTCGCGCTATATACATAGACGGATCTGTCCACCAGGCATATCCGTCGGATAAATCCCTAGCTAATTTTATGGGACTGATTTATTCCTTACCTACCTTATAGAAAATCGTTGGTAAAAATAAATAGGCACCTATTACAAGTTTGATGATGATGATGATGATGATGATACAAGTTCAAAGGAAAAAATCCATGGAAATGGATAAAAGTTGTAGGTAAGGTAGGTAATTTGTTGAAACTAATTTGTAGTTGAAGCGACCATAGACAATAACTCTTTCGAATCTTTTATCAATAATTAAACAACGTAGCATACCTAATGGATTTAAAAAAGTTACTCACTAATAAAGCTTCACCATTTTTTACCAAAAGCCCCATGTTAATAATTCAATATTGATTTATGGACAACCTTCCCTATTTCATTTTTTATTCACTTGTGCATCCCTAATTTATATACAAACGAATTTAAACCTCTATTCTAGGACTTTAATGTTCAAAATCATTCAACTTCAAGTCAGATGCGTTTTGTTTTTATATTGCGTGAGCTAATTGTAAAAGATAACAACCAGCGTTCCGCAGTTTATCCAAATGTGAGTCATAAGAGTGTATCCATAAAGTTGTCATTGCTTCTATTGGTTAACTGCAGTTTGAACTTGTTTATTACAAAATTATATCCCTTGAAGAAGGCTTATTGTCCAGCAACAGGTAGTTCTCAGAAAAGGCAGCCGATTTCTTGGAAATGTTTTGGCATCACCCTGAAGTTTTATTATTACTATTCACTATTATTATGGTAAATAATAATACGGAGTGATTTGTATTAGTCACGGATGAGAAGAGGTTTGAGTTGATTCGTGTGTCGGAAAGAATAGGTACACACATAAGTAGAGGAAAAACGTTATAAATGGCTACATAAACTAAAACTACTTAAAAATATGCTAATATTAAAACTAGATTAAAAACTAAATAATACACACATAATATTGTAAGATGTCGGAATCCTACAATTTGGACATCTTAAAAAAATCTTACTATACTAAAATACTCAGGGTGTGTTGAAGTTGAAATGAGACTCAAAAGTTTTAGAGCACTATATTTTTGGGAACTATCTATAAGCTTTTAAATGAACCGTTTATTTAAAACTTCTGGCACTTCTGCCACTAATCTACTAACTTGAATTTTAAGTATTTGCTAAAGTAATATAACCAAATGCCTTTACAAAATAGACGCTGTATCAAGAGATTGAGAAAATGTAAAACCAAAACCCGTTAAAGCTAGTATGTTTATTTTATTTTCTATTTATTGTATAATCTGTGCCAAAACCGTTTAAGGCAAGACCTTAAAACTAAAAAAATAGTACATTTCGATATTAGTGCGGAAAGTATGTCATTACTTCACGAGACGGCTCGTGGCAAGACTCGGGACGAGTGAAGAATGACATTTACTCACGAGTATCGAACGACGTTAAAATTGACAATTATTCACTTTGAGGTTACTTTAGTACATGTATCCGAACGCTCCGCGCGGTGTGGTGCGGCGCTGTGATTGGCTGTCTGTCACTGTTATTAGCTGTGATTGGCTGGAAAAGTAAAAAGCACTAGTGCGCGATATCAAACTTTCCGCACGCTAAACCACTACAAGAAAAGGACTTTTTTGAGCAAGTGTATTAAAAATATAGTTTTTTAATAAGTGATTTTAATCTCAAGTCCAGAACAAAGAAGTCCATGCTGAGTATTCATTATACATTTATTCGCATAACATGTATTGTAAAATTACATATTAAAATCGATGTCAATGTTACATGATAGTATTGAATAAGTATAAATTTTCTCAAAAATGGGCCGCAATCATCGAGCAAATTCTTATTCAATAAGATCACGATTTATATTGAGACTCTACTTAGCGAAATGGATCAATGTAATTTATGGAGACATACCTAAGACAGCGTAACAGGAAATACTACAGGGAGACTAAAGTACTTAACACTTTTTCGTACGTAATACAGTTATAAAATACCACTGTTACACTCACGGCACTTTAGTAACGTCTCGCGACATGTTTCGGAGAGCCTAGGTCTCCATCTTCAAGCACTTACTTGAACCGGCCCGGCTCGCTAAATGAAATGTAAGAGGAAATGCCACCTGCACTGCTACTCCACCTAGTAACGAATAGTGTACCAGTAGTACACTAGTAGCTACTAGGTGGAGTAGCAGTGCAGCAGAAATTCTTTCTAATGTAGAAAATCTTTAGGCGGCTTTGACATATAGGTAATTCATTAGTCATTACTAATTCCCGTTGAATCTAGAAACTTTGAGCTGTAATGTGTTGTACCTCCTCGGGTTGCAGTACATGCCTCCCTAAGTGCGTACTTTAAGCTGGTCCTAAGTACTTATAGTTAACTTAATACTTTACATTGACAGATTTACACACATGTCCCCACGTTAAACATCATCCAAGTTCGCGTACTACAAACTTCCGAAACCACAGACACGAAATAGTTTTCAAATCAATAAACGTCAAAGACAAACTTGCCTGAAGTCAATAGAGCAAACTTTCAATATTCAAAAAAGGTTTTGCTAAATAAAATTTCAACTCACGAACGTTTCGGAACTGCCAAACTTAGATAGGGATGGGTAACCGCCGTAGCTTAGGAAACCGACGGCTTAATAAATAAAATTCGATGTTCAAGTAGATTGTATAATTTCCAAAATAGATGCTAGGTACCCAGTTTACAAAAGCAGTGCCAAAAACGGACAAGAAGGAAAGTGATTGATGACATGGAAAGTAACCAACAGTATTAAGTCAATATTAAAATGCGCATTAAGTACCAAAAATTGGACCAAATAAGGTAGTCGTATGGGGTCCCTATGATCCAGAATCCGTAGCAAAAAACAAAGACCTTTTCTCTTTTCCCAATTTGAACTCAGAATTTCAGACGCATGGATTAGTAGATTCTCTTAGTAACAGAAAACTTTCTTAAACTTAAGGCAGAAGCAAAATCAACCAACTCACAAACTTACTTAGCGGAAAACTAATTTACAAAATCGAAAACTCAGTTCACTAATACATTCTTACCTCTACTAAATGCATCTTGTTTCTTGTTAAGTAAGTACCCGAACTTTCGAATGTCGAGTTTCGGAAAACCAGACAAGTCCGGACATCACTAGAAAACTTACTCCAAAACTCTAGTCGGCCATAAACCTCCTGGTTGTAACATCTGTTGTATGGACAGACAGACCAACTACACTTTGCGTCCACCATATACCTTAGCTTTATAAGAATAAGATAAAATATCCCTTGCTTGGCTGTTACAAGAGATGGTAAGAGACTTTAGGTTCGTTCGAGACTATAGACTTAGCAAAATGAAGGAACATTTTAGAAAATTCACATTAAAACAATAGAGTGCGATCTTTTTTAATACTTTCGTACCTTTGTCTTGTTTTAAAGTTATTGTGAAATAAGAATTAAATACTTCCAGCAGAGTTCATTTAAACTGTATAGTTTTGAAAATAAACGTAAAGTTAAGAGAACTTCAAGTTTTAAAAACAATTTTAAATTGGTTTGACTTTCTTTTGTAGTAATAAATTATAAATGTTACAGACCAATTTGTTAGTGTGACTATGGGCTCCTAGGCTTGTTTACAAGTGTCGTAGAATGTATGAGCTCCCATATAAACTAGGACACTTCTCTTTCCGAACAAACTTTGCCTCAAAATGTTGTCAAAGAAACTAGACATGTTTATCCGTGTCTACCACCCTACGGTTGAGGTTCGTTTTAACGTCATGCAACAACAAGGTCAGGCATGTTTTAAACTCCATTAGAAAAGTCAATCTTAGCGATCGTTAGATCTCTCAGAAACCTTTGTCACCACTTTCTTGGTCAACTGTACCTTTCAAATCACGTAATGACATTAAATTGATATAATATACCTATTACACGGGAAAAAAAGCTTCCGGGATATTCTCAATCCAAGACATTATTATTTCCTAGAAAATTTTTCCTCGTGACAAGTATTTATTTCCTTTACCAAAAATATGATTCTTCGCTTAATAAAACCACGTTTCCTTAAAATAGAAATACAAAAATGTATTGTTTCAAGAGTATATTGAGTAAATAAGAGAGATTGTACTTTAATTAAACAAGTATTATCTTAGGTAAAAGAAAACTGTAAGAATATATTCGCTTCGTTATATTTAAAACTTTAATTTATTTTCGTTCAAGGAAATAAATCCTTGTCCCGAAGAAATATTTTCAACATAATATATTAATGTCTTAGATTGAGAATATCCCGGAAGCTTTTTTTTCCGTGTACGGCATTAGTAAGCTTCATAATTACGGGACACTTACGTTGATATAACTATATCACCTGCCAGCATCTTAGTTTAATAAGTCTACAATGCATCCCTTAGTTAATGAAGCAATACTCTGTTTATAGGCTTCGCGGCACAGATTAATCAAAGCGAAATATTCATGCCGACACATGCCATGAAATTATAATAAACCGGCTGGCGTGAGGGCTGAAGCACGAGCTGAAGCGAGGATATATTTTAGCAGGGAGTTTTTTTACCCCAGTTCTACTACGAGGATTCACTGTGTTGATGGGTAAGGGAACAAAAACTCCCACTCGTCCATACACTGCGTCAATGCACCTTTTTGTACTTACCAGTTTTATACCACAAGGATACGGGCCCGCCTGGCAACTATATAGTCAGCAGCTATCTTTGACTATGGGAACTTGCAACTTCAGAGGGCGTCGCGGCGACAAAGTGATAAAAAAAAGGGAGTGATAAAGTGTGGAGAGGTAGCATAAAAGTCTTTAGGTACCTACATGAAAAAAACACGACTATGTCGGCACACCGCACGGTCGTACACCAACTGCAAAACTACATACCCATATGACGAATGAATCCATTCATATAAGCAGCAATTCTGCAGCTGATAGTACGAAGGTGCCAGAACTTTTTATACTGGATTGTCAATGGTGAAATATTCAGGGCTTTTAGATCGTTGTTGATACTTGTCGACCAAGTAGAGGACTTTCTTGTATCTTCCTTTACCCCGAGGTTTCTTGGGCATATTGAGTGCTGCTCAAACCAACTCTGCCCACATTGTCAAAAATGCATGCAGAGTTAGTAGTGTGATTGGATATTTTTAATGGAATACCGTGGTATTAGAAAACTGTATGTGGAAACAGGAATGGATTTTTAATTACTTTCCGCTGGTCGCTTACATTTGCGCCACATTTCGCACAAGGGTTTTAGAGCACGGGTGTAAAACAATACATCCGATGGAATGCCTCTGTCTGCACAATTAGAGTTGTACGGATTGTGACCCGCGAGCGATGATGCGAGAATTATTACATATATAAACCACTAGTTACGTCTGAATCATCATTTTCCTTGCAATTGTCCCGGGTTTTCACCACATTTTAAAGCCTGGGTTTCGTTCGGCAATCTAACAAAATTATGGATGAGGTATTGGCGCTAGTAGTTCAGTGGTACAGGTTTTTCGAGGAGCGACAGCCGCTGGACCTTCCAACTCTGATGCTATATGTAGAAAGCCTAGGATTCTAGGTGCGATTCCTTGTGTTGTATTAGCTTATAAATTTCAAAGGATTCTTAGAAAAACTGAAAGAGTATGGTATGTAAATACTTGAAGTGAAATGATCTAGTTTATGCATACTTTCCCAACAAATAGTAAAAGATAGAGCATATTTTTTTCAATGAACATGATATTACTCATTAAAACTCACACGATTTACATTCATAATAATTTAAAGACGGGACTTAACTAGGATCGCGTACACTTACTTTTATGACGTTTCGAGCGTTCGTAAAAGTAAATGTAAGTACTTAATTTTTTTTTACAATTTTATATTACACATATGAAAGTTATTGAACTCTTCCTTTTTAAAGCTCAACCCCTACGGCTCTGTAAATGGGGATGAAAGTTCTACCCAGACAAAGTCACAGATAGAGGAAAGTCAAGTATAAGCAATTCATGGATATTTAAATTCTCTGTTGCAAAAGGACATCTATTAGCCATGCGCGCAAGCTTTAAACTCATTAATCTTTGACAATGCGAGACATTAAGACAAGTTTAACTGCAACCAGTTAACCAGTTACAGTTAACCAGTGAGCATTTAATGATGCAGTTTGTTTCGGAGATTTGTTACACAAACTATCGCTTTGTCTTTGTGCTAATTAACTTAAATGTGGACAATGTAGTTAAAAGGATTCAGCGGTAATTCTTTAGTTGGGTTAGTGTTAGTGATAATGGGAAATGCAGGTAATGTTTAGAAATAAAGGAAATAGAAAAATCTACTAACTCTGGCGAGACCTGAATTCACTACTCCGGAATACTTGTCCTTCACTCTAGCCAACTGAGCTACTAAGACTTACCTGATGGCTGTGAATTTTTCCACCATAAGTATTTCTTTTTTTATATGCGTCTTAGAGAGACGCTCTCGTCCGGTAACTTGATCCTATAAAATTGCGTAGGCACTGGCATTTACGAATGCGACTACCATCTGACCTTACGACCCAGAGAGAACTGTATAGGCTTCATAGACATTAGCTCCGATTTCCTCACGATGTTTTCCTTGACCGAAAAGCAGATGTTCAATAATAAATTATATTTCGTACAAAAGTTCCGAAAAATTCAGTGTTACGAGCCGAGGGTTTGAACCCGAGACCTCCAGATTGAATGATGTCTTACACGGAAAAAAAAGCTTCCGGGATATTCTCAATCCAAGACATTATTATTATCTTGGAAATATTTCCTCGTGACAAGTATTTATTTCCTTTATCAAAAATATGATTCTTCGCTTAATAAAACCACGTTTTCTTAAAATAGAAATACAAAAATGTATTGTTTCAAGAGTATATTGAGTAAATAAGAGAGATTGTACTTTAATCAAACAAGTATTATCTTAGGTAAAAGAAAACTAGAGAATCTGTAAGAATATATTCGCTTCGTTATATTTAAAACTTTATTTTATTTTCGTTAAAGGAAATAAATGCTTGTCACGAGGAAATATTTTCAACATAATAAAATAATGTTTTAGATTGAGAATATCCCGGAAGCTTTTTTTTCCGTGTACCTCCACGCCAGGCTACCAGCGTTTCCCCGCTTTGACAACCTATCCCCTCTTTTTAGGGTCCCGTAGTCAACTAGGAACCCTTATTATAGTTTCGCTATGTCCGTCCGTACGTCCGTCCGTTCGTCTGTCCGCGGTTCAGCTCAGGGATCGTTAGAAATGTACAATACCAATTTCCTTCACGATATAAGCCCCAATTTGCGTACAGTCGGCTATTTCCCGGTATATTTGCCACTGCTATTAAGTACAGTCAGCGCGACAGGTATTTTCAATTAGCGTCGCCCAGGGCGCGAGTATCGCCAACCGAATGGAAGCAGTTTAATCATTAATGTCTTTTAGTTGCTGCCTTTATTATTGGGTGGAATAAAGCCTCATACGTATCAGTATTTACTGTCAGTAGCTACTAGTGTACTACTAGTACGCTATTTGTTACTAGGTGGAGTAGCAGTGCAGGTGACATTTCCTCTTACATTTCCGGTATCTTTAGGTGGCTTTCGGACAGAGGGCGCAATTGACGTGAGCTTCAAAAAGTTCTTAGGCTGTGGTCGTCTATATCTCTATAGTCTCTGTTACTGTATAATAATAATAAATATATAATATGCGCCAAGCTTATAGAAATTGACCTAATTCCAACTAAAGTAAGCCCAATAAAACTTGTGCCGTGGGTAGTTGGGGACGATATATATGTATATTAAGTAAATATTTAGAAAACATCCATATTTCAGAAACAAATATCGATGATAAACACACAAATGTACTGACTAGGATTCGAACCCGAAACCTGCTTTGTAGGCACTAGGCTAGTAGGCCGTGTAACTAACATAATATTATAATGATCCTTAGATGGGCCGTGGGCCGTGCTAAGGGAATATACCGGGAGATGGGCAGCAGCATCTTCCGAAAGCCTAAACAACAATAAACAAAAAAAAACTGCGCGCGCCAACTCGCCTGCCAAGCGTGGCTCGTATGGCAAACCCCCCCTTAAAGGGGAGGCCTATGTTCAGCAGTGGACGTCTCGTGGCTGAGATGATGATGATGATCCTAAGACCCCTAAAAACATTATTTCTAATAGAGCTCAACGTCATTAAAAGTATTCGATGCACCTACAACTGCAAGTTTTAGTTTAGGCGAGGCTTCCTAACCCAACTAACACATATCAGAGGTAATGTTCACTCCATGAATTAGAATAGGATGTGTTTAATATTGAAATGTAAAGTAATTTTAGATAAAGATAGTTTTACTTACTTGTTAGTTACTGCGTGCGACATGTTTCCCTGGCCGCGGCGACTGGTCACGAATCAGTTCATCTAGCACTCCTAGTGATTGAGGATGGAGACCTAAGCTCTCCGAAACATGTCGCGCGTAATGACTAAAATACAAGTGAGTCAAGCCGTGTTTATCTAGTGTTATTATGTCTTACGAAAGTTTAATTACCTAATCAATAAAGTAATTTTATAATTGTATACGTTGAGTTTTAAGAAAGTTTACAGCATAAAAACGTACTTTCTAGAGGTACTTACACTGATCAGATCGCTCTCAGATGAACCTTGCATCATCTCATAAACTTTAAAATAACTCTTATTCCGAAAGAAACGTTTTTATAGTTCAGATTTATGCTCTACACCACTAGCACACGAAATGCTTGCACAAATGCGGTATATATGGCCGAACCGCAATGCTATCCAACGTACCCTGACATCCCCTTCGTCCCGGACAAGTGAACTTTTACACACCAAAGGGGGTTATAGGTGGTTTTAAAGAGTTCATGTTATAATGGTCGTGCTGTAAGCTTTGACGATTTACAACACACTTTGATTTACTTTTAATGGGTGGTGCCCAAATTTACGTGGTAGTAAATCAATATGGCGCGATGGTTTCGTCTCTTTTATGAAGTGTTGTGTTTACTAGTTTCTGAATGATTCGGTTTCCGTGGTGATGCAATTGATGATGGATTTTGAATGTGTGGTGCGATGCACTGTGAGATTGCGTTCCGCCCTTCACGATGTTTTCCTTCAATGTTGTTGTGTTGTTGTTGTTGTCCTAAGGCACCCCAGAGGTGCAGAGGGCCTTCACTAACTCGCGCCACGCCTTCCTATCCTTAGCGACCCTTCTAGCCTCCTCCAAGCTCAGTCTCGCCGCTCGCAATTCACTCTCGACTGACGCCATGTGTGAACTGGGCGCCCAGAACCGCGCTGCTTATTTGGCGGGTTCCTTCAATAATAATTTTAAACAAAAAAGAACCTACTTCACTTAGGATCCGCTATTTGAAGAGGAAGTGCCCGAGTTGCTGTAAAAAACAGTGAAATCACTATAGATGTGCCTATGATGTTGAAGATTTCCCTCGATTACTCCAGGATCCCATCATCCGATCCTGACCTGGTAACAATGGGACCAACTGGGAAGTATACTCTTTCAAACAAAAAATAATTTTCGAAATCGATCCAGCCATCTTCGAATAAACGGTGAATATACCTACATAAAAAAAAACAGCAAACAAGTGACTCCCAAAAATGTGTTTTGGTACACAGTTTTATTTGCTGACTTTACTTAGTAGCATTGTCATATAAAACTACGTAAGTATACCAAATTTCAGACACCGGGAAGTGGTTGAAATTTAACTTACAAGATTTGATGCGTATAATGTCATAAACAAACAAAAATATGGGGTAAATAAAACTGTGTATACCAACGAATTGAGAACCTCCTCCTTCGAGAGCTTAAAGTCGGTTGACAAGGGATAAAACAAGCAAGAAGTTTTATGCAAAACACCTAATTTATGAAATATTCAGTATCTAATACATAAACCGGTAGCAGCCAGCCCATCATGAAAACCAATCACTGGGATATTATTACAAAACAATAACTTGGATGGAGGCTGCACGTGTATAATTGATAATGGGCTGTCACACGCAGCTCATACGGACTTTCACAGCTTTAAACGGTCTTCAAAGTAGATGATATTTAGAGCAGATTCGGTGGTTATACAGCCTTGGCCAGAAGTGTTGAGCATAGGTGTTTTTTGTTTACAATTTTGATGTTAAGCATTATTTCCCTATCCTAACAATGTACGGTAACGGTAAATGTTATATTTTATTTATAAATATAGAAAACTTCACTTAATAACACTTTCAAGGTACTTAAAAAACATGAAAACAGAAGGTACCAACAATGAAAATTTAAGTCGGTGCGACATATTGCAAATATTCTATGCAGTTACTACTAACTTCAACAAAACATGCCTATTAGTTTAAATTAATTGACAAAATAACTTAAACAAAGATGGAAACGATGGACTAAACTTTCCAGTTTTGTATGAAAATCGCATTGGTGCTCAACACTTCTGGCCAAGGCTGTAGTATCCGAGCATATAATTATGGTTAAAGTGTTTTGTGTTTCGATTTTTCTGAGACCAATGGGATGAGGAAACAACGTGGGTAGAGTAGTTTTAAAATTTAAAGTCTAATATATTTGTTCCTTTAACCGATTTTAATACCTCTGCCAAACGGGAGGTCTTCAAACTTATTTATTTTATATCTGATTAATTATTAATTATTATAGTCGATAGGTACCTACGGTTTTTTTACATTAGTTCCCACATAAGGCTCACATCACACCTAGCAGAATGGAGGCAGTATTGTATGGAGCTTTGTCGATGGTAGCTTAAATTTGTCATAGACCACCATACAATACTGTCTCCATTCCGCTAGGTGTGATGTGAGCCTAAGTGAATTGACGCATAACATGTAGCATAGGCAAATCTAAGAGTTCTCATACGGATGAACGGTTTTTATTGTTTTTTATCCACTCAGTTGCTTTGGGTAGCTCTAGCTACAGGGCGTCACCCTTATTACCTAGGCAATAGAGTCCACTGAAATGTTAAAACGTGATCTCTATAACACTTACGTAATTTTAAAGAAAATTTCAGATTTAAAAGTAATCTTCAAACCATAATATTTTTTACTTCATTCGTTCCATCAAGAAGGACATGATCGAGAAACAGCAATATATTATCACTTTATCAGTAATAAAATAACTCAAAAGCGGCACAATCGATTTTATAGAATATAGTTTTCATTGAAAGTATTTATCAAGACTCATTTCCACGAATTAATTTGAACGGGCGGACGCCCTTTTTTGAACTTTCACAGCTATTATCTACGAAACTATTAGTTTTATCCAAAAAATGTTTTAGAACACTCCTACTGTAACGTCTTACCCAGCCTAACCAACAGAATGAACAAACTGAAACTACTTAAACCTTGAAAGCTACTGAAAATAGAAACTACCTGAAACTTGAAAATAACTGAAACTTTTCTTTGTAATCAGGAATCTTATCGCTAAGGAAACACTTTAAAATAAACAACATATAGGCAAATAGAAAATTTATTCAAGTAATAAAAATTACTTTTAATGGAAAATTTAATGACTCTATAAACTATTATATCTAATGTAACCGTTAGATTGCATTAGATATACCGCCACAGTTCAAGGCCAAAGTATGTCAGAGAAAAACTGCAGCGGTGGTAAAAAACTCTGACGCCAAGTTTAACCTGCACACATACATAATAAATTGTGTAAAGTAAAAACACACATTTTATAAGAATAATACAGTTATGGCATAATTGTCTAGTGGTACACATTGGACTACATTATGATTAAGTAATAACCAAAGTCTTCTGAGGTGTGAGAAACGCTAACCAACAGAATCAAATCTGAATCATGCTCAAACAAACACAGAAAACCATAAATTAAAAGACAAATCAAAATATTACATAAATCGATTAAATGTTGATTTAAAGTATCATTAACCTACAAGCTTTTAAAACAAATAAACCTCATCAATATCTTACATCACAATTATATCTAAACGTTATCATGAAACGTACCTACTATTCTTACAAAATGCTATTGTTGACTATTTAAAAGAAACTATTCAAAATAAACGTTGAAACACAGTAAGGTTTAAGTAAAACAGAGGGATTTTACGAAGTATAAAAATACTAAAACCTGTAATCGTAAGGTTAAATATTAAAGGAACATTATATTATAACCATTGATGTAATGTTATTAAAAGACTTATTTATTAATATTGTGCTTCGAACATACGTTATAATGTAGGTATATATGGGAGTCGGATAGTAGGAATCTGGCTTATTTATGTCTTAATGGTAATCAAGATTATCACTAAAATAGAATAGCTGATTGCAGTCAACTATAAGGCTACTTGTTATACCTCATAGAATTACCGAGCATACGCCGATACTATAGGCAGATAGCTATGTCTAAAACAAAAGTCCCAACGTGAATAATTCCATGCATACCATCAGGTAAACGTCTTTAAGACTTGTATCCGAATGCGCAACCCTAAGGTCCCTAATACGACCATGCAAAACCCTAGTGGGGTGTCCGTCGACTGCATACGGCTATGCTTTCCCCTCAGGTGCTAACAAGTCAAGAGACCAAGCAACCCTTAAGGTTAATCTGATACTTAGACTTGCATTCGTATACAATACCTTCAGGTTAGGGCCCTATCGAGCATACATGCGCAAGCAACCACACAGATTTGCATATTGGAATATTTCACGTGTGGTGGATCAGAGCTACGAGTACTTCCTGAAACCGAGACTTATTTTAGTTAGGTATTCGACAATAGCACCCAGCACGGCTATAAACACGTCAATAATATGAGAGCAGCCCCTAATCTTATGAGACCAGCCATTCTATTGTAATTATTATTTGCAAAAGGTATGAACACAATTGTTAATTCATCTGTAAGCCATTGGATTAGGATTTGTTACCTTTTACCCATTAATATAATCGAAATGCTTAGCATTTATAATTACGGTTTATGTCCAAGTTGAATCATACTTAAAATATAGTTTGTACTTATAGCTAAATTGACCGCATATCTGAGCTTTACATTTGTAAATCTCAGAAATGACTAATCCTCTCACAGTAGAGTTCTGTACAAATTACCTATATCATCATTGACTCCAATGCAAACCGCCTCGTCCATATGGTAAGTTTGAAATATAATATATTTTTATATATATATATTGGAGTCTTTAACGATTTGCTATCGGCAAATAAATGATACAGACTCTCGTGGTGCGAGATCAGTGAGTAAACTCAGCTGTCTCCCTTCAACTCATTTTTCACTATAAAACATACTTCATGTATGAATCCACTTTAGACTCATCCACATAGTTTATTCCGAAGAATGAGCTCAAGCAAGGGATCTCTGAAGTAAAATGTACTTCTTGTATGAATCATATAAGATTTATTCAAGCAGTCCATTTTCAAAATATACTAAATTCACATAGATCGCCCTTTTCAAAGTTCTCTAAGTGAAAACCACTAAAGTCAGAATACACTGTAGGAAGAACGGTCGGTCCCTATAATAAAACACAGTTGCGTATTCCATCAACCTGGACCAAAACCACAACTAAGCTATATTGTTATTAAATAATTTTGGGTAATACCAAATACCTTTTGTCATAAATGGAATATGTTTTATAGCTTGTTGACATTTCCATTTATAACTACCTCATCGTTGGAACAATCACTAAATAAAATCCACTGTGACTGATTTTCCAACGACTACAATTTTAGAAGATAAATATAGTGTGTATTATATACATACTTATTTTAGTATATACATGGAAAGGAGCTATTGACTAGACTAATATTATTGGTCCATATAGAAATTGGTACGTATAGAATACTCATATCAATTTTGAATTTAATTATGTGACCAACTCGTATTTACGTCAACAATAGCATTTTTGTAATACATCCATGAAATATCACAGCATTTGCGAATCACGCAACCAGAACTTAATACCAAAGTGAAGGTCTTTACATGGGTTAACCATTTTGATTTCAAACCTCATTTAACAAGTGCAGTAAAATATTATATCATTTGTGGAAATGACATGTGATTCGCAAACAGCCAACAGCTGAACTAGATCACGTGGAACGGAAGTCACGAGTAACTTAAGAGCTTATAAATACTATCGATAGGTCATTAGAATGTAAGTACGTGTTAACAGATTCGTTAACGCCCTAAATGTTTTGATATATCAGAAGAATAAACGTCAACATGATGTAAACATATATAAGCCCTTCGCACTCGTGTAACTTCACATTACGATTTCACAACCGCCAGACACAAATTACTACTCTGCACTTTACTCAAATATATTTGAATCAAACATAATAAAGCCTTACTATTGGTATAAAACAAATTATATGTACGCTGTATTGTATTATGACTATTATCGCTATATTGTATTGTTACTATTCGTATATATCAATCTCTTATTAAAAGTTGAATCGCAAGATTAGATAATAATTATGTTACTGTACTCGTAAATAGTATACTCACTAACCATACTAACATAGAACTCGTAAACTCTTAACATTAACTTATTTCGTTTCCTGTTGGTGAGGATAGAGAAGCATGGAAAGAACTCACAAGAGCGCTTTTCGTATATCACCGCAGCGTGGCAATGTAACGAAGCGTGTCAGCTCGAACTGCTACGTCTGGCTCTGGAGTTTGCTCTGGATAGCCGCCCGCTGTCTCGGAAGTAATCAGCTCACGATGGCGGTTCGTCGTGCATCCGATGCTCGTGTACCGGGAAATATATACAAGTACAAGTTTATAACAATAATAGTAAACCGTACCGCATAGTAGTACCCAGTCAGTGTACTACTACGGTAAACTATATATTATTATTTAGATCAGCCAAGTTGGTACTAGATGTAAACCACTCATACTTCCAAAATATCTACATTTATTTATTGGTTAAACTATATCACTATTTGATCCTATAAGTAACAACTATTTCTCAGTCAATGTTTAACAACCATTGCTAAAGAAGGGTAAGGTAAATTGGTCTATAAGGCCGTATATCAATAAAAATCAACTCAATAATTATTTCAATAGATGGTAAAAACTTGTAGCGTATTCATTACCTATGTATGTATTATGGTATTCTCGATGGTATTTGCATGTAAGAATTTAACTAACCAACTTTGTATGAAAGTATAATGGCAATAACCTACATGTGCACCTGAAAGCTACTACCATTCCTTAATTATTACAAAAATAACCATAAAACGTAATTATTGTGATTACGCTAGATCAATGCATATACCATCATATTCAATTTATCAAATTCTAGTAGAGCTTTATTGTGTCACAATAACACACTCTAATAACCAAACACATGAGTTGACGAGTCCCCATCTCACTAGAAGGAAGTGATGTCATATAGCACAAATTAAAGATAGTATGTATTATAAGCATAAGCAATAAATCAAAAATAACCCACCGGGAACGGACTTCGACTGGATGACCGATTCTTCTCAATGATGCTGAAGTCTAGCGCTAGATTGCCTTGGTCCGGAACAGCTATGCCGGCAGCTCTCTGGAGCGCTCATCATCGATGTAGTTGAATCCAACTGAGCAGGCTGAAGAAGTAGACGCCCGTAGTTGCGTTGCACTACCGAAGCGAAGTCATCAACCGGGCGTCACAACAAAGAACTCCCCGATGCTTCTAATGATACTCGAGGCACCCTCTCGTAGCCAACGTAACCGGGAATTAGAGAGATAAACAAGAATTAACAAAATAATTAAATAATTTCACATTGTCGGCTTACTCATTCTGGACCCTATTATGAATTATTTGCAAGTATTCATCTACTAAAAATGGACCTACACTTTAAGTACAACGACCAGCAAAGAATGTTAATGTTATGAAATATTTTAATGCCACGGTAACAATATTAATTTACTCAAAACCTGCATTTTGAAAATGGACGTCGGCCAAATAAGTTCTAATTTTCAACTATAATTACTTACTTCGGAATACCCAACATACTTGCATGTAGACCATTAGGTCTTTTCCTAATTCCCATGAATCCATACACAAAATCACCATTATTTTGACCTATAAATGTCTACACACACTCAATTAAATGACGAAACATGAACAGATAGACAGACGTATTTAATAACGAACTGGAATTCCCACTCAATTCAATCTACACATCAACAATAGACTAATAATTTTACTTTTCCATTCTGATTAAATAATAATGTACGAGAAGGATATCGGTTTACTTAAAAACCCACGATCTTAAAATCCCAATCTATGCAATCACGCCCTACCCACTATTTTGTAAATGTTAACGCGACGATCCGTTACGTTATACGCCCTTGCTAATTAAAACCAAATGAATCTAAGTTCCTTACCGAGATATAAGTACTGATGTAGTGACTGTTGCTTGCGAACCTCGTGGAGCTCGAAATTCTTCATGCCACGGTCTGGAGCCCAGATCTTCTTTACCGAAGGAGCGTACAGGCTGTCTATTTCTCTTTTCTCTTGTATCTCCAGACCCTGGATAACTGATCTGTGAACACACTCAAACACCATTTCAACCTTACAACCTAAACTCACTGTCCTCCTTTTGACGCGACGCTCAGCTGAATAAAAAGCCACGATACCCCCTTTCACAACCTTAAATAGACTTTCCATGATTTTCGTGTGAACCCCCCGAAAGTCCTCCCCGTTCATTCAAACGTTTCTATACCCATTCAAAACTCATGATTTTGATTGGTGCAATTGACTAAACTCTCTTCTGATTGGTTGGCATTTTTCCCGCGTATTTTATACAGCTATTCTATAATCTATCATAAACCATAGATTAAAGAAAAATCTTTAACAAGCTAAAAGAAACAACATTAGAAAAAAAATCTAAAGTTAAATAAACTAAGTTAATTTTAAATTACAGTACAACAATTATTATTATTTATTTATTTAAATAAAATTGGCACAGAAGTAGATGTCGGTCTGTTACACTACTATTTTTGAAAGACCTATCTAACGAAACCACACACTACATGATAGGAGCAAAAAAAACTCATGTGTAGGGGAGTTAATAAAAAATCCTTATAAATAAAAAATCAGTTTATGTTCTACCAATTTGTCGGCGTGATTAATGCACATACCCATACCATTTTGAACAGCCGTATCTATGCAACCAATTCATCTTAAATAACATTTCAGGCTTCTACACAAAAGTGTTGGACCGGTTGGACGCCTGCTTCTGCTCGACCAGATTTCAATTAAGCTGCTAGCCCTTAATATCTACGTGATAGTTTACCCGAGTGTACACCAGAACATTTACTTGTACAGTCAGCAGCATAAGTAGGTAGCTAAGCGGATAGGGTGTTCAAAATGAGTTGGACACGACTTTATTGTTAAGAGAATAAGAGCGTGTGCAGGTCATTTTGAACACCCTACCTGCTTAGCTACTTCTGCTGCTGACTGCACTAAAGGCGTTGACATTTGTATACTGCAAGCATCTAAGACGACTAAGGCCATTTACGTTTAGCAGCTAAAGATCTAATCTAAGAGCTGTCCAACGAACTCGTTAAAAATCCCCATACGAATATATACCGTATAGCTAACATAGCAGCTACTTATAACGAGACATGCTTTCAAAAATATACCTATTATTTATTTATTTATTTATTCCACAAGAACGGTTTACACCAGTTACACTTGGTAAGTATTATATTTAACATCTAAAATCTAAACATCTACTATATAACATATAACATTAATGACCGTATAGCTAACATACAATGTAGGTAGCTACTTATAATGACAGTTGCTTTCAAAAATATACCTACATATTAATTTTTTATTTTTATTTTTTTAAATATTGAATGTATTCAATTACTAAAGTCGTAAAAACATTAATCGTGGCTGTATGTTGGATGAATTTTTGGGGTCCATACATAACAAATATCTAACAAATATTCAAAATTCTACTAATAATTTTACCAAATTAACATTTATTTCGCTCAACCCAAATATCTAATGTAAGATGATAAATATGTATTGCTCCCATTAACATGTACAGTCAGCATCAATAGTATCGTCCTACACGAAGGCCGCAAAAGTATGTGACACGCTCCTATGGTTCTACAAATAAGAGCGAGTCACATATTTTTTCGAGTAGGAAGATACTATTGATGCTGACTGTACCTACAATAACTACATAAATAGTAGCTGGTTTAAATAAACACTTATAGGATCCTTGAAATTTGTTAGGCCTGGAACGACACGTGCGACCTAATAAATAGTGCGGGAAAATGGCTATAAAATATCGATATCGAGATATTCACAAAGAACAAATAATACCAGTAGCTTACCCCACCATACATAAAGGAATGTGTACATTCATGACAAGTCTTGGCAAATTTCTAGGACGATGACAAAATTACCTTGAGTCCTTCGGTAATAACTGGTGGGTGGGAAACAAATAAAGCTCAAAAAATGCGGAAGGGAAGGAGAGACCTTTGCCCAGCAATGGAACACTGTTGGACTCAATAAAATAATACACCTAATTACAATGGGATAAATTGTCAATTAAAAAATAATCCGTTTCAAATAAAAAAAGAAGTTTATTACAACTTAAAACCTTTAAAATTTTGTGATTATTTAAATTTGTTATTTAAAATAATGATGTTGACATTGTTGACTTAGTTTCCTGTGTATATATAATTCTTTATAAATTAAAAATCTCTTTTTTATGCATTAAGTACTAACATAATGCATTAGTATTAAGTTAGTTAAGTGAAGAAGATATCATTTTGTATGCAAATCGGCAAAACAAAGCACTTTTTTTAAATTAAGACCCTATTTGTACCACCTGTGTTATACAAATAAACATTTCATTTCATTTCATTACCTAAAATACGTGAAAAATGCAAAAATGACATCAACAAAGATCCCCGTGAATTGAGAAACTCCTACTTCAAAATCTTGAAGTCGGTTGAAAATAAATAAACAAAAGCCTTCATTTACTTTCACAATACCTAATTATCTTAAACTTATTGATTGCCTCCTTTTAAGCTTTAATGTAGCTTGTGTCAGAAGGTACCGAAAAAACGATAAAAATAACGATAGGTCGATCGACATTGCCATCGACAATCACCCATCTCTTTTATCTCATTTCGCCGCCCATACAGGCTACGCGTGCGCCGAGAACAATAGTTCGGAGCCCATACAAATATTAATTAAACGAATTTGTGACGTCATTTTAATCAAATATACGTAAATTGATATTTTGAAGCCGAACGTTATAATTACTTGGTATTTCAATTTACTCTCGACTGTAGTAGTGGTCATAAAAAAGATACAATACAATACAGAAAATTCACAAAAATAATTAGAGGCAGACAACAGGCGGTCTTATCCCTAAAAAGCGACTTCTTCCAGACAACCTTTAGGTAAATAAACTAAGGCAGTGTTGCAAAACAGTGAAGTTAAAGTCTAGCGAGAAAAAAACAACTAAATAACACAAAACAATAGAGATTTAAATTAATTAAAAGTCCCGAGTAAGTGAAAGATTCTAAGTTAGAATCTTGAGCTTAGCGAGGGACTTAAAAACACGAGATGTAAAATAAATTTGCTCTCGTGTGACACATACAACTTTCCACCTCAGCAGTGAAAGACATATTACAGGTTAAAAATCTTAATCATCAAGTAAAGTTTCATACATTTATTTTTGCCTCAGCAGCTCGAAGGGAGTGACGAAAGTAGCACTTTTGCCACTCTTTTTTCGCAGGGAAGTAGGCTTGTTCGAGCTGGTGAGTTAAAAATATATGAAGCACGTTGAAAACCCATTTTTTAAAAGAGCGCATGACCGTTTACGTTTTCATCTTTGTAGCTCTTGCCGTACAAAGTGTTTTTCAATTTATGGGAGATTGATGTCTTGAATTACTACTTAAGGTAGCTTTAAAAACCCCCCCAGAAACCCTTCTTTCAACCGTGTAAGCAGCGATCCCATGGCGTGTCCGTCACGTGACCGCTGCACCATCGACCCGTCGCCATGAAATATGCAGAGCAATTACCGCCGTGAAAAGTAAGGGAGGGTTCCGCTCATAATTATACTGAATCTTCTGGATTCTTCCATATTTCATATTTGCATCATATACAGGTAACAAAAATACTGGTGATCCCTTTAAGAGGATGATAAGAGCTAAATTCCCTCCCTGTCTTTTTCAGCGCGAGTGAAAGAGAAACACTGCGTTACGATTAGTATGGGAGCTCATTGCATATTTTGCAAAATGATGAATTAAAAAAAAATTGCATTAATTGGGAAATATAAGGCAACGAAGTTTTTAGTATTAGTGTGGTGGAATTTTGTCCTTGAATACAGACATATAAGCCAAGAAACTAAAGACGTGCAATTGTTTAAAGCTAATTTTAAGATGTAAAATTTATTTTCTATCAAGCCGATTTCTTCCAATCGTGTATTGGAATTAACGAAGTTCTTTTAAATATAATGAAAATTAACATATATTTTTTTTACTTTTCCAAAACAAGTAGTTATAGCTATATGACTGTTTAAGTAAAGTCAATTTAAAGTTCATCGGGTGTTGTCAGCCTTTTAAGGGCATTATTGGTATCGTACAGTGAGAAAAAATAGAAGAAAAAAAATTTGGATGAAAAATAAATGTATGGGATATGTCGTCCCAGCTGGCCAACCCTCCAACAAAAACCAAAATTATTTTTCAAAAAATTTTTTGTTTTTATTTTTTTCATAATTAGAATACGATACCAATTTGCATCATATACAGGGTGTAGCATAAATACTGGTGATTCGTTTAAGGGCATTATTGGTATCGTACTGCGAGTGAGAAAAAAATAGAAGAAAAATGATTTTGATGCAAAAAAATTGAATGGGACATGTCGTCCCAGCTGGTTCCCTTCAACAAAAACCAAAATTATTTTTGAAGAAAAAAGTTTTTTTTTTCATAATAAAGCTATATACTTTGTATACGAAACAGTTTTAGTATACAAAGTATAGTCTATCAGTCTTAAAAAAACTTGTGTGTTTTTAGTACATTGTTAATTTATGTATTCTAAAGTTAGTACGGCACCCTGATATTGACTCTACATAGCTGACTTAAAAATAAATGGTCCACCAAATACATAAATTTGAAAAATACTTGTCCAATATATTTTTGGACACGCTGTAACTTGTATTTTTAGGGTTCTGTACCTCGAAAGGAAAAAAACGGAACCCTTATAGAATCACGTTATTGTCCGTCCGTCTGTCAAGTTTCTGCTAAGTATGCGATTTACTTGATAATAGTCTAATCTATTGTGACCCCATTTGCTTCCAATCACAATCTGACAACATAATTTCGAGTCATTGAGTCTAGAAACAAATGCAATAAAACTCACTTAGCATTTTCTTTTATCACAATTTGTATTGAAATATCACTAGCTTTTTAGTAATTGTATTGTAACTAAAATGGAAATAATTAATATACATATAAATAAGGTAAACGCCTACATCTAACACATATCTAAATTCAATCTTCCTCCTAGCGTTTTTCCCAGCTTTTTGCTCTATTGAGCCTGGGGTTCGCTTGGAAACCTAATCCCAGGCACTAGTTTTTACGAAAGCGACTGCCATCTGACCTTTCAACCCAGAGGAGAAACAAGGCCTTGTTGGAATTAGGTCCGGTTTCCTCACGATGTTTTCCTTCACCAAAAAGCGACTGGTGAATATCAAATGATGATATGATATGATATGATGTTTCGTACATAAGTTCCGAAAAACACAGTGGTACGAGCCGGGGTTTGAACCCGCGACCTTCCGATTGAAAGTTTGACGTCTTACCGCTAGGCCACCAGAGCTTTTTTCATTCCTACATTCAATACTGGTCAAATTAATACTCGTTCGTTGGCACCCAGTGAAACTGAACCCTAAAACACCAGAGGTACAATTAGCGTCAGAATCGGCGTGAAAAATCTACTGTCACTGTGTCGTTTGAGTATGATTTATTCAGCCGACTGTACGGCTGTAATAGAGCTTAATAAGCAGGCTTGGTTCTACTTGATTCTGCAATTAGCATTGATATTTGAAATGCTAGGTTAGTTAGGGTGTAAGGTTCGTGAAGCGGCGTGTGCAGTTTAATAATCTGATTTTGATTTGGCATTAGCTATTGCAAATTAGGTATAGATAAGATATCATCAAGTAGACGTGAACTCACTGTATAACAAAACATGTTTGACAGCTGAAAGTCCATATATTGTTCCGCCAACATGTACACTCGAGAGCAAAAATTTCACGGTCGGTAACATAAACTTTATAATATCTTTAAAATTAATATCTTTAGAGATATTCAAGAAAATGCTAGTGAGCCGAAACTTTTGCTCTCGAGTGTATATAAATGTAATAATGTATTTACAGAAATAACATGTTTAGTGGATTTTTTTATACCATGATGGTGTCAAACAAGCATACGGTCCGCCTAATTGCAAACAGCTATCCTTGATTTAGATACTTTTTTCGTTATCAATTTTTACCGATTTTTTTTAAATTGATATCAAAAACATATTCACGATATGTCAAACGTGTAAGTGACGATGGATGTCAGAAAAAATGTTTATGACATTTGATACAATATATAAGTAACATAGTTTAAAGTAAATGGAAGTACACTAGCTAAACACGCCCAAATATTTCAGATTTATTAAAAAAACATTTTGTTTGCATTTGCAGCATATTTATTATTTGCAAAGGCGGGTCTGATAAATCAATCTCTCTGTATAATAAGTACAGGATGGTATTTATGCGACTACTATTTATGGATAGATACGAGTATATCTATAAAATAACTTCATTAAGTAGATAGGATACCTACATAGGAATTTGGTACAGTCACCGGCAATAGTATCTTCCTATACGAAGGCCGCAAAAATATGTGACACGGTCTTAAGATCGTACAAATAAGAGCGTGTCACATATTTTTGCGGCCCTCGCGTAGGAAGTTACTATTGCCGGTGACTATGTACATAGAAAGAGTTGTTTTTACCTATATCAGGGTATTCATATTTATAACAAGTTACCCGTCGATGTTTTGAATCTATCATTTCCCGCTCTTAAGAAATACTTGAAAAAAACTTTAATGTCAAAGGGTTATTACAGGGTCGAGGACTATATGACAGACATATATGCATGGCCCAAACCAGAATCTATAAAATCATCTATAAAATCATCTAACATTTAGAGGACACAGTTCAAGTAAGAAAGAATATCAAACGTATTGCGAAGCAGTCAGATTTGGATTTTATTTTTATTTTTCATTTCAATTACACAATAGGCAGGTACATGTCTGTCTCTCAAGCTGTTTTGATATGCCTTCTTGAAGAACTACGCATTATTGTATATAGTATCTTTAATGTATTTGTAGTACTGTTTTGAAAAAATAAGTCCCGCCGAGTTTCTTGCCGGTAATAAGTAATACTTCTCGGGTCAGAGGTGTAGGGTTAGAACCGGTGGTAGTTTCTTTTCTCTCTGACGTTCATAAGTGCATTGTAATGTGCCTAAATTGAAGAATAAATATCTTTTATCTTTTATCTTTATCTTTTTCATGATTGCTATCTTCTTCTTCGGCTTGGCGTTTTCCCGGCCTAGTGCCAGGGACTAAGAATAAAAAAATAATAAAAAAACTTGTTTTTGTAGTGGCGAAATAGTCATCATCATCATCATCATCTCAGCCATAAGACGTCCACTGCTGAACATAGGCCTCCCCTTTAAAGGGGGGTTTGCCATACGCGCCACGCTTGGCAGGCGGGTTGGCGAGCGCAGTTTTTTTTTACCAACAGCGAAACAGTATTATACCGAAAAAAGCAAAAGTTAGTTATGATTATTACATTACTGTAGATTTCTAATTGAATGAGTAAGATTAGGTTTATTGTTATTACTTATACCATAGGTCCATGCTTATACCTATGATGACGATCTATATAAATAAGAAATATAGGCGGAAGATCTTTATTCACACACAAATGAAAGAAAGCAATAAGTCGTTTGGTTGAAACTACTCAGCTATTTCAGCAATATACTGAGTTAACTGTGCTGAGTGTACATAAAATCAATGTATAGTTTAAGACGCACCCTGTATGCGGGATGATAGAGTAAGCAAATATTTACTTGGGGGTGGCTGCGTTGATAAGTTTCGTATAATGGGTGTGGGAATAACATTAGCCCACTGTTGGGCTTTGTAAACATGTGATGTATGCCTCATCCTTGGCAGCCTTCTGGTTACAAACCTTCATAGAGGAATAAGTTAGCTTAGAGTGTTCACTACATACAACTAAGCTACGTGCACATTATGTTTTAAGCGTGGCTCCTAAAACCTATCCCTACCAAATTTCAGATTAATTAGATAATAAGTATTTTGTTTAAGTGTGCTTAATAGTACATAACGCACCTAGGGCGGTAAAATAAAGAACGGCTCAAGTCGCGGTTATTTGTGGCCCGACCCGAAGGTAAGGGCCATAAACAAGCGACTTGAGGCCTTCTTTATTACCGCCCGTGGTGCGTACACAATTTTACGTCTTCTCCTGGGTGTGAAGTGAGATTTGCCGCGGCGCCAGTGGGCGCCACATATCACTTACCGCCCAGAGTGACGTAAAACTTATTATGAATTAGTTTAACCATACTTCCCCGTGTTTATTAAGTAGGGTTGCAAACGTATGAGTTTAGCAATTTATTTTTATTACTTACTTCTTCTTCTTCTTCATCAGCGTGTGTTCGCCCACCGTTGGGCATACGCCTCTCCAATCTCTCTCCATTTAGAGCGGTTATTGGCTTCCCTCATCCAGACTGGTCCTGCAGTCTTCCTTATGTCATCTGTCATTACTTACTTATTTGTCTATAAAACTTTGAAAGAACCAATTTTGCTTCATTTGATTTTAATTTGATATAAAGTACTCCCTGTAGCGCTCCAGATAAATGTGAGTAAAAGTAAAACAAAAAAAAATTACACACAATTTCTAAATGGAGAATATTTAGTTCCAAATATAGTGTGTTTCTGTAATAGGGGCAATACATTAAAACGTAGATTCTACTCCTCAAACCAGGAAACGTTTGATCAGCGACTTTTAAAAATAACGTATGGTTTGATTTTTAGGACACTTTAAAGTTTTTTCGAACACGCAATGTATTCCTAAATTGACTATGTCTGTAGGGTGACAAGCAATGTCAATTAGACGGATTTTAACGTTCATTGAAAATACTATTTAGTTTGTATGAAAAAGAGACAATCTACAAAACACATATTTTTTAAAAGTTGTTGAACAAAAGTTTTGTAGTTTGAGGAGTAGAATCTATGTTTTAATTTATTGCTCCTATTACAGAGACACACTGTATACCTCTCCATATACTTACCATCTAATGTTTTAAGCTGTTACCTAACTAAGTAAATCTACGTCCATATACCGATATTACAAAATACTAGCTTTACCTGGAGATAGAAAGATCGACTTCAAATATAATAATCCGCCGGGCAGATTGAGTTTACTATATTGTATAGAGGCAGGTCGTTCGTCAAACTCAATTCTCACCGGCTTGCCTATATTGAGCACTCGTAGAAAAAGTATTGTATACAATAGTGATATAATCTCGTACCTTTTAAACATGGTACTCGACTGAATAGCTCTTAATTATGTCACTATAAAATACTATTTTGAAGTTCAAAGGTATAAAACGGCGCATTATCATCTCACTTCTACTCGAATATATCACGGCTGGAGTAGGTAATTATTGATAAATAATATTATCTGCGCACTACACTACGAACAAGGTACAATATTACTATTACGTGCTACCGAGTGCGCACTAGAAATGTTTATAAAACATTATTAACAAATAAATCTCCAATTGCGGTGTATTATTAGTAGCAACAATAACACCATTGTCTGTTCGATTGAACTTTGCTTTTCTTTGTTTTCTGTTGAAATATGACTCCATGATCATATTACTTACCTAGTTTTGCTGCGTTTTTATTGTTCCTGAACTAGTAAGATAAGATTACGATTTTTTTAACGGCCTCCTAGCCTAGTGGGTAGTGACCCTGCCTATGAAGCAGGAGGTCCCGGGTTCGAATCCTGGTCAGGGCATTTATTTGTGTGTTTCTCACGGATATTTGTTCCTGAGTTATGGATGTTTTCTATGTATGTATTTATCTATTATCTATCTATCATATATATCGTCGCCTAGTATCCACAATACACGCCTTATTGAGCTTACTGTGGGACTAGGTTGATTTGTGTAAGATTGTCCCATTATATTTATTTATTTAAGATTTCAGTTATGAATTATGAATGGAAAGATAAGATAACTGACTGCTATACTGCCATGTCACAGTCCCATCTTCGAACACATACAAATTCACGTTTGGAACATTGAATGACAGGAGAATCCTTGAAATTTTTTTTGTTCCAAAAGTTGTAGTGAAAATCACTACAAGTCAATACTACTCTTTGATTCAGTCATAGCTGTCTACCGCCAAACATGGCGCACAAAATTTGTTCTAGATGTCACATCTAGTAGGTTCTACCTACATATTAAATCAATAGTTTGGAGTTCAAATTTCGGACGCATGTTTCGTGGAACGGTAGCACCGCAAAGGTCGCCCCTTATTTAATCATGTCTAATCATGTTTAATTCAGTCGCGTCACTCGCGTCGTCAGTTGTTTTTTTGTCTCCTCAGTTTTTTTGTTCGAAGTTGAACTACTTGTTGTAAATAGGTGTACTCTGGTCATGCTATGAGCCGTAGTAAAGTCACATGAGTCATATATCGGAGCGCTTAAGGTACTCAAAAATATACAAGGTGTAACAAAAATACTGGTGATCCTTTTAAGGGTATAATTGGTATCGCATTCTTATTATAAAAAACTATTAATAATATTTTTTTTCGAAAAAAAATTTTTTTTGTTTTTTATGGAGGGTGACCGTCCGGGACGACGTGTTGCATACAAAAAAAAATTTCACGTCAAAAAAAATTTAATTCTACTTTTTCTTACTCGCAATACGATACCAATAATGCCCTTAAACGGATCACCAGTATTTTTGTTACACCCTGTATGAGCATGTACTTTATCTCCTTGACAATAGAGGCGTTATTTAGATATTTGTGACTACCTTGGCCGCTCCGATATATCTGATGGCGACTGTACCATCTAAAATTACTCATTTGGCTGTAAATTAAGTAACTCGGTGGGAATAGAGTTCTATCGACGCTCCGCCACCACTACCGTGTTTCATTTGTAGGTAATATTCTTTATTTAGGAATTATTTTTTATCTTGGAGGCTTACTTACTATTTTTAAAACGTATGAAACTACTTAGCAATCATAGGTCAAAACGGAGAATATTATCAAAGAGTGGTTAAATCCACCAATTTATTATGCTATATTCATTTAACTCTAACTTAATTTGGCAGAAAGGAAGTGAACATATTGAGGCACGAGATTACATAACGGGAAGTCCTCAAAATAAGAGCTAGGAAATGCCGCCAGCATCCTTGGTACAATGCCGCAAGGGCCTAGTTTAGATTTGAGCTAGTTATTAATTTAGTTTAATATTTGTACTGTAGCGCCTCTGTTTATTTAATTATGTAAATAAATGTTATAATTTTCATAGCTAAATATTTATGTTATACTAATTATATTGGAAAACACCTGGATATCCATAGACTAGACTCGATTATAGTTTAGGGTGTCAGCCTTCTGAGAGAGGACGCTGGTTCGATTTTAAACCTGGGCACCAGAGTTCTTGGTCAGTTTTTTTTAATACCACGACGGCGGCTCTGGGTTGGAAGTTCGGATGGCAGTCGCTATTAATAAAAACTAGCGTCTTCGCCAATTCATGGGATTAAGTTGTCAAGCGGACCCCAAGCCTGGACCAACGCTAGGAGCTGTTCTTAAAAATATATTTCTTTCTTATGAAACAGTACATTTAAATTTGATATTTTATAGTAATTTTAATATGTTTAAAACCGTTGTCAACCAAAAAAAGAAATCCCAATAAAATCCAGATTTCACCATTTGACAATGACACTCTTCGTTCACCAAAAACAAAATACAAAACGCAATAATTACCTTAAACGTGAAAATAATGGGCGATTTACCAGCTCCATACAAACCCCAATTTCACAGAAGCTCAATAATTTTCGTCGAAACAAATTACGATCGTGGTCAATTTGAGATTATTGAATTAAATTACGTAAATCCAATCTGACACGTAAGGTCTTGTAATAAGGACTAAATTGGTTGGCAAGTTGCGTAAGTCAGGCATCAAGGTCTGTCAGATACCGCCATCTTGAATTTATGACGAGATGAGTAAATAAAGACTGCCCATGTCAGGTTTTAGTATGCGATTTCTAACTGTAGTAACAGAAATAACATATTTTTACAATAGTTCATGTATCTAAACATTAAGTTTGGCATGGGCATTCTAGTAGTAGAGATCTATGTCTGAAATTCGTTTTCGTTCGCTTTAATTGTAATACAAAGAAAATATATCAAAAATAAGTTTTGTATGTAAATCTGTAACTGGCTGTATTTTCTTTGTATTAAAATTTTTAGCAACGAAAACGAATTACCGACCTAGATCTGTACTACTAAAATGCCCATGCCAAATGTTATGGTTCTAAAGCATGTCGTTTTAAAATGATAGCTAAACTACGTTTGTATGGGAACGCGAGCGTCCTGGCGACTCTTAATAAAATTCAATCATTATAAACAATCTACTAGAAATTTAATTTTTTTAGTAACCCATAATAACGAAACAAATAATATGAAAATTAACGTAAGATTTTAGTTACAACGTCATTGCAAGGAAAATGTTACCAGAGACTATAGATATAGACGACCACAGCCTAAGAACTTTTTGAAGCTCATGTCGATTGCGCCATCTATGTCAAAGCCACCTAAACTAGGCTGTGGTCGTCTATATCTCTATAGTCTCTGATGTTACTAAGCACATCCACTGGCTTTTGGTCCTACAAGTTGGACAAAAAGGAAAAAGAAGGCCGAGACGGAGATTGGACTTGTGTCGGGAAGAATGGGGGACAGGATCGACCCCGGACCCCCCTCCGAACCCCCTCTGACACCAAACCTCCCGAAGCCCTGACCCCCTCCGATCCCCCAACCCCCCTCCGAACCACATAAATGGAACCGGCACCAAGGGAACCGGTACCAAGTCTGATACCGGTTCTCGGATCAAATCCACGATACAGGTATTTCAAGTCCTGGTGACTACACCACAATGCTTAAAACTGAAGTAAAATATAGGAAATTATTTCCATTCCTCTTCACATACGAAAAGTCTTTAAAATATACGGGTCTTTGAGCTAAGTCTTTTCGGACGCTTAATTTCGCCACTAAGCGCCAAAAATGCAGTTTTAAGCGCTTTTACCAGAATTTATGGATGATTTAATACAACTAATATAGAAGGATAATATTATTGTTACAAATGCGAGGAGTTGTGTAATGTTTCCGTGGAATAACAATAATACCAGTGATTGTACGTCTGTGTATTTTGATTTCACTCAAGGACTAACTTGTCGTATATGAAACACATAATTATAGAATAGGATATACCATATACCTAGTTAATTATAGCTACTCAATAGACCCTGGGGGGGCAATATACTTTCTGTCTTTGAAATAGCTTATTTTACGTAAAGAAAACAAAATACTTAGTAACAAAATTGCACTCACTGACTTTTTTTTAGATATATTTGATAAAAGTACTGTTAATTAATGGCCTGGTACAGTCGCCATCAGATATATCGGAGCGGTCAAGTGGGTCATAAATATCTGAACAACGCTTTATTCTCAAGGCGATAGGGTGCTTGTTCAGATGTTTTTGAGTACCGTGGCCGCTCCGATATATTTGATCGCGGGCGGGCCGTATGGTTGTCATGGTACCTCTATTTTATATTAGGTATAACTATACGGATATGTTTCTGGCAGGCGCGGTCGCAGCCTGAAATTTTTGGGGGGGGGGGGACACTAATGCAAAAATTATTATTCCAATTTTTGAGGGGGTAAGTAAATTTTTTTTCCCTTTTTAAATGTACGATTTTGGTGGGGGGGGGGTCATGTCTCATGTGACCCCCCCCCCCCCCTGTGACCGCGCCTGGTTTCTGGAATAAATTATTTACATTCCATTTTCATTTCATTTCATTTCATTAATCATAAAAATCCAAGCCTGCATCGGATATAAAATGGGATTTTATACGAAATGCGAAACACTACAATATTCCAATGTAATTCAATATCACGAAATCTCTCTTTATTTTTCATTTTAAAATATCCAGAATACCATTCAAGTAGTTTTCGGTCGAAAAGCGAAAAGGGAATATTAAATAAAATTGGACGCGTAAAAAACCAGTAAAAACCGGTAAAAACCGGTTATAATCCGACCAGATCCGGTTTTCACGCGTAACGTGAAGCCTCCATCATAGATTACAGATAGATTCAGAAACGTCACTCTATTTAACATTTAGAATTATTGAGAATTTCCAGAATGTTAAAGTGGCTTCCTATTTTTAGAACTCTATTTGTACTCGTACTTAAATTTACCCTGTTCTAGACTATGTTTCGGCTACTAAATATGACTTTAAGATATCTAAGAATAATCGATATGATTAATTTGCTAAACTATAGCTAAATTAGTCTAGTATTTAACTTTTCATTTTTTTTCCGAATTTTACCGTCTTCATTATTGAAAAAACTTGTTACTTTCTCTCATCTTTTTTTAATAGAATTTATCTTCAATCGACTTCAAGTTTTCGAAGGAGGACGTTATCAATTCGTCGGGATCTTTGTTTTTTTTTTGCAATTTTTTTATGTATGTTGACCGATTATTCGAAGAGGGCTGGACCGATTTGGAAAATTCTTTTTTTGTTTGAAAGAGTATACCTCACAGTTGGTCCCATTGTCACCAGATCCGGATCTGTTGATGGGATTCTGGGGAAATCGAGGGAAATCTTCAACTATTATGGGCACATCTAACACTATTAGATCACTATTTTTACAGCAACTCGGCCACTTCCTCTTGGAATAGCGGATCCTAAGTGAAGTCGGTTCTTTTTTGTTTAAAATTATTGTTTATATTTTTTATCTGTCGCGAATCTGTTATGAAGTAGGTAATCTGTTTCCACGTTTCAGAGGGGCGGAGGGGGGAGGAATTTCAAAAGGGTTTAATCCCCTTGTTTTTGGAAAAACACCCATTGAAACTGTTTTGAATAATTTATTTTGAATAACACGGCCGGATTATGAAAACATTATTTTGTAAAACATTTATTATACATTTTTAACGTCGGTTTTAGGATTGGCTTTGTTGCTTATGAAAGGGGTTTAAAATTATTCTTTTTAAATATTTTATTTAATTTGACGTCCTTTTTACGCACTAGAGGTTTAATCAACCTTTTGTAAAGTTAAAGTCGTAATGAAATACTGTATTATGTACAAAATGTACCTTTAATGTAAAGGTTACGTTATTCGTTAAGTATACAGGGTGTCCCGAAAATATAAAGACAGAGCTAATGAAACAGCTGATGGGCTATCAGATAAAGCATATTTGACCCCAAATGAAAATGGCATTATTGCCATGGGTATATTTACATTGCGTCTGGGTTTGCTTCTACTTATTTTATACAAGGCGTAACAAAAATATTGGTGATCCTTTTGACAGCATATTTGGTATCGTGTTCTCACTATGAAAAAGTAAAAAAGGAAATTTTTCTCGTTATTTTTTATTTTTTATTTTGTATGGAGGGTTGGCCAGCTGAGACGACGTGTCCCATATAAAACAAAAAAAATTTCGAGTAAAAAAATTTTTCTCCTACTTTTTCTTACTGGCAATACGATACCAATTAAGCCCTTAAACGGATCACCAGTATTTTTGTTACACCCTGTATTTAAAGCATCAATCGTGGCATATCAATACCCAGTCTTTTTTCTTCAATAGCTCTTTGGTAAAAAAAAATTAGAAACGAAAAATATCAATTTAAGTGTTTTTCGAGAAGTTGAAAATGACCAGGGTCGATTTCATGGTCGCGAACTCGTGTCCACAATAAGTATTTAATCCTAAATAACATAATAAAAATCTAGCTATACTTGATTTGATGTAAGACAACACACCTTAACAATTACGATTTCTATGAATCATTTAATTTACATTTAAACACATAACCTACATTTATTTACATGTGCGTTTTCGTCAGTAAATTGGAGAGTAAAGTCAATTAAAATGGGCAGTGAAACAAGCGTGGCTAATGCGCAGATTACTGGTGAATCATGCGCAAGTGCCCAGTCCCTGTTGTTGATTGGTCCAAGCAACAAGCGAAAGACTTAGAAAAAGCTTTTAAAACCGCCGGCGGGGGCCTTTTGGTTCTGGCTTAGAGGATCAAACCAACCGGAGCGGCCATTTACAGGCGTTCCCCTCTGCGGAAAATATATGACCAGTGGTTATACTTATTGTATGGACTGACGTTTATATGATGTGGCTATTTTAACGTTACGTATACATTTGAGGTTCCCCTCCTCCGCAAAAATCAGCAGACCTTTTTTGTCTAGAAAATAGTAGACAAGGCCACTCCGGTTAGTTTAATCCTCTAAGAGTTCTGGAGTAACAACCTAGGTTTTCATTGCTTATAATGTTGTATGCGTTCAAAAACCAAGGTCCATTCATCGTGAGTAGGTAAGCTATTCGTATTTTATGCGCATTTAGGCCTATGTGCAGATGGCGGGATGACAGGAAAGAAGTAGCGAAAAATTGGGAGCCAAGGAGATCCAGGAGAGAGGCCTTTGACCAGAAGTGCGACATTCAGATAGAATAAGATGAAGATGCTACTACTAAATAAGTGTTGTTGTGCAGAAACGTCTGCAACCGATATTTCAATTTTATAATTGAAAGGAAAAATGGAAAAATTCACCGCGTCGAGCAAGACTCGAACTTGCGACCTCTCGGAACACCGGTCCGATCGCACTGCCAACTGTGCTATCGACGCTTACTCAACCCCGTTACTTATAACAACAATTAATTAGTACGGGTTAGCGCATTGTTATCGATGTTATTCCAATATGAATTGGAACTTCGGTGCCGTTAATGTGTATATGCACTTACGGTAGATGTCGCTACACGTCTCCCTCTGACGTAAGCAAAAAGGAGTAACAGATGGAAAGATTCACCGGTGTTGAGTAAGCGTCGATAGCACAGTTGGCAGTGCGATCGGACCGGTGTTCCGAGAGGTCGCAAGTTCGAGTCTTGCTCGACGCGGTGAATTTTTCCTTTCAATTATAAAATTATGCTACTTACTACTACTTACTTATGACCAGACGTCGGAATATAGAGGGCTAAATTTAATGACAGGTAGGGAATTCCTTTATCGATAATGTTATCGACGTGTTCCCCGTATATTCGAGATGGCATTTAGCTTTTTCTGTAATTAATGTAATTTTTACTAGGTGTCCTTTTTGTAAACGAAGATGAAAACACTAAAGCATATCAATGATTGGTAGGTTTTAAGTGCTATGAAATAATAATTATTAGCTTTTTATCAAACCTATAAACAATTACACAAAGGACCCCGGGCCTAAAGTATGGAAAGTGTGGTTTCAGTTAAATGGGCTGGAATTTTGATATTCTGTAGACGTCAGTACTCTGAACAAAAGTCTCTATGGGTGCTACCACTGTTTCCGAGACCCTTCCAAAGTTACGACTTATTTTATACCCTCCTACGAGTTGAGTAAACAAAAACGATGAAATGTAAAATTAAGGGTAAAATAAAAGAAAACCCGCGTCAGAGTAAGTAATCAGTCTTATACTCTATATGCAATACAATATTCTTTATTTGCACACCAATAAAAGAAAAATACCTGTACAAAAAATCTATATTTACATTTTTTTAATCTTACAGTTGTTATGTCTTATGTTCTATTCATTGATATTCGCACAGTCCAGAATGTAGTTCAATAGGGCTGTACTCGGGTATTTGACATCTTGTTGATGTCGTGCATAACCCAGGTACCATACGACGCTGGCGACATGAGCACAACAACCTATAGGTTGTTGTGTTGTGAACTATAGTTCTAGCCCCAGTTTTGCACATACAATAATATGCTAAAATAGGTTCATCCTCCTGCGTTTCGTTTTGAAACACTATCCACAATTGGTGTTTCAGGCGATGGCGAGCGTATTCTTAAACGGATTAGACCATGCTCATTTAGGTTAGAAATAATATGTCAATTGTTTTAAATATATAGACGGGGATTAAATCTTATCAATGCCTAGAACTTTGTTATCTGGCACAAAATAAGTCGTAACTTTGGAAGGGTCTCGGAAACAGTGGTAGCACCCATAGAGACGTCTACAGAATATCAAAATTCCAGCCCATTTAACTGAAACCACATTTTCCATACTTTAGGCCCGGGGTCCTTTACTACTTAAATACTTATAAGAACTAATGCTTGTTTATGTCGTCGGAAGTGATCGTTAGTAGATCGTAAGAGACGTAGCACCGAAATGAGAAAAGCATCGATAACTGAGTTCATCCATATAGGAACTCCCTACCTGTCATTAGAGGTTGCGCAGGCAGCATACCGATGCTGGGGCCTCTGACGTCAACTTTTCCTGCCAAAAGTGTGGAAAATCGTGTCGTTCCGTTATCGGTCTTTATAGCCACCAAAGACGTTGTCTCCACAGTGTTCATGTTTAAATCATCTGCAATAGACGCAAAGGCCAATGATGATGACTTGTTATTAAATTTAGCTCCCTATATTCCGATGTCTGCTTATGACTTAGACCGCAGGCTAACGGTATCTCCGCTTAGTCATATTGGTTTATCGTCACGTACGGAGTAAACGTTATCAACGGCGAATTGGGTTAAACTTCTGCTCATGTTTATTTTGCATCCTGGATTCGGTTTTGGTACTGACGTTCTTGGCAAACGAATAAGTAATTGAAGAAAAAATTTAACACAGAGAAAAAACATTTCCTCAAATCATCATCATCATCATTTCAGCCTTTTTATCACCCACTGTTGAGCATAGACCTCACCTCAAAACTTTTTTTAATAAAGATTTGGCGACGCGATTGTCACCTCTGGAGTTGCGGCGGCCACATGCTGCGGCGAGACGTATTATGTGTTTGTCACAGTCGTAGCATAAAAAAATCTTATGATTTTTCCTAATTCTTTGGCCTTGTCCGTCACTATTTTTTTAAATAAAAACAAGAGTTATTTGCGTACCTATTCTTACTTTTGACTTTGCTTGAAGTATCGAAGAATATTGTATGGACATCGGTAAACTGGCAAGTAATTATGTTATCTTCCAGCTACGTGGGTTTTTCAAACTACCCGCAATCTGCCTGTGGTATTTAAGTGATGAACAATAGGCAAGTTAAATTAACATTTTTATTGATTTTTAATGACACTTGAGCTATGAAATACGTTTTATGGTTAAAGTAATTCCATAATAAAGATAAAGACAAACACCTGGGTTTATGGCCAAAGGATTCCAAGTTGCTTGGTCAGCGCCATAGGTGTACAATTATTAGATCTGACACTTTGAAACTTGTACTTACACATTCTTTTAGTCATATTATTAACCTGTTAGGCTACCTTTACACTGAGGCAGAGATGAGAGGAGATACGGAAATCAACCAATAGCAACATCCGCCGCTTATCTCCGCTACAGTGGAAAGGCAGCCTGTTGGTTTAGGTATTACCGCACATCTCTCATCTCCACGTATATTATAGCAAGATTTGAAGCAACGGCCGATAGAGTCACTCATATATTATTAAGAATAAAATTACTTTTCGACTTTTCATCCAATAGCTTAGAAGTTATTCCATACTTTTCACCTTTTAATAAACTAGCATATTCTAGATTCCAATTAGTTTCAGAAGTTCTTACACTACTGCTTTGCTATCTCTGTGTGCGTCCCAATAATACGGGCAGGGGTAGCACCCGCTTAGTGTACCACTCACATTTCATTAAATTATCGAAAATGTCTCTGCGCGTTGGCTTCGACTCCACATACGCCTCCCAAAAGTCCAGTACACCATTGTTTTAAGGTCGGAAAAGATATATAAATATTATGTACCACTACAATACAATAAGTGATATAATAATATAGTCTCTAATGATGCAGGAGATCCTCAATGACAGAGAAAAAAACGAGTATAATTTGGAGATGTAAAGCATCTCCAAACATCAAAATGAAATGCTCTATTTAGGTGGTGAGCATTGATCTCTGATTACCGAGTCACCGATCTAATTTCCTAAACAGGAACCATTTCGCAAACAGCACGTGCTGAGTGACGCAGTCATTGACTAAGCATTTCCATAAAAAGGACATTAACTCTATAGACTATTACTAAAGCACTATTCGAACTAATCACCATCTTGATTTGTTATTTGTACTATACACGGAAAAAAAGCTTCCGGTATATTCTCAATCTAAGACATTATTATATTATGTTGAAAATATTTCCTCGTGACAAGTATTTATTTCCTTTAACGAAGATAAAATAAAGTTTTAAATATAACGAAGCGAATATATTCTTACAGATTCTCTAGTTTTCTTCTACCTAAGATAATACTTGTTTGATTAAAGTACAATCTCTCTTATTTACTCAATATACTCTTGAAACAATACATTGTTGTATTTCTATTTTAAGAAAACGTGGTTTTATTAAGCGAAGAATCATATTTCTGGTAAAGGAAATTAATACTTGTCACGAGGAAATATTTCCAAGATAATAATAATGTCTTGGATTGAGAATATCCCGGAAGCTTTTTTTTCCGTGTACGAACTTACACACATTACATCATCACATCACTACATTATTTAGGGATGCACTAGATATGATGCTAATGTTTGTCTTCTTGTAACTTTAGCCCTCGACACAGTGAATCTTCAAAGTCAAAGTCAACAAAGTCAACATTTTCTTTATTCGAGTAGGCATACCAACAAGCACTTTCGAATCGTCAGTTACAACTATCTTAAGCTAATAATAATAATTAATTGTTGTGTCACATTTATAGCACTCCAGGGTCCCAAGATACAGGCCCAGCCTAGTTTGGGATCCGACAGATATTTCAGTTATGTTTTGATGTTTACTGACTAACAATAAATAATTTTGAATTTTGAATTTTTTGAATTTTTTTTTTAATTTAGAGCAATAAATTGTTAGAATTGTAAATTACCTTCTTTATATTTAAGAGTCGGCAACGCACATGTGTTATTTTGCTCAGATATTGTCAGTCCAGTATTATATAGCCCAAGGCCCTGACTAACCCGTTTCCTGATATAATAATCATGAAGGCTGCACTAGTAATAGCAGGCTAACTGCATCGCAAACATACATCGGTCAACATTTACCTTCTCAGTAAACGGATGCACGGAACACTAGTTAACAAAGCCAAGAAACAAAGTACATAAGCGGTTTCCATAATATACCGTAGGTTGATGTAGATATTTTTAAAAGGCTAGAATTTAAAAGCACAATAAAAGAACCATAACATGACTTAATGACTTTCACAGCGAAAAATCCAAATTCACATCAAAACGCTTTGCTGTGCATTCAGATTTTTTTGCTGTGAATGTCAGTGTTTTTTGATGTGCGGGATATTATTTCACTTTTTAAAACAACCCTTTTAAAATTCACCAACGAAAATTGCCTGGCCAAACAAAGATGCTTTAACACGAAATGTTTATGTACATGGAAAAAAATTATACAACATTTTTTTTAAATAATTACTATAATTTTTGTAAATCCCGTGACACCTAACATTTTGTAATCGCAAGAAGTTAATTTGTGGAAATTAATGAATTTTCATGTTTATTATAGTAATTTTTATTTGAGAATCTCTTTTTATTTTTGCCACTTTTCTCGACTTTTTATTTTATGGTAATTTTTATTTTTTTTCTAGTCAGAATCGCGAGCTGATTCGATTTATGCAAGAAAAAAATGTGTCCCAAAAATTTTTTTCCTCTTGTGTTACCCTTTGCCATATGTTTTCTATGGAGGTAACACGATAGGAAAAGCAAAAAAAAAACAAAAAATGTATGGAGTTTTATAGGACATCTTTTTTTATTGCATAAATCGGATCAGCTCGTGATTCTGATCAGGAAAAACATAAAACTTACCAAAAAAATTTGAGTCAACAAAAGTGGCAAAAATTTTGAGAAACGCTCATTTGAATTAGGTACTAGAATATATCGCAGGGTAGCCATGTTCATACTTTATTAGGTGCATACAACGGTGCTTTTACGATATATTCTAGTACCTAATTGTAAATAGCTATCTACCTGTATTGTATTATCTAGCTAGTAGTCTACTTTAATTTGCCATAAACTCAAATAACGGCTAACTTAGCCTTATCACAGCCCCAACATCTGTAATCTACACTAACTGCATTAATTTAGATCAGGTGTGCGATACGCTAGGGCTCGATTAACTTGTCTGTCTGCACGTCAGTATAGCACACGCCTGGACGAAGTTGGAGCGGAGTGATGAGCGGAGCGGGCAGCGGAAATACAGGCGGAGCGGGCAAGATCAGGAGTACGATACGCAAGGCTCGATTAACTTGTCAGTCTGTACGTCAGTATAGCACACGCCTGGACGAAGTTGGAGCGGAGTGATAGCGGAGTGGGCAGCGGAGAAATAAGCGGAGCGGGCAAAATCAGGAGTACGATACGCAAGGCTCGATTAACTTGTCAGTCTGTACGTCAGTATAGCACACACCTGGACGAAGTTGGAGCGGGGTGATGAGCGGAGCGGGCAGCGGGAGGATATAGGTGAAGCAGGGAAAGTCAGGTGCACGATAGGCAAATCTCGATTAACTTGTCAGTATAGCACACGCCTGGACGACAGTGGAGCGTAATGATGAGCGGAGCGGCCAGCGGAAATACAGACAAGATCAGGTGCGCGATACATCGCAAGAAGAGCTCGAACAAGTTGTCTGCCTTTACGTCATCATAGCTGACGTAACTCACGTAACTTAAAACGAAACGGCAAAACTAAATATCAACGGTTTTGACAATACGAGAAACTATGTCGAGAAAAAGAAAAGAAGATATCATTGTTTCTCTACGTGTCTGTTTAGTTTTCATAATAGCTCTCCAAACTTTATCGACATTTTACGTTGATCAGATAATCATCAAGTCATGTCTTACTTATTATTTATTAATTGATATTAAATTAAAAGGTTCGCGAGTAAAATATTCATACCGTACGCACGTTTAGAGTCGGAAACGTACCGGCATGTTTCAAACTCGTCAGGAGTCCTGTATAGTTTATAAATCGCTATTCGCGGCACTATGTCTCCCCCATAGCATTAATTTGATGAATCTCCACCTGACCGCACGTTTAACGCCGGCTTGGTTTGGCCCACGGTAATTGAATGGCCGCAATTATTTTATATACAATTAACTCCTACCCATCGGGCTAACAGAAAACTAATATGCAGTAGACCCTGCTTAATACGATCAAGTTTAAGAGCGGCTACTAGGCGGTGATAGTCGCCTGCAATAAGCCTGACGATATCGGCCTGTCAGTTGTTCCGGAGCCGGCAAATTTTTATTCTAACTGACTGACCGAGATCGTTAGGCGGACTGCAGACGGAATGATAGTCGGTGGCCGGCTTTATATTGTTTCTGGCATGATACGCCATTTTATTTGGTTCTTGCAAGTTGAAGTCCTGCAGGAAGGCCCCGCATAATATGCTTTCGCGCCTAAGTCGCTTGTTTTTGCATTTCCATCATATTAAAATACTGAAGAGCAACTTTTTTTTTATAGCCTATACTGTGTGCCACTGCTGGGCAAAGGCCTGCCCTCGCTTCCGCCACTCGTTACGACCCAGTGCAAACTCTCACTACTCGCTACAACGGGTGCGTCCCATAAGATATAACTACAAAATATATAATTTCATATTAATAACGTTCACAAGATATAATGAACGTTTGCTATAACAACAAAATCTATATTTTTATTAGGAATAACGGTCAATTAATATAACACTCATTTTGTATAATAACTTATCATATACCACTCAAATACTCTAAATTTGTTTAATATAACATACATAACGTATATCGATCATAAGATATACTATTTTTTAGTATAATAATTACAAAATATAATAGCGTATGATATACTAAATAGGTTATAAACTCCATTCCAACCTTTTTCCCCAAAGTGTAATGTTTTCACGGATTTCAAACTAAATCAATAGGTAGAATAGGTAGGTTAGGTTCGTTAGGTAGCTTTAGATGCCCGAAGGGCAAAACGCCCGGAAATAGGAGCCCCGCGAAGCGGGGCTCCGTCTAGTTAAGTTGAGGATTCAACATTTTGAGAATTTTAGAATAGCTAATTAGACTAGCTGCTACTTAAAAAATCGTGTAGACCAGTTGCTTTTAGGCGAGTTGATATGTACACGAGCTGCGATCTAGACAACCCGTTATTCTATACGAGCATTATGTATTTTGGTGTTAGATGTATTGAATATTATACATTATAAATCTAAGGTATTATGAACGTTATACATTATGACCGTTATATACAACGATATTATACTTAAACAACGTTATACTTAACAAAATTAGATATTTTGATGTTATATCAAACGTTCATTATAGACTTTGAACGGTATACAAAACAAGCTTATGCAATATGAGCGTATATAATATGAATATTATACAATAAGTTCTTATATCTTTTATTACTTACCCCGCTACAACTACAATATAAAATGCGTCCAGATCGTCCCGCCATCTCCTTTTTGATTTGCCTCTGCCCCGGCCACAACAGCACAATATCAATTATTATTCACTATTCCCATTTCCACGGGAAATAAATTTAAAATTCACAAAAGCAAGCGTTCACGGTAATCCGTCCGTTTTTTCGTATTTTACAACGTATAAAGTATTGATTAAGGCCGGTCCATACTGAGTAATGAATAAAAATAAAAATCACTGTACTGCATTGCCTCTGGGTGTGCACTCACCTCATATACACGGTGAAAACATATATGAACGACCAATTTAAATTGAACTTTTGTCCCTCCCTTGGGGCATACAATTTGTATTGAGTTTTCGGGGGTTATTTGAGGTAGGAAGTCGGATTTAAATTGGTTATAAATCAACACGTAGATGAGTTTTATCCTGAGCGGATGTGTTGTGTGGGTACAATAAATATATGTTAAAATCAAGCACGAACATTTAAGTAAATTCACGTTTTTTGCTTTTTAATGTTTCCATTACCTACAGTGTAGCTTCGGGGCCTTCGGGCATCCTCCTCTAGTTACTTATACGATAAATAATGAGTAAAAAATATATTTGCTTGGAACGTACGTAAAGATATTTTTTTACTTTGATTCATTGATATAATTTGATATTTACCAATCGCTATACGGTGAAGGAAAACATCGTGAGGAAACCTGCATACATCCGCGGAGAAATTCAAAGGTGTATGTGAAGTTCCCAACCCGCTTTGGGCCAGCGTGGGGACTATAGCCTGATCCCTCTCGTGCATGAGAGGAGGCCTGTGCCCAGCAGTGGGACGTATAGAGGCTAACATATTATTATTATTGATTCATTGGGGTAATATTGATCATATTTTTTTGAGCTACAAGAGGTTGGTTTTTGAACGCGTACTTACACACCCTTATCAGAAATACATTTTAAACGCGCACAAATAAAATTCCTTATATTAACAAAAAAAACGATTATCAATATTATAGCCCGATCCCTCTCGTGCACGAGAGGAAGCCTGTGCCCAGGAGAGGGACGTTCATAGGCTAACATATTATTAAATATATATTTATATAAATCGGGTAACCAACCTTCGCTAAAAACTATAATTATTACCCAAACCTTTAACAAACACGTCAATTTTCTCCTCAAAGTTTGGTAACGTTCGAAAATAACTTAAAGTTGGTGAAGAAAAGCCGTTTCCCTTCAATTTGGACACGAAGGAGGATTTAACCTAGAATTAAACGTTAAACTTTTTAATGTCGCTGACTATGGCGCGCGACACGAAATGTTGGGACTTGGCTTATTTTCTAATTTAAATTAAAGAAAATCACCGAAATATGTCGCTAACACGCTGGTTGAACTGTAAGAGTGTTATCACACTTGCGATTTGCGAGCGAGTTTTGTATAGAAATCGCTTCCAAATCGCTCAAGTGTGATAAGGCCCTAAAACAATGATAATATCATACCTAACTAATGGCTTATTTTTTACAATTTGTGACTTCCTAAAGTGGGTCTCTTTTCGAGTGAATAACCACCCAAAGTGTGTGGGCAAAGGCAAAGACACAAGATACGTAGCTACAGCACACCCGGGGCCTAGAGTCTAGGCTAGCAATGTACAATGTATTCTCAGAAATTTAGTAACATTCTCGGAAACTTACGCGAGAATTTAAATTAAATTTCCAAAAATGTACTATTAGTATTTTCTTTATTTATTTTTCTTCTTAGGCTAAGTGATATATAATATTTTTATTGAAGTAAAATACACTTCTAAAACATACAAAAACAATAAAAACATTGTGGGGTATTCTTGTAAACTTTAGTACTGTCCTATTAATAAAGTAAAGGTACTTTACTTTTCAACTGACTTCAAGATTCCGAAGGTGGAGGTTCTCAATTCGTAGGGATCTTTGTTATTTTTTGCAATTTTTTTATGTATGTTTTTTATGTTACCGGTTCTATGTATTCGAAGACGGTTGAACCGATTTGGAAAATTGTTTTTTTGTTTGATAGAGTATACTTCACAGTTGGTCCCATTGTCCAGGTCCAGATCTGATAATGGAATCTTGGAGAAATCGAGAGAACTCTTCAACTATTAGGTACAGGCACATCTATAGTGATTTCAGTATTTTTTACATCAACTTGGGCATTTCCTCTTCGAAGTCGGTTCTTTTTTGTTTAAAATTATTGTATAATAGGTACATACTTTTTCTTATGATTAAAATTTAGATTAACTCCAAAGTATACCCAGTTTCCCCTAGCGTGACACAATCCCATAACACGTCTGTCCTGTCACCCCCATAACTATTTTCTTATACCGACAGTATTTGCTTAATGCCTGGTGACCCAATTTGGGGGTTAAGTGTCGTTCGAGTCGCAGAGGGGGTGGGGGTTAATTTTATAAGCTTTTGTAGAATACATTGAAAATTTATAAACATTAATAACTTAACTATAACTCTTTGGCCTATTTCCTCCTAGCGTTTATCACAGCTTTTTTCTATTGAGCCTGGGGTCCGCTTGGCAACACAATCCGAAAAATTGGCCTAGGCATTCGTTTTTACGAAAGCGACTGCCATCTGACCTTTCAACCCAGAAGGGAAACTAGGCCTTGTTGGAATTAGGTCTGGTTTCATCAAGATGTTTTCCTTCACTACAAAAACTATTCAAAACGGGATATTTACCATGTGAGTTTTTTATTATGAGTTTCCGATATTTCGGTATTTAGTTTTTGTAATGTTAATGACCATGTTAACTTAAAATCATGTTTTCCTTCACCGAAAAGCGACTGGTAAAAGTGGTAAATATCAAATGATACCTATTAAAAAATAAAAAATAAAATAAATAAATATTATGGGACAATCTTACACAAATCAACCTAATCCCACGATAAGCTCAATAAGGCTTGTGTTGTGGGTACTAGGCGACGATATATATAATAGATAGATATAGATAAATACTTAAATACATAGAAAACATCCATAACTCAGGAACAAATATCTGTGATTAGCACACAAATAAATGCCCTGACCAGGATTCGAACCCGGGACCTCCTGCTTCATAGGCAGGGTCACTACCAACTAGGCTAGGAGGCCGTCAAAACATAACAACACAACAACAACAACATAACATATTTCGAACATAACTTCCGGAAACTCAGTAGTAGCCGGGGTTTGAATCTGCAACCTTCGGATTGAAAGTCTGACGTCTTACCGTCAGGCCACCAGCGCTTAATTGCTTATTAAGTATATTTATTTATTTTAATGGGGCATCACCACTTGACTTGCCCTTTCAACCCCATGTTTTTCTTCACCCCTACTTCCCATTTTCAACAACAATAATGTCAGTATTTTCATGTTTTCACAAAGAGCGAAAATGAAATAAACATTTCAACTTTTTAAATGGCCGGAGGTCATTCTAACGCCAAAATGCGCTTAAAACGGCCATTGAAATGAAATTATGACAGACATTCTAACATTCCCTTAATTAGAATTTTACCATTGTTTTTTAATTAGAATTATGAACCCCGTAGTCCCTAATCACCCCTTCCTACTCGACATGACGTTGTGAGGATTAAAACATAAAGTAGAAAAAATATTGTTTTTTTTTTCATTTTTGATACAGAGTTGGGATACTGACGGAAAGTGTTGGGAAGACTTGTTACAGATTTGTGACCAATATGTTTTTTTTTTGTTTCTATAGTATAATTCAAGTTTACAATTATCCTTCAATTATTAAGTGACGTTTAAAAAAATACTTACTTACCAGTTTTCGATCCCTGAATGAAACCAAAATCAACCTGAGATTCAAGGTTGAAAATCCCAAAGGATCATAGTGTGGCCATTGAAGGGTTAACAAACAGTGAAATAATATGTTTACAGTTATCTATAAATTATTAAATGACGGAAAAAAAGTACTTATCTCAACCAGTTTTCAATCCCTTAATGAAGCCAAAATCAACCTGAGACTCCAGGTTGAAAATCCCAAAGGATCATAGTAAGACCATAGGGGTGATGACACATGTTGAATTATGCAATGAAATTTAGTTGATAGGATGGAAAATGATCAAAATATCCAAATAAAGTAAACATTAAAAAAAATCTATTGAAATGGTTCAAAGATATCGGGCTTCAAAGTTTCAAATTTTTTTGATTTTTGAAAGTACGAAATTTTAATAACCAATTTTACAATTTCATTTCCAACATTCTATTGGGAAATAAATTGTATGGCAACCATATACATAAACGCAACATTTCACTGTAAAAATAGCAATTTCATAATTTTTCCATACTTTAAACAGGGCAAATATGAAGCCGTGACGTCACGGCTTTATATCATTTTGTTAGGAGCGTTTTGAGAAACAAATGCAAATCGCAGATTTTAAGTCTCTTTCCTGTCTTTTATGTTGATTTAAGGCAATTGGCCCCATATAGACATTTGATCCTCACAACAAAACGAATCGATTGATACCATGCATGAAAATCATTCATCTAGCCTATTGAAGGGTTAACTAAAAGCAAAATAATATATGCATGTATTGATCGTATATTTTATTAAATATACACATGTTCGGCCAACTTTTGTTTCATCCATAGATGACCATGTTAAAGTAAAAAATACTTTAATATCAGATATTAACGTCCAAACTCGTAAAACAAAGAAGTTACTTATACTGTTTTGAACCGAAATATATTTCATGAAAATATCCCCAGGCCGAGCAATGAGTGAACTATTGGATTTTAATCAACATATCGGTTTTTTATTTCATTTTTAGGGTTCCCTATACTAGTAGGATTTTTTATATGTCCACCATAAGGCGGCTACAAAACCTCTACAATTTGGACATCTTAAAAAATTCTAACCATACCCGATGGATGATAATCGGAACCAAATTAAGCCGGCCACCGACTATCAATCCGCCTGCAGTTCACCTGACGATCTCGGCCTGTCAGTTAGTACAAAAATTTGCTGGTTCCGAACAACTGACAGGCCGATATCGTCAGGCCGACTGTAGGCGGACTGGTAGTCGGTGGCCGCCCTTAGATTATTATTACTCTGTCCGCTTGTAATGTCTGTGTGTCTAAATGTAACTGGGAAAAACTATATTACGTAGACAACTGAAATTTTCGAAGAGTATCAATTTATATTATCGGAGAGACCAAGTCAGCAAGACTCCGCTGGCTTGGACACCTTGAGAGAATGCCAGGCGATAGGGCGGCCAAAAGAGCTTACGTTGGACGTCCTCTAGGTCGACGTCCATCAGGTCGTCCTAGGTACCGCTGGAGAGACCAGGTCGAAAGAGATCTAGGCGCCCTCCAAGCAGAAAACTGGGAGGAGATCGCACAAAACAGGACGCTTTGGCGCCATCTCGTGTCGGAGGCCAAGAGTCACTTCGGGTCGCTAAGCCAGAGGAGTTAGTTAGTTAGTTATCAATTTATATTGGGAGCTGCTACCACAATGTATATTTAGAGGGAGGGGGACTCTCTCCATTCAACACACACCAGTAACGTATTTTTGTAACTAGGTATATGTATCAGTGGCGGCGGATCTGAAAAATTCTTAGGTAAGCCGGGGCTTAATTTAGCTAAAAATTACTTCATGAGGTGTAAGAAAACTACTCAGGTGCCTGAAGCTTAGGCAAGCCGACGGGAATCGCGTTGTATGGACCCTCCGCCACTGATATGTAAAACTATTAATTATAAAAAAAAGTGATATAAAATTAGATTTTTTAAACGTCTCAATGGAAAAATATCTATTTTATAAAACAAAATGCATGACTCAGTTTTAAGAAAAAAATATAAGGGTAAAAAATGTAGTATGGAACCTTATGGCGGCGAATTGGACTCGCGCTTGACCAATTTTTTTATTTTTATGTAAACGTAACGTATTGCAGCTAAATGTGTATTTAACGAATGTTGATACAATTTTGTTTGAATCGGAAATAAAATGGCGGATATGAATGTATGCGTTTGTTTACAATCTCTTTGATATTAAATGGAAATAAAATTGGAAAACGGATTTGCGTTTACCAATTAACGGTTGCAAAAAATAACAAACTGAGTAAATCTACTCATAAAAAAAGTTTTGGTATCTTTTTTTCACATTGTAATTTTAATATGTAATAAACAGGGTGTAAAAAAAATACTGGTGATCCGTTTGAGGTCATAATTGGTATCGCATTCCGAATAAGAAAAAAGGAGGAAAATTATCATCCGGCCGACCCTCCATACAAAACCATTTTTTTTTCGCAAAAAAATTTTTTTTCTGTGCTTTTCTTGATTAGAATACGATACCAATTATGCCCTTAAAAGGATCACAAGCATTTTTGTTACTCCTTGTATGCATATATGCTTGTACTGGATGATTCCGGGGTCGTGAGCCAGCGATCAAGATATAATACACAAGCCCACACTGAACTACTTTTACAATGGGACCAACTCCGAAAACACGAAAAAAATTGGCCTTCCCATAGAAAACGACAACATGTGATCGGAAATGTATAAAACTACCCATTTTTTTTCGCGATTTCGAAGTTGGTCCCATAGTAAAAGTTGCTCACTATGGGCTTGTGTATCATGCCTTGATCGCTTGCTCTACGACCCCGGAATCACCCAGTATAGTCTACCACCCCATGGTATTTATTATTTAGGTAAGAAAAATACCACGCACATAGGATTGAGTACCTAAACTAAAGTAGTTCATTAAGTAAAGAAAATATCACCACTTTTGCGCATTGCCTCGTACTGTTTACTAGTGATGCGACTTCTTAACTCTTATTATTTTAGTTAACAACTTATTTTTATAATTCATTATCGATTTTGTTTTAGTTTAGTAAGTTCCTAGTCACTATAGTAGCCCTCAACCAATGTGATGACCGGGGCCATAAAAGTCCACAATGCAACACAATGGATTACTGATAACGCGAGCTCAAGGGTTTTATGGCCCCGGTCGTCACATTGGTTGAGGGCTACTATAGTAAAAAAAGGTTTGTACGTTTCTTTTATATCCGGTATCCAATCCAACTCTTTATATATTATAAAATAAATATTTTTTAGCCATTCAGCTAGTCAATACTAGAATTTTAACATGAATAATGTCCTTAACATGAATAACAAACCATTTTATTTGCGTTTTTGTTTGCTGTAGTCCCAAAACAAATAAAAAAACACGTAGGCACATATAAATATCTACTTTCCCACTATTATTACCACCTGACAGAAGAAATGCCTATCTGTATCCAGTCACGTGTAGCCATATGATAAATAAAATAACACCTATTGTATTGAAAATATTAACTGCGAATAATCCCAAAATCGGCACATCACTAGGACCCCTTAACCCAAAAACTGCTTATTTGTCAACTACCCCACCCCTCGACATTCGCATAAAGTAGCCGGGGTCGATTCAGTGTCACGTCCAGGGCATCGAAACGTCGAGGGCCTATCTCGTTTTTCGTCTACTTTATGTGAATGCTGCAGGCTCTGCGTAGTTGAATTTAGGGTTGGCACTCTTCGAAAGTATTAAATTACATTTTTGAATACCAAGTGAAATTATTTAATTTCTATTGTTGTGGGTATCTAATGCATCTCTCAACTGCCCAAAGGTTAACTGGAAGATATCTGGTTAGGAAAAAGTTATATAAATAGAAATTTTATTTGCCTCTAGTTACATTGCCTGTTCTATTTTTCTTTTGTTCTACAATAATGTGTTATACCATAATTTTAAACAAAAAAAGAACCGACTTCACTTAGGATCCGCTATTCCAAGAGGAAGTGGCCGAGTTGCTGTAAAAAATAGTGAAATCACTATAGGTGTGCCTATAATAGTTGAAGAGTTCCCTCGATTTCTCCAGGATCCCATCATCAGATCCCGACTTGGTGACAATGGGACCATCTAGGGGTTATACCTGTTCGATTCAAAAAAAAATTTTGAAAATCGGTTTACGATTCACGGAGATATGGAGTAACATACATACAAAAAAAAATAATGATAAAAAAAAAAATCAGTCGAATAGAGAACCTCCTCCTTTTTTGAAGTCGGTTAAAAATTACTACAAATAAAAATTACCCATTTGGATTACCTGGATTCTTATGTTATAAACTTATAATAAAATTATTGACTTGAATTAAGACAAGTGTTACATCATTAAGAATAATGTGTGATAAAGCTAATTGTTTTCTACACACAAATATACATCAGTTAAACTTTTGCTTTAGCTAGTAGTGTAGTCACCATCAAATATATCAGAGCTGCCAAGGTGGTCACAAATACTCCAAATATGGCCAGGGTCAGCCAGAGCCAATACTCAAAAATATCTGAACATATTCAGATATTTTTGAGTACCCTGGCCGCTCCGATATATTTGATGGCAACTGTACCATGAATGACACTTGACTTTACGTGCTTTATAATTTATATTCAAAATCAATACGCAGCCAGCCATAGTAACTTTACACCCGGTTAAAAAAAGCATTCACTTATCAAAAACATTCACTTATCAAAAGCATTCACATATCAAAAGCATTCACTTATCAAAAGCATTCACTAATCAAAGTCCAAAGCATCACGCTGAAATTGATCTTTTTTTCAGTACTGGCAACCCTATTGCTTTAGTCCATTCGCTTTACAAAGCTCGAGTTCCGTAAAAAATGTCGAAATACCAAAAAAATATTGCCCGTATTGGCAATAGTGGAAATCGCTTCATTGTTTAACATGCGAGTGCCGCGAGCTATGGGGGTTCTGGGAGTTATTTGAATTTGTAATTAAAAATGAGTTTGTTTTTTTTTTAATATTAATAACATGATGGTGGCAAACAAGCATACAGCCTGCCTATTTGTAAACAGTGACCGTAGGCAACACCTTTACGAAACTCGAAAGTAACTGTTGAAAACTAGGCCTTATTGGAATTCGATTCAGCTTCCTCGTGAAGTATTAGTACCAAACAACGACTGATAGTTATAGTTATCAAGTTTAACAAAGAATATTGTTATGTTTTGTTTTTTAAAAAAAAGTTTTTTTACTCAACCGTTGACGAAACTTTACCGTTTTTAAATTTGCTTGCGGATCACACATATTCCGGTGTCTGGTATGTAGCGTAGCTCATCGCGGTATTCCAGATTAAATGGTTTTGTTCCTTGTCGGCGTGTCGGCTTTTAGTCAGCGTTGGGAGCGGACGAGTTACTAATACTAACTAAAATATTAATACATTTCCTAATAACTACCTAAAGAAGAACGGTAGAACGTTAGACTTTCAATCCGGAGGCCTCGGGTTCCAACCCCGGCTCGTACCACTGAGTTTTTCGGAACTTATGTAAGAAATATCACATGATATTTACCAGTCGCGTTTCGGCGAAGGAAACATACAGACATAATTTTTACAAATTTCAACAAATTATTTACAGACATTAGTTATTTGTGCAACAAGAGAGGAAAATTGGTTTTTCTTGCGAGTGTTGAATTTGTGTCCCGAGTAAGCGAAAGATTCTATAATATAATTCTATAATAAGTTTGAATCGTTTGAATGAAGTCTTCAGCGTAGCGAGGGATTTTAAGAACACTAGATGTAAAAAAACTTTCCTGTCGTGTGACACGTACAACTTTTCACCTCAGTCAAAAAAACAGATTTATTTACATTCCTGAATGAAAGGCATCATCATTATGACGAAAAGCTTCTAGAAACAAAATTTCACTCCCTGGAGTGAGGAAAGTCGCAACTTTCGTCACTCCCTGGAGTGATGAAAGTCGCGCTTTCGTCACTCCAGGGAGTGAGGAAAGTAGGCTTGTTCGAACTGCTGAGGTGAAATAGTACATTTCGATATTAGTGCGGAAAGTATGTCATTACCTTCACGAGTTAGGCGAGTGGCAAGACTCGGGACGAGTGAAGAATGACATTTACGCACGAATATCGAACGACGTTTTTTAATACAGTTAAAAAAAATTATAAAATTGTCAATTATTCACTTTGAGGTTACTTTAGTACATGTATCCGAACGCTCCGCGCGGTGCGGTGCGGCGCTGTGATTGGCTGTCTGTCACTGTCATTAGCTGTGATTGGCTGGAAAAGTAAAAAGCACTAGTGCGCGATATCAAACTTTCCGCACGCTAAACCACTACAAGAAAAGCACTTTTTTGAGCAACTGTATTAAAAAGGTAATTTTTACATTTTGTCACTTACATGTAGAAATTGTGAACTACTAATACGATAAATAAACTTGTGAACGATTCGGAAATATTTCTCGATTATAACTAATTCGAGTTTTCACGATAAAAAAGGGTTATTTACAAAACCACAATAACACAGCCAAAAATGAATAAGCGACATCTGTAGCAAAAAACTGGACAATCAAAAGTTAACTTGCATTCAAATCACTGACCTACCATACACGCTACCAGACCAAATATAAAGGCAGTCCCACATTAACCACTTAAACGTACTTTCCAACCTTTTGCTTTTGCCAGTTTTCAATACAAATGCTTTAAACTCCACATTTCGCTCGCATTCAATACCCACTGCCCACTCTGAAGCGATTGAAAATGTTAAAAAGTTTTTTGTCAAAGGCCATTTATAAATAGTATTTTTTCAACTCTATTCTCATACAAATAAGGCTGTATTTTGAAGGGAATTGAGTCACATTAGCACTTGAAGTAGCTGGATTAATGGAAGGTTTTTTGAAACGTTTTAGGTTTCGTTTAAGTGTTTTGTCAATACTTTCTTTAGTGGGGATTTGAATTTAAAATGGGGTTTACTGTATCCCATCTAACGTTACTGAAAGAGATTTTCTCTAAACCACAATAGAAACATGATTTATTTGTAAACTTATCGAATTTCTAAAAGGATCATTGTGGAGCTTTCCAGCCAGCCCATCCAGTGGCGGTCCTCAGACAACTTTTTTACAATTTCAACACCCATTTTTTAATTGAATGGACAAGGAACATTTACTAAACCTGGTCACAGCATTTCACAAGAATCAGGTTTAGACAGCTTGACATTCTGAGATACGAAAGCATTTTTGCCCAAGAATGGAGCATTACTCATGCTTCGCGTTCGATCGATCGGATCGGATAAAAAAATGTGAAATTTATATTTATCGTAGTATAATCTACAGACATGAGTGAGTGTCACGTTCCCGAAAAATTTAGATAATGCGAATTGAAGAAGTTAACAGCTTAAAACAGCACTACATGTGCAATACATAGCTTGGAAGAGAGATAAACTACAGAAGCGTCTGTTGCGGCTCTATCTCGAGGTCTAAGAGACCGCGGAGCCGATCCCCGTTCTGGTGAGTTCCTGGCGCAAAGAATATCCCTAGCCATACAACGTGGTAACTCCGCCAGCATACTTTGCTCCGGCCACTCTCCGGAACGAATTCAGTATTTATTTAGTTTATATTCTTGTAGAATGGTTCTCTGCCGTTTCGCCGAAAATGATATTGCCAAATTTCACTTGCCAACCAACTTTTCATTTGGCCGAATTTCATTTCCCAACTTTACATAATCCAACCTAACCTAACCCAACCTGATAGGCAATTTTCATTTCCCAACTATGGGGTTGGGAAATGCAATGGTTGCGAAATAATTATATGGTAAAAGTTATTCGGCCAAATGAAACTTCTGCGAAAAGTTGGTTGGCAAATGAAATTCGGCAATACAATTTTCGGCGAAAAGGCAGGATACCTTGTAGAATGTTACTTATATTTGAATAGGTATTAAACTACACTTATCTGTGTGGCCCCGGCTTTAGAATAGTGCCACCCCGTCTCTTCCCGCGGGTGTCGTAAGAGGCGACTAAGGGAAAAGGGATAAAGGGACCTCTGATCCCTACTACTCGTGGGAACGCTGTGGCGATTTATTTAATTAATAATCATCCGCATGGCGGCGATGCGGTTCGCCACCCATCACGCTCGTTCATCACGGAGGCGAGAAGTAGCTCACGGAGAGCCGTTTTGCTATATTGATTGTAGAAAATGGAAATCCGTGATCTCTGCCTACCCCTTTTGGGAAATAGGCGTGATTGTATGTATGTATTAAACTACAGAAAGACCCTCTCAAAACAACCAGTTCACAACATAATATTGTATACTTGTAGTGGAGTGTTTTCATGCTTGGAAAGCACTTCGCCCTACTCCCACTCGGCTTGAGGACGTTTCACTCGCTAATACGCACTGCTAATTGCCTAGTTATGTTTCTTAATAAGCTGCTTAAGGTGAGAGTGAATATTTGCTTATTTTATAAGCAAAATTTTACGTTGATGATTATTACTCATTACACATTACTCCAGTATTTTTTTACCTCTTTATATTTTGTAGGTACGTACCTAATATATATTTATACACACGATTAAACTTTCCTAAAATGAGGTTTTGTAAAACCTTATTGAATTAAGTACTTACCAAAATGTGTTTTGACCATGACCTTTACTCTTTTCTTGGCATAGATACATTCAAAAACTACCTCTTAATACGTGTATTTTCCTAGTGAGTAAACATTTCATAAAACATTCACAAGCTTAATTTTCAATGAGTTTGTTTACCGGCCACAAAAACTCAATCTCACAACTACGTTTAACGTTTGTAAGTGCTCCACATAAGTTCTAAACGAATACAGCTCAAAGTGTACCATTTAACTTAGGAATCCTCTTATCTTCCTCAATATTAAAAACGTATTAGCTAACCTATTACATGGGAATAAGGTTTGAAATAGAAAAAAATGTTAATGGACTGAAATAGTTGGTGAGGATGATTATCTATTCGCTATTTATCTTGCATTTTATTTGCAGCTTTAAGGATGCTGCTTTTTGCAAACGCTGCATACAGATGTAATGTAATACAGAAAAGTAAATATATGAAGAATTCCAGACGGGAAACTTTATGAATTTAATTTCTCTCGTTATATTTTTTCATAAACAAATCTTATATCTCTAATGTCATCGGTCGACCGTGACCAAAGTTTTACTTTTATATTTTCGACGTTTTAAAGCAGTTAGAACAAAAATTTGACAGCCTCCGAAGAACTGACAGGCCAATATCGTCAGGCCGACTGATAGTGGGTGAGCCCCATTACCATCAGTCGCGAATATCTAACGTCCCAGCAAAATGTTAAGAGTTAATATCCAATTAGCCGTTTCGTTTTCAGGAATGTTATTCATCCGAAAACATGACAAAACGTACACAAGAAAAAAGTAAGTTCGCCCGATTGGTCAATATCCATGTCGTTTACCACAGTTGTATACAGTAATATACACATTCACGTATACTAATTAATGTATTAGGTGTCTTCTGCTTTTGTGCACACAAAATGCAAATGCTTTTAGTGTTATGTACTTAAGTGTTTACTTAACGAGCACAAGGCTGCACTGGCAGGGTCGCCATGTGATGTGGGGCGTTAATGGATACAATCGATAGGTTATAAGTGTGCCTTTATTATGGATAATATGACAGTACGTACATTTGTATCGTCTGGTGACAACCCAAATTCATTAAGTACTACCATAAGTTCATAGCCATAATGAACCGTACCAGTAACAAAACAAGGTTGATTTTCGTTTAATATTTGTTTGCTATTAGTGAGTTTTGGTTGTCACCTGACGATATATAGAGTTATGTTACGAGAGTGTAAGTGTGGCGTGATGCGTATACTACAATACACAAAACAGTCACATTACTAAACTGAACTGACAGAAACCTACAGCCTAACTGTAGAATCTAGAAATATAAAGAAGGAATAGGGTTGAAAGTATTTGCAACTTCCTGACGGGCAGTATGGAGGATGGAGGCTTAATCAATAATCATATCCCATAATATGAGTCCAAAACGAATCTAGAATAAAATTAGTTAAGTGATAAAGTTGTGAACAAAGGGAATAATGTACTAGATCGTGTATACAAAACCGTTTTTGCATTTCGTGTTACAAGCCCAGAGAGCACAAAACTATTCACAAACCATAAAAATTTGAGCTTATCCTTTTTATAACTTGACCTCCAGTTTATTATATCACGAAATTCTGTAGTGGCCTGGCTTTTACCGCGGATGGACGATTGGGTGTACAGAAGATAAAGTCTAGAGCAAAGCCATCCTGAGAAAGTACCTCCACCTTGAAGAAAAACCAAAGCCAAGAGCACTAGACTCTACTCATAGTGTTGTGTCCCTGCCGGTAAGGAAGATTACCAAAGGTCAAAAACGTGTGTTGACGAAGGGGAAACCTTTGCTTATTTAGCCATCAACACAGTGAATCCTCCGATATTAACGGTCGATAACAATCATGTGGCACTTCTGGCTGGCTGACTGTCAATATGTAGCTGCTTCATCAGACGGGCAGTAAGCTTATTTGCTACCGTAGTAGTATAAAAAAGATGATCGTAAATTGATCGAGACTTCAGTAAAATCGACCAAAATTGTCTGAGGCAGAGAGTTTTATAAATGGAATCAGGGTTCAAACATTTGCTGGTTTGTGTACATATCAGTAGTGAATAGTTAGCAGTAGCCTGGACCGTATTAAACTCAGCTGGGTATCGTTACACAGGTTCCGATGTGTCGAGTGCTTTTTGCAAGTGACAAGAGAAAAGCGAATTGTAAACCAAGCATGTTCAAATCTGCTAATGAAAACAACGCTAACTCATCACGTCTATTGCAAAAAAAATTGTAGTTGGATCAGCGAACTTTATTTTGCGTGAGCTGACTTACGGAAAAAGATAAGCTTATATGTATATTAATAATAATATTAATAATAAATTTATAGATATTATATTAAGTATGTTTGTATGTATGTTTGTTTATGCATGTATATTGTATTAATTTATATATTTATAGCTACACGTGTTATGTCCGATGTTTATAATCCTTCTTTTTTTCGTTTTGTTCCACATGTCATTTGCACCGCCTACAACTTATCTGCTTTGCCCGAAGGTTGACTGGTAGAGAATGCTTTATAGCATTAAGTCCGCCTGTTGTACGATTGTGTATTTCTTTTGTGCAATAAAGTTTAAATAAAATAAATAAATAAATAAATAATGGAGGAGATAGCCCCCCCTTTAATGATGGAGGCCTATGTTCAGCAGTGGACGTCTTATGGCTGAGATGATGATATTAATAATGAAAATAAATTATGTACATACTTAGTACATTTTATCACGATGTTATTTGAAGAACCGCAAGATTTTACGAGTGTGCCACGAGCTGAAGGCAAGTGGCAAGGGAAGGCATGAACCAGCAAAATACATTTCCACGAGTAAGTAGACTAAATGACATGCAAGAAATGTCAATTAAAATATTGGTATTGGTCCTTCGAGCAACAATATAAAGAAGGTACATACTCAAATTGGAGGCTTTTGAGATGTGGTTGTGGAGAAGAATGGAGAGAATAAGTTGACGGAGAAAAAACGAACGAGGAAGTGCTGCAAATTGTTGGAGAGAAGAGGAACCTACTGAAACCATAGAGAATAGACGAGGCAAAATGATAGGTCACTTGATAAGACACGACACTTTCTTTAAAACTATATTAGAAGGCAAGATTAAAGCTAGGAGAGGAAGAGGAAAACCACGAGCAAGCTATACACAACAACTAAAAGAAAAAGTAAATGTCGTGTCTTACAGGGACCTAAAAAACCTAGCCGAGGACCGCGAAAACTGGCGCATACTCCACCGGCAAGAGCCATGCTCTTAAATTTTGATGACATACTTAAACAAGATTTCCTGAAAATATGTGACCGACCGACCAGACAGTCATACCAAAATATGACTGTCAGAGAAAGCTGCAGTATTGTGGGGCCATCTTTTGGGCTGATTGTGTAACCTTAGTATTACTAGATCGGTGTACTGGTAGCAAAATTAATTACGCTCCAAAAATAAATCATTTCACAATAACTCTCATCATTTCGATTCAGGAGTTGGATAGTTTTTTGAAATTTGCTTCATTTTATTTTGAGCGACTGCATCAATTAATTAGCTATGACAGACGAATAAACAGACAGACAAATATACAGACACGCGAGCATTATTTTAAGAAATCCGTTGTTTTTTCCTTGATGACAACAAACTCTGAGTTTCTTGTAACTTGCACTGCTTCTGAAGTGGTCAATTGTTCCGTGATCCGGTAGCGGCTACATTCTCTTGTTACGTTTGATTTGTTTTTTCTTCTTTGGCAACGGAACCACGTTGGCATTATAAATCTCCTCGTCGATACAATTGTTTGGCTGACTTGAGAGTTTCGGCTAATTTAAAAAGGTTTGCTCTTAGATTTGGTGGAATTGATTGGATAGGAAATGGTGCGTCTTAGAGACTTTGTTGTGGAATTTTAAGTAGTCAACTTTATCTGACGTCTTGTGTTTTGTATCGGCTTCATATTTTGTTAGAACGGTAATTTAATTTTAGTTAAATATAAAATTAATATTAGAATTTCTTGTGTTTGCTCATGTTCATTGGCCAATTTCTAAACTAAATTGTGCGAAGTTTTTTGTGGTACCTATCTATTTAAAGATTATTTTTAACGTCAGCGTTGTATGTTTTCGCCTGGATATGAAATTTTATATACTATGACGAGTAAGTGAGGATCTAACTAAAATTAAACATGGTTATAGGCATGAACTTCTAACTCTAATGTAATACTAGTAATAACAGTATTATAAACATTGAATAATCCTGCGTATAACCATACGTCATACACTATGGTCGCTACGTGCCGATACTGCGTCAGGTGCGCAAGCGCTGCTGAGCTGCGCACACGCTGATATGACTGTGTAGTCCACAGATCATTTACTAGATAGATGGTGATGACGTTTTCCGTTGCTCGTCTTCTGGGAATGGAGGCAGGGGCTGCAGTTGTGTCAGGTCGCTGTCCCACTGCGGTCACTTCGTCATTTTGTCACCTGGCGTCTGGTGGGCGCGATGGCACAGCCGCGGTGTTATACTAGATTGATCTCATGTCTGGCTCGCGTTCGTGACAGGCTTAGCTCACTTACTTATGTCTAATATGTTGCACAACTGTCACTACCCGTATATGCCACTGCTGGCAATTCGTAATTAAGACCTCGTATTTCATTCTTCTAAAACATTTATTGCCAATATTTGCATGTTTAAATTAATGGTATTTGGGTGATTATATATTAATTGCTATTTCACGCGAAACTAAGTAAATTGGACTGCAATTTGGCACAAGGATAAAATTGAGCTGGTGCCGAATTCTAACTTTAAAACACGTTTAGACACGGTCCAACTTCAATACAACTCCAATGCATTAAATAAATAAATAATAAATAAATAAATAAATATTAGGACAATCTTACATAAATCAACCTAGTCCCACAGTAAGCTCAATAAGGCTTGTGTTGTGGGTACTAGGCGACGATATATATAATAGATAGATAGATAAAACATAAATACATAGAAAACATCCATAACTCAGGAACAAATATCTGTGATAAACATACAAATAAATGCCCTGACCAGGATTCGAACCCGGGACCTCCTGCTTCATAGGCAGGGTCACTACCAACTAGGCTAGGAGGCCGTTAACTAAGTAATAATGCTAGCGTCTTAACTTCCAAATCAGAGAGGAACTTTGTAATTTGACAAATTATGTAAGTTACGCTTCATAATGCGCAGCCTGTAGATGGCGATCTGTGGTAGTGATTGACGAAGATCATTTCCTGGTGTAAACGATTATAGAGCTTAATATTAAGCAGTTAGAGGCTTAAATGGTGTAAGTATCCACTTTGCGTTACTTCGTTTTGGCTTTGATGAAAAAATATGACACGTGTAAATAATATTGATATTTAAAATCCTTTAACGTGATGAGCTTTAATACATTTTAACCCAAATTCCATGGTTTCTTTTTCTTAGTTTCTTTCATTTATAAATTAAGTTACATTTATCTACGCCGGCATATCTAGAGGTTTTATATGCGTATTGCCGACCTGTTAGAATCCTGTACCTACCCTAATTGAATGTCATATTCTAAAGTCAAAAATCACATCATTTCGATGTCAATAAAACGTTACTTGAACGATGTGCCTCTGTTCGGAAAACGTCACAATTGTAGGATTATTATATTTAGTAGCTTCTTATAATTATTTTTAATATTGATAGCATCAATAAAACGCTATTGCATGTATTAAACTCATTCAGTGGGCGGCAGGTTTAATATAGCCATTTCTTCCTGTATGGGCTAGCAATAAAATTTTACTATAATTTTGCAATAGGTCCTATTACGCCATTGATTGATTAAAGTACTGTTTACTAGACTTTAAGGGCCATATCACTTAAAGCAAGCCCTCTATATAATCTATTGCCTACCGTAAAACGGTGAGGCTTTGCAATGAATTGGCAACTTTATTTTAATAAATATACTCGTTCGCCAAACAATCTCTTTTTCGGCAGATTGTTGCTTACAAATTAATCAGTTAAAAAAATAAAATTTATTCGTCATCAAATTGACACTCTACATCAGTAAAACGTGTGACGCGTATCGGAGTTAAGCAATCTATTTTTAATATGTATTTGACATTTTCCAATCCTATATAATGTGAAATTAAATTGAAAACAGATAACTTTTTTCGAAAACACTGCAAGGTTTGTGCAGGGTTTTCATTTGTCGTTTTTAACTTACTAATCGAACTCAAGGCTTCGGTTTCGGGACCACAAGAGCCAAATTTAGTTTTTCCGCGTATGATTTGTATTAAAAACAGCTCATCCAGGCCAACATTTGTGAACATACGTGTTTAACGTCAAACAATCGCACATTAGGGCAGCTTTGCGCCGTTTGGTCCGAACCATAAAATTATAATACCAAAGTCACAATTCAGAAAAGAAATAAATTTTCTTTAGAAGTGCACAATGAGATTGAGCGCTTTGGAATTATTTTTACGAGCAAGAAGTGACGGTAAATGCTTCGGTTATTTGTTATGGTTCCGTACAAAAAGTCAATAAGGTTCTGTCTAAAAAATATTTCGGACTGTAATAGTATTTCATTCAACTTGCACAACTTAGTGTCAAAGATGGCGGATGGTTTCACGAATATCTACAATCAGATTTTGATTTGCTAATTTTGAAGCGCTGGTAGCCTAGCGGTAAGTCGTACGACCATCAATCCAGAGGTATGGTCTCGGGTTCAAACCCCACCTCGTACGGTCAGCAGCAGATATAGCTAAGCGGGTAGGGTGTTCAAAATAAGCTGGACATGACTTTATTGTTAAGAGAATAAGAGCGTGTGTAGGTCATTTAGAACGCCCTATCTACCCTCTTAGCTACTTCTGCTGCTTACTGTACCTACCACTGAGTTTTTCGGAATTTTTATATGAAATATCATCTAAAGTCAGGAAAACCGCTAGAAGCATAATAACACACAAAATATATCATTGCTTCTGAATCTCTAAAAACCCTCAGTGCATTGCAAGTGTATTTCTCGGATGTTTCGGAGATAATTTATACTCATGCGTCGTTTATGTCAACTCAGATGCGCAAGCGCTTGTGAATCAGGGACCACATATACTACAGACAATGTTACACACAATGTTAGTTCACTATGCCTGCCTGCAACTCCAGAGGTGACACATTCGCGTTGCCGACCATTTAAAATCCTGTAACACTGTTTTTTGTGTCACTTCAGTTAGGCTATGGAGCCAGATAACCAAATATACATCCTGCCCGATGGCAAGCGGATACCGTAACCTACTGACACCCCAATGATATTGGAACCCCAGTAATATCAATTGACCAGTTTTTTTTAACTTGTATATTTGTGACATTAAGCGCTGGTAGCCTTGCGGTAAGACGGCCGACTTTCAATCCGGAGGTCTCGGGTTCAAACCCCGGCTCGGACCACTGAGTTTTTCGGAACTTATGTACGGAATATCATTTGATATTTACCAGTCGCTTTTCGGTGAAGGAAACCATCGTAAGGAAACCGGATCTAATCCCAAAAAGGCCTAGTCTACCCTCTGGGTTGGAAGGTCAGATGGCAGTCGCTTTCGTAAAAACTAGTGTCTACGCCAATTCATTGGATTAGGTTGTCAAGCGAACCCCAAAACCGGGATAAAAACGCTAGGATGAAAGTATATTTGTGACATTATTTTGCTAAAAGTACCATTTAGCAGCAGGTTGTTACGTCGTACATAAGTAGTTCCACAGTTTCAATATTGTATTAGACCAATAAAAGCGTAAGTAAATGGCACCTTTAGCAAAATAATGTCACATTTGTTTGTTACCTTTATAACAATATACTTTCTCAGCGAAATACAATATACCAACCAACTGCATTGCTGAGTGGAGACCATTTCGGCTTCACATCTAGATTTAGTTGTTTTATTGTTTTACTGATGTATTATCCTGTAAGATGTGTTGTTTGAATAAATGTTTTCTATTCTATTCTATAATATATGATCTGCGGTTTCATAGTTATAGTAATAGTAATTTTATTACCTAAAAGCTCCACCCAGTAATAAACTTGCTAAGCAAGCTCTGCTTTCACTATTATTTTTTCAACGTAAACATTAACTTACTATTCTATTTATTCCTTAAACCACGCCCCTTACAGGAAATCTAAAAAACTAAATAACATTTTATGACCCTATTATTCGTTCTATTCTTCGGCAATACGATCAATGAGACAAATTGGTGACCAATCGTGATCTTTGATACAAGGGAATAAGGTTTATGATCAGTTAATGTAATTATCAGGTACATTGTATGGAGGGATCAGTCTTCAGTCTAAGTAATGGTCGTAAAAATGAATGTTAATGTCAGTTTTGTTGTGTGATTGTGAATCTCCCATATGATCTTTTATTCCCAAATTTAACGATTGCATTTTCTTAATACCACTGCGCTTAAGAGTCGCCAGGACGCTCGCGTGAACTCGCGTCCCCATACAAAGTAGTTCAGCTCTCATTTTAAAACGACATGCTTTAGAACCACGAAATTTGGCATGGGCATTCTAGCAATACAGATCTATGTCGGTAATTCGTTTTCGTTGCTTAAAATTGTAATACAAAGAAAATATAGCAAAAATAAGTTTTGTATGTAAATCTGTATCTGGCTCTATTTTCTTTGTATTACAATTTTTAGCAATCAAAATGAATTACCGACATAGATCTGTACTACTAGAATGCCCATGCCAAATTTCGTGGTTCTAAAGCATGTCGTTTTAAAATGAGAGCTGAACTACGTTTGTATGGGAACGCGAGCGTCCTGGCGACTCTTCATATTGACGCTTGTCACTCCTGAGATGATTTTTGGTGTGGGAATATATTGTAAAATGGGTTTATAAGAAGTAACTAGTTTCAATGACAAGACACTGGAAATCTAGTGGTCTGTAAATAACTTAAATTCTCCTCATATCAATTTATTTGATCATCCTGGGATTTTTATTACATACTAATTCCAAATGATTTATTTAACGTAAAATAGTGTTACAATTTGAATCAATCATTAGCCAACAACAAGAACGTGGCATTAGTGCAGGGCAGAGGTAGACGGTCTGGGCAGGGCAGCACCGTCGATGAAACTGAAGAAATGTTGGGTGGATTTGAATCAGTGCCGAGTCCCACCGATACACGATGCTGGTGGCTCGGATTATCGAAATTATAATTTTGGATCTTAGCCAGCCCAATACAATACTAAGGGGTCTCTGCCACCGGTCAGCGATGGCTTCACCGAGATGTTTGATAAAGTTGGACATTTGCGGAGCGATTTTGGGATTTTTATTTGCCTCAGCCTGGAACTTTTAATAACGCACAGGTCCAATTAGTAACAAACGTTCGTAAACAGGTCCAATTTCACCCCATAAAGGGTTTAGAACTCGCTCTTACCACATTTCTCGCAACACATCCTCGATCATCTTTCTTCGCAGCCTTGTCCCTAATAAAAAAAAAACCTATACCTACTTAAATATAGTAAATATTTTATTAATGGAACTCCATAATTTCGAGAATATAATTTTCTTTTTTAAACATAAAACATTTATTTACATAACTAAATATACAGAGGTACTACAGTACAAATACTAAACTAAATTAATAACTAGCTCAAATCTAAACTAGGCCCTTGCGGCATTGTACCAAGGATGCTGGCGGCATTTCCTCGTTGTATCGCAATGCTGATACGCTGTGCGAGGAAACCGCCAGCTCTTCGGTCACCAGTTAAATAATTAGGTATGTTCCAAAAATCATGGTTCTTATTTCAACATTTCAGACAGTTTCATTATCTGTCACTCTTTATATAAGGCAATTATTATATTACAATTTGCATTGCTTATTGTGGAACCTCGTGCAGTGCTAGTGTAAATAAATAACGAATACACCAGTCATCTAAAACACAACCCTCTTTTGCGCAGCCGGTAATGTCCGGTCGGCAGTTTCCGCTGAGCCGCGTTGGGGGCAGTTTTGTTTACTGTCATCGTCTTTAGGAACAGGGTGGCCATGCAGAAACAATGATATGAAGAAGTGGCATATAATAACATAACATAACATAGATATTTTTTATTGCACACCTCAAATTAAAGAAACAGAGAAAATTATTTATTTATTTATAAATAACAATATTATACAACAAATATATAAAAAGAAACAGAGTATACACAAGTTACAAACAGAAAAGTAGAGGTAAAACAATATTGGCGGTCTTATCGCTAAAAGCGATCTCTTCCAGACAACCTTAATGTTAATAATGTATAATAATGTTGAATTTTTGATATCAGTCCTAATTTCATTATCTCCGTCTCTATCGCTCTTGCATATTGGTTCGCGGTTATAGGCATGGACACTGGAGGCCTTGGTCGGTATCTATACGAAATCTATTTCAGCTTGAATATTTTCAACTGTTCTGATAATCAGGCGCTTGTCTCGTACATTTGAAATTCCCGTCGTCATTATCAATTTGAGATCCTCTGGTCAGTGGGATACTTAACTGCCATTCCGTTCTGTCTTTTTGCTTATGTTTCAAGCTCCTAATACGTATTTACGTCGGCTTGGTCCAGAAATGTATATCTTAGTTTTCATTGGTCTCTTTTATTTTGTATTCTCCCTTCAAAGATAGTCTGAAGACATATTTCGTGCCAAAATTTGTTCCCCTTTTTTCAATCGTTTTAAGCAGACATCTATTATCCCCTACCTAAAGCACTTCTGTACCTATTGATTCTTTGCAGTGTCAATTTTTTTCTGTCCTGTCTATCAGCCTCCTGCGTGCAATGGTCATCTCTCCCAGCATCGACTCCATATGATCACGTAATTTACGCACCGTATCGCCGTATGTCCAATAATATACGAATTATCTCCAACGGGCGAAAATATCGTAAAGGAACCTGAGGTCAAAAATGGGCATTTTGTTTCTCCTTTTGTTTTCAATTGTTTTTGACATTGACATTTGTAGTCCCCTACCAAAAGCAATTCCTCATTCATTCTTTGCAGTGTCGATATTTATCTGTCCTGTCTATCAGCCTCCTAGCTCTTCGCTCCTGCGTGCAATGGTCATCTCTCCCAGCACCGGCTCCATATAATCGTGTAATTCACGCACCGTATCGCCGTACGTCCAATAATATACGAATTATCTCCACGGACGAAAACATCGTAAAGGAACCTGGGGGCAAAAACGGGGATTAAATATAAGGGTCGAGAAAACTATCATAAGTCAGATAGATTGGGGGACAACACATCGGCTTAGTTTCGAAGTAAGACAGGGCTTATGATTAAATACTAAGTAATATGCCTCCAGTGTGTTTTTCTTTTGATAGTTTAATAAAAGGCAAGGAAGCTTTTAGCATTGTTTTTGATACAGTTAAAGATGTATTACATTGGTCATCATGAGAAGATCTTCTAAACAGATTTGATCTAAAACCAGGCCATCCATGGTTGTCATTTTATCGCATATCGCGTCATGCGTCACTTTCGCACTTACATATTTGTTAGAACGTGACAGCTATGGTGACACGCGATAAAAACCCGACCATATTAGGCTAGCAGAACACGTGAACGATAAAAAAAATTATGTTAAAATAGTGTATAAAATAATATATATATATTTTTTCTAATGTAAAGGTTTGTAACTTACAAAATTTATAAGCTTTTTAAAACTGCCTTTTTGCATTATAATACGCATAAATACGCACCCTAAAAATTGTAATACGCACCCTGCTAAAATATAGTAAGTATTTTAACACAAAACTTTTCACATTCAAAAGAAAACACATTTTCAACACACAACTAGCTTAGAAAATTCACCAGAGCTCATATCACGTAATGAAAGTCGTAAACAAACCGACATTCATATTATACATATATGATAATGCAGTATATCCCTGGTGTTTATGTTATGGCCCAACCATTTTAATATATCGTGAGGGTCCCTTTGTTGTACTTTATAAGTACATTTGGAGATTATTTTCGAGGAACGGTGATGACGGCAATTAGGTATAGTGATGGTTATGAGAACGGCATGCTCAAATTAATAAAAATATATGACTAAGAAAAATCAGGTAAGTAAACACACTCAAAGATAGTAAAAAGGGTCATTTTAGGGATTTTTAAATGAAGTAGCACTTTTTCATTGTCTTTGATACATAAATTATATGTAGAGTTTGTCGGGAAAGAGAAGTCTCCTGGTTTATATGGGAACTCATACATTCAACGACAGTTTTTCGTCCGGATAACCGGACAGACTGTAAAAGAATTCGTATTTTGTAAAAGATTTCGTGGCACTTTCTGTTTTTTTTTCTTTTTGCTTATTCTTCTATGTTTTATGTTTGTATCTGTGTCTACGAATAAACTATTTTCTATTCTATTCTATTCTATTCTAAAACTAATATGAATATAGTTAATTTTGAATGAATGAAATTTTGACATCGACTACCGTCAACTGCTACAAATTTTCCTACGGTGCACAACTTTACCTCTTGAAAAACATGATTTTCTTCACAAAACAGCTATTTTTATCATATTCTTGAGATAGGAGAAAGGCGTTCATCTCAGGAATAATATATAAGTAGCTGAAGGCCTACCGCGAAGTTCGGAAATCGACAAAACGTTGGCCCCGTCTTTATCGCTCTTGCATATACGAAAGAGAGATGCAAATAGACGATTCGATGAACGAAGTGGTTTGCGATTATAGGCCTGTTTGGTGAAGCAAACCATGTTTTACAAGCCAGGCAAAGGTGTAGCAGTTGGCGGTACTTAGTTTAAATATACAGAGTGTAACAAAAATACTGGTGATCCGTTTAAGGGCACAATTGGTATCGTATTGTGAGTAGGAAAAAGTAGGAGAAAAATTTTTTTGGACGCGAAAAAAAATTTTTTTGTATGGGGCGAGTCGTCCCAGCTGGCCAACCCTCCATACAAAACCCAAAAATTTTTTCACGAGAAAAATTTTTTTTCTTAGTTTTTCACAATAAGAATACGATACCAATTATGCCCTTAAAAGGATCACTAGTATTTTTGTTACACCTTGTATGTACTTCCTCTGTATGATCAAGTTAAAGGAACCCTGTGAATGCAGCAGCTTATAGGAAACTTTTTTAATACATGCCTCGAATATGACGATATGTAATATAGATAAAAATGTAGATTTTTATATTTACCTCTGCAATGACGGCTGTAAATTTCCACTAACAGCATTTTCACATATAAAGTAGGCCGTTTCCTACATTATGCATGAATCTGCTAATTTATTGAGTTTTTTGGATTTTAATAATATTTATAAAGGTAGGTTGCAAAATAACAATAAAAATGAAATATCTTTGACTTAAAAAAATCTAAATACAAATGTACCTATATCTTTAAAAATTCTCTATCAAATATTTCTTATAACTATTTGTCTTCCACTAGCGAACAATTTACCTATAGAAGTTTCATTACCTCTAAATAATAAAATAACTATGTACACCAAAAATTACATCATAGATAGGGTCAACAATGAGGCGTACGGTACGCACACGAGGGCCGTGACGTATCACAAATTAGTGTTGTTGTTGTTGTTTAGTGTTCTTGTTGTAGTGATGTTTAGCGTTTAGTGTCACAACTTTTTAATAGCGTGTAGTTGTACATTCAGGAATATTCATAGCCGGGGAAGATATTAAAGAGTTAATTTTGATAGCGTAATATCAGGACCGCTTTTTGCATTTTTGGACTGTATAATATATTTTGAAGATAAATGCGTTTTCAAATGTACTCACAATACAATGGCGTTTCAATAGACAGCTTATTTTCTGTTACACTCTAATGTGAGATAGCTTTTTAATTTTTCATCATCATCATCATCATCTCAGCCATAAGACGTCCACTGCTGAACATAGGCCTCCCCTTTGAACCTCGATAAGTATAGGTCGGAAGCGACTTGCATCCAGCGTCTTCCGGCGACCTTTATAAGGTCTTCTGTCCATCTTATGAGTGGACGTCCTACGCTGCGCTGCGTTTCATTGTTACTTACCACCTTGTCCCTACTTTTACCAATGCAATTTCTCGCTTACTAGTTTCTCAAGACCCAAGTAAGTACGCCCGCAACCTAGTAACTCAAATTGTCCGTTACCCATAAACTGGATTAGGGCTACTTTACGACAACTATAATACTCGTATGTCCCCTAGTTTAGTACAACAAAACGTTCCCACGATTAAAACACTTAATATTACAATAGATCAGATAATCTCCTTTGAGATGCATAAAATCATTTTATTCGACTATGTCGTTAAATTTCCGAAGTTATCAAAACGTAGTAAGTCGATACGTTACTAGGAAAGTTACGCTATTTTTGTAGTAAAATATCAGTTATGGTTTTATAGTCTGAACCGTAACCCAGTGGCTGGATATGGGGACACAATATAATGATAGTAAAATTAATAATCTGTGTAACTAGCATAATAATATTTGTTTTATGTTATTTACCGACTTCCGTTTGCGTAGAAATAGTGAAATTGCCCAACCGTGATATCGTCCCCTCCACCTTCTCCCTTTAATCAACCGACTTCAAAATTTTGGTCTTTGTTTTTTTAACTGTTTTTTTTTCTGTATGTTTTTTATTTTCCTAATCGGTCCAGCTGTCTTTGAATAGTCGGTGACATTCAAAGACGGCTGGACCGATTTTAAAAATTCTTTGTTTTTAGAAGGGTACTTGAGGTCCCATTGCCACCAGGTCAGGCTCTGATGATTAAATTCTTGAGAAATCAAGGTAGGTAGCTCTTCAAAATATATCACAGGTACATCTATAGTGATTTTGGTATTTTTTACAGTAGGTAGCTTTCTCGTGTAGTAGCATTTGCTCTTGGAAAGTTGGGGTATCTTAAGCGAAGTCGGTTGTTTTTTCTTTAAAATTATTTCAAAGCCTCTTTCCACCTCTTCAATAAGTGAATTTTGGGATTTAAATTAAAAAACATAAGTTATTAGTTACACAAACAATAAAAATCAAAATTATCTTTTGTCTTCAAAATAACCTCTATATAAATTGTGATATTGTAAACCAATTAAAGGTTTGACGTATCGTATTGACATTGACGTTAAGCAATCTCGCTTTGATACACTTTTGCAAAAATCTTGATAACCAATTTAATAAAAATAAAAAGGATGATTTGAAAAATCCAAACATCATTTATGACAGGAGCAAATCTGTTTGACGTCAAATTAAAATGAAACCAATATACATTATACTTTTTCGAATAGTCCTCCAATATTTTTTTATATAGTGTATTGAATAGTTATGCGATGAGTCCATCGCCAATCAAGTGAATGTTGCAACATGAAATTTTAATCAAACTTTCCTCGTTACAATTTTTTGCGAAACTTTTGCATGTTTAAAATGTTTTCGATACCTGACTTTTAATAAAAATGGACATTGCATTATGGACGATATGGATGTATATAATAAGAGTAAAACAAAAAGTTACGTAAAAAGCTTTTAAGTCATATACACTAAATATGCATTGTGGTTGTCGACCATCTTGTCTCTTTAGATGTCAACACGGTGGGTGAATCATTGTTATAAAGGGTCGGCAGCGCACATGTGCTACCTAAAGGGTTGAAGTCACCTATAGGCTAACTATGTGCCCATACTAAACTTGTAGATATGACACCAATGTAGTTTACAAAACTACATACTTTCTGTTAATTTGATTTTTCTATGTTACGGGTGAAACAAATACTACGTACCTACTTAAGTTTGTATTTTGTTATCAAAATGATGTATAAAAAATTGTGACTGACTGCCAACGTCAGAATCTTTTACTTAAGCAATATTTTTGATTCAGCTCATTCAGCGGAAAACTTTGTTGTTACATATCAAATTAAAGTCAAACCAATGTGTTCTTCAAATAGGCCAAGAAACCAGTTCCATTATATGACTGTTTGTGTTAAGCAGTGACAGTGACGTTACAGAGGTGGGCGGGCGTCAAGCGTCACGACTGCACGTGCGTGCGCGCAAGTCGTGCTACAGTGGACGCATCGCGGTCAACCTACAAAGTGTAACAAGAATACTGAGCCTTTCAAGGGCATATCATCATCATCATCTCAGCCATAAGACGTCCACTGCTGAAGCTCTTTATTAAAGGGGGGGGGGGGGGGGGGGGGGGTTTCCGTACGCGCCACGCTTGGCAGGCGGGTTGGCGTGCGCAGTTTTTTTGTTTATTGTTGTTTAGGCTTTCGGAACATACTGCTGCCCATCTCCCGGTATATTCCCTTAGCAGACTCCTACTGCAACCACGGGACGATATGGTGGGGGACAATTCTAAGGCCGGGCACCCCACGCCACCTGACTGTTAAGGGCATAACTGGTATCGTATTCTAAATATGAAAAGCAAAAAAAAATATTCGCGAAAAAAGTTTTTGGTTTTATATGGAGGGTTGGCCAGATGTGACTAGGTGCTCCATACAAAGAAAAAAACAATTCGCGTCCAAATATTTTTTCTCCTAATTTTCCTTACTCGCAATACGATACTAATTAAGCCCTAAACGGTTCACTGGATAATATAAGATATGAAAATACTTTATTTTATATAATTAAAATTACAATAGTATGGCCCGCCAAGTACGAACAGTGCTATTTACATATATGTTAATAATTTGAAATATTTTTACGGGGCTGCATTTTAAACATGATCCAACTTCAATGCAACTCCAATGCATTAACTACAATACAGCTAGCGCCTAAACGGCTGAATTTGAAATATCAGAATTTGCTTGAAAATTGTTCTCAACTCCAATAGAATTTCAATATTTGTTGTGTGTTCAAAGTTCAAAGGTTTTTATTGTATATGAGGATCAGGTTACATGTTGCAGGTCTTACATACAATTAAAAATTAGTTACACTGAAACTCTACCTTTGCAGGTGTATATACATTGTTATAACTACCTATAACATTCTAAACAATTCTAACCAAGAGCATTACATTTATTAATATGATAACACGCTACATTAATACAGTATTTATGAGAAAGTAAGATATTCGTCTATGCTATAAAAACATCGTTGTGTGAGCCATAATTTATTATTAGACTTAAATGTCAAAATCAGAGTTGAAGATAGCGTTGGTAGCCTGGCGGTAAGACTTCCGGCTTTCAAATTAAGTTTTTCGGAACTAATACACGAAATATCATTCAATATTTACCAATCCATTTTGTATGAAAGAAAGCATCGCGGCATCGTGAGGAAACTTGACCTATTTTCAACAAGGCCTAGTTTCCCCTCTGGGTTTTGGCGGTCAGATGGCAGTCACTTTCGTAAACCCTACTTATTCGTGGAATTAGGTTGCTAAGCGGGCCCCAGGCTCAATTGAGCCGTGGGAAACAGCCGGAACAAATGCTAGGAGCTTAACCAAATAAGTTTAAAGTTGTGACCACTGTAGCTTGACCACGTCTGGTCACGCGGTGACATTTCGTTTAAGGCTCTACGGGGTTCAAGGTACAGGCAGGCGCGGCAATACACGTCCTTAGGGGGCCCACCGACGATATAGGCCTGTTAGTTAGAACAAAAATTGTACAGTTCCGAACAACTGACAGGCCAATATCGTCAGGCCGACTGATAGGTGGGCCCCATTACGATATCACACTTAGCTCTGGCCTATAACCGCGAACCACTTCGTTCATCGAATCGTCTATTTGCATCACTCTCTTTCGAATATGCAAGAGCGATAGAGACGGGTCCAACGAATTGTCGATTTTTAAACTTCGCGGTAGGCCCTCTGAAATCGTTTTATTTCAAGTCGGCGGCATCTTGTAAGGCTAGACAGTTTGCAAGACAATGTGGACGAGTTTAGTGCAAGGGACCACTTTGTCGATTTACAAAGACACTTTTTTCTTTCACTAATAGATAGTGCATATTGCGTAGTTTCAGAAAGTACTAGGAACTCCACGACAAAGTGGTCTCTTTGTACACTGGCACATATGGTTGGTTGGTTGAGATAGCGTTTTTTTTAATAATTCGCGAGTTCTCGAGACCCTATTATTTGTGTCTGCCTTTATTTACGAATACATTTATTAGGTAGGTGTGTATATTTTATATGTGTTTTGGGCACAGACTACACAGACACCTCATCATTAAACTTTTACAGGGAGCACGAGGTCACCACACATCAGTGCAATTTTATTCGTAAATTTCTACCACCCGAACAGCAAATCTCAATAGTATTATACTCCAATTTGTAGTATAACAATCTAGGTTCACGCCTGTAACTTGATATTTGTGTATATTTTTAATCCACATGAGTAATGATCAAAAACGTTACGTCAATTGAAATACGCGGTCGAACTCTCATACAAAATTAGTACGGGAGCACTGATGCGTGGTGACCCCGAGTTGTACTTATGATCTACTAGCGACCCGCCCCGGCTTTGCACGGGTGCAATTATACATATAAACCTTCCTCTTGAATCACTCTGTCTATTAAAAAAAACCTCATCCAAATCCGTTGCGTAGTTTTAAAGATCTAAGCATACATAGGGACAGACAGCAGAAAGCGACTTTGTTTTATACTATGTAGTGATGATCTAGTGTTGAGGTTATCTGTGGTTTTGGGTATATGTAGGTATTATATTTTGTTTATGTATTTTTATATAGTTTATAATAGTATACGTATGTGTAGGTCTATTTTAGTAATTTGTAGGAGTATGCGTGTTTGTGTGTAATTTGCTGTTTCAATTTTAATTCTCTGCACTACCCTACTCTGTTATCTTCAACTAATTATTTATTTTCTACGACACAAAGGTAGCCAGGAATAAATTGTTTTTTAGTGATTTTACCAAATTAAATATAAAAAATAAAAAAATATTTGGGGACAATCTTACACAAATCAACCTAGTCCCAAACTACGCAAAGCTTGTACTATGGGTACTAGGCGACGATATACCTACTTATATAGATAAATATATACTTAGATACATAGAAAACACCCATAACCCAGGAACAAATATTCGTGATAAAAACACAAATAAATGCCCTGACCAGGATTCGAACCCGGGACCTCCTGCTTCGTAGGCAGGGTCACTGCCAACTGGGCTAGGAGGCCGAATTTTAAGAATATTGTAAAAAGTGTTTTATTATTCTTATATTTGGGTGCAATAAAAAATAGTGACTTACTTAAGACAGACCACTATTTAAATAAAGAATAACCCGGAAACTCGCTAATCTCTTGCAACTTAGGGATTAACTGTCCTCTGGAAATCGTCCCTAAGATTTATACGCATTATCCGCGTATTGACTAACTTTATTCATATGTGGACGAGTTTAGTGAAAGGTCGCACTTTGTCGGTACACATAGAATCAGATACTTCTTTCACTAATAAATAGCGTAAATTATGTAGTTTCAGGAAGCACTGATAACTCCATATTGATAATGTGGTAATTTTTCCCTACACTGACACATATTTTCCTTGTGGCTTGGTGTTGGCTTGCTGAACTTAAGGTCTCAGGTTTGAATCCGGTTAAAAGCTGGCACGAAGTTATGACCTGAGATTTAACAGCAATATTATTTATTCTTCACTTTATTTATTTTCCTATTTTAGCTTTGGACAATATTTTTTTAAAGTAATAAATAAAAATACATCTACTTGTGTAGGGACACAAATTAATTATTCTTAATATTATTTAGAATAGTATCAGGATAATGATAAATGAGTTCTTTTCACAAATTAATATTTTTGTGAAGGCCTTCTAATATAATTGTTTAATACAGTTGCTCAAAAAAGTGCTTTTCTTGTAGTGGTTTAGCGTGCGGAAAGTTTGATATCGCGCACTAGTGCTTTTTACTTTTCCAGCCAATCACAGCTAATGACAGTGACAGACAGCCAATCACAGCGCCGAACCGCACCGCGCGGAGCGTTCGGATACATGTACTAAAGTAACTTCAAAGTAAATAATTGACAATTTTATAATTTTTTCGCAACTGTATTAAAAAACGTCGTTCGATACTCGTGCGTAGATGTCATTCTTCACACGTCCCGAGTCTTGCCACTCGCCTACGGCTCGTGGCAAGATATCTCGGTACTCGTGAAGTAATGACATACTTTCCGCACTAATATCGAAATGTACTATTCTTTTTAGCAGCTCCCAGTGTACAGTCAACTACAAAAAGATGTATCCACTTTTTCACCTTATTGCGTTGTAATAAGGTCCATAAGTGGATACATCTCATTGTAGTCGACTGTACCTTTCTGTAAGTGTATATTCTTAAAACACGTGTAAAATTAATTTGCAAATATAATAATTATCTTCAAATACTTTCCATATACGATAAAGTAAAAAATACCAGAATATAATAAACCTGCCTCCCTTTGAATAGAAATTAGGTACTCTAAATATTTTATAAAGGAAAATTTTCTACCTGATTTAATTTGACACGTGTTTTCCAAATTACCAAGATTTACTGTTTTGTTAAGAATATAAAAACATTAAAATATGTTTAATGAAATACTGATGAACACGGACCTCGTTAAATGTAAAATCTTAAAAAATAATCAAAATAAAAAAGGATTTCTTAAATACAACAAAAGGGTAAACTAGGGATACATTTTTTCCAAATGTTTTTTAAGCAGATGAAGCGGATCTTAGTTTAAAGTACAACAACAAATTTATTTTACGAAAAATAAGCAACGTTTTAAAACAGTTACGATATAATTTCAGTTATACACAAACTTACCTGTGTTAATAGGTGCCTTATTCTGATTTTAAAATACAAAAACACAATCCAACATAACTCCAACACACAACAAATGATCTATACCTTGTGTGATCTAAGAAGCGGTTTTTGACACCTGTCATCTCAGTACATTTTATAGCCTAAAATCGATTTTAGGTTATAAAACGTACTGAGATGACAGGTGTCAAAAACCTCTTCTTACATTACACAAGGTATACCAATATTGAAGTTGTAGGTACTAAGTTGCATCCCAAAAATTTTCAAGCAATTTCTGATTTTTAATATTTTTGATACAGACGTTTAGGCGCTAGCTGCATGCGTAGTTAATGCATTGGAGTGTCTAAACGTGTTTTAAAGTTAGATTACTGGGATTTGTTTTTGACTATAGCATAGGTAGTAGATTGTAGGTATCTACTGTAAGGGAGACATGGCTAAAAGTGTAAATGATCACGCGAAATCAGAAAACACGAAGTTAATGCAAATGAGCCCCATTTAACTCATTCAAAAGAAACCAGTAAGCCCACCAAACACCAAAAGCCGCCAACCCCAGAATTCCAGAAAATCGACACGCGAAATTGTCCCGGATTCTTCAGTACAATAACGCAATTTAACATTCCTCAGTCCTCCAACACAACAATAAATCAAGGAATGTTATAATTACGCGACTCGTGACTTCACAATTTTGCGGGCAAAAAATGAATTTGCATAATTCACGTAATTTTTGCTGTCCCATTGACGGTTGAAAAAATTAAGGCGTTTTGTTGGATTTGAGTAATTTTGAGGTTCAATGGTATGTAATGAACTCGTTAACCGTTGTTCTGATCTTGTGATTGACATGAAGCGAAGTAATCCGTATATTTCAGCTTGGTAAGTCCTGAACAAAAAAAATCTGCGCGCGCCAACCCGCCTGCCAAGCGTGGCGCGTATGGCAAACCCCCCCTTTAAAGGGGAGGCCTATGTTCAGCAGTGGACGTCTTATGGCTGAGATGATGATGATGATGAAGTCCTGAATGGTGTCTAGCCAAACTAGTAGGAGGTATATAGAGGGTACTAAAATATGGCTCTTAAATTAGTACACAGTACACACTTTGAACTGTAGAATGATGATAAAAAAAGCGTGTCAGGCCATGATCAGTGTAGGGTTTCGTAGTTGCCGGCCTGTTACAATACCGCCGTTCAAAAGGTCTTTTACGTCATTTAATCCTGATTTGTATTATGTACTACAACTGCTGTGACCAACCCATGAGACAATTGTACTCGGTTCCTACACAGCCCCTATTAGATGTTGCTTTGTATGTTTAACCGACTTCATAAAAATTGGAGGTTCTCAATTCGACTGTTTTTTTTAACCGACTTCAAAAAAGGAGGAGGTTCTCAATTCGACTGATTTTTTTTATCATCATTATTTTTATTTTTTTGTATGTATGTTACTCGATAGCTCCGTGAATTGTGAACCGATGTTCAATTTTTTTTTTATCGAACGGGTATAATCCCGTGATGGTCCCATTGTCACCAAGTCGGGGTCTGATGATGGGATCCTGGAGAAATCGAGGGAACTCTTCAACTATTATAGGCACACCTATAGTGATTTCACAATTTTTTATAGCAACTCGGCCACTTCCTCTTGGAATAGCAGATCCTAAGTGAAGTCGGTTCTTTTTTTGTTTAAAATTATTATTTGCTGGTAAACTGCCTAGTACTAAGCAAATCTTTCTTGGCATTCCAATTTTAATATTGTAGTCGGAAAAAACATTAACTTTCTGCAACGGCAAAATGACACAAGCGTTATAAAATGTACGATTACACGCATTCCACAGTCCATGGAGCAAATACCGATTTTATGGCCCGATTTAAAAACCCATTAAATGAGTCAATTAGCTTGCATCAGTTTTAAGGGTTCCGTAGGCAACTAGGAACCCTTATAGTTTAGTTATGTGTGTTCTCAGCGGCTAAATCCAAAATATAGGAATAAAATATCATCCATGCTTAAAAATTAACCATGTACAATGAAAACTAGGTATATTGAATATAATATTAACAAAAAAAGAACCGACTTCACTTCGGATCCGCTATTCCAAGTGGAAATGCCCGAGTTGCTGAATAAAATATCTGAACACTTAAAAAAAAAAGAATATTTTTTCAAATCGGTCTAGCCATCTTCGAATAATCGGTGAACATATTTAGCAAAAAAAAAACAAAGATCCCAACGAATTGAAAAACTCCTTCGAAATCTTGAAGTCAGTTTAAAATCGATTGAGTTATTTTTGAGTCATCGCAAAATCTTATTTCTCACTTAAAGTATACGACGCAAACTGTCCTTTAAAAACACTTTTAATTATTTATAATGTGACGAAGCGGCAATTACGGAACCCCACATTGAATACGGCCCGACATGCTCTTGGTCGGTTTTTTTAACGATGTCTCGTGCGATCTCTTGACCCGCAGGTCAGATCGTGATCGTTACCATATCGTAAAGATATCGATTTAGTCTTTTATGACTGGGAGGTAAATGAGCACACGGGCCACCTGATAGTTTATTGGAATATCATGAAGTGGGATTTGTAGATTTGATTTGTCAAATGTGAATCTTTATTTTTTCGAAATTGGTTTTACTGGTCTAAAAGACTACCTTCCTTGTACTGTGGTGGCATAGACCGTTAAATGCATAAGGTCCATATGAAGTCAAAAAACATATTATGGCTGTCTTAATTAGGTACATAAATTTTAACGGAGTTCTTCTGTGCAATATGGATATTAAATAGATATTTTTATTAGTAATTAATGTAAATTCACAATTTCAAGTGCATTAAATATCTATAAGTCCATGTGCGTTTATTAAAAGGTGTGTAACTAATTAGTAATACATGTAAATATACGGGTACGGTTATGTTTTCTTTTTTTTTCAAATTCTAACAACACCATTTTACAATAGCTGTTGCTATAAGTGATAATCTTAATTAATCAATTAATACTTAACTGCCACTTTTTATAGCTATGTGCCATAATGTCAATTTTATGCAGATAAGGTTTATTAATTTTATTACGAAGGTACATACTTATATACATACTTCTAAGTCTAACATAAAAAATAAATTACTTGTATGTTTGCACGACGTTTAAGTTTAGGTACCCCATTTTAATGCAAAAACGGCTAAAATTTGATAATTATATTTTTTACAACCGTGACATAATGAAGAGATTTTCAGGCACGATGCTTGCTGAGTGGCCTAAGCAATTGTACGAGTTTGAAAAGCTTAGCTCGTAATAATAATTATTCTTATATAGTTAAAACATCTTGAGAGATTTTCGATACGGGGTTGTGGTTGGATCAAGGGTCAGATTCAGAAGGCGGTAATCCTGGACACGGCGCGTATAGTCAGAAGGTTCCTCTCTCTGCGGCCCTGACCACCGGCAGCCTGGGCCTTGCCCTGGTGCCGGCGGCACTCTAGGTTAGGTTTTTTATAATGTGTTTATGTTTTATATTGTTCTTGTTTTGTATGGTATATTTTATTTTAATTTTATATTCATATTGTAAAAAGCCTAACTTAAGAAAGAAAATAAATATACGGAAAAATAATTATGTCACAATTGTGTGTAATACTTTTTCTACGAGTTCTCAATATAGTCAAGCCAGTAAGAATTAAGTTCGACGAATGCCTTATAACCTGCTGCCTCTATAAAATTAAGTAACTTCAATCTCCCAGTGGATTATATTCCGCGCTATAATAATGTATCAAAATCCATTGTAGCATCGTCGGCAATGCTAAAATATGCGAACATAAAAGCTCCATCGGAAAGTATGCGCTAGTAATTCGGTCTAGGAAGTCTCAATCTCAATTCAAGCATTATATCTACTCGACAAGTAGAAAAAAGATTTACAATAAAGAAATACACATTACAATATTGTACAACAAACATTTTACGCTTTAGTATATCCCGTTACCAAAAAAGAAAAGAAAACTTCTACCCGTTGCTTCATCCAAAAACTCAATTTCTACCAAACACCATAACGAAAAAAGGAATACACGAAAAGTGTTTAGGTAAGGGGTCCGATCTGGGTCGCATTTGAGTGATAGTCGATGTAGCGTCCGCAAAACTGCTGTTATGAGCGTACCTTACGATAGATAAGTGTGATGATAGCGTCAGCAGAAAAAAGTTTTTGTCAAGAGAATTTATAAGGGCTATTTTTATTTGATTCTGCTAATAACTTTAGTAGTGGTCAGTAATGGGATGAAAAGTACTTGATTTCCAACGGGATATTAGTCTACTGGTAGCATTGAAATGAGTGCCTATTTTGTCGAGTTAAATACTCTACTTTTCATTTTGAATAAGAGAAAGTAAAAAAGTACATGTGTATTTTATAAAAGAAAACTAAACGTAAGCTTGAATAAAACGAAATGGAATTGATTCAGTAAAATGTACTTTATACAAATTTTCACAGCTCATCGTAAAATTAATGAAATTACTTATAAAAATATTATATTTGAAAAATAAGGCTCCCTAGCTTTTCCACCCGCTTCCGAATGTTTATGATTACAGTTTATGATTTTTTTATACCAAGACGGTGACGAAAACGCATACGGTCCACCTGATTGTAAGCTGCTGCCATAGCCTATGGCCGCATGTAACTCGAGAGGATTCACACGCGCATTGCCGATCCGACCCTTCACGAATACTACATTCCTTTTATGTTGCTACCACTACTTCATGGGGCCCACTGACCGCCCCCAAGTGAGATATCCCGTGACCTGCCCTCGCGCACATAAATCTGCAAATATGAACTGACTGCGTGACCCTACACACATACACAGATTAGGTGCGTATACTACATATAAGTAGTTATTATATGTAGTATATTACATATTGTTAAGCTGTAAACTTGAGGCAGGAATTAACTTATTGAAAAATATCTTATATTTAAATCTTATTCAAATATTTATAGTTTGCCTTTACGAGTATTTGCTTTTATGACAGTTGTGTCTGTTAGAAATAGAAAAAATTTAAATTACTCGTAACTCAATGAGGCTTGTAAGACGTTTATTGAATAAGGGAGTTATACTTTCTATAGAAAGTTACAAGATACACTGTAACTAAAATGCTGGTGACCGAAGGGCTTCCTGCTTTAACAAAGACTCACACACATAAAACTTCATGGCTGAATTTTTTCCTCTTCATTTCCCTACTCAAAATACGATACCAAATAAGCCTTTGATTGAATCACCAGCATTTTTGTAATACCTTATATTTTACTTCGAATTCTTTGCTAAAACTAAAGTGCACTTTAACGCATTTTAATTATGTCAATCGCTCACCAACTCAAAATGCAACAATGCTATCCTAAGAACCATACAACCTCATCAATAACCTGACATTTAGGTTTATCTCCCAATTTCATAGCCGAATCTTCGCCATTAATCTCTGATCCGTATCTGGTAATAGTGTGTATCAAGGTCAGATCTTGTGGATCGACCTTTTTATGATTTGGGACCATTTGTGGTCCGAGATGATGGAGATTGGAGTTTACGATTAATGGTATCGAATTTAAGTGATTATGTTTTACTTTTTATGAGACACGACATTGGCGAGGTTGCAGGAATAACCTGGCACAGAGTGGCACTGGATAGAAACTCGGGAGGTGGCTAGAGGAGGTCTTTACCGATTGGCAAATATGTAGAATATTAGAAAGATAGACATAGTGGAATATGAAAGGTACAGAAAAACATCTTCCATGATATGAGAGAGAAAGAGAGCCTCGAATGATAAATAAGGCTATTATTTTATGAGCAGAGTTGCAAATGGCTCCTAATTCGGTGTTATAATACGTCATATGTGATATAAGTACCTACCGCTATTATGAACATGGATATTGAAGTAGGTATTAGTATCTGTTTCTTTGGGTATAATATGTATATCGAGCGGCGCGGTGTAAAATTGGAGTAAGTTGTATCATACTTAGCATAGCATTTTTGTAATAGATAAGTTTAATCCATATGGACCTTAAAGAATGTAAAAATAGTATTTTGTGCAACAGTTACATAATGAGGGTTCTTAAGATTCGAGGGTCGAAGTTACAAAATGAGGCGAAGCCGAATTTTGTAAAAACAGACCCGAGAATTTTAAGAACCCTTATTATGTACCGTTGCACACAATAGTTTTTATACGAGTGCTTAAGGAAGCCGGTAAGAATTGAGTTCGACGAAAGCCGTGCACAACCTACTGCTTCTATGTAATCTCGTAACGTTCGATCTCCCGGTGGATTGTGCCGGCGGCGACACGCAATGCGGGGCCCGACAACAGTTTCACAATATTGTATGGAAATCCTTTCTGTGATTGTTATGGATGCTACAATATGCGACCATAGAAGCTCTATCAATAAGTATGCGCTAGTAGTTCCGCCACCACAATCTCAATTCGAGTATTACAGTCGCCGAGTATAAAAAGGAACTTATATCACTCGTTTGGGCATTTAAGCAATTTCGTAGATATAAAATACTGTTCATTGTCCAATGTCACGTGATATTTTGGATCTATACGGAACTTTTACTATACCTAAGTTTATTTATTAGATCGATTTTACGTCGACCATAACGATGGCATCTTTTTAATTTTTGTCCCTTTTTGAAGTCAATTCAATGAATACTATTTCTTAATTTCTTAAATTTTTATACTTCCTTCTTCTTCTTCTTGTGCCATGTCCTCATCGGACGTGACCATCTCTCGGAACTTATTCATATCCCGTGCCATTCTGCTCAGGTTGGCAGCGTCATTAATATGAGTCCAGCTTTTAATATTATCTATCCAGGCTTAGCTTCCTTCTTCCTCTACTTCTTCTTTATACTTCCTAGTCTAATCTAAATTAAAGTTAGATTTTAATTACTATATAGCAACAGCACTAAAGAAACCTAGGGTCTTTTATATCTAAAGAAAATCATTCATTTTAATGGTTGCTATAACTCACAAAATTGTACAAAAATGCATCCTGTCTCTAAATTGTTATCAATAATCATTCCTTTTACTCCATCTATCAGCGTTCGTTTGTCACCTTTGTATTGAAAACACCGACTGATTGACATGAATTTGAGGCTCACACCTTATCAAAGCAATATAAACCTAAGTTATTATCGATAGGGATAAAAATCCATTGACACGAATAATTTGTCTGAATTGTCCGAGCACCGAAAGCGTTACAGTCATAAAGCAGCCTCTTTTCATAAAACTATCTTTGACCAAAATACTTTTACAGTCATCTATATCCAATGTATCTCTTTATGGTTTAAAATAAGGGTCAGTTTTGTTTGATCTGGCTTTTGATTAGTAGTAAAGATATCTTTGCTGCATCTATTCACTTCGTCAGAAAGATTTATAAGGCATTAGACGACAAATTATGTTGTGTACTATACTTTTATAGAGCGAGCGAAAGATATTTTATTGATTCTTTGATTCATACACCTTAGTAAGTGATCGTTGAGGTATAAAAATATTCATTTATGGATCATAAAGAAAAATAAAATATAGTTTTATTGGCCGTAAAAAACTTGTGTTATGCACATCGCTTTTGTGTCGTTACATACGAACGTATTTAAATAAATTGTAAAATTAATTTTGGTCGCAAATCTGTACCCGGATTGAAATAATCCATAATTCATTATTTAAGATCTGAAAAGTATATTAATAACTGTACCTATTTAATAAAGTATTTAACGGTTACACAAATCTTAATATTTATATTAATTTGTATTAAAGCTTCAATTACAGAAGTATTTACCTCTCCCATTGTTGGCCAAAAATCTGTCTATATTGAATATACTGAGAAGATTCTATTACTTTAATACCTACTGTAAGGTAGTAAATAGTATAAATATAGCAAATAACAGACACGGTTGACTGGCCAAACATCTAATACTGGACGAAAACGTCTATTCTAAATTCAAATTTCACCAAACATTTCAAATCCAAAATCTCCCCGGGTTTATATATCGAACAGCTAATCAAACTCGCCATTGACATGTCCAAATTACTAAGACCCCTTTTGATCCCGCAACGCCCTTTGAGGCTTAGGATTTGTACGAATTGAGCACACAGGGGCGTGTCAAAATAGGATGGCCAAAACGTTGCAAGCGAATGCAGCCAGTATAACACGGCCTTCCTGACTGAAACGCGTCACTTCGCACTCGTCTGTTTTTAGGTTTGGAAGGGGATGCATGGGAGGTCTCTTTAGATTAGTTTTCACTGTGTTCTAGTACAATGAATTGCATTAAGCGACATGGCCTCTGCTGTGAATGCTCTTAGCTATGAATGGATACAGTTTGATGGCCGCTGGCAGTTAGTCATGCGTTAATTTCACCCCTAAATTTGTAATTATGTGCGACGATGCGTTGTTGGGATAATATTTGTTAGCGTAGGAGCATTGCTAGTATAAATACGGTATACGAATATTAACAACTGATACTAGCCCCGATGCAATGGAATTCGTCTAGTACGAAGAATTGTTTACATTTATCGGTATAATTCTTACACGGATACTTCTGATGATTAATTAATGGGGCCAATAATTGTAGTTTATTTTAATTGTATCATGAAAACACTAAGAGACTTTTGTTGCTGAAAACATGGATTTTCCAAAACCATTGCCCAAATAAAGTTGGTCTCTCCTCTTGCACATTTGATTTGGTAGACTCATAATTAAACGGTCAATATATAGCTAGGCCATGTTGCTTTCCCTAGGAATGACCCTAGTCTCACCATATGTTTTTGTAATAAAAATATTTGGCATACAAAAATCAGTTTTTTTTTGCGTTTTTCAGAATGGTATTACTTGTACTTTAATTGCATTTGTGTAGGATATTTCCATGAATAATCTAAATATTATCATTTTATTATAAAACGGTGTCGAATATTGGTCTAAAACTACTTTTCTGTACAAATGGGAAAACTTAAGAAAATGGTCTGTGTAGACGAAAACATATGCATCGGGGCTAGTATAGTTATTAGGTAATAGCTTTTGCCCGCGACTTCGTCTGCGTGGAATTAGTAATCCCCCGTTAAGGAATGAATTCTGGATATCAACTATTCTATATCCTTCCCCATAGCATCTCCAGCGTTCAACGGTTATTGATTCGCCATACAAACTTTCAACTCCTTTTTCACCCCTTCTGGGGTTGATTTACGGGATAAAAACTATCCTATGTCGTTTCCCGGGACTCAAATTATCTCCATACTAATTTTCATCTAAATCGGTTCAGCGGTTGAAAATTCTCCATACGAACTTTCAACCCCCTTTTCACCCCCTCCAGGGTTGATTTTTGGGATGAAAACTATCCTATGTCCTTTCCCGGGACTCAAACTATCTCTATACGAAATTTCATCATAATTCCTTCAGCCGTCCTCACGTGATGCGCGGACAAATAAACAGACAAACAGATAAACAGATAAACAGACAAACAGACAAAAATTCTAAAAACTGTTGGAACGTGTTCTGTTATCGATTCTAAGTATCCCCAGCCAATTTTTTATCGAATATCTTCCATGTACAGACTTTCGACCCTCTTCAGCTTTATTATATGTATAGGTATAGATAGATAGAATATAGATAGATATATAAGATAGATTTACTTATCGTATGGCTACACGTCACTGGATATAGATAGGCATTTTTCTCTCAGGTGGTTATAGTAGGTAGTGGGAAAGTAGATGGTGAAGAAAATTCAGTGAGTGCTGCGAGGTCCAGATGGGACAGTGCAGCTGCCAAGTTTGTTACTCTTTTAGCACCACCCAGGGATAACGTGTAGGGTTGTCTAAGGTGTTTCCTACGGACACAGAGTAACATTCATCTCCCAACTTACGAACTAACGAAAGGTACACCGAAACAACTATCAAAATGAGATTGACTTGTCAAAAGCCAAGACTATGTGTGACAGAAAAAATTTAATACATTACATGACCTTCACTAAAAAGGATCATATCATCTTCCTAGCCTTTGTTCCGGCTTTATGCCACAGTTCTTTTGAGCCTGAGGACCGCTAGGCAACCTAATACCTACCAGGAATTGGCGCAGGTACAAATTTTTTCGAAATCGACTGCCGTCTGACTTTCCTACCCTGAGGGTAAACTAGGCTTTATTGGATTAGATCCGGTTTCCTCACGATACTTATCTTCACTGAAAAGCGATTGGTAAATATCAAAATGATATTTCGTATGTTCCGGAAAACTCAGCGGTATGAGCCGGGGTTTGAACCCGAGACCTCCGGATTGAAAGCCTGATTCTTACCGCCAGCGCTTCACTAAAGGATATTATTGAAAAGGGTGGATAAGGGTTGTATGTTCTAAGCACTTTCGTGGACCAAGTCGGACCAACTAATCAATTTGCATAAATTATCAGACTATTTACTCTATATACGTACACTGTACAGTCAGCAGCAAAAGTAGCTAGCTAAGGTGTTCAAAATGAGCTTGGCGACTTTATTGTCAAGAGAATAAGAACGCGTAAAAGTGATACTTCTGTTGATGACTGTACTTCAATCATGTAACTTCAGGTATTGTTATACCTCCATGTAAGTGAACACTGTGCACTGCTCGTGGATTTATACCGGTATATCTGATCCCGGTACAGTACCGTATATCTGATCCGGTACAGTACCGTATACTCGCTACGTAGCGGCGGAGGCGGAGGTGCAAACGCCTCGGGGCTCTCGTGATGGAATATGAAACTACGAGGCGGCCGATTTGCGGACGACACTCACACCGAACTTGGAGCGGCTTTATATTTTTGAGCGATTGAAATCTAAAAAGGCCAATTGCACAGAAATGTTCTCCATTACATTCGCATGACATTTATAATTCCTCTTTTATCAGTTATCGTTCGTATTTCAATGATTCTCACAGAGTATTAAGTCACAAAATAGAGCGCTTGAAATCTAAATATGTATTGTTCTAATTGCTCACTTACTTGAGCTTACTCTTTTTATATCAATCTACTAATTAACTAATTACTGATTTCACACACATACTTCATGAATTTAGCTGCCAATAAAGCAAAACCATGAAGAATATATTTCACATTTACGTATTTAATTACTCGCCAATGAAAGATATCAATTATACCTAGTTTTCATTAGAGATCATTTAAAATGAGCATGCCTCATTCTTCACTGATCCCGTCTCTAGCTGCATTTCCATGAGACATATATGAGCGACGATATGTTGCGTCTCGTTTATATCTGGTGGAACCGCAGCCTTAGTGAATTTAGTCTTAGACCATGGACCGTCTTCTGTCAATAGACATTCATTAATTGAAAGCATTTAATCAGACAGAGATAAATCCAAAAATATAACTAACACATTACAGAATTTAATGTATCGAATTGTATATTTTTTTATCTTACTTTGAATAGATTTTGCCATGAAAAAATTCAAAGGTGTGAAATATTCTGTACGTTTTTACGGTGTGAGTGGCGGCCCAGCCCAGCTTATTTGTGTCTGCACGTACGTAAATTTAGTTAGTCTAATTCCAGGCAGTATTGTTTGATCTGTTTATAATGGAACTTGCAACTTTAAATTTGCTTTGCGAAAGTGCTCTTTGCAGTGTAATTCCTTTAAAGAGTTTTATCTCTTAGGACTAGGATGCCTATTTATATGTTAGGTATATACTTGATACCTATTTGTGTATTATGAAAGAACCTGACAATTTTTATATTTAATATTTTCCGAGCCCATAAGATTTTCCCTTAAGAGACGCTAGGACGCTCGCGTGAACTCGCGTCCCCATACAAACGTAGTTCAGCTCTCATTTTAAAACAACATGCTTTAGAACCACGAAATTTGGCATGAGCATTTTAGCAGTACAGATCTATGTCGGTAATTCGTTTTTGTTGGTAAAATTTGTAATACAAAGAAAATATAGCAAAAATAAGTTTTGTAAATAAGTTTTAAATCTGTATCTAGCTGTATTTTCTTTGTATTACAATTTTTAGCAACGAAAACAAATTACCGACATAGATCTGTACTACTAAAATGCCCATGCCAAATTTCGTGGTTCTAAAGCATGTCGTTTTAAAATGAGAGCTAAACTACGTTTGTATGGGAACGCGAGCGTCCTGGCGACTCTTAACAAAAAGTGCCGAACGCGGCTAAATAAGTTTTCACTTCAAAAAAAACGTAGGTATTATAGATGTAATTGGATTGTCAATTTGTTTAATGTATTTTTAGTACCTCCTTCAGTAAAGTTCTAAAGTCTTAAACGATAAAATAAATCTATGAAATGTTATTTGTTTGAGAACATATTCTGTTTCACTATTTACATTACTTTATTTACATTTAATTTACTTACGTCCCTTGCAGCGTAATTAAAGCTCAATATTTATTTGCTATAACGTGATTACTTAGGACGGGTCACTTGTTTTGATCCCGAGAGCGGAGTAGAAACTGCTTATGCGGAATAATTGTAAATCTAATGACGTGGTATTTTTCAAATGTTTGAAATTAAAGTTTTAAGTACTTAAACTTATGACACAGCGATTAATAATAAGTTATGAATTTTCTATTGCCGTTTTTAGGGTTCCGTAGCCAAATGGCAAAAAACGGAACCCTTATAGATTTGTCATGTCTGTCTGTCTGTCTGCTGTCTCTCCGTCCGTATGTCACAGCCATTTTACTCGGAAACTATAAGACGTATCATTATCAATTTTTTACATAAAGTGTATTGTGTATGCAGCTACTTAGTTTTGTAGAGAAATTGCTAAAAAAAAGTTTTTAGGGTGGGCACTCCATACATGTAACTAATTGTCAAAAAAAAAATTTTTTGACAGATATCAACATGACGTACATAGGTCTCTAAAAATAACATTGAGGTTTCTTTGAACATTTTTTGATTAAGTGGATACTTTCAGAAGGATTCGCTCCGAAAGACTAAAAAATTGTGTCCCCCCCCTGTAAGTTTTGAACCGTAAGTCCAAAAATGATGAAAAAAATCAAGACCTTTAAATATTCTTTCAACGAAAATTATTTTGAACATTATCGGTTTAGGCGTTTTTGAATTATCTTCAAAAAACTACGTACTTACGCGGATACGACCTTGCGATAATAATTTATTCGATAGTATACGGCTGGTTTTTATGAATAATGGTACGGAACCCTTCATGCGCGAGTCCGTCCGACTCGCACGTGGCCGGTTTTATTTATAGACAAATTACAAGACTAATTTAACTAATAATCGTTTGTCCTTTGTCGCTTTCACCTGTAAGAAACACACATAACATAATTTAAGCAAATGAGGCCTGTAAAACTTTTATGAATAACTAATATATAGTACATTTCTGCTACATTTTCACTTTTTTAATGGTTGTATGTAAATTCAAATACGAGTAAGTACAAACTTAAAATTCGTTTATACAATTCCGACACAAGAGCACGCCAATTTGCTTGGTCCTGCGCTATTTCACGCCAGGTTTCACCGGCACCGAGCTCATGAAGATCAGCTCCTACCCTGTCTGCCCAGTGATACTTAGGATGACCGACAGGACGGCGTCCAGTCGGTCGACCCAAATATGCTCTTTTTACTGAGCGATCTTCTCCCATCCTCTCGAGGCTCATTGTGGGTCGTTGCGCCAATTAAGTAAGTAGTATACAATTCCGTTTAGCAACAAGCACTTTCGAATCGTCAGTTTATAACTTTCCTATATCGATTCCCGGTATTTAAACAATCTCCAAACCTAATATTACGCTTCAGTAGTTTCACCGATTTTATTCTGTTGTTGTTTATCCTTCCCATCCTTGGGCACCTTGGAGGTTCATAGGGCCCGCACAAAACCCTTCCACGCCTTTCTGTCCTGAGCAACCGTCTTGGCCTCTCTCCAGTTCATTCCTATTCCGATTTTATTCTATTTATAAGTAAGTTTTCTACGTCTATTCCCTTTCGGAGATTTCGTTAATAGTCCGCTAAAAGGAGTAAGTATGAAGAAAAATCACAGACATAAAGCCGCCGCCTCATTACCCCGAAAAGCATTAAATCAAACATCTCTGTCGATAATCTGCTGAGGAGAGCTTTTTTAACCGAAACCGCTTTATATTTTACGACAAACGTTACCATAATAACATTGATTTAATATATATTTATTGTAGTAGATGTGACATCTAAAACAAATTGTGTACGCCATGTTTGGTTTGACAGCTGTAACAGAATCAAAGAGTAGTATAGACTTGTAGTGATTTTTATTAAAACTTTTAGGACAAAAAAAATCTTAAGGCTGTCATCTCCTCAATTACTCAATGCATAATATACGTAGTTAGGCGCTTATTCATGAACGTGTTTTAAGCCTTATTTAACTAAATAATCGTGTGTACTTATCCTGTCATTTTGGCAGTTTTGTTTGTTAAAGACAGCCCCTGACTCTGACTCTGTAATCTGACTACTTGATACGATATATACCAAGCGTTTGAGTTACATAATTAAAAGTACAATAAAAATCTCTATAATTTATTTTAGGCACATCACATTGCACTTTTATGAATGATTAATATGCTATGCTAATCACATAATATGTTTTTGCTGACTATTGAGTGATTATTATAATTAATGATAATATGTAATTTAACTAAAGTTAAATTGCAAAAATTAAATTCCTTTTACGGCAAACGTACCACCTGTACTTAAAAATACTCACAATAATTAGGTAAAAGGCCTGAAACACCCACATGTGTCAGTTAAATATCAACCACATAAATTATCGTCGTTTAAGGTTATCACGACTGATTGGCCAAAACTAATGTAGGTATAAGTAATAAATAATATAAATATAAATAATATAATACAAACAACATAGAGGGGTTCAATATAACTTTCTCTCTCTCTTTGCACCTTTTGTACATGTCTCTGTTTGGCCCAATGTTCGATTTTTACATACACTTTTCTATTTTGTGCGATAAAGTTTAAGTAAAATAATAAACAAAAACTTAAATATAAATTAAAAGCTATCTTAAGTCAAAACACTAAACTAAAAAATCCCCCCGCGGCATGGTACCGTAGATACTGGCAGCATTTCCCCTTTGTATGGCAATTCCAATACGTTGGGCAAGGAAGCTGCCAGCTCTACGGTCACCAGTGGCATCCACTAACCTCTTAGAAAGGTCTCTGAAGAGAGCATGTGCACTGGGACCCCACGGGCCAAGGGTCTCGACGCCGAACGGAACGAAGTTATATTCGACGCCGAGGCCCCTATATTTGTTTATTTTTGATTTTTCGGCAGCATCTGCAGCCGCGCCGGCTCTGGCGGATGTTCCGTGGAGATGAGAAGGGGCTAGCGTGTCTACACATGTGGCGTCCCACACCAGCACCCGACCCATCTTCCACGGAACCAACGACATCCCATCCGGTCTCCTGCCATCGTCCCTGAGAATGCCGGCGGGCTCCAAAAGAGCCGGAACATTAACGCTGGCAAGAGACCGGCGCAGGATGTCATTAAGCGCGGCGTGCCTGGAGAAGCGCCCTGCGCTTCTCTGGCAAGACAGCCCGTGGTGTCCGAGGACGTCTACGTCACTGCCGCAGGGGCATCTATGCGGTGCGCATACCCGGACGCCGAGCCGCAGACAGGCCGCAACGCGCAGAGTGTGGGGTTCCAAAAATGTGCCAGTGTGCACGGATGGGAAAGCGTGCAGCCAGGCACCGGCTTCTTTGGATCCCACAGCCAGGAGTCTGGCACGCTCGGAACCTGTGCTGTGGCTTAGGAGAGTGTCGTAAATAATTTTGCATGAGATGTCGTCCCAGGTCCTTTGGGATGTCAAATTATCGGGAAAATCCTTACCCGGGCAGGCAATAGACCAGGCGTTTTTGGCCTCCGTCAAGCCGGCAATCTCATAGTTTAAAGGGCAGGCCCTTAAAATTTTTCCTACGAGACTTGCCGAGCTATGGACGGAAGACAAGAACGCCGGTGCAGAAACACTTGAAATTTTGCGTATCCCTATCCCACCATAACGGATGGGAAGGGAGGCTTGGGTCCAGGACTCTTCGCTTAGCTGTAAATTCAAAATGGATTCTACGTTAGCTTTGATCAAGTTATCCATTGGTATTAATACATTTTGAAATTTTGAAAAGGGGCAGCAGCGAAGTACGTATGTTAATTTTGGTACAAAAAGGCAGAATTTTAGAACAGCTAAAGCAAAATGGGGACTAATTTCCAGTAGACGACATTCAAAATTTTGGAATTTTGTAATAGTATCTGAAATGTAATTCGAAAATGATTCATCAAAGATGGGGGACCCTAGGAGGCACAGAGAGGATTTGTTTACGATTTTTATGTTAGGCGTCAAAGAATCGAATTTTTGTTTCACGTCAATACTGTTCAAAGACGTGTTATGAATATACAGTTCACATTTTGCATAGTTTAAGTCTAGACCAATGGAACGGAATTTAGACTGGATGGTCGAGAGATCTGACAGCACGGACTCCAAGTCGCCTCCTAGGGTTCCATCGTCTAAATACCATACATTAAATTTAGACTTTAAATTTTGAATGATTGGGTTAATTGCCAAACTAAATATTGCCGGCCCAAGAGGATCACCTTGCTGACAGCCTACTTCGGAAGATAGAACATTTTCGCGGTAAACTAGTTTGGTAGGGTCAGCATAGCAATTTAAGAGGTAGTTATAAATTTCTGGTGTATTGCTTTTAATTTCTGTAAGCAAGGTGTCCCTATTGACTGAATTGAAGGCGTTACGAACGTCAATTTTGACCAGCACATCACATGGTGAATTTAAGAGGTAAGTGCGTAAGGCATGGACGGCTGCCTCACAACCTCCTTTAGTGCCGAAACCGAGCTGGATAGGTTCGAAAAGGGGTTTTAATTTGGAGAGTATATACCTAACTGCAATTTTGGAGGCGAGACGTCTGAATGTAGAACCAACGGCAATGGGTCTCACCCCTCCGTCCTTTTTGGTGAGAGCGATGAGGTTAGCCCCATATAAAATGGGAACTATTTCAGGATTGACATTGCCGGTATACATAAAGTTGATTAATTTTGTAATTGAGTCGAGAAGGCGCTCACCTGCATCACCCGCAGTGTGTGATATGAGATCCTTTAAATGTTGGGGTGAGAGTCCATCCAGGCCTGCAGCAGAACCGATTTTGAATGAAAAAATGCCTTCCATGACGTCTCTATTTTTTATTTGTAGGCAAGCCTGGTTTGCCGTTGGTGGGGCCAAAGAGTGCGGGATAGAGGGACCTGGGGGATGTTTAGATTGTAAGGCCAAAAGAGTGTCAGGGGTCTCCGGCGATAGCACGTCACTTGAAAAGAGGAGGCGGGCAGCGCCCTTAAGGTCACCGTCACTGATTTTGCTCTCAACGTGTTTGGGGCGGTTAAAAATCAAATTGTTCTTATTTTTATGTAAGAGTGGCGGAGGATTATTAATGCAGTTGTTTTTTATTTTTTGTGTTAAAGATATGTTTGAATCGTCGTCTCGTGCGTGGAGGGTATGGTAAGGGAAAAGTAGGAGCTGGTGCCAGTCTGCGATAGTATTATTTTCGGTGCATTTGTCTATTAGATGGGCAAGGTGAGAGGCGACAGATATTCTGGCCCCACGGGGTATTCTTTTGACAACGGTAACATTGCTTTTCAAATGGCTAAGGTGGATGTGGAATGGAGTGGTAGGTTGAGGTGCTGTGGAAGAGGGTAGGTTTATTTGATTGCTATTAATGGGTGTAGCATTCTGGCTAAGGCAAGGTCTATGGGATTTGGCAATATGTATATTGAGTCCTTTTTTACTTTTAAAAGATTTGTTGCATAACTGGCATTGGTTGTTGTTCGACGTGCTATTGGCGGGTTGCGTCGCGGGGTGCATTCACGCTTAAATAATACAATAGGTACTATAATAAAAGTAAATCTAATATAAATAAAAGCTAACTTACGATTAATATACTCTACCAAATAAAATAAAATAAAAATATCACTTCATAGGAATATCACTGCACTAATTTGCGTGGGCTTCGTGGGGGGCGGCTTCAATTTTTCAGCTGAAAACTCCAGGACTTCTAGCGGTAGAAACTCCTAAAGTAGCAATCGGTATCTGATTCCCTTTTTTGGTTGTTTCGTTGAGCGTGGAAGTGAATATTATTTGCTTACGCTTCTCACGAGCACTGCACCGATTTATTTAAAGTATGATATAATAAGATGTTGTTTTATTTTTGTTCAATATATTGTTAGTAAATAAATTATTGCTTGATTGACACACAGCTGTCATGTCGCCCGTAACTTGCGGAGGCACATTTTGTATTTTCGGGCTGCGGTCCTCGCGTGGAGGTTTCGTTGGTGGTTGTCTATTTACGAAAGAATATCAAATATGCGAGGATGTGGTTGAAATGATGATGTTAAAGTGGATAAGAATATTATTTCAGAGAAGATCGTTTCAAGGCCGTGTTTATCCGTTACTAGGCAGATGACAGATGAATAAATAAATAAACCTAGGCGTCGTATCGTCCCCGTGTCGGAGCCTGTAAACACTCACACGTATTTGCAGTCATTTTTCTTATCCAAACAGCAATAAATCACCATTTATCCGGCCGTACATTAGTTCGATTGAGTGATTCCATTACTAGTTTTTTGCATAAAGTATCAATTTTTATTAAATAACGATCGATGTTTCACTCACGCACTTTTATTATTTATGGGGTACAGTCAGCAGAAAAATAGTGTAATTGGTAGACGAATAAATTAAAATGTTAATGGAATGAAAACTGGATAATATGTGTAATAAACAATGTGTTTTTATTTAAGATATTGAACGTGAAAATTCACCTCCTTTGAGAGTTAATTTCGGGATACAAATAACTTAAATATGTTTCTGTCTAGGTTAACAGCTAATAACTACATATAAGTATGTCAAATATCCATATCCATAAATCAGTTTTTATGTGTATTTTGGCTCTTATAATATTAGTAAATTTTATTAAAATCCTTTCAATCCCAATGTACCTAAAACAAATAAAAGACATTTAGTTTCATCAATACCTGATGGCTTACCGAAAACATCGAAATTCGAAAATGTTCTATCTGCGTCTCTATCACTCTTGTTAATACGAGCGACAGAGAGGCTAATTGATCCTACCGAAATGACATTTCATACACTAATGTGAATTATTATGCGTTACAGACATTCAAAAGCCTAACTATGATGACAGTCAAGCCGTTAGATCAATTCGATTCCAATTTATTCCGGTACAAAAATTTATTCGTCCCAGAAGCGACGCGATTGGCTATAAAATACGAGGCCTGATTGGTTGTTACAACAGTTAGAGGATTGAAGTGATGTGTTGCAAGAGGAACGAGGAAGTACATGTGCATTTAAATAGTCTAAGACAACGATATCCGAAAACAAGTAAAAAACACTGGCAAAAAAATCCTATACAATTATTCTTTTTTTTTCTTTTTGTGAGTGCTTGCTTACTGACCTTACCGACTTACGTAAGTCAAAAACAACGTATTGATCGCCTTGTATAAAATGTCGGTAAGGATTTATGAATCACATTGGTTTACTTAAGCTTATAAGTAGACATTAATAAAACTTAATGTAAAATGCTGTTTCATTTAATCATACTTATTTATCATGTATATGTCCTTTTAATTAATAAAGTAGAATTACAAATCAATATATCCATGTTATTTAAAAATGTAATCAGAGCAACTCAGAGATACTTGAGAAAAACTGGAAATTCATATTCAAAAACCGTGGTAACCCTGTTCTAACAATTCTTAACGTTTGTGACTGTGATTTTTGTCAAGTCAACATTTTGTTTGACATTGTTACGTTTAATTCTAACAGATTAAAAATACTTATAGCGGCTTATACTTTAGTATTTTAAGTTTATTTTTGAGCGCGCAATGGCCGCCTTAGCCAGCTGCGCCGGGTGGGCGCTCTTGATAATTCATCATTAAATAAATCAAACAATATCAAGCAAAAATCTACTTAAATTACATGAGTAACCTGTAATCAATATTAAAATATATTTGACTCTCATAAGAGTTTTATAGTAAATTTTTATCCCTAAAGGCATATACAAAATACAAGAAATACAGTCCAATCACGACAAATTGCATAGAACCGTCCCCATTAGTCACTCGAGATACATTCTGCGTATGAAAATACGGAGCTAAAGCTATGAAATATACAACCATAACTTACTGATATACAACTGTCGTAAACTTCGGAGATATACAGGCTAGTTATTCGTTAGGGCCGTAGGGGGGAGAATTGAATATTATTTTATAGCTGCGATTCAGATGTGGTTTAATTGTTCAAATGAAGTCTATGTATATTTGGCATCGAGAGAAAAATAAAATAAGGTAAACATATATGGCTGTCACATGACAAAATATTGTTAAAGGAATGAGTTTTAACGGAAATTTTTAATTACTGATATTTTTTACTAAAAATTAATATACCGGGTGTTTCCTGTAATAGGAGCAATAAATTAAAACGTAAATTCTACTCATCAAACCAGACAGCATTTGTTCAGCGACTTTCAAAAATAACTTATGGTTTGATTTTTAGGACACTTTAAAGTTTTTCCGGACCCGCGATGTATTCCGAAATTGATTATGTCTGTAGGGTGACAAGCAATGTCAAGTAAACGGATTTTAACGTACATTGAAAATACTATTTAGTTTGTATGAAAAAGAAGCAAACTACAAAACACATATTTTTAAAAAGTTATTGAACAAAAGTTTTGTTGTTTGAGGAGTAGAATCTACGTTTTAATTTTTTGCTCGTATTACAGGAAACATCCTGTATACAACAAATTAGGTAAAATTATAATAAAATTAGGGCATATGAAGATAAGGACAAATGCCCATTATAACAAATAGCGTTAGGGAGTACAAAAATATGAAAAAAAACTTTAGGGATTCGGGTATATCTTAGACCCTAATAAGAATCAATTAACTATTTAAAATTTAATAACTTTTCATTTAAAACTTCAAATTTCTATTCATTTTTTTTGTGTAAATTATTTTTCGTAAAATTTTCATTGAAGAATAATATTATTGGGTCAAATTAGTTCAGAATTACGAGTTTAAATCACTTAAAACGTTTTCAAGTAAAAAAAGCTGTACATATATTTAAACGGGTCAAATAATGTACGTGAAAAGTCGTATAAATTTATTTTAGTCATTTTGATAAATATAGTTACCACTTTGACGACTTATTTATTGCAACGGTATCGCGATGATATCATTTACTTACTTCACATCATCATCATCAATATTTAAGAGCATGGCTCTTGTCGGTGGAGTATGCGCCAGTTTTCGCGGTCCTCGGCTAGGTTTTTTAGGTCCCTGTAAGACACGACATTTGCTTTTTCTTTTAGTTGTTGTGTATAGCTTGCTCGTGGTTTTCCTCTTCCTCTCCTAGCTTCAATCTTGCCTTCTAATATAGTTTTAAAGAAAGTGTCGTGTCTTATCAAGTGACCTATTATTTTGCCTCGTCTATTCTCTATGGTTCTCAGTAGGTTCCTCTTCTCTCCAACAATTTTATTTGCAGCACTTCCTCGTTCGTTTTTTTCTCTGTCCAACTTACTTCACAAAGAACTGTTAATATCTACGTCATTCCCAGTCTTTTGACGTCATTATGACATCATGACGTCATGACGTTGGACGTCATAGACTTTGTCAACCGTGACGTCGCTGCGTTCAAAGATGCGCATTTTACTTACGCACATGCGCATAGGCATAAATAGGTAATAGGAAGACTGCGAATGCTCGTTTTACCTAACTTGCTTTGACGTAAAGACCTAGTTTAAAATTGCAGCGTAATGCAGTTAAACACAGATTTTAAGTAGTTCTATCTTTTGTTTTGAAACCATACAAAATTTAGAGCCTTTTTTATACATACTTGACATACAGGGTGTCCCAGAAGTCGACGTCAAGCCATGAATGGATGATAGACCAAGCTATAACGGTTATCAGAAAAATACAAAAAAAATCTATCTCATAATTATTTTTCTGATAACTGGTACAACTTGGTTTATCATCCGACCAAGTTGTACCTGTTATCAGAAAAATAATGGTGTATATGTATATGTACACGGTACTCAAAAATATCTGAACAAGCACCTTAGCGTCTTGACAATAAAGGCGTTGTTCAGATATTTGTGACCACCTTGGCCGCTCCGATATATCTGATGGTGACTGTACAAAGAGGGATTGTAGATGTGTTAGTTAACTTAACCACCTACCTACAGTTTTAAGGATGAAATATAATACCTAATTTTAAATTATTTTATGGAAACCTGTTAAATGTTCATCTTTCATATTATAGCTAATGATTCATATAACGCCTAGGTTTCTGAAAGATTTCGATTAGAAAAACGAGATTCATAGGTAATTCCTAAAATTATGAACTGAAAACATTTGTGAAACTCAGACATAAGTATTAAACAATCTTTAAAAATCACTCACATAATTTAAATATTGTTCTTCAATTATACTCCAGTAAAGATAATTTTTTTTTCAAACATTAATTTATAATAGCGATTTTTTTGTTTATATAGCTTTAAAATGTCATTCTAAGATGACTGAACGAAAAATCCTACAAACTTTCCATCGGGAAGTAAATATTCATCAAAATATATATGAAGGGTTTCTTTTTTTTGTCTCATTTTCCGGCATCCATAAATAACGTGTCTTAAGGAACCATAAGAAATAATAAAATATTTATATATTTAATTAGGCGATTTTTTAGAAATTAATTAAATGAGGATTTTTTCATGTTCATATTTTTGTAGGATTTTCTGTCTACGCGATGATTAACATGACTTTTAAGCCATACAACTAAATATTACTGCTATTTAAATTATTTTCAAATTTGACATTTTCCCATACAAGTGAAAATAAAATGACTGTACTACTAGTATTATATAAATATTGTCTACTTATGATAAAATAACAGTTTAGATTTTACGATTAAAGAAAGAAAAGTACTTATAGCGATTTAAAATAAAATCGTGAGCAGAGCAACACGGTAACGAAGCAATTTTAGCATTTCCACACTTGCGCCGGTCATATACGGCGCGCGATTACACTGCGGTGCACTAGCAATGATACGCCTAATTTGGGTTGTGCTGACTATTAGGTACCCTGGGCTAGAACAGTCAGAATCAATAGTACCTTCCTACACGAAGACCGCAAAAATATGTGACACGCTCTTATTTGTAGAGCCATAGGAGCCATTTCTCTTATGATATGATTCCGTAAAGAAGATTTGAATGCGTTGACGTTTTTGAATGCTTCGTTAGAATATATAATGTCGTGGGTGACTATGACGCTAGGTCTTTCTCTTTTAAATTCATAAATAAAAGTAAAATGAATGCGATGCAATCAGATTTTAACATCTTTAAATGGAGTTTCATTACTTTCATCCTTCTTCATGACATTCTAGGATAATTAAAATGCATGTCTTTTGAAAAAAGAAATGACAATTTTTTTAACAGACTGCATAGGAAGACACCATTCGGTTGAATATTTTTTTACATTTATTTTGTTCATTCGTTGAAAAACTCTGTAATCTTACTTATATAGCGATGATCATATATAGCAGATTTTATAACTGAATAAATGAATAAAAACTCATGAAATCGTTAATCAAGTCAAAATACGAAAATTTTACATTTCCGCTCCATCAGTTATAATCTTAACACACCATTTAGTAGATTGTTTTACAAGGGAGCAAAATGAATTATTTCGGTCGAGGGTAGCGTGTTGAGCCCCGAACGAAGCGAAGGATTCCAGAATAGAATCCCGAGCGTAGCGAAGGATTCTAACGTGGAATCCTGAGCGTAGTGAGGGATTCAAGTGACCCGAGATCGAAATAATTTTGCTATCGTGTAGTACACTCTACTTTTCACTCCTTCTATGAAAAAAAGGAAAAGGCAATATATGCAAAGGTACTAAACTGGCTAACTGCTAGAAATAGAAGTTATATAATGTTGTCTCATTTTAATCGGTTGCAAAGACAAGGTAAATTAAAAGAAAAACGCAGAGTGATCAAAAGTCACTTTTGCTCCCTGTAAATGGGCAGCAAATCGCAGAGGAATCAAAAGTCACTTTTGCTCCCTGTAAATGGGCAACAAATTACCCTCTTTCGAATAGTAGGGGTGAAAAATGTATACCCTTTATGTTGCCCCGCACTGTATTTGGATTTATGGTGCTATTTTTATTTTCCGACCGCGCTGATTTATTACACTGAGTGGTATAGAAAATGGATTTTGCAACTTGGAAATATAGACTCAAATGTTAAATGGATGCTGAGCTTGTGCCAATGATGGTTATACTGAAGAATAAATCAAAACTCGATATATTTGATGGCGACTGTACTTACCTATAGTCCTAATACTGTGGATTTTCATAAATTTTGTTGATTTGCATAACATAATACAGACTCTAGCTTCGAAAAAAACTTGATAAATAATGTCGAATGTTCATTTAACTTTGAACTTTTGCCCTTGGAAATTAAATTAGATAGAGTGTCGTATTTTCTAAGCTTTGAATCCCGAGACCTCGGCTTGAAACAGTTAAAACCCCGGCTCGTACCACTGAGTTTTACGGAACTTACGTACGAAAATCACTTAATATTTACTAGTCGTTCCTCGGCGAAGGAAAGCATCGTGAGGTAACCGGATCTCATTTCTGTAAGGCCTAGATTCTCCTGCAGGTTGGAAGGTCAGATGGCAGTCGTTTTCGTTAAAAGTAGTGTTAATTCATGGAATTAGATTTCCAAGCAGACCCCAGTACGTCTAGCATGAGTTATGTTGCGGCGCGACTCTCCATACACTAGGCGCGACTTGAAGTATGGAATCGCGCGCGACAACGCAAGTCATGCTAAGCCGCCTGGGTGAGCTTTGGCAAAAAGCCGGAACAAATGCTAGAAGGATATATGCCTTCTTGAAGAACTACGCATTAGTGTATATAGTATCTTTAATGTATTTGTAGTACTGTTTTGAAAAAATAAGTCCCGCCGAGTTTCTTGCCGGTATTAAGTAATACTTCTCGGGTCAGAGGTGTAGGGTTAGAATCGGTGGTAGTTTATTTTCTCTCTGACGTTCATAAGTGCATTATAATGTGCCTAAATTGAAGAATAAATATCTTTTACCTTTTTTTTTATACATATCATTAAAATGCTTAATGACTTGATATTTTTTAACCGTTTCCTAATCTAGTATAGCTAATTTGGGAGCCCACCGCTATTTAACGATGTTATAATACCTATATGTTCATCAACAGAAGTCTTGATTTCATTACAAATAGAGTATCATATTATTATCTATTACCAAAGCAAGAAAGAAACTGTTGATCGAATAAACTCATCATCATCACCATCATCTCAGCCATAAGACGTCCACTACTGACATAGGCCTCCCCTTTATAAGGGGTGGTGTGGTGAGTTTGCCATACGCGCCAAGCTTGGCAGGCGGTTTGGCGCGCGCAGGTTTTTTTTTGTTCATTGTTGTATAGGCTTTCGGAAGATGCTGCTGCCCATCTCCCGGTATATTCCCTTAGCAGACTCCTACTGCAACCACGGGACGATATGGTGGGGGATAATTCTAAGGCCGGGCACCCCACGATCGAATAAACTGATGGTGTGGATTTCTTATAGCCTACGGAATCCAACTAGCAGAGATCTTAGTGATATTACTTTCGTCAGCAAAAGTGTAGATTTCATAACATAACAAAGCTAGTATCAGCATCATTTGCTCTAGCTATTATTATAATAGCAGGTGCAGCCAGGATTGGCCCGGGGGATGTCAGACATGCGTTGCTCCATCGCTCTTTGTGTACCTTCAAGTGGCAAGCTAAAGCGGATTGTTAATAAATGCTTTTTACATGAGCGGGGGGCTCCGATGGCCGATCAGTCTAAGACTTCTTCGGTAGATGTCGCTAGGCGATCCCCTAAGACACGTAATGGCTCCTTTACATGGGCCAGCATAGGGACGTAGCTATGCGTTAGAGGGATATTATAGGGAAATTATGATTATGATAAATAATTTATAACTAGGATAAATCAGCTCTCACTCACAGCACCCACTTCAGCGAATTTTTCTTTGGCACTATGGTTGACTGGTAGAGAATTCCTTGAGGCTTTAAGTCCGCCGTTTGTACTTATTTTTATTGTGCAATAAAGTTTAAATAAATAATGAGTGTAGATAAAGATATTACAGAATTACCTGGCCTGTTGTAGAACAAAATATTTTTGGAAAATCGTAGAAAATTATCAGTAAAACATTGTGACTTCACTTTTTATGCAATCACATTGTCAGTTGCATGATCAATGCATTGTCTGACTCTAGTAACTTGCACCGCGTCCCAACTCCTAACGGGCTTTAATGCCAGTACGTAGATAGAGTGGTACAGGTTTATTTCATCGGACTTAGCTTTGCCTCAGTTCGGGTCTCGAATTCTGAAACTAATTGGGCCTGTCTGTGTTCAGGCATTACAGACTGTTCCAGCCTTGTTATGAATTCTATTATGTATTGCTGTTTTAAAATTCTAAAAGGCGTCTGCGAATGCTTGGGTTTAAAGGATTTGCGTTTACTTTATATTTTGCTGGAGATTATTTATATTTAATTTTTAAGGGTCTTATTGTTGAATAACTTTTTAATAAGTTTGCACTTATGACTTTTCTGAAGCATTTGATTAGGTTTAGCGCATTATAATAACATTATTATGACAGGCTCCGTGATGTATGATATATATTTGATGAAGTTCTAATACCATAGAGAATACATTAATGTTCCATTGTTCTGTAAAAGGAATATGCTCTCTAATGATACAGTTAAACTATGAGTGCTCCAAGGGTCATTTATAGGTCCTTTTTATTTTTGTTTTCTAATATATTAATGCATAATAATATACATAAAAAAATATATATATTGAATAATTGAAGGGAAAATAAAAGGAAGAAGGCGCCGTGGGAGGCCTAGACGGGCGTTTATAACTCAGGCTAAGGAAAAGGCTAATGTAGTGTCTTATCGGGAACTTAAGAGTCGCCAGGACGCTCGCGTGAACTCGCGTCCCCATACAAACGTAGTTCAGCTCTCATTTTAAAACGACATGCTTTAGAACCACGAAATTTGGCATGGGCATTCTAGTAGTACAGATCTATGTCGGTAATTCGTTTTCACTTTATTGTACAGGAAAACACAACAGAAATATATAACACAGCAAATATGTACAAAGGCAAAAGCAAAGGCAAAGGTGTGTATGTGTGTTGTTATTGCATTGGATCTGCATTGAAGTTGGATCGTTTCTGTGCGTGTTTTAAAGTTAGAATACGGCCCCTGTTCAATCCAGTTTTAGCATTGTAGCTTATTTAGCATAAAAATATGTCACTAATTCGAAATATTTCAAAGAACACAAACAATACGGAGATAGTATTTTCCAACAATATTACTTAAATAGATAATATATTTGATACTACAAACATGTTCGCATTTACAATTTAACCTAACTTATAACAGAAACTCAAACATTCTAAATTCTACAATAACATTAGAATACCAATAGAAGTTATATCGAATAGAATTCACGTGAGAGGATTATTCCTATGTAGAAGTTTAGCTTGAATTTAGTTCCTTTATGAAACATAATATGGCCGAGCTATTCATATGTTTTGAAGCCTTACTGAAGGCTTGTATGACTTGATACTGTGAAATGAAAACTTTAATAGAGCTACCGGTTTTACAGCTAAAGTTTTGAATAGAGTGCTGTTTGAATTTACGCCTCGGAGAGTTGGGAGTCATGGAGTATTGACATTATGATGTATTTCCTGTTTTACCTACCTAGTTTGAATTAATGCAGATTTATGAATAAGGGCAACTCGGCGAAGATCGTCAGTCGGCGAAGTTGGAATAGCAAGCAATTACAGCAAATTCTGCATAGATTTTTTTACGAAATGGTAAAATTGTTGTAGTTCTGTTCTAGGAAAGTTTTATCATTTTGTAAAAAAAAGCTGTGCAGAATTTAGTAATTGCTTGCTATCCGATCTTCGCCGGCTGACGGTATTCGCCGAGTTGAACTTATATACTAACAATTACTTAAATTACATTTTTAAGTAACTACATTCGAGGGAGAAATTTTAGTCCATTTAATAATTAATGCTAAATTTTCGATTTGTGAATGTGTGAACACACGAAAGAACTTTCGTCACGCAATATCGATTATGATTCTTAATTTGGCACATAAGTAGATTTTATCGTGTCTAATGTCAAAAGGTGTTTTTTTTTAAATCAATTAATTAAGACCGACTATGGGAATGATACCCAGAATTTAAACTATCTTACGTCTCTTTCAAAGTTTTTATGTGTGTAGCTGTGACAAGTTTTATGCAAATCCATACAGCCTCAAGGGAGGAGACACATTCAAATACCCAAACAATTTAATTTTAAGATATACGTATTTTTGCCATATTTTATCTTATAAGTGGGTGGTAAATATTAATTAGTTACAACAACAATTACATATCATACTGCAATAAAAACTATTTAACACTTAAATACTATTTCTAAACTAATAACTCGTTCAAACGTCAAGCAATTACAGGTGACCTACAAGTTCTAGTACTTAAGGACCTAGGAACCTCATGTGACCTATATTTATAGGTCTTTTAGTAGTCATATGCGTATTGCGTGGGTTATATATGTGATAAGGGACATCTGCACGATTGCAAATTTATGGTTCGAAAACTTTGATCCTTATCGACCAAAAACACCTTACAGTTTAAGTAAATAAGAATTACTTTTTCACGGTGTCTGCTGTATTATTGTCCGAAACTTGTCTCTGACTATAATGACTATAGTGACTTGGTATGCGATATTTATGTATGACGTTTTCAAGAAAAAAGTACACAATTGTCGGTTGTTAATAAAGTTTATTTCTAAATGAATTATTATGGCAGTAATGCCTTATTGACAACCGACAATGATGTACCTTTTGAATGAAAACGTCACATATAAAAGTATCCTTCCGCTAGACTTATTTGAAAAACAAAATATGTCATTAGTATTATTTTATTTTGATATTCATTATGATTTAACCGTCCAGAAGTAGAGTTCGACTTATTCAGATTATCTTTTTCATGTTACCAATTGGTTAGCAAATTGATGTCAAATAGATGATAAAATTAGGTGAAATTACTTAATGTCAATACGATACGTCAAACCCATTAAACGGATTATAAATATAGATTGTCTGAATTTGTTAAATGTCAATTTCATGTCAAAAGAAGATCATATTTATTACAAATCCTTAACAAATTACTTTACAGAGATATAATTCTGCTCCGTGACTTCGCCCGTACAGAAATCGTGAAATTGTCAAACCCCTGTTGTTTAAGATACTTACTGTTAAATTCACCTATAATATTTTTTTAAATCTCTGTTTTATTATTATTATGGAATCTTGAATGTTCTGAAATAAATATAAGTACTTTATTTTATTTATCATCCTCGCTATCGAAGGTTTAAGCAGAGACTATAGAGATATAGACGGCCACAGCCTAAGAACTTTTTGAAGCTCAAGTCAATTGCGCCCTCTGTCCGAAAGCCGCCTAAAGATACTGAAATTGTAAGAGGAAATGTCACCTGCACTGCTACTCCACCTAGTTACAAATAACGTACTAATGGTCATTAACATTACAAAAACTATTTAAAATGGGATATTTACCATGTGAGTTTTTATGTGTGTGATAATGGCGCATGCAACTGTGCCGAAATATCGGAAGCTCATAACAAAAAACTCACATGGTAAATATCCCGTTTTAAATAGTTTTTGTAGCGTACTAGTAGTACACTAGTAGCTTACTAGTCTCTAATTTAAGTACGTGGAGCCAAAATAGTTAAAAAAGATTTTTTTTTAATAACCACACAAAATGGGTTACCTTTTGATGTAAATAATTATGGTAATATGTTTAAAGGTTTAAGAGTCGTCTGACAACAGAAGGTCAGGCAAAGACTTGAACCAATTAACGATACGTTAAAATTACACCAATTAAAGCTATCTACATTCAGCCTTTAATCACTAGTCCATTGAATAGCCATTTGTTATTAATAAACGGTTACTGTCACTGTTATGTCCTGAATGGCAGGTTTAAGAGGGTTGGCACACCGTAGTGGTTATTTCTTAATGTACAGATGGCGCTTTAACCGCTATAAAAAAATCATTTCTCCAAATTAAAAAAAAAAAAAAAAATATTGACTTAAAAACCTAGCAGTCATACTACAAAATATGATAATATGCTAAGTTAAAAAAGCTTACGTTAGGTTTGTAACAGTAAAAACACTGGGATTGAGCCTCTGCTTCTCGAACTAGGAAAGCGCTAAGTGAAATTTACCGCCCTAGGGCGCAGCGGCAAATATCACTTCACAATTGTTGAGCCATTTACGGTTCAAGCTACTGTCTTTTGTTTAGTACTCATTCTATGAAATGTCCAATGTAAAGTGAACCCTAAATGGCTCAACAACTAAAGTCCGTGACCGTACAGGTAGATTATGAATATTATGATCGTATCGTATAGTAATGCCAGCATAAAATAAATTTGTATAAATACATTAAAAAAATAATTAATTAATTAATTTATTATTTTTTTAATATAAATTTGTATAAATTATAATCTAAATCTTATTCAGATGTAAGTAGATATATTATGCATGTTTCTGCGTATGTTTTTCGTTTGGACAAAAACGGCTCAACGGGTTTTGATTAAAATAGGCAGGTACAGGTAGATTACAACTTTGAAAGGAGCCTATATAAAATTCTCTCGTAATAATCCTATTAAAAGGTGAAATTAGGACGGTACAATAGGCACGTGAATATTTCTCAAAACGGATATTATTGCAAACTGACTTGTTATCATCATCATCATCTCATCATAAGACGTCCACTGCTGAACATAGGCCTCCCCATTAAGGGGGGGGGGGGGTTGCCATACGCGCTACGCTTGGCAGGCGGGTTGGCGCGCGCAGTTTTTTTTTGTTTAGCTGACTAACTGAGTTGTAGCTACGTATTATTAATAATAAACATTTAATTTTATTTTCATTTAGTTTTATTTTATAAATTAGAAGGAGCGAGGCAAGCAAAAAGTTAGAGAATTCACGACAACTACCTACCTGAATGAAATCCTTGAGCCGCGCTTGAGCAAAAAAAAAAACAAATCATAGAATTTTTGTATTAATATCAAGTACTCTGAGCAAGATAGGCACCTTTTTATACATAATGGGACAGGCCCTGGCCTTGGCATACAATAATTTTATTAAAGTCATCATGTCGTAATTATTATCCTTCTAAAAAACCCTGGCGCTAACAATTTCTAACTAATGAGCAAGCACCTTAACTATACCAATTAAATCAATCGAGAGTCTCATATATTCCTTTTCAAACAACATTATTCCCATTTCATACTCTTTTGAAAATAAACCTTATTATCACTGACTTCCAGTCCAATATTTATTTCGTGTTACGGGTGACATAAGCCCTTTTTAAACTAAGCTGGTCTTACGTTAAACAATGCAAGAGAGCTTGCGCCAGCGCATACACCTGTCTGTAGATCGGATCTAGACAAGCTATAAGGGTTCGTCCTATGTTATAGGACTTACAAGCTTTAGATAGACAAGCACTTTATAAAGGCTTTGTATAGGCTGGATCTTATTGATCTAAAAGGATAATAGTAATATAGAGAGCTTAGAACATCATTAACCTAGGGAGAAGAAAATAGGTTTATTACATTGATTTATTAACCGACTTCAAAGCAGGAGGAGGTTCTCATTTCGACTGTTTTTTTTTTCATTTTTTTTGTATGTATGTTACTCGATAATATATCTCCGTGAATCGTGAACCGACTTCCAAAAATTTTTTTAATGGAACAGGTTTAACCCCCTAGATGGTCCCATTGTCACCAAGTCGGGGTCTGATGATGGGATCCTGGAGAAATCGAGGGAACTCTCCAACTATCCTAAGTGAAGTCGGTTCTTTTTTGTTTAAAATTATTACATAGGTATTCTATAGCTGTGACATCTAAAACAAATTTTGTGCGCCATGTCTGGCGGTTGACAGCCTGTCAGACATGGCGCACAAAATTTGTTTAGATGTCTCAGCTAGCCTACCTATGTAAAGAGTGTAGACTTGTAGTGATTTCCACTACAATTTTTGGGACAAAGAATTTCTTAGGGATGTCATCTCCTGTTACTCAATGGTGTATTATAAAACATAGAGTAAATAATTTAATGTTATTTATTGCGCCAAAATATAAGAATAATAAAATAGTAAAACCACCCATTTATTCAATAACAACATATGTCAAATCTTAAAACAATAAAAGCATTGAACAATTTATAAAATTCGCAACAGGCTTCGTCTCTAAAAGAGTTATTAAAATAAACTTGAAATTTAGAAAACAACAGACAGTTTCATCGTTAAGAAGCGATCTCTTCCAGACGACCTTTTCAACCGACTTCAAGATTTCGAAGGAGGAGGTTCTCAATTCGTCGGGATCTTTGCTTGCTGTTTTTAGTCTTTATACATTACAATTTATCAACAGAAATTGTGATTCCGAAATCCAACCTATTAAAGATTTTTATAAATTTAATTTAATTTTAACTTTAAAAAAATATAGCTTTATTTATTTCAATAAAACACAATTAGACTACAATTCTTTCGTTCACGTACACGCCATTCAAAATAACTGGTACACTAAATTAAAATAAAAACCGCATAAAGTAAAATAACATGGGTTCAAAGAAACTGACTGCCAAGGGTCCATTAGTAATGCTATCACGTATTATAATAGTACTTTATAAAGGACAATAAACAATTATCACGATTCAGGGACACGCTAGAATCAACAGTGTCCTTTAAAAATCCCAAAATTTTACAAACTTGATCATGCTGTTTATGAAACCCTTATTGTCTGAGTCACAAGGTTTAGATTTGATGGTAATGTCGACATTTATGTTTGTACAGAACTGGTGAGCTTAAAAACATGACAACCCCAAATCGTACAAAAAAGGGTAACCGTGAGTTGGCGATATTTTGAAGGGTTCTGTATATTAAACGGGGGATTGTTCACTAAGTCAACCCGTGTTTAACAATGTTCTTGTTTCAAATGGAGTCACTAAAGTTAACTCTAATACACTAAGCTTTCTATTTCAAACTGATTTTAATTTAAAAATGACAAGTCAGGTTCACCATCATCATCATGACATCCACTGCTGAACATAGGCCTCTCCTTTAAAGGGGGGGTTTGCCATACGCGCCACACTTGGCTTTTTTGTTTATTGTTCAGGCTTTGTTAGAAAAATAAAAAAAACAAAGTATACTAAGATAAGGGTATTATAATAAACCTATTAATTATGTCAAAGCTACCTTAAAGGAAAAACAAATAATAATAGTAGTACCGTTCTTCTTTGTGGTTTTATTAATAGGTACCTAAATACGTAAGAATAATGATTACCTACACCTACTCAAACCACTTATAATCTTATTCTCAAAACCACTGCAGCGATTCTGTAAGTCAAACAAAGTCGTTAAAATAAAACAGCCTGATTGGTCAAACCCCCCCCCCCCCCTTAATGGGGGGAGGCCTATGTTCAGCAGTGGACGTCTTATGGCTGAGATGATGATGATGATGATGATGATTGGTCAAAGATGCAAATGCAAAAGGACCCTTAATGTACAGGCACCCCGTAGTTTCGAATTATTAAAAGGACCCCTAAAACTAGTCCGTTTACGATTCCTTCCACTAGAGTGAACCACAAAAAACGTCCGAGTTTTTGACGTCAAATAAACTAAGATTGAATACATGAATGCCCAGTTGCATCCATTGTGGTACGTACCAATTTTATTTCGGTACACATTTGAAGGGGTACCAAAAAGTTGTGAGAACTTTTTGACGGTCAGATTGTGGACTTGAGCGTTCCTAATTTAGTTTTTTTAGTTCAGTTTATAGTTGAGTGGCAAAGCAAACAGTTCATTGCTTATTTTACTCCCCAACTCAAATAATATTTATTTATGATGTAAAATAAAACTGGATCCCTACAATCCTAAATGTAAATAACAACAAATTCAAATTTTAAATGGTTCAGCAAAGCATAAACGAAATCTAAATAGACCCTGAACTTTTGTCTACAGCTTACATTATCTATTTCTACTAATCATCATTATCGCCAGCCTATATACACGGTGTTTTTTAATATTGTAGGGCATACTAAACTGTAACTAATGTAACTATGGGACCAGCTACGATATCACAAAAAAATTGCCATTTTATATATTTCTGCTGATTATACGTCGACGTTTTATAATATATGGATCTAAATTTTTTTTGGGATTTGGGGATTGGTCCCATAGAAAAAGTTGTTCTGTATGACCTGTATGACTTACCTAATTACCTCTCACAATATGGCTAGTTAATGATAAAGACACCCTGTATTGTTTACTACTGGGCAAGGCCTTTTTTCTTATTGTACAAGAAGTTTTAGACTATAGTCTTACACTAACCTCAAACGTTAAGAGTCGCCAGGACGCTCGCGTTCCCATACAAACGTAGTTCAGCTCTCATTTTAAAACGACATGCTTTAGAACCACGAATTTTGGCATGGGCATTCTAGTAGTACAGATCTATGTCGGTAATTCGTCTTCGTTGCTAAAAATTGTAATACAAAGAAAATACAGCCAGATACAGATTTACATACAAAACTTATTTTTGCTGTATTTTATTTGTATTACAATATTTAGCAACGAAAACAAATTACCGATATAGATCTATACTACTAGAATGCCTATGCCAAATTTCGTGGTTCTAAAGCATGTCGTTTTAAAATGAGAGCTGAACTACGTTTGTATGGGGACGCGGGTTCACGCGAGCGTCCTGGCGACTCTTAAGACACTACACGAACCATGGCAGAATTATCCAGGTTTCGTTACAACGTTTCTTCATAAAAAAACCTGAGCTAACCTAACCTAACCTGTGAGGTAAAACATACCCAAGAATCATAACGACAGAGAATTTTATTAAAGAAACGTTTCCTACGAGCTACGGTGCCATAGACAGACATAGATATCATGAATCATCATCATCATAATCATATAAGCCATAAGACGTCCACTGTTGAACATAGGCCTCCCCTTTGGACCTCCACAAGTATCGGCGGGAGCGTCTCGCATCCAGCGTCAGGACAGGATTAGCAAGCTGAAGTGGCAATGGGCAGACCACATTGCACGCAGAGCAGATGGCCGATGGGGTCGAAAAGTGCTCGAGTGGAGACCACGGATAAGCAAGCGCAGCGTAGGACGTCATCTCACAAGATGGACAGACGACCTTATTAAGGTCGCCGGATATCATGAATACAAAAATAAAATAAAAATTTTTTTTTTTTACCGTCTGGCTTATAAAAACTGACAGCGTACAGTCATATCTGAACAACAATCATAAAACGCTTACGTACACTTTTAATTTCTGTACCAAATTAATTAAATTAAAGTAACTTAAAATTAAACTTATCAAGTCAAAATGAATTCCTTTAAGGCATTATTTTACTTTCGTTTGGCAAAGTCATTACCAATTAAGGTGGAGTTGCAAAGTTGGAAATTGTTTAAAATTACCTTATATTGAAAACTTTAAACTGTGCAGGTTTAGAGTAACTTGTTTTTCTAGTCGTTTTTAATAAAAATAATATAATGTAGCAAAGGCGCATGTAATAGCATAGGTAAGCGTGCCCCACCGTAGACCGCATCATCACTTACCATCAGGTGAGATCGTAGTCAAACGCCTGCCTATTCTGAATAAAAAAAAAAAAAAAAAAAAAAAAAAAAAAAAAAAAAAAAAAAAAAAAAAATACCCTGGAATGGAGTGACAAGTGACCATAGGCTACGGCATTGATTCCCTGTGATTAGTGAGTTTGGTGTTGATTTGATTTGAATTTGATATTAAATTTTTGTATGTGTTTCCCGACCACGGAACAATGGTGTTCCGGACCTTTGGGAGGCGTATGCGGAGCCGAAGCCAACGCGCAGGCCCTTTCGATAATTTAATGAAAAGTGAGGGGTACACTAAGCGGTTGCTGCCCCTGCCCGTGTCATGGGACGCACGCAGAGACAGCACCCGCCATGGTGTAAGGACTATTGAGAATTAATGGAGTCTAAAATGTACTAGGCTATTGGGTGAAAAGTATGGACTAATTACTAGGCTATTGGGTGAAGAACCGGACGCCTGCCTAATAAAACGGTATCCAATTTTATTTCCGGCAGACGATGACTCGCCCTTCGCAAGATGGGCCCCCATAAACAGCGACGGGGAGCTGGGGGGTAGAGAGGTGTCACTGATATTAAATATTATTACGATTGGATTACGTCACAAGTGACTTATTATTAATATTATTATAGTAGAAATTTTATAAGATGTCGGAATCCACTTACTAGTAAAAGCTTATCAGCCGATGAATGATAATGTTATCTTTTGTTAAACCCAACCGCTAATTACCTGTGCAAAATTAAATGCATTAAGAACAAATTGTTTAATACAAATAACAACTTTACCGTCCCAAGAATAAGGTTAAAATCAGAATAGCTCGCTTTCGATATAGAGCCTCTTGGAATTAAGACCCGTGATCGCTCAGGTGTTTGCTTGCGTTAAAGCGGTATTAGACATTGCAACCTGCAGGGCCCAATCTGACAGGTTGGAAGGTGTAATTAAAGGTGTCTGTAGGAACTGAAGGAGGAGTAGGGAGAGGCAGGGTACACAACAGATTGGGCCCTGCAGGTTGCAATGTCTAATAGCCGTTTTAGTAACAGGATGATACAATACAGTCATAGAATGGGGGTAGATTTCATATTAATTGAGAAAAGTAAGCATTTGTATCGGGTAGGTATGCCTCAGTCGTTACCAAGTACCGGCATCGTTAGCTTCATTGCGTTCTATTAGTAACCTTATTTTTCAATATTAAAGTTGTTATTCGTATGAAATTATTTGTTGTTTACACATTTAATTTTATACAGGCAATTAGCAGTTGGGTTTAACAAAAGCGAACAATGCCATTCATCGGTAGGTAAGCCTTTAAGTGGATTCCGACATCTTATAAAATTTCTACTATAACGATATCTTTCTCGTTATTGACTGACTATTATTTTGTAATCAATACGATACTTCAAATGTTTAAATGACATCGCTTAGCGGAGTTTCAATTTTTTCAAATGTCATTTTCATTCTTTTTATTTGTAACAAATCAATAGTCGCGATAGAACACCGCACTTAATCTGTTATATTTTATACAACGTCAAATCGTATACTTATATGTATACCTTTTATCAACATTGGTTGTCTGAATTACAAATTGTACAGACATCATTCTGCTAACAAAAGGAAATCGATTGAAAAACAGATCAATAACAAATAAAAATTTAGATTTAGAATACCGCGCTCGCTGTCACTTTGCCTTAGGTTTTAACGAGGTGACTTGACAGGCTTTGAGGGTAAATTGGTGTAACTTTTTTAGGGCTGAAAACTTTTTTAAAGTTGTATTACTTTTTAGATTAGACTTCGAACACGTTTTTGTTAAAAAAAGTTCAAGTAAGCCTGAAATTTTAAATAATACACCCACATCTTTTATTTCGCAATTTGTATTATGAACTTATCTTAAAATTTTGGTAACTTTAGTAACGTCACCTGTACCATTCACGTGATTATTGTAGTATGGGTTCAATGATAGTTAATTTTATCATTGAACCCATAGTTTTTATTTATTTGTATTTCAAAACGGCCTCTGAATGTAAATTCACAGTTTGCCAAATAAGTAGAAACAAACATAAATCCAAACAAAGCATAAACCTACTACAAAAATGTATTCGAAGCTGGCAAAAAAAAAAAATCATACGTACTATCTTAAGAGTCGCCAGGATGCTCGCGTTCCCATACAAACGTAGTTCAGCTCTTATTTTAAAACGACATGCTTTAGAACCACGAAATTTGGCATGGTCATTCTAGTAGTACAGATCTATGTCGGTAATTCATTTTGCTAAAAATTCTAATACAAAGAAAATACAGCCAGTTACAGATTTACATACAAAACTTATTTTTGCTATATTTTCTTTGTATTACAAGTTTTAGCAACGAATATGAATTTCAGACCTAGATCTGTACTATTAGAATGCCCATGCCAAATTTCGTGGTTCCAAAGCATGTTGTTTTAAAATGAGAGCTGAACTACGTTTGTATGGGGAAGCGAGTTCACGTGAGCGTCCTGGCGACTCTCAAGTATTCAGTACAGATTATTTTAAACTAAAAAAACCTCATTCACAACACTCATTTGTACTTTTTTAATTTTGTCCTTCAGGAAACCACCCTATTGTGCACGATGGCCACACATCTTTTCGGTCAGAATAAAATTATCCCCCCACAGACCATAGTCTAAATTAGACGCCGCGACTGCTTAATAGCATACAAACCAAAAATCAATGTTTATACTTCGGTATTTTAGTGCAAAGCTGTTTAAAGTAAGGTGCTTCTAAATATGGCGCAATATAGCCAGCATAAAAACAACTTATCGTAAAGTGACATATTTTGAAGATGTAAGAATATTTTACTCTTTTAGTTAAATTTACCATGCAAAATGTTTATAGGGACCTCGCAAAGTAAAGTCAAATCTGAAAATATGAATTGAAAGCATTTATTTCGGATACTAATACATCCATATTAAGTTAGTAAGAACTTATAATAGTCATGTTAGTAAAAGTATAATTATAATTTGAATTGACATGCAAGCACATCCAGTGAGCAAGGATAGGGCTGTCCATCCTCTCAGCAATCACCTTCGGGAGAGTGTTGGTAGTACCAACTAGGTACTGCCCCGCACTTGCTCGCCCAGGGACGCCACCCGCTTGATGCGCAGCACGGCGTGGAAACTGTCAATAAGGTAACATTTAATGTGACAAAAATATGTAGCCACGACTCCATTACCAAGGCACGAACACTGAAAAAAGACAAGCGATCTACTTCGGCTATTTCATTAATAACCAAAATTCGGTAAGGAGTTGATAAAGTTCACTCAGAGAAAAGACAACCAGAATTCACGTTCGTTCAACCAAACTCTCATTTTAAAATAGCGCCTACAAGCTCTTTGGTTAAAACTACAAGTTCGATTTTGTTAAGTTTAATTAGTTCATTCTTGTAATTTTAGTCTAAGTGGTATTTAAATCAACAACTCGATTATATAAAACCAACATGGCACATATTGTTTTAAACATATATTTGTCTGATTCAATCCGATATCTTTTAACAAGTTTAACCTTGTTGTTCGTACAAGTTCGACTTGTATTATCAATATTGGTGATCGATTCCGTTTACTAAAATAATTTGTTTCAAACTGATAAACACGCAACAAGTCGAATTTGTTAGATTCACAAAGCAAATTTCTCTCAGTGTTTATTTGCTCATAAGGCAAAGTTTACATATAAAAAACAAAATATTTTGGTAAGTAATAAGCCTTAGTTTTGATGTCCCAAAACTTAAGTTACTATTAGACGAAGTTTGGTTGCTGGTATCAATTTTTCACTGAAACCTTGGATACGTCTTTATGTCACAATAAATGTATCCACATTTTATCAGACGTGACCATACTAGCATGTGATCCGTCTAGTTTAATTTATACTCATACTTTCCAGTACTTAAAGATACACAAATACACTGTCATTTCTATTACTGAGCAATAAAAAAAATAAAAAAATTGGTGTCTAGTTCAATAAGTAGTCTGGGTTATCCCCGTTCCGTTTTGGAACTATTAAATTTATTTGTAGCCGGCCCTGGCAGTAAATAACTGAATTACCATAAGAAACGGTCTCACCGCACTTCGCTACTGAATAAATTAACTCCGTTTTACTTTTTTAGGGGTCCACAATGGGAGTGTTTAATCTATGGGCGATGTAACTTTTTTAGGGGTTCCATCCATTTGGCATAACTTCTGTGGCCAGAAACGCATCTGGCATAACATATTTGGCATAATTGTTTTTCGAAGAATATTAACATTGCAGAAATCATCAGTTCGCATAATATACAATTGGCTAAATGTTTGCGTATCCGAATTTCAAATCGGCTAATATTCACACGGCCGCTTTTTGATAAGAATAATTTTGTTTTGCATACAATTCAAGTGTCCGAAGCTGTCAATTAGCATAATCTGCTTAGCATAATAGATTTTAGCAGAATGTTTGCAAGGCAGAAAACGAATTATGCATAAGGTACAATTAGCAGAATTATTTTCTGCGCGAACTACATATAAATACTACTTAGTACTTATACAGGTACCTATGCATAATGATGACAGGTACCTATGCGTAGTGTGTATTGCTGTTTCGTTCACCGGAGCAGGACACAGCCCCAGTATGAAATGCGCCTTACAGGATGAATAAACGAGACAGCGCTACACATGAGCAGAGCGCTATATTGCTCTTACACTGTCGCCGCATGCGGAAACCGCATCAGTTTGATAGCCTTAAATAACCCAAACGGCTCCTAAAAAGTTGGTTAGGTTATGTTAGAACTGTGAGCCTTAAATAACCCAAACGGCTCTTGAAAAGTTGGTTAGGTTATGTTAGAACTGTGAGCCTTAAATAACCCAAACGGCTCTTAAAAAGTTGGTTAGGTTATGTTAGAACTATGAGCCTTAAACAGCCCAAACGGCTCTTAAAAAGTGGGTTAGGTTATGTTAGAACTGTGAGCCTTAAATAACCCAAACGGCTCCTAAAAAGTTGGTTAGGTTATGTTAGAACTGTGAGCCTTAAATAACCCAAACGGCTCTTAAAAAGTGGGTTAGGTTATGTTAGAACTGTGAGACTTAAATAACCCAAACGGCTCTTGAAAAGTTGGTTAGGTTATGTTAGAACTGTGAGCTTTAAATAACCCAAACGGCTCTTAAAAAGTTGGTTAGGTTATGTTAGAACTGTGAGCCTTAAACAGCCCAAACGGCTCTTAAAAAGTGGGTTAGGTTATGTAAGAACTGTGAGCCTTAAATAACCCAAACGGCTCCCAAGAAGTGGGTTAGGTTAGGTTAGAACTGTGACCCTTAAACAACCCAAACGGCTCTTGAAAAGTCGGTTAGGTTAGGTTAGAACTGTGAGCCTCAAACAGCCCAAACGGCTCTTGAAAAGTGGGTTAGGTTAGGTTAGAACTGTGACCCTTAAGTATGTTAGGTTAATACGAATAGGTTTTAATGGCAAGCCTCAAGGAATAAACTAAATTAGGTAAATATAACCAAAATATATCCATTTACAACTAGTAGTCCAGCTGCGAACCAGAAATTGAATGGTTAAATAAAATGAAGAAACATGCTTGATTTGAAATTTAAGTTTCGAACTTGAATTAAATTTAGTTCAAAACTGGGTATTCCACGTGATGATTCGGATCATATTTATTATATGTATAGATTATTCGGCCTAAATATATCTATGCGTACTTGTAAATATGCGAAACCTCACTATGCTATAAAATGTTATGCCACCAGTATTTTATGCTTAAAGTGTTTTATGCAATGTTAAATTATTACAAACAAAATTATGCGAAATAAAAAATATATCTTGCGTCGATTCGGACAACAACTTTATGCCAAACGTTATTTCGTTTGATGAAAATTATGCGTAGAGTACATATGCGGAACTTGGCTATGCCAGTAGAGTTTATGCCAACAGTAGTTTATGCTTAAAGTTATTATGCGACGCAGAATTATCACAAAAAAAGTTATGCCAAAGATAGGGGAACCCTTTTTTAGAATCACGAATGAGATTTGCAGACGTCCCGGAATTCGAAAACATAGGAACACTGCTAAGCGTGATAGATGTTAAAGCTAAATGTAGGCACGACAAAAAAAACAAGATAAAAATAATAATAAAATAAGAGCGTTATCACACTTGCGATTTGCGAGCAAGTTTGAAGAGAGAAGAGCATGTGAAGATAATTTTGAACACCTCACCGGCTTAGCTATTCTCTCTCAGGTTTCTGTTTGTGCAGGCTTTCAGGCCTGTGAATACGGATAACCCGAGGAATAAAATCTAACTCAAAAATCAAAAATATTTAAGATTCCATTTTTTAATTCCATCATCTGAATTTAGCAATTCATAGACAAAATCAGCCGGAAATGCTTAAATTTCGGAATTTTTTCTATGGCCTCCATACAAAAATTCAGCTACGATAGACAAATTTAAGCATTTTGTCTATGAATTTCTGAATTAAGAACTGAATTCAGATCAGGTGTGTACCCTTAAAGTACAAGTTAAAATAAAAATGCCATTTAACGCATCTGTAGTCCATATAGATTTTTTATTCTTATGCCTGCTCTGCACTTCGATGGATGCATCTGTAGATTGTATGTATCTCGTTCTTACTCGTTTATAACAGAACGAGACGCACATACAATCTGGTGATGCATCCATTGATGTGTAGAGTTAGCATTACGACAGACCAAATCGATAAATGACATTCATAGAAAAAACTACGTAAAAAAAAAGCTAGGTCACAGGGTCTTCATTGGAATTTCTTCACCATCTACTTTGCCACAACTATTACCAACTGAAAGAATAAATGCTTCTCTATATCCAGTGACGTGTAGCCATTCGATAAATAAATAACAGGATCTTCTAGTATAACGGTTCATCATCATCATCATCTCAGCCATAAGACGTCTGAACATAGGCCTCCCCTTAAAGGGGGGGATTTGCCATACGCGCCACGCTTGGCAGGCGGGTTGGCGCACGCAGTTTTTTTTGTTTATTGTTGTTTAGGCTCTCGGAAGATCCTGCTGCCCATCTCCCGGTATATTCCCTTAGCAGACTCCTACTGCAACCACGGGACGATATGGTGGGGGACAATTCTAAGGCCGGGCACCCCACGGTCAACGGTACGAGTATAACGGTTAATAAGCATAAAAGTACTGGCAACGTTGGAGCTAGTAGGACTTCAAAACATGCAACAGCTCTTAAAAAACAAAAACAAAATATTGCACAAGTTATTTAGAAATGCATACAAATTACGCCTATAATTACACCTCATCACGTTTTGATGCGTACTGACATTCTACCAGGCACGTGAAATTCCACATATTTACAAAACCTCGTATAAACAAACCATTGTTAATTCAAATTTAGACTTTAAGATCATCTTTGAAGGTTCCCTTTCAATTGTTACTAATTAACCTTAGTAGGAGGTTGGAAAAACAAGTGAAAAGCGATGTGTTACTTCGAAAACCTCTCATTTTTCAATAGTCGTTGTTTGAAGGTGAATTGTAAAATGGAAATGGTAAGGTAGTTTTTACAATAACGGTTAAACATGTTAGGATTTCGGTAAAGTTATCATAGAAAATGTTAATTTTATGAGGCACAAGCCTTCAGGCGCGCTAATAGATGGCATCTCTGCTTTTTTTATCTAAATTAAAAATCTGAGCTTATTGGGGGTTACGTGAGCTTCGTTAGCCGGTTTCGTAAAAGGAGGGTTTGTTTATATGTGTTAATTTAATTTATGGGGGTGCTAAAGCATGCCGCTGAAACAGCAGAGAGGGCCTCGAAATTAAGGGAATGAGTATTTTCAGGAGCAACAGATGGAAATCTGGGATTTTCATGTTGACGTTTTCTAACGTTTTAAATTTTATTGTAAATGTGAAAACGTCACTTTTGCACTTAGGATATAGGGTAATACGTGGGTAATACATAAACAGTATGTACAGTCGCAATCAGATATATCGGAGCGGCCAAGGTGGTCACAGATAGATGTTAAAAATCCAAAACTCAATCAGTATAGATAACACTTATTTTATTCAATAATGTCCAATCACATAATATTCACTGTTTACACTGTTAACTATAACGGCTTACAATGATTTATTAGTTAATTAAGTCTATGTCCGTTCGCTACTACGGTAGGAGTTGGAATGCCCACCTTAAGCGCCCAATATGGCGCGTAAAAAACCGGACCGGAAACGAGTCTGATTGGTCGTTCAAATACTCGCCCGTGATTGGCTGATCAGAGGCGGTCTATCAAATGCAACTTTAATGTTGCCAGTGCTAAATAAATATATTACTGCGTTAATTGCTACTTCAAAATATTAATTTTACTTTAAAAATCATAACACTCGGCCATCCGACTCGTACACCGTCCCGGTGTACACAATATCTCACATATATCATTAATTACAAGGTCATCAAGATCTGAGCATGACAAATTACATTTTGAACCTTATGTACAAAACATTCTAGGATTCGAATTTACTACAACTGTATTTAATTTGAATCAAACACAACAATTGTTTTAGTAATACTTATTACACAATCTCATCGCAAAATACTTTAACTTTTGTACAAATTATTATAAGAACAAATCTTGTCAATTTACCGAAAGTACTAATCATAACACTCTGTTACAGCCAAATTTTGTAAGTAATTAACCAAAGTTACACATGTTGTCTTTGGGACCGCTGTTGTAATTCTGACAAAGGAATATTATCGTCGGTCTCCCAGTCTGACGTTTCACTTGAACTTCCACTAGAGGAAGACTTATTTAAATCAGATTTATGTAAATTAATCCAAGGCCTGATCCTATCGGCTGCGACAACACTTTTGAACACTCTTTTATTTTTATTAAAGCCAGGGACATCGGCTACTTTATACCTATCGTTCCCTAAAACTTTAGTAACTTTGTAGGGACCAATGAATTTAGACAACAGTTTTGTGCTACTGCCCTTGTTATAAAAATTAGTTCTTGTTAATTTAACCAAATCCCCTTTCTTAAAGACTGCGGCGGGGACCCTTCCGGAGTCAAACCTAATTTTCTGTTTTTTCTGGCTCATTTGAATGTTGCCATCGACTTCCCTCCTTAAATCCGAAATGGATTTCTGAGCGATGTCGTTTTCAACACCCAGCTTGTTAGATAGGCCATCTTGAGACCTAACTCCAAAAAGAGCCTCCGAAGCAGTCTTCTGAGTGGTGGCATTAACCGTGTTGTTTATGCCCCATTGCACCTTCTTTACACACGAGTCCCAACTACGTTCGTCCTGGCCTGAAGTATGCCTCATCATGGAATTTAATATGGTCTGGTTAAACCTTTCAGCTTGACCGTTTGCCCTGGGGCAAGCCACAGCGTTTAGAACATGCTTTATGCCATTAGAATCGCAAAACCTTTTGAAAGCCGCCGAAGTAAAAGAGGTACCACGATCAGATATGATCCGCGAGGGATAAATGAAGTCATGAAAAATATCTTCTAATACTTTTACTGTGGTTTTGGTCTTCGTGTTTTTTACCGGTTTCACAAAAACGTATTTAGTAAACCCGTCTACGATTGTCAAAATGTAAGAATTACCCTTTACACTTTTTACAAATGGGCCCAAGTGATCCACGTGGATCGTGTGAAACGGTTTGTCGCGTTTGGGAATTGGGTATAATTGGCCTTGTTTTTGTCTGGCAGAACTATCCTTATTATACGCACAAGATATACAGTTTTCCACGTATTTCTTGATAAAACGACAAAGTTTAGGGAACCAGTATTGACCCTGGATCCTTTCAATAGTCTTTGTAACACCCAGGTGCCCGATATCGTCGTGATTTGCGCGACATATTTGAAACCGCGCGTTCCGCGGTACCACTAAACGCAATTTATCGTCTACTTTCCTATACAGCTTATGGTCCTTGAAGACATAGTTTTTCTTAATATCCCTAGTCTCTTCGTCATTTTCGGGCTTAAGAATCTTTACGATACGTGCTATATCGGGATCGGATAGTTGCAAGGTCAAAAGCCAATTGTCCCTTTCAATATTGTAAACGGTGTAGGTATGCGCGTCGTCGTTGGTATCGGTCAATCTAGAATTACGACTAAGAGCATCAGCATGAGTCATTTGTATGCCAGGCCTGTATTCTATGTCAAAGGTAAACTCGCTGATTTGGAGCCACCACCTAGCAATTCGTGGCACCAAATCGCGCTTGGTAAGTGTAGTTCTGATGGCGTTACAATCAGTCACCACCTTGAATTTAGTACCTAATAGATACACCCTAAACTTTTTTAAAGAGCACACTATAGCCAACGTTTCGAGCTCATACGAATGCAAGTGGCGCTCTTCTGGAGTGGTTTGCCTGCTAAAATAGGCTACAGGTTTCAATACTCTAGGACTCTCTTGCCACTGCAACAATATTCCAGCCACTCCTAGAGCACTTGCATCCGTATGCAGCTCGGTGTCAAGTTTTGGATTATATAAGGCCAATATAGGACGTTCTACCAACATGTCCTTTAATGAGGTGAAAGCTGCAAGCTCTAAGTCAGACCACTTGAATGGGACGTCTTTCTTTAGCAGATTCGTGAGTGGTCTAGCAATCTCCCCAAATCCTCTCACGAATCTGCGGAAATAACCAGCCAGCCCCAAGAACTGCCGTACCTCGTGCACCGTTTGGGGAATAGGGAATGTCTTTACTGCCAAAATTTTATCTTCGTTTGGCCTAACCCCATTAGCAGAAATCTCATAGCCAAGGTAATTAATGGTGTTATCAAAGAATCGACACTTAGATAATTTAAGTGTAAGCCCACTCTCCCTTATGAGTTTTAAAACATCCTCTAACCTCTCAATGCCTTGTTCTAAATCCCCAGACGGCACAAGGATGTCGTCCAGATATGCCAACGCGGATTCGAATCGTTTCGACCCAAGCATTCGATTAATCAGCCTCTGAAAGACTGCTGGCGCGTTGGCAAGGCCGAACGGCATCCTCTTAAATTCATAGTGTCCATCTGGCGTGACGAACCCTGTTAGATGTCGACTACCTTCCGCCATGGGCACCTGGTAATAACCAGATGCAAGATCTAGAGTGGTAAAATAGCGGTTTCCACTTAGGTTCGACAATTGGTCCTCAATGAGAGGGAGTGGGAAACAATCCTTTTTTGTTTTATTATTCAAAGCACGGAAATCTACACATAACCGCTGTTCACCTGTTTTTTTCTTGACCATTAAGATGGGGCTAGCATAATCAGAGTTAGATTCTTGAATAATGTCATTGCTTAAAAGTTCTTCTACTGTTTTACGTACCTGCTCCCTTTCGGAATGAGACAGCCTATAGGGTCTGTAGACTACTGGCCGGTCATCTAGTAAGTCGATTGCCATCTCAACATCTTTAGCTGATCCTATCTCGCCCAAATTAAACGCAAAACAATCACGATAGGATTGGAGGAGAGCATGTAACCTATCCACGAACTCTGCACTCACATCCTTGCCTACATTGATATCAGTTTTCTTAATTGGCTCCAGTGACGACATATCGCAAGTAATCCTATTCACCTGATATACTTTCTTTTCTACAAAAGGTGAAGCTCTAGCCAAAAGAACCTTTGAGTCTAGTACCCATGCATTCTTAGTTAAATTGGTCAACACTAAATGCCCTCTTCCGTCCTTGATACTATAAGCACCCTGATGTAAATGGTACTCTTTCCCAGGTTCACCGCAACTATGCCCTTCGACATAAACATCACCATTAAAGGAAGAATCCTCCGAATACACTTCAACAAGGCTCACCCCTTGGATATCGGTAGAATTAAGAGTCAGCAATTTCACAGACTTATCTGGTTGCATTTCTGTAGTCGGACTTTTGTAAAAGAACAACTTACGGTTGTCCTTTAAAACTGTTACGAAAGGTAACTCTGTGAAATTCTGGCCAATCAGTAATGGCGTTTGTAAAAGCTCGTCGTTAACTACTAGCACTTCTATGGATGCTTCAACTTCGTCAAGTTTTACAGTGGCGAAGCTTTTGTACATGGGCGAAACCAAAAACTCCCCGAACCCTTTTATCACAGGTAATTCTGTATAACATTTAGTCAGATTAAGTTGTTCACCTTCCGTTTCCCGTATCAAACTGCATTCGCTCCCAAAGTCTACATACGCTACATAATCAACTCCGTTCACACAGGCCTTCCTAAAGAACTTATCATTCGTATTACTTACGGTGGAAATTCTAAGGACTTTGCGTTGTTCACCGACTACGGCCTTGCTAGTGTCGTTATCTGGTCTAGGGTGCAAAGGGTTAAGTTTGCAGGTTACAGAATCGTGACCGACCCTGTTGCATTTTTGGCATTTGACTGTCGGTTGAGGACATTTGCTAAAAGAATGTCCCTTTCCACGACAGTTGAAGCAAGTCATGGAGTTTCCAACTGAAGCAGCGTTCGGTTTAGAGATAGTTTCACTACGCTTTCTAACAAAAGATGCGTCAGGGGGTCGCTGAGAACTGAGATAATCTAACAAGTCCTCCGGTTCCTCACAATTCAGCGCTTGAGCACCGTTCCTAACTGATTTGTCGAGAATGCCATGTATTATACACTGTACAGCCTTTTTTTGCTCTGATTTCGCACCTATTCAATAACGTTAGCTTATCGTAAAAGTATTCGCGATAGTTTTCCCCAGCACGCGTGGTACGGGCTAACATTTCTTCGAGAAGCCGACCATAATTTTGTTCATTGGGAAAAGCCTTCTTAAGTTTCATCTGCCACTCATCCCAGCTATACACAACGGATGGCAAAGACTCGAACCATTTTTTGGCAAGCCCTACAAGTTTTTGTAGTGCAAAATGTATGGTCTGCTTCTCGTTCCAGTCATATATCTTAACACATTCATTGACCTTATGGATCCAGTTATCAATGCTCTGCGTCTTACTGGAGGGATCAAATTCTGGTACGACATTATTCAATTGACTGTTACTTAAGTGATGCATCTTGTCCTTGTTCCCCCCTTGCAAAGAATTGATAAGCTGTAATACCTCGTTAAAAGTCACTCCTTGTGCTGGAACTGCCTCAGTCTGGTGGGGTGGTACCTCCGAAAGTTGATCAAGCGGCGGCGTGACTGGATCGACCGGCTCCACTTCCTCGACAGTCCAAGCCGTCGCTGGAACAGGCTTGCGGGTCTTCTTCCTGGGCCCACGGGACGGAGGCGGTGCCTCCAGTCTCCTTTTCCTCTGTATGGTTCGAGTGCGATCGCGTCGTGGTACATCCGATGCCTCATCCTCTGTATCGGACGCCATTACCTCGGAAAAATAAATAAAAACGTGAGCCATGACGCTTCAATTACCGCCCTACTATCAGAAAAATTGTTTAATCTCAAACTTGAAATCGTACTTAATCAATCTTTGGCTCGAGCTCAGACTCGAACTAAAAATCGCACTCAATAACTCATACTTAGCTTGACTTAGACTCGACTTAAGACTCGAATTATACACTTAAATTTATTTATTTATTTTATTTTTTATTTTCGTTTATTGGGAAACAAACAGCTTAAAATAATACAAAGTATAAACTAACTAATATAATATATGTATAATTCGACTTAGACTCGACTGAGACTTCAGTTAGAAACTTAGACTTGACTGAGACTCAGCTTAAGACTTGACAGAGACTCGATTGAAACTCGCCAGACTCGATAGAATTAGTAGTTAAGACTCGACTTAGGCTCGATTGAGACCAGACTTAGACTCGATTGAGACTCGACTTAGACTCGATTGAGACTTGACTTAGACTCGATGAGTCTCGACGAGTCTCGACTTAGACTCAACCTAGACTCGATTGAGATTCGACTTCGATTAGACTTAGAGTCGATGAGTCTATACTTAGACTCGACTTAAACTCGATTGAGTCTCGATTTAGACTCGACTTAGACTCGATGAGTCTCGATTTAGACTCGACTTAGACTCGATGAGTCTCGACTTAGACTCGAAGAGTCTCGACTTAGACTCGAAGAGTCTCGACTTAGACTCGGAGAGTCTCGACTTAGACTCGAAGAGTCTCGACTTAGACTAGAAGAATCTCGACTTAGACTCGAAGAGTCTCGACTTAGACTCGAAGAGTCTCGACTTAGACTAGAAGAGTCTCGACTTAGACTCGAAGAGTCTCGACTTAGACTCGAAGAGTCTCGACTTAGACTCGAAGAGTCTCGACTTAGACTCGAAGAGTCTCGACTTAGACTCGAAGAGTCTCGACTTAGACTCGACGAGTCTCGACTTAGACTCGAAGAGTCTCGACTTAGACTCGATGAGTCTCGACTTAGACTCGAAGAGTCTCGACTTAGACTCGACTTAGACTAGATAGAGACTCGACTTAAACTCGATTGAGACTCAACTTAGACTTGACTTAGACTCGATGAGTCTCGACTTAGACTCGACCTAGACTTGATTGAGACTCGACTGAGACTTAGACTTGATGAGTCTCGACTTAGACTCTACCTAGAATCGATTGAGACTGGACTTATACTAGGCTCAGACTCCAATCCGATCTCGAGTTCAGCTCAAACTCGAACTCAGACAGACTAGAGACCCGAGCACAAACCGAAGCACAGATCCGAACTCGAATTCGGACACGAGTCCAGAACTCCAGACTTGAACCCACGTGTTCAATTGTAGCAACACACATAGTTGCATAATAGCTAATTATTTTCAGTAATAGTATTTGACTATTATGGCACACATGGCCCTCTAGCAAGTAACACACATGGTCACATCCTAGCTGAACGAGAAAATGACTACCTAACTCCACAACCTATCGTGGGCGCACGTGGCCTTCTAGCAGCAACGCACATGGTCTCATGCTAGCTACCTATTAAATAGTAGCAACACACCTGGTCGCGACATGACTATCTAACCCAACAATCTATCATAGGCACACGTGGCCTTCTAGCAGCAACGCACGTGGTCGCATGCTAGCTACCTATAAATAGAAGCCTGATCGCGAAATGACTACCTAACCCAACAATATATCATAGGCACACGTGGCCTTCTAGCAGCAACGCACGTGGTCGCATGCTAGCTACCTATTAAATAGTAGCAACACACCTGATCGCGAAATGACTACCTAACCCAACAATATATCATAGGCACACGTGGCCTTCTGGCAGCAACGCACGTGGTCGCATGCTAGCTACCTATTAAATAGTAGCAACACACCTGATCGCGAAATGACTACCTAACTCAACAATCTATCATAGGCACACGTGGCCTTCTAGCAGCAACGCACGTGGTCGCATGCTACCTACCTACTAAATAGTAGCAACACACATGATCGCGAATGTGACTACCTAATCAAACAATTTAATAAACACACCTGGTTGACTAACAGTAACGCACATGGCCGCACTAGTTACTAATCCAGATAAATTACTATGTAAACACATTTTCGATTAACACTTTCAATTACTCAAAGGCACTATCGTTATCTATCACTTATATTTGTTTTAGAACTACAGCAAGGTTCGTTTAGGTCATAGTAGTTAATTCCAACAAAACATTTCAAAATAACGTACCTTGCTTGCTGTTGTTCGTCCCCTCTTCTGAGATGTTAAAAATCCAAAACTCAATCAGTATAGATAACACTTATTTTATTCAATAATGTCCAATCACATAATATTCACTGTTTACACTGTTAACTATAACGGCTTACAATGATTTATTAGTTAATTAAGTCTATGTCCGTTCGCTACTACGGTAGGAGTTGGAATGCCCACCTTAAGCGCCCAATATGGCGCGTAAAAAACCGGACCGGAAACGAGTCTGATTGGTCGTTCAAATACTCGCCCGTGATTGGCTGATCAGAGGCGGTCTATCAAATGCAACTTTAATGTTGCCAGTGCTAAATAAATATATTACTGCGTTAATTGCTACTTCAAAATATTAATTTTACTTTAAAAATCATAACATATCTGAACAACGCCTCTATTGTCAAGCCGATAAAGTGCTTGTCCAGATATTTTTGAGTACCCTGGCTGCTTCGGTATATTACTTGATAGCGACTATATTAAGATTTTTATACAAAATTATGTGTTTTTATAGCGGACACAAAAATACATCATCTGTGAACATTTCGACTATCTTACTATCACGGTTAATGAGAAACAGCCTGGTGACAAATAAAAACGGCAAAATATCAAGTCTTTTGTATGCGAGCCCCCTTAAATATTTATGATATTCTGTTTTTTAGCGTTTGTTGTTATAGCGGCAACAGAAATATATCATGTGGTTTATGAGAAATAGCCTAGTCAGACAGACGGACAGACGGACGGACGGACGGACGGACAGACGGACGGACGGACAGACAGAGAGACAGACGGACGGACGGACGGACGGACGGACGGACAGACGGACGGACGGACAGACAGAGAGACAGACAGACAGACAGACAGACAGACATACAGACAGACAGATGGACATACGGACGGACAGCGGAGTCTTAGTAATAGGATCCCGTTTTCACTTTGGTTGGCTATGGAACCCCAAAAAAGTACTTCTGTTGAACCCCTGCCCCACGGGGAACCCTAAAAAAACACTTAAAAACAACAAATGAAACTAATCCCATGAATATGCACGTCCCAATAAAACTTAGACGTAATGAAAGCTCGAACTTAAAGCGTTTAAAAGCACCAAAGTGTGGCCAGAATGAGCTTATGCTAATTTTGGAATTAAAGTTCCACTTGCAAGTTTCCCTTTACTTAAAACTATTGTCTTTAAAAATAGCCATTTTCTATCTTTATTTAAAAGTTGGACTTTTTGGTTCGTAGAACGATGTCGCTCGCTTAGAGTTCCTTACCAAAAATGTGTACTTAACCTTTTCGACGCTAACGACGGTTAAATCCGCACTGCGGGTTCAACGCCAACGGCGGATATCTATATATAGGGGGTAGCACCTTAAAAAGTTATGACTTTTAGTATGGGACACTATGAGCCAAACCTGGAGCGTTCGGAATGCAGCCAACTTTTCGGGTACCAAAAAAAGTCAGAAAATACCTCATCGGGTAGCAAGATTTGAAACATACAGGGGGTAGCGCCTTAAAAAGTTATGACTTTTTGTATGGAACACTATGAGCCAAACCTGGAGCATTCGGAATGCAGCCTGATTTTAGGGTGCCAGAAAATATCGAAAAATACTTCATCGGGTAGCAAGATGAAACTAATGCCAAATGAAAGTACTAATCATCCTGTTAATAAAAAAAATTGGTAGTCGGTCCTAAACCTGGAGCATTTCAAATGCAGCCAACTTTTGTGATCGAACAAAAAACTCATCTGATATCATTACAACGTAGAAATGGCCCCAGAAGATGGTTCAAAAGACATAAACAAGCTTAATTTGATAGAATTTATCAAAAAGTGCCAAAATATTTCAGGTTTACTCACCCAAACTTATCACTTTCGTGATTTGGCTTAATTTTAGGGTACCTGAAGATTAAAAAAAATACCTTATTGAGTAGCACGATAATATGTATGCCAAATGAAAGGACTCATCATCCTGTTAATTAAAAAAAATAGCAGCGGGTCCTAAACCTGGAACATTCCAAATGCAGCCAACTTTTGTGATCGAACAAAAAACTAATCTGATACCATTACAACGTAGAAATGGCCCCAGAAGATGGTTCAAAAGACATAAACAAGCTTAATTTGATAGAATTTATCAAAAAGTGCCATAATATTTCAGGTTTACTCACCCAAACTTATCACTTTCGTGATTTGGCTTAATTTTAGGGTACCTGAAGATTAAAAAAATACCTTATTGAGTAGCACGATAATATGTATGCCAAATGAAAGGACTTATCATCTTGTTAATAAAAAAAATAACAGTGGGTCCCAAACCTGGAACATTCCAAATGCAGCCAACTTTTGTGATCGAACAAAAAACTCATCTGATACCATTACAACGTAGAAATGGCCCCAGTAGATGGTTCAAAATACATAAACAAGCTTAATTTGATAGAATTTATCAAAAAGTGCCAAATATATTAGGTTTACTTACCGAAACTTATCACTTTCGTGATTTGGCTTAATTTTAAGGTACCTGAAGATTAAGAAAAATACCTTATTGAGTAGCACGATAATATGTATGCCAAATGAAAGGACTCATCATCCTGTTAATAAAAAAAATAGCAGCGGGTCCTAAACCTGGAACATTCCAAATGCGGCCAACTTTTGTGATAGAACAAAAAACTCATCTGATACCATTACAACGTAGAAATGACCCCAGAAGATGGTTCAAAAGACATAAACAAGCTTAATTTGATGGAATTTATCAAAAAGTGCCAAAATATATTAGGTTTACTCACCCAAACTTATCACTTTCGTGTTTTGGCTTAATTTTAGGGTACCTGAAGATTTAAAAAAATACCTTATTGAGCAGCACGATAAGATGTGTGCCAAATGAAAGGACTTATCATCCTGTTAATAAAAAAATAGCAGTGGCTTCTAAACCTGGAATATTCCAAATGTAGCCAACTTTTGTTATCGTACAAAAAACTCATCTGATAAGCCAAATCACGAAAGTGATAAGTTTGGGTGAGTAAACCTAATATATTTGGCACTTTTTGATAAATTCTTTCAAATTAAGCTTGTTTATGTATTTTGAACCATCTACTGGGGCCGTTTCTACGTTGTAATGGTATCAGATGAGTTTTTTGTTCGATCACAAAAGTTCGCTGCATTTGGAATGTTCCTGGTTTAGGACCCGCTGCTATTTTTTTCTATTAACAGGATGATAAGTCCTTTCATTTGGCTTACATGTTATCGTGCTACTCAATAAGATATTTTTTTAATCTTCAGGTACCTACCCTAAAATTAAGCCAAATCACGAAAGTGATAAGTTTGGGTGAGTAAACCTAATATATTTTGGCACTTTTTGATAAATTTCATCAAATTAAGCTTGTTTATGTCTTTTGAACCATCTTCTGGGGCCATTTGTACGTTGTAATGGTATCAGATGAGTTTTTTGTTCGATCACAAAAGTTGGCTGCATTTGGAATGTTCCAGGTTTAGGACCCGCTGTTATTTTTTTTTATTAACAGGATGATAAGTCCTTTCATTTGGCATACATATTATCGTGCTACGCAATAAGGTATTTTTTTAATCTTCAGGTACCCTAAAATTAAGCCAAATCACGAAAGTGATAAGTTTGGGTGAGTAAACCTGAAATATTTTGGCACTTTTTGATAAATTCTATCAAATTAAGCTTGTTTATGTCTTTTGGACCATCTTCTGGGGCCATTTCTACGTTATAATGGTATCAGATGAGTTTTTTGTTCGATCACAAAAGTTGGCTGCATTTGAAATGCTCCAGGTTTAGGACCGACTACTAATTTTTTTTATTAACAGGATGATTAGTACTTTCATTTGGCATTAGTTTCATCTTGCTACCCGATGAGGTATTTTTCGATATTTTCTGGCACCCTCAAATCAGGCTGCATTCCGAATGCTCCAGGTTTGGCTCATAGTGTTCCATACAAAAAGTCATAACTTTTTAAGGTGCTACCCCCTGTATATGTCGAATCTTGCTACCCGATGAGGTATTTTCTGACTTTTTTTGGTACCCGAAAAGTTGGCTGCATTCCGAACGCTCCAGGTTTGGCTCATAGTGTCCCATACTAAAAGTCATAACTTTTTAAGGTGCTACCCCCTATATATGCCGAATCTTGCTACCCGATTAGGTAGGGTGCACTACCACCTAATCTTAGTCATATGAGAATGCATTGACATTCTTCAACGCGTCGAAAAGATAAAAGCGGGGAGGTTCTCAATTCGGTTGTATGTTTTTTTTTTATTAAACTCCTGACAGTCCTGACATACAAAGTGGTTACCAATTTAAGGCAGGAGAAGTCAATTACTCCTTTCAATTATGAATTTGAAATTGTATTTGGAGACAAAAAGAAAATGGACCAAAGGATAACAGGCCAGTTGTTTTGCTTCACAAAAGGTGAGGGTAAAATGTTGTAATACGTATTGGTAATTTATTTTTTTCATACCCCCCTTGTACCGTTACAAGGGGGGTATCAAAAAATAAATTTTGAAATGATTTAAATAGGAACAGATACTCTAAAATCCGGTACGTTTGACAAAGACTACGACCATTTCAGGAGTTCTACTTGGATGGATTATATGGAAGAAAATGTAAATATCATCATTGATATGACATTTCCGCGCCTGTATTGAACGGCGCTTTTGAACTGAAAAAATGGAAATTTTACGCATTTATATAGAACGAAGCTAAATAACCAAAAATGAGGTCATTTCAATTAATAACTGCACATGTAAGGAAAATTTGATAGCTCTGTTTTGTCTATACAAAAATTCTGGTGATCCGTTGGGGAAAAAGGTAGGAGAAATTTTTTTAGGACGCGAAATTTTTTTGTATGCTGGCCAACCCTCCATACAAAACCAAAATTTTTTTGCAAAAGAAGTTTTGTTATTACTTTTTCATAATTTAAATACGATACCAATTATGCCGTTAAACGGATCACGAGTATTTTTGCAACAGCCTGTAGACATTTAAGATTTCAAATAAGCCAAAACCGCACAAAAGCCAATATGATACAATACATATTAGCGCCACCTACTTACTGGCCACCGTATCCCCTTATTGTGTTAACACTGGCCATTAGTGGCAGATGCCCGTAACTTGATTTAAGAAGAATCTCCGAAATGGACGGGACAACTTAATTTCTGTTGTGTGTGGACACTGTTTCCACTACTTGCATTGTATATTTTTGAAGTGAAAATGTCTTTAGCCGCGTTGGGCACTTTTTGATAGCGGAAAATCTTATGGGTTCGAGTCACCGACACCGTCACAAGCCATACGATTGAGAAACGTAAAATGAAATGTAAAGTGTAAATGTAAAATGAAGTGAAGTCCAAATTCCAAAGTGAAAAGTCATAATTTAAATCATTTATTTCCTAAAATAAAAAATTCTAAGTTTTCCCTTCTATCGGCCGTCCCCATAACTGGCATTTTTATTTTAAAACAGCAGCTCCCAATATTTTTTTCGTAGGTAGGATAAATTCACCAGTAACTGGCCACCTTTCCGTAACTCTAGCTCCCTCATACTAAAATTACAAACAAAATTCATTTTATATATTTTATCTACACCTATATCATAAACCCTCCATGATGCGTTCAAAAACCGCACGTTATAACCACCATAAAAATAGATTGTTTCGCTAGTAGTTAGAACAAATGTCTTATCTGTAACGATGTTATTATTATCAAATAATAATCAAAAATTCGATTTCATTATGAAAATCCGGGACGGGCCCCGCCCGCCGGCACGCGCCTCCCGACCGCCGGCACAATCGAGTTGGCCATGGCGATGGCGGTGCAATCCGTGCAATGGCAGTCATTCAATCATTATTTCGGGTTTATACAATAATATGTGTGTAGATAAAGCAGTGTATGCAACTGTACGTAATTAGCCCTTAAAACACTCGTGTTTTAAGGACTCCTATTACGTAACAGTTACATAAACTACTAATATTATAACTTGACCATTTAACTTCATGTACTTACGTAGTATTATTATTTATTTTTTACCATAAACAAAACTAACCCAATTTTAAAATAATAAGTACCTATCACGAAACGTCCAGTCAACTCTTTATAACTTAAATTGTGACGTGACGTGTTCCCATGGAAACAGTTTCGTAATTTTTCCAAGGCTGTTGTATGAGCAAATAATAACATAAGAGCTTCTCGCCAACACGGGCAATCTTTACGGTTGCTGCAAAAATATCTGAACTATTATTGCATTCAAAAATAACTAGTCACGTAAGGCATTTGAATGGTGTTAACTTGTGTGTAATGTGCGTTATATCTATTACTTAAATACGTATTAGAATGAACTGTTACTGATGATGATCTGAGTCATCTGAGGCGAAGATATTTGTTTGGAAAACGATCACAATATATTTATGGGGTATTTTTACAGTCAGCCGCAAAAGTAACTGAGCGGGTAGGGTGTTTAAAATGAGCTGGACACGACTTTATTGTTAAGCGAATAAGAGCGTGTGCAGGTCGTTTTGAACACCCGCTTAGCTGCTTCTGCTGCGGACTGTACCACATTTTCTAAAAGTCATTGTAGGCGGTTATGACGGTGTGCAAGTGTGACTATACATAACGCTATCTCGCTCGCGCACCGGAGCCGCATGCGGAAACCGTAGCAGTGTGAAAGCCGCCTAAATATTACTAAAGCTAATTGTTTTTTGTTATATCTTTCATATCATACTCTATATTTTCATTTCTACTCACACTTACAAATTAACCTAACCTTCATTTCTAATGACTCATCCCTCTATAACAGCCATAGTCATGACTTTCTGGCATCATATTATTTCCTTTAAACGCCTGCCGCTTTTATCGAAGGCCAACGAGACAGTATGAATCACTAGTTAATTTGTAATTTTAAAAATGACAATTGTGTTATGAAAACTAAATGGTAATTACGTCTTTTCAGTACACGTCTTATGTAGTTTGACAAAGAGTGGTCTTCCAATATTTAAATCATGATTTTTAACGGACTTCTAATTAAACGTTCTTCTATTGTTATCAAAAAGATATCTTAGAAAATTTTAAACAACCAATGTTAAAAAAACGTTCAACGTATCGTGACGTAAAACAATTTCAATTTGATATAGACGTAATAACCAATTGATCAAAAGAAAATAATGATCTGATCACAACAAAGGTCACTTTTTTCATCTAATCCTATTCATTTAATCAAATTAAAATCAGACTAATAAAATATTATAGGTACGAGTATTATTCAAATAGGCCCCAAGATGCTGTTGCTAACCACAAACTAGGTTGGATTCAATTTTTTGTACTTAAATGTCAGTGTACGAGTATGTCGCACATTATGCGTTTCAGAAATGAATCTAGAAAATGCTAATGATGGCTAGAGCAGAAATGTTCTTAAAGTGACTGCGCACCAGAAAATTACCAAAAATACCCCAAATCGCGAACGGACATCTAGTCAAGATCCCAGGAAACCAATGCATTAATGGAGCGAACACGTTACTGAACTGTACGAGTTCAAATCACTGAATTAAATTAGGTAAATGGGAGAAAAACCGCCATCTCAGGAAGCTCTTTGGTTAAGAAAACCATGTTTTTCAAGCCAGGTAAAGTCGTGCATCGTATATAGGAAAATTTGTAGCACTTGACGGTATTATACTAGTATTGATATAAAAATATTACCGTCAGCAAATGTGCCTAGTTCTACTTACACATTTACACCATAGACAGTGAGTCACTATAATAAATTTTTGGATAGACACAGTTCATAAGTATGCATAGCGTGTATTTTTTTACGTAACAATATTCCTCTCTATTTGCTAATACCTAATGTGGACAGAATGAGTCACTATATCTTAGCAACAGAGCAATACAACAACATGTTTCATCATTCGATAGAAGCCCGTTTTACTTATTAAATCCTACTAAATATTATAAATATGTTAAAGTTTGTAGGTTATACATTTGGATTTATATATTTGGATGGTTGTTTCTGTTTTACCTAAAAACGGCTGAAGGTTTTTAAATGAAATTTGACTTTATCCTGAAAAGAGAGATAAGATCCTTTTTATCCTGGAATTTAGATAAACCGAACTAATGAGATGAACTGATGATTCAAAGAAGGTTATAAATTAACTAAGAAATCTCGTGCGGAACCAAGTTTGGTATGAATCCAATAAAACTTTATCATACTCCTTTTTATTTATGGAGAAAAATCCATTATGGATACTTCCGCACCACGGGGACAACTCGGGAGTTATGTCGGAGTCGCACCGACTAAAAACCCCCCGAGGATCCTCCTCAACGCCGTCTCGACGGCTCTGGGATCTCCTACGAAACGCTCCAATGCCGCTCTGACGTTACGGCTTTGCGGGTTCCAGTGTGTTTGAGGATCATAGCCTACTGTGGTCCCCTTTAGTCACCTCGTACGACAGGCCTGTCGACATGCAGGGAATACCATAGCCCCTAATGCCCGGGCTACTTGATAAAGGTAATATAGGTGGTGACTCTGAGTGGGAAGCACATGCGGCGACGCGTCCGGAGGAGTGGAGGCGGTTGTTCGAGCTGAGAGTTGATGATTTCGAAGAGCGACGAAAAGTAGACCTTGACAACAGACGGGATGCCCTGAAGTCGCGACCACCTGCAGCCTTAACTTACCACTACCTAGACGGAGTCCTGACATGCCCTCGGTGCGGGTGCACACTGCAGACTAAGATTGGCTACTGCAGTCACATGAGGGCGCACGAGCGGGCGGACAAGCTTAGTTCCCGCAGCCAAAGAACTTTATGCAGTCGCTGTAGCCGAAATCAGCTAGGAGAGAGAATATAGGTTCCAAATTGTCAGTTGCTTCGTTACTCTCTCCAGCTATAACTACTCCCATAAACCTAACTATGACCGTTTTATAATACGTAACTTGACCGATGACTCACTATCGGTAAGTATAGCATGGCAACGATCATTATTCACGCTGATGCGCATACGCATCCCGGTGACTCACTGCGCTGTTTACTAACCACTATGCTAGACTTACAGGTCATATCTGTGTTGTAATTTAATGTTACTTACGTCGTTTCGGTTATGATATGCGGTACTAGGCTCGTGTCTCCATAGTTTCATAACACGTGCCTTTTAGCTTAAGAAAAACGAACTAAAAAGTTTATGTCATTTGCTGGGAAAGGTGTGTTGTGAATTTGACTTTTAGATTTTGGAAAATAATTAGAAATGGCTTTTCTGCATATCGTACAAATTGATATATTTTTACAAGTTTTGCATTGTTTGTCAGTTAGTTTGTTAAGGTAGAATCTTGCAAGCTAGATTTGAACTAGTTTCTGATTCCCGGTGGAACATTGCATTGGATGATTGTATTACCTACATTACATTCACCTCGTTAAGCAGTAGAAAACTTTACTAAAAATGTATTTTTTACGAGAACTTATCGAACTTTCTCCATTATTTTAACTTATTATAGTTATATATTTCATATTCTGTTTATTTTATATAACGTACTAAATAATAAAATAAGGGTTGTAGCAGATATATAAGAATACCGTAATTTGTGAGACGTTTTAGGAAAAGGTACCATTTGGCGAAAGGCGTACGTTGTACTTTGTACCAATATTGTATTTGAGCAATAAAAACGTAAGAGCCGATCCCACCAAATGTTGTCTTTCATCTAGGCTATCACATTTTAGAATTCTGTCTGAAACCTGGTAGTGGTGGATTCACACAAAGCTGAGGTCAGATATTCTTTAGATAGAACACAATTAAAAGTTCGACCACCCACGGACATCGTTTATTGGTCACACTTGTTATCTCGATGTTCATCTTAATAGACAATTCAACGAAGACGATAAATTGAAATATCACGAGAAAAAACATATGTATATACAAAATTTTAAAAAATCCGATTTCCTTTACGTAACTGGACCTATCCTATACTACATTATCATTTAAATGTTGTGAATTTGCATAAAAATTAAATGTCACAGATGGCTATTTAAAAAATCGACTAATCCTACCATTTGGTCATTAACAACAACAAACTAATTCAATTACAGCTATTTATTAAACTCAAAAGTCGACTTAGTTATTATTGAAACATTTATATTTTTATTTAAATTGCGATTTTGTGTCACAGGTATTTAGTGAACTAGGGCAACAGAAATTAATCTTTAACGTTAGACGCCAAATTACGACACGATTTTTTTTCAATCTCCATTGATCAGACTAACATATACATAAACAAGATCAGTAAAAATAAAGCTATCAATACACCGAAACACGCCTTGCCATCACGCAAAAATATCAGCCACTGAGAAACGAACTGTCGTAAGTGCCTTTTAGGAAGCAAGAGTCGATACAAAAATAAAAGAAAATTATATGCAAGTAAGTATACCGGGTTTAAAAAGGATGGGATGGTTGACGGGACTGTATGGTTGATAAATGAGAATTAATACCTTCGATTTAACTATATCCGTCATATACCGCGTGTATATTTGATAAAAATAATATGTTAGCCTCTATACGTCCCACTGCTGGGCACAGGCCTCCTCTCATGCACGAGAGGGATCAGGCTATAGTCCCCACGCTAGCCCAAAGCGGGTTGGGAACTTTGAATTTCTCCGCGAATGTATGCAGGTTTCCTCACGATTTGTATATTTGATATTACCACAAAAGGAAACCAGAAGCAGGTTTTGATGTTTTAAATCGACATTGCAATAAATATTTAGTTAATTATTAATTAACTCCGAGTAATTAATTTTTTAATTTATTTCACTCAGCGTACTGCGTATACAGTACAATGTGGCACATATCAATTGTGACGTTTTAAAGGCAAAGTAATCAGGTAGGAGCAATACATTGCGTGCTGAAATGTTTTATATGGAAAAATAAAAGTCGTAAAATTTTAATAAAACATATGGAAGTATGTTTATTAGGGTCTATACTAACTACCCATAGCTTATGTGGTAATATCAAAAATACACGCTGTATCATTTTTGACATGTAGAAATAATACATTTAAAATAGGAAACCAAACCAGAAAGCTGCAGACTTCAATTAGTCTGCAGCAGGGTTCTTACTAAATAGTATGTAATATACCGAGAAATAGCAAGCAATAAATAATTAAATGAAATGAAATGAAATTTATTCTTGATAACAAAGTTACAAGTATTGGTAGTTAACAATATAAGATTCCACATCTTATAGCCTAACGCTAACATACTTACATATTTAGGTCAACTCGGCGAAGACCGTCAGCGTCAGTCGGCCCAGATCGTATAGCAAATAATTACTGCAAATTCTGCATAGCTTTTTTTACGAAATGGTAAAACTGTCCTAGAACAGTTCTACAACAGTTTTACCATTTTGTAAAGAAAGCTATGCAGAATTTGCAGTAATTATTTGCTATACGATCTTTACCCAGTTGACTTAATGAAAAAGTGGATTTCGATTAGGTCTGTAGTAAAACCAAAACGTTAACGTTAAATAATCAGTAATCATAAAAAAAAACTTACTTGGGAGTTACTTTTCCTCATACGACCTTTTATTTCTACGTTAACATATTGTGTTAAAGCTCCGCTCAGAATCAAACAGTCGTAAGTCCCATTACCGAAATTACACATACAACATTTTGGCAATAAGCTAGTGATATTGTTACCGTTAATACGAAAAGGTCGGTTCGGTTCCCCATCGCCAATAAAGTTGATCTAACGACTGTTATAATTATGCTGTTATTGGCTATTCTCACGAACTTAACAGGATTTTATGTAATAATTCGATACGATTTTTATTGGTACAGGCTTCCAAGCTGTGAGGTCACGGTTTGAACTTCGGCTTGTATGTTGTATACCATTAACTTGGAGCTAGGAAATAAATCTAATAAATAATATGAAGTTTTAAACGTTAGTACTGGTTATAGCAATAGACACTGATAGAAAAAAAAAATATTGTGAGTTTGGCCGTAATATAAAAACTATTTTTAAACAAATGAAGATCATTCTCCTACAGTGACATTCTGACATTACGTATTTTGGTTGTATTGACTTGTACTGTTATTGGGTTTATTAAACAATAGTACGGGCGGCGGCCGTAGGATCTGCTACGTTACGTGATACAAAGATAAGCCCTATGGCACATGTTCATAAAAGTGATGCTGAGTTCCGGATTTTCTATACCTAAAAATAAATTACTATTTGTTGCCACAAGTGTCATCTTTGTATCCAATGACATAGGTAAATACCATCCATTTTTAAACCGGAAGTGGTACTTTTTTGTGCTTTCGGCCAATTCAATTTTTTTTTACTATTTTTCCGGAACTCATCTTTGTATCACGTTACAATACCCCCCCCCCCCCCCCCCCGTACTACAATAGCTAAATCCTTTAACAATCTTTCTGCAATGACTGTGAACGCCCGAATCAGACTGAATTTAAAAGTAGTGAAATGCTAAGAAACTGCATTGTGTTAAAATTGCGTGTGTACGAAATGAACATTGGTAAACGTATATTAAAGTTAGAATACGGCCCCTAGTCTACGTCCCGGTTTTTTGCAACAGTACAATGGAGCCTTAGATCTGCCCTGAAATCTAAACTAAGATTTGACGTAGGCACAAAATCTAAAGCATTCATCTTCCATACATACTATCAGGGAAAAGCCTAAGGCGATGTTTTCTTTCAACCAAGAGGTGGCTAAGTGAATGTTAAATTAGGTATCTTTTATTTCATTATCCTTTTAACATATGACCCAGCCTTTGTTCCACAACTCAATTGAGCCTGGGGTCCGCTTGACCAATTTAATCCCATTGGCGTAGTAGTTTTTGCGAATACAAATATTTACATTTTCATAACATAAACAAACTTATATTATTTTATATTATTATAACGGCCTCCATAGCCCAGTTGGTAGTAACCCTGCCTACGAAGCTGGAGGTCCCGGGTTCGAATCCTGGTAAGGGCATTTATTTGTGTGCTAATCTCAAATATTTGTTCCTGAGTTATGGATGTTTTCTATGTATAAGTATGTATTTATCTATCTAAGTATGTATATCGTCGCCCAGCACCCATAGTACAAGCTTTGTTTAGTTTGGGGTTAGGTTGATTTGTGTAAGATTGTCCCCAAAATATTTATTTATTTATTTATTTATTATATTATTTTTCTTGGTAGTAACATTCAAACATGTTTTAAATCATGATTATAAGTTATAACAATTCATTACTCTTGGCTACAGTTTCAATGAGTAATTTTCGCAATAGTCTGTCAATACAGCTTTTACTCTAAATGTGTCAAATTAGTACTAATGACTCGGTACTGAACTGGCTACCCCGAATTGCAAAACCAACTTAAATGAGTCAGAAACCAACAATCAGAGAAATACAAATTCAAATGTACAATATACATACCTATACAATATGTACATATACATAGCGGAACTAGTAGCGACAGCGACAAAAAGGGACCATTAAGCTATATAACATATCACTAACCTAACTACAATGTAAAACATATCCAATTTCAATCTTGAGAGCAACGTATAGGGTTGATTCTAAATTGACACAATTCGTCAAGATGCGACGTGTTGAAAGTAAGCGAAGAATATAGTATAGTTAGGTATAATAGAAACACGTTTCGCGTAGTACGGTAGCGATCGAATATATTAGCGTGATTAGAGAAGACGAGACGACTCCGATACGGTAGCGACGCGGGACATTATAGTAAACTTCAATTCGTTTTGTAGTGATAGAATCTAGTTTTTAAATAGTCTTATTCACAAAACAGAACTATTGTATATCCAACGGCCTCTTAGCCTAGTTGGTAGTGACTCTGCCTATGAAGCAAGAGGTCCCGGGTTCGAATCCTGGTCAGGGCATTTATTTGTGTGTTTATCATGGATATTTGTTCCTGAGTTATGGATGTTTTCTATGTATTTAAGTATTTATCTATATCTATCTATTATATATATCGTCGCCTAGTACCCATAACACAAGCCTTATTGAGCTTACTATGGGACTGGGTCAATTTGTGTAAGATTGTCCCATTATATTTATTTATTTATTTTTATTTATTTATTTATCCATCTTCATTGGCCCTAGTTTTGAGGAAAGCAAGCAGATAGGACCGAAAATACAGATTTAAGATGAAAACATTGCCTTGTTAAATTTATTTGAATCCTATTTCAGTTCCTCGCTATGTTTTCCTTTACCGAAAAGTGACTTGTAACTTAATATTAAAGGATATTTCTTCATAAGTTTTGAAAATCTTGGTAGAATAAGCGGGGGTTAGAAACCGGGATGTTCAGACCGAAATTCGAACGTCTTGCTACCATGCTACTAGCACTTTTTACAACAAAAAACTCAGCAAAAGTCAGTATAGTTCATCGGGCCATTTATCACCGATGTCGTATCAAAATCTTTCCAACCTAACATCGAAAGTCGTGACGTGTAAAGCCCAGAACCGGTTTTTATTAGCACATGGCAGTGGCCTGAGAGGGCAAGCTCAGCAGCACAATGGTTCATTGGATAAGCTTCGTTACGAAGCTTTTGGTTAGCTTTCCGAGAACGCTGAAATGGAGCGTTGTTTTTAAATTAACGGGGAATAAGGTTTTGGAGGTATTTTTGGCGTTTTTTGCCGTTTCTGGTGGAAATTGGGTGGTTTTAATAATCGCAATGCGAAATCAAAAAGCTCCATCGGTTTGATTTCAAAAATATATGCTAGCTTTTTTCTCTGCAAGTGCTTTTTTTGTTGGGGGATATAGGTATGTAGAATTATTCTCTGTAGTTTTATTATCATATGTGCATTAGTAAAATACCTATGACGTTCCATGTATTTTACACGTATTACATTATATTATATAGAAATGGGTAACTCATGTTTTTTAAGTCGAATATTACTCGACATGTTTTTTCCCATAACGAGGAGCTTATTCATGAGCCTTTTCCGCGTTGGCTAACCGACGAAGATGTGAGTTTTAAATTTTCCATTTCAATACATGTAATATTTCAAAGTCTTAAGAAAGAGTATTTTAGAAAAATTGCATTTTTTTGTATATTTTTCGATACAAGTTTTTTTACATCCCCGCCTACACTCCATTTTACCCTAAAAATAGCAATCCCTAAATAGTGTCTAGTCCTACGATAAAAGAGAAATGGACGGCGTGCTCATTACAAACTTCATTACAAACATGTTTTCCAAAAATGGTCCTGATATGACCCCGACAGCTCCCACTTCACCCCCTTTCCCGTCTTTGAATATGGTCCAATTCGAAATTTTCCGGCTATTTGAGTAAAATGATTGGTCGGTCAACATTTTAAATCAAATTACGTCAAACGCCATGCACGGGTAAACTACAAAAATGGCTTACTGTCATAGCTGTCCCGCCATCGATTCCATATGAACACTCGTAAAAATGTGAAGTGATGTTACAGAGTTAATATTATGTCTAAAGAGGAAACCAGGAAAGCCAAGAAGAGCATACATGGGTCAAATAAAGGGAAAAATAAACGTCACGGAGAAGGCAAATAACAGACATACAGAAAAATGCTTTACCGACAAGAGCCCAGCTCTTAAGTATAAGACAATGAATACTATTACTATACTTTAGTCGTTCACCGATCTAGTCTAAGGTTCACCGCACAGGCTGTGTTCAGTATTCAGGTCACAAATGGGCCTGTTCCCGTGGGACTCAAACACATTTACTTTACAGAAAGTCTAGACTTCGTCAGACCTTGGAATGGCTTAAGAATTATACATTCTGCCTAGAAATAGCACGTCATGCTAGATGTTTATAAAATTAAAAATGTAATGCCGAAATATATTCCTGTGCGACTAGTACTCTGACATACTATAAAATATTAAGTACTAAAATTACGTGAACCACATATTATATTATTAAAAATATTATAAATAATATCTTCAAAAAACAACTTCAAACTCTTCAAAGTAAGTTTTGCAATACTTACCCACGTAAATATTTGAAGCTGCAAAAATATATGTCACATATGTATATTTTCAGATTTTTTGTAAACATGTTTTATGTTATAATTAAATGATTTAGAAATGAACGAGTTCTCCAATATATATAAAATATGTATTTATATACGATTCATTGTATAAATACATATTTTTTAATGAAAGTGATTAACCTAACTAATTTCTAAATTGATTACAGTTTTTTATGGGTGTATATGTTAGTGATTCTCATTCTATTTTACTTTTTATTATCTTTCATTTATTTACAAATTTGAATCATTTAAAATCAACCAAATGCAGATACTCGTTTTAAACGCTACCATCAGCCAAACACATCAAAATAAAAAACCAACAAACAATTGATAATCTCCTCAATAACCGGTTGAAAATAGATCTAATATAATTTTATAGACCCACATTATACATATAAACGATCAACTTCTCCCAGTGGCGCTTCCATAGTTTATACAACTTTATGGTCATATAACAACTAGTTTTTGCCCGCGACTTCGTCTGCGTGGAATTAGTAATTCAGACCTCCTTTTTCCGGGATAGAAACTCTCCTGTGTCATTGCCATCCCTACACTAATTTTAGAGTTCAGTTCAGCGGTTATTGATTCCCCATTCCCACTTATAACCCCTAGTTTTACCCCCCTTAAGACATTATTGCGGGGATAAAAACCCTTCTGTATCCTTTAACAGAACTTCACCTTTCACATTCCACCCCTCTTTTTGCCCCTTAAAAGGGCGTTTTCTGAAATAAAATTACTGTTATATCCTTTCTCGGGATCTAGACTATCTCTATACCAAATTCCATTTTAATCGGTTCAGCAGTTAAATCATTAAAAGGTGACAGACAGACACACTTCCTCATATTAATATGAATAGAATTAAAACTTTAAAAGTCAATCTGATCATAATCCACTTAACCAGGTCATCACGATACTGCCTTTTTCCGATGCAGTAACCTTTTATATTATTTTTATCTCATCTATAATTAGGGCAGTTCGTTTTATGTGTAATTTATAATCAAAAACATACGTAATCTGATCTTTTTTACCATAATCATAAATACGAGTTTAAAGTGAGCTTCGGTTTGTTCTGCTTGTCACCGTCTATTTTTAAGTATCAATGACACTATGTGTTTTTTTTTTTTGGTTTAAGCAAGAGTTTTTCTAGTCTAAGCGCAAGTGCTTATTGAGCTTAATGCGTGTGCGTTTCGTCATTTGCATTGCTACTTTAAACAATAATATTTGTAATCCGCATAAAAAACCCTCTTTTTGCTAAAGTTAATTCTTCCCCTATCTGACCCAAATTTGCTCGACCAAATTATCATTTAAATACTTACCAGATTAATTAGATTTGAATTATGTATTAATCTCCCCAGTCCATCTAGAATTATATTAGGAAAAAAACTACACTCGAGAGCAAAAGATTCGGATCACTAGCATTTTCTTGAATATCTCAAAAGATATTAATTTTAAACATATTCATTTTAAAGATGTTAAAGTTTATGTTACTGACCCGAAATTTTTGCTTTAGATTGTAGATATAATAGATGAAAATTGTGTAATCGCACTGTCATTTTATGTCTGTAGAGTAGACAAAGTTTAGGTATTAGCTAGACGAGCTTTTTACTTAAACTTTTTTGCAGTATAAGCTACTGCTTACTTAATCACTTGAACGTTAAGCACTTAAACGTATCTATAACAGAATGAAAGCAAAAAAGCAGACACAAAAAGACCAAATCATTCTGCGTAGTTCGGTAGTGGGACACCCACTCTCAAAAACTGGTTACCACCGTTATATGCGCCAGCGCAACAACTTATTCCTTAACATCTAAGGGTCATTTCTGATTGGTACAGTTACTGTATAACTTTGTTATGACCAGTCGTAAAGGGCACTGCTTATAAGGTCTATACTGTATTCATGTTTGAAAAGGTGATATGTTTTTAACGATATGTATGGAGTTAAGACGTTTTGTGTTTGATTAGTATGATGTTAGTAGTGTGGTGAAATTTGAGTTTCTTTAACATCACGTTCTGAAGGATATAGTGGCACGACTTGTTGATGTATATGTTTTGTATATAAAGAGTCAAGATAACATCATCATCATCATCCTCATCATCTCGGCCATAAGACGTCCACTGCGGAACATAGGCCTCCCCTTTAAAGGGGTGGGGGGGGGGGGGGGGTTTGCAATACGCACCACGCTTGGCAGGCGAGTTGGCGCGCGCAGTTTTTTTGTTTATTGTTTGTAGTGAGGCTTTCGGAAGATGCTGCTGCCCATCTCCCGGTATATTCCCTTAGCAGACTCCTACTGCAACCACGGGACGATATGGTGGGGGACAATTCTAAGGCCGGGCACCCCACGGTAAATAACATGGACCTTTGGAAAGAAGGAACCACGACCGGTTTTTGTGGAGGTCATGGGGGAAGCTCTTCACTTCAGTTGTGAATAAAACTGCGTTTTTCCGCTTGTGGTCTTTATTACTGAGGCAGAGGGACTTCAAGAAAGGTTTCGTATTATACTTTTGAAAAGCGTAGTTATTTTTGACTAGTGTGATTAAAAAAACTGGGACTGAGCAGGACAAGTTTGCCGCATGCATCTAGAAAGATGGGCTACCCGGGGTAGATGCCCACCAAAAATGAGATGGAGAAAAAAGAAGGGCCTTTGCCCAGCAGCAGTGGGACTAGGCTAACGGAAAAAAATGTTATTGTGTTAAATGTTATTTAAAAATCTAAATATACGAACAGTTAACCTTTATGAGTACAGTCAGCAGCAAAAGTAGCTAAGCGAGTTGGGTGTCCAAAATGACCTAGATACGCTAAGAGCGTGTCTAGGTCATTTTGGACACCTTTCTGAACAATAAAGTCGTGTTCAGCCCATTTCTGAACACCCTACTCGCTTAGCTACTTTTTCTGCTGACTGTACCAACAAAACGAACCGATTACCACTACATACTTACTAACTGCAAAAACTAGTCTCATACAAAACTAGTTCGAGTTTTAATACAGTTTCAAAGCTAGGCATCCGTTGTATGACAGATTATTTCCTTGACATTAATCATTTTGTAATATCTATTATGTCATTGACAGTAGCAATGGCAGTTTTTATGCGTCTGCGTCGATTTTGATTGATGACTTTTAAATTATTGTACAAAACTGAATATTGACGTAAACTAGTGTTCATGTCATAAGTTATTCGCAGTAAAATCAGGGTGTCAATTATAGTCATTAGCGAGTCGAGCATCGGGACGTTTATTTTACGTGTTACCAAAGAAAGCACAATATACCTACCATAAACAGGAAACAGAGGCCTTAGCATAACATGCGTTGTCGCGCGCGACTCCATACTTCGAGTCGCGCCCGGAGTATGGAGAGTCGCGCCGCAACGTAAGTCATGCTAGACGTACAGATGTCCATTACAAATGAAAACATGAACTATGAAGGATTCTGGAAAACCGTAGACAGAACACTCCTCTGGGTTGGTCCTCAAATAAATAAGAACGCATTGAGTTTTCTCCCTTACCTGCATGGTTGAAGAACAGTGCATTCACTTATGATTCGTTTGTCTCTATCTGCAGGGTAACTGTAATATCCTTTTGTATACCATGTCGGTGGCGAACAAATATACAGACGGCCTGATAAGCAGTTACCGAAGCCTATGGACGCCTGTCATTCCAGGGAATCCAGGGCTGTTTGGAAAATAGACGCGATCTACAAGGTAAAATGTAAAAAAGCAGTTAACACATGATGGAATTCTTTTACGCCACGCCATGTTTGGTACCCTGTCCCACGCTTCTCCGTTTCCGTGTGAAATTTCCGCTTAAAAGTGTTGGAAGGACGCAATCAAGTGGCTTTAGTGTCCGCTCAATGTATACATACAGTTTATATTAGCGACAGGGCATCCGTAGAACTCGATTCCCTCCGGTTTACCTAATAGTACGGTTTCTATAGGTTTTAAGAAAATAAAAGCTATAGTTCCAGTTTGTTAGGTCATATTTTTAGCCACTGATGCCTAGTTTTTATTATAAGCAAACATAATAAATATAATGCGACAATCTTACACAAATCAAGCAGTAAGGATTTAACTCAGCAACAAATAACCGTGAAAACACAAATAAACGCCATGAGCAGGATTCGAACCCGGGACCTCCTGCTTGCTAGTCAGAGTCACTATACCGACTTCCTAGTCGGACACCTAATCGGGCAGACCTGATTCAAAAATGGAAAAAACAATTTTTTTAACATTTTTTGTTTGTTTGCACACAATAGAAAAATGTGCTATTCTATGATACGATGGACCATTAGAAAAACCTTAATTAAAGTGACATTTTAGCAAACCTATTACTGGTTCCCAAACTTTCGATACATTCGCTAATGAGGAGACCAGGAAACTCATTTCGCGTAAATAATGGTTTGGCGAGCGCTACATTCAGATATTAAATGTAGCAGTAATGTAATTGTGTCATTTATTAATGTATAAAATGCACAGACCTAAAATGTCTATGATAAAATGTAAGAAAAAATCATAACAGGTATTTATTCTTCAATATAGGCACATTACGATGCACATGTGAACGTCAGAAAAAAACTACCACCGGTTCTGAATCTACATCTCTGACACAAGAATTATAACCGGTTAGAAACTTGGCAGGATTTTTTTTAAACAGTAAAAAAACAAATATCAAAAATACACGATAACTTGTAGTTTTATCACAAATCATAACAAAACAGTTTAAAACAATACCATGTAAAATAAAAAAATAAAAAAAACAAATATGACTCCCTCAACGTTTATTTCAGTCAAGACCTTAACTACTCGCCAATTAATAAATATTTAGAGACAATAGGCAAGATGCAGTGTTTTCATTTATGCTTCTATTTGAAAGAATCGCGCGTTGAATAGACCATGAGTGTGTTAAAAAATGTAAATAATACAATTTATAGTCAAAAATGCTGTTACAAACTGACAATTTAAAATTTCGCGCCTAAACGGATCTACAGTTCCTGTGACGTCACTCATGTATGTGTCACTCGCCTTATTTGTTCGTCCTTGGTTCGTCCCTGTCAAACCTGCCAACAAAACCCCTGCCTGCCTGTCAAATTCTGTTTTTTTTTTGACCCGGATGCTAGCCCTTTAAGCCAAATCCCATAGAACAAAACTAGTGACAGATGCCAACTACAATAGCCGTCATACAGGTATGACGTAACCAAGCTCTGATTGGTGAATTAAAACACGTTCCGTTTCACTTGACTTCAAATCGTAATTATTGTTTGAAATTTGCATAAAATAAAGTAAAAACGTTACAATACCTATTATTTTATGTTTTTTCAACGTTTTGATCTCAAAATAATGGTAATTAATATAGCTGCATCTTCCCTGACAATTAAGGAATCGTTGGTAGTCTAACCTAACGGTAAGGCTTTAATTTTCCAAGCCGTATTAGGTCGTAGGTTCGAACACAGAATCGTACTACATCTTCGAAATATCTTTGATATACCAGTCACTTTCGTAAAAACTAAGTATTTACCTATGACCTAAGCCAATTCTTGCGAAACCGAGTGAACTTATAGGTCCCTCAGAGCCATGGCAAAGGAAATAAACGCTAAACGGAATGATTGGTACAACAATCAACATTTGAGAATGAAGCCATTCGAGCTTTACTTAGCACCTCCGGCGAACTATTTCCTCGATTATTATTAGTATATGGAAACCGGGCGAAACCGTATCTGTCATTAATACAGGGATTTGCTTTCTAATGCAAAACATGTATAATACTTCATAAATACTATAAGTCATCATCATCATCATCTCAGCCATAAGACGTCCACTGCTGCACATACGCGCCACGCTTGGCAGACGAGTTAGCGAGCGCAATTTTTTTGTTTATTGTTTGTAGGTTTGTAGGCTAGGAAGATGCTGCTGCCCATCTCCCGGTATATTCCCTTAGCAGACTCCTACTGCAACCACGGGACGATATGGTGGGGGACAATTCTAAGGCTGGGCATCTCACGGCTATTACTATAATTGCTATAAGTACTAAGTGTTATGTATTGATTTCGGCTTCACCATTGTGATGATGAAATTCGCTGTAATGGGCATCCGCATCCCCCCATCGGCGAATTGGTATAATTGGTGGCACTTCATTGGTAGTCTTCTGGGTCTCTAGGGTTTTGAGTGTCACAACATTTGAAATACATAGTTATATTTTGAATAGGTATCAAAGTTCTACGTATCTTAACCTTTTCACCGCCGTTGTCTGATATATGAGACAAAGTTACAACGTGATTGACACTTCATAAATTATGACAAGGTTCAAAATTTTGGCGCAAGTCGCTTAAGAGGTTAAAAATATTGGTTTAGGCTGTGCGTTTTCCATCAATCGATTTATTGACATTTATAAATTACAACGCGAGTAGGAAGAAGTATAAATTTCAGAAGCCACATTTTAAGTTTTAAAACAACACATTTGAACTTAAAGATTACACACAGTAACGAAATATTGTATCAAAATTATATCATAGCATTAAATATTAGATCCCCGTACACGTAAACACAATATTTATCGTAAACACCTAATGCAGACTACAGGATTACCATAATCCTATAAGCATCAAGTGAACCAAACAAATCCTGTTACACCATTCCCTCCACTATATGCTATACATATATGTATATGTATATGTGGCTCTGGTTCGTCTGTGGTTGGTTTAACTGACATTGTTTGATACTCTAACCTTTAAATCATCATATAACAAATCAGCCTGTAATGGGTCGCAGAGATTGGAAAATCTAAGTAAAAAAGAAAATAATAACGTTAATATTGCGTACAGGAAGTAAAAACTAGTGCGTATGCCAATTCATGGGATTAGGTTGTCAAGCGGACCCCAAGCCGGGACAAACACTAGAGGTAGACATTATTGAATTAGCGACCGACTGGACTCCACAAGATGGTCGAGGCAGAAATAGGTCAAGAAGGAAATGGGAAAATTACCTAAGATACTATTTTTTTAGAGAATAACGGGAGCATAGCAATTACAAGGCTAATAGGCTTTTGCCTAGCAGTGCGACACAAAATAGAGTAATAAATAAATGCCTGAATGATTTAATCATCACAGTTTTTGGTTAAACTTGCTCTCCGTTAATCCCTATAACCATAGTAATGCATATCTGCTACACGCCCCGGGCGCTGTCAATAATTGGAAACGCATGTAGCCTGCGGGGCGCTGACGGACTGGGGCGAGGCCACGATATCTGAGCTAGTAGTAAACAACCGAAGATATTAGCTATAAAAACAATAAACTCTATTCATAACCGAGAATGATGTACAGTCAGGAACCCGAATTGTTGAGCCAATTGTTAATTATGGAGAAGTGAGATGAATGACCTACTAAGTGCCACGCTCTTAAATAAATAAATATGACGTTTTAAAGTCAAAGATACAGTCACGAACCTGGATTTTTGAGCTATTGCCATTGTTCGTAATTTAGCCGTGTTATGAACTTATGAATGACCGATGTTACCGACTAGCTGTCAACTGTCATCGTTTATTTATTACACGGCTAAATTACGAACAATGGCAAGTCGCTCTAAAATCCAGGCTCGTAACTGTATATTTGACTTAAAAACTTCATATTTATTTATTTAAGAGATCGGTGGCATTAGTGTCATTCCTCTCATTTCTCCATAGTTATTTGAAGCTCCCGATTGAATAATATATTTTTAGCCTTTTCTTTAGCCTAGCTTATGATCGCCCGTCTAGGCTTTCCGTGGCGTCTTCAGTCGCGCGGCGCCAGAAAAGAAGATGTTTTATTCGAGATATTTTTTGATTCTCATATTAAATTGAATGGATTGATGGCATATTTGCTTTAACTAGATCACCATTTTTTTTGTTTATATCCTGTATTATCAATTGTATGGCCAGATTTAACCTTTTAACATTTGTACTTATGAAAATGAAAAATCTCGGAACTTAAAGGATACTCATTTTGTTCTAAATAAGTAATGTGATAGTTAATTATTCCTGCACGGTGACTTTGACAATTTATTATACTTTTGATGGAACCAAAACAGCACAAATATTCAATAAGTAGTGTCACACTGTTTATGATAACCTAGCTTAAATCCACCCAATTAAATTTTAAAAGCACCAGAAAGTCTCCAAGAAAACTCTAGTGAACTTGTTCAAGTCTCCTCCCTGTTATTGGGACTTGTTACTTGTTTGTTAAGAGGATAGTTGTGTTGTTTGATCGTCATTTGTTCTGCAGGGTTTTTCTTTAAAGTGTTGGTGGAAATTTTTTGCTGGGGTTCCGGGTCGTTTTGTACATTTTAAGGGCTCCGTGCTGTGAGAGCTTAATGGATTTTGGACATATAAGTCAATCAGAGGTCTCTACATTTCCCTGCATAAGGGTGGCAAAAATGTTGTAAGGTGGTGGGTAGTTTTTTAAAAAACCTTGAGAAAAAAGAAACGGTTTCTTACAATAAGGGAGGCCATTTTTTATTACGAAGTACTAAAAATACCTATCCTAGTACCTAGTACCTTTATAAACCTTGCTGAATTAAATAAGTAAGTACCCACGTAACAGTCAGCGGCAATAGTATCTTCGTACACGAAGGCCGCGAAAATATGTGACACGCTCTTATGTCCCTACAAATAAGAGTGTGTCACATATCTTTACAGCCTTCGTGTAGGAAGATACTATTGATGAAAAATATTGCAACAGATCCTGTGACGATTTTGAACTGTTAGAAGCCGAAAATGTAATTTAGACCGTCGGAGAAGATTAAATATTTTACTTTCTTACACTAGATACCTAACTTGTTCTAATATCCGGATATTGTGTGACAACCCTAGCAAGACATTTCAATGTGCCATAACATCAATAGTCCACGGCATTAGTTCATGAAATATTTATGGCACATGCACATAGAACAGCTAGGTAGCTTTCCGTTCTACAAAAATCACAACATAACATGGTGGATTATTCGAGAAAACAAATAAAAACCAAAAATAACTAATTTGGTTCTAATAACGATATGAATGCTGTTAGGACTGTACCGATTATTCCGTTGCATAGTTTATAGATACTTCTAAAATACTTGTTGGAACTATTTTTTGATAATCGGTGTCGTTCTCAGCATATTTTGAGTTTTAGTCAATACCCGGGTACATTTTTCCTGACTTTCAAAAAAATATTTCTCATAAACTGGTAACTTTTGGCAATCGGGAGCTTTAGTCGCATTGTTTTGGTATAGACTACCAGGTTTTACCATAAACAGAACATCTCCAAAAATGAGGCTTCTTGTCACACTGTGTGCAATGTTCGCTAAATTGTCTAAATCACAGAAGGTAGCTTATTACAAGCAAGATTCATAGTTGTAGGAAAAAGCTAGAAAATCATAATTGCGTAACTATTTCACTAACACGTGATAGGTACCTAACTGTTTCCTAATCCTTTTTTTTTACGTTGGGAAAATGCGTTTACGCATCCCGTCTCATGGGGACTGAGACGGGTATGACGGACTACGTGGCGAGGCGCTTCGACTACCGTCAAAAACTCAACGAGTACCGTCTCCGCCTTTGTCGGAGCGATGCACGATCGCATAAGCATGCCACTGCAGCACTCCAGCGGGCAACCCTTAGATGGGCTGCAGGCTGGTACTGACCATTTGGTTCAGTGCCCCCAGTCCACCGACCCTTTTATGGTGGGGGGCCCCCACGACCCCCATTTGGGTCTATCAGGCTGGAGGCTGTAGGTGCGCATAGCGTCTACGTCGGCCTCCAGGCCTTCGTCGACGGAGCGGGTGTGCTGCGGGATCGCTTTCTCGCTCACGCTCCGAGGCCTCCTTCTGTGACATGGTGTCCTCACAGAAGGAGGTCACAGCTCTCCAACTTTCGCTGTCGAGCATCGCCCAAACTACTCTCGGCAGCGAGAGATGAGCTCCCACTTGCTGCCGTAGTGCAACTCGATCAGGTTCCCAGGCGGAGCATTCTTCAAGCGTATGGCGTACCGTGTCTACTTGTGCGCCACACACTGTTTCCTAATCCTAATTGTCACTAAGTCTCATGTGAACATCTGCCCTTATTCTTCCAAACCAAAATACAAATACGTGTAACTACTACGAGCCATTTCGTCACCTACTATTTGAACTTCGGTTCAAAATTACAATAGAAGCCACTTAACTTACCGTTGATTCGACTACCCGTATTACTTTTTAACCAAATCCAAATGCCGTTCAAAACTGCTTTATTAACAAATGCTAAGGTATATAATTGTAAAACCAAGTGCAAATGGATTCAGATAAAAGTAACTTTTAAATAAAATAGGTTAATAGACTTTTTAACGCCGAACTTAACGTTTGTAGTTTGTTTAACTATAATATACTTAAGGCCAAAGACTAATAAAGTATAGAAAGTATTCATTTTTATCTGTAATTTTACTTTATGATTATATATCTTTGAAGTATTTGATTAACTGATTATTATCATAATCTTAAAAGAAGAATAAATAATAAAAAAATCACATTAAAATTAATGATTTTTGAAATAGGTACCTAAATTGTATACAACTAAATTAATAGGGATAACGCAAGAAGGTACTCCAATCAGTTAGATTAGAGAAAAACATTTCTTTGTGGAATCTATCCAGATCCACCTAAGTAGGTAGAAAAGTTCTAAAACAGTAGAATCACTTAATCTGTAAGTATTGAATCTCATTTATATATCGTTGGTAGTACAGTCAGCAGCAAAAGTAGCAAAGCGGGTAGTGTGTTCAAATTGAGCTGGACACGACTTTATTGTCAAGAGAATAAGAGCTTGTCTAGGTCATTTTGAACACCCTACCTACTTAGCTACTTCTGCTGCTGACTGTACATAGGGCTTGCAATTCCGATATTTTCTGTATGGCGAGTTTTGGAATTCCGGAATTGGCTATGCAAAAAATACCGCAATTGCAAGCCCTAGTAGTACACCTCACAAAACTCACATAAAACTTCTTATCGGTTATCACGTCGCGTCTGTCACCATAATCTTTGTCCCAAACGTAGCAGGCATGTGACATTTTATAGGTTTGTTTTAGCTTATCTAAACAGAAGCTTGTAATGGCGACTTTCTCATTTTAACAGTTCCCTGACAAATTATCGAACATTATGACAAATATCACCAGTTTTATGTTTTTTAGGGATACCTGTATCAGAATCGATATTGTTTAAAACAAAGAATAGTTTGTAAGAGGAATACAAAATTCTTAAAACTAAAACAAATAATTTAGTTGGTACAGCAAAAGGCAGAAGTTGAAAGAAGCGCTGGTAGCCTGGTGGTAAGACGTCCGACTTTTAATCCGGAGGTCTCGGGATCAAACCCCGGCTCGAACTACCTACTGAGTTTTCGGGACTCATGTATAAATATCGTTTGATATTTACCAGTCACTTTTCAGTGAAGGAAAGGCCTAGTTTCCCCTAGAGCTCTTATTACAATGAAAAATTATTTTGAGTTATCGGGTTTGACCGCCTACCGCTCGATTTACAAATAATTATTTTATTTAATGTTTAATCAGCTTACATTAAGGAGAAGTAAGAAGTAAGTTAATGACTGTAGCTAACACTGTTGCCAAAAGTCAGAATTTCGTATTGCGCTCAAGGCGTAAATTTTTTTTATATCTTGAAATAAAACACAATAATTTCGGTAGCAGATGGCTTTCTTTCGACTACATAATTATAAAAAAATCGTTTACAAATTAAAGCAAAGCCGAGACAAAACCCTGTACACAAGCAATAATTTACACCCAAACTCAACCAATGATTTACTACCAGTCGTTAATAAGCGATTGAGCAACCTTCATTAGCTCAAGTGCGTTTTTGAGCTTATATCTTTACGACTTGGTACTCACAAATCAGTTTTAAGAAGCCTACACCTCTCACCTAATATTAATCGACCCTTACATCCCTGTAAACTTTTACCTTTTCGAAGCGCAGAGTTAAACTGGTCCAAAAAACCGTCATAGATTTAGTTTTGATTATACTAGTCATCGACCAAAGCTATGACTTACTGTTTTATTAGTATGAGACGTGGTTTTATTCGTGTATTATCAGTTTTAAAATGGGTTGTGCTTTCTTTAAGTTATTGAGTGGTGACAATAGCCTAATAATGAGACAAAAGACTGTGTTATCGGTTACTTGATATGGTTCAATGGAGCTTAGGGTCCGTTCTCGGCAACATTATCCCACTAATTGGCTTGGGCACTAGTTTTTATGAGCGATTGTACATCTGATCTGAACATCTGATTAGGACTAAGATATTATTGTAACCACATTACATAGACTAAAATGCATGTACCTAAAGCCCGACAACTTACTATTTGTCCCTGTGAAAGTGTAGGTACAAATAGCTTGCATATGACAATAATGTCAATGTATAGTCTAAAAACATGAAATGTCAGTACCGGTCATGGCAACGCCCAATTATAAAATCTTTTTTATTAGACTGCTATGCAATCCTTCCTTTTTTAATTTTTTTTGCATCTTTGGGAATATTCTTTGGCATTTTTGTGGTAAAAGAATTTATAATTGCGAACTCTTGTCTTCCTCTTTATATTGATAACATTCGATGACTTTCGACGTTTATGGTCAAACAACTTCAAAAAGTACTCCTTGCCAGCAAAATACATTAGTGCCAGTGAAATGCCGCAACAAAAGGTCCAAATAGTAAGTTATCGGGTTTTAGCTGCAAAGGCCAATTTTCATATATAAATAACTTTTTCGCTCCTTACAATAGTCAAGTATCAAAGAAAGATAAATACAAAAATTTACTTTACAGAATATCCCTAGGATTCAACTTGATATATTTTTTTGCATAATTATACTAAACTTATTGTCCTTTACGACCCATAAAATCAACCACCTCTAAAACTCAAAATTGAGTAATTCCATTCAAATTCTACTAATTACCAAAAAAAGACACGCTTGTCTACAATGTAATAATGCCAGTGTTAAAAACCCATTACAAAACTAAATTAATTACTTCAAAAAAACATTAGGCCCAAACACCTGCATTCGGAAGTCGCATTTACATTTCGGCCCTTATGCATTTAAATTGAGTTTTTATGTGTGAACAATACATTTGGGCTTTAACATTCAATGTCATACTGTCGTATGTGACGTATGAATTTGAAGTGCAGTTACGGCCTTTTTCATTTTTATGAGGATGTAATGTCTTCAACTGATAGTCTGATATCGTAAAGGTGGTTACTTGATAAAAATAAATTAAAGGTATCGCGATATATGCACGCTTTATAGTCATAAAAAACACATAACCCCATGACAACATGCAGTAACCTACGTCTTTTTTAAATTATTCCAATACGTTTGTAGTATTGGTTGACGTAAGTGCCAAAGTCAGTAAGGTCCTTAGTGGATTCAAATATTTTATGTCACTCTGGGCGGTAAGTGAGATATTACGCCCACGGGCGTAGCGGCAAATCTCACTTCACACCCAGGAGAAGACGTAAAATTGTGTACGCACCACGGGCGGTAATAAAGAAGGCCTCAGATCGCTTGTCTACGGCCCTTACCTTCGGTTCGGGCCACAAATATCCGCGATCTGAGACGTTCTTTATTTTACCGCCCTAGGTGCGTAATGTACTATTGAACCTAAATTGTCATTATTAACGTATTTCCATTACGTTACCTATACAAGGTGTAACAAAAATACTGGTGATCCGTTTAAGGGCATAATTGGTATCGTATTACGAGTAAGAAAATATAGAAGAAAAAATTTTGGACACGAAAAAAAATTTTCTTTGTATGGGACCCGTCGTCCGAACAGTCCAACCCTCCATACATAACCAAAACATTTTTTCGCGTAAAAATTTTTTTCTTCGTTTTTCATAATTAGAATACGAGACCAATAAAATTATGCCCTTAAAAGGATCACCAGTATATTGTTACACCTTGTATAAATCCAAAAAAAAAACGATAATGGTCTTATTACCTCTATAGTTAGCACTTAAAATGAAGCTCTTACACTATTTTATTCAAACCTAGCTAGTAACACGTAACATTTCGTATGTTAATTTGTTTCACGTACGGTAATTACCGCTGTATTTAGTTATTATTTACCGGTAATTGCCGAAAGTACAGCGAGTGGGAGTGCCAACTCATTAACATTCACTATTTTTTTAGTATTTAAAGGTTGAAAGGTTTTCTCGGTATTCGATGTTTTTGAAGTAATTAACAGAAACAGTACACACTCTGTTTTTATTTTCCTACAGACTCTGAAATGATATAAAACAGATTGTTAGTACAAATTCTTTCTATTGAATTCCTGTACTAAAATAACAGTTGGGTTGGTAATAAATTAGACAAGTATTGATTGCCAAACATCACAAAATATGTGTATTAGTGCAGATCGAGCTGTCATTTCAGTACTTGGAAGGAAAAAACAGATATCACAGTACTGTATATGTATTTAAAAATAATTTTAAACAAAAAAGAACCGGCTTCACTTAGGATCCGCTTTTCCAAGAGGAAATGCCAGAGTTGCTGTAAAAAATACTGAAATCACTATAGGTGTGCCTAGAGTTCCCTCGATTTCTCCAGGATCCCATCATCCGGAGCTGGTGACAATGGGACCAACTGTGAAGTCTCATTCAACCTAAAAAAGAATTTTTCAAATCTGTTCAGCCGTCTTCGCTTGAAATAATCGGTGAACATTAAGAAAAATTTGCAAAAAAGCAAAGATCCCGACGAATTGATAACCTCCTCCTACGAAATATTAAAGTCGGTTAAAAAGAAGGTGTATAATAAATAATATTCATAAATATATTATACACAGTTACAATATAACATCGTGAGAACAGACTTACAGTACACGTCGGGTATTCGGGGCTAATAATGATATAATTGCCTTCGCAAAACAAGTGTATCAAGTAAAAATTGCATTTTCGCGTGTCCGCGGCGGCCATTATCCTGTAACAATTATGACGGTCAATAAAATTGATTGTGCCCGGTGCTTCCTATGCGCCGAATTGCGGTAATTCACGTTATGTTTTGGTAATTATAAATTATCTATTCAGTAATTATAAGTTATTTTATATATGTTGTTTATTTTATATAGTTTAGACGTCGTAGTGCTACACATACATTAAAAACACAATATATCCCCAACTCCAGAATCTATAAAATCATCTAACATTTAGAGGACACAGTTCAAGTAAGAAAGAATATCAAACGTATTGCGAAGCAGTCAGATTTGGATTTTATTTTTATTTTTCATTTTAATTACACAATAGGCAGGTACATGTCTGTCTCTCAAGCTGTTTTGATATGCCTTCTTGAAGAACTCCGCATTATTGTATATAGTACCTTTAATGTATTAGTATTACTGTTTTGAAAAAATAAGTCCCGCCGAGTTTCTTGCCGGTAATAAGTAATACTTCTCGGGTCAGAGGTGTAGGGTTAGAACCGGTGGTAGTTTCCTTTTCTCTCTGACGTTCATAAGTGCATTGTAATGTGCCTAAATTGAAGAATAAATATCTTTTATCTTTTATCTTTTTTTTTATCTTTTATTCAACTCCAATACTCAACAAATAATCAACCTTTGTATTGGAGTTGCATAGGAATAATTTTCTAGCAAAATCTGCTAATTCTGATTCAGACGTTTAGGCATTGTTGTTAATACATTGTAGGGCCTAGTTTAGATTTGAGCTAGTTATCGAACTCGCGGAGCGTAAGCGAAGTGAGTTCTTACAAACAACTCCAGACCGAACCGAACTGACACCTGGCTACTGGGACGTCTCGGCATTTGGACGGCTTTTTGATTCCGATAGTTTGTCTGACGATAACTTTAGTAACGTTTTTCTGATCTTTATGAAATTTCTTGGGGCTATGGCAGAGGTACATAAAATTTGTAAGTTCGTATATGAGCAGGATCTATCAAGTGGTTATGGAGCTAGAAGGAGAAAAAAATCCTCCTTGGGGTCTTGTTATATTGTTCAACTCGTTTGCAAGTAAATCGCGCGTTCTCAGTTCGAGGCGGACTACTAGTTAATTTAGTTGAATATTTGTAGTGTAGTGCTTCTGTATATTTAATTATGTAAATAAATGTATACATTGTATTGTATTGGATTTACACCGTGCCTTAACGTGGTTTAAAATAAAACTATGGGCCTGGATCTTGCAAGAAAAAAAAACATGTATAGCATCTTTGGTAATGCACTTCAGGTGTAACACTAAATACACATTCTTATGGTGATATGCATTGTACACAATGCTGATGTTAAATAAATGTAGGTAGCAATAATAATATTAAACAAAAAAGAACCGACTTCACTTAGGATCCGCTATTCCAAGAGGAAGTGGCCGAGTTGAAGTAAAAAATAGTAAAATCACTATAGGTGTGCCTATAATAGTTGAAGAGTTCGCTCGATTTCTCCAGGACCCCATCATCAGACCCCGACTTGGTGACAATGGGACCATCTAGGGGTTATACCCGTTCGATTAAAAAATTTTTGAAAATCGGTTCACGATTCACGGAGATATCGAGTAACATACATACAAAAAAAAAGATAAAAAAACAGTCGAATTGAGAACCTCCTCCTTTTTTGAAGTCGGTTAAAGAGGCTTTATAATAGGGTTATTAAATAGCTTAATCGCTTGTTAAGTATGAAGGGGAATAATTATGTGCCACTAAAAACTATGCCGTCGGTTTGTAAGCTGTATAAACTTAAGGCTGTGTCGACTGTCCAGTGCGCCCTCATTGGGGGTATTGTATTTTCTAATACTCATACCAGAGACTATAGAGATATAAACGACCACAGCCTAAGAACTTTTTGAAGCTCAAGTCGTTTGCGCCCTCTGTCCGAAAGCCGCCTAAAGATACCGAAATTGTAAAAAGAAATGTCACCTGCACTGCTACTCCACCTAGTAGCTACTATTGTACTACTAGTACGCTATTTGTTACTAGGTGGAGTAGCAGTGCAGGTGACACTTCTTACAATTTCGGTATCTTTAGGCGGCTTTCGGACAGAGGGCGCATTCGACTTGAGCTTCGAAAAGTTCTTAGGCTGTGGTCGTCTATATCTCTATAGTCTCTGCTCATACTCATACTTTATTGATAATATAAAAAATAACAGGTCAGAGCATACATCTAGAAATAACGCTATTGCGGCATATAAAAAAATGCGACATAATTACAACTCGGTAAAAGTATATCGTTGTTAAACTGTAATTACTTAAGAGTCGCCAGGACGCTCGCGTTCCCATACAAACGTAGTTTAGCTCTCATTTTAAAACGACATGCTTTAGAACCACGAAATTTGGCATGGGCATTCTAGTAGTACAGGGGGGTGATTTTTGAGATTCGAGCACTCGAAAGTGACATTTAAAACTCCGAATAAAACGATGAAATTATGTTTTAAAATTAGCAGCGATAGAAATTTAAACTATTCATTCCATGCGAAAAAATTGGCGACAAACTTTTGTGTGCGATTATTTTCGAGCTTTAATTTTTTGAATTCGAGCGTCCGGCTGTCAAAAATCGGCCCCCAGATCTATGTCGGTAATTCATTTCCGTTGCTAAAAGTTGTAATACAAAGAAAATACAGCCTGATACAGATTTACATACAAAACTTATTTTTGCTATATTTTCTTTGTATTGCAATTTATAGCAACGAAAACGAATGCCCATGCCAAAATTTCGCGGTTCTAAAGCATTTCGTTTTAAAATGAGAGCTGAACTACGTTTGTATGGGGACGCGAGTTCTCGCGAGCGTCCTGGCGACTCTTAACTAACCATATTAATAAACAGACAGTTTCTGTATAATCGCTCCTGTTGTAGTTCTACTAATTCCGCAACTTTTGGTCTTTGTCACATAGTTTCATTTTGCGTATTTTTTGCTTCATTACCTAAACGGCAAATGGGGGCCGCTTTTTTCCGTTTTAGGTGAAGCCAAAAGTAAGTAATCGAACTCGCGGAGCATAAGCGAAGTGAGTTCTTACAAACAACTCCAGACCAAACTGTCACCTGGCTACTGGGACGTCTCGGCGTTTGGATGGCTTTATGATTTCGATAGTTCGGGTTCGGACTACTCGCCTCGAACTGAGAACTCGCGACTTACTTGCAAACGAATCGACCAATATAACAAGACCCCAAGGAGGATTTTTTTTCTCCTTCTAGTTCCATAGCCACTTGATCGATCCTGCTCATAGGTATACGAACTTACAAATTTTATGTACATCTGCTACAGCCCCAAGAAATTTCATAAAGATCAGAAAAACGTTACTAAAGTTATCGTCAGACAAACTATCGAAATCAAAAAGCCATCCAAATGCCGAGACGTCCCAGTAGCCAGGTGACAGTTCGGTTCAGTCTGGAGTTGTTTGTAAGAACTCACTCCGCAAGTTGGATAATATTCCGACTTATTTCATAACTAAAACTATTTCCTCTTATCATCACGACCCTTCGTCTTCCGGCCACTGACTTACTCATAATTGAATATTAAAAACGTTATAGAATTATATTTACTATTCCAACAAATTACCTTAAAACCAAAACAACTCAAGATCACTTTATATCCACGCGATTTTACTACTTATTCTTTAACGCTTAGGATATAAGTCCGCGTGAACATCTTCATACAACCAGCGACACTTTTGACTGATCATCGTTGGACTTTATACCTATGCAAATAAGGTCGAAGAATTGTCAGTATTTTATGGAAAGAACATAACCCTTTCGGCATTTGATGGAGGCAGAAAACAATGGAATATTCAAACTATTTAATTAGCAATCGTCGGGACATCAATCAACAGCCGACGGCCTTTGGAAATACGGGCAGGCGCGAGTCGGGCTTAAGACATTGGTTCTTTTGAAAACTTGCTTCTGCCCGCTTGTGTGCCTTCTTCGAGTAGCTTTACAGACGTACAGACGAACAATGTTACTATCACATTTATATTAGGTAATAACACTAATAAGTAGGATTATTTAAAGACAGAAATATATTTTTAGCTAATCGCATGTCTATTTGACATTAAATAAATGTGATCGTTCTAAAATCGTAATTCATTAAACTAAAATAATTCTAAGAATAAAAATGCTAATTAAATATATACATATATTATTAGAATATAAATATGGTGACAAGCGTAAAAATCTAACATTACAGACTCAAACCATCTGGCAATTTTACTTTTAAAATATGTCATTGAATAATGAAATGAAATGTTTATAGACACATAAATTCTTATTGAAACTCGTGCAAAAAGCCCTGCAGTACAATTTACTTATTCACGTTATTTGTAATTAAATTATATTATAATACTATCGCTCCATTCTTAATTATACTTAAAGTGTAAAATTATTCTTCAAAAAAAAGTGTGTATAAGTTACGGTACTCTAAAAATAGCATAACGTGTCTACCGCAGGGTTCTGAAGTAATAAATTAGCCCTGTCACTGTCACGGCGTTGACTAGAAATTTTAATTGTTTCTTTAATTGTTAATTGACCTATTTACTGTGAAGTTTTTGTTTCAAGGCGATCAATTTACGCATCAATTTTCAAGGGAATAACTGGTTAATACGTTTTAAATGTTAACTTTTTTTTTTCTGACGATTTTTAAGTAAATATGTACCGTTGGCAACATGAAATAAAATGTTTTTACCCTTTTACCGCCAAAGCCGTCATATAACGCGCACGGAAAGTCGTGCCGTCAGCGCCAGGACGTGATATCACGTCCAAAATATAGGTAAGCGCTTTGCCTTGCACGCTCGCGCGCGCTGGTGTTGAGGGCATGATTTTGCGTCCGATGCTTGGCGTTCAAAAGGTTAATGCTGCGTTCACGTCATATAGTCATCATCATCATCATCTCAGCCATAAGACGTCCACTGCTGAACATAGGCCTCCCCTTTAAAAAGGGGGGGGTTTGCCATACGCGCCACGCTTGGCAGGCGGGTTGGCGCGCGCAGTTTCTTTTTTGTTTATTGTTGTTTAGGTTTTCGGAAGATGCTGCTGCCCATCTCCCGGTATATTCCCTTAGCAGACTCCTACTGCAACCACGGGACGATATGGTGGGGGACAATTCTAAGGCCGGGCACCCCACGGCCACAATCAATTCCATTTGCTACAATCAATGTAGCAAAACGGCTCTCCGTGAGTCACTTCTCGGCCCCGTGAAGAACGAGATGTGATGGGTGGCGAACCGCATCGTATGTTATCGTATCGAATATTGTATGCTAGCAGTAAACGCGCAAAGCGGCTACTTTTATCAAAATACTGAAACACAGATATCGCACTGAGTGTTTTGCGAACTTCTTCGGCTATTTCGTTAAAAACCAAACTTCAGTAAGGAGTTAATAAAGTTTATTTGCTTATAACTCAAAGTTTATTTCTAATAACAAAACGCTTTTGTAAGTAATAAGCCTTCTGAAGTCCCAAAATTTAAGTTACTTGTAAACGAAGTTTGGTAGCTGGTAACAAAAAAATGTTTTCAGAGAAACTTTAATAAAATATATATAATTGGAGTTAACCAAATCCTTTAAAATCATAACTTGAGCCAGACTTTTGTTAGGTTTCAGGACCTTGTACAGTAAGCAGCAAAAGTAATTAAGCGGGTAGGGTGTTCAAAATGAACACGACTTTATTGTTAAGAGAATTATAATTTATAATAAATTATAATTTCGATAATCCGAGCCACCAGCATGCAGCATGTGTATCCGTGGGACACGGCACAGATTCAAATCCACCCAACATTTCTTCAGTTTCATCGACGGTGCTGCCCTACCCAGCCCGTCTACCTCTGCCCTGCACTAATGCCACGTTCTTGTTGTTGGCTAATGATTAATTAAAATTGTAACACTAGTTTACGTTAAATAAATCATCTGAAAAAAAAAAAAAAGAGTATAAGAGCGTGTGTAGGTCATTTTGAACACTCTACCCGCATGTCTACTTTTGCAGCTGACTGCAGTATGCTATATTCTACTAGATTAATTATATGTAATATTATTATAAAATAATTGAAACCTAAAACAAAATAAACATCTCGTTATCAGAACTGCAGTACCTAGAATTTATTTTTTTGTGTTTAAATATTTTATAAAAATAAAAATGATATTCATTTTTGACAACAATAATTGTCACTTATTAACCGACTTCAAAAAAGGAGGAGGTTCTCAATTCGACTGAATTTTTTTATCATTATTATTTTTAACCGACTTCCAAAAAGGAGGAAGTAAAGTTCTTAATTCGATTGATTTTTTTTATCATTATTATTTAAATTATTTTTTTGTATGTATGTTACTCGATATCTCCGTGAATCGTGAACTGATTTTCATTTTTTTTTATCGAACGAGTATAACCCCTAGATGGTCCCATTGTCACCAAGTCGGGGTCTGATGATGGGATCCTGGAGAAATCGAGGGAACTCTTCAACTTTTATAGGCACACCTATGGTGATTTCACTATTTTTTACAGCAACTCGGCCACTTCCTCTTGGAATAGCGGATCCTAAGTGAAGTCGGTTCTTTTTAGGGTTCCGTAGCCAAAATGGCAAAAACGGAACGCCATGTCCGTCCGTCCGTCCGTCCGTCCGCGGTCTAGCTCAGTGACCGTTAGCACTAGAAAGCTGAAATTTGGTTTGAATATGTGCATTAACCAAGCCGACAAAACGGTAGAATAAAAACGCGAAAAATATATTTTGTTAGGGTACCTCCCGTACACGTGAAGTGGGGGGCGAATTTTTTTTTCGTTCCAACCAAGTTATGTGGGGTGTCGGTGGATAGGTCTTTTAAAAAGAATTAGGGTCTTTTAAAACAGTCTTTGGATAAAACTAATACCTTCGGAAATAATAGCTCCGAAAATTTAAAACAGGGCGTCCCCCCCATCTAACTTTTGAATCGTGGGTCCTAAAATTTTGAAAAAAATCATGAAACTGAGGCCTAATGAGTACCTTCAATGAAAACTATATTGAAATAAATCGGTTGAGCCATTTTTGAGTTATCATTCAAAAACCCACAGTGAAAGGACGTAAGTAAAAATGACGTAAGCGCCGCCAAATTTCCCGTAAGAAACTACCTTTTGAATTAATGGTCTCAATTTACGGAACCCTACACTGAGCATGGCCCGACATGCTCTTGGCCGGTTTTTGTTTAAAATTATTTATTAAATGGTTCTCAAGATTATCTAACCAATGTTATGGTATGGTGTTTTATTAACTCATTACACTGTTAGTTCAATATTCAATTAAAGTATTAAACAACACATAATAACAATTGTTTTTCGGCGTACCGAATGGCTAAGACTCAGAAATTAGGAGTCGTTTCCTTGAGTTGGTGTTACAAATTTCAATGTGAGCGGTCACGCGAGCATTTTAGGGTTAAGAGTCGCCAGGACGTTCGCGTGAACTCGCGTCCCCATACAATAGTAGTTCAGCTCTCATTTTAAAACGACATGCTTTAGAACCACGAAATTTGGCATGGGCATTCTAACAGTACGGATCTATGTCGGTAATTCATTTTCGTTGCTAAAATATGTAATACAAAGAAAATATAGCAAAAATAAGTTTTGTATGTAAATCTGTATCTGGCTGTATTTTCTTTGTATTAAAATTTTTTGCAACGAAAACGAATTACCGACATAGATCTGTACTACTAGAATCCCCATGCCAAATTTCGTGGTTCTAAAGCATGTCGTTTTAAAATGAGAGCTAAACTACGTTTGTATGGGAACGCGAGCGTCCTGGCGACTCTTAAGGCGATGGATACGTGGAATATTGTAATAGTTATTTGTTATACAAGGGGTGAAAGTTGTATTTTACGGGCGAGTGTTATTTGAAACACGAGCTAGCGAAAGGATTCTATTATTGACCACGAGCGAAGCGAGTGGTTCAAAAATAGAATCCTGAGCGTAGCGAGTGCTTTAATACACGAGACGTAAAATAACTTTCACCCGTGTATAACACAAAACTTTTCACCTCACTACAGCGAGGAAAATAAGAAAAAGGGTGCATTTTGCTCGGTTTCCCGTAATTCCTCAGGTGTTAATACTTCTTCATCACTCGAATCACTCATTTTTAACAAAACAACCTAGAAAAACATGCGAATATTTAATGTTGATATGATGGATGAACTGAAATGAAAAGTTTTGACGTAAAAGGTTTTATTAAATGTCAGATGCGTTTCGTTCGTACGTAGACTTATTGGGCTGTCAGAACATTTTATCCGTTTTTACAAAAAGAATAAAGATTAATGTTGAATGCTGATATTTATGAATTAAAATAAAGTTCTAAGACTATATTTAGTGTTTTTACTCGATGCAATTCATTAATTCCGATGTTAAAAATTCTGCACTTTTAACGTTTTACGTTTTGTTAGCTGTCAAATGTCACTTAAGCCACTTGTCACTTATGTCAAAACTCTTTCACCACATGTGGATAAAAAGCGATTTTCACAATAGATATTAAACAAACAAAAAGGGCTTTCCGAGCTAGTGAGGTGAAAAGTTAGTAATAGTGTATATCAGAAGCAACAGGGCAAAGGCTGTTCCAAGGATCATGATCAGGACCTTTTGGCTGTCCCTTCTACGCGTACCGTGGCGCACAGTAATTCTCCAGCAATACGAGCCTTGTGGCTCTTAAACTCGCTTCTGTCATGGGCACCAGAGACTGATGTATTTGCGAATAATTGGGCGAGTGTTTGTAGAGCATGTCTGGTTTAGTGTGAGACGATGGATGTGAGTTGATGCTCCAATTTGTTTTAATTTAAAATATATTATGTATCTGCTAGTTATTTGAATTGTGCAGAGTCTTGGTTTTACTGTTATGCTGTATACATTTTGTATGCAATAAATTAATAAATTTATGATGTGGAGTTTCTACTTCCACCAAAAAGTAAGGTAGAAAGAAAAGTCTAAGTGAAGGGGTGAATCTCATTTTGATAAGGGAGTTAATGACGTAATTGGACAATAATTACAATATAACAACAAATCAATATTGTAACGGGTGACACATCAAGCCCTACTTTGCTATGGACACCTGCTCTGCTTGGTAATAAGTAATAACGCTCAATTTAGTTTATCAAAAACTATAAGTACTGGCTCCACATTATTAAGCTTCATGTTAAGAAGTCACATAATGAAGTATAGTAATACCAGAGACTATAGAGATATAGACGACCACAGCCTAAGAACTTTTTGAAGCTCAAGTCGATTGCGCCCTCTGTCCGAAAGCCGCCTAAAGATACCGAAATTGTAAGAAGAAATGTCACCTGCACTGCTACTCCACCTAGTAGCTACTAGTGTACTACGAGTACGCTATTTGTCACCGTTAGTAGAAATGTTAGTAGAAATGTCACCTGCACTGCTACTCCACCTTGTAACAAATAGCGTACTAGTAGTACACTAGTAGCTACTAGGTGGAGCAGCAGTGCAGGTGACATTAAATTTCTTGTTACAATTTCGGTATCTTTAGGCGGCTTTCGGACAGAGGGCGCGATCGACTTGAGCTTCAAAAAGTTCTTAGGCTGTGGTCGTCTATATCTCTATAGTCTCTGGTACTACATAGTATTTTACAGATCTTTGGTATGTACCCAGTACTCACTATTGGTTATATACTGCGATGGAATCCTTTGGGCACTTGTAATTCCGCCCTGTTTTAAACTTTCGGATCTATTATTTCCGAGAGTATTAGTTTTATCCAAAAAGTGTTTTGGAAGACCCTAATTCTTTTATAAAGACCTATCCAACGATACCCCACACAACTTGGTTGGCACGAAAAAAAATTTCGCCCCCCACTTCACGTGTACGGGAGGTACCCTAACAAAATATATTTTTCGCGTTTTTATTCTACCGTTTTGTCGGCTTGGTTAATGCACATATTCAAACCAAATTTCAGCTTTCTAGTGCTAACGGTCACTGAGCTAGACCGCGGACGGACGGACGGACATGGCGAAACTATAAGGGTTCCGTTTTTGCTATTTTGGCTACGGAACCCTAAAAAATGACTATATCAGAGGTGTACAACCTTTAAACTTTTTACAAAGTGTTTACTTAAAACGTCCTTAGGTTAAATAGGTTAGGTACTTGTAGGTACGCAGAGAGCCTAACTACGTTTGAGGCACTAAGTAGTCATTAAGAAAGAGCTCTTGAAACGTTCCAGCTTGTTTACAGAAAACATGAGTATTTTTTTTAATTTAGACGTTTTGCTTTTTAACGACGAATGGTACATTCTATCTGAATCACCAATACTGCTGCTCTACGATATTTATGTAGTGTAGTGTAGTGGATTTTGAAGTATCTAGTGAAAACCCTCTATACTGCATACTCACCCCACTCACTCACTCATAAAAACTCACCATCAAACGTATAGTTAAATATAGGCGATTCAGCGACTGTCAATTAGTCGCTTAATTTTACCAGAGTAATACAGAAAAAAAACACTTTTATCCGAATTTAAAACTAAGTATGCTATGTTTAATTTCATTTGGATTTTCATTTACGGTTTGATATGTTAAAGATATCTATGATATAATATTTCTGTTTAACTGATGTCAGAATTATTGAATTTGCATTCCAATTTTTTTTTAAATAATCAGTCAGAAACAGATGAGGTGCTTAAAGATTTTAATTTGTGTTGACTATTTAATTAAATCCTTTGAATTACACAAGCAAATTCAACTTTCATCAGCCAAGAATTCCAAAAAAATATTTACCAACTCCTTTCAACAGACTTGTCAGAAAAAGCAAAGAAATTAATGCGAGAAATCCAGCAAATTTTATTTTCTAAAGTGTATTTTCCCCCTAAATGTGATTTGATTACGTCAATTGGCAAAAGCACCCTTTAATGCCGGAGTCACGTCTCCAAAGGCTTATACAGAAAACAATAAAATACCAGTCTTTGAGATATTTCCGGGAATTAGTAGACTAATGGAAATTTCAAATAAAATTCTTTATTTCTTAAAAATGAATTCGTGTTAAAAGGTTGTCGAGAGCAGAAATGGATAGGATGTAAAAGGGAATTATACCTTAAATTGATTTTGGTGCTATAAAAGATGTGTCAGAAGCATGTTATTCATAAGTTTGAATTTAGATTAATATTTTAAAGAAAAAAAAATTAAGGATAAACTGTCAATTATGTCTGTCTGAGAAACGAAATGTGTAAGTGGAGTCGGTAGTGTCATAGATTATAAGAGTTCCCTTATAAACCACGACACTTCTCTTTCTGAAAAAATTCTAACGGTAGAATATAAAAAATAGATACTTATTCCTTTTTTAGGTCGATAATACTAGCGTAAAAAAAGGACAGTATAATTCTCTCTACGGTACTGCGACTCTGGCCAGAATGTTAGGTACTGGCCTGGTTACCGCGAAAATCATAATACGAAATTTCGTTATCTGCATCCCTTTCTTTCTTTCGGAATAGTAAGTGCAACGGCGAGAGAGATAACGAAATTTCGTTCGCGGTAACACCGGGACAGTGGATTTTCTTAGTAACTTTTTAACTGTATGACAATTTATGATATACAGGGTGAAACATAAGTCGTAAACAGAAATATGTTTTTTAGCCCTCCAAACGAAGGAAAACTTAGGGGAAATAATTCGTGTATAGCTGAATTTTGGTATAGTTGTAGACAAAGGTGTCTTACACAACATACCAAAAGTACTCATGGATAGGGGTGCCGCTAACGGGGAGAGGGGGGTGTAAAGGTCCCCTTTTTTGGCTTTTCGTAAATAACTCAGTAGCGGTGGCTCATACGAAAAAATGTTCTTCTACTTAATTAATCCACTAATAATTATCTACAGAAAAGGTTCTTTACACTTTTTTGCTGGGATCAATGTATAATGAGATTTCGAGGAAATACGATAATCACTTTTTGAAACTTTCGGAGCTATTATTTACGAAACTATTAGTTTTGTCTAAAAGTTGTTTCAGAAAACCCATATTTATATTAAAAGACCTATCCAACGACACCCCAAACACTAGGGGTGGAGTAAAAAAAAGAATTTACCTCCCACTTCATGTGTTCGGGAGGTACCCCAAAAAACAATATTTTTCAGATTTTGTTTTAAAACTTTGTCTGCGTGTTCAAAACACATACTCATACGAAGTTTAACTATTCAAGTACTAATCATCACTGAGCAGGTTGAAGAGGGTATTTTTTTACTTTTTATTTTTTATGCCACGACGGTGGCAAACAAGCATACGACCCGTCTGATGGTAAGCAGTTCCCATAGCCCATGGACGCCTGCAATCAACTTCCTAACCTTATAGTTTCGCTGTCCGTTTGTCCCAGTCTGTCCGTTCACGGCTTTGCGCAGTGATGGTTAGTACTAGAATAGTTAAACTTCGTATGAGTATGTGTTTTGAACACGCAGACAAAGTTTTAAAACAAAACCTGAAAAAAGATATATTTTTAGGGTACCTCCCGAACACATGAAGTGGGGGATAAATTCTGTTTTTTAATCCACCCCTAATGTGTGGGGTGTCGTTGGATAGGTCTTTTAATATAAATATGGGTTTTCTAAAACAATTTTTAGACAATACTAATAGTTTCGTAAATAATAGATCCGAAAGTTTCAAAAAGTGATTATCGTATTTCCTCGAAATCTCATTATACATTGATCTCAGCAAAAAAGTGTAAAGAACCTTTTTTGTACCAAATCATTTGTGGATTAATTAAGTAGAAGAACATTTTTTCGTATGAGCCACCGCTACTGAGTTATTTACGAAAAGCCAAAAAAGGGGACCTTTACACCCCCCTCTCCCCGTTAGCGGCACCCCTATCCATGGGTACTTTTAGTATGTTGTGTAAGACACCTTTATCTACAACTTCACCAAAATTCAGCTATACACGAATTATTTCTCCTATCGAGCAGTTAGTGGGCTTCCTTCGGTGAGCTATATGGTGGAGAAATTCGCAGCCATTAGGTAAGTCTCAGTAGCTCGGTTGGTCAGAGCGATGGGCATGTTTACTAGAGCCTCGAGTTCAAGTCTCGCCTGAGGCAGTGGATTTTTCTACTCTTCCTCTATTTCTAAACATTTAAGTTATATTTCTAAACAGACGAACACTTAACCTAAATTCATACAACAAGCTCAATCAAACAGACATCTCAAATGGAAATTCTATACAAACATAACCTAAAAACCACTTCATTTTAATCGTCACAAGCAAACGCCGTTTCTGTCCCATTTGATTTAAGAACAGTCCTGTCTTGAGCAACGCATTTCCGAATATCTTTTGAATTGTCAGCACCATTCAATGCTTACTCGAAATGCGTTTCGCAATCATATCTAAGAACGGTCTATGAACCTTTTTGATTGAGCATTTTCAACGCGAGACGGAGTGGGAAAAGCTCTTAGCAAAAACCAGATTAGCGTGACCTATAAGTCCAAATACATCTTTTTAAAATACACAACAAAATACGTGACGTGTTAACTCGTGGCGTAGTCGTATAGGTTTTATTTACAATATTTTTGGCATGAAATATACCATAAAATACTCTTAAATATACTTAAAAATTTCTCCTCAGATGCGTCTCATTTTCGAAATATGCTAGGTATTAGTTTTGTTTTTTAAACCGAAAAATCAATAGAAATTTTTTCTTAACTGCGTTGTTCAGTCGCCATTAGATATATCGGAGCGGCCAAGGTGGTCATAAATATCTGAACAACGCCTCTTATTGTCAAGGCGATAAAGTGCATGTTCAGATATTTTTGAGTACCTTGGCCGCTCCGATATATTTGATGGTGACTGTACTTGGTAGGTAATGTGGGTATTTTGTAAATAGAATCATTGCTCTGTAATGACATAATAAAATTATAACTAGGCTGAAAAAATACTAACGTAAATTTTGATAATAAAAATAGGTAGGTACTTAAGAATCTGCAGACTTACTAAATTTGGTTAACTAAGGCAACTGTTTAACAAGCTACCAGAAGCACAATCATTTTAAGCTGTTTTTCGCGAACCAGTAAAAGGCATCCAATAACCATCTAAAAGGAAAAGAGAGGAAAATCTCCCCTAAAACCATGCATCTTAAGACATTTTTCTCTTCGAGAAAGAAATCGGTATTCGCTTCGATAAACAGAAGCTTGTCAAGTATTTAATTTAAATGAAGGGCCAAAATAATTGTGCCAAGGGGTTCCCGACCCCCTATTTGCGTTTGACGGAGTTCTATTTAAAAATATTGGATTGTGAAATGTCAGATATAATTAACGTTTGTCTATTTTGTTTTGTTTAAGTAAATAAAATGAGAGATCAAAGAAATGCCTCTGTACTGATCTACTGAAGAACCCTCATCATTGTATTTTTTGACCTCAGCAGTTCGAACAAGCCTACTTTCTTCACTCCCTGAAGTGATGAAAGTCGCACTTTCGTCACTCCAGGGAGTGAAATTCTGTTTCTAGATGCTTTCGTCATAATGATGATGCGTTTCATTCACGAATGTAAATAAATGTGTTTTTTTAACTTTAATAGGTTCTCACTCCTGAGGTGAAAAGTTGTATGTGTCACACGAGAGAAAAGTTTTTTTACATCTCGTGCTCTTGAGATCCCTCGCGACGCTCAAGATTCTAACTTAGAATCACTCGTTTCGCTCGTGATTAAATTATAGAATCTTTCGATTACTCGGGACTCAAAATCAACACTCGCAAGGAAAACCAACTTTCCTCTCTTGTTGCACAAATAACTATTAACGACTGCAGCGCTCTCTACCTACGCGTTTCATTGCGTTTATCATCATTGCGTGCAACCTTAACCATGTGACTGGTATTATAATTGAAGGTAAAAAACTAATTGTAAATGTAAATTTATTGCGTTGAAGCACGCAGCCTTATCTCGGAGAGCGATCGGTTCCAGACAACCAGTAGGTTTTGACCGGCGTGACAGGTAACATCAAAAGGGTTTTTTCATTTTTAATTGTTGCTTTTTTAGTATCAAAGTGTAGTAAGTAAATAAAAATGAAAATCGATTGTGTCTTTTTTGAGGATAAAGTACAGTCGCTATCAAATAAATTGGAACGGCCAGGGTACTCAAATATATCTGAACATGCACTTTATCGCTTTGACAATAGAGGTGTTATTGAGATATTTGTGACCACCAGGCTGCTCCAATATATTTAGGTAATTGCGGTGTTTCTACAAGTAGCTGCGGTTTATTCCATATTTATTTTGTGTTGTTTACCCAGTTGATGGCTGAGCTCACTAATTCTAATTTACGAAATTTCAGATACTAAAGATAATATAATGTACCACCATAAAAAAAACTGTATTCCGAATACCCAAATAATAGTAGTTTATGCAACTGATACATAATGAGCGGCTTTAAAACACGAATGGGGTTTAATTAAACAAGCGCAGCGAGCTTCAATGCGACAACCGGGTTCGAACCAGCAACCTCCGAATTGAACCGCACGACTAACAGCTAGGTTTAAAGTTTAAAAAAATTGAAAAACGTTTATTTTCAAACAACTAGTGGCCATACATAAATACCTTAAAGACTAGCATAAATATTACATTATAAACTAAAACTATTATTTAAAAAAAGCATGACTCACTTAAAAGTCACAGTGCACTCACTTGGAATAAAACTATGAACCCTTCCGCGGCTCATGACAAGTAACAAACAAAACATTTCAACCGTCCCATTACGTAATTATTCAGCTATTATGAGCGAGATCCGATCTTGTTTCCGGTCCAAGTGTCATCGGGCTTGTTACACGTGGTACAGTCCGTGAGCTTTCAGAAGAACATTCGGGAATCGGCGATGACACACGAAGGTAAAATTGCTGTTCTGCTTTTTCAAGTGTCACTGTTGATTGATACCCGACGTCCCTTTCTAAAACCCGAAGGTTCTTTTTAGAGCTCACGGACTGTAACTTAGTGTTTAATATTTGGGATACAAGTGTGTAAATTGTGAGAAGTCAACCATCGCTGACGATGGTTTTATGGATTTTTATACAATTTTACCCACCGGGAAATTTAATCCACTGGGAGATTGAAGTTACTACATTTTATACAGGTACAGTCAGCAACGGAAGTAGCTAAACGGGTAGGGTGTTCAAAATTACCTACACACGCTCTACCTTTACCTACAATAAAGTCATGTCCAGGTCGTTTTGAGCACCCGACCCGTTTAGCTACTTTTGCTGCTGACTGTAGTAGGTTGTAAGGCGTTCGTTGAACTTAATTCTTGCCAGCTTGCCTATTATGAGCACTCAATAAGTGACATAATTAAGATTTTCAATCTTGTCTTTTACTTAGGCCATTCAGCAAGCTCCTTTGAATTGTAGTTTTGAATTCCCGATATTTCGGCACAGTTTCATCATGATAATGGCGCATACTGACTCCCATCCGCTAGGCAACCTAATCTCATAAACGTTTTACGAATTTTTCGGAATACTTGTAACTTTTCTACGAAAGCGAGTGTCATCTGCTGCGGACGCAAACTAGGCCTTGTTGATTAGAGGGATTAGATTCGGTTCCTTCACTGAACTACCTAGCTACTGGTAAATTTCAAATAATATTTCAGCTGGGGTTTGAAACCCGAGACCTTCGGATTTAAACTCGGGCGTACCGCCAGGCTACCTATGTTTTTAACGCACGGCACGGTCCGAAACGTCGTATGGTAATCGCACATCAGCATATTTGTCTACACCGTGGCTAATGAGTCCACTTTAGGTGCCTACAAATTTTCACGGCTGTTGACTTCGGACCTCTATTTTGGTTTTAATTTACAATGTTTCGTACTTATCAAGATTTGAAGATAACGGAGGGAGTGAATAAGGGTTTTTCTGTTTACGACCGTTTTTGTTCATAGTTTAGTAGTAGGACAAGGTCCTGTCTTTGATAGATATAATCCCGAACAGTTTAGAGTGAGGTTTTAAGAGTCGCCAGGACGCTCGCGTTTCCATACAAACTTAGTTTAGCTCTCATTTTAAAACGACATGCTTTAGAACCACGAAATTTGGCATTGTAATACAAAGAAAATACAGCCAGATACAGATTTACATACAAAACTTATTTTTGCGATATTTTCTTTGTATTACAATTTTTAGCAACGAAAACGAATTACCAACATAGATCTGTACTGCTGGAATGCCCATGCCAAATTTCGTGGTTCTAAAGCATGTCGTTTTAAAATGAGAGCTGAACTACGTTTGTATGGGGACGCGAGTTCACGCGAGCGTCCTGGCGACTCTTAAGGCAGCGTATTTTGGGTTTGAAGACTGTAATTAATACGTACGTATCACGCAAAACGTCTTATACAAGCGTGTTGATACATGTTTCTGTCCACAAGAAAACGGATATGAGTATATATGAACTTGACTTTATATACAAGGTAGTATTTCCGAAAAAAAATGTCTTCCGGAAGCTTTTGCTTCTAATAATAAATAAATCCACACTAAAGTTAGTCTCTTGGCCACCTAAAGACACGCTAGATATACCAAGAAACATTTTTAAATACAATTAATTAATAATGGAAATACGCGGTATCTGGTACCTGGACGCCCCAGATACCGCTGGAGCGACGAAGCCCTGAAAGATATATCCGCCTTTGGAGTACCGGACTAGCGTGAAGTGGCGCAGAACAGGGCAGAGTTGCGTTCTCTTGTGTCAGAGGCCAAGATCCGTTTTGGGTCACTGAGCCAGTGAAGTAAGTAAGTAAGTAATAATGGAAATATTACAATTACTACAACTTATTTATTTTTGTAAACTCTTAAAGCGATAAGCTCGCCTTTGTACTCATGAACTCTTTCTTGTCATTTGTTTCATTTGTTGTAAAAAAAAGAGTTCTACTACTATTTATTTGAGTCGAGTCAGGAATAACCCGCGCAACACCGATTCACATATAATCACATACTCCAGCAGTAATGGTGATAGACCACTATTATCACATCATAGTACATCACACACACATATAACATGTCTAATGTCTTAGTCCGACTTTAGTGGTTACCATTAACCAAAGAGGTTTTGTGTACAGCCACCAGTAATAGTAACTCCCCGAACGAAGGCCGCAAAAATATCTGACACAGTTTGTAGGGACATTAAGCGCGTGTCACATATATTTTTTCACCTCAGCAGTTCGAACAAGCCTACTTTCCTCACTCCCTTTCTAGAAGCTTTTCGTCATAATGATGATGCCTTTCATTCAGGAATGTAAATAAATGTGTTTTTTTAACTTTAATATGTTCTCACTACTGAGGTGAAAAGTTGTATGTGTCACAACACATACAACTTTTCACCTCAGTAGTAGTAGTAGAGGAAAGTTTTTTTACATCTCGTGTTCTTGAGATCCCTCGCTACGCTCAAGATTCAATTATATAATCTTTCGCTTGCTCGGGACTCAAAATCAACACTCGCAAGAAAAACCAACTTTCCTCTCTTGTTGCACAAATAACTTTGCGGCCTACATTAAGGAAGATGCTATTGCAGGTGACTGTACAGTCAGCGGCAGAAGGAGATAATCGCTTGAGGTGTTCAAAATGATTCAGCCGCGACTTAATTTTTAAGAGAATAAGAACGATGATTGGTGTGATTTTAAACAGTTCATCAAATAAGCAACTTCTGCTGCTTACTGTATAGTAAATAGAAATAGTATAGGTTCTAGATGATGTAGGATGTAATAATGTTTAATTAAGGTGACATTTAATTTATGTATTGGTAAAATGTTGTCGACGTCAAAGATATGTTCACACTTTTGTACCTTATTACAAAGGCATAAGGTGCAAAAGTGTACACATATCTTTGATGTCGACTGTACGTGACTTAATAGATTAGGAAATGGCCCCGTCAAAATGACACAATAACGAGAGCAACTAAACCCTTCTTTCTAGTAAGTTTCCTATACTATCGTTATTGCTAGATACGGACACCTGGCAGCTATTCATCGGTGAACATCTGCCAGATGTCCAAATCTAGAAATAGTATTACAAACTAACTAGAAGGATTTCGTTACTCCTGGATTACGTCATATCTGCACGTCAACTCTCCGTCTACAACCCCAAAATATCAAAACACAAAAAAATTACAATGTGACTTACTATATTCATTCTTCTTTAATTTATTAGGTTCCCTAATATTAATTAGCCAAGATTTAGGGCCTATAATTTCTATTCGAATTCTCACGAATTCTCGAACACAAAATTCTATCGAAACCTCACGACAACGACAGACTCCCTGATGAATTACTAAGCCATTTCTGATTCCTTTTGAGCCTAATAATTACTGAATCGGAATAAATCTAAGATTCATTTTGATGTACAATTAAAGGACCATTGAAAATGAATGGCGCTTAAATAGCGGAATAAGGGGACCTTTACAAGTTGCTGCTTTTACGATGTCGAGTTTTATTTACGGTGTTTTTTCCTATTGTAATGGTTTTTATTTTGGATTTCATGTTGTTAGGGGTGTTAAAGGTTATCCTACGTTTATAATACGACACAATTTCTAGTCAAGCCATGTTATTCACGCATTATAAACTTATATAGATGTCAAGGAAAATGTGACCTAGGCCTAATATGGCCAGGGCTGGGCATTTACTTATATAGCAGTGTGTCTATTTAAAAATAAAGAAAACAAATTATTTATCAAAAATAACTCATAATAGCATAGTGGCAGGTTCCATACCTGCACAGTGCATATAATACAAAAAAACATAGTTTCAAGTAAAAGGCCGTATGTATCCAGTGCTTTTGTTCATTTCTTAAATTAGTAAGAATGATTCGTACCGTTAAAGCGCAAAAGCCTTTCAATAACATCAACCGAGAATAATGAAAACACTTAATCAAATGTATTTTCTTAGTTTAAAGTGTCATTTTAGGACTGATTTGGTTTTATAAGCAGCCAATGGCAGACGTATCGGAGTCGTCTCGTAGTTGTATACACTAAACGTCCGACATTCGGTACGATTCTTAGTAATTTATGATAATGTTTGAAGTCGCATCGGAGTGGAAACCGAGTGGTGAATGCTTAATATTTCGTAAATATCCTCTGGAATATCTCCCGACAATCTGCATGATAACAAATTAAATTGCCTATTCAAATGGCCTAGAATTTGTTAATCTCAGATTTTTCTAGATACTAAAATGACTCAATCTGTGACAATAGCTGGGGATACACGCTCAGATGTGTCCGCCGGATTTGTCCGACGGATATGCCCGGCGGACACATCCGTCCGTGTATGGCGCGAATTGGACAACGGACAGACAGCGGACAGACGTCTGGCGGACACATCCGTCTGACTCGATCTAGGTACTCAATGTATGTAAGTGTTTAAAAATTAGATATACGTCTAATATGCAACCGATCTGAGCAATATAAATATTTAGTACAAAATGTATATTTTAATCTATGAATTTTAACGTAACATAACATATAAATATTCTTTATTGCAAACCTCAAATTAAAGAAACAGAGTATACACAAGTTACAAACAGAAAAGTGGAGGTAAAATAATAGGCGGTTTTATCGCTAAAAAGCGATCTCTTCCAGACAACCTAACGCAACGTAAAACGTATGTAATTTTATCCTTGAAAAAAGACGACCCAAAAACACTTCCACTTTAGTTTAGTTAGTAAGTAAGTACCTAAGTAATTACGTAACACTTTATTGTACATAACACAGTAGATAAATACAGTAAACAAAAGATGTAAAGTACACAGGCGAACTTATCCCTTTAAGGGATCTCTTCCAGTTAACCTTTGAGAGAATAAGAGTGAAATTGAAATTAGACAATTACAGCAACATGTACAACAAGGTACAAAATATTTAAACAAGATGGATATAAATACAAAGGTACATAAATTAAAGGAAAAATATAAATATTACAACAGAGAGGACCGAAGAGACAACACAAAAGAGAGATAGTTATTTTTTTATTTATCTTATCTTACTTGGATCTTTGTAATCATGTACCAAACCAAAACAGTGGTAAGTAAACAGAAACCCTAGACCCCAGATCAGCTCTAAATCCATGTCCAAACACAAACAGAATTCCTTTTATTCCATATGCATCCCAGCATCTCCACCATCTTATTGCTATTTCTATAGCTGAGCAAATAAACAGCGACACCTCATGTGGACACATTCCCCTTAAGTCTACTGTCAATATTTGGATAGCACACCTCATTCCTTCCAGAAGATCTTCCCTGACATACCCTCAAAACAATAGGAAATGAACTTTATTAAGAAAGTGATAAGGGACATAGCAACTGTTCAGAAAACTTTGGAGATACCATGTAAAGGACAGAAGCGGTGTAAATTTGTATTTATTTTTGAGTTAAAGGAATTGTAGCCTTATAAACAGAGTAATAAGGTTGTGATTTATAATTGATGCATGCTTAAGGGTTGAACTGTTAATTATCATGTGATATACGAATCTTGGGGCGTAATTAGACTTGTGCTCGCTGTCTCATTTACACATAAGGGGTGGATAGGGATGCAAGTACTAATTATTTTGTTTCGAAAAATAGCCGAACCTTAAAAAAGTACCTGAGAAAAAAAAATTTATGTAAGATAAAAAAGATAAAAGATATTTATTCTTCAATTTAGGCACATTACAATGTACTTATGAACGTCAGAGAGAAAAAGAAACTACCACCGGTTCTAACCCTACACCTCTGACCCGAGAAGTATTACTTATTACCGGCAAGAAACTCGGCGGGACTTATTTTTTCAAAACAGTAATACTCTTTTAAATCACAATAGTTAATATGAATAAAACTCCCCGAAGGACACAATAAGAAACGAAGATAAAAAGAAGTATAATTAATGGATCAACCTGCTTCATCTAAGCTTAAAGCATAATTATTGTTACATCTTGTATACATTTATTTTTCTACTTATTTCACCTTTATTTCCTTAACTTAGTGTACATAATCAGAGGCGTAACAGTTATTAGTGATTTTTGCTACAAATCTATCATTAGGCAGCTTTCTAATTTTCTATTTTCCTGATTTGATTCCCATTTTAAATCGATATTTTGTTACTCATTTGATTCCCAATTTAAATCGATATTTTGTAATTTCTTAGGATCAAGATCATTATGAATTCTATTTTATAGCTGAAAGGTGTCTGTGCATCTAGACGGCTTAAGATGGATTTTCGTTGCCTTTTTAAATATTTACATTTATATTTTATTCGAAGGTATCTTACTAAAAAGTTTTTCAACATTTTTGACGCATTAGAAATAAATAAACAATTAAACACTCTTCCACATCCCGAAGCTGAATTCGAAGAGTACATTTTGTTATTGATTTAATTTTAATTCAATATTAGACAGGTTTTTGCCTGTCGATAAGGACGTCTCGCTTATTCAGAAGTCAGAACATAGTCTAGTTCCATTTTTCAAAAAATCCATGTCGAGAAGCAAACGATATTACTTTTGGGCAACCGGGCTTTTTACCTGATTTAGACCCTGCTGTATCCAAATCGCCGGTTGCCTTCAAAGAAAATTTGTCCGGAAGTGAGATATTCAAGATGGCGGCCAAAAAAATTACCCATTTTTTACTTTTTCTTAAATAACTCGTAAACCGTGTCCCCTACCAAAATATGTTCTGTTACTTAAATAATTCACATAAAATTCTCTATAAAAAAGGTTCTATACAGTTTTTTGCTGGGATCAAAGTTTAATGAGATATCGAGGGTATAAGATAGACCTTAAATATATAGACTAATTACCCTTTTCCCGCGACTTCGTCTGCGTGGGATTAACATTCGCTATAATACATTTATGAAACACCTTAGTGAAATCTTATAGCAAATATAAATTTAACGTACATACTTTTTTACGTCTACAGTGAGCAACAATTCCATACAAAGTTTCACCCCCCTTTTCACCCTTTCAAAAGATGATTTCTGAGATAAAAACTATTTCATGTCCTTTTCCATAACTCAAACTATCATCATGCCAAATTTAAACTAAATCGGTTCAGCGGTTTAAGCGTGAAGAGGTAACAGACACACTAACTGTTTAAAGATAAATTATATTTTAAATACTCTGGTTGAGGCTGCTAGGGGTTGTGTGGTATCATTTCCGTATAAAACAGACATGCACAATTCATTTTTGATAGAAAAAAATATAAATCTATATTTAAAAAAAGTTCTGCGAAGAGGGAAAACTCTCAAATCACATCAGAGGGGATTTTGACGTGAACGTCCAAAAATTTTACGGACCTCCAACAGTAAAAAATATTCATCGTGGGGCACTCTATCCATGGTCAAAAATTTAAAACTTTTTCTCAATGCGCACAATTTTTTCATACTAATATTATAAATGCGAAAGTGTGTCTGTTACCTCTTCACGCTTAAACCGCTGAACCGATTTAGATGAAATTTGGTATGATGATAGTTTGAGTTATGGAAAAGGACATAAAATAGTTTTTATCCCTGAAATCATCTTTTGAAGGGGTGAAAAGGGGGGTGAAACTTTGTATGCAATTGTTGCTCACTGTAGACGTAAAAAAGTATATACGTTAAATTTATATTTGCTATAAGATTTCACTAAGGTGTTTCATAAATTTATTATGGCGAATGTTAATCCCACGCAGACAAAGTCGCGGGAAAAAGCTAATTAGTCTATATGTTTAATGGCTGTCTTATACCCTCGATATCTCATTAAACTTTGATCCCAGCAAAAAACTGTATAGAACCTTTTTAATAGAAAATTTTATGTGGATTACTTAAGTAGAAGAACATTTTTTGGTAGGCGTCACGGTTTACGATTTATTTAAGAAACAGTAAAAAATGGGTATTTTTTTTGGCCGCCATCTTGAATATCTCACTTCCGGACAAATTTTCTTTGAAGGCAACCGGCAATTCGGATACAGCTAAGTCTAAACCAGGTAAAAAGCTCGGTTGCCCAAAAGTAATATCGTTTGCCTGTCGCATCGAAAAGGAGAGCGATTTTGAAATTTTGTGCCCTGTCTAACAGATCACCTTTTGTTGCTTACAATTGGTTTTCAAGTTCATGTCAAATAATTATCAAAAAAGAGATTTCTTAGCGTCAATAATACGTCAAACGTTTGAGTGACATTAGTTGTCCGAATCACAATTCATTTTGTTGAAAAAAAGTTAACTTTGGTAACTAATCTGATACAAATGATAATTAAAGCACTGCCTGGTTCACGAAATAACGTTCCAAGCGTTTTTCGCTTCAATCACAAAAAACGCTGAAATTATCCGCTCGGTTTCGTGAACATGATAAAGCGAGGTCATACGTTTGTTCCACACGCTCATCGCTGATAGCGCTAAAATCAGATTTCTTCGTGAATCAAGCATAAGAAGAATAACTCTAAACTGAAATAGATGTCATATACTTCAGAAAAAGTGACCAAGTCCTCCGGTGTCCGAGGCCAGATTCGAACTGGCGTCTTCAGCTATCGCGGCTGACGCGCTGACCACTACACCACCCGGTCTTGAAAAATTGCAAATTCAAAAAATATTTAACAAAATATTTGATTTGCTTAAAAAATTATTCAAGAATAACTCTCCTGATTAAGCGTTCCGTCTTTTTTTCTCAAAAAGTATACTAAGGTGCGTTGGGGGTAAGATAGAAAGGTATTTTTTTTGGGATAAGACAAAAAATCGTCCATATTCCGGAGCATTACAGACTACTTTTTATCTTACCCCTAAAAAAATACCTTTCCATCTTACTCCAACGCACCTTATCGATAACCTTGTTCCATTTTTAAAACAAAAAACTCTCTAATTGCAAACTCCCAAAACGCCGTGAGAGCCCCGTTTGATCCGGCCACCTGCTAAATCAATATGATTGCCGACTTTCTTCTGCGACGTAATATCACAACAGATGTCCTAATTACGGGACGGAGGGTGGTTATATTGCGACCTTTCAATAATGAAGACTGGGGGAGCTTAGGGGCTACAAGTGACAAGAGACTAGAACATTCTTATCGATCATAACATTATGGTCGGTTTTTTATCGTCTGTCACCATAGCTGTCAGGTTATGACAAGTATGTTAATGCGAAAGTGACGCATGACGCGATAGGCGATAAAACGAAACGAACTAGGGATGGGACTTCTGTTCGTAACGCAGGGTAGTTTGGACGTCTTGAGAAACATTTTTTATTTTTTGCTCATTTAAGTAGTTCAGTGTGTAATATTTACTTATTGTGCGGTGATCTAATAAAAAGTGTGCAGCTAATGAAGAATTAGTCTCAAAACGCGTGTAAACTCTCTGTAGTTAAATGAACAGTTGTCCTGGCATGGCCGCCACGTGTTGTTTGTAAGGAGCAGCTATCACCCTTACAAAGAGCAAGGCTGAAACCGAACAACGTTGCCTATATTTATTTAAAAAATAAAATGTGATTAACGTCGTCAACTTCTCATTGGCAGAATTCCCATTGCTCATGTGCAAAGGGAGAAAGCCATTTATTAAAAAAAAACTAGAGAATGGCCCTCTGTAAGGGTTTGGCCACGACTTTGCGTGGTGACGCCTGCTATGAGCGGTAGGTACAGTCAAGGAATTTGATTCGCGTACCGTCTTTAGTCTAAATTACTGATGACAATTAATAGTACTAAGGGCTATGTTTCTTCGCTTGCTTAAAGAAATATAAGCCTTATGATATTCTGACATTTCAAGCAATAAATCAACGAAACGGTACGCGAATCAAATTCCTTGACTGTGCACTAGATGAGAACTAATGATAACGAGACTGTTATCCTTCCTTTCATCCTGTTTGCTAGTATAGGCACAAGGTAAGAATTAATATTTGAGACATATTATAACATCCATACTTCGTTTTCTATTGCTCATCGACATTATAAAATGTAAGTAAGTAAGTAAGTAAATATTCTTTATTGCACCAAAATACAAGAGTAATAATAGAAGAAAAGAAAATGTATGTGGTTATGATTAGGTAAAACACAAATAAATGCCTTTACCAGGATTTGAACCCGGACCTCACGCTTCTTAGAGTACAGTCAACGCCATAAATCGATGTTTACTTTTGCATCTTACTCCATTGTAATAAGGTTCAAAAGTATAAACCTATTTTAGGCGGTGTCTCTACTACTCTAGGGTCACTACCAACTAGGCTAGGAGGCCGTATTTTCTTTGATCCCACTAAAAAGTTAGTCCACTTTAGTTAATCTGCAACAATACAAGGTTTTAATGGTAAGTAATTCGGTTTGATCCAGACTTTGGTGGTTCAGGCATTCAAAACTGCTAGTCTTTCTTCACTCACACCATCTCTAGCGGATAAAGGAAAATATTTGGCAATGAAATCCTCAGCTCTGTAATTGTGGGCTCTGTCGCCTGGAGGAAATCTCCCAGAAAATAGTGCTTTGTGTCCAACTACTTGAAATACTTTGTTCATTTGTCTGGCTGGTAATTTATAGGCCATTTATTTACACTAGAATAGCTATCAAACATTTTAATCATGGTAGACTAAGTATGATTTCTGAGGACAACTTAGTGATAGATTTAGTGGCAAAAAATCGTCTAACAGACAGTTAAAAGTGCACGCCTATTACCCGCATATAGTTAAAATGTTCAGTTTGGTAGATAGCCCACGTTAGACTTTTTTTTGTTATTAGTTTGAGTTGTAAGGGTTTTATGTTGAAACACATAATTACAAAATAAACCATGAAATGTGTTTCCAAACTTTTTGCGTGGTGGTAAGTCCTAGATACACAGAACCTTAATTCCTAATGTTATATTATATATAAAAGTATGTATGTTTTTATAGTAAAAGTCATTGAAGTAACATAACACAGAGAATTAAAATTGAGGAGTCCAGTAACTCACGGTAAAGCGGTCCTGTGCAGCCACTTCACGTAATTGCACACACACCCAAAATCTGGCCCTGTCTCATGTTGCATGCCTTCAACATTTGCCATGCTGTCGACTAGAAGAAATTGCTAGACTGTATTTGGATAACCACACGACGCTGTAGAATGACGAATGCTTGAACTTGAGGACAGTCAGTACTCTCCCGAGTCTCTTTGGTAGTAGGGGTCACATTAGGACTTCTTTTTACGTGCCATTTTTGGAAGACTATAAATTTCTGTATTTTTAATTCAATTTTACACCACAGAAATATTTCACTTTCACTTAAAATTTTCCACAAATGTACCTATTGACACTGGCCCAGAATTTCGAAGTTCAAAATGCCCTCTAAAACAATAAAGGTGGATTGGTCTTCATAAATTGTTGGCCCCTTAGAGATTCTGCCCGTTATTTATGTCCGAAGTTTTATGCCCGGACTCAATGCAACGCGGGACAGTAAAGGAACCTTTAAATTTGCATATAATTGAATAAAAAAAATACATGTTGGAACACGTTAGGATGACTGTCTTGACACGGTGAATTCATCAAGACCACCATAGAAGCGAAAGTAGAAAGAAGACAATAAATTCTGTTGTAAGCAAATAATACTTACTATAACATTGAGCAGTCAGAAAAAGTGCTATGCGGCTGTACTCACTTGTGCATAGGCACTACGCGCGACATGTTTCGGAGAGCTTAGGTCTCCATCCTCAAGCACTAAGAGTGAGAGGTGAGAGTGCTATAAGTGCTAAGTGTAGTGATAATAGTGTTAATATCTTCAAGTTTAAATTCAGAAAAAGTGGTTAAGTACACGACTCAGAAATTACCCATCCACGATTGCTCTACTGTATTCCCGCTCACTGTTACTCGTGGATTCAATTCCTGAATTATAAAACGGCCATTATAACATCGGATTAGCAGTAAATTGATTCTTCTCCGCTCTCGGGGCTTAGCACGGATTTCTTCGCTTGCTGTTTGTCTGTGTGTAATCTTTAGCTGTTAGAATTTTCGGTGATTGATAAGGTATATGGGCATTTTACTCATCATAAATTATCATTTATCCCAGCTATCTGGAACGACTTGTGGAGCTTGAGTCCGTTCGGCAACTAAATCGCATGAATTAGCGTAGGAACAAGTTTTTACGAAAGCAACATTTGACATTCAAACTCAGAAGCGAAACTAGGCCTTATTAGGATTTAATCCGGCTGCCTAGCGATGATTTCCTTCAATGAAAGGCGACTAGTAAATATCAAATGAAATTTCGTACATAAGTTTCGAAAAACTCAGTGGTACGAGCCGGGGTTTAGCGAGTTAGCGATTTCCTTAGCATAATCGGCTGGTATATGGTGAAAGTTGGCTATTTTTTGTGTACTGACCATTGAGTAACAGGAGATGACATCCCTAAGAAATTTATGTTCCAAAAGTTGTAGGGAAAATCACTATCAGTCTATACTACTTTTTGATTCAGTCATAGCTATCAACCGCCACCATGGCGCACAAAATTTGTTCTAGATGTCACAATTTAGGTGGGGGACAATTAGAATTGTCCCCCACCATATCGTCCCGTGGTTGCAGTAGGAGTCTGCTAAGGGAATATACCGGGAGATGGGCAGCAGCATCTTCCGAAAGCCTACAAACAATAAACAAAAAAATTGCGCGCGCCAACCCGCCTGCCAAGCGTGGCGCGTATGGCAAACCCCCCCTTTAAAGGGGAGGCCTATGTTCAACGTCTTATGGCTGAGATGATAATGATGATGATGAATAAATCAATGATGCTGATTATGTTCCTTGATATTATAGTACTTTAAGTTCAATGTATTTAAAATATAAAGATCAAAGATAAAAAAGGGCCTAAACACTGTGTACACAAAGTTCTGCACAATGCACAATTTACAAGAGATTATAACATTTATAACACACTAAATACACAAATACTTAGCAAGAGCTAAGTAGTATTAAGCATAAAACTCGTAATACACTAAATCCTATGCACATACAAATGTTTTATTTGTTACGCTCCAGTTAGATTTAACTTGAAAATTGTTATCATTCAAAGCGTGTTTAAAAAATCTGCACATCACCTTATTAGTTGTGAATAAAGTTGAAAATGGTATGTAATTTTCTTTGGAAGGTGTAAAGTTAAGTTGGCTAACCTCGGTTGGTTATTTGGGAGAGATTTCCGAGAAACCATCAGTCATTCTGAATCATGATAGCGTGATGTACTTTATTTAGTCATGCGAATTATTTATAGGAAATGTTAAGCAAAGTTGGTAAAACCACATCGATGACGGGGAAAATGTAATCTGGATAACACAAACATACTAAAATACCTAAGTATTAAACTAAACTAATACTAAAACCTAAAACATACTTACAAATAAAAAATGGGCTCCAGATCAGTACCACTCGGTAGGCTGCCCAGAAGGCTGGCGGCATTGCCGCGTTGGACGGCAATACCGATGCGCTGGGCAAAGTATGCCCCAGCCCTCTGGTCAGTATTAAAAATATTTTCGGGTGACACACATTAAATTAGGTTCTAATTTATATTTTTTCTCCATTATCCTCCTAGCTTTTTGCTACGGCTTAGGGCTGCGTTTCGACCAGAGCTGAGCGAAGATGTTGCGAGGAATGTGTTTTTGAAACCAATAGAATCACTTTCATTTGTTTATCCTCGCACAACGCAGCTCTACGATTGGTTCGTAACAAACACATCCCTCGCAACGCATTCTCGCTCATCTCTGGTGAAAACGCAGCCTAATTGAACGTGGGGCTGCTTGGCAACGTAATCCCATGATTGGCGTAGGCCTAGAGCCTTTATCAAAGCCTGACCTTCCAACACATAGGGGAAGACCTAATTGGGATTAGATCCGGTTGCCTCACAATGTTTTGCGTCGACGAAAATGGACTGGAAAATATCAAATGATTTTCGTTCATAAGTTCCGAAAAACTCAAGAGTTTTGAGCCTGCAATATATTATTTGTATAAAAACACACATGTATTTATATGTATATATGTTGCGTATATATGTGTGTATGTTGCGTAGAGATGTAGCCTCGCTCTGCATTTTCTATCGCATTTATAACGGGGAGTGCTCCGAGGAATTGTTCGGATTAATCCCTGCCGCCTCTTTCCGCCACCGTCCTACGCGACAACATTATCACCCTCACCACTTTGATGGTTGGCAGTCCTCAACTGTGCGTTTCTCCAGAAACTTCCTGCCTCGCACAGCAAAACTGTGGAATGAATTGTCGCCTGCGGTATTTCCGGACCGATACGACCTTCAAACCTTCAAGAAAAGAGCGTACTCCCATCTTAAAGGCCGGCAACGCGCTTGTGACCCCCCTGGTGTTGCGGGCGTCTATGGGCGGCGGTAATTGCTTACCATCAGGCGATTCGTCTGCTCGTTTGCCTCCTATGTCATAAAAAAAAAAAAAATTATCAAATATTTAGAGACACTTACAGAGCCCCAAACCATGGCTGGTTACTATTATCACTACATGCGGCTGTACTCACTTGTGTTTAGTCACTACGCGCGACATGTTTCGGAGAACTTAAGTCTCCCTCCTCAATTCCTAGGAGTACTATGGCTAGCTTTAATAGTTTGCATATTGTGCAGACGCAAGTGCGTGAATTTGAAGCCAGGCGACGCACGGAGCTCGACGTTAAGCGTGACGAGCTAAAGGCCAGACCAGGGACCGGCCCGCTATCCCTTATAAAGGGTTTTGTATGGGTTTTGCATAAGGCTTAACTCACCATACCCTTTCCCCGACGAAACCCTTTCATTTTGCTTTTAAAGCCCTTATAAAACAGTTAGCCCATTTGAGTTATTGGTATCCTAATACCCTTATCAACCGCTCAGCATATCCTTATAAAGGGTTAGCCTTATAAAGGGCTTCCCTTTTAGCATATAAGCGTGCTAATTTAAATCGTCTACCTTATTCATAAAGCACATATTACTCCGAATCCAATCGTAAACTATCGACGGCGGCGGGGGCGTTCTTTGATGTTCGCGAATGATCGAAGCCGCTGTAGATGATATACGGTTCAATTTTCAATAGAAAATAGTTATGATTGGCTGTGTTACTTTGCGCGGGTCGAACGCATCGTCACGGCGCTTTTAAGCGTTAAGACATAGACACGGACCATTGTTATCATTAACTTCCGTTTGCAAATACTATTTGTGTCACTATTTCGGAAAACACTCACTTTGTCGATTATGTGGATGTGGTTGTGTGTGTGTTATTAAGTAATATGTGCTTCCTAAAACTACAAGAAATACGCTATCTACTAATTAAAAACTGAGGTTCCTATGTGTAATGGTTATTTTTTGTTTTAACCTTTAAATTAGTGGAAAGGGAAAACTGAAAAAAAAACGTGGTTAATATTTGTGACAGCAAAAAACACACTTGTACTTTTAGTGCTGGAGCCGGCCATATTAGCCTAAGCATACATATAAGGTTAAACCTCGTGTTTTCAGCTTATTATGTGGGATTCCGAGGGTTGGTTCTTTAGTTCGGCTAATTTAGCTACACTATACAGAGTGACCAAAAAATAACTAAATTACTACTCACCACCGCTGCTCAATGGCCATACAAAAGTCCAAAAATCAAATCGATCTGAGAGGTTCTAAAACCATCTAGGGAGGATTGGTAGCGTCCAAAAACCTTACAGCCAACGGAAATTTAGTTCTTTTTCGGCCACTGGTAAATGTATCAAAAAACCCGTTTTCTTCCATGTTTGGTGGTAGATCCACTATTTTGGTTATACAAATCGGGCACAAATCTGGAGATGAAAGTTTTAAATTGGGTGCAATTATCCATTAATTTGGTGTTTCAAAGTTGGTGACCGTTTCGATTAAAGTGGTCACAAATAGATGGTGAAGGCAGATATAATAATAGGAGGAGATACGGCGACAGATCTAAATTTTGGTGGCAAAAATATAGATGCCTTATTGAAATATATATTTGGATATTTTAAATTGGAGTTGATCAATTTCACAGGCATTTTGAACTGATCCATTTTTACAATAAAAAATTATGTTATCGGCATATTGAATTATCTGTATTATATATGGCGTCAAGTTGAAAATACAAAAAAAAATTCTGAACAAGCCTACCGCTCCATATTTTGACACACGGTTAAGCTGTCACTTCACGTAACCTACATACCAATTTTAAGACCAATCCGGTGGGCGCATAAGATTTTTAGACCAGTTGAAATCGCAATTTTTGGCCTTAATTTATCAAAGAGCCTACCGCTCCAAATGATTACAGTAGTTAAAGGACCCATTCAACAAACCAAATACCAAATTTAGTAAAAGTTCATACATATCTGCTATAAGAGTATTTAACCATCTACCTCCAGACATTAAAATGCTTGAAGGAAAGGCTTTTAAAACCAAACTGAAAAACCTGTTAATCGACAAGGAGTTTTATAATCTAAATGAATTTTTTGCTATGTAAAAATTATAGTTTTGTAGTAGACTTAGTATTAAGATTTATAAAATATTGTATGCCCGCAACGGGTATCTGTGTGTACTTAAGTACTATTATGTCAACTATGTACAATTTACTTGCACAGTTATACAATAAAGATTTCTATTCTATTTAAGACCATTCTGGTGGGTGCATAAGATTAAAAGACCAATAAAAAAAATAGGCAATTTCATACAAAAATTAACAAATAAATATAAATTCATTTAAAAAAATTAATTAATTACCACAAACACAACTGCATATTCATATTTAAAAAAACGTCTTATAATTAAAAACACCGTTAAAACATTCCATAATAAGTCGAATATTTTAGAATTCGTCATAGCAGTACTTTAGTCACGGGGGTCTTAAATCACTAAAGTTATTATACATTTTAAACTTAATGGCACAAAATATGGTTTTAAAGGCCAAAAATAATGGCAATAGGCATATTCTACTAGTAACTCATAACTCTAAACTCACAAGCGTCAAGTTAGGTGCACTGAGAATACGTAACTAACTGAAAAAGTTACGTAAATTGATATACGAGGGCTGATCAAAAAGAAATGAGAATGGGTATGATACAGTCATATTATTACAAGTTTCGATTATGAGTTATATTATACCACTATTAAATAGTAAATTGTATGTACTCGTTTTTGTATAATCGATAAACAAAGGCAACATGGTAAGAGGTGTCGAAATTTACGTGAAATTTACGCATGCTTTTACGATTGTTAGGAATGATGTAGTCAAAATTCAGACGCAACAGTTATTTGTTTATAATTAAAGTAATAATAAGTTTTTTATCAAGATAATGTATTTACATTCACCGATGCTTCATTATGACACTCAATTACAAGCAAATATATGCTCCTGTCACATGTCAAAAATAAATAAACTGGCCCGTTGATAATTTTGAATATAACCCTAACATAATACACGTTTTTTTTCTGCGCAGTAGATTTAAAGGTATGTGTGAAATGAACGACCGAATAAATAATTTCAACAAAAGTTAGTGGCCGCCATCATAATTTTATAACTTAAGATTACTTTTAGGGAAGGCAGGCATATTGTTGAAAAGCGAAAATATATCCGAAATATATTTGTATTTTCTCTCTCTATCAATATAAGTAATTAAACGGTCAGATATATTTTGCCATCATGTATCAACAGAGGTAAACATTACCAAATTAGTGCATTTCAACGGCCACGATGAATATTTTTTAGTATTGGAGCCCCATACAATTTTTGGACCTTCACGTCAAAATCAGGGGTCTCGTGCAATATGTTATTAGTATTACTCTCTGTTTAAGGCTGCTAGGGGTTGTATGGTATCATTTTCGTATAAAACAAAAATGCAGAATTGATTTTTGATATTAAAAAAGTAAAAATCCATATTAAAAAAAAGTTCAGCGGAGAAGAAAAACACTCAAAAAAAAATTTTTTTTAGAACGTTATTAAACTAATAAATATCATGTATTTTTAAATAAAAAAATATCTGGAAGCGTATCAAATGCAGTTTTAAAATATATACTATTTTAAAGCTATTACCATACAAAAACTACGCGAAAAAATCATTCGCGACCGCGTCGTGGTATATAAGTTTTCTGCATAGTAAGTATCGAAAACCAATGTGAAACGTGAAGTATTCACCTTAAAATTAAGCTGAACATCAATCAGGGGAAATAATTCGTGTAGTTTTGTAAATTGGTACAGTTATACCTGGTGGTGTGGTAGGTGAATATTCTAAAAAACCTCGGGGGTGGGGGGGGGTTTCAGATTTTTGGTCATATCTGGAATATCTGTAAGAATAGCATTATAGTTACTTCGAACAAAAGTTTAAACATAAAATTTCCTACAAAATTGGTTATATTTATATTTACTGTACGATCAATACTTTAGAAGCTACAGGGTGTTTAAGTTAACAAAGACATAAAAAATTAGGCGACTTATCTTCGTCTTTTCTTTCTAGAAAATGTACAGGTACACCATTTGTACATGAACCCAAGCATCCGGTGCATACTTTACTGCATGACATACCAGTCTTTCGACATCCGCAATTTCCAGTGCAACCACTTTTGCAGCGACAAAAAAAAATTCTGCACGGTGTCAGGAGCTGGAGGATCAGTGGTCATAATTGGCTCTAGGGTTCCATCAGCTCTTCGCTTCCAACCCCACATATCAGAAGGCATTTTGTTACCCAGCTTGTACTTGGTGGAATAACCTAAAGCTTCTTTAGTCTATGGTTATGACGAATTTCTCCGTTTTTCGACTTATTGAAGTATACCTTTACGGCATGATAAAATAAAAGAGACTTAAATATGAGTATGCGGTTATGTTTGTGACAATTAAATATTTTTTTTGAAACGAATTTAGTGTAATTTGCTATGTTGTGTATAAAATCGACTATTTCTTAATATAGTCTTAAAATCCTATGCGCCCACCAGTATGGTCTTAAATTTGGTATTTGGTTTGTTGAATGGGTTCTTCAACTACTGTGAAAATTTGAAGCGATAGGCTCGTTGATAAATAAAGGCCACAAATTCCGATTTCAACTGATCTTAAAACCTTATGCGCCTACCGGAATGGTCTGTCTTAAAATTGGTATGTAGAGTATTAAGTGGGTTATGCATGGGCTACACCCACTTCAAATAACCTTATGTCAAAATTTGGAGTGGCAGGCTCGTTGATTATTTAATTGCGGATTATGACTGTTATAGTTAGTTTCTTACGTTGCTGGGTGTTTTTTTTAACTTTATATATTTTTTACTTATGGGTAATAAATATACTTACCTATATAAATACTACTTTGACGCAAACATGATCTAGTCCAGAAAAAAAATAGTTTGTAAAAAATCTAATTTTAAACGTTACTGTAATGCTGGACTAGTTTATTATAGTTTTAATAAATGTATGTTGAACCAAAATAAAACGAAAACAGTAAAGGTTGGGTCATTCATTATCCAAAAAGCCGACTTGAGTTCAGTCAGTGTTAAATAAACTACGTAGGTACCTAAAAGAAAGGTCGAACAAACTACTTACAAGTAGGTATGGTAAGCGAACAAAATGATTTTTCAAACTCTTCCCTAGGCACGTATTTTCCTTCCTTTTCATTCACTAGCGTAGATATATACTAATCCTGTCTCTTTCACGCAAGGTCAACAACGACGCCACTAAAGGGAAAGCATTATAAAAAGCGCTAAATGATAAGGGTAACCCTTATTAAGGGACTGCAATTCATATAGGATAGCAGTAAGCAATTGCAAAGGGCTAGCTTTATATTATGCTAAGCTTTTCGGTAAGGGGTAGTCAAATGAATGGGCTTGCAGTTCAAACTGGAGAGTCTTTCAATGGGTTAGCCGTATTTAAGGGACGCCCATTGAAAGGCTTTCGTCGCGGAAAGGGTTGTCCGGTCCCTGGGCCAGACCACCTGTGGCCATCACGTACAATTACGTCGGAGGGGTGCTGACCTGCAGCGAATGTGGCCACACGTTTGCTGCAAAGATTGGCTTCGTCAGTCACCTAAGAGCGCACCAGCGACGCTCTCAGCTGTAGCAAAGCAGTCGCTGTAGCCGAAAACGGCTAGGAGATGATGATGGCTAGCTTTAGTTGTAGTAGTAGTAGTAGTAGTAAAACACTTTATTGCACAAAACAAGTACATGACCATTAAAAACTAAGGTAAATGTGTACAAAGGCGAAGCCACTAGGTGAAGATAAAAATAGTTATACAAAAGAATACAAACAGATTCATGGACGATATTATCGTTAAATGTGGTAGCAAATTCAAAATGTAATACTGCAAATGAAATGTGTGTGGCTCGAATAGTGATTTTTATGCTCTTTCCTAAAATGAGGAAATCAGTAGAAATATAGTCATTTAGGTATAGTCAGCATCAAATATATTGTAACAGCCAAAGTGATCAAATAGTTCTTCACACCATATGGTGTGACGAACTATTTGGTTTCTCTAGCTGTTACAATATATATTTCTTACGAGTAGTAGCGTGGCGCCATCACAAATAAAATTAGGTCTTACAATGTAGGTTATTTGAATATGTTATAAATATGACGGTCAATACAGTATTCAAACAGTTTAATTTGTATAAACAATGATAATTATTCGACATGTGTAATTAAATGTTACTTTAGCATGAGTAGATAATTCAAATTATTTAACCAAAGGATGTTATCAATTATTGCTCATATATATGAACATAGAACATGTAATAATTATGTGCGTTTCCAGAATATTATCATTATCATATTCATGGAATTGCAATGAAATCTCATTTGATATTCAGTGTAATTATTACATCGCTAGGTATCAGTGGCGGCGTCCAGCTCGATTCCAGCCGGCATTCCAAAGTTTCAAGTAGATCACTTTACCTACAGCTAAACAAAAATAAGGCAGCTGAATTAAGTAGCTCCAGCTCGGCAAAAAAATCCTCTCTGCCATTGCTAGAAAGGTAGATTGAGGCAGATCGGATAGCGGGGCAAAACGGACCAAGGACGTTTTATCGCAAATTCATAAGATTGCGGGTAACTATACGGATAGCCAATCAGCGTTCCGACGGATTTGAATTTCTCACATGCTGCGGTGGTACGAGTCTAACAAAAAATCTTAACTTTATCCGTTATACCTCTTATTAATTATTTAGTCGTGAAAAATATGTATGTCCTGAAACAAGGTGCAGAGGAACACGATGAGGTTTAGCTAGAGAATCTCAGACTGAAACGTATCCGCATTGCCAGACCACCTCAGTACTCATGTCATGTCTGCGATCGCTGTGGAAGAAAGTGTAGTTCGGCAATCGGTCTTTATAGTCAACGGAGTCGCTGTGGACAGCCTGTTTGACATTTCTGTTTCATATCTTCACTCTGTCTTTCCTATTTCCTTTCCTACTTGGGTAGTCGCGGCCCTCCAGGCCGCAAGACTGCCACAGTCGACCCGCGTCATGACTAGCCGAAAACTGCGGTCAAACGACCAAGTATTAGTAAAAAAAAACCTGTCTGAGGCATCCTATGATTTCAATCCCCATGGACGCTGCAACAATCATCTGTGAAGATACATACATACAATCACGCCTGTATCCCAAAAGGGGTAGGCAGAGATCACGGATTTCCATTTGCTACGATCAATGCAGCAAAACGACTCTCCGTGAGCCGCTTCTCGCCCCCGTGAAGTGAAGATGCTGTGGCCAATATATAGTAGTTCCACAGATTATCAGAGTGGTAGTAATAATTTTATGATTTTGTTTGAGGCCTGGTACAGTCAGCATCAGAAGTTGCTAAGCGGGCCAGGTGTTCAGAATTACCTTCACACGCTCTTATTCTCGTAACAATAAAGTCGTGTCAAGCTCATTTTGAACACCTCACCAGCTTAGCTACTTCTGCTGCTGACTGTACAACTGTTATGTGGACGATATATCGTGAGCCAGCAATCTCTTTCAGACAAACTTTAGTTAGTGATAATTTAAAACAAAAAAAGAACCGACTTCACTTAGGATCTGCTATTCCAAGAGGAAGTGGCCGAGTTGCTGTAAAAAATAGTGAAATCACTATAGGTGTGCCTATAATAGTTGAAGAGTTCCCTCGATTTCTCCAGGATCCCATCATCAGACCCGGACTTGGTGACAATGGGACCATCTAGGGGTTATACCTGTTCGGTTAAAAAAAAATTGAAAATCGGTTCACGATTCACGGAGATATGAGTAACATACATACAAAAAAAAAAACATAATGATGATAAAAAAAAAAATTCAGTCGAATTGAGAACCTCCTCCTTTTTTGAAGTCGGTTAAAAATAAGAATAAAAGGAAAGCGGACGAGAATTTTTAAGGAAAAAGAAATGTTTTCTGACAGAGATCGCTAATGAGTGACCATCACACAATCTTTGGAAAACATAGAAAAAAAGAAACATATTAGGTATTATAGTCATAACAGTCAACATATGATATTTGGAGCGGAAACAAGTATCTTTCTTGCTTATACAATGCGGTTTTCCTCCTTGGTAATAATTAGTCACTTGTGCTGTGTTATGGTTACGGATAACATCAAAACATAAACATAGTCCAAAGGCTATTAGGTCAGAACATACTTCCTAGAATGTTTAAATGAACCTTAACCTACGTTTTAATAAATTAAGGTTAACTTAATTCAGATAGGAGGTGCAAGCACGTAATTCATGCCCTTAGAGTATGGTCAACGGCGCCTAGCCGTTTCAGAAGATTACATATACTTGAGCAAATTCGACCGGTACCGCCGTGGACGGGTGGTCTAGTTAGTCAGGGCGTCAGCCGCGATATCTGAAGACGCCAGCTCGAAGCTGGCCTCGGACGCCGGAGGACTCGGCCACTTTTTCTGAAGTATACATCTATTTCAGTTTATCTATCTAATCAGTTCTGGTGGTCTCGCGAAAGGCTTTCAATCTGGACGTGGCGGATTCAAAAGGGAATGAGGGTTTTTGCTATCGAATTTTTTACTAGATGGCACCACCGGTTAGTGACAGGTATTTTTGACAGTAGCTGTCAAAATACACCAATAAAAAATTATTAAATATGATTGGTGGATTTTGACCGACTTGCGGCCATCTTGGCGAGCAAGGTGGTTAGGTTTCGTGATTAACTTCTTATTTTTTGTTCATTTTCGTGATTCAGTGTGTAATATATAGCTTATTCTGCAGTGATTTAACGAACTAGTGGGCAACTAATGAAGAATTGATCTCGAAACGGGTGTAACCCCTGTTTGAGTTAGATATCCGTTAGTCCACGTGCTGTTTGTAGGGAGTAGCTATCTCCTTATAAAAAGCATAACCTCACCGTACAACGTCCAGCTCTTGGAGCAAAATTTTAAATAATTAACCGTACACTTGTCGTCTCTACTGTGACATTGGCAAAATTGTCCCAATATTGTGGACAGAATGCCATTTATTTTAAAAATTGAATTGAATTGGATTTTGACCGCTGCTGTCAAAAAGATCTCTCGCCACGGTGCTGCCATCTAGTTAGTGAAAATCTCGATCGCGGAAACCCTCATTACGGAACTATGTCATTCATTACGAAGTGTCAGTTAAGGGGCTCCCTGGCGCCAATGACCTTCGATCTGAACCCCTTAGTTTTCTAATGAGTTTTATATCTTATCATAGTGTCAGTAACGTCCTTAATCAATATAGTATCCTATATTAACTTCAATGTTCATCGTCATCGAGATATTTCACATCAAAGTCGAGCAATGTTAGGCCAAAAAAGTGGTTTTCTGGTCATAACTTTTGTGTTAATTAGTTTAAAATAAAAACCTCTCTTCAGTTTTTAGAGACGTCAAAAACGAACCTTAATATGTAGATTTTGTATATGTAAGAGTCTTCACGGCATTCGAATATCGAAAAACGTGTCTTTTTAATCCATGTTTAAAAAAATCATTAAAAAATAAGTGCTCATTTATTTCAAAATCTGGCTCTACATAATGGAGATAAAAGATTAAAGAACCGATAGCCGTTTATCTTATAATTCTATCTGTAGTGCAAATGTAGGAATATCGACTCAAAACTGGTCAAAAATCGGTAAAAAACGTGCGGAGCCCCTTAATATTCACCAGTTGCTTTTCGAAGAAGTGAATCGTAAAGAAACCGAACATCCAAAATAGGCATAATACTATTAAGCTTGTTTTTGCATGTTGGGCATTAAGTTATGTCTTATGTAGTACCTATAGGTTAGCATGTTTACTTTAGCTGTTAGTGCTGACCAAAATAAATAAACAAAATACAAAATTTCCCCCGGGTTTGACCTTACGGTCAAATGGCAATAAATTTTGCCCAAACTAGTGCCTGAGATGATTTTTGGGGTTACCAAGTTGAACTCAGGCTCCATTGCGCTCTGACAAAAAGCCAGCACATTCTAGGAAGAATTTGTATCTTGTAGAACTAAGAAATTCCTTCGCCACTACGCTTCGCTATCAAGAAAGGTCACTATTCCATAGTATGCGTTATGAGTGATTATTTACGTATGGAATATTTGAGATAGGTTTCTGGGTAGCGTTATCAGCATACTGCAGATTCCGATGCTGTCATGATTATACATATCGTGACCTTTTAAGGTACCCTTATCTTAATAATTTAATAATTTTAAACAAAAAAAGAACCGACTTCACTTAGGATCCGCTATTCCAAGAGGAAGTGGCCGAGTTGCTGTAAAAAATAGTGAAATCACTATAGGTGTGCCTATAATAGTTGAAGAGTTCCCTCGATTTCTCCAGGATCCCATCATCAGATCCCGACTTGGTGACAATGGGACCATCTAGGGGTTATACCTGTTCGATTCAAAAAAAAATTTTGAAAATCGGTTCACGATTCACGGAGATATGGAGTAACATACATACAAAAAAAAAAAAAATTATGATAAAAAAAAAAAAATATTCAGTCGAATTGAGAACCTCCTCCTTTTTTGAAGTCGGTTAAAAAAGTACTTACTTAGGCTACTTTCACCTTCCCAAGAGCAAATGCCCGTGCTACTGTAAAAAATAAAAATCCCAGTTACGAGCTACTTACCTACATAAAAATTACGACCTAATGACGACTTAGTGAAGGGTTACAATGTGACCAGCAAATGTTAAATTAATATTAGAGTTGTAAAATGAAACAATTGAATGACGTGAATAAGGGTGGGTTAATTCAATTCAATTTTTAAAATATGGCATTCTGTCCACAATATTGGGACAATTTTGCCAATGTCGAAGTCGCTCCAAGAGCTGGACGTTGTACGGTGAGGTTAGGCTTTTTATAAGGAGATAGCTACTCCCTACAAACAGCACGTGGACTAACGGATATCTAACTCAAACAGGGGTTACACATGTTTCGAGACTAATTCTTCATTAGTTGCTCACTAGTTCGTTAAATCACTGCAGAATAAGCCATATATTACACATTGAATCACGAAAATGAACATAAAATAAGAAGTTTTTCCCGAAACCAAACCACCTTGCTCGACAAGATGGCCGCAAGTCCTCAAAAGGGTGGGTCGCACCACGCACAATTAACAGACTCGTCAACGTTAAATATGGCGACGGAGCTGTCATCCCATAGAAAACCGTCAAACTTTTCATACAAGATTTTTTTTACGATTACGTTTACGTTCACAGACAGTTTGGTGCAACCGGCCCCAATTATTTGCAAGTAAAGAAAGTATTCATATTTTAATTAAAATATAACAATTTACATATCGCCCATTTTTAATACCGACACCGAGAACTATTTGAACGCCCCTCGTATATTCTACAAAATCTTTATGCATGGTTTTTATAGCGAGTATATGACTAGTGTAATTTGACCTTCGTATTCGGAGCAATTACGTTGATTCGGTAGTCTTGTTCACGCCGGTCAATTTTTAACAATGTACTCATTTTGCTAGTCACTTAGGCGTGATCGAGCGGGCATCGAATGCCCCAAAAGGTTCAGCTTCTTCAGCAAAAAGTACTGTTATTGCCATATAGAACTACCTTGTTTTATACTCTGCTGTACTACTATTCTCTTCTGTGCTGTACTGATTGAAATACTCTGTCGTGGGTCCAATAATTTCAACTGTTATCATCTTTTGCTGACTATACCCAGCTGCTTCGTAATCAGTAATAGTCATCGTCAATTCTGCGCACGCAACATTTCGCGCGATTTATTAAATAATATAATGGCTTGATAATGATGTTTACAGAGCGTTTCGTATTTATTTATTTATGTCATCACATTCCATACAAGCATGTTCACGGTTTAAAGTATTTGTCATATATTTGTGCTGTCTAAAGTTAGCAGACTCATAAAGATGTGGATGTACGAGTACTTACCTACGAGTTACAATTAAATACCTTGGCGAAGAATTTTAAAATACGAAATTGTTTTATACATTATAATTATGTACAGTCGCCATCAAATATATCAGAGCGGCCAGGGTACTCAAAATATCTGAACATGCACTTTATTCCCTTGACAATTGAGGCGTTGTTCAGATATTTGTGACCACCTTGGCTGCTCCGATATATCTGATGGCGACTGTACCTACCCGATTGCGTCCAAATCTGTTTAGATATTTTTGTGCGTTTGAGCAACCCACAAACTTTCTTATTTAAAAATTAAACTATACGTTCAACATTTTCTGTTTTATTTTTAAACGATTAGCGGTATTATTATATGAAGAAGAGAAGGATGGGTACAGAAATAATGACATTATTACTGACAGTGTCTGGACCGCTATTGGCTGTTATCGATCTATCTACGTGTAAAAATATTTAATACTGAAATAAAATCTCAGTACAAAACAAGTAAATAATACCATATTTACTTTGGCCGAGAACTGAATCCACGACCCAGCCAATGAGGCCAATAACCTGCGTAAGAAAACCGATCCATTACTGAACCAATATTAATGAAGTTTTAATAATAAAGCAAACATAACTTGGCACATATAGTTCTTCTCACGCGTATCAATTAAATGTAGTTTTCAAATGATTTTATATCTTATTTGGTTCAGATAAAGTTGGTTTACAAGTTGGGATCGTAAGTACTATTTAGGTATAATTATCGGTTTGCTAAGTAAGTCAGTTGTGGCAAAGATGATAATACAAATGTGTGGTGAGTGAGGTAGTGTTAACGATGTCCAAATCAGAAAATTCGAAAAACTAGTGTAACCGTGTTCATTTATTGATCTTATTGCTACATGTCACTGGATATAGATAGGCATTTCTTCTCTGGTGCAGTAGTGGTAGGTGAACGCAAAAAAAACCGCAAATCGATGTACAGTTTAGCCGTTTGGAACACACATACTAGAAAGGTTAGGTCAAAACAAAATTTTTTACCCGCAGTTCTTAAAAAAAAATCCCTTAGGAGGAGGGTGCTGATTCATAATTTTTTTGTATGGGTTTTTTTTTTCTAAAACCAATCGTGTGTGGTAACATATGAAAGGGCTTTTTGAGGCGGTTCTAAAAATATACCACATCATTACATTTCAGACAATTTTTTTAATTCAAACAAAAATAATTTTCATAACATACCAAGTTTGGGCTCCTCCAGATACGATAAATAAAAATAAATTATGTCTGATGATTTTTTTTAATGTTGCTTAAATTAAATTATAAATACGAACTGTTTAACTTGTTTTAACATATAAAATAGTCACGTTTACATATACACGGAAAAAAAGCTTCCGGGATATTCTCAATCCAAGACATTATTATTATCTTGGAAAAATTTCCTCGTGACAAGTTTTTTTTTTTTACCAAAAATATGATTCTTCGCTTAATAAAACCACCTTTTCTTAAAATAGACATACAAAAATGTATTGTTTCAAGAGTAATTGAGTAAATAAGAGAGATTGTACTTTAATCAAACAAGTATTATCTTAGGTAAAAGAAAACTAGAAAATCTGTAAGAATATATTCGCTTCGTTATATTTAAAACTTTATTTTATTTTCGTTAAGATAAATAAATAATTCTCACGAGGAAATATTTTCAACATAATAAAATAATGTCTAGATTGAGAATATCCCGGAAGCTTTTTTTTCCGTGTACCTACATATACTGACATAGCGCATACCGGCAATCGTTACCGGAACATTTTTATGCAAGTACCCGCATATTCATAAGTATGTACTATTACGCGATCTCGATAGGGGTGCACTTTGTATAAAATGTCAATGTCAAGTTTTTCTGATTGCTTTTTTACGGAAATGGAAATAAATTCATTTCCGTTGAGTACTTAGTGTTGAAATATAGGTTCATAGTACAAAAATAATATAAAGGATGTATAGTTATATATTACATTCAACCTAAGACTCAGCCTCTTTACTGATCTGTTTATTACTCTTTAGATCTGTCACTCTTGTATTAGGTGTCAGACGGTGCTGGCTTCCTTGTGTATGGTTTCCAATATATAATTATTGAAACTGATATTCATGTATTTCCTTTTGAGCTCATAATCCCAATAGGTTATGGGCCCAGAGGACTCTGCTAGATATCTGTATTAATAATTCGTAAAAATAAATTACGAAGTGAAAGACCGAAAAAATTTTGACAGTGAAAGACAACGTTTTTGTTTTGAAAGCAAAAATGAAAATTTTCTCACGTCAGAAATTAAAATAAACTATAAATAAAAATATAGTGATTTAAAGTACTGGATCATCGCATGATTACGTGAGTTGTACTCAATTAAAGCTATACATTGGCCAAAAGTTCATACTGCAAACAAGCGTGTGGAAGAAATACAACGCAATTACCAGAAGTATGATAAGTAGTAAAGTATTTATCTGATTCCTATCTTGTTCTTGCAAAACGAGAGCATTGCCAATATTTTAAGGATTTCGGCGCTGTTTAGGAGCCAAAGAGCTTTGTCAAGCTGTTGTCTTTAGATTTATAAGCTGTTGTTTGGAAGGGCTACAAGTTTTTACACCTTCTCTTGCACTGGAGATTTTCTGTTGAAAGACCAGTGACCATTACACGAAGTTGAGCCATGATGGACTAAATCAAACGCTGTGTATTTCAAACAGCTGATCTTGGATTTGACAGCGACAGATTTGTACCAACTAATCTTCAGGCTTTGCTTGCTGATGATGCTTGATGAAAGTGCTTTACATTTACTCCATTACGTGACTACTCGTAATTACGATTACCTCGAAGAAAAGCTTCAAAGTTTATTAGCTTTGTTGGCAGTAACAACTTTTCTACATAGGTATTGAAAAAACCACTCACTGTTACGAAAAATGGTTAACAGCAGTTATGTTATGAGAAGGAAGATTACTAAATGAATGCTAATAATAAGAAGGATTATCACCGTGAAGAATGGTGAACCATCCGAAAAGAAGGAAAGAAAGATAACATTACAGTCTTTTAGCTTGAATCCATACATCTATTCAAACGATGGATTAGTATTCATGGCTGGAGAATAGAGAGAACAAAACATTATTCTACTTGGTTGGACGCATGATCATCGGACTTCGCCGTGAAAAGGGATGATCTCTTTTTCATGCTATTAATTGTTATACGCTCCTTAAAACTCAATTGCTAATAATTACATTAATTTCAGCTACCTCGTTCATCTATATTCGAGAAGGTCGGAGGAGAAGGACGTGATACGTGTTCTTATGTTATGTCGTGTCGACTGTCGACATGTCTCCAACGAATTGAATCCGCCTTGCACAGTCCTGTTTGATAATCAGGTTCTTATTTCAACGAGGTGCTTAAATGTAAAGAAATGGAGGTAAACTACCACTTAAGGTAGGTGGAATAATTGTTTAATTGCTATAAATTTTAAAGCAAATGTAAATAATATGATACATGTTACCACTAAATCCCACGTATGCAATACCTTATAAAAATGCTTGCTACTTTAACGTTAAATTCTATCTATGATAAACAAGAACATGTTTAATACCACCACATTATATTGTAATTGTTGATTTATGTAAAGCATACAAATAGGGGATAAGAAGAAAATTGAGTATCATTTTGAAAAGGCAACATGTGGATATTGGACATTGTTATTGATTGATATATACAATTGCCTAGTTGGTACTATTTAACGACCAATTATTTGATAACTGAGTAATAACTGTGCTACAAATATTATGCAAAAATTGAGTCAAACATTATTGATAATGTTAATTTCAAATATTATTAATGTGTACTGTGATGACACGACAAGGAAAAGAGCATTTATTCAGTAAAAAGTCTACTTTCTCGTACGTAAGATACCTTAGAGTTTTATAGACATAGCGATCTGTATTCCTGTGAGCCGTAGTTAAAATAGGTATCTCTTGACGACTAACAACGTCAACGTAGTTAATTTATAATTTATGACAACTAAACGGATTATGTATATGTATTGCTGTTTTGGAATGTTGTAAATATTAATCCCGACGTTTCGAGCCCCATTCCAGCGCTCGTAGTTGCGGGATAGAAAGAAAAATATTTACTTATTCATATCGTTGTCAAAATAAGTTGCTCATAAGGTAACACAATTAAAGCTCTTAATGTAAATAAGTATATTGTAGCATATAATAGAATACTACACAAACTTATCATGATAAAAGTTGTTTTGGCAAATGAAGGGAGAAAGTGGGAAATAAATCATGGAGAATCAAGTGTTAGCACTTTTGTAACTTGTTATGTACTAAATACGTAAAAGATGAATATCTTTATTTATGGTCAAATGTAAAACGTATTTTGTAATAGAATATGGACTATGGTCAGTTTGGATGTTGTTGTACCTACTCAGTCAGAAATGAAATCGTGGACGAGACTGCCTTGTTCAGTCTAGGCCTCTTCAGAAGCCTAAGAGAATAGTGGAAATTCTCGTAGTAATAATTAACTGATATATGTCGTGTGTTGAAATCAGTAAATTGGTAATTGTCGTAATAAACTGATAGTAGTGTCCATAGTGATGCGTCTAAATCAGTAGTATATATAAAAGTCCCGAAAGTCTGACGACTAGAAATCAGATAGCTACCTAAATCTGATATGTACAACAACTGTACTGAGGCCAATAAATCAGATAGCTACCTAAATCTGATATACTGTAACAACTGTCTGAGGACGACTAGAAATCAGATAGCTACCTAAATCTGATATGTGCAACAACTGTCTGAGGACGACTAGAAATCAGATAGCTACCTAAATCTGATATGTACAAAATCTAGTTAGTCTGAAAAATCACAATGTATCTAATAATTGTGTGCACGTAAACGAAGTTACAATTCTTATGTTGAACCATGATAGATTGTTACCACGAAACGAATGACAACCTTACTCCCATTAAATGATGACTAGATAGTCATGCTTCCTTGAGATGACCAAATTACAAAGCAACTTGTAGGTACTGTTATGGCAAAAGTTAAGTTTAAATTCTCGTTTTAAATGAATAATGTATATTATAAAGAGAATGAATGTTATTGACCAAAACTCAATTGATAAGTAGTACGGTACGTCAAATCAGATATAAAGCACAGAATACTAAAATGCAGAAGTTGAACTCAGAATGAATGATAAATAAGTGGTTCATACAGGTAGCAAGGTAACTAAAGTCTACTTAGTATAGGATTCACAGACAGTTCAAGAAGTATAAATAAACACTGTATACTTTTCGAGGTTTAGAATTGACTATAGACGTATGTCTTATATGTTAGTTACTAGAGAAGTGAATCTAGAACCAAGGAAACTAAGAATCTTTAAAAGTGTACAGAGAGTTTAACTTGTGTGAATTTAACAGAGGCTTGCCGACATGCTCAGTTTTCAAATTGTTATCTATTCATAATATTTAAAATGGCTCTGAGCTCTATACACTGAGTCTCTTTTAAAACACAAAACCTAAGTGACGTAAATATACATTTGACAGAGATTTATGAATAACGGCAATAAGTAGTGCAATATTTGTCTTGAAGGTTGTTCATTAATTAAATAATTCAACGATTACTGTTTGGGTTGGGCTGTCAATAAACATTAGTTAAACTCAAGTTAAACCTATACACTCATTTTTAAACTACTATTTCCTGGAACCACTCTTTACATACATAACATTCCATAGTGTATACCCATAAGGGATCACTACGATCATTTCATGCTTATCTTATTGAATGTAACTATTCAAATAACGCATTCACTGCCAGGGGGCGTGGCCTCGGAACAAACTTGTATGACGGTGGACGCACATGTGCGTCGGGGGCAATGAATGTGATAACAAAGCTAAAATTGGTAAGTAAGCCCAATAACATACAAGTTATGTCTAGTTACTATCGAACCGCTATAAACAGACATTTACGCCCATTGACATTTTATAAAAAGATGAGTTTATAAAAACTCTTATCGGTTTTGTTCAAGTGATATGTCTGTAATATAATATCATGCAGAAATCGATGGCATATTTAGTATCTTCTTAGTAAAATGAATTTAAATGTCAGATTTTAATGACATAAAGTTATAGTTTAGTTTATATATATGTACAGTCAGCAAAAGAGGTATACATAAAAGTTTGTATGTAATAGAGATTACTTATCTCAGGAACCAAACTAGTTAATTAACTAACAAATTAAAATGTGACTGTTGTCCCATGAACCATAAAAACCTCTTATATTCAAAAACACTACAGCGTTCATAAAAATATAGCGCTCCTGATACATCTGAAACTTTAACTACAAACTGATTTATTATGATAAATAATATCCAATGATGTCAAGTAGAAGGTTTAGAATTGACTTGATAGTTATTCAAATATTATGTTCAATTAATATTTTAATTTAATGTTCTTTTAAGAACAAATTGAATTAAGTAAATTAAATATGTACGTTTACACATATATTTGACAATGTAATAATCATTCAAAATATATATAAATATATATATATGTGTTTAGTTGTACTGTTAATAAGTACACTATCTTGTTAAAGATTCATCAATGGAAATAAATCCAAAAGTATCTTATTGACTCTACTGGTCTGATTGAGGTTTTTGGGTTTTTCCTTAATCCTATAGAATGCTAAGAATCCTATAGAACGAATGTTAGACCATGGCATTGTATTCCCAGGAAACACTTGGAAGTCACATTGTCTGTTAGGGACAATATATTTTTGATTGTATACATGGTGATTATTTTTGAGGGGGCGTGTTGAAATATAGGTTCATAGTACAAAAATAATATAAAGGATGTATAGTTATATATTACATTCAACCTAAGACTCAGCCTCTTTACTGATCTGTTTATTACTCTTTAGATCTGTCACTCTTGTATTAGGTGTCAGACGGTGCTGGCTTCCTTGTGTATGGTTTCCAATATATAATTATTGAAACTGATATTCATGTATTTCCTTTTGAGCTCATAATCCCAATACTTAGTTTGTTGAATAGTAATGTTTGAACGATTTGTATACCTAGCCACTTCGTTTTTTAGGATTATAAAAATAACGGTCGATTCAGTTTCCGCCCACGTATCAGCCATATTAGGGAAAAATTTAAACGAAACTAAGTTATGTTTGCATATGCGCATCACTAATAATAGATATGTCCGCCGGATTTCCGGATTAGATCCGTCCGTGTATGGCACTAGGTATTTAGATGTGTCCGCAGACAAATCCGTGTCCAATTCGCGCCATACACGGACGGATCTGTCCGCCGGGCATATCCGTCGAACAAATCCTGTGGACACATCTGTGCGTGTATCTCTAACTAATGTCCATTTATTAGTGATACGTATGAGGCAATAAGAGAAAAAAAGAAGTTTTCCAGAAATCGCACGACGCTAATCGCAGGATTTTTCCAATCTTAAAATAATTATAATAAATAAATAATAAATATTTGGGGACAATCTTACACAAATCAACCTAACCCCAAACTAAGCAAAGCTTGTACTATGGGTGCTAGGCGACGATATACATACTTAGATATATAAATACATACTCATATAAATAGAAAAACATCCATAACTCAGGAACAAATATTTGAGATAAGCACACAAATAAATTCCCTGACCAGGATTCGAACCCGGGACCTCCTGCTTCGTAGGCAGGGTCACTACCAACTGGAGGCCGTGAAAAAAAAACGTAAAAAAACGAAGTATGGTATTTTGAAAAGTTTTTCATTTCGTTAAGGCTGTGTCGATCATCCAGTGGCCATTTACCAGTGCCAGTTACCATGATGGAGTATACAAATTAATTCGTTCATTAAAAAATACAATCCCCCAATGAGCGCGCCACTGCCACTGGTCGGTCGACACAGTCGAAGAAGCAATTTAAGAGTCGCCAGGACGCTCGCGTTCCCATACAAACGTAGTTTAGCTCTCATTTTAAAACGACATGCTGTAGAACCACGAAATTTGGCATGGACATTCTATTAGTACAGATCTATGTCGGTAATTCGTTTTCGTTGCTAAAAATGGTACTTAATACAAAAAAAATACAGCCAGATACAGATTTACATACAAAACTTATTTTTGCTATATTTTCTTTGTATGACAATTTTTAGCAACCAAAATGAATTACCGACATAGATCTGTACTGCTAGAATGCCCATGGTAAATTTCGTGGTTCTAAAGCATGTCGTTTTAAAATGAGAGCTGAACTACGTTTGTATGGGGACGCGAGTTCACGCGAGCGTCCTGGCGAGTCTTAAGTAAAGCTTTGTAAAACGCAGTCTTGTACTCTAAATTTTGAGTCAAGTTTCTAGCCGACACTACACGGTCTTATCAGAACTCGTGGGCGAACAATCTAGCGCACATATTGACGTCCTTATCTAGTGTCAATACGTGCCGCGGGTGGGAACGGGTCAGAATGACCATGTTACATTGGGTCAGAGGAGGTTATGAGGCTCATTTAATATTATGTGGAATGATATTCCGTTTTTTCTCAGTTCGTCTGATGCACAGAATACACAGCTTTTAAAGCACTTACGCAGAGCCAAATGCGAGGTAGTTCCGTAAGGTACAGTCACCGGCGATAGTATCTTCATACACGTCACATACTTTTGCGGCCTTCGTGTAGGAAGATACTATTGCCGGTGACTGTACCAGAATTTTTTTTTTAATAACAAGAGTATTTGCATACCCTAGCCTAGCCATTTAGATTTTAAGTTTTCTTTTTATGTATATGCTGCATAATATTGTAATTGATTGAAATAATTTTTTACAGTATTAGGGAAATGTTGTGTACAATTTAACTGTTGTGGGTACAGTAGGAATCTTTGATTATTAAACCAACCGGATGCGACACGCGCTCTCATTTCTATCGGAAAAAGTCTGCCGTTTTTTGCGGGGGAGGGGAACGTCAAATGTATGCGGAACGTCAAAATAGCCAGGACAAATAAACGTCAGTCCATACAATGAGTATGACCACTGGTCATACATTTTCGGCAGAGGGAACGCCTGTCAATGGCTACTCCGCAGGGTTTAAAGCTCTAAGGTAGGAATATTTCACTTTCCACGCGCCAGCCCCTTACATTATATATTTTTGAGTAAGTAATTTTGACAAATTTTGCCACCAAGGGTGGTCTAGAGGTTAACACATTCAGCACCGAGAACCCGACAGTCGGGTTCTCGGTGCTGAATGTGTTAAGAGCGTCTGCTGCAAAAGCTGAAAACACCAGTTCTAATCCGGTTTAGGATACCTACTGGAGGACTAAATGAAATCGCGAGGAAACCGGAACTAATCTAATAAAAAAAATAAGACTAGTCTAAGGTCAGATGGCAGTTGCTTTTATGAATACTTAGCAAATTTTTGAGGTTAGATTTCTAAGCGGACTCCAGGCTCCATTGGAGCCATGGCATCCCGCTCGGAATATTATTTACTTTTTCTGCAGTGTGTTTCTGTAATAGGAGCAATAAATTAAAACGTAGATTCTACTCCTCAAACCAGGAAACGTTAGTTCAGCGACTTTTAAAAATAACGTATGGTTTGATTTTTAGGACACTTTAAAGTTTTTTCGAACACGCAATGTATTCCGAAATTGACTATGCCTGTAGGGTGACAAGCAATGTCAATTAGACGGATTTTAACGTTCATTGAAAATACTATTTAGTTTGTATGAAAAAGAGACAATCTACAAAATACATATTTTTTTAAAGTTGTTGAACAAAAGTTTTGTAGTTTAAGGAGTAGAATCTATGTTTTAATTTATTGCTATTACAGAAACATACTGTATACTCGTATATCCAAAATGCATACTTTCTTATGATTTTATAAATAATATAGATAAGTTGTAAAGCCACTTAGTAATATTCGTGAATCGTTAAACAGTGTTAGATATGTTAGATAGTTTAGTCAATTAAAAGTTAATTAACGAACCCAGTTCTAACGACTACGTTATCAGATTAAATAAGAAATTAAGTGTTCTGATTAACTGTTACAGATTTTAATGTGATGTTCATTTGGTTATGTAATTATTGAACGATAATATTTATTTAATGTTCGTATACAGGGTGTCCCAGAAGTCGACGTCAAGCCGTGAATGGATGATAGACCAAGCTATAACGGTTATCAGAAAAATACAAAAAAAAATCTATCTCATAATTATTTTTCTCCCTCCTTGATTCGTGTTCCTCAGTACTGAGGGTCGTGACCTCCCTTCTGCATCACTCTCTCTCGTGCGATCTTTCTCCATCTGTTCCTGTCTCTGGCGGTGTGTAGAGCGTTGTGAAAAGTAGAGTCAAGAACGGTGCGGATCTGGTCAGACCAACGTATAGGGCTGCGTCCACGAGGTCTTTTCCCATCTACTTTGCCGGTCACGATGAGTCTCTCCAGGCTGTCACCATCTTTCCTAGCAACGTGAACGAAGTATTCAAGGACTCTGCGTAGACACTCGGATGATAGCCGCGAGAAGATTTTAAGTTCTCGCAATATGGAGACGTTAGTCCGAAATGCTGTCCAGGGGATCCGGAGCATCCTTCTCCAGCACCACATTTCAAAGGCGTCAATGCGTCTGTGGTCTGCAGCTTTCAGTGTCCAAGTCTCGGCGCCATACGAAAAGATCGAAAAGATCGAAAAGATTATTTTTCTACACATAACAAATTTCAATTATATATTATCCTACGCGAAAAACGTAAGGTGCGTTGGGGTAAGATTGAAAGGGTTTTTGATGAGATAAGTACTTAGTGCTTTCTTTAACCGACTTTAACGACCAGGTACATTAATCTATGTTTTTAATAAAGAGAACATGTTTTTATTTATATTCAATAAAAAAAAATTACGTCACTCTGGGCGGTAAGTGAGATGTTCCGCCCACGGGCTCAGCGGCAAATCTCAATTCACACCCAGGAGAAGACGTTGTGTACGCACCACGGGCAGTAATAAAGAAGGCCTCAGATCGCGTGTTTATGGCCCTTACCTTCGGTTCGGACCACAAATACCCGCGATCTGAGTCGTTCTTTATTTTACCGCCCTAGGTGCGTAATGTACTATTGCGATACTTTAAGCATTAAAAAAACTTTGACTAAGAAACCTGAGTCAAGATGAAAATTGGAATGGTGATGGGGTTAGATCGATACAGCTTTAAAATCGTTTATAAAAATTGCGAAAATTGCGAAAACCGGAACCCTCGGTGCGCGAGTCCGGCTCGCACTTGGCCGGTTTTTTTATTTCTTAAAAATTCTACTTATGTGTAGGTATAGCTGCGGTTTCCGAATGCGGTGGCGGTGTGCAAGCGAGATAGCGCTCTGCATGTGTATATCATTAATATCATTACATCAATATCATACGCCAGTGTGAGATAATTTAATCTGGTTACAATAACGAAAGATTTTCAAACCGTCACCTTGCTTTCAATTTCCCTTACTTGACTTTGACCTTCATAAACAAAAAGGCTGTTGACAAAAGAAGCCTTCCGTATGAATCAATGATTGAATCATCCGTTTTTGATTACTCGGCAATATGAGCACGTGGGGATGGCGTTATGCAATGTTGCGACAAGAGTGTCCCAATTTTTTTTGGTGACAGTTTTACTTATAGGTAATGATAACCCACGTTTATTGCACATACTTTTATAGAAATTAATGCTAATTTACAGTCGAATTCATACTGTGAGGCTTGTGTTTGTAGGTTATCACATAGTTTTTCTATTAGTAACCCGAAAAAAATATTAGACTAGAAATCTATTAATTTCAAAATCGATTCCTCATTAATTTCACTTGAGTTACTAAGTAACTTATGAAAGACTGCTCAATATTTTTCAAGTCACGTTCTTAGATTTATTATTTGACTACGCATCAGTATGACCGAATGCGTAGCAAGCCAATAGATATGGCAATCTATTCTGACCCAATAATATATAAAAAAGTAACAACACTTAGACAAAACTTAAACAAGTCTGAAACCTAATTCTTCTTCCAGTGCAATCTTTTACCGAAAATCCGCTGTCACAAGGATAATATACCGCTTTTGGATGCCAGGCGAAACAATAATCGTGTGTTGTCTTTAAATCATGTTCGTAGACTCTTGAGGCTTGAATTCAGATGAGATATCATTGTAAGGAAGACCCTAAAAACTTACCGAAAATTGAAATAATACAGACTGAATAATTTAAAACAAAAAAAGAAACGACTTCACTTAGGATCCGCTATTCCAAGAGGAAGTGGCCGAGTTGCTGTAAAAAATACTGAAATCACTATAGGTGTGCCTATAATAGTTGAAGAGTTCCCTCGATTTCTCCAGGATCCCATCATCAGACTCTGAGTTGGTGACAATGGGACCATCTAGGGGTTATACCTGTTCGATTAAAAAAACAATTTTGAAAATCGGTTCACGATTCACGGAGATATGGAGTAACATACATACAAAAAAAAACAATGATGGTAAAAAAAAATTCAGTCGAATTGAGAACCTCCTCCTTTTTTGAAGTCGGTTAAAAATAATTATGTTGCATAACACCGCCCACTTACACGCTTAGGTCAGTAAGAGTCTAATGTCATGACACTTATGAGTGTGTACCTTGACCTAATCGTCATTCATGACTCAAGCTGACATTTGATACGAAATTATTTGAAACTGTATGCCTACTCTGAATTATTCGTGAATAAATAACAAAATATTTAATTCGATGTATCGAAATGTGTTTGTATTAAATTGTACCAATGCTATAATGAATATGAAGTTATGGATGGTTCTAAGAATTGATAAGACTATTTATAACAAACTTAGGTACAAAACTAAATAAACTTACAATAAAACTTAAATATAAAATCGCGGTTGATGGTACCCAGAAGTGTACACGGGTACGGGTACATCGATCGTAACTACACGCGGGTCGACCCGTACTTTGACGTGTAGCGCAGTTTCGAGCCGTGCGCTTTTAGAAATAATTATAAATCGGGGCATCGGGGATGTTCGCCGCGGCGCGTGTGGACTGTTTCTATACCACCATGCGTGCGCGCGCAGCATCCCTGGTGCGGCGGGTGCGCAGCAGCCCCAACAACATTCTGCGAATGATAGCGGACAGGGTTGACTGCCCCTACATGTCGCACTGCGAGGGACTCCATGCCCCTATCAGTGTTGTCCTTTTTTAAAATTATTAGGCTTATTTGAGTGTATTAACCCCTTAGCATGTAAGTCTTACTAATGTGATATGTGTCAATGGTTAGGTAAAAATATTCATTTCATTTTCATTTCATTCATTTCATTCATTTCATTTTCATTTCATTCATTTCATTTTCATTTCATTTTCATTTCATTTTCATTTCATTTTCATTTCATTTTCATTTCATTTTCATTTCATTTTCATTTCATTTTCATTTCATTTTCATTTCATTTTCATTTCATTTTCATTTCATTTTCATTTCATTCATTTCATTCATTCATTCATTCATTTCATAAATATAAGTTTCGGGTGTTCTGATCTTAGGTAGCACCAATCGGATCACCACTGCACGGCCTGTTTCTCCATGTATCCGTGTAATCGTGTACCCGTGCACCCGCGCACCCGTATACTCGTGAACCCGTGTACCGTACACGCGGGTTGGCGGGTTCGTGTAGTTATTAGCACTGCCGGGCTTAAAAACACGGGTAAGTACCGTGTGTGTGTGTTTACACGTGTTTAGGGAGCTCCATACGAAACCCTAAAAAGGAGGTGAAATTATTTATGGCTGGCTCTACATGATGGGCCATCATAGGGACGCAGCTATACGACGGAACGAGATCGCAATATCGTTAGCTCCCTCTAACGCATAGCTGCGTCCCTATGATGGCCCATCATGTAGAGGAGCCATATGACAGAACAATCCAGTCAATCAACAAACAAACTTGGAAAAAGTCGCGGTCAAAAACTAGTTTATTAATAAGGTAGGTATGCTTGAGTCAGGAAAGGTGTCTAATGTCGTCCATAAACGTAATTTCATGACCTAGAGTCACCAGTGAGTCAACTCAATATTTGACACCGAATTGATAGTGTGCAGAGACGTGAGAATAGTATACACTGGTTACAATACTAAGTTGAGGGACACGTGTGCGTTGTTGGATACGGACGTATAGTTGAATCATCGAGAGCGTGGAATTGCATATGTAGTAGTATTGTTTGTTTACAGGCATTCTATATTTGAATTTTCTATTTTCTTGTACTATCAGCATACAACCACTACAAATGCAATTAATTCCATCTTCTCGATAATTCAACTATATCAAGATCAGGGTTGATCAAAGTATTTAGTTACTTAATAGGGACTGCTCAAAACTGGAGCGTGGCAAGGTTTAGGTTGGTAGGTACCCACATCATCATAGAAACCAACAGCCATAAAAACACTGCAGGTATAATAATACCATTTAATATTGTTGTAAATAGGATATTAATATTTTGATCAATTAGCAAGTTCGAATACATGTATGCTTCATTCATAATACTCGTACTACGTAATTATTGTGTTGCTAATAAAAAAAAAATGCTAATATACCGGGTGTTTCCTGTAATAGGAGCAATAAATTAAAACGTAGATTCTACTCCTCAAACCAGACAATGTTTGTTCAACGACTTTTAAAAATAACTTATGGTTTGATTTTTAGGACACTTTAAAGTTTTTCCGAACACGCAATGTATTCCGACATTGATTATGTCTGTAGGGTGACAAGCAATGTCAAATAGACGGATTTTAACGTACATTGAAAATACTATTTAGTTTGTATGAAAAAGAGACAATCTACAAAATACATCGTTTTTAAAAGTTGTTGAACAAAAGTGTTGTTGTTTGAGGAGTAGAATCTACGTTTTAATTTATTGCTCGTGTTACAGGAAACACCCTGTATGTACATGATTCATAGGACATATAATATTATGTAAGGTAAACCGTATGCTTATTTCATGCCATAAAAGAAAAATATTTGAGCTCGTGGTGATGCCATTAAAAACTCTTTAAATGAAGGCTTATTAGCATTCCTTACTAATTATTTGTCTATGGCTTATAATATGATTGTATGTTATACATATTGTGTGAGGTAAGTAGGTCAGTACTAATAAAATTAGGTGTTCATTGATATACGATGTATTGTTTAGATTGCTTTATTGCAATGATTTGTTGAAATGGAAGTGATGAATATTTATATACATTTTGTCTGATTTTGCTTACGTAGTACTACAAGAAGGAATAGTTTATTTTATGAAATGAAAAACGTTTATTTGGTCCTAAAAGAAACACAAATAGAATACAAAAAACAACATGCATGTATATATCATCATCATCATATCATCATCATCTCAGCCATAAGACGTCCACTGCTGAACATAGGCCTCCCCTTTGGACCTCCATAAGCATCGATCGGAAGCGACTTGCATCCAGCGTCTTCCGGCGACCTTTATAAGGTGAAGCCAGGATTAGCAAGCTGAAGTGGCAATGGGCAGGCCACAGAGCAGATGGCCGATGGGGTCGAAAAGTGCTCGAGTGGAGACCACGGACTAGCAAGCGCAGCGTAGGACGTCCATGTATATATGTATATATACTATTTATTGCATGTAGGTATGTATGCCTAGAGACTTCCCATATCACAGGGGGTCGTTCGGCTTTCCTCTTAGTTCTTCGTCTTTTTTTTCAGTCTAGTAGTAGTAGTCTAACCCCCTTTCGAGAGTCGACGTCGCCCGAGCGCCTGCGTAGCGTCGACGCGGCGTTAACGCGACATCGACGCGACGTCTCACCAGCGTCGACGCGCAATAAAGTTTAAACAGTTGCTTAGTTATGAGCGTCAGAATATATAACAAAATACCTTTCGAATTTCGCACAATGAATATATTATTATTTAAAAAGAAACTATATCAAACAACTTTTATAGTCTTAATGCCTTTTTAGATATGGATTAAATGAAACAGCGATGATTTGTATTGCTTATGTTAAGATTTTATTTTATTACCTAATGACGATGTTTTTTTTTTAATAAATGTAGCACTCGTAAGAGTACGAGTAAAGATAAAAAAGATAAAAAATTAAAAGATATTTATTCTTCAATTTAGGCACATTACAATGCACTTATGAACGTCTGAGAGAAAAAGAAACTACCACCGGTTCTAACCCTACACCTCTGACCCGAGAAGTATTACTTATTACCGGCAAGAAACTCGGCGGGAAAAAAGTAATATGTGAAATATGTAAAAATTTGCATACCAAGTTAGGTTAAACATAGAAACCTACCACTTAAGTATATATTAAGACCTTATACGTAATGTAATGGTAATGTTTAACGCAAATAAAGTATCTTTATCTTTATCTTTATCTTATCTTTAAACAGATAAATATTCTTCTCTCTCTCTCACTCTAAGCCTTATAAAATAATCTGGGGCTCCTTTGTTCTTCCGCGATCAGAAAAGACTGTTCAGCTTTTCTGCGAGTGTATAACACTCGTACCCTTAAATGTATGATTAATGTCTTAAACACTCTCGTTGTACGTATTTACGAAAGATATTTGAGACCTTTAAAGCCTCCTAAGTACTTCCTCATTATAAAATAAATCATGATCTTGAGCTTTGAATTTACATTTGTATGAATATATTTTAATACCTACATGTTACCTTTGCGAATATTTATACATTGAATGTAATAAAAACCTTTGTCAGATTGTTAGTAACGAAGGGGATAAGACGATTCGTTATTTACGTACATTCATTGTTTAGGGGGGTAGGGGGGGGTACTATGTTTTACTTTTCCTTACAAGAGGATTTTTATTCTTGCTTATTTTATGTGCGTGGGGGGGGGGGGGTGGGGTTGAAAAGCAACGTAATTGCCTAAGGCGCAAACTTCCAATAATTTGGCGCTAGAACACAGTGAGTTCACGCGTGTTAAACACTTTACTTTTCATTTAGAATACAAGGAACGTAAAATACCAACATATTTATTTGACAAAGCCAAACTAAGATTTAATGCCCTAGTTACACCTACCGAGTACAGTGGCGAGTCAGTTGAGTACTCTCGACCGAGTACTCGCAAGGTGTAAACACATCGCCGAGTACTGGGCCGGGCCATTTTACTCTCTCGGCCGAGTGGCATTTTGCTGTCTCGCCACTGTACTCGTTAGGTGTAACCAGGCCTTAAGATAGAGTAAGTGAAGGGTACACGGAAAGAACATGTCTAGTCCCTTTTTTCGTAAAATGAGATTTTTGTATCAAAATGTAGAGCTTGCAATGAACTATTAGCAACAACTTCTGTAACAGCTGGAATTTTTAACATAAATCCACTTTTTAATTCATAAACACCTTCTAGTTACGAAAAGAGTATGGTTAATTGAATCGTTCCAAACTATAAAACCGCTATAACTCAAAATGTTGTCAAAGTGACTAGACATGTTCTTTCCGTGTACCCTTCAAGTATACTATTTCACGATTTATGTACTGTTAACAGCAGAAATAGATAAGTAAGGTTGTCAATAAAAAAAACGTGTTAAGATTATTTTGCACACTTAGCCCTCTTTACGGACTCCAGGTGGTAGGTACAATCTATTATGTAGATTGTTATACAAAGCGTAATAGATTTTTAGAATCTATCTACCCCAAACAATCTGTTTACCTGCAACAACTTTCATTCCTATTCACGTTTCTCAGAATTAGATAAGACCCCAAACTTTACCAAGGGACGCCATTGTATCAATCTAAACTGTGCATCTCAAAACATAACTTACCCGACTTCAAAACAGAGCAATCTGCAAGGCCCAGCAATAAGAACGATATCTTATAGTTTGTACAAAAATTACACTATCTACTGATTAGAATAAAATTGGCCATTTCATGTCAGCAGTAAGGCTGGCTCTACATGCGTTAGAGGGACCTAACGATATTGCCATCTCGTTCCGTCGTATAGCTGCGTCCCTATGATGGCCCATCATGTAGAGCCAGCCTTAGAAAGCACGATCCGTATCGAGGCCCAATTTAAGTCACAAAAAGTCCTAAACTCTTATACTATAACCTTGAGTTTTGAACCTAATGTCTTACGCGATAGAGTACAATTTGGATTTATATAGTTTTGGATGCAGAAGGCCCTTCGCATCGAACTATACAACATAGGTTATCTCTTCGTGTTTGTATTGTGCTTGTCAGTCCTTCCTTTTCACTCTAATTGGGAAATGTTTCTGTCTCGCTCGGCACATAACCGGTTCGCACGGACATGCCTGTCAAAGGAAACGAAAGAATAGCATTGATACGCTATCGAATTATGTGTTTTATCAATATGTTGGCCAACTGAGGGTGTACGTGCGACTTCAATGGTTAATTTTAACCTGTATCAGACGGCTGTGTGTTACGTAAGTGTGTCAGTTATTATTATTGTAATCACTACTTCGTCTTAAATCACAACATAATTTTTTCACGGTTATTAATTAGAGTTTTGAATTTTAGAACGTTTTTTTTTGCATGAAATTGATTAGCCTGACTTTCAAAGTTCAAGAAAAAAAATAATTTGTGCAGTTTCAAAACAATAACAAATTACTGACATTTTCACAAAATTCAAAATTCTATTGAATCTCTTTTGGTTAGGTAGGTAACATGAAGACAAAATATGTATGACTATTCTCAGCTCGTGATTTTGTTCGCGTAGAAGTAGTAAAACTTTTAACCCCCTTTTCACCCCCCTTGGGGGTTGAATTACTAATAATATTTTCTTAGTGGAGGTTAACGACATGATAAAATATAAGTTCTATCTTCAACGAGTATTGTCAGTTGTTTAATGATTACCAAATCTTGCTTTTAAAGTAATTCTTAACATTAGGAAATCTGACAAAAACAACTAGGTAACGAGACTGTCTCGTACATATAGATCAAATTATTACCAGTTTTATTTTTTGACTATAGGCTCGGCTAGTGCAACTACTAACTATGTTTGAATTACTTGCTGGCATATGATAACCCGTCAGGTATGCGTCTTAATGACGATACGAAACCACGTGTACAGATATCTAAACTATGTGCATTTGAATGCTATTTGTCTGACATTTTATATTTATTTATGTTTTAATGTATCCATATAATAGTAGGAATAAAATTAGGGGCTCTTGTGGATTGCCTTTAACCAAGTAGGCGTTTTTATTTACAGTCGCCATCAAAGATATCGGAGCGACCGAAGGACTCAACCATATCTGTACATATATTATTGCCTTGAATATAAAGCCGTTGTTCAGATATTTGTACTGCTCCAACATATCTGATGACGACTGTACGTACCGTTTTTCTTCGACGCAGACAATATTATATGCATTTAAAGGTTAGGCAATTATTATACTTAACACCTCCTTATGTAGGTACACGATATTATAAAAAAACATAAAACCTGTATAATCGTATCCATACAAAACCAACGCACTGTTTCGCTACGGGCAGAGATGCAGTTCCTAAGGGGGTACACCCGGCAAAAAGCTTGCCCGACTCCTGAATCACATGTGTCGACGACTGTATTTATTTACCAATTTCATCGAGTTTTTATTTTGGTGTTTTGTTCCTACTTTGTAAAAAACATATGCCACAGCTTGCTCATAAGTGTTTAGCAGAAATCCTTTTACGTTAATATTTCTCCCTGTAATCTAAATTGCCCCAGCAGTCTAAGTTACAGCGTTCGGCTACCAAACCCCGGCATACCAACAAATTTATTGGAACTACTAGGTATGTCATCTTGCTATAACATGCGGATAAGTAAGTAGCTTAGTAGGAAATAAATATATAAATAATTATTTACGCATTGTTTTTCGGAAAAATAATACATTGTGAGGCTTGCTTCGTTGTGAATTTAGGGATGTGTGGTATCTCCAATCTACATTACACTGGCTTAAATATCCTACTACGGCTCCCATAATCTAACCAAAAACCTTTTTGTGAGCGCCCTAAGCCCAATAGTGACGCATACATACATATAATATTTTGAAACCCCCATCTGTAAAATTCCCTCATTTACCTTACCTCCTATCCCATAATTCTTAGATTAATTTATATTTAAGCAGATCACCAAACCACCTCAAAAACTAATACCATCATTCAACTCCATCTCAACTCATAAGCTTTGAAGTCATCATAATAAAATCCCAATCCATTCCAAAACCTACCTCAACTCCTCTAAACAAAGTCTAAAATCATTTGCAACTCACCCGAGAGAAACCTCGCTTGACTGTAAGTTTATGCCTTTGGTCAAGGATATCGCAGTGCTTTTACCGGGTAAAAGGGCGTAAACGCCGTTGAAAATGCATGAATATAGACCGTTTTTAAGGAATTGCGCAGCGGAGTAACGGAGGGGCCGATGCTAGGTCCTTGGTGTTAAATAAGCATTCTGTAGGTACGTATAATATATTTGCGACGCGCTGTTGAGTTTGCTGTCAAGCGCTTTTGGCTCACACGGAAAAAAAGCTTCCGGTATATTCTCAATCTAAGACATTATTTTATTATGTTGAAAATATTTCCTCGTGACAAGTATTTATTTCCTTTAACGAAAATAAAATATAGTTTTAAATATAACGAAGCGAATATATTCTTACAGATTTTCTAGTTTTCTTTTGCCTAAGATAATACTTGTTTGCTTAAAGTACAATCTCTCTTATTTACTCAATATAGGTACCTACTCTGGAAACAATACATTTTTGTATTTCTATTTTAAGAAAACGTTGTTTTATTAAGCGAAGAATCATATTTTTGGTAAAGGAAATAAATACTTGTCACGAGGAAATATTTCCAAGATAATAATAATGTCTTGGATTGAGAATATCCCGGAAGCTTTTTGTTCCGTGTACGCACTGATCATCGGTTATTGAGTTTTGAGGTGATAATTATTGCTATAGGTATATAGAGTGACAACTTGATAAGACTAACGTACTTATATCGTGTCGTCAATATTGAATCTTCATTTGCAAAAGCTGAATATAAAATATTGCATAGTTATAGCGTAAAAAACAGTTTTCGTTTTATTTCTACTGAGGCACTGACATCTTTAAACTAATCTTCATTGGAAATTCTTAAGGGGATGAAATAGGCCTTGAAATTGAGGAATCCAGCAAAATTTACACAGATGACGTAATAGGCCCGGAGCGGATCCAGGATTTCTTTCACTTTCCTTCACAAAATATCTTGCGGTCCGCACATATAGCCTACATAACTAACACATAGTATACATAACTTGCGTATCAGGGGGGGGGGGGGGGCTGAATGAATAGGCCGACGATATTATACACACAATGACCCCAAAATGGCTCAAAAGTGCTGTAAGATCGACTCGAACAGCATTTTCTCTGACAGCCTTATATATTTGTGTACAAGACTGGCCAGTTACACATTTTCATGAGCCATATTTTCAGTAAATCTTGTTCGAGTCTGTACCTCCTTTATTTTTTATCGAAGTATATAGGTAATAAAATTACTAAAGATTCTTCCAATGTCTGCAGTCGAGAGTCCGAATAGTCTATTTATAAACAATGCTATGATTCATGTAAGGCAGTTATGGAATACTAATTATTGCTTACTTCAAATACCTAAACGTTGAATTGGCATAAATAGTGTGAAGTAGCAAGGTTTCATATTAAACTTAGTAAAAAAATATTTACTTAGTAAAACAAATTGGCAATATTTTCCAATACAACGCGTCAAATCAGCTAAGCTCTTTAAAAACGTCAAAATGATTTGTTACTTTTATGCACCACGATGGCGGCATGAAGCATACGGCCCGCCTGATGGTAAGCAGCTGCCGTAGCCGAGACCAAAAGTTGCAGGATTAGTACACGGAAAAAAAAGACTTCTTAATGTAAAGCAAATTTCTTCCATGCAAAGCAATAAAGTTTTAAATATAACGAAGCGAATAAGATTTTTAAATACAGATTTTTTAGTGTTCTTTTAACTAAGATAATACTTGTTTCTTTGAAGAACAATCTACTCTTATTTTAAGTCGAAGTGTTTCTATCAAGTAAAGATATTTTACACTCTTGGTGTAAAACACTATATTTGCTCATTTAAAAATCTTATTTCATCATATTGAGAAATTTATGTTAAACTGAAACTTTTAAATAGTGTCGGCAAATGAATATGGTCTGAGACCAAAAACAATTGTATTCAATTTAAGAGAATCATGTCTTTAAATCAATTAAATATTTGTTTTAAGTGAGACTCACGTCACATTCATTTGAGAATACGATTATTTTTATCCAAGAGAATGCAAATTATCACCTTAACAATACGGTTCTTTTGATATAAGAGTTCTCGTCAACTTCGTGTGAACTATTGACATTGTTAAAAAGCTTATACTAGAAACTTTGTTTTTTTAGGGCTAAACCCGAGAAACGAAGTTTAATTAAAAAGTGATAATACAATTATAAATTATGAATATCTCATACTCATAACTTATATGTAATTGTATTACCTAGTCTGTAATCGCTACTGCGAATTTCAATTAATCCTTTGCCAGACGCCTAGGGTCATGAAGTTACGTCGAACAAACGTTACCATGTTGTAACCTACACGCAGAGACATCTATAGGCGCGCAACGTAACTAAACTAGCGCAAGAAAATATTTACTTGAGATAAGATTTCAATGATTTTGTATAAAGATTAAAATAACTTAGTGCCAATAATTTAAAATTTCATTCGAAAGTAGTTGTTTGATCTAACGAAAAGAAAAATCTTCCTTACAAAGAAGAATTGATTTATGTGAAGAACACATTTGTGTTTAACCAGAGAAACTTACTTGCTATGAAAACGATATTTAGTTGCCCCGAAACGATTTGGATTACTTGAATCAATTTCTCCATATCAACTTATTTCAAGTAAATACTCTTGAAACAATATATTTTTATATTTCTATTTCAAGAAAATGTGGTCTTTTGAGCGAAGAATCATATTTTTGATAAAGGAAATAAAAACTTGTCACGAGGAAATATTTTCAAGATAATATAATGTCTTGGATTGAGAATAACCCGGAAGCTTTTTTTAAACATTAGGGATTATACAGAGATTATTTCGTTTATTAAGAAACACAATCCCCCTAATGAGGGCGCCACTGGACGGTAGACACAGTCTTAATGCTAAACACTAAACTGGCTAATTGCCATATTACAAGGCAAAAGAAGCCAGTACCTTGAAGGTACCTAAAATGAACACGGATTAATGAGACCTAAATTAAGAAGCCTTGTAGGCGGTCTAAGCTCCCTTGATAAAAAAATACTGATTAATGGCACTTAATTACGTAAACAAACGAAAGAAATATCTCATTAATTAAGACAATCACTGATCCCTGAGGATTTCATTATTCAGGTTCCAACTATACCGATTTAGGTTGCAAATTAAGTATACCTATTATTTTTATATGTTGAAGCACAGTCAGTAGCAGAAGTAGCTAAGCGGGTAGGGTGTTCAAAATGACCTACACACTCTTTTAATTTATTCTCTTAACAATAAAGTCGTGTCTAGCTTATTTTGAACACCCTACCCGCTTAGCTACTTTTGCTGCTGACTGTATTATTTCTTCATCATAAAATCGAACTCGCGGAGCGTAAGCGAAACTCACGTTCTTACAAACAACTCCAGACCAAACTATCACCTGGCTACTGGGACGTCTCGGCATTTGGATGGCTTTTTGATTTCGATAGTTTGTCCGACGATAACTTTGGTAACGTTTTTCTGATCTTTATGAAATTTCTTGAGGCTGTAGCAGAGATACATAAAATTTGTAAGTTCGTATATGAGCAGGATCGATCAAGTGGTTATGGAGCTAGAAGGAGAAAAAAAATCCTCCTTAGGGTTTTGTTATATTGGTCAACTCGTTTGCAAGTAAATCGCGAGTTCTCAGTTCGAGGCGTGCTACTATTTTTATGAAGGAAACCAACAAAATTAAACAAATATGGCGGTTATCACACTGACGACGGATCCGCATGCGGCGCCGGTGCGCGAGAGAGATAGCGCTCTGCATGTGTATAGCGCTGTCTCGCTCGCACACCGGCGCCGCATGCGGATCCGCACCAGTGTGATAACCGCCTAAGGACAGTTACCGCTAAGTCAAGTTAAGTTAACAGTTAAGCCTTATTTAATAATAATAATGCTCTTTGTTATCGTCATTAGATACCGCTGTTCCATTTGATGCGGTTTTTCTTAAGGTTAATAACTACATAAAAAATTAAACTTTAATAAGTACTGTTAAAAGAAATACACTTAAGTCGTGTTTATCAAATATTAGTGGCATTTAACTAATGAAACGTTATATATAATAAGTAGATATGGACTATATTTAGCTATGTAGCTAATACTCGGGCAACGAGTATAACACAGTCGCCATCAAATATATCGAATCAGCCAAGGTACTCAAATATATCTGAACATGCACTTTATCGCCTTGGCAATAGAGGCGTTGTTGTGACCACCTTGGCCGCTCTGTACTTGTGTGTAATTCACGAATAAATGTTTCTTCTTCATTATATTTCTTTAATAAGAATCCAAAGTATTGCGACTGAGAAGTTCTGTTCTTCTTTTACCTATCCTTTTCACTAATGGAAATTTGAAATACAGGGTGTAATCTAAAACGTGATACAAGATAATCAAACCTGAATCTATTCATGATATTATATTGAGCAAACATTATTATATATGAATAATATATGCACGACACTTTTCGGAAAGTACAAATAGTTAATAATAATGTAATAAATCAACACAATCAATTCAGCAGTTAAAGTTGGTCTATGTTATGGCTTTGTATTGGAGTGATATACTTCCCTTTAAGATTTCTTTTTATGTAATTAAATATATCCTGTATAGTTGATATTGACATTAATTATAAGTTTAAAATAACACTTACAGGCCTACAACTGTTTATTCAGGGTACCAGTGGAAACATATCTTGATTTTATTGTTATAACGTCTTTTATTGGTCAATTTTCTTACTTGCGACGAGCAATTTGTTTGACTTGCACTTGCACACTGTCATTCTTGTACTGTTTCCTACCAATAATACTTACAATCATTTAGCATGTAATTTAGGGATAACTGTTATTGGCCATCAGTTATGTAACCATATGTATGTAATATTCTTATTTAAGGCTGTTGTTGTCCTGAATATAAATAAAAAAAAAAAAATATTGAACAACTTTTACTATGGGAGCAACTTTGTAAAAAAAAAAATTGAGCTGCTCCATAGAAAAAGTCAAGGATAGGTAGACGAAAATGTATGAGAAGTTTATTTTTTTTTGTAAATTTACAAAGTTGAGCCCATAGTAAAAGTTGTTCAATATCATGAATAGATTCAGGTTTGATTATCTTGTATCACGTTTTAGATTACACCCTGTATATCATATCGTCACTTCTTCGAAAAAACTCTTATCTCTCACTTCTTTTTTAGGTTAAAACGCAGTAACTCTAAACGCTTCGCATATATAGTTACCACATTTTGCTTTCGAGTAACAGAACAAGATAGCAGTTTTTTTCAAAGTGTTCACGATATGTATATTGGAAATATTCATGTTTGCTCAATATAAATGAATACGGTGTCACTGTCATTATTGTAAGAGCTTCGGTACGATTCCTTGACATTTACGAGCAAATCACTTAGACACGACTTGTATTGTATTGATGTAGCGTCGGCACAGCGGGCCTGGATAGGATATTTTACTCCACATTTGTTTTCAAGTAAAAGGACATTATTTTCGGTCGTCAATAAGGCATTACTGCCATAATAATTCATTTAGAAATAATAGTAGTTTATGTAACTGTTACGTAATAGGGGTCCTTAAAACACGAGTGTGGTTTTATGAAACGAACGAAGTGAGAAGGCCTAATTACGTACAGTTGCATACACTGCTTTATCTACACACATATTATAAACCCGAAATGATGATTGAATGACTGCCATTGCACGGATTGCACCGCCATCGCCATGGCCAACTCTATTGTGCCGGCGGACGGGGGGGCGCGTGCCGGCGGGCGGGGCCCATCCCGGATTTTCATAATGAAATCGAATTTTTGATTATTATTATTTGTTCTAACTACTAACGAAACAATCTATTTTTATGGTGGTTATAACGTGCGGTTTTTGAACGCATCATGGAGGGTTTATTATATGGGTTGTAGATAAACTCTATTAACAACCGACAATGATGTAACTTTTGCTTGAAAACGTCACATTTACTTGGTATAATGTTATCATGTATTTATGATGTCAACAGTTAACACCAATTTATACTAATTGGCAAATTTTCATATAGATTACTATAATGATTATTTTAGAGAAAATTCGGTTAATTTAAAATCGCCAACGCGATCCGTTTGTTTGATATTTTCGCGAGAGTTAGACGGTTCCATTCGCCTATGTAAGCCACGGCCTGAAAGTCATTCTCCCAGCGTTTTGTCATAGCTTCTGTCACGGCTCCAAAATGACAAAAAGCGGCCAAAATGACCGGCCTATGTGCCAGCACTAATGTTTTTAGGAATTTTAGGTCACTGGTTTGTCTTAATAAAATCACTGATTATAAATCATTTTTTATACTCGGCGATTACAGTCGAATTGAGATTGTGGTGGCGGAACTACTAGCGCATACTTTTTGATAGAGCTTGTATGGTCGCATATTGTAGCATCCATAACAATGACAGAAAGGATTTCCATACAATATTGTGAAACTGTTGTCGGGCCCCGCATTGCGTGTCGCCGCCGGCACAATCCACCGGGAGATCGAAGTTACTCAATTACATAGAAGCAGTAGGTTGTGCACGGCTTTCGTCGAACTCAATTCTTACCGGCTTGCTTAAGCACTCGTATAAAAACTATTGTGTGCAACGGTACATAATAAGGGTTCTTAAAATTCTCGGGTCTGTTTTTACAAAATTCGGCTTCGCCTCATTTTGTAACTTCGACCCTCGAATCTTAAGAACCCTCATTATGTAACTGTTGCACAAAATACTATTGTATTTTTAATTTGGAACATTGAAATGAATAAATAACACTAAAAGAAATACAGATTTAGAAAATCATGGACTTATGCGCGCGGCCATTGTACTAGCACAATTAAAATCCTACAAGAAAAACGCTTGTAATATTGTGTATATATTTGTGACGGTTAGTGAATAACGATAATTAGTAGGATTTTCTTGCGCAAATAATACTAGTATCATAATATATCCGTTACACGAACAATATTAGCTGTTATTAATTATTTCCAATTCGCCATACTAGCCGCCCTTAAAACGACTTACGAATTTCCAGAATTCTATTACCAACAGATATATTTAGATTGATTTTATACACGTGTAACTTTAGGGGTATCGATGAGCGTTACCCTCATTTAGAACAGTCTGTTTGTCTGTCGGTACCGTGGCTTAAGTAATCCAGTTTCGTATGGAAACTGTAATTGTGTTATTATACTACATAGTTATAGTTATAAGTTGCCTATTGGCACTTGACTCCTTAGGACCCAGTATTTCCATAATAATTACACCTAAGCTATCTTTGCGTGTAGATTCACGCGCAACTTATTTGATATAAAGAAATGTTTATTTGGTGCAAAAAGAAAAAAAAGTAGAATATTTATTTAAAAAAGTAACCATGTGAGTCGAGCCCTGATGATTTCATACATATACGCAAAATATCATTAAGAATAATCGTTATTGAATTAAACCTATTACAAGTATAAAAAAACACCGTACGCTCTTAGGTACTTATGTACAGTCAGCAGCAAAAGTAGCTAAGCGGGTAGGGTGTTCAAAATGAGCTGGACACGACTTTATTGTTAAGAGAATAAGAGCGAATGTAGGCCATTTTGAACACCGTACCCGCTTAGCTACTTCTGCTGCTGACTGTACTATATTAGGTTTGAAACAGTTCACCGGAACTGAGCCTCTGTCTTCCGAACTGTCTTCTGAATTATTATTTAGGTATATTAAAAAAAATGACAATGAAACAACAAATTCACGATTTTCGGAATATTCCCTGTATAGTTGAATTATCGAGAGCGTGGAATTGCATATGTAGTGGTTGTACCGTGTTGTGCCTCTTTGTGTGCGAATTCATATATAGAATGCCTGTACACAAACAATACTACTACATATGCAATTCCACGCTCTCGATAATTCATCTATACTATATGATCTGCTTTCATGACAAAAATTTTAACGTACCTAAGCAAAAAAATGAAAAGGCCACATTTTTGGGTAGATTTGATTTAAATTTGATTACAATTTTAATGGACTGCAGACATATCTTCATTATCTACAAAAGTACCAAAGTATCTAATGTTAATTTCAACTGGATACCTCCATACGTTCCTGTAAAAAGGGTCTTGACAGACAGACGGACACAACCAGAAATTTCCTTCCTTCCTTTGAGGTACAGAACCCTTAAAAGATCAGGTTAACGTCAATATGATTTGACTCACGATTATTTATATTTTTAACCGAAAGCAGGAGGTTCTCAATTCGACAGATTTTTTTTATAATTTTTTTATTATGATTTTTTTTACCTCTAGAGGGTCCCATTGTCACCAAGTCGGGGTCTGATGATGGGATCCTGGAGAAATCGAGGGAACTCTTCAACTATTATAGGCACACCTATAGTGATTTTTTAAAGCAACTCGGCCACTTCCTCTTAGGCTGGATTTACACTTGTAAGTTTTACTTACGTAAGTAGGGACGAAGCTATTGGCGAGAATGAGATGGAGATATTCGTATCTCATTCTAACCCATAGCTGCGTCCCTACTTACGTAAGCAAAACTTACAAGTGTAAATCAGGCCTTAGAATAGCGGATCCTAAGTGAAGTCGGTTCTTTTTTTGTTTAAAATTATTGCCATGAATTTTGATACTGTATCGAAATCACTGACGCAATCAGAGATAGTAGAGATGCAGTATTCGAAGAAACGTTATCATATCATCCACTCAACACAAGGATATCCTGAGTCTCAAGTGTTGCCTACTTTAAAATTAATGAAATGTGTAACAGATAAGCAGAAAATTGGTACACGACACACGTTTGATAAATGCAAATCCGATGTCTATCAAGCTTCAAAGAATATAAAGGAGGTCAGACTCGAACAAGATTTACTGAAAACATGGCTCGGCCAGTCTTATACCGAAATAAGACTGTCAGAGAAAGTGCTGAGTGTGAGTCGTTCTTAAAGCTCCACTGAAAAAAAAGGATAACAAAACTACTTTGGCTATTTCATCAATAACCAAAGTTTGGTAAAGAGTTAATCAAGTTTATTTGTTAATAACACGTGGTTTATGTATAAATAACAAAACATTTTGGTAAGAATTAGCCTTAGTTTTGTGGTCACTATTTTTAGGTTACTGGTAGACGAAATTTGGTTGCTTGTAACAAATTATTTTTTTCAGTGTCTTTTATGGGGCCATTTTTTTGGGCTGATCGTGTGTCCCTATATTTTTGATCGGTGCTATCAAGTCATGTTTTCAAACATTTGAAATTAGAACACGTTTTATAATGACAGTGCAATCATGTAAGATCGTCTCCTATGCGTATTGCCGGTGTTGTATCGTAGGTAATGAATATTCGTATTCGCGAATATTTTAAGTCGTTGACAGAAGAAACAGCCTCTCATTTGGCTCCAGAACTATAAAACTTACAGTCCTACATGTTGAATCCCCTAGGAATTCCCCTTGGAGGTCATACACCGTGTCAAAGGTTTGATAAGATTTCATGTCTTGCTCGGATAGATGGACTAGCCGATCTCCCCTCACATTTGGTAAGCAGCTACCGTAGCATATGGACGCATGCAACTCCAAAGGTGTCGCATGCGCTTTTTGACACTGACACAGATCTACTTTTCCTAAAATTGATCTGACACAGAAAAATCAGAAAATATTCATAGTAAAAAAAAATGCCATGGCTATGCCAGACTCCCAAACCTTCCTTTCATTCCTGATACATTGTAATCGCTCAAGATCTCCTAAGTGAACAATCGAATTTCTATTACGTCACTGTGGGCAATAAGTGAGATTTGCCGCCCACGGGCGCAGCGGCAAATCTCACTTCACACCCAGGAGAAGACGTAAAATTGTGTACACAGTACACACCACAGGCGGTAATAAAGAAGGCCTCAGATCGCTTGTTAATGGCCCATACCTTCGGTTCGGGCCACAAATGTAAATGCCCGCAATCTGAGCCGTTCTCTATTTTACCGCCCTAGGTACGTAATGTACTATTTTTAAATGCACATCCACTCCCTATCATTCCCCAGTCCGACTAAGCCCCAATCCCTTGAAAGGCCTTAAGAAACTCGGCCATAATTACTCAACAGTGAAGGCACGTCAAGCCAGCGGTTCCCGGTCTGAATAAAACCTTACGGAGTCGTATGCCAGCTGCTGTGCGGTTTGGGGGAAGCTGAGCCTGCTGTTTTGATCTGAAAACGATATATCATTATTTCATATTTAAATTAAACTTGAACTTGTAGTACAGCGCGCGGCAAAATTACATACCCACATTATGAATGAATTCATTCATAAACTGGGTGGGCAATTATGCAGCTGATAGTACGGTTAAAGCTAAAATTATGGTCCCGGACATTCGGACAAAAATATTTTCTCCACTCCACCTCTTTATCCCTTAAAATCAGTGGGGAAGAACCATTGAGTAACAGGAGAGTACATCCCTAAGAAATTCTTTGCCCCAAAAGTTGTCGTGAAAGTCACTACATCTCTATACTACTCTTTGATTCAGTCACGGCTGTCAACCGCCAAAGATGGTGCACAAAATTTGTTTTAGATGTCACATCCAGTAGAATATATATAATAAATCAATGGGAAAAATGCATGTTATCCACATGTATTAGGAAAAGCAATTTCGTACAAGTTTTGACTTCATTTTTTCACGTTATCTAGCAAGATGGATTTTAAACAGATGATTTTGAATTATATAATTTTGAGAGCGTTCGTTTAGCTTCGATTTTTTCTATTTTATAGTTTATATTTTTCCTGTAGTGATGTGATGAAAATTTTTGTATTATACTCGGCAGTAAAGTATGTTCAACCTCTCTTGCCGTGAGGCCCTCGTACGCTTACGATTCCATTTTTTGGAATCTTCCACTGGCTCGAGTACCAATCCTCGCGAATTTATTTTATAAACAGTATTTATCAACCACCTTTGCTATTTTATCAATCTCTCTTAAATCTGGAACGGTGCTTACGTAATTTGCCAAAGCTGACATAGACGCTTCGCTTAACTCGCTCGGTCACCACAACACAAGCGAACCCTTAAAGAAATCTCCACAATTTCCCACTAAAATTGTTTTAACGCGACAAAACTGCAGCTACCCTCACTTGATTTATTTTAATCGTTTTCCAATACGAGTGTGACCACTCCCGAGTCCGGACATTAGGATGGTGCCAACTACTTATGGTTATTGAGGTACCTTCTACATTATGAATTTATTTTGGTTAGCAGCAATTCGGGATGATGATAGTCCTGTACTGTAATAATATCTGGAAAGAAATATTATCTTACTCAATTTTATTTCTAGAGGTTTTAATAATCTGTGAAAGCCGATGCGGCTGGTTGTTCTTGGGAGGAAATAAATTACAGTTTTAACTCAGGTAAAATACTTAAATATTTAACATCAAAATGAAATACAAAAATTTTACCCGTTATTATAACTAAAGAAGATATTACACTTGTTTTACATTTTGATTTCTTTCTATTTGGTAGAATCACTACAATGTGAACTTAAATAGATTATTAGTCATATTCATATACGAAAACAGGCGACCCCCTGGCCGTACCATATTTATTGATAATAATTATCAAGATAATAAAAACACTTCACGAAACCTCTCAAACTATTAAAAGACAAGACGTTTCTTATCACATAAAATTATTTTTCCCAAATAAATATATTAAAGAAAAATAGCTTTTACGAAATGCCTACGTACGTATAATTTTATTTTAATGTATTTTATTTTATTTATGTCAGTTGTATTGTATTGTTTTATGAAGCCTTAGTGTTTTGAAATAAATGTATTTTTTTTTAAAGCTCGTATGTGTTTACTTTTTTAATATAAAACTAAGTAATGGTTACATTCTTTTGTTTTTTTTTCTTGAGCCTTGTCAGCCTTGTACGTTGAGGGGTTGTCATTGTATTGACCTTGACTTTTAGAAGTTACCAATGTCAATCCTAAAGTTACCAAACTTTCCAACAAGTAGACTCAGCTATTCCTCAAGTAACAATTATTTAAAGTTAGCTACTTAGCTATATTGAAAAAGTTAAACATTATTCAAAGCGGGTACAATTAATTTTTAATTTGTGCCAATTTAGAAGTTTCGGCTTGTGAAACATTAAATTTTCATCATTAAATTAGTTCGTAAATTTATATTTATTATTGTATATGAAGGAATTATGTACTTGCATATCGGTTTTGCGTGGTTTGGGAATAAGTTTTTTTTTAAAGATAATAACATTTTTTTTGCGATATTCCATTGCTTGTTATGCTATGCCTACTTAAGTCTTCGGATTTTTTTATAAGTACCTACATTTAAATGTAGTGAATAATTGTTTTAGTGTATATGTTTATTTAATTTCTTACGCTTTATCAAATTTTCATCAACAATAATTGTATTATATGAACCGATTATGAACCTACATATCGTTTTTGCGTAGTTTCGAAATAAAATTATTTCTTGTATTAATATACAGGGTGTAACAAAAATACTGGTGATCCGTTTAAGGGCTTAATTGGTATCGTATTGCGAGTAAGAAAAAGTAGGAGTTCTTAGTTTTTCGTAGTTAGAATACGACACCAAATATGCCCGTAAAAGGATCACCAGTATTTTTGTTACACCTTGTATAATTATCAAATAGAAATAAGAAAGATACCTATAGTATAATTTTTTAAGATAATTACAACAAATATCGTGATTATTCATTGTTTGTTATACTTACTTTGAATGTTTTTATGTAGGTACATTTAAATTAGGTAAATAATTGTTTTGGCTAATATTTTATACATTCAACTTTTTACCCTATGCCAACTGAATAATATTTATAGGTACATTCCTATTATATTTGCAATTTTAATAACTTACAAAAATTATATGTGATAAAATAATTCAATTATATTGTTTATTAAGTAGGTTATGATAGTACTGCTTAAGTTTTCATGACACCTAATTCTTTTTATAATTTCCTGAATTTAAATGTAATAAAACGAATAAATCTACGATCTTAATTATAATAAAATTAATAAAAAGTAATACCTTCCTAAATTAAAACATCATTTTGTTAAGGTTACGATAGTTATTCTTATTTGCACGTGTAGCTAACATTATAATACAGGATGTTCTTAAAACTAACCATGATGGGATTTAGCAAATTTGATCGTAATAATTTTTTTTCTTGATAATGGCAAAATCTACTACTTTAAGCTTTTATTACAAAAGTGTAAAATTGCCAATATCTCAAAAACAATGCCATTTCATGGGGGTCAAATTTGCTTAATTTGATAGCCCATCAGCTGTTCTATCAAACCTTTAATTAAACTCTTAACCCTGGTATTAGGAACATCATGTTTATTTTAAACTAAAATATAATACTTAACGCATTGTGCACAAATTACAAAAATACTGGTGATCCGTTTAAAAAATTTTTTTGTAGGTATGGCACATGTAGTCACAGCTGACCAACCAAAAAAAAAATTGCGAGTTTTTTTTTCTTTTTTTTCATAATTTGAATAGAATACCAATAATGCCCTTAAAAGGATCACCAGTACTTTTGTTACACATTTATGATAGACACGTTATGGTTCGTAATTATGAAACACACTTGTTAAACAATTAATCTTTTCAGCGACTTCGATAATAGTAAGTAATTACTAAGTACCTACCTAATAAAATAAAATTAAGTACAGTCAAGTACTTAATACCTACATCAGAAATTTTTACATAGTCATATTTCGAGCTGCAAGTCAACAGATCTTAATATTTGGTCACCTTGATAATCGTACCTACATTTGATAAAAATAATGTTAACCTACAAAAGTTTGTAGTAACCTAGATAAGTACATTCACGTCTGAAAATATGGATACATTTAATGGGACAAAAATATGTAGCCACGACCATAGAGTCGTAATAGTACCAAGGCGTAAAGTCTTACATAGATACATGTTTTTGATACATTAAATGTATCTATACATTCAGATGTGACCGCTACTTATACAAGGTGTAACACAAATGCTGGTGATCCTTTTAAGGGCATAATTGGTATCGTGTTCTTATTGTGAAAAACTAAGAAAAAAAAATTTTTTTTCTCGCGAAAAAATTTTTTGAGTTTGTAAGTATGGAGGGTTGGCCAGCTGGTGGGACGACTCGCCCTATACAAAAAAATTTTTTTTTTCGCGTCCAAAAAATTTTTCTCCTACTTTTTCCTACTCGCAATACGATACCTATTATGCCCTTAAACGGATCACCAGTATTTTTGTTACACTCTGTAGATGATAATGATAGTCAAAGTCATTTATTCCACTAAAAACATGTCAAAAAGACATTTGTAGATGATATGTATTATGTATTTTTTTATAGGAACAGGTTATATTCAAAGTAATTAGCATTAATGATCATTTAGTTTGTCTCTAATTCGTATAATCGTAAAAACAAATAAAGAAATAATTAAAAAATGCATACAATTTCTAAACGGACGGCAACGCGCATAGTGCAAGCACAGCTTACCATAACGACGTTAATTCAACCTAGGAAATCAGAGTGACGTTTATAACGTTTGTTATGAACTGCATCGTGCGTTTGCGTCGAGCGCCTTTGCTCGAATGACGAGTGCGGGGCGCGCGGGGCGCCTGCGCCCGCGGGGGGGCGGGGCGAACAGCTGAGCTGGGTATATTGACAGCACGTTGCCAGCCATCCAGTCGGTCCGCAGCCTTCGCGGAGTGCGAACGTCACGAATTGATATGATAGCCGCTCGCAGCACATGAACTCACGCTGCGGTAGGGTAACGATAAAATTATGACTTTTGGAGCTGAAGAATACGTTCGAGTTTTAAAGGAGTTTCATAGGATTGTTTCGAGGTATTGGGAAGTATCAGGTGCCGCCGCCAGGCGTGAAAAACTATAAAAACAGTGTGACTGTGTTGTGTTTTTTTTTTAATGAAAATGGTGCCCCAACAAGTGTCGGATGTGCGGTCCATGTCGCCGACTGCCAGCGCCGGGCCGGTGTTTGGTTCCCAGTTGGTGGACAAAAACTCTTCAACCCCTTATACGGATGCTACACAGGTAAGTTTTTTGAAAAGTGAAAAATTGGCAAAAGAGAAAATAAAGTCAAACACTTAAGCGAAACATTTAGGGGCGCAAATTTATTTAAAACAAAAATGTTATATAAAAAAGCAATTATTTAAAAAATATATAGTACAGAAACTTTTCGTAACAAAATAGTAAAATAAATATGAGAATAAAAAATATAAAAAAATTACGTTATAAAATCGATATTTAAAAATAACCGTCAAAACAATTTTAGATTACCTACAAACAAACAAGAAACAAACCAGTTCTTCGCAATAACAAAATTATACAACTCAATGACTTTTAAACTTTAAAAACAAATTAAAATCATTTTCAATTAAATTTTGAGGCCGTAAAATTTTAACCGTTTTTTTACTCGTGGTACATAGACCATGACTACCTCCGAAAAAACAAATGAACTACATTAGTAATCTTTCGGATAATCGTATGTGTTTATTTGTATAATCGAGTGAAATGCGCAGTAGGTTATCGTTCATGCTGTAAACATGTTTTTGCGATAATCTCGAGAAAATACTATTTGATAAAAATGCGGAAAATAGAAATAAGTAAATAACTCGTGTATAAAATTATTCATAGGCATGTTGTCGTCGCCGTGAACGGAATGAATACGAATGAGGCCATATTTTTGCATTTAAAGGCATTAAAATACAAATTAGTTTCCGCAAATGCATTAGATCCAATGACACACAAAATACGAAGGCGATCTTCGTCCTACAATTTTATTTTTACTTATAAAGTGACAGTACGACAAATATTATTAAATTAACTTAGTAAGTTTTTAATATGTTTATGCAATAAGTTACAGAAAGGTTGTGTATGAAGCAACAACTCATAAAAAACGAAAGTGATTTAACATTTTTTTTATATTACATAAAGTGGAGTGACGAAAAAAGGTTCATTTATTTATTTATCATAAAAAAACATTAGGTAATATAAATATTGTTAGATTCGAAAATGGTTGTAAATAATCAATTGAGAATTGTAAATAATAGGAATATTTAATAGGCTGACTAAAATCACAAACACAAACCTATTTTTGTACAAAATATTAAAGTTCAGATTTTTTTAAACTTCTCAGAAATAATAAACGTTGAATACTTACCTATAACTTTACGATGTACCAAATGGTGTCCTTTAAAAAAATTTAAAGGTATGTTTGTCGTTAAAATTACGAAAAAGAAGAAAAATACACTTTTTAAATCTATTTTTAATAACATTGCAACTGATATTCACTTTAATGATATAAAAATGAATATTTAGTGCACATAATTTAAAAGTTATAAAATACATAAAACGTTATTATAATAACCATTACTTATAACATAGTGTTGCGCATAACACTAAGCAATAAAGTGCTAAGTGATTTAATACACCTCGCAGAATCGCACAACAAAATTTATTGCATTGAAATCACAAGTTACTTAACATAACTATAAAACCAGCGTTAAATCACTAAGTCCAAAGTGGAGTCCGGAGCCATTAGAGTTGATAGTCTAGACTAAGTAATTTAAAAATGGGTATTTAAATTAGTGACATAAAACATTTATTTACATAACTAAATATACAGAGGTACTACAGTACAAATACTAAACTAAATTAATAACTAGCTCAATTAAATTAGTTAAGGTTGTAAAGTGTCTTCGTATAAGAGGTAATGACAGTGCAAGTTATAAAACTATAATTATAAAAAAATACTAAACCAACATACTTAAATAAATAAAAAAATTACAGCCTACATTTTCAGGCAAAGATTTTTTTTTAATTAAAATTTGTTAAAACAAATTCACTGAACTATTAAAGTTGAATGCCAATACTAAATAAAAAAAGCAAGAAACCAAGATTAAAATGTATGCCAGAAGACAAATCAATACTAAAAACAATAATTTAATACTGGCAACAAATCATAAAGTGTGGTGAACTGCGAAGATATTTGAGTCATGCTCGTAACAAGTTCATGAACTGTCCAAGATTAGTAACGTTCACGAGAGCAATGACACTGCAAACAACTTTTCAAATTATCGCATTAACCGCCGATATGACGTCGCAAATGAAGCGATATCAGTCACAACAATCGATAAATCGAGAGGCACTGCCTATCCGCGAAGCGGAATACGTAAAATGCGCCCAGGCCAGGGTACGGGTGCATTAACTTTTTCAATGTCAACCCGCAATATTTTTAGCTCCATCTGTATGTGTGTGCGGCCTCGTGTCCACGAGTATGTTTGCTTGTCTGTGCAATGCGTGCTCGTGTGCATTCAATTCCAAAAGAGCATTAAAGCTTAAGATTTGATTAGTCATTACGTCTGTTGCTTTCGCAGCGTGCGCGGTACTAGGAAATGATAATCTTAGGTCATTCGCGCTTGTTTTAACTCGACGGAATATTCAGGAAAATGCTTAGTCTTGACACGATCTCTGTAATTAGCTCCAGGGTTTGGTTAAGCTTTAATTAACAGCCATTGAGCGAATTATCAGATCATAAAAATCTTAATTGCGTAGAAACAAATCTTGTGCTAATAAAGTTTTGTTTATTAACGCTAAGCTGCATTTAAGAGTACTTAAAATTTGCATTTATGTATGAAACTCGTTCATAGTTATTTTTGCTATTTATAAACGAGTCAAAATGTTCCCCTACTGAAGTAACTATCCATCTAATAATATACATTATCTAATGAGAATTAAGATTTAAAACCGATAGTAAAATAAAAAACAACTCGCAAGTCAGTTGCTCTCAGTGATAATTATCACGCGGAAACGATTAAAACCATTACTGCAACATAATGGATTAACTACAATAGCTTAAGAAATTAGCGACGTTCAATCATCACGATACGATATCCAACAAAAACTTAACGCAGTTGCACAATCCCAGTAAAGATTGATAAATCATGATACGAGCTAAAAGAATATGAATGAAAAAAAAAAAAACATACAAAAAATAGCAAAATTAACTCAGGGCGGAGTTTCGGGTCATTATAATTTGAACCGAGCGAACTGCGGACTTGTTTCTACTCGGTTTTTGTCGGGTTTTTTTGCTAGCGTAGCGCTGTTGCCGACCGCTCGACTATTCCTTTCCACCAAGGTTGATTCACGCCTCCTAGTACCTTTAACACTATTGTCCGCTCCAAAGCGATTGTTACATTATACAATCGAAACTGAAAAACCCGCCTCGCCAGCTTTTAATTTACTTTAAGCACTTCCTAGAAAGAAAAGGCACTTTGTTAAGCCCGACGCTAACTTTTCCTTCGTGTTTGTCTACTATCGTCGGTTTGCTTACAACTGCTACTCACGAAATGCCCGGTTTGAGAATTTCAGCTATTCTGATTACATTTTTACTTTCGAACTTCTGTATATGCGAGGGGTCGACGTTAAATTTCGGAGCGTTGTATCGGGGTAATAATTTAACTTTAAGAGCGCTGGTAACCATTCGAAAACAATTCTGTGTTAAAATCCTTTTCTCGCATAAGTTTATCGCTTAAGTAAGCAAATTTATGTACCCTAATGCACTGTTGGCAGTTCTGTGCAAATCAACATTTGATTGTAAAATACGGACCTATGTCGGCAAATGCAATTTGCTCTATACTTGTGGGTGGTATTTAATGGCACCATTATATGCCGGGGAACGGCGAATGTTGCCCAAGAAAATTACCGCTCAAGAACAGACGTGTCTATCAAACTCAACAAGTACAGAGGCTGTTCAGTGGTCTGGGTGCGGTGTTTTTGAAAAACTGCAGAGCGAGTTCGCGGTCTCGCAACGGTTCCGAAACTTACCAAACTCGTGACATGTGAAAACAGAAAGTCGACACTGCAAATAGCAATAAATTCCGGGCCCGTTTGACGTGGACTGAAAAACGCAAGAACAACTTCCATGGGAAACAACAAAAATAAACCAATATATCCTTCACTCCTGTTTTCCGCATACGGGTTCATTTACTCTACGGTAAACAAACGTCGGTTTTACAAAATTGGGTATTTGAACTTTTCAACGTAAAATGTAGTTTGCTGTATGCAAACCAAGTTCACATTTTAACTTAGCTCGCCAAATTGAAATTGCATTTGGGTTCGGCTGTATCAAGGTTTCAAGAGGCCTAATCAAAATTACTTCCATCAACAATTTCAGTAAAGTCTCGTTAGTAAAGGACGGTATAATCAAAATTCATTACACAAAATGAGCGCGGCGCGAGCCTTCGGAGATACCATTTAGGGTGTTTATTCATGTATTCCGAACAAGTTCATTTCAGACATTTACTCCGCCAAGTCTTACCCCATTAGCGATTTATGTATGCTGATTGGATCCCCAAAAACTTGCCCAAGTTCCACGGCTCCCCTTAAGTCGCTAGCTTGATTAGGTGTTTTTAGACGAAGCAACTTTATTGTGGAAGTTTGATTGGAAAGTAATGGAAGGTCGGCGGCGTGTTATCGCTCCGAACAACGCTCCGTTAAATCGTAAGGATGTTATTTGTATTATTGCTTTTCGATGTTATAAATAGCCTGGTCCTCGAGTTGCTAAGTGCCTCGTTGTTTTTACTTAGCTACTTGAAATGGGCCTACGAATCAAGTTCTAATAGAGTTTTGCTGTTTTCGTCACTTGAGAACGTTTGTAACTCGATCTTCTTTGACAAAGCTTTAAATCTTGAACGAATGACATCGTAAATATTGAGTCTGCGTTGACCCCATCGAGGTCGCCTGCAATTTTAAAATGATAAATTTCATGACTGGTTTTTAAACATGAGATGACACGGTATACTCGACACTTTCGAATTTTCTCTTTTATTTGCATGCTCGCTGAAGGACATGCAATTAATAATTTTAAGCCCTATTAAAATAACAATATGGGCTTCATCTAAGGCGATTGAGGTATTATAATAGTTCTATAGCCGTCGTAAACCAGCATTTATAAAGCCTTTCAGGGTAATTACATTATTAGAGCACGCACACTCGATTCCATTTTAAGCGTTTATATTATTGCCGCTTTGCATTTTCTGATCTCCATTTATAAATATTCACCAAATTTTTTAAACATATTTAAAATATATATTGTTTTTTTCTTCTTCAAGAAATCTACGTCTGCAAACATAAATATGGTTTGAATATTCCACTGAAATTTTCCTAGATCTCCTTGAAACTCTGGTTAGTTTCCATTCAGTTCTAGATCTATTCCGTCGGTTAAAGTTAAATCGGCACAAGCCTAACATTACCGAGAACCAGTTCCGCGCCGAGGCGTATTATCGACAATGACCTTTGGTTAAATCGCTCACCAAAACCGGTACCCGACTCTCTTTTTTAGCTTTTGTTGTTTTGTTATTAAATCAGACGGGTACATTATGATTTTGTTTAATGTTGATAATAGCAGCCGTATCAACCTTGACTTTCATATTGTTCACATTTGAAACAACTTTAAAAGAAATATGTAATAATGTGTCTTTCTTGTGTATTCTATGTAAATAATTTTAATCAGATTTTTAGTTAATCCTCGTATATATTTAATGTTGTTGTTTTTATTACTACATACGAGATGTTAATGTTTTAATTTATTTCTAAAACGATCAATTTCATTTTTATATTCTTTAGCGTTAACTTTATGTATAAACTTTATAGTTTTTTCTTCACTTAATCTAGTTGAAAATTCACTTAACTTGCGTTTATCTTTATCGGAATTTTGCACCGCTAGAAGTTTTGTATCGCACAAGTTTGCGTGTACCAACTTGCTTCGCTTCAATAACCGGCTGAATTAAGTTGGGTTTATAAAAATCTGCCGGAGTCAGGAGTTTGATACTTTAGATACAAGCCAATACAAGGGTTCCAGTCTAGAATATCGTTGATAGTTTCAGCAGGAAATTAGATTCCTTGCGCAGCTTGTATTGACGGGCCTTGGTAATATATTAGATCTATCTTATAATAAAATATCTGTAATATCCTGTACGGTTAAAAAGTGAAATTTGTTTATAGATGCATAAATAGTTTGATTTAGATCATCAAATTGTTTAAAAATAAGTAAGCGTCGTAAGCGAGGTCAGATGGGATGGGATAAGTGAAACTTACTTTATTTTGTCCCGGGAAATAGAACAAATATACACGTGTTCCCATTACCCGGGGTTTCCACTTATCCCACCTGACCTTAGGAGTTAATCAATTTACAACCATAAACAATATTAAGGTTTTTAATATACCTTTTCGTCATTCATACGCTTAGTTTATTTCACTAAGCTGTCAGATAAAACGATTATTTGGGTAACTGCCAAACAGCCAATTTAAAACAAAACACTAAACCCAGTTACAATCGAATTGAAATTAAAACCATCTATAACACTTTTCAAAGCAATCCTAAAGCTCGTATTTCCAAAGCTGTTTGAAGCATAAAAAGTGTTTAAACATAAAAAGCCAACGCGTTGGCAACGATAGTTCAGTTGGCGTGACTCCTGAGCAAATCCTTTATACGTCGGCCAAATTAATCACCCGCCTCGAATTTCCATTCTGCAAAGTTTTATCAAAACTCGTGATACACTGGCGGTTGAGTAGCAACTTTAAAACGTTGGAAAAAAATAACATTTAAAAAGTTAGATTTTTATTTGTAAGCCATATTGACCTGGCATCTAAATATTATAGTAAATTTTAAGTAGCACCTAAAATTTACGCAAAATTGTTAATTTGAAACATTTTAGCATCACAAAAAGTTATCAACTTTAAGATATCCATTCAGTAACTTTTTACATCAGCATCGGTAATAATGAAGCAGTGACTGGTAATCAGATTGCCATGTTTTAACCGTGGCAATCTAATTACCCGTCACTCTACTCCGAACTAAAATGTTGACTTAAAACTACTAGCAAAGGCATCAACAATTATTATAATTTCTGATTTCTGTACGTTAGTTGGCAGACGCCTCGGGTTCTGGATACCATCCAGCCTGAAGTGTTTACTTGGTGCTACTAAATTTAAGTTTAGTCTCAAAGGGGTTCAAACGAGCTAAGTTTAGTCTTAAAGCTAAAAGTTTCGAGATCGTTCCTTGAAAAAATGCTTTGGGGGATTCAGCTTTATGTGGGGCTATACTTTTAATTTATTTTGATGAACGATAAAAGATGGTTATATCGTTTGACCTTCGTATATTTTAGAAAATCTATTTAAGCAAAAAAAATCTACCTCATCCCAGATACATTTTATTTTCAAAAGTATATACTTAGAAACTCACATAGGGTTCATAAGTAATGTATAGAAATTATGTTATTGCGGTAATTTTTAGACACGTAAAATGCAACCGTAATAAAAAATTTACTGCTTTTAAAAGTCTTTGTATATAATAGAAATGTTAATATATACATTGATGTTAGAGTTATTTTAATATTAATTAACAAATGCACTGATTTTGAATATTCCTTATCTAGAGAAACGATTGCTATAAATTTTATTTCCTTAACCCAAACTTCACTCTAGTTAATGAAACTAAAACCCTTCTTAAACTAGAATTGAATATCCGTAAGGAATGCAGCGCCCTAATTGATTGAACTCTGAAAAAAGTAAACAAGGGCTCGGAAATAAAGATTCACCTGTAGAGTTAGGTAATTGGGAAAACATTACTTTGGTAATAGGGTTCCGTGAAAAAACAATCGCTAACCCAATTTTAGAGCTAAGAGTAATGTTGGAAAAGAAAATGACTGAAATGTTGAATGAAATAACATTTTATTATTTGAATTATGTATTTGATGCAAATGAATGAATTATGGTGATGTTTAATTTATAAAACAAGGAAAGAAAAACATCAATTTGGACATTTAGATATAAGTGGTTATGGGAAACTCTCTAAAAGTGTAACTTATGCAATAACATTTGCTTAGATCTCCTAGTCTATATGAGTTTATGTAATTATCGCTTCAAAAGTTAAAACGACGTAGGTACAAAATCGTACAGAACCACTCACAACATCACCTCGCGCTTGACCGCACACACAATCAGATTAGGTTTCGCAATATTCTTTTTTCGGGCCAAGAAAAATAGCTTAGATATTCAAACATCTTGCTTGTAAAAGAAAACCAGGTCATTTCTGTTTGGTTTTGACTTTTGACTTGAGCCGATACAGTTTTGCCTTATTTAATATAACGAATACTGTTTTCCTTTCTTGTTATTGCGTAGTAGTTAAATTTTAATAAAAGCATAATATTATTTTTCATCAACGTCATCACGGTTTCAACGAAAAATCCTTCAACAAATTGAATAAAAAAAATCAAATGTAATTCAAACGCTACTTGTTTTGTTGAAATTATTAAGATTTGCTAAATTCTGCTATTCCTACTGCGATAACAACATCAATACCTGTATATTATATTGCTACTAACTTTACATATAAATATAGTAAAATATTATAATATTTTGCCATCCAGATTACCAATAGCACTCGGTTTTATCGTTATATGTTTTCCATTTTATAGTTCGACTTCTGTTGCTTCGTATGCTTTCGAACGTAAACTAATTAATATAACCACTCATAATAACCTTATAGTATGTTTAATAATGTATTCAGGTTTCACTTGTTAGAAAATGCAGACATAAAGCGTGGCTTATTATGGTTATGTACGATTCTGGGTTCAGTGTGGTGCTTTATTCTGGGGTTGGAATATCAAGCATAAACTGTGTATATTATTATATGAATGGTCATAATCTTATCATAAATATGTAATTAAAAGTCTCTCGGAAATTTCCAGATCAAACCTTGATAACTCTAAGTTCAATAAACCAGATAAATTGTTTTATTTTATACTATTAATACACTTTCAAGTATACACTGCTCACTCCTACTCGGTCCTGCAGATTTGCATGGTTTCTTACAACAGGTTTAGATCTCGTATAACTCGATTTATTATCATTTTGTACTTGAATCAATGCGTTAATATGCGTTGAGCAAACACGTGTCGTATTTGCATAGATATTGAGATCCCATTACAATATATATGTATGTAGAATGCTTTATGTTTCTGTAGGGCTAAGGGCTTGACTGGTACCTTACTGTTTTTGGCGACGATTAGTCGCGTCGCGGTTATATATTGGCTCCAAGATTAAACGTTATTAATCGTATTATTAATTACTATTTCTACACGTGTATTGTAAACATTAAGTTTTTAACGGTAAACAATAATATCGGTTACATTATCGTCGCTAATGTGTATTGAATTACAGTGTTCTAATTAACTCTGATAACAGTTAGTACCTACATTAACTAGTTGTATTGTACTTATATAATACATAATTTAATTGACACGTGTTAAATATATAAGTAAGTGTACATTACAACCATGCCACGGTAAATTAATGAAGTAAGTTACTCGCTATTTTTGTACCTAAAATTACAATGAAAAAAAAAAATGGAATTAGCAACCAATAGTATACAGGGACGTCGCGTGATCAGGAAGGCCGAATGTTAGAACATTTCCTTAGGCTCTGAGTTAATGCTCCCCATCTGGCAGTCGTGAGCTTTTTTTTCTAGACTGCAACGAGGAAGCAAAGTAATAATAAACACAATTGCTTGGCCTTGAACTTACAGTACGTTTAGTCGCTCGCCTCGCTTGGACCGGTCTCCTCCGCACTCTACTAAATTGGACACGATTTTTATGTCTTTTTAATTTTATGGACTGCAAGATGCAAGAATTGTCCGCCGTTTATTTTTATAATAATATGTTTTAATATGGCTACTAATTCCGTGGCTTGTTAGACCTGTTCTTTATAATTATTACACCACATATTTATTTAAATTTCCTCGTAAATATAAACTGCTTTTATACGTGCAGTTCAGTCAAATATTAGCTAAACAAATGTGTCTTTATACAACTCAAGTTGCCGCGCGGTTGATTCTAGAAACATACAAAATGTCCTTACCTGCTCGATATTAACTCTGAATCTACCTAGAATTCGGAAAAAACATACTACAATAACTGTATTTTATCCTACGGTCATCGAAATATTGAGTCGAATGTGGACTAACCCGTCAGAAGGCCAGTGTAGTCTTGCCCCAGGCTCCTCCAAATAAGGCGAGGGCACGGATACCTTCAACGCAAAATATATACACAGCTTTGAACCTTATTACAATTGCATAAGCTGCAAAAGTGTATACATATTTTTGTAGTGGACTGTAACTTGTTATTACTAGTTTAAAAGAGACGAGAAAACACGGGCCGTTTTAACAACGTTCTCTGACATGTTTCTATTAACCCCCTACGGCGATGTCATCACCTTGTTTTTGTGGACTAGAAAATTATTATGTATCAATTGTTGTTTTTTTTTGTTGAATGAGTTTTCATGTAAATGTTGAAGCGTAATCATTTACATTTATAGAAAATTGTTAATAATATGAAAACGCAATTTTAATGTTACAAGCAAATGAATGTGTATTGATATGACATATGTAGTTTACGTAAGTGTCAAAGTGCTCGTTAAAAACCAACAATTTCTTAAAGATAATTCATACCTTAAGAAACATCGGTACAAAACAATTACTCGTTAATAACAGAATATTTAATAATGCCTAAATATATAATTGTGACGGTTGTCGTAAAATTGAGTCAGAAACGTCAATTAAGCCGAAATTGAACGTTCCTGAGTCGTGAACGTGTAATTAAAACGCTCTAGACGCGTTGGGGGGGTTAACTCCCTTACCTCATATCTCACTGAACACTCATACAAATCTCGACTTTATTACTTTTAAATAAAGCTTATTTTAAATCGGTATTTTAATAGATGTGAGGATTTGAAAGTTAAAAGTATTTTGTTGTTAAGAATTTTGTACACGAAAGGTGTTTGTATCAATTTACTTCTTTCATTAAAAGTAATTGAGAAATACGTTTTTGGGCACAATTTGGATTGACAAAATTATAATTAGGCTTACATTTAGGAAATATTTCGAGGTGTCGCGTACTAGATGAAACGTCTTTAATCATGGTTCCGGTTTTGAATTTAAATAAAAAAAGAACAATGTTTATTTGTAATTTTTTTGTTTTGTTTTAGGTATCTTTATTTTGTCTTAGAAACTGATTAATTTAAATAAATTTTAAAGTCCCTTAATGTATTAAATCATAATAAAACGTAATTGTATAAAATAAAACAAATTTTCTTAAATATTAAACGTAAAAAACATACAGATTTTTTTTCTACTGGCAATAAAAATTTGGTTTACTTATAAGGGTTAAATTGCTATCAGTAAAAGTTCTCTATATAAGCCTTAAGAAAAACGGCAAACAGCCAGTACCCCCGAAGTCTTCGTCCGTATTTCGACGCTCGGCTCCCATTCACGCTCATTTCCATATCGTGTCCTTTATCAAAGTTTGTCTTCGGCTTTTCGGGGCGTTTATTAACTTTTCTGTGACGTATGCTCATTTTTTAACGCCAAAAATGCTTTGAAGTGTTGGAATGACTTAATATAAATAAATATTAGACGGTGTTTTTTTACAAGCACGCAAATTTTGGTAATGATAATAAAACATTAAATAGCAGTAATAAAGAACATTATTACAATATATTACAATTCCGAAATACTGTATAAAACTAAAGCTTTAAATAATTTAAGGCAGGCAGGTAGCGATTTTGCACCATCGATTGTCGCCATCCGCTGTAAATATCCAAACAATTGAGGTGCTCGCAAATGTCATCACGCCTCTAATGTCTATTGTCTAAGTCTAGGCTAAAGCGTTTTCGTTTAGATAATTTAGAGCACTTTAGCCGCTCAGATGTAAAGCTACACTCGATCGTTAGATAGACAGCGTTAAAGAATCATTTTGCTTAAACGTTGCTTCAAAAGTATAATAAACTCATATTTTTTCAAGTCATCCTTTTTATTATAGAACTTTTAATATACCTACCTATCTGCTTATAAGCACTGCTCTTTACTTATCTCTTTTTTTTCGAGTACTATGGCACTAAAAACCCGCCCCTGCATTTCGCGACAGTTCAAATGTAAATACTATATTTTTTCTAGACCCAGACGTTTAGTTAACCGGCCAATAAAGATAAATCAAGTGCGGCAAGGGAATTGAAAAATACCGAGATCTTTTTGCCAAGAAAAATGTTTAACAAGCAAGACGCAGTTAGAGGACCGAAACGACAGAGTATAGTAAGAAAAAGCGTGTCGCTTACCACGATTTGTAAATAAACGTCGTGCCGTCAGTTGTTGCAGTAAAAACTATCGTGTTTAAGAGAGTTACAGTTTAAATTTGCTTAAAACTGGAGCTTAGACTTATATGCGTTTTGGTTTGTTTCAGGTTTGTGCAGTTTTTTTGGAACTATCGAGATAAAAAGGTATTTCAATACTAGGAATACTATGACGAAAACATGGACGAATCTATACAACTTTAGATAAAAAAGATTGAGTTAGTGGAACTAAATCTACAAGGCATAACAAAAATACTGGTGATCCTTTTAAGTGCAGAATTGTCATCGTATTATAATTATATAAAAAAAGGAAGATAAATAAACTCGCGAAAAAAAATGTTGGTCTTGTATAATTTGGGGTTGTCCAGCTGTGACGACGTGTCCAGTCCAGTACAAAAAATTTTTTTTTCGCGTCCAAAAATTTTTTCTCCCACTTTTGCTTACTCGCAATACGATATCAATTAAGCCCACCACCGGATCCCCAGTATTTTTGTTACATTCTGTATTTAAATATATTAAATCTGATTTATAATTATAACGCCGCTAAATTTAATTACGTTAGCAAACGGTTTTTACGTGAAATAGTCCTAGCGGTACGCCTTAAACATGCTGCAAATGGTGTTAAAAGCATGAAAATTGGAACGATTGATCTTTAGGCCAAATTAATCGATTTGGCCCGTAGCAGTAAAAAAAAAAAAAAAACAGAGTGCAGTTATGACGTCATCTTTTTTTTGTATGGAAAAAAAAAATTTTGTTCTGAAACCTATCGTGTGTGGTATCAAATGAAAGGGCTTTTTGAGCCAATTCTAAAAATATATCACATCATTATATTTATGTCACTTGTTTCAAATGAAAATAAAAATAATTTTCAAAACATACCAAGTTTGGGCTCCTACAAATACGATACGGTTGAATATTTTTTTGTAAAATATACCTTAAATGATACCTGATATCCTCATTTCAAACCCCAAGAAAGCAATATTGAAAATAATTTCACTAAGTATTTTTTTTTAATTTTTCATTATTACGAATGTGGGATCTATCAATCTATCAATTAAATATAAAAAAATAATCATAAAACACTGGTGTTTGTGCAATTATTAGTTTTCTTTTTGATTCGATTTTTTATCTTGAGCATGGATTCCGCCCCCGCTCCCTCCCCGCGTCCCTTTCTTGCCCGCTCGGATAATTATAGGAGTAATGAAACTCTGTTTACACGTTCTTTTGATATAACGTGATAGGTGAGCTCGAGGAACCCGGGTTGCACATATCACGATTTTATTCTTACTTAAAGCGAATTAAGTTTATCCCATTTTTTGCGAACTTGAGGGTGGGTAAAGTTATATCGAGTTTTACCCAACATTGCTCAAGTCGATTTGCGCTTAAATAATGCGATTATAGTATTATTAGTATTAAACAAGAATTACAGCAAGTCTCTAGGGTAATCCTATCATTCCCTTTAAATAGTTCAGCGATAAGTACGTAAACTTTTGCACAAATTAGGTGGGCAATGATAGGTACGCGTTTTTGATCTTTACGGCACAAGGTGCATACAAGCATTCCAAAGTACAAGGGTTGTCTCATTTGACTTAATTTTTTTAATTTAGTCATGCATTAGTATATTTAGTATGTATATTAAACAAAACATAATTAAATGAGTTATATTTCATTATTTATAATAGAAACAAATCATAACGAACCTATCTTAGTATTATGTTTACAAATAAATCGGCAGATCAAAGAAAATTATGTATATATTGAATACTATGGTTTCACATTAACAATTACATTAAAAAAATAAAGAAACAGTTCCAAAACGTCATATATATATTTCAAAAACAATAATCACCTTTTTTCGTGCCGAGTGGTTAATACAAAAAGCTGATAGCCCTAAGATTTTTTTTGTCTTGGGCAAAGTTGGCCATCACTAATTGTTACATTACAACGTAACATTGCCCACATCAAGACTTCTTCATTCATTATCCTTTTGAAATCGAATTACGATATAAACAATCTAGAGTAATGGCAACTGTCACAATACTCTAAAATGAAAATGCTGAAGCAAAAAGCTATAGGGAAACAATTGCATAAGAAAAGCCTTTTAACTGTACATAGTTCCCGTACATTGTTAAGGACCATTCATCTTTTGTTTCTTTTCCTCATTGTATGGAATCTAAAAGAGCACCCTCTACAATAAGGTTTCACTGGCTTTCCCCATTGCCTTATTATATACAGGTATAAGTATAAGTATGGGTTTTACTCACCATGCTTTCCCATTTTGTGAGATTCACATCAACACTTTCCCGCACCAGAATACTATAAAATTACGTAAATTAATGAATTTGTTCAAAATGTTGGCCAAAGTTTCGCCTGGGGGCAAAATTGGAGGATATTACGGTACTCGTACTCGTATTGAGTAAAACGACACACTTTGTAAACATTAAAAATCAGAAAAAAATACTAAATGTAATTATTTTCAAAATTGCATTCTTGGGGTTAGATATGAGGATATTAGGTATCATTTGAGATATATTTTACAAAAAAATATTCCTTGGTGTCGTATCTGGAGGAGCCCAAACTTGGTATGTTTTGAAAATGTTTTTTATGTTTATTTCAAACATGTGACTGAAATGTAATGATGTGACATATTTTTGGAATTAGCTCAGAAAGCCCTTTCATTTGATACCACACACGATAGGTTTCAGAACAAAAAATTTTTTTTTTCCATACAAAAAAAAGATGACGTCAAAACTGCACTCTGTTTTTTTTTTTTTTAACTGCTACGAGCCGAATCGATTCATTTGGCCTAAAGATCAATCGGTCCGATTTTTATGCTTTTAACACCATTTGCAGCATTATACTGAATTTCGGCGTGTACCGCTAGCACTAAAAAGGGTTCAATAGATAACCAACCCATTATTTGCTCACAACGTCCAAGGCGTGAGAAGTTCAAATTTATTAGGGTCTCTAATGATCCAAGTTATCTGGAACTTGGACTAATGATACAAGCCTGATTTACAAATGATATGCGCTTACCGGTTGACGACCGAAATCTGTGTTTAAGCTTAAACTTGTATCATAATATTTAAGTAAATCCAAGATATTTCGTTTCGAAATCCATAGAAAAATATTTTCGTAAATATTTTTCTACGTTTAGGTTTAGGATTCATTTAATGTTTAAAATTTATTATTGTAGGTACTAAATAAATATGCATAACATTAGGTCTTTTTTGCCCTGAAGAATAACTATGTCCAAGAAAAACTAAAAATTTTAAGAACATAACTAAAAAAAAATTATTCGTGGTTATCCCATTTTGCTGTTAGATGTTACTCGTAGATCGCCATATTTATCCTTTGGGCAGTTGAACGGTTAAGTGATAAGCATTAAATTCCTTAAATTATTATTGTTACATGGAAAAAGAATTTTTATAGTGGGATAAAGAAAAAAAATCTTAAATGTAAACAAAATGAAGTAAAGGACAAACAAAACACCGGAATATCCGGTCTAATTACAGTACGTGTAAGACAAAAAGTCTCAATAGCAAGCTCTCTTTACTTCACTAATGCAGTGCCAATATTTGCTCACGACGGATATGGGGGATCGGGACTGTGTAAGTGCCATTGACTTTACATATATTTCAAGGAATCTTTAAAGTATTTGACATTGTGGGGTTGAAAGGTACTGCCCTTGATTAAGAGACGGCATAGCTGGCGTGGACTGTAGGTTCAATTAGGGTGGCACTGAAATTTCTTGTCCCTTATCCTTAATAGAAAACTCATTTAATTATCGTATTCAAACCTATCTCAGTTTCCCGTTAAACTTTACTACACACATAGCATTTGATGGTACTTTTTAAATTGTCTACTACAATTACCTGGTACCTCCTAAATCAAGGCAGTGTCGATTTAAAACTAAATAATAGTCAGATTTGCGTTATATACTCTTCAAAAAACGTTGTGTTTAAAATATTCGCAAAAATGTCCCATACTTGGTTTCGACACGCCGCAGTCGTTCGTAGCACAAACATTGTCTGGTCTTTCGATGCAGTCCCCAGGGTAATAGCGTTAGGTTTTGAGATATTGTGGAATGGTAATGTTCAGCCGCTCTAACTTTAGCGGAACTGATATTTAGAGGTATTCTGTGAAGCTAACACGTTTTAAAACTTGAAAAGATTACTTCGTTCTAGAATTATACTTAAAGTGTCTATGCTTTTTAGTTCAAGAACTTTACATTCTTTTACATTTCTGTTTTTGGTAGGATCTAGTAGCCAGGTATCATTATGTTAGCTATCATTATGTTCGCATCGCATAGGACATTGAACTGTAAAAGATTCAGCATTCAGTATAAAATTATCGCGTTGATAGTTACATGATACTGTCAGTTACATGATATTTACAGTTACATCGTGTAGTCTAACAGGACATTTTACAAAATTATTACAAAATGAGTAGGTACGTTCGAATCGATATCGAAATGCGGTTTGCAGCGATAAAGCTTGTCTCTGGCCCGTAGTTCACTCCATATCAAACGTTGATAGTAGTCGATTTTTATGTCAGACGTTTGATAAGTGAAGTGCTATTCTTCCACAATTTGCGGGCTAGTAATATCCCCCTATCATCAGCGGAAAGCGGGAAGCTCCGGGCAATGGGAAACACACGTGAAATGGACACTTGAATGAAATTACGACAAGCCATAAATCGAAAAACGCACTTCATTCGTCCGAATAAAAAGTTCAATTTGGTGCAACAAAGTATCGTGCGGGTTTATGCGTCGCATCTGCGTCCGTTGGCGCACTTATTGATTGTGAGCAGATGCAACGGCCTGCAGCGGGAATGCATCCGTTGCCGTCAAAATATTCCGATGAAAATTCAAGAGAACAAGGCGATCCCTCGGGTACACTACAAGGAAGTTCCTCTGCGTAAAGAATTGCCGAAGTTGCTGCGACGTTTCGACATCGCTTTGAATATCAACTCTGAATTCTATATAGACTTCGCTAACTAGCCCTGTAATGACGCAATAGTTTTTACAATTGAGGATTCCGCTGGCGAACGAGATCGGCTCGAGGGTCGTATTGAGAGTTCCGTCCCGGCCCTATTGACTCTGTAATGTCTCTCATTTCCCCTACAACGCGGGATAAGAAAAGTTCTGATATCGCCTTGGACGGGGAAATGAAAGTAGGCCTTTCACTCGCCCGCTGAACTTAGTACCTTTGATCTTTCATCCAAAAGTTCGAGTTAACTGGAATACAAAGACAGTCATGGCCATCTGTTTAGTACCCTAAGTGTCGACTAACTAATTCCAAGTTTAATGAGAAACTCGTCTGTAAGGAATAATTCGATTGCGAGTTAATTTGGACGTTTGGTTCGTTTACCTTTTTGATGTCGGGCTAAATTAAATTCTGTGTGCAAGTACAGTTAGACGGCTGTGATGAATCATCTGCCATAATGCGATCCTCTGCCCTTTTCTGTATAGCTATCATTAGTGTAATTGCTTCGCACCAGGCAGAGCCATCGATCTGGGCATTGTGCGCCGCCGAGCTAACACATCAAACAATTTACTTACAAGATGTCTATGATTTCTTTATTACGCTTCATCCTTTTCACTCCAATTCCCTTTCTGATCTCGTGTGCGAGATAGTTGATATTGAATTTTGAAATGTATAAGGTTTTCCTTTTATCTCCTGGGGATTTGTATATTTACAGCGGGAAGTGATTTAGGGAAGTCCATTCCATAAATTGGTATTCCTACTGTTTCGTATATTTTCGTGTGAAATCCGTTTAAAGATTAAAACGCGGGCTCGAGGGAGATTTCCGTAACGCTCGCAAACATAAGCCGCATTAAATCAGTTCCAAAAGAATTGTGTGCCAGTTCCCTGCGAGTAGAGCACTTACGGTAATGTATTTATAATTACGTGTCTATGTAGGCTTCGGTCGTGACAACTCTCGGGTTTCATGTATCCATTTGTAGCTATTATTATAATACGGACCATGACCGTCTGAGAATCGAATGCTCCAAATCAGCTGGAGTATTACCATTTACTACAAAGTTGTTTCGTTTTTTACCCGCTTTTTTAATATAGATTTTTGTAACATCTGAGATACCCCGCAAAACATCAGCTTTTTGCGAAGTAATGGCTTGTCAAACATATTTAATTTTTATTTTACGATAAGCGATACGATGGTAGATGGTAGATGGAAGAGGTATTTGGTGGCTGGCGCTTTCACATCACCTTTTTATTAGTCATATTGTAACTTTAATGTATAGAATCAGGGATAAAACAGAGATTCTGTTCAACACTCAAGTGTTCACGCTAGCGAACATTAAACAAGGTAGGGATCTGATAATTGTATTCCTGGTAGGGTGCTGGTGCTATATTACATACGCGTAATAATTACCGGCCGTGTCTGGGATACGAGGGCGGCGCACCGCTTTCCCAGGCCTCTAAATGCTCCGTTAGGACAAACACAGTGCGTCAGTCTGGTATTATGCACTCGGAAAATTACTATAGCACTGTTTTTTGTTCCCATCGCGAAATTACAGGTTAATCTGCTGATGTCATTTTGTATCGGCCATTTTAAATTGATTGGCTTGTTCGTTCGTTAATCCTGGGTTGTTTTTGCAACTAATGGTCTGTATACGTTTACCATTAGGCGCTGTTTACCGTCTGCTTTGGGCTTGAGACTGCTGTTTTCTATACAAACAGGGTTTTCGAGTTCGGCGTTAGCTTTGGGTTTATCTTGGCGATGTTGTTTTACACTTACAATTAATTCGGGTTGCTAAGTTCGCTGTAAACACTTTCAACTTTACTTGTAATAAGGACTATTTTTCTTCGGATTTAACAAAATTGCTTTACGCGTCTAACCATTCAAAATGTAAAGATAAATTAAGGTAAGTAACAATAAAAAAATTGACTCAACCGCGCCTCGGCAGTTCTGCACGCAAAAGCAGTAAAATATATAATATATTATACGGACGAACAGTGCATCATAGTCATAACGTTATTTTACTCTAAGAGCTAACTATCTATTAACTCAAATTATAGTATAATTATCATTAGTGTAACGGACACTCGATAAATTGTGACTTACACTAATTCAAAACAGTGTAAGTGACACATTATTACAGAGACTAGGAATTATCATAGAATAATCTACTCAAAATTAACATCTATGCGTCTTACTTTAATTATGTTATTTTGTATTTAAGGCGTTTGAAATCTTTGTTTGCGTCATATCATTTATGTTCTAATTTCTAAATATTTATGAAGATATGAGTAATTATTTAACTATGTCTGGTTAAAATCTTAGATAGCAGAGTTCTAGCGTTAAAATCAGAGTGAAAGTATAACGTCAAAGCTCGAACTAATCTTGGCAATGCAGATTGAACGCAGAAATAGAACGTGGAAAGCTACACGTGTAGGGTACTACGCAGAATACGCAGAATAGATTATAACTAGAGGCATCACTTACTCTTCCTGCACTGGAGGACTGTGTGCTAGTTCCATATGATAATATTATGTCAGAATGACATTTTGAAGTACTTTATTTAGATGACAGCAGTTACCCGCACTTTACGTCCATGCAAGGAAATTAAAAACTCATATTATGATGTTAAGGACAGTATTATGACGGAGGTAATTAACCGGTACCGTGATAACAAACTAAAAAACCGGTTTCGTAAGTTAAAATTAGTACTTCCAATCATAGAACTGTCACATCACATGCGCATGCCCTATCAAATTCTGCATTCTGCATCGTGAAATCCCATAAATATGACCTTCGGAAAAACTCCACTAAAGACATTTAAGTCTAAATCCTGTTTAAAATTATAAATTTGTATTGCCAATTTGGCATATCCGTTTCTATGTAAAATACCTGAACCTGTTTGAACATGCAACAGCTTAACGTATGCGACCCATACGCATGAGTCAGCGGTAACCTATTAGCGAACAAGGTTATTTAAATTATGTCTTATCTAGCGGAAACTAAGATAATACTAAAATAATGAGATGATCTAACTTGTTGGTTAGAGGATTTACAAGAAAATATTTAAATAAGTATTAGCGATGACTTAACTTTAAAAAAGTAAAGGTTAACTTTAAATGTCATTTAATAATTTGCATAAATTATTTAGGTACCTAACTAAAAAAAAAGACAAAAATATGAATACTAAAATTAGCCTCTGGTTAACTATGGTATGTCAATAAATTAAGTATGTATCACTTAAAGTAACTTTAACTCTTACTTTTTGTATTTGTACTAAAAATACCTAATCGAAAGAATTATAAGTAGATGCATTTCTACTACGTAAAAGTGAACGATCTTAATTTACATACTCTATGCATACACATGTATGGAATTACTAGTATTAGATAGACGCACAAAATTACTACTTAGTACTTTCTAGTTAGGTCTAGAAACTACGCTTCAAGCGGACTTTATTTTAATTACAATAATCCTACGCTTTGAGTTTTCAACGAGATTTATTATAACGGATTATAAATAGGTTTTTAAGTCTTTTAAGACGTAAGACAAAAAACAGTAGGTATTATATAATACTTACTAAGTAATTGAAGCATGGCGTTTTTCGCCACGTAATTAGATAGGTTCTAGTGATGGTGTTAGGTAATACTATTTGGTGAAGAAGCACACAAACTGATAGGTGGGAAGTGGTTACCGTAGTGTATGGACGCATGCAGCTCCATGGTTGTCATCTATGCGATGCCAACCCTTTATAAACCTGTCTAAAAAAATAAAAACAATAAGTATTCTTAGGGAGGTAATGCCTAATTGACAATTACTGTCTACCATCTACCATTTAACTGGAGAAGAAAATAGACAGATGTGAAGAAAACATAAGCCACAAGGATATGCTTATATAACATTATAGTATCACAGTAGATACTATAAATAACATGAGTATTGACACTACCCTTCAGTATTGCTTTGATATAGACGTACATTCAAGTATTTGCACAACGATTCGATAATCTTTATTTACCTAAGCCTATAAACATAGATATCTACTAGCCTCTTGAAATCGAATTGAATTTTCATAAAATTTCAAATGAACATAATGGTCCGTTGTATATAAATTATCATATTAGATATCAGTATCTGTTGACAGTAGGTATCTATAACAGTTTTCCTGGAACGCATTTGAATGTATTTAGATAATATATGCTTTTGCGCATCAATCATGTTTATTCATTATTCGTACGATGTTTTAATATTTAAATTATTATGTTTTCCTTTTTTTCTAAGTTATATCATAAATGTACTTATACTTATATTAGTCTAAGTTTTCTATACACTGTTGTTTGTCCTTTTGTTTGTATTTTAATAAATGTATCATATTTAATTGAATTAGAATTTAAATTAAAATATATACAGCACTTATACTATACGACTTCCAATTATAAGTTCCAACAACATAGTCCAAATATATTTTTTACAAACAAAAAAACAGCTCCGGCCGTAGGTATAATATAAATCCATGTCGCTTACCTTAAGTGAACCTACACTGAACGATATGTCACTTACATCAAACTGTAGTATTTTAATAAAACTGCAACTGTACCTTACATCAATAAGACACAGTATACAGCGACCGCAGAATCGATTAAGTAACCAGTAATCATAAGCGTCATTAGATCATACTAACGTTTTTTTCTAAAGTGACTAATGCTTGGAAATCACATAAAAGATATTGTGGAGCCGGAAGTATAAATGACTGCGTTTTATACCCGCCTTGCCCAGATACTATACCAAAACGACAGGCTTGAAGAGTTTCCAGTAAAATCTGACCTCCGGTTACATAGACTGTTACTAATGTATCGTTCCCAGTTACATTGGTTTATCTTATAGTGATTGGAATAAGGTTTTTTAGGACGGAAATCAGCAGGTATCGTCTTAAATTGTGAATGTTTCATGCGAATCTGTGACCAAATCCTTAGTCACGTTTAAAAAAGTTTTATTTTGAAATGATTCGACTACATTTTTCGTGCCTAATTCTGTGAATAATGCAATTTCTTTTAAATATCCAATAGTCTTGGGGCCAGTTGCACCACGTCTGTTAACGTCAACGTCATCGTTAAAAAAAACTTGTATGAAAAGTTTGACAGTTTTCTATGGGATGACAGCTCCGTCACCATATTTAATGTTGATGAAAACCCATCCTTAAAGTATACAGGATGTACATAACATACAGTTTGTAGCAAACGCTTAAACTTATCGGGTGTTCAAAATGATCTTGACACTCTTTGGGCTCATTTAAACTTACTTATTGATGTCAAAAGGATATCACCTTGTTATCATTCCGCCAGTGCATGTCACTCGCACCTATTGTATAATCGAGACACACTCGCGATTGATAACAAATATACCTTTGAAATCAATTTAGTAAGTTTGAATATGCTTCTTGATTTTCTGTCGTATCATTTCAAGCTTATTCTGAAATTTCTGAATAACTCGCTTATTCGGTTACTTTTACTACTGTACTGATGTAATAAATAAATCAATATTATAGGTTAATCTTAACACTATTTCGTCCCACAGTAAGCTCAATGAAGCTTGTGTTGTGGGTACTAGGCGACGATATATATATAAAAGAATGATATAAAAACATCTAGAAAATAATTTCAAACTTAGGATGATGAACGCACAAACAAATGCTGTGATCAGGATTCGAACCCGAGACCTGCTTATAGCAGCGTTACCGACTAGGTTAGGAGGCCATTAGATGTACACGATTAGATAAATACTTATCTATTATTTGATAGTGTGTCTATTAAACAGTACAGACATTAGGTCTATTATTAATGATACGGTCTAGATCTGTACCTAGAGCGATACTGGCATAATGCTTATATAACAATTGTAACATTACTCATACTATTACGAACTCATATCAGCTTCTAGAGTAGGCAAAATAGTTATTGAATGCCGATATTATTTTGCGGGTTTAGCTAACGTATGCATAATCTAACTTATGTATATAATCTGCGTTTAACTTTAGCACCTAAGATATTTAAGTTAACATTTGAGTTTAATTTTGAATGTTTTTCTAACAAAGTATAGACAACATTTAGTGACAATATAAATGCATAGTAATATCTAGCCATATTGAAGTATCAATAGGTGAGCTATCGACTTAAAAGATATAATGTAATCAATGTACATACACATACATACGATCACGCCTATATCCCGAAAGGGGTAGGCAGAGATCACTGATTTCCATTTGCTACAATCAATGCAGCAAAACGGCTCTCCGTGAGCCACTTCTCGCCCCCGTGAAGAACGAGACGTGATCGGTAGCGAACCGCATCGCCGCCATGCGGATGACTGTTAATTAAATAAATGACCACAGCGTTCGTACGAGCAGTAGGGATCAGAGGTTCCCTTATCCCTTATCCCTTAGTCGCCTCGTACGACACCCGCGGGAAGAGACGGGGTGGCACTATTTTAAAGCCGGATTCACGCAGCAAACTACCACTACACTACCATACACTACACTACTGTAACTAATGTAGCAAATTAAATATATAATTACGAGTAAATAACACATTACCATTACTTAATTTCTAACTACATATATTTCCGTCGCCAAATATAATCTTATTATCAACCATAACATATTTACGAACATTCTAAGAGTTTGCAAATCAAATACGGCATTCCGCATGCAACATTTCTATTCCTGTCTTCAAATATGAAGATATATGAGAATGACCAGCTACCGGGAGGTGAACAGACGAACTCAAATATATGTTCACACTTTTGCACCTTACTCCTTTATAATAAGGTTCAAATGTGTACACATATCTTTGACGCCGGCTGTACGTTGATCCCGAACCATGAGAATATCAAAACAGCATCGTAAAAATCGCGTTTCATTTGTTATTATTGTTAGTAATTTCTCGCGGAACTCGAATTGACGTGTTGAGTGCATTTCCACGCAAAATGCATTTTACGTCAATTGGGTGTTTATTCACACACATATCAGTATTATAGACTGTTTGATTAACTGTTCCGTTTGTACCACATAAAATTATTTATCAAGAAATGAAAATTTAATATAAAATTGCAAAGTACAAGTCTCTACAGCGAAGTAAATACTATGGAACTTTTATTTAAAAGACAATAATGAAACGAGTGCAGTTACGAAAGTACTTAGTCTGAAACTAATTAGACCTGTCTGAATAAAGAACTTAAATGGCGGCTTAAACGGTGTATTACTAAAGCTACAAATTACAGGCAGGTAGCATTTTTGCTGCCAAGACTTGGGAAAAGGGGGGAAGGGAGGGCAGACAACCCTATTAATTAAAAACTAAATTATAATAAATCTATCACAGATTAAGATCTCACTGCGCTGACTGGAACTATGTCTTCACTAAATTTCACAAATCTAAGACATTACTCCATTTCATTCCAATTGCACGATATCTCGGTAAAGAATTGACCGAAATAGAGGGAGACGGCGATAAATCCCAAATGCATTTGTAGCAGGGTAGAAAGGGACGTAAAAAGATGTCGATACGGCGAGACGTGGGTAGAGGATCGTGCCAAAATCTGGATTTATTGAGACTAACTCAGTAAGAACGTTTAGAGAATCCAAAATAGCATTAATACCTTTCCAACCCATACTATTAGGTACGTTGAATAGGACTACAAAAACATTCTATCCGACTATGAAGACTTACAATTCACAAGACATCTCATGGTAGAAAAAATCCCTTCTAAGAAATCTAACCTGGTTGTTAAGAAATGTTGTATCATGTAAAAAACCGGTCGAACAGCTGATGACCAGGCTTCAATACTACCCCTGCCCGGGGCAAAAAACATAACAAGTTGTCTCGAATTACCTGCCTGGGAGACCCTTACAGGTATATGACATCACAAATATATCTATTCAGCTGCATAAATGACGTAACTAACGACATTCGATACGCAATTGTCAATAATGACGCTACATCCCCCCGCCCGAACCGCAAAGTTAAATTTGTTTAAACTAGGGATGTCACTTACCACAATTTTGAAAGCGTACTGCTTTTTTTAGAGGAAGTGGGCAATCATCGGTCGTAAAACATCTTAATAGTGGAATTAGTGTACTGCCATAAATTGGTATGAAAAAAACAGTTTTACTGCGCCTTATTACGCGTTGAGAGTTAAATTTAGTTCGGGAGGGTGTAAAATTAAACTTCATTTGGACTGGGACGTCTGTTAGGGGAAATAAAATAGACCAGATCTATTATACTTTAACTTGAAAATTAAACTATACGTATTCGCATAGAAATTGAGAAATATAACCGGTTCGTACAAAAAAGAAAAATTAAAAATGATTTGTAGATATTTATTTGTCCGTTACGCCATTTTTGGTACTCCAAATAATGTATCTATCGATAAAAAATGGGCGTAAGTACCACGTAGTACAGGAAACATCGTAGTATTGACCGTTGCGCAGTTTCATCACGCGCTGTATAAATAAACCACCACGTGTGCGCGCGCAACGTGCCGGGTGTAGTAGCGAGCGCAGCGTTGGTAAATTAACTAATATACTTATATTACTTATTTTCTATATAAATAAAAAAATAAGTATTAAGGTAAGGTAATATACCATATAAGCGTAAGGGACTGGGATGACCCTTACCTTGATATGAACATCGATCATATAGGATTTTCAAAACAAGGTAAACGCCAATAAGTTTCATAGCTATAGTTTTATACTATAATGGCTGCTCTACATGATGGGCCATCACAAGGACGCAGCTGTACGACAGAACGAGATCGCAATATCGTTAGCTCCCTCTAACGCATAGCTGCGTCCCTATGATGGCCCATCATGTAGAGGAGCCCTAACAGTGGATCGTGGGACATGAGTGTGCAAACCATCTGAATATAATCGGCCAGCGTAGCCTCTGGGCCCCTGCAACTTCAATGGAGTCACATGTGCGTTGCCATATGCCAGTATTTGCTTTTTTGACAGATTAAGTGATTCGTAATGTGTGCTATTTAGTATTTTGGTACCTAATAGTACAATTTGGACGCTAGCACTTAGGCACGTAAAGTCGCTCGTCGTAATATTGTATTCAAAAAGTAATATTAATATCTCCAAACGGTACCTTTAACAAAATAATGACACATATGCAGTTCAATTATAGGTCAATTGACAGTATTTTGTAGTGATCCCGAAAATTAAAATTTTTAGAATTTTATTTTTAACATTTACTAGGGAAATAAATTTAAATACCTATGATTATTGGTATTAAATTCACACCTAAATATACATTGAAATTAAATTCACAGGTCATAAAATCACCATAAAAATATTACGTATATGATCGTAAAAATATTATTATTAGTTTTATGCTAATGTACCGACTGTGTGAGCTTACAGTTCAGAATAAAAATTTGATATGTAAGTACTTACTAAATAATAAAATTTTGAAAAAAAAAATGTTCAGAAACTATTTTTTTCTTTTTGCCCAAAATACGACTGAATTAAAATACGCCCTTTTTAAGCCTTTTCAAATTAAGAACAACATCGTAAAATGTACCAACCTAGGCACATTAATAACCCATTTAGTTTGATAATTAATAATGTTGAATTAACAAATCGCTAGCCCGAATCACTGTACTAGTTAGCGTATCACATGTAAGATAGCAATGTGCAATAAACATATAATATTATTATATTAAATACCTTTAAGAGCCGCCAGGACGCTCGCGTGAACTCGCGTCCCCATACAAACGTAGTTTTGCTCTCATTTTAAAACGACATGCTTTAGAACCACGAAATTTGGCATGGGCATTATAGCAGTACAGATCTATGTCGGTAATTCGTTTTCGTTGCAAAAAATTGTAATACAAAGAAAATATAGCAAAAATAAGTTTTGTATGTAAATCTGTATCTGGCTGTATTTTCTTTGTATTACAATTTTTAGCAAAACTACGTTTGTATGGGAACGCGAGCGTCCTGGCGACTCTTAACTATATTGTGAGCTCTTAGTTAGTATTCGCGTTGTTACTCGAAAAAGTATAAGCTATAAGACTTCGTAGGTATGCACTTGAAAACCCAGCCCACATTTTTCGGTCACCATTTTTTCCTAAATATTTTTTATGCTCCATAGCATGGGTTCAACCAAAGCTTGAACCCACGAATTTTTGACAAGATAGGTCAACACTCGACATTTATGTGTATTGTTAATAATATCAATTAGGTCTGACTATTAAAATCAAGAATACTTGCAAAAATGTACGCTTACACCTGTCTCAAACGATATATCACCTTATAACTCTAATGTTAAGTAGGTCTTAATATATACACGTTTTCTATGTACTTACGTCTTTCTTAGTTCTCAACAGCCCCTAGTTTTGCTTCAGTCGAATTCCGTGAACGCATTTTGTTTTGCTGTAACGCGAATTAATGCCTTAAAACATAATGACGTAAGTAACAATGAACTCTTGTATGGAGATACGACATTTTTGTTGCAATTTACTTTGTTAAATTTAGTGGTTGTAAGATCACTTCCAAGTAACGAAGCACAGCTGTGTATATTATCTGTGTTATTGTGGTTAGAAGTAGGTTTGAATAACAGAGCAAATAGGTATTCTGGTTATATAAAAGGTCAGAGGCACAGAGGTCATGGGTTGTAATGTAAGTGGCTTTAAACTGCTGACTTATAAAATAATTTCAAGAGACAAAATGAATTAGTAAGAGACATTAATTATTGATTTCAATAAAAAATAAGCAAGGAAAATAAGAAACAAAAGCGAAAAATAATAAATGACCACATGCAGAATAAATTATTTGAATATTTACGTACCTAAGTAGGTAGATTATTTTTCTAGTACGAGTGCTTTATTGAGATGAATAATTTTAAGTTAGGTTACACTTTATTTATTTTGTAATCACCGGTAGGTTTCTGCTGTACCATTATTAAAAATGTTTATTTTATTTTCACTACTTAATGGAGTTTTTATTTTTTATGTCGGGTACAAAAATGTACCTAATTCGTATGAGCTACATATTGGTAATTTAAGCGTTTTTGAATTCAAGAGCTCTCATAAGAGTTCAAAATGCTGGACTTCAGAGGATAAATAAAAAAAACATGTTTTTCGAGGGGTAAGCCGGTTGATATGCCATGTAACATGTTTTAATTCAAAACAAGTGTGACTCAAACTATCATGCTAACAGCACTGACCAATAGTAACCCTTTTTCAATTACAATAAGGGCCACTATTGATAGAGAATACAAACTAGCATTCCTCGATATTCCGTATCATGCGAACAGAAATTATGACTGGTTGTGACCTTTTTCCAGTTGAAATAACGTCTATGTTTGACCAACGATGGAGCTGGCGTTCGTGCCTCGATAATCCGAGCACATTGTTGATTTTACATTGCCTCAATACACACGTGTAGTTTTTTATCTACGAGTGCCACGTGCAAGCACTGATGTTTGTTTTCAATTCGGGTGAAACATCATTTTAGATAAATACATCGCAAAAGAATACTTTTGGGTATGTACAGAATACCCACCGTCTAATTATATAAGATGTTTGACAGCCAATGACTGCATTTTGCAGCCGTAAACTTTTTAGTTCTTTCTTTTTTTCAGAACTGTAGGTCTTAAAATATAAACAATATCCTACAAACTAAATCTTAATAAACCTTGAAAATTAGTTTTTAGGGTTCCATACCTAATACTCAATTTTTCTCTATGCACCTTTTGTACATGTCTCTGTTTGGCTCAATGGTTGACTGGTAGAGAATGCCATTTGGCATTAAGTCCGCCATTTGTACATACATTTTTTGTATTTTGTGCATTAAAATTTAAATAAATAAATAAATAAATACCCAAAGGGTAAAAACGAGACCCTATTACAGTGTCTCGTTCTAGTAATAGTATTATACTAGACCCCGCTGTCCATCCGTCCGTCTGTCACCGGGCTGTAGCTCATGAACCGTGATAGTTAGACAGTTGAAATTTACACAGATGATGTATTTCTGTTGCCGCTATAACAACAAATACTAAAAAACATAATAAAATAAATATTGAAGGGGGCTCCCAAACAACAGACATGATTTTTTTGTCCGTCACCAGACTATATCTCATGAACCGTTTTAGATACACAGTTTGCTGAAACGATCAAATAATTATTTACCTAATAGATACTTAGTTACATTTTAGTTTGCTTACTGTAAGCTTCAAAAGCATTTAATTTGGAAATTCCATATTAAAATGTTTGTAAGCACGTTAAAAATGATTTATTCTTAGTTTACGGGTCGTAAATTATTATGAGCCAAATAAATCAGTGGAATCCTTGCGCCCGCATGCAAACTGATAAAATATGTTGACATGTCCGTGGATCTATGAAATAAACGGATACCGCAACGCTGAGACAAAATAGTTCCAATTTTGAGCCAATCAGGACTTATGCGGAGCTCATAGCGCGTAAACATGGGAAATAACTTGGCGCATAAAATCATGGAATCACAGTGATTTCTCAGCGATGCGATATCTGTAATTTTGTAGATCCATGGATATGTCACAATACTTTATGGTCTCTCCATTTTATAGAATTTTAAATTTACTATGTAATGGTAGCTGAATACAAATTCAGGGCTAGATAAATGACCAGAAAGGTTAAACGAAGTGAATACAGGGTGTTTTTTCAATAACTAGCCATATTGTGCGGGGTGATTTGGTAGGCTAACAACTTTTGGCTGTTTCATACATTTCAGCCAATCAGACGTTGCGTGCGGGGACGCCAAATTTTTTTTGGGATTTCGGGGTTGGTCCCATAGAAAAAGTTGTTCATTTTGACATACCTAACCACCTCCCACAATATGGCTAGTAATTGAAAAATTTTTTTGTATGGATGTTGTCGTCGATACGACAACATAATGATCTTCATACGATTATGAAAATCATTACAAGTAGTCTTATACACACGTAAGCATTTTTAGGGTTCGTACCCAAAGGGTAAAAACGGGACCCTATTACAAAGACTCCGCTGTCCGTCTTTCTGCCTGTCTCTCTGTTTGTCCGTCTGTCACCAGAGTGTATCTCATGAACCGTGATAGTTAGACAAGTGAAATTTTCACAGATGATGTATTTCTGTTGCCGCTATAACAACAAACACTAAAAACCAGAATAAAATAAATATTTAAGAGGGCTTCCACACAACAGACATCATTTTTGACGTTTTTGTAGAAGTACAGAAATCTTCGCGCGAGTCCGACTCGCACTTGGCCCGTTTTTATTTATCATCATCAATCTATACAATACAGTCTGCGTAAAGGCCAGAGACAATTTCTGTTACAACTTTTTTGTTTTCTTTCTTAGCCCTAATAATCAGAATTGGTTACGAATGTTTCGATCCAATGGTTCCCATCTCACCGCTTCATTAGATTGAGGTAGCTTCTTGGTCAGCATCTTGTTAGGACAGTTAACTAGAAAAAACAACGACCACAAAGAGTAAAGTCAACCTACAATGCCTCTATTTGAAAGCTAAAGCGGCAAAATATAGTTTTTGTACTTTAAGGCCGTTCCTCGATTCGGACAAGCCACGTCCATCCGTTAGAGACACGTTTATGGCTCCCGTTCACGAAAGAAAGAGATGCAGCGCTCTTAAGGATCAGACTTTTTGACTAAAATACAATAAATAAGCGAATCTATAAAGTTTTGTGTAATTTTGTTTCTGTTACTTTTTAGATAACCCAGAATACCATATTTTTTACCTAGTTATATTGCTTAATCTCTTATAGTTTACGTAAGCTAAGAAAAATAAGGGGAAAAAGGACCCAACTTCGGATGTTTTTTCTATCGAGGCAACTTTCAGCAATCGTGTTTCGGCTTGTGCCAAAAACAAGAGTATATAGTCTTATAATATATATTCGAAAATAAATTCAGTCCCTTTTCCCGTTTAGTCAATAGAGCGTTTGAAAAAACCTATAATTTTTCAAAGTAGCCCCTTAATTTCCATATACACACGATGTTTTTTCAATAACTAGCCATATTGTGCCAGCCATACTAACAAACCAACCAATATTGCTAGTTAAAGAAAAAACATCCTGTGTATGTTGTTCAGATATAAAAATGCTTATGTGGAAAAGTGGAAACATCTTTGTCGTGGACAGTACTTGCAAAATCACACAGTAAGCGAGATGAGTGTATGGTCCCAACTGTCTTCGGGCGAGCATAGTATGGCAATAGCGGAGACAACGAGAATTATTCCTATGAAAAAAGCTATATTCACCTGTCTTCTCCGGTGAACACAGATATAAACCTTAAGAACCCTGAAGATGTACTCGAAAAACATTATTTAATCATAATTAACCTAGCAAATAAAGCAATACCTTTAGTGGGAATTATCTAGCATGAAATTGGAACATCATTCTATTTTAGTCTCGGAGCCTGTACCGATTACTTTCACACGAGCAAGCATTTCGGTCCATAACTCAAATCTTATATTAAATTAAAAAGTTCGTCCGACATCGCCCGCTCGTCCGGGCCAAGTAAAAAATCTTGTCCGGCCGTCCGGAAAGATTACAAAGTTTCAGAGTCTCCGAAATCTTATGAGCACTTAATGGTTTTAGCCAAAAGGCTAAGTTTGTTTAAAATATTGCTAAGTGAAATGTGTGGGAGATAAGTGTAACATGCTGGAAAAATTCGCAAATAACTTAGAGAAAGTCAGAATCATCACTTGTTTTCTTATCTCTTTTGGTGCTGAGTTTAATTTCACATAAAAGATTATCGATACTAAACTTCACTAATTAATATTAATACATTGGCTAGAGTAAAAGGTACTTTTATGGATTCAGCTTCTCCGTCCCATGTTTAAAAAAAGCGTTAAATTTTTCGTTTGTTCAATTTAAATTAAAATAACAGCTGTTAAACGTATACAATTCACACTTACTTTCAAGAAGTTCACCCTTTATAGAAAGAGATGGCATTTCCAAAGAGCTTCCTCTTTTAAGAGTCACGTTTCATCCGAAGGGTATATTATTGGAGACGAGACATATATTATTATATCAAGTTAAAGTTAAAACAAACTTTAAAGATACTAAAAACAAAACTAACAATGTCAACGGACGAGAGCAAACACTGCTCGTATTTGCTAATCCCCCTTATATGCTTCCTTGCTAATTCGCAAATGTACTTCCGTAACCCCGATTAGGGACCAAACAAGCTCCAAATCAAAGTGGAATCAAAGAGGCAGGCGGCAAACAGGATTATCCTGCAGGAGTGTACCGCTGTATCTATTTTATGTGTCTGGTTACAAGGTATTGATCGGGCTAGACATGACCTTTGAGCGGATATTAGATTTTTCTATTAAATGTCGCAGGTATTATTAAAACTAAAGTAATTACTGAATTACATGTAAGGTCAGCCTTTATTTTATTCAACTTTTGACCGCAATTTGTCTTTTTAACAATGATATCTAAGTTTCAAATATACAGGTTACAGACTAACAATATAACCGTATATATTACGATGCTTTTAAAAGCCTGTTTCAATTTTATTACTAGGCTAGTTACAAATTCAAAACAGGCATAGAACTTCAATGCAAAAAGAAACTTTAAGAATTATTTTGTGCGGTTTATATTTCATTTTGACCTGTAAATGTTTGACTAGTATTTGACTTAATCAATCTTTGATGATTCTTGTCTTTATCTAAACGCTTAGCTTCAACAGTTACGCCAATCTCCAGTATTTGCGCTCAGATAACCACAAGGCTGAAAGTCTTAACACAAATATTGACTCAAACAATATTTTCTTGCGGGCCACTTCATGTCGACATCAGGTTAAATAAAACTAAATCCATTAAAGAAACCGCTTAAGAATTGAAAGGAATATTCTTGAGAACAGACTAGAAAATTCAAGACTTTAGAATTATATTTCCAATGCTCTTTATCTTTTTAATTCACAGGAAATTATTGCTGAATTATTTGAAAAGCCTATTATTAATCTTGGTACACGTGGAAGGAATTAATTAACTAATATCGAAAATTTATTTCCGCGCTTCCTTAGGAAATTAACTTCTCTGCGAGCCAAATTCAGCCAAACCGTTCCGCCATATTTGCGTAAATGAACAAACATCGAAGTAACACTCAAACTTATAAACATACAAACTTTTGAATGGAATATTACTATTTAGGATGATAACGACGAAGCCGATTGTGCGGAAAATTCAAAAACTTCACCCACATTTTTTCATGGTCTACGATTTCGAATCTATAGCACTTCCTGCCACTCCCCAAACGTTATGGTCTATCGTCTTATTTAAACGAAGGCATTAAGGAATTAGAATTGTATGTACCTATGGGTTCACAGAACTTGGTTCACAGTACTTATAAATTAGGACAGCAAGATTTCAAGATAAAGTAAGCTGTTTGCTCCGGGTTTTAGGAAGTGACGACATTTTATGACTAATTTGACTGTATAATAGATACTTAATGTAGGGTTATGTATAATATAGGGTAATATAGGTACATATAATGTAGGGTATTGTATATGCCTATCTGTTTTCATTTTGGTAACTTTGTTGAATTTGTTTTGTTGTAAGCTATTATTCAAACTCTTTTGACACTTAGGATGATGTAGGTAATATTTAGGCTTTGGTGGCTCATAAATTTAGAATAAATATAAAAGCGAAAGTTTGCATATCTGATTGTTCGAATATCTGTATCTCTGGATGTTTGATTCTCCTTCATACAAATATGGCTTAATAGAATTGGTTGAAGTAGAATAAATAGAATAAATTTAAGCATTACTCATTTAACAAAATTCTGGGCTACCTTTATCAACACACTTATACAAACATACTTGCATATTTTTTGCAGTACTCGGCCCGATTTAGCGAAATGTGCTAGAAACACCTGGCTGCTTATTTGTACAATTGTGACAACAAATTTGCAGACCACCAGAATTGCATTGTGAATAAAATAGTTCCTTTCGCCTATTCCAAGTCTCATTTTCCTTGTACTCGATTTCTTTCATTTTATTTTAAATGTTTTATTGAAATACTGCAATGTTTAAGGACTCCTTCATTTTACTTTGTTTTATTAAGAACTTGCATTCAACATATTCCTTTAAAAAAAATACAATCAAGCCGTGTTAATTTTTGGCGCAAAATATTGATAACAAGAAACAGTTAAATAAATATAAACTAATAATAATTTTTTAAGTAAAGTTAAAAAAAAACACTAAGGAAAACAATGATCATAATACCATAAAAGAACCATGAGGGCACAATGTGAAGCGCGGTAGCGTAAAAATACAAATAAAAGCAAACGTTTTTAAACGAAAACATATTGAAGAAGATAAGAACACGTTTTATTGTACACGACATGGGGGCGGTCGAAAGCATATGAAAAAAAGTCCAATACATTCCGTCCTGGTATCGTGTTACTTGAAAAATATTTCTATTTGTTTTCTGTTGATATAATCAGAGTAGAAATATGAATAGATATGTGCCTTCATACGTATATGTTACTCGATTTTATTTTTAGATATTATAGAGATTTAAAACTTGTTTAAACCTTGAAATATCTTTGGAAGCAACAAATCATTATTATTACCTTTGCACACCTCTATTCGAGTTCGAGAACAATTCTTCTCTGTAATAAATTCAGCCCATTACCATTATATGACTCGAACGACATATGAGGCACCTAATTACGATATGTATCTCATAGAACAATACATCAAAACGTCCTGTAAATATCTGATGTTGCTACCTGTCTTCATCAATTACGTTTTTATCTTGAACTTCTTCAATATTGTCTAACGTCTACAATTTGATGGATGTACTTTAAATACAGGGATTTCACTTTATCCTTTTTGATATGGTTCCTAATAAAGCTTGACAGCTTGAGATACCGTCGCGTTGAATTATAATCGACTTAAAAGAGCTTTATCTTATATAGCTACCGGTAGCCAGAAGCTTATTAAACTTGATTCACAATTGCGTTATCTTGTGGTTTATTACCGTATGCTACATATCATTTAAGTTGTACAAACAGAGTTAGAAACAGGATTTTTTGGTTCAAACGGTTCTCAATTGTAAACTGAATTAATTGGTCTGCTTGTATCATTAGTGAAGCAATTATAGTTGGGAGTTGTTATTCTGGTTCCGTTTTATGATCGAACTGAAGGCGATACGATTGTGATTCGTGATTTACAACTAAAATAAAACGTTTTATGAACACTGTTGCACTGGTAGCCAACTCTTCCGTTAATTATAGAAAATGAGAAGATGCGGAGCCTTTTACCAATATAAAAATGTTTAAAGGAAACTATAGGATATCTCATTGACAATAAGAACTACCTATTTATAGTGAAACTATAGGAAGGAAAAAAATGTAATAATTACTTGGCAAATCTTGCAAACAGTATAACTTTATTGCATAGTAAACCAAGTATTTTAAAAGTCAGCGCCAGAGATTGTAAAGAAACGAGTGACTAACCTCTAGAGGTTTTGGTTTGAACTTTTAAAATCTGATACAGTGATAAACGCCTATATGGTTTCGATAAAAAGTCAATCAAAGGAGATAAATATCAGAATACACGTCGACAAAAAAGCCCCTGTTCAGGGCTCGATAAAATTATATAAGAGGATTAAAAGATTTATTGTATAAGCCTCTTCAAAATATATTTTCGGGTGTCCTCGTTTTGTTTTTGTCTTGTACGTATATTTCTCGTAGCGACGTGATGGCGCATAACTTAAGTAGCGCTTAGCGCATTCGTACATTTGACTCGCGTTTTTCTGTTGGTGATTTTAAAGCGGTTGATGGCCTTTTTCATGATATAAAAGTTTTAATTGACTGTTTAATACGGAATATGTAATTCAAAACTAAACTATACATCGACGAAGTTGCAAAATTTTTTGACACAGAATTACATTATACTGTCTTTAATTGATTTTGTCTAAATTCTTCTAGAACAACTAACTACGCATTAATAATAATGTTTATTTTTTATTGACCAATAGCTGACAAATGTTTTATGTTTCAGGTAAACGAACGCGTATTAATTGTTGGTAAGACATAGCAGTACTTCCGTACATACCTGATAGTCTTTCTTGGCTAAACACTAACAATAAATTCCCAAGAACTTTGCTCGCTCCACTACAAACTGCTTGTTTTACAACTCATCCTTTTAATGGCCGCTATAAATTAGCCTGGCTGAACGGACTTTAATCAAGTACATAGGTTCAAAGCCTGGCGTGGGCACAATCATAGCAATTTGTCCACTTAATTTAATACCTTTATGACCAATGAGACTCTTTAAGTGTTTTCGTCAAAAGCTATATTAATAATGTCTGTATCTTAAATTACTTTAAGGGCATTATTTAAAACATCATAAGCTTTTTTGACAAGTTTACCATGATCAGAATCACCCTCACCATATTGCGGAAAAAGATGCGTGCTAAAATATTCATCTATGTTGACAGGATGATTTATGTTCGTAGAATCAGAGTTTGATAGTAAAACCCTGACCAGAGTCATGGTTTTACTATCAAACTGCCAAGGGGAATGAAGTAAAAAAACTAAAATACGGAGCTAAAATTTCAGCAAGTTCTTGGCAAATGTTTTCCGTCTGTAATGTAACAGGATTTCAATTAGGACTTAAAACAAAATGGCTGTGTGAACTCATGCGATCCCCGTATTAGCTACTTTTAAAGAATCTTTAAGAACTTTCTAATTACTTCGCTCGTTGCTTGTAAAAAGTAACATTAAGGAAACTTTGTATTTTTACATCCACATCAATCTTGTTCTGTTGTTTTAAAGGACTTTGTCTAAAATCCATTATAGTTTGCTTTGGGTACCGCTTTTATTCCGTATTTAATGATGAGCTATTTCGACACGCTTGTAACTTAGGTTTAGTTTTATAGTACTTGCTCGAATTCAAGTTTCACATTGTATCCACAGCAACAACTGATACTATCAAAAATAATGCAATTGATATCAAAAATGATAACTGTATCAACGAGTTTGCTTTCTAGATAATAAATGCGGTAGACAGGAAAGTACCGCACCACATGTCAGAATATTTATCAATAAAATACAACACTGATTTAAATTAAAAGGTATAGCAATTTCCCTTCATCGATTTAGTAATTACTTAGATGCAGCAACGGACAAGTAATTGTTAAAATGTATACATAAATACAACATAATTTGTATGCAAATACACATGATCTTGTTATGCTATCGGAGAATAATGGTCGAAATCATTAGGAATTAAGCTATTAAGAGAAAATTGGAATAGAAAATGTCAAAAGTGGTAATGATATGCTTTCTAATGGATAAACTGGCTTGCATTTACGAGCATGTTTGAATAAAGCGAAGCAAAAGAGGCGAGAATAAACGGTGTAGGTTAAAAGTGGAGCACGTGATACTGCTGAAGATAACTAAAGAGATCGTACAGACTTTTATTAGATCACACGTAATCCAATTTAGAATTCCTATCCGAAAAAGCAGGTACGATGAAAGATTTAATTAACGCTAACCAGCTTTAACGAACTAATCTAGGTTTAGCATTAAAAACATTACACGTTTCCTGCTCAGTTTTTAAAGTGACAATATTATTCGCTCCACGAGTCTAAGTATCCACTTCCTCATTAACTGTTTCGTTATTTCTACTCTTCAAGGTACGTATTAATAGGCTAGTTTATCTCTATTACTCTGCTTATTTACACTAACAACTGTGTCACTGATGGCAAATGATGTTTAAATTGTGCTTCTCATTTAAGTTTCTACGCACTTGATAGAGCGTCCAATGAATTTATGAGCGCTATTTTTATGTAAGCAAAAAGAGCGATTTATGGGGATTTAAACTCGAGTAAGCTTTTATCGGCATTGCTTGGTTTGTTGTGAAGATCTTAATATAGAAAGTAATTTCACAGCTCGCGTAGTTCACGCGTTGCCCTGGTGCAAGTCGTAAAGGGCGCCAAACGCCTCTACGGGAATCCATCAACACGCTAGTTGTAATAACAAAGAATGACTAAACAATTTTTGAAAGTTCCCCAAAGTGATGAATAATTTGAGAGGCGCTAACTTTTAGTTACAAAAGTTATTTGATGTTCCATCTGAATAATCCAGGAAATAACAAACAGCTACAAATAATAAACAAGTAACCTAACGAAATGAAACGAGACGTCTTTTGTTTATTATTTTGAATCCCCATTATTGTACCCATCGAATTTCCATCAGTCAAAGTCTTGACAAATTGAAACAAACTGCAAAGTTGAGTTCCAAAGTTAGCGGGTAACTGCCTTCAAATGGGGGCGGGATCCATTAATTCAGTGTAAGAACTTGAATTAAATCATTCGAACCGTTGGCTCGTTCAGGGTATTTGTCGGAGACTTTGTACACCGATCTAGTTAAAAATTTAATTTTTAAAATTGTTCAAGTATTAGTTTTACAACTTTGTAACCAGATTGAATTACTCCAGAGAGACTTAAGCATTAAATTTTAACCGTCTCGAGACGCTGCCCATTTAATACTCTTTAGACCGTGATTTAAAACAACAAGATAAAAAAAAATGCTTAGGATCCCAACCCTTTGGATCACAATTTTTTCCCTCGACAAATTATGAAGTATAATGAACCAGCAGGAAGTAAGTTTGCATTAAGTATTCGCATTTCCAGAGCTGTCTCTGTCGAGGCAGTTAAAATTTCACTTGGCTAAGCAAAAATTTCTGTCCGCTGCAAAAATCTTTCCCCTTTTTAGGGAGAGGGGAGTAGCGAGCGAATTCTTGCATAAAATTTACATCGAGCGGTCCATACAAATTACCATTTCACTTCTTACTCTGATTAAATGTTGTAGAAAAAATATTGCTCTCCAAATGGAAGAGAAAATTCTCGGGTTTCGACTCATTAAAATTGATGTTTTGTTTTCTTTTTTGGCGTTCGCTCAAGAATGATTTGCTTAGTTTCGCATCTGATTTGTTTTTTGCTCCAAGACGAGATTTGGATGATTGTTTAATTATGTCCATTAATCATAAAATAATTTTTGTTTTTCTTTTGTACATTTAAGTTGAAAACAGCTCGGGCAAACAAAAGTTACACTAACAAAACTGAAAAAAGAGGAGCGCTGCAGCCACTCAGACCGCAAAAAGAACGCTACTGTAATGTCCGACGAAAACGGGGCAAGACTTGGCAATGGCCGTAGCCATGCTGTCCAAAAAAGGTGTATGTTACAACGTCTTTCACGCAAAAGTGTGAGAAAACAGTGGAGGCAAACTAAAGATATTTGGCAGCCCTTTACAAGCTAATGATCCACTTGATTGCGGTTAAGTGTCGCCATAAAAATGCCCGATTGTTGCCAACTAGGAAAAAACAGTTGCTATTCTAAAGTGCTTCCTGGCAGAGTCCCGATATCATGAGACAATTGCCTTTAGGATCACTTAAAGTGGCCGGGAATTGATGTTTTCCTTGTGCTGTGCGAACTTTTGTTTCGTGAAATTCAATTTCAGGAATAGTTTTTTCCCCTCCGTACACTCATTGCCGTTTATGTTATTTGAGTTATAAAAGAGAAATAAAACCATCGAGCTGTAGCGTAAGAAAAACATTACACTTTTCAAACTACGACGGTAATATAGTAGTATATTACATTCCTAGACAGTTCCATAATCCGTGCAATAAAAGTAATAGTGCTAATATTGAAGACGCAGTCAACTGATGTGCAATTTGCTAATTAAGAGAAAATAATCTCTCACACTTTATAGTCAGAGTAAAAACTTTATATTTGGCTTTGATTTTTTTAAGGTCTGTCTCTCTGTATACTTACGATAATTGCTAGTTGTTGTAGAGTTTTATTTCATGCATACCTACAATAAGGCTGAAATAGGACACTTTAAAGAATAAATTAAAAGTCAGCGTAACTGAAACCTCTCCGTCTCCGGGGTTAGTTACATTTCAGGTAATTTAATTTCCCTCCTCGAAATATCTAGAATTACGAATCAATTTCAAATTCAAAATGTAATTTACTCCGGAGCAGATAATGTTTCAATTTCGTTCAAGGCATACTGTCACCACCAAGATAGAACTTTCTCCAATTTCTAGAACCAAACTTGGGTTGTCATTAAAATTCTGTAATCAAAGTTCGGAGTTCGCGGAGTCAACATTAATGTAACGGGATTGTTATCAAATTTTAATGATCATGGTGTACATTTTCTTATTTAATGAAGATTCATTTTCACCGATATTGTTTCTTAAAAGCCAAACGTGGTTGATTTTGTCAAACATGTCGCCTAAGCCGGTGTATCCTTCGTTCAAAATGCAAGACCCCCAATATCTTATGCTAATAAGGTTCCCCGTCTAAAAGCTGCCCTGTTTACTATAGTGCAAAATCATGTCAGATTTCTAGTAAACCTAGTGGGTGAAATAAGGTTAAGTTAGGCTCTGTTAGTCTGATCGAGTTTGGCCTGAGGCAAAATCTGATTCCCTTATCCGAAAATCAATTTGGTCCCTGAGTATCCTGTCTCAATAGTGTAGCCATTGTAAGTAGGGGTTACCATTCCAATGTCTGTTTTGGATATTGTTTTCATGAATATTAGCTGTATAAGTAACTGTGTTTCCTTTTGCTATTATCTAAGCCTGATCTGCGACTTCATTTATGTAAAAGACGTTGAAAACGTTGCTTTTAGAAACTCCTCAAATATTTAACTTTTTAAAATATTTTTAGTAGAGCTTTGGTACAATTATAAAAATATTTAAAATTTCAAGGAGTTAAGCTCTCTGTTATCTATTACTTCCTAGGTAAAGCTAATGATTTTGGCAGGTTTAAAATTTTGACGTTGAAGTTTGATTCTTTCCGCATTATATTTCGTAATGAAAAAGATTTCGCCTACGCCGAATGATTGCCTGCTAAGTAAACACTCCCTTGGCATTACCAACTTTATTAAAAAGTTATTGTGACCATCATCACTTGACGAAGTAATATTATACTTCGCATCGGTCGAATAAACGTTTCAATATTCGAGGGGCTCATTTATCACAGTAATTGACAGCAAGGGGAGTTTTCGGACCGTGTCCCCCCCACCGTTCGTTTTATTTTGTTTTCTCTCAAATAATTTGGTGATCAAGAATGAAGATTAATACTTATCTTTCTTTTATTACGATAACTATATCCTTGGAAGTGTTAATCTGCGAATTTATGCTGCTCAGTTGGTTTTATAGCTTCAATTATGCGGTCGATGGCTTTTTCATTAATAAATCCTTAGCATCTTATTCAGCTTGATTATTTGAATATTTTTCTAAAGAAAGCTTGGAATGAACTCGTTTTTTATCTTTGATAAACAAGTTTAGTAACCTTTCTTCAAAAACAAAACATTTGTTACCAAATATCCGGAGTTTCCGAGGCGAAAATTTATTCCTAATGATCTAAACTTTACCGTTTTATCGTCTGTACTCATCCCAAGCAGCTCGAAGATAACTGATGGTAATTTGAGGAAATTACTTTTCTTTTTAATTATAAAATAAAGGTTATCTTTGTGGGAAATTTTAAGTCTTTTAGCAATTTTCAAAGTTACGAAAAATGCTTCATGTAAATTATCTTTAAGATTATTTCGCATTGTTAAACAAATGTTTGTTAAAATGTTGACTATTGCGTTAGTAAAAAGTAATATTTTTTTTGGAGTATTAAAGCAATCATATTGTTGTAGCTTTTCTAGTTAATTAACAAACCACTTAACACAACCTTCAGAGAAATGTCTAAAAGTTGCTAATCATTTAAGGTTTCTGATTACAAGTAAAATTGCTAAAAATGTTAGCAAATAAGCTGCTACTTGGAATCAAAAGTTGCTAAATCTAGCAACTTAAGTTGCCGACTTTGTAGGCGTACACGTCTTTATAAATGGATCCATCGACCTCTCTGAAATGATAAGAAGCCAAGAAATTCAGCAGCCGCTCAGGATGTATGGTTTCCTGTCTATTTTAATTACATCTATAAACCCGGGCCAATCACATCTGTAGGATCCTCTGTCCCTTTCGTTCACGTCTTCATTCCCCGCCAAACGAGGGAGAGGATTTACTTGACAGATTACTTTTTCTCCTTGTTTATAGGCATGGATTACTTCCCTCAGATAACGCATTATAAAGCGTAACGATTATACAAGGAGGTAAACAAAAATGCTCGTGATACTTTTAAGGGCATAATTGGTATCGATTGAAAATTATGAAAAAGTAAGACAAATCATTTTTTCATTCGAAAAAAAGGATGGAGATCGGCCGGCTGGGACCACGTACCCAAACAAAAAAAATCATGACGTTAAACAGATCACCAGTCCAGTATTTTTCTTATACACGGAAAAAAAGCTTCCGGGATATTTTCAATCCAAGACATTATTATTTTTATGAAAATATTTCCTCGCGACAAGTATTTATTTCCTTCATTAAAAATATGATTCTTCGCTTAATAAAACCACGTTTTCTTAAAATAGAAATACAAAAATGTATTAGTTCAAGAGTATATTGAGTAAATAAGACAGATTGTACTTTAATCAAACAAGTATTATTTTAGGTAAAAGAAAACTAGAAAATCTGTAAGAATATATTCGCTTCAGTATATTTAAAACTTTAATTTATTTTCCTTAAAGGAAATTTAAATGCTTGTCACGAGAAAATATTTTCAACATAATATAATAATGTCTTAGATTGAGAATATCCCGGAAGCTTTTTTTCCGTGTACTCTGTAGTGCAGCTAACGTGCTCCATCTAGATAGGCGTCATCAGTGTTTATGGGTTTTTTCGTATCGGCACAGTATCGGCGTGTTTACTCAAAGTTTGCTGGAGTAATTTGGGAGCAATTTTTATTAACTTTGCTCCCCGAGTTTCGCTCGCTTTTCCCGTTTAACTTTTACGCCGGTTTTATGATTGCACACTTGCTTTTATCGGTTATAAAATTGCCTTTTAATCGAGCGTTGAAAAAATCTAGAGTACAGTCGCCATCGAATATATCGGAGCGGCCAAGGTATTCAAAAAAATCTGAACATGTACCCCATTGACAATAAAGACGTTCAGATATTTGTGACCACCTTGGCCGCTACGATATATTTGAAAGCAACTGTACCTAAGTTGGACTCACGCTCTGAGGATTCTGTACTACCACATATTTTTTTAAGTTTTACCGTTTTTTTTACGTGTGTCTGTTTCCTATTAGATAAAAATATTATATTTCTGAAATTGTTTTTTTATGTCATATCGCCAATAGAATAATCTACGATCTGTGAGAATCTATCTTGCTGACAGAAAGATGGACAACGGATTATAGTCACATCACAGGGTTCCATTTATTAACTTTGTGAAATCATATGCTACTCGTATACTAAGGTAAATGTACCCATAACGTGACCTCAACCCACGCTCGACATAAATAAACTTTATTATCAGTGACATGTAATTTTGAAACACCATTATACGTTTTAGCATTATAAATGAAGCGAGAAACATGAATTAAAAAGGTATATATTTAACTTAGAATAAAAATTTTACTCGACGGTTTTTTTTGTCGAGTAACAACTTTTTTATAGTATCAAGTTTTTTACCAACCCCAAAAACAATACAAGCTTTATATGTTTTAGAATAAAATCCGTAATGGCATTATCATTATTGAAATATTTAGTACTATCAACTACACAACCAATTAAATATGCAAAACTATGTCGAAATCTTAATAATACGGCTAAAATTTCCTTAAAAATGACAAATTTATTCAAAACGAAGGGCATAGGCATATTGCAAATCTCCTTAAGACCTTGACTACTAGAATGAAACGACTATTAATAAGTCAATAAATGTCATAGCGTTTATAATGGGCCCTAGTGAGAAACGATACAAGTCCCATACAATTGTATGAAACATACAACATTTCTCACTGGAAGAACACTATGGTATATTGAGTATAGAGGTGAACAGCTGCCTACGCGTCATGATTATAATAACCGATTACATGATAAAGACTGTCAGTATTAAAAATGACAGTATTTACGATATCAAGTGCTGACGCTAGAAGTTAGGTTACCCGTAAAAAGGGTTTTGTTTATATCGCCAAAATATGTTGGCCTCATAAAAAAATGATTAAAATACTGACTAGGTATCTGATGTTCCTTTAGATATTTTACTTGCACATTTTTTTTACCTGGCTGGCTTACCTTTTCTCAAAAATATGCAGTCTTAATAATTGAGCCGTCTCAAATGACAGATTTTCCTTCAGTGACCTATATAAAAGTAATAACTACCCTCACAGGATCGAATCAATTAGATAAATATAGACATAGACATCATTTATTGCCAAATAATCATTGTAAATCACGCTTAACATCATCCATCGCAGACAACAATAATAAGGAGGGTGTGTATCAAAATATCCAGTCTAGTTATCACTCGTCTATGCATATAATATTAATTTTCACTAAGTGAGCTTATGAGATCCGATAGCCTAGTGGTTTCATTGTGGTACAAACGATTCGCCGGTTAAGCAAGCTTTAGGTGTGGTCAGTTTTGTGATGGGTGACCGTTTTAAACGTAATTTTTGTATTTAATTTATTATTTGCATGTTTATCTAGTTAAGTTTCGGAGGTTAATTGGGTTAAAAAAAAAGAATTAACAATAATGTGACTAACCACTATTTTAGAATCCACTGTAGCTGATATATTCAGTCTAATGTAAGTTTCGCTGGTATAAATAATTATGTTAATGAAGTTAATTCTTATTTTAAAACTGAAGGTGGCACCTCACAAGTGACAAGAACTGGGATATTTACCTTACGGCAAGAATTTAACGATTTCAAAATGTCAATAACAGTACTTACTCAGTCTAAAAAGTAAAAAAAAATGCTTTATTGGCATGTGTTTGTAATATTATTTAGATATAAATAATCATAAAAGCTCTAACATTATCTATGTAAATCTAATTAAAGTATCTGCCTATATAAATACAGTAGATAAAGGTTACATTACAAATTTGTGGCCAACGCTCTTGAGTTTTATGGGTAATTTTACGTTAATCGTGAGAAACGGGGTCATTTGCCTTTGATCCGTTGCCATGGTAACCTTCTGTAACTTTGCCTATGTTGCAATATTGTCGGACTTATTGCGTCAATATTTAGTTAACACTTCGTGTATGGTAGTATGCAAATTCGAGAATTAGGTGAGTCTTTTGTTTATGTAGATTTCCATTTTAGTAATACAGTGAAACCTCGATAACACGAATCTCTTACAAACGGTGTTAACTTATACATAGAATACCTAGAATTACTTTTTTAATAACTTAATATTTCTGATGACAAAGTATAAACCATTATTTTTTTTTATCACGCAAATAATACTCGGGAGTTAAAAACTTTTAAGGCAAATACAGACATTAGTAAAAAGCACAATAATTGTATATGAGCTCTTATCGAAGCAATTATAAGTCGTTCAAGCTATTTTGGTCGGTGTATAAAGCTTTAGACTATTATTAACTGTTTATCTGTCCGTATCATCATAAGTGGGTGTTAACAGAAGGCAACTGTGACCTCACGGTTGAGGTGAAACTTCACCTTAATTTAAGTATATGCCTCACAATGTAGTTAAGTTTTGTTGAGGTTTACATTACAATCTCATTCACTTCGGTACGTAGTCAGGGTAGATTCTTGGTTTTCTGTACGTTCAAAAATATGTATACTAATATGTATCATATTTTTTAAGACTTTCTTACTGAGTTAACTCAATCTTTTGTTTTAACTTTAGAACATTCTCGAATTTAAAAAGTTATTTTTTTTACAACGGCCTCTAGAACTCTCAACGCTATAGTGGATGACTTATAAATGTTTCAATTTTTTGGATCGTGATACCGTAAAACGATCCCAGAATAATAAAAGAAGTACCTATAGCAATATACTAAACTAATAGCGAATCGTTAGTGGTTCAAATGTTTACAATGCCAAAAATACAAGACCATAACATGTTGTTATGGAACATTGTAAACATTTTAAATAATCCGAAACCAATGTATCGACAGGAGTCAACAATCAATTCGTAATTTATTGATACCAAATTAAAACAAATTGGTACGAAATTTAAATATAAGTTACATCGGCAGCGGCTCGTGCAATACATATTCAGGTTCATATTTACATACATTAACCATTTACATTACGCATAACTTATTTGGTATAATAATTTTATATAATGTGGGTAGTGTAGGTACTTATGGACGAGCACCAAAATTGTGATGTAGAATACTACTACCAACATCATCATAATTTCAGCTGAACTCATCCACTTCTCGAGATCTACAAGGATCTCCATAGTTAGTGCTGATATAAAAAAAGAAATATTTTCTACGATCTTCATTATATCGTCAGTGTCAAAACTTTAGTTATCTACTAGAACTACATACTTATACATAAGTTTCTGATTTTTATTAACTGCCCTTCTAGATTTAGTATCCTGTAAATGCGCTTATGCGACTTATGTGAAGTCTTTCTATAAAGGGAGAATGATGCCTTTCGGAAGGAAAATATAGCCTTGGTTCTTACATTTATTATTTTAAATTTGTTTCATTATGTTTTCGTCAAAAAAATATATACACGACGATGGCAAAAAAGCATGCTTATCGGCAGGTACACTACCTTCACCTACCACTGCTATAGATTATCTAAGTAGATGTATAATGTGAGAACACATTACATAGGTACAAAATGGTACACAGATAATCTAAAATTCTCAAACCTTTAACAATGCCCTATTGGCATTAACTCCAAACAAACGAGAAACGAACGGAAGTAGACCAACCTTATCACTTGTAACATGAGATCCGGAGATTACTCACAAATTACTAACCTCGATTACTACGCACCTTAAATATTAACATGTCAAATAGATGTATACAGTATTCGCCTTAATACTGTGGGATAAGATTCAAAAGTGTAGATAACTTTAATACGCATATGCCCTTTTTCTTTCAAAATAATGCGTTTATGATATGCAGATGCGCATGTTGAAGGGATTTAGTTTCTTTTGCATTTTGATATTATAGTATTTTCTCATTTTAGCCCTTTAGAGGTTTTCTTTTGCAGTAACCTCGGTCTCCTTAAAGTTCTCCTTAGCTACCTCTTCATAAATTAGGGTAAGCATTCTTCTTATCATCAGACTTTCTAACCTAGAGGCGAATCTATTAGGTACTTGAGGAACTAAATTTAATATTATCGTTAAATATGTACTAATGTCATTAACTAGTTGCCAAGTGGACCCCAGGATTCATAAAGCCGTGCCTGTAAGAAAGGAATGGTAAGAAGATGATAGTGATGATCTGATGATATAATATTATCTAAGTATCAGCTAAGTACTCGTTTTATAATTTTTAACACTTGTTGAACCCGACTGTACTAGTCCAACCAGTTTTGATACTAACTGTACGTGACTTACGATTATAGACGGTTGCTAAGACCTCGAAAGTGTAATATTACCAACGAGGAAGTCTGGCAGGATTTAAGGTTAACGCACTTGATTCGAACCGCCAGTTGAATAAACAAATATAGATATTATTACTCAAAATTAAAGTTTGGACTAAAAAGTATTTACCATAGTACAAACAGCAACACTCTTAACTGTACATCGGTAGACCTTATTACAAAAGGCATAAGGTTCACCGATAGGCAGTTAACAGTGTGGGCGATGGTACATTGACTTATTTAAAGAATCACGGGCCAATACATCCCGGTATAATGAAGACTTTTGCTGATTAACTTTCATCATTAGTTATTGGAAAATAAAAGATATCAAAAAAGTACATAGCTAAGTCAAATTTATTGTGTCTCAAAGGAATAAAAATGAAAATCAAAGTAAGGCAACAAATGATGATTATTGTGCTCACAAACGACTTGTTTTATGCAAATAAAAGAAAATATTAAATTACGCAAAAGAAAGTTAGTCATTTAAAGCAAATACAGATACATGATTTATAGAAATAAACGAAATACACCGTAACTTACTTTTGAACATGTATCAAAAACTACACGAAGCTTAGATGTAAGTAACGAAATAAATACAAGACAAAACAAGCCCTCAGTACCAATAAACACGACTGAACGAAATGGAAGTGTTAACTATTATACCCGTCATAATTAGTTGGTACACTTTTTACTTGTTCTAGCTACTAAACACAACGTTTTGGGCGATCTTCATTAACTAAATCACGCACTATACGAAGCGTAAAGGAATGATGACGATAGCTAGCGATTAGCGGATTTATGAGCTTCTTGAAACGTACTTTCAACATAAAATGTGTGAATATATTATTATCTATCGTCGAATTGAAAGTGTATTTTTAATAACTTTTTTACTTTAAATAGTCTCGCTCTTTTTGTTTTCTACATATTTTTATATGTGAAAAATAATCTTTGTTACACAAAAAGTGGTCATCATATTTTTAGTGCCTGTAATATTTATCATATTACTTTTTAATTTATTTACAATTACGTTATTGTCCATATTAACTCGATTTCCTATGTTTTTTCTAAATGCTCAGTTAATATTATTATCAGCATGTCCGTTTACAATGTTAAGCTTTTTAATAAAATAATATTCCGAGAATCGCTCCTCACTTCTCACTCCACAACCTAATCGCCTAACCTTTAGTTTAGCATTCGTGTTTTTTTTAACTCATTTCGTAACAATATAACCATCCATTGACCAGATAAACATCTCCAACCGAATTACATTGCGTGCCGCCACTACCACGTTTCCAAATCTGGATAACCTTACAACCCAGCCAAATGAAATAGTGTTTTCAATGTGCACTCTCCTTTAGAATTTATTGTAATGCAAAATAGTCGTGTAATCATATTTTGTAGAACAATAAGCCCGTTCATAGTAATTACTACGTCAACGAATTTGTACGAGATGTTTAAATGAGATGTTGAAATACTGGTTAGATTAAGTTAAAAGCGGACTGAGATAATTTGTTTCACGTGTTAGGCTGTTAATTTGGTATGTTGGCGTTTTATGTGTACATTTTAGAGCGGAGTTGATGTTTAGTCAGATTATATGAGCGTTTATGTTACCGCGGGCAACTATTTCAAATGGAACGTTAACTTCAATTTGACAATCGCAGTTGTCTTTTCCTTAGCCTTATTATTCCCTACTTTGCTAAACTCAGACGTCACCAAATAATTGTAAGCCACTGGAATACTTACTTCCTTTGACATTTCTATTTTTAAATATGCTTCATTTTCTTCAGCGTCTTCTCTAGCAAGTATTCCACTAAATTTGTACAATTTTGGTTAAACCGTACATGTAATTCCTTCAACAAGTATCAAATGTACTTCGTGTTTAATCTAAACTAGATAATAGTTATTACCAAGGTAACTTTAAGAAGGAAACGTACCCGTTTGCCGTTCACGAACTGAATAACCTTGGGGCTCACTTGAATTGCCGGCAGATATATACCTTTATTCCAAAATGTAGTAAGAGCATTTGGATTTTGATGTGAATAATACAGTTTTCAATTAAAGCTCTATATAGTTTACTTTATACTTGAGTGTTACGAGTTTAAACAATCTTAGTTTTTATAGTACATTTAAGCGTTTTTGACCTATTTATAATCGTCAAGTAAATTTTTCGGTAGTCATGACTTTACCTTACTTTCGTTTGTTAACTTGTGGGGTTTTTGGGTAGAAGGATTCAAAGTCAATGTAATTTTCAAAATAGGCAATGACACGCGGTAAAAATAATTTCAAAATGCCGGTTCGGTACACCTACATAAACCTACTATATTTATCTACATTAATAACATATTAATTATTCGGATACTTATTCATCTTTACATGACACTTAACTTAAAAATCCAGGGAGATCGTTTTCGCGCAGCGGCATGGGATCTAGTAGCACCATCTGCTAATCCTGACCCTATCAATAAACCTACACTGTATGCGAACCCAAAATATATAGCTACACGATCGGCTGAGATTACATAAAACGTCTGCAACACACCGTGCTCAATCTTGCATGAACAACAAACTGGTGACAAAAAGTCCCCATCCTCAAGTCCGAGAAACCCCAACACCTCCCAATCGATAGCCAGCCGAGCGTCATAACAACCGACTCCTACGAAACCTGATCCTTGTACCGTGCAGTAATCGGGCCTTCCACACCACTGGGCCATTACACGTATCACTGCTCGCCGGAGATTGAAGATATTTTACAATTTATATCATTTTATTTGGATATTATCGGATTCCCAATGGATTTGCCGATACGGTTTTCAGGTTTATCAATTTTCGGCCTGGCTTCCTTATTTGTATTCGTTTCTATATCATTTCAGCATTGTGCTTTACTAGATTGTCCGTCTTGGTTAAAAGAAGGTTCCTTAACCACATGCTTTTACCATGATACCTAATATTGTACCTTAACACCTTTCAATTGTGCTATACCTCTACTTGTGTTAAACTACGTTTGCTCTCAAATTTGAATATAATTATAATGGTCAACGTCAAATTTACATAATTTCATATTGTGTTTTCACTTATAATAGCCTAATCTACATCCGTTATTTCAATCTCTGAAATATTCCATTCTGGTATAAAAATCTAATTATAAAATCCATATTCATGATGTTTACACCGCCTAAGCTCAAAATTCATAATCGTTTATAAAACCTTACTTTATTTGCATTTAACATTAACCTTCTGCTATCAGATACATTAATATAACACCCACGGCCCCAAGCTACCTTATATAGAAGTTTGGCGTTAGCTATGTCGAACATGGCCAAATTTCATCAAATACACATCATTCTGTACATATATGGGGAGTTATTATAAATTATAATGAGTAAAAAACTGAAGTTTATTTTAGAGATAATAAATTATGCGTCATTATATATCCTTGTAGCAACAAGACTTTGGATATAATGCCAAATAGGGCAACTGCTTTAGAAAATATCGATTTAGGATGTTTTTGATAGTTTGGTTTATAATAATGATTAAAGTTATATCCTTCATCTAGCAGGTGCAAAATATTTTTGCATATTATCATTTAAATATAAATTAAAACTTAAGCAAACGCTTATTTTGTAACATTACTTTGCTTATATTTTATCGTTTCTTTGTATTAGAATGTTTTTTTCTTTAACTTCTTCATTTTCCTCAAAAAGGGCTTAACAAATATAATAAACTCTTTAGGGAAAACCAAAAGCTTGTAATAGAGTATGTCTCACCACACTTTCAAAAGCACCTTTAAATGTCTATTAAAAAATAAACCCGTGTTTAAGCAACCACCTTTTCCCCACAGGCGTAAATATTTAAAAAGCTAATATTCGGTGTGAGCGATAAATATTTGATAAGTCGATTCGCTCCGAAGAAAATTCGGTGAAACTTCGTTGCGTGAAACTTTTTCTACGCTCGTAAAAAAGGGAGTTTTTCATATATTCTGTGGTTCAGAAATATGTTATACCGGGGCGTCATAATGCATAATTTTATTTGTCTGTCCTAGAAACGGACTTTATTTGATTAATCTGAACAATGAATCTTGAGTGACCATAAAAGTGCGGCCAGAGGCAGACGTGATGGTAATTTTCATAAGTTGTAAAAGCCATAAGGTGCAGACAGTCGTAAAGCGAGACTGAAAAACTTGGCGATGTTCAAGTAGATGGTCCCTTATGTCGTTTAGAATAATCATAATTTAATAATAAACTTATGTAAATCTAGTCTACTTGCAAGTCAAACGTCGTACTTTATCCAGCAAGGACAGAAACATGCATAAATAATCTTTAGACTTTGTTGTTGCATCTTTTCTAGTTTCTGTTATAATTGTTACTTCAACTTTACCTACTTCAAATAGTGAGTTCAATTTTACTTTGTAACATGTAATGCTTTGTTTTAAATCTGGTTCCAACCACAAATATTTTCACAAATGAAAATATTAATCAAAACCTCTGCGGATTGCTCAATAAAATAACCCATGTCAACTCATAGTGATAAATTATAAATCCTTTAATAAAGCTCCGATTAATCTGACACATAAAAGCTTCATTAATGTTGAAGTTCATATCGCAAATGAGCACTTTATATGTCAGAATAAAATTCGATTAATTTCGTGAGCGGAATAAAAACTGGTCCGAGAGTCGGTCCTTGAGGCATACCAAGTAACCCTCTTGGAAAGTCTTATTTAGTATATTATTTGGTTCAATTTCGACACCCGAACCCTATTCACACAATCAATGACCGTTCTTAAGGCTTCTTTAAATCTCCATACTCATAAAAAGTCGCATAAAAAAGTTGCTCCCAAAATATTCCGAAGCATTGTTTTTTTATCGTTCTTCTTTCCATTCTGTCGTGTAACTTGCAAATGCCTCCATTGCTGCTATATATACATGTTAAGGAGCATTCTCCTAAATTTCGCGAATGCTCGCTTTTCGACAGTTTTGGTGTTAACGTTAGAGTTCCGTATCCGAAGGGTACTAAAGGGGTACCTTTGTCGACATCAAAATTGTATTATACATTTTTGCCTTATTTGCATAATTGCACATGCCATTGACGTCTATGTCAGTTTCACGTTAGAAGTGCTCAAATAATATAGCCGCCCATATTGTTTATCCCCATGAGCTATAAAAATGATATTTAGACGAAAAAATCTAAATATTTAAGTTCTACTTTGATCCGTTTTAATGAGTAAAACTGCTTTGTCTATGGCTTTACTTTAACTTGCCCGGCATTGTTTTCCATAGGTTTTGTAATCAATAATTTTATTTTAATTTTTGATATACGTATACTTAATTTTTTAAAATCGTCCCACGGAACCTCCTTCATTCTGTTTGGTCCAGCTTTACTTTTCTCTCCATTTTCATAAAGGTGCGCGTAAAACATGAGAATCGGGTAACTTCGAATTATAATAAACTTTCTGTTGCTATTGCCAATAAATATCTTGTGAAGCGTACCATGTATGGCCCCATACATTTTGAGTATCGGTAGAACAGGGGTCCAAACATTTATTTGAATAAAGGGACAGATTGTATGAAACTGGATGGTGGTTAAGTTCTTTTGATTTTAGGTATGAAATGGCTACCCAGGGGTAGGAAGTGGTTAGCGGGGGTGAAGAAGCAGTAGAGGGGATAGGGGGATTCACGGTAGGGTTAATAATCAGTGGGATAACTACTATTAAAATCATGAGATTAAACTAAATTTACCCTATATAACCAATAGGTACATACCTATTATTAAATTTATAATTATTTTGATTCTGTCTAGCTAACGAAATTTTGAAAACAGTTGGTACTTTCATACAAAGTCTTCACAAAATACTATTTATTATTTCTTCACGTTTCTTGTAAAAACTACTATAATTAGTGAGATGTTACTGTTCTAAAATAAAATAATCTAACAGATACCACATGGAGCGATTATTAAAAGTACATAATTATAATATATACCCAAAATTATGCTAGATAAAGTTTTGAAATAGGTAATTATATTTTTTTTATTGCGATGTATTTGTGCTCAAAGATCTTGTTCATCATAAGGGCCCATTTTGACGTTTAATTTAGAAGGCATTGTGTAGTTTTACTATCCAATCATATGTATTTTAAGTAAAATATACATTCCAAGATTTAACTTCGAAACTTAAGAATATCAATCCAGAATTTTGAATAGGGCAGATGCCCCGGTTTTGGCCACTTTAAGGAGAGTTTGTCTGTTCAGACGTCCGTCATTTTGTGTCAATAAGGAATTATGACACTCTTTTTGTACTAAGTCGGTGAGAATATATTACTATATTTATATGAATCTCCGCTGTTAAGATTCTGACGATAGATCTATTTTTTTTCTTTAATGAAATGTCAGAAACGGGTCCAGGAGCCAGTTTTGGCCACTTTTTTCCATAGCACCTGACAGCTAAATGACAACTTATACATGACAAATGACAGTGCCATCTGTATTGCCATATTTTACTCTTATATTAACCATAAACCATAGACTTGTAAATTGGTCTATACCTTAATAAATTTGAAAATGGCCAAAACCGGCACAGTGGCCACAACCGGGGCATCTGCCCTACGTGAAAATGCCTAACTTGTATTATCTTTGTGCTAAGAATTTTAATGTTAGCCATTGTAATGGAAATAGTTAAAATGAAGTTAAACAAAATAAATGAGAAAACTTATGAAATATATGATTTGATGCAAGACATGTTTTAATTTGAGGTTTTATTTGTTAGATTCTTAAAGTTAGACTTATATACATGAAAAAAAAAGAAGAAAAAAGATACAGTTTTAAACTTAAATTAGTGTTACATGAAAAATTTTCGGGGCTCCGTGTTGTTAATGACTTCGACTCAGAGGTTCCATTAGTCGAGGTTTCACTGCACGAGGTTCTAAGTGTATTCGTCAGCAGACTACTGACGTCGATGGTAATCGCCAAACTAGATCGGATACATCAGAATACATGAAAGAATATTTTCCATTATTCATACAAAATGTATTTTTTCACTCAAAAACTGGGTGGATTTTTAAAATTTTGGTCGGTCGTTCAACCTATACTCATAGATCATAAAAGCTGTAAGCGACATTAGTTATTTAATTTGACCGTATACCTTATTGCTATATTGTTAAAGTCAAATTTTGTTAAATATTGTTTTTTAAAAACATGAATTGTAATGGTGTTTACGTCGTTTTAGCTTTTCAGTAGCATTCTTAAACCGCGAATAATGTTGCGTCATGCCTGTTCACAGATTAGTCAGTTCGTTTACAGTTAAGTCTTAAAACAATAGGAACATGCCGTTTTAAAGTAAATTGCCTATATTTTTAGTGGAAGTATTGCCAATATTGCCACAGACCAGAAATAATTTTATTATTTGCTAGATGTTTTCAGGATGATTTTAAAGATTCAACGTGTAACTTTACAATTTTATTTAATATGCTAAGCCCAGTTTTCGAAAATCCAGCAAAATATATACAGGGTGTAACAAAAATACTGGTGATCCGTTTAAGGGCATAATTGGTATATCGTATTGCGAGTAAAAAAAAGTTGGAGAAAAAATTTTTTGGACGTGAATTTTTTTTGCCGTTGCAGCTGGCCTAACCCTCCATACAGAACCAAAATCATTTTTGTTACATGTTACACCTTATATTTGTAACACTACCGCCTTCCATATCGACACTTATATTTTCCCTTCACATCCCAAAAAGCTTTATATTTTATTACAGAAGACAAAAGGACTATTTATTAATGTCACTTTCGTATGTTTCAGGTAAGAAACAACACATCAGTAAGTATATCATAAATAATACAAATAACTTTCCCTATCCGTAAATCGTTTTCTCGACAGCCAATAAATGAGTATGGCGCTTATGGTGGGTATTAGGGTTCCGTATCCCCCTCCTGAGGGCCTACCGCGAAGTTCGAAAATCGACAAAACGATGGTCCCGTCTCTATCGCTCTTGTATATGCGAAAGAAAGTGATACAAAAAGACGATTCGATGAACGAGCTTCGCGGTTAAAGGCCTGGTTCATGCTATCTGTCAGAAAACTCAGAAAGTCCCGTCATAATGACTTGACAACTTGTGCTTAAATTAAGTGTACTTTAACTAAGTTATACGGATTACGCTTTTGAAGAAATAATCTCTGGAGTTTATTTTCGGGCCTCGTATTAAATTTATAGAAAAAACGTAGAGTCATACCAGTAGGTTTAGGCGCTTGTACAGTCGACAAAGAATGAGGTTTACCACCCTACGGTTGAGGTTCGTTTGAACGTCATGAGACAACAAGGTTGTGCATGTTTTAAACTCCGTTAGAAATGTCAACCTTAGCGATCGTTAGATCTCGCAGAAACTTTTGTCAAAACTGGTAGGCCACTTTCTTGGTCGACTGTACCTACTTATTGAAAGAAAATGCTAGAGACACCGGCAAGAAGTTATTTAAATCAAAATGTAGCATTTCAAAAGTCTAACAAGTTTTTAAATTATGAATACCTATATTAAATATTAAAAATATTAAATAGCAATGTTTATATCGTCATGTGACAGTTACAATTTTAGTATCGATCACGACTTTTGTAAGCTCGTTGGTATCTCATTGTCGATTAAGCACTGAGATCCTATAAGTTGGTTTTAAAACCATTTTCTGTTGAATTCCTTTACCCAAATAACCTACGGAACTCTCCACATATGTCTCCAAACTCCGCAAAGTTCATTGCCCGATCGGATATCCTGAATAATATATGGGACAGTAACCACGCGATTTCAAAACTCATACGTCAAGAATAATTCTTCAGCTGCGCGATTACATTTGAATACTTTGAAATGAATGAACTGCTTCGTTTTGCAAGGTCGCCCGGTCAACGCACTGAATGATACGGGGTTTGAGCAACTCGCGAATTGAAAAATAGGTTATCAAAACGCGTTTTGTTTTAATTTAGGATATCAATTATTGTTGTATATTCAAAAGTATACTGTTAGCATGAACGTATAGTTTAAAAATATATTAATTTTGGATAATACATTAAAATTTGTCTGTAGAAACTGCAACAGTAATACGTAAATAATAATGTGTATTTTATTGAAAAGTCTGCACAAGGTGAAAATTAACTGATCTTTCTCGTAATAAATTCAGTTAGTATAAGGAAATACTTACTTGTTACGCCAAACGCCAATGTTTAATAATTCAATCCAGTGAACCAAATCTAGTGAATTTTAATTTCAAAATAAATATTATAATTAATGCTAAATTTAGTGTCTGAACTTTTTTGCTACGGGCTGGTCTTCAAAATGATCAAATTCCTACATTGTAAAGAGAATAAGAGTATTCAAGTTTATTTTGGACACCTAAACCGCTAAGCTAATTCTGCTAGTACGCCATCAGATATATCGGAGCGGCCAAGGTATTCAAAAATATCTGAACAACACATCTATCTTCAAGGCGACAAATTGCATGTTAAGATATTTTTGAGTACCTTGGCCGCTCCGATATTTGATGGCGACTGTACCCAGCTACGTCGGTGACCCTTTTGCTCCGTCTACCACATTTTGATCGAGCGAGACGGTGGAGATCAATGACTTGTGACCCCGCGTCGCTACTCGCTAGCGATACCGGCTCCAAATCGCTAAAAAGTTTTTTTTACGATTAACAGATAATTTGGTGGTTGGAGTTAGTTCAGAATAAGGTAAATAGGGCTTGGAAATGTTAAGTCAAAAATCGCTTGTCAACTCAGAGATCAATGAACTTTGCTTTGACCCCGCGCGGTAGCGGCCTCAAATTAATTGCTGTACAAGTAGGTATCCTGAAGTAATTTTTGACAGTATTGATTTTTTACATTTGGTAAGATTGTCAATAATTAGGTAAGGATCAGGTCTTAACCTGTTAGCCGCCTTACGTCAAAAAATTTTCTTTAAATTTTGAACTCTGTCATTTTATGAAGGTGTCACTTATCACATTGTCTCATATATCAGACGACGGCGGTCAAAAGGTTAAAGGCAGATCAGTGGCTTAAAACCTTGCAAAATGTACTTGTCAGGCTTTTTAGTCAGTAGAACTGTCTCAATAATATCGGGGCTGAAAATTAAACCTACGCCAACTTTTTTTTTAAATGTCATAGGGCTTGAATCTTATCAGTAGTTTATTTATATACTTTTATTTAAAACTAACAAGTTTAAATAATTAGTAGTTCACATAAAAAATTATGACAATTATACAAAATTAATTATACGCAGTTAGTGTTTAATCATTTAAAGTATTGTTTAGTGTTTTATACTAACACCATTTTCCTCTACACCTAAAACCAAGAGCGTAGAACGAGTCATTGACCTGTCATCAGTATTGACAGACAACGACCTAACTCCATTTTTATTGCACGCGATTATAATCTTTATTGTTAGCCACTTAGCTCTTATGTACCATGGACTAGTTTTGGGCTCTCTGTTAGACACGATTTTTTATATTACCCTGGGTCAGGTCTAGCTCAAACTTGTCCTAATATAATATAACGGTTATTCTCGAAATTAGATCCGTTCTAAAATAATCCATTTAACTTGCGATTTTACTGTCCAAGTAATAAGATCCAATGTGTAATAACTTCTACGTTATCGAACACTTACGATTATTACAAGCGCTAACCTTATTTAAATTGAAAGTTTTATTTCTTAGGTTCAAAAGGTTATCTTTTCTTTGAACGTGACATTTGATCCCTAAATGAATTGGAGACGGACTAGTTTTAAGGTCATGGGTTATCATATAATACGCTAAGACTGTTAAACTGGAAGTAGGTTAAATATATTTTCCTTGCTCAAATGCTCTTGAAGAAATGTCTGAATTCTAACCACTGTCTGTTTAAGAGGAGTTGTCACAAGGAAATCAATATCATGTGGATTAACACCCGCATATTCCGCAGTCATTACGAATATCGGAAAGCCATCTAAAATTTCACGATTCGAAAAAGCATTAAAAAGCCCCGGTGAACGGATTACAGCAACGTCAATCCTCGCTTAATCTACGTTTATCGTCGCATAGCAGCCGGTAACGGCCAGCACCGATGGACAATTTAATCCTCACGTTCTATGCGAGATTTCGTTTCAATAACAAAATCGACGAGTTTTTAAACGACAGTGCCACCAGCCCGTAATGAAAGCATGGTTTGAGAATTCCGAAGCGCGTTTTTTGAACACAATAAAAGTAACAAAAATTGTATTCGTGGTGTTGCAACACAGAATCTGTAACGCTTGAGATATGTCCGCATAATCCTGCCAAAACTCATGAATCAGGATAGAAACGCAATAAGCTATTTTGTACTCAAAGACTAACCCATTTTACGAGGACAAATCACTTAAGACAATAAGGTATCATTAAGCACTCGACTCGGGGATTAGTTTCAAGTTAAACCTTCAGCTTTAGATTAGAACTAGAAACCTGATATCAGCGACTTTAAATCGGAACACTAAACATCAAATCTCTCCAAACATCAAGAATAAGCGAGAAAGTTGCACATTTCTAGATTAAGGTTGACAATAACTCCCAAGCGACAGATTAATCTAAAGTGTGGCCGTGAATGCGATAAAATGTCTTTAAAAGGTTTAAACTATCATTATTTGCAAAGTGAAATGTCTTGACATATAAGATATGTTTCTCCAATCTACGTGACCCGGCGAATCACGAACACGACTTATTTTTTCCGGATCGATAAAAGCTCTTTTACCTGTATTACGAGACAACGGTATATATTCAGAGAGATTTATTATAAGTTAAACAGTCCGGGTTGGAACATTAATCTTCCAAAGTAATGCTTTACTAAATTGTTTTAAGGAAGCACGACTGACAATCCATTTAGATCTCTTTTGCGAAATAAAAACGCTGGACCTAATGAAGCGACGGGAGCATCGAACCAAACTAATGTTTGGAATTTTAAGAGCATCGCGCGATTTAACTCCAGAAAACCATATCTTAATCCCGGGCGTCCCTGGCAATATTTCAAGAGAGCACTTAAAATTTTTGACGTTAGACTGGCGAAATGAAAAATAGGAGCCCAAACGCAAAAATAATACGAAATATCAAGTAGTGTTAGCTGAAGTATTAATCAATGTGACCACTCAAGCGTTGACATAATTGTGCACCCGAAAGGCTTTCGATACAAATGATGAATGGGCTCCGGATAGAAACAACACGAACGCTAACTTTTACAATTATCGAACAGAAATGTAATTTCAATTTTTCAACTTCGATAACAAAGTTCCATTTAGTTGATTCAATTCGTGTGGGTGTATTAACAAGAACATTCGTGAACCGCTTATTAGAATCTACGTGTATAAATACTTGTTATCGTTATTATTTTCTAATCTCAATCAAACTGGTCACATCACATTTGATTGACGTCTCAGATTTGTTAACATGTACGTTATTATTTGTAACGTGTATGATTTCATAATTTATAATGAGTTACTATTTAAGTCTTTGTGTATTAGATTAGTTTTCTTTCATCATCTATTTGAGCTTTTAATACGATGTTTTTGTCCGATTCGTTTCTATTAGCGTTCACGTCTATCGAGTTTGTGTGAGCCTGTAAATTCGTCGTTTCTACACTCATACTCCGCTTTGCTGGCTCCGTACTCAGCAGAGACTTCATTTGCTCTCAGCGAAGCGAGATATATTGCCAGACGCAAAAACATTTCGACGCTCAAATCTCGATCTTCGAAACCCCTATTTACGCTCGCAGGTATCCTAACTGCGAGCGAAGTTTTTATGTGTATGTTTTGTATTATTTCTCTGAAATTGGAAGCTGCACATCTGGTGCAGGTCGGCCGGCCCCGCTTTTATTGCCCTGTTATGACTGCAATCCGAATCGCGAGCCGGGCCTGTATTTTACTTATTTTATTTATTAACACTGCGCTGCGGTAAATTAAATTTTGCACTCGCGTATTGTTTGTCGAAAAAATGTGCTTACACGTCAGCTTTCCCAATGCGAGTTGATTAGCAAAACCTTTTAATAAACTGGAATCTAATTTGTGCTTCCGTGCATTGTCTGGTAGCAATATTCCTGAAACCACCTAACGTGATTAAGTTGGATGCCTTTTTGACGCGCCGTAGGGGCGATTTCATTTCTCAAAGTAACTTTGCAAAACATGTGAGTCTCGAGCTCTTTGCGATATTATATGTTACTGTAGATGCAGTGAAAGCGCTATGCTTTGTTAAAATTTAACGAGATGCTTCCTCGCGTATATCGGAACGTCAATTCTACTAAGTTGATTTCATTAGGAAGAGAAACAAATTAATCTTCTTTAACATTGATAACATTGTTTACGATAAAATAAACATTGCTTTAACGATATGCAAAAAAGATAAAGACAAGGTTGCCGGTTGAATAACCTTTCGCATTTGAATTATTACAGACATGTACGTAGACAATGTATGCACACAAACAAATTGTGGCTAACCTAACACACTGACGACGTTTGTATATGTATGAGTTCACGGAACACACAACATGACTGGATGATGACTTTTAATAACCCAAATAACATATTTAATTAAGTCGGTACAGTTTTTTCAACAATAGCGCAAAGTAATCATTTGCTGTGGTTGTGTTCTGAATACGTAATACAATTAGTGTACTCGGCGCTAGGATTATCTACAGCGCAAATGGAAATATAAAATTCTGTTGCATCTTTCCTGCTTTTTAACTGCATAATGAAACAAAAGCGCATCCAGCGTGCAGATTACGTAGCACGAAATATCATTAACTTTGAAACATTTTTCTAAAACTAAAAGACGCAAGAGAGAAAGAAATATAAATTGTGATGGTACGGCGCTGACAGCTGCCGACGCGGCGTCCATATAAACCTCATTTTTCTGTATATACCAGGCCAATTACAGTGACATATCTCGAGGCACGTCTCTTCCAGTCGGATGCGATCACTGTATCTTGGAGCCGTTGCCTCGATGATACGCCGAGCGATAACTTTATAGGGCATTACCCATCGCTCGCGTCATGTTTGCTGGATGATTTATCAGTTTTATGTACCGCGAATGCTTCACGCGCAAACGAAATAGGTTTTTCGCCGGATATTTTGTCTCCCCAACAATATGCCGCAAATTGAATTTGAAGTGTAAGTTGTATAACGTAATTGACGTGAAATCCGAAACACAATCTCCGAGTCAATCTAGCGACCGCAGCTATAATAGGATCTCTAACATTCGACTTAATATCGGTTCAAACAGAGCACGGCCTCAATTGAATCTGAGTAATGCATCATTTGATTTGAAACGTTCGTTAGCTGCAAATAAATTGCAGCGGAAGCGAGGTTGACTGTACCTAACACTCAGTTCAGACTAAATCTCCATAGTCAAATTATTCACTCGTGCAATCCAAGTAAAGCCCCCTCCCAACATGGCTCGGGCGTTCGTGTAATATTAAATTATAGTGGCCCAAGTAAGGCATTTCGAAATGGAAAATTGTATCTAGCGAGTTTTGTTAGACCAAAGAGAATTTTGCCATTTATAAGTTCCTATTATAAAATTCTGTTTCAACCATGATGCAGAAATCGATCAAGGACTTTTTAGCATAAGTAGCAGAAAGGAAGACTTGTCTAGACTGGTTATTAATGCTGCCTTTTAGAGGTCGGGAGGTAGGGGAGATAACAGCATGTGTACATGCACGGGACGTTATCCAAGTTAAAACAACGCGTCGGATGGAAATAGCGAAATATGAGCAGGATCACGGTGTCATTGTCTTGGCTGCTGGGTGAATTTATCACTGTGTCTGCTCCGCTCGCTTGGACAAGCGTAGTTTAGGCCACGCTGAATTTGCACTAACGAAATTTTGGCCGGATTTTCGTTTGGCTTTTAAAGATAGTTCAAAAGTTCAAGATTTGTCATTGGAAAATTATTTTCTCTTGGTGAAAAAAAAACGAATCCTTAATGAAATAAACCTTCTACTTTGAATATTGTATGGCAGATTGGATCCCTTTCTATTTGTCTCTATAGTTCAGTTAACAAAACTGATTTGTCAATTACCATTACCTTACTGTTCTTTTACCTACTTAGGCAATGCGGCAAGTGAGGCAACGATTCAAAAGACACACCCAGAAGGAATCGAAACTGGGGTCGCAACTGCGCCTATGCAAAGTTTAATGCTCAAGTTATAAATTGCCCGTGAACTTATTACGAAATTCGTTTTAATACAGCGAAACATGCTCAAAACACTCCTTGCGTAACGAAAAGCCGGAGCGAAAAAACAACAATGGACCAAATCCTTACTTTTAATTTATTCGGCTTCCCTTGCGGACTGGACGTCATTTCATTTTGTGTTAAAGCAACACGTTTATGCTTTTATTCGTCCGCGGGGACTAAAGATATTTTCGTTTTCAACAATTAGTCTCTCTCATTTCTGGGATGAACCTCAAATTTGTTTGGTTTCTAAGTTTAGTGTTTATTTAAAGTTTCGAAAGGTTTGGGAGCTCCATTATCGTGATCTAAGTGAATTCACAAAGTAAACTCCGGATCCGTATTAATATTTCTTTATAGCACTTCTCTGTTGCGAGTTGTGAAGTTTGATATTTAATATGAAATAGCGAGGTAGTAAAGCGTGGCTGTTGTTTATACGCGCCATCAAATGTAGATAACAGCGACTTTACATCCAGAGTTGAAGTTAGTGTCATTGTTTTGTAAGTTACAAGTCTAAGCGACATCTCACAATAGCTTCGCTTTAACATTCATGAATATCATTAAGCCTCCCCCTGCTTTGAATATTGTCAACCTCTTTCCAAACTGCGGAGTTGTGTTTATGCTTATTGCCTCCTGGGGAAGCGATTTTTCGAGAGGAAACTTTACGGTCATTACTAGATTCGTAACTAAACAATGTACCGTGCCAGCGGGGCTCGCTAAAAGAACAACCGGGCATTCAAAAGCAATAAGCTTCTATTTGAAAACGTCCCAAAAGGTTTACTATTACAACAGACTCGATAGCGACCGACATGCAAAGCCGGGCGTTTAAAAGAGGAAAGAATAAAGTAGGAGTAGCTAAAAGCAAACAAGAAAGTTGGCTCGGAGCAGGCGTCTTACGGCGCATGAAATAAGTTCTCCGTGGACATTATTTAAGTTGCTAGTGCAGTAGGCACCGTATTAAACGTATCAGAGTAGTTTTTAAAGTCGCCCTGTCGATGCGGCGGGTTGGTCGACCGCGAAACCGCCGCCCGGCGCTCTTGCCAACGCTGGAAAAATAAAACTCAGGCAACAGTTTGTTGTATACCAGTTCTACAATCGTTCTGTTAACTATCAGCGTTTTTCGCTCAAATTCACAAATTGTAGTTTAAATTGAATCTGTTTCAAAATTATTTTCAATATCAAAGTTTGGAGCGGCAGTCCACACATATTTCCCTAACCCAAGGTCCCAATGAATTGGCACCGCTTGATATTTGCCAAAATTCCCGCGTTCCCTTTGGGACAATTTTGACAAATAGTTGTTAGACTAATAAATTTTCATTGAAACCTCTATAAGTTTAACGGCGCGTCAGCTGAGCCTGAATTGGGACATTTGAGGAACTTAGAGTTAACTTAATTATGAGTTGAATTAATCTTGACTTAAGTATTATAACTTCTTAAGATGTTTTCGCCGTCGCTTTGCTTTTAATCAAAGCAGCGTATACATGTTATTTATATAACACCTGCACCTGCGCTTGAGAGGAAATCGTTATGTGTTTAACTTGTCATTTGGTGCCTTTAAGTGTTCTGTCCTTAGCATCAACTTTTACCGGACGGGTCTCTTATTTTATTTTTATTTTACTGCAATAAATACTGTGAACTGCTGTTTATAGCTGGAATTGGCACTGTTTTTACGCGTGCAATGTTCAAGGCCCACCTCGAAGCAAAAATTTGCATTAATCAAATCACTTACGTGCTAATGTATTCTTTCGCATGCCTTTTGATCGTATCTAAAGCCTTGTTTTTTACAGTGGCGTTAGTTAGTGTACCCAATTATTAGGAGATCCCATCTTTAAATGGCGTGCCCCCTTATGTTAATTTTCTCTTGTTTTTCTGCGTACAGTTACTTTGTTAATGCTTTCGATTTTGCAACTAAATAAGCATTTTTATTTAAAACGGCTTTAAAACTATTTCCGTAGCAGTATTTTTTTTAAATTAAGTGTCTATACTGAGGTTTATTTGGTACTTGACTGCTGATTTTAAAAGACTGTAATAAATGTACTCCCACAATTTTTCTAACTTAACCCAATTCACCCACATGATATTCAAGCACCGTAATAATTTAAGTCAAATATACAGAAACTGCAGTAGTTAAAGAGATTTAAATTCATACCCCACTACAAACGTGGGGGGTTGCAGTTCTGCGCGATATACAGCTCCTGCAGACCTGCAACTGTTATTACCGGTATTCTGCTCAAATGACAGCCCAAATGCAGGTATTATATCCACCACCTGCTCCGTTTGCGTCATTTCGGATGGCTATGCTTATGAGCTCTAAAATCTAGAATTAGCTTTATAATTTTATTGAAAATAAACACTTGTTCCGTCGGTTGCTTGAAATGGAGTATAGATGATAATACCTAAGATTTACGTATTTGTTGCTGTGATAAATTATAACTATTTAGTTACTAAAATGGCACTTGCTTGTTATACAAGTAGTACCTATTTATGAAAAGGAGCCTCTCTATTAAAGGAGAAAACCGGCATTTTTTAAAATAAAAAATATGTAATCTCCAGATTTTCAATGCAGGTACTAAGCAATACTGCTTCAGACTCCTTTATTTCTTTCTTGAAAAAAAAATTCTTAATATTGCTTAGCGAATTAAAATCTAAGCTTTAGCTTTCATTTACATAAATCTGAATTGGTAGAGAGCTAGGATTTTATTCCAAGTGCTTTGAACGACCGTGCATTCATGTCTTAATCTCCATTTCCAATATTAGCAAAGTTTTTTCGCCAAAAATGCTTGTTATGACGTCTCAAAGTTCTTGTAAACATCGTAAGTCAAGAAAGGGGTCGAATTTATTTAATAAGCTTGCCGTAGGTAAAAAATACTTGAGTTCTTTTTATATCTTCATAAAACTTCACAGAGCCCCCTGAGCCGCCGGGGCACCTGCACGTATCTCGAAATTCCTAGGGGTAAAAACTTCAGAAGTCGAGACACTGAGTTGAAGTGAAATTACAAGAGTTGGCGCAGAAAAATTTCACTTTAAAATTAGTTACAGTGATATTACGGTGCAGTTAAAAGTGGGTCCGTTGGGATTTCAATATTTACTGTGAATTTTGACTCGAGGTATATGAAGTCCACAGTACGCCTATGAATTTAAATCAGGCCAGCAAAGTTTTGGTTCAATGCCAAGGACTTAATTCTTTTACAAATATTCAAATATCATGCATTTTCAAAATGTTGTTAATCATTTTTTAAGTCTTTTATTTTTCTGGACATCGAGCCCTCTTTATTGTATCTAATATTTGTCGGACATCGTTACTTTTTTTGCTTTATTTTAAACATGCAGTAGGTCCAAGAACTAGGTTTTAAACTATTCCTTGTTATAACTATATGAGTAAAAAGCAGAATGAGTATAAATGTTGGTATAAATAGTACTAACACAAAGACTAAAGCCGTAACTCTCTTTGTCTATTATTATTTCGTTTGTCAACTTGATTACTTTCTGCACTGCTTTGTGAAGTTTTATTTAAATTTTAGTTCATTATTTATTTTAAACTCTGGTTTTAATTCATATTATTAGACATATCTTCTCTTCTTGTTTTCTCTTAGGTATTTCGTTTAATTAAAATTATATGTTTATTTGTTTTAAATACGATACATTTCATATACATATTCAATTTTATTTATTAAGAAAGTAATCCGCTTGAATATAAATTTTGGTAAAAAAATCCCACTTTGATCAAACAATCTTCTTTCAATAATCCGACATAAAATTCGCTTCAAGCTTTTTTGCTAGAACATGAAAGAGAATTCTAGGTACAGTTGTGAAGCCTTCTAGCTTCGATCTATGTCTATACCTAAGACATTGATCCTATTTCTCTTAAGACCCTTTGTATGTCTAAGTACTCCTTTGTTATGTTAAGTAAACGTGTCAGACTTTTTGAATAATGAATCTTAATCCTTAGGTACTAGAATTTAATCTCCATTAACTAACCGCCCAAATTCTAGAGAGGTCGATTCTCCAGACGAGTGATTTATCGAATGTACTTGAACTCTTGCAGTGACTTCTTTCTTTGTAGCAATCGTTTTGTCAAAAGATTTTAGAGATTCGAGCTCAATATCGGCTCTTGTTGATCGGTTGATTAAATTGACATTTAAGATTAACGAAATGGTGCCCCTTTTGTATTTTATGTCAGAATTTATTATCGTGTAATATCTTCATAATCCTTTTGTTAATGATTAAGAAAATAGGTAAAACGACCTCCGTAGCAAAATTTGAGCTCAAGGGTTCAAATCCCGGTATGGGTATTTATTAGTATTTAACATGAATGTGTATTTAACATGGATTTTTTCCATATATATATATGGTATGTCCCAATACATATGTAATATTTTGAAAGATTAGAACGATAAGCTTATTAGTATAGTAAGTATATTAAGGGCATCATTCTCGCGCAATAGGTTGTAAAATAAAGGTATTTCATAAACATTACATTCACGAAACCCGACAGCTTCAATCTCTATTGTAGACGATCCCTTACAAATTCAAACAATATTCGTAAAACAGTTGTCAACATTGTTACCGATTTCACCGAGTTTTGAAATACCTTTGACTCCTTTGTACATTTTCTTGACATGACATAAATTATTGTCTTCTAAAGGACTGTATCAAATTAGTACAAAATATGATTCCGTCGAAACGTTTTTTCATCTTATGTAATTGGAGATTCGTTAGGTTTATACAATTATGCTAATTATCTTAAAGTTCTTGCTCTGCTACTTTTCTTGTATTATTTCCCGTGTATATTCTCAAACCTTTTCACAATTTACCAAAATCTTTAACCACTTCCCAAGTTTTATAAGGTTATAAAGAGGGTAAAAATGTCATAGTTCGCATTAAACTCGCTCCGTGTAAAGTTTACGTTCGGAATAAGCTGCCGGCTCCCGTTTGTTTGCAACTGACGTTAATCTTACGGACTAAGCACACTGCCGTGGTGGTTATACTACATGTGGTTATAGTAACGGTGGCTCGTTGCAATGCGGCGAAAAATAATGTTAGCGGAGATGTATGTCGAAAACAAATGCATATCAATAAACATGTAAAAATTTGCAGTTGATACTAAATGTGACGCTTCAGGAATATTTTGGCTTACAATTTCTTGTAAAGAGGTACTGAACTTTTTGAAAAATAGGCCGATATGTATGGACGCTTCGATTAATCGACGCCTAAAAAGCTTTCAAAAGTCGTCACTTCTTAATAGAAACCTATTTTAATAGACCTATTTTAGCTCTCTTCTAATTTGTCTAGTTATCTCTTACAAAAAAAGTCATGTGCTGAAATTAATGTAGACGTATTTCAAAATACTGAATTCCACGATAGGCTCTTTTTACCGGTCAACATATTCAACATATACCATCGAGTTAATTTATAAATTTACCTATGTATAAACCCACGAGTACATACGTGAAATTCTTCTACTCTATAATCTACGTGACGTTTTCAAGCAAGAGGTAATATCATTGTCGGTTGTTAATAAAGTTTACTTCTCAATGAATTATTATGTCTGTAATGCCTTATTGATTAGCGACAATGATGTTCTTTTACTTGAAAACGGCATATAATTAGGACCTATGACTGCTAATGTCAAATATTTTTTATACTGACAGTGACAAAACTGCAGACTATTAATATCGGTGCAAGCGTTAAAGCCATCACTCAGGTTGCCAATTAAGTAGTTCCTGACATTTAAGTTTAGTGCTTAGTGTCAAAATCGATATTAATTTGCCACAGAGATTGAATGTATTGTTAGTTTAACTGTAGCCGGAGCAAATGTTTGAAATGAGCACAGAAATAGTATTACTGTCTGTGGGCTAAAATATAATATCATAGTTTAAATGAAACGGGATTTAATCGTGCATGCAAATTATTATTACATTCCACGACTCAAGAATGACATTGTCAATTTTGTCGCTGAAAAGCACTGGCTAGGGAATGCGACACGGTTTTTTTGCATGTAATAACCCGGTTTTTTCGGATTTTACACGGGTTTTTTTCGTACTAAATATACCCGGGTTCCATTCCGTAGCTAATGTTTATATCTTCTAGCCGTGCTAGTTTTTCAAATTTCCCACACTTGTGCTTGTTTATCGACTAAAATGTTATGCACGTTAATGTCTTCTCTTAAAATCCGTGAAATTTCAGCCAGTGTACATTAAAATTACTAATTAAAATTTCATTTGAAGTAGCAGATTATTTTAGTCTAAGACTGTTTTTCTAATTATTAAAGTAAGTACTTAAGTTTCGTTCTCTATTGCTATAACCTAAGTTTATCTTATATATTTTTTTCTTTTCTCTCAAGACTTTCGATAGCCTGTCTAATTAAATGTTTCCTTTATCTTAAGTCTTCAAACCTGATTCATATTATCCTATCTTTCCTCGTATCCTTGTCTTATATCCTCTTCTACTATCCCATTCTGTCCCTTATCTACTCAGGTTTCTATGTGTTACCCCATTCTATCCCTTATCTATCCGGGTTGCAGTGTACGCTTCCCGTTACACAAGCGTGTCTGCTGTAATGTTATTGCAAATTGCATCATGGCTGTGTGTTCCTGATATTCATACTTCTGGGTCATTCCACTTTAGCATGGCTTTTCTATTTTCCGGAAAAGCCTTTTTTAATAAAACTTAAACGTAAAACACAGGTAGAGTTTATGTGGAAAGAGAAGTGCCGTGGTTTATGTGGGGGTATGCATTAGCATTCTATGATACTTTTAAGTTGACACGATGCATTGCTAATTGAATAAAAATATATTTTGCCAAATTATCTTAAGCTAGCTAAATTAAGTTTTTGAAAAAAACGCAAACTATTCAAACCTCCTACAGTACTTACTATAGGAGCATCGTGACAGCGGACAACGAAAATCAAAAATTCGTTACCTATCTCTATCGCACTTGCTAATATGAGCGAAAGAAACGCAGTTAACGAAATTTCGATTTTTGTAGTTCGCGGTAGGCTTCCAGTGCGTCAATTTCTCCCGTGAACCCTATCTCCAGCGAACTTAGCTCGGCATTTCAAACAAGTTTACAAAATATAGTAAAAAGTGGAATGACCCACCGCGTCTGTGTGTCCCTGATATTCATACTTCTGCCTTTATTACTGCATATTTTATGCGAGTACTTTTCGTACTAGTCGTTAACTCCGGGGATAAATTGAAGGTGCTTATATTGTTACTTACATTATCTTGTGTTGTTTTCATGTTTATGGCATTGTCGTGGATGCTAATATGAGAATTTCGTATAAGTTCTACTTTACAATTTTACTGAGACTTGAGTATCATATAAGCATTATATCAGCATTATACCAAGTGATTATCTGGATATGTTATTTTTTTACTTTTGTATGCACTAAGTTTACTTCGAATAATTTTTTTGATTGATTGATTGATTGATGATAGTAATGCTGATATAATGCTTCTACTCTAACCTTCACAGTTCACACTTGTTTTTGTCAACGTAGATGTCGTTTCAAATGTTCTACTCTGTTTAACTTCTGAGGGTTCGATTTTTAATAATACGTTATTGGTGTTTTGCCACATTTTAATTATATTATATGCATATTTTTAGCATTGACTGTACTTTCTATAGTGAGTTTGATCGCTAAAAGCTTTAAATAATGGAGACTATTTTAAAGTTACTAGAAAATCGCAAGTAGCATATTTTAATTCCTTTATTTTATTTATTTATTTAAACTTTATTGCACAATACAAATATAAAGTACAAATGGCGGACTTAATGCCTAAAGGCATTCTCTACCAGTCAACCATCGGGATAAACAGAAATGGTTGTAAGTGCAGGCAGTTAACAAAAACAGAAAAAGGGTCACTTCAACAAACACTATACTAATAGATAGCCGAAACGTAATATTATATACATTTAATATACTTACATATACACATATATTTAATATACTTACATTTAACACTTATGGTGGTCCCGAAGTAATGTATTATTTATGAACCAAAAAACTGATTATTATTATGTTAAAAGCATAGTAATAAAAATCATATAAAAAGTGTCAACTGACACCCAAGACTGTCAAATTGGAATTTTACAACTTGGCTTCTAAAATTTTAATATGACAGATACGTCATGTAGATATGTTTTATTGTTTAAACACAGTATTAGATAACAGTGCTATAATAAAAAGGAGGTCTATAAAAGTTTAATTTGCATATGGCCACCTGGTAGGTTTGTTCGGGCCGCAATTTACTTGTGTGGTAGGTAGACTATTGCATGTTCGAAATTTAAAATGGTCGCCGGCAACCGATACCACATGCATGTGATTATTTGGCTGAGCTAGCGAAGTAAGCGAAGCGTCTTAGTTTCAGATTGATTGATTGATTTATTTGTTATTCGAAAATAATACATTAATTTATACAGTGCCCTGCAAAACTGTTTCTACAGTTTGTCTGCAGGTGAGATTGTTAACAATGCTTTCGAATATCCAAACTGACAGACTTCCAGTTATTTTCCTTTTCGGGTCGGATTTCTTAACCGATTATCATGAATTTTTGTAAATAGTTTTTCAACAAATAATTAAACAAGAAATAGTGCCAGCCACGAACGGCTATTTGAATAACCAGAAATAGTATCAAAATAAAATCGTCAAAACTGTGTTCACGTAAGAGTTGCAAGGTTTTACCCTTGAACCCACTTAGGTTTTAATTATGGTCTAATAACTAGATAAACTAAGACTTAGCGAACACGAGCAAGTTTCTCAATCCATAGAGACCAAGGCCCGAGGTCATCATTGGTGCAAGTTAAGTCGTCTAGTATTACCATCGCTTGACGAACGCAACGCAAATATATAGGAAAACCAGTATAAGAAGAATTTCCATGAAGATACTTGAAAGTAGCTATTCAATCAGAGCGACTTTGTTGTACGTCATCAATCAATCAATCAATCGATCAATCAATCAATCAACCAATCAATTAATCAATCAATCAACCAGTCAATCATTTCTACTTATCATAAGGATAAAATACATTTAAATATGGCAGGTTATTAACAAAGTACCAACTATGATGTACCTTTCGGCATACGACAAATCGTGTCTTGTCGTGGAAGCGATTTGAACTTACTAATTTATATGAATAATTTTATTGTAATCATTCTGTGCGTGTCGCTCGCACCGATACATAAGTTTAGTATGAGCGAGACAGTGTTAAATAACAAAACGATACTCATTTGATATCAATAATTGAGTTCGAATGTTTCCTGCTTACACTACAGAACAATGAAAACGAGTAAACATATTTTCTATTAAATATCTATAGAAATCACGGACGATTTGAACTGTAACTAACAACTATTAGAAACGTGAAATTTAACATGTAATTTTTTTTTGGAAATCAGTATACTGAAAATGGTCACACTTAACTGGTTCAGTAGTTTAGCGGCTATTTGACAGTGACAGACGGACTGATAGACACACAAGTGATCATATAAGGGTGCTATTGTTTTCTATATTTTATAACGTCCTAGTCAAAGTCCCATTTACACTGGACGTCCTCCCCTAGACTCTGCAACCGCTGACAACAGATCAACGCATCGATACAAGTTTCAATAAGCAGTGTGTGGCGAGGCATAAAAAACGGGCTATTAGTAGTCCGCAGTCGTGTAGTACGTGCGTGGGGAGGGAATTAGTGACACGGGTTGCCTAGGCCTTTGAAGGTACAATGTCAGAAGTGGCAGTTACATTTTTTATACTGTCGAGACGGAAAACTTTACTGCTGAGCGGAGTTTTAAAAGTCTGGCCATAATTGACTCGTTGTACCTTTTCAGTTAGAAAATAGTCTAAAATTACTTTTGCGTCCATTGTAGTCATGTTTTAATTTTAAAGCAAATAAATGGTTGGTTGATTGATTGAAGTTAGGTAATAATGTATTACTGATATCAGCATCAGCAAGTGTCCTTGGATATTAAGATTGTTTTTTTTAGTGCATGTAAACGTTTATTTCATATCTTCAACTGATGATTATAAATTCGTGATATATCACGTAACTAGTTTAATCACAAACACAACTGATACATTTAATATAACGCCTATAATGGCTTTAAAACCGTGTCTCTAACTTGAAATTGAAATTCGTAAATGTTAACTGACATAAAAAAAATTAAGATGCTTATTTTTCTGTCATAATTAACTTGAAGTTCGTATTAACATGCCTCATGTTGGCTCAAGATGATTATCGAAATTAAGATCAAATAACATGATAAAATTTACATACATTGTGTCTGTTAACTGCCTTAAATTTAAGCATAATCGTGATTAGAATAAACAACGGATAGTTATTATCTTACATAAAAAAATCGACAAACTTGTTCAAAAATATAATGATTTTTATACATATCGTGCCGCCGAAATGTTAGGAAACAAGCAACCCTATAATTTTTACTCATAAACACAGTAACTGCAGGTTTATAGTTACTTCCTTGTACGGACTACCGTCTCTATGTCAACCTTCATACGACCGCTCTAGTAGAATATATTAAATTTGCTTATAGACTACCTCCGATAGACGCTGCATGATTTAGGAGACTAGTGTTGATTCAACTCTACTCACTTTCAAAAATATGTTTCAGTCACGAAAAGAGACCACTATGTCGATATGAAGTTACTAGTAATTTCTAAGATTATGCACTATTTATTAGTGAAAGAATGAAGTGTCCATGTAAATCGATAAAGTAGTCTCTTTTACTATATAAACTCGTCCACATAAACCCAGCTGCATTACAGTTGCAGTTTTTCTCTAGAAGATAATTTTAATGATATTTTTCAACACACACAATCGACGTATTATGGTCGTACTTATTACGTCTGATACTCTATCTTTAATTCTACTACTAACGCGTGTTGTAAGAAAGTGATGTATGAAAGTGGCGTGATTGTATCCTGTTTGTCATGTCATGATAGAGGAACGACCATTACACACCTGCTGGTGACGAACATTGCCGCAATTGAAGTGAGCAGCACTCTAGAAGTACAGTCACCGGCAATAGTATCTTCCTACACGAAGGCCGCATAAATATGTGACACGCTCTTAAGCTCCTACAAATAAGAGCGTGTCACATATTTTTGCGGCCTTCGTGTAGGAAGATACTAAAGCCGGTTACTTTACTCTAGAATGTGCGATCAAGTGCATATTGTGCGACACTCGTAAGTCTAACATGCTCCATCTAACTTAAGTGATCTATGGGTAGAATACATTAAATCCAGGAAATCACGAGCCGCCCCGATCGCCGATTTATCTTCCCAAACCGTAAATTCTGCCGTAATGATATTTTGCATCCGCCATTTTGATATACATTTTAGTGGAGAAGTTTTGCCATAAATCAAGTTACTGGGTTTTTAGTGGCAATTTCTTTAAGTTATTATGTTCATTATTTATGTCGCTGCTAATTGTTTTTAGGAAGTATCCTGTTAGTATTATAAATGCTAATGTTTGTATTTTTAGATGATTGGATATTCGTATGGTTGTTTCTCTTTCTCGCTAAGTCAAACGAATTTGCATCAAATTTTGCACAAATTTTGTCGATTTTTTTATCTAAAACAAGCTGCAATTTGGGTTCAAATTACGGGAGTACTAAGTAAGCGTCATGTTTGGTAATTTGGCTTTTTTTTTTGGTTTTTTTTTTCGTGGTACAGGCTATGACGGAGTTTTTAGATTAATAATTTAAATTTAATTTTTAATAATTTATATTATATGTATATTATTTTAATTTAATTTAGGTTTAATTGGATTTATTTGTTCAATATGGAAACCATTTCTGGATTAAACAATTTTCATTTCATTTCATTTTCATTTCATTTCATTTTAACACTACGACGGTTGCGAACAAGCATACGGTCTGCCTGATGGTAAGCAGCTACCACAGCCTATAGACGCCTGCAACTCTAAAGTTATCACATGCGCGCTGTCGATCTTTTAGAACCCTGTACATTCCTTTTTTTGAAGAACCCCAAGGATTATACTGTTTAATTTGATTTTGGTACTAATGTTTTTTTTTGTTTTAGGTACAAGCAGTTGAATAATTCCTCGTTGTAATGGTATGATAGTATGTCTTATTGAAAAAAGGGGCTTTTCGATAAACTAAATTGTATGTTAAAAGTATTCATTTAACTAAATTTAAATGGTGGTTGTGTTCCTAATAACGTAATTATTATTATAGATAGAGTTTAAATTCTCGTACTCGTTTTTGAAAGGTAATAGTTCTAACCTTTAAAAGCAATACTTATAATTTTCCAACTAATGCAACCATATCAAAGCAAGTAATTACTTCCACAGAGAAATCCCTTACCAGCCAGTTTCAACTCTATTCGAAGTTTCACTTGAGATAAGTGGTTAATAATCGATAATTGTCATGTTGCGGGTTTGAATCTGGCCCCGGCACGTTTCTAACTTGACCTAGTCGGAACTGGATTATGCGTTCAAATGATTTTCTTAGATTTTACTTATATATTACTAGTAGTCCGCCTCGAACTGAGAACTCGCGATTTCCTTGCAAATGAGATGACCAATATAACAAGACCCATGTGATTATTTTTTGCACCTTCTAGCTCCATGACCCCTTGATCGATCATGTTCTTATACGAACTCTAATATAATATGTATCTCTGCTACAACCCCATCCAATTTCATGAAGATAAAAAAAACGTTACTAAAATTACCGTCGAATAAACTCTCAAAATCAAAAAGCCATCGAAATGCCGAGACGTCCCAGTAGCCAGAACTTGTTTCTAAGACCTCGCTTCGCTTACGCTCCGCTCGTTCGATAAAATAGAACTTATCTAGCTGGTTAACCCCGGTTCTAATACTTTAGAATCACGGGAAATGGTTTGTGTAAACATATTTATTTCATATTTGAAAAACGTTTTCTTACAATGATATGTACATCCTTCAGTTGAAATATACTTTGTTAGTTCAGATGAAAATAGTTGCTACAAGATTTATAGCATCGTTAAAAATAATGTAAGGGCAAATTCACTTACGTCAATTATAATGCAAAGCAACTCAAACACATACATTAAATCGCCCTTCACATTTCGTTCGCGGCACATTTTTTGTCTATTTTAAATCACGTACAACGGTCAAGCTTGATATTGCCTCAATCATCGAAAAAACATATCTAATACATATAATTGTACGTTGAAAATAACTTAAGGTCAAATATCAATAATAAGGTAACGGCCGTTTGAATGGTATCATAGAGTAGTGAAAAAAGCTGACATTATATTTAAAAAAACTTATCTTTGTTACTAATTAAGTGGTTTATTAAAATTTTGATTTTGAGTTATAAGCTCTCAGCGATGATACTATAAATTCGAGTTTTTTGAATTCGTTTTTGTAATCATTTGGAGTAAGCTTATTAACAGCAAAGACCTATTTCTTCTACCCGACTGCTGACAGAAAGGAGGGTTTTAGATACTTGTACAAGGGCTTACAAAACAAACCTTTGTTTCTCTTTGAACTCTGGAACAACTAATCGAAGGGCTTAGCCGCGAAAATAATTTACCAAACAACCTTTGCGATATCCTTCCTTATTGATTTGTGGTTATTACCCTCCCAAATAAAGAGACGTAGCGGAATTTCATATGGTGTTATGTTACGTAAAGAGGACTTTTCACCTCAGCAGTTCGAACAAGCCTACTTTCCTCACTCCCTGGAGTGACGAAAGTGCGACTTTCATCTCATTACTCCAGAAAGTGACGAAAGTTGCTACTTTCGTCACTCTAGGGAGTGAAATTTTGTTTCTAGAAGCTTTTAGTCATAATGATGATGCCTTTCATTCGGGAATGTAAATAAATGTGTTTATTTTTAACTTTAATATGTTCTCACTACTGAGATGAAAAGTTGTATGTGTCACACGAGAAGAAAGTTTTTTTACATCTCGTGTTCTTGAGATCTCTCGCTACGCTCAAGATTCAAACTTAGAATCACTCGCGTCGCTCGTGATTCAATTATAGAGTCTTTCGCTTACTCGGGAAGTCGGGACTCAAAATCAACACTCGCAAGAAAAACCAACTTTCCTCTCTTGTTGCACAAATAACTATTGAGCATTTGCACTCATTATTATTAATCCAAAAATGCGATGCTGTTGAAGCAAGTGACAATCGCTCCAAGAACACACATACCTTAAAACGCAAGTTCCTAAGTAAACTATAGTAAGTTCAGTTACTGTTTTTTACGTGACTTATAAGTAAACAAAGTATCTGACCTTTTTTATATGAGTGGTTTACCGAATTTAATTTAATTTTTCCTCATTTTGATGATTTATTTACAAATAAACTGCTCCAGCGGACCTTTTATGACTTAAGCAGCAGTAATAATAGTAATACCGAAGACATAAATTACAGTGGCGCCCAGGGGCATGTTTCGTAAAGATCGTTTACGGAGCGTTCGGCAAGGTCAAGTGTGTGCCTCTGGCAATCTTTAATGATAGGATAAAATTTATAAATCACTCTTATAATTTTCAAACGCCTTTTTGTACTTTTAACGACAGAACACTGTCAAAAATGCCAGTTTCGGTACAACTAGACGTAATATCTTTGCTCAACCCAGAAACTTCTTAAAACTATTATGTAGTGTATAGCGAGAAGTTTGTAGGATCATATCCTTTCACTAAAATTAGTCATTAGATCTAAAACAACACACACAGAAAAACAAACAGCACACAAAAAAATATTGCACTGTCAACTAAAAAAAAGCTGCATAAATAGGAAAATATATGGAGGTCCAAAGGGGAGGCCTATGTTCAGCAGTGGACGTCTTATGGCTGAGATGATGATGAAATAGGAAAACACTTATTGACCACCAAAAACATTTTTTAAACAGACAACTAATTCATAAATTTAAAAAGCTGTTAATGACAGCTCTTTCTTTGTAGTCTTCTACAAAAAGATAAAAATCTTCGTTGGCTTCTTTGTTTACAATATTTTTATCGAAATCCTATAGTACCCAATGCAGCAACGTAAATTAATATTAAGTACTAAATATACGCCCTAGATAGAGTTCACGATCGTAATCCATATCATATACGAGTACCTATCCAAAATCATTTCGACCGTGTTTTATCGATCTCACTAACCATACACTTGCACGTGTAATCACGTCGTAATCATCCAGTTGAATTATGGTATTCTTAACACCGACCCACAAATAATAGCTTGTTTGCCCATGCCATTAGACCCGGAAGGTGAACCAACATTTCCAACAAAGAGACTTATAAGTGTTAGAAAACCTAGTAACTTAAGTCATTCTTGAGTATAGAGAAAGAAGCCTCCAAACCTGTGTAAGCGTGATCGGCTAACATTTGTTCCCCGAGTAAACAATCGCAACTGAGAAAAGCCAGAGAATTATTCGACTGACTTGTATTTATTTACCCGTCATACGTTGCAAAAGGCAAATACACCCAAGATGCAGAACACAGTAACTCAGCGGCGTAAAAACATTCGTTGGCTTCCTCTGTCGAGATTGCTCGTAAATTTTGAATCGAGTTACATTTTATGTTTAATATTAGCATCTTGTGGTTAACTTACCGGTATAACAAGTTTCGATTTGAATGTATAATTCGATTGTTTAGTTTTTTCATACTTAACGTTTTTCTAGGTCACGTTTGGAAAGGCAGTTTTTTTGTAGGCCGAAAATATACTGAGGTTTATTTTCTGTACCATTGAAACAGTAAGTTCAATAGCTATTCATACATTGTGATTACGACAACCCATGATTTGTACTTGTGACCTCTCTGACTTTGATTCATTTCACTCATATTTATGAAAGTACACACGGCGAAGCGTTACTTACATCCACAAAAGCTACATACCAAACTAGTCTTTATTCTGGGCCATTTACTGCATACAATAGTTTGAGCGCCCACCTGTTAATGCATTTGACTTTGTTGCCGTCTGTACTTAAGTTTTTTATGATTTATTGATTTTGATACGGTTCCAAGGCATTAAAATGGCTTTTATGGAGTTTAAAATAACTTTACAGCCTTGTCGGAATAGGTAATGTTAGTAAAAGCTTCGTTGCATATTGGAATGACTAAAATGGCGACGTGTTATTGCTAAATACAGAGTGTTTTTTTCAATAAGTAACTATATTCGAGAGGTGATTAGGTAAGTCATCCTGAACAACTTTTTCTACGAGACCAACCCCAAAAAAATTGGCATCCCCATAGAAAACGTCGACTTTTGTGACAACGGATTTGGTTCCATAGTAAAAGTTAAGTTCCCAGATATTTTTGAGTACCCTGGCCGCTCCGATGTATTTGATGGCGACATTGGCGACTGTAGGTACCTTCTTTAATGGCGGTTACGTTATCTTTTACGGTCAATTACGTTTTTTGTTAGAAGGGTTTTAAACGACCTAATTTCATACACGCCTCGGCATAATACCTTCATTAAAAACGCTTGTCGGCTGCAAACCCTGTCAAATCTCGATCAAAAGAACCTTTGTAATTTCGTAATTCATGGACTTCTATTGAAACTACCATCACTATTTAACGAGAGTCAAAAGCTAAACCTTTGACTTTTATCGTTTAAATCTTTTTGTTATTTTATAGTCTCCATTCACACTCGAATGTTTTATTTAACCTCGCTTCATTTAGAACATAACTCAGTTTCCGAGTGTTAATTATATTTATAACATAAATATGACAAACGTCTCAAGTACGATGAGATTACGAGCAAAACGCTAGCTGACGAGGTTAGAGTAATTTGTAGGACCCGGTAAGCGAGTCCAAAACTAATGAAAAGAACAGTGCTAAACAAAAAAGACTTAACTTAATGTAAGTTAAAGTGACTTATGGCCTTTTTGCTAAGGATGTTAGAACAGGCGTACCACCCATCCGTTGTTTCGAAACGCTCAGGGTTAGACGCTACGTGCTTGACGGATCAAATCACATTCTCAACAAAAAACGCCCCATTTTATATTGAGTCTTTAAAATTTTCGACCCAATTGACCGGACATTTTCTAGTAAAAACTGTTTTAAAATCTTACGGCGGTTTTTGCGGGTTCACGATTAAAAATTACTATGCAATTTGGTTTATACTAGTTTGACCTTGCAGAACGCGGTAACTGCATTTAACTTTTTTTGTTTAATACGATTTTAATGTAAGTCACAAGTCTAGATATTTTTTGCCGTATGTTAAATTACGACGTGAAAAACAAGTTTAAGTTAACTCGTTTATATGTATTGTTAGTTTAATCAGATTTTTAGAATTCGCCTTTAGAATCACAGAGCGAGACATGTCGGCCAAGGTTTGTTCATATAACACGTACGCTTAGGTTAAGGATTTTTATTAGAAGCGGAAAAAAAACTGAAATAAATTAATGTATTAACATTATTAGTTGTTTTATTTAGGTTAAGTAGTAAACTAAATACAACTAAAGTTCCTGTTTATGGTACTAACGATTTTAGTTGAAAATAGTTTCGTCAAAACCTAAAAAACAACCTATTAAAACACGGTTAAAATCATACAAATGCCCGGGAAATTAATATGGTATCTATGTATGGTATGTTTATAAATATATTAACTTTATATACGGCAACAGAAACAAGGTGCAAAGAACGAATCTAATGGCCCACAACATAACCAAGTCAGTTTACAATATTCATACGCATTAACAATACAATACTAAACATTTTATTCGCAATAAAACCGAAACGTTACCTTTTACGGAACAAAAACACAACACATTTTGACTTCTTTAATATTCACATCGTGTGCGTATATGAATAGACGATTATGGCAAAAAGAGGTCAAAAGTAGCTTTAGAAAGGTTCCCGTCGTGACTAAGGTGCATTACACTAGACACGTGTCTAGCTAGCGGTGACATCGTGTCAATACTGTTTTGTGTCAAAATAACCTAGATGTGGGCACACGTGTGACATAAAACTGAATTTTGTTTACGTCAAAATAAAACTGCCAAAAGTCTTAAGGTCCCTTTTTATACACTGTGACACAATTATTAGTTTAACTACGACCCAAGGGTAAACAAGTCATAATATACCTAAGTAACAGTTGATTATTATAATAGTACCTATGTGTAGGTACTGTAGGTATCAGTATTAGCAAGTAGCTTAATTTGTTATTGTTTGTTGTTATTCAGTTGAAATTAAGAGTCGCCAGGACGCTCGCGTTCCCATACAAACGTAGTTTAGCTCTCATTATAAAACGACATGCTTTAGAACCACAAAATTTGGCATGGGCATTCTAGTAGTACAGATCTATATCGGTAATTCGTTTTGGTTGCTAAAAATTGTAATACAAAGAAATTACAGCCAGATACAGATTTACATACAAAACTTATTTTTGCTATATTTTCTTTGTATTACAATTTTTAGCAACGAAAGCGAATTACCGACATAGATCTGTACTGCTAGAATGCCCATGCCAAATTTCGTGGTTCTAAAGCATGTCGTTTTAAAATGAGAGCTGAACTACGTTTGTATGGGGACGCGAGTTCACGCGAGCGTCCTGGCGACTCTTAAAAAATAATCTTTACTTGAATGAAGTTTTTTTTAAATAGTTTGAATTTTTTACTTCAAATTAAGGTTTGAGACTTTTGAGTTGTCTCGAGCTGACGTGACTATCTTCTAGGTACCTACCTATATTTAAATAAGCAATGATCCTCAGCAACACAATAATTTACATAATGTACAGCAAAAAAACTAGCAACGTAGCGGTCAATCTATATCCTGATTCATTAGTATTTCGTTGAAATAACCGTAGACTCTTATTAGCACATTTTCAAACGGCAGTTCCATAAGATTGCATCGCTCATATAAATTGATCCAATAAGCATAATCGGGTCCTTATAGGGCGGAACATAACATATGCTCCGATGATACGTCAGTACTCATTACGAGTTCCTTAGAATTCTATTAAGGTTTAAATGCCTTGGTAATTTTCCATGATATATACTTTATTAGCTTATATTTTACATTTCTTTATAATTAAACAATGATATGAAAACACTTCTCCGTCGTTTCTTACTTTATAAAAAAAGACACATATTTTTTGCATTTTAAATATGACAAAAAAAAATTACATAAAATTTTTGTGGTTTCTAATTCGTTTCTATGATTTTCAATTAACAAGACAGTGTCAAGTGTTGAAATTTCATTAAAATCACGATAAAAGCAAATAAGTGCCCTTAGCGGGTTTCGAAAGTAAGATCTCCAGCTTTTTATTTCAGTCATTGATTCACTTCTGACTAGGCTACAGTGGCGCCGGGTCCGTAGAACACGAATCCCATCGGCTTGCCTAATTTCCAGGCATCTGAGTAGTTTTCCTACAGTTCATGAAGAAATTTTAATCCAAATTATTATGACTCCCCGCCACTGCTAGGCTACGAAGGTATACACTCAGTTTTTGTTCTTTAACTAAAAATAAAACTTTTATTAAAGCTTATATACATTATGTGTTGACACGATATGTATTATGTTAAATATGGAAACCTAGATAAAAGGCTCAGAGACATCCCAAGGCAGGAAGTGAATATAAATTGCGCATAAGTCAAAGCTTGATGCAGAGATGTGCACATCAACTTTATGCCGCTACTTTATTTTATTTCACTTTAGCCGACTTTGGGAAATTACGATTTTGTTACTCTTTTATGACTACGGATAATGTTTTCGAATTTGGGGAATCGCTTTTACGTTGTCTAAATAGATTCTATTTTGGCCATATAAATATTTTTCGCAAACTACTGACTGATGTTTACGAAAAGATCGAAAACCAAGTCTAATCAGTTCTTTCAAACAACTCTTTAGGTAATATCAAAACGATTTCAAGAATTAAGTTTCCATGGGATAGCTTTTGGCCTTATGGGGTATTGCTATGAATGCGCCGCGCCTCTTTTATATAAGTTTTTAGCTAAAAAAAATATTGTAAACTCAGAAATAGGTCACCCCTGGGTTCTTATTCTGAATTCTCGTATTTTTTATGAAACGAAGCAATTCAATTTATCTATAGACAAGTAGCTAATCCCTGAATGAATTGCTAAGTTAATAAAGCGCAAGATGTCGAAAATTTCCAATCTCAATGTAAAAAAGGGAGGGTTTTAATAAAAAAAGTTTCATTTCGACTATTGTTACTCATTATCAGAAAACACAAAAGGTAGACCTCATCTGGCGTCACTTATTACAATGGACCCCTTAATCTGGGTCCTTTTGTTCAATGCCAACTCGAAAATGTCTTACATCTTCATTAATATTTCCTTGAGCCATGGATATACTCTTTATTGCACTGTTTGCAGAATTTTTGTTAATTACTCTTTTATCTACTCTACACAATCTGTTTTTATTTTAAATACTGATGAAACCGACGCTTGATTAGCTTTGAACATTGCAGTCATTAAAGAATATAAAAAAATAAAATCCGCCATTTTACTTGAAATTAAAAAGTCGTTAAAAGATACGGATTAACGATTTAAGCCATATTTAGAACCCTTGATTAAGTTCTGACAATCATCGATATGCAAGACGACGTTTCGATTCGATTGAAATACGTTTTTTGTGCTACGCATTCACTTGACGTTTATGAATAAAACATAGTTCTATGTATAGCTCGTTTGATTTGCTACAACGTTATTAAGAGTCAGAATCAATTTATTATGCAATACTGTATATTCTTTTTATCAATACATATTTGATGATTGCAATTGCATTATAGTACTTAAATCATTTAGATTCATTATTTCATTGGTAGAAACTTTTTAGCTTATTACTGGTTATTGTATCTTTTTTGTTGTTATTATATTTCGTATGATTCGGTTGAATTCTAATTTAATTCTTTAGTTTAAATTTCATGTTCCAAAACATTGTTTAATTGTTTAATTACCTTTTTTTCAAATCATATTGGAAAAAAATCTACCATTTCCATACTGTTTTGATGTTTTTTTTCACTCTATTTAAATATTGTTTCTATCAAGTATGTTCAAATCATTTAAATGTGCATCTAAGGAAGTCATAATCTTAACAACGGAAGTTAACCTCGCTAAATCTCCGGAATCGAGCAAACATGTTCAATAACACGGAACTTAGAGAGGCCTTGGTTAGAATCAATTCGTATGACCATAGACAAACATTGTATACTCACGACTTAATCCCGTTTAGGGTAGCAAATGATATATTAGCCCTTTGATGATTTCCTGGGTGATAAAATCATGATTAAGGAAGGATAGAGTTTTCCTTACAATAGGTACATACATGTTGCAGATCAGGAAAAAGGCTCCACTTTGTCGATATGCAGTAAAGTTATGAGTACTTCATGAAACTATAAAATATACACAATCTGTTAGTGAAAGAATGAAGTCCTTGTAAATTGACAAAGTGCCCTTCCACTAGATTCGTCCACATATGTCCAATACCTATAGAATAACGAATACAGGCAAAATATTATCTTGATGTTCTTGTTACCTCTTCGATATAGAATACGGATTAAATGAACATGTTTGGGTTACTTATGTTAATGTAGTCGACGTTAAAGATACATATATTGTTGCACTTTATACATTTCTAATAAGGTGAAAATATGAAAACATAGGTAAATAATTTTATTCCAAGTCAAGCGGAGAATACGATAAAATAATAAGACTACATGACAGACTTAAATTCGATATATTCCACTTGGAAATTTCGAATACACATGACATTTTGTAGAGAAACTCCATGTAAAATGTAAGTCAGCACTAGAAAGGGATTCTTGATTCATTTCACCCTTATAAGGGTTAAATTGGGTATGACTAGGGGAAGTTCCTCGATTTTGAATTTAGAAAATGCCCTTCGGGATCACGAACGGCCCAATACATATAAATAGAATGTTATCCAAATTGGCGTGCAGTAAAACGTATACTGTAACTAAATCACTGCCAATTTTCATCGTATAAAATCCACTGTTTAAAATAAAATATATCCGGTGTGAAATAAGACCAGTGCCAGTAAATCTTCGCGAGAGCGCGGATGTCTTAAAGTTAAATAATATATGGCATTTTATGCCATGTACGGCGCGTGTGTGTATTATTCCGCAGTATACAAGGGCGTCCAGTTTGGTTTCCTGGCTACGTCATCAAACGAGTAGAAAGATTGCGAATACTATGAGAGGCACGATTGGGGTGTATGACGATGATAGTTTGACAAATTAGATTACTATGATTTGTATGAATCTTTAATACTATTCTAGAACTTTTCTAAATGTATTTAATTTGTTTTATTATTGTCATAATTGTTGTACAATAAGTAATTGTAGATTGTTTTTAATTAATGATTGTTATAGAATCAGAAGTCCATTATATTATAATAATACACTTAATCAGAGTAATTGTTATGTGTAAAATGGAAAAAAAACATGTTTTGCTTCGTTTATTTATCCTTACAATACTAGTATGGAAATGTGCTTTGTTTATTTGGCAATGATATCATATTTAATGTAACGTTTTTATCCTAACATTGTAGTTACATGCAACGATCATATTTTTTGCTGACATGCACTCATTATCTAGTTTAAAATTGCACCCTGACTCACATCTGTCAGATTACTCGTAAATGTGATTAATTACTAATTGGCATGAAAAAACGCATACAGACTTTATAATTAACGACTTTAAAGTCTAAATGTAGACCAAATACAAATTGAGCAAAAAAACCCCGGTAATAATACTAACCCGAAATTTGGCTGCACGGCAAAAAGCTACCTCGGCTCACCTTGAGCTCTGAGTGGGCGGACCGAACTTGATTTAGTTGCCATCTGACAAACCCTTTTTTTCTCCTGAATATAAATAAGACGAACAAAAAATATAAAGTCACGAGGTTTTTTCCCTCGAATATTCCCCCAGGACGGCGGGAGGAGTTTAGCGAAAGTAAGATTTGAATAATAAAGCGCCGTATTCGCTTATGGTCGTACACGGCGCGGTGTTGTTTTTATGTTCCGCGATAGTGCTCCAACTTTCCCCCCTTGCTAAACCCTGAAATATGCTCTCCATTTCGGCGGTAACTTCCCAGATACACCCCTAATCCTTTCGCATCTTCGGTGTAACGAGGAAAAATAGATAACGCCGCCCTTGTAACGTAGTTCACTTCCTACATGGTTTGATAATGGTTTCCTGTGTCCTTACATCCTCGGTAGTCAATGTTTTAAACTCCGATTAATGCGGAAGCGGCCAACGAAAAGAACTTCGCTTATGACCGTTGCGAGATCAGTAAAAATAGAAACGAATTGGGTCACTTAGCGAGCGATTATCGACACAAATATTCTAACAGCGTTATAAAAATTTCCATCTGACAACCGGTCGAATAGATTGTTTATACTTGTTTGTAATAACAATTCCTTTGACAACAATTTCATTAATAGTAAGGACGCGGCCTAATGGTGCAAAGCCATGCATACTAATTCAAAGTGAACAGATTTTTGCTGGCAGCGGCAGATGGGCATGCCTGAAATATTAATCGCCCAGACTACAATTAACTGATTCTACTTCCAACATGAATACTTTATAAAGGCCTTTGAGTCGACTTAACTAACCATCTGTTTCTTTTGTCCGCAGACGAAGAAGAACAACCCCAACCACATCAAAAGGCCGATGAATGCGTTTATGGTGTGGTCACAAATAGAGCGCAGGAAAATTTGCGAACAAACCCCCGACATGCACAACGCGGAGATCTCTAAAAACCTGGGCCGCGTTTGGAAGACCCTCAATGATGTGGAGCGTCAGCCCTTTATAGATGAAGCTGAAAGGCTCAGGCAGCTACATATGAGGGAATATCCTGACTATAAATATAGGCCTCGCAAGAAGGCAGCAAAGCCCGCGCAGCGCACTGGAGCCATCTCAAAACAGAAGCGTAAGCAGCGAGCGGATTCTAATAACAATAGAGGAGTTTCTAGAAGAAGGTCAAGGCCGACACCCCCATCAGTCCCTAGCGTTCCTGTAGAAACACCAGCGCCTACACTATTGCCGTTACCAGCATCCCCAGCAGGCTCTCCGGACTCTCCCGAATCCGCCTGCTTCTACGAAGACAGCAGTCGCCGAGAGCAATCAGATCTCACAGATCTGTACTCTATTACGGATCTGCTTCCTTTGCCGACGGACTGTGAAGTCGACCTGGACGCCCTGACGGATATGGAGTCGTTTGAAACTGCATCGTCGTCTTCAGGCTCCCACTTCGAGTTCTCCTGCACGCCGGACGTGTCGGACATGCTGAGTGAGATTGGCGTGGCGGGCGACTGGGTCGACCACACGTTCTCATCGTACCTCACGTCCTCTTAGAGCGCGAGCGGGTCGCCACGGCCGCAGCCGTTCCACTGATCTCATGCGTTCGGCCCTGTGCCCACCAGGCCGACGAAGCGGCGACCGCTGCCGCCCCGCCTAGAGAGTGCCTACATCCAAAATGACGTGTCGATTTGGATTCAATGTACAAAGTTATTTAATAAGGATCGAGGGTGAACTTTTGTTTAAGTGATCAACCAACAGTTCGCGGACGAATTCTTCGTGAATTCTTAACTTTGGTTTCTTTAGTTTGTTTAGAAATAAAATCGAATGCTCCGTGCGACGACGTCGCTTACGTATCGGGTTTAAAAACATAGGCTGTGAGTTGGTTCTCGTTTTACGTCGCTTTCGTTTAAATTTAATGGGGGTAATTTCCAAAGATCACGGCACGTCTCAGATGCGTCTCAGTACAGAATCCGTCTCCTCTCCGTCGCTGGTTGGACCGTTCCGGTCCGGACCGTCCGGGCCGGTTGGCGCGTCCGTGTTCTATACGTGTACATTACTCGACTTGGCTTCTAGTGAATTCTGAACCGATAAGTTTGCGAGAAACTACACTCTTTATTTTATTAACATTTTGTACTTTAAGGATCGTCATTTTTATTTTGGAAGTGTCTTAGATGAAATAATTATGTATCATTCGATGAATAGAAAAATAAGACTAGAATAGTCATGTTTGTCTTGCGTTCCATTTACTGTACGTAAGTTCACTTTATACTTTGATGCACGTAGATGATACTTTGAGAATTATATTTTTTATGTCGGAAGCTAATCGGTATGTCATTGAAAGAATTTCGGAGTGCGGGAATTTTGAGAATGTTATAGAACGGGTAGAGCCCCCACTGTTGTCCTTTTGTAAACAGTCGTGCGGTCGCTTTTGCAGCTCTAAGATTTCATTTTGCCGCGCGACTTTGTAATGTAGGGGCTCACGGGTGAGATTTCTATTCGAGTTGGTATTGCTATTATGTATGTTAGAATGTTAAGGTAAGATATAATCTCTGTTCAATGGTAAGGCATGAAATTAAAAATGTATAGTAACGACGGCACCCAAGATTGATGCGAAGGGACACTTTTCTTTCTTTCTTCACGCAAATCTTTTGAACTCAAACGTCTATAGAAAGATACATATCAATAAAGGGATGTATTGTATCGCGGGACGGTGAAAATAAGTCGGTTTGACATATTCGTCAGGTTTCACTCAAAATGTTTTGCTATTTCAAACTCTGTGATTTACTTTATGGATTTTCTAAATTGTAAGGTTCTAGTGGAGACTGATAACGCTATAGATTAGTTTTAGCCGCGCTAGCTTCTCAGAATTTTAATTTATAAAACTGGTCATGATTATACGGTGCAGCTTTAGCTCTTTGTGATTACGTGTCTTCATTTTCTTCGTTCTCTGTACTTAGTCAGTATCAAAACGTTGAATAAAGATTAGTTTAAAGTTAAAAAGCATTTACTTTCTTGGTCTACGTTTTGTATTGAATTCCGTGAGAGTTTTCTTATATTACCGAATCACAAAGAGTTCCATTTGCACATAAATAAATTCACTTGTACCTATTTTTGATAATTTGCGCTATTGAGGAAATCTGATGACATCTCTCAATTCACATCAAAATTATATAATTGATGATACAGATGATGATGACGATTATGATGATGGGTATGGTAAAGATGATGAAACAGAGTTCCTCAATAGTGTAGAAGCTAAATTGTAAATTGTCGCTAAAGTCTGTCAATTCATTGAAAATGGTGTCAGTTAGTTAGAAGGTAATGTTTACAAGATAATTCCGCAGTCATGTACGAGTAAGTCATTAAGATTGATCCTTCTATTTCAAGTGAAATCAATATTTGTAGGATATCCGTGTCCTTCATAACGTAAGGGATCCGTTGTGGGAGAAAATGCTTTACCAATATTATTATATTCTTATAAATATATATGTAAAAAACGAGTTCATGTATAACTTAGTAAGTGTCTATGAAATCCAATTATTTAAAATGCATAAATACATACATGTTATCTATACATTAATATTACTGCAAAACTGTAAGTTTAACTGTCTTGTGTGTTCTAGGGCGATATTATTATATTAATAATACATTATAATAATGAAAAGGGAATAAAAAAAAATTGTGCCTAATAATGTCTTGGAACTCTTCTATGTATATTTTAGTGATGCTCAACAACTATTTTTAAGCGCGTAGTGTTCCGTAGATGCTGTCAAAATATCTAATAAATATATGATTAACTACGTGTAAGATTTCCATTAACGCCAGATATGCATTTCTACTAGTTTTGCTTCATTAATAGTAATCATATTTGACCTTAAGAAAATTATAACATTACTTTTTTAAACGTACATTTTGAAGTAATTTTTTTAAGGTCATTGTACAGTATATTTTTGCTATGTAAAACGTCCCTCCATAATTTTCAAATTTTTGACAATAATGTATTGTTTCCATCACATTTTAATCTGAACTTTTTCGACATTATTAATGCTAAGTTACTTCTTTTTTACTTTTGTACGCTGATGCTTTTATTTATAATAACCAATACAAAATTGAAACATATATACAAAATCCAACGAGAAAAAGCAATACTTAAAAGTCTTATAGAAGAGTAGAGAGATAACCGACGCTCAAATTTAGAATTTAATATGTTCTCTGCTAATGAAAATAAATAAATAGTAAACACAAATACAGCTATTATTAAAGTGGTTATTCCAACTATAATTAAAAAAATCAATAGCAATGAAGATGGTGTACCATGACAGAAGAACACGACCTAGTATATAATAGTGAGGAGTAGATGTCGTTACCTACAATTTATTGCTACAAAATGATGACTAGTTTTGATAACAATAGATTGGAGTTTTTGGCAATAAATAACCCCAAGATATGATATAACACAACATCGAATTTAAAGTCGTAATTAGCGCTTCTTGTTGTGGTTCTGAATTGGAATTATCAGGGTTTGATGTTTCTTTTAAATGTTTAGGTATAACTTTAAAATTCGAAGCCTTCCTTGGTATGTCCCCTAGAATTTGATCCTTTGCTTTAAAGCAGGCTTTTCTTCGTAGCTCATCTTCTAATTGAAGGTAATATATAAAACTATTGCGTGTAAATAATTACCTATTGAAACTGTTAATAATAAACGTCAAAATAAAGCGATACTGTGAGAAAAATTAGAGGGTATAAATAAATACGCGTCTCAAAAATAAATATCATAGAGGACGTAGTTAGTTGTTGTAGGTTATATATGTAATTAATAATTGTTGTACTTCATTTTACAGCTTTGGGCTTGACATCCAAGTAAGTAGATGAACCCGAATATAGCAACACATAGGCCTCCCTAACTTTAACAATGTATAATAACTCTTAAATTAGTGATTTGTACATGCGATTGATCAAAATGTTAGTGATTTACTCACAGAACTGAAAAGTTGAAAATATTCTCGTTATGTTATGTGTTTGAAAATTAAATCGTAATTATATCTCTCTGTATAATATGTATGTATCACGATTGTTGATTTAATTGATAAGTCTCTTCTATCGTAAGAATTGTTTCCATTTCGTCTTTGAGATACAACGAAACTGTCCTTTCTGTTTCTTCGTCGTCCTGCCCAGCACAACATATAACCCTTTAAAAATATTATCTGGTATCTAATTGGTGTCTATAAGATGGTAAATTTAAACATAAATAACCCTTGTATTGTATATCAACATCTGTAGTGGATGCGTATTATTGTAATAATAATGTTATTATCCGATTCGTTGTTGACGTAGCTGTGTCATTAATGATAATTGGTATAACGATAAAGCTAATGATAATGATAAAACAAACAAAAAATTTCGCACAATCTGAGTCAAGGAACTAACATAGGTTAAACAATAATAGGTAGATATTAATGATTATAATTAAGTAACACATATACTTGCAGTAATAGACGTGATCGATATTGAAGATTTTAGGTTTCAAGTTTACGGTGAACATTTCGTTCACAACTCTCTTTCCAAGTCCACTTACAAGCTAGTAAGAAGATGTGCATTGAAAGTTTTGATACTAGGGATGTAAGAAATGAATTAAATACCTTCGTAATAAATGCAGTTGATGCTGTGTCAGTCACTAAAGCTTAAGGAGACGATCAAAATGTTTTACCGCTTGAAATTTCGCGTAGTGTTCAAATCGTTGCAACTCGAATGAGTTTTCTAAGCATGGTAAAGGAGGTTGTTAATATTTTGGATTTCGACTTTATTCCAGTTGTTTTACTGTAAATAAGATTTCGTTGATCAAATTGATTAGGAACAAAAAATGTTAAAGAAATGGTCCACTAAACTCTATCAAGTACTGTTAAGGTAATTTTAGTGTTACCGCATACGTATACTTTGAAATTGGTGTGCTTAAACATTAATTGCTGAAATCTTTTGAAAAGTATAATATGCCAAACTTAATCCTACTTTTGTAGCTAGAAAGCATGGCTTTAATAATTATACTGAATTCGACTGATAACATTCTCTCGTGTTTACTTTTTCTGACGCTTTTCGTTCTTTTGCCATTGGACTTTGTAAATATCTTGTTAATATTTCGTAAGGCCACATTTTGTTAAGGATTTTGGGAAATTTGTAACTCACACTGTACCGTGTGTTCCGAACCATTCTAGTCTTTTTTAAGATTTAGAACATGTACTTTGTTTCTAAAGTCTTTAAACTCTTCATCGTTCATGTCGGTTGGAGTGTCATGCCTTGTGGCTTTACCTTCGATGATCGTAGTGGCCTTTATATCATTGATACCTGATTTTATAATTCAATTTATACCAAAAATAAAAATGAAGCTCTTAGAAACCGTTACCGATGGATCTCTTGTAAGCTAACCGTTGTTCACTCATTCGGCTAACCAAATAATGGGGAGATGTTGTTTTCAACTGTAATTGGTTCTAAAGTATTGTACATATTAGTGGTCAGATTTAATTTAAGATGGAAGACAACGCACGTTTCTCTTGAACGAATCAAAGATGGCCCCAGCGGCGTATTTTATAAATCTTTTGTCCGGCAATAGTTTAAGAGGTTTTTATTTGTATTTCTAAGTTATTGTCGAGGGCATTGTGGCAGTTCACCATTTTGCCCCTCGGTCGTTGTATAAATTATTGACGTGTATTTCTTAAGATATCTACTATAATTGCATATATGTACGTAGTCTTTTAAACTGTTAAGTATGAATAATAATACTGTAGTTATGGATTTAAGGCAAACGTGTACATTTTGTATCGTACTTTGTTTCAATAATGAATATATATTATTATATGGTAAAAATAAATCATCCAGTTTTTTAAAATTACCAGATTTTCAATTCGAACTTCCCCTTAGTTTTAAAACGATATAATTAATAATTGACAGAGTTAACATACATATATTTATTGTTAAAAAATATTGTCAATTCTTGATTATATTTACATCTCGAAAATTCTAAATCAGGGCTAAAGAGTTTTTTGTTTATATTTTAAGTCGTTTAACACGTGACTTAAAGTAATCGACCAAGTAACTTTAGCACTGGTACCTACGTAGATAAGTAAGTAAGCTTACTTAATTATCTATGCTTTGGAGGGAGAAAATTAGTTACTACAAGGAGTTAAAACAGAGACATATTTCATGCAACAGTGAATCATTATATTTCGAAAACTTACAAGTGCGATCTTTTCTAACTGGGGGGTGATTTTTGAGATTCAAGTACTCGAAAGTGACATTTTCAACTTAGAATAAAACGATGAAATTATGTTTTAAAAATAATAGCGATAGAAATTTTAAATCATGAGTATTTTAACTATTAATTTCATGCGAAAAAATTTGATTATTTGCGAGCTTAAACTTTTTGAATTCGGGCGCTCGAAAGTCAAAAATTGGCCCCCTGAACTTTAGTCTCTATATTCAGTATTTTAATTTCACCGTGCACCAACAACTGTATTTTTCTATACACAACCGTTGAACGCGCGCTTGTTTTATGTGATAACTGATAAACGCCATGTTAAATGCGATTCGTTTGACACACCTCATTTTACATCAGATAATCTAATTGCCAAACATTGTTTAACAAGGTGAATGCAGCGGCACTGCAGCTTGAAATGCAAACGCAAACCCATTCCGTTAATCGCATGCGTCTAACGCTGCGATTCCGCACGAAACAATCGCGCGCTTTATAACACAGATTTTATCAGTATTTTCGAGAGATAACATGAACTTTGGGCATACCACGATCGTCACGGCGGAGGTATTCGTTAGCGAATTATTGGCGAATGATAAAATAAACGTCAGACTTAGACATCGTGTCCCCTGAGGTGAGGCTTTATCGACGTGGCAGGTCTTTAGCAGCAAAAAGTTTATACATATAATAATATGAGTAAGTATCGAAAACATGAAGTAAGTATATTAATCTAAATGAAGGGTACACGGAAAGAACACGTCTAGTCACTTTGACAACATTTTTAGTTATAGCGGTTTTAAAGTTTGGAACTAGATAGTTTTTATGAATTCAAAAGTGGATTTACGTTAAAAATTCCAGCTGTTACAGAAGTTGTTGCTAATAGTTCATTACAAGCTCTATATTTTGATACAAAAATCTTATTTTACGAAAAAAGGGACTAGACATGTTCTTTCCGTGTACCCTTCATTTAGATTAATATACTTACTTCCAAATTCAAATATGGAAAATGAATCTAAAACTTCAAAGAACTAAGAAAGTAACCATATTTGATTACTTATGGGACAGTCTTACACTAATTATTTAGACGCGTAAGCTCAATAACCTTGTGTTGTGGGTTTAAATATATAGAAAACATCCCTAACCCAGGAACAAATGTCCGTGATGAACACATAAATGGGCAGGGCGCCCTCTATAAACCCGGAACCTTCTGCTCCGTAGGCAAGGTCACTCACTACGGACTAGGCTAGGAGGCCGTTCAAATACTTTAAATAACTAGCCAGGTGCAAATCGGTCATAAGTTAACATTTAAGACTTTTTTAAATAAAAAAATAAAGCTATTTCCGCAATAAACAATCTCACCCTTATAAATCGTTTTATATTAGGTGTTAAATGCTGTAAAGCTGTAATGTTTAGTTTCGTAGTTGCCCAATATGCCAGTAGATGGCGCTGAACTATAGGCTAAACACGCTATCGAGATTTTTGTACGCAACATATATAGGTTCAATAGAACATCAAATAAATGAGTTTAAGCTGTCAAGTGAAGTGTTTCATTACGAATAGTAGTAAGTGCAGTGCAGTGTCGTGAGTGAACATTAGGAATAGGTAATCATTACCCACACATAATTGGAAGCAGCTGACACCCCCTAGATGATATATAGGATAGGGTCATAATCATAAAACATTTCATTTTCAAGTCGCGTTAATAGTCAATTTGCTTGTTCAAGAACAGTGTTTTTCAAACCAGGTTATAGCAAACATGCACAAAGGCGAGCTTATCCCTTGTTAAGGGTTTTACTTCGATATAATTTTTAGAGGACTGTATTCGACAAGTTTTAGTTTTACGACAAATACGATACACGAAAGGCTGTGGAACTTGGGACGGGCTAGCACAGTTAGCTGAAGTACCTACTCACCTTGTTTGTGACGGTGCAGTGATCGGTTACGGAGGCCGGTGCAGGCTTCTAGTTTTCTCGGATTGTCCGAACTCACCTCGAATTCCTATCCTATATTTCTTCCAAATAATCTATGAAAAAATGAGAAAGGAATATCTAAAAACTACACGGTGAAAGACAAACTATGCACAAAAGGGATAAATAAAAAGTTTGGAAATACATAAGGGTTCAAGTAAATATTTATTAAATATTAAGAGTCGCCAGGACGCTCGCGTTCCCATACAAAGTTTAGCTCTCATTTTAAAACGACATGCTTTAGAACCACTAAATTTGGCATGGGCATTCTAGTAAATAGTACAGATCTATGTCGGTAATTCGTTTTCGTTGCAAAAAATTGTAATACAAAGAAAATACAGCCAGATACAGATTTACATACAAAACGTATTTTTGCTATATTTTCTTTGTATTACAATTTTTTGCAACGAAAACGAATTACCGACCTAGATCTGTACTACTAGAATGCCCATGCCAAATTTAGTGGTTCTAAAGCATGTCGTTTTAAAATGAGAGCTGTAGTACGTTTGTATGGGGACGCGAGTTCACGCGAGCGTCCTGGCGACTCTTAAGGTACAGTACAATACATAAATACTTAAAATACGCATACAAATTGTATATATATGTTAGTATATAAATATAAAACTAACGTACGTGCTCACGTTGGTATTTAGCTTTATAATCATACACTCTAAAAAAAACCCGTGGTGGGTGTGGACGGCAAATCGATAAACTGCAGTTCAAGGTAAAAGTGATAAAAGGACCCCAGTTAATAACTACTGCATATGGAATTGCCTTAATCACCTTTTATGTGAGAAATCTTTGGGTAACAATAAAGATTTGTTCTTGGCATAACCACATATAAATTAAGAAAAACATAAATAAAAAACAAATTACAGACATAACTCCAGAACCAGAACTGTTTTTGGGAATTCTCTTCCATCAAATGAACGATGAGAATTTTCGAGAACAATAATTAAAGAACATTTTGGGAAAAGCAGTAAAATGAAATGACTTAATTTAGGAACCAAAACTGATGATCTGGAGGTGTTCTTTTTTATGATTTTATGTCAGACGAAACGGTAGATGTTAATCCAGAAAATCATATTTTATTGTGCTTTTGAGTACGGTAATAAAATGAGTTTATGACTTTTTCGGGTACTATCGAAAATATCCAATCAGAAAAGTACTTTCGAAAACATTGCCGTTGTCTCTATACCTACGCATAAAATGGAAATGATATTAATCAATATGGGATTAGACTTATTGGAACAGTTTTTCAAAAAAATATTTTGACAGCAAACGCTTTATTAATGTGGTCGGCCAGGCCAAATACGATTTTAGATTTTTTTTTACATTTAGAACCAGAAGTTTCAGAGAAGTTTTCCAATTGATTTGGGCACTTATTTTTTAAGGGGTAGAGCAATCCTACACCGTTTATCTGTCTGTCTGCGAACTGGCTATATCTCTGCAACCACATTATAGACGGAGAGCTGGCCACGTCAGATATGACACAATAATGAGAGCAACGAAACCCCTCTAGTTAGTTTGCTATACTATGCTTATTTCTAGATCCGGACATCTGGCAGCTGTAAAGTGGTGGAGGTAAAAGAAAGCCAATAACTTGAAGAAAATAAATTCTAGAGTTCTGGTTTTGATCCAATATTATGAAAAATTATGTAATTAATTAGATTATATAATATCCAAAAGTTTCGATTGGCGGAAGTAGTGTCAAATGATGTATAATGTAATTTTTGGTTACTCGCCTACTGTTCTTGTTTGCGCAATAATACACAATGTTTTTTGTTCTAATGTTAAAATATAGGCCCTGTTCTCTATAAATGACACAACTTCAGCAGTTTTTACCTATTGCGGTATTACTTTTTTTCAACTTAAAAACTTTGTTGGTCTGTCACTCTGATCTCCACCCATTAAAAGCTGCCAGATGCCCGGATTTAGCAATAAGGATGGTTATGCAATCTAACTGGACTGATTACAAACCTCTCATTATTGTGTCACATCTGACGTGGCCAGCTCTTAAACCATTAACAGGTGGTCACTGCGTAACTAGTTCTAATTTTCTCAGCGTGCTTTTCTATTATCCCTGCTGCGGCATCTTGATTTTTTAAAAGAAAATGAAATTAAATGGAGGGTGACCAGGTTTCATAGTCCTGGAGTATACTTAAAGCGGTCAACCTCACTACCTTTAAATCTATCCAACAAACCTCCAGGTGTATTTAACGTTTTTAAAACAATAACAAACGCTACCCGTTTACATCTGCGTTCTGCATCAGAAGTGAGCATTAGTATTCGGAACACGTACTGCGTACGGAAAGGTCGTGAGCCGAAATACGAGTATGTGAACTATGAGTTTGATTTTTTTTTACTTAATTGGAAAACTAGGGCCGTATTTCTAATTTTAAAACACGTTAATACAATTTGATTAACTATACAAAAGACCTCAGAATTAGCTATGAAATTATTCCAGTGCAACTCCATACAACGCCAAAATGGGTTGATTATTTTTTGTGTGTTGGAGTTGTGTTTAGAATAGATTGTGTTTTCAATGTATTGTTTATTTGATCGCCAAAGACGTCTAATTACGCGCACGAAAAGTTGTGCCAGTGTCTTAAAAATGAATGAAAATTCATTACGTCATCGATCGTAATGAAAATATAGCCCTCCTCCCGGACCGCCTGCTCAATCCAGTTGGCCATGACGGTGCAATGGCGGTCATTCTAATGGTTCTCAAACATGTCATTTATACTATTTATAATTTGTGTGTAGATAAAGCACTACATACATACGTATGTACGAGCCTGGTTTTATGTACAGTTCACTCAATTCGTTCGTTTCAAAATACGAGTAATATCACACGAGTGTTCTCCTCATTATGTATCAGTCACATAAACTACTACATATGTATTCCTAAGTGTCATAGCTTGAATTAGTTTAGTTTCTTCTACTTATTATATTCTATTCTATTCTATAATTACTGTGGCATTATTATGCTGATTGGGGATCATTTTTGGTATATCTGGTATTTGTAATTCTTGAGTCATTGGTGTGTGCATTTATTTATGACTTTAAACAAATGTATTTTCTTTCCTTCTTTTTGACCAGTCCTTCTCTTTTACGGGTCTCCAATAGCCCAAATTACCTCGACTCCCTTCCGTAAACATACGAAAAGGATAGTTGTTACCAAAAAGCGGGAAGGTCCGTCCTTTATCTGTTTGATTAATTCAGTCCCCTGCACTGGGTCGCGTGCCATACAAATGTTGCCTTTAGGGCCGTAGCCAGGACGGGCGTTTATTGATGACATTTTTTTTAACCCTTTCGACGTCTACGAAGCAGGCTATATATCCATTACAGATACCATAAGTTTTACTATAAGCTCACAATTGGTTTAGTTGGCGTATGATTGAGTGCATTGATATCTGTCATGGCGTCGGAAAGTATAACGCCGACTGTATTTTTCTCCAAAAAGTCATGTACACTCAACGAGATGATTCTATTAACAAACCCGGTTAAGCCGTGAGTCCCTCGGTCGTCCAGCCTTCATATTGTCAAGTTTTCGAGCTAATAACCAGTTGTATGGAGTTAGCACTGTGCATAATTATTTCTCTATGCTCCAAGCGGTTCAAACACTATCAGTAATAATGTCATTATTTCTGTTCCCGTCCTTTACCATATGAAGAATGCGAAGGATGAGTAGAGAAATAATGTCATTGTCAAATGTAATTACTGTAATTTATTATAAAATTTAATATAAATCTTAATTAATGTTATTATAATTAAAATGTATATGGACCTGGTCTGAAATAAATAATCTTATTCTTATTCTTATTATTACTGATAGTGTCTGGTCAGCTTAACAACCCGATCTAATCTGATTCAGAATACTTTCAAACTACCCTCACCTTTGACATCTGCTGGATTGTAAACAGGGGTTATACTAAATAGTAAACCTTCTATACGTGTTATTATTTGTAGTACAGTCGGAATCCAACGGTCCCCTACTAACGCAAGTTGGATCGGATCCGAAATGAATGTTAACAGCGACCCGATTAATTTGCGCGACTTGTCGGGGCGGATCTACATAGACCCGTACATTGCCGGTAGGGGTATAGATAGCATGAATTGACATAGTACAAATTGACCGATTGAATTAATTCGGTGTTTCATCCCTATTTTTGCTGAGGTAACTAGGGACTGGCGCTGTACGGTGTGCGATGACTTTGGTTTGCTCTCGTTCAGATGGCGCTACAAACTTGAAGCCTCGAATAGTTCTTAGACTGTGCTCGTGTACTTAATTGGTACATACCTACTCTCTGCTCAGATACATCCCGCTACTCAGATATTTACAGGCAAGCATGATTTAGTCTAGTTACGCTATGACCATCCTACTCTAACATATAGCTGCAAAGACTGCAAACAGTACACCTAAGGTGAATAAACTGTACATTAGTTATTTGTGCAACTAGAGAGGAAAGTTGTTTTTTCTTGCGAGTGTTGATTTTGAGTACCGCGTAAGCGAAATATTCTATAATTGAATCACGCGCGAAGCGAGTGATTCTAAGTTTGAATCTTGAGCGTAGCGAGGGATCTCAAGAACACGAGATGTAAAAAAACTTTCCTCTCGTGTGACATATACAACTTTTCACCTCAGTAGTAAGAACATACTAAAGTTAAAAAAACACATCTATTTACATTCCTAAATGAAAGGCATCATCATTATGACGAAAAGCTTCTAGAAACAAAATTTCACTCCCTGGAATGAGGAAAGTAGCAACTTTCGTCACTCCCTGGAGTGATGAAAGTAGCGCTTTCGTCACTCCAGGGAGTGAGGAAAGGAGGCTTGTTCGAACTGCTGAGGTGAAAACGTAATTTCAAACTTATGCCATTTACAATAAAGGTGCAGCATGAAATTTACTATTGGGCAAAAATTTATCGACTAAGGTATGTTCGCCCAATAAGAGCCGGTTCCTAATAAGAGCCACCATTTCAAAAATCCCGCTCCTGATACGAAATTGAAATCAAGTCTCGCGCCGATGCTCCTCATTAACCAATTATTGAAGTGCATTGGCATTACTTGGGTTTTACGCCGCCATTCTGTCAGTATGCCTGTCGATGCAGTTCACGTCACGACGCGTAGGTCGTTTTGTATAATTTGTTGGTGTTATTCGATTCATTCAAGGGGTTCTGATTCGTTTTCGCAAGATCTTAACAGATGAAAAGGAAAAAGTAACATTTAGGCGTGGATTGTGAAGATAAGGTTATTGAAAGAACTATTTTTTTTGTCAAATTAGATTGGTTTGCTCCGGGATGGCGAAGTGCCTAACAAGGACCACCTCCTTGTCGCCAAATAAGGACCAGGCTTTTTTAATATCATGTTTAAAGACTTAATAAGGACCAAGGGCTAATGACTGAAAATTTTCCTAATTATGTTGTTTTATGCTTAAAATAGTTTCACTTAGTAAATATCAATACAATACAAAACTGTGTTTTATTAAAATACATAAATCAAGTCAATTATTCTGCGTTTAAGTTTCTGTAGACTTTTTAAGGACCAACAGTACAATTCATGTGAATTTTTAGATTCATCCATCGGGAATGACAAAAACAATTGTTACAATTAACAAAAAATATTAAATAAAAAAATTAAATTATGTAGTTTCGGAATTATCTACGGAACAGGAATGACCCTTATTGAGAACACCCATTCCTAATAAGGTCCATTTACAAGTTTTTTTTAAACAGTGTTTGTCATTAATTTACTTCGGATTCGTGATTTTTACTTAATGTTTGTACTTCTAATATAGGCAATTTGTACATTTCAAATGTTTTTTAAGTTAAAATACTTCTTAAATCAGATTTATAAAGATTTACAAAAACCTGGTCCTTATTAGGCGAACTTACCTTATGACATTTACCCTACCGTATTTCAAGTGATATTTCTATATCTGTGCTGTGCTGATATTTAAAACTAGTTAGAACATTCAGACAAGCAAGAATGCCCGCAGAAAAACTCAAGTCTAATCGGAAATGGCAGACACTCGGTCGGCTGATAAGATACGATTGTGTTGTCATTACTATAAATAGATGCGGTGTTTTGGTTTGATCGTAACACGCGTGTCGGTTATGTTCGTGGGTCGTGGATGTAACGTGGCCTTTTTTGTTTAGAAAAACGTCTTTTTGTATAGTTATAGTGTCCCACTGCTGGGCAAAGGCCTCCGCTTGACCTCCGTGACGCCCGATTATGCTTCTTCTAGCCAGTTTTTTTTAATGCAGAATGGGCAGGCGTATGACCACGATCTCACCTGATAGAAAGATGTTGCTAAGAAAGATGTCCAAGTTATCCCGCCATGTCCGCCTGGGCCTGCCGAGTCCACGCCCCCCTTTTGGCATCCATTTGATAGATGTACTAGCTAAAGATCTATATCTAAATATTTAATCTGTCCATGTATATCAACCTTTACGCTGCCCGTCATTGGTCATAGGTTTACTTTTCTATTTATCTACGAACATATACACTGAGAAAATGAAACAGCTGGAAATAAATAAATTTTTGCTATTTACAACCGAGTGACTCGCTTCGCATGGAGCCTGCAAAGTTCGTTGCTAAAATCATAGAAGTCAACTTGGCTAACGTACGTATGTGAAACTATACCATTAAATTAGTTAAAAATGAATAAGGGAATGGTAAGGGTTATATTTACTAGGACACTTATTTGGATTTAAATTAGTGTTTTGTAAAAATAACAAAGATTATTTAGCAATAATTGCTTGTTTGTCATTAACAAAGCTTTATTCCGTGTTTTAAATATGTCTCGGTTGTATGCAACAGAAAATATCTTAACCGAGCCAAATTGATACTTTGCTATCACACCATTTTTTCCGTATATAAGTATAATCATCTGTAGAAGTAGATATTATGATATATCGTCGCTTAGTCCGCAAAGGTCCACCAATGCGCCGCTAAAAGTGTTAGCTGAGCCAATCAACTTTTAGACCTTATAATTTTCTATCTCACAAGTAAAATAAATAAACATTGTAACATAAAGGTAGGTAGGGAACTGGGTCGGCGGAGAGAGAGAGGTAACGACCTCCGTTCCGGGTCTTGGCTGGTCCAACAGGTATCTATCGCCATACAGCGTGGCAACGCTGCAAGCGTGATGGGGAATTTTGGACCGGCCATGACGGGCGAGCTTTAGTTTTTCTAGCTTTTAGGTTTGTTGTTAAGTATGTTATAAGGAACTTTTTGATTGTAATTACGTAAATTTGGACATTTGTATGTAAGTAATTTTGTAATATATATTTTTTAATTTTAGTTTTTGACATGTTGCTTGATTTAATGTATTTTTCTTGACTGTTTTTTTTAAATTGTATGTATTAAATTATCTATCTTAAATTGTTAGGTTAGTAAAATTTTGCCTGAGTAAATTTTATCCAGTGTATAAAGGTAAAATAACGCTTAAAATACTAAATATTTTGCAGTGAAGCTTCTATTTGAACCCGAAATTAGAGGTATAATTGACCTCTTTTGCTGGAAGGGCACTGATTAAATAATCAGAGTAACGAGGCAGGTCGCCCATTTCATCAGACCCCTACATTAGGTTTTAGGTATTTCACTCTCCATTTTGGAGGGCATAAAAACACAGACCGTTTTTTATAGGCCTTAACCCAAAAATGATGAATGGGTTTATGCTTAAAAATTCAGCAAAAAAATAGCTCATTTTTAAGGTCTTCATAAAAATGTAGAATTAATTGTGTACTGTGCTGAATAAGACATGCAGGGAAAAATTGAATTTATTATAACCGACTTCAAAAAAGGAGGAGGTTCTCAATTCGACTGAATTTTTATTTATTTATCGTATGGCTACATGTCACTGAAAATAGATAGGCAGTTCTTCTTTTGGGAAAAGCTAAAGAAAAACAAAAAAAAAGAAAGAAGTGGAAAAGCTTTAAACATATTTTTACAGATATTTCTGAATCAAGTAGCCGGATTTTTACATATAATAAGTAAATATAATTTGTTCCTGTTAGGATCTATTTAAGTTTACTTGTACTTTTAGTTTTATAGTATTATAACTATAGGTCTGTGACTCTGTAGTTTTTGTCTACTTTAAAACTATTATGTATGATTTTTTCTTTGTCTCTGAATAATAAAAAAAATATATTTCAGTTTATTTTAGTTACTTTGTTGTTTTATTTTTGCCGACTGCCTGGTTGTTTTATTTTCATATCTAGTTTGTTGCTGGCAGTCTTTGTATGTTCCTAAATAAATTATTTCCCATCGAATCTATTCACTAGTGGTTCTGTGAACCGTAGATTTCGGAAAACATAAAAAACGAGACAGCAAACTTCCCCCTTTTCCCCCTCATTTTCCCCCCAATCAAAAAAATGGCTCGACAATTTTTGGCAAATAAATCAAGGAACGTACATGCCAAGTTTCATCAAAATCGGAAGAAAAATGAGACCTCTAGACCGACACTGGCCAACCAACCAACCAATACACACACATCAATCTGCGAAATCGTCGTACCAGTGAAAACGGAGACGTTCGTCGTCGCCTCGCTACGCTCGGCTCCTCAGTCAATTAAAAATGTACCTAGTAGATGGCTAAGTTGCAGATGGCTATTATTGTAAAATTAAAGGATGGCGTCAAAATTTGACATAATGACTATTTATAATATTATGCAGAACCAAATTATAACTATACATAAAATTACACATAAAACTACTCTAGAATCAAATTATAAAATAATATAAAATATCCGATTTTGACATAGTCCCAAGATGGCGGCATTCCTCCTCTGGATCACCACACTGCTGCGCATAAATTATAAAATGTTTTTTCATATTCATGTCTAATCCTTATCATCTATCACTATCACAACCTTCAAAGACTATTGACCTCAAGGTTAAACATGTTTACCATTTGGTGAAAATTGATGTGACGTCAGCAGGTGGTAATCAGCCGATTTGTGTATCTGATTAGAGTGTTGACGGTAGGAAATGCATTTGGTCCGAATACCTAGTGCGTGATAAGGTTAAGACGTCGGCCAAGTGCAGGTTGTGTGCAGTAAACACTAAACAGTGTAGGGTTCATAATATTTTCAACCGACTTCAAGATTTCGAAGGAGAAGTTTATCAAATCGTCGGGAACTTTGTGTTCACGGATTATTCAAAGATGGCTGGACCGATTTGAGAAATTCTTTTTTTGTTTGAAAGAGTATACTTCACAGTTGGTCCCAGTGTCACCAAGTCCAGGTCTGATGATGGGATCCTGGAGAAATCGAGGGAACTCTTCGACTATTATAGGCACATCATAGTGATTTCACTATTTTTTACAGCAACTTGGCCACTTCCTCTTGGAATAGCGGATCCTTAGGGAAGTCGGTTCTTCTTTGTTTAAAATTATGTTTGTTATGACTGTTTTTCTAAAATCTTTACACTGTGTGGCTTGTAACACGATCGAAAAATTAAACCGTAGATTCTACTCCCAAACTATAAAACTTTTATTCAACAACATCAAAAAATATGTAGTGTTTAGATTTTTTCTTTCCCATTATTTACATAAAGTCTCCTAAGATCATTATCCTGTAACATCATATTGAAAAATACCTATTTGGAAAACCTACACTGTATAATAAATCATTCATACTTTATCGGAATGTGTAAAGCAGATTATTATTTGCGATCGATAAAAAAAAACATGCATTAATAGCAAAATACAACGCAATCCCTTTCAGTCCTTGACTTTGCTGCGGCCATGATTCAACAATTACCCTAGTTAATCCATACGTTGCATGAAATTATAAATTATCTAGGAAATGTTCGACGGATCATCGCATGCTACGGCTCCGTATGCTGAGGACTTGGGAATTTATTTTATTTGTTTGTTAGAAGCATTGTTAAGCCAATGTTAATAAGTTTATGTAACGGACGTGGCCGACAATCATAGCCTTGCTGATAGCGTTGGCACGGCCTAATGGATACCTGGGTCGCGTTTTATAAAGTTACAATTTACAATTTCGCTGTTTGCCTCTCTTTCTAGCACACATATTGGATAGAAAGAGAGGCAAAAAGCGAAATTGTAAATTGTAACTTTATAAAACGCGACCCTGCAAGTTCAGAGGTGTTATGCGTGTTGCCGGACCTGTAGAAAGCTATACATTCCTTTTTTTAACCCCTGTAAGTACTGTAATTCTTCGCAAAATCTTGAGAGGGAGCTTATTGTTCAAACCCTGGCTTATTTTACCGTATGAAATATAAAACATTATTAGCCAGTCGCTTTTTCATGAAGAATGTAAACGCTGTTGAACTTCTTGAATAAATAAAATAAAAAAAGAAAGACATCGTACGACTGCACCTAATCTCAACTAGGTCTAGTTTCCTTTCTGGACTGGTAATTTAGTAAAAACTAGTGCACATGCTAATCTTAAGATTAATTTGGAAGAAAAAGCTAATTTGAAAACCGGGAAAAACGCTAGGAAGATAGAAATTTTAAAGCAGCAATGCACATGAGACACCCTTTTAAATGCAAAAATAGTCTAAAATTAGACAGATCGCGTGCTACGAGCCCGTATACTGTGGACTTGGGAATTTATTTTATTAGTGTTTGAACTTGGGCAGTATTTGCTATAATACATGTTGGTGTAGTCACAGTGGGGTTTCCATTAAAGGACTGGGGTTTTTTAAAAATTAGGGTTTTGTTGATGATACTTGACATGGCTTTAGGTCCTTGCAATCTTTCTGCATATAATTATAATACCACAATTAAATCATATATAAAAGTTCACTGCTGGCTTGTAAGAATAACAAAACTGTAACATGCTCGTATAGTTTTACCAGGGATTGTTTTACTCAAAGCATGGACACATTTTTTTAACTTTTTCATTATTAGACGATACTAACTCTGCCCTTAAAAGAATCATTAGTATTTTTGATACATTCTGTATGTTAATTACAAACGTGGAAATAAATGTTGATATTAAATAAATACAAACTTTGAAAACATTGAAAAAGTAATCAACCCAACAGGACCACTTAAAAATAGCATAAAAATAATTATGACGTGAAAATAAAGATTTGAAGAATACAAGTACAATTTAAATGTTTTGACCACCGCAATCAAACTACATATACAGGGTGTAACAAAAATACTGGTGATCCGTTTAAAGGCATAATTGGTATCATATTACGATTGAGAAGAAGTAGAAGAAAAAAATTTTGGACGCGAAAAAAAATTGATTTTGTTTGGGATAAGTCGTCACAGACGACCAACTTTCCATACAAAACCAAAATTGAATTTTGCTAAAAAATTTTTTTTGATTTTTTCATAATTACAATACGATACCAATTGAAGGGTACACGGAAAGAACATGTCTAGTCCCTTTTTTCGTAAAATAAGATTTTTGTATCAAAATGTAGAGCTTGCAATGAACTATTAGCAACAACTTCTGTCACAGCTGGAATATTTAACATAAATCCACTTTTTAATTCATACAAACCACCTAGTTACGAAAATAGTATGGTGAATTGAATCGTTCCAAACTTTAAAACCGCTATACCTAACTCAAAATGTTGTCAAAGTGACTAGACATGTTCTTTCCGTGTACCCTTTAATTATGCCTTTAAAGGATCACCAGTAGTTTTGTTACACCTTGTATAGAAAATTTGCAATTTTTTTTTTCACCATTCTTGTCTGTACCTACTATGCTTAATGTGAAGAATAAATGTACTAAGTCTCATCGGTAACCCTTTCAACATCGGATCAAATTAAACATAGCATCAAGTTACTGAGCAGTAACAGCGTTTAACCTTGTACTTTGTCTAAATATGAGTCAGTGCAGTTTTCTGGCCGTTTCCACTTGCCCTTCGCGTATCGTGCCGTGCTCAATACTTTATATTATAGACTGCGTCCAGTAAACCTCGTATTATTTAGATTAGGATAAGTACTTTTGTAACTATTTACTTGTAGGTATAAGTATTAAAAAAGACGTTTTTTTCGGGCAAAGGTCCATATCCATAATAATGTTAGTGAACATTTGCAGATATTTAAAACTATGTTAGCTATACAGGGTGTAACAAAATACTGGTGATCCGTTTAAGGGCATTATAAGTATCGTATTGCAAGTAAGAAAACGTAGAACAAAAATTTTTTGGACGCGAAAAAAATTTTTTTTGTATGGAACATGTCGTCTCGCGGCCGGCCAAGCCTCCATATAAAACTATTTTTTTTTCGCGAAATAAAAAATTTATTCATAGTTTTTCATAATAAGAATGCGATACTAATTATGCCCTTAAAAGGATCACCAGTATTTTTGTTACACCTTGTATATATACTTAACACTTATTTTACAGTTTGATTTTAATTGTCATATGTAATCTTTAGGGCTGCCAAACTTGGGATTTTTTATACAGTGTTAAACCAGACATAGAACTCATTAGTGTAATCATTAATTAAGATGTTTTTTTAAGTTACACTTAACTGTGACCCAATAATTAATTTTTGAAAATTGTATCAGCAGCAACGTACTGTAAACATGGTATTGAAAGTAACTGTCAACGAGCGTTAAACGCGAGTGTGTTTGGACTACATTTCGGGCCTAATTATTTTGTATGGATAAAATCTTAATTGCAATTCTAAATAAGTAAAAGTTATCTAATTACATTTCTTATGTCCTGATACTAATCACCGTTAAGAGATTCGCCCGTATTAGATTTACACACTGTATGTACAGTCACGCTCCGTGATTGTTGAGCCAATTAGGGTTCTAGCTAAATTGGTTGTACAATACTTGCGCTATGGAAGATCCAATTTAGCTAGAACCCTAAATGGCTCAAAAATCACGGAGCGTGACTGTACGAATAAGTGGATCCCGTGATTTACTTAAAAACAATTGTATTGTATTGTATTGTATTTATTTCATTGTAAAGTCATGTACATAGAATTGAGATGTTACATTTTTATAAGTCAGGCCATGACGCCCTGATAATATTGTACTCTATTGACATTTCTACACAGAATGACTCGTTAATAATACAGTGCATAAGTAAATAATGTTTGTATAATTGTGTATTTGTTGTTAGAGGTGCAAACTGCAATTAAAACTTATTGTATTGCAAACTTGAGAGACGCAATTCAGTTGCATTGTGCGTCGTTACCTATGTAATTACAAAATGTAAAGGCGAATATTGTTTGTTAAAAAAAAACTAAAATACTACAGATGTTTTCTACATTCTAGTTGCAGCTATTAGAACTGGCGTAGGTGACATTCTCTAATATTTTTGATACCTAGTTATATATTGCTCTAATAATTTTACTGACATATTGTATATAAATTGCTTGCTTGCTTGCTTGATGCTTGCTCTACTTTACATTGCATGCCTATTATTAAGGTAGAACATAAGGACATCTGCTTGTTATAAGACCACCTATGTAAACACTATGTTCTAGCAATAAATATTTCATATTTCATATTTCATAACCTAGGTTTTGCTTGTGAACACATCCGCGCCCCCGAATACAGGGTGTTTTTTCAGTAACTAGCCATATTGTGGGAGGTGATTAGCTAAGTCAGACTGTACCACTTTTACTATGGAACCAACCCCGAATACTCAAAAAAAAAGTTAGCTTCACCATACAAAACGTCAACTTCTGATCGGCTGAAATGTATGCAACAGCCAAAAAAATTATTGAGATTTCGGTGTTGGTATCATAGTAAAAGTTGTTTGCCTACCAAATTACCTCGCACAATATAGCTAGTTATTGAAAAATATCCTGTATATTCCTTTTTTCAGCCAACTTCAAGATTTCGAAGGAGGAGGTTCTCAGTTTTTTATTACGATTTTATTTTTATTTTTCACTGGTTCGCTTAAATAAATCATAGATTTTAAACGGTACATGTTTTTTTTACTTTAATAGTTGTAGCCGTTTCATAAAGACTTGTAATGTATAGAACAAACAAAAGCGCTTTTCTAAAAAAAACTTAAGTTACAAGTTTTCATGAGACGTTCTGCCTCACTGCCTTTAATAGCGACCTAGCAAAAGCTAGCTTTTAATAAAAAGAAGCTTGCACTAGGTCGTAAAGAACGGCCGAAAACAAGGAATATACTCATAAGTGAAACAAAACGCAGGTAGGTACTAAATACATACATACACATACATACAATCACGCCTATATCCCAAAAGGGGTAGGGAGAGATCACGGATTTCCATTTGCTACGATCAATGCAGCAAAACAGCCCTCCGTGAGCCACTTCTCGCCCTCGTGAAGAACGAGACGTGATGGGTGGCGAACCACATCGCCGCCATGCGGATGACTATTAATGAAATAAATCACCACAGCGTTCTCACGAGCAGTAGGGATCAGAGGTTCCCTTATCCCTTATCCCTTAGTCGCCTCTTACGATACCCGTGGGAAGAGACGGGGTGGCACTATTCTAAAGCCGCCACGCAGCAACTACAAAAAAAAGCAAAGCAGGTACTAAATGATAACAAAAATTTTTGCCCTCGCTCGGAGAAACTAAAATGTGTGGTCGCGCTCAAACTAGATTAACACTAAAACGCCATTTCGTTCGCATATTTACACCATCTATTATGAATGATCTATAGTACAATTACAATTCAAATGCATGTGGGCCAATGCCAATAACTAAATCGTTACGAGCGTGATCGATTTTAAAGTATATCTCAGTTTATGCCTAATTGCTAGTTGCGTGAGCCTATAGAAGGGCAGCCGACTACCGCGAGGAAGGGTTATGTTTCACGTTTATTTATTTACTAGCTTTTGCCCGCGTCTTCGTCTGCGTAGGATTAACATTCGCCATTTGCCCAGCAGTGGGACACTACAGGCGCATAAATACAAAATGAGGAACATTTCCATACAAATCTCCACCCCCCTTTTCACCCTCTTTAGGGATGATTTCTGGGTTTAAAACTATTCTATGCTCTTTCCTGGGACTTGAACTATCTTCATAGTAAATTCCATCTAAATCGGTTCAGCGGTTTAAGCGTGAAGAGGTAACAAACACACAGACACTCTCGCATTTAGTATGGATTTCATTTTGGATTCTGTCGATCCGTATCAAAATATTATTATTTTAGTATCGATTAGATACAACAATCTTGAGCACCTGTCGGATCGGAACGGCGACGTGTCTGTGCGCACGCAAAAATTATAACATTAGACGTAGATCCTATGACACATTCAACTTTTCTATCCATTGTTTATTGCTGTTCATATTAAGTATACCTATTACAATATATCCATATTAATTAAATACAGGGTGACATTTTACTTACCAGTAAAAATCAGCGAGGTGATTAAACTGAAAAAAAAGGTAACAGAAACCAAACTTCCTCTACCAGTAAATTAAATTTTGGGATTTCAAAATTAAGGCTTATTACTTACCAAAATATTTTGTTATTTTTATAAATAAACTTTGAGTTAAAAGCAAATAAACTTTATTAACTCTTTTTGTTATTAATGAAATAGCCGAAGTAGTTCACTTGTCCTTTTTTCAGTGAAGGTAAACCACACTGACTAACTTTTACTATGGGAATAACCAAAAAAATTCAAAAAAAAAAGTTTGCTTCCCCATATCAAAAACCACAACATTATGATTAGCCGAGATGTAAGTATACCTACGGAGCCGGTCCCATGGTAAAAGTTTTTCAGTATGGCCTATTAGGTACCTAAAATATGGTGATTAAAATTTCACCCTGTATAAAGGAACTTAAACGGGTCAATATATATTATTAACACTGACAATGACAATGCTAAATAGTAGACAGACAGACAGTCGACAAAGCTTTATGTGTTAATAAATCTAAAAATAACATTGCACTTCATTAATTGTCTCGCCCTAAACTACAATGGACATTTTCACTGACTAATCTTAAACCTTATTTCAAGCAGATAGAGTGTAAAATTGATCAGCGTTTGTGGTGCAACTAAGCGACATCTGTTAACAACCTCAATGGTTCATAAAACGTATTTTTAGAGCAGGTTTAATAAGCTAATAAGATACGCTGTTGCGTGTTTTAACTACGATTTATTCCCTGGGGTCAGGTTTCACTGTATATTAAAATGTTATTATATAAACTGAAATAAATGTTATGCTTATATAAAAAAGTTATCATTGCCTCCAATACCCAAAACCCAAGGTGCTAATGAGGAATCGAAAAGATTTTCACCAGTATTTTTGATCATATTTAGAGACTAAAATGTCCCATTTGTTTGGTATTCGCTTAGTTTCAAAGTTAATACAAATAAATGTATAAACATATATTTCTATTATGACTAAGTGCATAATCTTTAGGCGCGTTAGGCAATTTTTGGTAGGGGTAAAACTTATGAGTTCGCGTTACCGACACCGTCACGAAACAAAAACGCATCAAACATATGTGAGACTTACCAGGGGTGCATAGCCGCATTAGGCAATTTTTGGTAGGGATAAATCTTATGAGTTCGCGTTACCGACACCGTCACGAAAACAAAAACGCATCAAACATATGTGAGACTTACCAGGGGTGCATAGCCGCGTTAGGCAATTTTTTGTAGGGGCAAATCTTATGAGTTCGCGTTACCGACACCGTCACGAAAACAAAAACGCATCAAACATATGTGAGACTTACCAGGGGTGCATAGCCGCGTTAGGCAATTTTTTGTAGGGGCAAATCTTATGAGTTCGCGTTACCGACACCGTCACAGTAATTTACTACCAACGGAGGAAGATGAACTTTGACAAAAATTTATATAGAATTTGTCCGGAAATAGAAGTCTCGTGGTTTATATGGAAGGGACTCGGAAATTCACTAGCAATAGACGCAGATGAATTTTGTTGATAGATTACCAGAAACATGACATGACTGTTCATTTTATCGGGGTAAGTACAGTCGCCATCAGATATATCGTAGCGGGCGAGGTCTTCAAATACTTCTGAGCAGCCTCAAATTTCAATAAATTATTTACACTACATGAGGCCAATAACATCTGTACGTACAGTTTTTCATAAATATATGAGCAGCAATTTTTTAGTAAGTTCTGAACACACAGCGAGGAAAAGACATCTGAACGCATAAAGCTTCAAAGATATCTAAGCGACAAAAGGGGTCACAAATATCTGAACATTGAAGGAAAATATACCTTAAGTCGGTAATTTACAATTCAAAATCCCTACGTCACATTTTATATTCACAAATATTTAAATTTGGGATGACATTTTTGACACATAGTTATAGCGTTATTTTATTGTAAACTGCAATGTCATTGAATTGAACTTTAAGGTAACGGCGTAAGATACATTTTCCTTTAATGTTCAGATATTTGTGACCCCTTTTGTTGCTTAGATATCTTTGACGCTTTATGCGTTCAGATGTTTTTTCCTCGCTGTGTGTTCAGAACTTACTGAAAAATTGCTGCTCATATATTTATGAAAAACTGTACGTACAGATGTTATTGGCCTCATGTAGTGTAAATAATTTATTGAAATTTGAGGCTGGTATTTGAGGACCTCGTCCGCTACGATATATCTGATGGCGACTGTACTAGGGTGCCATGGTAGTATAAGAGGTGGGTTGGTATCCTTGGGCCCTACCGAGAAGTTCGAAAATCGACATTTCGTTATCTCCGTTTCTATCGCTCTTGCATATTCGAAAGAGAGTGACGCAAATAGACGATTCGACTGTTTGATAAGTTGATATACAAACTCTTTCTCACGTATTAAGTATATGGACATATTTCACATGATGGCGGGATTCCGAACTTTGAAATTTTAAGTCGATCTCTCACTCTTCTGTTAGAATACATACTATTTTAACAAAAGAGAAGACACCGAAGTTCGAAACTGGCCGACTGTTTCGTAATAGGCCGTTAGCACGCCGTCACCTAGAGTTTGTTCGGAAAGAGTGTTGTGGTTTATATGGGACCTCATACAGTCTACGACACTTCTCTTTCCGAACAGACTCTGCAAATTATTTTCAATCGATTACAAAAAATAAGGAGGTTTCTTTCCGGTCAATGGATACCAGAAACTTTATCGTGGTACTAGGGTACTATGAATGTGTAGGAGTTTATTACAGAATTAGATCTGAGGCCACTTTTATAAAGCTACAAGTTACAATTTACAAGCGGAAGTCTCTTTATAACACATAAGGTTGGAAAGAGAGTTCCGCTTGTAAATTGTAACTTGTAGCTTTATAAAACTGGCCTCTCGTATATTTTTTTCTCGAGTGTTTTGTTTGATTTTTCGTATAATGCCTACCAGGGGCACAGAAAAACTAGGTACCCGTCTCTTTTTAATTGACACAGACAGAAAAAGGACACATAGACTATCTCGCGCGCGAACTGACGTGTCACTCATATACTAGGGTACCATGGTAGTATGAGAGGTGGGTTTGTATTGTCCTTTTCTCAAACATGCAATGAAATATGTTCAAGTATCGAGTATCTTATTACCGAGCAAAACAGTCGTTTATAGATTACTAGGAAAAACGGTTAAGTCATACGCTACGACATTTGTCAAATCATAGAGGTCAATACATCAAACAGAATATTGTAAACAAAGGGCCGCTATAGGGAACGTGCGTAAACTGAAGAGGGCAGCACAGGAAACCCCTGTCTATAGGCGCGAAGTGCAAATGTCAAGATAAAGTTGCCAAATTAGTCTACTAGATGGCAGGACCTACAACGCACAAGGGTTTGTCTCAAATTTATGTTGGAGACAGCACTGTCTATTGGCGAGAAGTGCAAATGTCAGGCTAAATTTGCCAAATTAGTCTACTAGATGGCAGGACCTACAACGCATAAGGGTTTGAGTGTCAAATGTTGGAGGCAGCACGGTCTATTGGCGTGGAATAGTTTCAGTTTTCGATTTAGACCACAATATGGCAGACCTTACTACGCGCACGGTCCCTATAAGATGTTATGTGCAAATAAAATAAAATAAAATTAATATCTTAAAATGGCCAATAGTTTCAGGATAAACCAACTGCAACGAAAACCTCGAAATATAAGCTCATGCCAGGCTGCTGCAAAAATTGATATCAAAACAAGTAATTTTTACAAACAGAATTTGACCACGTATGTGACGCTTACGCCACGAAGTAGGTAGTGGGGCTAAGTGTGAATTGAATCAAGGCCATGCCTGGATTACCACAAACCAATCGGGAATGACGTATAACAGACAGACAGACAGACAGAACTACTATGTTAGTATAAGATACTAACATTAAGACTTGGTAGGTAATAAAATAATTCAAAATTGATTTAATATTTATATTTTATTATCCTTTGTTTATTTATATAATTCCTAATTTATAACATTTTTATGAAAGTAAAATATAAAATTATATCTAAAGCACACGAAAACAATAAAACTATAAAATCCTAACCTAGGGTGCCGCCGGCAATGGAGCAAGGCCAAGGCTGCCGGTGGTTAGGGCCGCAGAGTGAGAAACCTTCGGACTATGGGCGCCGTGTCCAGGATTACCGCCTTCTGAATCTGACCCTTGATCCAACCACAACCCCGTAGCGAAAGTCTCTCAAGATGTTGGTCGAGACTCTTTGCTATGAGACCGTTTGCAGTAACAACTATCGGCTCAAATGATCGCCGAATCAACCTCCCCCATGGCAGTTACCTCATGAGCCAAGTCTAGGTACAGTCGCCATCAAATATATAGGAGCAGCCAGGGTACTCAAAAATATCTGAACATGCACCTTATCGCCTTGACAATACAGGCTCAAATATTTGTGACCACCTTGGCCGCTTCCATATATCTGATGGCGACTGTACAACTGTACTTCGGACACACGGGAGTCTTTTTATTTATTTTTACCGTGGTCGGACTCTTTGTCACATTGCTGCGAGTTTTGTGATTCTATTGAAAGCAAGATTTGGAGGGCCTCACTTGATGTCTGTAAACATTATGGTTAGCATTAGTATTTTTTATAAAATATTATTGCAATAAAAAGCAACTAATATCTGGATTTTCGAATATTTCTGGATAACTATATAATTGTACTGGGCTAATAAACTTTTTCAATACAATAGTTTTGAATTCTAGAAATATAGACAATAGAGCACTATTGCTCCGATATCTGAATCTGACAATTACAGTCTTCTGTAATTAAAGTACAGTATTGTATCATATTAAACTTACTTCTAGGTCATCTGGCTCAAACAAATCTGGAGACCGTCTTGCCTTCCACAGCTGTGAGAGTCGCCGAGCTTGGCTTATGCGCTCAGCGCGTTTGCCTTTGCGGGTGGCAGTACCGCACACCTCACAATAGTTAAAGCTTTCTATATAATAAGAAATTTACTATTACAATTTGACGAGACTTGATAACAATATATCGTCAGGTGACAACCAAAACTCACTAATTGCAAAAAATAAAATAAACGAAAATCAACCTTATTTTGTGACTGGTACGGTTCCTTATGGCTATTAACTTGTGGAAGTACTTAGTGAGTTTTGGTTGTCACCAGACGATATCATAATAGATTTTGCTCCCGACTTCGTCTGCGTGGGATTAATATTCGCCATTAGGAATAAGGAATTATTGAAACGCCTCAGTAAAACCCCATAGCAAATATTAATTCCATACAAATCTCCACCCTTTATTTGCCCCCTTAATGTATGATTTGTGGGATATAAGCTATCTTATGTCCTTCCTCGGGACTCAAACTATCTTCAAATCAAATTTCATCGAAATCAGTTCAGCGGTTTAAGCGTGAAGAGGTAAAAGACAGACGGATTTTTATAATATTGTATTATAGTATTATATTAGAGTATAATATGTATAGTATGGATTAATATGAATAGGGTAATTGTGCTAGTTTTCCGTCCATACTTTTTATAAAATTTATTTAGATTTAAATTCAAGGTAAGGTATTCCGAACATAAAACTTAAAAATCAAAATCTACAAAAAAAATTGTTGGATTAAAATTGAAATAATTGAAATTGAAATTAAAATGTTTTTCCCATATATTTGTAGCAATCTGGACATTAAACGGACACTGTTTCGGAAACTAGTACAATCACCCTATTGTATATTTTTATACCAGCGACTAGCGAGTCACACGCCGCACATCTTCCGACTGTAAGTCGGATATTGCCATAACGGGCTACAATTTGTTTTTTACAATGGGAACATTTTGCTGAAAATAAAAATATAGTTAATTTTCAAATATCGATCCTAAAAGAAAAATCGTTAGGACCAAACTTGTAGCGAGTCAAATTTGCTACAATTTTTGTCCTTACGGTTTTACTGTAAAATCTAAAATGGCAAAGTTATTTGAGAAAAACCGTTTTTCGAATATACGCAGGAGCCTGATTCTGTCTACTTTTTAAATTTACACGCCCAGTGACTCCCCCGAGGGACCTACGAAAAAAAAATCCAAGAACTAATTATTCACGGGTAGGGTAGGTTTTTTGGATACAATGACTGAACTAATTACCCTCCTTACGAAGCGCGCGATTTTTCATTTTGCCACATTCGTGGCAATATTTATCAGTATTCATATTTATTCAGATAATTCAATATTTTCAATATTATACTTATTCAGATAATTCAATATGAATGTGAATGAAATTAATGACAATTGGGATATTTTGACATAGCTATTTTTATTCAATCCTTTTGTTTTAAATTTTAAAATAGAGATTGAAATAAATACTATACTGAATTCATCCTTACTTGTCTTATCATGTAAAGAAACGTGTGTTAAACTAGACATGGTAATATTGGTAATGTCTGTTATTTTTGTTGTTTAATTGTTCGTTACTTCGACTATGTATTGAAGAAAATTATATTATAAATGATACATTTTTATGTGGTTACTTGATTGAATTCAATGCGAGTTTCTTTAGGTTCAATTACAGATGTGCAAATTGCGAGTTTCCATAAAATGCTATAAGATCTCGGAAATTTCATGAAACTTTCACTAGGAAATACGTCGGTTGTAATATGAATTAACGTAACCGCCAAAGGATCCTTTGGCGGTTACGTTAATTCATATTACAACAGACGAATATGGGAAATTTAAATTTAAAATTGGAAAGTTTCAATTCTCATACAAAAATGTAAGAAATTTTCCGAATTTTTCCTATGTTAAAATTTCGAAACGTTTCGCAATTTTGGAAAGTTTCCTTCGGCACATCAGTAGGTTCAATACAACATTTTAAGTCATAATCCCAGAAGATGTGTGATAATGTCATTTAGAAGTGTTTGTTTACATGATACGACAAGAAAGTAACTATACAAGAAAGGATGAATTATAAGGTATAATTGATAATTTTTATAGAAAGTAAAAAGGTTGAATGCGCATTCGATTGATACAAAACTATTTTGACCTTAGACTATTCAACCAACCGGACCGGCCATGTCTGTCATTTTCTATACAAAAAAAGTCTGCCGATTTTTGCGGGGGAGGGGAACGTCAAATGTATGCGTAACGTCAAAATAGCTACGTCAGATAAACGTCAGTCCATACAATAAGTATGACCACTGGTCATACAAGGTGTAACAAAAATGCTGGTGATCCTTTTAAGGGCATAATTGGTATCGTATTCTAATTACGAAAAAGTAAGAAAACAATTTTTTGCGCGAAAAAAAATTTTGGTTTTGTATTTAGGGTCGGCCAGCTGGGACCACCTGTCCCATAGAAAAAAAAATATTTTTCGCGTCAAAAAATTTTTTTTCCTACTTTTTTCTCCTACTTTTTCTTAGTCGTTATACAATACCAATTATGCCCTTAAACGGATCACCAGTATTTTTGTTACACCCTGTATACTTTTGGCAGAGGGGAACGCGAACGTGGCTATTCCGGTTGGTTGAATCCTCTAAGATTTTGACAGATGGCATCTCATTCTAACTATATATAGTTCCATCTAATTCTAATCGTTTGACTCGTCGCTTATGTTCGTAGAGCGTGGTAGAGCGCAGGTAATGACGTCATCAGACAGTCAAAATCTCAACATGTGTCAATTTTGTAACGAGTGCGAGTAAGACAGCGCTTCCTATGTTATGCTCTCTATTCTGTATCGGACCATTTTTACTACTTTTTAATAGCTAGTAACCTATGAACGACTGTTTTACTCGGTAATAAGGTTCAACTGTGGTTAGGGAAATAGAGTAAAAGTACTGTCCGGTTTCTCTTCTGGTCCGTGGCGTAGAGTCTGTCCAGAAAGAGAAGTGTTGTAGAATGTATGAGCTCCCATATAAATCACGACACTTCTCTTTCCGGACAAACTTAAATTTATTCATGCATAGTTCTGCAAAGAGGGTAACCACTACGTTCTAAGAACTATTTTAATTTTATATTTATACACTGACTTTTTTTTTGAATTGACATTGACAAACAAATAACTAACGCTGCTCTGGTCAAAAAAATATTTACAAGAAGAAAATGTTTATTGTCTTCAAAGGTAAATTATTTATACTTATTATGATTTTGTCACTAATTGGGATTATTACTTGCTTTTTTATAATTACAATTGTTACATTTATTTTAGGAAAAAAGAAGAAACGCTCAATGAATTATCAATTTTATCATGCAAAAACAAACAAAAAAAAGCGATGCCCTCAGATCTAAAGAATATCGTGAGCGACAGAAAGCAAAAAGGTGTAAGTTTTTTTAAATCTCATTTTTGTGTTAAGGTTTTATCGCTGACTGTACTCTTCTTTGTAAAATCCGTAACTGCTTACCTAGACAAATGCAACGAGCTCAATCAGGAGGGGATAATGTTGAGTAGTTGAGGAGTTCCTATGACCACCTTCCAACTCCATCATCAGATCAGCTCATGTCATCAAAATATTGCATTGTCACGCGATATACATACGCGTGCAAAACTTCAGCTCAATCGAAAAGCGGGAAGCAGGTATAATTTAGCTTGCAAGATTTGATTTCACACAACGCAAGAACAATTAAATAAAAGTTTACCTTCCAGCTCCATCATTAGGCCAGCTCCATGACATCTTATTGCATTGTCACGCGATATGATTTTAAAATATGGTTATTAGTGCAAAATTATAGTTTATTAGCTTATATCATTTAGATCTTTAGTTTAAAATCATGAAAACGGCTAAGACTTTCATTTCATTAAATATTTAATTTTATTTAAAAATTAAATTTTTAGAAATCATTATTTATTAACCTTTTCGACGCCATGTCAAACGCAAAACCTACCACTCAGACGCCACGACATCTAAATGTCAAAAATGAAGTTAAACTTTATGTGTGTGCATGTAGGTCTATTTTGCTTTGTAGTCGGTGACCTATATATCGGTCTTTGGCGTTGGACCTGTGGTGCCGATATAATACGTCTAAGCGTGGAAAAGGTTAATTTAAATAGTCGAAAAAAAAGTGCTTTGCTATTTTTTGCAATATTATTATCTATTTTATATCATTCGATTTCATTATTAGAAATTAACGAAAAAATATTGTCATAGAATTAGGGTTATTTTCAATATCCGTTTTCCATATTTTTTTAGAAAAAAAAGACAAGAAGATGAAGTAGAACCGATAGGAGAGGTTTCCTCGGATAATGATGATGATCAAGGGGAAAAATCTAATGAAATTGAAAGAAAGAGAAAATTCCAAAATATAGTTAAGTGTCAGCGATATAGAGATAAGAAAAAAAGTGATATAACAATTAATTCGCAAATTTCTCAGCATCAAACAATAACAGAAGAGGAGATAATAATTGAAAGTCGTAAAGAACAAGATAAACAAAAAAGTAAACGGTGTAGAGATAAGAAAAGAGCAACTAATTTTATTAATTTACAGACGGCTCAGCCCTCAAAAATAATTGCAAAGCATGTTCCTAAACGTCAGAATTTCCATACCTCACAAATTCCAGGCCCGTCAACAAGAAATGTTCCATATATCCCACCAATTCATACACCTAACGCTGCTGGCCCATCAATACGAAATGAATTATACATTCCAGAATCATATTCAGATTATAATGCCGACGTTCACAACGATATTATTTCAGAAGAAAATTATGTTCCACAATTAGACGAACCAATAACAGTAAACTATGCATCAAATCCTGAAAATATTCTTCCACGTGATGCTCAAAATAATATTCAAAACATGTGTTCTCAACATAACTTATGTGTACAAACATACTCTGCTTTCCAGCAAAATTCCAGTGCCCATCTAGAATTTCAAAAAGCTTTTCTTGAAAATGATTTTGGCCATGTTTGTGACATTTGCGATAGACTGTGGTTTAAAAAAGATTTGAAATTTTTTGTCAATAAAGATATGACTCCCATTATTCAATTTATAAGAACAATGGTCGAAAACGCTGATTTAGCTGAGATAAAAATTTGCTCAACTTACTTTACAACAATTAAGAAGAATCGTGTTCCACCACTTTCGGTATATAATGGATTCAAATATTCTCCACTTCCAGAAAATCTAAGAAATTCTCCATTAGATTTGGTCACAGAAAGACTTATATCTCCAAGAATCCCATTTATGCAAATTCGAAGACTTCGTCATATTTATGGTCAATTCGGAATCTATGGGCAGGTAATAAATGCGTGATGGGTCTGGGGTCTCTCAGTGGTACGACGATTTGGCAGATTGATGTGTGTGTATTGGTTGGTTGGTCAGTGTCGGTCTAGAGGTCGCATTTTTCATCCAATTTCGATGAAACTTGGCATGTACGTGCCTTGATTTATTTGGCAAAAAATTTCGAGCCATTTTTTTGATTGGGGGGAAAAGGGGGGAAGTTTGCTGTCGCGTTATTTATGGACGCATTTCAATCATTTTCGAGTAAAAGGTCAAGTCCCCATTTCCTCAGAGATTGTTGTAAAAAAAAAGTTTCAAGGGAGGGGGAAAGGGGGAAAAACCGGCCAAGTGCGAGTTGGACTCGCGCATGCAGGGTTCCGTACCATTATGTATAAAAACCAGCCGTTGCTAACTACTACCGAATAAATTATTATCGCAAGGTCGTATCTGCCCAAGTACGTAGTTTTTTGGAGATACTCAAAAACGCCTAAACCGATAAAGTTTAAAATTGATTTTATCAAATCTTCTTGATTTTTTTTATAATTTTTGGATTTACGGTTCAAAAGTTACAGGGGGGGGGGACACAATTTTTTAGACTTTCGGAGCGATTATTTCTGAAAATATCCACTTAAAAAAATGTTCAAGAAAACATCAATATTATTTTTAGAGACCTATTGATTGATGTGCATCATGTTGATATTTGGCAAAAAATTTTTTTTTTGACAATTAGTGACATGTATGGAGTGCCACCTCTAAAAAATTTTTGAAGTGAAAACTTCTTTAGGCGCGTTAGGCAATTTTTGGTAGGGGTAAAACTTATGAGTTCGCGTTACCGACACCGTCACGAAACAAAAACGCATCAAACATATGTGAGACTTACCAGGGGTGCATAGCCGCATTAGGCAATTTTTGGTAGGGATAAATCTTATGAGTTCGCGTTACCGACACCGTCACGAAAACAAAAACGCATCAAACATATGTGAGACTTACCAGGGGTGCATAGCCGCGTTAGGCAATTTTTTGTAGGGGCAAATCTTATGAGTTCGCGTTACCGACACCGTCACGAAAACAAAAACGCATCAAACATATGTGAGACTTACCAGGGGTGCATAGCCGCGTTAGGCAATTTTTTGTAGGGGCAAATCTTATGAGTTCGCGTTACCGACACCGTCACAGTAATTTACTACCAACGGAGGAAGATGAACTTTGACAAAAATTTATATAGAATTTGTCCGGAAATAGAAGTCTCGTGGTTTATATGGAAGGGACTCGGAAATTCACTAGCAATAGACGCAGATGAATTTTGTTGATAGATTACCAGAAACATGACATGACTGTTCATTTTATCGGGGTAAGTACAGTCGCCATCAGATATATCGTAGCGGGCGAGGTCTTCAAATACTTCTGAGCAGCCTCAAATTTCAATAAATTATTTACACTACATGAGGCCAATAACATCTGTACGTACAGTTTTTCATAAATATATGAGCAGCAATTTTTTAGTAAGTTCTGAACACACAGCGAGGAAAAGACATCTGAACGCATAAAGCTTCAAAGATATCTAAGCGACAAAAGGGGTCACAAATATCTGAACATTGAAGGAAAATATACCTTAAGTCGGTAATTTACAATTCAAAATCCCTACGTCACATTTTATATTCACAAATATTTAAATTTGGGATGACATTTTTGACACATAGTTATAGCGTTATTTTATTGTAAACTGCAATGTCATTGAATTGAACTTTAAGGTAACGGCGTAAGATACATTTTCCTTTAATGTTCAGATATTTGTGACCCCTTTTGTTGCTTAGATATCTTTGACGCTTTATGCGTTCAGATGTTTTTTCCTCGCTGTGTGTTCAGAACTTACTGAAAAATTGCTGCTCATATATTTATGAAAAACTGTACGTACAGATGTTATTGGCCTCATGTAGTGTAAATAATTTATTGAAATTTGAGGCTGGTATTTGAGGACCTCGTCCGCTACGATATATCTGATGGCGACTGTACTAGGGTGCCATGGTAGTATAAGAGGTGGGTTGGTATCCTTGGGCCCTACCGAGAAGTTCGAAAATCGACATTTCGTTATCTCCGTTTCTATCGCTCTTGCATATTCGAAAGAGAGTGACGCAAATAGACGATTCGACTGTTTGATAAGTTGATATACAAACTCTTTCTCACGTATTAAGTATATGGACATATTTCACATGATGGCGGGATTCCGAACTTTGAAATTTTAAGTCGATCTCTCACTCTTCTGTTAGAATACATACTATTTTAACAAAAGAGAAGACACCGAAGTTCGAAACTGGCCGACTGTTTCGTAATAGGCCGTTAGCACGCCGTCACCTAGAGTTTGTTCGGAAAGAGTGTTGTGGTTTATATGGGACCTCATACAGTCTACGACACTTCTCTTTCCGAACAGACTCTGCAAATTATTTTCAATCGATTACAAAAAATAAGGAGGTTTCTTTCCGGTCAATGGATACCAGAAACTTTATCGTGGTACTAGGGTACTATGAATGTGTAGGAGTTTATTACAGAATTAGATCTGAGGCCACTTTTATAAAGCTACAAGTTACAATTTACAAGCGGAAGTCTCTTTATAACACATAAGGTTGGAAAGAGAGTTCCGCTTGTAAATTGTAACTTGTAGCTTTATAAAACTGGCCTCTCGTATATTTTTTTCTCGAGTGTTTTGTTTGATTTTTCGTATAATGCCTACCAGGGGCACAGAAAAACTAGGTACCCGTCTCTTTTTAATTGACACAGACAGAAAAAGGACACATAGACTATCTCGCGCGCGAACTGACGTGTCACTCATATACTAGGGTACCATGGTAGTATGAGAGGTGGGTTTGTATTGTCCTTTTCTCAAACATGCAATGAAATATGTTCAAGTATCGAGTATCTTATTACCGAGCAAAACAGTCGTTTATAGATTACTAGGAAAAACGGTTAAGTCATACGCTACGACATTTGTCAAATCATAGAGGTCAATACATCAAACAGAATATTGTAAACAAAGGGCCGCTATAGGGAACGTGCGTAAACTGAAGAGGGCAGCACAGGAAACCCCTGTCTATAGGCGCGAAGTGCAAATGTCAAGATAAAGTTGCCAAATTAGTCTACTAGATGGCAGGACCTACAACGCACAAGGGTTTGTCTCAAATTTATGTTGGAGACAGCACTGTCTATTGGCGAGAAGTGCAAATGTCAGGCTAAAGTTGCCAAATTAGTCTACTAGATGGCAGGACCTACAACGCATAAGGGTTTGAGTGTCAAATGTTGGAGGCAGCACGGTCTATTGGCGTGGAATAGTTTCAGTTTTCGATTTAGACCACAATATGGCAGACCTTACTACGCGCACGGTCCCTATAAGATGTTATGTGCAAATAAAATAAAATAAAATTAATATCTTAAAATGGCCAATAGTTTCAGGATAAACCAACTGCAACGAAAACCTCGAAATATAAGCTCATGCCAGGCTGCTGCAAAAATTGATATCAAAACAAGTAATTTTTACAAACAGAATTTGACCACGTATGTGACGCTTACGCCACGAAGTAGGTAGTGGGGCTAAGTGTGAATTGAATCAAGGCCATGCCTGGATTACCACAAACCAATCGGGAATGACGTATAACAGACAGACAGACAGACAGAACTACTATGTTAGTATAAGATACTAACATTAAGACTTGGTAGGTAATAAAATAATTCAAAATTGATTTAATATTTATATTTTATTATCCTTTGTTTATTTATATAATTCCTAATTTATAACATTTTTATGAAAGTAAAATATAAAATTATATCTAAAGCACACGAAAACAATAAAACTATAAAATCCTAACCTAGGGTGCCGCCGGCAATGGAGCAAGGCCAAGGCTGCCGGTGGTTAGGGCCGCAGAGTGAGAAACCTTCGGACTATGGGCGCCGTGTCCAGGATTACCGCCTTCTGAATCTGACCCTTGATCCAACCACAACCCCGTAGCGAAAGTCTCTCAAGATGTTGGTCGAGACTCTTTGCTATGAGACCGTTTGCAGTAACAACTATCGGCTCAAATGATCGCCGAATCAACCTCCCCCATGGCAGTTACCTCATGAGCCAAGTCTAGGTACAGTCGCCATCAAATATATAGGAGCAGCCAGGGTACTCAAAAATATCTGAACATGCACCTTATCGCCTTGACAATACAGGCTCAAATATTTGTGACCACCTTGGCCGCTTCCATATATCTGATGGCGACTGTACAACTGTACTTCGGACACACGGGAGTCTTTTTATTTATTTTTACCGTGGTCGGACTCTTTGTCACATTGCTGCGAGTTTTGTGATTCTATTGAAAGCAAGATTTGGAGGGCCTCACTTGATGTCTGTAAACATTATGGTTAGCATTAGTATTTTTTATAAAATATTATTGCAATAAAAAGCAACTAATATCTGGATTTTCGAATATTTCTGGATAACTATATAATTGTACTGGGCTAATAAACTTTTTCAATACAATAGTTTTGAATTCTAGAAATATAGACAATAGAGCACTATTGCTCCGATATCTGAATCTGACAATTACAGTCTTCTGTAATTAAAGTACAGTATTGTATCATATTAAACTTACTTCTAGGTCATCTGGCTCAAACAAATCTGGAGACCGTCTTGCCTTCCACAGCTGTGAGAGTCGCCGAGCTTGGCTTATGCGCTCAGCGCGTTTGCCTTTGCGGGTGGCAGTACCGCACACCTCACAATAGTTAAAGCTTTCTATATAATAAGAAATTTACTATTACAATTTGACGAGACTTGATAACAATATATCGTCAGGTGACAACCAAAACTCACTAATTGCAAAAAATAAAATAAACGAAAATCAACCTTATTTTGTGACTGGTACGGTTCCTTATGGCTATTAACTTGTGGAAGTACTTAGTGAGTTTTGGTTGTCACCAGACGATATCATAATAGATTTTGCTCCCGACTTCGTCTGCGTGGGATTAATATTCGCCATTAGGAATAAGGAATTATTGAAACGCCTCAGTAAAACCCCATAGCAAATATTAATTCCATACAAATCTCCACCCTTTATTTGCCCCCTTAATGTATGATTTGTGGGATATAAGCTATCTTATGTCCTTCCTCGGGACTCAAACTATCTTCAAATCAAATTTCATCGAAATCAGTTCAGCGGTTTAAGCGTGAAGAGGTAAAAGACAGACGGATTTTTATAATATTGTATTATAGTATTATATTAGAGTATAATATGTATAGTATGGATTAATATGAATAGGGTAATTGTGCTAGTTTTCCGTCCATACTTTTTATAAAATTTATTTAGATTTAAATTCAAGGTAAGGTATTCCGAACATAAAACTTAAAAATCAAAATCTACAAAAAAAATTGTTGGATTAAAATTGAAATAATTGAAATTGAAATTAAAATGTTTTTCCCATATATTTGTAGCAATCTGGACATTAAACGGACACTGTTTCGGAAACTAGTACAATCACCCTATTGTATATTTTTATACCAGCGACTAGCGAGTCACACGCCGCACATCTTCCGACTGTAAGTCGGATATTGCCATAACGGGCTACAATTTGTTTTTTACAATGGGAACATTTTGCTGAAAATAAAAATATAGTTAATTTTCAAATATCGATCCTAAAAGAAAAATCGTTAGGACCAAACTTGTAGCGAGTCAAATTTGCTACAATTTTTGTCCTTACGGTTTTACTGTAAAATCTAAAATGGCAAAGTTATTTGAGAAAAACCGTTTTTCGAATATACGCAGGAGCCTGATTCTGTCTACTTTTTAAATTTACACGCCCAGTGACTCCCCCGAGGGACCTACGAAAAAAAAATCCAAGAACTAATTATTCACGGGTAGGGTAGGTTTTTTGGATACAATGACTGAACTAATTACCCTCCTTACGAAGCGCGCGATTTTTCATTTTGCCACATTCGTGGCAATATTTATCAGTATTCATATTTATTCAGATAATTCAATATTTTCAATATTATACTTATTCAGATAATTCAATATGAATGTGAATGAAATTAATGACAATTGGGATATTTTGACATAGCTATTTTTATTCAATCCTTTTGTTTTAAATTTTAAAATAGAGATTGAAATAAATACTATACTGAATTCATCCTTACTTGTCTTATCATGTAAAGAAACGTGTGTTAAACTAGACATGGTAATATTGGTAATGTCTGTTATTTTTGTTGTTTAATTGTTCGTTACTTCGACTATGTATTGAAGAAAATTATATTATAAATGATACATTTTTATGTGGTTACTTGATTGAATTCAATGCGAGTTTCTTTAGGTTCAATTACAGATGTGCAAATTGCGAGTTTCCATAAAATGCTATAAGATCTCGGAAATTTCATGAAACTTTCACTAGGAAATACGTCGGTTGTAATATGAATTAACGTAACCGCCAAAGGATCCTTTGGCGGTTACGTTAATTCATATTACAACAGACGAATATGGGAAATTTAAATTTAAAATTGGAAAGTTTCAATTCTCATACAAAAATGTAAGAAATTTTCCGAATTTTTCCTATGTTAAAATTTCGAAACGTTTCGCAATTTTGGAAAGTTTCCTTCGGCACATCAGTAGGTTCAATACAACATTTTAAGTCATAATCCCAGAAGATGTGTGATAATGTCATTTAGAAGTGTTTGTTTACATGATACGACAAGAAAGTAACTATACAAGAAAGGATGAATTATAAGGTATAATTGATAATTTTTATAGAAAGTAAAAAGGTTGAATGCGCATTCGATTGATACAAAACTATTTTGACCTTAGACTATTCAACCAACCGGACCGGCCATGTCTGTCATTTTCTATACAAAAAAAGTCTGCCGATTTTTGCGGGGGAGGGGAACGTCAAATGTATGCGTAACGTCAAAATAGCTACGTCAGATAAACGTCAGTCCATACAATAAGTATGACCACTGGTCATACAAGGTGTAACAAAAATGCTGGTGATCCTTTTAAGGGCATAATTGGTATCGTATTCTAATTACGAAAAAGTAAGAAAACAATTTTTTGCGCGAAAAAAAATTTTGGTTTTGTATTTAGGGTCGGCCAGCTGGGACCACCTGTCCCATAGAAAAAAAAATATTTTTCGCGTCAAAAAATTTTTTTTCCTACTTTTTTCTCCTACTTTTTCTTAGTCGTTATACAATACCAATTATGCCCTTAAACGGATCACCAGTATTTTTGTTACACCCTGTATACTTTTGGCAGAGGGGAACGCGAACGTGGCTATTCCGGTTGGTTGAATCCTCTAAGATTTTGACAGATGGCATCTCATTCTAACTATATATAGTTCCATCTAATTCTAATCGTTTGACTCGTCGCTTATGTTCGTAGAGCGTGGTAGAGCGCAGGTAATGACGTCATCAGACAGTCAAAATCTCAACATGTGTCAATTTTGTAACGAGTGCGAGTAAGACAGCGCTTCCTATGTTATGCTCTCTATTCTGTATCGGACCATTTTTACTACTTTTTAATAGCTAGTAACCTATGAACGACTGTTTTACTCGGTAATAAGGTTCAACTGTGGTTAGGGAAATAGAGTAAAAGTACTGTCCGGTTTCTCTTCTGGTCCGTGGCGTAGAGTCTGTCCAGAAAGAGAAGTGTTGTAGAATGTATGAGCTCCCATATAAATCACGACACTTCTCTTTCCGGACAAACTTAAATTTATTCATGCATAGTTCTGCAAAGAGGGTAACCACTACGTTCTAAGAACTATTTTAATTTTATATTTATACACTGACTTTTTTTTTGAATTGACATTGACAAACAAATAACTAACGCTGCTCTGGTCAAAAAAATATTTACAAGAAGAAAATGTTTATTGTCTTCAAAGGTAAATTATTTATACTTATTATGATTTTGTCACTAATTGGGATTATTACTTGCTTTTTTATAATTACAATTGTTACATTTATTTTAGGAAAAAAGAAGAAACGCTCAATGAATTATCAATTTTATCATGCAAAAACAAACAAAAAAAAGCGATGCCCTCAGATCTAAAGAATATCGTGAGCGACAGAAAGCAAAAAGGTGTAAGTTTTTTTAAATCTCATTTTTGTGTTAAGGTTTTATCGCTGACTGTACTCTTCTTTGTAAAATCCGTAACTGCTTACCTAGACAAATGCAACGAGCTCAATCAGGAGGGGATAATGTTGAGTAGTTGAGGAGTTCCTATGACCACCTTCCAACTCCATCATCAGATCAGCTCATGTCATCAAAATATTGCATTGTCACGCGATATACATACGCGTGCAAAACTTCAGCTCAATCGAAAAGCGGGAAGCAGGTATAATTTAGCTTGCAAGATTTGATTTCACACAACGCAAGAACAATTAAATAAAAGTTTACCTTCCAGCTCCATCATTAGGCCAGCTCCATGACATCTTATTGCATTGTCACGCGATATGATTTTAAAATATGGTTATTAGTGCAAAATTATAGTTTATTAGCTTATATCATTTAGATCTTTAGTTTAAAATCATGAAAACGGCTAAGACTTTCATTTCATTAAATATTTAATTTTATTTAAAAATTAAATTTTTAGAAATCATTATTTATTAACCTTTTCGACGCCATGTCAAACGCAAAACCTACCACTCAGACGCCACGACATCTAAATGTCAAAAATGAAGTTAAACTTTATGTGTGTGCATGTAGGTCTATTTTGCTTTGTAGTCGGTGACCTATATATCGGTCTTTGGCGTTGGACCTGTGGTGCCGATATAATACGTCTAAGCGTGGAAAAGGTTAATTTAAATAGTCGAAAAAAAAGTGCTTTGCTATTTTTTGCAATATTATTATCTATTTTATATCATTCGATTTCATTATTAGAAATTAACGAAAAAATATTGTCATAGAATTAGGGTTATTTTCAATATCCGTTTTCCATATTTTTTTAGAAAAAAAAGACAAGAAGATGAAGTAGAACCGATAGGAGAGGTTTCCTCGGATAATGATGATGATCAAGGGGAAAAATCTAATGAAATTGAAAGAAAGAGAAAATTCCAAAATATAGTTAAGTGTCAGCGATATAGAGATAAGAAAAAAAGTGATATAACAATTAATTCGCAAATTTCTCAGCATCAAACAATAACAGAAGAGGAGATAATAATTGAAAGTCGTAAAGAACAAGATAAACAAAAAAGTAAACGGTGTAGAGATAAGAAAAGAGCAACTAATTTTATTAATTTACAGACGGCTCAGCCCTCAAAAATAATTGCAAAGCATGTTCCTAAACGTCAGAATTTCCATACCTCACAAATTCCAGGCCCGTCAACAAGAAATGTTCCATATATCCCACCAATTCATACACCTAACGCTGCTGGCCCATCAATACGAAATGAATTATACATTCCAGAATCATATTCAGATTATAATGCCGACGTTCACAACGATATTATTTCAGAAGAAAATTATGTTCCACAATTAGACGAACCAATAACAGTAAACTATGCATCAAATCCTGAAAATATTCTTCCACGTGATGCTCAAAATAATATTCAAAACATGTGTTCTCAACATAACTTATGTGTACAAACATACTCTGCTTTCCAGCAAAATTCCAGTGCCCATCTAGAATTTCAAAAAGCTTTTCTTGAAAATGATTTTGGCCATGTTTGTGACATTTGCGATAGACTGTGGTTTAAAAAAGATTTGAAATTTTTTGTCAATAAAGATATGACTCCCATTATTCAATTTATAAGAACAATGGTCGAAAACGCTGATTTAGCTGAGATAAAAATTTGCTCAACTTGCTTTACAACAATTAAGAAGAATCGTGTTCCACCACTTTCGGTATATAATGGATTCAAATATTCTCCACTTCCAGAAAATCTAAGAAATTCTCCATTAGATTTGGTCACAGAAAGACTTATATCTCCAAGAATCCCATTTATGCAAATTCGAAGACTTCGTCATATTTATGGTCAATTCGGAATCTATGGGCAGGTAATAAATGCGTGATGGGTCTGGGGTCTCTCAGTGGTACGACGATTTGGCAGATTGATGTGTGTGTATTGGTTGGTTGGTCAGTGTCGGTCTAGAGGTCGCATTTTTCATCCAATTTCGATGAAACTTGGCATGTACGTGCCTTGATTTATTTGGCAAAAAATTTCGAGCCATTTTTTTGATTGGGGGGAAAAGGGGGGAAGTTTGCTGTCGCGTTATTTATGGACGCATTTCAATCATTTTCGAGTAAAAGGTCAAGTCCCCATTTCCTCAGAGATTGTTGTAAAAAAAAAGTTTCAAGGGAGGGGGAAAGGGGGAAAAACCGGCCAAGTGCGAGTTGGACTCGCGCATGCAGGGTTCCGTACCATTATGTATAAAAACCAGCCGTTGCTAACTACTACCGAATAAATTATTATCGCAAGGTCGTATCTGCCCAAGTACGTAGTTTTTTGGAGATACTCAAAAACGCCTAAACCGATAAAGTTTAAAATTGATTTTATCAAATCTTCTTGATTTTTTTTATAATTTTTGGATTTACGGTTCAAAAGTTACAGGGGGGGGGGACACAATTTTTTAGACTTTCGGAGCGATTATTTCTGAAAATATCCACTTAAAAAAATGTTCAAGAAAACATCAATATTATTTTTAGAGACCTATTGATTGATGTGCATCATGTTGATATTTGGCAAAAAATTTTTTTTTTGACAATTAGTGACATGTATGGAGTGCCACCTCTAAAAAATTTTTTTTTTGTAATTTCTCTGCAAAACTAAGTAACGACACACACAATACACTTTATGTAAAATTTTGATAATGATACGTCTTATAGTTTCCGAGTAAAATGGCTGTGACATACGGACGGACAGACAGACAGACATGACGAATCTACAAGGGTTCCGATTTTTGCCATTAATTTGCCTACGGAACCCTAAAAAGGGGGGAAATCTCCGAAGTCTACGGTTCACAGAGCTACTAGTATATTTGAGTAATAAAAATCATATATCTAAACATGTATAAAATTGTTGCTCGGAGTGTCGATAGATGTGAAAACCAGATTGATGTTGATAATTTTAATTCAAATTGAAATTTGAAATTTTAATACTAAAAGTTCTAAGTTTTCACTTCTATCGGCAGTCCCTATGAGTCCTGGTCTAAACATCGCTATTGACAGATATCAATGTGTCATTAAGGAACATTTTGCTTTTTACGAAAAAAAATTTAGGCGTGATTTTATGAATAAAACAAAACCTTATCTTAACCCGTTGTGTTCTGCGATCCGATTCACATCAATCTAACCTGAATATTGATAGGTTTCGGATTTGCTTAAAAGAATTCAAAAGTCATTAAAAAACAACACAAGCGTAAAAGGACACTTAATAAACCATTTACTGGATTTATAAATAGATTTTATGACTGCAGTAACAATTAAACCGCCGTTTTACCAATTATATATAATCATGCAAATTTATTGTAAATATTAATTAGAATTAAACGCAATACGGACTAGCAAGCGCAGCGTAGGACGTCCACTTACAAGATGGACAGACGACCTTATAAAGGTCGCCGGAAGACGCTGGATGCAAGTCGCTTCCGACAGATACTTATGGAGGCCCAAAGGGGAGGCCTATGTTCAGCAGTGGACGTCTTATGGCTGAGATGATGATGATGATGAAACGCAACACAACCTGTTATTGACGTATTTATTCTATCTTCTAGACTATTCTAGACAAAAAAAAACATAAGTATTCTACAAAACACTAACTAATATTTGCATGGAAGTCGTATAAAACAACCCTTATTTTACCCCCTTAGGGTATAAATTTTCTTTAATTAAGTATAGAAATTAAGGTTTTTTTTTAAATCCACTGCTATATTCTGTTAGCTCACTTTTCTGCTTAAAAAAAATCGGGTATCTAAAATAATAATCAATAAGATCAAAAAAATAGTCTGAATATTTCATCATCATCATCATAAGGTCGTCTATCCATCTTGTGAGTGGACGTCATACGCTGCGCTTGCTAGTCCGTGGAATCCAGTCGAGCACTTCGACCCCATCGGCCATCTCCTCTGCGTGCAATGTGGCCTGCCCATTGCCACTTCAGCTTGCTAATCCTGTGGGCTATGTCGGTAACTATAGTTCGTCTACGGATCTCTTCATTTCTGATTCGATCACGTAGAAACTCCGAGCATAGCCCTCTCCATAGCTCGTTGACTGACTTTGAGCTTTGAGATGAGGCCGATAGTGAAAGACCACGTTACAGAGCCGAAAACTGCTTTAGATATGAACGACCCCTAGCCTTTCTGACACTTGGACACGTATGCCCCTAAAGGGTTAAAACTCGATAAACACCAAAAGGTAGACTTGGCATCAAAATAATATCGATAACTGTAATCCCCATCCACCGATCCAACATCCGGGTGAACGCTCTTCCAACCTATATGCGTTAGAAGGACATAGCAATAAAAATGTCGCATGTCCATACAATTTTTCATATAAATGCGTCATTTTTCAGTACTTATATTAGTTATCTACGTAATTTGCATATCAAAACCACGCAATAGACGTTCAAAACAATGTGACTGACCTGTTATCGCGTATCATGATAATCAGGCTTCAAATGTTTTTCTTCTACAATGCGGCAAAATACTTAGATACGAACGGCGTCCTCAGTCCTACATGGCTCCCAAAAGCGATTCCGATATTTCTTTGACTGCTTCTTCACCCTTTTCACCGTTCCACAGTGCCTGAAGACCCGCCTTTTTAACCAATGTGTCCTGCCCACCATGACGTATGGAGCCGAGACATGGACGCTAACGAAGGAGGCTGTGCATAAAATACGAGTGGCGCAGAGAGCCATGGAGCGCGCCATGCTCGGCATCAAACTTAAAGACCGAGTTAGGAATGTAGAGATCCGACGTCGCACCAAGGTGCGAGACGTAGGAGATACTATTACCAAATTCAAATGGAATTGGGCAGGACATGTTGCCAGGCTGGGTGACGGCAGGTGGACTAAAATGTTGACGGATTGGCTACCACTTTCGGATGAAAGGAGTCCTTGGCGTCCGTTGGCTCGTTGGGTAGATGACATTCGAAAGATTGCAGGTCACTTCTGGATGAGGTTAGCCCAGGACCGGGACAAATGGCGTACGCGAAGAGAGGCCTATGCTCAGCAGTGGGCGACAAACGGCTAAAATGATGATGATGAATAAACAGGTCACATATTAAGATTTTTTTGGCCCAAAAGTTGTAGCGAGAATAAACTACAAGTCTATACATACTTTGATTCACAGCGTCGCAGATGTCAACCGCCAAACATGACGCACAATAGTTATTTGTGCAACAAGAGAGGAAAGTTGGTTTTTCTTGCGAGTGTTGATTTTGAGTCCCGAGTAAGCGAAAGATTCTATAATTGAATCACGAGCGAAGCGAGTGATTCTAGGTTTGAATCTTGAGCGTAGCGAGGGATCTCAAGAACACGAGATGTAAAAAAAAATCCTCTCGTGTGACACATACAACTTTTAACATCAGTAGTGAGATCATAATATATTAAAGTTAAAAAAAAAACACATTTATTTACATTCTCGAATGAAAGGCATCATCATTATGACGAATACAAAATATAAGTCAAACGTCATGCGTGGTCAAACTAAAATAAAAGCTGGTAATAAACGTCATAGTGTTATACAGTGTGTTTCTGTAATAGGAGCAATAAATTAAAACGTAGATTCTACTCCTCGAACCAGGAAACGTTTGTTCAGCGACTTTTAAAAAGAACGTATGGTTTGATTTTTAGGACACTTTAAAGTGTTTTCGAACACGCAATGTATTTCGAAATTGACTATGTCTGTAGGGTGACAAGCAGTGTCAATTAGACGGATTTTAACGTTCATTGAAAATACTATTTAGTTTGTATGAAAAAAAGACAATCTACAAAATACGTATTTTTTAAAAGTTGTTGAACAAAAGTTTTGTAGTTTGAGTAGAATGTTTTAATTTACTGCTCCTATTACAGAAACACACTGTATCATTGGGATATATCTCAGTTCTGATGCCATATAAGGTAAATGCAGCCATTAACTCCCCCCTTAAGGCAAATTTAAATTCGACCATAGTTTTTAAGTATATAGGTTACCGACAAATCGCACCCTTGGTAAAATAATGCAACATGTGACTATAGGTCAAAAGTGCTTTTATTGCGGAAATAGTCTTAAAACAGTGCGTTCTACATCATACAAAAATAATTTTATTTTTAACATTGTTAGTTTCTGAGATAATTTAAGCGGAAAACGACGCAAGTAATCAGTGGACGTAAAACAATGCAACAAATGCGTATGCTTCGTTCTTTTACGGCGTTCCCGCGAGCGCAGTCCGGCGCGCGCGCCGTCGTAAAGTCAGTCGCGTCAGTGTTCCCGGACTATAAGAATTTGTCGCGCACTTGATCAAAATTAACAAAAATAGATGCCGAAATAGAAATAACAATGGTTAGTATTTTTAAAATAATTAAAATATAGTTTTGTACAAGAAAGTCACATGTGAACATACAAATGTATATGTGTAATGTGTATGTGTATGTGTGTGTGTGTGTGTGTGTGTGTGTGTGTGTGTGGCTGATAAAGTTTTAATTGTTGCAATAAAATTGCCAGTCGCATGATCACATACGATATTTTTTGTTGATTTTTAACGTATTAATAAAAATACTTTACTAAGCTGTTAATTGTATTATCTTAATGTTCTACTACGAATTTGAAGTATTTTTATCGTTTCTTAAATTGATGGTCGTATGTTCACTTACGATTATGTTGCACGAACTATTCATAGTCGTATGTCAATATGTTGCGTTATTTGACGGATACGGTAGGTACTATATGTGCACATGCGTCGTTATTTTAGGTAGTAATCTAAGATCCGTCGTTATCAGAAAGTTTAAATCCACAAAAAAGATATATTTTATGTACGAATGTCACAATTCTTTATTTATATGATATATATATGATTTTACATCATACATTTACCTATTGCAATATTATTTTACATTCAATTTATTTACTTCCGTTTGTTTTTATTAGTATCACACATTGTACGAATTAAACTTAGCTTAATAAAAAACATGGCCGATAAAAATTTTAACGATAATTTATGTAAAGTAAAAATTTACTTTTAAAATATTTCTTTTCATTGTCTATTTATACTTAGGGATAAATGGCTAATTTTATTTCTAAATCGTTCTTGTGTACAGTTCCAAATTAGTCGTGGATTTTTGGGGTATATCATTTGACAAGTAAAATTTCGGTAAAACCAACTCGGAGGAAGATAAGATAATAAAGAACCTATTCCTAAGAAGTTATATATACCGATCAGCCAGATGTAATGAATGCTGCTGCTACACTGATGTCACAAAATGTTATACGACACAGAAGGATGCCGTTACCGCTATACCTAATGTCATAATAATGACATCCTTGTTACACTGTCTTTTTTACATTATATAACATCAGTGTAGCATGTAGCATGTAGAAGTTTCAGGTCAGTTCTATCGCACCAACCAGATGAATGAAATAATAGTCCCTGTACCAGGTTAAGGTCAGTTCTGCCATGCCAGCCAGATGAAAGAAATGGTCTTTGTAGCAGTATCGGGTCAGACAGCACTCCCTTCAATGTCGAACCAGGTTCCAGCTTTGACTGCTCTTCGGCTACGTCTATTGTAAACTTTCTACAAGACACAGTTAACACTCTAGTCCAATGCTATCTTCTGTCTATCGCCGTTGTGGAGATAATAGTAAGTAATGGAGTTTAGAACATGACCAGCATAAGACTTTTAACACAACGCCTGTGTTTTTTTTTAAGTTTTGAGACTAGAAACAACTTAATCTAACACGAAGATGCGTCAGAATCGTTGTGAGTACATTTGTTCAGGTTCATCAACGTCCCACACCACTATCAGACAATGTCCCCAACTTCATTTGAGTAATCTGTTACCCCAATCAATGCCTTTTACAGATCATATTATAAATGATTTAGCAGTCTTTGCTGTTCTTTCTCTATGCCTATCATATCACAAACATTTCTCGAAGTTGGGCATGCCGATATTGAAGGTGACGGTGTCCATTCGGCAATTGAAAGAGTCTCGTCATTGAGGATTATTTAAGTCATGTAGAGTAGAAACAACTTCTCAGGTGGTGGCTCACCTGACCATGAACCATACCACTTGTTGAACGATAAGACTCCAGATCAATTAATGATCGGCTTTGGTAGAAAAATATTCAGGGTGAAAACATAAGCCGGTTGAGTGTCACAGAAGCTGTTACCAAAACTGATACCTTTGGACTGAAATTTAATTAGAAATTACGAAAGTATTATTGAACAAGACTACAAAATATAGCGCCTATAGTTTTAGCAAAAGCCTACAATAGTAAACCCTTGCCTGGGGGGCGATTTGATATTCTAGCATTTGACTCTGACACTTAAAACTCAGTTCAAAATGATATAATGGTGTTTCAAAAATATCAGCGATAGGAATTTAAGATACTGGTTGGCGGTAATTTAGCTACCTAGTAATTTCATGCCAAAATAAGTATGACAAACTTATGTGTAATAGTATATATTTGAGCTTAATTTATTTGATTTCTAGCACTCTAAAGTCATAAATCGGCCCCTGTAGCGTTACGCACAGTCGTCGTCAAAGATATGTTTGACTTTTACACATTATTACAAAATAGTAAGGTATTATGTAAATGTATATCTTTAGCGTCGACTGTACAACGATCTCATAAGCCTATGTAAACAGGTGAAGCGTGGTTACACCTAATATTTATGTACCATTTTATGAAGAACTGTACCTACCAACATAACGTTCTTGGTAATATTTCCGCTCAAGACCTGCACAATCTTTACTGATGGTGATGAATATGACAGCGAACGAGGCGCCAAAATTAATTGTTGCAAGTAATATTCTGATTACTTAATTGATCGAGGTTTTTTTTTCTATAATGCATCTTGTGATATTTTTTAATTATTTTATATATTTAGTGACCTTTTTCCAAAAAAAATATCTCTATCTATGTATGAGACACAGAACTGTTGTTTTATGGATAATATGGATATACAATATACATAACTAATTTTTTTTAATAACACAATTGTATATACTTATATTTATCGTCAAATTATCCTATCCTTGTTCAAATTATTGTATCGTTAATATAATAGTGTAAGTATTTTTTTTTTAAATATCAAGTGTCATGCTGATTTGAATACTGATATTGATTTAATAATAATTGTTTTATTTTATTATTGTAGCTATTATTTAATAATTTAAACAAATCTACTATTTTATTCAAATGCAACCTCATAATATTGAAGTTTTTTGTCAAATAACGACGTTTATGCACATGTTTCACGGAGTTCTTCATAAAACAAAGACACATGTGCACATACTACACGTAGTCTTTCGTGAAATAACGACGGATCTGCAGATACGTCGGCTGATGCTTGGTAAAACAAAGCCGTAAGTGCACATCCGTCGTACTAACTTCCAAAATAATTAATTAAATAAGATCGGATATAACGCATTCAATTAGTTGCATACATTTAGATAAAAACGCAAAATTTGAAGACAATTCCTTTGAAAATAAAAAAGTTATCAGTAAAATTCACTCATGCAATCTTAAAACCTCTCTCCTGTAAAGTAGACATTTTGCAGATGTGGCTTTGTTTTACCAAGGGTACGAAATATGCTTTTCCATTTTTATGTGTTAGTGTTATGGTTATAAAAGGTATTTACTTACTTTTCTGCCCTCAAATAGAGGACTATCATGTAAAAAATATTTTTTAAAGTCACTGAGTCGATTTTTAATATTACCGACCCATATTAATGGCTGTGATGTTATTAACGATTTTCATGCAGCTATTTACGATCGTGCATAAGAGAAGGCTTGTGCCCAGCTGTTTATTTAATCGTATGGCATTTTGTCAGTCGGTAGAGTGTAATATTTAAATTCTGCTGTGAGACGTATATATGTAGGCTGATGTGGCGATATAGTTTCCAAAGTGAAAAACTATCATAATACCCTCTTAAGTGGTTCGAATCCTTAGTAAGGGCATTTATTAACGTGTTTTAACTAATATTTGTTCGCGAGTTATAGATGTATATGTTTTTATCTATACAGGCTGTTTTTTCAAAAACTAGCTGTTGTTGGATATTCCATAAATTTTGGCCGATCAAACGTCGTTTCTATAGGGAGGCCAGATTTTTTTTTGGTAATTCAGGATTGTTCTTGTAGGAAAAGTTGTTCAGTAGGTATGACTTACCTAATCACCTTGCACAATCTAGCTTGTTATTTAAAAAACAGCCTGTATATACGTTTATATAATCATTTAGTCCCCATAGTACACGCTTGGCTATGTTTGGGGCTAGGTCGATCAGTTTAAAAGTTTGTGTGTGGGTAAAATTATAATAATAAGTATAAGTGCCTATCGAACTACAAAAGTGGGTAGGACTTTAAATAATGTATATAACCTACGATGCGCAATAGCTTCTTATGAGTCGGTGATAAAATATGTAAGCATGAATGTAAAATATATTACCGACTCATTAAAAAATAGAAATTTTCAATTAATTAACCTTCTGACTACAACACAGATTGTAATTATATAATATTTAAAAAAAATAAACATTCACCTACAGTTTCAAGGAATAAAAAGTTATTTATGAATGTTGTTAACACAACACCAGTCCATCAAAAATATTGTAATTGTGGTTAAATAAACAACGTTAAAAGAAGAAAACAAGACGACTATTAGTAGGTCGGTAATAGATTTTTAAATAAACTAGTTATGTGGATTTAAACTGGACTATAAAAACACTTGTGTTGGTATAATATAACAATATAAAATAAATAAATCTAAACATTACGATGTTGGCATTAACGATCTATGGGTCGTTGATAGCTTCTACAACTAATAGTGATGAAGCTATCACCGTCCTATTTTAATTTCAAGTTTTATCGTTCCAAATTACTTTGATAATTAAAATGAGACCTAAAATCAGGAATTTAGATATTAATGAATACATTTAGTAACAAAAGGTATCATACAGTCGTCAGTTATTTAAATTAATGTCTTAAACAGAAAAGTGACATACCTCCTTGAAAGTACAAGGGCCAGTATGACACAACCGGCGTCCACGCCACCCGCACTGTGATTGGCGTATTTTATCTGTTTTTCGAACTACCACTTAAAAAAACTTAAAAGTACCCGATACTCAAGAAATTTATGTATGTAAAATTTATCTACCCGAAAGTAAAATTGTTCTGGCAACGAAAATATTTCTAATTATCTTAAGAGATCGGTAATACCTGCAGATTTTCGATGGGGCGGTGATAGCTGCGATTACCTTATTATATGTCCACAAAAATGTGGGGTTACGAGTATCAGAGCTTGTCTTTAGATGTCAAAGTCAAAGATGATATTGAATGAAAACGAAATAAATTTATTTTTAGGCAACTATAGATAAATTATCACCTTCAAACTAACATACGTAATATAATAATTATATAAAATAAAATAAATATGATATAAAATAAAATAAAAACTATTTTTTTATATGTAAGGAATTGCAGTGCAAGTTTAGTAAACTTGCAACTTCACAAAATAAATAAAAATATAAAACTTTCGTGAGACTCTAACATATTAAAAATATTTATAACGGGTTACTCACGTAATTTTCGGTGTCGTGAGAATGATCATCGTAAATTGATCGAAACATGTCGAGCAAAAATCGACAAAAATTACGTGAGTAACCCGTTATAAATATTTTTAAATAAAAATAAAATAAATAAATAAATATTAGGGGACAATCTTACACAAATCAACCTAACCCCAAACTAAGCAAATGTACGGTGTATCGTCATAAAAACATATATATACAGGGCGTCCCACGGCGATGCCACATGGAGGGAAAGTACCTTAAATATCATAGATAGCATATTTTGCTGAAAGAAGACTTCATTTTATTTTTAAAACTTAGTAAAGTTGCATTCATACTTTTTTTTTTAAATGTATGGAAAAAAAAATCGCTTCATTGGAGGAAAAGTACCTTAATTGTTGTAAATGAACATCTTACTGAAAGAAGACATTATTTCGATTGAAAAAAAAACAAGTTGAATTGCATTTTAAATAATTTCATGGTTTAACCGGGAATCGAACCCGCTACACGAGAAAAAAAAATATTAAAATTCATGGCCTTTATTTTTTTTCGTTATTTAGCAAAAAAGTAATTCTCACATGAAGCCTTTCGATCGATATGACAAAGCTACAGGGTATTTTTTTTTCTCGTGTAGCGGTTTCGATTCCCGGTCAAACCATGAAATTATTTAAAATGCAATTCAACTTGTTTTTTTAAATCGAAATAATGTCTTCTTTCAGTAAGATGTTCATTTACAACAATTAAGGTACCTACTTTTCCTCCAATGAAGCGAAATTTTTTTCCATACATTTTTTTTTCAAAAAAAATAAAAAAGTAAGAATGCAACTTTACTAAGTTTTAAAAATAAAATGAAGTCTTCTTTCAGCAAAATATGCTATCTATGATATTTAAGGTACTTTCCCTCCATGTGGCATCGCCGTGGGACGCCCTGACAATATATCCCTCCTTTAACTTAAAACATATGCCAAAAAATTCAAAAAGACGATGTTAATATTACCTATATGTTTAACACAATATCGCCGGGTTGCGGCTCCAGTGCGATATAATCGCCTTCGGCTGGATCGTTTATACTATTAAATTAATTAACTATCGGAACAAAATCGTAACGCTAAGTTTTTAGGTACAGTCGCCATCAGATATATCGGAGCGGCCAAGGTGGTCACAGATATCTGAACAACGCCACTATTGTCAAGGCGATAAAGTGCATGTTCAGATATTTTTGAGTACCCAGACCGCTCTGATATATTTGATGGCGACTGTACTTAAGGGGGGCTACTTTGAAAAATTATAGGTTTTTTCAAACGCTCTATTGACTAAACGGGAAAAGGGACTGAATTTATTTACGAATATATATTATTAGACTATAATTATACTCTAGTTTATGGTACAAGCCGAAACACGATTGCTGAAAGTTGCCTCGATAGAAAAAAAATCCGAAGTTGGATCCTTTTTCCCCTTATTTTTCTTAGCTTACGTAAACTATAAGAGATTAAGCAATATAACGAAGTAAAAAATATGGTATTCTGATTTATGTAAAAAGTCACAGAAACAAAATTAGACAAAACTTTGTAGATTCGCTTATTTATCGTAGTATAGTCAAAAAGTCTGATCCTAAAGAGCGCTGCATCTCTTTCTTTCATGCACGGGAGCCATAAACGTTTCTCTTACGGATAGGCGTGGCTTGTCCGAATCGAGGAACGGCCTTAATACCTGAAATATTCAAATCAAACATGGTTGTGTACGCCTAGTCCCCATAATGTTGTGTACAGTCGCCGTCAAATATATCGGAGCGGCCACGGTACTCAAAAATATCTATACAAGCACCTGATCGCCAGTGAAGGCGTTGTTCAGGTATTTGTGACCACCTTGGCTGCTCCGATATATCTGATGACGACTGCATCTAACGTCTAATATATATATACCTATATATTTACTACATGTCATTGTCATTTGATTTGGCAGCCATCAAGCGTGATATGAGGTCATTGAACTATGAAATTGGATACCTATTCTGATTAGTTATTATGTCTACACATTGATTAGAAGTTCTATAAATGCTTATAGATTTATTTTTAGATTGTATTTAGAATTTTTGTGGCATAGCAAATTGTATTAGATTTATGTGATATTATAATTAAATAGACCAATATTGACGTTGTATATGAAATATTTTGAAGCAAATATTGATATTTCTAATTCAGACATTACATGCTACATGGTGCCATATTCTAATTTTAAAAATGTATAAACAACACATTAACAACACAATCTGTCTTAAACATAACTCCAACACTCAACCAATAATCAACCAATATTGAAGTAGTATTGTAGTTGCAACGCAGTAATTTTCAAGTAAATTCCGTCATTCTTGATTCAGACGTGTAGTCGTAAGCTGTATTGTGTTGTTATTGTATTGGATTTGCATTGAAGTTGGATCGTGTCTGTGCGTGTTTTAATACGGCCCATGTGTTGCGTAGTAAATGCAAGTTGGATCAAACGTAAACGTGTTTTAACGTTAGAATACGGCCTCTTATTATGGGTCCTCTACATGATGGGATGATGGGCCATCATAGAGACGCAGCTATGCGTTAGAGAGAGCTAACGATATTGCGATCTCGTTCCGTCGTACAGCTGCGTCCCTATGATGGCCCATCATGTAGAGCCAGCCTTAGATACGTTGACATACACAAAATATGTACAAACACACTAACAAACTACAGATACGTCAATAATAACAGCAACGAAACCCCTGTATTCAGTTTGCTATACTATGCTTATTTATAGATCTGGACATCTGGCAGCTGTAAAGTTGTAGTTTTGATGTAATATTATGAAAGATTATATAAATAATTAGATTATATCAATGACAGAAGTTTCTGTTGGGGAAAGAAGAGCCAAACGACGTATAATGTCAATCATTCATAGTTTGTCCGCAATAAGTTGCAAAGTTTTTTTGTTCAAATGTCAAAATATAGGCCCTGTCCTCTGTAACTGAGACAATTTTCGCAGTTTTTACCTATTTTGTAGTACTATTCTCCAATTCAAAAATTTTGCTAATCTGTAACTCTGGCCGCCACCCATTACAAGCTGCCATATGCCCGGATCTAGAAATAAAGATAGCACAGCAATCTAACAAGACGGGTTTTGTTGCTCTCATTATTGTGTCATATCTGACTTGGCCAGCTCTTAATGCACTAGTATAGTCTTATTTTCGTTAGGGGATCTTTCAAAACCACACACGAAAATTCTACAAAGTATTTAATCAAAGTACAATTTAAACGTTATCGGTGATCCAGAGGTCGTAGATAAAGGTTCAATGAACTGTTATCATGTCACCTTGCTGACGACATATCGACGGCGTGACAATATGATGTCAGAGTTTTGTGTCAATATTTTTGGTTGTACGTGAGCGTTGAGTCATATTTTTAACGTGGTTCAATCGTGGTGCGTCAAAATTTATTCACCAATTGTATAGGCAAACAAGGTCATAGTTACAAGGTGGTTTTTTTAACTCTTGGACATACATAACGCGATTATTAGGTAAACCAAACCGAATGCAGAACCTCCTTCTTCTATGGAATTACGAATTACGTATGGAATACGAAGTCGGTTAAAAAATCTAAAGCACCAAAAATCCAAAAGTTGTTCTTCGTTTTCGTACTTGGTCCGGTACAAAAAAAAAATTCAGTATAGCCAGGGGGGTCCATCTCCACGAAGTGACAGCTACGGCTTTGGAACGTGTCGGATACGTTTTCGGAGTTGTCAAAATCCCCTTCGTTCGTTTGCGGTATGACCATAGATAAGATAAAGTATTTAAGTAGTGGTGTTTTTCTAAAATTACAGTTAGATTGGACAAATTAGGTAATAAAATCTACTATTTATCTATTTTAATGTTAAAATTATTGATGGATTAGGAAGATTGAGGCAGATTAGGGCAGGTCCAGCAATCAAACTAATCGCGTATTTGTCAACCCTAGACAGTCGAAAGGCAAACTTGTATGGAGACGTCATGTGTCACCGTTCATCTGTCAAAGTTATGTCAAACACAGATTTTGTAGGGAAGATGAATTTCTGTATGAAATACTATTATATTATTCTGTGGTGTAGCCTACCTAAATCACCTTGCACAATATGGCCGAAGGATAAAAACATCCTGTTTACATTGACAATATTAATATTTGCTTCTAAAAGGATTTAAAAAACTAAGTAATAACAAGATGTCTACCTATAAAACCAGTATACCTATAATATGAACTTTCTGCTACATCTAATAGTGAAAAAATATTAGACAGTATTATTGACAGTGGTATGTGCGTAACATTTTTGAGAAAGTTTTCCAATAGTGCTAAGTCCTCATAAAATATTTAAGACATCGAAACACACAAACACTAGGATAAAATATGTCATCAACAATAAACACGCCTAACAATTTGTAAATACGAAATTTCCCTTCATCCACTGCATAAATTGCACCAGAAAATTCCAGGCCTTTTACTTATGCTTGCCCTTTCATAACGATAACACATCTAAAATAACTATACGACTTTGAACCTTGTTCACCAGTCATAAGATCTAAGCTATATGTATTGTTAGGCGGCTGTATGTCTAAACATGTCCCTCTAATCGTTGGAAAAACCGCAGGGGACACGTAAAGGGACATTCTTGGCGTAGTGACACGCAATGGCCGAAGGGGACAGTTATGACGTCACGTTTCTCATATCCCAAATTCAAAATTATATTTTATCCAAAGGATAGTGTAAGGATAGTGTAAGAGCTTCTCTCGATAGCTTATCATTTTACAAGCGTCCGTTTTTAAGCAATAGGGATGATGACACATGTTGAATTATGCATTTTTTTTGATGGATGCAAAATGATTGAAATATCCAAATAAAGTAAAAATTTAAAAAAATCAATTGAAATGGTTCAAATATATCAGCCTTCTAAATTTCAAAATTTTTCGATTTTCCACAGTACGAAATTTAAAAAACCCTATGATACTATTCGATTTGTAACAATTTATTGTGAAATTGTATAGCAATAAAATAAAAATAGTATATATACATAAAGGCAACATTTCATTGTAAAAATAATTAATTAATTATTCCATACTTTAAACAGGGCAACTAAGAAGCCGTGACGTCACTGCTTCATATAATTTTGAGAAACAAATACAAATCTCAGATTTTAAGTCTCTTTTTTGACTTTTGTGTTGATTTAAAGCAATTGGCCCCATATAGACATTTGATCCTCAGAACAAAAGGAATTGATTGATACCATGCGTGAAAAAAATTCATCAAGCCTATTCATTTTGCTTATTATTTCATAAGATTGTTTAGAATTATCAAAATTGCCCACTTGTGTTTACTAACCGCAAGGTGTGATTGGTAACATTATTAACTTATATGTCAAACAAGATTAAAACAGTTTCTAATATAATCCAATTAAAATCACTAGAAATCACATTATTTACATATGGACTTAGAAAACTTAAGTAACTTATGCTAAGAAATCTAGACCTAACTTAAAACCTATTTGGACCTAAGGTATATTGACTCTTCGCTTTCAAATTCTGAATTTAATTTGAGTCACAGGTCAAATCCTTAATATCTTTTTAGAGCTAGACTTCAATATAAGAAGTCAAATAGGTATTAGTCCAAAAGTACTGATTCTGTCATCAATTTTGAAGATGCGTAGGTAACTGTTTATTTATAGAAGAACTTGACTGAAATGATTTATCAGTAGTTAATTATTTTGGATCTATTATGTAGCTACACAACGTAATGTCATTTGGCAGTCATTTGGCCAATGATATTATTCCATAAAATACAAAATATGGCTAAATTACCAAGGGGGTGATTTTAGAGATTCGAGCGCTCGAATATGTCGTTTATAACTCCGTGTAAAACGATGAAATGGTGTTTTAAAAATAACAGCGATAGTAATTTAGAATCGTGATTATTTAAACTATTAATTTAATGTAAAAATAATAGCGACACACTTTTGTGTGCGATTATTTTGGAGTTTAATTTTCTTGAATTCAGGCGCTCGTATCTCAAAAATTACCCCACAAGTCTCTTGTATTTTATATTTATTTGCATTTTTTAGATCCTTTTCGAATTCACTGTAGGTAACTTTTAATAGGAGAAGACCTATTTGTTTTTGAGACTTAATAATATTCAAATGTATTTAAACAAAATTTATAACATTTTCTATAGGTATACAAATACCGTCAAAAATAATCAGTCAAATTCAATGTCGTCCTATATTTCAGGCCATTGCCCTTTAGGCTTAATATTATCAATAATAAGATGATAGCTGATTAAAATAACACGATAAAATAATATCAGACGCGGATTATTGCTTTCATAATTATCTTATTGATAAAGGGCACTTAAAAAAAAACAATTGATTGAGCAAAAACTATCTCGGTTAAATCCAACTTATCAGAAAAATTACAGTTTTATTCATAAACGTCTTACAAGCCTCTTCAACTAATAATAATTTTTCCTTATCTTTAACGTTAACGGTTGTGTAACTTTTCACCCATACTTATTTATTTTCATAACGTCGTAAGTATATTTTGTAAATTATAGGTACTGTACTAGTTCACCGTGCGAAAAGGTCTCCATTTCAGCATAGGGAAAATGCTTCGTACGTCTGTAGGCTGCTTTCCTTTACAGGGTGCGTAGCCAACGTGCCAATCGTTATCGCCCCGTAGCGAACGAAACGTAACTGTCACTGTCGCACTACCTAATATGGAAGAGTGATAGAGAGAGGTGACTGACTGAACGCAGCTGACAGACGTCGAATGACGTACGAAGAAACACAGTTAATTTAATACTACTCAAATAAAAATATATATGTCAAATAAGACAAATAGTAAAAAAATGTTTTAAAGGTATTTTTAAAAGCATCTTCTTGTCTTTTTGTCATTAAGTTATATTTAATATTTTTAAAATGTTAAAAAAATGGCACAAATTACTGGGTTGCAGGTGATATAATAGTCTATGGCGCTTAAGGGGCTACATTGAAAAATTATAGGTTTTTTCAAACGCTCTATCGACTTAACGGGAATAGGGACAGAACTTATTTTCGAATATATATTATTAGACTATATACTCTAGTTTATGGCACAAGCCGAAACACGATTGCTGAAAGTTGGTTCGATAGATAAAAAATCCGAAGTTGGGTCCTTTTTCCCTTATTTTTCTTGGCTGACGTAAACTATAAGAGATTAAGCAAAAAAATTAGACAACACTTTATAGATTCGCTTATTTATCGTAGTCTGGCCAAAAAGTCTGATCCTTAAGAGCGCTGCATCTCTTTCTTTCGTGCACGGGAGCCATAAACGTGTCTCTTACAGATGGGCGTGGCTTGTCCGAATCGAGGAATAGCCTTAAGACCACTGTGAGTTCGCTAAGACATTGTAGGTATGTCTATCAAAATGGCGTAGCGTACATATTCAGTTGTAACTAAGCTCGCGAGGTTTAGGCGGTTATCACACTGGCTCCGCAACCGCATGCGGCGACGATGTGCAAGCGCTATCTCGCTCGCGCACCGGCGCCGCATGTGCAAACCGCAGCAGTGTGAGATCTGAAAGCTACAAGTAATATACTTTATGCCACACCTGGCCATAAAGTGGCTTTTTCCGCACGCTGCGCGTACGGAAAAAGACGCTTTCTGGCCAAGTGTAGACATAAAATGATGTTCACAACACGGGAGGTAATAAAGAAAGCCCTCGATCGCATATTTACGTCTACTTTGTTTTACCACTCTAGTTGTGTAATGTACTATTTCTCAAACATGCGCGGAAATATTGTCGTTACGTTCGTGAAAATAGACTCGGAAGTATCACGTTTCGGGCGCCATAGTGACACTTGATATGAAAAGGATTTTCATACTACTTTGCAGGTCTAGACGTGCAATATAGCCGGCGCCCGCCACGCGCTCGACTTTTAGGCTTTAAGTATTAGGTTTTAGGTCGTATTTCCACGCATTTTTTTGAGAAAAGCACTATACATGCCTCAGCGTGAAAACGGATTCCCGGCCTCGTATCCCTATCCGGCCTCGCTACGCTCGGCTGTGTATATACCTACTTGGCCGGAAATCCCAGTTTTCCCAGCCTCCGCTGTAATGTACTAATACACTAGTCTATTTGTTTTATATTTGCACGAAAACCTACTCAAATACATTACTTCTCAATACCCTATCACCCATGTCAAAAACAGCTACAACGCCGACACTGTAGGATCCATTTCACCCCCTAACATGACAAGGGGCAATATCGACCCCCATTACCTTCATAGTTTATTTAACCCGTATTTGCTGGGTAAATAAAACAGAGCCGAAATTATGTTTATTGTTTATACAAGAATGAATTAATGTTTGCATGAGCGTATTTAGATTGCGTTTTTTAATATTGCATATTGTTTTATTGACATCATTTTGTGTTTCAATTTTGCAGAAGAATATGGACTGTAATGGTTATTTAAAACGACGTGGTTGTAGTTAAAGCTTATAATACTGTCCTTTTTTGTATGGGCAATACCAGAATTTTGAAATTGAAAAAAAAAGCGGAATTACAAGCCCTATTTACTTAGTTATAGTTCAAGTGTAGGATTTTAAGGATGATGCATACAATAAGTTTTAAGCACTAAAAATAAGTTGACGATATAAAGATGTACGTAAAATTCTTAATTCCTACGTTGTCATACTGCCAAAAAGATCTACAAGCTCGTCAAATGTGTACAAATAAGTTTTCTTTGTTGTTTCAATATTTGGGTTGATATTTACAGTTTAAAATATCTATTTCTTTTTTTCAAATTTCAGTTCGTTATATCTCAGAAGAGCGCTGGTGTAGCCTTGCGGTAAGACGTCCGACTTTCAATCCGGAGGTCTCGGGTTCAAACCCCGGCTCGTACCACTGAGTTTTTCGGAACTTATGTACGGAATATCATTTGATATTTACCAGTCGCTTTTCGGTGAAGGAAAACATCGTAAGGAAACCGGATCTAATCCCAAAAAGACCTAGTTTCCCCTCTGGGTTGGAAGGTCAGATGGCAGTCGCTTTCGTAAAAACCAGTGTCTACGCCAATTCATGGGATTAGGTTGTCAAGCGGACCCCAAACCGGGATAAACGCTAAGATGATGAGTTCGTTATATCTCAGAGTATAAATATATCTGCTTAACTATACAAGGCTCAGTATAAAACCAAACATGTGTTCAATTTTAAGGAAACTGACATGACTTTGACTCTAAGGACAGCAATAGGATAATCAATATTAGACGAACTGTCCTAGTACTGCCAAACAATTGTGAATCCTGTGTCTCCGACATAAGGCTTAAAATGTTAAGATATTATATCACGTATCGGTACGAGCACGGAAGTGTTATTGCTTCCGGCCGAGGGTTGATATTTCAAATGCTTAACTAGTAAAAGCGAACTTTTAGTACAAATTGTATGGGATAAACCTTCATTATGTTAGCTGAATGATTCTGTCCAATGCCATCGTACTTTTACAGTCTGCCAGTCATTAGCGCCAAGGTTACTTTGCAGGCCTAGGCCTGAAAAGTTGTATAAAATCCTATTACAGTCCTTTCGAGTTGTTACGCCTGAAATAGGATACTTCAAACCCTACTTTAAGGAACGTAACGAGAATATTTAATGTCATGTTTTGATAAATAACCTTTTTTCCATTCTTGATGAGCTTAACTTACCTTTAGGTTTATTAAGTTCAATTTGAGGTTTGTTTATACTGGTCAATGTTAGTCGGAGGTCAATGTTGCTCGCTCGCTCGGTATGCAATGTCAAACAAGGCTAGGGCTTGATTGACAGCGTTTATTTATTCATTCGCATCCAAAGGGTTGAGGCTACAGTCAGCAACGTAAGTTTCTATGCGAATCGCTGAAATGTATACGTGAAAATTGCCAACAGAACAAGCTTTAATAATTTTGGTATGTAATGGATTTTTACATTTTCTCAAAAATAAGAAACTTGAACTTGAGCTGTCTTAGAGAAAACAATATTAGTATAATCGCGATCATGGGGACAAGTGAGAATGATTGCTTAAACAAACCTATTCCCATCGGTCCCCGAAATATAAAATACCAACACATCTCAAAAAATAATTGATAATAAAAAAAAATGCTAAGAACGCAGGAATAGAAAAATAGGGAGTTTTAATCCTCATTAAAACCTGACACATTTTTTATACTTATTTAGCTTGCTTCAAATTTTGTAAGTTTTTCAACCATTTCCTGGCGTCTTATTGAGCTGAAAATTGGTATATTCTTTCGTTTATATCACAATAATAGTCAGCAATAAAAGTGTGTACCGAAAATATTTTTAGAAGTGGAAATAGTATATTATCCGAAAACATTAAAACTAGGTACAATAAACTTAAATATAAATAAAAACTAAGCTAAAATGAATACTAAAATAACCAATCCCCCGCGGCATGGTACCGTAGATGCTGGCAGCATTTCCCCTCTGTATGGCAATACCAATACGTTGTGCCAGGAAGTTGCCAGCTTAACGGTCACCGGAGCTCGCGGAGGAACCCACTAGCCTCTTTGAAGAGGGCCGGAGTACAAGGAGTTACTTTTGTAATTTCTTATCGTAATAATTATTATTTGAAAAAGCGCTGGTGGCCTGGCGGTAAGATGTCAGACTTTCAATCCGAAGGTCGCGGGTTGGTACCACTGAGTTTTTCGGAACTTATGTACGAAATATCCTTTGATATTTACCAGTCGCTTTTCGGTGAAGGAAAACATCGTGAGGAAACCGTACCTAATCCCAGCAAGGCCCAGTTTCCCCTCCCTGCCCTCCCCCTCTGGGTTGAGAGGTCAGACGGCAGTCGCTTTCGTAAAAAACTAGTGCCTACGCCAATTCCTGGGATTAAGTTGCCAAGCGGAAACCAAGCTCAATAGAGCAAAAAGTTGGGACAAACGCCAGGAGGGAGAAGAAGAAGAAGAAGAAGAATTATTAAGGATATTAAATTAGCGTCGAGCCAGGCTTCGTCATGCTTCGACACTCCGTCAGATATGTCACGGCGCCACTCTGGTCTCACACAGGCAGAAAAGGCTTCGCAGCACCGCTGCTCCCCCTGACTCACGTTTCACTTGTGACAGATATGGCAAGAGATGTCGTGCTGATACAGAAGACGATGTACCGGCACCACCAACTGATCCAATCCACACACTGCAACAATCATCTGTCAAGATGTTGTGGCCAATGATGATGATGATAAATTAGCGTAGAAACTTTTGCTGCTGACTGTACAATGCGTCGGAAGGATGATCGTTTGAATTTGAGTTAGGACAATATTAGTTGAATAATTTGTTATACATACATAATTTTAGTAATATCCGTTGCAAGACTTGAGACATTTCCTCAACATGAGGGGCAATATATCGAATCGAGTAACGATAGATTGTACAAAAACTATTTAAAACGGGATATTTACCATGTGAGTTTGTTATTCTGAGCTTCCGATATTTCGGCTCAGTTGCATGCGACAATATCACGGAGTAACTGAAGTTGCTGCGAGTGTCAGTTGTGGTCTACCCATACACCATAGCGATCTACCCTCTTTCGAGTTCGCTTTTTTCGTCCGTTGTCACTGCTACTACTACCGGCCGCATTCTCACTTGGAACTCGATCACGGTTACGACACACTACACTTACGGTATCAACTCGCGCGGTTTTCACAATAACAAACTCACATGGTAAATATCCCGGTTTAAATAGTTTTTGTAATGTGAATGACTGTTAGCTTAAAAACAATAGATTCTATTGCGTATTAAAAATAAGTTTGTGATCTGACGTTTAGACGATCTTCAGTGCTAAGTTTCTGAGTAAAATGGCTGCAATATACGGTTGTGCGGACGGGCGGATGGGTGGTTTTGCCATTTTGGCTACGGAACCCTAAAAAATGCGTTTGACAGAGCCAAACCTCCTAAATTGCTGATATATTTACAGACAATAACGTTTCCATTCCTTTCTCACCATTAATTCCGGGGCATCGTCACGCGTGCCTGCGTATGCTCGCCTCTATCATTGGTAAAGCTAGCAACTACAGCGTTAACCAGTATAATGAGACCTTTGAGTGTAACTCGAGTCTTCAAACGCTCAACACTTTTATAACTCACCTGAATTTTGTATTAATACTTATGTTATATAAAAAGTGGGACCTAGCGTTTTCGACCGGAGTAGATAGTACTTAGATACTCACTACACTGAAAGAGTGAAGCAACTACGGGACTACAATACCGGAATTCCGGAATTGCTCATATAGTATACAAAAAATAAGCTCTAAAGGCAACTATCCTGCTCGATATGGTACAGTCACCATCAGATATATCGGAGCAGCTAAGGTCACAATTATCTGAACAACAACTCTATTGTCAAGGTGATAAAGTGCATGTTCAGATATTTTTAACCGACTTCAAAAAAGGAGGAGGTTCTCAATTCGACTGTTTTTTTTTTTTTTTATCATTATTTTTTTTTTGTATGTATGTTACTCCATATCTCCGTGAATCGTGAACCGATTTTCAAAAATTTTCTTCTCTAAGTAAACTGATAAGATTCAATTTAAAGCGGCTTATACTTTAGATCGTTTTTCACTCATTTGTCTTATCTCAGACTTAAGTAATACGACCACTTAGACTTCAGATACAAGAACTTACCTGGATCCTTCTAAGTTACACCCGCCCACGCTCGCAAAGCGATCGTAATCACCCCAGCAAAGGGACTTCCTGAGTCGCCCCAAACACTAAATTTCACTTACGCCCCACGTAATGAAGCGCAACCGACCTGTTTTATATGCAGGCAAGTTCTTAAAACGTTGCTTTGTGGTCCTGAGTTACAAGTTGTCCACGAAAAAGACATCGTAAAATATCCAATGTCGACCAGTAGTTTCAGGTTTAACAAGCAATCATTCTGTAGCGTTTCTGACCTGCATATGGTAAAAGTATACAATACAATTTTAAACTAAATAATTTTAAACAAAAAAAGAACCGACTTCACTTAGGATCCGCTATTCCAAGAGGAAGTGGCCGAGTTGCTGTAAAAAATAGTGAAATCACTATAGGTGTGCCTATAATAGTTGAAGAGTTCCCTCGATTTCTCCAGGATCCCATCATCAGATCCCGACTTGGTGACAATGGGACCATCTAGGGGTTATACCTGTTCGATTCAAAAAAAATTTTGAAAATCGGTTCACGATTCACGGAGATATGGAGTAACATACATACAAAAAAAAAAAAAATGATAAAAAAAAAAAATCCGTCGAATTGAGAAACTCCTCCTTTTTTGAAGTCGGTTAAAAAGAACCGACTTCACTAAGGCTCCGTTTTTCCAAGAGCAAATGCCCGAGTTGCTTTAAAAAATACTGAAATCACTATAGGTGTGTCGATAATAGTTAAAGAGTTCCCTTAATTTTTCCAGGGTCCCATCATTAGATCCGGTCCTGGTGACAATGGGACCAACTGTGAAATTCTTTTTTGTTTGAAAGAGTATACTTTCAAACAAAAAAGAATTTTCCAAATCGGTCCTGCCGTCTTCCAATAATCGGTGAAAATACATAAAAAAAAAACGCGAAAAAAAAAACAAGCAAAGATTCCGACGAATTGAGAACCTCCTCCTTCGAAATCTTAAAGTCGGTTGAAATTACCGTGTTATATGATATGATTATTAATTTATTTGCCTTGAGTAATATTTTGCATAAGGGATCATCCATTAATTACGTCACACTAATTTCATGATTTTTTGACCCCTCCCTTCCCCCATGTCACACTTCGTCACAATTAACTGCACCCTCCCCCCTTAGTGTGACGTCACATTTAGATTTTTAGTTTAGTAAGGTAAAAATTACAACATCACTTTGAAACTAACTTTTCATGAGGATTGCCAGAAAAATAGTATCAAATTTATAGGGAACGAAAGTATTCAAACGAATCCGAGTATGTAGAAAATAAGTTTAGTACAATGTTTGCTAACAAATGTTTTTTTTTTTAATCTTAGATTTTGTAAAAAAATTGTATGTGAGGATTGTGAGGTCACAAACATGGAACTCCTCCCTCCCCCCTGTCACGATATGTCACATTTTGTGGACCCCCTCCCCACCCCTTGAGGTGTGATGTAATTAATGGATGATCCCTAATACTGAATTTTATTTGAGAGACTGCAGTATGGTCTTAAAAAGGAGTGTGCACACCTACACCTACAGGGCCCTGTTTAATAAACATTACAAATTGTAAATCGTAAATTGTACCTTACAAGTTATAATTCTACAAGTTTTTGTTTAATAAAAATGATAAGTTACAAATTTGTCATGGTGGAAAATGTACAAAATTGTATAATTGTGGCCACAATTTTACATAATTCTGTTTAATAAACATTTTCACCTTACAGGTGATTGTTTACAATTTTGTATGGAAATGTACTTTATTAAACACATAATTGTACTGACAAGTTTACATATTTTGTAAATTGTAATATAATTCCGACAGGTGTTTAACGCTGTGTCAAAACTGGATTTTAAGTGTGCTTTACGATCGGAATAAGAAAAAAACATGGTTCTAACAACGAGTAGTGACAGTAATAGTGAAGATATTTAGTGATAACGAATATGTAATTCAACGGAATCGGCGAGTTTTTCGTACAATATTTATATTATTCGGATACATTTTACTTTTGATGTAACGGATTTTTCGTTCAACGAGAAATTTTGGGTGAGCAAGTCTACCGTCGAATATTTACTTTTAAAAATAGGGCATGATCTTGAACATGATACAAAAAGAAAAGCAGCCCTTACGCCGACTCAACAGATTTTGTGTGCATTGCACTGGATAGGCTGTGGGTCTCAGTACCATGTGGTAGCAGATGCACATGGAGTAACCAAAGCAACGGTAGATAACTGCATAAAAAATGTGTCTAGGCTATTGGTCAGAAAATTATTTGGAGAGGAAGTCCGCTGGCCTGCAAATTGTCTCGATGTCCCCAGAATGTTTATAAAATATAATATACCAAGAATAGCAGGCATTGTGGATGGTTCGCTTATTCCAATGGATGCTCCTCGTCAAAACGACGAAGCCAAAAAAAAATCTATATTCTCGTATATTAGAGATAAAATAGTAATTTTGTTGTTGTTATCCATTATTTCAATAGGTAAACCAATTCAATAACTTTAATGAGTAACAAATAAAGACTGCCCTAATGTATTAGAAACTCGTAGCAAAAAATTACATTTTATGTAAATTGTAGCTCACAAATTACAATTTTGTAAGTACAATATTGTCATTGAAAACGACAGGAGTTTTTTACATATGTAAACGTTTATTAAACAATGTTTACAATGGTAATAATTGTATGCTATTTTCTTGTAAACTCCTTACTTATTTGTAGGATTTATTAAACAGTACTTGTAGATAAATTTAACAAATATGTCACTTATTTACAAAATTGTCGACTTGTAATGTTTATTAAATAGGGCCCAGGTTCTAGGGTGTTCGGCGATAAGCAAGTATTACCCCTAGAGTTGCAGTCATCCAAAAACTACAGTGAGGGTGTCCATACGTGTTGTAGTCGTTTTAGGTTAGTGTGGAGACTATAACCATAGCCTCATCTAAGAAGATCAAAATGCCCAACTATTTAAATGGAAATAGGATGTTTATTTTTGTACTACGTCGCTGGTAAACAAGCAGTAAGCCTGGTGGAACACACACATGAGCGTCTTCGATCCATAGACATAAGATACAAAATCAAAGAAAATGGGTAAGGTTTGTGTAGAAAATTAATTTGTAGATTAGAAAAACTTTCAGAAGACATACTAACACTATAAAACCACAACGCAAAACACGCAACGTGCAGCAGTGCGCTACGGGCCGGTTCAAGTAGCACTCCTAGTGCTTGAAGATGGAGACCTAGGCTCTCCGAAACATGTCGCGCGAAGTGCCTAAAGTGCCGTGAGTTAAGTTAAAATAAAATGGTTACTATTTTAAGGGGCTACTTTGAAAAATTATAGGTTTTTTCAAACGCTCTATTGACTAAACGGGAAAAGGGACTGACTTTATTTTTGAATATATATTATTAGACTATATACTCTAGTTTATGGCACAAGCCGAAACACGATTGCTGAAAGTTGCCTCGATAGAAAAAAAATCCGAAGGTCCTTTTTCCCCTTATTTTTCTTAGTTTACGTAAACTATAAGAGATTAAGCAATATAACTAAGTTAAAAATATGGTATTCTGGTTTATCTAAAAAGTCACAGAAACAAAATTTGACAAAACTTTATAGATTCGCTTATTTATCGTAGTTTAGTCAAAAAGTCTGATCCTTAAGATCGCTGCATCTCTTTCTTTCGTGCACGGGAGCCATAAACGTATCTCTTGCGGATGGGCGTGGCTTATCCGAATCGAGGTACGGCCTTATATACCAAGGACTAATGCAACTATCCTCTTCAAAGTCATCCTCCATCTAAAGCCGTTCCCTCGCTCAGTAAGTAGTTTCCTTTTGCGTAATTTCCTTGAAAGCAACTAGCTGTATTGTTTATTCATTTGTAAAATAGATATTTGGGAGGGAAGGGAACCAGTCCGTTGACTTTATAATCCTGAACGTGAATGGAAGTGAGTGGAGATGACTAAAATATCATTCTTAGACCGCATACGCAACACGCGACCGGCCGCCGCTGCGAGTGGCGAGACGAGCGGCGGCGCGAGCGACGAAATCAAAATTTACAGGAATGTATGATTTTTTTTTCATATTTTACGAAAACAGCGGTAAGGTCGCGCGCGCGGTCGGCGGCGGCCTTATAACTAAAAGAAAATTTGGTAACAGGTATTTAAAACTGGTATTGTTATGGGAAATTACAGTATTAAAAAATCACTAGGTACTTACATCGGTTATTAAGCTCATATCAATATTATACTTTTGTCCGAAAAGAAAAGTGTCGTGGTTTATACGGAAGCTCATACATTCTGCGACACTACTCTTTCAGGATTGACTCTAAACTAGTAGTTTATGTAACTGTTACGTAATTTCGTTCGTTTCATAAAACCACACTCGTGTTTTAAGGCCTAATTACGTACAGTTGCATACACTGCTTTATCTACATTCATATTATAAACCCTAAATGACGCGTTCTAAAACTGTTAAAATGGCTGCCATTTCACAGATTGCACCGCCATGGCCAACTCGATTGTGTCGGCGCGGCAGCCGGCGGGGCGCTTGCCGGCGGTTGGAGGAGCGCGCCGTCGGTCGGGGAGCAGGCCGGATTTTCATAATGTAATCGAATTTTTGATTATTATTTGATAATAATAATATCGTTACAGATAAGACATTTGTTCTAACTTCTAACAAAACAGTCTCTTTTTATGGTGGTCATAACGTGCGGTTTTTGAACGCATCATGGAGGGTTTATGATATGGGTGTAGATAAAATAATTAATAAAACTAATTTTGCTTGAACAGGATTTTTTTGTAAAGGGTACGGTTCTTAGCCGGTTCTAGATCCATACAAATCCAATTTTTTGTTCGCGAGATGATTTATTTACTTTTTCATAATGAGAATATGATACTAATAATGACCTTAAAAGCATCACCAGCAGTTTTGTTACATCTTGTATAAACATTTTTTTTTGTGTTAGCTTTAAAGACAACGACTAAGAATATGACCAATTCCAACGATTTTTTTAAAAACAAATTAAAGAAATTTCATCCAAGCTGTATTAATATTTTGGCTTCTCCACTATTCCATACACCGTGTCCCGCACTTAAAATTATTAGTTTGGTTTAAGTCGACGGGAACTTTGTCGAGCCTTTACGTATTATCTACACTAATAAACAGGCTGTTATTCCCAAGGGTCTTTCAGAATTCTACTATAATATGACCCCTTTCATATATTATCAGCACAAGAGGTTAATCGGGTGTGATGTTTTTTATACGCCTCACCGGTGGCAAACAAGCTTACAGCCCGCCTGATGATAAGCGGCTATCGTAGCCTATGGACGCCTGCAATTCTAGAGGTGTCACATGCGCGTTGCCTACCCTTTAATATAAAGGGGGATTTACTGTTTTGACAGGTAAAGAGACAAAAGGATGTATTTAAAATGAGGTTTTGTTTGTATGGAAATAAGAGCTTCTCCTAAGTTGATACAGTCAGCAGCAAAAGTAGGTTAGCGGGTGATATTTTCAAAATAACCTTCGCTAGTTTTTTATTTTCTTTAACAACGTCGGCTACCCTAAGGTTGTCTGGAAGAGATCGCTTATTAGCGATAAGACCGCCTGTTGTTTGCCTCTTTTTTGTTCATTGTTTTTTTTCTACTGTGTTGTAATTTTCGAGGTGTGCAATAAAGCATTTACTCATTGATTCATTCATTCGTGTCAAGGTAATTTTGAACGCCTCACCCGCTTACATACCGGTATATTTTTACAGAAAATACTGGAATTCCGGAATCGCCTTTACAGAAATAGCGGTATTGCAAAGCTAGTTGATACATTAGTTTGGTTTGTAAGCCCCCCAGTCGTCGGCAAGCGACGCCAGCACGCCCGGGAGTTCGTGAGTTTGTTACCGAAATCTCGGGAACTACTCAACCGATTTGGCAATCCGGTACAAGTTGCCTCGTTCCGAAGTTGTAGTTCCGATTTTGTTATTGTTTGAAAGAAACTTGGTTTCGTGGTTTTTTATATTATTATTAGCGTTTTGTTTTGATTAGTTGCAGCTTTTGATGATTGTTATACTTTTTCAAGCAAATTTTTTTTTGGATATTTTTCCAGCGATTTCTTTAAAATCATTTCTGTACCTAATCGTGAACGTTGTATTCCTTTGAATTTTCAGCATTATGTGGCTCATGTAGCTGGTTCTTAGAGTACCGGCCAATAATATATTATATAATGTTTTGTTTTGTAGTTTTTCTAGATACGGAACCCTTCATGCGCGTGTCCGATTCGCACTTGGCCAGTTTTTTTGCCTAGATAACGTTATAATTTATTGTCTAAACCTACACTAACATTTGAGAATATTGTGTAAATATTGCAAATAATAAGGTGCTATTTCGATTTCAAGTTATACTGGTCTCTGACAAATACTGGCCAGTATTTACATACAAAACAATCCTGTACTAGAAGTCCTAATTTCAAACGCACTCCAAACTTTTATATCCCCATCATACAACCAAATCGCACGCTCGAGTAATAAAATTCTCAACATTAAGAAAAGCGTAATACGGGCTTAATTAAAACCGTTTCCAGCGTATTACCGGTATCCCACTTGATTAACTCGGCGTTTCGGCGGCGTCGTAAAAAACTCGGCGAAATGACGAACGCACCTCGGGGTATAAGGGGAAGGACACACTGGAGCTTTACAACGACTTTTACACAGCTATATGTATGCACTAGCTTTTGCCCACGACGTACGCGCTCAAATAAAACTTAAATTGTAGTCATAGGGTAGGGGTTAGCGACAGAGACAAGCGACCGAGATTAGAAGACCGCGACCATAGACCGCGACCGCCACTTGACGGTAGGCAACATATAAGCAACAGTTCGCGAGCGAGACAGAGACAGGAGACAAAGATGCGAGACAGGAGACGTGCACTCAAAGTACACGTGTTTTCGTGTTTAAAAATGAATATTTGTTCTAACAAAGAATGTGAAACGCTAATTGAACTGATCAGACAGCATCCTGCGATATATAATGCTCAACTAGACTCCTACGGATCATCGTCTTCTTCTTCGCCCAATAGAAGTTCTACTATTCTAATCGGTTTTCCATCATGACACAAACACAACTGACTACATCGACAGACTCTTCGATACTGACTATATGTCGGTCGAGAAGAGACACTTGTCGCGGTTGCCGATCTCGGTCTCGATCGTACATGCAGAAGAGACTGAGACACTAGTCGCGGTCTCCTGTCGCGGTCTTCTGTCTCGGTCGCTTGTCTTTGTCACGGCTCGAATCGCCACCTTATGAAAGAAAAAGTGACCAAGGCCTCCGGTGCCTAGGATTAGAATCAAACCGAGAACTCCTGAACAGCTCCAAGTGTTCAGATAGGAACGAGAACATACTGTTCTACTGATTGGCCAAAAGGCTTTAGCATTTACAGAAAATTTAAGGGGCTACTTTAAAAAATTATAGGTTTTTTCAAACGCTCTATTGACTAAACGGGAAAAGGGACTGAACTTATTTTCGAATATTTATTTATAGACTATATACTCTTGTTTTTGGCACAAGCCGAAACACGATTGCTGAAAGTTGCCTCGATAGAAAAAAAAACCGAATTTGGGTCCTTTTCCCCCTAATTTTTCTTAGCTTACGTAAACTATAAGAGATTAAGCAATATGATTAAGTAAAAAATATGGTATTCTGGTTTATCTAAAAAGTCACACAAATAAAATTACACAAAACTTTATAGAATCGCTTATTTATCGTATTTTAGTCAAAAAGTCTGATCCTTAAGAGCGCTGCATCTCTTTCTTTCGTGCACGGGAGCCATAAATGTGTCTCTAACGGGTGGGCGTGGCTTGTCCGAATCGAGGAACGGCCTTAACGGGTGCTCTGTCACCCGGGTAGCCTAGGGTAGCTTAGGGCATCTGCCGCGAATGCAGAAGATGCTCGTCAGCATTGGGCACCGGAAACCTTGGTCTCTTTTTAGTCGTATATGATATCTTATTTAAGTTTATATTTCATACATATTACTACATACATACATATAACATCCATATAATCACGCCTATATCCCAAAAGGGGTAGGCAGAGATCACGGATTTCCATTTGCTACGATCAATGCAGCAGAACGGCTCTCCGTGAGCCACTTCTCGCCCCCGTGCATACACATACATACACACACATACATACATACACATCACACATACACATCATGTACATCGTACATATTACTTTCGCATTAAATAATATTATTCTAGGGATACATATGTAAGAAATCTATGATCCTCAATAATTCATTATTCCTCAGTCCAACCTAGAAAAATATCATACGTTACTTAAGCTTAGACAAAGATTAGAAATTGTTATTCTAATGTCATATTTATTCAGTCTTCATTATAATCGTTCCTTAATTCATAAGGGCCTTTACGATAACGTCTATAAGATTGGTCAGAAATCGTTTTTTAACGAAAACCCATAAAAACCGTGTGGGCTATTCTATTACTATTAACAATGGGTGCAATGAATTGGAAACGATAATTTTTATGGCCGGATATGTCCGGGCGGCTACCATGAAGTACGTAAAACGGAATTTCGTTATCTCCCTCTCTATTGCTCTTGCATATTCGAAAGAGAGTGATACACATAGATGATTAAACGAAGTGGTTTGCGGTTATAGGACAGTTGTATCGTAAATTGTCTATAAGACGATAAAATTTATTATAACCTAGATGACGTAAAAATTGGCTTTTTCGTTACGCTTTACTTGTTAACTAACTGTAGTTAACATTAATTATTTTTAATGCTCCGAATCACAAAAATAATTGGAAAGCAGTTTTTTGGACATACATTTTATGTAATTAATCGGTAATAACTTTTACGGCTATGCAAAGATAATGTATTAAAACGTTAAATTGACTTGAACATAATTTAAGTAAACAGCTGCCTACATATAAATACTTTGGTTCACAGTTCACACATTGTATGGATGTCATTTTGACGACAAAAGAATATCATATTGATAACATATTTGTAACAAATCAATATCTTATAGTTAGGATACAGCTCTGTGTTATTTCGTCCCTCTGACATTCATTATAACATGTGAACGAATTTAGTGAAATCTCCCAATGTGTCGGTACAATTCTAAGGACTTCACTCTTTCACTAATAACTAGTGTCACGCGTATATTATTTAGTAATAGGCAGTACTAATAACTCCATTCCGACAAAGCGGGACCTTTTCCTTGCACTTACTCAAATAGCTATACTAATATAGACGAACTATTAACTATAATAATATAGACGAAAGTTACTTAGATTTTTTCGTATACTTTAGTGTGAACGCCCCCTAGCGTAATATTAGAGGCGGTGTCAAAACAATTTCCCAGGGACATTTTACGACCATTTTAAATGAAGAACGCCTGACAACACGAAAAAAGTTAGCCATTTTTTCCTCAAAAAAAATTAAGCAATATCCCGTTCATATTATCTTCAGTACAAATTAACTTCCCGAATTTATAACTTCGTTACTTAAGGCACTTTTGCTTTTGGGCAATACTTGTTTATAAAAGTTCCGGAATTGAAGCATTATTTAAAATTTCTTTGTCAACTCCATATTCAATTTTATTTTTTACAGCTTAAGGTTTAGTTTGAGTTGTGGGATGGAGTTTCGATAGTGACAGACCAATTTACGGTGTTTTTGAAAACATGTCTTTCTTTTTAAAGGGGATAACGAAGTTTTGATGAGCAGTTTATTGTAGCAACGTGGAATGTATTTTCACGGACGTATCGCAAGAAACGGTTTCAGGTTCTTTGCTTGCGTTTTAGCAATAGATTTATAAAAAAAAGGCTTATTAGAGCACATATTATGTAGCAACCAGGACGCTCGCGTGAAATCGCGTTCCCATACAAACGTAGTTTAGCTCTCATTTTAAAACCACATGCTTTAGAACCATGAAATTTGGCATGGGCATTCTAGTAGTACAGATCTATGTCGGACATTTGTTTTCGTTCCTAAAAATTGTAATACAAAGAAACTATAGCAAAAATAAGTTTTGTATGTAAATCTGTAACTAGCTGTATTTTCTTTGTATTACAATTTTTAGCAACAAAAACAAATGTCCGACCTAGATCTGTACTACTAAAATGCCCATGCCAAATTTCATGGTTCTAAAGCATGTCGTTTTAAAATGAGAGCTAAACTACGTTTGTATGGGAACGCGAGCGTCCTGGCGACTCTTCATAATATTTAATAATTTTACTTTCTAATTTTAATTGCTAGAGAAGAGGGCAAATTTTACTAGAAACGGATGCTAGCAATAACAATACTTATCAAATAAATAACTTCGCTTACATAGGTTTAGAAAATGTCAGTCTTATAAATTATGTTAGGTAATGTTGTGGTAAATTACTGTAGGTATGAAAATTGTTTTGTCATCACACTAATGCAGAAAAGTTATGATGATAAAGCTATTTTTAATTCATTTCATGGTAGAAAACCCTCAAAGTGCGGTTAAGGAAAACTTTCAAGGCCATATTGAGGGGCAACGAACGGACAAGGATATGTATATACCTACTTAAGGAAAATATGATTCATTGTAGGTATTATGTCCAAGGTGTAACAAAAATACTGGTGATCCTTTAAAGGGCATAATTGGTATCGTATTATAATTACGAAAAAGTAAGAAAAAACATTTTACGCGCGAAAAAAAATTTTGGTTTAATATGGAGGGACGGTCGGCTAGGACCACCTGTCCCATAGAAAAAAAATTTTTTTTCGCGTCCAAAAATTTTTTCTCCTACTTTTTCTTAGTCGTAATAGGATACCAATTATGCCCTTAAACGGATCACCAGTATTTTTGTTACATCCTGTATATACCTACTTAAGGAAAATATGATTCATTGTAGGATTATGTATATTGTAGAAATGTGTTGCAATAATGCAGTGGCGTGATTGATAGATTCCGGATTAGTTTTACTATACCCTATCCGTCCTTTTTTGTCTTATCGTGTAATAAAACATGTATCATTATTATAGGCATCATAATGTAGTAGTAGTAGTAGTAGTAGTAGTAGTAGTAGTTAGTAGTAGTAGTAGTAAAACACTTTATTGCCGGTACAAGAAAATACAACGAGTGATATATTAACACAGCAAATACGTACAAAGGCGAACTTACCCTTATTTAATGAAATATAAAAAAGTTGCTTATTTTGACTTCCACATTGACTCCAACTCATATCGAGTTCTAGGTATTGCACAAAATAATATAAAAGAATTGGCGAACTTTTTGTGAAAATTTTGTTCGCTTTGAATCGTTCATTGAAACGTCTTTTTTAATGACATTTCAGCCTAGACTTAAACTAAAAAAAAAACTTGTCTAGAAACACTATCTTTCTCGTCAATAGAGCTTCAGCTACCTTTATATCACAATGTTTTTTTTTACAAAATGCATTGAAAAAAAAAGAATCAGCCTTTATGAACCTCCCACGTGCTTACTTTTTGACGTTCCTTGACACATCTAAACCTAGACTTCAACTAAACAAAACTGGCTAGGAATACAATCTTGCCCGTCAATAGGGCTGTCACGCGCGGGCTTCCAGTAAACGCCGTCAATTGTGCGCCGCCATTTTTGCATGTTCAACCAAATTTCCCGGCGCTGCGCTGGAGGTGACGGGATTTTGCTAGGGTGCGCATCATTTCTGTGTTTCTTGAGTCTTTTAGAGAATGTGAATAAACGCACAAAGCAATACCGTAAAACGGGGAAAATAGGAATCGCGGGGTAAATTGGAATAAAAGTCTGCTTTTCTAAACTGGTCTGTTAGTTCCATTACAACCAGACAGGAGGTGAACTTATTAATTTCTGAATGAACATGGTATTTTTTGCTACTGACTACACTAAGCATTTAAATCAGCCAATGCCGTTTCAGTAAGAAAAACACATTTAAAGTTAGGGTAGTCGTCAACACGTGTGCATAGTGCGTTTTAACTTCAAGTTTTAGGTAAGTAATATTGTGAAAAGTGTTAAAATTTGTGCAATATCAATCATAATAGTGTATTGTGGTTTAGATAAATAAAAAAGTAAGTAAATAATTTTAATATTTCATTACAAATCTTAGTTTTTCTATAACCACTTGTTTTTAGGTTAATTTTGGGATAATAGGAACGGTGAAGGGGGAAATTGGCACGTCAACAGGCATAATTGGAACAACGTGGGGGTTATTTGGTTTGTTAATGGGGGAAATTGGCATTACCTAATAGGGTTATCAAAAATTCAAAATATTTAATTCAATAAAAATATGGTCTCACGAAGCATTTTTAATTTAGTACCTATTGTAATGATTTTTTTAGACTAGTTTAAAAATCACCTGATGATGATGATGGTGATTATGATGGTACCTATCTATATATCTATATCTTTGAATAGATTGAGTGACAACCCTAGTGAAAATTCCAATTAACCTCACTTTCGAACCTATTTACCCCGTCAGGGGTAAATTGGAATCCGACCGGGTTTTTGTTAAATATATCAAAATATGGCAATAAGTCGGGAATCTAAGGCTACTCACCATCTAAAAGAGCTTACCATACATCTTTATGTAGTACAATAAAATACTCTATGACTTACGGAAGATGGTTAAAATACTAGTTGAAAGTGAACATTGGACCTATTTACCCCGTTTTACGGTACGCAAAAAAATCATCATACTGGTTATGCTTTGGGTATTTCAAACCCAAACATTCTATGGTAAAAAAAATCGAACCTAAATATATTTAGGTTTTCCAAAAACAAAACACAATTAGGACCATTTACTATACATCTGAGGGTAGGTATTTATCAGTAACGATATCCATAGAAATATATTAAGTTATTTATATGACTTTACTTTATAAAATTAATCTTAAACTACCTGATACGACCTACTCTCTCACTATACCCTAGGTAACCTTCAGTGTCTGTCTATTTCACAAAAAAAAGTCAAGAGAAACACGCATAAATGCATTAGCATACAGTTAAAATATTCAAACGTATTCCAGTCAAAGCTTAGGTCTTAAGAATATCCCCAAGTACACTCAAAAAGGAGACTACATGTAAAGAAATCCTCTACAAAATCCTATTTGCTATATTACATTCAGCATTGAAAACGCAAAGCCTTACAGAATTCAATGTTTATTTAATAAAAGTCCTGAGTCGTCCCTGAAGCGTGGTCGCCTTACATTCGCCGGCGAATAGTTTCGCGGCTGTCGGGCGGCTTTGAAAGGGATTTATTATTTTTATTATAGTTCACAATGCGCTTTTATACAATCTTACTATACCAGCTTATCTTGAACCCTTTTTGCATTTAATCCCGTGCAGAACGCGGTTCAGTCTAGTATGTCTTTTAAAACGTCCAGTATAAATAGGACCGTGTACAGTTGATGTTTGTACGAAAACAGAGTGCTTCTCGTGGAGGTTTATACAGCTTACGAAAGAAAAGAGAATTAGGTATGAAAAGATTATTAAACCTATTTTGACAATCCGTCTTTTGTGTTTTTCTTTAAATGAAAGTTTTCGCTTTGGATGGCAGTTTCTTTAGAAAATATAAGGACTATGTTTGAAATAAGCTCTTTTGGTGTTATTTAGTTAAGACTCTGAAAAAACTAGATAGGTATTTATATTTCGTGTAGTAAACAGCATAGGGAGTATTTAGGTATTTCTCAACTTAGAGCTTAGGTTTTTTATATGCAATAAAGAATCAATACATAAAATAAATAAATGAAAAAAAAAAATACTTTCATAGGGTCTTATTGAATTCTTTGTGAATGCACTGTCGTGAGATACCTATTTATCCCCGGAAAATGCTTAAAAATACTTAAAGATGATTAAAATATGTCACTTTAAAATATGTCATACAAGCTGACCCACATTCATTGTGCTTGAGTGTACATACATGATACGTCGTGTTCTAAAATTAGCAGCATATCACTTAGGTCATTAGTCAAGGGTTATCAAGTCGCCAGACGTGTCTAAACATGACTGGTTGATTTAAATTAAAAGGTATTAGTAATTTATTATAGGGCATTGAACTTGGGGCAGTAACGTGTCATCTATTAAAGTATGTCATTGGTTTGGTTTCAATAATTTTCAATAATGAACAGGGGCCGTATTCTAACATTAAAACACGTTTGCTAAAAACTTGCTGCATGGCCCCGGCTTTAGAATAGTGCCACCCCGTCTCTTCCCGCGGGTGTCGTAAGAGGCGACTAAGGGATAAGGGATAAGGATACCTCTGATCCCTACTGCTTGTGAGAACGCTGTGGTGATTTATTTAAATAATAGTCATCCGCATGGCGGCGATGCGGTTCGCCACCCATCACGTCTCGTTCTTCATGGGGGCGAGAAGTGGCTCACAGAGCCATTCTGCTGCATTGATCGTAGCAAATGGAAATCCGTGATCTCTGCCTACCCCTTTTGGGATATAGGCGTGATTGTATGTATGTATGTTTGTATGTAAAACACGTTTAGATCCAACTTCAATACAACTCCAATGGATTAACTACGCAATACAGCTAGCATAAACGTCTGTATATTACTTACGTATATATAAACGTCTATATAAAACTTCAATATATTGGTTGATTAATTGTTGTATGTTGGAGTAATGTTTGAAATGGATTGTGTTTTTTATTAATGTATTGTTTAAATATTTTAACATAGGTAATACATTAAAAAGCTAGACTTTTCTCTACTGCTTTGCAACGCCTACTGATATCAATTATTTAATGAATTCCGCTACCAAAAGGTTGTCTGGAAGAGATCGCTCTTTAGCGATAAGACCGCCTGTTGTTTACCTCTAAATTTGCTGTATTTTCTGTACTGTTTCCTTTTTGAGATGTTCAATAAAGAGTATTTGTATTGTGTATTGTATTGTATTGTAAAAATATGTACAATCTACATATTTCAAACAGTTCAACTCCAACACACAATAAATAATCAAGCATGCAATATTGAAGTTGTATTGGAGTTGCATCTGTATAAATTTTCAATTAAAATTCTGATATGTCTGATTGCCGCTAGCCGTATTGTGTTGTTAATATGCATTGGAGTTGCATTGTAGCTGGATCGCTTTTGAAACCTGTCATGGCTCCTCTACATGATGGGCCATCATAGGGACGCAGCTATGCGTTAGAGGGAGCTAACGATATTGCGATCTCGTTCCGTCGTATAGCAGCGTCCCTATGATGGCCCATCGTGTAGAGCCAGCCTCAGAAGTGATGTTTGTCTGGTTGGTGGTCAGATCAGAGGGCCTACCGCGAAGTTCGAAAATCGACAAAACGATGATCCCGTCTCTATCGCTCTTGCATATATGAAAGAGAGTGATGCAAATAGACGATTGGATGAACGAAGTGCTTCGCGGTTATAGGCCAGTTCGGGACCAGAGCCGAAGCCAACGCGCAGAGGTCCTTTCCACAATTCAATGAAATGTTAGGTGTACGTAGGGCTGCCATCTCTAAATTCGCCGAACCCGGACAATAAAAAAAAAAACCGGATATTTGGCGTAAATCACATTTTTTCCCCGGACGTGTCCAAATCAATAATGGCACTAAATAATTGAATTCAATGGGTTGTTTCCTAACATAAAAATTAGTCCGGGTTTTCCCCGGACACTTATTGAAAACCCCCCCGGACGCACCCCGGACGGCCTCCAAACTAGGACAAATCCGGGGAAACCCGGACGGATGGCAGCCCTACACAGATAGAAAAGATATTTTAATTTAAGACTGAAAACTCTCTCAAACACTGTTTTCAAATAGAATAATATAATTCTTCATCTAATAAAAATGTCTTAAGCTAAAGGGATATTACTTTTTCAAAGAAGAATCAAAATGTTTCAGTCTCAACTTTATAATATACATTAGGTGCAAATAGAACAGATTTGAGTTAAAGAAGTATTTATTTGAAACAAACTATTGTACAGTTTTAGTATGAATATGCTAGTTCTTAAAAAACGTATTTGTTTCAAGTAACCTATATCAAAGCAAAAAGTATTCCCATTTCAAAAGAAGAATCATCAAAATTTATCTACATGATTTCTAAGTTTTTAAGAGTAAACTATTATTTCTTGGTTTGATATATATATTCTACAGTCAAGATATAAGAAGTTCAAATAAATTATTACATGGTTTTACGTCAAGATTTAGTTAATTCTTGGCTTGATTTTAATAGTTCTTGGTTTGATGCTTATAATCTCTATTCGAATTTCAATAGCTCTTAAATAAAAATTAACACGCGCTTACGTCAAGATTTATTACATTCTTGGTTTCATGTCCCAAATTCTTGATTTAATGTCTACAATCTCCACTCGAGAATCAACAAGTTTAATAGCAAATCAGATTTATGTGACCCTGCTAAGAGACTTTTGTTGTTTGTTTCACAAATTTTATTACCCAGTAGATGTCGCTAGCAGCGTGCTACAGCAAACGTACATCGCGGTGTTAAGATTTTTCCTCGTTTGGTTAGGTCCGCCGCCTGTCATTCGTGTTTGTAGATTCGATACAAAGTTTTGTATCGAATCTTAGGGATAGAGTAATCTCTAGTTATAGCCCACTGCATCCTCTCGGGGAACTACGTGCTATAATTAGACATTATACCATAGATTTAAATGCTATGGCCGTCTACTATATAGTACGGCCATAGACTAAGAACTTTTTGAGGCTCCAAATATTTAGCGCCATCTAGTTCAGAGCCAATATGCATGAGATAAAATCAGCGCCACCTAGTAACGAATAACGGACTAGTAGTACACTAGTCGTTGTAGGTGGCGCTGATTTTATCTCATGCATATTGGCTCTGTTTAGGTCGCTCTGAACTAGATGGCGCTAAATACTTGGAGCCTCAAAAAGTATTCTATTCACCCCCCCCCCCCCCACGCAGTTTACTCAATACAAATGTAATATCATTTCAAGAAATAGTATATCTTGAAAGAACTAAGAGAAATTATATCCAAGAAGTAAGTGTATTTGGTTTAAGATACTTAGTTTTCACCCCAAGAAACATTAACTTTTACTTCAAGCATGTGACTCTTTACCTAATACCGTCTTTTTAAAATGAAAAATTAATGTATTTGGTGTAAGTACTTCATTGTTTCACCCCAAGAAATATTAACTCTTACTTTAAGTATGCACAACTCTTAACCAAAAACCGCCATAACTCTGAATACAAGCATTTTTCTTAATAACAACCAAGAAAGATTATCCTTGTTGTTAAGAATTAAGCTGATTTGCTTCTGAGTAACAATGATCACTGAGCAAAACGGTTACGCTCTTGGAATAAATGATATATTTTTTTAAATAACATTGTGTTACTAATCATGTAAAGATATAAAATGTTTAGTGTAAGTAATAAACTTTGAAACATTTCATATCTTAAAGCAAGGATTTTTATTTTTTCCTTATATGGGAAACTGGATATCTCTTGATTCAAATAGGTTTCTTTGGTTGAAGAGATTTTTTCTATCTGTGTAGGTGTACGTAAACTAAGCGGATGCTGCCCCTGCCCGTGTCATATCATTAATGCGAAATTAAGTTAAGGTATCTACTACCTATTTCGTTTCTCGGGTTTTTAAAGCAAGAACTATATTATAATTTGCGTAATATAATTTAAGTACCTTAGTCACGCATTATCAACCTGTGAGACATGTCTCAACATGACTAATTTGAAAGGACACTGGTAGTATAGCACAGGGCATTGACACTAGCAATAGGTATCGAACATTAAAAAATCGTAAGGCTTGCGTAGCCAACAGGTAACTATCGATTTTTATACTATATTGGCGCTAAATAAGCATACGACCCATCTGATGGAAAGCAGCCACTATAGCCTATGTAACCACCAGATGTCTCACAAGCCTTTTGCCGTTTAAAAGGTGGTTTATTCTGTAAAAGGGGCAAGAAGGTCCTCCGTCGTCAACATACGGTATCCTTTTTGAGCTCTTTGGCAACCTTACTACCCAGCCGGAACATACTTCTATTTGGCTAGTCTTCTCTAAGGTGGAGGTACTTCCGCAGTCGGGCTCTGCCCCAGATTGAAGCGAGCCGACATTCGCTATCACAACAAAGCGAGGTGACATTCGCAGTGCCCATACCTCTCTTATGGCCTCTACATGATGGGCCAATAGGGACGCAGCTATGCGTTAGAAAGAGCTAACGATATTGCGATCTCGTTCCATCGTATAGCTGCGTCCCTATGATGGCATGGCCCATTATGTACAGCCAGCCTTAAAATCATCTAGATTACCAAACATTTTCACTAAAAATAATTTCAAGTTCTTATCAAACTGGAGTGCACAAACAAAAGAACTGCCAATGCACAAAAACCGTTGTCTCACTCACACACGGGAATAGAGGCGTTATGAGAAAGAGATGTCATTATAGATAGGATAGTTGCAGGTTTAATTCTATCCGACAGTAACATTCACGGGATGTGTTCCGGTTAAATACCGGACCGGAGCTTAGGGTTGCCAGTTTTAAGAAAAATATTTTTTTGAAATAAAACAACTTTGAACGGATTATATCACGTATACCTACTGAATTTAAATTACATCCCGACGTTTCGAACACTTTACAGCGTTCGTGGTCAGGGGTTAACTGAAGAAAACTTTAAATTAAATTCAGAACTTATACGCGATATAATCCGTTCAATTCAAAGTTGTTTTATTTCATGAATAACTATGGCGGCAGCCGTAGACAATATTAATATTTTTTTGATTAAAAATCAATATGTTAAATTAAAGTACCGTAAATCCGGGTAACTTTAACCCAGGAGGACTATTGCCTTTAGTATTTACTTAGTTCAAGTTTAATTTATTGCAAAGAAAACACGTTAATTGCCATGGCGTTGGTTTTATTGAATCCTTTTATGTTTTAATGTGGGCCAAATTAAACCTCCTTTTGGTCAATGAAAATGATTTACGTTACTAGTAAATATTTTAGTATTGATATGGTGAACTACTTTTGCCAGAAGTGTAAAAAATCGAGATGACCTTTAGCCTTTATTGATATAAAAAAAATAGTAATCTGTAATAGTCGCACAATTATCAAGATGATTTTACTTTGCAAAATCAAAAACTATTAATTAAAATGATTCATTCAATTCATTAGAAACCTTACAAAATATGACATATTATGAGGTACTTTTAATTTTTACGAACGATGCCAGTTTTGGATACCAATATTATTTCTCAAGCGCAAACGCTGCAATCACTGATTTTTAGAAGTCGATCTTTGAAGTTACAATTAATTGTTACTGTTTCTTTACAATTCTTCATGATTTTTCATAAAAACTGTCACGGCCCTTTTTGCGAAGATATTCTTAAAGGAAACACACGATCAGATATTCCGTATCAAATTGAAATTTCTCCAATCACGCAAAAAACTTCACGGCATCATTGATTTGCTCAAGTAAATAGGCATTTTTGATAAATATTTTTATTGATCCACAACTGCAAAAAAAGGAACAGGTACTATAAAGGTAGGTATTTGTATAAATTCGAATGAGGTTTGATACCAAGTGTTATGTACGACGTTTTTTTTGATATGGTAAAAACTACCGAATTTAACTTAACAGTACCGAAAATTTGACGAATTTGAACGTATTACATAGTTTTCTCATATGGGTATAATGTCATGTGGTACATAATTTTTATGATATATAATATTTTTTAACTGTTTACTTGAACTTGTTTTTTGCTTCTTTTTACCCACTTTTATTTAACTTTTGTTTGTAATTTGTAATCTGTTTTTGTCGTTGTTGATTCATTTATGAATAAGTTTAATCTCAACCACTTCTCGATGTCTGACTGAAATGAATTTTGATATACATCCGTAATTTATATGATAATGCCATCATAAACTAACGCGGAACTAATCTCATGATACAGCCGTATTTATGCAGTTAAAAAACATCAATAGACTGTGTTGAACACGCACTGTGTTGAAAAAAAAAATCTAAATTTAAATACTAAGTGGTGGCAACCCTAGGGCACTAGCAAGACATCCGAGGCGGCGAGAAAATTGAACCGTTGTTTTCGAAATGTATTAGTGCATTTATTCGCACGAGACTCGATCCGATAATATTTTAACTCCCTCCAGTGCAGTAAAGAAGACTTTGTGCATTCGCCGTGAAATGTATGGGCAGTCAGGCAATAACAATAAAACTACAGGCGAAAATCTTGTAACTAGAAATAGCAAGAGAAGATTTTAAATTAGACTGACTTATAGCGCCGCCCATTATGCCTCAATCCTAGCGGAAATAAAAGTCCAGTGCTGCTTATCAACCATATGCCACCAGCGGATCCTCCAGTTCTTCGGACACGGGACCAGACGGAAGCCGGACAACTTGGAAAAACGCATTGTGGTTTAGCCACGTGGATGGAGGACGGGGGAGTGGACATCCACCGACCCAATGGGTCGATATAGTGAAGGCCTGCCAATTCCATACAAGAGCCTATCATCCGGAGAGTAGGTCGTGCAGTTTGGAGAGCCTTGGTTATTAAAGCGATGACTTCATCTGATCCCGACCCTCAGCCATGAGGAAATGAGGAAGAAGATGCCTTCTATCCTCGGTGCAAAAACCTTCAAAAAGGATATGATCTTTTGCAGATCAAGATCGGATGGAATCGATAAATGATAGCATTCACTTTGGTGTACTTTTGTGTAGGTGTACCTACTTCGTCTGATGTCAATACTATCCTTCGTTAAAGCCTGAAATGAGTTTGAACGTTTTTTACAACTACCAGGCAACCATAGTTGCAGAGACTAGTAACTATACGAATTTGAGTCACTTTCATTACTCTTGAGAGTAAACATTTACACATAATTTTCTTTCAGTCACAGTCAAATTTAGAGCCCAAACCAAATGGATCACGTTGATAAAAACTCATATAAATTCCCGTCAAATTTTAATAAGAATTTCCGAGCATATCATTGTCAAGCAATAAAAGCTATGGCGGATGAAAAAAAAAGCTCGAGGGAGAAGGCACGTTTGAAAGACTCTTTAGTAGGTAATTTGGGTTTACGACGTCATTTGGCGTAATCTGGATGAAATTTGACGCAAACCTTATAAGCATGGGTGACGTCTTTCTTTGAAGCTGTTGAAAATAGTACCCTTTTTTATATTTTTACTGTGTAGGTACCTAATATTATTATTATTTATTATAATATTTTTTTAATATTAATCTAATATTAGACACAGGCGAGATACCTAAGCAGTGGGGAAACTCAGACATAACCCTTATATACAAAAAAGGTGACCCCTTGAATATAGGAAATTATAGACCAATCAGCCTTCTAGCTAGTACATACAAGCTATTTACTTCGATCATTCTAAAAAGAATAACCAAAGCAATCGACAATATGCAAGCTGTAGAGCAAGCAGGCTTCCGCTCGGGATTTAGCACTATGGATCACATTCATACGTTGGAACAAATATTGGAAAAATACAAAGAGTTTAATGTACCAATTTATATATGCTTCATAGATTACAGCAAGGCTTTCGACACTATAAGCCACAACTCTATATGGAATGCACTGGAATCAGCTCAGGTCAACACTAAATATATCAACATACTCAAAAATGTATACAAAAACTGCACTAGCACAGTGAAACTTGACAGAAGAGGAGAAGAGATAAAAATAGAACGTGGGGTGAGACAAGGTGACCCTCTCTCACCCAAACTTTTCATCGCTGTATTAGAAGAAGTATTCAGGAAACTGGACTGGAGAAACACCGGAATAAGGATAGAAGGTCGTTACCTAAACCACTTACGATTTGCAGACGACATAGTGCTGTTCTCAGAATCCGCCACAAACCTAGAAAAAATGATAAGATCACTAACCGAACAGAGCTGTAAAGTTGGACTCGAGATGAATACTAGTAAAACTAAAGTAATGACCAATAGCTATGAAAAGCCTATAACTGTTGAAAATAAAACAATTGAGTATGTAAATAGATACATATATTTAGGAAAAAAGGTATCATTCTCAAAATCGAGCAACGAAGAAGAGGTTACTAGAAGGGTAAATATTACTTGGAATAAGTACTGGTCACTAAAAGAAATTCTTAAGGGTGACTACAGCCTGAAACTAAAAAAAGTAGTGAGTGACACATGTCTTCTACCATGCCTGATCTATGGTTCACAAACATGGGTGTACACAAATAAAGTAAAGGAAAAAATAAGATCAACACAGAGAGCCATGGAAAGGAGTATGATGGGACTCAGGAAGATACAAAAAATTAAACACACAGCAATAAGAGAAAAAACAAAGGTTGCTGACGCCCTCACAAATGCTTTAAAACTTAAATGGGGCTGGGCAGGACATGTAGCCCGAATGACAGACAAAAGGTGGACCAACATAACCACTAAATGGAAAGCACCAGAAGGCAAACGGTCCGTAGGAAGACCAAGAAAACGGTGGGCAGATGACATAGTCCACACAGCAGGAAAACATTGGATGGAGAAAGCGAAGCAGAGAGACGATTGGATCAAATTGGAGGAGGCCTACACCCAAAGAGGGATTCATATAGAAGATAATAACAATTAAACTAGAAATACGAAAACCATGTCTAACTTCTTATGGAATAAAGGGCTTTGAAATTGAAATTTGAAATAATATTTTTTTACAAGCTTCTGATCGCGGCGTCATTATGCCGTGTCGTCAAAATGGTTGCAACGGAAGACCAGCGCTGGCCTTGCCAGCATTAAGTGACAAGTGTATGTCTCTTTCTGTTTGTTTCCATTGTATGTGTTGTCATGAATAAATGTTTTCTTTCTTTCTTTAATCAGTATGTCTAAAGTGTGCTAATTTCTGTAACGAAATGTGGGAATTCACTTCATGATGATAAAATAATCCTATGTCATTCTCTAGGTTATATTCTGTTTGGTTTTTATCGAGGGATATGCCGTTCTCGAGAACGTTCTCGTTTACTATGGGAAATGAATGACGAGAAGGAATGATGGAAGATGGATGAGACAGGATCAGTTACCTTTGGGTACATTTAGGCCATCATTACTGAATGGTGGTCAAAATGGGCTAAAAAGTCAGCATGGAGACCGTCAACCAGTTGGTCAGATATAAAACCTATTTAAAACGGGATATTTACCATGTGAGTTTTTTATTATGAGCTTCCGATATTTCGGCACAGTTGCATGCGCCATTATCACGGAGTAACTGAAGTTGCTGCGAGTGTCAGTTGTGGTCTACTCACACACCATAGCGATCTACCCTCTTTGTAATGTTAATGACCATGTTAGCTTAAAATCATATATTGGTCAGATATATCTGCCGAACGGCGGGTGTGCAGTGGATGGGACTGGTATGGAATAGATGAAAGTGGCGTAATAAAGAGTAGGCATATACTCAGCAGTGAGTGAATATCCCAAGCTCCAAATACGAGTACTTTTAAAAATATATTGTACATACTGTTGGGTAAAATATTAGTAGTGTAGGATTGAGTAATTTATTCAACTATGAGGAAAACGTAAAACAAATGAACTCGCATAGCAGCTGTTTATAAAACTCCCCTAAGCCACAATGTAACCCAGATTCCCGTCCGAGCGTTATCAACGCACGAAACATCACATCCATGTCCTTCATGTAAAGTTCATTGCACGATACCACGACAGTGGGAAGGCGGTGGTTTAACACCAACGAGGTAGCGGGTGCCAGTAGACTACGACACTGCAAAGAGACGAAGATGTCAAGTCAACTAAGAAGCGGTTAGAGTATCATGTCATGTTGAATGAAATGAACCAGCATAAAACACTTTAGCAGCGCCGGCGCAAGATCACCCTCAACAAGCTCTATTAGAGGGCGCTCGCCGTTCGCAGGCCGGCAGTCGGCAACGCGTCGTGCAGTAGTGCGCCACGGACCGGTTCGAATAGCACTCTTTCTTAGTGCTTCTATTGAAGATGGAGACATAGGCTCTCTGAAACATGTCGCGCGAAGTTATTAAAAAGAAAACACGTCGTGTGAAGTGATTAAAGAGAAGGAAGTGAAACAGTTATACGGTTAGAGTATCTACTCGTACTACTTATAATTATGTATTTTGCGCGTCTGAGTGTTGGTTACCTTGTAATTTAAATCGAAAACTTCAACTTATTTATGCTATAAGCGTTTATTTAACGTTAGCAGTAAGATATCCAATTTTCCTGACTACTTGGGTTCAAACCCTGACTCGCACCGTGGAGAAACTTATCACTTGTCACTTTAGCATTCTCAATACTGTAATTATTTTACATGAACAAACCTTCACCTTACAGAAAACCACCACCAAATAAATAACACTGCCGGTGAGTAAGATTGCCATAACTCAAACACGATTTTGTCTTGACTAGGGGGAACCCTTTTATATCTTTAGCCGTCAACACAGGCTTAGCTATCTGCTTACCGTTCGACGGGCCGTATGCTTGTTTGTCACCGTAGTATAAAAAAGTAGTCGATATCCTATAACTTGTACCGCTCGCCGAGATAAACCAGACGATACAGTGATATCGCGATCGCGCGTCAAGGTGCTGCTCGTAGACACTGCGACGACAAACGCACGATAACGAATGTTTGTTTTTGTAACAGATCTGAGGGTGGCTATATATACGGACTCACCGACGCGATGCGTTGAGCTCCAAGGCGAATTAGCCAGTGTTCAATGAAGCCCTTTCCATACTTGCAATCGTTTGCGATGGGCCGTATTCTAACTTTAAAACAAGTTTAGATACGATCCAACTTTGATACAATTTCAATGCATGAATTACTCAATACAACTAGCGCCTAAAAGCCAGAAATATCAGTATTTGCTTGAAAATTATTCTGATGCAAATCGAATACAACTAGAATATTGGTTTATATTTGTTGTGTTTTTGAGTTATGTTTGAGATAAATTGTGTTTTTAATGCATTTTCAAATAAGAATACGACATATGGAAGCGTCAGACGAACGGTTGCCGCCACTCTGTTTGCGTGCTTAAGCTTCTGAGGCCAATTTTAACGTTGAAACAACTTGAAAATTTGATTTGTTTTTGATATTGGATGATATAACTTTGAAACTTCTCGCACTTAGCTAGTAAACTAACTTATCAAGTTGTACTCGAGGGACTTTAGGATGTGATTTAAAAAAGCATCGGTGAACGATAATGCTCTAGCTTTTAAAGGATTCACTGCTACATGCCATTTGTTAACAAGCCCACCCTTTGTACATTTTGTTTATATTTATTGCAGTTAACTTTAAAAATAAATAATTCAAATAGGAATTGAACTACCATCATTTGATATTATCTGTAGATTACGAACACTAAGTCAAGTGGTCAGGCTATCTATGGATCTCAAGGTTTCGTAATTATATTGTGTGAATGTACTACGAAATCAAGACGATACACCTTTTTACTGTAACCAAAAAGATTGTAAATATCTTCTCCACCACTATTAAATGCTAGTGGTTTCTCAAAACAAAATACCTTAAAAACTCCGCTAAACAAATATTCTTCAAAATTCCTATCGCATTCAAAACTTAACAAGAATCTTAAAACCGCAAAAATAAATACTGCAAAAGGCTTCTGTCCACGGCGGGCAAAAAAGTGGGGAAAAAACATGCTGTACATAATTGAAAATGCCTAAAATGCTCGGGATTCTAAAGTTTCGGCCTGTATTCGAAGTGTGGCAGCCATGTTGCTTTTTTTAAATCTTTATTTAACAAAAAAAGGGTTTTTTCACAATTGAAAATGTCACCTTTATTGTAACATATTAACATATAAAAGCTTTTGATTATCTACGCCTAATTCCTATATTTATTAACAATTTCATAAATCTCTGCCATGTTGCTTACATACAGCGATTGTATTTCACTCTTTCATATTCCTTCCCCTGTGTTAATATAATAATATGTTAGCCTATACACGTCCCGTGTGCCGTGGGGTGCCCGGCCTTAGAATTGTCCCCCACCATATCGTCCCGTGGTTGCAGTAGGAGGGAATATACAGGGAGATGAGCAGCAGTATCTTCCGAAAGCCTAAACAACAATAACCAAAAAAGAAACTGCGCGCGCCAACCGGGCGGAGGGGAGGCTTATGTTCAGCAGTGGACGTCTTATGGCTGAGATGATGATGATACACGTCCCACTACTGGGCACAGGCCTCGGAAGTGGACTGAGAAGTTGTATCGAAGTCAATAAAAAAGGCTTCCATTGCCTATTTTACTGTCTCGATTAACAAAACGACTACAAGAAAAACAATGATAAGGGATCTAATAAAAAGCTATATATGTAATTATTTGAAGTAAACGGGACTTAACCGCGTATTTATTTTTTTATTTACCTTCGACGTTTCGAGGACGACATTGTCCCCGTGGTTGCGAAGTAAACTGGCTCCAGCTGACATCAACGGCTTCTAGCCGCGCGAGTTTTTCGAACTACCCGCACTTGATCTTGATTATTAACTTGAACGTAACCATCTACGAGTATGTAACTTTAAAATCAAAACAGGAGTCATTTTTTAAAATCATAAAATCGAATATTTCTCCGTACTTAACTATTAATTTTTGCAACATACATAGGGGTACAATTGGCTCATGTGGGTCATCCATCATTAGTGTTATTTTTAAGGGGCTACTTTGAAAAATTATAGGTTTTTTCAAACGCGCTAGTGACTAAACGGGAAAAGGGACTGAATTTATTTTCAAATATATATTATTAGACTATATACTCTTATTTTTGGCACAAGCCGAAACACGATTTCTGAAAGTTGCCTCGATAGAAAAAAAATCCCAAGTTGGGTCCTTTTTCCCCTATTTTTCTTAGCTTACGTAAACTGTAAGAGATTAAGCAATGTAACTAAGTAAAAAAATATGGTACTCTGGTTTATCTAAAAACTCACAGAAGCAAAATTACACAAAACTTTTTAGATTCGCTTATTTATCGAAGTTGGGTAAAAAAGTCTGTTCCTTAAGAGAGCTGCATCTCTTTTTTTCGTGCACGGGAGTCATTAACGTGTCTCTAACGGATGGGCGTGGCTTGTCCGAATCGAGGAATGGTGTTAACAAGTTTTATACTCCCCGTCTATATCTCGAGTTTAATTTAGTCCTGTCGAATAGGGTTCTTCGTCGGATAATTCAGAGTTCTGGGCGATATTGTCATTGTTGTTTCGATCAAAAACGTGCTTTATAAGATTTTATTCCATTGTTGTTTAAGTTTCCGCATTAAAATGTTGTGGCTTATTGAACGTAGCTTTCTTTCCTTTGGAAACAATTACATGTAGGTATCCTGACAGTTAGTTCAGGATTCTTGCCACGGACTATTTGAACCTAGGATTAATCGGCAATCTAATCCCAGGAACTAGCGTAGGCACTACTGGTACTAGGAATTAAGAAAACGACTGACATCTAACCTTTTAAATCAAAGGAGATAGGTTTTATCGAGATAAAGGCAGGCTTTCTCGCAATGTTCTTCAGCGAAAAGCGACTAAATAATCGAAAGATTATAAAAAAAGATTATAAAAAATACTTCGTAGGTACATTAAGTTCCATGAACTCAGTGGTAAGATCCGGGGTTTGAATCCAAGATCTCCGGAATAAAAGTCCGACCTCTTACCGCCAGGCTACCAGGGCTTCATACATAGGCGGTTATCACACTGATGCGGATCCGCATGCGGCGCCGGTGTGCGAGCGAAACAGCGCTATACACATGCAGAGCGCTCTCTCTCTCGCGCACCGGCGCCTCATGCGGATCCGTCGTCAGTGTGATAATCGCCATAAAGTACCGTACAGTCGCCATCAGATATATCGGGGCAGCCAAGGTGGTAACAAATATCTAAACAACGCCTCTATTGTAAAGGCGATAAAGTGCATGTTCAGATATTTTTGAGTACCCTAGCCGCTCCGATATATTTGATGACTACTGTACAACATGTGTCTGTATACAGCTACCGAGTTCTCCAAACACAAGGAACAGCTGTTGATCCCGTACCGGTTTTAACTAGTGCTGCGCCAGTGACTTGTTTTAACCGGTTTTCGTGGTGATTGCTGGTGTGCTCCTTTTGCGACTGTAATTGACTGAGGAGCCGAGCGTAGCGAGGCGACGAACGTCTCCGTTTTCACTGGTACGACGATTTGGCATTTTGATGTGTGTGTATTGGTTGGTTGGTTGGTATGTTGGTTGGTCAGTGTCGGTCTAGACGTCGCATTTTTCATCCGATTTCGATGAAACTTGGCATGTACGTTCCTTGATCTATTTGCCAAAAATTGTCGAGCCATTTTTTGATTGGGGGGAAAATGAGGGGGGAAAGGGGGAAAGTTTGCTGTCGCGTTATTTGTGTTATCCGAAGTCTACGGTTCACAGAACCACTAGTATTAGTTTAGCTAGGGATTTTTTAATTTAGAGCATAGGCAGAGATAATAAATAATACTGTCTTTTATTTTGCTTACTTTATCACCAAAAGGATAAGTGTAGCTTATTACAGTTATTACAGTATAGCTTATTATAGTTACCTACTGTAACTGCGTATTTTGGTTTAATTAACGTATGTGTTTTTGTTTGCAAATTGTTTGGAAGTATTTAATAGTATTTATCCGTAAGGACAACGAGAAAAGAGGTTTTTAAATTGTATATTCACAATTACAAATAAATCTCTTAATTATTTTTTGCAAGTGCTGTGTCTGACAAAAGCACATTGACATAATGTCAAAATTGCCGTCACCTGCTACAACTTTGCCTATGATGCTTAACTTTGCCTGGTTTGAAAAACATGGTTTTCGTCACCAAACAGCTATTTATATCTTATTCGTGAGATGATCGCCTTACTGCAATCTCAGGAATAAGATATAAATAGCTATTTGATGAAGAAAACATGTTTTTCAAGCTACGCAAAGTTGTGCATCGCAGGGAAAGTTCTAGCAGTTGATGGTAACTTCTAAACGGTGAGATATACCTATCTCTTTTTGCAAATGCTTTCAGCCGTTTTTGCTGGTTTATAAGGTTTTATAAAAACTTCGAGGGTTTTCTCGAGTACTATAGTTTTTAAAGACTCAGCAACGCGCATGTTGCGAGCGTCTAATATGTTATGGTGACTGCTTCCCATCGGTAACAGACTCTATGCTTGTGTAAAAAAAATTGGACCCGGTACAAAGTGGAACACACCATCCACACACGATAGTGTGAAAGAACTCTTGTTTACGCACTTTATGTTTACACAGTTGTAATTTTTACGATGGCTGTATCTTGCGGCTACGCTAATCTATTTTGACCCATACTATCTACGTCATACGGATTAGTTTATCTGCATTTTATGTGGTTGTAGTAGTATGGCGTGGTAGTCTAGTTTTATTGAGTATTCACGTGGATTTGTTGGTTTAAAAATAAGAGTTCAATAAGGATTAAAAAGTATTACTACTCCAAAATACTAGTAGACTAACCAATTACAATTACTTACTGGTTTTACTACCAAGTATCGATAAAATAGCGTGGATAGTCACGTTTGCCACTCCACATTATCACTCTCTCGAATCGTTTTCAAATGGTTGTTTAGGTAATTCGTATAAAATATCAAAATAAGAGTAGGTACTTACTTAGCATCAATTTGATACGTCAACATTTTTGTGACATTGGTTGTCGAATTCCACTTGTTTCACACATTTCAAACTAACATGTCATTAACGTTATAACTATAGTCTGGCAAACCAAAAAGCGCAGTAACAGTCAGAGCAACATGCTATACCCATCCCGTTTTTAGTAGTGAGAGTACTAGCATTAGAAAAAGACGTATGATTCTCCCTGTCTATGCTTGAAGTGAAACAAACTCTGGCCAAACTATACTTTACTATTATATTTTTTTATGTTTTTGAGCACCTGATATTTCGGCACGGTTAGGTACTCCGTGATGATGGCGCATGCAACTGTGCCGATATATCGGATGCACAAAAACTTAAATATGCGTGGTAAATACTTCGTTGCTAATAGTAGTTTCTTACTTAAGTACTTGTTTATATATCAAAAGAATGATTCATATTAACTATTTACTATTTTTCGGAACACCGCATCACTTTTAAGAACATGTGTTTTTAGCTTATCTTTGTATCACGTAACGTAGCAGATCTTACGGTCCCCGCCCGTACTATTAGTTCTTATAAAGTCATCATGCTTATGACATATTGTGAAATCGGAATCCGTCAAAGTATAGCTACTAGTTGACAGCTAATTCGTATTAGCCATGATTAATCAAACTACTAAAACGCATCCGTCGTTATAATCTAATTGATAAGATTGATTGATAATAGATGTGTCATGTTTATTAGCGTGTGTTAGGAGTAAATGTGTAGTTTCACAGTGAAACACTTTCAATTTTTAGTTTTCTGATGTAGATTTTAAATATTGAGAATAAAAATCATTTTTTTTTATCACACGTAGCGTATCAGTACATGCGTAGCGAAATTTATAGAAAACTTTTCGACCCTGAAGTGTTATGGACATTTAAGTAGCTTACTGATTTTTTTTGTCTTAACACTTTATTTTTCTACGCAAGCGTGATGAAAAATATTACACATATATAAAAATATTGTGTGCAACTTGAACAATAAGAACATTGCGAACTCGAGTCATAAAGGTGTCATTTTAAAACATGTGATATTTTATATTATTATCCTAAAAGTAATCGATTTTAAGATTGGTTCAATGTTCGCAGAAGATTATGCATGATTATATTTTGTAAATATTTTGTTTACTTCAAAACTCTTCTTCTTCCTCCTAGCGTTTGTCTCAGCTTTTTACTCTATGGAGCCTGGGGTCTGCTCGGCAATCTAATCTCAGGAATTGGCGTAGATTAAGTATTTACGAAGGCAACTGCCATCTGACCTTCCAACACAGAGAGTAAACTAGGCCTTGTTGGGATTAGATCCGGTTTTCAAAAGATGTTTTACTTCGCAGAAAAGCGACTGGTAACATCAAATGATATTTCGTACTCGCACATACGGTCTTGTTTACACATTAATCTGTGTTTTGTGCGAGCTCATAAATTTGTGACTAAACACAAGTAAAAATGTATCTTAGACTCACACTGAACACTAATCAATGTGTAAATGGGCCTTCAGTTCCGGAAAGCTCAGTAGTACGAGCCGGGGTTTGAACCCGAGACCTTCGGATTGAAAGTCTGACGTCTTACCGCCAAGCCACCAGCGCTTCTTTATTCAAAAGCTCATAACTTAAAAATAAAATAAATCAATACGGTGATAATATCAATAATAAGCAAAGTTTTCAAAAATTTAAAAAAATTGTGCGCATCGAGAAAACCACAACTATTTCTCGACGCCGACGCGCACAATTTTTAACCGACTTCAAAAAAGGAGGAGGTTCTCAATTCGACTGAATTTTTTTTTTTTTTTAATCATAATTTTTTTTTTTTGTATGTATGTTACTCCATATCTCCGTGAATCGTGAACCGATTTTCAAAATTTTTTTTTGAATCGAACAGGTATAACCCCTAGATGGTCCCATTGTCACCAAGTCGGGATCTGATGATGGGATCCTGGAGAAATCGAGGGAACTCTTCAACTATTATAGGCACACCTATAGTGATTTCACTATTTTTACAGCAACTCGGCCACTTCCTCTTGGAATAGCGGATCCTAAGTGAAGTCGCTTCTTTTTTTGTTTAAAATTATTTTTAATTTAGTACCGGGATAATTATATATTTATTGCATACAAAATTTATACAGCATAACAGTCAAACCAAGACACTGCACAATTCAAATAACTAACAGATACATATTTTAAATTAAACAAACCGGAACATCAACTCACATCCATCGACTCACAGTAAACCAGACATGCTCTACAAACACTCGCCCAATTATTCGCAAATACATCAGTCTCTGGTGCCCATGACAGAAGCGAGTTTAAGAGCCGCAAAGCTCGTATTGCTGGAGAATTACTGTGCGCCACGGTACGCGTAGTAGGGTCAGCCAAAAGGTCCTGATCTCGCGGCCTCAGAAGGTTTTTAGGCACGAATGGAATGGCCAGCTTTACATACATACTTTTAATCATACTATAAGGGTAGTTTCATAGTTTAAGATCCGGCCCCGAGCACTAGAGCTCTCTTTTTCTAAAAGTATATGAATATCTTGTATAATATATATACTATAGTTTATGTTGGAGACCCTGCTATGTGCAATATGACACGTACGTCCCGCCATATCGTATGACTAATTGCATTGATAGCAGAATCTCGGAGTAGTAATTAATAAACAACCATATCAATAACATCGTTATTTCTGCTGTACTATTATTAACTGGAGCTTAATTCTACAAATCATTTAATTACAAAAGACTAGCTCGTGAGCTCTTCTGCGTGAAATAAATACCCTCCTTTTGGGTATGTTTTTGTGGATAAAACTATTCCATATTTTTTCTTAATATTCAAACTGTCAGTTCAGCGCTTATTTATTTACTATAAAAAATTCCACTCGCTTTTCATCCTCTTAACGGATAATTTCTGGGATAAAAACGAAATCATCATCATTCTTAATTGGTTCAGCAGTTTAAGCGTGAAGAGGTAACAGACAGACACACTTTCGCATTTATAATAAGTCTAAAAGTAAGTACAAAAAATTGGAGATAAATAAAAATGGCGGATTTCATGCCAAATGTTAGTTGGTGCGTGAGATTTTTTTTTATTTAATAGTCAATTGTTTTAGAGTTCGGTAGTCCTTGAATCCATAATATCGGCAAATTTGTCTGCATGTCATACCTTATCATGTAAACCAAATGCCAACCACAGTTTAATAGGTATCCTAAAGTGAGGCTCCATCAAGCAATGATTATTAATTCAGAAATCAGTATCACTGATGGAGGTGGGAATCCATTTGCAGGCAATTATTGTGTTAGCATACATTTGTACTTCAGAAACTTGGCATTGGGTATCTTGCTATGGAGAGATGTATTAATAATTAAGTATTTTTTTATTCAACTTACTGAGTTTGTTAATGTTAAAAAAAGGCTTACATTTTTATGAGATGTTGACAGCTTGAGTGGAATGTGAGAAAAGGAAGAATAGTTATTTGTGCATCAAGAGAGGAAAGTTGGTTTTTCTTGCGAGTGTTGATTTTGAGTCCCGAGTAAGCGAAAGATTCTATAATTCTAAGTTTGAATCTTGAGCGTAGCGAGGGATCTTAAGAACACGAGATGTAAAAAAACTTTCCTCTCGTGTGACACATACAACTTTTCACCTCAGTAGTGAGAACATATTAAAGTTAAAAAAACACATTTATTTACATCCCCGAATGAAAGGCATCATCATTATGACGAAAAGCTTCTAGAAACAAAATTTCACTCCCTGGAGTGAGGAAAGGCGCAATTTTCGTCAATCCCTGGAGTGATGAAAGTCGCGCTTTCGTCACTCCAGGGAGTGAGGAAAGTAGGATTGTTCGAACTGCTGAGCTGAAAACAGTATTTCCAATGCCGAGGACGCAATTTTTTTTCGCGGGAAAATGTTTGTCGTAATTAGAATACCATACCAATTATGCCCTAAGGATCACCAGTATTTTTGTTACACCTTGTGTAAGGGCCTTTTACACTCGAGGATTCAAAACTTATTAGGTGTGTTTCACACAGCAATCATACATTTACAATGATCATTTATACGAGCGCCCTCCCGCGGTCACGTGAGTAACCCGTTAGAGAGTCACGAGAGTTATATTTAAAAAATGATGAACCGATTACTTAAGTTTAAAAAAATATTTATAAAAAATAAAATATTCATATTGCATAAAAATTATAACAACAAAATACTTCTTTAGTAGTACACGTCTTGTAAAAGTTCGATAGGGTTGAAACTGTCAAGTCTTTCAGTAAAAACAGTTATCCTAATTTTAAATAATTTGTACAACTTTTGTACCAAAACAGGATTGATGACTGATGAGTGTTCAATTATTTTTTATTGGACTTTAAAATTGGCACAAACTTTAGCGTACAATAAAAGGTCAGGTAATGTCAAAGGACTAAATTACAACTTGTTACCAAAAATGTACAAAAACGTGAAAAAATAAGTCCCGCCGAGTTTCTTGCCGGTAATAAGTAATACTTCTCGGGTCAGAGGTGTAGGGTTAGAACCGGTGGTAGTTTCTTTTCTCTCTGACGTTCATAAGTGCATTGTAATGTGCCTATGCCTAAATTGAAGAATAAATATCTTTTATCTTTTTTATCAACAACCTTTCCAACCAAAATGACGTAACTTGACTTTAATCCATATCACTTACGACCTTTTCGTTTTTAAGGGCAAAGTTCCTAATTCAAAATCCTAAATCGGCTTCGAATTAAAAAGGTTAACGGTAAACGATTGATTGGCAATGCAAATTAGACTGTATTACGTGGATTATAGGGATTAATTTGTTTTTAGTGGATCGATGTGATCGGTTTCTCGGGGTTTAATTAAATCTTAGTCACCGGTAACGGTATCGTGAGTCAGGAGTTGATGGTTGAGGGCTAATGACATTGGATATTTCTGTTTTTTTTTTTTATAAGTACAGTCAGCCATAAATGTGGTCCACCACCCTACGGTTGAGGTTCGTTTGAACGTCATGAGACAACTAGGTCGTGCATGTTTTAAACTCCGTTAGAAAAGTCAACCTTAGCGATATCGTTAGATCTCGCAGAAACTTTTGTCAAAACTGGTAGACCATTTTCTTGGCCCACTGTACCTCATTTTATATCTATAGGGAGGCAATTGTTACTCGAGTGCTGAAGCAAGCTTATTGTGTTTTTCTAGAAAAAATACCTAGAGTATCTATCTAGGCCATAGAATTAGACATACATACATACTTTGGCATGTCCTACGGCCTATATCGTTTGGCGTATTACGAAATTTGAGTCATCATTGAATTCGGCTGGATTCCGGGTGTGATATTAGGAATACCTATCAAAATAAGGTGTCTACATAATAAAGTACACAATAAATATTAAAATGGCTCGCTAATCTTAACCGGTGTCTGTTTTTTTTTATTCGATTTATTTGCGTGTCTTTTCAAGGAAATGAGGAACTTAAGAAAATACTTAAAATCAATCCTTAGCTCATACTTGGCTCATTTTTTTTTTAAATAGAGGAGCCATCGTCCAGAATTACAATTAAGTAGGTATATTTGTAGCCCCACGGCCGTGGGGTGCCCGGCCTTAGAATTGTCCCCCACCATATCGTCCCGTGGTTGCAGTAGGAGTCTGCTAAGGGAATATACTGGGAGATGGGCAGCAGCATCTTCCGAAAGCCTAAACAACAATAAGCAAAAATAAACTGCGCGCGCCAACCCGCCTGCCAAGCGTGGCGCGTATGGCAAACCCCCCCTTTAAAGGGGAGGCCTATGTTCAGCAGTGGACGTCTCATGGCTGAGATGATGATGATGATGATAATATTTGTAACAGTCAATCGAATTTAATGCACAGTATATTTAAAAAATACTCAGGATTCCCTTACAACTTATTGACGTTGTATTTTAACCACAAACCACCTTTTTATTTATGTTTGTATTCTGGGGAATTTTAATTTTACAAATATATATTATTGACTATACCTACTTTACCATGAAATAATATCGTATGATTCTCAAGATGACTCAGGATAAACCCAACAGCTTAGTTACCAATTTTAAGTCAAATACCTACCTAAATACGATAACTTATTAAACACGATGCATTCTTTAAAAACTTAGATTTAAAAAAACAAGCAAAAAGCTCATCTGAATGGTCTTCGAACTCGATTCTCACCGGTTTTTCTAAATCTAGATGCATAAGTAGCCTATTTGGAAGAAATCCCAATCAAACCATCATCATCTTGCCCACGCGCATGGTCGACGCGGCAAAAAAACAAATGAAAACATAATCCTTCCATCATCATGTAGACCGGTTAAACAAGACATTTCCCAGATCAAAGAATAAAACTATAAAAAACGAATTAAAATAATTGTAAACAAAATAAGAATCGACTTCACTTCTGGAGTTCGATTTTTGAATCTCACCGGTGACTTTTTTGTATGCAGCCGATGACTATTTAGTACGAAATAAGTCACCCGATGAGATTCAAAAATCGAACTCCTGATCCGCTATTCCAAGAGGAAGTGGCCGAGTTGCTGTAAAAAATACTGAAATCACTATAGGTGTGCCTATAATAGTTGAAGAGTTCCCTCGATTTCTCCAGGATCCCATCATCAGACCCCGACTTGGTGACAATGGGACCATCAGGGATTACACCCGTTCGATTAAAAAAAAAATGAAAATCGGTTCACGATTCACGGAGATATCGAGTAACATACATACAAAAAAAAAATCAGTCAAATTGAGAACCTCCTCCTTTTTTGAAGTCGGTTAATAATATGCAGATAGTCGCAATAATGCCTCTTGGGCCGTATTCTAACTTTAAAACACGCACAGACACGATCCAACTTCAATGCAAATCCAATGCAATAACAACACAACACAGCTAACGCCTACATGTCTGAATCAAAAATGACGGAATTTGCTTGAAAATTACTGCGATGCAAGTACAATACGACTTCAATGTTGGTTGATTATTGGTTGAGTGTTGGAGTTATGTTTAAGACAGATTGTGTTGTTAATGTATTGTTTTTACATTTTAAAATTAGAATACGGCACCTTGACTCATTTCACAGGACATGCGTGAGTAGTCCCAATCCTACAAGTTCGGACAGGTACTAACGGCTGGTACCAACGAAAATACAAACTAACGATATCCTTGGCACTTACAATATCCATTGCTTTTTTACTATAAATTTACAATAAAGAGTTAAAGAAAACGCCGCAATGGATGGAAAGAAAAGCTTTATAGCGGTTGGAATATTTTTAATTGGCTGCATGTAGGCAAAAGACGGGATTATAATAAATATCGTACGATGCCGACCGCAACTACGTAGATTTTTAATGAAATCATTGTGTAATTTATTTAACTAAAGTGCCAGTTTTCTTTGCCAATTAATTGTACCTAATGAGGTTATTGTATTGGTTATTAGTAAGCACATTGGTTTTGTCAATAATACCTATTTTGCAGTAAGACGTCCGACGTTCAATCTGGAGGTCTCTGGTTCAAACCCCGGCTCGTACCACTGAGCTTTTCGGAACTTATGTACAGAATATCATTTGATATTTACCAGTCGCTTTTCAGTGAAGGAAAAAAATGATAAGGAAACCGGACCTAATCCCAAAAAGGCCTAGTTTCCCCTCTGGGTTGGAAGGTCAGATGGCAGTCGCTTATTAAATTATGGGATTAGGTTGTCAAGCGGACCCCAAGCCGGGATAAACGCTAGGAGGAAGAAGAGAAGAATCTATCATTTAAATAAGTAGTGTAAAAACAGTTCCATTGTAAGTTTTATAAACTTTTTATTTAATTGGAAGTTGGAAGTAAAAATACCGTTTTACCTTTTAAACTTTGACAAATCATAATTTTTTATTTAAACTTTAAGTACGTAAACAACAAAAGATTTAATTAATCTCATTAGAAATAACATAAATCAGCAAACAATATTAATTACTTCACAATAAAAGCAATTAATAATATAAAAAAAATAGCACGCGTTTCATTCGTGTTTCAAATACCGTTTCTTAAATAGCTATTCCTTCTAGATTATATTTTGAACATGAAAATGAAAATGGTTTATTGCAGAAAAAGATACATGGTTACAACTTACAATTTATACTAACCTCCACACTAGGCACTGCATGTGAAGGAGATATTTTTCTGAATTACAATAACTATTAATTATTGGTAAAATTTCAACATTTCTAGAATTAGGAACTAGCGTTACAATGTGTCAGCATCTGTGTCTAAAGCTGTGCCTATACAAAAAAAACTTCAATTTAGGCACATTACAATGCACTTATGAACGTCAGAGAGAAAAAGAAACTACCACCGGTTCTAACCCTACACCTCTGACCCGAGAAGTATTACTTATTACTCTACATAGCTGTAAGTACAACTACAATGGTATAATACCTCTGTTATGGTGTGGTGTAAGTGAAAGCTCCTACCGATATGGAGTAGGTCGGAGGTCACTTTATGGATTTATCATATGCGAACAACATTGTTGTTTATACAATTGGTGGCAAAATTAAAGGACCATTTCACTTTTTTTTTACTTTTCCTTTTCTGATTTGACAATGAGGTAGCAAATAGTAATTAATAAATATAGTAAAAATGGTATATAAATTGACAATAAGCTCAATAAGGTTTTTGTTGTGGTAATAACAAATGTGGATAAATAATAACTTAAATAATTACATACACGGAACAAAATTGTGTAATAGCAAAGTACCAATTTGGCTCGTTTAAGATATTTTCGGTACCATACAACCAAGACATATTTAAAACACGGAATAAAGCTTTGTTAATGACAAACAAGCAATTATTGCTAAATATTCTTTGTTATTTTTACCAAACACTAATTTAAATCCAAATAAGTGTCCTAGTAAATATAACCCTTACCAGATTCCCTTATTTATTTTTAACTAATTTAATGGTATAGTTTCACATACGTACGTTAGCGAAGTTGACTTCTATGATTTTAGCAACGAACTTTGCAGGCTCCATGCGAAGCGAGTCACTCGGTTGTAAATAGCAAAAACTTATTTATTTCTAGCTGTTTCATTTTCTCAGTGTAGAGAAAAAGCCATAACTATATCTGTGATAAATACAAATATATCTCTGACTAGGATTCGAACAATGAGGGTTAACATACCAATGATGATGTTTTTTCCTAAATCTCAAAGAGGGTGCAGCGTAAAAATTAGCTTAACATTATCTTAAATTTGTTATTTCAACAGGAAAGACGAGAAAACTATCAGTAATTCAGTATATAATAATATGTAGATACAATACAATGTGTATGGGCTTACTAATAGGCTATAATTTTTATTTTTGTATCTTGGCTGCATTTCCCAAATCCATTCAAGCAATAACTTATTATATCAATGAGATTTGAAGTGGCATAAGGAACTATCCTACGATATAGATAGTTTTAGGCAACGATTGGTCCAGAAGTGAAATGATGATAATATATTTAAGGCAGCGCTGCAGGATGCCATCGCGAGTGCAGACTTCTGACCGAAGGGTGTTGTGTTTCGGCGGTTCCGGGGCACTCTGCCGAATCCTGCACCAGATCAGACGACGCAACGGAGCCACGAAGTTACATCGCCTAGATCAAACTAGTCTTAAGTTATTTTATATGTTTTGTTTTGTAGTTCGCAGTGCCTTGGTTTTTACTGTAATGCTGTGTAACGAATAATTTGAATAAATAATAAATAACAATAATATTTAGAAAGTAACTGAATAGTTTGTTATAATTTCTACTAGTAATATTTTTAAAAGATTATTTGCTGCTTTTGTGCCTGTACATTTTCACATAGGTACTTACGAGAGGCTGTTAAATTGCCTGTATGTGTATTATTATTTTGTATGGTTAACCATTTAGTAAAGGAAACCGATTTGCCAAGCGTTGTGTGGGTTGTTGCAAAAGGGGTCCCAGGTTGGATTCCCGATTTGGATAAATTAGGATTGGCCTGGTTTCATATACTTAATGGATTAGTTATAGGTACACGTACAGTCACCATTAAATATATTGTAACAGCTAGAGCAGCCAAATAGTTCGTCACACCATACAAAACATATGGTGTGAAGAACTATTTGATCACTTTGGTAGTTACAATATATTTGATGCTGACTATACCTACAGTAAGAACTTGAGTGCACGGAAAAAATTGTGTGATAGCAAAGTACCAATTTGGCTCGGTTAAGATATTTTCGGTTGCACACAACCAAGACATATTTAAAACACGGAATAAAGCTTTGTTAATGACAAACAAGCAATTATTGCTAAATATTCTTGGTTATTTTTACCAATCACTCATTTAAATCCAAATAAGTGTCCTAGTAAATATAACCCTTACCTGATTCTCTTATTTATTTTTAACTAATTTAATGGTATAGTTTCACATACGTACGTTAGCTAAGTTGACTTCTATGATTTTAGCAACGAACTTTGCAGGCTCCATGCGAAGCGAGTCACTCGGTTGTAAATAGCAAAAACTTATTTATTTCTAGCTGTTTCATTTTCTCAGTGTGCAACTAGAGGTTTAGTTCTAGAACATGTGTTAAATACGTCTTGAGTGGAGTCTATAATGTTGTTATACATTAGCCATCAAATATATCGGAGCAGCCAAGGTGGTCACAAATATCTGAACAACGCTTCTATTGTCAGGGCGATAAAGTGCATGTTCAGATATTTTTGATTACCTTTGCCGCTCCGATATATTTGGTGGCGACTGCCTATAGATATGGCTTCATTTCATAAACATTTTATTGCAAAATATATGATTTCTAGAAAATGCTTAAGTTTCTAAAGACGACACAAAAATATAGTGAAATAGGTAAAAGCGGTATTAGACATTGCAACCTGCAGGGCCCAATCTGTCAGGTTGGAAGGTATAATTAAAGGTTGGGCCCGTAGGGAGCTGAAGGACGGGAAGGGGGAGGCAGGGTACACGACAGATTGGGCCCTGCAGGTTGCAATGTCTAATAGCTGTTTAAACTAAAATTGTTGATACTGTCTAGACTTTAAAGTCCCTAAATGAGTACTCTAAAAACTCGGGTCTTAAAACATTAAATTTAACTTTCTGGCTTTTAGTCACACAAGAACAATGTAAGAAACAGTTTTCATTGTCTTTGAGTATATTGCATTTTTTATCGAAGTGTTAATTGAAGTTCCTAATAAAAAAAAATATTAATCCTACCCTACCACGCCTGTGATCTAATAGTAGAGCAAAACATTTTATTGTACAGTCGCCATCAAATATATCGGAGCGGCCACGGTACTCAAATATATCTGAACATGCACTTTATCGCCTTGACAATAGAGGCGTAGGTCAGATGTTTGTGAACACCTTGGCCGCTCCGATATATCTGATGGCGACTGTACAATAAATTGAAAAATAGGTACAGTCGCCATCAGATATATCGGAGCAGCTATGGTAGTCACAAATATCTGAACAACGCCTCTATTTGTCAAGGCCATAAAGTACTTGTGCAGATATTTATGAGTACCGTGGCCGCTCCGATATATTTGATGGCGACTGTACTTACAGTAGAAAAATACATAAGGTAGGTAGATTTTCACTCAATAAATGTTAATAATAATGTCATCATCATCATCATCATCATTCGCTTGCTCTTGTCCCATTAACTTGGGGTCGGTGCATCATGTCTTTTTTCCACACATCTCTGTCACCCGTCATCTCATCAGTTCATCACTCACCTCCTTTCCTTTCATATCATCTCTCACACAATCCAATCACCTTTTCCAAATGTTAACAACAGTGTATCATTTGTTATTTAATTTATTTGCAAGTGAATAATTTGTTATTTACTTAACATATCGGTGTCACGCGATGTGGTCTAACCATAAATTAATTAATTCTATTTACAAAGGTCTGTGGTCTATAACAAAGATAATACTAACCACAGATTATAACGTAAATAAATGATTATACCATAATTTAAACTGTGGATAGCATTACGGATGGCTTTTTTTTATGTAAACAGGCATAGAGCCCCTCTGATTGTAATCTGTCACCATAGCCTATAAACATTTGCAACTCTAGTTGTGTAAAAAGCGCGTTGTCGACTCTTTAATTACCTGGTGTATGGATGGTAGAAGGTAAGGATGACAATCTCTCTGTTACAAAAGTGTCCACCAAAAGGCGTGGAATTGGTGGCGCCACTTTAGCTTTAGCTAGTCCGGGTTCATACACGAAAGCAATACTAGCGCTACGATGGCGCTACGTGGAGAGATTTAGAACTTTTAGTTGCTATTTCCCGCCACTGGACACTTTTTAGTTCTCATATAAGAGATTGTCATCCTTACATTCTACTATCCATAACCTGGTGGTTAAATTCTTAATTCCGGCAGCAATAATTGTTAAGCGGGCTGTATGTTTTTAAATGAGCTTGATTCTACCAGAGTACACAACGAGTATTCCAACTACGAACAAAAAAAACTGAGCGGGCTCCGGGAAAAAAAACAACTGACGACGCGAGTTACGCGACGGAAATAGACATGATAAAATAAGGGGTGTGCCACTGCGGTGCTACCGTTGCGCGAAACATGCTTGGTACAGCCCTGCGTCCGGAGTTTGAATTGCGAACGTGAATTTTTATTTGGTCGTTAGTTGGTCTTAAGACCACCTTTCTTATACTGTGATTCTACTGTCAAGAAAACGAGAGGATATCAAGAATACCAAGATCATTTTCACCTCAGCAGTTCGAACAAGCGTACTTTCCTCTCCCCTGGAGTGGCGAAAGTGCGACTTTCATCACTCCAGGGACTGACGAAAGTTGCTACTTTTACTACTTAGGGAGTGAAATTTTATTTCTAGAAGCTTTTCGTCATAATGACGATGCCTTTCATTCGGGAATGTAAAAAAAAGAGTTTTTTTAACTTGAATATGTTCTCACTACTGAGGTGAAAAGTTGTATGTGTCACACGAGAGGAAAGTTTTTTTACATCTCGTGTTCTTGAGATCCCTCGCTACGCTCAAGATTCAAACTTAAAATCACTCGCTTCGCTCGTGATTCAATTATACAATCTTTCGCTCACTCGGGACTCAAATTCAACACTCGCAAGAAAAACCAACTTTCCTCCCTTGTTGCACAAATAACTATTTCAACACCTCGAACGCTTAGCGAATTCTGCTGTACGCTAATGACCTTATAGTAGGTTAATACAAACCTTCATAAAAAAATAGTGCAATGACGCAAATGAGTCAACCATAATAAACTAACGCCCTTTCCACATCTTAAATCCAAAAGGTCATAAGTTACACGAATCCCCGTAAAGATCACGTCATTTTACAAATAGGTACAGTGAGGTCAATGCATTTAGGTGCCAACGTAGTTAAGCAATATGAAATTTTATTGGAATGATTTAAAGTATAAAATGGATTAGATGCATAATGGGTTGGATCAGTTGCAAATACTATCGGAATTGTCGGGTTCGATTACATTTTTTATTTAATTTATTAATCGTAAAAAATGGCTATGTGAGTCATTGATAATGTTTTTTAAAGGCTAAATGCATGTCGATTAGAGGTTACTGTTCGAGTCATTGTACAAAAAAGCGGGTCTGGGCTTTCGTTCTGCAACATTAATACTAAATTAATTCAAGATTTACATGAGCTACATTTAATATAATAATATACGTCCCAATGCTGAGCACAGGCTCCATCTCTTGTATGATGAGTGCTGGCTAGCCCAAAAAGGGCTTCACATACTCCTTTAAATAGATATTAAAACTGCTCGAAGTTTGCGAAGATTCGCAGATGCATGCAGGTTTCTTCACGATGTTTTTCCTTTCGCGAAAAGCGATTGGTAAATATTAAATTATATTTTGTATATATAGTTATAATTTATAATTAATTTTTGTGTAATACCTATTGGTATACACAGTCGCCATGAAATACATATATTGGAGCGGCCAAGGTAGGTATTCAGAAAATACATGAACATGCACTTATCGCCTTGACAACAGAGGTGTTGTTCAGATATTTGTGACCATCTTGGCCGCTCCGATATATCTGATGACGACTGTTAAAAAACAATTCATTAAAAGAGATTTTTTTTAGAAAATTGACCTAAAATCTTTAAATGTGTCTTTCTTCTTTTGGCATGAGAAATGCATGATTAAAATATATATTTTGGGTTCCTGGACGAGCACGTTTTAGAATTTTTTGTATCCATTCGAAATAAAATAACCAATAAAACTAATCCGAGAAGCCTGTGGCATCCAGACATTCTAGGAACTATGTCACGCGAGCCAAGGGCAACATTCGGCATTTTAAAATTTTAGTTCGTGACATTAAACTTAAGGATATTTGCATCATATAAATGTTTTGCACTGTTGTGTTTTGTACACAAATATACATACTGAATATACTAATGTTAATGCCCATGTTGTGTTAAGCTTTAAGTTTTTTTAATGTTTTGTATTTTATCTAGCCTAGTGTTTTAAGACGTGCTACTTTTAATCCGAAAGTTGGAAGTTCTAAACTCAGTTTTTATCACCGAGTTCCTCGTGACTTATTCAGTCGCTTTTAGAGGAAAATATTTATTTTCCTTGCATGGGTTAAAAGGTCACCTTTTGAATGCAAAAAGACCCGTGGGACGTTCAATGCTTAGTTTAAAACACTCCTGTTTGGCATCAGTACTGGTGCCTACGAAGCATGCGCTGAAGTGAAGTACGATGTGAATGGCGCAGAGACCTCAGTGCAAGGATCTTTCGGCATGACGAAGTATGGCTGGAACAATTAAAGCAAAGGCGGCACAAGAGACTGCAAACCAGGGACGTGGCCCCAATTCCAGAGTGGCAAAAGTATATTACGGATACAACAGAGAGTACCTATACTCGTATTACGGATGGTATCAAGCTGAAGTGGCAATGGGCCGGCCACATTGCACGCAGAGCAGACGGCCGATGGGGTCGAAAAGTGCTCGAGTGGAGACCACGGACTAGCAAGCATCCACAAGATGGACAGACGACCTTATAAAGGTCGCCGGAGGACGCTAGATTCAAGTCGCTTCCAACCGGTACATAATATATGGTGTTCCAAAAGGGAGGCCTATGTTCAGCAGTGGACGTCTTATGGCTGAGATAATGATGATGATGAAAAGTATATTTGTGATCTATGCGGCAAATAATGTCGTGCAGATAGCCATATGCGCAGCTGCATCAGCCGTTTTAACTGACTGACTTGACACAGCGTTGCAATCATCCGTCAAGGATGCAGTGACCATTGATGCCATGTCACCATGACCATATGGCTAGACGTCATTAAAATACGCGGATACAGCCATTATACAACTAATAGCATTAGGCATAGTCCGATGACCTGGCCATTGAACCTATCCGTTAAAAAGCTGTATAAACCAGCTATTGTTTCGAATATGCGCTCTGAATAGCGCTGTTAGCGTTATGTAAAACGTGCATGGTAAACATATGTTGATATTGTTATTCATTACGTGGGTTTATTTAAATTGTTTCATCATCATCATCATCTCAGCCATAAGACGTCCACTGCTGAACATAGACCTCCCCTTTGAACCTCCATAAGTAAGTGCTCGAGTGGAGACCACGGACTAGCAAGCGCAGCGTAGGACGTCCACTCACAAGATGGACACACGACCTTATAAAGGTCGCCGGAAGACGCTTGAAAATATAAAAAAAGTTATTTTATGCAATATGTAGTTGCATAAGAGAAGTCTAACAGAGTCGAAGTAAGTATTAAATTTACATATGAATCGTAAAAAAGACTTTTAATCAAAGGAGCAGATTTGAATCCTGATTAATACAGCTGATTTTCTCTGAACTAATGTACGAAATATTTTGTTTTGATATTTAACAGTCGCGTTTCTGTGAAGGAAAATATCGTGGGGTTGGGGAATCCAAACCAAATCCCAATAAGGTCTATTTTCCATTTTGAGTTGAAAGGTTATAATGCAGTTGCTTTCATAATAGTAGTCACTTCGCTAATGCACCGTGAGCGTGAGATTAGATAGCCAAACCACCCCAGACAGGACATATGTTAGGAATACTTATGTTTAAAAACTGAATAAAATATGTACACACAAACGACCTGTGACTGACAGACGGACAGACATAGCAAAAGTATAAGGATTTTTATCATTACGGAGTCCAGAAAAGCAGGGTGATACTGATAGTCTCTCATTTATATGACGTTTTGGAAGTGTATAGCATCGTTGGGCACTTATTAGAGTCGGTGCTTGGTGTGCTATTACTACCGCTTACAAGGATATTGCTTCAGGCAAAGCATACAGGATGGCTTTGAGAACGTGACAGAAATGACAACAGTACGCTTACCATGAGTTATGACATTGACGTTTTCGAGAACGAGTATCGAGTGTTCTATCTGTGCATCTTGCTTGTAACATATTAGTGTAAACGAGATGCACAGATAGAAAATTCGTAACTCGTTAACGAAAAATGTCAATATCAAACTCATGGTAGCCGTACAGCTTATGCAAAATTAGAAAGAAGCTTAGGCGTGTAACAGTGAGAAAATAGTTTTAGAGAACGCGTATTACAGTCAACAATTAATAAAATAAAGAATTGCCATACTTTTATCAGTCACATTTTTTTTCGTACTACGAGTACTTGTCCAAATCGAAACTGCTACTAAAGTATATATGATAGGTATTTCTTTCTACATATTTCTGATTCACACTAACTGCTTTATCGAAAATTAAGCTCAAATTGGTTCGCTTTGAAGAAATGCTCGCGCCACGATTGGAATTTAATCTTGGTCTTAAATCGCCGATATTGTAAGTCCACTATCGGATAGCAAATAATGTCCAATAACTATATATCATGGGAGTTTTCTAATACATTTTTAAGCTCGGCCACCGCAGGAAGCTGCCCCAAAACTAAACCACCCTGTAACTTATTGGTTTCATATGTAGTTAGTACATTTTTCTCCTAAGCTTTTTCTAGATTCTGTGGATATTGGTAGTATAAATCTGATAGGAATGGTGGCCAGAAGTTTTTGTCTAAAGCTAGTCTAGACCCTATCTGGATTTTAAATACCTTAGGTTTCTGAAAGTACCGTTGTGATTTTGAATTTATTGGGGTGAGATGGGGTCAACTGATTTGGATTTTGGGAGACTTAACTTTGTGTTAGTATATGATTAAGTTCAAGATATTTATTGTTAAAGCCTTAACGACCTCAGTAGCTTAGTTTATACCTAGTGACCGTGTATGTAGCTGGAAGTCCTGGGTTCGATAGCCGGTAAGGGAAAATATGCAAATATTGTATTCAAATTCTTGTTTCTTAACACTCTGGTACAGTCACCAGCAATAGTATCTTCCTACATGAAGGCCGCAAAAATATGTGACATGCTCTTATTTGTAGTGCCATAAGAACGCGTCACATATTTTTGCGGCCTTCGTGTAGGAAGATACTATTGCCGGTGACTGTACCATACAAGCATTTTAATCCTTAATTTGAATAATTTTATACAGAGATATCTTTACCTACTTTTATAGTTATCTTATAAACGTTTGTTTCACATTATAATATAACAATGCTATAATCACGGCACCGGCAGTTAAAATAAAAAATGACCATATGTTTCGGCTCAGTAGTATTTTGTGTAACGAAATAAAATGTCATCCTGTATTTTGCAGCAATTTAAAAAAATCCTTTGATGTCATGCACATGCATGGTATTATGTCAATCGTTTCAGATTCATGGCTCTGAATAAATAAATAAACACGAGTCTCATAACTAAATAAACAAAAAATATAACATTTTCCTCCAATTCTGCATGTCACAGCCGATTTTATTGGTAGCGGACAGTGATGTGCTCTTGGGAATATTGGGAATTACATTGATTCCGAGAACTTATTTTTTTTACAAAATTAGTCTGTTGATACTATTATCACTGCATGCGGCTGTACTCACTTGTGTTTAGTCACTACGCGCAACACAACACACAACAAGTGAGTACAGCCGCATGCAGTGATAATAGTGTTAATAATATGTCTCACGAAAGTTTAAATTTAATAGTCTGTTGATATAGTTTTTATTTTTTAAGTTTAAATTTAGAGTTAATTACTTACGTATTGATCAATTGTATTAATAAATTAATATACATCATTCTTACCTTTTTTTATTAAGATTAAATATTGAATCAAAGTTTAATTTATTTTAAATATCAACAACATACAAGAGATGACAGCAAACAAACACAATCTTAATTTGGACATATTAAAATTGTACATGTTTATTTGCGAGACTGAACTGAAAATATAAGAGCACAACATTTCAGGATTTTCTTTCAAACACTATATGACGAGGTTATTTGTAACAATTATGTAAACAAATAACGTAAACACTCATATTTTTATTATAACAATGTAACTGTCAAGTTATTAACTATTGTGAAATTTATAATCTATAGTTTTTATCAACAAATTTTGTATATTTATTTGTGTTAATATTTAATTCATTGGGTAACTATGTTATCCTTTGTGTTTTGCAGCACGTGGCCGCACTGGCAGGGTCGCCATGTGATGTGGGACGTTGAGAGAAACACTTAGGTTGGAGTATAGCTGTATTCTGTCTAAAATAACACTTACATGCGCTTATATACGTTAAGGCTATGCTTGTGTGTGTGAGGTGTAGTACACACACTACAAATCCAAAAATTCTATGAATCATAATTCCCGGGAGTATGGGCAGTCAGGAATAAAAATTAATTAGAAAAGTCCCATCACTAACTGGATCCCGCAGTGATTCCGCGTGTATTTGCTGTCGCTTGACACACAAAGAGTCCAGCTTTAACTGAAAATGACAACAGTACAAAGGCATCGCCGGACATATTTGCATTTAATATTCCTGAATGTCATGTTTTTTATATTCCATTTAAATAAAGGACAAATGTATTGGCCTAGGGCGATATTCCAACCCGCGACTCCATGATATAAGGCCGCCGGAGCTAACGAGTCTTTCTGTATTAATCTTACACAAATCGACTTAGTCCTACCGGCTGACAAATTAAATTGTACGTTGCCGACCCATTGGTACAGTCAACGTCAAAGATATCGTTACGGACAAAGTTACAAAAATATGTTTACACGACTTTATTGTCTTAGCCATAAAGTCGCGTAAACATATTTTTGTAACTTTGTCCGTAACGATATCTTTGACGTCGACTGTACCTGAAGCATCGTATACTCTATTCATCCTTACTTGTCTTATCATGTAAACAAACGTGTGTTAATCTAGATATTGATCACACACAGAAAAATAACTTCACAGTGCCCATACCTCTCTTTTGGGCGTAGTTCAGGGTCACACCTAGGTTCAAAAACGCAGAGCTATAACGCCGCAAAAAAAAGCCTAAGTATTAAAAAGTCACTAAAGAAAAAAGATATTTATTCTTCAATTTAGGCACATTACAATGCACTTATGAACGTCAGAGAGAAGAAAGAAACTACCACCGGTTCTAACCCTACACCTCTGACCCGAGAAGTATTACTTATTACTTATTACCGGCAAGAAACTCGGCGGGACTTCGTTTTTCAAAACATTAATACACTAGAGGTCCGCCTCAAACTGAAAACTCGCGATTTACTTGCAACAGTTGACCAATATCATCATCATCATCATCTCAGCCATAAGACGTCCACTGCTGAACATAGGCCTCCCCTTTGGACCTCCATAAGTATCGGTCGGAAGCGACTTGCATCCAGCGTCTTCCGGCGACCTGACCAATATGACCAATATGACCTGACGGTTGACCAATATAACAAGACCCATATGAATATATTTTTCGCTTTCTAAGTCCACAACCCGTTGATCAATCCAGCTCATAAACGAACTCTCAAATTTTATGGATCTCTGCTACAACCCCAACAAATTTCATAAAGATAAGAAAAACGTTACTAAAGAAATGCCGATACATCCCAGTAGCCAGAACTTGTTTGTAAGAACTCGCTTTGCTTATGCTCCCGCTCGTTCGATTGAATCTTAAAGAAAGTTTAAGTAAAACAATAACTAATGCATAGTTCTTCAAGAATGCATATCAAAACAGCTTGATAGATAGAAAATGTGCCTACCTATTGTGGAACTAAACGAAAAAAAACTGTTTGTAAATTCAAAGTATATTTAATTTGAACTGAAAGAACAAATCAAATTATTTTTTTAATTAATATTTTGATTTGTTTATTTTAAGTAAGTAGTCACACTACTATATGTATAAATTATAAACTTGTATAGATGTCATATACAAAGGAAAAAGTGACCAACGCCTCCGGTGCCCAAGGCTGGATTCGAACCAGCGTCTTCTGCATTCGCGGCAGACGCGAAGAGGCGGTTCTGCCGCGAATGCAGAAGACGCTGGTTCGAATCCAGCCTTGGGCACCGGAGGCGTTGGTCACTTTTTCCTTTGTATATGACATCTATACAAGTTTATATTTAATTTGGCCTACAATAATAAGCCGGAGATCTAGTTTAAACCATACCGTTTGAGGAAACCTTGGATCCGCTAAAAATGAGTCAGACGAGATTGTTCACAAAATTATTAAGATAATAAGCGGATACGTATATTTTGGTCACGATCCAATTGACAATGATCGGTACTGCGCGATTGTAGTGAGGGGAAAGATTGGGAAAATGTAACAGTAGTTATCGATATTTTCACCTGCAAAAACGTACAAAATAAAAAACTTCTAGGTTTAGTTTTGTAATACCTACTTGGTATCTTAATTATCTATGTGCTAAGGCTGCATTTCCACCAGAGATGAGCGGGGATGCGTTCCGAGGAAGGTGTTTGTTAAGAACCAATCCGGGAGCTGCGCTGTACGAGGATCGGTAAATAAAGTGATTATTTTGGTTCTTAAAATACACATTCTAGCTCATCTCTGTTGGAAACGCAGCTTTTAGGTAAGAACTAAATAAATTATATGCACTGCAAACTTTTCTACTTAATAAGTAATGAAAATTAAAATAAAACCTTTTAATCAAAGAAGATGCGGCTGAATAGCTTTGAATCTAAATTTATATAATTTTGATTGTTACATTTATATTATATTACATGTTTCAGTTATTTTATTTAAACGGTGTTTCATAGAAAAGCCTACCCAACCTAACCTCTTCATTTATTTCTAGCAAAAATAGTCTGAATCTATCCTCAATCTTGCTTAATTATTTTTTAACCCCCTGTCAGTAAGCAGATACAAGTACTAGTAGTTTACCGATGCTACCTAGTATATCTTGCAACATACCTGAATAAATTTGCTTAAATACGAAATATATCGATATTTTTCCCATCACTACCCGCGACTAACCTTTACTCGGCTGTGTTTTGCTTTTGCAAGTTTAACCATGCGCCGTGCGCTCGTGACGCAACGTTTCGCAACCCTAATCATTATTTTATCTTACAAATTGTATTCATGTTGGGCTGTCGATAGGCTGTATCGACAATTTATCGTTGCGTGTGACATCACAATTTTAGTAGTTTTTTCGTTAGTTCGTTTTAGTACTACTAAGAATTAAAGAAGTCAAAAATTATGAATGTTCCAACTAAATGTGATTAATTCCTACTTTGATCTACTTATTTAATCTTTATTGCACAAAAGAAAGATACAACTGTACAACAGGCGGACTTAATGCTGTAGAGCATTCACTACCAGTCAACCTTCGGGCAAAGCAGGTAAGTTGTAGGCGGTGCAACAACGAGCACATATTATGGTACCGAGAAAAAAAAACACATAAAGATAGGACTTAATACACTATAAATACATACTTGATAGAATACAAATATATACAGCATAATTGTATGCTAACAGATGAAACTTTACAAAACAGAATCTGTAGGAATTATGATAATTATTATTACATATGCCTATTAACACTATTATCACTGCATGCGGCTGTACTCACTTGTGTTTAGTCACTACGCGCGACATGTTTCAGAGAGCTTAGGTCTCCACTCTCAAGCACTAAGCATAACATTAAACATGTCGCGCGTAGTGACTAAACACAAGTGAGTACGGCCGCATGCAGTGATAATACCTATGCCTACTTTTACTTTTGCAGTAATTATTATCTACCTAAAACATTTTTTTAAAGGAGCGTAGATATCTTATCTTCAGTTTTTTTTAATAATGTTTGTAATGAATGTTCAGCCGATTGACTTGAGTGATTTTTTTCCGCCTTATTTTACATTGCATATCTCATTGTCAGTCGCGTCAAAATCGCGAAATCTGATTTCGCCTTAAGCAATTTTTCATTAATTATGTTTTTTGAACGTGTTATGAAATATTTGTCATAATGCTGTGGTAATTTTGTCTGATTTTTTTATTTAAGTGTTAGAAGATTATACAAGTATTACAATAATAATGAGAATCACAGCTTATTTTAAGCGTCTGACGATATGTTTATTACCGATCTCATGATCCGTGCATTCGTCATTTGCAGTAATAATTAACAATTACAATACATTTATTGTTCTGAGCGGCCATTTAAAATAATGTTCTCTTTGACTAGTCATACGGAATTATGAGTTATACGTTTAATTAGTATTATAACGAGGCACAGATACATAATAAGTGAGGTTAATGTTTCATACCAATCACTACATAGTATAAAAAGAAGTGGCTTCCGCTGTCTGTCTGCTTATATCTTTAAAACCACACAACGGTTTTGGTTCGGTTTTTTTTAAATGGATAGAGAGATTCAAGAGGAAGGTTTATATGTATAAAAATTGCACCCGTGCATTGCATTAATAAGTTAACTAGTCACACTACTATATGTATAAATTATAAACTTGTATAGATGTCATATACAAAGGAAAAAGTGACCAACGCCTCCGGTGCCCAAGGCTGGATTCGAACCAGCGTCTTCTGCATTCGCGGCAGACGCGTTAACCAACTTTTTTCCTTTGTATATGAAATCTATACAAGTTTATAATAAGTTAACTCTTTTTTTTTACCAGGCATGGAATCTAGAGGTACAGAGATGAATTATTTTTCCAATTGTCACAAAAAAATAAACACTTAAGAACAACGCGACGTAGTCCTATTTTTTCATAAAAGAAACATTACTTGTCAATATCAAGAGGCATTTTCAACGTATTTTTGTAAACTGTAGATACCCAAAAATGCATGCATTGAACCTAAGTTTTTCCCCCGTACGAAAATAAATCAGCATAATCAAATAACCCAATTAACTCAAAAACGCTCGTCCACAAATCGTCAGCTCAGATGTCCGCGGTAAAGGCCACTGCCAATTAAAACTACCTCTGACGTATCGGCCATCGCGCATGAAGCTAGGTCCCTGGATGCGCTTTGTAACAGGGCCGTAGCCAGAATTGCGGTTAAGATAGGGCAGTGCTAATTTAAGGTAGGGCATAGCGAATTTTAAGGCAGGGCATTAACTTTATTTTCATACATTTTTCACCCAATTGTAGGTTTTAAGGTAGGGCATTAGTGTTTTAAGGTAAGGCATTGCCCCCTAATGCCCCCCCCCCCCTAGCTACGGCCCTGTTTGTAAAGCTTTGCATGTTTCATGAAAAAACGTTGCGATGTCCCGTTCGGATTTTGAACGTATAAGCTGTCTTCTTATGTCTTTCTTATGAAAACGAGTGGAAAATTCCAGCGCTTTTTCGTGAACGAGATGTAAAACGCTAGGGGCGTTTGTTTCGTGAAGAAGGAATTTAATATTTTTCAATTTTAACTATACTGTCATAAATGTAAATAGTTATTTGTGCATTCTAATTTAGAATGTAAAAAGTAACGAAGGACTCTTTAGCATGAGATGTTAATAATTTTGCTCTCATCGGTCACCTCACTTATACTCGACAGTGCTATAAAGAGCGCAAGAATTGCCGTTATTCAGCTAATAGCTTTATATCATGCCTACTGTTTTAGCGCCTTGTTCGTTTTGTAAATACAGCCTTGGCCAGAAGTGTTGAGCACCAATGCGATTTTCATACAAAACTGGAAAGTTTAGTCCATCGTTTCCATCTTTGTTTAAGTTATTTTGTCAATTAATTTGGGATCCATGCCGCAGGCTGACCTGTTGGACGGGGTTTTCTTTTTATAAGTGGGGTTTATTTTTTAGGTAAATTTAGATTTATATTTATTATTAAGTAGTTTTAAATTTTGTTTAGTTTAATATTAAGTTTTTAGTGTTAGTTTATTATTTTAGATTTTTAAACCTTTTTAATTATTAATTAATTTAAACTAATAGGCATTTTTTGTTGAAGTTAGTAGTAACTGCATAAAATATTTGCAATATGTCGCACCGACTAAAATTTTAATTTTTGGTACCTTCTCTTTTCATATTTTTTAAGTACCTTGAAAGTGTTATTAAGTGAAGTTTTCTATATTTATAAATAAAATATAACATTAACCGTTACCGTACATTGTTAGGATAGGGAAATAATGCTTAACATCAAAATTGTAAACAAAAAACACCTATGCTCAATACTTCTGGCCAAGGCTGTAGGTTTAACTTACACCGAGAATTTATTTTACATCATCTCGCTGTTTTAAATATTGTTTGACTAACGTGTTTGTTACATTCTGTATGGAATACGACATTGTCGGAAACGAGAGATTACCGACTAAGTTACAGGATAGAGGATGACTGAATATTTCAATAGGTAACTGGTGTAGAACTCAAAAAACGCTCGTCCGCAAATCGTCAGCTCAGATGTCGCGGTAAAGGCCACTGCCAATTAAAACTGCTTCTGACGTATCGGCCATCGCGCATGAAGCTAGGTCCCTGGATGCGCTTTGCTGAGCTTTAATTCCGTTTTAAATTCTTTTAAGGTATAAAAATATTGATCATACTTATTTGACTAGAATTTCATAGCTATAAAATTCTGATCTGAATAAGTCACGTCACTTAACAAGCTTTTATAAACATCAAATCGTTAATACATTACGACTACTTAGGGCTATATTCTAACTTTAAAACACGTTTAGACACGATACAACTTGAATACAACTGCAATGAACTAACTAGGCTAAACGTCTGAACCATAAATATCAGAATTTGCTTGAAACATATTCCGATGCAACTTCAATACAACTTTAATATTTATTGGTTGATTATTTGTTGTGTGTTGGAGTTATTTTTGGGATAGACTGTGTTATTAATGTATTGTTTACGTATTTTAGAATTAAAACACGATATAGTGACTTATACATTATTTAGTTACGAAATTCTGGATTGAATAATCATATAAACCTTGTTATAACAATAATATCAATGTTAAAACTTTCTGATGTTAAACTTAGACCTACTACACGGACGGATGGAGATGACATATTGCTGAAACGTGATTAGAATAGGATTAGAATTGACTGATCTGACATATACTTACGTCAAAATTAGAATCAATTGACAACTCCATCGTATACTCAACGCATTTCAGTAATAACTGAAATAGCTTTAGTATCTAACGAACAGTTCTTAAGATAAGGTTGCCGAACGAATTCTGGGCTTCACTGGGCCGTGGTATAAAACATTAGGAAGATGATGACCATCTAAAGAACCCTAAAAACTTGGGCGAAAACTTTTATCGCCAGACGAGTAATAATATAGGTCTACCTGTAAAATACCTACCTACCTAATATACCCGTCGGTATACCTATACCTACCTGCGCCGTGAACTATCCAGCCGGCCGCACTCCCTGTCGGCTCGTGAGGGCAAGGACCGGGGTTCGATGCCTTGGCTGAATAGGTACACTTTGCTGTGCCAGTACACAGTCGCAAAACAGTATGGCAAGGATCATTCTTGTGATTCTACTGTACTCTACTAACGGGACTATGTTAAAAACTGTAATTTTAAGCAATGACTGAACTAGTAACTTGATTTCTACCGGCTAGCCTAATTTTTAAAGATTTTAATACATGTCACGAAGACCATGTTACAATCCTGGAGTTGCAGGCGTCCATAAGCTACCTTGACTCACCATCAGGGAGACTGTATGGTTGCTGACGTGGCATAAGAGGAAATCCAAATGCAAATATACCAAATCTGCTATATAATTTCCTACTGGATATATTGTAATGATTGAGGATTCCACTATAACAAGATATGGCTAGAGTAGAAGACAACCTGCAAATTTTATCAATAAATCAGCAACCTGCAAGCTGAATAACACGCCAGCTTTATATTTTTTGTTCACGGAAAGAAATAAAATACAACTATACTACCAGAACAATAAGTAAATGAGATTTTTGTAACCGGTACTACAATATTGCTAGGAATACTACTCTATTTTATCGTACTATATCTTGAATTGAATAGAATTATTCAAAAAATAATACAAATAAAAAATAAAATGTATATTTTTTTATTTCAGTAAAAAATAAGTTACATTCATAAGAACTTAACTACTAATCTTAAATTATACAGATTTAATTAGTTAAGGAGTCTCTACAATAATATCAATTGGTAATACTTAATATGGTTTAGTTATTTATAATATGTGAGCAATTGTCCCAGAATTCACTAGATTTCTCGTTCAGATTTGTATCACGAACAGGACTCTTTCTCCTTGTTCACACGTTTATTTATTAAATGCGGCCTACTGTTTTCATAAACCCCACTGCGCTCATGATCTGTGCGCGGCGGATCAGGGATGCGTTGGGTCTTTTAAAAACAGATCGCAAATAAAACAAGACCTCGGCCACGGTACCTTGAACTCGGTCGAGGTTCGCTCCGGACCTCTGTGCTTAAAACGGCTTATGTTGAATTGCATGTAATGTGTGTGTTATATAAATGGGCAAACAGGTAATATAATTCATTGTATTTATAAGGTCATATAAAGTTTAATTATATTCTTTGAAATGGTCTATATTTAGTTTTACCTAAGGACTGTTTTTTGTGTTTTGTCTTAAATGGGGCAAAAAGAGGTTTGACGTAGACATACAAGATTATTTCACCTCGCGTCGAGTATATGTCGAAATTTATACGAAAATCACCTTGAGTTTATCAAAAGTTTATATAATCTATATTCAATTGAGGGAATGCAACCCTGGTTTTTTCGACTCACTAGTGGTTGGTTTTTGTTAGCTTGAGTACACGTCACATGACTTCACATCATGTCGAATATAGACCGTAGATTATACGACAATCACTGGAGCTTATCAAAAGTTTATATAATCTAGTCCCACTAGCAATTGGTTTTCACATTTCATATGACTTCACATCATGTCGAATATAGACCGCGGATTATACGACAATCACTGTGAGCTTATCAAAAGTTTATATAATCTATATTAAGTCCCACTAGCGCTGGGTTTTTGTTTGAGAACACGCCATATGACTTCACATCATGTCGAATATAGACCGCGGATTATACGACAATCACTGTGAGCTTATCAAAAGTTTATATAATCTATATTAAGTCCCACTAGCGCTGGGTTTTTGTTTGAGAACACGCCATATGACTTCACATCATGTCGAATATAGACCGCGGATTATACGACAATCACTGTGAGCTTATCAAAAGTTTATATAATCTATATTAAGTCCCACTAGCGCTGGGTTTTTGTTTGTCTTGCTCGAGTCCGTGGTGGCAGGTGGCGAGTCGGCTCACCGCATGCACAGGGTGTTCTGAAACGAAAACTATGGTTAATATTTATAAAATAAGGTATTAATAAACTTTTTAATTATTTTCAACATCTACATACGGACCAACTATGGTTTTAAGGTTTTAAGTTGAAAGCTTTGTTATTTAAAAACCGTGATCTTTTGAATTATTTTCGACTTGCATTGAAGAGTCCATTGTGTCCTGCTTCAAATAAAAAAAAAGTTGTGATGTATAATTTGTCTTGGTTCTTTTCCATTCCGTGTTCTTTAACTATGACCCAGTCTTATTTACCTTAAGTATATATTCCTTACGATGTCTGATGTACGATGATCAGAATTTAAATTATACCTACTTATTTAAACTTTAAAGTAATCGCAAAGTCAAGACAAAAAAATGAACCTAGCTTTTATTTCGTATTTTCACAATAATCAATTCTGTTATAATTTTCATAAGTGCTTGCTGCACTAAAACCTAAAATGCTGGCAGTAATATATGCTATTATTACCAGATATAAATATGATTATGCCTATTCACAATCATGTTGTTATCACTAATGTAGATAATCGTGCACTTATGTGGTCTTGCTACCTTCATATTATGTAAATTACGTGATCAGGTAATCACGGTAGTTATATTTATATATTTTTACAATGATAAAACTAGTTAAATATTCATTTAACTAACTTTATTAGCTATAAAGGTAAATTCTTTTTTTCTTTTCATAAATTAAAATTGGTGTATATTAGTAATTATATCTTAGAAAAAATGTATTCATTATTGATCTCATATTATTGTAGGTGGTGATACTTCACTCGTAGAAGTATTTTCCAAAAAATAATTTTTCGCCACACCCTGTGTCAGCAATTACCTCGCCAGAGTTGCTGGATGCAATTAGCCCTAACACTGAAATCGCATTATTGGTCGCAGAAAAAGGAGCAACCTGTATATTGAAAAGTTCGGTAAGTAAGCGCGCTTTTTCAAATAATGGTTCCGTTTGCAACTAAAGAACCGTATTCACAGAAATAAGACTGTTTTAATCACACTTGCTTATAATGCGTACAATTACATCCAGGCGTAGCGGGAGTTATATGAGTTACTTATTCCTTAGGAAAATATGAACTTTTTTTTATCATTATTCACTTTTTTATGTAATTTTGTATTACATTTATTGTAAATGGTGTTTTATTACACTTATGCCACTAACACTCGCTCTCTTATATCGGGTGTTGCCTGTAACACAAGCAAAAAATAAAAGCATAGATTTTACGCCTCAAACAATGAAACTTTTAATTTGTTCAACTTTTTAAAATTACTAGATTGTCTCTTTTTCATACAAACTAAACAGTATTTTCAATGTACGTTAAAATCCGTTTAATTGACATTGCTTATCAGTCTTGTCACCCTACAGACAATCAATTTCGGAATACATTGCGTGTTCGAATAAACTTTAAAGCGTCCTTAAAATCAAACTACTTACAAATTATTTTTAAAAGTCAGCGAACTAACGTTGTCTGACCTTGTTTGGGGAGTAGAATCGACGTTTTAATGTATTGCTCCTATTATAGGAAACACCCGGTATACTAAATTAGTACAGAAGTGTATGTGTGTTGGCCACGAGTTGCCTAAAACTCTTAATTCACACAACTTTTTTGGACCCGGGATTATCCTTAAACTATGTCCGGACACGGGTATGTCCTTAAACTACGTCCGGACACGGGTATGTCCTTAAACTACGTCCGGACACAGGTATGTCTTTAAACTACTTCCGGACACAGGTATGTCTTTAAACTACGTCCGGACACAGGTATGTCCTTAAACTACATCCGGACACGGGTATGTCCTTAAACTACGTCCGGACACGGGTATGTCTTTAAACTACGTCCGGACACAGGTATGTCTTTAAACTACGTCCGGACACGGGTATGTCCTTAAACTACGTCCGGACACAGGTATGTCTTTAAACTACGTCCGGACACAGGTATGTCCTTAAACTACGTCCGGACACGGGTATGTCCTTAAACTACGTCCGGACACGAGTATGTCCTTAAACTATGTCCAAAAAGAGGTATGGGTACTGCGAATGTCATCTCGCTATGTGTGGTAGGGCACAGCACAGCGAATGTCATCTCGCTCAAATCTGGAGCAGAGCCCGACTGGGGAAGTACCTCCACCTTGCAGAAAACCACAGCCAAATAGCACTAGACCCATAGTGTTCTGTTCCTGCTGGTGAGTAAGGTTCCCAAAGAGCTCAAAGAGGACCCAGTGTGTTGACGACGAGGGACCCTCTTGTTCCTTTAGCCGTCAACACAGTGAATCCTCCTTTTTGTAAAGGTTCGGCAACGCGTATGTTACTCCACTGGAGTTGCAAGCGTCCATAGGTTACGGTAGCTGCTTACCATCAGGCGGGCCGTATGCTTGTTTGCCACCGTCGTGGTATATAAAAAGGATCCCTAAAACCGCCAAACTCAGGGTTCAGCAAGCTAGTTCGCCACCGTCATCCGAAAGTTCAGGAATGTTTTTCTTTAACCAAAAGTTTTCAACTGGGAAGATGAAATATGGGTGTGTTTTTGCGGATAGAGAATTGAAGCTACCTTTTATAACGATAGTTGGTGGTTTTTTGGGGAAAGCTGTTTTTAATGATCGTTTGATTTATGAAAGAATAAGATCTTCCAGATTCGGATTCTTTCTTTTTTCCAATAAGATGGGACATAAATAAAAGCGATAGAAACTAGACGGTAAGACGTCAGACTTTCAATCCGGAGGTCTCGGGTTCAAACTCCGGCTGGTACAACTGAGTTTTTCGGAACATATGTACCTACAAAATATCATTTGATATTTACCAGCCGCGGCAGACGCTTATGCCGAAGGAAAACATCGTGAGGAAACCAGACTTAATCCCAATAAGGCTTAGTTCCCCTCCGGGTTAAAAGACCAGCAGACAGTTACTTTCATAAAAACTAAATCCTGCGCCAATACTTGAGATTAGGTTGCCAAGCGGACCCCTGGATCAAATTAAGCCGTGCCTGAAAGAACAAACGTTAGGAGGATGATAACTTAGTTTCAAGATACCTAAGGAGTCTTTACATAGCACTTTAACGTGAAAATGTAAAATTATAACTTTTTATGCAAAGTCGGTCAAAACTGCACTTTAAAACGCATCCGATCGCGAAGCTTTTGAGCTTAAAACGTAAGCTTTCACTTGCCCAAAGTTCAATTAGCTTATTCTGAAATTTGATTGCGAAGTTCTAGAACGAAACTTTATGAAGTAAAGTTTAAGTTGAAAGCTGCTGAGACTTATGCGGACGTTAAGCTTTTCACTATCGATTTTTCATCGGTGGTGAACAAGCAAACGGACCGTCTCATGGAAAGCGGTTTTCGTTGCCTATGGACGTTTGCAACTCTAGGGATATAACATGTGCGATGTCTTCTCTCTGAGCTGAAAAGCTGTACCTATAGAGTATACTCTTGTTATGAAGAAAAACTGTGTACTGTACACTCTTGTCTTTCTACAATAGTCATATCAATAGAAATCATATAATATACTTCTGTTGCCTTTACAGTACCTTAAAGTAGTGATTTTACAGTAGGGTTTAGAGTCGAAATTTGGGTTTCAACATACACTTTTGCCCTTTCCTACTTAATCTACACTGAAATATTCTTTTTTATACTCGGCGACTGTAATACTTGAATTGAGATTGTGTTGGCGGAACTACTAGCGCATACTTTACGATAGAGCTTGTATGGTCGCATATTGTAGAACCATAACAATCACAGAAAGGATTTCATTTCATTTCATTTATTCAGTCACAATATACATTGTATATGAATAATAATAACAATTAATAATTACAAAAAAACATTCAAGTAGGAATCTAAATATCATGCAAGTCCAACATTTACAATACAAAAGGGCTTAATTAATATTTACAATATTTACATAACTCATAACTCATATGTCAATTTTTGCAATTCAAAATTAGGTCAGGCACAATAAATATAATGACGATTAAACAGTTAACAAAAATAGCGAATTATTAAACTAATTAGAATTAATATCGATTATTTTCATCCATAAAGTCCTGGACAGAATAATAGGACTTCTTTAAAAGAAACGACTTAAGTCTTGAATTGAAAATACGACTGTCTACTATGCATTTCATCTCGATTGGTAACTTATTAAATAATTGAATGGCCTGAAAACAAGCAGCGTGTTTTGGTATATTGAATTTAGGTATCATTTTGTCAGGAATGTCTTTTCTTCTAGACGAGAGCCTGTCCTCTCTTTCGCTCTGGTTTTCAATCTGATTTAAATGTTTTATAAAGTCAGAGAGCAGGACAAGTATGTACAGGGACGGCAATGGCAAGATTCTAAGTTCGGTGAAATGGTCCACACAGGAGTCTCTTTGCGAGATGCGAACTATAACTACGAATGGCTCTTTTTTGCATCTTGAATGCCGAGTCTACATTGTATTTATAACCGTTTCCCCATAGTTTAATACTGTATCGTAGTTTTGATTCTACCAAGGCGTGATATACCATCTTCAGGTGTTTTTTTGTCACTTCGTCTCTCATACTACGGAGTGCATAACAAGCAGAACTTATCGACATGTTTACTTGATGTACTTCATGTTTCCAGTTTAATTTTGAATCTATATGTATACCCAAGAATTTAACAATATCAACTTGATCAATTTTGACTCCATTTAATTTAACATCTAAAGTATCCGACTTTCTCGTTGTCGCTGAAAAAAGTATTGCGCTTGTTTTATTGGTATTTAATTTCAAATTGTTTATTCCAAACCACGTATTGAAAGCCGCGAGAGACGCGTTTACTGCTTCATTTAACTGTGTCATACCTTTTGCCGAAATAACTGCGTTTGTGTCATCAGCAAAAACAACAACTTTTATAAGCGGCATTTGCTTATTTATGTAGAAGATCAAATCGTTTATAAATACGACAAAAAATAATGGCCCCAAAATAGATCCTTGCGGTATTCCTCTCTTTATGTTGATTATATCCGATTTGTACACTCTTTCGGTACCACATTCAATAGCTTTTAGTTCCACAAATTGTTTCCTGTTAGTAAGGTAGGATTCGTACAGTTTTAAAACCTTTCCCCGAACTCCATAGTGCTCCAATTTCTCTAACAGTATTTTGTGATCCACCATGTCGAAAGCGGAGCTTAGATCAAGGAATAATCCCGCTACTTTTTCTTTATTATTTATTGCTTTTACTACGTCTTCGATTAAGGCGTCCGTAGCTTCACGAGTGCCAACACCTCTGCGATACCCAAACTGTCTGCCATGTAACGCATCACATTTATTAAGGTGTTTTTGTAGGCGCGATTTCATAATTTTCTCTAATATTTTAGACATAGCTGGTAAAAGTGATATCGGTCTAAAATTTTTCGGATCACTTTTTATCCCTTTTTTATAAATTGGCAGTACTTTTGCTATCTTCAATTGTTCGGGAAAAATACCAAATTCAAAACATTCGTTAAATATTTCCGCAAGTGGTTCGGCAAGTATGTCCGCGTTGTCTTTCATAACTGTTATAGAAATTTCATCATATCCTACAGAAGTTTTAGGAGCCATTTCTTTTAACAATTTCCATACTTCAAGGGGAGTAACTATGTCAAAATCCATGTTATATTCCATTCTTGATGTACATTTTTTAAGCAAATCTACTGCTTGAGGAGTAGTGTTAGCCACATAGCCGTTACTGTGATCGAAGTATTTCAAAAATATGTCTACTTGTTCTTGTGGATCTGCTATCACTTTATTTTCTGTGCGTAGTATTAAGGTATCTTGTGATTTTATTTTGGTTTTGGTTTTGTTTCTATGTCGGTTCACAACTTGCCATATAGATTTACTCAAATTGTCAGCTTTAGCTATTTCTCTTTGAATCGCAAGCTTTTTCGCATTTCTAATTATTCGTTTGTAGATTGTAAAATACTTTGATCGATAATTTCGTATACTTTCATCACAATGTAATTTGTCCATTGTATTCAAGAATTTCCATACAATATTGTGAAACTGTTGTCGGGCCCCGCATTGCGCGCCCCGCGTGTCGCCGACACATCCAGCGGGAGATCGAAGTTAGTCAATTATATAGAAGCAGCTGGTTATGCACGGCATTCGTCGAACTCAATTCTTACCGGCTTGCACTCGTAGAAAAACTATTGTGTGCAACGGTACATAATTAGGTCTTAAAATTCTCGGGTCTGTTTTTACAAAATTCGGCTTCGCCTCATTTTGTAACTTCGACCCTCGAATCTTAAGAACCCTTATTATGTAACTGTTGCACAAAATACTATTTGTTACCAGCAACCAAACTAGTTAAAGTTAAGTTACTAAAATTAACTTTTGGGACTTCAGAACTAAGGCTTCTTACCAAAGTATTTCGTTATTTATACGTAAACTTTGAGTTATAATCAAATAAACTTTATTAATTTTTTAACAAATTTTGGTTATTTGATAAAATAGCCGAAGGTGTTCGCTTGTTCTTTTTTTCAGCATAAGATTGTAGAAATAAAAATACCTTCACACTCTTAAGTTAGTTTACTGAATAAAATCATAACATATTTTCTAAATCACTATACTTACGACATGTTCTGAATTTAACCCGTCAAACTTAACTGTTTCGAGTACCTACTGATTTAAACTCAAACGATATTTACTCATTATATTGACAAAAACGGTACTTAACCTACAATTACTTTTTGTTATTTTCCTGACGTCATTAACAGTTTCATAACTCTAAAATTACCTTTCTTTAATATTCAATTGATCCCATACTAAGGGACCCATCGGCGCCAAGCACTAACCGATCGTTTAGCAATCCACGATTACCAAACCGATATTATCTTACTACGATTAATGGTAGGGCCTTTATCCAATGTCTACCACAACCCAGTCCCTTTATATCCTATCTGACTTTATTTTCCAATCCATTTTGAGCTTTAAAACTAGGTTTCCACGCTTCAATTTTCAAAGACTATTCGGTTACCGTCACATCTATACTCAGTTCAGTTGATTTTAGACTATAACTCAGAGTGATTTGGTTGTTTTTGGGTTGTAATGCATGTTTTCTAAATAATAGGCTATGCGCAGAGTCAGTTGTAAGTCCTCAGGGGACAATAGGTAGGTCTGCAGCCGATATTTCTCGAAAACGAGACAATTTGAGGTATAGCTGGGAATAAATGCATCAGGGTACGTGTTCATTATTAGAGGAGAAGGTAAATGTAACAGCGTTTGACATTTTCTAAGAAGTTTCTACGTTGAATCATAATAAACATATTAAATGCGATAAACATGTTTTCAACTATTAATTGGAATAATATTATCGAACAATCTGTCTACTTACATAGAATGTTTATGTTCTAAGAAATAATGATAAACTTAGGTACCTACCTAATTTTTTTTTATTACCCACTCCTATTAATTCTACTTATTTTGGAGTTTTGTATCTAGGTTCATATGCATTCTGGACATTTGAACCAAAATCTAGTTAAAATAACTACCTACATTTTTAAATCAAAATAATATCAAGTAAGATAAGTTTACTTTTACTTTAAATTTTTGGTTTTAAGTTTTACTACAATGTGATCCGCTACGATATAATTAGGAACATCATACGTAAAAAAACCTAATGAGACAGAAAGATGGACAGACCTTATAAGGCTTCCGTATTTAGACTAAGAAACTCTAAAAAGTATTGACTTCTTAACACTAGAACAGTCGCTTATGGGTCTATTGGACCCGGTGACCTTCATAACAGCCAATAACATTTTTGTTGGGTATCGCGCGACGTTGCCGTTCTTAGTACCTTCCCGCAAAAGTGTCGCGCGTCGGTTCGTCACCGCGCGAGTCAGTCTGCGCGACGCGCTCGCGAGCGATGGACGTCTAAAGTGTGTATGGGTCTGCTGGACCCAGTAGCGACCATTTGCGTTCGTAATATTTTAGACGAATGGGTCTACTGGACCCGGGAGCGACTAATTACGCAAGTTGTATTTACATTATCTTCAGTGCTAATCTTTCCAAAGTTTATCGTTTTTCTAGCATTCAAGGTGGTTATATATAGAGCTCTATTAGAAAAAGAAATATAAGATTATATAAATGAAGAAAAAGAGAATTAAGACTGTTCCGAAACTGAAGACTGTGTAGAAGAAAGTGATCATAATACCGACTCTGAACAAGATGATAACAACTATATTTTTGTATACATTATGATCTCTTTTTGTGATATTTGTTAAGGCAATAGTAATAGTTTAAGAAAATATAAAAAACGAAACAAAGTACTCAGACTTATTAAAGTTATTAGCATAAGTTTTAAAAGATGTGAAAAAACCGTGAAAAACGTAGGTATTTTTTGAAATTATTAAAATATTGTGATAATTGGCTATTAATAAATTGTTGATTACTTTATTATGATTGTTTTATGCTATTTTTAGGAAATTTATCCTTATATCCAATATATTTGAATAGTTTTCAATTTAGGCGGACATGATGGACTGGGTCCAGTGGACCCCATAGCGACTAAAAGTGTTCGAAACTAGGGCGCGACTGTTCTAGTGTTAAACTGATCCTCAGTCCCCAGCTAATGCACGATTCCATAGACACAAACCTTTTCCGTAATGCTGTCACAAAAACCCCGTCACAAAAGTTTTCACTGAGTTAAAACGTAAATAAAAAATATATAACCATCCCTTTGTATCAAATATGCATAATTAAAGAGTTTAATACTCGCCGAAATAATATCCCGTCAGTTTGTAATAAAAAGAAGAGACAAGTATGGATGGCCTCAGGCGGCTTGCCTTACAACGAGACCCATGAATAATTCTAGTGTAAGGCCGAGACATAACTAGTATTTTTACTTGTTGAAATACTAGGTAAAATACTTGCTGAATAAAGCTACTCGTAAAGACAGGTATGCATGGTCTCTGGCGGTCTTAGAACGAGAGTATTTGTATTTTTGTTGAAATATTAGGTAAAGTACTTGATAGTATTTTAATGTAAAATGAGAATTCACTTAAAGAGTTTAACACAGTTAAGGTAAGAAAGAATATTAAACGTATTGCGAAGCAGTCAGATTTGGATTTTATTTTTCATTTTAATTATACAATAGGCAGGTACATGTCTGTCTCTCAAGCTGTTCTGATATGCCTTCTTAAAGAACTACGCATTGTTGTATATAGTATCTTTAATGTATTAGTATTACTGTTTTGAAAAAATAAGTCCCGCCGAGTTTCTTGCCGGTATTAAGTAATACTTCTCGGGTCAGAGGTGTAGGGTTAGAACCAGTGGTAGTTTCTTTTTCTCTCTGACGTTCATAAGTGCAATGTAATGTGCCTAAATTGAAGAATAAACATAGGTATTTATCTTTTTTTTTACTGAGAAACTTGGTATGGACATTGCACCTTGATTTGCAAAGTAGTCCATATTTGACATTAATATACCTCAAACTTTTTACTAATAAGCGCTCACTTAGGTAGGGCTAACTAACAATTTACAGGATGCGATCTCGTGTCGTATCACGTTGCGACGCCGTGGCGTGGAAATCTACGACATCCATACTTTAATTGAATCATGTTCAATATTTACTGATTACGTCGTAGATTTTCACGACACGAGGTCGGATCATGTAATTTTGTTTTAATTTTTAACTATTAGTACCTTTGATAGCTACACTAGCAACTGAGAACATAGCAAGCTTCACTCCCCTCGTTACATCCGTCGATGGAGTCTTCGCTCCGCAAATGTCCAACTTTATCAAACATCTCGGTGAAGCCATCGCTGACCGGTGGCAGAGACCCCTTAGTATTGTATTGGGCTGGGTAAGATCCAAAATTATAATTTCGATAATACGAGCCACCAGCATATTGTGTATCCGTGGGACACGTCACAGATTCAAATCCACCCAACATTTCTTCAGTTTCATCGACGGTGCTGCCCTACCCAGCCCGTCTACCTCTGCCCTGCACTAATGCCACGTTTTTGTTGTTGGCTAATGATTAATTAAAATTGTAACACTATTTTACGTTAAATAAATCATTTGAAAACTGAGAACATAGGTCCCTTCATCGCAGCATTCGCAAATGTGCCTCATTATATTATTAGGTAAGTATTTTTTCAAATTACCTAGTATTTTTACCTAGTATTTTCCTCATAGTACCAGGATAACTATCGCAACTATATTCAGAATGATACATCGAAATAGGGTTGTCATGTTTGTCTGTTGATTTGGGGCGTTTAGACCCGATCGGCCGATAGCGAAATGTCTGGAGATGAAATTATATTTTAGTTTTGTTTTCTTTCGCAAATATTTTTCCTGTATATCAGAATAATAAATTTCGGTTCAAAAGGTATTTTTATGAAGGTAAAACATGTAGATTGTTGGAGAACGTTTTTATTATGAATATGATAAATTTGGACAGTGTTTTTTTTACAAAACACCAACTTTAACATTGAATAGCAAATCCAATGATTTTTAATTTTTTTTTGGTGTCCAGCCTTGGGCACTGGAAGCCTAGGTCACTTTTTCCTTTGAATATGACATCTATATAAGTTTAACTTTAACATTTATAGTAATGCAAAATTCTTGAATTTAAACTTTTGTGAGACATATTAATAATATTAGTTAACACTGCAGTCGATGACTGAGTCGATGGCGCGGCGCCGTAACGACGGGTTGTGAATCGGTTCGCCTAGCACTCTTAGTGCTTGAGCATGGAGACCTAAGCTCTCCGAAACATGTTGCACGTAGTGACTAAACACAAGTGAGTACAGCCTTATGAAGTGATAATAATGCTAAATTGATATTTTTAAGCAAAATAATTAATAAAAATTAAAATTAGCATAATTAAAAGCATTTAAAGTAGTTTTGTAATTATTTATAACCTAGCAGTTATGCAATTCAAATTTTGAAATAAGAGATAATAGGGTATTTTACGGATAGGTTAATAGGTACGAGTGGATACACCATAGAACACGATTCCCGTCGGCTTGCCTAATTTTCAGGCACCTGAGTAGTTTTTATACAGCTTATGAATAAATTTTAAGCCAAATTAACTCTGGTTGGCCAAATAAATATTTTTACCCACCGCCACTGATCGGTACATTTATTTTTTCAGTGAACCATTGATACTATCTTAATTTGTACACAAATAGCTTTTTGGCAGGGCTTGACGTTAAACTTACATTAAGGCGTTTGTTGTCCTTCAAATGACTTTGACTTTTATTGATTTCACATTGAAAAAAAAACCGGCCAAGTGCGAGTCGGACTCGCGCACGAAGGCTTTCGGAAATCGTGTCTCTTGTACAGTCGACCAAAAATGTGGTCTACCACCCTACGGTTGAGGTTCGTTTGAACGTCATGAGACAACAAAGTCGTGCATGTTTTAAACTCCGTTAGAAATGTCAACCTTAGCGATCGTTAGATCTCGCAGAAACCTTTGTCAAAACTGGTAGACCACTTTCTTGGTCGACTGTACGGGAGTCCCTGAAATATTAATTTTATTCTGGGTTTTATTATTGTTGTTATAGTGGCAACAGAAATACATCATCTGTGTGAATTTAAACTGTCTAACTATAACGGTTCATGGGATACAGCCTGGTGACAGACAGACAAATAGACAGACAGACAGACTGACAGACAGACAGACAGACAGAAAGACAGACAGAGAGACGGACGGACAGCAAAGACTTAGCAATAGGGTCCCGTTTTTACCCTCTGGTTACGGTACCCTAAAAAAACGCAGTCTTCCCGGACGTGCAACTAACGAACATAAAGATAGTAATTTTATTACGTGCTATAAAATTAAATTATTCTGAAGGTGATAGAAGAGTTATTTGTATGCAATGTTGTATTTCATGCGACCTTTGGTGAAAAACTCCAAACCATTTTCCACAACTTAGTCACATTGATACATAACTTGTCTCAACCATCTTGAGCATTTTTGCAACAAATTTTATTCTAAGTCTTACTTTGCGTAATTTACTTAAAAACATTGTTTAGAAGGGTAATTTAGGGGTCGTGTAGCAAGCAATCAAAGCATGATACACAATCCCATACTGAACAACTTTTACTATTAAAAAAAAAAAAAAAAATTTTTCAGATATCTGAGATCCATAAATTGTTAGTTACACATATACAACTACATTAGCAAACTAATATTAACTGAAAGCCTAAATTTATAACTTATTTTAATTTTTTATAGGGAAACTATGGGACCAATTCCGAAATCGTGAAAAAACTACCCAGGAACAAATTTTGCAAGCCTACTTTTTTTTCAACTTTTATCGTGTAATAACTAAAGGGTACCAACAAAATTGAAGTGTACCAAATCCGTTATCATGATAACTCATCATAAACCAAACAAAATGTATTATTCATTTTCTGAATAACTTTTTTCCGTTCGACATAAATATCATTTATTGGCAATTAATTAGGTACTAATAAATTAATGTAGAAATAGTATTATGTATTAAGTTAGATAGATAGATAGGTAGATAGATAGTTTATTAATCAAAAAGTGAACATGAAGTTATACCAAGCCCTGCAAAACTGTTTCCACAGTTTGTCTGCAAGTGAGATAGTTAATTACATATTTAATTACTTAAAGTTATTCTACTTGCTATGCTACGTATTTATTGCTTGTACAGTCAGTATCAGACACATCGCATCAGCCAGAGTAGCCAAATAGTTCGTAACACCAACAAAATCAAAAAGTAAATCTAATTTGGATGCGGTTTTATAACAAACACAAAAATAAAGCTTTAGTTAAAAAAAACTGACGTAACGTAACTAACCCGGAACGTATTTAAATCTAATCCTTCAATTCATAGAAAAATCCAAACGATCTCTGACATCCGGCCAAATTAACTGTGTACTCCATTATTCCAAAATAATTCTTACGCCTTTTACTTAAGATGCTTTACAAATGTATTCTGAAAATAGATGGTATCAAAATGTCAAACGAAGATTCGAAGAAATTGATGTAATATTTTTTAGACAAGTATTCGTGGTATCGATAAATATTGCTTTAATGGGTTTAAGAAAAGTAACTATTTGACAGTTAGATTACGGATGTTTTTCAATGGTTTTCAGGTGTGTATTTCTGAATTGATTTAGATTGCTATATGTGTAAGGCGATTGCGAGCCAAAAACCGGTAGAGATTTTGGTACATTCTAACTTTAAAATCGTTAATAATACATTAAAATACTATTTTGATCACAACTCCAACACACAAGAATAATCAACCAATATTCGAGTTATATTGGAGTTGCAACGGAATAGTTGCCTAAACGTAGCCGTCTTCTACTAAAATATTGTATTTTATACAATCGCGACGTAATGAAGAGCTTTTCAGTCGAATGCCGTGTTTAGGCCACGAAGATACCGAGTGCCTAAGTAAGGTGCGAGATTTAAAAGCTTAATTATGTCACTATTTATTTTATTTTATTTATTCAATTCAATAACAATACATTGATTGTGTATTGTTTACAATACTTTTTCTAATAGTAGTGCTCAAAATAGGTCTTTCTTCATGTCGGTTCCTCATTACTGAGGATCGTGACGACTTGATTTAGCAGCTTTGGTGATATGTCTCTATCGGTCTCTATCTGCTGATACCGGTTGTCCTCTTACTTTGGTCATGTTATACGTCGAGGTGATGAAAGCATGGAAAAAGCGCCCCCCACCAACTAGATGTCTGAGTCTGACAAAGTTAAAAAAAGCCAGGCAGGCAAACTCCATCAAGCGGTGAGAGCTACGAGAGATCGAGACCGATGGAGACATATCAAAATAGGTAAGCCGGTAATAATCGAGTTCGAAAAAATGCCTTGCCTGCTGTCTCTATACAATTTAGTAACTTCAATCTCCTGTTGGACTGTGCTGGCATTTGGTAGAGGAGGACGCTGTCATCCTCCACGAACGTGCTATTATTGTATTAAAATCCATTTTAGCATCGTCGGCGATGCTGAAACACGTGACCATAAAAGCTCCATCGAAAAATATTCGCTAGTAGTTCGTTCTACAAAGTCTCAATTCAAGCATTATAGTCGACAAGTAGAATAAAATATAGGTACCTATTATTGAATGTATATTATAGAGGTATATTAATCGAGATAACGGTGTCATCAAAAGAATTTGCTTACGTATTTATTTACAGAAAACGATAAGAAAATAATTGAAGAAGTAATATAACATATAGCTATATTCACCTTGGTGATAAATGTGACCAGAAGGCCTTTGGCTGCTCACTCAAGGCTCGGATAAGGAGTGAGTAAACGTGCGGTTTGCTGCGAGCGGAGTTAAAATATATTATTATTTTTGTAGAATTACGAGGAATTTACTATGTGTATTTGTTTTGACGAGTTTCCTATGTTCCCGTTTTAAATCGTTTTTTTAATGTTAATAACCATGTTAGTTAAAATCATTTTGAACACCCGCTTAGTTACTTTTGCTGCTGACTGTACATGAATTGCATACTTTAGCACTGATTTAGACTTTCACGGTTTTTACTCATAATTATTTGTAATAAACGGGACTTAACCGCGTATATGATTTTTAAATTACCTTCGACGTTTCGAGGACGACATTGTCCCCGTGGTCGCGAAGAAAGACTGGCTCCAGTCCCGTGGGTTAAGTCCCGTTTATTACAAATAATTATGCATACTTTAGCATTTGCACAAATAGTGAAAACAGGTTAACTTATACAGAAATTAGTGATATTCTAAGTAAAAAGGCACCATTTGATAGTCGGCGCTTATGCTTTTAGAGCATCAGTACAATTGAATCAGTACAACATATAACAAGCGCTTTCTCCAAGCGGTACCTTTTCTTAAAAGTGACACAATAGTCATTTATTATTGAGTATACTTAGATCATTATGCAGATGTTATATCAAAGCAACCCATAGCAACACATTTGTAACAATTACGCTATTTTACAAACATACTTATCTTATCAATATTTGACCGTCTGGACGTGTTATTTACAACAACATAACCTCACAAAGTTCAGTAGTAGGCATTTTGTTTACACTATATACTGTAAACACGATAATAACCACGTTATTCGGTTAAAAACTTCGCAAAGTTTACTAAACATGATTTTATAGGTAGTAAAATTAAGATACGTGTTGTTTATAATCTGGGTAAGAAGCCGTGTCAAAATACGTAGGGTCAGGTGTTGGACAGTGACACAGGCAACAATAATGCTTTACGCCAAATAAGCGCAATAGCAAATCCACTAAGATGTATAATAAGATTTAAATTTACGATCTTTTCCTTTGTATGTCAAAGAAAGAGAAACTTACCGAACAAATATAGGTCCGTGCGTGAACAGGATATACAATTACAACGCATAAGTATTGCAGTTCAGCGAGGAAATGCTGCCAGCGTCCAGTAGTTTTTTTTTTTAAATAAGTTAATTTTAGGTCGTATTTACATAGTTTATTTAAGTTTTTTTTCATGTACCTATCTTGTACCAATAAATATAATACTTTTCCTAAAAAAAATACAATTACAAGCTCAAAACTGTATAAAATGTATGTACATACAATATTGTATGAAAATCCTTTCTACCATCGCCAGCGCCACAATATGGACTATAAAAAAGTTCTATCGAAAAGTATGCGCTAGTAGTTCCGTCTACACAATCTCAATTCAAGTATTACAGTCGACGAGTATAAAAACATACCCCTAAAAGTCATCCTCTAATATAATTAAAAATGTTGGATTATTTGAAACCTTTACCCATTACTGACTGAGTAATTAACTTTGTACATTCTGTAAGCGAATATTTCAGATATCTCTTTATTGCAACACTGTGTCAAGAAAACAAAAATATATTCACTAAAAATATCCCTCACAATATTTAAATGCAAACTACATTTTACCCACACATAAAATCCCTAAAATAACCAAATATTATCAACGAACTCACTGCAGACCCAAGTTGGTTTATAAATAATCTTAAAACCAAAACACTATGAAATATTCAAGCAATTTAAAAATAATATCCCACATATCAGCAACAACATATCAAGTCACCCTGTATATTGCCATCATGAGTACGGATCAAACGTAACGTGAAATTGTTTTTGTGAGCACCCTCTACATGACATTTAGCTCCTGCATTGGAGTTTCAACTTTGGGCTAAAATAATACGGTTGAGTTTTATTTTGGATTCTGTTGGATAAAAGATGTCGTCTTAATATTTTTCTATATGGATGACTCTTGCTTTAAATGTTCGGTGAATTAGAAATTAAGTTGTTTTTGTATTAGTTAAAGACGGGTACAATAATTCCGATATCGATACTTCCTGTACTAAGTAAAGTCTTTGAAAAGATAATGTTAAATGATCTACTGGGGCACTTCAACAGACATGGACTGCTTACAAGCAATCAGTTTGGTTTCACAAAGGGACGTTCCACAACCGACGCTGCTGCAGAACTCATTAAACATATTTTCAATGCTTGGCGAGACAAACGTTATGATGCAATTGGTATATTCTGTGACCTTTCAAAAGCTTTTGATTGTGTAGATCATAGAACGCTCATTCTTAAATTAGAACACTATGGTCTTTCAGAAAATGCCCTGAGTCTCATGTCTTCTTACCTTAGCAATAGAACACAAACAGTTGTTGTAAATAAAACCCAGTCTAAAGGGACTTTAGTAAAATTAGGAGTGCCACAGGGTTCCATTCTGGGCCCATTCCTGTTTTTGGTTTATATAAATGATTTACCTTGTGTAGTACAAAACCTTTGTGGTATGATTTTGTTTGCCGATGATACATCTTTAATTTTCAAAGTTGAACGGCAATCCAATGATTTATCTGTAATTAACAATACACTAGCTGGCGTACTAAACTGGTTTACTACTAACAATCTGTTACTTAATGCTAAGAAAACTAAATGTATTCGATTTGTTTTGCCAAACGTGGCACCAATGGACACTAATATAGTTATAAATGGTGAATGTTTAGATATAGTAGATAAAACTGTGTTCCTTGGTTCAACGTTGGACAAAAATTTACAATGGAGTCCTCATATAAAAAAACTCGCTCTTAGACTAAGTTCAGCCGCTCATGCCGTTAGAAAAATTAGACAACTGACTAATATTGAGACAGCTCGCTTAGTTTATTATAGTTATTTTCATAGTGTAATGTCATATGGAATTCTGGTTTGGGGCAAAGCAGCTGACATACAGACTATTTTTGTTTTACAGAAAAGAGCCATTCGCTTTATGTATAACTTAAAGGCAGGTACATCAATTAGAGAATTATTTAAAAAAATTAATATTTTAACTCTTGCGTCCCAATATATCTATGATAATATTATTTTTGTTGTAAAGAATATACACACATTCAAGAAGAATTCTGACATCCACAGCTATAACACTAGAAATAAAAACAAGCTTGCTACCAGACGATGTCGTGTCCGCAAAGCATATAAGTCATTTTTTGGCCAGGGTATTCATATTTATAACAAGTTACCCGTCGATGTTTTGAATCTATCATTTCCCGCTCTTAAGAAATACTTGAAAAAAACTTTAATGTCAAAGGGTTATTACAGGGTCGAGGACTATATGACAGACATATATGCATGGCCCAAACCAGAATCTATAAAATCATCTAACATTTAGAGGACACAGTTCAAGTAAGAAAGAATATCAAACGTATTGCGAAGCAGTCAGATTTGGATTTTATTTTTATTTTTCATTTTAATTACACAATAGGCAGGTACATGTCTGTCTCTCAAGCTGTTTTGATATGCCTTCTTGAAGAACTACGCATTATTGTATATAGTATCTTTAATGTATTTGTAGTACTGTTTTGAAAAAATAAGTCCCGCCGAGTTTCTTGCCGGTAATAAGTAATACTTCTCGGGTCAGAGGTGTAGGGTTAGAACCGGTGGTAGTTTCTTTTCTCTCTGACGTTCATAAGTGCATTGTAATGTGCCTAAATTGAAGAATAAATATCTTTTATCTTTTTTATCTTTTATCTTTTTTTTTACATATGTACTAAACTTGTCTTGTTTTAAAAGTAGTACAGTCAGCAGCAGAAGTAGCTCAGCGGGTACGGTGTTCAAAATGTACACACGCTCTTATTCCCTTCAAAATAAAGTCGTGTCCAGCTTATTTTGAACACCCTACTCGCATAGTTACTTTTGCTGCTGACTGTACTTTTTACTACTTGCTTTCACAGTGGCGCAGTGCATTAAAACTCGATTACCATCGGTTCTAATTTTCAGCCAATTGGCTTTGTTATTAACGGCGCTGGCAAATAAGCGTACTGCCCGCCTGTTGGTAAGCAGATACCGTAGCTTATGGACGGCTGTAACTCCAGAGGTGTCACATGCCCGTTGCCAACCCTTTAAAAAGTAGCATTTAATGTGTTAACAGCAGGGATATCACGAATGTCGTTTAACTCACATTCGCGAATGCGAATGCGAATGCGAATATTCAGGATACGAATGTCCGAATGCGAATGCGAATACGAATGTTGCGGAGTAGATTCAAAAAAGTTAATCTTGCTTATCATTGTTATGCTTCCATAGTTCATAAATACAGAACATGATATATAATGGAGTCCTATATTATTGATCAAAAGGAGACAAGTGATAACGTCGTTTTCACTTCCTGTGTATGAGCAAGCATATGACCGTCGGCCGGGTCAGCGCGGTCAAAATAGGATGCGTTGTACCCACATTCGCAATCGGAAAATATTCGCATCATTTCATGCGAATGCGAATAATCATACGAATGTCAAAAATGATGCGAATATTTGCATTATACGAATGCGAATGCGAACATTCGTGACATCCCTAGTTAAGGGGCTACTTTGAAAAATTATAGGTTTTTTCAAACGCTCTAGTGACTAAACGGGAAAAGGGGCTGAATTTGTTTTCGTATATATATTATTAGACTATATACTCTTGTTTTTGGCACAAGCCGAAACACGATTGCTGAAAGTTGCCTCGATAGAAAAAAAATCCGAAGTTGGGTCCTTTTTCCCCTTATTTTTCTTAGCTTACGTAAACTATACGAGATTAAGCAATATAACTAAGTAAAAAATATGGTATTCTGGTTTATCTAAAAAGTCACAGAAGCAAAATTAGACACAATTTTTTGGAGACGCTTATTTATAGTAGTTTAGTCAAAAAGTCTGATCCTTAAGAACGCTGCATCTCTTTCTTTCGCGCACGGGAGCCATAAACGTGTCTCTAACGAATGGGCGTGGCTTGTCCGAATCGAGGAACGACCTTAACAGCTAAAGGGACAAGACGGCCCCCCTTCGTCAACACCCTTTGGACTCTGGTAACCTTACTCACCAGCAATAACACAGGACTATGAGTAGGGTCTAGTACTATTTGACTGCAGTTTTCTGTAAGGTGGAGGTTATTTACCACATCTGATCAGGGGTGGCTTTCCTATTAATTTATTTATTTCCGCTTTATTATACAAAACAAAGAAAATGTACAAATGACGAACTTAATGCCAAATTCTCTACCAGTTAATCAGTTAAACAGAGACATGATGTTTAGTGCAGGAGAAAATTAAAGTTTAATATATAATTTATAAAAAAACATATAATACATACTTAAAAATTAATAAATACATACAATATAATTTTAAACAAAAAAAGAACCTACTTCACTTAGGATCCGCTATTCCAAGAGGAAGTGGCCGAGTTGCTGTAAAAAATAGTGAAATCACTATAGGTGTGCCTGTAATAGTTGAAGAGTTCCCTCGATTTCTCCAGGATCCCATCAGACCCCGACGTGGTGACAATGGGACCATCTAGGGGTTATACCCGTTCGATTAAAAAAAAATTGAAAATCGGTTCACGATTCACGGAGATATCGAGTAACATACATACAAAAAAAATCAGTCGAATTGAGAACTTCCTCCTTTTTTGAAGCCGGTTAAAAATATAAACTAATACATTAGGTACATGATGTATATAAATAAACTAATACGTATTATAATATGATACATAATGTGAACATATATGATACAAATTCTTTAGAGAGATATTGACGAACCGCCAATGTTATTTATTTACGTTAGATATCATCTATTTTTGTATCAATAATAAAATAATAAACGAAATATGTCGTGCGACATTTAGAATCAATATCCATATGTCATCTACATAATCGCAGGCCATTTAATAAATCGCTTATCATTGGCATTAATATTTCATCAAAATGGGTGTAGCCATCATCGATATTGCTTCGTACCTATTATGTTTTCCTGTGTGTTTGCTTGCATAATGCTTGTTTTTACGCTATTTATCAAAATAATAAAATTGCTGCGTGGCCCCGGCTTTAGAATAGTGCCACCCCGTCTCTTCCCGCGGGTGTCGTAAGAGGCGACTACGGGATAAGGGATAAGGGAACCTCTGATCCCTACTGCTCGTGAGAACGCTGTGGTGATTTATTTAATTAATAGTCATCCGCATGGTGGCGATGCGGTTCGCCACCTATCACGTCTCGTTCTTCACGGGGGCGAGAAGTGGCTCACGGAGAGCCGTTTTGCTGCATTGATCGTAGCAAATGGAAATCCGTGATCTCTGCGTACCCCTTTTGTGATATAGACGTGATTGTATGTATGTATGTATGCTTATGTATACTTATGAGACAATAAGGCTCAATGATTGCGCCATTTTCACTAGAGATGGGCCGACTAGGGTTTTTGCCGACTACACAATCGGCCGACTAATCGGTTTTCAAATTGCCGATTAATCGGCCTACTAGTCGGCAATGCCGATCGTAGGTTTTAGCTAAGTTTGGGTGCAATCGGAAACGCTCGTTTCGCTTCGTCCCGTTCGTCCGCCGTGCCATTGTCTATCACGCGTTCATGACCAGCGCTGGCGTGTTTGAAGGCAAAAAGAAAACAAACTTTATAATTAGATTTAGATATTCATAACTAAGAAAAGGGTTAAACTTCTGCCAAGTTCTTATTTTCCTGTAGGTATTAAAGTGCCGAATATTCGGCAATTTTTGCCGACTAGTCGCCGACTAATCGCCGACTACAAATGATTCCGAATAGTCGGCTTTCCCGACTAGTCGGCGACTAGTTGGCCCATGTCTAATCTTCACCATCAAATCTGACATAAAAGTGCGTAGGCATTTTACTTTTTAAAACTACTTTTCATTATTACAAAATATATATTAAATATATTCAAAACTTTGTATCTATGTTATTACTATTTCTTTTTATTTATAACAGTTAGATATAAACGTACAAATGTCTAAAATATATGTACAATACAATATCTGAACATGCACTTTATCGCCTAGATAATAGAGACGTTGTTCAGATATTTGATACCTCGGCCGCTCCGATATATCTGATGGCGACTGTACGCCACCTAGTAACGACTAGTGTACTACTAGTACGTTATTCGTTACTAGGTGGCGCTGATTTTATCTCATACATATTGGCTCTGTTTAGGTGGCTCTGAACTAGATGGCGGTAAATATTTGGAGCCCCAAAAAGTTCTTAGACTATGGCCGTCTCCGTCTACTATATATTTAAGTCTATGCTACATACAGGTATTAATTTTGGCCACATCCGACCTTATTCCACAAAGCCATCACATCAAAATTACGTACCGGGTGTTTCCTGTAATAGGAGCAATAAATTAAAACGTAGATTCTACTCCTCAAACCAGACACCGTTTGTTCAGCGAATTTTAAAAATAACTTCTGGTTTGATTTTTACGACACTTAAAAGTTTATTCAAACACGCAATGTATTCCGAAATTGATTGTCTGTAGGGTGACAAGACTGATAAGCAATGTCAATTAAACGGATTTTAACGTACATTGAAAATACTGTTTAATTTGTATGAAAAAGAGACAATCTAGCCTACGTAATTTTAAAAAGTTGAACAAAAGTTTTACTGTTTGAGGAGTAGAATCTACGTTTCAATTTATTGCTCGTATTACAGGAAACACTCTGTATAATACAGCTGTGACATATACAATAGACTCCGTAATTACTCGTCATAATTGACCGGGCACACACAATATAGGCGAATGGCGCTGTTAGGTTTTATTACCTAATTTTACAACCGAATGGTTACCAAGTGGCTGAGATTGGTTTGTGGGTTTATAAACGCATTAGTGCTAGATTTATGTGCTGGTTTAAAACCGCGGTTTTGCATGTGTGGTTAGGTTTTAAATACTTTTAGATCGCGCAGTTTTTCGAAACAAAAAGGAAGATGTATTCGTAATAAGTTAAAGTATTATTTCAATGACGAGTTAAATCATTTACTCTTTATGAAACGTCAGAAAAATATTTAGGTACTAAGATTTGATATAAGAATATTAATCTTAACCGGAGTTCATTGAAAAGTATTTAAATAAATCCAAGTAAACATGGCTGACTAACAAGCATTTGGAGGCAAGAAAAATATTGACACATGACAAAATATTATTCTGTTGGTGTTTCTGGAATAAATTAATTTCATTTCATTTTCATTTCATTTCATTTCATAATTGCTCTCCGGTTTAGTTGGTATTAATCCGCTTCCTTTCCAAGTCATGCTAAATTTAAAATAAGGAAAGCGCCATAAGTTACAAAATCTTTTTTGTGTAGGTACCTATTTTAGTAAAAAAACATGAAAGTTATTTTTATTTATTTATGAAAGTAAAATAGACAGTTAATACCATAGGTAACTCAAGAGACGATGGCAGGCGGCCCGACGGAGCCACACTGGTGCCGTGGAAATCGGGTAGAGCTCTGGTGTGGGACGCTACGTGCGTTGACACATTTGCGCAGTCCCACATCCAGGCGACCCGTACAAAGGCCGGTGCTGCGGCGGACCAGGCTCAGATTCTCAAGCGCCGCAAATACTCGTTCTTGCTCAAGGACTACGAGTTTGCGGCGCTCGCCGTAGAGACTCTGGGTCCCTGGTCGGCCGACATGAAGGCGTTCATGAGGGCCCTGTCGGCGCGGTTGGTCGACACTACGGGTGACCAAAAGGCTGGCGCTTACCTCTCCCAACGTATCGCTCTAGCGGTACAGAGAGGTAACGCCGCCAGCGTTATAGGGTCAATGCCGCAGGCCGATCTTCTAGACGGGGTATTCTTTTTATAGGTAAGTAATTTTTTTTTTAAATATTTTTAATTAGTTTTTAGTTGTTATTTAGTTTTAATTTAGTTTTAATTTATTTTAATTTAGTTTATTTTTATAATGTATTGGTTATAAATGAATAAAGGTAACTCAAATAGTTTTTCAAATATAGGATGTGTCAGGCTGGCTCTACATGATGGGCTATCATAGGGACGCAGCTATACGACGGAACGAGATCGCAATATCTTTTTCACCTCACTAGCTCGGAAAGCCCTTTTTGTTTGTTTAATATCTATTGTGAAAATCGCTTTTTATCCACATGTGGTGAAAGAGTTTTGACATAAGTGACAAGTGGCTTAAGTGACATTTGACAGCTAACAAAACGTAAAACGTTAAAAGTGCAGAATTTTTAACATCGCAATTAATGAATTGCATCGAGTAAAAACACTAAATATAGTCTTAGAACTTTATTTTAATTCATAAATATCAGCATTCAACATTAATCTTTATTCTTTTTGTAAAAACGGATAAAATGTTCTGACAGCCCAATAAGTCTAATACGTACGAACGAAACGCATCTGACATTTAATAAAACCTTTTACGTCAAAACTTTTCATTTCAATTCATCCATCATATCAACATTAAATATTCGCATGTTTTTCTAGGTTGTTTTGTTAAAAATGAGTGATTCGAGTGATGAAGAAGTATTAACACCTGAGGAATTACGGGAAACCGAGCAAAATGCACCCTTTTTCTTATTTTCCTCGCTGTAGTGAGGTGAAAAGTTTTGTGTTATACACGGGTGAAAGTTATTTTACGTCTCGTGTATTAAAGCACTCGCTACGCTCAGGATTCTATTTTTGAACCACTCGCTTCGCTCGTGGTCAATAATAGAATCCTTTCGCTAGCTCGTGTTTCAAATAACACTCGCCCGTAAAATACAACTTTCACCTCTTGTATAACAAATAACTATTGCTCCCTCTAACGCATAGCTGCGTCCCTATGATGGCCCATCATGTAGAGGAGCCATCATAGTATTAGTTATTAGTATAGTATTTGTTTACATGTTGTTGTCACGAATAAATGTTTTCTATTTCTATATTCATAAAAAAAAAATATATAAGTATTGTTTATTTCAGACATGAATGTCCATAAAAATGTTAGTTAGTTGTAATACAGACTTAAAAACTATGGACATAGTGTTGGACAGGCAGACAAACATAAAAACTAAATTTTAAGATAGGACTAAGGATCCCTATAAGGCATAAGGCCGTGTATCTCTTTAATGATGCCCACCTACGCGATTTTACGATCCTTACGATAATGTTCATAAAATTATGAAATAATCACGTACGGTTGACTGTACGTGCTATTAGCTGGCATTAAGTTATTATTTGAAAAATAATGTCAAATTAAGCTGTAAATCGTAAAATTAAGATACTTTATGACTTACCTGTAATACTTAAATAACCGTTACTAATTGGGATTATTGATGTTAAAATTCGATTGGTATAATACAGTATGTTGCCATCCGAATAAAATAAATACGGGATGTTTGGTAATCAGGTGCAAAACTTTAAGGTGATGAGGAACAGGGTATTTTTGAACATTTTTAGCAATACTTACATGTCTGTGGCGATTTTTTTTAATTATTTTGAAAAATGGCAAATTATTTATTGGCAGAAAACAAGATACATGAGTGGATAAAATTAAACTATACCTATTTATAAATAAAAACTAATATTAAAAATAAAATTAAAGTAAAACTTAACTAAAATCTAAAACTAAATAACCCTAAATTTGTTTTATAAATGTAAAATTGATGAGATAAGGTAATTATTACAAACTGAAAAAAAATCGCATGACCCTATGACATGTATTGCTAATAATATTGAAACCTGGTCCATCATCCTCTTAATGCTTTGTCTATCTACCAAATACCCTTAATTATATCCCTACTATTATATAGAAGCAACAATAATAAGGTTTAAAAATTAAACCTATATCTCAAAAGCACAATGTACTTTAACAAATAGATGGACGACGGGAATCGAACCTGGTACGCGATCCCACAATTCCCTCCACGCCCCCTCGGCTTCGCTAACTCAATTAGGAACGGACGAGAAGGGTTCTTTTTTTAGCATTCCCAGTTGAAACAAAAAGATCTGAGACCAAACACCAATATTAGAAAATGAACTTCTAAAGATTCTAAACAGTGGTTTAGTATACAGTATGTAAATCTAATACGGGCGAATTTCTTAAAGGTGAGGTAATTAGACTAGTAGTCCGCCTCGAACTGAGAACTCGCGTTTTCCTTGCAAACGAGTTGACCAATATAACAAGACCCTAAGGAGGATTTTTTTTCTCCTTCTAGCTCCATAACCATCCACTAGTCGATCCTGCTCATATATGACAAATTTAATGTATCTCTGCTACAGCCCCAAGAAATTTCATAAAGATCAGAAAAACGTTACTAAAGTTATCGTCAGACAAACTATTGAAATCAAAAAGCCATCCAAATGCCGAGACGTCCCAGTAGCCAGATGACAGTTCAGTCTGGAGTTGTTTGTAAGAACTCACTTCGCTTACGCTCCGCGAGTTCGATAAAATAAACTTAAAAAAAACTTTTCTGACATTAAAAATAAAACAATCCGTTTTTTTATTTTCGCTAACCATAATACAATTGTATGACACTAATTTGATACCTGTACTGACGTCAACGTCTAGACTTAGATTTTATAATTATAGTTAGATCGAGTAAGACATCCTAATCCTAATTCTATCAAGAATTCTCTAATAGAATTTGGACCAATATCTACGAGTAATCTACTTCATTAATTTATCAAGGTAAAGTGCGCCTTCCTACCACAAGAACATAATGTAAAACTTTGGGAACCTGTCGCAAAAAAGGAGCTTAGACTTAGGTCCAAAACATAATTACAACAGGCGACATCGCATCGTGAAAATCCAAGACGTGAACAGTAAATGTCATTTATTATGGAAAGAAATGAATAGATTTAGTGCACCTTCTTATTCTTAACAGCAGAACGGACAACATGGCCGCCATTTTATCAGCTATCACGTCATGGGTCACTTTCGCACTTCCATACTTGTTTGAACGCGACGCTATGGTGAGAAACGTCACAAACCTGACCACATTAAGCTATTTAGCAGGATATGTTTCCTATAATAGGAGCAATAAATTAAAACATAAATTCTACTCCTCAAACCAGACAACGTTTGTTCAGCGACTTTTAAAAATAACTCATGGTTTGATTTTTAGGACACTTTAAAGTTTTTCCGAATACGCAATGTATTCCGAAATTGATTATGTCTGTAGCGTGACAAGCAATGTCAAATAGACGGATTTTAACGTACATTGAAAATACTATTTATTTTGTTTGAAAAAGAGGCAACCTACAAATACACATTATTAAAAAGTTGTTAAACAAAAGTTTTGTTGTTTGAAGGGTAGAATCTACGGTTTAAATTATTGCTCGTGTTACAGGAAACACCCTGTATATTATACACGTCTATTGTGGTCTGTGTCTCTTGATCTACTGCGATATATATGCCGGCGGCTGATCGTGAAATCAGGCAGATCGTAATGTTCCTGTGTAATGTTTTAACGTCAGTCACATTAAACCAATGTATAGGTATTTAGGTTAGGTTCGTTAGATTGCTTCAGATGCCCGAAAGGCAAACTGCCCAGAAATAGGAAATTTTCACGTTTCACGATATGCCGGATTTTACAATCGGCCGCCGACATATATATATTTTTTATTTTAACGTCGTATCGACGGCATACTACACGACGTCGTGCCGTTACCCGTATGAGACGATAGAGTCGTGAATCTATCAATTCACATCGTATATGTCCACGATACGACGCTACCGCGTGACGGCACGTCGCAACGAGCTACGAGACGACGTCGTATCGTGTAACTGTGCCGCTCTTAAGTAGATTAATAAGTGCTCTAGGTTAATATGTAATCTATCCTTAATGTAATTATTATCTAATTACTGAATTCGAAGAGAATGCCCGCCTAGGTACTTACTTATATATTTTGTATCTAACGACTCGTCTCATCATGAAATTACTCTTTGCTTTACTCTTAGCAACCGATATCAACATAATTAGGACGTTTACCTTATCCTTAAAAAAAAATCTAAATTTATATAACCTACTAATATAAGTATTTTCCATGCCACTCATGAAACAGTCACAGAATAGTACATTTCGATGCTAGTGCGGAAAGTATGTCACTTCTCCACGAGTACCGAGATATCTTAATTTAATTGCCACGAGTCGTAGGCAAGACTCGGGACGAGTGAAGAATGACATTTACGCACGAGTATCGAACGACGTTTTTTAATACAGTTGCGAAAAAATGATAAAACTGAAGATAAGTCACTTTGAGGTTACTTTAGTAGACGTATCCGAAAAGGCTGGAAAAGTAAAAAGCACTAGTGCGAGAAATAAAACTTTCCGCACGCTAAACCACTACCAGAAAAGCACTTTTTTGAACAACTGTGTTAAAAAGAATTTTTCTTTGAGACAGATAACTTACTCGTACAGCTAAAAAACATATTTACCTACTTACACATTTTTTCTTCAAAGTTAGCAGTTAATCACAGTCAGAATATGGTTTCTACAAGCATCAAAACGGAGATCTGACTCACGGTAAATCCCATTTTGAACGTGACCAACTACACATCTGCCGTTCCCTATTTTTGTTAGTTTTGTATGATAAATATGCGCACATACTAACTTATTGCACAATAAAATTGGACGCTGTCGAATCCGAAGATAACAATTTAAATTATTTGTTTATACAAAATAAAATAATAAAAGTCGTTCATATTGATCGAGATGATTAAGTAGACGATACTAAACATCTTTTACTAAAGGACCAACTCCGAAATCGCGAAATTGTTGTCTTCCCCATACAAAATGACAACTTCTGATCGGCCGAAATGTATGAAATAGCCAAAAATCCTCGTGATTTCGGAGTTTGGTCCCATAGTAAAAGTTCTTCACTGTGACCTACATAATCACATCGCTCAATATGAACGGTGGTTATTATTTATTTCACCCTGTAGTTAGATATTAAGAATCGCCTGGACGCTCGCGTGAACTCGCGTGCCCATACAAACGTAGTTCAGCTCTCATTTTAAAACGACATGCTTTAGAATCACGAAATTTGGCATGGGCATTCTAGTAGTACAGATCTAGGTCGGACATTCGTTTTCGTTGCTAAAAATTGTAATACAAAGAAAATTTAGCAAAAATAAGTTTTGTATGTAAATCTGTAACTGGCTGTATTTTCTTTGTATTACAATTTTTAGCAACAAAAACAAATGTCCGACTTAGATCTGTACTACTAGAATGCCCTTGCCCAAATTTCATGGTTCTAAGGCATGTCGTTTTAAAATGAGAGCTGAACTACGTTTGTATGGGAACGCGAGCATCCTCGCGACTCTTAAGTCATAATACAATTTTACATACTATTATAAGTACCTACGAGCAGCTTTTGAGTCACAAAAACTATACTAATAACGGTTAATTCCCGTTTTGCGAAATTAATTGCTGAATAAATGATAAAAGAACCAAAGGCAGCTAATGATTAGATCTGTAGGTACCTACTTATTGAATTCGTAATATTCTAAATAAAATTCAGTCTCTGCTGTCACTTGAGTTTTTTAAGAATCAGTTCAAAGTTCTTATATTTACTACTAGCGACCCACCCCGGCTTTCGCATGGGTGCAATTATACACATAAACCTTCCTCTTGAATCACTCTATCCATTAAAGAAAACCGCATCAAAATCCGTTGCGTACTTTTAAAGATCTAAGCATACATAGGGACAGACAGCAGGAAGCGACTTTTTTTATACTACATATGTAGTGAAGAAAAATTAAAACAATTTCAATATCTTAATTCTAATTGGTTTGCTATTATTAACACCCTCAATCATGGGGGATAAATGTTACTCTACGTCCGTGGGAAACACCTTAGATAACCCTACACGTGATCCCTAGGTGGTGCGAAAAGAGTAACAAACTTGGCAGCTGCACTGTCCCATCTATACCTCGCAGCACTCATTGGATTTTCTTCACCATCTACTTTCCTACTACTATTACCACCTGAAAGAAGAAATGCCTATCTGTATCCAGTGACGTGTAGCCATACGATCATTTATAAAATATAATATGTCAGCTATGCTTACATTTTAATCAAATACTATAAACTATTATTCCAAAAAGGCTTAAACTTACCCAAAAATCATTGCGTACAAAAACTACAAAATTATCCCGTTAAAAAAATTGATTGAAACGCAAGCTACACCTAACCGTATTTAATCGTTCACATCTACGACTTAACCAAAAAAGTAACAAATGTATAAAGGCCGCATGTACACTTATGTTCTTGTTCCACTGATGAATATCTTCGCCCAACGTGAAACGAAACCAAAATCAACTCGTGCGCACCGGGCGCTAAATCTGAATAACCAACGCTATAATATTAAGGGTTCCGTATAATGCGTGAGTTATGTGTCGAAAGTAGAGATACCCCGAATAGTGGATACCGAGTATTCGGCAAAAACACCCAATATTAACGGGTTTTTTTTCTACTAATTACAAATGTTGTAAACGGCGTGACAACTAAATTTTTTTGTCATTAACACTAAAGTTTAATTGTCATTACAGGAGCTATCTATATTTAACAACACTTTTAGTAGTGATATTTAAAAAACTTTGTAATTTTCACAAATGAACTTCTTGCGATAGCAAAAAGTGTGTTGTCCCGGGATTTACAAAAATTTTAGTACCTAACTATTACATTTTTTTTCATTCATACTGCCTATGATGTAGGAGTTCGAATCCTGGTCAGGAAATTTATTTGTGTGTTTATCACGGATATTTGTGGCTCGCGGAGAGCCGTTTCGCTGCATTGATCGTAGCAAATGGAAATCCGTGATCTCTGCCTACCCCTTTTGGGATATAGGCGTGATTGTATGTATATGTATGTTCCTGAGTTATGGATGTTTTCTATGCATTTAAATATATATATATATATATATCATCGCCTAGTATCCATAACACAAGCCTTATTGAGCTTACTGTGGGACGAGGTTGGTTTATGTAAGACTGTCCCATTAGATTTATTTATTTATTATACCAGTATACTCGTATAATAAATTTTGCATGAAAATAAATACGTCACCACGTAAGGATTTTTGAGAACCTCTTCCCACTTGCACTAGACCGCCTTTTATTTCCCACTTCAGGTCACTATTCTCAGACATATATTTTAGACGGAGAGCTGGCCACGTCAGATATGACACAATAATGAGAGCAACGAAACCCCTCTAGTTAGTTTGCTATACTATGCTTATTTCTAGATCCGGACATCGGGTAGCTGGAAAGTGGTGGAGGTCAAAGAATGGAAATAACTTTAAGAAAACAAATTCTAGAGTTCTGGATTTGATCCAATATTATGAAAAATTATGTCATTAATTAGATTATATAATATCTAAAAGTTTCGGTTGAGGGAAGTAGTGCCAAATAATGTATAATGTAATTTTTGGTTACTCGCCTACTGTTTTTGTTTCCGCAATAATACACAATGTTTTTTGTTCTAATGATAAAATATAGGCCCTGTTCTCTATAAATGACACAACTTCAGCAGTTTTTACCTATTTCGGTATTACTTTTTTCCAACTTAAAAACTTTGTTGGTTATTCACTCTGATCTCCACCCATTAAAAGCTGCCAGATGCCCGGATCTAGTAATAGGGATGGTTATGCAATCTAACTGTACTGGTTACAAACCTCTCATTATTGTGTCACATCTGACGTGGCCAGCTCTTAGACCATTTTTTTATGGGCTATTACAAATGGGCTCATGAGGGCTGCCACCACATTCCGTGATGCACGAAAATGATCTTAGAAGACTTTCACTAACTTCTAATTAAAGCTACAGTAAAAAAAAATACCTAGTACAGTTAACGAGAAATATCTATGTTTATGAAAAAATATTAAATGCCAATCGATCCTGTTACTTATAGTAGGATTTTTTTAAGATGTCGGAATTGTAGGTAGAAATCCCTATTAAGATTACGACATTTAAAAAAATGACTACCTTACATGGAACAAAAGTATGCGTTACAGATGTTTTCAGATTAGGACAGTATAAAACAAAAAAAAAAACGTTTTCCATCAGATTTATTTTGATCTGATTCATGCGTGAGTTTGCGTGAAATATCCAGGTACGGAACCCACGGATCTCAAACATGGCTAACACTTGTCCGTTTTTAATTTCCCACTCCGGGCGGCGCGGTTGTAAACATTCGTCACGTCGGTGCATCGTCATAATTAGATCGTAAATGCGCGGGAGTCGCCATTTTGAGGCCCGATGATGTCGGGGACTGGAAGCGACTTATCTTAGTAGTTTAGTTACTCAGTAAGTTCTACAGCTTACCACTTATCCTGCGACCATTAGTTTGTATTATTGTATATCTTTATTTACTGGATTTATTACATTGTCTCTTCCATTACCTAAACTGTTCTCATTCGTCACTATTGACTTCAAAATATTTATTTTAGCATAGGTTCTCCTCCCCTTTTTTATCTACATTACGTCAGAATGTCTCTTATAGTAAATTGTTTTCTGGCGTATTTGCTGTCCCGGCGGCGGCCGCATTTAACCTTCAGTCGCTATTGCCTCAATATTTCTATTTTGGCCTAGGACTCTTCTGCGCTCTTTCATCTACATAATATATGTTTTCTCTTGTTATACAACCATTTTCTGTTTGTTTCTTCTTTTTTTTGTATGTTTATCGTTGTCTCTTCCAGTAAACTGTTTACGGGCGCGCTCGCTGTCCGGGAGTCGGCCGTGCTTAACCTTCAGCCGCTATTGGCATTAAAATCTCCATCTTAGCCTATCAGTGTCTCTTCCTCACTACTATGTTCATTTCTTTTATTTCCTTTTCTTTTATACGTGTAAAATCAAAATTCTCTTTAAGCAAAGACAGTTTTTTTTTGTATGTTTTTTGCTGTCTCTTCCAGTAAATTGTTTTCGGGCGCGGTCGCTGTCCGGGCGTCGGCCGCGCTTAACCTTCAGCCGCTATTGGCCGCAAGGTCTCCGTCTTGGCCGGGGATTGCCTCTTCCTGGAATCTCTTGTTAATAAGAGTTCGTACGTGCAAAATTATATCTTCATGGAAAAAGTATTTATTAATTAATTAAGGAGACACTTCAATGTATCCTTATAAAAAACTCTACTATTAAATTTGTAGTGCGCCACGGACAGGTTCGAATAGCACTCTTAGTCCTTGAAAATGGAGACATAGGCTCTCCGAAATATGTCGCGCGAAGTGAGTGTAACCGTTACATTCTATACAGGGTGTCCCAGAAATCGACGTCAAGCCGTGAATGGATGATAGACCAAGTTATAGTGTTATAACAGTTATCACAAAAATACAAAAAAAAATCTATAACATGTTCTTCAAAAATTATGGTCACTTTAAAAATTTACTAGAAGTTAAGAGACCAGGGCGTGAATTTTCTAGTAAATTTTTAAAGTGACCATAATTTTTGAAGAACATGTGATAGATTTTTTTTTGTATTTTTCTGATAACTGTTATAACTTGATCTATCATCCATTCACGGCTTGACGTCGATTTCTGGGACACCCTGTATAGTGCTAACAGAGACTATAGAGATATAGACGACCACAACCTAAGAACGTTTTGAAGCTCAAATCGATTGCGGCCTCTGTCCGAAAGCCGCCTAAAGATACCGAAATTGTAAGAGGAAATTTCACCTGCACTGCTACTCCACCTAGTAGCTACTTAGTGTACTAATAGTACGCTATTTATTACTAGGTGGAGTAGCAGTGCAGGTGACATTTCTTCGTACAATTTAGGTATCTTTAGGCGGCTTTCGGACAGAAGGCGCAATCGACTCGAGCTTCAAAAAGTTCTTAGGCTGTGGTCGTCTATATCTCTATAGTCTCTGGTGCTAATGACTACCCATATATAGTTGTAATATATCTACTTACATCTACATGCTTTCCAATGAAATAAGCGCCTGGCGTCCGTTAGCTGGATGGGTTTTAAGACCTCATTTGGCAGGTCGCAAGTCACTTCTGGGTGAGATTAGATAGAAAAATAAGTAAGTACTTAATTACTCACTTCATTGGGCATGATTGGTATCGTATTCTGACTACGAAAAACTAAGATTTTTTTTGTATGGAGGATTGGCCAGCTGAGTCGACGTATACCATGGCAAAAGTTTTTTTTCTTATTTCTTCGTACTCGTAATACGATGCCAATTATGCCCTTAAACGGATCACCGGTGTTTTTGTTACACCCTGTATAATAACTTTAAAACACGTTAACACACGATCCAACTCCGTTCAAACTCCAACTATGCAACAGCTAAATAAATCAGAATTTGCTTGAACATTATTCCGTTGCAAACCAATACAACTCCAATTATTTGCTGTGTTGGAAATTTTATGTATTTTTAATACATTATCTACCTATGTATTTTGAAGTTTGAATACGGCATAATGGTACTGAACATAATATTCTCAGAAATAGGTGATAAAAGGCTAAATGATGATCATCATACACGTGGCATCTTAGGCGTTGGCAGAGAAGCCAAAACGCGAACTTGTAAGATCACACGTCTGCCCATCTGTCTGTCTGTCCGCATTTTCCGAGAATTAGCAGCGTACAATTTGGCAAGATTACTAAAGACGTAAGCTAGCCTAAATATGTTAAACTAGTTCACGTTGTTTTGTAATATGATTGAACAGAACTAACCTTCAGAAATATACCTACTAGGGATGTAACGAATATTCGCATTCGCATTCGCTAATATTCGCATGTTTTTGGATATTCGCATTCGCAAAATGTAATGCGAATATTTGAGAATATTTTTAGAGCATTTTAATCCGAGAAAAAATATTGTCAAGTAAATTATAATCATGTCAAACGTCTTCTAATTATCTTCATGAAAGTTAGACTGCGTCTAATCTTGTAACTTTAAACGCGAGGACCGACTGTGCAAGTCAAACTGAGCTACTTTAATTACATTCACAACTATTTTAATAAAGGTTATTTAATTGTTATATTTCTTTCTATCCAGAGGTCTCGGGTTCAAACCCCGCCTCGTACCACTGAGTTTTTCTGAATTTATGTACGTACTACAGATAGTATATAAGGGACTGGATGTAATATGTGCGAATTATCACATTGAGCAGCAAACAAACGAGAAACGCGTTGTATTTAGTTTTAGGAGTGCTAGTTAGAATAAAACGGTGCTACTTTGCCTTGCTACTACTATTTTATTTATTACTTACATTTTCAATCTATGTCATGTTAACTTTAATATGTCTTGACTTAAGCTGCCTTTCTATTCTATTCTATTCTATTGACTTAAGCTGCCTAAATGGCCTTGATTGGTTAAAATGAGTCCCCCGTAGAATATAAACCAATAGGACCTATAACTATTTAGAACACAGCATGAAAGGAACCAGGAAATGAATATCAATTATTAACGTACAAATACTAAACTAAATTAATAACTAGCTCAAATCTAAACTAGGCCCTTGCGGCATAGTACCAAGGATGCTGGCGGCATTTCCTCGTTGTATCGCAATGCTGATACGCTGTGCGAGGAAACCGCCAGCTCTTCGGTCAAAATTATTAACTATTAATATTAATTATAGTCATTATTATAGTATTTTATGCAATAGTTGTATAAGAGGGTTCAAAAAAGGTGAGTGGCGTGTGTAACAATTTGAGGCGAAGCCGAAAATTGTTAATAAAGACGCCATGAGCCTTTTTTGACCTACTTATACAACGTTGCATACATTACTTTTTCTACGACTAGTGATTAAATAAAGCACAAGATTAAACGCAGTTTGCTTTAAGAAATAGCGAGAAGTTGAAAAGTGGTGGCAAATGACAGTTGAGAGAACGTAATCATAGACACGGTAATATATTTTTTTTCAAATGTCATCAAATTACTTGCTTTAAACGGCTATTAGACATTGCAACCTGCAGGGCCCAATCTGTTGTGTACCCTGCCTCTCCCTGCCCTCCTTCAGCTCCCTACGTGCCCTACCTTTAATTACACCTACCAACCTGACAGATTGGATCCTGCAGGTTGCAATGTCTAATACCACTTTTTTTCCTTATGTTGGCAGCAATTATTTTAGTTTTGTTATCTGTTGGGTTCACAGGGCACCACTGTTAGCAGTTGCTTTTTATCACATAATAACCCTAGGGTCTTTATGAAGAATAGACAAGATAGACTTTTTTGAAATGTCATAAGACATGCTTTTATATTCGTTGGCGGGAGTATATAATTGACAGATAAAAGTACCGGAGTAGAAAAACATACATAAAAAACTTGCGCTATCTGAAACTTAAACTATTAATTAACTGAAATCTTACAGTACCAGTAAAAAAAGTACCTCATCCTTACAGAAAACTACAGTCATATTAGCCCATAGTGTTGTGTTCCTGGCGGTGAGTTAGGTTGCAAATTTAATCATTCCAAACTTTAACTCAATCATATGTCTTAGGTAAGTGACTAGACATGTTTTTTCCGTGAACCCATCACATGCACTTTAAATTTTCGTTACTGCTTCAAACAGCCAATTTGCAACACTTGAAATCAGTCTCAAGTCATCCAAACTCTCACGAATCATTAACAAATACTAATGGCTACACGGAATCATGAGGTATATTCCAACTTCAAATAGGTTAACTTGATTTGTTATTCACATGATACGAACTCGACAGGAGTATCGGTGTTCTGCTACTCCACCAAAAACTTAAGTCATTGGAAAATTAATCCTCTCGTACCTTGTTTTGAAATAGGAATTCGTAATTAGCTGGGGGATGAATTTTGTCTCTGAGCGCTTGAAGTAAAAGAAATTAGGGTTGAAAAAGATCCTTCACCATTATTTGTGCATTGGTTGAAACAACTAAAAAAATTCTATAAAATATAACAACTCACTTTTCTATAGCCACCTCACGCGACATGTTTCGGAGAGCTTAGGTCTCCATCTTAGGTACCTATTTTATAGTATTGGTATATATCTCACGAGAGTTTAAACTTAATAAAAAAAATGTTTCTATTTTATATAATACCACTATATTATATGCTAATTTAAAACACGTTAAAACATGATACATGATCAAACTTCAATACAATAACTACGGAATACAGCAAGCGCCTAAACATCTGAATCAGAAATATCTGAATTTGCTTGAAAACTATTTCGGTGCATCTCCAATACAACTTCAATATTGGTGATTATTTGTGGTGTGTTGGAGTTATGTTTGAGATCGATTGTGTTTTTAGTGTATTGTTTACGTATTTTTTCTTGTCAAGTTTGTATCATATCATATCAAGTTACTATTTAATTGTTGCAATAAGCTTTCATGGTTCATCTTTTCCTCTTCCGTTGAGGAAAATTTATTGCTCAGAAAAGTTTTGACAAAGAAATTATTAGAATAATATGGTCAGATCGTGGAATGGTGGGGAAATGGTGTGGAATAATACTCACCACAATGATAGTCATTTGTTAAGTGGGAAGGCGTGGAGATGAAAAAGTTTTCGTTATGATTACAATAGTTGCTTTTACTTGTAAATTTTTTTTATAATAGAATTTTTTTAAATTAAAATTACTTCTGCCTTTGCTATATTAGGGTTACTATTTAGCAATTCTCGAAAAATATTAGGGATGTTGATTTTTATAAAAAATATTGGTTTTTGTTATAGAAAAAGTAAAAGATAGGCAGGAATTTAACGAAAATGAGAATTCTGTTATTTTGCTCATTTTGAATATTCTAGTAATACATTTTGATTACTTTTTAATGCTTAATAGTTAGTTTCTTTAGAACAGACTCATGTTTATTTTCAAATTTAGATTTTACAAATAAAGCTACATATTATTTATTATCTTTATAGAGTTTTTTACATGAAGTCAAAACGACAAAATTATTTTTGCAAAAAATACTTCACTCCACAAAAATAATTTTCTTCCTCGTGTCTCAAGTTTTTGATATATTTGTCAAAATTCGTTTCAACACGTGCGTCATATAGTTAAAAAAACGTATAATTCCCATTTCTGTTAATTTTCCTGCGTCCGCTGCCAACAAGATTCGGCCTTGAGCAGGTATTTTTAATGGACCACCGGTGAGAGGTTATTACTATTTTCCTACTCGTGCGGCAATGCTATGATTCCATTACACAGGAACCCTGGGCTGTATTCTAACTTTAAAACACGCACAGACACGATCCAACTTCAATGCAAATCCAATGCAATAACAACACAATTCAGCCTAACGCCTACACGTCTGAATCACAAATGACGAAAAGCTTGAAAATTACTGCGATGCAACTACAATACGACTTCAATATTGGTTGATTATTGTTTGAGTGTTGGAGTTATGTTTAAGACAAATTGTGTTGTTAATGTATTGTTTATACATTTTAAAATTAGAATACGGCTTTAGTGTATACTTATAATTGACAAAGCCTGTGGCGGATTTCATCTTGTAAAGTTTGATTGTTATGTGACGAAGCCTGTGGTTGACCTATTTTTGTATCTGTCTGACGAAGCCTGCGGCGTGGAGTATAAAATTGTGGATAAAATAATTATTAAGGAAATAAATGGTTTTTGAATACGGCACCAAGTCAAGCCAACGTCAAGAGGGCTTGCAACTCCGGAATTGTTTGTATGGGCTAACTCCGGAATTCCGGAATTAGCCATACAATCTAATTCCGAAGTTGCAAGCCCTAGACTTAAAAGGGCCAGTAGCCATGTCACTCACGGCATTTGATACCTTGGTTGTTCGGCTTATAAAAGTGTTAATATCACTAAACCTCACTTTGTAGTGTTGTATTCCTCCGGAATTCCGGAATTAGCCATACAATCTAATTCCGGAGTTGCAAGCCCTGGACTTAAAGGGCCAGCATAGCCATGTCACTCACGGCATTTGATACCTTATTGGTTGTTCAGCTTATAAAAGAGTCATCATCATCATCATCCTAGACCTTATCCCATTTATTTGGGGTCGGCCTTCGCTGTCCTTTTCCTCCATTCAGCACGGTTCTTAGCTAGATTTGCGTCTAGCTGTAGTTCTTGCAGGTTTTTGTTCACCGTTGTCGACCAGGTGGTCGGTGGTCTCCCGCTTTTCCGCGTCGTCGTAGGAATCGCCAATGCTATTTTGACCATGTGATCTGGAGGTCGCCTTTGCAGATGTTCGAACCACCGCAGTCGTTTCTCGACCAGCTTCTCTGTGATCGGTGCGACTTTGAAACTGCCTCTGACGTCTTGGTTCCTGATCTTATCTAGAAGGGTTACACCCGCTGACCAGCGTAACATGCGCATCTCTGTAGTGTGCAGCTTGTTTAGATGGCATTTATTTGTAGTTCAAAGAGGATGCAGTTTGTTCACAAACGTACCCTACTGTCTCTTTAGCTATCAGCACAGTGAATCCTCCTCTAAAGGGTCGGCAATGCGCATGTGATGCCTCTGGAGCTGCAGACGTCCATAAGCTACTAGCTGGCATCAGGCGGGCCGCATGCTCGATTGCCACAGTCATGGCAAAAAAGATGTCAGCACTGATTCATCATATTAGTAACTAGACTCACATCGCAACACAATTCCTTTAACTATAGTTTGTTGGCAGCCAATGTGACCTTGAAATGGAGTAATTATTTCTAATAGGCGTCACCTTCACCTTACAGATGAACGTTCATGGTCATTGTCGCGGAAAGGGGCCAGAGAAACAGCGGGTTTATGAGCGGAAGCGTGTCAAAATTTCAATTTGAATCACGAAAATCACGGACGGAAAGTGCTTGAATAACAAATTGAAAAGTAAATTAAATCAATGCAAATAAGTTCCTAAGAAATAGATAAATTACTGAAGCATTTTAATATAATCATCATCATCATCATCTCAGCCATAAGACGTCCACTGCTGAACATAGGTCTCCCCTTTAAGGGGGGGGTTTGCCATACGCGCCACGCTTGGCAGGCGGGTTGGCACGCGCAGTTTTTTTGTTTATTGTTGTTTTAGGCTTTCGGAAGATGCTGCTGCCCATCTCCCGGTATATTCCCTTAGCAGACACCTACTGCAACCACGGGACGATATGGTGGGGGACAATTCTAAGGCCGGGCACCCCACGGCATTTAAATATAATAATAATTATTAAAATACACAAATCGGTCCGTAAGTACATTATCGAAGAAGAATTTATATCGCTATTCGTGCTTTATCTCTTTCAAACCATGCAGGTGTTTATATTGAATGTAGCGACGTATTTGAATTTTCTTAAAAGATGCGGGTCAGAAATTCCAACATGATGTCAAAAAAAAGTCCTAAAAATGTCCACATTATCGCGCCTCAAATTTTGCAGAATTCATAAGCGTTTTTTTTTTTTTTTTCGTTAGCCTATTTGGTGTCCCACTGCTGGGCAAAGGCCTCCCCTCTCTTTCCCCATTCGACCCTGTTGGTTGACATTTTTGACCACTCTTTACAGAACGCGTCCAAGTCATCCCGCCATCTCTTTTTTGGTTTGCCTCTGCCCCGGTAGCCGTCCTGTGGGAGCCACTCGGTAGCAAGTTTGGCCCATCTTTCCGGATGCATGTGGCAAACGTGTCCTGCCCAGTCCCATTTTAGCTTGGCGGTCTTGACACCAACATCTACAATGCGAGTTCTGGAGCGCAGTTCCGTGTTTCTGATTCTATCAGTCCTGCGAACACCTAATATACCATAAGCGTTTAATATTTTAAAATTATCATTATATCTCTTACGGGTTCTCACTAATAGAATTAGATTACTTATTGAAAAGAGCATACCTACGAAACATTCACATCAACATAATAACTTTTTTTTGTCAACTATTTGCAAATCCGCTAACCGCTCCGCTACTCTACTAGCCCCATCTATTCTTAGAGCGCGTAAAATCAAGTGCTGACAAATTACACCAAAAATTTCTTCGAAAAACCTTCTCTTTGATGTAATTCTTGAAAATTTCATCAATCAAGCACCTGTACTCGACGTCATTTAGTGTTGATGAACTCGAGAATAATGCACTTGTGTATTAAATATACTTCAAAAGCGTTTACACTCTATAAAATACTTAAGGATGTCACGTGAATCGACTGAGAAAAAGCCGTTAATTTGTAAGTACCGTGTCATTATTTTCTCGGTATACAACAAATCGTTGGTTTTATTTTTGTATATTTATTACACATAAAATACAAATTTACATTTGTAAGTTTTTTTTGTCTCATCTCAAGTGACTTCGTCTTAGTGTTTGTCCCGACTTGGGGCCCGCTTAACAACCTAATCCCATGAGTTAGCGTAGGCACTAGTTTTTACGAATGCTATCGTTAATCGTTTCTAAAGGGGCTCTAAATATAAATCTATCCGCAATCCTACAGAAGTCACCTTAGAGTGCATTGACATTAAAACACTCGATTCTGACCTTGTTTCATCAAAATAAATCTTTATAGTACTAGCCAAAGATACAGTAAAATTATATACAGTACCTTGACTAATCATATCAAATGACTAATATACACTGATGACTCCTGTTATCTTAGTCCAAACTTGTAACGAGGACAGGGGGTGGGACAGCCACAAGAGTTGGCCCACCCCATGTCCGTCTCGGGGATTGGGTTTAGTCATCTCCTATAAAAAAAAACATTTCGAACAGTTTGTGCCACCATTGCCGCGATGTAATTGGTCGCCGTCGAAGTAGATATCTGAAACAACAAATCAATATTGTAAATGTCTCGCAAATTATATAAATATTCACGTTGCTGTATGTACGTCTATAGTTAAAGATAAATGTTGTAAAACATGTCACTCCTGATCTGATTTTTTTTTCTCAACAATGAATACTTTGACGCTATACGAGTAAGTACTACTTACCGACTACTTATCGATATTCTTGCAAAGTCATATGGTTTTCATAATCAGATCAGTTCTATGTCGTAATATTGTATTGTCAACTGTATCCAATTTAGTCAATCCGGCCTTTGAAAGTAGGAAAAATGTAACTTGCGTAGTTTGGACCCAAGTAACTAATACAAAATAAATATGTAGATAAAGTGTGTATATGTGAAGTTAAAGTTCTGCTTGATCTACCGTATGTGTGACATCACATGCTTCTATTGCGATCACTTTAAAAGAACGAATTTGTTTGTTTTGTTGCGCCTGCACATGTATACTGAAAATACACGTAAAATCAATGAAAACGTTGTACTTTTCTAAAAATCTCTATACAAAGTAACCTATTTTCTTCGATTTATAGTGGATGTAATAAAATAAATGTATCGGTTATCGGGTTTTGAACCGTCCTTGTTTTGTCCTTATTTTGGTGAAGTAATGGAAGTGAAGTGTAAATAGTGGGAGGATTTATTGTATTTTTGTTTACCAGTTTTTGAATGAAATTTTAAGTCAATGTATACCTACACTATTTTTACTCGCTATTAGAGAATACAGATCTGTTTTTTTAGTATGAAAAACCCCTGTTATTTCTTAAAACCCGGTGGTTGCATTGCATGCCAATGCCCGCTAAGTCTCCTTATTAGGTACCATTTTTGTTTTTATTTAAAAAGGGCCTTTTCCGAATGAACTAAATCATACCAATCACATGATATATTGTTAAATTTCTTATAACTTAGGAGAAAATATTTAATTATAATTTCGTATAAAAATTGCACATAACTAATTGTCATTTTCGGTGTTTTTGTATTTGCATATTTTTAACCGACTTCAAAAAAAGGAGGAGGTTCACAATTCGACTGTTTTTTTGTTTTAACTGTAACACTATAAAATTAACTATATCTTTAAAACAGTCAATCACACAAACATCCCTTACCTATTACGCTTTAGGGCAGATTGCACCATACCGTCTGCTAGCATCACTGTCACCGTTAAAATTTTCTTCTATGAAATTTTACGGATTTCTACGGGATGACAGCTTGTGCCGCCATTTTTAACATTGATCATGAGCCGTATTCTAACTTTAAAACACGTTTAGGAACGATCCAACTTCCATACAACTCCAATCTAGCGCCTAAGCGTCTGAATCAGAAATATCAGAATATGCTTGAAAATTGTTCTGACGCAACTTCAATACAACTTTAATATTGGTTGATCGTTTGGTGTGCGTGTGCTAGAGTTATGTTTATACGTACATTCATGTATTATCTATGTATTTTAAAATTAGAATACAGCACCAGTTCGTTAGAATAATGTGCGTGGTGCAACCCACCTATAGTTACAGTTAGATATTGATAATAACATTATATTGCCAAATGAGTATCAGAAATCTAGGTCACAGCTTCAAGAAACGCATACACCATCACACGGGTGCATCGGTTTCGAAATCACATGCATCGCACTTACTTACACCAAAATGGCCTATTTTAATAGAGCAATACATGGAGTTAGGACGTTTTAAAGTTAGCTAAGTTTAAGGTAAACCATTGGTTAAGCAAATAAATAAATCGCGCCAGTGCGCTTTTGAACTGAAATACCTATGCGTAAATTCAAACATTTCGGATTTAGGTGTTGGACTGTTTTATGCTTATTACTGGAATGTATATCGTCGATATCTATAAAGTTTATTTTGTAATTTTTTTTTTTTTTTTTTTTATAATTGAAAGGAAAAATGGAAAAATTCACCGCGTCGAGCAAGACTCGAACTTGCGACCTCTCGGAACACCGGTCCGATCGCACTGCCAACTGTGCTATCGACGCTTACTCAACCCCGGTGAATCTTTCCATCTGTTACTCCTTTTTGCTTACGTCAGAGGGAGACGTGTAGCGACATCTACCGTAAGTGCTTATACACATTAACGGCACCGAAGTTCCAAGTCATATTGGAATAACATCGATAACAATGCGCTAACCCGTACTAATTAATTGTTGTTATAAGCAGAAACGTCTGCAAACGATATTTCAATTTTATAATTGAAAGGAAAAATGGAAAAAAAAAATTGGAATGGTGTTCCGAGAGGTCGCAAGTTCGAGTCTTGCTCGACGCGGTGAATTTTTCCATTTTTCCTTTCAATTATAAAATTGAAATATCGTTTGCAGACGTTTCTGCTTATAACAACAATTAATTTTGTTATTTTTGTTCTAAATTCGGGACATGGGGTACGTAATAACACGTAAATAAATCACATAATAAATAATCCTATATCGTACCTATTCTCGCCGTAAATACTTACTAAACTGCAACTTGTTTAATTACAATTTATTAGGTATATTTTAATATACGTGATGAGGCAGCATTTAAGACTTAATCTTAAGTATAAAAGGCCTAATCTACTTTTTTGGGTAGAACTTCTAGGTATTTACTTTTATTTTAATGCTATCTACCCGCACGCGACTCTGTCAGTGTAGAAATTATTTAAAATGTCAGTTTGTGTCACAATAATCCGTTTGATAATAACATGTTAAGCTTTAATAAAATAAATAAATAAATAAAATATATTACGGGACAATAGTACACAAATCAACCTAGTCCCACGATAAGCTCAATAAGGCTTGTGTTGTGGGTACTGGGTTTAATGCTCAGCATTACACAATAAAGTTGAAATTTTAGCCCAAAATGCTTATAAGCTAACATATATTAGCATCAGCGATCGACCCGTCTGTCCGTCGGTCGTTGCCCGTCTTCATAGGGCTACGGCCCAATGACATGCCTTCCTGAGGTCGAGTTCAAAGCTCCCAAGGATGCACTATGATAGCTGTGAAATATGTTCACTGAGGCAACGCCCTTGTGACACCGGACATGCATCCATAGGCACTTGGTGTGTAATTTAATTTCTTTTTTTATATATGACTACTCTTGACATATCAATGCAAAATAGTACATTACGTACCTAGGGCGGTAAAATAAAGAAGGGCTTAGATCGCTGGCATTTGTGGCCCGAACCGAAGGAACCGTACCATAAACAAACGAGGCCTTCTTTATTACCGCCCGTGGTGCCTACATAATTTTACGTCTTCTCCTGGGTCTGAAGTGAGATTTGCCGCTGCGCCCCAGGGCGGTAAATCTCACTTAGCGCCCAAAGTGACGTAAAGAGACTTTACGTTTAATTATATAAGTACAAAAGTTATAGTAAAGATCGGTGCTTGCGTATTTAAAGATAAATAGTAGACAAGCTGTAGCTAATTCGGCTTCTTGAAACGCAATCTCCCTCAAACATAATTCTAACACACAACAAATAATCAACTAATATTGAAGTTGTATTGGAGTTGCATCGGAATAATTATTTTTTTCATGAGAAAAGGAAAAGTCTGTATGAAAATAGTGACAACAAGGCTTCTTTGAATTTTATGGACGCCCTTCCGCTGGTAAGTAAAACTTCTTCGTCATTATTCGGCATAATTAGTTCAGTAATATATATTATAATTAGTTCAGTAATGTATATTAGTTCGGCGTAATTAGTTGAGTCTGACGTTCATAAGTGCATTGTAATGTGCCTAAATTGAAGAATAAATATTTTTTATCTTTTTAGGGTTCCGTACCTCAAAAGGAAAAAAACGGAACCCTTATAGGATCACTTTGTTGTCCGTCTGTCTGTCTGTCTGTCTGTCTGTCTGTCTGTCTGTCTGTCTGTCTGTCTGTCAAGACCATTTTTCTCAGGAACGCGTGGAGGTACCAAGCTGAAATTTATACCAAATACTTAGGTCTATTGTCCCTTGAAGCTGTGAAAAAATCAAACTTAAAAGCCAACGCAATCAAAAGATACAGTCGTTTATGCTGCAAATTTTAGAGTTTTCGGCACCCGCAAAACCTACGGGCTACTTCCCATGAACTCAGAAACTTGAAATTTGGCACGAAGCAACGTCATATAGCATAGACAAAGGAAAAATTATAAAAAGTAGACATTTTTAGTAAAATCATACAAAAATATATATTTAAAATTTTAAACGTACTACCTTTTTCCTCGTAAACGCGTGAAGTTATTAAGTTGAAATTCATGTCAAATACTCAAGGCTATAGGACTTTTCAGATGTAGCAAAACCAAATTTTTATTTCAACGCAATCAAAAGAAATAGCAATTTAAGTTGCATATTTTGAAACTGTGTACTCGCAAGAAACTCAAAACCTAAAGGGTACTTCCCGTAAACTCAGAAACTTGAAACTTGGCACGAAGAAACTTCATGTAGTACAGACAAAGGAAAAATTACGAAAAGTAGAATTTTTTTGTAAAATCATACAAAAAAAATTATTTTAAATTTTAAACTTACTACCATTTTCCTCGTAAACGCGTGAAGTTATTAAATTGAAATTCATGTCAAATACTCAGGGCTATAGTACCTTTCAGATGTAGCAAAACCAAATCTTTAAGTCAACGCAATCAAAAGGAATAGCAATTTAAGTTGCATATTTTGAAACTGAGTACTCGCGAGAAACTCAAAACCTAAAGGGTACTTCCCGTAAACTCAGAAACTTGAAACTTGGCACGAAGAAACTTCATATAGCAAAGACAAAGGAAAAATTACGAAAAGTAGACATTTTTAGTAAAATTGTACTTAAAATATTTTTTTTAATTTTAAACTTACTACCTGTTTCCTCGTAAACGCGTAGAGGTATTAAATTGAAATTCATATCATATAGAGCTGAGCTATAATATCTTTCTGCTGTAGCAAAACGAAACTTTCATGTCCACGCAATCATAAGAAATAGCAATTGTTTTAGGTTTTTACGGAACCCTCGGTGCGCGAGTCCGACTCGCACTTGGCCGGTTTTTTTTTAGTAAGTAGGTGACCGGGGAATACTGGGTGACTTCTAAATCGTAATACAAGATGATTACATTTTTTTTTTACAAAGTTGCTCCCATAGTAAAAGTTAATCAAAATCATTAATAGATTCAGGTTTGATTATCTTGTATTACGATTTAGAAGTCACCTTGAATTTTTAATCGTAGTGCTAAAAGATTTTTTATTAAGTTTCTAGAATTAATTGTACTAAGAACCTTACACAATTAGGTATAAGAAAACTTTCTGAGCGTATAGTAAAAGTTGTCTTGCAATTTTTATATTAAAAAATCGACAATCGCCGCCTGAAGAGCGTTAAAACATCCTGAGTACCTGCAATTAGTGACATATAACATCCAGATTACAAAATGTCATCGGAAACGCACCATCGCAAACACCGACACACCGACGCATCTCTATAGATAATCCCAACATTAAACACTCGTATAGTTATTAATAACCATAAATCACAGTGCATCACTGCTACAAGCAAAGGTGCACTACACTTGGTATAAACTCATCCAATGGAAAACCTACCTTAAAATTTTAACTATAAAGCTCAGTTTAGAACAAGTTTAGAAAAGGAGTTGTGATCTTCTTTTGTTGCGCAGAAGTGTTGGTGCTACAAGCGAAATAAAACTTTGATGCGCATTTATTAAAATTAGTTATCAATTGTTCGAGATTTAAATTCAATGCACTGTATCTGAAGACACTGCATTGATATTTCAACTTTATATACTTGAGTTATAGTCGTATTTTGCTTGTAAACAAATGGTGTTTAGGTTTTTTTACGGTGGACTTAGGAAAATTGACCTCAGCTGGTTCGTTGGTGTAAATATTTGCGAACGAACCGAGTCTAAGGATGATTTTAAAAGCATTTTCAAGAGTTTTAATTCTACTGGCGGGAACTAGCTTATTAGGCTGGCTCTACATGATGGGCCATCATAGGGACGCAACTATACGACGGAACGAGATGGCAATATCGTTAGCTCTCTCTAACGCATAGCTGCGTCCCTATGATGGCCCATCATGTAAAGGCGCCATTACAGTGGTCTAAGCCAAGTACACAAGGGTAGCTACCCTGACAGAATATAGCCATTAATTCTGACTCCTTCTTGAGCGACATGTTTGATTCTACGACTTCGTCTATCTGCGTGGAAAACAAAAAAAAACAACCTCTTTTTCACCTTTTGGGCTATGGTATCCACATGTAACCTAATCTATGTGTTACAAATAGGTATACGAAATTGAGACAAACCAAATTCAGCTGCTTGTGTTCATAATATTGAGCATTTTGCCCGCACAGATACATCTGAATGTAGGTATTTTCATGGCCTTCATAAAACGCGCCAAAAAAACAAAATTATATAGCTTGGCTGACTAGAAACACCTAAATTAATCATAATTTGACTGCTGCTAGGCAGTTGAAACGTAGTAAAAGAAGTAGTGTATTCAGGTTTTTAAGAGTTTGCAATTACTTTGCAAAGCAAACAAAATATACGTAAACATATATTTAAATGTGACTTTTTAGACACTGGCAAAAAAAAGTAAGTAGTTAAGAACCGAACAAGAAAATGAAATAATATGATAACAGGCGCTTGCTTTCATTAGCTTTATTTACCAGCCATAACGACAACTATTGACAAAGAGAATTAAGTACCTAGAGTGTTCTCTCCATACATGACTAAATGCGTATATATAATAAGTTTTAAGCAAGCTTCGCTAAAAGTTATTATTCAAAAGATTACAGCTTAATACGTACTACGATTTAAGTGTGCTTAAAACTTAGTATAAATGAGTTTAAGCATACCTCCCATACGACTTATTATTTAATTAGTAGTTTTGCTATGTATGGAGTTAGCAATCTATCTACTCATTTATCTATGCTATTGATAACGTCATAAAAAAGCAAATTAAGTTTTGCACATTTAGTGAAATTAAGTAACTAGAAATAATAATTATTTTATAGTTTGAGCGCGTGATATGTTTCGGAAAGTCTAATTAAGTCGCCATAAGCACTGAGAGTGTTAGAAATCCTTCGTGTTTACGACGTGACACGGACTATTGTACGCCGACTTTGTTTCATTGATATTTTCATTTCCTTTATATTTTTGTGACTCTTCCGATCTAGGATGTCCCAGTACTCGCTTTCTATTTAAAACCATTACCGAAACTAAGAACAGAACTCGAACCGGGAGGATTACCAATTCCAAACCCTTTAGGACAACTACTTATTTCACTCTGTTTCTAGTCAGTAGAGCTGGTTTGGCGCACAAGTTAGCAAGTACTGCCAACGCGCTGACAAATTGTTTAGCGATGAAACTTTGACACAATATTAAAGATAATGTAAATCTTTTATATGATTACTTTTGAAATTAGCTCTTTGCTCAAGAATATCGCACTAATATTACCTATACACGCAAACACTACGAGAAGCTATTTAAAAAAAACGGTAAAGTGCGAGTCGGACTCGCGTACCGAGGGTTCCGTACAAACGTATAACAAGCTCAAATTGCTGTTTTTTTTTATTGCGTTGATATAAAACTGAGTTCACGGGAAGTACTTTTAGGTTTTGATACTACGCGTTAACGAGGAAAGGGGTAGCAAGTTTAAAAAAAAAAAAAAAAATTGTATGATTTTGCGAAAAATGTCGACTTTTTGTAATTTTTCCATTGTCTATGCTATATAACGTTGCTTCGTGCCAAATTTCAAGTCTCTGAGTTCACGGGAAGTACCCTGTAGGTTTTGCGAGTGCCGAAAACCTCTAAAATTTGCAGCATAAACGACAGTATCTTTTGATTGCGTTGGCTTTTAAGTTTGATTTTTTCTCAGCTCTAAGGGAAAAAAGACCTGAGTATTTGATATAAATTTCAGCTTGATACCTCCATGCGTTCCTGAGAAAAATGGTCTTGACAGACAGACAGACAGACAGACGGACAACAAAGTGATTCTATAAGGGTTCCGTTTTTTCCTTTCGAGGTACGGAACCCTAAAAACAGGGTATTTACCATGTATTGCAATATACAAAGATACCTACATGAGGAATTCCCCGTTTTCAATAGTGAATTGTTTGGGTAATTGGATGTTTAGGTGTTTTTTCCACCTTTGCGCCGAAACGGCTGAATGGATTTGGATGGAATTTGGAACACACAAAATAGATCAAGGATACTTTTTTCTGAATGAATTACCTAAGGATATCCAAATGAGGACGCAAAGTAACTTATGCTTATGTTAACCTATGGTAGGTAACCTTAGATCTTTACAAATAGTCGAATCGCCTATAATGGGACCCTTTCTGGTGGTGTTTTTAAACCCATTACTTCATGACAAAAATAAATACTTACTTAAAATTTTAACTCTAAAAAAAAGATAAAAAAGATAAAAGATATTTATTCTTCAATTTAGGCACATTACAATGCACTTATGAACGTCAGAGAGAAAAAGAAACTACCACCGGTTCTAACTCTACACCTCTGACCCGAGAAGTATTACTTATTACCGGCAAGAAACTCGGCGGGACTTATTTTTTCAAAACAGTAATAATAATACATTAAAGATACTATATACAATAATGCGTAGTTCTTCAAGAAGGCATATCAAAACAGCTTGAGAGGCAGACATGTAAAAACCTGCCTATTGTGTATTAAAATGAAAAATAAAAATAAAATCCAAATCTGACACATGTCAACAGAGTTGAACGTTTGAACTACATATAGTTCTCTCTTTACCATAGTAAAGAGTAAGGTACCTACTCGACGTAAACAATCACACTTAACACAGGCATTCAAAACATGGCATTTCAAATATGTTAGGTATTTTAATACCTCATAATTTTAACATTTTTTTAAAGTCTAGACTCTAGACCCTGTGCGGTTTGCATACAAATATTTTTATGTCCGAACCCGGGACCGCTCATTGGGCAGGCAGACCGCACCGCCAAATGGATCGTTAAAGTTGCAATAAAACACTTTTCTGCGATATCGTATACAACAAAGTACCGAAGTATGCAGGGGGCCGTATTCTGACTTTAAAACATATACATAAACCATAGGTACCTTAATTAAAAACCAACCAACACACAACAAATAATCAAACAATATTGAAGTTCTTGCATGGTGCTCTAATACTGGTATTCTAATTTTAAAATACACATACAATATATTCAAAACACAATCGATGTCAAACATAACCCCAACACACAGCAAATAATCAACCAATATTGAAGTTGTGTAGTTGCATTGGAACAATTTTCAAACAAATTCTAACATTTCTGATTCAGACGTGTAGGCGATAGCTGTATTGCGTAGTTAATTCATTGGAGTTGAATTGAAGTTGGATCAAGTCTTGACATGTTTTCAAGTTAGAATACGGCCAATGGTCCTTTTTACCTAAGTTTGAGAATCGTTTTTCCAGACTCAATGCTATGTAGTTTTTGCTGTTCAACTATACATTTATATCTTCAATATCCTTGAAATAGTAGAAAGGTAAATTAATAAAATGGAAATAATACATGTTTTTATTTTTTGTGCAATTTATGCCGTCTCATTTACTGCGATGATTAGTAATATATGATAATTTCCTATTTATTACGATTACATGGATATTAAAAGCAGTAATTACAGTTTCTATTGTATATTTTTTAATATTACAGTTGATAATATACTTAATACTAATTATACACGGTAATTTGACTAATGAAATGAACTTCCATGAAATTATTGTGTAATATATAAATATATAGTCGTTACACATTTATAACCTTATAAGAGTGGGCAAATAATAAATCCACTGCTAAAAATAAAATAAAAAATATTCTTCTTTGTAACTCAATATCATACCAACCAAGTCAAACTAGTAGTTGAACTCTTTAAATAAGTAGTATTTACTTAATACAATTATGGCATAAATAATATACCTGTCAGATATTAAATTAACAGGTTATAATCCTGGAGTAGAAAAAACACTTTTAAAATTTATTTATCGTTCATAGTGTGTGTGAATTTGTGAGTTTTAATTAATATTAAGTATAATTAATTTTAATCTTAATGTTCTTAAGAAATTGTATAATTATGTAAAATTGTATTGGACCTATGTTGTCTGGAATGAATAAATGAATTATGAATTATAGTTAAGTACGACTTCTCTCCGACACAGCACTGTGCGTAAATCGTCGATATATTTAGGATACGAATGCATTGGATTGATTTTCGTTTAGCGGCAATAAAGATTATTTCTGTGCATTGCCGTCTTGCAGGGAAATAAAATTCAGTTCGAATGGAGTTTATTTGGCTTTCAATTTACAAGTATTTTTACCCGTTCGGTAAGTCAAAGTCATTTATTTTTAAGCGGTGGATCAAAGGCAAAATGTATGGAAGGAGAATGGTGTATGAAAACTTTGTCATACTAGTTTACGCCACAATCTTTTCCATCACGACAATAGTACATTACGTACCTAGGGCGGTAAAATAAAGAACGGCTTAGATCGCGGGCATTTGTGGCGCGAACCGAAGGTAAGGGCCATAAACAAGTGATCTGAGGCCTTCTTTATTACCGCCCGTGGTGTGTACACAATTTTACGTCTTCTCCTGGGTGCAGCGGCAAATCTCACTTACCGCCCAGAGTGATGTAAATCTCTTTCATGTTCTCTAAAATGTTTAAGATACTTTAGTTCATTTGATTCATTCATTATTTTACTCAATTCAATTCATCAATTCTCCACTTCACTTGAAAGCCATCACATTTTGCGTTGCATCAAATATTTCAGATTTTTAAATACGGGCTGTGTTGCTGAGAGAGAAACGTGATACCAGAGGGCCCAGTTTTATAAAGCTACAAGTTACAATTTACAAGCCGAAGAAGAGTTCCGCTTGTAAATTGTAACTTGTAGCTTTATAAAACTGGCCTCAGATAGTAAAGCCGGTCTATTTGTGATTGTGAACAACTTTGACTATGGTCGACTTTGTAAATTATAATAAATACTTTCTCATACATTATAGCCGACGTATTATTTTATCCAGTATATTAATAGTGAGAGAATACTTGTGTTATACCCGATGTGCAACCTTAAAAGCCTACCAGCTTTCTTTATTTTTTTAAATAAACATTTAAGGGGCTACTTTGAAAAATTATAGGTTTTTTCGAACTTGACTAAACGGGAAAAGGGACTGAATTTATTTTCGAATCTATATTATTAGACTATATCCTCTAGTTTATGGCACAAGCCGAAACACGATTGCTGAAAGTTGCCTCGATAGAAAAAAAATCCGAAGTTGGGTCCTTTTCCCCTTATTTTTCTTAGTTTACGTAAACTATAAGAGATTAAGCAATATAACTAAGTTAAAAATATGGTATTCTGGTTTATCTAAAAAGTCACAGAAACAAAATTAGACAAAACTTTATAGATTCGCTTATTTATCGTAGTTTAGTCAAAAAGTCTGATCCTTAAGAGCGCTGCATCTCTTTCTTTCATGCACGGGAGCCATAAACGTGTCTCTTACGGATGGGCGTGGCTTGTCCGAATCGAGTAACGGCCTTAAATAACCGAATATGTTCTTCTTTGTGACACGTTTTCCGATTAAAAACGTATAAATTCCTTCAAAACACACGGATTTCAGGTGGAATATACAAGCTAAACCAAATAATACATGTTTCAGTTTTATATCCGAATATATTTGTCCGTCTGTTGTTATCTTTCATCACGATAATAGGTTTTTTCATGCCATTACACCCCGTTCGTAATACGTGTCCATCATTCACAATACTTCGTATAATACAAAAAAACGGTCAAGCAGGAAACCTTTTATTATCAGTGTTCTTTTACCAGCAAAATAAATACCCAAGTGAATAATTACAACCCTAAACCCTACTACAAGTTGGTATTTTATGCAATAGTGACACAGTATGTCACGTATTGTATACAATAGTGCTTAAGATAGGCAAGCCGCTAAGGATTGAGTTCAACAAATGACCTGCTGCCTCTATACAATTGAGTAAATTCAATCTCCCGACGGATAGCGGTCCCGGCGGCGGTAGCGGGCGGCAGGGCGGGCTCCGGCAACAGTGTTATTATATCCCTAAGAACATCCTTTATAGAAATGTAATAGTTTATTCGCAAACACGTGTATGTATACATATCTTATGATGACGTTTATAAATAAAGTATACGTTTTGAATACTTATACCTGTCAGTCATCTTATTGACAAATTAGAATGCAGTGAGTAGAAAAATTAGAATTTTGTCACGCTATCACACGGGTGCCTAAAGCGATTTTTTTAACACCTCATTCGCCAAATCGGCTCTGCAGTTTAGAAGCTACGATAAAACACACTATACAAACATATCAATCCACATACATTAATAGACTACTGAAAATAAATGTAACCTTTCATTTATGTCATATAATGTTCTCTCTTTCAGTTACTAATTTCTATGATTTTGAGTGTAGAGATTTTTTTGAGACGACTTTCTTCAAAAAAGGCCTGTGCAGGTTTTAAAGACGCCTTCAGTTGCAGGCTTACGGTAATGGCTGAGACGGGCTGTATGCTTGTTTGCCACCAATGCATAAAAAAACACGGATCCCCAAACCGCTCGGTCCAGCAACGACGATTTTCCCTGAATTATTACATAGCACCAACCGTCGTTGACAAAATGTCGCCGTATCCAACCGGAAATTCGTCATTACTCACATTCTTGGTCCGTGGCCAACTTCACAGATATGATGACTTGCTGGCCGTTAGATGGTTGCAAACAAGCTTACAGTCTGCCTGTCTATAAATTGATAATATCCGTACAAGGCGGGAAGAACTTGATAACTCGAGATATATTAAAATTGAAGAAATTTGAACCTTATGAATTTTTATAGAATTCAAATTTCATGAACTCTTCCCCGCGACTTGTCAACTTCTTCCCGCCTGTTTCGCTACGAGCTGTTGGAAATTCATGATTAATCTAATAATATTTCGCGGCCACTTCTACAGCAATGGTTTCTACTAGGGTACCTGTTATATGTAGTGGCAAATAAGTGCACATTCCGCCTGACGATAAGCAGCTTCGCATTGTCCATGGAAGTTAAACGTCGCCGTATTAGAAATCTGCTTGCCGGATTCGTCTGCGGACACATCTGAATAGCGCCATACGCGGACGGATCTGTCCGCCGGGCAGATCTGTGCGTGTATTCAGCAGGAACTTCATTGTTGCGCGTCCAACTTCATGGGTAAACCCGCGATGACTGTTGCTATAAGTAGAATATTTAATTGAGTGAAGTCATTTGAATATATTTGCAAACCACACTTTGTATGCCAGGAGCCACTTTTCACTGAATTTAAAATATTACTGTAGCTAGATTATCATAATCAAAGATAAGATCATCATAAGACTAGGTAGGCACAAAAAAAGATACCTAAAAGATATTTATTCTTCAATTTAGGCACATTACAATGCACTTATGAACGTCAGAGAGAAAAGAAACTACCACCGGTTCTAACCCTACACCTCTGACCCGAGAAGTATTAATTATTACCGGCAAGAAACTCGGCGGGACTTATTTTTTACAGTAATAGTAGTACATTAAAGACTACCCTTACAATACTACTTATTCTACTACACGTACATGTACAGTGCCTTTGACCACGCTAACTTTGCTCAAGGGGCCGTATTCTAACTGGACTAACTAATAATGCTTACAAATAATTAATATAATAATATGTTTGACATGATATACTCGTATCTACATAATATAAAATATTATACTCTTAAAATTAGATCAACGAAATATTAATATCAACGCCGCCTAGCGACGATTTGCGGAACTGAGGGGACCTTGACCGAAAGATCTAGTCGTTGACCCCGGCGCGCACGCATTTATATTTGTGCATCGTTATTCGTGACACTGAACAGCTGTTTATTTTTGCAACGGGTCGTTTTATTTGATAACTAGCATAACTACGGTCACGAGTAATGTAAAGTGGTTAGTTTTGTATGGAAATTTCAATTATGATTCCAAATAACTGACTTATTTATGAAGCATTTAGCCTATCATTTTCTGAAGTAGCTTTGTAGGTCTGTTAGTAGTCATTAGGTTAGGTACTTAAATAAGAGTCGATTTTTTTCAATTAAATTGATCGTGATCAGGAAAGTGGACAGGAAGGAAATTTGTCAAAAAAGCTTTCGATCCTTTTCGCCCTACCTAGATTTACCTCTACCTACCTAGATTTTTTAATTCTCAGAAACTTGCATTGCTCTATATTCCAAGCGTCTATAAACTGCAGTAAGTACTGACTATAAGGCTGAATGTTATTTAGGTATGCTTGCTTAATTGCCACCCCTACATGGTATAAAACAGAATGTATTGTATCTATACGGTAATCGTACTAGTGCTTGGCACGATTATTCCCAATAGTTGACACCCGGCTGTCACTTTTTTCACGAAGTATTAAAGTTTAAAAATGACATGTATTGATACAGTCGCCATCAGATACCTACATCGAAGCGGCCAAGGTGCCCATAAATATCTGAACAATGCCTCTATTTGTCAAGGCGATAAAGTGCATGTTGAATATTTTTGAGTGCCTTGGCCGCTCCGATATATTTGATGGCCACTGTATATTGTCTAGTACTCAACCATTTTACGTGTAATTTATTCTAAATGTATTTACTTACAACTGTAATTTATGTTTACAAACCTTTCCGTAGCCATACATTTTACTAGAATAGTCAATTTGGAGCGATTTCAATGGAATTACATTAGTAATGGTGCAGATTGGAATAAGTGGCGAGGCAAAGAAATTGGAAGACAGAAGGCCGATCGTAATTACTTGAGAATTATTCTTGGGCAACTGGTACTGGAGCGAGCGAAAGCGCTAACTTAAGGCCCTTTTTTCTACGCGTATTTGTAAAAATCTATCAAATATTATATGAAATAACGTATTTGTAGTATGTAAACCTTTACAGTATGTAGTTCCAAAAAATAGGGTGGTAAATGCTGCACATTTTAGGGCTTGTAAAGTTAATTTGTATTTTACATAAGCAAATTTTCTATTGTAAATAACAAATTTAAACTATGTTGTATTTATTTTGGGCAGCGTTAAATACGTCTGTTGGGTAGGTACTACCACAAACAATAAACAAAACCTGAAAAAGCTCTGAATGTAGAGAAACGTTGAGTTGAGATGCTAATTTATTTTCAACTTAGGAAAAGTAAGAATCTAGTTATATGAGCGCTCGCTACTCGTAATACGTAAAAATCTATAATACGTACAAGAATTTAATGTATGCTTTTTTTAATTATACAGATTTAAACATATTTATATTTGTGTGTTATTTGCAACTTTGCATATTTCTAAATTAATTAAATATTCAGTAAACGACAATGTTCAAAAGCAAAACATTTATTTCAGGCTGCAGGGCCCCATACATGTTAGTACTCTTAGAATACTAACCATTAACTTTTTTGGAAACCGCACTTTTAACATAATATATTTCAACGCAGCACTTTCGCGCTCGCCAGTACTAGTATAACTCAAATGGTTCGTTCCTATGATGGCATATTTAAATTAAGTCTAATGATAGTCATCAGTGGGACTCTCGTTTGGTTGATTTGAGGACTGTACCACAATCACAGTTGCGCAAACTTTGGGAACAATGTTTGGAATCTTTTGAGGTTAGATAACTTTGAGATTCTTGAGCGTTTTTATTACGTTGGTACTTACTCGTACCTAGGGCCGTATTCTAACTTTAAAACACGCACAGACACGATCCAACTTCAATGCAAATCCAATACAATAACAACACAATACAGCTAACGCCTACACGTCTGAATCAAAAATGACGGAATTTGCTTGAAAATTACTGCGATGCAACTACAATACTACTTCAATATTGGTTGATTATTGGTCGAGTGTTGGAGTTATGTTTAAGACAGATTGTGTTGTAAATGGTATTGTTTATACATTTTAAAATTAGAATATGGCACCTACTTTTAAAACCGTATGGTTATGATATGATTTTTATTTGTATGTAGATGATTTTTTTGGTTTTTATGCGATTAAGTATAATAGTATTTTATACAATCGTAGAGCGCTGGTAGCCTTGCGGGTAAGACGTCCGACTTTCAATCCGGAGGTCTCGGGTTCAAACCCCGGCTCGTACCACTGAGTTTTTGGAACTTATGTACGGAATATCATTTGATATTTACCAGTCGCTTTTCGGTGAAGGAAAACATCGTAAGGAAACCGGATCTAATCCCAAAAAGGCCTAGTTTTCCCTCTGGGTTGGAAGGTCAGATGGCAGTCGCTTTCGTAAAAACTGGTGTCTACGCCAATTCATGGGATTAGGTTATCAAGCGGACCCCAAACCGGGACAAACGCTAGGATGATGATGATGATGATGATGAGTATTTTATACAATTGTGAAATAATTAAGGTTTCAGTTGAGTACCGTGTTTAGGCCACGAAGCTTGCTGAGTTACGAGATTGAAAAGCTTGATTATGTCATTATTGTATACAATACTTTTTCTACAAGTGCTCAATATAAGCAAGCCGGTAAGAATTGAGTTCGACGAAAGACCTGCTGCCTCTATACAATTTAGTAACTTCAATCTCCCGGCGGATTGTGCCGGTCCCCCCTGGCGACCGCGGCGGCGCAGAGCGGGCTACGGCAACAGTGCTACAATATTGTATGAATATCCTTACTACCATCGCTGGCGGTGCTATAATATGCGACCATAAAAGGTTTATCGAAGAGTATGCGCCAGTAGTTCCGTTCACACAATCTCGACTCAAGTATTACAGTCGACAAATATAAAAAGGTTTATTTATTTTCCTCTTTCTACGTATGTTATTTTTATTATTGTTACGTAAGATTACACCGAGTTTTTATGATTTAATAAAAGGATATCTATTTGTTTCGAAAAATGGTTATTGAATAATTTATACGGGTGTTTCCTGTAATAGGAGCAATAAATTAAAACGTAGATTCTACTCCTCAAACCAGACAAAGTTTGTTCAGCAACTTTTAAAAATAACTTATGGTTTGATTTTTATTTCACTTTAAAGATTATTCAAGCACGCAATGTATTCCGAAATTGATTATGTCTGTAGGGTGGCAAGGCTGACAAGCAATGTCAATTGGACGGATTTTAACGTGCATTCAAAATACTATTTAGTTTGTATGAAAAAGAGAAAGAGACAATCTAAAAAATACATATTTTTTAAAAGTTGTTGAACAAAACTTTTATTGTTTGAGGAGTAGAATCTGCGTTTTAATTTATTGCTCATGTTACAGGAAACACTCTGTATGTACAATCAGCATCAATAGTATCTTCCTAAACGAAGGCCCCAAAAATATGTGACGCGCTCTTGTTTGTAGAGCCATAGGAGCGTATCACATATTTTTGCGGCCGTCGTGTAGGAAGATACTATTGATGCTGACTGTACTTACATACTTTTGGCTGGAAGAAAATCTGTAGCTATTCATTTTTAAATGCATAATATTTATATTTTGTTTGTACAATATGTACAAAAGATAAACGTCTTTTTGTAAAACGGTATTGTGACGATTTCATTAATGTTTATTAACTTGACAATTTTACTACGAGTAGTAGGTATTTTATGCCCCTAAAAAGATAAAAAATATTTATTCTTCAATTTAGGCTCATTACAATGCACTTCTAAACGTCAGAGAGAAAAAAGAAACTACCTCCGTGCACCGGCTCTAACGTCACTGATATAGTTACGGATCAGACAATTGTATTTTAAAAACAAATTTCAACACAAGTGCTTTTTATTTAACACACAAAGCTCTAAACTTCTGTGTTTCAGTAACCAAATATTTACAAACTTTTTGTACCTAAAGTACGAGTATAATACAAAAGTTCGGGCCAGAAAATACTCGAGTAATCCTTTAGACAACATACTAAGCACGAACGTGCAAACATGGAAACCATCTATATTTTTAGGGTTCCTTACCCAAACGGTAAACACAGGACCCTATTACTAAGCTAAGACTCCGCTGTCCGTCCGTTCATTTGTCCGTCCGTTCATTTGTCCGTCTGTTCATAGGCTGTATCTCATGAACCATGAAGGGGGCAAACAAGCAGTCTGCGTAACTTTTTACAAGAGCTAGACTACCATGTTACTTTCTCAGGCCTGGATCCAGGATTTTGTTCAGGGGGGGCACTTCCTTCACAAAAAATCTTGCGGTCCGCCCGTATGTCCCCCATAGTATGCAAAACTTGCGTGTCAGGGGGGGGGGGGGGGGGCAATTGCCCCCTCCCCCCTGGATCCGATTTTCTTACCCAGCGGAGAAACTTCGCTTAGCTGGGATTAGATCCGGTTCCTCACGATGCTTAAAAACCTTCACCAAAACAGGTTAGTATCAAATTCTATTTCATACATTACAATTTCGGAAACCTCATTGGTAAGAGCAGGGGATTGAACCGGAGACATTCGAACTGAAAGTCGGATGTCTTACTAAACTATCATCGCTAGGTATAAGACAAATTTGATAACAATATTTCAAATCTATACGATAAAATGTACGAATACAGCCTTGGCCAGAAGTGTTGAGCACCAATGCGATTTTCATACAAAACTGGAAAGTTTAGTCCATCGTTTCCATCTTTGTTTAAGTTATTTTGTCAATTAATTTAAACTAATAGGCATATTTTGTTGAAGTTAGTAGTAACTGCATAGAATATTTGCAATATGTCGCACCGACTTAAATTTACATTTTTGGTACCTTCTGTTTTCATATTTTTTAAGTACCTTGAAAGTGTTATTAAGTGAGGTTTTCTATATTAATAAATAAAATATAACATTTACCGTTACCGTACATTGTTAGGATAGGGAAATAATGCTTAACATCGAAATTGTAAACAAAAAACACCTATGCTCAACACTTCTGGCCAAGGCTGTATATATTTAGTAAAACATCTAAGACATACGCAATGTCCTTCTAGATCTGATAATGCACACAAAAGTTATAATTAAATCGGTGGGCCAATTTTGATAAGCGATTTGGCGTCTGACCCCAATTGACCGTTTTGACCTGAGGATTCTGATCCCTCAACTAGTCGAATGTATAGAAAAACCGGGACACTTTTATATAAGATATTTTCATAATAGTTCGCCTGCGATGGTAAGTAATTATGTAATTATCCTGCCCTATGGACGCCTGGAAATCCCAACGGAGTTACAATGCGCGTTCTTTTAAAAACTTTTACATACACTCCATATCGCATTCCTTTAAAAAACCGCGGTAGGAAGCTCATTTCATAGGTGAAGCTTTTGCGGGAGGAAATTCCTGTGGAAAAATATTGGGTTTTAATTTTCTTAATTTTGCGATGTCTAACAGTAAAAGACCTTACTCAAAACTTGTGGTCCTGCCGCTCAGTAAGTTTGCCAAAGAGCTCAAAAAGGATACTGTGTTGACGGGGGACCCTCTAGTTCCTTTAGCCGTCAACGACAATACAGTGAATCTTCCTATAAATAAAGAACCGGCAACACGCATGTGACACCTATCGAGCTACAGGCGTCCATATGCTACGGTATGTTTAAATTTTTACCATCGTGCTATGAAATTATACTGACAAGAGTTTAATAAAATATGCGTGAGCCTAATCTGTGTCTTGGATGCCAGGCAAGCGCCAATATTGCACTGAAAATGTATAATGGTTGCCTTTAACGTTGGACTCGCTTTCACTTGGAACCTAGTTAATATACGGTTTGAGGTTAGGCTGGGTTCATAGTAGAAGTAAATCGACTTTGTTGACCTTTCCAGTCCTTTCAATTGGAATCCGTAATGATAGTATAGCTACATAGTTTTATGAGGATCTATTAGGATCCCTAATCTGGGAGTCATCTTTTATCACGGATCAAATAATACTAATTAGACACAGTTAGACCTACAAAGCAGTCAGTCACCGCCGTTTAAGTAAGACACTTTAGATTGGACAATAATAGCTTAAGAGTATAGTTTATTTTTTTACTTTGGTTGACAACGCATAACATAATAAGGACGCATTATATGCTTCCTGCTGCCCGCATTATATGCTTGCTGAAATTCTTCGAGCGATTAACGATAACCCTAACAGTCATGTTTTTAGACATTGGCTATCGGTGCATCAGGACGAGAACCGGTAATAATAATAAGTAATGTTGGACACGGGCAGGGGCAGCATCCGCTTAGTGTACCCCTCACTTTTCATTAAATTGTCGAAAGGGCCTCTGCGGGTTGGCTTCGGCTCCGCATACGCCTCCCAAAGGTCCGGAACACCATTGTTCCGTGGTCGGGAAAGATATACAAATAGTAATTGTATTGTAGGTATTTTATTTATTAATGTGTCATTAAAGTATTTGTAATTAAGCTAGAAGGTAGACTGTTATTGGACATTTTACTGCCTGAAATAAAAAAACATTTATTTTATTTATTTATTTTTATTTTATTATATGCGTGTCAAACTTATTACGCCGTTTACATATAGCCCTTGCCGCTGTTCCTCACGCTGTCTGTAATATTATCCTAGCTGCCCACCGTAGCAAGGAGAAGTAAGTGTTCACATACTGCTCTACCAATTACTTCGTTTCCGACTTGCAATTATGGCAGACGTCAATAGATGTTATTGCTGCGTCGACATTGTGTTCTTCGACCGCTTGGCAGAAAACGGACATGTAAACACGCGCTGCTACTCACGCTGTCCTTTGACTTCCGCACTAAAATCCGCTCTTTTGGGCATCGTCCGGCAGCGCGAGTAGCAGCGGCAGCGTCAGGAGAAGTATCGTATTTACATACTGCTCCTGCCAACTTCCCTCGCCATTTTTCTGCTCACTGCTGTGGAAGTGGGCTGCATGTGAACGGGGTATATAACAATATAGAATCTACCCGTGATACTGCACTCCAGAGTTACGGTACTTACCTAACAGTAACACAGAAAGATGTAGAATTAGCGAATTGAAAGCGAGTGAGATGTACAGAAAAACAAATTACAAGACTTCACTACATAGTATAAAACAAAGTCGCTTCCTGCTGTCTGTCCCTATGTATGCTTAGATCTTTAAAAGTACGCAACGGATTTTGATGCGGTTTTTTTTAATAGATAGAGTGATTCAAGAGGAAGGTTTCTATGTATAATTGCACCCGTGCAAAGCCCCGGCGGGTCGCTAGTTTATTATAAGAAACAACAATATGAAATATTCATATGTGGGCGAGTTTAGTGCAAGGGCCACTTTATTGATTTACAAGGACATTTTTTTGTTTCACCAATTGATAGTGTTTAATACATAAATAGGTACACTTAATTGTGTACATAGTTTTATAAATTACTAGTAACTCCATATCGACAAAGTAGTTCCTTTTTTCGTGGACTGGTACATATATTTATCAAAGAAAAATACCACAGCTTCCAGTGCCCCGGACTTGAAACGAACCAGTATTTTTTTTACTCTTTCTAAATTCTAAGGCGTATTTGACAATCTTACGGCTCCGAAACGTGGTCTTTCACTATTAGCCTCATCACAAAGTTCAAAGTCGCTCAACGAGCTATGGAGAGGGCTATGCTCGGAGTTTCTACGTGATCGAATCAGAAATGAGGAGATCCGTAGACGAACTAAAGTTACTGACATAGCCCACAGGATTAGCAAGCTGAAGTGGCAATGGGCAGGCCACATTGCACGCACAGCAGATGGCCGATGGGGTCGAAAAGTGCTCGAGTGGAGACCACGGACTAGCAAGCGCAGCGTAGGACGTCCACCCACAAGATGGACAGACGACCTTATAAAGGTCGCCGGAAGACGCTGGATGCAAGTCGCTTCCGACCGATACTTGTGGAGGTCCAAAGGGGAGGCCTATGTTCAGCAGTGGACGTCTTATGGCTGAGATGATGATGGTGATGATGATGATGATTTGACAATCATCTAAGTTAGAACACTATTTTACTTATTTAAACACTATCGTAGAAAAGAAAACCTTATCGTACAAAACTTGGGGGGTGATTTTTGAGATTCGAGTACTCTAAAGTGATATTTATAACTCAGAATAAAACGATGAAATTATGTTTTAAAAATAACAGCGATAGGAAATTGAAATCATGAGTATTTAAACTAATAATTTCATGCGAACAAATTGGCGGTAAGCTTTTGTGTGCGATTATTTTCAAGCTTAAACTTTTTGAATTTGGGCGCTCGAAAGTCAAAAATTGGTCCCCGAACTTTATACCATAAGACATTCTCTACCTGTCAACCTTAAGTCAAAGCAGAGAGATCGTGAGTTGGGCGAGAGTATGTGAGTCATTTTGAACACCTCACCCGCATATCTTCTTCTAACTGTACTAGGCCTAAAACATATTTATATCTGTACCTAACAGTAGTTTGCACGTCGAATACCAAACTAAGTCGTTAACTAACCAATACAGCAGTGGACAATAAAATTGGCAAAGCAATCGTGGCCCAAACTAATTTTGGTCTCGGACTGCAAAGCGACACAAGGAAGGGGTAAATATTTGCGAAGGAAACAATATTATTTTCGTCCGGTCTTCTGAGTGTGCGCAATTTGTAGTCGATATGGGTTTGAGGATGGAAGAAGTTAGAGGTAGAAGAGACATTCATCGTTGCCTACATACACAATTAGCTACACATGCAGGTAGTCTTTCAAATGTTAGAAAAAATGTAGATATTGAGTTCCATATTAATTGCAACTAAAATCCTGAGTGTGCTCAAGCGATTGCTCTCAGCGGCCAGGAGAAGGGCATTCAGCAAGGTATGAGCACGGAGAAGAGTGACACTTGCTCTCGATCATGCCAGCGTATGATTGGCAGCCATATTTCCGGAAACATGCCCTGCTAGTGAGCAGTAGCCTAACCCGTCCTTAAAATCTGAGCGTAAACGACTTAAATGAAACATAGCAATACCCTTGGGGCAAAAAAGTAAGTCGCATGTTGGACCGGTAAGCTCGGTTAAATGCTTTAAAACTTTGCTTTGACGTGTGTTAGTTTCGATCTATTTGAAGAGTCCGATGCCGATAGCACTATCCCACCAAGGCCACCAGTGGTTATTAAGCGAAAAAGTCTTCTGTCTTCTTGGCTACTTTTATCTACCAATTATTAGCAAGCTTTAAACTGTTGTAGATGTATCATTGACAACACTGCCCTGCCAAGGTCACAGTCGATCAGAAGGCATCAAGTGCTGTCCTATCTACAGTTTTAATCTTTGCCAATGAACCAACAAGTCTGGTCACGTCTCGGCCGGCCACCGTAAGCTCGGTTAGATGCATAAAAACTCTCTGCTTTGAGCTTTCAAATTCAAATGTGTATCGAGACGGTATTGCCGATACGTCTAGCTTGATGCATTTTGAGTATAAGTGGATTAGTGCAGGCAAAGCATTGTGAAGAAAATTGATAACTTCAATAAATATTGATTTGATATTCCAGGGTACGTGCCCCTCGATTAGTGCAAACCCGTTATAACTTGCGTATTTTTTCATGCATTATTTTTCCCACCCGCAAAAATAAATAAGCACGCAAATAAGTATGAAAAAGTACCAGCAATAATAATAGGGTTTTCTCCTCTCTACGATGCATCCTCAGGCAGGTGCGGATCCAGGTTTTCGTACAGAGGAGAGGGGGGGGGGGGGACAGTTTCCTACACAAAAATCTTACGGTCCGCACCTATGGCCCCTATAGTATATAAAACTTACGTGTCAGGTGTGCGGGGGAGGGGGGGGGGGGGGTAATTGCTACATGTTGCACCCCTCCCTGAGGATACTACTGTTCAAGGGAACGTACCCAAACTACGTGACCAGTTTAGGGGGGGAGGGGGGTCGTCAAAATACTACTCTAGGTCACAGGGGGGAGGGGGGGAGTCTTAGGTTCTGTCACGTAGTCAATAATTATGCTCAAATATCGCGCTTCTAATTATAGGTTTCCAATTTCCATGCACTTTTGGCGTCACGCGGCCAGTGTCGAGTAAATAAAAGGCAATAAGTAGGCAAAATTATGTTTTTTTGCTTTCTATGTCCAAAACATCACTCTAAACTATATGTGCGAGTTTTACTACGTGACAACTAGGGGGGGGGGGGGGGGTCTTGGCAATTACTACGGATGGTCACCGAGGGAGGGGAGGGGGGTCAAAAACTGAAAAAAATGGGTCCCGTACACAGATAGAAATAATTCAAAACGCAAAACTCTCTTGCACGCGGTTTCTTAAAGAGAGTAATAAATACCTTAGACCAATAAACATGATTTGAGTTAAAAATATCATGATTTTTAAAAGAAGAATTAAAATTATTCAGCTTTAGCTTTACCCATTTTTAAAGCGAATAGTAATGATTTGAGTTAAGATAATAATTATTTACGGCAAAAAAGCACCAACATTTTCCTTTAAGAGCTTTATGTGTTTACGTCAAAAGCGATTAGTTCTTGGTTTGATGTTTTCAATCTACAGCTAAGAGCCAAAGCTAATTCAAAGAAGTAGCGCCAAAAGTTTGATTTGAGATTTTTAAGTTTTTAGGCAAGAGAGATTAATTTTTGCTTTGATGTTTTCAACCTACAATCAAGAGCCACAGCTATTCCAAAGAAGAAGCACATAATTTTTGCTTTGAAACATTCAAGTTTTGGACGTTAGTTACCCTGCGCATCAATAGATGTCTCTGCGTGTAGGTTAGAACACGCGAACGTTTGTTCGACGTAACTTCATGACCCTCGGCGCTTTACCCGGGCTTATTAGAGATTCACAATAGCTCAGCTCTAGTTAATACGATTATAAATTGTGAGTATATAAATAATCATAATTTGTATTTGTATTATCTACTTTTAGTTAAACTTCCTTTCTTGGGATTAGTCCCGAGAAACACAGTTTCTGCTACTAGCTTTTTAAGTAGTGCACTGAGACACTAAGGCGACTATCATACTGACGAGGGATCCGCATGCGGCGCCGGTGTGCGAGCGAGATAGCGCTATACACACGCAGAGCGCTATCTCGCTCGCGCACCGGTGCCGCATGCGGATCCGCGCCAGTGTGATAACCGCCTTAGAAGATGTTATTGTTTGTTTCAAGTAATCGATTTCATACGCCAAGAAATTTTAGATCTTGGTGTGAAAATATCAAATTTTACATCAAGTAACACATGCTCTTGAACTAATGCGTTTTCTTGTTTCCGTGGAGAAATTCAATTCTCAATTTAAACTATGAGTCTTCATCCAAGAAACAAAGTTTCTTGGCTTAAGTTCTTTATGTATTGCACTAAGACACATAAAGTTCAATTTAAAAAAAATACAATACAAAAACAAAATTCAAACGCTCTTCGTGAGAATATTAAGCTATTTTAAAAAGAAGATTTTTATATCTCGGATAAAGTATTGAATTTATTAGGTTAAGTAATAAACTTTGAAACATTTTATATCTTAAAATAAAGAATTTTATTTTTTCCTTATATGGGAAACTGGATATCTCTTGATTCAAATAGGTTTCTTTGGTTGAAGAGATTTTTTCTATCTGTGTAGTTTGGGTACGTTCCCTAGAGATGTTGATGAAGTTGTATCGGAAAACGCACCATTAGCTTATTTTGGTTGGTCGAAAGAAGAAAAACCAGTAGGTATTTGGATGGTATTTACGTCCAAAATGAATTTCTAGAATTCAGAGCAAGGTCTTAATGTCAGCGGTACGCAATGTTAAGGCTACGGCCATGAATGTGGTTTCACGTATTTTTTTATTATCTAATGTAACTATATCATAAACTACTATGCTTTTTCGTATCTCTATATAAAGTTTTCATTATCTACAAATATATAGTCGATACTTTTGAATACAATTGTCACGATTTACAATTGAAAAATACTTTATTTTTCGGTAATATAGACATCTTTCAGTTTTTTCATTTTTCGAATCGAATACAGTGTATTTTTTTTAAATAATTTACAGGGATTTTTTGTGACACTCGGACATATTAAATAAATAATCACGGGTCACCCACGTCTTTTAAATCGAATATCAGACCAATAAATAATATCGAGAAAATCTAGTCTGCGTCGGTTAGCTAACGCGAATGGCTCATGAATAAGCTCCTCGTTATGGAGCGAAACATGTCAAGCAAAAGCAGTATTCGACTTAAAAAACGTGAGGCGATTATCACACTGGTGACGGAGCCGCATGCGGCGCCAGTGCGCGAGCGAGAGAGCGCTCTGCATGTGTATAGCGCTATCTCGCTCGCGCACCGCCGCGCGCCTTAGTCGTGATTATTTATTTAAAACGCCTGTTAATGAACACGACTTTAGTTAAAAATGGGTCGCGTCTTATCCAACTCAATTAAGAAGTCTTGTCGAAAAACAAAAACGTAATGAAAAACAAATTAATTTAACGTAATGCCACTCATAAATACCGTCCGTGTGAAATAACTTAAATAACCAGCCGGTAGACGGACTGAAATTGTGCATAATTGTTACAATTAATCTGAGGATTTCAAAATAACGACCTAATTGAAAATGAGACTGCCCTACGAAGCAAAAATATCGTAACCGCCATTATAAAATTTAATCAATTTAGTATCGTATTATCGTGCAGTAAATTTCAAATTCGAATTGGTTTTCGATGTCACTAACGGTTATAATGTTTGAAGGACGCAATTTTAAAGTAAAGCCGTGTTCTCATTTTTGCAGTTAAGGAGAGCAAACGTCTTTTTGGACGACTACATACTGGGAATTAGGGTTTCCGCGATCGATTTTTTCACTAGAGGGCACCACCGTGGCGACAAGACTTTTTGACATTGACGGCAGCTGTCAAAATCCACCAATAAAAGAAATGATTTTTTTTTTATATATTTAATGGCTTTCTCCCTTTGTCATAGCAATGGGAATTCTGGCAATGACTACGTTTCACACTTTTTTATTAGTTACAATAAAATATAGGCAACGTTGTTCGGTAGAGGCCTTGCTGATTGTGAGGACAAACACGTGGACGGCCGAGACCCCGGATAACCGTTCGTTCGACTAAAGGGTGGTTACGCGCGTTTTGAGACTAATTATTCATTAGCTGAACACTTGTTCGTTAGATCACCGCACAATAAGCTATCAATATTACACACTGAACTACGTAAATGAGCAAAAAACAAAGAACTACTCTAAAGACGCAGTCGCCATCTTGAGCTCAAACGATTATCCAAATGATTTACTTAATATGATTGTCGGATTTTGACAGTTGCTGTCAAAAAAACCTCTCGCCGCGTTGATGCCATTTAGTAAAAATCTCGATCGCAGAAACCCTTATTTAGAGGAAGCTCTTAACGGCATAAGAACCTATCATCATCTAAGGCTCTACAGCCCGGGGTGGGCCTTGGCCTGGTCGAGCAACTTTTTCCATTCTGGTCGGTTCATGGCTTGTTTTCTCCAACATCTAACTCCTAGGGTTTTGAGGTCTTTCTGAACGCCGTCGTCTTTCTGAATCGCATAAGAACCTAGGATCTCCATAATTTTAGGCAGATTAACTATCAACTTTACAATGCTACAGAAGCCCATTTATAGCAAAACGGGGAAAATGCTACAAAATCTGACATTATCTATGAAAAGAGACCTTATTATCGATGGCGCTTACGTCGCGCGGCGTCGTAATCGTATTGCGTTATTGTTAACAATGGCGTAAACGCCATCGACAATATGCCACTAAAGTTATGTTGTGTTATGTTACAAATCTCAATGCTAACTACGTCTTGATCTCAAAATCGATATGACGAATGACGATTGTCCATTCGTCGATCACGCATCACCTATAAATCTCTCAAATTTTTTTTTTTTTTTACTCCCTACTATATATGTACTTATAAATTTAATCCAATAAAATACAGATACATCAAACAGAAACTCTTAAGTCTAGTCAAAAAGTCCCCCTCGAGTTGTCCCGGCGCAAAGGTACCCATCACGCTAGCTGCGTTACCCCGTTGAATGGCGACGGATAACCTTTGCACCAGGTACAAACCCGAGCGGGCATCAGACCCCCTCTCCGTGATTCGACGTCCCACCTCCCTTGGGTACCAAAAATATACCCACGCTCGCTTATTCTGCGCTTCTATTTCTTTGAATATAAAATTATATGAAATTGCCTTTTTTATATCAGAGGATTAATAATACCAGTAAATATATACCAGGATCTTTTAATACTTACTTTCTTTTAAATACATGAAACCGTCGATTGAATGAGGTTAGTTTATAGGCTTATGATTAAAAACACGGTATAGAGAAGAGATACAGAGCTCAAGGTTAAGCAAAGGCTTTCAGCAATCGTGCACTCTCGCATGCTAACTTACTTCGGCCACGTGACGCGCAAGGAAGACGACGCCATGGAGAGACTTGTTGTTCAGGGTAGAGTGGATGGTACAAGACCCAAATTACGCCCCTCAATGCGATGGACTGATCAAGTGAAGGCCCTCACGGGATCACGCTTAAATCTATGCGTGCGCAATGCACTAAGTAGAGAAGGATGACGGAAAACTATAAAAAATGCCGTACAACGACCTCAATAACCACGACTACTCTGACTAGTATACGACTAAGAAGAAGATAGAGATACAACTCCACTTCAAACACGCGATCATACCGCGATACCGCTAATAAATGACTAAAATGACACATTCAGATCTCTTTAGTGTTTAAATAAATATTTTCTTCGTTATCAGAATTATTCTTATGAGCTCCTTGGCCGCGATGGTTCTTTCCAAGTTTATTTATAATTCCCTAAATTGGGTTAAGGGTGATCTTAAATAGAATACACGTTCCAAATTACAAAAAATTGTCGGGCATTGATATTGAACTTCAGCTCGTTTGTGGTGCGCGTGCCGCGGCCGCTGCAGGATGCCATCGCGAGTGCAGACTTCTGGCCGAAGGGTGTTTCGGCGGTTCCGGGGCACTCTGCCGAATCCTGCACCAGATCAGACGACGCAACGTTGCCACGAAGTTACATCGCCTAGATGATTTTTTTTTTATATGTCATAACAAACACATGTCAACATAAAAACATACAAATTAGAACAGTCAAAATATACAATTATAAATTCTGGGCACGCTGCCAATCGACGGCGATTTGGGGCAAAATTTTTACTTATAGTTTATTCTTAAGATTATTTTTTTATTGTAAGCTTTTAATTTTTATAATTACTTAATATTTGAATATATAATTTTATTTGCTCTCATTATAAATAACAATTATAATATTAAGTTATTTTATATGTTTGGTTTTGTAGTTCGCAGTGCCTTGGTTTTCAGTGTAGGTAATTAATGTTGTGTAACTGATTTGAATTAAAAAAAACTATAAAAAGATTGGTTATACTCTAAAATAATCGCAAAAATACTTCCAAAATTGCATAGCTAACGTATGTATCTGTTATATTGATCAACATACAAACTTTCGCATTATTACCTCTAATAACGTAATAACAACAGCAAAGCATGCTATATTAAATAAAACACATTAGTTAAATCCCAGGCAATGACGTATATGTAGGTACCTATTTAGGACCTTATTTATATAAAACATGTCGCAAAATATCATTTCAAAAGTCAAAATATAGAACCACTTACTCATCATTTGAATATTTAAAATATTCACAAGTCTTTCCCTTGGTAACCGCCTCTAGCTAAAAATGTTCTTCGATATTTTCCTTCACTTGTTCTACCCCTCATTTCCTTGACTTAAAGTTCTAATTTGGTAGCACTACAGTTATAGTAATATGGTTTTCTAATGTATCCTAACAGGTAGGCGGCTATTTTGCCGATAATTGCAATGGATATGCCATCAAGTGTGCATTTTCCCTAGGCGAGTGCGATAGAATATTTGTTGCAGATGGTAAATATACTAAATATCTTTTTATGCTCGTCGACTGTAATACTTGAATTGAGATTGTGTAAATGAAACTACTAGGGCATACTTTTTGATAGAGCTCTTATGGTCGCATATTGTGACATTTGTGACATCGCCAGCGATGGTAGAAAGGATTTCCATACAATATTGTAGCACTGTTGCCGTGGCTCGCTCTGCGCCGCCGCGGTCGCCAGGGGGGACTGGCAAAATCTGCCGGGAGATTGAAGTTACTTAATTGTATACAGGCAACAGGTCTGTCGTCGAACTCAATTTTTACCGGCTTTCTTTTATTGAGCTATCGTAGAAAAGTAATGGTATACAATATAGTGACATAATCAAGCTTTTCAATCTCGTACCTACTCAGCCAGCTTCGTGGCCTAAACACGGTAGGTACTCGACTGAAAAGCTCTTATAATTATGTCACGATTATATAAAATACTATTAATTAACATTATTGACTTTTTCCTTTCTTTTCTATTTCAATGTATTGGAGTTGTAATGTATGTATTGGGGTTGTATCATATCTCGCCTAAACGTCTGAAATCTGAAAATTATTCCGATGCAACTTCAATACAACTACAACATTGGTTATTTGTTATGTGATGGAGTTATGTTTGAGATAAATTGTGTTTTAACATACAGTGTTTGTGTATTTTAAAATTAGAACACTGCGCCAGGATGATATAATACTTACCGTTTTAATTTGGAGTTGCGGGTAAATAGCGAAACAATTTTTATCATAAAACTGCATTTCTCAATTTCATTTATCGTTTGTTACACAAAAGAAGTAATTCTAATAATATGAGTGTCGCATCTGGATTCGCAGTCTGGCAAATAACTTATGCATATCCAACCATACCTCTACCGACGCAAGTCACAAATTTGCGTTTAAATGTTTAAGTGACCAGTCTGAATTCTGAAGTTTTGTGTCTCCATCAATGGCTTAGTTTTTATTTGAAGTTTTATTTAAATTCCGTTGGAAAACAAATTGATATTTTAGATACCTATTGAACGGCAAAAACTGAAATTATAGGCTTAAATTACATTTTTCATTTTATGAAAACCTTTATAATATAATAAATCTACTCCTTTAAATAGACAAGATGCATTTAGGAAGTACCTACCTTATAATACACAAAAGGTTTTTATAAAATGAAAAAATGGCTTTTTATTTAAGTTTTTGCCGTGCAATGAGAAGAGATTTTTTTTTACTAGAAACAATTAAAAAATAGTAATTCCCAGGACAAGTAAACGTTTACTAAAAACAAGTAAAAGTTTACTAAAAACAAGTAAACTTAACTAAAAACAAGGAAACTTTACTTGTTTTTAGTAAACGTTTACTTGTCCTGGGAATTAATATTTTTGACTTGTTTCTAGTAAAAAAATCTCCATGTGATTGTGCCACCATATCTTGGGCTGGGATGCAAACTCTTAATTTTTTTTTATGAATATCTTGTACAGTCGACTAAAAATAGATGTATCCACTTTTTCACCTTATTGCCTTGTAATAAGGTCCAAAAGTGGATACATCTCTTTGTAGTCGACTGTACACCTTGCTAATATGAAATGTCTCTGTTGGGATCCAAGAGAAATCGAAGGATCTCTTCAAATATTATAGGCGGAGCTATAACAGTGATTTTATTTTTTACAGTAAGTAGCCTGGGAATTTGCTTTTGCTTTTGCACTTTCAGTCGACCTGACAGTATTGGCCTGTCAGTTGTTCGGAGCTGTCACATGTTTGTTCTAACTGACAGGCCGATATCGTCAGGCGGACTGATAGTCGGTGCCCCCCCCCCCCCCCCCCCCAGTGATGTCGCTTTAATTAGTTTAAAAATAAAATCATAATGTAGGTTGGTTGTCCATATGGTTCTTGCTAGACAGTGTGTGGCCTGTAACACGAGCAATATACTTTTCACCTCACTAGCTCGGAAAGCCCTTTTTGTTTGTTTAATATCTATTGTGAAAATCGCTTTTTATCCACATGTGGTGAAAGAGTTTTGACATAAGTGACAAGTGGCTTAAGTGACATTTGACAGCTAACAAAACGTAAAACGTTAAAAGTGCAGAATTTTTAACATCGCAATTAATGAATTGCATCGAGTAAAAACACTTAATACAGTCTTACAACTTTATTTTAATTCATAAATATCAGCATTCAACATTAATCTTCATTCTCTTTGTAAAAACGGATAAATTGTTCTGACAGCCGAATAAGTCTACGTACGAACAAAACGCATCTGACATTTAATAAAACCTTTTACGTCAAAACTTTTCATTTCAATTCATCCATCATATCAACGTTAAATATTCGCATGTTTTTCTAGGTTGTTTTGTTAAAAATTAGTGATTCGAGTGATGAAGAAGTATTAAACACCTGAGGAATTACGGGAAACCGAGCAAAATGCACCCTTTTCCTTATTTTCCTCGCTGTAGTGAGGTGAAAAGTTTTGTGTTATACACGGGTGAAAGTTATACAACTTTCACCCCTTGTATAACAAATAACTATACTACTACTCAAACGTAATAAAACTTTTGTTCAACAACATTTAAAAAATATGTAGTCTTTAAATTATCTCTTTCCCAGACAAACTAAATATGTAGTATTTTCAATGTACGTTAAAATCCGTCTAATTGACATTGCTTGTCAGTCTTGTCACCCTACAGACGTAATCAATTTTGCAATACATGGCGTGTTCGAATAAACTTTAAAGTTTACTAAAAAAAACACAAGTTATTTTTAAAAGTCACTGAACAAATGTTGTCTAGCTTAAGAGTCGCCAGGATGCTCGCGTGAACTCGCGTTCCCATACAAACGTAGTTTAGCTCTCATTTTAAAACGACAGGCTTTAGAACCACGAAATTTGGCATGGGGATTCTAGTAGTACAGATCTATGTCGGTAATTCGTTTTCGTTGCTAAAAATTGTAATACAAAGAAAATATAGCAAAAATAAGTTTTTTATGTAAATCTGTATCTGGTTGTATTTTCTTTGTATTACAATTTTTAGCAACGAAAACGAATTACCGACACAGATCTGTACTACTAAATAGAATGCCCATGTCAAATTTTGTGGTTCTAAAGCATGTCGTTTTAAAATGAGAGCTAAACTACGTTTGTATGGGAACGCGAGCGTCCTGGCGACTCTTAAGGAGTAAAATCTTACTTTTTAATTTTTGGCTGTTTTACAGGCCACTGTAATGGCCAATGGCACCGCTAACAGCAGTGTTAGAATTCAGTGAGTGTGCACTAACCTATGATTAAAACTAATGACGTAATGTCAAAGGAATGGATCTATACAATAACGAATGATGCCATCCTTAGTAAAAGAACTGTTAAGTAATAATTAAAATCGTAAGCTACCAAATAACCACTGTAGAGTATTCCTTCAATGCAATTAATTATAACTCCGTCACTTGCGGCAATGTTTAATTACTGGTATTTTAGTACCCTACCGCTTATACAAGGTGTAACAAAAATACTGGTGATACGTTTAAGGGCATTATTGGTATCGTATTGCAGGTAAGAAAAAGTAGAACAAAAATATTTTGGAAGTGAAATTTTTTTTTTGTATTGGACACGTCGTCCCGGCCGGCCAACCCTCCAAACAGACCCAAATTTTTTTTTCGCGAAAAACAAATTTATTCATAGTTTTTCATAATAAGAATGCGATACCAATTATGCCCTTGAAAGGATCACCAGTAATTTTGTTACACCTTGTAAAACGGCTTTGTAGCATGTGTTTTAAATAATTGCTATTTAAAAAGAATGGATGAATTTTCTACATCACAAAAAAGGAAAATTTTGTCAAAAATTCTTTCCCGTGAGTTTACAAAACTGAGTATATCAGTTCAATTCCAATCAAATGCATTAACCTGTATAATTTAAACTGTAAAACTCTCATGAGATACTAACATATAAAAAAAAATCTGTATAATTTTGAACACCCGACACGCAAAGAGGGGTGTTATAAGTTTGGTCGCTGTCTGTGTCTGTCTGTGGCACCATATCGCTAAAAAAAGTCTGATTTGTAAAATACCTATTCCAGGATATTAAATAAATAGCCATGTAGATCATGAGAACATAATATATTGACAACTTCAGAACTGACATAGAACATATTTCTTTATTATAGACAGCCTACACTACAATCCTCCCCAATAGATAAGAATTATATTTTAACAAAATAAAAACTCACTCGAGTAACCTAAACGAAATTATATAATTTGATAACTATAAATCTAATCTACTAATTCCTTTCAGTCGGCATTGCCTGAAAGGACGAGCTTGGGGCGGTGACGGATTGTTAGGTAAAGCGTCTTCGAAAATAGGCGAGCTGGGCGGCGAGCCTGAGGGACTGGTGAGACTGCCACCTTGCTGTGGCACCTGCTCCGCAACCCCCGTTGCGGGTGACATTGCCTCCGCTGACTGTTCCGCTGAGACTCTCGGGCTCCCCTCATTCCCTGTGCTCTGTGTACGGACCCGTGTACCCGGCTCTATAGTAATTGGCGCAGGATACACCAGCGACTGTCTACCCGATCGCCGCTTTAATTGATCGATGTGTCTGTGAACAACAGAGCCATCAGACCTCCTGACCCTATAATCACCAGACCCATACCTATCAACTACCTGACCTGGAGCCCATTTTTCCCCCTTTAAGTATTGCCTATACCAAACCTCTTCCTGTTGTCCTAGTTCCCTATGAACTCCCCCGGCTGCAAGTTTCTGACGTTGCTGAGCCCTAAGAACTGTGGCCTCCGTATCTGGTTTTAAAACATCTAACTTGGTACGGAGTCTCCTACCTTGAAGCAACATGGCTGGGCTTTGACCAGTGGTAGGATGAATAGTATTCCTATAATACAATAAATAGGTCCATAAGGCTTTATTTATATCCCTCTTTTCATAAAGAGCTTTTTTAACTACCCTTTTTAAAGATTTTACGGTCACTTCGGCCAGACCATTCGAAGCCGGATGATAAGGCGCGGAGAAAATATGTTCTATACCTAACCCTTTACAAAAACCACTCAATTCCGCACTCGAGAAGGGAGGCCCATTATCTGAAACGAGTTGTTTGGGCAACCCCCATCTGCTAAACAACTCGCACAAAATAGCAATTACAGCAGTGGCAGTGGTACCGGACATATGGAAAATCTCCACCCATTTCGACATTGCATCAATTACTACTAGATATGTCTTCCCTGCAATTGGCCCCATAAAGTCGAGATGGATCCTTGACCATTGTCGATTTGGCCAAGGCCACATGCTGGGTGCTTGCCGTGGTGGTGCGTCCGCTTGCGCGGCGCACACGCTGCACCCCCTGCACATGCTCTCCACCGCCTCGTCAATCCCGGGCCACCAGACATAACTCCTAGCTAAAGCTTTAGATTTCACGATTCCCATGTGAGGCTCGTGAAGCATCCGTAATACTTGTTCCTTGCATGCTTCCGGAACAACCAATCTGTGGCCCCACATAACGCAACCCAACTCTTCATACAATTCGTCCTTCCTATTATAAAATGGTTTTAATCCTGATATCTCACATTCTGTAGGCCAACCCTCTCGAATAAATCTTAAAACTCGGGCCATGATAGGATCTCGAGCAGTCTGACTACATACCTCGTTATAATTAAGCAACAATTCCTGCTGAATGAAATGCAAATATGTCTGTTCAGGCGCCGTAGGAATCGTTTTACCGCTATGCACCACCGGTAACCGCGACAACCCATCTGCTCCATTCTCGTGAGTTCGAACATACTCAATGTCGAATGTATATGCTGCTAATATCAAAGCCCAGCGTTCCATGCGACTAGCCGCCATGGCTGGTATTCCTGTGTGTGGGCCAAAAATAGACACCAACGGTTTGTGATCAGTCTTCAGGGTAAAATGCCTGCCGTATAAGTATTGATGGAACTTATTTACACAGAAAATGATCGCCAATGCTTCACGGTGTATTTGGGAGTAATTTTTCTCGGCGTCCGTTAACGTCCTAGAAATATATGCTACTGGACGTTCGCCGCTTCCACCCTGGACTGGTTGTGACAAAACCCCGCCAATACCCCGTGCCGATGCGTCACACGTCAAAATAAGAGGCCGGTCCGGATCGTAATAAGCTAATACCGGCGCAGTGGATAGTACTCTTTTAATTTCCATGAACGCCTGCTCGCATTCCCTAGACCAGTGCCACTCTACATTTTTTTTAAGTAAATCATACAAGGGTACCAGTCTACTACTCAAATGCCTAATAAATTTCGCATAGAAATTAATCAACCCTAGAAACGACCGCAACTCAGTAATATTTCCGGGTTTAGGAATCTTAGTAATAGCTTCTATTTTATCCGGATCCGTTTTGACTCCATCTTTACTCAAAACATATCCCAAATATTTGATTTCGTTCACTAGAAATACGCATTTGGTACTCTTCAGTCTTAACCCATTTTGGCGCAAACGACCAAAAACTGTTTCTAAGGCCTGTAAGTGCTCAGACACATTTTGGCCCCCTATCACTACGTCATCCAGAAATACCTCTACGTTGGGAATTCCGCCTAGCACAGTACTCATAATTCTTTGAAAAATCCCTGGGCTAGATGCAAGACCAAACACTAGTCTATTATACTTGAATAGCCCGCGATGAGTATTTATTACCGTACAACTCTTTGATTCATCTAATTATATCTGACAAATCGATTTTCGAAAAGAAACGTGACTCCCCCAGGCGAACTATCAAATCATCGATCTTTGGTAATGGGTAGCGATCTACCAGTAACGCCGGATTGACAGTCGCCTTATAATCCGCACAAATTCTTAAAGAGCCGTCGGGCTTATTCACCGGTACTAATGGAGAGGCCCAGTCGGAGCAGTCGACGGGCTCGATGATGCCATCGCGGAGCATGGCGTCCAGCTCGGCGTCGACGCGTGCGCGCAGTGCGTACGGCAGCGGCCGCGCGCGGTGGAACACCGGAACTGCTCCAGGCCGCAACCTCAGCGTCGCCTTACCGCCTGTGTACCGCCCCAAGCCGCTTTCAAACAACTCCTTAAACCTGTGACATAAATTTTGAATATCATTATTTAAATGCAATTTATCATTACCACCACTACTAATACTATGACAGTTAGCACAATTTGGCATTACTATTTTCAGCTCACATAACCACTGTCGTCCTATGATAGGAGTTGTACCGTTCTTAATAATTAAGACGAACCTTGGGTTTTATCATCCCGACTGGCTTAAGCGGACTTCCGTCTATAAATGTGAACTTAATGCTTGGCGGTTCCAGAGCGATATTTTTGAAATGCGCATAGTACATGTCAGTACTAATGCATGAGACAGCCGATCCTGTATTGACTTCCATGTTAACTGAAATATTATTTATTGAAACAGGTAGTCTTACCGGTGGATAATCACTGAGGCATAGGTGATGGAACTCTACCTCCTGTAGGGGTTCCAATAGGTCTAGTTCACCGTCTTCAGATCTTTCGCCAAGTAAATGCAAATTTGCTCGTCCGTAACGCGATCCTTCCGTCAATTTTTCCGGACAGACGCGACGTAAGTGACCAATGTGCCTGCACAGGCTGCATCTGTAGTTCCGGAACTTGCATGTTTGATAACCGTGGTTGCATTCGCCGCAACCGCTACAGCGAGAGGAACTGCCAGCTGAACTCTGCCTTAACGGGCCGGTGTGTCCACCGTTGCTAACGCCGTCGTCCCTGACGCGCACTCCTCCGCGTGTTCCACTCCGTCCACCATGAGCGACGGGCTTCCCCCGGCGACTGAACCCCGTGTTTATAGCGTGCACAGGCTCAGCTCCCCCAGCAGTATCTCCGATGCCGGCCGCTTCCGCCGATCCATCTACTGCCGCCGAGTCTCGAATTGCCGCCTCTAATGCCGTCGCTTTCCTCATAGCTTCCATAAAACTTAAATCGTCATCTTCAGCAAACAACCTTTGCCGAATCAGATCGCTTTTTAAGCCACATACAAACTGGTCTCGTAAATTAACATTCAAATTCTCTTCAAATTTGCAAAAACGTGCTGCCTTCTTCAGCTCCGCAACGTAATCGCTAATACATTCACTGGCCTGTCTTTTCTGCCTAAATCTGTATCGCTCAGCCAGAACCGATGGAGCTGGTTCTAAATGATCCCTTACTAAGCGAACAACCGCATCGTAAGTCAGCTCTGCTGGTTTATTCGGGCTGGCTAAATTCGTTATGAGTTCATAAGCCTCATCCCCTACTCCAGCTATTAATGTCGGTAGTTGAAGTTCCTTTTCGACCTTATTTACTTTAAAGTACATTTCTAAACGTTCTATATACGTAGACCATGTCCCGTTATTAACGTCAAACTCTTTTATCTTCCCGATCGACATGTTGTTGTATATACTTTTTCTACTAATAAGGAACTATTACCGCATGCAGCTTACTCATTTTCCTTCGTCGCCATTGTAAAATACCTATTCCAGGATATTAAATAAATAGCCATGTAGATCATGAGAACATAATATATTGACAACTTCAGAACTGACATAGAACATATTTCTTTATTATAGACAGCCTACACTACGGGTATTGGCCCGCCCCCTCTAAATTAGCACAGAGTCTTTGAGGTTGAAAACTTAGGATAGTTTTCCTAGTATACTCCTAAAGAACCTGTTAAGATCGTTCCTCGATTCGGACAAGCCTCGCCCATCCGTAAGAGACACGTTTATAGCTCCCGTGCACGAAAAAAGAGATGCAGCGCTCTTAAGGATCAGACTTTTTGACTAAATTACGATAAATAAGCGAATCTACAAAGTTTTGTTTAATTTTGTTTCTGTGGCTTTTTAGATAAACCAGAATACCATATTTTTTACTTAGTTATATTGCTTAATCTCTTATAGTTTACGTAAGCTAAGAAAAATAAGGGGAAAAAGGACCCAACTTTGGATTTTTTCTATCGAGGCAACTTTCAGCAATCGTGTTTCGGCTTGTGGCATAAACTAGAGTATATAGTCTAATAATATATATTCGAAAATAAATTCAGTCCCTTTTCCCGTTTAGTCAATAGAGAGTTTGAAAAAACCTATAATTTTTCAAAGTAGGCTTAAGGGGCCCATCAAACAGACAGTACTTTTTGCCGTTTTTATAGACAATGGTACGGAACCCTTCGGGCGCGAGTCCGACATGCACTTGAGAAGAGGAGAATGCGAAAACAATAAAAAAAGGTTCCAGACAAACAAAGGTCTTAGTTTTTTGAACCATAAAATTTACAATGACTACTTATATCTGCGTTAGTTTCTAATATTCGTACGCGAGTTCGACTCGCACTTGGCCAGTTTTTTTCCAGTGCTGCCATTGCCACGAAAATAGCCTAAAGGCAATTTTCCCAATACAAAAGCATTCTGTTTTCCAGATAATTTCTGCAATTGTCCGGCGGGCACTGGTGTGAATATTTTATTGGACCGTCCGACGCTCCCTGTCTTTTGATGATGCTAACGACTTAATGCCACTTAGGGGGGCGGTCCAAGATCCAAACTTTATCTGGTTCATTTCATTTCATCATCATCATCATTCGCTTGCCCTTGTCCCATTTACTTGGGGTCGGCGCAGCATGTCTTTTTTCCATACATCACTGTCACCCGTCATCTCTTCGCTCACCTCCTTTCTTTTCATATCACCTCTCACAAAATCCATCCACCTTTTCCTAGGTTTACCTCTTTTCCTACATCCCTACACATTCATTCTTAATACCTTTCTCGTAACATGACTTTCATCCCTCCGCATACCACGCTAGGCGTTTTGCTCGTAATTTCTCGGTTCATTTCATTTCATTTATTTATTTGTCCAGCATAGATTACAGGTTGTTACAAATTACATTTGAGTTTCACCATGTGGCGCCTTACGGCATACAAATTTTAGAGAATGCATGACAGCTTCAGTCCTTAATTACATATTTACATGTCCTTATCTTCTAAAAATTCGTTCAGAAAAATGACTACTCTATTTTTCTGAACTAAATACTGTTTTAACATACTCATAAATGGTAATTTGTGAAATATTCTGGGGCCATCCTCACTAAATTTCACTCGACGTCTAGCTCTGCCCTGCACTAATGCCACGTTCTTGTTGTTGGCTAATGATTAATTAAAATTGTAACACTATTTTACGTTAAATAAATCATTTGTCCCTTACTCCTAAGATTACTGGCAGATGAAATGTTTACTAATAATATTGTTAATAAACAGTATGGTGACCGAATTTTTCTGGAACAGCGCTGTATTATATTTATATTGCGATTGCTTGCTTAGTACATTTTTAATTCTTCTATGACCTTAAAAGTTGGTATATTTTACTAAAGAGCAGTGGAAACCGTTCCTGGATCTTCTACAAATTAGTCGCTTGGTAGAATGCCACTATCTAAGCGTACCAGGAACCTTTTTTAACCGACTTAAAGATTTCGAAGGAGGAGGTTCTCAATTCGTCGGGAACTTAATTTTTTTAACTATATTTTATATTCACCGATTATTCGAAGACGGCTGGATCGATTTGGAAAATTCTTTTTTTGTTTGGAAGAGTATACTTCACAGTTGGGCTCATTGTCATCAGGTACAGATCGGATGATGGGATCCTGGAGAAATGGAGGGAACTCTTCAAATATAATAGGCACACCTGTAGTTCTTTTACAGCAACCCGGGCACTTCCTCTTGGAAAATTTAAAATTTTGTTTGAAATTATTTTATAAAATGTTACTAAACCTTTACTAGTAACTTTACTATAGTTCCGGCTGTCGGAGACCATCGTCATTAATTCTTTAGTGTTTTCAATATTTACTATCGTAAATTCGTATTCGCTTGTTCCTTACACCACACTAGCGGTACGGAACTCTTAATGAGCAGAATTTCCTGCAGGTATGTAGGACACGCTTATTTATTTATAAACTGTCTTTGTCCTGATGATTAAAGGCTGGTTCGTATCAATGGGAATTTTCCTTTTATCTAACAAAACTTGAACCTTATTGCAAAGGTATAGAGTCCACTCATGATCATTCAAGAGCATTCTTGCTAGCATGTACCATCTAATTCTTAAAGAATCTCCACCATAAGTTGATCCGTCAATTCATATTAACTACGCGCATTCGTAGGTCAATTTTATACTAGTTTTTTGAGGATTGTGAAAATCCTTAATCGCAACTTAGTTACGTATTGATTTCTCCATTAAGTTCCCTATAAAATATTCTCTAAATGAGACTTAGATTGTCGCATTTCCAGTTAACTTTACATGCAATAATACTACTTATTGCCTTTTATTATTAATTAATAAAATAAAAACTAATATTAAACCTAAAAATAAATTACAACTAACAAATCTTAAAAATAAACTAATACTAAACTAAACTAAAACCTACAAAATAAAAGTTACAAATAAAAAATGGGCTCCAAATCAGTGCCAATTGCCTTGTATTAGGTATTCTTTTAGTGTAGATATTCATAGGGAATTGCGTCCTTTTGAATGCATTGTAATGTACTGTCGCAAATGCACCTGTTTTGGATCGATTTTGATTAAATAGTAATTTAGTTATGTAAACTACAGAAGTAGTTTGTCATTATTTGTTGATTACGTGACAGTATTTTTTGAATTTAAGTACAAATTAATTATTTATTTTATCCGTTATTTCGCTGCCAATTCACTATTTAAATTTAGAGTGTATACCGTATGTTCTTTCGATAATGAGAACGAGAATCCTCTGGAGTTAAAGGCGTCCATAGGCTACGGGACCACTATCAAGTGGGTTTGTTTACCACCATACGGGTTGTTTTTTCAATAACTAGGTAGCCATATTGTGCGAGGTGATTTCGTAAGACATATTAAACAACTTTTACTATGCGGCCAACTCCGAAATCTCAAAAAAGTTGTTTGCTGCTTCATACATTTCGGCCGATCAGATGTTGACGTTTTCTATGGGGATCCCAATTTATTTAAGCGATTTCGAGGTTGGCCCCATAGAAAAAGTTGATCAGTATGACTCACAATCACCTCCAACAATATGGCTAGTTATTGAAAAAACACCCTGTAAAATCAACCGTTAATATACCGGTATGAAAGTTTAAACATCAACATGAATGGAGTCGCGGGCTCAAACTAGGTATTAATAAGCTGAAGAACCAAAATGAAACCAGAAAAATAGTCGCAAAAATAGGCCAAAACACACTAACGCCATATTGAAAGCTAACACGGATGTTTAAAAGGAAATTTCTATAAAAGGAGAGGAAATAGGCGCGTTCGCGATATTGGGGAGCTGCGTGCAACTTTGTCGTATTAACTCAGTCGGTGGTTTTATATAGTGGTACGTGTGTCTTGTTAGTGTGACATGGTCGTATGTGAAGGCGGTGTAGATTTTGTCAGCGAAAATGTTAGGTTTGAGATAAATATATGTGTGAATAAAGTGAATAAACCTAGGTATAGGTATTGCGGATGGAATACTAAAGACCTTATCTCTAAAATGTAGTTACTTCATTATACTTAAGCTAAATAAATAAATAATAATTATGTAGGTGTAGGTAGTTACCTAATTCAATTAACTTAAGATATCTATGGTACTTTTTAAACATTTTCATGAGAATCATTAGGTACTCTTAATAAACAGTTCGAGGCGGACTTACTACACGGAAATAAAGGATATCTTCAGCCAAGAACACCAATGCGAGAATAATATTGTTTAAACATAAGTAAATATTGTCTTGGACTAATTATGTATCTTTAGCCCAAGATATATGTTCCTTAAATAAAGACATTTTACTTGAATCAAGACCAACTTCTAGGCAGATTGTTTTCACCTATATACGAAACTATATTGTCCTGACCAAGAGCATTTATCTTCGATGAAGATATTTTTTTCCGTGTAGGTTGCTGATTCAATTTAACGTAAGATACCTATGGTACTTTTTGTACATTTTCTTGAGAATCATTAGGTACCTACTCCAATTTTTTTTAACAGTTCGTGGCGGACTCTTAGTTGAAATATGTTGAATGTCGTAGTTTCCAAGTTCAAGACCAACGGACGAACAATTATTATTCACGCTTGTTATGGGAAGCGCCGATGTTCAATGCCATGCGGGCGGGCATGAGTGTGTACCGTTGGACTGCTGGTGAGGTGTGTAAATAGTTTTATTATTTTTTGATCTATTGTCAATATGAGACTAACTGCATAAAATTAGTAATTCTGTTTAATGAAATAAATACTCAAATACAGGATGTAAAAAAAATACTGGTGATCCGTTTAAGGTCATATTTGTGATCGTATTGCGAGTAAGAAAAAGTAAGAGAAAATTTTTTTGAACGTGAAACTTTTTTTGTATGGGGCACGTCGTCCTAGCCGGCCAACCCTCCATACAAAACCAAAATTTCTTTCCGCGAGAAATTTTTTTTTCAGACTTTTTCATAATAAGTATACGATACCAATTATGTCCTTAAAGGATCACCCGTATTTTTGTTACAACATGTATATCTAGTTTGACATACCTTTCAATTTTAGAACCATACGTTTATCATTCTTAATACAATTATAATGAAACTAGTATAAATCATTATGTTTTGTTCTTGCAAGCATAAAGTTTAAAAAAACATCTTATAGTGCGAGTAAGAACGTAGCAAATGTTCAACATAATAGCGCTAAATAGTTTTTTCAACATATAGTGCACGGTGTACGAGTCTAATTTTACAGTAATACCGCAAATCGATGTACAGTTTAGCCATTTGGCATACGCATACTAGAGGTCAAAACAAAAATTTTGATCCGCAGTTCTTAAAAAAAATTCCCTTAGGAGGGGGGTGCTGATTCATAATTTTTTTTGTATGGGAAAAAAAATTTTTTTTTTCAAAAACCTATCGTGTGTGGTATCATATGAAAGGGCTAATAGAGGCGGTTCTAATAATATACCACATCATTATATTTCAGCCATTTTTTTTTAATTAAAACAAAAATAATTTTTAAAACATACCAAGTTTGGGCTCCCCCATATACGATATGGCTGGTTTTTTTTTGGTACTTTATATCAAAAATGATAATAGATATCCTCATATCTAACCTCAAGAAAGCAATTTTGAAAATAATTTCATTAAGTATTTATTTTTTATTTTTCAATATTACAAAATAACGCAGTACAAAATGTACTGAAGTAGAGTTCTATTATAGTCCTACTCCAGTACATTTTGTACTGCGTTACTTGATAATATTGAAAAATTAAAAAAAAATACTTAATGAAATTATTTTCAAAATTGCTTTCTTGGGGTTAGATATGAGCATATCTAGTATTATTTTTGATATACAGTACCAAAAAAAAAACCAGCCATATCGTATCTGGGGGAGCCCAAACTTGGTATGTTTTGAAAATGATTTTTGTTTTAATTTTTAAAAAATGGCTGAAATATAATGATGTGGTATATTATTAGAACCGCCTCTATTAGCCCTTTCATATGATACCACACACGATAGATTTTTGAAAAAAAAAATTTTTTTTCCCATACAAAAAAAATTATGAATCAGCGCCCCCCTCCTAAGGGAATTTTTTTTAAGAACTGCGGATGAAAAATTTTGTTTTGACCTCTAGTATGCGTGTGCCAAACGGCTAAATTGTACATCGATTTGCGGTTTCTTTTTGTATACAAGGGGCACTAATACAGGTTGTTGCAAATAGTACACCATTTAAAAAAATCCGGAAGAGCATTTGTGCGACATACCGACGCATGTTTTATGCAAATAGGAGCATAATTGATGCTACTTATCGGTGAGGACGGTGAGTACGATGCCTCACTACCGTATGCGTAAGGTAAGGTCGGATCGTACTTTGAAGGCGTATAACAATGACAAAAATGGTGCCTACTTATTATTTTTTTGCCTAATTTTGTTTCTAATAATCAGTAATAATTTTAAAATAAAGAACCGACTTCAATTAGATTCCACTTTTCCAAAAGGAAATGCCCGAAATACTGTAAAAAATATTTAAATCACTATAAATAGGTGTGCCTATAATATTTGAAGAGTTCCCTCGATTTCTCCAGGATCCCATCATCATCTAACCTAACCTAACCTAACCTAACCTGGTTACAATGAGACCAATTTTGAAGTATAAAATACTCTTTCAAACAAAAAAAGATTTTTCCAAATCAGTCCAGTCATTTCGAATGATTGGTAAACATGAATAAAAGAAATAGCAAAAAAAACCAAGATCCAGAAGAACCTCCTACTTCGAAATCTTAAAGTCGGTTGAAATTCTGACCATTATTATCTTGTAATAGCAGTAATTGGAACCAAGATCATGTCGAATAGATTCCATAATGCAACAACTCAGAAAGCTTCATGGTTTTAACATGGTACTCAACTAAAAATATATTCATTATGTCACGAGTGTATAACGTATTTCAGACTTCAAAGTTAAAATAATGCTCCAGGGAAAAATTTAATTATATTTCTCCTTGAAACCAAACCAGGGCTAGACGTCAAGTTTCTATAAGTGTAGGTATCGAGTTGTAAGTGGGTAAAGACGCAGGCCAAGCTAGTTTGAAGTAAGTGTCACATTAACTAAATCATTTGATCTCAATGCCGTGTTTTTGTACAATTGAGCCTGATTGGTTACCCGACTCGTATACTGCGTAGTAGAACAGCGCTTTTATTTACAGATAATTCACTAACATCAATACTAGTGGTTCTGTGAACCGTAGACTTCGGAGAACATAAATAACGCGACAGCAAAGCCCCCAAAGACAGGGAAGCCCCCTTTTCGACCTCATTTTCCCCCCAATCAAAAAAATGGCTCGACAATTTTTGGCAAATAAATCAAGGAACGTATATGCCAAGTTTCATCAAAATCGGATGAAAAATGCGACCTCTAGACCGACACTGACCAACCAACCAACCGACAAACCAATACATACACATCAATCTGCCAAATCGTGGTACCAGTGAAAACGGAGACGTTCGTCGCCTCGCTACGCTCGGCTCCTCAGTCAAAAAGTTAATGATTATTGTATACCTTAAATAAGGCGTCGGGGAATGAGCACACTAACCAAATGTCTTTCAATACCATTACTATTTATTGTACCTATCGTTTACCTGACGAAGTTCAGGTTTTTACAGGGAAATTCATTACAATTTTACACATAATAGGAAGATGAAAAGTACAACAAATAAGATTGATTTTGTTAACTTCAGTTTACTTTTTATTTTGTATTTTGGCAAAAAAATACAACTCAACCTAAATTCAGTTCATTATTAAACAAGGGATAAGTTGAAATGTTTGAAAGAATACTTTAATTTAAAGAACGATTCACTGACGATCCACTTTTTAAAACTCTAGGTAATTAACGTTAGTGGTTAATCTGTTACGTACGCTATGTCGCGCTGCGCAGGCGTTGCTTATTGCGCTCATTTGATAATTTCACTTAATCTGCCGCAATAGGTGTAGGTCGGTGAACCGGCTAGTGCACTCGCAATTGCAGATAAATGCATTTTACATTTACGTGAAGAGTGTTATCGTATACTAGCTTTTGAGCGAGATTTCGTCTGCGTGGAAATAGTAATTCACCCTTAAGGAATGACTTCTGGATATCAATTATTCTATATCCTTCCCCAGAGCTAAAACTTTTTCCAGCGTCCAGCGGTTATTGATTCCCCATACAAACTTCCAATCCCCTTCTCACCCCATCTGGAATTGATTTTCGGGATAAAAATTATCCTATGTCGTTTCTAGGGACTCAAATTAACTCCATACTAATTTTCATTTAAATCATATCAGTGGCTAAAAATTCTCCATATAAACTTTCAACCCCCTTTTCACCCCCTTCAGAGTTGATTTTCGGGATGAAAACTATGCTATGTCCTTTCCCGGGACTCAAACTATCTTTATACAAAATCTCATCAAAATCTGTTCAGCCGTTTCCACGTGATGCGCGGTCAAATAAACAGACAAAAATTCTAAAAACTGTTGGAAGGTGTTATGTTATCGATTCTAAGAATCCCCAGCCAGTTTTTTTTCGAATATCTTTCATGTACAGACTTTCGACCCTCTTCAGCTTTATTATATGTATAGAAGAAGAAGAAGATCATGAGTCATGAATGACTTTGATTGTTAAGCCAGCCAGCCAGGTTTCACTTTACATTGGACATTTTATAGAGTAAGTATTAAACAATAGTACATTACGTATCTAGGGCGGTAAAATAAAGAATGGCTCAGATTGTGGGCATTTGTGGCCCGAACCGAAGGTAAGGGCCATAAACAAGCGATCTGAGGCCTTCTTTATTACCGCCCGTGGTGCGTACATAATTTAACGTCTTCTTCTGGGTGTGAAGTGAGATTTGCCGCTGCGCCCGTGGGCTGCAAATCTCACTTACCGCCCAGAGTGACGTAAATTATAATAACTTCAAGTTAAAGAGTCCGTGAAGGTCATTTTGAACACCTCACTCGCTTAGCAACTTTTGATGTAAGTAAGTACCTACAGTTCGTGAGCTTTAAGAACCTTCGGGAATCGACGATGCCACACGAAGCAGGTAATATTGCTGTTCTGCTTTTTCACGTGTCACTGTTGATTGATACCCGACGTCTCTTTCTAAAACCCGAAGGTTCTTCTGAGAGCTCACAGACTGTATTTTCGTCGTGTCAGTAAAACATCAGTCAAATTGTTTTAATTTTTAACCGACTTCAATTCCATAGAAGGAGGGGGTTCTGCTCTGCATTCGGTTTGGTGTTTTTTTTTATGCATGTTCACCGATAATTCCGAGACCCGTAGTCGGATTTGAGTAATTTTTTTGTTTGTTTGAAAGGATCTATATCCAAGGTGGTTCCATATTAATCTGGTGCTGTTCTGATAATGGGGTCCATCAAGAATTGAGGGAATTCCTCAATTTTTAAAGGCACATGTATGGTGATATGGGTGTTTGATTAAGCAACTCAAGCATTTTCTCAAGAAAACCACCAATTTGATGGAGTGGACCTGATGATAATGATTTTTTTCACAATAATGATGAAGATTTTTCTATTATGATTTTATTGTAAAAATAATAATACAAGGTTTAATAGCCAAAAGAAGTATATACGTAAGTATTGTAAATCTGCGTAGCAGTTCCTTGACAGCGGCAATGTAACCAATGAGTCTTCCTGGCGCCGCAGCCAAGTTCGCCACAAAAAAGGGTTCCAGTGTTTACGCTAAGGTTACAATACTGACACTATAACCATTGTAACCAGTATGTCAACTCTAAACTTAAATATACTAGTAGTCCGCTTCGAACTAAGAACTCGCGATTTACTTGCAAACAAGCTGACCAATATAACAACCCATGTGGTGATTTTGTTGCGCCTTCTAGCTCCATAACCCCTTGATCGATCCTGCTTATATTAACTCTCAAATGATATGTATCTCTGCTACAACCTCAACAAAATTCATAAAGATCAAGAAAACGCTACTCAAGTTATCGTTGAACAAACTGTCAAAGTCAAAAAGCCATCGAAATGTCGAGACGTCCCAGTAGCCAGAAGTTGTTTATAAGAACTTGATTTGCTTACGCTCAGCTCGTTCGATTATGTCATATTATATGATATGTAATATATATGACTGACATTGTTAATTATATGAATAATCTGCCCTTATTCCTGTTTAGAATTTGTAGCTATAAGGAAACATTTGCACGCTTGCTTGCAAGCAAAATACAATGTACGAACTGTATATATAAGAACTTAATTAACCACTGTATTTTGGCAAATAAAATTGATTGATTGATTGATATTATAAGAAGGTGAGCAATTTGGCAATGACGAAGCAGGAGAAGAACCCAGAAGGGTTCGAATCCTAATACTCGTAAGGGCATTTATAGATCAACTTACTGTGGGACTAGGTAGGTATGTAGATTTGTTTAATATTTTCCCATAGTGTTCAATTTGAAGAAAAAAAAGCTTGTTAGGTCATTGAACATCACTGAAAATCGGACTAACAATCAGCTCGTCTCGTGACTCTTGCTTAACTGAAAGCATTCATTTATATGTGTCAGTGGAGGGAATGGGTCCCACTTGGTTGATAGGGAGTTATTAGTACTTCCTAAAATTACACAATATACGTCATCGATCAATGAAAAATTTAAGTGTCATTGTTAATCGACAAAGTGGGAGTGGGCCCTTTCACTAAACTCGTCTACTTTTAATGTCAATATACTGCAACTACTTAGACTGCGCTAAGGTCACGGCCACACCTGGCGCGTCCGTGCGAGATTTGTATGAGGATGTCATTTGCATATTTAATGAGACTGCGGTAAAAGTGCACATGGGTTCAAGCCTTACGAGAGACGAAGGTCGCGCGTGAGCAGAATATTTGTATGGAATTAACGAGAGGGGAAATGTGCTGGCGTTTACAGAATTTTCTGTGAATGTTCAGTTGCTGTTTCGTACAGTCGCCATCAGATATATCGGAGCGGCCATGGTGGTCACAAATATCTGAACAATGCCTCTAGGCGATAAAGTGCATGTTCAGATAGATTTGAGTACCCTGGCCGCTCCGATATATTTGATGGTCGTACGTGAAAATTTTTTGCCTAACTAAATGTGGTCACAGGTGTTGTAAAGGTTGAGTTATACATAGAGATTATACAGTGTGTAAATCTAATTCGGGAGAACCATTTAACGGTGGTTTACAAAGTTCATACTGAACAAGTTTCACTATGGAAGTAACCCTAAAATCTCAAAAAAAATTTGGCTTCCTCATACAAAATGTCGCCACCCATCCGACAAAATGTACCTACATATGAGTAAAAAAAAACTGCGATTTCGGGGTAGGCTCCATATAGTGAAAGTTGTTCAGTATGACCTATGTATATAAATTACCGTTAAAAGTTTCGCCCGTATTAGATTTACACACTGTATAGCTGTTTTTCTTGGCTTTTTTTCATGTCCATGTGGGTCAGCTTAGTGACGTTTTAGAAGCTTAAACTAAAAAAAAAACTCAATAAAATATTGTTTTAACACTAATTAGTGTTATATAATTAATTACGAAAGAAATGCACGGAAAGTAAGGAACATCGTCATCAAATTAGATTATATTTTTGAAGTTTGAACATTGTTTTGAAATATTGATTGTTTTTACAACACAAATCATAATTTGCATTAATAAACGTTAATGCTTATTATTCTGATTGTGAGTTTCATGGTAGCTTGGTGGATTTAAATAAATATAATGGGACAATCTTGACACAAATCGACCTAGTCCCACAGTAAGCTCAATAAGGCTTGTGGTGTGGATACTAGACGACGATATATATAAGAGATGGATATAGATAAATACTTAAATACATAGAAAACATCCATAACTCAGGAACAAATATTCGTCATAAACACACAAATAAATGCCCTGATCAGGATTCGAACCTGGGACCTCCTGCTTCATAAGCAGGGTCACTACCAACTAGGCTAGGAGGCCGTTCAATACGTTATCTTGATTCATAGGGTTTGTGATACTTTACTTTTTTTTATAAAATGAACTTCATGAAGTATATATATATGTTAGCCTCTATACGTCCCACTGCTGGGCACAGGCCTCCTCTCATGCACGAGAGGGATCAGGCTATAGTCCCCACGCTGGCCCAAAGCGGGTTGGGAACTTCACATACACCTTTGAATTTCTCCGCGGATGTATGCAGGTTTCCTCACGATGTTTTCCTTCACCGTATAGCGATTGGTAAATATCAAATTATATTTCGTACATAAGTTCCGAAAAACTCATTGGTACGAGCCGGGGTTTGAACCCGGGACCTTCGGATTGAAAGTCAGACGTCATTACCGTCAGGCTACCAACGCTTTCATGAAGTATACTTTTAATTAATTAAATATTGAAGTTCACATTCAAAAATCAATTTCTTAAATTTCTAAAAATTATGATCAATACCCCATGGTCAAAATATCTAAGGAATTTAATTTTGGGGTTGATATAGAAGCGTATTGTACCTATTATTCATACTTTCCCCCTGAAACGCGTTATGAAGCTATAAATATCCAAATACGAATCCGAATCTACCAAATAATAAATAACTCGAGAATCCTGCTCGAGCATTAATAATCGAGCATATTCGAGCATAAGTTATAGCATAAACAAGCAGAGATTTATATTAACGTAAACTCCTTACCATTGAATGTTTGAGTTAAATAAAGGGGTTCATCATCAGCTCAGCCATAAGACGTCCACTGCTGAACATAGGCCTCCCCTTTGGACCTCCATAAGTATCGGTCGGAAGCGACTTGCATCCAGCGTCTTCCGGCGACCTTTGTAAGGTCGTCTGTCCATCTTGTGAGTAGACTTCCTACGCTGCGCTTTCTACGTGAAAAAGCTTACATAAAAACTTGGTTTTTGGGCATTTTCAGAAAAAAACTAAGTACCATTTTTTTACCTGAAAAATTTTGCGTAATTTCTTACTAAGAAATACGAGAAGCATAGTTTTAAATATAAAAAACTGTCCCTAATTCTTTAAGTAAGTTTTGTGACGCATTTTCCCATATATGGACCGTCACAAAACTGACTAATCATTTTTTTACGGAAAATTGGCGATTTTTCCCAAATGGTACATTTTTTCCAGAAAACCCCCATTTACCAATGCTTGTCTATTTTTAACATTTGCAAGGCCCTATGTCAATAAATATAATATTTGCGAATTTTTTTTCCCAAAATGGTACGTTTTTCCTGAAATTTACCAATGCATCTATTTGTATAATTTGTAAGCATCCCTATATCAATAAATATAATATTTTCTTCTTACACACGACGACAGAAGCCTTGCGAGGTTATTGGCTGGAGCAGCGAACTTCGCGCCGAGGCCGGCTATATGCGACACAATAAAACCGTTTAACGCCGACTTTCCAAGGTTTTCATAACACACGCCGGTTTCCCGGTGCTAGGGTTGTCACCTGGAAAATTATTAGTTATTTTTTTTATTTACTTGGTACAGTCAGCAGCAGGAGTAGCTAAGCGGGTGAGGTGTTCAGAATGAAATTAACGCGCTCTTATTCTCTTGACTTGACAATGAACTCGTGTTTATTATTTAGAACATCTCACCCGGTTCGCTACATCTGCTGTTAACTGTACATCGACAGTAATACAAACAAGCATAACAAACTGAGAAAATTTATAATAATTACTTATATTTCGTTGCATAATCTTGTAACATCTATAAATAAATAGTGTACTTATATAGTTAGGTATTGTGATTATGAATAACAGCGATGGATACGAGTAGTTAATGCAAATATGCTTAAAAGCGTCAAGAACTAATTTACAAGTGTCTTTTTTTTTTTTTCTTTTTATTATCTTTTTGTTTGAGGAACCTTTGTCTATAGGATATGTCGGTTCCGTTGAGCCTCTACATTACAAGGTTTTGTATCAATCAGCATTACTGTTAACTATAACATCAAAAAAACTGTATACAAATTTGGCACTTTTGGACATGGGTTCCGCCAATATAGATTGGAATATCAATATTTACAAGTGTCAAGAATTAATTTAAAGCTATTGTGAGTAATTTATTGATATAAAATGCTTACTGGCGCATTTGATACATCACACTAATAGCTATTACCTACCTAGGTATTATCTAAACACGTGAAATACTATATTAAAAGTGTTAAATAAATAATTGGTGTAAAACGTGTTATTTATTCATTTTTCCACCATTAAAACCTGGAAACCAGAGAAAAATATTTTTTTCCTGACAAATTATAGGTTTAATATAAGGAATTGCTTTGAATAAATTAACTGTATCCAAGTAACTTTTGGGTTTTGAAAACTTTTTCAAAATTCGTTCTTACTATCTGTATGGATTCGATGCAGACAAATAAAAAAAAATGCTTAGTTATTCTGACTTTTACTTGAGTTTGACTGCTGTATTTATTTATAATTTTGATGCACCCCGTCAGTGGCAACCCTAGAGCAGCGCACGCGCACATCAAAAGGAAGTGCAGCGTTTAAATTTGGAACGTAAAGTAAACTCTCTCCAAGGTCCCGCGCTCCTCGTTTTTGACACTTGTCAAATGAATATCCGCGAATGTGCTGCCAAAAGTAGATCTTAAGTCGATGCAATAAAGACTATAATTAGTTAATAATTGTGTCTACTATGGTACTGCCGCTTACCGATCATTGGTGGACTTTATCTCTGTGCATTAAGGTTTAAGTTTGTTTAGCTGTGTCAATGATGGTAAGCAAATACGGGTTAAATTTGCTCTGAACCTACGTCAACATTATTAACAGATTTAACAGTGACTAAAATATACCATACAGTTTAAGGTCAAAGAGATGATTGATTCTACTACACAGAAAAAAAGGACAAGCGAATTACTTCGGCTATTTCATCAATAACCAAAATTTGGTAAGGAGGATAATACAGTTTATTTGCTTATAACTCTAAGTTTATGTATAAATACCAATGATTTTATATATACTAGATAAGAAATCAGCACTCCAAATGTGGCACAGTAAAAGCCGGTGCAACGCAACTAATTTTGCCGAAGAGAGCCGAGCCCGAGCCGAGCGAAGCCCGATCGTTCCGACGAGTATATTTACAAAGGACTAACAAACGTTTCGTTAAAATATTACCAGTGTAAGTGAGACTAGGGATTAAGCTTAAATGCTACAGCATGAAGGTCAACGAACTATAGGCACAATCGGCGATAGGAATTAAAGGTTTCGTAAATTTAAACCGAACTGACAGCATTGAGGCATAAGGCTAGTGGAGTAGTTGTTGTTTTTTTTTAAATTACGAAACTCAGAAAATTATTAAAACTTATTTAGTAAATTTTATTATTATATTATATTTTATAATGTTGAATCATTTTTTATGGTTCCGTATATAACTCAATGATAAATACAAAACAATTTGGTAAGTAATAAGCCTTAGTTCTGAAGTTCCAAAACCTAAGTTAGGTAGACGAAGTTTGGTTGCTGGTAACAATTTGTTTTTTCAGTGTAATTTTTGTTTCATTTTGCAACTTCTATCCTCCTTAGTTAAGCGGTAGACATCGATGTTTTACTATTGATAATTTACTTCACAAGAAACAAACGTCTCGTCGTCACGTCGCCGACGCCCGGGCGACGTCGACGCTCAGAAGACGCTAGTGTGGGGTTAGCCTAATATACTCTCCAAACGTCAAGTAAATGGTTTTTTTCACATTGAGACGGAAGTACCACTTTTGTAATATTTAATACCACGTTTCGCTTTTATAATCGCCGTCACGATTAATTGTGCCTTTGTCTAATCGAAGCCCTGATCAGAAAGCCAACCGATTTTGTCCACTACGTGAATCGGTTTCTTGGAAAAATGACCTAAGTGGGTATTATAGTGCTGTGCTTACAAATTTATTCATTTAATGGCGAGAAAAAATCCTTTTAGAAAGAAACGTCGGGTATCAATCAACAGCGATACATGAAAAAGCAGAACAGCAATATTACCTTCGTGTGTCATCGCCGATTCCCGAAGATTCTTCTAAAAGCTCACAGACTGTATGTACTGTTAAAATATTAATCATCAAAACCATATTTTTTTAATTAACGGAAGTTTTACTTTCATTTTTATTAAAGAAAGAATAACTACTTTTTTTTATATTTTATATTATGTCAAAACTGAAAACAAAAATATTGCCAATAATATTGGGTACTGAATTATGAAATAAAACATTTTTTTAATTAAAAATTACGTTAAAAGATAAGTATTTTTCTTTAATTACGAGGAACATTTAAAAAATTCGCTGAAGAATTCGAGAAACGAAAGTTGACAATGTGTCAGTACATTGTCAACTTTCGTTTCTGACTGTACACAAATAAAAAAATCCAACGTCCGCCATGCTCCCAGGAATATTACCGAGAACACTAATAAGCCACATCACTACCTATGTTTATACCGCACAGTGGTCCGGCCCTCTTTTGTGCGGGCAAAAAATTCGCAATCATTTGTCCATCAAGCACAATGGGCACCGTTACGGTCATAATGCAGGATGCTGAATAATTACATATTTTCGTTTAACGGTATTGCTCGTTTTGTGATATTGTGCGAGTTTACTTTGACGTTTAAATGGGGTGACGTCGATTGTTGTCATTTTTGGTGTTTTTTTTTATGCATGACTGAACAAGGGTTAAACTGTGTCAGTATTATGTGTTGTATTTTAAGTATACCTACATAAATATTCAAATCTTTAAGTAAATACGGGTTACTTAGACGGGTAGGGTAACTTTGGCCCGTATAAAAATCACATATAGCAAGGTAATATTAAAATGTGGATGGTAGGCTAAAAACCAACCCTTTGGTGATGCCATAATTTCGGTGTGAGGTTTTTTAACTTGGATCATAATAATTTTGTAGGTACCTACCTAAGTAATTTTTGAAAAGTTTTAGGTCATATCTTATTTTAGTTAAACTTTGTTAGCTAATTAGTTTTTCAATTTTAAATATAAAAACTACGTAATATTCTGAGTAAAGACAAAGTCGGCCTCCAGGGTCAAATTGACCCGGCTGTAGCAATGAAAATACTTAGTTCACGTTATGTTATTGAAAAATACAAAAACTAATCATAATAATTCGAACCGTTAAAAAATAAAACAAAAATACGACATATTGATTTTGTAAAAAAAAAACATTCTAATGCCAACATAAACAAGACAAATTTTCACCGCAATAGTAAGCATACCAAAATATCAATTTTAAAACCACCCCCAATTTCCCCCACGAATTCGTGTAACCGCATTCTTCTGAACCGCAACACGCAAACGCGAACCTTGGACGTCACGGAACGCAGGCGACGGACTGACACTACTAGCGTGCTGTTCCGGAACAGTGGAAAGACGATCGTGGAGATGATTTCATTGTTAAATAGTTAAAAAAAAAGAACCGACTTCACTTAGGATCCGCTGTTTCAGGAGAAAATGCCCGAGTTGCTGTAAAAAATACTGAAATCACTATAGGTGTACCTATAATAGTTGAAGAGTTCCCTCGATTTCTCCAGGATCCCATCATCAGATCCGGACCTGGTGACAATAGGACAAATTGTGAAGTATACTCTTTCAAACAAAAACATATTTTTGCAAGTCGGTCCAGCCGTCTTCGAATAATCGGTGAACATAAGTAAAAAAATAGCAAAAAAAAAAATAAAGATCCCGGCGAATTGATAACCTCCTTTGAAATCTTGAAGTCGGTTGAAAATGGGACATCAACTTACAAAGAACAACGTCGCCTCGAACTAAAGTGCTCATCACACAGATAAATTGTCAGGTGACAAGCGAAACTCGCTAATTACAAAAAAAATTACAAAAATCAACCTTGCTATGTTGCCAGTATGGTTCATTATGGCTATGAACCTTGTGGTAGTACCTACGAGTACTTAGTGAGTTTTGCTTGTCATGGAAATGGTCTTAGCGGGTTTCGAACTTAGAACGTCCGGTTTCGAAGACAAGGTTCGGTCAACTCAGCCCATAGGCTAATTAGTGGTCAGTGGGCTCATTTGACCACAAAGCGTTACTATCGTTTACTTATAAAGCAAGGAAGCTATCACATTTGAAAAATGAAAATTTAGGTTATACAAAACCTAAGAAAATAAGTCAAGAGTCCGATTTTCAAACGGGTTTCGGCGCCTCATACAAAATCGTGTCGGACAAGTGTGAATAGCTTCATATGAAATGTTCTGCCACTGGAACGACCAATTAAAATCCGGATCCGACATCCGACAGTGGGAACCAGGCCTAACTAGCATGCAACAAATCCAATCACGTACAGAAATATTTACTCAAAGTATAGATGTAATATAGTTGAAAATGTACATCACATTTACAAAACCTTTACTTTTAAATACCGTAAATTTGCTAAATTAAAGTTGACTTATTTTTATTGATTTCTCTACCCCTTGCCACGAGGACATGCACCTCGCACGCCATTTTATTCCCGACTCCTATTGAAAATCATAATTTGTTACCTGTCTGCTTGATCACAATAACACATTTCGTTCTCTTTTTATTGCAGCTCGTGGCGAAAAATGATTATTCTACAGAGTTATCATAATGTATATTTTAGCGAAAATACTGCATTAGGAATAGTCATTTTCGAGGAGCCAAATTTGGAAAAATTATATAAAAATCACTAATCACTTGAAACTCTGGTAGCCTGGCGTAAGACGTTCGACTTTTGGAGGTCTCGGGTTCAAACCCCAGCTCGTACACACTGAGTTTTTCGGAACTTATGTACGGAATATCATTTGATATTTACCAGTCGCTTTTCAGTAAAGGAAAACAACGTAATGAAACCGGACTTACCGATAAGGCCTAGTTTCTCCTCTGGGTTGGAAGGTCAGATGGCAGTCGCTTTCGTAAAAACTAGTGCCTACGCCAATTCATGGGATTAGGTTGTCAAGCGGACCCCAAGCCGGGACAAACGCTAAGAGGAAGAATATGTAAGAATCACTGATATGCGTAAACAAGCATTAGTAATATCCTGTGTCATAGTGATAAAAAACAGCTCCGTGAGATACTTACCTACCTATGTATATTTTGAGATTTTTTTTGTGTTATTTTTAACAGTAGTTTATGTAACTGTTACGTAATAGGGGTCCTTAAAACACGAGTGTGGTTTTATGAAACGAACGAAGTCAGTTTCATAATAAGATCACACGAGTGTTTTAAGGCCTAATTACGTACAGTTGCATACACTGCTTTATCTACATACATATTATAAACCCGAAATGACGCGTTCTAAAACTGTTAAAATGGCTGCCATTTCACAGATTGCATCGCCATCACTATGGCCCAAAAGCCCGATCTAGCTGGACAAAAAGGGTCACTTCGATTCTTTAGTTGTACTTTAAAAAACGATAGCATATACCCCCAAGGTCACGATTCTGTTAGCCATTTTTCGTAAGTACCTACCAATAATTAATAATTAATCTCGAAGTGCCAATCAGAGCGCAGTCGTACACATTACAATCATTCAATTTCCGTATTTGCTTGAGCGTTTTGTACAGTGTTTGCAAGAATATTTTTTATGATTTTAGTCATGAATCGTGAAGAAGATGGTAAGATTTTTTTTTTATAATCATTCTAGATATCAATACTTTTGAATTTACTGAGAAAACTACCGATGTATGTGATGGACATGACATTTTTAGTGCATATTTTATGTTTCTTAGACCAGAACCTATATGTACCATGATGTACCATGGCTGTAATTTTTTTTTGTTATAGCCCCGTTAATAGAGTATTTAATTATGGTCGTTTGAAACTGCGGGCGACTGCGGAACCAAGCGCTAATAATTTAAAACTGAAGACAAGTTTTTTTTTAGAAAACATATTTAATAATTACATCTAAAGGATTTTTTTATCACAATTGGGTAAAATACACAAAAAATGAAGGAAATGACCGCTTATTTGATTATATATCAATGCCTACAAGTATTTTAAGTAAATCATGTTTGTCTCGTGAAAAGAAGAGAAATTTAACAGAATGTGAAGTAAATACAACATCAAGAATCGTCATCAAATACGATACATAAAGAAGTGCAGGTTCGACAGGATGATATTCTTGACTGTACAATAAATAAAAGGAATTGAAAGAATTCTTCCGATGTGCTAGTGCAGTCCAGCCTTTTAATAAATATTCATTTTTGCTCTGAACACCAACCTGAAGGTCCAAGAAATATTGAGTTTGCAAAATTGTTAGTTTTTGAACTGGACCGTATTCCACAACAATTGCGCACAATTACGTATTCTAAGATACTGGACTTTGCGAGAAAAATACGTGATGAAGTTACTTTGGGCAATATCAGTCTACCCAGTTGTGATGATTCTGAAAATGAAGAAGTGTAGATATGTGACTGGTTTTGTAGGTAACAATTTGTGTATTTTTTCTTTAGGTATTAAATGCTTTTAAACTATAATTTAATGTTTTTATTTCTGATACTCTTATTTATTTGGTGCCATTTGCAAAAATACTTCATTTCTTTTAAAATTAGACGTCCAATTTTAGATGAACTCTTCTGCCTTAGTAATTCTTTTTGTACAAAGGTCAACTTACACTGGTTTATATATTTTTACAAAAATTATAGCAAAATAATAATAATAACTGTAAATTTTTGCTTATAGTGGCCAACCATACATATACGCATCTCTTACAATTGATTAAGAGTGTAAAATAATTTTGTCCAGCTAGATCGAGGTTTTGGGCCATAGTGCGCGCCATGGCCAACTCGATTGTGTCGGCGGGGCGCGTGCTGTCGAGGAGCAGGCCGGATTTTCATAATGATATCGAAATTTTGCTTATTATTTGATAATAATAACATCGTTACAGATAAGACATTTGCTCTAACTTCTATCAAAACAGTCTCTTTTTATGGTGGTCATAACGTGTGGTTTTTGAACGCATCATGGAGGGTTTATGATTTATGATATGGGTGGAGATACCTAAAGTAAATTAAACAAGAACTATTAGGTACGACTACGAATATGATAACTACTAAGGTGTCTTAAAATTAATATTTTATTTTCAACCTAAATAAATGCAAATCTCAAGTAATCGATTTCTTGTTGTATACAAAAAAACATTTTTATAACATGTTTTTAATTGTCCTATGTCACATCAGTAAAACTATAAGAAGCATCGTTTTATACACAACATTTTATTTATAAACAATTCCGTTTACCTTTTCAGTCAAACTGCACAAAACAACAGCACAAACAGCTGATATTTACGAGCTCTCACACGTGGCTGCGCTAAAACCGAGATGTTTTATAGCTTTTCGTTATTTTATTTGTTTGAGTGAACGCGCTGGATTGTGTGCGCTGTGTAAATAATGAAGAAATGAAAGATTGGCACAGATAAATAAATTCATGTTACGGAGTGGCTTTTCAGAAAATTTGTATCCATTATGAATCAATAAATCCAAGAAATAGGTACCTAAGTATGTAAATCGTAAATTTATTTCTAAACCTTACTATAGGATAAAATACACTAGTATACGAATGATTCATTATTAGTATAAAGTTATTTTAAGATATTTTTATTCTTAATACCTAAAAGAGTTTTGTGGCTTGCTTCTAAGATTGTACTGTTTTACAACAAAGTATTGTGCAATGTTTATAGTAACTTTTTAGGCAGATTTTTGTTTTTATTCCTATGTAGTTTTAGTACCTATACATGTTTATTTCGCATTATGAAATGTAATACATCATTTGTTATGTGAAACTATGTTTAGGTATAAATGAAATACGTATGTTCAAAACGTAAATTAATTCTAGTAAAACAAAATCGTGTATTTCTATAAACAGCATTTTAAAATAAATATAAATGAAACAAAGTTAGAAGTGTTACATTATCCTGCCAGCAACAAAACAGCATAAATTACGACCAAAAAACTTCACCAGACCGAATAAATTCAGTCAGTCCTTAAAAAATTTACAAAACGCACAAAATGCCACACAATCTCTTACGCACTTTAAATAACAATCGAAAACGAAATGTTTGACACCAACAAAATTAAAAAAGGCTTATTATGTCAAGAACATGGCAGTAGTTATGCCCTTACGCTTCTAAACCCAACAGTACATTGGTGCGATGTAAAATTTGACTCGAACACATAATATCTGTCTCGCTTTCATCAAAGCATTTTCTTCGAAACCAAATACATACAAATTGAAACATCATTACCGTCATTATATCCCCCTTTCTAACCTACACCTTATAGCTGTGACATTATGTTCAATTTTGTAATGAAAGGGAGTTTGAAATTAGAACGTTTTGTTGTGAATTATTTAAATGCGACAAAAAGACGCGTACGCGCCAAATTCCGTTTACGAGAGGATTTATTTAGAGTCGGCCTTTGTCGTAAATTTTCGGGGGCACTCGGAATTTATTTTGAAGTAAATTATCCCCTAAAATTTAAAAATATGTTGAGATCAGAAAGTTTGAGTTATGTTTAGTCAGCCTAAGGATTTCTTCGTCAAATCAAGCGTTTAGTACCGTTAATTGCTACAACTTTGCCTACGATGCACAACTTTGCCTGGCTTGAAAAACATGGTTTTCTACACCAAAATGCCATTTATATCTTATTCCTTAGATATCCGCCTTTCTCCCATCTCAGAAATAATATATTATAAATAGCTGTTTGGTGAAGAAAACCATGTTTTTCAAGCCAGGAAAAGCTATGCATCAACTAGGCAAATTTGTAGTAGTTGACTGTACTATAAAATTAAAATTAATTGTAAAACGGTTCAAAGACGCCTATAATTCAATACAACTATTTGAGTGTTATATAAGAACCTATTTTTGGGAAAGCCACATAAAATCCCTTGAAAAAATTATAGTCAATAGTGAAATTAGAACCTAAGTATTTCGACGGACTCAAGCTACGAAGACATTCGATAAACGAAACTGACACACGAATCGGTAAATCCATTCTTTTGGAAGATACTGACAGACACACATTATAGAAATAGAAATCATTTATACGTGCACGGAAAAAAAAGCTTCCGGGATATTCTCAATCCAAGACATTATTATTTTCTTGAAAATATTTCCTCGTGACAAGTATTTATTTCCTTTACCAAAAATATGATTCTTCGCTTAATAAAACCATGTTTTCTTAAAATAGAAATACAAAAATGTATTGTTTCGAGAGTAGGTATAATGAGTAAATAAGAGAGATTGTACTTTAATCAAACAAGTATTATCTTAGGTAAAAGAAAACTAGAAAATCTGTAAGAATATATTCGCTTCGTTATATTTAAAACTTTAATTTATTTTCGTTAAAGGAAATAAATGCTTGTCACGAGGAAATATTTTCAACATAATATAATAATGTCTTAGATTGAGAATATCCCGGAAGCTTTTTTTTCCGTGTGGCAAACAACTGTTACATGGTACACACGTATAATAACAAGTAAAATAAAACAGGCAAAGACTTAAAAAAAACAGCAAACTAACGACAAATACTTATCTAACATGAGATAACACATTTATAAGCCACGAAATGGTCACGACTCCGCATGATGCTGGCCTGCTAGCCGAATATGGTCGGTTTTGTATCACCTGTTACCATAGCTGTCACATTCTAACAAGTAATTAAATGCGAAAGTGACGCATGAGGCGATAGGTGATAAAATGACAACCATGGATTACAATGGAGGGCCAACGCTGGTCCTCCGTCGGGGCTATGGGTGAGTGAGGGCACGCACGGAGTGCGACATTGAAATACGTAACATTGAAATAAGTAAAATCGCAAATATGTAAAACCACAGCTTGTATAGAAAGACATCCTTTTCGAGCAAGTGTGATGAAAATGTCATTATTCCAGCAGACGTGTAAATTGATCGATAGCTCACGCAGGAAATGGCGCAGACGCAACAAAAAAAGAAGCGCACTTATTAACGTTTACGAGGTAAACGGTTTAAGTGAAACGACCTCGAGGCAGACTGTTGGCCGGGTCAGGGTGAAAGTTTTTAGTGTTACATTAATGCAGGTAAGGAAATATAGATGGCACTGTGAGACTTCTAGATCGCGCAACCGGAAATCTAATAATGATTAACAAATTTTCCATTTCTATGGTACATGACATTTTGTATAAAAAAAGTCTTGCCTTCTGGATATTGGAGAAACTGACAAACTTTTGGCCTGTTTAGACTTAAAGTTTTTAGATTTAAGTCAAAAAAGGTAAGAATCTATGTTAGATATTGTTGTGAGTGACTTCTAAACCACGCTACCGATAATCTTATAATGATTTCCTTTTTGAAATTTAGTTCTTATGTAGATGATATTTTCATACATCATTAGCACTAGCGACCCTCTAATAATGTTGTGTTTTTACGTGTGAGTAAGGTTGCTAGAGAGCTCAGAGAGGATGAAATATGTTGACAAAGGGGAATCCTTGTCCCTTAAGCCGTTAACCTAGTGAACCTTCATCCTTTTAAAATCATAATCATAAATCTTTACATCAAAAGGGTCGGCAACGTGCATGTGACACTTCTGGCGCTGCAAGCGTCCATAAACTATACAATCAGGTAAGCCAGGCTGTATGCTGTTGGTCCGCTTGGCAACATAAAGCCAAGTCATAACTATCAATCATTTACAGTTAACGTCAATTTCCACAAAAATCCTGTTACCAGTTTACATGGTTTAAACACAAAGCTATTCGAAATGCAACAGTCATCCATCACGCTCAGTTTTCAAACGGTACCTACTGAATATTACAACTAATTTTAGTGTGAATTCGCAGACATATACCTAGACTAGTTGCCGCGTGGACTTAAAAACTTTCAAGCCCCTTTTCACCCCCTTACGTGGAAGTCATTAAAAACTATATAACACGTTTTCACGTTTTATGTGTTGTGTTTTCAAAAATCATGTCTCGCTACTATAGTTTCTTTTCGCATAAAGATGGGACGGCAATATCAATGTGCTTTTTAAGTGATATGATAGGTAGTTACATAGTATATTTTTATATATAACTATGGTTGGCAAACAGGCATACAGCCAAGCTACCCTAAAGGTTACACAACATGTATGTTACCGACCCTTTAAAAACCTGTCCACTCTTTTTTGAAGAACTCCATACTAGTTTCATGAGAAAACGGGATTTTAATAATTCCGTTTTTTGCACAATTTCTTAAATTGATAATTAGTGTCCGCATTCGAAAATTTATCGGAATCACCACTCACTCGCTCATAGCTATGTAAATATTTTAGTTTTAGAGTATGAAATTATGAGTATGTGAAGCGTCAATATTGATAATTCAAACGAACTTTTGATTTGATATAATATTAAAATTGTAGAAGTTACTATTAAAATTAAACTTTTGATCCAAACTGTAAAAATGCTCCATACAACCTAACATACCTAAGTAGGTAGCTGGTCTAGGTTACAAATATGTCTGTGTACAAATCGGATCCTAGGGGTCAACGACCGACTAATGCAGCTGCAGTTTCGATGTGAGCCATTTGCACACATTTAATGTTAGGTGCATATACACCAGGGCCCTATTTGACTACAGTTTTGGCATATCGCCATCTTTCAAAACATGATAGTAAAATCATGAGTAATAAAATATGTGGTAGGTATGTTCCACGGCTGAAAAAAGGAAATTAACATTATGCTTATTTAATACAACTAGTAGTCCGCCTCGAACTGAGAACTCGCGATTTACTTGCAAACGATTTGACCAATATAACAAGACCCCAAGGAGGATTTTCTTTCTCCTTCTAGCTCCATAACCACTTGATCGATCCTGCTCATATACGAACTTACAAATTTTATGTACCTCTGCTACAGCCCCAAGAAATTTCATAAAGATCAGAAAAACGTTACTAAAGTTATCGTCAGACAACCTATCGAAATCAAAAAGCCATCCAAATGCCGAGACGTCCCAATAGCCAGGTGACAGTTCGGTTCGGTCTGGAGTTGTTTGTAAGTACTCACTTCGCTTACGCTCCGCGAGTTCGATAAAATGTATGTTCAGATATTTTGAGTACCCTAGCCACTCCGATATATTTGATGGCGACTGTACAATATCACCTGTTTTCCACAGTACTTTTCCCACATAAAACCTTCCATATATTTACAGCATTTCATTGAACAAATGTATGTTAATCCGTTGTTTTTCTGCAGCTTGTAAACAACCCTATGGACGTTTACGAGGCATCGGCATCAAAACAGCTGTGAGTTCGCCAAGTGCATAAAAAGTACATTAAATTGTACATTTTACAACTGTGCAAAGTAACGAACGGACAGTTTTTAGTATTCCTTGTGAACTTAATGCAAATCTGCAGGTATTCATAGTTGTATGGCGGTATTTTAAGAATTTTCTGATAGTTGTCAAAATCATTAAATTTTATTGTATTTAGAACCATGCCTTTACACTAGACTTTCGATTAAGACTATTTATTTTTAAGTTTTTTATTTAGTTTTAGGAAGCGCTGGTAGCCGTGCGGTAAGACGTCCGACTTTCAATCCGGAGGTCTCGAGTTCAAACCCCGGCTCGTACCACTGAGTTTTTCGGAACTTATGTACGGAATATCATTTGATATTTACTAGTCGCTTTTCGGTGAAGAAACCGGACCTAATCCCAAAAAAGGCCTAGTTTCCCCTCTGGGTTGTAAGGTCAGATGGCAGTCGCTTTCGTAAAAACTAGTGTCTACGCCAATTTATGGGATTAGGTTGTCAAGCGGACCCCAAGCCGGGATAAACGCTAGGAGGAAGAGAGAGAGAGAGAGGAACTTGAAACTTATAAAAGGGATACCCCTGTAAAATAAACTATTACATATTATTGTAAAGGAAACCCTTAAAACAAGTCGAAGGGATATCCATTTTATGAATACATTTTACTATTAAGACCAATATTAATGACAACATTTCCTCTAGGAAATGGGTTCTCGGAGAAAAGGCTAAACCACCTGAAAACAAATATTTCATAAAGAGGATGATAAGAGCTAAATTCCCTCCTTATCTTTTTCAGCGCGAGTGAAAGAGAAACGCTGCGTTACGATTAGTATGGGAGCTCATTGCAAATTTTGCAAAACGATGAATAAAAAAAAATTATGCATTAATTGAGAAATATAAGGCAACGAAGTTTTTAGTATTAGTGTGGTGGAATTTAGTCCTTAATTACAGATATATAAGCCAAGAAACTAAAGACGTGCAATTGTTTAAAGCTAATTTTAAGATGTAACTTTGGAATTATTTTCTGTCGAGCCGATTTCGTCCAATCGTGTATTGGCATTAACGAAGTTCTTCTAAATATAATGAATATGACCATATATTTTTTTACTTTTCCAATACAAGTAGTTATAGCTATATGACTGTTTAAGTAAAGTCAATTTGAAGGTCATCGGGTGTTGTCAGCCTCTTAATACTATTTTTAATTAAAAAGAGGGTGCAAATTTTGGTATACCTAGTGTCTTTGAGTTCCATAAAATTCGGTACTAACTAACAAAAAACCCTTTAATCGTTAATGTAAATTAGTGCAACATACTTGATAGCATAATTAAAGCTTAACAAAAGGTACTTTTATCTCTTTAACGCCAAATAAATCCCTTGGGCTCGCATCACATCACGTACTAACTAATTTATTGTACAATTTTAACAGTTCCGAGTTGCATAATGTGTAACTTTGTCGAAATAAACTGAAGCTGAAATCATGATGAGAAAGTCTTTGTAGGTGAAGTCGAGACTTTGGTGTGATAAGGTTGCAAAGTGGTTAACAAATCAATTTGGTTTATTTCACGCCTTGGACAATAAATAAGATCATTGTCCTACTACATTATGTTTGCAATTAAATGGCGTCGAAAATTAGAAAATTAAAATTTTCTTCGAAATGAACAGGAGCGTTAATTTTAGTAAATAAAGACGGAATATACTGAAGTCCTTCAATGGCAATTCCTTGTTATTCTAGTAATTGTGGTGACCACGAGGAAAAAAATAGTTTTTAAAAGCATTGGTTGTTTTCTACTGCTTTAACGCTCAATAATATTGAAAAAAAAATTTCACTTAATTATTTTTACAAGTATGGAATTTACAATTCTTGAGATAACATTAAAATATTGTAGAATTATTTTTAACTTAAAATAATATCTAAATTCGGAGTACCTACCCGTCAGTATATCATATAATTAATCTAAGCAGAGACATGATTTAAGCGCCAGGGTTAAAAGAGGCCGTGCCTTCTATTCGGAAGCAAAGAATTTAAATCATATTCAATGTATTCTCGAATAAAATAAAATAAATATTTGAATAATATTCTGATTACCAGTTTGAATTCAGTATACGCGATATAATCCGTTTAAAGTGGTTTTATTTCATGGATAACTATCGCAGTTAGACAGTTGAAATTTTCACAGATGATGTGTTTCTATTGTCGCTATAACAACAAATACTATATAAACCAGAATAAAATAAATATTTAAAGGGGTTCCCATACAACAAACATGTTTTTTTTTGCTTTAGTATAAAGAACGAATAATAATTTTAACAATAGGTAGTTAGAAGAACGACATAAAATTTTTGAAACCAATTCTTTTCTTCGATGCCCGTGGACAAATTTATTCAGTTATTGCAGTTCAAAAGTTGTCTACTTTCTCTCCGGTACGTTCTTTATGGGAGTGTCACGAATATTCGCATTCGCATTCGTATAATGCGAATATTCGCATCATTTTTGACATTCGTATCAACATTCGCATTCGTATCAAATGATGCGAATATTTTTCGAATGCGAATGTTGGTAGTACACATCCTGTTTTGACCGCACTGACCCGGCCCATGGTCATATGCTTGCTCATACACAGGAAGTGAAAACCACGGTATCACTTGATTCCTTTTGATCATTAATATAGGACTCCATCACATGTCATATTCTGTATTTTTGAACTATGGAAGCATAAAAATGATAAGCAAGATTAAGTTTTTTGAATCTACTCCGTAACATTCGTATTCGCATTCGCATTCGGACATTCGCATCCTGAATATTCGCATTCGCATTCGCGAATGTGAGAAAAACGACATTCGTATTCTTTACTGTAGAAGTTACGCAGTACATCATATTATATGAAATATTGTTGTTACTGTTGAAAACCCCAATTTAAATGAAATTTTAGCGGTGCTAGAACAGAGCCCCAGATCGGGCTTGATAATCCGGTGTTTTTGTAAGAACTGAACCGCATTCACAATTATGCAGTTCCAGAGTGTGAGCAAAAATTCATTTTTTATTCTCAATTTAATTGTTTCCGGTACAAATTTTAAGTCAAAAAGTGCCACTTAAGCAAAGGTCTGATCGCTATCATTTTGAAAATCCTTTTTAAATAATTGACGGAGAACATTTTTTATTCAAGGCTTTACGGTTTTGTTTTAAATGTATTTTTTATAGTCGGATTAAGGGAGCCTAAATTGGAAAAAGCAGACAGCTTTTCGTAAAAATGATATAGGGGGACTTACAAATTGGACTGCATATTATTTCTTATATACGTTTTATTCTTATTACATTTTTTTGGATGAAAAACCAAGTCCAACGTGGGTCCGTTCGGTTTGCACAGCGTGTTTCCACAACACGTAGGGAGCTTAAATACTGCGAGCCATCCTGTTGCCTCGCGGACACTGCAACTACGCATTGCTCTGAATATAAGTTGAATTACGAAGACCATTTCAACGCGAAGTATATTTCAATCATTTCCTTCATCCAAAAATCTTAATTCTAAAATAAATCAAAGCTACAAACCGTATCAAAACACCCAAAAACACCTACAAAAATGCATCAAAATGCATATCCGCTTAATGTCTGTCAAAAAACTTATTTGACATTAATTGCACCGGATCCGTGTCAGTCCACATGTCTCGGCCTGTCATCCAATATGTATCATTTACGCGAAAATGATGAGTCAGGCTATAATTACGTGTAAAAATATTATACCGTGTGGAGAATGGATCTCTTTTAACTTATTGAAGAGGAGTTCGTTGACCTGTGCTTCGTGATTGGGCTTATTATGTTAGGTGATTTACTGAGATTAGCATCAGCAGAATTAAGTGGCGACTTAGGTCATAAAACTTCTCTTTTACACTTGCACCGCCACGGCAAGAGAGAAGGAGACAGCCTTATGAACTCAGTCGCCTTTTAATTCTGCGGATACTATAGTGTTGAATTTGCTTGAAAGTAGCTGTTAAATTAAGTAGCTTGGCAGCCGTTTAGCGATAGACGTCAGTGTGACGGACCAGCAAAACTATCCAGTTGGAATAAAAGAATAACACCTTCCTACATAGGTAACAACCGCCAGTCACCTAGTTTTTAGAGGTCAGGGCCTATATTTTAACAGTATAATAAAAAACATTCCGTATTATTGTGTTAATAAAACCAGTTGATGACAACCTCTGAATAGCAATATCTGTTACTTGGTATTAGATTCCTCCAGCGAAAACGCCTGGTAATGATAAATTTAAATTAATCACATCAATACTCATTCATTGACTGAACTGCTGACTGACTGAGGTTGACTGGTAAAGAATGCTTTACGACATTAAGTCCGCCTTTTGTAACCGTATATTTTTTACTGTGCAATAAAGTTTAAATAAATAAATAACTATTCTCCTAATGGTTTTAATTTTCCGACCTCCATCGATAAACATTTGCCAGGTGCCCAAATCTAGAAATAAAGATAGTTTAGTAAACTAACTAGAGGGCTTCTTTTGTTGACGTTATTGTCATGACGGGGTTAGTTCTGCATCTATACAATCAGTTCATGGAATTAGGTTGCCAAGCGAACTTAAGGCTCAATTAAGCCGTGGAAAAGGCTGGGATAAAGGTTAAGCGGTTGATGATAAATGAGACGACATTTTCAAGGTGACGTCATGAGTAGCCAGATTACGTGCATCAAATATTGATTCTCCATGCGCTCTCCATAAGTGTTAATCTTTTTTTAATACGTGCATTATAAAACGAAAAGTCGAACCGTCCGCCATATTTGTAATTTTTTGTGTGTATTTGTAAATTTGTACTGTTATTTGGGTCCTTTGACCGTTTGTTTAGGTCATATGTGACTTAACGTGGATATAATTATGCGATTTTGTTTTGCACTCTCAAGATGTGAATAATGATCTCTGGGTTCATTGTTTGCGCAAATGTACCTATAGTTCTTATTTTTAGCACTTTACGAAAAGTATGAATATACTTATTTAGTCGGTCTTTACAATAACAAAATCAATTTCCTTGTATATTGCGTTTTCCCTAAATTGTTCTTATGAAATGCTCTATTGAGTGTTATCGAAGTCCCTCGCATTCTTAGAGCTTTAAACCAAGCGGAGTAGCCATTGACAGGCGTTCCCCTCTGCCAAATGAGTATGACCAGTGGTCACCAAAATATTTTAACAGTGTATTGGGAAAAACATTTATTTACATAACTAAATATACAGAGGTACTACAGTACAAATGCTAAACTAAATTAATAACTAGCTCAAATCTAAACTAGGCCCTTGCGGCATTGTTCCAAGGATGCTGGCGGCATTTCCTCGTTGTATCGCAATGCTGATACGCTGTGCGAGGAAACCGCCAGCTTTTCGGTCACCAGTTACATCAACCAGACGCTTTGCGATTTCCGCAAAAAACTTGTGTGCGCTGGGACCCCATGGACCTAGAGTTTCAACTCCAAAAGGTACAAAATGGTACTCTCTACTGAGACTTTTATATTTGTTACGTTTTGAAATTTCGGCGCTTTCCGCCGCTGCGCCCGCTTTTACGTTAGTCCGTTGGAGGTGGGACGGTGCCAGTGTGTCTACGCAGGTAGCATCCCACACTAACATCCGTCCCAGGCTCCAAGGAACCAAAGACACCCCATCAGGCCTCTTGCCATCATCCCTGATAATGCCAGTCGGCTCAAGAAGACTAAGTAACAGTGTATTTCAGGTCTCATTCAGACTAAAACTGTAACTTTTCTGGAATTTGTCTAGTTTCATAGTCAAAACAAAAACAAAATCCAGTTTGGGCCTTCTCGCTACAGCCACAGTATTAGTATTTACCTACGTAACTACTAGAAGGACTTGAAGTCACTTGAGATAAGACTTTTCACTAAGTACAGTCACGAACCCGGATTGTCTAGCCACTTGCCATTGTTCGTAATTTAGCCGTGTAATAAATAAACGATGTTGACAGTTGACAGCTAGTCGGTAACATCGGCCATGATAATCGTTTGAGGTCAAGATGGCGGCGACGTATTTTTAGAGTAGTTCTTTGTTTTTTGCTAATTTACGTTCAGTGTGTAATATTGATAGCTTATTGTGCGGTGATCTAACGAACAAGTGGCAGCTAATGAAGAATTAGTCTCAAAACGCGCGTAACCACTCTTTAGTCGAACGAACGGTTATCCGGGGTCTCGGCCGCCCACGTGTTTGTAGGGAGGATATCACCTTACAATCAGCAAGGCCTTTACCGAACAACGTTGCCTATATTTTATTGTACCTAATAAAAAACTGTGAAACGTCGTCATTGGCAGAATTCCCATTGCTATGACAGAGGGAGAAAGCCATTAAAAAAAAACATCGACCATTCATGACACGGCTAAATTACGAACAATGGTAAGTGGCTCAACAATCCGAGTTCGTATAATAATTTACCATGACTGAAAAAATGGTGGTGGGTCGACGATCCAACGTCCTTAACCCCGCTGTTAAACCCAATTTACATTATTTTTTTATCTAACTTACCTTTAAACCGCAAAATTATGAATTTAAATTACGGAAGCATTCATATTTTTTATTCAAAATTTTAGTACCCATTTTACATACGATACGACTTAGACATATCTGCTTTAGCAACTGGCTAAGGATATAACTAGCCGTGCCGTGGAACACTATAATAGCCTTAAACAAACCTTTATTGTTTTTAGTGTAAGAACCGGACTGGTGGAAGACGCCGAAAATTGCTTTGCCGAATTTCACTTGCCAACCAACTTTTCGCAGCAGTTTCATTTGGCCGAACAACTTTTAAGAATAATTATTTCGCAACCATTTCATTTCCCAACCCTGTGGGTTAGGTTAGGTTGGATTATGTAAAGTTGGGAAATGAAATTCGGTCAAATGAATAAATAAATATAAATATTATGGGACAATCTTACACAAATCAACCTAGTCCCACAGTAAGCTCTATTTATAAGGCTTGTGTTGTGGGTACTAGGCGACGATATATATAATAGATAGATATACATAAATACTTAAATACATAGAAAACATCCATAACTCAGGAACAAATATCTGTGATAAACACACAAATAAATGCCTTGACCAGGATTCGAACCCGGGACCTCCAGCTTCATAGGCAGGGTCACTACCGACTAGGCTAGGAGGCCGTTAAGAAAAACTTCTACTAAATGAAACTTCTGCGAAAAGTTGTTTGGCGAGTGAAATTCGGCAAAGCAATTTTCGGCGAAAAGGCAAAGAACCTATGAGACCTATGAACCTATGTTCTCCGGATTGACATTAATCTTTAGTTTCCAGTTTAACGCTAGACAACTGCCAGAGCCGGGTACGAGTATGTCCTTAAACAAAGTCTAAAAGAGGTATTTGTACTGAATGTCATCTTGCTAAGTGTGAGTACAGCTCAGCGAATGTCATCACGCTCAAACCTGGAGCAGAGCCCGAATGGAGAAGTACGTTCACCTTTACAGAAAAGCACTAGACCCTACTCATAGTGTTGTGTTCCTGCTGGTGAGTATGGTTGTCAGAGAGCTGCAAGAGGGTGCAGTATTAAACATGCAGACATGACGCAATCAGACTTTCAGAAGTAAGGCTTCAGTATAAAGTTTTGGACATTAAAAGCGGTCCAGACACTATCACTAATAATGTCATTACCTTCAAGTAATGACATTACTAATGACAGTGTAGTGATTGGAATGAAGGAATGACGGTAAGGAATGAAGTTATTCGAATATTTTAATATTGTAGTGTCAGTACTGAAGTAATGACATTATACTGATAGTTTGTGGTGCGCGGTGCGCGTCATTCCATCATTCCTTCAGTATTCGTGGAGCGATCGCCGAGGATGAACGCATTTGGAGCTAATCTTTATTCTGCGGGATTGATTCACTCAAATGAGTGTCTTTTTTGCTTATAATTGGAGTAAATGATTGTAATAGCTTCAAGTAATTTGCTTCGCTCATCCGAAAGTAATTCTTGAAATGCTTCAGTGATGCCGATATTTTTAAGAGGTACATGTAAATATTCCTTGAAAGACAGCCCTTTTCTGTATTTTTTTCTTTTAACCCGTTTTTATAAAGCAATTGCAATTATTATTGCCATTCAGGCTATCTTTTTTGCGTCCATTGTCGACCGCGACCACTGTCGTAATGATGAAAAATACTGACAAGTGTGTGGAGAGGTTTTGGAATGTCATTACTGAACGAAGGAATGACAGTATTAGTAATGTCATTACTACTGATAGTGTCTGGACCGCTAAAGAGATGGCCTTTGTTTTTTTGTGTTTATGACGTAACAGTGCAAGAGTGTCAGGTGCAAGAGACGCGACCATATTTTGGTATCTTTTGTAAATGCTAAGAAAATAAAGCTTTAATAACATTAAAACCTGCATATATCCGATCCACAGACTACCCCAGTTAATAGACAGAGCATATGAGACAACTCACTGTCATCACACATGGTCCGAAGGCGAAAGATCACTTATAACGATAAGACTACTTATTTTTACCATTATTTTTTCGTTAAATCTGTTTTTGTGTTTATTTTCTTTGTGTACGTGTGTACCTAATCTGATCTGATTGGCCTTCCCAAACCGCTTTTGTACAGTCGCCTTCCGATATGTCGGAGCGGCCAAGGTGATCACAAATATCTGAACAACGCCTCTATTGCCAAGGCGATAAAGTCAATGTTCAGATATAATTTTGGGTACCTTGGCCGCTCCGATATATTTGATGGCGACTGTACTAATTTAGTATGGGAGTGCGACTGTATATTTGCGTTGCGTTCTTATTAACTATTTACAACTTATACTCGTATCTCGTATTAATTTTGTTTTGCATGTGTTATAATAGTATTTTGTGCAACAGTTACATAATAAGGGTTCTTAAGATTCGAGGGTCGAAGTTATAAAATGAGGCGAAGCCGAATTTTGTATAAATAGACCCGAGAATTTTAAGACCTAATTATGTACCGTTGCACACAATAGTTTTTTTACGAGTGCTAGGCAAGCCGGTAAGCAATGAGTGTGACGAATGACCTGCTGCCTCTATACAATTGTCTTCAATCTCCCAGCAGATGGTGCCGGCGCCCCCCTTGTCTACAGCGGCGGGCGGCGGCGCGCGGGGCCCGCCCCGGCAACATACCCACTATATCCCTAAGAATCGACTTTTGAGTCCTCTTATGACAACGTTCATAAAGTATATGCTTTGAATATACATGTCAGTCATTTTATTGGCAAATTAGAATGCAGGAGTAGAAAAAATATATTTATGCCACACCTGGCCATAAAGTGGCTTTTTCCGCACACTGCGCGAACGGAAAAAGACGCTTTCTGGCCAAGTGTAGACATAAAATGATGTACACAACACGGGAGGTAATAAAGAAAGCCCTCGATCGCATATTTACGTCCCTCGCTTGCAGCTCGGGCCACAAACTTCTACGATCTCGGCCTTTCTTTGTTTTACCACCCTAGTTGTGTAATGTACTATTACGTCACTCTGGGTGCTAAGTGAGATTTACCGCCCTAGGGCGCAGCGGCAAATCTCACTTCACACCCAGGAGAAGACGTAAAATTTTGTACGCACCACGGGCGGTAATAAAGAAGGCCTCAGATCGCTTGTTTATGGCCCTTACCTTCGGTTCGGGCCACAAATGCCAGCGATCTGAGCCCTTCTTTATTTTACCGCCCTAGGTACGTAATGTACTATTGTGTAGGATGCTAGTCAGTTGTGATCTAGAACAATGGCATTTTCCTAGTTCAATTACATCAATGTGTCGTGGCCCAGGGGTTTTCAAGAACCTTTTAGTTACACCATACTAGCTCAGCACCGACCAACTGGTCGACATTGCAACTGCAAAGTGTAGAAAGACAGCGCTATATTTTTTAATAAAAAAAATACGCTATGGCGCCTCTACATGATAGGGACGCAGCTATGATAAGCTACAGATAAAGTCAAAATTACACTTTTTAAGGCTTTCTGTACATCTCTGTATACGTCGAGTCTGTGGGTTAGATATACTCAACGTGCTTACAATGCCTTGCGCGTCCAATACAATAATGCTTTTAGGGTGCTGTTGAGACTGCCGCGTTTCTGCAGCGCATCGTCCATGTTCGGCTTTGATGCCGTGTGGCGCAAGAAAACGGCCTCACTGTTAAACAGGGTGCGCGGGAGCAGCAACAGCATCCTAAGCATGATAGCTAACAAGCTAGACTGTCCTCTGCTGTGGATAATGGGTCAAAGGACTTAACCACTTTTTTGTATATATTATAAAGTAACTAACATTAGACTTAAGTTAATACTAATATTGATTGGACCATTGTGTTGTCTTTAATAAATCAATTTCATTTCATTTCATATGCGTTAGAGGGAGCTAACGATATTGCGATCTCGTTCCGTCGTATAGCTGCGTCCCTATGGTGGCCCATCATGTAGAGGAGCCATTAGTGGTAGTAGTTCCAATTTTTTCCGCTGTAAAGTCCTTGCAAAGTTAGTCATCTATTGGTGTGCGTAGTCTGTGGTTTGAGCCTAACATTAAACACTAAAGTCTGGATATAAAACAACTTTAGGTAGAACTTCCGCGGTTCCTTTGAAGTTTTTATTGACCATAACAGTTAGTGGCATGAGTTACTGACTTTTTGGTTTATAATCATGTTTTCTCGTAAAAAATCGGCTTCTTACGTATGTAATTAAGGTTAGGTTTAAGTGCCCCTAATTTCAAAAGTGCCGATTTTTTATAAAGGTACGTTTATATACATTTTATTGCTTGGTAATTTAGAAGCAAGCATCTTAAACAGTAAAACTGCAACTGAATTTTATAATTTGTTTCCTAAAATTATAATTTGCTAATTATTCATAATATAAACTCAAGAGAGAATAAACTCGCGTCAAACTGCTTCATTCTCTGGTTACCTCAATCACAGAATAATATAATAGTATTTCATACAGAAATTAATCTTCCTTACAAAATCGGTGTTTGGCATAACTTTGACAGATAAACAGTGACACATGACGTCTCCATACAATTTTGCCTTTCGACTGTCTAGGGTTGACAAAAACGCGATTAGTTTGATCGCTGGACTTGCCCTAATCTGCCTCAATCTTCCTAATCCATCAATAATTTTAACATTAAAATGGATAAATGGCAGATTTATTGCCAAACTGTGATTTTAGAAAAACACCACTACTTAAATACTTTACCTTATCTATGGTCATACCATAATATAAATAATATAAATTTGTATAAATTAGGCTAAGACCATTTGTACTATAATTTATTATTATGAAATAAATAAATCTAAATCTAAATCTAAATCTACCGCAAACGAACGAAGGGGATATTGACAACCCCGAAAACGTATCCGATACGTTCCAAACCCGTAGCTGTCACTTCATGGAGATGGACCCCCCTGCCTCAATCGTATCGCTCGTTGTCGTTAAAGTGACAACCTCATACGTTTGTGACAGTGGTATATTCCGACCAAAAAGTGTAGAAATTAAAAAGTGGCAACATCGTAGCGTCGTCCCGTTTTCTTGGATTGATTTGTAAGGGACGACTCTTCTATGTTACCACTTTTTAATTTCTACACTTTTTGGTCGGAATATAATTTTGATCCCATAAACTGCCCTTCATTATTCTGAAATATCGATCTGTGCCCATAATATGAGAATAATAATGTTTTTTCTCACGTCATTACACTATACTACGTCTATTATTTATATATATATCTATCTATTTATTATACATATCGTCGCCTAGCACCCACTACACAAGCCTTATTGAGCAGCTTACTATGGGACTCTCGCTTTTTCTCGGATTTTCTCGCTACCTAAACCTAAAGTAAATACCTTATTTTCTTCATCATGATTAGCCCATGTAAACAGAGCGCTTGCAATTTCCATGCGTGCCTCCATCATGCAGGAATGTCTGCCGGCATTCTATGACGACCCTAACATGGTCGGCCGTTGTCATAACGCCGCTTTGAATTTTAAATATCTACCTCAGTGTAATTATTAGCGTAGTTAACACAATTTTGTTATTTACTTTCTAAAACAACTAACAAAAAAGTTAAGATACATTTGTTGGCTCCAAATATGTTTGTATTAGTACATAATGTTTTTGTATTTTAATTAATGACATCTCATTATTGTATTAATTTTGTACACATTCTAATAATTGTATAAATGACATTCTGTCTTATCGTCGCGTAAACGTACTTATTAAGTTAAATCTTTTCATAAAATGTATACGTTTATAATGCCAAATGCGAGTTGCGAATTTTATTGTTAGCTTTCAATATCTACAATAAATAACATTAACAATAAAATTTCTGATGCATGTATGGTTTCCAAGGCATTTATTTCGGACAACGTAATGTTTCAAAATTGTTGTTCCATACCGTAAATAATTCAGCTAAGAGGACGCTAAGTTTTTTTATAAGATACAATATAGGGACCTGACAAAACTTAAATAAACTATGTATATAACCTAAATTTAAATTACTTAAAAAAACCAATAACCAAAAATTTCCCTGTAAAATGGGCCCCTGTGGCATCGGGCCGAGGACGCAGGCAGCATTCAGCTAAGATATACTTTAAGATTTACATTATTATGGAAAAAACTGGTTTAGAAAAAGTCTTATTAATATATTAAAGATATAAGGATAATGGTATAAATACGAACTGGTACAGTCGCCATCAAATATATCAGAGCGGCCAGGGTACTCAAAAATATCTGAACAAGTACCTTATCGCCTTGACTATAAAGGCGTTGTTCAGATATTTGTGACCACCTTGGCCGCTCAGATATATCTGATGGTGACTGTACTAATGTGTATTTGGCAAGCGAATTTTTAATCCGAAAATTTTCAGACTGAAACACAATTTTCCTTATCTGTCACGAGGTACTTTTTATGTAAAAAATCACCATTTACAATTTTCAACTACAATCGTCAACACCCAACATTCTAAGAACCGAGGTCACGGGCGCAGATTCCATGTAATCTCTGCCTCAAAAATATATACATATGTTCACCCATATGGCATTGGAATACGATTCAAAATTGTATAGATTTTTTAAAACCAGACTTTTATGAGTCAGGCGTGTTTCCCAGACTTTCAGAACGATAGGAGGAAAATGATACGGTGATGTAAGGAAGTAATTACTACGTCTACGCAGTTATGGTGGAATCTTTCTGTTTAGATTTCTTGTAAACAGTGTTGATAGTTTATGCCACGATAGTGGTAAACAGGCATGCGATGTTTTTACAAAAAAAGGCATAAAATCAAGCCTCTTACAGACTCTTTAGATCCAAAGCGAGGATTAGGAGCCAGGATTCGGGTATTGGAACGGACCTGACAGGACTGGCTGGACCGAATCGGACGAGGTGATTATACCTGCCGTACCATAATCAATCATTTTAAATCCTTAGATCCTGAGGAGGCACTGTATGAGCTATTAGGGATACACGCACAGATGTGCCCGTCGGATTGGTTCAGCGGATATGCCCGGCGGACAGACCCGTCCATGTTTGCCGCTATTCAGATGTATCCGCAGACAAATTCGTGTCCAATTCTCGCCATACATGGACGGATCTGTGCGCCGGGCATATCCGACAGACAAATCCGACGGGCAGATCTGTGCGTGTATCCCTAATAGCTCATACAGTGCCTCCTCAGGATCTAAGGATTTAAAATGATTGATTATGGTACGGCAGGTATAATCACCTCGTCCGATTCGGTCCAGCCAGTCCTGTCAGGTCCGTTCCAATACCCGAATCCTGGCTCCTAATCCTCGCTTTGGATCTAAATTACTTTCGATCGAAATCCAATAGTTTTCTAACGATTATATGATTTAGAATATTAACATAAACGGCTTGGAAACAAAATAGGATGCCATGTTTACATCAACATTAAATTGATAATTGAAATCAAACTTGAATAAATTTAAGCAAAATAAAACGGTTTCTGGCCAAAAGTGCAACGAAAATTCCGGATTCTGGTAGGACTGTTAAAATCCAGTTAGACGACTCTCCGCTACTTTGTTAAATACCTATTTGGATTCGTCCCAATATCTTCATTTATTTCAGTATGTACTTTCTAAATTTTCCTGTAACATGGGGAAAGAGGCACATGAGGAAAATAACTTCTAGGAAATGAATAACACTCAACCATGAAACGGAAATCATGTAGTTATATACTTATGTCTGCGAGGCCTTTAAGGATGAAAAAAAAAACAAATAAAAAAGATGATTCCTATTTCATGTTTTGAAATAATCAGTCTGTAAAACCTTCCTGTCTCTCGTCATCTCGTTATTAACTCCCGTCCTTCTCATATCGTCCCTCAAACAGTCCATTCATCTTTTCCGTAGTTTTGCCTCTCTTACCTACATCCCTCCACATTCATTTCTACCTTTCGCGTCACATGACTTTTCATCTCCATCACATGCCCATACCAAGCTGGACGGCTTGTTTCAATTTATCTCCTATTGCAGTTTACAAACTTCCTCTAATTATAGTAATACAAGAGAAAGTTAGCCACAGGCTTTGTCAATAATATCGTCCACCTCACCTTAAACCTTAATTACACAGGACCGTAGCCGGCTCAAAAGTCCTCATGACACTATATGACCTGAATTGCCAAGGTAATCCAGAGCGAGGATCGCAACTCCTCTCTTTGAGTCGACGACCCAACTCCCTGACAAACTCCTTGGCCTCCGCACCCCACGACCCTGCAGTCTCTACCGGAACCGGTGTGAAGTCATACGTTGGTTCCAAAGCAGAGTACTTAGTATGTTTCTGCATAGCTGCATATTCAGCAGCCGACCCAGCTGCTCTTACGGTGTGGCCCAGGGGGGATGGTGCAAAAGTACTGACGCATGTAGCGTTATAGTAATTCCTCATCCGATGCATTCTCGTCACTCCACACATATATCTAATTCCCATCTCCGCCACATGTAATCTCAAGCGTTACCTACGCGTTGCATGACTTCCAAGCGAATGGATTAGCGGAAAGAATGGAAACTAGACTAGAATAGGATAATTGTTTTGTAGAAAATAATGACCACGTACTACACGAAAAGTTCGGACACGGCAGGTGAATCACCCGAAAGACTGGATAAGTATCCGCAATTTAAACTACTAGGAACATAATTAATTCAGGTCGTTTAACGGTGCAATGACTCATGAAAAAGTACGTGCACTTTTATGCAATATAAGTTTTATAGGTGAGTTTGTTTGCTAAGGGCAATAGATATTTGTAAGATTAAGTACCTATTGCTAGGATTCCGATTATTGGAGATTGGACCGTAGTAGAATAAATTTTCTGAAAAAGAATAACATAAAAATCGGCGATAGTAGTAGTTACTTATTTCGGAAAAATGGAATAACCCCTGAAACGACTGAAGCGATTCTGATGAAACATGTCTAGGATTATTTGCTACACTCAAGAGCAAAAATTTTGGGTCAGTAACATAAACTTTAATATCTTTAAAATTAATATCTTTTCAGATATTCAAGAAAATGCTAATGCCCCGAAACTTATGCTCTTGAGTGTAGAAAACCTGTTTTCAAATAAAAATCGCATTCAAATAGGTCCAACCCTTTTAGCCCTACATGTTTCCCTCTTTTTCGTTGGGGTTTAAAATTGTGTTCCAATTTATACCTAGTATTTCCGACTCTTCATTACGGTTGATCAATATAAGTGCGAATAGAAAAAAAAGCCTAAGTGGAAATTTCTCGAAATACTGAAGAATCTTATTAAACGATTAAACTTAACGATACGTAAATAATATGATTTATTGACTAAATTTATGCAGTTTTTAACTACTTTTAAAGTGTGAGTAAATATTTTTGGAAACACAGGAAGCGTTCTGGGATATTTTTACGTCCTACGTCAATTCCATTAATAGTAATGGGTTAATTTTAAAAATATTGTATTTGGTTTGGAACCGTATACTTCATTGTTGGTTCCATCGTCTCCATGTCAGGATATGATAGTGGATTCTGGGAGAAATCGCTGCAACTCTTCAAATATTATAAGCCAACATACAATGAGTGATATGGATGTTTAGTTAATTTTAACATCTTGTGCAAGCTTTAGGAGGAACAGCAATTGATAAATTAAATTGCAACTACTCGTAAGGTCAACTCGGCGAGACAGTCAGTCGGTGAAGATCGGATAGCAAGCAATTACAGCAAATCATGTATAGCTTTTTTTGACTAAATGGTAAAATTGTTCTAACTAGAACTGTTCTACAACAGTTTTACCAATTCGTTAAAAAAATCTATAATATACAGAATTTGCTGTAATTGCTTGCTATCCGATCTTCGCCGACTGATCTTGGCCGAGTTGAGTAAGCTCGTTGAAGATCATTTGAAACAATAGAATTTTAAACTAGGTATGTGAATTCGTCTGTTTTTGTACAATAATATTTTATTAAAACAATTTATTGTAAGCCAAAGGCACGTGAAGTATTTGATATTAGTTAAAATTAATAACGTCTGCGGTTAACCGCAGACCCCGTGGACTAAAAGAGCAAATGATACTTAAGTGTACACTGACTTACGTATCTGTAAAATAACTCGTAATATTATATTTTTAAAAATACATATATGTTTCACGTTTATTACAAAAATTTTACTATTAGCCCTATTTTTGACTAGGACCACTATTAGTATTACTGGTCTGTATAATCTTTTTTTGTGTTATTTAGTATTATTTTACAATAAAATATATGTTTAGACAACAGTACAATTTTACACAAGTCATATTTTTGTACTCTTTCCATTGTTTTCTTTTTATATTACATATATATTTCCATTTGTTTTGTGCAATAAAGTGTACCCTCCAGGTGCGGATATGGATGGATATGATTTTTGTAATGTTATGTTAGGTTATCATCCTCCTAGCGTTTGTCCCAGCTTTTTGCTCTATTGAGCCTGGGGTGGGTTTGTTATATGAAATTGATCAAAAGCTTTAACCTAGCCCATAATAATTTCTCTTCCTCTTTTTTTCTTCACACCTTGACCTACCTTTATACGATTTAAAATGTTCCTATTAATTATTAATCTTCTAATATCTTGAGGTTTAATCTGTGCTCTAAGTTCCTTACAATACTCATACTGTGTCATATGAGCCGTCAGGAAATACCTGGAGTAGAGGAAATTCAGAAAATAAATTACAGAACAATATTATACAAACCAATTAACATTATCCTAGCGTTTGACCCGGTTTTGCCACGGCTCAATTGAGGGGGTTCGCTCGCCAACCTAATCTCAGGAATTGACGTAGACACTAGTTTTTATGAACGCGACTGCCATCTGACCTTCCAACCCAGAGGGGAAACTAGGTCTTGTTGGGATTAGGTTGGAACCCTTACGGTGTCCTGCCTTTTCGTCGAAAATTGTATTGCTGAATTTCACTTGCCAACCAACTTTTCGCAGAAGTTTCATTTGGCCGAATAACTTTTACCATATAATTATTTCGCAACCATTTCATTTCCCAACCCCATAGTTGGGAAATGAAAATTACCTATTAGGTTGGGTTAGGTTAGGTTGGATTATGTAAAGTTGGGAAATGAAATTCGGCCAAATGAAACTACTGCGAAAAGTTGGTTGGCAAGTGAAATTCGGCAATACAATTTTTGGCGAAAAGGCAGAGAACCGGTAACATTATTGCTTTGCGATAACTTACGTGGCCATCTCTCGACAAAGACAGCTAGTTACTAATTCGATTTCAATGTAATTGTGATACTTCTAATGTACATTCGAGAATGAGGTTCTGGAGGTTGAATACCGAGGCGGATTACTGTGAGACAAGCACCAAGTGTGTGCACAGGGGTTTATTAGGAAACAAAAGTAGAAAAAGGCTTAAAAAATACTTCTTAATTTAAGCGATGCATGATGGACAGCGCAATTTTCGACCTTCGCTGAGAACATCGCTGAAACATGAGTTTTTTTTTGACAATTTTGGCCCACTTACACTCGTAGGAAAGATCTTTCAATTGTTCTCCTTATTTTCATGTAACGTCAGGCTGCTTTTCCAGTACCACGGTACTGACACGAGAAGGAAGAATAGTGTTTATGTTATCCTTTAATTTATTCTTCGTCAATAGACAACATCGAAGAATATACAGCATTAAAATGTCTAAAAACATACAGTAAATAAGAAAACAACAATATTACCTATGTTTATCCTTACACTATTTGAGTTATTTTTATTTCGTTCCTTTAATAAGTATGTGCCGTTGTCTTGTAATAAATATAGTTTAGTTCTACGTACTGCTACAGTAAATGATATTGACTTTGCTTGCTTATTTACAACTACTTTAAATTTGTTTTTGTCCCTTTCGCGGTGGAAACGGCGGGCTGTTGGGGAGTGGACGCAAAAAAAATTGTACGGGACATAGGCCATCGACTTAGACAAAAGGGAGAGGACCCCCGCTCCGAGTCGTTTCTGGTGCAAAGGTTGTCCGTAGCTATCCAGCGGGGTAATGCCGCTAGCGTTATGGGCACTTTTGCACCGGAAACGACAACAAACGGCAGCAATGTTTATAGTTAAGTTGACTTATGTAAAATTAATTTGTACGCTGTGATTTAAATGAATAAATTTCGGATGCTTTAAATAATTTTATTTCTCAGTTAACATCCCAGTCAGTTTTTTTTGCGGTTTTTTTAGGTAGTGTAACTTCCGATGGCCTTTAAATAGTTTCTTAATTTACGTCCCGGTATCTTACTATTAGTATATAGCACAGTGCTTCTCTTTTACTCCCATCAGACTTTAGTTTTCGGCCTCTTAATATTTTGTCCAGGTTTGTAGTGTGAGAGCCCACTGTGCAGACACAAGTGTCGCGTTACTCCCGCGATGACACTTGCAACTGCTGCAGCTCTAATTGCAACTATTATTGCTAAGCAGAGGTTGCTTGGGTCAGTGACCCCGCGTCTTAGCAAGATATGGATTTTAATTAACATACATATATATAACGGTAACAATTTATTTTAGTCGGCTTTGTGCGTAAAACACGTAATATAAGTTTAAGTTTAGTCAACCGGACCAGGGTGTTTGTTTACGAAATTTTCAATGCCTTCAAACAATCAATCAATCTTTTTCAATATTTTCAGAGTTTGTATTATTCAATAACAAACTTTAGTTTGAGTGGAATGCACAACTTTAAAAACATTTAGAAATAATTATCTTTAATGTAGTTCCCGGGGCCTCCAGAACAGGAATTAATGGCCCTCCAGGGCACATCGATTTTTAGACACTGCATAAATTCTTCTACAAAAATGGTGTAGCTACCGTCATATTTTAATACATAAATAACAAATTAGTTAGATACCTACAATAAGTAATAAAAAAAACTGGCAATTAATTTAATTTATCATTTAATAAATGTTGGATTAAAACCGCAAAGTTGTTTAGTTCCGTCGAGGTTATTACACATTTTATAATTATTGTGAAATTAATATTTTTTATCGTACGTGTTAAAGTTGTTGGATTATTTTTTTCTAAGAATGTTAAACCGATAAGGAGTTCTAATTAACTAACTTCGCTTTATAACTCAACAAATAACTACGAGTAGAACATCTAGAAGTTGTAACAAAAATGCTGGTGATCTTTTTAAGGCTATTGCTATCGTATACTAATTATGAAAAAATAAGAAAAAAAAATTAGTTTTGTAGTGAGGGTTGGCCAGGGACGACTTGTCCAAAACAAAAAAAAAATTCGTGTTAAAAAATTATCTCCTACTTTTTCTCACTCTCTATAAGTACGATACCTATTATGCCCTGTACTGTATGTACCTATTAATATATTTAGGTAGATTTATGTATCTATTTTGGACCTCCATAAGTATCGGTCGGAAGCGACTTGCATCCAGCGTCTTCCGGCGACCTTTATGTAGGTCCAAAGGGGAGGCCTATGTTCAGCAGTGGACGTCTTATGGCTCAGATTATGATGATGATGTATCTATTTTTGATGATTAAAGTTCAATAAACAAAGTTTTTTTAATCATCGATTTTTAAAAGGATCCGTATTTGAACAGACACGTAATTGCATCGTAAAACTCCACAATTTTATTTAACATTCAGCTCACTCGATTCAAATGAAATGCCTCACAATCGGAATATAAAATAGCCTTATCGGGCATAGTGCATTAGGTTGTACTTATCTGCGGTTCGCAGTACTGATACTGTAAATACTTACATTTAATCAACCAGCTCACCAACGTAACTTGATCCCTTAATAGTGTTTTAGCATATTTTGGGCAATAATACCACTGGGCAAAAACTTTCTTCTCCTTTCGGTCCTGGGGTGTGATTTTTGAGATTCGAGCACTCGAAAGTGACATTTAAAACTCTGAGTAAAACGATGAAATTATATTTCAAAAATAACAGCAATAGAAATTTAAAATCATGATTATTTAAGCTATTAATTCCATGCGAAAAAATTAGCAACAAACTTTTGTGTGCGTTTATTTTCGTTTCGAGCTTGAATTTTTTGAATTCGAGCGTCCGGCTAACAAAAATCGGCCCCCAGCTCGAAGTATTTTCCCACAATTTTGTGCAAATTAGTCTGAACTACGTACGGGTACGTCTGAACGTACCCGCTATGCTTTATTAATAATTATTAATATGTTTATATGCCTACTTAATTTAGAAACAATATATTTAATGTTTCTATTGCACCTGTCAATTTGATATTAACTAACAAACTTATATAGATGTCATATACAAAGGAAAAAGTGACCTACGCCTCCGGTGCCAAGGGCTGGGATCGAACCAGCGTCTTCTGCATTCGCGGCAGACACCTTAACCAACTTGGCCACCTGGGTCACAGCAGCACCAGTCGAATTTTTCCGTGTATATGCAATCTTTGTAAATGCTAAGGTGCATTTAGCCAATCAGCTAAGGTACAAAATCATGAGTTGTTACCTCCAATCTGAACTCTTAGGAGTTCATTGAATGCGAGAGAGATGGCGCTGCCGTCAGTACAACTGAAGTATAAATCAGATTTAATTAAATTAATATTTTGATTTGTTTATTTTAAGTAGATACACTACTAGTTATATAAATTATATTCTCCTCTAATGAAATGGCCTAGGGAACTATAAAATATTACATATGACAACTAGTAATATATTTTTTGGGGACGTAACTAGCTACTTTGTTTTGGTTATCTTTGGTTAAAATACTACGGAGTAGGTGGAAAGTAAATATTATTGAAATACAAACAGAAAGAACAGAAAAAAACACGTTACAACTAAATTGCTATATCGACTTGATCAAATCAGGGATCGAGATCATACTGGTTCGATAGTGAAGTTATAAGCATTGTGAATAATTGAATAGAGCGGTCTGATCAAAAGAGCCCTGGGCGTAGAGATTAACAGTACATTTGCCGTACAGATGCGGTAGTTTTTAAAAATGACGGAAAATAAAAATATACCTATCAAGCGATACGTTAGAACTTTAGAAGCTAAGTAGACCAAGAATTTCGTTTTTTGCAAGTAAACGGAGAGTTAAAGTAAATTAAACAAAGTATAGGTAAAGCAGCGGGCATGTGTCCCGAAGTCGCTACTGTCGCTAGTTTGAGTCTCCTCCGAGGCAGTGAATTTTTCAATTTGTCCTTCATTTCTAAATAAACATTGTGGTATCGCTTGCAAGGGTTTCTGCTTTATATAATTAAAAGTAATCTTATTTAATTAAGTACTTGTTATACATTTTAGGACGGTAAAGTTTGCTTTGATTATATTCCATCGTTGTCAAATTAAGTCTCTCGTTCTCTCACTCTCAATCTCAATATTCATCTCTCTTTGTTTTCCTATCTTGAATCTTTAAGATATGTTATCAATAAAGGTAACAAAAGCCATATTTGAATATGTAATACCCGGGGGATAGGTCCTAAAAATAGTTTATTAGAAAATATTAAACAAATGAACACTGTATTTTTTTGTAAATAAAAAAAATCGCATAAAAATTCAAGATTGGGTGCGCTTGGCGTTCCCGTCACGCTCTATAAAAGTGAACCACGTACATCCATATTTTTTTGTTAAAGTAATTGACTGAATTGAGAGAAAAATCGTGTAACTTACTATCTTTTGTAATCTGATGGACAAATTTTTTTTGTCTTGTAGACACTAGCCGAAATAATAAATAGTCCTCTCTGCGCCTATCGAATCTACGCGTGACTCACACCGCACTCGCCACAGCGTTCAGATAAAATTATTCAATTAGAACCATTTCGTATTGAATAAAACTGATGATTCCCTGAAATGAGATAGTATTGTTTATACCGAGTGCGGTTTGCGGCCATTAACTCGCCATGTTAGCATAGGAATGAGTAAAATAGTTTTTTTAACACAGTTGCTCAAAAAAGTGTTTAAAAAAACGGCTAAAAATTGACCTACGGCTTCAGTTAAATTAATTTAAAGAGTTTAAAACTTGAACTATAATTTAGTTTAATGTATGTTCTTCATGACAGTTCTTTACATAGCTACTATTTTATGTAACATCATTACATCACCATAAACTAGTCGTTATATAAATTATTTCCTAATAATCATAGCGTGGGAAAAACGCCAGCCGGCGAATTATATGAAAATTAAGTATCAATTTTCTTGGAAACCGCAAGAAAGAAAAGTACGGGAAAATTAATTTCGCTGTATTTATTGCTTGTCATGTTTGACAATAAATAAATAAATATTTGGGGACAATCTTACACAAATCAACCTAACCCCAAACTAAGCAAAGCTTGTACTATGGGTGCTAGGCGACGATATACATACTTAGATATATAAATACATACTTATATACATAGAAAACATCCATAACTCAGGAACAAATATTTGAGATTAGCACACAATTAAATGCCCTTACCAGGATTCGAACCCGGGACCTCCAGCTTCGTAGGCAGGGTCACTACCAACTAGGCTATTTTTTTTTATTATTTGTGTTACGGTTTTATTTCCAAACGCTTTTTTATCGATATAACAATATGTAAATTCTTTTATAAAATATGTCTTATATCGACGCGTAAACGTGTATAATATTGTAGTTGCAATTTTTGACAATTAAATTGGCTGAGATTGTATGTTACACAGCGCTAATGCTTAAAAACATTGACAAGTACGATCTACAGCGCCATCTATTTTTTTTAACAACAAGTTATTGAAATAAAATGATTACTACTTAGTATTACTAATTGTTAAGCATAAAAATAGCAGAGTTTCTATGTCAAATTCTCGCAAAAATGTTTAGTAAATCCATTTGCATTAAAAGTTACTGACATAAAGTCTTATTTCTGCTAACAAACTTTGTAATTTTCTCATTAGTTTCAACTCGGTAAATCGAGGACAACGTAAGTCTTGTTTAATTACTTATGTATTTTGTAATTACTTTTATAACTATACCTAGAAATTAGTCATAATTTATAACATAATTTATTTGACATGAAACAAATGAACCAATCTATTTGAATACCTAATTTGACAAGGAAAACAATTAGTAAAACAGCATTAGTATTGATTAAACAATTACATTCGAGTCAGTTTTAAAAATCCTTGAAAATCATAGATATACCACCCATAGATCTGACACGGAACTAATAATACCAAGATAGAACGGGATGGTCTTATTACACTTTCAATAGATACGGCAGAGAGGTGCTATTATCGTTGGTCCTTGTCATAGTTTCTATTACCCTCCACGCGTTACTTCTAGCAGTGGAGGGTAACAAACAGATATAATGCGCGATTTCTTCAAGAATTTATGTGATTGCTACGAGAAAAGCTGTTAGTTTTCCTAGAAAGTTGTGTCGGCTAAGGAAAAGATTGGTAAATTGTTCTGTTTTATGCTGTAGAAGTGATTATGGGCATCTATATATCTATCCCATACGGGGGTACACGTGTGCGAGCTCTAGTTAATACTTGCTTTGAGTTGAAAATGAACATTAACCGATTTTAACCTTATGACAGTGACCAACAAACCAAGGAAACGTCCAAATCTGGCTTACAACATGCGCAAGATTCGACCAACTTAGTATTGCGACTACGTTTGGCGCCACTGCTGCGCGTTTCAACCGATATAGCATTGAAGATTTTAGTTCTGAATTTCGCCACTGGTAAATATTATCTTTGTAGCATTCGCAAATTTATTCTACGTATTAAATGCATATTTATGTGTGCGAGTGTGTGTAGTGTTATCTTAAATGTAACACGTGTGAGCTATTAATGCAATAACGGAATTTTGATCATTTTGATCGCTGACTTTATTGATTCACCTGTTTTATCACCTATTTTAATGCTCCAGTAACCTTTCAACGCAATTAATGTGCCGAGTTAATGTATTTTGTGCCCATAAAATGGTTTATTTGAAGTACTGTTGTAGTGCTGGGTATATTGAAAAGTTATTGGTCTATAGTTTTAATGACAGCTTAATTATTCATAGTAAATACAAGGCTTTTTTACACTCTTTCAAATAGTAATGTATTTTTAGATGAAATCTAGTTTACTTTAATTATACTCAGAACTTAAAAAAGCTGATTTTAAAGGAAATATCCAGTGATAATAATGACCAAGACACAATTAAATAAAGTTAAAAGTATCAATATCTCGAAACCGCGCAACATTTGCATTTCTGTTGATGTAAACAAACCATTCACGCACACTAGCGCACGTTGTCTGTATGCATATCGTGATCAAAGTCGGTGTACACTGCTGCCGTGTCAACATAACAAAAAAAAACTACTTGAAACTTGAACGCAATGATCAAAATTTGCCTCAATGCATCTATACTATTAGTTCGCCTCGAACTGAGAACTCGCGATTTCCTTGCAAACGAATTAACCAATATAACAAGATCCTTTTATGTTTTTTTCACGCCTTCTAGCTCCACAACCCTTTGATATATCTTTCTCATATACGAACTGTCAAATTCATTCTAAATATTGGTACAATAATAAACAAAAACTTAAATATAAATTAAAAGCTATCCTAAGTCAAAACACTAAACTAAAAAACCCCCCCGCGGCATGGTACCGTAGATACTGGCAGCATTTCCCCTTTGTATAGCAATTCCAATACGTTGGGCAAGGAAGCTGCCAGCTCTACGGTCACCAGTGGCATCCACTAACCTCTTAGAAAGGTCTCTGAAGAGAGCATGGGCGCTGGGACCCCACGGGCCAAGGGTCTCGACGCCGAACGGAACGAAGTTATATTCGACGCCGAGGCCCCTATATTTGTTTATTTTTTGATTTTTCGGCAGCATGATAATTATATATATCTCTGCTACAATCCCAACAAAAGGTCAGAAAAACGTTACTAAAGTTATCGCCGAACAAACTCTCCAAATCAAAAAGCCGTCGAACGGCAGAGAGGTCCCAGTAGCCAGAACTTGTTTGAAAGCTCGCTTTGCTTACGATGCGTTCGTTCGATTAGATAGTAAATAAAGTTCAAATAGGTGATTCTTAGTAGTTAATATTAGTCACGGTGCTTACGTTGTTGTACAAATTCGAGTAATAAAAGTGCCGGCCGCCAAATGGAAGCTTTTTATCTAGACTATTACATTTTTTAAGATTATTCCTATGGTTATTTTTAAAGTAGGACATACTTTTGCCACCTTAGAGCGTATACAATCCGATCTATACAGAATAATTACTTCCAATCACCAAGACAAGAAGCAGTGACAACTTAGATCTTTTTATGGTAAACACGACCATTAAGCTGCGTTTCCATCAGAGCTGTGTTTTCAACAGCTATAGGATTGGTTCTTAAGAGTCGCCAGGACGCTCGCGTGAACTCGCGTCCCCATACAAACGTAGTTCAGCTCTTATTTTAAAACGACATGCTTTAGAACCACGAAATTTGGCATGAGCATTCTAGCAGTACAGATCTATGTCGGTAATTCATTTTCGTTGCAAAAACTTGTAATACAAAGAAAATATAGCAAAAATAAGTTTTGTATGTAAATCTGTATCTGGCTGTATTTTCTTTGTATTACAATTTTTTGCAACGAAAACGAATTACCGACATAGATCTGTACTACTAGAATGCCCATGCCAAATTTCGTGGTTCTAAAGCATGTCGTTTTAAAATGAGAGCTAAACTACGTTTGTATGGGAACGCGAGCGTCCTGGCGACTCTTAACAAACACATTCCTCGCAACGCATTCTCAGTATTCTCATTCATCTCTGGTGGAGACGAAGCTTTATACGTGTAGAAAGAAACAAACACATGGGTACCAATTTATGAGTATGCCAGAGCAGTTGGAGGCCAGCGCATCAGCTTTTTTATGCTCGAGTACAATAATTAATTTTCCGACAAATGTACATTCAAAAAGTGCCGCATATATGATGCTTCTTACGAGCCGATTCACAAAAAAGTGCGCGCAAAGTTTGTTATGTATTCAATTTCTATCTGTGAGTTCCTATAATTGGCTTTATATTGTTACCAGTCTCTATAATGTAAATTGTAGCTGTTAGTAATCCTTAACTTAAACTTAATAAACAAATAAAGAAATAAAATAAAAATCAACCTTGAACTTTAAATAATATTTTTACAACGTGCGCACTGTGCGCTGTCACGCACACACTCGCGCGCTGCGCGTAGGCACCGCATTGAGTCAGGTCATGGCACTCGGCGCGTGCTAGCACTGCGCCGTGGTTACACTCGCTTTGCACTTTTGTTCCTTTTTAGTGGAAATAAAGTACAGTCATGAGCAAAAATGGGTGCAGGTTTTAAGCAACCTGGACAGGTTGAAGTGATGATGACCAAAGTGGACACTTTAGTCATCATCATTTCAGACAAACGAAGCCTAGATCCCACTGTTTCTTTAGTTTGAAAATCTGTTACTCTGTCTGTCTATCAACTCTTCAGGCTGAATCTTCAGTTAAAATTATGATTAAGACAGTTGGAGACCCGAAGCTCGAAGAAGGACGAATGATAGTTTTTATCACGAAAAGCGTGGACTAAGGACACCCACTTAAAAAGGCAGAGGGAAGAGGAATTAATCATCGTCATCATCATCATCTCAGCCATAAGACGTCCACTGCTGAACATAGGCCTCCCCTTTATTAAGGGGGGGTTTGCCATACGCGCCACGCTTGGCAGGCGGCTTGGCGCGCGCAGTTTTTTTTTGTTTATTGTTGTTTAGGCTTTCGGAAGATGCTGCTACCCATCTCCCGGTATATTCCCTTAGCAGACTCCTACTGCAACCACGGGACGATATGGTGGGGGACAATTCTAATGCCGGGCACCCCACGGCACAATTAATAACAAAAAAGAAAAATTAAGTTTAGTTAATTATATACTGCACTAGATATTTTTGTACGTGTATTAGGACTTAAGTACATATTTTACGCAGATCTCAAATGCCTGTGTTGTATTCTAATTTAGTAATAGGTACATGAACATGGAAAAATAAAATTGAAAATAAAATTTGTCACTAACTCGAAACACTACAAATAATCAACCAATTAGATATTGGAGTTGCATTGGGATAATTTTCAAGCAAATTATGATTCTTACATTTAGGCGTCAGTTATATTGCATAGGAGTTGTTTTGGAGTTGTCTCTTAACGTGTTTTAGGCTGGCTCTACATGATGGGCCATCATAGGGACGCAGCTATACGATGGAACGAGATCGCAATATCGTTAGCTCTTTCTAACGCATAGCTGCGTCCCTATATCTTACGATGTAATTGCATACTTAGACTCTAATATTTTAAAAATTTAAGTAGAGAACATGTTTATGCCATAGGGTGCGTAGGGATAAGATAGAAAGGTATTTTTTAGGGCTAAGACAAAAAATCGTCCATATTCCGGAGCACTACAGACTACTTTTTATCTTACCCCCAAAAAAATACCTTTCTATCTTACCCCAACGCACCTTACGATAAATAAGAGGAGCCATAAAGTTACGCCCCCCCCCCCCCCCTATATGTATAAACAAGAGGATATAACGCATATTTTTACCAACAACAGCACTTTTCGCCACTCACTCATAAATTACCTCTGTAACCTCACAATTAGCGACCCCTCATCCCAAAAACGGTCCTCACCAAATATTGCTTGCCTTTCAAAACCTCAACAATTGATGTCGCAATCCTACTAAAGTATATCCGACTTTTATGTAAGATTTTATTAAATTTGACCTGTTCCTGTAGATAGAACTATACCTATAGGTATGTTTGTCACCAAGTTTGAAATGTTAGACATGGCCGACATGGGTACTTGTGTGATAATCGCCTACTATCTCTAGGCTCACAGCAGCACCGGTAAAATTTTCCGCGCTGCCGGCAATACAACTAGAAAATAAATGAAATTATATTAATAAATATTTTTATTTTTTACCCTAAGTATTTGTCGGGATTTAAACCCGCATTACACAGCGAATGACCTCGTTGATTCCTCGTTTCCTTATACGTCTTCCGCATGTCTCGGCTGCGTCATGGTGACATTGCCACATAATGCCACATACAGCGGCAAACACGTGCCATGATACGGTAATTTTGTAAATTAATATTAAAATCTCTGGCCCTTTGGTGGACTGGTAGAGAATGCCTGAAGGCATTAAGTCCGCCTTTTGTACTCCTTTTTTTAATTGCAATAATGTTTGAATAAATACATAAAATCTTTAGTTGCACCGATCGTTCTTACCACTGGTAGCAGTTTTGAGGTAAACTGTCACAAATATTATATTGTAATTTAGACTAAGGGTAGGTTGCACCACGCACAATTAACGGACTCATCAACGTTAAATATGGCGACGGAGCTGTCATCCCATAGAATACTATCAAGCTTTTCATTCAAGATCTTTTTAAACATGACGTTGACGTCAATAGGTGGTTGGGTGCAACCGGCCCTAATTATCCATGAGCTGTGATAAAAATCACCGACTCAATTGGGTGAAAAGATGGCGGCAAGCTTTGCAAACAGTAATTTTATCTAAAGTAAGAATATTAATACATTTTTAAGTTGTGTTATTTAGTATCGACGTACGACACACGTGAAAACGGATTCCTGGCCTCATTTTGCTATCGGTCTATATAAAATCTGTTAAGACGGTAATCCTTGTTTTCTCGGCGTCTGCTGTAATATTCTAATGTATAACATGGAAAAAAGGCATAAATTAATGAGGTTGTCGATAGATAATAATAAAAAATATTATTACCTGCGAGTGATTTTCCTTTGATAATTAAACAAGTTGCAATATCTCATATTATATTTCATAACCTGTTTTTTACCTTTTATCTGACGTAATGTAAGAGCAATACAGCCGTTTTTAATAACTTCGTAGAAAATTTAATGGCGCTGAAAAATAAAATACAGTAATTGTGGAAAATTCTCCACTATTATGAAACCTGAAACATTATTTCCCATACAAAGCTAATTAATACTTTCCGTGTTTTCTCCATAACAATGTAGACTGGAAACCCCATCGCTTGATTTTGATACTGAAGGAAATTACCCAGTAGTATATGTTAAGAAACCATATCATTTTTATACCTATATGAGGCGATTTCCAGTTTTAGTTATAATACGCGGTAAAAGCAGACTATGGAAGCCCAGACATGGTTACGAGTATCTCTAAGTCAATATGATAAGTCGTCAAACATTTTAGTGTAATAGACATTGGTTCACATAATGTCAAAATTTGGAGATTAGGTAATTTTTTGGTAATTGCTACCGTCGTGGTAAAAAATGTGTCATCATGATTTTGAAGATAGAATACCTTTCCGGGTTTTCCAAAACAAGACGAATATATGGCTAAGCATACGATATAATTGATGCACATTGTGCTATTTTAAAAGGTACAATGGAAGCATACTCGTGGAAGCAATTATCTATTGTTTGTCGGAAAAAATCTAGATTTTCCGGTTCAGCCCTAATTGGCATTTATGTTTCCTTTTTAACCTAGAACTTGATTTTATAGACCATGTTTTGTTGCATGTTTATAGTAAGTATAACATCTATTTATTTGTAATTTACAATTAAATAGAATAGAATAGAGTAGAATAGAATATAGAATAGAAAACATTTATTCAAACAACTTACAAGATAATACATCAGTAAAATAATAAAACAACTAAATCTAGATATGAAACCGAAATGGTCTCCACTCAGCAATGCAGTTGGCACGGCTAGCGTGGTCAACGGCGCTGGTTTTCTGTGGAGCCAGCAGGCAGGGTGTGCGGGACAGCATAATGCGTGACTCGAAATGGGGACGTTAATAAGTAGTATAAGTACATAAATAGGCATATAGAGAATTTAAAAATATGCAGAAAATAATTTACATGTGTAATTTATATATGGTTACGGAGGTGGGAGTTTAATTAATACTTAATATATCATATATGGGGTATGGAAGAGATAATACAGACATGAAACGGAAGAGGGTGAAGGAGGCGTCTTTACTATACGTGACGTGAAGCCTTAGGCAGCAGAACCTTGTTGATCCGTTAGATACATCTTTAGCTTAGATTTGAAGCCACTAATAGTACTGCTTTCGCTAATCGGTGGTGTAAGGTTGTTCCAGCATTTCGTGGCAGCATAACGAAAGCTGCCACGGAATGCAGCGGAGCTGTGCCTTGGACATATTAGTCGAGGGACACGCCTGATAGGTCGCCGAGAAAAGATCATAAATAAGAAAACGGTATTGACTTGAACTCTTCTTGTCCACCTATCATCTTCCAATCTGCAAATATGCCCAGCCCATCTCCATTTTAGATTTCTTATCTTTTCTACAACATCTGTTACTTTGGTCTGTTTCCTAATCTCACTATTTCTTATTTTATCTGCTATCTTAATCCCTAACATACTACGCTCCATCTTTCTTTGATGTATAGCTAATTTTTCTTCATCTTTTTTGCGCAGAGACCATGTCTGACTGTCTGAGTCGTGAAATGGTTGCCACGGGATGGATCACGAAAAAGAGGTCATCCAAAGAAACGATCGGAGGATGTATTTAGAAAACGCTGCGGAGCCTTGTGGGTGAATATAGCAAAAAACAGAGCTAATTGGAAAACATTGGGGGAGGCCTACGCCAAAGAGGCGACTTCCATAACTAACTAGTAGAAATTTAAGTATGTATGCAAATTATATGTAAAAGTTATGGTAGAATAAAGGGCTTTTTTATTTTATTTTATTTTTATTATTGACTTGAACTGCACTGTATGCTCACAAGCTCTCTAGTAGGTACCAGTGACAAATATTTTGACCCTCCGCCACTGGTAGGTACGCAACACTACAGTGGCGGTCGGTGGGTCAAAATATTTGTTAGGCAAACCGGTGCCGAATTTTGCTTAAATTCCTTCATGAGCTGTAGGAAAACTGCTCAGGCGCCTGAAACATAGGCACGCCGAAGGTAATTGTGTTGTGAATCTATGGACGCGCCGCCACTGCAACACTATGATGAGTAGGATTTATATACTTCTATTTGGCTATGGTTTTCTGTAAGGTACTTTCCCAGTCAGGCTCTGCTCCAGATTTGAGCGAGATGATTTTCGCTAAGCTGTGCCCTACCACACTTTAGCTTAGCAAGATGACATTTGCAGTGCTAAGTATGAGTGTAAGTAATAAATAAACATGTATTAAAAATAACTCAATTTAGTTCATTAGTTTAAGGGCTACGACGAACAAATACATACATAAACTAGTAAAGTAGTTAATAAGTAGTAATGTCGAACATGAACAAGACGTCGAACAATTTTTATAGGGAACTTATATGTAAGAATGTACGAACGGTATTTGATCCGTACGATCATATTCTATGAGATTGATAAATGCTTGTTTATACTTACGTCAACGCATTTTGCGTATTGCTAGCGATAAAATATTCACTCAGCATTTATGCGTCCATATAAAAATCAGCAATAATTTTAAACATGTCAGTCAATAAAATTATTATATATCTAAATAAAGACGAGAATTTTTCAATAAAATTCTGCTTTTTATAGTCAACACTATAAAATCTTAAAAGGATATGCGAGTCACTGAACTTTTCATAAACAAGCCACAGACTAAAAAAATCTAACCAAAGATGCAAAAAATTGCACGGCTTGGAAAAATATTGGCTTATTAAATTTTACACTGTGGTCGAAAAAGTGCATCGGCATAGGTGGTTGCACCCAAACCGCTGTTTAAATATTGATTTTGTGATTTAAGGAGTAGGTAAGATTAATTGCCTGTCAAAGTGTATTGTCTTTCGTCTGTTTGTTTCGGGGTTTGTTTGGCAATGCCTGGGTGTTCTCGTTCTGATTTAAATAAGTTTGGGTTCTGGCGGTAAATCGGTTTTTCTTTTCGAGCATATTTCTTACTAGCTTTTGCCCGCGACTTCGTCTGCGTGGAATTAGTAATCTCCCCTTAAGGAATGACTTCTGGATATCAATTATTCTACATTCTTCCCCAGAGCTCAAACTATTTCCAGCGTTCAGCGGATATTGATTCCCCATAGAAACTTCCCTTTTATTTTATTTTATTTATTTATTTATTTACAATAACAATACAACTAACATCATTCACCCTCATTTTCACCCCCTCTAGGGTTGATTTTCCGGATGAAAACTATCCTATGTCGTTTCTCGGGACTCTATCTTCATACTAATTTTCATCTAAATTGTTTCAGCGGTAAAAAATTCTCCATATAAAATTTCAAACCCCTTTTCACCCCCTTTTTAAATGTCAAATTCGAGCGCTCGAATCTCAAATTATTGGCCAGCACTGTAAGTAGATCAAGGTAGATAAAATACGGTAATAACTCTTTTTTTAACTTATTTACCTACCAGACTGCAGAACCCTGCAGCTTCCAAATATTTGCGGTAATAATTTAAAGTGTTACTTCGTGCATACACACCGTTATGAGTAAGTTAATTTGCACAAGCTTCACAAATCAACAGATTTCGAAATTTTCTGCATGAGGTTACTGACTTTAGTAAGTCGATTATCAAGTCGCTAGGTCGCTACCGGCTAAAAACTTTTCCACGTACAGTTATCTGTAATAGTACAATACATCAGAGGCCGGGGAAACGAGGATTTCCGGCCAAGTACTACAGACGAATAGGTACGAGGTCGGGAATCCGTTTTTACGCCGAGGACGCCGAGATATGTAGGTATAGTGCTTTTCTAAACATGCAATAAAACAAAATAAAAAACTCTTACTCGTCATACCCTACACCCTTAACCCTATACCCATACTCAAACTCACACTCATCCTCATACTAATCATCATAATACTCATAAGGAACTTCAGCTGTTCGTAAAACCTTCCACCATCTTTGACGCTATAATAAACAAAAAAAGTTACTTTGCAGGCCTAGGCCACAAAACTTTACAAGTGCAAAGACTGAAAAGTTGTATGACATCCCTTTTCAGGCCGCATCGAGTTGCTGCGCCCGAAAAATGATACTCCCGAGTCTATTATAGGAACGTAAAGAGAATATTTCATTGCATGTGTGAGAAATTAGTAGGTATCTTTCTCAACGAAGGCCGTGAAAATATCTGACACAATCTTATTTGTAGGACCATAAGAGCATGTCACATATTTTTGCGGTCTTCGTTGATGAAGATACTATTGCATTGACTGTACCACAGAATAAATCATATTAAAAGACAACTCTTTATTGCACACCCAAATAGCAACATCAGAATCATCAGAAAAAGACGAAGAGACTTTGAAATGTGACATAATAACGAAAACACTAGGAACCCCCCAAAAATGCGGCATTACATTTGAGTTACACTCTTCATCATTAACCCAATTACCAGCAGTCGCTTTTTGAAGAGCTCGCGAAGTGCGCGAAGATATAATTTTAAGCTCCTAAAAATTGTAACAAAAAAAAGACTGCACGCGCCAACCCGCCTGCCATGCGTGGCGTGTGTGGCAAACCCCCCCTTTAAAGGGGAGGCCTATGTTCAGCAGCGGACGTCTTATGGCTGAGATGATGATAATGATGATGATGAAAAATGGTAATGCTATATGAAAACCTAATATTTCAATAGTGATTCAAGAACGTGCAATATTGTTATTACTTTAACTCTTTAGTATTGTTATAAAACTGTGTAAATTGCTTTTAATGTTGCAATAAAATAAGTACCTGACTACTTCTAGCAACACATTGACATTATTCTCATCATATTGTCTACGGTTGCCGCGATAGTTATTCATGAAATAAAACAACTTTGAACGGATTATATCGCGTATACTGAATTTAAATTACATCCCGACGTTTCGACGTTATTTAATGTTATATTACATGTGGGTAGTTTTTTTTGTACATTGTAATTTTAGATGGGGGTATATATGTTTTCCTCAGTCAACCCGTGACCACGAACGCTGTAGTGTTTGAAACGTCGGGATGTAATTTAAATTCAGTATACGCGATATAATCCGTTCAAAGTTGTTTTATTTCATTATTCTCATGTTTAAATATTACCACTGTGCCTAGTTGTTTAGCCTCCGCCATGTTCATTTGATTTGTTGTTACATATTTATGATAAGGTCACACCTATCGTGGGGCTTAAACAAGACTTCATCATCATCATCATCTCAGCCATAAGACGTCCACTGTTGAACATAGGCCTCCCCTTTAAGGGGGGGTTTGCCATACGCGCCACGCTTGGCAGGCGGGTTGGCGCGCGCAGTTTTTTTTGTTTATTGTTGTTTAGGCTTCCGGAAGATGCTGCTGCCCATCTCCCGGTATATTCCCTTAGCAGACTCCTACTGCAACCACGGGACGATATGGTGGGGGACAATTCTAAGGCCGGGCACCCCACGGCACACGACACATGACTTAGCCTACTTAAAACTCCTATCGGCACTTTCAGCCAATATGTTGTAGTGATATTACGTTTTAAGCGACCGTGTCAAGGAGGAAATTTCCGTCTATACGTACATATTTCTTGTTGGTACAATTCTGCAGTCAAGCATGAGTCGCTGTTATGAAAGGTTCCTTCTTTTAGGTAAAACTGTTGTATCTATTTAAAAGTATGATAAAAAAATCGCATGAATCCACTTATTAATAAGTTTTTGTTGATTTAAAATACCGATTGTTTAGCAAAAAATATTATATAAGAATAAGAATAAGATTATTTATTTCAGACCAGGTCCATATACATTTTAATTATAATAACATTAATTCAGATTAATATTAAATTCTATAATAAATTACAGTAATTACATTTGTTAGTAAGCAATAAGAAATACATTATTAGCCTTACAACTAGGGTTAGTATACACATAGAGGTAAAAACAGCATCCTATTTCTACATACAATATAGGCTTGCCTGTCAGTACATGTATCATATGACAATGATTCATGTACTGACAGTCAAACCTTGACGCAAATGTAAACTGAAATAGATGTCATTATGCTTCAGAGTGACCAAGTGCCCCGATGTAAGTACGAGACCTAATTGGAACTGGCGTCTTCAGCTTTCGCAGATGACAATTGACCTCTACATCATCCGATCATGGCGGAACCCGTCGAATTTATCTAAGTATAATAATATGCGGGTCATACAGTTTTTTTAGTAGAATTGGTTATGCGTCTTTTCTGTGAACGTTATAAAATGAATGGACTTTAATGCCTAATTTTCTTGTTAAACCATCAGGTGCAATTCTTCTTCTTTAAATCTGTATAGTTGGCATTAGTTGTTATAAATTATAATGTACCCAAGTCGTTAACTTTTCTATTGTCCATAGAAAAGTCGCCCGTTTTTCCTAAATCTGTTTGAACCGCCTTATTTTTTTTAAACAGTTGGGCTCCGCGCCATTGAAAATGCTCTAAGTGTATGCAGAATGTGCAACCCTACACGTGATCCCTGGGTGGTGCAAAAAGAATAACAAACTTGGCAGCTGCACTGTCCCATCTTAACCCCGCAGCACTCACTAGATTTTCTTCACCATCTACTTTCCCACTACTATTACCCCAGAGAAGAAATGCCTATCTATATCCAGTGACGTGTAACCATACGATAAATAAATAAATTGCCAACACAGTTAACTGACCATTTGTAATCCCTATTCCAACGGCATAAGGTTTATCGATGGTCAGATTAAGTGTGTTGCTGTTTGTACAAAACATGTAGGTATATGACTGTTTTTTTTTTTTCAGTATATTTCTGTAATATTATTACACGACCGCTGTGAAACAATTACTTTTTCGCCTCAGCAGCTCGAACAAGCCTACTTACCTGCGAAAAACAATGACGAAAGTGCGACTTTCATCACTCCCTAGAGTGACAAAAGTGAGCACTTTCGTCGCTCCCCAACCTGGCCCTTCAGTCATCACTCCCTCACTGGCTAGAATCTTTTGCTTACTTGGGACTCAAAATCAACACTCGCAAGAAAATCCAACTTTCCTCTCTTGTTGCACAAATAACTATTATCTAGAGGTAACAACCCTAGTTACTTAACGTTGGTAAAATATAGGTCACTGTTTATACTGCGACGTATACTGGTCCAAAATATAATTACCCCCAACTGCACCTTAGAACTGCCATTAAAACGTAAACAACGACCAAAAACTTAAACAATCAACATTGTCCCATACAAAGCACATTGTTAAACTTGGTCGCACCTTACCGTACCTAACCCTAAAGCAGGGTAATTAAATTAATAAATATTAATCAGACGTAGTACTGTGAACACGCGAGGGTTGCACGCGAGTAGGCGAAGGGTTACTATGTATTTAAAAAGTGTTTGTCCTTTATAAATGACCAATTTGCGCTAAATACATATGGGCTATACAAAGTACGGAATTAACGATGGAAATGATAAAAGTCTTTTGATTATGGAACGGTCGCCATCATATATGTATATCGGAGCGGTCAGGGTACTCAAAGATATCTGAACGCTCCTTATCGGCTTGACAATAGAGACGTTGTTCAGATATTTGTGAGCACCTTGGCCGCTCCGATATATCTGATGGCGACTGAACGTTGACGAAGTTGGGTTTTGATTTTCGTTACTTTTTTTTTGTTTATTTATATCAACTTTTACTTAGGTACAGTCGCGTTCATAATAAATGCAAAATATGTAAACACTTGCGCCTTATTGTCAATGACATAAGTATAGATGTTTTTGAAGCCTTGGAAATGCTCATATATTTGTGAACTCGAGTGTACTTTAAAAAATATGTGTACTTTCTACCAAGAATCTTGAGCTCTTCGATACATGTTCTAAAATTATCATACATTTTTCGGTACTGCCATTTCGTTACCGCCATAAAGTCTATGAAAATTATCTAAATGCGGGAAAATGGGACATTTTTTCGTGAGCTGAATAGCAATCATATAAAATTCTCTCATTTCAAAATAATGATGAGTAGACTTTAAATAAAATTGTAAGATCAGGATTTAGAAGAGCATTTTCACCACAAGATTTAGAAAATGGGTCACTTTGATTGAAAAATTATATTGAAGAAATATCCGATACCTCTAGCTACCTACAAGCTTGTTGTCAACTCTGATGAAACATCATTTATCACTAATGTCTATCGCAATCGCAATATACCATATTTAGTATTTATTACCATCATTACATTACCAATTAAGATAATTAACTGCATAACAACTAGATCCGCTAGACATAGACAATCTATTGTTTTTTTACAGGAAAAAATTGCAAAAAATACACACACGCATATCATTGCATAATGCTATCATTACCTATAACAAAAAACGTTCATTGCCAGGCATGAAAATAAGATATTTTGTAATTGATAAATTAAATGTACTAGACGGAGAGCTAGCCACGTCAGATATGACACAAGAATGAGAGCACAGTATTATTAAAATTATACATACCGGGTGTACAATCCAAATGGGTCAGTATGGAGAAGTCGGAAACTATGAGAGATAGCGAGATCTGTTCTTAGGAACCATGACGTCGATTTTAGATTTAATCATAATTACATTCAAACTTTTTTTTTTACACTCGTACATAACCGGGAATCGAACCTGGTCAAAATCAATGTGTATAAATTCTGCAAGTCGCAAGAAGCACAACACTAATGGAATCTTGTTTAAATAATAGAAAGAAAAACCCACCAATAAGATAATTGTTTTATTTCAGAAAATGTTCAAAATGGTAACCATTTGACTTGCAGAATTTAGACACATTGATTTTGACCAGGTTCGATTCCCGGTTATGTATGAGAGTTAATAAAAAAGTTTGAATGTAATTATTATTAAATCTAAAATCGACGTCATGGTTCCTAAGAACAGATCTCGCTATCTCTCATAGTTTCCGACTTCTCCATACTGACCCATTTGGATTGTACACCCGGTATAGTAATTAGGTGGTCACAAATACATATCTGAACTGAACAATGTCTCTATTGCCAAGGCGATAAGTGCATGCTCAGATATTTTAGAGTACCTTGGCCGCTCCGATGTATTTGATGGCGACTGTACCTAGTATCAGACTATACATAATACAGACAGCCAAAGTCTAAAAACTTTTTGAGGCTCCAAGTCTAGTACTTCAGACTCTTAATAAGTTCTTATACTGTACGTCTTTATAAAAGAGACACTCTCTGCTATACCTTGTGCAATCTAAGAAGCGGTTTTTGACACCTGTCATCTCCGTACGTTTTATAACCTAAAACTGATTTTAGGCTATAAAATATACTGAGATGACAGGTGTCAAAAACCGCTTCTTAGATTGCACAAGGTATAGTATAATGATTCAATTTTTGATTGATATTTATATGTACCTATGTATTTTATGTTGCATGTGTAGGAATATGTAGTGTATGTATATATATGTATAAACTTATTTAGTTAAGTAACCTGTTATTTAAATTTTCTCAAATTTTCTACTCGTTCCCCGCACTTTTGATTTTCTATCTGTTTGGCCTGATTATGGTTGACTGGTAGATAATGCCTTTTGGCATTAAGTCCGCCTTTGTACTTTGTTTTACAGTTTAAATTAAGGGGCTACTTTGAAAAATTATAGGTTTTTTCAAACGCTCTATTGATTAAACGGGAAAAGGGAATGAATTTATTTTCGAATATATATTATTAGACTATATACTCTTGTTTATGGCACAAGCCGAAACACGATTGCTGAAAGTTGCCTCGATAGAAAAAAATCCGAAGTTGGGTCCTTTTTCCCCTTATTTTTCTTAGCTTACGTAAACTATAAGAGATTAAGCAATATAACTAAGTAAAAATGTGGTATTCTGGTTTATCTAAAAAGTCACAGAAAAAAAATAGACAAAACTTTATAAATAGATTCGCTTATTTATCGTAGTTTAGTCAAAAAGTCTGATCCTTAAGAGCGCTGCATCTCTTTCTTCCGTGCACGGGAGCCATAAACTTGTCTCTTACGGATGGGCGTGGCTTGTCTGAATCGAGGAACGGCATTAAATAAATAAACGGTTAACTTCTAAAATATGGCTTCCGGCATACAGGTGCACAATACCAATTTAACAACGTGTATTACTTTACTATCACTACATTAACGTCACTAATATTTTTTTGCATCTAAAATTATACTTTATAATGGTATTAAATATGGTCTACTTTTGTACACACAAACGAATGCATCATTAAAAAAAATATACACAAGCATTTAAGTCGTAAAATGCTGTATCTCTATTTAGCTTTCCTAGACGCTTAAGACATTTTGGTTCTCAACGGTAGATGGCGACGTGATGACAGACAGCTAGACGCCTTTGCTCATGCGCACTGCGCACGCGATCAGGACATGTGTACGCGCACGTGTTTGTGTTGTGTGTGTGCATGCCCTATCTAGATACACGTTTTAATTGTTTAAACTATGACGAAATAATATTTTTGTTTATTGACAGATACGTAGAATTTGTTCTAGAAAAAACGCAATGAATTTTGGAATCCAATTATTGTAAGATACCTACTTTAGTCTATAATACTAAGTGTGTAATACTACTAGTGTAATTTCTTTGTAATTTTTATTACTTAATATTTTAGTCTGACAATAAACATGATAATGTGGGTACTTAAAATAAACAAATCAAAATATCAATTAAAATTGTACCTTTTTATCATTTTAATGACGATAAATAGATCACTTTAATTTTTGTGTTTTTATAAATCTCACTTATTTTATAAGCCATACATCTTAATGATTAAGTCGGTAGTGTTAATAACTCAAAAAATAGGGAGCTAGGAAATAAATTTCATAATCCGGCTAAAAAAACCGAGTGATATCGAGAATCGATACAACTAGCGACATCTATTGCGAAATAGTGGAAACAAAAGATTGTATGCAAAACGTTTGCATTGCCAGATATGCCGTTGTTTTGCTAATAAGTACTTTTGGGTAGTATTTACTGTACTAGCTAAGTACCGTAAAACCAACAAACTATAGTCCAGTACTGTAACTATGGTCCCCAGTTTCAATACGTAATTATCGAAATATCAATCCCAATCTACTTTATTCGTTTTATTAATAAAATCTTTGATGAAAAGATTTTGAAAATTAAACGCATAGGAGCTTTTGGACTATATGTTGTGTAGTTTTACGGTAAATATTATTGTGTACCTGAACATTACTACAAAGTTGATAAAACAATACGTACTTACTTACCTACCTAATGTAAGTAATTAATGGAACATTTTAACTCCAAATAGGTAAAGTTAATTGTACGGTGAATGTTTTCTTCCATGTGCCAATCGGTAGTTAGTTCTTTATTTTAATATCGCATTTGTTGGTTTGTTTACAGCCGTATAAGGTAACCAGTAGAATCCGTAATAGCACTTTAGGCGGTTTTATCGTAAAATGTAGGTTATACAGGGTGTAACAAAAATACTGGTGATCCGTTTAAGGGCTTAATTGGTATCGTATTGTGAGTAGGAAAAGTAGGAGAAAAATTTTTTGGGCGCGAAAAAAATTTTTTTTTGTATGGGGCGAGTCATCCCAGCTGGCCAACCCTCCATACAAAACCAAAAATTTTTTTCGCGAGAAATTTTTTTTTCTTAGTTTTTCTCAATATGAATACGATACCAATTATGCCCTTAAAAGGATCACCAGCATTTTTGTTACACCTTGTATGAGAACACAATGAGAGTGACTATTTTGATCTCGAAGTTATAAAGTAAGTACTTATCTATGTTTTTTATGATAGGAATCTCGTTGCCTGTCTGTCCATTCGTATGACATAAGTAGATGTTCTTTAAAAGCCGATTGACATAGTTTTTAACGTATCATTTAATGAAGAATTCAAGATCCATAGGTTATTAAACATAAATATGACATGCGTGCACTTTTTATGCTGTATAATGTAAAACCAAACACAGAGGGTCTACCGCGAATTTAGAAAATAGACAAAACGATGGTCCCGTCTCTATCGCTCTTGCATAACGAAAGAGAGTGATGGAAATATTCGATTCGATGAACGAAGTGCTTCGCGGTTATAGGCCAGATTTAGGTTTTTAGGTATTTGTATTAATATTTTCTGTACGCCTACCTTAAAGATATTGATTATATAATTGACCACAATATTGTACAGCGCAAAATATGCTGAGCCATATTACAAAAAAAACATTATTTTGAAAAAAGAAGAGACAGCTTCGTTTTTTGCCTGTCTATAATCTGGGTCGTAGTAGTTGATATGTGTGTTGATACATCTAAATAATAATACAAATCGATTAGGTATTGCAATTAAAATGCAACTGCATATGCACATTAGAACGCGTACAATATGAATACCTAATTAATTATCTTACTATATCGTACAATCGTATGACCTTCTTATCAAAATGATACGCATTACTAACTTCTACAAGAGCTTAAGTTATATAACGTATCAATACTTAGCAATCAAATGTGGACTCTATCTGGTTTCGGTAAGGTTGATAATTGGTTGGTTGATTAGTGTCAATAGCTGTATATAGGCTGTTTGGAAAATGAGATGTATTTACACACGTGGATTGGATAAGGACAGGCGTCATACTGTCTGCGTGCAAATAGGTACTTATAGTTAGAACCGTTTGTGTGATTAGGATTTTTCCATGACTTCGCTTTAATCGTAGTTTTTGCTTGTTCAGGCTGATTTAGCTGCTTACATTACTATACAATATTTTTTATTGCTCATCTAATTTAAGTTACATACTTACAAAAAAACTTAATCATTAAAATTAGTAGCTATTGTAGCTAAAAGGAGATCCCTTCTAGACAAACTTTGGTTGTTAAAAATAACACAAAATAATAAAAATGATGAGTAGGTGAAGCTTAATAATTCAGTTGCGCCGTGGGGTGCCCGGCCTTAGAATTGTCCCCCACCATATCGTCCCGTGGTTGCAGTAGGAGTCTGCTAGGGGAATATACCGGGAGATGGGCAGCAGCATCTTCCGAAAGCCTAAACAACAATAAACAAAAAAAACTGCGCGCGTCAACCCGCCTGCCAAGCGTGGCGCGTATGGCAAACCCCCCCCCCCTCCCCCTTTATAAAAAGGGGAGGCCTATGTTCAGCAGTGGACGTCTTATGGCTGAGATGATGATGATGACTTAACCTTAAGAGATATTACTAATATCCCTTTTTTACTTAATAATTACCTGCAATAAATCTTTGTAAGTAATTTTAATATCTTTAAATAAATAGTTTCCAAAATAAAAGCATAGCGATATCTACATTTAAAAAGAAGAATAAATTGCATATGGCAGTTACATTATGTTACACAACAAACATAAACCTTGGAAGTAATTAACGGAAACTTGTGTTTGATTAAGTACGTACCTATAGTGAATCGTTAGAAAAATGTTCTTTATAAAATACCAAATATGCATATAACTATCTTCACGACATTCCAGTTTCTGAGCACAGCCTCGTCACAGAATATTTACTGAAACAGCTTGTCGGCTTTAAAAATCTATCTGAATTTTGAGGTAGCACAAAAACCTAGGGAAAAAATCGGTTACAAAATTGTCCGCCAGATTTGTCCGGCGGATATGCCTGATCGACAGATCCGTCCATATATGGCGCGAATTGGACACGGATTTGTCTGCGGAAATTTGAATAGGTAGCGCCGTATATGGACGGGTCTGTCCGCTAGGCATATCCGTCGGACAAATCCGGCGGGCACATCATCGCGTGTTAGCTAATTCAATAAGCCCGGGCGAACTCTAGAAGGATGATCATGACAACGTTCAAGTTCTACCATACTAGATTTACTAGCATGAATTCTGAAACTAGTTGTAATACTCTATTGGTACACGGTGCTCAGCCGGTGCCAATACAGTGTAGTACAAACGGCGTAGGGTTTGCAGTACAGATCCAAAATGTATGAAATTATCTGAGTTTGGAATTGGATCCGTCGTGCAAAGCCTATGTGCGATAACACTAATTTGACGTGCGAGGCCATGCTAGATTCACTAGCATGAAGTACTACTGATATACATAGTTAGGTTTTTAAGAGTCGCCAGGACGCTCGCGTTCCCATACAAACGTAGTTTAGCTCTCATTTTAAAACGACATGCTTTAGAACCACGAAATTTAGCATGGACATTCTAGTACTACAGATCTATGTCGATAATTCGTTTTCGTTGCAAAAAATTGTAATACAAAGAAAACATAGCCAGATACAGATTTACATACAAAACTTATTTTTGCTATATTTTCTTTGTATTACAATTTTTAGCAACAAAAACGAATTACCGACATAGATCTGTACCGCTAGAATGCTCATGCCAAATTTCGTGGTTCTAAAGCATGTCGTTTTAAAATGAGAGCTGAACTACGTTTGTATGGGGACGCGAGTTCACGCGAGCGTCCTGGCGACTCTTAATGAGTCCCAATGTTAAAATGTACCATGAAGTGTTTTCATGCCAATGCCTATGCTCACATCTTTAAAAATTCAATTATACCTCTGGTGGTTGGTGTAAGATGCGCTCCGCCGGTGCCAATGCAGCACGAGCGCCGCGATGACACTAATTTGACATGCGACGGCCATGCTGGATTCACTAGCATGCAATCTGAAGCTAGTGTTACTACTGGTAGATGCTACAGTATTGATACTACTGGTGGACGCGCCCCGCTGGTGCCAATGCAGCACGAGCGTCGCTATGACACTAATGTGACGTGCGACGGCCATGCTGGATTCACTAGCATGTAATCTGAAGCTAGTGTTACTACTGGTAGATGCTACAGTATTGATACTACTGGTGGACGCAATAGGATGCACCCCGGCGGTGCCAACGCAGCACGAGCGCCGCGATGACACTAATTTGACGTAGGACGGCCATGCTGGATTCACTAACATAAAGTATAAAGCTACTGATATACGTAGTTAGATTTATTAATGAGTCCCACTGTTAAAATGTACCATGAAATGTTTACATGACAATTGTTCATACATCTTTAAAAATCCAACTATACCTCTGGTGGTTGCTATAGGATGCGCCCCGCCGGTGCCAACGCAGCACGAGCGCCGCGATGACACTAATTTGACATGCGACGGCCATGCTGGATTCACTAGCATGCACGCTTGAGAGAATCGACGGTAGAGCAATTTAACTTCGATTTGGTTTTAAAAGAGTTAAATTAAAATAGACACTGGATGATTGGGAAGTCGATCGAGTGTTTTAGTGAATCAGAAATAGCATTTTAAAAATTGCTGTTTATTAATGAAATTTACCACCAATCGTTTTTTTTTTAAATTGTAGTTTAAAAAAATGACAATAATGACTTTCGTATGTTAGCTTTAAACTTTAGTAACTACTTAGTTCGTTTCGGTTTGATATACCATTATGATCTTATTTAGTCATAAAAAAGACGTGTAAACAAATTGTGATTCTGACCAATGAAATATTTTTTTAGCTTAACTGAGTGAAAATTTTGCTTTTCCTTGTTTCTCGTAATTTAAATTGGATGTAATTAAAGTATAAGGAACAAACCTCTGTTACAATGTACGTTGAGAACACTTGTACAACAGTAAAGGAGGTGATAGCAAAAACAATTTACCCACGCTTAAAAAACACATCGATTATACAATCGGCACAGTCTGTATATAACGAGCCACCATTTTAGGGCTTACGGAACCCTAATACTGACCATAGTGTAGATTACATCAGCGTGTCCACTTTGGAAAATAACAGCTGAAACTATCTAAGTAAAATTGCCATCAATAATTTTATTATTATAGCGGCCAAAGTAAAAAAAAGTTTAGGAAAATTTATTTAAAAATCGATTCATTAAAATTTTACGAATCATTGCAAATACTGCTTTAACAGAAGTTCAATTTTTTTTTACATTAAACCCATTTTTACCGAGACAATATCAAAAAAGGAGATCTAATGTGTTTGACCTGTATGTAAGTATGTCTATTCTCATCCCGCCCAATGTACAATTGGTTAAATTGCAGTTAAATTTGAATCAAAGTAAAGTGATGGCTCCATATAACCAAGCCTTTGGCAGTTACCCTTCCCCATTTGCCCAGGTGTTCGGCACGAGTGTTCTTCCTTATGTTACCTCTTGCTAAAGGCGGCCATCGACTATGAGTCCGCCTGCAGTCCACCTGACGCACTCGGTCTCTCAGTTAGAACAAAAATTTGCCGGCTCTGAACAACTGACAGGCCGATATTGTCAGGCGGACTGCAGGCGGACTGATAGTCGGTGGCCGCCCTAAGAATCCGCATCGATTGTTTTTTCAAAGTGGGCTCTCTGTGTCACAGCACTATGTCTTCTCAGTATGGCCTGGTCAGTTACCATATACGACTGCAGTGCAACCGTGGCTTTGCTCTGATTCAATTTAAATATAATTTGCTTTTAACGGATAGCGGTATCAAAAGTAATCTTACATAGTGACAATTAGATGAATGGGTAAAACTTTGTACAGATGTAGTACATGAGTTGCCATCGGCCAAACTCGGATTTCAATCGGGAAAACTCGAGTTTCAATCGGAATATGATGGCACCCGAAGTTTATCGTGTACGAGTGATACTTTGGTTTCTGTCTTATTCCAAATGAGATTCGAGTGTTATTTATGCGATGAAAAATGCACACAGATTTATTACGATTGAGTATTCCACAATTTAAAAATCGCAATATTTAATATCATAAACGTATATAAATGTCATATACAAAGGAAAAAGTGACGAGTAAGTGTGTAGTATGATAATTTGATTTGTTCTTTCGGTTATATTTAAAATCATTTTAGCATTAAGGTGGTCCAAAATGTATGGTTTATATGTTAATGTTAATCTGAAAAAAAAACACCAAACCGAATAAAGAATTGAAGTCGTCCTTCTCCTCCTTCTATGGAATTGAAGTCGGTTAATAAAAATAATCAAACAAAATTTTCTAATTGACCTATGAAATAAAAACATGATCAATACAAAATTAAATCAAACAGTCCTATTCATAATAGTACATTTCGATATTAGTGCGGAAAGTATGTCATTACTTCACGAGTACCGAGATACTCGCCTACGGCTCGTGGCAAGACTCGGGACGAGTGAAGAATGACATTTACGCACGAGTATCGAACGATGTTTTTTAATACAGTTGCGAAAAAATTATAAAATTGTCAATTATTCACTTTGAGGTTACTTTAGTACATTTATCCGAACGCTCCGCGCGGTGCGGTGCGGCGCTGTGATTGGCTGTCTGTCACTGTCATTAGCTGTGATTGGCTGGAAAAGTAAAAAGCACTAGTGCGCGATATCAAACTTTCCGCACGCTAAACCACTACAAGAAAAGCACTTTTTTGAGCAACTGTATTAAAAAAAGTATATTAATACTTAATACTCAAGGTGTTTATTTTAAGATAAACACTGCTCTTGCTTGAGGGCCTTATCGCACGGAAAAAAAAGCTTCCGGGATATTCTCAATGTAAGACATTATTATATTATGTTGAAAATATTTCCTAGTGACAAGCATTTATTTCCTTTAATGAAAATAAATGAAAGTTTTAAATATAACGAAACGAATATATTCTTACAGATTTTCTAGTTTTCTTTTACCTAAGATAATACTTGTTTGATTAAAGTACAATCTCTCTTATTTACTCAATATACTCTTGAAACAATACTTTTTTGTATTTCTATTTCAAGAAAACGTGGTTTTATTAAGCGAAGAATCATATTTTTGGTAAAGGAAAAAAATACTTGTCACGAGGAAATATTTTCAAGAAAATAATAATGTCTTGGATTGAGAATACCCCGGAAGCTTTTTTTTCCGTGCACACTTGAGCGAATTGAAAGCGATTTCTATACAAATCTCGTACGCGGCGAACTCGCGGCGTGTTCGCTCCCTTACAAAACTCGCTCGAAAATCGCAAGTGTGATAACGCTCTTTGGAGAACTTTTCATCAATATAAAATCTGGAAGAGCCGTGAGACGAAACGATTCACATCTCAAATGTAAAAGATCATAAGCGACTGAGAAAGACGAATAGACTTAGTACCTTTTCAAAAAAGAATCTAGAATTAGCAGAGAAGGCGTTAAAAGCGTTTACGATGGATTCTACATTGTCTGTGGTCTTAAAAGAAAAGCTGCTAAGTAACTATCTATGGTCTAGAGTGTTGTTGAACAATAAGTGTGAAAACTAATATAAATAATATGGTTAATTACTTCCATGGAACTGTTTCGGGGGGAGAAAGTACGAGTGTGCAAAAATGAGGATTTTGGAAAGCGGTTTCAATATAAATGTAAAATTAAGAGTCGCCAGGACGCTCGCGTTTCCATACAAACGTAGTTTAGCTCTTATTTTCAAACGTCATGCTTTAGAACCACGAAATTTGGCATGGGCATTCTAGTAGTACAGATCTATGTCGGTAATTCATTTTCGTTGCTAAAAATTGTAATACAAAGAAAATACAGCCAGATACAGATTTACATACAAAACTTATTTTTGCTATATTTTCTTTGTATTACAATTTTTAGCAACGAAAACGAATTACCGACATAGATCTGTACTGCTAGAATGTCCATACCAAATTTCGTGGTTCTAAAGCATGTCGTTTTAAAATGAGAGCTGAACTACGTTTATATGGGGACGCGAGTTCACGCGAGCGTCCTGGCGACTCCTAAGACCTGGACAAAAGAGAGGAATGGGCACTGCGAATGTCATCTCGCTTTGTGGTAGGGCACAGCTTAGCGAATGTCATCTTGCTCTTATCTGCACGCCTAGCACATGATTGACATGTCAGTATCTCGCGCGCGAAATAGTCTATCCGTCCTTTTCTGACTGTGTCAATTAGAAAGAGACGGGTAGTCTATCTTGCGCGCGAGATACTGTCGCATCAGTCATGTGCTAGGCGTGCTGGTGCAGAGCCCGACTGAGGAAGCACACCTCGGACTTATGGACTTAAAATGTTATGGACCCGGGTATGTCCTTAAACTACGCCCAGACACGGGTATATCCTTAAACTGCGCCTGGACATGGGTATGTCCTTAAACTACGTCCAAAAGAGAGGTATGGGTATTGCGATCGTCATCTCGCTACGTCTGGTAAGGCACAGCACAGCGAATGTCATCTCGCTCAAATCTGGAGCAGAGCCCGACTGGGGAAGCACCTCCACCTTACAGAAAACCACAGCCAAATAGCACTAGACTCTACCCATAGCGTGCCGTGCCTACCAGTCAGTAGGGTCGCCAGAGAGCTCATCTTTGATTCATTCATGCATCATTCATGCAGTGTGTTGATGACGGGGTACCCTTAACCTCAATGAATCTTCCTTTATATTAAAGGGTTGGCAACGCGCATGTAACACCTCTGGAGTTGCAGGCGTCTAAATACTATGGTCACTTACCGTCAGGTGGGCCATATGCGTTATTACTACCGTCGTGGTATTTAAAAAAACTGCAGCTCAGCGCACTAAACTTTTTTCTGTAGCCTGCCACTTAACTCAGGATGCCAAATTAAAAAGCCTTAATCTTCATCTTTATTGCAGAAACTTGAGTTAAAAGTCAGATTGGGAGCACCTTACATAAATTAGTGAGGTATATGCCGACATCTTTGTTCGGAAACAATCGTACGCGGCCATTTCCGGCGGTTAATTAACTACTTGTAAGGGCAAGACAGAACAGCCCTTTTGGTGAGACAAAAACGCAAGTTTTTCTTACTAAAACACAGATTGTTAAGGGAAGGGGGGGTTGGTGCAAAATAAATATCTGTGGGATACAATTTTGTGACGAAAGAAGAACCTTACAAAATAAAACTGATTTGTAAAAGTATGACTAAGATTAATTAAGTAATATCAAATGATAGTAATTGGACGTTAAATATTTAATAAATCTTTCGCTATATTTTGTATTTTGTTCTATAAAAACTAGGACTCGCAAGCATAAATTAAGCATGTATCATTTATTAATAATAATTGTATGAAACATTCTTAAATTTGATTATGCTTACTGGTTTTGGTTTAAATTTTTGTTTAGCCTGGTAAAAACCAGGAAGCATAATTGAACAATGTATATGTCCTTGATACATACTTACATGCATCTTTGCAATTCATGAGGATGCAACTGCTGTGGTCACTAAGAAATGAGAGAGTGAAATACAGGAAGATAAAGAGAGAGGAGCGCAGAGTGATAAGGAGCGACTAGAAAAATCATAGAATTATTTCAACTGCAAAATATAGAGTCGCGCACATTTTTCTCAACAAATAAGTTGTCCTCTCTGGCTCTCAACACGTTTTTAAGTTAACAAAAGCTCATTAATAATACTTGATAGCTACAAGTGCGCTAATGCGCCTGCGACGCTAAATCGAACAAAGGATATACCTAAAGTGCATTTAATAGCTTGTCGGGCGATAATAAAATACAAATTAGCTTGGCGATGATGAATTTAATAAACGGCTTTATGTAAAGGAACACTTGTTAATTGTTTTTGTTGGGATGCATTTTTACAGAGTCATTTTAATGGTGGTCCCACACTTACGTTATTTGATAAAACTCAGTGTAAGAAGGATGAGCCTTATGAACATAATTACGGCATCCTAGTTACCACATTGTGGGACCACCATTATACGACTCATACTCTACTCTAGCTAGCTCTAGCAGTGACCTTTTAGTCAACGTTGGTTGTAAATAAGCATATAGTCCGCCTGTCAGTAAGTACCTAGCCTAGCTATGTTTGGACGCCTGCAACTCCAATGGTGTAAAAAATAATTTCGTTGAAGTAGGACTAGCAACAATCACTTTTCAATTGACAGTTATAAATGTATTACAAGAGCGTTTATCCTTTTAAAGCCGGGAAACTCCCTTTTTTGCAGAATACTGTACTGCTCCTCGAAAGTAAAATACAGACCACCCAAAGAGCGAAGAAGAAGCTGCTTAGGGATCAAATTGCAAGACAAAGTAATGCACTGATATCAGAAAAAGAACAGGAGTTACTGACGCCCTACAATTGGCTGGACACGTGGCGAGACTTACAGACGATAGGTGGACACTTAAGGTAACCAAATGGAAAGGGCCTCAGGGCTCTAGAAAAAGAGGACATCCACTAGCCAGATGGTATGATGAAGTAATTGCTACTGCAGGCAAAAGATAGCAAAGTGTACCACAGGATAAAGACAGATGACAACAGTTGGAGGAGGCTTTTAACCGCAAGGGGTCTACACAAAATAAAGAACAGTAACTTAGAATTAGCCCTCATTACTTTAAATGTAGAATATTATAAAGCTTAAATAAATCATACAGTCCCTCTAAAAACCACGACAGGCAGGGGCCACATTCCACAGCCGGAGCGTTCGCAAAAGGGCATTTCGACTTATATGTATAAACCTAAAATACGTATGTAGTGTATGTACATATATAAAATATGAACATTAAATATTTCAACTATGTATCTACGTAACAATTCTACGTATTATTATAAATTCAACTCTCCCTTTATCATAATGAAAAGATTCTTTTATTCAGGCAGACAATTCTCGAGAATTCTTTGGACCATCCATATTTGTTTAGTGAAATGTCTTCAAGTTGCTCAACGGGCACTTACAAGACATGAGACTTACCATCACAATAAACGGTAAAAACCGCGGAACAACACTAGTGGGTACTAGTGATGTACTAGTTTGGCCAACAGATAATTTACTTCATATTTTAGCCAAGAGTCCACAGCGTAATTTTTTTGAAATCTATTTTTGGTTAAAAATACGGGAACCTTTTGATTAACGTCTTCAATTTCATAAGATGATTTGTAAAATTTCGACTAAACTTGTTACCTAACACTTTTTAAGATCCAGTGCAAAATAATATGTTCGAAATTATTAGGTTAAGCATGACAATGACATTTTTGTTTTGAACCAAATACCAAATAGAATTCGTAATTTACGATCAAGTTCCTGTCTTCCCGTTCCGTCCTGTGCGAAACATTCATTTTTATAATTGTCATACTATTGCTTCAAACATGAGTATAAAATTAGATATTCGTATTATTATAATATAACATGCATTTTTTTAAATCACTATCAAACATTCGGCTATAAGTAAACATGGCGCGGTTTTGCCGAACATTTCGCCGAATAGAATTCGCAATATACGATCGAGTTCCTGTCCACCCGTTCCGTCCTGCGCGAAACATTCTGTGCGAAACATTCATTTTTATAATGATCATACTATTGCTTCAAACATGAGTATAAAATTAGATATTCGTCTTATTATAATATAACATACATTTTTTAAAATCACTATCAAACATTCGGCTATAAGTAAACATGGCGCGGTTTCGCCGAACATTTCGCCGAATAGAATTCGCAATATACGATCGAGTTCCTGTCCACCCGTTCCGTCCTGCGCGAAACATTCATTTTTATAATGATCATACTATTGCTTCAAACATGAGTATAAAATTAGATATTCGTATTATTATAATATAACATGCATTTTTTTAAATCACTATCAAACATTCGGCTATAAGTAAACATGGCGCGGTTTCGCCGAACATTTCGCCGAATAGAATTCGCAATATATGATCAAGTTCCTGTCCGCCCGTTCCGTCCTGTGCGAAACATTCTGTGCGAAACATTCATTTTTATAATTGTCATACTATTGCTTCAAACATGAGTATAAAATTAGATATTCGTCTTATTATAATATAACATACATTTTTTTAAATCACTATCAAACATTCGGCTATAAGTAAACATGGCGCGGTTTCGCCGAACATTTCGCCGAATAGAATTCTCAATATACGATCGAGTTCCTGTCCACCAGTTCCGTCCTGCGCGAAACATTCTGTGCGAAACATTCATTTTTATTGCCCACCATTGTTCGGATAATTTAAAGTTTCACCGCGGCTTTGGTAAAAATAAACTTCTGGTTCTACTTTATTATGTATCAAAATATACTGTCTGTGGTCAAGGCGGTAGGACATTTTAGAAATAATTTATAAATCTGCCGTAAAAAGTGTTGATATACAGCCTTGGCCAGAAGTGTTGAGCCCCAATGCGATTTTCATACAAAACTGGAAAGTTTAGTCCATCGTTTCCATCTTTGTTTAAGTTATTTTGTCAATTAATTTAAACTAATAGGCATGTTTTGTTGAAGTTAGTAGTAACTGCATAGAATATTTGCAATATGTCGCACCGACTTAAATTTACATTTTTGGTACCTTCTGTTTTCATATTTTTTAAGTACCTTGAAAGTGAAAGTTATTAAGTGAAGTTTTCTATATTTATAAATAAAATATAACATTTACCGTTACCGTACATTGTTAGGATAGGGAAATAATGCTTAACATCAAAATTGTAAACAAAAAACACCTATGCTCAATACTTCTGGCCAAGGCTGTATTTCTTTTTGGTTGATATAATGTTTAAACCTGTACTCTCTTAAACATATTGACATCGTAATGTTGTGTTAAGGGTGTACTCGACGGATCTGAAATGTATGGAAGATTCGTCTGTTTCAGATCCGGATAAATTCCATACATTTGTGATCTAGATTGCAAGCCCTAGGTATGTTTCATTTTGCCAATTTCAACAGTCGAAAATGTTGGATTAACTTAATTCAAAATTGTTGCAACCTTCTTTAAACTAGAAAAACACGGTCTAGTTAAACTCACATATAAAAACAGTCCAATATCCTCACCACATTATCTTTAAGCTATCAGTAAATCTAAATACCTACCTAATGATTTTCCGTACATTAGATCCGTGAAACCCCAGATGCAATTCTGATCTTCCAGTACATTAAGTTGCTGTAACCTAAAGCCAGGATTAAAGAACCCGTATTACTTTTTAAAAGAAAGGGCTAACTTCAACCACCTAGATGATCTAAATGCAAATCTAGAACCGCTCTTAAAACTGAGTTGCCAGAAGAAAAAGATTAACTTTACATTATTAAGTATTTTAGACCGTCTTTGGTATAACTTGAAGTAGCTGGTACTTAATATTAGCAAATATATTTGCATTTTTTTCAACTTTGATTAAGTCTTTTCGGAATGAGCAGTGCCGTATGTGTGTTATGTAGGTTCCCATATACTAATAAAATAAACCACGAAGCTTATTTCCACACAAACTCTGCTTCTGTTTTAAATTACAAATTTGACATCAATTTGATTCTATTTTTACATCAAACTTTCTACTTCGTTGCTTTTTAATTTGACATTTAACAGGATTTGACCTGTCGATTCTTTTCGTTTTGGTGGTCATATTTCATAACCCATTATTTTTATTACAACCTCATCTTATTGCTCTTTTACTAATAATAAGTCTATAAAATAAGTGGTTATAGAAGATGTCAGGGACAAAAAAAAGTATAAAGTTATGTTTTCATAATCAAAAATACAAACAACGTGTTTAAAAGCTAAGAAAATAGTACAGTCAGCAGCAGAAGTAACTCAGCTGGTAGGGTGTTCAAAATGACCTACAAACGCTCTTATTTACTTAAAAAGAAAGTCGTGTCCAGCTCATTTTGAGCACCTTACCCGCTTAGCTACTTTTGCTGTACATACTACTGTACTGTCGCTATTTTTTTCTGAAATATTGCATAATTTTAGTTATAACGAGAACTTCTCCAAAGAATTTCACCTCATAACGAATTCCCACCCAACTTGAACCAAAGTAAAACTACTGCGAAACAGCAACCTCCTTAAGTTATGTTAAAAAAATCCATCAAATTACAAAGTCGAACGAAACGGTGGACTAAAATCTGGTAGTATGTTATCAATTTCAAGGAAAGTTTGTACGGACGCGCCAGTTTATGCTAATAGAGTTTTCTTTGAACATACAAAAAGAGCTTAAGCTTGTATAAAGTTGACGGCACATAAGACTTTCTTTAAATATAACAGAGCTCCATCTTAACCCCGCTAAGTAAAACAAAGTGCATTTGACTTCGCTTCGAAGTTGCCGAGTTAAAAATGGTGTGGTTAATTATTATAGGAATTTTAATATTGATTGGGAATCTTGTTTGCTTGAGAAGTTCTTAGGATTTTCTGTTGAGTTTAAAGAACATTTACTGGAGTTTCTTTCCATAATTTGGTTTGCATTTTATAAAAAGCATACTTTTAAAGTATAAAGCGGGAATATTGACCAAAACACTCCTTGGAGTATGTTTAAGAGTCGCCTGGACGCTCGCGTACCCATACAAACGTAGTTCAGCTCTCATTTTAAAACGACATGCTTTAGAATCATGAAATTTGGCATGGGCATTTTAGTAGTTGTTTAGTAGTTTAGTCTATGTTGGTAATTCATTTTCGTTGCTAAAAATTTTAATACAAAGTAAATACAACCAGATAAAGATTTCCATACAAAACTTATTTTTGCTATATTTTCTTTGTATTAAAATTTTTAGCAACGAAAACTAATTACCGACATAGCTCTGTACTACTAAAATGTCCATGTCAAATTTCGTGATTCTAAAGCATGTCGTTTTAAAATGAGAGCTGAACTTCGTTTGTATGGGGACGCGAGTTCACGCGAGCGTCCTGGCGACTCTTAAATACTAAAACCATGATTTGTTCATCATCCTCCTAGCTAGCGTTCGTCCCGGCTTTTCACCACGGCTCAATTGAGCCTGAGGGCCGCATAACAACCTAATCCAATGAATTGACGTAGGCACTAGTTTTAATGAAAGTGACTACCATCTCATCTTCCAACCCTGTGGGGAAACTAAGCCGTATATAAAGGTTCGGTTTCCTCACGATGTTTTCCTTTACTCAATAGCTACTGATAATCAAATGATATTCAATTTTAATCATTGTTTTTGGCATGTCTGCTAATATGTCAAAGTGTCCTCAATAGCAAAATAAAATCAAATAAATGACCGATTATATTTTCCGAATAGGCTACGTACCTATTATGATGTGAACTTGTCTACATAGTTCTGAAACATAAAATTGAACGCGCTGTACGAACAATTAAGGTTAATTTTCATATCTAGTGAACATAACGAGCAAACGTGCAACAGAGACAGCCTAGATTATGTCACGTGTCCGCTGATATGCACATATCATGTGGAGCGGTGCATTCCACCACAATAGCCACGGGGAACAGTAGAGACAATTATTTAATGGAGTTAACAACCTACAGAATATATCTGACCTGTCTTGAAACTAATCTAGGTATATATTTATTATCTAGATAAATATATCCTAGACTACTTTCGAGGCAGGACAGATATAGTAATATATATCTTTTTCTTGAACTAGATTATCTTTCTCGAAACTTCATAGCTCTAGGGAATTTTACTTTCCAAGTTTTTTTAAGTTCTTACGAATTTCGATGAAAATTTTGTTTAAAGTATATTTGTCTTATGATTTCTATTACATACATTTCAGTCGATCAGGTGTCGATATTTCATATGGAGAGACCCATTTTTTTTAGGATATTCAGGTTAGCCCCATAGAAACAGTTGTTCAGTATAGCCTACCTAATCACCTAATTATCACAATATGGCAAAGGGTTTAAGTTTTTTAAGTTGTAAAAACCAACTATCTATGGACTTCGTAATTGTCTGATAATAAATATTTTTTATTTTATTTTTATTTATTTTAAACAACTGCCCAATTCACATGCAACATAAAACCACATTTCCCTTCTGCTTTTCCCTGCAACTAGGTGCAGGTGCACGAAACAATTTGCGTATGCTAATGCGGCGATGACCCGGCTGCTCCGTATTGATTTACGACACGTATACGTATACGTACGTATAAATACGCACAGACGTACGCTAATGGCTGCTATGTAATGTCTGGAACAAAATATTATATTACAAAGTATTGTAAAAGGGATGAAAAACACCTATTACTGATGGGAAGTTTTGTGCTCGAATGCAGTGAGAGTCAATTCGAGTTAATTACTCTACTACGTATAATATAAGTAATTTATCGTACGTATACGCACAATACGTATGTACAGACGTACTCTAAAGCCCTCTTGTAATGTATGAAATAAATATCATAGTTAAGTTACTATTGGGGTAATACGATTAATATTGATATAATCTGTTTGTTACCCATGATTTTAATTTGATATTGGATAGGACTAGATTTGACTAAAGGTACGTTAGGCTTATCCAAATCATATCAAGTTTATGTCAAATATTTTTCAGAAATTGGTTATGCCTAGTACGTATATTATTCCGATACAACCTATTTAGTAACAGATTCAGCGTAAGTCCTAAACGTCCTACGTGAATAAATAAATTATATTACCTATTTATGTCTGGGTCTCCCGGTACTTTTACGGTTTAAATTGTTCTGAAACTACATACTACTGTCTTATGCTACAACTTTGTCTATGGTGCACAACTTTGCCTGGCTTGGAAAACATGGTTTTCTTGACCAAACAGCTACTTATATAAGTAGCTTGGTCCCTGAGATGGCCGCCTTTCTCCTATCTCCGAAATAAGATATAAATAGCTGTTTAAATAAATCCATGTTTTTCAAGCTAGGCAAAGTTGTGCACCGTAGGCAAAGTTGTAGCACGTGACGGTTCATCTTCAAGCTTTCTTTACGATCAATTTAGGATGTAATTTTAAAATATCCATGGTATTGGCAATGAATTTCAGATTGAACATAAAACGACATTCGATTGGCATTGCTACTGCGACTCGGACTGCATAAAACTGCTGGGTGACGGTAAAGTGCATTTTACGGTGCCTTTTATTTGACTTTATACACGATTTAGTCTAATAAAGGAAAGTATTTTGACGTGGAAAACTCGTCTAGATTCCCAGTACCCCAAGGTTGTCTGGAAGAGATCGCTCTCTAGCGATAAGACCGCCTCTACTTTTAAACTGTGTACTGTAACTACTGTTCTATTTTATTCAATTCAATTCAATTCAATTCATTTATTCATCAACCAACGTGGGTCATTCATTATAAATAGGTACATAAAATAATTAAAATTAAAACATTATTGAGGAGTGTAATGAAGAATATTTTTATTTTGTATCTATTTCAAATTTCACGGAAAGAATCTGAAGAAACTTGACACAAGTTTTGTGTTGAAAATCCCTTACACTGTCAAATTGTCATGGAAGGATTTAAAAGAAAACTTATGTCAAGTTTGTTTACATGCTAACCGTGTGACCTTAAATACGAGTGCAATAGACTTTGCTTATTAATAAATGTACAAAGTTACATACTATCTAAAAAATAAAGCTAAAACTAAACTTAACAAATAAAAACTATACTAACAACTAATTTAAAATTATGTATAAAAGTAAACCTACCTATAAAAATCCCAACTACAAAAAGAATACCCCGTCTAAAATGTCCGCCTGCGGCATGGTCCCCATTACGCAGGAGGCGTTACCTCTCTGCACAGCTAAGGATATCCGCTGGGAGAGGTACGCGCCATCTCTATGGTCCCCTGTAGTCTCGACCAATCGGGCCGCCAGGGCCTTCATAAAGTGCTTCATGTCGGCCGACCAGGGGCCCAGTGTCTCTACTGCGAGCGCCGCAAACGTAGTCCTTAAGTAGGGACTTTGCTGAATAAATACGTGTATGGAATTTTAACCAACGGTCATATTGAGTGAGGTGATTAGGCAGGCTATACTGAACAACTTTTACTGTCGGACCAACTCAGAAATCGTGAATATTTTTTTTACCTCATACATTTCGGCTAAGAATCAGATCTGATATCGTTGTATTCTATGGGGAAACCAAATATTCTTTTGGGATTTCGAGGTTGGTCCTGTAATAAAATTTGTTCAGTAGTAGGCCTTCCTCGCTCTGCTGTGGTTTAAATTTCACCTGTGTAGCACTTATTCAATTAGACTAAATCTTGTACCGCGTGATATTTCTGTCCGCAAATTCTTTGCCACAAAAAATGGTTTCTATTCCTACATGCAGAGAACTTAAAACTTAAAATTAAGCAATGGATACAACTAATAATTATCATAATTAATCATGTCGTTAGTGCACTGAGTTCGCTCCAATAGCTCGGAAGCCGGTGCAGGGAGCTTGGAAATTGTCTTAAGAGAGCAAAGACGGGCTTGAGACGAGTAACTATTAACTACTAGAGATGGGACACCTTTTGAAACTAGTTTCTTCTTCCTAGCGTTTATCCCGGCTTGGGGTCCGCTTGACAACCTAATCCCATGAATTGGCATAGACACTAGTTTTTACGAAAGCGACTGCCATCAGACCTTCCAACCCAGAGGGGAAACTAGGCCTTTTTGGGATTAGGTCCGGTTTCCTTACGATGTTTTCCTTCACCGAAAAGCGACTGGTAAATATCAAATGATATTCCGTACATAAGTTCCGAAAAACTCAGTGGTACGAGCCGGGGTTTGAACCCGAGACCTCCGGATAGAAAGTCGGACGTCTTACCGCAAGGCTACCAGCGCTTGTGTTTTGAAACTAGTTTATCGATAATATACTTCTTTATAAGTACTTAGGTGCCTACGTACAAAAAGTACATGCAGCTACGAGAGTATGAGTAACTCATTATCTTAAATGTATATGGGAAATTGTAACAACTTTAATTTTTCTTCATTGGACCATCTATGCGCAAATATGCCCAATACTTTGCGTACTTGCACCTACTGGTATAAGTATTTCGGACTAACGATTTTTTACATTTATCGAATTCAAGTGCGCGGCTTAAGCGTGGTATTGGTATATGTCTACTGTGTCTATTAGTGTCTGTCACTGTCTATTTTACAGCAACGCTTTAGGAATTGGTTATGTAAAATGTACACCTTATCATTGAAATGCAGTAGAGGTGACTCATATCAATCCCCAAGATTTTTACTACTATAAATTTCCTCTCGAAGTATGAACATAACGGCTGCTGCAATATGCTTCTACATTTTATTCTGTTAGCTGCATTCGAAGCACTCTAGATATATCTAGCATATTTTCAATAAGATCCTCCATTGGAGGCGTATATCACCCTCGCCGTGCACCTTTAACCCGCCTCCATCCCGAATTAACGATTCTTAAACATGAGTCAGATAATACTGATTGTAGGATGTGTGGTGAAGAGGAAGAGACAATGGAACACTTAATGTGTGAATGTCACGCTCTAGCCAGACAGAGAATGAAGAACTTTGGTACTGGCTATCCAGATCCAGAGGAATTCAAAGCACTGCCCTTGAGCTCCATCATCCAACACATGGAGATGGTTGAGAAAGCTCTCGAGTAGGTGTACTAGGGGGCAACTACACAAAAGATCCCTTTGGGTCGAAGTGTATCCTTACGGGCCCCCGAATACAATAAGATAAGATAAGATAAGATAAACATGAGTTTCACGTAGAAAACTATCGATATCGATATTTGGTTTTGTCCCACCACTACGCACGTATCACTGTGCGCAGCGCAAACTTAACGCGTTACTCGGTTCTGCCGATATCCTTTATTGCCACGTGGGTAAAGAAGCAGTACCTTTGAAAAGGGTATTTGCATACAGCATCTATTTACACAAGCTAGTTGCAAGAGCCTACGGCTACGGTCATTGCTTACTATCAATTACCGTAGCTGTAGACACAGTTGCCGTATTTTTATTTCAAATACATAAACCACCTAATCTATCTCAAACATAACTCCAACACACAGCAAATAATCAACCAATATTGAAGTTGTATTGAAGTAAGGCCTTTACTCGCGAAGAGGTCCATCAATCTTAGTTATATAATAGTTTTAGTCAAAAATGCAAACATTTTAGTTTTTTAGTTAAAAATCTAAGCGCCTACATAAACATAAAATGGTATCCTGCCTTTTCGCCGCAAAATGGTATTGCCGAATTTCACTTGCCAACCAACTTTTCGCAGAAGTTTCATCTGGCCGAATAACTTTTACCAAATTATTATTTCGCCACCATTTCATTTCCCAACCCCATTGGGAAACAAAACTTGCCTACTAGGTTGGGTTAGGTTAGGTTGGATTATGTAAAGTTGGGAAATGAAATTCGGCCAAATGAAACTTCTGCGAAAAGTTGGTTGGCAAGTGAAATTCGGCAATGCAATTTTCGGCGAAAAGGCAGAGAACCAGAGAGAAAGGCAGAGATCTTGTTAATTTAATAGTATGTGGAATAAAACGTTTTTTTATAAATTTTTTTTTTTTAGTATTGAAGTTGGGTCGGAATAATTTTCAAGCACAATCTGCCATTTCTGATTCAGACGCTTAGGCGCAGGCTTTAGTAAATGCATTGGAGTTGTAGTGAAGTTGTATCGTGTAACATGTTTTAAAGTATTGAATTTAAACTTTCGTGAGACATATTAACACTATTATCACTGCATGCGGCATGCATGAGTGAGTGTGTGCATGTTTTAAAGTTACAATACGGCCCACAGTTGCCACATGCTTGCTATAGTGGGCTAGAAAGAGACACCAATCCCAACGATCTTCTAGCTTGATAGTTCTTCTTTCTTTCGCAAGTAAAGTAGACTCGTCATCCATAAGGTATGACATTCTTACGTCGGTTATGCTAATAATGCTAATTGACTGAGGAGCCGAGCGTAGCGAGGCGACGAACGTCTCCGTTTTCACTGGTACGACGATTTGGCAGATTGATGTGTGTGTATTGGTTGGTTGGTCAGTGTCGGTCTAGAGGTCGCATTTTTCATCCGATTTCGATGAAACTTGGCATGTGCGTTCCTTGATTTATTTGCCAAAAATTGTCGAGCCATTTTTTTGATTGGGGGGAAAATGAGGGGGAAGGGGAAAGTTTGCTGTCGCGTTATTTATGTTCTCCGAAGTCTACGGTTCACAGAACCACTAGTAGTAACAGTGATGTCATATAGTTGCAATTGCATAGTATACAGACACATTTAATAGACACAAGATAGTAGTAAGATCAAAAACAGCCTCATAAACTCCTATTTTCCTGGCAGTAAGCAGTAAAAACGAGTGACCATTCACGACGGACGCCACTTTTTACCGGCCGGAGAATATGCTGGTCTCATAGCTATTCTTACCGCTAACCAAGTATTGGCTGTATACGCCAATAGTGGCACAACTTTTTTTACGTCGGGAAAATGCGTTTTCGTGTGTGACGGACTGTAGTATATGCATAATTAACATATTAACGTAGCGACACGCCTCGCCTACCCGTCTAAAAACCTAACCTACGAATACCATCTCCGCTTAAGAGTCGCCAGGACGCTCGCGTGAACTCGCGATCCCATACAAAACGTAGTTTAGCTCTCATTTTAAAACGACATGCTTTAGAACCATAAAATTTAACTTAGGCATTCTAGTAGTACAGATCTAGGTGGGACATTCGTTTTCGTTGCTAAAAATTGTAATACAAAGAAACTATAGCAAAAATAAGTTTTGTATGTAAATCTGTAACTGGCTGTATTTTCTTTGTATTACAATTTTTAGCAACTAAAACAAATGTGCGACCTAGATCTGTACTACTAGAATGCCCATGCCAAATTTCATGGTTCTAAAGCATGTCGTTTTAAAATGAGAGCTGAACTACGTTTGTATGGGAACGCGAGCGTCCTGGCGACTCTTAAACACACATACAAGTCACACAACATTAAATCTTAACGGTAATATAATATATGTATACAATAATGTGTAGTTCTTTAAGAAGACATATCAAAACAGCTAGAGAGAGACAATGTAGGTACCTATTGTGTAATTAAAAGAAAAAAAAATGAAATCCAAATCCGACTGCTTCGCAAAACGTTTGATATGCTTTTTTACCTGAACTGTGTCCTCTAAAAGCTCCCTAATTTTGAAACTCTAGGTCCATGGGGTCCCAGCGCACACAAGTTTTTTGCAGAAATCGCAAAGCGTCTGGTTGACGTAACTGGCGACCAAAGAGCTGGCGGTTTCCTTGCACAACGTATCAGCATTGCGATACAACGAGGAAATGCCGCCAGCATCCTTGTTACAATGCCGCAAGGGCCTAGTTTAGATTTAAGCTAGTTATTATTTTGTTTAATATTTGTACTGTAGTGCCTCTGTATATTTAATTTTGTAGTAGTTTCTGGTTTGGGCCATGCAATTTGCATCTATGTCTGACATATAATCTTAGTTTCAAAGATATTATCCCACTTTTCCCAGGTACTAAAATCTTACGTAAAGCCGTCGATTTTCTCACCCGCACTCGGCAACCCATTACAACACGGCAGCCTGAAATGATTCCACTCGTTTGTATGGTAATACGGATTTCAGGTTTGTATGACCGTCGGATTTCAGTGAGGCGCTTTGCAGTTTTGATAAAAATAGATGGGGGGTATTTATTTTTATGACTATGAGTTGTGGAATGTGAAGAATAGGTAGATTGTAAAGGAAAACCCAGGTCGTTCAAATAATTTGCTTTGTGTAAAGCAGAACCATATCTCCATTAGAATATTTCAAACTGTCCTGTGCCCAGGGACCTTTTAAGAGTCGCCAGGTCGCTTGAACTCGCGTTCCCATACAAACGTAGTTTAGCTCTCATTTTAAAACGACATGCTTTACAACCATGAAATTTGGCATTGGCATTCTAGTAGTACAGATGTAGGTCGGACATTCGTTTTCGTTGCTAAAAATTGTAATACAAAGAAACTATAGCGAAAATAATTTTGTATGTAAATCTGTAACTGGCTGTATTTTCTTTGTAGGTATTACAATTTTTAGCAACGAAAATGAATGTCCGACCTAGATCTGTACTACTAAAATGTCCATGCCAAATTTCAAATTTCAAGCATGTCGTTTTAAAATGAGAGCTAAACTACGTTTGTATGGGAACGCGAGTTCACGCGAGCGTCCTGGCGACTCTTAAGACGACAATGATTCATTATTACGTCCATAGGATTTTGTTACATAATTCCGTATTAGTACATTACGTACCTAGGGCGGTAAAGTTAAGAAGGGCCCAGATCGCTGGCATTTGTGGCCCGAACCGAAGGTAAGGGAAAATATACATTTCGACTTTCGCTATGACATTCGTTCTAAATAATCGGAACCGAAACCTGAGTCGGAGGTTTAAAAAAAATCGAAAGTTTCTATACTTCGGAACCGAAGACGGAGCTTCGCAACTTCCCTTCAACAAACATGTTTTTTTGCCGTTTTTATTAGATAATGGTACGGAAAGGGTTCCATCCGGGACTCCGACTCGCACTTAGCCGGTTTTTGTTAAAATAACGAGGGCATCGTGTGATTTTAAATTCTAACAATTTTCCAGCTGTTCGTGTAAATGTCACAAAAATTATACGATCCTTTGATCATTCTAAGCTTCATATTTTCCGTCCCTTATCCTTTAAGGGCTTAAATCTAATTAATTACTTATTACACTCGTCGGTCATCGACTTGCATCATTTGGACTAAGGGTTACGAACGTTGTAAAAAAATTACAGCAGCTAATATAAGGTAGTAAAAAAAAAAGAATAAAATACGCTGGTTGCCTGGCGGTAGAAGGTTAGACTTTATATCCGTAGGTCTCGGGTTCAAATCCCGGCTCGTACCACAGAGTTTCTCGGAACTTATGTACGAAATATCATCTGATATATACCAGTCACTTCGGTGAACGAAAACATCGTAAGGAAACCGGACCTAATCCCGATAAGGCCTAGTTTCCCCTCTGGGTTGGAAGGTCAGATGGCAGTCGCTTTCGTAAAAACAAGTGTCTACGCCAATTCATGGGATTAGGCTGTCAAGCGGACCCCAAGTCGGGACTAACGCTAGGAGGAAAAAGAAGAAGAAGCTAATATAAGGAAGTGCTGGGATCCTGTTTCGGCTTCGTGGCAGTATTTGCTAACCGCTGGGACAGCTCTATGCTAGCCCGGTTGACGTCAATGCACTTTGTTAATGATAGCATATAAAGGCCAATTTAAAAAACATTTTAGCGTAGTCTCATTAAGCCTAGGTACCTACTAACATTAGATTATAAGTAAATGATTGTAACTAAAATGATGTATAGACTAAAATGTCTGCAATGAAGGTTTCTTTTTTTTATATTTACATAATGTGTGTTTAAAGTATCTACACACATAGTGAACGCTTCAGGTTACTTACACATTCACCGCTATGCTACGCGCGTAGCGCTACGCCGTAGCCGATAACATGGGTTTCCCGCTATGTAGCGAAAATGCTTCATAGAGCCGTGACGACAACATGTCGTCATAAGCACTGAATGGGTTAAACGTTCAAGTGAAGAAGTTCCGTTTTAACACAAATTCAATTGATAGTCAAACTGGAATACCCTAGTAACGGTTTTTTTAAAGTTTGGTGACATGTAGCCTTCGTGGATAGAAATCTACGTAGAGTGGGTACCAGCCAACTCAAAAATGTCACATGCGTGTTGCCAATCATTTTAAAAGGAAAATTTACTGTTTTTACGGCTAAGGAACGAGAGGGTCTCCCGTCATCAACACAAACAGCGCTATCAGTAGTCATATTTTTTTTTGGAATAAATCCAATTGTGAGTCCATAAACTTTGTAAGTCAATGTTTTTGAACTACAACGGATTTGCTACATAGGAAGGGGTAGAATAGGGTTTAAAGTCACTAGGGAGTTTTAATTAGATCTCTTTTTAATCTTCATGCAAAAGTATAGTAATTATTTATAACGAGCAGTTATGGGCGAGGGGTCGCTATTGTAATCATGTTTTATTACTGTTAAGTATTGTTTTCGAAATAAAAAATGGATTTTTAAAATTATTATTTGGATACCGACTTTAATGACGATAATATTGAATTTATTTTTATAAACTTTATGGGTCAATAAAATATGAACAACTGGAGGACTCAGGGCATTCTCTACAAGTCAACCGTAGGGCCAAACAGAAATTTGCTAAATTGGGTGCTGTGAGAGAAATCTTGCGAACTCCTTACTAAGTAATAACAGCCGTATTCATAAAAAATCCTTAATCGGCGTCTGATATTCGAACCAGTTGATACGCTGATTAGGCTTAATTCGGGCTTGTAAAATTACTTGATTCATAATCACAAATTATCCTGCTCATATCTGATCCACCGCTTATTGATAGATTAGACGCGTTATGTTGGCACTTCTGGTAAAATCATAGACAAAAACCTGGTTTCGTAGCAATTAAAAAAAAAGTTTGACAGAACATGACACATGACAGCGGTAATAGCGGGAATCGGGAACACGCTTGTTCACTCACTTTTGCATATTACTACGATTTGAATAAATATTTTTGTAACAAATTTTAGATTAAAAAGCCTTTGTACTGTATTGAAACACATGGATAAAAGTAATGTACCTACCTATAGTGAAGATGAAGAGAAACGGTGAACAATTGAAATGTAATAATAGAAGTTTATTTGTACGAGAAACCACTGGATGTGGTAAGGTAAGAAAAACAATTAATTCATTTACTTATAACTAGGTTTAGACCATTTATAAACGTAACTACCTATGTCTGATATATTTCTCAGTAAAAATAATTATAGACAAGTAATTGTTGATCATTAACTTTAGAATTATTAAAGAAATAATATTATTTAGCGTGCTTACCTATTTCTTACTATTTACAGTGTCAATATCATCCATAACGGCGTTGAGAGAATGGTTGATTAGCTCAAAAAACAGGAGTTCACTGAATGTTACCGAAAATTAGCTGGAGCCTGCCGGCTGCTATCACAACAAGTTGGTGGTTTACTTGATTGGCGCAGAGTTTCATATAAGATATCAATAACAGGACTACATACATGATAATAGTAGGTAGTACTTAAAATTTATACATTTATAAGCATATCCTATCACCACATACCTGTGGATTGGTTACATGTCTAAGAAATATTTTATTTTAGTTTGTCCGGAAAGAGAAGTGTCATGGTTTATATGGGAACTCATACATTCTATGAAACTTCTCTTTCCGGACAGATCATACTGCCAAAGTAGTAGTTTTATTAGTGCAAAATATACATTATTATTTTATTTAATGCTCACAACTGGCATTCAGAATAACCATAGTTATGAGTCTTAGCTATGTCAACCATCATTTAAATTGAAATGTGGCTCTGAGAAAGCTATTTTTGATTTTGAATTTGTATGTATCTTACTGAGTATTGGTGGCGGGTCATACTCTCAAGTCTCAATTATTCGTTATCTTCCATCTTCATTCCTTTCCCATCAAGCAGATACATTGTTGAATTGATTGATGTAATCAACAATGTACCTTATTGAATAAAAAAGTTGAACTTATGGTTAGCGAAGTATACTAAAAATAAAATTACATTATAGGTTTAAAAAATCTTTAATTGAAATTGTTATTTTCATTCCAGATTCTGATGGGCCAAGTTACTTATGGACATATTTACACCATCAACACACTTCAAGGAAATGTCACTGTCGGCCAGCATGCCCTCGCCTCGCCAGCTTCACCGCTGCAATCACACTGAAACAAAAAAATATATAAAATGAGTAACTATATAACTTGGTGTGGTTATAAATATAATTGAACAAACCCAAAAGGCTCTGGCTTTTTGTTTTCTTATTCAACGGGATATGTTTTGATTAAATAAAAATCTTATTTTTTTGAATGAAGTTTCTGTAATATTTATTATCCTCCTTTTGGCAACTTAAGCTGTTTGTGATTATTTACTTTGGTTACCAACAATTGAATTAATAATGTAGCACTAGACGGCAAGCTTTTAGCAACCAAGGGCCACATAGTACAGTCAGCTGCAGAGAAAAGGCCTTGCATACAAAGTTTGTATGCAGCGGGGGCCTTTTTAGTTGCAGCTGATCGTACCTAATGAAATGGAAGCGGGCCGCACTTTGTTAATAATTTGTGACTTTATAAGGCAAAATGTACCACATTGTCGGTAACCACTTTAGTACAGTCAGCAGCAGAAGTAGCTAAGCGGGTAGGGTGTTCAAAATGACCTACACACGCTCTTATTCTCTAAACAATAAAGTCGTGTCCAGCTCATTTTGAACACCCTACCCGCTTAATTACTTTTGCTGCTGACTGTACGTAATATACCTATCGATCGACTTCCTTACGATACGACTACCTACCTACATACTTACCTAGATTTGTTTATTACCCTTTGACCGCCACAGTCGGCTGTGGCCGACATCAAAAAGTAGTGCCATGGACGCCAACGACGGCAACAACCGACAGGCTTTGTAGTGCAATAGGGACCTACGCGGGCTTCCGCAAAGTTCAATTTCGCTTGATAAAACGCGATTACTTGGCGTCGGTGGCGCGTCATTTTTGTTCAACGCTTGGCGGTCAAAAGGTTAACAAAATACAAATATAGGAAGGTAAAAAATAACGTTACCTATAGGCACATAATAAATAATAGTATTTCACTATAAGTAGGTATTGGGTTCAACAAGTAACTAACCAACATGGGTTCGAACGATAAGTAACTAACCAATATACCTACTTATAATAGGTAGAGGTACTTACTTCTCTTATTGCTGCGCTTCTTCTGTGACGAGGTCTCCATAGGTCAGGTACTTTCGGATAGTCTGTAACCCACGAAATTTCTCTCTCTCCGTAACTTTCGACGCCGGCGAATGGCCGGCGATTCACTTGCATTGTTCGATAGCCCAAATTACTTAAATTACTTGCGTTTTATTACGATATTCAGGCGACGAAAACGAGAGATTAGTTTTTTTGCCGTTTCCGAGGTCGAAACTATACTATTTATTGATATTAGAATTATTTACTTAACAAAACACAGAAACTTATAAAAGTAACTCTACATGTGCTAGAAATCTTCTCGATTTGTGTACAGGGAGCTCTTGTCAAAATCAGCTGATCAACGTTGTGTCGGCCATCTTGTGACTTAATATGGGGATAAAGGAGGGTCTACGGTCTCGTAACTTTCGGCCCTTATAGGAGGGCGATGAGGGACAGATTATCGCTAATATGCGATTATGCATCAAGAAATTCGGTACCTACCTCTGATCGACCGATCAGCGAGCTTCTAACTTTTTATGAATACGGCTGTAAGAATATAAGTATTTTTGCGTATGAATATTATTATATGTGTATTAGTGTCATATATATGTATTTTATGTATGCTAACATATATATTTTATGTGTATGGATAAGTTATAGAATTATTTCTCGTTATTATTTTCATTAGTCGCACCGCCTACAGTCTTTTCTGTTTTGCCCTAAGGTTGACTGGTAGAGAATGCCTTATGGCATTCATCATCATCATCATCATCATCTCAGCCATAAGACGTCCACTGCTGAACATAGGCCTCCCCTTTAAAAGGGGGGGTTTGCCATACGCGCCACGCTTGGCAGACGGGTTGGCGCGTGCAGTTTTTTTTGTTTATTGTTGTTTAGGCTTTCCGAAGATGCTGCTGCCCATCTCCCGGTATATTCCCTTAGCAGACTCCTACTGCAACCACGGGACGATATGGTGGGGGACAATTCTAAGGCCGGGCACCCCACGGCTAAATTCATTATGGCATTAAGTCCGTCTTTTGTACGAAAAGTTTTCTTATATGCAATAAAGATTAAATAAATAAATAATAAAATTTTGTAATGACGCTTTTCTCAGCACCTGGCCGGAAAAAGCGTGGGACCGAGAGTTGTGGAAGTCAGCGGGAGAGGCCTTTGCCCAGCAGTGGAACACTACTTGAGGATAATAAAAAAAAAAAAAATATGAGTCGAGAATATTTATTTAAAATCGTCAAGTTTTATTACATTGCTAAGATCGGCGAAATTCATGACTCATGTACAGTCAGCAGCAGAAGTCACTAAACGGCTGGTGATCAAAATTACCTGAACATGACTTTATTGTAAAGCAAACAATACAGTGTCTAAACTGTCTAAGCAATACGTATTGTGTGTTTAAATGAGTTTTTCCATCATCTGGTTTGTTGCAAACTGTAATAGCTACCCAAATACTACAGAATGTGATAATTTATATATTTTAAGCACCAGATAAGTGTGTTGGCGTCAGCTGTAAGCTTTTATGGAGATTAAATAAAAATAAAGAATAATAAAGAATAAAGCTAAATTAGGTACCTACCTAAGCAGAATGAGGGTTTCCTGAAATCCAGGTGGCGGCACTGTGACGAGAGGTCTTTTTCACAGCAGCTGTCAAAATCCACCAATAAAAGAAATGTGTTTAAACATGATTGGTGGATTATGACTGCTGCGTCAGCTGGACCTCTCGTCACGGTGCTGCAATCTGGTGAAAAATCGATTCAGGAAACCCGTAGTACATGAATGTTTTTTTTTCACCCAAATGGGTTAAATATATTTTTGCCTTTAACTTTATTCTATGATAAATTGACAATCCATGAATAACTTAGTAACAAAATTTATTTATTTACATTATTTATTTAGTTATAAATAAACATAGCCTTACAGCTAAGCGCCAGTGCGCTGTATAGTGGAACATTAGATTAAATAGAAATTAAATTAATTAAACATTAAATTAAATTAATTAGGCAGAGCTTCACAGAAACGTAACATAAAGATGTTTTCACGCCACCTGCTCGGAAATGTGGCAAAAGAAGATCAAAATCCAAGCTGGAAAGTAAGCAATTGCTGTAGCATCTGAGCAACCACTACAAGAATTGCTATTTTGCAGCAATGAAATGTCATAGTAGAAAAGTAAAATCCAGATGTCATTGCATTGGACCCGCCAATGAGAATCATTTAAAACATTAAAAAGGTCTTTTTTTGGCACCACTTTTTCATTCTAAAATAAAATAAGGTTGTTTATCGAACCAATTTACTTGTTTAAAAAAAAGAAACGTCAAAATCATTCAGATCACCCTTAAGGCGTTTTTACCTTTTTAACCGTTTGTGGTTTTCTATCAAAAAGTGGGTAAGGAGTGAACCGGCTATTAGACATGGCAACTTGCAGGGCCCAATCTGTTGTGTACCCTGCCTCTCCCTCCTTCAGCTCCCTACGGGCCCTACCTTTAATTATACCTACCAACCTGACAGATTGGGCCCTGCAGGTTGCAATGTCTAATAGCCGTTTGAGTCGGATTGAAGCAAACATCGTAAAACGCTTCTTAAAAGTGAAAAAAAAGTAATAAAGGTGGAGCGAGAAAAATACATATTCAATTGGATAATGTTTCACTGAAAAAGAAGAAAGTTGTATTTATGCAGTAAAAATGAGTTCAATAAGTGTAGAAAATGTTATTAATACGCTGGCGCTCACCGAAATTCAAGAAACTGCACAGGCGTAGAAATTTGTTACCAGTGAAATCGCGTCCTAAATAAGAAGGCCCATGAACAGTGATATTTTGTATACAATATAATATCCGACGAACAATTCATATTATGGAAGGATGGTGAAAAGAAGCATTTATTTGCAGAAAGTTACATGCTCGTTTACTTTATCGTGCTTGTGAAAAGCATAATTATGAACCGTCAATATACCTATAAATAGTATTAAAGTGTTTGTATATGCCAATTAATTTTTTATTTTATTTCCTCACAGTAGTCGTGAAAAGCACTATGTAATGTCTCGGCCGAAAGCGCTATAGGTGGACTCGTATCTTCGAGGGCCTCCCCTGGCGGGTCGGCCCTCGAACTAACTCGATCCACCTATAGCTTACTTTCCAGCCTCTACAACAATATACTATTAACTTAGTGCGTTTGTCCGCAAACAAGTCACAGTCTGGTGCAAAGTTTAAATAATACTTAAATACAAAAAAAATATTAAGAAATCAACGCGGCAACGTTCATCCCACAATATCCTTTTACGGGTAAAATAGACCCCTAACTTCATAACATTATGACTCCACAGATTACAAAAAAGCTTCTATTTAATATTTCCCATCTTTCCCCATTTTTTCCCAAGCCGTCGGCGCGTGTGCACAGATAATATATAAGATAGCATCACCGTGGGTTGACGTATCGGTTTTTTTAGGGTTTCGTTAGGCAGCTGTTAGACCGACGGCGGGAAGAAAACAAGGGAAAAATGTGACGTAAAATGTCATTGTCGGTTGTTAATAGAGTTCATTTCTAAATGAATTATTATGGCAGTAACGCCTTGTTGACGACCGACAATAATGTACCTTTTCTTTGAAAATGCCACAATTAATTTTCAAAACTATCTCTAGACTAGTGTCTACGCCATTACGTGGGAATAGGTTGTCAAGCGTACCCCATGCCGGGACAAACAGGGGGAAGAAGTCAAAGAGTCGCGAGTTCGAGTATCATCCGAGGCAGTGGATTTTTATATTTTTCCTTAATTTCTAAAAATTGTGGCATCTATAAATAGCAGCGTTCTCCTTGTTACAAAATTTTAAATGAATTTAGTACAGAAAAAGTTGATAAAGTCAATACTTACTTGCTATATTTAAACGATTAAATAAAAAAATATATTGGACAATTTTACACTAATCGACTTAGTCCCGAAATAAGCCAACTATAGTCTGGCTGGCCAAAAAGTGCAGTAACAGTGGAAGTAATGAGCTATACTCGTCCCTTTTGTAGTAGCGAGGGTACTAGCGTAAGAAAGAGATAGTATCATTCTCTCTGTCTATGCTTGAAGTAAAACCAACCCTGGCCAGACTATAAGCTCAATATTGTTCTAACTTCAAAATTCCGGAATAGGCCATACAATCCAATTCCGGAGTTGTAAGCCCTACTTGTATGGGTACTAGGCGAAGATATTCGCTGTGTGCATGATTGTGGCGCCATCTCTTGGGCAGGTGCTCATCCCTTTTTTTTCTTTTTTATAAATAGGTTGTACGTTTTGCTTATATGAAATGTCACTGGCTGATTCACTATTTTGGCAGCAGACAGGGGATTTTGCAGTTTCATTTCTTGTTACATTGTGCACTGCAATCGTTCTCGTTACCCCCACACTGCACTTCGCACATAGCGAATACCGGGTGTTTCATATAAAACTAGCAATAAATTAAAACGTAGATTGTGATTATAATTTGTCCTAAAATTATCAAAGCAGTAAGTACAAATATGATAGCTTACAGAAATCATAAATATCTAGCTTTATGATATTATCAGCTAAGAGTTAGTGTCACGTTGTATCGTGTACAGTCAGCCACATAAGTGCCGAAGCAAGTGAGGTGTTTAAAAATCTTGACTCTTACTGTCTTAACAATAAAGTCGTGTCAAGCTCATTTTGTACAACCCCTCCGTTTAGCTACTTCTGCTGCTGACTGTACCTTTATAGGTATAGATGAATTATCGAGAGCGTGGAATTGCATATGTAGTAGTATTGTTTGTTTACAGGCATTCTATATTTGAATCAGCACACAAAGAGGCACCACTACATATGCAATTCCACGCTCTCGATAATTCAACTATATTGGAGTCGTGATAGAACTTTAAAATTGACATTTACGTGCTCTTAGATTCTAGAAGTAATTAAAACACTAACATAAATTAAATTAATGACACTATGTATATAGATAAAATCTATCGGAAAATAGAAAAATAATATTTAGGTATTTGCTTAGGTATAGTTATGATTAGATAGTTGAAATGTTTTATTGATAGGTACAAGAATATAATTCAAATATAAATTAGACTTATAAATAAAATTTAACTAAAAACTAGAACTTAAAATAAAAAAAATACCCCTTAGGCATAGTGCCGAGCATGCCGGCAGCATTTCCCTGCTGTATCGTAATCTAATGCCTAGTTAATTAAATTATTCTATAATCCTAATGCCTAAGCTTAAGCCTTCCCATTTTTTCTCTATTTGACCATATGGTATTTTTCCATAAGTTTAAAATGGAACCATGTCGATCCACCATATTTCTTTCGGCCTAGAGGCGTAAAGTATCGTCCAGAAGAAAATTCTATATACCGGGTGTACAATCCAAATGGGTCAGTATGGAGAAGTCGCAAACTATGGGAGATAGCGAGATCTGTTCTTAGGAACCATGACGTCGATTTTAGATTTAATAATAATTACATTCAAACTTTTTTATTAACTCTCATACATAACCGGGAATCGAACCTGGTCAAAATCAATGTGTATAAATTCTGCAAGTCGCAAGAAGCACAACACTAATGGAATCTTGTTTAAATAATTGAAAGAAAAACCCACCAATAAGATAATTATTTTATTTCAGTAAATGTTCAAAAAGACCAGGTTCGATTCCCGGTTATGTATGAGAGTTAATAAAAAAGTTTGAATGTAATTATTATTAAATCTAAAATCCACGTCATGGTTCCTAAGAACAGATCTCGCTATCTCTCATATTTTCCGACTTCTCCATACTGACGCATTTGGATTGTACACCCGGTATATTTAAGGGCCTTGAAGAAACTACTAAAGTTTAGCAGCGACATCTAGATTGTAATGTAGGAACTATATCGATGATTTAGCTGAAATATGAGTTACCATTCCTGCCTTTATGTGATATTTACAAAGCAGAAGTTGCTTCTCTGAATAAATACTGAGTCGTTCAAACTCTGTGAGTTTGAACTGCATCTACGTGAAAACTAGTTAGTATTGAGACACCCTGTATACATAAAAACAAAACTAAAACTGACATATCTAGTACTCAAAACGTAAAAGCACCAAGTTATAAATGAACTCCTGCAAACTAAAAGCAAAGAAATCACACTTATTACCGCACTTTAAAGTTCAAAATCGCTGTAACCGCAACTGGCACTGGTAGAATAATTCGGTAAACTTCGTCAACTTTCGTAAACTTTCGGAAATCAGTTCCGCAAGTTGCCGAAGCGGTCTCAAGATGTCAACTCGGGAACTCAATGGACACTACTAATATACAGCGCTGCAAAGTTTGTGTTTTCAGGTGGCCAAATTTGGAACTAGCCTGGCCACGTACTCATTTTCGGAGTTATATTTAGAAGTGGCGACTCTTCAGGCGACGGGATAAGTTTGCAAATACTTCCTGCTCTCCAAAACCAAAAGGTCTCATATATCTAACAAACTCTATTAGTTTTAAGACCTTTCGTGTGAACGCAAGTGCCCGTAATCAAAAGAGCGTAAGTTACTAGGGTTTTCTACTATCTTCGTACGTTTTATATAATGTTGAAGTTTCGTGGACAGACTTCTGATGTTCTTCAAGTGAGATTAACTGTTATCAGTAGCCGTGTTGGGGCTAGCAGTTAGTAGTAATGGTAATTAGCTGAAACCGGTAATAACTGAAGCTAGTGTTAAAATAACCGTTAAATTTAATATTTTCGGAGGGTAGTTTTTATGGTATAATCAGCTTAGGTGAAGCGTTATGCAGATTTTAAAACTTAATTCATCGAGGATATACATTTTAGGGTAATTCTTGGGAATCGTATTATTCATATACATTCCATGAAATGAAATGAAATGAAAAATATTTTTACGTCACTCTGGGTGCTAAGTGAGATTTACCGCCCTTCACTTGACACCCACGAGAAGACGTAATATTACATTGTGTATCAAGGGCGGTAAACATCGGCTTCGGGCTTAATTCACACGAGTTCGTAATTCCTGTACCGCCCGTGGTACACACAATGTTTTTCATCACACTTGTGAGGAAAAATAAACAAAATTCTCCTTAATTTTGTACCTTTATTGCGTGGCAATAAGTGGCAGTTTAGTGTTGGTACGGTATAGTGGCCGCGCGCCGCCCCCCGCGCTCCGGCACCGCGAGTGCCCGCCGGCCCCAGACGAGACAGAGATGTAACGTGCATTACCGCCCTAGGTCGTATTGAAGGATCTACGGTTCGCGACGCTTGCGTGTAACAACAGCGTTTACGAGCAAGTGTGATGAAAAATTATGTACGCACCACGGGCGGTAATAAGGAAGGTCTCAGATCGCTTGTTTACAAATACCCGCGATCTGAGCCATTCTTTATTTTACCGCCCTAGGTACGTAATGTACTAAGTCAGTGAATGCAAAGAGAATGACGTATATTTTATACCTCGCTTAACTACCAGTCCTAGGCATGCGGTTAAAAATTTACTATAAATACTAATTCCCTCAGTAGTCACTACAATTCTATTAGACTAAGAATCGCTTTTCAAACATTTAGCGATGCAATTTGATGGGCAATTTTAGTATGAGTTGAAAACACTGCAGTGCAATAAAACGTACTTGCAATCGAACGGTATTGTGCCTCTAAACCAACTAGCTCCTCGCTCGGCTTGTACACTGGCGAGATAAAACGGTCATGGAGACAAGAAAGGCACAGGCATCTTATTAGGGTTCCGTAGCCAACATGGCAAAAACGGAACCTTATAGTTTCGTCATGTCCATCTTTCCGTCCGTCCGTATAGTATAATTTACCTATTATGACCTAGTGTATTGTGTATGCCGCAGATGCCACTACTTAATTTTGTACTAACTACTTAACTAAATCACATAAATCAATAGGTATAACAAAATATAATTAAGGTATATGTAAACATTTTATGACTACTTGAATTTTTTCAGAAATAATGCTTCGATATTCTAAAAATTGTGTCCTTTAAATTTCTAACCATGATGCCTTAATATTTACCTGTTTTCTACCAAAATTGTTCAGAACATTATACGTCCAGCCATTTATGAATTATCTCCAAAAAAAATCTTCTTTAAGCAGCATTCTTCAATGACCTTCGGTATTATTTTTTTCTTATTCCATTGAAGACACCCTCCATTATGTGTGGTTCGACACACACGTGGCCGATTTTTTGTTACAACTACTTATTGGTCGCCATCAGATATATCGGAGCGGCCAGGGTGGTCACAAATATCTGAACAACGCCTATATTGTCACGCCGATAGAGTGCATGTTCAGATATTTTTGAGTACCCTGGCTGCTCCGATATTTGATAGTGGCCTTGATATTGAAGCTTGTTTTACCGTCAGTGTGCACTCGCCCATACTAAAGGGATTAGAAGCATCGAGCTACGATGCTCGCGTGTTTGCGCCGGAGCGTTAAACTGCACCGAAGTTTACAGTTACATGTTTACAGTTTACAAGTTTACACGAGTTGTAAACTTGTGCGATGTGCTTGAAACAACGAGATAATCAGTTACCTAATTTAGTTCGTGACGACTTTGTAACTACGGATAACCGGTTGATAGGCTAAAGGGCAATTTTTGACATTCTGACGCTCTATGGCACTTCTTCTCTCAGAAACGATGAAATAGCATTCTAAGGGGGCCCACCGACTACCAGTCCAACTGACGATATCGGCCTGCCAGTTAGAACAAAAAATTGACAGCTCCGATCAACTGTCAGGCCAATATCGTAAGGCCGACTGATAGTGGGTGGGCCCCATAAGAACAGCGAACTTCATGTGATAATAAAATTTGAATAACTTTTCTTTCGATCACATGATAGTAAAAAAAATAACCCATTTTTATGTGTTTGTAGGTATTGCACCCTGGAAATAATATATATTAATAAAGAGAGATGGCAGGACGACCTGGATGCCTTTTGTAGCGACTGGCGGGAACATGCACCAGGCCGTGACGAGTGGCGGAAAAAGGGGAGGCCTTTGCCCAGCAGTGGGACACAACATAGGCTATATAAAAAAAGAGAGAAGACCAAGACGTGCGTTTCTAGAGCAAGCCAAAGAAAAAGCCAACATTATGACGTATCAAGAGCTAAAAACATTAGCGGAGAACAGGACAGAATGGCGATTACTGCACCGACAAGAGCAAGGCTCTTAAAATTATGATGATGAAAGATTGGTATTGATAGTAAAGCTGACATTATAAACAAATATATTATGAGATCTTACACAAATCGGTCTAGTCACAAAAAGAAAGCTAATGATATATATTTTGATTTTCTAAAGAAAATTTACAGTAAAAGTAGTACATAGCACACAGATCAGCAAAATCACTTTTAAAAATGAGATAGGTAGGTCCCTGTTATTAAAGGATAATTATGACTACAATTCTACATTAAAATATTTTCGTTAAAGTATTATGGAGCCATTATCTACGATCGACGGAGAATACCTACAATTAAATTCAATTAGCAAGTGGTTATATAATAATTATCTTTACTAATAATAATGTTTCATGTGTGTTAGGATAGGTGTTTAAATATCAGACCTCATTGGAGGTAAAAATGAGGTAATAGTCTTGCATTGGCGAGTGTAGGTACTGGTAAAGTGTATTACTTGCTCGTATTATGTCTAACCATGAGGTAAATACAACGGGCTTCACAGTATTTATTTTATTAGCATACCCCGGGGTTTTCGGTGCGGGAATGATTTCGTGTATTTATAACTTTGTTTATTGTAAAGTAATTACCAAACTATGAATTAAACGTAGGTAGTAAGGTCCAATTGTGCTTAGAAATGTTGAATTAGTATCGTTTTTTACAGTTTTTACCTGTTATTTGGCTAGTGTATAACATTCCCGCACCGAAAACCCGGGGGTATGTCTATTAGTAGTAGTAAACTCTAGAATTGTTAGAGTACCTACTACTAGTATTAAATTTATGAAAGAGATAAAGTTTCCAGTGTCGATTTTAGCATATATCAAAATGAGTTTTGAGGTAAAGTTATTCAAGCCCTATTAAGTGCTTCCTTTTATTAACCACTGATAAAAAGAGAGGTGTCATAAATATGATCACTCTGTGTACTTATCTGTCTGAGGCACCCAAGCTCTTGAACGGGTGAACCGAATTTAATGCGGTTTCTTATTCGAGAAATTCTTTGCGATGGTTCTCAGACACGTTTTATCAAAAGGAAAACCGTTTCACTTAGCTACACGACTAGTCTTCTTTAACCTTCATCACACTGCATCAAATATATGGAACATCGCGCATTGCAACTTTCCATGCCTTAGTTGTAACCTCAAATGAGGTAACTCAACCTACCTTTCCCATCACTACCTACTAAGTGCATTATTTCGTATTAGCACGTAATTATTCCCACTCAGTAAACTGGCAACTTTAATAGTCGACTGCGTTCGGAACAATCGAGTCATAATGATGACTAGATAGCCTATGGGCTATCTGATGGTACGGGCTAGTGGACTGTGGTTGGCTGTAAAAAATACGAGTACTACTTCCGTTTTGTTGCGTAATAAAAGATTGAATGTGTAAATTGTTGCGATGAAACGGAGGGACCTAGATAGGTGTGGCGACGCGTCAAAGTTGAAAGTAAGGCCTGTCAGTTAGAACCAAAATTTGCCGGCTCCGAAAAACTGACAGGCCGATATCGTCAGGTGGACTGATAGCCGGTGGCCGCCCTAACATGCATGCATGCCCTATTATGCAATCTGTTGTTATTGTTATACAAGGTATAACAAAAATACTGGTGATTTTAAGGGCATGATTAATATCGTATTCTAATTATGAAATACGAAGAAAAAAAGTTTTTGTAGCGAAAAAAATTTTGGGTGAGGGTTAACCGGCTGGGACGACGTGTCTCATACAAATACTGGCTTGCAAGATTTTTTAGAACAAATTAACTGACAAACAATCTGTAAGTTAAATAGAAGCTCGTACAATCATATCTGAAAATATGGATATATTTAATGTGACAAAAATATGTAGCCACGTCTTTATTACCTACCAAAGCGTAAAGTGGATAATTTTTTTGTCACAGCAAATATATCCATATTTTTAGACGTGACCGCTAATTAAAAAGCTAATTTTCACACGTGTATTCTGAGTTTCCTTGATCTATATCTTTCATACTCGTATTTTATAAACTAAATGCATTATATTATACACTAACTAACCCATCTGTTAACTATATTAGCAAACTTATCATCACCTTTCAATTTTAAAACGGCATAACCACCTTATGTTTCTAATGTTCATACAACCTTTTTCTATGAAATAATAAAACTGTATCTAACATGCAAGGTCAGGACTGGCACTGAATTTGCATTGGACAGAAACCAGTACAACCTGGACCATGAGTTCTATAACAACTAAAACATGTAGGTGACAAACAACTCAAACAAGCATATAGCCCGCTTATCGGTAGCCAAAGGTTGCTCGGAAATTCAGCAGTTTCAAGAGCGTAAGTAGGCTCACTACTACTACTTTTTCGAAGAACTCCATACTATATGCTGAACGGCCTCCTAGCCTAGTGGGTAGTGACCCTGCTTATGAAGCAGGAGGTCCCAGGTTCGAATCCTGATCAGGGCATTTATTTGTGTGTTTATCACTGATATTTGTTTCTGAGTTATGGATGTTTTCTATGTATTTAAGTATTTATCTATATCTTTAGGTATTTATTATATATGTTGTCGCCTAGTACCCACAACACAAGCCACTGTGGGACTGGGTCGATTTGTGTAAGATTGTCCCATTATATTTATTTATTTATGTAGACCTCCGAGAAACCTTGAATAACTTCCTAAGTACGCGATTTTAGACGTTTTTTTTCCGCAAAAGAACTTGAAAGGAAAATACCTGGTTTGATTTTAATTTGATGTTATACGGCATTCGACCTATCAAGAGTGATGCGCGGTTTTTGTTACTAACTTAATTACAAATTAATTAAATTATAGGTGCCAAATAGATTGCTTAACATCAATACGATAGGTACGACAAATGTTTTAATAACATTGGTGCTTTTGGTAGTCAGAATCACAATTTCTTTAGATTTTCACTTTGACGAAAAAATTAAATTACTCTTACAATAGACTAGTGGAGCTGTGAATCTCACGACCATAGATTTTAAAATATTATAAATAAATGACTATGACTATGACTATGATTGATCAGATGTATGGCTCCAACATTTTGATAAATATGCAATATATTAGCAAACTTACAATGGTATTAAGCGCCATAAACCAATGGCGCTTAAGTCTTTTGTCCCCATTTCCACCATTTTGACCATTTTCAAAAATGAAGAAATAAAAAATTTGTCTAACTACAGAACCTCACAAAACACGGTTGAGAAAGAACAGAAATACACAACATTTTGCCCAAGCAGACACGGAGACTTTCTCCATCCCCCGGCCAATTAAGATTTTAATAACAAAACTGGACACAGCAAAGCTAAAAGTCACTCGTATACTGGTTCACGTGTTGTAAAGCATTGCTAACAATCCCTGATACGAGTATCAATGTCAAGGTAATCTCTTTGTTAGATAAAGTCCTTGCAGAATTTGTTACAAGGGTGCAATACTCATCTTCCGTTATTACTTCTTTGTTCCTGAAACGTAGTTTAGTACAGATAGCCGGAAGGTAATACCAGAGACTATAGAGATATAGACGACCACAGCCTCAGAACTTTTTTAAGCTCATGTCGATTGCGCCATCTATGTCAAAGTCCCCTAAAGATACCGAATATGTAAGAGAAATGTCACCTGCACTGCTACTCCACCTATTTAGTAACAAATAGCGTACTAGTAGTACACTAGTAGCTACTATAGTAGCCCTCAACCAATGTGACGACCGGGGCCATAAAACCCTTGAACTCGCGTTATCAGTTATCCATTGTGTTGCATTGTGGACTTTTATGGCCCCGGTCGTCACATTGGTTGAGGGCTACTAGAGGGTGGAGTAGCAGTGCAGGTGACATTTCTGTTACATATTCGGTATCTTTAGGGGACTTTGACATAGATGGCGCAATCGACATGAGTTTAAAAAAGTTTTTAGGCTGTCGTCGTCTATATCTCTATAATCTCTGGTAATACCTACCCATGAACAAAGGGTTTAATTTAACTAAACTCAAAACTAAGTCAGTAGCTCATTATTATATTGAGGTGACGATACTAAGAAATAATGTTTTCACCTCAGCAGCTCGAACAAGCCTTCTTCCCTGCGAAACAACAGTGACGAAAATGCGACTTTCATTACTCCCTGGAGTGACGAAAGTGCGCACTTTCGTCACTCTCTGGAGTGAAAAGATTTTTCGCAGGGAAGGAGGCTTGTTCGTAAATTCAGACACCCGGCAGCTATTAATCGGAAGAGACAAAAGAATCCAAATCACCGAAGGACTCAGTCTGAGGAATTAAATGGCACGGGCTAGAGTATGAACTCGAGACCTCAGAATTGGAAGTCGGCCGTCTAAGCTGCGACCGCTTACGCACAAATATGATGATCCATTTTTTACGATAAGTATAGCGCATTAATACATATCTAAAACATGTGTCCAATGACGTGACTGATTTGATAATAAACAAAGAAACAAAAAATGGTACCAAAATCTTCCATCTTTATATTTGTAACATAATACCAATGGCGAATACAATCAGCACTGTTTTTGCTATTAACAGAGACAATTTAATAATATCGACTGTCAATCCGCGTACAATACCACTTTTGTTAAGACTTCAATTTATGGCAACAATTAAATTTTAGCCAATTAATATGTTTTAGACAATAGATATACTCGTATTTTGGACACATGGATAAATTTAGGGGGATAAATTAGAGAAATAAATGCAAAGTAGTACCTGCATTATAACTTTTAACAAATCAAACAAAAGAGCTGATTGTGGTAGCGTCACATAGTTTGAAGATAAGTAGTTTTGACGTTATAAAAAAAGCTAAAAGTTGCAACCATTAATAATGTTTTTTGTATAAACGTATAATTTCAAATTGAATTTTCACTTTCTAAAAAATACTGATTTTCAGTTTACGTCAAAGATATCTTTACATTTTAGCACCTCATTACAGTGGAGTAAGGTGATAAAGTATAATCATGTTATCTTTGACGTTGACTGTACCTATTTCAAGTAGGGAAGATTTTATTTTAATTATACAGGGTGTAACAAAAATACTGGTGATCCGTTTAAGGGCATAATTGGTATCGTATTACGAGTACGAACAAGTAGGACAAAGAATGTTTGGACACGAAAAAGTTTTTTTTGTATGGTACATGTTGTTCCTAGCTGGCCAACCCTCCATACAAAACCAATTTTTTGCGAGGAAAAATATTTTTTTTTTACTTTTTCATAATAAGAATACGATACCAATTATGCCCTTAAAAGGATCACCACCATTTTTGTTACACCTTGTATATGATAGGATGAAAATGCCAGTCCTTATTGTTCACTAGTATCTGCTACTGCGTATATTTGGAGACATATGAGGGCATTTTTTCTTATCGCCTACATGAGCCAACGACGTAATACGTCAGTTGGAACTTGTTCAAACGATTTATATGTAAAGTCAATTGATAGAGCGTATTTTAGCAGATACATGAATTATGTTGGTCTTTGGGTGTAAATTATAAGCGATAGCGGAAATCAATACTAAAAGGATTGAAGTTTGTCTGGTACACTGAAAAAATGAAACAGCTAGAAATAAAAAAGTTTTTGCTATTTACAACCAAGTGACTTGCTTCGCATGGAGCCTGCAAAGTTCGTTGCTAAAATCAAAGAAGTCAACTTTGCTAACGTATGTATGTAAAACTATACTATTAAATATGTTAAAAATAAATGAAGGGTACACGGAAAGAACGTGTCTAGTCAGTTTGACAACATTTTGAGTTATAGCGGTTTTAAAGTTCGGAACGATTCAATTAACCATACTATTTTCGTAACTAGATGGTTTTTATGAATTAAAAAGTGGATTTATGTTAAAAATTCCAGCTGTTACAGAAGTTGTTGCTAATAGTTCATTGCAAGCTCTACATTTTGATACAAAAATCTCATTTTACGAAAAAAGGGACTAGACATGTTCTTTCCGTGTACCCTTCAAATAAGGGAATCAGATAAGGCTTATATTTATTGTTATTTGGATTCAAATTAGTTAGTGTAATTTTTTTGTGTATTTCTTTATTTGGTATCCTGCCTTTTCGCTGAAAATTGTATTGCCGAATTTCATTTGCCAACCAACTTTTTGCAGAAGTTTCATTTGGCCGAATAACTTTTACCAAATAATTATTTCGCAACCATTTCATTTCCCAACCCCATAGTTGGGAAATGAAAATTGCCTACTAGGTTGGGTTAGGTTAGGTTGAATTATGTAAGGTTGAGAAATGAAATTCGGCCAAATGAAACTTCTGCGAAAAGTTGGTTGGCAAGTGAAATTTGGCAATATGATTTTCGGCGAAAAGGCAGAGAACACTTTATTTTGAGGAGTGCAATAAAGAGTTTTTATGTCTATATTATGTTATGTTAATTGGTGCGTGTGGACAATGTAGTAGAATGTTTTTTTTTAAATAAAAAATTACATTGTTAAGTAGAGTACTCACAACATAAGCCTTAATGACGTTACTACGGGGACTAGGTCGATAAGTGTAAAATAATCCATTAATATTTAATAAGATATAAAAAATTACGTGAATAAAAAAATTACCTAAATTCGCTAGCTCTTATAACTTAAAGCACCAGTTCTCATTATCATACGCAAATGTACTTCAGATAGCGTCACATTGTTCATAGAGGAAGTCATTTAAATTAGTAAGTTAAATTGTATGGTTTCATACAAATTATATTGCGCACAGCGCTGAGCCTAGTTGTTTGTAGGCTGCGTCTTCTTTGATCATGAAAATTAGAATGTATTATACCAAAAGACTGATTTTCGTTGTGGTAGGGGCAGCAATGTGGTAGCAGAACATTCTCAAATTTCCCGATAATAACTGAAAAATTTGATGAGATTTTCTTCTCGTTTATATTGGTGACAATGTTGACATTAGATGATTATCTATGTCTGTTGTCAAAAAGTACTCCTTGCCAGTAAAATAAGTTGGTACCACTGAAATTCCGCAACATGGCGAGGGCCAAATAGAACGAGCTTTACTTGATGATTTATTCATATATATTTGTTTAATTTGATACACTCAACAAACAAGATTCAAATTTCTATAATCATTAACAAAAATCTTTGTACCTACACCGACAGATAGCAGCAGAAGTGTATCCATGTTGCCATTTTATCGCCTATCATGCGTCCCTTTCGCTACATACTTGTTAGAACATGATATGGTGACAGGCGATGAAAACCCGACCATATTAGGATAGCAGGAATTGCCAAGAAAATACCCAAGTGTCAAGATCACTTCTCCCTGTTAGCCACTTGTCTCACAAATTGTATTTTTATACTCGGCGACTGTAATACTCGAATTGAGATTGTGGTGGCGGAACTACTAGCGCATACTTTTTGATAGAGCTTGTATGGTCGCATATTGTAGCATCCATAACAATCACAGAAAGGATTTCCATACAATATTGTGAAACTGTTGTCGGGCCCCGCATTGCGTGTCGCCGCCGGCACAATCCACCGGGAGATCGAACGTTACGAGATTACATAGAAGCAGTAGGTTGTGCACGGCTTTCGTCGAACTCAATTCTTACCGGCTTGCTTAAGCACTCGTATAAAAACTATTGTGTGCAACGGTACATAATAAGGGTGCTTAAAATTCTCGGGTCTGTTTTTACAAAATTCGGCTTCGCCTCATTTTGTAACTTCGACCCTCGAATCTTAAGAACCCTCATTATGTAACTGTTGCACAAAATACTATTTAAATCCACTAATAGATTTAGATAAAGGTCACTGACCGCACAAACAACCTGTGTTACAAATTCAAATTCCGAATACAAATCAAAGGCCTTTGACCACATTCCGTGATTTTATCAAAAATATTCGAAACAAAGGTTTTAAAACTCCACTAGTTTATCCATTCGCATTATATTTAACAAAAGTAGTCCTTCTATCCTTTGTAGAAGGTTTAAATATGCTTGCATCTTAAAACAGTATAATTAGTTCTCAGCTACGTTACCAAAAAATATCAAACGCGTATTTTGTTTTTTGACAATAAAAATTATACCGGCTAAGAGCATGTCGGGCCATGCTAAGTGTAGCCGTTGTTTCCGGCCTGTTACAACAAAGCCGTGCAAAAGGTCGTTTACTAAGGGATATTTTGGCGGCGCTTGCGTCCTTTCACTATGCTATCACTCAAAAACGGCTCCACCAATTTTATTCAATACCTATACTTTTAGCTGAAGATACTATATCAGGCCTCACTTCCGTTATTAAATTTTTTTACTAGCTTTTGCCCGCGACTTCGTCTGCGTGGAATTAGTAATCCCCTTAAAGAATGACTTCTGTATATCAATTATTGTATATCCTTCCCCAGAGCTCAAACTATTTCCAGCGTTCAGCGGTTATTGATTTCTCATACAAACTTCCAACCCACTTTTCACCCCCTCTAGGGTTGATTTTCGAGATGAAAACTATCTTATGTCGTTTCTCGGGACTCAAATTATCTCCATACTAATTTTCATCTAAATTGGTTGAGCGGTTAAACGTTCTCCATACAAACTTTCAACCCCCTTTTCACCCCCTCCAGGGTTGATTTTCGGGATGAAAACTATCTTATGTCCTTTCCTGGGACTCAAACTATGTCTACACTAAATGACATTAAAAACCGTTCAGCCGTTATCATGTGATGCGCGGTTAAATAAACATACAAACAGACAAAAATTCTAAAAACTGTTGGAACGTGTTCTGTTATCGATTCTAAGTATCCCCAGCCATTTTTTTTTCGAATATCTTCCATGTACAGACTTTCGACCCTCTTCAACTTTATTATATGTATAGATTTTTGAACCCACGGTTCAAAAGTTAGATGCGGGGGACACCCTTATTTGAATCAGAATCAGAATCAGAATCAATTGTTTTATTCGTGATAAACCTAAATTACATACAAAAGTATAAAGAAAAACAGTATAAATTCAGAACAATCCTGAGTTTACCACGAAATGGGCCCGCCTCAGCATAATGCTGACCCGGAAGCCAGCCATCCAGCGCTGATCTTCCGGCGGAACCATTTGTGAGAGTCACGATCCCTATACGTATTTGAACTTACACAGCTATTATTTTTGAAACTATTACTTTTATCCAGAAAAAAAATACTATTCTTTTTGCAAGAACTATCCAAAAATCCCACCAACGGACGGACATGGCGAAACTATAAGGGTTCCTTGTTGACTACGGAACTAAAAAATGGAGACAAAACCCATAACATTTCCGCGTTATGTCAATGCGACACGTTTTAGCACGGCGTGACGTCACTCCCGAATTTTGACAGCCTTAATTTTGTAATTTTTTACTTGAAAGACACACAACAATTGAGGATAACAATAAAATCAAGTTTGTTTTTCTTTCTGATACCATCAACTCTCCTATTGTTTCTCCCGACCTTTTGCTACAGCTCAAATTGAGACGTTCCGCTCGGCAACCTTACGCCATGAATAGGCGTAAGGCGTAAGCACTAGTTATACCTAATGGCTCCTCTATATGACGGGCCATCATAGGGACGCAGCTATACGACGGAACGAGATGGCAATATCGTTAGCTCCCTCTAACGCATAGCTGCCTCCCTATGATGGCCCATCATGTAGAGGTGCCATCAGAAACAACCGCCTGACCTTCCTAAAGAAAGGGAATCTAGTATAGGCCTTAAAATGAAAAAAAAGGAATTATAAAATTAGAATAGGATTGGAGGCCAATTTTTGACTTTCGAGCGCCCGAATTCAAAAAGTTTTTGCTCGAAAATAATCGCACACAAAAGCTTCCAGCTATTTTTTTCGATGAAATTAATAGTTTAAATACTCATGATTTAAAATTTCTATCGGTGTTATTTTAAAACATAATTTCATCGTTTTATTCTGAGTTGTAAATGTCACTTTGGAGTACTCGAATCTCAAAAATCACCCCCCTGGTTGGGATCAAGTCCGGTTTCCTAACAACTTGATAAATATCAAATGATATTTCGTACATAAGTTACGACATAAGTGTATGAGGCGTATTGAACCCAAGACGTCCGGATTGAAAGTTAGATATCTTACCGCCAAGTCACCAGTGTAGAAGATCTTGACATACAAAAGGCGGACTTAATGCCATAATACCATTCAACCTTGGAGCAAAGCTGAGAAATGGTATATAATAGTAGTAAGACTTGAAGTTCTTCACGCGATCATAGTCCTTATATCCTTCTCATAAGGTCTAAATAATCAAGTGTGCCAGTATATATAGTATAACTAGAAATTCTTCCCGTGGTCGGTCCGTTTGTCGCAGATGCCGTACGCTAATTAGTGGATGCCGATGCTCCCTTTGATCTACACGGATTGTGACAACCCTGGAAATAGACGGGCTGGGAGAGACTTGGTTATGATTGTGACAACCCTGATTTACTAAAAGAGGCTCAGTTACATTTTTTTAATGACACAATTATTTGATGACTAATATCCGAGAGACGTAGGCTAGGAACTCGTAATTTCGGAGGGCAGTTCGCAAGGTCCGACATTGTCAGAGTGGTTGGAAAGAACTAGATGCAACAAGCCCAAAAACGTAGAAAATGGCGTGCTTATGAGGAGACCTACTCAACAGTGGGCGAAAAAAGGTTGAAGAAGAAGATTAATTGAGACCTTATTTACAAAAACTTTTCTCAAAAAAAGGATTCTCTTTTTTTTAAGATTTAGGGCCAGTTGCACCAACCACTTTTGACGGACTCATCAGCGTCAACCGGCAGATTACTATGAAAATTTCCATACTATAAGATTTAGCGAACGTTTTAACGGTTACAGACGGTTTGGTGCAACTGACACTTTATGTTTAAAAAAAATAAGTCACGGCGAGTATCTTGGCGGTCATATCATAATATTTCTCGGGTAAGATGTGTAGGGTTAGAAGCGGTGGTAGGTATTTCTTCTCTCGCCGGCATTCATAAGCGCATTGCAATGCGCCTAAATGGAATAATAAATATATCTTTTATATTAATCTCAAGTGTGGACACGGCATCGCTACCATATTTCGTTTAGGTACAGTCGCCATCAAATAACGATTGTACACAATAAAATAACTTTAAACCCATTCATCTCTTTATTTAATACTAGTAGTTCGCCCCGAACTGTGAACTCGCGAATCTTGTGTTTCGGCATAAACGTGCAATAGTAGAAATACCTAATAAAAATAACAAAAATGGGGCCAATGGGGCCAGCCAACCAACAATTTTTCAAATTTGCCCCGCTTTTGTACTGACAGAAATGGTTTGCCAAGCTATATCATTAATTTGTAAATAAATATTAGTATGTTTTTTTCTAAACTAACCATCACGGTGAAACTAACCGTCCGTATTAAATTGTGTGGTTGATGCTCAAAATTTTACCGCGACGAAATCTATTCAGATTTGACAGTTTTTGTCTCATCTAAATTTACATCCACCTCTCACTCTGTTACTTTGACATGTCATTCTCATCTGTAGACACCTAGGTATAGGTTTCGGACACCATCATTAAATCATTCTGCGTCTATGGTAACTCTCTCTAAAGTGTTAATGTCAATTGTCAAAATATTTACACCAAAAGCAAAATATAATTGAAAATATTTTTGAAATCTATTTTATTTTGCTAATTATTATGAAACGGTAAGCAGTTAATAAGTATTTGATAAGAGGGTAAATCAGTACCTTTCGTTTGATACCAAACTCAACCATACTTGCTCGTAAATGTAGCAAATAAGATGACCAACGTAACAAGACCCCTTTCTAAAACCTTTTTAGGCCTTCTAATTTCAGAACCCCCGTCTCAATCCAGCTCATATAGGAACTCGCAAATTTTGTTGGTCTCTGCTACAACCCTAACAAATTTCATAAAGATCAGAAAAACGTTACTAAAGTTCGTCGGACAAACTATGTAAATCAAAAAGCCATCCAAATGCCGACGCATCCCCGTAGCCAGGTGACAGTTGGGTCTGAAGTTGTTTGTAAGAACGAGCTTCGCTTGCGCTCCGCTCGTTCGATGATGAACAAAACGAAATAAGTACAGTCACCGGCAAAAGTATCTTCCTACACGGAGGCCGCAAAAATATGTGTCACACTCGTATGGCCCCACAAATAAGAGCGTGTCACATATTTTTGCGGCCTTCGTGACTGTTGACTGTACTCCTCGACCAAACCACGAGGCCGAAAAAGAAATCACAGTGACGTAGCGTGTGGTTACTGATTACTATGATTAAAAGACTAATGGATTAAAATATTGATGTATTTTAGGCAATAATGCATAATGCCAACGTGACAATAAGTCAAACAGTAATGTTAATGTTTTTTTTTTTCTGGGTTGATGATAAGATTAACTAGGTTTAGTAGAAAATAGTTAGTATCTTTTATTTCTGGATGAAACGTAGAAGTTCAATTGAAATTCATAAAAATAATGTTACTAAACAACTAAAATTATATATCTAAGTTAATATTTAGTAGTAACTAGTAGTCCGCCTCGAACTGAGAACTTCCTTGCAAACGAGTTGACCAGTATAACAAGACCCATGTGATGTTTTTTTCACGCCTTCTAGGTCCACAAACCCTTGATAGATCTTTCTAATATACGAACTCTCAAATTGTATATATGTCTGCTACAATCCCAACCAACTTCATAAAGATCAGAAAAACGTTACTAAAGTTATCGTCGAACAAACTCTCAAAATCAAACAGCCATCGAAATGCCGAGACGTCCCAGTAGCGAGTTGTTTGTAAGAACTCCCTTCGCTTACGCTCCGCTCGTTCGATTGTCTTTGAAAACAATTTTTAAGTACGGTTATCTTTGATTCTTTAGGCCCCATCCATACAAAACTTATCTTTGTCCTAACAAGATGACACCGAAATCGCTCCCATAATGCCCGCTCTAAATTACGCCATGACATAAGGCAATAAAAAATTAGACGGGTTTGGTAACTCCTTAATTATTAATCTAAATATGCTAATTATGTGAAACTGTTTGAGACAATGTTCTTTATGGACGCGGCGACAGGTTGACTTCAAAGGAGATTCCTGCGTTTTTCTATGGAATTTAGTAGGCAAGTGTGTCCACGGTATTAAGTAGTTATTTGTTGCGATGCGACTATTTCATATGTAATCGGATGAATTAATAATGTAAAGAAAGAAATTTATATTTTTTTCAATTTTTTTTTTCCTATATCATGTTTATTACAATAGTCGAATTTTAATACTCATTAATAATTATTTGATCCACAATTTCATAATCCGCGCCGCAGGCTTCGTAAGACAGATACAAAAATAGGTCAACAACAGGCTTCGTCACATAACAATCAAACTTTACAAGATGAAATCCGCCACAGGCTTTGTCAATAACACTGTGTGTGTACTTAACACACTAATCCCGAATTTTAATTGTGATTAACTAATTTAATAATCAGGATAGGGCATTGTTAAAACTACTTCAACTCAAAGAAGAAGAAAAAAAAAAGAAATAAGAAAAAAGAAAAAAAGAAGAAAAAGAGTAAAATGTACGCACTTAACATGTACTGTCCAACTGTATTTATCACTACATTTGCAAATAAATATTTGATTGATTGATTGATTACTATCTATAGATACATTACAGAGGCCTATAAAAAGAGCAGAAAGAATTTTGTTTTAAAGCCTTGTCGACCCCTGTTAGTAACATCTTTCAAAGCGTTTAAGGGACTTTGAAAAATTATAGGTTTTTCAAACGCTCTAGTGACTAAACGGGATAAGGGACTGAATTTATTTTGGAATATATATTATTAGACTATATACTCTTGTTTTGGCACAAGCCGAAACACGATTGCTGAAAGTTGCCTCGATAGAAAAAAAATCCGAAGTTGGGTCCTTTTTCCACTTATTTTTCTTAGCTTACGTAAACTATAAAAGATTAAGCAATATAACTAAGTAAAAAATAGGGTATTCTTGTTTATCTAAAAAGTCACAGAAGCAAAATTAGACAAAACTTTATAGATTCGCTTATTTATCGTAGTTTGGTCAAAAAGTCTGATCCTTAAGAGCGCTGCATCCCTTTCTTTCGTGCACGGGAGCCATAAACGTGTCTCTAACGGATGGGCGTGGCTTGTCCGAATCGAAGAACGGCCTTAAGAAACTGCCCCGTCAAATAATTCTTAACAATTTCTAGAAAATCATTCGTAACGTGTCTACATAAACAGCTATTGCCACTGGCGCCTATTACCCCTTGTCATTGCTTCCATAAAACACTCGTACGCATTCAATACTACAGTTTCAAAACAGCCTATGTGATATTGTGGCGGTTTAAAGAAAAAGGACCTGAGCGCAGCTAATGTTGCTTAAGAACCAACATAAATAGGTATAATTCTCCGGTCTATATTACCGTCAGGTACCAATTACACAGGCCTCAGGCCTACTGCGGGCTTCTAAAATCGAAATTACATTATCTTCCTCTCTATCGCACCTACTAATACGAGCAAAAGAGATGCAAATGTTGAAATTCCGATTTCCGAAGTTAGCGCATTGTCAAGTCAACTCAAATAGAGTTGACCATCTTTAAAAAACTTTTCACCTCACTAGCTCGGAAAGCCCTTTTTGTTTGTTTAATATCTATTGTGAAAATCGCTTTTTATCCACATGTGGTGAAAGAGTTTTGACATAAGTGACAAGTGGCTTAAGTGACATTTGACAGCTAACAAAACGTAAAACGTTAAAAGTGCAGAATTTTTAACATCGCAATTAATGAATTGCATCGAGTAAAAACACTTAATACAGTCTTACAACATTATTTTAATTCATAAATATCAGCATTCAACATTAATCTTCATTCTTTTTGTAAAAACGGATAAATTATTCTGACAGCCGAATAAGTCTACGTACGAACAAAACGCATCTGACATTTAATAAAACCTTTTACGTCAAAACTTTTCATTTCAATTCATCCATCATATCAACGTTAAATATTCGCATGTTTTTCTAGGTTGTTTTGTTAAAAATTAGTGATTCGAGTGATGAAGAAGTATTAAACACCTGAGGAATTACGGGAAACCGAGCAAAATGCACCCTTTTTCTTATTTTCCTCGCTGTAGTGAGGTGAAAAGTTTTGTGTTATACACGGGTGAAAGTTATTTTACGTCTCGTGTATTAAAGCACTCGCTACGCTCAGGATTCTATTTTTGAACCACTCGCTTCGCTCGTGGTCAATAATAGAATCCTTTCGCTAGCTCGTGTTTCAAATAACACTCGCACGTAAAATACAACTTTCACCCCTTGTATAACAAATAACTATTTTTAATTGTATTTGTGAAGGCCCGAGTTTATTTTGATTGTCACTATGTGTTGTTTTTTAATGTAAATATATCATGTAAAATTTAAATTTCAATATTTTTATTTATTTCCCACTAGGTATCACGGTATCACTAAGTTCTGCATACCTTCTTTCAATACACACGTCTTATCTCTCACCTTCTATTGTGTTCCGAAACTTCAATAAAATTACTTACAAGACTAAGATGGATACCTTTTTACTTGAAGGAGATATTATATAAATGTATTGTACTTACGTCGTTTTAGTTTCAAGTTTAAGTAAGAACTTATTTCTAAAACTGTAACTATTTCTAATGCGCGAAGCTAAATGGTTTGCAAATTGTTTTATGATTTCTTACACGCATAAATAAGATTGCTTAGGTGTTAGAAATGGCCTTCTAAGGTAATGAGAATGCGTATATTTTCATTTGTCCACGTCAATGTTTAAACTTTTGCATCTTATTACAAAGGCGTTAGGTGATAAAGTGTGGACATATCTATGGCGTCGACTGTGCGTTTAAAACCCGCTTAAATTTAAAAATATACTTGTAACAAACACAAATACTCATGGCCCGGACACGTAGTTCGTATTAAGGATCGTGCTGTCTGGAGAGCATACTCTGGGCAGCTAACTTGTCGAAGACTGTCTGGGCGTCCTAGGTACCGCTGGAAAGACGAGGTGCTGAAGGGCCTCACCGCGCTGGGCGCCGTTGACTGGACAGAGACGGCTGTGAACAGAGAAGCCTGGCGATCTTTGGTGTCGGAGGCCAAGATCCACTTTAGGTCGCTGCGCCACTGCAGTAAGTAATTAGTAAGTAAGTACTTACGACATACTCTTTCCAATGAAATAAAATACAAAAAATGGACACTATGGACAGTTCTGAAAAATATGGCATTCGCATTAATTTCAGCTATCATAAATGCCGTAACTACAATATAATACGATAAACAATTGAGGCAATTTGTTAGTGGATGCTATGGCTCCTATGTGAGGTGGGACAAAATGTAGATCCTACTTAGAATATACATCCATTGGCAACTTTATCCTTTGCGTACCTACCTAACTTAAGGTGAGTCTCTCCTTTCATGAGTCTCATGAAAAATTCAAATATTTATGGTTCGTTTTGTTTGTTGTTCCTATGGTACCCCAGAGGTACAAAGGGCCTTTACGAGTTCACGCCACGTCTCTCGATCCCCAGCAGCGCTCCTATCGTCACTCCAGCTCATCCCGATGTCATTTAGCTCCTTCTCAACAGAGCGCTTCCATGATTGCACGGGACGACCCGATCTACGTTCGCCTCCTAGGGCAAAACAAAGTGGGGTTCGCAAATATTTAAGGTAAATAAATAAAATATATTTCCTCTTTCAAAAATAAGTTTATAGTTACAGTACTAATAGGTAGGTAATTTCACACGAACACGGTACTTCAATGAAGAGAATCAGTATATCATATGAATTCCTTTTGGTCCTGGTATTTCAGGATTTGATTAAACTGCGTTAAATAACGCTGATATCTCGTTTCACAGAGCACCGAAATGAATACCGTACTTGTTTCAAAGGTCCATTGTAGTGCTAGTGATGGGAGCTTAACATATCGATATTTATTTAAAATAGTACCAGGAAATTTTTAATTGGCATATTTCTTATTTGGAACACGTTGGTGACTAATAAACATACAAATATAAGCGTAATGATAAGCGGTTACCATTACCTATGAACTTCTGCATCTATAGGACTGTTACATGTACGTTTCCGATCCTTACTGGATTGGTAAATCATCAAAAAGTTAAGAATACAATCAGTCTATTTTATTATTTCTGTTAGAATAGAAGAATAGAAATAATAAATTAGATATGATTTGTAAGGGGCGGGCGGGACTATAAATTTCGAACGTGATATTTTTTGTCTGATACATAAGCAACCCAAAAGCAACTTCCTAGTAATAAAATCCTCTTATGATAGGCCGGTACTGAAAATTATACATTTTTAGAATGCAAATATAAGCGTTGATTTACATTGTAGCTATAACAGCTCAGATACAACTTAATATAACACTATTCTAAAATATAGTCGTGTTTTAAATACTACAAATTCACCCATTTTTTTGGTATCCTTTAAGGCTGCTTTTAAATAAATTCGCAATAACCATCTTGATGGTTTACGTACAAGTATATAAAAAATGACGATTACTGTGTTGTTACCATTTTTCCCGCAAACTAAACAGGCGAGCTGAGTGGTTGATAGCTATATCGTGTATCGATATTATCATAAACCCCAATATCGATACAGTCCCCTCACTACAGTTTCGCCGGACTTCATCATAGTCAAAGCACAGTTTAATTCAAATTCCTGCTTTTCAGTCATTTTACACCGGCCGCTTGTTGGAATGCGTGCTTGTTTATTTAAATGTACAGTCGGCTTACAATGTTGAAGGCCAATTGTACCTAAGTTAAAAAAGCGATCATTTTTTTTTGTTGTTCAAGCTATTTTGTTTTGCCTAATACTTACTTTATGAGATGTCCCACGTGGCCGTGCAAACATGTTTTTCATTCTAAACCTGAACCTTGATTATACAACGACTAGAACTAAAACATTTACAGTTCCATTTGCGTCATACTTTGCACGGTTATTCTCATTACCCTTACATTTATATATGACTGACTTATTTTAATTTTCTTAGAACACATATATTCAGTTATACTTCCCAGCTCCAATCATTCTAGTAATCCCAACAGTCGCCCCTGGCCATTTATGTTAACTTGCTGACGTTTTCAATTTGAAATCATTTACGAGTTACGACCTATTTAACAACGAGTTTAACGGCCCGTTAATTTCTAGGAATCGCTTGTTTTGTAGCCCTCTTCGTCGAAGTTTCATTTAATTTTACGTTTGCCTGTAGGCAGGCGGAATTAGATAAATAATAGGCAGGTAGATCTGTTTTAGAGATAAAGGAAAAGTAGAAAAATCCACTGCCTCAGGCGAAGCTCGCACGTTCGCTTTTTTTAGGGTTCCGTAGCCAAAATGGCAAAAACGGAACCCTTATAGTTTCGCTATGTCCGTCCGTCCGTCCGTCCGTCCGTCCGTCCGTCCGTCCGCGGTCTAGCTCAGTGACCGTTAGCACTAGAAAGCTGAAATTTGGTTTGAATATGTGCATTAACCAAGCCGACAAAACGGTAGAATAAAAACGCGAAAAATATATTTTGTTAGGGTACCTCCCGTACACGTGAAGTGGGGGGCGAAATTTTTTTTCGTTTCAACCAAGTTGTGTGTGGTATCGTTGGATTGGCCTATTAAAAAGAATTAGGGTCTTCTAAAACAGTTTTTGGATAAAACTAATACTCTCGGAAATAATAGCTCCGAAAGTTTAAAACAGGGCGTCCCCCTCCATCTAACTTTTGAATCGTGGGTCCTAAAATTTTGAAAAAATTCATGAAACTGAGGCCTAATGAGTACCTTCAATGAAAACTATATTGAAATAAATAAAAATATGAGTTATCATTCAAAAACCCATAGTGAAAGGACGTAAGTAAAAATGACGTAAGCGCCGCCATATTTCCCGTAAGAAACGACCTTTTTAATTAATGGTCTCAGTTAACGGAACCCTACACTGAGCATGGCCCGACATGCTCTTGGCCGGTTTTTCTAAAACATTGTTACCACAATACCTCGATGACGATTCCTCGTTAGGACGTTCTGCTTAAGGGGGCCCACAAACTATCAGCCCGCCTGACGATCGGTCTGTCATTTAGAACAAAAATTTGACAGCTCCGAACAACTAACAGGCCAATATCGTCAGGCCGACTGATAGTAGGTGGGTCCCATAATACAAAATTAATTATAGATAGATCTGTGTTATTAAAAAGGTGGTCGTATATAATTTTTTTATGGATTATTGCCAAAATTAGTGAAGCAAACAGCGTCAGCACTTGAACTGCTCTCCATTAACTAATTCAAAAGCTTTCTGCGTCGTATAGCAGTTAATCGGTTCGTCTAAGAATTGCGCGCCCCACTGCTCGCGGGTCAAAATACAGTCAGCTCAGTCAACTAGATATATATTTCCTAGGAAAATCGGTTTATTTATTCATGTATAGCACAGCACTTCAAAAGTAAGTACTTACGCTCCACGATTTTTTAAGCACCTATTACCCTCTGACTTCTGTCCGGTATATAACGAAAAATCCAATAGGCGCTGACTGGACTTCGCGAGGGAAAACACTTTGTTTGTTGTGGTAATCACTTACAGAAGACGATGGTGAAAATCAGATACGTGGAGAAGAAAGAATCGAAGGTTCATTGTGAAATTCGTGGGGCTCCAAAACTGTATTCGATTGACGATCCAACTACTGACATAAATGATAAACTCTTAGATAAAATAGCAAGAAAAAGAATAACAATTAACACATCCATAAACAACATATATATACAGTTACCATCAGATATTACGGAGCGGCCAAGGTGATCAGAATTATTTGAGCAACTCTATTGTTAAGGCGATGAAGCGCATGTTCAGATATGTTTGAGCACCTCGACCGCTTCGATATATTTAATGGCGACCAGGTTCTTAAGTTCCAAGCAACCCTGCTAATCGTGACGTCTAAGAACCGTAAGCAATCAGCCAACTTACTTACAAAACGTCACCATTGAAGACAATAAAATACCTACTACTCTTAAAGTGGCCATTAACCGCTGTCACTGGGGCCACGAGCGTCGCCCATAAAATAAATCAAACGGTTTTATGGCTCAACTATTCTGCTATTAAAATATGGTGAAACGCTTACCCCTGTTTACGATTGTCGTGAAAAAATGACATTTCTCACGGCTCTGTGTAATGTGATTTGTAGTTTGACAAATCGTTTTGGAAATGTCACGTGAAAATGGTGTTTAAAGTCGAGGAAAGGGCCGTATATTTTGTAAAAGGGGGTAGTATAAATTCTAGAATATTACAATCACTTTTAATATTCTTGAATGTATCCTTTTACTAAACAAATCCTTATTAAAAATATCTATGCCTTCCATCGAGACGGCATCTTTTCCGTTAAGTAGCAGAGCTCTAACCATTAATTTCTCACTCTACTGCAGAACTATGAGTTACCTTTATCTACTAGCTTTTTCGCTTTGACTTCGCCCATATTTTCAAGTCACAGTTTGGTCTAAATTTCAGTGTATTTCGTTTTTAGTTGTAAAAGTATTGCACCGATGTGTTTTTAGAGTAGGTACCTACTGACCACCTTATACTGGCCACACTCAGTGTCCTGAAAAGCAATATTAAGACCAAGCTAACTGTAATATTAAGGCATAAAATGTCCTACCACAAATTGGAAACAGATGTCCATTACAATGAACAAATGAACTGTGAAAAACTCTGAAACTTCACGGGATTCGAACCCGCGTCCTGATTGCCAGTCGGACGTGCTTCCAATTACACCAGACGATCTATCCATCACAGCGAGTTTTAGTCAAATAATGGTGAACCACTAGCGACAACTGTAACCTGATGTTATTGAAGGTTTCTCTTCTTCTTTCTTTTCATCCAATACCCACTGCTGGGGGGTAGGGCTCGAATTAAATTCTTCCACCAATACACCCATCTCTTGCTCCACGGTCCGGCGCCAAGTAAATTTGAGGCGGCCCCTATTCCGTTTGCCGGGTATCTTCCAGGTTAGGGCAATCTATAAAATCATCTTACATTTAGAGGACACAGTTCAGGTAAGAAAGAATATCAAACGTATTGCGAAGCAGTTAGATTTGGATTTTATTTTTATTTTTCATTTTAATTACACAATAGGCAGGTACATGTCTGTCTCTCAAGCTGTTTTGATGTGCCTTCTTGAAGAACTACGCATTATTGTATATAGTATCTTTAATGTATTAGTATTACTGTTTTGAAAAAATAAGTCCCGCCGAGTTTCTTGCCGGTAATAAGTAATACTTCTCGGGTCAGAGGTGTAGAGGGTTAGAACCGGTGGTAGTTTCTTTTTCTCTCTGGCGTTCATAAGTGCATTGTAATGTGCCTAAATTGAAGAATAAATATCTTTTATCTTTTTCTTTTTTTTATCTTGGATAAGTAAGTGTCAGTTTTCTGAGGATATGTCCAATCCATTGCCATTTTTGTACTTGGATCTCCTTGTGTACGGGTATTGAAGGTTTAATCTTAAATAAAATGTCCTTCCTATTCGAACGAAAAGCTTCAATTTCCACCATTTTAGACCATTAATATCCTCAGCCTAACCGCAAACAATTTAACTTTATTCGCATTGGCATCGGCTCAAGCGCGTCTAATAACTCAAAGTAAACATCATAATGGCCGGTTAAATCAACAGGCGAATAAAAACTGAGATGGAGTGCATAATGGGGAATGGGGAATGGGGATGGGAATAGTGGAGTCCTTTTGCTAGATCCTTTAGATTTTGGAGCAAATCTTTGGGAATAAAAAATTTTTGGAGAAATGCGGAGAATATATGAAATCATGATTTTTGGCGTTTTTTTATTTTTTTAAAGAAATATTATATTTTAGTATACAGTATACACCCACATAGGGTAAGCACGTCATTTATACTATAAAGACTAATCATATGACATCTCTTTCTCATACTACGTAGAAATTAAATTGGTACTGAGATGTTAAAGTCTGTGTTAAAAAATACACATGGAGAAGAAAACACCTCTTCGGCATTTTTTTTGCTTTTGTGTTTCTCAGAATAGAAAGACAAGGATATTCCACAGACGAAGATGGTCAATTGTTTTCACAATGAAACTCGTCATCACTTCTGATAAAAGTTATATTCTTATATCATGCAAAAAATATCGATTAAAATTGAAACGAACTAAAATGCCCGGCGTATCACATTGACGTTAATATTTTTGATATCGAGAATAATCTGAATAAGCGCTTAACGTCACATTTAGCCAGCCGACCATGTTTAATATCAAATTACAATCAAACCAACAACAAATTATATTCTCCAAATAATCAAGCTGATGTTATAAAATCAATCAATCATCTGGATAACCTTATAACCTTGCACGAGCAATAATTTAAGGCGATATGGTTCTAACTCGAGGTCAAGATTTGTAACGCATATGTCTGTCGTAGAATAATGTTTTATTGTACTCATAACGGTCATAATTATTAATAATTATTACATATTATTATCAAGTGTTTTGAATTATTAAGCGGTTTTAGGAATACCGTGTGATTTTACTTGACATGAAATTGAATGATTCGAGTACTCAACCAAAGTCAACAATTTTGTTTTAAATATTGATTATAATTAATTTTAAATAGCATAATGTGAGTACACGAGTATTTTTCCTAATTAAGTCACTTTTTATAAGATGCAAAATAGGTACCTGTGTAAAACAACGATTTTGCCTACTTTCCAGTCAACGTTTTGATCCTAATTAGGTACCTAAATATGAATGAAATCGATCACCGCATTTGTAAATAGGAGAATTCTCTTTTTATACCAAAATTTTGCTAACACTTATTATTAGGTTATTTTATGTTTATTTAGCTAGCAGAGCTTTATTGAGCTTATTCTGGAACTAGAACAGTTTGCGTAACATTGTTACATTACATTTATTTTATTGATTTAAAGATATTCAAGCGTAAATAAAATCTGTCCGGAAAGAAAAGTGTCGTGGTTTATATGGGAGCACATACATTCTACGGCACTTTTCTTTCCGGACAGACTCTACCGATTTTTGATATCTCTAATAAATAAATACATGTATATATCGTAATTTAAGTGTTTTCACTCATCTGATTGACAAGCATGTGATCTGGCAACCTGTTAATATGTGAATAAAATCCGAATTATAAGATTATTTAATTTATTCCAAGGCATTCGATGGAAAAAGTATCATCCAGTATATATCTTATAGTCTCTTATTATCTACAAATACACATACATGACACATAATGACACACCGTATTTAGTGCCGAGATAACAAATAATTTATAGTAACAACATGCAATTATAATTGCTACAACCGATGACCTATCCAGCTGCGTTTAATATCTAAATAATCTAGATGTTTGAACTATTAAACTTAAACATATATAAACAACAACTAATTCAATCGAAAATTAACCTTAGGACTTAAAGAATAAAGAATTCAAAATACAATCTTATAAGTGGCTTCTACGCTCTTTGGATTTCTAGATAGCAGTATCGTAGTATATACGTTTGTCGTCTTAAAAAGCTCTTATCTCACGGCATTGCGCTTCAGTAAATTATACTTAAAATGAAACATTATAATGTTGATTTTAAAGTGGATTGAATATATAAATAGGGTGTTTAAATAATAGTTTATGTTAATAAGTTGATGCGTAGGGAAAATAAAACATGTCAACACTTGTATTGGTGATAAGAAACTCGTAAATAATTATTGTTGTGTTATTAAATGAGATAATAAAGTTATGTATCGGTAATTAAACTAATAAAATGATAAGCGCAAAAACATTTTTACGAGCGAAATTAGTAGTTGTTGTGACTGTGAGGTCCCAGGTTCAATGCCCGGCGGCATCTTTAATTCGTCATTTCATGAAAACATGGTAATAAAAATTACATACATAGTTGCAATCAAAAAACAATACCTAAATAAATATTATAGGCGACCTTAAAATATACCTAGATTAATCTAGTTTCAAACTAGCGCTGGTAGCCTTGCGGTAAGGCGTCCGACTTTCAATCCGGAGGTCTCGGGTTCAAACCCCGGCTCGTACCACTGAGTTTTTCGGAACTTATGTACGGAATATCATTTGATATTTACCAGTCGCTTTTCGGTGGAAGGAAAACATCGTAAGGAAACCGGATCTAATCCCAAAAAGGGCCTAGTTTCCCCTCTGGGTTGGAAGGTCTGATGGCAGTCGCTTTCGTAAATACTAGTGTCTATGCCAATTCATGGGATTAGGTTGTCAAGCGGACCCCAAGCCGGGATAAACGCTAGGAAGAAGAAGAATCTAGTTTCAAACTAAGCAAAGTTTTTAGTACTTATGTACAGTCGCCATCAAATATGTCGGAGCGAAGCTAAGTACTCAAAAATAACTGAACATGCACTTTACCGCCTTGACAATAGAGGCGTTGTTCAGATATCTGTGACCACCTTGGCCGCTCCGATATATCTGATGCTGACTGTACAAGTTGACAATATACATAATTAAGTACAAATAAATTATCTATAAGCACCTTTTAAATACTAATTATCATTTATTTATTATATATAGGTACGTAATAATTCTAGATTTTTATTGGACACTTTCAGTAAGAGGGCAGATAAATTAAATGAGTATACCGCCAAACATGGCGCACAAAATTTGTTCTAGATGTCATATCTAGTAGGTTCTACCTACATAATAAATCAATACATTGCGGGCCTAATTATTTATTTTGTAAGGTTAAAAAAAAATTTGTTCCAAGCAAAAATTATCTAAATATACTATTTTAATGTTCCATTCTACGCACCGTTTCAAGATTACCCCGTTTTCGGGTTACAATGTATATCCGTCACGGAGAAAGCAAGGGTATTGGCGAAAAAGGCTCAACGGTCGGTCGATCTCAAAATTAGCCAAGAGAATATTTACACAGCCGCAGGAAGCCAATGCCGGTTGCTCCGTCTGCTAGACTCGATAAACTCCGAAAATCGCTCCGTGTCATTGGACCCAAGATCTATAATGCTGTCCCACCTGACATAAAGTCGGCTGAAAATGACGCTGCATTTTCTCGAAAACTTAAAACGCTGCTAATTGAAAGAGTATGCTACAGCGTGGATGACTTTGCGCAACTAAACCAATATAGCTGTAAGCCCTTAAAAGATTAATGTATCGACCACCTAGTTATTTAATTCTTGACATATTAGTATATTAGTGATGTTTTTAAATTATGTATTGATTAATATTGTAATATCCAAACTATAAAACCTGATTATTATAAGATTAAAATGCTCATGTTAACACTAATATGTAATAATAATACTGTAATACAATTGTATGCTTATTATGAATGTATGACCTGTAAATGAATTAATTTACCAATAAAGAATCTATCTATCTATCTATCTATCATGCGGAGGCGCAAGAACACTCTGGAGAAAAGAGAGAACTTAGTTGTCGATGGTGTCTCGTACAAAGGTGCGAATAAGTTCAAATACCTGGGCTGCATTATTAATGATACCCACTACAGAGAAGAGGAAATTGAACTTCGCGTCAAAATTGCCCTTAGATGCGCGGCGGCCCTTTACAAGATATTGGTGTTCAAGATTATGCGCCGGAAAACCAAGATTAGTCTACAAAACCGTTATTAGACCGATCTTAATGTATGGTTGCGAATGTTGGACATTTACCCTGAAGGAAGGATCAGCTCTTTGTCGCCGAAAGAAAAGTATTTCGTAAGATCTTGGGACCAACACAAAGAGAAGACGGTAGCTGGAGAATCAGGAAATTGAAGACCTGGTCTCTGAGCCAAACATCATCGGCGAAACCAAGTCAGCAAGAATCCGCTGGCTTTTGCATCTTGAAAGAATGTCAGGCGATAGAGCAGCCAAAAGGGCCTACATTGGACGCCATACAGGCCGACGACCAGCAGGTCGCCCTAAGTACCGCTGGAGAGACCAAGTCGAGAGAGATCTACGCGCCCTGCAAGCAGAAAACTGGTAGGAGATCGCACTAAACAGGGCGCGCTGGCGCCAACTTGTATCGGAGGCCAAGACTCACTTCGGGTCGCTGAGCCAGCGGAGTAAGTAAGTAAGTAAGTAAGTAAGTAAGTAATGCATACTCGTAAGTGGCATTTATACCATAGATAATCAATATGTAGGTGTGTTAGACTTAGACAAGAACTCTCCTTTAGGCACCTTAGGCTCTCCCACCGCGAGCTAGTAAGCTATGAGCTATCGGCTATAAACACGAACAAAAGATACCTAAGCACTCCCGTGTAAATAAAAGAGACACGGCGATATTTAGAGCTCACCGCTGGGCGAGTAACAATAAATATCGCCGTGTCTCTTTTATTTACACGGGAGTGCTTATCTTTTGTTGGTGTTTATAGCCGATAGCTCAGTTTATAGCTAATAGCTCGCGGTGGGACCAGTGCCTTAGTAGGATTCTTTATTTTTTAGTATGCAACATCGAATGAAACATTTCAAAAATCTGCCCAAGCGCAAACATAACAAAACGCTATCATCACCCCCTCAAAGCCAGAAGGCCGTAAGCCATGCATTTTCCTTTGTACCTACATCGTGTCATTGTAATTTCCATAATCAAACAATCCCTAAAACGAATTCTGACAAGTTCGTGTTTACTATGAACTTATTACTAAAGGGCTTCAATAAGTGACAATGTGATATTTTCGTAGAGGTTTAGTGACATAAGGCACTTACGTCCTAAAAGTGAAATTCATGTATCGAAATATTCGAAATATCGTTTATAATGGCGTAAGTATCTGCCGAAATAGGGTTACTTTTCCTAAGGATGACACAATTATATTAAAGTTACGACGTTATAAAATAAAATGGCAGTTTACTACTAAACTAAATTGCACTATTTTAATAATTAATTAGTTTTATAGTAATTAAAAGTGAAACAGATAAGGCGTGCGTGTTACCCACTGGTCGTTGTTATGCAACAACATGTAATTACGTATAATAGCAATAATTTAAAACGTCACAGGGTATTATTATTTAAATTTATTTGTTGCGACAAAATTTTACATTGGTGCGTTAGGGTAATTTTGAAAATGGTGGTAAATGATTAATGATTTCCTAATTATGTGGTAATATTATGGTTACTTATTTAGTATCAACGCATGGATTATAAGAGCCAAATCTTGTTTTGATTTAAAAGTTCTTTTTAATATTATATGGTAACAAAATTTCGACGACGCTCAGATTCGAGCTAATCAGCAAATATTTGTACCTATTGTTAAATTTTTTTGTGAGGATAAACTTGATTTATTTTAGTTTTGAGTTGATATCAGACAATCTCTTGCAAGGTTAAAAATATAATTAAATTCATTTTTGATATGATAGCATATCAAAATATTCATGTCATCTGTGTGAAGTGTTTTAACTTAACTAGAACTAAAATTGTTTACTTCCGAATGATGCCGACCATAAATGTCGGTCACACGTTGCATGACGCGGTCCTGTCAGTGCCGATAGCAGCAATTGCTGCGTAGTACGATAAGCTTGACCTGTTTTAAAGCGGGCATGGTTTAGGTTAGGGCATTAACTTCATTCCTATGTTTACATTTGTTTGTAAATTAATCAAAGTATTGAAGCGCTGGCGCCTATTTCGCCACGCTGACATATGTGACAATTGTCAGAATCGATATTACTGACGTCACTGGCATCCACAGGCTATGGATACCGCTTATCATTCAGCGGGCTGCATGCTTGTTTGCCACCAGCGTAATATTTAAATAAAAACTTCATTTATTACACTAAAACAACTACTTTTGTAAACAGAGGTTTTGACATAGGTATATTTTGAAAAACACTATAATTGTCACGGAATTCCGACACAAGCCTAACTTTGTGTCGAAAAATATCGACAATTCTTCTAAGTACTATTGTTTTCCTTCAAAATTGTCGTGAGCACTTCAGCAAACTTAGTACCTATTTATTGAAATGAAATGAAATGAAAAACGGTTTTCAGGCAACTAGTGGTCCATAGATAAATACCTTAAAGACTAGCATACATATTACATTATAAACTAAAACTATTATTTTGGTGACACGACTGTATTGAAGATATAATATATAATTATGTAGAATTTTATTCAAAAAAATATGATGGTGGCAAACAAGCATGCCGTCCGCCGTAGGATAAGTGGTTACTGTAGCCTGTGGACGCCTGTGACGTCAGTAATTTGGATATGTCAGAAATTGTGACAAATGTCACCGTGGTGAAATAGGGGCCTGGTAGAATCTGTCCGCAAAAAGAAGTATGAGTTCTCATATAAACCGCGACACTTCTCTTTCCGGACAGATTATAGCCTGTAGGTAAGACCTCCAACTTTCAATCCAGAGGTCTCAAGTTCAAACTGCGATTTGTAATATTAATTATGTTTTAGGAACTTAATGTTAGAAATGCAATTTTGGTGAAATAAGCCAACCTAGTTTCCTCTTTGGGCTAGAAAGTTTCATGCAGTGGCTGTCATGAAGTAGTAGACCTACACCAATTCATGGTTTATGGTTGCCGAGCGGACCCCAAGGCTGCTAAGAGGATAAATTGCCGTAAATAATGAGAAAATACAACTGGATCAGGACTCGAAAATGCATGATACGACAAGTAAGTTTACCAAAACCTATGACTGCTTTATTAATTAAAATAATCACGTAATTAATCCGATAAAATAAGACGAGACGTAATAAAGACGATTTAATTGATTGGATTCTTGAATTTAGACTCAAACTTTAACGATTACAATGTCTTGAAACGACACCTGTAGCGACATCTAGTTGTCAACGCGTACATTAAAACAATAGTTAATAAGAAAGTGGCATGAAACAGTTTCCTTGTAATATCATGGAGTTTTTTCATACATAACAGGGTAGCAATAATTATTTTTTAATATTTATTCATCAGATTCATCTGATCAATATAATTCCAGGTGTTCCTATTTTTTTCTGGGAACGCACAGAGATTTGTAATACCTTATTTAGAATGATAATTTTAGTACCTAAGTATCAATAAATTGAATTAGGTAAATATATATAGTGAAGCAACTCCGACAATCATATAAAAATACGTAAGCTTAGAGTGTTCAGTCCCCACTGTAAATACTCAGTAAAGCCGGTATCCCGGTATTGTATAACAGAATTATTAATACATTTTAAACTAGCTTAAAATGTAAAATTTATTACCTACATATGAGCAAGTTGTAACAAAGAATGCTTTAAACTTATTATAAAAAGGTTTTAAGCCATATATGGACTAATAAATCAAATGGAAATGATAGATATTATGTTATAAAAAACTGTTTTGTTCATTGCAGTGTTGGAAATTAGTCTATTTCCGTCATCGCTGAACATTATCATCACAAAACGGCGATCATTAAGTCAGTTATTCCTAGTGTTAATGCACTAACTAATAAAAGATTTATTTATTTATTTCCCATTTTATCATACTCCTAAATCACTTCCTCGACTATTTTGGATCGGTTTATGCAGTAAGTGCCAATCATAGATTTTTTCCCATACATCATGTAGCATATTAGGGCATATCGCCACAGACGGCGCGGCGGCCGTGACTGGTTGTATATGGTATAATATGTATGAGGAAATACATGTGGGAACATAGCTTAAGCATGACTTTGTAATAGTGTTAGGTATGTATTGCAGGTATGTTCTAGCATATTGTTAGTCTATTAGAGATCGATGAAAATGGATATTCTTAAATAGTTATTCACACTGTCCTGTCAATCAAAAATCTATAACACAGATTCAATATAATGTTTTTCTGCCTTTACTAAGCTAGATGATTTTTTTTCATGCATGGTATCAATGGATTCGTTTTGTTGTGAGGATCAAATATCTATATAGGGCCAATTGCCTTAAATCAACATAAAAGACAGAAAAGAGACTTAAAGTCTGAGATTTGCATTTGTTTCTCAAAACGCTCCTAACAAAATGATATGAAGCCGTGACGTCACGGCTTCATAGTTGCCCTGTTTAAAGTATGGAAAAAATATGATAATGCTATTTTTACAGTGAAATGTTGCGTTTATGTATATAGTTGCTATACAATTTATTTCAGAATAAAATGATAGAAATCGAATGATATCATTGGTATTTTAAATTTCGTACTTTCAAAAATCGAAAAAAATTGCAATTTTGAAGCCAGATATCTTTGAACTATTTCAATAGATTTTTTTAATATTTACTTTATTTGGATATTTTGATCATTTCGCATCCTATCAACTAATTTTTATTGCATAATTCAACATGTGTCATCATCCCCTGTTACTTTAGTTTTAGTACTCGACTATAGTTGGGTGGTTTTACGGAATCGATTTTTTAAAGGTCTGCCTTATTTGTGTATGGCGTCTTCAACTATTTATTATGTAATCAAAAGGCGGGTTTTATGCAAACAAAAATTATCACAAGAGTGAGCACGATGTAAATCCCAAGGGTGAAAATCGCTTGAGCGTCAATAATGACTAAGCACGGGTTTAGTCGTGGTGTTTTTAAACGCTATAATTAATTTCGCATTACGAGACAAGTGTCTGGTTCTAGATATGTGATCTGCTTGTTGGATGGATGGTAAAATGATGTAAGTAAGGATTTTGATGTTTCTATTGACAGGAATGGAAATAAGTTGTCAGAAATTTAATTTTTTAGTACAAGCTATTAACGTTCAATATTATTTTCTTGCAATAGTCATTTACTGTTCAACAAGATGTTTTTAACAAACCCAAACACAATGAGCTTCCATTGTTTTAATACAAAGTTAAGTTCTTATGACCACCTTTGGTCTCCATCAGACCATCTCTACATATAGTACCAAAATGGTATTTTCATCCAAGTTAGGTATGTCAACTGTAAGCTCAAACGTAAGTATATCAGGAATTAATTCTAATGTAGTTTATAAGGTTTTACCAAAACAAATAATGTGAGTTAAATGAAATCTTGTAACAAGTATTTTCCATTTTTTTATTGGTACACATTTTAATAGCTGGCTGTACTTAGTAGGATAGCCTTGTCATGTAAATAACGGAAGAAAACCAAAATTAAGCTCAATTAGACACCGGGAGAAATTGATTTGTGTTTACATTCGGAACTTTTATTAGAATCCATTTTGATTTTATTAGACGACAATTTTAGTAGGTAGGTACATATTGCTTTAATTCAAAATGTATTCGAATTTATTTTTATGCAGTTGTTTTAAATTTTATGAATGATAACAAAGAGTTACGATGCTGCTTTAATGGTAGGCTTTTAATGTATGCCGACGTTAACCCAAATTTTAACCACGTACTCTTTTAAAATTATACTTATGTCACTCTACCCTAAAAGCGTAATATTAAAGAAATTATCGCACCACACACCCGTGAAGCGATAAGCATCGCGGCCTAACGACGGGTAGCTCGGAATTTATGATTTGCGGGTTACCTCCTTTTGCCATTTGGCGTTACTTTACGAGTCGGTTTTTGTTTTATGTGTGTAATTAGAAGAAATAAAAACGGATAAAATGAAGTGATCAAGCTTTTGTTTTTAATGCCACTGTTTTTAATCTTAGGAAATAAATCGTAAATCGGCTTTAGGAATATGGGTATTCATAGGTAAAAAAAATTATACAATTGGTCAAAAATCTATAAATGTCGTTAATAGAAAACTTAGGGAAGGTCTCATATAACCATTGTTGCGTAGTATCGTGGGATCTGGTAGCTGCCCTTACTGCCCCTTTTGAAAATTCAAAATTACAAGTTTCAAGCTGCAATACTATAATGATGAAAAATTTTAACCTACCTTGACATCTATCAGGTCAAAAACCTGTCTCAAGCGCTCATAAACCCCAAGTAGAAGTGCAATAACTGCAAAGTTTCATATTTTACGTCAACCAAAAGTTGTAAACATGTGTTAATTAAGTCACATGTTAGAAAGGGACGGAGTATGACCTTTCCACCTTCATAAAACTTTAACTAGTTTGGGTTTACTACCAGGAGTTTATAGAATAGCAGGAGTTTATATAATAATCGTATGTAATTAAGGGTCCTTACACAACTGGACAAAAGGGTAGGTAAAGTTATTCAAATGTACAGTCAGCATAATAAGTAGTAGCGCGTAACTAACGCGAGCAAGTTTTTGAGACCTTTTGTTTAGCTTGACCCCGTAGGCATATAGTTAAGAGTCCGGTAGTGTTTTTTTTCGATTTCGCTCAACTTTTTGATGCGATTTTGCAGTAACTAACATAACTTCTATAATTTTGTATACATATTATGAAAGATCGTTTCTTTTTGGATGGAATAAATACAACGATTTTTTAATTTTATGCTTTATTTATAAATAATTCACCCTAATCTAACACCTGTTTCGCGATTTTTTGCTTGGAGAGGTGAAAAGAGTAAGGTTTTTATTGATTTAAATTACTTAATTATTATTAATTATTATATTATATATAATACTTAATAATTATAAAATATAAGTACGTAAAATATATAAATACATTGGAAAATGAGTCGCCTGAGGAATAAGTGTAACAGTTTTTTTCATTTTCATATTTATTTTTTGAGAGAGAGTGTGTTTTGCTAGAGCAATTTTGCTAAAAATTGCCGAATTTTAGGTGATATTTTTGGAAAGATACTAAAGTATTTTACAAACATAAAAATACAAAAATAAACTTCATTTCATGCTTTATTCAGATAATATAAAACATATTAGGATCCATAACAAATAATAATTAAAAATCTTACGACAAAATTACACGAATCAACGTCCTCACTAAACATGCTCTGTAAGAATCGAGTTTTAAGGTATTAAATATTAATATATATAGACCTAAAGTACATTTTTGCAATAACAAGACTTCAAGCTATCGTACCGAATGCAATTCATGTGCATAATGTCATTATTAGCGATTTTCGTTTTCAAATCGTTACCGGACTCTTCGCGTAGATACAGTGACCGCGAGGTAACCGGATGGCTCGCGGTATTTAAGCTCCCTACGTGTTGTGTAACCGCGTTGTGCAACCCGAACTGACTCACGTTGGACTTGGTTTTTCATCCCCCTCATTTTTCTGACGGCTTCCAACTCTGACGGATCGATAACGGACTAGCCGGTGTAAATGGCAATTTACGTGCTCGTTCTTGTTCACATACATATACAAAAAATTGAGGGGGGAGGATAAATATCAAACGATATTCCGTACATAAGATCCGAAAAACACAGTGGTTCGAGTGGGGGTTTGAACCCGAGACCTCCGGATTGAATGTCTTACCGCTTAGGCTACCAGCGCTCTTGCAACCTAATCCTATACTAGTAAATATCAAATGAAACTCCATACTAAGTATGAGTTACAAATCTTAGGCTTTGGTCTCCTATTTTATGCTATACGTGACGTCTGACGTCAGCGTCAACGTTTGCCATACGCGCCACGCTTGGCAGGCGGGTTGGCGCGCGCAGTTTTTTTTTTGTTTATTGTTGTTTAGGTTTTCGGAAGATGCTGCTGCCCATCTCCCGGTATATTCCCTTAGCAGACTCCTACTGCAACCACGGGAAGATATGGTGGGGGACAATTCTAAGGGCCCCCACGGCAATTATTAGCCTTAAGAGTCGCCAGGACGCTCGCGTTCCCATACAAACGTAGTTTTGCTCTCATTATAAAACGACATGCTTTAGAACCACGAACTTTGGCATGGGCATTCTAGTAGTACAGATTTATGTCGGTAATTCGTTTTCGTTGCTAAAAATTGTAATACAAAGAAAATACAGCCAGATACAGATTTACATACAAAACTTATTTTTGCTATGTTTTCTTTGTGTTACAATTTTTAGCAACGAAAATGAATTACCGACATAGATCTGTACTGCTAGAATGCCCATGCCAAATTTCGTGGTTCTAAAGCATGTCGTTTTAAAATGAGAGCTAAACTACGTTTGTATGGGGACGCGAGTTCACGCGAGCGTCCTGGCGACTCTTAAGGTTCGAAAAACTCAATAGTACAAGACGGGGTTTTAGCATGTGACCTCCGGATTGAAAGTCGGACGTCTTAAGGCTAGACAATTTTGTGATCATTACGTAAGTTATGTAACAATATAACCTATTCATAGTTCTCGAATATCTTTGGCCCTTTAGCTATAACTAATAGCAATATAGCTACACATGTATGTATGTTTGTATGTGGAGTCGATATCAGCCGCCAGAGGCGTATTGGTAACCAAAGTTAATTAATAGTCGATGACAGACGAAACGGCCGGGCTGTGAAATTAACACCCTGTATGCTGCAATATACAGGGACCACGCAAACGGAAGCTTACGTGTGTTTTGGAGAAGTTATAGTCTAATAACAAAATATACTATAATAGAGTCTGTTCAGAAATAGAAATTTTGTATATTATGAGCTTTCATGTATAAACCATGACACCACTCTTTATTAACTAATTAATTCGCGCTCATCATATATTGATATTCATATTTATATATTGTAGATAGGGTTTGCACGACGGATCTGAAGTGTATGGGAAGATCCGTGGATCCGAAGCCAGATCCGGATAATTTCACACATTTCGGATCCGGATTGCAAACCTTATTGTGGTTGACTCAATGGTTTTTGAGTTTTTTTTTTAAACTAACGACCTATCTTCGAACCTTATTAAGGTTACGTACCGTGTATGGCCTGTAACACGAGCCAAAAATTAAAACATAGATTTTACTCCTCAAGACTCACTTGGAGTTTCATTTTTAGTACACTTTAAAGTTTATTCGAACGCGCAATGTACCTATTGCGAAATTGGTTACGTCTGTCGGGTGACAAGACTGACAAGCAATGTTAGTTAGATGGATTTTAACGTACATCGAAAATACACTTTAGTTTGTATGGGAAAGAGACAATCTGAAGACAACATATTTTTTTAAATATTGTTGAACAAAGTTTTATTGTTTGAGGAATAGAATCTACGTCTAATTTTTTTGCTCGTGTTAGTTATAACATTGTCACTGTTGCTTTATTGTGTGGGATGTAAGGTTTGAAATCCGGATCCGAAATGTGTGAAATTATCCGGATCTGGATTCGGATCCACGGATCTTCCCATACATTTCAGATCCGTCGTGCAAACCCTAGTGGGATGTCATTAAATAATAATAATTAAATAGGTCTTTTAAAAATAGTAAGTAAGGTTCCCTACATTGAGCATGGCACGATATTCTCTTGGCCGCGGCCGGTATTTTGTTTAGCTTCTATATTTGTTTAAAACCTTGACTTTAACTTATTACTTACATACAAACAACAATGACGCATGCATCTGATTGCACTTACTTTGATTTAGCGGGCTTGTAATGTAATTTAAAATGCTAATTAATGCCTTGCCCGTGTCGTGATCAAAAATTTGTTCATGCCAGTGCTTTCCGGGCCACCTGTGGTGTTTTGCGAATTTAAGTCTTTGTTTCACAGCATTTATTTGAAATTTTTAATTGGTATTGTGTCAGTCAAGTTGGACTTGGTTACATGGACAGTCAAATGCGATTATATCTTTGCAGACAGTCTTTGAAAACATTATATTGGGCAAACTGAGCAAAAACTATTTAATACGGGATATACCATGTGAGTTTGTTTTCACAACTTCAGTTACTCTGTGATAATGGCGCATGCAACTGTGCCGAAATATCGGAAGCTCACAACAACAAACTCACATAGGTAAATATCCCGTATTAAATAGTTTTTGTAATGTTAACGACCATGCTAGCTTAAAACCGTATATTAAAGTGAGCAAAGGCCAATATTAGGGACACAGCTATATGACGGAACGAGATAGCAAATCTCTCTGCATAAATGCTGTCCTTGATTGGTCTAAGTTGGTCCCACGTGTGAACCACGCCCATCCGTTAGAGACACGTTTACGGCTCCCGTGCACGAAAGAAAGAGATGCAGCGCTCTTAAGGATCAGATTTTTCGACCAAACTACGATAAATAAGCGAATCTATGAAGTTTTGTCTAATTTTGCTTCTCTGACTTTTTAGATAGACCAGAATACCATATTTTTTACTTAGTTATATTGCTCAATATCTTATAGTTTACGTATGCTAAGGAAAATAAGGGCAAAAAGGACCTAACTTCGGATTTTTTTTCTATCGAGGCAACTTTCAGCCATCGTGTTTCGGCTTGTGCCAAAAACAAGAGTATATAGTCTAGTAATATATATTCGAAAAGAAATTCAGTCCCTTTTCCCGTTTAGTCACTAGAGCGTTTGAAAAAACCTATAATTTTTCAAAGTAGCCCCTTAAGTGTGAACTTATAAAATACAATAAAAGTTTAAGTGTGAACTTATTAAAGATCAAAGGTTTTAAAAAGTGTAACTCGACTACGGAAACCATTGCTGAAGTCGGTTAAAATGTAGCCTTTCTTCTGCGGGCCATAATAGCGAATCCATTGATACTTTATTCTTAAAAATTGATTGAATAGCTCTATGCTATATTGATAGCTCAGGCGCTACGGAGGAACATACATACAAACAAACCGAGACCTTTAGAATAATCTTCTAAATCCCCGACCCCTGATCAATCCTGCTTATATTTTGTTTAACTAATGATTTTAATATACTTCATTCAAAATCCTACCAAGTTTAATAAAAGATTCGAAAAAGTATATATATAATATAAGTTATCGCAGATCAGACTATCAAAATCTTATAGCCATCGAAATACATGGAGGCCCCCAGTAGCTAGCTGACAGTTGAATTGTGTCCGAAGTTGAATGTATGTAAGAACTTCGCATCGCGGCCGTTGCTCTTTCGATAATTTGGAACTTATAAAAATACTATGCTACTTTGATACCATATTCCCCATACATATCTAATCCAATATCAATACATCTATCACCGATGCAACAAAATATGACCAAACAACAAAATTTCAGCTGACCCCAAATATCCTCAATAAACAATGTATTGAGCATGAAATTGTAAATAACAAACAATGAATATGCGACGTGGATGTATGGTACGTAAATATTAGGCTCATAATTTAACCGAAATAATACAGGCAGTGGATATTGCACTGGAATATTTAATTAAGTATGTGAATACATTACATTAGTATGTATGATCAAACTAGATTTCATCCGCGACTTTGTATATGAAAGCAGAGACTATAGAGGTATAGACGACCACAGCCTAAGAACTTTTTAAAGCTCATGTCGATTGCGCCATCTATGTCAAAGCCCCCTAAAGATACCGAATATGTAAGAGAAATATCACCTGCACAGCTACTCCACCTAGTAACAAATAGCGTACTAGTAGTACACTAGTAGCTGTGGTCGTCTATTATGTCAGAGACTATAGAGATATAAAAGTAAACATTCAATTAGAGGATATAAAATTAATCCCCCTCTTACCCCCTTAATAACTATCTTATGTCCTTTCCCGGGGCTCAAACTATATCCATTCCAAATTCATCTAACACAAAAAATTAAACTTTAAATTATAGTAGGTACTCGTATATTATATTGGTTTTTGATGTTAAGTTTTAAGCAAAAACGTTTACTTAATTTTTAAGCTACTCAGCCTTTTCAAGAGCAAATGCCTGAGCAACTGCAAAAAAATCTCAAGTTCTGTGTCTATCATATTTGAAAAATTCCCTCGGTTTCTCCAGGATCCCATAATTAGATCCTAAGTTGATGACAACCGGACCAACGTCCAGTATACCCTTTCAAAGAAAAACATACTGTTCCAAATCGGTTCAGCCGTCTTTGAATAATCGGTGAACATAAACATACGTAAAAAGTACCAAAAAACAACAAAAATCCCGCCGACCTTCGAAATCTTGAAGTCAGTTGAAAAAATAAAGTAAATTAGAATTACACACGAACAAGATCTAACCTCATAAAGAAATACTTCACTTTCAATCTGGCTACATATAGCTCGCACAAACCTCGTCACGGCACTAATTGCCTTTATTTTATCAAAAGCTTTATAAAAACTCTTTCTACAATTTAATAAAGGTCTGGAAGGTACAAGTAATTAAATTTCTTTTGTCAAGAAAATTCTATTTCTCTACTTACGGCTGTTATTCGTGTAGCTCGCTGACTGTTAGTTTCAGGATTTGTGAAAATTGATGCGAAAAATTCAAAACATGTGGACCCATAAAATAAATTAAAAAATATACAGCATCTTGATATACACCCAATAATCCCAGATGGTATATTTTTGATGGGGGATGGCGAATATCTCCTATAGGAGAACTGTCGAAAAAGTGTCCAGCTGTAAACAGTAAATAATTGTTCGAAATCTTAGCTATAGCACCTTAGCAGTTATTGACGGAGTGAAGTGCTCTGCAAATGGGTGTACCCTTGTTTTGTCGATAACCTTTTCATCGAATATTATTTCATCGACAACGATTCATCGAAACTTTAGTACTAGTAATATTGTTTGGCGTTATTTTATTTCGACTACTATTTATTTAAATTTATCTTACTACGTAGAAATACTATTCAACGAATATTACTTAATCGCTGATTTGTTTAAAATTATCTTAATTGGTACAACTACAAAACATTGCAATTCATTTCTTCGACGTATTATTTTAATAAAATTTTATATGTCCCTGCGTCCCGCAAGAAAACGAGCTGTTGCCAGAAGTGGTTTAGGTTAGGTTAGAACTGCGACCCCCAAGAAAACGAACTGTTGCCAGAAGTGTGTTAGGTTAGGTTAGAACTGCGACCCCAAATAAAACGGACTGTTGGCAGAAGTGGGTTAGGTTAGGTTAGAACTGCGTCCCCCAAGAAAACGAACTGTTGCCAGAAGTGGGTTAGGTTAGGTTAGAACTGCGACCCCCAAGAAAACGAACTGTTGCCAGAAGTGGGTTAGGTTAGGTTAGAACTGCGACCCCCAAGAAAACAGACAGGTTTAATGCTTCTCTATTTGATTTAAATACTTCGCACACAACTGTCTCCTCCATATCACTTATTTTTCACAATACAATAATATGTATATACAAGTAATTTAATCACTTCAGACGATCAACCATTCGATCAGATAAACAAATTTATATCTGAAACTACCCACATCACATAACTACAATCGTGCCGTGAGTGCCGACTGACGTGATTGCGTTTAGTTTCGATAACGAAATATTACAAATTGAAATAATTTTATGCGTAATTAATATTATTACATGTAAAAAAAATGAATCAAAAAAACCCGAAATGAAAAGCCATGGCATGAATTTTATTGAAATAAGTGAACTACCAATTAAAAAACCTCGGTTCAAATTACCTAGTAACAAGCCCTCGACGCAATGACTTGTCGATGAAATGAAAATACTTGAAACGTTGTCTTTGAAATAATATTCGATTAAATGTCTGTCGACAATTCAATGGTAAACCCTGCAAATGCGCTACCATATATTCTATATCTATTGTGGCGCCACCAATTTAACGTCTTAAAACGGACACTTTTGTACCATAGATATTGTCATCCTTGCCTTTTACCATGCATAAGAGGAAGGATCAAATACTGTCAAATATTTTGACGTCATTTGTCTGAGGAAAATGGTCGCCAAGTGATAAGAATAAGAGCTTTTGTACATTTCTGTCTAACCCGACCTGAGTTCATTAAAAGTGGTTTCCTTTGAACATGATAATTAAATTATAAAGTTGTATCTTAAACAAGCGTATCATTTAATGTTTACACCCACATATATGCCAGTAAAAATATTGACAAGATTTTCACACGAGGTAAAAAAATGCAATATTTTAATATTATTTTTATTTAGGTTGACGGGCACAGAATGCCATTTCGTATTAAGTCAACCGTTACATTTTTGTATTTTGTGTAGGTAAAGGTTAAGGTTTTATTTTAATCTTATTCTAATTTAGATAATTTTAATATTTTTTATTATGTTTGTTTTTACATGTTATGTTTATTAAATGATACACATACGTAGTATTTAAAATAAAAACACCTTAGGGTTCAGATATACAAGAATCATTATACCTTGTGCAATCTACCAACACAGATACACACACACAGATACAAACACACAGACACACAGTCAAAAACCGCTTCTTAGATTGCACAAGGTATACTTTACCTATAACCTCAGTTCAAATTTGCGTGTTGATGAATTTAAATTGGCATTCGTTTGTGTTACCGCCAACGTTTTTTACTCATTACATCTTATCTTATCAAATCTCGCCGCCAAATTAACGACTTTCCACTTAATAAAGCCATCGTTTGCATTTATCACGAGATAGACCAGTCAAAGAGGAACACGTTAGCAAAGCATTAGCGTTTAGTTCATAATGTAATATGTACATATGATAGTCTTTAAGGTTTCTATGGCCCACTAGTCGCCTGAAAATAAACGTTTTTCATTTCATTTCATTTCAAAGCGTTTGATATATTTTAAAGTAGTCAGAACTCCTCCTAAATACTGTTTAAATTGTATTTTTTGTTATCCGCGTCATGATCACGAATAATTTGAGAGAAAATGTATAGTATCTATACAAAAAAGAAAACATAAGAGAAATGAAATAACATGATTAAATAAGCAGTATTAACGATTCAAAACAATCTACCAGATTTTGATGGAAGGACCCTCCGAGTTGAAGGTTTGCCATATTTGTCATCTAAATGCAGTTTATACATCTAGCGCTTTGTTAACCTTTTCCACGCCAAAGACGTATATATCGGCACCACAGGTCCAACGCCAAAGACCGATATATCGGTCACCGACCACAGAGCAAAATAGACCTACATGCACATGCATAAAGTTTAACTTCACTTTTGACATTTAGATGTCGTGGCGTCTGAGTGGTAGGTTTTGCGTTTGACATGGCGTCGAAAAGGTTAAACAAGGGGGTCTTCCGCTGACTTCAGTTCACGCGCGTTTCCTGATGATTATTATATTGTCTTTGATGACTGGACTAAGCCGTTACGTTGTTTCCTCACACGTTATCACTTGTAATGAACTCTGGTTTTTATTTTCACCCGACGCTGTAAAAACCTAATTTGCTCATTATATGGCAAATTAAATGTTATCGAGAATCATTAGTATGGGAATGTTACATTTACATTGTTAGTGTACATTGTAAAGCAGATGTTTTAGGTGTAGGTACTTACATTAGCAGATTAGTTACCTAATCCTGAATATAAAAAATACAAAAAGTGTACGTTTAGAAGTTTGAAGGTTTGAACTGTGTTGACTCTTGTCTCTTTAGCTATCAACACAGTAAATTCTCCTTTATTTTAAACGGTCGGTAACGCGCATGTGACACCTCTGGAGTTACAGGCATACTTAGGCTACGGTAGCTGCTTACCATCAGGCGGGCTGTTGGCCACGTCATGGTATTTTTTTTTTTTCTCTTAATCGGGTTTGGCTGAAAAGCACAATAGTTCATGATTATAACCTGTTCTGTATTTTTAGAGTTATTTGTGGTCAGTAAAAAATCATCCATTATGCACTTTGAATGCAATTTTATAATCTATAAGACTGTTGGTGTAAAAGTGGGTGGGAGAAAGACCTTTACTTTTCTATGAAATAAATAGAAGAATTCATTTCTTCTATTTAGCTCAGGGGCCGTATTCTAACTTTAAAATACGTTTAGACACGATCCAACTTCAATACAACTCCAATGTAGCTAGCGCCTAAACGTCTGAATCAAAAATATCAGAATTTGTTTGAAAATTATTCCGATTCAACTCTAATACAACTTCAATGTTAGTTGATTATTTGTTGTATATTGGAGTAATGAGCAGCTTTGGGCAGGCTGAAAACCAGCGCTGGAACCGCGTCGTAAAGGCGAGGCGAGGCTTCCAGCCTACAGCTGAGACTGTCCTTTTGTCACGCATTTTGGTTATAGTTTTGTATACACAATAATAGTTATAAATGTCTAGGTTAAGTTTACATTGTGATCTGGTGTAAAAGACCCTAATGGGGTTGGCAACTGTCAAAGTGACATCTTCAAAATTGGTCCCTAGAAAAGCTAAATTTGTATGGCGCGAAGTAGTTTTTTTTTATTTATTTTCGCGAATATGACTCTGTTAGGTTAATATTGTATTATGTAATTTATTGGATGAATAAAAATTATTATTATGACTTGACTTAATGATCACATTCCCATTGGTTTTCTAATATATTCATCACTACTTTGACTTATTAAACACACAAACGGTAGGTCAAGTAATTTTGTAGAATGGTGGATGAGGGTAGACGTAGTGAATAATCTTTGACCTAAATAATATAATTATTAATTGAAATGTAAGTGTATATTTATAGTTTAAGATTCCTTTTATTATATTTCATGTTGTTCATATATTTTTAAATACTAATATATCGTGATTGTAACCTTTCAATAAAAAAGTGACCAACACGGATACTTGTCTATCTGCAATCTTACTGACGTCACTTGTTTATTGGATCGAGGTGGGGTGATTGAACACCTGGTGGTTTTCTATAAAACACCAATACCTGGTACTTTTATTCATTGTTACACCAGCAGTTTGAACAGAAGGTTGTGTCCAAACTCAGCCAGTTAAGTGACCTTATCATTAACTTTTTATTGTGATTTATGAATTATGCTTATGATTATAAATTATGATTCTTTAGCTTATTAGCTTAATACTTATTCATTTTTATCGCTTATTAATCGTAGTGTAATTTAACAGAATTTTACGAATAACGATTATAATTTGATATCAATAGTTAACTAATTGCAAGTTAAATTAATAAATACAAACGAGTCTTTTCATTAAATTATAAATCTTATTATATATTTTGTAGTTTTGGGATACTTGTATAATCATGTGATTGCGAAGTATTATTCTGGAAACAAACAATTACATTGTAATGTACTGTTATTGTGATATTAATTGAAAACAATACGCCTCGCCAAGTTTCTTGCCGGTTCTTCTTGAGACAGAGGCTCGCTTTCCGAACCGGCTGTAGAATCAGTCCCTTTATGAATTTGAAATAAATCTTGAAAATATTTAATTGTTTTATCTTTTTTTCACCTCTAATATAACAACTCAATGTTTTGTCTCGAATTGCTCCGAAATTGAAATCCATCCGTTTTTGGAATACACTAAAATTAAAATGATGTAGATTAACGCAATAGGGAAGGTTTTTGCCTAAGAAAAGCTTTATGCCTGCATACAAGTTAGGTACCATTCATCGTCTGTTTCTTACTATCATTGTTTGTATTTCTTTCTCTTATTGTATGGAATCTGGAACAGCGCCCTCTGCAAAAGTTTTCACCGGCCAACCCCATTGTAATGTGTTTTTTACGTGGCAATAAATGATTTACTTACATACTTACTTTTTAATGTTTTAAATGGTTTGTGTTTTTAAAGTATTGTTTATGAATTATAAAATTAGAATCGGACACAGGCTCAAATGAAGTGGCTTCTAGTTCCACTAACTTAATGACAATAACCTATGTTTTACAGCCACCTTCAGAGCCCAGTGACCCTTGTGCCCTTGTTGCAAGTAATCGCACCCGTGGCTATCGGCGGTAAAAAATCGCCCGTTATGCACTCTGAATGCGCGGCCACGCGTTCACATTTTTGGGAATCTTCGGTTTGTTAGGCGGAGTGTATATTTGTTTTGAAACAATATCTTGTAATGTTATCTTCAAGCTGCCGGTGCCGTATTTTAGTTTTAAAATGCATGAACAATACATTACAAACACAATCTGTCTCAAACATAACTTATAACACAACAAATAACTCTCAAATTCAAAATTCAAATTCAAAATATATTTATTTAATATATTGGTTTTAGAGTGATCCCCACACTAGGCTGAGCCTGTGACGTGGGGATCTTAGCGAAATACATGAATATTAAAGCTAAAATTAAAACTAAGAATTTTGATTAAACTAATATTAAAGTTGTATTGTAGTTGCATTGGAATAATTTTAAAGCAAATTATAATATTTCTAACTCGGTCGTTGAGGCGCTAGCTGTATTGCGTATACTATGATTCGTAATTGGATTCCAAAAACATAACCTCACTCGCTTAATTTTCGCTTTTATTTCTCTGAATAAGGGCAACTGATATTACTTTTTTACATCAGAGGATTAAAATTACCATTATTACATTATATCAGTGGCATTTCAAAAAAAAGAACGTGTAAATACACGGAACTGGTGAAGAATTGAGGTTATATTTATGGAATTTAATTACGAATCAGAGTATAGTTAATGAATTGGCGTTGTATTGAAGTTGGATCGTATATAATCGTATTTTAATGTTAGAATACGGCCCCTAGTTTTGTGTTGGGTTGAGTTCTGTGAGATAGTATTTTAAGTTTGCATCGATATACATAAATATCAATGCAATGACAAATATGTATGGGTATTAGCCCAGACCGACTTATATGTAAACATATTTTATGAATTATAAACTTGTATAGATGTCATATACAAAGGAAAAAGTGACCAACGCCTCCGGTGCCCAAGTCTGGATTCGAACCAGCGTCTTCTGCATTCGCGGCAGACGCGTTAACCAACTTCGCCACCTGGCCACGAAAGCACCGGTCGAATTTTCCCGTGTAGGTATATGCAATCTTTGTAAATGCTAAGGCGCGTTTGGCCAAAAAAAAAATATGTGTAAAAAAAAATATATAAAATAAAATATAAATATAAAATATTCATTAAAAAATAATTTGATTTGTTCTTTCAGTTCTATTGTGTTACATATTTTATGTTCATAACTACTAATATTTTAAAGTCATTGTATAGATGTCATATACTTACAAATGAAAATGTGACCTAGGCGTCCCGTGCCAAGGACTGGGATAAGTTTATAATTGATATAGTAGTGTGTCTACTTAAAATAAACAATTCAAAATGATTTGTTCTTCAGTTGTACTAACATCTTAGTAAGTGTTAATGTAAGAGAAATGTCACCTGCACTGCTACTCCACCTACTAGCTACTAGTGTACTACTAGTACGCTATTTGTTATTAGGTGGAGTAGCTGTGCGGGTGACATTTCTCTTACATTTTCGGTATCATTAGGTGGCTTTGACATAGATGGCGCAAATTGATATGAGCTTCAAAAAGTTCTTCTAGATCTCTATAGTCTATGGTATTATTTTGTATTTGCAAGTGACAATTAGGTATCAATCTTCAGACTAAGTAATTGCAGGGGACAGGACAGGACAGGACAGGTATTTAGTGTCTTATGTCGGTTTCTATAATAACCAGTCATAACATACAAAGTATAAACATATTTAAAGCAAAGTAAACACACCTTAACTCTAGTGAACAATGCAGGCGATGCAATAAAAAGTGAAAAAGGCACATTTGAACAAAAAGGGACACCAACCGTGACCCGACGGGCCCATGTAAATTACACAGTCCAGGCCAAGTTACTAGGTATTGACTGCACAAGTGCAAGCGAACCAATTTCTCTGGAAAACCAGTATAAATGGACCTTGGCCGTCAAAAAACTAGTCGAAAAGATATTAGGTGGAGAGCCCCGGAACATTTCGTTGACACAATTTAGAGAGTAACCGAACCTCTCTTAGCGTAGTTCGCTTGTTAAAAATTAAATGACCCTAGTACGTTTATGTAACTGGCAGCGGTTTCTCAGTGGAGTATATACTTACGAACCACTCGAATATTTACTATTCCTAAAATTCTGGTAAGTTTAATTATTAATTTGTTTTAATTTAAAGGTAAAGGATTTTTAATTGGCATATTTTACAATTAAACAGCAATTTACGATAAAATAACAAGTTAAAATATACCGAAATGGGTGCAGCTCAGCATTTGCCATGACAATTTCGTGATTCAACGCTCGGCGTGAGAAAAAGATTAACTTTCATGAGAATTAGTATACAATTTAACAGACAAAAATTCCAATAACTAGTGTCCTATTGCTATAATTTGCCATGGGAGTGCATTTTTTGCTCGTAAAGCTAATACTGGCACTTACAATTACCTTCCAACTCGCCCAAACCTCGTAAGCGATTGCAACAACACTCCGCATAATTGACGACACCGCAGATCCTTGATAACATGAATCAAATCGCACCTTTAAAATAACAAAAGCTGTTCTACCTTTAACTTATTCAGTCGTTACGCCGTTTTTCCATTGATATAATGAAAATTTGAGAATCAAAGTTGATGAGGGGTTTGTGTAATTTTAGTTGTAAAGCGCAATTTAGATTTATTCAACTGTGATGCGTTTTGCACTGATTTGAGGGATAATTTGGGAATCAAAGATTTCATGGGCGTATAAAATTTAGTTACTTATTTTTTGCTGCAAAAAAGGTAGTAAATCTTATTTGGGATTCAGTTTTGTTTTTGCGTAATGAATAAAAAAACTTTTAGCTCAATAAGCTTAACCTTTTGGTAGATAATTTTCGGTGAAGGAAAACCGTGAGGACATTATTTGACCTCATCCCAAAAAGGCCTAGTTTCCGCTAGGTTGGAAGTTTCGATTGCAGTCGCTTTCGTAAAAGCCTGCTTACGCCAGTTTACGGGATAAGGTTGCGAGCGGATCAATGAATCTGTGGCAAAAAAAGCCATGAAAATGCAAGGAGGATGATGATGACGTTTGCCTTGCCAAACCCAACCATCGAGACTAACCTTATATAATGCTCAGACGCTCAAATTACCCAACAGCTCGGCTTTCGGCCTAGGGGCCTATAACTAGCGCCCGCATGGGCTCTGTAAGTTGAAGGTTCCGGGCACCCCAGCCTAAAGCTGAAGTTCAAAATGACAGGTGTCAGTGATCCGTAGACCGCACCGCGCCATCCTTGTAGACGATGAGAGATGCGGTTTGCTTGCGTGTGCGCATGTTCATTAAATACGAATATTGGATGCGACATTCAGGTTAGCTGCAGCTGGTATGGTTGAAATAGCTCAAATATTAAATAAACTATACGCATTAGGGGTTCAAAGGGAAAGAGGTGGTGGATAATCATAAAATATGATTGGCAATGTCGCTTAATTGTCTGGGTGGTAAATACATATCAGCAGAATATTAAACAGGCGGTCGATATTTTACCGATAGATATGATGACAAACTATCCCCTGAGAATTTTTTTCATGCGGGAATTTATGTTACTCACTCCATACATCTGATTTTTAATCATAATCATAATCTTTATTTGCATAGAATAAGTACAGAGGTAGTGTCAACAGATGTAGTATAGACATTTGTGGCTTATTCTGCTATCCTATCTAATTATACTAGCAAAATAAAAATAAAATAAAATAAAATAAAATATATAATAAAATACAATTATTCTATTTTAGTCCAAAAGGTTGACATAAATAATAGCTAGGGATACACGCACAGATGTGTCCGCCGGATTTGTCCGACGGATATGCCCGGCGGATAGATCCGTCCGTGTATGGCGCGAATTGGTCACGGATGTGTCCGATCCATGTCTGTCCGCTGTCTGTCCGTTGTCCAATTCGTGCCATACACGGACAGATGTCCGTCAAATCCGGCGGACTCATCTATGCGTGTATCCCTAGCTTATGAAGGCATGGCGACTAGGGGAACTGAGGAAGGAGCGGAAAGGGGGCGCAAATAGAGAGCCCGTTGTAAACTTGGTATTCACGGCCCTGTCGCTCCTTCCGCAGCTCCCTTAGTCCTCATGCCTTAATAACGTCATATTTTTGGACTAATAACCTGCATTTCCATTGTGCGTGTATCTAAGGAAGCCTGCGACTCTAAGGGTATTTCAGGCGCTACTTTTCTGTTCACGCCATTTTTGAAGAACCTCAAAGATACTGTAGCGTCAAGAAAAAACCTTAGGCAGGGAGCTCATTCTAGAGCCGCAGCCGGAGTGACGAGTACCTATAGTTGAATTATCGAGAAGATGGAATTGCATTTGTAGTGGTTGTATGCTGATAGTACAAGAAAATAGAAAATTCAAATATAGAATGCCTGTAAACAAACAATACTACTACATATGCAATTCCACGCTCTCGATGATTCAACTATACTTAGGTGTACTTTATAAATAAAATAAATAATTAATTATGGCAATTGCTATTACTCATAGCGGAAAAGCTATCTCAATCGGCTCAATCCAAAACATTCCAAACTACCGGAGACAGAAATAAATACCTACCATATCCAATATCTTATTCGAAGTTATGAAGTGTTGTCAATATCATCAGCCATCAATAGTTTGGCCGGCTGCCAGGCGACAAATACATTTGCGATTTTATTAGCATTTAGTATGCGAGACGCCGCTAAACGTGCAAAACAAACTAATGGGCTTATGCATTTTTATTGGATACTATGGGTTTTTATAGGAACGAACTAATATTATACTGTTACTGTTATACGATTTTAAGCTGACATGGTCACTTGGTCACTAACATTACAACTAAAGTCAAAAATAAGGTATTTACCATGTACATATAACTATCCGTGTATGCAACTGTGCTAATATAAGTAAATTAATAGCGAAAAAATCTCTAGCCCCGTCTCTATCTAGTGAAGAAGGTATCCTGCCTTTTTGCCGAAAATTGTATTGCCGAATTTCACTTGCTAACCAACTTTTTGCAGATGTCTCATTTGGCCGAATAACTTTTACCAAATTATTATTTCGCAACCATTTCATTTCCCAACCCCTTAGTTGGGAAATGAAACTTATCTACAAGGTTGGGTTAGGTTAGGTTGGATTATGTAAAGTTGGGAAATGAAATTCGGTCAAATGAAAATAGGCAATATAATTTTCGGCGAAAACGCAGAGAACCAATGAAGAAACTCGGTCGCGAAAACCCTCATTAAAATGATTTGACAAACCCGATTATGGTATGTCTTCGCTAGTCATTTTATTGTAAAGTTTTTTTATCTCCCACAATTAACACGAATCTAATGACACATAGCACATCGTAATCCGATTCTGCAGACGAGTGAAAACATAGCATTTTTCAAGCAAAAGGTACATCATTGTCGGTTGTTAATAGAGTTTATTTCTAAATGAATTAATTATAGAATTAATACCTTATTGACAACCGACAGCGATGTACCTTTTACTTGAAAACGGCACATAATAATATATATAACTTTTAACAATATCTCAAACTGCGTCATATTTCTTTATTGTCATGACTTTATTTGAGGTTTATTTAAAGAAACAAAAAGGATAATACTATTAAAAAGATTCATATTTAAACTAGATCTTCAAGAAAATAACAATATTGCAAGTACAATCTTGAAACCGACAAGCATAGCAAACTTATAAGTCGGTGACTAGTGCTACGTAACTTATGTCCCCTAGCGTAGAACTAGTCTTTGAGAGGACTCACAGATCTCTCGGGGGAGCTGGCTGAAACAAAGGATTCTTGGAATAAAGTATGGTTTGAAAGTTTTATTTCTATATATACAGTGGTATCAAGATCTGATAGACTAAGGTAGAATTCGTTATTGAGTACATTTGCAGCATTTGCAAACAAACTTTGTATGCCAGGAGCTATTAGAACACTCCAGTCATTTACATATAACCTTGGTTTGTTGGTCTATATTTGATAAGGCTTTGTCTTCACTGACAAATAATATTTTGTTTAAGTTAGTATACCGAAACAATATACTAAGAAGTAAAAGTATAATATTGAACAGGGCTTGAATCTCTTAAAAGTAGCGTTGGGTTATTTAACTCATCGTTTTTATTTTAGAGTTAAACAACTCACTTTTACTTTGATGTTAATGTCGTCTGGTGACAACCAACACTCACTAAGTACTTCCACAAGTTAATAGCCAAAAGGAACCGTACCAGTCACAAAATAAGGTTGATTTTCGTTTATTTTTTTTGCAATTAGTGCGTTTTGGTTGTCACCTGACGATGTGATACAAGTAGCAGTTTTGTGACACTGGTTGTTCGAAACACAATTTCTTCTGATATGACATTTAATACTTTCGTGATTTGTACACATATTAACTAACTTTCGTGGAGTTTACTGTTTTAATGCAAAATAAAGCCTTATTAATAACAAATCTGTAACAAATCATGATTTTAAAGTAAGAAACCGCTCTTGGTATTTCGCACAGGAGAACAATATAGTTCCTCGCTATATTATTGAGTGCAGTTAAGTGCTCGGGGATCAATGTTACTCTGCGTCCGTAGGAAACACCTTCGACAACCCTACACGTGATCCCTAGGTGGTGCTAAAAGAGTAACAAACTTAGCAGCTGCACTGTCCCACCTGGACCTTGCAGCACTCACTGGATTTTCTTCATCATATGCTTTCTCACTACTACTTACCGGAGAGAAGAAATACATATCTATATCCAGTGACATTCTTCTTCTTCACTGTTTTTTTTTCATTGTAATCGTCATCTGTTTCAAATTTGTGGAACAAACCATAAATTTAAAGTGAGTCTCCTGGTCTGAGAGGACAATATAGTAAGGAGTGCAGTTTATGAAGGGCGAGGCTCGCGGGCAGCTGCGTCCGTTTTATGTTCCATCAATGCCGACGATAACGCACAGAAGGACCATTTTCTGGATAGCTACAGTCCGTGAGCTCTAAAAAGAACCTTCGGGTTTTAGAAAGAGACGTCGGATATCAAACACTGACACATGAAAAAGCAGAACAGCAATATTACCTTCGTGTGTCATCGCTGAATCCTGAAGGTTCTTGTTAAAGCTCACGGACTGTACTATTTACCACTTTGACGTTATATTTGGATGAATTCTTTAGGAGGATTTCTAGCGTTTATTGGCTTTTCCACAGCTCATTTGAGCCTGGGAACGGTTCAGTAGCCTAATAAAAGTATGTAGTCTCTCTCTCTATTTGGCAATTATGATTCCCATTTGATTGGATCTGCCTTCCTAATTTCTCCTTCCACTTTACCCTGTTCAACGTGTCAAATTCAGATACATTGTAGCATTTCAGGACATAAAAGTTAGTATGTAGTGTAATCCCATTAATTAAGATAAAGTTTACTAATACCATAATTTGGCGTAGGCAGTTTTACGGGAGTATCCTTTATGGCTATGCGTATTTTGCCTTTCTTTCAAAAAATACTTCAATTTAATTGACATCCTATAGCAATACCCAAATCACCACCCCTTCACAATGTACAAAAGATACCAAATATATGTAACCACTTTTGAACCTTTATTATATTATTATTATACGGAGCCTGACGTGTCCCACTGCTGGGCAATGGCCTCCCCCCAGTTTTTCCACTGATCCCGATCCTGTGCTGTGTTTGGCCAGTCCTTACCTCTTTGAACCTTACCTCTTTGTAATAAGGTGCAAAAGTGAAAACATTTTGACGTTGTCGTACCTAAGTACATACGTACCGAGGCACATCAGTGAGTGTGTTTACACAGGTGCCAATAAATATTTCCGATTCTGTAAATAGTTAAATATAAATTAGTCATGATAGGTACCTAGAGACTGGCTATTAAGTCAAAGCCTTAAACCGTTGAAGGAAGAACCTAACAACATTCTTTAAATATCATGGAACCTCACTAAGAAAGCATTATTGGAAATTCTAACCTAAACGCGGTTCAAAGTTTTCTCCAAAGAGTCTAAGGCCTGAGTGTACGCTCGAGTTGGGCGTCCAGCGGGGCCGCGCGTACGGCGTGCATATTAAACAAAGGAAACTCATACTGGTGTCTTGAGTCGACGCTGCACAAAGTGTATGGACGCTCGGCCGCAACGCTGTACGCCCCGCTGAACGCTCCGCTCCTAGCGTCCAATCAGGCCTTGCACCTACGCGTCACGGGAATATTATTCTACCTATTATCCTTTATACGAGTAACTACCACATAAATACTTTTACATTTATTTATTACTGTATTTAGAAGTACCTCCTATTTCATCTCATATGTTTGTTGTTTTGTTCACTAACTATGTTATCTGTTTCGCACTACCTTCCGTCTCTAGGCTCCACGGAAGACCAGCGCTGTGGCATCTTAGATGCCAGGGCACATGCTGAGTGGCATCCTTTTGCACCCACTACAACGGCATCAATTTCATAATGATTTACTTTTTACTAGTGTTTTCTCTTTTCTGTGTTTAAAATAATGTTAGTCTTCATTTAAGTTTAAATTGATGTGGTGCTGTTTGTAGTTTATTTGCAATCAGCGGCCTCCTAGCCTAGTTGGTAGTGACCCTGCCTATGAAGCAGGAGGTCCCGGGTTCGAATCCTGGTCAGGGCATTTATTTATGTGTTTATCACGGATATTTGTTCCTGAGTTGTTGTTGTTTGTTTTCTATGTATTTAAGTATTTATCTATATCTATCTATTATATATATCGTCGCCTAGTACCCACAACACAAGCCTTATAGAGCTTTACTGTGGGACCAGGTTGATTTGTGTAAGATTGTCCCATAATATTTATTATTTTTATTTATATTTATTATAATAAATTATTTTTCTTTCTTTATTTCTTTCTATATAAAGCTAGCAATCCTGTTCCTTACATCTACGTAGGCGGGCCGCAAGTGTTGCTGTCGTAAAAATTATAGCGCTTTGAATTTGAGCGACGCGGAAAATCGATAGCTGGCAACACCTCGAGTTATGGCGTCGAGTTATGGGACTAATATAGTTGTATTCAAATTTGCTCGTAATTTTGAATGCATGCTCGCTCTGGATGCATTTTAAGTATAAATGCAATTTGACAGTTAGCATTTTGTATTTTGGTATTTTGTTATAGTCCTTACATTCAATGCAGATTTGATAATTGGAAAAAACAGAAACGGCAATCCGAAGGTCTCAGGTTCGAATCCTGTCGGGCCCCAATGTTCGCCATCGTTAATTTTTTTTTCATTATAATAGATATCTGTTTCCAATTTGTGGTTTTTTCCACTTAATAAAAACAGCAAAAAGAAATCCATAATATATTAAATTTGATAATGCCACAGAAAACAACGCATTTATCTCACTAATAATGTTATGTCAAGATAAATGAACGTGCAGCTGGTTATCTAATTAAAAGATAAAAAAGATAAAAGATATTTATTCTTCAATTTAGGCACATTACAATGAACTTATGAAGAAGGTCGAAAGAAAAAGAAACTACCACCGGTTCTAACCTCTGACCCGAGAAGTATTACTTATTACCGGCAAGAAACTCGGCGGGACTTATTTTTTCAAAACAGTAATACTAATACATTATTTATTTAATCGTATGGCATGCGTATTAGGCAATCAGAGTACAGCTTTGAGGTTGTTAAGCCAGGCAACTACGTCGGGTGTCAAGTCATCCAAATCCTCAGCAGGGCCAGGATATGAGTGAAGGGGGCAGCGCCGAAAGATGTGCTCAGTGGTTTGATCTTCTTCGCCACACTCGCAGAGGGGTGACTCCTTCCATCCCCACTTGTGTTGGAAGTAGTTACAACGGCTATGTCACTAATACATTAAAGATACTATATACAATAATGCGTAGTTCTTCAAGAAGGCATATCAAAACAGCTTGAGAGGCAGACATGTACCTGCCTATTGTGTAATTAAAATGAAAAATAAAAATAAAATCCAAATCTGACTGCTTCGCAATACGTTTGATATGCTTTCTTACCTGAACTGTGTCCTCTAAATGCTAGATGATTTTATAGATTCTGGTTTGGGACATGCATATATGTCTTTTCTGTTTACTTATAATTTTACTGTTTATTAACCTTACCCTGTCAACCATGGGGCGAAGTAGAAAGATTATGGGCGGTGCTACTAATAGGAAAAAAACGAAGAGATATGTTCCTAGGTTTAGAGTTAAATGTTGTATTTTTATTTTCTGTTCTTATGTAGAAGTACTCTACTTGTATACTTTTATAATATCATTGGATACTTGATGCATAGTTACCAAGCGTGAAACAGACAGACAAATAAACCTGTTTATCATACTTCTCAAAGTCATCCACCTCCCAAGGACAGTTGAGTTCATAAATACACTCAATGAAATGTTCACAGAACGTCAGGACGACGTAAATAATAAATACGGTCATTATGCAGAGCTTGGACAGAAACATATCACAGGAGATGGATTTGAACATTTTAAATCTGATCTTGATATTGACTTGATGTTTTTGGATAACACTTCAAACCACTTATTCAAACAGTTTCATGAAGTCGCATTAAAATTTAAGGTAAAAAAATAAAATATAATACAGTGGAAACTGGATAAGTGGAACCTGGGTTAGTGGAAAACCTCTTTAAGCGGACCCAAGTTCTCGGTTCCAGTCCCTTGGCAAGGAATTACCTCTATAAGTGGAATTTTGAGACCTCTATAAGCGGAATCCATTTTTTCAAAATTTTCTTATTTTTACCTCTGTAACTGGAAGCAGCTGTCTCCGAAACCTCTATGAGTGGAATATAATATAACATATTCTCGATATTGAAAGAAATGTGGTAAATTGTGACTCAGGTCAAAAAACCAAAATGACAGATTTTTTCATTAAAGTACAATCGGTACATTGATTTATTTAACCATACTGGTTTCTCTTGCATAAATAAATATTAGGAGTGATTTTGTTTAAATATAAGTTACTTCATAACAAAGGACACATATTATTTTTTCATATGAGTACTGTGGATTATTTACAGCATTGCTTGTTTTAAGTCAGGATTACATACCTATTTTTCTACATATCTACTCGTACACACGTATTTAATAAAAGATGATTATTTAAGTTTCTATCTGATCTAAAAACGATATACGTGGCCTCTATAAGCGACATTACTAGCATCCACAACCTCTGTTAGCGAGAGCCTCTGTAAGTGAGAAAACGTTTTATTTGAATCTGGTTAAGTGGAAAACTGGATAAATGGAAAACCTGGATAAGCGGAACTAAACAGCCGGTCCCTTGCGATTCCACTTATCCTGTTTCCACTGTAATGCTAAAAATTTTAAGTAACTAATAATTTATAAATTCATCATTTCATTTTTTACAAAAGCAGAGCAAAGACGTAGCTAACAGTCCAGAGGCCAGTTTTATAAAGTTACAAGTTACAATTTACAAGCGGAAGTCTCTTTCTAAAACATAGGATTAGAAAGAGAGTTCCGCTTGTAAATTATAACTTGTAGCTTTATAAAACTGGCCTCAGGTGTTCAAAATGGCATACACTCGTCTTTTACTCATAATAATAAAATCGTGTTTAGATTATTTTGAACACCTGACCTGCTTAGTAATTTTTTTATGCTGTGTATAGTGTGCAAGAAGTACTGCAAACTGCAAGTACTAATCAAGATCCGATTTTTAAAGTTCGAATGTGGATCCAGGAAGCAAACAAATCCTACGTCGCATGTACAGGTAATTGATAAGCAGATGGTTCTTTAAAAAAATACACTTTTTAATAATCGAAGGACGCACCTTTCAAGCGGTATAAATTATTTTTGAGTTACTTATTGAAAAGACAATTAATTTTTAAATCCAAAAACAATGATTAATTTAATCATTCGGGAACTGGTGGAGTACTAATCCATGAATAATATACGTCAGTAAATCGTAGCAAGTTTTAAGAAATTAGGAAATTGATCGGATATTATTTATTTAAAAAAAATCACACGAGTTATTGCACTTTAATACAAGCAATTTCGACTAACGACGATGACGTCAGTTATACAAATAAAAAATATTAATATTTTTATAAAGTTCGAACTATGATATATATTACAATGACAGATGTGTTATGCACGCTCCAAAAGTGAAGCCCTTAAAATGAGTGAATTCAAACAATTGTCACTAGTCGCGTACCGGCAAGCGAGAGATGCGGACGTGCCAATGACCTGCCGTCACCGACGTGGGAAAGAGACAAACTATAATTTTCTAACAATGAGAGTGACAAAGATTGTAATGATTGTCAAAATAGATAAATACTCGTATATCGGAATCATTGCTAGGTTATGTTATGAAATAACTTTGGAAGTATTTTTTATGCACATTTTGTTAGAGTATAACCCATCCATAGTAAATATCATTGAGTTCGAATTGCAATTTCATGCATAGTGTCTCCGCTGTCCCACTACGCTGTACTGAAGTCAGTCACAGCGTTTATAAATATACGAACAGCACTCTCACCTTCGGTTGTTGTCCAAAATTATAACGTCTTCGAGTGTGGCGCAAGTCATAGGCTGATATAGCGGGTAGCCAAGGTTATTTAATTTTTTTTTAGGATATTTTATCTTCTAAAATGTTTTTCACTTTGTCATGTGAATGACTGAATTACTTTCTCGCTACCACTTGATTTTTCTTTCTTTCAGATGTCGGAAGATCCGGGCGTCAGTCAGCTCAATGAATAGACGACATCGACATTTGGAAGGTTGCGAGTTGCTTCTGGATGAGAAAGGCAAGACAAGAGATGATCGGAAGAAATGGCGTACACGAAAAGAAGCCTATGCTCAGCAGTGGGCGATAAAAGGCTGAAATCATGATGATGATGACTATGCATAGCCCTGAGTGCACCAAATCACTTCAGCTTACGGGCGAGACGTTATGCGTGCTCTCGTACCCTCTCCCGCTCCCGCTTGTAAGTTGAACCGCGCTCGGAGTCCAATACTCTGCATGCACGGCCCTGACTTACCGCCGCTACGTTACCGCTTCCGCTCTCGTACCCGCTCCCGCTCCCGCCCGTACGTTGAACCGCGCTTGGAGTACAACACTCTGCATGCACGACCCTGACTTACCGCCGCTACGTTACCGCTTCCGCTCTCGTACCCGCACCCGCTCCCGCTCGTACGTCGAACCGCGCTCGGAGTGCAACACTCTGCATGTACGGTCCTGACTTACCGCCGCTACGTTACCGCTTCCGCTCTCGTACCCGCACCCGCTCCCGCTCGTACGTCGAACCGCGCTCGGAGTGCAACACTCTGCATGCACGGCCCTGACTCTGCGGACACTCGCCTTAGGCCTCTAGCAGACTCGGCCGGGAAATATAATTTACGAGACATTTCTAAGGTAGACATTAAGTGTTTTTTTTTTCATATTAGGTCAGTTTAGTTTATTATACAATTAATTAAGTAATTATAGATAAAATCATATTCCTATTGGAAAGCCAATTTAGAACTATCCTAGGTAATATTTTTTTCCTATTTTTTTATAATGTTAAGACACGGCAGTGTGCCGGGCCAAGTTCGAAAAAGCCGAGTTACATTTCAGTGTGTATATGATCACGAACACGACCGTACCAATATTTCCACCTTCGTAACTTTTCTTCTAACTTATCACAAGTACGAAAAATGTATGTTTTTTTTGTATAGGTACTTATTACAGTCCTGTCTAAGAATAAATGCCTTGTCGTTATCCACTGCTCGCTCGCTTATTTTGACCCTGACACCTAGAACGATTGAAATTCCTAAGTACCGCTTAAAGACCTTTACCCTTATATCCTCCAATGGTACTGTACGTAGTGTACGTAGGTCCTAAAAGTACATAAATGTTTTTGCTAACAGACAGGTCTGCTTAGTGCACAGTTCAGGTAAGAAAGCATATCAAACGTTTTGCGAAGCAGTCAGATTTGGATTTTATTTTTATTTTCATTTTAATTACACAATAAGCAGGAACATGTCTGTCTCTCAAGCTGTTTTGATATGCCTTCTTGAAGAACTACGCATTATTGTATATATACTATCTTTAATGTATTAGTATTACTGTTTTGAAAAAATAAGTCCCGCCGAGTTTCTTGCCGGTAATAAGTAATACTTCTCGGGTCAGAGGTGTAGGGTTAGAACCGGTGGTAGTTTCCTTTTCTCTCTGACGTTCATAAGTGCATTGTAATGTGCCTAAATTGAAGAATAAATATCTTTTATCTTTTTTAATTTTTATTTTTTTAAATTAAAACTAATTTTGTGAAACATTTCGAGTCATCCATGTAAACGATTGTATAATAATTAGATCATATTCCAAACTATTTTCTAGGTAGATCTACAAGTGTGTCACTGCCTTAAGGGTGAGTATCCTATGCTAAGTGGGCTGAGTTTCCTTATCTACATAATCTCAACAAGAAATGTAGAGTATTCCATATGAATACATTCAAGCAATTCATTCATGACCGTTCTGACGTATTTAAATCTGTTGCTTGACATTAAACTGAGGATAACACTGGTTTATGATAAAGCGATTTCTTAGCCTATGAACGATTGAATTTCCATCAAGCATTGCATCCATACTATCGTAAAATTTCCTTTACAATACCGATGACCGATATTATAATCACGCTCAAATTCCGAACGTCCTCTTGTATACCGATTCCGGAAGGTATCGGTATATTATACTAGAATTCCGGAAGGTATCGGTATACTCCAGGGTATACTCGGGTCCAGATGATGTTCTAAAGGCCATGCCAGGATAAGCTAAGTAAATCTGCCTCCAGCGTAATTTAACCTGTAATTTTTTTGGATGATATGAGTTTAGTAACATGTAGGCAATATTTCAGCTATTTTTTTTTTCAGGCTTTTAAAGAGTTGATAAAGTAGCTAAGCGGGTGAAGTGTTCAAAATGAACTTGACACGACTTTATTGTGGAGAGAATAAGAGCGTGTGTAGGTCATTCTGAACACCTCCACCTATTAGTAGCTTCTGCTGCTGACTGTACATGTAAAAGAGGTCTATGCACGGCGCAATTTTGACGCAAATATCGCCGGCAATTTCAATGTTTCCATCTAAGTAGGCGCAACGAAATCAATGGATCAAAACCCGCAATGTATTAAAAATCGCCGGTGCGTGAGTTGAATATTTCTGGTCAGTAGAGCGGCTAATACCGGCAAGCGTCGTCTATAAGTAACGCTGAATGCTTCCCATCAGGCGATCTGTATTCTTGTTTGTCACCAGCTTAGTTTAAAAAAAGTTATCATACTGTTACGCGGTTGTACTGTGTAAAAGTTGATCGGCTGAGTGAAGGGCGGGCGATGCTCCCAGTCTACTCCTGGTACTGAAAATGCTAATCGACATCGGCCTTGGTCACTTCGCTTTATTGCGGTGACTGTACCTCATTATAGCAGAGTTATAGCTAAATATATATCAGCTTTTCCATATTTAGTGACGGCGTATTATGTGGAAGTTGTTCTGAAATTGAACTGTTGGTGTATTTCTCATCCTGTACTCGCTTCGATCGCACGTGATGGATAAATAGGAATTGTTACTATGTCCCGATGGGTACAAATGGAAATACACCATTTAGGTTACTCAAATACAAAATACAAATACAAATAATTTATTGAGAAAAGTATAGTACAGTTCAAACTCTGGAGCAGTCACTTGTGTAACAATGATCGAGCAACAATATAAAGATACAATCAAACAAGATTTACTGAAAATGTGGCTCGTGAAAATTTAAAACCGATAAGAGGCTGGTGTAAGACTACACCGTAAAAAGCCTGTCCGTTCTTTTCTGCACGAGTCGTACTTGCAGCAGTAGTATTTGGGTTCATTTTGGGTCTGATTGTGTATCCCTAGATTTATTGATTATTGGTAAAAATGATCTTTTTTTGTAATCAAAATTATATCTAAATATATTGTAGTTGCCAGTGTACGACTTCGTGCCGGTTGCAGTCGAGACTGCTGGGCCTTGGGCTGTGGAGGCTAAGAAATTTGTAGGGGAGCTGGGTCGGCGGCTCAGGGACAGGGGATGTGATCCTCTTTCCGGATCGTACCTGGTGCAACAGATCTCGTTGGCAATTCAACGCGGTAACGCTGCCAGTGTAATGGGGACATTTGCGCCAGGTACGATCAATTAATGACAACAATAATTGTGTAATAACGACGAAGCCTTGTGCGGATTCCATCATTGATTTGTGTGAGACGAAGCGTGTTGTGGATTTCCATTTGTCACCTGACGAAGCCTGCGCTGCGGTTATGCATAGTGGATATTGTATATATTTTTTTTGTGTGTGATGACTGACTTGTAATTGTGTAATAATGAATAAATTTTTATATTGTAGTTTCTGACATCACTAAATTGTTTGACGTGTCGTATTGATTTTAACCTCTATTCTTCTTGCCACATACGAGAGGTTAAGCAATCTCTTGTTATTTTCTATTTCACTTCATAACGAATTTAAATATGATAAGAAAAGATGAACTAACTAACTCACTCTAATAACGCACTCTTATAACTTAATATCGGAAACATACCGAAACAAACACACATGTTAAATACCGGTTTGAAAAAGTGTTTGTAATTAACTTAATAAACCAGATTTCACTTTTGACAATCCTATTAATAACAATCTGCCAGTAGCTGATAGATTATAGTCATACAAAATACTAATTAGTTATAATCAAATCCGACTACAACTTAAATAGTCTTAATTATTTTACCAAAAAGCGCCGAATTAAAAGCATTTCCGAATCTGGTTTGCAGTTCCAAAAAAAACCAGTCGAATGTGGCCGTCCTGGGAGAATCAATCAGGCCAACGCTTCCAAGTTACGACATAAAAAAAGGACATACGTAGGTACTAGAAGTGAACAAGGGTCTACTTCAGGTCATGTACGCCAAAACCGTCCGGCACAAGCCAATTAGAAATGAGTTAATATATGTTAATGAGTCTGTAGTTTATTTTGAGTATTATTCTTTTTTTGTGTTTTTTTTATACATAGCAAGAAGAGGCTACACACACAAGTATATTCATATTTACGAGTAGCTCATCTATTTAAAACGGTTTGAAAGAGAGCAAAAATAAATTGAGCTGTGATTAATAAATTGAATGAAAGTTATTATGAATCAGTAAAAAAACATGCATGTGTACGAAATTTAAATTTTGAACGTGTATTTTCAGTTGTTCGAAGATGGCCGGGTTACTGGTCTAAAAGGCCACCTTCCCTGTACTGTGGTAGTACTTCTTAGTCTAGTATCTCCTTAAGTATGTGCTCGTCAGCATAGTTGTCTACTATAGATAGTTCCACTTGAGTTGAGGTGAATGATTACACACACAGCTACAAGATTGCAAAAAAAGTGAATGAATGAATTGAAATGAGTGAGTGAACGAAAGTAAATGTAAATAAAAAAATATTTTAATAGGTACCTATCCGTATAGGTATAAAAACAGTAAAAAAAAAAACTTTTATAAACAATCGTCACTTTGCATTATTCATTATCTCCGTTAGTTATTCTAATAAGAATCGGTAGGTTTTCTTATCTCTTAGAATGCAGTAATCGAGGGTTTAGCGGTGAAACCCGATAAGTCGAGAAAATGTTTAATTGTAATAAGAACTCAACGTAAATCACGTATCGTTCGAATTTCGAAAACCAACTTTATAGACTTATCGGGTTTGACCGCTAAACCCTCGCTGTTGTCAATAGGTATGACAACCATGTAACGAGTGCCAGTAGATACAGTAGATACATGACAATGTTGTTGTATGCGTGACTTCAACTCTGGTGAAACTATCTATACACTGTGTAAAATTGTAAATGTACATAAAAGAAGACACCGGGCCATTATTGTATATGCAGACTTTCATGGAAATCGCCAGAGCAGTTGAGGCGGAACAAGTCAACCAGCTTTCCTGAACTAAGTACGCTTTGTATTCAAATTAATACATGCGCTTCTGCATTTTTTACTGCGACACTTATCTACAAAACAACGTATGAGTCGAGTATGTAAATACTTATAGGAGTAACTAACGGGAGAGCTTGTTACTGTTATAGAAAATCTAGGTCTAGTTTCCTTGTGTTACTAATATAATATGTGCCATATTTCTAGTACTCATTGTTTATCATTATCTTGTCTATCATTATTTTTTTGTTTATGGTTCCTTTAATATTTCTTAGTCGTTTAATGCCGTTCTTCGATTCGGACAAGCCACGCCCATCCGTTAGAGACACGTTTATGGCTCCCGTGCACGAAAGAAAGAGATGCAGCGCTCTTAAGGATCAGACTTTTTGTCCAAACTACGATAAGTAAGCGAATCCATAGAGTTTTGTCTAATTTTGCTTGTGTGACTTTTTAGATAAACAAGAATACCGTATTTTTTACTTAATTATATTGCTTAATCTTTTATTTAAGCTAAGAAAAATAAGTGGAAAAAGGACCCAACTTCGGATTTTTTTTCTATCGAGGCAACTTTCAGCAATCGTGTTTCGGGTTGTGCCAAAAACAAGAGTATATAGTCTAATAATATATATTCCAAAATAAACTCAGTCTCTTTTCCCGTTTAGTCACTAGAGCGTTTGAAAAAACCTATAATTTTTTAAAGTAGCCCCTTAAATAGTGCATTCCTGACATTCCTGTATACCATGTGATACTATTCTTAAGCATTAGGCAGAAGGTAGAATGTTTTATTTATAAAACGAGTTTCGCTTTTAATGTAATTTTAGTTTAGTTTTGCCTAGCTACGGTTGTCACGGAAGACCAGCGTCAAGGTATCAGTAGCGGCGCGTTCATAGATTACGATTCTCGTCGGCTTGCCTAAGTTTCAGGCGCCTGAGCAGGTTTCAGCTCATGAAGAAATTTTATGCCAAATTCAGCACCGGCTTGCGTAAGAAAAATTTTCACCCACCGCCACTGCGAGGTACCTCAAAAGTACCTATACCTATTACCTTGACAAAATGCTGAGTCGAGACTATTTCAGCGACGTCTTTATAATTGTTTATTGTTAATTGTGTATAATTTGTAGCATATACACCGTGGGCAGATTAAACCCGACAGGTTTTAACCACGTATTCCCGAGGCCAAAAGAAGCAAAAAACGTCATACGACTTTTGGCCAATTTCATTCATTTTTTTTGGATTTTTTATAATGTTTTAAACATAAAAAGTAAATTTTATTACTAAAAATATCACTTACAATTATTATTTTACATTTTTTTCCTAAAAACTAGTTAATGAAAAAAGTTTTTTGTTACATTGACATCTGTCAATAAAGATCTCATCAGACTAGTCTTCATAGTGGTGACATCGTCATCAAAACGGGCATTTTTCGCTTGTGTTTGAATTTTTTTTAAATTGGCAAATACTCTGGAACTAAGGCGAAATCGACCTAGAGTCATACAATGTTTTTGCCTTCTTTTGGCTTCGGGAATACATGGTTAGAATCCGTCGGGTTTAATCTGCCCACCGTGTATAGCGTCATATAGAAAAAAATCGGATTTCTGTATCCTTAGGGAATTAATTACGAAATAAATCCTGTTTCCTTTTAACGCATGGTTGCTAAAAGGAGGAACAAACGTTTAAATACCCAAACATCTAAAGAAACTTACAAGCCTTCGTATTTATCAGCTTTTTTTAAATTACATGTAAGATTTTCTACAATATAGTCAGCAACTTAATACATGACAACACTGTATCATTACTAAATACCTTACAAAAAAATACCCCAGCAGTTAAACACAGAATTAACCAAAACACAAAAAGGTAAAATAGCGCATAAAAGTAAATTTATCCCCGCTTCACAAATTAATTGCCTAAATAAACGCTCGCAGCAAAATTAGGCGAATACAACTCATTTCCCAGCCATCGTTTAAGACGAAAAAAGGACAAAACAATAATTATGACACTAAAAGAGCGAGCAAAGAATCCCTCGCTTCGCTAGTGCTTTAATTTCCTCTCCATTAACTTTAAATGCTTGACATAAAACTCGATTGTTTGACATTTTACCCCATTTCTAGCGTTGCCAGATCATTTGAGTCTTTGAAAACGCTTTTAATCCAACTACTTTTTTAAATGACGGCGATTGGCCGTAACTAGGTGCCGGTTGGAAATAGGTTTCAGCTCTAGCAAAGATTATAGGTAATAGAATGGCAAAGTAAAGGTTCTAATCGTCCTCAGAAACAGTTTTACTTGAGATGACGTCATTATTGTGAGATATGTCTGTCTACAGTCATTTAGAGGGGCTATATAAAAATTTACAACTAAAAAGTGACAGACTACTAAGTGTCAAATAAGTACGAGATGTCAAATCGAAGTTTAAAAGGTGGTTTAAAATACAAAAAAAAAATATTGATTAATTTCTTATACTCCGCGAAATAAGCATGTTGTATGTTATCGATCATTCGTTTTCTTGTAAGGATCAAATGTCATTCAAAACTTGCAGCTCAAAACGCTCCTAACAAAAAAATATGAAACTGTGACGTCACGGTTGCATAATCGCCCTCTTTAAAGTATGAAAAAATTACGAAACTACTATTTTTGACCATGAAATATTGTGTTTATTTACGTATATGGTTATACTTAATGTAAAATTGCTATGTTCCATGGTATAAATAATAAAAATACAGGTATAGCCACTCAACGTTACAGACCCCACTTTGATTCTCAAACGTTAAATGTTGTTCGAATGTTAAGTTAATTAGTGGATATGGCTTAATGGATTCTGCATATTCTGCAACTCTAGTGAACCTAAACTTGGTAGTTTGCGTATCAAAGGGGTGTCTGTGACGTAGTGAGTGCACTGAAAAAAAAATCTAACTGTCACACAGTATTTAAATTGATTTTCATTAAGATTAACTATTTTGTACGGATAATCGTTTGAGCTCAAGATGGCGACGACGTCTTTAGAGTAGTTCTTTGTTTTTTGCTCATTTACGTAGTTCAGTGTGTAATATTCATAGCTTTTTGTGCGGTGATTTAACGAACAAGTGGCAGCTAATGAAGAATTAGTCTCAAAACACGCGTAACCACCCTTTAGTCGAACGAACGGTTATCCGGGGTCTCGACCGCCCACGTGTTTGTAGGGAGGCTATCACCTTACAATCAGCAAGGCCTCTACCGAAGAACGTTGCCTTTGTTTTATTGTACCTAATAAAAAAGTGTGAAACGTCGTCATTGGCAGAATTCCCATTGCTGTGACAAAGGGAGAAAGCCATTAAATATTAAAAAAAAAACTATTTTGTACAATATCAACAAATGTTTGAAACACAGTAAAATACAAAACAATAAAAATGACTGCTTGAGCATTACTAATTATTGAAAAAATAGCTGCTCATTGCAGTAAAATTTACTGTCATTCCTTAATGTTGAGGTAATGGTTTATCAGTTTTATTTACCGCTTACTTTTCTCAGTGTGATATAGCTGCCTTCATATACCGTGCTATGTTCTATAAACGTTACAAGGTTTCGTCCACGGGCAAGTTATACCATATCTTCCAAACACTATAAAAGCCAAGCAGGTTTTTCTCAGTTCCCAGCTATGGAATGGAACCTTAAACATGAACTGCAAAGTGCAGTTTATGTGCTAATATTTTATTTAAGGGGCTGACGTGCACGCTACTCCGTGTTATAGGGGCTCTATACACTGGGGTTTTAACACGTCAGTGGCAAACAAGCACACAGCTAGTGCAACAAGCACAAAAATATTGGTGATGCTTTTAAGGGCATAATTGGTATCGTATTTAAATTAGTATGAAAAAATAAAAACAAATATTTACAGGAAAATTTTTTTTGGTTTTGTTGGAGGGTTGGCCGGCTTGGATGATTTTTTCGCGTCTAGAAATGTTTTCTTCTACTTTTTCTTACTCGCAATACGATACCAATTTTATTATGACCTTAAACGGATCACCAGTATTTTTGTTACACCCTGTATGGACGCCTGCAACTCCAGAAGTCCTACATGCGCGTTGTCGACTCTTTAAAACCCTGTACATCAAAAATAACAAATCATAAATGTTTAAAAATGTAATTTAATTAGACCTCCAGACGAAAATCGTTCGGTTGGTTGGGTCGTAAGGTTCATTACGCAGAATATTATTAAGTATACAGAATACGTACCAATGTTTCTCGAAAAATTCATTTAACGGACTTTTTTATCTAGATATTAATTAATGTTGTAATGGCTCTTTTAAAATTAAAATATAACTTAATTTAGTAAGGCTTAAAGCAAAAGATAACTATAAGTATAACCAAAATACCTAATAAAAAAGATTGTCTAGGTACCTAAAATATTACTAAAATTTGTTGAATTGATTTGACTATTATTTGAAGCTGTAAATAATAAAGGACAAAACAGTATATCGGTATTTTTGTACAAGCATAATAGTACATTTCGATATTAGTGCGGAAAGTATGTCATTACTTCTCGAGCACCGAGATATCACGCGCCACGAGCCGTAGGCGAGTGGCAAGACTCGGGACGAGTGAAGAATGACATTTACGCACGAGTATCGAACGACGTTTTTTAATACAGTTACGAAAAAATTATAAGATTGTCAATTTTTCACTTTGAGGTTACATTAGTACATGTATCCGAACGCTCCGCGCGGTGCGGTGCGGCGCTGTTATTGGCTGTCTGTCACTGTCATTAGCTGTGATTGGCTGGAAAAGTAAAAAGCACTAGAGCGCGATATCAAACTTTCCGCACGCTAAACCACCACAAGAAAAGCACTTTTTTGAGCATCTGTATTAAAAACATATTTTTACCTAAGGAATATTTTTAAGTTAACTATCACCAAAGACCAGCCACATGTATGTGATGTGTCTGCCCCTTTACCGTGACTGTTACGCGAAAATTGCATGTTTTACAAAAATATTACTTTATTTCTTAGTAATAAGTGGATAGTTTTATTAGTTACCAGGGAGCTTTCACATTACGGTTTTCGGAAACATAAATTTGATAATGTGCTTAATACATGTAGCGGCGGGTATTTTAGCCTTGATAACGGTAATCATTCCATATTTTTTAAGTTTTGCATTAATGTGGAAGTATGCTTACGATACCAACACGTGAAGCTATTTGGAGACATAAAAATAGAAAAGGTTTTATGTTTATTTTATTATTTTAATTTATTCATGAAGCTTTAAAGTCCAAACTTAAGGTTTGCCAACGAGCGATGGAGCGCAGTATATTAGGTGTTCGAAGAACTGACCGAATCAGAAACACGGAACTGCGCTCCAGAACTCGCATTGTAGATGTGGGCGTCAAGACCGCTAAGCTAAAGTGGGACTGGGCCGGGCATGTCTGCCGCATGCACTCTGAACGGTGGGCCAAAATGGCTACTGAGTGGGACCCACGAGACACCATAGACGGCCGAAAAGGAGATGGCGGGATGACCTGGACGCATACTTTATAGAATGGCGGGAAAATACTACAAACAGGACTGAATGGAGGAGAAGAGAGGAGGCCTTTGCCCAGCAGTGGGACACGAAAACAAGCTAATAAAAAATAATAATAAATTCATGAAAATGTTATCTGATATATTCCATTAATTTGAGGTCATGAAAGTGCACCATTAACTTTTTTTGAAAACCTATCATACTTTATCACTAGGACTATCGATTTAAATAATAAATAAGTGTCAAAAATTATTTTGTCAGAAATTAATTACCTTTGCGCCGGGAAAGATGCGGGATCGCTTAGTCGAATAGTATGTAGGTTTATGTTTGGTTTAATTTTAGGTTTAGATTTATTGTAAATTAGTTCTAGATTTGTAATTTATCCGTAACGTTAAGAATAATTGGTAATTCATTTGAATAAAGTCACTATAATATGTTAATGTTAATTACTAAAAATATTTTTTCACTACATAGTAAATAGTAATTTTTTGCCATTTCATAAAAAATTTGCTGATTAGACAACTAGTCTGCAATCTATTAAGTAAATATATGCCACACCGATTTAACGAAAAAATACACAGCTCTATGAAATAATTGGCTCAGAACCTTGTTTCATACTGTTCTTTTATTTCATACTCATACGAAATAGCGGCCGTAATTTCCTACATTACTCCCTGATATATGAGCGTTGCTTATTATTTTTGCCCATTAAAATTACAGATGGCATTATTTTTTGCCCGGATTTTGGCATCACGCCGATCCGCCCGCCATTTTATTCGACCAATGGTAATAAATCAATTTCTACATTAAGCAATTGAATTTATGAGCTGCTTATTGTTTTGGGAGATTGTTGTTAAGCGACTATTATTTTTGCTTTTTAGGGAGTTATTTTTCTTTTCAGTTTTCTGGTACGTGGTTTTATGATCTATAAACGCTACCATGGAGTGTTTTAACGGTTTATGGCGGCACTTTTCAGGATAGCGATCTATAGTTTTGTTTCGCCTGGTGTTGAATGTTGACAGGTCGGGTTGTTGACATAACGTTGATAACATTTTGTCTAATTGCAATGATTACAATATGCAAACTGATGCTATTGCGAAGTAAAAATGTATATACCTAAAAATAGTTACATAAGTTTTTTAACGGCAATAACTTTGAATTTATTACAATCATTAATTTTTAAACAACTCCTGAGACGTTAGTTTGAGATTGATTATCTGATTAATCTGATAAATGAAAAAAAAGTTATCTAACTGTAATTAAATACCTGCGTTTTAAACAGTCAATAATTCGACAAAGGTAATAAAATAATACAAGTAATCATTACTTTGGAACTTTTGTCCACTTATTTAGGATCTGCTTTTTCAACCCCACTAACATTTTTTTCGAATTTGATTCACAAAAGGTGAGAAACAGATTATATTTTTAATTATAATGCTCTACCCAGAGTATAAACATTGTCGGTCAAACTTTAGAATAACAAAACTGTTTCATATCGGCATGATGTATTTTTAAATGCTGCCATACTTATCATACATTACAATAATACAAAAAATACAATCACAAATCCAGTCATAACTCAAAAACATTTAATAAATGATTTTATTCTGTCAAAACAACGCATTTTTACCGCATCAGCAGTCCAATAAATGTCCACGGGCGTTCGAATGACGCCATCCATCATTTTATTTCGGTGCATAGGCCCACCGCATCGCAATATTTATCGTTGTTTGGCCTATTTTTGGAAATCATTTATTGTTTTGTCTTAATGCAGGCGATTTTCATGAAAAATATCTTTAAAAAAGTTACCGTGCCCATTGCTGCGGCAGTTTACAAAGTAATGTTCTTCTCCTATGTAAGGCATTTAGAAGACTTATACGCTCATTATACATATATTTCAATTCAATTTCAATTAATTTATTCTCCTTGTTCAATTTATTTATTTATCTAAGCGGTTGAAATAGTTATTTTACCTATATAGTATGAATTGAATTTAACTTTAAAAAAGATTTTAGATTTGATTTTAAACGCTGTACATATTCAGTACCGAGAAGAGATTTATTGAGTAATTTTATACAACTTCATTCAAAAGAGGCTTCAGCTAAGCTTTTTACTTATATTACATTCAAGATGTGGAAAAAAGAACCTAAGTATTTTTCTTTAGTGCAACTCTCAGAAACAAATTAATGAAAAGAATTTAACAAATTCCGAAAACTGAATTTGCGTTTATTAAAATTTATAAGTACTTCTAAGTTATTTTATTTGTAAATCATTTGAACATTTTATTATCATAAAAACAACATCACCAACTGAATACCTGAAAGGGACTTCAATCGCTGTATGGACGTTGTTTTGTTTGAACGCCCCTGGACTTATATCAAACTGGCATCCACAACAGTACCATGCGTATGAACAAACTCACCCGCCCTACGGGCTTGTACTGTGGGGTAAGCAAACAACACAGAATTCAGCACGCCGTTTGCACCTGCTTTTGTTTTCATTTGTTCTATGCCCGCAAAAAAAGGACACGCTGATTGCAAAATTTGTGGACACTGAGGCCCAATTTGCTTTGAGGGACACCGGGTACATGGTTTTGTGTTCATATGTAAGTAAGAACCCCTTGGGCCTGTGTCTCAAATTACATTTTAAAAAGCTATTTTTCATTTACAAAAAAAGAGTAAAAACTCTAGTCACAGTAATTTTTGTAGCTCATAGCTGAGGAAAATATACGCAACATAATTTGACAAATAACATTTTAATAGGTACTAGCCTTCTCCCACGATTTCCACGAGGTTGAAAAAGTACTTTCTACACTTTTCATTTTCATAGGGATATAATCAAAAATCCTTCCTTAATGGAGTTAGAGGAATATGAGTGGTTCAGTTCAGTGAAAGGGTCCACTTTGTTGGTTTACATGGATACTTAATTTTTTTACTAGATTCTGTAGCAGACAAAGTGGGACCTTTTTTTCTAGTGTGAATAGTGTGATACATATCATGCATGTGCATTTCATAGTTTTATCTACGATGGTTTAAGTTATAGGTATGTGTTGTGTGTTGTCTATTACTCTTTCCGTCTTTAGATAACCGAGACAATTGTCTTAATAGTTTGTATATATATAACGTGCCAAGTGCAATTACCTAAAAAAGGATTAACGCTTTAATTAATTACAGAATCATTTTGCCATGAAACCTTGAAAATGAAAGCCTAAAAACACCCAAATATCCAACTTTATTTTCTACCCGAAACATTTTACCTCTAATTGGCAGCCTCTCCAGAATCCCCTCAACACTTCCTTTGATATTTTCGGCTCGACATTGTCACTGCAATCACCGAAATTAGTGTGAAATTGATTAAGTGTTAACAATATTTTGACATCGACTTTGATATGTCCAAGTGAGTGCGTGTCGCGGGACGTTGACAAAAGGGATTTGTACCGAATTAAGGACGCCAATTAGGTTTAAATATAACATTGACATTTAAAGATGGCGGTGACACCGGATTGAGTTTTAACAAGATTTCCAAGTTACTTCTTTTTTTAAAGTATGTGTGCATATTTTTATTTTTAAACCCAACATTTTTAGGCAGTTTTCACACTAGCGCCACGTCACGCTCCGATGAACGGGACAGCGCTATCGGCATGTACTGCTTGGATTTTCTTCATCATTCTGCTTTCCCACTAATCCCACTACTAACCCGTAGATATTTTTTTCGAGTCTTACAAATGTAAAAATTGGTAGCTTGCTTGGTAATTGCAGCTTGGAAGGCTCACGTTGTATAGATATTTGTGCAACAAGAGAGCAAAGTTAGTGTTTGCTTCGAGTGCTTATTTTGAGTCCTGAGCAAGCGAAAGATTCCATAATAGAATCACGAGCGTAGCGAAAGAAATTCCTATTTACATATATCCAGTGACATATGCATATGATAAATAATAAATAAATAATACAGTACTATCTAGCTCGCATACCGTCGCCGCATAAGAAAATCTCAACTGTGATAACCACCTTAATGTTAATAATTTTAAACAAAAAAAGAACCGACTTCACTTAGCATCCGCTATTCCAAGAGGAAGTGGCCGAGTTGCTGTAAAAAATAGTGAAATCACTATAGGTGTGCCTATAATAGTTGGAGAGTTCCCTCGATTTCTCCAGGATCCCATCATCAGACCCCGACTTGGCGACAATGGGACCATCTAGGCGTTATACACGTTCGATTAAAAAAAAATTGAAAATCGGTTCACGATTCACGGAGATATCGAGTAACATACATACAAAAAAAATTATTGTAAAAAAAAAAAAAGTAAGTCAAAAAAAAAATTATGATGATAAAAAAAATCAGTCGAATTGAGAACCTCCTCCTCTTTCGTTTGAAGTCTATTAAAAATTATATCTTTTTGATTATCACAGAGATCGCTAAATATTGAAGAAATATATGCGTAAAATAAATAGAAGCACAATTGCAAGCACATTTAACGTGTTTCAATTATATCCTTTGATAGTGTATACTAGGAAAACGTAGGAAAACAAAGGCAGATTTCCAGCAACCCGGTAATATGAAATATGGTCCTATTGTTATTGAAAATGCTTTTGATTAAACGAAACAGAATTTACAACGTGAATATGTTAAGGGTAGGCTAGGCACCGATCGAATAATACTACGGATACACGATCAGCCCAAAAATGACCCCACCGCAAGAACGACTTGTGCGGTACACTCCCTGATAGTCTTATTACATACATACATACATACAATCACGCCTTTATCCCAAAAGGGGTAGGCAGAGATCACGGATTTCCATTTGCCACGATCAATGCAGCAGAACGGCTCTCCGAGAGCCACTTCTCGCCCCCGTGAAGAACCGCATCGCCGCCATGCGGATGACTACTAATTAAATATTACAGTCTTATTATGGTAAAAGACTCCGGTTTCAAATTGTAACGGGCCATATTTTCAGTAAATATGGCCCGTTACCATTTGAAATCTTGTTTGAATCTGTACCTCCTATAGGTACAGTCAACGCCTAAAATATATACACTTTTGAACCGTATTACAATGGAGTAAGGTGCTAAAGTGTATACATATTTATGGAGTCGTCTGTACATTGTTGCTCAAAGAGGCTAGGTTTTGTGTTATACAAAGTGGCACATAAGCAAAACACCCAGGCCACTATTTCACCACGGTGACAATATTATTGTCATTTTCTGACATATCCACATGATTGACGTCACAGGCATCCATAGGCTACGGAAACCGTTTACTATTGAGCGCGCTGCACGCTTGTTTGCCACCAGTGTAGTATTTAAAGAAAAACTTCATTTATTATCACTAAAACTACTACTTTTGTAAACAGAGGTTTTGACATATGTATCGAAAAACACGACAATTGTCACGAAATTCCGACACAAGCCTAACCTCATGACGAGAAATATTTACAATTCTTCTAAGAACTATAATTAGGTATTCGTGACAATTGTCGTGAGCACTTTCAGTAAACTCAGTGCCTATTTATTAACGATATAATATACAATAAATAGGTATGTTTCTGAATTTTATTAAAAATATCATGGTGGTGGCAAACAAGCATGCAGCCCGGCTGCTGGTAAGCGGTTACTGTAGGCTGTGGACGCCTGTGACGTCAGTAATTTGGATATGTCAGAAATTGCGACAATAGTCACCGTGGTGAAATAGGGGCCTGATTGATGGAATGATTATTATTGTATATTGAGCAGGATTGGGCATGTTAAATATGACTTTGAAATCCTTTTATTATTATCAACTGGTTATCAGTTATCAATTTCATGTCAGAGATTTTTTAACGTCAACAAATAAAACAATCGAACGTTTTAGTGTAATTGTTTGTTAGAATTACAATTTAAACAAATCCATTTGAATTATCTAGTAGATAACATGACCTTAATACGAATATAATTTCAGGAAAACTTATTTAATCAAATTATTCAAATTGCTCCGGTACCAGGAAAATTTTATAATATGAAATAATTATCACTTTAAAATCATACTTTAATTTTCATTTATCAGAATTCCTTTCATAAAATATAATATTACTTTAATTTTATTACAATTTAGTTTATATTGTCTGTATAAAAGTAAGTAAAGTTTGTCCGGGAAGAGAAGTGTCGTGGTTCATATGGGAACTCATACATACTACGACTTATTTTTCCGGACAGACTCTTCTTGCATGGTTCCCGTAGGTTATAAAAACAATCATCCCGGATCCCGGACTGTATCTCCATCTCCATACCTAATTTCATTCAAATTGGTTCAGTAGTTTAACAGTGGCAACAGACAAAGCCATATTCGGATTTCAATCTTCCTCCTAGCGTTTATCCCGGCTTGGAGTCCGCTTGACAACCTAACCCCATGAATTGGCGTAGACACTAGTTTTTACGAAAGCGACTGCCATTTGACCTTTTAACCCAGAGGGGCAACTAGGCTTTTGGGATAGGTCCGGTTTCCTTACGATGTTTTCCTACACTGAAAAGCGACCGCTAAATATCAAATAATATTCCGTACATAAGAAAAACTCAGTGGTACGAGCCGGGGTTTGAACCCGAGACCTCCGGATTGAAAGTCGGACGTCTAACCGCAAGGCTATACCAGTAGCACGACCATGAAACATATCATAAATGTTGCGAATCTTTCCTTAGACGTTAACCAATAAACGGGCTTCGAATCGTTTTCCTCACGTTCTCGCGTTTTCCTTCAGTTTCGACAGCAATAAACACAAAAGCTCTATGGCAGCACAGATAGTTTTCGATAGGTTTTATTAAAACGGTACCATGAGACACAAATTTGACTTACGTCACCGAAAATTACTGTATCGACTGTAGAAAACTCTTTCACTACCAAATTCTATAGTGAGATGTCAAAACATGGTGAAAACGGTGAAATACATTCGTATTTATTGTGTTGTTATATATTGTTAGTTGACGAAATAATATCGACAAAGCCTTATTTTAAGTAAAAATTGTTAAGAAGACTGCACAGTTGAATAACTGGAACTAGAAAAGAAACGGTAAAATTCAAGCCGATATGAGAAACTGACACTTCCACATCAATACCTACCTCAGTAAGAATAATTTTAGAAAATAAATCTAGACACAAGAAAGAGACTGCGGAATATATGTAAGATTAATTCATTAACCGACAATTAAATTGATTTCAACCGACACCAAAATACCAACCTATCTCTAACCTCAAAATGAATATTAGGTAAGTTGTTCAAATTTTATGTTCTATAAACACATTTAATTTTCAATCATAATAGCTTCTAACTGTGAAAAATAACCAATAATATTGAAATATCTTTTACAGGTTCTTGTGCCAGTTGTGCATCATTCATCATCATCTCATCCTTGCCGATACGGCTACGCTACGGCGACTGCTGCTGGTATCTTGGGCTCCTCAGATGTGCTCGAACGTGACTCACAATCCGGGGTGATCCGCGGTCTTCGAATTATTGCATCAAAACCCAATACAATAATTTGACTTCATTAATATCCAGATTTATACAGGGCACTTTGAAATTATAATGTACATAGTTGTATTAAAGATTTATTTATTGCCAAATAGCCTTTTATAGTAACATTTTCATAAACTAGAATCTTATAATAGAATAGATAAATAGAAATAAAGTAGCAGTATGCAGCAGGTATGTGCATACCGCCCGCGTCGTGTTATGAAGACCGGCGGCCAGCAGCTGTCTTCCCCTGTGCGTTTGTTAGTAATAGTGTTCCTCTGGTCGTGAGGCCGTGGGGCTCCGGGCCTCTTGATTCACGGATCAAATGCCTCGACGCCAACAATAGTTAGACGAACGACAGCTATATTTCATAGTCTTGTAGTGCTTTCGAATATCGGCCGCCGCTCCGGCTTATTTGCTGGTAAATAAATGAAAACCTTCGCCGTCGTAGCGCACAGCTTATTTTTTAGGGTGTCAGCAACATCCTGAAAGCCCGGCAGATATGTTCTTGTGATCATACAATAAACCTTAAGAATAAGGAAAATACCTATGATCACATCACTGAAAGTCGAACTGTCATTGACAAAATAACCAAATAAATTAAGAATCACCTAACACTTTACATATGGACGTAGTTCTACGACGTTTTAAACTAGTAGTGTTTCGTTTTGTTTTGGTTTTCGTTACCTATATCCTACGACGAAATAAAAATATGGACGGATGGACGGAGTGCTAATAATACAGGTAAAGTGAGACTAAATATGCCATTTTGGCGGCAAAATATGTAGGTACCTTTTTTTTTTTTTTTTTGTCGAGGGGAAAATCCTTTATGGATACTTCCGCGCCACGGGGCAGCGCGAAAGTTATGTCGGAGTCGCACCGACTAAAAACCCCCCGAGGGTCCTCCTCAACGCCATTTGGACGGCTCCGGGATCTCTACTGAACGCGCCGGTGCCGCCCTGAAGTTATGCCCTTACGGTTTTCAGCCTGTTTGAGGATCACAGCTCCGTACTGTGACCCTTGACTACCCCAAGGTTCCCTTTTAGTCGCCTCGTACGACAGGCAGGGAATACCGTAGCCATATTCTGATGCCCGGGCTACAGGGCTCAAAATATGTAGGTACCTACATCAATGAAACTTTGCTTTATAACTTTCTGCGGATCTGCGGGGTCCTATCAAAATGTATGCATCCTACCCCTATCTGGGGGGTATGGTAGACATCATTTTAGCAGGTCCAACAGCGCTTGCGCATGCCCTTTGCTGATCTGTGGTCTATTCAGTGCGTTACAGCCGGCTGATGATTTTTTTATTTGTAATAGCATATAAACCACATATAAAAACGAATTTCAATCAGGACGCGATATTCATTTTTTGAAGTAAGTTAGTAAGCATATATTATGAAACCTACAAATAGTGGGTAAATTTTTCAGAGCTGGTATGATTTCTATTCTTGTTATTGTTCACTGCTCATTGATTTTTTTCTAGAGTTTAGTCCTTCAGAAAGAAGGTTCTACTGACTGACCTGAAGCAAGTAATGTCAAAAATACCAATAATGTAAAATTTACTCTGTTGATATTGATTTAAGGATCACTTTAGCTCGACGACGTTAAAGTAGAAAAACCGGCCAAGAGCATATCGGGCCATGCTCAGTGTAGGGTTCCGTAAACTGAGACCATTAATTCAAAAGGTCGTTTCTTACGGGAAATTTGGCGGCGCTTACGTCATTTTTACTTACGTCCTTTCACTATGGGTTTTTGAGTGATAACACTGATAACTCAAAAACGGCTCAACCAATTGAATTCAATATAGTTTTCATTGAAGGTACTCATTACGCCTCAGTTGCGTGTTTTTTTTTCTAAATTTTAGGACTCACGATTCAAAAGTTAGATGGGGGGGACGCCCTGTTTTAAACTTTCGGAGCTATTATTTCCGAAAGTATTAGTTTTATCCAAAAACTGTGCTAGAAGACCCAATTTTTTTTTAAATGACCTATTCAACGATACGCCAAACAACTTGGTTGGATAGTAAAAAAATTCCCCCACTTCACGTGTACGGGAGGTACCCTAACAAAATATATTTTTCGCGTTTTTATTCTACCGTTTTGTCGGCTTGGTTAATGCACATATTCAAACCAAATTTCAGCTTTCTAACGGTCACTGAGCTAGACCGCGGACGCGGCGGACGGACGGACAGACATGGCGAAACTATAAGGGTTCCCGTTTTTGCCATTTTGGCTACGGAACCCTATAAAGGAGCCGGAGTGAGATCATGAAGTTATTATTTTAAACTTGAGTATATTCTTCGGCCACAATATGAGGAAAGAGAACGTATTAGAGGGTGCGTCTCGTTTTGACCATTGACTAAGGAGGTAATGACCTGTCACATTTGACACATATTGACATTTTGATGGTCTGTAGAAAAATAATTTATTACTGAACACTTTGACTATTAAACCAACCGGACCGGCCATGTCTGTCATTTTTTATACAAAAAAAGTCTGCCGATTTTTGCGGGGGAGGGGAACGTCAAATGTATGCAAAACGTGAAAATAGCCACGTCAGATAAACGTCAGTCCATACAATGAGTATGACCACTGGTCATACATTTTCGGCAGAGGGGAACGCCTGTCAATGGCTACTCCGGTTGGTTTAAAGCTCTAAGGCTGGTTGTTATTTCATGGGATTTTTTTTCCTTCTTAACCTGTATCGAGCGAAACGGAACCATAAAATGCTTTAAAATAATTAAAAACGTACCTACCTACGTGTATGTGACACGCTCCTATTGGCTCTACAAATACTTTTATTTCGCGTGTCACATATTTTTGCGGCCTTCGTGTAGAAAGATACTATTGATGCTGACTGTACCTATTTTGCATTTTTAGACTAAACAACCAACCGGACCTGCCATGTCTGTCTTTTTCTATACAAAAAATCTGCCGAACCTGTGGTCATACACTTTCGGCAGAGGGGAACGCCTGTCAATGGTCGCTCCGGTTGGTTAAATGCTCTAAGCGTGTATTCATTTAGGAAGTAGCCTTTTTGGTATACACAATCTGTTTCGTTTTGCATGAAGGGTGTCAAGTCGTTACGTCACGTCAACAATCTATACAAACGAGACACGCGAGACACAATCGAGCTTCCGTTAGCGAATTGCGTAAAGGATAATTTAAGTCATGGTACGGCTGTAACTTTTAGTTCTATAAGTGACCGCTAGAGGCTCTCTACAAATTCTCCATACAAATAATTTACAAAGTCGCTCAGGTGTGTCGACTTGGGTTAAATTGGCAAAGTGATGGTAGTGATACAGCGCTTCAATCAGACTCCAATATGATATGAATATCATTTCAAACATCTTAATAATAGCAATTTAGTTTCAATATTACAATATGGACATGTTTCTGGATTAAATTAATTTCATTTCATTTCATTTCATTTCATTTTCATTTCATTTCATTTCATTTCATTTAATATCTGATAAGTGTAAATCTTCCTTTATAACGGCTTCCATAGCTTAGACGGTAGTGACTTTGCCTAAGTGACTTCAAGTCCTGGTTTCGAACCCTAAGTAAAGGTGTGTGTATCATGCACGGCTGTTTCGATGTTATACCATTACGCTTGTTCGCATTTGTCGTGGTACAGTCGCCATCAGATATATCGGAGCGGCCAAGGTCACAAATATCTAACAACGCATCGATTGTCAAGGCGATAAAGTGCATGTTCAGATATTTTTGAGTACCGTGGCTGCTCCGATATATTTGATGACGACTGTATACATTTGTCACTTACATATATACATTTTCCAACCCGGTTTGATGAGTTATCCTTCTGTAACGGAATTCGTAAATAAATTCTTGGCAACAATACATCGTAAATTTGAATTATTTCGTTACGTTCTACTTGGTTTGAGAGAAAAAGGTCCTTTGTTTTGCTACTCTTCCGCGAATAAGTGACGGTGACAGTAAGATGAAATTACCGAGCCTAATTAAGGGCGTGAAAACACACGGGCGATTTAGTTGCGCGTGTACGCTGTTGCAAGCGCGGATCCAGGGTTTCGTTCAAGGAGGGGCACTTTCCTACACAAATAATGCGGTCCGGCCGATCCGTACCTATGGCCCCCGTCCGTAGTACACAAAACTTGCGTGTAGGGGGGCTGCGCTGTTGAAGCATAACGACTTCTTTTGTTGGAAATATAAAAGTTAATTTGCGTACATTGTAAAAGGACGATTTAACCTAAAAAAAAAAGTTCTTGACCTACAAATGCCTTTGTGTATCCGAGTCTTTTTGCTCTACAGGTCGCATCTCACAATTCTTGAGAAATATACATATTTATTATAAACAATATTATTGTTTATTTACCATACCAATGGCTTATTACATGTCACTGGATTTTATGTATTAAAATCTATAGTAAAATTTTTGAAAAGTAAGATTAAAATGTTGCCCTTCTCAAGTAGGCAACCGCAACCTGAGAAATCATCTAATGTGTATTTCATGAATAATGAGGAGGCATTTCAGCACTATGTGTTCGATGGTCAGAGGCCGCATTCTTACTTTAAAATACGTTTCGACACAATCCAACTTCAATACAACTCCAACGCATTAACTACGCAATACACGTTCACACGTCTGAATCAGAAATATCAGAATTTGTTTGAAAATTATTCCGACATAACTTCAACACAACATCAATATTGGTTGATTATTTGGTGTGTGTTGGAGTTACGTTTGAGATAGAATGTGTTTTTGATGTGTTTAAGTACCTATTTTAAAATTAGAATTCGGCACCAGGTCTTCCTAGAGGGCTACAGTATGAGGATCTTCAAAAAAGGAGTGTATAAATACTATAAATAGGTTCTTAAAAGGTAGGCCACGCGCATGTGAATTCTCCGGGGTTGCAGGCGTCCATAGGGTACGGTAACTGCTAACCATCAGGCGGGTCGTATGCTTGTTTGCCGCGGTCGTGTTATAAAAAAGGCAGTGTATCCACTGTCACAAGCAGGAGAGTCCCACCAACCCCATTTGTGCGAATGGTGGGCGGAACAATACTAGCCCCGATGCATATGTTTTCGTCTACTCAGACTATTTTCTTAAGTTTTCCCATTTGTACAGAAAAGTAGTTTTAGACAAATATTCAACACCGTTTTATAGTAATATGATAATATTTACATTATTCATGAAAATATCCTACACAAATGCAATTATAGTACAAGTAATACCATTCTAAAAAACGTAAAAAAAAAAACTGATTTTTGTATGCCACATATTTTTATTACAAAAACATATGGTGAGACTAGGGTTATTCCTAGGGAAAGCAACATGGCCTAGCCATATATTGACCGTTCAATTTTGAGTCTAGAAGAACAAATATGCAAGAGGAGAGCCCAACTTTATTTGGGCAATGGTTTTGGAAAATACATTTTTTCAGCAACAATAGTCTCTTAGGGTTTTCATTATACAATTAAAATAAACTACAGTAAACACTACTAATATTGGCCCCATTCATTAATCATCAGAAGTATCCGTAAAAGAATTATTCCGATAAATGCAAAAAATTCTTCGTACTAGACGAATTCCATTGCATCGGGGCTAGTATATGTATAAACATGATACGATTTATCTAAGACATTTAGGAGAGCCATAGCGTGCGCGCCCAAAACGTCAACTCGTATGTTTCCACAGAAATGCAATATTCAGAATATGACAATGCAGTTTCGAGAAGTGACGCGACGCGTTTGACAGAAGTGGGTTGACATTCGTCTCGCTGTCATTGTTTCTTTTGCATTTTAATTATGCATTTTTTGAGTTCATAAACTGGCCTGAATATGACAAAACAGAATATATTTGGAGCTGTAATAAATATTTTATTAGAAGTATTTTTAAAGATGTAATTGAGATGAATTGTGACACTTCCTTTGAAAAGGTACCATTTGGCAGAAGGCGGTTACGTTGTAGATTCAATATTATATTCCCGCAATAAAAGGTCGCCGGAAGACGCTAGATGCAAGTCGCTTCCGACCGATACTTATGGAGGTCAAAAGGGGAGGCCTATGTTCAGCAGTGAACGTATTACGGCTGAGATGATGATGATGATGAATAAAAGAGTATGCACTAAATAGTACCTTTTGATCTAGATTCTACGATTGTTTGATCACGCTTAATTTACTGACAGATTTCATGGTACATCCAATGTTAGGTATGGCCACAGGTGCGCGTAGGCGAAAACTTATGGGGCCCACCCACTATCAGTCGGCCTGACGATATTGGACTGTCAGTTGTTCGGAGCTGTCAATTTTTTGTTCTGACAGGCCAATATCGTCAGGCGGACTGATAGTCTGGCTTTATGAATGAATGAATGAATGAATGCATTTATTTCAAGTAACTTTGACTCATACATATTTGTTAGTATAATCCTATAGTAGTAGTTTATTGTGATCGGGCTCTACTTACCTTCTAATTTAGCAAATTCTCCCAAATGATGTCTAACAAAATACGCCTGATCCTAACAAAAGAAAGTATATAATCTAGATTCTAGACTATCACAATTTTGCAACGATTGTTTGATCACGCTAGGTTTACCTGTTTACCATCAGATTTTATGGTGCATGCAATGTTAGTGTTAGCTATTAACGTTTATTTTAGTAATTTTCAACTTTTATATAATGTTTTTACTTAAAAAAATGTTAATTATTACAATGGCAACACCAATCGATTTTATTAAATGCGTCTCCGTTGACATTTCTCTTAAATAAGATCGAAAACGATTGTTGTATGGTTGTCATTGGTCACTGCTCAGGTACATTTTGGATAATCGATTTCTATTGGTTAGTAGCCGGATAGCGCCACTAGCTGTCAGTTGGTTTTGGCATTCATTCGCTTGGATGCATTCCGTTATGAGCACTAGAGCAGTGAACATGGAGTTACATTAAGCTGATGTTGTATTGAAGGTTAATTAGTATTGTATTGGAGGTTAATTAAGTTTAATGGATGGATTGAAGGAATAACGTTGATTGTTAATTAAGTTGATATTGTGTTGAGGGATTAATAGTGATTGGTATTAAAGTCACAGTCAATTGTCTACATGTGTATCATTCGCACTACCTAATCCCGGAAAGTTCTCACAATTCAGAAGAAGGGATTACTAAACGCCCACATGGTATGGATAATTTTTAGTACCTATTTATTTACAGCAGTTGTCTTTTAATTATACGTGAAAGTAACAATTTTATTACATTAGTTGTTATGCAACAAAGCTGGTTCAAATCCCGGCAAGGTTATTTATTCGTGTGTGTATCTAATGTTTTTCCCGAGAAATAGTTGTGGTTCAAGTTCGGGTTCATTTATTTGGCCGAGTAGCAAAATACGTTGCAGTTGGCAAGTCACATTTCATGCAATATCTGTTGAGATTATATAATTACAAAAATATATCAGGATAGTACAAGCGTAAAATTATTTGATTGCGATAAAATCATTTTGTTTAATATTTTCTGTAAATTATTAATTGAGTAAAATAGGTTACATTGAAAGTATCGCTTTAGTTTGTTTTTGGTTAACGGTTGCTAAACGGTTGCACAGAGTGATTTGTGGGGGGATTCCTTGCTTGAATGTTTAGACTGGGTTTGTTCGATGAACCTATGGTTTGTACTTGTTACGTGTGTTAAGTTATGGATGTCTTTCCATGATATAAAATTATTTTACTATTATTTAGTGTTGGATATAGTCATTATCATTAATTTAATAGACGTGAACGTTGGCTTGGGATAAGCCATAATAGAGTGTTTACAGTCTTACACGTCGTACCTATCAGTTATATGCGAAGAAAACAATCGATGTCGTAGGTAACATTTTTGTAGATTATACCTACAGTGCGTGGTCAAATGAAACAGTTTCGAATTCAAATTTGTACTTAGTTTCATATAGTGTGGTATAATGGATTCGGTTGAATGCGTCTATTATTGTGGGTATATTTCGCAATACCTCTTAGAAGGGCCACTTTATCATTTAATAGGTATGTGGAACGTTGTGTACCAACCTCTATAATTCGTTTATTTTTGATAAAAAAAAAAAGTTAAAAGAACGATGTACAGTACAGGGTTCTTTATCGGGCGCGAACCATGTCGTCATTACTGTCAAAGTGCTTTCGCGGCCATTAAAAATTACTTAAATATATTTGTGTTTATAGTAGCCTTGCCTACGTATTTGTAAATGTTATAATTAATAATGTGGGGATGATCGCGTGTGAGTCGATCAGTGACCGTGTTTATCTTTATTGATATCGACAAGGAATCACAAGCATTTACAAGCCTATAGCTAGAACGTTACTTTTACTTTACCGCTGCCGGATGATCTGTAACTAGTAGTCTGACGCAGTAGCCAGATATCGGGTCCCAGCCATCGGACATGGGTTTATTAGGTGATGGTTATTATTGATTTGTGGACCGAAGTTTATACAATATACAAAGACGACCTAATAAGAATTTTGTGAACATTTCATCGGCGCGCAATTTGTTTTGTTCTAGTACCTACTACCTACCTACACGAGGGGAAGGAACCCGACGAAGGCAACACCGGACACCAGAGCGTACGCAAGGGGAAGGATTGTTAAAGGAAGGACATTGGGTGGATAATGGTGGATATTGGGTGGATATTGTTTGGAATATTGGGTGGATATTGGATTGATATTGGGTGGATATTTGGTATATATTGGGTGGATATTGATTGGATATTAAGTGGCTATTGGATAAATATTGGGTAAAAATTGGGTAGATATTGGGTGGATATTGGGTGGATATTGGATTTATATTACAATTATGTAAGGTGGATATTGGATTGATATTCGGTAGACATTAAGTGGATATTGGGTGGATATTATGGGGTGGATATTGTTTGGATACTGGGTGGATATTGGGTGGATATTTTTTGGATATTGGATTTATATAGGATTGATAAAGGATTGATATTGGGTGGATATTGAGTGGATATTCGATTTAAATTTGGATAATGGATTGATATTGAATTGGTATTGGTAGTATATTAGATGAATATGGGGTGGATATTGAATGGTAATTGGGTTGATATTGGGTGGATATTGGATAGATATTGGGTGGATATTGTTTGGATGTTGGGTGGATATTGGATTGATATTGGGTGGATATTGAGTGGATATTCAATTTAAATTGGGTGGATAATGGGTTGATATTGAATTGGTATTAGTAGGATATTAGATGAATATGGGGTGGATATCTGTCAAGAGAGGATCCTTTGTTTCTTCGGACACATTATGAGGTCGCCTAGACACTGTCTGGAGAAACAAATCATTCTTGGACACGTGGAGGGCGAGCGTAGTAAAGGTCCCATTCCAGTGCGATGGAGCGACGCTATAAAGAGGGCTGCTAATGGAAGCCTCTACAAGGCAGTAAAATTAGCCAAAAACCGGACTGCATGGAGGGCGATTGCATATGGTCACGATCCTCAGGCATGAGGGAACGACTAAGAAGAAGAAGATGGGGTGGATATTGAATGGTAATTGGGTTAATATTGGGTGGATATTATATAGGTATTGGGTGGATATTGTTTGGATGTTGGGTGGATATTGGATTGATGTTGGGTGGATATTGGATTGATATTGGATGGATATTGGGTTGATATTGGTTTGATATTGGGTGGATATTGGGGGTATATTAGATTGATTCACGCCCACGTTGATGGGTGAGGGGTGATGGGGTGATAAATGACGGGTGATAAATGACGGGTGATAGATGACGGGTGATAAAGGACGGGTGATAAATGACGGGTGATAAATGACGGGTGATAAATTACGGTTGATAAATGACGGGTGATGATGGGTGATAAACGACGGGTGATAAACGACGGGTGATAGATGACTGGTGATAGATGACTGGTGATAAATGACGGGTGATAAATTGACGGGTGACGGTAGATAAATGACTTGGGATAAATGACGGGTGTAAACGACGGGTGATAAATGACGGGTGGCGGGTGATACATGACGGGTGACGGGTGATAAATGACGGGTGACGGTAGATAAATGACTGGGGTAAATGACGGGTGATAAATGACGGGTGACGGGTGACGGACGACGGGCGAAGGGCGACGGGCGACGGGCGACGGGCGACGGGCGACGGGTGATGGGTGATGGGTGATGGGTGACGGGCGACGAATGACTGGCGACTGAGTATCGTTTGATCAAGCAATGGACGAAGTAAGGCGCTCGAGGTCTCGTGTTCGCAAGCCGGTTCTCCCAAGTGGCGGTGCACGTACACGTGGAGTGTACACCCGATGCAGGCAGCTCCGGACCTCGCGCCGCCGCGAGCGAGGGCAGCACAGCTATGGAGGCAGGTCTGACAGTCGAGCCTCCGGAAACAGTGATCAAGCACCACCCAGGGATCGTGTGTAGGATAGTCTACCGACGCAGAGTAACATTGATCCCCTTCCAGGGGTCAAGGGTGACCATGATTTGCTTAGTTTGAGTTTAATTCTACTATTTACTTGCTTTGATCAAACATCACATGATTTTATCGCTGACCACTTACAGAGTCGGAAAGAGTGGTTCTGAATCACGACCCAGAAATTGTATATATGCCAGGCCGTGTTGAGATTCGACGTTGTGTTGGAAATCTTGTTGCACAAATTACCCATACGTATTTTAAAATGTGAATTTAGTAGAAAATTATACTACGTACATAACGTTGGGTCTACCCTAGCTTTCACGATCATCTTGGCCAAACTGCGTATCAGAGCAAGATATGACTGTAATACGGCGCATAGTGGTTTTTCATTTATCTACTTGGGTTTCCATCATGCAAAGGCCTAGGAACCGAAGTAGATGCCTAATGACGTCATCAAAGACAGCATTAGGGGTAAATAGTCAGTGTTTCGCTTTTCAATAATAAAATCTAAAATCAATTCTTGCATAAATAATTTTCTTTTTAAACTTCAATTACTTAAAACATAATTTTCGAAATATTATGTAAACATTTATCATTGTCAATTGTTAATAAAAAACTATCTTTGTAATTTAAAGAGTTGCAGAAGATAAAATTGTAATATATGTACTCTTAATTATAGTATTGTGGAATAAATTAAAACAAATTCGATTCTTACACAAGTCACGAGGACGTGACTGGTAGTCAGGATGGACGAATTTGTTAGCTATTAACGTTTATTTTAGTTATTTTCAACTTTTATATAATGTTTTTACTTAAAAAAATGTTAATTATTACAATGGCAACACCAATCGATTTTATTAAATGCGTCTCCGTTGACATTTCTCTTAAATAAGATCGAAAACGATTGTTGTATGGTTGTCATTGGTCACTGCTCAGGTACATTTTGGATAATCGATTTCTATTGGTTAGTAGCCGGATGGCGCCACTAGCTGTCAGTTGGTTTTGGCATTCATTCGCTTGGATGCATTCCGTTATGAGCACTAGAGCAGTGAACATGGAGTTACATTAAGCTGATGTTGTATTGAAGGTTAATTAGTATTGTATTGGAGGTTAATTAAGTTTAATGGATGGATTGAAGGAATAACGTTGATTGTTAATTAAGTTGATATTGTGTTGAGGGATTAATAGTGATTGGTATTAAAGTCACAGTCAATTGTCTACATGTGTATCATTCGCACTACCTAATCCCGGAAAGTTCTCACATTAGGTATGACCAAAAGTGCGCAGTAGGCGAAAACTTTGTGTGATCTGCTTACCCTGTTTCAACTTTGCGAATTTACCCAAATCATGTCTAACTAAATCACGCCTGATCCTAATAGAAGAAATTAGAGTGAGGTATTATACTAAATTGAAAGTCTTAAGTGTAACAAACATCTTTGTCATAATAAGTATACTAATTATAACTTTAAACAAAAAACCGGCCAAGAGCATGTCGGGCCATGCTCAGTGTAGGGTTCCGTAAACTGAGACCATTAATTCAAAAGGTCGGTTCTTACGGGAAATTTGGCGGCGCTTACGTCATTTTTACTTATGTCCTTTCACTATGGGTTTTTGAATGATAACTCAAAAACGGCTCAACCGATTTATTTCAATATAGTTTTCATTGAAGGTACTCATTAGGCCTCAGTTTCATGATTTTTTTCAAAATTTTAGGACCCACGATTCAAAAGTTAGATGGGCGGGGACGCCCTGTTTTAAACTTTCGGAGCTATTATTTCCGAAGTATTAGTTTTATCCGAAAACTGTTGTAAAAGACCCTAATACTTTTTAAAAGACCTATCCAACGATACCCCACACAACTTGGTTGGAACGAAAAAAAATTTCGCCCCCCACTTCACGTGTACGGGAGATACCCTAACAAAATATATTTTTCGCGTTTTTATTCTACCGTTTTGTCGGCTTGGTTAATGCACATATTCAAACCAAATTTCAGCTTTCTAGTGCTAACGGTCACTGAGCTAGACCGCGGACGGACGGACGGACGGACATGGCGAAACTATAAGGGTTCCGTTTTTGCCATTTTGGCTACGGAACCCTAAAAAGAACTGACCACTTAGGCTCCGCTTTTCCAAGAGGGCTGCTGAAACTGAAGGGATATTGAATACACTATAGGTGTGCCTAAATTAGTTGAAGAGCTCCCTCGATTTCTCCAGGATCCCATAATCAGAACCGGACCGGACCTGGTGACAATGGGACCAACCGTGAACCATACGTTTTCAAACAAAAAAGAATTTACCAAATCGGTCCAGCCGTCTTTGAATACTCATAAAAAGTGAACAAACACAAGTAGCAAAAAAAGATCCCGACGAATTAAGAACCTCCTTTGAAATGTTGAAGTCGGTTGAAAAGGGTTAAATGCACAGAATATGCGACTTATTGTCTACTTACGTTAATTAAAGCATGATAATGAATGTATGCTGTTTTAATTTCGAAATAGGTCACACATATTTAGAACGTAATTATAATTGTAATATGAATTAATTACTAAGCATAATAAAATATGAATTGATTTACACATTTACACTGACCAAGTATGTTATCGAACGAGCGGAGCGTAAGCGAAGTTCATACAAACAGGTTCGGAGACAAAGGAACTGCCAGCTGGCTACCTAGACGTCCCTGCATATGGATGGTATAAGGAGAATAAGTATCTCTTATAGGAGAACAGTCGAAAATGTGTCCAACTGAAAACAGGAAATAATTGTTCCAAATCTCTCCGAGTGGCGCTAGTATTGCTATAGTAACTTAGCAGTTATTGACGGAGTGAAATGCGCTGCATATGCGCTACCATATATTCTATAGCTATTGTGGCGCCACCAATTTAACGCCTTTTGACGGACACTTTTCTAACATAGAAATTGTCATCCTTTTTGAGATGAAAATTTTTGGCCTCAACTTAATAACCAGATTGTATGTACTTTATGAACAAAATTTATTATACTATTACTGATTTTGATAAGGATGCTTTAAAATGTATTGGCTCAAACATGATAAGTTTATGTGTATTATTGTATTATATTTAGATTAAATAGTAACATTTTAAGTGAATAAATTATCACAGTCATTTCCAATGTCCATTAAATTTTCCCTAAATTATCAAAACGCGTACCGTACACAATACATACCGTTTGATGTATATCTCAATAAAATGACATAAATCAGAGAACATACAAATTATAAGTTAAGTTAACAAACTTATACTCGTATATCACCCCATCGTTTTTATATCTACCAGTTTCAGTATTTCTAAATAAGTGCCCTAATGTCTGTTCAAAAAATCCCTTAATTACTTCACATTTTCAGAAATTCTATGTTTACTCACTTATGTATAATTTTATTGTTTCGTATAAATGATTTACTATTACATATAACTAATTCACTTAACTGGTGTAAATGAACCTTTACATATTTACTATCTGTCCTAATAATAGTACCACATTTCAAGGATCCAACCATGAACTGGCTCACCCGTCAATGAATAGAATTCTTATTATAATTTCAATAACTGAGTCACTATTTTATGCTAATGAAAGATAATGAAGTAAACTTCAAATGGAAATTCACTGCCTGTATTTAATACTTTCATCAGTTCTTACAAAATAAATATGTTAGCCTCTATACGTCCCACTGCTGGGCACAGGCCTCCTCTCATGCACGAGAGGGATCCGGCTATAGTCCCCACGCTGGCCCAAAGCGGGTTGGGAACTTCACATACACCTTTGAATTTCTCCGCGAATGTATGCAGGTTTCCTCACGATGTTTTCCTTCGCCGTATAGCGATTGGTAAATATCAAATTATATTTCGTACATAAGTTCCGAAAAACTCATTGGTACGAGCCGGGGTTTGAACCGGGACCTTCGGATTGAAAGTCAGACGTCGTTACCGTCAGGCTACCAACAAATACAAGTTCTTACAAAAAATAGGAAAAAATAGAGAAATATTTTAGTTTAAGGGGATGGCAACAGCTAAATTCCATCCCTATCTTTTACAGCGCGAGTGAAAGAGAAAACCTGCGTTACGATTAGTAAAGTGGAGCTCATAGCATATTGGGAAAATTATTAATAAATTAAATACTACACATTAATTGAGAAATATAAAACAACGAAGTTTTTAATATTAGTGTGGTGGAATTTTGTCCTTAATTACAAAAGTATAAGTCAAGAAACTAAAGTCATACAACTGTTTAAAGCTAATTTTAAGATGTAACTTTGGAGTTATTTTCTATCGAGCCCATTTCGTCCAATCATTTATATTAATTACAGGCAATTATTTGAGTTCAAAACTTATAAATAGGTATTTATAAGCACATTTTTCCTTCGAACCAATCTACAAAAGTAACTTACGCGGATTCATTAACTACACAAAATTACTATAACAGAAAAGATTCTTTTGGACCGAAATAACTATTAATTTATTTTCAGCCCCTCAAAAGGACCCTTATATCTTGTAATACTACAATATTGCTTATTTCAATCGGGTAAAGAACCCGATAAATAAAACATTTGGGGCCGTCCGGCAGATAAACGATGTGAGGCTTTTGTACGGTTACCGATATAAGAAAACATTGAAAAGTTGATGAAGAAATGTTGTTATAGGATTTAGTAAGTAAGGCCAAAAAAACAAAGTGAGGTAACATTGCGATGTGTTGTATAAATTACGAGTTATATAAAACGTAGAATTTTTTTTAACATAACATCGTTAAAACACGTGTGTTACGATAAATATGATAATGGACGGATTTTATTGTCATTTTAGCAGGTTTTAAGTCGATTTCTTATATGACTTTATCATTATAATATATGATTGAAAACTTAAGACTAGGTACTGAAGCTCAAAATTATAATTTCTTTGTCAGTATGGTGAAAAAATGGTTTAAAATTTCACTAACTTGTAAATGTATAAAAAATAAAAACTCAGCAGTCTCATCAAAACTAGAAAGAAAATGTGTGATTTTCATGGTAAAAAAAAATCTCTTTCAACATTAAAAATGCACACACAAATAAATAACTTATATATATTTGTAGTTTAAAATCAATATCCTCGCATATTGGGTATTCGTTTAAATAAAAATATTCTCGGGTAAAAGCTTACAAAAAATATTTGACATGCATCCAGACTGAATATTTTTTTATTAATAAAATTGATGTGATCGACGTTCGCTGGGAAAAGTGGCATAAGGATATATTTTAAAATATTTAAAGATTTTTTTACAGCAACACCCCAGAAAGAGACATGCGCAGAGGTTGTCTACATGACTAAGGTGTAAGTTGGTAAAGTCACGAGAATCAAAAATAAATAAATTAGATTTGTACATCATCATTCATCACTTAATTGGCTATTTTTATTTCTTTATTCTGATAGCTAGGGATACACGCACAGATCTGCCCGCCGGATTTATCTGGCGGATATGCCCGGCGGACAGATCCGGCCATGTATGACGCGAATTTGTCTGCGGACACATCTGAATAGCGCCATACACTGACGGGTCTGTCCGCCGGGCATATCCGACCAAAAAATCCGGCGGGCAAATCTGTGCGTGTAATCCATAGCTATTGACATTTACAAAAGTCTAAACTCTAAATAATTACTATATTATTACTATTATATAATTCAATGGTTGTTTCTTTATTTAAGTGAATTAAGTAGACTATTCATAACTGACTGTTAAATGCAAACCAGCAAAATTTTTGATAACTAATTTTTATCTTATTTAACCAGAAATCTCACAAATATGCGTGTATAATTTACTTGGTCGTTGGTACACTCCATACGAGAGGAAAAAGCCTTGCCTCGCCTTGTACTAGGTATAGCACCCCAAGGTCCGCTTAGTATTTGAAGCCCCAAAATTCTGTAAAATCTCAGTTACTTCCGTTTACCATATAACATTGCTGCAATGCTAGTACCGTCTATTTCGCTGGCTTCATATATTTCATACGATACGCTACCCAAAAAATAACATGCATATTTCCTTTTAGCGGACTGAGTTTTAAAAACAACATGCAGGGTTGAATAGTCTCTACATAGATTAAATAAAGTTTTAGTTTATTCAACGATACAGTGAGCAATGGCAGCTCGTCAAAGTCACTCTTAGGGAAAAAGGAGCTAATTTGGCTATGATTTTCTCCTTCAGCCATATTACCAATTTTTTTTAAATGAGGCGTGCTGGGATGGCATTCTAATTTTAAAATAATGATCAAATAGTATTTTGTGCAACAGTTACATAATGAGGGTTCTTAAGATTCGAGGGTCGAAGTTACAAAATGAGGCGAAGCCGAATTTTGTAAAAACAGACCCGAGAATTTTAAGAACCCTTATTATGTACCGTTGCACACAATAGTTTTTATACGAGTGCTTAAGCAAGCCGGTAAGAATTGAGTTCGACGAAAGCCGTGCACAACCTACTGCTTCTACATATGTAATCTCGTAACGTTCGATCTCCCGGTGGATTGTGCCGGCGGCGCGCCCGACACGCAATGCGGGGCCCGACAACAGTTTCACAATATTGTATGGAAATCCTTTCTGTGATTGTTATGGATGCTACAATATGCGACCATACAAGCTCTATCAAAAAGTATGCGCTAGTAGTTCCGCCACCACAATCTCAATTCGAGTATTACAGTCGCCGAGTATAAAAATGACATTTAAACAAACGTGAATCTTAAACAATGTCACAGTGGCGTATCGTATTAACTTTTAGCAATTTTTTAATATTGGATTTGACTAGATAGCTAATCGAGATATATTATTCAGACAAGGACAATTTAAGTAAGACAAACAATATTTTCGATACGTCTAATACTGTTCAAATTCATTAAAATCGCCAATAACAGTTTTATTCTTCGCTAACACTTTAAGGGGCCCACCGACTATCAGTCCACCTGACGATATCGGCCTGTCAGTTACAACAAAAATTTGACAGCTTCGAACAACTGACAGGCCAATATCGTCAGGCCGACTGATAGTCGGTGGGCCCTATTAGGCCAAAGTATCCGCGCGTATGTACTTATATTGACATTCAAAAGTGATAGCATGGTTGCCATTTTATCGCCTATCACATCATGCGTCACTTTTGCACTTACATACGTTAAAACGTGACCGCTATGGTGATACGATAAAACTCAACCTTAGGCTAGATAACACTATCCTATGCTGAAATATTATAATTCTGTTTGTGGTAGCTAGTCTTATCATAAAAGCGATAAGGAAGTTATAAGGAAGCTAGAAGTTGTCTAGATTTAGATATAACTCGTTATCCTAGTGTTGTAAACATCATTAAATTACTTAGTTGAAGTATGTACGTAGCTATGTGGAAAAGAGCAAAATCTTAGTAATGGTCATATAGTTATTTGTGCAACAAGAGAGGAAAGTTGGTTTTTCTTGCGAGTGTTGATTTTGAGTCCCGAGTAAGCGAAAGATTCTATGTTGGAATCTTGAGCGTAGCGAGGGATCTCAAGAACACGAGATGTAAAAAAGCTTTCCTCTCGTATGACACATACAACTTTTCACCTCAGTAGTGAGAACATATCAAAGTTAGAAAAACACATTTATTGACATACCCGAATGAAAGGCATCATCATTATGACGAAAAGCTTCTAGAAACAAAATGTCACTCCCTGGAGTGACGAAAGTCGCAACTTTCGTCACTCCCTTGGAGTGATGAAAGTCGCACTTTCGTCACTCCAGGGTGTGAGGAAAGTAGGCTTGTTCGATCTACTGAGGTGAAAAATAAATTACTCAATAACTTACACAAATCTACCTATTCCCGCAATAAGCTCAATAAAGCCTGTGTTTTTGGTACTAAACTACGATAGATGTACATAAAAATGTATAAATAATTAAATATCTCAGGAACAAATGGCAAACACACAAATAAATGCTCTGACCAGGGTTCGAATCCGGGACCTCCAGCTTCGTAGGCAGCGTCACTATCGACTATATTTTAGATAACAAAAGGATTTATTTATTTATTTAATCTTTATTGCACAAAAAGAAAACTTATCGTACAAAAGGCGGACTTAATGCCATAAGGCATTCTCTACCAGTCAACCTTACGTAAGGATGACCTAAATAAACCAATCGTCATTATTCATAAGCGTCAGCTACGCGCATGGGCCTCTGGAGTTGCAGGTGTCCATATGCTACAGTAGCTGCTTATCATCAGGCGGGCTTGTTTGCCATCGTAGTATAAAGAAAAAATCCTGTTTTTTTTCTTATAGGCAGTGTACAGTCGCCATCAAATATATCGGAGCGATCAAGATACTTAAAAATATCTGTTCATGCACTTTATCGCCGCATGCAATAGAGTCGTTGTTGAGATATTTGTGACCAACTTGGCCGCTCCAATATATCTGATGGCGACTGTACCTACTAGCCATTATACTAACGGTATTCTTTATACAGTGTGTAAATTTAATACGGGCGAACCTTTTAACGGTGGTTTACATAGGTCATACTGAACAAGTTTCACTATGGAGGTAACCCCAAAATCTCAAAAAAAAATTTGGCTTCCTTATACAAAATGTCGACACCCATGCGACCAAATGTATTTATGAGACTGGCAAAAAAACCCGCGATTTCGGGGTACACGGAAAAAAAAGCTTCCGGGATATTCTCAATCCAAGACATTATTATTTTCTTGAAAATATTTCCTCGTGACAAGTATTTATTTCATTTACCGTCAAGTCTGGCAGCTTTGCCAAGGGTTACTGACTTTGCCACCAGCAGAGTGCATAAGGTAATCCTTTCATACCACCGACAACGTATATTTTTTAGTGTTGTGCCTACTTTTAGTAGAAAATATGGTTATCAATTGGCAAAATTATTATGAATGAGACAACACCACGGCAACCATTTTCTTACCATTTCAGTTCCAAATTCGTCACTCACATAATCATAAAAGTTAGTGCTCAAGAACTTTAAAAAGTTTAGAGTATAAACAACGCATCCAGGTACGTAAATTTTAGATATTATGTTATTTAAATGGTAAGGAATGAATTGATTACCTTATAAATGCCGTAGTGTTTGAATTGAGTCCGATAATTGTTTTGGCAAAGTCACCAGACCACGCCGACTAATATGGGGGGGCAGCTTTGCCATGTTTTGTAGCGGCCTAGGGTTGGTACACAAGCAAAAAATTTAAATTACATTTTTCATAAGATAGATACTTTTTAGGGTTCCGTAGCCAAATGGCAAAAAACGGAACCCTTATAGATTCGTCATGTCCGTCTGTCTGTCTGTCCGTCCGTATGTCACAGCTATTTTACTCGGAAAATATAACACGTATCATTATCAAATTTTTACATAAAGTGTATTGTGTGTGCAGCTTCTTAGTTTTGTAGAGAAATTGCAAAAAAAAAATTTTAGGGGGGCACTCCATATGTGTAAGTAATTGTCAAAAAATTTTTTTTGCCAAATATCAACATGATGCACATCAATCGATAGGTCTCTAAAAATAACAATGTTCAAATAACCGAGGTTTCTTTGAACATTTTTTGATTAAGTGGATATTTTCAGAAATAATCGCTCCGAAAGTCATAAAAATTGTGTCCGCCCCCCTGTAACTTTTGAACCGTAAATCCAAATATTATGAAAAAAACCAAGAAGATACACCTTTTAATATTCTTTCAACCAAAAATATTTTGAGCATTACCGGTATAGGCGTTTTTGAGTTATCTCCAAAAAACTACGAACTTTGGCAGATATGTATAATGACCTATTTATCACTTGGTCCATAACATATACAGAGTGTATGTTTTGTTTAAGTAAAAAAGAAAACTCAAAGTTAACTGTGACATACTTATTTTATTGGTAATAATTACTACATATACCTAAGTGTTTTGTTTCGATAATACTTTTGTTAAGAGGCGACGAGGCAGTTCGTGACGAAGCCCTTTTATAAATGTCTATCGTCAAGTTTAAATAGGTACCTAGGTAATCACAATTATTTACGAGTGGACCTGTGATAGGCCTCTTAAAGAGTTTTCTATGTTTCGTTTTTGATAATATTTTAATTAAGGTGTCTTTTATGTTTTTCCTGAGTACTTATGTAACCTGATTACTCGTATGTAACAAAATAAATAAGTACTTAAATAATTAATATTTTTTCATTTGTGTCAACCCTGACCACTTCACCTGACATTCACTGACTTTCTATGAAATTTTCTTAAATGGGTGATCGACTTTGCCACTTTTGCTGTATTTCTTTATGGAATAATATATCATTAAGGATCAAATTCCAAAATATTGTATCCTAAATACTGAATATTCTTTACTAATATTGTAAATACAACTAAATTACTATACAACGTAAAAATGCAGTTGGCAAAGTTGCCACACGGTATAGGTAACTTTGCCAGTTTTCTTTTTACTCGTAAAACCTTATTATCCGTCATTTAATTTATAAACCATCTTATGTATGCACTCGTTGATAAATATATTATGTGTCGCGTCATTCATACTTCAGTGGTTTCATATGAATTCTGGTTAAAAATGTACTATGACTTTTCAACACCTGTGAAAAGTGGCAAAGTTGCCAGACTTGACGGTACCAAAAATATGATTCTTCGCTTAATAAAACCACGTTTTCTTAAAATAGAAATACAAAAAAGTATTGTTTCAAGAGTATATTGAGTAAATAAGAGAGATTGTACTTTAATCAAACAAGTATTATCTTAGGTAAAAGAAAACTAGAAAATCTGTAAGAATATATTCGTTTCGTTATATTTAAAACTTTCATTTATTTTCGTTAAAGGAAATAAATGCTTGTCACTAGGAAATATTTTCAAGAAAATAATAATGTCTTGGATTGAGAATATCCCGGAAGCTTTTTTTTCCGTGTAGGCGCCATAGTGAAAGTTGTATGACATATATAAACTACCGTTAAAAGGTTCGCCCGTATTAAATTTACACATTGTATAGGTACTCCTCTGCAAACATCTTACTTCGAATACTATTTGGTTGATTTCTAGTCATCAAGCTTGTCACAGTGCCAAGTGGACACAAAATGGTCGACACAGAACACAAACTCGTCATATATACCCAAATTGAGAAGGTCAAGACGGTTTCCTGTTGACGATGATTCCTAACATTTTGACCACAGACTATTTTCTATAGACTCCGCACTCTGAAGACTTAGAGCGAGTTGCACTACGCATTATTAACTGATCAAAGATGTAGTCCAGTCGCCATCAAATATATCGTAGCGGCCAAGGTACTCAAAAATATCTGAGCATGCACTTTATCGCCTTGACAATAGAGGCATTGTGCAGATATTTGTGACCACCTTCGCCGCTCCGATATATCTGATGGCGACTCTCCCATAGACAACTGCCAATTTTTATACTAGCTTTCATCTAAATCGGTTCAGCAGTATAAGCGTGAAGAGGTAACAGACGTACACTTTCGCATGTATAATATTAAAATGTATGGAAGTAAAGATCTCATGAATATATTCCGACCAAAAAGTGTAGAAATTAAAAAGTTGCAAAATCGTAGTGTCGTCCCGTTTTCTTAGATTGATTTGAAAGGGACGACACTACGGTGTTGCCACTTTTTAATTTCTACAGTTTTTGGTCGGAATATAACTGGATACGTTTTATACCAACAATTTAAATACAAACTCAAGAAACATAATCATAAAATAATTTTATTACGAACCATGAAGCCATCAGCATCACGCTCGTCAAGTCATACACGGAAGAAACCCACGCATGTCTGTCTGTCTGTCTGCTAAAGAGCCTAAACGACGCGCCTTAGTACCGCAGCTCGTCTTTATAAAAACATGGCGGCGTTTACATAGTATACGAGTATTTAATGCGTCATTTAAATGTACTTTATTACGGTAATAATATGCATGCACAAAAGAAATTGTGGAAGGTCAGCGGAGGCAGAAATATGTATGCGGACGGTTGGCAGAAATACGTGAACAAAACTCGTTGTTGCTAACGCAAGTGACGAGTTCCTGTATACAGGGTGTGACAAAAATGCTGGTGATCCGTTTAAGGGCATAATTGGTATCGTATAACGACTAAGAAAAAGCAGGAGAAAAAAATTTTAGACGTGAAAAAAAATTTTTTTTCTATAGGACAGGTGGTCCCAGCTGACCGACCCTCCATACAAAACCAAAATATTTTTTCGCGCGAAAAAATGTTTTTCTTACTTTTTCGTAATTAGAATACGACACCAATTATGCCCTTAAAAGGATCACCAGCATTTTTGTTACACCTTGTATAAATATCTTATTAAAATTTAATCAGTTTATTGGTAGGTACAACTATATAAATAAATAACAAATAAGACTTATAAATCTTATTTGACATTTCTGAATGTAAATAACACCGATCAAATAAATAAATATTGACAATCTTACACAATCGACCTATTCCCACAGTAAGCTCAATACAATAAGGCCAATGTTGTGGGTACTAGACGACGATATGTATAATGTAGAAAACATACAAATGAATGCCCTTACAGGATTCCAACCCGGGACCTCCTGCTCCATAAGCAAGCTAGAAGGCCGTTAAAAAATCACTTTTCTAGCCTGAAATCTATGATATAGTTATTACAGATCTATTATCTAAATTACAGGTAATTTATGATTCTAACACCAAACAAAATATGAGTAAGGGCTAATTCCGTCATAGGGACTAATCCGTCCAAGCGTTATCCATATTTTCATCGACAAAGCAGCAATTGCTTTTAGTTTCAGGAATCAAAATGGGCCTTTTTTCCTATGATTGAAAATCAAAGAAATAAAAGCTCGTAGAAAAATGGCCGCTATGAAGGAATTAGCCACCTTGACCTTAATTAGGTTTGGACTCCATACAACCTTTAGATTGCTCTTATACCCTAGAAAGTTCAAAGTATCTACATCACAGTTACCAGCGCCATATTTAACGTTAACAAGTCTGTCAACTGTCATAGCAGTCGTTACTTCAACCATTTCACACTAGAGCGGGTGTATCAAGTACAGCCTTAAGCACAAGTTGCAAGAACTTGCGAATTCATTTGTCTGTCTGGCCGTTCGTATAGGTAGATGTTCGACACACGGCGTTCAAGGATATCGAGCTTTAATAAACCCAATTTATATTCGTTTAAAAATTATTAATCGAACGAGCGGAGCGTAAGCGAAGATCGTTCTTACAAACAACAACTGTCACCTGGCTACTGGGACGTCTCGGCATTTGGATGGCTTTTTGATTTAGATAGTTTGTCCGACGATAACTTTAGTAACGATTTTCCGATCTTTATGAAATTTGTTGGGGTTGTAGCAGAGACCAACAAAATTTGCGAGTTCGTATATGAGCTGGATTGAGACGGGGGTTCTGAAATTAGAAGGCCTAAAAAGGTTTTGTAAAGGGGTCCTGTTACATTGGTCATCTTATTTGCTACTTTTACGAGCAAGTATGGTTGAGCTTGGTATAAAACGAAACGTATTGATTAACACTCTCGTCAAATCCTTATTAACTGCTTACTGTTTCTTAACAATTAGCAACATAAAATTGATTTCAAAAATATTTTCAATTATATTTTGATTTTGGTGTAAATATTTTGACAACTGACTTTTTTTTTAATTTATTAGAGCTTTGGCTGCTAGGGCCATCAGCATACTGACTATGGTATTATTATTCTACCATCCATAATACTGACATTAACACATTAGTTAGAGTATAGTTAGAGAGAGAGAGAGTTACCATAGACGCATAATGATGGTGACCGAAACATATATAGGTGGTCCACAGATGAGAACGACATGTCAAAGTAACAGAGTGAGAGGCATGTGAGAGGTGGATTTAAATTTAGATGAGACAAAAACTGTCAAATCTGAAGCGATTTCGTCGCGGTAAAATTTTGCGCATCAATTAACCGCACAATTTAATATGGACGTTTAGTTTCACCGTGATGGTTAGTTGAGAAAAAATACCCGATACCTATTTTTGGTATTTGTAGTAATTCTACTATTGCACATTTATGGCGAAACACAAGATTCGCGAGTTCACAGTTCGGGGCAAACTACTAGTTAATTCTGTTATCAATATCATCTTGCTCAAATCTGGAGCAGTCCGACTGAAGAAATAAGACTTTATAGAAACCCACAGCCAAATAGCACTAGACCCTACTCATAGTGTTGTGTACCTGCCGGTGAAAGGCAGAGGTCAAATTCAAATAGGATGCAGTGCGTTGACGGCGGGAAATCCTCTTGCCCTTTTAACCGTTATACAGAGAATCAAAGGATCGACAACGAGTGTGATACCTCTGGAGTTTTAGGTGTCCATGGCTACAGTAGCTTACAAAGAGGCGAGCGGAATGCTTGTTTGCCATCGTCGTGGTATAAAAAACTCACTTGTCACTAGTCTATTACGGCAACTTTTAAGGGGCTACTTTGAAAAATTATAGGTTTTTCAAACGCTCTAGTGACTAAACGGGAAAAGGGATTGAATTTCTTTTCGAACATATATTACTAGACTATATACTCTTGTTTTTGGCACAAGCCGAAACACGATTGCTGAAAGTTGCCTCGATAGAAAAAAAAACCGAAGTTGGGTCCTTTTTCCCCTTATTTTCCTTAGCATACGTAAACTATAAAAGATTAAGCAATATAACTAAGTAAAAAATATGGTATTCTGGTTTATCTAAAAAGTCACAGAAGCAAAATTAGACAAAACTTTATAGATTCGCTTATTTATCGTAGTTTGGTCTTAAAGTCTGATCCTTAAGAGCGCTGCATCTCTTTCTTTCGTGCACGGGAGCCATAAACGTGCCTCTAACGGATTGGCGTGGCTTGTCCGAATCGAGGAACTGCCATAAGCTGACAAGCGACATAGGATCTTATAAGAACACACTTTTATTTAACTGGACCCCGTATATTTATATGCTTCAAAACTGATATTTTAATTTTAATCACTTCCCGGTGTGTAATTAAGTTGAAATTTGGTATACTTCCGTATAGTTGACAATGCTATCTACTACTACTACTACTCATGCTATCTATTTTTGACTGACGATACACTTTTTTAGGTTTTTACGACAAACTAGCCGCCCGTGTATCTCGCAGACGGGTAGTGACCCGTCTATACTAGCCGTTCACCCCGGCGCCGCCCGGCCAGACGACCTGCACAGTCCACTGATGTTTATGAATGTTCACACTGATTAGGTGGTTAGCTTCAGGCTTTGAGGGCTCCGAAAACATGAAGTCGGCACTTTGTTTTGATGTACACAAATCGGTTATTAATTGACTTCAAGGTCTCAAAGGAGATTGCAAATTCATTGGAATTATTGTTCAACAAGTCAATGAAACAATCCAAATTAGTTATTATGTACATTCACGGGTTGATTAAAGAAGGCTGAAGCAAAATGGATGTATTTAAGGGTACTGTCGACGTCAAAGACATGTTTATACGCCTTTATAATAAGGTGCAAAAGTGTAAACATGTCTTTTACGTCGACTGTACATACTTTTTCTTTTTCCCATCCTGTATACCTACCTATAGCACTTACTAGCAGTGTTAAATACAGTTTAACACTGCATTGGACTGCAAATTGTAATAAAGAAGCGAGCAGCCGCGTGACAAACACGTCTTGATAATCGCCGCTGGATGCTGTCAGCTTACTCAGGGTTGCCACACATTTCGATCTTGCAAGAAAAAAAACTAGCTTAAGGCCTCTACAAACGTAAGCGACCAGTCACCTACGATCTTCTATCTTATCTTCTATACATATAATAAAGCTGAAGAGGGTCGAAAGTCTGTAGGTACATGGAAGATATTCGAAAAAAAGTTGGCTGGGGATACTTAGAATCGATAACAGAACACGTTTCAACTGTTTTTAGAATTTTTGTCTGTTTATCTGTTTATCTGTTTGTCTGTTTATTTGACCGCGCATCACGTGAAAACGGGTGAACGGATTTTGATGAAATTTTGTATAGAGATAGTTTGCGTCCCGGGAAAGGACATAGGATAGTTTTCATCCCAAAAATCAACCCTGGAGGGGGTGTAAAGGGGATTGAAAATTTGTATGGATAATTTGTAACCGCTGAACCGATTAACATGAAAATTAGTATGTAGATAATTTGAGTCTCGGGAAACGACATAGAATAGTCTTCATCCCGAAAATCAACCCTAGAAGGGGTGAAAAAGGGGTTGAAAGTTTGTATGGCGAATCAATAACCGTTGAATGCTGGAGATGCTCTGGGGAAGGAATATAGAATAGTTGATATCCAGAATTCATTCCTTAACGAGGGATTACTAATTCCACGCAGACGAAGTCGCGGGTAAAAGCTAGTCTTCAATATATTGCGGTTTTTGATCCATTGATTTCGTTGCACCAGACGGCCACATTACGAAATCGCGCGCGAGTTTTATGGCAAAATTGCGCCGATATTAGAGGCCATTATATCTACGATTTGTCTGCGTATAATTTGAATTTTATTGATTAAATGAGACACTCTAAAGCAAAACAAGTAAAGAAAAAGTTCTTAAAATATTTAAATGCACTTTTTTACTGAGAAAAATATAAATATTTGAAGTTCCAAATTAAGTAATATTGCTTTTACTCAGAATAGGTGCCTACGTTTCTTTTGAAATTTAGTAAATTAAATATACGTAAATATTTTCTACGAAACATGTTACCTAGGTATGTATTCACTAAATTAATAATTTAATTGGGTTTTTGCATTTGAACAAGTAACAATTAAATTTTGAACGAAAATTTTATTTGATATTATTTAATTTTCTAGCTACTACGTATTTAATTTAAGGTTGTACAAGGTTAAGACGTTCCAAGAAAATCATACGTAATTTTCTTCATCACAAATCTTAGCTTAATCAATTATAAAATATATTTACAAGGTATTTAAAAGGTAGATTGTGATGGAGTCAACACCGCCTTGTGGGAAGCCAGTTCTGTCAAGTCGGTCTAATTCGACGTTCAGAATTCAGATTTGCTCTTTGAACAATAACAATGGAAACTCTCTGTACAAGTCAAGTCAAGGATGATGGTGCTTATTACCTACTTATTTTATAACTTAAAAAAAAAACAAATTGAACACAAATTATTTCTACCTATAAATTGATTCCGGATCAGACCGCGCGCGACAATGATCGGTCATGCTACGAAGTGACCATCCGTAAAACCAACCTCAGGACGAATTTTTTGTGCTCAAAATAGGACATTGGGTTTTATGAAAAAGCCTTCTCTTGCCAGCCCTAGGAAAGAGTGTTTACTTTTAATCCGTCTTTATTCCCGTCCCGTTGCGTATTTGTCTCTTGTTCAACAACTCCGCCCGACTGGAAAGGAGATAGTTTCCAGCATTACTGGCTGGGACACAAATTAAAAAGGCTAATTAATGTGTCTTTAGGACTTTTACCCGATTTGCTAAGTAGTGGTTCTAAGTGTTTGTGTCTATTTTTACACCGTTTTATTTAGCTTGACCCCACATATTTGTTTATTAGTTTGTTTCATTATACGCGTCAAATTTTTTAACGTAAATTTCAACCACTTCCCGGTGTCTGATTGAGCTGAAATTTGGTATACTTCCGTAGTTTACATGACAATGCTACTAGGTACAGTAAGGTACAGAGTAACTTGTTATTTTTTAGATTCTAACCCTTTCAATAATCATCTTCACATAACTTTATTCTTAAGAGAACGAGAGCGTGTAATAGTACATTACGCACCCAGGGCGGTAAAATAAAGAAAATCTCAGGTCACGTGCATTTTGTGATCCGAACTGGAGGTGAGGGCCATAAACAAGCGATCTGAAGTCTTTAATACTGCCCGTGGTGCATATAAAATTATACATATTCTCCTGGGTGTGTAGTGAGATGAGACGCTGCACGCGCGGGCGGTAAATCTCATTTAGCGCCTGGAGTGACATAAAGGTAATATGGAAAACTTTCCCGCTTTGCTCGTACTTCTGCTACTGACTGAACTTCAAGCTAACATACCTTTTCCCTACAGATCAGTATCAATTTCATGACCATTGGCAATTAATGTCACATTCTCAGGTTTACGATATCATTACACACAGACGGACGCATAAACGCCCACGAGTCATCAAGCCATTACAATAACTCATCAGTATTTAAATAGGGATTTATTTACTAAAAGGAATTGTACACAGTTATAATTATTTAAGTTATGACACTTTGGTACTGAGGCGGAAGTATTCATTTGGCCCGTGAGATATAAGGATGGTTACTCACTTAACTATTTAGTGACTAGTTGTTTTACGTACATAAGTTTTAGGTACTAGCTACCCGCGGCTTTGCTCGCGTACCTCTGGGAGAAAAAAATGTTGCACTAGGGTGTTAAATGTTATTATAAAAAATTTCATAAAATTATTTCATATACAAACAGATTTCTCGTTACGTGTCTATTATAATCATGTCTCTATTGAGTTTTTTATTTGCCCTTCGGTAAATTTGTCATCTACTCCAAAAATTATCCTATTGTTTTCATCATCATCATCATATCAGCCATAAGACGTCCACTGTTGAACATAGGCCTCCCCTTAAGGAGGGGTTTGCTATACGCGCCACGCTTGGCAGGCGGGTTGGCGCGCGCAGTTTTTTTTGTTTATTGTTGTTTAGGCTTTCGGAAGATGCTGCTGCCCATCTCCCGGTATATTCCCTTAGCAGACTCCTACTGCAACCACGGGACGGTATGGTGGAAGACAATTCTAAGGCCGGGCACCCCATGGCAGTTCCTATTGTTTTAATCCCATAAAACTAGAATTGTCTAGTATGGTAAAATCATTGAGTTAACGTCGAGTGCCAAAAAAAGTTGAGCTACCCTTAATATGAAACAAATAAGAATATAAATAAGCTAGTTATAATAATAAAGACGTTGCTAAGTAGGCAGGAGGCCTAACAGTAACTATTCACATAAAATAATATCACCGCCCAATCGCCCATCCCCGCTGTATATTAAGGCTCATTTGACCGATATTACCTTCCGAGTAGTGACGTTCTTTCCCCAGAATATTCCCGTTCCCACTAATGAATAATTAATAAATATTCTCATTGCCCACAGCCTAGATGGAAAACCTGCGCTGGGCTACATGGCCGTACGCAGTATTTCGTAGCTATATATTTTATATATTTTGCTGGGAAAAAATGTTTTTAATTCGGGAAGTTTTATTTAAAGTGGTACCTACAAATATGTAACATTGCACATATGTACCTACTGTATTGTACCTAACTTGAAACGATTAACTCTTGCTAAAATCAAGAAAAGTCAGTAAGTAGTGTAAAGTTATGTTAATTTCAATTGCGTTCAATTTTTTTTATTGCTTCATATGTACTGCTTGTACTTTAATGGTGTTAAGGCTTCGATAGCTAAAATGGGTTTAATTTAATGGAGCAAAGATAAACCAAACAATCGTCAAAGAGTAAAAGTAATGTACTAAAATAACAATGTATGACAGCCTTCAATTACAAAAATAGAACACTATAAAAAACATATCAAAACTGTATACAATCTCAACAAATGGTTTATTTTAAATATTTTCAAAATGATATGATAAACTCATTAAAGTTTGTTTAGAGCCAAGACTATCTTCATTTTTGTAAAAACAATACAATTGCTTTTATGTAATATTTTTCTATATAAAATTCCATAACTGTATCAAGCTCTGTATGTAGTTTTACAATAAAAAAAATCAATGTTTTGTTATTTGAATTAATTATCGTATAAACATGATCATAATTATTACTGAGTTACTATTATATCGTTTAGGTACTTGTTTGGCAAAATGCATAATTTTGCAAAAAAAAATCAGAACATGTTTTTTTCCGTGACACATCACTACTTCCAAACATAGATTGCCACGTATTTACATTTCTATGGAACCAGACTCCAAAAGGAGCCTTTAGTGATCTGTATATTAATAAGGTATTACGGTTTTATGGGGCAAGATAGTGGATAAGGTTTAATGGCTCATTTCAGGGAGATTTCACTGTTTGATGAGGAAGGTGAATAGGTGAATATATACAGAGTGTTTCCTGTAATACGAGCAATAAATTAAATCGTAGATTCTACTTCTCCAACAACAAAACTTTTGTTCAACAACTTAAAAAAAATATGTATTTTGAAGATTGCCTCTTTTTCATACAAACTAAATAGTATTTTCAATGTACGGTAAAATCCGTCTATTTGACATTGCTTGTCACCCTAAGAGACATAATCAATTTCGGAATACATTGCGTGTTCGGAAAATCTTTAAAGTGTCCTAAAAATCATACCATAAGTTATTTTTAAAAGTCGCTGAACAAACGTTGTCTGGTTTGAAGAGTATAATCTACGTTTTAATTTATTGCTCCTATTACAGGAAACACCCGGTATAAGAAAGAAGTGCACGTAGTTTTATTAAAACGTGAAAATTTTAATTACTACTAGCGGTTATATTCACAAATAAAATAAAATACATTACATGGAAATGTCTTGTCAGAGGATATGTGGAAAAAAAGACATGCTGCGCCGACCCCAAGTAAATGGGAAAAGGGCAAGCGAATGATGACATGGAACTGTCTTACAATACGTTTTTTCAGTAGAAAAACTTGTGGGTGTTTTTTTTCATGTCTTAAAACTTTGTATGTATCTGTTTGATATCAATGTTTAAGAGAGTAAAAATAGATTGCATAACGCTTAACGTTTTAGTTACATTCATTTTGACATCAGACTTACAATTTGGTTAGATTCCATTTTGATGACAAAATAGTACTGTCACCTCGAGGTACTTTGGCCAAAATCAGGATACTTTGGCCCATATAAAAATCGATATAGAAGGGTCTAATAAAAAAGATAAAAACGTAATCGGTTAGTTTTAAACAACCTCATGGCAATGTGCCATTAATTCAATTAATTTATAAAACCTGAACCAAGTTAATTTCAAAGGCCAAAGTTAGCCTCCAGGGACCCCGAGGTTACAGCATTTTTTTGATAATCAAATCAAATAGGTACAAATCATGATTTTTAAAGTTCAATTGACGCTTTAGATTGAGTATTAGTGACCCGTGAGAGAGAATTGGTATTAGTGACCCGTGTTCGTTTTGCATGAGAACTATTTGTTCCTTAAAAATTACCATTAAAATGAAATCAACGAGTGAATGAAAAATACTTATTACTTCAATCAATTACCATAATGTTAAATTAAAATAACGATAATGATGTCATAATTAAACATGGCTGAATATATTTCGAATAAATGCCGTAATCAGCTCCGCGCGAACTTATATTATTCGTTAATGACTTTAGAGAGAAAATGATGTTTAATTACGTATTTAATGGATTAATTATAACAGTATTTGAGTGTGTTAGTATTCCTATTTTAAGGGAATATATTAGTTAAAAACAAGATAATTGATATGAGTTTGATGTTCTAAACAAATGAATTGATTGAAATTTAAGCCGCTGTACCGTAATTAACCGTAAATGTAAATCATATTTTGTCCTTATCTGTCAGTTTGACAGTTGTGTTTGTTAGAAACAGATAAAATATAATGCAACTAATTGGGGTGTGAAACACGTGTATGAATAAGTGGTTTATTATAGAACTAAATATAACAAAGATCCTCAAAGAGCTTAGTAAGTTGAATACCAGGTGTAAGAAAAAGGTATCATATTCTAATTTAAAAAAAAAATTGTATGGCCGGCTCGGATGATGACATGTGTCCACACTTTTTTTTGCGTCCCAATTTTTTTTCTACTACTGTTTCTTAGTCGAAATGTAATACCGATTATGCCCTTAAACCTTTATAGGGCAACGGTCTCAAAAAATACCACTTTTAACATCATCTTTTTGTATTTTTTTCTTGTACAGAATTTTTAGGACTATAGATTGGCGATGAGGCTTGAATTGAGGATTTTTTTCAGTCATGCCCGTTAAAGGGTTAAACTGATCACCGGTATTTTTGTTACATCTTGTAGTAGAAATAAAAAATATTGAACTCCTATAATACCGGGAATTGCAAGCAGTACGGAAAAACTGACACAATAAAGGCGGCGCAGCGAGTTTTAACCTTGTTGTTGTTGAAATAAGGTTGTTTTCACCGACTTCAAGATTTCGAAGGAGGAGGTTATCAATTCGTAGGGATCTTTGTTTTTTTTTTGCTTGTTTTTTATGTATATACACCGATTATTCGAAGACGGCTGGACCGATTTGGAAAATTATTTTTTTGTTTCTGAGTATACTTCACAGTTGGTTCCACTGTCACCAGGTCCAGGTTTGATGATGGGATCCTGGAGAAATCGAGGGAACTATAGTGATTTGACTTTTTTAAAGCAACTCCGCCACTTCCTCTTGGAATAGCGGATCCTAACTAAATGAAGTCGGTTCTTTTTTGTTAAAATTATTGACATATTTATTCGACAGGTAAGTCTTGAATGCAGCTTAAATTTTCACATGCCATATTTTTGTTTCTCTGTCTTTTATTTTTTATGTATATGATGCAAAATTAAGACTTATTTAGAAAAGTTATTCGCAACAACTACCAAAAATTAAGCTTAGCTCATTTTAAACAGCTTTACCGTTTAATTACTTGTGCTGCTAAATGTACATCAGTTATCACATTATGAGTAGAAAAAATTCAATATTGAAAAAAAAAACACAGATGGAGATAAAAGATATTTATTCTTCAATCTAGGCACAGTACAATGCACTTAAGAATATCAGAAAGAAATAAGAAACTACCACCGGTTCTAACCCTACACCTCTGACCCGAGAATTATTACTAATTATCAAACACAAAAATTTATTCGGTTACAATCTGACGTGACAGAACTAGAGTTAAAAAAAGGTCACTGTTTATAGAAATTTCCGTACTTTGTTTGAAAATAATTTATATTGCGCATTTGATAATTACACACAAAGGAAACTGCAGCTTCAGGTCAGGGTATAATTACTTGTTACGATAAACTTCAAGAAATGATTCACCATTTTTAATTTCAACTTATGGACAGCTTAAAGACATTTTGTAATTTAGGTTAGTAGTAATAAGGGTTAGTTTTCTTTCAGTAATTACGTACTTTTTTTTCTAACGTTGTATATGCACATAAGACGTGCCGTTAAATGTTACAAATTTGCCTACGATGCACAACTTTGCCTGGCTTGAAAACGTGGTTTTCTTCACCAAACGACAAAGTTGTGTATCGTAGCCAAAGTTGTAGCAATTGACGGTATGTGAATTGTGAATATGTTGATGGCCGCCTTTCTCCTATCTCAGTAATAAGATATACATAGCTGTTAGGTAAAGAAAACCATGTTTTTCAAGCCAGGCAAAGTTGAGCATCGTAGGCAAAGTTGTAGAAGTTGACGGTACCAAAAACAATACATATAAATAGTGACTAAAAATTGGTCTTGTTTATAAATTGATCAAAACAAGACAAACGAGACACTGTCACAAATAAATAAATCATTTCTATTTCACTTAATTACTAAGTTAATGTTAGGACTGGGAATGATACAAATTTTAATTTTTACTGATCAAGTTAGAATACTTACATAGTAGCCACCCCGTATGATTAAAATATAAACATTTAATTAAAATAGTCTCTTCAGTGAGCAAAACATTCAGTATCAACTCTCCCCAGTCTCCCCTCAAGAAAACTAGTATGAAAACAAAAGTGTAAGTTACAATACTGTCTCGATCGTAGTGTGAATCACACTTCCTTGTTTCTTTGTGTCGTATTATTTATTAGGCCACGGAAAAGTACGTGAAATGTGGCTAATAGAGGATGAGTAATACTGTAAATGAAGTTCCAAGGATACGCTATAAGTGTTTAAAAGGTCTTAACTGAGTCATATTATACATAGTAATATAACACGGTTAAAAAACAAAATCGTATTATCAATTACTTGCGCACTTAAAGAATTTATACGTCATCATCATCATAATATATTTAAGAGCTATTCTCTTGTCGGTGGAGCAATTTCCATGCCTGTCTGTCATTTGCCTTCTCCTTTACAGCCTGATAGGACATGACGTTTATTTTTCCCTTGACTTGATCCATGTATGCTCTCCTTGACTTTCCTGACTTCCTTTCTGCTTCAATTTTACCTTCTATGATGTTTCTTATAAACTTATTGTGCCGCAGCAGGTGTCCAAGCATCTTCCCTTTCCTGTTATCTATGGTTCTCAACAAACTTCTCTTCTCTTTTACCATACTTAACTTCTGGATTGGTTTTTTTTATTTATACGTACATTATAATTATTATTGTTTTCTCTTAGACCACGATAAATATTGATGAAGAGAGGATGAGGAGAGCAGAAAAAAAATGCGAAACCAGCGACCAAAGTTCGTTTACCAGTAATTCAAAATTGTGACTACAGCACTAAGGCTTACTATTTATCCAAATGTTTTGTTCTTTATACGTAAACTGTGTGTTATAAGCAAATAATCTTGATTAAAATTAATAATAATTCCGAAAATGGACCCATTATACACAAATAATATAAGTGATAACGCTGCGGTGGAAACGCTGCTAGTGTCATGGGGACTTTTGGGCCGGCTACGGTCCGGGGTGGTCTGTAGTGTAATTAAGCTTTAGTGTATACTTATTATTGACAAAGCCTGTGGCGGATTTCATCTTGTAAAGTTTGATTGTTATGTGACGAAGCCTGTGGTTGACCTATTTTTGTATCTGTCTGACGAAGCCTGCGGCGTGGATTATAAAATTGTGGATAAAATAATTATTAAGGAAATAAATGAATTATATGTAAGTGATTAGATTATTGAGTAATTTTCTGAATTTACCGAATTTTGGGGCTACTTGAATACATTATCTAAATTAAGATCGAGTTATTGACTTCATTAAATTAAAACCTAATATACAACATAAATGTATGGGTCATTACCATTACCTATTATTAGTCTATTTTGTCTATCATGTCTGCATGCATGATATTTCTCAATTTCTAAAAGGTTAGCTGAAAGAAATCTTATATAGGAATAAGTCCGGCTTTGTAGGTAAACCTAAACACTCTCTGTATTTTTGTTTATCATGTAAGTTTTGTGCAATAAAGTGTTGTACAGTCGCCATCAAATATATGGGAGCGGCCAGGGTAGGTACTCAAAAATATCTGAACATGCACTTTATCGCATTGTCAATAGAGGCGTTGTTCAGATATTTGTGACCACCTTGGCCGCTCCGATATATCTGATGGTGGTACTAACTCTTACACCAACTACCAAAAGTATCGATCTAGAAGACAAATAATAAGCTAATAAAATAAAAAGCAAGCACCGGTTTCTTCATATTTACTTGATATATATTATTATACCATAAAAAAAAAACAGTCGAATTGGGAATCTCCTCCTTTTTTGAAGCCGGTAAATAATAATAATGAAAACATCACCATTAGCGACAGAAAAATGCATGGTTATTACATACACGCGTGCTCAGCATCCTATTACCCATCCCTACTGTATAAGTGGCAAACCGTTAAAACGTGCCAATGAAATCAAGGATCTGGGAACGTGGTTTGATACTCAGATAGCATTTAATCAGCACATTACGCAAACCTGTAACCAGGCCCGAAAATGTCTCGGATTCGTCTTGCGTCAAGCAAAACTATTTAGTAATAAGCAAACTTTGACTACCATTTATAATGCATTCGTTAGGAGTAAGCTAGAAACCAATGCTGCTATATGGAGTCCTCATGAAAAACTCTACACCTGTCTAATTGAGAAAGTACAAAAAACGTTCATTAGATTCCTGTATAAAAAACTCTACGGCTTTTATCCTTTTCTCTATCCCACACTATTCATTTTAGGTATGGTAGATTATACTTCCTTGGAGTCACGCAGAAGTATGTACCTAATAAAATATTTTGTTCGCCTAGTTCGAGGACAATTAGCAAATCCTCCATTATTATCACAAATACCAATACGTGTCCCCTGTCCCTATGCGAGACAGCTTAGGACCCGCAATCGTGGTCTCTTTGCAGTGCCTCCAGGCCGGTCGAGCCTGCTTGCCATATCCCCTCTCCACCAGGCTTTGACGCTGCTTAACAACATTATGGATAGTGACAGCGAACTAGACATCTTTTCAACGGCGGAAGCTAAGTTTCTAGCTGCATCAAATCGCTACATTGAAACCATCGTTACCCCTAGCTCTATTACCTAATATGCGCAATAATATATTTGAGACATGTAATAATATAAACAAAACCACTACCTTTATCTTTTTATTTGACTATACCCAAATGGAACTGTATAACTTTAAACTTGTGACTTTATTAATATGTAATTATTCTGTATTCTTGATTATTGCTGTAAACCTTGACTTTATCTAATTATTTTGTATTCTTGATATATTGCTGTAAACCTGTGACTTTATCCAATTATTAATTATTTTGTACTTATCCTTGATTAAGGTGGAAGTAGTGACATTAATAAGTTAGGTACTTTTATAAATCATTGACATAATATAATAATATAACTGTAGTAGCGGCATCCATGTTATTGCAATTTTTATTTGCCTGTGAATAATGTATATATATTGTATACTCATTGCACCTATGGGCGCAATTACCTAGATGTACAATTGTATAAAGAGCATGTTAGAACATAAGTATAAATACAGATTAGCACGTAAGGTATAACTGTCAGTGTTAATTTTCATGCAATAAACAAATAATAAACAAATTTTTCGATCAATAATTGCAACTTTTTCGGCGTAAGACTTTCTAATTAATTGTTGTTATAAGCAGAAACGTCTGCAAACGATATTTCAATTTTACAATTGAAAGGAAAAATGGAAAAATTCACCGCGTCGAGCAAGACTCGAACTTCCCGGACCGATCGGGGGGTTCGGTGCGATCGGACCGGTGTTCCGAGAGGTCGCAAGTTCGAGTCTTGCTCACGCGGTGAATTTTTCCATTTTTCCTTTCAATTGTAAGACTTTCTATTTTAGAGACCAATGTCTGACAGTTGGAACAGGTAGATTTAAATGTTTTGACATTATACTGACATGCACAGCAAAAATCCATTTTCACATCAAAATTAGCATTTAGATATAAATTTTTGTGCAACTCAGTATTTTTTGACGTGGAATATTATTTCCCCTAAATAACTGTCTGCATATGCATTTGTGGCTTTTAGCTCAGTATCCGTGAATGTATCATTTACAAAGTTTTAGACACGAATTTCAGCTAAAGTGTGCATATTTCCAAATCCTTTCCCACTTGAAGGGTGAGCCTTTAGCCCGCCTAGGTCGCTCACCGCGTCTGGCAAAGCCTACATACCAACTACGTATAAATCACGAAGCTACGAATATTAATCATAAACTGTCTAGCAACCCCTCACTTTTCATTAAATTGTCGAAAGGGCCTCTGCGCGTTGGCTTCGGCTCCGCATACGCCTCCCAAAGGTCCGGAACACCATTGTTCCGTGGTCGGGAAAAACTGTCTAGCAGTTATCATTATGTTATTTAATTTTTATACTACGACGGTTACAAACAAGCATACGGCCCGCCTGATGGTAAGCTGCAACTCCAGAGGTGTCACATGCTCATTGCCGACCCTTTAGAAAAGAGTATTCACTGTGTTGACGGTCGTTAGCGACCTTAGTCACTGGCAGGAACACATTATCATCGCATCAGGACCAAACTATTTTTAAAATCTCTTTTGGCCAACCGTTTTTCTACACGTCGCTGTTTGTTTTTTATAACATTAGCAACGGTATTTCAATTGACAGTTCTATTATCTAATGCTACTTCAATATTAAGATATCAGAGTAGCTAGAGATACAAGCACAGATCTGCCCGCCGGATTTGTCTGGCGGATATACCCGGCGGACAGATCGGGACACGGCGTACACGTCTGAATATGGCGCTATTCAGACGTGTCCGCAAACAAATCCGTGTCCAATTCGCGCCATACATGGACAGATGTATCCGCCGGGCATATCCGCCAGACAAATCTGGCGGGCAGATCTGTGCGTGTATCCCTAGCTATTCTACAAGCAAATTACCGATTAAAAAGCTTACTCCATAATGAGTTCCTGATTCGTACGTCTAGTGCCGTGTCTCGGTATTCGAAACGAGACATGTACCTACCTGTGTACCGGATAGGGGATTTGCTCTCGCTGGACGTTTTTGCGATGCGTCAATTAGATTTGTTTATGGCTACAAATATTTAATTTAAGTATATTAAATTTACACTTTGGAAAATTTTTGACTTTTGACTTTCGAGCGGTCGAATTCAAAGAATTTAAGCTCGAATATAATCGATTAATCGCACACAAAAGTTTTTGCCATTATTTACGCATGAAATTAATAGTATAAATAATGATGATTTTATATTGCTATCTCTGTTATTTTTAAAACATCATTTCTTCGTTTTATTTAGAGTTTTATATGTGAGATTTGAGCGCTCGAATCTCAAAAATTACCGTCAGAAAAGAGTAATGCCTAAGAAAATCAATACCTACTTATATAAAAATAATTTTTGGTGTATCACCTAACCGCAAGAAATCGGAAAAGCCTTTTTGGTGAAAAAAAATTAAACATTCGGTGGCTTCAGTATCAGTTCTAATCTTTTTTTTTTTAATAAATTGAAGAGCTACTAAAATATGGTCGGTTTAAAGCTAGCAACTTGTTCAATTTGAGTCAGATCTAATGCAAAAAATCCTTGGGACTTAGACATTTCAAATATATTAAAAAAGGATATCATTTATTTTTCAACTGTCATGTCATGAAAAAACTTCACGTTATAAAGAAAATCATGACGAGCAGTTTTTGTCTAAAAACGTGTTACCCCTTTAAATATATTTGGTGAGTCAGATAGTTTAGTAAGTTAAATAGATGGTCCTGGTAATTTTAACTGTAAAACTACACGAGGTCTGATAACTCGCTTCTCCAAGAAAAATGGCTGCTACATTTCATAAAGATCCAACATGATAGCAGACACTTAAAGAAAGCGTAAAAAGTGTAAAACTCCCAATATACTTAAGTACAGTCATCTCGAAAAACTTGAAGAGCGTTTTAATTCAAAGCATATCCAGTTTCCATCTCCACTTTACAGCGTTTTACGTTTTTTGTGAAGTTTGCAGACATTTTAGATTAACGTTCAAGTTTGTACGGTAGTGTAAAATTTCATTTGACTCGTCTCCATATATTATTTCCGGCTGACGTTACTTTGCTTTTGGATTCGGGTGGTTTTACGAAATTTTATAAAAAATATATTTCGAATTAGGTTAGTTACTACTTCCAAATGAGGACTATTGGAGATGGCCTATTATATGGGCCTAATACGCAGAAAGGGGTCTTAAATAAATAAGTTATCTTATATTTAAACTAACTGGAAACACTTCGGTAGTATAACTCAGGAAATAAAGGTTTTACTTATTTATTTAAAGAATGCGATGGCAAAAAATAGCGATGGCAAAAAAAGCTTTTAACTCAAAAAAATGTCTATTCAAGGCCGGAATATCAGGCAATATTCGTAAAAGACTTATAAAAGTATACATCTGGAGCATAGCCCTGTACGGATGCGAAACGTGGACAATGAAGCAACGGGATAGAGAGAGGTTGGAGGCGTTTGAGATGTGGTGCTGGCGTCGTATGGAGAAGATCAGTTGGAAGGAGAAGAAAACCAATGAAGAAGTTCTATGTAGAATAAAAGAAAAGAGAAATTTGTTGAGAACCATAGAAAATAGGAGAGGAAGGATGCTTGGACATCTGCTACGACATGACGAATTTATTAAGAACATCATAGAAGGTAAAGTTGAAGCTGAAAGGAAGCCAGGAAAGCCAAGAATAGCGTACATGGATCAAGTCAAGGAAAAAATAAACGTCGTGTCGTATCAGGCCATCAAGGAGAAGGCAAAGGATAGATATACCGACAAGAGCCCAGCTCTTAAATAATTGATGATGATGATTTAAAGAACAATTTATTTGTGTGGTTTTCAGTAAAAACATTATCTGTTACATTTGTAAGGATGATATGTGCATTTTCTTTACATTTCTTAATATAGTATATAATTAAGATACGTTTTTATATTTTAATTAAGTTCTTAGGTAGATAGATGTCTAAATTACAAGTACATAGATTTGGTTCGATACATGACGATATATTAAGTAAAATTTTGGTTTCTGGGAATTAGCCAAAAACAGATATTGTATGCTTTTTAGGACATACGACTGAACTGATGATAACAGACGACATATTAATTTAATAATTACAACAACACAAATAGAACTAGGTAAATAAACCCATTTTCTGGCAAATCCCAATTAGACGCAATACCTACTCAATTTAGTTTTTAAATATACAGAGGCACTACAGTACAAATATTAAACTAAATTAATAACTAGCTCAAATCTATACAAGGCCCTTGCGGCATTGTACCAAGGATGCTGGCGGCATTTCCTTGTTGTATCGCAATGCTGATACGTTATGCGAAGCAACCGCCAGCTCTTCGGTCACCAGTTACGTCAACCAGACGCTTCGCGATTTCTGCAAAAAACTTGTGTGCGCTGGGACCCCATGGACCTAGAGTTTCAACTCCAAAAGGTACATAATGGTACTCTCTACCGAGACTTTTAGAGTTTGTAAAACTACCCCTAAAACTTGCAAACATCATGATGCTATATGAAATGCAATTTACGAGTGCATGAGATTATGTCACCGAGTTTTTCGCTAGAGTGGATATTAAAAACGCATATTTTAAGTGGATGTCATATCGTTTTATGCATTTTTCAATTAACTAGTTATTTTGACGTAGTTTAAAGGATGTTTTTAGGTAAGTACCTACCTATAAACTTATATTGATGTCATATAAAGGAATAAGTGACCTAGGCCTCCGGCGCCCAAGCCAATATTTATTCAAATAATTTGATTTGTTCTTCAGAAGTACCTACCTATTATTTTCTTGTTTTCTTTATTTTAGTATTAGCAATTCTGGATATTTAAAATTGATATGATACGAAAGTGAGAAAAAACATTTCATTGTCTGCACAAAACGAGATAAAGTGCAATAACAAATTCAAATAATGTACGCCCCACGTTGGGCGCCAATTAGTAAAATTTTAGGTATTATAATATAGTGAATATTGAACTCTGTGCTTGTTAATATGTGAGATAATTGAATATACTGGGTTTCAATAATATGTTGTTGTCAAAAACACTGATAATGACTAATAGTGTTCCTTTTTGTTGTCGGATATTGGAAATAACTTTTGTTCGATTTTTTTTTAACTTATGTTGAAATTAAAATATAGTAGCATATAGTATGTGGGATTTAAGGCTTCGTATAATGGTTAAGATCACCCAGTATTATATTTACGAATCCAAACTTAAGGTGTCAGTAATACAAAACTGACAAAAGATAAAAAAAAAAGATAAACTGATGAGAATACAGAAAAATATTAATTTTATAATTGTAAAAGATAATTTCAATATAAGTACGTGAATATAAATATATTTTTTAAATCAAGTTTTTACTTTCCTGGAAAATGTTAATACCTAGTTGATAAAAAAAAATCTGACATAGTCACAAAATGTTTTTTTTTTGCCCTCGCAGATTAATGACGTCTCTTTGAGAATCTTTAACAACTCAAAGAAAGTGAGACAATAGGCACTTAGCAAAATCCACATTGAAAACACTAGACGTCACAGATTTATGAAAAGGGCATAATTAAGGAGTCCTACAATATTCTACATCAAATTGTACTTACTAAATTAAAATTGCTTCATAAAATATTCTTTCTGAATATGTCTGATTAGTCTGCGTTTGATCCAAATTTGAGCAAGTGAAATATAGCGAAGATCTAGATTGTAAATCTTTATAAAAGGAACCTAACTGTTATTAACCTTCGAGTTGGTAAAGAAATCATTGAATTGTATGATGAACTTTTGTAACTCAGTAAACATAATTGCTTTAAAATTGGAAGATTTAATTTATTTTATAATAACCATGTCAACTTATATTAGTCACTACGTACGTATATACCCCAACATTTTCTAGTTACTGAGGTTACTACCTTGGACTGCTTCACAAAGATTATATTATTTTATTTGCGTAGGTAATTAATGACAGTTTCAATTCAATGATGTAATTCCTGAGTGAATTCCGCTAGGACACAGAAAGTGACCTTAATAAAACCTATTCGACAATTCATCACGTTACCTCTAAACTGTGAGTGGAAAAGTAACGTCAGCGACTTAAAAAAGAAACGAATATGGTTAGAAATATTTACTGCATACAGGGTATTTCCTGTAATAAGAGATTTCCTTGTGATTTTTTGTGATTTCCTTTTCTCTTTTATTAATTATTCAAGTACTTTTGTAGCTAAATTTTTTCATTCTACTATATTTACACTCAGGGAAGTCAGGGACAGTGAAGGTGGGTAGCTTTGCATTGCAATTTCTGCGTCAGATGGCCTGTCTTCACTGTCTGAGTAAAATGTTGGACTTGCGGCCATCTTGTCGAGCAAGGTGGTTTGGTTTTGTGATTAACTTCTTATTTTTTGTTCATTTTCGTGATTCAGTGTGTAATATATAGCTTATTCTGCAATGATTTAACGAAATAGTGTGCAACTAATGAAGAATTAATCTCAAAACAAGTATAACCCCTGTTTGAGTTGGATATCCGTTAGTCCACGTGCTTTTTGTAGGGAGTAGCTATCTCCTTATAAAAAGCCTAACCTCACCGTACAACGTCCAGCTCTTGGAGCGAAATTTTAACTAATTAACCTTACACTTGTCGTCTCTACTTCGACATTGGCAAAATTGTCCCAATATTGTGGACGGAATGCCATTTATTTTAAAAATTGAATTGAGTAAAATGTTATTATTCTTAAACTACCTTGGTTGTTTATTTATCCCTACCTTATTGGTTACTTTGTTAACATTATGTATAATAATGAACCTCCAGGTCTTTTTGTATTTTCTCTGTACACTGTGTAGGTACATAATATATGAAATGTTTATTATGACTGTTTGTGTTCTAAATAAATTAAAAAAAGAGCAATAAATTAAAACGTAGATTCTACTCCTCAAACTATACAACTTTTGTTCAACATTTTTTTTAATATGTATTTTTTAAAGTGTCTCTTTTTCATACAAAATGAATGGTATTTTCAATGTACCATCGGGTTCATAATTGCATGGCCAATTTATCAATGAATTCATTCATAAATTGCCCATGCATTTTTGAACCCGATGGTATATTTAACTTCATCTAATTGATATTGCTTGTCTTGTCACCACATACGTAATCAATTTCGGAATACATTGCGTGTTCGAATAAACTTTAAAGTGTACAAAAAATCAAACGATAAGTTATTTTTAAAAGTTGCTGAACAAAAGTTGTCTGGTGGGAGTACGTTTAATTTATTGCTCCTATTACCATAAACATCCGGTACATGACTGTAAAGGTTTTTTCACCCCTACTATTCGTAAAAGGGTAATTTGTTGCCCATTTACAGGGAGCAAAAGTGACTTTTGATCCCTCTGCGTTTTTTTTTCATTTTCCTTGTCTTTGCAACCGATTAAAATGAGACAACATTATATAACTTCTCTTTCTAGCAGATAGCTAGTTTAGTACCTTTGTTTTCGTTTTTCTCATAGAAGGAGTGAAAAGTAGAGTGTACTACGCGGTAGCAAAATTATTTCGATCTCGGGTCACTTGAATCCCTCACTACGGTCAGGATTCCACGTTAGAATCCCTCGCTACGCTCGGGATTCTATTCTGGAATTCTTCGCTTCGTTCGGGATTCAACACGCTACCCTCGACCGAAATAAGTCATTTTGCTCCCTTGTAATACAATCTACTATTATAAGATCCTTGAGTACCTACGTCCGGCAATTAATTTACCTGTAACAATTGCGCGACCTGTTAATTGTCTGTATCTCAAATGTTACAATAAAGGACCATTTCTATGTTGCAACGTACGATATTACTAAATTTTACGTCAAATATAGCTACACATTATTCACCTTATTATAAAGGAATAAGGTGCAAAAGTGTGTATATATATTTGCCATCGATTGTACCAAAGCCCGGCTTATCTTTGCCTTTCGCAATACAATTTCCAATATACAGCAAGCTTTCATATTCGCCACAAAGGAGCTCCCAGAAATTACTGACGATGATATAGACCAATCAAAGAAGGTGTCCATTTGTAATATTTATTCGGGTATCCTGCCTTTTCGCCGAAAATTGCATTGCCGAATTTCACTTGCCAACCAACTTTTCGCAGAAGTTTCATTTGGCCGAACAACTTTTACCAAATAATTACTTCGCAACCATTACATTTCCAAACCATTTCATTTCCCAACCATTTCATTTCCCAACCCCATAGTTGGCAGTTAATAAATGACAGTAATTTATTTGCCAAAATAAAAGTGGCTTGTTCAAGCACTTTTGACAATCACCATTAGCTAGGGGATACACGCACAGATCTGCTCGCTGGATTTTTCTGGTAAATATGCTCGGCGGACAAATCCGTCCATGTATGGCGCTATTCAGATTTCAGATGCATACGCAGACAAATCCATGTTCAGTAAGCTATTGGACTAAACATTGCTTTGGATTTAAACCATTTGTCCAGTAATTTATTTGATAAAATAAAAGTTGAGTAAATATTTTCTGTCCAATTAAAACATTTAACAAACAATATTTTACTAAACTATGCTTTGGATATATTTCATTTGTCCACTGATTTATTTGGGAAAATGAGGGTTGAGGAAACATTTTTTGTCCAACTAATACTTTTGATAAACATTTTTTGTCTAAACATTTATTTGGATAAAAATCATTTGTGTAAGCATCTATTTGACAAAATTAAAATTGTGAAACATTTTTTGTCCAAGTGAAACATTTGGCAAAACATCAGTTGGTCTATTGAAAGTTGCTTGAGTAATAATTTGGGAAATGATCATTTGTCGAAACTTTAAATTGACAAATAAGTATATGGGAAAGATTGGGTTGACAAATGTGCGGTTGGGAAAGTTTGGTTGGGAAATGAAATTTGGTCAAAAATATTTAGGTCAAATGGCAGGATCCCGAGCTTTTTATATCACCAGTTATAAATGTTTTATGACCTTTTTCAAATTTGTGCATAGCGGCTATGGGGTTTGATGTAAATGTTAGTTTTTAAGCTATTTTTGTCAACTTTGAAAGACAAAAAAAAATGCTTTGATGGTCTTTTCGCTTTTCGACTTTGTGATCATTTAAGTAAGCCAACTCTTTGGAAGACATTTTTTTTAAACGTTTAGATGATCTTTTCCCTATTTGAACTTTGTGACCCAATGAAGTTTTTGTATATAAGTAATCAAAATGTTTAAATGTAGGTAACTGTAGTCACGATACTTTAAATGTAAACTAGCACACTTTAAAACTAGGACCTTATAATATTTTTCCTTATTAACTGGAGTTTTATGTATTCGAAACAGTATCAAGGGAGCCAAATATATCCAATTTAATTATTGGTTAGAAATGTCGAAATGCTTTTCGTAATAATTGTTGGGACTTAGATCAAACGCTACGCGACAAAATTGATATGGATTTGCCTCCGAGACTCAATTCTGTTATTTTACTTTTGAGGTAAATACCTTTATCTTGAAACTAAAAGTCGTAAGTGACATTCAATTCTTAAGATCATATTGTTTTGAGGTGAATAACGGTTCTAGTAATATGTTACGAGTATGAGAACATTTATGGTATTTTGTTAGGCTTCCACGTGGCAAACAGAACGATGTAATTATGTGGTTTTATTTGTATACGTGGTGGGACATTTCAAAGAAGTGAATGTTCAAAGAAGATATAATTATTTAAAGGCACGTAGTAAAATTTTAACTAAAATGTAATGTAATTTAACGATGTACAGTCGCCATCAGATATATCGGAATGGTCAAGGTGGTCACAAATAACTTCTACTGTCAAGGCGATAAAGTACATAATCAGATATTTTTTAGTACCCGGCTGGCCGTTCCGATATATTTGATGGTGACTGTACACATAATTGTAGCTATTATTAGTATGCTTAGGTATTAGAATGGCGTAAACATTCACATAAACACATTCTAATGTGTTTATGTGAATATTCTAATAATGCGTCTCATTCTAGGAGCAGTTTTCTAACTTCGAAATTATGATTTGTTACAGATATGTTATCAAAACAATTTTTATCGTCTTTATTCATTGTTTTGACAATAATTGTTACTATAACGTTTTTAAACAATCTTTTTTCATGTAATTTTTGATTATGAAGGAAAGACAAATGTGCTCCGAAAAACTTAAATGTCACTTTTGGCAGGTCAAATCTGTTCAGTATCAAATTAAAATCAATAAATTTATATTTGTCTAACATATGACTAGAACTATATATGCCTGTTCACCATTAAAATCCATATACAAGGTGTTTCCTGTAATAATAGCTAAAAATTAAAACGTAGATTTTACTCCTCAAACAATAAAATTTTTGTTCAACAGATTTAAAAATATGTATTTTGGTGATTGTGTCTTTTTCATACAAACTAAATTCATAAAATCCGTCTAATTGACATTGCTTGTCAGTCTTGTCACTCTACAGACATAATCAATTTCACAATACATTGCGTGATCGAATATACTTTAAAATGTCCTAAAAATAAAACCATAACTTACTTTTAAAAGTTGCTGAACAAACGTCTGGTCTGAGGAGTAGAATCTACGTTTTAATTTATTGCTCATATTACAGGAAACACCCGGTACACCATTCATGATCAACTCTACTTAAAATAACAGGAGGCCACACTTAACTGGTTTTCTCTTGTGTAATGGTCAGTAAACTTTCTGAAACACACCTAAACCCTTCAAATTTACATAACCACCTCGAACTTACGTCGTAAACTAGTGTGAAAGTTGTAAAAAAACCATTTGAGGGACATTTCGGGAACAACGGCCCGTAATTATCTTGGGTATAAAGTTGTCCGACCATCAAATATTTTGCACCTATGGCTGGACTATAAAAGGGGTGGCAGCCATCTTGAATGGTTTAGTTGTGTCGTAAAATAAAATGTGTGGTTTGTACATTGAGTAACAGGAGATGAAATCCCTAAAGCTGTAGTGAATTCAGAGATTCATTCAGATTCAAGAAAATGAGAGGTAAGTAGTGTTGTTGTTTATCCTAGGGCACCCCGGAGGTGCATAGGGCCCGCACAAGATCCTTCCACGCCTTTCTGTCCTGAGCAACCGTCTTGGCCTCTCTCCAGTTCATTCCTACGGCTCGTAGCTCGCTCTCAATGCTCCTCCGCCACGTGTGTACAGGGCGTCCACTGGCTCGCTTACTGTCCTGAGGCCGCCACTCGAAAGCGATACTGGCATTATCCGACGCTCCTCTTCGAAGGGTATGACCGATCCATCTCCATCTCCAAGTAGCGCGATCTTGAACTAAACTAAAACTATCCCATCAAAAAACTTATGGACAAAAATGTCTTGCAACGCAGTTCTCTTACTGCAGGAAGTATTGAGATCGAATGTTAAACCAACCGGTGATAGAACTCAGTCCCACAACATGTCGTTGTGACCCTTTGAATTTGATGTCAAAAGAGCATGTTAATCCTGAGTCAAAATCACCTAAAATTTTAATAAAAAAGGTGGAATTTAAATAAGTAATAAAATAAAATAGCCCTGCTAGTTTTCTAGAAAATATAACAATCGGTCTTCTCCAACCGCAACTTCAATTAAATATTTATCAATTGTGTTTTTATACTTTTTATATTCTGACAAAACTATAGGCTTAAAACCAAACCAGTGCCTAGCTAAAATTTTGTAGCTCAAATTTTTTGAAATCTGAAAAACTAAGGATTTTATTTACAGTGCAGTTGACTCCAACTGGACTATTAACCCCGATATAAACCAAACCTAAATTAAATATGTTAATGCACACAAATATCTCAAAACAGTAGGCAGATAAATATCCCAACGGATATCTATCCAAACTCCTCACATTACTTGATACACCCTTATAATCTTCAACTTCCATTGCCGTTTCTAGATAAACAAGCCTCCTGCACCCAGTTTATAGGCGTCGATGGAAACTGTATGTCATTAGTGATGTATGCTAAAGGGACCGGTTTTATTACGGACGTTTTATAGTTGGATCTATGGCCGGAAGGAGGCGCTAGTTGCAAGGTTTAGGGAATTAGGGTTGGGCCAGGAAAAGCGCGGAACGAAAATATTACAGTGTTTTGTTAGACTAAAATGTTTGGTGCTTTGTTTTGTTTATTGTATGTTTGTTAAGCCTGTGACTGCGAAACGCAAAAAAGAAAGATATTTAAATACATAAACATAAGCAATAAAAATATATATAACGGTTGGTATATTATAACCACAATCACTAGTTAATTTTTAAAGTTATTGTATTGACATACAATTGAAATACTACATTGACTTATTACCCCGTTTTTCCATCCTGGTTTTTTGAGCATGCAGGACTAAATAGGCTGATGATGACGATGAAACGCAGGCTGGCTTGACAGTGGAATAACCAGTCTTTAGTCTTTAAGCGAGGTGTAATAAGGTGCTTTAGTGTCTAGGGCATCCCATGCTTCGATTTGCGGACTGCGAGAAATGCGATATGGTTGCGTTTGATATACATCATCACATAGCAGGCATATTGACAGCATCAGCACATGGCAAGAACTTGCTGATGATCGCGATGTTACATTAAAAGCATAATTAAAATCTTATATTTTAATCTTCTTGTTTGTAAGATGACATGGAAAGAATATTCAAATTTTGTTTGACGTTTGCATAGGGCAGTCAGTAAGGTATATAAAATAAGGCTAGTTGTAGACAATACTGCACGCGACATCGAGGAGTATCATCGCGAAGAGCCTCAAAACCCAGGACAACGCCTGGTTTCGCGACCTAGCCGAATAGTGTGCCAAAAGGCATACTCTCAAGAGCTTGCCATAACACAAGACTAGATTTTATACATGCCACAAACATCGTTCCCTTGCCTGTTCAGTCACGAGAGACGATGCTCCTCACGTACAGACGCTGCTTATATCATCTGCCAAGAGGCCTTATGATGAATGAATGAATGAATGAATGAATAAATGCTTTATTGCACACCTCAAAAATTACAACACAGTAGAAAAAGATATAATTAACAAAAAAGACGAATTTACAAATACGGGAAAATTGTTGACCCAGACACTGTATTAATAATAATGTACGTATTTATAAATACCTAATTTAACAATATAATACTATTATAATGTAATAGAATATTGTATTTTGTATATATGCAAATTGACATGTAAAATGTGTTTTTACCAATAAAGATCTGTATTCTGTATTCTATTCTGTAGAGGCAAACAACAGGCGGTCTTATCGCTAAAAAGCGATCTCTTCCAGACAACCTTGGGGTATGATGAAGAGTTTCTTGGGGCTATAATGCTCGCTGGTTCCCTGGCCCACTCAGTGTGTCTGCCCCCTAATCCGCAGGTTTACGAGCGCTGTCGCCGCACTGGATTTTTGCGTTCGTTTATTACTCTCATTGTGCCGTTCTGCTATTTTGATCGGTGGATTCAAGAGTTTAGAAGATTTTTTGTTTATTTAGACTTGACTGCACAAAAAAGTATACAACAGACTGACTTAATGCCTTAAGAGGCTTTCAACACCCGATGACCTTCAAATTGACTTTACTTAAACAGTCATGTAGCTATAACTACTTGATTTGAGAAAGTACAAAAAATATATGTTAATATTCATGATATTTGGAAGAACTTTGTTAATTCCGATACGCAATTGGAAGAAGTCGGCTCGATAGAAAATAATTCCAAAGTTTCATCTTTAAATTAGCTTTAAACAGTTGTATGTCTTTAGTTTTTTCATTTATACTTATGTAATTAAGGACAGAATTGCACTACACTATTACTAAAAATTGATTTGGTTTTATATTTCTCAATGAATGCGTAGTTTTGTTAATTCATCATTTTGCATTCAATGACCTCCCAATGATATTAAGGGTAACGCAGTTAACTCTTAAGGCAATATCTATAAGATTCAGGTATTCAAAAAATAACTTACAAAGATGGAAATGCATTTTTAGGAATTGTGACTGAGCATTAAAAGCTTAGCTTTAGTACTGATTAAAAGCCCTAGTGTTACATGTACCATCGAGTTCAAAAATGCATGGGCAATTTATGAATGAATTCATTGATGGCCATGCAATTATGAACCCGATGGTACAAATTAGTGGTGCATTCTTTATTACCACTATCATAAGGACACTACAGGTTGTAACAAAACTACTGGTGATCCTTTTAGAGGCATAATTGGTATCGTATTCTATATATAAAAAAAAAGAAAAAAATTGTCGCGCAAAAAAAAATTGGTTTTGTATGGGTCGGCTGGCTGGGTCGACGTGACCCATACAAAAAAAATTTTTTGCGCCCAAAAAATTTTACTCCTACTTTTTTTACTCGCAATACGATACCAAATATGCCCTTAAACGGATCACCAGTATTTTTTTTACAACCTAGTGTAGTAATAAAACAGTCACACTTTATAAAGAATTTCATACAAAATCTACCTTTTTTGCCCCCAAGAGTTCTAATCCACATCCACAATTTGTAAGTATTTGTAGGTACTTTATAGAGGCCATTACCGCAGTTAGCAGCGATGATCGCGACAGTTAAGACAGATTTATTTTGACAATAAAAGTAAACACGGCACTACGTGGACCATTAGTGAGAGGGATTCGTGTAGTGGACGGTTAAGTCATAAGCGGGAGCGGGAGCGGGAGAGAAAGCGGGTAGCGAGTACTCTGGAATTATGTAATAAGGATTGTTATGAGAGTATTTATTTTGACAACAAAAGTAAACACGGCGTGGACCATTACTGTGTTGTGGGATGGTTAAGTCACAAGCAGGTGCGAGAGCGGGTAGCGAAATTATGAAGTGTACGTACTGTGAAATTATGAAGTTGATTATAAATAGGGATTGTTAAATACGGAATTATTTCGACTATAAAATTAAATACGGCACTACTTAAAATTGTGTGTAGTGGACGGTTTAGTGACAAGTGGGAGCGGGAGCGAGAGCGGGTAGAGAGTACTGTGAAATTATGAAGGTGATTATAAATAGGGATTGTTAAGAATGGATTTATTTTGACAATAAAAGTAAACACGGCACACGGTTGATTATTAGTGTGAGGGATTCGTGTGTAGTGGACGGTTAAGTCACAAGCGGGAGCGGGAGCGAGAGCGGGTAGCGAGTAGTGTAAAATTATGAAGGTGATTATGAATATGGATTGTTATGAATGGATTTATTTTGACAATAAAAGTCAACACGGCACTACGTGGACTATTCATGATGATCTCTTTGAATGATTTGAGTTTTGTCCTGCTATTTACTTATTTATTTGCGTAAAAGCTAAACTGCTATCGCTTATGGCTCACGCCACACTGTGATTAGTTGATGGGAGAGTCAGGATGTTCCCACTGAAGAAAGTGAAACAATTTGATCGTCTGGGAAAAAAACACTGTTTTTGTTTTTACCCAAACATTCTTAGAATTCTAAGCTAAATTAACCCATAATGTTTATTTCTCAAAAAAGCACATATTTTTATCTGAAATCGTCTTTAAATGGCGTAACACCTAAACCTCTCCAGCTCATGTGGCTCATGCGACACTGCGTATTAGTTGATGAGAGGGTCAGAGGATGTACCACCGAAGAAGGCGAAACGGTTTGATCGTCGAAAAATACACAGAAAACACTGTTTTAGTTTTTACCCAAAAATTCTAATTCTAAACTTAACTGACCCAAAATGTTTATTTTTCGAAATAGCACATACGAGTATGTGCCATATTCAAGTAAAAGGTATATCATTATCGGTTGTCAATAGGACATTACTACCATAATAATTTATTTAGAAATAAACTCTATTAACAACCGACAATGATGTGAAACGTCACATATTTTTATCGACTTTGAATTGCGTAACAGCTAAACCGCTATCGCTTATGACTCACGCCACAGTGCGTATTAGTTGATGGGAGGGTCAGAGGATGTACCACCGAAGAAGGAGAAACGGTTTGATCGTCGGAAAATGGACGGAAACAAATACGAAAGTGGACACCGGACTTTAAGACTGTGTGCTAAGTATTTTGGGAACATAAGTAAAGTGCGTAAGACATTGATAAGCTTTTAGAAAATTAACTCTCCTATTTAAAAAAATGTTGCCAACCTAGCGCCTGCTTTTCAATCCGGAGGTCTCGAGTCGAGAAGTGTATGTGAAGTCCCCAACCCGCTTTGGGCCAGCGCGCTGCAGCGTGGGGACTATAGCCCAAACCCTCTCGTGCATGTGAGGAGGCTTGTGCCCAGTAGTGGGGGGTATATAGGCTAACATAATAACTCCCCTGTTTATGAAACTAACATCATTCTGATAGGGACTTAAACAACCCTATTCGATATTTGTTTTAATTTATATTTGAAAACTATCCATATCATTTGAAACAATAAAAAATAAATGTCAGCTGTTCGTAAAACCTGCCGCCATCTTTGACGTGGTTACTTTACAGATCTTGGCCTGAAAACTTGTTTTAAATCTCATTATAGTTGCTACGCTTGAAACACGATACTACCGAGCCTATTAGCTCGAGATACACGCACAGATTTGCCCGCCGGATTAGTCCGGCGGATATGCCCGGCAGACAGATATGCGATGGACAGATCCGTCCGTGTATGGCGCTATTCAGATGTGTCCGCAGATAAATCCGTGTGCAATTTGGACATATCCGCCAGACAAATCCGGCGAGCAGATCTGTACGTGTATCCCTAGCTATTACGGGAAACGTTACAACCGCAACAATATTTCATTAATGTTTGAGAAAATAATATTTAAATACTCATGGTGCCGTATTCTAATTTTTAAATGTATAAACAATACATTAACAACACAATCTGTCTCAAACATAACTCCAACACTCAACCAATAATCAACTAATATTGAAGTTGTATTGTACAGGGCTGGGCAGAGTAACTGTCCTAGTTTAAAAGTTGTATAAAAGTTTAAAAACAATATAATATGAGATGTTATGTTATTAATTATATTTAACACACTCTATATATTCCACATTAATTGATATGTTTTATTCTCTCTTCCTTAACTTGTATAATTTTAAGCATCTTGCCATAAAAGGAATTTCACGCGGCACGCAAGTCCTCTTCTGCCTAGTCGTCCCATATTTGACTACCCGACCCTAGAATAAACCCAATAACTAGCCTTATGTCATCTTAATAAAGCTCTGCATATATCCTCATACCGAAGTATCGATAGTTAATTAGTTCTCTAAGGATACGTATAGCGTACTTTGTAATGTAAAGAGTCAGCCTCAAATTCCGACTAATGTGGTACATTTCACCATGAAGTTATACCCTGACTGCCTGGCTTTTTGGAATCATCTTATGGCTAATATATCCTCCAGGGTATCTCTTAATAAGACACTATACACTCCATTAGTCTGTCGCTTGTCGATCTCCTGTAATTAAAACGTATTTTCTTTGCATAATGGCTGCCGTGCCGCGTGAAATTCCTTTTATGGCAAGATGCTTAAAATTATACAAGCTAAGGAAGAGAGAATAAAACATATCAATTAATGTGGAATATATAGAGTGTGTTAAATATAATTAATAACATAACATCTCATATTATATTGTTTTTAAACTTGTATACAACTTTTAAACTAGGACAGTTACTCTGCCCAACCCTGTAGTTGCATCGCAGTAATTTTCAAGCAGATTCCGTCATTTTTGATTCAGATGTGTAGGCGTTAGCTGTGTTGTGTTGTTATTGCATTGGATTTGCATTGAAGTTGGATCGTGTCTGTGCGTGTTTTAAAGTTAGAATACGGCCCATGTACTTGTTTAAGTTTGAAACTAATGCTCGTTTAATAACAAGAATAACGCGAGCAAAGTTTAATGAGCATGTTTAGACACGACAGTTTACGAGCTATGAAGGAAACTTAGTATAACAGGTGTGTGTTAAATATTTAAGTAGTCTGGAATTTGACGAACTGATTAACGGTAAACAGCGGCGTCAAATAATTTTTTTACCTTTTTTTGTATATTACCCTGTAAAATATAGGTACTATTCAGCCTCAAAATGTTTTAATAAAGTTTAAAATATCTTTAGTATACATAAATAACTAAGGGAAGCAAAGTAGCCTAGTGGTAAGACGTCCGACTTTCAATCCGGAGGTCCGTAGGTTTCCTCGCGATGTTTCTCATCACCGAAATGAGTGATAAATATCAAATGATACTTCGTATTTACATAAGCTCCCGAAAACTCAGAGGTACAGTCGCCATCAGATATATCGGACTGGGGTCCTCACAAAAACATCTGAACATGCACTTTATCGCCGTGACAATACGTTGTTCAGATATTTGTGACCACCTTAGCCGCTCTATAAATATAACTGATGGCAACTGTACAAGCAGGGGTTTGAATGAACCCGAGACTTCCAGTGTTCTGAAATATCACCAGAATTTTTATTTTATTTTATTTTGACATCCTCGCAGCGCATCACTTCTGCCTTCTGCCTCATTGGCTTCATTTTGGTCACAAGTCCTAATACCTAAGTTAAGTTCGAATGCTGCTCCAGGACTTGTCAAAACATAAATGTTATAACCGTTTTAGGTAACTGCAGCTGAAATACTAAACTTGGTCATGAATTTTAGTTTATGATGGTTCCTTCTAAAATGAGTTCTGAGCTTCTTAGTTATGATCAACCATTTCGGCTCTCAGTGACTTAAATCTTGAAATGAACTTTAGCTAGCGTCTTATTTAAAGTCTTAAACAGAGCTTAGACACGGGTATGTCCTTAAAGTACGTCCAAAAATAAAACGGATATAAGGCACTGCGAAAGTCATCTCGCTTTGTGTCATCATCATCATCTCAGCCATAAGACGTTTGCCATACGCGCCACGCTTGGCAAGCGGGTTGGCGCGCGCAGTTTTTTTTCTGTTAATTGTTGTTTAGGCTTTCGGAAGATGCTGCTGCCCATCTCCCGGTATATTCCCTTAGCAGACTCCTACTGCGGGACGATACGGTGGGGGACAATTCTAAGGCCGGGCACCCCACGGCACGCGGTCGCTTTGTGTGGTAGGGCACAACTCAGTACCTAGTCCTGACTTTTAACATTACTGTTACCAATAAAATTTTAATTTTCAGCAAATGTGATTTTACTTAAATCTGGAGCAGAGCCCGTCTGGGAAAGTACCTGCAACTTACGAAGAACCACAGACAAGTATCACTAAACTACATAGTGTTTCATTTCTGCCAGTGAGTAAAGCCACCGTATATACTGTAAGATACCGAGATATATATTATCGTATAGCTCGGGACCCCACACGGGAAAGATATCAAAAGAGAAAGATATATCGGTTGTACGTCACGCCAGAGAAGGAAGGCAATATACCCAAAATATATGTGAATATATCGTAATATATATTATAGCTCCGTGTGGGGACTCTGTCAAATAGTACGTAAAATATATCGTAAGATACCGAGCTATAATATACAGTGTGTAAATCTAATACGGGCGAATCTCTTAACGGTGATTAGTGTACGACATAAGAAATGTAATCAGATAACTTTCACTTAGAATTGCAATTAAAATTTTATCCATACATAATAATTCAATTCCATACAATGTAATGCAAACACACTCGCGTTAAACGCTCGTTGACAGTTACTTTCAATAAATAAATAAATATTATGGGACAATCTTACACAAATCAACCTAAAGCCTGTACCGAAAAATTTTTTTACAAGAACACATTAAGATAAAAAACTTTATTAGTAGGGTTTTGTCTCAGTACAAATGCGAAAAAAATTGTGCGCATCGAGAAAAAGTTGTGAATTTTTGACCATAGATAAAGTGAGCAAAGATGAATATTTTTTAATATTGGCGGTCTGTAAAATTTTTGGACCTTCACGTCAAAATCAGGGGTCCCGTGCAATATGTTATTACTCTCTGGTTAAGACTGCTAGGGGTTGTTTGGTATCGTTTCCGTGTAAAACAGACATGCAGAATTCATTTCTGATATTAAAAATGTAAAATTTCGTATTAAAAAAAAAGTTGTGCCGCGAGGAAAAACACAATTATATTTTTATTTTTTTAGAACGTCATATAACTAATATATATCCTTTATTTCAAATAATAAAAAATATTATAAAGAAGCATATTTAATATAGATTATAGAAACATATACATTTTATACACCTTTAATACAAAAAACTTCTGGTTTTTTTTTTTACTTAAGTTGAGTAACGGAAAACAGACGTCGCGTCGTTTGAATTGTGACGGTTTATGTTAAAGTTAAGGAGGAAAAATATGTTTTTATTTATTGTATTTTTTTATTTCTGCATTTTGTGAAGTTATTATGAATAAAGTTTACTAATAACAAGCAATACATGCATTTTAAGGTCAATACGCTACGGATGTTCACGTTCACATTGATTATCGATACTTACTATGGAGAAAACATATACACCACGAAGCAAACATTTTTTTTCGCGTAGTTTTTGTATACTAAAAGCCTAAAAATTGTATATATTTAGAAACTACGTTAAATATGCTTCTTTATAATATTTTTTATTATTAGAAAAAAACATGATATATATTAGTTATATGACGTTCTAAAAAAAAACAAAAAATTGTGTTTTTCCTCGCCACACAACTTTTTTTTTAATAAGAAATTTTACATTTTTAATATCACAAATGAATTCCGCATGTCTGTTTTACACGGAAATGATACCACACAACCCCTAGCAGCCTTAACCATAGAGTAATAACGTATTTTACAGGACCCCTGATTTTGACGTGAAGGTCCAAAAATTTTACGGACCTCCAATACTAAAAAATATTTATCGTGGGCCATTCTATCCATGGTCAAAAATTCACAACTTTTTCTCGATGCGCACAATTTTTACAAATTCGAGCTCTGCTATATATTGTACCAAATAATTTAATTTGTAACTATGTTACTTATACAACTCTTGCCTAATGATTAATATCAAAACAATATTTTTTATACGAACATATTACACAACACATACCCTAATGTAAAAAGGAAGAATTTTTTTTTTGCGCAACTCGCAGTCGATTTGCGGCTGGTATTTTGTATTTGCATGAAAATTAGTCAAATCAAATTACAAAGCAATAACAAGGTTCCAGAATCGAAAGAAGAGGGCCAAATCATTGCTAAGACCTAAAATTGGTGACAGAAAATTATTTGAATATTACTTAACCATAGTGATAAATAGGCCTCAGTTTTCATACAAAACGAGAACGCGTGATTAAAAAATATTCAATCCCTTATAATTTTGTTAAACTTTCACCAAATGTTTTATATTTAGCATCATTAATAGCGGAATTTATTCACATTTTTAATTTTATGGCATACAAACGACCAGTGAAATAAAAACATTGGCAAGTCGTGCAAATATATCTAAACATAGGCTCGCAAAATTTAACTTGGAATTTTAAGGGAAAATGTCTCTCTTGCTTAGATAACAAAATAAATAAATTGAAAAATGTTGTTAAAAAAGCCTTAAGGGTATACTTTATGATGTATTAAAACATGAAAGTAAATAATCTGGAAATACCTACAAAAAACAGCAATAAATTATGTAAAAAGACTTTTCGGTACAGGCCTTAGTCCCACGGTAAGCTCAATACCACGTTTACAGTACATTGCTGATGATAAAATTTTCAAAAATTAATTATTTGGTCACAATTAAGTATAACTTAAAAAAAAATCTCAATTAATGATTACAGTAATGAGTTCTGTCTGGTTTAATTTATCGCCCGTATTAGATTTACACACTGTATATTATAGCTTATACTAAAGTTACTGACATAGCCCACAGGATTAGCAAGCTGAAGTGGCAATGGGCAGGCCACATTGCACGCACAGCAGATGGCCGATGGGGTCGAAAAGTGCTCGAGTGGAGACCACGGACTAGCAAGCGCAGCGTAGGACGTCCACCCACAAGATGGACAGACGACCTTATAAAGGTCGCCGGAAGACGCTGGATGCAAGTCGCTTCCGACCGATACTTATGGAGGTCCAAAGGGGAGGCACTATGTTCAGCAGTGGACGTCTTATGGCTGAGATGATGATGATGATGATGATGATATTATAGCTCCGTCTGTGACGGGCTTACTTAAGCTCAAAGAGGTTGCAGTGTTGACGACACGGGTGACCTTCTTGACCCTTTAGCTGGCATGTTGGCAACACAGTGAATCCTTCTTTCTAAAAGACCAGCTACGCGCATGACACCTCTTGACTTACAGGCATACATAGTAGTACGGGCGGCGGCCGTAGGATCTGCTACGTAACGTGATACAAAGATAAGCCCTATGGCACATGTTCATAAAAGTGATGCTGAGTTCCGGAAAAATAGTAAAAAAAATTAGAATTGGCCGAAAGCACAAAAAAACACCACTTCCGGTTTAAAAAATTGATGGTATTTACCTACGTCATTGGATACAAAGATGACACTTGTGGCAACAAATAGTAATTTATTTTTAGGTATAGAAAAACCCAGTCTGCCAGTGTCTGCATGGCCGGAAGTGCCCGGCAGACTAGTTTAAAAGTAACGAATTTGACTCCAAATGTACGTCACTTTTGAACCAGTCTGCCGGGCACTTCCGGCCATGCAGAAACTGGCAGACTAGGTTTTTCTGTACCTAAATACAAATTACTATTTGTTGCCACAATAATCAGCTCAGTATCAAATACCGTAGGTAAATACCATCCATTTTTTAGACCGGAAGTGGTACTTTTTGTGCTTTCGGCCAATTCAATTTTTTTTTACTATTTTTCCGCTCAACTCAGCACCACTTTTATGAACATGTGTTATGGGGCTTATCTTTGTATCACGTTACGTAGCAGATCCTACGGCCGCCGCCCGTACTATAGGTTACGGTAGTTTCTTACCGTGATGCGGGCCGGATGCTTGTTTGAGAACGTCGTTCTATAAAAAACGACGTTTTACTCTCGTCCGCTCCTGCTAAGCCTCGATCTAGATCCTGAAATGACATTACGACTTCAAACAGACGTATTTAACCTCGTGTAAATATGTGTTGCGCATTTTTAGTACGGACGGACGGTAATCGGGTTTTCTTTTAATTAGTTGCTCTCTGGCTAATGGACGAGCGTACGCGGAGACGCAGGGTACATGAATACAGTAAGGAAATAAATTCACTGTTAAGAGGATGGCAACAGCTAAATTCCATCCCTATCTTTTTCAGCGCGAGTGAAAGAGAAACACTGCGTTACGATTAGTATGGGAGCTCATTGCAAATTTTGATGAAGAGAAAAATAAGACAATGAAGTTTTTAGTATTAGTGCGGTGAAACAATATACGATTTTAAGCTAACGTGGTCATTAACATTACAAAAACTATTTCAACTTCAGTTACTTGGTGATAATGGCATGCAACTGTGCCGAAATATCGGAAGCTCACAATAGTCACAATAACAAACTCACATGGTAAATATCCCGTTTTAAATACTTTTTGTAGTGTGGTGAAATTTTGTCCTTAATTACAAACTTATAAGTTAAGTAACTAAAGATACAAAACTGTTTAAAGCTAATTTTAAGATGTAACTTTGTAATTATTTTCTATCGAGCCGATTTTGTCCAATCGTGTATCGGAATTAACAAAGTACTTCCAAATATAATGAATATGAACATATATTTTTGTAACTTTCCCAAAACAAGTGGTTATAGCTATATGACTGTTCAAGTAAAGTTTTGAAGGTCATCCTCTTAAGGGTTACATCGGAGGGTCTATCAAAGTAACGGTCGATAACGCCTTCTCCTTCACATCAGTTATTGCAATACAAATTTTTACTTATCATTTCGTTTGGTCGATAAATAATTGTCATGTGATTTTGTTTAATGAGAATACATTGGTATGTATGTATGTATTTGTGGATATGGATATTAGTTTGGAGTGCATACACTGGACAGCCGACTTGTCGAAGACCATCTGGGCGTCCTAGGTACCGCTGGGAAGACGAGGTGCTGAAGGACCTCACCGCGCTGGGCGCCGTTGACTGGACAGAGACGGCTGTGAACAGAGAAGCCTGGCGATCTTTAGTATCGGAGGCCAAGATCCACTTTGGGTCGCTGCGCCACTGCAGTAAGTAAGTCTCGAATCTCACAAACTAATATCCTTACTATATTAGTTTGTGAGATTCGGAGTACTACTACAGGTAAATGTACGTTTCCACGAACGCTTAAGACCTGGATGTACATTTAATTTTTTATTAAGATCTGGCGTTTTCATACGATCATTATCAATATTGTAATCGAATCTTAGATAAATTTGTAACTATTTAAATGTACCGAAAAATTATTTGTCTGGTTGGAGATATTTAAAAAATATTTTTAAAGTTACTCATACCTTTTCTCTTGAATTGTACCATTAAGCGAACTAAGAAACATGATTTGGACACTATACCGAATCGGGCGACCGCTTTAGCGAACCAGAACGAAAATGTATGGAAATATGGTGTGGAGTGATTCTCAAACTTTAGTGACTCAGCGTTGAATATAACTAGGTACATATTTAACCGCGCATTTTTGTCTCTAGACATTACTGGCATAATGCAAAAACTGATGTACGTGTTTTCCAAAAAAAAAAATCATGTGAAAAATCTTTTTTATTCCGATCAATTTCAAAGGATACAAAAAGATAGTTTAATATCATGTTACAGAAAAAAATATTTTGTTTTTCAATATGAATTTACATCACTTTTAATAATACAAATTTACAATTTGTTTTTTTTCTAAAATACACAAAACACCATTTTATATTTATTTTATTATTACACAATATCTCTCTTTACATTCCGGCCCATCAAGCGCTGGCCTTTATAAAATGGCAGAAAAAATATTACAGTTTAAAGTCGACTTAGCTATTAGGGTAATAAAGATGATATTTTACTGACAATCAAATATAAACGAGGCTGAGGCAGATACCAATTCGGTAGCAGAGACTATGGGCATGATTTACCGAACGCGCGTTCGGTAAATAAACCATGCAAAATATGTGGAACCTAATACACGAATCAACTTTGAAAATAGTACCTGTATTGCAACAGTTTGGTCATAACCACAAATCTAACATTGAACCTAATCATTAGCAGGATTACAAATCCGTTCATGTATTTGGTTTATACTAATATTGGCTTAAAATAATTACAATTTTTTTTTTAAATAGCTCTACCAAAAGTCTTATTTTGAAGTCAAAAAGTCGTAAAACATCAACATTTCAATCGCGTATTTACCATAGTCTTCGCAGTCTACAGATGTTCGGCAAATGCTCATAAAATTACAAGTACTTTTAATTATTTGAAAAGGCAAGTAGTTTTTATTAATAGTTTATAATCAGCCAATAAAAAAATTATATCAAGAACGTACGTTTTCCCTGATTCCGTACGCTGTTCGGTTAAACCTTCCACTCGAATTGTTGAGTCACACATTACCGGATTCAGATTTTACTTATATTCTGAGAATATCACTGCACCAAATTCACTTAAAATACTAAAATATGTAAACTTATTAAATAACAACACTTTAAATCCACCATTTTGAACCCACATATAGTTTTAAGCGATTATATGACCTTAAGAAGTATACGCAATTTCTTAACGATTTTGCTAAGGGCGCCCATACAAAGTGGCACTCGACCGACTAGATCAGTTGTCGTCTCGCAACTGCGTACCAAAATGGCCGCCTTTGACTTGTATTAGTAGGGGTAGGTATTTAGCTCACAGAAAAAAATCACAACGTAATATCTGCTCTACAGAATTCGAGTTATAGCTCAAAATAGGGGATGTTCGGCGATACGGCACGTTCGCTGAAGCGTACCTTTAATGTTTAATTATAACTTAGTTAATGTTAATATCATGCCAAACGAAATTGGCAGTTTCTCTACTGCTAATTCACGCCTTGTCGTATTAGCTAAGGAAAAATACTGCACTTTGAGACTTTTCAACGTCCAAACGGTACAACGCTAATACTGGATTTTCTACTTTGTGTGTGAATCAGTAACACATTAGCTACTTTGAGGATTTCACGAGGAGACTGCAATGTCATCAGTTTTAATATTTATCTCTCCATCATTCACCATCATTTATTTATTCATTTAACGGCCTCCTAGCCTAGTTGGTAGTGGCCCTGCCTATGAAGCAGGGGGGCCCCGGGTTTGAATCCTGGTCAGGGCATTTATTTGTGTGTTTATTACGGATATTTGTTCCTTAGTTATGGATGTATTTAAGTATTTATCTGTATCTATCTATTATATAATATCGTCATAGTACCCAAAACACAAGTCTTATTGTGCTTACTGTGGGACTAGGTTGATTTGTGTAAGATTGTCCCATAATATTTATTTATTATTTATTATCCCACTAACGGACATAGGAATGTTATAACGTACGCGAATCTACGCCCTAACACTTTGAAATAAAGTTCAAATAATGGTGGGAAATATCTCTCTGCCTTATAAAAGGCTTCAAATGAGATTGTCCCACATATTTTTGCGGCCTTCTTTGAAGAAGATATTATTGCAAGTAACTGTACTTACACTCAAGGGCAACAAAAATAGATCGACTTGTATTGAATTTTCAACTTGAGATCTTACTTACTTCAATATATTGTCCCATTTTAGTCAACGGATAGTTCATGGTAATTAGAGGTATTCTAAAGCAAACTAAAGCTGAGCTAGAACTAACATTAGATTAATGCTAATCGTTTACTTGGACTACAATGTAACTGTAATGGTTCAATTAAGCTATTTACACTACATTTGGAGACAAACATACAAATATTGACGGATTTTGTAGCCTAATCGGTACTAACTGTGCCTATGAAGGTAAATTTAAGGTTCTGGGTTCCGATGGGTTCCAATTTCGATAAAGGCGTTTATTTGTGTTTATCACGTATAAGTTTCAAATAAAGCTTTCTTTTATACAGGGCTAAAGAGTAGCCAGACGATTTTTAATATCCCCAGAACTGAATCCTTCCTTATTTTAAGCCTACCTCACTTTGGCCATCTTGTGTGATTCAGTCGCGGGCGCGAAACTTAAAAAATAACCGCTTTTTTAAGCTGTTTTTAATCAGTCGCAACGGAACCCTCTCTTGTCAGCTTTTTCACCATTTAAATAAATAAATGTATGGAGAGTAGGTACTCCATACATTTATTTATTTGACATATATTTTTGTTACTTTCCCACAACAAGTAGTTATAGCTATATGACTGTTTAAGTAAAGTAAATTTGAAGGTCATCGGTTGTTGACATCCTCTTAAGGGTTACATCGGAGGGCCTATCAAAGTAACGGTCGATAACGCCTTCTCCTTCACATCAGTTATTGCAATACAAATGTTTACTTATCATTTCGTTTGGTCGATATATAATTGTCATGTGATTTTGTTTAATGAGAATACATTGGTTTGTATGTATGTATTTGTGGATATGGATATTAGTTTGGAGAGCATACACTGGCCAGCCGACTTGTCGAAGACCACCTGGGCGTCCTAGGTACCGCTGGGAAGACGAGGTGCTGAAGGACCTCGCCTCTTCTTCTTCCTAATGTTTATCCCGGCTTGGGGTCCGCTTGACAACCTAATCCCATGAATTGGCATAGACACTAGTTTTTACGAAAGCGACTGCCATCAGACCTTCCAACCCAGAGGGGAAACTAGGCCTTTTTGGGATTAGGTCCGGTTTCCTTACGATGTTTTCCTTCACCGAAAAGTGACTGGTAAATATCAAATGATATTCCGTACATAAGTTCCGAAAAACTCAGTGGTACGAGCCGGGGTTTGAACCCGAGACCTCCGGATTGAAAGTCGGCCGTCTTACCGCAAGGCTACCAGCGCTTGACGCTGAAGGACCTCGCCTCTCACCTCTTTTTCACCATTTAAATAAATAAATGTATGGAGTACCTACTTCTACGACTCGTACTTGACCGATGTTTGAATGCTTACTAACGAGCCAAACAATTCTGGAAAGCCATTTACATTTCACCACTCTTCTTAAGTTGACTGTTACAGAATGCCTGTCGACATTAAGTCTGGCTATAAACACCCCAGTACCTAATTATAACAAAAACGTATCTAGTGTATTAATGGTTGGAAATACAACCTTATGGAAAGGTAGTGGAGTTTAAAATTGTTAAAAGTAATGACGAATACGAGCATGCGACAATTATTACACCAAATTATTTTGTTCAAATGCATAGTTGCATATAAACAAAGGATTTCAAACCTTAGTTACTTTTATCAGGGTTTGATTTTGTTTGTGCTTTAATTAGGTTATTTTTGGGCGAATCGTTGCTCATTTTGAGCAAAACTTTGTTTTATGAGTCGTAATGAGAATGTATGGGCGCGATGACAACTTAAATACCGCATTGTTTTGTCTCTAAATCGCGTTTTAGCCGTTTATCTGGTACATTTTGTTGGATTACTTTGAAATGTGCTAACATTTTTAAAGAGTATGAGTTTTTATGCAGTGCAAGTTTACTTCTTTTTTTTTACAGGTAATATTTAAAGTTATATAACTTAGCATTAACTCTGCAAAGTTGCAAACTGCTATAGATGTGAATTCGCTTCTAACGAGTGTAATAAGGCTTTACGAGTAGATAAAATTTACTGGATCGCTACTAAGTATCTTAATCAATTTAGGGACACGAGTTTTAAAACATATAATCGATAATTTAATAATTATATACTATCTCTTGACACAAGGAGTTATGTCATTCTCATTTACCGATTGTACCCCAAACACTGGCTGACATCAGTGACGCACTATGTGTAACAATCTATCATTTTCTATTTTTTTTTTTTTTTTTTTTATCTTATTGTATTTTATTGTATTTGATTGTAATGTAATTTTGAATGGGTTGATACCTGAATAAATAATAATTTTATTTTATTTATTTATTTATTTATTTATACTCACTTTCGTACAATATAGTAGTTTATGTAACTGTTACGTAATAGGGTCCTTAAAACACGAGTGTCGTTTCATAATAAGATCACGCGAGTGTTTTAAGGCCTAATTACGTACAGTTGCATACACTGCTTTATCTACATACATATTATAAACCCGAAATGACGCGTTCTAAAACTGTTAAAATGGCTGCCATTTCACAGATTGCATCGCCATGGCCAACTCGATTGTGTCGGCGGGGCGCGTGCCCGGTGGTCGGAGGATCGCGCGGCGCGGCTGCCGGATTTTCATATTGATATCGAATTTTTGCTTATTATTTGATAATAATAACATCGTTACAGATAAGACATTTGTTCTAACTTCTAACAAAACAGTCTCTTTTTATGGTGGTCATAACGTGCAGTTTTTGAACGCATCATGGAGGGTTTATGATATGGGTGTAGATAAAATTATTAATATTTTTGTATTTTGTATTTTTTAACTTAAATTGTTAGGTAAGGGAGGCATTTGATAATTCTTTAATTATTATTAAAGTTTACTATATTTATAAGCCCAATAGAGCTAAGAGAGTTACATAGCTTTATTAAAAGCTAGTAAAGTAAGCTAGCATATAATCAGGCTTCAAAAACAGGGTGACCCGTATGGCCTAGGACAGCGACTTCATAACGGAGCTGTATAATTGTCCCAAATCGCTGACATTCGTGAGAATATGCTCTCGTACGACGTCCATTGAAGCCTTCATAAGAATAAAGTAGAAAACATACCAAATTGTTTGAATAAAATTTAAATATTTACTTTAAGAGTCGCCAGGACGCTCGCGTGAACTCACGTCCCCATACAAACGAAGTTCAGCTCTCATTTTAAAACGACATGCTTTAGAATCACGAAATTTGGTATGGACATTTTAGTAGTACAGAGCTATGTCGGTAATTAGTTTTCGTTGCTAAAAATTGAAATACAAAGAAAATATAGCAAAAATAAGTTTTGTATGGAAATATGTATCTGGTTGTATTTTCTTTGTATTACAATTTTTAGCAACGAAAATGAATTTCCAACATAGATCTGTACTACTAGAATGCTCATGCCAAATTTCATGATTCTAAAGCATGTCGTTTTAAAATGAGAGCTGAACTACGTTTGTATGGGAACGCGAGCGTCCTGGCGACTCTTAAGCTAAAATACTACTAAGTACTTAAATGTAATAGATACGGAAAAAAATTGGATAAAGGTAGAAATTAATTCACGACAGACGCATTTTTACAAGCTTAAGTTAGTTTATTGTTTAGGTAAAATCTTGCAAGCCAGGTATCCTGCCGTTTCGCCGAAAATTTTATTGCCGAATTTCATTTGCCAACCAACTTTTCGCAGAAGTTTCATTTGGCCGAATAACTTTTACCAAATAATTATTTTGCAACCATTTCATTTCCCAACCCGATAGTTGGGAAATGAAAATTGCCTACAGACAGAGAACCTTCGGACCAGTTCCTGATGTCTGATTGAGCTAAAATTTACCATACCTGCGTAGCTTAGGTGATCGATCTGGTCTGATGATGGAGACCAAAAGTTGTCATAAGAAACTATGTGGTAAAACAATGGAAGCTCATTGTTTTGGTTAGAAATATTGGCTGAACTAGCATAGTTAATGCACGTAATAAAGTACAATTTCTTTGAGTAATGGTATGAAAATAATATAAATTATAAAAACCTTTTTTTTACGGTTAGAGACATGTTAGATGTCATTTCTTAATCTGCCACAAAGAACTTCATACATATTCAATAGTTTAAAATCAAAAAGTTATTGGTTAAATAAGCGAGCAATGTAAAATTACGCCAGTTTCGCGTCGTACGCGCAGTCCCACAGATAACTTTGAACGGACTCCGCATATGAAGACTCACGGTCATTAGATAGGCGCTCTTATACGGTACATACTTGTAAAGTACCTGCTTGTTGTTTGTACCTACGACGCTGCGAATGTTGTAGTTGTGCAGAGATCTCGATAGCCAAGTGAAAGAGTTTTCAAGAACAACTTTAAAACTGCTGTAGCTTCGTAAACGATGTCGCTGAGTATTTAATGCAAAACGGTGCGTAGCTAACGTTTCAATCGTTAAAGCTCGTAGCGAACGAAACGTAACTGTCACTGTAGAGTAAATAATTACAATTTAAGTATAGTAGTTAAGTTTAAAACGCGCTAGATTTTTATTAAAACAAATAGTTTTTTTACCATGCTAAGTCTACAGTGTAAGTGATCAGTGCACAGACGCAACAGCCGCTGCGCCGGCGCCTGGCAGCTAACGGGACGCTTGATTGGATAATTTATGTCTACACCTCCATTATGCGGTAAGTAGGTATCGGCTTTTAAGAGCTTTCGAGGGCAGTACTTAATAGTGTTTTCGTACGTACAAAAACCAGGAGCGAGCGTGGCGAGTACGTTTAGTGTTGCGAGACAGGCAATCCCGGTTTTGGTCAATAAATGGGTAGTTACTTGTTAAAATGCGTTTGAAACGTAAACCAAATGAATTAATTAGACGTAACTAGATCATCTGTTGGTGATGGATCTAGGCCAGGAAATTTGCGTTTAATATTTCATCGTTGATGATTAGGAGTTTGAAACATTTGTTTGGTGCCTAATTCTTAACAGCATAAATAAATAAAAATATATATTATCAATCAAATTTTCAGAAATATTGTAAAAACACAATTTTAACCTTTTTTTCATTAATAGGAGCCAGAATGAAACGTCAAACAATTGACCATTCTAATTTTAATCTGTCAGTTCGTCTTTTGCCCTACTTATATAAATTATGCATTTATGAGACGATATTTATATACAAAACACATTAGCTTATTTAACTGTTCACAGTAAAAATCAAACTACATTTTATGCTTGCTTTTATTTGCTAAGAATGTAAGCCTAAAAGCGTAGGTTTAACATTGCATCAACTTACTCACAAAACCTCGTATCAGCTCAGTTCTATTATTCCAAAACCAACCATTACTAATATGGTATACAGGCCAATTTTGCTTGTGGGTTTTAAAAATGATATGAGGTTGTGTGAGAGAGAGCAGTCGTTTTTTGTTTTACATTGTTTACGAACAAAAGAGGATCGCAAAGCTGGGCAGATGAAATTAGTCTTGCAAAATGGACGCAACGTTGTATTTGAAAATTACGGTGTAAATGTAGGAATATGGAAATAAAACCCGACTGAAGTAAAAGCGGTATTCTTATATTAAAAATCATGATTTGTTACAGATATGTTATCATCATAATCCTCTTAAGTTTGTCATCAAAATGATATTTAAACTAATTTTCAAACTAACCAACGCTAGTGAAATTTTGACGCAGGTATTCAGTGACATATTTGACTGGAGCTCCATAAACCAATTAGTGTCAAGGAAAGTTATCTAAATAAGCGAAATGCTACTCATTTGATAGGTTTAGAACAGTCAAAACTGTTCAATATATTTCAATCAAAAGAATAAGTAATTATATTCTTCGAATATACAAGGTGTAACAAAAATGCTGCTCATCATTTTAAGGGTTTAATTGGTATCGTATTCTAATTATGAGAAACTAAGAAAAATGAATTTGAGCGAAAAAAAAAATGGTTTTTTGGAAGGCCGGCTGCGATCACCTGTCTGATACAAAAAAAAAATCTCGCGTCCAAAATTTTTTTCTTTAACTTTTTTTTAGTCGTAATACGATACCAATTATGCCCTTAAACGGATCACCATATTTTTGTTACACCCTGTACTTTTTATCTGCAAATACCTCATGCACGCTCACTACATGAGAGAGCAGAAAAAACGCCTGATATTACTTTGATTTGATGGCATTATATCTTAAGCACGTCAATTTAATGTTGTAAAATAACGACTAAATAAATAAATAGTATTCAGTTAACCACCAGAAACCAGCCAGCAAAAAAAAAAAAAGTTGCCAGGCTGCGGCCACTGTCGACCAGTGAATTTATTCGGCCATCCTGTGACTTTTATACGGGGTGTCATTGGTTTTGGGACTAAAAGGTTTAATACTTTATAATATTCGATAACTCTGTGGTTCTCACTTTTAAATCTTATGATCTTAAATAGCAATATATCAGGAATACTTGGAAATTTGTTCCTACTGTCATGACTTTAAAGTACTTAATTGTTTAACTTGCCTGAACGTTGACAAAAAACCACTTCAAAGTTGCAAACACTATAATTTTCATGTAAACGACATAAAACGTTAAGGGAAATTTCGTGTAGATTACCTGTGTGTACAGTCGACGTCAAAGATATGTACACTTTTTCACCTTACTCCATTGTAATAAGGTGCAAAAGTGTAAACATATCTTTGACGTCGACTGTACCTACGAGTATTTATACAATGTATATTCGAACAATCTTCCATTATAAAAAGGCAAATTAAGTATCATCAAACCTACAAAACATTTCAAAAGTTTGTACTGCCCTAAATGTGTAGCCTGTTTCATGAATCAAAAAAGATGTTTACACTAAAGATTACACAAAAATCTGTAGGTATAAACCAGACTTGCGAAGTTTTTAATTTCTTACCCAGAAGGCATATGAACAGAGTCACCCTGTATAGTAGGAAGCTTAAGCCATTTAGATAAGGATATCGCGTCTATATCCTGTGTTGGCACCGCTGCATTTTGGTGCGGGGTCTGACGATTTTTGTTTTACTTTTATGTTTGCTCTTTAGGCCGGACAAAACATAACATAGAAAATACACCTTTTTTGAGAGACAGACAAAGGATTTTTCGTGGTGGAAAAAAATAATCTGAAATAGTAATCAAATTCCAAGAGAAGAAAACCTACAATTTTAGCTTTTGGATTTGTCATCAAAATGATTTCTTATTTATTTATTTATTTAATCTTTACTGCAAATAAGAAAAAAACTTAACGTACAAAAGGCGGATTTAATGCCATAAGGCATTCTCTACCAGTCAACCTTAGGGCGAAACAGAAAAGATTGTCGGCGGTGCATCTAGCAAAATTAAAGGTAATGCAAATCTATCTCTATCTATCTCTTCTTCTTCTTCCTTCTAGCGTTTGTCGGCTTAGGGTCCGCTTGACTAACTAATCCCATAAATTGGCGTAGATAATTTTACGAAAGCGACTGCCATCTGACCTTCCAACACAAAGGGGAAACTAGGCTTTTTTGGGTTTAGGTCCGGTTTCCTTATGATGTTTTCCTTCATCGAAAAGCAACTGGTAAATATCAAATCAAATGATCAAATTTCCTGACAATAGGTACGAGTATAAGTAACTAAAAAGTGTAAGTAATCGTATTGATGTTTATTATAATCTCATTTAGTTACATTTGACATAAACTTAATCATCGGGTGATGACAAGAAAATGATGATCTGAATAAGCCAAACATCACTTTTGTCAGGTCAGATATCTAATTAAAATCTAACTAACAACAAACTATCTATTTTCATTCTTCAAATGTATTCTAAGGTAATGCGTATGGTTGCAACACGATAATTAATTTGGTATTACAAGTCTGAGAGACAACAGGGTAAATGCTGTGACGACTCCACAATGTGGACCTGATCTTTCCGTGTACCCTTCATTGAATGAAGGGTACACGGAAAGATCAGGTCTAGTCACTTTGACAACATTTTGAGTTATAGCGGTTTTAAAGTTTGGAACGATACAATTAACCATACTATTTTCGTAACTAGATGGTTTTTATGAATTAAAAAGTGAATTTATGTTAAAAATGCCAGCTGTTACAGAAGTTGTTGTTAATAGTTCATTGCAAGCTTTACATTTTGATACAAAAATCGCAATTTACAAAAAAGGGACTAGACATGTTCTTTCCGTGTACCCTTCGTATAATAAGGACAAGCGAATTATGATGATGATGATACAACTTTGTAATTTTACAACCTATAACGAAGCGGAACCTCTATTATATAAGACCGAGTAAACTTTCAAAATCTACCCCAGATAATTATGAAAATATCAAACGGTAAAACCCTAATTCTAGTTGGTAATAAAACCAGTCGAATTCAAAAGTTGGTCGTTACAGCAAATTAATGCATGGAGTTATGGCGCCCGCGGGACCGTGCCGGAGACGTGACGAGCCCGTGTAGGCTGGGAGACAAGTGCTAAAATCTATAAGTCATTGTTTATATCCTCTTGATCCGAGCCGAAATATAGTTATAATAAAAAAACGGAATTAGCAAAGAAGCTATACAGGGTGATTCAGGAGACGTGAGCAAGGACAACCTACATGCTTAGTTAACGATAACAACGAATTTTTATTGTTTGTTACGTAGAAATTTTGTTCTCTGTAATCATGGTCACACCACAAAAAATTGCGCTACTTACACTAATACTGGTATCAAACAATAGCTTGTTATTGACTGAAACCGCAGTGTTAATCCTGCTCACGTCTACTGAATCAACATATATGTCTATTCTCTATCTCTTTCTTTTATTTTGTGTAATATGTTTCCCATGAGACCACACCAGAGAGTTGACAAGCCCAAGTGCTAACGCTTGTTCTAGACTGTGTAGTCCATTTCTGAGTGCTTACTTTTAGTTTACACTCGCGTTAGCCAAAAATCTACAATTTTATTTTAGCAAATAGCAAATGTGGAGATTTATTAGCTTATGCAGTTTCCCGACTTGGCTCCTACCACTCAAAGAGATAATATTCGAGAAGAATGATTGATTACTTGTATACAATCTACAAAATATAGAAACAATAGTTTTATTTTGAAATTTAAATATTAAGTTACTATGGTGGTATAACTAATGAAAACGTGCACTACATCAGTCCCAGTCACATTGTGACCATGTATCTTTCTTGTAGGCTAAATGCAAAGAATATTTTTTCAGAGATGATGCAGAATCAGAAAATCGAAATAACTAACAACATGAAAGCTTACGTAGCTGTCGCTCGGCCTATAAACTTTATTATAAGCAAGCGTGTTTAATGTCAATGCGGTATATTGGGCTAAAATGGTTTTTATGGCCCTATATACTGCCCCGCGGCGTTGCTTGCTATCATTAATCATTTAAAGCTTTTAGCGAATTAAAGTTTTCTGTCTTTAAACAGTGATTAAACTATAATGATTATGGATGTAAAATGTGGCTATTAAATCATATTTTATTTAATACTTTTAGTATATGAACTTGTCACGAAGAATATTAAAATATGTTTATAGTTGCAATCAAGTTTTGATTAAGTCATAAAAATGTCTAAAACTAGTTAGACTTTATCTATCTTGTTTATTAAATTTATTTTTTACTGACTTCATCTGCGTGGAATTAGTAATCAACCCTCTTTCACCCTCTTAAGGGGTGATTTCTGTGATAATACTATTACCTTCATGCGAAATTTCATCTGAATTAGTTCAGCGGTTATTGATTCCACCTTCCTTTTCAACCCCTTATGGGATAATTTCCAAAACTATCCTATGTCCCATTTTGCATTTATAATTTTAGTATTAGACCTCCGTCTATTGTGTCATATCTGACGTGGCCAGCTCGTAGACACATGGATGGATAGTATGGCATATTGTTCTTGCAACTTTCATTGGTAGACCCCCTTGTCCATTTAGCCGTCAGCACAATGAATCCTCCTTTTACAAAAGGTCGGCAACGTCTATAGACTACGGTAGCTGCTTACCATCGGGCGGGCCGGATGTTTCTTTCCCACCGTCGTGATATAAACATAAAAAAAATGCTTCAGGGCGAAATGCGCAACCTCGGATCTACACCCTTCTAAAACTTGTATTTTTTTATTTCAAAATAGGTTATTATGTTCACACGAGCAACAAAATTGCCCTTTTTACGTGCTCATAAACCTATCGAAGCATACGAATCCCATCGTTTCCAGCAAAGTTTAAATCTCATCTGAATGAAGTACAGTCACATGAAAAACCGGCTTTATGTACAGTCAGTTGCAAAACCGCTTATCAGCAGCGGCAGGCGCGGCTGCGCGATATCGGATCGGTGATTAGAGTTTTGGGAGCGAGTGTAGATTGTAAAAAAAGTTAGCGAATGAAAATAGCTTATCACGCGAATTATACGTGGATTGGGGGGTGATTTTTGAGATTCGAGTACTCGAAAGTGACATTTACAACTCAGAATAAAACAAGGAAATTATGTTTTAAAAATAAACAGCGATAGGAATTTGAAATCATGAGTATTTAAACTATTAATTTCATGCGAGAAAATTGGCGGTAAGCTTTTGTGTGCGATTATTATTGAGCTTAAACTTTTTGAATTCGGGCGCTCGAAAGTCAAAAATTGGCCCCCTGGTCGGGGGATAACTATCGTGAATTCATAAAACTAGGGGCGCGTTATAAAATCACATGTCGGGGCTGGTCATTTTATGAGGGGTTTTTAAATTTCTATTTAGTCGTTAGAGGGTTTTATCAAACACATAGGTTCTTAAGAGTTAAGAGTATGTAGGATAGGTACGCTACCATTGCAATTTTCGGTTTACGAATGATAGTAGGTATGTGCGTAGAAGACTATACATATATAAGCAGCCACAGACTTATTGAGGCTCCAATTCTAAAGCGCCATCTGAACGACACCAACCAAAGCTGCCGTATATCTAATGTAGGGCAAAGTACATCTAAGTAATTAATAGTGTTACTTTCCCGACCAACGAATAATGGTGTTTCGGACTTTTGGAAGGCGTACGCGGAGCCGAAGCCAACGCGCAGAGGCCCTTTGGACAATTTAATGAAAAGTGAAAGGTACACTAAGCGGATGCTGGCCCTATCCGTTTCATGGGACGCACGCAGAGACAACACCCGCTATGATGTAAGTAATATTGAGAGTTAATGGAGTCTAAAATGTACTAGGCTATTGCGTGAATAGTATGGACTAATTACTGGGTTATTTGGTGAAGAGGACGCCTGCCTAATAAAACGGTATCCAATTTTATTTCCGGCAAACGGTGAATCGCCGTCCGCAAGATGGGCCCCCATAAAAAGCGACATCAAAGATGGCTTAAGGGCAACACCGGTGCGGGGGCTGGGGGTAGAGAGGTGTCACTGGACTTTAAACATATAGCCAACTCGCCACTTAGGTTTCCACATCTACCCTCGAGAACGCAATAGCGTTACTATTATTACGGTACTACAGAAACTTTGGGTTAAGTCTCGTTCAGGTGGCGCTTCCGACTCATCCTCAAAAAGTTCTTAGACTGTAGCTGTCTATATATGTATATTCTATGGCAGAAGCTAACCGTTCAATCTACAAGTTGCTAGGTATTCCCAATAGAGATGAAATAGGTTAGTAGCGGCCCTTTGATAACTATTAGAAGCTTTAGAATGGAGTTTGTCGGCCCTTTTAGAAGTGGTAATGCTGAGTAACGATTTTACAAGTAAAACTATTTATTTTAATATCGATTGAACAGGGCTAAGTAAGGTAGTTAGTACACGCAAAATAGGCACACTGGATGTCGACTTGCGGAAAAGCGCCCAACTAACTGAGGTAGTTAGTATTCAAAAGCTTTTGATCGTCACTCGAAAGTATTTAATTTCCTTTAGAGTAAAAGAAATAAAACTGTACTTTTATGAAGCATTGTCCTTTTTTATAATTTTTTTGACCAAGGTGGTCACAAATATCTGAACAACGCCTCTATTGTCAAGGCGATAAAGTACCTACATGTTCAAATATTTTTAAGTATCCTGGCCGCTCCGATAATATATTTTATGGCGACTGAACCTACCGCTGTCTTAAAGCGATTCCAAGGGTTGTATTCTAACTTTAAACACGTTTAGACACGATCAAACTTCAATACAACTCCAATACATTAACTTCACAATACAGCTATCGTCTGAATCAGAAATATCCGAATTTGCTTGAAAATTATTCCGATGCAACTACTATACAACTTCAATATTGGTTAGAGTCATGTTTGAGATGGATTGTGTTTTTAACCGACTTCAAAAAAGGTGGAGGTTCTCAATTCGACTTATTTTTTTTTTGTATGTATGTTACTCGATATCTCCGTGAATCGTGAACCGATTTTGATTTTTTTTTAATCGAAGGGTATAACCCCTAGAAAGTCCCATTGTCACCAAGTCGGAGTCTGAAGATGGGATTCTGGAGAAATCGAGGGAACTCTTCAACTATTATAGGCACACCTAGTGATTTCATTATTTTTTACAGCAACTCGGCCACTTCCTCTTGGAATAGCGGATCCTAAGTAGGGAATGCAAACCGGTTATTTTTTGTATGAAAATAACCGGTTATTAACCGGTTAACCGGTTATTTTCATACAAAAAATAACCGGTTTGCATTCCCTAATCCTAAGTGAAGTCAGTTCTTTTTTTGTTTAATGTATTGTTTATGTATTTTAAACTTAGAATGCACGGTCGACATCAATTTTGTTTACACTTTTGGACCTTATTACAAAGGAGTAAGGTGCAGTGTAAACATATTTTTAGGCGTAGAAAATCGTTTCCAGGCCGTTACGATATCGTCACGCACATAACACACAAATTGGTTAAACTAATTCATAAATCGGCTGAATACCATTCACCGTCCGATTCGATCCGATCCCGATAATCACTTAACCGATAATTTGTTCCAATCGGATATTAGTTTGCGACCAATTATTTATTAGGGTCGAATAACGTATGAAATTGCGTTTAATAGTAAATGTTTCTATAGGATTGGAAAACGTATATTAGGTACAGTCAGACGCCAGATTTTCAATGGGGAATTCTCGGGTTCAAACCCCGGCTCGTACCACTGAGTTTTTGGTTTTTGGTTTCGGTTTTGGTAGCGTTTTTTGGTGAAGGAAAACATCGTGAGTGGACTTGATCCCAAAAAGGCCTAGTTTCCCCTTGCTTTAAGTTTTATTTTATATATCCAACTATAAAACACAAGAACTTAAATAACAAAGAAATATTTTACCTACAAATTAAAAACTAATTAAATAGTTATTTGTGCAACAAGAGAGGAAAGTTAGTTTTTCTTTCGAGTGTTGATTTTGAGTCCCGAGTAAGCGAAAGATTCTATAATTGAATCACGAGCGAAGCGAGTGATTCTAAGTTTGAATCTTGAGCGTAGCGAGGGATCTCAAGAACACGAGATGTAAAATAATAGCTTTCCTCTCGTGTGACACATACAACTTTTCACCTCAGTAGTGAGAACATATTTAAGTTAAAAAACACATTTATTTACATTCCCGAAAGCAATGAAATGCAATGAATGAATGAATGAAAGGCAAGGGGAATTTCATTATGACGAAAAGCTTCTAGAAACAAAATTTCACTCCCTGGAGTGAGGAAAGTAGCAACTTTCGTCACTCCCTGGAGTGATGAAAGTCGCACTTTCATCACTCCAGGGAATGAGGAAAGTAGGCTTGTTCGAACTGCTGAGGTGAAAAATAAATTAAAACTAATCTAAACTAAAATACATCATACATTTCCCCTTTGGGTTGGAAAGTCAAATCAATAACTGGGATAAGGTTGCCAAACGGACCCCAGCTTTAATTTAGCCTGGCAAAAGATAATTAATAGATGAAGAAGGAATATTAAGTTTCTTGATCTATAGCGGGTGTCTCCTGTAATAGGAGCAATAAATTAAAACGTAGATTCTACTCCTCAAACCAGACAACGTTTGTTCAGCGTGTTTTAAAAATAACTTATGGTTTGATTTTTAGGACACTTTAAAGTTTTTCCGAACACGCAATGTATTCAGAAATTGATTATGTCTGTAGGGTGACAAGCAATGTCAAATAGACGGATTTTAACGTACATTGAAAATACTATTAAGTTTGTATGAAAAAAAAGCAATCTACAAAATACATATATTTTAAAAGTTGTTGAACATAAGTTTTGTTGCTTGAGGAGTAGAATCTACGTTTGAATTTATTGCTCGTATTACAGGAAACACTCTGTATAGTCTAAGTAGGTACAGGTAGCTTTACAGTCAAATATTTTTTTCTTAGGTAATATAATATTAAGTATTAATTTCAAATTCACCACCATTTTCCTTCAAGTCAAAAACCCTTTAAACCCCCAAATCACAGACTAACATCCAATTTATGTACAGATTGTCCACTCGTTATTCATATCACGCGCGCCGCTCGTGACGCTAGAAAATTGATTTTTATCAGCGCTGAGACCGGCGATATTTTAGCGCCCGCGATTGTTTTATGAAGATGTGAAGTGATTTTGGAGGGGAGTGAATTATCTTTGAATTAATTAAGATATGGGTTTGGAGATCATTTTAACCTTTAAGTGATCAAAACGGAAATTGTACAGGTTGTAAGATTGCATTACGTTTGTGAGAGACTTTTGTGAATATTTATATGGGACAATAAAAAAATGATTTTTGTGCCGCTTCATGACAGTGACAAAGATATAAAATCACATGTAATTTTCATATTGACTTTCAATAGAAACAGCCACTAAATCCTTTTGAGAGCTTTTTTGGTATCGTATTTTAAATATTCTAATTATGAAAAAGCAAGAAACAAAATTTTCTCGCAAAAAAATGGTTTGTATGGAGGTTGGCCGGCTGAGCCAACGTGTTCAATACAAAAAAAAATTTTCGCGTCCAAAAAAATTTTTTTATACTTTTTCTTACTCGTAATAAACACTATACTAATTATGATCTTAAGCCCATTCCTCGATTCCGACAAGCCACGCCTATCCGTTAGAGACACGTTTATGACTCCCGTGCACGAAAGAAAGAGATGCAACGCTCTTAAGGATCAGACTTTTCGACCAAACTACGATAAATAAGCGAATCTATAAAGTTTTGTCCAATTTGGCTTCTGTAACTTTTTAGATAAACCAGAATACCATATTTTTTACTAAGTTATATTGCTTAATATCTTATAGTTTACGTAAGCTAAGAAAAATAAGGGGAAAAAGGACCCAACTTCGGATTTTTTTTCTATCGAGGCAACTTTCAGCAATCGTGTTTCGGCTTGTGCCATAAACAAGAGTATATAGTCTAAAGTCAGGAGAGAGGCTTGGATCCCCGCTCCGGGTCGTTCCTGGCGCAGAGGCTGTCCATCGCGATTCAACGCGGTAATGCGGCAATCGTGATGGGCACCTTTGCGCCGGGAATGATGTGGGGTGGTTTATTTGAGTGATTGAGCGGACTTATATTTAATTTTTAGGTTTGGACATATTGTTTTTTATGATGGTGGTCTTGTTTCCTTTATATGTAGTAGTTTGTAAGTTTATGGTTAGTGTATATTTAGGTAAGGTAGTTATAAGTTGACATTTATTTTGTATTTGGATGAAATAAAAAGATATTAATATTATTTTAATGTAATTTTAGATATAAGGATTTTTAATGTAGCTGTGTATTCTTTGATAAATAAATAAATTGGGTTTTAATCCGTTTTGGTAAAAAAAATTAACCCGTCTTTATACATTTTTATAGAATAACCCGCAAGGCTTAAAACAGGCGACCATTCTCATTAAGAGTTTGTTTGCTTTCGACGTTTATGAGAAAAAGCCTTTTTTTAATTCTAATTAATATTCCACGATATTTAAGCAAGCTCACGTTCTAACCTCTTACACCATTTCAATAAATATCTAGTAACTTAAATGTCATTCAAAATTGAACCTTGATACAAGTACATAAGGATTTTGTAAAGATGATATAATACATAGCTTATCAAAAGTGGGTTCAAATTGGTACGTGCTTTATCGTTTTGCGATTCCGCGTTAGCGAGTGGTTTTTAATTCGAGTGATCAAATTGAAGGTGTGTTGTTAGGATGGAGTGATCTAGTTCGGATGCTAGTCTTGAAAGAACATCAAAGAGCTCAAGAGCTCAAAGAGGACCCAGTGTGTTGACGACGAGGGACCTCTCTTGTTCCTTTAGCTATCGACACAGTGAATCCTCCTGTTTTTAAAGAGTCGGCAACGCGCATGTGACACCTCTGGAGTTGCAGGCGTCCATAGGCTACGGTACCTGCTTACCATCAGGTGGGCAGTATGCTTGTTTGCCACCGACGTTGTATTAAAAAAATGAGGGGCAAAGTAGAACAAAAGTGTTACAACATAATTATCACTGCATGCGGCTGTACTTGTGTTGAGGATGGAGACCTAAGCTCTCCGAAACATGTCGCGCGTAGTGACTAAACACAAGTGAGTACAGCCGCATGCAGTGATAATAGTGTTAATACATATGTCTCATGAAATTTTAAATTCAATAATAGTGATACATCTCTTTTCATAACTTAAATTACACTTAAGATTCTCAATGTAATGTAATCGGTGTACAGTTCGTGAGCTTTAAGAGTCGCCAGGACGCTCGCGTGAACTCGCGTCCCCATACAAACGTAGTTCAGCTCTCATTTTAAAACGACATGCTTTAGAACCACGAAATATTACAATTTTTAGCAACGAAAACGAATTACCGACATAGATCTGTACTACTAGAATTTCCATGCCAAATTTCGTGGTTCTAAAGCATGTCGTTTTAAAATGAGAGCTAAACTACGTTTGTATGGGAACGCGAGCGTCCTGACGACTCTTAAGAAGAAACTTCGGGAATCGGTGATGACACACGAAGGTAATATTGCTGTTCTGCTTTTTCACGTTTCACTGTTGATTGATACCCGACGTCTCTTTCTAAAACCCGAAGGTTCTTCTGAGAGCTCACGGACTGTAATTAAATATTACGTTATATCATCTGCAGTCAAACTATGCGATTTTTTTTGCTGGATCAACAAATTAATATAAATATCTATCTAAATACTGTTAAACAGTAATATTCGTACTACATTTGAGCATGTCCACGAATATGACAAAAATAACTCAATTTGTCTATGACGATTCATAAAACGTAAGAATTTATAAGATATGCGGTTTTCTTAATCAATTATCGAATATTAAGAGTAAGTATATTCCTGATATTTTTTATTGAGAGTGTTTATAATTAGCTTCTTTGTATACTTGCCACTAGCCTTTGTCCCCAACTTCATCAGCATGGAAATAGTAAAAAAATGTTTCACCCGTTTTTTCATCCTCTTAGGGGTTGAATTCCCAAAAATCTTATCTTAACATCCTCCAACTGCATGACATTTGTAAAATATATTATTATAATTTATATTTATATTCCTTTCAAGGTACTAGGTTACCTTTAACACTAATTTAGTTCAGTTAGATAATTTTTTTTTTTTATCTAGGTACCTTATTATAATTGTAAAAACTGCATTAAGTACGTTACACTACACATAAGTTTGTTTACTAGCAGATTTATGTTATAAAAACTACCCAAACACTTTGAAATAGAAAATGGAGCTTGTTAACTACATTTACACGCTTCGCAGCGCAAGATATTATTGAAAGCGACTGTACATTGTTCAAAAGTGTAGTGTAACTCCCAGTGTATGTATGTATGTAACTCCGTATGTGAGCAGTAAAGCGAATAATGCCCAAAAGGTTTGCCCGGCAGCCAACTAAACAATTCTCGAGTGACCGGTGCCAGCCATGCCAACTCCGCAGTTTTTAGTGCTGCCCACTGAAAATACTAGGTATTTTGTAGTAATAATAATAATATAATAATATAAACTTTATTTCGGACTTATTATCCATAGGGGGTTAGTTACAAACTTATTTACTAGTGTTAGTAGGTACAATATATTATAATATTTAACTAAGAAATTATACTATACAACAGTGTGGAGTTTTACCCAGTGCTGTAGCAGGGGGGAGTCCCACCTATCTACCAACGCTCCCATGATGCTGTTAGCACTGCCTCGCCATCTGTTTAGTAAGGACGCGCACCTTTTGCGCATGATTGCCGCAAACCCGTCGACTTGCGCCTCCGCAAACATTCCCGAGGCGCTACAGTAACGAGGCAACCCCATCAGCATCCTGAAAGCGTTGTTATACTGCACTCGTAGGTCACTGTACGCCCGCTGCGTATAATCACCCCACAGGCTGCACGTGTAGAAGGACTGACAGTATGCTTTGAAAAGCGTTACCTTAACTGAATGCGTACAGCGAGCAAACCTGCGGGTAAGCATATTGCAACGAACGGCCAGCGACCTACGCTCCCTCTCTATATCACAGTTATCGCTAAGATCTTCCGTAACCCAGTGGCCCAAATATTTAAACTTGCTGACTCTAAGCAGAGGTGTGCCACAAAGCGACACATCAGGCAAGTTAGAATACCTCCTAGATTTGGGCTTGAAAACCATTAGCTCGCTTTTTTTCACATTGTATTTCAGACCATGCGTTTCCGCATAGCCTTGGCAGATGGAGATCAGCCTTTGCAGCGCCCTGATTGAGGGGCTCAGCAGCACCATATCGTCGGCGTAGCTTAAATTATTTATGCACACTCCTCCTACATGGCATCCGATTCCAGTGTTGCTAAGCTCCTCAATCAGCCGATTCATATAAAGGTTAAAAAGTCTGGGAGAGGTCAGACCACCTTGCCTCACCCCACACTCCAACCTAAACTTTTCAGAGACCACGCTCCCCCACCTGACCTGGTTTTGCTGGTGGTTATACCAATATTGTAACAATGTTATACATTCAGGTGGCAGAGTTGTTTCTTTTTGTAACTTGTCCCACAACAGATTATACGATACCAGATCGAATGCTTTGGACAGATCTAAAAAAGCAGCAAATACTGGGGTCTTCCTGGTCGTATAATACTGCACAGTCTGCTTGAGGCAAAGAATAGCACTTTCCGTTGACAAACCGGGTCTGAACCCAAATTGCGCATCATTGAGGGTAAAGTGCTTCTCCATTTGCCGCTCAAGCAGGCCGTCCAGTACCTTCGCGATAATAGAAGCCAACGATATTGGTCTGTAGTTAGACAAGCTAGATGGATCACCTGTTTTATCTTTGATTACGGGCACTACAATCGTTCGCATCAGGTTTTCTGGTAGGTAGGCATGACTCAAACATAACGAGTAGAACATTGCCAGAGGCCTGTACAGGTGGACGCCCGCGTGCCGTAGGTGCTCGACGCCCAGATCATCGTGCCCCGGAGATTTCCCTCCATCCAAGCCCTTTATCACACTTGACACCTCCGTGTCAGTAAAAGTAATATTACACTTTTGGTGGACATCGGACCTAATAGCATCGGACACCCACGACGTAGGACCCAACGGCGAGTTTAATTTAAACTGAACGCGAAACAAGTTCGCGATATCAACCGGCTCATGTACACCCTCCACGCTCACGGGGAGACCCGCTTTATGGTTCAACCGGTTTATGTTTTTCCAGAACTTGCCGAACTTTTGCTTAGAATGATGTTGCGCAATAATGTCCAGCTTAATTTTTTCTGCGTTATTCTGACACCATTTAAGTTTTGATTTAAATATTTTTCTAGATTCACACATACGGTTATAAATTACACCATATTTTGGTTTACTGTGCAACATCCAGGTTTGGAACCATAAACGCGCCTCCCTATGCGCCTCTCTTACGTACCTATTCCAACCAGTTACATGTTTATTTATTTTTGTAACATGTTTTTCCTCATACGTCATTTCAGCTCCCTTTGTGAGTATATCGACAATTTGGGTATACATGTCATCCAACAGTAAACGATGACTCATATCTGTACACATCCTATCTCTACAGTCACAAATACATGAGGTAAAATCGAACTCCCTTAACCTCTTACTACAATAATCATGATACCTATCAATCTGACCTTGATCACGCTCACCCCACCTTATCTTTTTGTGCTGCATAACGTTACTTATTTGAATTTTAGGCGTTAACATACCAACATTGCATTCACATAAGACAGGGTAGTGATCAGACCAATACGTGTCATGTAATACATATATACTCGATATCGTTAATTTAGCTGCATTTGTTACAATACAGTGGTCTAGCCACCGGCGGCAGCCGTGTGCTTCGCTCACAAACGTAAAAGTGTCCGACGGTAAATAATCCATATCAACACACGTCCACGATCGTTCCGCACAGTAGTTCACGAGTTCACATGAAAACGACTCACCTGGGTGTGCATTAAAGTCACCTAACATGTACACGCACTCGATATCCTGACTGTCGATAATCGCATGTAATTCACTCAGGCATTCCGTGAACTCAATAAGATTGTCACTTGAATCGGTAGGCATGTATACAGAAAAAATAAGTAAAGAGCGATTATGTAACACTACTCTAATTGCCGTTAAACGCACACTATTGCACTGTACTACAGATACCGTTGGGAATAATTCCTTCCTCCATAGTAGGGCGACTCCACCGTACGGCCTCCCTCGTAAAAGGCCCGCGGACGTATCCACTGCTGATTTACCGGTAAACGCGAACTTGTCATCAATGGTTCCCAAGAAAGGAACCTCGTTTTCAAGAAGCCAGGTCTCCTGAAGTGCAATAACATCTGCAGATTTGCACAACTTTCTTATGCAGTCAACAGATCTCTTAACGTTTTTACAATTGAACATAGCTAGTTTGATCTTTTTTTCCATTATTTTACTATGATTTTTCAGAGTCTGTTTTTTTCATAAAGTTGACAAAACGGCGATAAGATACACCTGCAGGCCAAAAGTCATTTCTCAACATTTTTTCTACCATACTGCTAGGTACAAAAATCTTAAATGAATTGTATGGCTTTTGTTCCTTCATATTCATTTTCTTAATCATCACTTTTAATTTAATCTTATTTTGAATAGTAGTATATTATAGTTACTAGAATTGAACGAATTAATCGCGTATTTTGATTATTAAATTTCTTGACGTTTCGAGCCCTTTACAGGGCCCTGTAAAGGCCCAGGGGCTCAGACGTCGGGACAATTAATAATTAAAATAAAATTAATTCGTTCAAATCTAATAACTATAATGAATTACCATCGCGGCAACAGAAGACAATGTTACATTTTGTAATAGTGAAATTGAAGTATAAATACTAGGTATTTTGAAGTGAATAACACCTTAAAGATTCGCAGGGCAACACATGACGGTTTCTCGAGTAACCGTTACCAGACATATTAGTCAACTCCACAGTTTTTAATTTTGTCACCTGATAAAATACTAGGTATTTTGTAATAGCGAATACTGGGTACAAACACTAGTAAATATTATTTACTGTAACAGTTAAGAAGGCTAAAAAAGCTTTATGTAGAACTCAATATTGTATTTTAGCTAATGACTTCGTCTGACTATACGATCGTTCGATTAAATTTGAAATAAGTGGTAATCGAAAGAACGACAAGAACGGAAAAAATAATGGTATTTTAGTATGAAACAAATACCGGTTTCCGACCCCGCAAGAAACCTGTTTTTACCAGCTATATCCAGCTTTAAAAATACCTAGTATTTTAGAGCTTGTAACCATCCCATCCCTAATACCTTACAGTACTTAACGCCACTTGACACTGCACTTCTGAAAATAATATCACAGGTGAATATAATTTGTCAAACCTTGTGGGACTCCGACATCTAAAGTAAACGTTTTGAACGTCAAAGATATGTTCACTTTTGCACTTTATTGCAAACTTGTAAATGTAAACACATTTTGAATGTTGAATGTACACGGAAAAAAAACTTCCGGGATATTCTCAATCTAAGACATTATTATATTATGTTGAAAATATTTCCTCGTGACAAGCATTTATTTCCTTTAACGAAAATAAAATAAAGTTTTAAATAAATATAACGAAGCGAATATATTCATACAGATTTTCTAGTTTGCTTTTACCTAAGATAATACTTGTTTGATTAAAGTACAATCTCTCTTATTTACTCAATATACTCTTGAAACAATACATTTTTGTATTTCTATTTTAAGAAAACGTGGTTTTGTTAAGCGAAGAATCATATTTTTGTTAAAGGAAATAAATACTTGTCACGAGGAAATATTTTCAAGAAAATAATAATGTCTTGGATTGAGAATATTCCGGAAGCTTTTTATTCCGTGTACTAAAGTAGCTTTCTGTTTTCGACAATTTGTGGACTGGAATTGAGTGAATTCGACTTGCTTGAATACAGTTCGTCATATCGCAATTCATCAGTCACCCTGCCGTTTACTCATTCAGATCTTACTGAAAGAGCAAGCTTGGTAGAAGCCATTTCATGACTGCTCTACATGATGGGCCGTCATAGGGTGATAGCGACGTCGACGTTGGCGAGACGCCGACGCTCGGGCGACGCCGCGTCGACGAATTTTTTTCCTTCTACCTCCATAAGGGTTCTTTGTGTATCGAATTTCTCTTTCATACCAGTTCTCGCTTTTATACCTCTCGTACTTTCATGCTTAATACAGTTCTCTAGCATTGATCGTCTTTCTTACTTTTATGGGTGGGACTCCCATCTATCTGCCTATTCATGCTAGTGTGGGGTTACTCTTATCATGTCTGGTCGCGAAAGGGTCCAAGGTTTTCCCGACTACCAACCTGCCTAATTTCTTGTGTGTTTATCGCGATCATTTCATTTTGATATTTTAATTCTATGTATTACAGAGTATACATTTATGTATAAAGCACCACAGCGAGACTTGGTGTAAAAAACTTGAAATCAAGAAAGTGAGGTTAGGTGACTATCAATTAGCGAGTAGCTACTGTAGGACGCGCATCGAGCATGGTGGTGTCGCGCTGTACACACGTAGTGATATTTCTTACCGTAAACGTAGTGATCTACAAAACCTTGCTATTGAATTTCATTTTGAATTTACTGCAATAGAAATTTGCCACTTAAACTTAATTGTTGTTGCTTTGTATCGCACCGGAAATGGAAATTTTGATTTATATTTAAATAATTTAGAATTATTATTAGACAGACTCACAAATGAGAATAAAAAGTTTATCCTAGTCGGTGATCAAAATGTCGATTTTATGTCAGATAACGTAATGAGGAGGCGGGTAGACGAAATTCTGCAAATCTATTTATGTAAAAATTGTGTTGAGTTTCCGACCCGTGTGTCTGCGCACAGTGCAAGTTGCATTGATTGTGGACTGGTGCCGCGCGACTGCGGTGACATCTTGGCTATGCCGCTCGAAACCCCAATTAGTGACCATAATGCACAAGTGTTCACCTTATCCGCCACAGGTCCACGACCTAAAACCAAACCTAACTCATTCATCGAAAAGAGACTGCTAAATGACCAATCATTTATTGCATTTTATGTTGACATTGAAAATTATAATTGGAATTTTGTATTTAATGACGAGATTTCTATTGACAAAAAATTTAGTAAATTATTTAATGTATTACGATATTACATTGACATTCATTTTCCTATAAAAAAAGTATTAATTAAGAAAAATAAGCAAGTACCGTGGCTTACAGATTCTCTTTCGAAACTTATCTTAAATTATAATGATCTCACCGAAATAAAACGTCAATACTCAGAGCTCACAAATCTCACCGAATGCATTAGTAATCAAGCAGAACGTATTAAGTCTGAATCTCTTACTGCTCGTCGAGAATACTATGCAAACCGTATAGTAAATAGTAAAAATCCGTCAAAGGAAATGTGGCGTGTAGTTAATGATGAAACGTCTACAAAACCATTGGTGACTACTATCTCCCTTAAAAACGAAACTGGACACGATGTACCGTCTCGCAAAGTACCAGAACATTTGAACCAACACTTTCTCACAATAGCCTCAAAATACAAAATAAATAATATCAACAAATCGGACTCTGTACAATACCTACGTAACTTTCTACACAATACAGATATACCTAATTTTGACCTTCCTACTGTCACACTAGCAGACTTAAATCGAACACTGAAATCTATGATGAAAGCCCGTAGTACCTTAGATATCTATGACATTTCTCTGAACATACTCGAGTGCATCTGGCCGGTCATTTCCGGGTTACTGGTGCAACTGATTAACAACATGTTCCATTATGGAGTGTATCCTGACGTATTGAAAAGCACTAGAGTATGTCCAGTTTACAAGGGAAAGGGCGAAAAAAGTTCTGTCGATAATTACAGGCCTATTACTATTGTACCTAACATTTCAAAAATCATTGAGTCTATATTATCTAACTGTTTAATGAATCACCTGGAGACAAATGACTTACTGACAGACAAACAATATGCGTACAGAAAAAATAGGTCCACCACAACAGCAGCATTAAAAATATATGATTGCATAACGAGAGCGTTGGACGAAAAGGATAAGACGGCAGGGGTATTCTGCGATCTCTCGAAAGCTTTCGATGTGATTAGTCATGAGTTATTGATAGAAAAGATAGGGCACTACGGAATAAAAAAAAACGTACACAGACTATTCACATCATTCTTACAAAATAGACAACAAACAGTCGAGGTAAAAATTGAAGGCAAAAACATCAAATCCATGGCCGGTAGACTAGAACTAGGAATTCCGCAAGGTTCGTCGCTGGGAAATACCCTGTTTTTGATGTTTATCAATGATCTCCCTGTTTCCATCGCCGAGGGTACAATGGCGCTGTTTGCTGATGATACCACTGTGATAGTAAAGGCACCTACTTACCCGCAGCTTGAACAAAAAATATCACAAACATGCAGCCAACTTCATAAGTGGTTCTCGGCAAACGGCCTTATCCTAAATGTCACAAAGTCCAACGTGATGTTGTTCTCAGCCGGAAATAACATAAATATCCCCTTAATACAGAGTCCGATACCACACTGCAATTCATGCAGGTTCCTCGGATTCACAATTGACGCCAAAATCAAATGGAAAGAACACGTAGACCAGTTGTGTGAAAGGCTGTGCAGTGCCCTATTTGCAATGCGTAAACTGAAGCCAATCGTATCTAGTCATGCACTACTTCAGATTTATTATGCATATTTCTTTTCACTCATGTCGTACGGTTTAATTTTATATGGCAACTCAACAGATTCAGACAGAGTGTTTAAACTACAGAAACGAGCCGTGCGCATATTGGCAGGTGTGAATCCGAGGCACCCATGTAAAGAGCTGTTCCTAAAGTATAAGTTAATGACGCATTACTCACTCTACGTATATGAAATAATCATGTTCACGCGTCAAAATATTAATTTATTTAAGCGGGCATATATCCCTGGCAGAATAACCCGCCAGAGGGGGAGATTTCTACCTGTACCGCGGCGCCTCGCATTACTCGACAAATCTCCGCGAGTGATCGGTCCGTCGTTTTATGAACGACTACCCGCCAGCCTCAGAAACGAAACCTCAAATGACAAGTTTGAAAAACGACTAAAAGAACTTTTTATGTCAATGTCGCTATATTCAGTAAAAGAGTATAGTGATAAACCACGTGCAAAATAATAAATGACATTATTTATTTTATTATTTTCAAACAACATTATTTGTAAAACACTAGATTTTTAATAAATTTGACGTAAATTGAACTGTATAAATATTTTTGTAATTTATTATTATAGCTTCATTTTAAAACACTTGCAAATATCTAGGTTTACCCTACTTGTGTATACAAAATTGACATGTATGTATTGTTCAATTGCATTTTATTTTATTTTATTTGTAAGCACGTGACATTGTTTCCATACATTTGTATTGTAAATAGTTTCTTTTATATGACGATCTTTTAGTGAAAGCGTTTTGTTTTATCTGATGTAAAATACTATGTCTTTTTCTTTAAGAAATAAACAAATCTAATCTAATCTAATCTAATCAGCCTGAGAACGAGACCAACCAAAGCTACCGTATGTAGAGCAAAGTATTCTGCCCGTCTGCGCCATCTATTAAGTATGATGTTCAGGTGGTACTTCAGGCTTGGAACCTCAAAAAGATCTTAGACTGGTGCGTCCTATATATGTATAGTCTCTGGCATATATGTATATGTAAGTATTCATCTAACATGAATGGGGTTGGCCGGTGAAAACTGTTGCAGAGGGCGCTGTTCCAGATTCCATACAATAAGAGAAAGAGATACAAACAATGATAGAAAGAAACAGACGATGAATGGTCCCTAACTTGTATGCAGGCATAAAGCTTTTCTTAGGCAAAAACCTTCCCATCGTATTCCAAAAACGGATGGATATCAATTTCGGAGCAATTCGAGACAAAAAATTGAGTCATTTTCGCGAAAATAAATAAAAACTACTTCGCGCCATACAAATTTAGCTTTTCTAGGGACCAATTTTGAAGATGGCACTTTGACAGTTGCCAACCCCATTTGTATAATTATATCGTCACTAGTGCCAAAAGTACAAACTTTGCTTAATTGTTTCTGTGTAAAGAACCTCTAAGTATTTATTTAATGACCCATTCAATCCCTTCCAAGTCCAAACTATTCCGCCTCCGCAAGCCGATCGTTTTATCTGTTTCAATTCTTTCATTTAGCACAATAAGAGTTCACTATCAATTTCAGGCCACGTTTCTAACTTACCAACTTCAACTTGCACCCTTGTTCATCTATATCACAAAGGATTAAAGATCAAAATTTACTTTGACGGCAGTTTTTAAAGTATGGTTTATATCTAACTTACTAACTTAACTTTACAGTTTCCTTGGTCCTTAACAGAAAAGGGGTAGAGGTTAGATTAGCTTGACTATGAGTTGTTGAAGGGTGGTGTGGTTGCTGTCCATTCGTTCAACTGAGCACGGATTGATGACCGTTGCTGGGAGGTGGTTTGTCTCGAGAATTTAGTTCGGGCGATCGGTTTTAAGTCAGGCGGCGCTTTTACCCAGTTTTATCAATCTGAAATGGATGTCCATAGAATACATCAAGATAATCAGCCAAATTTACATTGAAATTTTTACTTTTTTCGATGCGGTGTTGAATTATAAAAGACGGAGAAATATTTACCTCTCGAGGTCAGATCAGTACATAGTCAAAAACGACTACTAGTGCTACCCCGTATGAAGAGACTTTTTTTAATGTTTCTTGGTTTTGGACCTAAGTTAAATAAACAATGTGTGCGTCTTATGATAATAAAACTATTCTACTATTTTACGAAACAGTAGTGTTATTAAATAGTTATAAGTACTCGTACCAGTAGGTACCTATCAATTACTTTTTTTACGTAGGTACTAAAATGTCCAAGAATCGAAAAACTAATTATTATTACTAGTCATTAGGTACCTAATTTTTCTTTTTCTTAACCCAGGTAATAAATTAATAAATTTTTCTCGCCCAGAACTTAGTCACTTTAACAAGATCCCATGTCACTGATAACAACATTATTCGTAACAAAGAGATGCTCCACCTAAATTATCTACCTCCTGTTAATCACGAAGCCACGTCATTATAAAACTTACCGTTAAGTTCCCAGAACCTTTATCGGACAAAAGGTGTATGTTTGTCTTCGTGTTCTTGTTAATGTTATCTCGTCAATCACGATTTGAAGAAACATGATATAAATAATTTACCTAAATGCCTTTCCCACTTTAAATTCGAAAGACTTCAGGCAATTTAGTTTGGATTTTATAAAAAAGTAATAGTAAAATTTTACAAGATAAAAGCCGCCACAGGCGTTGTCAATAATAAATACACACTAAACCTTAACTACACAGACCACCCCGGACCGTAGCCGGCCCAAAAGAAAAAAGTTGTAAAAATTAAAGATGGAGAATGCATCTCCATTACCATATTGTAGAAGAATAATATACCTATAAGTATACCCTTTCAGCTTGCATGTGTTTATGCAGTTTGAATCGATTGAAAGTTGAAATTATCGTAGTATTTAAGAGGCTGTTAACAACCGATGACCATCCAATTGACTTAACAATTTTTAACAAAATCTTCTTGTTTTAGAAAAGTAAATAAATTTTATCTACACCCATATCATAAACCCTCCATGATGCGTTCAAAAACCGCACGTTATAACCACCATAAAATAGATTGTTTCGTTAGTAGTTAGAACAAATGTCTTATCTGTAACGATGTTATTTTTATAAAATAATAAGCAAAAATTCGATATCATTATAAAAATCCGGGTGGGGCCCGCCCGCCGGCACGCGCCTCCTGACCGCCGGCACAATCGAGTTGGCCATGGCGATGGCAGTGCAATCCGTGCAATGGCAGACATTCAATCATCATTTCGGGTTTATAATATGTTTGTAGATAAAGCAGTGTATGCAACTGTACGTAATTAGGCCTTAAAACACTCGTGTGATCTTATTATGAAACGAACGAAGTGAGAAGACCACACTCGTGTTTTAAGGACCCCTATAACGTAACAGTTACATAAATTACTAATATCATTCATTTACTTAATATCAAAAAACTTTGCTGTATGCGATGCTGCATTGGACAAAATCATCTCGATAGAAAATATATCCGAAGTGAAGTGACAAAAATACAATACTATCCATTTCGCCCTAGCATCCGCTTGTCCAAAAAATGTGCTCCTTGTCCTTCCAAAGTATTTATGATCTAATTTAAACCAAGAGTGCATATACAAAGACTCCTTTATGACACCTATATCCTAAAAATAACATAATTTTAAACAAAAAAAGAACCGACTTCACTTAGGATCCGCTATTCCAAGACGAAGTGGCAGAGTTGCTGTAAAAAATAGTGAAATCACTATAGGTGTGCCTATAATAGTTGAAGGGTTCCCTCGATTTCTCCAGGATCCCATCTTCAGACCCCGACTTGGTGGCAATTTGACCATATAGGGGTTATACCCGTTCGATTAAAAAAAATTGAAAATCGGTTCACGATTCACTGAGATATTGAGTAACATACATACAAAAAAATAATAATGATGATAAAAAAATCAGTCGAATTGAGCACCTCCTCCTTTTTTGAAGTCGGTTAAAAATAATAATGCTAGCCTGTGAGTCACAAAATGACGCCGTAATAGCCCTGCACCTTTAGATATTAATAACTAGTGCATCGCCCCCGCACAAAGAAATTCGCTACGGTGACTTCAGTTTACACATGTGGTCTTAATTATGAGTATAAAGGGCGTTATAGTGTGAGAGCCGGTCATTACAGTATATTAACTGTTTTATTTACTGGAATTTTATTTGCTGCGTGGCTCCGGCTTTAGAATAATGCCACCCCGTCTCTTCCCGCGGGTGTCGTAAGAGGCGACTAAGGGATAAGGGAACCTCTGATCCCTACTACTCGTGAGAACGCTGTGGTGATTTATTTAATTAATGGTCATCCGCATGGCGGCGATGCGGTTCGCCACCCATCACGTCTCGCTCTTCACGGGGGCGAGAAGTGGCTCACGGAGAGCCCTTTTGCTGCATTGATCATAACAAATGGAAATCCGTGATCTCTGCCTACCCCTTTTGGGATATAGGCGTGATTAAATGTATGTATGTATGTACTGGAATCAGTAAAAGATCTTTGCCAAGCAGTGGCAAATTATTTTTTTTACTAAATAATTGTGTTCCCCGGCAAATATTCAAAATATATTTATTTACATAAACTTTATTGCACAATAAAAAGAGTACAAATGGCGAACTGAATGCCGAAATTCATTCTCTGCCAGTTAACCGTCGTTAAATTTTGGAGTATATCAGTAGGTAACTTGGGGTTTTGTTTTGTCAATAACTTGGCACAACGAAATTTACATTCAGTGTACGATGAGAGTCTTAATACATTAACATGCATAATTCACTATATTTTAAAATCGATGCAAATACATTATAATCTGGTGAGGGTGACCTATTCTATAAGCGTAGATTTTTTGTTATTATCTATTTATTTGTCAAAAATTAATCATGTCTAAGTTATATTGCCTCCGGCTTAGGGAATGCAAACCGGTTATTTTTTGTATGAAAATAACCGGTTAACTGGTTAATAACCGGTTATTTTCATACAAAAAATAACCGGTTTGCATTCCCTACTCCGGCTTTACCCTGAATAGTATTTAAGTCAACTCACAACATTTACACATAATTTTAGTGTTTGATAAATAAGGTGTTGAAATTTGCGTCTGGATCCTAGACTACCTTCATCAGGTGCAAAACAAAAGCTGCAAGCTTTTTGTTCCAAAACTAGGTCAAAACTGCTTCCTTATCTTTGTATGCAAATAATTTATATCAGACACTAAGCAAATATTTTGCAATTTACATTATTTTTGTATTTAAATGCAATTTTTATCCTGTACTTCAAAAAAGCTGCCTGTCAGTTTAAATGGCATACCTATATGACGTTACGAATTTTAGAATATTTGCAGAGCAAAAACGTCTTAACTATTAATTAGTGATGACGAATAGTGAACTTTAAATTGCCGTACATAAGGTGCAATGTTTGCATGCATAATTAATATTTAATTAAAGTGACTACTAAAGGGTGTTTTTATTGTTATGAAAGTAATACGACACTGCTGTAGTATAACGTTAACACCTGCCTTAGTAATAGTTTAGGTATTAAATACATTTGTGCACTTTATCATGTTTAACAACTACAAGAATTACATTAGTATTCTAGGAAGTGCTCTTTTTTATATGTGGACGAGTTTAGTGCAAGGGACCACTTTGTCGATTTACAACGATACTTCATTCTTTCACTAATAGATAGCTCCATATCGACAAAGTGGTCCCTTTTTTTGAGACTGACACATATGTACTATACAATTTTTCACATACTGGGCATCACAAAATTAACTTCATATGGCGAGCCTGGTGGGTTACCGCGAAGTTCGAAAATCGACAAAACGATGCTCCCGTCTCTATCGCTCTGTATATACGAAAGAGAGTGATGCAAATAGACGATTCGATGAACGAAGTGCTTCGCGGTTATAGGCCTGTTTCGATTTCGAGGCTATAGGCCTGCAGATAAAAAAATATTCACAAATAAGTTACTCTTGATCTAAAATTGTACGAATTTAACCTTTGATAAACATATTTGTATAATTAAATTGTACCTTTTCATTTAGATTTTACGTTTTATTTCATGATTATTACGATTTACAAGAGGTATTTTAACGGCCTGAAAAAAAGCACCAGATCACACAAAACAATTTCATGATGCCTTTACACACCCACACCCATAAATATGGACTTTACGATGAACTGGAAACTGTCTTTGTTACGAAATCCTCAAACACAGATGACAACTGACAGTCGGTTAAAATAGCCACCGTTCAGTTACTCACCGTTGACTCAGACCGTTCCCGTTCTAAAACATCCTATAATCCTTATTAACTTTAGAATAAAACAAGTCTTAAGTATAGAGCATAGAGGTTATGTTAGATTGATCTTGGTATGGATGTAAGACCTTTTGGATGGTAAGTACTTATATATTAGTTGCCCGTGAGTTAGCTGGGTAATGGTTAATTTGAATTTGATTTTGGTGGTCGATTTTTGTTGTGGTTCCGTGTAATACGAGTATAAAATAAATGAATTAGTTTGCCTGCATTATAATATATGCGATAATAAAATGTTATTTAAATGATTTAATAACACAACGAGTCTAAATAAACCGGAAAAATTTAATTTCCGTAGGTATTGCAAATAATAGCAATTTTTTTAATCAGAAGAATTTTAATTGCAAAGCTAGTATAAAGAATGGTCTGAAAAGGTAATACCAGTTAACTGAACTGAAATAGTCAATGTAGGTTATATTCCTGAAAAAAAAATACGGTTTTTATGCACTTCAATAAATTTGACACAGTCTCGATGAAACCACCATTATTCAGTTAACCTTAAATTACATAATTTCTTTATATAGTTTTAATTTTACAAATATTTAATTAAACCACTATCAGTTACCATAATAATCATTATAAAATAATGAAAAGTCAACTTACAAAAAAATATATTTTACATTAACTACAGAATCCTATTTAATTATGAGCTCACATATAAAAACTATACTTTACACTTATTTAATAAACGATGAGTAACACACACGTGCGGAAAAGGCCTTGAGCGTATAAACGGTTCGCTTAACAAGCTTGTATCTTGATGAATCATACCTTTGTGATGGCAGTGATTAATTATTGAAATTAACAGGCGCCAAGATAGACATACACCCTGTATACGGTAGGATAATGAACTGTAAGATTAGGAAGCTGAAGTGTCAACGGCCTTTCCGTTATCAAAAAGATTTCAAATGGAGAATACTTTACCTTTTATTTATTTATTGTATGGCTACACGTCACTGGATATACAAGGTGTAACAAAAATACTGGTGATCATTTTTTAAGGGCAGAGGGCAACTCTAGAGTTCAAGTGTTGTATTCTCCCTAGGGAGAAACAGCAGGTTTAAAACACTTTTGAAGGTAAATAATTATTCTTTCAAAAGTTTTATTTGATTTTTTTATACCATGACGGTGACAAACAAGCATATGGCTCGCCTGATGGTAATCAGCTACCGTAGCCTATGGACGCTTGCAACTCCAGAGGTGTCACATGCGCGTTGCCGACCCTATACAAAAAGGAGGATTCATCGTGTTGACGGCTAAAGGAACAAGAGAGTCCCCCGTTGTCAACACACTGGGTCCTCTATGAGCTCTTAACGCTTAGCTTAGATTTCCCTTATAATACGGTAAGTATTTCATAAATAAATCATTGCGAAAATCAGTTTCTCTAAATCTGTAATAACTTATAAAATAATTCTAGCCCCACCTGTGCATAGTGTTCAGCGTAATATTGAACTAACAAATTGATTGCCAACGTGGTTAGCATTATCTGATGCAGTCAAATTTACTGCAATTTTGTGCAGTTTCATGTTATTTGAAATACACTGGTATTTAGTTAATGATTGCAATTTGATGCTATCCATAGTTAATGGTATCGTATTTAAAACTGAAATACCTATACTAGATGCAATGCGAACGTGATTAAAGCTAGCCACAATCTAACTAGAATAAATAGATTATTTTTTGATTAAACTTCGCTACTTAAAATACACTCAATCACAATGAAATCAGGTAACTATGTACTTATTTGTAGAGGTTACCATAAATTGTAACTATTATCACTGTCTTTGAGGGTGTCCAAACCACAGATCAAAAATGGTATTGAAATGATATTGAATGAAAAATGATATTCGGACAAATAAATATGATGCTATAGATTTCTAAGATACAACACAATGTCTGTTTGTATAATGCATACGAAACAGAATATTTATGTAGGTGCATTGCATACAGACATAATAATTATTAACTGTGTGAAAATTTAGCGAATTACATAACAGGAATAGCAAGAAAATTAGTACCTAGTAGGTAGCAGTGGCGGCGCGTCCATAGAATTCGATTCCCGCCGGCTTGACAATTCTCTGGCACCTGAGCAGTTTTTCTACAGTTCTATGTAGAAATTATAACCAAATTAAGCGTCAGTTTGCTTAAGAAAAAAATTGAGCTGCCGCCAGCCCGCCACTGGTAGGTAGTAACCTAAGTTTAAAAAAAGGAAATGTCTCAAAAATACCCTTTATTGCCACAAAAGATTATTTTCAAGGTATGGAAATCACTCAGGATCTAATCAGATAAAATATCCCAAAACACCTTTATGAAACCAAACTGTCTAAACAAGACTAACGTCCTTTTTTCTTAGGTCTATTATAAACCTTATTTATAATAAACCTATAATAACCCCAAAACCTTTGTTCAGTTCACCTTGAAGCCCCAGTGATCACTACACATTTCCCTGCACTTAACGGAGCCAACTAACCATGAAATTAAGCCGGGATTTCGAAGAAACAATTTTGTTACGAGTTTTTTGATTTTTCCACAGCCGTAAGCTTTTTTTGGGGGAAAATTGAATTTTAATACGAGTCTGACGCAAACTCTAACCTCGAATACATAAAAGCTATTTTCGTTTGAAACATTCTTGGGGTTATAGCGTACCTTCGTCATTTAGAAGGCTTTTAACAGAATATTTGCGTAGAAATCGTAATGCCCCCAGTAATGTATGAGGGATCTGTTATTGGCATTCGGAGTAACAGATTTGCTTTCGTTCCGCGTTCGGTCGATCGTCATTTGGATGCTTTAAGACCTTGTCATGTTGAAGAGCTGTATTTGTAACAGGCCATTAAATTGTGAGTAACAATGAGCGGAAAAAGGGCAAGGTATTCAAAAATGATTTTGACACGTGCTGAATAAAGTATTTCCTAGATCATTTTCTAGAAACACGTTTATATTTAAAGACCCTAATAGTTTTAGACAGTTGCGAACACGTGCCTGTATGAGACCAGAGTGGCGCCGTGACATATCTGACGGAGTTTCGAAGCATGACAAAGCCTGGCTCGACAACCTGAGACAGAAAAGGTTTCGCAGCACCGCTACTCCTCCTGATTCACGTTTCATTTATGATTGGCAAGAGATGCTGTGCTGCCATAGGAATACTAAGCAAGAGAAGATGATGTACCGGCATCACCACCTGATCCAATCCACACACTGCAACAATCATCTGTCAAGATGTCGTGGCCAATGATGACTAGTAGACCCTACTCATAGTATTTTATTCCCGCCGGTGATTAGGGGTTGCCAGAGAGCTAAAATAAATGATGCAGTGTGTTGACGACTAGAGACCCTCTTGTCCCTTGAACCGTCAACACCATGAATCCTCCTTTTTAAAAAGAATTGGCAACGCGCATGTGACACCTCTGGAGTTGCGTAGCTGCTTCCCATCAGGTGAGATTTATACTTGTTTGCCACCGTCCTGGTATGAAAAACGGCAATCGCTACCCTCTATGGAACGTACAGCAGTTTATGTTTCTTAGACAAAGTTTTCAAAGGACATTTAAATTCGAAACACGAGTTCATAAAGTAATAATTCAGGAGAACTCGTGCCCATTTCAGTTACTTGCTATTTCAACCCTTACAACCGACTTTACAGAGGTGGTTATGTTTTCAATGTGCTTGTGTACACTTGAACAACTTCTGTGGCTGGTCATTACTCTAGCTAGTTATTGTTTGCTAGAAGTACAATGAATGCTTATAATATTTTACGAAACATAACTTTCTCTGTAATTTTTGCTGGGTTTCAAATAGTTTCAATTTGTATAATTTAGTGTGATACAGAATTCAGTAAGTATAAAATGCGAAACATATAATTTTGTAATATATATTGAACTTAAGATATAATATCGCTTACGATTACGATCATTTTGTATAATGTTAAAATTTCATTCAGCCGTAAATGGGTAATGTATTTATTATTGGCAGAAAGTGGGCAGAAAACAAGATACATAAGAGGAAAAAATTAAATAATAATTACATTTTTAATTATATAATATGCATAACTAACTCGTTACCACCGTCCAAAGAAACATTTGTTAATTTTTTTAAAAGGTACTGTAGTTTTTATTTTAAATTATCATTATTGTTTTAATTTGAAAAACCTAAAAATCTACCGAATTCTCGATGAAAAAGGAGAACCTAACCTATAATTCATCCAGACGCAAAAAACGACAATTCAGCACATTCATCAACCAAGCAAAGATCAGAGAAAACCAAGCGTGTTTATTTTCATTTCGCGAATTTTCATTCCCAACGTATCATTTATAATATCCTTTCGAGATCCGTGCATTTCTCATTTACAAACTTTTATTTTGTTTATTTACTGTTGTGTCATGATGTTGGTTTATGTGTTAATAAGCATTTTTGTTAGAAGTTTTAGCATTTCATTTTTGTAGTTGCAAATCGTATTACTGGAATAAGAACAAAGTTACAATACAATACAATACAATATTCTTTATTGCACCAAAAATAAAATTAAAATTGTACAGTAATAAAAAGTTTAGAATCTACATAGGTAGCAACAGGCGGTCTTATCGCTAAAAAGCGATCTCTACCAGACAACCTTTGGGTAGCAGGAGATTTATAATAAAAGCTAGGAGCGTGGTAGTGCACAAACAGGAAAAGAAAGAAAAATAACACAAACATCTTAATTTCAAGCAAAAATACACATATAGATACAAAATAATAATAGAATAATAGTTAAAACTATTTTAATTAAGATAGTGTATATGTAGTAACAAATTGCTGGATAGGGAAACTTTTTAACGTACTTATGAATAAATAATTTCATTTACTCGACCATATCAAGAACAAATAGTGTTGGGCAGTGGATAAAACGTATGTTAATTTCTAATGTTTACTGTATATTGGGACTTTCGAATTAAAAGTATAAATGTAATCAATTTAGTTTGTATTTTTTCCACCATTGTGCCGTAACTACTTTTTCACCTCAGCAGTTCGAATGCTTCTTTATTAATGCTAGGACACCTTAGGTATTTTTTTCTACTCCTGCATTCTAATTTGCCAATAAGATGACTGAAAAGTATATTCAAAGCGTATACTTTATAATCGTTGTCATAAGCTGATTGCTAAAGGATGTTCTTAGGGATTTTCATACAATATAATAACACTGTTGCACAATCCGCAGATTGAAGTTACTAAATTGGATAGAGGCAGCAGGTCATTCGGCGATCTCAATCCTTACCAGCTTGCCTATTTTAAACACTCGTAGAAAAAATATTGTATACAATAGTGACATAATTAAGCTTTTTAATCTCGTACCTTACCCTCAGCAAGCTTCGTGACCTAAACACGGTACTCGACTGAAAAGCTTTTCATTATGTCACTATCGTATAAAACACTATCTTAGGATATATATAAGTAAAACTAAATTAATTATTCATGAAATATCGTGAAGTTACACTATGAAATTATTTGATATTCGACTCTCAAGAGAATGAACATGGAGTTAGGTTAGGTTAGGTTAGATTCGCTCCTACGCTGACGAAGTCACACCGTGCAGAGTTAGTATGTTCGTTAATATTTTACACAAACACAATAATTTTCGACTTCTGACAAAGAGTAATAGGCTTAACGCCCTTATTTTGTTGACTCAATTTACTTAATTACAGTGCGATTACATAAACACGCCCCCGAGGAAGCTCCATCTTTAATTACAAATATTAAAGTTTCAATCCATTAAAATACTTCACACGACTCGATTTTAATTGTCGCACTAGAGCATAAAAGTGTCATTTTTATACACAACACAATATGAAACACGGGCAAGTATAAATCACCTAACAAGGCCGCACGCGACACGGCATATCACTTAATACCAAACTGCATTAACACCAAAGCCAACTGCATTCAAATTTTAAACCAAACCCAAGTATATAAAGCTTGAATTCGTTTACATTTGCGCTTTTAATTAATCCTCTTTTGTTTTTCGAATGCGGTACAGTGCGGGCCGAAATAAAGAATACACAAAAACTGCTGAAATGTTTTTCGGTTTGAACACAACAAATTTAAATGGACAAGGGTTTCGATGTTGCGCGGTCCCTTAAGCCTGGGAAATTCTATGGACTGAATAAACTGTAGGCTCGGTGGCTTAAAATGAGACGTGAAATTTTTATCGAGATTTATTAGTAACCATTATAGAATCTTCTGGCCAGCGGTTTAGGAAGTATTTTACGGGTAAGTAATAAAAGATATAAGAACTTATTGTATAATATTCATATTCTATACGCTCATATTGCATAAGCTTGTTTTGTATACCGTTCAAAGTCTATAATGAACGTTTGATATAACATCAAAATATCTAATTTTGTTAAGTATAACGTTGTTTAAGTATAATATCGTTGTATATAACGGTCATAATGTATAACGTTCATAATACCTTAGATTTATAATGTATAATATTCAATACATCTAACACCAAAATACATAATGCTCGTATAGAATAACGGGTTGTCTAAATCGCAGCTCGTGTAAATATCAACTCGCCTAAAAGCAACTGGTCTACACGATTTTTTAAGTAGCAGTAGCTATTCTAAAATTCTCAAAATGTTGAATCCTGAACTTAACTAGACGGAGCCCCGCTTCGCGGGGCTCCTATTTCCGGGCGGTTTGCCCTTCGGGCATCTGAAGCTACCTAACGAACCTAACCTACCTATTGATTTAGTTTGATATCCGTGAAAACATTACACTTTGGGGAAAAAGGTTGGAATGGAGTTATAACCTATTTAGTATATCATACGCTGTTATATTTTATAATTATTATATTAAAAGATAGTATATATCATGATCGATATACGTTATGTATGTCATATTAACTAAATTTAGAGTATTTGAGTGTTATATGATAAGTTATTATACAAAATGAGTATTATATTAATTGACCGTTATTCCTAATAAAAATATTGATTTTGTTGTTATAGCAAACGTTCATTATATCTTGTGAACGTTATTAATATGAAATTATATATTTTGTGGTTATATCTTATGGGACGCACCCGTATTTTACATATCAAAGGATTTTTGCTTCTTGAAATTTCTCTTCGATTAATTGGAATATTTTGCTAAGTAATTAGTTCTTTAAATTAAAAGAAGATAATCGAATTTTTTGCCTGAGTTTTTTGTTTATTGCTAGGTTAGATAATTAAAAGAAAATAAGGATTGATTTAAGGATTATTAGGATTTTTGGATGCAGATGGCAATGGATCGAGTAGCATGGAAGAATGGAGAGGAGGCCTATGTCCGAAGACGGGCGCTTTAAAGGCTGCTATAGATAGATAGATAGATAGAAGGCAACATTTCCTTGTATGTCATAAGGACCCTTCAACCTACAGGATATTCAAAAAAAGAACTGAATTCCCGTTGGCTGTAACGTTTTGCGACGCAGGGTATACAGGATACTCAAGCCAACTCAAACAGTTATAATATAACCGCTTAGAAACTCCACATAACAAAACATCTGCTCCCCCCACTAAACAAAGGTTAACTTTTAATCAAAACTTGTCCGCCGTCCATATACGTCTTTACATTTGCATGTATAACGTTCTGCTCGAGGTTACAGACATTTTAGTACATATGAGTACATAAGTTTTAGTTGAAAAGGTAGAAAAAAAGATCTATAGAAATTATAGATGCTATTAGATATATTTTTAGCTATTATAGCTAAAAATATATAAAGTTTTATGACCTCAGTCGCCACTTAATTCTTCGGATACTATTATAGTATAGTAGTGGCGACTGAGGTCATAAAACTTCTCTTTCACACTTGCACCGCCACGGCAAGACAGAAGGAGGCAGCGTTATGAACTCAGTCGCCACTTAATTCTGCGGATACTATAGCGTTGGTAGCTAGGCAGGGCGGTAAGGCGTCTGATTTTCAATTTGAAGGTCTCGGGTTAGGTAGAATCCCGGCTAGTACCAATCAGTTTTTATTATACTATACTTTCGGCGAAGGAAAATATCGTGAGGAAACCTGCTTACATCTGCGGTTCAACAGTACGGTTACGGTAAAAGTTCAAAGATGTATAATGAGACGTATAATAGGTTAACATATTATTATATTGGATACATATTGTTTAGAAATAAGGGAAAAGTAGAAAAATTGTGGTATAGTTAGCAGACGTTCTGCTTAATACAAAAATAAATTGGATACATATTATATCCATCGTTGAGAAAGGCCCAATCCGAATAATTCCTTGTCAAATTTATCCATTGCAGTTCAGTACGTAAACGCGGCGAGCGTGTTGGGCTCCTTTGCGGCTGGATCGCTATTAATTAATATGAACTACACTATACGATTATTTATAGTATATAAACACAACTCATCAAATTACCAATGAAATGGTAATCTTCGGTCTCTATTTCGCTTTCGGCAACAAATAAGAAGTTATTATGATTGCCTACCTACATTATTAAATAAAATATGTTTTTTAGACATCACCTATTATTAAGAGGAGCAAACAAAAAATGTTTCTTTTTTTAAAGTTTTTACTTATTTTCATTATTTTTTTCGGACTTGTTTTCAACCAATTGCAACCATATTTACCATACCACATAAAATTGCTTTGCTTGAAACTTTAGCTAACTCGAGGCCTTGGGTTTTCTAAAATGATGTAACATCTATTTCAGTTTCAAAAATGTCGTAATTACTAATTACAACAAGTAGCGATTAATACCTTGTAGTGTCCTCAAGTGCAGACCAGCTATTAAAGAAATGCATATTTGCATGAAATGCTTATTTTTTGCCGCTACTCCCAGTCTTTTTTTATTAGGGTTCCGTACACAAAGGGTAAAACACGGGACCCTATTACTAAGATTCCGCTGTCCGTCTGTCCGTCCATCTGTCTGTCTGTCTGTCTGTCCGTCTGTCACCAGGCTGAATCTCATGATGTGATAGCTATACAGCTGAAATTTTCACAGATGATGTATTTCTATCGCCGCTATAACAACAAATATATATAACCTACCTTTATACCTTTATTGTCGTAATATATAAGTACTTATACTACCTATTGATAACATACTATATTTTTGTATTTCTATTGATAACACACTACACAATTTTGCAACACCTAAGTCGCGCAGTATGCTATCCCGCACACCACACTGGCTCCACAGAAAACCAGCGCCGTTGACATCGCTAAGTTGCCAACTGCATTGCTGAGTGGAGACCATTTCAGCCTCACAATTTTTGTTATGTAACATTTTTGTAAATTTGGTCTGTAATGATGTGTTGCCTGAATAAATTTTATTCTATTCTATTCTATTCTATAAATACTAAAAAACATAATAAAATAAATATTTAAGGGGGCTCCTATACAGCAGACATGATTTTTTTGCCGTTTTTGTCTGTACCTATCTCATGAACCGTGATAGTTAGACAGTTGAAATTTTTACAAATAATGTATTTCTATTGCCCCTATAAAAACAAATACTAAAAAACATAATAAAATAAAAATTTAAGTGGGCTCCCATACAACAGACATGATTTTCTTAGCGTTCTCATAGATAATGGTACGGAACCCTTCGTGCGCGAGTCCGACTCGCACTTGGCCGGTGTTTTTACGTTACTAGCGTTTGCGGTGCTGGCGGAGGTGACACAATATTTATTTCTGCTAGACATGACGTCATTAGTTTTTAGTTTTCATGTTTAGTTTCCTGAAGCGGTACTTATTCGAATTTTAAATTAAAAAAAATACGGATTTCATATTTAAAAAAAAAAGATAAAAGATTCTTCAATTTAGGCACATTACAATGCACTTATGAACGTCAGAGAGAAAAAAGAAACTACCACCGGTTCTAACCCTACACCTCTGACCCGAGAAGTATTACTTATTACCGGCAAGAAACTCGGCGGGACTTATTTTTTCAAAACAGTAATAGTAATACATTAAAGATAATATATGTATACAATAATATGATATGTACATTATATTATCTTTCGACATCAACATGACATCTTAACATTATGATTCTGACAAGTAATTATAAAAAAAAATCTACATCTCCTCTATTTAATATCTTTATAATCTTCAAATATCATGAGCGTCTACTATGAATGTATTTTTTGGAGATTCAATCCCGAAGAGGGGTAAAAAAGTGGTTAAAAGTTTTTAACAACTTATGTGCGGAAGAAATCACAGAAGGGTGCTAGTTCATTCACTTTTTAAATCTGCTTCTCAATCGACCTTAAACCTTGAAATATCAAGGTTTGCCTGCGATGCACAACTCTGCCTGGATGGGCGAAAGGCGGCCAACTCAAGAATAAGATGTATAGTAAATAGTTGTTTGGTGAAGAAGGCCATGTTATTCAATCCAGGCAAAGTTGTGCATCGTAGGCAAAGTTGTAGCAATTGACGGTAGTAATAATTACTTTATTTTACCTTTTTCTAACGTAAGAACATCTAAAACTAAAAAGTACAGTCGGGTTTAAAACAGTTTAGAACCGGGCGTGTTGAAGCGGTGGCGTGGCGTCTGAATAATAGATGGCGTAAGCCGCCACTGCAAACGGATAAATTGGTTGGAAAAATAATACTAGTGACCACAGGCGTTAGGACAGACGCATACGAGTTTGAAACAAAATAAAATAAGTTGAGATAATTTTCACAAAAATACACATTCTTTACTTTAAAAAGAGAATTTAACCAAAATATGTAAAATTTGCATCTCAAATAAATATTTTGGCAGTATTTGCATTATTTTAATTAAATAATAATAAAAAATAACAAAAATAACAAACACTTGCACAGACAATTTCTTTTTATTGACTGATGGTGAAATTGATATTTTCTCATATGTGTCAATATGTTTATTTATAATATTGATTATTGTACCTACAGAGTAAAAAAGCACTAGTTAAATTTTATATCCCGATTCTTAAAAATACAAGTAAGGTTACCTCACTCATAGGAAGTTGCAAGTGTTTTTTTTTTCTCATACCTTAGTTGTTTAAACGAAAAAAAATTTTGTACTAAAATTATTTTTATCCATTAGGCACAAGAGAATACTCGCGATTATTAATAAGTTCAGAAAATATTTATCAAGAGAATTTGCTAAGAAAAGGTTAATTCATCCCGCTTTCGTGTACAACCCGCCTTAACCGCTTGAAAAAATAATGGCGTGTACGCAAGTTATGTGTAAAGTGCAAACAGCCGTGTTTGTACATATTTGGAACGCCCACAGTTTGTCTTTCTCTATAAACTTTTATTGATTAGGTTTCCGTGGGGATTTGGGAACCTTTAACGCTATTTACTTTGTTTTAGTTGAAAATAGTTAAACTTATATCCTAGCGAAATTCGGTTGTGGTGCGATCCGAATTGTTTGATGAAGCTCGTGACATAACTGTAGTCAGGCTACAGACATTGCAATATATAGTATCCAGTATGCAATGTTCTACAAATAAAGTTCCAAAATATGCAGTTGCAATTCCCATTCAGAATTATGTATGTATGTATGTATGTATGTGTGTATATGTAAACACTTTATTGTACGTAAAATAGGCCAGACAACAATCATAATAAAAAGATAAAAAAACAACACACCAATAATAAGAGAAATTATCGTGGTTGAACTCCAATTTTTCGCCATTGGGAAGTTGTATTGTTCAATTTTACATATCTTATTCATATTAACTTTCTGGTTGTTAAAAAAACCATATATAAAACCCAAAAATACATTACAAGTATCAGGACAAAATCTTAATTTCACTTCTTTGCCGTATGCCGTAAGCTAGGTTTAGAGCATTATCACACTTGCGATTTGCAAGCGAGTTTTGTATGGGAGCGAACACGCCTCGACTTCCCCGCGTACAAATTTTGTATAGATAAGGCCCTTAGGAATAGCGCGTCCGTATCAAACAAATGTATTAGTATGGAAGTGAACTCAGTGCACGCTACTCAAACAGAAGCTCCACGCAACATTATCCGCCCCGCTCACCGCTAAGGCCGTACAAAACCGCTCAAATAAGGCCAGAACTTAATACACACACTCTAACACAACACCTTTCATTTTTAAACCTTTCAAAATCCTATATTTCACCATATATAGTCCTTAACCCAATGCAGTAAGGCTGAAATATGGTCAGTTAATACCATCCGTATATGTCGTGTCAAACGGAAAGCTAGGGTAATAAGTTTGGTACAAAAGCTTAAAACAAATAGCACTGTTTACCCACCTGGACGTATTTACGACGTAATTATGGAATAACACTGCGAATGGCTGGCCGTAAAGTGTATATTTTTTGTCAACTATACCTTGTTTTTATAAGATAAACTAGCGACCCGGGCTTTCGCACGGGTGTAATTATACGTATGAAACTTCCTATTGAATCACTCTATACAGCGTGTATTTTTGATATTACCTCATACGCCAAGGGTAGTTAGTATAGACCCTAACAAACATACTTCTATAATGTTTTATTAAAATTTTACGACTTTTATTTTTCCATATAAAATATTTCAGCCCGCAATGTATCGCTAACTTAATGATTACTTTGCCCTAAAATGTCACATTTGATCAGCAACTGATAATAAATATGGACGGCGAGCTTCAAACAAACCGTCAGCCTGAAACTGGGAAACAACTCGATATACGCATGCTCACTACACTACCAATCAAAAGGCGTCAAAATATTAGTCTGTTTTCAATTACAACAATTACTTAAAATACGATTGGTCTGTGTCAAAATAATTTGCTGTTATTCGTCGTAGCACTGACACTTGAAAATGACAAGACAACGGTGTCATTGGAAACGCATTATCAGTGAACGATTTCATAAAATAAAGAACAATCTTCGAATGTATCTTTTTTGTTGATAGGTTTGAATTTTATTTTTAAGGAAATAAGCTGATACTAACGTTATCGTGTTTCACTGTAGCGTTAAATGATGTTATCACAGAGTGTGTCTCTATCATACCTTAATAACTGAAAAGCGTGCACACGCAGTGAGTATTATTATAGAACGAGCGGAGCGTCGGAAGTGAGTTCTTACAAACAGCTTCTGGCTCCTGGGACGTCTCTGCATTTCGATGACTTTCTGATTTTGAGAGTTCGATCGACGATTGAAAGACTGAGCTTGAGTAACGTTTTCTTGATCTTTATGAAATTTGCTGGGGTTATAGTAGGGATACATATATGTAGTTTGAGAGTTTGTATATGATCAGGATCGGTTAAGGGGTTATGGAGCTAGAAAGCGGGAAAAGTTTATCACACGGGTCTTGTTATATTGGTCAGCTTATTTTTATTCGTTTTGTTTAATTTAAATATGTAAATTAAAATTTATCTTTGATTTCTTTGCGGTAGGTATCACTCATTTCCATAGACAGACTATACAGCCTGCCTCTGGTTGTAGAGCTTTAACTGCGAAGACCGATTGTGCTTTAGCCTATAACTAAACCTGACCAGAGGCCAGTTTTATAAAGCTACAAGTTACAATTTACAAGCGGAAGTCACCTTCTAACCCTATGTGTTAGAAAGAGACTTCCGCTTGTAAATTATAACTTGTTGCTTTATAAAACTCGCCTCAGAAATACATATATGACCATTGTCAAGAGGGTGCTTTTTTTTCTTATGTATATGATGACAGTTCAGTTTAGTATGAAAAATTTAGTGCCAATGAAATTTCGCAACATGGCGCATGGTCATATATTTCTGGTCAGGGTTTATGTGAATAATGGTTATTTAATGATTATATTTTTTTTCATACAAAGTAAAAACTATTTTTCTTGTACTGCATCCAGTAAAGCACCAGATGATTTTGATGATTTTGTACATTGCTTGCTCAAACAAGTTTGGAACTGTGAATTATTTTACAAATCCAGTTATTTTTAAAAGTTCTGATTCTGTTTTATCAGCAAAATCGATTCTTGCCGGTTGGATTGAATAGCGGTACTATTTTGATACAAATGAACTGGTATATAATTTCGGTATTCCGGCTGCTAATTGATATTTTAGGATATTTTTTGGTTAATCTAATAATTTATTACGTTTACCTAAATTACATTTCAGAATATCACGTCAACAATGCAAATGTCGGCTATTTTGATTTTAAATAATACCGACAACGATCCCTGCTCCGAAGCAATTGTATACTATTTACTTTATCTGCGTCTTTTGAAATATGGGGTGTAAACATGTATATTTAATTTAACTCAAAACATTTATTTGAATAAAAAGTAATAAGTAAATAATCATAAGACATTTCAATGGTTGTTAAAAAGTGGGCATAGCACCATCCCCATATAAAATTATCCGGTAAAAGAAATTTATAATAATGTGGTTTCGGCTTTACTTACGTATGATAAGTGATGTCGTCTTTTTTATTATTTTTACCAGATCAACTCTGGCACCATTTTACGGCGCAAGAAGGCATTTTTAATTATTTATTAATTTTTTTCATAAACGTCACTACTACCGTGTCATAGGACCGCCATTTGTTAACTAACGGGCCTCGTGGCAGAGTTTGCAAGCACCGCCCCTCGCGGCAGACTTTTTGTGGGGTCATTTTGCAGCTCGAGTTCATAGTCTAGGTATATTACCAGTCGCTGCATTTGATCATGTGTCAAATAAGTGTATACGCAATACATTGCGTACCGAAGAAATTTAAAAAATCAATTGCTCTATGTTAACTAAGAGTTAACTCAATATTTATTACAATATCGATTTATAACAATAAGGTAATATCAAATAAACACGCGGTATATTAAAAAAAACCGCATCAAAATTCGTTGCATAGTTTTAGAGCTAATCATACATAGGGACAGACAGCAGGAAGCGACTTTGTTTTATACTATGTAGTGATGATACTGATGATAATAGCAGTCTATTCTGCCCATGTATATCTTTATTTTTAAGGCATATTATTACAAGACTAAGTACTTCTTTCCCTTATTAGTGATACGCTTAAGACAATACGAGTCAAAATCGTTTTCTCAGAAATCGCACGACCACAATCTGAAGATTTTATTAAGCGAAGTGTTCAATACTTTGTGGTTTAGTTTTCGTTTTTTTGGGGTGTAAAAGGGTGTAAAAATATCGATTTAGATTGTAGGTACTACTAGGTACAGTTAGAAATAAAAGTGTGCACCATGAACATATTTTTGTGAATTACTTGTTCCTCATAAGTTTTAGTTCCTATAGTCATTTCCAAAGTTGCTGCCTAGCACTTACCTCTCATTAACATCAAAGTACAGGAAGCATTGACAGTAAGCTGCTAGACTAAGGACTGCATAACGTGAACATTATAATATGGAAGTTGCAGTACTCTCACAGAGTAATATGACAGATTGGACAACAATGTGATAACAGTGATCACACGGGCTGGTATCACTATTTTTTATTCAAACTTACTTAACTTAGGTACGAACAGGCGCGGATTCAGGATTTCGTTCAGGGGGCACTTTTCTACCCAAAAAAATCTTGCGATCCGCACCTATAGCCCCCATAGTATGCAAAACTTGCATGTCAGGGCAGGCTGTATATGCGCCTGGGTACGAAATATCATCTAAGTTTTTCAGTGAAAGAAATCATCGTGAGGAAATCGTACCTAATCCTTTCCCCCTGGGTTGGAAGATCAATTGGCAGTCGCTTTCGTAAAAACTAGTGTCTACGCCAAATCATGGAATATTAAGTGTACCTAGTGTACCTACCCTAGGCTCAAAAAGCTGTCGCAAGCCGGGAAAAGTGCTACAATGATGATAATGTTTCCAAAAAATAGTTGGAATAAACTATAATCCGTGGGATTTTAGCCTCTATGTAATTCCATCTCTCTCGCATAGACGTAAGAGGATTACAAAAGTTGTCTCGGCAAAGTAAGCCGGCTAATGCAGAATTATTTTATAAATATTTACTACACAGCTCTTTGTAAATTAAACGAGAGAGAATTTTAAGCGTTTTACAACGTTTTAGTAGTTTCTGTGTTACGTTTTGTACTGCGTTTGTGGCGTGAAAATTCCACTAATGCTTTTCATAAATGTATGTTTTGCTGGAAACAAAAGTCTGATTTCGTGACCTGGATATGTCCTTAAGAGTCGCCCGGACGCTCGCGTGAACTCGCGTTCCCATACAAACGTAGTTCAGCTCTCATTTTAAAACGACATGCTTTAGAACCATGAAATTTGGCATGGGCATTCTAGTAGTACAGATCTAGGTCGGACATTCGTTTTCGTTACTAAAAATTGTAATACAAAGAAAATATAGCAAAAATAAATTTTGTATGTAAATCTGTAACTGGCTATATTTTCTTTGTATTACAATTTTTAGCAACGAAAACGAATGTCCGACCTAGATCTGTACTACTAGAATGCCCGTGCCAAATTTCATGGTTCTAAAGCATGTCGTTTTAAAATGAGAGCTGAACTACGTTTGTATGGGGACGCGAACGTCCTGGCGACTCTTAAACAATGTCCAAAAGAGCGTGCGTAGTAGGGCACAGCTCAGCACTCAAATACAAGATGTAACAAAAATATTGGTGATCCTTTTAAGGGCATATTGGTACCGTATTTTGTTAAGTTTTGCCCCTTAAAACATTTATTTACTGATTTTCCCCAGGGATTTTCTCCCCAAAACTTTGTATGACCAAAATTTGTATGTATGGAATCGTCTAACAAACATGCCGTGTGGAAAACTCATCATTCACGACAATTGGTCGCACCAGCTAAACCACTAGCGTCGCGGCTGGCGAAGAAAAAAAGTGGTCAAGCGCAACCCTGGCGTGTGCGGTTGTGGTGCCGGCTTGAAAATAAGCATTCATTTAATAAGCTTGATGATTTTTTTTCATATATTAATCGATTCGTTTTGTTGTGAGAATCAAATGTCTATATGGGGCCAATTGCCTTAAATCAACATAACTAGTAGTTCGCCCCGAACTAAGAACTCGCGAATCTTGTGTTTCGCCATAAATACATGTGCAATAGTAGAATTACTACAAATACCAAAAACAGGTATCGGGTATTTTTTTTCTCAACTAACCATCACGGTGAAACTAAACGTCTATATTAAATTGTGCGGTTGATGCGCAAAATTTTACCGCGACGAAATCGCTTCAGATTTGACAGTTTCTGTCTCATCTAAATTTAAATCCACCTCTCACATGCCTATATAGGTTTCGGTCACCATCATTACGCGTCTATGGTAACTCTCTCTAAGTAATGTGTTAATGTCAGTATGCTGATGGCCCTAGCAGCCAAAGCTCTAATAAATTTAAAAAAAAGTCAGTTGACAAAATATTTACACCAAAATCAAAATATAATTGAAAATATTTTTGAAATCAATTTTATGTTGCTAATTGTTATGAAACAGTAAACAGTTAATAAGGATTTGACGAGAGTGTTAATCAATACCTTTCGTTTGATACCAAACTCAACCATACTTGCTCTTAAAAGTAGCAAATAAGATGACCAATGTAACAGGACCCCTTTACAAAACCATTTTAGGCCTTCTAATTTCAGAACCCCCGTCTCAATCCAGCTCATATACGAACTCGCAAATTTTGTTGGTCTCTGCTACAACCCCAACAAATTTCATAAAGATCGGAAAATCGTTACTAAATTATCGTCGGACAAACTATCTAAATCAAAAAGCCATCCAAATGCCGAGACGTCCCAGTAGCCAGGTGACAGTTGTTGTTTGTAAGAACGATCTTCGCTTACGCTCCGCTCGTTCGAAAAGACAGAAAAGAGACTTTAAGTCTGAGATTTGCATTTGTTTCTCAAAACGCTAACGTTACTTTATAGTTGCCCTGTTTAAGAGTATGGAAAAATTATGAAATTGCTATTTTTACAGTGAATTGTTGCGTTTATGTATAGTATATGGTTGCTATACAATTTATTTCACAATAAATATTAAAAAACGAATTGTATCATTGGTTTTTTTAGATTTCGTACTTTACTAAATTTTGAAGCCTGATATCTTTGAACTATTTCATGAGATTTTTAAATGTTTACTTCATTTGGATATTTTGATCATGTTGCACCCTATCAACTAAATTTTATTGCATAATACAACATGTATAATAATCCCTAATATCTTGCTGATTTTCACTTGCCCGATTAAAAAAAAAAAGTTTGTATAAAAATTATCGCCAGTTCAAGGATCCATGAAATTTTAGGTTATTGCTACACAGAATTGTGACCAAATTTCATTTTTTGCACTACTTTTTTCATCGCGCTTCTTGCATATAATAATGAAAAACCAGCGTTAGTAGATTTTAAATTTTGAGAGATGATTATAAGTAAGAATATTCAAAATTTTCTCGGAGTTAAACTAATAGGTAATGATTTATGAAAACGTTTAAAATAGCAATTCAAGATAGTCGAGCGTTTCTCATTTTTGCCACTTTTGTTGACTCCAATTTTTTTTGGTAAGTTTTATGTTTTTCCTGATCAGAATCACGAGCTGATCCGATTTATGCAATAAAAAAGATGTCCCATAAAACTCCATAAATTTCTTGATTTTTTTTACTTTTCCTATTGTGTTACCTCCATAGAAAACATATGGCAAAGGGTAATATGACAAGAGGAAAAAAATTTTTGGGACACATTTTTTTCTTGCATAAATCGAATCAGCTCGCGATTCTGACTAGAAAAAACATAAAACTTACCATAAAATAAAATGTCGAGAAAAGTGGCAAAAATAAAAAGAAATGCTCAGTTCACGTAGCTTCTGAAAGTCTTTTAATATATTAACATGTTTCTAGTATCTTTAGAGTAACAGTACGGGACCCCAAAAAGGAATAGTACCCTTGCCACGCTCGCTCAAATGAGTAATGCTATACGTGGCACGCATTTAACATTCTAAAGATGTGTGCAGAACGTAGGTGCAATAGAAATATTCCTACTTACAAATAAAGATCCTAACCACAATTACTCTGCACCGATTTTGTATGTGTCAGTCTGGAGAGCCAGCACGTCAAATTTATTATGGAAAAGACGTTTTTGGTGGCAATGGGACATTTTGCCACTACAGTGTCCTTCAAAAGTTAGCATAATTAGGATTGTACCTTCCGTCTTTAAGAACATAAAAACGGGTTATTGAACGGTAATATATATGAAAAGTGACTTTTTTTCATTGTTTTTGACTAAATTATACTTCTTATTTAATCTTGGATTTATCTGATGGCAGAATCTTGCTTCAATGGAAAATTAAACAAATGTTTTTAAGTATTTCTCATTCTGACAATCAAAAATTGTAATTCGAAAATCCGAGGATATTTTTTCTAAACATAAGTATATACATACACACAGAAAAGATAAACATTAACCCTTTTTACCTTCTCCACAGTCGGGCAACAACAAACGAATTCCTCGAAGAGCCTAATAAAGCAAGAATTATAAATTCAACAGAAGCTTAAAATGTAAAAGCACAGTGTAAAGCTCCCTCCAAGGCATTAGCGGCATATGTCGCGAAATGCAACCGACACACGCGACGCCGGACTTATATTCCACCTCGTGGGGCGAGAGCACGACTCAATTTATTTGGCTATTTTATATGGAAATTTAATTTAATTACAGCGCCATCTCTGTAGCCGCATAAATACTACGGTGAGTTGTTGGGTTGGGAGGTTGACATGCGTAGAGCATACTTGCTTTAGATAGAGTTGGCTCAAGGTACTGATGTCGGTAGTAACTTGTTCACCATTACATGACTAAATTCGCTGTGATAGATAGAGGATCGTCTGGTGTAATTGGAAGCACGTCGGACCGGCAATCCCAAGGACGCGGGTTCGAATCCCGTGATATTCCAGAGTTCTTCACAGTTCATTTTTTAATTGTAATGGACATCGGTTTCCAATTTGTAGTATTTCATATGGAGTTTAAAATATAATCGGGCCAAAAATGCATAAATCAAAGATGGATGTAAGGCTCAAAAGTTTAATGTGTATAGAAAAAGCTCCCTTTGAGGCGTTTGGGACATATGTCGCAAAATGCAGCCGACACACGTGAGCCTGAACTTGTATTCCTCTTCGTATGGCGATAACGCCACTCGACTTCTGCGTTTGGCGATTTTATATGGAATTAAAACATAATTTTGCCAGAATATTACAAATGTAAGATGAAGAAGACGCTTTGCTGTGTTTTCCTCCTCAAAGCGCGAAAGCGGGCCAAAAATGCAGGTATTATAAGAAATCAGAAGAGCATGGAATAAAAGTTACAAATTAAGGATTAAAATGCGCGGCAACAGTGGAAACCTATGACCACAATAAAATTCTTAGCAAAAATTTTCTCGGAGTCCCAGATCACGATCCGACCAAAAACATTAAACTTCAAGGTAGCAACCAAGGAGTTTTAATTGTAACAACACTTTCAAATTCCTTTCGAATTATGACGAGAACGCGCAGTCCGAATTAAAGTGCCTTCTTGTCAAACTTAGTGTAAAGGTCTTATTTGAATGTTCTTAATAATACTCGACGGTTTTAACCGGATTTTGGTTTCCTTAAGCCTTAATACCTCTGTTGCTCGGTCAGCTTTGCGAACGCCATCTCTCTACCTGCCGAGCTTCACCACAATAAATTAAATTAAATTAAATTTGTATTTATTTCCAGATAACCAAGATCCATAGTAATTTTAAAACAATATTTAAATAAGAACAACATATAGAACATAAAATATCAGTAAAATTAAATTAAATTAAAATTAAAATTAATAGGTAGTCAATAAAAATAATAATAATAGCATTCAATTAAAATAAAATATTAAGCTTGCTTTTTTCTTTAAAAGCCTTTGCCTCAGTAGCTCTGGTAGCTTTGCGAACGTCATCTCTGATTGATATTATCTACTGAGCTTCACCACCACAGTAAGCTTGCCTGCTTTTTTCTTTAAAAGCCTTTGCCTCAATAGCTCGGTTAGCTTTGCGAACGGCACCTTTGATTGATTTTACCTACCAAGCTTCAGCTTCACCACAACAAGCTTGCTTTTTTCTTTAAAAGCCTTTGCCTCACTGGCTCGGTTAGCTTTGCGAACGGCACCTCTGATTGATTCTACCTACCGAGCTTCGCCACAATAAGCTTGCTTTTTGCTTTAAAAGCATTAGCGACTCGAGTATTTGTATTTCGTATGCGGGGATGCGGTTTGCTTTGGTGTTTTTGGTTGCTTTGATAAATGTGGTGGACGACAATTCGATTTGTTATGTGAATATTGTTGTAGAAGAATATTATATTTATATGTACCCAAGTATATTCTTTCTAAGTATTTCAAAGTGCAAATTCACCTTAACTATCATAGAAGTGATAGTCTTGTATTGAAATTCATTTGGTATTATTTACAGTAGGCACATAACAAATATATTTATATATTTGTGCGGACAGGTGGCACTGATAGCAAATTCAGAACAATATCAAATCAAAATTGATTGACAAACTCCTAATGCCGCTATAGGTATATAAATAACACACACTTCTTTTAGAGTTGTAAATGCTTTAAAAAAGTAATATCGCGAAAATATTGAAATCCTGAGAGATTTCGATTTCCCTTATGAACGAATAAAATATTTGCTATTTTTTTTCTGCAGGCGTAATTTTAATGGAACTTATGAGCTTAGGACGCAAGTAGTTACTACGAAGAAAAAGCAATATCTACGTTTTATTTTACTACCTATTTAAATTGAATTACTTAATTCGGTTATTGTGATTACATAAGACATTCTACAGACCTTTCAATAATAACACTATTTGTAAGTTATTTAAATCACCACCACACATACACCAACATGTCGCGCACAGTGACTAAACACAAGTGAGTACAGCCGCTTGTAGTGATAACAGTGAAAGATACTATCGTTAGTTTTTTGCATTTAGTACCTACTTGTATTAAAATATGACTCGTACCTAGTATTAATTAGAGTAACGCATGACGCGAGCACTAGACTAGTCTCTCTGAAATATCGCGCCGCGTCTTCTCGGCCTTTATTATTTTCCAAGACTTTACATAGAGCTGATATTTTTTGCAGTTTTTCATATTCTTTAGCAGGTATCTCACCTATGCGCTAGTAATCTGACTGAAAGACGTTTGATTTTAATTCCAGGGGGGTTCAAACTCGAATCACTGAGTTTTCCGGAATTTATTAAGCGCAATATGATTTGACGATTGGTTTTCGGTGAAGGAAAACATCGCGAGAAAACCAGACTTCATCTCAAAAGGCCTCGTTTCCCCGCTGGATTGGAAAGTCTAATGGCAATCGCTTTCGTAAAAACTAAGTACCTATTAGGTTACTGAGCCGACCTTAGGCTCAATAGAGCCGTAGCAAAAAATATACGTCTCACGGCTGGGCACAGGCCTCCTCTCATATACCAGAGGTAGAGGGCTATAGTCCCCACGCTGGCCCAAAGCGGCTTGAGGATTTCTCCGCGAATGTGTGCAGCTTCCTGACGATGTTTTCCTTCACCAAATAGCGATTATATGAAAGGTTTGGTATGAGGCGGGGTGTGATTGGTGTGAACCCGAGACCTCCGGATTGAAAGTCAGACGTTTTACCTACGCTTTATTTGTCTTATATTTATTTACCTACCACAAAATAAGTAATAATCATAAAGAAGTAATAACCGCTCCATAAACATCCCAACCCCATGTTTTAGTTCAAATTAGCTCCTGTACGTGACTTTGCAATTTCTGTTAAATTATTCATATGAATCTCTCCTTATATAAATTAGAGGAACACTTTCTTCCGCCAGCATCTTCGCTGGCATTATTGCAACTGGTAGTCTCACGGGATTATTAATTGCGGCACGGTTACGTTCGGGGGTAAAACACTGGTTTAAGTTCACAAATAGTTAAATTACTTAAGCTTTTTTTATTATTACCTATACGATTTGATGTACCTCTATTAAATAAAATTGCATCTTATTCCCAACCAAGTTAGCTTTGCATAAACTTGTAGAACCATAATTTTAAACAAAAAACGAACCGATTTCACTTAGGATCCGCTATTCCAAGAGGAAGTGGCCGAGTTGCTGTAAAAAATAATGAATTCACTATACAAGGTGTAACAAAAATACTGGTGATCCTTTTAAGGACATAATTGGTATCGTATTCTTATTGTCAAAAACTAAGAAAAAATAATTTTCACGCGAAAAAAATTTTTGTATTTGTGTGGAGGGTTGGCCAGCTAGGACGACTCGCCCCATACAAAATAAATTTTTTTACTACTTTTTCCTACTCGCAATACGATACCAATTATGCCCTTAAACGGATCACCAGTATTTTTGTTACACCCTGTAGGTGTGCCTATAATAGTTGAAGAGTTCCCTCGATTTCTCCAGGATCCCATCATCAGACAGACCCCGACTTTGTGACACTGGGACCATCTAGGGGTTATACCCGTTCGATAAAAAAAATTGAAAATCGGTTCACGATTCACGGAGATATCGAGTAACATATATAAGTATACAAAAAAATAAAAAATGATGATAAAAAACTGTCGCATTGAACACCTCCTCCTTTTTTGAAGTTGGTTAAAAATACAACGGGGGGGGACTTTTTAACCGTAAACACAGTGAAATCCTCTTTTATATCTTATAGGGTCGGCAATGCGCATGCGCATGTGATACCTCTGGAATTGCAGGCGTTCATAACCTACGGTAATTGCTGACAATGCACGGGCCGTGAGGTTATTTGCCACCGTAAGGGAATAAAACAAGATCCTCGTGGAAACTTAGACATTAAATGTTAGCTTACTTAGCGTAGCGGCGTGTCCATAGAACACCATTCCGGTCGGCTTGCCTAAGTTTCAGGTACCTGAGCAGTTTTCCTACAGCTCATTAAGAAAGGGCGGCGAGAAGCGGCTCACGGAGAGCCGTTTTGCTGCATTGATCGTAGCAAATGGAAATCCGTGATCTCTGCCTACCCCTTTTGGGATATAGGCGTGATTGTATGTTGTCATTAAGAAATTTTAAGCCTTAGCACCGGCGGGCCGAAGAAAAATTTTCACCCACCGCTACTGTTACTTAGTTTCCAAAAGATAGATGGACAGAAAAATCTAGCATTTCAGTCAGTTTCTGTATTTTGCTAGCGGTTCGACGTCCGTATATTCGCCGTAATCCTGGGCTTGTCGAAGCGTCGGGGCGGTATCGCGGCAGACGCGATTTAATTCCAAAACATTCACTCAATTTCCGGAACGAAAGGGGATCCAACGGCTCCTGTGCTTTTGGGGTAGTCAGCAGAAGAGTTGGAAATCGGTATTTTAAATGGATGCTACATAGTTGGTAGGAAAACGGCTATGACGATGAGGCTCGCGTGTATTTAGGGTGGGTTACACCACGCAAAATTGAGGGACTCATTAATGTTAAATATGGCGATCATCCCATAGAAAACTGTCAAACTTTTCATACAAGATTTTTTTTACGATTACGTTTACGTTAACAGATGGTTTGGTAAACCGGCCTTTAGGGTGGATTGCACCACGCATAACTAACGAACTGATCAAAGTTAAATATGGCGACGGAGCTGTCATCCCTAAAAAAACGATAAGATTTTTTAACGATGACGTTAACAGACGGTTTGGTACAACCGGTCTTTTTTTTTTCCGTAGCCTATACTGTGTCCCATTGCTGGGCAAAGGCCTCCCCTCGCTTCCGCCACTCGTCACGGCCTAGTGCATACAGGTATATTCACGAAAGTTGGCGCGAGATTTCTACTGAGTGACAGCCATTTTCATAGAAATTCTGTCAAATCTCGCCACTCGCTACAAAATGCGTCCAGATCGTCCCGCCATCTCCTTTTTGGTCTGCCTCTGCCCCGGCCGATTTGTTCGGTCCACAGAGTTGTTAATTTAGCCCATCGTTCCGGGTGCAACCGGCCTTTAGTGTGCGAATATAAAAGTATAGTAGAATTCATTATGTAAGTATTTTTTCGCAATTAAAAAACGGTTTTACTCAGATTACTCCACCTATCAAAGAGCAATTGCCCGAGCTGCTGTAAAAAAAAATCAAAAAAGTTTGTGCCCAAAATATTCATATCGGGCGTTAACGGTGGAATTTCCCTCTTCGTAAATGGTTTTGCTCCCTTGCGAGCTAGGCGGCTACAGGCCTTTAAAATCAGCTTTAAAATTTACAGTCGCCATCAAATATATCGAAGCGGTCAGGGTACTCAAAAATATCTGAACTTGCACTTTATCGCCTTGACATTTATGACCACCTTGGCCGCTCCGATATATCCGATAGAGACTGTACAGACGAGGAATTTGATTCGCGTACCGTTTCGTTGATTTATTGCTTGAAATGTCGGAATATCATAAGGCTTATATTTCTTTAAGCAAGCCAAGAAACATAGCCCTTAGTACTATTAATTGTCATCAGTAATTTAGACTTAAGACGGTACGCGAATCAAATTCCTTGACTGTACCTACTCGTATCCCGTATCATGTTCTAATCTTGCCATTTCAGCTACGACTTTTGTCATTTTCACATACCATTCTCACATTGCAACAAAAAAAATCTATAACATTTTTGCCGACTCTACTTTCAAGGACTGCAGTCTGACAAATCCACGGGGCGGTGAGTAGCCGATCGTAACTCGTTTATTTGCCGACGCTACTCCGTCTTAGACTTAAATTGCTACGCTTATAAGAAATATTGCAGAATGTTGACTAATTACTTCAATTTGGTACGGGATGTTCGTAGTTAATTTTAATTTAACTGGATAGCTATAGGTATCCAGTATCTTGGTAGGTTCAGTTTCCTATTCGTATCGGCCATTTTATTATCGTTCAAACACAGTTCATTGTAAGAGGGCAATGCTTCGTAGACTTTTAATCTACTAATATTATAAAAGGAAAATTTGGATGTTTAGATATGCACGAAAAATGTTAGAATGAATTTGGTGGTAGATATATTGATAAACATGAGGTAACAAAAATACTAGTGAACCATTTAAGGGCATTAATAGAACTGAGAAACGGTAGATTTTTTTCAAAAACTATAAAACACAAAATTTTGGAACACGTCGTCGTCGATCATATAAAATCTTTTGATATGAATGAATGAATAAATGCTTTATTGCACATCTCAAAAATTACAACACAGTAGAAAAAGATATAATTAACAAAAAAGAGGCAAACAACAGGCGGTCTTATCGCTAAAAAGCGATATTTTCGCGCGAAACATTTTTTTCTTTAGTTTTTCATAATTAGGATATCATCATCATTATTAACAACATCATTTTTATTACACCTTTTATATTATATACCGAACCAGACAATAGCATAATTTTTATATCGACATTTTCTCCTAAAATGGGGGGTGGAAACTATAGGAATTAACAGGTGTAAAGTTTACAGAGGATAGGATGTCATGTTGATTACATGTCAACCTCATCATCAACTCAGCCATAAGACGTCCACTGCTGAACATAGGCCTTCCCTTTGGACCTCCATAAGTATCGGTCGAAAGCGACTTGCATCCAGCATCTTCCTTTATAAGGTCGTCTGTCCATCTTGTGAGTGGACGTCCTACGCTGCGCCTCACCTCAAAATTATTTCGATATCCAACGAATCGTAGAACATAGATACGTCGACCCAGTGAGTTGAAACTGCAAGGGTAATCCGGCGAGAGAACGCCCTAGGCTACCTGCCAGTGACATAGACTAGGTCATACGACTAATGAGCCGAATATTACAGTTAGCTAGTTTGGTGCATCTCCATGACGACTACCTAAATGATAAATATACAGCGTGTATTTTTGATATTACCACATAAGCTATGGGTAGTTAGTATAGACCCTAATAAACATACTTCCATATGTTATATAAAAATTTTACGACTTTTATTTTTCCATATAAAATATTTCAGCACGCAATGTATTGCTCCTACCTGATTAGGTACTTTTCCTTTAAAACGTCACAATTGATATGTGTCACATTATACTCTATACGCAGTACATTGCTGAGTGAAATAAATTAAAAAATTTATTACTCGGTATTAATTAACAATTAACTAAATATTTATTGCAATGTCGATTTAAAACATCAAAACCTGCTTCTGGTTTCCTTTTGTGGTAGTATCAAATATACACGCATGTCAATTTATATAGGGTGTAACAAAAATACTGTTGATCCGTTTAAGAGCATAAATAGTATCGGATTGTGAGTAGTAAACAGTAGTAGAAAAAGAAATTTGATGCGAAAAATTTTTTTTTGTACGGGACACGTCTCAGCCGGCCAACCCTGCATACAAACCTAAAAATTAATTTAGGTACTTAGTTTTTCACATTAAGAATACGATACCAATTATGCACTTAAAAGGATCACCAGTATTTTTGTTACACCTTGTATCATATCAATCTAAATCAATGGAAAGGACATGTCTACTCACATTTTATTTTAATTGTTTTATATTTAAACGTAAAAATCGCAATCTTATTTTTTTGTACAGTCGTCATATAATGAATAGTTTTTAGACGAGTACCTACCGTGTTTGCGAAGTACAAGATTGAAAAGATGAATTAAGTCACTATTGTATACAATACTTTTTCTACGAGTGTTCAAAATAGGCAAACCGGTAAGAAATTGAGTTCGCGAAACGCCTTACAACCTGTTTACCCTTTATAGAATTTAATAACCTCACAGTGGCGCTGGGTTAAAAAAATTCTTAGGCAAGCTGGTGCTGAATTTGGCTTAAAATTTATTCATGAGCTGTAGGAAAAATGCGCCTGAAACTGAGGCAAGCCGACGGGAATCGTGTTCTAATGGACGCGCCGCCACTGTAATTTCAATCCAATTGTGTATTGCGCCGATGCGCGGGGAGGGATGTTGTCATCCTCCCCCGACCTGTTATATTTTATAAAAAAAAAAATAAACAAAAAAAAAATTACCTATTAGGATTTAATCATTTACATGTCAATTCTAATGATTAAGTAGCTAAAACTACACTTATGAATTATATTAAAACTAACTTACAAATAACAAAAATGGTCCCCCAGATCCGTCCCCTGCGGCAGGGTGCCCATGAGGCTGGCTACATTCCCTCGTTGAATGGCGATGCCGATTCTCTGGGCAAGAAATGTGCCAGCTTTGGGGTCCATGGTGGTGTCGAGGAGCTTCTCTTTCAAATCCTTAAGCAACCTATGGGCATCCTGACACCACGGTCCCAAGGTCTCCACCGAAAACGCCGCAAACAAGTGGAAATTTTAATTTTTCCTGTATCCAAACTTTAAAACAATAAACTTGACCATCCCTTCTGACATCGTTGGTAATATCAAATACAGAACCCCATGTTATAATTTTGAGAGCCGTAACTCCAATTAGAAAACTTATTCAATTATAAACCCTATTTCAAAGCAATATATTCCAAATTCAAAAAGGCTTCGAATGGATGTTAGGGCTATATGGAAAGAGAATAGCAAATCTAATTCGGCGAGTGATATTATTATCGCCTTTGGCTATCTAGTATACAGGGTGTGCTAATGACTAACATTATGATTTGGTACATAGTTTAATTCGTAATATTACACGTTTTAATGGATTTATACTATTTGATAATTTCACTAAGCGGGCTATTAAAACTTAAGTTGCAACATAATTCAAGCAGTTTGTTTGTAGCTAAAATTTGTCTAAACAAACACAGCATTTTGTTTGCGAGATGGCGATGATTGTTTTTACTTTATGTAGGTACGAGTGTTTTGTTCAATTTAAGTAAAAAGCTGAGGGCGTTTATGGTTCGTAATATGAACCTCCCAGTCACACACAAAATCTTTAATTTTAATTAAAAAGTAACCAAGATAATAACAAGTTCATAATTTCCTGCAGTACTGAAATTTCATGCTTCATTAACTATTTATATAGCCATCTACATCCGGCTAGCGGTAAAGCTACTATTTCGCTCTATAAATCGCACTATAGTTAAGAGTCGCCAGGACGCTCGCGTTTCCATACAAACGTAGTTTAGCTCTCATTTTAAAACGACATGCTTTAGAATCACGAAATTTGGCATGGGCATTCTAGTAGTACAGATCTATGTCAGTAATTCGTTTTCGTTGCTAAAAATTGTAATACAAAGAAAATACAGCCAGATACAGATTTACATACAAAACTTATTTTTGCTATGTTTTCTTTGTGTTACAATTTTTAGCAACGAAAACGAATTACCGACATAGATCTGTACTGCTAGAATGCCCATGCCAAATTTCGTGGTTCTAAAGCATGTCGTTTTAAAATGAGAGCTAAACTACATTTGTATGGGGACGCGAGTTCACGCGAGCGTCCTGGCGACTCTTAAGGGGCTACTTTGAAAAATTATAGGTTTTTTCAAACGCTCTTTTGACTAAACGGGAAAAGGGACTGAATGTATTTTCGAATATATATATTATTAGACTATATACTCTTGTTTATGGCACAAGCCGAAACACGATTGCTGAAAGTTGCCTCGATAGAAAAAAAATCCGAAGTTGGGTCCTTTTTCCCCTTATTTTTCTTAGCTTACGTAAACTATAAGAGATTAAGCAATATAACTATGTAAAAAATATGGTATTCTGGTTTATCTAAAAAGTCACAGAAACAAAATTCGACAAAACTCTATAGATTTGCTTATTTATCGTAGTTTAGTCAAAAAGTCTGATCCTTAAGAGCACTGCATCTCTTTCTTTCGTGCACGGGAGCCATATAAACGTGTCTCTTACGGATGGGCGTGGCTTTTCCGAATCGAGGAACGGCCTTATTAGTGTAAAACACGTTAGATGATGATGATGTTTTTTCTGCATATATTGTACTACTTTTGTATGCACTAAGTTTACTTCGAATAAAACTTTTGATTATGATTATTTGGCGACTTAGTTGAAATTTTGCCCCAATTCGAGATTGTCCCCCTGTATGTACACTAGGTACCTTATATCTTTAGTTTAGGCAAATTACAATGCACAACCGCCGGTTACTAAGCTACTACCGGTTTTAAGTAACTACTTATGTAACACCCTGTATAGTGTATACTCGCCAGCGATTAGCGCAGCCATGTATGGATGGCCCGGAGGAATGTCATTACAGGGTGTGATGCGATGCACCATATTCGTAACTAAGTATAAGGCAGCTGTGCGACCGGAGGAGAGGAAGCGACTAGTAGTTCTAAATGAATGCCTTGGTATTGTAACACCCTGTATAGTCGCCAGTGATTAGCGCAGCCATGTATGGATAGCCCGGAGGAATGTCATTACAGGGTGTGATGCGATGCACCATATTCGTAACTAAGTATAAGGCAGCTGTGCGACCGGAGGAGAGGAAGCGACTAGTAGTTCTAAATGAATGCCTTGGTATTGTAACACCCTGTATAGTCGCCAGTGATTAGCGCAGCCATGTATGGATGGCCCGGAGGAATGTCATTACAGGGTGTGATGCGATGCACCATATTCGTAACTAAGTATAAGGCAGCTGTGCGACCGGAGGAGAGGAAGCGACTAGTAGTTCTAAATGAATTCCTTGGTATTGTAACACCCTGTATAGTCGCCAGTGATTAGCGCAGCCATTGTATGGATGGCCCGGAGGACTGTCATTTGAGTGTTTACAAGCTTTTTGAGTGTTTCAACCTTCTAACTTTCGTGTTCATACTAGCTGTTCCTGCGGCTTCGCCCGTGTGCATTTAAAAACTGTTACTACCTAGTTATAAATAATTTTATTTAATTTTGTGGCAGTAGTTCTTACGCATTTATATATGTATAGATTATTATGTATATAAGGAGAGTGTAGATAAAGGTCCTACAAAAATGACCATGGCCTACGTAGCTGGGGTAACTAAGCACGACCCCATGAAACCCATATTAAAATTATTTATATGTAAGTCAAAAACCACACCTACCACAGTACCCCCCAATCTTGAAGTCGGTTAATGAAATGGAACATGGCTCCTTTAAACTGATAGTACGCTGTCGGAAGCTTCAAACTCTTCGCAAATTACTTTCAGCAGTATTTCTTGTAGTCTTCTATAACTTGATCCCTTAGGGACGATATTTTTTTTACTTTTCAGTGGATTAAAGTACACACAAAAATGTTTATGTTTGATGACGTCATTCCAAAGCCTGATTTACAAATATTTTTGCTTGTCTTTTCCGACCACGGAACAATGGTGTTCCGAACCTTTGGAAGGCGTATGCGGAGCCGAAGCCAACGCGCAGAGGCCCTTTCGACAATTTAATGAAAAGTGAAAGGTACACTAAGCGGATGCTGCCCCTGCCCGAGTCATAGGACGCACGTAGAGACAGCACCCGCCATGGTGTAAGGACTATTAACAGTTAATGGAGTCTAAAATGTACTAGGCTATTGGGTGAAAAGTGTGGGCTAATTACTAGGCTATTGGGTGAAGAACCGGACGCCTGCCTAATAAAACGGTATCCAATTTTATTTCCGGCAGACGATGACTCGCCCTCCGCAAGATGGGCCCCCATAAAAAGCGACATCAAAGATGGCTCAAGGGCAACACCGGTGCGGGGGCTGGGGGTAGAGAGGTGTCACTGGACTTTAAACATATAGTCAACTCGCCACTTAGGTTTCCACATCTACCCTCGAGAACGCAGCTCTAGCGACCCCACTCTGGACAGCCGGTTAAGGCAAGCCAGAGGCGGAGGACCTGTCCCACCCATCCGACAGGACACCCCAGGGGCTCTCAGGTACGTGGAGTCGCTACTCTCCATCAGCTCGCCACAAGCTGCCCTGCGTTGTTTTTGCTTATTATTAGCTATACAGCCAACACCCACGGTGGATGTATATATTAGGTACGTAACTTTTTTTTTTTTTTTTTTTTATTTATCCAAAAATTCTTAATAACTAATTTTACATTTAAGCAACAGCGAGCGAAAACCGCGTACGGTTTATCTGCCGCCATTGTCGCTCGTTTACATTCCAATTTATAGGTAGGTACTATTATTGTAACATGTGACAAGGAAGTAGGTAGATTTACTTTACTTGAGTTGTACGAGTATGCGCACCATATGGGCGCGCACTGGTACTTTGCAACAACATAGTTTTTATAATGAGTTTGCACTTATGTGTATTATTGACTATACTTTGATTTATATCGTCAGGCCATGAGTTTAGCGTATAAGGTAGCATGAATTCCCATATTCTTTTCCCATAGGTATTATTGCATGATGGTAATACATATTTCGGTAAGTTAATATTTCTTAATTTTAATGACCTAGATCTAAGTTTCAAGTTAGGTAAGTTTCGGATTTCATCGCATACTAGCATCATTTTAAACTTATCATAGACGTTACTGCACTTGTGTAAGCAAGTTTATGTACATTATTGTACTAAATAGGGAAACTACTTAATTAGAAATAAAAAAAATTAAACAGACAGAGAATTAATTCCTTTCAGGAATCTCGTCCAAGCGGCCGATTTTTGACTTTCGAGCGCTCGAATAAAAATAAAAAATCTCGAAAATAATTGCACACAAAAGTTTGTCGCCATTATTTTTGCATGAAATTAAAAGTTAAATAATCATGATTTTAAATTATTAGAGGAAAGGCCAATTCGTAGGAGCTATCTTATTTTCGATGTTCGTAGGACCCAAAAGGTTTATACCAACAAGTGGTATCGTTGGAATCAGCATGAGCTACTGATTATGAAAATATCTCTTGTCACTTCATAAAGTGATGGAATGAGTTTTTATGACGCCACAAAGATGGCGCGCGACTTAGGGTTAGATTTTATCGATTATTTCAAAAACTATTTAGTCGATTTAAGCAAACAAGGTGTCATATGATTGATATTTTCATGCTTAATAAAATATGTAAATCTATCTTCAACCAAAAAGCTAAATAAAAGCCAAATTTATTTTTATTTACATTTCTAACACGCATTAATTTATATTATTAATTATGTTAAACTTTATTGCACAATAATAAAAAAATAAGTCCAAAAGGCGCACTTAATGCTTTGAGGCATTCTGTTCCAGTCAACCATAGGGCAAAATAAAAATTGCTATGATGTGTGCAGTAAGATAAAAGGATTGTGAAATTATTAGTCTCTCTCACGACCGTACTATCCTTTTCCCGTAACCATTCAAGCTATTTTCGACGCCCTCTAATTCAAGTATTCTGGTGTTTGGTGGTAGCTAGAAGTCTGAATTTTCAGTGAATAAGAAGTCATAACACAAGGAAGACATATTCTCAAAATCATTTAACTTATAATTTAAGAATGATTGCAAGTCAAAGTTCCTTAATTTTGTTACTGACTGACTATTATATGACAGATCATACGAATTCTAGCTCTACTAATCCACAAGCTCCAAATTTTGAATACATCTAGTATTAGAGCTATAAAGCCTCTGAAAATCTTAACATACTGCAATGTCAGCCGGGTTGCCTAGTTTTACAAACCTTACAAGTACATTGCAATCCCATATAAAGAACTGCAAAGTTACATTTTCAGTTGATAACATTTTGATCCTTTTTGTCCATAGTAGTTGATAGTAAAATAAAGGCAGTTTTAGGTGCCCATTAATACCTTTGGATGTGGGCATGCGTAGCGTACGGGTTCATGGGTGAGAATAGGTATAAGAATGTGCACGGCAAGATCGTGGGAGGAGAAAAGGGAGCCCTACTTACAAAAAGGAATGAGATCCCATTAAAAACATTACATGTGAAAAAAACACAAGACTGGCAATACTGTTCTTAGACCGCAAAAAGTATCGATATCTAAAGAAAACCAAGCAGGTGTCCTTAGAACTCAATCCCCACTGCAGTTTACTAACAACAGTTCATTGTGGCCGTTTCAATATTAGATGTCTATATTTTTATAATAAATAAAATGATTTCGCAGTTGCACAGGACAATTAAATAGAAACGCAATAAAGTCTATCTAACGATATCGGATTATGTACCTAATTTGCCCGACGATATACATATTTTCAGCTGTGCGAACGCCAGATCATTCTATTCCATACAACCTTTGGGTGCTCGACATAATGCAAAAGAATAATTCGTTCACTCCGAACTTCTCTGTTTGTATGTTAGTTGTTGGAACTCCTTAAATAAGTTAACCTTGATACTCATACTAGGCATGCCTATATCGCGGAGACCAATATCACATGTTATGACAATATATGCTATAACCGGTTGACAAATTAAAGATTTATTTTTTAAAGTATGATGTTGTCTACAACCAACACAATACATAAGTATACATATTACTTAAGCTAATTTATTATAACTATACTTAAGTAAAAGTGCATCAAATTAACTCTAAGCTTATTTTGATTATCACGAAGGACAATTTTTTTCTGATTTGGATAATATCTTCAGTTTATTCATAGGTTAAGCTGGCTAGCCATTGCTTTTGCTTTTGTAGTGACTTGTTTGGCTTTAAAAACGGGTTTATCTTTAATGTTTAATTGTCTAGTCATGGAATTATAAACAAAACCAGATATATACGGTTCAAATCGTTTTGCAAGGGCAGTATTCACGGAGAGAACCTGTGTTCGATACACTCTTCGTTTCAAGTATTTGCTTGTGCTTATCGACAACAATTTTGAGTAGGTAAATTGACGAACCGTCAACACTTCGGACTTTTTATATAGTAAAAGTGTGGAATACCGGAAGGGTTTCTTTAATATTGTTTTAAGGACAGCATGCTGTGTTCTTTCGGCCTCGATAATAACTGTTTTACAAGAGCTGCCCCAACAGCGTAAACAGTATGTTAAAAACACACTGTAAAATACACTACTTAATGATAAAATGAATAATGATAAGGCTAAATAAAGGTAAAGATTATTACATATAGGGACACATATACTACATATACATATATATTAGCTACAAATATTTCTTTACAATGTGTAGAGTTAGAAATTAGGACTTAAATATGAGACTAATAATTACACAATCCTTTTATCTCACTGCACACACCATAGCAAATTTCTGTATCGCCCTATGGTTGACTGGAACAGAATGCCTTAAAGCATTAAGTGCGCCTTTTGGACTCATTATTTATTATTGTGCAATAAAGTTTAACATAATTAATAATGTAAATGAATGCGTGTTAGAAATTTAAATAATAATAAATTTGGCTTTTATTTAACTTTTTGGTTGAAGGTAGACTTACATATTTTATTAAGCATGAAAATATTAATCGTATGACACCTTGTTTGCTTAAATTGGCTAAATAGTTTTTGAAATAATCGACAAAATCTAACCCTTAGTCGCGCGCCATCTTTGGTATAAACCTTTTCAGTCCTACGAAGAATTCTCCCCTTCAACTTGGCCACCCCACTATACTATCGATGTTATTTTTAAAACATCATTTCATCGTTTTTTTTCAGACTTAAAGTTATTCAGTCAGTCAGTTTTTTTATTTTCGACGTATAATAGTAGTTTATGTAACTGTTACGTAATAGGGGTCCTTAAAACACGAGTGTGGTTTTATGAAACGAACGAAGTGAGTTTCATAATAAGATCACACGAGTGCTTTAAGGTCTAATTACGTACAGTTGCGTACACTGCTTTATCTACACATATTATAAACCCGAAATGATGATTGAATGACTGCCATTGCACGGATTGCACCGCCATCGCCATGGCCAACTCGATTGTGCTGGCGGTCGGAGGGGCGCGTGCCGGCGGGCGGGGCCCATCCCGGATGTTTATAATGAAATCGAATTTTTGATTATTATTAGATAATAATAACATCGTTACAGATAAGACATTTGTTCTAACTACTACTAACAAAACAATCTATCTTTATGGTGGTTATAACGTGCGGTTTTTGAACGCATCATGGAGGGATTGGAGGGTTTATAATATGGGTTTAGATAAAACGTTTTAATATGGCTGGTCTAACTTATAATAAGTATACATAATTCTGGTTCTAGGTTACTATGATGCGTTTTTGCGAACAGTATAGAATCGCTAAGGATTCCATTTCCCGGGACATCCCACAGTCAGCAAAAACGTCTCCTTAATGTCATGAAATTACTTACGATCGTGAAATTTTGACGCTGCCCGTACTATTTCGTGGTGAAGTATATTTAAGTATTCAATTCTGAGGTTTTCAATGAATAATTTTGATAGAAAATTGCAAAGTAGATTTTACTTTTTATAGTAATGTAAACATAGGTATACATTAGACCACATTTAAAACATAGGCTTATTATGCTGCATATACCTAATACCTATAGACTACTTTAAAGTGATTTTAGCAATTTTTAACGTAGTAGTCTTTGTAGGAAAAAAATGCTAGAAACCATAAATTAAAACGAAAATTTTAGTGTTCATTAAAAATTTTGAAATTATTTTGTGAGTTTTCGTGGTCTAAAACGCGTGTCGTACATAAATATTTCATTACTACGTATTAACATTAAAGAAATCAGCCACACCAGGCCTGATTTGATTCAATAAAATATGTACTTAATTTGAGTAAAAACTTATGGAGCACGTGGATATAAAATCAATTTCTATATGTGTTAATATGTTGATTGTCATCAGCGTCGGACCGTAGGCTAGCCAAATCTCCTAATCAAGACGAGTAATCTATTCAGGAATCAATTTGTACTCGCAAATTATAATTACACAACTGTGTACAGTCCGATGTAGCGAGAACCATAGACTAACGTAGCAGAATAGACACGATAATGTTTTTTTTAAGAGTCGCCAGGACGCTCGCGTGAACTCGCGTCCCCATACAAACGTAGTTTAGCTCTCATTTTAAAACGACATGCTTTAGAACCACGAAATTTGGCATGGGCATTCTAGCAATACAGATCTATGTTGGTAATTCGTTTTCGTTGCTAAAAATTGTAACACAAAGAAAATATAGCAAAAATAAGTTTTGTATGTAAATCTGTATCTGGCTGTATTTTCTTTGTATTACAATTTTTAGCAACGAAAATGAATTACCGACATAGATCTGTACTACTAGAATGCCCATGCCAAAGTTCGTGGTTCTAAAGCATGTCGTTTTAAAATGAGAGTAAAACTACGTTTGTATGGGAACGCGAGCGTCCTGGCGACTCTTAATAACATACGAGCAAACAAGCTGCTGGATGGGAAGCGGCTATTGTCGCCTATGGACATAAACATAAGCAACATCAAAAGAGACAGGTATGCGTTGAGGATCTTTGTGTTTTTTTGTTGGAAAATAAATCAAAATTATATAATTTGAAAGAAAAAAGAACTGATTACCTTTAGCCTACTCCAACTTTTCAATAGCAAATGCCTGAGCTACTTTAAAAATACTCAAATTACTATAGGTGCCTATACAATTTGAATGGTTCCCTCGATTTGTCTGGGATCCCATCATGAAATCCTGACCTAATGACAATGGGAGCAACAGTTAAGACTTTCAAAAAAAAAATAGAAATAGTGGTAGCTGTTTTTAAATACCTATCGAATATACATAAAAAAAGCAGAAACAAAGATCCCGATTAAATGGGAACCTTCTTCTTCATAATCTTAAAATCGGTATTATAAAACAGTCAAGAACAGGTCATTTTGTGGATCTAGTCATTTTGATACGAACTCGTGATACCTTGGGGCTGACAGACAAACGTAGACAGTTAAAAATTAAACCAAGGAATGTTAAACATCAATACATATTATTATTTCAATTACCGTAAAGCTTCCAAAATTATTTCAACCAAGTCTGTAACGGGTTGATTTTCACGCTGAAGTCGAAATTTGGTGAAGTTAAAATCACACTTAGGACCGGTTACACCAAACCGTCTGTTAACGTAAACGTCATCGTTAAAAAAATCTTGTATGAAAAGATTGACAGTTTTCCATAGAAACCCAACCCATAGGTTGACAGCTCCGTCGCTATATTTAAGGCCGTTCCTTGATTCGGACAAGCCACGCCCATCCGTTAGAGACACGTTTATTGTTTATGGCTCCCGTGCACGAAAGAAAGATTTGCAGCGCTCTTAAGGATCAGACTTTTTGACTAAACTACGATAAATAAGCGAATCTATAAAGTATTGTCTAATTTTGTTTCTGTGACTTTTTAGATGAACCAGAATACCATATTTTTTACATAGTTATATTGCTTAATCTCTTATAGTTTACGTAAGCTAAGAAAAATAAGGGGAAAAAGGACCCAACTTCGGATTTTTTTTCTATCGAGGCAACTTTCAGCAATCGTGTTTCGGCTTGTGCCATAAACAAGAGTATATAGTCTAACTAGCAGTTGCCCGCGGCTTCGCCCGCGTACATTATGATTAATGCAGATTTCTACTCTTGAATAAAAGTTTTTCCCCGCGACTTCCTTTGCGTAGAATTAGTAATTGACCCCCTTTTTTACCCTCTTAGGGAATGACTTCTGGGATAACTATTATGTATCCATCCCCAGAACTCAAACTATCTCTATACCAAATCTTCTAAATAGGTTCAGCGGTTATCAATTCCCCATATAAACTTTCAACCCCCTTTTCACCTCTTGAAGGGTTGATTTTCGGGATAAAACTATCCTATGTCGTTTTCCGAGACTCAAACTATCTCTATACCAAGTTTCACCTAAATCGGTTCAACTGAAAGTAATTCTCTATAAAACTTCCAACCCCTTTGCTATGCACCCCCGTAAGCTTTGTTTTTCGGGATAAATACAATTTTGCCCCTTCCCGGGACCCAAACTATCTCCATACCAAGTTTCATCTAAATCGGTTCAACATTTAAAAATGCCCCATACAAACTTTTAACCCCCATTTCTCCACTTTAAGTAACGATTTAAGGAAATTAAAAAAAAAACACGCAAGTACGGGTCTTACTTGCGCCTCAAAGGTTTCGTACGAACAACTTTTTTATTACATTTTTGAAAAAAGACGCTTTCAGCATGATTTCATGAGAATTAATAGGGCGGCTGAGTGCGAATCGGACACGTACCCCGATTTTTTTTTGTCTTAAGTCGGACTGGTGCTTGACTGCACTCTTATTAGTTTTCCTGTAATTTATACGTAAATAACTATTATATCTGTAATTTTTGCAAAATTTTCTGTCGAACAGTTTCCGATATTGATTAATTTACACCTTTTTTTTAATAACTTCAAAGTTATGTACGTTAAAATTATACTAATTAGAGATCCTCACATTAAGCCCTTTTATTTGATACGCCACACGATAAAGTTATTTGTTTTTTGAGTTTTCATTTACCTACCCACAAATCCCCCCCCCCCCCCTAATGTTTAAAATTCATAAATTGGCGTTACATGCCTGCCTTTGGGTCATTGACTTACAAACAAAGTCGCACCATAAGGGGTCCTTTTCTACCATTTTGGTACGAAACCCTAAAAACATCCCTTTCGCTTCCCGGGACTCTCTATACTAAGTTTTATCAAAATCGGTTCAGCTGTTAAAAATTCCCCATTCAAACCTCCAACGCCATTTCATCCCCTTAACCTTTGGGTTAATTTTCGAAATAAAAACTATTTATATGTCCGTTCTCGGGACTTAAATTATCTCTGTACAAAATTTCATTTAAATCGTTCACGTTTAAAAATTCTCCATGCAAATTTGCAACCCCCGTTTCACCCTTAACCTTTAGAGCTGATTTTCGAGGTAAAAACATTTTATGTTCCTTCTCGGGACTCAAACTATCTGTATGCTAATTAGCATTAAGTTTCATCTAAATCGGTCCAGGTGTTAAAAATTTCCTGATCAAAATTCCAATCCCTTTTTCCTTCAAGGGATGATTTTCGGAACGAAAACAACCCTTAGTCATTTGCAGGGATTCACACTTACTATATACCAAGTTTCGTCTAAATCGGTTCAACGGTTTAAAATTCCCTATAAAAACCTGCAACCCCCGTTTCACCCTTAACTTTTTTACCTTTAAGGGTAGTTTTCGCGAAAAATTACTATTATTTTTCCTCTCCGGGCCTCAAACTATCTGTATACCAAGTTTCATCTAAATCGGTTCAGCTATGAAAAAATCCTATATAAACTACCAACCCTCTTTTCACCCCTTTACGGGTTAATTTATTCAATGAAAATAACCCATAGTCGTTTCCCGGGATTCAAACTATCTATTATATCAAGTTTCATTTAAATCGGTTCAACGGTTAAACATTCTCTATACAACCTTCCAATCCCCTTTTCACCCCCTTAAGAGCTGATTTTCGGTATAGAAACTACCCTATGTCCTTTCCCGGAGGTAAAATTATTTCTTTAACAAAAAATTCGAAATTGATGCCATTTTCGTACTTAATTAACGTCCCAAAATACCATAAATCGACTCCCATATTGATATTTAGTAATTTCAACCCTATCGCACCCCAACAGGGGGATGAAATTTCACGCCCGCCACGTTGTATCATAAAATCATTGGTGTTTTCGTAATCAGCGACCCGATAAACCATAGAAAAGATACCCATGTTGATTTTCAGACTTTGTCACCCCCATTTCCCCCTTTATGGGGTTGAATTTTCAAAAAACCTGAAACACGTGTGTTTACATATTTATTGTTAGGAATACTCCTGTGAAGTTTCAAATAAAACAGTCTAACTAATCTTGTTTCTCTATACAAACTTTGGACCCCCATTTCACCCCCTGGGGGATGATATGTTACACCTGCCACGTTGTATAATAAAATGGTTGTTGTTTTCGTAATCAGCGACCCGATAAACCATAGGAACGATACCCATATTGATTTTCAGACTTTTTCACCCCTATTTCCCCCTTTAAGGAGTTAAATTTTCAAAAAAGCTGAAACACGTGTTTACTCATTTATTGTTAGGAATACTCCGGTGAAGTTTCAAATAAAATAGTCTAACTAATCTTGTTTCCCTATACAAACTTTGGACCCCCATTTCACCCCCTGGAGGATGATATTTTACACCTGCCACGTTGTATGATAATATGGTTGTTGTTTTCGTAATCAGCGACCCGATAAACCATAGGAACGATACCCATATTGATTTTCAGACTTTTTCACCCCTATTTCCCCCTTTAAGGAGTTAAATTTTCAAAAAAGCTGAAACACGTGTTTACTCATTTATTGTTAGGAATACTCCGGTGAAGTTTCAAATAAAATAGTCTAACTAATCTTGTTTCCCTATACAAACTTTGGACCCCCATTTCACCCCCTGGGGGATGATATTTTACACCTGCCACGTTGTATGATAATATGGTTGTTGTTTTCGTAATCAGCGACCCGATAAACCATAGGAACGATACCCATATTGATTTTCAGACTTTTTCACCCCCATTTCCTCCTTTAAGGAGTTAAATTTTCAAAAAAGCTGAAACACGTGTTTACTCATTTATTGTTAGGAATACTCCGGTGAAGTTTCAAATAAAATAGTCTAACAAATCTTGTTTCCCCATACAAACTTTGGACCCCCATTTCACCCCCTTACGGGGTGAATTTTGAAAAATCCTTTCTTAGTGCACCCCTAGACCTTATAAGGGACCTACATGCCAAATTTGGAAACTCTAGACCCAGCGGTTTAGGCTGTGCGTTGATATGTCAGTCAGTCAGTCAGTCAGTCAGTCAGTCAGTCAGTCAGTTTCTTCTTTTATATATTTAGATAATATATATTCGAAATTAAATTCAGTCCCTTTTCCCGTTTAGTCAATTTGAAAAAACATATAATTTTTCAAAGTAGCCCCTTAACGTTCATGAGTCCGTTAATTGTGCGTGGTGCCACCCACCCTTATTATTATAAGTGTAAATATGTGAATTTGTGAGCCTCCTGTCATCGTAAGTAGCTCATGAAAATAAGAAATGAAGTTATAAGGCTAATAAAAATGCATGAGTATAAATATCAGTCCCTGCCCAGTCCGCATCTCCAACCACACTACTCTAACTAGGAATTCAAGGTATCAATTACTATGAGCCGCATTTAGGTAAATTATGACCCATTACGGGTAATTGGGGCCGGGATTATGTTGCTCACTCCATGCCAATGTTATTGTGTATGTCGATGACATTTACAATACTGTAGACTGTCGGTAGTGACCCTGCCTACGAAGCAGGGGGACGTGGGATCGAATCCTGGCCGTGGCAATTATTTGTGTTTATCTTTTTTTTTTTAAACCTGAGTTATAGGCTGTGATTATTAAACCAACCGGATGCGAGACGCACTCTCATTGATATCGGAAAAGTCTGCCGTTTTTTGCGGGGGAGGTTAACGTCAAATGTATGCGAAACGTCAAAATAGCCACGTCAAATAAACGTCAGTCCATACAATGAGTATGCACTGGTCATACTCATTCGGCAGAGGGGAACGCCTGTCAATGGCTACTCCGCTTGGTTTAAAGCTCTAAGGTTATAGGTATTTTATATCGTCGTCTAGTACCCATAACACAAGCCCTTATGAGCTTTACTGTGGGACTAAGTTGATTTGTGTAAGATTGTTCCATTATATGTATTTATTTATTTAAGCTCCAGAGCTCCACCTATACCTTCGACGGCTTCGACCGCTTGTTTTACTATTGAATTCGTTATACCTCTAAAGGATTAATTTCAAAATTCCATTCATAATGGATAATCGCAGTCCATCCCGCGGCTTCGTAATTATAGTGTCGTAAAACCTTGTTTTTACTCCCAAAATTTTCATTTAAAAAGTTCAATTTTAGTCGACTGCATTTATGATATACAATCATGAAGGTTACTATCGCGTCTTCTATTTATTTTTATATCTGTTGGATTTAGAAAAATAAATTCATCTAATGGGGTTGGCAAATGTCAACGGTTTGGCCAGATGGCGCCAGCATAGCCGGTACCTGTGACTAGTATTGTTGTATGGGATTTGGCTTAAACACTAGCCCATCCAGGTCAGAAAATTTCAAAAAAAAAACAAGAATTTGACACAATTGGTAGGACTGACAGGTACCAGCTATGCTGGCGCCATCTGTAAAAACTTTCGACCGGCCAATCCCATTGAGATAATTACTTTAGATAACGTAAGCACAATCAGGCTAAACAATAATGTATCGTATGTGCAAAAGTCTTTCCGCAGCCTTTTCTAAAGAGTATTTTCAACGCCCAGCGACATTAGTAACGGCGAGTTAAGAAATCGAAGCTGACAACAACAAGCTCTGGCTAGGGGGCAAACAGGACACACTCTTCACTAGAGTTCCACTAGCGCGAAAATCTGTGAGTCTTCATCATGAAGGCGACCACGGTTGATTCCTAAGCGAAGACTAACCAAGTCTTGAAGATCACTTGTAATCATGCGACCAACTAGACAATTACATCAGTCAGTCACTGGCCTTTGCGTCTATTACAGACGATTTAAACATGAACACTGTGGAGACAACGCCTTTGGTGGCTATAAAGACCGATACGGGAACGACACGATTTTGACACACGAAAAGTTGACGTCAGAAGCCCCAGCATCGGTATGCTGCCTGCGCAACCTCCTTCCAGCCAATGATTCGAACCAGGTCTCATCACATAACCTTCTGCCTTCCACAATACCTGCACGCCATCCATCTCTGTCATCCGCGAGCGTGAAGACAATTACATAGGTAACTACATTTCCGTGCCGACTCTAAGTTTGGCTCAGGCTACCAAGTATAAAAAATACATAAATTTTCACCATGTATTGCCCTAGATAGGCCGAATCCTGGTACTCGATGATGATAAGGTAGGGTTGCATACGACCTACTCTTAGTCTTTTTAGAAATAATTAGTTAGGTTGTGGTATTAATATAATGAACACGCTTGTGTAACAGAAGGTAGCATAAAATCGCTCGCCGTCTATTAGTCTCAATAGTGTGTTTTTTTCGAGCTGATCCTAGTCAGAACGCAATATGCCCAAAGAATTTGAGGATATTTTCGAAACCCATATCCTCAAACTCATAACTAGGCGGTTTTAAACGCGCGGTTCCTAACCAACTGAATAGGCCATCCTCCCTCTCAACTAGCCAGAGAGAAATCTGTCGTTGTCTCCGTCTCACAACAACAAATTGGTTTAAGAGCCGTAAGAAATAAAGTTTCCAATTTCTTACTGTGAAATTCCCTCTATTTGGCTCGGGAAGGGAATTGATGAAGATGTACGTGCTCCGAGGGTTGTCGATTTGAATCTGCGACTATTGGAAATAGTTTTATGGGGAATTATATCTCGGTAAAAATTTTATAGCCAATATTTGAATCAAGGCCTGCGTTTCACCCGAGATGAGCGAGGATAAATAAATAAATAAAGAACAATCTTACAAAAATCTTATAATAGATAGATATAGATAAATACTTAAATACATAGAAAACATCCATAACTCAGGAACAAATATCCGTGATAAACACACAAATAAATGCCCTGACCAGGATTTCAACCCGGGACCTCCTGCTTCATAGGTAGGGTCACTACCAACTAGGCTAGGAGGACGTTTACAGTCCGTGAGCTCTAAAAAGAACCTTCGGGTTTTAGAAAGAGACGTCGGGTATCAATCAACATTGACACATGAAAAGGCAGAACAGCAATATTACCTTCGTGTGTCATCGTCGATTCCCGAAGGTTCTTCTTAAAGCTCACGCACTGTACGACGTACGTAAGATACGTTGCGAGAACAGTGTTTTAAGAATCATGAGAATCCTTTATCTATTCTCGCACAGAGCAGCTCTAGCATTGATTCTTATCTCAATACATAATTATTCTCAATACATGATAGGATTATTCTCAATACATTCCTCCGCATCCTAGCTCATCTCTGGTGGAATGGCAGCCTTACGGATGACGGATAGACGGCTTGCATAATGTTTTCAAAATTGTATATTATGTATATTGACACAATATGTCGTTAGGTAATCCCTTCGACTGACTAGAATCGTCTTCTGCGTAAAGGTCATTAAAAACTTACAACTCCATGTCCCTTAGGGGTTGAGTTATTTAACTTAGTACAACTCTATATTATTTGAAGAACTCCAAATTTCAATTATTTTAACATTTTAGACTGGGCATTGAAATTTGGAATAAGTACATATTCTTCAGTTATTGAGCTCCACTAAAAAAAATATTTGATTTGAAAACGAAGTTAAAAAATAAACAAGTTTTACGTAATAAAAATTGCAGGACAATGCTCCCTAGCTATAATACCCGTACTTGTTATAAATTATTTATTTATTTATCGTATGATTATCTATTAAATAATTATAAATAAAAAAAAAATTAAACCCCCGAAAAGACTGAGCCAACCATGTCTATGATTACTCGCTAGAAAAACTGCTTTCACATAAATAAATCATTTAAATCGGTACCTGTTTTACCGCTAAATATGCTACCACAGACGGTACACATACAGGCACATATCGTTCCAACTTAAAATAACCCTCTTTTTGCATCAATGTTAATAAAATTCGACCTCATCTTCTAAATCTAACTTTATCTCGCTCCTGTGAACCATAAACTACATAGAAATCCGGGTTCAGAGCATGGAAGTATAAATAACTGTGTGATACGAGTAACTACTGTTTGCACCTAAGTTTTACATTTTTATTCCTCACCGCATTATCTTTAGGTACACGGAAAAAATAGTGTGTTAGCAAAGTACCAATTTGGCTCGGTTAAAATATTTTTGGTTATATACAACCAAGTCTTATTTAAATCACGCAATTAAGCTTTGTTAATTACAAACAAGCAATTATTGCTAACTATTCTTGGTTATTTTTACCAAGCACTTATTTAAATCCAAATAAGTGTCCTAGTAAATATAACCCTTCCCTGATTCCCTTATTTATTTTTAACTAATTTAATGGTGTAGTTTCACATACGTAAGTTAGCCAAGTTGACTTCTTTGATTTAAGCAACGAACTTTGCAGGCTCCATGCGAAGCGAGTCACTCGGTTGTAAATAGCAAAAACTTATTTATTTCTAGCCGTTTCATTTTCTCAGTGTACAGACAGCGTCAAAAGTTTTATTGTATACTCTTACAAATCTAAATAAATGTTTAATTCAACTTTGTGATTTGATTTTCTTAAGGTAAACTTACGAATTCTTGCCACTGTCCTAATACATGTCGTATTTAAATTTAAGTCAATAACTATAATGACAACGGTGTGTCAACCATTGGGTAGTTAAGTATTGAGCACGAAGACATTTACCTTTCATTATATTAATATCTGGCTGGCTCTGCCTTTTAGCGTGTTAAAAAAAAACAAATAAACAAAAACAAACAAAGTGTTTTAACAAAAAAATTAAAAACAAAGTTCCTTTAAATAAAGGTGTCGAGTAGTTAAATAAATTTTTCTTTACTTTTATACCCATTGTCATGCCCAAGGCAAAGGTAGGCCAAAAAGGCCGCTAATATAAGGTTTTCTGTAGGGGCTAGGTCGATCTATGTAAGATTGTGCCCAAATATTTATACCTTGTCCGGAAATAGAAGTGTCGTGGTTTATATCGGAGCTCATACACATTCTGCGACACTTATATTTCCGGTCAAACTCTATTGACTATCTTTCCACCTATAATTATTTTCCGTACCCTACTCTGGACACATACCGTCCGTATAATTTGACGATAACTAACTGCCGGACGCATAATACTTCCATATCTGAATAACTTGGGAATGTTCCTGGCGTTGTGGTGCCACTGCTTAAGTATTTATGACCACAGCTATGCCATAATGATGTTTTACCTGGTATACATAGACTTTAATGAAAATTCCATGAAAATTTTCTCTTCAGCGGTGCCATATTGACTATCGGTACATCGAAGTGTTGAAGTGTTTGTATAGTAACGCCACCATGTCGGTCCGAGTACAGGAGCAGAGTACGAGGGCGATTCCATTGCGAAGAGGTGTAAGACAGGGAGACGTTATCTGTCCGAAACTGTTTACTGCCGTAATGGAAGACGCCTTCAAGCTCCTGAAATGGCAAGGACTTGGCATCAACATCAATGGCGAATAGATCACTCACCTTCGGTTTGCCGACGATATTGTAGTCATGGCAAAGTCGATGGAGGAACTCAGCATGATGCTCGATGACCTCAACCGAGTTTCACAACAGGTGGGCTTGAAAATGAACATGGATAAGACGAAACTTATGTCAAATTCCAGGGTTGTGCCCACCCCAGTCTCTGTTGGGAACTCGGTACTCGAAGCTGTTGACTCGTACATCTACCTAGGACAAGTAGTCCATTTAGGTAGGTCCAACTTCAAAAAAGAGGTCAACCGCCGAATTCAACTCGGTTGGGCAGCGTTCGGGAAACTACGTAAAGTCTTTCCGTCCGACATACCTCAGTGCTTCAAGACGAAAGTCTTTAACCAATGTGTATTACCAGTGATGACTTACGGCTCCGAAACGTGGTCTTTCACTATTGGCCTCATCACAAAGTTCAAAGTCGCTCAACGAGCTATGAAGAGGGCTATGCTCGGAGTTTCTCTACGTGATCGAATCAGAAATGAGGAGATCCGTAGACGAACTAAAGTTACTGACATAGCCCACAGGATTAGCAAGCTGAAGTGGCAATGGGCAGGCCACATTGCACGCACAGCAGATGGCCGATGGGGTCGAAAAGTGCTCGAGTGGAGACGACGGACTAGCAAGCGCAGCGTAGGACGTCCACTCACAAGATGGACAGACGACCTTATAAAGGTCGCCGGAAGACGCTGGATGCAAGTCGCTTCCGACCGATACTTATGGAGATCCAAAGGGGAGGCCTATTTTCAGCAGTGGACGTCTTATGGCTGAGATGATGATGATGATGAAAGTTAAGTTGGACCGCAGACAAATTTGATAATGACCCAAAAATTACAACTGAATCTCAGTTATTACGTTAACGTGTTCAAAATGGTCACTGAATTGCATCTGCGGTTAATAAATAATACCTAAAATCAATTATTCTTATAGTATATATTTACTACAAAAATCGGTTACCCTTTTTATGTTAAAAGCCTCATCACTATTAGACCGTTGAAAACAAATTGAAAGTTGTCACTAAAGTAAATAAAAGGGACATTTACCCTAGCCATCTGCGTCCACAGGGAGCATGTGTGTAATTTCTTTCACAACGAATTCAAATCAATCCCTTTTGGCGACAATCAAGGACCAAAATAATAGATGGACTGATAATGACACAAAATGCCATTCCTCCGAAATTCAGTGTATTTAAGTCTACACTGAATTTCGGCTAATCTGGAACAGAGCCCTGAGAAGTATCATCACCTTAGAGAAAAAAAGAAAATGGCAGTTATAGGGACTGCCGATAGAAGTGAAAACTTTTAGTATTAAAACTTGAAATTTTATAATGTTTGAATTATAATTATCAACATCAATCTGGTCTTCTCCGAGCACCATATAATAAATAAATAAATAAATAAATATTATGGGACAATCTTACACAAATCAACCCAGTCCCACAGTAAGCTCAATAAGGCTTGTGTTGTGGGTACTAGGCGACGATATATATAATAGATAGATATAGATAAATACTTAAATACATAGAAAACATCCATAACTCAGGAACAAGTATCTGTGATAAACACACAAATAAATGCCCTGACCAGGATTCGAACCCGGGACCTCCTGCTTCATAGGAAGGGTCACTACCAACTTGGCTAGGAGGCCGTATATATTAAAAGCATAAGAGAAAAATACTTCTTACAAAATTAATCTTTATTTGACTGTATCAAATCGCCGCAATATGTATAAAACTGAGACCTACTGCGTTCGTGAATTTCGTTGAGCGATGTATTTCGCTAATGCGTTCGGCTGAATAGGGGATATTACTGCAATGTACTGCCGCCAGCGTGCAGCACTAGCACATCGGTAAACCATATGACATACATAATGTACGTCACGTCATTTAGGCGATCCACACGGGCCGAGCAGCCTCGTGAAGCAACTCAGGCTCGCACATTTGCCGGCCGGGCTGCTTCGTGCGGCAATAGGGGATATTACTGCAATGTTCTGCCACCAGAGTGCAGCACTAGCACACCGGTAAACCATAGTTATATGAGTTCTTAATACATACTAGGCCTTAAACAGTTTTTTACAAGGTTTCATTGATAATTTATAACGAATAAATATGTCATTTGTGCACCAAGGCGGTTTGTTTACAGAGGGCCTATCGTGAAACGAAAGAATCGAAATTTTGACATCTGCCTCTCTATCGCTCGAATATGTAGGAATGACAGAGTACCAGGTAACGAAATTTTTATTTTCGTGTTTCGCGGTAGGCCCTCTGGTTGTGCTAGTGCCGCCCCCTACGCAGAGTTTTGCGTAATATTCCCTATACGAACGATACGATTTTGTATAGATACGGTCCAGGTATTTATGGTCCTTGTCGACGATTAATTAAATGAGGCCCAATCGTGTCACCGGGAGTGCCTGAGGGTACTATACTGGGGCCTTATTTACATATTTTAGGTTTCCGATTTCAGAGCAAGTACAGTCGCCATCAAATATATCGGAGCGGCCACGTTACTCAAAAATATCTGAACAAGCACCTTAACGCCTTGACAACAACGGCGTTGCTCAGATATTTGTGACCACCTCGGCCGCTCCGATATATCTGATGGCGACTGTACCAGAAGGGTTACATTTTAGAATTATTGTCGTCGCAATTATTTTTCATCTGTCATGCTTTGAAAGTGAGTATCTATTAATGGATGGAAAGTTAACAAAAAAATAAAACTTTATGGAACAATCTTACACAAATCGACCTCGTCTCACAGTAAGCTCAAAAAGGCTTGTGTTATAGGTACAGTCGCCATCAAATATATCGGAGCGGTCAGGGTACTCAAAAATATCTGAACAAGCACTTTATCGCCTTGACAATAGAGGCGTTGTTCAGATATTTGTGACCACCTTGGCTGCTCCGATATATCTGATGGCGACTGTACCAGGCGACTACATTTTCGTAGACCACGAGTTCGATTTTTGAATCTCACCGGGTGACTTATTTCGTACTAAATAGTCACCGGCTGCATACAAAAAAAGGCACCGGTGAGATTCAAAAATCGAACTCCAGGTGTAAATAAAATCCTGTCAAGATCTTTCTCAAACCGCATTTGCTTAACTACTTCTGCTGCTGACTGTACAGGCGCCATCAAATATATCGGAGCGGCCAGGGTACTCAAAAATATCTGAACATGCACTTTATCGCCTTGACAATAGAGGTGTTGTTCAGGTATTTGTGACTGTACTAAAACATGCCTATTATGGAAAAGCGACCAAAGTTTTATTTTAACATGAAAAAGAAATATGATATTATCGAGGTACCTTTTACTTTTAAAGGCGGAAGTTAAAGTACCTTGTCTAATTAAACGTTGTTCAAGGGACAAAGTTAATTTACCTGGAGCGTTATTCTAACTTGTATAATATTGATTTGTCATGGATTTTTAATCAAGATTGAAACAAAATCAAATCAAAATATTTTTATTTCGGATAAATATCCATATCGGGTTAGTTACAGTAAAAATAAATTAATACTTACATCAATGTTAGTAGAGAACTTAACTTATTTATCTACCTAAACATTAAACAGATAGCAACGCTCCAGGTTAAGATGGTGTGACAGATCACTACTATTTAATATACTTTACTAATGTCCTGATCTGTACCACCCAGTGACAGAAGATTGGACAGCTGTACCTATCCGTTAACACCTTCAAAATGCTGTTCTGACTTTTCCTGACCCGGTCCATCAACGACGCATTTTTTTATTATGGTCGCGTGGAGCCCGGCCGGCCGTACGAGGAGCGGTAATATAATTTTGGTTGTGTCATCAAAATGTGATTCTGAAAAATATCACTACACACGTTTGACGAATCTTATTGACGCTAAGCAATACCGTTTTGACATCTACTTACAGGTTCTTGATTACCAATTGATAGCAAGAAAAAGATTAAGTAAATAAGCAATTCTGCTTTTGACAGGCTCAATATCCAATTGAAATCAAACTTATGTCAAATTATTTACTTCGAACAGGCCGGGCCTTTAATAACTACCAATAAAAATATTTAAAAAGGCCCGTAATAAACTGAAAACAAATCTTTTGGCAATAAATTTGATTCATTAAACAATTTTAATTTGCAGTAATTCATCGGCGTTTAGGGTCCCCCGCGAGAGGTCAAGGCATAAGCGGTAGCGGGAGCGATTTCTATACATGCTTTATCCCGTGCCAGACGACATACTTATAACAAGCCCTTCCGACAGAGCGACCTTGATCGGGACCGACCGTGTAGACAGTTGTTGCCAACAAAATTGTATGAACCAGGAACCAAGGTCAGGGTGGCCTTGGACCGTCGGCAGCCTTGTTGGGAACCGTCTAGTTGAGGTTTTAGATTAAATAAATAACGGTCGATTTCTTTTTTTCTCAGTATCTTAATTTTTTTTTCAGCCATATCGGGAATACGGTAAATAATTAAATAAGTTTTACAATAGCTGTTACGGTTGTTAATTAAAAACTCGTGGGGTTCTGTAGGGTAGCACGTCAGCCAGCCATGGACATAGAATCTACCCTATTGTTAGGAAAATAAGAACGTGTCAAGATAATTTTGAATACCGTTTAACTATTGCGGCTACCTTATGCATTTTAATGATGATTACGAGTATTACACCTCAAGTAAAAAATAAACTGAAAATTTCAACTGTCGAACTATCACGTTTCATACAGCCTGGTGAATTACGGACGGACGGACATCAGGGTCTTAGTAAAAAGGACCCGTTTTTACTCTTTGGGTGCGAGACCTTAAAAAGTATGTGATTTTGTACAAACACACTTGAAATTCAATCTCGCTATCGCTTATCCCTCGCACCCAAAAATAATAGAGCTTTAAGTTACGTCATCGGAATATTAATTATCTCCCGGAAGATGAACGGACGGTCAGCCAGACACGCTGAATCCAAATTGGGACATTACTACATCACTATTTCATATCGCAAATAAAGAATTCTCATTTTCTGACGGCATTTCAAGGATTCGCGCTGTAACGTTCCGCGTCTTACTAAAGTATAAAGTAAGTACTTAGTTTATTTTGAATAGAAAACATCACGTGACCTCCGAGTCACGTAACGCTATAGAGAGCTTTTTGTAACAAGTCGTTACCAAGTATTTTTGTAAAAATATCTTATCTTTTCCTCGGGTGTCCTTGTTTTCTGTACCGGTTGTACAGGCACAATTATGACGTTTTGTCCATGTTTTGTAGTCTATTGTGCAAATACGTATATGCCCTGCCGCTTATAATTAACTGTCCCACCAATTATATTTCTTAAGAGTCGCCAAGACGCTCGCGTGAACTCGCGTCCCTATACAAACGTAGTTAAGCTCTCATTTTAAAACGACATGCTTTAGAACCACGAAATTTGGCATGAGCAGTCTAGCAGTACAGATCTATGTCGGTAATTCGTTTTCGTTGCTAAAAATTGTAATACAAAGAAAATATAGCAAAAATAAGTTTTGTATGTAAATCTGTATCTGGCTGTATTTTCTTTGTATTAAAATTTTTTGCAACGAAAATGAATTACCGACATAGATCTGTACTACTAGAATGCCCATGCCAAATTTCGTGGTTCTAAAGCATGTCGTTTTAAAATGAGAGCTAAACTACGTTTGTATGGGAACGCGAGCGTCCTGGCGACTCTTAATAAAAGTTTTCCATTTTTGAGTCAGGATAATGGAAAAAAGCATTAGGTATCTCCATCAATGGACACAATAATCCTATAATCCCAATATATTCACAAAGGCTATCATCGTGCCCGCGCTACAAACATGCAATTAAATCCAGACAATCTCCAGGGTAATGTGAGAAAAAGCCATCATTTTCGAAATAAAACAGAATTACAGGTGAAAGGGTGCCTTTATAAAGCTATTAAGGGTACGAATTTTATTTTGACTGTATAATACGGATAATTATATGATCTGGACACGATTTGGGCATAAAGGTTGGGGTTCAGGGTGTTGTTACCTCTCCCATTTTAATATGGATAGTTTTTTTTGTTCTGAAGATTTTAACTGACAACTTAAAAGAAAATGTGACAAGGTTGGCCATTTCAAGATGGCAGATAGTGTTCTGACTTCCGTATTGTTTATTCATATCTAAGGATGCAACCAGGCTTACTGCTCGAACGAAGCTATCAGCAGCGTATCTAACGCCTCAGGGCATGCTACTAAAATCCCTTGCCAATTCAATGCCAACGCGCCGACGAATAATGCTTTGCTGGACGCCACTCATTAAAATATACACTTTTAGTATTCGCTGTGTGCATGATTGTGGCGCCATCTCTTTTTCTTCTTTTGTATGAACAGGTTGTATTCTTTGCTTATATGAAGTGTCACTGGCTGATTCACTATTCTGACAGCAGACAGGGATTTTTGCAGTTTCATTTCTTGTAACATTGTGCACTGCGATCGTTCTCGTTACCCCCACCATGCACTTCGCACATAGCGAATATTAGCAGCATTTTTTTACTAAATATAAGCAAGAATGTAAGACCAATATCTTAAATTACAGCTACTTACAAAGTCATGAAAGAAGAACTGAAATATTGATGAAAAATTTACGACCTCATGAGCGATAAGAACCTTTTATCCTGAAAACAATTTATAGAAAATTGAATTGAAACATCAAGTTATTCTGCTAAACACATTATGGTACTATATTTTAAAACAACATAATAAATATATGTATCATAATTTATATTACGAAGGAAAATATTTGTAGGTACTTTAGTTATTTCTCTTTTTTTTGTTGAAGCCAGCATAGTCCAATATAGTGACTTACAAGTTTTGTTTATTTATTAATGATAATTTATCGAACCATATAAAACACTAATAAAATGTTGTGTGCCAAATGTATTACAGTAAAACCTATTTGGAAAAGCGGAAAGCCAGAAAACTCGTAGTCAGTGTCTGGCACTCAAGAATAAAATCATTATTGGAATAAAAATTCGAATGAGAAGAATAAATAAACTCATGTTGATTTTATTCAAATCGATTTGAATAAGAATAAAAATTGTGTTTTTATTTTTATTCTTATCCAAAATAGTTTCGCCCAACTCTACTCGTATATAAGCAATTAGTTTCTAAAAACAGGTTTTATTTCCAACATGTAAAATGGAATAGCCGTGGGGTGCCCGGCCTTAGAAGTGTCCCCTACCATATCGTCCCGTGGTTGCAGTAGGAGTCTGCTAAGGGAATATACCGGGAGATAGGCAGCAGCATCTTCCAAAAGCCTAAATAAAATAAAATAAACTGCGCACGCCAACACGCCTGCCAGGCGTGGCGCGTATGGCAAACCCCCCCTTTTAACGAGGGGAGGCCTATGTTCAGCAGTGGACGTCTTATGGCTGAGATGATGATGAAAATGGAATAAGAATCTCTTAAATACATTAATAATTTTGCTCAATCGTCATAGTTTTTAGGTAGATTATTCATCAGTTTGCCTGCGTCTGCGCCAAAATTTTAACTCATTACGAGTATTTAAAACAAAAAGCTAATACAAATAACCGACAGGATAATTGTGCCATAACTCAATTATTAGGACGAGCGAAAATACTCAGCGGCAGCGTTTCTGCCCTTACACAATGGAGACAATACAACAGATTGAAAAATTTATAGGATCTTGTACTCGAAAAAATGCCTTTTATTTGATACCTACTTTAATACGTGCCTATACAATAATGTATAGTAAAAAATAAAATACTTAAAGAGCAGATACACAGTTGAATGTATGAAATGTTGAACCAAAACTTGTCGAAAATTTTATGATCCACAATTTTGTAATAGATCTTAATACCAATCCTAGTTATAAAAATCTATATAACGGCAAAATAATAATTTTTCTGAACTTGACCTTACCTTAGGATCAATATACAAAAGAATGAGAGACTTTAAGCTAAAAATTCGAAATTAATCTCTCTTTCAGAAGTCATATAATATTGACAGTACAGACAGACGAGTTTTTTGTTTATAATCTCTCATTTCGAGGTAAAAACCTTAATATTCTCAGGCTTGTTCTTACCGCCGCCGCTGTCGATATAATTAAGTTTCACTCAGTCTCGATACTGAACAGGAGTTCGCGATTAAATTGTAAACGTCGAACCATCGGACAAATGGAAGACTTCGCCGCGACTTTAAGATTAATAGTTAGTCTGTTTTGAAGTTCTGAAGTGTTCCGTGATTTCTTTAAATTAATTTTGTCACTGGGGCTAATGCTAGCTATATAGGACATGTTTTATGAAGGCCAAACAACCACCCGTGCACAAGGAGATTTAAGTACGGAAATGGCAATGGATAGGGCATATCTTCAGGAAACCTGACACTTACTTATCCAAGATTGCCCTGACCTGCAACATGCCCGGCAAATGGAATAGGGGCCGCCCCAAATTTACTTGGCGCCGGACCGTGGAGCAAGAGATAGGTGTATTGGGGATGGGATGGGAGGAGGTGTCCCAGACCGCACTGGACCGAAGCCAGTGGAAGAATTTAGTTCGAGCCCTACACTCCAGCAGTGGGTAAAAAGGTGAAAAGAAAGAAGACACAACCACCTATCCAAGCAAGAACTGACTTGGCCAATCCTCGGAAAAGGGGTAAAGGTCACCCTCGTACCACCTGAAAAGGTGCACAGTTGTAAAAGAAGATAAAAAAGCTAAGAGATATTTATTCTTCAATTTAGGCACATTACAATGCACTTATGAACGTCAGAGCTGCAGAGTAAGGGCTGCATCACCAGGCTAAGGTTTAAGCCTTGGCCCTTATAACTAAGGTTAGACGGAGCTGGATGAAGCCGCGCAGGACCTGGATGATGTGCCACAGGATACCATCATCTACATCATCAACTTTGTCGTTATAGTCTATTGGTACGGAACCCTTCGTGCGCGAGCCCGACTCATTTTTGTCATTAAACTGATATTTTAAAAATCGCTATTCAGATAAAAATTTCACTATGAACGTTGACGTCATTCTGTTCTTATCTATTATTAAACCATAAAACGATTGTATTCTTCGAACTGGCCCTCTTAATATAGATATTTGTACCTTATTTAGATTTTGTTGTAGGAATTATAAAATTTTCATGAACTGACGTTTAAATTGCTCTAAAGCGCATATTTACGTCTAAAGAACCACTTAACCACATCCAACTAACATGCTAATAACAATAAATAACATAATGCCTCAGCTCTTAACCCTCCCACTGCAGAGTGGCGCTTAAAGACGTCATGCTGGCATGCATTTCCTGAATCGTGTGACGCCGCGGCATTGAGATGTCCTCGAAGGCCATGCTTTGCTTTCATCTTGCAGTTAGAACATAGAGTAGATAGCTTAGACAATCCTTAGAAAAATACCTACGCACAATAGTCAAATCAGTCAGTCATAGTTTTAAAAATAAACTGTGACGTCATGATGTATCCATGGGCCGTATTCTAACTTTAAAACACGTCTAAACATAATCCAACTTCAGTCATTTATATTTTGTCACACATTTACTACCTCCATATGAAGCGGTTCAGGAATACTCGCGCCCAAAGGGAGAACCTACTTGTGGGTGAGAACACTTACAAGGGAGTGTACAAATTCAAATACCTGGGGTGCACGGTTACTGATACCCATACAAGAGAGGACGAAATTAATATCTGTAGCCAAAACACATTACACTGCAGCGCTGCGTTCCATAAAGTATTGGTGTCCAAGCTGCTTAGTAGACAGCCTAAGTTGCGGACCTATAAAACCTTGATGGATGTGAGGCTTGGACACTAACGCTCAAGGCGGACAGCCTTCTAGTCACTGAACGTAAGGTGTTAAGAAAGATTCTGGGACCCATTAAAGCAGAAGATGGTAGCTGGAGGATCCGCAAAAATGCCGAAATCCAAGAACTGGTGGCCAAACCTATAATAATTGGTGAGACAAAAGCACATCATCTCCGCTGCCACCTCGAGAGGATGGGAGAAGATCGCTCAGTACAAGAGCATATTTGGGTCGACCGACTGGACGCCGTCCTGTCGGTCATCCTAAGTATCGCTGGGCAGACAGGGTAGGAGCTGATCTTCATGAGCTCGGTGCCGGTGAAGCATGAAAAACGCAGGACCGAGCAAATTGACGTGCTCTTGTGTCAGAGGCCAAGACTCATTTTGGTTCGTTGCGCCAAATCAGTAAGTTTAAGGACTTCAAGTACACGTATACAACGAGTGTTCCTTTGTCTTCCGGCATTATTTCTAAGACCCGTCTGCAAAAATGACCTTACCTATGATGCAGGAAAAACAAAGTCAAGCTTTACAAATATATCATCATCATCATCTCAGCCATAAGACGTCCAATGCTGAACATAGGCCTCCCCTTTAAGGGGGGGTTTGAAATATATTGGACAACACTTTAAATTTTAAGCATTTATCAAAGTTAGAGTCAGTCAGAAAACTACTGAAACCCCCTGGTCTTCTTTTGTCATCAAAATAGTATACTTAGTAATGGCATTTTTTTATACTTAGTAAAAGCATACGGCCCGCCTGATGATAAGCAGCTACCGCAGCGTTTGGACGCCTGCAAGTCCAGAGGGGTCACAAGCGCGTTGCCGACCTTTGACAAAAAGGAGGATTTACTGTGTTGATGGCTAGAGAAACATGAGGGACCCTCGTCATCTACACACTGGGTCCTCTTTGCATTTTACTAACTGCATCACTTTGTCCACTCTGTTTCATTATCTTTGTCACAAAACTGAAATTACTGGGAGAACCATTGAGCTAGATTACCGAACGAACGGACCTTGGACCTTTAAGGCCAAGGCGAGCGCAAAGTTGCGGCAAGGACATTATTCCTATTGTTCTACAACTGTGGACGTATTAAGTTTTTAAATAAAACTAGTGTAATAGAACTGAAAGAACAAATCAAATTATTTTTTTAATTAATATTTTTTTCCTTTGTATATGACATCTATACAAGTTTATAATTTATACATATAGTAGTGTGACTACTTAAAATAAAACAAATCAAAATATTAATTAAAAAAATAATTTGATTTGTTCTTTCAGTTCTATTGACTGGCAGCGCCATCTCTCTCGCATTCTATGAACTCCTAAGAGCTCAAGAATGGAGGTTATAACTCATAATGTTGTACCTTAGATGATTGGCCAAATGCGCCTTAGCATTTACAAAGATTGCATATACACGGGAAAATTCGACCGGTGCTTTCGTGGCCAGGTGGCGAAGTTGGTTAACGCGTCTGCCGCGAATGCAGAAGACGCTGGTTCGAATCCAGCCTTGGGCACCGGAGGCGTTGGTCACTTTTTCCTTTGTATATGACATCTATACAAGTTTATAATTTATACATATAGTAGTGTGACTACTTAAAATAAAACAAATCAAAATATTAATTAAAAAAATAATTTGATTTGTTCTTTCAGTTCTATTGACTGGCAGCGCCATCTCTCTCGCATTCTATGAACTCCTAAGAGCTCAAGAATGGAGGTTATAACTCATAATGTTGTACCTTAGATGATTGGCCAAATGCGCCTTAGCATTTACAAAGATTGCATATACACGGGAAAATTCGACCGGTGCTTTCGTGGCCAGGTGGCGAAGTTGGTTAACGCGTCTGCCGCGAATGCAGAAGACGCTGGTTCGAATCCAGCCTTGGGCACCGGAGGCGTTGGTCACTTTTTCCTTTGTATATGACATCTATACAAGTTTATAATTTATACATATAGTAGTGTGACTACTTAAAATAAAACAAATCAAAATATTAATTAAAAAAATAATTTGATTTGTTCTTTCAGTTCTATTGACTGGCAGCGCCATCTCTCTCGCATTCTATGAACTCCTAAGAGCTCAAGAATGGAGGTTATAACTCATAATGTTGTACCTTAGATGATTGGCCAAATGCGCCTTAGCATTTACAAAGATTGCATATACACGGGAAAATTCGACCGGTGCTTTCGTGGCCAGGAGGCGAAGTTGGTTAACGCGTCTGCCGCGAATGCAGAAGACGCTGGTTCGAATCCAGCCTTGGGCACCGGAGGCGTTGGTCACTTTTTCCTTTGTATATGACATCTATACAAGTTTATAATTTATACATATAGTAGTGTGACTACTTAAAATAAAACAAATCAAAATATTAATTAAAAAAATAATTTGATTTGTTCTTTCAGTTCTATTGACTGGCAGCGCCATCTCTCTCGCATTCTATGAACTCCTAAGAGCTCAAGAATGGAGGTTATAACTCATAATGTTGTACCTTAGATGATTGGCCAAATGCGCCTTAGCATTTACAAAGATTGCATATACACGGGAAAATTCGACCGGTGCTTTCGTGGCCAGGTGGCGAAGTTGGTTAACGCGTCTGCCGCGAATGCAGAAGACGCTGGTTCGAATCCAGCCTTGGGCACCGGAGGCGTTGGTCACTTTTTCCTTTGTATATGACATCTATACAAGTTTATAAAACTAGTGTAAGTTGACCTAGGATTTCCTAACTTCAACTACTAATTGAAGCCAAAATATTAAAAAAAAAAACCGGCCAAGTGCGAGTCGGACTCGCGCACCGAGGGTTCCGTAAAAACCTAAAACAATTGCTATTTCTTATGATTGCGTGGACATGAAAGTTTCGTTTTGCTTCAGCAGAAAGATATTATAGAGCTGAGTAGGTATATACTCAGCTATCATATGATATGAATTTCAATTTAATACCTCTACGCGTTTACGAGGAAACAGGTAGTAAGTTTAAAATAAAAAAAATATATTTTAAGTACTATTTTACTAAAAATGTCTACTTTTCGTAATTTTTCCTTTGTCTTTGCTATATGAAGTTTCTTCGTGCCAAGTTTCAAGTTTCTGAGTTTACGGGAAGTACCCTTTAGGTTTTGAGTTTCTTGCGAGTACTCATCTCCAAAATATGCAACTTAAATTGCTATTTCTTTTGATTGCGTTGACATGAAAGTTTGTTTTTGCCACAGCTGAAAGGTATAATAGACCTGAGTATTTGATATGAATTTCAATTTAATACCTTTACGCGTTTACGAGGAAGAAGCTAGTAAATTTAAAAATTAAAAAAATATTTTTTGTATGATTCTACTAAAAATGTCTACTTTTTATAATTTTTCCTTTGTCTTGAATGACGTTGCTTCGTGCCAAGTTTAAAGATTCTGAGCTTGCGGGAAGTACCCTTTAGGTTTTGAGTTTCTCGCGAGTACTCAGTTTCAAAATATGCAACTTAAATTGCTATTCCTTGTGATTGCGTTGACTTAAAGATTTGGTTTTGCTACATCTGAAAGGTACTATAGCCCTGAGTATTTGACATGAATTTTAATTTAATAACTTCACACGTTTACGAGGAAAATGGTAGTAAGTTTAAAATTTAAAATATATTTTTTTGTATGATTTTACAAAAATATTCTACTTTTCGTAATTTTTCCTTTGTCTGTGCTACATGAAGTTTCTTCGTGCCAAGTTGCAAGTTTCTGAGTTTACGGGAAGTACCCTTTAGGTTTTGATTTCTTACGAGTACACAGTTTCAAAATATGCAACTTAAATTGCTATTTCTTTTGATTGCGTTGAAATAAAAAATTGGTTTTGCTACATCTGAAAAGTCCTGTAGCCCTGAGTATTTGACATGAATTTCAACTTAATAACTTCACGCGTTTACGAGGAAAAAGGTAGTACGTTTAAAATTTTAAATATATATTTTTGTATGATTTTACTAAAAATGTCTACTTTTTATAATTTTTCCTTTGTCTATGCTATATGACGTTGCTTCGTGCCAAATTTCAAGTTTCTGAGTTCATGGGAAGTACCCTGTAGGTTTTACGAGTGCCGAAAACTCTAAAATTTGCAGCATAAACGACTGTATCTTTTGATTGCGTTGGCTTTTAAGTTTGATTTTTTCACAGCTTCAAGGGACAATAGACCTAAGTATTTGGTATAAATTTCAGCTTGATACCTCCACGCGTTCCTGAGAAAAATGGTCTTGACAGACAGACAGACAGACAGACAGACAGACAGACAGACAGACAGACAGACAGACAGACAGACGGACAACAAAGTGATCCTATAAGGGTTCCGTTTTTTCCTTTTGAGGTACGGAACCCTAAAAAAGAACCGACTACACTTAGGATCCGCTATTTCAAGAGGAAGTGGCCGAGTAGCTGTAAAAAATAGTGAAATCACTATAGGTGTGCCTATAATAGTTAAAAAGTTCCCTCGATTTCTCCAGGATCATATTATCAGATCTGGACCTAGTGATAATGGGACCAACTATGAAGAATACACTTTGACACAAAAAAGAATTTTCCAAATCATTCCAGCCGTCTTACAAACCTACATAAAGAATTGCAAAATAAAAAGATCCCGATGAATTCAGAACCTCCTCCTTCGAAATCTTGAAGTCGGTTGAAAAGACTACTTCAACCGACTTCAAGATTTCGAACTTTTGTCTTTTTTCTCACTATTATTTAATCTCCTGGCGACCCACATCCTATACGTTTCAAATAGGCAGCCTATCTATTATACAGTGTGTACTTTTGATATACCGTCAACTGCTATAATTTTGCCTACGATGCACAACATTGCCTGGATTGAAAAACATGGTTCATTTTATTCCTGAGATGGCCGCCTTTCTTCCCATTTCAGTGATAAGATATAAATAGCTGTTTGGTGAAGAAAGACAATTTAAGCCAGGCTTGTATCGTTTCCCTAGGTTAGTGAAATGTAGTGAAATAGTACCGTCGGTATAATAACACGATATAAGGTGTCCTTTTACTGAACAATTTAGATGTATATTTAGATTCATAATCATGCTTGCGATACACAGACAGCCGGACAAACTAATATAAGCAATTACCAACTCCACTGGACGAACAAACAGAAATTAGTATCTACTGTGTACACAAACGTAAACTCATTACTCAGCTTTAATAAAGTCGGGATGAATAACCAAAATCAGCAAAACACATAGCAGCAATTAACTAGTAAATTGTTACAAAAACAAACACTATCAACCAACATTTACTTAATCCTCTCAAACAAATATTATACTCAAAACATTACAATATACCGAATACTTTAAAGTTACACGAAATCCTACCTTAAGTTAATGAAATAAGAGTAAAATCATATGCAAACTTTCAACAAATACAACCAAACTCGAAAGAGCTCTAAGCTTTCAGAGACCGCATGTTAGTCCGAAGGATTGGTAGTTTCCCGTAACTGTTCGCGGGTCTTATTATACTGGACAATAATCGAAATAGACTTTGAAACAAAGCAAGGATTGTAAGAAGATCCCGCGCGAGTAGGTAGCTTGCATTCGCTCTACAAAATTACTGAAATTTCATTCAGTTCCCGACCGAATGTGGGGATACTTAATTACTGTTTTGGATGTGGTATTTTAGAAATTGTTAACACTGTAAAACAACACTACGGGGTAGTAGAGAGGCACAAAACTAGCATATTCTGAGCGTCGGCGCTTTGGCGCTAAATCATCGATGCTCCGCTCCGTAAAAGCTCCAGTACACAGTGGTGAAGGATGGGCCATGCCAAACCATTATCCTATGTAACGCGCAAATGCAATCCAATGTCTATCATTATTTTTTCTGGCAATAAATTAATGGTCACTAAAAAGTAGAATGACCCAGTTGTGGAGCAGCACATGATCCCATAATCGACCCTGTTTAAAAGGTAACTTCGTCTAAGATTTTTTTTCAATTTGAATTTAAACACCTCAAAGAGTGACACCTCGGGAGTTGCAGGCGGTTTCATACGGGTATAAACCGCTGTTGACACGTTGTCGAGAGCAAAGCCTACCTGCTACGCTTTTTTAGCCCTCTACTTACAATCGCTCTTTAAGGGTCAGGTTTATTAAGAAGGAATAATAGACACATCAGAATTTCCTTATGCCTTAGACTTACATTTTCATTTGTTTACCATGAACGCGTTGCTTGACGGCGCCTCAGTTTCCACTCTGCATTTGAAGTGAAAATATACATATAACCATTTCTACTAAGTATTCTGCTTTGGAACCAAAGTATGACTTCATACCGGTTGCGGTAGAGACTGCAGGATCATGGGGTGCGGAGGTCAGGGACTTGGGTCGTCGACTCAGAGAGCGGGGTTGCGATCCTCGCTCCGCTCCGGATCGTACCTGGTTCAACAGATTTCCTTGGCAATTCAGCGTGGCAAAGCTGCTAATGTCATGGGGATTTTTGGGCCGGCTTCGGTACGGGGTGGTCTATGTAATTAAGGTTTAGTGTGTACTTATTATTGACAAAGCCTGTGACGGATTTCATCTTGTAAAGTTTGATTGTTATGTGAGAAGTCTGTGGTGGAATTTTTGTATCTGTGTGACGAAGCCTGCGGTGTGGATTATTAAATTGTGGATCAAATAATTAATAAATATATTGGTAATCACCATTTCTTATTCTACTTAGCATATCCATAAAAACCTTCGTCTTTGGTTGTCGGAATTTAGTCAGTTTTAAAAGCGAAGCGTTGCAGCGGGCTTAGTGCCGCGGGCGCTGCTTAGCCTCGCAGACCCGATGCAACCACTCAACTGTGAAGTGCGCTGAATAATCCGACAAATTCTGGAATACTTTGAGTCTAAGTACCGTTAGGTAACATAAAAATTCATCATCATCATCATCTCAGCCATAAGACGTCCACTGCTGAACATAGGCCTCCCCTTCAAGGGGGGGTTTGCCATACGCGCCACGCTTGGCAGGCGGGTTGGCGCGCGCAGTTTTTTTTGTTTATCGTTTGTAGACTTTCGGAAGATGCTGCTGCCCATCTCCCGGTATATTCCCTTAGCAGACTCCTACTGCAACCACGGGACGATATGGTAGGGGACAATTCTAAGGCCGGGCACCCCACGGCATAACATAAAAATTATGTAAAATTAATTATTTGATAAAACTTCTTGATACTTACTTAGTTGATCACAACACCACAATACTGAAAATATTATTTATTGGCAGAAAACAAGATACATAGCTGGATAATAAATAATAATAACACCACAATTTTTCCGAATATGTTTTTTAACTAGTAACATCCACTATAATATCGAAATAATTGAAAAAATAGGGTGTGAAATCTAAACTTGCAACAAAACTACAACAAACTACTTCAATACAACTCCAATGCACTAACTACGGAATACAGCTAACTATAAAGGTTTTACAATTCATTTATTTAACGTAAAATGGAGTTACAATTTTAATTAGGTAAACATTGACCAACAACAAGAACGAGGCGCTAGTGCAGGGCAGAGGTAGAAGGGCTGGGTAGTAGAAGCAGTAGCACCGTCGATGAAACTAAAGAAATGCTGGGTGGATTTGAATCTGTGCCGTGTCCCACGGATACACATCCTGGCGGCTCAGATTATTAAAATGTCTGAATCAGAAATATCAAAATTTTGCTTGAAAATTATTCCAATGGTAATTTCAATACAACTTCAAATACTTGGAGTATTGGTTGATTATTTGTTGTATGTTTGAGATATAAGTATTTTGTTATTATTGTATTTTAAAATTATATTATGTAATACGGCACCGTGACTGTTTATATGTATTTAGATTGTATTTCAAATAACATGTCTGCAACCGTGCATATGCATACCAATTCTGTAATTATGATATAATCATTGCCACAAGTATTACGTTATTATAGATTTGCATAATTATCCATTTAAGTACTAATTACCGTGTATTAACTAGTGCAAAGGGTAATCAAGATAATCGCACGGTTTCTGAATTACATGTTAATAATATAAAAGAATTCAAATAAATAATCTGGCAAACATGAATACTGCATAATAACGTGGAATTCAGAATAAAAACTTAGTTTATTGCATAATGTAAATATCATGTAAGTACAGTGTGTAAATCTTATACGGGCGATAAATTAAACCAGACATAGAACTCATTAGTGTAATCATTATTAAGATGTTTTTTTAAGTTACACTTGACTGTGACCCAGTAATTAATTTTTTAAATTTTTTCAGCAGCAATGTACTGTAAACATGGTATTGAATGTAACTGTCAACGAGCGTTTAACGCGAGTGTGTTTGCATTACATTGCGGGCCGAATTATTTTGTATGGATAAAATTTTCATTGCAATTCCAAGTTATCGTATTACATTTCTCATGTCCTATACTAATCACCGTTAAGAGATTCAGCCGTATTAGGGCCGGTTGCACCAAACCGTATGGTAAAGTCAACGTAATCTTTAAATAAATCTTGTATGAAAAGTTCGACAGTTTTCTATGGGATGACAGCTCCATCGCCATATTTAGCGTTGATGAGTCTGTTAATTGTGCGTGGTGCAACCCACCCTTAATATACACTGTATAACAAAATTAAAACACATAAATTAAATATAAAATACCTCTATTTTTTTGTCATCCATATATCTATCCGCCATCTTTTAATATAATTTCGCATACAATATCCAAATAACGAGCTTACAATTTCGGTGGTATCGGAACACCGAATCACAAATTTACAAAGCGGGCATATCCTGACAAAAAAATAAAAGCACACTTAAACTATAATCCTTACTACCTCTTATCTAAGTCAATCCTTCCAATGTAAAATCAAGCTTGACGTGTAGAAGATAAGGTATATATTTGAAAGGTATGTGAAATAATGAAGGAGTTTGAGAGTGTGTCGTTATAAAACTTCCACGTGATTGTCGTCTGTCTACCGAAAATTGATATTTTCGGTAGACAGACGACAATCACGTTTTGTTTCGTTGAAAATCGAAAAAGAATCTCCGTTCATTAGTGGAGGGTGTGACTTACACGGTAAGGGGAGGGGGCGATTCTGGTGTCACTCGACAAAACGTCCTTCTAGTTTGTGCGGAAAGAGAAGTGTCGTGGTTTGTAAATATGAGAAGATAACTAAAGAATTCTATTTTTATTAAACTTTATAGCACAATAATCGGAGAAAATATATATAAAATTTTAGCAAATAGCAAAAAATATTCCAACAAACTGAGGATGTTCTCAGTTCGTCGGAATATTCTTCCTTCGAAATCTTGAAGTCAATTAAAAAAAAGCAACAAGAGCATATTATAGTATTTTGTGCAACAGTTGCATAATAAGGGTTCTTAAGATTCGAGGGTCGAAGTTATAAAATGAGGCGGAGCCGAATTTTGTAAAAACAGACCCGAGAATTTTAAGACTTAATTATGTACCGTTGCACACAATAGTTTTTCTACGGGTGCTTAAGCAAGCCGGTAAGAATTGAGTTCTTGGAATGCCGTGCACAACCTGCTGCTTCTATATAATGGAGTAACTTCGATCTCCCGGTGGATGTGCCGGGGCCCGGCAACAGTGTCACAATATTGTATGGAAAATCCTTTCTGTTATTGTTATGGATGCTACAATATGCGACCATAAAAGCTCTATCGGAAATTATGCGCTAGTAGTTCCGCCAACACAATCCCAATTCAAGTATTAAAGTCGCCGAGTATAAAAAGATAATTTTGAACACCTCGCCAGCTTATAATAACCAGTGGTAATTGGTCAAGCAATGTGCCTGTCTATTTATGGTCAACCAATTTGTTTCCTAGGCCACTGTAGAACCTTATCGCAATATAATATAAATAATATATTATATAAACGTAACTATGCACTACTCTACACTACTAAACTAGCAATTACAATTGCTACAGTTGCAAATTAGGAATCAAATTGGTTGACTGTACGTATCAGTGGAACTTTGTTACAGTTACAATATCAAACAAACCGAAATTTAATCTCGCAATAATTTTCAAATCAGTTCACCTTTCGTTTCACTCGACATTTTCGTATTTAAATATTTATCATTGCACTTTGAGAATAGACCCCACGCCATTTTTAATTTGTAGGTGCTTCAAGTTGAAACCTGAGGGCACATGAGATGAAGGTTTCATTCTAAAACGAAAACAAAAATGTTTTGACAGCTAGGGGTCGGGGTTGGATTTGGTATACTTACTTTTGATTATTTGGGTACATGTAGGCTTTTATACCTTGTGGTACATTTTATAACCTAAAATCCGATTTTAGGTTATAAAATGTACTGAGATGACAGGTGTCAATAATTGCTTCTTAGGTTGCACAAGGTATAGACGGAGAGCTAGCCTCGTATATGAAACAGTAATGAGAGCGACGAAACCCCTCTCGTTAGTTTACTATGCTATGCTTATTTCTTGTTCCGGACATCTGGCAGCTGTAAAGTGGTGGAGGTCAAAGAATGCAAACCACTTTAAGAATACAAATCCTAGAGTTTTGGTTTTAATGCAGATGTCATTGTCAAAAGATGCGGGGAAGTAGTCCAAAACCATGTATAAATGTCATTCATAGTTTGTCGCTTACTGTTCCTGTTATCGAAATAATACCCATTGTTTTTTTGTGAAAATATAGGCACCGTCCTTTATAAATAGTATTTTCCAATTTCGGCAGTTTTTATACAGGCAGTAACCAGAATTATTACGAAAGTTGACGCCGAGGAAGCTTGAACTCACCTGACGTCTTGCACTGTTTGCTGGTTTTGATTAAATTAGCCTAGGTATTTTTTTAATCATTATCATCATCATCATCTCAGCCGTAAGACGTCCACTGCTGAACATAGGCCTCCCCTTTAAGGGGGGGGGGGGTTGCCATACGCGCCAGGCTTGGCAGGCGGGTTGGCGCGCGCTGTTTTTCGTTTATCGTTTGTAGGCTTTCGGAAGATGCTGCTGCCCATCTCCCGGTATATTCCCTTAGCAGACTCCTACTGCAACCACGGAACGATATGGTGGGGGACAATTCTAAGGCCGGGCACCCCACGGGTGTTTTTTAATCTACACGTTTATTTCAGATAGTTTGTCTAAACCACATGTACCTATCGACAAAGAATTATAAAGCAGCGCCCACAAAAAGTTGCCGTCTGGCGGAATTTATTCGTAGCGACAGCGCCGAGGTGAAACAGTTTATCTATCGGGACACGCGGCTCAAGAATTGAGAAGTTTTAATCTCGTAGTTGGCAAACAACCATACATAACATCGGGCGAGTTGTATAGTTCTTTGACAATGACGATAAAAAACTGTTAATATATTCTTCGGTTCTCGAGACATGCTTGCAACTCCAGGGGTTTAATACGTGCATTATGGACTCTGTTAAAACCTGTACAAGCTTTTTTGAAGAGCCCAGTATAGTCTTTTGAGATAACCGCGAATTGGGGCCGCGAAGTGTGCGACTATTTATAGGTAGATTCTAGGACTTGAGGACGAACACCGTGATAGAGGGGAACCTACACGGAAAAAAAGCTTCCGGGATATTCTCAATGCCATCATGTTCTTCTACTAATCCTTTCTGCAATAGTTATTTATGCAACAAGAGAGGAAAGTTGGATTTTCTTGCGAGTGTTGATTTTGATTCCCGAGTAAGCGAAAGATTCTATAATTGAATCACGAGCGCAGCTGATTCTAATTTTGTATATTGAGCGTAGCGAGGGATCTCAAGAACACGAGATGTAGAAAACTTTCGTCTCGTGTGACACATAAAACTTCCTCCTGAATGAAAGGCATCATCATTATGACGAAAAGCTTCTAGAAACAAAATTTCACTCCCTGGAGCGAGGAAAGTCGCAACTTTCGTCACTCCCTGGAGTGATGAAAGTCGCACTTTCGTCACTCCAGGGAGTGAGGAAAGTAGGCTTGTTCGAACTGCTGAGGTGAAAAGGAACTTTTTCGAACTAAAATTACTTATGTATTCTTAATTTTAGTTCAAAAATGTTTTCAGAACGATCAACGGTCTTTTATAAAAGGAGTCCGATCCATTCTGTGCTATTTTCTGCGTCCTGTTTGTATTTCTCAGTTCAATGGTTTTATGAATAAAAAGCTTATTCCCCAATTCTTGAACCCCACCCGTGTCCCGATACCTGGCACTGACAGTTTCCGGGAACTTTTCTTTGTGGGTTGGAACTTGCATCGTTAGTCCTAAGTTCCCTCCCGGCTGAAACACCCGCTTGTTTTATTGACGGACTCTAATATACATTAAGCCGGCCACCGACTATCAGTCCACCTGCAGTCCGCCTGACGATCTCGGCCTGTCAGTTACAACAAAAATTTGCCGACTCCGAACAACTGACAGGCCGATATCGTCAGGCGAACTGATAGCCGGCGGCCGCTATTAGTATTAGTACACGGCCTCCTAGCCCAGTCGGTAGTGACCCTGCCTACGAAGCAAGAGGGTTCAAATCCTGGTAAAGACATTTATTCGTGTGTTAATCACGAATATCGCTTTCTGAGTAATGGGCCTTTCCTAATATATAGTATATCTAAGTAGGCTTTGAGGCCTTCGTGTGGAAGACGATTTACATATACAGTATATTGAGCGTGATTTTTTTTGTTACACTAAAAAATTTTTTAATGAAACCGATGTGATGTACAACTATAACTGCACTAAGTTAACAAAATATTTGATTCTTTATATGTAAACTAGCGGTTAAATCAATTAAACTTGGATGACGCTTTACCGAATTATGGTTATTGATGAAATAGCCAAAGTAGTTCAGTAAAAATTTTCAGTGTACATTTTTGCCGCAATCACAAAAATCACAAAATTTTGCTCAGTCCCTTTTTTTAAAAGGCTGTTAAAACACATTTTATGTTTACACAAAAAAGTAGGAAATCCCCAATCGAAGACCCTTCCGGTGGCGAAGACTTATTTAAGTTGTTAAGTGAAAGAAAACTAAAAATAAACGGTTCGAGGAAAGTTTATAATAGATTTCTGAAGTTGGCCCAACAGAAACGGGTAGTTTCATTTGTTTACCCGATACCTTTACCAGAGAATATATAGATATAGACGACCACAGCCTAAGAACTTTTTGAAGCTCCAGTCAATTGCGCCCTCTGTCCAAAAGCCGCCTAAAGATATCGAAATTGTAAGAGGAAATGTCACCTGGGGCCGCTTTCTAACTTTAAAACACGCACAGACACGATCCAACTTCAATGCAAATCCAATGCAATAACAATACAACACATCTAACGCCTACACGTCTGAATCAAAAATGACGGAATTAGCTTGAAAATGACTGCGATGCAACCACAATACGACTTCAATGTCGGTTGATTATTGGTAGAGTGTTGGAGTTATGTTTAAAACAGATTGTGTTAATAATGTATTGTTTATACATTTTTAAATTAGAATACGGCACCTGCACTGCTACCCCACCTAGTAGCTACTAGTGTACTACTAGTACGCTATTTGTTACTAGGTGGAGTAACAGTGCAGGTGACATTTTCTCTTACAATTTCGGTATCTTTAGGCGGCTTTCCGACTGAGGGCGCAATTGACTTGAGCTTCAAAAAGTTCTTAGGCTGTGGACGTCTATATCTCTATAGTCTCTGCCTTTACAATAAAGGGATCTTGCTCTACCTGTCTTACGTTATTATAAGTTATTATCATAGACTTAAAGATATAATAATATAGTCTCTTGTATTATGTATATGTTTTTGATCCTGTTTTATTATGTTCATAGGATATACAGGGTGTTTCCTGTAATATTAGCAATAAATTAAAATGCAAATTCTACTCCTCAAACATCGACTTTTAAAACTAACTTATGCTTTGATTTTTAGTATGCTTACTTCAAAGGTTATCGAACACGCAATGTATTTCGAAATTGATTACCTATATCTGTAGGGTGACAAGACTGACAAGCAATGTTATTTAGACGGATTTTAACGCATATTGAAAATATTATTTAGTTTGTATGAAAAAGAAATAATCTAAAAAAAAAAAAATTTGTTGAACAAAAGTTTTATTGGAGTGGTGGAGTAGAATTTACGATTAATTTAATTGCTCCTATTACATTACTAATTTTTAGGTCTATTTAATTATCATTACATATCACACTATAACATCCTTACTAACTCCTAATTCTAACTCTTATTTGAGGCGATAAACATCAAGGTATAAATAAATAAACAAAATATAGTACATTACGCACCTAGGGCGGTAAAATAAAGAATGGCTCAGATCGCGGGTATTTGTGGCCCGAACCGTAGGTAAGGGCCATAAACAAGCGACCTGAGGCCTTCTTTATTACCGCCCGTGGTGCGTTCACAATTTTACGTCTTCTCCTGGGTGTGAAGTGAGATTTGCCGCCCACGGGCGCCGCGGCAAATCTCACTTCCCACCCAGGAGAAGACGTAAAATAAATAATTAAATATTATATAGGACAATCTTACACAAATCAACCTAGTCCCACAGTAAGCTCAATAAGGCTTGTGTTGTGGGTACTAGGCGACGATATATATAATAGATAGACATATATAAATAGGGCAGATGCCCCGGTTTTGGCCACTGTGCCGGTTTTGGCCATTTTCAACTTTATTAAGGCATAGACAAATTTACAAGTCTGTAGTTTATAGTTGATATAAGAGTACATTATGGCAGTACAGATGGCACTGACATCTTTCATGTTTCAGTTGTCATTCAGTTGTAGGGAGACATGAAAGAAAGTGGCCAAAACTGGCTCCTGGGCCCCTTTTTGATATTTCATTCATAACAAAAATAAGATCTAATGTCAGAATATTTACGGCGGAGATTTATATAAAGAAAGTAATATATTTTTAATGAATCCTTACATAAAGAATGTCATAATTCCTTATTGACTCAAAATGACGGACGTCTGAATGGACAAACTCTCCTTAAAGTGGCCAAAACCGGGGCATCTGCCCTACTTAAATACATAGAAAACATCCATAACTCAGGAACAAATATTCGTGATAAACACACCAATAAATGCCCTGACTAGAATTCGTACCCGGGACCTTCTGCTTCATAGGCAGGGTCGTCAACTTACTTAGCTAGATAATACGTACCAAATATCTAAACAAAATTGATATTTGTTAAGCACAACTTCATTTAATACCTCACGACTTTTACTTTTCCAACTATAGCTTATTTAACCCAGTTCATTGCCTTTAAAAAGAAAGCGAGCGAACTGCAAATAAATTATCACAAATTATTCTACATTTCCACATCGGCTTCGGAACGAAACGACAAAAAATATACAAAACACAAACACTTTTACGACCTTTTAATTTTGAGTAGAAATATAAAAAAACGTCTAACCGCAGTAAACAAGGCTATCGCTGTAATTATTGCAATTTGGATCTCATAATGTAGGCAATAATGGTTATAGTCGCATGGCATGTCAACGGGCCATAGTGGAGTGTTTAATTTTAATAGGGCTGGGACACATCGGTAAAGCGCGGTTTTATGTACGATGTAGGGTATGTACGGGTAAAATGACTAGATGGAATATTTATTTATTTATTCGAACTTTAATGTATGTAAAAGTAGTACAAAAGGTGGACGTAATGAATATAAATATGTATAATCTAAATAAATTGTCAGTTAAAAAAAAAACATAATTAATAACAAATATGATATATTCAGACACTTATTTCTTTATTAAAATCCATTCACTGCTAATGACGACACGTTGTCGTCACGGCTCTACGAAGCATTTTCGCTACATACCGGGAAAACCATGTTATTGGCTACGGCGTAGTGCTACGCGCGTAGCATAGCAGTGAATGTGTTAATTGAAATGTAGAAAGAAAGTTACTCCTATACTTTTAATTAAGGTGTATTTAGGTGTTGATTTTTATTATTTTCAAATAGTTGCAGTAAACGTGATTTTTAGTCTTTATTTTTAAAAAGTTACACAGTAATTAATAGTGTGCTTTTACAGTGACTATAAGTTGCACGAATCAGATTTTTAAGACAAATGATGCAGTCAGCAGAAAAAGTAGCAAGAAACCGGGTAAAATTTTCAAAATTATCTGTAAACTTGTATTATCTATATCTTTGGGAGCCCTACCAACTCAAGTGTTTTTTTTACTATGGCCATCTTACCCTGTCTGACCCTGGGTAGAAGAAAGTTTGCGTGCTTAGACAGGGGCGTGTCGAATTCTTTGTGCATTTGCGAGTTTTTATTGTAGGTGGTCAGGTTTATTCTTATTTTTAACCGAGAAGCGAACGTTTTCAGACAAACCTGGATGAGCCTGAAGGACGATAAAAAATAGGGTGAGACAGGGTAAGAAGATTATCAGGGTAATATGAACACATTTAGGGTAGAACTGAAAGAACAAAACCAAATTATTTTTTAATGAATATTTTGATTTGTTTATTTTAAGTAGTCACACTACTGGCTAATAATAATAGGCTGGATCCAGCCTTGGGCACCGGAGGCGTTGGTCACTTTTTCCTTTGTATATGACATCTATACAAGTTTATAACATTTAAGGTATTTCCAAAGTACATTTTGTAACGTTGGGTGAGAGAAATATTGCGTATGAGTATAATAGTTGCCTCAGAGCGCAGCCGAGGGCTTTCATAAATCGAGACCTCCTGACCTCAAAATTACACACAGTTAGAAAATAATAGCAAATTTTCGTACTTTGCAAGCGAAATTTCATTTTTATCGCCTTGTGACGTATGCATAGAAGGAACAGATGGAAAAATCACCGAGAATAGTTAGCATCGATAGCTCAGTTGTTTAGAGCAATCAGACCGATATCTAGAAACGGCAAATTCGAATTTCACTCGACGCGGGGAATTTTGTCTTTCAATTATACTTCTTCTTCCTAGCGTTTATCCCGGCTTGGGGTCCGCTTGACAACCTAATCCCATGAATTGGCATAGATACTAGTTTTTACGATAGCGACTGCCATCAGACCTTCCAACCCAGAGGGGAAACTAGGCCTTTTTGGGATTAGGTCCGGTTTCCTTACGATGTTTTTCCTTCACCGAAAAGCGACTGGTAAATATCAAATGATATTCCGTACATAAGTTCCGAAAAACTCAGTGGTACGAGCCGGGGTTTGAACCCGAGACCTCCGGATTGAAAGTCGGACGTCTTACCGCAAGGCTACCAGCGCTTGTTGTCTTTCAATTATAAAATTTAAAATAATACTTTTTAAGACAAGAAAAACAAAGTTAAATAGAGTTACATAAATCCCAAATTCCAAAAAGTAGTCACTTAATAACTCCCGCTTCACGTATATGGAATGCCTATAACTTTTCTTTTATGATTTTAATTTAGGGCCCGTAGGTTAAGTTAGGTTGGTTTCAGTAGTCTAGAATATTGTAGTACGTATTGTATTTAAATTTTTCATTTCTTTAATCGTATCTTTTTACATATTTTAAAGCGCTGCTGGATCAATTTAATATTAATCGAACTCGCGGAGCGTAAGCGAAGTGAGTTCTTACAAACAACTCCAGACCGAACTGTCACCTGGCTACTGGGACGTCTCGGCATTTGGATGGCTTTTTGATTTCGATAGTTTGTCTGACGATAACTTTAGTTACGTTTTTCTGATCTTTATGAAATCTGATGAATCTTGGGGCTGTAGCAGAGATACATAAAATTTGTAAGTTCGTATATGAGCAGGATCGATCAAGTGGCTATGGAGCTAGAAGGAGAAAAAAATCCTCCTTGGGGTCTTGTTATATTGGTTAACTCGTTTGCAAGTAAATCGCGAGTTCTCAGTTCCAGGCGGACTACTAGTTATCTCAATAATATTAATAGCAATATCGTAAATGGCATCAGAATCGGTGACGCGAGTGATGAGATCGCGTTTCAATTAGGTATAACCGAGATATAGCCATGTTACTAGATAATATAATATTCGCAGGGATGTAGTTACGTGTGTACGGTTAGTAGGATTCATGAGGTTATATAATATCATTAATATTGCCGTGTAGGGATTCACCGATTTGGCGACTTCGTCGTCAAGAATTTCAACCCCATTTCACCCCTTAGGGATTGAAATTACAAATCCTTGTTCAGTAAAATAAGAAGTTTTGATGTTTGTTTCTTAGCAAAAGCAAAGCAAGCAAAAACAACTCAACGGATTTGGATGATTTTTGGCAAAGACTTTCAATCCGGAGGTTTCGGGTTCAAACCCCGGCTCGTACCATTAGACCGAAAACATTTTAAAAATATTAATTTTAAATAGATTAAAGTTTATGTTACTGACCCGAAATTTTTGCTCTCGAGTGTATATATTTTTGACGTGATAACGTCTTATACAATAAGTTGATGGACACCGATAGCATGCACGAAAAATTGTCACGATCCGTTCCGGTCACGTGGCAAATATTTTTGTGTATGAAGCCTACCAGGGGATCAGAAATTCACTAGCAATAGAGAAACAGAAACATTACTAAAATTTTTATCGCGAGACTCAGGTATCATAGTGTATGAGAGGTAGGTGGGTATTTTTATTATATTTGATTTGATTTTGTGTATAAAATATAAAATACAAAAATACAAAATTCAATTAAGCATACAAGGTTTGATACAGGTGATGGGGCCTCCCGGTAAGCAAAAAAATGCCTGTGTTGGGATAAAGTCTACCAGGGATGATTTTTTGTTGATAGGTTACCAGAAACATGACATTTTATCGGGGTACTAGGGTACCATGGCCGTATTAAGAGGTGGGTTCGTATTTTATGACGTTATCACGCAAAATTATCGTCCGTAAACCGACTTTACAGACAACCATTTTTTATTATTATTATACAAGATGTAACTGGTGATCCTTTTAACAGCATAATTGGTATCGTATTTTAATTATGAAAAAAAAAGAAAAAAAATTGTTTTTGTATGGAAGGTTGGCAGCTGTGACGACGTGTCCCATACAATTTTTTTTTCGCGTCCAAAAAATTTTTCTCCTACTTTTTCTTACTCGAAATACGATGCCATTTAAGCCCTTAAACGGATCACCAGTATTTTTGTTACACCCTGTATAACCTTAATTGTCTTTTTATCCGATACCATCATATTACGACGTAAAAGCGACCCTAATAATACAGCTTCATTAAAAACAAGTAATTATCAAGGCAACCACGTCTTAAAGCAATATTTCTCACAGTATAATTAAGATTCTTTACAAAAATCCACCGCCGTATTTCGTAATTACTTAAAATTTGATATTTTTAGTTAACGAATTTATGAATTTTTCCCCTCGTTTCCAGGTAGGTAATTTATTTGCCGAAATATTAATTTATTTTGGCTCCCGCTTAATATTGTTGGAATAAGAAGCGATTTATTGGAGAATTGCGCAATAAAATATTATTTATTGGGCGGAAGGGGTCAGGGGAGAATGATTGTGTACAACGGAACCAAGACTATATTTATACAGGGTATCTCATGGAACATGGCTCAAAAGGGTTATTATAGGGGTATATATTATATGACAGACATAGATGCATGGCCCAAACCAGAAACTATGGTCTAAGAGCTGGCCACGTCAGATATGACACAATAATGAGAGGTTTGTAACTAGTCCAGTTAGATTGCATGACCATCCTTATTGCTAGATCTGGGCATCTGGCAGCTTTTGATGGGTGGAGATCAGAGTGACAGACCAACAAAGTTTTTAAGTTGGAAAAAAGTGATACCGAAATAGGTAAAAACTGCTGAAGTTCTGTAATTTATAGAGAACAGGGCCTATATTTTAACATTAGAACAAAAAACATTGTGTATTATTGCGGAAACAAAAACAGTAGGCGAGTAACCAAAAATTACATTATACATCATTTGGCACTACTTCCCCCAACCGAAACTTTTGGATATTATATAATCTAATTAATAACATAATTTTTCATAATATTGGATCAAACCCAGAACTCTAGGATTTGTTTTTTTCAAGTTATTTGCATTCTTTGACCTCCACCACTTTACAGCTGCCAGATGTCCTGATCTAGGAATAGTATAGCAAACTAACTAGAGGGGTTTCGTTTATCTCATTATTGTGTCATATCTGACGTGGCCAGCTCTTCGTCTACTAGAACAAAAAAATCATCTAGCATTTAGAGAACAGGTAAGAAAGCATATCAAACGTTTTGCGAAGCAGTCAGATTTGAATTTGATTTTTTTTTCTTTTAATAATACAATAGATAGGTACGTTGTCTGTCTCTGTTTTGTTATGTCTTGTAATTTTCCTTCAGTCGAGATTGCCCCTCTGCACTTTACTTCACTTATCCAGTAATTTGAGCTAAAATAGATCCCTAATCTCATTAGTTGTCTAATTCCTCATGTTATTACGCGTCTGGGAGCCGTTTGTCAGTCGCAAGTACGGTGTCCCATAAGCTCATACATTTCGTGTCGCAACCACAGATTACTTACTCGATAGATGAAGCATCCATGAATTGATGGGCGTGGCCGGGTCATCACGTTTGACCTAGTACAATGGAGGAGAAAAGTATATAGAAAAGACATTTATACAATACTTGAAACAAAGAGACAGCGACGTAGAAATAACTTCCTGGTTTTATTTAAACAATACGATCGGTCACCAATACAACACTTACTTATCAGTAGCTGCAGCTTTATTTACTCTTAATGCCTTATTTACAAAAAACGCTCCGAGCAGTATCAATAAGAAATAAAGTCGACTCATTGTTTTTGAAACGTATGAAACAAAACAAATGCAACTCCGCTCCTATACAAAATAATTTAATTTCATTGAAGAAATTATACCTATAGGGATTTGTGCAGGGCCATGAGCCTTAGGAGGTTAAAAATCCAAAACAAGCCCTTAGGCATATTAATCAGTGATATCGCATCATCATCATCATTTCAGCCATAAGACGTCCACTGCTGAACATAGGCCTCCCCTTTCATTAAAGGGGGGGTTTGCCATACGCGCCACGCTTGGCAGGCGGGTTGGCGCGCGCAGTTTTTTTTTGTTATCGCATACACACTCATAATACGCATAGTCGCATACACGATCAGTCGATCATAATGCGGAATCTACTGAAGACAATCTATATCCGCAAGCTACACCGTGACAAACGACTTATGCATTCGAGTTAACTACTGGAGTCCCATCCATCATTGTACACTGCAAAACGAAACACCCTGTAGATACCGTCTGGTCGATTAATCACCCTGTATGCGAGGGTTGCTGTTCACGGGCGATTTTTAAAAGGGTGGACTGAGATTGCCAAATCTTAATTAAATATACAGGATGGTTTTTTTCACCCCTTTTCCTCTATTATCAACGAGGTGTTATATGGGAACTCCAAATCCCAAAAAAAAATTACCTTCCAAAAAAACCTCGACATTTGATCTGCCGAAAATAAATGTATGAAACACCCATACATATTGTCGCGGTGTTGGAGTTGATACCAGTTAAAGTTGTTTAGTATTAAACTACTTAATCACCTCGCAAAATATGACTAAAGGTTGAAAAACACCCTGTATAAAACACTGACTCACGTTACCTAGAGATTGCCAGACAACTCAGCCTAAATCTTTCAAGCTTTCAAGGTAGAACCTTGATTTAGAATCATATTTTATTGAATTAACATAACTCAAAACATTTTGAAAAAAAACAAGGCAAGCGGCTGAGGGAAAGAGGCGGCGATCCCCGTTCCGGGTCTTGGCTTGTCCAACAGGCGATACTCCATCGCGATACAACGTGGCAACGCCGCGAGCGTGATGGAGACTTTTGGACAGGGCATGGCACGGAACGGCTATTAGGTTAATTACTTAACAAGTAAGTAGGCTAATAATCTTTTGATAAATGCATTGTTGTTTTTAATTACAAACAGAACCTTGTTAACTAATTAGGACACTGGTGTTTTTGAAATAAATTGTATATTTACTAGTAGTCCGCCTCGAACTGAGAACTCGCGATTTACTTGCAAACGAGTTGACCAATATAACAAGACCCCAAGGAGGATTTTTTTCTCCGTCTAGCTCCATAACCACTTGATTGATCCTGCTCATATACGAACTTACAAATTTTATGTATCTCTGCTACAGCCCCAAGAAATTTCATAAAGATCAGAAAAACGTTACTAAAGTTATCGTCGGACAAACTATCGAAATCAAAAAGCCATCCAAATGCCGAGACGTCCCAGTAGCCAGGTGACAGTTCGGTCTGGAGTTGTTTGTAAGAACTCTCTTCGCTTACGCTTCGCGAGTTCGATAACCTCCTTCGAAAAAAAAAATTTCTCATATATGTCAAATCATCATGGCCAAAAAAAAGGTCTGTAAACTTATAGTTCCAAAACATCTGATAGTAAAGTTGGAATAAATCAAAAAAATTTTGGAAAGTCTATCCCCAAGAAGTTGAAAAATTAGTAAAAAGTTTTCAATGAGTCTGACGAGGTTAGTATGCTATTTTGTTTGCTAGTGGAAAACAATTATACGGAGATCACAGATAACCTCAACCACTAGATAGATCATGTACAACTCGAGGTCACCACGCATCTGTGCTCCCGTACTAATTTTGTATGAGAGCGCAACCGCTTATTTCAATCGAGTTAGTTTTTGATCATTACTCATGTGAATTAAAAATATCCACAAAAGTCAAGTAACAGGGATGAACCTGGAGCCATATTCGACATGGCATAATTGACATTAGCTGACGAGACCACTGCGAGATCACTTTTTTGTGACAGCCACAATCGCCATGGAATCACTCAAAAGTGATATCCACCTACGTCAAAATCAACACGTCTCGCTAGAGGATTGCCTCTATGGGCATGGGCGCCATCTTATTAGTTTTGACGTAGACGTCAGTATATTAGGGGAATCCCACGTAGCAAATAGTAAAGTAAGTAAAAGTAGGTAAAGAGAGCCAGCCCCCTTGAAGCATTTTATGAAAAGTCATTTGAAAGCGACATCTATATGTACAGTGCCACCAATAAGAGTAGAAATTAAAAAGTGGCTACATCGTAGTGTCGTCCCTTTCAAATCAATCTAAAAAAACGGGACGACACTACGATGTTGCCACTTTTTAATTTCTACTCTTTTTGGTGGCACTGTATTCGAGATTTGTATATAAGGGACGCGACATATGAAAATGAAAACACATAAAAATATGTTCGTCTCGTTTTAACTCACCTCTATATCCATAATCAAAAAGAGAGACGGGTATTTACGTAAAAACCCAATGCGGCCGAAAAATTTGCCATATTGTGCGCCCATGCCGTCATCGTCTGTCAGTTGAGTAGTAATTTTCATAGATATACTTACCATAGATAAACAAGATAATACACAGGCCTTGAAAAAACGAGCCGAGTGAGATGGCACACGGGGAGACCTTCATCTTCACCTCTTTCTAAAATTTCAAAAGTTAGGAATTCCTTGGGAAATCCTCGTTCAATTAATGCTAAGTATGTGTCAATATTCAGTCCTAACGAATTTTTATTCGTAGGTACTCAACTCATTTTAAATCCTATAGTCATAATGATATTTTGTAGAAGTTCGGAAAGAGAAGTGTTGTTAGAATGCATGAGCTTTCATATCAGCCACGACACTTATCTTTCCGAACAACCATTCCTCTGCTACTTATCTATGTCTACGTAATGATTTTTCCCATTTTTGGGCTGAGGGTTTCGGTAAAGTCTTGGCAATTAGTCCACCTACGCATTCGCATCCGAAAATCACAACCAAAACAGAACTGACAAGGACGCAACTATCTCAACTTGCTGTAGAGTGAGCAGGCGGTTATTAGATACAGTCGCCATCAAATACTGCAATACTGTACTAACCACCTTATTGGCAAGATTCAGCGGCGGCGCGTCATAGGTACAGTCGTCATCAAATATATCGGACCGGCCAGGTTACTCAACATCTGAACATGCACTTTATCGCCTTGGAAGTAGAGGCGTTTTTCAAATACTTGTGACTACCTTGGCCGCTCCGATTTATCTGATGGCGACTGCACATACAAGGACTTGCAATCCGGATATTTTGAATAGTAATTTGTATGGAATTATCCGGACAATTAATAATAATAATAAATATTAGCACAATCTTACACAAATCAACCTAGTCCCACAGTAAGCTCAATAAGGCTTGTTTTATGGCTACTAGGTGACGATATAGATAGATATAGATAAATACTTAAATACATAGAAAACATAACTCAGGAACAAAAATCTGTGATTAGCACACAAATAAATGCCCTGACCAGGATTCGAACCCGGGATCTCCTGCTTCATAGGCAGGGTCACTACCAACTAGGCTAGGAGGCCGTTAAACAATTGCAAGCCCTAGTAGGTACATACCCATTGGGAAAGCTGCAGTTAGTGTTGTTTGAATTTAGAAAACAGTGCGTTAGCTACTTCTGCTACTGACTGGATGTGTGGAGGCTCCTATTATCTATTATCGTTGGAAAAATAAAACATAAGGAAATAAAACACACCATAGGTAGGTATTCTAGAAATATTTAAGTCGATTATCAAAATAATGCTGACAGCACAGCAAAATACAACTGTGCATCAAAACCGGAGATAGATGGTCTATTATTCTCATAAAGAACAAAACTCAAACCTTAAACTTGTCTCATTAGTCATATGAAGCGGACACCCTATTTCAAGATTTAAGATTTTTAACGATATTTTTACTTACTACTAGACGGACTACTAGTTATAAAATAATTATTAAAGATTTTTCGTGGTAGTTTATTAACTTATTAAAACTAGTAGTCCGCCTCGAACTGAGAACTCGCGATTTACTTGCAAACGAGTTAACCAATATAAGAAGACCCTAAGGAGGATTTTTTTTCTCCTTCTAGCTCCATAACCACTTGATGGATCCTGCTCATATACGAACTTACAAATTTTATGTATCTCTGCTACAGCCCCAAGAAATTTCACAAAGATCAGAGAAACGTTACTAAAGTTATCGTCGGACAAACTATCGAAATCAAAAAGCCATCCAAATGCCGAGACGTCCCAGTAGCCAGTTGACAATTCGGTCTGGAGTTGTTTGTAAGAACTCTCTTCGCTTACGCTTCGGGAGTTCGATAACCTCCTTCGAAAAAAAAAATTTCTCATATATGTCAAATCATCATGGCCAAAAAAAAGGTCTGTAAACTTATAGTTCCAAAACATCTGATAGTAAAGTTTACTTTTAAACAAAAATAGAACCGACTTCACTTAGGATCCGCTATTCCAAGAGGAAGTGGCCGAGTTGCTTTAAAAAATAGTGAAATCACTATAGATGTGCCTATAATAGTTGAAGAGTTCCCTCGATTTCTCCAGAATCCCATCATCAGACCCCGACTTGGTGGCAATGGGACCATCTAGGGGTTATACCTAGGGTTGCCAACTGTGATTCAGAGATTCGCGGTACATTTACGATCACATTGCGGGACCAGGCTTAAAACCGCGGGACACCTACACGCGGCCTCACTCTCACTGCAATAATGCAACCCCCCCCCCCCCTCCCCAAGAAGAAATATTCTTAAATTCACAAATCACAACCTTAAATAATAGCCGCCATACACAGCGACAGGGAGTGTCGAGCGAGCGAGTGAGCGTTGATGGCGCTAGCGCGCGTTACTCGCGGTATATTCAAGTAAAATTACACGCTTTAAAATGATTCTAACATGCAAATCAACGCTCGTTTTGGTGCTGAAGTACTGATGATCTAGTCTAGTCTGAAAACGGGACAATCGGCGTCCCGCGTGGACCCCTTGCGGGACGCATGCTCTAGGGCCCCAGAAACGGGACGTACCGCATATAGCGGGACGGTTGGCAACCCTAGTTATACCCGTTCGATTAAAAAAATATTTGAAAATCGGTTCACGATTCACGGAGATATCGAGTAACATACATACAAAAAAGTATAAATAATAATAAAAATTGCCCCGTTGCCGGCGGCACCCTAGGTTAGGTTTTTTATAATGTTCTTATTGTTTTTGTATGTTTTAGATGTATTTTGTATTTTACTTTTATAAAAATATTGTAAAAAACCTGACTTAAGAGAAATGACAAATAAAGAAAAATAAAAAAATTAAAATGATAAAAAAAATTATAAAAAAAATTCAGTCGAATTGAGAACCTCCTCCTTTTTTGAAGTCGGTTAAAAATAAAAAGTATGATAAGCATACGTAATTCTTGTAATCAAATATATTTAAAAACTTTTTTGTTATTAATTTCACGCTAAATACTTTTTACCACAGAATTAATTTTTTTCCGAATGGCAACGTTTAGAGAGGGACAGAGGTCTCCCCGTTTTAGCATCTCTCTCGGCTCGTTTTCCTCCTTCACCTATGTCGAGCGAAAATTAACCTTAAAGTAATCACATTAGAGTATATTTGACTTATTGATACTTTTGGCTGATTTTGCTCCAGTTTAAAGTTTCTTCATGATTATATGTCAATGCCTAAAATAATTATTTGACATTTGATATACTTCACATAAATAAACATAATAGGTACTGGAGCCTGCCATACTGTAAATTTATCAAAAATCTTATCGGTCGGCTTCCACAGTGATGTACAGCCAATCTCGGAGATCGTAAAAACATAAGTCTTAAAGACTTCAATCGAAAGAGATTAAAATTTGTTGTTTAATCACAAGGAAAAAAATTGCGCTTACGAACTTTTAGGGTACTCAACTCAAGTGATATGCCGTTACCGAAATTTACGAAAACGAAGAGAATTTAAGGGGAAAGTTCTCGGTAACATTCTCCGCGGCGGTAATTATCGAGAAAATAGTTTAAATTTCCAAATATTCTTACTTTTTCAACATTATATCATTTTAATTCTTAATCAAAATATTGGTATGTATGCACGATAAGTCAACATTATTGTTTATTTATTGATATAAATATAATCGGATTTAAACCGGCCCCTGTGTTCATTTTGTGGTATATTTGTAACAAAAAACGAATATTTGGAAGAAGACAGACAAAACGTAAGACAAGAAAATAAATTATGCATTTAAAACCACACACAAAAATAAGTTATGGGGCTTCTAATAAGTATCAGATTTTAGGAAATTTAGGAAAATATTTAAAAAATCGTATCTCCAGAACGACCAAGGACGGAAAGGAAGGATATGACACCACCCACACCCCAAACAAATTTGTTGGGTCATGTCATGTGCCAAACACCCTGTATTTTCCCCTCTTCTGCCTGATATTGTGAACGCCAATCAGGCGACACTAAGATTTAAGTGCATTATGTCTTTGTAAAAATCCGCTTGTGTCGCAATTGACATCGTTCTAAACTATTCTAAAGATAAGCCCCGCCCCCATGTATCTTCCATTTCATTCTCGTCATTTTAGAAAAAATACTGCAAGAAGTTGTTTTTTTTTCGTACCTGAAGTAAGAACGTAACGCTAACTGATAACCACCGACCCGATCACATCGACATAATTGCAAATTATTAACATTATTGCTTAATAATACGAGCTATAAAATGCTTTATCTACACCCATATCATAAACCCTCCATGATGCGTTAAAAACCGCACGTTATAACCACCATAAAAATAGATTGTTTCGTTAGTAGTTAGAACAAATGTCTTATCTGTAACGATGTTATTATTTTCAAATAATAATCAAAAATTTGATTTCATTATGAAAATCCGGGTGGGCCCCGCCCGCCGGCACGCGCCCGCCCGACCGCTGGCACAATCGAGTTGGCCATAGCGATGGCGGTGCAATCCGTGCAATTGCAGTCATCCAATCATCATTTCGGGTTTATAATATGTGTGTAGATAAAGCGGTGAATGCAACTGTACGTAATTAGGCCTTAAAACCCTCGTGTGATCTTATTATAAAACTCACTTCGTTCGTTTCATAAAACCACACTCGTGTTTTAAGGACCCCTATTACGTAACAGTTACATAAACTACTATTAGCGCCTTTAGCACCTCAAGTTAAGCCAGTTTTAATCGTGGTCAAATTTACTTGAGGAAAATGTTACCGAGAATTCTCCCTTTATGGTGAGAATTTCCGTAAGCTAGTAATTTCTCGACGTCACATGAATTGTATCTTATGGCTTGAAAATTAATATCACATAATTTGTTTACCTGTATATATATTATCAGTTTGTATTATGTAGCAATAGCATAGCAATAAACAATATAACTACGCTCCACTTATAGAACTTGTACAAAATTATGAATATGTACTGAAAATTTATGAATTTTTACAAGAAATTCATATGTTGTCCGTTTTCTGTTTAAGATACTTAACGTAAGCTACATTTTACAATTCTTTCTTTATTATTTATACAGAAGTTTTTTGTATGAAAATTGTATAACTTATATAGTCTTTTTTTTTACGAAGATAACACCACACAACCCGTAGCAGCTTTAGCCAGAGGGTACTAACATATTGCATGGGACCAGACCCAGAAAACCCCTCCATTTAATTAATATTTTCGATAGGATAAACCTATTAAATGGTTACATAATGATATGGTTACCCTATCACTAGGGTTAGCCTATTGTTACCGAAACCATTTTAAATAAGGTTAACCATATTCAATGTGATTTCTCTATCGAATGTCTTAACGATATAGTTTACAATAGTTTGATCGCATTCTAAAAACACTTGATAGGGTAAACTTATTGGGGGTTTTCGATTTCGGTAAGCGCTTACCTTTGGGTTAAACCAATGATGTGCTTATCGTATTGATAGGATTTGTAGTAATTTTAAACAAAAAAGAACCGACTTCACTTAGGACCCGCTATTCCAAGAAGAAGTGGCCGAGTTGCTGTAAAATATAGTAAAATCACTATAGGTGTGCCTATAATAGTTGAAGAGTTCCCTCTATTTCTCCAGAATCTCATCACCAGACCCCGACTTGGTGAGAATGGGACCATCTAGGGGTTATACCCGTTCGATTAAACAAAATATTTGAAAATCGGTTCACGATTCACGGAGATATCGAGTAACATACATACAAAAAAATGATTAAAAACAGTCGAATTGAGAACCTCCTCCTTTTTTGAAGTCGGTTAAAAATAGTGAAATCACTATAGGTGTGCTTATAAGAGTTCCCTCGATTTTTCCAGGATCCTAAAAGATAAAAAGATAAAAGATATTTATTCTTCAATTTAGGCACATTACAATGCACTTATGAACGTCAGAGAGAAAAGAAACTACCACCGGTTCCAACCCTACACCTCTGACCCGAGAAGTATTACTTATTACCGGCAAGAAACTCGGCGGGACTTATTTTTTCAAAACAGTACTACAAATACATTAAAGATACTATATACAATAATGCGTAGTTCTTCATCAGACCCCGACATGGTGACAATGGGACCATCTAGGGGTTATACCTGTTCAATAAAAAAAAAATTGAAAATCAGTTTACGATTCACGGAGATATCGAGTAACATACATACAAAAAAATAATAAAAAAATAATGATAAAAAAAATCAGTCGAATCGAGAACTTCCTCCTTTTTTGAAGTCGGTTAATAATAACCGTATACCCCTTCATTGGTAATCGGTACCGGTCCTTGCATGGGACCCCTGTATAAATGTGAAGTGAAAATTTGGAATGGTAAGCTCAAACATAAATTAACCTTTTGAACGCTTTCTCTCTCGCATCAAAATGTGGCATTCACGCCAACATCTCAACTAGTGAGAAACTAATTTAAACCTTATCTGTCAACAGTAAAATAGCTTTGACAGCGTCTGCCATAGCCATTTTAGTGGTTGTTGGCGTGGTAGGCACGACAGTAGTCGACCACTTTAAAGGCTCTTGGCGTTGAAAAGGTTAAATAAACAAATAAAACTTTATTATGGACAAATAGTCCATACATCTTGTAAGTTATAGTAATTTGCCTATAATTTAATGTTATCTAATATGTGTATGTACCCAAGCTAATAAGACTACTCTAACACGTATTAAATTACGCTCCTTATATCCTATCTTTAACAACGTGTATTGACGTCGACCGGGCTAGTATAGGGCTATCTCAATGCCGAAGATACGGATGAGACTGCCGCAAAGCCGAAACAGGATCCCACTTCTTTTTCTCATAATGGCAGCAAAGCCATCAGTTCGTGCCTCGGCAAACATGCCGGACGCGCTGCAATATCGTGGCAGCCCCACCCAGAACCAGAAAAGCAAAAAATTACGATTTAAAATCTTAACTATTTTTCTAACATAGCATTAAATACCACAAAATGCCTACAATCATCTTCGTCTCAAGCTCATTCCTTACTTTGCGCTAATATTAAGAAATGTAATACGATCTTTGAATTTGACCTAGTGGATTCCGAAAAAATTGTAAAGTCATTCAAATCACTCAATTTAAAGAAAACTGAGGACTTATGGGGAATATCAGTTGTAGTCATCAGCAATATCCTAGACGACATAGCGCCTTACTTAGCCATCATTTATAACAATTCAGTTTCACAAGGTGTTTTTCCAGATCTAATGAAATGTAGTAAAGTCATACCTCTATTTAAATCGGGTGATTCTAGTGATCTAAATAATTTCCGACCGATATCGATACTTCCTGTACTAAGTAAAGTCTTTGAAAAGATAATGTTAAATGATCTACTGGGGCACTTCAACAGACATGGACTGCTTACAAGCAATCAGTTTGGTTTCACAAAGGGACGTTCCACAACCGACGCTGCTGCAGAACTCATTAAACATATTTTCAATGCTTGGCGAGACAAACGTTATGATGCAATTGGTATATTCTGTGACCTTTCAAAAGCTTTTGATTGTGTAGATCATAGAACGCTCATTCTTAAATTAGAACACTATGGTCTTTCAGAAAATGCCCTGAGTCTCATGTCTTCTTACCTTAGCAATAGAACACAAACAGTTGTTGTAAATAAAACCCAGTCTAAAGGGACTTTAGTAAAATTAGGAGTGCCACAGGGTTCCATTCTGGGCCCATTCCTGTTTTTGGTTTATATAAATGATTTACCTTGTGTAGTACAAAACCTTTGTGGTATGATTTTGTTTGCCGATGATACATCTTTAATTTTCAAAGTTGAACGGCAATCCAATGATTTATCTGTAATTAACAATACACTAGCTGACGTACTAAACTGGTTTACTACTAACAATCTGTTACTTAATGCTAAGAAAACTAAATGTATTCGATTTGTTTTGCCAAACGTGGCACCAATGAACACTAATATAGTTATAAATGGTGAATGTTTAGATATAGTAGATAAAACTGTGTTCCTTGGTTCAACGTTGGACAAAAATTTACAATGGAGTCCTCATATAAAAAAACTCGCTCTTAGACTAAGTTCAGCCGCTCATGCCGTTAGAAAAATTAGACAACTGACTAATATTGAGACAGCTCGCTTAGTTTATTATAGTTATTTTCATAGTGTAATGTCATATGGAATTCTGGTTTGGGGCAAAGCAGCTGACATACAGACTATTTTTGTTTTACAGAAAAGAGCCATTCGCTTTATGTATAACTTAAAGGCAGGTACATCAATTAGAGAATTATTTAAAGAAATTAATATTTTAACTCTTGCGTCCCAATATATCTATGATAATATTATTTTTGTTGTAAAGAATATACACACATTCAAGAAGAATTCTGACATCCACAGCTATAACACTAGAAATAAAAACAAGCTTGCTACCAGACGATGTCGTGTCCGCAAAGCATATAAGTCATTTTTTGGCCAGGGTATTCATATTTATAACAAGTTACCCGTCGATGTTTTGAATCTATCATTTCCCGCTCTTAAGAAATACTTGAAAAAAACTTTAATGTCAAAGGGTTATTACAGGGTCGAGGACTATATGACAGACATATATGCATGGCCCAAACCAGAATCTATAAAATCATCTAACATTTAGAGGACACAGTTCAAGTAAGAAAGAATATCAAACGTATTGCGAAGCAGTCAGATTTGGATTTTATTTTTATTTTTCATTTTAATTACACAATAGGCAGGTACATGTCTGTCTCTCAAGCTGTTTTGATATGCCTTCTTGAAGAACTACGCATTATTGTATATAGTATCTTTAATGTATTTGTAGTACTGTTTTGAAAAAATAAGTCCCGCCGAGTTTCTTGCCGGTAATAAGTAATACTTCTCGGGTCAGAGGTGTAGGGTTAGAACCGGTGGTAGTTTCTTTTCTCTCTGACGTTCATAAGTGCATTGTAATGTGCCTAAATTGAAGAATAAATATCTTTTTTATCTTTTATCTTAACATCTTATGCGTCCATCGAAATAAATAAATAAATATGTTAGCCTATATATGTCCCACTGCTGGACACAGGCCTCGTTTCATACACAAGAGGGATCGAGCTATAGTCCCCATGCTGTGCTGGTCGAAAGCAGATTGGCGACTTCACATACAACTTTGGATTTCTCCGCGTATATGTATGCAGGTTTTCTCACGAAGTTTTCCTTCACCAAATAGTAAAGTATATTTCGTATATAAGTTCCGAAAAACTCATTGGTACGAGCGGGGGTTACCCGAGACCTTCGAATTGAAAGTCAGACGTCTAACCGCCAGGCTACCAACGCTTTTCAACTAGACTCCATACATAAAGCCACAATTTAAGTATGTTTACATGATCTCCGAGATGGGTTCTACAACGCTACGGAACGCTATGGAAGCTAACCGGTAAGTTTTTTGATAAATGTACAGTAGGGTGGGCTCCAGTTCCAGTACTAACATGGTGTTATCTATATTCGTATAAAAAAACCCGCCTTTTAGTCTCTGCCATGGGATTCCCAATGTCCTGTCAACATATCTAAAATGGTGGCTAATAGCCATAGACAAAAACTCTAGCGAGACCTACTATAAATTTGACAGTTAGGCGTGTCCATCTGAGGACAGATGGATATCACTCTATCACCTAGCGATTCTACTGTGACGTCCACGTCTCGTTTTTTGTCTTGTCGAATCGCGCCCCTGGATTGTTATACTACAAATTGGTGTAGAATACTATTGAGATGTGCTGTTCAAATCGTAGAGATACGAATAAAATTGCGCTGATGTGTGGTGACCTCGTGCTCCCTGTAAAAGCTGAATGATGAGGTGTCTGTGTAGTCTGTGAGGCTGGATCTACATGATAGGGACGCAGCTATACGACGCAACGAGATCGCAATATCGTTAGCTCCCTCTAACGCATAGCTGCGTCCCTATGATGGCATCATGTAGAGGAGCCATGATGGAGATGAACATCCCAGAGTGCTACGCCGTAGCCGAAGCTCATCGTAGCGCGTAGTAGTTACGTAATGAAGCTTGATTAGAATAGTATTCAAGTTGACGGATCTCCCATAGACTTACGTCAAAATTAGTATGGGTTGTCTATCTCAATCGTATTCTGTGGCTCAGTAATAAAGAATCGCATACAAATCGCATGTGCGCAGCGTACCTTAATGCACATATGCAATCCGATTAGGGTCGCCGTCCACTAGCGTTTTTGCCGGCGCCGCACGATCTGTTCTTGCAAGATTGATGCTGAGCGGTACATCTTAAACGAGAACAAACAGCGTTTCGGTTTGATTTACGATTTTTGTTTGAAACATGATTTATTTGGAATGTCGTTTTGATACTGGCTTTTAAGAGTCGCCAGGACGCTCGGGTGAAATCGCGTTCCCATACAAACGTAGTTTAGCTCTCATTTTAAAACGACATGCTTTAGAACCATAAAATTTGGCATGGGCATTCTAGTAGTACAGATCTATGTCGGACATTCATTTTCGTTCCTAAAAATTGTAATACAAAGAAACTATAGGAAAAATAAGTTTTGTATGTAAATCTGTAACTGGCTGTATTTTCTTTGTATTACAATTTTTAGCAACAAAAATGAATGTCCGACCTAGATCTGTACTACTAGAATGCCCATGCCAAATTTCATGGTTTTAAAGCATGTCGTTTTAAAATGAGAGCTAAACTACGTTTGTATGGGAACGCGAGCGTCCTGGCGACTCTTAATATAATCTGTTATTAATTATGTGTTGGTGTCTAATGTTATTTTAAAATGTTTTTTTGTAATTTCATTACAATATTAGTTTTATGGCGCATTAGTTATACTGTAATGTGATGTAAACGTGTTTTTGATTAAATAAAATAAATAAAATTATGGTTTAAAAATTAAAAAAAGAGTAACATGATGGAACTTTGGTTTTTCTTTAAAAGTGCGGGAGTGCGAAGGAATGAAGATGAAAATAAATTGATTTGTCTACATCATTTGCCATTTCAATTAGTCATCGGTATGCAATCTCCGTTTGATATGTATTTGACATGAATTTGATAACCAATTCATGAACCAGAAAAGGGTGACCTGAGTCAGCCGGAACTCACTTCTGATAGATATTTATCAATATAAAATTAAAATGATTTCAAGATATACAGGGTAGAACAGATCTATGATTTTAGTGTCCTTCTGAGAAAATACCTCTCCTTTTTTTTCTCCACTAGATGTCGTTTGTATCTTGTATATTATGACCTATCTTAAATCTTTAAAATAGCTGTACAGTTATTCCTACGAATAGAAAATATTTAATATACAGTGTGTTTCCTGTAATATGAGCAATAAATTAAAACGTAGATTCTACTCCGCAGACAAAAAAACTTTTGTTTCTACAACTTTTTTTAAATATGTATTTTGTAGATTGCATCTGTTTCATACAAACTAAATAATATTTTCAGTGTACGTTAAAATCCGTCTATTTGACATTGCTTGTCACCCTACAGACATAATCAATTTCGGAATACATTGCGTGTTCGGAAATACTTTAAAGTGTCCTAAAAATCAAACCATAAGTTATTTTTAAAAGTCGCTGAACAAACGTTGTTTGGTTTGAGGAGTAGAATCTACGTTTTAGTTTATTGCTCCTATTACAGGAAATACCCGGTATATAAAAGTATTGAAATAAATAATTATTATTAGCACTTGGACTAAATATAAGAATCATTGAATTTTATATTAACGTCGATTAGTGTAATAAATATAACAGAAAGTGTTTTTTTATGGTTCCGTAGCCAAAATGGCAAAAACGGAACCCTTATAGTTTCGCCATGTCCGTCCGTCCGTCCGTCCGTCCGTCCGTCCGTCCGCGGTCTAGCTCAGTGACCGTTAGCACTAGAAAGCTGAAATTTGGTTTGAATATGTGCATTAACCAAGCCGACAAAACGGTAGAATAAAAACGCGAAAAATATATTTTGTTAGGGTACCTCCCGTACACGTGAAGTGGGGGGCGAAATATTTTTTCGTTCCAACCAAGTTGTGTGGGGTATCGTTAGATAGGTCTTTAAAAAAGAATTAGGGTCTTCTGAAACAGTTTTTGGATAAAACTAATATTTTCGGAAATAATAGCTCCGAAAGTTTAAAACAGGGCGTCCCCCCCCCCCCCCCCCATCTAACTTTTGAATCGTGGGTCCTAAAACTTTGAAAAAAATTATGAAATTGAGGCCTAATGAGTACCTTCAATGAAAACTATATTGAAATAAATCGGTTGAGCCGTTTTTGTGTTATCATTCAAAAACCCATAGTGAAAGGACGTAAGTAAAAATGACGTAAGCGCCGCCAAATTTCCCGTAAGAAACGACCTTTTGAATTAATGGTCTCAGTTTACGGAACCCTACACTGAGCATGGCCCGACATGCTCTTGGCCGGTTTTTTTTTTGCAAGTTCCTCTACCGCTTCAGGTAAACTCTTCGAGAAATCTATGAATACCAATAAAAAAATAAAAAATAAAATAAAAATAGTATCACTTGGCCTGTTGTTGAAAGGTGACAAGTAATTAAAACCTTATACTAAAATGAATTATGTTTATAGGTACACAGATTTCATAATTAGTATGAGGTGGCCAGTTACTGAACGGTGGCCAGTTACTAGCGATTTACCCTAGTTACGTTTTGAAAATAAAATAATGTGTGTTTTACGTAAAATAAGCTATTTTATAGATTTACAGTAGTTCCTCTCCAGTGCCCATTTATTTTCACGCAGTACAATCAGGGTTCACTCCTTTAACAGCGGAACTCTAAAAATAGCAAATTGCTATCAACAAAGCACAAGTGTGCAAGTCTCAACTCGCCTTTGAGCCTTTGAGGACTCTTAAGCCGAGTCTTGCACTCAACTGTTGCGTTCTTCTTACTTCACGATAATCGCTCTTTTGGCTGTAGGGATAGGAGTGAAAATGAATTGAAAGTCGAATGATATAGGTCAGAGATATTGCTGTTTAGCGTTTTCGATATTCGCTGTGTGCATGATTGTGGCGCCATCTCTGAGGCAGGTATCCTCAATCTCTTTTTTTCTTTTTTATGAATAGGTTGTATCCCTTGCTTATATATGTCACTGGCTGATTCACTATCTGACAACTGACAGGGCTTTTGCAGTTTCATTTCTTGTCACATTGTGCACTGCGATCGTTCTTGTTACCCCCACTATGCACTTCGCACATAGCGAATATCTTTGGAATTTCTTGGCAGATGTATGCAGCTGATAGGTATTTTCGCTCTCTACCAAAGAACTAGTGGTTAGTACTTATCAGTGGCGGCGCGTCCATAAAACACGATTCCCGTCGGCTTGGCTAAGTTTCAGGCGCCTTTCCGCTCATGATGAAATTTTAAACCAAATTCAGTACCAGCTTTCCTAAGAAATTTTTTACCCACCGTCACTGATACTTATATAAATCCCTACTAATGTTAAAAATCCGAAAATAAAGCTCTCTAACACCTCTGAAGTTCCAGGCTTCCATAGGCTACGATAAATGTTTATTTTAAAGCCTGGCTACATGTTCTGCTTTGGTTTACATCAGTAAGATAGGCATTTATATTTGAAGAAAAAGGTTTTGAAACCGAATCTCTTTCAAACCACGAACCTTTTCATCTAAGACTTAAACCCTCAAGAAACATTTTAAGGTCTACACCGTTTATTCTAAAAAAACCTTTACAATCTCAAAAATCTCCACCTCCCTCGCGCTTTCAAGTTTTAAAATCTTCAGAGCCATCAGCATTAAGGTGTAAAAAAGTAAAAAATAAATCGCGCATGTGTTCGCAGCCTTAACAAAGCAAGTCATTACTCCGAACTGGGGTTCAAAAGGGGCGTCCACACTGTTTATTTGTAAACCTACCCTAGAGGTTAGGGTTGGCGACGTTTAGAAAATAGAAGGTTTTCTGGTTAGATAATTAGAGGTGTGGACGCTGTACGAAGTTTGGTCAGGGCTGAGCTAGATCTACGACACATAATTAAAAATTGAACCTCTTGTTGTGTTCGTTATTTTAAGGACATGCATTTTTTATAACATATTTTGTATTTATTTTATATACTGTTTTGTTTGTTTCTTTTTTTTTAATTTATTTATCAAACTATAATTACACAATATGTTTAAAACATAAATTTTCGCCAAACTGCATAACAGTTTGTTGGCGAGCAGCAACACTCAACACACTTCCTTATCTACTGTGTAACAATCACAAAAGAAACTTATCTACTACTAAATATTATTATCTACTTCTATAACTAGAAGTATGTACTACACAACTCTGATTTATGAACTTTTAATTACTTACTTTCTTTTACATACTTACTACGCTAGCTCAGCGAGGAGTATCTTGGTCTCTGACACTAGAAATCGCCACCCTTCCCCATTTTGCGCCACTTCGTACCAATTGGATATTGTTTGTTTTAAATAATTTTAGTTTTGTCTTAAGCAATTTATTTCAGAACATTTAAATTAGATTTTAAATGTACTGAAATAAATTGCTTAAGACAATTATTAAGAAGACCATTCGATGAGTAATAACTAATAAGTAGGTGTTATCATAACAAAAATAACAGTTAGAATGTAACAAAATAAATTTGTGATTTATCCTCAACTTTTCAATGCCAGATTTTCTGAAAAAAAAATTAAGACTCATTATGTGACAACCCTAGAACATGGAGCTAAAACCAGCTCTGACAACCCTGTGCAAGAACCATGCAGTTTTTTTGTCTGCAGTCGGAGTGGCGGTTCACTGTGCATATTCCGCTAACGACCAGTATTGAAGTAGTATTATATACAAGGTGGAACAAAAATGCTGGTGATCCTTTTAAGGGCATGATTGGTATTGTTATATATAATTATGAATCACTAATAAAAAAATGGTTTAGTATGGATGGATAGTCGGCCGGCTGGGATAACGGGTCCCATGCCTTATTTTTTTTACGTCCAAAAATTTTTCCTCCCGTTTTTTCTTACTCGCAAGTCTGCCGCGAATGCAGAAGACGCTGGTTCGATCCCAGCCTTGGACACTCCAGAAGGCCATGACTTTTTCCAGCGCTGGTAGCCTTGCGGTAAGACGTCCGACTTTCAATCCGAGGGTCTCGGGTTCAAACCCCGGCTCGTACCACTGAGTTTTTCGGAACTTATGTACGGAATATCATTTGATATTTACCAGTCGCTTTTCGGTGAAGGAAAACATCTTAAGGAAACCGGACCTAATCCCAAAAAAGGCCTAGTTTCCCCTCTGGGTTGGAAGGTCTGATGGCAGTCGCTTTCGTAAAAACTAGTGTCTATGCCAATTCATTGCATTAGGTTGTCAAGCGGACCCCAAGCCGGGATAAACGCTAGGAATAAGAAGAAGAAGATCTTCAAAAGAAGGTTAAATATGCTCACAAGATCACGCAATACGGGAAAACTAACGGGGCAATAGTGGTGATTTATTTATTTATTTATTTAATCTTTATTGCACATAAGAAAAACTTAACGTACAAAAGGCGAACTTAATGCCATAAGACATTCTCTACCAGTTAACCTTAGGGCGAAACAGAAAAGATTATAGGCGGTGCATCTAACAAAATTAAAGGTAATGCAAATCTATTTTCGACCGTATGCACATAAGTATTAAAATGCATGTGATGTAAAATGCATGTGGGATAGGCAGGGCATTAACTTAGCCATCGCGTTTGACGGCCTCCTAGCCTACTCGGTAGTGACTCTGCCTATGAAGCAGGAGGTTCTGGGTTCGAATCCTGGTCAAGGCATTTATTTGTGTGTTTATCCCGTACTGAACCCCATCTTCAAAGGAAGATTAAATATGCTCACAAGATCACGCAATACGGGAAAACTAACGGGGCAATAGTGGTGATGTAAAATGCATGTGGGATAGGCAGGGCATTAACTTAGCCATCCCGTTTGACGGCCTCCTAGCCTACTCGGTAGTGACTCTGCCTATGAAGCAGGAGGTCCTGGGTTCGAATCCTGGTCAGGTCATTTATTTGTGTGTTTATCACAGATATTTGTTGCTGAGTTATGGATGTTTTCTATGTCATTAAGTAGTTATATCTATCTATTATTATTATATATATCGTCGCCTGGTACCAGAAGTCTTATTGAGCTTTCTGTGGGACTAGGTTGATTAGTGTAATATTGTCCCATAACATTTATTTATTTATTTATCCCGTATAGAACCCCATCTTCAAAGGAAGATTAAATATGCTCACAAGATCACGCAATACGGAAAACTAACGGGGCAATAGTGGTGATGTAAAATGCATGTGGGATAGGCAGGGCATTAACTTAGCCATCCCGTTTGACGGCCTCCTAGCCTACTCGGTAGTGACTCTGCCTATGAAGCAGGAGGTTCTGGGTTCGAATCCTGGTCAAGGCATTTATTTGTGTGTTTATCCCGTACTGAACCCCATCTTCAAAGGAAGATTAAATATGCTCACAAGATCACGCAATACGGGAAAACTAACGGGGCAATAGTGGTGATGTAAAATGCATGTGGGATAGGCAGGGCATTAACTTAGCCATCCCGTTTGACGGCCTCCTAGCCTACTCGGTAGTGACTCTGCCTATGAAGCAGGAAGTTCTGGGTTCGAATCCTGGTCAGGGCATTTATTTGTGTGTTTATCCCGTACAGAACCCCATCTTCAAAGGAAGGTTAAATATGCTCACAAGATCACGCAATACGGGAAAACGAACGGGGCAATCGTGGTGATGTAAAATGCATGTGGGATAGGCAGGGCATTAACTTAGTCATCCCGTATGACGGCCTCCTAGCCTAGTTGGTAGTGACTCTGCCTATGAAGCAGGAGGTCCTGGGTTCGAATCCTGGTCAAGGCATTTATTTGTGTGTTTATCCCGTACTGAACCCCATCTTCAAAGGAAGATTAAATATGCTCACAAGATCACGCAATACGGGAAAACGAACGGGGCAATAGTGGTGATGTAAAATGCATGTGGGATAGGCAGGGCATTAACTTAGTCATCCCGTATGACGGCCTCCTAGCCTAGTTGGTAGTGACTCTGCCTATGAAGCAGGAGGTCCTGGGTTCGAATCCTGGCCAAGGCATTTATTTGTGTGTTTATCCCGTACCGAACCCCATCTTCAAGGGAAGATTAAATATGCTCACAAGATCACGCAATACGGGAAACTAACGGGGCAATAGTGGTGATGTAAAATGCATGTGGGATAGGCAGGGCATTGACGTATTAAACGAAAGTTAATCCCGGCTTGCCCTTGTTGCCGTCTAAAAGATTTCCCTCGAGGTGGCGTGGAGGAACCCTTTTGGGGTGGTGTGGGGCATGGGAAGTGAGCGGGGGAAGACGAAATCTATTTTATCTACATCCATATCATAAATCCCTTTTTCTGCCTTCGGAAACCGTGAATAATAACAACTATTATGTTGCAACCATATGGTTGGGTTTTTATCGCCTGTCGCCATAGCTGTCACGTTCTAACAAGTATGTAAGTGCGAAAGTGACACATGACGGGATAGGCGATAAAATGGTAACCATAGATGGCCTTCAGTCATGTTTACTTTAATCACACACGATCGTAATGTACCAGATCAGCTAAGGTCCTGTCAAGATGTATCAAAGGTCGTGTATAAAAAGAGGTTAACCTGTCGTCTCCCGATCACGGAGATCTCCGGCCTGCAAATCGTTCCCTCCTAATTGACACGAAACTCGCGCCACCGTACACCGTTGTTTGACGAGCCCGGAGATCTCCGTCCTCCATTTTGCACCCCTATAATTGACGGGCCCGGAGATCTCCGTGCTCGCACCCACAAGCTAAAAAATACTTTATTTTAAAATAAATACAGTTTATATTCTACTGGACGTGTGCTAATATGATCGCAACGAAGTGAGCAACACATGGATACCAACCAAAACTTCACCCACCATAGACGCGTCAAGTTATCGCCAGTTGAAATCCCGCCTTCAAGCAACGTCCATGTTGTTTGGTGTTTAAATACAAAATAAAAAATATTTTTACAGGTAGTCCTTCGTGTTATGTATTAATATTGATGGCCTATATATTAAAGATTCAGAATAAATTAAATAACATGTAGTTATACATGAAAATCTTATATATTTTTGCGATTTTTCGACAGTATCGGATTTTTTTCCGTCCTGTGAAATAAACACGTTTTACGTCGTAAAAATATGCTGAGTACCTATATTATTTATAAACAACGTCAAGTCTGTTTCATGCTCTTTAAACAAATATATACATTCATATTACTAAATATAAACACTTTAGTGATACGAGGGATAACGTTGGGTCAAGTGGTTTGCTCGCGTCGACTGAATTTACCGTGGGGGTCGCGGCGCGCGTGCGGTGGCGGAGACGCGGTAGACATGAGCGGCAAAAATTTGGCCGGAGATATCCGGGCCCGTCAAACAGCGGGATAATAATTTTGCCGAGTCGTGGGAGACGAGAGGTTAAAAAAATCGTTTATGCTTAGGCTCGAACAAAACATACCTGATTGAAACACCAGCCAAGTTGTTTTTCTTATTGACGAGCGACAATAATTCCATGTGATCTAACAAACAACGTAAGTTATATGTAAATACAGCTCATTATACAATGGTCTACTTACTTTTAAGTTTTAGATAAGGGTAATGGAACTTGGAAAAATGGTTGAAATAAAAAAAAAAAAAAAAAAAAAAAAAAAAAGAAAATCTAGCCCTCCTCCCCGGCCGCGGTTATCCTCCTCCCCGACCGCGGTTATCCTCCTCCCCGACCACCCAGTTGGTTTTTGCACAAATACATGATGTTTTTCAATAACTAGCCATATTTTGTGAGGTGATTTGGTAGGCCATACTAAATGACTATTTTAGACATGTATGAGTTTATACCGAATGAAAAAATCTTGGCTTGATCCGATTTTTCCGTGTACTTTCATAGTTTCAAGTTAGTTATATGTTATCATCATCATCATCATCATATCAGCCACAAGACGTCCACTGCTGAACATAGGCCTCCCCTTAAGGGGGGGGGGGGGGGGGTTTGCCATACGCGCCACGCTTGGCAGGCGGGTTGGCGCGCGCAGTTTTTTTTATTGTTGTTTAGGCTTTCGGAAGGTGCTGCTGCCCATCTCCCGGTAAATTCCCTTATCAGACTCCTACTGCAACCACGGGACGATATGGTGGGGGACAATTCTAAGGCCGGGCACCCCACGGCAAATGTTATGATAGGAAGCAATTACATTTGTCTACACACAGAAATTAGACAATGACTCAAGTTTGATTACTTTTTTAAAATGTTTAAAATCGCTCTCGCTCGTTACTCGTACCGCTCGCGACGGGAGTAATATTTTAAGCAGCGCGGAATCATCGCTAGAACTCTTTTTTCGATATTCCTGTATTTATGTGTACCTTTAGGGCTAAATCGGTATCGTGGCTTCATTGGATGGAAGATTCTGGAGACAAATTCTCATCCGATGGGAATTTGTTCTATCAATTACCTACACAGATAGAAATAATATCTTAATTCAAAACGCAAAACTCTCTTGCACGCGGTTTCTTAAAGAGAGTAATAAATACCTTAAACCAATAAACATGACTTGAGTTAAAAATATCATGATTTTTAAAAGAAGAATTAAAATTATTCAGCTTTAGCTTTACCCATTTTTAAAGCGAATAGTAATGATTTGAGTTAAGATAATAATTATTTACGGCAAAAAAGCACCAAAATTTTCCTTTAAGAGTTTTATGTGTTTACGTCAAAAGCGATTAGTTCTTGGTTTGATGTTTTCAATCTACAGCTAAGAGCCAAAGCTAATTCAAAGAAGTAGCGCCAAAAGTTTTAGCCAAGAGAGATTAATTTTTGCTTTGATGTTTTCAACCTAAAATCAAGAGCCACAGCCATTCCAAAGAAGAAGCACATAATTTTTGCTTTGAAACATTTAAGTCTTGGACGTTAGTTACCCTGCGCATCAATAGATGTCTCTGCGTGTAGGTTAGAACACGCGAACGTCTGTTCGACGTAACTTCAAGACCCTCGGCGCTTTACCCGGGCTTATTTGAGATTCACAATAGCAATCTCAGCTCTTGTTAATACGATTATAAATTGTGAGTATATAAATAATCATAATTTATATTTGTATTATCTAGTTTTAGTTAAACTTCCTTTCTTGGGATTAGTCCCGAGAAACACAGTTTCTGCTACTAGCTTTTTAAGTAGTGCACTGTGACACTAAGGAGATTATCACACTGACGACGGATCCGCATGCGGCGCCGGTGTGCGAGCGAGATAGCGCTATACACATGCAGAGCGCTATCTCGCTCGCGCACCGGTGCCGCATGCGGATCCGCGCCAGTATGATAACCGCCTTAGAAAATGTTATTGTTTGTTTCAAGTAATCGATTTCATACGCCAAGAAATTTTAGATCTTGGTGTGAAAATATCAAATTTTACATCAAGTAACACATGCTCTTGAACTAATGCGTTTTCTTGTTTCCGTGGAGAAATTCAATTCTCAATTTAAACTATGAGTCTTCATCCAAGAAACAAAGTTTCTTGGCTTAAGTTCTTTATGTATTGCACTAAGACACATAAAGTTCAATTTAAAAAAAATACAATACAAAAACAAAATTCAAACGCCCTTCGTGAGAATATTAAGCTATTTTAAAGAGAAGATTTTTATATCTCGGATAAAGTATTGAATTTATTAGGTTAAGTAATAAACTTTGAAACAGTTTATATCTTGAAATAAAGAATTTTATTTTTTCCTTATATGGGAAACTGGATATCTCTTGATTCAAATAGGTTTCTTTGGTTGAAGAGATTTTTTCTATCTGTGTAGTTCTCGGTGTGGTTTTAGGGTTCCGTGCCCAAAGGGTAAAAACGGGACCCTATTACTAAGACTTCGCTGTCCGTTCGTCCGTCCGTCCATCGGTCCGTCCGTCCGTCCAGCCGTCTGTCTGTCTGTCTGTCTGTCTGTCTGTCTGTCTGTCTGTCTGTCTGTCTGTCTGTCTGTCTGTCTGTCTGTCTGTCTGTCTCTCTGTCTGTCTGTCTGTCTGTCTGTCTGTCTGTCTGTCTGTCTGTCTGTCTGTCTGTCTGTCTGTCTGTCTGTCTGTCTGTCTGTCTGTCTGTCTGTCTGTCTGTCTGTCTGTCTGTCTGTCTGTCTGTCTGATTATTATATTTTTTGTCTTTTTATAGATAATGTTATGGAACCCTCCGTACGCGAGTCCGACTCGCACTTGGCCGATTTTTATTTTCATGGCTTTATACTAAAGGTACGGCAAAGCGCTTGTGACACATCTGGAATTGTAGTCTACTGCTGCTTACTATCAGGTGGGCTGTATGCTTGTTTTCCACCGTTGATGTATAAAAAAATGTGTTTGCTATTATTTTTCACGACAATAATATTGCTTGGCTGCTTGGCGGTATAATAACATGCTACTTAGTTGATCTAGTTGATTAGTACCAATTTGATATAATTAAATGTGTATTATTGCACGTATTTTATATGTATTTAGTTAAGTATAATAACTTTTATTATAGTTATATGATAATATTTGGTATTACTGATTAAAACTCTTTTTTTTCCTTTTTTTAAAATGAAATTAAAAAATAAAACCGGCCAAAAGACCGTTTTGTTAGGTACTTCTACTGTTAGGGAAATATTACAAGCAGTATTATATTTTAACGCAGCCCAACTACAACTCCCATCGGATCTTGGTGCTTATGAAACTTAGAAATAAGTCCCCTACTGCTTCTTAGCACTCAGCGCATATTAAATATGCCGTCGAAAACTCGGCTTAAGTCTCCGTGCGACTGCCATTAGAGCCGGCTCCGACACGGATCCGTTAACGACCGGACGAAACTAAATTAATCTGGACGAGTTACTAAGTATGGCGGGGGCCATGAAACTGACGACTAACAGTTGAAGAATATGATTAAAGAAACAAAAAAGTCGAATAAAATATAAAGACATAAAAAACTTAGAAATAAGTTCCTTACAGCTTCTTAGCACTCAGCGCATATTAAATATGGCGTCAAAAACTCGGCTTAAGTCTCCGTGCGACTGCCATTAGAGCCGGCTCCGACACGGATCCGTTAACGACCGGACGAAACTAAATTATTCTGGACGAGTTACTAAATATGGCGGGGGCCATGAAACTGACGGCTAAGAATTAAGAAAACTGAAGAGAGAAAAAAAAGATATAAAAACACGTTCATCAAAACAAAAAAGAAAAATAATACGGAGGAAATAAAATACGAGACAGAAAAGTAAATTTAAAATAATACGTTAAAAGGGAGGAGGGAGACAGAATATAAAAGAAAAAAAAGAAAACACTCAGGTATTATATAGAATATTTGGTTTGTACTTATTCCAAAATAAGCCATTTAGTATGGTTACAATGCTTTATACTGCGACTACCATTAGGGTCGGATGCGGCTTGGATCCGTTAAAACCGGACGAAACTAAAAAAGAAAAAAGTAATTTAAAAAAATCGGCCCATTGCGTGACGGACCACGCATAATGAAGGCTTCCGCCCGTAGCTATGACGGAATAAGAAACAACTAATAAATACCGAGTCGTAATTGCCAGTAGAAGGAGTTTTTTGGAGATGACTCAACAACGGCTTAATCGATATTGTTCAAAATATTTTTTTATTGTAACAAATATACCTTCTTAATTTTTTCCATGTTTATCATACCACCAGGCTACCAGAACTTCACAGATAGGGAAATTCCCTTCATTCCTTTATTTCTCAGTAATTTATTTGTAAAGTGAATCCGGATAAATGGCATTCTCCGCCTGTCTCGTGGCCACAACGCAAGGGAATTCGTTCTAACGTAGATCCTGATTTATGTGGAATCCATACAAATGCAATCTGCTTAATTGCCCAGCACGATAACAGCGTACCTGGGACCTGGATAGCCTAGGTACTCTAGGTATCCTAGATATACAGGGTGACATCGGAGACGTGATCAGACGTGACAAGATTAAATTAAGAATCGAATTTGGAACATGTGAACATGATATACGATAGTTAGTATTCAACATATTGATTCCAAAATTTATGATTGTAAAATTTTACACACTGAATGTCGTCTTGTTATTTTTGATACAGTATGTGTCAAAAGTTGTTTTGGGACCATAATTTAAGTTATTTTCATACCTAAAAAAAATGAATAAAAAACTCGTTTGTTGCACGTAATTGCTATATATCAGATAAACTATTGCATTGAAATGGCGATCGAGATCGATCGATCGAATGGAGTCGTAGGAATCGGTTTCTGATTATAAATTACAAATAAATATTTATTGCAGACAAATAGTCCATACATCTTGTTTAGTTACAATAATTTGCTTATAATCTAATGTTAGTAGGTACCTAAGCTAATGAGACTACACTAACACGTATTAAATTGCTCTCCTTAAGGGGCTACTTTGAAAAATTATCGGTTTTTTCAAACGCTGTATTGACTAAACGGGAAAAGGGACTGAATTTATTTTCGAATATATATTATTAGACTATATACTCTTGTTTATGGCACAAGCCGAAACACGATTGCTGAAAGTTGCCTCAATAGAAAAAAATCCGAAGGTGGGTCCTTTTTTCCCTTATTTTTCTTAGCTTACGTAAACTATAAGAGATTAAGCAATATAACTAAATAAAAAATATGGTATTCTGGTTTATCTAAAAAGTCACAGAAACAGAATTAGACAAAACTTTATAGATTCGCTTATTTATCGTAGTTTAGTCAAAAGTCTGATCCTTACTCTTAAGCATCGCTGCATCTCTTTCTTTCGTGCACGGGAGCCATAAACGTGTCTCTAACGGATGAGCGTGGCTTGTCCGAATCGAGGAACGGCCTTAAATGCTATCTTTAACGACGTGCATTGACGTCCACCGGGCTAACATAGGGCTGTCCCAGCGGTTAACAAACACGCTGAGGATACGGTTGCTTATGTCCCCAACTCCACCCTGTAGTGTTAACCTAGCTGTTTGAAGAATAGCTTTAATTAGATTCCTTCTGAAGTCTTACACGTTTCCGGATATAACTTACAAGTTAAATCCAGAATGCAAAGGTATCTTTTATTTTATACCACGACGGTGGTAAACAAGCATACAACCCGTTCAACCTCATTCTAAGCAGCTCCCGTAGTTTAAGGACGTCTGCCGCGTCGGCCCTTTAAATCTGTATCCTCCTCATTTGAAAAACTCCATATTGTCTCTTAGGAAAATTTTAGGAATCACTATATAGTATAAAACAAAGTCGCTTCCTGCTGTCTGTCCCTATGTATGCTTAGATCTTTAAAACTACGCAATGGATTTTGATGCGGTTTTTTCAATAGATAGAGTGATTCAAGAAGAAGGTTCATATGTATAATTGCACCCGTGCGAAGCCGGGCGGGTCGCTAGTATAGCACAAAAACAAGTGCTCTTTTGTGCAATCTGAAGCAGTATTATCTAAGCGTTCAAGGTGTTCAAAATGATCTGCACACAGCATTTGTTAATATAATAAGAGCGTGTGAATTTTCAAGTGCGCATCCGTATAACTAATTTTGCAGTTGAATTTACAATATTCAGCCGTTTTTGGATGAAAGAGAAACTAATTGAATCCATTCGATTTATATTATTTAAATAGAGGATGTAACAAAAATACTGGTGATCCGTTGAAGGGCATAATTTTGTTTTCTTTTTTTTACCGCATTGAATTTTCATATATTATAAAGTGATAAGGTTTACAAATCTAAAGTAATAAACTAACACTAAAAACTTAATATTAAACTAAACAAAATTTAAAACTACTTAATAATAAATATAAAAATTGGATACCGTTTTATTAGGCAGGCGTCCGGTTCTTCATCCAATAGCCCATTCATCAGTCCATACTTTTCACCCAATAGCCTAGTACATTTTAGACTCCATTAATTCTCAATAGTCCTTACACCATGGCGGGTGTTGTCTCTGCGTGCGTCCCATGACACGGGCAGGGGCAGCATCCGCTTAGTGTACCGCTCACTTTTCATTAAATTGTCGAAAGGGCCTCTGCGCGTTGGCTTCAGCTCCGCGTACGCCTCCCAAAGGTCCGGAACACCATTGTTTCGTGGTCGGGAAAGAAATATAAAAAAAAAAACATAAAAAAGGGCATAATTGGTATCGTATTTCGAGTAAGAAAAAGTAGGAGAAAAATGTTTTGGACGTGAAAAAAAATTTTTGTACGGGACACGTCATTACAGCTGGCGTACCTCCAAATTTTTATTGCGAGAATTTTTTTCTTCTAAATTTCATAATTATAATACGATACCAAATTATGCCCTTAAAAGGATCAGCAGTGTTTTTGTTAAACTTTGTATTTACTAATCTAAATATTATATGAAATTCAAAAACCGTTAAAACTATACTTAACATTTTATAATACAACTTAATATGCCAAAAAAACAATTTTTCTTACCTATCATATCATATCACATTATAGATAACGAAACCTTCGAATTGGCTCTCCTATATCTCAACAAGAAAACAAAGCTTTTTACTACCGAGCCAAACTAAAAACAACCTAATCCCAATGCAATAAGGTTATTCCAACTGCACATATTAAGTTTTGCTTTGCTTTATTTGGCCAAGTTAAAATATTATTGGTTCAAAAGGTTTGGAACCCTATGAGAATGTTAATAAAGGTTGTTACGGATGTATGGAAAACTTTGTTTACAGTTTTGTACACTAGGGAAATTATGGAAATAGAGATCGTTTTGGTAGTTGGCAGCTATTTTGTCTTATAAACGGTATTTGTGTGATATTCTATTGACAGGCCACGGCTATGGAATATAATCGGTATTGATTCTTTGTTTCGCAAGGGTTGAAAACAAGGGGTGCGGTTATATAAACATACACAGACATAAAAATGTTTAGTAATTGTTATAGCAGTATATACATGGTGCCCGATAAATAATGGACAACCTTGTAACCACCGACAGTGCACCTTAGATTGGCCCAAATAATGTACTAATAGGTTTAGTAAAAGTCCTCTGGTTTTCGAGATAATCACACTTTTATTTTTTCTTTAATATTGGTACCTCATTATTTCCTAATGAATATTAATAGCAATATCTGCTTTTGTAAAGACGTTAATAGGTAGTGTTATGCCATTTCACAATCAATATTGAATAAAGCAATTTTTGTAATAGTTGGCCACTCGCGTCTTCATCAGCATATTTATTGACCACAAGCGATCAAGCTCGATCTATATTCTAATTAATTCATACTATACACAATCAGAAAAAATGGTTCTAGATCACAACCCAAAAATCCAGTATTTAAACGACATGACAAACTATTTAGTACCTACTTATACGATTTTAAGCTAACATGGTCATTAACATTACAAAAACTATTTAAAACGGGATATTTACCGTCATGGTAAATATCCCGTTTTAAATAGTTTTTGTAATATTATTTAGTACCTAACCTAAGCCTAGCTAAAGTGACTTAATTCTTCACTTTTCACTAAATTTCTAAACTACATACCTACTATTCAAACCCCATGCCGCTCACACGCTAACAGTTTATTACTGCTAACAAAATGTACCCAAGTTTTATACCCCAGCTATACACATACGTACAGCTGTTTGTTACTCGAGATAGCTGACCAATCGACAGCGTTAGTTATGGCGGAATTATTCTTCACGGGGGGCATTAGTGACGCTGCTGCTGATGTGGGAATAGCTACATTACGTGCATGTGGCATTTTACTGAACCTAGAACAATGTGTTTACAGATCAGATGTAAGTTTGTTACTGAAGTTATCTAAGCAATCGACAGCGTTAGTTAGGCAATTATTCTTCACGGGGGGCATTAGTGATCGCTGCTGCTGGTGTGGGAATAGATACATTACGTGCATGTGGCATTTTACTGAACCTAGAACCATGTGTTTACAGATTAGATGTAAGTTTGTTACTGAAGTTATCTGAACAATCGACAGCGTTAGTTAGGCAATTATTCATCACGGGGGGCATTAGTGCTTGCTGTTGCTGATGTGGGAATAGATACATTACGTGCATGTGGCATTTTACTGAAGCTATAATCATGTCTGTATAGGTCAGATGTAAGTTTGTTACTGGAGATAATTGAGGCATCGACTGCGTTAGTTAGGCAATTATTCTTCACGGAGGGCATAAGTAACGCTGCTGCTGATGTGGGAATAGATACATTACGTGCATGTGGCATTTTACTGAACCTAGAACCATGTGTTTATAGATCAGATGTAAGTTTGTTACTGAAGTTATCTAAGCAATCGACAGCGTTAGTTAGGCAATTATTCTTCACGGGGGGCATTAGTGATCGCTGCTGCTGATGTGGGAATAGATACATTACCTACGTGCATGTGGCATTTTACTGAACCTAGAACCATGTGTTTACAGATTAGATGTAAGTTTTTTACTGAAGTTATCTGAACAATCGACAGCGTTAGTTAGGCAATTATTCATCACGGGGGGCATTAGTGCTTGCTGTTGCTGATGTGGGAATAGATACATTACGTGCATGTGGCATTTTACTGAAGCTATAATCATGTCTGTATAGGTCAGATGTAAGTTTGTTACTGGAGATAATTGAGGCATCGACTGCGTTAGTTAGGCAATTATTCTTCACGGGGGGCATAAGTAGGGATTGCAATCCGGATTATTCGAACTTCGAAAATCCGGATTATCCGCCAATTTTTCAATCCGTTTCTAAATCCGGATTTTTAAAACCAAATCCGAATTTTCGGATTTTTTGTTAAGCTATTATACAATTGCCTTTTGCACCGTTAAAATGTTCTGATTACTGAAAATACGCGTCAAGCAGGTAGAGGGGGGTTGTCTGGCCGTGCTGCCCCGGCTGCCCGTGCGCTTGCTCACTGGCCTTGGACCTTAACCCCTCCGTGCCCTCGATGCTGATTGCTGTCATCAACTGTCATGCCATGTTTCGCGACAAAATACCTATGTAACGGAGTACTACAATATAGTTTTCGCAACTTCCGCAGCGGAGATGTGCTAAAACCTTCAATAAATTTTGATCTCATCATCTGTTGTGACACTTGCGACTTTCTTTTTATACCATGACGGCAGCAAACAAGCATACGGCCCGCCTGATGGTAAGCAGTTACCGTAGCCTGTGGACGCCTGCAACTCCAGAGGATTCACATGCGCGTTGCCTACCCTTTAAGAACCTATACACTCCTTTTTTGAAGAACCTTATACTTGTAGCCCTCTCGGAAAACCTCGGCAGGGAGTTCATTCCACAGTCGGAGCGTTCGCGGGAGGAAATTCCTCTTAAACCGAGCAGTGCGCGACCCTTTCGGCTCCAGGGTGTGAGGATGAACACCCTGACGGCGAGCGGTGCGGTGATAAAAAGTTGCCATGCGCATCATATCAAACAGTTCTTCAGAGCACAAACCATTGTACAAGCGATAGAACACACATAAGGAGGCAAAGTCCCTCCTTAGACTCAAAGGTTCAATATCGCTCGTGAGTTTGGGATCGTCGACGATCCGCACAGTGCGCCTTTGCACCGAGTCAAAGGGACGAAGCTGGTACCCAGGTGCTCCAGCCCAAAGGTGACAGCAGTACTCCATATGGGGTCTGACTTGCGACTTGTAAAGAAGCAGTCTCTGCCCCGCAGTGAAGTATATCCTCGCTCTATTGAGAACACCGAGCATTTTGGATGCCAGATGGCCTTCCCTTCAAGGTGACTACGGAATTGGACGTCACTGGAAATATCGACACCGAGGATCCCAATACTCCCTGATATTGTGAGAGTTGTGCCTTGGAACTGAGGGACCTCAGTAAATGGGGTTTTCTTAGCGGTAAACGCGCAAATCGCGGTGTCTTTGTGGGGTTGAATCGGACTAAGTTATCCTGACCCCACGCCGAGACTCCAGCAAGAGTATTCTCTATATTGGACACAAGTTTTTCACGACTCTCTACCACAACGGATCAAGGGATATTGGCACGGCCCGTGTAACATGCATCCCCAGTACTGTCGTCCGCATAACAATAAATGTCACCTATTGACAACATATCATTGATATGCAGCAAGAACAGCGTTGGGGATAGTACAGAGCCTTGCGGGACACCTGCGTTCATGTCCATGCTTTCAGAGCAACTACCGTCGACTATGGCTCGTATGCTTCTTCTTCTTCTTTTTCAGCGTGTATGCGCCGCGCCCACTGTTGGGCATACGCCTCTCCAGTTTTCCTCCAATAAGCCCGGTTCGCGGTTTCTGTTCTCCAGAGCGGGCCTGCCACCTTCTTTATATCGTCCTCCCATCTGATTGGAGGTATATGATCTGATCTTACTGACCGAGGTCTCCATGCTAGGACACGCTGGCTCCATCTCCCATCCTCTCGTCGGCAAACGTGTCCAGCCCAGGCCCATTTTAGAGTAGCAATCCGTTGCCCGATATCTACTACCTTGGTCCGTCGCCTGATCTCCTCGTTCCGGATTATATCGCGAAGAGATATACCGAGCATGCTGCGTTCCATGGCTCTTTGAGCAACTTTGAGCCTCCTAATTCCGCACATGCTCTGTGTCCACGTTTCGCACGCGTAGGTCATGGCGGGCAATACGCACTTTGGTCTTTAGCGATTGAGGTATTTTGGCGTGAAATACATGCTTCAGCTTACCAAACGCAGCGTATGCTTCTGCCGGAAAAAAAGCTGGCAACCCATCTGCACAATCCCTCGGGCAGTCCGTAAGATGGCAACTTCGACAGAAGACCTCGATGCCAGACCCGATCGAACGCCTTAGCTATATCAGGGCTGACTGCCAATAGTGCCAATGCCTCTCCCTTGCCAGACCCGATCGAACGCCTTAGCTATATCATGGCTGACTGCCAGTGACTGTAGGATTCTTAATTAAAATTATTAAAGATATTTTTTTTGTTTCAAAGTTGCTTTTGTTATTGATATAATATAACGGTGTAATTAATATAACTTGTTATTTGATCATAAGACTATCACAGTAAATAAAAAGACTAATTTCTTATTAAAAAGTCGTTTTTTTACAATTTATTCCTAGTACCAAGAAAACATTAACTAAATCCGGATTTTATTCGAAGTTCGGATTTCGGCGCGAAAATTATCCGAAAATCCGGATTTTGTAAAATAGATTCGGATTTGCAATCCCTAGGCATAAGTAACGCTGCTGCTGATGTGGGAATAGATACATTACGTGCATCTGGCATTTTACTGGCTAAACCTAGAGCGAAGCTATACCTTTGTCAGTGGAGTAATCGCCACTCTTCTCTTTTATGGGTATATCTTTTGATTTCAATATTCTTCTTCTTCTTCTCAGCATATTCGCATCCACTGCTGGACATATTACCTACTCTTTCATGGATTTCCATGTTGTTATTGATGCGGCGGTTCTGTGCCAGGTCGGCCCTGATTTCAATATACCAGGCATTCTTCTTTATTTGGCTTAGACACGCTTACGTATGTGACTTTAGACTTTCAGTTGCATGTCGTCTCTTCAATACTGCCTTCTAAAGTTTTTAGAAGTCTTCGTGTTGTATCAGGTCCCCTCACATCTTGCCTCATTCTGTGTGTATTTATGTGGGTGTTAGAAATGGTGTAAACTCCAAATATATTCTCTACATTTTGTCATTAAAATACATATCAAATAAGTATGAATTGGCATTCGTTGTTTCATACTATTGAGAGCGCTTGCTGCTTCTAGCATAATATCTTGGTCTGTGGACCGGAACAACCTCTTCCTGGTGAAATTTTTCAATGGATTCCCTTTCATAAAGGTAATTGAAAAAGGAAGCACACGACAATCCTATTTAATGGGTGAACCTTTCAAAAAGTTATTTCAATTAATGATTCAGCTATTTCAACAAATTTAATAATTTTACGTTTCAATTCACCTGTGTTTGGCTAAGTGATATCGATGGTATTTGTTTCAGCATGGGAATGCTTTCGTTTATCCGTCCAGCTGTTCACCTCTACAGGTTGCATTTAAGTTACGTAGTTTTTTTTTGTCATTTCGTTTTTGAAAAAATGTTCAAAATGGTGGAGTTTGGCACAAAGAACTTAAGCGCCACAATGGTCTATAGGTGTGTTAGACCATAATTAGTTCGCTAACACATTAAATATTTATGAAAATGGCCGAGCCGTACATCTATTCTATTTAAGCTATATTCACAAGGTCTACCGCACACAGGGTAAGGAATGCTACCGGGGTTTTTGTACTAAAAAACCCGGGTTGCATACCATTAAGATGTACTACCAACCTCTAGGATATACTTGCCTTTAAGATTATTATACAACGTGTAGAGTACTATGCAGTTACCAAAGAGCACATTTATTTTCACACGCTTACGAAATATTATCTAACCAACGCCGGACATACCTCATCCATCTATTGTAACTCCGGCACCCATGCAAAATGTAGGAGATATGGAGATACCAGGATAAAAATAGGGGTTGGTGTGAACAGCTCTAAATCATCGCCGTGATTTAGATAATGGCCAGTCGCGGGGTTATTCGAGACGTTTGTGAAGTTTTGTTGATTTTTATGAGGTCGTTGGAATGATAGATGAGGTTGGACGTTATTCACGTTTTTGTGCACGTTGAGTTTGTTATTAGAGTTTGTCGGATAAGAAGTGTCGTGGTTTATAATATATGGGAACCCATACATTCTACGACACTTCTTTTTCCGAACAGACTCTAACTTTACTGGTGGTAAGACGTCCCACTTTCAATGTGGTGGTCTCAGGTTCACATCCCGGCATGTACCACTGCGTTTTTCGGAACCTATTTTCGAAATAACTTTTGATATTTACCTACCAGCCGCTTTTCAATAAGGAAAAATACGGTAAGGAAACCGGATCTAATCCCAATGAAACCTAGATTTCCCTCTGGGTTGGAACGTAAGATGGCAGTAGCTTTCGTAAAAACTAGTGCCCACGCCAATTCATGGGAAATAGGTTGCCAAGCTGACCTCATGCTCAAATAAGCCTGATACATGACGTCTTCATACAATTTTGTCTTTCGGCTTTCTAGGGTTGCCAACTAAGTATCTACCAAGATCCTCGACCAGGGCTGGTGCGGCAGCGGAGGCGGCTGAAACCAAAAAGGCTCTTAAATATCGGGGTCTCGACTCCCAATACCACTTCATGGCATTCGGTGTCGAGACCCTTGGGCCGTGGGGTCCAAGTGCGCGTACACTTTTTAAAGAGATTGCGAAGAAGCTTATAGACACCACCGGGGACCAGAGAGCTGGCAGCTTTCTCTCGCAACGCATCAGCGTTGCCATTCAGCGAGGGAATGCTGCCAGCATCTTTGGCACGATGCCGCGGGGGCCTTTTTTTAGATTTATTTTAGCTTAGATTAGTTTTAATTGATTATTTTTAATTAGTTTTTAATTTGTAGGTAATATTTCTTTTGTTATTTAAGTTCTTGTGTTTTATAGTTGAATAAATAGGTACCATTATATATAAAAAAGTATACGATTAGTTATTTAGATTGCTGGACCAGTTACTTAAATAATACATAGGAAGTTGATTTAGTTCTAAATAATTTATTACCTAATCTGTCAAACAGTTATTTTAGTACAAAATTTTACACTTTCTCAAATTTTGTTATGTTATCTGTGACAGTGGCGCAAGTAAGCAAGTAAGATTTTAACAACCAGAAAGAAGAATCGAATACCGTCACGTGTGTAGTGCAGGTACATCTATATTTTGCTATGTATACAAGCGGGTAGATCGAACTCTTGTACCTATCGTTTGGCATTCCAAATATAACCGTTGAACTGTGACTGTGTGTTTGTTTCCGATTCCCATATACTTCATTGGCAAACGAGGATTTGGGATTTATTGTTGCTGGAGAGGACCGCAAGTACCTCAAGAATGACGATCGGCAAAATTGGCGAGTTTCACGCGGCGTCGGGCAACTGGTCACTGTACGTCGAGAGGTTAGAGATGTACCTCAAAGTGAATACCATTGCGTCGGATTTGTGGCTACCTACTTTAATTGCGGTGATGGGCGAGGAAACCTACGATTTATTGAGCAACCTGGTTAGTCCGAAGAAGCCGGCAGATATGACCTACGAACAAGTCACAGAGGCGTTACGTAAGCACTTACAACCCAAGCGGTCCATCATGGCGGAAAGGTACCACTTTCGACGACGGCGGCAGAATGCAGATGAAAGCATTATACAATACATAGCGGAATTAAAGAAACTTGCTAAATATTGTGATTTTGGTGCGGGACTAGAAGACAATTTACGTGATCAGCTGGTATGTGGGTTAAAAAGTGACGTCATTAGGCAGCGGTTATTCGCGGAGGACGGTTTGAAATACGAGCGTGCAGTGAGGCTAGCGTGTGCGTTAGAAGGGGCGGAGCGAGACGCGGCGGCCGTGGACCAGGCAGGACCAGGCGAGGCTCGGAGCCAGGCAGAGGGCACGGGCGCGGTACACTCCTTGGCAGCACGGGCAGCGCACGCGCAGCAGGGGCGCGGGCGGCGCAGGAGCGTAAGCTCAGCGCCGGCTCGGCGGCCGACCGGTGCAGCGCTTTGTGACGGGTGCGGGGCGAGCGATCACGCCAGCACTGAGTGCAGATTTAAGAATTTCGTGTGTCGGCTCTGCGGCAACAAAGGCCACCTTAAGCGAGTTTGCCCAGAGCGCAAGGGACCGGCTGGCAGAGGAGGAGGTCGTTCCGGCCTGTTTAGCCTGGAATCAGCGGCGCAGGGGGCTTCCACGAATTTCGGCCAGTCGGAGGATTTTGCTGAGCTGGATGGTGATCTCCATCAGTTGTGTTTGAACAGCTACAAACCGGTGAGCATTAAGTTGTGGGTTGATAATGTGGAAATGAATATGGAAGTGGACACGGGAGCAGCTATGGCCTGTATTAGTAAAAATACCTATTTAAAATATTTTAAACATAGACCAATTTGCCAGTCAGATTATGTATTCAATTCGTACAATAGCACGAAGATAAGACCGGTAGGCGTTATTAAACCAATTGTTAAGTACAAAGGTCAAGAGAAAATGTTAGAATTATTTGTTGTGGAAGGCGGATCAACTCCGTTAATGGGTCGTCATTGGCTGGTTGAGCTAAAAGTTAATATTCCTGCTTTAGAAAAAACCCACGACGCGCACGACATAAGTAACTTCAAAGTCGAGTGTACTGATTTATCGCTTTTAATTGACAGGTATAAAGAACTGTTCAGTGACGGACTCGGGCGGTTCACGGGCGGTAAGGCGACGTTGCGGGTGCGCGAGGGCGCCGCGCCGGTGTACTGTCGGGCGCGCCCCCTGCCGTATGCGATCAAGGACCAAGTTGACGCGCAGCTGGACGAAATGCTGCGAGAAGGTATAATTGAACCTGTAGATACTTCAGAGTGGGCCACTCCCCTGGTACCCGTCAGGAAGCCCGACGGTAGTTTACGTCTATGTGCTGACTTTAAAATCACAGTAAATCCTGTGTTATTAGTGGATAGGTTTCCGTTACCTAGGGTAGACGACTTGCTCGTGGGGCTGAATGGGGCGCAGATATTTTCGAAAATAGATCTTTCGCAGGCCTACAACCAAGTAGAATTAGACGAGTCCAAGGAATTTACGGTTATAAATACTCACAGAGGGCTATTTATGTATAATAGGCTAGTTTTTGGGTTAGCATCGAGTCCCGGCATTTTTCAGCGTATTATGTCTAACCTATTACACGATATACCATATGTGGAGTTTTTCCTTGATGACATAATAATAGCCACGAAGACAAAGGCGGAACATCTGGAAACGTTGGAACGGGTTTTTAGCAGGTTGCATAGGCACGGTTTAAAGTTAAAAAAAACGAAATGTCTATTTATGGTGGAGGAGGTCAAATATCTGGGGTACATTCTTTCCAAGGAGGGTTTAAAAGTGGACCCTAGTAAGGTAGAAGCGATAACAAAAATACCTAGGCCGAGCGATGTTAACGAAGTACGTTCCTTTGTAGGTTTAGTGAATTTTTATGCCAAATTCGTTAAAAATATAAGTATGGTACTGGCCCCGCTATATAACTTATTAAAAAAAAATGTGGCGTGGAACTGGAATAAAGATTGTGAAAACTCTTTTTCCGCAATAAAAAAGATTCTAACAAGCGCCGAGGTTTTAGTGCATTATGACCCGAGTAAACAGCTGATTTGTACCTGTGACGCGTCGAGCCGGGGCATTGGAGGAGTTTTGACACAACTGAGCGCAGGGGGGATCGAAAAACCGGTTGCGTATGTATCAAGGTCATTAACAGATGCGGAAAAAAACTATTCCCAGATTGATAAGGAAGCGCTGGCTATTGTCTTTTGTTTACAGAGACTGCATCAGTACTTGTATGGAAGACGTTTTGTTTTGCGCACGGATCACAAGCCGTTAGTTAGCATTTTCGGACCTAAACACGGTGTGCCCACGATGGCGGCTAGTCGGTTACAACGCTGGGCTGTAAAGTTATCTGCGTATACATACGACATTGAATACGTTAATACAAAAGCGAACGGCGCGGACGGTTTGTCACGGTTACCGGTCAAGAGTAGTAGTAGCGGGCACGCGCGAGAGATTCCGGAGCAAACTTACTTGCATTTTGCTCAAGACGCATTATCCCTAGATTACCATACTATTAAAAAGTATACGCAACGTGATCCTGCGTTGAGCCGAGTATTAGGGTATTTAAGAGATCAGTGGCCCGAAACAAATGAGTTTAAAACGATGCAACCGTATTTTAATCGAAAGGCAGAGTTATATGAAGAGTTAGGCTGTATAATGTGGGGCCATAGGGTCGTTATACCGGACTTTTGTCGCAGTAGGGTTTTAAAAGAGTTGCACGAATGTCATATGGGCATAGTTAAAACTAAGGCGTTGGCGAGAAGTTACGTTTGGTGGCCGGGGTTGGACGAGGCCGTCGAGGGGGTGTGCCGCGCCTGCACGGTTTGCGCAGCGGAGGCCGACGCGCCGCCTAGACAGGCGCCGAGCCTTTGGCCGTGGCCAACAAAAGCGTGGTCACGTGTGCATTTAGATTATTTAGGGCCACTTTTCGGGAAGCTGTACTTAGTTATGGTAGACGCGGGCTCAAAGTGGTTAGAAGTTTTTGAGGTACCTAGCACGGCAGCGCATCACGCAATTGCGAAGTTAAGTGAAACTTTTGCTCGGTGGTGCATACCAAGACAGATAGTGTCGGACAACGGGCCTCCGTACACCAGCGTAGAATTAGCTACTTACTTAAAAAACGAGGGTGTGGAGCATATTTTTGCCGCTCCTTACCACCCGTCATCTAATGGTGCCGCTGAAAATGGTGTTCGCACCATTAAGCGAGTCATTCGTAAAGCGGTTCGTCAAAATATAAATACAAACTTAGCGTTGAATAAGTTTTTATTGTACTATCGAAATACTGAGCACTGCTCAACGGGAGCAAGTCCCGCGGCGCTTATGCTAGGTAAACAAGTGCGCACTAAGTTAGACGCGTTGAGGCCCGATTGTGAGTCCAAAGTCCGGTTGGCACAAAAACGTCAAGAGCGAAACGGCGGGGGCACATCGGAGCGAGTTTATGAGCCCAGCGAACAAGTGTGGGTGCGTCAGTATCAGGGTGGGACGAAGTGGGTCCCAGGTGAGGTCTCGCAGAAGTTAGGCACGAGAGATTATCGAGTATTGGACGATCAGGGTAAGTCAGCACATAGGCATAGCGATCAGCTCAGGCGGAGGACTAGAAATTCTTTGGTTTGCCCCGATAGCCCATCGGGGCAGGAGAGTGGCCCATCTTTGGAAAAAAAGGTTCTAGCTGCCGTCAACTCTGGTCCAGAGGTCGCAAGGTCTTGTGCGACTAACAGTGCACCGGAGGCACCCAGAATGAGTACAAATACAGAACAGGTGCGGCCGTTAGCTCTCAGGGATACGGGGTTCGATATTAGTGCAGAGAAAGACAGGCCGGACCCGATAGCATTAAGAGAGGAGTCTAACACTTCAAGCGCTTTACCGTTCCAGCCCCGTCCCGTCCGTCAATGTCGTTTAGATAATCCACCCCATTATAAGGTATGATAAAATACCTATTACTCATGTAATTAGTTTAGTCAACTGTTATCATTTATTGTTTATTACTTATTTACAGCGCTATTGTACTTATATCAGTTTCTGTGGTAGCAGTATAATAATAGTCTTACAATGCTAGCCTTAAGGTTTAGAATAAGGGTGGAGGTGTAGTGTAGGTACATCTATATTTTGCTATGTATACAAGCGGGTAGATCGAACTCTTGTACCTATCGTTTGGCATTCCAAATATAACCGTTGAACTGTGACTGTGTGTTTGTTTCCGATTCCCATATACTTCAACGTGTTACAACTTTGCCTACTCTGCACAACTTTGCTTGGCTTGAAAAACATGGTTTTCTTGACTAAACAGCTATTTGTATGTTATTCCTGAGATGGCTCCCATCTCAGGAATAAGATATTTATAAATTGCTGTTTGCTGAAGAAAACCATGTTTTTTCAAGCCAGGCATAGTTGTGCATTGTAGGCAAAGTTTTAGCACGTGACGGTACTAGACAATATTTAGTGTCATCTCGTTGTCTTGCACCGCGTTGCCACTACCACACCACGGCAACAAAAGGGCTAACATCCAAACACGTGTAAGACTCAACCCCCCTAAATCAAAACCCCATTCCCATATAAATCTTATTAAGAAACCAAACTCAAGGATTCCCAGATTAGTTCACAAGAAACCCCTTAACCAAAAACGGTGTAAGCGCCATCTAGACGCGAAGGCTGTTATGTCCTTTTAGAGTAAGAAGAAAGGGTACGCAGTATATTTATTGAGTTAATTAAATGTAAAGCTTACAATAGATGAGGCAAGTGCTGAGGGGGGATACACAGACTACACAGACACCTCATCATTAAGCTTTTACAGGGAGCACGAGGTCACCAACATAAGCGCAATTTTATTCGTTAACTATGATTCGAATAGCACATCTCAATTATTATACACCAATTCGTAGTATAACAATCCAGGTTCACCCCTGTGATTTTTGTGGATATTTTTAATTCAGATGATTAATGATCAAAAGCGTTAACTCAACTGAATGAATGAACTGAAGAGTGTGTCACATATTTTTGCGGCCTTCGTATAGGAAGATACTGTTGCCGGTGACTGTACCCAATAACTGTCTATACTTTCTAAACTGAAAAAGCATCAAATTTATAGGAACTTATGCGAGTTTTCATGAAAGGATAAAGCTCTTTAAAAAACCTAGAAGGGTTTTTAAAGTGCTAGTGAGTCTAAGCAAGTGACCAGTGTTCGTTGACCCAGATACGGCGATTAATGGAAATATTATCTGGCGTGAAGTATCAGCCACTGACACGCGAGAACACAATCAAACACACGTACAACGATAAAATACACTTTAAACTAGGCAAAATCCCCCTTCGGGCTAATAGATAAGGTCCCACTAAAATCACTTACTAACTTGGTCACTGATACAAAGTTAAGTTTGTTAAAAATGTACCTAACTTACTCAAAAATAAATCTTACTCTAAGGGCGCAAGGGTGTTGAGAAGTGAATTTAAAATGTCAAAGTTACTAACGATGATCGAACCGAAACAGGAGCGGCGGTTAAATTAAAAAACTAATTTTCAAATTTCGAGACAACTTTATTTTGTTAATGGCCAGTGTGGATGATTGAGATATTATACCTTGTGCAACCTAAAAAGTAATTTTTGACACCTGTCATCTCAGTACATTTTATAACCTAAAATCGATTTTAGGTTAAACCGCTTCTTACGTTGCACAAGGTATAGTCAATTTCGACGTAAATATTGGTTTAAAAATATCTATATTAAACATTAATTTTAGTTTGTTATTGTTTATTTTTCAGGCTTGTTCGATTGAAATTATTTTTTCTGTTTACTTGGCTGTGGACTTGGAAAATTACTTTCATTGATAACAATTTTAATTTATTTTAATCGTTTCGCATTAAGTTTTATATTGGAATATACTAGGTGCTATAGCTGACGTAGCCGCCAACACAGCGAATCCTCCGTTATATTATTTTTTAAGTAAAGTAGCCAATTCTGTAGTATAGTATGATTTATTCTAAGGGCCGGTTGCACCAAACTGTCTGTGAACGTAAACGTAATCGTAAAAAAATCTTGTATGAAAAGTTTGACAGTTTTCTATGGGATGACAGCTCCGTCGCCATATTTAACGTTGATGAGTCTGTTAATTGTGCATGGTGCAACCCACCCTTAGTGTCCAGGGGCCGTATTCTAACTTTAAAACACCTTTAGACACGATCCAACTTCAACACAATTCCAATGCATTAACACACAATACAGCTAGCGCCTAATCGTCTGAATCAGAAATATCAGAATTTGCTTGAAAATTATTGCGGAGCAACTCCAATAGAAATTCAATATTGGTTGATTATTTGTTCTGTGATGGAGTTATATTATGTTAAGGATAGATTGTATTTGTAATGTACTGTTTATGTATTTTATTTTATGTATTTTAAATTAGAAGACGGCAGCAGTTTGCAAGTAAACTACAGCTGAGATATATTTAGTAAAATAAACTAAATTTACTTAAAATCCCATTTTGCAATCTTCACAATCTTCATAAGCAAACTCTGGGGCATTAAGATTACCGCTTAGTTATTTATAGTTCCACGTACGATATTAGTGAGATATTATCTTCTGAATTTATAACCGCCATCTTAAGAGTCGCCAGGACGCTCGCGTTCCCATACAAACGTAGGTAGTTCAGCTCTCATTTTAAAACGACCTGTTTTAGAACCATGAAATTTGGCATGGGCATTCTAGTAGTACAGATCTAAGTCGGACATTCATTTTCGTTGCTAAAAATTGTAATACAAAGAAAATACAGCCTATTACAGATTTACATACAAAACTTATTTTTGCTATATTTTCTTTGTATTACAATTTTTAGCAACGAAAACGAATTTTCGACCTAGATCTGTACTACTAGAATGCCCGTGCCAAATTTCATGGTTCTAAAGTATGTCGTTTTACAATAAGAGCTGAAATAAATTGTATGGGAAAGCGATTTCACGCGAGCGTCCTGGCGACTCTTAAATAACGGCCATCTTGAAATGTTCCTTCACTGAATAATTATAAAAAAGCATTTTATGTATGTTATAATATAAGAAGAAAAACCGAGGTAGATATTTAGAGTTGTGTTCTTCCCGGTAAGTAAGGTTACCACAGAGCTCAAAGACTAGAGATGCACCGAATATCCGGTTACTATCCGGTATCCGGCCTATCCGGCCCTTATTTGAGTATCCGGCTGGATACCGGATATCTTCGTACTATCCGGCCGGATACCGGATGTAGTCAGAGTCGCCCACTAGTAATACAAAAAATTTTTTACACAAAAATACGCGAGCGCGTGTGTACTTTTGAAAGAAGTTACTCGTACTGACATAATAAAATTCGTTTTGTTGCCTAGAATTCCTAGGAATGTAATCCGCGCGAACGTTCACTACGACACAGGTCGAAACCTGCACGACGCGCACGTGCGAAACTCAAATTGTAGGTATAGTACCGCCGGCCGAATATTCGGCGGCCGGATACCGAATATTCGGCGGAGCGTCAGGCCGAATATCCGGTATCCGGTATCCGGCCAAACCACTATCCGTTGCATCTCTATCAAAGACGATGCAGTGTGTTGACGACGGGGGACACTCTTGTCCCTTTAGCCGTCAACACAGTGAATCCTCTTTATGTTAAAGGTTATCAACGCGCTTGTGACACCTTTGATATTGCAGGCGTACATTCGCTACGGTAGCCGCTTACTATCAGGTGGGCTGTATACTTGATTGCCACCGCATGGTATAAATAATATTATTTTCTGAAGGTTTTGGCTGCTAACTAAACTGAGTTTCGTACTCCTTTTTATTGCAGGATGAAAGCGCTTTAACGAGTAGTTCATATAAAAAAGAATATATGCTTTGTCTAGTGAGCAAGTCATCTGTGTTGTGTAATACACAATCCAATATGGCGGTCTTATTGTCCAAACGCAAACAGCAGGTAATTAATTAGTCCCGCTAGCTTACCGGATCATATATAACATGTATATGTATGTAGGTGTGTAGGTAGAAAAAACTTAATACATTGTACCAAACTTAGTACAGTCGACGTCAAAGATATATCTTTGATGTCGACTGTACCAGGTGGGCTTTCAGTGTGTAACTGTGTAGCCTCTTTCCTCTACAAAGCGGAAAACGGTGATATCGGCTGCGAGCGTAACGCGTAGCGAACTGTAGCACGGAAACTACTTTTACAGCAGAGGCTGGGAAAACGGGGATTACCAGTCAAGGAATAGACGGATAGGAATATGAGGTGTGGAATCCGTTTTCCCGCCAATATATATGTACATACTAAATAGTGTTTTTGTCAAATATTCAATGCAATACTGAATAAAACGTATAAAAAAATAAGTTCACTGCATAAGGCATGATCCGCATGATTCTACTCGTAAAACCTGTCGCCATTTTGGATACCAAGGTTGTTCGCAGGCCTAGGCTTATAAAGTTGTATGATACCTATCAATATTTCATTGCATATTTAATATGACATTTCTTCCGTAGCTGAATTAATATGAATGAAATGAAAATTTCAACATTTTGTGGTCCGTTTATTTTTGACAGCCCAAAATAGATTGCTCCATGGAGGTATGAGTATAATCACATCGGAACCACGGTGGTTCTTCGCTAGTGCTACTAACGAAGCATAGGAGAGCTGGCGACCTAACAAATAACGACTGGCACAATACGTAGGTCGCAGTAGACGAACATAATAGCAGAGACTATACATACTTACAGCCTTGGCCAGAAGTGTTGAGCACTAATGCGATTTTCATACAAAACTGGAAAGTTTAGTCCATCGTTTCCATCTTTGTTTAAGTTATTTTGTCAATTAATTTAAACTAATAGGCATGTTTTGTTGAAGTTAGTAGTAACTGCATAGAATATTTGCAATATGTCGCACCGACTTAAATTTACATTTTTGGTACCTTCTGTTTTCATATTTTTTAAGTACCTTGAAAGTGTTATTAAGTGAAGTTTTCTATATTTATAAATAAAATATAACATTTACCGTTGCCGTACATTGTTAGGATAGGGAAATAATGCTTAACATCAAAATTGTAAACAAAAAACACCTATGCTCAACATTTCTGGCCAAGGCTGTATATAGATGGCCACAGTCCAAGAACTTTTTGAGGTTCCAAGTATAACAATGAATGCTTAAAAATAGAATAAGATATTTTTTAATTGGGCTCCCATACAACAAACATGATTTTTTTGCTGTTTTTATAGTTAATTATACGGATCCCTTAGTGCGCGAGTCCGACTCGCGTTTGGCCGGTATTTTGTCCCGCCTGTGAAATGTAACGTTTTTAGGAAAATTCATGACTGTAGGTGTAGTATCAATATTAGAGATGCACCGAATATCCGGTTACTATCCGGTATCCGGCCTATCCGGCCCTTATTTTAGTATCCGGCCGGATACCGGATATCTTCGTACTATCCGGCCGGATACCGGATGTAGTCAGAGTCGCCTACTAGTCATACAAAATTTTTTTTTACACAAAAATACGCGAACGCGTGTGTAATTTTGAAAGAAGTTACTCCGTACTGACATAATAAAATTCGTTTTGTTGCCTAGAATTCCTAGGAATGTATCCGCGCGAACGTTCAATCACTACGACACAGGACGAAACCTGCACGACGCGCTCCTGCGAAACTCAAATTGTATGTATAGTACCGCCGGCCGAATATTCGGCGGCCGGATACCGAATATTCGGCGGAGGGTCAGGCCGAATATCCGGTATCCGGTATCCGGCCAAACCACTATCCGTTGCATCTCTAATCAATATCTTATCAATTTTTGTTTTGATGTAGGTACGTTAATGCATACGTGGAAATAACTCTTCAGTCATCCCAGTCTCGCTTCTCGTAAAGTAATGACATACTTACCGTCCTTGCACAAAAATGTACTATTAACTTCACAGCAGGTTTAAAGTGGCTATTACCACCCGCTAAGCTGTCGAAAATGTTTATAAGAATTTTATACTGGCAGAAATATCGCACATGGAGCGTGTTTAGCTCAACTAATGCTACTAATTTTCACTTTTACATTATTTTAGTCACAATAATTATAATGTAATTCGTATGTTATCTTGCAAGCTTAGGTCATAAAGTTTACAGCAGGGAGTTAGAAAATTAGGCGTTTAGTAATTTTGTGTTCAATAATGAATTTGCTTTGATATTTTGATATTACTTGACAATGCGCACATTATTTTCCTAAGCCTAATTTTATTGTTTCATCTCCTCCCACTCCTAGCCGTTTTCGGCTACAGCGACTGCATTCTACCGCTGAGAGCGACGCTGGTGCGCTCTTAAGCGCTGTAGCCTGGCACTAAGATGTCCTACTTTCAATCCAGAGGTCTCGGGTTCAAACCCCGGCTAGTACCACTAAGTTTAATAACATTGGATATTTACCAGTCGCTTTTTGACGAAGGAAATCATCGTAAATAAATCGGACGTAATAAAACATCTTGAGGAAACCGGACCTAATCCCAACAAGGCCTTTCCCCTCCGGGTTGGAAGGTCAAATCGCAGTCGCTTTCGTAAAATTCGTGGGCTTAGGATGCCAAGCGGACCCTAAGCTCTATTGAACCGTGGATAAAGCCGGAACAAATGCTAGTAGGAATACTAGTGAAGTTCCTTATTCCCTAAGGAGCGTATGCCTATACTGTTTTCCCATCCCCTGCGTACACGGAGCAATACGTTACAAACTCTATTCATGGCTTTTTACTTTTTCACGGCTGCGGACTGTACTGCGAGGTGTTTGCTGTCACTACCTGAATTAAGTTTGGGAAGATTGATTCTCGAGCTATTTTCTGTAGACGTTTTTCTTTTGTTGACTGTACTGGATGATGTATCTTGTAGTTGGAAGTTTTTGTTGAAAATTGTGAGGTGAATTTATTTTGGAGTGATGGGGATTAATGTACTTTATCTGGGATTTGATAAATTTTGTTACTTGGTGTGACCTCGAGTGACATTGCATGTTAAACATTATTTTGCGATAATGTATGTTGTATGGTCGTACCTAAAATATCTACACTAAAAATAACTATAATAGCGGGACGCCATGCGAGTAATGTCAAGTCAATATCAAAAAATTGTTTTACAGTAAAGTTGTAACTGGCCCCTAATCACAAAACCGGCCAAGAGCATGTCGCGCCATGCTCAGTGTAGGGTTCCGTAAACTGAGACCATTCATTCAAAAGGTCGTTTCTTACGGGAAATTTGGCGGCGCTTACGTCATTTTTACTTACGTCCTTTCACTATGGGTTTTTGAATGATAACTCAAAAACGGCTCTACCGATTTATTTCAATATAGTTTTCATTGAAGGTACTCATTAGGCCTCAGTTTCATGAATTTTTTTAAAATTTTAGGACCCACGATTCAAAAGTTAGATGGGGGGGACGCCCTGTTTTAAACTTTCGGAGCTATTATTTCCGAGAGTATTAGTTTTATCCAAAAACTGTTTTGAAAGACCCTAATTCCTTTTAAAAGAACTATCCAACGATACCCCACACAACTTGGTTGGGACGAAAAAAAAATTCGCCCCCCACTTCACGTGTACGGGAGGTACCCTAACAAAATATATTTTTCGCGTTTTTATTCTACCGTTTTGTAGGCTTGGTTAATGCACATATTCAAACCAAATTTCAGCTTTCTAGTGCTAACGGTCACTGAGCTAGACCGCGGACGGACGGACGCACGGACGGACGGACGGACATGGCGAAACTATAAGGGTTCCGTTTTTGCCATTTTGGCTACGGAACCCTAAAAATGATCTTCAATTGCAGAATGGGCTTCCTCTATCTTATCATAACATTATACTGTATATCAATAAAACATACATAACAGCTTTTTTGAAAAAAAAAACCTTTTGGAATTGAAACATTTACACACACAAAGTACGTGGCGTTTACAATTTTTTTTTATTGTTGTTTGTGCTGTCTGATTTACATATTTAATTATTTTTTAACTTTATCATTAAGGCCGTTCCTCGATTCGGACAAGCCACGCCCATCCATAAGAGACACGTTTATGGCTCCCGTGCACGGAAGAAAGAGACGCAGCGCTCTTAAGGATCAGACTTTTTGACTAAAATACGATAAATAAGCGAATCTATAAAGTTTTGTGTAATTTTGTTTCTGTGACTTTTTAGATAAACTAGAATACCATATTTTTTACTTAGTTATATTGCTTAATCTCTTATAGTTTACGTACCTAAGCTAAGAAAAATAAGGGGGAAAAGGACCCAACTTCGGTTTTTTTTTTCTATCGAGGCAACTTTCAGCAATCGTGTTTCGGCTTGTGCCAAAAACAAGAGTATATAGTCTAATTATATATATTCGAAAATAAATTCAGCCCCTTTTCCCGTTTAGTCACTAGAGCGTTTGAAAAAACCTATAATTTTTCATGTCATGTTCCGTGACATCTGGCCCCACTCACGCCCACTCACGTGTGGCCCCGGCGGAAGACCAGCGCTGCCCTTCCAGGCTAGCACCATGCTGAGTCGGGACCATTTCGTGCAACTATATTCATGCCTTAATTATAAGTAGTTAGACTAAGTATTTGTTTGTACATTTTACGAATAAATGTTTTCTATTTCTATTTATATACGTCCATAGTCTACGCTGACCGCTTACTATGAAGCAGGTTGTTTGCTTGTTTGCCTTCAAAAAGGTATAAAAATTCCCCAGTAGTGTTGCACCGTGACCAGTGGTCACTAAATAACGTAACAACGGATACGAATTTCCCCGGGGAAATTCATTACCCACTGCAGGTGTCATTTTTTATTGGCGGCCATTAAAGTGGGTTACGTGAAATTGGAAACAACTTAAATATGTAAGATGATGAGGGATAGACAGACAAGGCGAAACTATTGTTTTTTGGCTTTTAAACCGTAAAATAGTATTTTATTCTACAAGGGGGTAAAGTTGATCTTTAACCTCTCGTGCTTTTATTGAAACCCGAGCATCCGCGGACAAATTAGATTTTTTTCTTTACCTAACTCAACTGTTATTATTATGGTCCAATGTGCCAAACGTGGCAAATGTCTCGTTCTGCCCCAATATCCGTACAACTGCGGCAGTGAATGGGCATTTAGCGGCACAATGCCCCATTGTACACGAGACAATCCGGCGGACTTCAGTGCAAGTTGACTCTGAAACGAGCATTTAAGTGAACGTACGGCTGTTCTAACTTTTATTGTGACTACGATGTTTTAAACTGAAATAAATGTCATGTAATATCATCATCCTCCTAGTGCCTTTTCCCGGCTTTTTATCGCGGATAAATTGAGCCTGAGATTCGTTTGGTAACCTAATCCCATTAATTGGTAGGCGCTCTCTCTTACTCCTAGCGTTTGTCCTGGCTTGAGGTCCGCTTGACAACCTAATCCCGTAAATTATCGTAGGTACTATTTTTCACAATTGTATTTCAATAAACTTTAAATAAAAATCACTGCGTAATATAGAAAACAACCCTATTTACATTGATAAACCATTCCACATGCAAGTCATTATATAACTTTTTCTACGACTTAACTTTTGTTTGTATGTCTACATGTACCAAACGTGGCAAATGTCTCGTTCTGCCCCACTATCCGTACACCTGCGGCAGTGAATGGGCATTTAGCGGCACAATACCCCATTGTACACGAGACAATCCCGGACTTTAGTGCAAGAGGACTCTGAAACGAGCGTTAAACTGAACGTACGGCTGGTCTAACTTTTATTGTGACTACGATGTTTTAAACTGAAATAAATGTCATGTAATATCATCATCCTCCTAGTGCCTTTTCCCGGCTTTTTATCACGGATAAATTGAGCCTGAGATTCGTTTGGTAACCTAATCCCATTCATTGGTAGGCGCTCTCTCTTACTCCTAGCGTTTGTCCTGGCTTGAGGTCCGCTTGACAATCTAATCCCGTAAATTTTCGTAGGCACTAGTTTTCACAATTGTATTTCAATAAACTTTAAATAAAAATCACTGCGTAATATAGAAAACAACCCTATTTACATTGATAAACCATTCCACATGCAAGTCATTATATAACTTTTTCTACGACTTAACTTTTGTTTGTATGTCTACATGTACCAAACGTGGCAAATGTCTCGTTCTGCCCCACTATCCGTACACCTGCGGCAGTGAATGGGCATTTAGCGGCACAATGCCCCATTGTACACGAGACAATCCCGGACTTTAGTGCAAGAGGGCTCTGAAACGAGCGTTAAACTGAACGTACGGGTCTAACTTTTATTGTGACAACGATGTTTTAAACTGAAATGGATGTCAACCCGTATACTTCGTTTTTTTTTAGATTAGAAAAATCGCAAGATGGTTATAGTACGATTTTTAGGAAATTGCATCTTAGGCGATTATCACACTGGCGACGGATCCGCATGCGGCGCCGGCGCGCGAGCGAGATAGCGCTATACACATGCAGAGCGCTGTCTCGCTCGCGCACCGGCGCCGCATGCGGATCCGCAGCAGTGTGATAACCGCCTTATTGACTTAAGCGTACTCCTCAAACAAAAAAACTTCAACAACATTAAAAAATATGTAGTCTTTAGATTGTCGATTTCCCATACAAACCAAATTGTATTTTCAATGTACAGTCGACCAAGTTTTGATAAAAGTTTCTGCGAGATCTAACGATCGTTGAGGTTGTCATTTCTAACGGAGTTTAAAACATGCACGACCTTGTTGTCTCATGACGTTCAAACGAACCTCAACCGTAGGGTGGTAAACCACATTTTTGGTCGACTACGTTAAAATCCATCTACCTATCTGATTGACATTGCTTGTCAGTCTTATTACATACGTAATCGATTTCGCAATACATTGCGTGTTCGAATAAACTTTAAAGTGTACTAAAAATAAAACCCCTAGTTATTTTTTTAAAGTCGCTGAACTATCGTTGTCTATCTTGAGGAGTACAATCTACGTTTTAATTTTTTGCTCGTGTTACAGACCACACGTACAGTCGACGTCAAAAATATGTTTATACCTTTGGACCTTATTACAAAGGAGTAAGGTGCAAAAGTGTAAACATATTTTTGACATCGACCGTACACGTATACATGGGTTTCTCTTTAATTAGGTTTCAAATAAACTGCTAATGCAGCGAATAACTCGAATTCTTGGATTAATACTTTTACATAATTACAATAAGTATCTAATATAATTTATGAACGCGAGTTTCAATTTATTTAGTTAGGCAGCGTGACTTTGGGTACTGAACGGATATTATTTTGAATTTCCAATAATCCATTTTTAGCAGAATATCATGTTTGGAACATAATATACGTTCCAAATTCCATTTGTATTCTATGTTATTGTAGAGTTGGTACTTCGCTTCCTTATAGATTTTATGTACAGTCGCCATGAAATATATCGGAGCGGCCAGGGTACTCAAAAATATCTGAACAGAGACTCTATCGCCTTGACAATATTTGTGAGGCTTTGTTCAGATATTTGTGAACGCCTTGGCCGCTCCGATACCTATATCTGATGTGGCGACTGTACGTCTTAATTTTGCTCTCTTGTGACACAATATACTATAACCCGATCACTTCATTTACACGTTAAATCTAGTGTATTAAATAAATAGTCACAACGTTTCAAAGAAACAAGTCACAATTGAAACGAATGCCAAGAAAACGCAACTCGATAACTTCAAAAAGAAAAGGCAAACTTGTTCAAAGAAAGTATTTGGAAAGAAAATTGGTGCAACAGTTTAGCCGAGAACAGACGTCATTCAGTAGCAAAATAAAACAAACTGACACTTCGTACAAAAACTGTAAAGGCGAGTTATAATGCGGAAGAACTGGGAAAATATGTGCGAGTTTTTGCACACATTAGCTTAATCGTATCTCTAATAATAGAAAAGTAGTCTCATTAAAAAATTCCGTGAAATGGCTAAAAAAAAGAAATTTTGGCGCAGTCGACCGTTTATTTTTTCTAAGCTGAAAAAAATAGGTATTTTAACACTACTCATACTTATACTCAGTCTAGATTTACAATAACGTTTTAAATATACATACTATTAACCTCTTGGAAGAGCGAGACTTTCTGACACAGCAGGTACAGTCAGCATCAACAATATGTATACGAATTTGAGTCGTATACCACAGACATAAGTGCCGAAATGTTTACACATTTTTGATGCTGACTGTACACCATACCCACTAGAAAGTCTCAACCCCTCTACATATTGTACTACTACAGGTTGAATGAAATAAATTTATTTTATAACCGTTTTTGCTTCCCGTGCTTTCAATTGAGCACGGAGGAACATTGCGAGAAAACCTGCATACATCCGTGAACATATTTATTTAGGCAGTGGAGAGGTGTCACATATATATTAATGGTAAACGTTTGATAATTACGATTACGATATTAAATTCCAAAAACAAAATACGAAAAACTATTAAGTTATGAACATCAGTTCACTCCACGACCCTGTTGAAGATATTTGTTATACAGAGTGTTTCCTGTAATACGAGCAATAAATTAAAACGTAGATTCTACTCCTCAAACAACAAAACTTTTGTTCAACAACTTTTTAAAAATATGTATTTTGTAGTTTGCTTCTTTTTCATACAAACTAAATAGTATTTTCAATGTACGTTAAAATTCGTATATTTGACATTGTTTGTCACCCTACAGACATAATCAATTTCGGAATACATCGCGTGTCCGGAAAAACTTTAAAGTGTCCTAAAAATCAAACCATAAGTTATTTTCAAAAGTCGCTGAACAAACGTTGTCTGGTTTGAAGAGTACAATCTACGTTTTAATTTATTGCTCCTATTACAGGAAACACCCGGTATACAAACCACTCGCCCGGTCAGCCAGTGCGGTCGAAAACCTGGACGAAACTAAAATAACTAGAGTCGCACTTTCATACTTAATTAAAGTATGGGAGTATCTATGTATGGTGGCCTTAAGCTGTTTTATATACTCCATTTTTTAGTGAAGATTATCTGTGACCGTCATAACCTACTGGTGGTCTATTTTAACGACATTACCTGCTAAAAATCAACACAGCCTTGATGGCTGACAATGAATCCTCCGTTATATTTAAAGGTCTGCAACGTGCTTTTGATACTTCAGGGGTTACAGGCGTCCATAGGCTATGGTACCTATTTATCATCAGGCGGGACTATTGTGCTATAAAAAAATAAGAAATGCCAACTAACAGCGCAAATATGGAACCGCCTTTACCGTTCTCGAGACGAACAAAAGTACAGCCAGCATAATGACAAAGAAACATGGCGCGCGGAAGGCGACGGCCAATTCATACGTTCGTGTAGTGGCAGCAAAACAACGCCACGAACAGACTTTGTAGGTTCTATATTCTTATAAATTGAATTGCTGGCTTGTAATGATTAAATGTCTATGCTATGGCTGAATGAATACAAAATTTGCATGAAGTTTACTGGTTTTAATCAAGGCCAAAAATATTTGTTTAAACAGACGAGGTACAGTCAGCATCAAATATATTGTAACAGCCAAAGTGATCAAATACTTCTTCACACCATATATTTTGTATGGTGTGACGAACTATTAGGCTACTCTAGCTGTTACAATATATTTGATGTTGACTGTACATGACGATATGAGTGTGTATATAGCGTCAAAACCATTGAGTAAATTTTGATGAAGTGAAATCAATTAATTTCTGTGTCCCAGACTACATTAAGCGGTTTCGTAAAACGGGGTGAGTAGGTTTCGCGGGGAGAGTTGGGTTATGAATGGGGAGAGAAGGTTTGAGAGGGGGGTGAGAAGGCATTTTAAGGCTACTGCTACAAAAATAATGTATTGCAGGGGCTATAGTAAAACGCATAATAAAAAAAATCGATCCAACAATCTTCCAAAATCACCTTTGTATGAAAAACCCTCTCATCCCAAATACGAGGCACTACGGGGTGAGGTGGGTTTTCCGCTTTATCGTCAAAGTTATGAAATGGAACTACCCAAAATAAAATACAAACTAAAATACAAACGTCCGAACCACTTATTATATACACCATTCAGTTTTCACTTAAAGCAATAAAATGTTATCGAGGTTTGAAAGTCAAATTTCAGCCAACTCACCCCATTTTACGGTTTTAGATAAAACAAGTGCGTTACCGTTTTACAAGTGTTTTCTTTTTTGCTTCGATAGAATATGAGATTTAAAAACCCATTTCTATGGTTTGACTGGTTATAATTAACTGTCTATTGTTTTGGGACCTCCTAAAAGTTCACAAACTTTTTTTCTGTGGTAGTATACATAGATTTGACGTATACAGAGAGGTTTTTTTACAGATTATAGTCCTCTGCCCTGTTGGTTTAAACTTTCATTCCCATTCATTTTAAAATAAGCTACGCGCCTTAAGAGTCGCCAGGACGCTCGCGTGAACTCGCGTTCCCATACAAACGTAGTTTAGCTCTCATTTTAAAACGACATGCTTTAGAACCAGGAAATTTAGCATGGGCATTTTAGTAGTACATATCTAGGTCGGACATTCGTTTTTGTTGCTAAAAATTGTAATACAAAGAAAATATAGCAAAAATAAGTTTTGTATGTAAATCTGTAACTGGCTGTATTTTCTTTGTATTACATTTTTTAGCAATGAAAACGAATTTCCAACCTAGATCTATACTAGTAGAATGCCCATGCCAAATTTCATAGTTCTAAAGCATGTCGTTTTAAAATGAGACGCTACGTTTGTATGGGAACGCGAGCGTCCAGGCGACTCTTAATCGCTTGGCAGCAACAAACAAAAATAAAAATAAAAACATTTCATTATTAAAACTTATTTTATGTTCAAAAACATACAAAACGCTTAATTAGTTTCAAACAGTGTCGAATTACAAGTACACAAAGCATTCCCTTTAATATTGCCCGTCGATTTCAAATTTAAATTCAAAATTTATTAACATATTTATTTGAGAGAGCCCGGAATCTCAATTAAAATAGTACTGCACTGGATTCCCGACAGTATTGCTATAGTGAATAAATAATAATAAGGTTTAAGCAGACCACAGAAACAGCGCTGAAATGTGGTAACATTTTCATAAAATGCTTGTGGTTTAATAAAAATATTTTACATTGCTTTCAGCCTCTTTTATAGATTAAATTACATGAGCTGTTGTTGCCCGATGGATATTAATTTAGTGCTTTGTTGGTGAGGTAAATTAAAAGGCTTAATTTTATGTAAACATAATGTGATGTTATTTAAAACTCTTCGACATATTTATAAAGTAATGGAATTATATTCAGTATAATCAGAGACTATACTAGTACTAGTGTACAGTACTACTAGTACGCTATTTGTTACTAGGTGCAGTAGCAGTGCAGGTGACATTTCTTCGTACAAATTCGGTATCTTTAGGCGGCTTTCGGACAGAGGGCGCAATCGATTTGAGCTTCAAAAAGTTCTTAGGCTGTGGTCGTCTATATCTCTATAGTCTCTGGTATAATATATGAAGCGAACATGGTCATTATCATTTTAATCACTGATTAATATTAGGAACAGATCATATCAAAGTTCAAGGTCTAATTATTAGCCCCACAGGAGAAGGAGAAAAATGGCAATCAGCAAAATCCATTGAATTATTAATATGCTCTTTTTACAGTACAAAATAATGATGTATAAATGCCCTTAGCACACTACTAGCAGTGAATGAATGTACCACTACCAAGTTTAGTGGGAAACCGGCGGATCTCAAATCTTTTACGTCGGATGCAATTGCATACTCGTACTAAGATTCTAATATTACAAAATTTTAAGTAGAGAACATGTTCATGCCATGCCAAATAAGTAGAAAAGGATACTCGAAAAACTAACATAAGTAGGTAAACGGTAAGTAAAGACTCGGTTACTAATAATTGTCAATTAAAATACTGCGCTAAAGGAAAAATACACACTCAATGGGATATTCACATCATCCTATTTTGAAAGGTTCTGAGCCTCCTAACTTACAAACGAAAACATATTAGCTTTAAATTCCTAAGGTAGAATTCATTACTTTGTGGAGTAATTTGACAGTACTTTTACAAACATACTTCTTCGCTCTCGTTTCCTCGTGGCCGAGGGTCGCGATCAGATGAAATCAATACAATACAATTAGGGAATTCAAACCGGTTATTTTTTGTATGAAAATAACCGGTTATTAACCGAAACACCGGTTATTTTCATACAAAAAATAACCGGTTTGCATTCCCTAAATACAATACAAATATTCTTTATTGCACACCTCAATAAAATAGAACAGTACAGTACACAGATAAAAAGTAGAGGCAGTCAACAGGCGGTCTTGTCGCTAGAGAGCGATCTCTTTCAAACAACCTTGGGATAGTCGTTGCTTTAATAACCAAGGCTCTCCAAGCTGCACGATTTTCTACTGCCCGGATGATAGGCTCTTGCATGGAAACTACATACAACCGCTTTGTATCCCAGGAACTGTCAAATTACCGCACTGAATTATAAATTCTACCTTAGCTTGGTCATGAATTTCAAATTGCTTACAGAATTTATCTTGAGCGCGTCCATCGACGAAGTTTTAAAAAGATACGAAGCGAGCACCATCGTCATATCGCGCGATATCACGCTATCGCCGTTACTGCGATTACTGAGCTCAAGCTGTCATTCGCTTCGCTTATGCCAAGACCATAGGACAAAGTTGAGAATAAGCTAACATTTTTACTAATTGAGCCTGAAATGTTAGCGAGAGTTTCAACTGATGCATGTCTCAATTCTTAATCAACCGGCTCGAGCAATCAAGGATATAAAAATGAAATGAGTTACGCGCAGATAAACATCTATAACCTGTCTACTACCAAAACGAAAATTGATTATTTACCTCTAATAGCTAGCTGCATATACGAGCGATAGAGAAGATTCGATGTTCGTGACAGACCCTATTATAACGCTAGAACTAAGGTTAGTCGGACAATAGCGACTGTAGGAGTAAAGAGGAACGCATATCATACACATTATTATTGTTTCTTGCCTTGAAAATGACCTCTTTTCCTTTATTTAAGGCGATACCTATGTATGATGACCGCAGTTGCCTACACCATAAAAAGGATATCTTCAGCCAGTAGGTAAATATTATCTTGGACTAATTTTATATCTTCAGCCCAAGATAGATTTTACTTCAATAAAGACATTTTACTTGAATAAAGATCACTTTCTAGACAAATTGTTTTCGTTATACACAAAACAGTATTATTTTGACGAAGAGTTGTCTTCGATGAAGATACTTTTTTCCCGTGTACGCATTTATCCCGACGGACTACCTATATAGATGAACAAAGCTCACATTGAAGTCAGTTCTGACGCCACGATCGCTCTTCAAGCAAAGGTATTGTACGCCATAAAACGCCAACGTGCCAGCCGAATGGCTCAATCCGAGCGATATTTGAATTTTTACACGAGAATTTTGCGAGATTGATGTTTTACTGGTTTCATTTGCAGGTCAATTTTTATTAGAGGTAGTTTCAAGTTTACAATAGAACTTCACTTTAATGTAATTTAGATATTATAATTTTAAACAAAAAAAGATCCGACTTCACTTAGGATCCGCTGTAAAAAATAGTGAAATCACTATAGGTGTACCTATAATAGTTGAAAAGTTCCCTCGGTTTCTCCAGGATCCCATCATCAGACCCCGACTTGGTGACAATGGGACCACCTGAGGGTTACACCAGTTCGATTAAAAATTTTTTTTGAAAATCGGTTCACGATTCACGGAGATATCGAGTAACATACATGCAAGAAATAATAATAATGATGAAAATAGCAAAAATCAGTCGAATTGAGAACCTCCTCCTTTTTAGAAGTCTGTTAAAAATGACAGTAACTTTGAACACGAGTACCATAGCAATACCGAATAAAAAACAATTTTTGCAATCCAATCCAATCCAGAAGTAATTTAAGGACCTCAGACTCTGTTGAAAAATATTTCGTTCTTATTTTCCAATGAAGTCGTGATAAGATCATTTTAAACACCTCACGTGCTTAGCTACTTTTGACATACAAATCACACGCAAACAGAAACGTTTTCGCATAACCGCCTTTAATCCTTTTAAGCGCAAAATCCGGGCAAATGAATCGACAAATATTACAGCCGTCATTATTTCGTTAATAACGGAACTTATTTACGTCCGGCACAAACACGTTTCGGGCGGTTTTAATGAGCGCCCCGGGCGGCTTTTAAGGTGCGTATACACGTTTGTCGACACATTTGGAAACCGGATCCCAGTATTTATAAATATACAAGAATCGATTGAGATACGATCGAGATTCAGACTGTGATTAGGATCATTTTTATTAGACTTGTACTTGCTTCTAAAATGTGTCAAACCATACTTTTATGAATGGATTTTTGGACCTGAAACTGATAGCGGAGGAGGTGTACAGTCGCGTTCATAAATGTCTATACAGCTGGATGCGAAACATGTAAATATTAATTATACCTTATTGTCAATGCTACAAGAGTGTATAAAGAATTTTGAAGCGTTAGTAATGCTCATATATTTGTGAATTCGACTGTACAAAATGATCTTCAAGCGCTATTGATAAATATTACTTACAGCTGTCATTTAAGTTAGGTTAACGTTTCAGTCATGTTACGGGCGGTTTTATTAGCGCCCCGGGCGGTTTTTAAGGTGTGTACACATGTACGTTTGTCGATACATTATCTGAATCCATGTCCGTGTCTTTTAGAATTAGGTTTAGCTAATTCGTTTAGACAGTCAATTCTATGAATGTCAATGAAACTATGTGTGCGTAATGATATTTACGAGCCATCACCGGCAGATTATCCTACAATTAAATCTGTAATATCACACTACATGTATGGGCAGGCCACATTGCACGCAGAGCAGATAGCCGATGGGGTCGAAATGTGCTCGAGTGGAGACCACAGACTAGCAAGCGCAGGTAGGACGTCCACTCACAAGATGGACAGACGACCTTATAAAGGTCACCGGAAGACGCTGGATACAAGTCGCTTCCAACCGATACTTATGGAGGTCCAAAGGGGAGGCCTATGTTCAGCAGTGGACGTCTTATGGCTGAGATGATGATGATGATGATGACACTACATATTAGAGATTATATTTATAACACATTAGATTAAATAGGAAACTCGAAATATAATTGTAATCCCACTTACACACAAAAGCCTTTGGGTTAGGTCAGATAGCAGTAAATTTTATATAAACTAGAGTCTACACAAATTTCAGTACATATTAGGTTGGCATATTATTGTTCGGAGCTCGACCTGATGGACGCAACGCCCAGGGCGGTCAACACTAGCGGGCATCTCAAGTATGAAACTTAACGGAACCTCGACACGAAAAGAAGAAGAAGTATTAGAAAGAAGAAGGAGAATCGCTAGGAAAATAATAAAACTAGTGGTGTGTGTAATCGTATGTCGTGCAGTACCCGTTACACAAATGATATTCGCGAGCCATCGCCGACAGATTATCCTGTCATTAAAGCTGTAATATGACATTACGCCATTAACGTGTTTGCTGTGTGCACACGCCCTTATTTGTAATGTTTGTCCGTCAATCATAGGATGTTTGCAAGTACTCGAACGAGCGGAGCGTAAGCGAAGCGAAGTTCTTAGAAACAACTTCTGGTTACTGGGACGTCTCGGCATTTCGATGGCTTTTTGATTTTGAGTATTTGTTCTGTGATAACTTTAGTAACGTTTTTCTGATCTTCGTGAAATATGTTGGGGTTGTAGCAGAGTTTTATCCCCTTATTCATGAACGGCCACTAAACTTAAGAGATAGCTGATAATCGTTTGTCCCTTTCTCTCATATAGGTTGGAGCGAAAAGGACAAACGATTATCAGAGGCCTCTTAACTTTAGTAGACTTTTATGAATAAGGGGTTAGAGTTTGTATATGAGCAAGATCGATCAAGAAGTCTTGGGGCTAGAAGACTCGAATAAATCATCATAGGGGTCTTGTTACATTGGTCATCTCGTTTGCAAGGAAATCGCGAGTTCTCAGTTCGAGGCGGACTACTAGTTTATGATATTACGAATCCATTCGAAGAAAGAAACCGCTAGTTGTATAAGGTAAAGAAATTTTAGAATTCTAAACAGCACAGTATAATAACAAGAACACACGAACGTTCAATTCTGTTGAATATCAAATTAAAATCAAGCGAAGGACAGATTGTATTCGTTGAATACGCCTCGAGATCAAACTTACAAACAATTTATTTCTAAATCCACACATTATATTAACATACATTATATCAAACCAGCAATATATCCCCGTTTGAGCCCCAAAAGTTATTATACAAACATACTGAATCCTCACAATTACGTCTATTCAAATTGACAAAAACATTCCTTTCCTACTCCAATCTCGTACTTAATCGAATCCTTATTAAAAAGCAACCTTATCTCATAAACAGTAAAGTAAATTTTCAACAGCAAGAAGGCTAGATGTGATATTGTAAAAGTGACGGAGAGACGGATTGACAAAACTACTCTCGCGAATAAATAAGGTTCTTTACAATAGGACTCCATAAAAATATGTCGGCGGTTATAATGGGGCCGTAGTGCTTGTTGTGGTGACGCGGTTCACAAATAGAGCAAAAAAATATTTATTTACAAATACAAATACAAATATTTATTTGCTCAAAATGTGGTACATAAGGTCTTACAAAATTTCAAGGTTTATTTTTAATTTCCAAATTTGCGTAACTATAGACTTTTTACTAAGTAAGAGACTTTCCGATTTTTAATCATAACTCAATGGTGCGAGGAGGGGCTTGAACTCCGGATTGACACTCGGACGTCTTACCGCGAGGCCGTTAACGTTATTTGTTAACTTTGCTTTTACGATGCAAAGACGAATAAGCATATTTGGTCTATCATGGTCTCAAAAAAATTTTATTCTGTTTTTATATTCGTATTTTAATAACGCTGTTTTTGAAGTGAAAACTTCTTTAGCCGCGTTGGGCACTTTTTGGTAGGGGGAAAACTTATGAGTTCGCGTCACCGACACCGTCACGAGAACAAAAACGAAACACAAGATTTTCCTTGGGTTGGAAGGCTCGTTCGATTTTTAAACTTGTAACCGTTCAAATTAAGTTTTATTTTGTAAGTAATATTTTTCTCTTATGCTTTTAATTTATTAATCATAGAAAATCACCATTGTAAATTGACTGTAGGTACATATTCAGTCCTATATAAAGCTTAGATCAGTCTGTGGTCTGAAAACTGTTAAAGGTAGGTCTACCAAATAATTATGCCGTAATCTTCAGGGTCTGTTTAGTGGACTATTTGGTTCTCAGTTTCTAGTTAGCTATAGTTTCTGAAAAAAAGGCTGGGACAGAACCGTAATTTTAGTATGAAAAATTGCATTTTCAAACGGGTTTTTTATCGAAACAACTGTACGTAAAATGAAGTCAGAATCAGTTAGCTGTTCTAATTTTTTGCAAGCTTTTTATTGGTACCCCACAAGTGTCATACAAATGAAAAATTAAATTCATTTCCCCCTTAAAATATAGTTAATCTCCCTAAACTTCCTAAACTTTTGGAGTAAATTGGCTATGATAGACGAACGGACAGATGAGCGACTGATCCTATAAGGGTCCTGTTTTTATTTTTTAAGGTACGAAACCCTAAAAACCATATAAACAATGCATATAATTGTTGTTCGGAGTGTCAGTAGATGTGAAAACCAGATTGATGTTGATAATTTTAATTCATCATTATGAAATTTCAAATTTTAATACTAAAAGTTTCACTTCTATCGGCAGTCCCTATAACTGCCAATTTTTTTTTGTCGTTACCGCCATCTGCTTTTAAAAGTGACTAAAGTGACGTGAGTGTAACCGTATTATTTTATAGTGTCCCGGAATGGTATCTCCGTTAGGCACAAGCCAGGTCATGACCACTATGACCAGTGAAACCTATCTTATCGACTTATTAGCACAACACAACATACGATTAGGTATGTGGTATGTGTACACAAAGCACAAAAGTTTTAAATGTTAAATGTAATCATTTTATTTATTCAACACAACCATATTCACTATATTCAATTGAAGGGATGTTTACAAAAACAACATATCTGCTTAGAGTGGTTGACACTTTTTTAAGAACATTGTTAATTTGTTTCGGGTGTCAACCAGTGTAGTCAGTTATGTTGTTTTTGTAAACATCCCTTCAATTTGTGAGCCCCATTATCCCATAGCTTCAAAGGCTATGGCGCGAAAGGAAAAATTGTGCTTTTTCTATGATTTGTGAATTGAATTATAGCTCGCCGGACGATTTGCTTTCACCGGCTTTCCTATTATTGCCTTCGTGGGGCTCCCTTCATATTTCTCGTCAATTGATCAAACTTCTCAATGGATATGACAGTTGTAGACAGCGGGAAAAGGAAAGATGCTAGTGATTTCTATGACAGTGTCCTTGCCGTCGGAAAAAGATGTTCGTTGTGTAGTTTGCTCAAAGTGAAATGTTCACAGGAATAGGGAATAATACGCAAAACTCTGCGTAGGGGGCGGCACTATCACAAAAGGAGGGCCTACCGCGAAACACGAAAATAAAAGTTTCGTTACCTGGTTCTCTGTCACTCTTACATATTAGAGCGATAGAGAGGCAGATGTCAAAATTTCGATTCTCTCGTTTCACGATAGGCCCTCTGTAAACAAACCGCCTTGGTGCACAAATAACATATTTATTCGTTATAAATTATCTATGAAAACTTGAAAATAACTGTTTAAGGCCTAGTATGTATTAAGAACTCTATGGTTTACCGAAGTGCTAGTGCTGCACTCTGGTGGCAGAACATTGCAGTAATATCCCCTATTGATGTTTGATGCTGTTTTGAATTTTAACTGAAAAAGAAATGTAATTTTACATAATATTTAGATTTCTTTATTTTAAATACTGTATAAATAGAAATGGCGCGCGGGAATGCTGCCTGCGTGATGGGCACATTGCCAAAAGGTCAAGGTTTGGAGGGGCAGTTTTAGGTAAGTGTGTGTTTTATTTTTTTATTAAGATTTAGTTTTAATTGTTTTATTTTATAAGTACTTAGTTATGTTTGTATACCTGTATAAATTGTAAACGTAAATAGACATATACAAAGGGAAAAGTCACCAAGGGTACAAGGGTGCCGCTGAGCCGGATAGCCTAGGGGTTAAAGCGTCTTCCACAGAAGACGTTTGTTCGACTTCAATTCTGAGCACCACAGGAAAATTCAGCTCAAATAGACACCAGGAACTGCTTCAAATCTGACTTGCAAGTTTCTACTTAAACAACAAACTAACTGACAATTATTGTCAATTAAATAAAATCTTATTAAATAGGAAAACGAAAACGGAATTCTAAAATAGAAGTTTATTTTAATGAAGAGCCAAATTACATTTCCTCTAAACGGCACATTAACGTAGCTCTATTCATAGCGGAAGCTTTAGACATGTCTGGCACAAACCTTAATGAATGCCCAACTTCCAACTTACGTACACCAATATTTGGATACACCCGTGCATGTTAACAGAAGTGGCACATTATATTAACAGTAACTGAACTTGGCAATTTATTACAAAACCTGCAAATAGACCTACACTAAAAACGCGAAAACTGGGCTTCATACTCCTTGTTCGATTATACATTACCGCATCATCTCATAGTTTAACTGGATCCGTCCACGAAACTACGCGTTGTATTCGACGCGCAGCGAAAACGTAGGGTGACAATGGATCTCGGTGGCAAGCGGGGTAAAGGTTCATACTTGCGCAAAGTTTGGACAGGCCTGTCGGCTGCAACGCCCAAGACGGGAGTGCTACCCGCAACCATGACACATTTTTGCAATATTAGACAAAAGATGAGTTATGTTGCACTTTTAGCCATTTTGAATAGAGTTTTTAATGGATTTAAGTTTGTTCCTCTTTTAGATATTGCCCATGCATTAACTGGTCGTCACTGAAAATTATTCTTTAATAACACTTTTTTTCTTTACGTAAACATATATACCAGATGTGCATAGCAAAACTTGGACGTTAACCTTGGAATCAGTTGATATATGCCAATAGTAAACATATATTAGAACCCATAAATGTTTAAACCATCATATATCCTGGGCAAAAATATTTCATGCCGTGATCATCATCATCATCATCATCATCTCAGCCATAAGACGTCCACTGCTGAACATAGGCCTCCCCTTTGGACCTCCCATTAAAAGGGGGGGTTGGCCATACGCGCCAAGCTTGGCAGGCGGGTTGGCGCGCGCAGTTTTTTTTTGTTTATTGTTGTTTAGGTTTTCGGAAGATGTTGCTGCCCATCTCCCGGTATATTCCCTTAGCAGACTCCTACTGCAACCACGGGACGATATGGTGGGGGACAATTCTAAGGCCGGGCACCCCACGGCTTCGGCATGCCATGATCAGCACAATATAATTTCAGACCTATTAGGAACTTGTACCAACTTGTACGAACGTCATAATTATTTTACATCTAAAAATTTTCATTTACTTTTATTCCTAGACCACGAAGTCATTAAAAGCCAGAAACATTTTTCTTTCATAAACTTCACCTACCTGTAAATCTTGACTTCCTTAAAACCCATAAAGAAAACTATAAAGCAATTACAAAACATTAAAAACATGCCGCCATAACTCACTTTTCCTTACAATCCGTAGATTACGGAAAGCGCTATATATAAATTAAAGTAGGAACGGACAGGCTTTTTATTGTTCCCATTACCGTCCGGCATAATTTATGGTCGCACTAGTTAGTTTTCGCTATCGTTTGTTTTTGCTTAACGTGTTTATTTCGGCTCTTGGTGGAAAAATAGCGCTTTCTTAGTGTTTTTAGTAAAGTGTTGGTAGGCTAGAATGAACGGATATATAGAAAACGTGACACATACTTTATTAACTTCTAAAGCATATAAAAATTACTGACATATGTATTTAAGTATTTATCTACATCTATCTATTATATATATCGTCGCCTAGTACCGACAACACAAGCCTTATTGAGCTTACTGTGGGGCTAGGTGGATTTGTGTAAGATTGTCCCATAATATTTATTATTTATTTATAACAAACACTTCTTGCTTCTTGACTTGCCTGTTCAGTTTAAAAAATATAGGAACACTAAATTTTTTGAAGTTTATCATCCAATCAATCAATTTTATTTGCCAAAATACAGTGGTTAAGTTCTTATATATACAGTTCGTACATTGTATTTTGCTTGCATGCAAGCGTGCAAATGTTTCCTTATAATTAAAAATTCTAAACAGGAATAAGGGCAGATTATTCGTAATTAAAAATAACAATGTCAGTCATAGATATTACAAAATAAAATAAAATGAAGAAGAATGTCAAACATAATGTTATAATCCATTAAATTTAAATTATAATTAAATTCTAAATATTGTTTAGTGCTGTAAAAACACTTGTCAAGAAGCCAGTTAGAAAGATTTCGACTGAATTCGTTTCCTTCTAGGCTTCTTCTAGGTTTTTCAAGTGCTGGGGCGGGTGGTTGTAAATTATAGCCCTTCGGGTGGCAAAGTCCGGGAGCCGGACTTGTCGTAAAGTGGCAGGGATCCGGGAGCCGGACTTGACATAACCAGCTTTTGAATGGCAGCGCCACAGACTAAACGGCAGCGGAAGTGGCGCGGCCATTTTGGAAAAAATACCGTCAAGTGGCGGGCCCCTCACAGGTGATCATAGCGAATCTTCCGCGTGTTAGAAAAATGACCATTTCTCAAAATAAATGTATGGATGCTGTTTAAAGACCATGTATCATTATATTGAGCATTAAATAGTCTATTTGATTATATAGTAATTTATGTCATTCTATATAAGTGAATTTCGCTAGTCTTGATCAAATCTCAGATGATAATTTTTTTCTACTTCATGTATATAAATAACTATGATTAGGAAATAAAACAATTAATTGTACAAAACACAGATTTAATGACTAAACTATACAATTATTTACACTTATAAACCTTTTTATTACACCTCACAATACAATATTTTTACAATACAAGGTTTTCAAAAACGTGTCTAAAATTTGACACACTCTGTGGGTCGGGAGTATGACGCAATTTGTAACTAACTTCACTCGGCGCGGCAATTCGACCGTTATTGAATGCCATCCTTGTCTATTGACGAATACATCATGCAAGTGTGACTAAGCTAACAGTAGTTTTGTCCGCTTTAAATTAGGTGCGAAATATGGAATCGCACAGGGTCCGGGAGCCGGTCCCTGCCACTCAACGGCTTGTTATGTCAGGTCCGGCTCCCGGACCCATGCCATTTTCGGAGCGATCCGGCTCCCGGACACTGCCACTTAGCGGTATATTTTCCAAAATGGTCTTGCCATTTCTCTTACCGTTAGACTGCTGGCGCTGCCACCCGAAGGGATAATGCACATTGTATATAATTTATTTATATCAGGGAGACTCAGTTTTGCAGTCAACGTTAAAATTTTCACTTCAGTAAACAGAAAAGATAAAGATATACGACGTTAATGTTGTCTACAACCTAAGTTCGATTATTAATTATACGCATTTAATCCGCAGCTTTTTTAAGCATCATTAAAAATCCGAAGAGCATATTAATATAGTCAATTTGTTACACTGCACATAATTTCAATCCTAGACCACTGTTTGTCCTTGACATCTCTGGTCTTAATAATATAACTGGCAAAATCCTAATTTTCCATAATCGCGTAATCTTTAGCATTTGAATTGATAAAGACTGATACTCTAGTAGCCTAGGCTATGATGCGAGTGACTTTGAAACCAGTAATCATGGACTTAGTAGTTCTTTTTTTATTCTTTGTTTTGAAAATCCAGACCCCGCGAAGGGTACGGGCGGCTGGATTTGTTTAAGGCTATAATGGCTTTATTTCTTATAAAAAATTTACTAATACTAGACGTTCGGACCAGTAGGGTTTTCGAAATTAACCAGTTCTTTGTAAACCAGTCGCTATTCAGTCGGGGATCGATATTAATCTTAAAACCTTATTTCCTATTTGGAATAGAAAACTCGCAGTAGTTTTATAAAAACTTGTATTTGCATCAATTCTTTGGACTTCATTACCACTTCCTTTTTAGATGTTACCGAAAAGCTCTAAGCTAAATCTACAATTTAATTTACGCTTTAAAAAAATTACTGCATTTGAATCGCCTTTAAAAATGGAGATTCTCAATCTGTATCTGTTTCCCTTTTAAGGGCTGCTCTACATGATGGGCCATCATAGGGACGCAGCTATACGACGGAACGAGATCGCAATATCCTCATCTCCCTCGAACGCATAGCTGCGTCCCTATGATGGCCCATCATGTAGAGGAGCCATAAGATATTTCGACACTCGTAAATAATTCAAGTCCTAGACCACTGCATGTCCCCCGTCCCCCCTGCGGGGACAGCCCTGCGCTTAATAATACAAGGCGCAACCCTAATGGGGGCGAGATTTAATTCCAATCTGAAACGCATCAAGTCATTACGAATAAAAAGGAGCGGCGAGCTACTGTGACCATGGCTCGGGGAATAATTAGGAAAAGGCTTGTTAGTTATAATAATCATTATAGAAAATTCGTAAATGCACTTCAGTTACTTACACCCAAATATGGTATTCAGTCTTTGCACCTAAAGTTTGTTATGATATAAATACAAACATTGGAAAAAAAATGGTCTTGACAGACAGACAGACAACAGAGTGATCCTATAAGGGTTCCGTTTTTTCCTTTTGAGGTACGGAACCCTAATAATCAACCCAGCAGGACTTGAACCTGCTTCGATACGCCTTGCCGGGGCTCGATCGCTTTACCAATTAAGCTATGGGTTCAGTTACAAAGTTGACGAAATTTTCAATGGCTTCAAACATCTTTTTGCATTTATTTTACACCAAAAATTGTTCATCATTTTTTGCACCAACGTAGTTACGTGGCTGTATTATATGTAGATGATGTAGGCACTCCCAAACGTAGGTATACGTTACTGTTACAAGCAACTTAATACCTATTTTTTTCTTCCAAAGAAGAACTATGCGCTTTTTTGTGTAAAATTAAACTTTCATAGTATACCACCTATCTAAGTATTTATATTTGTAAAGAAGGAAATAAAGTTTTCTGTGTTAATTTTTTTGTATTGAATTTACCATATCCTCTTACTTGAAGACTTACTTCGGGCTACTTAAAAAAGCTAATTTTTTACACTAATGCATGTACGAAAAAACAAGTTACAAAATCATTAAATTTTAAACTTAACATACTTTTATGTAAAAGTTATTGGTTATTTATTTTACATTCGAAATATTCCTGCTTCTGTAAGCTCCGGTTTAAATTAATTCCCATCCATATTTCCGGAGCACTTACGAAATCATGCCAATCCATTGCCCAGCTCGAAATATCCTCATCAGAGCTTAATCCCCATTTTTAAATAAAACCCTCACCATGAAGACTTAATAAAAATCCAGACCGATAAAAAGCGAAATAAAATCACCGTCTGTGCAGCCTTTATCGAGGCATGTCGAGGTTTTTATTAAATCTACATATTTTCGCTCATGTCGGCCAGCCACTCAATTTCACTCTGCGATTTTAAACTTTTACGTTGTCTTTGCAAAATTATTTTGCATACTTAATTTAATTCTCCATTTTGCATGTAATTTATGGATTAATCGACAATTAATTGAACTTAAACCCATTGTTCAAAAGTTATTTATGATTCTGTTAGAGCATAATCAGGGTAAACCTATGAACAATAGTTTGACAATACCGGATTATAAGGTTAAAATAATGAATATTTTCATTAAAGTTGAATCATCTCTTACTCATAATAGACAAACGTACACTCAACATTCGAATTTCAAAAATCTATTCTTTTCGTTGATGTTACATCGCATTATTCTAAATAGTAGGTACAGGGTTATAAAAAAATATACTTGACGTCATTAGATCCCTAAGTACCTCTCTGTTCAGTTTACAAGAATTTGAACGGCTAAAGCGACTATTATTTCACTTTAATTATAATCCCACGAGTCGATAGGTATAATATATATTTGTTGGATTTGTTTGCGTTGATGATGATGTCCGAAAATTATCAAATTGAGTCAAAGTTTGACAGCCACTTCATCGAGCGACGCCGAGACCACTTGGGTTGGGCTGCGATTCCACCAAAGATGAGCGAGGATGTGTTCCGAGGAATGCGTTTTAAAGAACCAACAGAATCACTTCTTTTATTTATCCTCGCCACAACGCGGCTCTAAGATTGGTTCTTAACAAAAACCTCATAATTTTTTATCTATCTCAAAAACCCAACACACTATTTCAAAAAGTAAAAGTCTGCGTATTTTTGAAAAGCATGTGCACCCCAGTTCTACCATGCGGGCAACATTAATTAGTAAACAGCGCCGGGCGAGTACCAACAAAGAATTTTCCTGTACCCAGCTGCTGTTGCCATTGCAAGCGAGCATTAGTGGCAGAGGAACTAGAATAAGAGCAGGTTGCACCACGATAACAAATTGTTCAACGTCAAATATGGCGGTGCAGATGTCATCCCATGGAGAATCGTCAAACTTTTCGTACAATTCTGACGATGACGTTACCAGATTGTTTAATCATAATCATTAATTTATTCGTAATCAACTTAGAGCATACAAGAAAAACATTTTAAACATAAAACAGAGTTTACCACGAAATGGGCCCTCCCCAGCAAACTGCTGACCCGAAAGCCAGCGCTGATCTTTCGGCGAGACCATTTTGCGGATCACGATTACAGTTTTACGGCACGGGTTTGGTGCAACCGTCCCTTGGAGAAGTTGCACCAACCAAAGTTGACAGATTCGTCAGCGTAACTGAAGAGACAACCTTTGAGACTCCCCATACATACTCATACAATTCAGCAAGCGTTTTAACGGTGACTGCCGGTTTTTTTGCATCCGTCCCTAAGCATGTCACCTCAGTTTAATCATTTTCGTCTGCAGGTTTCTATCATCCACTGGTGTTTCTCCGTCCTGAAATTAAATTTTAACCTTAGCGTAATTATACAAATGACATTAAAATCCTTCTACATTGCTTGTCAGTCTTTTCACCCTACAGACATAATCAATTTGGCAATACATTTCGTGTTAGAATTTTGATTCCCATTCCCATGCACCCACACAAAAGTCGCATCAGATTTTGATTTGAAAAATGAAAATGAAAAATAGTTTATTGGCCACAATCATTGTGTTTAGAAATTGAGAAAGCGTTGGGACCTCATAAGTATGGGATTTGCCACAAGTCATTTTTAGAAGTCGCTGAAAAATGTTGTCCTTTTTTAAGTAGAAGAATCAACGTTATATTTTTTTGCTCGTGTTAAAGCCAACACCTGATATATTTAAATGAACGTCACCATTGGATCGAGATGCTTGAGTCCAAAGCTTGCTTGCGGAAGGCAATGGGAATAACGGTGCTCGTTGTACCAAAACACCCACCTTTTCGCAAAAACTTAATCTCTGTTTTTCTTGTTTTCATACATTTGTTATTCTTTAGTTACTTGTTCAGGTGTATTTAAGGAAATGCTTTATTTTAAAGTCTGCAGATTACTTTGAATTACTAATTGTTCTTGCATAATGTCAAAAGCTAAAAATTTGGCAACTTAAATTTGTCAATTTCAATTCATGTCTACACTGACACTGTCACAAAACATGCTGACTGGCAATCAATTTGGTGAAAGATGATTTTATTTATTGTATATACCGTATTTTTCACCGATTATATTTTTAAAGTGAAACTTTTATTCCATCGCCTCAAAAATTTAGGCCTGTCTTCCGCGCGACATGCGTTACATCGGTAACGGTGTAACGCGCGTGCGTGTAAACGCAACACGACTAATTTTAAAACACGTTTTAAGATTACTGATATCGTACTGTAACCAGATTACATAATTTAGTCGGTTGGTGTCTCGGAGTGGAACATGAACCAGTAGATGCTTAGTAGACCTTATTACCGAGCAAAACAGTCGTTTATAGATCATTAAGCATTCATTTGTCAAATATGACAAACAGACAACTGTAAACAAAGGGCCGTTAAAATTACTAAGTTGTTATATGCAAATAAAATACAATTAATACAGTGGACACTAAATACTAGCCTAGCCCTGGGCATCAGATGCCTAAGTCACTTTATCCTTTGTATTTTATACATGACTTCTAATATAATCTTATAATTCGTTAGTCATGTTGAAAAATGCAGTTTATTGTTCAGTCAGCATCAGCAGTAGAAGCAGCTAAGCGTTTGAGGTGTCAAAAATTACGTTGACACTTCTTTATGTTTATAAGAATAAGAGCGTGTCAAGCTCATGTTGGGCACCTGAACAGCTTAGCTAGTTGCTACAGCCTGTACAGACATCACAGATGGTCATAATTCTAGTTAACAAATTGGTCTTAAATGAGTATTCACACTAAAGGGACCTATACGAGTCCCACGGCAGCTGTAAGCCGTAATTATCCGAGTTCTCAATTGACCGGACCGGAAATCGGTTCCGGATCCCGCCCGGTAAGCAGGAAATGAACGTGCGCCTATTCGACACGTGTAAAGGCTTGTAGCTTACTATATATTACTTGTGTCACTAAATTACCCTCTCTTATTTTGATATGTATTTATTCAATAAGTTAAAGTGAATTACTTCCTGCTGTGTGAAAAAAAATTGTAATAAAAAGTGAAGATTTTAGCTTTTTTATCAGACAATTTTTTCCACTGCTGGAGGTAATTCACCTTTACTTATTTAATAAATAATGTTCAAATATTATAACACAAATCCATTTTGAACTAAATTGTAAACTTACCCTGTTCTACGTATGTACAGTCGACGTCAAAGATATCGTTACGGACAAAGTTACAAAAATATGTTTACACGACTTTATTGTCTTAGCCATAAAGTCGCGTAAACATATTTTTGTAACTTTGTCCGTAACGATATCTTATCTATATCTGTACATAAAAAAATATTTTTAGTAGAAATTTTTCCATTTTGCGTTGACACCAAATGTGGACGACTTTAGTGCAAGGGACTACTTTGTTAATTTACAAGGTCACGTCATTCTTTCACTAATAGATAGTGCATATGGCGTAATTATAGAAAGTACTACTTACTCCATATCGACAAAGTGGTCCCTTTTCCTTTGGACTACAACAAATTACCAACAAGTTTCCACACGTAAAAAAAATCCTGCAATAAAAATCTCTTCTTCGTCAGACAAATAATCGTAACTTCCCTTTTATACGTTATTCAGTTTATTTACTTTAAAGGCTAGTTTGGCAATGCAGCGTCCTTTACTTTAATTTATTTACATTATGCCCGTTCGGAGAGCAAATTGTTTCAAAAACTACTCCGGCCATTACTGCTACTGAGAGGATGTATTCAGTAAATAGCAGAATTAAGCCGAACCGCTGCCAAGATACTTAGCCGCGTGTTAAGGGGGAGCATTTAATTTTAAATAAATAAAGTAAATTAATTACACTAACAACAATAAATAAATAAGTAAATTAATTACATTATTAGCGGACATGGCAGGAAACAAACTCACACCTAAGGATGTCGAAGACCGGGCAAAGTGGAGAAGGTTAAGCAGGAAAGCGGACCCTGGCACTAGGCCGGGAAAACGCTAAGCCGAAGAAGAAAGTAAATTAATTAATTAATAATGAATATTATGGGACAATCTTATACAAACCAAGCTAGTGCCACAGTAAACTCAATTCGGCTTTTGTTGTTATTATATTATAAACTCAGGTAATAATATCTGTGATGAACACACAAAGAAAAGCACTTAGCGGGATCCTGGACTTCATGCTTCGAAGGCAGGATCACTACTAGACAAGGAGACTGTTCTCTCTCTCTGCTCTGGCCTTAGATTTTGTGCGTCTCATGGGAGCAGTTCCTGTGGAAATCTTTGGAGGTGCCTATGTCCAGCAGTGGACGTCATATTATTATACTTAGTCTAATAATGACGATGACTCTTAACGATGGCTTCGTCAGAATATGTAACTTTTGGCATACAAATACCAAGAATTAGTTCGAAGAGACAATACATCGAAAATTTCTCCGAAAATATTATTTCTTGCTGAACATATAATATATAATATATGGGTCGAATAATTACTTAGCTTTAAGGGTCCTCTACCATTGGTTTTCTTTCCATACTGAACGCTACGCCGTGTATAAGCCCTGTATTTAATTTTAGAAAACCTAAGTGTACTGAGGTTGAAACTCCCCCTTAAGCACGATCATGGCGTATAAACAATAACGGTAATAGTTTTACAACACGACCGCTAACGCTGGCTGCACTCACGACTGACGGTTAATCACAACTTTGCTCCCTTGGCATTAAACGGACGCTTTGAATGCTATATTCGTACCATTGAATAATAGGAGATGACACCCCTAAGATTTTTTTTGTCCCAAAAGTTGTAGTGAATATCATTACAAGTCTATACTACTCTTTGATTCTGTCACAGCTGTCAACCACCGAACATGGCGGACAAAATTTGTTCTAGATGTCACATATAGTAGAATACATAGTATATCAATGATTCGTACAGCCCAATCTAATGTTACGATAAGTGACATAAATGTATTGCTAAGACAAAAAACAGTGGGATAAAATATGAAGTATTGAATTTTACCATAAGAATGTCAGTTTTTTTTAATAGGGTCATAGTCTATCTAGGGGTAATCGCGTAACCATGAAAGCTAAAGACACCGGTTCGTGTTTGATTGAGGCTACTAGGGCTTGGTCACTTTTGATAGACATATAGGTATATGTAACATAATATATATTTCAGTTTAGAAGATCTAAATGAAACTTCCTTTTAAGCACTATCATAGCGTTTAAACTGAAACAGACCCTAAACGCATACGTAAAATATATTCTTACAACACGTGTTTACACGTGAAAATCTAGTTCTTACACCAATTCCTGGGATTAGTTTGCCAAGTGGACCCCAAGCTCAATAGAGAACAAAGCTGGGACAAACGCTTGATAGAAGAAGGAAACGTTTAGGGGCAGGAAGATCATTACAGGCTAAACTTTGGAATTATAGCCATAATTGGTGATAATTTCGAACAACAATTACCTATTTATTGTCATCTGGCTAAAATACATTTTCAACAAATGCTTTCAAAATGATACATAATTTAAAGTCCGGTCCGACCTGCCCGATAATGTGAAAAAACAAGTCAAAACTCGTATAAAATTACTTTCCCACATGTGGATAAAATGCGTTTTTCCCCACCGCTTTCAAGGGATAAAGAGCGCGAGGTGGAGAGGCAAAAATTTCGCGATGAAATACAAAATGTGCCTCGACATACGTATACGGTCCTAAACACTTACGTAATTATACCTTACAATACGTGTTTACACGTAGGGTAGACCGGGGTAGGGAGGTCGTTAAATTCAGCCGCTTCATTTGGCAGCATTGATCCGGAGACGAAGACGGAGAGCGGAACTATAGTGGGATGCTTACTGTGGTGGACTGTAATTATGCTACCGTATGTACTTTTATGTATACTCGAGAATATGTACCGTCAAGTAGTGCAACTTGGGTCAGACTTATCGAAGTAAATTACTACTCAATTTCATGAATATAGCTGTAACTACTAATTTATTATTTTTTTTTATTTCATCTATCAGTCTAAGGGTCGGTTGCACCAAACTGTCTGTGAACGTAAACGTAATCGTAAAAAAATCTTGTATGAAAAGTTTGACAGTTTTCTATGGGATGACAGCTCCGTCGCCATATTTAACGTTGATGAGTCTGTTAATTGTGCGTGGTGCAACCCACCCTAAGCCGTCTAAGGGCTATGTAGATTGGTTCATATTGAAAAGGGGAATATCCGTTTTTGGGAGCCATTTTTGTACTAAGGACTTCATTTACATGTTTATATCATCGCGGTATCCGAATCAGTTGTTGACAGCAATTACAATGAAAACCATATAAATCTAAATATACAGGTGAAATCGGGGTCATGTATCAACCGATCAAGGCATGATACAGAATAGGAAGATGAACATAGGCATCTATCATAAAATTTTACTAGAAAAATAAAAATAAGTAATTCATTCTGTTTTACTACCATAATAATACTAAGTCACAGAGTTAGCAAAAGTGCTTCAGGATCACGAGATAATATCGATACCTTTGGGTTCAATTGGCGTAAAGGACATTTTGGCGAAAATGAGTTATATATACAGCTGTGTTCAGAATTTCAAGCGCTATCGTTCTGTATATTTAAAATTTCGATATCTCTTAAAAAGGTGCCTTTACGACCCAATTTTTATACTATGAGCTTGCAAAAACAGCTTATTTAAAGGGACGTAAATGACCAGTTAAAATTTACAGTTTAAAGATATAATCGTAAAGGAAGCCCCTAAACATAAATATTATCGTAAGTGACTTTCATCTCGTTTATCGTCCTTTAAGCCCTTCATTTTTTTTGCGTATTTTTCAAATCGTATGGGCTAGATGGGTGTAAAGGGCATGTTTTATTACGTTTGTCCTTTACGACCTGCTTTAAAATGATTTTGCTATAAGCGTAATGATGTGAACATGGTTGTAAAGGACTTTTCTAATATTTTGTGACCTTTACTGCTATAAAGGAGTTTATAAATTCCTAAATTGACAGAATTAACATGGATGTAAAGGTGTATAATGTTAAATAAGTAGTTTCATGTGACCTTTATCACTATAATATAATGTTTGACCTTCAAATTAGTAAACATTTCCGCTCAGTGCAAATGTAAACTAACGGTGTAAAGGACACTTATCATGAATACAGTTAAGTTTTGTAGGAAAACACGTCCTTTATATGTTTTTATTAATTACCAGATTATTAAGGGCACGTGAGTGTTATTAGGTATTTGTTTGTATTTTAATGAGAGAAGTTAAATTGAACGTGTTATAAATCTAATAATTGTTTGAAAATAAATAATCGGTTCTGTTAAAATGTAATATTATCACCAATTATCAATATTTTATCGTTTTAATTCATAGCATAAACATCAGTTACAATTTAAATTAACATAATAAAATTAACTACTGCTCTAGTTACACCGAACTGTTACCAATTTCGTCGGCTAAGTATAAGATCTAAAAAATCATTGCGATCAAGCTACACTATGTACACGCCGCTTTCATTCACTACATTACCTTTTTAATAAAAAGTAAGATATGGATGAAGATATGTATCCTTTAGAAAAGAGGGTACACTGGGTTGAAGGCTAAAGAGACAAGAGGGTCCCCCCGTCGTCAACATATTGCATCAATTTAGAGCTCTCTGGCGACCTTACTCACCGACAGGAACACAACCTATTTACCTAAGGTTTTCGGTGAGGTGGAGGTACTTTCCCAGTCGGGCTCTGCTCCAGATTTGAGCAACATGATATTCGCAAATCTGTGCCCTACCACACAAAACTAGATGACATTCGCAGTGCCCATGCTCCTCTTTTAGATGCAAGTAGTCTAAGGACGTACCCGGTCGAAAACTAAACGTGACAGGTTTGAAACGTATCCGGATAGGACGTTATGATAGGTTTGGTTTTAATTTATTCATATAATTGTCTCGTATATTCTTTAATTATAATAGAAATTATATTTTTTTATTGTGTGAAATTGGAAATTATAGGCGTTAAATGAAATATTTTGCGCCTTAGCTAAAGTTAACCCTCTTTTCACTTGAGACTCTAGAGACACAGAAATTTCTAAGTACCTATAGAAGAGTTAATAATTGCTTTCAAATTGAAATCTCTTTGTTTTTTTCGTATTTTACAATACGATATCTTGAAATATTGGAATAATATTATTAGTATTATATTTACAGTAATTTTACCCAATAAGTAAACGTCCTAATTCTTGATATCCTAATAGTAATCATCTTCCGATCTGTTACTTCCCTTGTTATGACTTAAGGTATCTTTCCCTTGTTATGACTTAAGGTATCTTTCCCTTGTTATGACTTAACATTTTCTCGACTTATCGGGTTTGACCGCTAAACCCTCGATTTACTTTATCTTCATTACCGGAATATATTAGCTACAAACTATGTTCACCAAAGATGTTCATATCATAGCACCCTTCGGTTTTGCACACGAGTCGAAGTGGTTTACCAGGGCGTGGCCGCTGCACACACAACAGCTACTACGAGCTACAAGTAAACATATTATGAGGTGTTGCAGACCAGGCAGCAGCCGTCTCCTGCTTGCGGGTCAACCGACGGCTTTGTAAAGGTACTATGTACTGCTGAACACCCCAATACGCCCCAACGGTACCGTATAGCATTTGAACGTTGGGACAATATGGCGCTGCAGCAGTCGGAATGGCGATGAATGAATGAATATTAGCTAGTTTTTGAGCAAGCTATTCATTTCTATTTCATAACTGATTAAAAATATTGCGTTTTCTATATTATAAATGTAATCCGGATGTACAAAATCAAATCAGCCACGTTTTGATACACTTTTCAGGCTTCCTAAGAGTAAACTAAGCTAAATACAGTTAACGTGTGTACTGTCACCGGTAATTATACGCCCCAAATTTAGGGTAAAATAATCTAAGATCGTTACTTACGCCCCGAATTTGGAGTAAAATAATCTAGGACCGTCACTTACGACCCCATCATTTTTAAATTATCATAAATTTCATGGGCATAAAGGACACTCATAGCGTTTTTAACCAATTGTAAAGGACATTAACTTCTAAAGTATTTAGTTTATGGATAGGATTCCTAATTCAGATTAGAGATACCAACAATTTGAGTACTTTTCTAATACACATCAAAGATATAGCTCGATAAACAAAAAAGATATTATCAACATTGAAAAAAAAACTCTGTTTTATGCGTCTCCTGAAAACCAGCATTTTGTCCTTTACGCCAATTGAACCCAAAGGTATCGAATATTACTGGTATTTAAATATTATAAAGCTCTACTAAGAAATATTTATTGAAATGCAACTTCTAATGGGGTTAAAACGAGCTTGAAAGTTGTAACGACTGCTATGAAATGGAAACTAGTAGTAGATGATCAATTGATCAGTTTACAAAAAGCGTTGCCAAAGAAAATATTACAAACAATTAAGAGTCGCCAGGACGCTCGCGTGAACTCGCGTCCCCATACAAACGTAGTTCAGCTCTCATTTTAAAACGACATGCTTTAGAACCACGAAATTTGGCATGGGCATTCTAGCAGTACAGATCTATGTCGGTTTTTCGTTTTCGTTGCTAAAAATTGTAACACAAAGAAAACATAGCAAAAATAAGTTTTGTATGTAAATCTGTATCTGGCTGTATTTTCTTTGTATTAAAATTTTTAGCAACGAAAACGAATTACCGACATAGATCTGTACTACTAAAATGCCCATGCCAAAGTTCGTGGTTCTAAAGCATGTCGTTTTAAAATGAGAGCAAAACTACGTTTGTATGGGAACGCGAGCGTCCTGGCGACTCTTAAGCTACCCACTGCACTCCCGAAATACACAACTCCCTCCAAAATGTTTGCAATGTGACATTTAATCGTCCAAATACACACGCAGCCGGCCAAGACGTTAGGTCAATCAGCAATAAAATGCAGATTAACGGAACCCTGGCCATTATATCGGGTTCCGTAGCCATTTCGGGGTACATTCCAATAGCTTGGTGGACGCGGGCGAGGCAGGAACTCAAACGAACCAAGTAGGTCCGCTCTTCGATTGCGTATAAGGTACATGGGGGCCAACTTTCTAAATATTAGGCAAACCCTTGCGAAAACAGTTTTCTAGACGACCTGCCACTGGTACCCACTTTTTGTGAGCAGATACCTAATAAATACAGTAACTTCTGCTATTTTAACTTGATTTTAGAGTAGTATAAAAAATAATCATACTGCAGGTTGTGGGGTCCAACAGTGCATGTGCTGCATGTTCAAGATTCGAGTTAACGATATGACTTTTTACAACAACTAACTTAGTAAACAAATACGTCAAAATTTAAGGTACTGTGATAAAGTAACTAGAAAATCAAATAAAAATCTGTAAACTAGCCAAACTAGACTGTTTATACTAGAGGTAACCAATTTGTATGATATGCATGTATATCAAAATAACATACCAATACGATAAAAATATCAGTGTAAAGTCAGATAAAAGTCTCGCGCCAGTACAAATGAATGCAAGTAAATAGTCCAGATTTACTTGATAAGACTCGTATAAGTAGTTGTTATTTGTTACACAGTTGTACAAGTTGTTACAATTGTTAAGGTTGCATTTACATTGGTTAGTTAGAACTTTAAGAAGCGTTTGACTCGTCAGCAAAGGGAATGGTTCGGGGGTCCCTCAGGGACGGATATTAGTTACTAATTGGACCCCTTTCCACTTCTATTATGGGAGTAATGGCGGTAGATGATGGCCTGGAGAATTTTGGGGTCACAGTTGCGTTTGGATAGTTTTGGCATAACGTTTATATGTATCCATCTCTAATGCTGTAATTAATATAATAATGATTAAGTTATTCATAGGGGGGCTTTTGGAAAGGTCCCTTCAGAACTAGAAATTGCAAGCCTTGATAAGGAATTACTTTGAGTGGGTGAAGTGTGCTTTACTATCATTATTTGTTAGTACTTCATAATCATCATAAGAGTCATTATCTTCTTCAATCTTTCTCTATCCTACAACAACTTCTTGACCATTTATAATTACATCTGGGTTTTCCTCTATCTCTCCTGCATTCTATTCTCCCTATCAAAATATTTTTAAGGATTTGATCGTATTGTAGGTATCAAATGCCCAGTTTTCCTCGCCTTATACAAAAATGTTTATGAATGACATACACTCGTACAATATAATCCTTTGCTCTCCATTCGGATAAATAGAACGAATTTCCATCTCTTCATATAAATCACAGCTTCCATTGAATCGATAGCATCGCCCTGGCAATCCGTTTTCAGCTTGTCACCCGAAAAAGATAAAAAAACGCCCAGCAAAAATATAGGTTAATAATTTATGTATGATGAAAAGCTGAATTGGCATTTTTGGGGATAAATGGGATGGGGGCAGGGTTCTGTGGTTGAAAAGTTGAGAATTTTTTAAATAATTTATGCATTTTTATTGGGTCAGCAATTTAGGCAGCTATCCTAATCAGAAACGAGAGGACTGCATAATATCATGCACGTTTTTATGCTTTATTGTCTTAGAGCTTTAAACCAAGGCAGTCGTTCCCCTCTGCCGAATGTACCTATATGACCAGTGGTCATACTCATTGTATGTGTTGTAGATAGTAACCTCTATCGTGTTAGACAAATTCTTTTTTATTAAGTTTTCTATATTTTTTGAATTTTTGTTTTTCCTAGATACTTCACTTCGATTAAACACTCATGTCAGTATAGATCTTTTTCAATTTTATTCCTACAATTACTTTAAATTTCCGCTCTTCCAACACATTATCAGCACGAAGCTCTATAATAAGTAATGGAGAGCTTAGTTGAAATTTGTGATTAGTGGAATAAAGGTTTTTCCTTTTTTGTGTGACTAAAAATATTAATAGTCGTAAAATGTCACACGAAACGGGAGATGCTCCGAGTGTTAAAAATCCCCCCTTGACGAGCACATCTATTCCATCTTTCTGTCTGAAAGGTAAAGATGGATATCCTACGTGGAAATTTAAGATGCGCAATTACCTTTTGCATGAGGATCTGTGGGAAACAATCTGTGGTTACCCAGATGGAGACGCAACCTCCGCCTCTACCAAGGTACGAAAAGACGCTAAAGCTCTGGCAAAGATATGCTTAACAGTAGACGGTGCAGCTATTACTCACGTCAGATGTGCTAAAACTGCAGCCGATGCCTGGAGGTCTTTGCAGAAAGCTTTTGAGGATAAGGGAATGGGACGAAGATTAGCTTTGGAACGTAAGCTGTACAGGTTGAGTCTGTCGGACTTCGAAAATATTGAACTGTACATTAACGCAGTTATGTCAACCGCGCAAGATCTTGCAGATATTGATGTAGTCATAGAGGATAAGTCTATTGCTGCGATACTCTTGGGAGGTCTCACTCCAAAATATGAACCTCTCATCATGGCTTTAGAAAATAGTAATATCGAAGTGACTACCGACTTAGTGAAGACAAAACTGCTAAATGAAATGTCAAAAGATGCGGCTACATCATCAGATTCCGTTTTTCATGCGAAAAAGAAGCCGAAGTCAAAGAAGATAGTATGTTATGAATGCAAGGTACCTGGGCATAAAAGACCAGATTGCCCGCTGAGACGCAAGAAAGAAAAAGTAAATGAGGTAACTGTCAGCGATGCTACACTTACAGCTCTTAATACTCACAACCGGGATATCTTTTATGTAGATTCAGGCTGTACCAGGCATATGACTTCTAGACGAGATTGGTTTCAGAACATTACGATACAAAACCAAGGTACTGTTACTGTCGCAAACGGAGAACAGATAAATTGCCGAGGTATTGGAGATATTTCTATAAACACACCCGAGAACGTCGTCAACAAGATTAGTGATGTTGCTTTTGTACCAGATTTAAAGGCTAATTTGCTGTCTGTACAAAAAACTGTTGAGAAGGGGTTTGTATGTGTTTTTGATATAAATGGATGTAATTTTTATAAATCTAATAACTTTTCTTCTACAGGTGAATCTGTTGCTCATGCATCGTCCTGTGGCGGATTGTACATTTTAGATGGCGCTGTAAATTTTCCAGAAAATGTGGCAGATTTGACAATGGATGTGCACTCTGACTGTCTAGATAGTTACAATCTTTGGCACGCAAGGCTAGGGCATCTGTGCCGTATTGGCATGAACCAACTGAAGAATCACGAGGTAGGCGTAAAGTTTTCAGTAGTAGATAAAAATAGTTGCATTGCATGTGTGGAAGGTAAACAGGCAAGAAAACCTTTCAAAAAGGTAGCATTTAATAGAGCTACTTCCCCGTTGGAGCTATTACATATGGATCTATTGGGACCGGTGTCTACAACCTCTTTTCAAGGAAACAGGTATATGTTAACCATAGTAGACGATTATACGCGAAAGGTGTTTGCATATTTTATTTCTTCCAAAACAGAAGTTAAAAATAAATTCTGTCTGTTTCAAACTTTTGTTGAAAATCAATTAGACAGGAAAATAAAATCAGTTAGGACTGACGGAGGCAAGGAGTTTGTTAATAAAGAGTTTGTTGATTATCTTGCTTCTAAAGGTATCAAGCATCAAACGACGACGCCTTACAGTCCTCAGCAGTGTGGAGTCGCCGAACGCACGCAGCGCTCTCTTACAGAGAAGGCTAGAACGTTGCTAGCTGACAGCTCGTTGTCGAAAGCATACTGGGAAGATGCATTCCAAGTTGCCGTGTACCTGAAGAATAGGTCTCCTCATAGAGCCTTAGGTGGACACATTCCTTTTGACAGATGGTATGGTCGTAAAGGTGATCTGAGACACCTGAGAGTGTTCGGATGTCGAGCACTGGTCCATGTACCTCCGTGTCATAGGAGAAAATTAGACGTCAAGGCACAGGAAGCGGTTTTCGTTGGTTATTCGGATAATCCAGGTACATATAAGTTTAGGGATCCTTCTAACCCTCGAAAAATAATTATTTCCAGAGATGTCACCTTTTTTGAAAATTGCTTTACAGCGTTAAAGAAGAGGCAAGTTGAGCCTGTTGTACAGTCAGACTCTACCTTACTGTTTCAAGATAAAGAAGAGGCTGAACCTGTGAATTGTCAGCCTGTGGTACAGACAGACTCTATCTTATTATTTGAAGAACGAAGAGAGCCTGAGGCTGGTAATGATCCTCAATTCTTTGACTGCGACGAGAGTCCAGACCCGGCGGCTGAGCCATCTTTACCGGTAAATCTAGAAAATACCAAAGAGTCTGTTACTGTGGAAGAGCAAGAAGCTTCTAGTAACCCGAGGCTACCTAGTGTGGATGAAGAGCCAGCAAATTTGGAAGAAGAAACCCTTGCTGAGCAGAGGTATCCCTCAAGAGATAGGAAACCACCGGATTTCCTTACTTACAATGTGTCAACTGATTCTAGTGAACCTACGACATACTATGAAGCTACTCATGCCGATGATGCAGATAAGTGGCACCATGCTATGGCTGATGAGTACAATTCGTTGAGGAAACTTCATACATGGGATTTAGTAGATAGACCTAACAAAAAGGTTATACCATGTAAATGGGTTTACAAGATTAAAAAGGACGCCTACGGTAATATCACGAAGCACAAAGCGAGACTGGTCGTCAAAGGCTTTCATCAAGTCGAGGGTGTAGACTACGATGAAACTTTCGCACCAGTAATTCGCCATTCTTCCCTGCGCACGTTATTTGCGTTAGCTGCAGAGATGGGTTTAAGAATGAAGCACTTAGACGTTGATACTGCGTTCCTTAATGGAGATTTAGAAGAAGAAGTCTTCATGGAGCAACCTCTCGGCTTTGCAGAAAAAGGCAAAGAAAACAAGGTTTGTTTGCTGAAGAAATCTCTTTATGGCCTTAAACAGGCGCCGCGAGCATGGAACAAGAAGTTAAATGAAACGCTTTTGAAAATAGGTTTTAAAGGAACTCCTTCTGAGCCCTGTGTATATACGAAACTTTTTGGTCAAGAACTCGTATTATTGGGTGTCTTTGTCGATGACATAATCGTCTTCTTTAAATCTGATTTGACGTTTGACACTGTCAAGACAGATTTGTCGAATTATTTTTCATTGAAGGATCTTGGAATATTGAAATGTTATTTGGGACTGCAAATTGAATACGATTCCGAGAGCATTAAAGTTAACCAGCGTAATTATATTCTTTTTATATTAGAAAAGTTTAACATGAAGGATTGTAAGGCAGTGAATACTCCGTTAGTTAAAAAGAATATGGAAAGAAGACCTGATGGTCAAATATGTGAGTCTTATCCTTATCAGAACCTAATAGGATGCCTCATGTTTCTGACAGTAAACTCACGACCCGACATCGCTTACGCGACAAGTTATTTAAGTCAGTTTAATACGTGTTTTACTAAGGAACATTGGATTGCTGCGAAAAGGGTTCTGCAGTACCTAAAGGGTACTATAAACTATTCATTGGTTTACAGGAAAAGTGGAGAACCTTTGAAAGGCTTTTGCGATGCAGATTTTGCAAACTGTCCAATCGACAGAAGGTCATATACCGGATATACCTTCAAATTAAGTGGAGGTCCAGTATCCTGGGAGTCCAAGAAGCAGCCTACCGTTGCTTTAAGCTCGGCAGAGAGCGAGTACATGGCATTAGCATCTGCTACAAAGGAAGCGTGTTATTTACGTCGGTTCATCTACGAAATAACAGGTAAACTTTATTCGATTAACTTAGCTTCTGACAGTCAGAGTGCCATCAACCTCGTTCGAAATCCAGTACACCACAGCAGGACGAAGCATATAGACACCAGGTTTCACTTTATTAGGGAGAAGGTGTCTGATAATGTAATTAAGTTAGAATATATAAAAAGTAGCGATATGCCTGCTGATGTACTTACTAAGCCACTTGGGCCTATTGTTCATAAACGGTGTACATTAAGTCTAGGTTTAGAAACTTAATTTTATTTTGTGTTTGTCTAACACAACTTCGATTAAGGGCGGCTGTTGTAGATAGTAACCTCTATCGTGTTAGACAAATTCTTTTTTATTAAGTTTTCTATATTTTTTGAATTTTTGTTTTTCCTAGATACTTCACTTCGATTAAACACTCATGTCAGTATAGATCTTTTTCAATTTTATTCCTACAATTACTTTAAATTTCCGCTCTTCCAACAGTATGGATTGACGTTTATTTAACGTGGCTATTTTGACGTTTCGCATACATTTGACGTTCCCCTCCCCCGCAGTCTCACATCCAGTTGGTTTAATAATCAAAGTTTATTGTAAACGTCAACAATATCGCCACGTCATTACGATATTACAGAATATCCAAAAGACAGGGTGCTACAATAACTGGCCATATTGTGAAAGTTGAGTAGGTAAGTCATACTGACCAACTTTTTCTACGGGGCCGAAACCGAAATCCCAAAAAAAATTGCGCTCCCCATAGAAAAGGTCGACGTACGTCACGTGATCAGCCGAAATATATGAAATGGCCAAAGTTTTTTTGTGATCTCGGTGTTGGTCCCATAGTAAAATTTGTTTAGTATGGCCTACCGAATCACCACGTACAGTATGGCTAATATAGGTGGTTAACGCCTACGGTAAACTAGTAAAGTACCTCGCCCGTTCAACTACATCCGACTATACACAGGACGTAATTTTAAACATTAGCCGTAATGAGCTCATCATTAGTCGTTCCCTCAGAGCTGAGGATCGTGACATCATGTCCTTCTGTTGAAGATCAGGTTCCGTAATGAGCTAGTCATACTGAAAAACTTTTTCTATGAGACCAATCCGGAAATCCCAAAAAAATTGGCTTTGACATAGACAGTATCGACATCGACAACTGATCGGCCGAAATATATGTAAAAAAACTGTGATTTCGAATTTGGTCCCACGTAAAAGTTGTTCAGTATGGCTTACCAAATCATATGGCTGAGGATTAAAATTTTAGTATAATCATCGACTACACTAATATAAATACGAATTGAAGGGTACACGGAAAGAACATGTCTAGTCCCTTTTTTCGTAAAATGAGATTTTCGTATAAAAATGTAGAGCTTGCAATGAACTATTAGCAACAACTTCTGTAACAGCTGGATTTTTTAACATAAATCCACTCCATTCATAAAAACCATCTAGAGCTACGAAAATAGTATGGTTAATTGAATCGTTCCAAAGTTTAAAACCGCTATAACTCAAAATGTTGTCAAAGTGACTAGACATGTTCTTTCCGTGTACCCTTCAATTGGGGATCAATGTTACTCTGCGTCCGTAGGAAACACCTTCGATAACCCTACACGTGATCCCTGGGTGGTGCTAAAAGAGTTACAAAGACCTCGCAGCACTCACTGGATTTTCTTCATCCTCTGTTTTCCCACTACCACCCAGAGAAGAAATGCCTATCTATATCCAGTGACACGTAGCCATACGATAAAAAAATGAATACGAACGTTGAACAGAACCCCCACGGCCTCTTGATTTGATATTCCAATGCATTTTAAATCCGCTAATGGGTCATTTGGAGCTTACGCCGAGCCTTGTCCACTCTGAAAGCTTTCTGATTACAGCCCAAATGGATTGTAGCGGTTTGATAACCGGCTATGGGCGGGTAAGCACGAGTTTAATTTTTTTTATCTTTACGTTTTGTAATAGATGTTTTCGGTGGTCGTAATCGTGTCTACACAAATACAAATGGCGGACTCGTCACACAGTTTGGCAAAGGAAATGTCTATAAGTACTTACATGAACTGAGACAGACCCTAGCCAAACTATATTATATAAATATAACGCTATACCGGGTGTACAATCCAAATGGGTCAGTATGGAGAAGTCGGAAACTATGAGAGATAGCGAGATCTGTTCTTAGGAACTATGACGTCGACTTTAGATTTAATAAGAATTACATTCAAACTTTTTTATTAACTCTCATACATAACCGGGAATCGAACCTGGTCAAAATCAATGTGTATAAATTCTGCAAGTCGCAAGAAGCACAACAACACTAATGGAATCTTGTTTAAATAATTGAAAGAAAAACTCACAAATAAGATAATTATTTTGTTTCAGAAAATGTTCAAAATGGTAGCCATTTGACTTGCAGAATTTAGACACATTGATTTTGACCAGGTTTGATTCCTGGTTATGTATGAGAGTTAATAAAAAAGTTTGAATGTAATTATTATTAAATCTAAAATCGACGTCATGGTTTCTAAGAACAGATCTCGATATCTCTCATAGTTTCCGACTTCTCCATACTGACCCATTTGGATTGTACACCCGTATAACCACAGGTAGGTACCTATCACATATTAAGTCACACTTGTGTAAAACTCACTAACTAATTTAACACTAGCTTTTTTTTCTAGTGTAACAAAAATACTGGTGATCCGTTCGAAGGGCATAATTGGTATCGTTATCGCACCTATTGCGGCTAAGGAAAAGTAGGAGAAAAACATATTGGACGCGAAAACGTTTTTGTATGGGGGCATGTTGTCCCGGCTGGCCAACTCTTCATTATTTTTATTTTATTAGAATACTTACTTTTTCGTAATTAGAACAGAATACGGTACCAACTATACGTTTAATCACTAGCATTTTTGTTACAACTTGTGTAAAAACAGCGAGCACTCTTGTAACGGTTATAAAAACATGCAGGCATGATGCTCATGTAATTGCAATATGCAGCTGAAGGGCGCAATATGCTTCCTAGTACTAACTGATTTATAGCTTTATCTACACCCATATCATAAACCCTCCATGATGCGTTCAAAAACCTTACGTTATAACCACCATAAAAATAGATTGTTTCGTTAGTTGTTGTTGTTGTTGTTGTTCCTAGGGCACCCCGGAGGTGCATAGGGCCCGCACAAGATCCTTCCACGCCTTTCTGTCCTGAGCAACCGTCTTGACCTCTCCCCAGTTCATTCCTACGGCTCGTAGCTCGCTCTCAATGCTCCTCCGCCACGTGTGTACAAGGGCGTCCGCTGGCTCGCTTACTGTCCTGAGGCCGCCACTCGAAAGCGATACTGGCAGTAGTTAGAACTAGAGTTAGAGTATATTAAAAATATTTATAACGGGTTACTCACGTAATTTTTGTCGATTTTTGCTCGACATGTTTCGATCAATTTACGATGATCATTCTCACGAGCGGCCTTCCGCGACGGCAGCGCGTCGGCTACTGCGCGCCTGCGCGCGGTGTGCCCTGCTGCTGGTGGCGGGAGGCGGCGGCGGCGGCGGCGGCGATGTTGTGACAGATCTACCCTCATCCCCTTTATCATTTTTGCCGAAATGTTTGCACACTACACTCACGACGTCATTTGCTAAAGGCACGTTCACACTGTCCGACACCGACGTAGTACCCAAGACCGTTCTCCAACTAGGGGGCAATGACCAACCGCCATCACGATTGAAATTCGAATGACGACTTATTTCTATAGCCTCCCGTATTTTCCGCTGAATGAGGAACTTCTCTCTTGCAGTGTGAACGTGCCTTTAGCAAATGACGTCGTGAGTGTAGTGTGCAAACATTTCGGCAAAAATGATAAAGGGGATGAGGGTAGATCTGTCACAACATCGCCGCCGCCGCCGCCGCCGCCTCCCGCCACCAGCAGCAGGGCACACCGCGCGCAGGCGCGCAGTAGCCGACGCGCTGCCGTCGCGGAAGGCCGCTCGTGAGAATGATCATCGTAAATTGATCGAAACATGTCGAGCAAAAATCGACAAAAATTACGTGAGTAACCCGTTATAAATATTTTTAATATGTTAGAGTCTCACGAAAGTTTTATAGTTAAAATAGAGTTAGAGTAGTTAGAACAAATGTCTTATCTGTAACAATGTTATTATTATCAAATAATAAGCAAAAAATCGATATCATTATGAAAATCCGGGTGGGCCCCGCCCGCCGGCACGCGCCTCCCGACCGCCGGCACAATCGTGCAATCCGTGCAATGGCAGTCATTCAATCATCATTTCGCCTTTATAATATGTGTGTAGATAAAGCAGTGTATGCAACTGTACGTAATTAGGCCTTAAAACGTAACAGTTACATAAACTACTAATAAAACAGCTAGCACTCTTATAACGGTTACACAACTGTTATACAACTATGTGACAAGCAGGGATGATGCTGATGTGATTGCACTGTGCAGCCGAAGGGCGCATCTGGGTCACCTAAATACAGCCCTTTTGGGGTAAAGGTGCCTGTGAGGGAGAGTGTAGGGTGATGACGCAGTTATCTTGTTTATTTACACTATTTTTGTAACTTTACTTTACAAATTGAGAAGATATGAAGAATCAAATTCATACGCACAGTGATAGGGTTCAATAAAAACTTAGTGTGTTTGATACATGTGACAACAGTAAGTCAAGGTCACTTTTTCAATATGTTATACTCAAAATGTTTGTATATAGGTACAGTCGACGTCAAAGATACCATTACATTTTTGCACATTATTTCGATGGAGCACAGTGAAAAAGTGTAAACAGATTGTGAAAGATTTGACGTCAACTGTACATAGGTCAACTAAGCTCTAAATAAAATAAAAACGAATTTCGTTTTAATTTTAATAACTGGAATAAAATTATTGTTGAACCATCATCATCATCATCATCATTTCAGCCTTTTTATCGCCCACTGCTGAGCATAGGCCTCTCTTCGTGTACGCCACTTGTCCCCGTCCTGAGCCCTTCATCCAAAAGTGACCCGCAACCTTCCAAACGTTGTCTACCCATCTAGCTAATGGGCCAACCACGGACGACCACGGACGGATTGTAGAACCAAGTATCAAAAATAAAAACAGTGAAATGTAAGCACTCACTTTGCTAAACTCGCTCGTTCATCTACATTCGAAACAATCGAGCGGTCAAAGTGCTCAAGAATATCTGAACATTTTATCGCCTTGACAATAGAGGCGTTGTAGCTCAGATATTTGTGACCACCTTGGCCGCTCCGATATATCTGATGGCGGCTGTACTGGATGTAGTGTTTATTTTTAATAAGTCCATTGACCGATAATTGCGTGCATGCATAACGAGCTCTATTTGTGAGTCAGTAGTTTTGATTACCCACCTAATACTGCGTTTATATAGACTACCCTCTACTAGATCTCGCAAGCATTGGCCTGTGTTAAAGTAGAGCTAGTTTGAGCATGTTAGAATAGACAAGGTACACAAAATTACACTTAATAAAGGTATATATATCGTGTGAATCAGTTCATGCACAGGTTTTTCATTTTGTTTTCATTTATGCATGGTTTTCCTCTTCTTGGTATGTTTTCTGATAGAACAGTCGCCATCAGATATATCGGAGCAGCCAAAGGTGCTCACAAATATCTGGCCAACGCCTTTATTCTCAAGGCGGTAAAGTGCATGTTCAGATATTTTTGGAGAACCTTGGCCGCTCCGATATATTTGATGGCGACTGAACTACGCGTTTAAACAACGTCCTGGCCTAGACGGTAGGTAGTAGCACTGCTAATGAAGCAGGAGGTCCCGGGTTCGACTTCGACTCATGGTCAGGGAATTTATTTGTGTGTTTATCACAGATATTTGTTCTTGAGTTATGGATGATTTCTATGTATTTAAGTATTTATCTATACCTGTCTTTTGTACTTATAATTATGTTGTCGTCTAGTACCCACAACACAAGCCTTATTGAACTTAAGCTAAGATCTAGGTTGATTTGTGTAAGATTGTTCTATAATATATATTTTTATTAAATTCATATACCTAAATTTGAGTTTTATGAGTTATGTCCCACCTAGTTTCTTGCCGATAATAACCTACTTTGGCCGTGTTGTAAGTTTATATTATATGTACTTAGTCATCTTTTAACATACAAATGGTGAAATCAAATCTTATATGCTCTGTCTAGTGTTAAGTGATCTATGCTCTCAAATTAATCGTTAATTATAATAGTGCCTGCGGCCTCGCTTGCGATTGAATTCATTGAATTAACCAAATTATGGATTAACAGTGAATTAATCAAATTTCTGTTTATATTTGCTGAATTTGCAGACCATTTTCAAGTAAATATATGTATATGCCTAATAATGCGCAGGCTTTAACGTCAATATGGTTCATTTCTAAAATCAACTTTTGTACCCACAGCTCTGCTACTCATTAATATTGATGATATGATTCCATACATAAATAGATAATTATATTATATTTAAGGGATAATTTACACGGATTTGTAATAGTATAATTTCTTAGATACTTCTATATTTTTGCTAAAATTCTGGACCATAAAATATTCGTGTCAATATAAGATACATTTACCCTACCATATACGCCGTAACCTACTGCAGGGGGTCTTCAAAACTGCGCAATTGCAAGCCACGTGGGCACCAGTTCATTCACCCCAGGCCATGCACACAAAAAAACACATTTCAACCTTAACCCAACTGCATAAGCACCAAAACAAACGCATCTCCAACTTTGTTGCGAACGCTTTTTGACTTAGTACCTTAGTTACACCTTATGCTGCCAAATTTCCGATTTAAACTTTATTGGTAAGGCAATAAGGGTTTGTTTGCACGCAAGTTTATATTTGCTTTGTCTTAACAGATGATTACAAAAATGTCGTTCTAAAATGGCCGTTGATGTAAAAGATTAGAGTGTATTTTAGAGTGTTGATGGCAACGTCGCAGTAGGGGATTAGAGGGGGATGAATGAAAGGTAATTCATTACAATAAGTACGTATAGTATGGTGTAAAGAGGTCATAGCTTTTGAATATTGAAATAGGAGCCGGGCTTTTGTTTGGGTCGCAGTTCCCTTACATGTACATTTACCCTATTCAGCGAGATGAATGACATCTTACTTGGGAAGTAAGGTTATGGAGGTTTAATTTAATAGTTTTGTGCTAACTTAATGAAACTTTATACAATTATACTTGTAATAGAAATTAATTTTAGGGTAAGCATTCAAACTTGCAATTCAGTTTGTATTAATTTAATTTCAATGTGTTCAGAAATTTATCGCCCTTGTCGAAAATTTTAGGTTTTAGGGTTGCCACGTGCCTAAAATTTATGTGGTAACTTTTTATCATTATAGAGTCTGTCCGGAAAGAAAAGTGTCGTGGTTTATATGGGAGCTCATACATTCTACGACATTATTCTTTCCGGACAGACTCTAGTTCAAAGGATGCCTGTCACAATATTTTTGCATGTTCCTTTTATTTATGCTGTAAGTAGAGTTAAATTTTTTAAGGCCTCCTAGCCTAGTCGGTAGTGACCCTGCCTATGAAGCAGGAGGTCCTGGGTTGAAACCTGGTCAGGGCATTTATTTCAATGTTTAGCATAGATATTTGTGCCTGAGTTATGGATGTTTTCTTATGTATTGTTAACTATTTAAACTATCTATCTATTTTATTTGTAGTAGTCCAGTACCCGCAACACAAGCCTTTTTGTAACAACAATAAAAACACAAAAGAAGGAGCATGCACTTTATGGCCTTGACAATAAAGGTGTTGTTCACTTATTTGTGACAACCATGACCACTCCGATATATTTGATGGCGACTGTAGATCTGTTCGTAAAGTTCGTGAAGTGTTCCATTTTTTTCTAACATTATGGTATCATTAGCACACATTTCTGAACTGCTAAACACATTCACCGCTATGTACCGAAAATTCTTCGTAGAGCCGTGACAACAACGTGTCGTCATGGGCACTGAATGGGTTAAGGGAGTATTCATCGAAAGGGTCGATTAGGGGGTATCACGAGTGGATTCTAGTATTGCTCGGTATTACTAAAATACGATAAAGTTTATTCGTTCTTATCTTATCTTACAATTTCCTCTTCAGACCTGTTGTTAGTTTACGGTTCAATGGAACCTTGAGTTGGGTCACATCACGTTCTTTCAACTGTATATATGTATGTTATAACGAAACCAGTAAAAGTGTAAACAGCCCAAACCAACAGTAAACCCCAATATAAACTTATCTTGTATTTTATTTTTACTTGTGCTCCATACAAGTAAATATTTGAGCAAGCAATCAAATCTGACAGTGGCAGACTGTGCAAATATTGGGCGTTTCATGCATCGCCGATAAGTGTGTAAAGTACTTAGGCTGACATCTCCGGGTGTTGGGCTCTTGAGAGGACCTCGTTCTAAAACAGCCTAAGTCAACAAACGATCATTCTAATGTAAACCTTACGTTTTGGGTTTTAAAAGGAAAAATATAAGAATCAGTTTCAGTTTGCGTTGTTGCCACAAGACTAATTGAAAATCAGGATATCTTATTTGTTATGGTAGCCTAGTAGACTCTGCCTAAAGAAGCTGGAGGTGTGGTGTTCGAATCCCGGTTTAGCATTAAAAGAAAGGTTGAAAATTTTTACTGACTTTCACGCGGAAGCAGGCCAAAGTTACCTATTTCCTAAATACAGTGTAAGAGTAGCGGACGCAACGAAAATGTTCTTAAGCAAGCCAGCACTAATTTAGCCTTTCTTTCGTTAATTTGCTATAGAAATATGTGCGTTTTCAAACAAAAGGTACATTATTACGATTACGATTATTAAATATTATATAACCTATCTTCGTAGCTGATCTCAGATTTAAATGTATAAGTACTTAACCGTAAATAATAAGTTCTATTAGAGATATGATTTTATTTTTATATAAATTTTCATTTACGCTGTTGTGGAAAGGTTTTCTCGGAAGACCAGCGTTAAGGTATCCTCACCCTCAGGGTACCTTAACACAAAGCTGAGAGGAAACCTTTTCAGTGACGCTATATTTAAAATGTTTCATGTAATTAATGTATGGTTTCAGCGTCCTGAATAAATCTTTTCTTTCTTTCTTTCTTTCTTTATTATCGGTTGTTAATAGAGTTTATTTCTAAATGAGTTATTATGGCAGTAATGCCTTATTGACAACCGAGAATGATGTACCTTTTACTTGAAAACAGCACATATGTTTATCTGAATACTAGGCATGCGGCTAAAAAGTTCTTTGAACGCTCCTGCACTGCTTCACAACTTAGGCAGTTTCAAACAGACGATAATTTTCCGACTTCACACAATCGCTACACAATTCTAATCTAGTCACAACTTTGCTTTACAACTTCCTTCGTTAATCAAGTGCTAAGGACTCGTTCTAAAACTGGCGATAAAATGTAAGCAGACAATGCACCGACAGACACACTAGAACTTGACCAATCTTAAACCTTATCTCAGTGGAATAAAGGCTACAATCAGCCAATAAATTAAACAAACAATGTAAGAAAGCACAGCGCAGTTACTGTTCAGAAGAGCCCGATAATTGCCCTTACTTTACTATTAAAAGAGAATAGACTGAGGTATACAGGATGGAAGGAACATGGTACCTAATCTTACTTTAGCGAGCGAAGTACTAACGTAAAAACAACAAAATAGGCATATATGCCAAAATTATTTCAGTTTCAGTCGCATTTCAGACCAGGCCTATAACCTCAAGGCACTTCGTTGATCGAATCGTCTATTGGCATCACTCTCTTTCGTATATGCAAGAGCGATAGAGACGGGACCATCTTTTTGTCGATTTTCGAACTTCGCGGTAGGCCCTCAGATATATTTTGGTAATAAGGGATAAGGAAACCTCTGATCCCTACTGCTCGTGAGAACGCTGTGGTGATTTATTTAATTAATAGTCATCCGCATGGCAGCGATGCGGTTCGCCACCCATCACGTCTCGTTCTTCACGGGGGCGAGAAATGGCCCACGGAGAGCCGTTCTGCTGCATTGATCGTAGCAAATGGAAATCCGTGATCTCTGCCTACCCCTTTTGGGATATAGGCGTGATTGTATGTATGTATATTTGTTAAAGATACCTTATAGGGATAAGTTCGCCTTTGTACAATGACATGGTTTATTTCGTCTTTTGTGTTTTTCTTCTACTTTCTCTACATAAAACTAGTGGAAGAGGAGGTAAAACCGGAAAACGTAGAAGTGAATGAGGCCTTAGCCCAACAGTGGAACATTCTTGGCAGCCCCTCCTGCCAAACTTTCCCTACAAGGAAAAACAGACAAAAGAAATTCTGATCTGTCAAAATAAAGATTTAAACTACAATGGAATGGGAGGCCTTTTTATAGGTATGTGGGCGACTAGAAAATAAATAAAAATATTAAGCTCAAAAAGTACAGTCAAGAACACTTTTATATGACCATAGCTACCAAATCATTCTGTTACCTTTGGTAATAATATTTTTATTATGTCATTAATAAGCATTGCCTAGGTAAATGATTGAACAGTGTCTAACTGGGTTATATTATCTAGTTACGCCCCGTGTGTATTCATCAGTTTCATCACCAATTCATCATTCATTACAACTGTCTTGCTTACAGGTTAAATGTAATATTACAATACCAACACCAACTGATCTGATTCTAATAAGAACAATACAGATTTAAAAAATGCACTTCAGAAATACTGCGGCTGTACTCAATTGTATTTAGTCACTACGCGCGACATGTTTTTTTGAGCCTAAGCTCTCCAAAACATGTCGCGCGTAGTGACTAAACAGAAACACAAAGTGAGTACAGCCGCATGCAGTGATAATAGTGCTAATTTATTTATTTATTTATTTATTTATTTATTTAAACTTTATTGCACAAACAAAAAGTGTACAAGAGGCGGACTTAATGCCTTAAGGCATTCTCTACCAGTCAACCTTTGGATCAAACCGAAAACTTGAATTAGTGCAGGATCATAGAAATCGAGAGATTTTTAGAAACACAAATCTAAATGCTAATATGTCTCAGGAAAGTTTAAATTCACTTTTGAAATCTTCAAAGTAGTTAATTTGTTCCTTCCACCCTGTATAGGTACCCCTATACTCCTACGAGTTTTCGCTTTTGTTCAGTGCTTAATATCTCTCTAAAGAAGGGATTATATACCGTTTCGCCCCAACATTGTTACGATGTTTTTCTTCTGTATAAGAGGTAGCTAATTGCAACGTGTTTCTAAAGAACTGAGGTGCAGTTGGAACAATGAGATAAAAGTTTACGTACTTGATATTAAACTGAGGATTGTAACGGTATAAATGTAAAAGAAAGAGAGTATAATGCTTTTTGTTGTTTACTGTCTGCTTTCATCACGGTACGGTAGTGTGCGTTAAACACTATACCTAAAGGTATGATGCTATAATAGTTTCATCGTCATCATCATCATCTTAAGAGCCTTGCTCTTGTCGGTGGAGTAATCGCCATTCAGTCCTGTTCTCCGCTAATGTTTTTAGCTCTTGATACGACATAATGTTGGCTTTTTCTTTGGCTTGGTCTAGAAATGCACGTCTTGGTCTTCCTCGGCCTCTTCTATTTGGTATTCTCCCTTCAATAATCGTTTTTATGTAATCATCATGACGTATCAGGTGCCCTAACATAATTCCCCTTCTGTTTTCAACACTTATACTTATACTATACTTATAGTTTCATAACTTTATTAATTTGTTTGTCTACCCCATACATTGAAAAGTAACTTATCCGTATCATATAATGCTTTTTGTTGTTTACTGTCTGCTTTCATCATCATCAGTCGTTCCCTCAAAGCTGAGGATCGTGACATCATGTCCTTCTGTTGAAGATCAGGTTCCTCCACAGGCTTCTATCCTTGCTACGCACATGGCTTCGTGCAGTTTCAATTGCACGGGTGCAGTAATTTGGGGTATCCTGCCTTTTCGCCGAAAATTGTATTGCCGAATTTCACTTGCCAACCAACTTTTCGCAGATGTTTCATTTGGCCGAATAACTTTTACCAAATTATTATTTCGCGACCATTTCATTTCCCAAACCTATAGTTGGGAAATGAAACTTACCTACGAGGTTGGGTTAGGTTAGGTTGGATTATGTAAAGTTGGGAAATGAAATTCGGCCAAATGAAATTTCTGCGAAAAGTTGGTTGGCAAGTGAAATTCGGCAATACAATTTTCGGCGAAAAGGCAGAGAGCCAGTAATTTGGGCACACCATCTTGCAGGGGGAGGGCCTCTAAGTCTCGTGCCTTCAACTTTTCGCCCTAGAGGCTAAATGTACCTACTACTTTAGTCCGCCTTTGTAAGAATAATATGACAAACTTTTGAGCATGAGAAGTGAAAAATATATTCTATCTCTTTTTTACCTTCATCTAAAAAATCATTGGTACCTAAGGACAAATGTGAAAATTTTCAGCAAAGGTACCATTTGACGAAAGGTTCTTACGTTGTAATTGTAGTCGAGTAATAAAAGCGTAAGCGCCTTCCGCCAAAACCTTTTCCTAAAGTGTCACAAATGGATATATCTCTACTGTTTCTGCTATTCGCTCTCAATTTGGATTTAACACACTATACCTACAGTCAGCAGCAGAAGTAGCTAAGCGGGTAGCGTATCCAAAATGACCTACACACGCTCTTATTCCCTTAACAATAAAGCCGTGTCCAGCTCATTTTGAACACCCTACCCGTGTAGGTACTTTTGCTGCTGACTGCACAAGGGTTTGAATGAGAATTGATAAGGTACTGCAACCCGTTACCGATCATATCGCTCTACAATGCCAATTCGTCCGCACCTATCCGTTAACAAGCCATTTCAATTCTCAAAGCCCCACCATTCTGTCGTATCCCAACATACCCATATATTCCACCTCGTATATTCACCAACACTTATCTCCAAAACATCGTATCTCACACCTAACAACTACGCATATACGATGTTTTGTAATTAACTGTTCAGGAGTGTGATAATTTTGAAAACGGCGTATGTGGGTAGGTTTTTAGTGAGAATATACGACGTTTTGAAGTTTTGTGTGTTTGAAATTCCACATGGGCGGTGAACAGGAGCTATAAATCTGTCTCCAATGCAACCGTGTTCATTTACATATAACTCTGCGATTGTATATGTATATGTCTGTATCTCGCGTTTGTTAATTTATTTTAGTTTCCGTTTTTCAGGACGCTAAAATTGTGGGGATGTGGATTTTGTAGTTGGTGTGAAAGGAAACTTAATAGCTACGATAAAGTTTAAATATAAATATGCGTACTGAGGCCGTGGGGTGCCCGGCCTTAGAATTGTCCTCCACCATATCGTCCCGTGGTTGCAGTAGGAGTCTGCTAAGGGAATATACCGGGAAATGGGCAGCAGCATCTTCCGAAAGCCTAAACAACAATAAACAAAAAACTGCGCGCGCCAACCCGCCTGCCAAGCGTGGCGCGTATGGCAAACCCCCTCTTAAAGGGGAGGCCTATGTTCAGCAGTGGACGTCTTATGGCTGAGATGATGATCGAATCATTTAGTAATTTTCAAATACGAAACATACTTAAATAGGAACTAAATTTTTTTTTAATAAAGATTTCTTTGTATGATATATCTCGTCGGGTCCAACCAAACTCACTAATTTCTACTACAAGTACCAATATTGGTATGTGTGTATTGGGAACAATTCGTTTAATTTTATTTTTGCAATTTTGAGTTTTGGTTGTCATATGACAATCTTGGATAAAGATAACTGTACCTATACCAAACTCCAATATATTCACCTCAAGCTGAAAGTGTCGAATCATCATAAACTCATGTTAACTTGAGCAGATCCTTCCGCGTATTTCTCTTGCTGACTATACAATTTCAAGCTGACGGTACTTTCGGGACCAAAGACCATAAAACACCTGGACTATGCAGTGAAAGCAACCAAGAGAGAGACATATGCGCTGGACAGATCAGATTCGCAGCACCACTAACACAAACTCCACGAAGCAATACACACTGCCGAAGACCAAAAGAAGTGGAAAGACATTGACCGAATAGTGATTCATAATTCATAAGTGTCACCAAGTCACGATCCTCATTAAAAGAGGAATACGATACCTACAAGGAGGAGTTGTGCCTAATATGACAAAAGTTGTGCATAATTCTGACATGTAAAAGTGCCCTTGTAGCCTACTTACTGAATAAATGTTTGAGTTTGAGTATGAACGTGGAGGTCCTGAGTTTTAATCCCGGTAAAGATCTCTTATAGGAGTGGTAATGGTTAGAGATAGCTTGAGGACATAGGCGGAATGATTTTTTACATAGGTTATACTTTTACAATATTGAAAATAAACGCGTTCCTGCAAAATTCAAGTTATACCTCTATTGTCGGTAAGTATACTTACTTACGTCAAACTGCAATTTCAACAGCGCATTAGTGATGCTAGAGGTGCCGCTAGCGATACCATAGACTACTTACTTCGTTTTACGCTTGTGCGGTAAGAGAAGTGGTTTCTACGCCACTTCTCTTTTGGCATACTCTTTAAATAATACAGTCCAGGAATTGTACAGTCCCTGATCGGAACTGTTTACGAAAACGTCGTTAATATGCGCCGCATTGTACGAAGTTGGCGATAACGGTTGTCGAAACAATGTCTCGCATCCGATTGTTCTCAAGTTCTGTTCCCCAGAGATGTTATTCCAACGCCATATTCAGCTAAAGGCTGAGCATAACCAGGATACGCATTGACCTGATAATTTGTAATGAAAAACTCCGAATCCGAATTGAATTGGAGAAATCTGTAAACGAAACGAGACCGATCTGGTCCATATGGCTCATAGTAGCCAGATTGGGACGACGAAAGGACAGGTTCTCCAGGGGCCGTAATCTTGATGACAATATTTTTTGACAACGCTACGAGTTGTCGATAAGTTAAAAAATAAAATCAGAATAACAAATGCGTGATCATTTATATTATGCGCTCACGAGGTATTTTTGATAATTTTTAGAGACTAGAAAGTTTTAGTTTCTTTGGAATTCATCTATAGGTATTTGCAAAGTTAATATGGTTAAATAAAATTTTGTGTTCAATACCAAACGTGCCGCGACTACGGGAGCTCTTATCTAAACATTCATATGGACCGATATCAAATTGACAAGGAACACTTTGATTAAGTGTTTTTTAAGGAAAAATACCAACTTATTTTGAGTGTTTTTTTATAATAATATTTACATTTTAAGACCTGATCGCCTGTGGGTTGGATGAAAACGATTTCCAGGACTTCCAAGAGAAAGAGCAGGAAAGCGGACTCCGTCACTGCACGGGACAAACGCTAGGAGGATGATGATGATGATTTACATTTTATGTAAAAAAAAACATAAAAAAGGGAAAAGGTATTTCTTCTCTCTTAGCGAAATTGGCCTAAACTCACATATTGTTTTTCCTTCTATAGGCCTCAGAATTACGAAGTTAAAATCTTTTGTTTCTCATGAGCACGCTGAATTTTTAACCGACTTCAATTCCATTGAGGAAGGAGGTTCTGCATTCGGTTTGGTGTTTTTTTTTATTAAGTTTCGATTCGCGTTGTCGAAAGATTGTCACTTTGGCTAGACACGCACCGTTAGCACAAGAGTGACGCGACCTCAAAGCAAGGATTTAACTAGAGACCGCATACGCGACACACCCTATAGGACGGAACATAGGTACGCAACGCGACTGATTTTAAAACACGTTTCAAGATAGCTGATAGCATACCGTAACTAACCTACATAATTTAGTCGGTTTCATTGTTACCCTTCAAAGAGCGATGGAGGGTAATAAACGTTTCTATTGTACTTAGGGCCTTTTGGAAGTAAGCAATAATCACAAGGGTGAGTCTATGATAAGGACCAGCGATAATAGCGCCTTCTCTGTCATATCTATGGAAAGTGTACTAAGACCATCCCGTTTAATCTTGGTATTATTAATTCCGTGTCAGGTCTATGGGTGATATGTCTGTGTGCCCTTTTCTGACTATATCAATTAAAGAGTCTAGCGCGAGATACTGTCGCATCACTCTTGTGCTAACCATGCAGATCATCTTACATTGGTTTTCTTTAACCAAATCAAACAATCAGGAATACAGCTGGTGAAGTTTCTTGCAAGCGTCTCGGAGACGCATCGATGCAAATGCATTGTGCAACGAATAGAAACAATACCAGTCGTGTCTAAAGACACTTAAAGACCCCATAAGCTGAAATTGTACAGTCACCATCAAATATGTCGAAGCAGCCAGGGTGCTCAAAAATATCTGAACATGCACTTTAAAGCCTTGATAATAGAGGCGTTGTTCAGATATTTATGACCATCTTGGCCGCTCCGATATATCTAGTGGCGACCGTACGAGGTACCATAAAACAAGGTGACTTTAGAAAATGCTGGGGCTACTTTGTTATGGCTCCTCTACATGATGGGCCATCATAGGGACGCAGCTATGCGTTAGAGGGAGCTAACGATATTGCGATCTCGTTCCGTCGTATAGCTGCGTCCCTATGATGGCCCATCATGTAGAGCCAGCATTAGATTTCAAACGATCATAAAATCAGCGTTCTTTAAAGTGACGATAGGAAATTTTTACTTAATTTTATATTTAATGTAATGTAAAAACTCTTTATTGTACAAAAACAAGTCAAAAACAATATAATAATAGGAAAACGCAAGTACAAAGGCGAACTCTGTATCTGTTGATCAAAAAAAAAACTATTCTTATTTTTTATTGCGAAAATGTTTCTTAATAATTTCATATTCCGAACAAATAAACTAGGCATTTTAGAAAAAAACTTGTTTCCTGTACCTTTCTTGAATATTTAACTCGACGATAGGAGTCGTTATAAATATTTTATGACGAGGCAAAATAAAAAGGATATTTTTTACATTTTCTTGTTAAGGATTGTGTTACACTAGCAATTAGTAAGTAAGTATACTTTATTGCCCAAAAGATTTTAAAATAAATTAAAATTAATTGCTGGAATTTTAATTCTACACAATAACTAGTTTTGCGCTAATACGGCCTCCTAGCCTAAATAGTCGGTAATGACCCTGCCTACGAAGCAACAAGTCCCAGGTTCGAACCCAGAGTATGAGCGCATTTATTTGTGTGTAGTAAACACTTTTATCACAGATATAATAAATTATGTGGACATCACCTCAGTGATGGGTATATTTAAATATTTATGTGATTTATGTCACATAACAAAATCCTTACACTGAAAAAAAGGACAGGCGAACTACTTCATCATCATCATCTCAGCCATAAGACGTCCACTGCTGAACATAGGCCTCCCCTTTGGACCTCCATCCTCCATCATTAAAGGGGGGGGCTAGGCAGTAGGGTTGGCGCGCGCAGTTTTTTTTTGTTTATTGTTGTTTAGGCTTTCGAAAGATGCTGCTGCCCATCTCCCGGAATATTCCCTTAGCAGACTCCTACTGCAACCACGTGACGATATAGTGGGGGATAATTCTACAGCCGGACACCCCACGGCACGAAGTACTTACTTGTACTTAACTCAAAGTTTACTTATAAAGCACACTTTGGTAAGTAATAAGCCTTAGTTTGCAAGTCCCAAAACTTAAGTTACTGGTGGACGAAGTTTGGTTGCTAATAACAAAAAAAAATCCGTGAGCCACTTCGCGCCCCGTGAAGAACGAGACGTGATGGGTGGCGAACCGCATCGCCGCCATGCGGATGACTATTAATTAAATAAATCACCACTGCGTTCGGAGGTTCCCTTATCCCTCACGGAGAGCCGTTTTGCTGCATTGATCGTAGTAAATGGAAATCCGTGATCTCTGCCTACCCCTTTTGGGATATAGGCGTGATTGTATGTATGTATGTATGTAAAAAAATCAGTGTTGAGCTTACTGAATAAAAGTCTTCAAAGCCTTATTTCCACCAAAGACAAGAAACTCGCATGGAATGCGATGAACATCTCCCTCTGTGTCCCCGGCCTTAGGTATCCTCGTCTAATATAACAATAAAATGCCAGGAACGCAAAAGGGATGGCTGGAATTTTGCGCGCTGAAAATTATGTCAATTTTATAATGGCCGCCTTTGTAACGTAGAAAACGTTTGGGGTTCCTCGATAATAATGGCTACTTTGGAGGGCGATGTCAAACCTTTCAAAATCGTAAGTTATTTTACATATTATATAAATGTATAAGTAGAGACAGTGTTTGAAGTAGAGTTGGTGGAATATGTAGGACAAAAATGAAACAAATTTTCGGAGGATTTTTTTAATTTTAAGAGTGAAAAACGGTGTTTGAATATACAGGGCAGATGCCCTGGTTGTGGTCAATGTACTGGTTTTGGCCATTTCAACTTTATTAAGGTATAGACAAGTGTATAGTTTATAGTTCATATGGCAGCACAGATGGTATTGTCACAGCCTGTTATGTAGATATCGGTCATTCAGTTGTTAGAAGCCATGGAAAAGTAGCCAAAACTAGCTGATCCCCTTTATGGCAACACAAAAAAAATAGATCTGATATGTTTGGATAATAACAGCGGAGATTCATACAGTGTGTTTCTGTAATAGGAGCAATAAATTAAAACGTAGATTCTACTCCTCAAACCAGAAATCGTTTGTTCAGCGACTTTTAAAAATAACGTATGGTTTGATTTTTAGGACACTTTAAAGTTTTTTCGAACACGCAATGTATTCCGAAATTGACTATGTCTGTAGGGTGACAAGCAATGTCAATTAGACGGATTTTAACGTTCATTGAAAATACTATTTAGTTTGTATGAAAAAGAGACAATCTACAAAATACTTTTTTTTTTTCAGTTGTTGAACAAAAGTTTTGTAGTTTGAGGAGTAGAATCTATGTTTTAATTTATTGCTCCTATTACAGAAACACACTGTATAAATATAGTAATATATTTTCAGTGATTCAGTGCGTAAAGACTCATAATTCCTTATTGACACAATATGACGGACAACCGAACACAATCTCTCCTCAAAATGACCGAAACCTGTAGTACAAAATATGTACATTTTTCACTTAAATAGAACTAATTACAAGTAACAAGTACAATAGGTTTTTAACTATAAAAAAAATTGGAGAACTGCAAATCTTTACAAATATCGTATGTTACAAAAAAGTTATTCCTTTCCAATATGAATTTGTTGTTGTTGAACGTGTTTATTAAACAAACTAAATGGAACATTTTCACGCATGTTCTCAATTGGAGAAAGAAATAATTTTAAACAAAAAAAGAACCGACTTCACTTAGGATCCGCTATTCCAAGAGGAAGTGGCCGAGTTGCTGTAAAAAATAGTGAAATCACTATAGGTGTACCTATAATAGTTGAAGAGTTCCCTCGATTTCTCCAGGATCCCATCATCAGATCCCGACTTGGTGACAATGGGACCATCTAGGGGTTATACCTGTTCGATTCAAAAAAATATTTTGAAAATCGGTTCACGATTCACGGAGATATGGAGTAACATACATACAAAAAAAAAAATTATGATAAAAAAAAAAAAAAAAAAATTCAGTCGAATTGAGAACCTCCTCCTTTTTTGAAGTCGGTTAACAAAGCACGAATAACGGTTGAATAAATTCTTCTTCAATTGAGTAAAATCTCCGTATTTTTGATGTAGGGCGTTACAGTGTTTAACAAAGCGTTTAGTGAAATGTGTTGACTGTTGTTGAAAGGTTCAATTTGCGCAGTTTTTGAGAAGTGAAGAGATGTGATATTGATTGCTAATCGAACTCGCGGAGCGTAAGCGAAGTGAGTTCTTACAAACAACTCCAGACCGAACTGTCACCTGGCTACTGGGACGTCTCGGCATTTGGATGGCTTTTTGATTTCGATAGTTTGTCTGACGATAACTTTAGTAACGTTTTTCTGATCTTTATGAAATTTCTTGGGGCTGTAGCAGAGATACATAAAATTTGTAAGTACGTATATGAGCAAGATCGATCAAGTGGTTGTGGAGCTAGAAGGAGAAAAAAATCCTCCTTGGGGTCTTGTTATATTGATCAACTCGTTTGCAAGTAAATCGCCAGTTCTCAGTTCGAGGTGGACTACTAGTATAACCTATACATTCAAGTATCTACACTAAACTTGATTCTTAATCGACTTAAAAACTAGTAGCATGGTTTCCGTGTTAATCGCCAATATCGCCTATCGCATCATGCGTCATTTTTGCACTTACGTAGGTACTTGTTAGAACGTGACAGTTATAAAGACAGGCGATAAAAACTCGACCATATTAGGCTAGAAGATCACTGACTATACCCATTAGGAAAATTGAAAGTCAATCCTTAAATTCGGAGGTTTCGGATTCGAATGCCGACTCCTACTATTGACTGTTACAAACTTAGAGTTATAACCAATCGGAGTAGCCATTGACAGGCGTTCCCCTCTGCCGAATCAGTATGACCAGTGGTCATACTGATTGTATGGACTGACGTTTATTTGACGTGGCTATTTTGACGCTTCGCATACATTTGACATTCCCCTCCCCCGTAAAAAACGGCAGACTTTTTCCGATAGAAATGAGAGCGCGTCTCGCATCCAGTTGGTTTAATAATCAAAGGTTACAAAACGCATGTAAGAAATGTCAGTCGCTGTTCGGCAAAGGAAAATATCATGAGAAAATCCAACCTCAATAGAATCCCAACAAAACCTATTTTCCACCCCAGTTAAGTTGGTCAGAATACCGTCTTTTTTGTACCGTAATTTTCGTGAAAAATTGTAACTATTATTGGCATTAGGTTTAAGTCGTGGCAGAAGCCGGGAGGAAAGCTAGGGAGATGATTTTCAGTTTCTTCGTGTATCATACCGCCGTATAAAGCGATAAAATCATGCAGCAGAGAATTCATGTGTCTTTCGCGATCCGGAATGTACATTTGTAACGTCGCGTCGCCTGCTTATGACTGTTCAACTTTACTTTAGGGATAAGTTCGCCTTTGTACACACTTACTATATTTTTGTTGGTCATGTACTTGTTTTGTGCAATAAAGTGTTTTACTACTACTACTACTATCGAGGGTTCCGTATATGGACAAATTACTTAAAATTCAAGCTTTTAAGACCGTGTAATGAATTCAGAGATCTGCTAGCCTAACATCTAAGATGGCCGGGTATGTCCTTAAACTAAGGTAAAATCCACAATTCCACGGACTGATTTGCTGGCTCCTGGCATACAAAGCGATTGTCAAATGTATGAAAAGAGCTGTCAAATCAGTCCGCGGATTTATGAATTCTACCTTACGCCCGGACACGGGTATGTCCTTAAACTACGTCATGGGTACAGCGAATGTCATCTCGCTTTGTGTGGTAGGGCACAGCACAGCGAATGTCATTCCGCTCAAATCTGGAGCAGAGCCCGACTGGGGAAATACCTCCACCTTACAGAAAACCACATCCAAATAGCACTAGACCCTACTCATAGTGTTGTGTTCCTGCTGGTGAGTAAGGTTGCCAAAGAGCTCAAAGAGGACCCAGTGTTTTGACGAAGAGGGACCCTCTTGTTTCTTTAGCCGTCAATACAGTGAATCTTACTTTTTGAATAGAGTCAGCAACGCGCATGTGACACCTCTGGAGGCGTCCATTAGCTACGATTAGGCTAGGCTTACTTGCCTGTAATTACATGATCGATGTTTGCTGACAGTTGACAGCTAATCGGTAACTATCGGTCGTTCATTACACGGCTTAATTACGAACAATGGAAAGTGGCTCAACAATTCCGGTTCGCGACGGTATTTCAAACTATAATATACTGGACTAAGCAATTCATATTCGAGTGGAGATCACGGACTAGCAAGCGCAGCGTAGGACGTCCACTCACAAGATGGACAGACGACCTTATAAAGGTCGCCGGAAGACGCTGGATGCAAGTCGCTTCCGACCGATACTTATGGAGGTCCAAAGGGGAGGCCTATGTTCAGCATTGGACGTGTTATGGCTGAGATGATGATGATGATACCTATAATACCTATAATATAGGTGTAATAAATTTTCAAGGACCGCAATATCTAATTGGTTTTTACCCCACTTCCAATATAAAACGCACAAAAGCCTTTTGATTTCCTTCCGATAAATCGCCATAAGGGCCTTGCTACACGCTCGGCATGCGGCTCACGTCGCACGCTGCACATGCAATAGCCTTTACCGTGCGAGTTAAAGCCGAATGGCGATCGCTATTGCCTCGAAAAAATACTGGTTTGTCATATGTTTTGTACCTTAAACCTAAAACAGACCCGTTTCGACAAAAAAATCTTGAAAGGAAAATAATGGGTTACTTACGTCCAAATATCTATCTATAAGTAAATTTTCAAGTAAATCAGTAGCTATACTTTTGGACCTTAAATATAAAGCACTGGTCGTGTTGTCAATATCTTGAAAAAAACCATTCGTTTAATCTTATCAGATTAAACCTGTATACAATTAAACTAGTAGTCCGCCTCGAACTGAGAACTCGCGATTTACTTGCAAACGACGTGACCAATATAACAAGGCCCATATGAAGAATTTCGCCTCCTAAGTCCAAACCCCTTGATCAATCCAGCTCAACGATAAACGAATTCTCAAATTTTATGTATCTCTGCTACAACCCCAACACATACTACTTACTAAAGTTATCGTCGTATAAATTTACAAAGTCAAAAAGCCATTGAAATGCCGAGACGCCCCAGTAGCCAGCAGTTTTTTCTAAGAAGTGTAAGAACTCGCTTCGCTTAAGCTCCCGCTTGTTCGAAAACGCTTTCGGCCCTCCCCTGTTCCAAATTTAAAATCCAGTACAGCTGAAGTCGAAAATAAACCAGAACGCTGTAAATACAGAGATCCTAATAGAATTTTAAAATATTTGTGTTTCCTATATAAGACAGGCACAAATATTGCACAAGTGTGGTTTGGCTTGCGATATGATGTCGGTTAAGGTGTGTCTTTATTTGAGCAGGAATAGTACATTTCGGAGCGGAAGTCGAAGCGGTGCGGAAAGTATGTCATTACTCCACGAGTACCGAGATATCTTGCCACGAGCCGTAGGCGAGTGGCAAGACTCGGGACGAGTGAATAATGACATTTACGCACGAGTATCGAACGACGTTTTTTAATATAGTTGCGAAAAATTATAAAATTGTCAATTATTCACTTTGAGGTTACTTTAGTACATGTATCCGAACGCTCCGCGCGGTGCGGTGCGGCGCTGCGCGCTGTGATTGGCTGTCTGTCACTGTCATTAGCTGTGATTGGCTGGAAAAGTAAAAAGCACTAGTGCGCGATATCTTACTTTCCGCACGCTAAACCACTACAAGAAAAGCACTTTTTTGAGCAACTGTATTAAAAATATTGTTGTAAACGAACAGTAGAACGTACTAACATAACATGTAAAGTTTTTGACCTAGTGAGCGAAACGAGCGAAATGAGCGTAACGAGCGAAGCGTCTACGCTTCAGCGTTAGGCTAAGAAGGCTTTAATGGTTCTGGCTGTTCTTCTTTAAGGGACCCACCCACTATCAGTCCGCCGACGATATCGGCCCAAAAATTTGACAGTTCCGAACAACTGACAGGCCGATATCGTCTGGCGGACTGATAGTGGGTGGGCCCCTTTACACGGGCTATTTCTCAACCGATTCTCGTAATTTTTTGGACCGGTATGGATACTAAAATTTTTAGTAATTTTTTTTTAAATTTTAAATGTGTTTTGCCTAGTTCAGAACGTTGGATTAATCGCCCTAGTGCTTTTTACTGTACGTTTTCGTGTATTAACAATATTTTCTTTTGTATAAAATGTTCTGTTCTGATTTACTTTTACATGTATTGATATTGATGAGCATCGCTACTGTCCCTAGACTTTTTTAATACCTACTTACGTAAAATTTTCATTTTGGCAAAGTAAAAATTTTTACAAAAAATGTGACTGGGTGTAATATTTACAAAAATAATCTTGAGGGACCAATATTTATCTTTTTGTAACTTTTTTGCAACTATATTAAAAATTATCGTTAAATTTCACACTTTTTGCAGTTACATCGAAATAAACTATTTTTCAATCACAATCTAGTCATATAAAATTAGATGCTTAACTATTATGATTAATGCCTTTTATAAATAAGAAAATTATTTTCACATGACTCACTGACCACTTTAAAAAAATAACCATAAAAAGTAACATGTCTGACCAATATCTCTCAGTTGCCTAAAGGTTAAAGGGATAAATTCGCCTTCTACCTGACTATTTACAACTAAACCTAGCTCTAACTAGGTTTATAGTTAATGCTGAGACGAGACGAAATAAAACAAATCTCGAACGTATCTCAAACGCTGCGTCATTTAAGATTCCATGCTGAATCCTGCAGCTTAGCATACCAAGCCGGGTCGCAGATAAACTAACATTACAGCAGATACTGCAGTTTTAAATCAAAGTTAGAATTTCCTTTCAAAATGACGTCATTAAGGTTTTGGAATACGTAATATGTTGGTAATAATTTTTATTAAATGACCGAGAAACTATCTAATTAAGTACAAATACTAAAGTCGGTTAAAAAGGTCTTAGTAAGTTATAAGTAAGTGAAAGTGTTAAATGTGAAGTTAAGTATGTGTGTATGAATGTGAGTATGTATGTGTGAATTAGTTATGTGTGTGTGAATGCCTACGAAATAAAAGTGTGAAGGATATAAAATAGAAAAGAAGAAGATTAGTCGTGTATTTTATTCAATTATTACATGAATTATTACACAATCAAAGTACATAATCAGTATGTATTACTTATCATCATCATCATCTCAGCCATAACACGTCCACTGCTGAACATAAGCCTCCCATTTAAGGGGGGGGGGGGGGGGTTTGCCATACGCGCCACGCTTGGCAGGCGGATTGGCGCGCGCAGTTTTTTTTGTTTAGGCTTTCGGAAGATGCTGCTGCCCATCTCCCGGTATATTCCCTTAGCAGACTCCTACTGCAACCACGGGCAGGCGCGGGGGGGACACTAATGTTGAATTAAAAAAAAAAAATGGGGTCTGTAAAAAAAAATTTCTATTAGAAATGGAGGATTTTGGGGGGGTCATGTCCCATGTGACCCCCCCCCCCCCCTGGGACCGCGCCTGACCACGGGACGATATGGTGGGGGACAATTCTAAGGCAGGGCACGCATACGTGGGTATTACTTATATATGTAGATAATGAACTTCAATTGTAGTTGGTACAATACGTGTAAGTTACTTGTCTACGTATTTGCACGCGACTAGAGAGACGGACATGTAGTTTAACGTTTCTATAAAAAAATATTAAAAAGTACATACCTACTACATGCTGTAATTCTAAATGCATCAGAAATACATACAAAACAAACTAACAACCAAAATACTATATCCTTGGTTTAAGATACCTATTAGAGGTTATCCGCCCTAATTTGAAAGGCAACTCTTATAACTATTCCTACTTATATATATTAATTCATTTATTAAGACAGTGGCGTATCTACAACTTAATAATTACGTAATCTGTGTAAGAGCTCCAAACCGAAGGAGACATAAAATATTTTATGACGTCATAAACCCAATGCTATCTCACTCACAGACGTAGATTCAGTAACACCCTGTAGTGGAAAACACGTTAAATTAGATACGTTAAACACCAACTTTATCACTATAGAAATAAAGGTCATATTCGCGAGTTGTGTTGCCTGATGAACTATTTCAATGTAAGGGGTGATTAAAAGTTTTGTAATAAAAGTTAGGGTCTTGATATGTTCGGTGCTTTTAATTTTATGGTAGTAGTTGGTGTGATTTTGTTAATTAATGGTGTTAAAATTGTTGGCACTGGGTCGTATTGGGTCATGTTGTCGGTTTAATAGTTTAAGGACACCCTATAGTTTAATAGTTTGTATGTGAACTGGGACATCAATAAGTTATGATCCCATTCTATCTCCTAGTATCCTACTAATATCATAAATCCGACGACCCGTAATCCGTAGACGAACTAAAGTTACCGCTATAGCCCACAGAATTAGCAAGCTGAAGTGGCAATGGGCAGGCCACATTGCACGCAGAGCAGATGGCCGATGGGGTCGAAAAGTGCTCGAGTGGAAACCACGGACTAGCAAGCGCAGCGTAGGACGTCCACCCACAAGATGGACAGACGACCTTATAAAGGTCGCCGGAAGACGCTGGATGCAAGTCGCTTCCGACCGATACTTATGGAGGTCCAATGGGGAGGCCTGTATTCAGCAGTGGACGTCTTATGGCTGAGATGATGATGATGATGATCATCATGAATCCGAAAGTTTTAGATGTTTGTTTCGACGTCACAGAAAAACAGCTGAATGAAACGGATGAAATTTGGTAACCAGTAGTAAGAAAGATAACAAAAGTATATTTAAAAGCCAAGGACTGGAAAACCAAAGGATTTCTATATTCTGACTTCTCTTATAGGTGTGATTAGGGCACCCGTTGTAAAACCTTGGTATTCACGTCCCCTGCCCGCTCCTCCCTCAACCCCTTAGTCGTCAAGCCTTCAAAAGTCAAGCTAACGAGCTAATAACCAGTTGTATGGAGTGAGCACGCACTGTAACAAACCACAATATTTGAGTTCAAATAACGCTGCAACAAAAAGTTCCATTTACGCACATTTACGTGCGTCAGTAATAAAACACTTGTAACATTTGACATGTCAACCCTCACTGCTCAACGTCTCTCGAATCAAGAAAAGTATTTCTCCAATATTGGGGGGACCATTATTGTTATGACGTACAGTGGGCAACAAAAGTGCATAAACAATAAACAACTCCGTCCGATTTATAAAATGGACACCTTGCCGAGAGGGCCAAATCTGGGGTTTAATTTTATTTTTATTTTAAGTAGTTTTATATGTAGTTAGTTTAATTTTAAGATTTATTTTAGTAATATTTATAATTATTTGTGAACTTTTCAAACTTTGAAATAAATGATTAAAATGGGTGAGACAATGAGATCATGAATGACACGAAAAAATATCTGTAAGTAGGTATACTATTTTAAAATGAAGATTTTGAACTATTAACTACATGGGAGTATAAGAATGACTTCAGTCTGTACGGTTTAAATGTGAAATATCTTTAATTTAATCCAGTACCTAACTTAAGTTCATTTCGCAAACAGGTAATACAGGTTTTAAAGACAAAACATTTATTTTTCTTTATTTATAACTTTTCCCTATAACGCACATTGGTTGTCATTGTTTAAAGTTTAAGTCTATTTATTCAACTATTTTAATTATAACGATACATAAGCGTTAACTACACTTTTTACATCCATATTTTTAACCGACTTCAAAAAAGGAGGAGGTACTCAATTCGACTGATTTTTTTTATTTTTTTTATTATCCTTATTTATTTTATTTGTATGTATGTTACTCGACTTACTCGATATCTCCGTGAATCGTGAACCGATTTTCATTTTTTTTTTAATCAATTCAATTCAATTCAATTCAATATTTATTCATAAAATAATAATTTTACACGTCACATTATATTACAATCACAGATTTTTTTAATTAATTATAATCACAATATACTTAATATTATAATAACAGTTTTTTTTTATCTATCTGGTACAGGTATACAATTTAACATTGAATAATAAAATTATGTATACTTCTTTACGTGTTACCACTTGAGAAGAATTCGTTCAATGAATCGAACGGGTATAACCCCTAGATGGTCCCATTGTCACCAAGTCGGGGTCTGATGATGGGATCCTGGAGATATCGAGGGAACTCTTCAACTATTATAGGCACACCTATAGTGATTTCACTATTTTCTACAGCAACTCGGCCACTTCCTCTTGGAATAGCGGATCCTAAGTGAAGTCGGTTCTTTTTTTGTTTAAAATTATTATTACTCGTTAATGTCTAATTGTCTATTTAAAACCATTGCATCGGAATAATAAAAAAGCCAGCAATACAGCTAAATTTGTACATTGCAAAAGAGTTGATAAAAATGCCTCCATCGATGAAGTTATAGAATTTAAATAAAAACGAAAAATTACAATTTATTAAAAAATCGGCATTGCTGTCCAGCGCGGCAATGCCGCTAGCCTTCTGGGCACCCTTCCGTTTGGCACTGATTTGGAGCCCATTTTTCATTTGTAACTTTTATTTTATAGGTTTTAATTTAGTTTAGTATTAGTTTAGTTTTAAGATTTGTTAGTTCTAATTTATTTTTAGGTTTAATTTTTATTTTATGTAAATGGTTAAAATTAAAAAAAAATCATTTTTTGTACAATTACCTATTCAATCTTTTCAATTTAAAGAAGTACATTTTATAAAGTCAACACGCGCCAACATCCCTTTTATACTGTCCATTATGTTTCTAACATTGACAGCGCTACCATTCCGTTCACCGACTTTTGCACCCGACTGTACACCTGATACACAAGGGGCATAATATGTTCTTTTATCGTGAACAACAAAGGCTCAATTTAATATTTGGCGCCTTCAGAAGTCTGAATGCTTTCAATGCAGCATTGCAACTGAAATAATTTGTTAGAGTGGCGATACTGAACGTGGCGCACAATATGCTTCAAATGTGCTACAAAGGATAGGAAATAGTTATTTTGTATTTAAGATCTTTATCTATTGTGTTCTTTTTGCAGGTGGAATGGGTATACTTAAACTCTATAGTGAATAGTGTAGAAAAAAATAATTTTAAACAAAAAAAGAACCGACTTCACTTAGGATCCGCTATTCCAAGAGGAAGTGGCCGAGTTGCTGTAAAAAATAGTGAAATCACTATAGGTGTGCCTATAATAGTTGAAGAGTTCCCTCGATTTCTCCAGGATCCCATTATCAGATCCCGACTTGGTGACAATGGGACCATCTAGGGGTTATACCTGTTCGATTCAAAAAAAAATTTTGAAAATCGGTTCACGATTCACGGAGATATGGAGTAACATACATACAAAAAAAAAATTATGTTTAAAAAAAAAAAAAAAAATTCAGTCGAATTGAGAACCTCCTCCTTTTTTGAAGTCGTTTAAAAAGACAACGAGTTTAGTAATCAGGCTTGATAATTAAAAGTCGTTAAAAATTTCAGCCTCTTTTCACCAATTTCCCCATAAAAAGTTAAATATCAAGAATTCTCAAGTCCTTTTTGTCATGTCTCTGTTTAGCCCAATGGTTGACTGGTAGAGAATGCCTTTAGGCATTAAGTCCGCCATCTGCCGAACCCTACACCAGATCAGACGACGCAACGGAGCCACGCAGTTACGTCGCCTAAATCAAACTAGTTTTAAGTATTTTTAACCGACTTCAATTCCATTGAGGAAGGAGGTTCTGCATTCGGTTTGGTGTTTTTTTTTTTATGTATGTTCACCGATTACTCCGAGACCCGTGGTCCGATTTGAGTAATTCTTTTTTTGTTTGAAAGGATCTACATCCAAGGTGGTCTCATATTAATATGGTGCTGTTCTGATGATGGAATCCATGAGGAATTGAGGGAACTCCTCAATTTTTAAAGGCACATGTATGGTGATTTGGGTGTTTTCTTAAGAAACTCAAGCATTTTCTCACGAAAACCACCATTTCGATGCAGTGAACCTGATGATGATGATTGTTTTGATGATAATGATGAAGATTTTTTTATGCAGGATGTTCAGCGATTACTCCGAGACCCGTGGTCCAATTTGAATAATTATTTTTTTGTTTGAAAGGAACTACCATAAAGATAGTCTCACATTTATCTGGTGCTGTTCTGATGATGGGATTCATGAGCAGTTGAGGGAACTCCTCAATTATTAAAGGCACGTGTATAGTGGTTTGGGTGTTTTTTTAAGCTACTCAAGCATTTTCTCACGAAAACCACCAATTTGATGGAGTGGACCTGATGATGATGATTGTTTTGATGATAATGATGAAGATTTTTTAAATGTAGGATGTTCAGCGATTGCTCCGAGACCCTTGGTCCAATTTGAATAATTCCTTTTTTGTTTGAAAGAAACTATCTCAAAGATGGTCCCACATTAATCTGGTCCTGTTCTGATGATGGAATCAATGAGCAACTGAGGGAACTCCTCAATTTTTAAAGGCACGTGTATGGTGATTTGGGTGTTTTCTTAAGCTACTCAAGCATTTTCTCACGAAAACCGCCAATTTGATGGAGTGGTCCTGATGATGATGATTGTTTTCGTGATAATGATGAAGATTTTTTTATGTAGGATGTTCAGCGGTTACTCCGAGACCCGTGGTCCGATTTGGACAATTCCTTTTTTTTGTTTGGTAGGAACTACCGCGAAGATGGTCCCACATTAATCTGGTGCTGTTCTGATGATGGGATCCGTGAGGGTTTGAGAGAACTCCTCAATTTTTAAAGGCACATGTATGTTGATTTGGGTGTTTTCTTAAGCAACTTGAGCATTCCCTCTTGAAAACCACCAATTTGATAGAGAGGACCTAATGATGAAGTACACATATTATTATGATACGTGGACCTTTCCTTAGATAGAATGGGTGTATTATGAACTTTTTTATATATCTTTACCGATTATTCCGAGACTTGTTGTTAAATATATAACCACTAAAAATGGAAAAACAAAAACTTTTTACAAAAAAAAGATAAACCGACTTCAAAAAGGATAAAATGAATCATTATATTATTTATATGCGTTACCAACTGATATGTTTGAAGTCGGTGCCAAGCCACAAATTACAAAACCGGTCAAATCAGCTTCAAGTGTGAACATCACAAAACATCGATACTAATAATGCAAAGGCGATTTCATGTGTTACATTTTCATGTCTAAACTACTAATCCTATTTTGATGAAATGCGACAACGATATATATATACTGATACACGTCTGCTTTGTCAATAATCAGAAAAAGGCTGCAAATAGAAAAAAAATGTAGACGCGTAAGATTGACCTTCCATAGAAAATTTGAATACCGTGCCTTTTTTACTGACACGGCGTGTGTACTGGGTATATGTGAGTATAGAAAAATTAATCTAGCAATTGAATTCCTTTATACTTCGGATTAAATCTTAGATGAAGAAGGATAAATAATTCAAAGCGAACCAAGGGCTTCGTTCGACATACGGACAGTTTCAACAATGTGTTAACAAACAAACATAGGACGCATGATTATACTTTCTGTACCTACTTGCCTAATAGTTAACGCATGGTCGATTGAATGTATATCTACGTGAGATTCATACCGTATTAGATTAGTTATCTAGTAAAAATAACAATTCACTGAACACATCGCCTCGTTCGTATTAACTCTTCCAAATTTGGCTTGGCACCGACTTCAAACATATCAGATGGTAACGCATATAAATAATATAATGATTCATTTTATCCTTTTTGAAGTCGGTTTATCTTTTTTTTGTAAAAAGTTTTTTTGTAATTTGTTTTTGAGTTCACAGTGCCTTGGTTTTACTGTAATGCTGTGTTACTTATTTGAATAATAAATAAATAAATAATAAATGTGTACATTTTTCTGTAGTACATAACAGTTGATTACATGAGACTATTAAAAAGTAGTAATTGAGCCTAGCATACAGAATTCATCCTTTTTTGTCTTATCGTGGAAACCAACACTTCTCTAAGACATTATCACACTTTTTCTTGAAATTATCACTTATTAAATAAACTCACAAAGTATTGAATTCAACCAAGTATCCACTGAAGAATATAATTTTATTTAAAAAATCCTTAATCGAAATAACAATCATATAACCTGAAAAATAAATGGCATTACGATGTCTATAGGTCTAGATTGAGAGGCGTTTTTTTGTCATAAAACAAGTAAGGACGAATTCTGCACGGAAAAAAGTATCTTCATCGAAGATAAATCCTCTTCGTCAAAAAAATATTGTCTTGTATATTAGGAAAACAATTTGCCTAGAAAGTGATATTTATTCAAGTAAAATGTCTTTATTGGAGTAAAATATATCTTGGGCTAAAGATATTAAGTTAGTCTAAGAAAATAATTGCTTATGTTTAAAAAAACATATTTTCGTATTGGTACTCTTGGCTGAAGATATCCTTTTTTTCCGAGTGTATGCACTAGCTGTATGTCAGTTTCTAAGTTACGCTTTTGTTTCATAAATGTAGATAAAATCCTATTGATGGAAAAAGACCACAAAAAAGCAGTTTTATTTCAACCAATCCGCAAAAAGCAGCCGATCCGTAATTTCCGATTGCAGCAACAAACGCGGAATATTCATCAATCCGCAATCAGCGGTAAAAACTTTCGTCTCGATTATTTCCGGCGCGCTTTACTGCCAGCAATCCGGGCCATTGCTCGATTCCTTCCGAGATAGGGCAGTACTGCAGTACAAGCTAAACAGAACGATGCGAAGCGAAGCGATAGACAACTGAACTTATCGCGAAAAATTATTCGAGTGAAGCGATTGACGAATGACGCTTGGGATGGTGTAGTAGTTCGATAGTAGGAAGCGAAGCAATTCGATAGACCAGCGATGGCGGCATAAACTTTCGTCTAATTTATTTCCAGCGTACTTTACTACCAGCAATCCGGGCCATTGCTCGATTCCTTCCGAGATAGGGCAGCACTGCAGTACGAGCTAAACAGAAAGATACAATGCGAAGCGATAGACAAATGAACTTACCGCAAAAAATTATTTCAGTTAAGCGATAGGCGAGTGGCGTGGATGGTACTAGTACAGTAATTGCCATCAGATGTATCGGTGTGCTCAAGGCGGTCATAAATATCTTCACATCGCCCCTATTGTCAAGGCGATATAGTGCATGTTCAGATTTTTTTGAGTACCTTGACCGCTCCGATATATTTGATCACGACTGTACTAGCGTAACTAGCCGAACTAGCGAAGTAATTGATAGACCAGCAATGGAGGTAAAAACTTTCGTCTCGATTATTTCCAGCGCGCTTTGCTGCCAGCAAACCGGGTCATAGTCTCGATTCCTTCCGAGATAGGACGGTAATGTAGTGCGATGCTATGCGATGCGAAACGAAGCGATAGACGAAGGACGCCAGGTTGCACGCGAATGTTTATGCATGGCAAATCAGATTGCTTAACATGTGAAAACGTGGTAGAAACTAAAATCAAAGCAAATAATAAGATAAAGGAAAACAACTTGTTATATAATACAAGTAACTTAAAAACTCTTTTGAACCTCTTCCGAAATTGAATTTCCAAAAAACTTGTCTTAGCGGGGCTATATTTAAGTTAGATTTAGGTTATCAATTGTCTGTCATTCTCCAGGTAAGGCAACTGCTTTATAGGTTCAGCTACTTTATATCGGTGGTTGAAGAAAATCGTCGATGAAAAGTACCGCGTCTCTTCGGAAAGAGAAGTATCGTATAATGTATAAACCACGACACTTCTCTTTAGGAATCGACTGTAAATACAAAAACCGCAATAAAAGATAATATGCCATAAAAATCCAGTTGACGACGGCTGGCACTGGACCACAGCCTTTAATCGTAACGTGTCCGAACACAATGCCACATAGAAACTTTATGCCAAATTATTGGATTTTTGGACCCTTAATCAGAACCGTAATAGGCCCCTTTGTGCGCGCGCGATTTGTCACGGCCCGTATTGTGCCGCGGGAATTTAGTATCTATTGTGCGGTATGTAAAGTCGGTAATTTATCGACGCCTTTGTAGTGTTGTGCGTCGGATTTCGTCTTTGTCGTTTTAATTTGACGTTTACGGATTCGCGTTTGGGGTTCATTGTTGGGAGGAGAAGTTACAGGAGTCAATTGGAGTGCGTATTTAGAAATAAGGGAAGTGGGGAAAAGGGGATTAGGATATTGTCCGTGATGTAATAATTTTAAGGTTTAACTTACGTGTTTTTACAAACTATACACGTCATTTTTCAGAGACTAGTTCTCGAAGCATTTTAAAGCACTTAGAATAGAATTGTTCAAACCATAGATTATTCATAATATTCATATTGTGAAGATTATGTAAGTACTTACAGAGATAGTTTGGAGTTTTGATCAGAAACTACAAATTATATTTATCTTTTTTTAACCGACTTCAAAAAAGGAGGAGGTTCTCAATTCGACTGTATTTTTTTTATCAATTTTTTTTTATGTATGTTACTCGATATCTCCGTGAATCGTGAACCGATTTTCAAATATTTTTTTTTAATCGAACGGGTATAACCCCTAGATGGCCCCATTGTCACCAAGTCGGGGTCTGATGATGGGATCCTGGAGAAATCGAGGGAACTCGTCAACTATTATAGGCACACCTATAGTGATTTCACTATTTTTTACAGCAACTCGGCCACTTCTTTTTGGAATAGCGGATCCTAAGTGAAGTCGGTTCTTTTTTTCTTTAAAATTATTAAGGAAAACGTAATGAATTTGGTGATAGACTTTCTGTCTCTAATTGTATGTAACTAATTGTATATAATGTTTGAAAAAGACTAATAAAATCACTTCTATTCAGAATGTAGTTCTAAAGCTCGATTCCTACCGACTTGAATACATTTATGGAAGTCAAAGGAATAGCCAAATTACAAGGTAAACTCATTAAATAAGACATAAACCTACCAATAGTCAGACCTTGGTCAATTAACCAGAAATCAAGCCCATGCTAGATTATCATAACTTGTACCATAACCGTTACATTTAGCAACGTGACCCAAAAGCATAAAAGCGAATGTGCCCTAAACTAAACATATAAAAAACTATGACATGACCCACCGACCGTTGATATGAAAACTAATGTAGCGTACACCACAAATAAAATGTCGGTACAATCGCGAAAAACATTCGCAAATTCCCTATATTTTTATATTCTTTTTATTGAAAATAAAAAGAGTGTAAAAGGCTGGCCGAGTTGGGGAAGTATGTCTATAAAGGAATGCGGATGTTTTTACGCGAGTTTTTGCATGTGAAAATATTTATTACTTTGATTGGATCAATCAACTTTTAGATCCTATGTTTTATTGGCTTCCACGTCATTTTTTGCGTGTAATATCAAATAATTTTCGTCAAAGCGTATATGTATAGAAATAATATTAAATATTTGTGCATCATCTCTTAATACAACTACAAAAATGTTAAATATTGTTTACACCAAATTATGTCTAAATGTAGAAAAAGATTAGCATCGCCTGTTTAATTAATATAAATAAACAATTACACAATATAGTATTGTAACATTGTCAAAAACTTTTATTTCAATTGTCTAGTTAAAGAAATAAAAAATGTAAATTAATTTAACTGATGCTTTATCATTTATTAACTTTAATAATATTACTTTGCTATTCCGCGGTACCTATAAAAAGTATATTCATCTCAGCCATAAGACGTCCACTGCTGAACATAGGCCTCCCCTTTAGGGGGGGTTTTTATACGCACCACGCTTGGCAGGTGGGTTGGCGCGCGCAGTTTTTTTTTTGTTTATTGTTGTTTAGGCTTTCGGAAGATGCTGCTGCCCATTTCCCGGTATATTCCCTTAGCAGAATCCTACTGCAACCACGGGACGATATGGTGAGGCACAATTATAAGGCCGGGCACCCCACGGCTAATAAAAATATAATAACGCGCCAGTTGATTAGTGACAACCAAATACACTTATTTGCGTATTTTTTCATGCATTAATGTTCCCACCCTCCCGCCGCAAAATAAATACGCAAACAAATACAACAAACCATTACCCTCCTCCTCGTCCTTACCTTGATACCTTATATTTTATTTTTGAGTAACATATTGATTTCCCCAAACATTTTAAGGTGCGTTGGGGTAAGATAGAAAGGTATTTTCTTAGGAGTAAGATAAAAAGTAGTCTGTAATGCTAAGGAATATGGACGACTTTTTGTCTTATCCCTAAAAAAATACCTTTCTATCTTACCCCAACGCACCTTACTGCATATAACCCAGTAAAAATACGTTTGTTTAACATTAATTTATAATAGCGATTTTTTGGTTTATATGGTTTTAAAATGTCATTCTAAGATGACTGAACGAAAAATCCTACCAACTTTCCATCGGGAAGTAAATATTCTTCAATATAAATATGAAGCGTTTCTTTTTTTTTGTGTGATTTTTCGTCATCCATATATGTGTATATTTATTTAAGCGATTTCTTAGGAATTAATTAAATGACGATTTTTCCATATTCAAATTTTTGTAGGATTTTTTGTCTGGGGAATGATTACCATGATTTTTAAGCCGTAGAACTAAATACTTCTGCTATTGTAAATTATTTCCAAATTTTACATTTTTCCCATACAAGTGAAAATAAAATTAGTGTACCACTACATTTTTCCTACCAACTGTACATTTATGTACGTAAACTAAACAACAGTCAACGAAGCGTTAACGGTCAATTTCCTACCAATCACAAGTTTACAAGAATCATATAAAAGTTTCGTTATAAATTCACTTAAGCATATCATAGGTAATAAAAAAGTTTTTTAATCAATCTGCGTGGCAAGACTGTGCCAACTGAGCCATTAGAAAGACGAAGTGCGCCATTTTTTATTTCTTTAGCAAATAATAAAACGGTTTAGTTGATTTCCTGATCTAAATAAAAAACCTCCTTTTTTAACTATAGGTTAAAAGTTATGGTACTTTAATAACATAATAATATAAATACTAATCGAGGACAAAGAAAACACGGCACTCCGTATAGTTTCCATACATTTTCATTGTCTTTGAAGTTCAGCACAACTCGATAATTTCAACTTGGTACTGAAACTGTAATGTGAAGTAATTTCCGGAATATCGGGAGTTAACCGAGCCGGTAGCCCGTTAACAATGCTCTAACCGGAGTTTAGTTTAACCCGCTTACTGATAGCTTACATACCAAGACATGCTGGTACTGGAAGGAGCAAATTAACGAGAAAATCATATATTTTGGAACACAAATGATTATATATAAGAAATGATGAATGCGATTAAAAGCTTACAGCAAAATAAACACAAAAATTAATATTTGACAAAATTTAAACCACTTCCCGATGTCAGTCCGATTGAGCTGTTATGAATTAGGTATCCTTAAGGTCGTTAAAAAAATTTGGTGGCGCCGTCGTAAAAATAGACCAACCTCCATACAAAAAAACTATAAAACGGATACCCATTATTATTGCTACATCTTAAATATAATGGTCCTGGAAAGCTGGCCAGATAAAGGAATATATTACTTACACGTAATTACACATTAATGGCTACACAGCAATCTCTACTCATTGACATTTTGTCTTCATGTAAGCTGTCAAAATATGCATATTTATTTACATACATACCTACTCATGAAACTCACCCATGACTAGGGATTGCAATCCATCCGGATCCGGCACATTTTTGGAGCTACCGGCTCTGGCCTGGTTTACGAAAATCCGGATTTGAAATGGGTCCAGATCGCAATCTCTACCCATGACCCTCCCTCGACATTATCAGAGGCAAAATCGTCAAGTACGCTTTTAATTTACCTTAAATATATGTTATTTGTACTAATGGCTTCTAGTAAAGCTATATTCATGTCAGACCCATCCACTGGCAGTCAAAGCAAACTAAGTGAAAATATTTCCATCGCCCGAGAGCGTGAGCATGATGGATAAGTTGGTAATACAATGCAAACTCGCACCACGATCCGCCGTATGGGGTTATAGTGTGGGGTAACGTTTACAAGGGTTATTGTTTTTTGGAAATCAATTTGATACCTATACCTTATGCAATCTAAGAAGCGGTTTTTGACACCTGTCATCTCAGTACATTTTATAACCTAAAATCGATTTTAGGCTTCTTAGATTGCACAAGGTATAATTTTATTATAATAGTATGATATCACATTCTCAGTGGTTTGTTTAAGTTTTAAGCCTTAGTTACTCCTATTTTAAGAATTAACCAACATTATTAAATATCATAGAGCGGTACTATAGCTTTCAGCCCATGTTTTTATGTGAATTCGCTATCAAACTAATCTAAACAAGAGCGGAAATATGATGGATAAGTAGCTAATACAATGCATATTCGCAACACGATATCCGCTGTACGGATTTATAGTGTGGGGTAACGTTGGCAAGAGTTTAGCAGTATCAGTGGTTTGTTTAAGTATTAAGTTGAAAGTTTTTCTGAATTGGGGATTCAATTAAGATGTTTGAAAGGACTAAATCGGTAACTATATTGTAAAACCATGATTTGTTATAGATTTCTTACCAGAATTACCTTTTATTGTCACTTGAACTTGGAAGTGTCGAATTGTGTTAAGTAATCTCTAATGACATTCCTTTGATATAAACTTGATACCCAATTGATAAGTTCTTCATAATAAAAACTACGCTTATTAATTTCATAAAACAACTTTATCGCATTGATAGTACCTACGTAAAACAATGGTTAATGTCATAGCGTTATATAAAAACACTATAAAGAAGCCAAGAGTAAACATATACATTTTTAATCAACGTGTAAGTGAGAAAACTCGCTCTATTCTCATGCTGTCAAAACATGATGGATGACGAGATTGGTGTAATTTACGGAGTTACTTGGGCCGTTCTCCTTTTTCAGCGACAATTTGATTATATTTTAAAAGTTTTTCGAGCGTCATTCAAATGAACTCATAAAATTAAATAAAAACTGCAATAGTTTTTTTAAGGACTAAAAAGTGTTTCTTACTTATTTGGATCAGAAAATCACGAGAACGTAACTTCTGGAAGTCTCTAGGGGAGGCCTATGCTAAAAAGCCGCTGCTGGAGACCATCCAGCGCGGGCTTCTAGCCGAAGGGTGTAGTGTTTCGGTGGTTCCGGGGGACGCTGCCAAATATTACACCAGACAAGATGGCACAACAGAAAACCGTCGTTTCACCAAAATAATAGTTTTCGTTTATAATATATTATGTATGCTAGTCTTTAAGGTATTTGTCTATGAGCCACTAGTTGCCTGAAAATAAAAGTATTTAATTTCATTTCAAAAGCAAGACCTAGATGGGCTTGCTTTTTTTATTAGTCCATAAAAAAATTGTTTAAAAAAATTGTCATAATTTATTTATGAAGCAATATAAAAATTGGAAGATGGTTAAATTAAGGCTTATTAATTAATTCATTAAAAAGTGTTTCTTTTCACGCCAGTTACGAGTTTTTCTGTGCAGTGGGGTCTGTGAAAAGACTATGACAGTCGTCCTTTTTAGCGAGGACAGCGTTAAGTTTTACCACTCTCTCACGGTAGTTTGAAAATAAATGTTAATGTTTAAAACATATAAGCAAGAGAAATTGACAGATAGTTGTGTATTAATTAGTTAAAAAAAAGTGGTTGTCTGTAAAGGCGGTTTACGGACTATAATTTTGCGTGATAACGTAATAAGAAAACTAGAGATGGGCCGACTAGGGTTTTTGCCGACTACACAATCGGCCGACTAATCGGTTTTCAAATTGCCGATTAATCGACCGACTAGTCGGCAATGACGATCGTAGGTTTTGGCTAACTGATTCCCGACACTTACAAGCTGTCCAGTATAAGCGAATCTTTCATACCATTATAGCTATGCATAATCAGAGGTCACCTTTACATTGGTGTATTTTAGTTGCGCGCTTGTTAGGCGATGGAAATTAAAGTACCAGGGCCTCAGTAACCACCGTCGCTTACCAAGCGCGTCTCTTTTACAAACCATTATTGCAGAGACCCCTAGATTCGTAACAAGTATGCGTAATCGTAGATTATTTTATACTGGTTTTATTGAAACGATCGACTCGACGAAATTAGATTAGATGTCAAGCGGATTTACGGTCTTACACCTACTCCTATGTATTCATTATGCCCTAGTACAATCGAAATATAAAATTTTTGACCACGTGGTCCCAGCGGAACGCTACATTTGTTTGAACATGCGGTCGGTTCTCCATCGATTTATAAAACGTTATCACGTCAAAAGATTCGACACTTGTTTCCTATAAAAAACATTTCCAAGCCGGATTCTTATCAGGATTTGGAGTATGGAGCTGCGGTGCATGACATGGACCACGTTATCAAGGAGTGCCCACTCACAAAATATCAGGTCAATCCAGAGGACTTATTTACCCTTGAAAATGACGTAACCCAACGCAACGCAACGCAACGCAACGCAACGCGTTGACGTAACGCAATTGAATTATATCTTACCATACGATTAAATAAATATCTGGATGAAGATAAAAGTCAGTGTCGCTAAGAAAAGAGAACGACCCACTTATCCCCTGGTGTGCAAGGATGCATAAGACAACTTAACGTATCTGCTCTGTTATCTTTAGTACTTGACAGTAGGAATTACTAGATGTACCTAATAACTTTTAGAAGAAAGAAATCAAGCATTTACCTATACTATTTCAATTTAATATAAGGTAGCGCAGAGCGCCTTCTTATTGTGAGGTAATTTAAGTCGTCACGTCAATGTCGATACAATAATACGCGTACAACCAGCAACACACTTAACTGACGATCGCTATCGATCGATATCGAAGTTCTATACCTTCTGCAGTTGCAATAGAGATTACAAATGGTCAGTTTACAGTGTTGGCGATTGTACTTAGGCCGATGTCGCTAAAACCATAGACTTAAATATACATAGTAGACTGCCATAGCCTAAAAACTTTTTGAGGCTCCGAGTATTTAGCGCCATCTAGTTCAGAGCCACCTAAACAGAGCCAATATGTATGAGATAAAATCAGCGCCACCTAGTAACGACTAGTGTACTACTAGTACGTTATTCGTTACTGGGTAGCGCTGATTTTATCTCATACATATTGGCTCTGTTTAGGTGGCTCTGAACTAGATGGCGCTAAATACTCGGAGCCTCAAAAAGTTCTTAGGCTATGGCCGTCTACTATATATTTAAGTCTATGCTAAAACCCTAAAACATGACATGTACAGTCGCCATCAGATATGTCGAAGCGGTCAAGGTGGTCACAAATATCTGATTAACGACACTACAAGGCGATATAGTGTATGTTCAGATATTTTGTGTACCCTGGCCGCTCTGATATATTTGCTGGCGACGGTACCTTATACAATAAAAGATTTGCTGGAAATATTCGCCACCATAGTAACTTCGTTGGTAAAACAGTGGACTGTTAACTCAGAGCTGCGAGTTCAAATCTAACTCCTCATTAAAAAAAAAGTTTATTAAGTATCATGTCCAATGCCTAGGACATCCAGGTCCCAAAGTTGAGAGTTAAACGGTCAGCGCTGACATAGTTCTCAAACCGGCCGGGTCTAGCTCTTTACAGCAATATTCTGGATTTTAGGTTAAGCCGCGATGTTTGCGGGTTTTTAGATGCCTGGACTATTCTGACGATCAAACAGTAACAGTCAACGTCAAAGATATCTTTACACTTTTGGACCTTATTACAAAGGATTAAGGTGCAAAAGTGTAAGCATGTATTTGATGTCGACTGTGCAACTTTTATTTTTACTTAAACTAGTAGTCCGTCTCGAAATGAGAACTCGCGATTTACTTGCAAACGAGTTGACCAATATACCTACAGACCCTTATGATTATGAAGATCTCTTTTGCGCCTTCTAGCACCATACCATAACCCCCTTGCTCGATCCTGCACATATAACAACTCCCAAATTACATTTACCTCTGCTACAACTACAACCTTAGAGGATTATACTAACTGGAGTGGCCATGTCTATCCTTTTCTATACAAAAAAACTCTGCCGATTTTTTCGGTGGAAGGGAACGTCAAATGAATACGTAACTTCAAAATAGTTACGTCAGATAAGCGTCAAGCCATACAATAAGTATAACCAGTGGTCATATATTTTCGGCAGTCAATGGCCACTCCGGTTGGTTTAATCCTCTAAGTCTTAGAAGGATTAAACCAACGATTAAAGTAACGTTTTTCTGACCTTCGTGAAATATGTTGTGGTTGTAGTCAGAGTCTTAAGACTACAACCACAACAAATTTCATATCATAAAGGTCAGAAAAACGTTACGTTACTAAAGTTATCGCAGACCGAACATTCAAAACCAAAAGTCATCGAAATGCACACACGTCTGGCTATCCAGGTGACAGTTCCGTTGTGTCCGAAATCGTCTGCAAGGTTAATCCTCTGACTTTTTCATCATACGGAAAGCAAGCAGCTACTAAATAATAAATTATAACCACTATTTCTGACAGGATACGTAAAGTCCAGAATCCCTGCCAAAATGCCAGAGCTGCAAACGATGCCAAATGAGATTTATTTACGGATGTAAAATTCATATTCTTTTTAAACTAGTTTCGTCTGCCAGATGCGCTGGATCTGCTTAGATATCCTTTGGGATTTTCACCATATTTTAGGGGGCCCACAGACTATCAGTCCGCCTGACGATATCGGCCGGTCAATTAGAACAAAAATTTGACAGCTCCGAACAACTGACAGGCCAATATCGTCAGGCCGGGTGATAGTGGGCCCCATTAAATGTAAGTATTTTCTAAATTATGTAGCTACTAATGAATACCTACTATTACGCACAAGGTGTAAAAACTAAATACTGATGATTTTAAGGGGTTATAATTGGTATTGTATTAAAATTATGAAAATTTAGAAAAAAAATCTCGCGAAAATTTTGTGGGACACGTCGTCACAGCTGGCAAAACCTCCATTGCTGTAACGACGTGTCCGATACAATTTTTTTCTTTTTCGCGGCCAAACAATTTTTCTCCTGCTTTTTCTTACTCGCAATACGATACCAATTATGGCCTTAAACGGATCACCAGTATTTTTGTTACACCCTGTATAAATACAAATACAAATACAAATATATTATTTGCTCAAAATGTGGTAAAGTAATAAAGTATAGTAATGCGAAAAAAAACATAATTAAGTGTAACAATTTTAGCGTTTTTAAAATATTTTAACAGTAGATTATACCTACTTTATTGGCCAAAAGGTGAAGAATGATTTTTTTTTATATGGATGCAACTTAGCCTGTGACCAAACAACTTAACTTTACGGAACCAAGTACAGACGCCATTAAATATATCGGAGCGGCCAGGATACTCAAGATGCACTTGACTTGCACTTTATTGCCTTGACTAGAGGCGTTGTTCAGATATTTACCACCTTGGTCGCTCCGATATATCTGATGGCGACTGTACGCTACGTAAGTAGACTAAAGGCTTTTTAGGGTTCCGTAGCCAAAATGGCAAAAACGGAACCCTTATAGTTTCGCCATGTCCGTCCGTCCGTCCGCGGTCTAGCTCAGTGACCGTTAGTACTAGAAAGCTAAAATTTGGTTTGAATATGTGCATTAACCAAGCCGACAAAACGGTAGAATAAAAACGTGAAAAATATATTTTGTTAGAGTACCTCCCGTACACGTGAAATGGGGGGCGAAATTTTATTTCGTTCCAACCAAGTTGTGTGGGATATCGTTGGATAGGTCTTTTGAAAAGAATTAGGGTCTTCTAAAACAGTTTTTGGATAAAACTAATACTTTCGGAAAGAATAGCTCCGAAAGTTTAAAACAGGGCGTGTCCCCCCCATCTAACTTTTGAATCGAGGGTCCTAAAATTTTGAAAAAAATCATGAAACTGAGGCCTAATGAGTACCTTCAACGAAAACTATATTGAAATAAATCGGTTGAGCCGTTTTTGAGTTATCATTCAAAAACCCATAGTGAAAGGACGTAAGTAAAAATGACGTAAGCGCCGCCAAATTTCCCGTAAGAAATGACCTTTTGAATTAATGGTCTCAGTTTACGAACCCTACACTGAGCATGACCCGACATGCTCTTGGCCGGTTTTTTAAATTATTGATCTACACTTCAAGTCAAGTGACAAGTCCAATTTCCGTACTCGTATTGTATTCAAATGTAACTGCATAAGAAAATGTGTTTGCTCGTGTCTGTCCCAAACCCGAATGCGGGTAGTTTACACTTGGCGTACAGCCGATGTCAAAAATATATATACACTTTTGCACCTTACGCCTTTGTAATAAGGTGCAAATATGTACACATATTTTTGACGTCGGCCGTACCTGCAATATCCGCTCCTGGCTCATATCCGCACAAGCGCTGCTTTACGGTGCAGTACAACTCATAGGCGCAAGCGTTTTTAATACAGTTCTGAAGAGGCTTTGCGAGTAAGAAGAATGCAGGTATGTAATATCGCATTGAGTTCATGATTTTGTCCACATTATAAGGCGTAAGTATTTTTACGTCACTCTGGGCGGTAAGTGAGATTTGCCGCCCACGGGTGCAGCAGCAAATCTAACTTCACACCCAGGAGAAGACGTAAAATTGTGTACGCACTACGGGCGGTAATAAAGAAGGCCTTAGATCGCTTGTTTACGGCCCTTACCTTCGGTTCGGGCCACAAATACCCGCGATCTGAGCCGTTCTTTATTTTACCGCCCTAGGTACGTAATGTACTATTTATAGCAAGTCTAGTTTTGTGGTTTCTATTCCACTTCACAAGTATTTTTATTTCTTCGGACCTCTACAATCATGCATGTGGCACTCTTGTGAAACAAAATACGTTCCTTACTTACAATGACTTATATCAATACATTTTCATATCCATTACTATGGAACTTTATTAATGTCATTTTACATTAGTAATTAAAAAAATATATTACTTTGATATTTAACACTAATCAATAAATTAATAAAGTTCTATGATAATAGATATGAAAATGTCACATAAAATACATGATTGACACTTCGGTCGTCGCCGTATTTATTTATTTTTTTTTTTTTATTTTTTTTTCGTTTATTGGGAAACAAACAGCTTAAAATAATACAAAGTATAAACTTAAATGAATAATACATTAGCCAAAACAGTTTCCACTTATGAAATAAATCAGTATTGCTCTGACGAAAACCATTAAACATTAGTACGCATATTATTATTACGCATTATTCCAAGCAATTAGAAAAGAAAAGAAAAGAAAACTATTTAAAGTAAGTATCTACATCATTTTACAATATAATGAAATACTGCTTATACAATTACAATAACTATAAAGATACAGAAAATGAGAAGTAAACAGAATAAATTACTTATGCCAGTAATTCATAAAGGGAACGTTGTTTTATTTATACTGCTGGCTTTTGATAATGTATAGCTTTGTGAATACTTAGGTATTTCGACTGATCCGAGTTATGCCAATGGAAATACCTACATTATGCATGTTGTTAACTAACATATTAAAGTGATCGGTGATCGCTCTACGTTTATAACTATAGTTAGTTTGTTCTTTAGTCGAACAAATATCGCTTTCCGTCCAGCACGGCAATGCTGCTGGCATTTTTGGGACATTTGGACTGGGTGGGGGTCGAAGTGGGGTGTAGTTTAAAGTATCTTTTAGTATGAGTAATACTAAGTAGTTTTGTTAGTTTTAATTGCCATTTTTTGAAATATATGTAATAATTTGATTTAATGTTTATTGAAATGAATGAATACAAGTACAGTTTATGACTTAGACCACACCGAGAAGAGCGGCAGGTAGCGATATTAAGACGGTAGGCATTCTGCGAGGCAGATCTAGCTTTCTGATCTAGTGCCGTGTATATTGGAATCCCTAGTATCAGTTTCTCGTGTGTGAATCCAGGATATTGTCATTTTCGACTATAGGATACTTTATACTGTTTAGGAACAAATATATCCCCTTAAAATTCTAGATTTTTATTATAGTTATTTTCGAGCATAAACATTGTTTTAATACTCCCTCTCAACTCAAGTTGAAAGAACCTCCGGATACAGGTTAACAATTCGTGTTTTTTAATTTTCGATATTAACAATACCACTATTTTTAGAAAAAATCGAAAAGAACACGGCCTCGTGCGAGACTAGAACTAGGGACTCCGGGATACCAACCCGCAGCTCGACAAACTGAGCTATTGAGGACCCATTGTTGTTGACACCAACAGAAACGAGTTAGAGTCGCGCGAATCAGTGTACTCTTCGATTTTTTTTCTTTTTGTAAACTTAAATTCATAAACCAATAATGCAGCAGAGGTGTTTTTGACACAGTGGAATCTGTCCTGTTCAAAAAAGTTACATAGTAGTATTAGTAGTCATGCATGAATGACGAAAAAATCTCCAATTTAAATGTCATTGCGCACAATACGAATAACTGAAATGGCAGGCGATGGACCTTCGCAAAGGAATTTCAAGGGGTCAAGTTCCGGCGATCCTATATTCGGCTACCTGGAGAGATTTGCCGGGATTTTAATAATCCTGGGACATTGGGATTGGGTATTTTTAGTAGGAATCCCGGGTTTTTGAGTCATGTTAGTTATAAGTTACTTTCATGCATAGTTTCAGGGTTGTAAATTGAAATGAATGTCAAATACTTAATAAAACTACCTACCTAAAGGTTGTCTGGAAGAAACCGCTTTTAAGCGATAAAACTACCGCCTGTTCAATACGTCTATTTTAATTTTATATATTTTCTGTACTAGTTTTGTTTTTGAGGTTTTCGGTACTTAAAGATTATTTGTATTGTATTGTAAAACTGACCAAGCTTGTATAAAATATTATACCACTTCCGTTTTAACCATAAAAAAAAAACAAAAAATTCTTTGACTTTTGTATAACCGTATAAAAAGAAGTTAAAGTTCTAGCTCCAAGATGGAGCAATGTATCGTAAGCAGTAAGCACTTTTCAATTTTCTACCAAGTGATCGAGATCTAAGTCAATCTTGTATTTGTAAGCTTTTAGTGTAGTTTTACCTCATATTTTGTTTGAATAAATACATTTTTTTAGCATAAATAGTAATATTTGATCACTAACTTCTTTTTGTTTTCACCGTTTTCAGGGTTTACGCCCGTAATAAAAGTTTTTTGTCGAAAAAGTCTGTATAATTTATACTTAACCAAATTATACAGCATCGTTAAACGCGGGCGACAATCGTAAACACTTGTAATACTAATTCCTTGAACCTACAAGCAACCCCTGATACATTAAAAGGGCCAATTGAATCAATCAAAACCAAATCGACCCAAAACAGGACCCTTATCCCAATGCGTTAAGGCTCAGTTTGGCATTGGCCATGACATTTTCAGCGATGTTAAGCGAGCGTGGAAAGCATAGAGTACCTTATAATAGTAGAACAGCACAGACTAAGAACTTTTTGAAGCTCAAGTCAATCGCACCATCTGCGTGAAAGCCCCCTAAAGATACCCAAAATGTAAGAGGAAATGTCCCCTGCACTGCTACTCCATCTAGTAGCTACTAGTGTACTACTAGTACGCTATTTGTTACTAGCAGTGCGGGTGACATTTCCTGTTACATTTTGGGTATCTTTAGGGGGCACTCGGACAGAGGCTGTGCTGCTCTACTATATTAGGTACTCTATGGGGGAAACTAATTAATATATATCTGTGTTTAGGGCGGGGTACAGGGTGTTAGCGACATGAGGAACAACAGTAGCTTAATAGCGAAATATCGGGTAGGTATTATCCACCTGAGATCTTTTGGATCACTTTATCTACACCCATATCATAAACCCTCCATGATGCGTTCAAAAACCGCACGTTATAACCACCATAAAAATAGATTGTTTCGTTAGTAGTTAGAACAAATGTCTTATCTGTAACTATGTTATTATTATCAAATAATAAGCAAAAATTCCATAACATTATGAAAATCCGGGATGCTCCGACCCTCGCCTCGCGCCTCGCCGACCGCCGGCACAATCGAGTTGGCCATGGCGATGGCGTGCAAACTCAACTGTACGTAATTAGGCCTTAAAACACTCGTGCGATCTTATTATGAAACTCACTTCGTTCGTTTCATAAAACCACACTCGTGTTTTAAGGACCCCTATTACGTAACAGTTACATAAACTACTATTATTTTTCTCCATATAGTACAAAGACAATTTAATTACATGATCTCTGGGTACCTATTTTATCCAGTTTTGTACTAAAATCGCCGTGGGGTGCCCGGCCTTAGAATTGTCCCCCACCATATCGTCCCGTGGTTGCAGTAGGAGTCTGCTAAGGGAATATACCGGGAGATGGGCAGCAGCATCTTCTGAAAGCCTAAACAACAATAAACAGAAAAAAAAACTGCGCGCGCCAAACCGCCTACCAAGCGTGGCGCGTATGGCACACCCCCCCCTTAAAGGGGAGGCCTATGTTCAGCAGTGGACGTCTTATGTCTGAGATGATGATGATGATGATGATGTACTAAAATAACAGTTAGGTTGAACAGATTTGATAGTAAATTAGACAGATCAGGGATTGGACCGATTGGGCCTGATCGGCAAAACTGTAATTTTAGTTTAAGGATAAAAATCAGAGATTAAATAGTATTTGACGGATGTGAACATGAGTTTGATATATTTTACGATATTGATAATTAGGTTCTTTCATTTTACAACGGGTCTTTTAAGAATTTTAATTGTTTTTTTTTTTTCATTTATTTATTTAGGGACTTTTAATCTTAAGATTATGCCAGTCCCATCGTACCTTAATCTAAATAATAAGCGTCTACAATCTGACAATGTACTACTTAAGATAGTTATAAACAAGTATATATACCTGTTTAGCCTCTTCTGACAATGGTACAGCCAATATACTTTGAAATGCTCCTACATCTAACCTATTAATTTTAATTGTTTCGGGCCTATCTTTTGAAGTATTTAGGTAAACAGTTCTCTTTCTTAAGAATGAAGAACGACATCCTAAATATGTTAGCTGAAAAGCCGGACAGTCTTTTGCAAATACACTGGATGTGCGCATGCGCACTAATAAACCTCTGGGAATGTTTATTATATGAATTAAGTAGTCCTTAGTAGTTAAGACTAACCTAGTATATAAGGATCTCGTTATATGTTACCATAGACTTAAATATATAGTAGACGGCCATAGCCTAAGAACTTTTTGAGGCTCCGAGTATTTAGCGCCATCTAGTTCAGAACCACCTAAACAGAGCCAATATGTATAAGATAAAATCAGCGACTAGTGTACTACTAGTACGTTATTCGTTACTAGGTAACGAATAACGTACTAGTAGTACACTAGCCGTTACTAGGTGGCGCTGATTTTATCTCATACATATTGGCTCTGTTTTGGTGGCTCTGAACTAGATGGCGCTAAATACTTCGGTTTCCTCATGTTACACCGTGTATTTAAGTCTATGTATGATACTAACACAGCTGTGGACCATTGGTTGTCTAAAATAAATTAATTAATTAATTAAATTAAAACTTTTTGATTGATTAAATGCACAAAATTATCGTAAATCATAAAGTTCCAATATTCAAGCCAATTAATTATATGAAGAAAAAACCTTCTCGAAGCTAGTCATCAATAAAATACACTTTCACGGATTGCAGGATTTTTGGATAAATGCCCAGAAAGTCCCTTCACAAATAAGGGCGCCCTGTGAGCAGATTATTGGCCCTCGGCCTCTGAAAGAGCGGCTTAAGTGCCCGGCAATGAAACGCCGCCTTAAGCCGGAGAAATTAAAAACTTATCCGGTTAGTTATGTTTGCGTTACGAGAGCTAGTAATTAAATATGGCGACGATGTTATTACGGTTACTGAAAACTATATGAACAATGATAACTAGACGCGTGTATAAATATTTTCATGCAAATCGATCCGTTTTCTTTGCAGTTGAGTGTATGATAGATAAGAACAATACCTTCATTTTAACAATATTTTAACCAACGGACTTCAAGATTTCTAAATTAACGGGTCGTCCCGATCTTTCTCGAGTTTCTCGATTAAGGAGATTTAGACAAATTTTATTATATTTGGTATAGTATGCTTTATATTACCTTTGCTCCTACTTCTATTGGTCTAGATCTGAGTGCGATCTAGATGGAGAAATCGAGAAATTTTTCCAGTTTTCATTGACAGTTATTCCATTTCACAAAATGTTGTTTTTCATGAGCAAAAGAACGAGTTAGTTAATCACAGAAATACACTCCCATGAACTTTCATGGATGACGACAATGTACAGTAAATAGAATCAATATGTACCTATTGTGATGATAAACGGAAATAAACGACCGAATTCGAACAAATATTGAGAATAATAAAGAAATCCACACCCATCTCTCTTTCACGGCATTATCAGTTCAATAAAACCCTCCGGAATCCTCCCATCCTCATGACCCTTCGATAAACCCATAAACAAAACACCCCTACACCGAGCACATGCAAGATAAACTGTTTACAGTAATACAGAAATTACAGAACGGTGCGTCTTAAAAATTTAATAAAAAGCGACTGCAATATGTACGCTACCAAGCATTCAAAGCCTAAACAGGAGGACATTATTTTGAAATATGGCGTGAGAAACACTCCGTTCAAAGTCCCCGTTGGAAAATTTATATCCCTATAAATCATGCTTATTCGTAGGTGTTTTGCGCTCACGAAACTCATATTGGATGCCGTTGCTTCGGTCATTAGGACGGGCTGAGGATTGTGAAAACGCCCAAATTAAAAAGGCCATTAAAAAAACACGGCGAGCGTCGATTTGAAAATGGAATTCGAGAATTAATTTGGCACGGATTGGTTGATGCGTGGAAGGATATTTATGGTCGCTTAGGTTTTTTATTGGGTGGAGGCTAATTTTTATTTTTATGCTTCTCATTTTACAGGAATAGGGCCTAATTATGTATCTCTACTTGTCATCAGCGAACCAATTTGTTCATACTTAAACCACAAAAGTTCTGTAATATTGACGATTTGTTTTCGAAACGACACCATATGTTTAGAAATAAAGGAAAAGTAAAAAAGCCACTGCGTCAGGCGTGACTCGAAATCACGACTCTGGGACACATGCCCATCGCTCTGACCAACTGAGCTACTGAGACTTAATGGCTGCGAATTTATCCACCATATCCTTTATTTACTATATATATGCGTGAGTTTGAGTCTCGCCTGAGGCAGTGGATTTTTCTACTGAACTTTTATTTCTAAACATTGTGGTATCGTTAGCAGACGTTCTGCTTAATACAAAAATAAATCATATTATATGCTATCTAAACGCGAAATAGTATTTTTAATACAGTTGCTCAAAAAAGTGCTTTTCTTGTAGTGGTTTAGCGTGCGGAAAGTTTGATATCACGCACTAGTGCTTTTTACTTTTCCAGCCAATCACAGCTAATGACAGTGACAGACAGCCAATCACAGCGCCGCACCGCACCGCGCGGAGCGTTCGGATACATGTACTAAAGTAACCTCAAAGTGAATAATTGTCAATTTTATAATTTTTTCGCAACTGTATTAAAAAACGTCGTTCGATACTCGTGCGTAAATGTCATTCGCAGTAATATCGAAATGTACTATTTGCTTTAGTTCAGAAAAAAAGGACTGGTTTTACTTTTCTTGATATTTCGTTTGAAAATCGAAACATCAAACAACAACGATTGACTTTAAAAACTCGGCGGTCACCAATCCATTTGACTTAAACTAAATAAAATTGAAATACAATTTTATCAATTCAATTCAATATAGTTTTCCTTTGCAGACTGTGAAGTCAGGCGTACTCTGTTTAGGTTGAAGATCAATTTGGAAAATAGATTTATTCAAGTTGTATAAATAAATTTAAAAAGAGAAAATCTATTTACGTTTCTCTAAACACGGGATTCCTACGATCACAAACCGAAGAACTTATCTGTATTTTCGAGGAATGGAAATCTTATTTGTTCAAGCTTTTGAAGTCACAAAGCATTTATCGAAAGAATACTGTTCAGAATATTTCATAGTCGATGTTATTTAGATTTACCTATAGTTTATGATGATTATGATATTGCCAGGCTACTCGTATATTCGATAAGATTATTGTGACACTTTTAATAATTTTATTTAATAAAATAATATTTAGTACTTTAACTTACTTTTATTGCAAAAGTATACCAAACTAACTGCACCAGTGACTCGCCCAGGTGACAAAACTAGCAATAACATCAAATTAAAAAAAAGTTTCATAGGTCTCTCATTATTTCGCTACAAACTTCACGCAGCGTTAGCGAGATCGGACTCTACTCCTATTTTTTTTTACAAAAAAAAACGCTCACGAAATATTTTTCTACGTAATTTTAATCCCGTACCTAACCCAACTATTCTACCGCTTTTACTTTGCAAGCATGCAAGCGTCCTTACAAGTGTATATGCCTCATCCTCGAGGACTTCCTTTGAGTTTGGACTCTGACTTCGTTAACTTCTTGTCTCCGGGTTTTTGCCGCGACTGGTGAACGTTTAAGGATTTTTAAAAATTTGCTTCGTCGACTTTTAGGTTGGAGCGGTTTAAAGAGATTTAAAGTAGAAAGACGTTTTAAGTATTTTGCTGTGTTTGTGGTAGAAATTAAATGTAATGTTATGTTTATATTTGGTAGGCAAATCACCACAAAGATGCAATTTAAATCATAATTGTAAATCTTAATTAGGTGATGCAGAAGCAGGTAAAGCGTTATTGTACAATTTATTTAGATCCTAACTATACATTAATATTGTACAGTCGCCATCAGATATATCGGAGCGGCCAAGGTGCTCACAAATATCTGGACAACGCCTCTATTGTCAAAGCTATAAAGTGCATGTTCTGATATTTTTGAGTACCCTGGCCCCTCCGATGTATTTGATGGCGACTGTACCTACAATACTATAAAACTCTCACGAAACTCGGTCGTATTAAACAATACAATACGTATTAAAATTTAAATGTAGAACTGATTTTTCTCAAAATCATTGAAGTCAACTCCATCTGTGATGGCTCAATTCACTGGTAACAGCAAAATTGGCCACATTCGCCGCCATATTTCACTTTCGTATAATTCGTATGATAATACAAGTGAACCTCGCACTACTGTTCGCGAGGCATTTTGCCGCAACTATAGTGCTCCCCAAATTATCCTTGACCTTAGTAAAAAGTCACTAGGCAAGTAGGCATTATGCCTTCCTGGTAGTTACAGTAAGGCTACAGAGTGAGAATTTAGATAGCACCGTGCAAATCAAGAACCCAAAAAAACGAAGAGACGATAACGCAACGATCCAACTAGTATTAACAGATTCAGCGCCGAGAACCCGACTGTTGGGTACTCTGTTCGTAGCTACTACGACGAATACGTGGCTATGATACGAGCGAGCGTAGCTTAGTAGTACTAAGTGGCACTGAATGTGTTAAGTTGTCTACAGAGGGGAGCGACTGGTCAACCGATCAGTGTGACAGAAATATAATTAGGAGAAGAAATCTGGGCGGGTAAATACCCATGTAACTTTTAAACATATAAAATGTTTGTTGATCAACGTGGTAATGCTGCCAGCGTAATGGGGACATTTGAACCAGGTATGATTCGGGACGGGTCCCTTACCTAGCTCCTGTTAGTAAATAAGTTTGACGAAGCCTGTGTTGCGGATTTCATCATTGGTTTGTATGAGACGAAGCCTGTTGCGGATTTCCATTTGTGGCCACCTGACGATGCCTGTGTTACGGATATTATAAATTGTTCAATGCTTTTATTGTTTTAAGATTTGACATATGTTGTTATTGAATAAATGATTTAAATGTTTTATTGTGGTACTATTTTACGACACAACGCCGTGATTTGATTTGCGTTTCGGTAATAAGGTAGCTATTAAATATTTATGAATTTATGCTCTTTATTTATTTTTCGTCTTAGGTTTAGGTTTTATAATATTTTTACAAAAGTAAAATACAAAAATACATCAAAAACATACAGAAACAATAAAAACATTATAAAAAACCTAACCTAGGGTGCCGCCGGCAACGGAGCAAGGCCCAGGCTGCCGGTGGTCAGGGCCGCAGAGAGAGGAACCTTCGGACTATACGCGCCGTGTCCAGGATTACCGCCTTCTGTATCTGACCCTTGATCCAACCACAACCTCGTAGCGAAAGCCTCTCAAGATGTTGGTCGAGACTCTTCGCTATGAGACCGTTCGCAGAAACAACTACCTATCGGCACAATGATCGCCGAATCAACCTCCCACATGGCGGTTACCTCGTGAGCTAAGTCTAGGTACTTGCTGGATTTGTCCTTCTCAGCCTTCACGAGGTTAACGTCACATGGAACGGTGATGTCGACGAGCATGGCCCGGCGTTGCGATCGGTCTATTATCACAATATCAGGCTTATTGGCTACAATAGTCCTGTCCGTGATAATAGATCGATCCCAATAGAGCGTGGCACGACCATTTTCGAGAACTGGCGCAGGTGTGTACTTGTAGTACGGCACTTCGTGGTCCACAAGACCGTATAAGAGAGCAAGCTGCTGGTGTATGATCCTGGCTACGAGGTTATGTCTGTGCAAGTACTCGCCGTTAGCAAGATGAGAACAACCGGAGATGATATGCCTGAGTGACTCTCCGGGACGGCGGCATGCCCGACAAATGTCGACCGTACCGTCCTTATGAATTTATTATTATTATGAGCCTATTGTGTTCCACTGCTGGCTGGGCAAAGGCCGCCCCTCTTTTCTTCCATTCGTTGCGGTCTTGTGCTACCTCTGGCCAGTCTCGCAAAAAGGAGTCCAAGTTATCCCGCCATCGCCGTCGAGGTCTGCCGGATCCTCGGTTTATTTATAAATGAAGTTTTTTTTTTTTTATACTCAAACCTACGAGTATATTTTCCGAGGTACAAGAGAAAGACTTATTATGACACGGCAACGTTGCATAAGTAATCATAATCACGGGTGCGCGGGCCTTGGGCCATATTCCAACCACAGACTATATAATATTATACTAATATTCCAACTTTAAAACACGTTTCCAGTCGCTATCTAACTTCAAAACAACTAAAATACACTAACTACGCAATACAGCTAGAATAATTACAATTATTCCAATCTCCAATACAACTTCAATATTGTTTGATTATTTCAATTATTTGTTCTGTGTTGGAATTATGTTTGAGATAGATTGTGTTTTTAATGCATTGTTTACTTCTTTTAAAATAAGAACACGGCACCGTGGGCCGTATTCTAACTTTAAAACACGCACAGACACGATCCAATCAATGCAAATCCAATGCAATAACAACACAATACAGTTAACGCCTACACGTCTGAATCAAAAATGACGGAAATTGCTTGAAAATTACTGCGACGCAACTACAATACGACTTCAATGTTGGTTGATTATTGGTCGAGTGTTGGAGTTATGTTTAAGACAGATTGTGTTGTTAATGTATTGTTTATACATTTTAAAATTAGAATACGGCACCGTGCCACAGGTTACTACGTCACACTACGAACGTAGCGAACCAGTGAACATTTATTAACTGCCGGTACCGCAGTTCGCTGAGCGCTACGCTCGTAGCCAATTCCAGCGTTTTTCCGCTTTGTAGCAAAAATCGGCTACACAGCGAAAGCCCGCATAGTGGGTTCCTAGTGCGGAAGTGTTAAAATGAAACACCAGAGGTATTTTTTTCTTTACTTACAACCATTTTCGACTGTTCGACTATTTCTTCCGTAGTTTTCGACCAGGGGGGTGATTTTTGAGAATCGAGCACTCGAAAATGACATTAGAAACTCTGAATAAAACGATGAAAATAAATTATGTTTTAAAAATAACAGCGATAGAAATTTACAATCATGATTATTTGAACTATTAATTCCATGCGAAAAAATTGGCAACAAACTTTTGTGTGTGATTATTTTCGAGCCTGAATTTTTTTGAATTCGACCGTCCGGCTGTCAAAAATCGGCCCCCAGAATTATGATTTTATTATAGTATTAGATACGTAGGCGTTTAATCGGAGCTCACACTAAACTGGTTATCCTAATAAGAAGCGCTCAGCAAGCTCCGTAAATAAAAGCCAGGACTTTAAGCTGAGTACGTTTGCCCGTTCGCAACGCCCATTGCCCAAAAAGGGTCCATTCTCAGCCCAATATCGGGAGTGGTTCCTCTAAAGTACCTGGGGCACTTTTTCGAAAATATTCTTATGAGTAACAGCTGTGTATAGGTTAAGTAATGTAGGACCGAGCTTTATAATAAGCTTAAATTTAAAAAAAAAAAAAACGAGAAATCGCCTGGAGTATCCCCAAACCTTTGCCGAAAACCGCAACTATAGGTACAATAAAAGGCAATGGAACAGGTCACCTTTTTTTTAAATAAGAATTGACCTTATTCTTATTTTAAAATAAATTAAAAACACAATCTATCTTAAACACAACTCTAAAACACATCAAACAATCAACAAATATTTAAATTGTATTAGAGTTGCGTCAGAATAATTTTCAAGCAAATTCTGACATTTTTGATTCAGACGTTTAGGCTTAATATATTGTGTAGTGTAGTGATATGTGTGTAGTTAAGGCATTGGAGCTGTATTGAAGTTGGATCGTGTCTGTGCGTGTTTAAAAGTTAGAATACGGCCCCTGTTTTCATTGTCTTTTATATTACGTATTTATAGTTGAGCTTCAATATATATTCCGAAATACGACATCACAAGAACGGGCTCATAGTTTTTCTTATTCAGGCCCAGATCGGTTACTCAAACGTGATCTGATTGCCCAGCAGTCTCGCAAACAATTTTATGGCAGCATTTATGATCGTATACTCAAGCCCTGATACGCCTTCATTCCAACCTATAAATTATAATCGAAAGGAGGCCTCTCGGATAGCCAAAAACGTGGAAATTATTGCGTACCCCCACCACCCCGGCAGTGTTGCCCCGCGATATTTTATTTATACCTTTTACGAGTGTTGCCTGCCATAAAAAAGTTTTAGAGAGTGTTGTAAAAAACGTCCTTTTTGGAACGCTGATAGGTCTGGGATGGAGTGTTTTATTAAATCAAGCGATTGTGGCTCGTAAAAAATCGGTAAGTTTCGGTTTTCCCCGTTATAAATCATGAGAGGCAGGGATATAAAAATAAAGGTATTTTTTCCGGTCGGATTTAGCTTTGTGAAATAAATGGCATCCCGTTTAATTATAAAGACATTAGTCGGTGCCTGCTAATGAGAAAAATATAATTTGAAGTAAAATGGTCACATTAAATAATACTTACTAACAACAATCTTACATTCCTATATTTTAATTGTGTTTAGTTTAGGACTGTTACGTAGCTAAGACAATTTTGTTTTTTTGACGCTTCGCTGTTGTTTGATATAATTTTTTGGGGGAACCGTCAACTGCTATAACTTTGTCTACGATGCACTGTGAACTTTAAAATATGGTTTTCTTCACCAAAGTGATATTTATATCTTATTCTTGAAATGGGTTCTCCCAAGCGGCTATCTCAGGAATAAGATGTAAATAGTCAGGTGAAGAGAACCATGTTTTTCAAGCCGGCAAAGTTGTGCATCGTAGACAAAGTTGTATCAGTTGACGGAATAAAGTTGAACACACACCATGAAAAATGACCGTGCAGTACTAGAGAACGCAAAATATCCTCAACTACACATGTATACGTGTTTTAAAATAAATTAACTACTGGCTTCTTTGCCTGGTGCGTTCTTCTTCTTGCCGTGGGGTGCCCGGCCTTCGAATTGTCCCCCACCATATCGTCCCGTGGTTGCAGTAGGAGTCTACTAAGGGAATATACCGGGAGATGGGCAACAGCATCTTCCGAAAGCCTAAACAACAATAAACAAAAAAAAACTGCGCGCGCCAACTCCAAGCGTGGCGCGTATAGCAAACCCCCCCTTTAATGATAAGTTCCATTAATGTCGCTTCCGACCGATACTTATGGAGGTCCAAAGGGGAGGCCTATGTTCAGCAGTGGACGTCTTATGGCTGAGATGATGATGATGATGACTGGCTTCTTTGAGCTATATATCTCGCGAGCATAGCTAACATTATATTGATTGATCATGCTTATTAATCTTATAAGTCTTAAGCACCATAGACCAATTGGGCACAAGTTCTTTTTGCCATTTCCACAATTTTGAACATTTTCTAAATAATGAAACCACAAAAAAAATCTACAATATTTTCACGAAAATCGATTGAGGAATGCGACCAGGAGGCCAATTTTTGACTTTCGAGCGCCCGATTTCAAAAAGTTTAAGCTCGAAAATAATCGCACACAAAAGCTTACCGCCAATTTTTTCGCATGAAATTAATACTTTAAATACGCATGATTTATAATTCCTATCGCTGTTATTTTTAAACATAATTTCATCGTTTTATTCTGAGTTGTAAATGTCACTTTCGAGTACTCGAATCTCAAAAACTGTACGTCTAGCATGACTTACATTGTCGCGCGAATCCCCATACTTCAGGCGCGACTCGAGGTATGGAGTCGCGCGCGACAACGCATGTCGTGCTAAGCCGCCTGTAGAGGAGAATAGCCGGACAGACGCCGAACGGACAAAAGAAAGCATTTTTTTCCAAGGAATCGGAGACCTTCGCTGTCACATCGGTCAGTAACAGATAAATAGACAATCAATTGCGCACGTCAATGACAATGCATATTCAGAATAAATCACTATTACAGTCGCCATCAGATATATCGGGGCGGCCAAGGTACTCAATAATATCTGAACATGCACTTTATTGGCTTGAAAATAGAGACGCTGTTCAGATATTTATGACCGCCTTGGCCGCTCCGATATTTCTGATGACGACTGTAGGTACATCGGTCAGATAACAGATAACAAGACATCAGTTGCATACGTCAGTGCCAATGCATTATAGATAAATCCACCTGCATTGATTAATCATATCACTATCAGTTACAATTATGGCTCGGATGGCTACATACGTGTTTCTCGACTTCGGGACTACCGGCAAAGACCCTAAGGTCGATGAAATAACCGAATTGGCTATGATTGCAGTGAATCGCGAGCATTTACTTGAAACAAGTAAATCATCAGCTCAGAAAAAACTCAGGGTACAAAACAAGCTCATTCGGTGCTTCAACGTGAAGAAAAATATTACTTACCGCCCCAAAAAGAACGGCAGAGGTGGTTTTAAGAATGAAGATCTGCACCAAGAATGTTACTTCGATAAGAGTTCTTTCCCTATGATCGATAATTTCCTCGATACATTGAAGAAACCTGTATGCCTGGTCGCGCATAATGGTGCACGTTTTGATTTTCCTATATTAAAGAGGTATTTAAAAACACTTGGTTTGAAATTTTCTGATAATAATCTAATGTGCGCTGACACCATGATGGCGTTCTATGACATAGAATTGAAGCCAGTGCATATGACGGCTGGAACATCGGATGAAGGCTTGAACGGGCCTCCACGAAAAAAGCGAATGTTATCTGAAAGGAAACTCCATGCAAAACATCGTAATTGGCCGTGGCTTTCAAACAACTCGTCTAAAGAAACATACAAGCTGACATGTGTGTACAAACGGGTATTAAAGAAAGCACCCAGAGGATCTCATCAAGGGGAGGTTGACTGCGAATTGATGCTGAAGATCGCAATACATCTTGGTCTAAAGTTTACTGCCTGGATCGATAATGTTGAATACAATCTTCTTCGCTTTCCCGCTGATATCAAAGACCTCTAGTTATAATGATGGTTATTTATTTATATGTATAGGTATCATAAATCATAATTGCTAGCAGCGCCACCTGTACAGGCCACAGGGTCTAATCGTTAAGTGTAAGGCGGCCATTCCGTAAATATAACAGATATCAGAAAACTTTTAACTCTAATATCTCTATCTAATATCAATTACTTTTTTTAAACAAAACCACTAATAGCCCAAATATTAACTTCACACCATCCGATACATTTAGTATGCCGTTCGTTTGAGAGGCTTTAGTTTAAAAGACCTAGTAATTTCACCATTGTCTTATGATTCATTGTTTCATTATCCACTTATCGCATGAAGGGAGAGACATCGTTATCAATCAATTATCATTACAGTTTATTTGTGTAAATTATGAATATTAAAGTGTTCTGCGCTCGGGAGTTAAATCTAGAGTCCTTCGTTACGTTCAGAATTCAATAGCGCGGCCGTGACATAAAACAGTGCTTTATCCCCTTGGTGTACCTACAATCTGCTATCATCTCTTACGGTAGAAAAATTTGAAGACGGCTACCACGGGACTTGGATTTGAAAACCCTTTCTACCCTAAAGTCATATAGTTCTATATTTAGGCGATGCTGTTTTTTTTTTATATATATATTAAATATTAACTGGGCTGGACACGTCTGCCGAATGCACCCAGAACGGTGGGCCAAAAAGGCTACTGAATGGGCCCCACAGGATGGCCGGAGCAGAGGCAGACCGAAAAAGAGATGGCAGGACGACCTGGATGCCTTTTGTAGCGACTGGCGGGAACATGCACCAGGCCGTGACGAGTGGCGGAAGAGGGGGGAGGCCTTTGCTCAGCAGTGGGACACAACATAGGCTATATAAAAAAATATTAATTATTAATAAATGGGTTTTTTTATTTGAATAATGCTCAATATATTATTACCGTCAAGTCTGGCAACTTTGCCACTTTTCACAGGTGTTGAAAAGTCATAGTACATTTTTAACCAAAATTCATATGAAACCACTGAGGTATGAATGACGCGACACATAATATATTTATCAACGAGTGCATAAATAAGATGGTTTATAAATTAACTGACGGATAATAAGCTTTTACGAGTAAAAAAAAAACTGGCAAAGTTACCTATACCATGTGGCAACTTTGCCAACTGCATTTTTACGTTGTATAGTAATTTAGTTGTATTTACAATATTAGTAAAGAATATTCAGTATTTAGGATACAATAGTTTCGGAATTTGATCCTTAATGATATGTTATTACAAAAAAAGATACAGCAAAAGTGGCAAAGTTGGTCACCCATTTAAGAAAATTTCATAGAAAGTCAGTGAATGTGGTCAGGGTTGACACAAATGAAAAAATATTAATGATTTAAGTACTTATTTATTTTGTTACATACGAGTAATCAGGTTACATAAGTACTCAGGAAAAACATAAAAGACACCTTAATTAAAATATTATCAAAAACGAAACATAGAAAACTCTTTAAGAGGCCTATCACAGGTCCACTCGTAAATAATTGTGATTACCTAGGTACCTATTTAAACTTGACGATAGATATTTAAAAAAGGGCTTCGTCACGAACTGCCTCGTCGCCTCTTAACAAAAGTATTATCGAAACAAAACACTTATATGTAGTAATTATTGCCAATAAAATAAGTATGTCACAGTTAACTTTGTGTTTTTTTTTACTTAAACAAAACATACACTCTGTATACAATTGTTAACAACAAAACCAATCACAAATAATTGTGATTCTAATGTTAAAATATAGGCCCTGTTCTCTATAAATGAAACAACTTCAGCAGTTTTTACCTATTTCGGTATAACTTTTTTCCAACTTAAAAACTTTGTTGGTCTGTCACTCTGTGCTCCACCCCAAACTGTATGGACTGTGTTGTCTGAAATAAATAAAATTGATTGATTGATTGATTAAAAGCTGCCAGATGCCCGGATCTAGATCCGGGCTCCAATAGGGATTGTTATGCAATCTGATTGGACTGGTTACAAAACTCTCATTATTGTGTCACATCTGACGTGGCCAGCTCTCAGACCATATCGAATAAATTATTATCGCAAGGTCGTATCTGCCTAAGTTCGTAGTTTTTTGGAGATAACTCAAAAACGCCTATACCGATAATGCTCAAAATAATTTTGGTTGAAAGAATATTAAAAGGTGTATCTTCTTGATTTTTTTCATAATTTTTGGACTTACGGTTCAAAAGTTACAGGGGGAGGGGACACAATTTTTATGACTTTCGGAGCGATTATTTCTGAAAATATCCACTTAATCAAAAAATATTCAAAGAAATCTCGGTTATTTGAACATTGTTATTTTTAGAGACCTATCGATTGATGTGCATCATGTTGATATTTGGCAAAAAAATTTTTTTTGATAATTACTTACACATATGGAGTGCCCCCCTAAAAATATTTTTTTTAGCAATTTCTCTACAAAACTAAGTAGCTGCACACACAATACACTTTATGTAAAAATTTGATAATGATACGTCTTATAGTTTCCGAGTAAAATGGCTGTGACATACGGACGGACAGAAGACATGACGAATCTATAAGGGTTCCGTTTTTTGCCATTTGGCTACGGAACCCTAAAAAGTATCTATCTTATGAAAAATGTAATTTAAATTTTTTGCTTGTGTACCAACCCTAGGCCGCTACAAAACATGGCAAAGATGCCGTCCCATATTAGTCGGCGTGGTCTGGTAACTTTGCCAAAACAATTATGGGACTCAATTCAAACACTACGGCATTTATAAGGTAATCAATTCATTCCTTACCATTTAAATAACATAATATCTAAAATTTACGTACCTGGATGCGATGTTTATACTCTAAACTTTTTAAAGTTCTTGAGCACTAACTTTTATGATTATGTGAGTGACGAATTTGGAACTGAAATGGTAAGAAAATGGTTGCCGTGGTGTTGTCTCATTCATAATAATTTTGCCAATTGATAACCATATTTTCTACTAAAAGTAGGCACAACACTAAAAAATATACGTTGTCGGTGGTATGAAAGGATTACCTTATGCACTCTGCTGGTGGCAAAGTTAGTAACCCTTGGCAAAGTCGCCAGACTTGACGGTACCTACAATTGTTACTCTGAAAGTCATGGTGGTTTTAATTATAACCCTGATTTGCTGAAGACAATGGGACTCAACATTATGTGAATGACTATAAATAAAAATTTAGGAGAAATCCGAAACAGCTTAACCGATTTTATAAATCATGTTAAGATCACTCGCTAAATAACCTGCTTTCAGATAAAAAGTAAACTGCAAAATTCGCTTGACATGTCGCCAAAAAGTGCCAAGAGATATTTTTATCCCCTAGTGTATCCAGGGCTTTCTACATGAAAACATAACAAGTACGTATAGTATAGTATATTAATGTAATATCTAGCAATGGCTTCATTTACCGTGCTGTGCTCTTATCTAAAATAATCCCAAAATTCCCAGAATATTCATAGGTGAGAACATTCTCAGTACATTATGCTGTATAATCCCCGCCTGCGCTGGTTTTCGGCGTACATGTTTACAAGGTACACGTTATATATATATTTATACAGGGTGAGTTTCGAGTGACTAATTATAGTTAATTAACTTAACTAAAATTAGTCACGATTAACGTTTTATAAATCTGCAATTTACTGTTTGCCTTTGTTTCAAACAATATCATCAGTTCACCTCAGAACTGAAATCGTGACATCATATCCTTCTGTTGAAGACCAGGTTCCTCCACAGGCTTCTAACCCTCGACACGCGCATGGCTTCGTGCAGTTTTAATTGCATAGGGGCAGTCATTTGGGCACACCATCTTGCAGAGGGAGGGCCTCTTAAGTCTTGTGCCTTCAAGTTTTCCCGTCATGATAATTATCTCCAAGCTATCCAAACAATATAGAAGCAGGCAATTAAATAATAACCTCTAGCTTTATTTATAGAATACGGCCTAGGTTATTCATCAGTCTCCTCACCACTCGACTAAATATGTCCTTCGCAAAGTATTTGTCAAACTAATTTCAATTATATGTAAATAGAAATTTAACGATTATTTGAGTGCGTGCACCAATCAAGGTGGTGCAAACTGAGCTTGATAAAACTCTAGTGTTAGTAGTGAAGCCACATCTCAGTTTGTACACATGTTCGGTGCCACCCTGTATGTTGTATGTATTATTGTGTGTATGTCACACTGCACACAAGACGCGACGAACTTTATATTGATGCCGGCAGACTTGTAGAGTCCCCTAGCTTTTTAATGTAATGACAACAGTTTAGGGATGCCACTCCTCCTTCTCTTTTCTCGTTCCCTCACTGCTGAGGATCGCGACAATATATAGCTCGTTTTCCATAGGTCATAGGCCATGTGAACTGCACGGTTCAGGCTGCCACCAGCCGACCTTTTTGCAGCGTTGGACCATCTCAACCGTGCCCCACCGCAGGCACGTTTGCTATTAATACGGCCCAGAATGATGTTTCTCAACCTCATGTGTTCTAGACCGCATAATATGTCCGAAGACCCGCTGTGTGGATGTGGGATGCCACAATTGATTTTTTTATTGAGTTTGACCAACTATCATTTACTACTATACTTAAGTTACGTTCCATATGTTGTTGTTGTTTGAAATGTTGTGAATAGTGTAATAATAACGTAAACGATTTTTTTATATATTGCTTGATATTGATAATTTTCGCATCGCTCGGAGTTCAATCTTGGAATCGTTCGCTTGGTCGGAACTCAATATTACGCATGAAAAGTAAAAACAAGATTCAGGAGGTAAAGTCAAATCACTATGAAATGCAGCGACGTGCCTGTAGCCAGGTGATAAATGTAAGAACTTGTCTTTGCTAAGCTCCGCTCGTTCGATTATTGAACTTGTTCAAAAAATTCCACGAGAATCTGTTGAAGAAAGCGATATGTGGGAACTGCCGCAAATCTGGACATACGAAAGCATTTTTTCCGAAACTGGAACGAGTCGTTTCGCTCGTTTTCCTCGCTCGGTTAATTTTAAGGTCTGTTCCTAATTCCGATATTCTTACGATTCTTTTTAGAATCTGCCGAATCCTACACTAAAACATATGTATGACGCGACGGAAAACCGCTGTATCGCCAAAATTATAGATTTATATTAACTACATTTTATATTATTTATGCTGGTTTTAAGTTTAGTTAGTATGTGGTCAGGCAAATCTGTATGTGTAAGGCTAGTTAACAACCATAATCGCAATATTTTCGAGCCGTAATATCACTTCTTACATCTCACTTGCATATTTATTGCCCAAAACTTAGCCAGTATTTCACAAACTTTAATTAAATTTAATAAACTGCGACAACCCTGGCTGGCTGGATTATCGCTAAACCTACCAAGTTACAGACCATCATTTCATAGGAAAATTAACCTTAATACTTGGACATAAGGTTTGTCGTAGCTGTTGTGTATAGTTGGCGTATAGGTAAGCTGGAACCTGTGACCGTCGAGGTGTCTGGTTATAGATCACCTCTTACTAGATCCCTTATTGTAAAGATGACTCATCCAAAAAGATATCAGCTGCATTAGGCATTCACACACTTTAATTTTTTTAAGTAGAGGAAGAATTGAATAACGATATTTAAAATAAGAGAAAGTCATGCTACTTAATGAACAGGATGATGTTAATGGAGAGTTTTCGCTCGGAAGACTCTAAAGACTATTCACTACTAAAAGGTATTCTCATTTGAAAATATTAAAACTAATTGACTTTAATCTTATTACGTCCCTCGGGCACCAAAATAAGAAACTAATGTAATGAAATGAAATTAAACTTTGAAGCATATTAATAAGTATTATTTATCTTTTTAATTTACCTTGAATACTGTTACTATGACCATGCTATCTCTACTAATCCCTACTAAACCTATTATAAATACATTTTAAAGTAAACTATTCATGTCTGCTTGTTACCTCTCTTTCTTAAACAACTGAACCGATTTAGATAAAATGAACTATGGCGATAGTGAGTTTCGGGGAAGGTTATAGGATAGTTATTTCATCCTCCCTGCTATTTTATCATCTAAGGTCGAAATGGTAGATTGTATTACAAGGGAGCAAAATGACGTATTTCGGTCGAGGGTAGCATGTTGAATCCCGAACGAAGCGAAGGATTCCAGAATAGAATCCCGAGCGTAGCGAGGGATTCTAACGTGGAATCCTGAGCGTAGTGAGGGATTCAAGTGACCCGAGATCGAAATAATTTTGCTACCGCGTAGTACACTCTACTTTTCACTCCTTCTATGAGAAAAACGAAAACAAAGGTACTAAACTAGCTATCTGCTAGAAAGAGAAGTTATATAATGTTGTCTCATTTTAATTGGTTGTAAAGACAAGGAAAATAGAAAAATAAACGCAGAGGGAGCAAAAGTCACTTTTGCTCCCTCTGTAAATGGGCAACAAATCGCAGAGGGAGCAAAAGTCATTTTTGCTCCCTGTAATCGCAGAGGGAACAAAAGTCACTTTTGCTCCCTGTAAATGGGCTACATATTACCCTTTTTCGAATAGTAGGGGTGAAAAGTATTTGCCCATCTCCTATAACTCTCCTATCAATCATTCTGGCATAGCCAAGAAGTTATCGCTGCCAAATTTACACTTTATTTTTTTCTTACGGAAGGACGAAGCTATTTGCTAGAATGAGATAGTAATCTCTCATTCTGACCTAATATAGCTGAGCCCCTACTTACGTGTGAAAACTTTTCGACGTATAACTATGGATAAAATTAAGTTATAACCTGTCAGCCTCGTATGCACAATCTAGTGGTAGCCAGTGACGGCTGTCTAGTACATAATGACGTCACATATAGGTTTAGCAGCAGCGTGTCCTTATGAAGTCTGTTTGTTTTAAGTTTCCAACTTAGCACTTAGGATGTGCTGAAGTATCTAGTGGAGGAGCTAAGTCAGGTCTAATTTTAATGCTAGAAACACTTTACTTTTCAATCATCATCCTTCTAGCGTTTGTCCCGGCTTTTTGCGAAAGCTCATGGAGACCGCTTGGCAACCTAATCCCGTGAATTGGTGCAGGTAGGCTCTAGTTTTTACGAAAGCTACTGCCGTGTAACCTTCCAAACCAGAGGGGAAACTAGGTCTTATTAGTATTAGTTCCGGCTTATCCACGAGCTTTTCCTTCACGGAACAGCGATTCGATTAGTAAATTGGGTGATGGGCACCTTGCCTAGAGGATCGAATTTAGAGTGTGGTTTTTAAGTAATACAGTCGCCATCAGATATATCGGAACGGCCAAGGTGGTCACAAATATCTGAACAACGCATCTATTGTCACGGCGATAAAGTGCATGATCAGATATTTTTGAGTACCTTGGCCGCTCCGATATATTTGAAGGCGACTGTACCTAATTAATAACTTAAGTTTTATAGATAGTTTATATAAACTAAAATCATTACTTTATGAATAAATAGCTCTCATTAGTAAATTTCAACAATATATTTTGTACATAAAAACTTTTTACAAAAAAAAGATAAACCGACTTCAAAAAGGATAAAATGAATCATTATATTATTTATATGCGTTACCAACTGATATGTTTGAAGTCGGTGCCAAGCCAAATTTGGAAGAGTTAATACGCACGAGGCGATGTGTTCAGTGAGTTGTTAGTCTTACTATATAACTAAACTAATACGATATGGATTGCACTTAGGTATAGGTACATTCGTTTTGACCGTTAACTGTTAAGCAAGTAGGTACAGAAAGTATAGCCATGCGTCTTATATTTGTTAGGACACTGTTCGGACTATCGGTATCTCGAACGAAGCCCGTGGTTTGTTTGAATTATACATCCTTCTTCATCTAAGGTTTGATTCGAAGTATACAGGAATTCAATGGCTAGGTTAATTTTTCTATACTCAGATATACCCCCAGTACACCCACCGTATCAGTAGAAAAAGGCACGATATTCGAATTTTCTATGGAAGGTCCATCTTAAGCGTCTATGTACATATTTTTTTCTATTTGTCGCCTTTTTCTGATTATTGACAAAGTAAACGTGTATGAGAGTATATATGTATATATACATAGGTACCACATTTCATCAAAATTGGATTAGTTATTTTAACATGAAAATGTAACAGATAGAATCACATTCACCTTTGCATTATGTACCTATTAGTTAAGTACCGATGTTTTGTGATGTTCATACTTGAAGCTGATTTAAATTTTTGGCTTGGCACCGACTTCAAACATATCAGTTGGTAACGCATATAAATAATATAATGATTCATTTTATCCTTTTTGAAGTCGGTTTATCTTTTTTTTGTAAAAAGTTTTTATTTTTCAATTTTTTGTGGTTATATAATTTATCAAAATCAAACAACGAGTCTCGGAAAAATCGCTAAAGATATATCAAAAAGTTCGTAACACACCCATTCAATCTAAGGAAAGTTCCATGGACTTCATCATTAAGTCCACTCCATCAAATTGGTGGTTTTCGAGAGGAAATAAATACACGTGCCTTTAAAAATTGAGGAGTTCCCTCAGTTGCTCATGGGTCCCATCATCAGAACAACACCAAAGTAATGTGGGACTATCTTCGAGGTAGATCCTTTTAAACAAAAAAAGTATTATTCTATTCGGACCAGGGGTCTTGGAGTAATCGCTGATCATCCTACATTTAAAAAATTCTTCATCATTATCATCAAAACAAGCATTATTATCAGGTCCACTCCATCAAATTGGTGGTTTTCGTGAGAAAATGCTTGAGTAGCTTAAGAAAACACCCAAACTACCATACACGTGCCTTTAAAAATTGAGGAGTTCCCTCAGTTGCTCATCGATCCCATCATCAGAACAGCACCAGATTAATGTGGGACTATCTTGGAAATAGTATCTTTCAAACAAAAGAAGAATTACTCGAATCGGACCACGGGTCTTGGCGTAATCGCTGAACATCCTACATCATCATTATCATCAAAACAATCATCATCATCAGGTCCACTCCATCAAATTGGTGGTTCTCGTGAAAAAATGCTTGAGTAACTTTAGAAAACACCCAAATCACCATACATGTGCCTTTAAAAATCGAGGAGTTCCCTCAGTTGCTCATCGATCCCATCATCAGAACAGCACCAGATTTTTGTGGGAACATCTTCGAGGTAGTTTCTTCCAAACAAAAAAAGAATCATTCGAATAGGACCACGGGTCTTGGAGTAATCGCTGAACATCCTACATTTAAAAAATCTTCATCATTATCATCAAAACAATCATCATCATCAGGTCCACTCCATCAAATTGGTGATTTTCGTGAGAAAATGCTTGAGTAGCTTAAGAAAACACCCAAATCACCATACATGTGCCTTTAAAAATTGAGGAGTTCCCTCAATTCCTCATGGATCCCATCATCAGAACAGCACCATATTAATATGGGACCACCTTGGATGTAGATCCTTTCAAACAAAAAAAGAATGACTCAAATCGGACCACGGGTGTCGGAGTAATCGGTGAACATACATAAAAAAAAAACACCAAACCGAATGCAGAACCTCCTTCCTCAATGGAATTGAAGTCGGTTAATAAGTTGCGTAAAACCCGCAATCTCCGTATTGAAACTCGGCCGTAACTGATTTTGCTAGTCATTAAAATAGCTTAGTAACTTGAAAATGCTTCAGAAATACCGAAAAATTTTCAAAAACCATAAATAAGTACATAACTAGGTACTAACTCGCAAACCTTCACCGTCCTTTCTTCAGTCGGGACCTAAATGTCTAGCTCAAACACTACAGTCTAGACGGCTTTTGTTAAAACATCAGCCAGACGTTTGCCTGTTTATTAGGTATATAAAACCATATAACTAATACTAAGTACATTAAGCTTATTTTGAGGTAACCTAGAAGAAAACGCTCAAACTATCTTTAATGGTAACTCTACATGTTCATACAAAACAAAAAATACACAAAGAATGATAATGTGTAAGTTCAGGGAAAAAATCCCACTTTGTCGATAATGGAGTTATTAGTAGATAGTAGGTACTTCTTAAAACTACGCAATATTATCCGCTATATATTAGTGAAAGAATGAAGTGCCAGTGTTATTCCAAAAAGTGGGCCCTATCACTAAACTCGTCCACATATTATTAGCCAGTTTTGTAAAATGGGAATATAACAGTATTTTATTTTATTTTATTTTATTTTATATCAATAGGTACAATAACATAATATAGGTAAACAGCATTATAAAATATTTCTTACATAAACAACTTGTACATTACTTATATTACTATTACAATTGTACACAACATTTTAGTGGAATAATTATTAAGCTAAAAGCAAGTTTGACTTTAATATCTGCTACTTTAAAAATAGTCTGTAACCAAAACATAGTAAACCAAAAAGAAAAAGTATTATAAGGAATTATTGCAATAATAAAAATTAAAAAATAATAATAATAGTATAGTATTTTAGTAAATTCTCTCTCATTAACAATTTTGGGACTTTAAAATATTTTTGAACTTAGGTAAAGAATCATTCAGTATATCAATATCAATATCTAAGTTATTATATAAACTACACATTCTTATGATAGGCGCATTGCCAGATACATTATTATTAGGGACCATAGGCAAGGCAAACAGTTCCAGATTCCGCGTTCTCTTATTGTTGGCTCTAATAAAGACATAATCTATGAGGTTACTGTCGAGTCCACCATGCAAAATTTTATGGAGTGTAACCAGATCAACAATGTCGCGTCTGGATGTCAGCGATTGTAGATTATAAGCCGGCAGTCTATCAGCATACTCGGGCAGCGCTCGGCGAGTTTTGTTTTTAGTGGAGAGATATCGTAAAAACTTTGCCTGAACTGCTTCCAGTCTATCAGAGTGTGTCTTATAAATTGGTCGCCAAACTGAAGAGCAGTACTCAAGCGTAGTTCGTACTAACGCACAATACAGAACAATGAGACTATTTGACACTTTGAAAGACTTTGTGGTTCGCTTGATGAACCCAAGCATGCGATTGCACTTCGACACCATATGCTCATAGTGACAACGGAACGACAATTCATTATCAAACAGTACTCCGAGATCTCTTATGGAAGAAACTCTTACTAATTGTATGCCATTAATATTATACACATGATTAATCCAGTTGACTTTTTTAGTGAAAGAAATTGACTGACATTTATCAATATTTAAAAACATGAGGTTAGTATTGCACCAATCAAAAATTAGGTCAATATCATCTTGGAGGGTAAGGCAATCGTATATACCAATATACTCGCCATTAAATGAAAAAAACATCACAAAATGAATAGGCACGCAAAATAATGCGTCCATGAAATCTAACAACAATTTACTTCAAAAATGAGTGCCAATCCAAATAAAACTTTAACAACGTATACTTTGAACTGAAATTGTGTTGTGCATTTGTTCAATGAAAGGTCCCATAGATGGACATTGACGTAACGGGAGTAAAAAGCCATGTTTATAAGTAATAAAATTCCGCATAAACTGTCCACAAAACTGGGAATTATCACCCTTTAGGATATGAAACGGTCGTTAGTGTGCCAAATATAACAAGCATTGTGTAAAAATATTGCAGCAGGTCAGCCATTTGTGTTGATCTAAATAAAAGTCAATCAGGGACACCTTTTTCTTTTGGGATGGAAAGGGCTCGTGATTTTAAGTAAAAATATCATAAAGTTTACAGATAATTTCTACAATTTCCAAAAGTAGCGTTTTTTAAGAAACGCTCACTATCAGTCAGATTATATGCCGGACAAGACAGTCGGTAAAATCACAGGCATAATCCGAACAGATTATAATTTTAAACAAAAAAGAACCGACTTCACTTAGGATCCGCTATTCCAAGAGGAAGTGGCCGAGTTGCTGTAAAAAATAGTGAAATCACTATAGGTGTGCCTATAATAGTTGAAGAGTTCCCTCGATTTCTCCAGTATCCCATCATCAGACCCTGACTTGGTGACAATGGGACCATCTAGGGGTTATACACTGACTTAGGAATAAAGAGACACGGTCTCATCGCGATTTAGTACCGAAACCAGTGTCGCCACGGTCAAACATGTGTGCATTTCATCTACATATATAATATTGTATGTATTAGGGTTACACACACATAGATCAAGTCCACTACGTGGAGTCTTATACTGTGGTTGGTGCACATACAAGATACATGGATTATAATTACACAATAACCATGTCAACGAACGCTTCCGTGTTTGTGTTCGTACCTCCTTGAGCCAAAAAGTCATATCTTCATACGATATTTTTATCACATACGACTTTTTACTTTAAATGGAAATTTGACAAACATTCGAACCTTCATTCTTCCATTCATTCATTCGATAGAGATGGGAAGTGCAAAAATATTTTCTATCGATACCAAATTTTATAGACTTACTTCGACTTTGAAACTATCTCCTACTAAGGTTAACTAGAATCGATAAGTTCGCCTTTGTACCTACTTTGTTTCTTTCCTACATCATGTTTGTATTCTTACTTCTTTTGTGTAAAATAAAGTGTAAACATACGTACAGTACCTACGTATCTCGTCTAGTAGTAGTAGTAGTTAGGTTAAGTATGTAGAGCATGACATTTATCTTTACTTCACAAGTCCTGAGATGTCGAGACCGAAGACGAGTGAAAATGTTAAAAAAAAAGCATATCCGCTAGTGTGTCAAACGACGATTTTCACTAATGTTACAAAAAAATTACAATATAACAAATCTTGTTTACTTTGAAATTAATTGAGTAGGTAGGTACAGTCAGCACCAATAGTATCTTCCTACACGAAGACCTACAAATAAGAGCGTGTCACATATATTTGCGGCCTTCGTGTAGGATCTAAGGTAAGTATTATTTTATATTTAATGAAAATCACACCCCGGTGAATTTACTCATTAATTATGTACATCTGACTACATATTTTAAATTTTTACCTAAACTTCAAAACTGAAGTCCCCTGCAGAATGTATAATGCTAACTCTTTTCCTTGTTAGCACTGTCTTCACTGATTTAAGTAATTATCATATTTAGTCTGACAACCTATTAATCCTAAAATATCATCTAATCGCAAAAATGTATCTAAAATATATGGTCTCATCCGGTAGCAAGCATAAAAAATGTGACCAACAAATACTATAGTCACGGAAACGACACGTGAAGTGATTTAAAATCAATTACGTATTCGTACATAATTGTGACGTTTTCAAGTCAAAGGTACTTACATAATTATCGGTTGTCAATAAGGCGTTAATGTCTTAAAAGTTCATTTAGAAATAAACTTTATTAACAACTGACAATGATTGTACCTTTGACTTGAAATGGTCACAATTACATATATGTTATTTTAGTACACCAAAATATCGATACATTACAATTAAACATATCGACTTATTCGCAGCTCTATTTCGTTCATCACTGACAATATTTTGACACGTTATTTCAATTTTGCGAGTACTGTCATATTCCACATGTTTATTGTCCATTGCGTGGTAGCCTCGATAACATCAAAGGGGAATGTACACAAAACAAGCAATCGATGTCATTTGAATGCCAAGCAATGGAAAACGTATTTTAATATTTTTCGCTCTTATCATTATTTAAATAAATTGTGATTAGTCTTACCAGTGATAACTAACGTCACAGTTTCGCAAATTCACAGTCGTACTGCGGTTTTTACACGTAGTTATGGCAAAAATCGGCATTTTATTTTGCTATTTATACCATATTGGTTGTCATGCAACTGACAATATATGATCACGTTTCTTGATCGCCTCGATCAAGATTCAGAGACAAGCTTGCAGCTGTCAAACCACTTCTCTTTATAATTCAGATTTCTATGGGGTTATACCTGTTCGATTAAATCACGATTCACGGAGATATGGAGTAACATACATACAAAAAAAAAATGATAAAAAAAAAAGTCGAATTGAGAACCTCCTCCTTTTTTGAAGTCGGTTAAAAATACTAACTCTTTGATTGGCCACTCGGCCAACTCTAGTAACTAATTACGAGCATCTCAAGTATTCCAAGAAAAATCTACATTTTATAGGGTATTGAAGTTGAAGCAGTCTGGGAAATTGAAGATTGTTTTACACGGCTCGGCTATGAAGCTTTTGTTAAGCATTTTTGCGCGTATTATAAAACTATCTTGCTATTTTTTTTATTTTCCTGGACATCCCGGCTTTTAGCTATATGGACCCTGGGGTCAGCTTAGCTACTTTTTTTTCGATAGATGTCGCTGCAACATTTGATTACAATATTTCGAACGCGATTGTATAGACACCGGTTTAAGGCGAAATGTTTCAAATATTTTTTCATCAAATTCATGAAAACGTTCAGAAATTTCCCATCGCTACCCAATATCTTAGACTTATCAGCCGTCTGGATCCCAACCATCAAAAACTCCTTCTATTTCCGAACGCGCTAAAAACACTCGTTGTTTGTAATTCCCGATATCTTTACACCAAATCGGTCATTTCGTTGCCTACGGGGGGCACTGCCATTTCACGCCACTACAATTCCAAAAAAGCTTAATTGTAACTGTTAGCTGTATAACATAAGTCGTTCTAGGGTGGATAGGGTGGAATGTAGGGCGCAAAAACAGGCGCCTTCCATCACTTGGCGAATATTGCGTTGTCAACGCTTCGGCTAACTGGTTTTATATGTTGGATTGGAAAGCACTTATTCATGGTTTGGTGACAAGCCGATATTTCATGTTAGGGTAAAAGTGATTATTTTTATCACTTATAGAGAAAATAAGATTATTTATTAGCACTACGACTTAGACGCAGTCTCATGCATATGTATTGAAGGCTGGTACCATGGCATGGGTGCGCTTGGCGCCTCCACTCCGCTAGTCTGAATTTAAACGTCGCGAAGTAAATACGTTAAAAAATGGATTCAAAACACTATTTTTTGCCATAATTTGTTACGGTGATTAAAGAATACACAAAGTAAGCATAAATTAGCGTATTATATATTACGAGCTCCGATGTTTTCGGCCACATAATTAGACCATTATCTTTGGCTCGAAAAGTACTTTTAGGCCAAAACTCAACACGATTTTATAATAATATATTATGTTTAGATTTTATATTTAGACTTTTCATGAAAATATCCTACATTAATGAAATTACAGTACACCGAATACCATTCTGAAAATCGTAAAAAACATGATTTTTTTATGTTAAATACTTTTATTACAAAAACAAAGGTTATTGCTAGGGAAAGCAACACGACGTAGCTATACCGGGTGTTTCCTGTAATAGGAGCAATAAATTAAAACGTAGATTCTACTTCTCAAACCAGACAACATTTATTCAGCGACTTTTAAAAATAACGTATGGTTTGATTTTTAGGACACTTTAAAGTTTTTCCGAACACGCAATGTATTCCGACATTGATTATGTCTGTAGGGTGACAAGCAATGTCAAATAAACAGATTTTAACGTTCATTGAAAATACTATTTAGTTTGTACGAAAAAGAGGCAATCTACAAAATACAGCTTTTTTAAAATTTGTTGAACAAAAGTGTTGTTGTTTGAGGAGTAGAATCTACGTTTTAATTTATTGCTCGTATTACAGGAAACAATCTGTATATTGACCGTTTAATTTTGAGTCTACGAGATCAGATGTGCAAGAGGTGAGCACAACTTTATTTCGATAATGGTTTTGAAAAATCCATTTTACCAGCAACACAAGTCTCTTCATGTGTAGCGCGATGTAGCCATGTCATCATCATCATCATCATCTCAGCCATAAGACGTCCACTGCTGAACATAGGCCTCCCCTTAAGGGGGGTGGGGGGGGGGGGGGGGTTTGCCATACGCGCCACGCTTGGCAGGCGGGTTGGCGCGCGCAGTTTTTTTGTTTATTGTTTGTAGGCTTATTATTCCCTTAGCAGACTCCTACTGCAACCACGGGACGATATGGTTGGGGACAATTCTAAGGCCGGGCACCCCACGGCTACGCCATGGCATGTAGCCATGTATAAGGTAATCAAATGTAATCATATCATGATCGTATTTAACATATCCGAATATGCCTCCAGGTGGATGCAGCCTGTATTGCGCGCACCTAGGTACTTATGGGATTATGTATTCGGCAAACGGCTTAGGGTGTGGTGCAAGAGACGAGTGAGAGCGGTTTAATAAAGTAAGTTTTAAACGATATGAAAAATGGGCACACAGGATAAAAGATAGTCCATGTACAGTTGACGTCAAAAATATGCTAACAATTTGCATCTACAAGGGAATAAGGTTCAAAAGTGTGATGTAAACTTTCTACTGCAGTATCACTGGACCGCGATTAGAATGGGATTAGAGTTGACAGATTTTCCATATAGTGGGGTGGCCAAGATGAAGCGGAGAATTCTTCGTAGGACTGAAAAGGTTTATACCAACAAGTGGTATCGTTGGAATCAGCATAAGCTACTGATTATTAAACTATCTCTTGTCACTTCATAAAGTGGTGGAATGAGTTTTTATGACGTCACAAAGATGGCGCGCGACTTAGGGTTAGATTTTGTCGATTATTTCAAAAACTATTTAGTCGATTTAAGCAAACAAGGTGTCATATGATTGATATTTTCATGCTTAATAAAATATGTAAATGTACCTTCAACCAAAAAGTTCAAAAAAGCCAAATTTATTTTTATTTGAATTTCTAACACGCATTAATTTACATTATTAATTATGTTAAACTTTATTGCACAATAATAAAAAAATAAGTCCAAAAGGCGCACTTAATGCTTTAAGGCATTCTGTTCCAATCAACCATAGGGCGAAACAGAAATTTGCTATAGTGTGTGCAGTGAGATAAAAGGATTGTGCAATTATTAGTCTCATATTTAAGTCCTAATTTCTAACTCAACACATTGTAAAGAAATATTTGTAGCTATTATATATGTATATGTAGTACGAGTATATGTGTATATGTAATAATCTTTACCTTTATTTAGCCTTATCATTATATATTTTATGATTAAGTAGTGTATTTTACAGTGTGTTTTTAACATACTGTTTACGCTGTTGGGGCAGCTCTTGTAAAATAGTTATCATCGAGGCCGATAGAGCACAGCGTGCTTTCCTTAAAACAATGTAAAAGAAACCCTTCCGGTATTCCACACTTTTACTATATAAAAAGTCCGAAGTGTTGACGGTTCGTCAATTTACTTATTCAAAATTGTTGTTGATAAGCACAAGCAAATACTTGAAACGAAGAGTGTATCGATACACTCTTCGTTTCAAGTACAGGTACACAGGTTCCGCCCGTGAATACTGCCCTTGCAAAACGATTTGAAGCATATATATGTAGTTTTGTTTATAATTCCGTGACTAGACACTTAGAAATTAAAGATAAACCCGTTTTTAAAGCCAAACAAGTCATTACAAAAGCAATGGCTAGCCAGCTTAACCTATGAATATACTGAAGATATTATCCAAATCAGAAAAAGTTAGACCTTCGTGATAGTCAAAATAAGCTTAGAGTTAATTTGATGCACTTTTACTTAAGTATAGTTATAATAAATTAGCTTAAGTAATATGTATACTTATGTATGTATGTGTTGGTTGTAGACAACATCATACTTTAAAAAATAAATCTTTAATTTGTCAACCGGTTATAGCATATATTGTCATAACATGTGATATTGGTCTCCGCGATATAGGCATGCCTAGTGCGAGTATCAAGGTTAACTTATATATTTATTTAAATTTAAGGATTTCCAACAACTTACATACAAACAAAGAAGTTCGGAGTGAACGAATTATTCTTTTGCATTATGTCGAGCACCCAAAGTTTGTATGGAATAGAATGATCTGGCGTTCGCACAGCTAAAAATACGTATTTTGTCGGGTAAATTAGGTACATAATCCGATATCGTTAGATATACTTTATTGCGTTTCTATTTAATTGTCCTGTGCAACTGCGAAATCATTTTATTTATTATAAAAATATAGACATCTAATATTGAAACGGCCACAATGAACTGTTGTTAGTAAACTCTAGACACCGGACACCGGCTTGGTTTTCTTCAGATATCGATACTTTTTGCGATCTAAGAACAGTATTGCCAGTCTTGTAAAACCAGGCAACCCGGCTGACATTGCAGTATGTTAAGATTTTCAGAGGCTTTATAGCTCTAATACTAGATGTATTCAAAATTTGGAGCTTGTGGATTAGCTAGAGTTAGAATTCGTATGATCTGTCATATAATAGTCAGTCAGTAACAAAACTAAGAAACTTTGACTTGCAATAAATTCTTAAATTATAATTTAAAATTAAATGATTTCGAGAACATGTCTTCCTTGCGATGTTATGACTTCTTTTTCACTGAAAATTCAGACTTCTAGCTACCATCAAACAACAGAATACCAGAATTAGAGGGCATCGAAAATAGCTTGAATGGCTACGGGAAAAGGATAGTACGGCCGTGAGAGAGACTAATAATTTCACAATCCTTTTATCTCACTGCATAGCAAATTTCTGTTTTGCCCTATGGTTGACTGGAACAGAATGCCTTAAAGCATTAAGTGCGTCTTTTGGACTTATTTTTTTATTATTGTGAAATAAAGTTTAACATAATTAATTATGTAAATTAATGCGTGTTAGAAATTCAAATAAAAATAAATTTGGCTTTTTTGAACTTTTTGGTTGAAGGTACATTTACATATTTTATTAAGCATGAAAATATCAATCATATGACACCTTGTTTGCTTAAATCGACTAAATAGTTTTTGAAATTTTCGACAAAATCTAACCCTAAGTCGCGCGCCATCTTTGTGACGTCATAAAAACTCATTCCACCACTTTATGAAGTGACAAGAGATAGTTTAATAATCAGTAGCTTATGCTGATTCCAACAATACCACTTGTTGGTATAAACCTTTTCAGTCCTACGAACATCGAAAATAAGATAGCTCCTACGAATTGGCCTTTCCTCTAATACCTATGCTTACGTCAAAATTTGTATGCGTTGACAGCTAACTCAATCCCATTCTCATGATCAATGGAAAGTCTACTCGTAATGGAGAGTCTTTCGAAATCAGATTTTATAGCAGCAGTGCAGTTTTATAGGAGCAGTGTTACAGAAGTTTAGCGCGGAACGGAATATTAATAACCGAGGTGGGAAAGCTGGTTTACCTAATCAAATCACCTATATTCCTATAACCACAGACTATATAATATTATACTACTATAATTAAATATTGAGCCGATAAGTATTCATGTACATGGTTTTATTATAATAGCAACAGTTTAACAGTAAATTATGTTAGTAGGGAAAATAGCTCCCCATTTGAGAATGAGAATGAGAATGAAGTGTAAAGGATTCCCTACATCTATTGACGCGGAATCGGCCAAAACCGATAGGAAATAGTACAATTTTATAATTGAAAGGAAAAATGGAAAAATTCACCGCGTCGAGCAAGACTCGAACTTGCGACCTCTCGGAACACCGGTCCGATCGCACTGCCAACTGTGCTATCGACGCTTACTCAACCCCGGTGAATCTTTCCATCTGTTACTCCTTTTTGCTTACGTCAGAGGGAGACGTGTAGCGACATCTACCGTAAGTGCATATACACATTAACGGCACCGAAGTTCCAAGTCATATTGGAATAACATCGATAACAATGCGCTAACCCGTACTAATTAATTGTTGTTATAAGCAGAAACGTCTGCAAACGATATTTCAATTTTATAATTGAAAGGAAAAATGGAAAAAAAAAAGTGCTCAAGTTTTTCCTTTCAATTATAAAATTGAAATATCGTTTGCAGACGTTTCTGCTTATAACAACAATTAATTAGTACGGGTTAGCGCATTGTTATCGATGTTATTCCAATATGACTTGGAACTTCGGTGCCGTTAATGTGTATATGCACTTACGGTAGATGTCGCTACACGTCTCCCTCTGACGTAAGCAAAAAGGAGTAACAGATGGAAAGATTCACCGGGGTTGAGTAAGCGTCGATAGCACAGTTGGCAGTGCGATCGGACCGGTGTTCCGAGAGGTCGCAAGTTCGAGTCTTGCTCGACGCGGTGAATTTTTCCATTTTTCCTTTCAATTATAAAATTGAAATATCGTTTGCAGACGTTTCTACTTATAACAACAATTAATTAGGAAATAGTACATTTCGATATTAGTGCGGAAAGTATGTCATTACTTCACGAGTACCAAGCCTCGGGACGAGTGAAGAATGACATTTACGCACGAGTATCGAACGGCGTTTTTTAATACAGTTGCGAAAAAATCATAAAATTGTCAATTATTCACTTTGAGGTTACTTTAGTACATGTATCCGAACGCTCCGCGCGGTGCGGTGCGGCGCTGTGATTGGCTGTCTGTCACTGTCATTAGCTGTGATTGGCTGGAAAAGTAAAAAGCACTAGTGCGCGATATCAAACTTTCCGCACGCTAAACCACTACAAGAAAAGCACTTTTTTGAGCAACTGTATTAAAAAAGCTTTATTTGCACGCAATAAGATCTAACAAGTTATATAGTTCATCAGGTGACAAGCATAACTCACTAATTACAAAAAAATCATTAAACGAAAATCAACCTTGTTATGTTGCCAGTATGGTTTAATATGGCTATGAACTTGTGGTAGTACTGAGTGAGTTTTGCTTGTCACTTGACGATTATGTTCTGCTTTCCGGCGCGTCGACGTCTTTTCTGCTCTTATTGCGTAGATATAGAGCTTTTCTCTATAGGCTATAGCCTATACCGCGTCTACAGCACGCCTAGCACATGAGTGACACGTCAGTATCTCGCGCGCGAGATAGTCTATCCGTCTCTTTCTGACTGTGTCAATTAAAAAGTGACGGGTAGTCTATCTCGCGAGCGAGATACTGTCGCATCAGTCATGTGCTAGGCGTGCAGGTGTGGGGAAACCTTTACTAACCAATCGCTACCTCTTGTGTCTTGCGTTCAAACCCCAAAAGCGGCGAGGTAGTTTGCGGCCGCACTCCATTTCTGCGGTTTTTCCACGAGGTGGATGTAAATAGGATGCTCAGTCGCTTGTCTTTCGTTATGCGCGTAATGGGGACGTATTTAAGTCGCGAAACTTTGTTACAGCGGGAATTACGAGTAGCCTATACAGGTGCTTCTGCTGGTAGCCAGCACTGGTCAAACCTGCATCGTTCCTTCAAATAGTAATTATTAATAATTTGAACAAAAAAGAACCGACTTCACTTGGGATCTGCTATTCCAAGAGGAAGTGGTCGAGTTGCTGTAAAAAATAGTGAAATCCATATAGGTATGCCTATAGTAGTTGAAGAGTTCCCTCGATTTCTCCAGGATTCCATCATCAGATCTGGACCTGGTGGCAATGGGACCAACTGTGAAGTATACTCTTTCAAACAAAAAATAATTTTCCGAATCGGTCCTGCCGTCTTCGAATAATTGGTGAACATACATAAAAAAAAAGAAAACAAGCAAAAAAAACAAAGATCCCGACGAATTGATAACCTCCTCCTTCGAAATCTTGAAGTCGGTTGACAAATGATTGTACATACATATATCTAACATAGTTTTAAGTATCTGCATAGCTACTTGTTGACTAACCTATTAATGGATTTTGGTCCAAAATAAACTTTTTTTATAATTTATAAACATTTTTTTTGTTGTCTGAAGGTGCTGCTGTGTCCGCATGCGGCGACGGTGTGCAAGTGACATAACGCTCTCTGTTGTAGATCCAGGTGTCCATAGGCCTGCTTTCAGGCAACTCAATTGAGCCTGGGGTCCGCTCGCAACCTAATCCCGAAGTGACGTAGGCACTAGTTTTTCCGAAAGCGACTGCCATCTGACCTTTCAATCCAGAGGGGAAACTAGCCTTATTAGGATTAGGTATAGATTCCTCGTTGTTTTTCTTCAACGAACAACTACTTGGTAAATATCGAATATTTCGACCAGTTCCGAAACCTGAGACCCAATTCAAAGTCGAATGTCTTACTGAGGAACGCTTTTTACGTGCATTTTATAAATTACCTTCTAAGAACTTCAGCTTGCTCAGCGCATCTCAAACCCCGTATTTTCGCTAAAAAGCATCCCGGGGAAAACAAATGAACTATCATCTTTCCATCCGACAGGCAAAGGTAAATGGAACTGGAAAATAATCGGAACACTACCGCCAATGGACGGAGAAATATATTATGAAGATTGGTAAAACACAGACCACCCTACTATTAGATCACTTCGTCTAACAGACAAATGAAACGCGTGTTTTTTCATAGTAAAAAAACCCGGGATTCATCCCCTTAAAAGAGTTGTCGTCTCGACAATCCCAGTCAGTTAGTCACTGAAGGGAGAGTTACGAAGGGAAAGTCTCAGTCACAGAAGGGAAAGTAACGATGAAGAGATTTTGTCGATGGTCTATAGTTTCTTAAAGAATACCCGTACAGTAAGTAAGTATCTACTCATATGTATACAGATCATTACATCACATCATTTTAGCCATTTGTCGCCCACTGGTAAGCATAGGGCGTATACAGATAACAGCTCTGAAATTATGTTACGAGCTATGGTGATGACTTTTAATCAGGCGATCTGTATGCTTGTTTGCCACAATACGAAAAAACATTTTATTTTGAAACTGAAACTACACTACACAGCCCAAGCCATTGATAGTAGAATCTCGCGCTCGGCAAAGAAGGATTTTTCATATACATATAGGGGTGAAAATTCATCGACATTTACTAATTTAGTCGTATAGGTGGAAAATAGTTACAATTATTTACTAAAATAGATTTATAGGAGTGGAACTGGGCTGACCATTAAAATAATGGTGTAATGCGATTTGAGCAGCATAGCAGAGCTCGAATTTGTAATAATTGTGCGCATCGAGAAAAAGTTGTGAATTTTTGACCATAGATAGAGTGAGCAAAGATGAATATTTTTTAGTATTGGCGGTCTGTAAAATTTATGTCCCTTCACGTCAAAATCAGGGGTCCCGTGCAATATGTTATTACTCTCTGGTTAAGACTGCTAGGGGTTGTTTGGTATCGTTTCCGTGTAAAACAGACATGCAGAATTCATTTCTGATATTAAAAATGTAAAATTTCGTATTAAAAAAAAAGTTGTACCGCGAGGAAAAACACAATTTTATTTTTATTTTTTTAGAACGTCATATAACTAATATTTGTACTGAGATAAAACCCTACTAGCATTGTACTCGTGGTGAGCTTAAGTATTATAGACGGAGAGCTGGCCACGTCAGATATGACACAATAATGAGACCAACGAAACCCCTCTAGTTAGTTTGCTATACTATGCTTATTTCTAGATCCGGACATCTGGCAGCTGTAAAGTGGTGGAGGTCAAAGAAAGCAAATAACTTGAAGAAAATAAATTATAGAGTTCTGGTTTTGATCCAATATTATGAAAAATTATATAATTAATTAGATTATATAATATCCAAAAGTTTTGTTTAGGGGAAGTAGTGCCAAATGATGTATAATGTAATTTTTGGTTACTCGCCTACTGTTTTTGTTTGCGCAATAATACACAATGTTTATTGTTCTAATGTTAAAATATAGGCCCTGTTCTCTATAAATGACACAACTTCAGCAGTTTTTACTTATTTCGGTATTACTTTTTTTCAACTTAAAAACTTTGTTGGTCTGTCACTCTGAGCTCCACCCATTAAAAGCTGCCAGATGCCCGGATCTAGCAATAAGGATGGTTATGCAATCTAACTGGACTGATTACAAACCTCTCATTATTGTGTCACATCTGACGTGGCCAGCTCTTAGACTATTATAATCATACATCGTAAACTGCGAGCGAAATCCATTGAAATGACGTATGACAACCAGTAACAACCCTAGTACCTACTTCAATTAATTTTTCTCGCAGTTTACGATGTATGATTATAATCTTGTCGGGCCTGACTTGATACCTTAAGTGGGGCTAAGCCCGACAATCAGTTAGAACAAAAATTTGCTGGCTCCTAACAACTGACAGGCCGATATCGTCAGGCGGACTACAGTCGGACTGATAGTCGGTGGCCGCCTTAAAATCGGGCGAAGCCCAACATTTAAACGCGCACTCTTACTTCGCTTCATACATTGTCTGTGCAATCTGTGGGTAAAAATTGCCAGCGTGGAGTATTTGTTTCTTTGCATTTTATGATTAATGGCCACGATCGGAGCGTAGGCACATCTCGGGCAAATATGGACGAGAATAAAATATGGTTTCTGATAACCGTTTTGTACCAAAGCGTATTGCAAATGATATCGTGTTCAAGTTCATCCTGTTTTATATAAAATGGTATTTTTAATTTAAATGAGGGCCTAGTTTAGATTTGAGCTAGTTATTAATTTAGTTTAGTATTTGTACTGTAGTACCTCTGTATATTTAGTTATGTAAATAAATGTTATTTAATTGAGCGAAGTAATCAGACAGCTCCAGCTGAAATCTTGTATTTTTTTTTTGTCATAAGCTGTCAGATTACTCTCTAGCAGCTATTTAGCAACTTCACGTGTAGACTAACTGCACAGATATTTTTAAAGAATTTAAAGAAAAATACAACAATATAATTTGATTACTTATTAATGATGATGATGATGATGGTGATGTAATGAACTGGACGCCTTTCTTAACGACTGGCCAGAAATCGCACGTGACCGAGACGGATGGAAATCGAGGGGGGAAGCTTTTGCCCAGCAGTGGGACAAACTATATGCTTTTAATTTAATTTAATTTTACTTAAGTATTAAGTAATGAAATTTTATTATTGTATTTTTCTAAGTAACTTAATACAAAAAAGTACATCGTTGGACAAATTTAATGTCCAAGTCACGTGGTTTGGCTTGTGTACCAGTGGCGGAGCGTCCATAGAACACGATTCTCATCGACTTGCCTAAGTTTCAGGCGCTTGAGCACTTTTCATACAGCTCATGAAGATATTATAAGCCAAAATCAGCTCCGGCTTGCCTAAAAGAAGTGTTAACCCACCGCCACTGTTGTGTACAGTCTTTATAAATTAACATGCAATGGACTAAAGTGTTAGCTAGAATTCTAATCCTACTCGTATAAACCTTAATTTAAAACAATTCGACTCCATGTTGAGTTTCAAACAATTCGAACTAAGTAATTTCGGCGAATTTGATTACTTGGTAGCGAAAACCACGTCGTTTAAATAATTTTCAAGTAAATATATACAAAACGTAGACTTTATAGTATGTTTACACTCTCTAACTACGCCTCAGACATTCTAGTATATATGTATCATTGAGAAAGAGAATGGATCCCAATGGACAACTATAAATACTGACTACTATCGCTGAGGAGGCCTATCCTAAAAATACATAATATTGATTTGATTTTAATATAATATTAAACAAATTTGGACCTGTCGAAAATCACGTTTCGATTGCATACAGAGTGTTTCCTGTAACACGAGCAATAAATTAAAAGGTAGATTCTACTCCTCAAACAACAACACTTTTGTTCGACAACTTTTAAAAAAGGTGTATTTTGTAGATTGCCTCTTTTTCATACAAACTAAATAGTATTTTCAGTGTACGTTAAAATCCGTCTATTTGACATTGCTTGTCACCCTACAAACATAATCAATGTCGGAATACATTGCGCGTTCGGAAAAACTTTAAAGTGTCCTAAAAATCAAACCATAAGTTATTTTTAAAAGTCACTGAACAAACGTTGTCTGGTTTGAGGAGTAGAATCTACGTTTTAATTTATTGCTCCTATTACAGGAAACACCCGGTATATCGTCATTCTCTTGTTGTCAACTGGTATTATCATATTGATATCAAAAAAAATTGCTTAACGTCAAGATTCATCAACAGTTTTAAATAGTTACATTAGTGATATCAGTTTATTTAGGTGTCATTTTGGCCAAATAAAAAATACTTATAACGGGTCACTCACGTAATTTTCGTCAATTTTAAGTGACCCGTTGTAAATATGTAAACATGCTACTACAAAATATGTTACTATGCTACAAAATATTAACAAATCATGATTTGAAATTTAGAAACGGCTACAGCAAACGTAAATACTACCAAATAACACCTGACTGAACTTGTTTAACCAATGATCACCAGAACCTCCCGACTGCGCAAATTGGAAACAGACTCCTAGAAATCTGACCACAGACTGTTCTACAAGTTTCTGTCCGTTCAAGCGTAAATTATATGTGTATTCAATTTACTAAACATCTACAGAGCTGTGTGAGATTCTTTGAGAATACAGAAAATATTTAGGAGGCAATTTTCTCGCGCGAGAGTGGCTCGGCTCGATTTTGTTATGAAAATAATCATAGCGCGAATTTATTTTTCATGTTTTAGAAGTGCTTATTTAGTTAATGTAATAGGGAGATGTATTTATGTTATAGAAGCAAAAAATTTAACGTTGATTTGCTCTTAGAGGTGTATGTACAAGGATATTTGAAGGGCTATGTACAGTCGCCATCATATCGGAACGGCTAAGGTACTCGAAAATACCTGAAAGTGCACTTTATCGCCTTGACGATAGAGGCGCTGTTCAGATATTTGTGACCACCTTGGCCGCTCCGATATATCTGATGGCGACTGTACCTATGAAACCTATGTATTTTATAAGTTTGTTGTGGAAAAGTATACCTACACATTAGTGACGGAATGTTTAGAAAACTTGATACCTATTTTTAACCAGTTGAGTAATTTAATCAGAATATTTTTGATGCGTCATCTTTGCTACATAAGTAGCCTTTGCCTATGCTTGCGACTCATATGTGTCCAAATAAAATTTATGTACCTACCTATACAATATAGGTACATATGCTTAAAAATCATAGCCAACCTTTGGGAGTCGGATAAAACCCCTTTATTCATAAACGTCTTATAAGCCTCATTTACTTAATTTATTATCTGTTTCCAACAAATAACACAACTGTCAAAGTGACAGATAAAGAGAAACGGTTTTTAGTTAAATGCGGCTTGTAAGACGTTTATGAATAAGGTTCGTCTGAAATGAAAAGTGCAGGCTGAAGTGGATCCACAAGCGTTGAAAGTACCTTTTGTGTCCGTCGTGGTCAGCCGAGGCCGAGGCCGGCTGCATTATTTAGTGTTCTTTAGCTGGAGTTCGTTCACGGCTCGCGGAAGGGTATTCTCGGCACACGTGCAGGTTGGCAGTATAAGAAGGGGGTGTGGTGTTCAAATGACCCGCTTACGCTCTTATTCTCATATGGCCTCTAAAATGGGCGCAATTTTGATAGAAAGCTCGCGCGGCATGGAACACCCACCAGTATTTAATGTCGAAATCTATGATAAAAGAATAAGTATTATTAAAGAAAATAGGCAAGCATTTGACCACAATCTTACTTGATGATAAAGTGACGATGAGTCCGTGGATGGAGCATGCTTACCTAGAAAGTGTCTCTTCACTCTTGATTTTAAAAGGTCTAAGTTATAATTCTAAGGCCGGGCACCCCACGGCAAGCCACGGCAAGGCACCATGTCGTCCCGTGGTTGCAGTAGGAGTCTGCTAAGGGAATATACCGGGAGATGGGCAGCAGCATCTTCCGAAAGCCTAAACAACAATAAACAAAAAAACTGCGCGCGCCAACGCTTGCGCGTATGGCAATACCCCCCCTTTAAGGGGAGGCCTATGTTCAGCAGTGGACGTCTTATGGCTGAGATGATGATGATGATGATGATGAAGTTATAGTTGGCAGGGAATGAGCATGCGGAACCCCTTAATTCATGGTCATTGTTCATTCATGTCAAACAAAATACGCACTTGCTTCGCTCTTACGGCACTATCTCGAAGAATTCCCGCCGTGAATATACAAGCATTTTTGTAAGCTTGCCCTGTGTTGCTAATGCTTAGAAAGCATTTGCTTCACGTAAACCATTATAAGAGTGGTCCTATTATGGTAGACGTGTAGTTTGCCTTTGTAGAAGGTGACCGCTTTGTCAAATACTAGTGCTTGCACCAATTTTAACATCCCAGGGTTCCCAGGCCATCTTTGCACGGCTTGTCCAGTGTAGATATTAGCAAGTTTAAAAGTTCCCTAGTAAAAAACTTGCTTATTCATAAACGTCCCTTAGGCCTCAATTAGTTAATTTATCTTTTCTCTGTTTCCAACAAACACAACTGTCAAAGTGACAGAGGTCCGAACATAAATTAAGTAATTAAGACCTAAGAGACGTTTATGAATAAGAGGGTTAATATGTAACAGTATAATAACAGGGCCTTAAATAAAATTGTATCTAGTATGCAGTCTCTATTGCCAAACTCTACTATTAATCCTAAAACGCATATTGATACTGCTAAGGATGTAGAGAGGGTTTTGTTAAAAACTATGGTCTTTAATTTGCTCCAGCTCGAGCGAGGGGCATAACGACTGGTATCAGAATAAGATCAATTTAAGACCAATTTTATACGCTGATATCTTTTTTTCTGGATATATTTTTACTACTTTTGTATGCACTAAGTTTACTTCGAATAAAACTTTTGATTTGATTTGATATGTCCTGGTCTTACCGAAGCGGTATCTCGGCGGGCGTCGTGCACACCAGCCCCTGCGTTTCGGCCATAATTACACAGCTCATGGTTCCCTGGCTTTTAATTAAAGCCCAAGTCTTGTTTATTAACTTTTTTCCCGGACTTATGCGAGCTTTTTTCGGACGAAAAAAAGAATTAAAGAAATTAAAATGTTTCGTTGTTCAGAGCTGGGCTGATAGTTTTATAAAGGAGTCGGGATTAAACAAGGGCTTTTACAAGTACGGTAAATACAAATCGTTTGTTTACTTGAACATGTTTGTCTCGTTGCTTGTTCTTTTATTTGTGAGCTCTTTCTTGCCTTTTTTTTATTTAACAGATCTTATCTCAGATAAAGTTTTCACTTACTTTATTAGAGGACTTTTCAAGGAGAAACGTTTTTAAAAAGACAGAAATCGTTTTACATTTACATACATAACTATTTGTTATAAACAATTATTACACGCATGAGGTCAGTGCCCTTATTTATAAAGCTACAATTGACAATTTACAAGCGGTAGTCTCTTTCTAATACATAGGGTTAGAAAGAGGCTTCCGCTTGTAAATTGTCACTAGTAGCTTTATTAAAGAGGCCCCAGGTGGGGCATTTGTAACCGTGTGGCTAATGCAACTGTTTTGAAATTCTACACTGATATCCGTTGCACTAAACTGTGACTTGTTTTCATGCCTAGCAAAGGACGTGAACTCTAATATTCTTTTCATCCATTTCCAACGAGTTATTTTACTGAAATTTGTACCTTTTACTCAAGTAAACACTTCTTTTCATTTCGAATAACGAGCGACTTTATAACGACCATGTCTACAATTTTTCAAATATTTCTGTTATTTTTGTATTGGCAACCACCTAAGTAGCACTGTATACCATAACCCTTAAAAATAGCAGAACACATGTAAAAATACCATTAGGGGTGCCGAATTTTTTTTTGGCATTCTTTAATGAATTGAGATTTTTTTTCCTCGAGTAGTCATGAGCAAGTTCATCTTCTAATGCCAGCTTATCGTTGAATTTGGGGACACGTTGTATATCCCCCTCCCCCCCATATTCTTCCGCCCTTATTTATCTTAAATCCAAGTTACTAGTTTTAGCTCTTTTTCAACACTAAATTATGAATTGTAATATCAAATGAACAAAGTACCGTGTGTCTGGCTGTCTGCTACGCTAACTTATATTTTTAAACAACTAAGGAATATATCATCAATAGAAATAAAAAACCGGCCAGGTGCGAGTCGAACATTTCCACAGACGGCCAGACGGTGACAGACGGAGAGACAGACACACGGACGGACAGCGATATCTCAGTAATAGGGTCCCATTTCTACTCTTGTAAGGCACCCTAAAAGCGCTTAAGTTAGAATTAAGTACGTTAAATTTAAAACGTAACAAGATAACCTTTAAAGTGAATTACCTTTTAATTTAAGATAAACCTGATTTATCGTTTGTCGGCGACATTATTTACAAATTTCAACGGTTAAAATCCAGCTCAGGTGGACTGGGTCTTTTTTGAGGCGGTTAAAATACTAGGCCTATTAATTCTTATTCTCGCTGGGTTGTTTATCGCGGCAGTTTGCGGGCCGTCGCTGCCTCGTGGGAAATTAGCAGAGCGCGGAGCTTGCTCTAGAAAGCACCCAATTTTTAAGTTTTTAAACTGCGGACGAATGGCGGTTGGAAGCGCTTAATGGCGGGAAAAGTTGAGCTCTAGTTGTGTTAGGTGTTAATAAACTAAAATTGATGTCATATGTGTGCAACTTCAACGATTCAGACTGTTTACTAGTTGTACCTAAGCTTCTATGTAACATTAAATTTAAAAACTTTTAAAAATCTCACATGGAAAAATAGCCAAGAATACCAACGCAAAAATATAATAATTAAAAATATTTACTTACGTTTAAACAATAGTTTAAACGTAAGTAAATATTTTCTTGGACTAATTTTATATCTTTAGCCAAAAATACATTTTACTTAAATAAAGACTTTTTACTTGAAAAAAGATCACTTTCTAGGCAAATTGTTTTCGTTATATACAAAACAATATTGTTTTGATGAAGAGGTTTTCAATGAAGATACTTTTTTCCGTGCATATAACGCTACCAAAACATAGCAGGTTGTTTTAGGATTCCGTATTCGACAGGGAGGAGGGGGGGGGGGAGTACGGAACCCTCGCACTGGGCTGATTTTTATACCTAAGTAGTTACTTATTTTGCCCTAAATAAAATGTTTTCCTTCGGTAAAGATGTGTGTAAATAAACTTCGTAAACGCACCAATTAAGGTGTTTGGTATCAAAATATCGTGGAGAAGACCCTCCGCTGTCCCTTGTATTCAAAAAGACACAAGTACCATAGCTTTTCCTACTAAAATCGCCATTTCGTATTCAAGTTACTTCTCTTTGATACAACCGCAAGGGTCCACTTTGACGTCGACGAAATATACCAAATAAATAAAATTACTGAAAATTAAACAGAAGGATTTTGATGTAGGTACGAGCAGAAATTTATTTACTAGGTAAATTAACCAACAAAATTTGCGATCCACCAGTTATTTATCAGTATCCCGAAACCCAAAATGCGCAGAACGGAAAGCTTGATACCTATATTCAAGAAAACCTAAAGATATACTCATAATGACACCGTAAACTAAGCATAAGCACTAAAGTTTTAAGATAATAGTCTGCGCTAGCTTAACTAGGTACTAAAAACGTCAAATCAACTAGTGATGTGAAACTCTGCTAGTGCCACACCATGAACCGTAAGGTGGATTAAATATTAGTATTATAAATACAACTTAAAACGCTAAACGTATATTGTTAATTTCTTGACATTGTGGCACTTTGGCAAGGGCCATATTTATGGATCAATGGAGTGAGTTTTTGCCCGTTTTAATCCGAGTACCCAACTTGTCGCGTACCCTACCTCTCTCTGCCCTCCTTCAGCTCCCTAAGTGCCCTAACTTTTATTACACCTCTCAATCTGACAGATTCTGCCCCAGAAATCGTAGTGTCTGCTTGATTAGCTTCCATAATATTGCCTTTGTTGGTTCGGTCACGTATCTCGCAGGCCACCAGACTACATAGGAAACGTATCTTGGCCTAGCCCTCGACGGTCCTCGACTCAGTCGCAGAAGGCCAAAGAAGCGATGGCAGTATAGCGTGAAGGCTGAGCGAAAACGGGCTCGTAAAAGAAGATGCCCAGGACCATGTTAACTAGAGAAAAGCTATCAAGAAAGTGGACCCTGGGAATCGCCAGAAGACTATATATTGCAATATCTTGTGAACAGATAAATCATTTCTCCATTCAGCAGTTTTGGACGACTGCGGAAAGCCTGCAACTTAAAAAATCCTCAAAAATACTATCTTGTAAGGCACCCGAAACAATCCAGGGCCCGCATAAATCGAGGAGCCATTCAATAAACATTGGGAACAGCGCTTTATCGCCGCGGGTAAAAAAAGACGGCCAAGTTGGGAGGATAGTGGCTGGTTGCTGGTTCTGTAGACTTTTTTATATATTCTAACTAGCGACCCGCCCCGGCTTCGCACGGGTGCAATTATACATACATATAAACCTTCCTCATGAATAACTCTATCTATAAAAAAATTGTATCAAAATCCGTTGCGTAGTTTTAAAGATCTAAACATACATACAGACAGACAGCAGGAAGCGACTTTGTTTTATACTACACTAGGGACCCGCCCCGGCTTCGCACGGGTGCAATCATACATACAAACCTTCCTCTTGAATCACTGTATCTATTAAAAAAAACCGCATCAAAATCCTTTGCGTAGTTTTAAAGATCTAAGCATACATAGGGACAGACATCAGGAAGCGACATTGTTTTATACTATGTAGTGATATGTAGCTTTGATTATTAAACCAACCGGATGCGAGACGCGCTCTCATTTCTATCGGAAAAAGTCTGCCGTTTTTTGCGGGGGAGGGGAACGTCAAATGTATGCGAAATGTCAAAATAGCCACGTCAAATAAACGTCAGTCCATACAATGAGTATGACCACTGGTCATACATTTTCGGCAGAGGGGAACGCCTGTCAATGGCCACTCCGAAGCTATGTAGTGATTAGCCAGCTCATACTCGTATTAGCGTGCGTAGCGCTTTAACTAAGTGTTACCCTAAACTAGTCATGTATAACTTCACAAATTCGCTTAGGGAATACTTGTTCTCAAACATAGTCCTCCGCATCTCCGTACAAAGACGCCATGCTTTCATTTTATCTATACTATGGCTGCAACATTCAACTTTCCTTTTACATATTCTTCCCGAGCCCACCATTGAGATCCACATAGATGACACAGGCCTTATGACTTTTTTTTTTGGACTTGCGGCCATCTTATCGAGCAAGGTGGTTTGGTTTTGTGATTAACTTCTTATTTTTTGTTCATTTTCGTGATTCAGTGTGTAATATATAGCTTATTCTGCAGTGATTTAACGAACTAGTGTGCAACTAATGAAGAATTAATCTCAAAACAAGTGTAACCCCTGTTTGAGTTAGATATCCGTTAGTCCACGTGCTGTTTGTAGGGAGTAGCTATCTCCTTATAAAAAGCCTAACCTCACCGTACAACGTCCAGCTCTTGGAGCGAAATTTTAACTAATTAACCGTACACTTGTCGTCTCTACTTCGACATTGGCAAAATTGTCCCAATATTGTGGACAGAATGCCATTTATTTTAAAAATTGAATTGACTTTTTTTTGGGAGCATGACCTGGTTCAATTTTTCTGCTTTTTCTGCTCCTGACTGTAGATCCAATTGTACGAGTATAGGTACTGCATTGTGTACGTTAATTAGTGTTGCTTTCAAGAAAAAACTTTTATATTGTCACAGTTCGCTACGGAACCCTAGCCGGGCCTTGTCCTTTATTCAATTCATTATAAGCGGGCGCAGTAAAGTGGAGTATTTACGTTAACGTACATCCGGTAGTTTTACGAGGCATTCGACGTAAACGACAGCCCTCTGCCTGACTCTACCTTGCTTGGCCGGGTATTAATGTCTTGAAGAAAAACCTTTTTCACCGCTACTATTCGAATAAGGGTAATTTGTTTCCCATTTACAGGGAGCAAAAGTGACTTTTGATACCTCTGCGATTTGTTGCACATTTACAGGGATCAAAAGTGACTTTTGATCCCTCTGTCATTTGTTGCCCATTTACAGGGAGCAAAAGTGACTTTTGATCCCTTTGCGTTTTTTATTTAATTTTCCTTGTCTTTGGAACCGATTAAAATGAGACAACATTATATAACTTCTCTTTCTAGCAGATAGCTAGTTTAGTACCTTTGTTTTCGTTTTTCTCATAGAAGGAGTGAAAAGTAGCTCGCTACTCTCGGGATTCTATTCTGGGATCCTTCACTTCGTTCGGGATTCAACAGGTTACCCTCGACCGAAATATGTCATTTTGCTCCCATGTAATACAATCTACTATTTTATGCCAGTTTGGCTATGACATTTGGGTAACGGTATAAATTATGGATATGCCTAAGCCCGCGATATCGATTAAACTGTTCAAAAAAGTTACATTAATGCAAAACCTCTTGCTGCTTTGTATTTTTCGTAGATAATAAATAATATTTACACATATCATAATATTTTTTATGTTAAACCAATTCATTCAACAGTAAAAATATTTATTTAACAATTATGACCCATAAGCAATTGATTTTATCTGAAAAGGTAATAAACTTTATTTTCTATACCTAGACATGAGGCCCAAAATCCCACGCCATATCCATACTAGCATAATGATTAAAGTCATTCGCGCCGAGTGACATCCAAAACGCCTACCACTGGTAGAGTTTGTCCGGAAAGAAAAAGGTCATGGTTTATATGGGAGCTTATATTCTACAACACTATTATTTCCGTACAAACTCTAATGAGTAATCACTAGTTTGCAAAGCCCTATGGCTGTTAGCTACCTATGTACATGGACGTTGATATAAAAAAAAACAAGAAGTAGAACGAGGAATGGCCCGGCTCCAACGCAATAAGACGCCACGACTTAAGGCACTGACTACAGAATATATTCATTAAACCTAAGCAAATGGCGTACCTCTGTATTATTTAACAACCTGCACCCATATATCTCTAATGACAGAACAATCCCTCTTGGTATTGTGGGGTTAAGAGGATAACTGAGGTGGTACAGGGTACGTGCGTAAACTGAAGAGGGCAACATATTGATATCATGATCAGATATGACACAGTAATGAGAGCAACGAAACCCGTCTAGTAAGATTGCTGATCCTTATTGCTAGATCCGGGGATGTGGCAGCTTTAAATGCGTGGAGGTCAGAGTTACAGACTAGCAAAATGTTTGAATCGGATAATAGTCCTATCAATAAAATAGGTGAAAACTTCCGAAGTTGTCTTAGTTGTCAGGGCCTATATTTTCACATTAGAACAAAAAACATTGCATATTATTTCGGAAACAAAAACAGTAGGAAACAAACTATGAATTATATTTTTCATTGATAAATTGGACATTAGGAAGCTGAAGTGGCAATGGGCAGGCCACATTGCACGCAGAGCAGATGGCCGATGGGGTCGAAAAGTGCTCGAGTGGAGACCACGGACTAGCAAGCGCAGCGTAGGACGTCCACTCACAAGATGGACAGACGACCTTATAAAGGTCGCCGGAAGACGCTGGATGCAAGTCGCTTCCGACCGATACTTGTGGAGGTCCAAAGGGGAGGCCTATGTTCAGCAGGGGACGTCTTATGGCTGAGATGATGATGATGAATTGGACATGCAATTCTGAACCCGATAGTACGTGGCAAAGGGAACCCCCATGAGGCGGGTTTTCTTCATATAAAAGTATTCCGCTGGCTCTTTCACCGTTTGCAAATTCAGTGCAAAGTTAACTTGGTCGGACTCCACATCTAGGAAACCTAGTTTACCGTAGAATGTAATAGTTAAGTTAGTATTTGAACCCCAGATAGAGCAAATACAATTTAACTAAGCAATCGTAGGCAATAACCGACGAGCACGAGTATAATAGCAATTGCCTCATTAATATGTCTTTCCAAGTTTAGCAGTTAGTCGGCAAGCAATGCGGGGACCGAGTTATGAGAGGTAGCGGAATGGGGTTGGCCGGTGAAAACTTTTGCAGAGGGCGCTGTTCCTGATTCCATACAATAAGAGAAAGCGATACAAACAATGATAGAAAGAAACAGACGATGAATGATACCTAACTTGTATGCAGGCATAAAGCTTTTCTTAGGCAAAAACCTTCCCTATGGCGTTAATCTACATCATTTTAATTTTAGTGTATTCCAAAAACGGATGGATTTCAATTTCGGAGCAATTCGATACAAAAAATTGAGTCATTTTCGCGAAAATAAATAAAAACTACTTCGCGCCATACAAATTTAGCTTTTCTAGAGACCAATTTTGAAGATGTCACTTTGACAGTTGCCAACCCCATTGACATCTGTCGTATCATTTTAACGGCCTCCTAGCCTAGTTGGTAGTGACTGTGCCTATGAAGAAGCAGGTCCCGGGTTTGATTCCTGGTCAGGGCATTTATTTTTGGGTTTATCACAAATATTTGTTCCTGAGTTATGGATGTTTTCTATGTATTTGAGTATTTATCTATATCTATCTATTCACATATCGTCGCCTAGTACCCACAATACAAGCCTTATTGAGCTTACTGTGGGACTAGGTTGATTTGTGTAAGATCGTCCCAATATTTATTTATCTATATTCACATCGTGTTCGCTGTCTGAGACGCCACAAGTGCTTGCTGGAAGTTATGTCATTAAGTTCTACATATACAGTGTGTGGCCTGTAACACGAGCAAAAAATTTAAGCGCCAAGTGACAAGCAAAACCCAATAATTACAAAAAAATAATTAAACGAAAATCAACCTTGTTATGTTTCCAGTATGGTTCATTATGGCTATGAAGTGGTGGTAGTAATTTGTTTTAACTGTATGTGCTGTTTATTTTCCCCAAAGAAAATAAAAAATAAAATAAAATAGTTATTCAAATACAACATAATCACGTATTTTTAACAAACGGGCCATAATTAGTTGCAGAGTCATGGTTATGCCGCCAGGTAATGGTGCTCGTAGGTAGGGTGACCAGATGTCCCGTATTTTACGGGTTGTCCCGTATTTCAGGTACGAATTTTTCACTGTCCCGTAATTTGGCGAAACCAATACGGGACAGTCTGGACAGTACATTGCCCCCTGTCCTGTATTTTAACCTCGAATCCCGTATTTTCAACGCATTGTCCCGTAAAACCGGAAATCAGATCTGGTCACCCTACTCGAGGTTAAAAAGATTTTTCGTACCCGCTTCCTCTCATGCATTAAGGCAAGTTCCTAATGGAAATGCACACTTGCGCCCGCTCGTAACTCGCCGAACGCTACAGCGCGAATTATATCTACATTCCCATTAGAGACGTCACGCTCTCGTAGCGAAACGAAACACTACATGCAGTCTATGTGTATACGAGGTCTATGGTCGATTCATGTTGTACTTACAAATATAAAAGTAAGACAGCGCGAATTATATCTACATTCCCATTAGAGACGTCACGCTCTCGTAGCGAAACGAAACACTACATGCAGTCTATGTGTATACGAGGTCTATGGTCGATTCATGTTGTACTTACAAATATAAAAGTAAGACAGCGCGAATTATATCTACATTCCTATTACAGACGTCACGCTCTCGTAGCGAAACGAAACACTACATGCAGTCTATGTGTATACGAGGTCTATGGTCGATTCATGTTGTACTTACAAATATAAAAGTAAGACAGCGCGAATTATATCTACATTCCCATTACAGACGTCACGCTCTCGTAGCGAAACGAAACACTACATGCAGTCTATGTGTATACGAGGTCTATGGTTGATTCATGTTGTACTTACAAATATAAAAGTAAGACAGCGCGAATTATATCTACATTCCCATTAGAGACGTCACGCTCTCGTAGCGAAACGAAACACTACATGCAGTCTATATGTATACGAGGTCTATGGTTGATTCATGTTGTACTTACAAATATAAAAGTAAGACAGCGCGAATTATATCTACATTCCCATTACAGACGTCACGCTCTCGTAGCGAAACGAAACACTACATGCAGTCTATGTGTATACGAGGTCTATGGTTGATTCATGTTGTACTTACAAATATAAAAGTAAGACAGCGCGAATTATATCTACATTCCCATTACAGACGTCACGCTCTCGTAGCGAAACGAAACACTACATGCAGTCTATGTGTATACGAGGTCTATGGTTGATTCATGTTTTACCAGGGGGGTACAACTCAAAGTAAATCTGTCAAAAAATTTGAGTTTGACACGACGTATCCGATACGTTTGCATAAGTGCGAAAAAGAACTTGTCATGCGTTAAGAAGGGACAACATGATTCGTGACGTTACGTAACATTACAGAGGTCTCTCTGTATTATACTATTATTTACTCTGTGGTTTTACTTAAGTATAAATATAAAGACAGCGCGAATAGGGAATATTACGCAAAACTCTGCGTAGGGGGCGGCACTAGCACAAACATAGGGCCTACCGCGAAACACGAAAATAAAAATTTCGTTACCTGGTTCTCTGTCACTCTTACATATTCGAGCGATAGAGAGGCAGATGTCAAAATTTCGATTCTCTCGTTTCACGATAGGCCCTCTGTAAACAAACCGCCTTGGTGCACAAATGACATATTTATTCGTTATAAATTATATATGAAAACTTGTAAAAAAACTGTTTAAGGCCTAGTATGTAGTGCTAGTGCTGCACATTAGAGACGTCTCGCTCTCGTAGCGAAACGAAACACTACATGCAGTCTATGTGTATAAGAGGCAAGGACCGGAATTCTTCATAGCAAAAATCAAACTGTCAGAGGGATTGACCATGATGTTTTATCGACTTATCGATAAATATTTGTCACTTACTGAAACAAAGCTAAAGTACCTAATGAAATCAGGCTTTTGGATATACACACAACCAATTTGAATATCGTTTTTCTTTTAGGATTAACCATTTTAGTAACACGGCACGGGAATCAATTATGAAAACTCAAGTGACGTATGAGACATTGACGTAATTTATTTTAATATGGAGATGCAAGTTGCTTATCCCAGAGGTCAAATGTTACAGAATAATCTTTTAAGATGGCAATGAATACCTAATGCGATATTATTCCGTAACATCGATATGTCGATAAAACATCATGGTCAATCCCTCTGACAGTTTGATTTTTGCTATGAAGAATTCCGGTCCTTGATAAGAGGTATATGGTAAATTCATATTTTAGCATCGATATTAGTGCAATAGCACAGATATTTGTGCCTGGGTCATGAATCTTTTCTTGGGTATTTAAATATTTGTGTCGTTGTACGGACAAAGGGACCACTTTGTCGATATGCAGTTACTAGTACTTTCTAAAACTACGCAATATGCACTATCTATTAGTGAAAAGTGTCCTTATAAATCGACAAAGTGGTCCCTTGCACTAAACTCGTCCACATATATTAATCTACCTCTCTATGTATAATTTATACGTGCCTAGTTTCTATACCAAGAGTATTACTAGGATTATTTACCGTAGAACAAGTCTGATTGTCCCATAATTACGACTTATCTACACTAAAAGCCTATTCCAGGCCTCTCCGCTAAATTCAAAATGTTAATCAACTTATTTTCCCCCCTCATAATGATAATGATAAAATATATTTATACTTCAACACCAACAGGCCCCTGTCATCATTATTCCCGGGATGATGAAACCCATTATTCCCAAAATAATGATAAGGAAACTCATCTCTGCTACGACGTTGGGCTACGAGCGCTACGGAGCTACGAGGTCTACGGTTATTGTAGCCTTTGGTACAGTCAGAAAGGTAAGTAGCGAACGAAGTATATGAAAGTGACTGTACAAGCTTTTATTTACTTTTGCCTGTACAGTAGTCGTTGTCCGTTAGATTTGACCCTAATATGGTCGGGTTTCTATCCACGACCGGACTATAATATTGTTTACGTCACTCTGGGCGGTAAGTGAGATTTGCCGCCCACGTGCGTAGCGGCAAATCTCACTTCACACCCAGGAGAAGACGTAAAATTGTGTACGCACCACGGGCGGTAATAAAGAAGGCCTCAGATCGCTTGTTTATGGCCCTTACCTTCGGTTCGGGCCACAAATGCCCGCAATCTGAGCCGTTCTTTATTTTATCGCCTAGACCTACCTAGACGTAATGTACTAATAATATTGTATAATATTGTATTGTATTGACATGTAATATTTAAAATATTATAAATAAATGACTATGACTATGACTATGAAATCCATTTCAGTATCGTTAACGATCGTAAAATATGCAACCATAAAAGCTCCATCGAAAAGTCAGCGCTAGTAGTTCCAACTACAAAGGCTCAATTCAAGCAGTCGAAGAGTAGAAAAAAATAGAATACGCACCTGCTTTATACATGTACATACGTTTAAGGGAGTTGTTGCCATTTATTTACTATCGATCAAGCCGCAGGGTAACTAGACAAAGAAAACTGTCTCCCAACAAGCTCACAACATTCTATTTATTTACTCTCCTTGTGAATAAAATATCAATTGTTATTCCGTTATAGACTTTTCCTTTATCCGTATTTATTCACAATTTCATAGTTCCTCGTCTCAGAACTGAATAACAAAGGAGTGTTTTTATTTTTTTATTCGGATCCGAGATATCGGCAGATGATCTCGGCAGATAAGATAAATGCAGACAGGGCTGGCGATAGGCTCTCATTTGAAGATTTTTGTTTACAAGTAAATAGAGTTCTTGGGGCTTTTTTTTAATTTATTTATGAATGTAAACTTACGCTACACATTTTACAGTAAACCTCGCCAAACTGTGACGTTTGATGGCGAGATGCGCTCATTGTTTTAAACAAAAAAAATATACAAAGCAACCTTATCTAACTTAACCTATCTAATACTTATTTACTAATATTCTAAATTAAAACTTTCCCTGTTCAAGTTTGTTTTGTGGGTTTACTCAAAATTACAAGCACTTTCGATTCTAATACGAAGACAACGTGTCATTAAATATTTGTAAGAACTTCCATTTCGTTACCACAATATTTTTTTCTAAATAAAAAAGTGAGCTGGATCAATTTAAATAAACTGGCGCAATTTTACAAAAACCAAATTAAACATAATTTTTTGACTGAAACTGCTATAATAAATAAAAACTGGTCTATTTTATTTATATAACAACTTGGTCAACAGACTAAAAAGGCAGTCTTTCAACCCGAATTTCATAGGTTAATTCAGAAGGAAAAAACGTCCTCATTTAATTTCATATTTTCTGAACACGTTTGGAAAATGAGGAACCGAGAATTTTTTACGAATTTTTTTTAGTACCTAACTCAATTTTGTGACCCCGGACAACAAAACCCGGAACCCACGTATACACAGCGACCAATAATTGTACCTTGTAATTAGGGTCCCATATCGTTCATAAAACTAAAACTTACTGCACACATTAGTTCAAACATAAGTAATTATAAAAACTAAAAGCTAACAATTAAAAAATAAACTTAAGAATAAACTATAAGTAAAAAATTTGCCCCAAATCGCCGTCGATTGGCAGCGTGCCCAGAAGGCTGGCAGCATTGCCCCGTTGAATTGCAATGCTGATCCGTTGTGCTAGATATGACCCAGCCTTCTGGTCACGCGTCAATTCAACTAGCCTACGGCTACACTCTCTGAAGACCCTGTGAGCGCTTTCTCCCCAGGGTCCCAGTGTCTCAACCCCAAACGGCTCAAATATCCAACCACTGTTTATGGTTGCATATTTGCGCCGCTTGAGGAGCTCAGCCGAATTGGCAGCCGAGCCAGCCTTTACTGCGGTGCCATGAAGATGGGACAGCGCCAGGGTATCGGAACACATCGCGTCCCAAACCAGCGGCCGTCCCATTCTCCATGGCTCGAAAAACTAAAACTATTTCGAGCTTAAAAACCCCACGTCCACAATAAATAAAGCTAGCTTGGCAACCCTAACTGCAAGACTCATATTTTGCGGCTATCCGCGTTAAAATGCAGCTGAATTGTATCCCTTATTTATATCGATAGTGCAGCGCCGGAAAAAATATGGCTACTCGGCTAGTTCAGAGTCATGTAACTTGTCGGCTAGTTTAAAAAAGCTAAAAAGTTAGGAAGCCTCAGTTGTAAGTGATAGAGAGCTATGGTAAAATATGCCTTATTTTTATTTTTAGGGTTTCGTCATTAATTTATTATACTATTATGTATCAGCATTGCGATACAACGAGGAAATGCCGCCAGCATCCTTGGTACAATGCCGCAAGGGCCTAGTTTAGATTTGAGCTAGTTATTAATTTAGTTTAGTATTTGTAGTGTAGTACCTCTGTATATTTAGTTATGTAAATAAATGTTTTATGTCATTATGTATTTGACTAGATGGGCCATCTATTTCGAATAGATTTTGTGCGCCATGTTTGGCTTGGCGGTTGACAGCTGTAACAGAATTAACAGGTTGCCAAGCGGACCCCAGGCTCAATAGAGCAAAAAGCTGGGACAAACGCTAGGAGGAAGAAGAACACCATAAATGTAATTGTAACTGTCAAAAAAATTTTTTTTACCAAATATCAACGTTGCACGATCAATCGATACCGTCACGTGCTACAACTTTGCCTGCGTTGCGCAACTTTGCCTGGCTTGAAAAACATGGTTTTCTTCATTTCATGGCCGCCTTTTTCCCATCTCAGGAATAACATACAAAAAACCATGTTTTGGTAAAGAAAACCATGTTTTTCAAGCCAGGCAAAGTTGTGCATCGTAAGAAAGCTGTAGCACGACGGTAGGTCTATATAAGGTAAGGTAAATTTTGAGAGTTGATGGATGATAGGCTATACAGCACTTGGTTATGTAATGTTGTTATTATTACACTTTTAATATATTTCGTTTCTCGGCGCATTTGTGTACTTTGGAATGCCGAGTATATTGTTGTTGATAAATAAATTAAATTAAATAAAAAATATAAATAACATTGAACATTTTGAACATTTTTGATTTAGTGAATATTTTCAGAAAAAATAACCCCTACGTCTAAAAAATTGTGTGGAGTACAACGCTATACTCCAGACGTAGTTACTCTCCTAAATTGCTTTCGAATGAGGCCTCGAGTAGGTAGGTATTTTTGTTATCAGATACCCAATTTAACATATCACCTAACGCAAGGCATCATCGTACGTATATTTTCAATTAGGCGAATAATGTGTCGGTTGGATCCAGGCACAAATCCTTGGGCGACATCCACGGGCGTGCACCGCACGCTAGAAATGCAGCCACTAAACCAACTCTGCTCATTCATACATATATGGCGTAGGAGCATTCCAGGGATGTTGCAGAGCTCCGGTTCCGGTAAGTCGGAACTTCCGATTGGTTTTAAACAACGCTTCGGTTCTGGTTCTGTTGCTTTCAGAACAGATGTTATATCGGATGTCATTAGCAGCGCAGCGGGGAGAAATGAGCGTCGTACGTCAAAAACAAACAGGTTTATTTGCTCATGTCCCGCGAAATGAATGAATGAAAACTTCGACTGGGCAGTACACATTTCGTCGAAAATCTTTCAATTACATTTCCCAAACAACTTATCGCATAACGTTTAGTTAGCGTACCAACGTTTACCAATTTAATGTTTCGCATAGTTTTATTTGGCCGAATGGCATAGGTTAGGTTAGGTTAGTATGCCCATGTATGCCTAATAAAACTATGCGATAAACAAACAGTTATGTGAAACGATATTATGTCATCTGATGATTGTGCCAAATTAAACTATGGGAAAAATAGTTTGGGAACTGATAATTTTCAATACAATTTTAGGCTAGATATTAGAAAGCCCTATCAAAGCAGGTCCTTATCAATAATTGTGGTATAAAATGCCATATCCACCTAGCTACACGTCCAGCGGCAGCGGTCGGACGCCCTTGCCATAAATTTGGGAGCCGCACACCGGCGGCGGCGCCCGGAATTAGTACGTCGCGATATTGTCTGTTCATCATGTGGCCCGTAGGCACATTTCTATTTTATATATAAGGTGGCCAAAAAAATCTGAATTCCCGTTGGTTGTAAGGGATGTTTTACGGACCTTACAGCTTACAGCCAACGGGAATTCAATTCTATTTTAACCACCTTGTATAAGTCTGAAAAACTATAGATCATGTCAGGGTACGTGGTGATATCGAGGAAGTGGTAAGGGCTAAGACACACCGCATGCATATGTAACACAGCTCCGGGACGGGACGATTTGTAGAAACTGCAGCCAGACTCCAATTTTGTGAAACGTTTAGTGCATTTCGCTTAGTAAAATAAATAAAAAAAGCTAACAGGAACCCTATTCTTTTAGACATGCTCAGTTGTGGTATGTAGATATCCATACGAGATCACTCACATGTGTTTAATATAATGTTTTAAAGTAGTATCATTGTCATTACCGACTGTCCGCGCGATTAGCACGATTGCAGCTTTCGGTTGTCGAATTGAGTCCTATTTAAAGTAGGTAATTGTAAACTGTAATGCAAAAACGTGGTTTCCAAAAAATCTAATCTAGGACCCACCAAAATACGTCCACAAAACTATTATTAAAAGCCACTTTTTCAAGTTCAAAGAATATTTAACATGCAAACGAAGCCAGTCTCGGAAGTTGGCAACTTCCCCGCGGCGAATCGTAACTTTACCGATGTTTGCAATCGAATCGGTGAGTGCCGAGAAAAAGTAAAATTAAAAAGTTAGTGCGCGGGTGAATTTTCATGATTGTTTGTTTGGTGTCTGGTCGGGTTTTAAAGAATTTAAGAGTGCAAGTTTAAGAGAATCGGTAAGAGATTTTTGATGCTGTTTGTTGAGTAATCGCTGACTACTTTAAGTTTTGGTTATCTTTTAGAAAGCCACTGATATCACTGGTACATTAAAACTATGGGTTATGTTATAGATACTCTAACATTTTGATCACAAAAATACTTGGTACCCAGCAACTGATAATAAATATGTTGGTAACTACTACAGTCAAAAGAAAAGGTTCTAATATTATGTTATTAAACAAGTTCCTAATATTGTATAAGTTATACTTACTTAGTTGTAAGCTTTACTTATTAGCTTTGCTGTGTACACATTGCTGTGCCCTTACAGGGTTCGTATTACTGTATTGTAATATGTTTGCAATAAACGTTTTTTGAATTTGAGTCACCCGCAATAGTATCTTCGTACACGAAGGCCGCAAAAATATGTGACATGCTCTTATTTATAGGGTCATAGGAGCGTGTCACATATTTTTGCGGCCTTCGTGTAGGAAGATACTATTGCTGGTGACTATATATTTATTTCATAACCTAGGAATGAATTCGGTTATCTTTTTATACATTTTTATTTAGCTTCACTCCGTATATTAGTAGGTGTCGTTTTTGTTGATTCAAATTCTGTAATAAATATTTTCAACAACTTCCCGATGTCTGATTGAATTGAGCCGAAATTTTACCGTTCAAATGCAATATTAAACTGACACAAAGCTACTCTGATGGTGCAGTCCGTTGATCTAGCAGCTAGCTAGTGGCGGCGCGTCCATAGAATACAATTCCTGTCGGCTTGTTTAATTTATAGGTATTTGAGCAGTTTTCTTACAGGTCATGAAGAAATTTTAAGCCAAATAAAGCCCCGGATAAGATTTTTTACCCACGGCCACTATGACTTACTACCTAGGTACGTACTCAAAGAATAAATGAAACCATACCGAGTCAGAGCTCATTAAAAAGGTTTCAAGAAGCAATTAATAGACGTGCAAAGCAGAGGAAGTACAGTCAACAACAGAAGTAGCTAAGCTGGAGAGGTGTTCAAAATGAGCGTGACACGGCTTTATTATTATGAGAATAAGAGCGTGTCAAGATCATTTTGAACACCTCACCCGCATACCTACTTCTGCTGCTGACTGTAGAGCCAGCAATAAAAGTGTGAACCAAAAAATGTTTTTACAAAAAGCAAAAATATACGTACATAAATTGTATTTAGCTCCAGCGAACCTTTACATTACCGCCCTCTTAACCTGCGTCCTCATTTCCGGGCACATTCCATAACCCTCCCAGCATCCCATCCCGTCGGCTATTTAGCAATATTTACAGATCATTTGCCAGTTCCGCCATAGAGTAACGGCAGACAAGGCAGCTATTTTTTTTAGATAATCGTTGCTACCCTGTTTTCGGGAAAGCTGCGTTGTAGCGAAAGGTTCTTAGTCCTGCAAAAATGTAGGTCAGTTAAGATTTTTATCTAGTTGGCCCCTTTTTACGAATTATCCAAAAACAGCGAGCGAAAACCGCGTACGGATAAAGATAGCCGCCATTGTCACTTTATACACAACATGAACATGAACATGAACATAGGTACCACACCCAGCCAGGGACATGCCTGCTCCGGGCAAGCCGGCATACCGGGGGGCACAAATTTGTAAGGAGACACGCTCTGGGATGGGAGAGGACGAGTTACCACCGCAGCCGTAACCCACAATCGACCGGCTATGCAGCCTTAAGCCAATATAGGATTTGAGGAGAGATGGGTTAAGTTGAAGAGGGATGAGCGTTGATGAAGTGCTGCTAGCTGCTGTTGTTCATCGACGTTACTTGAGGTTACGTATTTTGTCTTTCTTATACTTATATTATGTGCTTGAAACTTAGTAGGTAGCTAGTAGCTAGAGTCCTAGATGATGGTATGGACCGGTATGTCAAATCCATTCTCTCTACTCTCTGATAAAAATCTCTAAAGGCTACAAATTGAGTGGCCAACCGAGCGGCGACGATCGGCGTTGTGACCTGCGACTAGTCCACGACTAACGCAAACGTATGGGAATTTGGGAATAGACTCAGTGAGCGCTGATATCCCTTGGAAGCTCGACGCAACACTGGTCGCGTCGCCGAGCGCGCCGGAAGGATACCTTTAATGTAACAACAATATGTAGCCACGACTCTATTAGGAAGGCGTAAAGTCTCGGATACATGTTTTTTTCACATTAAATGTACACTGAAAAAACCGGCCAAGAGCATGTCGGGCCATGCTCAGTGTAGGGTTCCGTAAACTGAGACCATTAATTCAAAAGGTCGTTTCTTACGGGAAATTTGGCGGCGCTTAAGTCATTTTTACTTACGTCCTTTCACTATGGGTTTTTGAATGATAACTCAAAAACGGCTCATTCGATTTATTTCAATATAGTTTTCATTGAAGGTACTCATTAGGCCTCAGTTTCATGAATTTTTCCAAAATTTTAGGACCCACGATTCAAAAGTTAGATGGGGGGGTGCCCTGTTTTAAACTTTCGGAGCTATTATTTCCGAAAGTATTAGTTTTACCCAAAAACTGTTTTAAAGGACCCTAATTCTTTTTAAAAGACCTATCCAACGATACCCCACACAACTTGGATGGAACGAAAAAAAAAATCACCCCCCACTTCACATGTACGGGAGGTACCCTAACAAAATATATATTTCGCGTTTTTATTCTACTGTTTTGTCGGCTTGGTTAATGCACATATTAAAACCAAATTTCAGCTTTCTAGTGCTAACGGTCGCTGAGCTAGACCGCGGACGGACGGACGGACGGACGGACATGGCGAAACTATAAGGGTTCCGTTTTTGCCATTTTGGCTACGGAACCCTAAAAAGGAACAAGCGTACTACTTCAGCTATTTCATTAATAACCAACATTCGTTAAGGAGTTAATAATGTTTATTTGCTTATATGTAACTCAAAGTTTACTTACAAAGCACAAAACATTTTGGTAAGGTTCTTAGTCTTAGCTTTGAAGTTATAATAATCCCAATCTGAATCAAGATAAATAACAAATTATGAGGTGTCTTTATTATTTCTTGTTTTTCGCGCTTTTCAATTCGCCCTTGCACAAGTGTGTAAGTAATACCATAGAGTAACTTATATAGTAGAGCAACACAGCCTAAGAACTTTTTGAAGCTCAAGTCAATTGCGGCCTCTGTCCGAAAGCCCCCTAAAGATACCGAAAATGTAAGAGGAAATGTCGTGTACTAGTAGTACCAGGCGGGGTGTAACTCAGTGTAAGGGCCGGTTGCACCAAACTGTCTGTGAACGTAAACGTAATCGTAAAAAAAACTTGTATGAAAAGTTTGACAGTTTTCTATGGGATGACAGCTCCGTCGCCATATTTTACGTTGATGAGTCTGTAATTGTGCGTGGTGCAACCCACCCTAAATCTGTCAAAAAAAATTGAGTTTGACACGACGTATCCGATACGTTTACATAAGTGCGAAAGAGAACTTGTCATGCGTTAAGAAGGGACAACATGATTCGTGACATTACAGACGTCTCTGTATAGTACTATTATTTACTCTGTGGTAGTACACTACGAGTAGTAGCTACTAGGTGAAGTGGAAGTGCAGGTACCGAAAATGTAAGAGGAAATGTCACATTAGTGTACTAGTAGTACTAGGTGAAGTAGCAGTGCAAGTACCGAAAATGTAAGAGGAAATGTCACCTTTAGTGTACTAGTAGTACTAGGTGAAGTAGCAGTGCAAGTACCGAAAATGTAAGAGGAAATGTCACCTTTAGTGTACTAGTAGTACTAGGTGAAGTAGCAGTGCAGGTGACATTTCCTCTTACATTTTCGGTATCTTTAGGGGGCTTTCGGACAGAGGGCGCTAAATACTTGGAGCCACAAAAAGTTCTTGGACTATGGCCGTCTATTATATCTTTAAGTCAATGGTAATACCAAATTGCCGAATCCAGTAGGCCACACACATTACAGTAAAACCTTTTGAAATCAAAAGAGGTGAGCATTTACTTATTGTTTACCAACTTACTACTTCCACTGTCAATTGAAACTTCACCTTCCCAAAATCCTATTTTTCATTCTTGATAATTTCACTGTATTATAGCAAAATCGGTGCTTTTCAAACGTTTTTCTTATTCTTGTATCGATGCACGGAACCCTAGAAAACGTCGGTACATCTATATACTGGCGATTACCGAACGTTAAAAATAGTTCGATCAAATGTCAAACCGTTTGCCGCCGCTCGTTCTATATTCAAAGATCTAAACAAAAGACCCCAAACACAAAGACATTATTATGACGTTTACAAGTATTTATCATAAATATCGTGTGGAAAACAGTGTTATTCGCTCAATTGCTTTTAGTGCTTAGAATATTCGCTTAAATTATGAGTAAAAAGTGATTATAGAATATAAAAACATGAAACCTATGACAAGGAATAAGGGCCAAGTGTACAGTGTGGGCAACTACCTCATGACAGGCAAGGTGCTTGGAAAGGGGCACTTCGCGAGGGTCGAGGAAGCCACCCATAGAATAATTGGGAAGAAGGTAAGTTCAAGTGTAACAGAAAAACCGACCAATCAGGAAGAAGTAGTGGCAACACTGAAGTGTAACAACCAATCATCGCTGTTCCTTTTCGCTAGCGTTTTAGAATGAGCTCTAATAATACGGGCGTTGGTTTTATTTGTTTTTTGGCTATTAGTCTTACAGTTGTGTACCTAGTGATCAAGGCTGATATAAATAGATAGATTGGAATGTATTACGGATGTAAGGTACAAGTTACAACATATATGCATTTAATGTTTGGTAACTTAGCTAACACGTTTTGCTGCAGATACTTGTGTGTCTAAGAGGGCTAAATTTGTTATTTCTGCTAGATTGGTTTTATAAGTGAAAACCTGTAATTGGCTTTATAATTCTACTCTAGTTTATAATAATGTATTATGCTGTTGGTTTTCCATGTATCTAAAATAAAATAAAAATAAAAAAATAAAATAAAATATATTCCGCAACACCTGTGGCAGTTACTATGTGTTGTATCGGGAGCATTTCGTTACACAGTGTCTTTAGATAATCGAAATGGAAACTGATAAAAGAAAAGTATTTTATACAATAGTGACATAATGAAGATCTTTTCGGTCGAGTACCGTGTTGTTTGCTGAGTGGCCTAAGTATTAGTAAGGTACGAGATTGACCATCTTAATTATGTCACTATTGTACAGTAGCGGCGCGTCCATAGAACACGATTCCCGTCGGCTTGCCTAATATTTAGGTGCCTGAGCAGTTTTCCTACAGGTTATGAAGAAATTTTAAGCCAAATTCAGCACCGGCTTGCTTAAGAAATTTTTTGACCCACCGCCACTAGTATTGTATTCAATAGTTTTTCTACGAGTGCTTAAAATAGGCAAGCCGCTAAGGATTGAGTTCGACGAATGACCTGCTGCCTCTATACAACTGAGTAACTTCAACCTCCCGGCGGACTGTACCGGTCCCCCCGGCGTCTTATTGGCAAATTAGAATGTAGGAGTAAAAAAATCCGCCTTATACCCGTTACCACTCAAAAAAAACTCTCCAAGACACTTGACACTCCATCCAAGCGCCCTTAAACGATCAGAAAAAGATGTTGTCCCTTACTTTAAGCAGTTAAAGTAAGGGGCGAAAAGCAGTTTTTTCTCAATCTATAATGGAACTACTCAGTCCGCGTTAGGTGTAAGTTTAGTGATGATCTGATGATGCGGTCGAGGGGGTCATATGGGCTGCCCGCTTCATTATAACACCAAAAGCATTTTGATAACTCGTACGATGATTTTAGAGTTTTGCATATCAGCGCGCATGATATGGTTATAAGACTTATAAGATTATCCTCTCTATTGACATTCCAGTGTGTGTGTGTGTGTGTGTGTGTGTATAGTTTAGGGGTCCCAGTTTTTTTTGTCCCAGGGCCCTTAGTCACCACTGGCCTGAGCATCCTTTCAATTTGCTCATTTATTTTCTTACTCATGCTTAATCGTCAGGTGGCCATCAAAATCATCGACCTGACTAGCATAAAGGAGGAGTATGCGCGTCGCAACTTACACCGAGAACCGCGCGTCATGTCCAAACTGAGGCATCCCTGCATCGCAGCGCTGTACGAAACGATGATGGTAAGTCTCATCTAACAACACTAAATTCCTGCGGTACTGTTAGGTATCTACTGTAAGATTCAAGATCATATTCATATCTATTTGAGTGCTATAAGAAATTAATAAGAGATTACTTTCTCACTTAAGCAGAAATTAACACACTGCTTCGTGATAACACCTGACTAATGGGACATGTTATGCCGAAAGGTGTCCAAATTATATTGAAACAACCTACTTATAATAATAACTTTAATACTTATCTATAATACTGTTACACGGAACAATATGTTGCAGAGCAAAGGCATTAATATTAGGAACTAACTCTAAAAGCACGCATCTCTGATCCTATAAGTTTTTTTAGTACATATTCCTGAAATTACCATCTCCTTAAAACTATTTTCAGCACGGCCCTCGACTCTACGTAGTGATGGAGGCAGCCGGCGGAGGGGACCTCTGTACCCACGTGCTGGCCTCTCGGGGGCCTCAACGGGGGCTCCCGGAGGCCCGTGCCCGAGCTCTCGCAGCGCAACTGGTCTCGGCTGTGAGACACATGCATTCACAGGGTGTCGTGCACCGGTAACTACGAGATTAATATTATTTATATGTGTAAACCCAACCCTCGCTTCTCACCGGTCGCTGCTTTTAATTATCATCTAAAACGGATAAAATTCTATTAATGTAATGAGATGCGCGAGAGACTCACGTTCCCAAGATGCGTTGAGAATTACCATACAAAAGTGGCCTTCGAGATCCTCTTGTGCAGTTCCCATTCTCTCTGGGCGTCTTTGGACTTCTCTTACATAACCTTTATTTACAGAGACTTAAAAATGGAAAACATCATGTTAGACTCAACGAAGCAGTTCATCAAGATTGTTGGTGAGCACATTTACTTTTTAAACTGCTTTGGATTTGGAATTTTACATGAGAAAGACGTAGAAAAATAGACATGTTGGCTTGCTTGAGATAACATAATTCCTTGCACTATTTTTTTACGTGCGAGGTACAGTTCGTGAGCTTTAAGAGCCGCCAGGACGCTCGCGTGAACTCGCGTCCCCATACAAACGTAGTTTTGCTCTCATTTTAAAACGACATGCTTTAGAACCACGAAATTTGGCATGGGCATTATAGCAGTACAGATCTATGGTCGGTAATTCGTTTTCGTTGCTCAAAATTGTAATACAAAGAAAATATAGCAAAAATAAGTTTTGTATGTAAATCTGTATCTGGCTGTATTTTCTTTGTACTACAATTTTTAGCAACGAAAACGAATTACCGACATAGATCTGTACTACTAGAATGCCCATGCTAAATTTCGTGGTTCTAAAGCATGTCGTTTTAAAATGAGAGCAAAACTACGTTTGTATGGGAACGCGAGCGTCCTGGCGACTCTTAACAAGAATATTCGGGAATCGGCGATGACACACGAAGGTAATATTGCTGTTCTGCTTTTTCACGTGTCACTGTTGATTGATACCTGACGTCTCTTTCTAAAACCCGAAGGTTCTTCTGAGAGCTCACGAACTGTACTACTATTTGTGTCAATGTCGCATAATTCGATAAAAAACCAAAAGTCATTTTAAAATCGGAGCTCCGCTCGAAGTCTTATTTTACAAGGAAAGCCTCGCCTCTCAGATTTTACAGGATGATTTAGGGGTCGTGTATCAAGCAATCAAGGGATGATACACAAACCCATACTGAACACTGAACAACTTTTACTATGAGACAATTCCGAAATCGCGAAAAAGAATTGGTGTCCCGATTATAACGACAACATGTGATCGGCCGAATGTATGGAACGAAAATCCTCCGAAATCACGAAAAAAAAATTTCGTGATTTCGGAGTTGGTCCCATAGTAAAAGTAGTTCAGTATGGGCTTTTTATCATGCCTTGATTGATTGATACACGACGCCTAAATCATTATGTAGAACTATTTACTATTAAAAACGGAGTAACTCAGTAATGATAGCGTGTGCAACTGTACGTACATAAATAAATACAAATATACGTGGCAAATAGCTCGTTTCTAATAGTAAGTAGTTAATACCGTGAATGACCAGGGGGGCAATTTTTGACTTTCGGGCGTCCGAATTCAAAAAGTTTAAGCTCGAAAATAAGCGCACACAAAAGCTTACCGCCATTTTTTTCGCATGAAATTAATAGTTTATTTAATTCCTATCGCTGTTATTTTTAAAACATAATTTCGTCGTTTTATTCTGAGTTTTAAATGTCATTTTCGAGTACTCGAATCTCAAAAATCACCCCCCATGTCGGCTTGAAAGCCTCAGACTTTCATATCTCATACACAGTCCGCTCCCAAATAAATTTAGTAGCAACAACGCTTGTTAGCGTGGTGTCGATCGACTATCAGTCCACCTGACGGTATCGGCCTGTCAGTTGTTCGGAGCCGGCAAATTTTTGTTCTAACTGACAGGCCGAGATCGTCAGGCAGACTGCAGGCGGACTGATAGTCGGTGGCCGCCTTAACATTGGCATGATTGTTTCAGATTTCGGTCTAAGTAACGTGTGGAGTAACGGCGGGGCGCTGCGCACTCCGTGTGGCTCGCTGGAGTACGCTGCGCCAGAACTGTTCGTCGATGGGCGACGCTACGGGCCCGAGGTGGATCTCTGGAGCATGTCAGTACTTACACATCTTACACAACTAGTTACACTTGTCAATAACTGTACAACGTGTATGCTCCGTGTGGCTCACTGGAGTACGCTGCGCCAGAACTGTTTGTCGATGGGCGACGCTACGGGCCCGAGGTGGATCTCTGGAGCATGTCAGTACTTACACATCTTACACAACTAGTTATACGTGTCAATAACTGTACAACGTGTATGCTCCGTGTGGCTCACTGGAGTACGCTGCGCCAGAACTGTTCGTCGATGGGCGACGCTACGGGCCCGAGGTGGATCTCTGGAGCATGTCAGTACTTACACATCTTACACAACTAGTTATACGTGTCAATAACTGTACAACGTGTACACTCCGTGTGGCTCACTGGAGTACGCTGCGCCAAAACTGTTCGTCGATGGGCGACGCTACGGGCCCGAGGTGGATCTCTGGAGCATGTCAGTACTTACACATCTTACACATCTAGTTATACGTGTTCATTAACTGATAAGGCGACGGACCAAGGTAGTAGACATCGGGCAACGGATTGCTACTCTAAAATGGGCCTGGGCCGGACACGTTTGCCGACGAGATGATGGGAGATGGAGCCAGCGTGTCCTAGCATGGAGACCTCGGTCAGTAAGACCAGATCATAGACCTCCAATCAGATGGGAGGACGATATAAAAAAGGTGGCAGGCCCACTCTGGAGAACAGAAACCGCGAACCGGGCTTATTGGAGGAAAATTGGAGAGGCGTATGCCCAACAGTGGGCGCATACACGCTGAAGAAGAAGAAGAAGAAGAGATTAACTGAACAACGTGTGTACTCCGTGTGGCTCACTGGAGTCACTTACGAAAACGTTCGATATTTTTGAAAGTTTTTTATTGTTTTTAGAATACGGTTCTCTAGCATTTTTCGAAACAAACATAAGGGTCGGGTAGCGTTTTGCGACTCTCTGGTAAAATTCGCCGGGCTAATACTTATACCGCTTAGCGCTTATTAGGAGCCTCTAATATGAATCCCAATAAAGTCATTGAAAAGAACGGGACATAGAGATACAAATCCTAATTTTGCAAACGCACATCACACCGCATGGCTACCAGTAGTCAGTATTGCTTATCACTTGATTGACAAATCAGAACAAAGCAATGCTACCCTACGATACATGAATGTTATTTACTACTCAGAGTCCATAGGAATATTTTCACTTAAATAATAATAATTAGTTAATTCTGTTCCAGAGGCGTCATCGTGTACGGGATGGTGACCGGCGGCTTGCCGTTCACGGGCGCCGACAACGGCGAGGGCCGCTCCCGGCCGCAGCTGCGCGCCGCCATAGCGCGCGGGTTCGCGAGGAAGCAGCGGGTTGCCCTAGCCTGTGTTAGCGGAGGTATGACTTCAGTCTCTATTCTTCACGGAATAAGGTTTATTTTAGATCCACGAGGCGAGGGCCGCTCCCGGTCGCAATTACGCGCCGTCATAGCGCGCAGGTTCGCGAGGAAGCAGCGGGTCGCCCTAGCCTGTGTTAGCGGAGGTACGAGTTTAGTCTTTATTCTTCACGGCATAAGGTTTATTTTACATTTCGCCCATAACGATAAGCACAAAATATTTACACGTTTAAATGACGTGCCTAGTTCATCCTCGACCTCGAGTCATATGCAAATGTAGGTATACCTTTATTTTTCCTATTAGGTACTATAAATAATTAAGAAATCCCTCAAAACGCCTGAACCGTTTTTAATAAAATATTATTTATTTATTTATTTAATCTTTATTGCACAAAAGAAAATCTTATAGTACAAAAGGCGAACTTAATGCCAAGAGGCATTCTCTACCAGTCAACCTTAAGGCAAAGCAGAGATTATGTCTAAATATATACCTACACTCGCTAGAACACCTGCCTTGAAATAAAATAATTTTATAGAAAAAAAATTGCTTCACTATAGCCAGTCATAGTCATAGTATAGTATAGCACAACCCCACCTGTGCCATCAGTCGTCTTTGTCACTAGTTACTTACATCATGCAATAAGGATGATGACACATGTTGAATTAGGCAATGAAATTTAGTTGATAGCATGCAAAATGATCAAAATATACAAATAAAGTAAACATTAAAAAAATCTATTGAAATGGTGCAAATGGCTTCAAAATTTCAATTTTTTTCGAATTTTGAAAGTACAAAATTTAAAAATCCAATGATACCATTCGATTTCTAACATTTTACTGTGAAATAAATTGTATGGCAACCATATACATAAACGCAATATTTCACTGTAAAAATAGCAATTTCATAATTTTTCCATACTTTAAACAGGGCAACTATGAAGCCATGACGTCACGGCTTTATATCATTTTGTTAGGAGCGTTTTGAGAAACAAAAGCAAATCACAGACTTTAAGTCTCTTTTCTGTCTTTTATGTTGATTTAAGGCAATTGGCCCCATATAGACATTTGATCCTCACAACAAAACGAATCGAATGATACCACGCATGAAAAGAATTCATCTAGCCTATTCACGAAAGATAATTATAATGCAATTTAACCCTTTTCCAGGCATAGTACGTATGTTAGCCGCATCCGTGACAATTGAATCTAAATCTTAGACTATAGAGATATAGACGACCACAGCCTAAGAACTTATTGAAGCTCATGTCGATTGCGCCATCTATGTCAATGCCACCTAAAGATATCGGATATGTAAGAGAAATGTCACCTGCACTGCTACTCCACCTAGTAGCTACTAGTGTACTACTAGTAGGTACGCTATTCGTTACTAGGTAGAGCAGTGCAGGTGACATTTCTCTTACATATCCGCGCTATCTTTAGGTGGCTTTGACATAGATGGCGCAATCGACATGAGCTTCAAAAAGTTCTTAGGCTGTGGTCGTCTATATCTCTATAGTCTCTGCTCTTACATATTAGAGCGATAGAGAGGCAGAAGTCAAAATTTCAATTTCACGATAGGCCCTCTGTAAACAAACCGCCTTGGTGCACATATGATATATTTATTCGTTATTTATAAATTATCTATGAAAACTTGTAAAAAACTGTTTAAGGCCCAGTATGTATTAAGAACTCTATGGGTTACCGATGTGCTAGTGCTGCACTCTGGTGGCAGAACATTGCAGTAATATCCCCTATTGGCATTGTCACGCAACCTGTCCCTCTTGCGCTCCTCCACACCCATCCTAATATCCTAATAGCGTGGCCACCTAGCCGTTCCCCAGATGTGTGTGTATATACATCGCTTTTGTGGTGAACAAAATCAGCGTATACTTCAAAACTATGCTTAAGTTTCAATCAAGTCCAAGAATCTTTCGATGTAAAAAAAGTAAGAGGAGTATCCAATGTGAGATATGAAGAAATTATCGGAGAGTGGGTGGAGATAATTGTGCTGCTAAAAATTCAGTAACAGTATAAACTCCGACTACTCAGGCGATGACAGTGCCATATTTTGTTGTTATCTAGCTCATACGTAATGGTGGCCAAGTAAGTCGGTGTAAAAGGCCTTGCATTTATTGTTAAATTATTAAACATACGAGCATGTTCTGACATTCCATGTTTTATCGCCTTCGCGTAAGTTGGTCCCAGAATGCTTACAATGCGAATAATGGTAACACGTGTACAATTAAACGAGGAATGCTAAAAATATGTTACATGCGTCAGTGTCCTATATATTTATAACATCGTGCATCTACCATTTCACGTAGTTGACGAGACCTCAACTTGTAAACCATCGAATACAAACAATGTCTCTGCCGATCACAGTCGGGACAATATTTTTTGTTGCTACGTTTGTAGCGGCAAAGAACACCTTCCATCCGCTCTCTGATGAGTTCATATCTCACATTAACGCGAAGCAAAATTCCTGGAAGGCTGGCCGCAACTTCCCCTTGAACACTCCTATTACTTACCTCAAGGGTTTAATGGGAGCACTCAGAGATCCATCCGTTAACCTCCCCATCCAAATACACGATGCTGATCTTATTGCTAGTCTACCGGAAAATTTCGACCCTAGACAAAAATGGCCGAATTGCCCGAGTTTGAGTGAAATCAGAGACCAAGGATCTTGTGGCAGCTGCTGGGCCTTTGGAGCTGTCGAGGCCATGACAGACAGGGTCTGCACTTACTCCAACGGCACAATACAGATCCACTTCTCAGCCCAGGACCTGGTAAGTTGCTGCCCGAATTGCGGAAACGGTTGCAACGGTGGATATTCATATAAAGCGTGGAATTACTGGAAAGAGGTTGGCATTGTATCTGGTGGTCCATATAAATCTGGTGAAGGGTGCATGCCTTATGAGATTGCTCCCTGCGAGCACGGAGTAGACGGGCCAAGACCGAAGTGTCAAGACAATAATGCAACTCCTGCCTGCGTGAAGAAATGCGAAACTGGTTACAACGTAGAGTATGAGCAAGACAAGCACCGAGGCAAACAAGTTTATTTGATTCCCGAAGTAAAGAACATAAAAGTGGAATTGTATAAAAACGGTCCAGTAGAAGCTAGTTTTACGGTATACGCAGATTTCATTCATTACAAAACCGGTGTATATTCACACACATCAGGAAAGGAGCTGGGCACGCACGATATTAAGATCTTGGGATGGGGCGTGGAGAACGGCAAGAAGTACTGGTTGTGCGCCAACTCGTGGAACACCGACTGGGGGGACAAGGGTTATTTCAAAATCCTGCGGGGTAAAGACCACTGTGGCATCGAAAGAAAAGTTGTGGCCGGGGATCCTTTATTAAATGGATTTTAAATAAATAAATAAAAATGCGCTTCAGTAAATAAATGTTATGATTTCAGTGGGATGTTAAATAAACAAAAAATCAATATAACCGTTTACTTTTATTTTTAATGTGAATATGAAACCGCGCGTAAGAGAGATTATACCAACTTTAAACATAAGTGCAGTGGGACTTCCATGGTAAAGTGCACTCCGGTCCAGACCGTCTGGTGATAATGATAATCTTACATTAGTTGTGGAGATATGGCAGTTACATGAGGAAATATGTAATGTTCAACTAACAGATCCAAGCGGAGTCAATATTTGAACTAGATATTATAAAATTAATATTAGAGATTGCTATATGATCCGGTCAAAGTACATATTATGAAAAACAAACTAATAAAGTTTCGAAAGTGTTATCTACTAGCTAGTCTTTTTTTACAATATTTAACTACCCTCGTAACATACTTTCTCTAACTTGATTTCGGCACGGGGTATGGAAACCTGAAGGTGCGTCCAGATCCTGATCTGAAGAAGCCGCTACAAATACGCCTGTAGATATCTCTAGGCTCGCTAACTGGCAATACGTCATCAGGCGCGGTCGCAGCCTGAAATTTTGGGGGGGTCACTACTGCAGAAATGATCTTTTTAAATGTTTGGGGGTCAGTAATTTTTTTCATATTTGAAATGTACGACTTTGGGGGGGAGGGGGTCATGTCCCATGTGACTTCCCCATCGGGGGGTTATCATCAGGGGAGAAATTTTTGAAAACGCAAATCTTACAAACTAAATCTAGGCAAATGAAGCGTAATATTCTATTTATCTATGTATTTTTTTGCGCTGAACCGAATGAGACCATACCCATACTTAGATATTAAGAGTTGTAATTTTTTTTTATATCAATTTGTTGCACATTAATGGACAGGTCTTTAAAAATAACATTAAGGTTTCTTGAAACAATAGTTCTGTAAATATTTAATTTACAGAAATATAGTCTAAAAAATTGTATCCTCCCCTTCATGCAAACTTTTGAACCATAAACTAAAATAAAATGATAAAATTCAAGAAGATGCACTTAACACTTACTTTCTATTAATAGTACATTACTACAGAGGCCGGGAAGTAGGGGGTTGCCGGCCGAGTTATATAGACCGGATAGTTACGAGGCTGGCAACCCCTTTTCACGCCGAGGTATGTATAGTGCTTTTTTCAAACATGCAATGAAATAAATATGAAAATTATCCAATTTTTTCCGATATACGTAAGGCAAAAGTCTACTCGTAAACTTGTATTAATAATGTATATGGTGACTGAATAATTTCAGAATGTTACAAACAAAATTTCAAAAACAAAACAAAAATTAAAACAACAACAACAACAAAAACTAAAACTAAAACGAAAGACTAAGACTAAGACTAAGGCTAAGGCTAAGCTTAAGGCTAAGGCTAACGCTAACGCTAACGCTACGCTAACGCTAACGCTACGCTGACGCTAACGCTAAAGCTAAAGCTGACGCTAAAGCTAAAGCTAACGCTAAAGCTAACGCTTACGCTAAAGCTAACGCTAAAGCAAAAGCAAAAACAAAAACAAAAACAAAAAAAAAGATAATGATAATGATGATTATTGTTTTTTTTTAAATATGCATAAATAGTGGCAGAATGTCTAATGAACCAAAAAGTAAATATCGCTTAACCTTAAATGGCTGAATGCCATGATCCTGTGCCACAAACATGTGGAATGGAAATTAAAAAAAATTACTTCCCGGCCTAGGCCTTCAATTTTATATGAAAATCTTTACCTGTTCTCTGGAGTTGATCCGCCCTAAACGTGATACTTTGAAGCCTATTATGACGCACATAACGAAGACATTTCATTGCATGTTTGAGAAAAATTAATTTAAATATTATCGATATAGCCATGTTTGAGTTTTTGACCTTTTGAGTGCGTTTTATGCGTGGTCCGACTCGCACTTGGCCGGTTATTAAGTTCTCCCCCCTAAAAAATTTAGGGGTAGGACCTCTACATTTTCGTATAGGACTCAGCAGATCCTCAGTACTATACAGGAAAAATAGCATATTTTGGAGGCAAAATATGTACATCGATGAAACATTGTTTATTAAATTTATCTTGGCATTAGAAATGAGGATCTGCCGAGTCCTATCAAAATTTAGTAGTCCTACCCCCATCGGGGAGTTATGATCGAGTGGGAAATTTTTGAATACAAAAAAAATATTCAAATGTCAACTTGTTGCATATCAATATAGAGGTCTTTAAAAATAACATTAAGGTTTCTTGAGCCATTTTTTGAAATAGTAAATATTTACAGAAATAATGGCTTCGAAAGCCAAAAAAATTGTGTCCTCCCCTTGAAACTTTTGAACCATAAGTTAAAAAATTATGAAAAAATTCAAGAAGATACGCCGTAACACTTATTTTTTATGATATTAATTTAAACATTATCGGTTGAGCCATTTTTGAGTTTTGACCTTTTGAGCCATTTCCAAAAAATTTTTCCTTGTGTAGATACGCCCTTTTGGCATTACTTCGTTCTTATTTCATCGAAGGTACGGAACCCTCTATAATGGGTGGTCCGGCGCGCACTTTGCCGGTTTTTAAGCTCCCCTCCCCCCATACCCCCCGAAAAGGGGTAGGGCCCCTAAATTTTCGTAGGACTCGGCAGATCCTCATTTCTAGTGTCAAGATAAAGTTATGAACGAAGTTTCATTGATGTACATAATTTGCAGCCAAAATGGCATATATATGCTTATTTTGCCTGCACTACTAGTCAATATAAAGTTATGGACAAAGTTTCATTGATGTAAAAACATAATTTGCCGCCAAACTGACATAAGTACACTGCTTTTATAATGAACAAAAACCAGCGTACCTATACTTCAAAACTAGCATAAAGAGGACCGTTTTCTAAAATTTTCTGCTTTATGTTTCCCGCAAACCATACAAACTTGCTTGGCCCGTTACTTGAGTCGGTTATGCTCAACGTCATAACCAGTTTCACATTTCTTCACGCAGGCCGGAGCTTTTTCTTCTTAATGACAAATCTGCCTTGGGTCATCTATGTCATGTCCGCAAGGGGCTATCTCATAAGGTCTGCACTCTTGAGCAGCATGTGTCTTGGTCTCTGATTTTGCCTATAATCAGGAATTTTGTGTGCACACTTTAGAATCAAAATTTTCCGGGAGACTAGTGATTAGATCAGCGTTTTGGAAGATTTGAACGGGAAGATGGGAAAATGGACTGTAGGGTGCTCCCTTAAGTCTTTGATAGAAGTAAGAGGAGTGAGTGTCCAATGAAAAGTTTTGAGCAGCTTTCAAAATACTTTGTATGGAATTGATAGCATCTCTTGAACAATTCGGAGAGTGGGTGGATAGAATTATAATACTCCGACTGCTATCGTCAGTGCCATGTTTTGGTGTTATCCAACTCGTAACATAAGTGATGGAGAACAGATAATTAAGTAGGTGTAGAGAGTCTTGCATTAATCGCTAAATTATAAAACATTATGATCCTGCATTCCATATTTTATTATCGTCGCGTAAGCTGGTCCCGGAATGCTGGTTATGTGAATGCTTACACGTGGACGATTAAACGAGGAATGTTGAAAATATGTTACATGCGTCAGTGTCCTATGTATTTATAACATCGTGCATTTTACGTAGTTGACTTGAGCTCAACTTGTAAACCATCGAATACAGACAATGTCCCTGCCGATCACAGTCGGGACAATATTTTTTGTTGCTACGTTTGTAGCGGCAAAAAACACCTTCCATCCACTCTCTGATGAGTTCATATCTCACATTAACTCGAAGCAAAATTCCTGGAAGGCTGGCCGCAACTTCCCCTTGAACACTCCTCTTACTTACCTCAAGGGTTTAATGGGAGCACTCAGGAATCCATCTCCCAAGCTCCCCATCCAAATACACGATGCTGATCTTATTCCCAGTCTACCGGAAAATTTCGATCCTAGACAAAAATGGCCGAATTGTCCGAGTTTGAATGAAATCAGAGACCAAGGATTTTGTGGGAGCTGCTGGGCTTTCGCAGCTGTCGAGGTCATGACCGACAGAGTCTGCATTTATTCTAACAGCTCAAAACAGGTCCACTTCTCGGCTCAGGACCTGGTAAGTTGCGGCACGAGTGTTGCAGGTTATGGTTGCCTCGGTGGATATCCAGAAGAAGCGTGGAATTACTGGCAAAAAGTTGGCATTGTATCTGGTGGACCATACAAGTCTGCTCAAGGGTGCAGGCCTTATGAGATTGCTCCCTGCGAGCACCACATAGACGGCCCAAGACCGAAGTGTGATCACATGGAAAAGACTCCTGCCTGCGTGAAGAAATGTATAGCTGGTTATAACGTAGAGTATAACCAAGACAAACACCGAGGCAAAAACGTTTATTGGGTTGAAGGAGAAGAGAACATAAAAGCGGAATTGTATAAAAACGGTCCGGTAGAATCTGGTTTCAAAGTATACGCAGATTTCGTTCATTACAAAAGCGGGGTATATTCGTACACATCTGGATTGTTTTTGGGTGATCACGCTATTAAGATCTTGGGATGGGGTGTGGAGGACGGCAAGAAGTACTGGTTGTGCGCCAACTCGTGGAACACCGACTGGGGGGACAAGGGTTATTTCAAAATCCTGCGGGGTGAAGACCACTGTGGCATCGAAAGCGAAATTATAACCGGGGAACCTCTATTAAATGGGATATAAATTCCTGTGTTAGGTTATAATTATATTCGTGTTTATGTTATCTTTTATATACATTTTAAGTTTTCAGTAGGATATCAAATAAAATGTAAATAAAACAACGTAACTTGTCTCTTTTGTTTTCTATGTGAATATGAAATCGCGCGTAAGATTAGAGATTACAACAATTTAAAAAAGCAATGGGACTTCCATTCCAACTTCTCTAGTAAAGTGCGCTCCAGCCCACCGTCTGTCTGATCTGGTGTTCATCGTACAGTCGACTTCAAAGATATGTTTACACTTTCATACTCCATTTAATAAGGTGCAAAAGTGTAAACATATTTTTGACATCGAGTGTACATTAGTTTTGGAGATAGGGCAGGTAACCTCTCGTATGTGGGTAGGTCAAGAAGTCGTGGGTTCAAGCCTCGGTCGTTCCATATACAGTTTTTTTTTTTTAATTACACAAAAAGATGACCAAAGAATGTGGGCAGGATCCTTATCAAGTTATCATATACAAGGGGTTAAATAAGGAATCATAGCCATGTTGGATTAACAGGACTTGCTTTGTCCTGTTATCCAACATGGCTATGATATTCTTCAATATTTAAACTACAAAACAATGTTCATTGTATATTTTTAAATCTTAGAAATTGCGGATGCTTCTCTTGGTTTTGTTCGACGTTATAACCAGCTCTAAACGTACGATGGCAGCTAGTTATGATTATGATGTATTCAAAGATTTTGTTCATTACCAAAGCTTGGTACATTCAAGGAAATCGGGAGGTTTGCTGGGTGGTCACGTGCTTAAGATCTTGGAATGGGGAGTGTAATGCCCGTATTCATAAACGGCCACTAAAGTTAAGAGATCGCTCATAATCGTGTCCCTTTTCCTCATATAGGTTGGACGGAAAGGGACAAACGATTATCAGAGGCCTCTTAACTTTAGTGGCAGTTTATGAATAAGGGGGTAAGACGGCAAGAAGTATTAGTTGTACGCCAACTCGTGGAACAACGAGGCGACAAGGGTTACGTCAAGTTTTGCGGGGTGAAACCCACTGTCGCATCTTTCACCCCGCAAAGAAAGACAAGTATTAAGCGAGGTTTAGACTAGCAAGTTTACTTGCGGCAACTAGGGACACAGCTATATGCTAGAATGAAATAGTGATATTCATGTCTCATTCTGAACTATAGCTGCGTCCCTACTTGCCGCAAGTACACTTGCTAGTCTAAACCTCGCTTTAGGCTGGGAACCTCTATTAGATAGGATTTAAATATTTTATCTACAGTGGAGGGTTTATGATATGGGTGTAGATTCTACACCCATATCATAAACCCTCCATGATGCGTTCAAAAATCGCACGTTATGACCACCATAAAAATAGATTGTTTCGTTAGTAGTTAGAACAAATGTCTTATCTGTAACGATGTTATTATTATCAAATAATAATCAAAAATTCGATTTCATTATGAAAATCCGGGTGGGCCCCGCCCGCCGGCACGCGCCTTCCGACCGCCGGCACAATCGAGTTGGCCATGGCGATGGCGTGCAATCCGTGCAATGGCAGTCATTCAATCATCATTTCGGGTTTATAATATGTGTGTAGATAAAGCAGTGTATGCAACTGTACGTAATTAGGCCTTAAAACACGAGTGTGGTTTTATGAAACGAACGAAGTGAGTTTCATAATAAGATCACACGAGGACCCCTATTACGTTACAGTTACATAAACTACTATTAAATACCTGTATTAAGGTTAATAATAACGGCATCAGGGCAAAGCGGGATTGATATTTAACCTACAAAATATGTTCATTACAAATTTATTAATCTTACAGATTGCTAAAAAAGTTGTAAAAAGAATTCAACAATGGCAACATTACAATATTCTAAAATTGTCGAGCTTGTAGCTAGTCTTATTTTACAGTATTTTAACTACCCTAGCATGTTTACTTCTTAGGTTGAGGTTTGGGATTCGGAACCCTGAAGGTACAGTTGGCCAAAAATGTAGTCTACGACCCTACGGTTGAGGTTCGTTTGAACGTCATGAGACAACTAGGTCGTGCATGTTTTAAACTCCGCTAGAAAAATCAACTTTAGCGATCGTTAGATCTCGCAGAAACTTTCGTCAAAACTGGTAGAGTAAGAACGTTCTTGGCCCACTGTACGTCCAACTCTGACAAACGCGAGGCGAATGCGCTAATTTCTCGCGAGCATTACACATTGTGATGCAGCGGCGTATTCGCCAAAGCTGGACGCACTTTAATATACAACTATTAAAGCGTGCTCCTTTTCACTAGATGGCAGCAAAATCCAAGCAAAAAATATGATTAAAGGTGCGACCATACCGCAGCTTAAAAAACGGTCACAATACGGAATCGCAGTGACGCGTCGTATGCGTACCGTTTTTGACGCATGCTCCCCACACCGCTGCTTAAAAAACGGTGACGGTACGGAATCGCAGTGACGTGCTTCACGCGAATCTTTTTTGACGCAAATCTTCCAAACCGGTGCTTAAAATACACTGCGTCAAAATCATGCTTCAGATACATATATGACATACGTAGATGATCAACTGCAACAATCACAGCCTAGCATGTGTACGTCATCTGATGAGGAAGAAGCTCTCCTATTAGCAGTAGATGCTGATGAGAATAACAGGTTGGTTATTTTTAAAAGGTATGAGTAGGATCTGATGATCTCTATGTGAAAAACGAAGTGTTACCGACAATAACCGAGAAACCCCGATTCGCAAATCTTTGCGTAAAAAACGCTGCATTTACAAAACAGTTGCGTCTTTTACGTCACCGGTGTGGTGTTGTCTGCCATAAGATCTCCGTGTAATATTGTTTGCGATTTTTACATACACATACATACATACAATCACGCCTGTATCCCAAAAGGGGTAGGCAGAGATCACGGATTTCCATATGCTCCGATCAATGCAGCAAAACGGCTCTCCGTGAGCCACTTCTCGCCCCCATTGCGATTGTGATTTGCGATTTTTACGCAGATCAATTTACGGCGCGTCAGCGTATTTTAAGCAGCGGTGTGGGGAGCATGCGTCAAAAACGGTACGCATACGACGCGTCACTGCTATTCCGTATCGTGACCGTTTTTTAAGCAGCGGTGTGGGGAGCATGCGTCAAAAACGGTACGCATACGACGCGTCACTGCGATTCCGTATCGTGACCGTTTTTTTAAGCAGCGGTATGGTCGCACCTTAAAACATGATTGGTGGATTTTGACAGCTAGACCTCTCACCACAGTGCTGCCATCTAGTAAAAATCTCGATCGCGGAAACCCTCACGATACCTGTGATTTATACCGGGTGTTTCCTGTAATAAGAGCAATAAATTAAAACGTAGATTCTACTCCTCAAACTAGACAACGTTTGTTCAGAAACTTTTAAAAATAACTTATGGTTTGATTTTTATTTCACTTTAAATATTATTCGAACACGCAATGTATTCCGAAATTGATTATGTCTGTAGGGTGACAAGGCTGACAAGCAATGTCAATTGGACGGATTTTAACGTACATTGAAAATACTATTTAGTTTGTATGAAAAAGAGACAATCTAAAAAATACATATTTTAAAAAAGTTGTTGAACAAAAGTATTATTGTTTGAGGAGTAGAATCTACGTTTTAATTTATTGCTCATGTTACAGGAAACACTCTGTACAAGAAAAAAAAAAGAAGAGCCGCTCATTCTTAGGTCGACATTAAGTATTTATTTTCGTTAGCTTTGACCACTATTTAACCGACTTCAAAAAAGGTGGTTCTCAATTCGACAGTTTTTTTTTATTATAATTTTTTTTGTATGTATGTTACTCGATATCTCCATGAATCGCGAACCGATTTTCAATTTTTTTTTTAAATCGAACAGGTATAAGCCCTAGATGGTCCCATTGTCACCAAATCGGGGTCTGATGATGGGATCCTGGAGAAATCGAGGGAACTCTTCAACTATTATAGGCACACCTATAGTGATTTCACTATTTTTTACAGCAACTCTGCCACTTCCTCTTGGAATAGCGGATCCTAAGTGAAGTCGGTTCTTTTTTGTTTAAAATTATTTACAATGTGATTTGTGTTTTCTCCCAAACAAGAAATATAATTTAATTTGATGTATCTTGTAAAGCTGCGTTTCCACCAGAGATGAGCGAGGATGCGATGCGAGGGATGTGTTTGTTAAGAACCAATCCTAGAGCTGCGTTGTGCGAGGATAAACAAATGAAGTGATTCTATTGGTTCTTTAAAACATTACTCGTAACCACAGACTACTCAGACACCTCATCATTAAGCTTTTACAGGGAGCGCAAGGTCACCACACATCAGTGCAATTTTATTCGTAAATTTCTACGATTCGAACAGCACATCTCAATAGTATTATACACCAATTTGTAGTATAACAATCCAGGTTCACCCCTGTAACTTGATTTTTGTGGATATTTTTAATTCACATGAGTAATGATCAAAAATGTTAACTCGATTGAAATAAGCTGTCGCGCGATACAAAATTAGTACGGGAGCACTGATGCGTGGTGACCCCGAGTTGTACTTATGATCTATCTAGTGTTTGAGGTTATCTGTGCTCGTAACACATCCTCGCACATCTCTGGTGGAAATGCCTAATAAGAATGCACCACTTTTTGCGCAAGTATAGTCGCCATCTGATATATCGGAGCGGCCAAGGTATTCACAAACATCTGAACATTGTCACAGAATAATGAATAGTACAAGTACAGAAGGTTCTCCGTCCTGAATTTCACATTTAGCTACAGAGATGAAAATGTTATCTGTGCAAAAAATAAAATAGGGTTGTCAACGTGCTTCATTCCGTGCACGTGGTATCTACAGATAAAAAGAAGTTTGATATGTGAACGCAGCCGATGTATTTTCATATAAATCAAGGGGTCTACAGATGTAAGCGTCTAGTCAATCTGCCTCAATCTACCTGATCTATCAGTAAATTTAATACAAAACTAGATAAATATCAGATTTATTTGCCCAATCTAATTATTATTTTAGTACAAAACTACTACTATAAACTATTATTCTCGTACGCACCCATAAGATAATAAGCGATGTGCCAACCCTGCCCTCATTAAGCCGCCGGGACGGGGCGCGGAATTTATAAAACAGGTACAATGGAGAGAGACATAGTGAAACCCCCCTGACATTGTCAAGTTACCTCTATTTTCAAGGCGATAAAGTGCATGTTCAGATATTTATGAGTACCGTGGCCGCTCCGATATATTTGATGGGCACTGTACAAAACGCAACGAAATAATTTCGGACCTAGCGCACAAAAAACTTAAGAGTCGCCAGGACGCTCGCGTTCCCATACAAACGTAGTTTTGCTCTCATTTTAAAACGACATGCTTTAGAACCACGAACTTTGGCATGGGCATTTTAGTAGTACAGATCTATGTCGGTAATTCGTTTTCGTTGCTAAAAATTGTAATACAACGAAAATACAGCCAGATACAGATTTACATACAAAACTTATTTTTGCTATGTTTTCTTTGTGTTACAATTTTTAGCAACGAAAACGAATTACCGACATAGATCTGTACTGCTAGAATGCCCATGCCAAATTTCGTGGTTCTAAAGCATGTCGTTTTAAAATGAGAGCTGAACTACGTTTGTATGGGGACGCGAGTTCACGCGAGCGTCCTGGCGACTCTTAACATACAAAAAGCACTCCACAATTTCCAGCATTGTCCTTTGATTACTGCAGTTGAGTTACTCCTGGCCACCGCGGTCACACTTGGAGGTCACTTTGTGCTACCTGCAATCAAAATATATATCATTTAATATCTCATAGATACTTGTGGCAGTGGCATGGCTACTGAGTGGGACCCACGAGACACCTGGGATGGTAATTGCTTACCATCAGGCGATTCGTCTGCTCGTTTGCCTCCTATGTCATAAAAAAAAAACATAGACAACCGCCGGGGTAAAGGCAGACCAAAAAGGAGATGGCGTGGCGGGATGACCTGGACGCATTCTTTATAGAATGGCGGGAAAATACTACAAACAGGGCTGAATGGAGGAGAAGAGGGGAGGCCTTTGCCCAGCAGTGGGACACGAAAATAGGCTAATAAAAAAATAAAAATAAAACTTGTGGCAGTGCAGGCAAAAGTCCCCACTTTTTAACCCACTTCAAAAAAGGAGGAGGTTCTTAATTCGACAGTAATTTTTTTATCATTATTATTTTTTTATAATTTTTTTTGTATGTATGTTACTCGACTCGATATCTTCGTGAATAGTGAACCGATTTTCAATTTTTTTTTATCGAACTAGTATAACCTCTATATTATTATGGTCCCATTGTCACCAAGTCGGGGTCTGATGATGGGATCCTGGAGAAATCGACTCCACCTAGTAACAAATAGCGTACTAGTAGTACACTAGTAGCTACTAGGTGGATCAGCAGTGCAGGTGACATTTTTCTTACATTTTCGGTATCATTAGGTGGCTTTGACATAGATGGCGCAATTGACAGGAGCTTCAAAAAGTTCTTAGGCTGTGGTCGTCTATATCTCTGTAGTCTCTGCGTTTATGAATAAGGAGGTATCCCCCTTATTCATAAACGTCTACTAAAGTTAAGAGGCCTCTGATAATCTTTTGTCCCTTTCCGTCCAACCTAATATGAGGGAAAGGGACAAACGATCATCAGTGATCTCTCAACTTTAGTGGCCGTATGATTTGATTATAAACATTAACTTCCTTTGTCATTGTCAACAGACTGCAAGACGTTCGTCCAGCATTTGCTTGAGCCGAACGTGGAAGTGCGCATGAAGATCGAGGAGGCGGCGCGGCACCGCTGGATCAAGCGGCCCGGCATGCGGATGCGCGCGCATCCGCTCGGCTCCGTCGAGCCGAAAGTCAACAGGGAGGTATGTTGCGACTGCAGTCTACGCTGTACACATCATGTTTATACAGTGAACGTGGCAGCGCACATGAAGATCGAGGAGGCGGCAAGGCACCGCTGGAACAAGCGGCCCGGCATGCGCGCGGATCTGCTCGGCTCCGTCGAGCCGAAAATCAACATCCCTGTCAACATTTTGCGACTAAGAAATTGAAGAACTCGAATTCTTTGAATACGTTTGATGATTTTGATTTGGCATAGGTCAAATTTTTCGTAACAATATTTGAAATGCCAGTAACAAACTTCTTCGGTCTCTGTTGTATTTAATTAATAATATTTTTCAGGTGTACAAGCAAATATCAGAACTCTGCGGAACACCAATAATCGACGTCATCGCACTAATCAAGGCAGAGCCCTTCGGGGCGATGGCTGGCATTTACAACATAAAGACCCATCTTCAACAATTGCAGAGCGTACCCGCCACAGATCTCCTATGGACCTCTACCCTACACGAACCTAGACCTTACAGCCCGCCCGAATATAAGCACCTATTCGACCAAGACAGTTCAGGAGCCTCCTGCAGTCAGACACCCACCCCACCGTTGTCTAGACCAAACGGCATCATCAAGAAACCAACACCGCCAAGAGAAATAACAAAACCGATCAACATTGTACCGAAGATAGTAGTACCACAACCAAAAGAGCCAAGACCTAAACCAGAACTAAAGCCAGATATAAATCAGATAAGAAGCCAACTAAATCCACTATTTACATCGATGAATCGACCTGTAACCGGCTTATTTGGTATGAAGAAGCCGATTTTTCGAGTCCACGACAACGGCGATGGTCTTGATCCACGGTTGCCGAGTATCAACGAGCATTCCAATTCAGATTTGAACAGGGAGAGACAGAAGGTGCAGACTGCCGGGAGGATGCAGAGCAAGAAGATCAGCTTGGAGAACGATAGGCAGCGGCTGAACAGCTGCCCGAATAAGCTGGATACTAAACGGCTGGAGTTTTATAGGAAAGCTGGTGATGGAATACCAAGGTAAGCGGTTTCAACCACGCTACCTCTCTACTGAGAGATATACAGGCGTCCATAGGCTACGGTCGCTGCTCACCATCAGGTGGGCCGTATGCTTGTTTGCCACCGTCATGGTATTCAAAAAAAAAAAAGATGAGCTGAGATCAGGGAAGACGTGCGGAAATCAAGCAATATAATCGTCCGCCGCTCATCAGTGGAAAGGTAGCTTTCACCATAAATTATAAAATGAATAAATATATAGATATCCTGCTCCTGATCAAAAACAACTACACTCATATAGGGAAGTTTACTCGCTGCCTTTTGACCTTAACCTTTTGACCGCCGACGACTGATAGCTACCGGGAATTTGCGACTGATGTGTTATATGTGACAGCTCTGGAGTTGTATAGGTGTCCATAGGCTACGGTAGCTGCTTACCACCAGGCGGGCCGGGCCGTATGCTTGTTTGCCAGTGTCGTGGTATTAATAAAATGCATTTTTTTAAGAATACGTAGTTAAGAACAAGCTTGTATAAGCAGGAATTTAATGCAGTTCCAAAGCCGGTTTTTCATTAGTCCTAGTCTGACTGCAACCCTAAAGTTATTGCATCTACTCGTGATCCCACCACTTGAAATAGCTAAAACGCATTTGCCACAATAGAAAAATTTTCCAATTTCCCCAGTATCTTAAATTCGCTCCCCGCCGATTTCCTAGCCCCAATCTAACCATTTGCGCTACATCTTAAGTCCTTGCCGATTGATTCAGCCGGCCATTGACTAGCCTGAGTTACGGCAGGTGCGTTACGGCCCTAAAAGTATGTTTTCCGATGCTTAGTGGCCATACATCAGAGTTCTAATCAACCTTATGAAGTGACAACGTGAATGACACCTTCATACATTTTGACAGAGTTCAAAATTGAAATCGTAAGTTGTGACGTAAGGCGGTTAACATGTTAATCTGTAGTGATTGGTACTGTCAGTTGATGTTTTCTACTATTCTGAGGAGAATGTGTCCACGGACAGCATGGTTGTTATTTTATCACGTAGCACATCTTGCGTCACTTTCGCACTTACAAACTTGTTAGAACGTGACAGCTATGGTGACAAACGATAAATACCCGACCCTCTTAGAATAGCAGGGGCCCGTTTCTCAAAAGCTTGTAACTTGTAATCAGAGACTATAGAGATATAGACCACCACAGCCTAAGAACTTTTTGAAGCTCAAGTCAATGAATGAAATGAAATGAAAAACGTTTATTTTCAGGCAACCAATGCAGTCAATGCAATTCAATCAATCAATTTGGGTCAATTGCGCCATCTATGTCAAAGACCCCTAAAGATGCCGAAAATGTAAGAGAAATGTCACCTGCACTGCTACTCCGCCTAGTAACAAATAGCGTACTAGTAGTACACTAGGTGGAGTAATACAAGCATAATTTCATGTCACTTTTCGACATCTTTTGCTAGAAAGGGACCTCCGATTGTATTACAAGTTACAAGCTTTTGAGAAACGGGCTCCAGGTCTTTGAACAAATTGGTTGGAACAATCGGCTAGTGTATTTAATAATGTATTTAATAATGTATTTAATTTAATAATGTATTTTTTATTTTTATTTTTTATTATTTTTTTAAACAGTTAACGGTTTGTACTTATATTCTTTCTTCTGCTATGTCAGCTATGCTATACATAATTGTTTTATAATCGTAGTTGGCGAGCCACGGGAGGCTTGGCGACGCCTCCGGCACGTATTTTGATACAAAATAACGCTACTACGATCAAACGGGCCTCTTTAGGGTAAGTTTATTTCACCTTGGTAAGAATTTTGATAAAAATACCCAAAGTATATTTCACCTTGGTAAGAATTTTGATAAAAATACCCAAAGTATATTTCACTTTGGTAAGAATTTTGATAAAAATTCCCAAAAGATTATCCTTTTGGGTTAGTCCCGTGAAACAGTTTAACCTTTTGAACGCCAATAACACCTAAAGGTGTCATAAATAATCGTACAGTCGCCATCAGATATATCAGAGCGGCCAAGGTGGTCACAAATATCTGAACAACGCCTCATAAAGTGCATGTTTAGAGTTTGAGTCCCCGGCCGCTGCGATATATTTGATGGCGACTGTACCCACAGCGCCAGGTACACCTATAAGCGTTATGGCGTCAGCTGTCAAAGTTACCTTCATACTTTCAAATAAGGTTAATATTGGCTCGCTTGCGTCCGGGATCTTGGCGTGTGAGTGGCGTTTTTGTATATGAGGTATAGCGCTCAAAGGGTTAATTAGCAGATGGCTTTAAACACTGACACAGTCATAATACTCATAATATTACGATGTTTTCAACTCCTGCATCAATTCAAATTCAATAACATATCAAGGATAAGAATTCCGTAATGTTTAAAACATGACATGGGTTCGAAATTATCAAGATTATTTTCTCAGATATTTATCGCGATATTTATCACGCCTGGTATAGATTTTTTCTATTATAGTTAGGGTGACCAGATCTGCTTTCCGGTTTTACGGGACAAATGTATTGAAAATACGGGATCCGAGGTTAAAATGCGGGACAGAGACAATATACTGTCCCGTATTGGTTTCGCCAGTGGAAACTTCGTGCCTGAAATATGGGGCAACCCGTTAAATACGGGACATCTGGTCACCCTAATTATAGTCTACTACTATCTACTAATATTGATTTTCACGCGCGACATTTTCTGCATTCTGTCTTAACTAAATTTGTGTATGTATTATCAAATCGATTATTATCAGACGTAAAGAAATAAGATATTTATCAAGATAACTATCATTGATCCTTTTGAACCCTGGTTTCAAGTCCTCTAGAATGTTTTGTTGTGTTTTCCAGAAACATCGTGAGTCCACATTCGTCCTCAAACAGCCATTGTAAAAGTGAAAGGGCGATGCCGGTAAGTTCCAGATACTATGAGACATGACCAGCACATTTCTAATTGAAAAAAAATTTTACTGGCCCCCTCAAAAATTGGCAAAATCATTTCTGCAATAGTATTTCCCCCAAAATTTCAGGCTGCGACCGCGCCTGTACTTGGACCTGTTTTTCGCATAGGTATTGGACTAATATTTATTCAATAGGCTAGATGAATGTTTTTCATGCATGGTATCAATCGATTCGTTTTGTTGTGAGGATCAAATGTCTATATGGGGCCAATTGCCTTAAATCAACATAAAAGACAGGAAAAAGACTTAAAGTCTGAGATTTGCATTTGTTTCTCAAAACACCCCTAACAAAATGATATGAAGCAGTGACGTCATGGCTTCATATTTGCCCTGTTTAAAGTATGGAAAAATTATGAAATTGCTATTTTTACAGTGAAATGTTGCGTTTATGTATATGGTTGCTATACAATTTATTTCACAATAAAATGTTAGAAATCGAATGGTATCATTGGTTTTTTAAATTTCGTACTTTCAAAAATCGAAAAAATTTGAATCTTTGAACCATTTCAATAGATTTTTTTAATGTTTACTTTATTTGTATATTTTGATCATTTTGCATACTATCAACTAAATTTCATTGCATAATTCAACATGTGTCATCACCCCTATTGTATGGCATATATATGTTACTGTAAAAGCCCGAAGTGCGGTAAAAAAAAATAAAGACGCCACACTGATAATATTAGTTAAACCCTTTTTCATGCATATTACAGTCGTCTGCAAAGAGATGTATCCACTTTTTCACATAATTGCGTTTTCAAAAGTGGATACATCTATTTGTAGTCGACCCTACATATATTAAGGCCGTTCCTCGATTTGGACAAGCCACGCCCATCCGTTAGAGACACGTTTATGGCTCCCGTGCACGAAAGAAAGAGATGCAGCGCTCTTAAGGATCAGACTTTTTGACTAAAATACGATAAATAAGCGAATCTATAAAGTTTTGTGTAATTTTGTTTCTGTGACTTTAGATAAACCAGTATACCATATTTTTTACTCAGTCATATTGCTTATAGTACGGTACAGGAACAGTTTTGAACTTTTATAATTCACAAGTGCGATTTTCATTTTTAGTTAGAGAATATAATATGATTAGTCATAGTAAAAAATATTTTCTAACAGTTATTGACGATGCACTAGGTATTATATAGATATTTGTTAATAACACAAAGAACAGATTATCCAAATTACATTTTTCTTTACCACACTATTGCATTCAACTATTTCAATATCATCTGTCATTTTATAACAGTTTGGTCAATAGATTATGTGAGCATATTCGTAAACAATTTGTAAAAATATGCGTGACCTTGAATTATAAACGAACGACAAATGGCTAAGACGACGAATGCTATTGACAAAACTGTTATAAAATGTGAAGTTATGTAGCAATAATAAAAAGCGATAGTCTGGTAGAGAAAAATAAAACTTGCATAATCTTTTCTTTATGTAGCAAACAAATACGTGTATTATACCTAGCGCAATGCTCACAATTGTTAGAAAATATTTGTCATTATTAGTACTTAACGTATTCTAACGGGGCACAATATAAAATCGGACTTGTGAGTTTTGTCATTTTTATAGGTTAAAAAGGCGTTGTTGTACTCCACTATTAATCTCTTATAGTTTACGTAAGCTAAGAAAAATAAGGGGAAAAAGGACCCAACTTCGGTTTTTTTTCTATCGAGGCAACTTTCAGCAATCGTGTTTCGGCTTATGCCAAAAACAAGAGTATATAGTCTTAAATATATATTCGAAAATAAATTCAGTCCCTTTTCCCGTTTAGTCAATAGAGCGTTTGAAAAAACCTATAATTTTTCAAAGTAGCCCCTTAACCACATCCGTGACAATTTAATTTTAACCTTAATCTTTGAAGTTTCAAGAATTTTGCGCAAAATTATATTACAAAGGAGTAAAGTGAAAAAGTGTGAATATATCTTTGACGTCGACTGTACATTACCTATTGCCAACCAGTATCTAGCACTATGTATTAACAATTATAATTGGTATAATCGTTTAAGGTGGGCTGGTACAGTCAGCGCGCAGCCGCCAGTAAGGACACGCCTCACCTACAGCGGTTCCGCCGCACGGCGCCCATGAAATGACCCCGCTACTCCCAAGACCCGGCCTTATGTCATAAAAAATGTAATTTTAAGCGAATAAACCGTCTCTGTAGTACAGGATGTCAACTAATGTTTTGGACTGATTTAAGTTTTTTAGGAATTTATTAGTGATATATTATTTTAGTTAGATAAATAATAGAGTGAAATATTACGTTCGATTGTCGTATTTTATTCGAAATTTATTACACTGAAGTATAGATATTTTTACAATTCTACACGATTATATTTTATTGATGCCTTAATAACTAAGAGTTAATAAAAAATAATTCTTATGATCTGGACAGGTTGTCATAACTATTCGTTTGGATCACCATTCGCCATCATTGGTATCTTCTGTAGGTATTTGAAAACTGAAGAACAAATTATTGATTGGTTCGAGACGCTGGTTCGATCCCAGCCTTGGGCACCGGATGCCTAGGTCGTTTTTTCCTTTGTATCACCTATATAAGTTTATAATTCGACTATAGCAGAGCGTTCGGCTCAGTTTCATCAGAGATTATAGAGATAGACGACCTCAGCCTGAGAACTTTTTGAAGCTCAAGTCGATTGCGCCCTCTGTCCGAAAGCCGCCTTAAGATACCGAATTTGTAAGAAGAAATGTCACCTGCACTGCTACTCCACCTAGTAGCTACTATTGTACTACTGTAGCTACTAGTGTGCTACTCCACCTAGTAGCTACTAGCTACTAGTGTACTACTGTAGTACACTAGTAGCTACTAGGTGGTCGTCTATATCTCTATAGTCTCTGGTTTCATAAATACAATTCACAAATAGAGGATGGCCAAATGGACCGTAAGCCAGGAACAAATTTCGTGATCAATCGCGTCCCAGGTAATAACTTGTGAAATGGTTAAAGGCGATGTATAATGAAGCCCCGTGAAGGTCAGTCGCCGCTCCGTTGGTGGGTTGAGGAATGTTAGCTATTTAATCAGTAAAAAAACTGTCCCGATTAAATTTTTTTCCGATGATACAAATAATACAGGATATCACCTGGCATGCGATGATTAACGAAATCTGTTCCTGTCTTACGGTCTAAAAAGCGCGGTGAGTTTTAACAATTTCCACCTCCAAATTATATTAAGGGGTCTCTCGGATCTTCAGACGTACATTTTCACTTGATCGGACCAAAAATGAAGAAAGAGGGGGACTGTCGCCGGTACTTTGGTCTGGCCAGGTGGTGTGGGGTCAGTGGAACGGCATGTGGCCCGGGTTGGCCATGGTGGCCATGCGCATGTAGGTAGTGTGTGGTCGAGAGAGAGGGGGACTGTCGCCGGTACTTACTCTGGTCTGGTCAGGTGGTGTGGGGTCAGTGGAACGGCATGTGGCCCGGGTTGGCCATTGTGGCCATGCGCATGTAGGTAGTGTGTGGTCGAGAGAGAGGGGGACTGTCGCCGGTACTTACTCTGGTCTGGCCAGGTGGTGTGGGGTCAGTGGAACGGCATGTGGCCCGGGTTGGCCATGGTGGCCATGCGCATGTAGGTGGTGTGTGGTCGAGAGAGAGGGGGACTGTCGCCGGGTAGGGTCTCGTTCTTGAAAACTGCTACACACTTCCATTGGTTCAGGTATTGCACTGGAAATTATAAAGATGTATATAAGTAGCTTAAGGTTAATTTCTTATGTGTGGTAGACACATTGTCTAATTTATTTTGCCATAAAAACAGGAGCGTTCGAGCCAAGCGTCATCAGGGCTCCACCTGTTAGTCGTCGCAAAATTTCACTTCGCCTAGTTTTCGTCGCCAAGTTTGCAGTTGCCTCTGCCGCTCCCGTATTGGCCTACAGAGCCATGGCAAACACTGTCATCCTTCTTGACACTGCTTGCGTAGTCTGTTAGACGAAGGCCATTGATAATAATCGGGAAGAAGCTGATATTTTAAACAATTCATCCAAAAGGATAATGCTTGTAACATGGAATTTATGATTAAAAAATTTATAACTATTAATTAGTTATAACTACCAGTAAACTAAACTAATACTAAAACCTAAAACATACTTACAAATAAAAAATAATTTACTACTAGTATATGGACATGTTTCTGGAATAAATTATAGTTATTTGTTATACAAGGGGTGAAAGTTGTATTTTACGTGCGAGTGTTATTTGAAACACGAGCTAGCGAAAGGATTCTATTATTGACCACGAGCGAAGCGAGTGGTTCAAAAATAGAATCCTGAGCGTAGCGAATGCTTTAATACACGAGACGTAAAATAACTTTCACCCGTGTATAACACAAAACTTTTCACCTCACTACAGCGAGGAAAATAAGAAAAAGGGTGCATTTTGCTCGGTTTCCCGTAATTCCTCAGGTGTTTAATACTTCTTCATCACTCGAATCACTAATTTTGTAATTTTTAACAAAACAACCTAGAAAAACATGCGAATATTTAACGTTGATATGATGGATGAATTGAAATGAAAAGTTTTGACGTAAAAGGTTTTATTAAATGTCAGATGCGTTTTGTTCGTACGTAGACTTATTCGGCTGTCAGAATATTTTATCCGTTTTTACAAAAAGAATGAAGATTAATGTTGAATGCTGGTATTTATGAATTAAAATAAAGTTGTAAGACTGTATTAAGTGTTTTTACTCGATGCAATTCATTAATTGCGATGTTAAAAATTCTGCACTTTTAACGTTTTACGTTTTGTTAGCTGTCAAATGTCACTTAAGCCACTTGTCACTTATGTCAAAACTCTTTCACCACATGTGGATAAAAAGCGATTTTCACAATAGATATTAAACAAACAAAAAGGGCTTTCCGAGCTAGTGAGGTGAAAATTTCATTTCATATTTAACATGTGGGTGTGTGTGTGAGGGTTGCAAAACATTGTTTCAAAAAGTCGTAATACAGTTATATTTCCCTATTGATTTTAAAATACTTACAGCGGGGTCGTGCGACAAGGCGAAGTCATTGTCATAAACTATAGCGAGGTAGTAAACTACTTTTAATCCTATTTAACATAAGGAACGCCAATAACACCTAAAGATAACATGAGTTCTCGTGCCCACAGCGCCAAGAGCACCTATAAGAGCGGTATGGCGTACAGTCGCCATCAAATATATCGGAGCAGCCAGGGTTCTCAAAAATATCTGAACATGCACTTTATCCCGTTGACATTAGAGGCGTTGTTCAGATAATTATGACCACTTTGGCCGCTCCTATATATCGGATGGCGACTGTATGCTCATCATCATCATAATTTTAAGAGCCTTGCTCTTGTCGGTGGAGTAATCGCCATTCTGTCCTGTTCTCCGCTAATGTATGCTGTCAAAGTCAAAATTCAGCTAGAAGGTGGATTTTTCCACTTTCAACTGTTTTTTTGTTTATAATAATTGAAGTCCGCTTATGTGCATGTTACGCCTAAGTAATATATACGTACTTTTCCACAACCGCACGCTACAATCGTCGCCCGAGGACGCCAGTAACGTCTCCGTGACGTTCCAAGACACTCGCCACACGCAGGAATAATGTTCTTCGAAAGCCGCCATCACTTCCGTCTTGAAATGCACGCTCGAACCATACGGGTCAAGGAAACACTACAAGTATCCGTAGTCTACGAACACCGTTTCCAATTAGATGGACCACATACACGCTTGTCTGTGTCCTATTATCGGCACCAAACCAATGGTTGGCACTTAAGATATAAATTTTCGACTAGATCAGACCAAGAATGAATGTGAACCCTTTTATAGGGCCGAAGTGGCGACCTGCAAAAACTGATAGGTGCAAATACGTACTTTTCCACAATCGGACGCTACAGTCGTCGCCCGAGGACGCTAGTAACGTTCCCGTGACGTTCCACGAGACGCGCCACACGCAGGAGTAATGTTCTTCGAAAGCCGCCATCACTTCCGTCTTGAATCGCACGCTTGAACCGTTGGAGGTTGTTGACGAATCTCTGTCGAAAGTAAACTGAATTAAAGGAAGATATTAGACTAAAACAAAATTTACAATAATATTGCATGTGATAATTCGTTAAGGTTGTATTCAAGGTTTATAGCAAAAACATACAGACCACATCCTTATCTCAACTACAACAAGGTTCAATTTGGTACACGAGCTTGTTAATTCTGCAAAAGGAGTCGCTGCGACGCCTTTTACTGTGTCACTTTTTGAGCGCTGATTGTGATTCTCTGTAATAGTATTTTGTGCAACAGTTACATAATAAGGGTTCTCAAGATTCGAGGGTCGAAGTTACAAAATGAGGCGAAGCCGAATTTTGTAAAAACAGACCCGAGAATTTTAAGACCTAATTATGTACCGTTGCACACAATAGTTTTTCTACGAGTGCTGGGCAAGCCGGGAAGGATTGAGTTCGAAGAATGACCTGCTGCCTCTATACAATTGTCTTCAATCTCCTGGCGGGTTATGCCGGCGCCCCCCTCGCCTACAGCGGCGGGCGGCGCCGGTGCGGGGCCCGCCCCGGCAACAGACCCATTATATCCCTAAGAATCGACTTTTGAGTCATGACAATATATGCTTTGAATATACCTGTCAGTCATGTTATTGGCAAATTAGAATGCAGGAGTAGAAAAAAAATATATTGATTTAGCAAACGGCTCCAGATTTAAACTGTATAAGGCCTGTACCGTGGCGTAGACGGGGCCCACTTTTGACTCCCCATTTCATCCCCTCGGGGCACCCAGAGTGTTTTAGATTGAAGGTTTGGAACCCCTGCTCTAAGCTCACTTATTTCTCTATAGTATGTATAACTCACGTGACGGGCTCTATCTTGATGATGCGCACGTCTTTAGTGGCCACGGCGAGCAGATGGAAGGAGCGGCCGAGGTTGGGCGCGAAGGCGATGTCGTTGACGGGCTCCTGCACCGACGACAGGCAGTCGGTGCGAGTCCAGCGCCGGGACGCCTCGCTGTACCTGTTGAGTTTAAAATTATTACCGTCACATGCTACAACTTTGCCTGGCTTGAAAAATATGGTTTTCTTCACGAAACGGATTCATATTTTATTCCTGAGATGGTTGTCTTTCTCCTATCTATAAGATACAAATAGCTGTTTGGGTGGCGCGAAACTTACTCATAGATGAAGACTTTTCCGTTGCACGCGACGCCTTTATCGTTGACCGGCACGGCGGCCGCCGGGGTGTTCGGCTCGTCGCTGCCTACAGCTATCATTGGAGGGTTTACTCTGTAAATATAACAACCAATTATACACATAACTTTTCATGTATATGTCGGCGGCCTATCTTAGGATCAGGCATATCGTGAAATTCCTAGGCATATCGTGAAACGTGAAAATATTTGACTCGTTCCCTGAGTCGACGGAGCCTATTTCTGGGCAGTTTGCCCTTCGGGCATCTAAAGCAACCTAACGAACCTAACCTACCTATACATTGGTTTAATGTGACTATCGTTAAAACATTACACAGGAACATTACGATCTGCCTGATTTTACGATCGGCCGCCGACATATATAACAATCACAGACATAAGGGAAACATGTTAGTTTTAAAACAGATTAACCCTTTGATCGCCAAGCATTGGACGGAAAAATCGTGCCCTCGGTTGTATTTTGGACGTGATATCACGTCCTGGCGCTGAGGGCACAACTTTCCGTGTTCGTGATTTGACGTTTTTGGTGATCAAAGGGTTAATCGCATTGATGTTTACCTCCAAAACGATATAAATACGAACAAAACAGACCTTGACAGAGAAGGGTTCCAGGAGAGACAGCTGATGGACACCTTGGTGGGGATCTCATGCTGCAGGGTCCACTGCGCTAAGTTCATCACGTCAGGAGCCTCGTATATCCTGCACACAATACATGGTTGTAGTCACTGTGTGATGAGTAATGAGTAATAATTAACTCAATAAAGAAATTATAACATTTACATCACTACTCCAAAGTTTCAAATTTATTCATTTAAAAAATTTGCTAACTTTAACTGCCCAATTTTTGACTAGCATAAGGCCCGCCTGGTGGTAAGCAGCTACCGTAGCCTATGAGTGCCTGCAGCTCCAGAGGTGCCACATGTGCGTTACCGACTGAAGGAGGATTCACTGTGTTGATGGCTAAAGGGACAAGAGGGTTACCCGTCGGCGTCGTCAACACACGACCTGGGGCGACGGTGTGTATATTCTATTACTGTAATTTTAAAGCTGTTGGTTCTCCTTAACATAAATAAATAAATAAATTTTATAATATTTCATGCAGTTTAGAGACTTTGCAATAGACCAGGTGTCGACAACTTTTCCGCAGGCAAGGGCCACAGAGTACCCATCGAATATGACGCGGGCTGCACTTTGTTAATAATTTGTGACTTTATCCGGCAAAAGATACCACATTGTTGGTTTTCAATAACGACGACTTCTAATAGGTGACTCGCGGGCCGCAAGCGAGTGGTTTACGGGCCGTCTGTTGCCGACCCCTGTCATAGACTATTGAACATATCCAAAGCATAACCAACAAGATGTTTTTTGCGCTTCCCACGCCATCTGCACGTAGCTTTGCGAGCCTCGTTCCTTCAAAGGTATTGTCATTTATAAGTATCTTACCTAATAATGCCATCAGCAGAGCAAGTGACAAGTAAAAGACCCAAGTGCTTAGGTCCGAACTTGACGTCCGTCACAGAAGTCCTTGAGTCAACTAGATTGGAGCGCTTCAGCCAGGTCCTGAGACCCTTCTCTGACCCTGGGGCCGTGGTGTCGCCTGAAATATAAGAGAAACAAGGGATTTAGGATAAATAAGCCTATTTTTGACACCCCACCAATGATGGACACCTTTAGGGTGGGTTGCACCACGCACAATTAACAGACTCATCAACGTAAAATATGGCGACGGAGCTGTCATCCCATAGAAAACTGTCAAATTTTTCATACAAGTTTTTTTTTACGATTATGTTTACGGTCACAGTTTGGTGCAACCGGCCCTTAATCTTGGTTTTAATTTATTTTGATGTTCACAAGTGTTTTATAATACGTCTGAATTAAGAAATAAATATCTTTTTTTTTTTCTTTTAACTTGATCACAATAATTGTCACTTTTCTGTGCCATTCATTGGGTTTGTTTAATTTTATTCATTTTTATTTACAATTTTATTGTATGTTACTTACTTATGTAACGTTTCTTGTTATTAATATTTTACTAAAAATCTATGAATGATTGATTCGAAATCATTAATTTGAATTGAATTGGGTTAAAATATTTATGCTCCCCTTACCAACTTCTTCCCAAATAGCAGCAGTGCGGTCAAATGAGCATGTAGCGATGACCTGGCCGAACTCCGGGTGTGCCCATGTGACTTTCCACACTGACCCATGGTGCGCCTTCCAGCTGGCAGTCATCTTCCAACCGTCGCGACCATCGGAGTCCCATACCTGAGGGCAATTTGAATTTTCCGTTGACTATACTCTCAGAAGAACCTTCGAGTTTTAGAAAGAGACGTCGGGTATCAATCAACAGTGACACATGAAAAAGCAGAACAGTGTGTCATCGCCGATTCCCGAAGGTTCTTCTAAAAGCTCACAGACAGTATGAAGGGTAGATTTTAGTACTCTAACTTTGAGTAAGGTGGCTATCACATTGCTGACGCATGCGGCGACGGTGTGCGAGCGAGATAGCACTACTATGCATGTGTATAGTGCTGTCTTGTTCAGCCATTTGGTTGCAGCGCCAGTGTGATAACCGTGAAAGTGATATCTTAATCTCAAAATCTTGATGAAAATTTTGTTCACCTTACTGATAAAAATTGTTGTTACTGTAAATAGATTTCTTAATCAAAAAATTTGAAGCGAAAACTAGTGGTAGTTTGCTTAAACCTAAAGAACCTAGAGTAAGTGCAGGTGCCCCTACTTGCTTGCTTTGCCCTAATTTTTACTTTTACTCTACTGTTTAATCTTATACAAAACAAACGACATGCAAATATTTCGATTAATAAATTTGATCAGTATGCATATTTTACCTGAATGCCAAAGATGATTTATAAAGACCTAGGTTGTAATCCAACACTAAATTACCTCTATTCTGTTTGAAACAGTTCATATTATCATATTTATCAACTGATCATAACCTACCTTCACATACTGGTCGCTCGAACAAGTAGCCATTCGTTCGCCGTAGAAATCGTAGGCCACGTCGTGGATGAGGTCCTTGTGGTCAGCAAATATAGTCTGAGACTCGAACAAGTTGGTAAGCGTCAGTTCCCCCATGGTCATGAACTTTTTAACACCAAAAACATAAATTTTAAACGACACAGCGTCGAGCGGCCTACACCACAATACACACGGTTAAATGTCAAAGTGACATTTGGTTATTTTGGTTTGTGGCAAAATTTTTTTTTACGTTCCTTTTCCCTCAGTTTGCGGCACTTCCAACTGTTTTGGTTTTTGAATTTTTTTACCGACTTGAAAAAAGGAGTTTATTTAGTACCCAAATGTCTCGATGAAAGTGTAAAATTCAATTTTGGATATGTGTTGCGGTAGGCAAGCTAAGTAAGCATTTGGTTCAGGTCTCCTGATAAGTACATACAAAATACAAAATCCTTGATCCATTCCGTGACAGAGAGGGACTACACCACGGAATAAAAAATACAATAAAAAATAAGTTAATGTTTTAATATTACTCAAATTTTTACAAACTCAACAGCACACAGTATATGTATTGTCATGGGTTTTATAAATAATACTGAGATTAAACTTCAGAGCTATCATGGCACGAGATTCTTAATATATATTATGCACACAAAGAATTTCATTTAAAAATTTACATATAATTTTGTTTAATAAAATATTAATTTAGGTAAATATGTAAACTATGTACTTTCACAATTAGTGTACAATTTAGGAGCAAGATGCAGGGCTGTTTCTGATATTCACAATTAATTGGGGCATTATTTTCAATTAATTTATAAACACGAAAGAACTATACTTAAAATGAAGGCACTAAGTCAATCTAAGTTACACTTTGACATACACATTTAGAATATTTACTTATATAAAACTTAACTTGTACTTTAAAATTAGGATTTAAATAATTAGAATGAGTACAACTACAAGTACCTAGGCATGGCACTATATTCTTGTTTGTTAAAATTGGAAAATGCATTACAATATTAATTATCTTTATGTAGTAACTGTGAAATCGAAATTGATTATTTGGCATTATCCTACTACATCCGGACCAGCCTTTATGGGGAATTATTGTTAGCAGCAAATTTCAATTGCTCTACTTGTAAAGCCAGTCTCTTATTAGCATCCACCAACTCATTCTGACTCTGCTGCATCATCATCATTTGTGAATTCATGGCCATCATTTGCTTCTCCAACGCAAGCCGTTGCTTCGTCAGAACCATCATGATGTGCAAGAAATAGTTCTTATTGTCCTCCGCTACATCTGCAAGACTGAGCTCAATGAAATCTTTCAGTTCTTCAACCATCCCGGAATCATATTTCGTGATCTTTTTTTCACTCCCATTTGCTACTATGAGCGGTCGTCCATCATCAGGAGCACCATTTAAAATGGGTGATTGAAATTCTAAATTACTTGCAACTTGATTGTGGATAGGTGTTGAGATTTTGCTCAAATTTTTTTCTACATCGAGTTTTTTATTACGTTCAAATATGCTGCTTTCTTTTAATTGTGACTTATTTATATCGTCTTCATTAGACTTATCCAAGCCCATCAAAACTAGAAATGAATCGGCTCTCTTATCTTCAGTGTTTTCAGAAATATTTAGGTTTTCTTTATTGGGCGACGCTGAGATTAAGAACATGTCGGAGGTCCTAGGCTTCCCAGGACTGGGTTTACAAGGTGTCAAGTGTAATGCAGTGTCCTCTTGAATACTTATTTCGTTCAGCTGGGGCTTCTTTCTAGCTTGGAAGGCTACTTTCCTAACCTCCTCGTTGTGGCCTTTCAGTATTGTAAATGGACTGGTCAGGTCTCTCAAATCATAAATCATGACCGCTCCACTTCTAGTTCCAACCGCAACTTGATTGTCAGCATTTATGGCTACAGAAGACAGTGTGTACGATGTTTTGATGGTTGAAACTACATTTTGGAGTCTTATGTCATATACATGAACAATTTTATCGTAGCCACTGGACAACATGACATCTTTGTTTATTAAGGAATATGCTATATCACTCACTGGTGCCGCATGGATGTTGTCGAAAAACGCTTTGTCCTTATTAGTGTTAATATCTCGTAGGACTACATGCCCTTCATCAGTAGCTAAGCCTAATAAGCACCGTGTTTCATGATGGAATTTCATTGCAGAAATACTTTTAGAACAGTTAAGTCTGACCGTCACAATTGGAATGTTAGAAACCAGACCATAAATGATAGTTTCTCCGTTACTCGTGGTGGCTGCTAAGTTATTATTTTTGGCATTATAACTAATGAAGTTAACGCTAGCCTGGTGAGCAGGATTAGGGAATGTTTTCGTGATAGTCTTGTTTTTTGTGTCCCATATCAAAACATTACCACTTTTAGTACCTATAGCGACATTTCTGTGGCCTTCTCGATGGAAACAAGCCGACCAGGTGTCTTTCAATGGAATGTGCTGTAAGCTGCGAATGTCGTGGTCTGCGGGTGTTAAGATTTCGATTAAACCTTTGCAGTTTACCTGAAATTAAATTAAAAGTAGCAGTTTCATCTCAGATCTGGGAAAACTAGATTCAGGAATGTATGGTAAGTTTAACGTTACCTGCAAGATGTATTTTCCATCATCGCTCCATGATATATCTCTCATAAGACCATCATAACACCCGTATGTTTTTTTCAACTCCCAACTGTTAGTATCGTGAAGATGTAGACGAGAGCTAACAGAAGAGAGATACATTTTAAACTAAGCGATTTTTTAATGATGAAACAATTTATGGAGCGATGATTATAGCACTTTTAGTTATTAGAAACCATCAATTTTAAGGGTAAGTTATTTACCCAACGTATAATTTTGATTCGCGTTGACATTTACTCTAAATCCATCATAGTAGGTTTTCATGAAGGTAGACACGTAGAAAACAAATTTTCTACTAAAACAAACAAACAAACAATAATTTATTTGCAGAAAAAGGGTAGATTACAGTGGCATTGTAAGAATCATTTGTATCATTTTCCAACTGTTTTTAACAGTTTTTAATTTCGTAAATGATTATGAATGTTTTTTTTTTTAATATCTTAAAATATTATTTACATTATTTTGATATTCTTATTTTCTTACAAATTCTACCAAATAACAATTTTTTCACATAGCAAGGATTGAATAGGGATGTACTAACAAACTATACAATTATCGGTTATATATTGTATTAATCTGTTTTTTCACTTGGCAACAATAAGTTTATTTGACATTTATTTGTCTGACGTGTATGTATTGCGGTAAATAAAACTTATATTTATTAATAAAAGGCGTAATACTCCTAATTAAGTAAGTATTAATGTTTATTTATACTCGGAACTCTAACTACCTTGTGGCTATTGACGCAGATCCCTTATTTTATTTGTATTTCTTTACAAAATGTAACCTATAACTATCGGTACAAATCCCTTTAAGAAATTCCATGTTTTTCTATTTTTAACTCCTATTTTCATATTGATTCCAGTTAAACTGCAACCATGATCACCGACATCCAACTGGCCGTGTTCTCGAACATCCTGGGAGTCTCAATTTTCTTATTGGTCATCCTCTACCACTACATTAACGCTAACAGTTCTAAATAGGTAAGAGGAACTCGGAAACGAGGTGTAACTTAAGCAAGGGAAATACTCCCCCAATGGGGAGGGCAACTGTCAAAGGTTTTGCCAGATGCCAGCATAGGTTGTACCTGTGACTAGTTTAGCCGTGTCGTGTCCATATCAGTCGCACCGCCTCGCGAGGAAATTGCCGCGCGCGACAGCTCGGTTAGTGTGGACGGGCCTCGGCCGAGACAAACGCGCATGCGGCCGCAATGCCTCGGCCGACGTACATCCACACTAGCCGAGCTGCCGCGCGCGGCAATTTCCTCGCGAGGCCGTGTGTCGGATGTAGAAACGGCTGGGATTTGGCTAACACTCTAAAATCTACACCAAAAAATTCCAAGAAACAAACAAGATTTTGATGCTATTCGGCTGGTAGGGCTGGCAGATGCAACCTATGCTAGCGCCATCTTTAAAGACCTTGGACCAGCCACCCTTATTGTATAAAAATAGTCAGCAACACTTTACTAAATTAAAAGCTTAGCTAAAATCTTAAAAATAAAATTGCTGTCTATTGTTACCCCTTGTTTTCAGTACTGTATCAGAAATACAGAGATGTATATGAAGGCCACAAAAATATGTGACACTCTTATTTGTAGAGCCATAGGATCACATATATATTTTTGCGGCCTTTCAGTAGGAAGATACTATTGATGCTGACTGTAATATTCCGACCAAAAAGAGTAGAAATTAAAAAGTGGCAACATCATAGTGTCGTCCCTTTCAAATCAATCTAAAAAAACGGGACGACACTACCATGTTGCCACTTTTTAATTTCTACTCTTTTTGGTCGGAATATACCTACCTCTGCCCATGGCCCATACTAGAGGATTTTCATTTTCAATTATTATTTTAGGTTACTAAAAAAAATTGTTAGGCTATAATACTGTTTTTGTTACAGATATGTAAAGGCATGGCCCCTACCATCTGACTTTACTTATAATGTAAGCCCTTATAATGTTATTAATACATAAGAACTAATTGTAAACAATATTTTTATTTCATCCACCTATTCCTTTTACCCTAAAAGCAAAAATAAGTCTCATAAGTAGATAAAGTAGATCCTATAAAAATCATTAAGGAATAAACTCTATAATATTGCTAACGGACAATACTGTACTTTTGATTAGAAAATGTCACAAATTACTAGAGATGCACCGAATATCCGGTTACTATCCGGTATCCGGCCTATCCGGCCCTTATTTTAGTATCCGGCCGGATATCGGATATCTTCGTACTATCCGGCCGTCACTCACTTCTCACGATAACACTACAAACTTATTTTTTTACACCAAAAAAAAAGCTAGCGTGTGTGTACTTTTGAAAGAAGTTACTCCGTACTGACATGGACATGTGTCCGCGCGAACTTTCACTACGAAACAGGTCGAAACCTGCACGACGCGCACCTGCGAAACTCAAATTGTAGATATAGTATCGCCGGCCGAATATTCGGCGGCCGGATACCGAATATTCGGTGGAGGGTCAGGCCGAATATCCGGTATCCGATATCCGGCCAAACCACTATCCGTTGCATCTCTACAAATTACCTTGTCACAGTCACCAACTATTACAGTGGCAGTGGTTCAAAAAAATTCTTAGGCAAGCTGGAGCCCTAATTCGCATTAAATTTCTTCATGAGCTGTAGGAAAACTGCTTAGGTGCCTGAAAAATAGGCAAGCCGACGGTAATCCGATTCTATGGACGCTCCGCTACTGCTAACTAACCTAGGAACTATTAAGTACCTATAAATCTAAACATTCTACAGTTATACATATTAACGTATAACTGTATAATGTTTAGATTTATATTTGAAGCTAGAATTTCCCCGTTAACTAAGTTTTCTAACAACCATTTATGATAGAAAGAGAAATAAGTATTGAAATTATAAAATGCGCGCCAAATAGGACGAAGTTTTCTTTAACACATTTATCTAATTTGTTTATGTATTAGTAGACTAATACTATAATGATTAATGAATATGGGCGAATCAACTTTTTAATATTGTTTACTCTGTCCCCGTTGTCCGAGGGATGTCATACTATTTCATAGAAAATCTTTGGTTGTCCAAGGGACGTAACCATAGCAACCAGGCGCTGTAAAAAGTTGATTGACTCATATAATGATACAATGTTTAATACACATAAAAGAGTTAGCAGTATATTATGTGGCTAACGGCTATAGTTAAAATTATGTGGTTATCATTTGTTTCTCGGTCTGCTACTAGATGGCGTTAAATATATGACTATGATGACATAGAATAATTGTCCCAGTCCGAGTACCTACCCTATGTTACTTGAACAATAATATAAGCAAATCAAACTCCAACATAAATAATGATTTACTATGGTCAGCTATGGTAAAAGTAAGTACATGATGTGGTAGTGGATTATGTAAATATTAAATAGGTTAGCTATCTATTTAACCGTGTAGTTTCAATAATTGACGTTAGATGACGCTGACTATTACGTTTAGTATAAATAGAGGATTAATATTTAATACTAAACGTAAGCGTACCGCAAATGTAAAAAGCTGACGCTAATGGCCTCTTCACACGGCGCAATTTTGACGCAAAAATCGCCGGCGATTTCGATACGTTGCCGTCGGTAGATGCAACGAAATCAATCGATGGATCAAAAATCGCAATTCGGAAAAGCGTTATTTTAGAACCCTAATTATTTTTATTCGCTGGTTCGGTCACCTACAGAGAATGGGGACAATGGGGTGAGGATCGGGCTGTCAAGAAAGCGTTCTTGGGACGACCGACTGGTCGCCGTCCGGTGGGTCGGCCCAGATATCGTTGGGGAGACAGTGTGGCGGCGGATCTGCTGCAGCTTCGAGTCAACAACTGACAAGAAGTTGCGCAGGATCGGGATAGGTGGCGTGGCGTGCTCTCATTTTGGAGGCCAAGATTCTCTTTGGATCCATGAGCCAAAATAGTTAATTAGTTTTAGTTAATTATTTTTATTCAATTCTAAGGCGATTATCACACTGGCGACGGATCCGCATCGGGCGCCGGTGCGCGAGCGAGATAGCGCTATACACAAGCAGAGCGCTGTCTCGCTCGCGCACCGGCGCCGCATGCGGATCCGCAGCAGTGTGATAACCGCCTAAGGGGCTTTAATCTTGCATAACATAATGCATTAGCTTGATATTTTACCTTCATATTAATATATAATTAAACTGACTGACAAGAAGGCTGCATGGTATACACAATTTTGGTAGACTTCAGTCATACATCAGTATGGCAACAAAATATTCGCATTTTGCTCATTAGGTCAATGCCTAGGGATTGTCCTAATTAAATCCCTTAATCTTCTACTTTCCTAAAAATAACAATTTGTAACTCCTGGACAACTACAACATGATTTTCACCAACTTTTGTGAAGTATGATTCTCATAAACCATCGGCGTGTTTTGGTTTGACAACAATTTGCAAGTTTACAAGGATTTATAAAATACGCAATCTTGATTGATTAATATAATTAAGTTAATCATAGTAGGTAGGTATATTTTAATCTGTTTGAAATAATGTTTCTAATCATGTCTACATTTTTTGTAATAAAGCCTTTGTATTACATTTAGTCAGTCAAAACTCTTGTGGCAGAACTTACGAACCGACCAAGTAATACCAAATATTTTTGTTATGATAACAAAATTAATAACTAAATAACCGATGTTATACCTATGTAGATATTAGGTACCTATAACTACCATTTCTACAACCGATGCAGGAAATAAAATACGAAACTTCCTTTCAGTGTTTTGAAAACGTTATTTTGCAAAAGCAAACCATTGTTCGATTTAAGCTGAAATTACAAATATTTGGTATTAGAATGTACAGGAATATTTTGTAGACGCCCTGACAGATAATTATATATAGGTAGTTTAATAAATAAAAATACGTCGGTCTGCCTTTATCCCCAGCATTTCATTGAATGAATGAAATGAAATTTATTTTGTTCATAAAAATCAGGATTTAAAAAGGATATTTATAAAGAAGTATACCTGTTATAAAATGTATGGGAGCGCCTTAAATTAGGGCAACTACTTAAATATATTTTCTGTCACCAAAATTAGAATTGTCACTAATTTGTATCCTTTAATTATGATATTATTTGTGCCCACCAAATATTTTTATTCCCTAAATAATAAAAACGCTGTTCAAATTTGAATAATTTGCTTAAAATAAGAATTCTTCGGGTACTTGATGCAATACCAGCAGACACAGCTTAGCTGACTATGTGTTCAAAATGATGTCAATGATGATGGCACGACTTTTTGGTAGAGAATGAGAGGGTGTGAAGATCATTTTGAACACTCCAACTAGCTACTTTTACTGCTCTGCCTACACTAACATACAGAACGCATAATTTATGCCTTGGGCAGCCAGGTGCCAGGTTTCACAACAACATTTCTAATTCATAAAACGTTCCGTTTCGAAAACTCGAGGGTCAATTTGTCCTAGACTATAACATATTTCGGGGCGCACACGAATTCCTACGATTTTATCCAGTTCTAGTTTCCAATATTGACATCAAATATATTTGTAGGCAAGTGTATACCTATAGGTACTACATATTTATGTTATATTTTTCTACCTAATTTACAAAAGTATACTTGTGCCAAATGTGAAGGAACTGCACGACGGTATTCAGTTATTGACTTTTTATTGACTAAGTCAGAATAAGGACTTGCAATTCCGGAATTTATATATTATTAATTTTAAGTGTTAATTTTCAACTGAGCGAAGTAGTCTCCCAGCTCCACTGGAGTACAAAGTGGTTTACAAAGTCATACCACTTTAAGGCGGCCACCGACTATCATCCGCCTGACGATATCGGCCTAGTTGTTCGGAGCCGGCAAATTTTTGTTCTAACTGACAGGCCGATATCGTCAGGCGGGCTGCAGGCGGACATAGTCATTGGCCGCCTTAAAGTATCCCCAAAAGTATGAATGTAACCTATTCCGAGATATCTACTAGAGATGCAACGGATAGTGGTTTGGCCGGATACCGGATACCGGATATTCGGCCTGACCCTCCGCCGAATATTCGGTATCCGGCCGCCGAATATTCGGCCGGCGGTACTATACCTACAATTTGAGTTTCGCAGGTGCGCGTCGTGCAGGTTTCGACCTGTGTCGTAGTGAACGTTCGCGCGGATACATTCCTAGGAATTCTAGGCAACAAAACGAATTGTATTATGTCAGTACGAGTAACTTCTTTCAAAAGTACACACGCGCTCACGTATTTTTGTGTAAAAATCTTTTTTTGTATGACTAGTGGGCGACTCTGACTACATCCGGTATCCGGCCGGATAGTACGAAGATATCCGGTATCCGGCCGGATACTAAAATAAGGGCCGGATAGGCCGGATACCGGATAGTAACCGGATATTCGGTGCATCTCTAATATCTACAATCTGTAGAAATGATTAATAATATTCGGCGGATACGTTATTTACACGGGACGAAATAAAATACACTGACATCATTACTTGCCTAGGTATTTAGTTCTGTACGAGTCTAAGTAGTTTTAAAGTAAAAAATATAGTTACAAGAAGTTTTGGACGTCAACCGTTTGACGCAAGTCAACTCCAGTAGAGGTCATTTATTAATTATTACATGGATAAAGTACACTTTGTATGAATTTTTGCCTATTCATCATACAGTCGCCGTTAAATACTTGCATATTTACGTTTTTGGACCTTTACAAAGGAGTAAAGTGCAATACGCGGCGCCGACTAAGTAGCTAATAGGGATAAGTGTTCAAAATTATCTTCCGCTAAGTGATAATTATCTTCCACTTCTCTCAAAACAAAATATTAAGCTTAATCTATATCCTGTGCGTATTCTCATAGGATAAAAATTCAATGCCAAGCAAGATAATTTTGAATTCCCAAACAAAAAACAAATAGCGTACCTACTAGTAGTAGGTACACTAGTAGCTACTAGGTGGAGTAGCAGGGCAGGTGACATTTCCTCTTACATTTTTGGTATCTTTAGGAGGCTTTCGAACAGAGGGCGCAATTGACTTGAGCTTCAAAAAGTTCTTAGGCTGTGCTGCTCTACTATACCTATAAGTTACTCTATGATCCTGCTGAATGTTGATTGTACAGCTATATTATATTGTCAAATAATTGCAAGGATACAATTGCACATTGTAACCAAACACTATGCTCGTATTGCAATATAAAATACCAACGTTGAATGTACGGACAATGACATTTTTCGCACACGGGTGCATATTCCATAACAATGAGGCCATTATTGAATTCAGTTCATACGGTACAGTAAAAATATGTATACATTTTTAAAACTTATTACAAAGGAGTAAGGAGCAAAAGTGTACACATATTTTAGGTGTTGACTATACAAGTAGAGAGAGGTACAAAGTACAAATACTGACTTTTACGATGTCGCGTGTCGATAACTAACAAGTCTAAATTTAAATTTAAAAAGCCGAATTATAATTACGTCATTTATTAGATTTGAAACCCATGTAATACTGACGGCTGGGGGCCGATTTTTGACAGCCGGACGCTCGAATTCAAAAAATTCAAGCTCGAAAATAATCGCACACAAAAGTTTGTTGCCAATTTTTTCGCATGGAATTAATAGTTTAAATAATCATGATTTTAAATTTCTATCACTGTTATTTTTAAAACATAATTTCATCGTTTTATTCAGAGTTTCAAATGTCACTTTCGAGTGCTCGATTCTCAAAAATCACCCACAGGTCTAACTTTAACTTTTACCGAAAACCGCAACCGTGTCAGTTTGTGACAAGCGGTTTTGGAAAAACATAGGGAGAACATTCATTTGTTTTGAACAAACAAACTAACAAACAAAGAGTAAAAATAATAATAAAATTTACAAGACAGTTTATTTTTATTTTTATTTTTTTTGTTTGTTTGTGGCTATTAGTGAATTAGCCAATGTCACGTGGATTAAAAGTTAGGGAAACTGATAGGAACTATAAGGTAAAAAAAGTTTATTTATTCAATTAAATCGATTTACGTACAGTCACCGTCAATAGTATCTTATCCTACACGAAGGCCGCAAAAATATGTGACACGCTCCTACGAGTCCGTGTCACATATTTTTGCGGCAGTCGTGTAGGATAGGAAGATACTATTGCCGTGCCGGTGACTGTACCAGTCATACACGGTATTATACTTTAAAAATTATACATATAATCACGACTTACAATACTTATTTATTTTAAAAGTTTTTAATCGTTAAACTCACAATACTTGTAAAAATATCTTACAAAATTACTTAGATTGAAACATGTCCACATACCAGGGCAAATAAAAAATAATACGGTATTATAAATAACAATTTCATTTCTCTACTTAACATTATAACAAGTACTACTTACGTCAAGTAGGGACCTATGACGCTCCTACACAAAGTCGGTGCTGAGTTGACTTGACGTAGGTACTTAACTTGACGGACTCTCAGCAGCATTTTAGGATTTTTAGGAGTCTTGCATCATCGTTTTTAGAACTCCGGTGAATAAGTTGAATTTAAACTTTCGTGGGACATAAAGTAATACTATAAGGCTATGGTTTTACTCACGAATTTAGCTAGACAAACTACTGTTGCTATACCCTATCAGGGTCCATGATGTACCTAGCATAAGTACCTGGAAATGCAATAAAGATCTCTTATCTCTTATCTCACTACGCAAGTGATATTTGTCGGAGAACCTAAGGTCTCCATCTCTAGGCACTAAGAGCGCTAGTGGAACCGATCCGTGACTCGTCACTGCGAGACGCGATACAGACCGTTGAAACAAGTTTTTTGAAGTTGAAAAAGATCACCAGCATTTTTATACACCTTGTATGTACAAGGTGTATAAAAATGCTGGTGATCTTTTTAATTATATGGTATCGTATTCTTAGTATTTATGAAACACTGAGAAAAAAATCTCGCGTTGGTTTTGATGGAGGTTTTTACACGTCGAAAAATGTTTCTCCTATTTTTTCTTACTCGCAATACGATACCAATTATGCCTTTAACGGATCTCACCAGTATTTTTATTACAACCTAGATACCTAAGTTTTACACTTCGACTGTACTTCTTTCAACAGTAATCTAGTAAGGGGCTATTCATAAATTACGTCATTTAAAAATAGGGGGGGGGGGGGGGGTCTGGACATCGGATGATAGTAGCATGACGTAGGAGGAAACAGGGCCATTCGAAGCATAATCTTTGGATGATTTTAGGGGGAGGAGAGCCAAAAAAATCGATGACGTAATTTATGGACAGCCCCTAATACTCATCCAAACGATTCTAACAAATTCAAGGAAGTTTGCGTTGTGTTATCACTGATATAAGTAAGTGGCAACTCGGTCTTCAAGCTTGTAAAAAAATAGTACCTATTACAATACAACTATGATTTCCAAGCGGTATTTTTTATATGACCAATTCTGGAATTCCGTAATCCCTAATTACAACGCGCCATGTTGTAGGCTACGTTACGTTGAAATAAAGAAATTGGCCAAATGTTATCCCCTGAGAGTTATCCCTTCACCCCCTACCCCGGCTCTGAATATGACCCAACACCTACGCAAAAAAAGTTGTGATTGGTCAATCAAAGTTTTCATAAAATGGCTAAAATAATATTGCCATCGAACAAGCCGTTTGCTTGTTTGCCGCCGTCCTGGTATAAAAAAAAGAACATCCAAATATTTTTTATAGCTAGTACTAGCTATTTCCATGCTTATTACCGTTTCAGAGGTGACTGTATTAATAGATACTTGATGATGTCGCGTAACCACTCAGGATATATTATTCAATTTAATTAGAGGGCAATCATTAATAATAGTATGATTATATCACCCATACAGGTTTTTGTCGACTGTCTGGGCAATTCGCAAGTCGCTTTATCAATTATCATGCTTCACCTAGCACAGCGCATCGCCTCTTTAAAACCGGTAGGTACCTATGTTAGATTCTCAATCACACATGGTTTTAGCGGATTTTGAGGTGACACGAGAGAGGAACTCACAGCCCATGACGACAAAATGTTTATTTAATTGTGCATAACTAATATAATGTCATCTGACCTTGTCCACGGTCAGATCACACTAAACACAACAAAATCACAGTGATTCACATCAATTAACATTCAAAATCGAGCCAGCAGTTTACTCAGTCTGTCATAGATCAAGTATTTTACATCCTTCGCGAATACGTAGTCCAAATGGTTGAAGTTTCTGGACGGCACTCTGTGTATGTCGATGGCGTTGGGCAACATGTTGTACAACTTGGAGACGTCGCGCGCGTCGCTGAGCCAGTCGGCGTCGCTGTACACGAGCGACACGGGCGCCGACACCCGCGACAGATCGTAGTTGGGCGCCTCGCTGGACCCATACCGCACCAAATTTTCTGCAGGACCGTAGTCAAACTTCCTGAACCTCCCAGATATAACTCCTTGCCCGTAATGCGCGAATTGCTTCGCAGATGCGCCTGACGGTACATGCGCAAAGATGACAGGCAGATTCGTCACGTTCAGCTGCTCTACGTTATAACCAGCTACTAAGAACAAAAGATTAGTGCACATGATTTCCGCGAACGGCCCTCCGCTGCACGCTATTCTTCTAAACAGTCTCATTAAGGCATTATCCGGGGCCAATTCGTAAAGACCGACCGTCTTTGCAAATGCGTGAATTATACCCCCTGTAGGAGCCAATAATCTTACGATAGGGCTCTTCATGTGGGACATAAAAGCGACGGGTGACAGTGCAACCATTAAAGAAACTTTTTCCATGTATTCGGGCCGCTCCGATCCCATCACCCAGAATGAAGTGGTCCCTTGCGAATGACCGATGTATTTCAGCTTATCTTTTCCTGTAGTATTAAGAGCATAGTCTATCATAGCTGGTAGATCATAATAGCCAACTTCGTGCCAAGAGAAGTCCCAAAAAGCACCTTGAGAGGGGCTCATTTCGATGTGACGACGGGAGTGCTTGCAGCCACGCGAGTTTCCTAACCAGACGTCGTACCCGTCTTTTGCTAGGAGATACGCGATTCCACTGTCCGGCCCGGCTATTATATAGTCGTCTGCACTTCCCAATAGTCCATGTTGGAGGTACACAACTGGACCGTCGCTGGGTATCCTGAACATCTTCAATATATATCCATCTTCGGTGAGAACTTCGTGCGTTTCAACTGAATGTCCGTATTTGGCGATGAGCTGATCACAGTTAAGATTGCAGTCTTCATTGCCCATGCCGAAGTTGAACTCGGAGAGGAAATTGTCGCTTAAGGCTGCTAGATTGTTGTCGTTGTGGAGACCGGGAACGCCGTTGAAACCGTCTCCGCCGGTCAGAGACCGCGCGATGGTGATAGGTACGTTTGAGAACAGATTGAGGCTGTTCGACAGCAGGCCGCCAGCGAAGCTGGTAGCTTGACCTGCCACCGGATTATTGGTCAACGATTCCGCCCTCTGTCTAACGGTGTTGGCCACGCGAGGGAACAATAAGTCAGCCAGCTGTCCATGACTGCTAGCGAAAAAATATACGAAGATAAATATTTTTTGGACCATGACGCGCGCGCTCTCGCTGAGGTCAATAATAAACTGATCGCTCTCAAATCACTATAAATAAATAAATTAACCGTGACCTTGCAGTAGACACCGAATCATTTTTTGTCGCGCGCTACGGCTTCCACAGTCTAATGTGGTTATTCCGGCCGGGCCGGGCCGGCCATCACCGACGCGCGGGCTGCGGCTTATGCAATGCAACGAGCTCTACTCTACACACGAGCGTGAATCGCATGTTAATTGTAAATAGTAGGAAACTGTGGCAGTTTTTTACTATCCGTATTCGCTTGACCTGTGGCTGTAACTAAGTAGACAATTAAAGATTCTTTAAAATATTTATGTAAATAATGAATAAATCTTCGCAACTTGATATAGTATAAGTACTGCAACAAAAGCAACAATACTGATACGTACAGTAATTTAAATGATATGATGCTGCCTCAATGCTAGTATAATAGCGGAAATCTTCATTTGGTAGTTAGATACTTAACGCCTTTGAAATTAAAGATTTAAGCCTCATTTAAACACATATATATTTTAGTAAGTTCCATAGGAGATTTTAATCCATAAGTACCGCAAAGGCATGATCTTGTTACTAAAAATATTTAATTATAATTAGTTTCACGCGCGATTTGCACGCGAGGATGAGCTCGCAAAACTAGTTTCCGAAACAGGAAAAATTTCGCAGTTTTTTGTGTGTTGTTGATACCTTTGCGAATCTCTGTCGAGATTACGTCAATCTAAGATTTCCATAAACATGTTATAAAAGTCACACCTTGATTTTATTAACGGTATACCTACATATAATATATTTAAATGCAGGAAAACCCTAAAATAATTAGGGGAGACGGGGGTCAATTGGAATTGTCTCATTTGTCATCGAACTTGTTTATCAAAAAGTTTAAATAATAGCCTATAAATAATATGAAAGTTCGCTTAATATGTATATCTGCTAGTTCACTTAATGATAAGCGTTTTACAAAACCAACGAAAATGTTTCAAGTTCAACTAACCCAAAAATCTTCTGGGGTTCTGGGGGCCGATTTTTGACTTATTTTAACCTCGAATATAATCGTAATCGCACACAAGAGTTTGTTGCCATTATTTACGCATGAAATTAATAATATAAATAATGATGATTTTAAATTACTATCGCTGTTATTTTTAAAACATCATTTCTTCGTTTTCATTCATCATTCAAAAATATATAAGTAATTTTTATGAAGCCATTATAAAAACAATTATTGAGTTCTACGTAAAGACCATAAAATAATCAAATATATTGGGTTATTTCGGGGTTTTTTACGAAATCCGGTTCCGAGGCTTGCCTCGTGTCACGTTTTCCATGTCGGAGAATAACCATCTATGGGGGTTTTCAGAAATAAATGTACCATTTTTCAAAGAAAAATCGCATGTATTCCATGCAAAAATGATTAGTCAGTTTTGTGACCGTTCATACATAATGTATGGGTAAATGCGTCACAAAACTAACAAAAATATTTGGGACACTTTTTTATTCTTAAAATCGATAGTCCTCTTGATGATGAGTAGAAAGAACCCAAAATGTGTTAGTACCAAAGTAATTTTTTTTTGAAAATGCCCCTAAAATAAACACCGTAAGCTAGTCTAGCTGACGGTGTTTATTTCAGGGGCATTTTCAAAAAAAATGAGCTATATATACCTAGGTATATGCAGTTTTCCGTAAACCTACACCAAAACCCTAGGTGTGATTTAACTGATTTAGGAACACTTTATTTGTACTATTGTCACGTAAGTATAAAGTTACTTCGCATTCTTCGCAATTCGCAAGCGCATCAACCATTGTGATGTGACAACATATGAGCGGCATTTGTATAAGTAGTATTATGTTATGACAACCTGTAATATTACATTACGTACCGTAATCTTATGAAAATCATATTAAATACTGTACCCATTTAAAGGAAAAGTAAATGAAAAGTAATAAATCGCGTACCTACTTATAAGGTAGGTATTTCGTGTGCGAGTTTACTTTCCAATTGCAATAAGAACATATTTTTGAATTTGAATTTTAGTGTGTAGGTACCTACATAGTTCGAATTTTCTCCGATAAATACCCAAATCGAATGTTGAAGCTTTTCCTAACATTCGGAATCGGGTATTTACTAAATAATATCAATTACTATCAAATATACCAATAGATATGTGTAGCGGTCCAGACACTGTCAGTAATAATGTCATTATTTCTGTAGTTCTGTACCCGTCCTTTTCTATTATATGAAGAAGAGAAGGATGGGTACAGAAATAATGACATTATTACTGACAGTGTCTGGACCGCTTAGAGTTAGCTCAGTCAGCCACAAAAGGTCTAATACCTATTAACTATACCCGGTGTAACATGAGGAAACCGAATAATTTTAACAGCGTATTCCTGATCATAATTGAAGACTAAAATCACATACAAACTTTCCTGAATTTTACCTAGTTTCCGAGTTACGACCAATTAAAAAAAAAACACAGCCACCTGAAATTTTGGGAGGGACACTAATGCAGAAATGATTTTTCAAATTTTGAGGGGGTCAGTAAAAGTTTTTTCAATTTGAATTTGTGGGGGACCCCCTCCCCATGTCTCATGTGACCCGTCCCCTCGGACAGCGCCTGTATATAATATGTTATGGACCAAGTGATAAATAGGTCATTATTCATAATGCCCGGGCATTATGAATAATGGCTAATATGAGTAGGCAATTTGATAATAACTATTCAAATAATTGAATTGCCCGGCCCATCACCTATTTGGCAGAGTAATAAACCTTCGATAATTACTATTCAAATAATTAAATTGTCCGGGCTTTATACGTAATGTCCATCAACTATGGGCAGAGTAATAAAAAACATAAATGTTTTACAAAATCAACCTTGACGACCTTGTATCGTAAAAATGTGGGTGATTTTTTTATACCACAACGGTGGCAAACAAGCATACGGCCTGCCTGATGGTAAGCAGCTACCGTAGGATATGGACGCCTGTAGCTCCAGAGGGTTCAGATGCGCGTTGCCTACCCTTTTAAGAACCTATACACTCCTTTTTTGAAGAACCTCATACTGTAGCCCTCTGGGAAAACCTCGGCAGGGAGTTCATTCCACAGCCGGAGCGTCCGCGGGAGGAAATTCCACTGGAATAATTCCGTCACTGGAAATTTCGAAACCGAGGAGCCCAATACTCCCTGACATCGTCAACATTGCGCCTTGGAACTGAGGGGCCACTGCAAATGGGGTTTTCTTAGCGGTAAATGCGCAAACTTGTGTCTTTGTGGGGTTGAATCGGACCAAGTTGTCCTTACCAGACTCCAGAAAGAGTGTTCTCGATATCAAACACAAGTTTTTCGTGACACTCTACCACAACGGAACGAAACTACACGTATATGACGTAGCAAACCTTAGGAATTAGGATAGATAGGCGTTTTAGCTTCGCGTCAATAACTGGCAAGAAGTTGTGCAGGATTGTGACAGATAAAATAGCTGAGCCAACATTTAGTTAGGATAGATCATGGAAAAAGGCCAAGGGGCATGGACTAGGTAAATCCGTGTATTTGCTTAATTTATTAGGTATGGTACGTTTATAACAGCAGAACAAGTTTCGTGCGAGTCGTATGGCGCTGACGCGTGAGATGAAATACTCCTTGAACTCTGACGCGTGATGATAATTTGTGTTACTTGATTATTTGTACAGAAGGCTATCTCTGTCTTGTCACAAGTTAAATTATTAAAACTGTTCCTGTTGCAAAAATAAAGCACAAGCCATAGTGATCCATTGAATTAAATTGTTTATCTAATTGTGGTCTAATTAGACTCATTACGTCGCAAATATAGTGTAAGTCTTGTACATAGGTACTTTACAGTGTTTTTAATTTGATTTTTTTCCGTAATATTCCTACCTTTGTAGAAAAAACCTAAGAATTGAGAATTTCAATGTTGTGAAATAAAGTAAGTAAGTATAACGGGAATATTACCACTACCAGGACCGGGGTATTAATAGTACATTACGTACCTAGGGTGGTAAAATAAAGAAGAGCTCAGATCGCTGGCATTTGTGGCCCGAACCGAAGGTAAGGACCATAAACAAGCGATCTGAGGCCTTCTTTATTACCGCCCGTGGTGCGTACATAATTTTACGTCTTCTCCTGGGTGTGAAGTGAGATTTGCCGCTGCGCCCTAGGGCGGCAAATCTCACTTAGCGCCCAGAGTGACGTAAAATAAAATGAAGCACGGCGCAGATTCTTCACCTTTTAATAACAATAAGTCATCCGTTCCCATTACGGTTTCTTGAATTATGCTTGGAAGACTATTGACCATAACAAAATTAGTGGCCTCTGGGCCCTCTGGGTTAATATATTTAAAATCATAGTTTGTTACGGACTTGTTATCATGTCAAATCAATATGAGCAGATTTAAATTAATATCAGTTTTTATATATACTTAAGTTTATTGTTTACTGTTATATTAATATATGAAATAAATATGTTTTAACATATGAGCAGATCTTCAATATTACATCTAAACTAATTGTGATATTTGTGATTCTGTTCTTACAAGCAAAACCTTACACATATACCTAATACAATAGGTAGTAGGTAAATAAGTATTGAAGGTAATCATTCAGTGGCATCTCTACCAGTGAGGTTAGGTGGTCTTGGACTGAGGCAAATCTCCAGCGTAGCCCTCCCGGCGTTCCTATCCTCGGTACACAGCACGCTGCCTCTCACAGGCAATATCTTAAAACCCTCACTTCGTGATTGTGAGGTAGCGTGCTTGTCCCAGGCCAGGGACGCTTGGAAGTTGGCCTGCCCCGGAAAAGACTTGCCTCATAATCCAAATTCTCAAAAACTTTGGGACGAACCTATGTGCCGGCAATTGCATGACCACCTCCTGGAAACTAGCCCTTCGGTGCTAGACAGAGCCCGCTTGCTAGCCACATCAGCGAAAGAATCAGGTTACTGGCTGCACGCATATCCTTCGTCTAATTTCGGAAACCTCCTGGACCCTAATAGTTTCCGGCTTGCGGTAGGTTTGCGACTTGGTGCTAACCTTGTAGAGCCACACATTTGCTCCTGTGGTGCAACAATAGACCGCTTGGGTCACCACGGTCTCGCATGCCCAAGAAGCGCCGGTCGCCTATCCCGCCACGCCTGCCTTAATGACATTATCCGTCGAGCTCTAGTCAGCGTTAACGTGCCAGCCACACTAGAACCTAATGGCCTGGCGCGTGACGATGGCAAAAGGCCCGACGGGTTAACCCTTGTGCCGTGGCTTCGGGGAAGGCCTTTAGTCTGGGACGCAACATGCGTGGATACCTTAGCACCTTCCCACCTCAACACGACATCATTAAAAGCTGGCAGTGCTGCCGCCACCGCTGAAACCGCAAAGCGCCGCAAATACGCAGCTCTAGGCGAGAGATACGTATTTGCGGCGTTTGCCGTGGAGACATTAGGGCCATGGGGGCCAGACGCTCTTCGTCTATTCAAAAAACTGTCCTTTATGCTCATTCGCTCCACCGGTGACCAGAGGGCTGGCTCGTTCCTCGCCCAGCGCATTGGCATTGCCATTCAGCGAGGTAACGCAGCCAGCCTTATGGGCACCTTACCTAATAGCGGTGACATAGGGGACATTTGTACATATAGTTTAAACCACGTAGGCTAGGTAGTATTAATTAATACTACGTAGCCCAGGCTAGGTAGTATTAATAAGTTTTCTATACACTGTTGTTTGTCCTTTTGTTTGTGTCTTATAATATATATTCGAAAATAAATTCATTCCCTTATTGATATCTGCATATTCGATTTCACATAAACTTGACTAACACGAAGATGACTACCTCAATAAGCCAAACGTGACTTTGGACAGATCTAATTCAACAGAAATCAAATTAAAATCAAACAAATTACAAACAGTGATATACGTCGAATATGCCTCCCGGTCCTGGATTTTCCTATTCCTATATTAGGATTTTCCTATGTTGTTTGTTTGTTACACTCAATCACTGTTGAAATGACGAATAAAGCTGTTTACCTATTATCAGCGGGACTACCCCACAGATGCAGTGTTTAACTGGAGCAATGTCATGTAAATACCACACCATTCGTTGACACAATTCACACGATGATAATAGTTTTGTTTTTCTAAGTAACCCAGCTGGACACGTAATAAATTATACGTGATAAGGAATCATTCGTTGTTTAAAACAAAGCTACGCGAGATAAATTAGTTTAGTAACTGACCTGAAGGCACGCAATATGGCTTGGAAGATATTCGTTCTAGCTACTTTAATTATTGCCCCGGGCCATGGGCAATTCAGCCTGTCTTTCTGGAGCACCAGTTCAGACATGGACACATCAACAACTCCAGCTGAATCTAACTTTGTAAATTTTATCTCAAGCACTAATAGCCTCTTTGACCGCGTCACCAATTTCTTCAACGGCCATACCAGCGACGTCTCTGAGGAATACAGCTCCGGCTTCAGCAACGAAGACTGCCATCTCAGCTGTGACCAGCTCATCGCTAAATATGGACACACGGTTGAAACCCACGAAGTTGTCACTGAGGATGGTTACGTCTTGAAGATGTTCAGGATACCAAGCGATGGGCCTGTCGTGTTTCTTCAACACGGATTGTTAGGCAGTGCTGACGACTATATAGTGGCTGGACCGGACAGTGGATTAGCGTATTTACTTGCTAAAGATGGGTATGATGTTTGGCTGGCGAACTCACGAGGCTGCAAGTACTCACGACGTCACACTCAGATGGATCCATCCGAAGGAGCTTTCTGGGACTTTTCATGGCACGAACTTGGCTATTATGACCTGCCAGCCATGATTGACTATACTTTAAACACTACTGGACAACAGAAGCTAAAATACATTGGGCATTCGCAAGGGACCACCGCTTTCTGGGTCTTAGGATCCGAGCGCCCGGAATACATGGAGAAAATCGAACGCATGATTGCTCTGTCGCCGATAGCTTTTACTTCCCACATGAAGAGTCCAATCATAAAGTTAATAGCTCCAACTGGAGGATTGATTCATTCTTTTGCAAACTCTGTTGGTCTTTATGAACTTGCCCCTGATAATGCGTTGATGGCGATATTTAGAAGAATAGCGTGCAGCGGCGGACAGTCTGCTGAAATCATGTGTACTAACCTCATGTTTCTGGCGACAGGGTACAATGACCAGCAGCTTAATATGACTAATTTACCAGTGATACTAAGCCATGTGCCTTCAGGTGCATCAACGAAACAGTTCGCGCACTACGGGCAAGGGATTATCTCTGGAAGGTTTAGAAAGTTCGACTATGGTCCGACTGAAAACTTGGAGCGGTATGGATCCAGTGAGCCGCCCGACTATGAGCTGTCGCGGGTGTCGGCGCCCGTGTCGCTGGTGTACAGCGATGCCGACTGGCTCTGCGACGCACGCGACGTCGACAAGTTGTACAACATGTTGCCCAACGTGGTCGACAAACAGAAGGTGCAGTCGGCAAACTTCAACCATATGGACTACGTGTTCGCAAAGGATGTTAAACGACTAATCTATGAGCCGTTATGTAAAATGTTGACACGTAACTTAAATTGAGGAAAAAATTATAGTGCCAAAACACTTGAATGTGTTAAGTATAAGGAACTTCAATAAAAATGTGTTTTAATTCGCGATTTCATCCGCGAATAACTCGATAAACTCGTAATAAAATTATGTAGTATCTTGCCAATGATATAACTCGTTTAAGTGCGGAAGGTCAATGCCGGATATATCAATAAATTACTTCGCTGTTGATAACATATGCCAATTAATTTGCTATGCGACCTTATCTGCCCAGTTTAGACAAAACTTGTTTGCAACTAATCATAGTTGAACTAATTTCCTACCCTAGCTAACCTAGTAACAAATAGCGTACTAGTAGTGCACTATATAGTAGCTACTAGGTGGAGTAGCAGTGCAGGTGACATTTCTCTTATAAGTAAAGATACCGAATATGTAAGAGAAATGTCACCTGCACAGCTACTCCACCTAGTAACAAATAGCGTACTAGTACACTAGTAGCTATATATTAGGTGGAGTAGCAGTGCAGGTGACATTTCTCTTATATATTCGGTATCTTTAGGCGGCTTTGACATAAATGGCGCAATCGACTTGAGCTTCAAAAAGTTCTTAGGCTGTGGTCGTCTATATCTCTGTAGTCTCTGGCCTATAACCGCGAAGCACTTCGTTCATCGAATCGAATATTTCCATCACTCTCTTTCGTATATGCAAGAGCGATAGAGACGGGACCATCGTTTTGTCGATTTTCGAACTTCGCGGTAGGCCCTCTGATCTCAGTAAGGTGAAACGATACCTACCGCTGCAAATGCAGCCCAAGATGAGACAAATTTCTCAAAGACCTAAAAGTGACACGGTTCTAAAATATACATCATCATACGGTTACAGATTTGATTTGGGGCCATACATGTGCTTGATAAATATATATAATCTGTTCGAATTTCATATAATTTTGTAATAAGTTGATTAGCAATGGAAATAATGAGTTCATTGCATGTAAGGTGCTGACGTAGCCTATGTCATCGGAAGCAGGTAGGTAATTGAAAACATGTGCAAATGTATTCGTTAAATAGACACGTGCCAATGACTTGCTAAGTGAAAAAAGTTATTTATTTAAGTAGGTACCTAGTTTTGTTTATCTAATATTGAAATATCGTTTTTTTCTCCCTCTCTCTACGTCACTTGCTAATTTGAAAGAATGAGATGCAGATAATGATATATTTATTTTCGATTTTCACTGTAGATAAGATACCATCAGCCACCAGGAGTTCGATTTTTGAATCTCACCGGTGCCTTTTTTTGTATGCAGCCGATGACTATTTAGTACGAAATAAGTCAACCGGTGAGATTCAAAAATCGAACTCCAGATCTGATTTCCAGCGGAATTCAGGTAGCAGACAATATCTAGCGAAAGCGGAAAAATGTAACTTTCGGCTGAATTGTCTATGGGCTCCATATAAAAACTCAGCCACCATAGATATTCCAATTTCCAGCTATTTTTGTGCGTATAAAAAAAACATTTTTGAAAAAAAAATGCAAGTGTTCCATAGAAAAAATATTTGTAATTTTTTTGACGGTCCATACCTATAGAATGTATCGAAAAATGCGTCACAAAACTAACATATAATTGGGACAATTTTTTATTATTTAAATCGATAGTCGTCGTGATTCTGAGTAGAAATAGGTAATCCAAAGTATGTTAGGTTTTCCTAAAGAAGTAGGTACACTTTTTTCTGAAAATGCCCATATGATAGCTGAATTCAGTACTGAATTCCGCTCAAATCTGTTTACGCATTCATTCGTTTAGTATAGACACTGTTTCACATTATAATACGTTTTGTTACTCAGGCGCGGTCCCAGGGGGGAGGTGACAGGGGATCCCCCAAAATCATACGTGTCGAATTGAAAAAAGACCCACTCAAAAATTAAAAAAAATTTTTTTTGCTTTAGTGACCCCCCCCCCCCCCCCCCCCCCCCAAATTTCAGAATGCGACCGCGCTTGTTGTTACTAAGGAGTCTAAGGACAAGTAGGAATTAAATGTAGGAACTCTACATGGAAAAAAGGATATCTTCAGCCAAGAATACCAATGTGAAAATATTATTGTTTAAACTTAAGTAAATGTTTTCTTGGACTAATTTTATATCTTTAGCCTATGATATATTTACTTCAATAAAGACATTTTACTTGAATAAAGATCACTTTCTAGGCAAATTGTTTTCGTTATATTACGATAAATGATGCAACTGTGTTAAGTCAATAAATATGCTTCCTTTGTATATGCGACTATTCATTTTTTTTTAAGACATTGTAATTTTTTTTGGTTGAGTAAATTATAATACCCTAACCTAATAGCCCTGCACTAATATTTTTTGTGCAAAACAATTTGAAAATATAATAACTATTAGGCATGCCATGCCAGTTCGTTTCCTTAATTTTATCTAATCATATCAACGGCCAACGGCCAACGGCCAATCAACGGCCTCCATAGCCCAGTTGGTAGTGACCCTGCCTACGAAGCTGGAGGTTCGAATCCTGGTAAGGGCATTTATTTGTGTGCTAATCTCAAATATTTGTTCCTGAGTTATGGATGTTTTCTATGTATATAAGTATGTATTTATATATCTAAGTATGTATATCGTCGCCTAGTACCCATAATACAAGCTTTGCTTAGTTTGGGGTTAGGTTGATTTGTGTAAGATTGTCCCCAAATATATTTATATATTTATATGCTAGAATTACCGGAAATCAAACTAAACACGGTATATATCTATCTGTCTAGCTTTCTGTGACTAACCAAAAATATTCATAAATCGTAGCCATCAAATACAGCCTTGGCCAGAAGTGTTGAGCATAGGTGTTTTTTGTTTACAATTTTGATGTTAAGCATTATTTCCCTATCCTAACAATGTACGGTAACCGTAAATGTTATATTTTATTTATAAATATAGAAAACTTCAATTAATTGACATAATAACTTAAATAAAGATGGAAACGATGGACTAAACTTTCCAGTTTTGTATGAAAAACGCATTGGTGCTCAACACTTCTGGCCAAGGCTGTATATCGGAGCGGCTACGGAAGTTACAAATATCTGAACAACGCCTCTGTCGTCAAGGTGATTAGGTGCTTGTTCAGATAATTTTTAGTAAGTACCCTCCGATATTTGATGGCGACTGTACAGTCACCGGCAAAATAGTATGTTCCTTGTCACATATTTTGGCCGCAAAAATATGTGACACGCTCATATGGCCTCACAAATAAGAAGCGTGTCACATATTTTTGCGGCCTTCATGTAGGAAGATATTATTGCCGGTGACTATACAATACGTACAGTCAGCATCAATACTATGTATACGAATTTGAGTCCTATCCCACAGACATAAGTGCCGATATGTATACATATTTTTGATGCTGACTGTACTAGGTTATTTCCTTAGGTGTTATATATCTGTGACTTGTGAAACAACGGAATCGGTAAAACAGCTGACTACGCTTGCGACCCCGATTGAAATAACACAATCAAAGTTCAAATTGATTTGGTATTAAGTATATATTTTGTATTTTGCTTAATCGACTTTAGAAACATTATGTTTGGCGAAACTTAATATAAATTTAAATTGTACCAACTTTGTTAATAAATAAATTAAAAAAAAAAAAAAACAGAAGATACCTTTTTATGGATTTTTCCAATTTCTCTACCTACTAGTATAATATACTAGACCGACTTAAAGCACTGTTACACTTTTTTTTGTGTCCTAACTATAGCATCCTAATTAGGATCATAACTTTTTTTAGTAGTAAAATTACTTGCTAAATGCGATTACACTTGACTAAATTTAGTGACTAAATTATTTAGGAAGCTAACTAAGGACAAATGTAATAGGGCTTTTAGATTTTATGTATCTTATTTTATTCAACATGCAATATTTATGTACAACGTATCAGTTGCGATACAACGAGGAAATGCCGCCAGCATCCTTTGGTACAATGCCGCAAGGGATAGTTTAGATTTGAGCTAGTTATTAATTTAGTTTAATATTTGTACTGTAGTGCCTCTGTATATTTAATTATGTAAATAAATGTATATTTTATATTTATGTTACATTTAAACATAGTATATAAACAGAAGGTTATATACACATTAATTATTTTAACCTCACTTATAAACTAAATTATATTAACATAAAATCAACATATTTATATTTAAACAATTTTATGTGAGTAATTTTATAATATTTTTTTTTAGTTTTAGGTTTTGGCATGTTGCTTGATTTTATAGTGTATTTTCTTGACTATTATTTCAAATTGTATGTATTTAAGTTTTTATTTTTATAATAAAAAAAAACATATTCATGTTAATTCTTTGGGTTATATTATATATTTATAAAATTTTCTCACTGGTACAGTTAGTACCAGCTTTACGTAAGGCGGCTTGTACGCTGCTGCGGTTTGCGCATGCGCATGCGGCGCCGGTGCGTCGCCGCATGCGGTTGCGGCGCGGCGCCAGTGAGATAATCGCCTAATAGGGTCCTGGGGAAATTGAAGATACAAATTATCTTATAATATCCAATTCATAGGATTAGGTTGCCGAGTGGAGCCTAGGCTCGAATTGAGTCGTGGTTAAAAGCCGGGACAAACCCTAGGAGGATACCTACAATGGTAAATATAACTAGGTATTATAAATAAACAAAATAGGAAAACCCGGAAACGGCAAAGCCGATTTTGATAAAACGTCTAAGAGATCACTCGCTAGAAAACATCCAGCTGCTATAAAAAAAGTCGCATTTCTTCTTTATGTGTTGGGATGTGTGACTATTTCGGAACTGGTACCATTTGCGGCCTGCGCTGACGCCTTTATTGCTCAAATACAATATTGAATCTGTACAACGTAGGACGTAAGGTAACCGAAAAAAAATGGTACCTTTTCTGAAAAAGTGTCACAAATTTACTCGGACTTGGAATAGAATCGATTTTTTTATTTAATAAACACAAGTAGCAAATAGGTAGGTATATGAACTCGCACCAAACAATAATCAATGTGTAAATGGGCCCTTAAGTACAATGAAACCAGCTCACTTTTTATACTAAGACAGTGTCGTCAGTGACAAACAAACATACAACATCTTATGGTAATTTTCTCAGGCAAGCCGGAGCTTAATTTGGTTTTGAAATTACTTCATGAAATGTAGAAAAACTGCATATCCATGCAAACAGACTGAAAATTAGGCAAGCCGACGGGAATCGTGTTCTATGGACGTGCCGCCGCCCGCCACTGATACCTAGCTACTTTAGTTATTATTATATACTTTGTACAGAAATGTCCATACAAGACATTCAAAGCGACCGATTTTGGTTGTCTTTGAGAGTACATATACATAAACATATACATACAATTTTTTGTGCAATAAAAGGTTATTGGCGTCTAAAGGTAAAACATAACATGTATATGATAATGTTGTTAGCCTATTCCAGATTAATAACTATTTAATTAGTCATCAAATGCTGGTAGGGCTGAACAATATAAATTGCCATAATAGTCCACCACGTTCATAAGCTTTCATAGCTTTAAAACAATATTTTTAAGTTGTGGGTATTAACTAGGATATTATTGATTCTATTATAATCGCTGCATAACAACACGTAAAAATATTGCCACTTGCAATTACTTAAAACCTAATCAAAACCAAATAACAACTCAGCACTCGCTACCACGCGCACGCGCACCGCCCGCGCCGACTAGCTGACTTAACATTTAAACAGTATAAAACGGCCGGGCTGCCCAACCGACGACATAATCGACAGAAACTTGCAACATGAAGGTCTGTCTTATAGTGTGCCTCGGTCTGGCGCACCTTGCCACCGCCAGCATCTTCAAGAGGCACCACGAGCGCCCCACGCAGGCCCTGAACCTGCCCCTCACGTACATCGACCCCACCAGCTACAAGTACAGCCAGCTGCTCGACCAGCAACAGCAGCTCCAGCGTCAGAAGACCCAGTCCGAGGACAGGTCCCAGGAGCGCAAATACCTGGACAGAAGCTCCCAAGAAGTCAGGTCACAGGAAAGCCAGAAATACAATGACTTCCTCAACCCTGAGACCGCTGAGATCAGCTCCCATGAAGCTGATGAGCAGATCCGCGTCAACATCGTCGAGTACCAGAGACCCTTGGAATCTCAGATCTGGAACCAGCGTTCCGCTCTTCCCATCTCCAGCTACCTCGTCCAGGAGCCGCAATACTACCAGAGAAGCAGTGAGGAACAGGTGAATTACCAGCCCCAGCGAAGCAGTGAAAAACAAATGAAACACTACCAGCCCAAGCAGCGAAGCAGCGAAGAACAGATGAAGTACTACAAGTCCCAGTGGGGCAGCGAGGAACAGATGAGCCACTACCCAGTGCAGCAGCGCAGCAAGGACCTATACCAGCCACAGTACATCAAGGACCAGATGAAGCAATACCAGCAGAAACGCAGCGACACACAGAAGCCCTACCAGGCCGTCTACGGCGACAACGTGGAATGGAGCGGCATCCGCATGGCCGTCGGCCCACACTCTCCCATCACTGAACAGAAGGCCATCGAGCGCATCTTCAAAGACGCCTACGATACTGTCAAAGACTTCACCGAGGAAGAGAAGAAGACCTTCCACGAGATGTACATGACCGCCGCCGAGAACGAGGACACCCACTTGAACGTCACTCAGCTCCTCCAAAAGCACCAGTACACCGTCGAAGAGCACACCGTCAAGACCGACGATGGCTACATCCTTACCCTGTTCCGCATCCCGCCCAAGCAGAAGACCCGTGATGTCCAGAAGCGCCCGGTCGTCTTCCTCATGCACGGTCTCCTCGGAAGCGCCGATGACTGGGTCCTCTCTGGTCCTGGTGTCGCCCTCGCTTATCTCTTGGCTGATGCCGACTACGATGTCTGGATGGGCAACGCCCGCGGCAACAAGTACTCCCGCCGCCACGTTAGCAAGCACCCCGGCCAGCCCGACTTCTGGCAGTTCAGCAACGACGAGATCGCACTCCACGACCTCCCAGTCATGATCGACTACGCCTTGAACACCACCCACCAGGAGAAGATGTACTACGTCGGCTTCTCCGAGGGCACCACCACCTTCTTCGCTCTGGCTTCCGTCCTCCCGCAGTACAACGACAAGATCATCATGATGTATGCTCTCTCCCCGATGGTGTATATGAGCCACACCCGCAGTCCGCTCCTGAAGATGATCGCCCCCAACAGCCCGTTCTACGAGCGCCTCCACCAGATCCTCGGGCACTCTGAGTTCAAGCCCACCCAGGAAGTCATCCAGACCGTCGGCGGCGATATGTTGGCCAAGAAATTCGGCTGCGAGCACGTCGCGTCCAACGTGAACCTGGTCATGTCCGGTATGGTCGACAACTACGACCCGAAAATCGTCCCGATGATCGCGAGCCACTTGCCCGCCGGAGCTTCCACCAGACAGATGAAGCAGTACGGCCAGGCTGTGGCCACCACCTTCAGACGTTACGACTACGGGCCCGCCATCAACATGAAGGTGTACGGCAGCGAGCAGCCGCCCAAGTACCAGATATCCGCGGTCCGCGTGCCTGTGACCTTGTACTACAGCTCCGAGGACTGGCTGGCTCAGCCTGCTGATGTGGAGCAGCTCCGCTCCGAGCTCCCCCACGCTGATGCGTACCAGGTCCCGCAGTTCAGCCACCTGGACTTCCAGTTCTCCAAGAACGCCCCTGAAGCCGTGTACCAAAGACTGATCGCCTCCATCGAGAAGAGCCAGGAACAGAAGGACCAACAGAGCCAGCAGTACCAGCAATAAGTTTAGGATAATGTTAGTTAATCATAATTTATATCGTTCATTAATTTATCATTGCGAGATTTGTATTTTCATGAATAAATAAATCCGTCCATCGAATTTTATTATCTTATTAATTATTCCTACTCAATATAGTACCGCATCCATTTAACCACAGACTTAAAGATATAATAGACGGCCATAGTCGTAGAACTTTTTGAAGCTCCAAGTTTTTAGCGCCATCTAGTCCAGACCGACCTAAAGATAGCCAAAATGTAAAAGGAAATGTCACCTGAGGCCAGTTTTATAAAGCTACAAGTTACAATTTACAAGCGGAACTCTCTTTCTAACCCTATGTGTTAGAAAGAGAGTTCCGCTTGTAAATTGTAACTTGTAGCTTTATAAAACTGGCCTCAGGTGACATTTCCTTTTACATTTTGGCTATCTTTAGGTCGGTCTGGTCTGGACTAGATGGCGCTAAAAACTTGGAGCTTCAAAAAGTTCTACAACTATGGCCGTCTATTATATCTTTAAGTCTATGATTTAACCCAAGAACTATACTTAGTTAAGGGCTTAAGGTGTATTCAGGAAATTCCGAATGAAAAAAGGGACGGGTAATTCTGAAAACTGATCTTATTATACTGGAACATTAATTATGTTTGATTGATTTTCGGACTTATCTTTTACTAGAGCTTTACTAGATGGCGCTGTACGGTCCCATACATTAAGCGGTAACTGAAGCGCCATCTGAACCAAAGTTACCGCATAATGTATGGGGCTGTCTGTACACTGTACATCGCCATCTATTAGTAAAGCTATCGAACTTGGACCCTCAAAAAGTTCTGAGACTGTGCTCCTCTATTTATACATTCTCTATAAGTAAGCACCGAGCCGTGGATAAAATAAATGTTTTGCAAGGTATGAAGGTTAAATAAATACTATATTTATAAACTATATGGGTACTTGATTTTTGATGGAACAAAAATAACAGGGCATAGTTATGTTATAAAGTACAGTGCCATCTAGTGACGTATTCCGGTCAAAAGTAGGTGGCGCTGCATTTGCCTAGATAGCGTATTGAACGAAGATAAGTCAATAACCTGCATCTTAGACTTAAATATATAGGTAGTAGACGGCCATAGCTTAAGAACTTTTTGAGGCTCCGAGTATTTAGCGCCATCTAGTTCAGAGCCACCTAAACAGAGCCAATATGTATGAGATAAAATCAGCGCCACCTAGTAACGAATAGTGTACTACTAGTACGTTATTCGTTACTAGGTGGCGCTGATTTTATATCATACATATTGGCTCTGTTTAGGTGGCTCTGAACTAGATGGCGCTAAATACTCGGAGCCTCAGAAAGTTCTTAGGCTATGGCCGTCTAGGCGTCTACTATATATTTAAGTCTATGCCTGCATTCATTGTATTTTGGCTGTTTTGCCATTTGAAAAGTTTCGAAGCTTCTAATAGTAGGTACTAATATTAATAAAAGAGAATTAATATTGAAAAGCAGAAATTAAAAAATCGTTTACAATAGCCATATATTCTATAGAAATGACGCAATGGTAAAATTTTATTAAGTAACAGTATTTTTTTAACTTTCTTAGGAGAAATGGTTAAATACTTAGCTTAGGTTAATAAACTTCATGGAATTCAAAACCGCTTTCTGAATTTATTTAAATTGTGTAGGTATTTAATATTACTCAAAGTTTATTGTAAACTTTTGCTGCTCATCGCGCCATCTTAAACATCACATCAACATCATTTCACACGCAAAAGACTAATTCGTTCGGATAAATAAAAATAGATGGCGCATGTAACCTACAACGGTTGCTTACTGTTTGACATTTTAATAATAATCAACCACGCTTTGTTTTGACATTTAATACTCAACTGTCACCGAAGCGTTGCCGTGCGAGCGAGAACGATATACGAATCCGTGTAAGTCAGATAAGGATAGCGGCGCGGCGGCGCTGTGGCTTCCCGCCGTCCCCCGTACGACAGTCGCGCTCAGTTCGTTTTGCTTTGCTTGCTGTGCGTAGTTCAAGGAAGAAATATTTAGTTTGAACGTTATTCAATCGGTTATTCGTGACGTTTAGACTGTTGGTGGACTTTGTTAGTGATATACGTGTGATTGAGTGTAAAAAACAATATTCGGATGGATTGAGTGTGTAACGATGTTACCTCCTACGGCCGGCATAGCACAAGAGCAACGCGACCGGCCCGAAATGGCGTATCAGCAGCGTCGCGACGTCAGGGAGCTTACCCGGGAGATCATCAGGGATGCCGCTCGAGCAGCGAACAGACAACAGTCAATGTCGCCTGGAGGTAAGCCGGTCAAAAACGACGCCACGTTACGGCCATGCTTGTCAAATTGACATACGTCAACATGACATTTATAGGAAAACAACGCTTTTATCCACATTAAATTGCATTAGAAATGATTTATCCCTTGATATCTGCTGCCTATCCATCCTTGGCACAGGAATTTAGACCTGTTACGTCACCTATGCCGCCCGATCTCGTAAAACTAAAATGGCGCCAATGCGCCATTAGCTGCTTGTATTATCAATACGTACTTAGTTATGTACATTTCAGAAGTTATTTATGCATGAAAACTGTGCCGAATGCTCATTTATAGACGAACGAACATGTTATTCTTACTCTAAACTATGTGGAGCACAATACGGCGGCGGAAAGTGTTATTTGGCACGTGCCTGGGTTATTTTTAGCTCGCCCAGATGCTACGTAGGCTGCAGATTAGGTTCGATCAATATTCTAAAAGTTCGGCCTGATGCTTTAGAACTTTCCTGGTGTTTTAATGAATCTTATTAGCTAAGGTTTTTGGTTTGTTTATTGTTGTCATCGGAATCCCGATGACTTGTAAAACGTCGAAATGACAGCAACATGACATTCGATTCCGCACAGCACAAGATGGCTGCCATTGTAATTTTAGTTCAGTCACGCGCCACGATAGGTGGCGCTGCAGTTTGTTGATGTTTGTAGGAAGGACTGAATCAAACAAAACTACTTTCTATTAATTATGTAATTAATTCTCTTCTTGTACTATTTAATGATGGTTGAAATTTAATAAATATACTAAATTATTTTCTGGAGCTTAACCTACCTTAACCGGGGACTTAAAATGTTAAAATATTTAAATATTGAATTTGACTATAACAAAACTTTCAAACTATCTTTCTTTGTCTATTTTTTTCTGTCCGTCGTCCGTCCGTCCGTCCACTCTTTCCAGCTCTGATATAACATAAAATAATTTTTCAATACTTTCCTTTATTAAAAAATCATAAAAATGTTTGTTTATTCCCAAGAGAAATCCTTAGTGCTACTTAATTATTTAAATTAAACCTGGAGAAAGTTATCATAATCATAATAGGGTGTCATCCGTAGGAATGCCGTACATTTTGCATACTTCTTATTTATTTATTGCATTTCTGATGCGTCCACTCAACGCAACTGTCGTATTTCTGTATTTCTTTCTGTTGAAGGAGAGCGGATTATCGATGATTGTTTCAATATTTATTCCCTTGTCCCACCTTATAGGTTCTCCACCTCTCCGACGATATTGTAATAGTCGCAGGATATACATGGACCGGCAGAGCCAAAGACAGAACAATATGGAAGGAGCTGGAGGAGGCCTTTGCCCAAAATTGGGTACCTCAAATAAAAGGAAACTAAATGAAATGTTATAGGTTCTCCAATCATGTGCCTTTATATATTATATTGTAGTGTGATAATTAAAACTTCTTAAACACTGGCAAATTTATCTTGTTGTAGCTATACTATATTCATCCGTATTAATATTATTTATAAATGCGAACTGGGTCTGCCGTTTAGCTTAAACTGCTGAACCGATCAAGATGAAATTCAGTACGAAGATAGATTGAGCTCCAGGGAAGGACATAGGACAGTTTTTATCCTGGAATTCCTCCCTTGAGGGGTTGAAAAGGGGGGGGTGGATTATGCATTACTAATTTGTAATAAGTGGCATAATTATATCAGAGACTATAGAGATATAGACAACCACAGCCTAAGAACAGTAAGAACTTGTTGAAGCTACTGTCAATTGCGCCATCTATGTCAAAGCCACCTAAAGATACCGAAAATGTAAGAGACTACTAGTGTACTACTAGTACGCTATTTGTTACTAGGTGGAGTAGCAGTGCAGGTGACATTTCTCTTACATTTTCGGTATCTTTAGGTGGCTTTGACATAGATGGCGCAATTGACATGAGCTTCAAAAAGTTCTTAGGCTGTGGTCCTCTATATCTCTAGGTATAGTCTCTGGTTATATTAAAGAACCACTTGTACACACAAGGGATAAGTTTGCCTTTGTACACACTTTTTACATATTTTTGTTGGTCATATACTCAAAAAAAATTTGTGCAAGTGTTTTACTACTACTAAAACAAAATACTACTACTACTTGTACAGTCGCCATAGAATTATATTGGAGCGGCCAAGGTACTCAAAAATATCTGAACAGCACTTTATCACCTTAACAATAGAGGCTTTGTTCAGATATTTGTGACCACTTTGGCCATTCCGATATATTTGATGGCGACTGTACTTTCACTCTAAATGTTATCATTGTCATAATTACTTATCAAAAATCTAAACAACCACATGTCAGTGACTGATTAGGTCTTGGAATTTTAGAACAAGGCCACTTCAATGAGGATTCAAAACGCTTCTTAACATTATGGTTTGTATAGTTAATATAATGTCCATACCTAATTTTGGACCTAACTAGCTTTGCCCAGGCATATTATGATAATTTAGTTTAGCTTAGAATTAGGACAAAATAGGTATTGTAGCTTATACATGACTATAGTCTGTATCTTTAGGTACCTATTTAAATAAAAGTAAACAAACAATTTGTACATTCTCGGGTAGTTATAACATTTATTGGTTAACCAACCAAAAAGAGTATTATATAACCAAATACAAAAGCGCCTAGATCTGTCACTGAACGAACGTCCAGACTTTCACCTACATTATTTGATCATGTAATATTTTCATCACCCTCAACTGGCTTAAGGAGCCATTGGAGGGTAGATTTTGTTTACTTTTATTTAAATACCTAAAAATACAGACATAGGGTGACTGGAATTGGAATTCAAGTACTAAAACATACCTTTATTGTCCCCTCAAACCCTATATCACACACAAAATGAATGGGGCTGACCGGATAATGTTTTATCCATATGTCGCCAGCATAGGTTTTATCTGTAAATCCTATCAATAGTGTTGTTTTTTTTTTTAGCCCTTTGAGCCAAATCCCATAGACCAAAATTAGAAACAAAAAAAAAACCGGCCAAGAGCATGTCGGGCCATGCTCAGTGTAGGATTCCGTAAATTGAGACCATTAATTCAAAAGGTCGTTTCTTACGGGAATTTTGGCGGCGCTTACGTCATTTTTACTTACGTCCTTTCACTATGGGTTTTTGAATGATAAGTCAAAAACAGCTCAACCGATTTATTTCAATATAGTTTTCATTGAAGGTACTCATTAGGCCTCAGTTTCATGAATTTTTTCAAAATTTTAGGACCCACGATTCAAAAGTTAGATGGGGGGGGACGCCCTGTTTTAAACTTTCGGAGCTATTATTTCCGAAAGTATTAGTTTTATCCAAAAACTGTGTTAGAAGACCCAAATTATTTTTAAAAGACCTATCCAACGATACCCCACACAACTTGGTTGGAACGAAAAAAAATTTCGCCCCCCACTTCACATGTACGGGATTCTACCGTTTTGTCGGCTTGGTTAATGCACATATTCAAACTAAATTTCAGTTTTCTAGTGCTAACGGTCACTGAGCTAGACCGCGGACGGACGGACGGACATGGCGAAGGGTTCCGTTTTTGCCATTTTGGCTAGGGAACCCTAATAAAACCTATGCTGGCGCCATCTGACTAAACCTTTGACAGTTGTGACAACCTATTGGCGGTTTTACGTGACAAACTACAATCAGTAATGCTAATGTAAGATTTATGTGACCCCATTACAATAAAATTCTATAAGTAGTAAACATTGCCCTATAGCGCAAACGACGCCGTTTTCCAAGAACGTTACGTCATTTTATAAATGACAGATTATTTTATTGCTATAGCAAAAACAGCTAAACATAAGGTGGATTATTGGAACTTACGCTCTTTTAAATTTAAGTGAACTAGTGCCCTTATTGTCGTTATCGTTGCTTATCGTTCAAGCAATATGAACGATTATTATTACCAATTACTTTCTTGGCTATAAAAACTGTTAATGTATTTCTCACCTCAGCAGTTCGAACAAGCCTACTTTCCTCACTCCCTGGAGTGACGAAAGTGCGACTTTCATCACTTCAGGGAGTGAAATTTTGTTTCTAGAAGGTTTTCGTCATAATGATGATGCCTTTCATTCGGGAATGTCAATAAATGTGTTTTTTAACTTTAAAATATTCTCACTACTGAGGTGAAAAGTTGTATGTGTCACACGAGAGGATTTTTTTTTTACATCTCGTGTTCTTGAGATCTTTCGCTTACTCGGGACTCAAAATCAACACGCGCAAAAAAAAACCAACTTTCCTCTCTTGTTGCACAAATAACTATTTTATAATAAACAAACTTATACCTACTACGTTTTCCAAGAATGCTAACGTTCCTTACCTAAAGAGCAAAACAGATCGTATATCAGATTTCAGAATAGTATCCATCAATATAATTTTTTCTGTTTTATTGGATCAATATAATTAATTATTATATGTATTGTAATAAGGTCCAAAAGTGGATACATATATCTCTTTGCAGTCGAGTGTAAACTGTACATGTCTCTGTTTGGCCCAATGGTTGACTGGTAGAGAATGCCATTTGGCATCAAATCCGCCATTTGTACATACATTTTTGTATTTTGTGCATTAAAGTTTAAATAAATGATAAAAAACAAAACCCTATTATTATGTCATTGAAGATGAGTTTAACCATGTCCAGCTCTAAGATTTATTAACGTTGCTTAAGTTTACCACCTTACACAGCACTAGATCGCATCCCAAGCAAACCAACATACGTCTGACCTTTGTCACCGCACAGTTGTTAATGATCTTAGAGTCACGTTATACTGGACACGCCGATGAGATGAGCCCATAGGCAAGGTCGACGTTAAAGACATGCCAACACTATTGCACCTTACGTCTTTGTGATAAGGAGAAAATTGAATACTTATTTGCGACGTCCACGAATGCCTGCTGGTGAATGTAGGGGATGTCCTTGGCGCCCGTTGCGTCAGCGGTCGTTGCCCGATCGATCCGCTCCCCCCCTCTCCCCCGCCGCTTCCGGGAGCCTTGACATACACTCACGATGTTATGTTATTTTATTTTATTTACACCCCATTTGGCGAACGAGAAACGAGATAGTGTTGTGTAAGATGTGTTCCTGCTGGTGAGTAAGGTTGCCAAAGAGCTCAAAGAGGACCCAGTGTGTTGACGACGAGGGACCTCTCTTGTTCCTTTAGCCGTCAACACGGTGATCCTCCTGTTTTTAGAATAGAATAGAATAACTTTATTCGTAGACACATACACAAACGAAATACATTGAAAAATAAATAAAATGAAAGTGCCACGAAACGGTCGCATCTCAGCATGGTGCTAGCGATTGCCAGCGCTGATCTTCCGATGCGACCATCAGGTGTGATGGTTTAAAGGGTCGGCAACGCGCATGTGACACCTCTGGAGTTGCAGGCGTCCATAGGCTACGGTAGCTGCTTGTGCTTACCATCAGGTGGGCCGTATGCTTGTTTGCCACCGTCGTTGTATTAAAAAAAGATAGTCTAGTGGAAATAAGGTGATAAAGCCTTTATTTTGTATGGGACACGTCGTCCCAGCTGGCCAACCCTCCATGCAAAACGAATTTTTTTTCGCGAGATTTTTAACTTTTTCACACTAAGAATACAATACCAATTATGCCTTTTAAATGATCACCAGTATTTTTGTTACACCTTGTAACATGCTTGTTGTTGTAGGTTCATGCCTATATGCTAGCCATGTAAAACAATCTAGAGGTATATCTAGGTGCGCTAAGAGCTCGGCAGTCGGCACTCGGTCAACTAGCCCCTCAGCGGCGGAATTAGCCGAGGGGTCAAGAGTACGCCGCGCTTTGACGGGCTATTTATGTGTTGCTGCCGTGTTGCGACACTCGGACACTCAGACATGACACTTGGAACCGCAGGGCTAATGGGGTGCTCAGTGGAATGGTCGGTTCACTCACCTGTAATATCTTACGCGACGTAATGTGTAATATCTCAAGGAATCTTATTAGTTGTGTTTGAGGGTTTCACATTGATTTTTTGTAAATTTTATTTCTTATTTTTAAATGATATCTGAGCAGTTTGTTTAATATACGTTGGATCACTGGCAGTTTAGAAACTGTTTTCCGTATTGAAATTTGAACCATATTAAAGAGTTTGAGACATGGCATTTTTGAGAACGATTTATGCCTAGATCTTATAGATCCTGTTTCGCAATTGGTCCCATGGTGTAGGTATACTTCGACGATGTCATACCGTTTTATAGTCGCACTCAAATAAAGATGATAGCATTTGTATTGACGATTCAATGTCTATTCAAAATCACGTTTCCGTATTTTAGGATTTTTAGGTAGCGCAATCTATCTTTTCCCAAACCCAGTAGATCCTCAGTTTTATACGATAAACGCTGCCAAAATAACTACAAACACATTTCTCAACACCTGTAGGTAGGTCCCATACGTTTGAACCACAGTTTGAACTTTGACGTTCGTAGTGACCAATTTTTTCTTGCTATTTTCAAACTTAGTTACAAATGTATAAGGTTGAGATTTGATCATACAGTTTGAACAGCTGTCTTTACAATGTGCGTGCGTTATGACAATTAACCAGTAATTCGTCCCATTGTTGTGTCATTTTGTTGTGCACAGCTCAACATTGTTTTGTTTGCAGCTGGTAAAATCGCCAGCTTTGTAACATGACCAATTTGTCAGGAGATCTGTCATGCATGTAAATTTTGATTATTAAAATTATATCTAATCTATACTGTACCTTCGAATATTAATTTTCCGCATGCGGCGGCGGTATCGAAGTGACAAGTGAGACGGTGCTAAGTAGATATCTAATGTGTAACTTGGTCTCGCTAAGTGATAAATCACATAACCTTATTTCATTAGTATCAGAGGTTACAGAAAGTTAGTATCAGTATCATATGGCAAACTTTTACGTCGAGTCAACTGTATTATGCCTACCAGTTAGTATCATAAAATGAAAATATCTTACCTATTATGTAAAAATATGCCATACGATTAAATAAATAAATTATGCCTACCGAAGTAATTTATTTGCTTTGTCATGTACTTGTAACTTACTCGTGGCAGTCGTGGCGTGGATTTAAAAAATGCCGATTCGCATTTGACTCTGGTTCTGGTCGATATCGAGGTACCTACATTACCTACCAACTTATTGTTCATGGAATTTATGCATTAGGTATACATATTTCCCCAATCCTCGTGATTGTAATGCTTTGCCTGATACATACGATTTTCTATAATATTCAAATACAGCAAGAAATAACACATAATTTGTACAAAAGCGAACTGATCCATTTAATTTAAGGGTGGTCAATGTTCTCTAGTATGTAGTGTAGTGTTGTCTAGTAAATATTCATCATCCTAGCGTTTATCCTGGTTTGGGGTCCGCTTGACAACCTAATCCCATGAATTGGCGTAGACACTAGATTTTACGAAAGCGACTGCCATCTGACCTTCCAACCCAGAGGGGAAACTAGGCCTTTTTGGGATTAGATCCGGTTTCCTTACGATGTTTTCCTTCACCGAAAAGCGACTGGTAAATACCAAATGATATTCCGTACATAAGTTCCGAAAAACTCAGTGGTACAAGCCGGGGTCTTGGGTTCTCAGGTCTCGGGTTCAAACCCGAGACCTCCGGATTAAAAGTCGGACGTCTTACCGCAAGGCTACCAGCGCTCTTCTAGTAAATATTATTTTATAATTTGTTTTCTGTCCATAGGGCATTAGAAATTAATAATAATGTTTTCATGTTATTTTATATATTTATTTGACATGTAGTTTAAAAAGGTCATTTTAAAAATGCGGCCCGGAAAGGCACATACATGAGTATAATATTATTATACCGCACTCGGCTGAACAAACAGCTTCAGTTTGAACGAGTATTTGTGTTACCGCGGATTGTTAGCGGTTTCGTATTTACTTAGGTCGCCGTTTCGTGGTTTATTTCAAGTACTGTTTGGTAGGTATGGGTATGAGATACGTACGGATGATAATGTCCGGAAAAACGTACACATGTCATGTCAAATGAGCTGCTGTTAATACAACTGCAATGGGTCACATTTTATGAAAAAAATTCGCTGTCTGCCTCTCTTTTTAACATTCCATCTTATTCTGAATTTACTGCGACTATTAACGTAATGTCACGTTGGAAACGTCCCATATTACGAAATAATTAATTATACTGAACGACGAACATTAGCAAGCCTACACGCCCGTTAAATCTATTTTACTCACAAGCATTTAAAACCACAGAAACTTTAGCACCGAATATGATTGATTGATACATAGCTGTAAAACTTGTAAATAAACATGGGCTCGCCTTGGTGCGAATAGAACTGATTTCCTCGGCCGTCGCATCGCCACCACTCTTCTATTTGTATCAACGTCGGCCTATTTTGGAGCTCTTGGCGATTCACTATCGTTGATGCGTTTTTTACGTGTGAAAATGATGATTATATAGCGTTATTAACTCAATCGCGTCTTATAAAAAAAATTACAAATACCCCAATACATCAAGAAACACAACACTGGCTCACTCGGTACCACAGACTACACAGACACCTCATCATTAAGCTTGTACAGGGAGCACGAGGTCACCACACATAAGCGCAATTTTATTCGTAAATTTCTACGATTTGAACAGCACATCTCAATAGCATTCTACACCAATTAGTAGTATAACAATCCAGGTTCACCCCTGTAACTAGATTTTTGTGGATATTTTTAATTCACATGAGTTATGATCAAAAACTTTAACTCAACTAAAATAAGCGGTCGCGCTCTCATACAAAATTAGTACGGGAGCACCTATGTGTGGTGACCCCGAGTTGTACTTATGATCTATCTAGTGGTTGAGGTTATCTGTGCTCGGACAAAGCCTATAGGGTTACGGTGTGCGGTTGCTTTTCGGTAAAAGAAAAGATCGATAAAAAAACTTGATAACCTGCATACATAACATCATTAAGAAAATAAAAAGATGTGTGCGTAGTTCCCAATATTGTACCGAACCGAAATAGGACGTAAACATACAATACATAGAATGGCAATATTATATAAACAATAATGTTTTGTTGCAGCCAGGGACCGTTTCCCTTCCACATCGTCTACCGACGACAACGAGAGCGGCACCGATGGCGAGGCCGACCGCTCGCGTCGCGCTAGCATCGTGTTAGGTGAGCAAACACACAATAATCTTAAAGAAATAATAACCGACGTCACTTCTGCTACTCCACCTTTCAGGGCAAATGCTCGATCGACTGTAAAAAATATACAAACTGCTATAGGTGCGCATAATATTCTAAGGGTTCCTACGATTTCTCCAGCTTAAGATCTGACCTAGTCACAATGGGACCAACTGTCACCTTACAAACAAAAATTAGTATTTTCCAAATCGGTGCTACCTTTTTCGAATAATCGGTGTACATACGTTAAAAAAACTTTAAAAACTCGAAGTTGGCCTAAAATAGACAAACTCGTTATGCAAAGGGACATTTTACTAGTGGGTCTCTTCATACAAGAACCCTTCCGTTTAAATGAAAATTTAACTATCCAGGCCAACCTGGCCCGCCGCCCGGCATCGTGTCCGTTCGCAAGCGTCGCGGCAACCTGCCCAAACACTCGGTGAAGATTCTCAAGCGATGGCTCTACGACCACAGATACAACGCGTATCCGAGCGACGCGGAGAAACTCACGCTCTCACAGGAGGCCAATCTGACTGTACTTCAAGTAAGTTAAGCCTATTTGTTCAGGTCGACCTGGCCCGCCGCCCGACATCGTGCGCAAGCGACGAGACAACCTGCCCAGACACGCCGTGAAGATTCTCAAGCAATGGCTGTACGAGCACAGATACAACGCGTACCCGAGCGAAGCGGAGAAACTCACGCTCAGTCAGGAGGCCAATCTGACTGTGCTCCAAGTAAGTAAACCGATTCGTTCAGGTCAACCTGGCCTGCCGGGCATCGTCCCCGTGCGCAAGCGACAAGACAACCTGCCCAGACACGCCGTGAAGATCCTCAAGCAATGGCTGTACGAGCACAGATACAACGCGTACCCGAGCGAAGCAGAGAAACTCACGCTCAGTCAGGAGGCCAATCTGACTGTGCTCCAAGTAAGTCAAACCTATTCGTTCAGGTCAACCTGGCGCGGCTGGCATCGTCCCTGTGCGCAAGCGACAAGACAACCTGCCCAGACACTCCGTGATGATCCTCAAGAATCAGCTGTACGAGCACAAATACAACGCGTACCCGAGCGAAGCGGAGAAACTCACGCTCAGCCAGGAGGCCAACCTGACTGTGCTCCAAGTAAGTTAAACCTATTCGTTCAGGTCAATCTGGCCCCCCGGGCATCGTCCCCGTGCGCAAGCGACAAGACAACCTGCCCAGACACGCCGTGAAGATCCTCAAGCAATGGCTGTACGAGCACAGATACAACGCGTACCCGAGCGACGCGGAGAACTCACACTGACTGCTCCAAGTAAGTTAACACATTTAGTGCCAGAATCCGCTAAGCAAGCTGTCTATTCAAAATCGCATTCCTCTAATTCATACAAGTAAACCTCTAGGATCTGCTATAACGGTACCACGTAGCGAACAGTGGCACGAAAAATGTTAAGCATTATTTCAATATTTTTTTTCCATTTGCCATTAAGTTTAAAAGACGTTTAGCTCTTTCAAGACATGGCATCTGTAGTAGTAACCTCCCGAAATCGTAGAAATGACAAGTAGTAAGTAGTCTATGTAAAGGCTTTGCCACTTTTGTTTGATAGGACAGCTACATCTGGATTAATCTGAGTGTTTTATGTTTGATCTTTCCTCATTCTTATTATCTCCATCCTGCAGGTATGCAACTGGTTCATAAACGCCCGGCGCCGCATCCTGCCGGAGATGATTCGACGCGAGGGCCACGACCCTCTCCACTACACCATCTCCCGCCGAGGCAAGAAGCAGCCAGGCACGCCGACTGCTGGTTCTTCTGGCCAGCAGGTCGCTTGGGACACTGTCGAGCTGGAGGTAAGATTACCTTTCAATCAACACATTTCAATTTACACTCACAGCTGAGTGAGACGCGACAGATTAAACCGCTTACACAACACTGCCAATTCATAAAATAAACTGAGCTATAATTTTCCCACAGATCCAGAACGAAGGCGATCGTCGCGAAGGAGAGTACGCCGAAGGCGACGGTCTGCTGGTCTACCGTAGCGACGGCGAGCTTGGCGAGGAGGGCTACTCGTCGTCCGCCGTCAGCGAGGAGGAGGTCAAGTACGACCCCTCCGTGTGGCAGAGCGTCATACGCTACGGGCCGGAGGATGCCCATCCAGCGACGAGAGGGTGAGTTCACGTAGATTTACTTAAGGAAGCTGGTTTTGTTGAACGTTTACGAGTGGACCGTAAATAAATCGATAAATTTTTGCGCCACACAATTAAATTCGATCGATGAACCTTTTTTAACAGCGCATTTTAGCGTCATTATTATTGAGTTTTAGTCAGTTAGTTATTTCAACAATGGAAGAACAATGCATAATTAATCTCAATAAGTTAACTCTGAGCATTATCTTGAAAAACCACTAAAATCGCCGAGTACTCATCTTAGGGTTCAATGTCTGCTTCATTTATTTTCACATGGTTTTTTATTTATTAGTAGCGTATTCAGTCACAATGTAACTTTTTTTTTTACCCCGCAGCACTGCAGCGGTAGTCACTGTGACGACTTCTGAAGAAGAGGAGCAGGCCGCGGAGGCCGCGCGGGCCAGCACGGGCGGCGCGGGCGCGGGCGGCTGGCACCCGCAGCTGGCGCACCTGCCGCAGCTGCCGCACCCGCTGCGCACGCGCAGACTTCAAGTGAGCACTATACTACGATCAGGCTGTGTTCCCAATCACGCTCACGGCGCTTACAGTGCTTACGGCCGGTTTGACTCAATTAGGACGCTCAAGGTCGCTTGAGGTTTGTTTCAGACCGTCATGAGCACTGGGAGCGGCCGGGCGAAAGTATTACCTACAGATGGCGGCAGCATAGCTTATCCCTGTCAAACCTACCAACGGTGTTAAATTCTTGTTTTTCTAAAATGTTTTTTTGACCTGGATGCTAAGCCAAATCCCATACAACAATACTAGAGACAGGTACATGCTGGCGCCATCTGGCCAAACCGTTTGACATTTGTCAACCTCATTTTGCTACGAAGATGTGCAAAAGGCGTGAGCATTTCTACTAACAACACCTCATTTTCTTAATTAGTTAGGTACGTACATTTCGTCTTACCATGACAGAAGTACCCAAAGCCCTATAACGATAACTATTAATTTACTTGCAGGTGGTCCCCAGCTCGTCAGAGGGCGAGCGAGACAAGTTCAAGTGTCTGTATCTGCTGGTTGAGACAGCTGTCGCCGTCCGCCAGCGCGAGAAGGAGCAAGAAGAGGTGCCCGTCTAGTGGCAGGTCAGTCTATTATTTAGATACCTTATGTAATATATGTATATCAGTTTATTATTGAAGTACCTATAACGTCTAATTTAGATGCATATTACGTAGAGTCACAATCAACACGCATAAAGGATACCATATAACTCTTTTTACGAAGAAACCCGATCGTTCTTAAGACTTTCCTAGTCACAACGGACCGATCGAACGCTACGTAAAAATTTGACCAACGCATGCAAGACTAGCGAATAAGCGTGAACGCTACGAATGTGGAGGTCAAGTTTATACTAGTCACTTAGGCTAATCCCACACTTGCGTCTTCCGAGCGTCGTCGACGTCGCCCGAGCATCGGCGTCAACGCAACGTCAACGCGACTCGCTTACTCGCGAGCTACATTTGCAGTAAATTTTGTTTTACTCTGTTCTTCTATTATCTATGATTAGAAGGAAAAAATCCGATTAAAACATGTTTTGTTACAGAAAAAGCTTTAATTTGCCGCTACCCAGCGACCACAAGCGCAGTCCCGCTCAAACGGAATTGTATCTTCTGGCTATTAACATTTAAGAAATATTACACCTATCCCAGCCCATACTATAATGAACACTTGATACAATATACTAATCTATCGATTAATCTTTAAACCGAGTGTTTTCACTATTATAATTAGTGATATTTTGACTTACACCCTGTATGTGTTGCTAAATTGTATTAGTGACATGTTAATGTATAATTAAAAGTCAAATTACGAGTAGAGATTGGAAATGTGTGGAGAATATAGGATGTACAGACGTAACAATGGCGCCATCAAATATATCATATTGCCTTGACAATCGAGGCGTTGTTCGGATATTTGTGACCACCTTGGCCGCTCCGATATATCTGACGGCGACTGTACCAAATAATGACCGGCAAATTTATTGTGTACGGTCACGTTTGAAAATATGGATACATTTTAATGTGTCAAAAACATGTATCCAAGACTGTACGTCTTGGATACTATTCGAGTCGTCGTAAATTGTAAAAATATTACGTTCTGGACCCTGGTCCAGGTTATTAGGTCCATGAGTTCAACAGTAAACGCCAAAAATATGTAGACACTACAAAAACTATTTAAAACGGGGTATTGTTGTGTGTTTGCTTTTGTGAGTTTCCGATATTTCGTAGACACTACACTTTACTCCATTGTAATAGGGTTCAACATTGTATACAGATTTTTGGCGTTGACTACGCACAAATTGCTACGTCTGTGCATCCCTTTATAGCGATTTAAAGTTGTGACATACTGTGAAGTATGCTGTAGTAATGGAGGCCAGAAAAGAGTATCGTCATATTGCTGGGCGCATTTAAATATAATGTCCTTTTTCTACCCTTTGTTTCTTTAGACCCATATAAAGCCTGACCAGAAATATATGACCATTGTCAAGAGGGCGCTTTTTTCTCATGTATATGGTGACAGTTCAGTTTAGTATGAAAAATTTAGTTCCAATGAAATTCCGCAACATGGCGCATGGTCATTTATTTCTGGTCAGGGTTAAATATTGAAGTCAAAGGTATAATCTGAGGAGGCTGCTACTTTATATAAATTAGCCAATGCACATGTAGCTCAAAACATATAATGTACGATCATATTCATAGCAATAATATTGTATTTTATACAAGATAGTTTTGATGATGTTGAAAAGTTGACAGATGGCGTTAGTTGTCCCAAATATTGAACCAGTCTTCGAAACGTACACTATTTCATACCATGTCGATGGTAAACAAGCATATTGCCCACGTGGTGGTAAGCGGCTACAGTCGCCTATGGATGTTTGCAACTCCAGAGGCTGTCATGCGCTTAATATAGCTTTCATGTCAAATGAGGAACTTTGAATCTAGACAAAAAAATATACTAACGCCACCTAGCGACTTTTGTATGTCATCAAACATATATTATACATATTAACAAAATAACATAAAGGAATGATATGGTAAAGGTTACTAGCGGTAGTTTACTAGAGGTGTATATTTTTAACCGACATGTAACTAAAAGGTAACCCATGTAAAGTATAGTTGGACCCGTAATACTAAATAGTTACTAATGGTGGCAGGGGTGTATAGTCCAATAAATAATCTTGCCCCAAGTTTGACTGTCAAACTAGATGGCGCCGAAAGCGAATCCATATACGTTATGGTAACTGAATTCGTAAAGGTTAAATTTATACGTTCAGAATGAATAATGAACCGTATATCACACACTTATTCTGCTATTAAACTCAGAGGCGTGATTTTTTTAAGTAGACTACATTCATTGTAGGCCTTGTACGATCAACGCCAAAAATATGTATACACTTGCATCTTACTCCATTGTTTTGGTTCAAATTTGTATACATGTTTTTAGTGTTGATTGTACAATCAATAGCTCTTTGGTGGATCTGTATTGGAAATCGCAGGAAACTGAAAGTTATATGAGAGCCACTTATTTAATACCTGTGTGTTTAAAACCAACTTTTATTAGTAGAATGATGGGAAATATAATTATTTTAAACAAAAATCGCTTATTTCAGTTAAATATTCTGAAACTTAAAGGAAATAAGTTTATGATAACTTTGGCGGAGAAGAAATGCGAATGATCCGCTTGTAAATATTTGTTAGAAGTAAGTTTAGTTGACGCGGAGGCGGTTTAGTTTATTTCCTGACTTTATAACATACAGCTTTATTTTAATTTAGTAAATCTACATAAAACGTGTAGAAATTGGTTCAATATTAGTCTAATAAAACCATGATTGCACACAGCGACCGGAACAATGTAATCGAGGCATTATACAATGTTTACACGAGAACAATTATTGAGGCAATCTACTAACGCCAATTTGATATTGGCGTTATCTAAGTAAAGACAATCCTATTAATTACCAGTCCATTGATTTAAACCCGTATGCGTTTAAATACCACAGCTGCGGAAGGTAATATGTGTTCATTATTAAAATAAAAGATTTTACACTACATGTCTGCCTCTCATACTATAACGCAAGGTATATTTTTTGTATCACCTATTATCTTACATTCTAAAAACGTGTTTATATCCTCTGCGTGATTGGGTGCCGTGACCAGGATATTAGTAGCATTTCCGCGCCGCGCGCGACGTGTGACGAAGCCTCTTTAATGTCTTGGCTCAATGGATTGTCTAGTTATTGGCCTCATACAAATGGGCTATTGATGTCTAATTTGACACTTATAACAATTCAACTTTATAGTTTTTCTTGGCCCAATGCGGCGAAACTTTTACTATACCTTGTGCAATTCCTAAGAAGCGGTTTGACACTTGTCATCTCAGTACATTTTATAGCCTAAAATCGATTTTAGGTTATAAAATGTACTGAGATGACAGGTGTCAAAAACCGCTTCTTAGATTGCACAAGGTATAAATAGGCCAAATTGGAAATGACTTATTTTGGAATTTTGTATTGTTAGTGGAGTATAACGATTTCCTTTATATATCAAGAGTCCTTTAAAACTTTTATACGTTTGTACTCGCTGTTAAGACATGTATACACTTTTGCAATATACTCCTTTGTTATACTATGCAAAAGTGTAAACATATCTTTAACGTCGACTGTACAATCATCAAAGTAGAAAAGAGTAAAATGAACATATTTTTTTAATGCTGACTGTATGTATACATACATCCAAAAAATCCTTAAAAAATACACTTAAGTTTATGGGTTATGATGTACGAGGTTTTTAATTGTATGAATGTTATTTAAGATCTTCGACTTCGCATTAAATAATCGAGTCATTTATTTTTCTATACGACTTTTCAAAGTCGGTATCATAATTATGATTATGAAAAATATATACCAGAGCGATTAATAAAATTAAATAATGTTCAAAGTTACGCAAAACTGCAAAATCTTCAAACTGACCAATGTTTTTTTTTCACATTATGTTTATACTAAAATAGTTATGTTCACTTTCAATAGATAAAATAATCGCTTTGTTATATAAAATTATATTTAATAAATTAATGATTGATGCAGATCAATATCAGTCGATATGATTATATCAGTCTTTTCACAAGTCTGTAATTATTTTTAAGGTTACCTCAGAAGGTATTTCAATATTTAATTGTCTTACTCACAAAGCATAAATTACACATAGTAATGAACATTCATCAAAGACATGTTTACACTTTTGCATCTTACCCCTTTGGTACAAAATTGTTTACATATCTTTGACGTAAACTGATACTTTGTATGTAATTTATGTATGGTGATTTGTGGTGGTTTAGCAGTGTTTTTGTACTGATAATGATATAAACAAGTATGATAGAAGACGTTTTTATGTTTATAAAGTCGAACATACGTGGTTATGTCAGATGGTGTAAGGGGAACATTGTTTTTAATGCCCGTGTTGCCTTCGGTGTTATCTTACCCTAGCTGACCCTACAGTATGTTTGATTTTTGTGTTGAATAACTGGTCTGTCGATTTAATAAGTTGCTATTCGTTATCCAGATTTGATGATCGATTATTCTTAGCTAATATTTTGATATTATAAGCATTTGAATCCTATTTTTTATGCAAATGAGGTTAAATTTTGTACTAATTATTAGTTATCATTGAACTCATATAATTCCAAGAATCGCAAACAGCACGTAAAAAGTGGAACCGGAAAAGGCGTCGCAGAACGCTATACCAAATTGAACCTTGCTGTACTTGAGACAGTATTGTTTTTTGAATGCTCTTTCGCTAAATCTTAAATACAATGTTAACGAATTAGTCTGTAGCTTTTTAATTTTAAAGGTTCCGGTTATATTCTTAAAATGTATTCCCGATATTAGTCTAGTCAATAGTTTACTGTGATTGGTCCAATACTGGCAGATATGGTATAGCCAGTTCCATTGTATGTGCAATAACTACACTATACTCGCGAATACATCTACTGGCGCCACTGCCTATGCAAAAAAGTAGTGTATGTATACGAAAGTTTTCATTACTAGTACTATAACATTTGTTTTTTTATTTAATTTAATATACCAAGGTGGGTATAATAAAAACTTGACTTTATGTAGAGGGATAAATAAATAATAATATTTTTTCTTTCACATTTTTATTTGTATGAATATTTCGTATAAACTAAGTTGACGTTCGCCATCCTGGCTTGCCTTTCAAATCACTTTATCGATTATATCATCAATATTGTATAACTCGAGTGGTATAAATAAAATAAACGAAGAAATCACTGCCATACATGTTCCATACAAATATGAGCTTTAGCCGAAACTGAGGTTTAACTAAATTGATCAAATATACTAACTAGCTAACGAATAGCCAATGTATGTCTTCAATAACAAGTCAATGGCAGAATGGCATAAGCGACAATACAAACCAGAGGTCAGTTTTATAAAGCTACAAGTTACAATTTACAAGCGGAACTCTCTTTCTAACCCTTTGTGTTAGAAAGAGACTTCCGCTTGTAAATTGTGACTTGTAGCTTTATAAAACTGGCTACAGGTTATACGGCACGTTTTAATCACACTGAGCAGCTGTCCGACCCTCTGCAAGAAAGGCACAATAACTACATACTTTTTCGCGCAAGAATCTATCTAGCCTATCGCTATCACTGTTTTTACCCAATGTTTTTCCAAAAGAAAAACTCTCTATGATCGTTACTCTGTGATCGCCGACGGTCTGACAACTGCCTTTTTAACACTATTTTCACGGTGGTTCCACATCTTTGTTACACTTGGTTTTATATCGTTTTTAACCGACTTCAAAAAAGGAGGAGGTTCTCAATGCGACTGTTTTTTTTTAACATCAGTGTAGTGCCACCATTAATAAAAAAAACGTCGCTTAACCTTTTCGACGCCATGTCAAACGCAAAACCTACCACTCGGACGCCACGACGTCTATCGTGTGCATGTAGGTCTATTTTGCTCTGTGGTCGGTGACCGATATATCCGTCTTTGGCGTTGGACCTGTGCTGCCGATATATACGTCTTTGGCGTGGAAAAGGTTAACTAAATCATACATGTTTGTCGTTTGTACTATTCTGCCTAGCACTGTATAAGTTAGAGTTAAGTTCGAGAGGAGTTCGTTTAAGTTCTTATTTTTTAAGTACAATGACTAATAGTACTGCAAGTATTTAGCTCTGTACATAGTAGCGCCTAAGTACTCGTTAGTAATTAAACTGAGTTCACTATATTCATGGGTTTTATTTTGTTAACCTTAAAATACCTATTTTTAGGGAATATACCGGGAGATGGGCAGCAGCATCTTCCGAAAGCCTACAAACGATAAACAAAAAAACTGCGCGCGCCAACCCGCCTGCCAAGCGTGGCGCGTATGGCAACCCCCCCTTAAAGGGGAGGCCTATGTTCAGCAGTGGATGTCTTATGGCTGAGATGATGATGATGATGATGAGCTATTTTTAACCGACTTCAATTCCATAGAAGGAGGTTCTGCATACCTCTCTTCTCCTAGCGTTTGTCTCTGTCTTGCCATGGCTCAAATGAGCCTGGGGTCCGTTCGGCAACCTAATCCCAGAAATTTACGTACGCACTAGTTTTTACGAAAGCGACTGCCATCTGACGTTTCAACCCTGAGGGAAAACAAGGCCTTGTTGAGGTTATGGAGTTATTAGTACTTCATAAAATTACACAATTTACGCTATCTGTTAGTGAAATAATTAAGTGTCGTTTACATGGACACTTAATTCTGCAAAGTGGGCCCTTTCGCTAAATTCTTCCACATTTACTTGGTACCATTTACGCTTTAATGCATACTTACGTCCGTTTCATTATTAGAGTGGGACAGATGTATGCTAACATTACACGTAAAATACTAATCTGCAATTTCTTCGACCGGAAATTATTATAGGTCAAGTTTCATGCAGTAAGCATTTTTGGAATCAAGGTTTACTTTATGCATATTCGTGTTTTAGTGGCAAAGTAACGCAAATATCACACATGTGATCCAGCACATTATGTAAAAGTTTAGGTATATGGCATGGCAGATACTGAAATGGGAACTTTGTTCTATAATAATTGTAAAATTGGGCCGATTACGTATTTGATTAGAAATAAACGTAGTTTTGTATTAAAGTGACAGTTAAATAGCAGTCACGTTATTCAGTTTGCTGATGGACCCTATCCGCTTGGCGCTGCCTTCAGGCGGCGGCGTCTTTCGCTTGGACCCACTCTCCTCTATGACGATGTCTTTGTATCGGTTTTTTTTTTAACATGACTAACTTGTTTGGCCACCTTGAGGGCCAGTTACGAGTCTGGGGTAGTGATAAGGTCAGTCCCGCGGCCTGAAGGGCCGCGAGGCTGAATCTTTGTATCGGGATGCTGCTGCCATTCTTGAGACTTGTTACTGAGACTGTTCTTCGAATTATACACAAATAAAGTAATAAAATGTCTATAACTCTCTAGGATATAATCTATTACAATAACTCCCTCTACGGGTGCATTAACGGTCTAAATGTTACGAGTAAGTATCCACGATATCCAGTTTGCTGATGCAGCCTCACCGCTTGGACCTGCCTTCAGGCGGCGGCGTCTTCCGCTTGGACCCACTCTCCTCTATGACGATATCTTTGTATCGGTATATCCATCAGGATGCTGCTGCCATTCTTGAGACTTTTGTAACTGATACTTTTCTTGACACTTGTATTCGAACTATACACAAATAAAGTAATAAAATGTCTATAACTCTCTAGGGAATAACCTATAACTATAACTCCCTCTACGGGTGCATTAACGGTCTAAACGTTAAGTATCCACGATATCCAGTTTGCTGATGCAGCCTCTCCGCTTGGCGCTGCCTTCAGGCGGCGGCGTCTTCCGCTTGGACCCACTCTCCTCTATGACGATATCTTGCGTCGGTATGTCCATCAGTAGGCGGTCGATGCTGCTTCCGTTCTTGAGGTCGGACTCCTCTGGAAATATTCGTAGGCATTAGTTGAGCAATCCTAATAGGTAAGGTCTATCAATGGTGCATGCAAAGACAGGAATCCCAACTTATGGAATATCAAAGATTTATAAACAACGTACAAGCGCCATAAGACATGTCGGAGCCAAGGTACCCAAAAATATCTGAACATGCACTTCATCGCCTTCACAATACAGGAGTTGTCCCGATAATATGACCACATTGGCCGCTCTATATGACGACTGTAAGCGAATATTCTACTTCACAATTCACACCATACATAAACTAGTAGTACCTACGTCTCGAACTGAGCACTCGCGATTTACTTGCAAACGAGTTGACTAATATAAAAAGACCCATATGAAGATTTTTTTCGCCTTCTAAATCCACAACCTTGATCGATCTAGGTCATAAACGAACTCTCAATTTAATTTTTTGTGTCTCAGTTACAATCCCAACAGATTTCATAAAGATCAGCAAAACGTTACTAAAGTTTTCGTCGAACTCTCAAAATCAAAAACCCATCGAAATGCCGAGACGTGCCACTGGGACGCTACTGGCTACAGAGCCAGAAGTTGATTGTATAAGAACTCGCTTCGCTTACGTCACACTCGTTTGATTAGCAGCCACTTTGTGTTACTTTTCGGACCCTTCAAGGGCATCAAAACAGCTGATAGCTAGCGCTGTCCGATGGTATTTCACTTACAGTGAAATGGTAAGGCTTACCTCACTTATTGCCCTCCTCTCATTTCCCATTTGGATTGCTTACCCTGTATAGTTTATATTATACCTACCAAGCGGGCGTCTATAAAACTCGACTCTCGTAAGTTAAGAAGTCTGTTTTTCAGACAAAAAGTTTATGAACAAAATGAGGGCTGAATTAGATCAGGGATCAGGGTACTCCGGCTTGCCTAAGAACAATTTTGACCGATCTTGCTAAGAAAATTGCTAGTCATAGAAGACCAGTGCAAGGGTTTTCAAACTTTTTCAGTCCGCGGCGCACTATTGCAGTCTAAAAATGTATCGCGGCGCGGCGACAAGTCTAGTATGGTGAGGAGGATTGCCTGACGGCGCCCCTTAGTACTTTCAACGGCGCACCAGGGCGCCGCGGCGCATAGTTTGAAAACCCCTGGACCAGCGTAAACAAGACTACCGAAAAGCGTGAATACTACGAATATTGAGGTCTAATTATGCTATAAGTATTTTCGGTGTCTATTACGTAAATTAGGTATATTTAATACTAAAGTGCTCGCAAATAAATTTCACTTGCTAAAATTTACTAACTCTATACTCAAAACTTAAAAAATATTTTTACGCTTGGCTTGTTAATTGTCCCAATTATTACTTGGTGCGAATGTGAAGATTGTTTGCTGTTTAAGAACTTGCAATGATTTACCCAGTGAACTCGGGGTTTAAATAAAATATAGATTATGAGGATTAACAGTGAAATACTAACCTTAATTCATGCATATAGCATGCTTTTATAAAGCTTAAAATTTAGAATGAAAGCATGAGTTGTTACAAGCTTTTATTTAACTCACAGTGTTTGTCAGTAGATAAATATGTGTGTTAGATGTTTAGGTAGAATCTGGCGAGGCAGATTTGAACCAGTTCTTGATGTCCGATTGAGCTGAAATATAGCACACATGCGTAACTTGGATGACAATACAATATTTTGGTACCATCGAGCTGGTCTGATGATGGAGTCAGGAGGTGGCCATAAGAACTCTGCCATAAACTACCTCTACCAGATTGAGTTTGGGTTTATTAGAATCGTCCCGATGAGTACTCCTTGATTTTCTAAAGAAAAGTACAGTCAGCCACAATATCGAAAGCTGATTTGGTACCAATTTCTCCTAATCGATACTAGAATTAGAATAGTCTTAATAAGTCACTGTTTAGGCTCATTTGACTTGTACTGGTAACGAGTTGGGACCGATATTACAAGATGGAGCTCATGCTGAACCCTGGGGGTACCTACTGGATCTCGAGTTTGGGGCAACATAGACTCATGCTGTTTGGACTCATTCGACTTATACTGATGAGTAGTCGGGACCGGTATCACAAAATATACCTCATGCTGAATCCTGGGGGTACCTACTGGATCTCCGGTTTAGGACAACATAGACTCATGCTGTTGGGCTCATTCGACTTGTACTGGTAACGAGTTGGGACCGATATTACAAGATGGAGCTCATGCTGAACCCTGGGGGTACCTACTGGATCTCGGGTTTGGGGCAACATAGACTCATGCTGTTTGGACTCATTCGACTTGTACTGATGAGTAGTCGGGACCGGTATCACAAAATATACCTCATGCTGAATCCTGGGGGCACCTACTGGATCTCGGGTTTGGGGCAACATAGACTCATGCTGTTTGGACTCATTCGACTTATACTGGTAAGCAGTCGGGACCGGTATCACAAGATGGAGCTCACGCTGAACCCTGGGGACACCTACTGGATCTCAGGTTTGGGGCAACATAGACTCATGCTGTTTGGACTCATTCGATTTGTACTGATGAGTAGTCGGGACCGGTATCAGAAAATATAGCTCATAATATACGATTTTAAGCTAACATGGTCATTAACATTACAAAAACTATTTAAAACGGCATATTTACCACGTGAGTTTGTTTGGTAAGCTCATAATAACAAACTCGCATGGTAAATATCCCGTTTTAAATAGTTTTTGTAATATAGCTCATGTTGAACCCTGGGGGTACCTACTGGATCACGGGTTAAGGACAACATAGACTCATGCCGTTGGGCTCATTCGACTTGTACTGGTTAGCAGTCGGGACCAGTATCACGAGATAGATTTCATGCTGAACCCTAGGGGTACCTACTGGATCCCTGGTTTAGGACAACATAGGGTCATGCTGTTTGGGCCTACTGTGACATCCGACGGGTTTATAATTTTGAATGTTCGTTTCGCGAACATGTTAGTAACGTTTTTCTGGTCTTCATGAAATTTGTTGAGGTTGTATCAGAGGTATATAATAAGAGACTTCAATGAGCTGGAATGACCAGGGGATTCTGGAATCAGAAGGCCTAAAACAGATTTGTTGAGGGGTCTTATTATAATCGCAAGTTCTTAATTCGAGGCGGACCACCAGTTCTGTTAGAATAGAACCGTCTAAATAAATAGTAAATGATTGTCAAAAGAAAATTATACGTGCATAACTATTATCGAACGAACGAGTGCAGCGACGCGAAGTTCATTCAACCTCGGACACAACTGTCAGCTTGGGTTTTTAGTAGCTGTTTCTCGAAATTATGACTATTATGAGGTCTATGTTAACTTAATTATATATTGTTTATATATTGTGTACCTTGTTGTACATGTTGCTGTAATGTCTACCTAATTTCAATTTCACTCTCATTCACTCAAAGGTTAACTGGAAGAGATCCCTTAAAGGGATAAGTTCGCCTTTGTACTTCACATCTTTTGTTTACTGTATTTATCTACTGTGTTATGTACAATAAAGTGTTACTTACTTACTTAATTAGGCTTATTATTTTGCAACTGTAATGTGTCATTTGGGATTTTTCCGTAACATAATGTTCTTTGTGGAATATAACGAAGAAGTTTGTTTTTCAAGAATTTTTAAATTACCTGATATGGTTTAGAGGTCAGAAATATCATAAGTGTTTCATCACTATCATGATAAAATAAAAAACTCAGCATGCCTACCTTGATGCCTATTGCCTACTGTGATATCAGGTAACACACACAATGACCATTTCTATTAGCTAAAATTAACAGGCAAGAAACCGGTCAACACAGCGAAACGATGTGTTAATCGAAATGAACAGGCTACGGAACATGTCTCTTAAAAACTAAAAACATGAAAATAAATTTATATAAAAAACTTTTAAAAACAAGCTTTTATTTTAATGCTCTAAAAAGAGAAAATAAGCTTTTGAGTCAATCAAACTATTTTTATAGGAACTTTGTACAATTTTATGACATAAAAGCTTGTCGCGAGACTTTCCCGTGTAAAAGAGATTGCACATATTTAGGTGACACCAGTTGAAACTGTGTGCGCGTGTAACTGAAGCCAAGTAATCCTACGACGGTAGTGCAAAATTAATTAAAATATGTATGTGCCCAGCCCATTATTCAAGAATTAAAATTATAATTATCAATGTATTTCTTAAAAAACAAATTCACGCCAAGTGTTATTTACGTGTCTTGGATGTAACGTGGCGGTTTGTCTTTGAGTTAATGAGTTGTTTTTGTTACGCTAGTTGCATCTTTTTTATATGTATGTCAAACGTAAGCGACACAAATGTGCAATGCGAATAACAAATCACGAAGTGAATTTTGAAGTCAAATTTAACGAGTTATATGACAATAATTTAATGTGTAGGTACTCAAAGAATAAGTACTCAACATCGGACTGAATGTAACCAATGATTTTGTTATATTTTCTCCATATAAATGTGCAATCTCTTTTACACGGGAAAGTCTCGCGACAAGCTTTTATGTCATAAAATTGTACAAAGTTCCTACAAAAATAGTTTGATTGACTCAAAAGCTTATTTTCTCTTTTTAGAGCATTAAAATAAAAGCTTGTTTTTAAAAGTTTTTTATATAAATTTATTTACTTGCATAATTTTACTTATGTTTCAAAGAGCAAAAGGAAATGAAAAAAAATCAGGTAGATTTCGCATCTTGTCCTTGTGGATGAATGGATAAGGGCGCTGCATGGTACCGCATGGGATACCAGTTCAAAGTTTTTTTTAATTTATTTTTTTAGTACGACCTATGTGATATTAACATGAATTTAACAGTAAAAGTCGGGCACAAGAATTTTGACCTGCTAAACAAGGCCAAAATCCGCACTTTCAGATTTTTTTCGAAAACTATGCATTTTCCGACAGACATAGGTAGTTTTTGAATATTTTAGAGAAAAAAAATGACCTTTCGATAAAAAATATTGCTGACATAAAATTATTCACCGTTTAGGACTTATGAATTTTCTCCAGAAAAATTTAGGTTTTTTTTTTAATTTCGACTAAAATTAACGATATTTTCTTAAAGATATGATTTAGGGAATTAACTATAGATATTCAGGTCCCACGCCATATAAAAGAAAAACGGATGGTATATTTTCCATAGGAAAAAAGTTATTTCCGAAAAACTGATTTCATAAAAAGTGAGGCCCTAGCCGTGCCTTTGGCCCTATTCCGCCCGTTCACGAACTTGTCCTAGGTATCAACCAGGGTCGCGTTTTATAAAGTTACAATTTACAATTTCGCTGTTTGCCTCTCTTTCTAGCACACATATTGGATAGAAAGAGAGGCAAACAGCGAAATTGTAAATTGTAACTTTATAAAACGCGACCCAGGGCGTTCTTTGTACCAAGTTTGAAAGCAATCGGAGCAAAGATGCGACCGCTATCGTGATAACAAAATCGGGCTGCGGATATCGCGAAATATATAATACAGTGTGTTTTTTTTAAGTGGGCCACTATGGGGAAATCCTAAAGTATAGGAGATACAGGGAAACTGTCTTAGGAAACATTAGGTATTATTTTGTGAAAATTTTGTTGGTATAGTCAAATTTTTGGTCAAGTGTGAGTTGTCCCTAAAAATTAATAATTTTGATGTTTTTTTTTTTGACGCAGATCTAGTCAGTTTCATGAGAGGATCATTTTATTGTATGGAAAGAAAAAAATCGGAACAGTAGAAGTTAGTCAAATAAAAAAAAATGTTTTTATTATTACAACATGTGTAAATTGCCTAGGTACACTTGCAAGGTTCATAAAAAGTATTTCAAATTCCAATATGACATTTGTTTTTGGAACACTTTATTTGATTTAAAAAGGAAGTAAGAATACTGTTCGGTCAAAATAAAAAATATTTTTTTTTTTTATTGAGTTTAAGGTGCTCGCGTAAGAATGGAGGTCCAAAATCATTTAATTAGGACCTCTATTCTTACGCGAGCACCTTAAATTCAATTTAAAAAAAAAAACAAAAAAAAATTTTGACCAAACAGTATTCTTACTTGGTTTTTAAATCAAATAAAGTGTTCCAAAAACAAATGTCATATTGGAATTTGAAACACTTTTTATGAACCTTGCAAGTGTACCTAGTCAATTTACACATGTTGTAATAATAATAAAAAAAAAATATTTGACTAACTTCTACTGTTCCGATTTTTTTCTTTCCATACAATAAAATGATCCTCTCATGAAACTGACTAGATCTGCGTCAAAAAAAAATCATCAAAATTATTAATTTAAAGGGACAACTCACACTTAACCAAAAAATTGACTATACCAAAAAAAATTCTCAAAAATATACCTAATGTTTCCTAAGACAGTTTCCCTGTATCTGCTATACTTTAGGATTTCCCCATAGTGGCCCACTTAAAAAAAACACACTGTATACAAGGTGTAACAAAAATACTGGTGATCCTTTAAAGGGCATAATTGGTATCGTATTATAATTACTAAAAAGTAAGATAAACATTTTTACGCGCGAAAAAAAATTTTGGTTTAGTATGGAGGGTCGGCCGGCTGGGAGCTGGGACCACCTGTCCCATAGAAAAAAAAATTTTTTTTCGAGTCCAAAAATTTTTTCTCCTACTTTTTCTTAGTCGTAATAGGATACCAATTATGCCCTTAAACGGATCACCAGTATTTTTGTTACACCCAGTAGGTATATATAAACTTTTGAACCAGTGGTCATTTTGGAATCTAGGGGTCAAAGGGGTAACTAGACCTTCTGTAAAGATTTTTTTTCGAAATTCGATTGTGTCGAAGAAATGAATAGGTAGACTCGATTTTCGAAATCTACCTAATTAGAATACGCAAACAAAAAATAATCAAAAAACAACTTTATTAAAAGTAAACAAATTACATAAAAATAAGTAACATAAGCAGAAAATAAGCAGTGTCATGACCTAGATACAAAATCGTCAACTAAGATGTGAAGAAAGCAAGCTAACATAAATGCATGCGTGTACAAACTAAGCTATACAAATAGGTCAGAATGAAACAGTGAAAACCCTAGTCGATAATTTTTTTTTATCATGCTACATTTACATACGTACATTTTTATTAAATTACCTTTTTTATAAGATTTTCCATGATCTCAAAGTTCCTTCAGGCCATCGCACGCAAGTAGCTATTAGTTGTCTGACAAAATCCATTTTCTCGTCCCAGACTAAATTAAATTTCATTTAGTAAATGACATCACACCATCAGTAGCCGAAGTAGCCTTTATCTCGTTGTAACAAGGTTTACTTCAGCTTAAGCTAATCACAGTCACTACAGAACTAAATGTCTTAGAAAAACTTTTCCCCTTACCTGACTAAATATTCCCTACTAAATTACTAACATCACACCATCATTACTCTTATCTCGTACCAAAGGTTTACTTGTTTACTATCAGTCTATCACACTTAATGCTGGCCATACACGATCATTCCTATCGTCCAATCGGCATGACGCTACCGATTGGATCAGTTACAATTGACCGTGTGTGGGAGTGGATTGGCATGACTCATGCCAATTGGACCCCACACACGGTCAATTCTAACTGATCCAATCGGTAGCGTCATGGCGATTGGACGATAGGAATGATCGTGTATGGCCAGCATTAAAGCGATTTGAAAGCGATTTTTATACAAAACTCGTACGCGCCGAACTGGCGGCGTGCTCGCTCCCATACAAAACCCGCTCGCAAATCGCAAGTGTGATAACGCTCGTATGCTAATCAGTATTTAAAAAAAACAATTGTCTTGGAAAACTGTTCCCTCTTTCCTGACTAAAACAAGGTTTACTTTACCCTACGCTAACCAGTATCATAGGGTAACTTATACATATATAGTAGAGCAGCACAGCCTAAGAACTTTTTGAAGCTCAAGTCAATCGAGCCATCTATGTGAAAGCGACCTAAAGATACCCAAAATGTAAGAGGAAATGTTACCTGCACTGCTACTCCATCTAGTAACGAATAGCGCATTAGTAATAGTACACTGTAGTAGCTACTAGGTGGAGTAGCAGTGCAGGTGACATTTCCTCTTACATTTTGGGTACCTGTAGGTCGCTTTCACACAGATGGCGCGATTGACTTGAGCTTCAAATAGTTCTTAGGCCAGCTGGCTCTACTATATAAGTTACTCTGCACCTACTAATCCCCTTATTCATAAACGACCACTAATGTTAAGTGATCGCCGGTAACCGTTTGACCCTTTCCCTCATATGGGTTGAACGGAAAGGGACAAACGATTATCAGAGGCCTCTTAACTTTAGTAGACGTTTATGAATAAGGAGGTAATTACTAATATCAACAGCACCAGTAGCCGGTATCTCGTAGCAACAAGGTTTACTTTAACCTTATGCTAATCAGTATCAAAGGAACCAATTGTCTTGGAAAAACTGGCTAAATTAGTCTTTATCTCGCAGCAATAAGCCTTACTTTACCCTAACCTAACCAGTATGAAAACAACCATAGCTAACCGGTCTTCTGCCTCATGAGCTGCTTGAGCCGGAACTCCTCCTGGGCCTGCCGCTGGCGCCGCTTCCTCTCCGCGCGCGCCTCCTCGTCGGGGTCCACCTTCGGCTCCTGTGGTCGAAACATGATGCTGTACCGGTTTATACCACCATGTTCAAATATGCGAGTCTAGATCTGAAGTTCACAATCTGAAGATACCATTTGGTTATGAAAATATAAAAAAAAATGAAAAATATAAATTTTTGACATAGTGACAACAAGGTGGAAACTTCCAATTAAGTAAAAAATACCTGTATCAGGAAGCCTCGCTCCTCCATAACAAAAAGTCAATACATGATTTTGTTGTTTTTTTTTTATGCAATATTGAATCTGTATGTACATAGTCGTCATCAAATATATCGGAGCGGCCAGGGTACTCAAAAATATCTGAACATGCACTTTAACGCCTCGACAATAGAGGCGTTGTTCAGATATTTATGGCCGCTCCGATATGTCTGATGGGATGGCGACTGTGCAACGTCTAAGCGCCTTCCGCTAAATTGTACCTTATTTAAAAAGAGATAGATCTCTCAGATATTTTAATAGTATTTTATACAATCGTGACATAATAAAGAGCTTTACAATCGAGTACCGTGTTTAGGCCACGAAGCTTGCTGAGTGGCCTAAGTAAGGTACGAGATTGAAAAGCTCAATTATGTCACTATTGTATACAATACTTTTACTACGAGCACTCAAATTAGGCAAGTCGGTTAGAATAGAGTTCAATAAATGCGTAACAATCTGCTGCCTCTATATTGTGTCGTGCGCCGCCCGGCCACGCTGTCGCGGTCGGGCGGCGCTCGACACCTGAGAGAACTATAATATTGTAAAGTAGTAATTATTTAAGATGTCGGAATATTACTAGGGATTTCTACCTACAATTTCGACACCTTAAATAAAAGGTACTATATGAAAATCCATTTTAGTTTTGTCGACAAAACTAAAATAGGTGTCAAGCGCCATCGAAATGTATGCGCTAGTAGTTCTCTGTACAAAGTCTCAATTCAAGCATTATAGTCGGCGAGTAGAAAATAGTAGTTTATGTAACTGTTACGTAATAGGGGTCCTTAAAACACGAGTGTGGTTTTATGAAACGAACGATGTGAGTTTCATAATAAGATCACACGAGTGTTTTAAGGCCTAATTACGTACAGTTGCATACACTGCTTTATCTACATACATATTATAAACCCGAAATGATGATTGAATGACTGCAATTGCACGGATTGCACGCCATCGCCATGACCAACTCGATTGTGTCGGCGGTCGGGCGGCGCATGCCCGCACCCGGATTTTCATAATGATATCGAATTTTTGCTTATTATTTGATAATAATAACATCGTTACAGATAACATATTTGTTCTAACTACTAAGAAGACGTTCGAAATTTGAACGTAATTAAGGTATCGGTTACCGATACTAAAATGAAAACATTAAGATGCAGCCACAGATACTCATATCTAAATATAGGGCGTTTGCTCATCGATCCTGACCATAAAATAGACATATTAGGGTATGGATGTAGATAAAATGTATTTCAAAAATTCGATATCATTATGAAAATCCGGGTGCGGGCATGCGCCGCCCGACCGCCGACACAATCGAGTTGGTCATGGCGATGTCGGTGCAATCCGTGCAATTGCAGTCATTCAATCATCATTTCGGGTTTATAATATGTATGTAGATAAAGCAGTGTATGCAACTGTACGTAATTAGGCCTTAAAACACTCGTGTGATCTTATTATGAAACTCACTTCGTTTGTTTCATAAAACCACACTCGTGTTTTAAGGACCCCTATTACGTAACAGTTACATAAACTACTATTTGAAGCTTATGGAATGTTTGAAACAAATTCTGAGTCTATAAAAGTACTGTCGAGAAATCTGTTAGAATGGGCAGATTTGAAGAATTTGTTTTGTTATTGGTCAAGCTTGCTTTAAGAACTCTACGAATATTTCTGTCTTAGGCACCCCACACACCTGATCTGAATTCAGAAATTCATAGACAAAATGCTTAAATTTGTCTATGGTTGCTTAAATTTGTCTATGATAGCTGAATTTTGGAATGGAGGCCATAGACAAATTTAAGCATTTCCGGCTGATTTTGTCTATGAATTCAGATCAGGTGTGGAGTGCCTTAGTCAGCACTACTTCGAACTTACTGAAAGGGGCAATATCTCTTGACTTGGCATTGTTACCAGTTGAACTTGTAGGTGCCTATAGAAGAGAGTAGCGCTATATTTCACAGTTAAACTTTTATGAATGTCTCCCATATCACTGATACTATACAGGGTATCCCTATAACCAACCACAAGAATTAAAGGGCTCATAGAACAGTGACAGATATTGGGCCTTTTATATTTTTTAAATAGACTGCCAGTTACATTGCCAATATCTCGGAAAAAATGCGATTTTCCCACCCTGTGTACCTACTCATGGATGTTGTCAGTATGACAGTACAGTCGCCATCAAACATATCGGAGCGGTCAGGGTACTCAAAAATATCTGAACATACACTTTAGGGAACGTACCCAAACTACGTGACCAGTTTTGGGGGAGAGGGGGGTCGTCGAAATACTACTCTAGGTCACAGGGGGGAGGGGGGGAGTCTTAGGTTCTGTCACGTAGTCAATAATTATGCTCAAATATCGCGCTTCTAATTATAGGTTTCCATGCACTTTTGGCGTCTCGCGGCCAGTGTCGAGTAAATAAAAGGCAATAAGTAGGCAAAATTATGTTTTTTTGCTTTCTATGTCCAAAATATCACTCTAAACTATATGTGCGAGTTTTACTACGTGACAACTAGGGGGGAGGGGGGGGGGGGGGGTCTTGGCGATTACTACTGATGGTCACCGAGGGGGGGGGAGGGGGGTCAAAAACTGAAAAAAATGGGTCACGTAGTTTGGGTACGTTCCCTTATGGCCTTGACAATAGAGGCGTTGTTCAGATATTTGTGACCACCTTGGCCGCTCCGATATATCTGATGGCGACTGTACAGTCAACTGCAATCCTGCCCGACAGATACTACCAATAATCGCTGGCCCAATATTACATAGTTCTATGTTTCACTTTTATTGAATGAAATTTGAGCATTGTCCTAGTGACATTAAATAAATAAACAAATATAACGGGACAATCTTACACAAATCAACCTAGTCCCAGAGTAAGCTCAATAAGGCTTGTGTTGTGGGTACTAGAGATATAGATAAATACTTAAATACATAGAAAACATCCATAACTCAGGAACAAATATCCGTGATAAACACACAAATAAATGCCCTGACCAGGATTCGAACCTCGACCTCCTGCTTCATAGGCAGAGTCACTACCGACTAGGCTAGGAGGCCGTTAAGTATAAATTTAACTACCCTGAAAATGTAACAAAGAACCACAGTATAAGGAAGGTATAGAACCCTGTAATATTAGTCCAGCGTATATTTCTATTGGCGTCTTTGTGCAAAATGTATACAATATTTTTACGTAATATTATACATAATATTTACAAAATGCTGAGTTTAGAGTTGAAGTATCTTTACCTACTAAAATATTTTCTTAGTCGACGATAACTAAGTTAACACAAAATAAAATGGGCAGAACATAACGTAAACATCGGACAATCAAACATTATGAATTTTCAAACAATTTATTACAGTACAAACATACTGCACACATCACCTTAGTTAATAAGTACCTATGTACAACAGAGCAATCCTTAATAAATAAGCAAACCGTCTCCCTAAATAAGGGACACTACACACCTGGGCTGAATTAAGAAATTCATAGACAACATTCTTAAGTTTGTAGCTGATTATTTGTATGGAGGCCATAGACAAATTAAAGCATTTTGTCTATGAATTTTCTTAATTCAGCTCAAGTGTGTGGTTGCCCCTAATATGCAAAACACAATTGAACGAAATTCTGCTAATATACACAAAAATCTGCCGGTTTCCATAGTAAGAGTCTATGGTGGCTGAATTTTTGTATTGAGCCAATAAAAAAAATCTGCCAGAACTTGGGTTTCCGCTTTCTGGCAGATTTTTGTCTATGATAGTATAGTATCTACTATCATAGAGTTTTAGAATCTTCTAGCGCTGAATTCCGCTCAAGTATGAGTTGCCTAAAGAAAACATTTCATATTTGGCTTAAAACGAATATTTCATACTAAGTATACTAACACCGATTCACTTCGTCTTTCGGCAATATTTGGGCATATAAAACCGTCAATATTTAAAACTTTACCTAACGAAATATGAATAAATTTTTGAGCGTTGCATACCTAATTGATCAACGACCATATAATACCAGGACATCTCTCTACAACATTGCGTTTCTCCAAAATCAGGGTATAGGCCTAGACTTAAATTAGAAATTTTTGAGGCACCAAGTTTTTAGCGCCATCTAGTCCAGCACGCCTAGCACATGAGTGACGCGACAGTATCTCGCGCGCGAGATAAACTACCCGTCTCTTATTAATTGACACAGTCAGATAAGGACAGATAGACTATCTCGCGCGCGAGATACTGTCGCGTCATTCAGGCATGCAGAGCGACCTAAAGATAGCCAAAATGTAAGAGGAAATGTCACCTGCTCTAGTACGCTAGTCGTTACTAGATGGAGTAGCAGAGCAGGTGACACTTCCTCTTACATTTTGGCTATCTTTAGGTCGATCTGGACTAGATTGCTCTAAAAACTTGGAGCCTCAAAGTTCTACGACTATAGCCGTCTATTATATCTTTAAGTCTATGGTATAGGTATCTCTGATTTCGGTATACCGGTGCCTCAGCGCCATCTCTTGAATGGAAGTTGAGTAATTTCGGCAAACTGAAACCGCCGATCGATAGATGGGGCTAGTGAATACGGGAACACGATTCTGTAGAGATGCAGTCCAGATATTATATTGTCATTTCTAGAAACTAAAATGCTTCAGGTCATTAAATTAATTCCTATTTGTAAACACACATTGAATTTATTTGGAATAATTCATCTCGTGGTTATAGTATCCGCAGAATTAAGTGGCGACTGAGTTCATAACGCTGTCTCCTTCTCTCTTCCCATGACGGTGCAAGTGTGAAAGAGAAGTTTTATGACCTCAGTCGCCACTTAATTCTGCGGATACCATAGATAGTTAGACACGTTTCAATATACGTTTTTGATATATAGCTGCCACCATAATAAGTGGTGATAAAAATTGTTTCCAATCCGTGAAGTTATATAAACATTAAAATCAGTTCTGTACCAGAGATGACTAAATAACACAGTTTAGCATTTTGATAAGTACCGGAATGCAAAGACTGAATACTGAAGAGAAAAAACCAGAAGTATTGGAGTGAGTATCTCACAAATATCTTCTATCTCTCTATCTTTTTGGACTATCGCTTTATATGAAGATTATTTTTTATTTTATTCCGATCTCTGGTACAGACAGGCTGCGTTGCTACCAGAGATGTGCGGGGATGCGTAGCGAGAGAACGCTTGTTAACAGCCAAAAGAATTACTTCATGTGAGCGATAGGTAAAGAAGTGATTATATTGGTTATTAAAAACACAACCCTTACGTATCCTCGCGCATCTCTGGTGGATTCATAATTACTTGTAGGTATACAGTTGTACTATTGCTTTAGTTATCTATCAACACTAAGCATGTGCCCTAGCCTAGCTAAACTACCCTAAATAGCCACCGTTTAACACTATAACCTACAACACTTACGCCATAATTCGAAAAAACGATTCAAAAATAGACTGCTGAATTTCGAGATTCTAAACACCGCCAAAAAGTCTTTAGATTGTCACAGAGGGCGCAGATGATAATAAAAACACTCGTCAACATAATACAGATTTCCCAGCTAATATAGATGGCGCTGTTAACTGCCATAACGCTTTGTGTCAAAAGTTAGCGCCTGACAATATTGTTAAAGTATTATGTACAGTCGTCATCATATATATCGGAGCGCCCAAGTACTCACAAATATCGGAGCATGCACTTTATCGCCTTGACAATAGAGGTGTTGTTCAGATATTTGTGACCGCCTTGGCCGCTCTGATTTATAAGTATTTCGCACTATTTATGCTCTTTATTATACTTCGTTTTTTTTCAGATCAGAAAAATCGTGCGATTGTCGTCATGCGATTTTTGGGAAAACGATTTTAAAATTTGCCATTTTGCATCGTATTGGCTTAAGCGTATCACTAATAGTGGAAAAAAATAGTTTTATTTATGTTCTGGCCAGATATGGCTGAAAAAAATACAGCTAAAGTGTCGAAATCGACCGTTATTTTTCTAATCTGAAAAAAAACGAGGTATAGTAGTCACCGTTGCATGCCTGCACCTTATTATATGTAATTATTATTATCTGCACTATGTGTGACAATGACAATCTTTATAATTTAAATGGAATAAAAACTATGTAATCTAGGTCAATACAGGACCTTATAATTTGGCTTGAAAACGCCGAATACTTGAGATTTATTAAAAGCGAAGTGGCACTAGCAGGTTACTTACACCTTAAAAATCAGTGACATTTTTGCAAGTCTTGTTATAATTTCACACGTAGCTGGCGACAATGATTGAAAGGAATTGGTTTAATCATTGTCAAATCACTGACCCAATATTACAAAGTTCACGGTAGTTAAATTTTGACTTAGGGCTCTTTCAGACGAGCGACAGTACGCGCCACACTGTCGGCGACCGTCGCCGGCCGTCGCCGATAGCTGTCGCAGGCGGTCTCCAGCAACCGTCGCCGACAGTGTGTCACGTACTGTCGTTCGTCTGTAAGAGCCCGGGTAGGTTGCACCACGCACAATTAACGAACTCATCAACGTTAAATATGGCGACGGAGCTGTCATCCCATAGAAAACTATCAAACTTTTCATATATCAGATTTTTTAAACACATTCAGCACCGAGAACCCGACAGTCGGGTTCTCTGTTCGTAGCTACTACGCGCTACATACGAGGAATACCTGCCGTAGCGCTACGCGGTTGCGAAAGTGTTAACGATGATGTTGACGTTAACAGACGGTTTGGCGCAACCGGCCCTTAGTGTCACTATTACAATGTTCAAATTTCAATTCGATAAAAGTGAAACATAGAACCCTGTAACATTGGGCCAGCGAAATGTTTTTTTTTTGTGTCTAGTCTATATTGTAAAAAGAAGTTCATGTAGTTTCTGTAAATCATATTGGATCAATTTATAAATTACTCAAGTGTCTAATGTCCATTGATTATGATGTCAAGTCCCTATTTTTCCGCTCGAGAAGTGAATTCACGGCCCAACACACATTTAGGGCAACATAAATTATATTTTATTTTTATTTAGTACGAAAAATCTGCTACATCAGTAAACATTTTAATGTTGTGTGGTATCCAAATGACGAAAGTTAAAAAATATTTCATCATATGAAATGTTGTGCAACAATAAAAAAGGTAATATTCATTCATTAAATTAATTAATAATAGTGTAAGATTGAATTCAACCTAAACACTCTAAGTAATATTATTTAAAATTCATGCCCGTATATGGCAATATAAGTCGTCTGGATACCACTTTTGTCAACTGAATACTAATAAAATATTTGTATTAAACTACAAAAAAATACAGTCCTACCTACGCATTATCCATTGACACCAACCACATTAATTTTCAACTTCAAAATTGTAGAGCCAGTAGTGGACACATACTTATATATCTATCATAAATGCATTTCAATACATCCGTTACGACTTGGGATCCTGGCCACTATTACTTGGCGAAGACGATTTCTGTGATGCATCCTCCGGAAACTGCTTTTCAACCTGCTCTGCTACCCACTTCTTGACTTTCTGCTCCGTCCAGAACCCATCATAGAAGATTGTGGGCTTGATCCAACAACCCTGGTTCTGCGGGGGATGGTACTGGATAGGTTCACCTTCGGGGCCGTTCGGTCGGACCCCGCAAGCATTCTTACATTCAACCGAGCCCGATCTGCTGTTGACTACTAAGTTCTTCGGTGGTAAATTGAAATTTAGGTTTACATTACCGTGGTGCCGGTCGAAGCTCTCATAAGTGAAATGCCAGGGGTACTCATAGTAGTTCGGGTAGATCGGCTGCGTCACATGGGGCATCCTGGGTTGCGGGGCATATAATGGTGGTACCACTCCGGGTCCCATGACGGGTTGTAGAACAAAACTTACGTTTGAGTTTGGTCTCGGTGCTGGTGGTCGCGGGGCGACAGGTACAGGAGGCCTATTGGCAGCTGGAGGTAGGTTGGCAGGCATTGGGAGCGCTTTAGCGACTGGTGGCGGAGGATTTTGTACTACATTCTTGATAGCAGGCGGTAGCGGATGCCTCATGTTAACTGGATTCGCTTCTATGGAGTCTTTTCTTGGGATATTTTTGGGTAGCGGTGAGTTTTTAGACTCCGGTTTGTTGGCTAGGTTCTGATTGTTCTCGGGCTGTGGCTCGAGCACGGGGAGCTGGATGGGTACAGGCACGGGCACGGGCTCCACGCGGTGCGTCTCGAGGAGCTCCATCAGCTCTGTGGCCACGCTACCGCCGAAACTGAGCAGCGTCTCACGAAGAGCGTTTGTTACAGCGCACTGAAATAAACAGTTACGATTTAAACATTTTGTTAACCTTTTGACGCCAAGCATCGGACGCCAGTGGTGATGTGACGGCTTTGGTGGTCAAAGGGTTAATATTCGCTGAATAAGGAAAATATGAAATGGGGAATAGCGGCGTTAATTATCTACGTGAGGTGTTTAGGAATGGGATAGTGGAACAGTCTCCCCAAATCTCCAGAAATCTAAAAAGTAATTTTGAGCCCCCAAATGACTAATGTTATAGATAGAGGAAAAAATCTGGTAGACTAGAATTCGTGCGTGCTGAGTCTGCGACCTAAATAATGATACTGATTTGTTTGGATAACTGTAAGGTCCACAACACAAACTGCGACGCTGCGAGCGGCCATCGCTGTCGTCCAAAACCGGTCCGTTTAATATACATTAAATTTATAGTGATATTATTGATGATAACTATTAAATGTAAAGTGTGCGTCTCAGAAAAAGAGGAAATGAAGAAAATATTTGTACAGAATCTGTGTACCTTCCTAGCCTGATGTATGGCAGAGCCCTTGAGGTGCGCGGTGCAGGTGGCGTAGCCGACGTTTTCCCGGCGTATGTCGAACGACTTCACCGACACGCACACGAACGCCGCGACTCCGCAGCAATACTTCCCGTTTGCGAAGTCCACGAAATCTGAGAAAACGCAACAAGTTTGACAACTTTTGTGATACTCAACAAATACTCAAGCATAGTAATGAGATCCAAAAATGTTGTCCAATTCAGTTATAATACAGTAGACTTAATGCTTTATTATTTTGTTCTAAGTATATTAATCGAACTCGCGGAGCGTAAGCGAAGTGAGTTCTTACAAACAACTCCAGACCGAACTGTCACCTGGCTACTGGGACGTCTCGGCATTTGGATGGCTTTTTGATTTCGATAGTTTGTCTGACGATAACTTTAGTAACGTTTTTCTGATCTTTATGAAATTTCTTGGGGCTGTAGCAGAGACACATAAAATTTGTAAGTTCGTATATGAGCAGGATCGATCAAGTGGCTATGGAGCTAGAAGGAGAAAAAAATCCTACTTGGGGTCTTGTTATATTGGTCAACTCGTTTGCAAGTAAATCGCGAGTTCTCAGTTCGAGGCGGACTACTAGTAGGTACTGCCTAATTTCATGATTTGAAAAAAAATGATTGCAGGTTTACTCTGAATCAGGATTTATTTTTGAAACTGATTTCTTTTTCTTTTACTAGTAGTTTCTTTTCTAGTTTTACTTCTACTTTTACTTAAATGGTTGTTGAAATAACCTAAAAGTGATGACCTCCTCCCAACACAAGAGTTCAGTTTGCTCAATTCTGACCATTTTCTCTCCAGCTTTCATCGTATATTAATTTTGTCATCTCTCATTATTTGTCTCCAAATTTTAATGAAATTTTATTAGTCAAGACACACACAGCCTCACATGGAAATTGCCGCGTGAAGCAGCTCAGGCAGTGAAGCACCTTAGCCACCTTAGGCAGCAAATGTGCGAGCAGCCTGGGCTAAGGCTCATCTACACTGCTTGTGTGCACCCGCCTAATCAGCGACAAAACAAACTAAAATCATAAAGAAGTGCATTTACCGAGATCCTGTTTGTTGACAGTCCAGCTCCAGTTGTTGAAGCCCCACTGAGCGTGTCCAAAGTTGATGAGCTGCTGCCGCCTCTGCTGCTGGTCTCCTTCATCGTCGCAGGGCACTGCTTCTGATAGTGGGACACTATCTGGCTGGAAAACCATAGATTGCCAATGAATTTTTTGCTCAGCACCAGGTGCATTCCACGAAAAGTGTTGAGTATGTGATGTACATTTTTAGTACTTCTGGAAATGAGAAGAAGCTGATATTTGGCGTGATAACATTTGATAACTCGGCTTTAAGTTCGACGGTATATTCTACAGATTTATGCAGCTCTTTAAGGTAGCTGCCATATGTGTCACATCCCCGAAAAAGTTGACCTTTTCGTGGAATGCTCCACCAGGTTATTTAACAGGTTATGGGCTTTATAGTTTTTTATTTATTGAAATTATGATGTAAATGAAGCAAATGCAAAAAATAAAAATATATTTCAGTAAATATACTTGTATTACTTACAGAATAAAGTTAAATAAATAAATATAAATAAAATAAATAAATTTCACAAGTCAAAATAAAGTACAGAGAATACAAACAGACATTAAATTTTTTTTAATAAAAAATATAGTTTCAAGGGTGCACTATTTAAATTAGGGTTCAAAGTACCTTCATACACCAGTGAGTTCTGATCTGCACGTTAATCAGCGCGACATTTTAAACGACTATTCCAGTTAAAATAGCACCCGTAACCTTTCAGAATGAGGAATGTAATATGGAGCAGCAACAGCCCTACTTACATATTAAATTAGTGCACAAGTAGTGCAATTAAACATGACTACTGGGTTTGAATGTAGTATAAATTAACCAACTAGCCGCATTGTACAATCGTACAAAGATTAAATCACCTACTTTCTTTTTAAAGACTAGTGTATCTAAACTACTTGGTTATTTACCATTTTTATGTTGCAATTGGCCACAGGATATCCCGGTTTTCGCTGCATTTCTGTTGGACACCTGCGGCGGTCTTGGAATCCGAAAACGGGTAAGTAAACACAATTGTACAGTGTCCAGCTGTTACTTTGAAACTTTGAGTATTTCAAGGTAAATTTGCCAAAATCGCAATGTTCAACAAAACAAGTATTGACATTTTGCGCGGATCGGATGTTTCCACTTTTTTTTCTTGAAGGACGTAGCGTCCTCACAAAAGTAATTTACCGGTTTTTACAATGCATATGCAACGAATCGTAAAGGAATCGAAAAAACTACCACGGAAGTAGCAAACTTTTTAATATATTTTTCTCCTGGCAATGCAGACATGAAATGTCAATGTCAATCATCCGGAGAAGTCGGAGAACGCCCGGCGTTAGGTTATGTTGTCTCAGTTGTCTGTTTGCGATTTTCACCTAATTTATCGCATCGGTAAAGACAATCGTTAAATCGTAGCGTTGAATTGTGAAAGAAAACATACGCTAAAAAATGTCTGAGTACATGGATATAGATGGTAGCCTGTTGGAAGGGGTAAGGTTATAAAAATATTACTGCTTATTATTCACTGTTTTCAAAGAGAAACATATGTCCAATTCTTTGTTATTGTGACTGCAATCCAAACCTGATAACAGTACAATACGCTGCGGTATATTGATTGGCTTTATATTTTCTAGGGAGGACAAATACTGCGAATATCGATTTCTTTAAGTGCTATACTAGGAATCCCAGTTAGAATATCAAAGATCCGAGCTGGAAGAAGTAAACCTGGCTTAGCTGCTCAGCATTGCAAAGGTATTTTTTATTTAATAATTCTCAAGCAGTTATAAAGCTGCCGCTACGATGCAGTATGTCGGGTATGTTCGGAGGGCCATGCCCTGGCTCCTGCTCCATCAGAAGAAAGAGAGTAGCGTTAGACTGTGCGGCACCTCCAACACCATCCTGAGCATGTTGCTAAGAGGTTGGACTGCTCCATGACAAACACTGAATTTCAAATGAAGTTCTAACCTATTTTGTTTTATTTTGTAATTATGCTATTCTTATTCTATATGGGCTATTTTCTATTTCTAAATAAACAATTTTTATTTTATTTTATTTATTTAATAATTCCATAACAATAAAGCTGTGGCACAAAAAACCTCACAGAAAGTTACATATTTCTTGTAGGAATCCAATTAGTTGCTGAAATGTGTCAAGCTAAGATAAAAGGAGCAGAAATTGGATCAACAGAAGTAGAGTTCGCTCCAAAAAGGATAAAAGGTGGTCACTATTTTGCTGATCCTCATACAGCTGGGTATGTTTTAAAAAACAAATAACTAATAATCTGTATAAATAATTTGTTTTGTCTTTTTTATATCAAGCATTCTTTTTGGACCTTTACATATAAATATTATATACTATACTATTCATTTTGTTATTAAATAAATTGATATTGAAATAAGTTACACAAAAGACACTTGTTATTAAGGGAAAAATTCTCTCTGATCCTTGAACCCCTGTTGTTTACTTAAAACTTAGATAAAACTGTGTTTTGACTCTTGCTAAGTTTCTATTATAGATCTATTACAGACAAATTAACTATTGGACCTACACTAACCATTCCATGACATCCAAACTTCAGTCAAAAATGAGATTTTTGGTATCTACAGAGACATTTTTGGTAACGCCACAGACATGAAAAGTGTTGGTCTAAAGCTTAATTCACCTAAATAATTATAAACAGTGTCTTAGACTTAACAGTTATTAGGCAGGTAGACATCTGACGCTCCATCTCACGTACCACGGCCGAGGCAAACGCACCCCCACGCAGGCCCTAATGCGTCGGGCGACTCGGGCGAGGCACATTCACAGTGTCCACACTCGCCGAGGTGCCTCGAGCGGCGACTTCCTCGCGAGGCGGTGCGTCAGGTGTGAACCTACCTTATAATTACATTTTTCCATTGTAGCTCAATCAGCCTGCTCCTCCAAGTGGCACTACCATGTGCACTGATGGCCGATGGTCCTGTCACATTAGACCTCCGTGGAGGCACGAACGCGGACATGGCACCGCAAATAGACTACATGGACAAAGTCTTCAGGCATGCCTTGAAGCAGTTTGGTGCAGACTTTGATTTGACTATTCATAGGAGAGGGTGAGTTTTATTGAAGGTGTATTCCAAACACAGACAAATTGTATACAGGGTGATCCGTTTTAATTTTTACACATCACATCGCACGCACATGCGCTCATCACGCACGTCACGCATGCGGTGTGATATGTCTTATGAATTCCTGTTTTACAACGCAGTAGATCACGGCTATGCAGTTGCACTCTATGCACACGGCGCCTGTGTACCTTGGCCTTTAGAAGTTCTTCAAAACCACTCATCTTTTTAAACCTTTTTTATGACCCAGGAGATAAATTCTGGGCTAAAAATGTATACTAAGTATTATTTTAGGTTAAGTTTTATATAATTTTCATATAAATAAATTCAGGCTTTTTTGTCAACAAGCATAATATGAGCAAACCGACTTTCATATTTATAATGTTTTAAATAAAATACTTTCACTAGCCCAATCCTTTCATAGAAATGAAAAAGTTATGAAAGTACATTATTTGGTTGAATACATTAGTTTACACCTGGCTTTAGAATAGTGCCACCCTGTCTCTTCTCGCGGGTGTCGTTAGAGGCGACTAAGGGATAAGGGGACCTCTGATCCCTACTACTCGTGGGAAAGCTGTGGTGATTCATTTAATTAATAACTATCCGCATGGCAGCGATGCGGTACGCCACCCATCACGTCTCGTTCTTCACGGGGGCGAGAAGCGGCTCACGGAGAGCCGTTTTGCTACATTGATTGTAGCAAATGGAAATCCGTGATGCCTACCCCTTTTGGGAAATAGGCGTGGTTGTATGATGATGATGATGATTGATGTAATTTGTTGCAGTTATTTCCCAAAGGGCGGGGGGCAGGTGACCGTGAACGTGAATCCTGTGCGCAGCCTCCGCAGTGTGACACTGACGGACCCCGGGACCGTCGAGAGGATACAGGGCTCCAGTTTCGTGGCCGGGGTGCTGCCAATCAATGTTAGTATTCACATCATTGCTTGCAGGCGCGGTTGCAGACGAAAATTTGGGGGGGGGGGGGGACAGTAATGTAGATTTTTTTTTTTCAAATTTTTGAGGGGGTCTGTAAAAAACTTTTTCTATTAGAAATGTAGGTTTTTGGGGGGGGTCATGTCCCATGTGAACCCCCCCCCCCCCCTGGGACCGCGCCTGATTGCTTGACAGTTTAGTTTACTGTATAAGGCTGCGTTTCCACCCGAGATGAGAGAGGATGTGTGCGAAGAATGTTCTCTGCCTTTTCGCCGAAAATTGCATTGCCGAATTTCACTTGCCAACCAACTTTTCGCAGTAGTTTCATTTGGCTGAATTTCATTTCCCAACTTTACATAATCCAACCTAACCTAACCCAACCCAGTATGCAAGTTTCATTTCCCAACAATGGGGTTGGGAAATGAAATGTTTGCTAAATAATTATTTGGTAAAAGTTATTCGGCCAAATGAAACTTATGCGAAAAGTTGGTTGGCAAGTGAAATTCGGCAATACCATTTTCGGCGAAAAGGCAGGAAATGCAGCTTAAAGCATGGTTAATTTCCAAACATTTTAAAGTATTACTATTTAAAGCAAGATGTTTCCAAAGATTATTTTTTTTGGAATTTATGGCATGATAACATCAGGGAAAATAGCCGGTTTTTGCAAATAAATTCATAGTAACGCAATATTTGGAACTAGCTGATAGTCTTTATGTACTCGTATGACTCTTATGATTAGATGTGATATTCCACGACAAAAGGTACCTTATGGCGGTTGGGGCTTACGCTATTTCTAACGACGCTGCAATACTAATGCGATGCTTCGCAAGGTAAGCGCCAACCGCCATAAGGTACTTTCACCCGTGGGACGTCACAAATATCTAAGAAAAAAAGCTGGTAATTTACAGAGATAAAACCTTTTTTAGAACCGTGCATGACCCTGAAGTGTTACAGAACCATACCTGGAGCAGATGGCTACAACATATTTCTTTTTTATGTTGTTCATAATTTTTAGACTAAATTTCTGACACATCATCATCATCATCATCCTCCCTTCAAGTCTGTAGTCCTGGACACACCTGTTCTGGTCTGTATGTTGTGTTCATCGATAGATGGCGCACCTAAATTGTGTTCATCGATAGATGGCGCACCAAATGGCCGAAGGCGCGAAGGAAGTGCTACGGTCAATAGGGGACACCAATATCAACTGTTACAAGGAGGATAGCCGGATGGCCATTGGCAATTGCAATGGTATGATGTGAGTATGATATTAAATTCTGCACTACAATTAATTTTAAAAATTCACTCTGAATGATGGTTACTTTATCATATTTGATGAATAGCAAACTTGATTTGAAGTGTGCGAAAAAAGAAATTTGTCGGATTTGATCCATTGCGAAATCGTGAAGCCACAGTTAGACATACACTACACTACACAGTATACACACATATCAAACTAAACTCTCTATGAAATTCACACATTTTGGCTTGTATTTTTTTAACTGGACTAGTGTAGTGAGTAGTGACCACCATTGTAACAGCTGATCCACAGCTGATTCACATCTGATCCACAGCTGATATATACTTGAAACTGCTTTCCATCTGTATCGTATAATCCTTGAACCTCCTTCAAACCATATGTATATTACCATATGTGTATGAGTATATAAACGGAGTTTTCTCAATGAATAAACAGTATTTTCTCGACTCTTGAGTTGTTATTATAACCCCTGAACCCCGTACACTTCACTAGGTCGATTTCTGTAAGATTGTCCCATAATATTTATCGAACGAGCGAAGCGTAAGCGAAGTGAAGTTCTTACAGATGACTTCGTACACAACGGAACTGTCAGCTAGCTACTGGGACATCTGTGCATTTCGATGGCTTTTTGATTTTGAATCTTTGTTTTTCGATACCTTTAGGTAGTAAAGTAAAGGGTGCTAAAGTAAAGTTTCTGATCTCCATGAAATTTGTTGGGATTGTAGCGTAAGCAGACATACTGTATAATTTCTGAGTTCGTATACAGTGTGTTTTTTTTAAGTGGGCCACTATGGGGAAATCCTAAAGTATAGGAGATACAGGTAAACTGTCTTAGGAAACATTAGGTATTTTTTTGAGATTTTTTTTTGATATAGTCAAATTTTTGGTCAAGTGTGAGTTGTCCCTAAAAATTAATAATTTTGATGATTTTTTTTTTGACGCAGATCTAGTCAGTTTCATGAGAGGATCATTTTATTGTATGGAAAGAAAAAAATCGGAACAGTAGAAGTTAGTCAAATAAAAAAAAAAGTTTTTATTATTACAACATGTGTAAATTGCCTAGGTACACTTGCAAGGTTCATAAAAAGTATTTCAAATTCCAATATGACATTTGTTTTTGGAACACTTTATTTGATTTAAAAAGGAAGTAAGAATACTGTTCGGACCAAATAAAAAAAATGTTATTTTTTTTAATTGAGCTGAAGGTGCTCGCGTAAGAATGGAGGTCCAAAATCATTTAATTAGGACCTCCATTCTTACGCGCGCACCTTAAATTCAATTTTAGACCAAACAGTATTCTTACTTGGTTTTTAAATCAAATAAAGTGTTCCAAAAACAAATGTCATATTGGAATTTGAAATACTTTTTATGAACCTTGCAAGTGTACCTAGGCAATTTACACATTTTGTCATAATAAAAACATTTTTTTTTATTTGACTAACTTCTACTGTTCCGATTTTTTTCTTTCCATACAATAAAATGATCTTCTCATGAAACTGACTAGATCTGCGTCAAAAAAAAATCATCAAAATTATTAATTTTTAGGGACAACTCACACTTGACCAAAAATTTGACTATATCAAAAAAAATTCTCAAAAAAATACCTAATGTTTCCTAAGACAGTTTCTCTGTATCTCCTATACTTTAGGATTTCCCCATAGTGGCCCACTTAAAAAAACACACTGTATATGAGCATGATCTATCAAGGGATTATGGAGCTAGAAGTCGCGAAACAACCATCTTAAGGGTCTTGTTATATTGGTCATCTCGTTTGCAAGGAAATCGCGAGTTCTCAGTTCGAGGCGGGCTAGTAGCCATTTAACTTAACATAAACATAAATACTCTTTATTGCACACCACAAAATAAAGAACACACTAAATAAAAGTTACAAAAAAAAGTAAAGTAGCGGTTTAACAATTGGCGGTCTTATCGCTAAAAAGCGATCTCTTCCAGACAATCTTTACTTAATACTTAATTGTTATCAGTTTAACATGCACCACATCTACTGGCCGCGTGCTGGGCAGCGACGCGCTCGGCAAGCGGGGCTGCTCGCCGCGGGGGGCGGGCGCCCACGCCGCGAGCGAGCTCAGCAGGGATGTGGGGGCCGGCGCCTGCCTCGACCAACACTGCCAGGTAGGTTATACACGTATATAGATGTCATATAAACAAAGGAAAAAGTGACCAAGGCCTCCGGTGCCCAAGGCTGGAATCGAACCAGCGTCTTCTGCATTCGCGGCAGACGCGTTAACCAACTTCGCCACCTGGCCACGAAAACACCGGTCGAACTTTCCCGTGTATATGCAATCTTTGTAAATGCTAAGGCGCATATATACAACAATGTTTAGTTCTACTGCCAAATTGGGTAATACGGTACAGTCGCCAACAAACATATCGGAACGGCCACGGTTCTCAAAAATATGTAAACAAGCACCTTATCGCCTTGACAATAAAGGCGTTGTACAGATATTTGTAGCAAGCAAGCAAGCAAGCGCAGCGTAGGACGTCCATTCACAGATGGACAGACGACCTTATAAAGGCCGCCGGAAGACGCTGGATGCAAGTCGCTTCCGACCGATATTTATGGAGGTCCAAAGGGGAGGCCTATGTTCAGCAGTGTACGTCTTATGGCTGAGATGATGATGATGATGGCAGATATTTGTGACCACCTTGGCCGCTCCGATATGTCTGACGGCGACTGTACCCTAAAAACGGGGTCAACCTCGAAATTAGAGATAGTTCAATAAAGTCTAACGGGGTCTTAAGTAATTCTACCACAATAGCTTAGCGCAAAAAAATTCAATAAAACTTGTAGCAAACTTTATGCTCTACAATTGTAATATAAATGGCAATAACAGCTATCGAACCACTTCGTTCGTTCGATCGTCTATTTGCATCACTATCTCTCGAATACGCAAGCACGATTGAGAGAGAGAGAGAGAGAGATTTAAGGAAATATCGAGTTTCGGCGTTCGCGGTACGTCAAATAATATCAAACACTAAACTGACTTTATACGCATTTCCAGTTTATTCTTTAATTCGGAGGTAAAACCTTTTCATTTGATATAGTTTTTAATTATTTCAACTAATCTAATTTACTTAGTGAATTAGCTCAAATTGAAATTTTAAAATGAATAATTTGTGAAAGTATTATGGTTAACCTTCGTTTCAGGATCAAGTGATATTGTTCATGGCGTTGGCTGAAGGCAAATCCGCCGTCACGGTGGGAGAGGTGACGCTGCACACTAAGACGGCTATACACGTCGCCGAGCTGTTGGCTAAGGTATCGTCTCATTCTCTTATAAACATTTTGACCGCCATTTGTAATAGGTACAAATGTTAATAGAAAGCTGTTTGACCCTTTGTCAACCAGACGTCAAATCACGTGCACGGAAAGTCGTGCCCTCCGTGCCAGCACGTGATATCACGTCCTAAATACGATTTTTTCGTCCGATGCTTGGCTTTCAAAAGGTTAGTGTATGCCAGGGGCCGTAACTTGTTTACGCAAAAAAAAAACCACAGACCAATATATTGAATTTGGTTATGCTTTTTTATACCTAATACATTTTATACATTTAGGAAACGATGTTAAATAGTAAACCAAAAAAGGTGCATGAAAAAAAAATACCATTACCATGAAATTGACATTTTAAGCGTTAGTGGCCCCTCTATTTTACAATTCTTTTTTGTATCACAAATTAGAATCTCAATGTTTATAAATAAGATAGAAACTTAAAAACTTAATACGTCGGGCGAGTCATAAACTTACGACTCCGGGGTACCGGCCCTGTGCTCTACCAACTCTATTAGAGCGACTACAGTAGGCTGCGAATTTTTTATAATATTTACGTCGCGTGCGTCTCCAATGTTTTTTTTTAAATCTTTCAGGTGAAATTCGACATACATCCCAACGGCAGCCAGAACACGATCGAATGCACGGGTCTAGGGCTCATGAACAAGAACTTACCTACCTAGATAAAAATCTAGTGAACTAGGGGTCGATTTTTAAAATTCGAACGCTCAAATCTGACGTTTACAACTCTGAATAAAACTATGAAATGATATTTTAAAAATAACAGCGATAGGAATATGAAATCATGATTATTTAAACTATTAATTTCATGCGAAAATAATGGCGACAAACTTTTGAGTGCGATTATTTTAGACCTTAAATTTTAAGAATTTGAGCGCTCGAATGTCAAAAATCGGCCCCCTAGTCTTAAGAGTATACAGGGTGGATTTTCTTTTTGGGTCAGTGAGGGCAGCTACCAGATCCCGTGCTGTAGAGTATAATAGCAAATTCGATATTTCCGAAACATGAGAAAGGTTTATACTATTTACTAAGATCTCTTGCTTTCTTTTTTTAAATAATGTATAACGGCTTTGCCCAGTTGCCCAAATGTCAAATAATTTTCGGATTGCGAGAAATTTTTGGTTATTTCCACTCAGAATTGATTATGACTAGGCTACTTACGCACTGTGTCTATGGAAAAAATTGCGTTAGCAATAAATATTGGGACACGTTTGGACTCACGTTTAAATACAACATAACCAAAATTTTCTCGTTATCGGTACTTCATCTAAAACATAAGTAGGTACATCACTAGATTTAGTGACTAGATAAAGTTTATAAAAACGTATTTATTAAAATAAAAGTCATAAAATATATCGACGTATTTTATTACATTTCATCATTCGGCGATCCGTCACCTCGCGCTTACATCCGTTATTCCTTGAGTCCATAAAAAGGCCAAAAATATTCACATTTATCAAGTATCTATATACCGCGTAAGTACGTCCTTAGTCAATTATTCTATGGAGTCGTGCGTTTAACGATATTACTCGGAATGTTGCCAGCTTTGATTCGTTACATGATTTTTGATTAATAAATTCGTATTTTCCGTAAAACGCACGCTGGGTTGCCAGTGCGAAAATACATTTCAAACGTAAGATTGTGATTGGTAACTCCCAAAATACAAAATTAATATAGTATCATTTGAAAACTATATCCGTAACAAAAATAAACTTATAAAACTAATTGCATATGAATATGCACATTTTTGAAACAACACGAAAATATAAAATTTTGTATGTCCATTAACAAACCGTAATATATTTTGTCTCTCCCTTACACCTAACGTCACATAAAGAAGAAAGAGATAAAAGTATTTCATAAGTGACCCCCTTATTCAAACGTCTCTTAAGGCCTCAAATAGTTAATTTATTTTGTCCTTATCTGTCACTTTGACAGTTGTGTTTGATAGAAACAGACGTCAAAAACTAATTGAGGCCTAAAAGACGTTTATGAATAAGGAGAGTTTATATTATAAACATATTATACAAATCAGGACATAGATAAGTGTACACTGCAGGGAACACAGAGTTACATTATTACAACCTATAAGTAAATTATGCATAGCACGGGCCGTACATTCCCATAGCCCATCCCAGTGGAAGATATTATGCGGAAGATGTTATACAAGCCTCATCCCAACAGTGGGCTAAGTCCCACTTTTTTAAATTATATAATAGCGCATTTATCTGTCAATAAATATATGCGGCTTTGCTAAAGTAAAAAAAACGGTATTAAACCCACTGATAATGAATGGTACATCCCTACGTACGTTTTGAAACTACCATATAGTTCAAACAGGAAGTTTATAAAATCAGTTTTTTTTTTTTTCAAGATATATTCTCATTGGTTTGGAGTACCACGAGTCACTAGATAATAATTGCGTTATAGGTGTAGCAGTATCGTTAGGATTACTAAGGTTCAATACATTTTGCTCTAGTACTTTGTAATAAATAATAGGTTTCTAGGACGGGCTTATAATTAGTAAATCACACATCCATCAAGTTTTTAACCTGGTATCAAATGCATGTCAAAATGATGGCTAGAGCCTCGTGGAATTACACATAACTAGTTTGAGAAGTCTCCGACACAGTATCATGACTTCATACAAGCTTCAAACATTTAAATGTAAACCTTGTTAGTAACATTTTAAGTTCAAATTAGGAGTTACGGAAGACTTAAACCCTTATTATGTCGAAATTTTACTTTTAAAGTCTTCACAAACGACTGGTTTTACTCATTTAGGACCAACACTTGAGCAGAAGTGACCATAGACAAATTTCTGCTTTCCGGTTGAATTTTGTTTATGATAGCTGAATTCCGCTGTGTGTAGCGCCTAAGGCTCAAAACACACCTAGCGGAATTATGCTAATTCGTAGGCAAATTTATCGATGGTAGCTTAAATTTGTCTATGGCCTCCACACATTACTGCCTCCATTCCGCTCAGGTGTGTGGTGAGCCTTACAATAAAATTGACAACACAGTTAATTAAAATGCAGAAAATAATATAATTATGCACTCTTATTCTTACTATTATACTACACTCGAAGATGGTGAAAACGAGTTATTATCTTGTAATTCAATTACGAAGTAATACGTTTTCACTGTCCTCAAGTATATTTAATAATGTAAGTCAATATCGCGAAAGCACTATTATTTACATCAATTATTAAAATTATTTGATTTTTTTATCTTCCACTAAACCCTCTCTATCGGGCTCTCTGCTCGTAGTCGCTTACTTCAACATACAGAGAAATCGCTACGCTTGTACCCAGCGTTTTCCCGCTTCCTAAAGGAAGTCCTTACGGACTAGAGCCCGCCTAGCGGGTTCCTGGCACTCAACATGTTAAGTTTTAATTTAATTGTATCTTTATTGTGGAACCACCACAGAATAAATCGTTAAAAGCATGATTAATAAAACTGTTACGAATTAAATCTTTATTAAAAAGTTTGATAGTTTGATTCTACTTTCCACTACTTGCATAAAATTTGTGCTTCACTATTTCTCTTGCATATTCTGTTAATGTATGTACGTTGCTCTAATCTTGTACAACCAGCAACACACTTAACTGGCCATCAATAGACCTTATGCCGTTGCAATAGGGATCAAATGGTCAGTTAGCAGTATTGGCCAGGGTACGTGTGTAGGCTATGAGCTTGTATGAGTCTGTACTTGACTGTGCGTTTGCGTCATGTTTTGTGCTGGTTTTTTACTCAGTCTTCTTCGCCTTGGCATCTTCCTCCACTAGTGCTGGCTGATCTTCGTAGCTGAGAACAAAAAAATAATGTATAAATACCGATCTTACACAAATCGGCCTAATCCCACGGCCTGATCTTAATATTAACGTCTTGGCCACGATAGACTAAAATATACAGAAAAAATCCATAACTCATAATAAATATATGTGGCAGACAAACACAGAAATAAATGCCCGTACCAGGATTCGAACCGAGGACCTCCTGCTTCATAGGCCCTACCGACTAGGTTAGGAGACCGTTAGAAACATTGAACTATAAGAGCGTTTTTATGTAAGAAGTACTAGGCGACCAGAAACACAGAGGAGTTTACTTACATGAACAGCGCAAGCAAGCCCAGGATGTCCCAGGAAATCCCAGGATCTAGCCGAGACGTAGTTAGGAGCTTAGAAAGAAGTACTAGGCGACCAGAAACACCAAGAAGGTTACTTACTTGAACAGCGCATGGATGTCGCCACGCAATAACGCCAGCGCTAACGGTGTGCCCAAGCAAGCCGGCACCAAATACAACAGCGCCGGCTGGGCATGCTTGAACGCGTGCATGACCAGAATGGTGGCCAGCAATCCCAGGATCAAGCAGAGAACGCAGCTATAGGAGCGTTTCTTTGAAAGGAGTACTAGGCGACCAGAAACACTAAGGAGGTTACTTACTTGAACAGCGCATGGATGTCGCCACGCAATAACGCCAGCGCTAACGGTGTGCCCAAGCAAGCCGGCACCAAATACAACAGCGCCGGCTGGGCATGCTTGAACACGTGCATGACCAGAATGGTGGCCAGCAATCCCAGGATCAAGCAGAGAACGCAACTATAGGAGCGTTTCTTTGAAAGGAGTACTAGGCGACCAGAAACACCAAGAAGGTTACTTACTTGAACAGCGCATGGATGTCGCCACGCAATAACGCCAGCGCTAACGGTGTGCCCAAGCAAGCCGGCACCAAATACAACAGCGCCGGCTGGGCATGCTTGAACGCGTGCATGACCAGAATGGTGGCCAGCAATCCCAGGATCAAGCAGAGAACGCAGCTATAGGAGCGTTTCATTGAAAAGAGTACTAGGCGACCAGAAACACCAAGAAGGTTACTTACTTGAACAGCGCATGGATGTCGCCACGCAATAACGCCAGCGCTAACGGTGTGCCCAAGCAAGCCGGCACCAAATACAACAGCGCCGGCTGGGCATGCTTGAACACGTGCATGACCAGAATGGTGGCCAGCAATCCCAGGATGTAGGCCGAGAATGTAGCACGGAAGTAGAATTCCGAGCCTCGCTTGAGGCTCTTGTCGAAGCGTAAAAGGAGGGCTATGAAGATGCCCGGGACCACAATGTCGCCGAGGCCGAGCATGGCGAAGTTTGACGCGTTCAAACCGTTGACTAGCAGATCTTGAGGGAATACCACTGTGGACAACACATGTTATCAGAAATTGTGCGAGGATATTTAAAATAATATTAGACATTCATTCATCATTCAAGTTACTAACACAATAGTCCATTGAATGAGTCCCTCCAAGGCGGGTCTAGAGTGCGTGAGTTAGTAACGTAAGATGTTTCTTCGGAAACATGTCAAGAGTCCCTAGGTAATAAACATACTAAAACCCCGGGACACTAGGAGGAGCCCCGGAGTGGGGGGAGGGGGGGAAAGGGTCCATTTTTTCATTTTTCGCTTAAATCTCAAAAACGGTACATGTTAGAGAAAAACTTTCAAGGAAAGGTTGAAAGGCCATAAAATTATCTACAAGTTGAACCTAAATCATTTTTTTCTATTCCCAGCCGTTTTCGAGCTACATCCCATGAAAGGTGAAAAATTCGAAAACTTTTTATTTTAGCAACTTAGCAACTTTTAGAAGTTTGCGTCAGCGACATAAAATCACATGCACAAAGTCAGACACAGCCTTGCGTGATAAAAGTGTATTTGGCATGGCACACACACAGTACAATAAGTTACCAGACACAATAATCAAATCTGACATGCCTCAATTCAAAACTTATTTATTTGACTTTTTAATAAAAAATGCATTTTATTCAATCAAAGAATATCTACATTATACGCCGTTTCTTTATTAAGTACCTATAATTTGTTATTAATTGTTATTAATGTTATTATCCATGCATGCTGCATGCTTAGCCGTAAGAAATATAGTTTTTAGGATTATATAATATTTGCATGCCCACTAGCAGGCTGAATACACTGTACATAAAATGTAATTAAAATCCACCTGACTGTATTCGAGCAAATAAATCATTTGATTTTTGATTTTTTGAACTTAGGGTGCCCGCAGACGACCGTTTTTTTCTCCGTTTTTGTTGTGGATTGTAAGAAATGACGATGATAATGATGATGATGATGATGATGACTACTTTTTCATCCTTTTGGGTTGGGACGGTCCTGTTAAGAGTCCTTCTATTATTTGTTTTTCTCTAGTTCACACGGATGAGCATGGGGTTTTAGCATAAGCTTAATGAGGGCGGACCCCTTCCCATGCTACGTGTGAACCTTCATCGAAAAAATCCGAACAACGGATAATGTTGGGGGGCGTTTTCACAAAACGTTGTTGGTTTTCGTGTTTTTGAAATTTTAAGAATTTTTTGGATATTCCTCCTTAGAATCGAGAGTACTATTCATTCTGCTAGGAAATGAAAAGTGTCCCAAAATTTTCATACAATTTTTATGTTCCATTACGCTACTTTCATATAAGTGCCCATAGAAAAGTAGCGTAAGAGGAACAGGACACTTTTAATTTCATAGTGGAGTTGATAGTACTCACGATTCTGAGTAGGAATATGCAAAAAATTCTTAAAATTTCAAAAATATGAAAACTAACAACTTTTTGTGAAAACGCTCTGGAACATTGATGTCATATGAGAGGCACTAGAGGAAAAAAAAAAGTTCAAGTATCGTAACTACCCTAATAAAATTCAATTCCTCCTAAACGCCTCCATGGTGGAATCTGGTTTTTTTATCAATGATAGACCTAATTATGAGCAATCTATCGGTACCGGTCACAAGTTGCACTTTTGAGCTTTTTGGAAGAAAAAAAATAAAGAGGTCAATTCGCGTAACTACCCTAATAAAATTCAATTCCCCGTAAACGCCTCCGTGGTGGAATCTGGTATTTTTAACCGACTTCAAAAAAGGAGGAGGTTCTCAATTCGACTGAATTTTTATTTTTATTTTTTTTTATCATCATTATTTTTTTTTTGTATGTATGTTACTCCATATCTCCGTGAATCGTGAACCGATTTTCAAGATTTTTTTTTTAATCGAACAGGTATAACCCCTAGATGGTCCCATTGTCACCAAGTCAGGGTCTGTTGATGGGATCCGGGAGAAATCGAGGGAACTCTTCAACTATTATAGGCACACCTATAGTGATTTCACTATTTTTTACAGCAACTCGGCCACTTCCTCTTGGAATAGCAGATCCTAAGTGAAGTCGGTTCTTTTTTTGTTTTAAATTATTATCAATGATAGATCTAATTATGAGCAATCTATCTGTACCGGTCACAAGTTGCACTTTTGAGTTTTTTGGAAGAAAAAAATAAAAAGATCAAGTTCAGTAACTCAAACTACCCTAATATAATATTTTGACAATCGATTCCTCCTAAAGGCTTCCATGGAGGAATGTGTTTTTTTTTACCAATGATAGACCTAATTAAGAGCAATCTATCGGTACCGGTCACAAGTTGCACTTTTGAGCTTTTTGGAAGAAAAAAAATAAAAAGTTTAAGTATCGTAACTACCCTAATAAAATTCAATTCCCCGTAAACGCCTCCGTGGTGGAATCTGGTATTTTTATCAATGATAGATCTAATTATGAGCAATCTATCTGTACCGGTCACAAGTTGCACTTTTGAGTTTTTTGGAAGAAAAAAATAAAAAGATCAAGTTCAGTAACTCAAACTACCCTAATATAATATTTTGACAATCGATTCCTCCTAAAGGCTTCCATGGAGGAATGTGTTTATTTTACCAATTATAGACCTAATTAAGAGCAATCTATCAGTACCGGTCACAAGTTGCACTTTTGAGTTTTTTGGAAGAAAGAAATATTTTTTGATCGATTGATGTGATAAACATGGGTATGTAGTATGGGGAAATTGTTTGAGCCAAAATCATTTTTTACTGCGTGTAACTCAGAAACGGCTGGGAATAGAAAAAAATGATTTAGGTACAACTTGTAGATAATTTTATGGCCTTTCAACTTTTCCTTGAAAGTTTTTCTCTAACATCTCGAAAAAGGAAAAAATGGACCCTTTCCCCCCCCTCCCCCCACTCCGGGGCTCCTCCTAGTGTCCCGGGGTTTTAGTATGTTTATTACTCTTTTAATCATTGTGCATCTACACATGAAGTGGCCTTAGAGCGTATTGCAAACCTGGAAGAGGAGCTGGGTGACGCAAATGAAGAACTTGATTTGCTTAGAAGTGAACGGGAGCGCTATAATGCCTCGGGGCTCCATAATGTTTATCAAGAGTTGAACAATGGTGGATTGTTTTTTAACAGTAGCAAAAAGCTGAAGAAGTATGTTAAGATAAATAGGTATATTAGGAGAACCCAGAAGCTTGTCAAAAGCCAAGCATGCATTAAAAACATTAAAAAAATTAAATTAGCATTGTCGGTAACAAAAAATAGGGTAAATAACTGCCATTTAGAGCTTGTGACCAAAGAAAGTAATTTACAGGAATTGCATGCTGAGATAAATAGGTTAAAGGATGAGCTTGCGGTAATATCCTCTAGATATGAATCTAGTAATAAACAAGTTGAGGAGCATACTAAGGCTTTTTCAAAACTGTTGGCAGAAAATCATAATTTAGATGAGCGTTGCAAGATGCTTCTTAATAGTAAAGTTTGTAGTTGTGAACAAACACCACCAACAGTGTCTGATGAACCAAGTGTGGCCCTCAACGCCTCTAAGCTTGCTGTGCCAGCAGTTCATAAACCTGTCAAGAAGACGGTTATTTACTCTGATGAGATTGGGTTAGGAATGGGCCCATTATTGAACTTTAGACTACAACAACAAGTGTCAAATTACTGTTACCACAACATAACTTTGTCCCATTTATGTGACCTTATTTCAAAGGGATGTTATGATAACAGCACTACATTGGTAATTTTAATGGGAAATAGTCTCAATGTTGATAAGCAAAGCATAGATAAGCTGATGTCAACTTTAAATGATATTGAGAGATCTGGAGTGGGCAAAATTATTTTATGTGCACTGCCATATTCAGAGAATATGCCTTATGAATACAATAGTAAAATATCACGCTACAACTCATTAATGTGCAACTCCATATCTCTCAATAATAAGTATCATTTCTTTGATTTAAATAAATTCATTGAGCGCTTTTGGCTAATCCCCGGGAAGATATTTTTGCCGAAGAAATATACTACGACTCTTATTGATTTGTTGGCCTTTAATATTGAGCCAAATAGAAATAATAGTGTTATAAATAGATCTCGGCAAGCGAACAGCGCCACAATGACTTTTTCACATTTAAACTAGATTGTCGGACAGCGGGAAAACATCTGAATATGAATGTTGTGCATCAGAATATTCAGGGTTTTTCCAGCAAAGATTTAGAGATAGGTTTATTTTTAGATAATAATGATGTACAAATTATGTGTATTACAGAACATTGGCTAAAAGAAGAACATTTAATTTTTGATTTTATTAACTTTAAATTAATCAGTTTCTATGCTAGAAAATCTGCCATTCATGGTGGTTCCCTTATAATTGTTAAAAATGGCCTGAAATGTAAAGAACGGAAGGATGTTGTAAAATATTCCATAGAGAGAATTGTAGAAATTTCTTGTGTAGAATTAGAAAGTTATATTGTTATTTGTGTATATAGACCACCAACAGCGGCCGCAGCTGATTTCAACACATTTGAAAATACCATGGAAAATGTGCTGAAATTAGTGACTAATAACCGAAACTGCCGAAAGCATGTTATAGTCTGTGGAGATTTTAATGTTAATTTGCTTGAATCTTCTATTAATTCTATTAAATTGCTATGTTTATTTAAGTCGTTTAATATGTTTAATTTGTTCTTTGAACCTACCCGGGTGGGTGTCACTAGTGCGACATGCCTTGATAATATTTATTGTAACTGTGAATGTCTGGATAAGGAAATATTTAACTGTTTTAATTCTGATCACAGCGGTCAAAGGGCATCTTTTATAAAGCCAATTCAGGAAATTCCACAAACTATAACATATAGACCCATTACTGGTTATCGTTTGGAATTATTCAAAAAAGAAATTCAAAATCATCTCTCCACACTGCCTTATTCACATTTTTATGAGTCAAATAATTTGTATGAAGATTTGTTTAGTATGATTCTTTGTCAATTTAATAAACATTTCAAACTGAGAACTATTAGTGGGTCAAAAACTAAAGCTAAAGCAAAGTTTAGTGAATGGGCTACTGTAGGTATTCATAAAAGTAGAAAGAGGCTTTATGAACTTTATGGAGAGAGAGAAGTGAACAAAACTTCAGATTTTCTGGACTATGTAAAAAACTATTCAAAAATTTTCAAGAAGGTGTGTTTAACTGCTAAGGCGAACTATACTAGTGCAAAAATAAAAATGTCGGACAACAAGGTGAAAACAGTGTGGAATATTATTAATAAGGAAGCTGGTAAATGTAAATCACGCGATTGTCAATGTCAAGTCAACATTGTCTCGGAGGAACAACAGGTCATGTCAAATGACGATGTTGCCTCGGCATTCGAAGATTATTTTTCTAACATAGCATTAAATACCACAAAATGCCTACAATCATCTTCGTCTCAAGCTCATTCCTTACTTTGCGCTAATATTAAGAAATGTAATACGATCTTTGAATTTGACCTAGTGGATTCCGAAAAAATTGTAAAGTCATTCAAATCACTCAATTTAAAGAAAACTGAGGACTTATGGGGAATATCAGTTGTAGTCATCAGCAATATCATAGACGACATAGCGCCTTACTTAGCCATCATTTATAACAATTCAGTTTCACAAGGTGTTTTTCCAGATCTAATGAAATGTAGTAAAGTCATACCTCTATTTAAATCGGGTGATTCTAGTGATCTAAATAATTTCCGACCGATATCGATACTTCCTGTACTAAGTAAAGTCTTTGAAAAGATAATGTTAAATGATCTACTGGGGCACTTCAACAGACATGGACTGCTTACAAGCAATCAGTTTGGTTTCACAAAGGGACGTTCCACAACCGACGCTGCTGCAGAACTCATTAAACATATTTTCAATGCTTGGCGAGACAAACGTTATGATGCAATTGGTATATTCTGTGACCTTTCAAAAGCTTTTGATTGTGTAGATCATAGAACGCTCATTCTTAAATTAGAACACTATGGTCTTTCAGAAAATGCCCTGAGTCTCATGTCTTCTTACCTTAGCAATAGAACACAAACAGTTGTTGTAAATAAAACCCAGTCTAAAGGGACTTTAGTAAAATTAGGAGTGCCACAGGGTTCCATTCTGGGCCCATTCCTGTTTTTGGTTTATATAAATGATTTACCTTGTGTAGTACAAAACCTTTGTGGTATGATTTTGTTTGCCGATGATACATCTTTAATTTTCAAAGTTGAACGGCAATCCAATGATTTATCTGTAATTAACAATACACTAGCTGGCGTACTAAACTGGTTTACTACTAACAATCTGTTACTTAATGCTAAGAAAACTAAATGTATTCGATTTGTTTTGCCAAACGTGGCACCAATGGACACTAATATAGTTATAAATGGTGAATGTTTAGATATAGTAGATAAAACTGTGTTCCTTGGTTCAACGTTGGACAAAAATTTACAATGGAGTCCTCATATAAAAAAACTCGCTCTTAGACTAAGTTCAGCTGCTCATGCCGTTAGAAATATTAGACAACTGACTAATATTGAGACAGCTCGCTTAGTTTATTATAGTTATTTTCATAGTGTAATGTCATATGGAATTCTGGTTTGGGGCAAAGCAGCTGACATACAGACTATTTTTGTTTTACAGAAAAGAGCCATTCGCTTTATGTATAACTTAAAGGCAGGTACATCAATTAGAGAATTATTTAAAGAAATTAATATTTTAACTCTTGCGTCCCAATATATCTATGATAATATTATTTTTGTTGTAAAGAATATACACACATTCAAGAAGAATTCTGACATCCACAGCTATAACACTAGAAATAAAAACAAGCTTGCTACCAGACGATGTCGTGTCCGCAAAGCATATAAGTCATTTTTTGGCCAGGGTATTCATATTTATAACAAGTTACCCGTCGATGTTTTGAATCTATCATTTCCCGCTCTTAAGAAATACTTGAAAAAAACTTTAATGTCAAAGGGTTATTACAGGGTCGAGGACTATATGACAGACATATATGCATGGCCCAAACCAGAATCTATAAAATCATCTAACATTTAGAGGACACAGTTCAAGTAAGAAAGAATATCAAACGTATTGCGAAGCAGTCAGATTTGGATTTTATTTTTATTTTTCATTTTAATTACACAATAGGCAGGTACATGTCTGTCTCTCAAGCTGTTTTGATATGCCTTCTTGAAGAACTACGCATTATTGTATATAGTATCTTTAATGTATTTGTAGTACTGTTTTGAAAAAATAAGTCCCGCCGAGTTTCTTGCCGGTAATAAGTAATACTTCTCGGGTCAGAGGTGTAGGGTTAGAACCGGTGGTAGTTTCTTTTCTCTCTGACGTTCATAAGTGCATTGTAATGTGCCTAAATTGAAGAATAAATATCTTTTATCTTTTTTTATCTTTTATCTTTTACCTAGGGACTCTTGACATGTTTCCGAAGAAACATCTTACGTTACTAACTCACGCACTCTAGAACTTTTTATTCAATGGACTACAAAAAAAAAATACGAAAAATTTACGTACTTATATTCCATCGTGCTAATAATAACTTAAAAGCTTCCGGATGATATGTTAATAAACTCACGTCGCATACAAGATATCTCTATACTCAGCTTGTCGCGTTATTTCTTTGAAACCTTAGCTGCTACAAAAAAAGGGTGCGGGAGGGGAAACACGCAATGCCAGACGATTGTTCGGTGAGGCGTAAGAGTCCGAAATTAATGGTTGCCATGGAGACGTACTATTACTGTCACTTCCAACAATTAGTGTCTCACTGCAAAGTGTTACTTCAAGCCTGGCAGCGGGGGTCGCCCGGCTATACGAGGTCTTGGGTTAATTAGTCTACTCACGTTTAATAGGAGCCTCGAAGGACTTGGCGACGGTGACCATGACGTTGGTCCCGAACACCCAGAAAATGTCGTACAGGAACAGTCCGCAGAGCAAGATGCAGCCGGTGACCACGTTGTTGAGGTGGAGGAGTTCGACGCCGTTGATAGCGAAGGCGATTCCGAACAGGTTGTTGGCGATCCAGTGCTGTGGACAAGTTAAAACTTTAAAAAAAAATTTAGGTCAAGAATTTGCCTAGCGGTAATAAATCCGATTTCCAAAGCAGAGATTCTTTGGAGAATGAAGACATTCTAAGGGAGCCGGAAAAATCACACGGCTTAGTTTCTCTCTTTGTTGAAACGTCAGATGGCAATCGCTTTCGAAAAATAGTCCACACGCCAATTTTTTTATTGAAGTGACTAGGCTCATTTAAGACGCAAATAGGCAAGATATTAGACTTAGTGACGAAGAATACTAGGTAGTTTTTCAGACAGGTAATGAAAGGTTGATTTTCGAACGAGCGGAGCGAAACAGACAACTTCGGACACAACAAAACTGTCAGCCGGCTACCTAGACGTCCCTGCATTTCGATGGCTATTTGATTTTGAACAGTTGTTCCGCGACAACTTTAGTAACGATTTTCTGATCTTTATGACATTTATTGGGGTTGTAGCAGAGATCTATACCATTTGGGAGTTCGCATATGAACAGGATTGATCAAGGGGTTACGGAGCTAGAAAGCGCAAAACAATCATCAGAAGGGTCTTGTTATATTGGTCGACTCGTTTGCAAGGAAATCACGAGTTCTCCAGGCGGACTATTAGTTAAAGTCATTTGAAGGGAAATGAAATAAAAGTAAAGTAAAGCGAAAGTCATCTAAATTGACTTACTTTCTTGAAGAGGTACCAGGCGCCCAGACACAGCGAGATGCAGACGCAGATGACGTCATAGCTGGTGAACTTGTAGTTGACGATGTCGGCCCGCTGGTCGCGCTCGCCGCGGGTGAAGTGGATGTGGTACGGCACGTTGGGCACCGAGGCCGGCACGAGGAACGAGATGATCGGGCTGTGGGAGAATGCTTTATTAATATAGACTTATTATTGACATTAGGATGAAGGAAGTATGTACGTGTTTGATAACTTAACGTAAACCAAATTTATCGGGCTATATAGAGGCGAGACATATATGTATAGATAAATAATAAAAGGAATGAGATAATGTAGAGAAGGGCTGTAGAAGAATTAGCTTTGTAAATAAAGGCGTATAGTTTACATTGATATAAGACAAGTTTGATATAACGTGATCAACATCATTTCATCTTCGGTTTCATCTTCAGAACTACCAAGGGCTTCAAAAACCCAAATAGTTTACTCACATTATTCTTCAGCTTAGTGAGAAGTGTCCTTGAGTATGGGTCTCCTATCTGGACCCCGTGTTACGCAGTACATAGCTCTAACATAGAAGCTGTACAAAAGCTACTTTTAAGAGTCCTTGCATTTAGATATAACTTGGGGCGGACGCATAGGTCATACACCAGTAGGCTAAAAAAATACAACATCACTACACTTGAAACTCGTCGTAAGATGTATGACTTTTTATACTTGCACAAAATTATACATTCTAAAATAGATTCTGCTCCTCTTTTATCGTACATTACCTTTAATACACCTAGATTCAGAGGTCGCACCACTAGAGTCTTTTCAATTAGAATTTATAAAAATAATACCTCATTCTACAACCCAATTACAAGAATGTGCCGCCAGTATAACGAGTTAGTGGCTGACGGTAATAATAGTGTTCGGATAGATAATTTTGACCCCCACTTTGCTAGGTTTAGGAAGGGCTTGGCCGACATCCTTTTCCCTCGTTTCTCTCAAGCCTCCTCCTCCTCTTCAGTGGTTGAATGTTAAACGCTTAAACGCTGAAATATATTTTGTTTAGTTTTTACCTTAATATGAGTTCGTGTTGTATTTATTCTGTGAATGCAAATGTTTAGCTAGTTAGTTTTTAGTTAGTTAGTTTTTCTTGAAAAACATGTTTTATTACTCAACGATCGCTCTTAGATATTGTACCTGTAAAATTCTGCGCTTACTTGTAAAACATGCTGTGTATACTTGCTTTGGATATCGTGCTAGTTATAACACGTTTAACGCCTACTATACTATTAGAGTTTGTATGATATCTGTTAAGTGTACCTAATAAAATAAAAAATTTCTGGAGAAAATCACTGGGCTATAGAAGAATTAAAGAAAGAGGTAATGCAATAAATGAAATGGTTGGGCTGCAAGGGAATGATATTAAGGAGGCATAGAGTGTAAATTGGTTCGGTAATTAGGATCGCATAAGCATAATAATTTAAATTATGAAATGAATTCAGAAAACTTACAATAAGACCATGGAAATGTAGTAAGTTATCTTGACATGCGTATCTAAGGCCATTTGTTGAACAAACATGAAATGATATCTGCCTTGTCTTTTTTTACAGAAAATGCGCTTTTTTTAAACATGTAGAATATTTTTTATTCATGTTATGAGGATAAATCGTGTCTTTCGATGCCGTAAACCCATACACAATCATAACAAAAGAACAATGACTAAATATCTTTAGAAGATTAACTTCTTACTCTAGTATTTATACTTTAGAACCTACTTGACCCAGTTATAAGGTAGCATAGATTGAACTTTAGGACAATAGTATAGAGTTTAAATGAGGTTGTTACCTGTTTGATGCAGTTTTATAGAATTTTTTAAATATGTTCGTATATAAGGACTGTTCAATTTACTAAGCGGACATCAAAAAAAGGTTCATTTATGGATTTCTTAGAACAAATATATCTTTATTACGGTGAATACTTATGAACCATTTTAAAATAAAGTAATATATTACACAAGAACAATACATTTAATTAGAACGGTAAAATTTCCGGACTTTAGCGCGGATTCGTCGCATAAGTGTTTGCACATCGCTTTTTGACACTTTTCTACAAGCGGCAGACCACATCCGTTTCAATTCTGCCAATGTACTAGCTTCTCGGCCATCCTTCCGCAAGGTTCTCTTTACAATGGTCCAGTATCGCTCGATGGGGCGGAGCTCCGGGCAGTTTGGTGGATTGTCGTCTTTTTTAACAAATGTATGTTTTTTGATTTTAGCAGCGTCACTGTCTGACCAGCATAAGTGAGCACTCGCCAGATCAGGCCAAAACAGAGGGGGAATACTGCTTTTTATATAGAGGAAAAATAACCGTTTTGTGATGTATTCCTTTCTATAAATTTCGCCACCAATAGTTCCGGTTGCAAAATAAGACGTGCTTTTGAGGCCACAGGATCAAATGGCCTGCCATACAAGGACTTTCTTCCCGAATTTATCCATTTTTATGGCTTTATCGGAATCCGGTACATTTTCTCCTAAAACTGCATTATAATACTGAGGCCCCGGTAACGTACTGCTGTCATACTTCACGTACGTTTCGTCGTCCATAGGAATGCAACGAGATTTGTGTTGCAGCAAAATATCGTATAAATTGCGGTACCTTTTTTTGGAACGTATTTGCTGCTCGGCACTTCTCCTCGGCATTTTTTGCTTTTTATATGTCCGTATACTCCGTATGTTATTTCTTTCCTTGATATTTTGTACGGTGCCTACGCTTATACCTTCGTTTTTTGCAATATCACGAACGGACGTGTAATTTTTTATTTTAACAGCCGCAAGACATTTTCTTCCACATGTGGGTTTGCCGGGCCACTTCTCCGCCGCGATTTTGGTAAATTGGCAAGCGTATGATGCTCCCCAAATTTATTTATGATTTGAAATACGGCTGACTTGGAACATTTAAACCTATTCGCAAATTTCCGCAGAAAAAATTGGCCTGTACACCATTTTTGCAAGATTAATTTGCGATTTACAATATTAATTCGCTCCATCGTGAAAAATTATTTTCCAACTAGAAAAATATATACAACAGTTGATAGACTTATGTATGTTTATTTTATAACCAGTCATTACATATCAGTCAGTTTTTAGTATAAGGATTAATATTGAATTGAGTATGTCCGCTTAGTAAATTGAACAGTCCTTAATGCACTTAGAGAGCATAGAGCGTCGATTGTTCGTTACTATAGTTTAAATAACATTATAATAACCTTTACAATACTATTGTAAACGGTCCAATAGACACCTGTAACAGATGAATTTCGCTACCTACACATTCGCGAACTGCTGCATTGGGACGGTTTAGCATCACGCGAGTCACGCAATTCCGGAATTTATTTGTATGGCCAATTCCGGATCTTTATTTTTGTCTTTTAGAACTTAAAATCAACATACAATTTTTTCTCATGTCAAATGGGAAAGCAGTCAGTTCCACACTTATTAACCTGGGCTTTCTGTGTATAGTAGTTGCAAGTGGTGTAGCTAGTTATATTACGATAAAATAATTAAGTGCGTTCTAACTTGGGCAATTCCCGTTCGGCGCGTCACAGTCGCGCCACCTCTCATCCACCTGACTGCCTTGCCTCCTCCCTGGGCACCTCCTCATCTCAGTAGGCCGAGATAAGAGGGTGGCGAGGTTCGGACGGGGACCCAGTAATGCGGGGTATATCGCTGCCCCCTGCCCAGGGTACGGGAGACGACCGCAACGGCTGCAAAGGCGGAGATAGGGGATATGGGTACGGTGGAGCAGGCGGAAGAGGCACAAACCCAGTGGCAAATTACCCTTACGTATTGAGGACACAGCTTGTACTGGAGCTATATTGCCAGATAGAATAGTAGGGAAGGTGGTGGATAAGATCCAGGTCCAACAGCGGCTCCGAAGCTCTCCAGGAGGCAAGGCAGTCGGGCGGCAGCCGGCCGTAGAACAAACGGCCAATTACATTCTATTCTATATTCTCATACAAACCTCAATGTTACTCTGGGGATCAATGTTGCTCTGCGTCTGTAGGAAACACCTTAGACAACCCTACACGTGATCCCTGGGTGGTGCTAAAAGAGTAACAAACTTGGCAGCTGCACTGTCCCACCTGGACTTCGCAGCATTCACTGGATTTTCTTCATCAACTGCTTTCCCATTACCCCAGAGAAATGTCTATCTATATCCAGTGGCATGTAGCCATACGATAAAAAAAATACAAACCTCAACAGGTGACTCAGAGCCAGAACTCCGAGGAAGAAGAAGTATCCAGTGAGCAGCAGGTTAATGTACTCCTTGGAGAAGATTTGGAAGAACACGTAGAGTCCGAAGAGAGCGCAGGACGCGATGAGAGGGAACATCAGGGCGTCCTTGTTGCTCATCGTCTCCGCGCGCTCGCCTGATTCCTGAGAAACAATCATAAAATATGAATTAAACAAAAAATTACGTAAGTTAAGCTATGTAACTATTTGTTAAATTCGCCAAGTCGAAACCCTTACACCGTTAAAGACGTCAAAGCACGCGCACGGAAAGTCGTGCCCTCAGCGCCAGCGCGTGATATCACATTAAAATGTGAAATTCCCTGTTGAAATTTTTATACTTCCTAATTTCAATAGCTTCTCGTAGTTTCCTGTTATAACGACGAGGTTCCGTGGACAGGACTTTTAGATTATGGAGGTCAATCCAGTGGTTTGGTCCAGATTCTAACTAATGTTCGGCCACTACTGACTTGTTTACCTGCCGATTTTTGACTGCTGTATGAAGGCTGTATGTGATGAATGTCCCTTGACCCTTTCCGCTATTGTGCGTTTGGTTTCCCCAATATACAGGACAGATGGGACAGGGGATTTCTTCTTTGTGGGATCCAGTGATCAGCAAATGTAAGCGTGGAAATACGTGCATTTCCAAACCATCGGATGTTGTGAGTGTTGTGTGTAGGCAAAGTGACAACCCTAGCGTAAATGTGAATAATCAAGACCAAGTGCGGGTAGTTCGGAAAACCGGCGCGGCTAGGAGATGCTGGTACAATTCCTCGCCAGAAAATTGTGTGAGTTTAAATCAGTAAAAGATACGTACTATCGGGTTCAGAATTGCAGGGCCAATTTATGAATGAATTCATTCATAAATTGGTGATGCAATTCTGAACCTGATGGTACATAGTTTAAAATCCAGGATAAAGACTGATATTTTAAATGGAGATAAAGCTATATCTAGCTACAGATAATCATAGTTAAGATAATTATTCAGTGATCAAAGTACAAGTCTATAATTGTATAATAGGCCTCATTAGACTACAATTCAATCATGATTAATGGGATAATTATTGCACAAAAAAAACCTTATCATACAAAAGGCGGATTTAATGACATTAGGCATTCGCTACCAGTAAACCTTAAGGCAAAGCAGAGATTGTGGGAGATTGTTATGCCAGATATCAATGAGAAAAATACATAATCACATATCGAGGAGTGAGCAGTCAAATTCCAATAAGTCTAAAAAATTCTTTTTTTAAATTAGTACCATATGTGACTCACATAGAGTTCTTATTGCAATGAAAAATTATCTTGAGTTATCTGGTTTGACAGCTCACCCCTATGATCTATTTTGGCTGTTTAAAATTTGTCAAAAAAAGTGTTGTCACAATACAGTTTATGAATATTTATGTGCAGAATTTTGATTCTGACAAAAATGAAAGTTACTTACACGCATTAGTTAAATGTGTATTTATTTTAAAGTCTTAATCTCTAATTTGCATATCAGTTATATGTAAATTTAGACCTACTTAGTGATAATTAAGTTCAATAGGCAGGTAAATGTGGTAATTGGGATATAGGGCATACAACATTTCGCTGACCCATATTACAGGGTTCTATGTTACATTTTCGGGGTAGTTAAATTTAGACTTAGTGTCACTAGGACAATGTTCAAATTTCAATTAGATAAAAGTGAAACATAGAACCCTGTAATATTGGGCCAGCGATTTAACAAACATCTAGCATATACCTATCAAAATATTAGAGTTAACTAGACAATACTGATGGATAGTAAATTCCCCTCGGGATTCCCCGACATTACCTCAATCTACAGGTCTATTCACAAGAGTTGGCGCGAGATTTGACAGAATTTCTATGAAACTGGCTGTCACTCAGTAGAAATCTCGCGCCAAATTTCGTGAATATACCTTTATGTGAACAAAAATTTATGTAAACTTACTACAGTAATTCTATACATAATTATATTTGTCTTTGCTGCTGTTTATAGATTAAGTGCCATGTTATAGACAATGGGAGTAAAGAAGAAAGATATACTTAAAGTACTGATATGAATAATATTAGGAAAAGTGGAACAAATTAACATTGGAATTCTCTTTACGAAAAACTTTCTGTATTAAATGAAAGGTAACAAGTAAATTGTAATAATTTGGAGAATTATCAGTCATTCAATTGATATAAATGTTAAGTAATTATCACATACTTGCAAATGCAAGTCAATATCACAAGGTATCTGATGATAAAAAATGTTTTCTGCAAGTGGCCAACTCATACAGTGGGTGAATTAATATAAAAAGCTGTGTTTCACAAGAATATAACGCTCTGGAGTTATTGACGCTATGTCTGCATAAACAAGCGTGAAACAACATATGCCACGGCGCCCGCACGGTCAACGTGCGGTGCTCTGATTGGACCTCAAATAAACATAGTGAAAGTGACATAAAATAGCAATATATTAGGAAGTAGACACATTAGAACTTACCTTCTGCTCCTTAAGGTACTTCACTGAGCGAAATGACCCGAAAAATATAGGCAAAATAGCCATAATAACTAAACTTAAGTAGGCAATCGCGATGCCCTCAATACTCGAGGGTGGTCGGTCCGTAACATTTTTCACTGCTTCCCTTACACCCTCCTCGATGCTTATTGGAATTTCTGTAGCCGTATCAGCCATTTCGTGTGATTACTTTGAAATAAAATAAGTTATGAGCTGGGACCTTGAGGGTGCTCCAGCTTGACAAGAAAATGACAAGTGTACAGTTTGGTTGGCTAGATTGGCAGTATTGGCACTATTGGTAAAGGGCGTAGAGCATACAACAAAACCGGTTCTGAATCGATTCAGTTCTAATTTATGCTGGCAACCCAAATTTTGGCAGAATGTTGGTAGTCTTGTTCAGAATTGTCAGTGTCAAAACCAGTCCTCGACCCTCGACTGCGCTAATCTCAGAAATCGAAATTTTCTCTAATAAATAAAATAAGAAAAGGAAATCTAAAATGATAGTTTGCACATGTTTGCCTATTTCTTTGGTATACCAGTGAAGCAATAATCTAGTCATGGAAGTAACAAGCGGCGCTGAAGACGCATTTGTCCGCGAATGGACACCTTGCACTCATATTTTGAATTTAATTCCACCTCGTATCTCTACGGGTATATTTTCTAGTGAACTGTGTCTGACTTGCGTGGACGCCGTGAGTGACTACATAGCGCTGGGCACGAACGTGGGCTTGGTGTACTGGTATGACCGGAATAAGGGAAACATCCAGAGACTACGATGCGAGGTAAGTTGAAGTAAACAAGCCCCATATGTTGCATTTTACTTTCATTGACCTTGTTCCGCTTTCACTAATATTTCATTCTAGTGGCATAAAGTTCTATGAAGTAATAACACATAGTAATATATATTCTATGAATGTTTCATACAATAAGTTAATTTGCATAATTTATTTCTTCCTGCCTTCAAATTGTTTGCCTAACTTATTGCAATCATTATCTCCGACTGATTTATCTTTTTTGTGTCAGTTTCACAACTCAAATGCTTCATTATTGTGCAAAAATTATGTCATACTTTAGTTTTTGTTGCATGTAGATGATTAAGGTGACCATTAATATATTTATAAATTGTATAAGCAAATACAAAACCTTATTTTTTTGCAAAAAAAGTCGAAATAAAATGCGAAATGTTAAAGCTTAAAAAATATATGTACAGTCGCCATCAGATATATCGGAGCAGCTAAGGTGGTCACAAATATCTGAACAACGCCTCTATTGTCAAGGTGATAAAGTGCATGTTCAGATATTTTTGAGTACTCTGACCGCTCCGATATATTTGATGTCGACTGTACCTTGCACAAGAATCCGTAGCAAGGGCCTCCTCTTGTGATGTCCATTTGTCCCTGCCCTGTGCTATTCGTATCTGCTATTCGCTATTACTATTATATAACATAAATTATTTACTGCTCATGCACAATTGTAAAATAGTATTTTACAATTGTTGTGTCTACACATTAAAAGTTAGGGAGGTCTTTTATTTATTTAGGCACGTAAGTTATTGCACTGTACATGTAATAAAAAATCTTTTAATGCATAATTTAACAATTAGGTAAAATACTTAAAATAGTATGACTGGCAACAAAATGTTTATTAATTTCTCAAGGAAAAGTGTTTTTCTTAGTTTAAGCTATGATAATAATGATAACAAAGATAAATATCTTGTGCCAAGTAAAATTATGAAAGCAGTAGGGAATTCATTCATCAGTAATATCATATAGTAATAAATAATAGGTCCAAACTATGTCCCACGAGTCTGCCAATGGGGCCCGCAGAAATCTGATCCATAATGAGATAGCGGATACCCGCCATGGCCCTTGGGTAAAAAGTCTAGATACCCCTGGTCTGGGATAAACCCTGACTTACTACAAGGAGAAAAAAAAATTGTTAGTATAATCTCCTCTTGTCCTGGGATTCACTAAAATTGAGTAAATATTAATATTTTTTACTTATAATTTTCTCTCCTGTATTATATATTTTTGAATTCACCCCCTCTGATTTAAGTAATAAATAGCCTATTTATAAAATATTTCCATGTTTACATAGTTGCAGGAAATTACTATTACAGTGTCAATAACCTACATAAATATAATCAAACAAATGGCATTGTTTGTTTTGTAATTGCTGATAAAAATATGTACTTATCTCTGCTATAAATATAGACTATCTTGTGTGTACTAGATTAAAATATGTAAGTGATATGAATTATTGTTAAAAAAACTATAATAATATTGGTCATGACATGAAGATAAGCCCCCATATCAAAGACTTTAGAACACAATTTAAGGGCCTCAAAGGTGTTAAAAAGTTTAATAATCAAAAGAAGACTTCATTTTATGAACTAAATCATGATATTTTAGTAATTTTTCTTTATTAGCCGCTTCTACACCTGACGTACGGCCTTGCGAGGAAATTGCCGCGCGCGGCAGCTCGGCTAGTGTGGACGTGCCTCGCCCGAGGCATTGCGGCCGCGCGTGCGTTTGTCTCGGCCGAGGCACGTCCCCCCTAGCCGAGCTGGCGCGCGCGGCAATTTTCTCGCGAGGCCGTACGCCAGGTGTAGACACGGCCATTCACCAATCTTTAAGAAATTCCGTAACTGTATGTTTATGGTACAAATTCACATTTATACCTATTATATGATTGTCGTAGGCAGCAGCAACCCCCATCACATTTGTAAAGATCGTAAACACCGTCGACTATATGGTGGGCGCCGGGAACGCGTCCGGCCAGGTCACTGTGTTCCAAATACCTAAGGAACATCCCGAGAACATCCCCGACACGCTGAAGCCCAAGGTGGAGCCGAAAGTCGAGAGGTGAGTTGATTGTAACACAGGAGACAACATAGGCACTTGCAATATGTCGGGTCGGGGCAAGTCACTTCTATTTTATCCCTTACAAAATGGCACCTAGGTTATATAAATAATTTATTTACATTACGCCGGTTACGCGTCCATCTTTGGGTAGTTTGTAGTAATTTCAACTTCATCAGTCCAGTAATTTTGGGGCAAATTAGCTATGACAGATGGACAGACGGACACATGATCTCATATAAAGCTTCTGTTTTTTTTTAGTATGGAACCCAAAACACTGAATGAGTGACTGTATTAAATCATGAAACTAGAAGCCATGCACTTTGCTAGTTGTTATCATTTTGATGTGACATTATCTAGCATGTCGCGATAACATGAAATGTTGGCAGCTTAGGGGCTTCCTGAGAATTGTAGTGAATCACACAAGGTCATCCACCGGCACCCCAAGGTTACTCACTTAAATGTGTAGCGGGGGCACCCGTGCAGGGGAATCCCATACTACATCTTACCCCATGGTTCACCCTGTTTTCGCATAATCATTGTGGTAATAATTATATTGTTCATAATCTATATGATCATAATTAGCTGTAACCATAAACTGTTTTGGCATACTTATATACTAGATCGTAAGTGACAGTGTTTAAAACTGCAAAGTACTGCAACGCAGGTTTAGTGAGGTTATGATAAAAACTTTTCTTATTCATCACCTTTTAAGTCCCTGTTATCTAGGTAACGTTTGTTTTTCTATCGAAAGCGCAGTATATAATGGGACGCAATAATATTATACGAGAAATAGTAATTTAAGTATGTGATATGCACTTTGTTTTGATGACACAAGCACGTCGTAGAATCACATAAACATTTCATTGTTTTTCGATTTTCATGATACGTATTCTTTTCGAAGTAAATCAAGGAGCTTCCATTTATTATTTTAGACATAATTCCTGGTCTAAATTCCTGAAATTCACTAAAAAACTGATATTTTCGGATTTCGCGTTACGTTCGTGACGGCGCGAAACTAAAGACTGACAATTGGTATTTATGTTGCCAGGATTTTGAATTTTTTTTTTAGTCTTTGAAAAACGCGTCGTTCTAGGCAGAACTAAGGGTACTACAAATCTACCATGGACCAAGTACGAATATAATTGGCTTTGGTAGATTTTTATTGGTCCGAATATCAGTTGGTCATAAAGTCATTATTCCGAATCCTAGTTAGGCATAAAGTGTATGTGCAGAAAAATTTATTGCCGAAAATTCTGTTTTGTTGTGAATTTTATTTGGCAGAACAGTGTTAGGGCCGAATTGCATCATTCAAATCACAGGCAGGTCATATTGTATAAGTACTTACTGTCACGTCAATGCAGCAATGAATAGTATCATAGGTCATAGTTCTAACCTAACCTAACCTACTTTCTGGCCGCCGTTTTATTTTGTAGAGGGTCATAGTTCTAACCTAACCTACTTTCTGGCAGCCGTTTTATTTTTTGGAGGGTCATAGTTCTAAGCTAACCTAACCTACTTTCGTAGCATTTTTTTTTTCTCGTTGAGGTCGCAGTTCTAACCCACTTCTGCGCAGTAGTATCTATTTGCCTCTCAAGGTCGCAATTCTAACCTGACTTGAGCCACTTTCTTCGCAGCAATGCGTTTTGGGTTGGGTGTATGTCAAAAAACTTTCGAATATTAAAAAATATGCCAAATACACTTATGCTTATTAAGTTTATTCGTAATAACATTCGGCTACAACAATAGTATGCAAAATAATTTTCGGACAAAGAGAAATTCGCAATATTGTGAATTATACCAAATAAGGTTTGTGCTAAAGTATCATTCGTCTAAAACAAATTATGCCAAGTCTGTTATGCGACATGGGTTTCGGACAAATAAAAGTATGCCAAATAGAGGGAACCCCTTACCCCACAGATATAGATAGACACAGTTACGGGCAGTGTAAAATGAACTTTGAAGTTTTATAATAAACTTGAAAGTGGCGTAGTGGTTATTTTAAAAGGTAAATAAACAATTTCCAAGTGTTGTCGTGTCTATTATTGTTTTATTACCTATTTATTTCATTATTCAGTGTATGTATTACTTAGTAAATATACAGCCCTACATACATATTACGTTTTGGTTGCTTTGCAACATGATGTAAATGAACTAAGGAAATATCCGTATATTTACCTATTTGTCCTTAATCCTTATTTTTACGATTTATTTCCTATAAGTGAACGAATCATGTTTCAATAAGTAAAAACTATAACACAGAAATTCAAGGGTGAAAATATAAAATGGTTAAGTATCTTAATTATATTAGGACGCTCGCGTGAACTCGCGTTCCCATACAAACGTAGTTTAGCTCTCATTTTAAAACGACATGCTTTAGAACCATGAAATTTGGCATGGGCATTCTAGTAGTACAGAACTAGGTCGGACATTCATTTTCGTTGCTAAAAATTGTAATACAAAGAAACTATAGCAAAAATAAGATTTGTATGTAAATCTATAACTGGCTGTATTTTCTTGTTATTACAAGTTTTAGCAACGAAAACGAATGTCCGACGTAGATCTGTACTACTAGAAGGCCCATGCCAAATTTCATGGTTCTAAAGCATGTCGTTTTAAAATGAGAGCTGAACTACGTTTGTATGGGAACGCAAGCGTCCTGGCGACTCTTAAACGATTACGTTTTAAAAGCCATATAGCTTTATTCTTATGATAGTTATGATGACTATGATGAGGCTTCTTTCACACTGCTGATTTCCGCATGCGGCACCGGTGCGGGAGCGAGATAGCGCTCTGCATCTGTATAGCGCTGTCACGCTTGCACACCGTCGCCGCATGCGGTTGTGGCGCCAGTGTGATAATCCCCTTACACGATAAAAACTGGAATGAGAAAAAATCTTCAGGCAATCACAAATTACCTATACTTATAATATTGTTATCCTTAATGGCAAACGAGAATTACTCTATTACAAAATGATGTTATTTTTTATACCCTGTGGTATACGTACGGTATACGGCCGGCCTGATGGTAAGCAGCTACCGTAGCCCTCAGCAACTCCAGAGGTGTCACATGCCCGTTGCCGACCCTTTATTATACAGGAGGATTCACTGTGTTGACGGCTAAAGGGACAAGAAGGTCCCTCGTTGTCAACACATTACATCCTGTTTGAGCTCTCAACAAAATGGTCATTGAACAACAGTTCCATTCCTCCAGGTACACGATCAGCGACCTCCACAAGAGCAAGATTACCGCCATCGAGTGGTCCAAGAACGGCATGCGGCTGTTCTCAGGCGACAAAAATGGCGTCATCATTATGACTGAGATCGATTTCTACATGGTAAGTGTGGTAGTAGCAGTAATGTCTTGCGTTGTCCCTCTTCTGATTGGGGTATCCACCAATCGCGGCGCGTTTATAGAACACGATTCCCGTCGGCTTGTCAGGCGCCTGAGCAGTTTTCCTACAACTTACGAAGAAATTTTAAAGCCAAATTCAGCACCGGCTTGCCTATGAAAACTTTTGACCGCCACTGGTATCCACGTTTCTGCTTTGACATCTGTGGTGAGATGGTCTTCTCATCCTCTATTTGTGGACGGCCTGACGACTGACATGGTAAAGTGTTTTGCGAGGTGACCGTCCCTAGTGAGAGTCACTCAAAAAAGCGGAGTCTGTACTGACATGAAATATCCGTTAGTCATATCCTTTCCTACTTTACCGTCGCTAGAAAGCTCACGCTATGGAGGATTAGAAGCTTGTACTTCATTAAAAAAGCGGGAAGATATTTGTTGTTGTAGTTTGTCCAAAAACAAAATGCAAAACTTATTTGCTTTTTAACCGACTTCAAAAAAGGAGGAGGTTCTCAATTCGACTGTTTTTTTTTTATCATTATTTTTTTTTGTATTTATGTTACTCCATATCTCCGTGAATCGTGAACCGATTTTAAATTTTTTTTTTTTTAATCGAACAGGTATAACCCCTAGATGGTCCCATTGTCACCAAGTCGAGATCTGATGATGGGATCCTGGAGAAATCGAGGGAATTCTTCAACTATTATAGGCACACCTATAGTGATTTCACTATTTTTTACAGCAACTCGGCCACTTCCTCTTGGAATAGCGGATCCTAAGTGAAGTCGGTTCTTTTTTTGTTTAAAATTATTAATAGACTTATCATAATAATTGACATCTGCTACTGCAAAATCAAGTTAGACGATTGGCTATCGGCCTCTCAGTCGCTCTTGCATGCTGGAGCGATAGAGATGCAAATAGACGAACTAACAAATACATTTTTTATACCACGACGGCAGCAAACAAGCATACGGCCCGCCTGATGGTAAGCAATTACCGTAGCCTATGATTATGACTCGCGATTCTAGGCGGTGTGGAATTGCGGATCCATTCATCGATAACGATACGCTTGTAAGCCTCTATGCCAATTACATAGTTCAAAAATATTAAAATGTACCGCCTTTCCTTACATCGTAACCAATTCTAATACGTTACACTTATAAACAATTTTATAGCTATTTTATTATATTTGTTTCCATTTTCCGATATAAACAGTTTAATGACTGCATTATCGTTTCCTCGTCACAACTACCACCCGTGTACTTTATAACAACGGTATAAGGTCTACATTCGTAGGTCAGTTCAGAGTATTAGTACAACAAAGTTGAGTAACCCAATCTTATTTGCCCGATTTAACAATCAAATTATCTCTATGTTGACTTAGAAGTGCATATCTTAGTTGACTCAGAGGTGATTTAACAATCAAATTATCTCTATGTTGACTTACCTATAAGTGCATATCTTAGTTGACTCAGAAGTGATTTAAGTGATTAAAAACCGTTTTACGATTACTTTCGAATCCTCTTAGACCAAGAACAGATAGATCAATTTAAAATCAAATCAGTAATTGGTTTTTGTGGCGAAGTCTTTTATTTGTTTTTTTGTTGTTTTTTATCATAGTAAAAGTAATTGAGCTTTCAGATTGTTCAGCTTTTAAAAATGATGAAGTTATAAGAAACTATTTACTTACTGATTTGTGTCTATTAGTTCGTTACAGTTGGTTATTCAAACAATCAAGTAATTTTATTATTTACATGCCAATTTAATTTTATTTGCTTACTAATTCAATAGATATCTATGAGTTTCTTTTGACTTAAGGACTATATTTAAGAATTATCTCTGACCAAATGACAGAGCCACTTACATAAAATTTATAAACAGATATTTTCTAAACGTCCAAATTACGAATTTCAAAGTATTCCAAATTCTCAACAACGCGACCACAACAGCATATTTAAACCCAGATTATCGACGCAACCCGCACTAAGTATACTTCGTAGCACTTAACAACTGTTGTTATCTAGCCTAGCCCCATCTTACGCAATTCAAATCCAATTACGAACAGTTTTGGAGGATAAAGCCAAGGACAGTTGCATAACACTTAAATACTTCTAACCAATCACTGCCCTATGTTCTATAATTTAAGGCTCATTTTCGTATCACAACTGATGTGTCGTCACTTGTCCTATCTAAAGGGTTAACGTGCCTATATCAGTGTTTTTTCCGTTTGAATAATAGTAGCCACTGCCTCTGATATAACAATGGTTTACTGAGCTCTGAGCAGGACAGTGGCATATTTGTAAGTCGCAAGTCGTATATTGTTCTCGCTATGACTTGTGTTGTTCTAAATAACGATCTATTCAGTTATTCGTTACGGGTCATAACTTTGCCTTTTACTACTTTAATGAACATTGAAAATGGTCGAATAAATAAATCTTATAACCTGTGTTCAATACTTGTCATTTTGGACATAAAACCATATTACCATATAAAGTGGCTCGTTCAAAATTTCTACTCATTCTATTTGATTTTGGACCAAAATAACAGTTGCATTGGGTAGAATAGGGACTTCAACAGATATCTATTAAGTTTTGTATTATAATGACAGTAGGATTGGGCAGATTGATCCAGATTTGACCAGATTGATCCAGATTTGAGCAGGTCGAGCTGTCATTTTAGTTTGTCAAAATAAATAGACCTTAAGAGTCGCCAGGACGCTCGCGTTCCCATACAAACGTAGATTAGCTCTCTTTTTAAAACGACATGCTTTAGAACCACGAAATTTGGCATGGGCATTCTAGCAGTACAGATCTATGCCGGCAATTCGTTTTCGTTGCAAAAATTGTAATACAAAGAAAATACAGCCAGATACAGATATACATACAAAACTTATTTTTGCTATATTTTCTTTGTATTACATTTTTTAGCAACGAAAACGAATTACCGACATAGATATGCACTGCTAGAATGCCCATGCCAAATTTCGTGGTTCTAAAGCATGTCGTTTTAAAATGAGAGCTGAACTACGTTTGTATGGGGACGCGAGTTCACGCGAGCGTCCTGGCGACTCTTAAGTTGAACCATATTTTCCAGCACCTCTGCAAATCCAGCGAGATAGTGAACGAAGAGCACGAGATAGTGCAGATGAGCTACTACCAGAACACTCTGCTGGTGTCCAGTCTATACAGAACCATTGTGTGCGAGAAACGAGACGGCAAGTGGGCGGTCAACCAGCTCGGCAAGAGGGAGAGGAAGAGGTACACTTCCAAAAGTTTTTTAATAATCGCCAAAGATGTATCGTCTTAATAAGGTGCAAAAGTTTAAACATATCTTCGGCGACGACTGCGCAACTGGTTATCGCCGACTATACTAACAAGACCAATCTTAATATGGTTGCAGTTTTTTATTACAAGATTCCAAATTCTTGTCCTGAAACTTCTCACAATTATCTATGAAGAACAACATTTCTCGTGATAAAACAAAAATTGCTTTATTTTTTGTGTAATTAAAAAAAATCTGTTACGCTTAACAAAAACTTCCCCTCTCTTCCATTTACCTCGATTTTGTGCCGGATGTCGTCTGTCAGATCCTCGGTTTGACTAGAGAGGCGCCCACTCTGTGGTTATTTAGTGCAAAAGTCCAGTAGCGGCAGACATAACGGGGAAATTGATCAAACTCAAAGGCAATCTCTAACTTAGGCAATCTGTAACTATTTATATTCATGTGATATATTTGTTTCCAGCCTCTGTCATCTTGGCGCGGTCTTCCAATATTCGTACTCGCGAGGCGGGGCCGCCGTGGCATACTGCGCTAGACCTGGGCTGAGGTTATGGCGCGCCGACAGAACTGGACAAGTGTTACATACACTCATGTTCAAGGTTAGTTTCACCTATTTTTTATTTTACTGTTCCACTGCTGGGAAAAGGCGTCCTCTCTTCCCGTCCATTCTGTCTTATTTATAGTATTTCCCCACCATTTCCATCAAACATTATAATAAATTACATATTAATTTAATAAATCTTACAACTGTACTCAACTCACGGTTTCCTAATGCCATTAGATAGACTATAAAAAATTTACAAGTAAGAGATTTTTATTATTACAAAAATATAGTTCATTCTCCTGACTATTTTATATGAGTTCGACTGGTAACCTATAGGTTCAGTATACGCAGATTTTTATCCAAGGCGCCATTTAAAATGTGTATTCTGTTGACAGGACGCGATATCCAACCCCCTCACGATCGCCGAGCTTCTCAACCCTTCATCACGCAAGCACAACCACTCCGACATGGAGTACAACCTGGGGCCGCTCCATGTGTTTCGAGAACATTACCTAGTGTCGCACAACGAGCATTTCCTTTACGTGTTGGATCCCGAGACGCTGCGGGCTACAGCTGTGGTAGATGATCTTAGAAGGTTAGTTTCATTAACTATTTAAAAATATTCGATTTCATATTTCTTCGGGCAGTCTAATAAGACGAAACATTTTGGAGACACTTTACTACTTTTTGAGTAAGTTATTGAGAAAACAAGAGAAATTAAAACAATGATCTAAATATGTGATAGTAATCTGCATTAAAAGAGTCCGTTAATGTTTGCTGTATTTCCCTACTTAATAATCCCATATCGGAGAATATATTGAATATAACTATGATAGGCGGCTATTACACGGCTGCAGTTTCCGTATGCGGCGCCGGTGCGCGAGCGAGATAGCACTCTGCACACAATCGCCGCATGCGCTTGCGACGCCAGTGTGATAATCGCCATAGGGCAGTAGAGCGAAAGGTGCCTCAGCTACTTTTGATGTTTTTATTGCAAATACAAATTTATTTTTAGTTACAAAAGGTATAATTGCGAGGTTTAAGCTGTAAATTATAATTGTATACCTTTTACTTTAAGATTTTTGTAATTTCAAATTAAAACTTCAGCGTAGCAAACTGTTAATGTTTAAACTGGTAATTGTTTCACTTGATCCCACGAGACAGGCCTAGCCTAGTGTGGTGTCATAGGTAAAAAACTTGTATTTACGTTTTTGGCAAATAAACTATTTTTTTTTTTTTTTTTTTTTTTTTTATAATAATCATAGATATTATAAATTTGCATATTTTTATAATGACCACCTCAACGCCTGATTATTTATGTGATGTGCGCGGAATTGCTTTGGAGAGGGGTCGGTAATTTAACAATGTTTCACTTTTACCTAGAATGGTTGCTTCATGTTTGTAACGGAATTTCCCGTGTCCTCAGGATTCTATCAGTGGCGGTGAACAAAGATGAAATCTTCGTGCTAGAGGGAGGCCGCTCGCTCGTGCGTCTCGCTCACGCGCCCGAGCCGGCAACATTGGCGTCAGGTCTGTTTGCTAAGAATGCATGACACACATACGACAATTTTAGAAAAGTAGTCTTAGATCCCGTGATCTAAGACACCATAGGTCCGTACCTATGTAGAACCCGGAAAGTACTGTTACTTTAATGACCAATCTATATTGACCCTTGTCAACGAGTAAGACAGGTGAGAGCAGGAGGCTAGAGAAATCGGTCCGGAATAGAGAATCAAACCAGAAGTCTTTGTCTCGCTGGCGCCTAGCTACAGAGAATAGTATAGCTACAGAATGTGATTCTCACTTGTCATGTTTGTATGACTGGCAACGATATCATTACTTACGAAACGAGATGTAATCCTCTCTTTCGGTAAAATTAATCAAAGTCCGGGTTCTATATAGGTATAGCTTTTCTGGCCAACCATGTCTGACTCTAAAATTTATATAGGCGATCAACCATCCACTACAATTCAAAAAATCTGCTATGAAAAAGGGGGTTATCGAAGTTTAATGTATATATAGGCATCATTACTTCAAAACAGATTAACCAATTTTAGTGAAGGTTTTATTGAAGATTGTAACCGATTTTAGTGAGATTATAAATTCACTGGATGGCGCTGGTATAATTTTGACGGGACTATGTTCATACAATTATGGTGCTTTTAATGTTGGAAATGGTTGGTAAGATTAGAAAACTATTAGAAGACTCTGATATATCAAAAACGGGCCATTCACATAATTTAGATCAAATATCTTCCGAAAATATTCAGTAGAAGTTGTATCTGACACCAAAGACCGATGAACTGTATTTATCGACTCGCGATCGATCTAAATTAGGTGAGTGACCCGTTTTAAACGGTCTATTAGTGGCATTAGTGCATTCAATCCATGTCTTAGACTTCTTAGATAGCAGTAAAAAGTAGTTGTCTTCTAAATTAGTTGAAGGGTACACGGAAAGAACATGTCTAGTCACTTTGACAACATTTTGAGTTATAGCGGTTTTAAAGTGTGGAACGATTCAATTAACCATACTATATTCGTAACTAGATGGTTTTTATGAATTAAAAAGTGGATTTATGTTAAAAATGCCAGCTGTTACAGAAGTTGTTGCTAATAGTTCATTGCAAGCTCTACATTATGATACAAAAATCTAATTTTACGAAAAAAGGGACTAGACATGTTCTTTCCGTGTACCCTTCAGTTAATAGCCCTTCATCTTTGCTTGATTGATTCATATAAATTTAAGGCTTTTTTTTATACAATCTGATATGCTTCTTATGTAGTTAGATCTTCGGTTTTATTATTTTCTTGGTTAATTATATACCATATCATTGTAATCATTATAATTCCGTACAATCAGCAGCTAAGCGGGTATTGTTCAAAATTGGCTTGTCAAGACTTTAATGTTATGAACATAAGAGCGTGTTCTTTTTGGAATACTTTACCCGCTTAGCTTCTTCTGCTGCTGACTGTACAACTTATCGCTCTGTACTTTACTTTTAGAATAGTATCTTGACTTGAAGGTGAACAAGTTGTTAATTAGTATTAAATAAACATATCGGTATGGTTTTGATTGAAAATGTATCCGTCCTTTGAGTTATATTAAAATATATGTATACTAGCTTTTTCCCGCGACTTCGTCTGCGTGGAATTAGTAATCCCCCGTTAAGGAATGAATTCTGGATATCAACTATTCTATATCATATCCTTCCCCAGAGCTCAAACTATCTCCAGCATCCAACGGTTATTGATTCCCCATACAAACTTTTAACCTCCTTTTCACCCCTTCCAGGGTTGATTTTCGGGATGAAAACTATCCTATGTCCTGTCCCGGGACTCAAACTATCTCTATACAAAGTTTCATCAAAATCCGTTCAGCCGTTTTCACGTGATGCGCGGTCAAATAAACAGATAAACAGACAAAAATTCTAAAAACTGTTGGAACGTGTTCTGTTATCGATTCTAAGTATCCCCAGCCAACTTTTTTTCGAATATCTTCTATGTGCAGACTTTCGACCCTCTTCAGCTTTATTATATAAATATATGTAAATTGACCAACCTCGTATAGGTAGTAAATTTGTGTGAAGCCCGCTATTGTATATTAAAGTGTTCGGATAGACATTCCCAATAAAAAAAAAATTAGGTCCAAGTTACGTAACTTACGTACCTAAAGGTACATTACGTAAGATTTGCAGACATTTTTTTTTACCAAGAGGGTGGCAATCAAGCATATAAGCTTTATATTCGGCAACACGCATGTGACACGTCTGGAGTTACAGGCGTCCGTAGGCTACTGTTGCTGATTACCATCAAGCCGGTCTATGCTTTTTGCCACCCTCGTGGTATATAAAAATAAAATATACGCGTAAATTTAATATTTATGTAACTGTATACAGTTACATGAAAGATGGGCTTTACGTTTTTGGATTTTGATACTTAATATGTATGTACTTACATTATGGGTTATGATTATGTATGACACTTATGACCTGACACGTCCAGTTTTAAAATAAGTAGCAATGAATCTAAACATGTTGTCAATGTTTTAAATAATGTAATAATCATGGTCTTACCAATAATATTCAAAATAAGTTTAAGTACCCTCGTGTCGCCCAATGTACCTACCATCGGGTTCATAATTGCGTACCCAACTATAAATTAATTCACGAATTTCACGATGGTACAGTCGCCATCAGATATATCGGAGCGGCCAAGGTGGTTACAAATATCTGAACAACGCCTTTATTGTCAAGACGATAAGGTGCTAGTTCAGATATTTTTGAGTACCGTTACCGCTCCGGTATATTTGATGGCGACTGTACAATGGCATGGACAGTCACGGACTTTAATTGATGAGCGGCTACGGTTCAAGCTAATTTTGTTTAATACTTACTTTATGAAATGTCCAATATAAAGTGGACCCTAATAAGCTTGGTACCGTACATTGGGCGGCAGCTTATTGCAATTGAATTAAAACCTTTTCAAAAGTTTTATAAAGTACATTTTCCTTTGATAGTTAAAATTTGAAACAAAGGAAAATCCTGTTTATTATCTAAGTAATTTGGTAATTTAAATTTGTTTTTTTCGCGGGCAATTTTTTTTATGTACCTTGTAAATAATTAAGCATTAACATTGTACATTTTGTACTTAATCTCAATGTGCCTTAACCTAACAACGAATTTCTAGAGCTGGAGATGTTTTAAAATGTGACGTTATACACAAAAGGTACCGCATTGTCAGTCTATAAGGTTAATTTCTAGTTAAATCTTCATGGAAGTAACATCTTATTGACATTCGGCTAGGCGCAAAACACACTTGAGTGGAATTCAGATATCATAGACGAAAAAGTGGAAAAATCCAACCTGCCGACTGAATTTTGTCTATGGACTCTATACAAAAAATCAGTCTCCATAGACTTTCCGCTTTAGGCTCAAAACACACCTAGCGGAATGGAGGCAGTAATGAATGGCGGCCATAGACAAATTTAAGCTACCATCGACAAAGCTCCATACATTACTGCCTCCAGTCCGCTAGGCGTGATTACAGCCTTACAGCTAATTTTTGTCTATGATAGGTTAATTCTCAAGGGTGTTTTCAATAATTTTACTTGTATCGTTATTAGTACTGTGCCATTATATTTTTCGATCTACGAGTTAGAACCTTTGTTTCCTACACTGGTTGCCATAGAGGCACAATTTAAAAAAGCACCTTCACATAATATAATTTAGTTTAGTCAAAAGTTACCTGTGAATATTTTGTTCTTAATATTTTGGTATTACGTTTATTTTAGTGACTTACAGTGGTGGCGCGTCTATAGAACGCGATTCCCGTCGGCTTGCCTAATTTTCAGGCATATCTGAGCAATTTTAAGCCAAAAACAGAAAACGTTTGACCGGTCGCCACTGGTGACTTATTAACGGTAGTTTTGTTTTTAACAGATTAACATGTTCTGTTAAAACAATACATGTGTTACGTTTAGTTAAAATCATTCATATAGTTTAGTGAATGGTCTTTAGCTGTTTGTATAGATAGAACTTATTGGAAACATCTTCAAGATATAAATCAAAAAAATCAAAATCATTCCAAATAAATTCAATAACGACCAACGATCCTGAAACTTGCGAAAACTTGACATAGTTCAGTACATATTGTTGCGTTTAACCCTTTGACCGCCAAAGCCGTATCACGCGCACGTAAAGGCGTGCCGACAGCGCCGGGACGTGATATCACGTCCAAGTTATAACCGGTTTGCCTTGCACGCTGGCGCTGAGGGCACGATTTTTCCGTCCGATGCTCGGCGTTCAAAAGGTCAAAGTGCGTTTCGTTATATCTTTACGTAGGTTAACCTTATTCATAAACGTGTTTCAAATCGTTTGTCCTTCTCTGTCAGTTTGACAGTTAGGTTTGTCAGAAACAGACAAAAAATAATATGACTAAATAAGGCTCGAAACACGTTTATGAATAAAATAAGCGAGTAAATAAAAATAGTATATTCGACCAATGTCAAAGTAAATATACGAAGTATTGATTTATGTATTGTAAAGTAAAAATATGTACTTACTTATCATATCAGGTTGTTATTTACTGCGATTTTTTTATAGGACTAACAATTTTAGTTTAACTATCGGTATATAAGTATATTTAGTATAGGATAGATATGTTATAGTGCCTTAACTGATACCAAATAAGGACCAATGTATTTTAGGATAAACATACTTACACAGGAGATTTATGATTAGCATAGTTAACATAGAAGCCATATGTATATATCATACATAACAAATGAGTCCGACGGCCGATGCTGGGTTTGAACCTGGTATCACTCATGGCATACCTACGCCATAACCCCTAGACCACCCGGCTTTTGGGGAAGAGTTCTATTATAGAGTATAAGCACACCTTGACCATACTTTATGCTAACTATATTAAGTATTACACTTCTTATTCCAATAATTTAGCAATTTCTGGCAATCGCTATAGGTAGTTGCAGTGTATAGATGTTTTAAAGAACGTAGTTAAAATATATGACCAGTGGTCATACTCATTGTATGGACTGACGTTTATATGACGTGGCTATTTTGACGTTTCGCATACATTTGACATTCCCCTCCCCCGCAAAAATCGGCAGACTTTTTTTGCATAGAAAATGACCGACATGGCCGGTCCGTTTGGTTGAATAATCTAAGATCTATATAATTTGTATCTATATAATTATGTTATCGGCCGAGCGCCCGAGTCAAATAAAATCTTTGTGAACATTCATTAAAAGTGAACATTTACTCGTAATAAACTGTAGTTTTGTTAAGTTAATTTTGGTGCTTCCTTTACGTACAGTCACGAACCCGGATTGTTGAGCCAGTTGCCATTGTTCGTAATTTAGCCGTGTAATAAATAACCCATGTAACTGACAGTTGACAGCTAGTCGGTGCATAGATATACCACCCATAGATCTGACACAGAACTAATAATACCAAGATAGAACGGGATGGTCTTATTACACTTCCAATAGATACGGCAGAGAGGTGCTATTATCGTTGGTCCTTGTCATAGTTTCTATTACCCTCCACGCGTTACTTCTAGCAGTGGAGGGTAACAAACAGATATAATGCGCGATTTCTTCAAGAATTTCTGTGATTGCTACGAGAAAAGTTGTTAGTTTTCCTAGAAAGTTGTGTCGGCTAAGGAAAAGATTGGTAAATTGTTCTGTTTTATGCTGTAGAAGTGATTATGGGCATCTATATATCTATCCCATACGGGGGTACACGTGTGCGGGCTCTAGTTAATGCTTGCTTTGAGAGTCGGTAACATCGGCGATTCATAACACGGCTAAATTACGAACAATGGCAAGTCGCTCAACAACCCGGGTTTGTGAGTGTACTTACTTATATACTGTGTATAATATTGTGATATTGATTGCAAGAAAACTGTTATAATTATGCATTTAGTTACATGTGGTCCAAAGTATTTACTTTCTTTACATAATGTATTATTGGTTGTGTTATTCCAATAACAGTATTTCTTTTTTATCCGCAAGAGTATTGTTTTAAAATGTAACTGTGAAGTAGTGTATTCATCAGTTTTGTAAACTTTTTTTTTTTAAATACTGTTTTGAATTAAGTACTTATTTCGCATGATATCGATTTCAGTTTGTTCTTTCCGTATCATTATTTTTAACAATATTTATTAGATGATTGTTTATTTGCATCTATTCTATGCTTAGGTGTCTTAGGTTAATAGTTCTCGATGTTTTGAAGATGTTTCATTACCGGATGTGGCCTGTAACACGAGCAAAAAGTTTAAACGTAGATTCTACCCCTCAAACAATAAAACTTTAGTTCGACAACATTTCAATTTGCATTCTTTAGATTGTCTCTTTTTCATACAAACTAAACTATTTTTCATGTAAAGCCTGACCAGAAATATATGACCATTGTCAAGAGGGCGCTTTTTTTTTTCATGTGTTGACATGACAGTTCAGTTTAGTATGAAAAATTTAGTTCCGATGAAATTCTGTAACATGGCGCATGGCCATATATTTCTGAATGAATGAATAAATGCTTTATTGCACACCTCAAAAATTACAACATAGGTCAGGTCATTTCTGGTCAGGTTTTCCTGAAAAAATCCGTCTAATTGACATTGCTTGTCAGTCGTGTCACGTACCCGCGACAGACAATCAATTTTGCAATACATTACAACTTTAAAGTGTACTAAAAATCAAACCAAAACTTATTTATAAAGGTCGCTGAACAAACGTTGCCTAGTTTGAGGAGTAGAAACTACATTTACGTCACTCTGGGCGGTAAGTGAGATATTACGCCCACGGGCGTAGCGGAAAATCTCACTTCACACCCAGGAGAAGACGTAAAATTGTGTACGCACCACGGGCGGTAATAAAGAAGGCCTCAGATCGCTTGTCTATGGCCCTTACCTTCGGTTCGGGCCACAAATATCCGCGATCTGAGCCGTTCTTTATTTTACCGCCCTAGGTGCGTAATGTACTATTAATTTTTTTGCGTTTACTCTTAGTGCCGGGTGCACCAAACCGTCTGTTAACGTGATCGTCATAGTTAAAATTAGACCGGTTGCACAACGCATCATTAACGAACTGTTGTACTTTAAATATGGCGGCGCAGCTGGCTTCCTATAGAAAACTATAAAACTTTTCATATAAGAAAATTTAACGATGACGTAATACGTTAACAGACGCTTTGGAACTATCGCCCTTAGGATACTAAAGCTTAGAATTTTTAGAAGAAAAAAGCTTAGAAGCAAAAAAAACTCATACAATTTTTACGATGTCTATAGCAAATTTTGATACATTCCATTATCGCTGTTTCACGAGATTATTTTAACGTAAAAGTGATGGATATAGTAGAACTCGCTCAATACGATCACTCGCAATATTTAACATGATTTCTCGCACAATATGCCACTTTACATCAGTCCCTCATAATACACTTTCCCGCTTAAGATGTATTGGCTGGATCTCTTCAAAATCGTCTATTTATTACTACGTATTACTGTTTTGAAAAAATAAGTCCCGCCGAGTTTCTTGCCGGTATTAAGTAATACTTCTCGGGTCAGAGGTGTAGGGTTAGAACCGGTGGTAGTTTCTTTTTCCCTCTGACGTTCATAAGTGCATTGTAATGTGCCTAAATTGAAGAATAAATATCTTTTATCTTTTTTATCTTGTCTTAAGCGAGTTTTACTGTAGTCGTATTTTTGGGTTCACTTTTTAAGAATTCTACGATGTAGAACTAGGCTTGTAGGCTTTATTATACCCAAAGCCCAAGCTATACTATACCTATATTTTTGTAATAGAATAGCCAACATATTAGTATATTATGCTTCCCTGTTTTTGTATTAGACGTGTCTGAGCATGGCCATTGTACTTATATATGAATATATTTTATTTTCAAAACGCATGTATTTTTATTTTCCTTTCCTGTCGCTTCGATATTCGTATATTAGAGCAATGGTTACGCTTGCTTGCTTATAGACACGTATGATATGTGCTTGAGTTGCAGGGGTGGTATTCGACTTTGTTTTTTGACAGTTTGTGACATACCTACCATGGTGATTTTATCACAAATTTAAATTGTCTGTTTTAATAAAATATCTTATAACAACGCCACTATTCTTGAATGGTTGTTACCTCGCCATTGACGAACTGTCAATAAAATTATTCCAATACCGGTACTATAACTGCCGAAAATGGATCAGAATTAAAAGCTCAGTAATTAATCTATCACAGACATCTGTAGTTACTGCTGTCTCATCATTAGTCTACAAATCAGTCAAATATTTAGAATTTTGACAGTTGGGAAATGTCCAAAACGCCTATTAGAATCTAAATCGCTTGCACACAATGCACAAGTAGGAATTAGCCTAAGTTAGCGATTTATAAATTGAAAACTAGGTATTTAAAACGACACCTAGTATCGGGAATACAACACTATTATTATATCTTATCAAACACATAAACATGAAAGTGAGAGCCAATAAGTCTATCGCTGCCGAAGGATGCCAAGTTTTGTAGATCGCAGATAATTTAGGATAAGTTGAAAAGCAAGGCTTCAATTGGATAAGATACTAGTAATCTACATTGTTTATAAGATTAAGATATGTTGACCTTGAAGATGGTGATTTGTTCCTGCTATGCCACGTATGTACATGCGCTGTTGTCAATTTAACTGTAAGAAAATTAGAAATGTGGCATAATTATGGTCGAACGGTGCTGCCAAGGTAAGACAAGTATAATGTTAAAAGAAGATATGCACTGGCTATAGTCCAAAAAGCAATTGAAACTCTGTAAAGGTTATCGATCACTAATAGTCTGGACACGAGATGTTCAGTACTTTATTTATATGAAAGCCCATACTGAAACGCACACTTAATCATCGGAAGGGCCCGGCTTGTTTTCGTATGAGCGATGAGACGAGGCCGTGCCTATCCCTTGCCGAGTCAGTGTGCGACAACCTTTAAATTTTTTTCATCCAACAGATGACACAATCAACCTGATGACGAAATCGCTGACCAACTCGATCCAGCAAGCCGTCAACACAGTCCGCGACCTGACCCTCGACCAGACGGCCTTCATAACCAGCGTCCTGGAGGCGCCAAATTGGTTGACTAAGGTACCTGATGACAGTCAGTCTTATCCAATAATAATACACTTGAGAAAGGTTATGTAGACTAATTTTTTTTATACTGCCAAAATTTGCTACTTTCTTATTTGAACTCTTTGACCGCCGAAAAATCGTCCAATCAGCGCCAGCACGTGCGAACGCTGGCGCTGAGGCCACGACTTTCTGTGCGCGTGATTAGACGTCTGGCAGTCAAAGGTTAACCGTTTCACCGCCACAGTCGGTTGTGGCCGACATCAAAAAGTCGTGCCATGGACGCCAACGACGGCAACAGCCGACGGGCTTTGTAGTGCAATAGGGACCTACGCGGGCTTCCGCAAAGTTCAATTTCGCTTGACAAAACGCGATTACGTGGCGTCGGTGGCGCGTCATTTTTGTTCAACGCTTGGCGGCGAAAAGGTTAAGAAGTTCTTTATCATTGACACACTGTCTGGGACGAAGTCGAAACGCTTTACTATTCTGAAACTAATTTCTTAAACAACATCTCTCGAATTCGATCATTTGTTAAAAATAAGTAAATCTTTAAATAAATAACTTTCAACTTAGGACGCCAAGGACGCAACAGTTGCCGAAGAATGCTTCGAGCTGCCGCCGGTCCGTCAGCTGCCGGACGTCTCCCGCGACGTTCTCCAGTCCATCATTAACGAGTTCAAGGACTCCTCGGAGGTGGAGGAGATCAGGAGGGCCAAGCACGAAGAGCTGCAGAAGAAACTCAAGCTGTATAACAGGTGAGACTGATGGACTCTCGCGACCTTCAGTCCATCATCAACGAGTTCAAGGACTCCTCCGAGCTGGAGGAGATCAGGAGGGCCAAGCACGAAGAGCTGCAGAAGAAACTCAAGCTGTATAACAGGTGAGACTGATGGACTCTCGCGACCTTCAGTCCATCATCAACGAGTTCAAGGACTCCTCCGAGCTGGAGGAGATCAGGAGGGCCCAGCACGAGGAGCTGCAGAAGAAACTCAAGCTGTATAACAGGTGAGACTGATGCACGCTCGCGACCTCCAGTCCATCATCAACGAGTTCAAGGACTCCTCCGAGCTGGAGGAGATCAGGAGGGCCCAGCACGAGGAGCTGCAGAAGAAACTCAAGCTGTATAACAGGTGAGACTGATGCACGCTCGCGACCTCCAGTCCATCATCAACGAGTTCAAGGACTCCTCCGAGCTGGAGGAGATCAGGAGGGCCCAGCACGAGGAGCTGCAGAAGAAACTCAAGCTGTATAACAGGTGAGACTGATGCACGCTCGCGACCTCCAGTCCATCATCAACGAGTTCAAGGACTCCTCCGAGCTGGAGGAGATCAGGAGGGCCCAGCACGAGGAGCTGCAGAAGAAACTCAAGCTGTATAACAGTTGAAATTTATCGCAGATAGTATCCCAACTAACAATTTGAGGTCGAATAAAGGTGTATACGACCTGATTTTGCTGTCGTGTAAAGGTTGAATAAACGTTTATACCACGCGATTTGGGCGAATCTTATTCAACTTAAAGACGTAAAAGAGTTGAGTAATGGTAGTATAAAAAACCATTTAGTTGCATAGTGATCGAATATGCGTCGCCGATTCGACACCTTGTCGGTTAACAGTAACTACTATGACGCGTATTCGACTTAAGGAAGAGTAGTAGTCCGAAATACGACATTTATACAACCTTAAGTTGAGTTATTGCCCCTTAAAAGTCGTATAGATAATTAATTCGTCGTGTGCACGGTCACAGGAACAAAATAAGTTATAAGTATTATATTGACAGCTGCTAGTGTTGTGTTAAATGGTAAAAGGAGGTAAGTAGTAGCCATTTTTTTTAAGTTGGTGGTTTATTGTAACTGAAGGAGTGTATTTCTGAGCTGTAAACTACTGCGCAGTCAAATTTACTGATAATTGATACCTAAGTTTATGACTAATTTTTAATGCGCTTATAAAATTCTTAAGTATTTAACTATTTTGATTAACAAATTATTAAGAAATTGCCTTATGTGACCCTTATTCAACTTAAGGTTCTATAATCTATACGTTGAATTGGAACTGGTCGCCATTACGATACTTTTAGGGTTCACTAGAAAAACAATAAAACGCCTGTTATCACTATAATCACAATTATGTCCGACATCAGTTTGTATTACTGTGGAATCACTGGGTATAGGATTGGTTTCATTAGAGACACTTTTTTAAAATGATACGGAACCCTGATTTTTATCACTGCCTCCAGCTTGACTTTTTTCTGCTGCATTATTATGCATATTTGTTTGGATTTGAAGCGCAAGTAATTTATTATTTATTTTTCTTCGGAAGCTACCACTCTTAATGTTTTTCCATTTAGTTCGATCCATTTAAAAAAAAACATATAAATAAGATGGCGTCAATGGAAAAAGCAAGAGTTGTATAAAAGTTTATTTAACACCTTCTATTCAATATGATACGTCATAACCAAACTTAAATGGAGTTGGGCAGGACACGTTGCCAGGCAGAATGACGGCAGGTGGACTAAAATGTTGACGGAGTGGTGGCCGCTTTCAGATGAAAGAAGCCCCGGGCGTCCGTTGGCTCGTTGGGTAGACGACATTCAGAAGGTTGCGGGTCACTTCTGGATGAAATTGGCACAGGACCGCGACAAGTGGCGTACACGAAGAGAGGCCTATGCTCAGCAGTGGGCGATAAAGGGCTGATGATGATGATTCAACTATTGATTGAATAGCGGTTAATACTACAGCCATTATGCTACTTAAATACGTATAGCGGTCGCCTTAGCAACAGTTGGTTGCCTGTTCTATGAGGGTCACTATTACGACAATTAAGCAACTATTGGTACTTTAAAGGTCGCATAATGGGTGTTCATACGACAATATTGTCGCGTCTACGACATTATTACTACCGTAACCTCTTAAGTCCTATGTTTACGTTTTTTTTTCTTTTTTCTCTTCTCTTTATCATATGTGCATGTTGTTGCACCGCCCACAACTTATCTGCTTTGCCCGAAGGTTGACTGGTAGAGAATGCTCTATAGCATTAAGTTCGCCTGTTGTACAGTTGTATTTTTGTGCAATAAAGATTAAATAAATAAATATACCTATAGTAGGTCCATATTTTGATCCATATGTGCAGTAAATACGGCCATTCTCGTAATAACGATGCGTACGAAATTTCAGTATAATGGAGAAGAAATGCGACACGGAACTGATCCATTCCCGGCGCAGCCGCCGCCGGCCCGGCTCCGGCGCGTCCACTCCGCGCACGCACACGCCGGTGCGACACGAGGTCACGCACACCAGTCCTTGCCTCATGGACGTCAGCGTGTATGGGTAAGTCATTACTTATCATCAGAGTCAGATAAAGGTAAGGGTCGGTTGCACCAAACCGTCTGTCACCGTTAAAAAAAATATAGCCCCCTGCCGGGTGACGCAAATGCCCAAGGAGTGAGTCCGCCAAAAGTGGTTGGTGAAACTTAGCTCTAAGACGGCAAGACATGTGTATATGTGTAAACATATCAGTTCAGGCCTTGCAGCGTCTATGAGTAAGCTTTTCCACACTACCTTCTTTATCCTCTTCGAGTTCTCCTATTCTCCCCCAGATTAGAAAAACATTTGTAAATTCCATATCCCTTAGGTTACTAGGTACAACGTACAAAGGTGATGTAGATACAATGCACACAATATCACAACATCAAGAGACTCAGACAGAAGTGTGCTGGATATTTATGCCTCCATGAACCCTTTCAACGCCGTAAATCATATACAAAACGTCACGCACACGCCAAGATCAGTAGCGCAATCGAGCTATATGCCTTACTTGAAAGGGTTAACGTTACTTTGATAGTGTAAAAAGTTGTTATGGCGTACTCGGGTGTGCTTGGACTGCTTGGTATCCAAAAGGTTGAAATTGCTTTTCCTTCAGTTACTCTTTTCAACCAACTTTAAGATCTCAATTCGTCGGGATTTTTGCTTTTGCTATTTATTTATATTATGTTCACCGATTATTCGTAGACCGCTGCACCGATTTGGAAAATTCTTTTTTTGTTTGAAAGAGTATACCTTATAATTGGTACCATTGTCACCAGGTCAGTTTCTGATGCTGGGATCCTGGAGAACTCGAAGGAACTCTTCAGATATTATAGGCACACCTATAGTGCTTTGAGTATTTTTACGGTAGCTCGGGCATATGCTTTAAAAAAATTCGGAGGCTAGATGAAGCCGGTTCTTTTTGTTTAAAATTACTAATATTACCTAAAAATTTCCAGTAACATCGACCAACAAAATGACGACCTCCTAGAAAAGCAGATAGAGGAAAAAGAGAAAATCCTAGCGAAAATGCTCAACCTGGACTCCCTAAGCATCACAACTAAAATAGAAGACTGCCCCCCGAAAAACGACACGTACGTTCCCTACATCAAGGACACCCCGGAGATCGTCACTCCCAAACATAAGTTAGAAAAGGATAGTGTAGATTTAGTGCCCAAGATTGTGAAGTTGCCTAATAATTGGAATTTAGAGAATATAGAGCTGAGGTTAGAGATGCAGGCCAATGGGATAAAGGATGCGAAGAATTTGATGTCGCCCGAGGAACACTCGGACGGGGAGTGGGAGATCGTTTGATAATAGGATTTAAATTGAGGTAGGTACGTAGGTCATGATGCTTTTCGTTGCACTTTTATTTACGAGAAAAATACGTATTGAACTAGTAATAGTTACAGTCGCCGTCAAATATATCGGAGCGATCAAGGTATTCAAAATTATCTGAACATGCATTTTATCGCCTGACAATAGAGACGTTGTTCAGATATTTGTGACCACCTTGGCCGCTCCGATATACGTATACATAATATAACATTTTCGTGAGACTGACGTAATAAAATTATCGATATGTTATCGAAATCACGTGAGTTACCCGTTTTAAATATTATTTTCAAAACTGAGATTTTCAGTAGCAAAATAAATTTGCATTATCGTTTTCAATCAAATATAGCAAATTGAATTCAAATATATAACGTATAATACGTTTCAATCAAGGTCTCATGGTAAACGAAAAGTTAAATGGCCCTCGGACCTACACAAATCGTACCGATCGTAGCATTATATAATGGCTTACATAATATATAAGTTACAGAGCTTTAAGTAGCTTGGCAACTACTGCGTTTACAATAGCTTGGCAAGCTAAACTACGGGAACCTTATATGCTGCGAAAAGTCTCCATAAAAAAAGACTATTTCCTTTTGTAAATGACAGCTTTAATCCCTATGAAAACGTGTGAGAAATTTTCGAAAATTTCTTATCCGTATAGCCGAAAGTAAATCGTAAGATGAAGAAGAAGAAGAAGACAGTTATAATAAAATATGCTATAGTATTATCATTGGTACGCAGTTTGAATAACGTATTAAAAAACTGGAGGCGCCTACAAAAAATGGATGGATATACTTGCCAAGTTTAGCTGACCAGACTATTTATTTCTTATGACAAATAATGACTTATGTAGATATATCGTAAGTGTGGTATGCTATTAGTCGGAGGCAGCAATCAATTTATAAGTAAATAAGACCACAAGTACATACGTAGACAATTTTTACACCTATATACACTTGAATTAGTGTTAAGTAAAATATAAGTAGGTAGTGTTAGATAGTTTAAGTAATTACCCAGTTCGCAATTATATGATAATTTTAAAAAAATACCCGTAAAGGTTGTCCTTAAAAACCTCTTGTTCTCTTTCCCATTAAAAATGAATAAAATCCACCCAAAATTAAATAATAAAATTAGGGATGTCACGAATATTCGCATTCGTATAATGCGAATATTCGCATCATTTTTGACATTCGTATCAACATTCGCATTCGCATCAAATGATGCGAATATTTTCCGAATGCGAATGTTGGCAGAACGCATCCTGTTTTGACCGCGCAGACCCGGCCGATGGTCATATGCTCGCTCATACACAGGAAGTGAAAACGACGGTATCGGTTGACTCCTTATGATCAATATACAGGACTCCATCACATATGATGGTCTGTATTTTTGAACGATGAAAGTATAAAAATGATAAGCAAGAAGTCTCACGAAAGTTTTATAGTTAAAATGATAAGCAAGATTAACTTTTCTGAATCTACTCCGTAACATTCGTATTCGCATTCGCATTCGGACATTCGCATCCTGAATATTCGCATTCGCATTCGCGAATGTGAGAAAAATGACATTCGTGACATCCCTGAATAAAATATATTTAACGTATTTCAATATCTTGTTAAAATACATGTTGCAATGTTTGTCTGCTATAGGACGTAAGAGGAACAATATAAATAGGTAGTTAATTTAATAGTCATGCTTTGAGGCCATCGCTATCCACTTTTAGAACCATTCGCCACGCTCGTGGCTCAATTTTGGACTTATTCGCTGGCTCGGGTCTCAATCCAATGATACGATGACAACTTTCCTCCCTTGTGTAATGAAATAACTATTAATTATAAGCATCACAGGATAACTTTAATGATAAGAACTTTTTGAATTAGTGTTTTGCAATTCGATAAATTTAAGAAAGAACAAAAGTAGTCAATATAGGTAACTTGCAGGTTTTTCACGTTTTCAACACACATCACAAAGCAATATACGTATTATTTAAAAAATAGGTAATATAAGTTTGTGTAGCATACTAATATAAATACAAGCTATGGCATCGTAGAAGAGATATATTAATATTGGCCTTACATGCCTAATCATGAAATTCATACGCTTCACAATAATATTTAAATCAAAAAGGACAACAGTAGGTATAGGCATAACAGGTTTTGCGTCAACTCGGGGGACTTGGTGATAATAACGGCGATTTGCCTGTCACCTTAGAGGACTAAACCAACCAGAGTGGCCATGTTTGTCATTTTCTATACAAAAAAGGCTGCCGATTTTTGCGGGAGAGGGGAACGCGAAATGTATACGTAACGTCAAAATAGCAACGTCAGATAAACGTCAGTCCATACAATAAGTATGACCATTGGTCGTATATTTTCGGTAGAGGGGAACGCCCGTCAATGGCCGCTCCTGTTGGTTGAATCCTCTAAGCCTGTCACTAGTCCATCTACATAATTGTATACTCATGAATTAACAGTGAACAAATAATGTTGAACATCACGATAATTATGTATTTTATCACTACATGTTATTGAAGGCATGCATAGCACATGCTTGCGTGATAGAAATATTGTATAAATATGTAAGTTAAACCACTAAGATATCGATAACAATGAGAACGATTAGTGTATGCATTTATTTAAGATATATATCGCTGGCGAAAAATCAAAAATGTATAATTTAAACTAGTGTCTTATACTTTTATGTTTGCCTGGGGTAATTCCGGAAAGAAACCTGTTGCATCTTGAATTTTATGTTAGGGACTCGCTACTACTAATAGGCGATGACAATAAATTTGACCTCTAGATCCGTTTTAGACAGTTGCATTTTTTATATCTCGTCGACGTTCGGAATTACCCCAATTCACCAATTTATTTGTACATATCAATTTGTAGTAAAGGTGTGCATTTTTCCTCTGAAACATAATTTGATGATTGCATATGTGCTCTCTTTACATACTTATTTAAATGAACTAGGGTAATTGTGCTAGTTTTCGTCCACTTTTGTCACTGTCCAAGCTTATTTATTTTGTAGATTTTCCCAAAATGAAAACTTAAAATCAAATAATGTACTAAAGAATAAACTGTAAATAGAAAATTTGTTTACTTTAAAAAATCCCATATATTTGTAGCAGTAATTAGGTGGACGGTAAACTGAACCTGGACGGTAAACTAGCATTTACCAACCTATATAATTTGGCTTTTTTTTATTCTTTGTTGTTTTTTATCATGTCTACATATGTTTTGTAATGTACTATCTATCTCCTATGTATATTTTTTACATTATTCCAGTTTTTTATACACATTTATTTTTATAATTTATGCCATGTTGGTTTTTATTCAAAGTTAAGAGTTTATTGTTAATCTCGTATTTATTTAGATCTCCACGCACATCGCGAAAAGTATTCATTTTAGTGTTTAACATTTTAAACTGATTTTTATTATTATTCTACAATCTTCAAAATTAATTCTAGTTAATAAACATCCCTAAATAGTATGTTTTGTCACGAATTTAATTTATATCATTTTTAATTTGTACTTAATTGTCATTAAAACATTTACTGTCTGTCTTGTCTGTAGACAGGCACACGTACGCCAGAAGGGAAATATAGTACTGTATCTGTCGGCGGCCGATCGTACAATCAGGCAGATCGTAAAGATCCTGTGTAATGTTTTAACGATAGTCACATTAAAAATTAAAACCAATGTATCAGATGCCCGAAGGGCAAACTGCCCAGAAATAGGAGCCCCGAGCGGGGCTCCGTCGACTCAGGGAACGGGTCAAAGATTTTCAATTTTTCACGCTTCCCGATATGCCTAAGAATTTCACGATCTGCCTGAGTTTACGATTCGGCCGCCGACATATCGAAAGATTAAAAGTAAATTATGCATTATCTGTCTATCTATTAATGAGCGTAAAATTATCACTGTGTACAGTCGCCATCAGATATATCGGAGCGGCCAAGGTGGTCATAAATATCTGAACAACGCCTCTATTGTCGAGGCGATAAAGTGCATGTTCGGATATTTTTGAGTACCCTGGCTGCTCCGATATATTTGATGGCGACTGTACATGATTGTGGCGCCATCTCTCGGGCAGGACTACAATCTCTTTTATGAATGACTTGTACTCCTTGCTTATTGGCTATGTGCGAAGTGCATGGTGGGGGTAACGTGAACGATCGCAGCGCACAAGGTAACAAAAAATTGGGCTCTTGTCAATATCACATTTCAAAATATTTGACATCCCCCGTAGGGTTAACTGTCAAAATAGTGAATCAGCCAGTGACATTTCATATAAGCAAGGAGTATATGCCATTAATAAAAAAGAAAAAAACCCTTTCACCCCCTGCTCAAGAGATGGCGCCACACTCATGCACACAGCCAATATGAAATGTCTCTGGCTCATTCACTATTTTCACAGCTGACCGAGGGAGGTGACATAGGTGATGTCAAATATTTCGATATTCTATATTGACAAGAGCCCTTTTGTTCATATCTATGAAGTTGATGATATTAGTCCGTAAGTCCACTCCAAATTTGCCGACATCGTATGACATCGATAAAATTTCTCAAATCATTTTCTTAAATTTCGCCACCAATTGTATTTGCGAAAATCTTTTGATCCTCTCTCAGCACAACTTTTCCGACCGTGTGCCATGGATTTTATTTACCTAATATGGTATAGTCAATATTGGAGTGGGTTTACGGACTATATGGAGTGCCATGAATATTGTAGGATGCAACAATTTATGAACAAAATTTAGTTAATGTGTAAAGTGTAATGGTTTATCATTTACCTGTCTTATGACTTATGACGTCATAATATTATACAGGTGTCGTTTTGTTGAGCTGTGTGCTGCATTTTTGTTTTGATAATAAAGTATTTATAACGACCTGTGTTTTTTTTATTTTATTTAAGACCATATGTCCGAACGTGGGTATAGCGTGTATTTTTGATATAACCCCATAGTAGGGTGGTCCAAAAAATTTTTTTTTGTATTTGTTTCTCTCCACAAGGTTTGTTTTGTTCAATAATAATAATAAAATATTTACACCGAATTTGAGAATAATCAAGCATCATTTCGAGGTCGCTCAAAATTGAGCAATTCTGCAGTACAAAAATGTATGAAAATAAATGAGCTAATTAATAATTCTTATTTGAAGTAATTATTGACAGTTTTTATACATTATATCAACTTAATGTAAGTGAATAAATAATATACCGCTGCAAATTTTAATTTTAGGGTCAGTTTGATTTTTTAATTTGTATGAAATTACAATATTTAGAGACCGCCTGAGCGGCCACTAAATTGTTACCAAATGAGCTCAATTTTAGAATATAGATTAAATTTTCATAATAGAATAAAAGGAGCCCTGTGGAGGTAAGATTTATAATACTTTTTTTTTCTCCATACATTCGTGGACCACCCTAACCCCATAGGCTTAGGTAGTTAGTATAGACCCTAATAAACATACTTCCATATGTTTTATTAAAATTTTACGATTTTTATTTTTCCATATAAAATATTTCCGCACGCAATGTATTGCTCCTACCTGATTACTTTGCCTTTAAAACGTCACAATTGATATGTGTCACATTGTACTGTATACGCAGTACATTACTGAGTGAAATAAATTAAAAAATTAATTACTCGGTGTTAATTAACAATTAACTAAATATTTATTGCAATGTCGATTTAAAACATCAAAACCTGCTTCTGGTTTCCTTTTGTGGTAATATCAAATATACACGCGGTATAGTTGACGGTTGTACTACCCGTGTCTACTTGGTACAGTCGATCATCAAATATATTGGAGCGTCCAAGGAGGTCAAAAATATGTGAGCATGCACTTTATCGCCTTGACAATAGAGGCGTTGTTCAGATATTTATGTCCACCTTGGCCGCTTCGATAAATCTGATGGTCAGGTCATAAAACATAGGATTTGGTTAGAATTGAAATAGTGCAAGCGGTACTTTTCGAAGGAAATCACTTTTACCGATATTTAGAAAGTAATTAAATGTGTTTTGTTTCTGTCAACTACGAGTCTAGGGGCAGGGTTCCTTACAAGAAAATAAAACAAATTTTCACATTACACATACAAAAGTTTATTTTGATAACACCGATTCTCACTGACGTCTCGCAGCAATAAATATACTCAAAACAAAACTAAAAATTACCATCTGTGCTCAGAAAAATACACTTTTACAAACTAACATCGTAACATTTACCTACCATCTTTGATAATCTCCATTAAGGATCGGTTTTTCGATGTATAAGTAAACAGCAAATACTACAGTTTGTGTATAAATACTTATATTATTCAGTGAACGATTACCGAAGCTTGCCAACAAAACAAAAAACAAACAAACAAAAAAATCACCAAAATAAGAGCGGCTAGTTTTTATAAAATCTTACATATCTATGCCTAATATTCCTAAGTGAAAAATGGTAACAAATTGTGATTAAATATAAATAATTGCGCACTTCAATAAAGCATAAAGGAAACCTAACGGTGGATATAAAAGGGACTCAAAAATATAAACTATACATATTTCATGTAAAATCGCGAATCCTGGCAAGAAATAAAAAAATGCATATAACTTTTAAATATAGGCGGGGCAAAAACGACGATAAAGAAATTTGAGATTTAAAAAATAAATAGTGCGTAGTGCAAACGTAGACTTGCAAAAATTCGCTTTTCTCCATGTAACATGAACTAAAACCAAAAAATCCTACTGGGAGCTCTGGATATAAACAAAGCATTAATACTATAACCGCCACCACGGACCAAGTCTTGTTTCTCAAAGCTAGGTTGTCACGCTCATATGATGATAATACTCGATAAATGGCTGCTGTCAGCAGCAGTCATGAAAACACTTACGAAAATATTAAAACCAGGTCAAACATATTTTTATTGTTTTTATAATAGGCAATAACTCATATAAATGAGGAAAGTGGTGTAGAAACTTATTAGTAATAATACTATGTTTTGACAGTTCGTTTGGACGGTTCATTAATAGTAGTTAGGGAGGCGAATAGGGGAATTTTCTGCAATACTCGAGCGTGGCAGTTTAAGATATGAGAGATACCTTAGACCTAATAGAACAACCTTGTAAAGTATTTAGCTCTATATGTAGTGACGCGCGCCTAGGATAGACGATCAGATTAGTAAAAAAAAATGGATAGTCTGAAATACTCCAGCGCGTCAGTTTAAGATATTGGGGGTTGATTTTAGTGTTTAAAGACTAAATTTAACTAATCTGACGATAAGTCCTTGACGCCGCCGAGTTATAGGGTCGCGAACTTGTAAAAAAAAAACGTTAATCCGGCATTCTCGAGCGCGATTTTTTTTTATTTTGTTTTGAAGAATATAATCTAAAACTTACTAAAAATACAAAATCTGCCGGTTTCCGCATGACCGGAAGTGTGGAGGAGCCATTTCGTCTTCCTAAGAACGCGTTACGGCTAGACGTGTGCGCCGCGCCGGCGTGGCGTAGCCGCGCCGTGGGACCCACGCCGCCGCCGCCGCCGCGGATTTCAAAATCCACGCCGTGGGCCAAAATTTCAGGATTCGACAAAAATTATCCAACGCCAATGTCCGATCAAGGAAAGTCAGATGAACATTTAACGACGTATATTGATGAATTAAACCATAAAAACATCTACAGATAGAAATAGTTAGGTTTGGGTTATTATTCCTCTTAAGGGAGAGACGAGCGAGCAGGTTTCCGCCCAGGTCACTTTGCATAGACCACACCAATCCCTACGCATCCTTATTGAACAGTGTGTACAATGGTAGTCAGAGCTTTTCCTGGCATTTGTGGACTTTAAAAAAGCTTTCGACACCATGAAGTGGTCCAGCCTGTCGCAGGAGTATATCAAAGTTCATCATTCGCTCCTTGTACGAAGGTAGTACAGGCAGGTTGATCCATGTAAAGGGAACGCAATAAAGATAACTGCCGGTGTGAAGCAAGGATGCCTCCTATCACCGGCATAACCGCTGTTATTCGTAATTCTCCTCGATGATGAGAAAAGTGACTGGAACACCAAGAGGCATTAACTTGGACACTAAGGAGCTGGAAGATCATGATTACGCCGATGACATCGTGCTGATTTCGCTATCTCTAGCCAATCTTAAAGCTAAACTCGAGAGCCTTCAAGACAAAGAAGTCATGGGCCTGCGAACCGACGTAAAACTGTTGACATACCTATATGCGAGTGAAATTAGATTGCACGGAACATTTGTTGCTCAAAAACGATCGCCTGGAATCAGATTCTAAATTTGTGTATCTCGGAAGTACAATAATATATCGATGAGGTGCAGACGAAGGATACGTCGAGAGCAGGATTAAGAAGGCAAAAGTTGTATTTGCTTAACTCAAGCCTGTTTGAGATTCCAACGTGCTTACTCGTCGCATTAAAATCTCCTCTTCAAATCCATTGTCAAGTCCGTGCTGCTCTTCGGCTGCGAAACCTGGAGAGTGATAAAGGGACTTACACACAAATTACAAGTGTTTGTCAATAAGATCCGCATCTTCTGGCTGAAGATTATAAGAAATGAGGATTTGTGGAGTATGGGTCGTCAGTCTTCTATCACCCAGGAAGTAGCACTATGGAAGTGGAGATGGATCGGACATACTCTTCGAAGAGGAGCATTATCGCTTTTGAGTGGCTGCCTCAAGATAGAAAGCGAGCCGGCGGCGCACGCCCTGCACACATGTGGCGGAGGTGCGTAAAGACCGAGTTGCGACCCATAGGACTGAGCTAGAGAGAGGCCAAGACCAAGACGGTTGCTCAGGATAGAAAGGCGTGGAAGGATCCTGTAGAGGCTTTAACCGCTCACCTCCCTTCCCTACGTAACTAAAATAGTGTCACCAATCACCAAAACCAAAATCGTATCACCAACAAAATTTGCCAGAGTACAAGAGTGTTTTCGGTGTCAGGATTGATCCTTAATGCTAAACTGTATGTTTGGACTTACTGCGAGTCAAAAAAGGATCTTAATTTACCACGATTATGAAAAACATCAACATAAATTCGATTTGCGTAAAGAAAACAAAGCTGTGGTGTACTAGAAAAACCCCCCTTAAATTAACAAACAACTTCAAACATTGTTTTATGTTCCCTGTTGGTAAAAAGTGTTTAATATTTAACATATTTTTAATATGAACCAATAGGTTGGCAAAAGCGACCTTGACGCCGGCGTGGCGCAGCCACGCCGCGAAAAATTACCGGCGCGCCGCCGCCGCGGATTTTTATGGCGGCGCACACGTCTAGTTACGGCATATAAGTCGCGAACGATACATTTTACAAAAAAAAGTTTAAATAAACAAAAAAGGTAATTTTATTTTAAACAAAAAAGGTGTCTTTCCATTTTTGTCCAAAGTTAAAACTTTTTGACTTGAAAGTTAAAACTTTTTCGGTCAGATTAAGAGAACCCACCAACATTTTTGTCAGATTAAAAAAATATGCTTTCAGGATACCGAGATAAACCTCCCCTATGAAAATCTGACGCGCTCGAGTATTTCAAAAAAACTTTTTTTTTTTTGCATTTTCAAAAATTCATCGTAACTTATCGTCACGCCGAAATCGTCAGTTTTTTTAAAGGGAGCTTCCTTGGGGCCTACTTAACACCCCTTCCGAAAATCTGACGCGCTCGAGTAAATTTTTTTTTTTTTGCATTTTTGACTACTTTATATGTCTACCCCCACCACGCAAACCGGCAGATTAGTGTACCGTTGTTATCAGAGGCACTTGGGGCATACGTAGTATGAATATCTGACGCGCTCGAGAATGCCCAAGTAACTGTTTTTTTTAACATTTTTGAAAAACCGTACACGCCAAACCCACCGCTAAAATGGTTTTTGCCATACGAGCTTTTCTTTTCGAAATTATTTTATCTTTCGATTTTGATAGGTCTCGACGGCGCCGTTGAATTACGCCATTTAGCTACCTCGCCTCCCTAACTATAGTAGCTGATTTGTCTCGTCCTGAAAGTAGACAATTCATTCACTCTCTTGGCTACTTGTTTGATTACCATAATTCCATTGACAGCTCGCAATACTACTTACGTATCTAATTCATTCACCACATATAAAGCTACATCAGGTTAATGCTGACCATACACCACCCTTCCTATCGTCCAATCGGCATGACGCTACCGATTGGACCAGTTAGAACTGACCGTGTGTGGAGTATTGGCAGTTATACTTGACGGCACAATCGTATTTAGATTCTTTTGGCGTGATCATGACGATTGGACGATAGGAAGGATGGTGTAAGGCCCCCATAAGTACATATAGGTATTTATTCTGAGCATACGATGTACAAAATTTGACAACCTTGGTCCCAATCTGCAAGGAATGGCGACCACGGACGGCGATAGGGCAGCCCGTGGCGGCGGTAAGTCGTTGCTCCTCTTCCTCTCGCATTATAAATTTTAATGAATTCTATGATATAGTATACAGTCGCTATCCGATATATCGGAGCGGCCAAAGTGGTCATAATAACAAATATTTGAACAACGCCTCTATTTTAAAGGCAATAAAATACATATTCAGATTCGAGTCCACGGTACTCATCGCTCCGATATATTTGATGGAGACTGTACATATCGGTGGCCCACAGTGAGACACGTGTATGTATAATTCTTCTATTTAAATCGAAATCTTCATGTTTAGAAACAAGTTTAGTCATGTTTTTTTTTAGTGTGTTGATTATTAATACAAAATCTTTCTAGCAACCTATCACATGTATGTGAATTAAATATTCAAAGTTTTTTTTAATTACGGGTGAATTGTATTTTTACATAGTTAAGGCCTTAATGTAATCCGTTGTTAGGGTCGCCACATACCTAGCGGTTTTCCTCGCGGAATTACCGGAAGTAGCGGAAATTTGTCTATGGTAGCGGAAATTTGTCTATGGTAGCAGATTTTTTGTATGGAAGCCATAGACAAATTACCGGAAGTAGAGGAAATTCATAGACAAAATGCTTAATTTGTCTATGAAATTCCGCTACTTCCGGTAATTCCGCGAGGAAAACCGCTAGGTGTGTGGCGACCCTTAACGAGTTGTAATTTCAGTAACACAATGACTTAACTATGTACAAAAAACTTCACCCTTACAATATATATTTTTAATTACTGTAATATATAGTATTCATATAATCAGCTGTATGTTACCTTACAGTTCAAACATAAATATGTTTAAGATGAACACCCTACATATGAGAGAGCAACGACGTAGAAATTAAATTGGTCCAACCAATAATAATGACCACTACCCTACCGGCCTGTGCACATCTCCTAAAGCGGATCCAGAGCGAAACCGTTCGACGCGGTTCTGCTTTTTCGTTTCCGCTCTTGTTTCGCTCTCAATCCGCTCAGGTTTCGCGGCGAAACGTGTAGCGCAGTACCGTTGATTTCGCCGCGGAGATGTGTAAAGACCCTACACAAACTATAAACTACCGCATATTCATTGTTAAGCTACCTACGTAAGATAAGCAATATTTTGACTACACGCTTCTCCTATACAAACACAGCAATGTTTTTCAAATGTGGCATTATCTGTAAAAGGGACCTTATTGTCGATGGCACTTACGTTGCGCGGCGTCGTAATCGTTGTCGTTAACAATGGCGTAAGCGCCATCGAACATAAGGTCGCTTTTCACAGATAAAGTCACAAATATTTTCAAAAACGCTCACGTTTGTATTCTAAATACTACCTTAACACGGTACTAATAAAGTACATTTTTAAGCGCTCAGCTTGTAAGCATTTTTGAAAACTGGTCCTTATACCAAGCCACAACAAAATGACTCTTATAACTCTGACGTCATATAATTTCGAAAATGGTCGACTATTGACAACAGTTTCTATTGGGTTTAGAAAACAATATGATTGTCGTAGAATTTATGTCGTCTATACGACAGAAAAAGGGTCATTTTGTTGTACACGGCCACACACCTCCGCTCAATAGAAGTCATCAAAATCAACAAAAGCTTATTTATAACAAGTTATTAGATAAATTATCACAAGTAGCGCAAACCAAGCCGTATACATGGAGTAAAGCATCACGCGCAGCGAGTACCACCGTATAGTTCAACACACTAAACTGACCGTTAGACTTGTGTGTGTGTGTTGTTGTTTGTGTTGTGTTGTTGGACAGTTGTGGGGTTGGGAGGTTGACATTCGTAGAGCATAACTGCCTTTTAGCGTTGGCTCAAGGTTGTAAACCTCAATAGCATCAGGCAGGTTACATATGTGGCTAGTGACTTGTTCACCATTACATGACTAAATTCGCTGTGATGGATAGAGGATCGTCTGGTGTAATTGGAAGCACGTCGGACCGGCAATCCCAAGGACGCGGGTTCAAATCCCGTGATGTTCGGCAATGACGTAAGGTCTACATATAGTAGTCAGTGAAGTGAGTTAAACTTTAGTGGCTCGCTGCATCACACGAGACCGCCAGTCTTCAATATTTCAATTTAAAACTATGTTACTATCAGTCACATTTCAGAGTAAATATTACTTTCAACGTATTCAAAAACACAAATACTCAAAATCATTAAAAACGAGTGACTTTTATCGTTATCCATAAACGTCGGTCACGTCTAAAATGACTTTGATAATAGTATATCCGTATCCGTAATTTTTGGGCATTTGTGTTACGTGTTGAGAGAGACAGAATTGATTGGGAACTTATCAAATTATTTTTCGTTGCTCTCGAGTGTATTATGTCTTTATACGCGTATAAAAGCGTTTCTTTGACCCATTTCTGCGTAGAAACATTTATATTTTATATAATTGTTAAAAGATAATGTTTTTTAAGTGTTTTTCAGTACACTAATGTTATTCCATACAGAAGGCAGCATTTGTGACATGTCCCAATAAGCTAGGCATATATTACACTAGGGGCCCACTTCTCGGGATAGTTTTAGACTAATAATGGAGTTGGCCGGTCGAAAGTCTTTACTTCCAATTCTTCCAAAAAGTCCAATAGTGTCAAATTCTTGTTTTTATTTTTATTTTTGGAATTTCCTGAGCTAGCCTTTAAGCCAAATCCCAGACAACAATACTAGTGACAGGTTTGTATCTGCTACAAGCTATGCTGGCGCCATCTGGCCAAACCATTGACAGTTGCCAACCCCATTTCGGAGTGCTGTCAAATCGTATGAGTTACCATGATAACACACTATAATAATATTAGTTTAATATAATAGGCTCTAGCACCTAAATTAGTGTATATTACGTCAAAAGAGTATCCAAAATGTTCTAGTCTTCTCCTCAGTCTTTCGCCGACTTGATATTTCCTTACCTACATTACATACAGGGTGTAACAAAAATACGGGTGATTTGGGGTAATATTGCGTACGGTCTCAGCTGGCCAACCATCCATAGAAAACCATTTTTTTTTCTAAGTTTTTCATAATTAGAAAGCGATACCAATTATGCGCTTAAAAGGATCATCAGCATTTTTGTTACACCCTGTAGACGTATGCAAAAGCATGTTAAGCAGACTCTCGATAATCCTACAAATACCTTACTACACTTTTACCTAAAACCACGAAAAGGCGCACGATTGAACCCTTCTTTTGGGATTGTATCTTACAAGATACATTTTTAAGTAAGTTTTCTTTTTTTTTATTACTTACTTCGCTCTATTGGGCCTAAACGAGCTTAGGCCACGATTTTTTTTTTCAAGAAAAGGATTATCAAAATTAAGATTAGTAACAATAATATAAAAAAGTTTGACGTGACTTTTTTCGTGGTTATTTCCTATTTGGCATCAGCTTATTCCAATGTCGAAGTCAATCATATGATGTCTTGAGTATTATAAGTTTTGAATTAAACATACAGACGCTATCTTAGTATTTTTGTATGAAGTGTATTTGTATATTAATGGCTGCATCGATAATATCGATGATTCTACCAACGTCAAGATCCCAAAGGAAGTAAACAAAGCAACGCGAATGCTACTAAAATATACATTATTAAATGTAGGTACCGGGCTAGCATCTGTATTCAAATTATATTATTAAATTATCAATAATTATATGAACAATATGATTGACTGCTACATTCCTTACTTCCATAAATTCGATTGTTCTAATTATCTAAGCTTTACTAATACGTTATTTACCCTTAACCTTTTGACCGCCGTCGTCTGACATATGAGACAAAGTGACAGCGTGAATGACACCTTCATAAATTATGACAGAGTTCAACATTGAAAGTTCAATTTTTGACGTATGGCGGTCAAAAGGTTAAACACTGATTTGTTGCCCATGGTGAGAACATCTAATATAGTGATGTTGGCGTCAAACAAAACCCAAAATATGAGGTATTAGCAGTGTTTAAGGGATTAAGTGAGCTGACATAGCAATACAGTATTATGCCACTACAATATTTGTCCTACGTCTCTGAAAATGTTACTCCACCAATTATCATTTATCTTATCAACCTAATTCAGCATTGAGCAAAGAAAACAAGTACCTCTCTCAATTATCGAAACAGCTTTTCAAACATCGCGAAAATAGGAACTAAGGAAGATTAAAAGCTAAGACTCGGGTAATTCGGTAAGATGAGAGAGCAGCTCCGATGGGGGAAAAGCATGTTTCAATTATTGAAAAGACTACAATGTAACAGGAGTTTATAGGAATGATTCAAGTTTTAACAGTTTTCTCTTTTGACTTGACCAATAATAATACTTTTCTTGGGAATGTATCTTACGAGATACACATTTTGTGGTGCCACTTTTGGCATTCATTTGTATGGCTTTGGATCGAGCAATCTAAAATACGTAAGCGATCCATTGCGATTACTTTTAATTTGTCAAGGAAAGCCATATTGGAACTTTATTTAGGTTATAACTTCATAACTATGGTTGGTGCTCAGGGCGATGGAAATGAGGTGCGTTCTGAATTAAATGCTTCGGTTTACTCATGAAGAACAAAAACTTACCACGTCACCGTCGCGCTGCAAATATGACCAGGTCTTTCCTTTTAAATATTTAAAATGACAATAGTCGTAGTTCAACTTATTGAAAAACACAGAGTAGCTGAAGTAAATATGGTACCTAAACTGACCATATGTTTGAATGTTATGTTATGTATCAATAATCCTCCTAAGGACCACGGTATATACATGATTGATTGAAATATAAACCATTTTCAATTGGAACAGAGTTTAAATTCTTTTGATTCAGACGTTTTTGGAACAAAATAATTTTAACTACTACTAACTACGACTAATAAGTTCAAGTTCCACTGGTAATTTTTCTCGTATGATGGGCTTTAGAACGATCGGTAGTTTTTCAATACTTCGATTGATCCTCCATATTATAAACGTCAAGATATCAGCTTATCAAGTGCGAGTGTGTGAGATGACCTTAAGCTCTTGTCATTTCCTTTGTAGCCCAAATGCCAAATTAGGTTACCTTATAATGCAATGTAAATTTAGCTAATAATACTAACTTTAAATCCCCATTCGTTCCTTAAAATTACTGAACACTTTTGATCATTGACCATTGTTTGATATGGGATTCCGCGGATTTACCTCAAAACATTTCTGAAAGCTCAGACATATATCTACCGAATTTTGACAAATGTCCTCCCTTTCTATTGATAGTAGTAACAAGCAAATTATGCACGCATATTAAGTCCAGTAAGATTTAAAAAATATTATTAATGAACAATGCATACATTTTTTAACTTCTTTGGATATATTATCAAATGTATTTAAATTCTAGTCTCTCCGTTTATTCACTATTTTAGCGTTAATTAACATTATATTACATTCGAAAATTTAAATCCAATCACACAAAGTGATGATAGCAAAGACGTACACCACTTTTTTTGAAGGATTAGAAAAATACCGCTCGAAATAGTCTATACTTTATTTATTGCAGCCATCTGAGGGAAATATTAAGAGTGAACAACACGCACTATTGAACTTTATCTCACATATCGCTGGTCCAATATTACAAGGTTAGAACCCTGTTAAATTTTCAGGGAACTTAAATTTAGACTTAGTGTCACTGTGAGAATGTTCAAATTTCAATTAGATAAGAGTAAAACATAGGACCCTGTAACTGGGCCAGCGATATCATATTGTGGCTAGAAATCAAAAGGCGATCGAAAGGCTAGAAATCACACGATTTTTCTAATCCTAAAAAAACTAGAGCTACAGATTTTCACGGATTTTAATTACTCTAATTTAAGTTTGGACCAGAATTAAGAATCCTTATATATTACGGTGAAGCTGCCTTAGTCTACGATTATTCATATTTTAAGCCAAATAGGCCGCGTTTACACTAACTCACATAGCTGCCGTCATACAAACGAAAGCACATTTTAGCGAGCAATAGTAGACCTAATACCATGATAAAGTCTACAATTGCTCAGCCAACGAGCCAGACTAAATACCAACACCGTTTGACTCTTCCAAATGAGATCACACTAATACTTCCACCTTGTTATATTAACAGTAAAAATGTTAAAAAATATCACGTACCTCAGCTAGCAATACTAGCTTTATTTAGCAATATTTTAACCCTGAATTTATAAACTTTACAAAATCTACCGTTTTATAGAATTAGGTTGACTATCTTGACAAAATGTTTCATCTATCCTAAACAAAAGTAGACAAAGGTCTAGAGATGGTTGAAATAGATTAACTGTTATTTTAGACATTTATTAAGTCTTCATCATTTTTAACTGGTTTTTTTTACCCAATATTAAAGCTGCATAGGATAATCCAAAGACTTACTCCAATATTGGTACATGAAAATTTTCTTGATAAATGTCTATCAGTCAACATGTCAAGAGAATAACAAGAAAATAACCGAATCAATTCAGTTTGTTCCATTTTTTCCGAATCCTTACAATAACCTAAAGTAGTACATAATTTTATTCAAGACAGTAATCTGTCAGATCCTGGCATACATTTTAAACCAATTTGTATGGCAAGAGCTGTCAGATTACTGTCTTAAATAAAATAAAAATATTTTAGAAATATTGTGGCCTGCGCTAATACTTAGAGCATGTTAATAGAGTAAATATTGCAAGTCTACATTCAGGGTTAGCATCAGTCTTCAAGCGAGATTCGTGCTCGGCGACATAGCGATATAATGGTGCTCTATGGGCGCGGGCGGACAGATCGGCGACATCGGCATGTAGTCGCTCTCGCCCATCTGAGTTTCTAAACAAATCTTGTTTATATGTTCACTGCGCAATATCAAGTCGACTATCTCTTGTGGCAATGCGAGCGAAGAAATGGAGTCATCGTTGAAATCTAACGAAAGGTCAGCATCGAAATCGTCAAATTCATCATTCCCTTCGAGGCATTCGACTGATTTTGAGCAGCGAGCGGTTGTAACATGTTCCGTCTCATCTAAGAACTCACAGCTTTTGGTCTCACCGACTTTGGACAGGCTGCCCGGAGCGATCTTCAAGTTTTTCATCTTCCGGCTGACTTTGAAGTTCTTGAAGATGTCCCGGGTGGGGGTGAAGTCGAACTTCTTCTTCTTGGTTTCGACGTCTTTGTTCTCTTTGGCCGTTTCTGATTTCGGGGACATTATGCGCGAGTCACTCTTCAGCCGTTTTCGGAACACGCTGAAAGCCTGAAATTAAATACATAACAACAATTAAACATTGCACAGTTAGGTACCGTAGCCAAGTAAGCGAGATGTATAAAATTATTTTCTCACGGTTATATTTTTAAGACAACAAAAGCACGTACATGACGTACAGTAGCTATCAAATATATCGGAGGCCAGGGTACTCAAAAATATCGTAACATGCACTTGTTCAGATATTTATGACCACCTTGGCCGCTCCGATATATCTGATGGCGATTGTACAGGCTACTATCGACACCTCACCCGCCTATCTATTGTTCATACAAGAATCCAAGATTCGTCCAGTTTCATAATACTGACCTGCCGGGTGCTTTTGGGTAGGGTCTTGGTCTTGGAGTCGGTGGAGGAAGTGGAGCTGACGCTGTAGCAGCGAGGCAGCGAGCCCAGCGAGCTGTGGCGAGTCACCGCGTCCCCGGTGTTCATGCGGGAGTTCCACGACTCGCCCAGTTTCATTGTACTGTAAAAAGTACATCAAATCACCATGTGTGATATTGTGTTAGCAGTTAGAGGAACTAAAACAACACACTCGCCCTACGAGTGGCCGTGTCTTAGGGGGCCGCCTGACGATATCGGCCTGTTGGTTAGAACAAAAACTTGACAGCTCCGAACAACTGACAGACCAATATCGTCAGGCCGACTGATAGTGGGTGGGCCCCATTACATGTGCGATTGGTAGCGAACACATTTGCGAAGTGATCCAATGCGGTGAGTGGGGTGACACACGAAATTAATGCGAAGCGGCAGTGTACGTGTGTTTGAATCGCCTCGCAAAACGACATTCAGACCGTGTCCAGCGTGGGCGAATGGAAGCGCGTTCGCTTCGTTTCGCGTTTGTGTGTAGTTTGGTCACGAAGGACACTTCACTCGCTGACGACTGCTTGTTTCTTTCGCGTACGGTTCGAATTCGCTCACGTAGGACATAGTATTATACAATCGACGCTTCCTCGTACTTTCGCGAAAATATCAAACCAACTGATCGCGTCCGCTTCGCTTCGCGTCGCGCCGCTTCGAGTAAGCCTGTAGTGTAGTCACGTAGGACACTACAATCGCTATCGACAGCTTGTTTCTTTCGCGTCACGCCGCGCTGCTTTGCGTTCGCCTTGAATTCGCTCACCTAAGACACGGCGTAAGTGGCGTAACTGTCATACAACTGACCCGAACGGCAACCTCCAGCCTCAACACACGGTCAGTCGCACTAGTCTCACACAAGTGAATGTACATAATACTGACCCGAACGGCAACCTCGGCGGCAGTGGCGGCGGCGGACAGCGCTTGCCGGTGCGCCGCATGGTCGCGTACACGCACTCCGCCACCGACTCGTACGTCGGCTCCTCCAGCCTCAGCACACTCTCCAACTTGTCACCACACTTGTCACTACACTTGTTGGTACACTTGTCACTAGTCCCGTTTGGCTGCGTCGGTCCGTCGACGTCGTCGCGCGACATTTTGGTGTACAGCTGTTCGGGCAGGTCGGGGATTTCCTCGTAGATGCCCGACGCTATGGATAGGAGGGAACGGCGGTCGGACATGCTGTGAATAATGTAAGTCAGGTTTGTACAAATTTTCAGGCAGCATCGTGGCACATTTCGGAAGAAAGGCTCTGAGAGGTCCCTATGGTAAATCACTCTCTAGAGTTGGAACATTCTAGACTCTGAGAGGTCCCTATGGTAGTACACCCAGAGTTCACCAACATCCTCTAGACTAAGCCTGCTGCAGGCCATATGGCCGCTGAGACAAAGATCTATAGGTAGTGGTTCATATTCCCTCTAGCGCAGTTTCCAAAGGTCATGTTGCGAATCCTAAAAAGCCTAAGTTTCATTTTTTAGGGTGCTCTTTTAGTTTTGCTATAAAAAAGTGACCGCATACCTGTCGTCCTTGGCGTCGGCTACCAGTCTGGACACGCGGCGCGGCGCCGGCGACGGCAGGTGCCCCGCGCCCGCGCACCGGGACAGCTGCGACTGTGTGGGCGCCTCCTGCTAACAGGATTTACTATTACGCTAATATATCATGCATGGCACAGTGGGCAACGCATTCACCAGAGCTATACTCAGGAAGTATGAAAATGTCTTCGCATATAAATATTGATGCAGTGACTCGTTTTCATACAAACAACGATTGATAATGTACCTTCAACATGACGAGGTCGGTGTCGTCGAGCGCCACCTCCGGTGGCCCGCTGGTCGACCAGCTACTGCGCCGTGCGTCACCTGTGGACATCCACATTTTTCATTACTATTTACGATTACGGCAAATGGAACAAAAATTAACTTAAGTAAGAGAAGCGTCTGTCTTCTACTGGATAGGTAGACCTGACCACATTCAGAAAATTGTGAGTTAGTTATAGAAAAGAGTTATGGAAGCACATTGGTAGACCACTCACCTAGTTCACCGTCGGCAGAGACGCGCAGGTCGCCCTCGCTCCTGCTCAGCCGTTTGTTCTTCGTCCGACCCTCCGCGTCTCTAGTGAGCGCGGCTGCTATGTCGGCAGCCAATGGGCTGGACAGCGTCAAGGTACCACCATTGTGGAAACCACTGGAATACATTTAAAAAGTTAAGTGTTAGACAAATGTACGGAGGGCTACCGAGAAAAGAGATTCATTAGATCGCGATTATCTGCATTTCTATTGCTCTTGTAGTATTACGCAAGCAATAGAGGCGCAGATCTATATCCGATATATGTTGCAGTTAGGGTTGCCACCCGTACTATAATATATAGTATCGTACTATATTTTGGCTTGGTGTACTGTTGAAAATATGCAAAAAAGACGAAAATACTATATTTTTGGAACATTTCATGAGGTAACAACAAGGTGTACTATATTTTTTGATGTAGGTTTGGAATATACTATATTTCTCTCAAAAAAAGGTGGCAACCCTAGTTGCAGTCCAGGTTCTAAACATGCTCTGCCCAGGCTTAACTAAAGAAAATCTAACGACACCGTACATGGCGGGAAGAAGTTGACAAGTCGCGGCGAAAAGTTGAAAAAATTTGAACTTTTAAATAAAATCATAAGGTTCAAATTTCTTCAATTTTGTATCTCGAGTTATCAACTTCTTCCCGCCTTGTACCGTATTATACCTAAATATATACGTGATTTCATACGCGAGAGGAAAACCGGTCATAAATGGGACTAGGCACACATTCCATACATTATTTGTTATAAATAGGATGGTGCCTCACAAGTACACAACTATGATAAATGTGCCGGAAATTAGATATAAGTACAGTCGCCGTCAAATATATCGGAGCGGCTAGGTTACTTGCACTTTATCGCCTTGTCAATAGAGGCGTTGTTCAGATATTTATGACCACCTTGGCCGCTCCGATATATCTGATGGCGACTGTACAAGGGAATAAAATGACAAGCATGCGATTATTATGAAATTGTTACAATAATCTAGTTGATAAAAGCCAGTAATCTCTCCGCCCAAAAGTATACATTTTTGACATATTGTAGTAAACTTGATTGATACATAAGCATTTTATTAATTACGTCATGTTAGGTCACTCAATATATAATTTATTATATAGACAGAAATGCATGCTTTAGCTAGATTAAAATGAATGTGAATGAACGATGATAATGGTGAATAAAAAAGTAAGAGGTGATAATATTATGTATCAAATTAGCAAATCGTTTTACGTAACATTTTACATTACGTGCCATATTATTGGCCCAAACACTCGGCTTATTTAAAGTAAATATAAATACTAATTAATATGATCAAATATTTACCAAAACCACATTTTAAAAGACATCGCACGTGTTTGAAGACAAGAGTCTAGGTCGAAGTCGAATGCACAACTGAAGGAAAATATTTTTATAGAATTCCCCGAAGTCAGTTGTTTACCCCATAGGTACTAGGAAACAAAATTATATAGGAAACTGACTCTATTTTACCAAGTGCCCCTGTTGCCCCCCCATCCCTGTATCCACGCCTGCACCAAGGGCCCAATTTTTATGATAGATTTTAGTTTTATTTCGTTTTAGTATTTAGTTAAGTCTAATTTATAATTATTTTTCGTTATGACTACCTTCAACCATCTACATGTGCAATGCAAAACCAAACCTAAAGGCCGAACCACACCAGCTGCGTAACACAGCACTGCTCCAGCTCAGGACAACGACACACTAGTTCTCACGTAATTCGTTAATTTCCTATGGATAAATTATAAATTTATAGCATTTCTCTCTATGATGCGCTGGTAGCCTTGCTATAAGACGTCAGACTTTCAATACGGAGGTTCAAACCCCAGCTCGCACCAGTGAGTTTTTCGGAACTTACGTACGGAAATCATTTTATATTTACCAGTCGCTTTTCGGAAGCTTCTTTCTGAAGGAAAACATCGTAAGATAACCGGACCTAATCCAAAAAGGCCTAGTTTCCCCTCTGGGTTGGAAGGTCGCTTTCGTAAAAACTAGTGTCTACGCCAATTCATGGGATTAGGTTGTCAAGCGGGCCCCAAGCCGGGACAAACGCTAGGAAGAAGAAGACTTTATAGCATTTTTCCTAATTTTTCTTACTCGAAATACGATACCAATTATGCATGTCAACGGATCACTAGTATTGTTGTCACACCTGTATATAAAGTCTACTCATAGAAACATCAGTAACATATATCGTTATTGACGTTTCACAAAGAATAGGTGATTTGACTCGTTAGGAAAGTAGCCAATTTAAATTAGTGTAACCAGTGTATCTAAGCGAGCCGAGACCATGCTACATTAAACAATCCGGTGCTCTGCACAAGGAAAACCACAAACCTATTCACTTCGATCACACACATCCTATCCTTATCAACTGTCATGCGCGTCGCGTGCACGTGTCTCCACGGCACCAGGGTGGGGGTGGCCATGGCGTGCGAGCGCGCGATCAGGACGCCGTCGGCGGTCGCGGTGACCAGGCCGTCCCCGCAGAGGGACAGTTTGCGGGACAGTTCCGTGGGCGTGATGGTCACTGAGTATGAGTCGCGGAGCTCGGAGCCTGGAATGGTGAGATGAATGATGGGTTGAGGGCAGTTTTGATGGTGGATTAAAAAAAATGAGCAGGTAGATATTGTTGTGTCTGGCTTTGGATAGTAGTTCGGTTTTCTATATAATATTATTGATAGTTTCTCAGAAAATAGCCGTTTTTAGAAATTGAGTTATTTTCTGGGAATTTTATAGTCAAGCTCTTTCCATCCCTAAAGAAAAAATAATACAATCATTTGCGTTATTGCAATACAAAATATATACCTTCTTGGCTATATTCACTAACCATGTGGTCAACTTTTTTGTGGTAGTTTTAAGCCCATTTATAAGTACGAAAGAAAAGTGGATGAATTGTATGCCAAACACAAAAAGCTAGCTCTACAAAAGTTTAAATTATCTATTGAAAACTGCCCTCAAACATGAACGTTCCTAAAGCCAAATGAAATGATTCACAATGTTAAATGATTGCCTTAATGACTGGAATGCATATGTCAACTACAAACACAGTTAACGACAACTATGAGTCAGAGTTCATTAAGAGTAAACTGGACACCTGTCTTATTCAATTTAAGGAGTTAGTTCGGAAAGAGAAGTGTCTTAGTTTATATGGGAGCTCATAGATACTACGACACTTCTCTTTCCGAACAGACTCTATGCTAAGACATGTAAAGTAGTGCAAAAAATTGCAGTCACAAATTAGCTAATTATATGGCGTAATACATATGGCCATACTAAGGTTTGACAATTTGCCACACAACATATGTAGCTATGTTTGTCAAATATGACATGCAGCTACTATTTTCTTAGGCAATACATACTACCTTACCTGTTTTAGAATTACTAAATACTGAGAAAGGCTCCAGAATTTGTTCTGGACTCCACCTAGCAGCTACTAGTTTACTACTAGTACGCTATCTGTTACTAGGTGGAGTAGCAGTGCAAGTGACCTTTCTTCTTACAAATTCGGTATCTTTAGGTGGGTTTCGGACAGAGGGTGCAATCAACTTGAGCTTCAAAAAGTTCTTAGGCTGTGATTGTCTATATCTCTATAGTCTCTGCTATTATGTAATATTTGTGCAGACTTTTTTCATCACTCATGCATCTATTATACATAGAACATAGAGGGAATAATTATTATGAACTTTAAGCAATCATTGCACTAATTGATTCAATCTAAATTCTAAATTATAATTAACAATATTTTTTAACCATTTTCGTAATTTTACTCAACACATAAGCAAAGTTAATCAATGTGTTATCTAACATTCCAAGTAATATGCATGTTGCAATAACCCGGTGCACTAGTTCAAAGCAACAAAAACTGTTTACATAAACATGTGCCGCAAATGCTAAATGGATATGAACACAGCACAGTCAGCAAAAAGTAATATGTGTATTTAGCTCAAAGCAAGCATTAACTAGAGCCCGCACATGTGTACCCCAGTAAAGGATAGATATAATATAGATGCCCATAATCACTTCTACAGCACAAAACAGAACAATTTACCATTGTTTTCCTTAGCCGACACAAGTTTCTAGGAAAAATAACAGCTTTTCTCGTAGTATTCACAGGCATTCTTGAAGAAATCGTGAATTATATCTGTTTGTTACCCTCCTCTGCTAGAAGTAACGTGTGGAGGGTAATAGGAAATATGACAAGGACCAATGATAATAGCACCTCTCTGCCATACGTATTGAAAGTGTAGATGTAGTCATCAATCTGCATCCTCTATGACACTCTTTATATTTACTAACACCATAATAAAGCCACTAGATGGCGGTGTTACAAGGCGAAACTAGTTAACAACTGTTCATCACAAGTTTTACTTGTACGAAATGAGACCACTTATTGACTGCCGGGTGACGTAGAGATTGGTTTCACATTGTCACACAGTTTTTATAGGACCGTTTTTTTAATGCCGGGGCCACTACTTGAGAAAATTTAGGGACACTTGTCAGGCCATTCCTCGATTCGGACAAGCCACGCCCATCCGTAAGAGACACATTTATAGCTCCCGTGCACGAAAGAAAGAGATGCAGCGGTCCTAAGGATCAGACTTTTTGACCAAACTATAAAGTTTTGTCTAATTTTGCTTCTGTGACATTTTAGATAAACCAAAATACACTACAATACGTATTGAAAGTGTAAAAGCGGTATTACACATTGCAACCTGCAGGGCCCAATCTGTTGTGTACCCTGCCTCTTCCTTCCCCTCCTTCAGCTCCCCACGGGCCCTACCTTCAATTACACCTTCCAACCTGACAGATTGGGCCCTGCAGGTTGCAATGTGTAATACCGCTTTAATACCTTTTACCCTCTCTATGGTATATAGCCATTGGCACATCAATAAATCAGGTTATTACAAAATTCAATGCAAAGTTAAGATTTCGATTCGAAAGTGCTTGTTGCTATGCCTACTTGAATAAAGACAATATTGACTTTGACTTTAATTTCATGAAAATGGTGCCATTTCCAAGACATGCATTCACTCACACATTGAACGGCAGACATATGTGTAGAGAAATTCCTAAATTAACTCAAGCACTGTGTGTGACTAGCTGCCTTAAGGTTAAGGCAGTAGGTCTGGTTAGCTTTCTAATACTATTGAGATTATTACAGTTTCTCCATTTTATAGGATCCATTCTGTCGGAAAGGATGCATTTTGCAAGGTAACTAATCGTTTTTCTATATCTTATGTCAGAATACAATAACCTACAATTTTTTCTCAATTAATTACAATGTAAAAAATTAACTTTACTTTGCGATCTCACAATAGCTTAAACTTTAGCCCAAAAATGTATGATGAATCACCACATAGGCGCTTAACTTGCGTCACTCTAGGACTGAAGTCCATGCATTAAACATTTGTATGGTAATGTTTTTAATGCATGGAATTAGCATACAATCTACTGACGTTGGTAGCTTTTAGGGCCATGCACATTCCATGGAGTACTTGGTAATCTATTTTGCTGTTTAAAATCACACATTTATAAAATGAAAGGTCCATTGTCCGTCACTGCTGAACATATGTCCACTGCTGAACATAGGCCTCCCCTTTAAAGGAGGGGGGGGGTTTGCCATACGCGCCACGCTTGGCAGGCGGGTTAGCGCGCAGTACTTTTTTTGTTTATTGTTGTTTAGGCTTTCGGAAGATGTTGCTGCCCATCTCCCGGTATATTCCCTTAGCAGACTCCTACTGCAACCATGGGACGATATGGTTGGGAACAATTCTAAGGCCGCGGGCACCCCACGGCAACTTCAGTATGTACCTGCAATACACTTGACAACTCGAAGTGAACTTTGACCCGTATAAAAATAAACATAATGGTAGAGTACTCACTCAGAAATTGTTTGCCGTCCAAGAGTGCTCTGATCTTATCCATCCAGAGCTGAGCATCTGACAAGGTTTGTGCCGCGAGCTGAATGCGAGGTTTGTGCGGCTCCAGCACAGAAAACACGGCAAAGGCGAACGGGCGACTGCGGGACTTCACCCGTCGTACCACGCTGTCTGGAGGCAACTCCACCGCCCCGGCCGAAGCCCCTGCCTCGCTGCAGTACACTGCCAGCGACCCGCCACCCGCACAGGTCGGACTCGGCCTCAATATGCACCATTGTCTCTTCCACGTCTAAAAAATTATACACAAATCATCACAAACACGATGTCACATGAAAACATTGGTTTTCATCACATGCGACGTGACTAAACTTACCTTAAAAGGATTTAAGCCGAGATTCGACTTAATATCTAAGAAGCCCGACATTATCTTATACCATTTAAAATTTATAAAAACGAAACGAGGTACCCGATTCTCACACACACTGTTGTTTACACAAAATCATAAACAAAATATTTATTTTGTCTGCAATGTACCAGAGACAATATAACAATGTTTTAAGGCCTCTACAAACGTACGCGACTAGTCACCTGCGATTTTTAATCCATTGCGGTTTCTGATCCATCGATTGGTTTCGTACTTAGAGCTTTAAACCAAGCGGAGTAGCCATTGAGGCGTTCCCCTCTGCCGAATGAGTTTGAATGGGGTTGGCCGGTGGAAAGTATTTACAGATGGCGCCAGCATAGCTGGGTCCCTGTCAGTCGTACAAAAGTGTCAAAATCACGTTTTTTTTTAAATTTTTTTTGACCTGGATGGGCTAGCCTTTAAGCCAAATCCCATACAACAATACTAGTGAAAGGGACCTAGCTATGCTGGCGCCATCTGGCCAAACCGTTGACAGTTGCCAACCCCATTGTATGTATATAAATTAAACGTCAGTCCATACAATGAGTATGACCACTGGTCATACTCATTCGGCAGAGGGGAACGCCTGTCAATGGCTACTCCCCTTGGTTTAAAGCTCTAAGGTCAGCGATTTCGAGATCTTGCCGTCCATAAAGCGGTATATGCTCTATGACCATCAAGACCTCCAGTTTCGTAAAGGCGTCCAATGACCATCAAGACCTCCAGTTTCGTAGGCAGTTACTCAAGGTATACTGATTAGTATTCTTTGCTGATTTCACTACTTATGGCTTTTCTCAAAAATTGCCTTTAGGTGTCGCGCGGAAGTAGGTATGTACGGTCGACGTCAAAAATATGTTTACACTTTTGCACCTTACTCCTTTGTAATAAGATCCAAAAGTGTAAACATATTTTTGACGTCGACTGTACCTATGTCATGAGAATATATCATGAATAATCATGACTATCATTATTTATCTACGTAAGCAGAGTCAGAGGGTCAATGTTGTTATGCCGCCTGTACACTCACAAATAGAGATGCACCGAATATCCGGTTACTATCCGGTATCCGGCCTATCCGGCCCTTATTTTAGTATCCGGCCGGATACCGGATATCTTCGTACTATCCGGCCGGATACCGGATGTAGTCAGAGTCGCCCACTAGACATACAAAAAAATTTTTTTACACAAAAATACGCGAGCGCGTGTGTACTTTTGAAAGAAGTTACTCCGTACTGACATAATAAAATTCGTTTTGTTGCCTAGAATTCTTAGGAATGTATCCGCGCGAACGTTCACTACGACACAGGTCGAAACCCGCACGACGCGCACCCGCGAAACTCAAATTGTAGGTATAGTACCGCCGGCCGAATATTCGGCGGCCGGATACCGAATATTCGGCGGAGGGTCAGGCCGAATATCCGGTATCCGGTATCCGGCCAAACCACTATCCGTTGCATCTCTACTCACAAAGCAGTATAAGTAATTCGCTAACCCACGATTTCTCCCTGAAACCCATAGAAGTAAATTAAGTAAGAAATATTTAGACCTGTGTAGGAATTGTAAGTTATTTTGAGCTAGCCGGTGGGGCACAGTTATAAAAGGAATCTTGTGTACTTTATTAAATATACCATTTGTTATTATTCAACTTTCTTTGTTTCCTTTCTAGTACCCCTTCCAAAATACTTGTATCAGTGGCCACTGATACACTGATACCCTTGTATCAGTGGCCTCTCGCCCGAGACACTCGCAGAGTGCTCTCGCGCGAGAATTAATGTACAGGCGGCATTAGATTCTTACATGGCCTACCTACACCACGTAAATATTCATTTAATATTTCTTCCCCCACCACTACATTATTATAACCTTTGATGATGTTTAAATAGTCTGCAATTAGTACTGCCATCCGTCCGGGTTTCCCCGGATTTGTCCTAGTTTGGAGGCCGTCCGGGATGCGTCCGGGGGGGTTATCGGGGTTCGGCGAATTTAGAGATGGCAGCCCTATCTGCAATAGACTCAAAGGCCGTTGATGATGATGATGATGATGATCATCTTCTAATCTTTCAATTCCAATAGGCACCCACGACGCTCGAGTAGGTAATTGCGAATTTAGCACCATGGGCTCGATCCCCTCCTATACTAATTAGTTAATTACTATAAGAAGAGTTAATAAGTAAAGTAGGTATATAGACCGTTTATTTAAGAATTGTCATAATGCGCTTTTTTAGGGTTCCGTAGTTATATCCGTGGTTGGGTAGTACACTAAGATGCAATTAAAATTGCACGAAAAATTTATTAACTTAATTCATGATTGCCAATGAAATGTTGAATCTTGCTGTAGGTACTTTATACATCTTAAATGGAGATGATTAGTTAGATTAGAAAATGATACACCAGAGATTGTTCATCGTTAGATTTTAAGTCAACAGATGGCGCTATCCAAAATTTTGTCTATCTATGTAGCACGTAGTCGACAAGTAAATTTTTTTTTCTATTTTTTTAGGCTAAAAACACACAGCGGAATAGAGGCAGTATTGTATGGAGGTCTATGACTAAGCTCCATACATTACTGCTGTGCATTAGCTGCGCTGCCAAATATTACACCAGAGAAGGTGGCACAACAGAAAACCGTCGTGTCACCAAAATAATAGTTTTAATTTATAATGTAATATGTATGCTAGTCTATAAGGTTTTTATCTATGGGCCACTAGTTGCCTGAAAATAAACGTTTTTCATTTCATTTCATTTTCATTACTGCCTCCATTCCGCTAGGTGTGATTTTAGCCTTAGACAGTGTAACATTTTATATAAGTAACTTGAGCTAGGTAAGTCCTTATTGTAAGTTAGTTGTCCAAGGTTATAAGTATTAACAATAAGTGGGATCAAAAGATCAAGGAAGAGAACGTCAATTTATTTAGGGTTCCGTTTCTCTAAGCAAACGCCTACAAGTACTTATTGGGTGCTACGACATCAGTATTAAAGCGGTATTACACATTGCAACCTGCAGGGCCCAATCTGTCAGGTTGGAAGGTGTAATTGAAGGTAGGGCCCGTAGGGAGCTGAAGGAGGGGTAAAAGCGGTATTACACATTGCAACCTGCAGGGCCCAATCTGTTGTGTACCCTGCCTCTTCCTAACCCTCCTTCAGCTCCCTACGGGCCCTACCTTCAATTACACCTTCCAACCTGACAGATTGGGCCCTGCAGGTTGCAATGTGTAATACCACTTTAAGGAAGAGGCAGGGTACACAACAGATTGGGCCCTGCAGGTTGCAATGTGTAATACCGCTTTTATGTATAAAAAACCGTATACCTCGCACAAATCCCAGTAGCATCCCCACTTCTTCCGCCAGTATCAACCCCTTTATCACCCCCGTCTCTAATAATACCTACTACCTATTTCCTTAGGCTGGCTCTACATGATGGGCCATCATAGGGACGCAGCTATACGACGGAACGAGATGGCAATATCGTTAGCTCTCTCTAACGCATAGCTACGTCCCTATGATGGCCCATCATGTAGAGGCGCCATTAAACATCAGTTTCTTACACGCTATATATCAGCACTTAGGTACTTACTCCATCAAATGATCAAAAACGTAAATATGAAAAATGTCTAGTTCGCAGTGAGGGTGGGTCAAAAAATTTCTTAGGCAAGCCGGTGCTGAATTTGGCTTAAAATTTCTTAATGACTTGTAGGAAAACTGCTCAGGCGCCTGAAACTTAGGCAAGCCGACAGGAAGCGTGTTCTATGGACGCGCCGCCACTGCTAGTTCGTAAATAGTTTCGCCAATTAAAGAATTGAAATGTAAGAATCCTTTCACAACTCTTTAGATATTGTTATAGCTATATAACATATTCTTCAATTTCTTAAATTTATCTAGCTTTTACCTACTCACATTTACCCTTTTCACTTGTTCCAGTTGCCCTTTTTAGCCTTTTTACGACTTTTCTCCCTTTCTCCATTGGTATTCAGAATTTGGAGATTTAAGATATCTTACAAGATTTTTGAAAAAAAAAAGTGGCTTAAAATACTCTGCTGTAGTTACGTGTGTGTTTTGGCTTTTGGTTAGAACGAGTGCCTATTACCTAGGCCTTAGATTAGTATTTAGTGTGTCTGTAGATTACTAAAATTACCGGATGAACCCTCACGGAAAAATTGGATTCAAAATTGATCACTCGTGCTAAACATTTTCAGAAAACTACTTTTCTATTTAAATATCGATCTTACGGACTGAGCAAAAAGGTAAAAATTTTATTTACATTTTTTGCCGTTATGTCCTCATGAAATAATTTTACATAAGCATAGGTAATTAGCTGAGGTACCAACAACATTGTTTCTTTCCTATTATAACCAGTTGGTGTTGGTGCGACTATCGAACGTCTTTAAAATCTCTCTCACTTTATAAAGTAGTATTCCGAGTGTTCGTCACTTTGCCAATAGATGTCATATTTAACTTAAGTCATTCATTAGCAGGGTATCGACTATTGGGTATTAACGTCTCAAGCATTAGGACGACGTATAATTTAAAAAATAAATAATTAAGGTTGGAATAAATCTGAGCGGCGTCCGAGCCCAGGTTCCACCGAAAGTTTTTAGAAACTTGTATTAATTTGTGATAACTGATAAGGATAAAATGAAGTTGCTGGTGTTGTTGTTTCTGGTTCACCAATCGTCGGCTGTCATTCATCATTTAAATTGTAAGTTTTCTGAGGTAGCACAATACCTATTAACACGGTTGGGTTTTGCCTGTGCCCCAAATGATACTGGACCGTAAGCCGGCATATTTTATGACAAACCGCGTCCCAGGTGATAACTTGTGTATTGGTAATAAAAGAGCGATGTACATAGAGCCTCGTGCAGATTAGCTTAGCTGTTGATGATTTGAGGAGAAAAATGAGAAAATATAATCGCGTTCTCATTGAAAATTTGTCAGGTGATATGATATATGATAATTTATTTATTATACTAAGCTCTTCATAAACATACCATGTTGTCAGCAGCTATATCGAGGTGGAAATACCATCAGCTGGGGGGCAATTTTTGACTTTCGGGCGCCCGAATTCAAAAAGTTTAAGCTCGAAAATAATCGCACACAAAAGCTTACCGCCAGTTTTTTGGCATGAAATTAATATTTTGAATACTCATGAATTTAAATTCCTATCGCTGTTATTTTTAAAACATAATTTTATTGTTTTATTCCCGAGTTGTAAATGCCACTTTCGAGTACTCGAATCTCAAAAATCACCCCCCAGAGGCTCTTAAGACAGCATTTTCACGTAACCAGCTGATGGTGGTTTTTTCACCTCAATGCAATTTGCCAAAATTTAAAAATCTTAGTTTAAATAAATATTTAATGGCGTATATTTTCCTAGGCTTCAAAAAAGGAGAATAGAGGTTTGGGGGAATACCCGTAAATATTTTCGAAACAGTAAGAGCGTTATCACACTTTTTTGTATGGGAGCGAGCACGCCGCGACTTCGCCGCGTACGAGTTTTGTATAGAAATCGCTTTCAAATCGCTCAAGTGTGATAAGGCCCCAAGTTTGTAGGAAAGTTCGTTTTACCATCTATAAAAAAATAAAATTTCAGTCACGGAATACAGTAAAATGCCAGAGCTTTACCATATGGACGAAAACTACGACACGTGCCTGCTGGAGCCCGGCGGGACCTACTGCTTCCTGGACGCCCACCTCTACTCCAGCGGCCACTCAGACCTCATGCAGATGATACAAGTAGGTCATTTATAGTGTTCCGGAATGATCAGAGGGTTCACATGCGCGTTGCCTACCCTTTAATAACCCTATACACTCCTTTTTGATTATGCTAGTTTCGTTTAGTTATTTTTATATTTGCATTCAAGGTTTTCCTAATACAAAAGCTTAGAATTAAAAAATCTACTAAAACGGCTATTAGACATTGCAACCTGCAGGGCCCAATCTGTTGTGTACCCTGCCTCTCCCTGGCCCTCCTTCAGCTCCCTACGGGCCCTACCTTTAATTACACCTTCCAACCTGACAGATTGGGCCCTGCAGGTTGCAATGTCTAATACCGCTTTAAAGAATAAACTATAAATAAAAAATTTGTTGCCCTTTAAAAGTTTTTCCCATATATTTGTAGCAGTTTAATCAGGTGGATGGTAAGCTGGATCTGGATGACATAACCACCCTATACCTATATAGACGTGTCTTTTTTGCCGATGGCACATGGCGAGCGGACTTAGCGTAAACGGACTCTATGATATTGATACATAAATTACATAATATTAGCCATTTTTCTAAACTTGGTAACTTAATGATGTATTTTTAAAACCCTACAGGAATACTCGGATAACACAATAAAACATTACAACCACACGGTAATACACAGGGCTCTGTGCGTCCGGACGACTTGCAAGGAGTTCGTTAAGAACAGGAGTCTAGACGATGATGCCGAGCTGAGGTCCATTCTCCAGGAATGCGTTGATGATTCCATGTGGAAGGGGTACAAGATAAACGCCAGGTAATTGCCATGACAAATCGTTGGACAAAATAATTTTGCTAACTTGTTGTTGACAATAGTTAGTAACTCTTTTAATAATAGCTTCCGGAATATTCTCAATCTAAGATATTATTATATTATGTTGAAAATATTTCCTCGTGACAAGCATTTATTTCCTTTAACGAAAATAGATTAAACGTTTAAATATAACGAAGCGAATATATTCTTACAGATTTTCTAGTTTTCTTATTTTACCTAAGATAATACTTGTTTGATTAAAGTACAATCTCTCTTATTTACTCAATATACTCTTGAAACAATACATTTTTGTATTTCTAATTTAAGAAAACGTGGTTTTATTAAGCGAAGAATCATATTTTTGGTAAAGGAAATAAATACTTGTCACGAGGAAATATTTTCAAGAAAATAATAATGTCTTGGATTGAGAATATCCCGGAAGCTTTTTTTCCGTGTGCGTTTATAATCTCCGACTACTGTTTTCCAGTAGGTACAGATGTCAAGGTTACGTTAAACAATGTGCATAATTATTTAAAATACCTAGTGCTATTTTTGCTTATACCTATACATAGATACTATAGATAGATAGATAAGTAGATACTAGTTTGCTTTCAGCGATAGGCAAACATTACTTTACTAGTAAAAAAAATGCAGGTGTACCTATGTTTGTACAATCGACGTCAAAGATAAGTTTACAGTTTACACTTGCACCTTGTTACAAAGGAGTGAAGTGTAAAAGTGTAAACATGTCTTTGATGTTGACTGTACCTTGATTGCTAATGTGTACTACGTACTTTACGATCTTCACGTAGGCTTTATAGGTCAATAATAAATGAAATACCCGTACGTTATAATTACCTACTAATAACACTAGTAGTTCTGTGAATCGTAGACTTCGGAGCATTCCCCCCCATTTTCCCTCTTTCACCCTCCCTCGAAACTTTTTTTTTACAACAACCTCTGAGGAAGTGTGGGCTTGACCTTTTACCCGAAATGATTGAAATCCGTCCATAAATAACGCGACAGCAAACTTCCCCCCTTCTCCCCCTCATTTTATCCACAATCAAAAAAATGGCTCGACTATTTTTGGCAAATGAATCAAGGAACGTACATGCCAAGTTTCATCGAAATCGGATGAAAAATGCGACCTCTAAACTAAAAACCATAATTAGGTGGACTAAATTGACAGGAGGGTTCATACATCTGACAGTTGTTTGACAAGTTTTCTATGAAATCTCCTGTCAATTTAGTTCACCTAATTATGGTTTTTAGTGTAGACCGGCACTGACCAACCAACCAACCAACCAACCAATACACACACATCAATCTGCCAAATCGTCGTACCAGTGAAAACGGAGACGTTCGTCGCCTCGCTACGCTCGGCTTCTCAGTCAATAAAAAAATCTATTCGGCCTATTCTAATTCAAATGAATGCCGTTTGGTATCAAAAAATCCGTTGCAGATTTTAATGGCATTACTGAGATCAGTTAAAATTGCTACGCAGACTTACTACATTTGATTTAAGATGTAGCTAACTCGCCATAGATTTGGAAGACAAATAACATAAGAAAAAAAAATCGATACCTACCGTGGAAAGGAACCAATATTCTGAGGACATTATTTTCAGGTTAACCAACGTATTGTACTGCAAGAAACACGGGGAAAAGAGGAGTTTCAGTACTGGAGATTATACAATGGCGGGAGTTTATTTGGTCCTTATAATACTGAACGCAGTCGGGACTTCTTACGACTTCATTAATGGTGATGCAGCAGGTTAGTAAAGTACCTAACTACGCGGCGATTAAGAAAATTGAAACCTTTTTTGATACCGTAAAACTACACAACTATAGTCCAAAAACTCCCAACTATGGTCCAAAATTGACTCAAATATCTACGATTAGGTGTTACTTTTATTTAAATGATGCGTTTAATTTTCAAAATATATGCTTTTTTAACAAAACTAAAAAGAAGATTGGGATTCTTGTGTAGATAATTACGTATTGAAGCTGTGGACCATAGTTGTAGTACTGGACTATAGTTGGGTGGTTTTACGGTAGCTGTTATAATATATGTAGATTTTAACAGCACAGTCTAAGAACTTTTTGAAGCTCATATTTATCTGATAGCGCCACCTACTTGAAATCCACCTAAAGGTATAAAAATAAAAGAAAAAACCTAGCTTTACTACGGTACGCCATTCGTTCCTAGATGTCACTGCGACGCCATGTCATTTTTTCTTTCTATTTTTATATTGCGTCGCAATGTCATTTTTATTTCCGTGGTATACAGTTTAAACTCGTGGGAACGCTGTGATTGTGTGATTCATTTAACTAATATGGCGTTGCGGTTGCGGTATGTAGGTATGTTCTTCACGGGGGCGAGGCGACTCACGGAGAGCCGTTCTGCTACGGTGATCGTAGCAAATGGAAATCCGTCATATCTGCCTACCCCTTTTGGGATATGGGGGCTATTCATAAATTACGTCATTTCAAAATGGGGGGGGGTCTGGACATCGGATGATGGTAGACTAACCTAGGAGGAAACGGGGCCATTCGAAGCATAATCTTTGGATGATTTTAGGATAGGGGGGGGGGGGGGGTGTCAAAAATCGTCAAAAATCTATGACGTAATTTATGGACAGCCCCTTATGGCGTGATTGTATGTATGTTGTATGTACAGTTTAAATCTGGGGGCGTTCGCTGCGCCTCCCCTTGTATCAGTCTACGCCCCCCTCCACTCGTTGGGAACTCCACTGGTTGGGAAAAGTCTTGAATTTGTTTCGAGTAATAACTATCTTTTTTTAGGAAATCCGTTCTTACTAGCGTTCTCCTTCCGCCGTAATTGGCGTAAGCTGATAGCCCCTAGTGGTGTTGGGCCCGAACCTAGACTCAACCGCCTCAGAATTTTCAACGGATTAAGGTAAAACCTATAATAAATGTATAAATAAATGTGTAAATGTATGTATGGGTATGTGCCTAAATTGAAAAAAAAAAAAAAAAAAAGTACTTTAGCTAATCTTCTTACATCAATGTCGACCCCGACGCGAGCAAATGCATAAGTATAGGGTGATTGTGCTAGTTTTCGTCCACATTTGTTAGTTTTCCGTCCATACTTATTTAAATGTTTATAAAATAAAAATCTACTAAACAATAGACTATAAATAGAAAATCTGTTGACATTAAAAAGTTTTCCCATATATTAGCAGCAGTTTAATGAAGTGGACGGTAAACTGGACCTGGACGGGAAACCAGCACAATCACTATATTAAACGTTTGTCGACAGATCCCTGACGATGGTTTGCGTCTTCCTCTCGCACTCGACTTTAGTTCATGTTTGTTTTTATCTCATCAACCCATACTTCGTTGAAAACGTAAGTACATCCATCCTATTTTTTAATGACGCAACACTGTGATCATTGATGTAGTATTATAGTAGTAGATATATGCGACGCGGGGGGCAAGATGAATAGTTATTGCAGCACCTTTGATTAAAATAAAATGACCATTATTTTAATCAAAGTATTGCACAGAGTCTTAATTATTTGATCTCGAGTTCTCGACGGCTGAGCTGGAGGGATCAAATTCGAGAGGTAGTTATTAGTTTGAGACAGTTATAATTTACTTATCCATAATTTTAATGTTGGATGTTTTTTCAGTTAGAATATCTCAAAAATTTCTTTTTCATATGCTGTTAAAAATACCGATGATTTGTTTTACAGATTTAAAAACACAGCAAATTAATTAGTACCTTTACAAATAATTCTTAGTCCCACTTACACGTCTCGTGCATCTGCTTACTGCACTTCAGATGTACAACGATCCTTCCAAGTACGTCCTGTTCAACGGCACGCTGGTGACACTCACGTTCTTCGTAATGTCCGGCTTTTTGATGTCGTTCAACTTTGAAATTTATGCCGAGAAGCATCGCGTCAGCCTGCTGGAGTGGCCCAAGGGGATGATCATGCGGTATCTGAGGTAAGTTTAAGGCCCATTTAAATTTATATATTAATTTTAAAGTGTTATTAGCTCAGTTTTTCAACCCACCAATGGAGCGGCAGCTGTCCTTCACGAGGCTTCGTTATAAGGTTTGCCCTTAACCACTTCACAAGTTATCGTTCTGGCTAGATGTGATAACCAAGGAAATTTGGGCATTGCTCCGGGTCTAGTATAAAGTATAATTGGCATAAATTCACGTCGCGTTACGATGATCTCAATTTAAATTAATGTCAGTAGTATGGATTCACCGATTCTACCCTAGGTCACGCTCTATGTGCCAGTACTAGTAATATTATGGTATTTGGAGTGAAAACGTGGCAACGTATATTTTTTTATCGAACTCGCGGAGCGTAAGCGAAGCGAGTTCTTAGAAACAACTCCAGACCGAACTGTCACCTGGCTACTGGGACGTCTCGGCATTTGGATGGCTTTTTGATTTAGATAGTTTGTCCGACCATAACCTTAGTAACGTTTTTCTGATCTTTATGAAATTTCTTAGGGCTGTAGCAGAGATACATAAAATTTGTAAGTTCGTATATGAGCAGGATCGATCAAGTGGTTATGGAGCTAGAAGGAGTAAAATAATCCTCCTCAAATACCTCAAAAGTAAATCGTGAGTTCTCAGTCCGATGCGGACTACTAGTTTATTTAAAAATACTAAAAAGCATTAAACACAACAGTAAACATCACAACAGTTACATCGCAACATCACTATATATTACAGCACATCGAGCGTGACCTGGGGTAGAATCAGCGAATCCGTACTACCTGCAATAAAACTTAATTATTAAAACTTAATTAATTTGCATAAATTTAACATTAATGGCACTAAGATTACGAGACTACTCATGTGTGGATGTGGATCATAGAACGAATTTGTGCGTAAAAGTATAAAGCCGATACGTACCTACATTTCTTGTACCGAGATTTTGCGCCTTCTCTTCTCGGATTTTGTCGGCCCGCGACCTAAGAGAGGAACTACATAGACTAAATCCCTAGTTCTCTCTTTTGATTTGTGGTTTGTATCTATAAGTGACTTTCAGTTTCATGTCTTCGAAGTTGAATGAAACTTTGGAGTAAACATATTTGTGAAATGGCTTACAAAAATGTTGATGGACAATATTTGTGCCGTTTTCAAGTAAAAGGTACATGATTGTTGGTTGTCAATAAGGCATTACTGCCGTAATAATTCATTTAGAAATAAACTCTATTAACAACATTTTGCTTGAAAACGTTACATTAATACAATGGTTAAAGAAGCGAATTGAAAATTGTGCAATTTTGGCGGGTTTGAGCAAGCTAGTTTGAATTTTCTGGAGATCTCCAACTGCTGATATTTCGGAACTTTCTTCCATTTCAGGCTAACTCCAACCTACGCTCTGATAATGTTTACCGTGATGACTCTGATGCGGCATTTGGGCGACGGGCCCCAATGGGAACTGGTGGTTACCAGCGAATCAGATGCTTGCCACAAGCACTGGTGGGCGCATTTGCTCTACATACACAACTATATATGGGAGGACTTGCCTTGCTTCCCTCAGTCTTGGTAAGTTTTTTCTATGTGTGATACTGTCTGTCTTATTAAGCAAAATTGATAATATAGCAGGGGCAATTATATATTCTCTCCCATATTTAAATTTGACGTCTTTATGCTTAGTAGCTAGTATCGATGTTCATAGAAAAGTTAGACTTAAGCCAATATAACTAATCTCATTGACAAGACTGTGCACCTGCCGCCTGCCGTATTACCACGAGTCGTTGTACCTATCAAAAAAAGAAGATCTAGCGAAAGATTTTACCTACAGGATGGGAGGTCAGAGGTGCCGTTATAATTGTAATGTGCAGTACGTATAGCACTGACTTTTACCCATAACACCTAATAAGACTGTTTAATGTAATGAATGAAACAGGTACCTGTCGGCGGACACGCAGCTTTTCGGGCTTGGGTTGCTTGTCTGCATCCTGTTCCGGAAGCCGAGGACGCAGATGCTAGCGCTAGGCGGCTTGTTTGTCGTCTCACTGGCTATTCCGGCCACGCATACGTATTTTCAGAACTTGGAAGCCATTCCGCATATCTCTCCAGAGTGAGTTATCAATAGATGGACATTGGATAATGTCGCCAATAGTTTTTCACCATGATGCAGTAATTAACAATTTAACATACTGTTAACATAGTTTCACAGCGCGGGGCTAGTCTGCAATGCTTTCTCGACTTTACCTCCCTTAATTTTATTATTTCTATATTAGTAAGATTTTTTTAAGATGTCGGAATTATAGGTAGAAACGAAATCCCAAGTAAGACTCCGACATCGTAAATTACCTTACCTATATCTTTGTATCTGTCGATGTACAGTCGCCATCAGATATATCGGAGCGGCCAAGGTGGTCACAAATATCTGAACAACGCCTCTATTGTCAGGGCTTAAAAGTGCATTTTCAGATATTTTTGGCCTATTACCCTGGCCGCTCCGATATATCAAGGTTAACTGGTAGATCAGGCACAGATTGCTCGTCGTAAGCTTCTCACGATTGAGGCACTTGATGTAATTCTGGAATACATTTTCAGATCTCTTCGCACATATTTCACGTACAACAAGACGTTCCGGGTGGTTTTCATGCCAGGACACACTAACATGTCGACCTACGTGCTGGGACTTGCTGGCGGCATACTCGCCTACCACTGGCTCAACAATGAGAAGACAGTCGCAGAACGGTTACAGGTTATAAACTTTGTGATAACACCTCTGGGCTAAAGGTGGAAGGCCTCTTGTTTATGGACATAATATGATACTGGATACCATATCATGGTCTTGATATAATAAAAATGCGTGGAACAAAGTAGCGCGACACTTCAATAAGTAGCATGCGATCAAGTCCTGTTTTAGTAATTTCCTTAGTGACAACTTTTCTTGAAAATAAAGAGCTCAACTCTCCTTTTCTTTAAAATATTAAGTGTTCTTTCAGAAATACGCGTGGGTGATATGGCTGTCGTTTCCTGTTGCTTTGAGCATCATCCTGTCCGGTGGTCTGTTTTACATAGACGATGTCCAGCCGTCCACCTTTGTGAAGGTGCTCTACGCCACCATCCACAAGCCTTTGTTTCAGCTCTGTGTCGTCACTATAATCTTCGGGGCTATCTTTAAGGTTGAGAGTAAGTTCATCAACACACCATACATATAATCGCAATTGTGTACACGTACGCTGCTGTGGAACGAGCTCGTTGCCAAAGTTCAATGTTACCACGAGGTGTTTTAAATAAAGATACGTAAGATGTAATAAAGTTTAGGCGTATATTTTACGCAGCGATAGAAGCATAACGAGTGTTACCGAAGGCTCTCTCTCTCTTTCTCTGTAACACCAGGGTACCATAGGAAAAATAATAAGTTAACCTTTGGATTTGGTTTGTAGACGTATACCGCTGCCTGTTGGAGTGGCGCGGGTTCACGTGGACGGGGCGCGTGGCATACGCGGGCTTCCTTGTGCACTCGTTGTTCCAGCGTGGGCTCGTGGGTGCAGCGCGTCTGCCCGCCTACGTCACTGACTACAATATTGTGCGTATAACGTATAACATATTTTACTAGTGGCATTCCTAATTTTTTTTGGTTTTTCTCATTCTTTCTTGAATTTTATGAAACAGCAAAGCAGAATATTCTATTTGGTATTCCTTTTGTCAAAGTCAAAATTAATAATTGCTATTATTTAAATTGCTCTGCTTGCAAAGTGTACATACCAAACGTTTTATATCTTCCGTACTTGCAGCAAAAAAAACATCACAAAATTTCGAATTATATTTGTATCCTACAGCTGACAATCCTAGCAGCAACGATCATCCTGTCATTTGGAACAGGCGCGCTGTTGTTCATAGCAGTGGAGTCACCGATTGCTACGCTGCTTAAGGCTGCATTCGCGCCGCCCAGGAGGGCAAAAGAAGAACAGGCTGATGACATACCTACAGATGTCACTACTAAAATCTAGCCAGGGTTTTGACTTGGCTACATAAAATCACCATTTTAGATGGAAGGATATCTCGTAGGTATCCGTGTAAGTATTTATTTGTTTGTAGTTGTTGTGAATCCATATTAAGTTACAGCGTAAAACGAATCACAGAGCATGAGAGAGGTGATTGAAATAAACTAGGTAGGCTAGATTTAGTGGCAATCTACGTAAATATAAGTTTTGAAATGAAATGGATATAACAATAATAAAACTATATATAGGTAACATACTGTCTGTTTACTTAAAGATTTTTAGAAGCATGGCCCGTTTTTCATCGAAATATTGTGTTCATAGACAGGGGGGATACATGGTACGCCCCCCCCCCCCCGGCACCCCGAAATCTATATGTATACTGCAGTGATTTCCACAATCCACGTGGTTGATTATTTCAATTGAAGTCTGGATACGGGCCTGTTCATAGAAGTCAATCCTACTGTTTTGCCAGCATGTACGACCCACGTGATAAAGATCGTTCCAATGTATCATTGTTTCATTATATGTTAACGACAGGTTGACATCATAATGCCTTAATTTTGTACTTCAAGTTGTTTCTTTTGTGCAATAAACTTTAAATAAATAAATAATCTTAAGTAATAAAAGAAACCCGGAGAAACATCTATCACAAATTTCAATGATATGTATAATTATATGATATAATATAATAAACTAATGTACTATAAGTATATAACATTACATTAAATTCCTAACTACAAATGATTAGGTTTTACGATACAAAAACCCGCTCGGTTGGGGGGCTCCGCACCTATATCGTGTCGAATCATTCGGCACGTATGCTCCTCCAGACGGTTTCTGGCGACGCTATTCGAATGCACGTCGAATGGTGGCGAGCTCCATAGGACTTCTGCTACCGCGCTAGCTCGAGGCCAGACCCTGTGAGAAATATAAGTATAACGATTGAGAACGGAGTCCAATCGAGCTATATTTTCACGCCAAGTGTATGTAGCGTTTCAATACTTTCAATACAATGTCAGTCACAAATAAATGCAATCGTAGTTGAAAGGTACCTACTGACACTTACAAAGTCGTTGCAGAAAAAGTGGCCTACACTAAATTATCTGGTATGTACCATCGCCCACACTATTAACTGCCCATCGGTGGTCCTTATGCCTTATGTAATGAGGTCCACCGATGTAGAGTTAAGAGTCTTGCTGTTTGTACGTACTGTTTGAGCACATAATACGTTGGGTGCCGTTATTACAATAATTACCTGCTTATAACGTTCCTGTCGTCCACCATCTCGCCCCACATGCACGCTTCGCCGCCGAGTATATTGTCTGCCACCTTCTTATTATTCACCATAGCGTATGGGTCCGTGCGATTGTAAAAGTCTACCCAAGATTTGTACAGGTGGTCAAGGTACCATGGCGCAGATAATATTACTTTTTTTCCGGCATCTAAAACCTTTAAAAATAATTTAAATTTATACTTAAATCATCATTTTTTACTTGAATGGGTGTACAAGTATTCCCATCTGCCCTCGCTTCGGTCGCGAGCGATGTGATAATGGCAGGGGCAAATGGGAATGATTACCATTATTAATGATTAGCAGTGATCGGCGAAAAGGATTCCACACGGGGTGAATGACGTCAATCATTATGCTAGTATGGATATGCCGCGGCATTTGCGGGATAGAAAAATAAAATTACAGTAATTTTCACAATATTTGTAATTAAGTATTTAAATGAAATTATTATATATATCGCATATTATTTTATGTTTTATTTGGTCTCTATAAAATTAAAATAACAAACCATTATTTTACTGGTCAACGAGCGAGTTCTTAGTTCGAGGCGGACTACTAAGTAGTTATTACAAGTCGTAACCGACACTGATTCATTGTATTAAACATAATACAAATACGTATATTTTCGAGCAGTTTAATTGGTATCGCGGGCGAAACGGCACATCCATAATACTATGTGTAGTTGAATTCCCGCGGTGTGGCATCCTTTTCGCGATCACTGATGATTAGTGACGTGTGAAAATATCAACTAATAATTTACGCACCTCGTTGACTTTCTGTTCTCCATTATCTGCATTTTCATACCAGATGTGCACGGGGGTGTTCGATGGTATGTACGGGACGTTCTGGAATACTTCCTAAAAATTAAAACACAAGATTGAAAGGCGTGTAACAGAATCATACCAGGCTCCGGTTGCAGAAGACATTCGAATTGCCATGTTCTCAATAATCCATTTTAGTATGTAGTCAACAGGTTTCGTCCTTTTAATTATAATTATAATATTATAAATGGGAAAGTTTGTAAATTGTTTAAACATTTGTTTCTTTTTCACGAAAGCTGATTAAACAGATTTTAAGAGCAGGCGGAAACTAATATAATAAAGTAGCAGTTTTAACTTGCCTGCCACACAATAGGCTGCGATCTGCTGCCAAGCAGTTGGAACAATCGTTCGATAAACATTGGGAACACATCCGTGATGTTCATGTTATGTTCTTTTATGTAGGTTTGAACTGTTGGATCCGACGCCCTGATAAAATGAGTAAGAGGACACTTAGTCTAATCAAAAGCTTGCAGTTCAGTGATAAGGGTCAGCGGCACTTCGTCTAGGTTTTTTTTCATGCCCTTTTGTCAGTCTGAATGCATAGCCATTTTACACTTAGTGTACATTGTGTATAAATATTAATGAGATTTGAAACTCTATTCTCTTGTGTCAAATGTCTTAACCGCATTAAATATTTGAAGTATATAGATGTATAATTACTAACCAACACTCAGTCTCTACCTCGTCCCCACCAACATGTAAGTACTTATCAGGGAATAAATCCTGCACCTCCTTGTACAAATCTCTGAGGAAATCGTACGTGGCGTTGAGGACGGGGTTCAAAGCCGCTTGCAAGCCGTATCGACTATGGCATGTCAGCACGATCTCCGGGTGGGATGCTTTCCATGACAGTGTGTGGCCTAAATAATGGTTATTACGTTTAAAATTATAATGATTTAACAAAATGATCGCTTTTATATTATATACTATACCGATAACGTAAATTTTTACCATCAAAATATTTAGGTCGTATGCAATCGTTTTTAATTTACCTTGGACGTGCACGTTCATGATACTTAGTTAATATCGACAATATCGTGCCTAAATTAATTTTAGTTTAATACTATTTGAGTAATTGGGCCCAGATGTTAAAGAATACCTGGAACATCAAACTCAGGAATGACTCGGATGCCGCGCTCTCGAGCATACTTCAACACCAACATGATGTCTGCCTTCGAATACACCATCGTAGGATAATACGCTGCATGTTCGCTGAAAACATAAGTTATACTTCTTGTAAATATTAAAGTTAAACAAAATTATATTAAGTTAACTAATAAACGACTGATCTTGGGGTAAGTTTAAAACACGTAATATTTTACATCAAGAAACAAAAGTGGGTAGCTTTCATGTGTGCGTTGTTGGGGCAGAACCGGCGAATCAAGTCTACTCACGACTAGTGACTAGTCACGACACATTTTAATTCTGTAAATTTATGACTGGTGGGTAGTACCGGCAAATCTCTACTAAATACTCACCTCAGTTCAGGAAACTTTTTACTCTGATACGGGAAGCTCTGATCATCAACGATGTGCCAGTGGAAGACGTTCATCTTGTTCATCTCCATGGCGTCAAGCGTGAGCAGGATGTTTTGCAGCGAGATGTAATGGCGAGCCGTGTCCAGTAGGAGCCCGCGGTGCGAGTAACGAGGATAGTCGACTATCTCTGACTCGTTTATTAGTATTTCCTGTAATGTCAGTGTTTAAGAAGTCGATGTATAAATGTATTGTCTTGTAATGTTTATTTGTAACGCGGTTTGTATGCAGAATGCGGTAAGTCTTAAAACGAGTCGCCTTAATTGGGGGGTGGGAGGGTTGTGGGGGGGTAGAGGGGAGGGTGAGGGATCCTCTACAGTCACCCCGAGGAATCGCTTGGTTTCGGAAATATTTATGATTAAAGATTTGGGATATAGTACTACCAAATATCGATTCGCGGCGAACTAGGGCATCTTTCCCTTATTGTATGATACAAAAGTCGGTTCTGGCGCTGTTTGTTCGCGGTTCACCTAAAGCTGCGTCCACATTTGTATCTTTTTGCCGATCACGATCATGCGTATCGTATCGAGCTCCCGTATCCTAAGTATGGACGCTCACTTTGAGTATGCCGTATCACTAGCATCGTGGCGTGAAAAAATGCGTCCATACTAACCGTAGCGTATCAGCGTATCGTATCGTAACGCCGTATCATTAAGTATGGACGTTCACTTTGGCATACCGTATCACTAGCATCGTGTCGTAGCATCGTATCCTAACACCGTATCATTTTTCGTGATCGTTCGTCAGTACGGAGCTTTTAGTTCCTCCACCAGGCGATTCATTACCTCGCCCAACTCGTTCCGCCGTCTTTTTTAAAGCGGTATTACACATTGCAACCTGCAGGGCCCAATCTGTTGTGTACCCTGCCTCTTCCTACCCCTCCTTCAGCTCCCTACGGGCCCTACCTTCGATTACACCTTCCAACCTGACAGATTGGGCCCTGCAGGTTGCAATGTGTAATACCGCTTTTAGGGTCACATCTAGCGGAATCGCAGCGGAATTAAGCCAATTCATAGACAAAATGCTTAAATTTGTCTATGGTAGCTTAAATTTGTCTATGGTAGCTTAAATTTGTCTATGGTAGTTTAATTTTGTCTATGGTAGCTTAAATTTGTCTATGGTAGCTTAAATTTGTCTATGGTAGCTTAAATTTGTCTATGGTAGCTGATATTTTTGTATGGAGGCCATAGACAATTTTCCGCTATCATAGACAAATTTAAGCTATCATAGACAAATTTAAGCATTTTGTCTATGGATTGACTTAATTCCGCTCTATTAACAAAAAAAACAATTTAATTATCCATTATAAACTCCAAATGTCCCTACGGAAAACAAGATGAGATCGGTCAGATCGGTCCTGTACACGTACAAACTTGTTAATAGCGTATCCGTATCCCCGTATGATCGCCGTATTGATCGGCGAAAATCCAACTCAGATGGATCGCGGCGTATCGCGTATCAGATCATGTCCGCGTATTAAGATACAGTGTCAAAACACGTCCATACTTACCGATCATGATACGCGTATCCGATCGCGAGTGTGCGGGGTATTGAATGACCGCGTAGCAACATGGATTCCGCGCGATCAGATACGGCGCGTGGCATGATCGCGATCTTTTGGCGTCCACACTAACGATCAAGATACGCGTCGGAGATACGCGACGGAGATACGATACGGCAAAAAGATACAAGTGTGGACGCAGCTTAACACACTCCTCCTCCCTTCGCTCGTCGTCGCACCTATCTTGACTCTGCCAAATGACAGTCTTCCGTGATTGTATATTGTCATCGATTATTTTATTTTAGCCAATTAAGCAAATAAAAAAAATATTAACTTATTATAGACATGTTTAATGCAATTTATAGATTCTTACATACATATTTTATTCAACGTATAAAACTTTGTAGAGTTTGTCCGGAAAGAGAAGTGTCGTGGTTTATATTGAAGCTCATACATTCTACGACACTTCTCTTTCCAGACCGACTATGTAATATTTTTCATACATTTTTTTTCATTTCCTCGGGCTAAAATTGCTACAAATGATGTTAATAGCACCCAAAGAACCCCCCAAAAGCATCAGTTATCCTAAAATTAGGCGACTCGTTTTAAGACCCAACCCCAGAATGCTCATCAGATGATCATATCAAGGGTTTATGTCAACTGTATTTTATGTAATAAAAAACCCCAATCATCATCTTCAACGTACCTTAATGAGGCGCTTTATCCACAGTTTGACGTGTAATATGGGTGTAAGTGTAAACCCCACCTTACTTATTCCTTAGACCAATATTAACAGTACTTAGTTGAATGTTACCTTATAGTTGTCTGAGACATAGAACGAGTGTAAGACTGTCTGTAGTCCTCGCAGAATGCCCCATATCGAACGGCTTCTCAGGGTAGACACTTGTGCTATTGTTAGGTTGTCTGGAAATCAATTTTATATTCATCACTTTTCAAACTATTGGTATTATACTGCAACTAAGATAAAAGGAAAGCCGGGGGCTAAGAGAGCCTCATGGGCCCCGCTAAGTGGTGGGTATGGTTCTCTGCCTTTTTGCCGAAATGTATTGCCGAATTTCACTTGCCAACCAACATTTCGCAGAAGTTTCATTTGGCCGAATTTCATTTCCCAACTTTACATAATCCAACCTAACCGAACCCAACCTAGTAGTAGTGTTGTTTTCATTTCCCAACTATGGGGTTGGGAAATGAAATGGTTGCGAAATAATTATTTGGTAAAAGTTGTTCGGCCTCATGAAACTTCTGCGAAAAGTGTGTTGGCAAGTGAAATTCGGCGAAAAGGCAGGATACCGGTCCTACGAAGGAACCTAATAGTTTCCTAAATAACCATATTTCTTAGGACTTGTCGACCTGGCTAGTCGAATCTTTAATATCGTTGTGATGAGGTCAGCATACTCAGCATCAAATCGCATTTATAACAATGTATTTTTATTTTTAAACCGCAAATTCGTCTCGATAGGTACTCCTTAACAACTTTCGATTCGATCTTTATTTTTAGCTTTGCAGTCGATTATCGATAAGTTGAAGTAGGTCGAACTATTATATCATTCAGTAAGTAGGTAGGCGCTAGCTAATAGGACTTCATTATGTGTAAGTGTAAGTGCATTTCAGCAACAAGAGCTGCTGACACCGTATAATTTTCAACGATACGACAAGTATTGTGTTATTGAAATACTTTCAATGCGATAAGAGCTTGTTGACCTACAAAATATTTATTATATTTTCCTCGTGCCAAGTATGTAGAGTAGATACCTAATATACGTGTAGTGTACCTACTTAGTTCGTAGCGTTAGAGCGGAGCGTAAGCGAATGGAGTTCTTGCAAACAAGTTCGTGCTACTGGAATTTCAATGGCTTTTTGACTTTGAGAGTTTGTTCGACGATAACTTGAGTAGCGTTTTCTTGATCTTTATGAAATTTGTGAGGTTATAGCAAAGATACATATTATCATTTGAGAGTTCGTATATGAGCAGGATCGAAGGAGAAAAAAATCCTCCTATAGGGTCTTGTTATATTGGTCAATTCGTTTGCAAGTAAATCGCGAGTTCTCAATTCGAGGCGGACTACTAGTTTAATTAGATGGACAGATCAAGGCAGACAGAGAACGGCCTAACATTGCCGAGTCTTCCAAAATGATTACACGCATATTATTTTATTAGCTCTCATTGGAGTACCCACAGCTCTCGTCCATGCCATAATGCGGGTAGTTCTCGCACGGCGCAGTCAGGTTGACGTGTAGCTCGGCGAGTCTCGTGGATTTGTCCGGGAGATCGTGTGGTCGCACTCGCAGTGTCAGTCGGCTCTGGCGCGCGAACACGTGCGAGTAGCGAGCGACTACGCTCGAGAGGAGTTGGCAGGTCACGCCGACTACCTGCAATATATTTCGCGTTTAATTTTATGTACGTTACTTTATACTTAGCTGCTATAAGTAGAGGTAGGGTGATTGAGTTGAAATTGCTGCAAATAAATGGGAAAAACTTTTTAAGGTCAACAAATTTTATATTTATAGTTTATACTTTAGTAGATTTTTAGTTTTAAGCTTTTATTTGGGAAAGAACTCAAATATAAACATATAAATAAGTGTGGACGGAAAACTGACAAGAGTGGACGAAAACTAGCACAATCACCCTACTGTGGCTATTGTAAAAAAAATTATGCCCGCCGGGTATAAATGAGAATGTAAGTAGATTAGATAGCAATACCTACACATTTTGATGAAAAGGTGGAAAAGTACGTCATTACTTATTGAGTCCCGCGATATCTGTATTTGTATATTAAATTATGTATGTGATGGGAATTGACAGATAAAAGCAAGTCCAGCAACGGGCATGTGACACCTATGAATTTGCAAGCATCGATCAGCGTTGTGGAAGAGGCATCAAACGCCACACAGTAGTAGTTTGGTAGTTCCTAAGTAAGTATATAAAATTATAATCAATCACATTTTGTTGTTGAGATTTGAGATAATCTCATATACATAATAAATTACATATCGGTGTAATAAAATTACCTTTATCTGAAATTGCCTGTGGTCGAAGGTGAGAATCGTCTCTTTCTTCACTTGGTGTTGCGGTTTTGGCCACACCTCGCCTTTAGTTGCTGGATATTCAGGTCCGATGCTAGCACACGCGCAATACGCGGCGAAAATGTTTAAAAATATGATATAACGCATGGTCCCGGTGTACCTCCCGCTGGAAGGCGTACGTTCAACTGAGGAAACGAATTTTATTGAACATCCTTATTATAAAGCCGATAAGCATGCGGTTAATAGCTTTAAATAAACAAGGGAATGTATAGGTACTAAATAACATGATAAACACGCTTTATCGCGCTTGAATCTGACATTTGTGGACTGTCGTATTGGACGTTATGTTATTGTTATGTTATAAACACAAACATTATACGACTACAAAGTATAATGTTATCTAAAGAAATGTACAAAGGATTAAAAGGTTCTGTAAAGTTGCTAAAGATTTTTCGTTTGAATTTAAATAATCGCGCGGATTTACAAATCGAACAGTGTATATACACGGCGCAATTTCAACGGAAAATTAATAGGTGCAACGAAATAAATCGATAGATCAAAAGCCGCAATGTATTAAAAATCGCAAGTGATTAGTTGCGTGGTCAATAGAGGCCTTAATCAGAGACAATATTTTGCAAATATTTTGGTTAACATTTTGTTAAAGCGGTATTACACATTGCAACCTGCAGGGCCCAATCTGTCAGGTTGGAAGGTGTAATTGAAGGTAGGGCCCGTAGGGAGCTGAAGGAGGGGAGGAAGAGGCAGGATACACAACAGATTGGGCCCTGCAGGTTGCAATGTGTAATACCGCTTTTAGGGTCGCCACACACCTAGCGGTTTTCCTCGCGGAATTACCGGAAGTAGCGGAAATTTGTCTATGGTAGCGGAAATTTGTCTATGGTAGCAGATTTTTTGTATGGAAGCCATAGACAAATTTCCGCTACCATAGACAAATTAATCATTTTGTCTATGAATTTCCGCTACTTCCGGTAATTCCGCGAGGAAAACCGCTAGGTATGTGGTGACCCTTATTATACAGCTTAATCATAATCTGTCATGATGACAGTAATGACATTAGCAATAAAATGAAATCTATTGAAATCAATTGAAATGGTATTTCCATGGTATTCCACATAGTATAGTCGTATATATTTTTGCTATAAATAAACGTAGAACGACAAACTAGTGAGAATACACAGAACAAACAAATCAGTGTAAAAGTATTCAAACCATATCTAAACAATGTTGATGACTATTCCAGTTGTCGGGTTCTTGTGTACAATAGGGGCTGTGGTATGCGTTTCTAACCCCATAGAGGAGGAGGTCGGGAGCGGCCGATACTCCATCGAGGGACGAGTGTTCCCCGCTGACGAGCCAAACGTGGGCACCTGGCAGGTAGACACGCGCATTCACGTCAACGGCGGAGAGTACATCGGCTTCATTCGCGATGACGGGTCCTTCGTTATACACAATGTTCCTTCAGGCTCCTATATCGTTGAAGCCGTCCACCCCGACTACCTATACGAACCCGTTCGCGTAGAAATCAACTCGAAAGGCAAATACCGCGCCAGGAAAGTCAACTTTGTACAAACGTCACAGGTAATACAAGTACCATACCCACTGAGAATGAAGGTGTTATCTAAATTCAGATATTTCCAAGTCCGCGAGCAATGGAGGCTGACCGACTTCCTCTTCAACCCCATGGTGATCATGATGGTTCTCCCCCTGCTTCTGATCATGGTTCTGCCTAAAATGATGAATGATCCGGAGACGAAAGAGGACTTGAAGCAGATCAGCAATTTGGCCAAGATGGGTGAAATGCCGGAGATGTCAGAAATGATTACTAACTTGTTTAGTGGTGGCGCTCCAAAACCAACAGCCAAGGCCAAGCAGATTAAGAAGAGGCAATAAGTTAAATAGTTAATTAATTTATCTTTTATCATTGTATGTAGATTTCAGTAAATAAAATAGTAATCATTTTAAAACCTCCTTTATTTATAATGGCCTATGGTATTAAGAATAGCAAGAAGTAATCACCTGTAATGTACCTTATTCTACACATTTTGTTGCATCTTTTTCCTGTCTATGCAAAGGATCCAGAGCACCAGATTCAAGTTACTCAAAGATGACTCAATCATTTGTTTATTTATTTGTTCCAGTAGTCTAGCATAGCAGCAATAAGGTATCTGTTACCTCTCGTATTAATTTTGCTTGGCCATATGTAGTTATTTTCCATTGAATTTTAGGTTGTAGTTCTGAATTTTCATTACCAAACAATTCTAAATGACTCTAAATGATTTTGTGAAAATTTATAAACATAAAGGGCATGGTTTGTAATTGTTAATAAACACACAGGTTTGGATATTTTGCACAAGGTCTTTATTTGGAAATAAATCTATAAAATTCATGAGATTTCACTTCACTCCTACTAACCATGTACAAGTTGTACAAACTTAAGACACAAATACATATAAAAATAATAAAAAATCAGTCATTGGTAATTTGGACGGAAACTACTAAGTAACATGAAGCTTGAGATTCATTCCATAATATTAAATACATTTTATATTTGACGAGATATTCCTGGACGGGGAATTACATTTTGTACATTTTACTCTTAGAGTTGTGCTTTTTAGATACCATTCTAAGAGGATCATAACCAGCATAGTTTGAATCACCTTTACCCAGTTGGAGAAGAGTTTATCCATCTGTGATAAATACTTTGTCTTTTTCTATAGGTAATTCATGTAAACTGTGTTGGTCCTAATATTCTCGAAGCATTGTATTTGATGTTTCCCGTAAATGGAGAAAGTTCCTAAAAACAGCACAACCCTAATTGACTCTGCATTACAACATTCTGATATTTAATATATTGTCTTTTGTATGAATAAAACTTTTATATAATTCATCACAAAAAATCTTCCTAATTTAAGTATATAATAATTCCATAATTTTAATTCTCTACAAAAATATTTTTGTGATTTCATTTCATTTCATTAAAAACTAACAAGGCAATGATTCAGTATTGCAATGTTTTCACTCGTAATGACAAAGGAGAAAATAAAAGGATTCTTACATCTAGGCTTACACACTAAAGTCTAAAATTATATACATATACATTAAATTGGTTGTAATGCCATCGATTTTTTCCAAAAGGCAAGGGTGCATTTTATGCTACATATGAGTCTTTTATAATATTTCTCTCAATTGGTAATTTTAGAATTATCAAAACAGATATGTTTTAGTATTTTAAAAAGATGAATAGGTTTAGATCAAGTTAAAGTAAGTGTTTATTTAGGATGAAGATAAAATAAAGAATAAATGCTGGCAGCACCAACGGAAAAAAACATTGGCGGATCATAAGAATAGTTCTCGTAAACTACACTACAAATAATGAAAAATAAAAGTTGATAATTGTGAATGTTAGTTTGATGGCAGTGAATACATATTCAATTATTCATATTATTGACTGGTATGTACATTATGTACAAGTACACGTACAGTCGACGTCAAATATATGTTTACACTTTTGCAACTTGTTACAGAGTAAGGTGTAAAAATGTAAACACTGTAATAACAAAAAAAAACTTTTCTGATTTAGAATAACTACTAACTATTCTGGAATGGATAGTACAAGATAGCAAACGTTGCTAGGTAGGTATTTATGGGTATAGACAGGTTGATTTATTTCTCATTTCTACATATAAAGGTACTTAGCCTTTTCGACGCCATGACAAAGTGTCAACGCTCTCATTCATATGCCAAAGCAATAATGACTTTAGAGTCAAACGTCAAACGTATGGTATCTTATCTTACGACGGATATATCCGTCGAAGGCGTCGACAATTTTAAAAAGAAAATTGTATGTGTGAATATAGGAATTAAAGGAATACTTTCAGACAACAGTATGCAAGACATTATTAGTTGTAGAAAATGAAGTACTAATTAAAATGATAAGAATGTAAAGATATTATCAAACGGTGGTTATTTAAAAATTATCTAAACTATACAATAACAAAGAGATTTCATATTAAATCTAAGTCATAAATGCCGTACATACTTATATTCAGATTTAACTGCCTTCGTGTATTTAGCTACCCATACATAGGTACAGCCGCCATCAGATATATCAGAGCGGCCAAGGTGATCACAAATATCTGAATATCTCTATTGTCAAGGCGATAAAATGCATACTCAGATATTTTTAGTACCTTCGCCACTCCGATATATTTGATGGCGATTGTACAGTCAGCATCAAATATATTGCAACAGCGAAAGTGATCAAATAGTTCTTCACACCATATATTTGTATGGTGTGACGAACTATTTGGCTACTCTAGCTGTTACAATATATTTGATGTTGACTGTACTAACAAAATATATGTTTACAATCTAAAATGTTTTTTTTTTATACGTAAAATGCTACCAAAATGTGAATAATGTATTTGATACATAAAAAAGAAAATAAGTACACTATTGGACGATTAGTAACATATTTTTTAATCATATATATGTGTAGGTAAACATTACATGTTGGTAAGTATTTGAGTTCAGTCAATACAGGCACAGAATTCAACTCGACTTCTGAACTAAGTAATTTTTTTTGATATAGGAGATACCATGAGATTCTATATAAAGCTTTAAATTGGTTAAGTAGTTCATCATTAATTATTAATAGGTGCATGTAATTTGGCATTCTCGTTATTATGGAAGTTGATCCAAAATCTAAAAACGTTAAAATTGTTCTATTTCGTAGTATTTAAAAAAAAAAGCTACGAATGGGCTACAGGTACTACCTTGTGTAGTATTTATATTTTGAAACACATTTTACGCAGTAAATAATAAACGATGTTTTACAACAATTTAAGAGTCGCCAGGACGCTCGCGTTCCCATACAAATGTAGCAGCTCTCATTTTAAAACCACATGCTTTAGAACCACTAAATTTGGCATGGGCATTCTAGTAGTACAGATCTCGGTCGGACATTCGTTTTCGTTGCGAAAAATTTTAATATAAAGAAAATACAGCCAGTTACAGATTTACATACAATACTTATTTTTGCTAAAATTTCTTTGTAGTACAATTTTTAGCAACGAAAAAGTATGTCCGACCTAGATCTGTACTACTAGCATGCCCATGCCAAATTTCGTGGTTCTAAAGCATGTCGTTTTAAAATGAGAGCTGAACGTTTGTATGGGGAAGCGAGTTCACGCGAGCGTCCTGGCGACTCTTAAGTGATTGTATTACTAGCAGTTTGCAGTTAGGTTTTTTTGGTGGAGGTAGACAACGAATATTTATTTAAATCATATCATTTGAATACAAGCGTTTTCAGACGACTTTAAAACAATTTTTAAAAAGTCCAATCATTAGAAGTTTCCATAGGTCTACTAAACAGATACCTAACTATAAATGAACATAAAATCCCGCTAAAATTTGTAAAATATTTATTTAATTTTTTCAACTCCAAGGACGCTAATAACCTTCGTGAGCAGTCGTGCCCAAAGCGCCCAGAACTCCTATAAGAGTTAAGAGTCGCCAGGACGCTCGCGTTCCCATACAAACGTAGTTTAGCTCTCATTTTAAAACGACATGCTTTAGAACCACGAAATTTGGCATGGGCATTCTAGTAGTACAGATCTATGTCGGTAATTCGTTTTCGTTGCAAAAAATTGTAATACAAAGAAAATATAGCCAGATACAAATTTACATAAAAAACTTATTTTTGCTATATTTTCTTTGTATTACAATTTTTAGCAACGAAAACGTATTACCGACATAGATCTGTACTGCTAGAATGCCCATGCCAAATTTCGTGGTTCTAAAGCATGTAGTTTTAAGATGAGAGCTGAACTACGTTTGTATGGGGACGCGAGTTCACGCGAGCGTCCTGGCGACTCTTAAGTCAAAGTAAGGTTTATAATATTATTGGCTCGTTTGCGTCCGTGACTGCGTGCGAGTGGCGTTTTTGTATGACGAATGGCTTTCAAAGGGTTAAGCCCGTCACAGACGGAGCTAAAATATATATTATAGCAGGTACCTTACGATATATTTTACGTACAATTTGACAGAGTCCCCACACGGCGCTATAATATATAATATATGTATAGTATAGCTCGATATACGATATATTTTGGGTATATTGCCTTCCTTCTCTGGCGTGACGTACAATCGATATAACTTTCTCTCTTTTGTTATCTTTGCCGTGTGGGGTGCCGAGCTATACGGTAATGTTTATCTCGGTATCTTACGGTATTGTGACGGGCTTAAAACTGGTCAGCTAAGATCACATGTTCAACTACCTATAGTCAGTACGGCGATGTCCGGTCGTAAGTGCCGGAGTACCGCGAAGATGGCCAGCAGCAGGATGGCGGCGGCGGGGGAGGGGGCGGGGGCGGCGCGCGGTGCGGAGTTGTAGATGGAGCAGTACGGGCACTGCGAGGAGCCGCACACCTCGCAGATGTTCAGCAGGTACGTCGGCAGCGCGTCGAAGATCGTCTCGTTGTAGCGCTCTGGTAGGAAAGGTCGCTCATTATTTGTTAACAATGAATCATCACACATTGTACAGTCAGCAGCACAAGTAGCTAAGCGGGTAAGGGCTTGTGCACAAATCACGCGAGGTTTTTTTGGCTACTTTTTGACCCCCCCCCTCCCCCCTGGTGATCTTTGGTGAGGTTCTAAGCTCCCCCCCCCTCCCCCACCTAACCTCGCGTATATTTATTGAATTTTTTTTACTCGACCTAATTTTGAAATTAAATATTCGAAAATCTTGTTTATTTTTCTATTTTCGCAATTAATGTGATGTTATATTTGCCATATATTTAGTATCCGTTGATGCACAAATGTATTTGTGTAATTTTTACTACTATCTCTGAAAAGTTGACTCTTATTTTGAGGTAATAGGTATGGTTTTTCAAAGTTCTACATTCGCCGATTTAATTTTAGCTTTTATTACATTTATATTACAGGTGCTACTGACGGGTACAAGAAAAAAAACCGGCCAAGTGCGAGTCGGACTCGCGCATGAAGGGTTCCGTACCATTATCTATAAAAACCGGCCGTAGCTACTATCGAATAAATTAATATCGCAAGGTCGTATCTGCCTAAGTAGGTAGTTTTTTGGAGATAACTCAAAAATGTTCGTTGAAAGAATATTCAAAAGTGTATCTCCTTGAATTTTTCCATAATATTTGGACTTAAATAAGGTTCAATTTTTTTGACTTTCGGAGTCATTATTTCTGAATATATCCACTTAATCAATTTTTTTTAAAAAAACCTCAATGTTATTTCTAAAGACCTATCGATTGATGTGCATCATGTTGATATTTGGTAAAAAAATATTTTTTGACAATTACTTGCATGTATGGAGTGCCCCCTCTGAAATGATTTTTTTTTCAGAAATTTAACTACATATCTAAGTAGCAGCACACAGAATACACTTTATGTAAAAATTTGATAATGATACGTCTTATAGTTTCCGAGTAAAATGGCTGTGACATACGGACGGACAGACATGACGAATCTATAAGGGTTCCGTTTTTTACCGTTTGGCTTATAGCGCAGTAAAATAGACATATTTATTAATATAATTAAACCTGTTTTGAAATTAAATCATTCGTCGGTCCAGGGATTGTTCTGGTTCGTCTCTAAACGTTACAACAGGGCACACATCTTCAGGCAGGCAGGTAGCGGGCATACATCCTTCGACATCTTCTTCGTCTTGCCACACGACACGACGTCGTCGTTTTCCCGCATTAAACAAAGAACTTCCCTTTGGGATCTCGCTATAGTTCGCCGCGTTAGAATGCGCGTTGGTCGGCCTATTTTGTCATTACGATCCCTTAGTTTTTTATATTTTTCACGGCTTCGTTCATTATAGAAAATACACGTGAGGTCTCCATGTACCCCCCCCACCCCCCACGTGATCTATCGTGATTTTTTCGGGACCCCCCTCCCCCCCCCCTTTCGAACCTCGCGTGATTTGTGCACAAGCCCTAAAGTTTTCAAAATGAGCTTGACACGACTTTGTTAATAGAATAAGAGCGTGTGTAGGTCATTTTGAAGTGGTCCTCTTTGAGCTCTTTTTTTATTGTAGCCAAAGAAATCTATCGGTGCCTATAGACAAAATTCATAATGAGTTATATGTTTTAGTACTTCTTTAGGCCACTGTTTTTTAATAAAATACAGAAAACAGTTTTTTACCTATAGATTACAGAAAACATTACAAGACGTCTATGGTCAAGCGTGAGTCGGACTTGGTTTTTTTTTGTTGAAATCGTGTGAATGGTACAATCATTATTAATATCTTCTTTATTTATTTTCATTCAAGTTAGGTTGTTTTATAATATTTTTACAAAAATAAAATACAAAAATACATCAAAAACATACAAAAACAATAAAAACATTATAAAAAACCTAACCTACGCTGCCGCCGGCAACGGAGCAAGGCCCAGGCTGCCGGTGGTTAGGGCCGCAGAGAGAGGAACCTTCGGACTATGCGCGCCGTGTCCAGAATTACCGCCTTCTGTATCTGACCCTTGATCCAACCACAACCCCGTAGCGAAAGTCTCTCAAGATGTTGGTCGAGACTCTTCGCTATGAGACCGTTCGCAGAAACAACTATCGGTACAATGATCGCCGAATCAACCTCCCACATGGCGGTTACCTCGTGAGCTAAGTCTAGGTACTTGCTGGACTTGTCCTTCTCAGCCTTCACGAGGTTCACGTCACATGGGACGGTGATGTCGACGAGCATTATTAATTATTATTAAGTCCGACTCACCACCACCACTAGTGTTTATGTGACGGTAAGAATACTCACCAGGCGCGTAGTAGTCGTAGATGCGAATAGGCAGGAAGCGAGACATGTTGGCCACCGGGAACCAACGCTCGATCGTGAAGTTCACACACGTCATCTCCGAGTCCAACTGTCCACAAACATACGAGAAAATTAATACGACAGTACAAACTAGTAGTCCGCCTCGAACTGAGAACTCGCGATTTACTTCCAAACAAGTGGACCAATATAAATAACGTCAGGACAAGCAAAACTCACTAAGTACCACAAGTACATAGCCATAATGAACCATACTAACAACTAGTGGTTCTGTGAACCGTAGACTTCGGATAACATAAATAACGCGACAGCAAACTTTCCCCCTTTCCCCCCTCATTTTCCCCCCAATCAAAAAAATGGCTCGACAATTTTTGGCAAATAGATCAAGGAACGTACATGCCAAGTTTCATCGAAATCGGATGAAAAATGCGACCTCTAGACCGACACTGACCAACCAACATACCAACCAACAAACCAATACACACACATCAAAATGCCAAATCGTCGTACCAGTGAAAACGGAGACGTTCGTCGCCTCGCTACGCTCGGCTCCTCAGTCAACAAGGTTGATTTTCGTTTTTATTTTGTAATTAGTGAGTTTTGATTGTCACCTGACGATAACAACTTAACAAGACCCATATGATGATTGTTTCGCGCCTTCTAGCTCCATAACCCGTTGATCGATCCTGCTCATAAACGAACTCTCAAGTTGTACTTATCTCTGCTACAACCTCACCAAATTTCATAATGATCAGAAACAAGATACTAAAGTTATTGCGGAACAACTAAGCAAAATCAAAAAGCCATAGAAATGCAGGCACGTCTAGGTAGCCAGCTGACAGGTCCGTTGTGTCCGAAGTTGTCTGTAAGAACTTCACTTCGCGTACGCTCCGTTCGTTCGATAAGTCACATAGCATAACAGTGACATAACCAAGGCACTGAACTACACTTGAAGGTACTCACGTAGTCGAAGTAGAACAGCAGCTGAGTGGGCAGATACTTGGCTCGCTGCAGCAGCGCCACGCGGCGCGACAACACGTACGCGTCGAGGCACTGCTGCTGGATCATGTAGCCGGTCGGGATGGCCACGTCCAGCACGGCCATGCCGGAGACACTTGAAGGTACTCACGTAGTCGAAGTAGAACAGCAGCTGAGTGGGCAGATACTTGGCTCGCTGCAGCAGCGCCACGCGGCGCGACAACACGTACGCGTCGAGGCACTGCTGCTGGATCATGTAGCCGGTCGGGATGGCCACGTCCAGCACGGCCATGCCGGAGACACTTGAAGGTACTCACGTAGTCGAAGTAGAACAGCAGCTGAGTGGGCAGATACTTGGCTCGCTGCAGCAGCGCCACGCGGCGCGACAACACGTACGCGTCGAGGCGCTGCTGCTGGATCATGTAGCCGGTCGGGATGGCCACGTCCAGCACGGCCATGCCGGAGACACTTGAAGGTACTCACGTAGTCGAAGTAGAACAGCAGCTGAGTGGGCAGATACTTGGCTCGCTGCAGCAGCGCCACGCGGCGCGACAACACGTACGCGTCGAGGCGCTGCTGCTGGATCATGTAGCCGGTCGGGATGGCCACGTCCAGCACGGCCATGCCGGAGACACTTGAAGGTACTCACGTAGTCGAAGTAGAACAGCAGCTGAGTGGGCAGATACTTGGCTCGCTGCAGCAGCGCCACGCGGCGCGACAACACGTACGCGTCGAGGCACTGCTGCTGGATCATGTAGCCGGTCGGGATGGCCACGTCCAGCACGGCCATGCCGGAGACACTTGAAGGTACTCACGTAGTCGAAGTAGAACAGCAGCTGAGTGGGCAGATACTTGGCTCGCTGCAGCAGCGCCACGCGGCGCGACAACACGTACGCGTCGAGGCGCTGCTGCTGGATCATGTAGCCGGTCGGGATGGCCACGTCCAGCACGGCCATGCCGGAGACACTTGAAGGTACTCACGTAGTCGAAGTAGAACAGCAGCTGAGTGGGCAGATACTTGGCTCGCTGCAGCAGCGCCACGCGGCGCGACAACACGTACGCGTCGAGGCGCTGCTGCTGGATCATGTAGCCGGTCGGGATGGCCACGTCCAGCACGGCCATGCCGGAGACACTTGAAGGTACTCACGTAGTCGAAGTAGAACAGCAGCTGAGTGGGCAGATACTTGGCTCGCTGCAGCAGCGCCACGCGGCGCGACAACACGTACGCGTCGAGGCGCTGCTGTTGGATCATGTAGCCGGTCGGGATGGCCACGTCCAGCACGGCCATGCCGGAGACACTTGAAGGTACTCACGTAGTCGAAGTAGAACAGCAGCTGAGTGGGCAGATACTTGGCTCGCTGCAGCAGCGCCACGCGGCGCGACAACACGTACGCGTCGAGGCGCTGCTGCTGGATCATGTAGCCGGTCGGGATGGCCACGTCCAGCACGGCCATGCCGGAGCGCGGGGACTCTTCTAGATACGTCCAGCTAAAACACAAAAGACAAGATTGTTGAATTTATAGCAAGACTACGCTGTGATTGGTCAAGGAGTTGATATCAAAATTTCCCTTAACCTTTGGTATGCCGCGGCTGCTGGAATTACAATATGGCTGTGTGCCGGCGCGGATCTGCGTTCCGGTACAAATCGCGTGGGGTCGTTTGAATGCGGAACCGCGTTCCGGCAGTATAACGGGAGTCCGTGGATACCAAAGGTTAATAGATCAGGCACAACGGTATCAATGGTGTCATGCCGCGCTCACAACAAGCCGGCATCGCGCTCGAGTGTGACTAAGCCTTAAAAGAGTAACGTTTATAATCGACACTGATGGAATGTTCCTACTCACTCAAGAGTCAAGATCATCAATCAGATGTTAGCTTCGCCTCCGACGCATAGATATGCCTAATCCCTAAATCCTTTAAATAGGTCTCAGAACAAAAGTTTAATATTATATAAACTGTAATACTTGTCGTACAACACCGATATCTGCGGGATGGGTTCTAATACTGACCTAGCGCAGGCCTGGTACTCGATGTGCGACTGATTCCTGCCGTAGAAGTGCGCGTGCGCCAGCAGAGAGAAGGCTCGCGCGGGCGGGTCGGTCTGGAAGCGCGGGATGTCCACGTTGTACGACACCGACATCTGCAGGATAGCGTACCCCGCGCCGCGGGCCTCCACCTTCACTGTGCCCCACGCTTCCGGGATCTGGTACAAGAATAACATTAACTTTAGTTGTTGTTGTACAGACATGATTGATGACCGTTTGACAGTGAGCCACAAATTTATAGGCATAATAGAGAGTACACAATACACAAACTAAGTAATAAAGTGTTTTGGTCATGGCATTTCTGCTTCTGCTTCTTTTTTGTAGTTCTGGATTGGCCAAAATATATTTTTTGTGCACCGGTCATTTGTATAATGTGATGTGACTCACGTCGATGTACTGCATGACGGCCAGGTTGTGGTTGTCGACGTGCAGCACGCGCGACGCGCCCTGCAGAGCCACGGCGTCCACGGTCACGGTGAGCGACGACACGTCTCGGAGCCGCTTCCTGTTCGTGTACTCGATCAGCGCGCGTAGAGCGACGTATGTGTCCTGGAAATTACGGAACATTAACATATTTGACGAAAATATCATGTATATTTATTGTTGCATCAAGGAAATCTCAGTCGCATGTGTAGTTGAGTGTACCTGAGTGGACGCCCAGCCGCCGTCAGTGAGCCGCATGGAGTTGAGCCACATGACTATGGGCTCGTTGTTGTCCTGGTGGTCCATGCACGCTAGAAGCGCGTACGAGGTGGCCGCGATGTTGTATGAGTCGTATTTGTATGGCAGCCGCGGTAGGAAGAATGGTTTTTGATTCTCCATCTTGAAGGGGGGTTGTGGGACGCGTTCTTTGCCCCAGTATACTAAGCCACCTGTAGACAATTATGTTTAATGTAATGATGCTGTATTATAAGATTTAAAAGTACATACATATGTGAAATTTCGACGGGTGTTGAGATGACCCGGGTAGCCTAGAGGTAAAGGCGTCAGCAGTGAATTAATCTTGTGCGCTTGGTCACTTTTTTTCAACGGCGTTCAAGATTTCGAAGGAGGAGGTATCAATTCGTCGGGATCTTTGTTTTTTGCAAATTATTTTATGTATGTTCACCGATTATTCGAATACGGCTGGACCGATTTGGAAAATTATTTTTTTTATTGTTTGAAAGAGTATACATCACAGTTGGTCCCATTGTCACCAGGTCCAGATCTTATGATGGGATCCTGAAGAAATTGAGGGAACTCTTGAACTATTATAGGCACACACCTATAGTGATTTCACTATTTTTTACAGCAACTCGGCCACTTCCTCTTGGAATAGCGGAACCTAAGTGAAGTTGGTTCTTTTTTTGTTTAAAATTAATTTTGTATACCTTCAGCTCGCTGGAACTTCTTGAGCAGCTTGTACGCGTGCTCAGAGCTGGAGGCCTTGGCCACGGTGAGGGCGTACGCGACCACCGCCATGGAGTAAGGATCCCCGAAGTCCTCGAGCAGCTTCAGGTGCTGTTCCAGCCAGGAAACCGCGCGTTGCTGGGCTTGCACCACGCGGGCTGATAGACCCTGTTGAAAATACCAAACAAATTTACAGTTTAATTCGAACGTATGAAATAGTTATTTGTGCAACAAGAGAGGAAAGTTGGTTTTTCTTGTGAGTGTTGATTTTGAGGCCCGAGTAAGCGAAATATTCTATAATTGAATCACGAGCGATGCGAATGATTCTAAGTTAAAATCTTGAGCGTAGCGAGGGACTCAAAAACACGAGATGTAAATAAAATAACTTTGCTCTCGTGTGACACATTTCACTTTTCACCTCAGTAGTGAGAAAATAATAAAGGTTAATAAAATTCACCTCAGCAGCTCGAACAAGCCTCTTTCCCTGCGAAAAAACTCCAGGGAGTGATGAAGGTCGCACTTTCGTCACTCGTTTTTAAAAGTAGGCTAGTTCGAGCTGCTGAGGTGAAATAGTAGATTGTACAACAAGTGCATAAAACGCACCATTTTACGCGAGGCGTTTATCCATACGAGCGAGCTTGCGAGCGAGGATGGATATAAAGTACGAGCGTAAAATGGGTTTTATGGACGAGTTATACACTCTACTTTTTACTTCGATTGTGAGGAAATAAAAAGAATAGGAATTTCTTTCATAAGTGTTTATATTTATAGGCGGACTAAAACTCAATTTTATGCACAAGTGCATAAAAAATTTACTTCTTCTAAGGCTATTTTGACAATTCAATTTTTTATGCACTTGTGCATAAAATTGAGTTTTAGTCCGCCTATACCCAGCATAAAGTGAAACTTTACGAGCATGAGAAGTAAAAATATATTTAAAGTTTAGCTGTGTGTGTTGTAATGTGTTGTTACCTCTCTGACACCGATGTCCTTAAGATTCTTGACGGTTTCCAGAGTAATGACCACTTGCGCCGTCAGTGTGATGTTCCGTTGAAGAATTATTGTGTTGTTTATCTGCGAAACATTGTATAAAGTCAGTGTATGTAGCAGTGGCGGCGGGTATAAAAAATTCTTAGTCAAGCCGGAGCTTAATTTGACTTGACATTTCTTCATGAGCTGTAGGAAAACTGTTGCGGTGCCTGAATATTAGGCAAGCCGGCGGGAATCGAGTTATATGGACGCTCCGCCACTGGTATGTAGTGAAGTGAGCTCTTCGGTCAAAACGTGCAGTCTGAAACAGCGTATAAAAGGGCTCTTCTAAAATCATGTGATCACATTTTGACTACTTTTTGCCCTCCCCCTTGGTGATTGAATCGCAATCCCTTCCCAGCCTCAATTATGTGTATTTTTCGGGCGAAAATATTAAACAGTTATCACATTGGGAGTCATATTCATTATAGAGATGCGCTTTTTGGTACGTTGGTACGATAAATATATTTCATTTGAAAAACTAACACTCAACCCTTTGACTGCCAAAGACGTCAAATCCGGTGCACGGAAAGTGGTGTCCTCAGCGCCAACATGTCATATCACATCCAAAATATAACCGGTTTGCCTTGCGCATTGGCACGCGCTAGCGCTGTGGGCACGATTTTTCTTTCCGATGCTTTTTTTTTTGATTTTACGAAAATTTTGGTAGCTCCTGTACTAGTAGAGCATGTGTATAATAGGGTATGTGACCGACCTCCCTCGCGGTGGCCTCGAACAGGTCGCGCACGCCCCCGGGACCCGCCAGGTCGCGTATGAGCGGGCTGTCGCGCGGCACGTTGATGGTGGAGTTCTGGTTGCGGTCCGGCATCCACGTCACCTCGTAGAACGCGCCGGCCGGCGTCTGGTGCTCCAGGACCCAGGATACCGCTTGCGAGATTACCTAAGCAATGGGAGGTAAAGGCACTGTCAGCCTCGTGTTTTGTGAGCGTGGCGCGACGCGAGAGCAACGCGCGTCACATGGACGGTTGGACGCGCAGACATATAATAGTTCGCGACGCGCGCGGGATGTAAGCGCGGTGGCAGCGGGCCGCGAGCGTGAGGCCGGCCCCGGCCCCCGCCCCCAGCGCGGGCCGCGAGCGTGAGGCCGGCCCCGGCCCCCGCCCCCGGCGCGACACGCGGCGCTCTAATCCTGCCCCGCTCACAAAACAAGCGATACCACGGAGCCTTTCGTTGAAACGAATCGCTTTGTGAATTGTATACCTGACATCTACTTAGAACTTAGAATTTTAAAGGGATGTTTTACCGTTGTAGTTAACATTTTTGGATGAATATTTGAAATTTCTTCGTCGTAATACTATTCAATTATAGAGATCAATGCCTGACAGTTGAAAGTTGTAACATCATGACTTCATCATTTGGGTAGTTGATCTAACTAAATAACACGCGGAGTCCGAGCATTTGTGGCTTCTAACTGAATGCATTTTCAGTGGGTTTGGATAACTTACATCAGGGTCGATGTAGATGAAGTTCTCCCACTCGTTGAAGGACGCGTCCTGGAATATCTTGGCGCAGAACGAAGTCAGCCACACGCTCGACGACGACTGATTCCTACACAACAGTACAAGTTTAAATATTAAAACCACGACTTAGGCGCAACACATACTTGAGCGGAATTCGACAATCATAGACAAACACGCGGAAAAATCTAACTTCCAGCTGAATTTTGTCTATAAGCTCCTTACAAAAATTCTGCTACCTTAGAGAAATTTCCGCTTTCCGGCTGAGTTTTGCCCATGAGAGCTAAATTACGCTCAAGTGTATCCATGGCCATATTCGACTGACGATCTTTTCTACGATATGCTGGAAAATGTTCGCCTTATTGTAGCAAAAAATAAAATCATTTTTGGATACAAGCAGTTGAAGCCGCCGCGCCGGGAAGTTGCACTAAAATCCATTACTGTATTTTTTTTACCTTTTAGGATACGGCTTAATAATCGTCAAAACTTTGGACGGACACAAAATGTAGTTTAAAGTGGATGCCGCAGAAGAGGCGCGGACGGGGCAGGCCCAAACAGAGATGGCGGAACGATTTGGACGCTTTCCTCAGCACCTGGCCGGAAAAAGCGTGGGACAGAGAGTTGTGGAAATCAGCGGGAGAGGCCTTTGCCCAGCAGTGGGACACTATTTTAGGCTAAAAAAAAGCTTACCAGTCACTTCGGAACAAGCTGAAACTGCCGTCTGGCTTCATAAAGGACAGCTGGCGTTGGTACAGAATGTTCACTTGGTAGAAGGCGTCCTTCTCCAAGGTCCTGTTGCGTTGGTTGATGAGACGCATGTACGTTTAAAGGTATACTCACCAATCACTTCGGAACAAGCTGAAGCTGCCGTCTGGCTTCATAAAGGACAGCTGGCGTTGGTACAGGATGTTCATGTGGTAGAAGGCGTCCTTCTCCAAGGTCCTGTTGCGTTGGTTGATGAGACGCATGTATAGCGTGAAGTACATGTTGGCGGCGAAACTGAACATGTTCTGTTCCGCTGAGTCCTGGAATAAATGCAACTAGTTTATATGGATCACTGTGGCGAATATTATGAGTATATAGACCCCGAGCCAGCACCAGGAGCGCAAATTTCATTGGTCATCTCAATGCCCTTTAATTTTTTTAGAAAAAATGGTCATCGCGTCCTGATTGAAAATTTCCTAGATGATAGTTTATATATAACAGCGGGATCAAACTGTAGAAGGGTTACCCAAAACAGACAACTGTGGAAATCATTGGAGGAAGCCTTTGCCAACTGGCACGTCGAACTGAGAGACATTCTATAAACAGTGCTGCTCAGAACGAATTAAAAAGGGCTGAATAAATAAATAAAAGTTTATATTCTCTTGTGAACATGAAAAATCGTCAGCCGAATGTAATGACCGTCAGCTGATGCCCTGAAGACAGTATGCTCACGTGACCACGTCTATAAGGGAAGTGTGTGTCAGATTGACTTACCACAGGCAGCTTGAGTAGTGATGTAGCATTGATAGGCATCGTAGGGAACAGTGGCCCGACCACATCTCCGACCACGGACACTCTGGCTCGGTTAGATCCGAACACATAGTAGCGGTCGACTTCGTATGGGATGAGTGTGTTGACTTACCATAGGCAGCTTCAGTAGTGATGTAGCATTAATAGGCATTGTAGGGAACAGTGGCCCGACCACATCTCCGACCACGGACACTCTGGCTCGGTTAGATCCGAACACATATTAGCGGTCGACTTCGTATGGGATGAGTGTGTTGACTTACCATAGGCAGCTTCAGTAGTGATGTAGCATTAATAGGCATCGTAGGGAACAGTGGCCCGACCACATCTCGACCACGGACACTCTGGCTCGGTTAGATCCAAACACATATTAGCGGTTGACTAAGTATGGGATGTGTGTGTTGACTTACCATAGGCAGCTTCAGTAGTGATGTAGCATTGATAGGCATCGTAGGGAACAGTGGCCCGACCACATCTCGACCACGGACACTCTGGCTCGGTTAGATCCGAACACATAGTAGCGGTCGACTTCGTACGGGATGAGTGTGTTGACTTACCATAGGCAGCTTCAGTAGTGATGTAGCATTGATGGGCATCGTAGGGAACAGTGGCCCAACCACATCTCCGACCACGGACACTCTGGCTCGGTTAGATCCGAACACATAGTAGCGGTCGACTTCGTACGGGATGAGTGTGTTGACTTACCATAGGCAGCTTCAGTAGTGATGTAGCATTGATGGGCATCGTAGGGAACAGTGGCCCAACCACATCTCCGACCACGGACACTCTGGCTCGGTTAGATCCGAACACATAGTAGCGGTCGACTTCGTATGGTATAATGGGCGTTTCTGTGACGTTGACGTGCATGTATTGGAAGACGTAGGCGCGGTTGGAGAGGTCGAGCAGGACGGACTGGTGCCGGTGTTGGGGGAGGCCGTCCGCCTGTGGACAATATTAGAGTTAAACATTCGATTTTAAAATATTGCACGGTTACGAAATACCTACGAAAACAAATTATGCTCGTTATTTATACTGTCTAAATTGATTCTGGTCATTGTTTCTTATGTGGAGTACCTCAGGGAGTTAAGGCCACTCTAGGGCCACTATTGTTTCTTATGTAGTATCTCAGGGGCGTTACGACACTGGGACCGCTGTTGTTTCGTACGTGGGGTACCTAAGAGTCCGTTTGACACTCTAGGATCGCTGTTGCTTTTTATGTGGAGTACCTCAGGGTTCTTTTGACACTCTAGGACCGCTGTTGTTTTTTTATGTGGAGTACCTCAGGGTCTTCAAGCCACTCTAGGGCCACTGTTGCTTCTTATGTGGAGTACCTCTGGGTCCTGATGACACTCTAGGACCGCTATTGTTTCTTACGTAGAGTACCTCAGGGTCCTTTTGACACTCTAGGACCGCTGTTGTTTCTAATGTAGAGCACCTCAGGGTTCTTTTGACACTCTAGAACCTCTGTTTTTCCTTATGTGGAGTACCTCAGGGTCCTAACTCCACTCTAGGACCGCAGTTGTTTCTCCTTAGTACGTACCTCGACAGTGATCTTCTTGGTGTACTTGTGCTGTCCCTGCAGCGTGGAGGCGTGCAGCTGCACGTGTATGTCGCCGAGGCGCGTGGGCACGACGGGCACGTGCACGGTGGCGGCGTCGCCGGCCGCGATGTACACGAAGAACTGGTGCTCGCCGAACGACGTGCGCGGGTTGTACGAGCGGACCTGGGGACGGAACAAGTGTTCAAATGCATCAACATACACTGAGAACCTACTACGAAAGTTATAATTTAATAAGAGACTCCTCTCTTTCGCTCGAATTAGCAAGTGCAATAGAGTTGTGATGTAGAGAATAAGTAGTATAGGAGCAAATTCAACAAAAGTCGTCTCCTTCACGATTTTCGTAGACATCTCTTCTAAATACCTAAAACTGGTATGGATGTGTTCCTCCTAGTCTCCTGAATACGAATTGACTGGTTTTAGTTTATGGAGGGGGGGACGGGTCGGTAAAAAGGGGGGGAAAGATGGCGGCTGACTGCCATCTAAATTTGTTTACATCTCGAGTCCTATGAGACCGATCGGTTTGTATGAGATGTCATTTGAAAGACTATTAAATGTACTACAATTGTTCATAAATAACTGTAGTCGTCACTTTAGTCCTTTACAAAATATTTCAAAAAATATGATTTTTTTACCGTGCATGTTTGCGTAAGTACTGATAAAACATGCTTATAACTCAATATATTATAACTTTACCGCAATCAATGTTATTTTAAAATATACAGGAAAATTTATGAGCTTTCGAAAAATATAAGCTTTATTAGTATGTAATATTATATAACCGAGTATTGATGAATTTTGTTCAGCATGGGTCACTGCGCTTCCTCATAGAATGGCAGCCGACCGTCATCGTATTTTCATTATTTCTCGGAATCTATTTTACGGATCAAATCGTAATTGGTATTATTTGAAAGCATTTAAAATGTACTTTAATCGGTTCTTTGAAGTCTAAGTTGCAAAATTAACAGTTTATTATTATTTTTAGAAAATGTAACATTTTTTACCTAATAGACTGGAAGAAACAGGCTTGTTTGGAGAAAGGTCACCGATATTCCTTCTAAATAACTAAAACTGGTATGGATGTATTTCTCAATATTTATAGGACATGAATTGATCAGCTTTATTTTATAAAGGGGGGGACGAGTCGAAAAAAAGGAGGGGGGAAAGATGGTGTCCGCCCGCCATCGAAATGTCATTGAAATTTGTTCACATCTCGAGTCCTATGGGACCGATAGATTCGTGTGAGATGTCATTTTAAATATCATTAAACGTACTATAATTGTAGTCAACACTTTATTCGTTTACAAAATATTCGATAAAATATTACTTTTTACCGTGCATATTTGCGTTACTACTGAAAAAACATGCTTATAACTCAATAAATTACAACTTTACTGCAATTAATGTTGTAATAAAATATACGGGAAAATTTATGAGCTTTTGAAAAATATAAGTTTTATTTATATATAATATTGTATAACCAAGTAAATGATGAATTTTGTTCAGCATGGGTCACTGCGCATCATCATATGAATGGCGGCCGACCGTTGTCGTATTTTCATTATTGCTCGGAATCTATTTTACAGATCACATCGTGATAGGTATCATTTGAAAGCATTTTAAATTTACTATAATCGGTTTATTGAACTCTGAGATAAATAATTATCCGTTTGTTGTTATTTTTAGAAAACGTAATATTTTTATCTAAAAGGCTGGAGGAAACAGATTTGTTTGGAGAAAAGTCATGGTGCATGTTTGCATAAGTACTGATAAATCATGCTTATAACTCAATAAATTATGACTTTATCCTATTTAATTTTATTATAAAACACATGGGAAATTTTATGACGTTTCTATAAACGTAAGTTTTTTTATATTCAATGTTATCTAACCAATTAATGATAAATCTTGTTGGCATGGGTCACTGCGCGTCGTCATATGAACGGCGGCTGACCGCCGTAGTATTTTCATTGAACTTTGATTTAATAGTCAATAGTCAATTCATATCCTGGAGAGAATGAGGTACACACCCATATCAGTTTTAGATATTGGGAAGAGCTGTCGACGACTTTTCTCCAAACAAGCTCGTTTCCACCAATCTATTAGGTAAAAATGTTACGTTTTCTAAAAATAAAATATAAACGGATGATTTTACATCTCAGACTACAAAGAACCGATTATAGTACATTTGAAATGCTTTCAAATGATACCTATCACGATGTGATCCGTAAAACAGATTCGGAGCAATAATGTAAATTCGACAACGGTCGGCCGCCATTCATATGATGATGCCCAGTGACCCATGCTAACCAGAATTCATCATTACTTGGTTATATCGTATTATATATAAATAAAGCTTATATTTTTCGAATATGACCCGTGTATTTTATCATAAGTCATAACATTATTTGCGGTAAAGTTAAACATTTTTGAGTTATAGGCATGTATATCAGTACTTAGGCCAACATACACGGTAAAAAAAAACAAATATTTTCAAATATTTCGTAAACGACTAAATTTATGACTACGGTTATTCATAAACAATTATAGTACATTTAATAATCTTTCAATGGACAACTAACACGAATCTTTCGGTCTCATAGGACTCTAGGCGTGAACAAATTTCGTTGACATTTCGATGGCGGGCGGACACCGTCTTTCCCCCCACCTTTTTTTCGACTCGTCCCTCCCTCTATAAAATAAAATTGGTCAATTCATGTCCTGGAAACAATGAGGAATACATCCAAACCAGTTTTAGGTATTTGCAAGAAATATCGATGACTTTTTTTCCAGACAAGCCTGTTTCTTCCAGTCTGTTAGGTAAAAATGTAACATTTTCTAAAAATAATAGTGAACTGTTAATTTTGCAACTAAAATTTCAAAGAACCGATTAAAGTACATTTAAAATGCTTTCAAATGATACCAATTACGATTTGATCCGTAAAATAGATTCCGAGAAATAATGAAAATACGATGGCGGTCGGCTGCCATTCTATGAGGAAGCGCAGTGACCCATGCTGAACAAAATTCATCAATACTCGGTTATATAATATTACTTACTAATAAAGCTTATATTTTTCGAAAGCTCATAAAATTTCCTGTATATTTTGTCCTAAAATTAATTGCGGTAAAGGTATAACATATTGAGTTATAAGCATGTTTTATCAGTACTTAGGCAAACATGCACGGTAAAAAAAATCATATTTTTTCAAATATTTTGTAAAAGACTAAAGTGATGACTACAGTTATTTATAAACAATTGTAGTACATTTAATAAGCTTTCAAATGACATCTCATACGAACTGATCGGTCTCATAGGACTCGAGATGTAAACAAATATCGATGACAGTCAGCCGCCATCTTTCCCCCCCTTTTTACCGACCCGTCCCCCCCTCCATAAACTAAAACCAGTCAATTCGTATTCAGGAGACTACGAGGAACACATCCATACCAGTTTTAGGTATTTAGAAGAGATGTCGACGACGTATCTCCAAACAGGCAAATTCCGCCGTACTAAAGTAGGCTAGTTGCTATCATCATCAATAATAAATTAAAAGTAGAAAAACTTTAAAACATTTTTGAGACATTTAAAACAGACGCTAATAGAAAAACGTTACTACAGTTTAGAAAACTTCTTTTCTGACGAAAATATTTAATTTGAATAATCTAGTAAATGTGCTTTGTTTTGTAAATATTGTAATTAGGATAAGCTAGTTGTTAAGATTTATTTATTTTATAAGTTTTCTGCTGTGCCCTTACAGGGTACCTATCATGTGACATGTATATTATTATATGTAACTTGAGTGCATGAACAAATGAATATGAATATGAATATATGTAACTTAGTATTAGTCATCAACTATAACCAATGTATATCTGTTTTTTTTCATCAATTATTACATATTGCTACTTCGAAGAAGAAACATGTGTTTCGTTTGTAAACCTAGTTATTGCTCATCATCTATCACCAAGGAGGTTGCAATACAGAGTGACAGACAACGAAATTTCGACTTTCGTGGTTAGCAGTAGGTCCTCATTTGTCTCTTACGAGGAATAGCGTTTTTTAAATAAGTTCGGAACTAACAACTACACAAAACACTGCCCATTTGTAGTTAAAACACCATTAATGACTCTTCTATGAGCGAATTATCAATAGCTTTATCAAATACTAAACATCTCATTCTAAGCTCGCTTGCTTCCGCAAGCATCTCGACTAGTTCGCCTTGGCGGTAGCAGATTGGACCTTCCACTGTGATGTATTTTAGTAGTGACATAGGAATGGAATGGTGTGCTGTAAGATTTTTATGTCACTCTAAACCCCTTGGTATTTCTTTATCTGAAGTCCCTCAAGGTTTATCTGCCACTCTGGGACCACTATTCTTTCTTATGAAGAATACCTCAGAGTTCTAACGTCACACAGGAATAGAATGACTTGGCAATCGCACAGGACAATAAATCATCTAATAATATTACATTATATAAATTAATAAAACTGGCTTGTGCTATAACAATGTTTAGACGCGTATTATAAAAATATAGACATCTAATATTCAAAGGATAACAATGACATGCCGTTAGTAAACTCCGGCACACCGGCTTGATTTAACATTAGGTCTCAATGCTTTTTGCAGTAGGAGAACTTTACGAGACTGACATTTTTGTACATGTAATGTTTTTGATGGGATAGTGAATACTTACAATGCCATTCTCCTCGACATGCACAAACTTGTAGTCCGGGGAGGCGGACAGCACGACGACGGCCTCGACGGCCTGCGGCTGGTAGTTGAACACCACCACGCGCAACCCCACCTGCTCGCCCTGGCGGCAGCGCTCCGGCCCTTCCACTTGGATGAAGAACGGCAGCACTCCCACGTACTGGAATTGAAATATCAATTAGGCACATGGTGGAAGGTCAACAGACTACATGACCAATCGTAAATCTTTTTGCAATAAAATAAGGACTAAAGGCAGTTGAGCACTGTTGTTACTAATGTGGAATATTTCAGGGTCCTTAGGCCACTCTAGGACCACTATTGTTTCTTATGTGGAGTACCACACAGGGTCTTTTGGCCACTCTAGGACCGCACTTCTTTCTTGAGTGGCATCCCTCAAGGTACCAATTTAGGGTTGTTTTATTTAAAAAACAAAACCGTAACTCACATGCTCCGGCTCGTGCAGCATGCCGAGCCCGCTGGTGGGCGACATGCTGAGGGCGGAGACGGTCCAGTGCGCGGGCGCGCGCGGCACGTCGACGGTGAGCACGTAGCGGCCGTGCGGCCCGATGTTCACGTCGCGCCACAGCCACACGTTGTCGTACTGCCGCTGCACGCGGTTGAAGCGGAACTTGCGGAAGTGGGACAGCTCGAAGCTGTTGTCGTGCTCGCCTGACAATTAAAACATCAATGAGACCTAGAGTTTCTGCATTTTGCAACGGAAACGTTTTCGCTCGAGAATATTTCACATAGTAAACGAAGAACATTATCGAGAACGGCACAACATTAACACTCAACTCATATAGGTGCAAAATTGCTGGGAGACTTTATAAATAAAGTCATTCATGTGTCTATGCAATTTGGCTGCTTGCATTATCAGTTTAATTCTGACGTTGTTCAGATGGCTCTTGATATCAACATAACTTACAGTTAGCCTCGTCGGTGTGGTCCGAACAGTCATAGACCCCGTCGCAGCGCTTGTTCAGTGGATAACAGCCGCCTTCCAAACACGTGCCGAGTCCCATCGAGATGTTGCAAGGTTTCGGTCGCTGGCACCACTAACAATATCATCAACATAACTCACAGTTAGCCTCGTCACTCGTCAGTGTGGTCCGAACAGTCATAGACCCCATCGCAGCGCTTGTTCAGTGGATAACAGCCGTCTTCCAAACACGTGCCGAGTCCCATCGAGATGTTGCAAGGTTTCGGTCGCTGGCACCACTAACAATATCATCAACATAACTCACAGTTAGCCTCGTCGGTGTGGTCCGAACAGTCATAGACCCCATCGCAGCGCTTGTTCAGTGGATAACAGCCGTCTTCCAAACACGTGCCGAGTCCCATCGAGATGTTGCAAGGTTTCGGTCGCTGGCACCACTAACAATATCATCAACATAACTCACAGTTAGCCTCGTCACTCGTCAGTGTGGTCCGAACAGTCATAGACCCCATCGCAGCGCTTGTTCAGTGGATAACAGCCGTCTTCCAAACACGTGCCGAGTCCCATCGAGATGTTGCAAGGTTTCGGTCGCTGGCACCACTAACAATATCATCAACATAACTCACAGTTAGCCTCGTCACTCGTCAGTGTGGTCCGAACAGTCACAGACCCCGTCGCAGCGCTTGTTCAGTAGGTAGCAGCCGCCTTCCAAACACGTGCCGAGTCCCATCGACATGTTGCAAGGGTTCCGTCGCTGGCACCACTAACAATATCATCAACATAACTCACAGTTAGCCTCGTCAGTGTGGTCCGAACAATCATAGACCCCATCGCAGCGCTTGTTCAGTGGATAACAGCCGCCTTCCAAACACGTGCCGAGTCCCATCGACATGTTGCAAGGATTCGGTCTCTGGGTGACGGGCACGTCACTGAATACCACTAGACCGGCGTATCTGTGGGTTGAATGTGGTTTGGTGATAGTTTTTCTTGCTTTTCATCTATCACTTAGAAACACAGAGATAAACTGTCGCTGGCGGGATACTGTCACGGCACACAGTGCTATAGCGACAATAAAATTTACATAACTAGTAGTCCGCCTCAAACTGAGAACTCGCGATTTACTTGCAAACGAGTTGACCAATATAACAAGGCCCTTCGGAGGATTTTTTTCTCCTTCTAGCTCCATAACCACTTGATCGAACCTGCTCATGTACGAACTTACAAATTTTCTGTATCTCTGTTACAGTCCCAAGAAATTTCATAAAGATCAGAATAACGTTACTAAAGTTATCGTCCGACAAACTATCGAAATCAAAAAGCCATCCAAATTCCGAGACGTCCCAGTAGCCAGGTGGCAGTTCGCTCTGGAGTTGTTTGTAAGAACTCACTTCGCTTACGCTCCGCGAGTTCGATTATGTCTAGTTTGCCTTTCCACAGAGACTGAGTTGAGAAAGGAGACGTGTGGGAATCAAACCAATAGGCTGCCTTTTCACTGAGGCCGGATGAGAGACGGATGATCCTGGTTGATTCCCGCACGTCTCCTCTCATCTCCGCCTCAATTTAAAGGCGGGCTTATAAGGAAAGGTAACTTACTCGAAAGTGGTGTTAGCATCGATGCCGAATGTGGACGATGGGAAGTAGACGAGCTGGTCGGCGACGCCGATGTGTGAGCGCCACGTGTACGCGAATGTACCGTTGGTGGCCTCGTCGAAGTGAGCCATTTGAGATATCACCTGATACGGGAGGTTTATTTAATGTTACTTTGTTATTTACTATTAATTTACATCACTTCAGTTTTGTACTGTCTGCTGGTGAAATTACAATTTCTGAATAAAAAATAAGTTTCTGTGAAACACGAGATATCTAATTACCTTAGCGTAAGTGAGTTCGTTGCCAGCCTGCATGGTGTAGAAGGCGTTGTCTATGCCCGACAGACCGACGTAGGCTCCCGGCTCCCCATATATGGCCACCTCCACTCGCTCGCCCGTGCGATGTTTGCGGTTGTTGATGGACACCGTGAACTAAAAAGATATCAAAGTAATTATCAGCTGTAAGGACTCGACGAAGGTGACAAACAAGCAAACGACCCGCCCGGTAAGCAGTTACCGTAGCCTATGGACGTGATGTTGATGAATATTGCACATACGCGTCAGACCCATGCCTAAATCTTGAGAAAATGTTGACAATTGTCAAAATTACTATGTGACTTGTTAACAAACTGAGGGAAACTTTATCTAGTGGGTTTTGTTACACATTACGAACGTGATATTTTGTTTTTCTGTGACTGGATTATTTACTAAAGACATTTAAGTTAAATCATTGAAGAGATTTAGTTCAGTTTATGGTCAAATTGTTACTTAGCTACACATTTAGATTGCGTTCTCAGGCATGGCTCGTCTCAGGGATCTTTTCTTGGTATTGGCTTTGTTTTTCTTTGCGACCAGTAGTATTAGGCGCTCGCAAGCCGATGAGAATAGTGGTATGGACGCCCCTGGGGTGGCCACGGGCGCCATCTCCGCCGACAGTGTGACGGGAGCGTGTGTGTGTCGTGTACCTTGTTCCTGGAGATGCCGTTGACGGGGAAGGTGAGGGAGTCGGCGAGCACGCGCCCGTGCCGCTCCACGCACCACGCCACGATGGTGGCCACGGGTGCCATCTCCGCCGAAAGCGTTACAGCGAACGTTCGAACGCCATCCTGCAATATATCTCTACTTAATACACATCATAAAACCAACAAAATTAAAATTAAACAGTTATTTCTATAATTATCAGTGATCGGCACGACCCGTGACGCACCACGGGATTGCGAGCAGAAATCATAATATGGACATGATTAGATTATGACATAACTCCGTGATTTTGTTAAATAGAATAATTTTATTGTATGATATATATTTGCAAATATACGATAAAGTGTTAAATAAGCTTATAAAATGTATAATTAATTATTAAATATAAAAATGATATATTTCGAATGTTGAATATTTCAATTTGACAGTTTGTGAAATATTAAGTAGCGGCTCGTAATTTTTCACTCGTACAAAATACGTAAGTGTTAAAACGGTGTAACCATTTCAAGTGCAACTAAACACTTCGACCGACTACCTGGCTTATCGAAGGTCATTTGCGAATTTTCTATTGTTTGCGTTTGTTTAAACTGGTGCGGTGCAAAAAAGACGGCTAATTGAAATGCCTAAATAAAGAGATAATGCCATCCTTTTCTAGTTACTGATAAGGATTGCAACTATTTTCTAACGGCAAATATGTTTAGTTATGTTCTTCGGTTTATAAAGTTCGCACATGTTGTTAAAGTTCCTTATTATCTCAGTGTTTATTTAATGGTAAAAATCATTCATCTTCCTGTGTGGAATACCTTTATGTACTACAATCGGAAATACTGACTTCCTAAAAGACCTAAATCTCGGGGCATATCGACGTTAACATAATGATTGAGGTCATTGACACCGTGCGACACGGGTCGTGCCGATCACTGATAATTATACTGAAATTTTATAATAAAATTAGTTATAGTTACCTCCATATTTTCTTGTGCACTGGTGAGGATGATTCCTTTGGACATAACGACGTAGTTAAATGATTCGATGAAGAAGTTGCTCTGCACGTGGAAAATTATGTATTCGCCCACCTGAACCAAAACAAAATATTTTTTAACTTATTCTGAAGTCAAACTCATATAGAGTGATTGGTGCCATGACCAGGATTATTCTTAACTTTCAGATTAGGCATAACAAACTTTACCATATACTAATCGTTGATAAAGCGACTTACCTTAGCATCAGTGGTGCTAGTAGATATTCGTATATGCTGGTGCTTGGGGCTGTAGTGCGCGATCATGTGCAGGTCGGCGGAGGCCCGGGAGCCGCCCCCGTCGTTGAGGGTCGCGCTCAGGCGGACGCCGGTCACGCCGTTCAGGACGTCGCGGTAGTTCGGGTCGTTTTGGAGTTCTAAATAATAATAGGAATGCGTTAGAAATTGCATTGTATACGAGGCATATAAGACACTCGAAAATCAAAGAATTAATTAAAGGCATATCAATATGAGTTCAAGATTTTTTCCAATCTTTTCGACGTTTGTATTTGGTTCAATAACTCCGTGTGATACAGTGCTACATCCGTTTAGTAACTTAACTGATAGCTTAATTAGTAAGGCGATCAATCACTTCTCCGATCGAACCTTCACAAAATTGGTTCAAGTTTTTTTTTTCAATGTTTTCGACGTTTGAATTTGGTATAATAACAATCTAGTGTTAACAACTTACTGAGCAGCTTGTACAGGTCCACTTTGAGCCGCCACACGGCGTCGTGTCCGGGCACGAGCGTGGGGTACTGGGGCTCCACGCCGCCGCCGCGGCCCTCCACCGTCACGTGCACCGTGAGCGACACGCTGGCCGCCTGCCAGCGCGGTAGTGGAGATCCATCGTGGTAGGATACCACCATCTGTTGGACGATCACACTTGTTATCGACCGTAATATAGTAAACGTGGTTACTCGTGGCGATCAGTTGAGGAGACTGGCTCAATTGGTCTCGGCTGGAAAGAGCTGGAAGTAGCCGCTCAAGATCGTGACTAGTGGAAAACTCTTATTCGAGCCCTATGTCCCTAATGAAAAAAAAAAGGAGTAGAAATCATCATCATCATCATCAATACAGCAACTACCCGAAAAACCGAATTTGATCAAATTTGGTCATGTATCTACGGCGTCGACGTCCCTCCATAGAACGTGTTGAGAACAGATGTTGAAATGATATCCTCGATTTCTAAGGCATGCCTTTATATCTACACATAGTAGCTAGCTTTGGACCCAAAATCTACATTTAAATAATACTTACATAGGCATCAAAGGGCATGTGCGGTTTGAAAACCTGCGGCGTCCCACCGAGGAACGTTACCGCCAGCGAAGAGTTGAATATCCTTGCGATACTGTAGCCCTCGATGACGTCATCTAAGTACGGGTCTCCAACAGATACTGAGATGATGTTCTTGAATACATAGTAACCAGCTTTGGGCCTAAAATCTACATTTAAAGAATACTTACATAGGCATCAAAAGGCATGTGCGGTTTGAAAACCTGCGGCGTCCCACCGAGAAACGTGACCGCCAGCGAAGAGTTGAATATCCTCGCGATGCTGTAACCCTCGATGACATCATCCAAGTACGGGTCTCCGACAGACGCGGTGATGATGACTTCGACTCCGTCCAAGGTGGGCACTAGTTGGGCTAGCTCGGACATTGGGTATTTGAAATCGAAGGTGCCGTTAAACTGGAAAAAAATAGGTGTATTTATTTTCGGATCTAATCGTAATTTGACTTCCGAAATTTGTCTGTCCATGTATATCTGTCTGTGGCACCATAGGTTGAATTGATTTTATATATATATATATTTAATAATTATAGTTATTACGATAAGTATATTGCGGTCTACCAAAAATGGCAAGTATTTTTACACAAATGTTCTTTAAACTTTCGAGAACAAAAAAAACCGTGTCAATCCCAATTACTAGAATTACTTACTAAAATAAAAGATAAAAGATATTTATTCTTCAATTTAGGCACATTACAATGCACTTATGAACGTCAGAGAGAAAAGAAACTACCACCGGTTCTAACCCTACACCTCTGACCCGAGAAGTATTACTTATTACCGGCAAGAAACTCGGCGGGACTTATTTTTTCAAAACAGTACTACAAATACATTAAAGATACTATATACAATAATGCGTAGTTCTTCAAGAAGGCATATCAGATTGAAGAAGGCGTTCATAAAACAATCAAGCAAATATATAAAAAGCGCGTATTTAGGGCAGAAGGGCACATAGGTGATGTGATGTTATACTAGTAGTAATCTATGTTAGAATACTTACATATCTCAAATACGGCAGTTTGTTGTAGTACTCCTGGTTGTTGTAGTACCCGTTGTACTGCGTGTTGAGACTGTTGGGGTTGTTCTGCGTGTTGTACTGGTTGCCGTATTGGTTGCCGTACTGGTTGTCGTACAGGTGTGGCTTTTCCATCCAGAATGGGTATTTTTCATCCTGCAAAAAAAAAAGATAAATTTTTATCCAGCTCCCAACCTAATTTTTTTTAACTAAGCTAACAACTATATTTTTAGCTAGCAACTATATGTATTATGTTAGTCTAAGATTAGGTTTAAAAGTTAATTGACGAAAACTGTTGCTGTCTTGTACGTGTTAAATTTAAATATGTTTGCCAGATCTCAGAATTTCTCAGTTACTCTAAGGTTAGCTGGAAGAGATCCCTTATAGGGATAAGCTCGCCTTTGTACAAATTACCTGTATGTTTCATAATTGTGTACAATGTTTTAGTGCAATAAAGTGTTTTACTACTACTACTACTACTACTACAACTAGTAATCACCAGGGATGTCACGAATGTCGTTTTTCTCACATTCGCGAATGCGAATGCGAATATTCAGGATGCGAATGTCCGAATGCAAATACGAATGTTACGGTGTAGATTCAAAAAACTTAATCTTGCTTATCATTTTTATGCTTCCATAGTTCAAAAATACAGAACATGACATGTGATGGATTCCTATATTAATGATCAAAAGGAGTCAAGTCATACCGTCGTTTTCACTTCCTGTGTATGAGCAAGCATATGACCATGGGCCGGGTCAGTGCGGTCAAAACAGGATGTGTTCTACGCATTCGAAAAATATTCGCATCATTTGATGCGAATATTCGCATTATATTCGCATTATACGAATGCGAATATTCGTGACATCCCTAGTAATCACTTGCAGTTTTAAAGCAAAATGTAGTCATTTCAGATATACATAATATTAAATTAGAAATCGAACTTATTGACAGCTGGCAAGGGATGTTGCTACGGCCATCTCTATTTGTACAGGCTACACTGCGGTGCAAAATATTATATTTTACAAAATTGAACAGACCTGCACGTCATACTACCAGTTGGGCTGGTCTATCTGATTATGTTTTCCTGGTAGTGTTATTGCTCCGGGAGTGATAACTATTGTCGTTTAGGATGCAAAGTATCAAAGTTAAACAGCCTAGTGTAGACCTTCTGCGGGTCGTACCACCAGTTGGGCTGGTCGATCTCGTTGGGCTGTCCGGGCAGGTCTCGCTGCTCCGGCCTGCCATATTGGTCCGATATTCAACCTCACTCTGAAAGCACTTGGTTGGAGTGTGTACAAAATACTCACAAAGTTGAACAGCCGGGTGTAGACCTTCTGCGGGTCGTACCACCAGTCGGGCTGGTCGATCTGGTTGGGCTGTCCGGGTAGGTGTCGCTGCTCCGGCCTGCCATACTCGTCCGGGAAGCCATACTCGTATTGCTGGTAGCTCTCGTTGTATAGATATGGATTGAAGTTCGGACGGACTGTAAACAAAAATATTTTTAGTCTTCTATCAAATCTTTCAATTGTGGTGGGGGTCTGCCTGGTTACGATTAGCATTAGTATAGTTTTGACTCTACGTTTGACCGCTAGCAAGCTTATTGTATTCCAAATTTCCCTGAGTACCACACTTCTGTACTGATAAATAAATAATCGAACTCGCGGAGCGTAAGCGAAGTGAGTTCTTACAAACAACTCCAGACCCAACTGTCACCTGGCTACTGGGACGTCTCGGCATTTGGATGGCTTTTTGATTTCGATAGTTTGTCGGACGATAACTTTAGTAACGTTTCTCTGATTTTTATGAAATTTCTTGGGGCTGTAGCAGAGATACGTAAAATTTGTAAGTTCGTATATGAGCAGGATCGATCAAGTGGTTATGGAGCTAGAAGGAGAAAAAAATCCTTCTTAGGGTCTTGTTATATTAGTCAACTCGTTTGCAAGTAAATCTCGAGTTCACAGTTCGAGGCGGACTACTAGTTTATTTATTCAGACAATTAGTGGCCCCAAAACGTCTATAAGTGTTATGGCGTATGCTAGTAATAACCTTGCAAGTTCCAACTTTCAAGTAAGGTTTGTATTCTTGCGTATGAGTGACGTTTTGAAAATGTCGTATGGCCTTCAAAGGGTTAACTTTTGTGCAATGCGCGAATCTGCGAGCATATTCTCACGAATCGCCAAAGTATTTCCTACGTTCCGTCTCTGTCACAATCGTCTTTCAGGTCATTTGTGATTATGTGACCTAGGTATCTGAAGCTGTCACCCACTTAAGAGTAAGTGAACAACATGTTTACGTTTTTTACTCTGGCATTATCTTATCTTTTCCCATCACGACCGGTTCTCTGCACTTTATCTCCGCTCCAATCAAAAAATAAGACTTATGCTAACACTTTTAATTTCGTGTTGCGCGCGGTCAAATAATAAGCGAAATTGTAAAACTACCTTTAAATTAGTATTATTAAGTACTTAAATAAGTATTTATATGTAGTTAATTAAGTTGCTTTGCGCGCTCAAAAATAACTTTTTTAAACTGTTTTTGTATTTATCTCGTGTAAGTGAATTGTATAATTCTTATGAGAATAAATGATCTTAAACCAAAAAAAAAAAACAACTTTTAATTTCAATTAGGGCTTGTGCACAAATCACGCGAGGTTGGAAAGGGGGGGGGAGGGGGTCCCGAAAAAATCACGATAGATCACGTGGGGGGTGGGGGGGTACATGGAGACCTCACGTGTATTTTCTATAATGAACGAAGCCGTGAAAAATATAAAAAACTAAGGGATCGTAATGACAAAATAGGCCGACCAACGCGCATTCTAACGCGGCGAACTATAGCGAGATCCCAAAGGGAAGTTCTTTGTGTAATGCGGGAAAACGACGACGTCGTGTCGTGTGGCAAGACGAAGACGATGTCGAAGGATGTATGCCCGCTACCTGCCTGCCTGAAGATGTGTGCCCTGTTGTAACGATTAGAGACGAACCAGAACAATCCCTGGACCGACGAATGATTTAATTTCAAAACAGGTTTAATTATATTAATAAATATGTCTATTTTACTGCGCTATAAGCCAAACGGTAAAAAACGGAACCCTTATAGATTCGTCATGTCTGTCCGTCCGTATGTCACAGCCATTTTACTCGGAAACTATAAGACGTATCATTATCAAATTTTTACATAAAGTGTATTCTGTGTGCTGCTACTTAGATATGTAGTTAAATTTCTGAAAAAAAAATCATTTTAGAGGGGGCAGTCCATACATGCAAGTAATTGTCAAAAAATATTTTTTTACCAAATATCAACATGATGCACATCAATCGATAGGTCTTTAGAAATAACATTGAGGTTTTTTTAAAAAAAATTGATTAAGTGGATATATTCAGAAATAATGACTCCGAAAGTCAAAAAATTGAACCTTATTTAAGTCCAAATATTATGGAAAAATTCAAGAAGATACACTTTCGAATATTCTTTCAACGAACATTTTTGAGTTATCTCCAAAAAACTACCTACTTAGGCAGATACGACCTTGCGATATTAATTTATTCGATAGTAGCTACGGCCGGTTTTTATAGATAATGGTACCGAACCCTTCATGAGCGAGTCCGACTCGCACTTGGCCGGTTTTTTTTCTTGTACCCGTCAGTAGCACCTGTAATATAAATGTAATAAAAGCTAAAATTAAATCGCCGAATGTAGAACTTTGAAAAACCATACCTATTACCTCAAAATAAGAGTCAACTTTTCAGAGATAGTAGTAAAAATTACACATAATATCTTCTACGGTTGCCGCGATAGTTATTCATGAAATAAAACAACTTTGAACGGATTATATCGCGTATACTGAATTTTAAATTACATCCCGACGTTTCGAACACTTTACAGCGTTCGTGGTCACGGGTCGACTGAGGAAAACATATTTACCCACATCTAAAAATTACAATGTACAAAAGACTACCCACATGTATAACATTAAATGCAAACAAATAAAGGTGAGTGTACATGCCAGAAGGGCAAATAAAGCTAGTTCTACAATAGCTAATTATCGATCTACTACAAACTTTAATTAATTAATTTAAAAGGTAGCAAACAAACTGTTAAATTTAGAAATTAATAGGTCTACATTATTTTACAAAATAGAGCAATATATGTTAACACTATCCAACGCTATGGCCTCACAGTCGTGTGTCCTGCTTGCTCTTTGATCAAATGAACCACTGGATCCCAAGCCGGTGGTAAAGAAAAGCCCTCCTCCCTGTTGAAGTTTGGATATTTCTTTATCTCAATAGCCTCCCGCAGCATCCTGGGAATATATCGATAATTAGTAGAGAGAGTAGGAGTCGTTTGTAGTAGATCGATAATTAGCTATTGTAGAACTAGCTTTATTTGCCCTTCTGGCATGTACACTCACCTTTATTTGTTTGCATTTAATGTTATACATGTGGGTAGTCTTTTGTACATTGTAATTTTTAGATGTGGGTAAATATGTTTTCCTCAGTCGACCCGTGACCACGAACGCTGTAAAGTGTTCGAAACGTCGGGATGTAATTTAAAATTCAGTATACGCGATATAATCCGTTCAAAGTTGTTTTATTTCATGAAAAATTACACAAATACATTTGTGCATCAATGGATACTAAATATATGGCAAATATAACATCACATTAATTGCGAAAATAGAAAAATAAACAAGATTTTCGAATATTTAATTTCAAAATTAGGTCGAGTAAAAAAAATTCAATAAATATACGCGAGGTTAGGTGGGGGAGGGGGGGGGGGAGCTTAGAACCTCACCAAAGATCACCAGGGGGGAGGGGGGGGGGTCAAAAAGTAGCCAAAAAAACCTCGCGTGATTTGTGCACAAGCCCTCATTGAACTGGCCGTCTCTGTAATACCGGGGGCGGTACTGCGGTATAGGCCGCACGGTGGCCTTGAGCGTGAGGTTGCCCCTCACGGGCGCTCCTGAGGTGTAGTTGGCCATGATGCGACCGTGGATGTACTGTTGTGTTGAAGAATCCTTACCTCTGGAGTATTGATTGTTGTTGTAACCCACGGGCGGCACTCCGAACTGCCCTCTATTATTGAACTGGCCGTCTCTGTAATACCGCGGGCGGTACTGCGGTATAGGCCGCACGGTGGCCTTGAGCGTGAGGTTGCCCCTCACGGGCGCTCCTGAGGTGTAGTTGGCCATGATGCGACCGTGGATGTACTACTGTGTTGAAGAATCCTTACCTCTGGAGTATTGATTGTTGTTGTACCCCACGGGCGGCACTCCGAACTGCCCTCTATTATTGAACTGGCCGTCTCTGTAATACCGCGGGCGGTACTGCGGTATAGGCCGCACGGTGGCCTTGAGCGTGAGGTTGCCCCTCACGGGCGCTCCTGAGGTGTAGTTGGCCATGATGCGACCGTGGATGTACTGTTGTGTTGAAGAATCCTTACCTCTGGAGTATTGATTGTTGTTGTAACCCACGGGCGGCACTCCGAACTGCCCTCTATTATTGAACTGGCCGTCTCTGTAATACCGCGGGCGGTACTGCGGTATAGGCCGCACGGTGGCCTTGAGCGTGAGGTTGCCCCTCACGGGCGCTCCTGAGGTGTAGTTGGCCATGATGCGACCGTGGATGTACTACTGTGTTGAAGAATCCTTACCTCTGGAGTATTGATTGTTGTTGTACCCCACGGGCGGCACTCCGAACTGCCCTCTATTATTGAACTGGCCGTCTCTGTAATACCGCGGGCGGTACTGCGGTATAGGCCGCACGGTGGCCTTGAGCGTGAGGTTGCCCCTCACGGGCGCTCCTGAGGTGTAGTTGGCCATGATGCGACCGTGGATGTACTACTGTGTTGAAGAATCCTTACCTCTGGAGTATTGATTGTTGTTGTACCCCACGGGCGGCACTCCGAACTGCCCTCTATTATTGAACTGGCCGTCTCTGTAATACCGCGGGCGGTACTGCGGTATAGGCCGCACGGTGGCCTTGAGCGTGAGGTTGCCCCTCACGGGCGCTCCTGAGGTGTAGTTGGCCATGATGCGACCGTGGATGTACTGTTGTGTTGAAGAATCCTTACCTCTGGAGTATTGATTGTTGTTGTAACCCACGGGCGGCACTCCGAACTGCCCTCTATTATTGAACTGGCCGTCTCTGTAATACCGCGGGCGGTACTGCGGTATAGGCCGCACGGTGGCCTTGAGCGTGAGGTTGCCCCTCACGGGCGGTCCTGAGGTGTAGTTGGCCATGATGCGACCGTGGATGTACTGTTGTGTTGAAGAATCCTTACCTCTGGAGTATTGATTGTTGTTGTAACCCACGGGCGGCACTCCGAACTGCCCTCTATTATTGAACTGGCCGTCTCTGTAATACCGCGGGCGGTACTGCGGTATAGGCCGCACGGTGGCCTTGAGCGTGAGGTTGCCCCTCACGGGCGCTCCTGAGGTGTAGTTGGCCATGATGCGACCGTGGATGTACTACTGTGTTGAAGAATCCTTACCTCTGGAGTATTGATTGTTGTTGTACCCCACGGGCGGCACTCCGAACTGCCCTCTATTATTGAACTGGCCGTCTCTGTAATACCGCGGGCGGTACTGCGGTATAGGCCGCACGGTGGCCTTGAGCGTGAGGTTGCCCCTCACGGGCGCTCCTGAGGTGTAGTTGGCCATGATGCGACCGTGGATGTACTGTTGTGTTGAAGAATCCTTACCTCTGGAGTATTGATTGTTGTTGTAACCCACGGGCGGCACTCCGAACTGCCCTCTATTATTGAACTGGCCGTCTCTGTAATACCGCGGGCGGTACTGCGGTATAGGCCGCATGGTGGCCTTGAGCGTGAGGTTGCCCCTCACGGGCGCGCCTGAGGTGTAGTTGGCCATGATGCGACCGTGGATGTACTGTTGTGTTGAAGAATCCTTACCTCTGGAGTATTGATTGTTGTTGTAACCCACGGGCGGCACTCCGAACTGCCCTCTATTATTGAACTGGCCGTCTCTGTAATACCGGGGGCGGTACTGCGGTATAGGCCGCACGGTGGCCTTGAGCGTGAGGTTGCCCCTCACGGGCGCGCCTGAGGTGTAGTTGGCCATGATGCGACCGTGGATGTACTGTTGTGTTGAAGAATCCTTACCTCTGGAGTATTGATTGTTGTTGTAACCCACGGGCGGCACTCCGAACTGCCCTCTATTATTGAACTGGCCGTCTCTGTAATACCGGGGGCGGTACTGCGGTATAGGCCGCACGGTGGCCTTGAGCGTGAGGTTGCCCCTCACGGGCGCGCCTGAGGTGTAGTTGGCCATGATGCGACCGTGGATGTACTGTTGTGTTGAAGAATCCTTACCTCTGGAGTATTGATTGTTGTTGTAACCCACGGGCGGCACTCCGAACTGCCCTCTATTATTGAACTGGCCGTCTCTGTAATACCGGGGGCGGTACTGCGGTATAGGCCGCACGGTGGCCTTGAGCGTGAGGTTGCCCCTCACGGGCGCTCCTGAGGTGTAGTTGGCCATGATGCGACCGTGGATGTACTACTGTGTTGAAGAATCCTTACCTCTGGAGTATTGATTGTTGTTGTAACCCACGGGCGGCACTCCGAACTGCCCTCTATTATTGAACTGGCCGTCTCTGTAATACCGGGGGCGGTACTGCGGTATAGGCCGCACGGTGGCCTTGAGCGTGAGGTTGCCCCTCACGGGCGCGCCTGAGGTGTAGTTGGCCATGATGCGACCGTGGATGTACTGTTGTGTTGAAGAATCCTTACCTCTGGAGTATTGATTGTTGTTGTAACCCACGGGCGGCACTCCGAACTGCCCTCTATTATTGAACTGGCCGTCTCTGTAATACCGGGGGCGGTACTGCGGTATAGGCCGCACGGTGGCCTTGAGCGTGAGGTTGCCCCTCACGGGCGCTCCTGAGGTGTAGTTGGCCATGATGCGACCGTGGATGTACTGTTGTGTTGAAGAATCCTTACCTCTGGAGTATTGATTGTTGTTGTAACCCACGGGCGGCACTCCGAACTGCCCTCTATTATTGAACTGGCCGTCTCTGTAATACCGCGGGCGGTACTGCGGTATAGGCCGCACGGTGGCCTTGAGCGTGAGGTTGCCCCTCACGGGCGCTCCTGAGGTGTAGTTGGCCATGATGCGACCGTGGATGTACTGTTGTGTTGAAGAATCCTTACCTCTGGAGTATTGATTGTTGTTGTAACCCACGGGCGGCACTCCGAACTGCCCTCTATTATTGAACTGGCCGTCTCTGTAATACCGCGGGCGGTACTGCGGTATAGGCCGCACGGTGGCCTTGAGCGTGAGGTTGCCCCTCACGGGCGCTCCTGAGGTGTAGTTGGCCATGATGCGACCGTGGATATACTGCTCTGTGTTGAAGAAGAACGCTGGCATTGTCACGTTCACCTGAGGAAAGCGGATATGGTATGAATGGTCTGGTCGAGCGCAAAGCGTCGCTTTCACTTTGATAAAGATTATTGCGGTCGTTATTCTCTACAGGTCGCATTCTCAAACAATTGAAATTTTAAGAATTTTGGATAAATGGAGGAGATATGGGGTTGAAGCGTAATAAAATAATACTTCAGCCATTTCGAAAATGTATTCCGTTTTAAGCTATACAATGACAGACTCGTGAGAACTACTGGTCACAGGACAAAAAGATTTTGTGGTCCAGGAAAAAGTAATACGACTGCTACAAGTTGAATAACTACAGGGGTAAAAAATTGTATTTCTTCCTCTTCCTCCTAGGTATACGCTAATCCCATGAATTAGCGTATACACTAGTTTTTACGAAAGTGACTGCCATGTGACCTTCCAACCCAAAAGGTAAACTAGGTCTTTTTGGGATTAGGTCCCAAAAAGGCCTTACCGCAAGGCTACCAGCGCTTACGGGTGAAATATTCTACGATTTCAATAAATTGTTACTGTTTTGAAATCTTGTCAACCTAAGTAATACTGCAAAATTATTCAACCAAGGTATGCAGTGACTTGGCAACTACAAAAAGCCATCTCCGCTTCACGCAAAATAGGCACACGGGATGTCGACCTGCGGAAAATGCCTAAAACTAACTACAAAGTGTAGTACGTGTAGTATATTAACATCATATTCGTATAGGATTTGGACGTCTATGGAAACACTGGCAAGTTGCTGCACTATCAGCTTTAAAGGAACTTTACATGGTACCTTCGATATTGATGTTCTTACCTCAAACCTGGTCTGATAGTACTCCTCCACCAAGAACTGAGCTTCCTCCGTCTGCCCCAGCGCTTCTACTCGGATGGTCCACTCGCCGAACAAGGGCTGGTCGGAGAGCTGGTAATGCAGGCTCACTGTACCGAAGTTGCTCTATGGACAAAAATATTGTTATTGACTCCAAACGTTTGGCAAACAACACGTACCTATTTTATTTTTAGTTGGGCCCTAGGATTCGAATATGGGAATTTTATTTAGGAAATGAGATAAATTTGGTCTCCTAAAAACTGCAAATAATTTGGTCTGATGTGATATAATGCTGCCTGAATGAATACGCCTCTATAAAGTAAGTCTAACGCGTAAGAGTGCATGCTCAGATATTTTAGAGCACGAGAGTTTGCAACCCTACAAAAAAAGAAGAGTACAAACGGCAACACACTTAACTAACCATCGGTAGACCTTATACCGTTGCAATAGGGATTACAAATGGCCAGTTAACAGTGTTGGCGATGGTACCATTCATAAACTTTCATTGTATATTTACACATCTATACATATAATAAAGCTGAAGAGGGTCGAAAGTCTGTACATGGAAGATATTCGAAAAAAAGTTGGCTGGGGATACTTAGAATTGATAACAGAACACGTTCCAACAGTTTTTAGAATTTTTGTCTGTTTGTCTGTTTATTTGACCGCGCATCACGTGAGAACGGCTGAACGGATTTTAATGTCATTTAGTGTAGACATAGTTTGAGTCCCGGGAAAGGACATAGGATAGTGTTCATCTCGAAAATCAACCCTAGAGGGGGTAAAACGGGGGTTGGAAGTTTGTATGGGAAATCAATAACCGCTGAACGCTGGAAATAGTTTGAGCTCTGGGGAAGGATATACAATAATTGATAGGTATACAGAAGTCATTATTTAAGGGGGGATTACTAATTCCACGCAGACGAAGTCGCGGGCAAAAGCTAGTGTTTAATAAACCATCATAAAGTAGGTGTAACTAAGCTTGATCTGTCGTTATATCTCATAACAAACCGAGGACAATCAGCTATTAAAAGTGATATTGCTTTGGTTATACTTGAGACAGGTGATATGGATTGAAATTCGATCGTCTCTTGTTTTCTAGTTGCATTTGATGCGTTATGGATGGTAGAAGGTTAAGTAAGGATAACAATCTCTATGTTACAAAAGTGTCCGTCAAAGGGCGTTGAATTGGTGGCGCCACAATAGCTACAGAATCTCAAAGCAAGCCTGAACTAGAGCCCGTAAGGGATAGATATATAGATGCCCATAATCACTTCTACAGCACAAAACAGAACAATTGACCATTGTTTTCCTTAGCCGACACAACTTTCTAGGAAAAATAACAGCTTTTCTCGTAGCAATCACAGAAATTCTTGAAGAATTCGCGAATTATACCGGTTTTCATTGATAATACGATTAGTGTACGTCGATACGTACAGTCGCCATCAACTATATCGGAGCGGCCAAGGTACTTAAAAATATCTAAACATGCACTTTATCACCTTGACAATAGAGGCGTTGTTCAGATATTCGTGACCACCTTGGCCGCTTAACATTCTGCCATCGAAATAAAGTCGTAAGTTACGACTTGTAACTGTATATTTTATGTGCGGATTGAATAAAAACACATTCTTTCTCAAGGGCTTCGGGGAAAGTGCACGGGTTTTCCCAAAAAGTCGACGCGGGCGTTTTTGTAGGATTGACGAGTGAAAGCGATTAAAGGTTTGATGTTCAATTAGGTTTTTACAACGTATACTTACAATGCCCTAGTAGGTAGGTACACTGGGCTCCGATTTGACATGCCAAACTGTGACACGTGGATATCACATTTGAATCGCTACTGGATAGAGTGATATCCATCTGCCTACACGTGTCCACACCTAACTGTCAAATTTACAGTAGGTCTCGTTGGAGTTTTGTATTGATTTTGACGTAATTGGATATCACTCTTTTGTGAATCCATAGAGATTTCGGCTGTCACAAAAGTGTGATATCATAGTTGTCTCACTAGCGACTGTTAGTTTTGCCATGTCGAAAGGGGCCCTGATTACCTCTACTTTGTGATTGACAGAAGGTTTTTTATACATTTTATTTTCTACCAAATTATAATGATCATAAAGCCTATATTACAATAGTCACACTATACTTGGAATGTTTTCAATGACTCGTATTTGAAGTAAATCAATGCCTCTTGAGACTAGAACTTTGTAAATCGCAATAAATATTTGTAAGCAGGTACTTAATGGTATAAGTGGTATAACATTATAAATTAAAACACTCAACTCAGAAACGGCTGATAAAATATGTCTAAGAACGATTGCTAGAAAACTTTTAAATAAAAAAACCGCATTCAAATCGGTTCACCCTTTTAAGAGCTACGGTGCTACAAACAGACAAACATAGCGGTGAAACTTATACAATGCGTCGGTGGTAAAACACTCACCTGTCGGGAAAGCCATCGCTTCATGATGCGGCCATTGGGGTCCAGGATGTAAACATCGATGGCGCGACCAAACGCCTTCAGCTCCGTCGAGATGGGGATCGCACGGAAACGCACTGTCAAACGATAATCATGCTTAATATTGTACACATAAGTTAGTTAGTTAACAGATTTAAGAAATATTTTATGGACTATCGGCAGTATCGACTGCACACAATTTCTCGAGTCGATTTATTCGTGGTTGGGTTTTTGCATCGTTATAATTTTAACTAGTCGGACTCGCGCACGAATGGTTATGTACCATAATCTATAAAAACGGCAAGAAAATCATGTCTGTTGTATGGGAGCCCCCTTAAATTTTTATTTTATTGTTTTTTAGTAAAAATACTAACAAATTGTTATAGCGGCAATAGAAATACCATCATCTGTGAAAATTTCAACTGCATAACTATACGGTTCATGAGATACAGCCAGGTGACAGACAAAAACGGCAAAAAAATCATGTCCATTGTATGAAATTTTATTGTTTTTTAGTATGTGTTGTTATAGCGGCAACAGAATTAAATCATCTGTGAAAATTTCAGCTGTCTAACTGTCACTTTACGTCGATACGTAAGTTCATTATATTTAACAAATGAAAATCGGAACATGGTGCTTATTATATTATATGGAGCCTTAATACGTGAGTAACCCGTGATTTATTTAATATATTTAATATATATGGAGCCCATTGTGTCCCACTGTTGGACAATGGCCTTCTAGTGCTTATTAACAAAATAAAAACCGGCCAAGGGTGAGTCGGACGGACTCGCGCATGAAGGGTTCCGTACCATTATTCATAAAGACCAGCCGTAGCTATACTATCGAATAAATTATTAGCGCAAGGTCGCTGCGTAAGTACGTAGTTTTTTGGAGATAACTCAAAAACGCCTAATTCGATAATGTTCAAAATAATTTTCGTTGATAGAATAGTTAAAGGTGTATCTTCTCGATTTTTTTCATAATTTTTAGACTTACAGTGTAAAAGTTACAAGGGGGGGGGGGGGGGGGGGGGGCAATTTTTTAGTCTTTCGGAGCGATTATTTCTGAAAGTATCCACTTAATCAAAAAATGTTCAAAGAAACCTCAATGTTATTTTTAGAGACCTATCGATTAGCCGCGTTTACACCAGGCGCACCGCCTCGCGAGGAAATTGCCGCAGCCGGCAGCTCGGCTAATCTGGACGTGCCTTGGCCGAGACAAACGCACGCGCGGTCGCAATGCCTCGGACGAGGCACGTCCACACTAGCCGAGCTGCCGCGCGCGGCAATTTCCTCCCGAGGCGGTGCGTCTGGTGTAGCCGCGGCTATTGATGTGCGTCATGTTGATATTTGGCAAAAACATTTTTTTTGACAATTAGTTACATGTATGGAGTGCCCACCCTAAAAACTTTTTTAGGGTGGGCACTCCAAAACTAAGTAGCTGCACACACAATACACTTTATGTAAAAATTTGATAATGATACGTCTTATAGTTTCCGAGTAAAATGGCTGTGACATACGGACGGACAGACGGACAGACAGACAGAGAGACAGACAGACATCTATAAGACGAATCTATAAGGGTTCCGTTTTTTGCCATTTGGCTACGGAACCCTATAAAATCATGCTATCAAACTTTTAACGCTAATTACGATTCAAAGACGCAATGAATCATCTGGCTTCTGTCTCTAATTATCAATGCACGTTTGCATAATCTAAAGATGTTTCGAAAATTTAAGCTGAACATATGATTACAATTAAAACCCTATGTTACGAGTACATTACGTCTAATAATAGACGCAAGTGAACGAACTCTACCAGAATTAAAACGCGATGCGTAATGAAATGAGTGCATCTTCTTTGTTTATTTTGGTAAAGCGATTCAGTAACTCTGTATAGTAGATCTGTTTGGAATAATTACTTGTGTTGATTGATGTTCAATTTGGGGGTTGAGGGAGAATTTGTTTTATTAGTCATGTTCATATGGGTAGTATTTTTTATATAAAACCAAAAAATAGACGCTTGTTTAAATAAATAAACGTAGATATTCGGAGGACAAGTTTGTTTTATAAATATGTATAATTAATAATGAACTAGGTCACTGTTCTGAATACCAGATGAAATCTTTAGATGGTCCACAATGCGCATGTGATGCGCCTAAATTTGGAAGAATTGTCAAGATGCGCGTCACACCAGTTGAGCTATCGATACTTACCCATTGGCTTTATTTTCTAAACATTGTGGTATTGTTAGCAAACGTTTCTACTCAATAAAAAATTAAGTAATCTCACCAGTCTGCCCCTGAATATAGACGGGGTTTTCAAGCTTTATAAAGACTAGGTACTTAAATTTTTGAGTCATTTAGACTATACACTGGATGACTGGACATTTTTAGGCTCGGTAATCTCAGTATTGAACAACCAAGGTCACAAAAATTAAATATTGTTATTGGTCAAGCCTTAGATAAGCAGTTTACCTACTTTTTTATACCTCGACGGTGGCAAACGAACTTACGGCCCGCCTGATGGTAAAGCAGTTACCGTAGCCTATGGACGCTTGCAACCCCCCAGAGCGTTGCCTACTCGTTAAGAAGCTATACACTCCTTTTTCGAAGAACCTCATACTATAGCCCGCTGGAAAAACCACGGCAAGGAGCTCATTCTAAAGCCGCAGCGTTCGTGGGAGGAAATTCCCCTTAAACCTTACAGTACGCGACTCTACCAAACCTATATTCAATAACCTGCCAAAAGACTCTCTCTATACTAGGTTCTAAAGTAATAATAAACTTACCAGTCTGCCCCTGCATGTAGACGGGCTTGTCCAGTTGTATAAAGATGGTCATGAACCGGCGGGAGAATGACAAAGCAGTCTCATTGAAAAAGGCGCGGCCGCCGAATGGGTTGTCCAGGTATAAACCCTCGATGCGGAGCTTGTAGTCGCCAGGAACTGCTGTCGTTGGGACCTGCAGGAGAAGTGACATTTAAATATTCCACGCCAAAAAACTATACTAAGACTGGACTAAAGACCAGAAGTTGCAGCATTAGTAAGACTACAACATAACATGAGGATTGAGGGATTATACTCGTACAGAAATTGATTTGTTTTTTAGGAAATACAATCCCCCAATGAGGGCGCCACTGGACGGTCGACACAGTCTTAAGTATCTCGGGCTGGCTTAGTAACTTAATGATGTTTTGATAGACTAAACAAACCTGTATTACGTGTATGATAACCTAAGCCCACAGATAACCTCAACAACTAGATAGATCATAAGTACAACTCGGGGTCACCACGCATCTGTGCTCCCGTACTAATTTTGTATGAGAGCGCAACCGCTTATTTCAATTGAGTTAACGTTTTTGATCATTACTCATGCGAATTAAAAATATCCACAAAAATCAAGTAACAGGGGTGAACCTGGATTGTTATACTACAAATTGGTGTAGAATACTATTGAGATGTGCTGTTCGAATCATAGAAATTTACGAATAAAATTGCGCTGATGTGTGGTGACCTCGTGCTCCCTGTAAAAGCTTAATGATGAGGTGTCTAGTCTATGCCTAAGCCCCAGTATGGCGCAACAGTCTGGGGCAACTCAGAAACTATCCCGCTCAGTTTCCAATACTTGAAAGCACTTACCCTCATATTAAGTATCTCCGGCACCCCCTCCTTCACTCTCATGCTGACGTCCGTCATCTCGACGCCGTCCCGCGAGATGGAAGCGCGCACGGTCATCTGCATGCGTGCGCGCAGGATATTCGCAGAGATCTTGTAGATCTGGCCCGGACGGACCATGCGCGAGGCCACTATGAAATAGGTGCTGCAAGAAAAGGACATAGTAATGGAAGAAACAACAGTTTTATTGAATTGTATCCACGTTATAGAATTTTAACCAATAGAACTAGGACATGCAATACCGGTATTATTTGTATGGGCAATCCCGGAATTCCTGTATTAGCCATACAAACAATACCGGAATTGCATGCCCTAGATAGAACAACCAACACAAAACGCTGGCACGTAATTTTCTGCTTTGAATTTTATGCTTTGATTTGAATTGGTGTAATTTTTTTTTTGTATATTCTATGTTATGCTTCTCTTTGCATCTAATAAACTTTTTTTAATTTAATTTCAAATTTAGTGTAGTGTACCTGGCTGAATAATTAATCTTTGAAAGCGAAATATTATTCTGCATATAAATCAGCAAAAAAGTCAAGATGTGAATTTAGGTTTTATGCTGTGCAAATTACTACTATAGTTAGGTTATGGTTGTTTTTTGTAGTACCATTAAATACTAGCCTTTTTTAAATCCCTGAATATTGAACCTTCCTTGTTATATACACAATATGACAAGGGCTGGCGGGTTAGCAATAGTTAACACGCATTACTAGGGTTGCATCAAATAGCACTTAAATAGAAGGGTGGGAATCATTTTTATGATTACCACCCACTGTTTAAGGACCTTTTTATAGGGTTGTTAATGTTCATATACATAGTTTGCCTATTATCAGTGTAGTACTGCAGGTGCTTATAATAGAAAAAAGACGCACGCAATTGGGGACCAGTGGATTGCAGATAAGGCGACAGGTGGTCTAGATAAGTATAATTAAATTAGGATCTTAATTGATAATTCCAGATCATAGATAAAACTATAAAATGATAATATTACAGGGTATTTTCCTTTTATAATGTGCGTATATTAACAGGGGTAGCAGAAAAACAGGTGATTCCCTCAGCATGCTTTCAGTTCTGATTTTGAATGGCATGGAAATTCCTAATTCCATTAATACAAAAATGTACCAGGAGCGTGCTTTAAGCATACCTCTAATATTTTGATTACTAAATACGTTAAGAATGTTGGAGTTAGACCAGTGTTAACTGGTTATCCATGCAAAATGATGTTTTAGAATATTTCCATAGAATGGCAAAAATTACTACACATAATTGTGAGGATTTTATAATTGAAGTATTGTATTATAGTGTGAATTGGTATGTGGATATGGAATTTAATCCATTCAAACTGTTTTATTTAAATTACATAGGGTGATTGGGCCAGTTTCGCGTCCAGGTCCAGTTTACCGTCCACTTGAGTAAACTGCTACAAATATATGGGGAAAATTTCTTAAAGTCAACAAACTATCTATTTATAATTTATTATTTAGTAGATTTTTTTTATTTTAAACCTTTTATTTTGAGTAAAACTTTAATATAAACATATATAAATAAGTATGGACAAAAACTAGCACAATTGTACAAGACAATGCAATAATAATAATGAAATGGTACTTACGCTTCTCTAACCACGAGTCCTTCCACTTCCACAGGATTATTGTAAGACCTCTGCGTGTCCCATGTTGCTCTCGGGGTAACGTCTTGCCCATAATTCAAATCATTCCTATTCTGATTAAAATTCAGATCATTCCTATTGTCAAACTGATTGTACCTCTGATCTGGGTACCGATTTCTGGTGTCATACGCATTATTGAACTGACTTGTAGGGTTCCGAGGGTCATAGGGATTTTCATATCGCTTATCATCAGTTCTAGGGTCGTTTGGATTTGTGTTGTAGTAGTCATTGGTAGGGCTGGCCTGGCTTGAATCGTATGTGGGGTTGTAGTCCTGGCCGTAGCACAGTGATATTAACAATGATATGCATATTAACATGAGATTCATAATTGTGATTTTGTTAGCTGCCTGTAACAAAAATATCTGGTAAGATATACGAACTTCACTTGTAGTTAAAGGCAGTGAGTAAACAGCACTATATACATTAAAAATTCTTAACAGAAGGAAATTTTATTAAGTGTACTTTAATTTCAATATAGTATAAGACTTTAGAATCAAAACACTTTATCACTAGACGGATGAAATAAAATAATTTCATACATGAATGGTTTTTTCATGTAGGTACAACTCCAATGCATACACTTAATTATGCCTTTATTATGTTATAACTTGTAAAGATCAATAATAATTAAGATTGGTGGTGATTTAGTTATAAAATGTATAGTTCTACACCACTTAACACGCCGCGTGTATCAAATATAAACAAAGTAACAGGAAAAACAAACTTGCTCCAAGTTTCAAATAACAATCGTTAGGCAACGTAAACAAGAACTTTAACGGACAGTTTTGTGTTTTACATCAGCTTATAAATTAATTAACCTTCCGTTTCGAAAAATACAACCGTGAAAGGGTTTAATACTATATTAACCGCAATTATAATTTAATAATAACTTAACAACGACTTAACCTGAAGTTAACGCCCATGGAAACGCCTGGTTTTGTGTTACTAACACAAGAAATTCCGACACATTTGTATTGTTATTTCACTTAGCTAAGAAAGATCACTTTAAATGTAACTTTTGAACTTATTTAGAGTAAGATTTTCATTGAAAATACTTTAATTGATTGAACTAAATAAATTACGTTAACACCGCCTATTACTCACTTCACTTGTTGACGGGATAGCAAAGCATACAGCTCGCGCAGCCGCACCACGCCCGGCGATTACAGAACCGGTATTTACCGATTAAAGTACAACACTACCTACTGTCATGACGAGTAGAATTCAACTCGTGTAGCCCTAGCTTTATGAGTGGCTTGTCTATGATATAGGCAACTTTTTTTGCGATACTCTGTGGTATCATAACCACGTGGCGGGAAATTTAATTTTCGAATATTGTTGCTACTCGACTTGCTTCGATCGAGCGAAGTCTTCATTTCAACTAGCCGATGAAAGTAGTTGTAGTTTTACCGATTACTTGACCAGTTAACTTCGTAAGGTGTAGTTTTGTTTTACAAGTTAAGCGTGAAACTTACAGAAGAATTAATTCCTGCCAATGAGTTTTCAAAGTCATTTCATCCTTATTTTCAAGTCCGGATTTAAAACCCGTAATAGATCCCTGGGTTTCACCTATCTGTATATTTGACCTCTGCAGCTGCTATTATTAAAAGCCTTGTTACACTTGTCCTAAATGATCTAGTGTTTGATATAGTTTACTTCAAGCACAGTCAGATAATCATACTCTCTTTCTTACACTAGTACCTTCGCTACTGAAAAAGGGATGAGTATAGCGTATTAATTCCACTGTTACTGCACTTATTGGCCAGCCAGACTATAGCTTTAAGTGTGTTGATAGCCTTCAGCAAGTAAGTTTACTACTAAGTTAGCTAGCTTGGTAAGATTACTACTAAGTTAGTTAGGCTAGTTAGGTTAGGACTAGAGATGCAACGGATAGTTGTTTGGCCGGATACCGGATACCGGATATTCGGCCTGACCCTCCGCCGAATATTCGGTATCCTGCCGGCGGTACTATACCTACAATTTGAGTTTCGCAGGTGCGCGTCGTGCAGGTTTCGACCTGTGTCGTAGTGAACGTTCGCGCGGGTACATTCCTAGGAATTCTAGGCAACAAAACGAATTTTATTATGTCAGTACGGAGTAACTTCTTTCAAAAGTACACACGCGCTCGCGTATTTTTGTGTAAAAAATTTTTTTTGTATGACTAGTGGGCGACTCTGACTACATGAACTACATCCGGTATCCGGCCGGATAGTACGAAGATATCCGGTATCCGGCCGGATACTAAAATAAGGGCCGGATAGGCCGGATACCCGATAGTAACCGGATATTCGGTGCATCTCTAGTTAGGACACTCGTTGTTCATAATTGTATAACATTCCTTAGGGTTCGCTCTTAGTCTATAAGAATTATTTATTTAATTTATTTTGTATGTACAGTCGACGTCAAAGATATGTTTACACTTTTTCACCTTTCTCCTTTGTAATAAAGTGCAAAAGTGTAAACATATCTTTGTCGTCGACTGTACTACAGCTTTAAATTGAACAGCATACAACCACGAAACAAGAGTTTACTGGACCAGGGTATGGACATAGATTCTTCTAGGTCTCTTTTAAATCCTAATTAATAATATGATAATGTTAGCATTATTTTTTGTTGTTATATCGTTAATGTAACAAATATGCCATTGAATATGCGTCGGTATATTAAGGTAGTTAACCTTTTGAACGCCAAGCCTATTGAAGGACGGAAAAATCGTGCCCTCAGCGCCAGCGCGCAAGGCAAACCGCTTATATTAAGGACGTGATAGCACGTCCTGGCGCTGAGGACACGACTTTCCGTGAACGTGATTTGGCGGCTTTGGCAGTCAAAGGGTTAAGATGCCTTCTGCAATATAAAATAAAATAATAGGGTATACTTCTTGCACAAAGCGGGCAAAATCGATAAGTAGACGAAAACTAACATACCCTACAGAATACCAGAATAAGTAAATGAGCTGTACCATCTACAGTAAAAGGGCAAATAAAATTAAACATATTTTATCATTGTTGCCACCAAAGATAATGTATAAATAGAGTAGCACAGTCTAAGAACTTTTTGAGGCTCCAAGTTTGACAGCTTTATTAGATGGTGGTGTATGGGACCATACATTATGCGGTAACTCTGAAGCGCCATGATGTATGGACCTGTACAGCGCCATCTAGTGGTCATTTATTCATTAAAACTTTATTGCATAAAACAAAAAAATATATACAAATGGCGAACTTAACACATTCATTGCCACCCAGCCAGACGAAACATCGGCGCCAGGCCACAAAAATATAGTCATGTACAGCTATAGTACCAAGATCCCGACTATCGGGTAGTGCGGCCTGGGCGCGAAGTCATAAAATACCCGATAGTCGGGTTTCCGGCATTGAATGTGTTATACCAAATTGCATTATCTACCAGTCAACCATTGGGTTAAATAGACACATGATGGTTGGAGTATGAGTTATCAATATCGGCGCCTCAAAAAGTTCTTACATTACACTGTGCTCCTCTATACATTGTCTTTGTTGCCACTTATCCCTAACCGTGGTTCTCATATAGCCCATATACGAAAATCTAAATAAATAAAAAATGGGATCCTACATATATAGTGAGACCGTGAGAGTAAGTAGTATAGGAGCAAATTCAACAAAAGTCGTCTCCTTCACGATATTCGTAGACATCTCTTCTAAATACCTAAAACTGGTATGGATGTGTTCCTCGTAGTCTCCTGAATACGAATTGACTGGTTTTAGTTTATGGAGGGGGGGACGGGTCGGTAAAAAGGGGGGGAAAGATGGCGGCTGACTGCCATCTAAATTTGTTTACATCTCGAGTCCTATGAGACCGATCGGTTTGTATGAGATGTCATTTGAAAGACTATTAAATGTACTACAATTGTTCATAAATAACTGTAGTCGTCACTTTAGTCCTTTACAAAATATTTAAAAAAATATGATTTTTTTACCGTGCATGTTTGCGTAAGTACTGATAAAACATGCTTATAACTCAATATATTATAACTTTACCGCAATCAATGTTATTATAAAATATACAGGAAAATTTATGAGGTTTCGAAAAATATAAGCTTTATTAGTAAGTAATATTATATAACCGAGTATTGATGAATTTTGTTCAGCATGGGTCACTGCGCTTCCTCATAGAATGGCAGCCGACCGCCATCGTATTTTCATTATTTCTCGGAATCTATTTTACGGATCAAATCGTAATTGGTATTATTTGAAAGCATTTAAAATGTACTTTAATCGGTTCTTTGAAGTCTAAGTTGCAAAATTAACAGTTTATTATTATTTTTAGAAAATCTAACATTTTTTACCTAATAGACTGGAAGAAACAGGCTTGTTTGGAGAAAGGTCACCGATATTCCTTCTAAATACCTAAAACTGGTATGGATGTATTTCTCAATATTTATAGGACATGAATTGATCAGCTTTATTTTATAAAGGGGGGGACGAGTCGAAAAAAAGGAGGGGGGAAAGATGGTGTCCGCCCGCCATCGAAATGTCATTGAAATTTGTTCACATCTCGAGTCCTATGGGACCGATAGATTCGTGTGAGATGTCATTTTAAATATCATTAAACGTACTATAATTGTTTTTAATTAATTGTAGTCAACACTTTATTCGTTTACAAAATATTCGATAAAATATTACTTTTTACCGTGCATATTTGCGTTACTACTGAAAAAACATGCTTATAACTCAATAAATTACAACTTTACTGCAATTAATGTTGTAATAAAATATACGGGAAATTTTATGAGCTTTTGAAAAATATAAGTTTTATTTATATATAATATTGTATAACCAAGTAAATGATGAATTTTGTTCAGCATAGGTCACTGCGCATCATCATATGAATGGCGGCCGACCGTTGTCGTATTTTCATTATTGCTCGGAATCTATTTTACAGATCACATCGTGATAGGTATCATTTGAAAGCATTTTAAATTTACTATAATCGGTTTATTGAACTCTGAGATAAATAATTATCCGTTTGTTGTTATTTTTAGAAAACGTAATATTTTTATCTAAAAGGCTGGAGGAAACAGATTTGTTTGGAGAAAAGTCGTTGACATTTCTTCCAAATACATAAAACTGATATGGTTTTGTTCCTCATTGTCTCCAAAATATGAATTGACCAGGTTTTTTTGTAGAGGGGGAGCGAGTCGAAAACAAGGAGGAGGGGGATAGATAGCGTCTGACCGTCATCAAAATGTCATCGAAATTCGTTCACATCTCGAGTCCTATGGGACCGATCGGTTCGTGTGAGATGTCATTTGAAAGGTTATTAAACGTTCTACAATTGCTTTTAATTAATTATAGTCATCACTTTAGTCGTTTACTAAATATTTGATAAAAATTGTTTTTTTTTTACCGTGCATGTTTGCATAAGTACTGATAAATCATGCTTATAACTCAATAAATTATGACTTTATCCTATTTAATTTTTTTATAAAACACATGGGAAATTTTATGACGTTTCTATAAACGTAAGTTTTCTTATATTCAATGTTATCTAACCAATTAATGATAAATCTTGTTGGCATGGGTCACTGCGCGTCGTCATATGAACGGCGGCTGACCGCCGTAGTATTTTCATTGAACTTTGATTTAATAGTCAATAGTCAATTCATATCCTGGAGAGAATGAGGTACACACCCATATCAGTTTTAGATATTTGGAAGAGCTGTCGACGACTTTTCTCCAAACAAGCTCGTTTCCACCAATCTATTAGGTAAAAATGTTACGTTTTCTAAAAATAAAATATAAACGGATGATTTTACATCTCAAGACTACAAAGAACCGATTATAGTACATTTGAAATGCTTTCAAATGATACCTATCACGATGTGATCCGTAAAACAGATTCCGAGCAATAATGTAAATTCGACAACGGTCGGCCGCCATTCATATGATGATGCCCAGTGACCCATGCTAACCAGAATTCATCATTACTTGGTTATATCGTATTATATATAAATAAAGCTTATATTTTTCGAATATGACCCGTGTATTTTATCATAAGTCATAACATTATTTGCGGTAAAGTTAAACATTTTTGAGTTATAGGCATGTATATCAGTACTTAGGCCAACATACACGGTAAAAAAAAACAAATATTTTCAAATATTTCGTAAACGACTAAATTTATGACTACGGTTATTTATAAACAATTATAGTACATTAAATAATCTTTCAATGGACAACTAACACGAATCTTTCGGTCTCATAGGACTCTAGACGTGAACAAATTTCGTTGACATTTCGATGGCGGGCGGACACCGTCTTTCCCCCCACCTTTTTTTCGACTCGTCCCTCCCTCTATAAAATAAAATTGGTCAATTCATGTCCTGGAAACAATGAGGAATACATCCAAACCAGTTTTAGGTATTTGAAAGAAATATCGATGACTTTTTTTCCAGACAAGCCTGTTTCTTCCAGTCTGTTAGGTAAAAATGTAACATTTTCTAAAAATAATAGTGAACTGTTAATTTTGCAACTACTAGTAGTTCGCCCCGAACTGTGAACTCGCGAATCTTGTGTTTCGCCATAAATATGCAATAGTAGAATTACTACAAATACCAAAAATTGGTATCGGGTATTTTTTTCTGAACTAACCATCACGGTGAATCTAAACTTCCATATTAAATTGTGCGGTTGATGCGCAAAATTTTACCGCGACGAAATCGCTTCAGATTTGACAGTTTTTGTCTCATCTAAATATAAATCCACCTCTCACATGCCTCTCACTCTGTTGCTTTGACATGTCGTTCTCATCTGTGGACCACCTATATAGGGTTCGGTCACCATCATTATGCGTCTATGGTAACTCTCTCCAATTAATGTGTTAATGTCAGTATGCTGATGGCCCTAGCAGCCAAAGCTCTAATAAATTAAAAAAAAAGTCAGTTGTCAAAATATTTACACCAAAATCAAAATATAATTAAAAATATTTTTTAAATCAATTTTATGTTGCTAATTGTTATGAAACAGTAAACAGTTAATGAGGATTTGACGAGAGTGTTAATCAATACCTTTCGTTTGATACCAAACTCAACCATACTTGCTCGTAAAAGTTGCAAATAAGATGACCAATGTAACAGGACCCCTTTACAAAACCTTTTTAGGCCTTCTAATTTCAGAACCCCCGTCTCAATCCAGCTCATATACGAACTCGCAAATTTTGTTGGTCTCTGCTACAACCTCAACAAATTTCATAATGATCGGAAAATCGTTACTAAAGTTATCGTCGGACAAACTATCTAAATCAAAAAGCCATCCAAATGCCGAGACGTCCCAGTAGCCAGGTGACAGTTGTTGTTTGTAAGAACGATCTTCGCTGACGCTCCGCTCGTTCGAAAATTTCAAAGAACCGATTAAAGTACATTTAAAATGCTTTCAAATGATACCAATTACGATTTTATCCGTAAAATAGATTCCGAAAAATAATGAAAATACGATGGCGGTCGGCTGCCATTCTATAAGGAAGCGCAGTGACCCATGCTGAACAAAATTCATCAATACTCGGTTATATAATATTACTTACTAATAAAGCTTATATTTTTCGAAAGCTCATAAAATTTCCTGTATATTTTGTCCTAAAATTAATTGCGGTAAAGGTATAACATATTGAGTTATAAGCATGTTTTATCAGTACTTAGGCAAACATGCACGGTAAAAAAATCATATTTTTTGAAATATTTTGTAAAAGACTAAAGTGATGACTACAGTTATTTATAAACAATTGTAGTACATTTAATAAGCTTTCAAATGACATCTCATACGAACTGATCGGTCTCATAGGACTCGAGATGTAAACAAATATCGATGACAGTCAGCCGCCATCTTTCCCCCCCTTTTTACCGACCCGTCCCCCCCTCCATAAACTAAAACCAGACAATTCGTATTCAGGAGACTACGAGGAACACATCCATACCAGTTTTAGGTATTTAGAAGAGATGTCGACGACGTATCTCCAAACAGGCAAATTCCGCCGTACTAAAGAGCGTGCGCTCTGAATATCAGGCGCTACCTGACTTTACAGCACAAGAGTCGCCAGGACGCTCGCGTGAACTCGCGTCCCCATACAAACTTAGTTCAGCTCTCATTTTAAAACGACATGCTTTAGAACCACGAAATTTGTCATGGGCATTCTAGCAGTACAGATCTATGTCGGTAATTCATTTACATATGTTAAAAATTGTAATACAAAGAAAATATAGCAAAAATAAGTTTTGTATGTAAATCTGTATCTGGCTGTATTTTCTTTGTATTACAATTTTTTGCAACGAAAATGAATTACAGACATAGATCTGTACTACTAGAACGCCCATGCCAAATTTCGTGGTTCTAAAGCATGTCGTTTTAAAATGAGAGCTAAACTACGCTTGTATGGGAACGCGAGCGTCCTGGCGACTCATAAGGGCGCAGCAGGCATCTCTGGGGTAAGATCGCGTTTTGAAGTTAAGGTATCTTCTCTAAAACCTTAACAGGGGAGGCGGAAACGGTATGGGTCTTAAGTGGGCACCCAGAAATATGTATACTACTAGTGTTACAGTAGTGTTGTGTATAGTCCAAGAAATAAAATAAAAATGTCAGATGAGGGACATAGAAAACTTGATAGAATAAGGCAAGATTTTTATTTCATTATCTCCCACGTTAAGCTAAACAAGTATACAGTAACTTGTATCATAGGTACATAGTCACAATGACTGGGATAACAAAATAAAAAATATTCTGATTGATGAAATTCTAATTAACCACTGAATTCTCCACAAGTAAGCAGGACTTCATAAACAAAGGATTGATCAAATTAATTAATTATCACAGAGTGAAAAAGTAGAGTTGTCAAAACCACAGCAGCACAACTAACTAGAAACAGGACGAACAGGGGTCAGGCCTCTCCCGGGATCTCCTCTCCTCCTCATTGAAAACTCATGGTACGCCAGCATCCAATTTATCTTTTGACAAAAAAATCTGTACAAAATATATTAAATATATACTCTGTAATGCTAAAAACTGTAACGCTACCTCATCAATAGTTCAATCACGATTATTAAATGATTTAAAAACACAATAACTCGATCACGTGCAGAACAAACATTACCCTAGCCGCGGCCGCCGGCCGCTCGGAGACCTATATACAAGTCAACATTAAATCATACTCCTCAGTCTGTCCATATCTGTATCCGATTTGTAATTCCGTTGCGTTAATTTCATCAGTAGTGGTCATACGATCTGTCGTATCTCGTCCTTTGCTTATCGTCCGTGCGTGGCATCATAATATACATAGTTTCGTAACATTATATAAGTGCGGGGGCCGCTCGCTGGGTTCGCAGAGCGACGCTGCAGGCGGCGTTAGTTCCGCTCGGCCTCCTCGCAGTCGCGCGAGATGTGGCCGGGCTTGCCGCACATGTAGCACGTCTTGGTGCCGTCGGGGCAGTTGCGGCTGATGTGGCCCGCCTTGTTGCAGTTGTAGCAGGTCTGGCCCGACGAGTCGCGGCCGCCCTCGGGGCAGTTCCGCGCGATGTGGCCCGTCTTGTTGCAGTTGTAGCACGACGGCTCGTCCGGGCTCTGCGCGCACTCGCGCGCTATGTGCCCCGTGCCGTTGCATCTGGAAACGGATAACACCACCATGTTAACACATGCTTCAACTAAACAAGTAGCCATTTTGAATAAAATTAACATTAACTTATTCCATGGACACTATTTTTAAATTATCATATCATAACAATCAGTAGGAGGTCAGGTGTGTTTATCATAAGCAAGTAACTAACCAATTGCCGCACGCAGCAGCCCGGCCGGCAAATGTGCGAGCCTGAGTTGCTTTGCGAGGCTGCTCGGCCCGTGTGGATCGCCTAAATGACGTGACGTACATTATGTATGTCATATGGTCGGATATCGTATTCCAGTTATTGTGGTCATCTATATTATACTAGTCAGAAACCGCAAGTAAACATACTGCCAAGCTAAGTGCATTAAGACTTCGTCTGACAAAGGAAAATTTGTGTTATATTATAAAGTGAGAAATAATTTCAAAACTAAATCTTCATGATTAAGAAAATGCATTTTGAAAATAAGTACAAAGAGTACAACGAGCTTCAAGACCAGCCTTCATTGTTTGGGCACCGGTTGAACAACCGTCGCGATTTCATTTAAACGTGACCGCGAACACGTGCGACCGTTACCGCCATCTTAACAAGAGGCCAAGGTCACTGACCGAGGTCAGTCCGCGGCGGGCGCCCTACGCACGTGTTAGCTCGCCTTGCCACCCTCACCCTCGCAAGCAACACTCGGAAAATGCGTCGAATTTCATCGCAAATCGTAAAACTTCTGTCACGTGAACTTCAACATTAAATTTTTTGATACACCAATGGAGATTTTTGTATTATTACAGATTGTGTAGGGTTGTCCTAGACATGATTCCTACAATCGCCATCAGATATGTCGGAGCAACCAAGGTCACAAATATTTGAACAACGCCTTTATTGACAAGGCGATAAAGTGCAGATTCATTGTTGAGTATCTTGACTGATCCGATATATTTAATGACGACTGTACGAGGCTAAGCTCGATGGGATTGCCCTTGTGTGGATTAATTTCCTATAAAAAATAAGAAATTTGTTAGAAAGGCGGGCTTAAAAGGCTTCGCGCGGCAATTTCTTGTTCCGTGTAAACCCGCCTGATGAAGTATGAAAATTTTGAAACGATTGAAATGAAATCAAATTTATTCTTTTTTTGTATATAAGAACAGTTAGAAGCTTGACTGCCGTCAGCTGCGCTCGCTTTCCGCGGAATTCCGACGGTCATTGTCAACTCAGAACCATGATTGTACAAGATTAATCGGACATAACCTTGACCTGCGGTTACGAGTACGATCGATTAATTCACATCGAGTACACAACTAAAGAGCTACAGAGATAGGTTTATGTTCGTAAAAACCACTTAGTCATCTCCAAATAACCTGGGAAATCCAGGCTATACAAATTTGTATAGACTATTCCTGTTAGAACTACTTTTACGATCATGTCACGTGGGAGGACCTTTCCAAGGTTTAAAAGCCCTAACCCATCGTGGCTTTATCCTATAATCGACTATGCTTGTATTGAGTATGTAGATATGTAGATGCATTATCTATCTAACATTACCTGCCCTTTAAATAAAAAGCCAATAACGCATTACTCGCATTTTATCAGCCTATAAAATCTTGAAGTTGGAAAAAAGTAGGTCGACAACCTCTCGGGCCGTTTCGTCCTTTATCGAAGACAATGTCAATGTTATATTTAAACTGTTAATTTGACAAGGTTACAACTCCAAGTAGTACGTCTTCTTAGTTATGTATTTACATATCTTGTAGAGATAAGAAGCGGAGATTTGCGAGCATTATGCGTACTGTTGGTAAGATAGGTATTTAAGGTATATAATTACGTACGTAATGAGTTCTAGGTTAACTTTTCAACAACAACATATTTGTTTCAACAGGCAGATAGATTGTTTTTGATAAAAATATGTAAGATTATCATCATATATAATTTGGAATGATAAAAAGAAGTGGCATTGAGGTTAACCTATGCGAAAATGGCAGGACAATCTTTCGAAATGTTTGGGCTGATATGGCAACATACATACATACAATCACGCCTATGTCCCAAAAGGTGTAGACAGAGATCACGGATTTTCATTTGCTACGATCAATGCAGCAGAACGGCTCTCCGTGAGCCACTTCCCGCCCCCGTGAAGAACCAGACGTGATGGGTGGCGAACCGCATCACCGCCATGCGGATGACTATTAATTAAATAAATCACCACAGCATTCTCACGAGCGGTGGGGATCAGAGGTTTCCTTATCCCTTATCCCTCATATATTTTCCTTCTTATGGCAACATATATAAGGAAGATATATAGAAGCAAAAAGGAAGGCTTAGCCAGCAGTCAGACTCTGTATAGCCATATAAATAAAAAGTAGGGAATGCAACCCGGTTTTTTTTTAGTATGAAAAAACCCGGGTAATACCCTGAAACCCGGGTTTCTTCATACTAAAAAAACCCGGGTTGCATTCCCTAATAAAAAGCCAAGTTGTACCTGTAGCAGCGGTCAGCCTCCTCCTTGCAGTCGCGCGCGAAGTGTCCGGTGCGGTTGCACTTGAAGCACTTTTCGCGCTGGCGGCTGAAGCCGGCGTCGCGCGTCTGCACGCCCCCCGCGGTGCACTCGCGGGCGAAGTGCCCCGTCCGGTTGCATTTGTAGCATACGCTTGAACTCATTGCTGGAAGGATAAGAAGGCAGTCATAATGTGTACATAGTCTTACACTTTGAAATGTTACAATTGTGTTGCGTAAATTTAATGGATTTTAAAAATTAAGGAATAATCACTACTTCAGGTTGGATTTGAACTTGTTTTGGGGTTCATTTGGAGCAGACTTTTTCCAGTTTTATTTTTTTTACAAAAAACTTAATTTTGTTGGCAGATCCCTGACAAGTATAGGTATAAATTAATCCTACTTTTAAAATAAATGACTAGAAAACTTTGAAACTATGGAATACGTACAATTCTAGTCTCCATTATAATAAAAACGAAAGCACCAGCCCTGGAATGCAGTTTAACTGGACTAGAACTATAAAATGGTTGGAAGTTAGCAAGAAAGTAGTTCATCCATAGATAATATATGTTGCAATGAATTGTATTGGATGTGTTGCATCATCAGTGCCATTTAGAATAATGAAAGTATGGAGTAGATAATGGTTAAACAAAAACAATTGAACAAGTAATTTTCAATTACTATGAGTTTTAATAATTAATATATTAGTTTTAATTTGAGTTTTATTCATAAATAACATTACAATAGAAAATTAATAAATTACTATGATATTAGTAGTAGTAGTAAAACACTTTATTGTACAGGAAAACACAACAGAAATATATAACACAGCAAATATGTACAAAGGCGAACTTATCCCTTTAAGGGATTTCTTCCAGTTAACCTTTGAGCAGTTGAGAGAGATTTGAAAGAGCTAGGCAGACTTGGGTACCGTACGATGATATTATTATATACAGTTATTAATACTTGTGTATTATAGTTTGGCCAGAGTTTGTTCCACTTCAAGCATAGACAGGGAGAATCATACTGTCTTTTTTTAATGCTAGTACTCTCACTACTAAAAAAGGGATGGGTATAGCATGTTACTCTGACTGTTACTGCGCTTTTGGTTTGCCAGACTATATATAATAATATTCAAACAATATATTTTTCAGAAAAAAAAAGTTGATTTTAAAATAACCGATAGTGTAACTTGATGGCTAGTGCCATCATGCAAAATAGGCACTAGCCATCAAGTTGCGGAAACCTGCCCGTACCACAATACAATTTATTATAAGAAAGTACTTGTAAATGTGAAACATTTATTATTTCACAATATTAACGACCTTGACCAATTGTACCACTGCTAACAGTGATAACAGCAGCTTAGATTGCATCTTTGAAACATACACATCAGAAACATATTGAAAATTAAATTCTTAAGAGATAAAATTTGTACCTTTGACAAGTAGTTATCTAAAACTGAAGCCTTAGTGATCAATTTTAATCAAAAAGTGTAAACTTTAAAAACTACACAAGACACAAGAACTTGTAATTTTTTATTTCTTTATTAACATGTATGTAACTGCTGTTAAATTTAAAATTTATCACCATACAATCCTTCATGAAAATCACAATGTAAAATAAAACAAATTATTGACAGCATGTATACCTTTTCATAATTCTCCTAACTCGGGTTGGCCATGTCAAGACATGGCATAGACAATTACTTTCTAAATTGAACTGCATTATTATTTGGGTCAGCAAGTTATTTAGGTCTAACTGTACTTTAGGTGTATTGGTTTTGTGAATTTCCTACTTTCTAAGTTATATTAAATTTGATCATTTGAAAAACTTCAATAAGTACCTATGATTAATTAAAATGATTACCAATGTGCTAAAAAACGCCTACCTGAATCTTTATAAGATCAGCTCAGATAACGAAGCCAGATAAGCGAGCTTTCTGACATCCACACGATCTGCATAGTTATGTGCTACAAGATTTCTTATAGACTTTAATCTTTTTATGATACAAGTAGAATTTATATGAAAATAGCTATTGTTTCTCAAGAATTCAGTAGAGAAACCTTTTGCCAGTGTCGAAAGTTATTTATAAGTTGACTGTCTGTTAAACGCTTTAGAAAATCAGACTCGCATATGGAAGTATAAGTAAATAAAGGTATCTTGAACAATATTGATCAAGGTTGCCCTGTATATTTGTATGCATCAATAAGTTAACTGAATCTCATACCCCACATAAACATATTCAAAATAAATGCTACAACTTTCTACATATACATTCAAGTTCTTATGCTATGTAGCTTTCATATGGAATTCAAGTTTCCCTATCAATGTCAAATGCGGGAGTCACAATCTAACAAGAATCATAACTACTTGCTATCTGTACAGTGGTTTGGCCAACAGGTTTGATCACACTAATAAAGTAACCTAAAACATCTCAGTTGTAATAAGTGCCTTTTGATGAATATTCACAGTACACTTACGTCGTGTATTGATACGGTTTCTTGAGCGGATCACAGTACATTGATGCGTCATAACCAATAGAGGAAAAAAGAGAAAAGTCGCCACGACATGCCGACGGCGAAGTGATAAACCGACGTACGACACAATCTAAGTCAACATGAGGATCTTATTCACGATATCTCAACTCACTATCAGCGTATAAATACCGAGAAAGACGAAATGCAACACATTTCACAACTAATTACCGTGTCAAGATGTGTGTCAGAAAGCCAGTACTTGTCAAACTTGACCACGTTCAATAAACAACCTAAACATAGCGCGGTAAATCTTACAACAAGGAAATTTCACTTAAAACACAGTGGAATTACACGAAATGAACAGAATCTCACAATACATATAAAAAAATAGTGTTGGAAAGTACGTACGCGGGACGGTAGCCAAACCACGTGTAGAGGTACCGGTAGCGTGCGGTTTTAGAATGATTAAGACCCTTAACACTTACCGATTGTGTGTGAAACTTCAAAAACACTTAAATCACTATTAATTAGATCGTTGGTCGATCGAAATATGTCTTGAATTAACAAATTAGCTGCAATTTATGACGCGTCGTCTGCAAGGAAGCCAGCCACCATCACTACGAATTCGTAAAAGACATTTTCGCCATAGACACCACTCGAAGTTTATAAAAAACACAAAACCATAAATTACAAAGGCGTTTTTCACACTCCTTGTACAATTTTGAAAAAACCGAAGCATTGTCTATGTATGTGTTACTAGAAGAAAAATATTACCCCTAATTAAGGGTCCTTCTATGAATGCCTTTTTAACAAAAAACTAATATGTTGACCGAAATAAAATGAACAATGACACAATAACCTTTTTTATTTAAACGGCTATTAGACATTGCAACCTGCAGGACCCAATCTGTTGTGTACCCTGCCTCTCCCTTCCCTCCTTCAGCTCCCTACGGGCCCTACCTTTAAAGCGGTATTACACATTGCAACCTGCAGGGCCCAATCTGTTGTGTACCCTGCCTCTTCCTGCCCCTCCTTCAGCTCCCTACGGGCCCTACCTTCAATTACACCTACCAACCTGACCGGTTGGGCCCTGCAGGTTGCTATGTGTAATACCGCTTTTAATTACACCTTCCAACCTGATGGAATTCCACTAGGTTTGTTTTGACCCTAAATAATTAGGGTCGCCACACACCTAGCGGTTTTCCTCGCGGAATTAGCGGAAGTAGCGGAAATTTGTCTATGGTAGCGGAAATTTGTCTATGGTAGCAGATTTTTTGTATGGAAGCCATAGACAAATTTCCGCTACCATAGACAAATTAAGCATTTTGTCTATGAATTTTTGCTACTTCCGGTAATTCCGCGAGGAAAACCGCTAGGTATGTGGTGACCCGTAATCACCATGGGTCGCCACACACCTAGCGGTTTTCCTCGCGGAATTACCGGAAGTAGCGGAAATTCATAGACAAAATGCTTAATTTGTCTATGGTAGCGGAAATTTGTCTATGGCTTCCATACAAAAAATCTGCTACCATAGACAAATTTCCGCTACCATAGACAAATTTCCGCTACTTCCTGTAATTCCGCGAGGAAAACCGCTAGGTGTGTGGCGACCCTAATTATTTAGGGTCAAAACAAACCTAGTGGAATTCCATCAGGTTGGAAGGTGTAATTAAAAGCGGTATTACACATAGCAACCTGCAGGGCCCAACCGGTCAGGTTGGTAGGTGTAATTGAAGGTAGGGCCCGTAGGGAGCTGAAGGAGGGGCAGGAAGAGGCAGGGTACACAACAGATTGGGCCCTGCAGGTTGCAATGTGTAATACCGCTTTAAGGGTCACCACATACCTAGCGGTTTTCCTCGCGGAATTAGCGGAAGTAGCGGAAATTCATAGACAAAATGCTTAATTTGTCTATGGTAGCGGAAATTTGTCTATGGCTTCCATACAAAAAATCTGCTACCATAGACAAATTTCCGCTACTTCCGCTAATTCCGCGAGGAAAACCGCTAGGTATGTGGTGACCCTAAAGGTAGGGCCCGTAGGGAGATGAAGGAGGGAAGGGAGAGGCAGGGTACACAACAGATTGGGTCCTGCAGGTTGCAATGTCTAATAGCCGTTTAAATAAAAAAGGTTATTGTGTCATTGTTCATTTTATTTCGGTCAACATATTAGTTTTTTGTTAAAAAGGCATTCATAGAAGGACCCTTAATTAGGGGTAATATTTTTCTTCTAGTAACACATACATAGACAATGCTTCGGTTTTTTCAAAATTGTACAAGGAGTGTGAAAAACGCCTTTGTAATTTATGGTTTTGTGTTTTTTATAAACTTCGAGTGGTGTCTATGGCGAAAATGTCTTTTACGAATTCGTAGTGATGGTGGCTGGCTTCCTTGCAGACGACGCGTCATAAATTGCAGCTAATTTGTTAATTGGTGATTACGGGTCACCACATACCTAGCGGTTTTCCTCGCGGAATTACCGGAAGTAGCAAAAATTCATAGACAAAATGCTTAATTTGTCTATGGTAGCGGAAATTTGTCTATGGCTTCCATACAAAAAATCTGCTACCATAGACAAATTTCCGCTACCATAGACAAATTTCCGCTACTTCCGCTAATTCCGCTAGGAAAACCGCTAGGTGTGTGGTGACCCTACTTTAAGGTAAGCAGTAATTTAACCTGGCAACAAATTTCACAAAAAAAAACAGCAAAAGCATAGACTGAAGCTGTCATTGTCATAAATGTCATTCTGTCATTTCATTTGGGTTGTACATACGCGTCCTCTAACAATATTTCAATTACAAATTATCAAAACATACTTGATTTACTGGCCCATGTTGCATAAAATATTATTATAACAACCATAAATAAAATATGTCTGCAGAAAAGAGGCCTGCTAGCCCGGAGAAAGAGGATTCTGAAGACGCTGACGCTTGGATCGGGCCTATGCCTTCAGAGGCGGCTGTAACCAAACCTAAGAAAAGAAAAGGTATTATTAATTATTTCATCCCTTTAGTCTATCTATATAATTGACCTATATGTAATGCTGAACCTCATGAAATGTTCTAAGTATTGTAAATGAATGAATAGTGTAACTGTTGATGTTTTCCCCAGTTCTCGAGTTTGAATCCTTGTATCTGGAGAACCTGCCCTCCTCAGAAACGTACGAGCGAAGTTACATGCACAGAGATGTGGTCTCACATGTTGTTGTCACTAAAACTGATTTCATTGTCACTGCCAGTCAAGATGGACACCTCAAATTTTGGAAGAAACAGGTACCTTTTGATAGATTGATAAACAAGTTGATTATTATTTATGGCAAAAGCGTTTCTCTTATAATCAGCGCAATCGGAAAACACTGTTCCATACCTTGACACTCCAAAGAGATTTTTAAATTTGAATATACATAGACACAAAGATTTAAAAAAAATTTTCGAACAAGGTTGCGGGATACAATTTTGATTATCATGTACATATAAACAAATATACCCAAAATTGCACTGTGGCTCTGTGTTTGATGATCTCTGCTTATAATGCTTGACTCATGTTAAATGCCTGCACCTTATAATACCCAACGGTTGACTGGAACATTGCATACAAATACTTCACATTGCATAAAAAAGCATTATAATTGAATAAACTCCTATCCACACTTTTTAATGTGTATAACTTGTTATGTGTGGACCAGCATAGTCAGTAAATATATGATTTATAATGAATTAAAGAAACAAGTATCCTTTAACAGCCCAGCCCTGGATCAAAGAATATTTACAAAAAAGAATTCCGCATTTTCAGGAAGAAGGCATAGAGTTTGTGAAGCACTTCCGCTGCCACCTCACCACAATCAGTGATATCGCAGCCAACAGCACCGGTTCCCTGTTGTGCACCGCATCGCCGGAGAAGACGCTCAAGATCTTTGATATTGTCAATTTTGGTAAGCGTATCTAATCAACGGGCTTCTTAAACCAGTATTATAGCTTGCAACCAGTCCAGTGTGTCCTTTCAATGCTTTTTTTCATTAAAAAATTATCAAAATTATGATTTCTACCTTAGAAAACCTGCTGTCACACTAAAAAATCCCATCTAAATTGGTTCTCCCATTTTTGCGTTTTGGTGCCTCAGATCAGACCTTAGAGCTTTAAACCAAGCAGAGTGGCCATTGACAGGCGTTCCCCTCTGCGAAAAATATATGACCAGTAGTCATAATCATTGTATGGACTGACGTTTATTTGACGTGGCTATTTTGACGTTTCGCATACATTTGAAGTTCCCCTCCCCCGCAAAAAACGGCAGACTTTTTCCGATAGAAATGAGAGCGCGTGTCGCATCCGGTTGGTTTAATAATCAAAGGATCAGACAGTCACACAGCAGTCAAACCTATAACACCTCTTTTTGCTTTGGGTGTTAAAAAAAGTTTGAATACTCTTATTAAAGCTCCATATAAATATTTAATCTGCTCAGGATATTTGGAAAACCTGTATTACACATTAATTTGTCCCCACCTTTGGAACTTGCTTTTGCAATTGGGGTAACACGTAACACATTAACCGCCAGTCGAAAAATTACGTCCTACTTCAGAAATCGGCGTCAATAGCTTCGTACAAAACAACCCGCCCAGCGAGTTGTCTGGCGTCTGAGCAAAGTTTACGAGCGCCCACGAGGCGGGTTCTTGGCAGTGAATGTGTTAACGTTGCAGTGATACAACTTGTACTTTGCAGATATGATAAACATGATCACCGTGGAGTTCGAGCCGTACCGGGTGGAGTGGGTGCATTCTGCTGGGGACCCAATCTCAGCTTTGGCTGTGTAAGTCTAAAACCTACTGTTAATACAATTTAAGTTAAACCTTATGGATGGTATAAGCATAACAGTATCTCTTCAGAGTCGAATCCTCGTGTCTGAGGGTCGTGACCACCATAAGTTGCTCTATGTTGTACTGCTCTCCATCCTGGTCGATTCCTTGCCTTCTTAACCTATGGAGCTTAACCTATGGATCAATGTTATCTGGATTAAATGATTTAATAATTTAAAGGAACCCTGCATGGTTAGCACAAGAGTGACGCGACAGTATCTCGCGCGCGAGATAGACTACCCGTCTCTTTTTAATTGACACAGTCAGGAAAGGACGGATAGAATATCTCGCGCGCGATATTCTGACGTATCTATCACTCATGTGCTAAGCGTGCTGGAGTCCGACGCGTGTAACTTCCTCATCTCTTATAGGAGAACGGTCGAAAAAGTGTCTAGGTGTAAACAGTAAATAATAGTTCCAAATCTCTACGATTGGCGCTAGGATAGCTATAGCAACTTAGCAGTTATTGATGGAGTTAAGTGCACTGCAAAGACGCTACCATATATTCTATAGCTATTGTGGCGCCACCAATTTAACGCCTTTTGACGGACACTTTCTTAACATAGATGTTTGTCCTCCTTACCTTCTACCATCCATATTAAAACTGACACCATGACAGATGTCAAAATTCATATGCCCAAAACCCACAAAAAACGATCAGTTAATAGAAAATCATGCAATCAACCGCCATTGTATTTAAGTTTACTTAATTTCCCGTTAGATGGCGCTGTACGGTCTGCTAACTCGCGCTGACGAGATTTTTATACATATCCATATAGCTCGCGCTAGCGTTTTCTCCCTGCTTCGGCCGGCTTGGTTCAGTCAGTATGCGTACTGACTTGGGCTGAGGTTACTAACCTAACCATCTTCTTGGGCCTCTTTCGCGGTGTGGCGGGCCGGCTTTCGGGCTAGGAAAACTGAAACACTGCATCAAAAAATTAAATGTCTTCTTACTAGTTTTCGTGCTTAGCTGTCTAGTTCTATCTATAGATGCGCGTCCGTGTCGTGACCATCTTTATCTTTACCAGAGGATTTGAGAAATAGGGCCCTCACTAGCCCATTTCGGATTGGGGAGTTAAATTCACCAAAAATCTGAAAAACTGAAATATAAAGGCTGCTCTAATCACCATACCCCGGGGTTTTCGGTGCGGGAACGTTATACACTAGCCAAATAACAGGTAAAAACTGTATAAAATGATACTAATTTTCTAAGCACATTTGGAGCTTACTACCTACTTTTAATTCATAGTTTGGTAATTACTTTACAATAAACAAAGTTATAAATACACGAAATCATTCCCGCACCGAAAACCCCGGGGTATGCTAATCACTCAGGTGGAGATGAGAGGAGACGTGCGGGAATCAAACAATAGTACTAGTATTATCCACACCCCAGTAGAAAGGCAGCTTTCAACCTGTTTCTATTCCAGTATGTAAAGAAATACAGTCGAAATTTTTTATAACGACATTAATTATAACGAAATATCGGATGTTACGTCCAAGAAATAAATCCCTGCAAACTTCTATATTAAAATAACACCGGCTACTACGGAATATCGGAATTAACGCTATTTAAAATATAGTGGTCCCTTTAATGTCGTTACAAAAGGTTTCGAATGTATAGGATAAAATAATATGCGTGTGATACAGTAAATGCATAGACGAACTTGTCAGGAGACACTATTTGCACATTTTAAAAATTGTTCCTTATAATCTTTAACCTATCACCTCAACAGTTCAGAAAAAGGCAGTAACAAGATCCACGTCTTCGACGGCACGCAAGCGTCGGGCACTCCCCTCCACACGTTCGAGAGGCTCCACCAGAGCACGGTGGCCACCATCAGATACAACCCCGTGTACGAGACAGCAGGTACAGCATATCAACATAAACTGCAAATTGAGGCAACCACACTATACCAGAATTAGGTGGCGACTGAGGTCGTAAAACTTCTCTTTCAAACTTGACCGGCCACTGCAAGAGAGAAGGAGACAGCATTATGAACTCCGTCGCCAATTAGTAGTGACCCTACCTATGAAGCAAGAGGTCCCGGGTTCGAATCCTGGTCAAGGCATTTATTTGTGTTTTTATCACAGATATTTGTTCTTGAGTTATGGATGTTTTCTATGTATTTAAGTATTTATCTATTATATATCGTCGTCTAGAACTCATAACACAAGCCTTATTGAGCTTACTATGGGACGGTCGATTTGTGTAAGATTGTCCCATATTATTTATTTATTTTTATTTATTATCTTTATCTTTGCAGTATCCGTCGACAAGGCAGGCATAGTCGAGTACTGGACGGGGCCGAAGCACGAGTACAAGTTCCCGAAGAACGTCGGGTTCGACTCCAAGCTGGACACGGACCTGTACGACTTCGTGAAGAACAAGACTTATCCGACGTCGCTAGTATTCTCGCCCGATGGGAAGAAGATGGCGTCCATCAGTTTGGATAGAAAGGTATTTGGTTCAAAGTTTACCACACATTTGTGTGTTTTGGTAAAGGTATTATTTGATGACCGGCGGCATAGAATAGGCAAGCGGTAGTAGCAAGTGACTTATACAGTTGAGCAGCACAGCCTAAGAACTTTTTGAAGCTCAAGTCAATTGCGCCATCTGTCCGAAAGTCCCCTAACGACACCGAAAATGTAAGAGGAAATGTCACTTGCGCTGCTACTCCATCTAGTAGCTACTAGTGTACTACTAATTCGTTGGTGGAGTAGCAGTGCAGGTGACATTTCCTCTTACATTTTGGGTATCTTCAGGTCGCTTTCGGGCAGATGGCGCGATTGACTAGAGCTTCAAAAAGTTCTTAGGCTGTGCTGCTCCACTATATAAGTTCCTCTATGCCGGCCGTTACGTTTTTGTTGATCGAAGACAACACTGAATCTGTATAACGTATGACGTCCGCCGTATGGTACCTTTACCAAAATATTACACTACATTGACGCCTGCCTAGGAGCTCTACGTTTCCTTTAAGGACAAATAACGTAACTTTTTTATTTATATAACATGTCGGTACATTATCAAATGATATTTCGTACGAAAGTTCATCGTGGGGAAACCAGACCTAATCCTAATAAAGCCTAGTTTTCGCTCTGGGTCAAAAGGTCAGTTCGCTGTTGAATTCTTAATATTTATTGTGGTTGTAGCAGAGATAAATATAATTTGGTAGTTCTTATATGTATGAGCAGGATTGATCAAGAGGTTATGGAGCTAAAAAGCGCAAAAGCGATCTTCACCAGGGTCATGTTATATTGGTCAACTCGTTTGCAAGTAAATCGCGAGTTCTCAGTTCGAGGCGGACTACTATAGTCTGGCTGGCCAATAAGTGCAGTAACAGTGGAAGTAATACGTTATACTCGTCCCTTTTTTAGTGGCGAGGGTACTAGCGTAAGAAAGAGATAATATGATTCTCTCTATCCAATATCCATGCTTGAAGTAAAACCCTGGCCAAACTATAGTATAAGTTCAATGACTTTACGTGTGTGTTTATGTTGGTATAATAGGTGCGTGTGTTCAATTTCGTGTCAGGCCGGCTAAAAAAGGTGGTCGACGAGAGCCTGCAGCGGTTCCAGGAGTTGCAGCATCAGCACCAGCAGCTGCCCAACATGGAGTTCGGACGGAGGTAGGATCCAGCCAGGTTTTACCAGTTTTGCAGATGTTTTGCAGCACTACAGGCAACCTTGTTAGTTACCACAAGGCTTCAAGCATTAAGGTACAAATGGAACGCATTCCACTTGGTATACAGGTGGATTTTCTTTTTGGGTCAGTGAGGGCAGCTAGGTACCAGATCCCGTGCTGCTACGTGAAAATGGTCTTGGAAGACCTTCCCTCTATTTCAAATTAATGGAGGATCGCATTTACAGATTTTGGAAAAAACATACAGGGTGCGAGAAAAAGGTCATTTTTGACAAACTTTTTTTTTGATGCCATTTGATCCCATTCCTATCCAGGATCAAAAGCTTGTATGGGACCGAAAAAAATTCCGGCTAGAAAAGCCACATTTTCACGTAGCAGCACGGGATTTGGTTCCTGTATAGGAACATTGGAATCCACATGCTGACTATTTAACCCTAAACCGTGGCAATATTATGCGTGGCAGACACGTCTGCATTGCACGCGGCTGCTGCGAACATGCGTAACGCGGACGCGTTTTAACCTTTTCGCCGCCAATGACTGCCCCACACGCCACGACTTCATATCAAGTGGAGACATTCGTAGATTTTTACACATAAAGTGAAGTTCTTTATATTTTCTATATCTTATTATTGGTATATATAGTTACACCTGTGATTTACAAAATTACCATTATGCATTATTGCACGTACAGTCGCCATCAATTATATCGGAGCGGCTAGGGTACTCAAAAATATCTGAACATGCACTTTATCGCCATGACTATAGAGGTGTTGTTCAGATATTTGTGACCACCTTGGCCGCTCCGATATATCTGATGGCGACTGTACCACTACTTTGTAACCATTTTGTTAAATGTTACCACTTTCCTGACGAGTCAACTCGAGATATGAACGCTCAAACCGACTTGTGAAGTTGAATGAAGTTTCTGTGGAAGACTTACAGTGTGACGTCACTACATATATGTTATGATACTTATGTTGAATGCACCTTTGCCGATTTACCTTTGACCGCCAACCATCGGACTGAAAAATCATATAAATCCACTGTAGCACTGACACCAGAGCAAAATTTGTGTGAGTGCACTCGGTTATATTTTGGACGTGACATGTCGCGCTGGCACAGCGAGCACGTTTATCCGTGCGCGTAATTTGACGTCTTTGACGGTCAAAGGGTTAAAAATTATTAAAATCGCATAATATTGTGTATTTTCGTAAGTTTGATTTCGCGCCAACAAACTGGTCACTCCAGTTTGGCGCAATATTGTACCTACTGAAACCTGTAATTGTTTTACATGAATAAATAATTTAATTATAATAATAATGACTACCGCCAAATGCTACAACTTTGCCTACAAAGCTCAACTTTGCCTGGCTTGAAAAACATGGTGAGCTATTTATATCTTATTGCTGAGATGGGGGAAAGGCGGCCATCTCAGGAATAAGATATAAATAGCTGTTTGGTGTAGAAAACCATGTTTTTCAAGCCAGGCAAAGTTGAGTATCGTAGAAAAAGTTGTAGCAGTTGATGGTACTACGAAGCAATTAACATTCATCGTAGGAAAGTGGCCAATTGTCCTAAAATATGGATTTATATTTCCACAGAATGGCGACGGAACGCGACCTGGAGAAATCCGACTCCGTCCACTACGCGAATATAATATTCGACGCGAGCGGACACTTCGTACTCTACGCCACCATGCTGGGAGTCAAGGTGGTGAACCTGGTCACCAACCGCTGCGCCAACATGCTGGGCAAGCCGGAGAACCTCAGGCCGCTACACTTGGCGCTATTCCAGGTGAGACTGACATATGGTCCTTGTTCTACTTGGTGACGTACACTACCATGCTTAGAAGGTGGTGAACCTGGTCACCAACCGCTGCGCCAACATGCTGGGCAAGCCGGAGAACCTCAGGCCGCTACACTTGGCGCTATTCCAGGTGAGACTGACATATGGTCCTTGTTCTACTTGGTGACGTACACTACCATGCTTAGAAGGTGGTGAACCTGGTCACCAACCGCTGCGCCAACATGCTGGGCAAGCCGGAGAACCTCAGGCCGCTACATTTGGCGCTATTCCAGGTGAGACAGACATATGGTCCTTGTTCTACTTGGTGACGTACACTACCATGCTTAGAAGGTGGTGAACCTGGTCACCAACCGCTGCGCCAACATGCTGGGCAAGCCGGAGAACCTCAGGCCGCTACACTTGGCGCTATTCCAGGTGAGACTGACATATGGTCCTTGTTCTACTTGGTGACGTACACTACCATGCTTAGAGGGTGGTGAACCTGGTCACCAACCGCTGCGCCAACATGCTGGGCAAGCCGGAGAACCTCAGGCCGCTACACTTGGCGCTATTCCAGGTGAGACAGACATATGGTCCTTGTTCTACTTGGTGACGTACACTACCATGCTTAGAAGGTGGTGAACCTGGTCACCAACCGCTGCGCCAACATGCTGGGCAAGCCGGAGAACCTCAGGCCGCTACACTTGGCGCTATTCCAGGTGAGACTGACATATGGTCCTTGTTCTACTTGGTGACGTTCACTACCATGCTTAGAAGGTGGTGAACCTGGTCACCAACCGCTGCGCCAACATGCTGGGCAAGCCGGAGAACCTCAGGCCGCTACACTTGGCGCTATTCCAGGTGAGACTGACATATGGTCCTTGTTCTACTTGGTGACGTACACTACCATGCTTAGAAGGTGGTGAACCTGGTCACCAACCGCTGCGCCAACATGCTGGGCAAGCCGGAGAACCTCAGGCCGCTACATTTGGCCCTGTTCCAGGTGAGACTGACATATGGTCCTTGTTCTACTTGGTGATGTACACTACCATGCTTAGAAGGTGGTGAACCTGGTCACCAACCGCTGCGCCAACATGCTGGGCAAGCCGGAGAACCTCAGGCCGCTACATTTGGCCCTGTTCTAGGTGAGACTGACATGTGGTTCTTGTTCCACTGGAATGAAATTGGCTAATGGCTAACCATACTTTAAAATTCAACTCAAAAAACAAACAACTCGAGAAATAATAAACGTATATAGTATAGATGTCATATACAAAGGAAAAAGTGACCAAAACCTCCGGTGCCTAAGGCTGGGATCGAACCAGCGTGTTCTGCATTCGCGGCAGACGCGTTATCGTGCCGTATACGTCCACGGGAAAGCATAAAAGCGACCAATTTTGTACCTTTGATTTAATTTGAAAACGTCTTTACACGCGTACGAATTCGCGGCCAAAAGCTTTAACTATATAACGTCTAAAAGTAAGCATTTAATTCCCAGGGTCAAACGAACCAAACCAAAGTAGCGTCTACCCTCGAGATGGAAGGCTCCGAGAACCCAACCCTCCTCAACATCAAGACTGACCCAACATTATTCTGCACGGCGTACAAGAAGAATCGATTCTACATGTTCTCGAGAAGGAGTCCGGATGATATCAAGAGTCCGGATGCTGATAGGGATATATTTAATGAGAAACCGTCGAAGGAGGATATCATTTCGGCGACGGAAGGACAAGGTATGTGTTCTAATTTAATAAATGTTTATAACATGATGTACGCAATGGTTTGGGAAAGACGTGAATTTAAAAACTGAAACAAAAACTTTAACTAATAGTCTAATACAAAACTTCGTAGCTAATAAAAAAAAACCTTTTCGTTTTCGCCAATTTTATCTTAGCAACAGAAACAGTATATTTTTTTCTGACGATGACATATTTCACTCTGAAAACGATTATCTAAAACTGAGAATTTTGCAAAAACATACCATTCTTAGGGTGGGTTGCACCACGCACAATTAACAGACTCATCAACGTTAAATATGGCGACGGAGCTGTCATCCCATAGAAAACTGTCAAACTTTTCATACAAGATTTTTTTTAAGATTACGTTTACGTTCACAGACAGTTTGGTGCAACCGGCCCTTATTCAATGAGCCTAAAGAAATCCGATTGAGTTTTTAGATAAAGATATGACACATTTAAACACACTATTATTGTAAAAAAAAATATTCATTCTGTGTTTGCAAATAAGTTTATTATAGTCTGGCGGCCAATAAGTGCAATAACAGTGGAAGCTATACTCGTCCCTTTTTCAGTAGCGAGGGTACTGGCGTAAGAAAGAAACAATATGATTCTCTCTGTCTATGCTAGAAGTAAAACAAACCCTGGCCAAACTATATCTTTCTTTCTTTAAACATATACCACGAACTCGTAGTAATTTATTGAGGTGATTAGCAATGGGGTTGGCCGGTCGAAAGTCTTTACAGATGGCGCCAGCATAGCTTGTACCTGTCAGTCCTATCAATAGGGGATATTACTGCAATATTCTGCCACCAGAGTGCAGCACTAGCACACCGGTAAACCATAGAGTTTTTAATACATACTAGGCCTTAAACAGTTTTTTTACAAGTTTTCATAGATAATATGTAACGAATAAATATGTCATTTGCGCACCAAGGCGGTTTGTTTACAAAGGGCCTATCGTAAAACGAGAAAATCGAAACTTTGACATGTGTCTCTCTATCGCTCGAATATGAAAGAGTGACAGAGAACCAGGTAACGAAATTCCTATTTTCGTGTTTCGTGGTAGGCCCTCTGGATGTGCTAGTGCCGCCCCCTATGCAGAGTTTTGCGTAGTATTCCCTATAGTGTCAAATTCTTGGTTTTTTTTGGAATTTCCTGACCTGGATGGGCTAGCCTTTAAGCCAAATCCCATACAACAATACTAGTGACAGGTACAAATTATGCTGGCGCCATCTGGCCAAACCATTGACAGTTGCCAACCCCATTGTAGTTTTCTTTCGGCTGATGATGATTTCGGGTGTAGAAACGAATGATCATATAATAATGATCGTAATATATGGTTTCCAGGCGTCCAGCGGATATACGAGCAGGCGATACTCCACACGTCGCTCGGGGACGTCCATATCCGCCTGTTCGGGAAGGACACGCCGCGCGCCGCCGAGAACTTCTGCGTGCACGCGAGGAACGGCTACTACAATGGTCACATCTTCCACCGAGTCATCAAGGGGTTCATGGTGCAGACTGGGGATCCTACAGGTCAGTTTTACCATAGAATCCAGAGATAATACTCACTGTCACTATGTGACAGCTCCTGCCGTACAAACTGGTTAAACTTTGGCTGTCAGATTACTGTGCTCAATTATGAATACTACTTTAGTAATTACTTTGGACAGAAAACTGGCAACTTGAAACAAAACGTCCATAGGTACTGTCTTGCAAACGAGCTGCACAGGATAACAACACCCCTATGATAATTGATTTTAGGCCTTTTTGATTAAGTCTTTGATCGATCTTTCTCATATTTTATTGAATATTTTTTATACCTCAACTCCGCTTTTATCATTTTTTATTTATTTTGTGTACAATTGTTCTTAGTTAATGCGAAATTAACTTTAGTATCATTGTAAATGTATTTTTAGAGATTGCCACTGTAATTCTCTTCCCTGAAATAATCTCCTGTGGTAGATTCCAAAAAGATTTCCATAGTTAGAGAGACGTCGTGGGCGCAATGAAATTGCGAACATTTCCTCCTCCTCCTCTTGTGTCGTATTCTTCATTATTGAGGGTCGTGACCTCTGTATTGTATACTTGTAAATAATAATGTTGTAGATTACCTAAATGTTATGGTACTTATCTCAAGTTGCCGAAGGAAGAGCTGTGTCTCCAAGTCTCCCAACACAGGCATTTATTTTGTTTACAGGGAGGTTCCATCCCAAGGATCATATTTTAAGTGTTTTAGATTTTTTTTGTACAGCTTTTTTTACATAAAACGTTGTTAGGTACCGGTACGGGTGGCGAGAGTATTTGGGGCGGGGAGTTCGCGGACGAGTTCAGACCGCAGCTGAAGCACGACCGCCCCTACACCGTCAGCATGGCCAACGCCGGGCCCAACACCAACGGCAGCCAGTTCTTCATCACGCTGGCACCCACGGTGAGGGATTACTCTCATATCTTAGTCCTTTCTCAATTCTCATTGCAAAGGAACGCAGGTGCCGCCTTTCGGTAATCTAATGGGCATTTTTCTTAGATAAGTCGGTGCTGAATGTGGCTTAAAATTTCTTCATGAGCTGTAGGCGGCGGAAACTTAGGCAAGCCGACGGGAATCGTGTTCTATCGACGCGCCGCCACTGGCATAGAGTAACTTATACAATAGAGCAGTACCGTCTAAGAACTTTTTGAGACTCATGTCTGAAAGCCCCATTTACTCGAAAGCCACCTAAAGGTAGCTCTTAATGTAAGTAGAAAAAAAGCGAGTATTACTACGGTACGCTATTCGTTCCCAGATGTCGCTGCGACGCAATATAAAAATAGGAAGAAAAAATGACATTGCGTCGCAGCGACATCTAAGAACGAATAATGTACCGTAGCAAAGCTAGCTTTTTTCCTACTTGCGAGCTACCTTTAGGTGTCTCTCGAGTAGATGACGCTTTCAGACATGTCACAAGGGCTTCAAAAAGTTCTTAGACTGTGGCTGTCTATATTATCAATAGTCTCTGCGAATGGGTTAGAAACTTAATATTGAGGTTAAATATTACATATAATTTGGTTCCAACCGTCTTTTGTTTCGAACATATGTCTCATTTGATTTTACAACCCAAATTAGTGGGGTGGCCAAGTTGAAGGGGAGAATTCTACGTAGGACTGAAAAGGTTTATACCAACCAGTGGTATCGTTGGAATCAGCATAAGCTACTGATTATTAAACTATCTCTTGTCACTTCATAAAGTGGTGGAATGAGTTTTTATGACGTCACAAAGATGGCGCGCGACTTAGGGTTAGATTTTGTCGATTATTTAAAAAACTATTTAGTCAATTTAAGCAAACAAGGTGTCATACGATTGATATTTTCATGCTCAATAAAATATGTAAGTCTACTTTCAACCAAAAAGTTTAATAAAAGCCAAATTTATTTTTATTTAAATTTCTAACACGCATTAGTTATATTAGTTATATATAATGTATTATTAATTATGTTAAACTTTATTGCACAATAATAAAAAAATAAGTCCAAAAGGCGCACTTAATGCTTTAAGGCATTCTGTTCCAGTCAACCATAGGGCAAAACAGAAATTTGCTATGGTGTGTGCAGTGAGATAAAAGGATTGTGTAATTATTAGTCTCATATTTAAGTCCTAATTTCTAACTCTACACATTGTAAAGAAATATTTGTAGCTAATATATATGTATATGAAGTATATGTGTACCTATATGTAATAATCTTTACCTTTATTTAGCCTTATTATTATACCTTTTATCATTAAGTAGTGTATTTTACAGTGTGTTTTTAACATACTGTTTACGCTGTTGGGGCAGCTCTTGTAAAACAGTTATTATCGAGGCCGACAGAACACAGCATGCTGTCCTTAAAACAATGTTAAAGAAACCCTTCCGGTATTCCACACTTTTACTATATAAAAAGTCCGAAGTGTTGACGGTTCGTCAATTTACCTACTCAAAATTGTTGTTGATAAGCACAAGCAAATACTTGAAACGAAGAGTGTATCGAACACAGGTTTCGTCCGTGAATACTGCCCTTGCAAAACGATTAGAACCGTATATATCTGGTTTTGTTTATAATTCCGTGACTAAACACGTAAACATTAAAGATAAACCCGTTTTTAAAGCCAAATAAGTCACTACAAAAGCAATGGCTAGCCAGCTTAACCTATGAATATACTGAAGATATTATCCATATCAGAAAAAAATTGTCTTTCGTGATAGTTAAAATAAGCTTAGAGTTAATTTGATGCACTTTTACTTATGTATTGTGTTGGTTGTAGACAACATCATACTTTAAAAAATAAATCTTTAATTTGTCAACCGGTTATAGCATATATTGTCATAACATGTGATATTGGTCTCCGCGATATAGGCATGCCTAGTGCGAGTATCAAGGTTAACTTATTTAAGGAGTTCCAACAACTAACATAAAAACAGAAAAGTTCGGAGTGAACGAATTATTCTTTTGCATTATGTCGAGCACCCAAAGGTTGTATGGAATATAATGATCTGGCGTTCGCACAGCTAAAAATATGTATATCTTCGGGTAAAATAGGTACATAATCCGATATCGTTAGATAGACTTTATTGCATTTCTATTTAATTGTCCTGTGCAACTGCGAAATCATTTTATTTATTATAAAAATATAGACATCTAATATTGAAACGGCCACAACGAACTGTTGTTAGTAAACTCCAGTGGGGATTGAGTTCTAAGGACACCTGCTTTGTTTTCTTTAGATATCGATACTTTTTGCGGTCTAAGAACAGTATTGCCAGTCTTGTGTTTTTTTCACATGTAATGTTTTTAATGGGATCTCATTCCTTTTTGTAAGTAGGGCTCCCTTTTCTCCTCCCACGATCTGGCCATGCACATTCCCATACCTATTCTCACCCATGAACCCGTACGCATGCCCATATCCAAAGGTATTAATGGGCACCTAAAATTGCCTTTATTTTACTATCAACTACTATGGTCAAAAAAAGATCAAAATGTTATCAACTGAAAATGTAACTTTGCAGTTCTTTATATGGGATTGCAATGTATTTGTAAGGTTTGTAAAACTAGGCAACCCGGCTGACATTGCAGTATGTTAAGATTTTCAGAGGCTTTATAGCTCTAATACTAGATGTATTCAAAATTTGGAGCTTGTGGATTAGCTAGAGTTAGAATTCGTATGATCTGTCATATAATAGTCAGTCAGTAACAAAATTAAGGAACTTTGACTTGCAATCATTCTTAAATTATAAGTTAAATGATTTTGAGAGTATGTCTTCCTTGTGTTATGACCTCTTTTTCACTGAAAATTCAGACTTCTAGCTACCACCAAACACCAGAATACTAGAATTAGAGGGCGTCGAAAATAGCTTGAACGGCTACGGGAAAAGGATAGTACGGCCGTGAGAGAGACTAATAATTTCACAATCCTTTTATCTCACTGCACACATCATAGCAAAATTTTGTTTAGCCCTATGGTTGACTGGAACAGAATGCCTCAAAGCATTAAGTGCGCCTTTTGGACTTATTTTTTTATTATTGTGCAATAAAGTTTAACATAATTAATAATGTAAATTAATGCGTGTTAGAAATGTAAATAAAAATAAATTTGTGTTTTATTTAACTTGTTGGTTGAAGATAGATTCACATATTTTATTAAGCATGAAAATATCAATCATTTGACACCTTGTTTGATTAAATCGACTAAATAGTTTTTGAAATAATCGACAAAATCTAACCCTAGGTCGCGCGCCATCTTTGTGACGTCATAAAAACTCATTCCACCACTTTATGAAGTGACAAGAGATATTTTCATAATCAGTAGCTCATGCTGATTCCAACGATACCACTTGTTGGTATAAACCTTTTGGGTCCTACGAACATTGAAAATAAGATAGCTCCTACGAATTGGCCTTTCCTCTAAATGGGAAACTAGGACATGTTGTGTTAAACCATAATCTATAAAAAAATACAGATCCTTAACAGTTAGAACGTTTTATTTTTTATGTATATATAAAATTAATTTTCAGCCGTGGTTAGACAACAAGCACACAGTGTTCGGTCGCGTGGTCCGCGGCATGGAGGTGGTACAGAACATCGGGCAAGCCAAGACCAACCCCAAAACAGACAAGCCGTACGACGACATCCGACTGGTCTCCGTCACTGTCAAGTAACTAGCTCACTAGTATAATACAAATCTTCGTTGTAAGTGATTAGTCAAATTGAATCATCTTTTTTTATACCACGACGGTGGCGACAAGCATACCGCCTGATGGTAAGCAGCTACCGTAGCCTATGGACGCCTGCAACTCCTGAGGTGTCACATGAGCGTTGCCGACCCGGTACAAAAAGGAGGATTCACTGTGTTGACGGCTAAAGGAACAAGAGGGTCCCTAGTCGTCAACACACTGGGTCCTCTTTGAGCTCTTTGGCAACCTTACTCACCAGCAGGAACACAACACTATGAGTAGGGTCCAGTGCTATGTGGCTCATCTTAGATAATAAAAGTAATTTTGTGAATTAGTATCTCATTTTATGTATATATGTGGTAATCTAGGGTAAAGGGCCCACTTTACCCAACTTTAATATACGCTATCTATTTGTGAAGGAATGAAGTGTCCATGTAAATCGAAAGTGGGCCCTTTCACTAAACTCATCCACACATCATTCGCGATCTCTTTGTATCGTGCAAGCAATAATCTATTAACTCGCTTATTCATAAACGTCTCTCAGGGCTCAATTAGTTGTATGTTTTGTCCTTATCTGTCACTTTGGCAGTTGTATTTGCTAGAAAAAGACGAAACATGAATTAACTAATTGAGGCGGAAGTGAAGGGTGATTGTCCATACAAACACATTGTAAATATTATAGGGTATCCTGCCTTTTCGCCGAAAATTGTATTGCCGAATTTCATTTGCCAACCAACTTTTCGCAGAAATTTCATTTGGCCGAATAACTTTTACCAAATAATTATTTCTCAACAATTTCATTTCCCAACCCCATAGTTGGGAAATGAAAATGACCTACTATAGGTTGGGTTAGGTTAGGTTGGATTATGTAAAGTTGGGAAATGAAATTCGGCCAAATGAAACTTTTGTGAAAAGTTGGTTGGCAAGTGAAATTCGGCAATACAATTTGCGACGAAAAGGCAGAGAACCATATTATAGTTAAAATAATGTGGATAACACATTACCTCATTTGTGTAATTAATAAGTACAATAATTATAGGATTTTTTGTAATTTGACATAGTTAATAAGAATTCGTTAAACTAGACTTGTTTAAATAGAAGATCGTGTTGTGAATGTGAAATGAAATTACTGTTGTAAGTAATGTGTTTTAGTTTAGACGATAAGTTAAAATAATAATTAAAAGTAAATATTATTTTATATATACATAATATAGTTTTATTTATTCCTGGGACAGAGAATTGGTTTATTATAATAAAGACGTGTTCGTGACTTTTTTGGCTGCTATATAATAATGACAGATGGGTTATGCACGCTCCAAAAGTGAAGCCCTTAAAATGAGTGAATTCAAACAATTGCCACTAGTCGCGCACCGGCAAGTGAGAGATGCGGACGTGCCAATGAGCTGCCGTCACCAGCGTGAGAAAGAGAAACTATAATTTACTAACAATGAGAGTGACAAAGATGTAATAATATATTGTCAAAATAGATAAATACAACGGAATCATTGCTAAGTTATAAAATAACTTTGGAAGTATTTTTATGCACATTTTGTTAGAGTATAACCCATCCATAGTAAATATCATTGGCTGTGGCACGAACCCAACTCGACGTTATTGAAAATTGGTAATTCTTACTTTTTTTCAAGGCAGCAAAAAAAACTTCGACGAAAAAGAACTTTTCTTGAATTTAATTATGCAAATGAGTATCAATTTATTTTCGTACATTATATTCTCCTTCGCAAAATACCTCATTACTATAAAAATAGATTTGACTTTTTTATTCGGTTTGATAGGTAAATTTAGATAATATCAGAAGCCATAATGTTACTGCCATCTATCGGCAAGTAGCATTCAGAGGTCAGTATAAATATTCGACACTAGATGGCGCTCTTTGTTCGCTACATTTTGTTTACATTGACAAACTTTATTCTTCGTACTTCACAAGGAATGAAGGAAAGCTATAAGGTCTCAGTCTAATATAATACCCACATATTCATAAACGTATTTCAAACTTCATTTAACTAAAACATCGTTTGTCTTTATCTGCCACTTTGACAGTTGTGTTCGTTAAAAGACAAAATATACGTTTATGGATAAGCGCCAAGCGGGTTATTGTTTATAAGTTTTATAACTTAAATTTTGATAGGAATGGTTTTAATAACGTCGTTAGGGAGTTATTATTACTACAAAACTAAGCACCGCTGATCCGTTACGCCGAATTCAAATACTAAGGCGGCTTTAATACTTAAAGTATTAAAATTAATACATATTATGAATAAAGCCTCTTGAAGTTTTTCATTTCGCAATCATAATATTTATCTTTAAAAGGTCCTGTTTACATTTTAAAGTGGATAGGTCTGTTTATTACTTGTTATCTCTTATCGGGATGCCCTATCATTTCTGTTTGTTTTTTATACTTTTCATGTTATGGTAGCTGTAGCTGTTATAAAGTCGCTATAAAACTTTATTCGTAGGTAATTCTATAGTGTTCAATTAAAGGGTGCGAAAATCTTAAATGTAGGCTTATAAAAACCTTCTAGGGTGCCATCCAATCATCCAAGGTCAATTTAACTTTATTACAGCACCAATAAAACCGTCTTCACAAAACAATGGCCTCCAAAATCATAAAACGCGGGATTTTAGTGCACTTTATTTTCCTTCTTATTATTATTAGTGCCGGACTTTATCTGAGCGAGAGCGAGTGTTGCCGCACTGCTCTCTCTCGAGCGCGGTCGTATGACCCTGTCCCGCTTTGCCCGCATAATATTTTTTCGTGCAGCCAGCGCGCCCCGCCTCCGTTTGTTTCCACTGCCCGATTTACGGGCGATTCGGAAATGACGGATGACGGAGTAAATTGGTGGAATATTTTTTTTGGAAAAAAATAAAGCAGCAGTATTTAGTTATTCAGATAGTTGTTTTAAAATATGTGTGTGTGGCATTACATAATAAGTGTACAGACACCTAGGCATAAGGTATTTAAACATCAAACTTTGAAATTATAGGTTATTAGTTTGAGAGTGGTGTGAATAGGAGACAGTAGCAAAGTGTTGACGTTGAGTGAATGTTGTGTTATATTTTTTGTTTTTCAACCTAAGTAAATAAGTTATTGAAAGTGGTGCAAGGATTTTCTGTGCAATAATTTTATAAATACCTTAGGCTAAAGTGGTGTGATCAGCAAATGTGATGTTGACGGTTACGAAGTTAACGTTATTATTAATTAAATTAAATTTTGCAGTGTACTTATGTTTAAATATTTTTTTAATGTGTAGTTAATCTAAAGAATCTTATAATGACGAGACGTTTATCTTTGAATAATAAACTTGCTGCATTTCATTAAATTGTTATTATTTCATTTCTGCACATGTACAAATATAATATTATTTGATAATGTGGTGTTTTGTAAAATTGGAAACAATACGACCGTCGACCGTTACGATCTTAATGTCGGCTTTAGAATGGAAAAGGAGCCAGCGATTCTCGGTAATCGCACGAAGTCGTAAACAGCCCCACTGAGGCCTCGCGCTTCGTTACAATCCGGCCAGCCAATCAAAGCGCGGCGCGGCGCGGTATCACGACATACCCGACCAACCAGCGTGCGGCCTCATCACGCGATGGCTAAAAATAGCTTATCTGAGTCACTGACATATAAGCAGTGTTCGCTGCTTAATAATGTTTAGAAACAAGTGAAACGTTGAACGAAGAGGACGTGCGGTGCGCAGCCAAAAGTTTTAAACTTCGCGCAGTGACTTTAGTGATACTAGTGCGTACACATGGTTCGACACTCCGGCCACGGCATGGAGACTACTTTCTATGACGAACAATTTCCCTTGAGCGGACCTGTGGAAAACCTCAAACGGAACCTCACCCTGGACCTGGATATGGGAAGGGGTGGAAAAAGAGCGCGCAACGGCGCCCCTATGCTGTCCTCCCCGGATCTTCAACTTTTGAAACTGGGATCACCCGAGCTTGAGAAGCTCATCATCCAGAACGGCATGATCACAACAGCGACACCGACACCCGGCGGGCCGGTGCTCTTCCCCGCCGCCACCGAGGAACAGGAAATGTACGCCCAGCCGTTCGTAGAAGCGTTACATAAACTACACCACACCGACCAGCCGGCAGTCGTGTCGCGGCGAGTGTACGCGGACCTCGACCGGCCCGTCGACCGCTACCCAACACCCATCATCAAGGACGAGCCTCAAACCGTGCCAAGCGCATCCAACTCGCCTCCCCTCTCCCCCATAGACATGGACTCGCAAGAGAGAATCAAACTGGAAAGGAAGAGACAGAGGAATCGAGTGGCCGCGTCCAAGTGCAGACGGCGCAAGCTGGAGCGTATCTCCAAACTGGAAGACAAAGTGAAGCTGCTGAAAGGCGAGAACGCGGAGCTGGCACAGATGGTGGTGAAGCTAAAGGACCACGTGCACCGGCTCAAGCAGCAGGTGCTGGAGCACGCGAACGGCGGCTGTCTCATCGAGTCGCACTTCTGATCGCCTCAGCGTCAGCTCCTCCACATTCCATGCTAGTCGCGCCCGCTAGGACGCAGCATACAAAGCGATTTGTGATCTTAATTTTACTGTGTAATATATAGTTAAAAACTCTAGTGTAAGGTGATAAAGTCGCTACGTTAACGATAGTTCAGAGATTAGGTTGCCAGTGATGTGTCGAGGCGAATCCTCGAGAATGAGCTACCGCTCTCAGTGGATCTTCATCCGAGGGATGTACTTAGTGCAATCACGCGTCCGAAAGCTTTAGCTCGCATTGTAAGTTGCAGAACAAATTGTTTTCCTTGTATCAGTATTGCAGTGCCTCGTTTAGAATAGTGTAGAAAGGAAAATACGTGCAACGTCATTCGCTCGCAGTCTGACTGAACGAGGTAACGCGACGTTGCCAGTTCCACGGCGAATTTCCCGTTTCAGCGATGTTGCCGCTCTTGCCGTACCGAGGGGATTTCCAACAGACATTCGTATTGTTGCGCGACACCCGAATGTAAAAATTTTCCCTTAAATAAGTTACATGAGGGTCATTGGGGTTAAAACGCAATATATGGAACACGCCTCCAAACAGGTTTTGACAGGACTTGCAGGCGTGAGCAAAGGAGATAGCGACAGTCGTGGGGAACTGGCAACGGCGCATCAAACCAAGTTACGAGCGGATGTTCTGCTAATTAAAATTCCGCCTGCGCTGCCCTCGCGGAATGGCGGCCATGTGTTCAATTTTGTTGTCGGACGCCCCGAATAATGTTATGTTACACAAGGTTAACTTTTTCATTGTGGCACACAATGGTGTTCCGACGCCATTGTTTGATTGAGTTAGCTGAACGTGTTCATTATTTAACGCTTAATGTTTTAAGACATAATAACGCTGTATGTAAGACTGATTGAGTGTGAGTTTCGATGTTCGGTATGCGAGCGTGCTTTGCGCACTAGTATTTTCCCTGACACGTAAGTTTTCTGAGAACTGACCCGGTGCTCTTAAATGTAGGACGCGACTTAAGTTATGCGAGGCCGTCCGTTTTATTATGAGGATGGACGAATGTGAGCATTTCATAATCGAGCGACCGATTGACAGTGAGAGAGTGAATGTGAGATGTATGTATTTATTAGTGAGAATGTCTCCTACGACTAGGATGAAGTAGCAATCTCGAGTGCCTACGCTTTGTAAACTAAAGCCTTTGTTTTAATTGTTTTTGTTACCATTAATGTGCTACGGTAAATTGTTCTGTACCATTGTCTTCTATAGATTATTGTAAGTAATATAATGAATACCAATTAACAAGTTGAATTGTTATAGACTTTTTAAAGGGGGAGCTAGCTGCGAAGACTTAAAAGCCTGTAAATGATTTTCTTTTTTATAAAATTATTAGTGGCTAGCAAACCTAAATACATATTTGTATTATTTTATACAAAATTCGTCAGAATGTTAACAGTAATTTGTAAGTTTATAAGAGATAAATAAAGAACAGTTATACTAAAATAATATATTTCTATGAATGTAACAAAGAATATTGTTTTATACTGAATACATTATTGTATGCTAAAAACAAAAGAAGAGAAAATAAAATATGAAGATTATTATACTATTACTTTCTGCTTTCATTTTATCTTGCTTCGATCAATATTCAATACCTACCCTAAATCCCCGTGCCAAAATCATGTCAAATCAGTCAAATCACTGTAGACGAAACCAAGTAACGTAAATACGGAAGGGAAATGAGAGGCAGAACAAATACAGTCTTTACCTCTCCTACTAAACATTATCTGTTGACCTTGTAACAGTTTCATAAGAAATCATATGATTTAGTTAGCGATACTTATTACAACCAAGCATTACTTTATGTAATACTGCATAATACTGACATAACAAAAGTAAGCTGATTCATTGCCGTTAATTTAGCACATGCTGATTCCATAATCAATACCTACAAACACCATGTGCTTAATGTTTATGTTGGCACTAAAAATAGCAATGATTAACGTCATCCTTTTATCATAAACAGTATATTAGAGAATAAAAACCGGGCATAAAACGTTATTCTGAAAAGACATAACGGAAAAGTTATTGAGCAATACATTCTGAGACTGCCACCTCAAATTAAAAGAAGATTACTATATCACACGAAACGACAGGGTATTTGAATTTGAAGTTTGAACCGGAGTTTACAAAATAATGAAACGATGCCAAGAATTTCTTAACGAGTCGGATATCCGAATTCCCGTAGATTTAGTCGTAGAAAATATTGACTAACGCATTAACTGGGTCAGCCAAGAAGGAAACACCTCTAGCTGTGGCTACCTACGCATTGTTCTGTTTAAAACATCACAGTATTTACTAACAACCCAATGTTTATACAAGTACATAGATGTAAACCTGTCATACGCTGTTATATAAACACATGTATTCATAACGTAACATTCAGTTTTCGTGGATAAAAACTACGTCAATTACCTAGTCTTCAATGCCAAGAACACAATATTCACAAAGACATACATTTTCCGTTAGCGATTGATGCAATTCTTTGATTGCATAACACCTTTGGAAGTTCTATGTCATTATTACAAATTACAAGGTACGTTTACCTACGTTGAGCTAATCGATACTGGTTGATAGACGAATAACGGTGGGTACGTTTTAAGACGTCGTTAAATGAGTTGTTAGAAGACACAGGCTGACAATATTGGATTGGTTCCAAGGAAATCTATGTGTGCGGTCGAGCGTCCCCGTGCGGGCGTCCTGGCTGACTCACGTGGATAAAAAACGCTTAGTCCACTGTGACAATGGCAAAGACGGAATCGCCGTGTGAATATTTGTTGAAGAACCTTTGTGGTCTTTGTTTCTGGAGCACAATAGAAGCACGCTCGAGTAACCACTGTCCATTACTTTTGTTGTTTTGATGAGTAGTTATGGACATTATTTCGACAACCCTTGATTTCTTAATCGATTCAGTGGAATTCGGAATGGTCGGTCATCACCATCAGTAATCGAATGTCCTAAAGTTATGCCAACTTTAAAAGACTTGGGGGCGGGCGACGAAGATAAAATTGGGGTATTCCGTGCCAAATGTATATGTACTTATGTGTATTGTATACATTGGTTCTGAATTTGGCACGTCGCTTTTGGGACGAAAAAACCATCATTTCTGTGATTTGGTGTATTTAAAGCGAGAAGTGGAATATACTTATGGTTAATGACTATGACATAAAACTTAAAAGGCATTATATTAATACGAAGTATTTCGAAGTTATTGTCTTTTTCGTGATTATCTGGCAATTCCAATATTTCAAATGGTCTGTCGATAGATATTAATTTCAGGGACTATAGAGATATAGACCACCACAGCCTAAGAACTTTTTGAAGCTCATAATATGTCAATTGCGCCATTTATGTCAAAGCCCCCTAAAGATACCTAAAATGTAAGAGAAATGTCACCTGCGCTGCTACTCCACCTAGTAGCTACTAATGTACTACTAGTACGCTATTTGTTACTAGGTGGAGTAGCTGTGCAGGTGACATTTCTCTTACATATTCGCTATCTTTAGGGGGCTTTGACATAGATGGCGCAATTGACATGAGCTTCAAAAAGTTCTTACGCTGTGGTGGTCCATATCTCTATAGTCTCTGTTAATATCTATATAAACAAGGCAATAGAGATTCAAGCCTGGTGTTTCAAAATGTGTTAAGGCGTTATTGAAATCGGATATACCTATTTAAAAATATGACATATAGAAGAAACTGAAAATACGCCAGAATGTCTCGCGGTCCCAAGTCCTCTAAAATTGTAAACATATTCTGTAGCCCCAACCCAACAGTGTCTTATTATATTAAATCGGTCCGTATTGACTGGCTCCCCTCCAAACACCGCACGTGCCGTGGCGATAAATAAATCACGTAGATTCATTGCACTATTGTGCTTGAGCATTGCCCCAATATATAAATAGATAATACAACTGCTTTATAAATAATTGTATTTCCCAAAACCCGAAGCAGTACACGGGCTAGCCTATTCATCAAACAAGTTCCAAATAAGGCTGGTGAATGGTAAAACTAAGTATTGTTCTTTGTATGGATTTGAAATTTAACACATGTAAAATAGGCTAAAAACAGAAAAAAAAAACAAATCCTGTTCTAAAACAGGAATTATTAGGAATATTTTACACGTGGTCTTATATACTAATGTCTACATGTTATTAAGTATTTCAATTGTATAACTAACATTATTAGATTTATTAAAGACTAGTAAGTTCCTATGGTATTATTAAGACTAAACATTTCATATTTCTACTATCCTAAACGAAAAAGTTCAATGTTGGGTAAACCTAATAACTGTTATTCCTTTAAACTCCAAATCAATGAACCTTTAATCTAATTATGATATAAACTAATTAAGTAAATGAACACACTGAAAAATATATTATAGTACTAATTAGACGCCTATAATACTTTATTTTTAAGCGAGATGCTAAAGATAATTCTTATTTGAATAAAATAATTATTATCATACCACGTTATATTTTATCACTACATACATCTTGTATGATAAAACCTATAGGCAGATGTATTTACATGGCATGTTAAACCCTACCATTACTAATTACAAATCGATTTATGAATACGGATGAAAATAGAAATATCAGCACCACGAGAATTATAGTAGCCCTCAACCAATGTGACGACCGGGGCCATAAAAGTCCACAATGCAACACAATGGATAACTGATAACGCGAGGTCAAGGGTTTTATGGCCCCGGTCGTCACATTGGTTGAGGGCTACTATAATACATTATTTTCACTTGAACAACGGGTAATTACTAGTTAAGTAATTATCGCCGTAGGGAATGCCGCGAATTAGTATAATTAGCGGCGATAAAGTCGTGGAATAAATGGTCATTTATTGTATTAATTTGACATTGTGATACCTGGTCTTCAATTCTTTTTGTAAGCCAACGTGGATATACTAAATTAACAAATGTACAAACCAGTACTAAATGAACACATGTATGATAGACAGGTAAAGAAAATTAAAACTAAGTAGGTACATTGATTTGTTTTTTTCTTTAAGTGAAAATTTTCACTTCTGCAATAAAGTACGCCAAACTGTCAAACTCAAAACCGTCGAAAACCGTGTAGTGGAAACGTGCATGAAATAAAAACTTCATACCTTTTTTGCAAATATTGGAAAGCGATTCAAATTATAAAAACAACAACGCCGAAAATCATGATTTATATATAAATTTATTATAACGCACTACTTACATAAATAGTGAATATTACATATTAATTACCTAGTCAAAGTCTTCCCTATTCGTGCCAAAGCGGAGGCGGTTGTTTTGAATTTTCAAATCTAGAACTTTCGTCAAGGTTACGTTCAGAAACAGCAATAGTGGTCGGCTCTCTCTGTTCATGTTATATACGTTTAGCAATAAATTAAATACGTTTTACGTTATAATTAACGTAACGACTAATGTCGCCAATACTGTTAAAACACTACGGGTGTCCAGCGATTTCCTGAATATTTTTATTTGTTCGTAAAATTTAAGTTCTGAGAACATTCCTAATGGAAAATTTCGCAACTTTGGAAACTTCTCCTTGGTGCATTGTTAGTTGCAGCACTATATTGGCACCAAAGCAAACATTTTTTTTTTCATAATAATTCAGAATTGAAAGGCAGGCCTAACATGCGCTGGACGTCGTGAAAGCGGACATGGCAGAAAACAAACTCACACCTAAGGATGTCGAAGACCGGGCAAAGTGGAGAAGGTTAAGCAGGAAAGCGGACCCTGGCACTAGGCCGGGAAAACGCTAAGCCGAAGAAGAAGAAGAATTCAGAAGTGAAAGCTTACGGCCTTCTGGGTTCTGGGTGCAGACACTGGCACACTTTCCTCAACAAACAATAATTTCTGGGTTAGTTAGTTATTGTATTAAATTATGCGTAGATTTATAAGTGGTTGACGTGATTCTCGACCATTTAATAACTGTCTCTAAAATGAAGATAATCATTATGGGTAGGTTAGGTATTATACTTATACATAAGGGACCGGACAACCCTTTCCGCGACGAAAGCCTTTCAATGGGCGTCCCTTAAACACGGCTAACCCATTGAAAGACTTTCCAGTTTGAACTGCAAGCCCATTCATTTGACTACTCCTTACCGAAAAGCTTAGCATAATATAAAGCTAGCCAGCCCTTTGCAATTGCTTACTTAATCAAGTTATTTTATTTAATAATTTTATCTGTGTATAAGTACAAAGTACCGAGTAGCCCTGTAATTTTTAACTGTTTAAGTAAATTATAAACTGAAATATATATATAAGCCTACCAAGCCCTCCAAGGTATATGACATCTAAATCATATATATATAATTACATAAGTATACCTACATACGACCGTAAAAAGTTGATAAAGCTATAAAACTCGCCCATTGGATCCAAACGGCGATACGATTTGCGCAAGTGCGGTGCGTATGCGCACTCTTTGTCTAGAACAAAGAAAACACGTCGCGGGACTTGTGACGTCCCTCCAACTCCGACACAGTTAGGTAAAGTAGTAATTAGCTTGCAATTAATGTGACGTACATGGAAAAACGATGGTTCATCTGTTAATTTAATTGTTTATCTGGTCAAATAGACTGGTGTTTTTTCCCGACTATTAAAAAAATGTGATTAATTAATTAATAGTAGGTGCCTATTCTGGGTCATTATCATTATCCAGATTTGCGCCTGCATCAATAGTCCGTAAAACAATACTAAATGTACCTATATAAAGTTTGACGTGATTGAGTCTGACTGAAGGCATACCCAAACTTTAAGAATAACACAAGGTGTAACGAAAATACTGGTGGTGGTGATCCCTTTAAGGGCATAATTAGCATCGTATCCTAATGACGAGGGAGTAAGAAAAATAATTTTTTGGCGCGAAAAAATTTTTGGTTTAGTATTAGTCGGCCGGCTGGGACCACCAGTCCCATAGAAAAAAAATGTTTTTTTCACGTTCATAAATTATTTCTCCTACTTTTTCTTAGTCGTACCTAAATGTCGTAATACGATACCAATTATGCCCTTAAAGGGATCACCAGTATTTTTGTTGAAGTGATTTTATAGATTAAGCTCCCATTGCATGAAACCTTACCTCACACGGTGGCAGAGCAGACACATACTACAGCGATAGATAATACTTAGGAGCACTGGACTATAGTAGGTTGCCATGGCCTAGCCTGGAAGAACATAGTTTTTTTTAAATTTTAAAACGTCAATTTTTGCCAAAATTTACATCATAAGGTGGCAGATCGAAACCTTTACCCATCGAAAGAGACCCCTTTGGTGACCTGAACCCGCATAGGTTGCCAGCCCTAAACCTGGTAGATTTCAAGGTCAGCCATATTTTAGGAGGCCAAAAAATGGGGTAATTTACCTCATCAGGTGGCAAGCTGAAATTGATGCAGATCGATAGCCCTAGACGTGCCATTCACGAATATATAGGGTTGCCTGCCATCAGCCTGGTAGTTTTTCTGGTCAGCCTCCTCAAAGTATCGATTTAGTAACTTGGATCAACGAGAAATTCATGTACAGATGCTAACATTCGAGGAATATTTTGATGCAAACCGTGATATTTAATTAAAATCTACATATTGACAGTCTTGCACTTCATACTTGTTGAAATAATAGGGTAAATGAACCAGTTCTGGCCATTTCTTACTAATTATATAGGTGACTACCGGAAAACCTAGACTGCGGGTAACATTGAGGACGCCGCGACAGTAAATCATCAGTGTGTGAGGTAAAATTGGTTCCTCACCTCATTTCCGCAGTCTGCTTTTTCTGCTTCCTATAAATATGCTAAATATGTGGGTGAAAAAACACCCTGACTTGAGCACTTGGACTACTGGGCGAGGTCATAATATATACTACCGACGCCTACTAGATCACTCTCTACTACTGGAGGGTAAACCTCCTTCATGCGCGTAGACTAGGGCACCTATCCCTTGGAGATAGGCCGCGCCCGCGCATCTACCCAGAAGGCATTTCTGCCTTCACGAGGGCTTTGGGAGGACTTGACACTCAACCAATGGGCTTATGGAGGATTATAGCTACTCCCACGCTGCCAGTCCCCGATAATAGGTGAATGTCATAATAGAAGACTACAATTTTTGGAAAAAAATGTGTAATACTGGGTTTTTATATATACCGGTGGATAATAACTACTCCAGGGGCCTCTTTTAATTCATTGCTTCGTATATGACACGACAAAAATGCACAACAACGCATTTTTGTATTTTTTTTGGCACTAAATTCGTCACACGTGGTCGAACGACGACTGGACCGAGCGGCATGAAGCTTTGATAAGTTTATGCGCATCCGATCATAAGCCGTGTAACGCGCGCCCCGCCCATTGGGTAATCTATAGTATTCTTCTGATCTGAGATGTACGGTTATGCTGAATTTTATAATTATGTAGAAATAATCCCACCAAAAACATTCTGTAAAAAACTAGCCAAGTCTCGATGGAGCTGGTTGTTTATCTCTAAAAAGTAATGAAATCTAGACAAAGTCGTACCAAGTCTAAGGTCCCTTACTGCGATTTGTTTATTATTATAGTTAATGTTGTGTGACTTGGCCGTTGAAGGGTACACAACCAGGTGCTCCATAACACCATTGCACCAGTCTGTCGCCAGAACCGCTACCCATTGACGATGGAAAATTGCCACTTGGAAAACGTTGATTCAATAACTAGTCAATTGTAGGCTTGATAAAGCTGCGTATTTCAATAATACTTATGTATAGGCGAGCCTGAAACAAACACTTCTTTTTGGAGCGTCAAATTGACCACGATCTAACATAAAATAGACGTACAGACGGACTTCTATCAATGATTAGAAGTAGGTATGTCTGTACTGGAAATATTTTTTTAAACTTTTTCTTTCAGGCTCGCTTGTGTAGGTACCCTTCAACGGCCAAGTCACACAACATTAACTATAATAATAAACAAATCGCAGTAAGGGACCTTAGACTTGGTACGACTTTGTCTAGATTTCATTACTTTTTAGAGATAAACAACCAGCTCCATCGAGACTTGGCTAGTTTTTTACAGAATGTTTTTGGTGGGATTTCACTTCTTTTTGTAGAAACGTGCGAAGTAATATCTAACTAAATATGTAAACTAAACCTAGAATACTAGAAAAGTACTTACTTATAAACACGAACGCGATTCGAAGTACTGCCTAACTGTAAATTAAACCTAGGAAACTAAGAGTACCTACTAATTAACTAACAATTAAATAAAGTATTCAATTAAAACTTCTTTTAAAACTAATAATTAAGTAATAATCAGTAATTCGTCACTAATCATAAAATTCCTAACCTATTCAAATCTTCGAGTTGTTTTAATAACAACCTGCTAATTAACCTTAGCAAACCTCACTAAATAATAAACGAAATCAACGAAATGTAAATAATCCCTCCTAATCCCAAGCCACAGATAACCTCAACCACTAGATAGATCATAAGTACAACTCGAGGTCACCACACATAGGTGCTCCCGTACTAATTTTGTATGAGAGCGCGACCGCTTATTTTAGTTGAGTTAAAGTTTTTGATCATAACTCATGTGAATTAAAAATATCCACAAAAATCTAGTTACAGGGGTGAACCTGGATTGTTATACTACAAATTGGTGTAGAATGCTATTGAGATGTGCTGTTCGAATCATAGAAATTTACGAATAAAATTGCGCTGATGTGTGGTGACCTCGTGCTAACTGTACAAGCTTAATGATGAGGTGTCTGTGTAGTCTGTGTCCCTAGCAAACGTTTTCAAGCGCAGTAGAAGAATGTCGTAAACGCCTGTAACGCGGCAGGTTACCACTTCGCCATATAAGGTTATCGGAAAAACAAACGTAAGCGAGTTTTAGAAAATACAGTGAGCGCCATCTAGCGACGTGTGCGGGTATCACCACCACTCTTAGTCCAATGCATTATATTTTGACCAAATTTTGAGCGAAATTAATATTTTAGTGTACTTAATTTGTTTAGGTATTTAATTTGTTTAATGTTCGAGTAGAATACAATAATATTTACTATGGATGGGTTATACTCTAACAAAATGTGCATAAAAATACTTCCAACTTATTTCATAACTTATTACTTAGCAATGATTCCGTTATATTTGTCTGTTTTGACAATCATTACGTCTTTGTCACATTAACATTATAGTTTGTCTCTTTCTCACGCTGGTGACGGCAGCTCATTGGCACGTTCGCATCTCTCGCTTGCAGGTGCGCGACTAGTGACAATGGTTTGAATTCACTCATTTTAAGGGCTTCACTTTTGGAGCGTGCATAACCCATATTATATATCATATGTAGAATAAAGTTAATCGTTCGACTATTTCTTCTTGTAAGCTTGTAAGTATAAGTATAAAGCCAGTCTAGTCTTATCCAGAGTTTTCTTTTAATTTTATTTTCACACCATCTGCTCGACAATGCCAAATTATGTATCATGAAAACCCTACCGAAAGCAAATCATTGTAGCCCTTGGCTTTAGCGGGGAATAAAGTTACATTATAATCCGCCGGGTAATAATGTGATTTTACTTCTTATTGTTATGTCCTTAAAGTCTAATTTCGCAAAGTCCGGACGGCGCCTCAGCTAATCCCCGCGAGCCGCGGCGTCACACCGAACTGATTTGAAAATGGAACGGATTAAAATCCTAAAACAATTGCCGCGAGTGTCATAAGACAGTATACGGAGAAAAACTTCAGTACATAATTCTAATAGTACGTACTAAACATCCATTTTCTGTTTTGATTTACTTTCATAAAATTCCGTTTCTAGTAGCCTTGGTATTGTTATTGTCTCGCAAGAGGTGAGAAAAGTCGAGTATACTCCTTGGGGATAAAGCTGTGTTAGTCACGGGCTTGCTTAAATCACTCACTACACTCAGGACTCAGTCTTAATTCCCTCGCTACGCTCGGGAGTTAAATCAAGAATCCTTCGTTACGTTCAGGATTCAATAGCGCGGCCGTGACATAAAACAATGCTTTATCCCTTTGGTGTACAATCTACTATTTCATGCGTATTAAAAGCAGAAGGGGAGGCATTCGCCCAGCAGTGGGACGCTATAGGCTAGATTAAATTAGACTAGTGGTTCTGCGAACCGTAGACTTCGGAGCATTTCCCCCTTTTTCCCTCCTTTCCCCCACCCTTGAATCTTTTTTTACAACAACCTCTAAGGAAGTGTGAGCCCGAAAATGATTGAAATCCGTCCATAAAAAACGCGACAGCAAACTTTTCCCCTCTACCCCTTAATTTTTCCCCCAATAAAAAAATGGCTCGACAATTCGACACTGACCAACCAACCAACCAACCAATACACACACATCAATCTGCCAAATCGTCGTACCAGTGAGACCCCAGACCCAACACGCACCCGCGCGCCCGTGCGGCCTCTCCTTGTGAGTTAAAACGGAGACGTTCGTCGCCTCGCTACGCTCGGCTCCTCAGTCAAAGATTTCTTCCACTAGTTCCACTATACGCTAGATTTTCGCAATGACAGTCGATTTTTTATGTACCAATAGTAGAAGGGGGCATTACCATATCTCTAATACAGCTGATACCAGCTGACGGTTCTTCATCAGATACTTCAGACCTTCGATTTTAGACATCAAATGAAGCGGCCTACCATATTGAATATTTTTTGCAAAGGTGGTATATGTCGATCTCTAATAGTTTGGTTGGGCTCTTGTGTTTTCTAATGAGGGTCACCAGGTACTCCAGATCTTCGATTATCCTAGTTTTTATAGTTTTCCCTTTATGAGGCCATTAAACCATAACTCTGTACCAAATTTCAGCTCTCTGAGTTTATGGGAAGTAGTAGTTCTATTTTGATGATCATGAGTGAGTGAGTGAGTGAGTTTCATAAATGCGAAAGTTTGCTTTCGCTTAACTTCGGAAGTAAATAACCTACAGACTTGAAACTTTGGATTTTAAGTATGTGATTATAGCTTACTGGATGACGAAAATTTCTGCGTTCTAGTCTTATCCAGAGATTCTCAAATAGGGGCCTGAAAATGCGGCGAAATGGTTCCAGTAAAGGATGGTACGGCAGTGTTTGCTTCGCGCTTGACTTGGCGGGGGCACTGCCGTGCCCCCGATATGACATCATTTATCACTAAGTATTTTCTTCCTGCCTCTTTTCCATTTCAGTTGTGATTAGGGCGTCTTCGTGTGTCCCAGGACTTTCAGTCCTGGTTTGTTAGTGGTGCGTTATTCAGGACTATTAGATCCTTCTCGATTCATTGCGTGTCTGACAGTGGTTTCATAGTTTTTGCTTCGCCGCCACTAGAATTACAAATGCCGGTCAATCACTGCGAAAGAGTCCTTGCGGTCTTCACGGTCATCATTGGGGCCGATTCCAACGTACATCTCCCTCTATGGTGGATGAAGACCAGCAACAACAGAGGTAAGTAAGACACACAAGGTATTGACAAGTTGACAACTAACTTAAATATCCTATACAATAAATAAACATAGGTCGGAACCAACATTCGTAAACAGAAGGTGCATTACGATTATAAATAGACCTCACTATGTCCCGAATAACGCACCATCGACAACCCAGGACTGAAAGTTAAGCATATTCAGTCAAGTAATATTTTCGATATTTGCAAAGTAGTGTAGATACAAAAATGACAAATATTCGTATTACCATTATTAACGAGGTCGTTTTGACGTACCACCTCAAAGCAAGAATTTAACTAGAGACCGCACGTACGTACCCACGTAAGGCATAGGGACATAGACGATAACTTCTACAGCACAACACAGAACAATCTACTATTGTTTTCCTTAGCCGACATAACGGCAGCCCGGGTGAACATGCTGGCCCGGAGATTTGCTCAGTGTACGGATGCAGCCAAATTAACGCTCTTTAGAGCATATTGCACTTCGCTGTACTTGAGTGCACTGTGGGCGAACTGTACGCAGCGGTCGCTCAGCTCTCTGCCTGTCCAGTACAATAACGCATTCAGGGCGCTGTTGGGGTTGCCACGTTTCTGCAGTGCATCCACCATGTTTGCCGAAGCGCGAGTAGACAGCTTCAACTCAATCTTACGTAAAAAAATGGCATCATTACTGAGCAGAATAAGTGACAGCCTAAACAGCCTCCTGAAGGCTTTAGCTGTAAGAAGTGAGTGCTCAGTTATGCAACACTTAATTAAGAATAACCTTGAAAGAATAATATCAGGTTTTGTCGTAGCAAATACAGTAATTTTTAAAGATATTGCGAATCACATCTGTTTGTGACCCTCCACTGCTAGAAGTAATAGCATGGAGGGTAATAACAATATGAGACTATGACAAGGAACAACGATAATAGCACCTTCTCTGTAATAAAAGTGAATAAGACCATGAAAGTGTAATAAGACAATCCCGTTCGATCTTGGTATTATTAGTAGCATGCCTTGTCGTTACCTTTTATCCTATGTATATGCGTACGACTTAGTGAAGGTTGGTGATCACATTAGCTGGTTTATCGAAAGTTAAGTTTTTCGGGCCCGGACCTTAGTCTCGCGATGAATATCTAGTGTTCCTTAGTTTATGCGCTTATTATTGTACACGGGTGCAGAAGCGATGCACGTCCATCTGCGGGTAAAGTGACCACTCTCTTAGGGCCCCCTTTTTAGATAGCGGTAGTGATGGGAAGAAGTACCGCCCATATGCGGGTATTGTGGCAACCCCGGTAGTCTATTGCGCATGGGTGAGTGTGGTACCTCGGGGACTGGCAGCGTCGGGGTAGATATAAATCCCCCATAAGCCCATTGGTTGAGTGTCAAGTCCTCCCACATCCCGCGTGAAGGCAGGAATGCCTTCTGGGTAGATGCGTGGGCGCAGCCGATTTCCAAGGAATAGGTGCCCTTTAGTCTATGCGCATGAAAGAGGCTTACCCTCTAGTAGTAGAGAGTGATCTAGTAGGCGTCGGTAGTATATATTATGACCTCGCCCAGTAGTCGAAGTGCACAAGTCAGGGTGTTTTTTCACCCACAGATTGAGCATATTTATGGGAAGCAGAAATAGGAGACTGCGGAAATGAGGTGAGGAACCAATTTTACCTCACACACTGATGATTTACTGTCGCGGCGTCCTCAATATTACCCGCAGTCTAGGTTTTCCGGTAGTCACCTATATAATTAGTAAGAAATGACCAGAACTGGTTCATTTACCCTATTATTTCAACAAGTATGAAGTGCAAGACTGTCAATATATAGATTTTAATTAAATATCACGGTTTGCATCAAAATATTCCTCGAATGTTAGCATCTGTACATGAATTTCTCGTTGGTCCAAGTTACTAAATCGATACTTTGAGGAGGCTGACCAGAAAAACTACCAGGCTGATGGCAGGCAACCCTATATATTCGTGAATGGCACGTCTAGGGCTATCGATCTGCATCAATTTCAGCTTGCTACCTGATGAGGTAAATTACCCCATTTTTTGGCCTCCTAAAATATGGCTGACCTTGAAATCTACCAGGTTTAGGGCTGGCAAACTATGCGGGTTCAGGTCACCAAAGGGGTCTCTTTCGATGGGTAAAGGTTTCGATCTGCCACCTTATGATGTAAATTTTGGCAAAAATTAACGTTTTAAAATTTAAAAAAAACTATGTTCTTCCAGGCTAGGCCATGGCAACCTACTATAGTCCAGTGCTCCTAAGTATTATCTATCGCTGTAGTATGTGTCTGCTCTGCCACCGTGTGAGGTAAGGTTTCATGCAATGGGAGCTTAATCTATTAGGTACGATACCATTCTATGTGAACTTTACGATAAATATTTTGATTAGATCTAGTTATTTTTTTATCATCTACAATTGCAAGTCACTAGGTAGATAAGATATAAATATATAATATATGTAACTCTGCTTTCGGGATATTCTTTATACAAACCTAAGGAAACTACACTACCATACACGAAGACATATAGGCTTACTGTAAAAGATATGTTCTTCTGTGAGGTGAGGGCTCTAACCGCAACGCTATCGACGATTTTAAATTACAGGTGAAACAAATAAAAAAAACGAATTAAAAGGTAGGTAAAAGCTCCCTAATGAATATATTTTAGTTTCAAGGTAAGATCCACCTACTCCGTTTACGATAATACTTTGTATACGCTTTTCCTGCTTAAGGCTCAAAACACACCTAGCGGAATGGAGTCAGTAATGTATGGACCATCGACAACGATGGTAGCTTAAATTTGTCTATGGCCTCCATACATTACTGCCTCCATTCCGCTAGGTGTGTTTTAAGCCTAAAGGCACGGGTCTAGGGAGGGGGTCCATTCGACTCATCACTAGTATTTAACTGAACTTGGCTACTATTTTTAACTTACCTAAAAATCTGTACGATAAGCGGCTTAGATTAGACAGGGCCAAATGGCGGGAAGGACAGGAGGCCTTTGCCCAGCGGTGGGACACCTTACCAGGCTAAGAAAAAAAAAGAGGCATGGACTGTATTTATTACTTTACATGAATGGAACATATATTCTTATATTATACTCCTACTAAGCGTTGGTAGCCTGACGGTAATGACGTCTGACTTTCAATCCGAAGGTCCCGGGTTCAAACCCCGGCTCGTACCAATGAGTTTTTCGGAACTTATGTACGAAATATAATTTGATATTTACCAATCGCTATACGGTGAAGGAAAACATCGTGAGGAAACCTGCATACATCCGCGGAGAAATTCAATGGTGTATGTGAAGTTCCCAACCCGCTTTGGGCCAGCGTGGGGACTATAGCCTGATCCCTCTCGTGCATGAGAGGAGGCCTGTGCCCAGCAGTGGGACGTATAGAGGCTAACATATTATATTATTATACTCCTACTTAATACTTGGCTATCACAGCGACCGTAAACTGATGTGAGTACTATATAATTCACGCAAAAAAAACATGACAACTCTTACACAATTTGTTACTCGAAAAGTGCTCGAAAGAAAAATGGCGCCGAAGTCGTTGACTTCGGCCGAAAATATTCAAATAAAGAATGGCCGCCATCGCTCATTGTCACCGGAGGGGCGGCATTGTCTAACGGCTCTTGCACGTGTAAAATAACATTTCTTTGTTTGAAGCGTCTTCGCATTCGTATAGTCAAAGCCATATATTGTAACACTTTTGCACCTCCTTTTTAATACGGTGTTAAAGAGGCGATTATTACACTGGCGCCGCAACCGCTTGCGGCGACGGTGTGGAAGCGTGACAGCGGTATACACATGCAGAGCGCTATCTGGCTCGCGCACCGGCACCTCATGCGGAAACTGCAGCTGTGTGAAAGCCGCCTTAAAGTGTATCGACCAACGAACTTCCGACATATCTTTGACATTGGAATATAACATTGTGACATAAAACAATTTTTTTCATCACTTTTGTTCGTAAATTCTTGTTTACCGCCCTTGATACACAATGTACTATAAGATTGAACACGTGCTAAGTTCGATCAATACGTTCCAAGTACAATTCCAATTCGATAAATTCTCATGTGAGAATTTACTCGTAATCGAGCGCAAATAACATAAAAATTAAAACCTCTAATTTTTCAGTATTTCGTTGTGTTAATTTTATTAATTCTCAGTATTTTAGTGTGTTGTTCCGAGTAAATACGATTGGCTTCTAACAAATAGTCTCTGGCTTCTAATAAGCAGTAATCTTCGAGTATTGACCTTGGCCGCTCGTCTGGCTTCTTGCTTAAATAATAATTACTTTATAACTACCAATCATAAATTTTGCTTTTGTCAAAGTATATTGTAGAAATCAAGACGGGGTAGAGTAGGTTACTAACACTCCGTGAGAAAATTAACACTTCTTGTATTAGACACGACTGAAAATATGGATACATTTAATGTAACAAAAAATCACGACATGGTTTTCAGTGTCAATTCCCATGACGTGACAAGGCATTTATGTCAGTACCTAGGTATGTCTACCATTTCTACCAATCGCTCCCTGTTAAAAGCGACATTTACTATATCAGATTGATAACTCCGTCCCATTATCTACCGAGGTAGGTAAAATTTCATTATCAATACAGCACATATGCAATAGGCACCTATATGCATATTTGCTGTACTGATAATGAAATTGTATTAAATCGAATAAAATAGATGAATTTAATTTATGTGAAAGTTCAAAAGAAGTTAGGAACTTTTTAGAAGACAAATTTTCACAACTCCCCGAAATTTTAAGAGAGAATAGGCTATTACTGAACCGGTGAGCTCCATCTTAGGCTCTGTCTTCACTTTCCATCAGGTGAGGCTAGGGTCAATCGCTGGTCAGTCTCATAATAAAAAATAAAAAAATTTCGCTGCTAAAAGTTCCGTAAGTTTGGAATATTCCGAAGTCATCAAAACTGCAGTGAAGGCACTTTAACCAGCACAGCACGAAGCGACGCGATTTGGTTACAATGAGTAAAGTTATCGGCTGTTGACCCTCAACACTTCCAACTGAACGTCCCATCAGCCATTGTAACATATACGCAGTTATACCGTTTGTAAAATGTTATACACATTTATAATTGTCATTTGCTGGCTGTGGGTGTCGGGATAATACAAATTGGAGATGCGGGTTGGGATTGGGATTTTGGAAAGGCGAACGATTGAATTTGTATCGATAGTTAGCGTGTGACAAAAAACTGACTAAACTACCAGGTACTGATTTATTTTAATTTTGTAATTAACTATGTAATTTCTATATTTGTTGTCAGACCTGAAATAAATATATTTTTAAGTACAGTTTTATATCGCTGTGAGAATTTATAAAATAAATAGCTGTGAAATTATGGTTACTATACATTTTATTTGAAAATAATCGACTAAAGAAAGTGACAAAGGGACAGGGACAGACAAATAAAAAAAAATACTGGCCCCCACAAAAAATGGGAAAACCATTCCTGCATTAGTGTCCCCCCCCCTATTTCAGGCTACGACCGCACCTGCAAAGGGAATCGTATAGTACGGACGGAAAACGGACAGAATTATAAGTCCGAATCATAAATTAGGACTTATCCTAATAATCATAAGTCTGTACTGTCCGTACCTAGCCGTAATATTGTATATGATGAATATCTATTAGCTAGCCAGTCCAAAATCTTGAGTCAAAAAGGGCCTTTTTTAAGCGTGCAAAACCAATCTATATAAGTAATTAAATTAATGATATTAGAAAATATGCCCTTTGTCTCTTTATCGCTTAATTGTTACCTACAGGTAAATTATTTTAATCATTATAAGATTACAAGTATCTTTAAAATAAATACTTATTATACTTGACATATCATTGCCTACTTGCTATCATTCACACGTATATACGTACGTAGGTACATTACATAGACGAAATTACCATGTATTGAATGTAAATATTTTACAAAACTAATTAATAATACGTAAACGTAGGTACCGTCAAGTCTGGCGACTTTGCCAAGGGTTACTAACTTTGCCACCAGCAGAGTGCATAAGGTAATCCTTTCATACCACCGACAACGTATATTTTTTAGTGTTGTGCCTACTTTTAGTAGAAAATATGGTTATCAATTAGCAAAATTATTATGAATGAGACAACACCACGGCAACCATTTTCTTACCATTTCAGTTCCAAATTCGTCACTCACATAATCATAAAAGTTAGTGCTCAAGAACTTTAAAAAGTTTAGAGTATAAACATCGCATCCAGGTACGTAAATTTTAGATATTATGTAATTTAAATGGTAAGGAATGAATTGATTACCTTATAAATGCCGTAGTGTTTGAATTGAGTCCCATAATTGTTTTGGCAAAGTTACCAGACCACGCCGACTAATATGGGAGGGCATCTTTGCCATGTTTTGTAGCGGCCTAGGGTTGGTACACAAGCATAAAATTTAAATTACATTTTTCATAAGATAGATAATTTTTAGGGTTCCGTAGCCAAATGGCAAAAAACGGAACCCTTATAGATTCGTCATGTCTGTCTGTCCGTCCGTATGTCACAGCCATTTTACTCGGAAACTATAAGACGTATCATTATAAAATTTTTACATAAAGTGTATTGTGTGTGCAGCTACTTAGTTTTGTAGAGAAATTGCTAAAAAAATATTTTTGGGGGGGCACTCCATATGTGTAAGTAATTATCAAAAAAAATTTTATTGTCAAATATCAACATGATGCACATCAATCGATAGGTCTCTAAAAAAACAATGTTCAAATAACTGAGGTTCCTTTGAACATTTTTTGATTAAGTGGATATTTTCAGAAAGAATCGCTCCGAAAGTCATAAAAATTGTGTCCCCTCCCCCTGTAACTTTTGAAACGTAAGTCCAAAAATTATGAAAAAAATCAAGAAGATACACCTTTTAATATTCTTACAACCAAAATTATTTTGAGCATTATCGGTATAGGCGTTTTTGAGTTATCTCCAAAAAACTACAAACTTAGGCAGATACGACCTTGCGATAATAATTTATTCGATATGGTCTAAGAGCTGGCCATGTCAGATGTGACACAATAATGAGAGTTTTGTAACCAGTCCAATCAGATTGCATAACAATCCCTATTGCTAGATCTGGGCATCTGGCAGCTTTTAATGGGTGGAGCACAGAGTGACAGACCAACAAAGTTTTTAAGTTGGAAAAAAGTTATACCGAAACAGGTAAAAACTGCAGAAGTTGTATCATTTATAGAGAACAGGGCCTATATTTTAACATTAGAATCACAATTATTTGTGATTGGTTTTGTTGTTAACAATTGTATACAGAGTGTATGTTTTGTTTAAGTAAAAAAAACACAAAGTTAACTGTGACATACTTATTTTATTGGTAATAAGTGTTTTGTTTCGATAATACTTTTGTTAAGAGGCGACGAGGCAGTTTGTGACGAAGCCCTTTTTTAAATATCTATCGTCAAGTTTAAATAGGTACCTAGGTAATCACAATTATTTACGAGTGGACCTGTGATAGGCCTCTTAAAGAGTTTTCTATGTTTCGTTTTTGATAATATTTTAATTAAGGTGTCTTTTACGTTTTTCCTGAGTACTTATGTAACCTGATTCATTACTCGTATGTAACAAAATAAATAAGTACTTAAATAATTAATATTTTTTCATTTGTGTCAACCCTGACCACATTCACTGACTTTCTATGAAATTTTCTTAAATGGGTGATCAACTTTGCCACTATCCTAAATACTGAATATTCTTTACTAATATTGTAAATACAACTAAATTACTATACAACGTAAAAATGCAGTTGGCAAAGTTGCCACATGGTATAGGTAACTTTGCCAGTTTTTTTTTAACAGTGGTTTCATATGAATTCTGGTTAAAAATGTACTATGACTTTTCAACACCTGTGTAAAGTGGCAAAGTTGCCAGACTTGACGGTACCGTCATCAATTTCACCTATCATACATAGCTATCATATACCTGTCATTCTCTGTATTATGTAGACACGTAGGCATTTATTACTAAATAAACAAGTTCGCAATACTTGTAATTTAGTAGTACCTACGTATGTACATAGATATTTTATCAATTCTTATCATTGAATATCATTTTCCTTCCTAATTTCTTGGATAAAGTTCTTAACAGGTTTCAAATATTTCTTCAGTAAACTAGAAGTATTGTACATACAAAGGTATGTGTAATATGTATACATAGGTATAGGTATATTATGATATCCACTTTAGAGACTTATTGCAAAATGAGCATGTTCGGAATAAGGATATATTAAGCAGAGACTATAGAAATATAGACGACCACAGCCTAAGAACTTTTTGCGCCCTCTGTCCGAAAGCCGCCTAAAGATACCGAAATTGTAAGAGGAAATGTCACCTGCACTGCTACTCGACCTAGTAGCTACTAGTGTACTACTAGTACGCTATTTGTTACTAGGTGGAGTAGCAGTGCAGGTGACATTTCTTCTTACAATTTCGGTATCTTTAGGCGGCTTTCGGACAGAGGGCGCAATCGACTTGAGCTTCAAAAAGTTCTTAGGCTGTGGTCGTCTATATCTCTATAGTCTCTGTATTAAGCAATAATTGAGATTTAAGACATAATGTAAATAAAATAAGTTAGCGTTGCTCCGTAGACCGTATCTTAGTTATAATTAAAGTCTTCATGATGACTATAATTTAAGTTTTATATAGAGGAAAACGGAAACAAGAATATAATAAACGGCTTGGTAAGTTAGATTATAGAAGTGTTGAGCAATAACCAGTGTTATCAGGGCTCAGGTCTAAGCGGAATCGTGTCCAGTCCGCGTGTTTACTCCTGCACTATCTTATCGTTATCGCGCGAAGTAAACATTCTTTGTATCGTCTGAGGATGTGGGGATTTTGCGTTTAAAAGTTGGATAAGGATTATGTCCTCATGTCCGCTTTTTTGTTCCTTGTAGGTACTCGTATACTATATTCAACACTACTGCCATATTTAACAATTTAATATAGTATGTTAACTACCCTCAATCGGGAATATAGGGAAAAATCATGTCCTAATTTTTTTTCTAAAATTTTTCCTAGTTGAATATTTTTGCAATTATACCCATATACGGACCATCTGTATAATATATACCCTCCCTTAAAGGGATAAGCTCGCCTTTGTACACATTTACCTTAGTTTTTAATGGTCATGTTACTTGTTTTGTGCAATAAAGTGTTTTACTACTACTACTACTACTATATTTATTAGTAACAAGGAACAATCTTGAATAGGTACAGTAGGTATAAGTTTCACTAACTTGCTGCAGTTGTATGAAAATAAAAATAAAACTTTTTCTTTTCTAAAATGGTTTTATTCGCTGCGAAGTAGATGTCTTTGTTACTAACTTAACCAAACATAATCATTAAACAAATGTTTTCAGTCTGTCGTCGAATTTCTTAGTAATAACAGTGAGTAACGTGTAACAACCACAGCTGAAATATTTATTACCACTTCACCGTACCGTAGTCATGGGCAAATACAAGGCCACAAACGTTGTATGTAGGAATTATTGTTTTTTTTCAGACGTTTTATGACGTCTGAAAAAACAATATCCTTAGTCATAAAACTTTCGGTTAGCCCCTTGTTAAATTTGTCCCTTCTAACAATCACATAAGTAAGTATGTCAAAATAAAGGGGGACAATTTTTTTATCATTTGTGGCTTTTGCGCCGGTTCTAGCGAAGTGAATTCTGCCAATCTCGGGGTATAGTCGGGGTGTAGACGTTTGACATTTCTTAAGAGAATGTTCGGTATAAATTTTGATTTTTGTGAAGGATAGGCTGGGAACCTAAGGACAAATGATTATCAAGCGCATTTAAGAATAGTTTGACGTTTAAGATTATGAAGGACAACAAAAATGTTTGTCAAGCACTGATTTATTTGATATTATGAGGACACCCTTTGGGACACAACAACTTAACATCTGAATTCAGAGTCTGTTCAATTGACTGTAATGATATAATAAATAAACTTACGGATAGCCCGATTAAAGCGTTTAGGCGGGGCAACTCACTTTCTCAGGACGAAACTTTCTGAGTTTGTCACATTCTTATTGTACTGTAATAAGGAATACAACTTTTTGTAATCGACTGTACCTAATGTAAAACTTTCATTTTGGTCAGCAGTACAGTAGTACAGCGATACTCATAGTCATGCGAAAATTCAGAATCCTTTTTACTCCATTTAAAAATAGTCTATAGTAATATTTGGATTGATTAGGTTAGGTATGAACAATACCTACATATATAAGACAGTAGCACATAACATAACATTGAAACTTAATAACAAGCAAATTAATTTCTATTTTAACAAAATATGGCTTGTTTGCGTGTTTGCGGTTTCATCGTCCGACGTCGACCAACAAAGAATTTTCCTTTATTATGAGGATATTTACACCAATAACTATAATAGGTATCTACAGGCTCCTCGCAAAACACAGACGTCAACGCCATACGAAACAATGGTCACGTAGACAATAGCTTGGTTTCTAGAGCCGTGTAAATGTTAATTTAGGCACTCATAAACATAGGTAGACAAATGTTATGTAGACTCGGGTGCAAAAGGCAAAGTTCGTCAGAGATATTGTAAAAAACATCACACTTTTATACTGCTCATTTAAGTATTTAATGTATATCTACACTATGATTGATTGAAGCCTAATGAGATGGGGCCCATCCACTATCAGTCGGCCTGACGATATTGGCCTGTCAGTTGTTCGGAGCTGCCAATTTTTTGTTCTAACTTACAGGCCGATATCGTCAGGGGCACTGATAGTCGGTGGGCCCTCTAAGGCGAATTTCAAAAACATGTACAATTTCGCTATACATTTTTTTTAAAGGGGATCATGAATAAATATATACCTGATGCCTCTAGTTTTTTGCGTTATGGAATTTATGGACCCACAGTTTCAACTGGCGTACCTATACAAATAATTAGTTGCCTAGGATCGAATACAGTTTGAAATCCAGGAAAAACGGAAACTTTGACTGCCTTTTAGGACACCGCCCGCGAGGATTTTTTCATAAATTATCTTTTTAACAGACGACTCTGTAAAGTACGAAAAATATTGAAATGTGTTTAAAATGTGTTTGACCCACAAGCGCTCATTAGTCTCCAATAAACATGTTTTGTTAGCGCACGGACGATCCTGCCTCAAGTCGTAAACACCGCACTCACCGCAGTAAAGGAGGAGAAAGCTGTGCTGTTTGCTGGCACCAGTGTTGATTCCTATTTATTGCGCCGGCGCATGCTAGTCGAGTTCACGAGAAAACCAGTGTATAACCACAGTAATAAGGAAGGTTGATGTACTCTGGTATAACACCAATCATTTTTGCATTTATAAAGTACCAAATGGGTCAAGTGGAACTGCATTATGAAATTCCTCAACCGCACATAACGATTAGAACAAAATTCCTCAATTAGGTACACGTTTTGGGCATTCTAAAATGCTATAAAAGCTTGGGTATAGTGAAAGCACAGTTAAAGAGCATATTGTAGCACTGAGCAGTAAATGTGCCACAGTCACTGCAGACTGGCAGTACTGGCACTGGCACTGATCGTGGCAGACTCAATACCCAATGGCTACAAAATGGACAATGGACGTCTGGATGGAATCATCAAAAACCATGCCAAACCAAACCTGCTCTTCACCATGGGCCATCGTGGGGAAGCAACAATGCGTTAAAGCCTCACCTATGCGCCTCACCTCACCCAACATTATGCTAAAGCACTACATCCCCTACACTATATAGGGCCGAAATGGGGAGTCAAAACCGGGCACCGTCCGTGCGGCGGTACAGGCCTTCTACAGTTTAAATCTGGAGCCGCTCGATTTGCCCTCACCTACGTCACTCTACGCTCCTCAAGAGGGGTGCGTTCCACAGGTTGGCAACCCTGCGTTAACAAGATCCATGGCCCATGGTGTCTCTATGCCTTCGACTCGTCGTGCCGGCGTGGTCGATATTGAAACGGGTTGGAATGAGACTTGCGCCCACGCATCGGACAGCTTTAGGACAACGACTCCTGCACCTAATGACATTTTATTGTTGTTTCACGAATAATAAAAAATGGAACCTTTAATTGAATGTCAAATTAAAAATTTGTTCCATACGATGAAATACAATTTATGCGCACAATTTATTTTGCATTTGAGAGCCAAAAATATCACACTGTGGAACCTATATTGTTTGTGAGCCCTTATACGGATACTTGAATTTAATGTTTTGTAACTGTTTTACAAGTTTATCGCGATACAAGATTGTTTGCGGTGTAGTTGGTGATTGGACTTAACTCCGGTTGAAATAATACTGTTTTCACACCACCTGCTCGACAATGCCAAATTATGTAATGTATCATGAAAACCCCACCGAAAGCAAATCATTGTAGCCCTTGGCTTTAGCGGGGAACAATATTTCATTATTCCCTCCCGGTAATAATGTGATTTTACTTCTTATTGTCATGTCCTTAAAGTTCAATTTCGTAAAATTCGCGCTGCGCCCGGCTCATCCTCGCGAGCCGGGCCCCGCATCGCCGCGCCGGGACCCACGTCGCCGCGCCCAACGGATTTGAATATTTAAAAATTTATTATTTCACAAATTTATTGTCTCGCAGGAGGTGAGAAAAGTAGAGTATACTCCTTGAGGATAAAGCTGTTTTAGTCACGGGCGCGCTTAAATCCCTCACTGCACTCAGGACTCAGTCTTATAACTCATAACCCCCTCGCTGCGCTCGGGAGGTAAATCTGGAGTCCTTCGTTACGTTCAGGATTCATTAGCGCGGCCGTGACATAAAACAGTGCTTTATCCCCTTGGTGCACAATCTACTATTAAAATGCAGCAGAAGTAGCTAATAAGGTGTGCAAAATGAGCTCAACGCGACTTTATTCAATTATCAAGAAAACAATATATTTATTTAAGGAGTTCCAACAGCTAACATATATACAATAAGCATCTTAGGTAGAAATACAGAGCCAATTACAGGAACTCACAGATATACATATTCGATAATAAACCATGCCTTTATTTATACTATCTTAAGTCAATGTTTAACCGTTGTTATCAGTAAGGAAACATTAAAAACATTAGGAACCCTTTTTTTATCAAACACCTGTAAAAAATATTCGACAACATAAATATGTGTGTAGACGTTTCTAGATTACGAAGGCACGTATGGAATGTATTTCACAGGCGGGGCGAGTGGTTGACAATCAAAGTATTTTTGAAGGTTAATATTATCTGTCATAAACATGTTTTTGTAGGAATTACCCGTGTTTATTTTAGATTATGGTCATCAGTTTACAGATAGGGTGTATTTAACCCCAAGCTAATATTATCGGCGAAGTAGTTATTTACCTCCATAGGTAATTTTGATTATGATCATGCATGGAATCAACTACGATCGTGATTTTTGAGGCCGACTTATATATTTCGGCTAATCTAATCTAATATGTTAACCTTTACGTCCCACTGGGACAAGGCCTTCTCTCATGGGGACTTCATATACACCTTTGAATTTCTTACGAATGTATGCGGGTTTCCTCACTTTACCGAAAAAAACGATTGGTAAATATCAAATGATAAATTCGTTCATAAGTTTCGAAAAGGTACCTACGAGCCGGAGTCTGAATTCGAGACCTCCAGATTGACAGTCGGACGTCTTACCGCTAGGCTACCAGCGCTTTTAGTAAAAGGTAACTTTTAACGATTTCGGCGTGATCCTACAATAAGTTATAAGATAAGTCCCCCTAGTTAAAGTTGGATAGTACATATATTGCTGGCCGGTATAACTCACCCTCAGTCTATTGGTTTAGCTTTTATTGTAAGTAAACACATGAACCCATAACATAATGTAAGCAGTATAACTGATATAGCAAGCTATCTTATCGCTAATTGCCGATTACCACCTTAAGCCCCCAAAACTCACACGAAATTAACTCTTACATCCATCAAAATAAGGCTCAGTACACAGCAAGAATAAGATTGCAAGTCGGTTCGGAAGTGACCCCATTCTACTGGACGGAGTTGCACAATCTCTTGTTCTTGGAAAGCCTAGTCCATTACGCGTAGCTTAAATGACCTAAGTGCCTTAAAAGTTCTTAATACATTAAGTTTTTTTGTCATCGCTTGTATGTACAGCCGGCCAAGCAGATTGCTACTAACGTACTTACGTGACTTTAGCACGTGTGTAAAACGATATCTTTTTGCGAGGCTGTAAGTCAAACAAAGCGGTTAAATATCCCTCTCGATGAGGATTGCTTTGGGAAACTAAATTCGTTAATAAATCGTTTTAAAGTTTAAAATAATATACAACATTAAACTATTTTTTTTGAACATTAAAATACATAGGTACAGCGCGTTTCGTTTTTAACCGACTTCAAAAAAGGATCTCAATTCGACTGATTTTTTTTTATCATATTTTTTTTATTATCATTTTTTTTGTATGTATGTTACTCGATATCTCCGTGAATCGTGAACTGATATTCAAAACTTTGGTTTTAATCAAACGGGTATAACCCCTAGACCCTAGATGGTCCCATTGTCACCAAGTCGGGGTCTGATGATGGGATCCTGGAGAAATCGAGGGAACTCTTCAACTATTATAGGCACACCCATAGTGATTTCACTATTTTTTAAAGCAACTCGGCCAATTTCTCTTAGAATAGCGGATCCTAAGTGAAGTCGGTTCTATTTTTGTTTAAAATTATCATTTCTTTTTTTTCTGCATCAGTTTCTGGTAATATTATAAAATTTAACAAACCTAACGTTTTTTTGAGTGGGATGGAGAGACGATGGTACAAATGGTGGGAATAAAAACTGCAGGACTGGTTTGCCTAGCAGTGGGGCACTACAATAGGCTAAAAATGGCTATTTAACCGAATAACAGTCAGTTGAAACAACTATTTGAAACAAAGTAGCATTTATACGTCGAACTGGGTCAGCAGAGTATGTAATGCATTTTATGTTGTATGTAACCTTTTTCTAGGTAAACCAGTAGATATAGCGCATTCAGTAAAATATGTAGTAAAGTAGGTAATGTTATTGTTCAATGGATGCAAGACAAAGTAAATATGGTGCAATATAATATATATACTGTACGACTTGTCGGTACGAGTTTGAATTGATACAGTGGGTTGTTGTGGTTGTGGTTTGTATATTATTTATTAAATTGAATCCTTCCGTACCATTATATTAGTGATTTTGAATGAAGTAAATTTCCAGGATTTAATGCCGCTTTTTACCATATTCATTGAATACACTATGACTATTTAGAGCGGTATTCTAACCTTAATATCATGATTTGTTACAGATTTCTTATCTAACTGATATTCTGTCATCTCCACTAATCTAAACAAATAAAAACAAAATTGTTTTTTTACGATCAATGTCACTAAAACCGTATACACATATAAATACATACATATAGTTATATTTTTACTATTTATGAAACATTAAAGATATCTATAAGAGGTCTACGTGCTACGTGATGCTACGAACCGCTACGCTACGCTACGTCACGGGAAGATCCCTTGCTGGGGTCCAATGGCGCCTTAAAAAACCTTATTTTATTATATTTATTTAAATTTTATTTTATAACAATTTTTATTTATTATCGAAGCCTAACTTAAAAACTATTGGTACCTAAACTATATATACAAATGTCCCTAATTATAACATTTTATTTTTAAACAAATGGTGGACTTAATGCCTTAATGCTTTGTCTGCCAGTTAACAATTAATATTGCTACTTATCTTATTATTGTTTGTATTGTATGATGAAGGTATCTAGTTATTTAAATAATGGTTTATAAGCGAGATACCTAAATTAAAAACAGCGATTAGTTTCCGTACAACTACACAACTATACTATATAGTCTAAAAGCTCCCCACTATGGTCCCAAACGGATTCGTATATCTTTGTTGAGGTGATACATGTTATGTAAATTACGCATTTCATACTTAAAATATGTTCATAAATTAATGAAAATACTGAAATTAAAGTATTTTTTTTGGATTGAAACTTAATTAAGGTTATTCGTCAGAGAATCAAAGTAACCGACATACTCGTAGCTCAGCGAATAAGCAAGCTGAAGTGGTAGTGGGCAGGTGACATCACATATGCCGGAGAATCGATGGCCGTTGGGGAAACCTGGTTCTCGAGTGGAGTATGACAGCACACGCATGCTTGGCGTCCTGCAGCAAGGTGGGGAGATATCCGTAAGGTGGCGGGTACAGATTGGAAGAGGAGAGCTGAAGATCGAGCTCAGCGGCGTGCCGTGGACTGATACAGGCTGATGATGATGAGGTAAATACGTATTGAAGTTGTGGACCATAACAGTACTGGACTATAGTTGGGTGGTTTTAAGGTTAGGCGGTTATCACACTGTTGCGGATCCGCATGCGGCGCCGGTGCGCGAGCGAGTCAGCGCTCTGCATGTGTATAGCGCTATCTCGCTCGCGCGCCGGCGCCGCATGCGGATCCGTCGCCAGTGTGATAATCGCCTTATTACGATTACTTCTGCCTAATTGTTGATTTTACGATAGTCGTATATAAGTCATGACATAATCATTCGTTTCGGCTTTCACGTACAACCTAGTCGAAGGAAAAAATACATCAAATATTGAAACTCTAATGAAACAATTAATATATTATTCAGATGTGTTACTAAAAGAGAATGCAAGTTTTAAATTAAACCTCTTTTATGAAAATAAATACTGTGATCCTAATTTGTACTAAACCACAAACTTTATGCTTACAAGCTAACTGAATGAACTAACTCATATTACATTGCAAAAATTAAACGAATTAACAATATGAGGCTCAAACACGCTCTTGCTACCTTCTTAACTTGGACTCTTTAGACACTCGAAGCGAATATGCGTGAGTCACGCAATACCAACATAAATTTACCATGACCTTTAATATTAGACAGCTGTATTACAATCGAATAAAGCTTAATATTGTATGGCATTTTTTTTTCAGTGGCTTTCGCAATTATGAAGCGTAAATTGAAAATTTTCGTTCTTACTTTTTAGACGTCGTATCTTCATTAGGTGGATTTTTAAAAAGTGGACTTTATTTTAATCGCGGCAAGGCTATTTTTATCTTAATATATATGGATAAAGTATCTGTTTGAAGAAGTAATCAGTCGATTTGTTACCATTTGACCCATTTGTCGACCGGGAGCGGCCTGTTGATTTATAAAGTTTCGGACATTATAGTTCGGAGAAGACACGAACTAATATTTGCGAATAGTCATATTAATAATAATTGTATCACTAGGTATAATATAATATCAAGTTCACATAAGTCTAATTAATCGTCGTGAATAAGGTCAGGGCCCTATTTGACTCGAGAACGTTTCAAAAGGTGGCGTTGGCTCTGTATGGGTAATATGGGTATTTGTCTTTTACTAGGAAATCAAAAAAAGGTAATCATGGCCAGTATTTTTTAACTGACTTCAAAAAAGGAGGAGGTTCTCAATTCGACTGAATTTTTATTTTATTTTATTTGATAGTCTAAGATTACCTCTCATACTACCTAATAGTCAAAGCCATTAATTGTGACAAACTATGAATTAGTGTAGGTCTTTGCAAAATATGATAGAAAAGCTTTGTTTTGTCCGTTGCATAGCATACTAACATACGAAAATCTCACTTATATCTTCAATAAGAAGATGTAATGTTTCTTATACACTATGTAACTGCACGAAAAACATTTACTCAAACCCGTTAATGTTTAGGTCATACTGAGCATCTTTTATTATGGGACTAACCCCGAAATCACAAAAAAAATTTGGCTGTTTCATACATTTCACTGGTCATATTTTGAAATGTCCTATGGGAAGTCCAATTTTTATTTTGCGATTTCGGGGTTGGTCCCATAATAAAATATGCTCAGTATGACCTAAACATGAACGGGTTTGAGTAAATGTTTTTCGTTCAGTTCCATACGGTATAACTATGCCGCCAACGGCATGTGTATAATAGTAGGTAAAAATTACTGCTGACTGACTGACTGACTGACATATCAACGCACAGCCCAAACCGCTGGTTCTAGAGATTCCAAATTTGGCACGTAGGTGCCTTATAAGGTCTAGGGGTGCACTAAGAAAGGATTTTTCAAAATTCACCCCGTAAGGGGGTAAAATGGGGGTCCAAAGTTTGTATGGAGAAACAAGATTAGTTTGACTATATTATTTGAAACTTCACCGAATTATTCCTAACAATAAATGAGTAAATACGTGTGTCAGCTTTTTTGAAAATTCAACCCCTTTAAGGAGGAAATGGGGGTGAAAAAATCTGAAAATCAATATCTGTATCGTTTCTATGGTTTATCGGGTCGCTGATTAAGAAAACAACAACCATTTTATTGTACAACGTGGCAGGCGTGAAATATCATCCCCCAGGGGATGAAATAGGGGTCCAAAGTTTGTATGGGGAAACAAGATTAGTTTGACTATCGTATTTGAAACTTCACCGAAGTATTCCTAACAATAAATGAGTAAACACGTGTTTCAGCTTTTTTGAAAATTCAACCCCTTTAAGGGGGAAATGGGGGTGAAAAAATCAATAAATCAATATGGGTATCGTTTCTATGGTTTATCGGGTCGCTGATTAAGAACACAACAACCATTTTATTATACAACGTGGCAGGCGTGAAATATCATCTCCCAGGGGTTGAAATGGGGGTCCAAAGTTTGTATGGGGAAACAAGATTAGTTTGACTATCTAATTTGAAACTTCACCGAAATATTCCTAACAATAAATGAGTAAACACGTGTTTCAGCTTTTTTGAAAATTCAACCTCTTTAAGGGGGAAATGGGGGTGAAAAAATATAAAATCAATATGGGTATCGTTTCTATGGTTTATCGGGTCGCTGATTAAGAAAACAACAACCATTTTATTATACAATGTGGCAGGCGTGAAATATTATCCCCCAGGGGGTGAAATGGGGGTCCAAAGTTTGTATAGGGAAACAAGATTAGTTAGACTGTTTTATTTGAAACTTCACAGGATTATTCCTAACAATAAATGCGTAAACACGTGTTACAGGTTTTTTAAAATTCAACCCCATAAAGGGGGAAATGGGGGTGACAAAGTCTGAAAATCAACATGGGTATCGTTTCTATGGTTTATTGGGTAGCTGATTACGAAAAAAACAATGATTTTATAATACAACGTGGTGGGCGTGAAATATCATCCCCCTGTTAGGGTGCGATAGGGTTGAAATGGCTAAATATCAATATGGGTGTCGATTTATGGTATTTTGGGACGTTAATTACGAAAATGGCATCGATTTTGAAATTTTGGTACTTATAGAAATAGTTTTAATCCCGGGAAAAGACATAGATTAGGGCAGCCCTTAAGGGGCTGAAAAGGTGATTGGAATGGAATGTTGTATGGATAATTTTTAACCGTTGAACTGATTTAAATGAAACATGGTATAATAGATAGTTTAAATTTCGGGAAACGACTAAGGGTAGTTTTCATTGAAAAAAAGTAACCCTTAAAGGGGTGAAAAGAGGTTTGGAAGTTTCTATGGGATTTGTTGAAATCGGGGTACCGACTCCGATTCGCACTCAGCCGCGATAAATTCTCATGAAATCATTTATTTATTTATTTATTTATTCAAATTATTCGTTACACAGCATTACAGTAAAAACCAAGGCACTGCGAACTACAAACCAAAATATATAATAAAAAAAATATATAAACAAAATATATCATGCTGAAAGCGTCTTTTAAAAAAATGGAATAAAAAAATGTTCTCTTGAGAAAAACTCTTGAGGCGCAAGTAAGACCCACACTTGCCGGGTTTTTTTTATTTCCTAAAATCATTACTTAAGGGGGTGAAATGGGGGTTGAAAGATTTAATGGGGCTTTTTTAAACGTTGAACCGATTGAGATGAAACTTGGTATAGAGATAGTTTGTGTCCCGAGAAGCGACAAAATAGTATTTATTCCGAAAAACAACTCTTACGGGGTGCAAAGTAAAGGGGTTGGAAGTTTTATAGAGAATTATTTACAGCTGAACCGATTTAGATGAAATTTGGTATAGACATAGTTTGAGTCTCGGAAAACGACATAGGACACTTTTATCCGGAAAATCAACCCTTTTAGAGGTGAAAAGGAGGTTGAAGGTATGTATCGGGAATTGATAACCGCTTAACCTATTTAGATGATTTGGTATGGAGGTAGTTTGAGTTCTGGGGAAGGATACATAATAGTTGTTATCCCAGAAGTCATTCCCTAAGAGGGTAAAAAGGGGGATCTATTACTAATTCCACGCAGAGGAAGTTGCGGGGAAAAACTTTTATTCATTAGAGTAGAAATCTGCATTAATCATAATCTCTTAGTAAATAAGTTACTACAAGCAAGTCGTTGCTGGCGATGGCGTAACAATAAAAGAAATATTGCAACCATTTCATTAAAAAAAATAAGGGAAAGCCTTCATCAAAATGTCATATACCGAAACCTCCAGAAAGTAACAAATACTTTTCCGAAAAGCGCATCTAAATCGGTTCAGCCAAACGCGAGATAATCGCGGACAAACATACATACAATACAGAAATGAGGGTCAAACTGATAATCTCCTTTTTAGTACTTTTAGTACGCGGGCGAAGCCGCGGGCAACTGCTAGTTTACGAATAAAATGACTATACAATCTGAATATTCTCTGTCTCTGAACAGAATAGACGGGGGTATAAAATACACTCGCAGATGAGATGACACATACAATAATACCTACAGCGATAAGGAAAGGTCACCGTGATAAGTTTATCTCGGTGACCTTGCATGTATCCCTACCTATTATCAAATATAATTTAAAAACAGGCCGATCTTTGTATAACATAATGGCTACATTGGGTACAGATACTAACTAATTAGTAGTAAACCTACTATTTAGTAAGTATCTATAGCCATAATTTTATACAAAGATCGGCCTGTTTTTAAATTATATCAGATCTCTATCTGCCCGCCGGATTTGTCCGGCGGATATGCCCGGCGGATAATTAAGATGTAGGTACTTAATTATGATTTCAATGATTTCTATACTAATAATGTTTATCTCCTATTACTGGTTGTCTGGTTATATGTTGATACTTCTATGAAAAAACATACATTGTTTCATAGGGCCGTATTACAATGGCTTTGACAAACAAAGCCACTCTAGAGTGATGCTGAATAATCAGAACATCTGTCTTGATAATCGAAATTAGTGCGTAATCTCGAATTCTCCATCTCTGTTACCCAAAAATTTTAAAATAATATATAAACCTAGAATATTATACATGACGCAGATGGAAGAGTGGTGCTGTAGTCACACATACCAGGAAGTGAAAACGAAAGCAAGATAGGCTGGAATGGAAAATGCTGCACCGACATAAGGCCAGGCCCTCTTAATATTGATGATGATATTGACAATTAAGGATGTAAGCATTGTGCAAACAAAGTAAGTACTACTATAATTAAATAACTCATAACATAAATAAGGCAGCACAAGATGCTACGAAAATAAACTGGAAACCGCTAGAAAACAGGTAAATTTGTGCATGTTGGGATCGTCTCAGCAACAAATATTATAAATTAATAATATGTTTATAGTTGTTCAATTGGCTCCCAATTAAGTTTCTTTAACCTTTTGAACGCTTTATCTCTCGCATCAAAATGTGGCATACACGCCAACATCTCAACGAGTGAGAAACTAATTTAAACTTTATCTGTCAACAGTCAAATTGCTTTGACAGCGTCTGCCATAGCCACTTTAGTGGTTGTTGGCGTGGTAGGCACGACAGTACTCGACCACTTTAAAGGCTCTTGGCGTTCAAAAGGTTAATTAATAATAACGACATAATAATAAGTTCACGGCTGATTCGGCCACGGCGTGGCATGTTGGCGACTGCTATCAATTCTGTTGCTGCCGTTGTCGATGCTGGTGCTGGTGAGCTCGCATGTAAGCCATAAGCCAAGCCAATCTTGTTGATGCTGGTTCGCGAACATTGCGGACATGTGAGCACACCATTAACATACCTGTAGAACAGTACGTATGCTTGCACAGTAGCTAGTCTTTGTAAACTTTGGTATACAACCAGAATCTAATTAGCCATTCGCCAGATGTCAGCAGAATTCAGTCTACCTACTAATTAACAAAATACTTCACGATATCGAATCGAAGGAGGAAATTCTCAATTCGTCGGGATATTTGTTTTTGCTATTTTTGTTTAATGCGTGTTCACCGATTTGGAAAATTAGTTTTTGTGGTTGAAAGAGTATAATATATTTTACAGTTGGTCCCATTATCACCAGGTTAGGTTCTTATGATGGGATCCTGAAGAAATCGAGGGAACTCTTCAAATATTATACACGGCACGGCGCACCTCTAGTGATTTGAATATATTTTATTGTAGCTCGGGCATTCTTTTGGAAAGGTGGAGGCTAAGTCAGTACTTTTTATTTTATTTAACCTTTTCCACGCCAAAGACGTATATATCGGCACCACAGGTCCAACGCCAAAGACCGATATATCGGTCTCCGACCACAGAGCAAAATAAACCTAGATGCACACGCATAAAGTTTAACTTCATTTTTGATATTTAGATGTCGTGGCGTCTGAGTGGTAGGTTTTGCGTTTGACATGGCGTCGAAAAGGTTAAAATTGCTGTATCTACAATACAAAAACAGACTTCAAGTGATAAAGTTGATAATATATAATTTAAGTTATGTTAGCTCGTCCACAGATCGTATATATCTCGCCTTCCTACTTGCAGCGAATAATATTAATCACTCATTCATGGTTAAAAATAGAAGACTCAAGGCTAGAGGTTGTATACATTAACTTTTAGTACAAACACCATTTTAACTGACCATCAGTGGACCTTATTACGTGGTTCATAAAGCTTATAACAGGTCAGTCAATTCTGACAATGAAACAGTGTTTATTTTAGTTTTTATGCTGCTCGTTGCAAATGGCATTTATCGTGTTTGTTTTCTTTGGGTTGTGGGTTTTGGTAACTTGTTTAAATACCGGCTACTTGATATTTTTTAGTGCCACGGCCGTATTAAAACATCACTTTTTGAAACAAAACATTTCACAAAAAGTTCCAATCATTTCATGATTTCATGGAAAGCATCCGTCTGGGCTGGGTGATATTTTATAATGTATAAATAGGATGATTTAGTTTAAGTATCCACTTAAGTCATATAATTTATATATATTTTCGCCGGCGTGGGCCGATATTTTCAATAGATAGGTACCTTTTGTAATATGTAACAAGATAGTCTTATATAAGAGGCTTGTTTTGCAGAATAGATGTGTTGTATGAAAATTGCATGAAAAAGCTTTCAGAAGATGTTCAGAGATATTTTAGGTACTTTAGTTTTTAATTAACGAACAATGTGGGTATTATTTTATTTTCTTAGCTTCTTTCTGTGTAGGATTTCTTCTATCTGTAGTACATGTACACATACCTATCAACCTTTTGCTTTGCTAATAGACTCAAATAAAATATCCTACTTCCATTAACTGATATACAGGGTGTTTGGCAGAGGGTTGGACAAAAAAAAACAGCAGAGAGGTGGGGCCACATGCTACTTACTTAGCCCTATAAATTGGGCCTAGGCCCCAAGGTCTAGGAAAAAAAATTTGTCCATAGCTCTTACTTAAGTTTTTGATAGTCTCCGGCTAAATAAAATTAGCAAGTAAATCTCGTTATTGAATAAAAATGTATGCATGTAGCATATCGTTGGAAAGGGCAAAAGCTGGGGATATTTTCCTGAAATTAGAACTGCCCGATGTCTTTTAGTTTTTTTTATGCAATTCAAAGTTGGACATTAGGAATTCATTTTACATCAGCAGTATCATTTTTCATTATTATTATTATCCTGAGTGTCGGTTATGTTGTATTAAAATGGATATTTGGTAGTAATTATTGTGAAAAAAAACTGCAGCCCTTTAAAGTTTCAGAAAGATGTAAAATAAATTCCTAATGTTCAACTTTGAATTGCATTAAAAAAACTAAAAGACATCGGGCAGTTCTAATTTCTGGAAAACATCCCCAGCTTTTGCCCTTTCCAACGATATGCTACATGTATACATTTTTATTCAATAACGAAATTTACTTGCTAATTTTGTTTAGCCGGAGACTATAAAAAACTTAAGTAAGAGCTATGGACAAATTTATTTTTTTCCTAAACCTTGGGGCCTAGGCCCAATTTATAAGGCTAAGTAAGTAGCATATGGCCCCACCTCTCTGCCGTTTTTTTTTTTCAACCCTCTGCCAAACACCCTGTATACTTACACTTTTTTCTAATTTCTTCGGATCTTAGCCTGAAAGTAGCCTGGAAAGTAGCCTGATCTTATTCAATGTTTTATCCTCGGCACAATTATCTGATCATTCTTCAATCTTATTGCAACAGTCAACAGTACGTATAGTAGGTACTGTCTGCCAACCAACGTATTGCTGTTATAATTGTATGTAGTAGTATATTGATGGAGACTTATTTAGCCAAGTCAGATATGACACAAAATTAATGAGAGCAACGCAACCCCTCTAGTCAGTTTGCTATATTATTCTTATTTATAGATCTGGACATCTGGCAGCTGTAAAGTGGTGGAGGTCATATAATGCAAATCACTGTTCTGGTTTTGATCCAATATTATGAGAAATTATATAAATAATTAGATTATATCATTGCCAAAAGTTTCTGTTGGGGGAAAGAAGTTTACCTATTTTGATAGTACTATTTTCCAATTCACATTTTTTTTTAATTTGTAACTCTGGCTTCCACCTATTAAAAGCTGCCAGATGCCTGGATCTAGTAATAAGGATAGTACAGCAATCTAACCAGTCGGGTTCTGTTGCTCTCATTATTGTGATATATCAGACGTGGCCAGCTCTTAGTCCAATACCGCCATTAAGTATTCAGTCGGAATGACAGACGAGGTCGCGCGGGATTTGGCAAACAGTTGATGTTTACCTACATCTATCGAGTAGGATACCCAAACCTTGAGGCGGCGACGTGCTAATTGAATCTCAAGGAGGCGAGGATGGATTTTGACATTCCGATCCTATTAGTTATGTTATGAATATATATAGGTACGGTACGTGAAATCTTTTAATTAATACCCACCAATAATTGCACTGAACAGTAGAGTGACAGGCGAGGTCACGCGAGACTTGGCAAACAGTTTAGTGTTTACCTAAGCTATAATAAGTATACATCTATCGAGTATTAGGATACCCAGACCTTGTGGGGGTAGTGGTGAAGTGCTAATTGAATCGCAAGGATCGAAAAGGTGTGTATCTATATGGTTATAATTATTACAGATAACCTGTGAGCTGTTTTGCCAACTCCACACCTTGCCATCTACGCTATTTGTTAGTAGGTTAGGTAGTCCTCTTAGCTTAGGCCTTTTTATGGAAATGGATACTATACTAAGTGGTTAATAAAACCGGAAATAACTTCCAAGAATTAAACAAATTGGTACATTACTAATCACTAGTAGTCCGCCTCGAACTGAGAACTCGCGATTTACTTGCAAACGAGTTGACCAATATAACAATTAAGACCCTTCGGAGGATTTTTTTCTCCTTCTAGCTCCATAACCACTTGATCGATCCTGCTCACATACGAACTAACAAATTTTATGTATCTCTGCTACAGCCTCAAGAAATTTCATAAAGATCAGAAAAACGTTACTAAAGTTATCGTCCGACAAACTATCGAAATCAAAAGCCATCCAAATGCCGAGACGTCGTCTGGAGTTGTTTGTAAGAACTCACTTCGCTTACGCTCCGCGAGTTCGATAAAGTTGTATTTTATACCTAGCTATTATAGCTCTCAATATTAAAGCGCAGTAAACAACATTATAATATCAATTAGCACGTACACGTGATGTCAATAAAACAATGATTTTTGAACCTTGCTCCCCAGACATAAGGAGCAAAATACGTATTTTGAAACTTAGATACCAGTTAGGTCAGTGATGCAACCTATGAATCATATTCGTGACCAGTGCTAATTATATTTATTGTAATTTAGGCATTATCTCTTGTTTTCAATATACTAGTAGTCCGCCTCGAACTGAGAACTCGCGATTTACTTGCAAACGAATTGACCAATATAACAAGACCCTTCGGTGGATTTTTTTTCTCCTTCTCTTCTAGCTCCATAATCACTTGATCGATCCTGCTCATATACGAACTTACAAATTTTATGTATCTCTGCTACAGCCCCAAGAAATTTCATAAAGATCAGAAAAACGTTACTAAAGTTATCGTCAGACAAACTATCGAAATCAAAAAGCCATCCAAATGCCGAGACGTCCCAGTAGCCAGGTGACAGTTCGGTCTGGAGTTGTTTGTAAGAACTCACTTCGCTTACGCTCCGCGAGTTCGATTATATAGGTCTCCAGGGGAATATAAAATTCATTATGTAACGCTCCCTCACTGTATTGAACAAACGACATCAACGCGCTCTCAGCAATCTTTGCACCTGTTTCGGCATGCACTTCGTTTTTTGAGGTTCTTATTTTTAGGAATCAAGATTGTTAATATAATTCTCGATTAACATAGGTTATATTACTTGAATTGAAATATACTACATATATTAGTTATGTCACGATTGCGTTAAATCCAAATATTAATTTATTTCGATTCTGGGATCCTCTTACCTAAAGTGGAGGTTTTTTTTAAACTTGTTGAAGTCAGATTCCATCAGACAAGACAATAACACGAAACTTCCGTTTGGGTTAAGATAAACACTGGTTTCGACCTCACAGTCGAAAATACTCCAGTACCGTCCAAACTTAAAAAATCTTAACTTACACAAGAATGTTTGGAATTTACGTCGTTCTTATATTAAGAACATTATCCGCGGTCACTACCTGTACTGATATCAAACCTTCAGTATCCCCCTCACTCATCGGTAATTAGGAATCAGTGTGACTGAAACAGCACGATCAAGCGTCCTTTTATCTGTTTTCATAGAAACCTTGCATGACTCACCATTGTGATGATATTCCAATAGGTACGCGAGTCGACAGTTCTAATACCAATGTAACTGTGACCTCTCAATCTTTGAAACTTAAGAATTATTAGCTCTTTTTGACTGGCTTTTTAGTCTATGGTTTTGACATCAAAAGACCTCAAGTTACCATAGAATACAGACGAAAAATAATAACAGTCGGTTTATTTTATATCCTCATTTGGGACTCTATTATTCTGCTGGAAATTAATTCTACTTACGATTCTGAGTGGGTAGAAATTGAAGAATACATAATTGATGATGATGATGATGATGATGATAGTATCCTGTTATCCCTCATCAGGGACATCTCAGAAGGGATTTCCATTGTTCACGGTCCTGTGCGGCCTCCTCCAACTCCGTCCAACCAAGGCCAGTTGATGCAGCCTCCATTTCAACTATGCGCCTCCAGGTGGTACGAGGGCGACCTTTACCCCTTTTTCCAGGGGCTTGCCAAGTCAGCCCTTGCTTGGGTAGGTGGTTATTCGGCCTTCGTAAAACATGTCCTATCCAGCGCCACTTCCGCAAAAGTATCTCCTTGGCTAAAGGGTTTTGGCCGGTCAACTCCCATAGTCTAGTGTTTGAGATGGTCTGTGGCCAGAATACATAATTAGAATTACCAAAAAAATTTGGGAGCCAGCCCGAGTACTTGAACTTACAACTACTTCATTGTGATAAATATTATATTATAAATTTAGAAAAACCCCCGAAATGGTTGAATCGATTGTGATAAACCGTACGTTAAGATCACTAGCAAGAAAACCCGTTTTCAATTCAAAAAAAGCGCATTCAAATCGGTTCAACCGTTTTAAAGCGGTATTAGACATTGCAACCTGCAGGACCCAATCTGTCAGGTTGGAAGGTGTAATTAAAGGTAGGGCCCGTAGGGAGCTGAAGGAGGGGTACACAACAGATTGGGCCCTGCAGGTTGCAATGTCTAATAGCCGTTTTAGCGCTGCGGTAAACAGACATCACTTGGTCATAAGTACTTAATAAAATTTTTTGGTTGGTGTTTAAAATGCAATGTCGCGCGTGGGCAGGCAGAATAGCATCCTCGAGCGATATTATGATATAAGGGTAATAGTAACTTCATAAAAGGGGCCTATTCAGTGTTCAGGTAGTTTCGAAGAACGCTCTTTTGTTATCATGACCTGTCGGTATAATCTGTCAAAGTTGAAGGGTAAACTGCCGATGGGATTTTCCACGTAAAATATTGGGTAAGGTTATTTCAAGTAAATATTGAATAAGTATATTCTCTAGGTCTTACAATTATGTTCTGTGAAAGTTCTTATGGGGCCCACCCACTATCAGTCGGCCTGGCGATATTGACCTGTCAGTTGTTCAGAGCTGTCAAATTTTTGTTCTGACAGGCCGATATCGTCAGGTGGACTGAAAGTCGGTGGGCCCCGTTATAGTGCTTTTCTTGGGTGGTAGGAGCGACATTTACTTTCACTTGAACCCATTTGAAATTGCACAAAAAATATATTTATTGTGAAATTTATTTAACTATTTAAGACTTGCGAATAGAGATATATACTTATTATGATTTTTGTATATTTACTTAGTTGGGTAGAATAGAGGTTATTGCTTATGTATTAAAATATTGGTAGGTTATACTAAGTACTCATCGGTACTTACCAATCTTACCATTCGTTTCGTCCATTTTATAGTAGAATCCACCTCGAAGAAAGGTTTGATCTTTGTTTGATAACAAACAGTTATCCCATTCATGTCAAATACATATCTACTCGTCAAATAGACTGATTAATGTATTAGAATCACATTTTGTTGACAGAAGAAGCTTATAAGAAATATGTGTATGTATGAAATATATGCGTGTGTATGAAATTAGAATACAGCTCGTTGAACGGCATAGGTACAGAGCCGGAAGTAAAGGAATGTACGCTCGTCTCGATGTACATCCGGCACAGTTTTAAATCGTTAACCATCCTTATTTTACCGGTCTTAATCCAGAAGTGTTAGTTTCTATTTTTAACATAGAGTTCATCGGGATATTTAATTTTTATATGTTCGACGATTTATTAAATGACACCGGGCCGATATGGTACTCACTTACCTAAATCCTTATTATTTTTAACCGACTTCAAGATTTCATAAGAGGAGGTTCTCAATTCGGTTGTATGTTTTTTTTTGTTTGATAGGGTAGGTATCCGTTGTTTGGTTGGAATTTTTAAAATACTAGAGAAAAATTCAAATATAATAAGTCATTTTAAATTAACTTCTATTTTTATGGATTTATTGTCAAAATGTCTTCTTTTGGCATCAATGACACCAAAAGCAAATGACACCAAAACTAATTGTAATTCTGACAACCAATGTCGTACCTATTGACGTTAAGCAACCTCTTTTTGACATCTATTTACCATGAGCTTGAAAATATTAACTATAATATTATATGTATAATTATAACGAGTGACAAAAAAAGGTAAAATTAATTATAATTTATAAAGAAAATTACTTTTGGTTTCGACAGCTTCAAAACCTTCAAACCCTGTTAAATGTCGAATTAAAATCAAACCAACGACAAATCATATTTGTCGAATAGCCCTCCATTATTTACCTACGAATAGACTTTATATTGGAAATTGCAACACATTAAACAAAACGAAAACGAACACAAATACACAAAGTTGCTAAATAATCAAAATAGAAACAGCTATCCGTTGCACGTGCTAATGGCCGCAAATTGAGAAAGGCACGAACCATAGAGTTCATAGACAAAGAGTCGTCTATGACGCGCAAAATGGCCGTTCCCGCCAAAAGGAAATGGTAATGCATTTCCACACAAGGCGCGGATTGCTGGAATACGCAGGTGTGCGGAGGAAATAATTAAATAAAATGTTCTTACGTTAGAGACGTGGGTGTTAGTGTTGCATATATTTTGGGTCGTCCCGTGGTTGCAGTAGGAGTCTGCTAAGGGAATATACCGGGAGATGGGCAGCAGCATCTTCCGAAAGCCTACAATCAATAAACAAAAAAAAAACTGAATGCGCCAACCCGCCTGCCAAGCGTGGCGCGTATGGCAAACCCCCCCTCTTTAAAGGGGAGGCCTATGTTCAGCAGTGGACGTCTTGTGGCTGGGATGATGATGATGATATTTTGGGTTGTAAGTACAGTGGGCCAAGAAAGTGGTCTACCAGTTTTGACTTATGACAAAAGTTTCTGCGAGATTTAACGATCGCTAAGGTTGACTTTTCTAACGGAGTTTAAAACATGCACGACCTTCTTGCCGCATGACGTTCAAACGAACCTCAACCGTAGGGTGGTAGACCACATTTTTGGCCGACTGTACTTCGAGTAAAGTGTGGAGAAAACTGGCAATCTGTCAGGCAGGAACGACATAGGTGCCTAATGTGCTGTCTAATGTGTAAATGAGGCCATGACGCTGTGCGGCATTTCTACATTTTCTACGCTGGATTACGACAAATATTTCGAGTTTATATTCGGTTTTTCGTGTTTATAACTAAACCTGGTACAAAAAGTAGGTATGAATTGTTATTTACAGGCAAATATATTCAAATTATCACAATAAACAAGTCAATTTACCCCATAAACATAAACACAATAAATTAAACAAATTCATCAGCCTCCGGCATAGTCCCAAGGATGCTGGCGGAGTTGCCCCTTTGCATCGCCAGACAGTCTTTGGGCAAAGAATGATGCTGTTAGTTTGCTATTGTTATAGGTATTTATAAAGAATAGAAATATAATATATAAAGAAGAAGATGCTGTATCTAGCGTGAAGTTTAATCTAATCACACACTGCATCATGAATAGAGTTCCACACCATTGTGAGTATTGTAACAGCCGGCTTTAATTATGTATAATAAATTGTTTAATTAAACGTTTTTTGTATCATTGGACGATTGCATTAACAAACTACAAAGTAGCGGCATACACATAGTCAGCTGTGGGATTTCAGCATTTCTTAAAACGGGATTTACTTATAAAAATAATTTATATAATAATGCTAAGCTTTAGGATTATAGGATGTTACAAAAATGCTGGTGATCCTTTTAAGGACATAATTTGTATCGTATTGTAATTACGAAAAATTGAGAAAATAAATTCGCTTGAAAAAAAATTGGTTTCGTATGGAGGGTTAGCCGACTCTCTGAGGCCTGGGTCCACATGTCTCATACGAACATATTTTTTAGACATCCAAAAAAAATTCTCCTACTTTTATTGCCGCAATCCGATACCAATTTCATGCCCTTAAACGGAACACCAGTTAATTTTCTTACACCCTGTATAAATAAATATTGTTTGACGGCGATGCAGTCTAGATAAACTAGTACGAGTAGAATTTGATACGTCACATCAAAGTAAGTATAATTTTTTTTTTACTTTTAGGTATAACAAGAGAAGCTTAAGACTAAGAGTCGCCAGAACGGTCGCGTGCCATACAAATTTTAGCAACGAAAACGAATGTCCGACCTAGATATGTGCTACTAGAATGCCCATGCCAAATTCCATGGTTCTAAAGCATGTCGTTTTAAAATGAGAGCTGAACTACGTTTGTATGGGAACGCGAGTTCACGCGAGCGTCCCCATTGGCGACCCTTAAGAAATTACTGACATTATTTATCCATAAAGGTCGTCTGTCGGTGCTACAAAGAACTTTATCAGACACACTATCCACAAAAACAAACACTCTTATCGAACGACTTTACGACTTGTCAATATGGTTTCATTTGTCCTTCAAATATTGGACAACACAAGAATATTATACGCTATAAATACAGTCGCCATCAAATAGGGTAGACCGTGGCGAATCGGATCACAGGGCGAAATGGATCAAGTAACATTTTGTCAAATTCATAACATAGCGGCGGGAAACAGCAACTAAAAGTTCTAAATCTCTCCACGTAGCGCCATCGTAGCGCTAGTATTGCTTTCGTGTATGAACCCGGACTAGCTAAAGCTAAAGTGGCGCCACCAATTCCACGCCTTTTGGTGGACACTTTTGTAACAGAGAGATTGTCATCCTTACCTTCTACCATCCTGCGTCCATAACGGGAATGTTCACCTTTAAAATCAGAAAGTAAAAAGCAATTTTGACAATAGCCCCTTTACTCGAAACTAATGACATTTTTATCTGCCACGGGTCCTAAATGCTCTTAGGTACGTCTTTTGTTTACGTTTCAAAATGCCTTCCAATTTTTTTATCACCATCTAAACAGGAGTCTAATTATCTTGGAAAAGTGGACTTATCTTACCTACTGGTATTTAATGCAAAAACGTATAATACCTATTATATTTATCTTACCTACATTTGAGCAACGTGTTCGGTTTGGTATAGTGGGGGTGGGGGTATAAATTTACCTCAAAACATACTTAGTACCTACTTACTACAAGTTTATGCTTCGATATTATATTTATCGCATTCAAAATGAAAAGTTGAGTGTTTAACTCGGGTTAAAAGGCAGCCATTTCTCTTGAATTATTGGCGCTCTTAAAATATTTCATGTGCGCCTTTCATTTTGTACATGTATTAAGTACTATTTATTTATCATATGGCTTGTTACAATGTCACTGGATATTACATAGGTAATTAAACTTATGAGTATGCGGTATAAAAAAAGCAGTGTATAACTATGCGTTCTTTTGATCAACCTTAAAACAAACTCTATATGCTACTTTGTGCTTCTCTTATTTAAACGATCACTAAAACAGGTGGCTATTATAACAGGAAAAAAGGTACCCTTTTAGTCAAGGACAAACCAAAAGATTTATTCGACCACCAAAAGCAACTGTTAGCTTCCGCGAAGCGGTATTCCTGTAACTCTATCTCTGGGTTTTACAACAGCAACTGTACAACCATTATAACAGGATAGGATTTCACTTTGTGACGTTCTCGAGCCGCCCACTGTGTGAAATGGAAAGGAAAGGACAATAAATAACGCCATATTTGCTGTTTAAAGCCATTGTTACTTTTGCTGTTATTATGTTATTGAGCAATTCCGTGAATTAACAATTATTTGCTTCGTGTGGAGTCGTTTTAGGAATGCTAAGTGTTTTTCGACATTTTGATGACTAAAGAAGATCGTATTGGTAACAAATCTGTAATAAATCATGACTTTAAAGTTAGAACATCGTTCATTTAAATTTGAAAAAAATAAATAAAAGCGCATTTAACAATTTTGAGCAATGATTAACTGCTTCAGGAGTTTCAATAGAAAAGTAAAATAAGGTATAAACATTTGAAACATCACAAAATATTTTTAAAGAAATACATTTTCACTGAAATATCAGTAATTAATGGATATTCTTAGTATAAATAACAGTGGCGGCGCGTCCATAGAACACGATTACCGTCGGCTTGCCTAAGTTTCAGGGGCCTGAGAAGTGTTCCTACAGCTCATGAAGGACATTTTGAGCCAAATTCAGCACCAGCTTGTCTAGGAATTTTTTGTACCCTCCCCCAATGATAAGATAATTGATAAATAACTAGTTTATGCTAATTATATGAATTGACAATTAAACCACGGTTGTTCTGGCTTGCGATGCAATGAAGGTAAATTGAGTTTGTTTACATTGTTTTCCTTGAAAATTTATAGGTTTTTTCAAACGTTCTAGTGACTAAACGGGAAAAGGGGCTGAATTTATTTTCGAATATATATTATTAGACTATAAATACTCGTGTTTTTAGCACAAGCCGAAACACGATTGCTGATAGTTGCCTCGATAGAAAAAAATCCGAAGTTGGGTCCTTTTTCCCCTTATTTTTCTTAGCTTACGTAAACTATAAGAGATTAAGCAATATAACTTAGTCAAAAATATGGTATTCTGGTTTTTCTAAAAAGTCACAGAAGCAAAATTAGACAAAACTTTATAGATCCGCTTATTTATCGTAGTTTAGTCAAAAAGTCTGATCCTTAAGAGCGCTGCAACTCTTTCTTTCGTGCACGGGAGCCATAAACGTGTCTCTAACGAATGGGCGTGGCTTGTCCGAATCGAGGAACGGCCATAACCCTAAATTTAAGTAGGTATATTAGTGTAAAATGGTGGAACCCGATAACAAATCACAGAGATCTATAAGTAGGGTTTCTGGTTTCTCGCCTCATTTTTTTTCTCGAGTCTCGAGAATTCTCGACCCCAATTTCTCGAGTTGTCTCGACTCTCGAGTCTTTGGTAAGAAATTGTACCTTTTTGCTTAAATTAAGTTGAAAATCAAATAAAAATCAGTCAACTTTTATTACAATTTGCAGTACAAATACAAAACAATATTAAAACTCTTCTTACAAATACACCAAAACTAAAATCTTACATAAAAATCAACTAGTAAAAGAAAACTATTTATAATCAACTTTTTCAGTCTTTTGATCAGACTTTAACTGGAATTTTTTAAACAGAAAAGAGATCTTCTATAAAAAAAACAATAACAAAGCTAGGCTTAAATTTAAATAAGATTAGGACTAGAAATCAAATGCCAATCATATTTTAATCATCACATTCATCACAACCGAAATTTTTTTTTAAAATATAATGATGTGAAATAAAATTGAGTAGTTTCAGCAATCATATTTAACAGTCTTTAATAATCTAGTGAAATATATACCTATCTAAAATATAGATATGTTAATCATTTGTAAAATCATTCATTTTTGAGTGTTAATCATTTTTATAATTCAGTCATTCATGTCATTATTAAAAAGTTATTTTTGTCTTAAAAAGTAGGCCTTTAAATTCTTGATTGCTTTATCCGAAAGTCGGTTTCTTATTCTGGTCACTATGTTTCCAGCCAGACAGAAAACACGCTCGTTTTCTATAGAAGTGGGCTTGACGTATTTCGTGTTAGCCGGAACTCGAGAGTCTCGAGAGTCGGCTTTTTTTTTCTCGTCTCGAATGGAGGCGAAACTCTCGAGTTGTCTCGAGTTCGAGAAGTCTCGAGCAGAAACCCTATCTATAAGTAGGCCTAACTAACCTGTCCACAAGTTCTTGTTACTTGGTTGAGTGTTCGCCCATTCACTGCTAATGACGACACGTTGTCGTCACGGCTCTACGAAGCATTTTCGCTACATAGCGGGAAACCCATGTTATCGGCTACGGCATATTATATATTTAATATTATGTGCTTTTAATTAATGTGATATTATCCTGAATATTTACTGTAATATATATAGGAAAACTTGAGACTGATACTTGACTCCACAGTCAAACTTAATGTAGTTTTGTGGAGCACTTTAAACGATTAAATTTGTAAACTTGTGTTTGTAATAAATAAATAATAATAATAAATAAGTCTCATAGCGAAGAGTCTCGACCAACATCTTGAGAGACTTTAGCTACGGGGTTGTGGTTGGATCAAGGGTCAGATACAGAGGGCGGTAATCTTGGACACGGCGCGCATAGTCCGAAGGTTCCTCACTCTGCGGCCCTAACCACCGGCAGCCTGGGCCTTGCTCCGTTGCCGGCGGCACCCTAGGATAGGTTTTTTATAATGTTTTTATTGTTTTTGTGTGTTTTTGATGTATTTTTGTATTTTACTTTTATAAAAATATTGTAAAAAACCTACTACTAAGATGAAAAATGAATAAAGAGAATAATAAATAACAATAGCGCTACGCGTAGCATAGCAGTGAATGTGTTGTATTTGGTTTTCTTTTGTCATATTAAAAGCAGGAAATAAACCCAGTGCTAAATTGCCAAATTGTATTATTCATTCATCTGTCACACGATTAGCGAGTTCGTGCTATTTTTAAGTAAGTACTATTACAGACTTGCAGTAATCGACCATTTTAGCACTTTGTCACAGTAACGTATAGTGCTGCATTATTATCAATGTCTCAATTATAGTTAAGGTGACAAGGTGCTAAAATGATCAGCTACTTAAGACGTTACAGTACTATCGATTGCTAAGAACTTCGCGTTTGGATGTTACTGCGTAATAATAAAGATTGCGTCTTAAATATAGAAAAAACAACGAATGCTAAATATTGACTGGCTAATGTTAGTATTCGTACCTACTAGGTATTGATATAATGAGTCAACTAACAAGTCTGCAGTGTGTAGGTGAATCCAATACGTGTATTCTCGAATATTTGATTTGATATTTGATTCAATTTAACGCGATATTACGAGTATGTACCATTTTCGAGTAAAAGGTACATCATTGTCGGTTGACAAAAAGGCTTTTACTGCCATAATTATTCATTCAACCAACCAACAACAACAACAATGATACACCTTTTGCTTGAAAACGTCACATATTTAAGGCTGCCTGTACATGATGATGGGCCATCATAGGCAACAAAACGAGATCGCAATATCGTTAGCTCCCTCTAACGCATAGCTGCGTCCCTACGATGGCCCATCATGTAGAGGAGCCATAAAGCTTGTGCCCTCGAAGTTTCGAGGGGTACCTGAAGAATATTTAGACATTACAATGTCGTGTAAAGTTAGACTTCGAATATGTACAGTCGACCAAGAAAGTGGTTTACCAGTTTTGACGAAAGTTTCTGCGAGATCTAACGATCTCTAAGGTTGTTGGAGTTTAAAACATACACGACCTTGTTGTCTCATGACGTTCATACGAACCTCAACCGTAGGGTGGTAGACCACATTTTGCTTTATTGGTACAAAAAACATAAATAAACTATGTAAATACTACCTAAAATTAATTTACTTAAATGCATACTATTAGAAACTAAAAATCTATCTCTAAAATGGGCCCCTGTGGCATCGTGCCGAGGACGCTGGCAGCATTTCCTCGCTAAACTGCAATACTTATGCGTTGAGCGAGGAAGCTGCCAGCTCGTTTGTCCCCCGTAGTCCTAGCGGTACGCCTTAAACATGCTGCAAATGGTGTTAAAAGCATGAAAATTGGAACGATTGATCTTTAGGCCAAATTAATCGATTTGGCCCGTAGCAGTAAAAAAAAAAAAAACAGAGTGCAGTTATGACGTCATCTTTTTTTTGTATGGAAAAAAAATAAATTTTGTTCTGAAACCTATCGTGTGTAGTATCAAATGAAAGAGCTTTTTGAGCCAATTCTAAAAATATATCACATCATTATATTTATGTCACTTGTTTCAAATGAAAATAAAAATAATTTTCAAAACATACCAAGTTTGGGCTCCTACAAATACGATACGGTTGAATATTTTTTTGTAAAATATACCTTAAATGATACCTGATATCCTCATTTCAAACCCCAAGAAAGCAATTTTGAAAATAATTTCACTAAGTATTTTTTTTTAATTTTTCATTATTACGAATGTGGGATCTATCAATCTATCAATTAAATATAAAAAAATAATCATAAAACACTGGTGTTTGTGCAATTATTAGTTTTCTTTTTGATCTGATTTTTTATCTTGAGCATGGATTCCGCCCCCGCTCCCTCCCCGCGTCCCTTTCTTGCCCGCTCGGATAATTATCGGAGTAATGAAACTCTGTTTACACATTCTTTTGATATAACGTGATAGGTGAGCTCGAGGAACCCGGGTTGCACATATCAAGATTTTATTCTTACTTAAAGCGAATTAAGTTTATCGCATTTTATGCGAACTTGAGGGTGGGTAAAGTTATATCGAGTTTTACCCAACATTGCTCAAGTCGATTTGCGCTTAAATAATGCGATTATAGTATTATTAGTATTAAACAAGAATTACAGCAAGTCTCTAGGGTAATCCTATCATTCCCTTTAAATAGTTCAGCGATAAGTACGTAAACTTTTGTACAAATTAGGTGGGCAATGATAGGTACGCGTTTTTGATCTTTACGGCACAAGGTGCATACAAGCATTCCAAAGTACAAGGGTTGTCTCATTTGACTTAATTTTTTTAATTTAGTCATGCATTAGTATGTATATTAAACAAAACGTAATTAAATGAGTTATATTTCATTATTTATAATAGAAACAAATCATAACGAACCTATCTTAGTAATGTTTACAAATAAATCGGCAGATCAAAGAAAATTATGTATATATTGAATACTATGGTTTCACATTAACAATTACATTAAAAAAATAAAGAAACAGTTCCAAAACATCATATATATATTTCAAAAACAATAATCACCTTTTTTCGTGCCGAGTGGTTAATACAAAAAGCTGATAGCCCTAAGATTTTTTCTTGTCTTGGGCAAAGTTGGCCATCACTAGTTGTTACATTACAACGTAACATTGCCCACATCAAGACTTCTTCATTGATTATCCTTTTGAAATCGAATTACGATATAAACAATCTAGAGTAATGGCGACTGTCACAATACTCTAAAATGAAAATGCTGAAGCAAAAAGCTATAGGGAAACAATTGCATAAGAAAAGCCTTTTAACTGTACATAGTTCCCGTGCATTGTTAAGGACCATTCATCTTTTGTTTCTTTTCCTCATTGTATGGAATCTAAAAGAGCACCCTCTACAATAAGGTTTCACTGGCTTTCCCCATTGCCTTATTATATACAGGTATAAGTATAAGTATGGGTTTTACTCACCATGCTTTCCCATTTTGTGAGATTCACATCAACACTTTCCCGCACCAGAATACTATAAAATTACGTAAATTAATGAATTTGTTCAAAATGTTGGGCAAAGTTTCGCCTGGGGGCAAAATTGGAGGATATTACGGTACTCGTACTCGTATTGAGTAAAACGACACACTTTGTAAACATAAAAAAATCAGAAAAAAATACTAAATGTAATTATTTTCAAAATTGCATTCTTGGGGTTAGATATGAGGATATTAGGTATCATTTGAGATATATTTTACAAAAAAATATTCCTTGGTGACGCATCTGGAGGAGCCCAAACTTGGTATGTTTTGAAAATGTTTTTTATGTTTATTTCAAACATGTGACTGAAATGTAATGATGTGACATATTTTTGGAATTAGCTCAGAAAGCCCTTTCATTTGATACCACACACGATAGGTTTCAGAACAAAAAATTTTTTTTTCCATACAAAAAAAAGATGACGTCATAACTGCACTCTGTTTTTTTTTTTTTTTACTGCTACGGGCCGAATCGATTCATTTGGCCTAAAGATCAATCGGTCCGATTTTTATGCTTTTAACACCATTTGCAGCATTATACTGAATTTCGGCGTGTACCGCTAGCACTACCGTGACTTCGACCAGCCGTTTAGCAACCTGATGCTGGCTACGACAAAGTGTGATGTAAAGTAAGATACAATAGGAACGAGTTTAGTTAATAGAGGCATCATAGGTGTAGTAGATAATGTCGACACTATTTTTTCATAAAACTAGTGTGTAGATGCCGATATTACGACTAAACATTAATTTTTAAAAGGTCAATGTCATTTGGGCCAAATTAATAAAATGGACACTAATTAATTGGCACCAACACTACCGACAGCCTACAGCAGCAGAGTCGTCGGATGTATTTTATACGCTACGCCTACACTTTTAGTTCTATAATAAATACTTACCAGGAAGGTACTTCATTAGTAGGTAGGTACCTGTTCTTTTGTTAGAAGCAATGATTATATATTGAAAACAAATAGGTAGCTATATAAACATACAAATCTTACAATAAAGACTCAAACACTGAAAATACGGCTCAATTTCTTTCTGAACAAACTCTACCTAGGTATTATATAATCTGTACTAGGGGCCATTTTTTGGACTGATTGTGTATCACTACAAATTTATTATTAACCGGTGATAGAAACAGCCAAATTCCACGACAACCAGCTCTAATCTTATATAAAAATCTTCATTTGATTGATAGTTCTGCCGAATCAATCGATGAAAGTTATATGTATTTATGACTGAGTAATTAAAATACGAGATGGTATTCTCAAAACTTGATTTGCACAAACTGTTCCATAACGATTTTCCTATTTGTATAGTATTTTTATTTTGACATGTGTTTTTTTGTATGACATTAAATTATTTGATTTGATTTGCATAGGTACATTCTTCTAAAATCAGCCATACGATTGAGACCTATTTCTGAGCTATTGCTATGATTTTTATTGTACCATCACGACGTCAGGAAATCATTATTAGGAAGTCAGGCAGCTGTCTGAGACGCACGAAGGCAAATTAATGACTCCTTCAGCCCTGGCGGTTGACTCTTGACCTGATCTACTATTTAAACTGTGCATGCCACCTAATTGACACGCATATGTTGATCAGCGCACGTAAATAGTGTGTAAACTCTAAACGGCTTACGATTAACGTGTTGAGTTTATTTATTGAATGTCAAAATAGGGATAGAAAAGAAATATAAAAATTACACTAAAACCTGCTCCCGTATGTTCCCGGTGCGAAGGTGCCCATAATGCTCGCGGCACTTCAACGCTGGATTACTATGGCCAGCCTTTGCACCAAGAACGACTCGGAGCGGGGGTCCTCCCCTTTCGCCGGATTCGATGACCCTAACTCTTTCACAAAGCGTTTTGCGTCGGCCCCCCAGCAGCCCGCGGTTTTCACTGCGAAGCGGACGAATATGTAGCTGGACTGTAAACTGTAAGAAAGCGTATTTCTGTCTCTGCACTAAATAAGCATAAATCCATATACAATTACATGACCACTGGTTCTTAACCTTTCGGTAATAATGTTTAACTCAGGTGACAGGTGATGACTTGGGACCACCGGTTAAGACATTGGACATTTCCTCTTACATTTTGGGTATCTTTAGGTCGGTCGCTTTCACGCAGATGGCGCGATGACTGCTCTACTATATAAGTTACTCTATGATATTACTTAAGTCACGTTAAGTGGTCAAAAACGTTAACGCTCCAAACTAGAAGTTTCCTACAAAAACACTAAAACAATGCAAGCTAGACGTGATAAATGGTTACAGCCGCCTTGAACACTTGACCTTCCGAAGGTACCAACAGCAATATTTCCTGATCAAATATATACCGTAAGTAATTGCAATACGGCTTACGAAAACTCAGTGAATGATGATAACAAGTAATGGGCGTAAAAACGTAGGAAATCGAATATTATCGGGAAAAAGCTTATTTTTCTCACGTAATTTATAACCGGCCTTGATGCGAAGTTTGATTTATTTGACTATGGTTTCAAGTCTATGTTTACTAAAATTAAAAAATAACAAGTCTCGGCCGTTCCTTGTGACAGAGTATCCAGTTACAGCCTTGGCTTTGTTTCATAAAGGCTTGAGTTACTGTTTTAATTCGTTTGTTGGTAGAATTTAGATTTCTATCACTAAATGTGCATAGGTACAGTCAGCCAAGAAAGTGGTCTACCACTTTTCGACTCTATTACTTGATAAATAGAGTCGAAAAGTGGTAGACCACTTTTTTGGCTGACTGTACAGTCAGCAGCAAAAGTAGCTAAGCGTGTAGGGTGTTCAAAATGAACTGAATACGACTTTATTGTTAAGAGAATAAGAGCGTGTGTAGGTCATTGTGAACACCCTACCCGCTTAGATACTTCTGCTGCCGACTGTAAAATACAAGTTTGAGATTCACACAAAGACAGGTAAAGGTAATATAAATATTACGAAATATGATTTTCTTTTCCGATTTTCCGATAAAAATGTAGGTACATTGTTATCACAAGAAAGCAAAAATACAATTACGGTGGGTTCGTAGGTAAAATACTTAGGTTACATTGAATTCAGAAGCAAAAGATTCTAAAATCTTGAGCGTAGAGGAAGTGCCAGTTTGTTCTCTCCTAGGAGGGAAGAAAAAGCCCGTATAAGATAACTAATAAGGTAATAAGGCATGGCTAAGGCATGGGATAAGGTATGGCTTTCTGACGACTGCAGAAATGTATGATATATGCGGTTTAGATTATGTATGTAGGTATGTATGTATGTATGCATGTATATATTTATTTATTTATGTATAGCGTAGAATATGTATGTATTTAGTTAGGTATTTATTTTAGTCTACGGGTTATAATATGTAAGTATCTAATAGTTAGGTAAGAATTTAGAATTTTCAATCTTGTATTACCATTTTATTTATTGCCGTTTTGTACAGCCGGTATGTCTACCAGTTTTAATTCTCCCTCAACTGCTCAAAGGTTGACTGGAAGAGATCCCTTAAGGGATAAGTCCGCCTTTGTACAAATATTATATATTCTTCCTATTGTATTTTTTACCTGTTGTACAATAAAGTGTTATACTACTACTACTACTAATTAGATGGTGTGAAATTTTGGCAAAGCGATCATCACCACCAACCAAACACCAGGTATTAGGTATCAAGATCAACACAAGACAAATTATAAATCATAACAAAGAACTGCGTAGGCGGCAGCAAGACCCTGGGTCCCCAAATCTAGCTCATCCTTGGCCATTTTACTAACAAGACTAACTGTAAGTATATTATATATTTTATGACAGTCACGAAGGAGATACTTAAGCAATAAAAACATCTTCCTCTTGAATACTAACAATGTTACTGAACATTTTTAAGACTTATGCCGCTGTAAATAAAGGTCATGATAGGTCAAGGAAATTTGACAAGAAGTATACTAGTAGCAATACACTTCTCTGACTATAGTTAAATCTTATCTGGAAGCAATACAGGTCATTTTCGATTAGTGAATTGTGCTAAAAGTGGTACGTGCGCTTGGGCACGGAGGAAGTAGGTATAGGCATCGTGGTATGAGCTGTAACTAGCGTATAGGGATTTCCCAGTGGGTGTGAATGAAAATTGTATTAAAGAAGTAGTTATTTATTTATCGTATGGCTACACGTCACAGGTGGTAAAAGTAGTGGGAAAGTATTCGCTATGTGCGAAGTGCATGGTGGGGGTAACGAGAACGATCGCAGTGCTCAATGCGACAAGAAATGAAACTGCAAATCCCCTGTCTGCTGTCAAAATAGTGAATCAGCCACTTACATTTCATATAAGCAAGGAATACAACCTATTTATAAAACCGGCCAAGAGCATGTCGGGCCATGCTCAGTGTAGGGTTCCGTAAACTGAGACCATTAATTCAAAAGGTCGTTTCTTACGGGAAATTTGGCGGCCCCTACGTCATTTTTACTTACGTCCTTTCACTATGGGTTTTTGAATGATAACTCAAAACGGCTCAACCGATTTATTTCAATATAGTTTTCATTGAAGGTACTCATTAAGCCTCAGTTTCATGAATTTTTTCAAAATTTTAGGACCCACGATTCAAAAGTTAGATGGGGGGGGGGGGACGCCCTGTTTTAAATTTCGGAGCTATTATTTCCGAGAGTATTAGTTTTATCCAAAAACTGTTTTAGCAAACCCAATTTTTTTTTAAAAGACCTATCCGGGTTGCCAACTTTTTTTGAGAGAAATATAGTATTTTCCAAACCTGCATCAAAAAAATATAGTACACCTTGTTGTTACCTCATGAAACGTTCCAAAAATATAGTATTTTCGTCTTTTTTGCATATTTTCAACAGTACGCCAAGCCAAAATATAGTACGATACTATATATTATAGTACGGTTGGCAACCCTGCCTATCCAACGATACCCCACACAACTTGGTTGGAACGAAAAAAAATTTCGCCCCCCACTTCACGTGTACGGGAGGTACCCTAACAAAATATATTTTTCGCGTTTTTATTCTACCGTTTTGTCGGCTTGGTTAATGCACATATTCAAACCAAATTTCAGCTTTCTAGTGCTAACGGTCACTGAGTTAGACCGCGGACGGACGGACGGACGGACGGACGGACGGACGGACATGGCGAAACTATAAGGGTTTCGTTTTTGCCATTTTGGCTACGGAACCCTAAAAAGGAAAAAAAGAGATTGACCACCTGCCCAAGAGATGGCGCCACAATCATGCACACAGCGAATAGATGGTGAAGAAAATCCAGTGAGTGCTGCGATGAGTGCAGCTGCCAAGTTTGTTACTTTTAGCACCACCCAGGGATCACGTGTAGGGTTGTCTAAGGTGTTTCCTACGGACGCAGAGTTTTCTTTATACAACGATGGTGGCAAATAAGCATACGGCCCACCTGATGGTAAGTAGCTACCGTAGCCTATAGAAGCCTGCAACTCCAGAGACCCTTTAAAAACAGGAGGATTCACTGTGTTGACGGCTAAAGGAACAAGAGAGGTCCCTCGTCGTCAACACACTGGGTCCTCTTTGAGCTCTTTGGCAACCTTACTCACCAGCAGGAACACAACACTATGAGTAGGGTTTAGTGCTATTTGGCTGTGGTTTTCCGTAAGGTGGAGGTAAGGTACTTCCCCAGTCGGGCTCTGCTCCAGATTTGAGCGAGATGACATTCGCTGTGCTGTGCCCTACCACACATAGCGAGATGACATTCGCAGCACCCATACCCTCTTTTGGACGTAGTTTAAGGACATACCCCAGGTCGAAAAAATAATAAGTAACATAGATCCCCGAAGATAAGTAGCAATATTTATAGGTCATTGGTGACTTTAATACAACATAATGGTAAAGCTTTTATACAACCCTTTTATAATCCCAATTCCTTAATATGTATTCAGATATTTAAGCACTAATCTTAAAGCTCAAGAAAAAAGGGATAGTGCATTTGGCTCCGGCTTGCCTATGAGTAGGCAAGCCAGAGCCGTATAGGTAAGTACTTACTTAGCTTCAGAAGTTTCTATGTGTTTCAAAATGATCCCGGCACGATTTTATTTCAGGTTAAAGAAATTTATTGTCTCATAAGAAATTTACATTTCACTTAACGAGAACTTAAGATTACGCTAAAATATTTTTACCAGTTTCACATTAAAAGTAAATGTCTAATTTTCAATATAAATTACAAAAAAAAAAATGCCAATAAGTAAAAAATTTCTAAAGTGCAATGATTTTATATATGCTAAACTGCAAGTACATTTTTCATTATTTTATACTTATTTTCAAGAGAATACATGATACCGCGTAGAGATCATTGTGATCACCTCATCCGCGTAAATAGGTACTTCTGCTTTTGACTGTTTATCACATACGTTTTTATTTTAATTTATACCTGACATACCAACGCATCATTATGCAGATGAAACCATACAAAAAGATGATATACGCGCGTCACATCAATTTTACCACACTTTTACGCTGCTTTTGTTAATGTATCGCGTCAATAACAGTCACATTCTCAATCTTATTACCTTGTTTTAAGGTTGATCGTTATTTGTCGTTTTTACAATGTCAGGCTCAGCTTTTGATGGCTGCATTCCTCCAGTTATTAATCATAACTCACCGAGCTACCGTCTACGGAAAACCACTATAGATAGCTAGTTACTGTGCTAATGCTAAGCTGTGAATTCAAGATCCCTTATTTACGTTTGAAATATAGTAATTCTCACAATTCTCATGTGCTTAGATACTTTAGTTCCTGACATTTCAAGTGCTGACAATATTTTGTATAGTAAATATCATCATCATCTCAGCCATAAGACGTCCACTGCTGAACATAGGCCTCCTCTTTAAACGGGGGTTTGCCATACGCGCCACGCTTGGCAGGCGGGTTGATAGTAAGTATATCCTAATTAAATTAATTTTATAAATGCGAATGCTTATACAGTCGAAACCTTTTATAACGACATCAAAGAACAGTAAGTGAGGTTATATTTTTGGACTTAAATTAGGTCTCAGAGTAAATATTGAGTTTGTTCCTAACTGGTTCGCTTGCTAAGTATTCGGTAAGCAAACAGAATAATATCACCTGCCATATATCACTTTGTAGAAAAAACAAAGATGTAAAAGGGCCACATTCCTCTGCATTATGATTTGGATGTTCGAAATCCGTTCAGTAATTTATCATTCTAAATGGAAAAGAGTAGTTTAGGTGCTTAAGTGGAGATAAGCGTGAAATGTAACTTGGCTTCCAATCCGATTGCACAACACTTTTATAGGTACATGATATTTAAAAAAGACAACAATATAGAGAACAGTATGTGTAAATATATTCGCTACGAATTTTATGTTATTGTAGCGACAGCAAAATGGCTTTTTGCTCATAAGAGTTAAAAGCACTGATCTGTTTTTAGACCTTTCAAGCTAATGACGATCTCAAGTGGAATTGGGCCTTCGTATACCTACAGTGTGTAAATCTAATACGGTTCGCCCTTTTAACGGTAGTTTATATAGGTCATACTGAACAACTTACACTATGGAGCCTACTCCGAAATCGCAGTTTTTTTTTGCAAACTCATGCATTTTGTCGGATGGGTGGCGACATTTTGTATGAGGAAGCCAAATTTTTTTTTTTAAATTTTGGGTTTACTTCCATAGTGAAACTTGTTCAGTATGACCTATGTAAACCACCGTTAAAAGGTTCGCCCGAATTAGATTTACACACTGTATGATACCGTAAACCGAGTAGGTATATTATATATTAAAATTATACCTATAGAGTATAAACACAATGAACCATTTATAATCTACAGGTGTTTATATAACAATTTAATAAGGTGCGCAAGGAATATAAATTATTATAACGACTTTTCCGACTAAAAAGAATGGCTAAATTATTATAAGCATTATAACCTTCAGGCTATCGTCGTCAATTCTTTTTTTATTATTTCTAAACAATAAGTAATGTGTGCAGATAATTTTGACAACTGCACCCGCTTCACAACTTTTGCTGCTTGACGGTAGAAAGGTTTTTTTTTAAGAATAGGGCAGCAATTACCACCTAGCTGCCAAACCGCGGCATCTTGCTTCCGGACCACGAACGTTATTACCAGAACGCCAAGAATGACCAAGAAAGTATGACAGTTGTATGGAAATATGACGATTTGAATGTGCGGCACTAACGCAAGTTGGCAAGGTTAACGTGTGCTAGCTATTGGGGTTCCGTATATACTTAATACGTTCGGTAATGAAACCTATTGGTATTAATAATATTGTTACTTTATATATAGGTACAGTCAGCAGCAAAAATAGCTAAGCTGGTAGGGTGTTCAAAATGACCTAAGTACGCTCTTATTCTCTTAACAATAATGTCGTATCCAGCTCATTTTGAACACCCTACCCGCGTAGCTACTTTTGATGCTGACGGTACATTCCCTAAACCAACGCAACGTCAAGACTGCTGATAGAACAGTCTTGATGTTAGAAAATTGTATTATTTCGAAATATTGGCAACAGGAGTAGGTACTTTAAGCATTATATAAAGGTAACATTTGCCAAGTGCAAGTAATTCTAAAACTACTTAATATTTATGCCATTTTCATGAGGGCTAAATTTTCTTCATCTGATAACACATTTTAGCCATAAGGTTCTTTACTGACCGCAATTAATAATCACCTGCGATTTTATATACATTGCGGTTTCTGATCCATCGATTGATTTCGTTGCACCTATCTAGACGGCAATGTATCGAAATCGCCGGTGGTATTTGCGTCAAAATTGCGCCGAGTATATAGACCTTTAGCTGTTCTATCAAACGAAATCTTGACATTGATTTTAGCCGTTTTAGGGACACCCAGTGAGGCACAGTATTAGAGAAACATTTTTCAGTATTTATTGAAACGGTACCCTTACATGACCCAATGTTAGGCTTGTTGGGTTCGTTGTTGTGCCTGTATGTATATTTAATTAATTATTTAATCTACTAGCCTAATATGGTCGGGTTGTTATGGCCTGTCACCATAGCTGTCACGTTCTAACAAGTATGTAAGTGCGAATATGATGCATGATGCGATAGACGATAAAATGAGAAGCAACCTTCTGAACGGAACCACGAGTAACAGTGCCAACTCAAGCTTGTCGTTTTCGAGCGTGCGAACCAACACTAAACAGTAGGTAATATCCAATGTCAGTCGGTGGGCGGGGCTGCTGACAGCTGTCAAATGTAATTGCCACTTTTAACGAAAAACACACGAAGTTTAATTAAATTGAAATGATAAAATATTCATAATTTTTTTTAGATGTTAAGTTTTTTTAAACCTAAGCCTCTAAGATCAATTTATACTATAATATTTTAGAGGCACTTATAAGAAATTGCTGATAACTTTATTACGTAATATGTATTTGGAAATTTTTGCTCCTAGTACCATGTTGATCCTGAGGATCTCATTTCAGCATGTCAGCAATTTCTGGCAGCCCTATGTTCACCTACAATGAGACCTCCTAGGACAAAATCCGCCACGAGATATTCTCAAAATTAAAAAAAATAAAAAATAAATAAATAAATAAATCTAACTTTCAATTTGGTTTCTCTACCCCTAACAAAATGCAGCCGAATTTAACCCTCTTTAACATTGAATAGATTGAATTTTTCCGATGGACCGATGGTTTTAGAGCAAAAATTTAGCAGTTATTTTGCTGCCAAAAGTTATGCACGCCTCCTGAGATTGGACTAAATGAGATTACACGCATTTCCAGCCTGCTGGGAACACTTTTTATAGATTTTATTTGCTTGGCCTAAGGAGCGTTATTCTAGCTTTAAAATCGTAATTTGTAAAAAAAATTATGTTTTGTCATCAAATGGCATCTAAACAAATTGTAATTCGACCAAACGTCTGCCCTTTGAAAGGTCCCATCCGATTAAATACTGTCAACTGCTAAAACTTTGCCTACGATGCACTTTACCTGGCTTGAAAAGCATGGTTTTCTTCACCAAACAGCAATTTATATCTTATTCCTGAGATGGGAGAAAGGCCATCTATAAAATGAAACTAATGTCAGAATATATTCGGCGAAAAGCCTTATAGGTCCATGTCCAACTGTCCAGTCGTGTCAATTACTATTTAACGCTAAAAACGGAATAGAATAGTACATTTCGATATTAGTGCGGAAAGTATGTCATTACTTCACGAGTACCGAGATATCTCTAAGAGACTCTCTATAAGACTCGGGACGAGTGAAGAATGACATTTACGCACGAGTATCGAACGACGTTTTTTAATACAGTTGCGAAAAAATTATAAAATTGTCAATTATTCACTTTGAGGTTACTTTAGTACATGTATCCGAACGCTCCGCGCGGTGCGGTGCGGCGCTGTGATTGGCTGTCTGTCACTGTCATTAGCTGTGATTGGCTGGAAAAGTAAAAAGCACTAGTGCGCGATATCAAACTTTCCGCACGCTAAACCACTACAAGAAAATCACTTTTTTGAGCAACTGTATTAAAAAATAATATAATTGCTTAGCAAAAGAGATCCAATAAAAACAACAATACAAATATACAATACAAAGTTTAACTTAGCAACAAAATATGCCAAGGCTCTGGAAAACCCCATCGCCCAACATACCCTGAACTCTCCTGCTTCGCTCTTCTACGCGACTTACCAAAGCGTGGTGCAACGCTACAGGCCAAGGTACAGTGGTCCCGCCCACATTGCGTTGCAGTGAAAGCCGGATGCGTTTTGAATTTATTAGCTAGGCGCGACCTGCGGTTTCGCTTACATTCCTGGTAAGATTAGGCTGGAAAGTTGGCAACGCTGCATTTTTAAGGGAAATATGGTTTACGTACAGACATAATTAATTCTCCTTGTCCTTGGATACTGTAAATCAAAAGACAGCGCTAAGATAATTTTGCAAATAATAAAAAAAACACTAGTTATTATGTATGCTGAGTTGAATGTACCGAATTCTATACGGGGAAAATGGCAAAAAAAACAATTTTTATCGAACTCGCGGAGCTTAAGCAAAGCGAGTTCTTACAAACAACTCCAGACCGAACTGTCACCTGGCTACTGGGACGTCTCGGCATTTGGATGGCTTTTTGATTTCGATAGTTTGTCCGACGGTAACTTTAGTAACGTTTTTCTGATCTTTATAAAAAATCTTGGGGCTGTAGCAGAGATACATAAAATTTGTAAGTTCGTATATGAGCAGGATCGATCAAGTGGTTATGGAGCTAGAAGGAGAAAAAAAAATCCTCCTTAGGGTCTTGTTATATTGGTCAACTCGTTTGCAAGTAAATCGCGAGTTCTCAATTCGAGGCGGACTACTAGTTATACTTGTCTTGTGTAGGTATTCTCGTCAAATCCAACCACAGAAATTATGTCAAATCCGACTTCCAAGATTTGACCCAAACAGGGCAAATTAAATAACAAAAAGTTTACATTAAATGAGGTTCTAAAAGAAGTAACCTAATAAGACCTAAGGTAGAAGTAGTCAGGGGTCCTACAGCGAACTTAGAAAATCGATATCCGTGAATAAATAGGTAGCTAATATTCTGGGGGATGTAGCTATCTAGCAGTAGTTTTGTAAACCTACGTCCCTTCGGTCACGTTTTCATAATACACTAACCAAATATTTCCATTTAATATAAACTAGTAGTCCGCCTCGAACTGAGAACTCGCGAGAGAATTTACTTGCATACGAGTTGACCAATATAACAAGACCCTTCGGAGGATTTTTTCCCCTTCTAGCTCCATAACCACATGATCGATCCTGCTCATATACGAACTTACAAATTTTATGTATCTCTGCTACAGCCCCAAGAAATTTCATAAAGATCAGAAAAACGTTACTAAAGTTATCGTCGGACAAACTATCGAAATCAAAAAGCCATCCAAATGCCGAGACGTCCCAGTAGCCAGGTGACAGTTCAGTCTGGAGTTGTTTGTAAGAAAAGAACTCACTTCGCTTACAGTTCGACAAATTAAACTGCACCTCAAATTCGCACCGTTGCATTAATCGTGACTGACACCGCACACCGCACGTTTTACGATATGGTAAATATATTTATACCTAACGTAAGCAAGTTTTACTCACCTTGACACTTTGTCAAGGCTTTTATCGATACAGTGAAATAATATAAGCAATAGAGTAGAGATGGGATCATGAGAAAACGATTATACGGATTATAGGCTTCCGCAAAGCTAGAAGGTTGATTAGCATCCATTTATAGTAGATTGTTTGACAAGGGTCTAAAGTAAGCCATATTACCACGAGGTGGTTATTTTCCCGAACGAAGTGAGGGAAAATTGTTCGAGTGGTAATATGGCTTTTAGACCCAAGTCATACATACTATTTTTCACTTCGATTGCGAGAAAATAATGAAATAAAATAAAATAAAATAAAATAAAATAATGATTATTTACGCACAATAACTAATCTAAGGTGAACATTTGGTTTAACTTGACCGAATTTCGTGTCGTCTGCTCTGCACGGCGCCCGGCCCATCCCCGCGGGCCGGGCGCCGCCGCGCACCCAGCCCAGCCCAGCCCCGCGAGCCAGGCGAGCGAGGATGGGCTGCGCGCCGTGCAGACGACACGAAATTAGGCTTTAAGCACATAACAATAAGAACTATGAGAAGCGAAATTATGTATACATATTAGCCCGAGGGGTTAAATGTACTACTTTAGTGCGCCTACGTAAGCCTAATACGACAAACTTTTTGAGCATGAGAAGTGAAAAATATTTATTTGCTTTGTATGTGTGCACTTGGCTATTTATTATCTGTAATTTAACAATTAATAGGAGTCAGATAGTATGAAAATGTTTTTTTATTCAAAATAAGATTTGTTTTACGTAAATTAAACTTAAATATAAAATATGTTTGATATTCCTCTAGAAAATTAAACCTTTTCAACACCTTGGTGAAAAACTTGTGACCAGGGCTCGGAAACCGGTATTTGCTCCATACTGGATTTTTTTCGTTATTTTCGTTCTTTCGTCTATATTTCATATCTAATAGAAAAATCTTATAAAATGAAGTCATTACCGATATACGTACTATTGAGATCTACATAAAAACCATGAAATGATTAAATATTTTGGGTTATTTCGGAGTTTTTTTGCGAAAACCGGTTTCAAGCTCTGCTTGTGACCGATAGGGCGTAATCATTTGTTTACAATATAAAATTTACTTTGTTCACCCACACAATCTCTATACCGATGCGGTCAAAGTCATTTTAATAATTCATCGCAGACAAAAAGTAAGCAAAAATCTCATGCTCTCTTAACTTTCTAGTTACGCAATTGCTCGCTAGAGTCACAAGTGTCACAACCTACCTCCCGTAAACATCGCAGACTTAGGTAATTAAAGTTACTTAAGGGAAGACATCACATTGATTCTATTTATAATCATAATGATCAGAAATCGTGAGCAACATCAGGGCATGCTCCATGTTTACGATGTAAGGCTTCGATCACCTTGACACGCCGACTCTACCTACGCCGTCAATGTCATCCAATCAATGGTCTGTCAACAAATCAACGCATACGCTGTTGGCAAAAAACGGGTAGACATAATAAAAATGTAGACATAATAAAAATATAAAATATATTACCAGAAGATAACTACAGTCAATATTTATCTATATTTGTGACAATATATATCAAAAGGTACCATTTAGTGGCCGGTGGCTGCGCTTACCCTTTTATTGCTTGAATACAATAAGTACCTACTGCTTCCTGTCGCTTTCCGCCCAATGATCTTTCATCTAGTCTATCGCATTTCATGGTTGACTCCATAAAAACAGTTGCTCAATCACAAGACATTCACTTCGCAAAGTATGGCTGAGGGTTGAAATAACCCGTTTTCATTATCAAATAAAAATACAATTTATTAAATGGATACTCAACGGCGAAGTTCTAAGGTAAGAATAAGAATTAATGGGTATCTACCGAAAATCAGTTGCAGTTAAGAACCGCCGAAAAGAACGTCCGTATATACAAATACATACAGATACAGTTCAACTAAAAGAAACAAATATAGTTCGACTGTTCGACGGTTTATTTCAAACTTCATCATCTCAGCCATAAGACGTCCACTGCTGAACATAGGCCTCCCCTTTAAAGGGGGGGATTGCCATACGCGCCAGCCACGCTTGGCAGGCGGGTTGGCGCGCGCAGTTTTTTTGTTTATTGTTTGTAATATTTCGAACTTCTGTAACCACAAATACCACAATTTATACCTATACTAAAATATCCATACTTAAATATACATGCATGACATGTTTGTTTGATATTACTGATTTAGATTACGATAAGTAATGTTACATTAATATTACAGGTCATAAAACGTTTAAGATTAAAAATTGAAGGACATATTTTCGACTAGCCGAGTAAGGCGCGTTTAAACTTGAGTCGCTATCAAAACATGATTTATATTAACACACAATGAGGATTACAGATAAGGTGCTTAGCACTGATTAGTGTACATTATTCTATAATTTGTCCATGGCTTAAGTCAACACGGCTCGCTACTCGTGTCACGTGAAACCTAAAGCCAACCGAGTTGTCGAATCAATTTCGTAATAATAATAATTTTAAACATTAAAGAACCGACTTCACTTAGGATCCGCTATTCCAAGAGGAAGTGGCCGAGTTGCTGTAAAAAATAGTGAAATCACTATAGGTGTGCCTATAATAGTTGAAGAGTTCCCTCGATTTCTAAAGGATCCCATCATCAGACCCCGACTTGGTGACAATGGGACCATCTAGGGAATATACCTGTTCGATTAAAAAAACTGAAAATCGGTTCACGATTCACGGAGATATCAAGTAACATACATACAAAAAAAATGATGATAAAAAAAAAAAACAATTCAGTCGAATTGAGAACCTCCTCCTTTTTTGAAGCCGGTAAATAATTGAGATCATCACCTCAGCAACATCATAATTAATCATCGTCTAGAAGACCTGAATGCATATAAGAAAGACTCGTCCTAAGCCCTCCTACTCATCAGGTCAGCTAGCGCCTCGTGTGACGCTTTCACATTATCGGACCCGAATACATTGATTATTTTGACAAACACGGGACTTAATCGCGTACACTCACTTTTAATTTTCCTGACGTTTCGAGCGTGTCATAATGCTCGTGGTCGCAGGCAGACTGGCCAAGACCAAGTGCGGGTAGTTCGGAAAACCCGCGCGGCGGGATGAGTGAAAATCATGTGAGTTTAAATCCGATACAATGAGTAACAGGAGATGATATCCGAAAGTTGTAGTGAAAAACACTACAAGTCTATACTAATCAGTCACAGCTGTCAAAATGCCAAACATGGCGCACAAAAGTTCTAGATGTCACATCTACTAGAATACATACCTAATAAAATCATCGGATCGGATAATGGGAAAGCATATGACTGTGCCTTCAAGATGAAGTTTGGTTTTAGGAGTCACACCCGAGCCTTCCATAATCTGGGAAGAGTGGGAACGAATATCGCTGGGTATACCGAGGAGAGAATGATGATGATGTAAAGTGATTTCTTGTCCAAAAACTTGAATAAATATTTAAAAAAATAAACCTCCAGTAGAGGTGCAGACCTTCAAGAGTACAGCATTACGCAATAATCTTAACACCAGTCAAAACATGGGAGTGGCAATAACTGGTCGACTGGCCAAGCTCGACTGTGGCACAATTTTCACGGTTCCGGAGCTGTTTTATACTGAAGTATAAGTATACTGAAGTATAATTTACATCTACTGGCTGGAGTCATAGCGTTAATCATTCCTTTACAATAATGATCATTCTACACGTTTTTTATGGCGCCTCCAATTTGCAGTTTGCCAACGAGCTATAAGACGCTAATCCCTTACAGAAGAATAAGCTTAGAGACTATAAACTGAAGTGGCTACTACCGGTCGAAGTGATCAATATGAACTCAACGCTCTTGTGGCCTTGAAATTTAAAACTAAATATTAATAAAACCTTATGTAAACAAATTAAAACTAACTAACTAACTTAAAAATACTAAAAACTAAAAATCTGTTTCTAAAACCGCCCCCTGTGGCATAGTGCCGAGGTCGCTGGCAGCTGGCAGCAGCTGAATCGCAATGCTAATGCGTTGAGCGAGGAAGCTGCCAGCTCGTTTGTCCCCGAACTGTATATTCGTCAAAATACCTAATCTAGGCTTAGATTGTTAAAAAACAGAGGGAGCTTGAATTCCCGACGGGAAAAGGGCTGGTGCTTGTCTAGCTTCTAAATGGATAAACCAATTTGAATCTGCCCATTGCAGCATTTGCAGCCCATACAGCGTCCGTCTTCGGACATAGGTCTCCTCTTTATTCTTCCACATCTGTGCATTGCCATCTGCACCCAATTCTTGCCATGCTTTTCTATGTCATGAGTGGTTTGGGACGACGACGACAAACGACAACGAGTTTTCAAACACCGTACGTTTCGCCCATCTCCACTTTGTGTAACAAATCTCTTCCACCGTCTTTAAGTTTAAACCAGTTTAAATGTAATTTCTAATTCAAAGTGGTTCTAAGATTCATTCATTCATAAGGTTGGGGTTTTTAATTAATCCTCTTTGAATCTTTATTCAAAGTGCATTCGGAAGTGCAAGGATTTCGTCAATACTAGAAGTTACTCTTATGATACTAGGTACTGCTTGTATAAAGCGATGTAGTATTATATTTTACGTTACTAGATTTTACATAGATTTTATGTATCGTTTGTAGTAGTTTGTACGGTACCTTGACATACTGTGACTCACCTGACGAGGATAATCGTTTAAGATTTTTTGCCTCTATTGTCCAGTAACGAATGTAACGATACAATCATCGATCTCTAAATAACATCATCGCAGCTTAGGCCTAATGTTATGTTTGTTTACATGTTTAAATATAATTTAAGCCCTTGTTAAAGTATATCCGAAGGGCAATGGCAACACCGCTATATTTTTTCTAAATATACTCGTAAAGCATTTAAGTAATTAAAGTAGGTACTTCTGTAAAGGCTAGTAGGTATAGGTAAGTACTTACTTCAGGTTATTAAAATGTATAAGTATTTATTTTCTTTATTTATTTTTCTTCTTAGGTTAGGAATTTATAATATTTTTACAAAAGTAAAATATAAAGATACATCTAAAATATACAAAAACAATAAAACATTATAAAAAACCTAACCTAGTATTTATATTATTTTGTATAAGTACGCTATTTTTCCCGGGGTTGAACCGATTTAAATACGATTTTTTAGGGTTCCGTATTCAACTAGGAACCCTTATAGTTTCGCCATTTTCGTTCGTCCGCGGTCTAGCTCAGTGACTGTTAGCACTAGAAAGCTGATATTTGATATGCGTAAGTATGTGCGTTGTTGTGAACGGACTATTCATGCAAAAAATAGACAAACCAAAGCCTAAATGATGTATTTATTAAAATGGCGTCACTGTCGTGAGTCAGCCTGCTACAGTTTACAAATAGAACCAACTACAAACGAATTTAGATAAGCTACAGACAGATTAGGACAGCGACTGAACACTAAGGTGGTCTGGAGGAGCAAACAGTTATAAATTGTGTAGGTACATTAGGGTATAATCCCTCTGTCAACAAGGAACGGTTTAGAAATACGAGTAGAAAGATCGTTCGGTTGTTCGTTCGTTGCTTCGTTATTTGCTCATATATACGGACGGGATTAGGCTGTCATGATAAACCAGGATAAACGCTAGGATGAAGAAGAAGAAAATTCGGACGGAGAATTAAAAATTCTTTGCAACCCGGTTATAAAGCAACAAAAAATCCACATCGTATAGCCAGTTACAAACTTGGTTACGTTACGTGGGCGAAAAGAACTATACAGCTTACAGATTGTGGAAAGCCGCCACATTTTGCATGTACAAAATTTTCATCCATTAATTACTATACACGTTATGGGCGGGGGTTAATAAAGTGTGACGAGTTGTGTCAGAGACTATATAATAGAGATATAGACGACCAAAGCCTAAGAACTTTTTGAAGCTCTCACATTTCTCTTACATATTCGGTATCTTTAGGGGGCTTTGACATAGATGGCGCAATCGACATGAGCTTCAAAAAGTTCTTAGGCTGTGGTCGTCTATATCTCTATAGTCTCTGGTTGTGTCAAGGGGTAAAGGAAGGCTCAATTTTTGTGACGTCACATACACAACATCACACAACATGGAAGATTATTGAGTTATATTTTATATTGCATACTTGAATTCCAAAATGTTTCGCTTTTCCTTTTCCTGTTACATTGGAAGTACGAAACCCTCCATTATGCGTAGTCCGACACGCACTTAGGCGGTTTTCTTCCGAATATTAGTCCTTGTGTTCTCTCTATTTGCTCATAAATTTTCTAACATACACAATATTAATCTTAATTTAAAGTAAATAAGGCATCATATCACTTATTCTTTAGTTAATTAAACCATTGTAAACTAGCATTTGCCCGCGACTTCGTCTGCATGGATTTAGTACCTAATCGCCCTTAAAGGAAAGGGGAAGGGGGATTCCTTATTCTTTATCCTTCCCCAGAGCTAAAACTATTTCCAGCGTTGTGCGGTTATTAATTCCCCATACAAACTTCCAGCCCCCTTTTCACCCCCTCTAGAATTGATTTTAGGGATGAAAACTGTCCTATGTCGTTTCTAAGGACTCAAATTATCTCCATACTAATTTTATTTAAATCGATTCAGGGGTTAAAAATTCTCCATATAAACTTTCAACCCCCTTTTCACCCCCTTTAGAGTTGATTTTCGGGATAAAAACTATCCTATGTCCTTCCCCGTGACTCAAACTATCTCTATACAAACTGACATCAAAATCCGTGAAGCCGTTTTCACGTGATGCGCGGTCAAATAAACAGACAAACAGTAAAAAATTCTAAAAACTGTTGGAACGTGTTCTGTTATAGATTTTAAGTATCCCCAGCTATTTTTTTTAAATATTTTCCATATACAGACTTTCGACCCTCTTCAACTTTATTATATGTAGGTATAGATATAGATGTATAGATAGATCAGTAGACACCTAATTAATCATTAAAGTACATGAATGTTAGTCATTTTATGAACAAATAAACATAATGTGTCATATACTTCCTTACAGAGGAAGTTAATATCAAACCTATGAAATTTCCTGAAACTGAGACATTTTCAGCGCTAATTTTAATAACGTCTTAATTTATCTAATTCTGCCTGCCATTATCATTCTTATTGAGTAATTAATAAGATTCAATGTAGAAATTGACTTTAGAAGTAATTAACTGAAGATATTATTGCCGGCGACTGTACATGTCCTTATATATCTACTCTAAATAAATGTACATAATTATGTTGGTTTTCCTTCACAAACAGGTAAATAAAATAAAAAATAATAAATAAATAAAAAATGATTATGAATATATACGGTTTTTCAATTTCAACATATTATTAGCCAAACGTGGAAATTTACAGGAAAACTGAACAAACTGTAGGTTTCATTAATTATTACGCTTAATTGTCTGGTACAGTCGCCATCAGAAATATCCGACCGGCCCTTGACATGGGGGCGTTGATTAGAAATTTGTGACCACCTTTCACAAATATCTAATCAACGCCCCCATGTCAAGGGGATAAAGAGCATGTTCAGATATTTTTGAGTGCCCTGGCCGTTTCGATATATTTGATGGCGACTTTACCATGAACCACCACATTCGTCTATTAAAGTCTGCCGCTCGAATATGCTTATGCAAGAGAGATATTAGAGAGGTTGTACATATATGTATATGTAGACAATTTTTCAATTACGATGTTCACCGTGCGCCCCTGGTGGACTGACAGTGCTGGAGCCATATTCGACATGGCATAATTGACATTAGCTGACGAGACCACTGCGAGATCACTTTTTTGTGACAGCCACAATCGCCATGGAATCACTCAAAAGTGATATCCACCTACGTCAAAATCAACACGTCTCGCTAGAGGATTGCCTCTATGGGCATGGGCGCCATCTTATTAGTTTTGACGTAGACGTCAGTATATTAGGGGAATCCCACGTAGCAAATAGTAAAGTAAGTAAAAGTAGGTAAAGAGAGCCAGCCCCCTTGAAGCATTTTATGAAAAGTCATTTGAAAGCGACATCTATATGTACAGTGCCACCAATAAGAGTAGAAATTAAAAAGTGGCTACATCGTAGTGTATTCGAGATTTGTATATAAGGGACGCGACATATGAAAATGAAAACACATAAAAATATGTTCGTCTCGTTTTAACTCACCTCTATATCCATAATCAAAAAGAGAGACGGGTATTTACGTAAAAACCCAATGCGGCCGAAAAATTCGCCATATTGTGCGCCCATGCCGTCATCGTCTGTCAGTTGAGTAGTAATTTTCATAGATATACTTACCATAGATAAACAAGATAATACACAGGCCTTGAAAAAACGAGCCGAGTGAGATGGCACACGGGGAGACCTTCATCTTCACCTCTTTCTATTAGGGTGACCACGTTAATTTCAAAAGTTAGGAATTCCTTGGGAAATCCTCGTTCAATTAATGCTAAGTATGTGTTATAATATTCAGTCCTAACAAATTGTTATTCGTAGGTACTCAACTCATTTTAAATCCTATAGTCATTATGATATTTTGTAGAAGTTCGGAAAGAGAAGTGTTGTTAGAATGCATGAGCTTTCATATCAGCCACGACACTTATCTTTCCGAACAACCATTCCTCTGCTACTTATCTATGTCTACGTAATGATTTTTCCCATTTTTGGGCTGAGGGTTTCGGTAAAGTCTTGGCAATTAGTCCACCTACGCATTCGCATCCGAAAATCACAACCAAAACAGAACTGACAAGGACGCAACTATCTCAACTTGCTGTAGAGTGAGCAGGCGGTTATTAGATACAGTCGCCATCAAATACTGCAATACTGTACTAACCACCTTATTGGCAAAATTCAGCGGCGGCGCGTCATAGGTACAGTCGTCATCAAATATATCGGACCGGCCAGGGTACTCAACATCTGAACATGCACTTTATCGCCTTGGAAGTAGAGGCGTTGTTCAAATACTTGTGACTACCTTGGCCGCTCCGATATATCTGATGGCGACTGCACATACAAGGACTTGCAATCCGGATATTTTGAATAGTAATTTGTATGGAATTATCCGGACAATTAATAATAATAATAAATGTTAGGACAATCTTACACAAATCAACCTAGTCCCACAGTAAGCTCAATAAGGCTTGTTTTATGGCTACTAGGTGACGATATAGATAGATATAGATAAATACTCAAATACATAGAAAACATCCATAACTCAGGAACAAAAATCTGTGATTAGCACACAAATAAATGCCCTGACCAGGATTCGAACCCGGGATCTCCTGCTTCATAGGCAGGGTCACTACCAACTAGGCTAGGAGGCCGTTAAACAATTGCAAGCCCTAGTAGGTACATACCCATTGGGAAAGCTGCAGTTAGTGTTGTTTGAATTTAGAAAACAGTGCGTTAGCTACTTCTGCTACTGACTGGATGTGTGGAGGCTCCTATTATCTATTATCGTTGGAAAAATAAAACATAAGGAAATAAAACACACCATAGGTAGGTATTCTAGAAATATTTAAGTCGATTATCAAAATAATGCTGACAGCACAGCAAAATACAACTGTGCATCAAAACCGAAGATAGATGGTCTATTATTCTCATAAAGAACAAAACTCAAACCTTAAACTTGTCTCATTAGTCATATGAAGCGGACACCCTATTTCAAGATTTAAGATTTTTAACGATATTTTTACTTACTACTAGACGGACTACTAGTTATAAAATAATTATTAAAGATTTTTCGTGCTAGTTTATTAACTTATTAAAACTAGTAGTCCGCCTCGAATTGAGAACTCGCGATTTACTTGCAAACGAGTTAACCAATATAAGAAGACCCTAAGGAGGATTTTTTTTCTCCTTCTAGCTCCATAACCACTTGATGGATCCTGCTCATATACGAACTTACAAATTTTATGTATCTCTGCTACAGCCCCAAGAAATTTCACAAAGATCAGAAAAACGTTACTAAAGTTATCGTCGGACAAACTATCGAAATCAAAAAGCCATCCAAATGCCGAGACGTCCCAGTAGCCAGTTGACAATTCGGTCTGGAGTTGTTTGTAAGAACTCTCTTCGCTTACGCTTCGCGAGTTCGATAATTTTAAACAAAAATAGAACCGACTTCACTTAGGATCCGCTATTCCAAGAGGAAGTGGCCGAGTTGCTTTAAAAAATAGTGAAATCACTATAGATGTGCCTATAATAGTTGAAGAGTTCCCTCGATTTCTCCAGAATCCCATCATCAGACCCCGACTTGGTGGCAATGGGACCATCTAGGGGTTATACCTAGGGTTGCCAACTGTGATTCAGAGATTCGCGGTACATTTACGATCACATTGCGGGACCAGGCTTAAAACTGCGGGACACCTACACGCGGCCTCACTCTCACTGCAATAATGCACCCCCCCCCCCCCTCCCCAAGAAGAAATATTCTTAAATTCACAAATCACAACCTTAAATAATAGCCGCCATACACAGCGACAGGGAGTGTCGAGCGAGCGAGTGAGCGTTGATGGCGCTAGCGCGCGTTACTCGCGGTATATTCAAGTAAAATTACACGCTTTAAAATGATTCTAACATGCAAATCAACGTTTTGGTGCTGAAGTACTGATATCTAGTCTAGTCTGAAAACGGGACAATCGGCGTCCCGCGTGGACCCCTTGCGGGACGCATGCTCTAGGGCCCCAGAAACGGGACGTCCCGCATATAGCGGGACGGTTGGCAACCCTAGTTATACCCGTTCGATTAAAAAAAATATTTGAAAATCGGTTCACGATTCACGGAGATATCGAGTAACATACATACAAAAAAGTAATAATAATAAAAATTGCCCCGTTGCCGGCGGCACCCTAGGTTAGGTTTTTTATAATGTTCTTATTGTTTTTGTATGTTTTAGATGTATTTTGTATTCTACTTTTATAAAAATATTGTATAAAACCTGACTTAAGAGAAATGACAAATAAAGAAAAATAAAAAAATTAAAATAATAAAAAAAATAATAAAAAGGCGTAGGGATGTGACGACCCCATCGCCCACTGGTTTTCACCAGCGCAATCAGTCAACGCAGGGCAGCTTGTGGCGAGCTGTTGGAGAGTAGCGACTCCACGTACCTGAGTGCCCCTGGGGTGCCCTGTCGGATGGTGGGACAGGTCCCCTGCCTCTGGCTTGCCTTAGCCGGCTGTCCAGAGTGGGGTCGTTAGAGCTGTATTCTCGAGGGTAGATGTGGAAACCTAAGTGGCGAGTTGGCTATATGTTTAAAGTCCAGTGACACCTCTCTACCCCCAGCTCCCGCACCGGTGTTGCCCTTGAGCCATCTTTGATGTCGCTTTTTATGGGGGCCCATCTTGCGGAGGGCGAGTCACCGTCTGCCGGAAATAAAATTAGATACCGTTTTATTAGGCAGGCGTCCGGTTCTTCATCCAATAGCCCATTAATCAGTCCATACTATTCACCCAATAGCCTAGTAGATTTTAGACTCCATTAACTCTCAATAGTCCTTACACCATGGCGGGTGCTGTCTCTGCGTGCGTCCAATGACATGGGCAGGGGCAGCATCCGCTTAGTGTACCCCTCTCTTTTCATTAAATTGTCGAAAGGGCCTCTGCGCGTTGGCTTCGGCTCCGCATATGCCTCCCAAAGGTCCGGAACACCATTGTTCCGTGGTCGGGAAAGACATACAAAAAAATAATAAAAAAAATTCAGTCGAATTGAGAACCTCCTCCTTTTTTGAAGTCGGTTAAAAATAAAAAAGTATGATCAGCATACGTAATTCTTGTAATCAAATATATTTAAAAACTTTTTTTGTTATTAATTTCACGCTAAATACTTTTTACCACAGAATTAATTTTTTTCCGAATGGCAACGTTTAGAGAGGGACAGAGGTCTCCCCGTTTTAGCATCTCTCTCGGCTCGTTTTCCTCCTTCACCTATGTCGAGCGAAAATTAACCTTAAAGTAATCACATTAGAGTATATTTGACTTATTGATATTTTTGGCTGATATTGCTCCAGTTAAAAGTTTCTTCATGATTATATGTCAATGCCTAAAATAATTATTTGACATTTGATATACTTCACTTAAATAAACATAAAGCCTGCCATACTGTAAATTTATCAAAAATCTTATCGGTCGGCTTCCACAACGATGTACAGCCAATCTCGGAGATCGTAAAAACATAAGTCTTAAAGACTTAAATCGAAAGAGATTAAAATTTGTTGTTTAATCACAAGGAAATAAATTGCGCTTACGAACTTTTAGGGTACTCAACTCAAGTGATATGCCGTTACCGAAATTTACGAAAACGAAGAGAATTTAAGGGGAAAGTTCTCGGTAACATTCTCCGCGGCGGTAATTATCGAGAAAATAGTTTAAATTTCCAAATATTCTTACTTTTTCAACATTATATCATTTTAATTCTTAATCAAAATATTGGTATGTATGCACGATAAGTCAACATTATTGTTTATTTATTGATATAAATATAATCGGATTTAAACCGGCCCCTGTGTTCATTTTGTGGTATATTTGTAACAAAAAACGAATATTTGGAAGAAGACAAACAAAACGTAAGACAAGAAAATAAATTATGCATTTAAAACCACACACAAAAATAAGTTATGGGGCTTCTAATAAGTATCAGATTTTGGGAAATTTAGGAAAATATTTAAAAGATCGTATCTCCAGAACGACCAAGGACGGAAAGGAAGGATATGACACCACCCACACCCCAAACAAATTTGTTGGGTCATGTCATGTGCCAAACACCCTGTATTTTCCCCTCTTCTGCCTGATATTGTGAACGCCAATCAGGCGACACTAAGATTTAAGTGCATTATGTCTTTGTAAAAATCCGCTTGTGTCGCAATTGACATCGTTCTAAACTATTCTAAAGATAAGCCCCGCCCCCATGTATCTTCCATTTCATTCTCGTCATTTTAGAAAAAATACTGCAAGAAGTTGTTTTTTTTTTCGTACCTGAAGTAAGAACGTAACGCTAACTGATAACCACCGACCCGATCACATCGACATAATTGCAAATTATTAACATTATTGCTTAATAATACGAGCTATAAAATGCTTTATCTACACCCATATCATAAACCCTCCATGATGCGTTAAAAACCGCACGTTATAACCACCATAAAAATAGATTGTTTCGTTAGTAGTTAAAACAAATGTCTTATCTGTAACGATGTTATTATTTTCAAATAATAATCAAAAATTCGATTTCATTATGAAAATCCGGGTGGGCCCCGCCCGCCGGCACGCGCCCGCCCGACCGCCGGCACAATCGAGTTGGCCATAGCGATGGCGGTGCAATCCGTGCAATTGCAGTCATCCAATCATCATTTCGGGTTTATAATATGTGTGTAGATAAAGCAGTGTATGCAACTGTACGTAATTAGGCCTTAAAACACTCGTGTGATCTTATTATGAAACTCACTTCGTTCGTTTCATAAAACCACACTCGTGTTTTAAGGACCCCTATTACGTAACAGTTACATAAACTACTATTAGCGCCTTTAGCACCTCAAGTTAAGCCAGTTTTAATCGTGGTCAAATTTACTTGAGGAAAATGTTACCGAGAATTCTCCCTTTATGGTGAGAATTTCCGTAAGCTAGTAATTTCTCGACGTCACATGAATTGTGTCTTATGGCTTGAAAATTAATATCACATAATTTGTTTACCTGTATATATATTATCAGTTTGTATTATGTAGCAATAGCATAGCAATAAACAATATAACTACGCTCCACTTATAGAACTTGTACAAAATTATGAATATGTACTGAAAATTTATGAATTTTTACAAGAAATTCATATGTTGTCCGTTTTCTGTTTAAGATACTTAACGTAAGCTACATTTTACAATTCTTTCTTTATTATTTATACAGAAGTTTTTTTGTATGAAAATTGTATAACTTATATAGTCTTTTTTTTACGAAGATAACACCACACAACCCGTAGCAGCTTTAACCAGAGGGTACTAACATATTGCATGGGACCAGACCCAGAAAACCCCTCCATTTAATTAATCTTTTCGATAGGATAAACCTATTAAACCTATTAAATGGTTACATAATGATATGGTTACCCTATCACTAGGGTTAGCCTATTGTTACGGAAACCATTTTAAATAAGGTTAACCATATTCAATGTGATTTCTCTATCGAATGTCTTAACGATATAGTTTACAATAGTTTGATCGCATTCTAAAAACACTTGATTTGAAAACTCTATGGGTACTATCCGTTTCTTTACCCGACCAAATATTTGCTGGGAACTCTGGGTTTTAACTCCCTGGAAGTGAGGCGTAATTACGCCCTTATGACCGGGGCGTGCAGAATATTACGTGGGGATTCGGATTGCCCTCAACTGGTTACGCAGTTGGTACGTCTTTTCGTCCCTCCCCTGTCTCTGTCAAGGATTAATCTTAGGCCTCGTGATCGGGACTTACTTGCTCCTCCCTACGCGCGCACTGCAGCGCACAGGCAATCACCATTGGTTCGTGCTTTGCACTACATCAATGCACTTCTCAGGTCGACTCCTGACTGCGATGTTTTTGTAACTAGGTGGAGTCTAATTTGCTATAAATGCAAAAGTCTTTGTGAGGCGATGGATGACCGCCCATCATCAGTTAGTTATTAAGTTTTGTCTTGTTCTTCTGTATTTTACTAATCTATAAGTTAAAACTAATATTGCCATTAACATGCTGTTCCAGATTGTACACTGTACCTTGTTTGTATGTATACTCTCTGTGCTAAATTTCGCAGTGCCTTAGTAATTACTGTAATGCTGTGTAAATTTTTGAAACAATAAAATAAAAAAATAAAATAAAAATAAAATAGGGTAAACTTATTGGGGGTTTTCGATTTCGGTAAGCGCTTACCTTTGGGTTAAACCAATGATGTGCTTATCGAATTGATAGGATTTGTAGTAATTTTAAACAAAAAAGAACCGACTTCACTTAGGACCCGCTATTCCAAGAAGAAGTGGCCGAGTTGCTGTAAAAAATAGTAAAATCACTATAGGTGTGCCTATAATAGTTGAAGAGTTCCCTCTATTTCTCCAGAATCCCATCATCAGACCCCGACTTGGTGACAATGGGACCATCTAGGGGTTATACCCGTTCGATTAAAAAAAATATTTGAAAATCGGTTCACGATTCACCGAGATATCGAGTAACATACATACAAAAAAATGATTAAAAACAGTCGAATTGAGAACCTCCTCCTTTTTTGAAGTCGGTTAAAAATAGTGAAATCACTATAGGTGTGTCTATAAGAGTTCCCTCGATTTTTCCAGGATCCTAAAAGATAAAAAGATAAAAGATATTTATTCTTCAATTTAGGCACATTACAATGCACTTATGAACGTCAGAGAGAAAAGAAACTACCACCGGTTCTAACCCTACACCTCTGACCCGAGAAGTATTGCTTATTACCGGCAAGAAACTCGGCGGGACTTATTTTTTCAAAACAGTACTACAAATACATTAAAGATACTATATATAATAATGCGTAGTTCTTCATCAGACCCCGACATGGTGACAATGGGACCATCTAGGGGTTATACCTGTTCAATAAAAAAAAAATTGAAAATCAGTTTACGATTCACGGAGATATCGAGTAACATACATACAAAAAAATAATAAAAAAATAATGATAAAAAAAAATCAGTCGAATCGAGAACTTCCTCCTTTTTTGAAGTCGGTTAATAATAACCGTATACCCCTTCATTGGTAATCGGTACCGGTCCTTGCATGGGACCCCTGTATAAATGTGAAGTGAAAATTTGGAATGGTAAGCTCAAACATAAATTAAATAAACATTAAAACTTTATTATGGACAAATAGTCCATACATCTTGTTAGTTATAGTAATTTGCCTATAATTTAATGTTATCTAATATGTGTATGTACCCAAGCTAATAGGACTACTCTAACACGTATTAAATTACGCTCCTTATATCCTATCTTTAACAACGTGTATTGACGTCGACCGGGCTAGTATAGGGCTATCTCAACGCCGAAGATACGGATGAGACTGCCGCAAAGCCGAAACAGGATCCCACTTCTTTTTCTCATAATGGCAGCAAAGCCATCAGTTCGTGCCTCGGCAAACATGCCGGACGCGCTGCAATATCGTGGCAGCCCCACCCAGAACCAGAAAAGCAAAAAATTACGATTTAAAATCTTAACATCTTATGCGTCCATCGAAATAAATAAATAAATATGTTAGCCTATATATGTCCCACTGCTGCACACAGGCCTCGTTTCATACACAAGAGGGATCGAGATATAGTCCCCATGCTGTGCTGGTCCAAAGCAGATTGGCGACTTCACATACAACTTTGGATTTCTCCGCGTATATGTATGCAGGTTTCCTCACGAAGTTTTCCTTCACCAAATAGTAAAGTATATTTCGTATATAAGTTCCGAAAAACTCATTGGTACGAGCGGGGGTTACCCGAGACCTTCGAATTGAAAGTCAGACGTCTAACCGCCAGGCTACCAACGCTTTTCAACTAGACTCCATACATAAAGCCACAATTTAAGTATGTTTACATGATCTCCGAGATGGGTTCTACAACGCTACGGAACGCTATGGAAGCTAACCGGTAAGTTTTTTGATAAATGTACAGTAGGGTGGGCTCCAGTTCCAGTACTAACATGGTGTTATCTATATTCGTATAAAAAAACCCGCCTTTTAGTCTCTGCCATGGGATTCCCAATGTCCTGTCAACATATCTAAAATGGTGGCTAATAGCCATAGACAAACACTCTAGCGAGACCTACTATAAATTTGACAGTTAGGCGTGTCCATCTGAGGACAGATGGATATCACTCTATCACCTAGCGATTCTACTGTGACGTCCACGTCTCGTTTTTTGTCTTGTCGAATCGCGCCCCTGATAGGTTGTAAATAATATGGAACAGCGACCCTTATCTTATCTTATCTTATTGTAATCGGTGGCCCATACGGATACACTTCGACCCAGAGGGATCTTTTGTGTAGTTGCCTCTAGTACACCTACTCGAGAGCTTTCTCAACCATCTCCATGTGTTGGATGATGGAGCTCAAGGGCAGTGCTTTGAATTCCTCTGGATCTGGATAGCCAGTACCAAAGTCCTTCATTCTCTGTCTGGCTAGAGCGTGACATTCACACATTAAGTGTTCCATTGTCTCTTCCTCTTCACCACACATCCTACAATCAGTATTAACAGCGACCCTGCTTAATGTTCTGTTCCTGCCTGTGAGTAAGGTTGCTACTGTCGCCAGATAACTTAAATACGATACGAGGCAGTGTGTTGACGACAGGAGACCCTCTTGTTCTTTTAGCCGTCAGCACAATAGTGTCATGTCTTTGACATGAAATTGATATTAAATTGCTTAAAAGATCCAATTCTTTTGAATATCACATTAAAATCAAAACAATGACAAATTCTTTGAATAGGCTATAGATAATGCAGCGTGTAGTCTCAATCCCGGCCGGCGTCCTAAACACATACATAAATCCTAAGCGTTCTCAAATATATTGTGTTCCTCCGTAATGGGGAAGCTTGGAGCCCCTACCAACAGACCCTGGGCTGGGTGATACGTCTAAATTATAATTATTATGTTACTTGCTTGCTTCGCGTAGTAATTGTGAAATTACAAAATATTTCTCTTTTTAGTCCCGTCAGTACTTTTAATTGATTCCTCATTTTATTTCCTTGGGGAGTTTATTCCGGTATAAATTACTACAATGTACATATACGTAGATGCACAATGTAGTATTTTATCCTACGATATTGCAAATGAGAGTAAAAAAAACAATATCAGAATGTTTGTAAAGTCTGCCGATATTTTTGACTAGACTGTCCAAGGTAACTTTGCAGGCCTAGGCCTGATAAGTTGTATGAAATCCCAGTAGAGTACAGTTCCCTCTAGTTCCTGCGCCTGAAACAGGATAGTTCCCGTCGAAGCTATTAAAAGGAACGTTAATTTATTTCATTGTATGTTTATGAAAACTCATTTACTTAATTTAAGAGTATTTGGATGACAGTGGTAGGGGCGGGCGCCGACGCCCCTTGGCGCCGTGGCGTCGCGCCGCCGCCCCACGCGCTATACCAATTATATACCGGGATTAAACACTATTAGCGCGGGACTCCACTTATTGCCGTATTACTTACTACGCGTTACTTATCATTGTCACTTTGTACGACTTTATGCTATTGGTAAACTTGCATATTTCGGTGAGCCTACTTTTCCCGTTCTCCCTGAGTGATCACTGTCGCCAACTCCTCTGCGACCTTGCCGTAAAACTGTAGGCCCGCAGTATTTTCTACACGCAGTGACCCGTTTCCATTAGCAGCAGAAGTAGCTAAGCTGGTAGGGTGTTCAAAATTAAACCTATCACAACACACGCTCTTATTCTCTTAACCCATTGAGTTATAATATAATAGAGGCGCAGACACAAACAAGATTTTCCGAAAATATAGCACAAAAAAATGTGTAGCCGGCCAGTGCGAATTATTTAACATCGTTAAGGTTGTATTACAAATTAGAAGAAAGATATGATAAAATGTCACCTGTCATTCATCTGGCGTTCAAAAATCACATGGCACATAAGAGCAATGGAGTCGCTCTTGGATCAATTACTTTATTATGTATACTTAATTTGTTTATTATGTATTGAAGGAAACCACGCTTAAATAACACCGAAGAATAAACCGTAGTACGAATTGAGCCATTTATTTACAAAGTGACATACATCTATAAAATTCTATAAAAAAATATATTCAAACAGATGTCACTAGGTACGTAGCAAAAGGAGTTTGTAACATCCTCCCACTTTTGGGATGAAGTCCCAAAACTTTTCTTCCTTATGCTACGATGTCCTCGGGCTGCACTTCGAGCGGGTACAGACGCTGAAACGCTCGCGTGTATTCGCCGTCGGCTGTGCGCACTTTAGCCACTCTTGCGCTGCCATCTTTACCAGTGAAAGTTTCTATAATTCTCCCTAAAGGCCACTTAATACGCTTCGCGTCAGTCTCTACTAGAACTACATCACCTACCCTTAAACTAGAGTCCCTCTCCTTGCCCTTCTGAATGAGCATTCCCAAGTACTCGTTTCTGAACCGTTCCCGTAAGTCTTCCCTCACCTTATGCAGATACCTTAGTCGCCTGTTCAGGGAATCGTGGTCGAGCTGGTCCAGGTCCGGAGTTTCGCTTGACGGAAGCCCTTGCGTGAAGCAAGCAGGAGTGATGGGCTTCAACTTATCGGAATTGTCTGCGATATACGTTAAAGGACGCTGATTTATCTGAGCTTCACAATCATGAACCAAGGTCAGGAGTTCTTCATAGGTCACGGTCTTCTGGCCCAAGTTTCGCCTTAGGAGTTCCTTCAGGGAACGTATCAAGCGCTCCCACCAACCTCCCCACCATGGTGCTGCAGGAGGGCTGAATTTCCACTTAATGCTTCGCACACTGGAATAAGCCGCAATTTCTTGCCAATTTATACTCTTCAGAAGGTTATCAGCTCCGTGGAAATTTGTACCATTATCCGTGTAAATTGTGTCGACTCTTCCACGTCTTGCGATAAACCTTCGTAAGGCCATGAGAAAGGCTTCTGTTGTCAGTGATTTAGTCAACTCTAGATGCACCGCGCGGTAAACTGCACACGTAAATAAAATTATCCACACCTTCCCTCCCGACCGCAGAAAAAGAGGACCGGCCAGGTCTATGCCTGTTACTTCAAAAGCAGCAGCCGGTTTTATTCTGTCACGAGGTAAAGGCGGTAACGGTGTGTCTGCGTGCTTTACTGATAGCCGCTTGCAGGGCGTGCATTTTGAAACAGTTGCACTGACAAGTCTTCTAACTCCTGTGATCCAGTATCGCTCTCTGAGTGCTGCCATTAGTATACCAGGACCGGCATGGTACATCAGACGATGCTTGGAAGCGACTAATCTCTGGACTAGAAAATGCTTGCCCGGTAAGTAGATCGGACAGACGAAGTCGGCAGGTTCGTCGCTTAGAAGTAGTTTAGTGCGAATCCTCAATAAGCCTTCTTCATCCTTGAACATTTTTAGATCCTTCATCTTCCTTTGGTCAACATCTGCTATCATTTCTACCTGAACCATCTTCAATAGTATTTTTTCAGCACTCTGGAACTCTTCACAAGTCAGTTCACCTCTTCGTTTATTATTAACATTCTTACAGTTGTACGAAAATCTCATTATCCATCCAACCATTCTCACTATCATAGTGTATTTAGAGAAGTAAGATAGTGTAGATAGAAACGTACTATTATCTGTAGTATTGTTAACGAGTACTACTTTTTTTTGTTTCGTTGTTGACTTCTCGTTCGTCCACATTCACCTGGGATTTAGGCCATTCACTCTCTTTTGCTTTCAGCCACGTAGGCCCCTCCCACCATTTACTCTTCAGCAATTGTTTGGCGTTGCAGCCTCTAGATGGTAAGTCGGCCGGGTTCATCGAGCCTGGTAAGTGGTGCCAATCATCCACGTTTGTGTGTTGCCTTATTTCTTTCACCCTGTTTTTGACAAAAATGTTCCAGTCTCCCTCAGTAGTTATCCACGTATACGCTACACTTGCATCGGTCCAGAAAAAAACTCGACAGTTTGACAGATCCATCGCTTCTTGGACCTGAATATATAACCGTGTCGCTATTAAAGCTGCCATGAGTTCCAAGCGAGGTATGCTGACTTCCCGGACTGGTGCGACGCGTGATCTTGCTTGAACTAGTTGCACTGTGACTTCGCCTTTATAATCACTTCGTAAGAAGATTGCCGTTGCGAATGATACTTTACTTGCATCACTGAAGACATGGAGACTATTATCACATTCGGTTATTGCCTTACAAGTAAGTCGCCGTGGAATCCGACACTCATCAAGTAAGTGAATATGTTTAAACCATTCCAAGTATTCTTTATGTAAGTCATTTGGCAGCTCACTGTCCCAACTCAGACGCAAATTCCAAGTTTTTTGTATTATTAGCTTGGGTATAAGTGTTACTGGACATGCTAAGCCGACCGGATCAAAAACTTTCTGAGTTATTGAAAGTAAACTTCTTTTTGTGACGTTTTCCTTCAAGGCAATGTCATGAGCGAAGCTGACGTTACAATGTAGTTGGTCCATATTGACGTCCCAAATAAGGCCTAGTACAGACAATTTATCTTCATGTGAAGTAGTCTCTTTACATATCGCCATCGGAGTAGTCACCCAACCTCTCAAGTCAAATTTCGCGTCCATCATGACTTTCTTCGCCTCTTCAATGAAGATCTGCGCCTCTGTTTCTGATTCCAGACTCGTGACACAGTTGTCAACATAAAATGAGTCTCTTAGTCGTTTGGCTGTGTCTTTAAACTCTTCAGTGTACTTCTCCAAGTGGTAATTTATAGTTGCACCTAAAAGATATGGACTACAGGTTACGCCAAACACGACACGACAATGGCGGTAGGTTATCAACTCTTTCTTTTCATTATCCTTCCACCACAGGAATGACAGATACTGTCTTTCATCTTTGTTCAATGATATCTGTAGAAAAGCTTTCTTAATGTCGGACGTTATCCCAATCGCATGTTTTCTAAATTTCATGAGTAGTTTCGGAATCAGTTCAAGACAATTTATACCCTTTTCGAGGAATGAGTTAAGAGAATTTCCGTTATAGTCACGAGCTGACGCGTTAAAAACTGGGCGGACTCTCGTCGTCAGGCTGGAGTTTTTGATGACAGCGTGGTGACTTAGATAGTGTTTAGGCCTCGATGTGTCATCAACCTCTTCAATTATGCCCTCCTTCAACCAATCTTCAAAGACTTGACCATAGTTATCAAACTCGTTTAACTTCAAAAGTCTTTGCGTTGTTGACATCAACCTTTTTTCAGCTAAATGTTTGTTGTCAAGGAGCTCTCCATGATGTGGTTTCCACGGTAAGTTTACTTCATATCGTCCTTCGTCATTTATCTTGATGGAATCTCGAAACTGGTCCATTATGACAGAGTCTGTCTTCGTCTTACTTGCAACTTCCGCCGGGTCTCGTATTCCGAGAGTTTCTAAGTCCCAAAGCTCAGATAACTGCAAATTTACCGATACTACGTTTGTCAAGACACTGCATGCGTTAATTATGGGTCCTTGAAGCGTCCAACCAAATTTAGTTTTTATAGCCACGAGGTTATTGTTCAGTTCCAGGAAACTTCCCGTGAGCAAGGCGCCTGCTTGGTCCGCGCCGATCAGCAACCCGATGTCAGGTGCGGCCGAATCACCGACGTCGCTCAGCGTGATGTTAAGTTTCTGCAACTCTTTAAACATCTCATGATCTACATTCAAGCGAGGAACATACCCGCTGAGTTTGGACTTATCACGCGCTGTCATGGTGTACTTAAATTTCTTGTCCAAGCTAGCTAAACTGAACTCGTATGTATGAAAGAGTTCCTTTTCAGTTTCGATGCCGCCGAATAGACAATTAGATGCAAATCCTGTACCGACAGGCTTAAGTTCCAAACTTTCTATTATATCGCGACGCAAATACGTCTTTTGAGCACCCGAATCAATAAAGCATCGTACCTGTATACATTTCTTATCGCTTATAATATTCGCCATAAACGTTTGCAACAGTGTGGTGCAAGCCTTATTTTGAGTTACGTTATTATTTAAATTTGACGTTCCGCGTTTCGACGTTTCTTCATTTTCATTTTGAGTTGACGTTTTAATGTCAGGGCACATCAATATAGAATGACGTTTGGAACAGAAAAGGCATTTAGAGAAATTCTTGCATCTTTTCGAGTTATGACTGGTTTTTAAACAAATAATGCATGCTCCTTTTTTAGTAAGTGCATCCTTCCTAGCTTCATACGACATCTTGTTAGCTTTGTAACACTCCAAACTGCTATGCGATGCCTTGTCACACCAAACGCAACAAATCTTCTTACCTGCGTTTTCCGTTGACACCAAGCATGCTGCCGTGGGCTCTGTAGAAACGCTAGGCAAACTGTCACCCGATGCTATCCCGCTGCGCGCGAGCTGGATCCGCTCCTCCGACTCGACTTCGCGTTTCAGGAACTGCATAAGCCGGTTCAGGTGATCGTCGCTCTTGTCCTCGAGTACGTGGGATCTCTGCCATGCTCGTAACACAGATTCGGGCAAGGCGGACTCAACTAAAGGGAAAAGTAAAGCAGCGTATTTATCTATAGTGACACCTAAGCTTTGTAGTGCTTGCAATTGCGTATTTAATTTATCGTATAAGTGGCCTAATTTAAAGGAAGTTTTACCTTTTGCTTGCGCTAAAACAAGGTTAAGCAGCTCACGTACGTAAATGTCGATCAACATCTCGTCGCGTGCAAACCTGGACTTCAATTGTTCCAAAGCCTTCTTATAGTTAGCTCCCGACGGCGGAAAGCTCTCGACGATCTCTCGCGCTGGAGTATCTGGAACAGTGCACTGGTAAAGGTACTGAAACTTATCTCCGTCGTCAATCGTATCGTCGCTATCGATTTTCTGAAATTGACACCAAAAACCAATCCAGTTTTTCGTATTGCCGTCAAACTTCCGTAACTCAAATTTAGGTAGCCGGAATCGTCTTGAATGGCATTCTGAGCTGCATGTCGACTTTTCACTACATCGATGGGATTTCTCTGTATTAGACACATCGCTACCACTGGATTTGCGAGACCTTTTTATGCGTTCGTTCTTCCGGGAAACGTTGTCATACGTAACTTTTATACGCTCCCAGTCGCTTTGATACTTATCACTAGTCAAGCAATCTTCATAAATTTCTTCTTCAGTTATCTCGTCCGTGCTTAGCCATTGTTCCTTTATACGTTGGTCGACGTTGAACAAGGATTCGGCCCTTAACTGAAGTTTGCCGAAGGCAGCTGCGACTGCATCGGCATCTGACTCCAAAACGGCTTCAAATTCATTTTTAGCTACAGTAAATAATCTCCGATCGATACCGCGTTCTTTGCGTAGCTTTTCCATATTATTACACGGTCGCCAGATGAAGGAAACCACGCTTAAATAACACCGAAGAATAAACCGTAGTACGAATTGAGCCATTTATTTACAAAGTGACATACATCTATAAAATTCTATAAAAAAATATATTCAAACAGATGTCACTAGGTACGTAGCAAAAGGAGTTTGTAACAATGTATACTTAATTGTGACCCCCTAACCTTTTTAATTCTTTTTGGGGTTCTGTAGACAACTAGGGACATAGTTCCAACAGGTTGAGTTTTAAACCGTTTTTGGTGTATTGTGTATTGTGACGGGCCGGCAAATACGGAACCCAACATTGAGGAGGGCCCGACATGCTCTCGGACGGATTTTCTACCTAAGTTTGTGAGGCGAATGTTAAAAGTTGTAGGCAAACGTCAGGTACCCAGATCGGTTGCCTGATTCGACTCCAGAATGGAATGAAAACTGCACACGGTCGGTTATGTTTACTTGTTTGCGTTCTGACCTAACGTATTCCTGACGGTGTAAACCGTACGGGCACAATGGGTGGCGGGTGAGGGTTATTGAGTTTTTCGGCCGCCGAGCGAGCAGAAAGGGAAGCAGGCATGCGGCCCATGCGGGGGCGAAGTACATGCTCAAGACAAATTTAGAATCAAAAGAAACACAATAGCTCGGTAAACATAGTATTTCATGCTTTCTTTTTAAATCTTTAATTCAAAAATTGACAGATCACACTTTGAAATAATGAAAAAATAATAAACGAAAATATTTACATAATTGCTTTCTTGGGATTAGATATGAGGATATTACGGTATCATTTGAGGTATATTTTACAAAAACCGGCTAAAGTTCGTGTCGGACCACGCATAATAGAGAGTTATTTAAAAAAAATCACAAGTTATATCACAAGGTCGTATCTGCCTATGTACGTAGTTTTTTGGAGATCACTCAAAAACTCCTTAACCGATAATGTTAAAATATTTTTTTTTGCAATTTCACTAGTGGCGCCTTGTGTTAAAATACACCTTGTGTTAAAATGTTATAAGGATACGTCTCAAAATGTCTGTGGCATACTTACGGAAGGACGGACGGACGGACAGACGGACATGACGAAACTATAAGGGTTCCGTTTTTGCCAATTTAGCCACGGAACCATAAAAAATGATTCAACATTATAAAATATAATGTAATAATAAAATTTACTAAATAAGTTTTAATAATTTTCTGAGTTTCGTAATTTAAAAAAAACAACAACTACTCCACTAGCCTTATGCCTCAATGCTGTCAGTTCGGTTTAAATTTACGAAACCTTTACTTCCTATCGCCGATTGTGCCTATAGTTCGTTGACCTTCATGCTGTAGCATTTAAGCTAAATCCCTAGTCTCACTTACACTGGTAATATTTTAACGAAACGTTTGTTAGTCCTTTGTAAATATACTCGTCGGAACGATCGGGCTTCGCTCGGCTCGGGCTCGGCTCTCTTCGGCAAAATTAGTGGCGTTGCACCGGCTTTTACTGTGCCACATTTGGAGTGCTGATTTCTTATCTAGTATATATAAAATCATTGTCTTAACCGTACATTCGTGTCTAGCTTATTTTGAACACCCTACCCGCTTAGCTACTTTTGCTGCTGACTGTATATCTATCTTGATATGTGTGTACTCTACTACCTCTAGAACCTTGATAGAATCAGAGTCCTTCGCCTCACGGCCGATACATAAAGTTTACTGTCTAGGAAGCCTCCGCGTCGTAAAATCGAGATATAATCCAGCACGGACACGTGAGGCACGTAAAGCTATATAGTCACGTTGCACTGACACTTGTATGGAACATAGTATTCAGGTCGACCGATCTGTAGGATAGGTACGAGTATTAGCAGAGAGTATCGAGTATTATTTTTAATAGAGCGGCACAGTCTAACAATTTTTTGAAGCTGAAGTCAGTCGTTCAGATGGTGTTTCAGACTTGGAGCCTTATAAAGTTTTAAGTCTGTATATGTGTAGTCTTTGCGTCTTTGGTACTAGGTAAACGTGTTACTAAAAGAGACAAACAGCGAAATGAGGATAATAACTTCCAGACAATAAATGTACGCAACTGCCTTTTGTTTTTTAGCACCCTACATACGTGTAGGGACTTTAATAGACTATGAATTTGATATATTCGAAGCATAACAAATACAACGCTGCCTGAAACATAGGAAATCCTAGTTCAGGCATTTGTAAACCACTTTACGTTACTTCTCAATAAATTATTTGTACATATTTGTAATAAGAGATTTTTTTAATAACTGCAGCGCCATCTTCGCATTAATTTGCTTGTTTTCCTCCACAACATGACTTTATAAAACACCGCAAATCCACCTTTGTATCAATTTGTTCAAGGCTCGGCAACTATAGAGACTGAAGCCACACCTACAGGCGTCCATAGGCTACGGTAGCTACTTGATGCCATCAGGCGGGCCGTACCGTATGCTTGTTTGCAACCGGATATGATATGACCACAAAGAAATGAAAAACTTACAAATATGTACAGTTGACGTCAAATATATGTTTACACCTCTGATCTGAGCCTTATTGTAAGAGTACCTAAGGTGCAAAAGTGTAAACATATCTTTGACGTCGACTGTACATTTTGGTGCTTATTATTAATCTTTATTGCTGAAAAGAAAGCAATAATGCAAAAAGACGGACTTTATTTCCAACTATCTGCACGGAAAAAAGCTTTCGGGACATTCTCAATCCAAGACATTATTATTATCTTGAAAATATTTCCTCGTGACAAGTATTTATTTCCTTTACCAAAAAATATATGATTCTTCGCTTAATAAAACCATGTTTTCTTAAAATAGAAATACAGAAATGTATTGTTTCAAGAGTATATTGAGTAAATAAGAGAGATTGTACTTTAATCAAACAAGTATAATCTTAGGTAAAAGAAAACTAGAAAATCTGTAAGAATATATTCGCTTCGTTATATTTAAAACTTTATTTTATTTTCGTTAAAGGAAATAAATACTTGTCACGAAGAAGTATTTTCAACATAATAAAATAATGTCTTAGATTGAGAATATCCCGGAAGCTTAAAGTAAAGTAAAGTAAAGTAAAGTAAATTTATTTGTAAATCGCAGGTGTTACAGACTATACAGTCAAGGTCTTATAATAATGTGGGTACAGAACTCTGGGATTTGCCTGTTGGCGTACAAATTTTATAGGGTTAGTTATAATATATATATGAAGTTAAATTACAAGCATATTAAAAAAAAAAAAAATAGTTTACAGTAAATAACATCACATAAAATTTATAAAATAAAAGAACACAGTAGAAATCTAACAATTATGGCCTTAAACAATTTTAATGCGGTAATTATGTTATGTATCTTCAAAAAATTCAGTTACTGAGTAATAGCATTTACTTACCAAATATAATTTTAGCTGTTTTTTAAACTGATTAGCTTTTAGGCCTTTTATGTGGTTTGGTATTTTATTGAAAATTTTTGGGGCCATTCCTAATATGCCCTTGGCCAATAAAGCTGTATTATGTTGGCTGTTACAAATGTTGTTCAGATAATATGAACGTACGGGAATGCTACGATGTTGAGATACCATTTGGAATATTTGAGGATTGTTTTTGACAAAAATAGCTAATTCATAAATATATAATGCTGGAAAAGTTAATATATTTAATGATTTAAAGAATGGAACGCAGCTTTCCGGTAGGTTAATTCCAACAATGGCACGTATGCATCTTTTTTGTGCTATGAAGATTGCGTCTCTATGGACCGAATTTCCCCAAAATATGACACCATATCTTAATATTGAGGCTACAAGGCCATGATATGCTGTTAGTACTGCCGTTTTATCTACAATTTTTGCAAGTTTTAGTAATGCAAATGCGGATTTATTTACTTTTTTACAAACATATTCTATATGACTTTTCCAAGTAAGTTGGTCATCAATCATAAGCCCTAAAAATTTCGTTTCGTTTACACTCTCAACTATGTTGTCATCATAATTAATATTTATATTTAGTACAGTTTTTCGTTGGTGAAAATGCATTATGTTGGTTTTATTTAAATTAATTACTAAATTGTTATTACTAAGCCATGTTATCATCTCCCTTAATACCAAGTTTACATCATATTCGTAGTTTACATAGTTATTAAAACTTACAATTGAAGTACTGTCGTCAGCAAACATTATCATTGGATGATGAACTTGACTTGGAAAGTCATTTATGTATGTCAAGAAAAGAAGTGGACCAAGGACACTGCCTTGAGGTACACCATATTGTATGTGCAATTCATTTGATATGTATGTTCTTTTGTATTTACTTTTTAGACATATTTTGGATATTTCAGTGTATTGCGGGCGGTTGTTAAGATAGGATTCAATAAGATCTAGTACATTACTTCTTATTCCATATCTATACAATTTATTGAGGAGTAACCTATGATCAACATAGTCGAATGCTTTGGTCATGTCTGTAAACAATGCACAAACCGGTATCCTTTTATCAATATTTTCTGTTACAATTTTTATTAGGTCATATATTGCCATGTTTATAGTGATGTTCTTTCTAAATCCCTTTTGTTCTTTGCAAAAAATGTTACTTTTATCGAGGAAGACATATAGTTTTTGATGAATTACTTTTTCAAATATTTTAGCGAATACTGGGATGAGGGCTATTGGTCTATAATTTTGTGGATTTTGTTTATCGCCTTTTTTAAATAATGGTTTTATGACCGTTTTTTTTAAACTAACTGGATATGTACCAGCACTGATGGACAAGTTAATAATGTGGCTTAAGTGGTTGGCTATTACATCACTAACATGTTTGATGACATGGGTACTTATGTCGTCATAACCGACACTTTTTGTGTTTTTTAATGAATGTATAATTAAACGAACGTCCTGCGCTGACGTTGGTGACATAAACATGGTTTGAGGATTAAAGTCTATTGTCGTATGAGCTTGTCTTTGGTGTGTAGAGACATTTGGTCTATGTATAAAATAATCATTGAATGTATTAGCTATCTCAGTCGGATCCATTAGAATTTTATCGGCTTGTATAATAGTTGGGATACTTTCTTTTGGTAGATTCATCTTACAATTATTTATTATGTCCCAAGTGGTTTTTGTTTTATTATCAGAAACATTGATTTTGTAGTTATTTTGTGCTTTTTGTGTTAGTCGGATAATTTTGCGATATCGGCGCATATAGTTTTTTAAAATAACTCTATTTGCGTCGGTAGGTGAATGTCTGTATTGCCATAACAAAGTTCTTTGTTTTTTGCTACATGTTTTTATACCACGAGAAATCCATTTGATCTTTTTAGTAGTTTGGATAGTTATGGTTTTTTTAGGAAAACATAGGCCGTATATTAAACGGAAAGTTTCTAAAAATGACTCGTATGCTACATTTGGATCACATGTAATATATATATCAGAAAAAGTGAAACAAGATAAATAGTTTTTAAATTTTTTCATGTTTTCCTGAGAGTAATCATATTTTTCTACCTTCCAGAATGGTAATGTACATGTTTTTTTTATGGGCACTCTAAGCACTTGAGCCGTGTGGTCAGAGAGACCAAGATCAAATACATAACCTTTTTGACCTCGTTTAATATTATGTGCAAAGTTATCCAGGCATGTATTACTTATTAATCTTGTTGGCTGCTTGATTTCTAATTTTAAATTATAGCTACGTAAAAAGTATTCAAATTCAGATGTTACATTATTTTTCTTTAAAATATCAATGTTGAAATCGCCACATACTATAATATTTATATCCGATTTATTATATAATTTACTCAATACTATATCTAGCTTCTCATAAAAGGTATTAAAGTTGTTTGTCTTGGGGACTCTATACACACAGACAATTACTGTTTTATGTTGGAGCAATTCAATGGCACAACATTCAAAAACTTCTGCTATTGAAAGTTTTTCAATGTATGACAGCACTTTGTATTGAATACCTGATTTAACAAGTATACAGGCACCACCACGTTTCTTATCTGTTCTTGAATAACACGCAGCTAGTTGGTAGTTTGGCAGAGCTAAAAGTTCTTCGTATCCGGCCATCAAAAAGTGTTCTGTTATACACAAAATGTCTATATCTACTTGTTGCTCTTTTAGTCCATTAATATGGATAGTCAAAAGATCTGTTTTGTTCACAAGACCAGCAATATTTTGATGCATTACATGTAGCGTGTTATACACGAAAAAACTCTTCTTTTTCGTTTTCCATCCTCGGTTCGGTGATTGTACTCGTATTGTGGTATTCTAACGCTTCTCGACTGTTATGATTATTAGTATCTGAAAAGTTTTCGTTCAGTATTTCTATATACAATATCGCCCGGTGTATATTTAAAAATATTTGTTCCATGCCACGGTCGTTGATTTTGCCAGTTCGTCTGAAGAACATATCAAAGTCATAAGACAGGTCTTGATTAGAGTCCAACAAGTATGCGTAATTATGTGTTTCTATGTCGAGATGTAGTAAATTATTAAAGGTTTCAATCCTCCAGTTGAATATACAGCTGCTATCAATACATTTGTATGTCGGTGTGCAAATAATTATGTTCGTATTCAGTATATTTATAAGCTGTTCTCTTATATATATTACTAAATTATAGTAGTTATTTGTAGCTTCAAAATCCCTTTCGCCGAGCAATATGACACAGTAGTCATTCATTGTAAGGTTCTTTGTTTTTAAATGTATATTCTTCAGCAGTTCTTTGATGCTAGCATTTGGCGATCTATAGTGGGTGATTTGAGACTTTTGAGAGTTACTTTGAAGTATCCTATTAGAGACATTTAAGATATTATTATGTCTGTTTGCGCTTATGATAAGTATTTGTCTCATTGAATTACTAGTTTCGGGCTTATGATGCTCTTTTTGCGGTTCATTCAGAGACAACTTAGTATGAGAGTTATTAGTTTTTTGGCATTGTTCGTCTGTATTAGAATGCTGAACGATAGACATTGCGGCAGTATCCAAAAGGGGTGTACTGCTACTATTTGGTGTCAGTATATTTGTCCTCGATGGAGTGTGGGTATTTACATTTTCTTTTTCTTCAGAGCTCTCTTCAGAGCTATTAACATTTTCTTTCAATATTCGTTTAGATTTTTTGTTTTTCTTACTTTTACTTGGTGTTTCTTCGGATTTCTTCGACTTTGTACAACTCTCTTTGGTGTATTTAAGGCCACTAACTTCAGTATTTAACCGTGTGATTTCGTCATGTGCACGTTGTAATTGTATTTTCAAATGCACTATTTCTTCTTTTAACTGTTGCGTTCCAGACGTATCGAGTGTAGATATATTTGTGTGACTAATGGACGTGTTCGGGCTACAGTATTTCCAGGTATTAGTGTCGTCGGTTGCATCGAAGATAGATGTGTTTGGTAAGTTGAGGATTGATTCAAATTTATCTCGAACTGGTATAATCTGCTTTGGTGTTGTCATATCAGCTTTACTTGGGGAAATAATTGTGTGAGTCGGTGGTGTTAATGATAGCTGATTTTCTATCATTGTTACATCAGCTGACAGTGTCAGCGTATTCCCAAGCTCATAGCAACATTTACGGCACTTCCAGTTTTCTTTATTTTCTACAGTCATTAATGCATACCATTTGTCGGTCACACCTATTCTCTCTAGGCAATCCAAACAGTACCTATTACGGCAGATGGAGCAATTTTTCCGCGGCTTTTTTTCCGTGTACCTGGTACGATCGTAGAGTAGAGCACAGTTCGTTTCAGGTATATATTCCTTATAAATAGACCTAATTGTGGCTCGTTCTCGTCCCAATTTGTAGCCTGTCTAGACTCATCTATGGGCAGTTCTATTTTAGCTGAAGCCTAACTGACTCACGACAGTGGCGCCACGCGATTTATTGCGGACACCACGCGACTGTCGGCGGAAGTGTTAAGAACATTTTAAACGGAGTGATTTAAGTAGGTAATGAAATTTTGATAATTTTAAGTTTTTTTCGTAATACTGATTTATTTGATAATAGCCCCAACTGAGCAAAACTTGCACTGCAGTGATTTCCCAACCCCATAGTTGGAAAAAGAAAATTACCTACTAGGTTAGGTTGGATTACGTAAAGTTAATAAACGAAATTCGGCCAAATGAAACTTCTGCGTAAAGTTGGTTGGCAAGTGAAAGTCGGCAATACAATTTTCGGCGAAAGTCAGAGAACCGCTTATATTAGGTACTTATTTAACAAAGTATCCAAGATGTTCGTAGTATAAGTTTCACTAACATAGGTTTTTTAAGGGAATGTATACTAACTCTATGGACATTGTCTGAAAATAAAATTATTTGAATTTGAATAAAATTTGCCAATACCTGTTCTGCACATGCTGAAGTCTTTAATCCGCAAGTGTATCGTACGCACTCCCGAAATAAACGCAATAAGCGTAACAAGACGCCTTATTGGAGCCATATGCGCCGGCGCATATATGCGACCTGGCGCCGCAGGAGCTGAGAAACCAAACGGAGTAGCACTTCTTTGACCAGTTTAGTTTTTACAAAGTACACTAACCGTCAAAGATAATTAATAATTATCAAAAAATATAATAGCCTATACAGGAAGTCTCATTAAAGCCACACTACGCTTATACCCTGCACCTCCACCATATCGGAGCCGACTTTAGGGCGGACGTGATACACTTTTAACATAGAGAAATAAATAGATTAGCTTTGAGTGATTACTCCATACAACTTGGTTATCAGCCCGAAAGCAGCATGATGATGACGGCACGATTAAAGGGACTGAAGGTATCGATATGTATTTAATAAGGAACGGTATACACAATCAGCCCAATAAAATGGCCCCACAATAGGCTGGAAGAACAACTCGCACAGCACTTTCTCGGCCAGTTTGTGCCGGTAACAACTGACTGTAGATATACCTCTACTATCTTATCTATTACGCCAAACCAAAGAGACTTCAAAGGTGGCGAACCTTAAGACTTTATCGACCACCCAGACCGTCCGTCTGTATATCAGAAATTGATTCGTTTATTAAAATTCAGGAGTTTTTACACACTTATTTAGTTTGACTCCTTATATTTATGTAGATACACTTCAAATCTTGATGTAAGCTAGATTTCATCGACTTCGCGGTATCGCATTTACTTAGCTGATTTTTGGTATAACTTCCGTTTATTACTAGGTAGAGCCAGTAATATAAGTGTGTACCTACCTAAAAAATTTTTTTTTCAGTTAAATATATTAGGTACTTATTAGATAATTTTGAACTGCTGCTGCTGACTAAGTATATTGTAAAAACTGTGGTCACGATATTTAAAGCTTACAAGGAATTAACAAACATAATTTTTGGGTTTTCTATAAATAAAAACGTAGGTACCTACTAACTATAGTATAGTTAAGTATTCTACTGGCATATGTTTTGATGTAAATAGCAGTCCTTGGCTGTTTCCTCGTACCGTGGGAGATGAGGCCGCTGTAGGTCAAGGTGCCATTTAAATACTAGTATTTATGTTGTTTATGTTAATTATGGAATAAGTATGAGCATGAGCACGTTTGTGGACGACCTATTTAATAATGCTCCAAGTTAACGTTGTTGCTGGGGGTTTATTGTATTGTACCTAATGTAGGTACAATTTGTGAGCGGAAGTATCTTTCTTGTAACACATAAGATACAAGGTACGGTAGGTAGGTTTATTTCTAAAGATTGTAGTATCCTTAGCAGAAGTTCTGCTTAATACAAAATTAATTGTACTAGGTCGCATTGTTATCGGTGAATTCTCAATGCAACTTGGGACTCCGATGGCCGGTTATGAAGTGTAAGACTTCTTCGGCAGATGTCACTAGGCGTCACCCTAAGACGCATATAAAATAAAGAATATGGTGGATAAATTCGCAACCATCAGGTAAGTCTCAGTAGCTCAGTTGGTCAGAGCGATGGGTATGTTTCCCAGAGTCACGAGTTCGAGTGTCGCCTGAGGCAGTGGATTTTTCGACTTTTCCTTTATTTCTAAACATTGTAGTATCGTTACCAGACGTCCTGCTTAATACAAAATTAATATCACATAAGGTTACAAAATAAATACAAATTGTGGCGATCCTTAGGAATAGCGGCCTTGTTTGTCACCATCACCGTCCCGGAAATTATTCCGGTATCTAATAAAAACTGTGATCAAGAGATTCTAGAAACCGCTGTTGCATCATATTTATTTTATATTCCATGTTTTCATAATACCACCCTGGCAATCTTCCCGATCACACTCCTAGTGTCCTGCTTAACGATTTCTAACCATAATTCAAAGACATAAAATACAAAATTGATCGCACCTAAAGTTCGTGTCGCCTCGGATATTGCCAGTTTTCTCGGAAATGCTTTTCAATGTTTTCATTCATCACGGGTGTTGCTACGCTAGTAAAAAGTCTCATATCCCTTGGAGTTTTCAAAGACTTACACCCTTTTAGTTTAGCTTTGTATTTTCTCCATTGAGGATTTTTCACGGGCGCTGCAGTGACAAGAAGTATTAAAGCCGATGACAAATATTTAGCGGGAAGAAGTGTTTTTAGAATATTTACATTTGGTGGAAGTAGGTAACGAGTTGGAACACTTTCCGTGTATATTTCACGTTTAATTAGACACACCTGCCAAGTTTCAGGGTTGTTAATGTTGCTATGCACACGTTCTAGACAAACTCATGTAGTTGCGAATTGCGATTGAATTTATTTTTGTTTTCTTGCAAATTGCTTCTGCTGCTGACTATTTTAGGAATCGAAGAAAAGCTACTTTAGTTATGATATTCAATCACAATTGTATGTTTCTTATTGAGATCGAGAGAGAGAGAGAGAGAGAGTTAATGTTGAGATAGTGAATGAAGTTGGAGATTAATTAAAATTTCAAATATAACCATGGGTCAAGAAATGCCAGTACCTAATAATATTTATTGCAAATTGTAACCCATTCAGAATTATTATTATTGCAGCATTAACCATTACCTAACAACTTTATTTTACGAGTCATTTCGTAGTTCTCAGTACTTTGCACGTAAATAAAGCTAAATGCATTTGTTTATAGGTCGGCTGTAAAAACATCTAATAAACGATTGCCTGAGTTACAGTGTTGCTCTATAAAACGACCAAGGTTATGAAATGTCGGTGGCCAGAGATATCTGTCATGTTACTTATCTAAATATAGGTACTAATATAATATCATATGGGGCATTATCAAGTCAAAGGTTGTCAGTTGTTAATAAAGTTTATTTCTAAATGAATTTTTATGGCAGCAACTACTTATTTATAACCAACAATGATGTACAGTCAGCATAAAATATATTGTAACAGCCAAAGTGACCAAATAGTTCGTCACAATGTGTCACAGTCACACCATAGGTATATTTTGTATGGTGTGACGAACTATTTGGCTACTGTACATATCACTTACCTAATAAACTGGTTAGAGCTCATATTATTGTGTTCCGTCGCAACCCGATGGGCAAGCTGGGAATTACCAACATCGGGATTCATGGAAGCCTTACTCCTGTTACCAACTGATGTTAACTGATTCTAGCTAACTCTGGGTGTTAAATTCACGCCAAAAACACTTCGTAGAAATACATGAAAGACATGGGAAAACCCGATACGAAATTTAGACCTATGAAATTGAAGTGAACATTTCTAAACCTTATAGTAATAGGCCTAAGGTCTACAAAAGGTTACAAAGAGGCGAATGCAATATTTAGGTAATTTAATTATGCTGAGGTTAAAACACTTAAAACGAGTAGGTAAGTAATAGGTAAGTATTAGTTGGTAGCGGGCAGTATGTACAGCTCGATTCCCACTTTTTATTTTCGAAAAATTGAGCGCTTTGTTGTAGGTCACGAAAAAAAGGAAGCCAAAACAGGGGGGCCAATTTTTGACTTTCGAGCGCCGGATTTCAAAAAGTTTAAGCTCGAAAATTATCGCATACAAAATCTTACCGCCAATTTTTTCGCATGAAATTAATAGTTTAATAGATTTCAAATTCCTATCGCTATTATTTTTAAAACATAATTTCATCATCATGTAAATGTCACTTTCGAGTACTTACTCGAATCTCAAAAATCACCCCCCAGCTCCGTCTTGCCCATAAAGATTTTTTACACGTCACTATTCGCTGTGTGCATGATTGTGGCGCCATCTTTTGGGCAGGTGGTCAATCTCTTTTTTCCTTTTTTATAAATAGGTTGTATTCCTTGCTTATATGAAATGTCACTGGCTGATTCACTATTTTGACAGCAGACAGGGGATTCGCAGTTTCATTTCTTGTCACATTGAGCACTGCGATCGTTCTCGTTACCCCCACCATGCACTTCGCACATAGCGAATAATAATAGGTATGGAAGACAAGACGGACAAGGCAGATTTTAAGCGGTAGCCTATGGTTCGTACTATACTTTAACAGTACAGTTCAAAACGCTTCTATATAATTAGGGATTTGATTACTTACACTCAAACTCGAGCAGAGTTCTTGACATATATGAATGGGAAATACTTATTTCAATTACGAACTGAAAAACTACTACTTATGTATTCGGTTTATTCCGAATTTTGAGTAAGTTACTTACTAAGTAAATGAATCAAAAATCATAAATACATGTTATTATTCCACCATAATAGAGACTATTTTCGGAACATCAAATTATTTATTTATTTATTTATTTAAATGACGATTTATTCGTATTTCAGTTCTGCGGTGTTGGAAAATGTAGAAGTAACAGCGACTTTTATTTCAAGTACTCCAAGGGCCGAATATTCCACTGCCAGACCAGTCTGCTTAACATGCGGGGGGTTGTGACAGCTAGAATACCATTATCATCACCGTAGGTACCTACAATTTTACGTTTTGCACTAATTATGCAATGTATTTAAACAACAAACAATGACAGCGCCCCCTACTGGCGCAGCTCCAGCATCTATCGTTAATTGGCATGAACGTGTCACTTGTTCTGCAGCTGTTCGAGCTGCTGAGCACTGTTGCTACGCGCACTGACTCACCCGCCCAACAACAGCTCTGAGGAAAAGTGTTCCGTACCATATAATTTTACTGTTTTGTGTTCGGTATGTTAGAAGTTATAACTGTTATAAGACATGGATTGAAAATTGTACAAAATCACTTTCCTCCAAGCTTCAGGGTAGTCTGTTTTCGGTATTAGGAGCCACAGCGCCATCTTTTGAGTCTGGAGTAGAGTTACATATTTTGGCGGCGTTGTTAACACCTGCTAGATATGATTTTAAATGGATTTTATGCTAATCGGTGGCAAAGTATAAAGTGTGTTGTGGTAACTAGCCTGGTGGTAAGCGGTTAACGTAAAGTATGGACGCTTGCAACTCCAATGGGGCCACGAGACACGTGCGCGTTACTGAGTTACTGACCCTTTGAAGTACCTAATACACACACACCTAACACGCCATACTACTCAATTGATCCAGATCCGTGAAGAAATTTAATGGATAACTGGAGTAAGTATTAGTTGCTAAGCTACGTATTATCTGAGGCCAGTTTTATATTAAAGCTACAAGTTACAATTTACAAGAGGAACTCTCTTTCTAACCCTGTGTTAGAAAAAGACTTCCGCTTGTAAATTGTAACTTGTAGCTTTATAAAACTGGCCTCTGATAACAAAGATCAAAATCGTGGCTAACTATAAGTACTAAGGGTAGGTATACATATATGGTTTAATTAAAGAATCAGTGTTATAGTAGTTAGAATAGTGTTTATTTACTTTGACGGTAGGTTAATTACAAAGAATGTTAATCTTCAAAATAGGGGCTGCCTTTTTCGACTCATTTAGCGACACAAAAGCACAGTATACAATTTCAGCTGGAATTTCTATAATGACCGCAGAACTCAGTGCGATTTATCAGGCCTTATTGTTCATTGAAAATCAAAATTATCATAGTGTAAGAAGAAAGAAAGAAGAAAGAAAGAAAATACATTTATTTAACGCCACAACATCATACATTACAAAAATATATAAGTAGCAAAAATACAAGTTACATATTGAGACGTTAAAAAAGGATGCCCACTCAGCATGTTGCCGCGGCAAGCCATGGCGCTGATTTTCAGTGGGAACCTACTTAAACTACTTAACCTAACTTAAAACTAGTAAACAGTGGCGACACATACGCCAACAACACGAGTTTCACAAAAGAAATTAGAAACATAAGAATAATGTACATACCAGTAATATTTTTTTTTTCTCATAGCCTATACTGTCTCCCACAGCTGGGCAATTTTTTTAATAAAAAGAGAAATTTAGAAAGGTCTTAGGTCAGTATATTAAAATATATTTATATGTATATCAGTACCGCACTAATTAAAAACAAGAAAAAGAAAAAAAAATAAAATAAAAAATGTATAATGGTATCTTATACTGAGGATTCAATTTGGGTAGTCAAAAAGTGCTTACGGCATTTAAATTTAAAACTGCCTACCGATTTGTGTAGTGTAGTGGTTTTAACGGACAGTAAAAGCTCCATTCAACATTTAGCCCGATGTGGCTCGGGCGAAAGGTGCTTAATTCCACTGGCGTACAAAATTTTAACGAAAATTATCAAACTACAAAATTACGGAAGGTGCCTAAAAATTCAGAGGGTTCCATCACATATTGTATGATCATATGATCGCTGGAAGGAATATTTTGATGTAAGATCTGAAGAGAAAGGCATCTGGTACAGAACCATACAATGTCAGCCCCTGCGGATACCCTGATGGGAAGCGGGTGAATTAAAAAGAGCAGAAATTGTACGTGCGCACAGGCTTCGGTCCGGTCACATCCCAACAAATAAGTTTGCACATGATGGGGAAAGCAGAGCCGCCCAACTGCGAAGTTTGCAATTCTATCGAAGATGTGCAACACTTCCTAATGGAATGTGTTCGGACTCGAGCCAAAAGAGGGTGCAATTATTTGAAGAGAGGGGCTATGCGGTAACTGACATTGGGATATTCCAATCTATATTGGCGGAACCCATGTCCAAAAGTGCCAAATTTGTATACAGTTTTTTCGATGTTATTTAACAGTAATACTGATTGATACAAAACCTTGTAACGTAGGTGGCTCAACGGAACCGACATATCTTATCGACAAAGGTTCCTCAAACAAAAAAGATAATAATAAAAAATCTTCATACTAATTGACACGTAAGTGACGTAAGTATATATTATTAACTATCCAGAGGTTTCAGAGATGTATCATTAGTTTTCCTCCAGACAGCTCGTTTCATATTATAGTTAAATAAATAAAACTCAGCCTACAACTACCTATACACTTTTCATTACTGAATTCATATGCCTACACTACACTACCAACCACCAACCTACCAAGAGACAAGCCTAAACTAAACGGCTTTTTTCTACCTTGAACCACTAATATATGCTAAAATACCAGGGTCAGAATCAGAATGTTGACCCATGTAAAGTTTTATAGAGGTATCACGCCACATGGCACTTGCCACCACATTTGCCCTTTACCCAACCCAAAATCAACGCACCTAGGTATAATAAGTAGCACGAAACGCATGACAGGGTGACCTTAGTGGCGACTCATTCAGTTTGCCAATATTTAAAACAAAAAACACCTTAATACGTTACAGTAAAGTTGTGTGTAGAACAACAGTGAAAGATATGATACGAGCTTGCGAAAGTAAAGGTCGTAGCCTCGGTCACCCTACAATCGCGGTTCTCGGAAATCGCGTGTCGCTGCGGCCTCGTATGCCAAAATTTGGCTACCACTACTACATAGTACTTGTGTATTAAGTCATATTATTTTATATTATGGATAAGACAATATTTAGGAAATAATGTTTTTTTTATTTTTATTAATAATGTCCACAACACAAAAACTGTTTATTTTGTAATAAATATCGACAATAAGCCTCTTAGCGCCATCTGTTGATGAGTAGACGGCATTAATACTATCAGCGCCACCTAGGCTTGAATAGAAGTACTATTTTTTTTTTTTTATACAAATGAAAATAAGACCATAGAACAAACACTATGATGTTTGAGAATCAAAGCGTTGAAAGAAATAAAAAAAATAATCATTATATAATTAAATAGAATGAAGAATAAATATAGTCTTTCACATTTCATATCAATATTTATATATTATTTTGAAATCAAAGTACACATAGAGTATACTTTGCATAAACGTTCTCTCTCGTGGGTGTGAAACGGAACGGCCTTATGGTAGCTTATTTTTACTTCACCACTATCACATCTTATTTTTGGACTTGTATAAAATAAACGATTTTGAACCTTATTGCAACTCTCATTGATACAGTTTTGAATATCACACGCTTACAAAAAAACCGGTATCTTTTGTTACGTGGCAGCACTAATTTCTTGTCTATGGTTCATCATTGACTGACGTCTAGCTAGGTGGACATATCCGGCCTCCAAAAGGGCCTTTTTCAAGCGTACGCCATTGTTGGCGTATGGTGGTTTATTTTATTGAAAGTAAAATCTAAAACCATCCAATATGGTGAGTATTTAACTTCATAATCGTGTTCAGAAAAGTGATACGGTGCATCTCTGTTAACGTTTCGCGAGTTTATTTTCGGCATTTCCTTGATAAATCAAGAAATAAAACATAGTACCTCTCACGACCGTCTTTGTAGTTCGATGACGTATTTCACTGATGTCGTGTCTGTGCGAATCTTTAAAGTGCAAGTGAATAAAACTCAATTGAAACCGAAGACTTGGACCTCTGAAAAGAAAACTCGAAGTTACATTCTTAGAAATGAAACGTGCGTGTGACAGTGCCTGTCCATCTGTGTTGTGGTCGAGACTTTGCGAAATGTTGACGTGTTTTCTGGTTTGCGCAGGTGAATTTCACCGTAGACGAGATCCGCGGGATGATGGACAAGAAGCGGAACATCCGCAACATGTCCGTCATCGCTCACGTCGACCACGGCAAGTCGACGCTGACGGACTCGCTGGTGTCGAAGGCCGGTATCATCGCCGGGGCCCGCGCCGGCGAGACTCGCTTCACCGATACCCGCAAGGATGAACAGGACAGATGCATCACCATCAAGTCTACGTAAGTTCCTTCATAACTCCATATAACCTTTGTTAGATGTAACTATTATTATTAGTTTGCAGGGGTCATCTGCTCCTTGAATTACGAGTCAACCTATAAAAACTACCTCTAAAGATCATGACGAACAAAGGAACTAGACTTTACCAGTAATTGGGGTTAAAACTTCATAAAATCAATACCTGTCACTGCACTTGAATTGCATTTACTATGCATTGTGCAACATTTTAAAAACAATATCACTTCAAATGATGATTGTTCTTACCATTAAAAGCCGAATATCCGTTGAAGATCTTTAGAACGGCCATCTGAGTAAAATAAAAAAAAGTGAAAATGTTAACAAATTATAACCTCAAAACTAACACATGTTACTTTCTCCAGCGCTATTTCTATGTTCTTCGAACTCGAAGACAAGGACATGGTGTTCATCACGAACCCCGATCAGGGCGAGAAGGGCGAGAAAGGATTCTTGATTAACTTGATTGACTCGCCCGGGCACGTTGACTTCTCCTCCGAGGTGACGGCCGCGCTCCGTGTCACCGATGGTGCTTTGGTCGTAGTAGACTGTGTATCTGGTGAGTTTATACTTAGACAAAATTTATAAATTTCTGAAATTATAGATTGAACACTAAAGTTAAATACAAAACTAAAGCTTTTTATAAACAATTACTTCCAACAACATCGGTTTGGTCTGTTTGCCATTTGGCAAAGGCCTGTAGAACAGTAGAACCTTATGGCAAATATACTGGCTCCGTATCCGCATGCTGCGATGGTGTGCAAGCGTGACAGCACTATACGCACAGCTAGCACACTGGCGCCGCCTGCGGAAACCGCAGCAGTGTGAAAGATGCCTATATTGTAGTATAGGTTGATTTAGACGAGGACAATTTTCAGACGCCTAAATTACGGCGCCAGTTTTTTACCGTCAGCACATCTCAGACCGTTTAGACGATGACTTTTTTTAGGCGCCTAAATCCTGCCGCCAGTGACCAGCAAACCGTTTACACGGTGCCTTTTCCGTGCCAATCATTAGCACCCCGCCACAGCCGACGGTGCTAGTTTTTGCGCCAGTCTTTCTACGCTAGGATCACCATGAATTCAGGAGTTCTGAAGTTAAAAAAGCAATGTATAACCAAACTATCCACGTTATTACGAGAGGAGCTGATTAATATGTTGGAGGAAGAAATACATAAGAAGAAACGAATTTGGGTAAGAAAATGGATTGGTGACAGATATGCAACTGGAGCATCAGCTTTGATTTTGAAACAGTTAAGATTGGAAGATCCCTCAAGAGTACAGGTTGGCGTTACGACTAACTGTTGAAAATTTTGATTTTTCACCATTTTATCGGAAGAAGGTACACCCTATTTACGGCACGGCAAGGAGGCGTGCTATACGTTGTGCAACCTAAGAAACGGTTTTTGGCACCTGCCATCTCAGTACATTTTATAGCCTAAAAGTTATAAAATGTACTGAGATGAAAGGTGTCAAAAACCGTTTCTTAGATTGCACAACGTATAGTGACTGGCAGCGACGTGTTTACACGAGGCCGAAAATTGGCGCGGGGAAGCGAGAGACGCGGGCGGGGGTCACTGGCGCCGAAAAATAGCCGTGTGTTCTATTCCGTGCCTACGCTGGCATGCCGCAAAAAAATGGCGCCGAAAGTGTTTATACGGTGCCAATTTTTACGCGGCATAGTTTTGGCGTCTGAAAATTGTCTTCGTCTAAATCAACCTTATCGACTAAGGATATGGTCAGTCTTTATTAGTAGAGCCGTTTAGAGTTCACTTTATACTGGACATTTCATAGAGTAATTATCAAACAAAAGAAAATAATTTGAATCACAGCAATTATAGTCTGCAACTATACTAAAGTAGCATTTTCCTTTAGATGCATGACAATGCTTTGTTTGCCTTTAAGGTGACCCAATGAACTTTATCTGGCAATAAAGTAGATGTCATGGTGAAAATTGGACCAAATAAGTTACACCTGAAATTGCACTTCATTGCACTATTTATTTATGCTGTATAATCTTATAGTAGGGTTTTGTCTCAGTACAAATGCGAAAAAAATTGTGCGCATCGAGAAAAAGTTGTGAATTTTTGACCATAGATAGAGTGAGCAAAGATGAATATTTTTTAGTATTGGCGGTCTGTCAAATTTTTGGACCTTCACGTCAAAATCAGGGGTCCCGTGCAATATGTTATTACTCTCTGGTTAAGACTGCTAGGGGTTGTTTGGTATCGTTTCCGTGTAAAACAGACATGCAGAATTCATTACTGATAATAAAAATGTAAAATTTCGTATTAAAAAAAAAGCTGTGCCGCGAGGAAAAACACAATTTAATTTTAATTTTTTTAGAACGTCATATAACTAATATATATCCTTTATTTCAAATAATAAAAGATATTATAAAGAAGCATATTTAATATAGATTATAGAAACATATACATTTTATACACCTTTAATACAAAAAACTTCTGGTTTTTTTTTTTACTTAAGTTGAGCAACGGAAAACAGACGTCGCGTCGTTTGAATTGTGACGGTTTATGTTAAAGTTAAGGAGGAAAAATATGTTTTTATTTATTGTATTTTTTTATTTCTGCATTTTGTGAAGTTATTATGAATAAAATTTACTAATAACAAGCAATACATGCATTTTAAGGTCAATACGCTACGGACGTCCACGTTCACATTGATTATCGATACTTACTATGGAGAAAACATATACACCACGAAGCAAACATTTTTTTTCGCGTAGTTTTTGTATACTATAAGCCTAAACATTGTATATATTTAGAAACTACATTAAATATGCTCCTTTATAATATTTTTTAATATTAGAAAAAAAAATGATATATATTAGTTATATGAAGTTCTAAAAAAAAATAAAAAATTGTGTTTTTCCTCGCCACACAACTTTTTTTTTAATAAGAAATTTTACATTTTTAATATCACAAATGAATTCCGCATGTCTGTTTTACACGGAAATGATACCACACAACCCCTAGCAGCCTTAACCATAGAGTAATAACGTATTTCACAGGACCCCTGATTTTGACGTGAAGGTCCAAAAATTTTACGGACCTCCAATACTAAAAAATATTTATCGTGGGCCATTCTATCCATGGTCAAAAATTCACAACTTTTTCTCGATGCGCACAATTTTTACAAATTCGAGCTCTGCTATTAGTATTACAAAAAAAAACGAAAGTAACAGTGATGATTGTTCTTACCATTAAAACCCGAATATCCATTGGCGATCTTTAGAACGGCCATCTGAGAAAACTTATCACCCTCCAAAAAAACGGCTCACCATAGTATCCATATTGAACACTGTCTATCCTCCAGGTGTGTGTGTACAAACCGAGACTGTGCTCCGTCAGGCCATCGCCGAGCGCATCAAGCCCATCCTGTTCATGAACAAGATGGACCGCGCCCTGCTGGAGCTGCAGCTGGAGTCCGAGGAGCTGTACCAGACCTTCCAGCGTATTGTGGAGAACGTGAACGTCATCATTGCCACCTACAACGATGATGGTGGTCCCATGGGTGAGTTACTCTTTCAAAATGTGTAAAGGATTGGCTACAATGTGACACCTCTGGGAGTTGAAGACATCTATTGACTATGGTAGCTCCTTATAATCAGGTGGCAATATGCTTGCTTGCCACTGTTATGGTATAAAAGAAGTAAATGTTGTGGTAGCAGAAATAAGAAACTAACATTTCATGTTCTACAACATTTAGATGATTGGGACTTTAATTTCCGTCACTGTGGCTATCACATCTACTAAGTGTGAAAGTGACGTATGACGCGATTATACATAGAACACGATTCACATTGGCTTGCCTAATTATTAGGCACCTGAGTATTTTACATACAGCTCATGAAAATTTTTAAGCGAAATTAAACCCCGGCTTGCTTAAGATTTTTTTTTGCCGCCGCTACTGGTAACTTGGTTTGACTTTCTTCAAAATAGGTAGAAATAGCAAAGCATAGAATCAACAATAGGTAATAGTCATAGTCTATTGTACCAAAATGTGTATCAACAGCTGCCGGTGACTCATACACGTGCAAGGTATTGCATAATGTGTTTTTTACAGTTTTACTGCAATGAAAGTTACAAGACAATGAAACTGATACAAATGTGTTATTATTTTGCCAAAGGCATCATTTGCACAATCTATACAACGTATTACGTAAGCGCCAACCTCCAAATGGTACCTTTATACAAATAATGAGACTAAATATTAATAGCTTAGGGTAGGGCTCGGAAACCGGTATTCAGTCCATGCCATAAAATGCCGGTTTTTTTACGTTATTTCGTTCACTATTTCATATTTATCGAAAAATCTTTTATAATATGGAATCACTCCGTAAACAGCAACATATTAATTTATATTTTATTCAAATTGGATGATTTAAGTAAAATGGTTGAATTACTTTCATTTATCAGCCCTCCAAATGTTAGCGGACACGTTTTTGTTGACCAGCTTTCCCTGTTATCAACTTGTTAGCGGTAAATCGCGTGAGTGATGATAACGCCAAGGTCGCGACACTGACTTGGCACTTACAATTAACACAACAAGTTGTTACAACTTATTTAATACGGTTATGTGAAATCCGTACCATACTTGAATTTAAATCTGAATTTAGTTTCATAAAAATAAATTAAGGGAATAAGGATATTTACATTTGCAACAGGAGATATAGAATAATAATGGCTGCTTGGGCCCAGTTTTCTAGAATGGTACACTTTACAACACAAGTAAAAAGACGCACATGTTTTTTACAAATGTTGAACTAAACCAAAAGTCTATGGACTGTTTTAATTAAAGAGACGGTTTTTCTTAGATGATAGCAGCCATCTGCGTGTTGTTTAAAAAACAGTAAAGATAAAAATAATATTATACTATCACAGGTAGGTTATTTGAGTGTTATAAGTAATACGTACGGTGACTTAATGTGTTCTCCTCGCAGGTGAGGTCCGCGTGGACCCCAGCAAGGGCTCCGTGGGCTTCGGCTCCGGCCTCCACGGCTGGGCCTTCACGCTCAAGCAGTTCGCCGAGATGTACGCTGACAAGTTCAAGATCGACCTGGTCAAGCTCATGAACAGGTAACTTAATTAAAAATTATGTGAAGAAATAAAATAGAAACACCTGCATTCATACATATCAAATACATACATGGCTTCTGGTTGAAACTCAAGATGGCGAAATTCTCTTGAAAAAAAAATGTCTTGAGGATGGTTTTTTGTTCATTTACCTAGTTCAGTGTGTTAAAATTGGTAGCTTATCGTGCAGTTATCTAAGTGTGCAGCTAATGAAAAAATAGTCTCAAAACGCGTTTCACCACTCTTTGGTAGTCCTGGCAGTCCTAGGGCAGCGGCCGCGTCATGCTTATTTGTAAAATACAGCTCCTACTTAAGAAACGGCAAGGCCTCTATGGAACAACGTCATGGTCTACAAACTTTTTATTATTGCCATTCTAACTTCTGCACGGAAGCCATATTTATTTATAAATTCGTCCCGTTGATACTGGGTAAAGATCTCTATTCTATACACCAGCGGCAGAAAAGGACGAACATTACTAATTTGTTCCGTTGATACTGAGTAAAGACTTTGATTCTATACTACAGCGGCAGAAAAGGATGAACATTATTTTTCATTTCAAAATGTGGATTGTTGCTTTCTACTTACCAGTTTTCTCCACTACACATCTTGAATCTGAAATTTTAATTTATATACAAAATATGTCATGTAAACCAACCAAACCTGGGATGGAATTAAAACTGGTTAATGGTGATCTAGGCCTGTGTAGATCCGTCTTATGACGTATGGCGTTCAAAGGGTTAGAGTTGTAGTTTATATTGAATTCCTATAGTCCAATGAGCAACTTATCCCAAAATTAATCCGCCAACAGACTGTGGGGTGAGAACTTCTTCAACGCCAAGACCAAGAAGTGGGCCAAGCAGAAGGACGCGGACAACAAGCGCTCGTTCTGCATGTACGTGCTGGACCCCATTTACAAGGTGTTCGACGCCATCATGAACTTCAAGAAGGACGAGATCGAGTCGCTGCTCAAGAAGATCGGAGTCACCATCAAGCACGAGGACGCCGACAAGGATGGCAAGGCTCTCCTCAAGGTAACACTTACATACTTACATGTTTCTTCTATACTATAGGGATGATGACAACATATCTGCATAGAGAGAAAAAATATTTCAATATTTTTAGGCTTAATTTCGTCGGATTTATTACTTTTTTTTACTAAATCTTTTGCTCCAATTATTAATAATTTTAAACAATAAAGAACCAATTTTACTTGGGATCCGCTATTACAATAGGAAGTGGCAGAGTTGCTGTAAAATATTGAAATCACTATAGGTGTGCCTATAATAGTTGAAGAGTTCCCTAGATTTCTCCAGGGTCCCAGCATGAGATTTAGACCTGGGGGCCAATTCTCGGGCCGTTCGAGATGATGTCTATTCGACATATCTCGAAAAAAAATGGCGGATGTCGAACGAAAACTAATTTGTGTATTCTCGAAATCTCACACTCGAGATATGTCTACTCCCAGCGTTCGAGATGCAACGAGTGGTCGTTAGCGATCGAGATGGTGTTATCACTGATTTTATGACATTTGATCTGCGAGTTGCGGGAAGTTTTGAGAGGTTAATAGTTGGCCGAAAGAGAAATGAAACAACGTAACATAAATATTTTATTAAAATATGTCGTTCTACGCCATGGAGTTAGTTGAAAACATTAGAAAGGTCGCCCATACACTGCACTCGAGGTAATCGTTTTCAGCACCGCAATATGTTCCTTTGACACGGGTGCTGCCGGAGGTCCTCCTCCCGTAGATGCCGCTGAGAAGCGGCATTCAGCACTTCTTTTTTTTGCTGCGGCCTTCATATCTTGCCATGTCTAAAATAAACAATTACTTATTTACCAAAATTTTAATCTACTGTATAAAACTGTAAATATATACCTCATTCTGTTGTCATTGGATTTGTATAAATGAGGCTCTCTTCTAGTGACATTTTCAAGACTGCACGACTGAAAGTAATACCTACGTCAAAATAATCTTTTCACCTCACTAGCTCGGAAAGCCCTTTTTGTTTGTTTAATATCTATTGTGAAAATCGCTTTTTATCCACATGTGGTGAAAGAGTTTTGACATAAGTGACAAGTGGCTTAAGTGACATTTGACAGCTAACAAAACATAGATTTACTATATACAAGATGTGCTACCGAGCGACCGGGGGTATGAGAAACACTATCATGACGTCATACTGTGCACAAATATGGGGTTGCCAGGGTAGCAAAAAAAAATTCCACTAAAATGTCGTCGAAACCGTTGCAAGTACTTGACTCCGTAGTGACTGCAATGAGTGAGTCGCCATTTTGACATAGGATCATAACATAAATAATCGCGAAAATAATTAGTCTCGAGCTCTCGAGTCAATAGAATGCTGCATTTCGGTGTTGCACAAACTGGGTTGTTGAAATTAAAACATTACTTTTCCTTATTGACGATTTAAATGTTTTATTTGCATAACTTGGCTTTGAATGCAATTTGCCAATTTACGCTTACGAGTATAAGAGGGTGTACAAATGACTTTTTTGAAATCGTCAAGTTTTGGGTAATTTGCGTGAAGAATCACGAGGACTAATAATTAAAACAAGAATAAAATGATCCGAACATCTTTATACAAATTCACACAAGCTAGTATCTCTAATATCCAACCTCCTTTTAAGTCTTTAGTTTTAGAAACCCTTCAAATAATAACAACGTCTAATATGTCATTAATTTTATTATCAATGAATTACAGCGATACATGTAAATAAATTGAGTTTATTTTATTGGCGACGAGATAGACGCCGAACAATTCGCGCAGCTTTTGAGCGTTCAACAAGCGCAACAAGAACAAATATTAAAAATTCTAAGCATCACACTTGCGAACACCGCGACACGAACAGGAGCTAGTTCCTCACACCCGGACACAACGAACAGCGTGACGAGCGCCAACACTTCCGTGCAGGAATCTAAATTTTGCAAGTTTCTTCATCCGTTGGAAATCTGCAAATATCAAATTGCTTGAAATACCCCTATATATGGGGAAATTTTTAGGGTATTTTTTCTTCTTGTAGGCAACCCTATAAACCGACTGATTTATTGGACTTGTATTATACTAAGCTGGCTAATCGTATATCTGTACTACGCAATTTGACCGGTTTGCATGTCAAATGTCACGAAGTTATTTTGAAAATCATTTACAGATTTTTCGTGTTTTAACTAGTTTTTTTATGATACAACTAATGATTTAACTCAGCAACTTGGTTCTTGTGAGATTTGAGAAGGAAATAAGTGATCAAAATACAGAAAACTTGTACTTACGCATGAAATGTAAGATTTGTTTCATTTTGATCGGTTCGGCTTTTGCAGACAAATACAGAACATCCCACCATTGTTTAAAGTACAATCAAACACTACACATCTGTTATTTGGCCGCTCATGTGCTAGAAACAAGTAATTAATGAATAATTATTCGACAAAACCTTTGTTTACTTTTCGTCATAACACGACCAATTTGTGTTGTTCACTTGAGCAGATCAAAGTATGAAGTGTGCCATAACCCGACCATGAACAAAAGTCCGGTCGGTGATAAGGACAACACATGATACTCTTTTCTATTTCCTCTTGTAGGAATCGCAATTAGGCTATCTTTCTCTTTCAATGTCAAATAAAAGCGTGTCAGGCCCTTGTAACAAAACGTAAAACGTTAAAAGTGCAGAATTTTTAACATCGCAATTAATGAATTGCATCGAGTAAAAACACTTAATACAGTCTTACAACTTTATTTTAATTCATAAATATCAGCATTCAACATTAATCTTCATTCTTTTTGTAAAAACGGATAAATTGTTCTGACAGCCGAATAAGTCTACGTACGAACAAAACGCATCTGACATTTAATAAAACCTTTTACGTCAAAACTTTTCATTTCAATTCATCCATCATATCAACGTTAAATATTCGCATGTTTTTCTAGGTTGTTTTGTTAAAAATTAGTGATTCGAGTGATGAAGAAGTATTAAACACCTGAGGAATTACGGGAAACCGAGCAAAATGCACCCTTTTTCTTATTTTCCTCGCTGTAGTGAGGTGAAAAGTTTTGTGTTATACACGGGTGAAAGTTATTTTACGTCTCGTGTATTAAAGCACTCGCTACGCTCAGGATTCTATTTTTGAACCACTCGCTTCGCTCGTGGTCAATAATAGAATCCTTTCGCTAGCTCGTGTTTCAAATAACACTCGCACGTAAAATACAACTTTCACCCCTTGTATAACAAATAACTATACCTTACGCCACTCCTTCCACTCCCTCTTGGAGCCGGGTATGCTGTTTAGCTCCCCGGCTATGGTGCCCCACCGTCTTTCGCCTTCCTTTTTAGTGAAGGTGGAGGAAAACTTGCCCCGCCGCAGCTCATCATCGACTTCCAACAGCGCGATAAGCGCGCTTTTTGAGCTACGAAGGGATAAGTTATTTTTGCAACTGCAATTGTTTTGCATTTCCCATATTTTATTATTTTCTTTTCTCAAACTAAAGAGATTAGGTATAACACACTTGGGAGACACTATGTTTTCGTTTGGCAAGTCAAGCTGTCAAATTAAAAAAGCCGCGATTTTGCGCTCCGTTTTACGTAGGTGATAAAGCAAACAATTAAATATTTATATGTCATTGATGCACTTGAATTAATTGATAGTTTTTTTGTGTTAAAAAACCTTGACAACGCTTTATATTATTGTAAACTAATAACACTTTTAGTTTTGGTATGAGAAATATTTAATTCAATCATATGTTTTACACTCGATTGAAAACAAACACAATCGAGAAAAACGGAACGCGTATTGTAGTAGACATTGAGATCGCCATTCGAGATTAATGTCTATTGTGCCCCAGAATACGAAATTATGCATCCTTCGACATTTTGGTGAGATTTTCAATAGACATTACGTCCTTCGAGATCATCTCGAAGAGTGATAATCTCGAACGACCCGAGAATTGGCCTCCTGGTGACAATGGGGCCAACTGTGAAGTATACCCTTTCAAACAAAAGAATTTTACAAATGGTCCAGCCATCTTTGAATAATCAGTGAACATACATAAAAAAATAGCAAAAAAAAACGAAAGATCCCAACAAATTGAGAACCTCCTCCTTCAAATCATGAAGTTGGTTGAAAATGTAACTTATCCAGTCCCAAGTGTTGCCGGTTACTTAATAATAGGTTTCTGGGTGTCAAAGAGGACTTATAGCATCACTCTTTCCGGAATTGGTTGTGAACTCTGTAGCTTATGACCCCATTAATGGAAGAGACATTTAACTAGATATACTAGGAGATGCTTTTTACTTTTTATAAGCAAAGAATACATAAAGGTGTTGTAGTTGTGTTCAAAGCATTATGGAATCTTATCCTTTTCTAGTAAGGTTTATATTGGCTCGCTTGCGCCAGTGACACGGCGTGTGAGTGACGTTTTTGTATATATCGTCAGGTGACAAGTAAAACTCAATAATTTCAAGAGAAATATTAAACGGAAATCAACCTTGTTCCGTTGCCAGTATGATTCATTAAGGCTATGAACTTGTGGTAGTACTTAGTTAGTTTTGCTTGTCACCTGACGATATAACAACACACGTCTTTGAAGGGTTGGGTGTTTTTGATTTTTTTTACCATCACCTGTTAAAAATGGAACTTTCAATTTTGAACGTTGTTACGAAGATATTGGGCGGTTAAAGAGTAGGTGTATCTCGTAGAGGTATTAAACGTAGAATGTTTTGTTTCGGCTAGGTTGTGATGAGGTCGTGGCTGCCGGCCGGAGAGGCGCTGCTGCAGATGATTGCCATCCACCTGCCGTCGCCCGTCGTGGCGCAGAAGTACCGTATGGAGATGCTGTACGAGGGACCCCACGACGACGAGGCCGCCATCGGTATCAAGGTAAACACCTTTAAACACATGTTACATCAGCGAATCAAGAGGGGAAACGGGATCGGGATCCACTTAGATTTCGCTTTGTGTCGTACCCATATACCTGGTAAAGTCTCAACATACAGTCCGTGACCTTTAAGAAGAACCTTCGGGAATCGGCGACGACACACGAAGGTAATATTGCTGTTCTGCTTTTTCATGTGGCACTGTTGATTGATACCCGACGTCTCTTTCTAAAACCCGAAGGTTCTTTTTAGAGCTCACGGTCTGTACGTAGGGTCCCAAAAAAGACTAGGGGGGAACTGTTTAGTGTTTATTTATTTGCGGGTTTTTATTTTAACCTCGTTCATTGGCAAGAAAATGCTAGTTTTAAAAAGAGTGTGACAAATCAACTTCTCAGTCCCAAGTGTTGCCAGTTACTTTTAGTAAGTTTCTGGGTGTCAAAGTGGACTTAAAGAATATCTTTCCGGAATTGGTTGTAAACTCCATAGCTTACGGCCCCATAAATGGAAGAAACACTTAAATATGTACCTCATTAATTAAGATAATCATAAAAAACGACTCGATAATAGATTTTCTAATATATTTTCTTCTGTTTCTAGACGTGCGACCCCGAAGCTCCCCTCATGATGTACGTGTCCAAGATGGTACCGACCTCCGACAAGGGACGTTTCTACGCGTTCGGCCGCGTGTTCTCCGGCAAGGTCATCACCGGACAGAAGGCCCGCATCATGGGACCCAACTACCAGCCCGGCAAGAAAGAGGTAAACAAAATTCAAGATGGCGTCTACATCCGCCATCTTGTTTTTATTGTGCCCGGCCACAGCACCGCGCTGTAGCGCGTCGTCCGCCCCGGCGGCGGTGCGCGGTGACAGCGCGGCTTCGCCGGGCACAGAGTATACTTCGCTCGCCCGCCACGCTGCACACGGACCTCTATCCTTATGTCCCAAGACTGCTAGTTTCCGGGCGGATGATACATTTTTCTAAGGCTGCGAACTCGAACTGAGGGACGAGCGGCAATTGTCATCGAAAACAGGTCCATTCAAGTCTTTATCAGGCGCATGAACTTTCCGCTCGCGCCCACCTATCCGAACGGCACGATCAAAATCTATAGAATCGAATGGAGCTGTTTTGGTTGACAGAAGCGCCCGTTCCCCACGCCGCCGGACGCGTGCATCGAGTCCGCGGCCTTACACGTCATTCTCACTAATCCAGTTTTTTTTGCAAATTTATAACTATTCATCTAGCTCCCAGTGTAGTTTTATTACCATTATTCTGATTTTACTTTCTCGTTATACAGGATCTGTACGAGAAGACCATCCAGCGTACCATCCTCATGATGGGTCGCTACGTGGAGGCCATTGAGGATGTGCCCTCCGGAAACATCTGCGGTCTGGTCGGAGTCGACCAGTTCTTGGTCAAGACCGGTACCATCACCACCTTCAAGAACGCCCACAACATGAAGGTAAATATTGAAATATGTATAATATTGTTTTTAAATATAAATTGTCATATAAAAGGTTAAGACAGATTTTTTTTACTTTAAGCACTAACTGTACTTAATAACAACTTGAAGATAAGTCCAGGCATGCAGTGGTTTAATGATTGGTCCTCTGTATAGGACCACAATGCTCTCAATGGTAAAAGATTATCTAACAAGTAATAGTTCTTAAATACATCTAGTCCTGTTTGATGATCAGGTTCAGGTTCCCTTCCATTTATTTTGGCAGACTTAAAGACTGTACAAAACTTATTCATTTTGTTCATAAGGGCCTAGACATTCAGAAAGCGGTCACTGGAGTTCATCCAGAGGAAAATGCGGAACTCCAGTGACCACCTGTGTGTCAGCACTCTAAAAATATTGTACACAAGATGTCCTTATTTGAATCTTCCACATTTACCGTCTCCAGGTCATGAAGTTCAGCGTGTCGCCCGTCGTGCGTGTGGCCGTGGAGCCCAAGAACCCCGCCGACCTGCCCAAGCTGGTGGAGGGTCTCAAGCGGCTGGCCAAGTCCGACCCCATGGTGCAGTGCATCAACGAGGAGTCCGGCGAGCACATCGTCGCTGGTGCTGGAGAGCTGCATCTTGAGATCTGTCTCAAGGTAGGACTAGTTTATGCTGGACGTCCAGGCTAACATTTAGGTGATTATCACACTGGCGCCGTAGCCGCATGCGGTGACGGTGTGCAAGCGTGACAGCGCTATACACATGCAGAGCGCTATCTCGCTCGCGCATCGGCGCCGCATGCGGATCCGTCGCCAGGGTGATAATCGCCTTTATCTGTAGGAGAATCATTACCCTTGTGAAATTGAACTTGTGTAATGTAGGATTAATAAAACATATACTTAAAACTACAGAAAGAAATTTCTCGTCTTTATTTAACATCAGCTAATTTGGTCTTTTACGAAGTAGTAAGTTGTAACTGTATTTGTGCAGGATCTGGAGGAGGACCACGCGTGCATCCCCATCAAGAAGTCGGACCCCGTGGTGTCGTACCGCGAGACCGTGGCCGAGGAGTCGGACCAGATGTGTCTCTCCAAGTCTCCCAACAAGCACAACCGGCTCTTCATGAAGGCGCAGCCCATGCCCGACGGTCTGGCCGAGGATATTGACGAGGTAAATCTAAGTTTTTTTTATATAATGCCAGTGTAGAACTGATTGAATCCTGGAGAAATTTTCGCTCATCATTTTTCTTTCATTATATATAATATTTTCTCAATAAATCAATGTATCCTTTGCATTTATAATTATAGTCAGTTTTTTTTTGTCCTTAATAATTTACTTTTGTCGAACAATCTCCTGACACTTTTTATCTACAGTTCATTGTTTTAGCATTATTTTCTGACATTGCCTTACTTATGGAGGGAGGACTCGCAAACTTATTTAAAATGTCTTACCATTGAATTCAGTAATATAGAGAATTACAGTCTACCCGCAAGTGGCACTAAAAAAAGTTCCCATGTCCCCTTTTGACAAAGAGAACCGAGCTGTAACTCTCTGTATTAGGTATGTAAATGTTACACAGAAATGTACATCCAGTGCTATCTTTGTCCACAAATAATGCTTCGCTAATATTTGACTAATTCCTTAATAGAATATTGGTATTTATGTTATTTAGGGGCGCGTGAACCCCCGCGACGACTTCAAGACCCGCGCGCGCTACCTGTCCGACAAGTACGAGTACGACGTGACGGAGGCGCGCAAGATCTGGTGCTTCGGGCCCGAGGGCACCGGCCCCAACCTCATGGTGGACTGCAGCAAGGGCGTGCAGTACCTCAACGAGATCAAGGACTCCGTCGTGGCCGGCTTCCAGTGGGCCGCCAAGGAGGGCGTCATGGCCGAGGAGAACCTGCGCGGCGTGCGGTTCAACATCTACGACGTCACGCTACACACGGACGCCATCCACAGGTGCTTTATAACTTCTTACACCAATTATAATAACTTAGCCCGCGGACCTGACACACGCGACTGGAGAACGTGGCGAGACGAGCGGCCGTCACTGTTTTCCATTCATGTCTATACGTACTCTTAAAATCTATAGACTTGAATTGGGCTGTTTTGGAAAACTGGCGACAATTCGCGCAGCCAGTCGCGTGTTTCGAGTCCGCGGACTTATTGCTTTAAGTGCAGCCACCTATATCAACATAATTTAACAGTTATCACCAGAAAACTATTTACACATTTTAAAGTCTATGGATAACAAAATTATGGTGACCTATGAGACCCTATTTCCAAGACTCCACTGTCTGTCCGTCCATCTGTCCGTCTGTCACCAAGCTTTTACTTGTTGACATAAAAGTTGAAGTCATAATGTTTATGGCATAATTACTCTAATTATTTGAAGTGTTTGAAGATACATTACACATATATACATACAAGATCTAGCAAAAAAAAAAATTCGTAACAAATTGAAAAATATTTTATTTTAATCACGCAGCAGAGTTAAAAATTAGGTTGAGAGAGCTATAAGTAAATATAACATTGTATTGCAGAGGTGGCGGTCAGATCATTCCAACGACGAGAAGATGTCTGTACGCGTGCCTGCTCACCGCGCAGCCGCGTCTCATGGAGCCAGTCTACCTGTGCGAGATTCAGGTAACATACCTCTCTCCTACCTGACCCCTATCCCGTTCGTATCCGAGAGTACCTAACTACCGTGGGCCAGGTCCTCTCAGTGGGGCCAATTCGTACAATCCGGCCCACAAAAAGGGAAGGGGACCCTCGGATAAAGTTGGGATCAACAAATTTCATTTTTGTGGTTTTTTTTTCAAAGAAACCCGGTTTTGATTCGTTAGTTGGTCAATAAAAATTTGAAATGCAAAATCAATCAATCAATGCCTCATGTCATGAATAAAGAATGAGTGTGTTTCCGGAATCGATTTTTCACTAGGTGACAGCACTGTGGCGAGAAGTCTAGCTATCATGATATTCATGATCCACCAATCATGTTTTTTTTTATTGGTTGATTTTGCCAGCTAGGCCTTTCGCCATGCTGCTGCCACCTGGTAAAAAAAAATCGATTCCGTAAACACCCATTGTTTGTATTTGTTAATTGTCTGCTTGCTTTTAATGTTTTTTATTGTGGCTTTGAACCCATTAGGCGTGCTTACACCAGGTGTAGCCACGCATATTTTTCCGCATGGTTCCCCACCCCCACACCCACCCACGTTTATCCTGAGCGGAGCTAGCATGGCTGATAGCGTCGCCTTTCCGAAACGTGGCAGATCAGTAGTTCTTTGTTTTGGCATTGTCACCCGACATATACTTTGTCTGAATAGGGGGACTAACAATTGTTTCAAATTTTAACAATGATAATTGGCACTTAGATTATTTAAATTATAAGGGAAGGTATCAAAATTAAAGAAGTGTTATTAGAACTGCATAAATTACCTATCCTGCACGGTGTGATCTTGTAATATTTTATCAAGAATACTTCGTATCTGTAGATTTTTGTTATTTTACCTTGTTATTTCGACAATAATAATGGCACTTTATGAAAAAGGTAGTATTCGGCGGAAGCGCTTACGTTGTATGTTGTACAGATTCAATATTATATTCGAATAAATGGTACCTTTTGATCTAAATTGTCACAATTATTACAAAATGTATGTATACTAAGTTGCAGAAATGGTTGACACCCCCTGCATGTAAAGTATGTATATGTATGCAGCATTGCTTGGCTCAATTCACACCGAAATGGCAGCGGCCGGCAAGCACTTTCATTGTGAAATAATTTTAAACTTTATCTACATACTTAAAAGACTAGTATCGCTTAAAAAAGCTCGATTACCGTGCGCTTCCCGTGCTTTATAAAACTTCTCAAGAGGAAATGATGCGGCCCGTAGCGGAGGCCGCCGCCGGCCGCCGGCGCTGGTGAATTGAGCCTTATTGTATGCCTATTTTGTGTGTTTTAAATAAATATAACGCAATAAATCGTTTTATTTAACAAATATTTACAAGTAATACTTTTCATATTTAGTGCCCCGAGGTGGCCGTGGGAGGTATCTACGGAGTCCTCAATCGTCGCCGTGGACACGTGTTCGAGGAGTCGCAGGTGGCCGGCACGCCCATGTTCGTGGTGAAGGCCTACCTGCCCGTCAACGAGTCGTTCGGCTTCACCGCCGACCTGCGCTCCAACACCGGCGGCCAGGCCTTCCCGCAGTGCGTGTTCGACCACTGGCAGGTGCTGCCCGGAGACCCCTGCGAGGCCGGCAGCAAGCCCTACGCCGTCGTCCAGGTAATACCCACACAAGTTTTATGTTACTCCGCTATTTCACCAAAGTTATGCAACTGTCTGGATGTACTCACTAACTGGGCCGCGTTAACCCAGAAAATCTTATCAAAAACCCTAAATACTTTCAAAATCATTATGTTTTAGTCATTCATTTTAGCTACGTTTATCCTTAAATCTAAATATTATGGTCGAAAAATCATTCTTTCGTACGTTCAAAAATCTGTTTATAAAGACACTCCTTTGCATAACGTGCCCGGCCACAGCACCGCGCTGTAGCGCGTCGTCCGCCCCGGCGGCGGTGCGCGGTGACAGCGCGGCTTCGCCGGGCACAGAGTATACTTCGCTCGCCCGCCACGCTGCACACGGACCTCTATCCTTATGTCCCAAGACTGCTAGTTTCCGGGCGAACGATACATTTGTGTTTAAAACAGACTACACAGACACCTCATTATTTAGCTTTTACAGGTCACCACATATCAGCGCAATTTTATTCGTAAATTTCTACTATTCGAACAGCACATCTCAATAGTATTCTACATGTAATATAACAATCCAGGTTCACCCCTGTAACTTGATTTTTGTGGATATTTTTAATTCACATGAGTGACATGAGTAATGATCGAAAATGTTAACTAACTACCGGGAGCACAAATGCGTGGTGACCCCGAGTTGTACTTATGATCTATCTAGTGGTTGAGGTTATCTGTGATATTTTAACCTTTTGAACGCTTTCTCTCCCGCATCAAAATGTGGCATACACGCCAACATCTCAACTAGTGAATAACGAATTTAAACCTTATCTGTCAACAGTAAAATTGCTTTGACAGCGCCTGCCATAGCCACTTTAGTGGTTGTTGACGTTCAAAAGGTTAATTACTGTTAATTTATGAATACATTACGCACCCAGGGTGGCAAAATAAAAATATCGCGGGAATTTGTGACCCGAACCGAAAGTAAGGGCCATAAACAAGCTATCTGAGGCCTTCTTTATTAAATACCATATAGTACCATAAAGCCAAAAACCGGATTGCATGGAGGGCGATTGCATATGGTCACGATCCTCAGGCATGAGGGAACGACTAAGAAGAAGACCATAAAGCAAATTATGCTCGTGTTTGTTCTCGTACTAATTTATAATTGTTCGTTTCGCAGGACACGAGGAAACGAAAGGGGCTGAAGGAAGGTCTCCCAGATGTAAATCAATACTTGGACAAACTGTAAACGCCGTAGCTAAATACAATCTGTACTGTAATATATGTAACGAAACCAGCTCACGTACATACACCACATTATACAATACTGTTTTATTACGTTTACAATTTTTATTCACCCCAGTTCATAGTTGTTTGCCTCTTTAAGTTTGTAAGTGTCGAGTACGTTCAATAAATATTGCTGGTCGATATACGCATTGTTAATATACCAATATGGAGTGATACTAGTGTGGTATCACATGATATGTGGGAACCTGAATTTTCCTTTATTATACTGTAATGTAATTAATTTTTAAATTATAATTTTTCTATTGTAATGGCAGTTTCATTTGAAACGTATTAGGGTAGGCACTCGAAAAAAAAATGGTAAGTTGGATTATTTTGCACTCTGTTGCTAATTTCGTGTACGCTTCACCTATTGAAATTGAATTATTTTCTTTCAGATTGCTCGGTTTAGCTTCACGTCTGCTTGAGGTTAGTATTTGAAGAATATGGTAATATTTCGAATGTTTTTCTTTTATGATGAACCTTCACAGACCTGTTCTGAATATCTTTGAGGAATATTTTATTAATTCTGATGAAATTTATATTTTAAATTTGCTTCATTCCACATGAACACGTTTTAATCGGGTTTTTTTTTCATTGACAGGTATTATCTCCCGTTCATCACGAGATGATTCCTGATGTCGTGGTAAGTTTATTGATTTGCATTCTTTATAAAAATTTCAACAGTTTTGCTTAAAATGGAACTACATGTTTCTTTATATTGTGGTAAATTATTATCTACTTAGTCAACTCAATGGCTGGTATTCAAAGACCCTATTTTTACTTGAAACCTGATGATCCTTCACAGACCTGTTCTGAATATTTTTGAGGAAAAAGTATTTAATTTCTGATTGATTACTAAACTTTATTTTATTTTAGTCTGGTTTGAACGCATAATGATAATGTTGTTTTTTTTTACAGATTTACTTCCGTCACTATCACTGAATCGATTCTGCTGAGCAGATGAATTAGGTAAATAAACATATAAAATAGCCTTTTAACCTTCACTTTACATAACTAAACGTTAATTCCGTAATGTCAAACTTCATAAACATAGTTTTCTCTGAAGAGATAATAACATGATTTACTGACCTTTGATAATGATGATAAAATTCCCCTGATGCTACCGTGACGGTCTTTATCAAGCTCAACAGGACTGATGTACTTTAAAATCTACTAAATACATATTGGATTTTAGATTGTCCTGCAAACATTTATATATTTTTTTGTTTATTTTCAGATGTTGACTTACGTTGTTGCGCGACTCGAATAATGAAGCGACAGCCGACAATATTATTCCTGGCTAATATTATCCTCAACACAAAATGGTAAGTTGTATTATTTTTTGTTGTAAACTTATAACATTCTATAAGTATAATATTTTGATAAAAGTAGTAGGTCATTAACCAACAAATTAAAGTCTCCCAAGTTGCAGGCCAAATTTCTCATTATAATGACATGACATTTCTGAAAATTTTATAGAAAAGGTCAAATGACAATATTATGATGATAATCTTCTCCTGATGCCCCTGTGACGGTTATTATAAGCTCAACAGGACTGAGAATTACTCGCAAATCAAACAATTTGCTACACTTGTTACAAAGAAATAATTCTAGTTGTTGTTTACAGATGCCCCGGCGCTCTCATGACTCGACGTTTGCTTGCAACTTTCTATCAATCATACATCAAGGTAAGAATCACCAACTGCTTTGTACTGGATTGTTCGTAATGAATGTATTCATTTGGAAAACATGATCCGTGCTCATCCAGTTATAATGTTACTATATTGACTTGACATATGTACAAATTTTATATACTCAAATAACGACAATATTATGATGATAATCTTCCCCTGATGCCACTGTGACGGTTATTATAAGCTCAACAGGACTGAGAATTATTCACAAATCTAATAAACGTTTATATTTGCTGCAAAGAAATAAATTCTAATCGTTGCTTACAGATGGACCGACTGTCATGAGTCATGACAGTCATGACTCGCCGCGTGCTGCTTGCAACTTCCTCAATCGATTGTCATTTGTTATACCAAGGTAATTGCAGTTTTTTTACTGGATTGTTGAATATGAATTTAATAATTTGTGAAATATTATTATTACCAAGTCCCATATCCTGATTTTTGTAACACATTTTTTTTTTCAAGAAATGATGATTCTCACAGACCTGTTCTGAATTATTTTGAGGTCAAACTTTATTGAATCTGATTATTACTTCTACTTATGTCTATGTTAAGCATTATTATTAAAAAATATATCTAATAGTATTTATTCTCTTTCAGGTACTGTATTGGATTCGCGACCTTAATATGAAATTCTATTTAAATGTAATATTCTGTTAAATAAATTTATTTAAGGAACCATTGATTTCATTAAATCTACCCTACATTGATCCTAACCTAATGTCCTATACGCCGAGGCACGTTTGAACGATGCGAGAAATCGCATGGGAGATGGTTATACCTTTAGATCCTATATCCTCAGCCTCTCTGTAATCTAACTAATATAATAAAACTAGGAAATAGGCGTTTTTACACCTGGCCAACCTGGCGCACCGCCGCGCGCAGCAATTTCCTCGCGAGGCGGTGCGCTCTAGGTGACACGCCAATTGACGCTGATATAATTTTTCGAGTATTCATAAATACTCTAGATCTAATATGATTTACCGACTGAAATGAGTGGAAATAAGTAGTAAAACGTTTAGAAAATCAAACATGCTAAAATCATTAATCACCTATTTGGTTCTGCCGTAGTCGGAAACTAAAAAGACTGCACAGGGCCCATATCGCAGAGCCAAATGCTGATGCCCTATCCCTATGCCACTCAAAGCAAGTATTAACTAGAGCCCGCACACGTGTACCCCCGTATGGGATAGATATATAGATGCCCATAATCACTTCTACAGCATAAAACAGAACAATTTACTAATCTTTTCCTTAGCCGACACAACTTTCTAGGAAAACTAACAGCTTTTCTCGTAGCAATCACATAAATTCTTGAAGAAATCGCGCATTATATCTGTTTGTTACCCTCCACTGCTAGAAGTAACGCGTGGAGGGTAATAGAAACTATGACAAGGACCAACGATAATAGCACCTCTCTGCCGTATCTATTGAAAGTGTAATAAGACCATCCCGTTCTATCTTGGTATTATTAGTTCCGTGTCAGATCTATGGGTGGTATATCTATGCTATGCCATCACCTTTTCGATCTCGTAAATGAAAATATATAAAAATTCAATGAGGTGCAATAAATATTTAGCGGAATTCAGAGTTCATAGTCAAAAATCAGGCGGGCAAAATCCAACTTCCGTCAGTTCCGGCTGATATTACTCGAGTTTGGGGTGACCCTAAATCGATTATCCGTTTTCTTAAACGGCAACACTGCTCATAACGTCATTTCACTCACGTCTGTGTCTGTGTCTGTGTCGTCTGTCTAGCTCAAGGTTATAAGCATTGCGCATGTTTTATAAAATAAATTAATTCCAACGAAGTAAATTAGTCACTCTCCGTTTGATGCTGGATCGTGTGCTCCGTCGCTTTTCAGTTTTACTCAGCAAGATGGTGCCAGACGTAGTGTTCGTGCTGGGAGCGCCCGGCTCCGGCAAAGGGACGCAGTGCTCATTGATCTCCAAAGAATACGATTATGTGCACCTGTCGGCGGGGGATCTGCTGCGTGAGGAGCGGCAGCGGCCAGGCTCCGAGTACGGAGAGATGATAGAGGAAAAAATACGTAATGGCGAAATTGTACCCGTGGAGGTTACTTGCTCGCTCCTACACAAGGCAATGCAGAAATCCGGCAAGACGCGCTTCCTTATCGACGGCTTCCCGCGGAACAAGGACAACTTGGACGGCTGGGAGCGCGTCATGACCGACAAAACTAGGCTTCAATTCATACTTTTCTTTGAATGTTCGCGAGATTTGTGCACGGAGCGGTGCCTGGGCCGCGGCGCGGCGGGCAGCGGCCGCTCGGACGACAACCTCGAGAGCTTACAGAAGAGATTCAACACGTACCTGAACGACACCATGCCTATCATAAACCACTACGACCGTTTGGGGCTCGTGCGCCGGATCAACGCTGAAGTGAGCCCGGTAGACGTGTTTGAGAGTGTCAAAAAAGTGTTCACTACCATTGAGAAAAGCAGTAGTTAATTTAATTAACGTGTAATAATAGGTCAATCTTAGTTTTATAATGGTGTTTGACATGCCATTGTCGCATCCTGTGCAATAGTATTTATTTTTTCTGCTATAATATGAAAATAGGAGTTTCAAAACCTGTAAGGACATTTTGAGCTTAATAATTTTACAAATGTTAATAATTGCCAGTGTGAACTGTTTCACAGATAGCAATCAAAGCACTGTGTTTTAATGAATATAGACTTATTTCCAGTGTAGATATCTGACTTAATGTACTCATCCTTTTCTTTGCATTAATTAAATCTAATAGTGCTAAAGCACAGATAACCTCAACCACTAGATAGATCATAAGTACAACTCGAGGTCACCACACATAGGTGCTCCCGTACTAATTTTGTATGAGAGCGCGACCGCTTATTTAAGTTGAGTTAATGTTATTGATCATTACTCATGTGAATCAAAAATATCCACCAAAATTAAGTAACAGAGGTGAACCTGGATTGTTATACTACAAATTGGCGTAGAATACTATTGAGATATGCTGTTCGAATCGTAGAAATTTATGAACAAAATTGCGCTTATGTGTGGTGACCTCGTGCTCCCTGTAAAAGCTTAATGATGAGGTGTCTGTGTAGTCTGTGTGCTAAAGTAAGCCAAAAAATAGGCAAATCTAATTTTTTACAAAGAGGCTCCATCTATATTTTATTTGGCAAAAGTACTTTACAATACCAGTGGCGACGTGTCCATAGAACACGACTCCTGTCGGCTTGCCTTAAGTTTCAGGCGCTTGAGCATTTTTCCTATAGCTCATGAAGAAATTCTAAGCCAATTTCAGCACCGGCTCGCCTAAGAAAAATTATGACCCACCGCCACTGCAATGTACAGTCGCCATCAAATATATCGGAGTGGCCAGGGTATTAAAAAATATCTGAACATGCACTTTATCGCCTTTACAATAGAGGTGTTGTTCAGATATTTGTGACCACCTTGGCCGCTCCGATATATGGCGACTGTACACCAGGTTATAACAACCTAAGTGTCTTAAAATGAACATTTACGCAATGTGATTGGAATGATAAGGAAAGTCAAAGTCATTGTTTTAAATGATTCCTATTGGTTTTATTCTAGATACGTAGATACCACATTATCTTCAAGCTCTATTCACTTGTAGTTATTACCTAGCTTACCTTGAACGTGACAAAATAATAAAACTAATATAGCCATGATGTTGCCATTAGGAAAAATACCGTGTATACTTAACATGCAATTATTAATTAGTTGTAGAAAAACAATAGATGTATAAGCAGCATTAGAGCTATTGTGATAGTGCATTTTGTGTTGTATAATGTCTAGTCTGGTTCATTTAACTACTCCCACAGTATGTAGAGTCAGAAAGTGGTATGTCCACAGCCCTTTACACCCAATGGGGTTGGCCGGTGGAAAGTATTTACAGATGGCGCCAGCATAGCTGGTACCTATCTGTCCTACAAATAGTGTCGAAATCTTGTTTTTTTTTTTAAATTTTTGACCTCGATGGGCTAGCCTTTAAACCAAATCCCATACAACAATACTAGTGAAAGTGACCTAGCTATGCTGGCGCCATCTGGGCAAACCGTTGACAGTTGCCAACCCCATTCAAAATTGAGCTTTATTGGCACTGGACAAAATCGAAAATTGAATGGAAAAATACCGGAAGTGATGATCACTTTCGAACAGGTAAAGGGGTAGAAGTTTTTATATATGTGTGAGTGTGTGTGTGTGACCAAATCCAAATGGCAATAATGCTCACATCCGAGAAAAACCCTCCCACTTCGCTTACGGCACTCATTAGAAAAATATGGGTCCTTTTTTAGATAACTAGACACCCTGGACAAGGGTCACTTCTCTTCAGCTGACTATAAAAACAACATTCCTGGTGTTAACTACCATATGGCATATTAACTGACATGTACTGTAACATTATTCTCTAGTTGAAATTCCATCTCTACAATAGTAATAAAATATCATATGTTCGATATGAAAACTGTTTTTATTTGCTTTTATATTACGTACTTACCTCTGCTGCTCCCTTCTTACTAGCATTTATTGCTGTCATTAAGTACAGTCGCCATCAAATATACCGGAGCGGCCAAGGTACTCAAAAATATCCGAACATGCACCTCGCCTTGACAATAGAGGAGTTGTTCAGATATTTGTGACCACCTTGGCCGCTCCGATATATCTGATGGCGACTGTACATGATTTGAAATTAAGTTGTGTCATGATATGATAAGAAATAAGAGGGATAAGGGAACCTCTGATCCCTACTGCTCGTGAGAACACTGTGGTGATTTATTTAATTAACTAGATGAAAACCCGGCTTCGCTCGGGTAAAATAAATGTTATGTATTTAAAAAAAAAAAATAATGAAAATATTATATGTAAAAACAACCTGGTTTCCCGCAATCCAGGATTCCTAGGATTTCTAAAGTCCCGTAAGCCTGTACTTCTAAGTCCTGGCACACCCGGGACCTAGAGGTGTGCGCCGATGCCAAAATCATCGGCGGCGGCGTCCGATCGTTTTTTGACCGGCGGCGGCGGCGTGATCGGCGTGAAATCGGCGTGGTATATATTTTTTAATATTTATGGGGAAATTGACAAAATACCCTCTAAATCGAAGCCTACTGAGTTATTAAGTATAACCTGCATAAATAGAACTCCCCAAATCTCTAACAATGTATGATTGTCTAGCAAACTTTGCATATTTTAAATACAATACATGATTTTAGAGAATTTTACAAAGGACAGACTAGTTATATAGACATATTTATTTGTTTTATCTATGTAGAACTGGCTACACCACTTGCCTGAACATCGAATACGATAACACAAAAAGCCCTGAAGTTAATAAGAGCAAAACCGACTGTTTTCGCATTTGTAATTCGTGAGAGAAAATTGTACGTTGAGTTCTAAAAGACAAGGATGGGATGTCAGATGAAGAAGATGCATTCTAGTGATTCTAGTTTAGTTGGTTCAGTTCTAGTTATATAAAAGTGGATATTTTTTCACATCGGCAACCAAAATAATACACGTGGCTCTTGCCGCCGCCATTTTGTTCACGAAATTTCACGCAGTGCGAGCTCGGCATGCAGGTTTTTTACACCGTGACCCTGCCTGCGATATGCCGCACTCTCACCGTGTAGCCTGCGCCAATCAGGAAGCCTGCATTCAAATATAGACGCTCGGTAAGGAATCGGTAAAAAAATATATCGAACATCCTTTAGTGCACCGATACCGTATCGCAAAGTTAGGTAGTGGCCTTAAATAGCTCCCTCGATTTAACAAGGATCCCAACATCAAACTTGACTTAAGGGGCATTTAACAAAAAAAGAAGAGTAAGGAGCTACACGGGCGATTCTACAGGGCCCTCACGGAACACCTAGACCTGCTCGTGTCGGTGAACTGGTTACGATTTGGGGACCTCTTCGAAGAAACCGAGGGTTTCGCCTGTGCAATTGCAGACGAAGAAATGATGACTAGGGCATGTAAACTGTCTTGGCATGGGCATGTCTTGTTTTCATTATATGATATTCTTTTTTTTTTTTCCAAGTGTAAAAAGTTCGCAACCAACTTTATATGTATTTAGTGAACTAAAAATAATATCTTTTTTAAATGTACGAACCTATACAATTTTGTTTGCTCAAAGGTACTCGTATAATACTTGATCATAAAAGTGTGAATGTGCTTTAGCTACGTATTGCAACTTTGTATACTTTAGGAGACTATAGGTCTAATTTTTGTTCTTACTTCTTAATGCAATGTTCATGTATGACTGTTTGTTTCTTCTAAATAAAAAATAAATAAAATAAATGTAAAACAGGTATTGTATGCCCGAATCAATAATATATCCTGTCGCCGTCCCGGAGAGTCACTCAGGCATATCATCTCCGGTTGTTCTCATCTTGCTAGCGGCGAGCACTTGCACATACATAATCTCATAGGATTATAAACCAGCAGGTTGCTTTTATGTACGGCGTTTGCGACCACAAAGTGCCGTACTACAAGTACACACCTGCGCCAGTCCTCGAAAATGGTCGAGCCACGCTCTATTAAGATCAATATATCATCACGGACAGAACTATTGCTACCAATAAGTCTGATATCGTGCTGATAGATCGCTCTCAGGGCAATGCTCGTCAACATCACCGTCAAAGGACGTCAGAACAACGTGAATGGAGAATTGAGAAAGACAAATCCAGCAAGTACCTAGACCTGGCTCACGAGGTAACCGCTATGTTCCAGGTTGATTCGGTTTGGCGATTATTGAACCGACAGTAGTTTTTGCGTAAGCACTCATTGCGAAGTCTCGGCCAACTTCTAGAAAGACTTTCGTTTCGGGGTTAAGGTTGGTTCAAGGGTCAGATTCAGATGGCGGTAATCCTGGACACGGCGCGCACAGCCCGAAGGTTCCCCTCTATGCGGCCTCTATTACCACTGGCAGCCTGGGCCTTGCTCCGTTGTCGGCGGATCCCTAGGTTAGGTTTTTATAATATTTTTTTTTGTTTTTGTATGTTTTTGATCTATTTTTGTATTTTACTTTTATACAAATATTGTGAATAACCTAACTTAAGACGAAAGATAAATTAAAGAAGGTAGATAATCAATAGACAAAACAAATAAAAGCATATAATCCAAAAACATCTAAATGACGTCATTTGATGTAACTGGCAAAGGATAAGTCAAGAAGCAATAGATCTTTCAAAAATACGTAGTATACTGGCCACTCATTAGTCATTTACCGTTACCGGGCATTAAAACACTTAAAATTTGCCACGCCGATTTTACGCCGGTCAAAATCATCGGCGGCGGCGGCGTGGAAAAATCGTCGGCGGCGGCGGCGCGGCGGCGCGGCGCACATGTCTACCGGGACCCTAAAATCCCGATTGTTTCAATTCCCGGAATCCCTGGTTTATAATATCTTAAAATCCCGGCCTCGCGCTGTTCCGAAATTACGATGTTTTTAAGTTGCGGAATCCTGGACCGCTGGGACCACTCCAGCAAGCCGCATTTTCAGAATCCCGGCCTCCTAAAGTTCCGGAATTCCGCATGCCCTTATGTCCGGGTTCGGGTGCACACGCACAGCAATCCAAAATCACGGTTTCACTATTTCCATAATTCGGGGTTTAGTGATTCCCAGATTTATAAAATCCTGGACTCCTGGGACAGGAACTCTAAAATTTATGAGAGACACATTTTCGGTATCTAGGCTTTTAAAAATCTCAGAATCCTGCATCCCTAAAGTTCCAGATTCCTAAAACCCTAAAATTCCGTCGTCCGGCATTATACGGCCTTATATCCCGGCTTTATAATGTAACGGACCCCATCCAGATTTTTTTGGAACTCAGAATTCCTTATGTCTCAAAATCTCGGAATCCCTTATACCGGGACTCCCAGCACCCTAAAATCCCGGTTTCCCACATTCCCGAAATCGGGTCGATATTGGCTCACATAAAATTACTTAGCATAATTTTTTCAGTAATACCGTTTTGTGATCAGAATTATCATTCGTCATAAAAAAAATTGTAATAATTTTTATGGTTTTAATATTTTTTCATATAACGACAGTGTTAATAATTGTTTGCTGTCCGAATTTTTTGAGACATAATATAATTTCCTACGTTTTTTGTTGATAGTAGTCATTTCTGTGACAGGGTCGACGAAGCCCCCGCTACGCGGGGGCTTCTATTCTGGGTAGTTATGCCCTTCGGGCAGGATGACACACTAACGTAACCTAACCGAAACTGTGTTGTGTTGTGATCGCAAGATACCTAACACTCCTCCTCACTTCGCTCGTCGTCGTACCTAACGGTGACTCTGGAACGTAATATTAGTATAATAGATATTTATATTGATTTACATTATAAACTTAAATAATTCGGAGTAACGATAGTTATGAACAAAAAATACTTATAAGAAATGATCATTATGATTAAAAAAATTATAAACAACAATTTCGGACTTCCAATAATTGAAGTACAAATTTTATGTGAACTTTGGCGCACCCCCCCCCCCCGCCCCCCCCGAAATCCCGTATTTTAAGTCTCCTAATCAACTCGGAATTTAAATATCTTGGTTTCCCGCATGGGTTTCTAAAACTCCGAATGCCGAAATCCTAAAACCCCAGAACGTCGCACTCCTGGTATATCGGGAACTCGGCTTTTTCATCCAGGAAACCCACCCGTTGCCTAAAGTCCCGGAGTCCCAGGATCCTTATATCTCGGTTTCTCGCGTTCTCGGAATCCCTGGTTTTTCGGCTTCGTGCAGTTCAAAAATCCCGGTTTTTGAAAGTTCCAGTATCCCGGTATTCTTAAGTTACGGACTCCCAGGACCCTAAAATTCGGTTGTCCCGCATTTCAAGACCCCAGCTGTCTAAAATCCCGGAAGCCCGTTGAAGCATTTCCGGAATCCTGGATTTTTAAAGTCCCGAATATCCCGGGATCCTGAAAGTCCCGGGATTCCGTCCGTCCTACCTCGCTCGGGTAATACCTCTATATACTTTCGAATAAACGTGGCCCTCCTTTTAGGTATTAGGTGGCATGTAATAAAAAAGATAAAAGATATTTATTATTAACCAACTTCAAAAAAGGAGGAGGTTCTCAATTCGACTGTTTTTTATCATTATTATGTTCTTTATTTATTTTTGGTCTTAGTGATAGGTTTTTTACAATATTTTTATAAAAGTAAAGTACAAAAATACATCAAAAACACAAAAAAAACAATAAAAACATTATAAAAAACCTATCCTAGAGGGTATGGCAGGGCCCAGGCTGCCAGTGGTTAAGGCCGCAGTGAGAGGAACCGGCGGACTATCCGCGCCGTATCCATGACCACCGCCTTCTGCATCTGACCCTTGATCCAGCCACCTAGCGAAAGTCTCTCGAGGTGTTGATCGAGACATTATTATTATTATTTTTTATGTATGTTACTCGATATCTCCGTGAATCGTGAACCGATTTTCAATTTTTTTTTTTTATCGAACGTGTATATCGCCTAGACGGTCCCATTGTCACCAAGTCGGGGTCTGATGATGGGATCTTGGAGAAATCGAGGGAACTCTTCAACTATTATTGGTACGCCTATAGTGATTTCACTATTTTTTACAGCAACTCTGCCACTTCCTTTTGGAATAGCGGATCCTAAGTGAAGTCGGTTCTTTTTTGTTTAAAATTATTCAATTTAGGCACATTACAATGCACTTATGAACGACAGAGACAAAAAGAAACTACTAATAAAAACTAAGTGCAAGCTGTGAATGCGATGTTTACCCTATAGCCAGCTATTAAATTTTCATTTTGTATAAGTCAAGAGACAGGCGCGGGCTGAAAAACAGCACTGTGTAGCCGACCAAGCTCGGAGCAAATGCTGAGCTCCGAGCCTATTGTCGCGAATTTAGTTCTTAAGTTGATTGTTTGTTGTGTTTTTTTTCCTTTCCCTTCTTGAGTATTGTTTTTCTGTTTACTTCTAGTGTATATTACCACTCTTTTTTTTGTGTCTATTTTTGTGCAACAAATAATGCATTTTTAATTTAATTTTTTACCAGTTGAGTGATCCAATAATTAACTCCGGCTCAATGTACTTGAAGTTAATTACAGCAGACAGAGACAGTAGCCATTAAATTTATTCACTTTGAAGTGAAGGAGGTTGTTGTGATTAAAAACCACAAAAACAGGACACTGCACACGCTGCTTTCAACCTGGATCAGACATCAGTGAAAACCGCACGGATCAACTTTACATACATATCCGCACACTGTGTCATTAGAATAACTGCGCCATAGAATTGCACACACTATTTACTATACTTATGACAGCATTTGGTCATACAATTCATGTTTATAAGCATACTTGTGAATACCTAGGATAAAAAATGAGCACCCCTAATTTTGACTACAGCCTATTTCATTAAACTATGATTAATTTGTATTCATTTTAGAAATAATCTTCTACATGCCTCATGACAACGTGATATCCTTTAGAACATTAATGTATTCATGGTTATTTACTCAAAGATATAACCAAATGTGCAATTTTTTACGCAAAGATTGACTTTACGTTTTAGTTAATTCAATATAACACATAATTTTGTCATACTTACAGTCATTTTAATAAAAGATTAGCCTTTTCATTTGTAAACAAACTTTTGTTGCGCTCGGCGCTACAATATCCGGCCTGAACATATTAGAAAATGCATCAGTTTCTACACTACACTCATAGAACCAACGCTGATAATTATCTACAATAGTATTCGAGACATATTTAGGTAAAATACTTAGGTAAATAAACATAACCCGCGGGTCATTTCATTATTTTCATTGCATATGAGTATGACGTTTGGATTCACATGACAATGAAAGCGGTATTACACATTGCAACCTGCAGGGCCCAATCTGTCAGGTTGGAAGGTGTAATTGAAGGTAGGGCCCGTAGGGAGCTGAAGGAGGGTACACAACAGATTGGGCCCTGCAGGTTGCAATGTGTAAAAGCGGTATTACACATTGCAACCTGCAGGGCCCAATCTGTTGTGTACCCTGCCTCTTCCTACCCCTCCTTCAGCTCCCTACGGGCCCTACCTTCAATTACACCTTCCAACCTGACAGATTGGGCCCTGCAGGTTGCAATGTGTAATACCGCTGTAATACCGCTTTGACAAAACATGTAGGTAGTGTTCGAATACTTGCAAACATCTTTACATTTTCCTTTAATAGTGCTAATAGACTTACTGTAAAATAATATTTTGTAAATCAGCCGTATTGTATTAAATTTATTATCAGCATTTATTTACTTTTTACCTGCTTTTGTTTGACCACATAACCTGTCCGACACGCAATGCACGTTGGACATACATATATGCGCCGAACGCAAACATGGTTCACAATTTCCGAACGCACCCCTCACTGTGACGTCACGTCACTGACAACTAACAAAATATGGCCGGCGTTTATGTAGTGAAATTAACACTTTTGAACGTAAAATACGCGACAATCCGAATTTTGCCGATATAAGTGTCCAATTCAAAAACTCTTCATTCTTTACGCTCTTTCGTTTGAGCATAGTCTCGTTCGACTTTTCCGTAGAGGCCCTCGAGATTATTAATATAGACTAGATGAAAACCCGGCTTCGCTCGGGTAAAATAAATGTTATGTATGTAAAAAAATAAATAATGAAAATATTATAATATATGTAAAAACAACCTGGTTTCCCGCAATCCAAGATTCCTAGGATTTCTAAAGTCCCGTAAGTCTGTACTTCTAAGTCCTGGCACACCCGGGACCCTAAAATCCCGATTGTTTCAATTCCCGGAATCCCTGGTTAATAATATCTTAAAATCCCGGCCTCGCGCAGTTCCGAAATTACGATGTTTTTAAGTTTCGGAATCCTGGACCGCTGGGACCACTCCAGCAAGCCGCATTTTCAGAATCCCGGCCTCCTAAAGTTCCGGAATTCCGCATGCCCTTATGTCCGGGTTCGGGTGCACACGCACAGCAATCCAAAATCACGGTTTCACTATTTCCATAATTCGGGGTTTAGTGATTCCCAGATTTATAAAATCCTTGGCTCCTGGGACAGGAACACTAAAATTTCTGAGAGACACATTTTCGGAATCTAGGCTTTTAAAAATCTTGGAATCCTGCATCCCTAAAGTTCCAGATTCCTAAAACCCTAAAATTCCGGCGTCCGGCATTATACGGCCTTATATCCCGGCCCATATTGGCTCACATAAAATTACTTCGCATATTTTTTTCAGTAATACCGTTTTGTGATCAGAATTATCATTCGTCATCTCTGTGACAGGGTCGACGAAGCCCCCGCTTCGCGGGGGCTTCTATTCTGGGTAGTTATGCCCTTCGGGCAGGATGACACACTAACCTAACCTAACCTAACCGAAATTATGTTGTGTTGTGATCGCAAGATACCTAACACTCCTCCTCGCTTCGCTCGTCGTCGTACCTAACGGTGACTCTGGAAAGTAATATTAGTATAATAGATATTTATATTGATTTAGATTATAAACTTAAATAATTCGGAGTAACGATAGTTATGAATAATGGGCGGACGACGGATGCAATTTACGTCAAAATAACGTCAAACGATATACATAATGTGGATATGACTACAATTGGTTTAAAAAAGAGAACATAATTGCCAAATAGTTACATAATTTTATTTTTATTTTTGAAGTAAATAATCATATCTTTTTTGTATATTACATATAGAATATCAGTATATTAATTTTAATTTCATGGTTTATTAGGTGCGTATTCGTAAAGTGATACTTCACCATTATTAATTATGAATAACGCTTTTTCGTTTCGCAAATAATGAGCCCTTTTTAGAAGTCTCTTAAATTAGATCCGGTTTATCAAGTATCCATTTATGAATTGTGGTTTCATTTGACATAATTATTTTAAATGTAAATATCGAAGGAAATGCACATAAAGTCCCAACTACAAATATTTTTATATACATAAATATTACTCGAAATTTTATAAAAGTCTTATCCACCTTATGCTTTCGTCACCATATTGCATCCATTGTCCGCCCTTTGGTTATGAACAAAAAATACTTATAAGAAATGATCATTATGATTAAAAAAATTATGAACAACAATTTCGGACTTCCAATAATCGAAGTACAAATTTTATGTGAACTTTGGCGCACCCCCCGAAATCCCGTATTTTAAGACTCCTAATCAAGGATATCAAAACTCCGGACTCCCTTGACTTTTAAATCCCGTCGGCCCGCATTTCTTCAATCCCGGCTTTCTAACGACTCGTAACACTGGCTTTTTAATCTCGGAATTCAAATATCTTGGTTTCCCGCATGGGTTTCTAAAACTCCGAATGCCGAAATCCTAAAACCCCAGAACGTTGCACTCCTGGTATATCGGGAACTCGGCTTTTTCATCCAAGAAACCCACCCGTTGCCTAAAGTCCCGGAGTCCCAGGATCCTTATATCTCGGTTTCTCGCATTCTCGGAATCCCTGGTTTTTCGGCTTCGTGCAGTTCAAAAATCCCGGTTTTTGAAAGTTCCAGTATCCCGGTATTCTTAAGTTATGGACTCCCAGGACCCTAAAATTCGGTTGTCCCGCATTTCAAGACCCCAGCTGTCTAAAATCCCGGAAGCCCGTTGAAGCATTTCCGGAATCCTGGATTTTTAAAGTCCCGAATATCCCGGGATCCTGAAATCCCGGCTTTTGAAAGTCCCGGGATTCCGTCCGTCCTACCTCGCTCGGGTAATACCTCTATATACTTTCGAAAAAACGTGGCCCTCCTTTTAGGTATTAGGTGGCATGTAATAAAAAAGATAAAAGATATTTATTATTAACCAACTTCAAAAAAGGAGGAGGTTCTCAATTCAACTGTTTTTTATCATTATTATGTTCTTTATTTATTTTTGGTCTTAGTGATAGGTTTTTTACAATATTTTTATAAAAGTAAAGTACAAAAATACATCAAAAACACAAAAAAACAATAAAAACATTATAAAAAACCTATCCTAGAGGGTATGGCAGGGGCCCAGGCTGCCGGTGGTTAGGGCCGCAGTGAGAGGAACCGGTGGACTATCCGCGTCGTATCCATGACCACCGCCTTCTGCATCTGACCCTTGATCCAGCCACCTAGCGAAAGTCTCTCGAGGTGTTGATCGAGACATTATTATTATAATTTTTTATGTATCTATGTTACTCGATATCTCCGTGAATCGTGAACCGATTTTCAATTTTTTTTTTATCGAACGGGTATATCCCCTAGACGGTCCCATTGTCACCAAGTCGGGGTCTGATGATGGGATCTTGGAGAAATCGAGGGAACTCTTCAACTATTATTGGCACGCCTATAGTGATTTCACTATTTTTTACAGCACCTCGGCCACTTCCTTTTGGAATAGCGGATCCTAAGTGAAGTCGGTTCTTTTTTGTTTAAAATTATTCAATTTAGGCACATTACAATGCACTTATGAACGTCAGAGACAAAAAGAAACTACTAATAAAAACTAAGCAAGTTGTGTTTTTTTTCCTTTCCCTTCTTGGGGTATTGTTTTTCTGTTTACTTTTAGTGTATATTACCACTCTTTTTTTTGTGTCTATTTTTGTGCAACAAATAATGCATTTTTAATTTAATTTTTTACCAGTTGGGTGATGCAATAATTAACTCCGGCTCAATGTAGTTGAAGTTAATTACAGCAGACAGAGACAGTAGCCATTAAATTTATTTACTTTGAAGTGAAGGAGGTTGTTGTGATTAAAAACCACAAAAACAGGACACGCTGTTTTAGGCCTGGATCAGACATCAGTGAAAACCGCGCGGATCAACTTTACATACATATGCACACTGTGTCATTAGAATAACTGCGCCGTTTGCGCTGTCTGAGCAGTGCCGTAAGCTGTAGCAAAACAACACGTTCATCTATCCAATTTCATTAACTCTCAGTGGCGGCTTGTGAATTTTTTCTTAGTAAAGCCATAGTGGCCAGGGTTTATTTAAAGGCCTTCAGCTTTAGTCTTCAGAATTCCAATTGCACACACTATTTACTATACTTATGACAGCATTTGGTCATACAATTCATGTTTATAAGCATATTTGTGAATACCTAGGATAAAAAATGAGCACCTCTAATTTTGACTACAGCCTATTTCATTAAACTATGATTAATTTTTATTCATTTTAGAAATAATCTTCTACATGCCTCATGACAACGTGATATCCTTTAGAACATTAATGTATTCATGGTTATTTACTCAAAGATATAACCAAATGTGCAATTTTTTACGCAAAGATTGACTTTACGTTTTAGTTAATTCAATATAACACATAATTTTGTCATACTTACAGTCATTTTAATAAAAGATTAGCCTTTACATTTGTAAACAAACTTTTGTTGCGCTCGGCACTACAATATCCGGCCTGAACATTTTAGAAAATGCATCAGTTTCTACACTGCACTCACAGAACCAACGGAGAACCAATATCTACAATAGTTTTCGAGACATATTTAGATAAAATACGTAGGTAAATAAACATAACCCGCGGGTCATTTCATTATTTTCATTGCATATGAATATGACAATCACGAAACATAATCAGGTAGTGTTCGAAAACTTGCAAACATCTTTACATTTTCCTTTAATAGTGCTAATAGACTTACTGTAAAATAATATTTTGTAAATCAGCCGTGTTTTATTACATTTATTCTCAGCATTTATTTACTTTTTACCTCCCTTTGTTTGACCACATAACCTGTCCGATACGCAATGCACGTTGGACATATATGCGCCGAACGCAAACATGGTTCACAATTTCCGAACGCACCCGTCACTGAAGTCACTGACAAAGAACCAATATGGCCGCCGTCAAATCGCGAAATTAACACTTTTGAACGTAAAATACGCGACAATCCGAATTTTGCCGATATAAGTGTCCAATTCAAAAACTCTTTATTCTTTACGCTCTTTCGTTTGAGCATAGTCTCGTTCGACTTTTCCGTACCCCCCCCTCGGGATTATTAATATAGATAGTCATCCGCATGGCGGCGATGCGGTTCGCCACCCATCACGTCTCGCTCTTTACGGGGGCGAGAAGTGGCTCACGGAGAGCCGTTTTGCTGCATTGATCGTAGCAAATGGAAATCCGTGATCTCTGCCTACCCCTTTTGGGATATAGGCGTGATTGTATGTATGTGTGTATGTATGATAAGAAATAATAATAGTTAAATACTCTTTATCGCACACCTGAATAATATAATCATATATTATGTAATTGCTCAAACATCGACTATAATATTTTCCTGATAGATACCTACAGTCAGCAACGAAAGTTGCCGAACGACTTTTGTAAACATACTGTATAGTCGACTAGAAAAAATGAAGAAAGAAAAAGTGTCATGGTTTATATAGGAGCTCAATTATCACTTATCAGCCTTAGTTATCAGCTGATACATTATAGGTACGACATTTTTTTCCCGGGCAGACTACTATCCCTATTAGGGATGATGACACATGTTGAATTAGGCAATAAAATTTAGTTGATAGGATGCAAAATGATCAAAATATCCAAATAAAGTAAACATTAAAAAAATCTATTGAAATGGTTCAAAGATATCAAAGCTTCAAAATTTCAATTTTTTTCCAATTTTGAAAGTACGAAATTTTAAAAACCAATGATACCATTCGATTTCTAACATTTTATTGTAAAATAAATTGTAGAGCAACCATACACATAAACGCAATATTTCACTGTAAAAATAGCAATTTCATAATTTTTCCATACTTTAAACAGGGCAAATATGAAGCCGTGACGTCACTGCTTCATATCACTTTGTTAGGAGCGTTTTGAGAAACAAAAGCAAATCACAGACTTTAGGTCTCTTTTGTGTCTTTTATGTTGATTTAAGGCAATTGGCCCCATATAGACATTTGATCCTCACAACAAAACGAATCGAATGATACCACGCATGAAAAACAGTCATCTAGCCTAGTCAGCAGCAGAAGTAGCTAAGCGGGTAGGGTGTTCAAAATGAGCTACACACGCTCTTATTCTCAAAACAATAAAGTCGCGCCCAGCTCATTTTGAACACTACCAGCTTAGCTACTTTTGCTGCTGACTGTATCACGTAGGTACAGTCACCGGTAATAGTATCTTCCTGCACGAAGGCTGCAAAAATATGTGACACGCTCTTATGGCCCTACAAATAAGAGCGGTCACATATTTTTGCGGCATTCATGCACTAAGATACTATTGCCGGTGACTGTACACCTAGGTACCAGAGTTTGTCCGGAGAGAGAAGTGTCGTAGAATGTATGCGCTCCCATATAAACCACGATCTCTTCCGGACACGCTCTATTCTCTGTGATACCTAAAACAACGCAATATTCTCTCTGATATTTGACACTGTAGAACATAGTGATAATATTCTCTTTGCTGTCAATAATTATAATATTTTGGCGAGAAGTGCATAATTGGATAACTGATCAAATTAACCATTAACAATGGCTCGCAAAGGACAGGCTTCAATTCAAGATTCAATTGAAACAGACGAAGAGTTCGAGCATTATCTCCAAACACATTATGAAAAGTTAATTTGTGAGTTTCTGACTTTTGCAAGAGATCTTCTATCAATATTATAATAATATCTTATAACTTTTTAGGCTAGGCACGCATGTGAATCCTCTGGGGTTGCAGGCGTCCATAGGCTACGGCAAATGATTACCATCAGGCGGGCCGCATGCTTGTTTGCCACCGTCGTAGTATAAATAAATATAGATGGACGACTTGCATGTAACCATTTAATTTAGTTAAAAATCGTAAGAGTAAGATATTACGCTTCGGAAATCGGACACGAGGAAGCCTGATAAAAAACAGTAAACCCACTTGATGGTAAGCTGACATCGTAGTCCTTCTGTCTCTATTCATGAGCGTGATGATAATGATGATATGCTGCTTTCCGCTATACTGTGCAGCTTACTCCTACTCCTGCTAAGAAAAACTGAAAACTAATATATAGCTCGAATTTCCAACTCAAATGACCACTTCCAATTTCGTTATCATTTTGAATGGTACCTATCAGCGTAACTTAGACCAAATAATACAAGACTGCAAACAAAATAGCGTTTCGGAATATCAGGAAAACGGTATCCTGCCATTTCCTGCCTTTTCGCCGAAAATTGCATTGCCGAATTTCACTTGCCAACCAATTTTTCATTCAAGTTTCATTTGGCCGAATAACTTTTAACAATTAATTATTTCGCTATGGGGTTGGGAAATGAAAATCACCTAATAGGTACTAGGTTGGGTTATGTAAAGTTGGGAAATGAAATTCGGCCAAATGAAAAATCTGCGAAAATTTGGTTGGCAAGTGAAATTTAGCAATACAATTTTCGGCGAAAAGGCAAACCATTAGCAGTATCAGTGGCGGCGCGTCCATAGAACACGATTCCCGTCGGCTTACCTAAGTTTCAGGCACCTGAGCAATTTTCCTATAGCTATATAAACATGAAACCAAATTCAGCACCGGCTTGCCTAAGAATTTTTTTGACCCACCGCCACTGAGCAGTATCCATGGTGTTGACCCCATTCCCACCTGTCCCAGATTTTAATCAGATGTTCCAGTAGCAGAACATTTTAAGTACCTACTTATATCAAGCTATTCCCACTTGCACTACACCTTTTTGTATGAGGCGTCGACACGCTCCGGCCACGTCGCCGTCAGCTGTTTGCAGTTCCGTCGGTGCAAACTTTTGCTCTGTCCCACTCACCCCTACACCAAGCTCTGAGTCTTCTCAATGATATTTTAGACAGCGACACTAAATTAGATATATTTTTTACGAATGAAACTAGATTTCTTGCCACTAGCAACCGATATTTGGAATCCATTTCTGCTCGAAGCTCCATTAACACTTAGTTACTTAGGATTTGTCAAAATTGTTTAGTACGTAAGTTTTTAAATAATTTGTAACAATATTCTCTCGTTTTTATCTGTCCGGTGTTAACACGTGTAGCTAGACTGTAAGTGTTGATTAACAAATAAACAAATAAACAAACACCCTACTAAAATCCGGGCCCGACATCCGACAAGTGGGATCGGTGTCTAAGCCCTCTGAACGTGAGCATAGTATTGTTTTTAATGGTTTCAGGTATGGAAGTGTACTCTGATTACTGCGGCCCCTGTCTAGCTACAGGCAACGCCGTGCGCAAGGGCAAGTTGGAAATAGGACAGGACCGGATCTCTATGGTCAAGGTAAGCCATATCTAGATTAAGTATGTGCGGCAAGAATGACAAAGGTCGGTATAGTGGTAGCAATTAAGGAATTAACTGATTGAAAAAAAAACATGAGGTTGAATAATTTAGTCGATAGCTCAGTTAGTCAGAGTGGACCGGTGTTCCAAAAGGCCGCAAGTTAGAATCTTGCTCACGCAGTGAATTTTTCTTTCAATTATAAAAAATAAAAGAAATAGTTTGGTAGGTATGCATATGCATGTATTTACGTCTACATTTCCCGCGGCTGCTACTAACTAGGTACCTATACGGGCGTGCGTAGTCTAGACACGGCTTTATAAATTCTTCCTAAAATCCCTCAGTTACTTTAATAATAATATACTTAAGTTTATGTGTGAACCTAATTAAATGTAAATTTCCATTTTCACAGGCCATGTCAGACCATATTGATGCCCTTTCTCGATTCCAATACAAAAGCGAACCAGTATTTCTCTTCATATCGGTGGGTATACATACAGAGAGTATACAAAGTGTAATAAAAATACTGGTGATCCTTTTAAGGTCATAATTGGCATCTTATTCTAATAGGGGATATTACTGCAATGTTCTCCTACCAGAGTGCAGCACTAGCACACCGGTAAACCATAGAGTTTTTAATACATACTAGGCCTTAAACAGCTTTTTACAAGTTTTCATAGATAATTTATAACGAATAAATATGTCATTTGCGCACCAAGGCGGTTTGTTTACAAAGGGCCTATCGTGAAACGAGAAAATCGAAACTTTGACATGTGCCTCTCTATCGCTCGAATATGAAAGAGTGACAGAGAACCAGGTAACGAAATTCCTATTTTCGTGTTTCGTGGTAGGCCCTCTGGATGTGCTAGTGCCGCCCCCTACGCAGAGTTTTGCGTAATATTCCCTATTGGCATCTTATTCTAATAGGGGATATTACTGCAATGTTCTGCCACCAGAGTGCAGCACTAACACATCGGTAAACCATAGAGTTCTTAATACATACTAGGCCTTAAACAGTTTTTTACAAGTTTTCATAGATAATTTATAACGAATAAATATGTCATTTGTGCACCAAGGCGGTTTGTTTACAGAGGGCCTAGCTACCGTGAAATGAAAGAATAGAAATTTTGACTTCTGCCTCTTTATCGCTCTAATATGTAGAGCGATAAAGAGGCAGAAGTCAAAATGACAGAGAACCAGGTAACGAAACTTTTATTTTCGTGTTTCGCGGTAGGCCCTCTGGTTGTGCTAGTGCCGCCCCCTACGCAGAGTTTTGCGTAATATTCCCTATTATGAAAAAATAAGATAAAAAAATGTTTCACAAAAAAATTTTGGTTTTGTCTGGAGGGTTGGCCAGCTGGGATGACGTGTACCATACAAAAACATTTTTTTTCGCGTCAAAAAAAAAAAATTAGGTATCCTACTTTTTCTTACTCGCAATACGATACCAATAATGCCCTTATACGATCACCGGTATTTTTGTCACATCCTATATAATTTAATAGAGTACCACAGTCTAGGAACTTTTTGAGGCCAAGCACAAAGTCATTTCCTCCCATTGAGTAACAGGAGATGACATCCCTAACAAAAATTTTCAGCCATGAGTTTAAGTGATCGGCACTTAAAGTCCATACATTCGCTCTTGAAACACTGACATGATGCTAAGCAACTGACAGCTGTCAACGGCCAAACATGCAGCACAAGTTTGTTCTAGATGTAGACTTGCGGCCATCTTGTCGAGCAAGGTGGTTTGGTTTCGGGAAAAACTTCTTATTTTATGTTCATTTTCGTGATTCAATGTGTAATATATAGCTTATTCTGCAGTGATTTAACGAACTAGTGAGCAACTAATGAAGAATTAGTCTCGAAACATGTGTAACCCCTGTTTGAGTTAGATATCCGTTAGTCCACGTGCTGTTTGTAGGGAGTAGCTATCTCCTTATAAAAAGCCTAACCTCACCGTACAACGTCCAGCTCTTGGAGCGACTTCGACATTGGCAAAATTGTCCCAATATTGTGGACAGAATGCCATATTTTAAAAATTGAATTGTTCTAGATGTCACATCTAGTAGGTTCTACCCATGTTCTACCTACATAATAAATCAATGTTTCCTCCTGCTGTTTTTGTACCAAAGATACGTTCACGTTCAGATGGCGCTTCAGACTTGGGCCTCGAAAAGTCCTTAGACTGGTGGCTTTCTATATTATTCATAGTCTCTGGAACTAATAAACAGCTGTAGGTATCGTTAATTGTGTTGGAGACCTTTAGGTACCTACAGTCGCTTCAGCTAATCTAGCTAATTAAAACATTAAGAGTCGCCAGGACGCTCGCCTTTCCATACAAACGTAGTTTAGCTCTCATTTTAAAACGACATGCTTTAGAACCACGACATTTGGCATGGGCATTTTAGTAGTACAGATCTTGTCGGTAATTCGTTTTCGTTGCAAAAATTTTAATAAAAAGAAAAGCCAGATACAGATTTACATACAAAACTTATTTTTGCTATATTTTCTTTGTATTACAATTTTTAGCAACAAAAACGAATTACCGACATAGATCTGTACTGCTAGAATGCCCATGCCAATTTTCGTGGTTCTAAAGCATATCGTTTTAAAATGAGAGCTGAACTACGTTTGTATGGGAACGCGAGTTCAAAAGTGAGTTTATCTACTGACCTTTCTAAGAACAAATCTTTCTAGAAACCTGGAGTTCGATTTTTGAATCTCACCGGTGACTTTTTTTGTATGCAGCCGATGACTATTTAGTACGAAATAAATCACCCGATGAGATTCAAAAATCGAACTCCTGATATAAAAAACCGGCCAAGTGCGAGTCAGACTCGCGCACCGAGGGTTCCGTAAAAATCTAAAACAATTGCTATTTCTTATGATTGCGTGGACATGAAAGTTTCGTTTTGCTACAGCAGAAAGATATTATAGAGCTGAGTATAAGATATGAATTTCAATTTAATACCTCTACGCGTTTACGAGGAAACAGGTAGTAAGTTTAAAATTTTAAAAAATATATTAAGTACTATTTTACTAAAAATGTCTACTTTTCGTAATTTTTCCTTTGTATTTGCTATATGAAGTTTCTTCGTGCCAAGTTTCAAGTTTCTGAGTTTACGGGAAGTACCCTTTAGGTTTTGAGTTTCTTGCGAGTACTCATCTCCAAAATATGCAACTTACTCGTAAATTGCTATTTCTTTTGATTGCGTTGACATGAAAGTTTGTTTTTGCCACAGCTGAAAGGTATAATAGACCTGAATATTTGATATGAATTTCAATTTAATACCTTTACGCGTTTACGAGGAAGAAGGTAGTAAGTTTAAATTTAAAAAAAATATTTTTTGTATGATTCTACTAAAAATGTCTACTTTTTATAATTTTTCCTTTGTCTGTGCTATATGACGTTGCTTCGTGCCAAGTTTAAAGATTCTGAGCTTGCGGGAAGTACCCTTTAGGTTTTGAGTTTCTCGCGAGTACTCAGTTTCAAAATATGCAACTTAAATTGCTATTCCTTTAAGGTAGTAAGTTTAAAATTTTAAATATATATTTTTGTATGATTTTACTAAAAATGTCTAATTTTTATAACTTTTCCTTTGTCTATGCTATATGACGTTGCTTCGTGCCAAATTTCAAGTTTCTGAGTTCATGGGAAGTACCCCGTAGGTTTTGTGAGTGCCGAAAACTCTAAAATTTGCAGCATAAACGACTGTATCTTTTGATTGCGTTGGCTTTTAAGTTTGATTTTTTCACAGCTTCAAGGGACAATAGACCTAAGTATTTGGTATAAATTTCAGCTTGATACCTCCACGCGTTCCTGAGAAAAATGGTCTTGACAGACAGACAGACAGACAGACAGACAGACGGACAACAAAGTGATCCTATAAGGGTTCCGTTTTTGTCCTTTTGAGGTACGGAACCCTAAAAAACAGCACTTAGATCGATTACTCGTTTACTTTTTTCCATCTGGGATAAATAAAATCGAATTTTTTAGTGCTTTACGGATGCTACGCTGAAGCGTAGCACGTTGTGGGTCGTAGCACACTAATTATTAAAATGTTAATGAAAACTAGTACAATAGTAGTAGTAATTAAGTAAGGTATAATTCAACTATAGTACATATTTTTTCCACAACTTTTCGGTGTTCAGAAATAGATAGGCATTTTATTGACTAACTGAATTCATTATAATTACGAGTATTAAGTTTTTGGTTGTAGTCTTGTAGTGCTACGCCATGTCGTAGTCGTAGCATAGTTTTCATTTCAAAAAGGTAAGTGACGTATGATAATTATACGTCGTTTTAACACGTTCACAGTCCCCGTACAAAATGTTTCAATTTTCTTGGGCGTCCAAGCAAATTACTTCCATCACACGTCCGTGCTCGACCTTTGGGTCACTATTTCGCACTCGGATTATTGCATTATTTATTATAGAATACTGTTTCATATCTAACTATCAGAATTTGTCTTTATAAGCCTTTTATCGAATGCACTAGGAAGTGAATTATTAGTGATTTGAGTGCATATACCTATACCTGGTCGGAGTGGTCGGCTATAGTGACCCATGTACGGGGCACGGACTTGTGGAGATAGTTCGTCGTGACCCATGTATGGGGTACTGGACTGTGAACATGTTAACAGCTACGTGACGGAACCCTCTTGGAAAGCGAAATATTTGACCGATACCGAAAAATCCCAAAAAAAAAAAAAAAAATTATGTGCTAGACAGGTAGAAGAGCTGTTTTTTTATTTAATTTTTCTCAATATTAAAAGTTTTGTCGCGGAGCCCCATCGAGGCTTTGCGGAGCCCTAGGGGTCCGCCGAGCACACTTTGAGAATGGCTGCTATAAGGCTTCAGTAGCCGACATGCAGCCGTCCGTTAACGTCTACACGAAACAGTGAGATATAAAATACATACAGGGTGTAACAAAAATGCTGGTGATCCGTTTAAGGATTGGTATCGTATTGCAAGTAATAAAAAGCACGAGAAAAATTTTTTTGGATGCGATTTTTTTTTGTATGGGACAAGCCGTCCCAGCCGACCAACCGTCCATACAAAATAAATTTTTTTTCGCGAGAATTTTTTTTTCTTATTTTTACATAATGACAATACGATACCAAATATGCCCTTAAAAGGATCACTACCATTTATGTTACACCTTGTATTTATAAAATAATAAATGTGAATTATTATATAACTCAGTCTGTGTTAGAAAGGAAAGCTGACCCGCGCGCTGTTCGGAGCGAACGGTATCGAGCTATGCCGCATGATAGAGGAGGAATTGGGACTAATGCAGATGGAGATCAACACGGGCAAAGAGCGGCCCAAGCAGGAGATCTCGGAGAAGCTGCCTGAAGAGACTGTGAGCACTGCCACTTCTATCTGCTTATCTTATCTGTAGCGCGAGGCAGCGCTGGCAGGGTCGCCATGTTGTGTGGGACGTTGAAGAGAAACAACTTAAATTGGTTGGAGTATATGCTTATAATGGCTAAAGTTACCTACTAGGTAGGCTAATATGTGAGGGTGTGAGTGTAACGTAGCACTCACACTACACTATTACCTACACAGACTCAGATTGGTGCTTTGACGCCCCGATATCGACGACCATTCCACATCATCCCATCTCGTGGTATAGGTATGACAACTCATACATTCCATGAAACTTCCCCCACACAGACTATTTAGTTTAGTTCTTCACCTATATAGTGACCTAAGTTGGTAATTTGAATCATAAGTTCCTATAGTATCTAGTATATAGTGTAGTTTTGGCGCATTTGCCAGCGCACTTGCATGACATTGTGGTTCGCCTTTTTATCATTAGATGGCGCCATTATAAAAAAATGTTTTATAAATTCTGGCCGGTTAGATTTTATCACAAGAACTGGCAGCCAACATTTATATGTAGGCAGTAATATGTTTCCTGTATTTTTTGAAATTTTATTGTTATTGTGTACCATCGCCCACACTGTTAACTGCCCATTCGTAGAGTTTATGCCTTTTGTAATAAGGTCCACCGATGTACAGTTAAGTGTTGCTGTTTGTATAGTGCATTTCAAACACAATCAAGTATTGTTAAGTGTCGCCACACACCTAGCGGTTTTCCTCGCGGAATTACCGGAAGTAGCGGAAATTCATAGACAAATTAAGCATTTTGTCTATGAATTTCCTCTACTTCCGGTAATTTGTCTATGGCTTCCATACAAAAAATCTGCTACCATAGACAAATTTCCGCTACCATAGACAAATTTCCGCTACTTCCGGTAATTCCGCGAGGAAAACCGCTAGGTGTGTGGCGACCCTAATGAATATTTAAAGCTACTATATAGTATCCGCAGAATTAAGTGGCGACTGAGGTCATAAAACTTCTCTTTCACACTTGCACCGCCACGGCAAGAGAGAAGGAGACAGCGTTATGAACTCAATCGCCACTTAATTCTGCGGATACTATATGACTAGGTCTAGTATGACATACCTACCTAATTAGCTTTACGAAACGTGTTGGTCTTTTTCCAGATATTTTTCTCATTATGACTTACCTTAGTTGCAAACTTGTTCCTATCTGGAAACAACGACGTCGTGATGCCGTGACAATCCTCTTTGATAGTACAGTCAGTAGCTAAGCGGGTAGGGTGTTCAAAATGACCTACAAAGTTGCAAACGCTCTTAATCTCTTAACAATATGCAATTTAAAGTCGTGTCTAGCTCATTTTGAACTCTCTACCCGCTTACCTACTTTTGCTGTTGATTGTACTCATTTATGAAGTTATTATGTTAGAAAAAACCGACCAAGAGCATTTCGGACCATGCTCAGTGTAGGATATCGAAGTTGGCGGTCTGTCACAAGGTGGTGGTAATTTTAGTTTTGCTAATATTGTAAATACATATAAATACTTAACCCAGGCGCGGTTAGATGAAGAATTAAAAGCAGAAGAACAGGCGAGAGCGGAAGAGGAGCGAATTCGAGTGGCTACTCTAGCAGCTCGCAAGAAACGAGTCTCCGAGAGACTGGCGGAACAAATAAGACATATGAACTTCATACTGTTTTTTCCGCATTGCCACAAGGCTTACTACGACCTTTATGAGAATTGGGACTTGCTCAGTAAGTGGTAGTTGTAGACACATAATGGCTCCTCTACATGATGGGCCATCATAGGGACGCGGCTATACGACGGAACGAGATTGCAATATCGTTAGCTCCCTCTAACGCATAGCTGCGTCCCTACGATGGCCCATCATGTAGAGCCAGCCTTACATGGATTTATTTCAAAACGTAACATAGGCAAACAATACGAGTATATGGCTCAAACAAAAGGGTAATAAGTATTAGTAGGTATACGTATCTACGCACCTTATTACCATTCCACCAAACTGCCGACTGGATTCAAAGATCACCGCAGGATCTGGGTAACTATAAACCGCATCCGAACGGGAGTAGGACGCTGTAACCAGAACCTTCACAGATGGGGAATCTCTCCGACACCAGCCTGTGATTGTGGGGAGCCAACTCAAACAATCCCTCACATAGTAGGAAAATGTCCCAGAAGGCGATTTGCCGGAAGCATGCAGGACTTGCTGGCACTCACACCGGATGCAAGGGAGTGGCTACTCAATTTAGATATTAAATTGTAAATATTTAATTGCTGTGTAAATTGTAAATTAAGTGTAATTGTTATTCAGGAATAAAGCCATACGACATAATAATAATTAACATTCCTTTCTAAGTTTGAATCTTGAGCGTAGCGAGAACTCAAGAACACGAGATGTAATAAACTTTCCTTTCGTGTGACACATACAACTTTTCACCTCAGTAGTGGGAACATATTAAAGTTAAAAAAACACATCTATTTACATTCCTGAATGAAAGGCATTATCATTATGACGAAAAGCTTCTAGAAACAAAATTTCACTCCCTGGAGTGAGGAAAGTCGCAACTTTCGTCACTCCCTGGAGTGATGAAAGTCGCGCTTTCGTCAATCCAGGGAAGGAGGAAAGTAGGCTTGTTCGAACTGCTGAGGTGAAAAAAAAACTGGGACCTCTGAACTATACACACACACACACAGCTCTTTATATTTCATAATGGCGCCTCTACATGATGGGCCATCATAGGGACGCAGCTATACGTTAGAGAGAGCTAACGATATTGCCATCTCGTTCCGTCGTATAGCTGCGTCCCTATGATGGCCCATCATGTAGAGCCAGCCTAAGATGTTTGCTAATCAGGTTTTGGGGGCCCCGGGGCAGTGTCTCGCCTAGGCCTTTGGTAGCTACGCCAGTGTAGGTAGTTTTCCTCATGTGTATAATAACTAGACCAGCGTAAGCTAAACTACCGAATACGCGTGATCTCAAAAATGGAGGTAAAGTTATACTAGTCCTATCAGTTAGAATCTACAGGTTCTGTGAATACCCGAATTGTCATGCCATAATTTCCGATGACACTTTCTGTCCGTTATTGCAATTTATTTCGCAGACATACAAGTGGGTGCCAAGGAGGAGATACAAATAACGGAGGAGATGATACCTGAAGTGTTCTACATGAGCGACGTGGAGCCCAACGAGGCTTGCGTGCACGCGCTGTGCAATGGGAATGCTCTCGTCGTTTTATTTAAGATGTACGATACGGACACCAGGAATTTTGTTCGTAAGTTGTTCACTTCGTGATCCTTCCTAACCAAAGAGGATACAATAGATGTATTGATCCTCTTTGTTCGTAACAGTATTATATTTAAGCAAACAGGAGCCCGACGAGGCTTGTGCTGTGCTCTCGTAGTCCTCTTTAAGATGTTCAACACGGATACGAGGAACTTTGTTGAGTCCACCCACTGATTGTTATTTTTACTAAACCGTTTGCCTTTCTGTCGGGGCGAAAGTGGTGCCGCGGGACATATAATTACGTAATTTGTGTGTTTCCGCAATAATGCGCAACGCAATGTTTTTTGCAGGGATGTCACGAATGTCGTTTTTCTCACATTCGCGAATGCGAATGAGAATGCGAATATTCAATGTTACCGAGTAGATTCAAAAAAGTTAATCTTTCTGATCATTTTTATGCTTCCATAGTTCATAAATTCAGAACATGATATGTGATGGAGTCCTATATAATTGATCAAAAGGAGACAAGTGATACCGTCGTTTTCACTTCCTGTGTATGAGCAAGCATATGACCATCGGCCGGGTCGGCGCGGTCAAAACAGGATGCGTTCTGCCCACATTCGCATTCGGAAAACATTCATTTCATGCGAATGCGAATGTTGATACGAATGTCCAAAATGATGCGAATATTCGCATTATACGAATGCGAATATTCGTGACATCCCTAGTTTTTTGTTCTAATGATAAAAGTTAGACTCTGCCCTCTAGGTAAAAATGAGACGCCTTCGACAGTTTTTACGGACCTACTTTTATTCCTTTTTTACAACTAAAACATTTGGCTGGCTCTCACCAAATGCCCGGATTTTGTAATAAGAAACTAACTATAGCGCTTTCGTTACTTTTGTTACTGTGTTATATTTTCCAGCTAGGTGTTCGTCTATTTAGAAACGAGGTATTTAGGTATTATATTTTTGTTTTGGCACAATTATATGCGCCATTGTCACGGAGTAGTTGTTGTTTCGTCAAGGATAAATAAGGTCTGATAACTGATAATTATCATACAGAGCTGCTGCGTCACTGCCTTTACGAGATGGTCCCAGTACCGAAGGAGGACGTGCCCCCGGCCGAGCAACTCCCGCCAATCCCGGCCTATGAGCGCTACGCCACGATTAGCAAGACGGCGCGTGAAGTGCGCCGCGATCGATACAATGCCATGCTGCAGAAACAGGTAGACTTTTGAAATTAGATTAATATAGTTTAAATAACTAATTACCAGGGCTCAGTAATCTAATAAGGTTCTTGGCTCACATCGCTACTTTTTCCTCTTTGGTCATCTTCTGAGAAAATTGTTGGGAAGGTTGTAGCAACAAAAGATTCTTTATAATTTGACTATAAGTATTACATTTCAATCTATAATTGTTGAAGAACCTAATACCTGTATTGCGAAGGTGGTCCTTCACTTTTATACCTTATTTCTGTCTTTATATTAGGTATATTATTTTGGTTAGGTCTCCACAGAAGACCAGCGTTAGGCACTCGAGGCTGGTCTTTTTAGTGACTCCTTTAAAATTATACGTTTATGAAAAATCTTTTTGTAGTCTTCAGTAATTTTAGCGTTCCTTCTTATTTTTTTTTCTTTTATATTGTATCATCTGCGTTGCATTGAAATCTGTGATAAGTGTATTAATTACAGAAAGAAGAGGAGGAGGAACGGATGCGGCTAGAGGCTGAGCAGGCGCGGCTGGCGCGCCAGGCCGAGGAGGAGCGGCTGGCGGAGGAGAAGCAGCGCCAGGAGGAGCAGAGGATGGCGCGCATTGCTGCCGGAGTGCGTTATTCTACTGATTACATAGGGAGGAGGAACGGCTGTGGCTAGAGGAGCAGGCGTGGGTGGCGTAGAAGCAGCGCCTCGGGGAGAGGATGGCGTATTGCAGCTGGAATACGTTATTCTATATCAATAGATAGATACAGTATGCACCTATGTTTTTTTCGCAGGAGGTCATTAGGTACTTAGGTAGACCATACACAACAACTATTTCTATATGAGACCAACTATAAATCCCAAAACATGACGATATTGACGACTCAGGAGACTGAGATGCGGGCGGCGGGCGCGTTAACGTAATATGTCACGTAATTTCTCAGTCCATCCAACCACAATACCTAGGCCAGAGACTACTGCTAGATAATATAGATGGCCGCATTTTTGAAGATCAGGTCTGAAAGCGCTATCAACTCGAGAGCAACCTAAAGGTAACCGAGTAGCGTAGTAACGCTAGATTTTTTCCTTCTATTTTTATACCTTCCTTATATTATTTTGTATAGTGTTTAAAAGACCCTCATCTGGTCACGTCAACATTTGGCCTTCGAGGCGTCAGCTGACCGTATTTCCAGATATTCCTTTGGGGCGGCAGCTGCAATAAACTAACGCTTTCACTATACAATTTAGATATCACTCTTAGCTACTTCACAAATTATCGCGATGTCCGTCAAAGTTATAGCGCCTGGCCCGAGATCAATTCTATTCTTGCAGGAAAAATGCAAAGTTAAAGTACTTAATTCTTACATTTTCAGCTTCCGGCATCTCCTGAGCCGGAACCAGTGGAGGAGCAACTGGAGGGAGAGGGCGGGGAGGAAGAGGGTGGGGAAGGAGAGGGCGGGGAGAAGTTACCTGAGGGGGAGAAGGCAGAGCAGACAGAAAATCTTGAGGCACCTGTGAGATTCTAAAATATCAGTAGTTTTATTTCGTACTAGCTTTAGTCCGCGACTTCGTAGGTAGGTTCTCGCGTAAATAAAGTGAGTTTTAGGTCTACTCACGGAATAATATAGAGATAAAAATATAGAGATTTGACGGCCTCCTAGCCTAGTTGGTAGTGACCCTGCCTATGAAGCAGGAGGTCCCGGGTTCGAATCCTGGTCAGGGCAGTTATTTGTGTGTTTATCACAGATATTTGTTCCTGAGTTATGGATGTTTTCTATGTATTTAAGTATTTATCTATATCTATCTATTATATATATCGTCGCCTAGTACCCACAACACAAGCCTTATTGAGCTTAATGTGGGACTAGGTTGATTTGTGTAAGATTGTCCTAATATTTATTATTATTACTATTTATGTATGTATGTATGTATGTATGTATGTATGTATGTATGTATGTATGTATGTATGTATGTATGTATGTATGTATGTATCACTTTATTGCACATAAACAAGTATAACATTAAAACATTAGTAAAATACAAAAAGATATGCACAAAGGCGAGCTTATCCCTAAAAGGGATCTCTCCCAGCCAACCAATGAGAAAATGAGAAAGGAGTAATACTGTACAGTGAAAGGCAAACTATGCACTAAAGAGGTCGAAAAAGTTTGGAAACACATAAAGCTTCAAGTAAACCCTAATAAATACGCAGGTACAAACATGTACCACACAAAAACCTACTTAAAATATGCATGAACTATATACATATAATACATATTAATAAAAATATAAGACTATATACCACGTACATAAATAAACAAATATATATATATATATATATATATATATATATACATATATATAAAGTAGAAATATATAATATATATGTAAAGTATTCAATTCAAATTAAAAACATTAAGAGTCCATTAGCCATAACTTGTTCAACTTCTCCTTGAGTGAGGCAACAGACTGTGACTTTCTTACATCCACTGGCAACTCATTCCACAATTTAACTGCATAAGCAGTGAACGACCTAGAGTAAACACGCGAGTGTTTTGACGGAATAGCTAGAGAGAGATTTGTACTAGACCGCAAGCGATGACCGCTAACAGTAGCCAAATAATGAAACCTCTCCGACAGATACGGAGGAGATGCAGGATTAAAGAGTACGTTGAAGAGCAATGACAGGACATGCACATCCCTACGACGGCGGATCGGAAGCCAACCAAGTTGAGAACGAGAGGGGGACACATGATCAAACTTACGCAACCCAAATATATACTTGATGCAGGCATTTTGCAGGCGCTCCAATTTGTCGAGTAGCTCTTCTCTGAGGTCTACAAAAGCAATGTCGCCATAATCTAGGATAGGTAGTAAGAGAGAGCGAGCAATCGTGATTTTAGTAGGAAGAGGAAGGAAATTTTGCAGTCTCCTCAGAGTGTGCAGCGAAGCAAACACCCTTCTACTGACCTCCGATATATGTGGCGTCCAAGAGAGTGTTTGGTCTAGGATGATACCCAAGTTTTTCACAGTAGAGGAAAGGGGGATCAATGTCCCGTCAAAAATAATATTGGGTACCACCACCTCAGCAAGTTTAGAGACAAAATGGGGACTGCCGATAACAATCGCCTGCGATTTTTCGGCATTAACCTTTAATCCGAAATTAAATGCCCAGTGGCGAATACTTTCTAGATCGCAATTGACTTTATGGAACAGAGAAGTGAGATCGTCAATGTTAGCCGCTGCGTAAATCTGCAGATCGTCCGCATATTTATTAGGTATATAGACGACCACAGCCTAAGAAGTTTTTGAAGCTCATGTCAATTGCGCCATCTATGTCAAAGCCACCTAATGATACCGAAAATGTAAGAGAAATGTCACCTGCACTGCTACTCCACCTAGTAACAAATAGCGTACTAGTAGTACACTAGTAGCTACTAGGTGGAGTAGCAGTGCAGGTGACATTTCTCTTACATTTTCGGTATGATTAGGTGGCTTTGACATAGATGGCGGAATTGACATGAGCTTCAAAAAGTTCTTAGGCTATGGTCGTCTATATCTGTATGATAATATCAAACTCCCTTATTGATGAATAAAACATTGTGTAACATGAGGGAAGATATTTTGCTAACTAGAGTTTAATAAATCTGAGCGAAGCAGAGGGTTTTTATAACTCGAGCTTGCAATATTCTTATATAGGGTACTCTCCGAATTCCCCATAATAATTTTCATTAGGTACACTTGCCTGCAAAAAAAAATGAGAAAAAAAAGACAAATAAAGTAATAAACAGTGATCGGAATCACCGGAGTGAAACGATAACAAAACTTGTCAAGTTGACATAAAAGAGTGTTTAACAGCCATAAAAATATTCATATCCCTATACCCACACATTATAGATTAGAGATTCCAGTTTGATTCGAGATTCTAGACCAGTTTGCTAAAAATATTCGTATTTTTCTTGGTTGAAACTTGTCTTCTACATGTTTTTTTATCGTTTCACTCACCTACATACATTTACCTAATAAAACGTCCATTACTCCCTATACCTAATGTGTATCCCCTTTTTTATTGGGCGAGTGTGATGAAAAGATAAGTCTTTATTTTGTAGCCAGCGGTCGTAGAAGAAGCTCCTCCCGAGGAGCCAGTGGTAGAGGAGTTCCACTCCGACGTGGAGGTGGAAGGCGAGGAATACATCCCCCCAGGTGGCCTATTCGTACCTGGGTTGTACTCACCTCCCAACAACCTCGCCAAAGCTAACGCGTTGAAGCTGTTCTTCCCAAAGGTGGACCTGCATTGCTGTTTGTTTCGTAGAATGCTTTAGCTTTAAAACAACCGGAGCAGCCATTGACAGGCTTTCCACTCTGCCAAAATTATATGACCAATGGTCATACTCATTGTATGGCCTGACGTTTATCTGACGTGGCTATTTTGACGTTTCGCATACATTTGACGTTCCTCTCCCTCGCAAAAATCGGCAGACTTTGTATAGAAAATGATAGACATGGGACTTGCGGCCATCTTGTCGAGCAAGGTGGTTTGGTTTCGGGAAAAACTTCTTATTTTATGTTCATTTTCGTGATTCAATGTGTAATATATAGCTTATTCTGCAGTGATTTAACGAACTAGTGAGCAACTAATGAAGAATTTGTCTCGAAACATGTGTAACCCCTGTTTGAGTTAGATATCCGTTAGTCCACGTGCTGTTTGTAGGGAGTAGCTATCTCCTTATAAAAAGCCTAACCTCACCGTACAATGTCCAGCTCTTGGAGCGAAATTTTAATTAATTAACCGTACACTTGTCGTATCTACTTCGACATTGGCAAAATTGTCCCAATATTGTGGACAGAATGCCATATTTTAAAAATTGAATTGATAGACATGGCCGGTCCGGTTGAATAGTCAAAGTAGAACCGTACGGTCACGTTTGAAAACATGGATACATTTAATGTGACAAAAACATGTATCCAAGACCTGCCTTGGTAAAAGCATAGAGTAACTTATATAATAGAGCAGTACAGGCTAAGAACTTTTTGGAGCTCGTAACATCGAGTTAGATAAAATCATTGGCTCGTAAGTATTAGGAAAAAAGCTAACTTTACTATGGTACGCTATTCGTTCCTAGATGTCGCTGCGACGCAATGTCATTTTTTCTTCCTATTTTTACATTGGGTGGCAGCGATATCTTGTCACATTAAATGTACCTATCCATATTTTCATAAATGACTATTTAGCAAGGGAATAGAAGCGTTTTGAGAGATATTTCAAGAATTATTCGGACTCCGAGAAATTTTAAGGTTATTTGTAAGAAAAGCGCAGGGTGGCCTGAAAATCAGCGCTGTGGCCGCCAGTCTGTCCCACAACAAACGCTGATTTCACCTGTATTGTCAGTAGACCCCGTTATCTTGTCGCACTGACGTTTCTTTTTCGTAGGGGTTGAATTTTTTTTAGGGTTCCGTACCTCAAAAGGAAAAAACGGAACCCTTATAGGATCACTTTGTTGTCCGTCTGTCTGTCTGTCTGTCAAGACCATTTTTCTCAGGAACGCGTAGAGGTATCAAGCTGAAATTTATACCAAATACTCAGGTCTATTGTCCCTTGAAGCTGTGAAAAAATCAAACTTAAAAGCCAACGCAATCAAAAGATACGGTCGTTTATGCTGCAAATTTTAGAGTTTTCGGCACTCGCAAAACCTACGGGGTACTTCCCGTGAACTCAAAAACTTGAAATTTGGCACGAAGCAACGTCATAAACAAAGGAAAAATTATAAAAAGTAGACATTATTAGTGAAATCATACAAAAATATATATTAAAAAATTTAAACTTACTACCTTTTTCCTCGTAAACGCGTGAAGTTATTAAGTTGAAATTCATGTCAAATACTCAGGGCTATAGGACTTTTCAGATGTAGCAAAACCAAACTTTTATGTCAACGCAATCAAAAGAAATAGCAATTTAAGTTGCATATTTTGAAACTGAGTACTCGCAAGAAACTCAAAACCTAAAGGGTACTTCCCGTAAGCTCAGAATCTTGAAACTTGGCACGAAGCAACGTCATATAGCACAGACAAAGGAAAAATTATAAAAAGTAAACATTTTTATTAAAATCGTACATATATATTTTTATTTATTTTAAACTTACTACCTGTTTCCTCATAAACGCGTAGAGGTATTCAATTGAAATTAATATCATATACTCAGCTCTATAATATCTTTCTGCTGTAGCAAAACGAAACTCATGTCCACGCAATCATAAGAAATAGCAATTGTTATAGGTTTGTACGGAACCCTCGGTGCGCGAGTCCGACTCGCACTTGGCCGGTTTTTTTATCGACCTTCTCGATATCGATGTTTACATTATGCAACAATTATATGCAGCAGGAAACTTCTGTGCCCTATACCACAAAACTTTACAAGTGCACAATTCTACAAAATTGTTAAATTGTAAACAAAAAAATGTACCACAATTATTACAAATATGTTTTCGTTACAATTTGCGGTATACAAATGTGTCACTTTTTTTAAAGCGTATCACAAAGAATAAAGCTATGTCATGACAGCTACATAATTGTAGGATTGTTGATTTGTAAATATACAGGTCAATAATTGTAATGTTACAACTACAATTATATATCCGATCCGATCCAATGCTGCGTTTCTTGTAATGCGGGCTGGAGTATTTGGGGTTATTAACCACTTTTTTAAACTATATCCACTGTCTCCCAATATTACAGCATTGGGGAAAGGTCTCCATCCATAATCCCATTGCTGACATAACGATGAGCGCCTTAAAACCCGCGAATCATGAACAGCGCCAGGCCATCGTACATTCACATAAAAAAGATCTAAATTCGGTCCACAGACAACCATTACATTTATAGAATGATCTCCGTGACGATCAACAAACCCAGCTTCATTTTGGTATGGAGCATCTATCGGTATTAATGATCCATCTATAATACCTGCGACCCTGGGAAAATTTACATGTGATGCTGCAATAAAACTTCAGAAAGTGAGTTTCCATTTGTTGGCCATCTTACTTCGCTTCCTAGTAATTTGTCCACTATTTGTGTGCATACGGCGTGAATAGAACGAGACATTGTCATTTTCGAAACACCATGAGCATCGCCGGTGACGTGATATTGGGAACCTGAGCCTAACCATCTTAAAACAGTCAGTAACTGTTGTTTAGGATCAAGAGCGTGACTTTTTCGCGTCGGATGTCTAAGATTTCCAGCAATAATCTGCAGGAGATATTCGACGGTCGATTTACTTACTCTGAGTCTCTCATTAAATGTAAAATCCGTTATGGTCAAACATAAATTTATACGTTCTCGATATGTCCTAGGACGTCGCACTATTAAATCTTCTTCACTATCACTTCTACTTGGACTAAACATTTCGTGGTACAAAAAGTTCGTCGCTAAATGTGATAAATTATTATAATTTTATTATATAGCAATCATTGACTAGTATTTAATATAGTTGTAAGAGGGTGTGACAAACGTTTAGAGAATTGTTAACTTGTACGTACAATTCTACACATATGTATAATTATTACTACAATCTAATGTAGCACAAAACAATTGTCAGCTACAAATTTGTAAGTTTTCCGGAAAAGATATGTAACGTATGTAAAGTTTTGTGATACGGTAAATTGTAGATATTTACTACAATTTACATATTTGTAGGAATTTTCCAGTACAAATATGTAACTTGTAAATTTTGTGGTACACACACTTGTATTATGACAAATTTGTAACTTGACACTTGTCAAATTGTAATTGTAAGTTTTGTGGTATAGGGCACTGATAGTTGTGATCCTGATCACCAACAACCCTATATACCCCTTAGTTACACTGCCGATGTAGAAATTGGAGAAAACTAGTGTTAACAAACGAACGCCCGGTTTTTTTCTTATTTATATCCGTTAGCACCTAGTAGATAGCCATAGTCTTTGACTAATTCCCATATAACCATTTCGGTCGCAGAATTATCAAAGTAGTAACTAAATGTCAGATGTGTCGTAACGGTGTCGTAACAGTGACTACACTTTGCGACTGTGTTCAGTTTTGGTTACTTAGTGTGGTAACAGTGTGCACACAATGTGACCAGATTTGTTTCAGTAACTGTGTGTCGTCGCCGTGTGTACACTTTTCGGTAACAAGGTGTCGACACATTGTGTAGACTTTGCGTACAGTTTGTGACTACAATCTGTACACAATGTGTCGTAACGGTTACCGAACTGTTTCGAAACATTGTGACCGCAAATGACAATATAAAATACCTCTTCAAAACCAAGGTTTGTCAAACTGTACCATTAGTGTCTCGTGTGCTCGTGATGCTAATAGTAAGTCATCATGAGCGATCCAAATGATAATAATCGCCCAAAACCATAAAAACACTCGTTAACATTTTATAGAAAAGTGGGAATATTAAAAAATGTACAGAACGCAAATACAAGTAAGTACCTACTTTGAAATTTTATGTATTGTATTAAAATATTTTTGGCAATATAAATTTGAAATTTTTCGTGATAGAAATTTGAGTATAGTTTTGTTTCACTTAAATAAATATGTCAAATTAAGGCCGTTCCTCGATTCGGACAAGCCACGCCCATCCGTAAGAGACACGTTTATGGCTCCCGTGCACGAAAGAAATAGATGCAGCGCTCTTAAGGATCACACTTTTCGACTAAACTACAATAAATAAGCGAACTATAAAGTTTTGTCTAATTTTCTTTCTGTGACTTTTTTGATAAACCAGAATACCATATTTTTTACTTAGTTATATTGCTTAATCTCTTATAGTTTACGTAAGCTAAGAAAAATAAGGGGGAAAAGGACCCAACTTCGGATTTTTTTTCTATCGAGGCGACTTTCAGCAATCGTGTTTTGGCTTGTGCCATAAAAAAGAGTATATAGTCTACTAATATATATTCGAAAATAAATTCAGTCCCTTTTCCCGTTTAGTCAATATAGCGTTTGAAAAACCTATAATTTTTCAAAGTAGCCCCTTAAACAGTAATTAAATATTAATAGATATATTCGATTACCCAACAACTTGGTACCAACGAAATAATTATTTGTAATTTTACTCCATCAACACTACTGACTACGGCATGGATCTTACACTTTGAGAATATCTGGAAACAAATGAGTACAAGGAGCCATTTTACAAATCCAGTAACTTTGTTACTACTTTTGATCGCGCGCCGGCCTGTGTCTACACATGTCTACACAGAGTCGCACAGTGTGGAATTTTACATCAAAATCGGACATGCCAATAACCGGAAGTAGTTTATGACACTAATAGATAGCTTTAGGAGTGTTCGACGTAATAGCAAGGTCGGTGTCCGGAAATTAATGATACTTTTTAAGAAATCCATACTAATGTGCCGACTTTAATTTTTTTCTAAAAGTGAAATTCTTAATTTTCTCCAAATGCTTTAATTACTGGCTTGAACTTTACTGCTTATCGTCAGTATATTTATACACAGTATTTAGGTTTCAAATATCAATGTTTCTAAGCCTTAAATAACAAAGATATTGTACTTTATGTAAAAAAACATAATATCTCTCTTATTACCTTTTGATACTGTAAGCGGAGTTAGTTTCAAGAAAAACATATTAATTTACTTACTTAAAAAATCATATCAAAAATTCAATAATTAAGGTTTCTGGAGTTGGAAGTTATTAAAGTTCTAAGTTTTTCTGATAATTCTGATCTTTAGGGTTGTCACACGACATTGAGTTTAATAAAACAGAAATCGAATTGCAGTCAAATTTATAATTACTGTAAAATTACCTAACTATGCTCCGGTCATCCAACTGATTATTATTAGTAGGTTAGTAGGTAGTCTGTAATTGGACCCCATACATAGATCAAGGTCTTTCGGTACAACATCACTAAGTACTCCACTTATTGAGAATTATTGGCGGAGTCAACATTAGATACAATTGATAAAAGTTATCTCTACATAAAATAGCATAGTCTGATCCAATTTTACAAGCTTTTATTTATAGTACGGGCGGGGACCGTAAGATTTGCTACGTTACGTGATACAAAGATAAACCCCATGGCACAAGTTCATAAAGGGATGCTGAGTTAAGAAAAAATAGAATGGCCGAAAGTACCAAAAAGTACCACTTAAACGGATGGCATTTACCTACGGCATTGGATATAAAGATGACACTTGTGGCAACAAATACTTAGTAATTTATTTTTGGGTACAGAAAAACCCAGTCTGCCAGTTCCTGCATGGCCGGAAGTGCCCGGCAGACTACTTTAAAAGTAACGAATTTGACTCCAAATTTACATCTACGCGCGTTCGAGTGTATTACAATTTTTTTTTTTTAATAAATATTTGGGGACAATCTTACACAAATCAACCTAACCCCAAACTAAGCAAAGCTTGTACTATGGGTGCTAGGCGACGATATACATACTTAGATATATGAATACATACTTATATACATAGAAAACGTCCATAACTCAGGAACAAATATTTGAGATTGGCACACAAATAAATGCCCTTACCAGGATTCGAACCCGGGACCTCCAGCTTCGTAGGCAGGGTCACTACCATCTAGGCTATGGAGGCCGTTAAACTATAACTATTAACACGCCTTAAAAAACACGCGGTAAATGCGCCAGTGACGCAAACTGCTGGAATGAAAAACTCAGTGTGCATAGGCAAGGTAAAAGTCTATCCTACAAGTTAACGCGTGAAGAAACAAGTCAAAACTTTTACCAAATTATTAGGTACTATGCATGCACAATATGCACATGCTTGAAACAAACGCAATTTTCCCATACAGTTTTTAAAGGAAAAGTGAGTGAGGATTAGTCTTTTACATACATAGATAACTTCATTTCTGATACCAGAATAACCCTGATACCTGTATGAAAGTTTTCTAGAATTTGAATTACTTCGTCCATGTCACTTAATAGGTATACCTACAGAAATTTAGTAGGTAGGTAACACAAGGATAATTTTTCAATTTCTGAGTTATCTAGCTGATTCCAATAATAGGCTCAATACACGAATTATGATGGCTAACATCGCGTTTATTAAAGGAGGTACCCTTTATGTAGTAATAAAATGTTAAGTGGTAACTTTGCTATGTTAGATGAATCAGGCGCTTTACCAAGTAGCAGCCCTAACACATTTTTTTATATTCCTTTAAATCCTAAATCCATTCATTAACGTTATTCAAATTAATAATGTCGGATACATGTGGTGTAAAGAAGATCTGTAGATAAGAAATAATTCCGTATACCTTTGGAATTTTATTTAAAAAAATAAAATAGTTTGACTGCTAAATTGCAAATTTCTCAGATCTAAACAACTTTTTAAGGATATTTTTGATTTTAGAATTAACAGTCAGAACAGATATAACGTTTAGTATTACAAGAAAGTTTATACAGGCACGTATTCATAAAATATGACCACTTCTATGGTTTTTTTGGAGTTTCTGAAAGCAAACTTAAAAGTATGATTTCTCGAAAACTATAAGGAATTAACAAGTGGGGAATACATATTTGTATTTAGTTTTCATTGAGCTTTATACTACGCCATTATTTAACCCATGTCCGATTTTGATGTAAAATTCCACACTGTGAGTCGTAACATTGCGACTACTTTGTGACTGGAATTTTACTCAGCCTTAAACCATATGTTTACATCCTAATTACCAAGTTTAGTACTAAGTAAAGTTGTTATAAATAGTTATTTTTTATTATTTAAGTATAGTATATGCAACGGAGCACTAAAATGTATCAAATAATGTAGTTATGAACACATGCACTGAGAAGTAAATAATTTCATTGCTGGCTAAACTAAAATAATGTGGCGGCGCGTTGATATAATTACACTTAGTTAATCAAATCCCTCGAGCAGTTTAATTTCCCATAGTATTTTAAGCCATATGGTAATATAAATGCAAACAATAAATACATAATTCTTGTCAATCCTTTTTAGGGATGGCGTTTTAATGTACGTCACTTATTTTTATTATTTAAGTATTTTTCCATCTGACAGTTCCTATTTGAAATGATTTTGGGATAACTAGTCGCAAACTGGTAACAATGTGTGCACACGGCGACGACACTTTATGTCAAAATGTGTCTGCGTCGACGCTTCCCCATTTCTGGTAGCGGTGTCGTAACGGCGACGACACTGCGACCGGAATTGTGACCGGAAAAGACAGTGTCGACGCAAGATGTGTCTACACTGTGTCGTAACGGCGACCGAAAATGGTTGTATGGGTTGTCAGTGACATATATTAAGTACTACATCATCGACAGTTAGAAGTCGATAAAAAAACATTCAACCCCTACGAAAAAGAAACGTCAGTGCGCCAAGAAAACCGGGTCTAATTATCACAATGCGTTTGTTGTTATTTATTATTAATTAATTTAGTTATGATGAGCTATGTTTATAAATATGTTTCATTTATATAATGAGGGTTTTCGCAATCGAAACTTTCACTAGACGGCAGCACCATGGCGAGAGGTCTAGCTGTCATAATCCACCAACATAGACATACCACCCATAGACCTGACACGGAAATAACAATACCAAGATTGAACGGGATGGTCTTATTACACTTTCCATAGATATGACAGAGAGGGCGCTATTATCGTTGGTTCTTATCATAGACTCACCCTTGTGATTATTGCTTACTTCCAAAAGGCCCTAAGTAAAATAGAAACGTTTATTACCCTCCACCGCTCTTTGAAGGGTAACAATGAAACCGACTAAATTATGTAGGTTAGTTACGGTATGCTATCAGCCATCTTGCTTGCGTCTTTTAGGGTAAGTCGCGTATGCGGTCTCTAGTTAAGGCCGTTCCTCGATTCGGATAAGCCACGCCCATCCGTTAGAGACACGTTTATGGCTCCCGTGCACGAAAAAAAGAGATGCAGCGCTCTTAAGAATCAGACTTTTTGACTAAAATACGATAAATAAGCGAATCTATAAAGTTTTGTGTAATTTTGTTTCTGTGACTTTTTAGATAAACCAGAATACCATATTTTTTACTTAGTTTTATTGCTTAATCTCTTATAGTTTACGTAAGCTAAGAAAAATAAGGGGAAAAAGGACCCAACTTCGGATTTTTTTTCTATCGAGGCAACTTTCAGCAATCGTGTTTCGGCTTGTGCCAAAAACAAGAGTATATAGTCTAATAATATATATTCGAAAATAAATTCAGTCCCTTTTCCCGTTTAGTCAATAGAGCGTTTGAAAAAACCTATAATTTTTCAAAGTAGCCCCTTAAATCCTTGCTTTGAGTCCACCAATCATGTTTAATCATGTTTTTTGATTGGTGGATATTGACAGCTGCTGTCAAAAAGACCTCTCGCCACGGTGCTGTCATCTAGTGAAAAAACTCGATCGCGGAACTCCTTGTGGTATCCTAATAATCATGAATGCTTTCATTAGATTGGGACACAATGAGTGTCCTAATATTTCAAATCCACTAGCGCTACTTTTCCATTGAACATTACACGTACTTAATAGTAAATTACGTACCTAGGGCGGTAAAATAAAGAACGACTCAGACCACGGGCATTTGTGGCCCGAACTGAAGGTAAGTGCCATAGCGATTTGACCTTCTTTATTACCGCCCGAGGTGCGTACACAATTTTACGTCTTCTTTTGAGTGTAGAGTAAGATTTGCCGCTGCGCCCGTGGGCGGCAAATCTCACTTACCGCCCAGATTCGAGTGACGTAAATACTTTTACGTCACTCTGGGCGCTAAGTGAGATTTACCGCCCTAGAGCGCAGCGGCAAATCTCACTTCACATCCACGAGAAAACGTAAAATTATGTACGCACCACGGGCGGTAACAAGGAAGGCCTCAGATCGCTTGTTTATGGCCCTTACCTTCGGTTCGGGCCACAAATACCCGCGATCTGAGCCCTTCTTTATTTTACCGCCCTAAGTAAGCAATGTACTATTTTGTGAAAGTGTGCAACTCTCCAATTCAGTACTTAATGTATAAATGTTGGACAGGCCGTCGCAGAAAAGGCGAAGATAGAATCGGAGCATCTTCCCCCGCACACCCTGGTGCTGCTGAGCGCTGAAAAGCGCGACGGCGTCAAGGAAATCGTGGACCTCTACCCTGAGGATATACTTCATGTAACTTAGGGTGTCCCATATATTGCGATTTTGAGAAATTAATAACGCCCAAAATGTATTTGTTTTACCCCAAAATAGTCTACAAAAAAATCAGGCCATTCCTGTAACTCTAAAACGGCTATTAGACATTGCAACCTGCAGGGCCCAATCTGTCAGGTTGGTAGGTGTAATTAAAGGTAGGGCCCGCAGGGAGCTGAAGGAGGGGAAGGGAAAGGCTGGGTATACAACAGATTGGGCCCTGCAGGTTGCAATGTCTAATAGCCGTTTAACCCGTGCCGTCTTGCGTCGTAACTTCCCAATACAAATTACTATTACTATTGGGTTGGCTGGAAGAGATCCCTTTTAGGGAAAAGCTCGCCTTTGTGCATACCTTTTTTATTTTTTTATTTTACTGTTGTAATATTGTTAAACTTGTTTATGTGCAATAAAGTGATATATACATACCTACATACTATGAAGAAATTTGGGGACAACTTAAGTTGCTACTTTCATATCGGTTTTCGATTCGAAACCAGATTTTTTCATAAAAAGATTCATATAGGAGTAGCATGCACTGATGACATGAAAAAATTATCAAAATAAAAAAAATTTGGTCATGTTCATACATTGTATGGGAAAATCGGATAAAAGTCGGCACGGGTTACAGTTACAGGAATGGCCTGAAACTTTTTTGTAGAGTATTTTGGGATTTTTGCTGCGTGGCTCCGGTTTTAGAATAGTGCCACCCCGTCTCTTCCCGTGAGTGTCGTAAGAGGCGACTAAGGGATAAGGAAACCTCTAATCCCTACTGCTCGTGAGAACGCTTTGGTGATTTATTTAATTAATAGTCATCCGCATGGCGGCGATGCGGTTCGCCACTCATCACGTCTCGGTCTTCACGGGGGCGAGAAGTGGCTCACGGAGAGCCGTTTTGCTGCATTGATTGTAGCAAATGGAAATCCGTGATCTCTGCCTACCCCTTTTGGGATATAGGCGTCATTGTATGTATGTATGTATGTGTATTTTGGGGTAAATGAAATATATGTAGGGGGTATGCGTTATTAATTTCTCAAAATCGCAATATATTGGACAGGACACCCTAATGTAACTACTTATCAGTCTGTAGTATTGATTCTAATGGCCGTTTTTGGGCTTTACTGCGGACGTCCATGTATGCAGTTGTACGCAGAAGCTTGTAATTCATCGTAGGCTCAAAACACACCTAGCGGAATTCCTAGCGGAATTAGGCTCAAAACACACCTAGCGGAATTAAGCCAATTCATAGATAAAATGCTTAAATTTGTCGATGATGGTTGATTTTTTTGTATGGAGGCCATAGGCATAAGCATCCATAGACAAATTTAAGCATTCATAAACAAATTTAAGCATTTTGTCTATGGGCATTGACTTAAGGCTCAAAACACACCTAGCGGAATTAAGCCAATTCATAGACAATATACTTAAATTTGTCTATGAGTGCTTAAATTTAAGCTACGATAGACAAATTTAAGCATTTTGTCTATGAATTGGCTTAATTCCGCTAGGTGTGTTTTGAGCCGTAAACGGTAAAGACGGTTTTAGTAAATCGTGGAGGTGCTCATCCACGGTAATTTTAATGTGGTTTCATATGGACTAAGAGCTGGCTACTTCTGATATGACACAATAATCAGAGCAACGAAATATGTCTGGTAACATAGCACTACTATCCTTATTACTATCCGGGCATCTGGCAGCTTTTAATGGGTGGTGGTCAGAGTGACAGACTAGCATTTTTTATATTGGAAAAAAGTAATACCGAAATAGGTAAAAACTGTCGAAGTTGCCATGTTTATAGAGGATGAGGCCTATATTTTAACATTGGAAGAAATAGTACATTACTACAGAGGCTGGGAAGTAGGGGGTTGCCGGCTAAGTTATATAGATAGTTACGCCGAGGTATGTATAGTGCTTTTCTCAAACATGCAATGAAATAAATAATAAAAAATCCAAAAAAAATTTTTTTTTAAAAACCAAAAAAACGAATATTATGATGAATATTGTTTTTTTTTTTAATATGCATAAGTAGTGGCAGAATGTCAAATGAACCAAAAAGTAAATATCGCCTATAACCTTAAATGGCTGAATGCCATGATCCTGTGCCACAAACATAGTGGAATGGAAATTAAAAAAAAATTACTTCCCGGCCTAGGCCTTCAATTTTATATGAAAATCGTTACCTGTTCTCTGGAGTTGATCCGCCCTAAACGTGATACTTTGAAGCCTATTATGACGCACATAACGAAGGCATTTCATTGCATGTTTGAGAAAACACAATTGCGTAAGTATCGGGAACAGAAACAAAAGACGACAAACTACGAATTACATTATTCAAAGTTTTGGTCTGCTTTCCCCCATCAGAAACTTTTAGCAATGATATAATTGACTGAGGAGCCGAGAGTAGCGAGGCGACGAATGTCTCCGTTTTCACTGGTACGACGATTTGGCAGTTTGATGTTTGTATTAATTGTGTGTGTATTGTTTGGTTGGTCAGTGTCGGTCTAGAGGTCGCATTTTTCATCAGATTTCGATGAAACTTGGCATGTACGTTCCTTGATTTATTTGCCGAAAATTATCGAGACATTTTTTTAATTGGGGGGGAAAAGGGGGGAAGTTTGCTGTCTGTATGTATTTATGTTCTCCGAAGTCTACGGTTCACAGAACCACTAGTCTAGTAATTTATATAATTTCTTATAATATTGCATCTCGCTTTATTAATTTTATATCCGTAAATATATTGTATAAAATCAATTCTAAGAAGGCCATCACGGCTCTATAACCCGGAAAAGATAGAGCTAGCGTGAAGAAGTAGATACAGTCGACCAAGAAAGTGGTCTACCAGTTTTGACAAAAGTTTCTGCGAGATCTATCCATCGCTTAAGTTGACATTTCTAACGGAAGTAACGGAGTTTAAAACATGCACGACCTTGTTGTCTCATGACGTTCAAACGAACCTCAACCGTAGGGTGGTAGGCGACATTTTTGGTCGACTGTACCACCGAACCATTTAGTGATGGTGCGTGCCTCAATATTTGTGGTTTGTTTGATAAAAAGAAATCAAAATCAAAAGAATTAAATGGCTCTATTACATACTTTATAATTAATACGATGTAGGCACCTATTGTATCGATTAGGTCAGAAACATGTAATTTGACCTCTGACCCGGTATTCCTGATGAGTAGTTATTTAGATAAGGTTGCAATTTTGTAGTCGTTTCCGACGAATGCGTATACCAAGTGTGTATTAAAATGTCAATAACAGATAATACTTGCAACTGTATAAGAGTTTCTTACTGATAGCGTGTCAATAATCAATAATTGCAAACATGTTTGCTAAAATTTAGAATTCCATGATAGCCAAGGTATGGCCAGGGGGCCGATTTTTGACAGCCGGACGCTCGAATTCAAAAAATTCAAGCTCGAAAATAATCGCACACAAAAGTTTGTTGCCAAATTTTTCTCATGGAATTAATAGTTTAAATAATCATGATTTTAAATTTCTATCGCTGTTATTTTTAAAACATAATTTCATCGTTTTATTCAGAGTTTCAAATGTCACTTTCGAGTGCTCGATTCTCAAAAATCACCCCCCAGGCCGTTATTGGGTACCTGGGTGTGTAGTTATGTACAGTCGCCATCAGATATATCCACAGATAACCTCAACCACTAGATAGATCATAAGTATAACTCGGGGTCACCACGCATCTGTGCTCCCGTACTAATTTTGTATGATAGCGGAACCGCTTATTTCAATTGAGTTAACGTTTTTGATCATTACTCATGTGTATTAAAAATATCCACAAAAATCAAGTTACAGGGGTGAACCTGGATTGTTATACTACATATTGGGGTAGAATACTATTGAGATGTGCTGTTCGAATTATAGAAATTTACGAATAAAATTGCGCTGATGTGTGGTGACATCTTGCTCTCTGTAAAAGCTTAATGATGAGGTGTCTGTGGATATATCGGAGCGGCCAAGGTATATACACATAGCTGAACAACGCCTCTGTTGCCAAGGCGATAAAGTGCATGTTCAGATATTTTTGAGTACCCTGGCCGCGCTCTCATATATTTGATGGCGACTGTACATATGTTTGATTCTAAATTCTAAGGATGATTTTTAGTTGTAGCTAGTTCCGGTGTAAGAAGAAAGGAATTATGAGGAAAAAATAACTACACAAACAAATAGTTATTTGTTATACAAGTGGTGAAAGTTGTATTTTACGTGCGAGTGTTATTTGAAACACGAGCTAGCGAAAGAATTCTATTATTGACCACGAGCGAAGCGAGTGGTTCAAAAATAGAATCCTGAGCGTAGCGAGTGCTTTAATACACGAGACGTAAAATAACTTTCACCCGTGTATAACACAAAACTTTTCACCTCACTACAGCGAGGAAAATAAGAAAAAGGATGCATTTTGCTCGGTGTCCCGTAATTCCTCAGGTGTTTAATACTTCTTCATCACTCGAATCACTAATTTTTAACAAAACAACCTAGAGAAACATGCGAATATTTAACGTTGATATGATGGATGATTTGGATGAATTGAAATGAAAAGTTTTGACGTAAAAGGTTTTATTAAATGTCAGATGCGTTTTGTTCGTACGTAGACTTATTCGGCTGTCAGAACAATTTATCCGTTTTTACAAAAAGAATGAAGATTAATGTTGAATGCTGATATTTATGAATTAAAATAAAGTTGTAAGACTGTATTAAGTGTTTTTACTCGATGCAATTCATTAATTGCGATGTTAAAAATTCTGCACTTTTAACGTTTTACGTTTTGTTAGCTGTCAAATGTCACTTAAGCCACTTGTCACTTATGTCAAAACTCTTTCACCACATGTGGATAAAAAGCGATTTTCACAATAGATATTAAACAAACAAAAAGGGCTTTCCGAGCTAGTGAGGTGAAAAACAAATTACATTATAATTAGGTCGAAACAATCGAATTGAGCATTGAGCATACCATACCTATCTCTTCTAATTGTATATTTTTTTAGTAGATCTTGACATAAAACATTTGCCTGGTTTTAACACGCATCTAATAGAAATAAAACTGCATTTTTCTCTAAAATGCATTTTCAACGGTGAATGGCGGCGGTTTTGTTAGGCGGTGGTGTTCAATCCAAAAAGTATCACTCGCCATCCAGCGCGGCAATGCAGATAGCATTTTTGGGACGTTTGGACTGGGTGGGGGTCGAAGTGGGGTGTAGTATAAATTTTATTTTAGTATTATTAAGTAGTTTGTTTAGTAAGTTTTCAACCTAGAAATAAACATAGATGGTATAAGCTACCTACTTTGTTTCAGCTGGGGATCTTCAATGGCGACGAGTTGAACTCCCTACAGCACGTGGCCTACAGCATCAAACAGTACGACAAGATGGAGCGGACCTACCTAGACAAATAGTAAGGCATCAAGTTTTTGTGGAATTATAGGATTTTGTAAAAAAAACGTATATCACCCATGTGTGTGTGTGTGTGTGTGTGTGTGTGTGTGTGTGTGTGTGTGTGTGTGTGTGTGTGTGTGTGTGTGTGTGTGTGTGTGTGTGTACTGTGTGTGCGCGTGTATGTGTGTGTGTGTGTGTGCGTGTGCGTGCGCGCGCGCGTGTGTGTGTGTGTGAGTGCGCGCGCGTGCGTGTGTGTGTGTGTGTGTGTGTGTGTGTGTGTGTGTGTGTGTGTGTGTGTGTGCGTGTGATAGTCACAAATATTCCGATCAATTAAACTACTCAAATAATTAATATAACAAATACACATGAATAATTATATAAAATAAATAATCTCTTTATTCTAATATTTTGGTAGAAGTAAAAATTTCCATTTGATCACTCGCACAAGCGACCCTTAAATATTATCAAGACAAAATATAACTTTTAATAGTTTTACATCACGTTGGAGCGAGAAATATAAAGCAAAATTATGAAGACAATTAATAACTACAACCGCCTCGAACTGAGAACTCGCGATTTACTTGCAAACGGGTTGACCAATATAACAAGACCCTAAGGAGGATTTTTTTCTCCTTCTAGCTCCATAACCACTTGATCGATCCTGCTCATATACGAACTTACAAATTATTAAGTAACGTTTTTCTGATCTTTATGAAATTTGTTGGGGCGGTAGCAGAGATACATATAAAGCCATCCAAATGCCGAGACGTCCCAGTAGCCAGGTGGCAGTTCGGTCTGGAGTTGTTTGTAAGAACTCACTTCGCTTCCGCTCCGCGAGTTCGATTAATATCTCGATGCGTCGAGCGTTGTAATAATACGATCTTTTAGCAGAGCTCGAATTTGTAAAAATTGTGCGCATCGAGAAAAAGTTGTGAATTTTTGACCATGGATAGAATGGCCCACGATAAATATTTTTTAGTATTGGAGGTCCGTAAAATTTTTGGACCTTCACGTCAAAATCAGGGGTCCTGTGAAATACGTTATTACTCTATGGTTAAGGCTGCTAGGGGTTGTGTGGTATCATTTCCGTGTAAAACAGACATGCGGAATTCATTTGTGATATTAAGAATGTAAAATTTCTTATTAAAAAAGAAAGTTGTGTGGCGAGGAAAAACACAATTTTTTATTTTTTTTTAGAACGTCATATAACTAATATATATCATTTTTTCTTCTAATAATAAAAACTATTATAAAGGAGCATATTTAATGTAGTTTCTAAATATATACAATTTTTAGGCTTATAGTATACAAACCTACGCGAAAAAAAATGTTTGCTTCATGGTGTATATGTTTTCTCCATAGTAAGTATCGATAATCAATGTGAACGTGAACGTCCGTAGCGTATTGACCTTAAAATGTATGTATTGCTTGTTATTAGTAAATGTTATTCATAATAACTTCACAAAATGCAGAAATAAAAAAATACAATAAATAAAAATATATTTTTCCTCCTTAACTTTTACATAAACCGTCACAATTCAAACGACGCGACGTCTGATTTCCGTTACTCAACTTAAGTACAAAAAAAAACCAGAAGTTTTTTGTATTAAAGGTGTATAAAATGTATATGTTTCTATAATCTTTATTAAATATGCTTCTTTACAATATTTTTTATTATTTGAAATAAAGGATATATATTAGTTGTATGACGTTCTAAAAAAATAAAAATAAAATTGTGTTTTTCCTCGCGGCACAACTTTTTTTTTAATACGAAATTTTACATTTTTAATATCAGAAATGAATTCTGCATGTCTGTTTTACACGGAAACGATACCAAACAACCCCTAGCAGTCTTAACCAGAGAGTAATAACATATTGCACGGGACCCCTGATTTTGAAGTGAAGGTCCAAAAATTTTACAGACCGCCAATACTAAAAAATATTCATCTTTGCTCACTCTATTTATGGTCAAAAATTCACAACTTTTTCTCGATGCGCACAATTTTTTTCGCATTTGTACTGAGACAAAACCCTACTATTTTGCAAACTGTTATGTTACAGTTGACGCAGATCATTGTTAATATTTATTAGTCCGTTAATTGTTCTTGAAGCCAACTAATAGTAAGTTTATGTAACTGTTACGTTTTAAGGCCTAATTACGTACAGTTGCATACGCTGCTTTATCTACACACATATTATAAACCCGAAATGATGATTGAATGACTGCAATTGCACGGATTGCACGCCATCGCCATGACCAACTCGATTGTGTCGGCGGTCGGGCGGCGCATGCCCGCACCCGGTTTTTCATAATGATATCGAATTTTTGCTTATTATTTGATAATAATAACATCGTTACAGACAAGACATTTGTTCTAACTACTAACGAAACAATCAATTTTTATGGTGGTTATAACGTGCGGGTTTTGAACGCATCATGGAGGGTTTATGATATGGGTGTAGATAAATGAATTTGATTGTGCAGCAAGGACCGTTTGGCAGTAATGGTGTCCCGCAAGCGGAGCCTGCCGCTGCTGGCGCTAGCCGGGCTCAACCCGACCTACATCAGCATCGACCCTCCCACGGCCGTGCGGGACTGCCTCACTCTCTTCCCTGTCGGCTATGGGGATGACTACGAGGATGAGGAAAGCATAGTCGAGGAGGAGATTGTGGTTGGTGATCCACTGGTTTTTTTATTTGACATTAGCATCGACCCTTCCAGTAGCGTGCGCGACCATCTTACCCCCTGTTGGAGACGACTATTGGCTATGTGCGAAGTGCATGGTGGGGGTAACGTGAACGATCGCAGCGCACAAGGTAACAAGAAATTGGGCTCTTGTCAATATCACATTTCAAAATATTTGACATCACCCGTAGGGTCACCTGTCAAAATAGTGAATCAGCCAGTGACATTTCATATAAGTAATACAGCTCGCGTTCCCATACAAACGTAGTTTAGCTCTCATTTTAAAACTACATGCTTTAGAACCACGAAATTTGGCATGGGCATTCTAGTAGTGCAGATCTATGTCGGTAATTCGGTTTGGTTGCTAAAAATTGTAATACAAAGAAAATACAGACAGATACAGATTTACATACAAAACTTATTTTTGCTATATTTTCTTTGTATTACAATCTTTAGCAACGAAAACAAATTACCGACATAGATCTGTACTGTTAGAATGCCCATGCCAAATTTCGTGGTTCTAAAGCATATCGTTTTAAAATGAGAGCTGAACTACGTTTGTATGGGGACGCGAGTTCACGCGACCGTCCTGGCGACTCTTAATAAGAAAGAAAAAACCCTTTCACCCCCTGCTCAAGAGATGGCGCCACACTCATGCACACAGCCAATAAAGTTACACGGCTCCTTGTCTGAACTACCCGTTATCCATAAGTCCATAACCCTTTGTATAAACGTTTCACTAACGTAACGTAACTGTGTTAAAAATCCCATACAAGTTAAGACCTAACGCAAAAGCAAACGTTACTTTAGTGAAACGATTATACTAAGAGACAAGATTGTGACTAACCATTCACTGTAAATTTACTCGCATTAATGGACCCTCCGTCCCTTCCATGGCCTAAAGTTTGAATGACGCTTTGAAAGAAAGAAGAAGCCAGAAAGAAAGACAGCACTATGTCTCCTCTCTACAATAAAGCGCAATAAGCACGCTTTAGCTCTTAAAAATAAAAATTGTCAGCAAGGAGGTATTCAATCTCGAAGAACTGTTTGGACCTTTGATTATTAAACCAACCGGATGCGAGACGCGCTCTCATTTCTATCGGAAAAAGTCTGCCGTTTTTTGCGGGGGAGGGGAACGTCAAATGTATGCGAAACGTCAAAATAGCCACGTCAAATAAACGTCAGTCCATACAATGAGTATGACCACTGGTCATACTCATTCGGCAGAGGGGAACGCCTGTCAATGGCTACTCCCCTTGGTTTAAAGCTCTAAGGTTTTGACGTTGATATTTCCTTATTTCCAGGAAGTGCCACCTGAGGCCGAACCAGTCGAGGTAATTATATACTAATAGGTACAGTCAGCAGCAGAAGTAGATAAGCGGGTGAGGTGTTCAAAGTGAACTTGACACGACTTTATTGTTAAGAGAATAAGAGCGTGTGTAGGTCATTTTGAACACCCTACTCGCTTAGCTCCTTCTGCTGCTGACACAATATGTACACATACTTATTGTATGTGAAGGAAATCAGTGGAAATTATAGCCCCTCGTAAAGTCGGCCAAAAATGTGGTCTACCACCCTACGGTTGAGGTTCGTTTGAACGTCATGAGACAACAAGGTCGTGCATGTTTTAAACTCCGTTAGAAAAGTCAACCGTAGCGGTCGTTAGATCTCGCAGAAACTTTTGTCAAAACTGGTAGACCACTTCTTTCCACTGTAGATAAATACCTACTATTCCCTATCTCGTACAATGCTAAGAAAGCCACCTACAGTCGCCTCTCATTAATTCGAACACGCGATAATTCGAATATCTCTATAATTCGAAATTATCATGGGGTCCCTAGAAAATCTCTTAATATTTCGAATAAAATCTATACATTTTTAAACACTTGGTAATTCGAACATAAAACTCAGCTGCAGCACTTCGTAACCAAACCACGCGTTAATTCGAACTCATTGGCACCAAACACCCGACAATTCGAAGTTTTTACATTGCATAGACCTCTAATAATTTTGAATTGTCGAGTAAGACCATTAATCGTTGCAGGAGCATTTGTTTTTGTAGGTACCTAATGTTTAGTCTGACGCACACTGCCGTAGTTATTTGTTTGTATGTGTACCTCTAAGCTTTTGATTTTGTTCAAATTATAGCAATGTTGTTAATAAATGATGCATATTTGGTTATTACTCAATAATTCGAAGTTTTTCTTTTACTCTCGATAATTTCGAACCATTTGATATTTCAAACTCTCGATAATTCGTAATATTTTGAAGGTCCCTTGAGTTTCGAATTAACGAGAATCGACTGTAAGTGGGACGTGTGCTGATGATAATTTACAATTACGAGTTATGTGAATTACTTATTCCCAGGCTGATCAAGTCGAACACAAAGAACACGCCGAGGACGAGGAAGAGGAGGAGGACTGAGATATATTCAGTATATTGAGAGACTTATATCGGAAAATATTTAGAAGTTTAGTTATTAAAGATTTAAATGACACAGTATTTAATTTTATTAGGTACGTGCGTTCCACGAGATTCTTCTGATAAGTTTTGTGATGGCTCAAGATGTTTCAAGTACTCCAAGGTTAAAATTTAGGTCCTTACTCAAAAGGAAGCAAAATAATAAGAGATTTTTAATGTAGGTAGGTATTTATTCTTCAACTTATACAATATCTAGGCATTAAAGTATCACATTTAATTTGACATAAATGATTATTACGTAAGTAATTTTTATGTGTATGTAGTACTTATACAACGTGTATTAGTTTATTTGTTTTAATTTCAGCATATGTTTAGGTAGGATTAAGGAAACAAATTGGCGTAGTTAGTTTAATTTTTTTTGTTTTTTTTTCATGCTATAATTGTTATATCGGACACTCATGTAACTGTGGTATCAGGGTATTATGATTAACTCAACCACACAATTGAAAATTATGACATGTCAATGTAATTTCGTACATTAATCCTCCGAAATTCAAAGAAAGCTTATTTTATTGGCGTATTACACACAGGTGAATCATTTATTACGGTGTCTCGAGCCCAAAAATAATTTAATGGAGGAAAATCATTAAGATAACATTAACTATAGATTGTCTCAGAACTGGAGCTAATTTGGACACTGGTGCCTTTGAGAAATATACTTAATTTAAGCTCAGGTACATTCCTGAGCTTAAATGCAATTAAAGCAAATAAAAAAACCACGGTGTATAACAGAGGTACATCTTAGTTACTCTCTAATTCTATAGCATTCGACAACACTTCTCTACTAGAAGATACTACTCGACTGAATACAAGCTTATTTCTAAATTTAAAGTAAATAAATATACTTAATGCGACGAGCATTGCGCACAGCAGTGCCCCAAAATTAGCCGCCAAATATCGGTTTGTGACGCTCACAAGTTTTTCGAGATTATCATTTCCCATGAGGACCATTTTTATGTCACGTTCTTGAGTAGCATTATGGATCTCAGCCTCACTTTTACATGTTATTCCGTTAACATTTTCCGTGTCGAAACTTGGGGATTTGGCTACGACGAAAAACGTACGCTCAGTATGTCTAAATTTCACCAGCACGTCACATATTAACGGGTTACCTCCTATCGACAAAGTCCCGATACTTGTTGACGAGAACACACTGACATTAATTTTGTCTATGAAATTGTTATCTAGAAAAACATATTGTAAAGTTGGTAAATCATAAAATAGATTACCGTCGAATCTGTGAAATCTGTTATTCGATAAATCAATTATTCTTACGCTCTCCAAACCCTCAAACACACCAAATTGAAGGAATTGCAAATAATTATTGTTTAAATGTAAATTGAAAAGGGCTTTACAGTCTCTAAAAGATCCAGGTTGAATATATGCTACTTTATTATAGCTGATATCAATAGAAGTGACACCCCTCTGCTTTTGGAAAGAGTTTTTGCTTATAGATGTAATATTATTGAAAGTTAGCTGTATCGTTTGCAGTTTTAAATTAGCAGTATTTACGGAAAACGATTCAATCTGATTGTACGATAGATCTAAGAACTCTATTGCCCCAGTGCCATTGAAAACATTAAATTCTAAATGTTTTATTTCACTATGTGATAAATTTAGATTATTCAACGATTCCCTTCCATTGAACGTATTGTTCTGAAGGGTCTTAATTTTAGACCCAGAAATATCTAAATCGTAACATGAGGTTAATCCATACAACGTTTGTGGAAGAATATAAGTAATAGGATTATTTTTTAAATTTAGCTTTTCCAGTGCTTTTAAGTTACTAAAGGATAAGCTTTGTATTACTTCGATGGCGTTATTCGATAAGTCAATCATGTGTAGCGCAGTTAAAGGTTCAAATGTATTTTTCCGAATTTGCTTTATGGCATTATTATTGATGTAGAAATATGTCAACTTTTTTAGATCTGTGGTATCAAAATCTATGCTTACAATTTTGTTATATGATAGGTCTAGATCGACTAAATAGTTTAGATTTCTGAATGTTGTCTTACTTATTTTTGATATTACGTTTTTGCTGAAATCCAACGATTGAAAGGAAGGATGAGGTCCGAATAGATCGGGGCCGAGTTCCCCGATGTCTGCATCGCTAAGGTCCAACTTTTCAAAGTATAGACCATTAAACGCGTCAGTGTCTAGAAAGCCTGCTAAAGTATTGTTGTGAAGTTTTAAATCTGTGATATGCGCGCCTGTAAAAGCCCCTGACTCGATTTTTGCTATTTTGTTAAAAGACACATCAAGCGAATAGAGAAGACTGTTATTCTGAAATGTTGATTTTAAAATAACATTAAGGATATTATTGCTCAAGTCAAGTTGTTTTAAAGAGCTTAAAGAGCTGAAAGAAGAACTTTCAATACTTTTCAAATTATTAGAACTAATATTTAGATATTTTAGAGCGAATAAACCATGAAAGCTATCCTTATTTAAAGTAGCTAGATTGTTGTTGTTCAAAAACAATTCCTGTAAATTTCCCAGACCAGCTAAAGCCGATTCTAGCTTCGTGATTTTGTTATTTGAAATGTCTAAAGTTAGTAGACCTGTCAGATTACTGAATGTATCATTACTAAAAGATTCTATGTAATTGCAAGATAAATTTAAATAGCGCAGTGTTGGATATGGTGCGATGTTGTTTTGAAGTGCACCTTGGATATTATTATGGCTAAAATCTATCGTAGTTACCGGTAACTGCCAGGTGCTCGGCCAGCCTATCTGAACGTCTAACCGTTCTATGTTATTGTACGATACGTTTAGCACATTTATCATACTCGGTCTTGCGAATGCCGCTAGATTTAGGGAATCAATATTGTTGCCCGAGAGATCAACCAGCGTCACTTGCCGCAAATTCAAAATGGCTTCCGGAAACTTTTTAATTCTGCCGTTCGTGATTGAAATGGCGTTGATGTGGTCGTTCAGTTCGGTTATGACGGACGAGTCGTTGGCGGTGAAGTCGAAATCATTAGCTTCAACAGAGATACTGAAGTTTTGACGTAGAACGTGTTCTTCGCTATAGTCGTTGTACAGGTATAAGCACGGCATCTGCTCGATGTCGCTGAGGGCATCGCTGAAGTCACGGACGCAGGCCAGCTGCCCGCCGCAGGGGTTGTTGTTGGCAATCTCGTGTAAGTTACAGTCGCTGTTTACTGGACTAGTGGTGGCTAGTAGAGTCAGCAATAATATCGCCTGTACTGTGTTATCTGAAATGTTATTTAACTTATTTTAACCATTGGCAGGACCCGGGTGATTTGCTCAGACGATAAGGCCGACTTTATGTCACCGTGCAACAATTAAGTTGATATATCTGGGCAAGTCCTTCGGGTTCTGCTGAGAGGTGATGACGATGACAGATAAAAAAGCATGGAAAATCATGGCCTCAATGTAGGAGGCCTAACGCCAGAACTCTCTTCTTCAAAAAAATAAACTTTGGGTACGCTAAGTTATACGCTTAAGCTATATATAGCCGTTGTCGTGTTCTTTGTGTATTGTCTTCAAAGTCAGAAAAAAATTTAAAGTATATTGCATAAGTTTTGGGTTAGAGGAAAATATATAAAAAAAATTACGTAGGACTACACGAAAAAAAATTTACACTTATATGCGAGCTTAAAGTTCAACTCACAAAAAGCCCCATTATATTGGGAACTTGAGGGGATTCCCCGCGATGAAGAATATTTATAGATAGCCACGTCAGCTACATGAGTCAATTATTCATAAAAATATTTTAAATTCAAGTGTTTGGTTGGTTCTAAAATTCCCAAATAAAAAATGTATCAGGTCAGGAGTCAATTTAACAACGATCAACCAAAAAGTACCTAAATAAGTTAGGTACTTAAAATCTAAGATACGGCAAATATTTACAATTAAGCACACAAAGTATTTACCGGGATTCGAACACAAGTGATTACGTTGGGGTCACTCGAATCAACTTCATTAAAGATAAAACTAAATTAAATTTTAAGTAAAGATAATGGTTTTAAGAAATTAAACATAACTATCGCAACTATATCACAAGAGTATTTAAAACTTGATAGACTTACCCATTTCAACCGCTTCCTAAGACACGATCACGACCTATTTTTAACACCAAGTAAATACTTCACCAGTATCAAATGGAGTGAAACAGAAGCAGTGCCGATGCCGTCCGCAGACTGATATGAAGTAGCTAGTAGCCCTTGTTGTGTAGGTATTATCCTGTCTTATCGCAGTGCGATGTGTAAGGTCAGGAGGGCGTTTGCACGGTCAAGCTTTCGTTTGGGACAATAATAGCCGCAATGCAAGTGATATCTCATTCGAGTTTTTACTTTATTTTACGACGTTCGTAAACAAGTCTGCCTGGCAGGAAGTCATCGCAGCCTATAGATGATTGTAGGCGCGTTACCGACTTTAAGCCAAGCGGAGTAGCCATTGACAGGCGTTCCCCTCTGCCGAATGAGTATGACCAGTGGTCATACTTATTGTATGGACTGACGTTTATTTGACGTGGCTATTTTCACGTTTCGCATACATTTGACGTTCCCCTCCCCCGCAAAAAACGGCAGACTTTTTCCGATAAAAATGAGAGTGCGTCTCGCATCCGGTTGGTTTAATAATCAAAGATTAAGGTAGAATTCATAATTCAGTAGAGTAATCTGACAGCATTTGACAACCGCTTTGTATGCTAGGAGCTGTCAAATTACCCCACTGAATGAATTCTACCTTACTAAGTATACTTCTACAATAATTCCCTTTGTTGAGATTTGTTGATACATAAATAGTATAAATACACAGGTCGCTTAGCAAATAAAGTTCTATAGGTACAAGGTGACCGGATTACACAATCCTTGGGTGTACAGCGGCCATCAAATATATCGGAGCGGCCAGGGTAGTCAAAAATATCTGAAAATGTACTTTATCGTCTTGACAATAGAGGCGTTGTTCAGATATTTGTTACCACCTTGGCCGCTCCGATATATCTGATGGCAGCTGTACCTAACCCTATTGATTAAGAACAAAAAAAAAAATACTTGTGATATTTTGAAAATGTAAGTACTCTGCACTAATGAAATGCAGACACCTTGTATGAAAGTTTACCTTGCATTGTTTAAAGATAAAAAAAAAACAACAAAGTCCGAGTACAACAATAGGTGTTTATTCAAAAATCAAAATAGTTAATGTATACATGCAGTCTTTTTACATATTGTAATATAGTGCTAACGTAAGTACTTACTATCAGAAGAGCCCTTTCACACGCATCTAATAATTTCTAAATCAAGATAAAACTCACAGATCATAAATGGTTCCTTATCTAAGCACCATTTACTTATATTCCTAGGATTCTGCGGGACATCAAGCTGAGTGAAGACCTTTTAGCACAATTTTGTTAATCCAAATGAATTTATGTTTTATGTATAAGTTTTCGTGCTAATAAATATTTCTTATTCATATACTTGAGGTCAAAAAAACAGTACATATTGTGTTAAAAACGGGTCTTCTTTCTTCGCAATGATACCTGTTTTAAGTGACATTTAGTGTAACTGTGATCAGCCGAAATCATAAGATAATGTGAAGGGGTTCCAATGACGCTTAAATATAGAAGAGATTATAGGTTTCACCTTACAAAGAATATAAATTGTTCGAAACTATATTTAGAATGATGTTACGTCAAAAAGGCAAAGAGTTGCTTAAGAGATTAATCTTTTTTTTTATATGTAATATGCGACGTTAAGACCAGGGCTTGTAACAGTAACCGAAATCCATAGTAAAAAACCGGTTTGTTTTTTCGTTCTTTTCGTTACTGTTTTATACTCAATCGAAAAATCCTATAATTTGAAGTGAAAACTATAATAAAACATCGGGTTTTACATAATAACCATAAAATAATTAAATATATTGGATCACTTCGGGGTTTTTTGCATTAACCGGTTACAAGCCCTGGTTAAGACTAGTACAGTCCATGAGCTTTAAGAAGAACCGTCGGGTTTTAGAAAGAGACGCCGGGTATCAATCAACAGTGACACATGAAAAAGCAGAACAGCAATATTATCTTCGTGTGTCATCGCCGATTCCCGAAGGTTCTTCTTAAAGCTCACGGACTGTAAGCTTACTTGCGGCAAGTAGGGACGCAGCTATATGATAGAATGAAATAGTGATGTTGTTTATGTCTCATTCTGGACTATAGCTGCGTCCCTAGCCGCAAGTTAACTTGCTAGTCTAAACCTCGCGATTACTAGTGGATACTACTAATAAATAGTGAAAAATGTATAAGTGTGTATGTATAAATAAGGTACTTTGGGTAAAAAGTATTGGTGGAGTTATAGTGTTAACAGTTAACACATGCCTATTTAAAAAAGAAAAAAACATTGTAGTGTTAATAGTTACCAATGTTTTTTTTTATCTTACGCCGTCAATGACTAATATAAAAGTATATGTATATATCTATGTTTTCAGCTGCCGTACAGAGACTATAGAGAGCTACATTGAGCACTTTTTAGGGCCTGCCTATAGTTTGCTTATGAATATAATACTTAAATATTTTATTTCCATTTGTACACGGGAAAAAGCCACTGTCAGACCTTTGGTTCGCTATGCTACCCCTGGGGAAAAGGTTTATTTATAATTTACTTACAATCCAAAAATGCGCTAAATATATTTTATCTCAATATCCTAAGGACACAGTATATTATGTCCTCACCTTTTACAGAAATAACAATACATAGAAAGCTTAATATCAGGTATTAAGGGAATGTACAGCAGTCAAACAGTTAATAAGCCTCTTTAAATACGTTCCCGGTTAAGGACCCTTCCTTATCCCATAATACTTCTAGCTTGTAATACATACCTAAATAAAATTTGTATCGTCAAGTGCTACAACTTTTGGCTTTAAAAACATAGTTTTCTTCACCAAACAGCTATTTTTATCTTACTCCTGAGATGGCCTTTCTCAGGCGCGGTCCCAGGGGAGGGGGGGGGGGGGAAGGGGGGAGTCACAGGGGACATGACCCCCCCCCCCCAAAATCATACGTGTTGAATTGAAAAAAGACCCACTGAAAATAAAAAAAAATTTTTTTTGCTTTAGTGATCCCCCCAAAATTTCAGGCTGTGACCGTGCCTGGCCTTTCTCCCATCTCAGGAATAAGATATAAATAGCCGTTTGGTGAAGAAAACTATGTTTTTCAAGCCAGGCAAAGTTGTGAATCGTAGGCAAAGTTGTAGCAGTTGACGTAAAGTTATTTTCTACTCTCGGGTGGGTACATATATGCCTTTACGAATACTTAAACTAAGTGCTATAACATAGATAATACATGGTGCTAAATAAAACATCGAGTGTAAATAAAACACAGGCAAAAGATTGATAGTTAGCATAGAGAAATAATAAGCCTTATAGAGTTCTCACTCCATACAACTAGTTATTAGCCCGCAAGCTTCACATTTTGAAGGCTCGACGACTAAGGGGTTGAGGGAGGAGCGGGCAAGAGGTGTGATTAGGGCACCCGTTGTAAAATCTTGGTATTCACACCCCCTGCCCGCTCCTCCCTCAACCCCTTAGTCGTCCTAGCCTTCAAAATGACAAGCTTGCGGGCTAATAACCAGTTGTATGGAGTGAGAACTCTATAAGGCTTATTATTTCTCTATGATAGTTAGTACCAGGTCACCCCGATACATCGAGAGAAGTGATAAAAAAACCGTTCACTTCCAAAGAACAAGCGTTCGAATCCTGCTTGAAACGATAAGTTGTGTACGCTATTCCAAGAGGAAGTGGCCGAGTTGGTGCAAAAATTTAAAAAATAAAACAGTCGAATTGAGAACCTCCTCCTTTTTTGAAGTCGGTTAAAAAGTGAAATCACTATAGGTGTGCCTATAATACTTGAAGAGTTCCCTCGATTTCTCCAAGATCCCATCATCAGGCCCCAACTTGGTGCCAACGGAACCACCTCGAGGTTATTACCCGTCCGATAAAAAGAAAAAAAAAAAATCGGTTCACGATTCACGGAGGTATCGAGAAAAAATAGGCGTTATAATCTTCGGTAGCAAATAAAAAAATGTTTATTTTCTAGTTATAAAAAATGCTTATTCCAAAAGTCGGTCGGAAGTAACAAGGCCACATTTTCGTTATTAAGATCTTACAATATATGTATCTGCTACGACTAGTGTGACAACCTTTGTGAAAGTTATTCTTACTGAAAGCACCTGTTATTTACGAGTATACACCTTAAAAACTTGTTTTTTATGAGGTTTTACCTAAATCAGGGACCGGAAAAGCCCTTCATTTAATTAATCTTTTTGATAGGGTAACCGTTTTATTTTAATAGGGTTAATCATATTCAATGTGGTTTCCCCATCGAAACGTCTTACCGATATAGTTTACAATAGCTTGATCGCATTATAAAAACACTTGATAGGGTAACCTCATTGGGGTTTTTCGATTCGGTAAGCGCTTACCTTTGGGTAAGCCAATGATGTGCTGACCGAGTTGATAGGGTTTGTAAAAACAATCTTATCAAATACCCGATTTAATACCCCTTCCTTGGTAACCGGTTCCGGTCCTTGACCTAAATGTTATGTAGCAAGTAAGGTAGGTTTTTTATTGTTATTTTTAGCATCTTTCTATACTGACATGCCACAATATATCAAGACGATTACATTATTAATTGCATACATTTAAAAGCCAACACTAAGTAATACATACAAAAGCATTTCTCATTGAAGTACTTGCTTTTTTAATTCTAATACCTAGTACTTATATAGTTACTTTGACTGAGGTAAAATTGGAGAAGTAATCAAGATTATCTTTTCTAATAGTTCATTTCTAAATGGTCCGGGATATACAAATCTCGTATTATTCAGATCTAGCAGTATGCACCTAAATCAGATGCACCGACTACTACGTTTTAAAGTTTTATAATGAACGATAACGATTATTTTATTACGAATAGGATTTAAAGTTTAACCCCCTCGTTCATAATTCATAACGTCTTACATGATAGTAGTTTATGTCACTGTTACATAGGGGTCCTTAACACACCAGTGTGGTCGAGCGTTAAGGCCTAATTACGTACAGTTGCATACACTGCTTTACCTACACACATAATATAAACCCTAAATGACGCGTTCGGAAAGTGATAACGACCGTCATTCCACCGCCATGGCCAACTCGATTGTGCCGGCGGTCGGGAGGGGCGCATGACCGCGGGCGGGGAGCAGGCCAGATTTTAATAATTTTATCGAATTCGATGTTATTATTTAGCAATAATAACATTGTTACAGATAAAACATTAATTGTTCTAACTTCTAATGAAACAGTCTATTTTTATGGTGGTCATAACGTGCGGTTTTCGCACGCATCATGGAGGGTTTATGATATGGGTGTAGATAAACATACTTACATAATTATGTTTTGTGTCTAACAAACACGTAATATTTATGAATAAAGGCCTTATATTCTAAGGATTCGTGTGGTCCTTGTTTATCATTTTATCATATAAAATTCCATTAAATTATACATACATCGTGAATTAATAAATGAAGTGCAATAAATAAATGAATATGATGAATAATAACTATATCACATTGAATAAGACCCGTGCGCTCAAGACGGACTCGCACTCAACTTCATGATTTATGAATTATGGAATGTGGGTACTTCAGTGTGGAGTGAGTCTTAAGCGCTATAGTCAAACTGTTACATCTAACTTGTAGTTTAGATAGATAAAGTAAAAAAAAAAACATTTATCACCAACAACGCTGGCAACTATTCTTTCTTCAGTTATCAAAGGTAGTTAGAGACCTACTTTTTTGCTAATAAATCGGCATACCAAATTCTTGAAGTGTTGGGTCCCGGTCGACTACAATTGCCAACCTTTTAGCTCATAAATAAACAAAAATAACTAAGGTACCGTCTTAACAGTAAAATGCATGCAAATCTATCCTTTTACAATCAGTTGAACATATAAATAATGTTGTATCACAAAGCCTCCATCACCATGTAATCCTACTATGCCCTACGCTTTGGTAAATTTTTGTCTCATAAATAAACCTAAGGCTAAGCGGTGCCGTCTTTACCAGGGATGTTACGGATGTTGATTTTTTGACATCCGCGGATGCGGATATTAAAAGGCTCACATCCGCGGATACGGATGTACGATTAGGTACACCAAAAAACCCAAATTTCTAATAAAAACAAAACAAACTCGTCATTTATTGTCGCTATCCGTCAAGGACATGTACCTCGATCGACGAATCACGAAAATGTAACAATATTACCATTGGGTAATGGTGAAATTACCTACTTTGCCTAGCACGTGCACCGTCGCCGAGACGTTCTTGTACCGACTTGTTCCATATCTGCATCCGCATAAGATCCGCACCGATTGGATGCGGAGGCGAATGCGGATTTAGAAAATGATGCGGATGATCCGCGGTTGCGGATGCGAATATTCGCAACATCCCTGGCCTCTAAATAATAAACATTACAATCTACCTACAAATATGTCATTGTCACACTCGACAAATTTGTTTAATTGTAACTACAGTTGAACATAATCGTGTTTAATAAAGCGTTGTAATTGTTATATGTAATTGTAAATTGGCTCATTTCCTATAGAAATTCATGACAATTTTTGAATTGTAGTTGATAATGACAATTTTGTAGCCGTTAGAATTGTATTAAACAAAATTCACCAGCTACATTGACACGAGTTCACGTGTCACCCTGTGACAAATCAGTAAAGTTTATTGAACAATTGGACAAATTTGTCGTTTTTTGACATATTTGTCGGGTTGTAATGTTTATTAAATACGGCCCTGGTCTTTACAGCGAAATGTTAGAATTATAAATCTAACCTTGAATAGAACTGCCAGTAGAACATTTGTATCAATTCCTATACAGTCTCAGCGCGCGCCTCCTTAGCCAGCGCGAGGAACACCTCCTCAAGCGTGGTCTCCGTCACCGTGTAGTCCTCAACCAGCGCTGGGAACTGTTCTCGGAGATTCTCAAGCTGGGAGAACAGCTCGCTGTAGCGGAGCGAGTCTTTCACGTGGTAGCTTAGCATGCTCTGCGAAGGAAACAGCAGATTTTTGTAGTAATTCAGGATCATCCAGGGATGCTTTTATACCTACAGCTAGCAAATTCCCGGAAAAAGCTAAGGAAGTATGGATCATCAATTTATTTATTTATTTATTGTATGGCTACATGTCACTGGATATATAGGCATTTCTTCTAGGTAAGTAGTAGTGAGAAAGCAGATGATGAAGTAAATCCATTGAGTGATGAATTAATGTAACAAAAGTTGTTTATGAATTCGCGAACCAGACAGTTTCAGGGACCAGCGATTAAGGAGATCTTACACGCACGGGCGATGAAAATTGCCGAATTACCGCAATTTTGACGTCACGGTCATATCAAGAAATTTTAAGCAAGCAATATTGCTCAATTAGGAGCAATCATTGCTCCAGTATGGCGCCATTCTGGCCCCTTTCAATTGCCTAACATGCAGCAACTCGGGAAACTAGGCAAATTGCCCAAAAATCGCCCATGTAAGAGCACCTGAGTGGAGCAATTCGAGAAATCATTGTATAAATTGCTCGATATTGCTCAATTAAAAGTTCCACTAATTTCGGCGTCGTGTCGCTGGGCAATAATTGGCCGAAAAATCGCCCGTGTATGAGAACCTCTGCTAAAGTAGGTTTAAAATTGGGGATAGTTACACGCTAACCTGACGTTCCGGGCATAGAGTAACATATATAGTGGAGCAGCACAGCCTAAGGACTATTTGAAGCTTAAATCAATCGGGCCATCTGCGTGAAAGCCCCCTAAAGATACCGAAAATGTAAGAGGAAATGTCACCTGCACTGCTACTCCACCTAGTAACGAATAGCGTACTAGTAGTACACTATGCAATGTAACATACCTGGTGCTGATCTTGCAGCTCGCATGAGAAGCGCGTGTTCAGCTCGCCCTTGAACTCGTCCAATCTGGAGGCTCCGTCCGTCACTAAAAACCACAGATAACATAAATACCATGTGTTTTTCAATTCACGTCCATGAACCATTTTCTATAAGATTTAAGGACATTGCTTGATCTTACATGGATCGTTTTATTTAAACTAATGTAAATATTCGTTAAAACGTTGCCTTAACTTGAACGCCTTAATAAACCTAAAGGACCCTAAAGGGTCGCGCACTGCACGGTTTAAGAGGAATTTCCTCCCGCGAACGCTCCGACTGTGGAATGAACTTTCTGCCGAGGTTTTCCCAGAGGGCTACAGTATGAGGTTCTTCAAAAAAAGGAGTGTATAGGTTCTTAAAGGGTGGGCAACGCGCATGTGAATCCTCTGGGGTTGCAGGCGTCCATAGACTACGGTAACTGCTTACCATCAGGCGGGCCGTATGCTTGTTTGCCGCCGTCGTGGTATAAAAAAAACATAATGTAACACGCTAAACATGTAATCGATGCGTCGTATTGAACAGTTCCAACCAATGATTTTATATATACTAGATAAGAAATCAGCACTCCAAATGTGGCACAGTAAAAGCCGGTGCAACGCAACTAATTTTGCCGAAGAGAGCCGAGCCCGAGCCGAGCGAAGCCCGATCGTTCCGACGAGTATATTTACAAAGGACTAACAAACGTTTCGTTAAAATATTACCAGTGTAAGTGAGACTAGGGATTAAGCTTAAATGCTACAGCATGAAGGTCAACGAACTATAGGCACAATCGGCGATAGGAAGTAAAGGTTTCGTAAATATAAACCGAACTGACAGCATTGAGGCATAAGGCTAGTGGAGTAGTTGTTGTTTTTTTTAAATTACGAAACTCAGAAAATTATTAAAACTTATTTAGTAATTTTTATTATTATATTATATTTTATAATGTTGAATCATTTTTTATGGTTCCGTGGCTAAATTGGCAAAAACGGAACCCTTATAGTTTCGTCATGTCCGTCTGTCCGTCCGTCCGTCCTTCCGTAAGTATGCCACAGACATTTTGAGACGTATCCTTATAACATTTTAACACAAGGTGTATTTTAACACAAGGCGCCACTAGTGAAATTGCTAAAAAAATTATTTGAACATTATCGGTTAAGGAGTTTTTGAGTGATCTCCAAAAAACTACGTACATAGGCAGATACGACCTTGTGATATAACTTGTGATTTTTTTAAATAACTCTCTGTTATGCGTGGTCCGACACGAACTTTAGCCGGTTTTTGTAAAATATACCTCAAATGATACCGTAATATCCTCATATCTAATCCCAAGAAAGCAATTATGTAAATATTTTCGTTTATTATTTTTTCATTATTTCAAAGTGTGATCTGTCAATTTTTGAATTAAAGATTTAAAAAGAAAGCATGAAATACTATGTTTACCGAGCTATTGTGTTTCTTTTGATTCTAAATTTGTCTTGAGCATGTACTTCGCCCCCGCATAGGCCGCATGCCTGCTTCCCTTTCTGCTCGCTCGGCGGCCGAAAAACTCAATAACCCTCACCCGCCACCCATTGTGCCCGTACGGTTTACACCGTCAGGAATACGTTAGGTCAGAACGCAAACAAGTAAACATAACCGACCGTGTGCAGTTTTCATTCCATTCTGGAGTCGAATCAGGCAACCGATCTGGGTACCTGACGTTTGCCTACAACTTTTAACATTCGCCTCACAAACTTAGGTAGAAAATCCCTCCGAGAGCATGTCGGGCCCTCCTCAATGTTGGGTTCCGTATTTGCCGGCCCGTCACAATACACAATACACCAAAAACGGTTTAAAACTCAACCTGTTGGAACTATGTCCCTAGTTGTCTACAGAACCCCAAAAAGAATTAAAAAGGTTAGGGGGTCACAATTAAGTATACATAATAAACAAATTAAGTATACATAATAAAGTAATTGATCCAAGAGCGACTCCATTGCTCTTATGTGCCATGTGATTTTTGAACGCCAGATGAATGACAGGTGACATTTTATCATATCTTTCTTCTAATTTGTAATACAACCTTAACGATGTTAAATAATTCGCACTGGCCGGCTACACATTTTTTTGTGCTATATTTTCGGAAAATCTTGTTTGTGTCTGCGCCTCTATTATATTATAACTCAATGGTTCGAACCTAATATTCTGCAGGTTTACTTAAAATTTTTGTAAACGTATGATTTATTGAGGTAATACAAAAATCACTATAGGTATTATATACACTCACCGTCCTGCGCGTGGCCCAGTTTGAAGACCACGGAGTAGCCCTGAGCGTGTTCAGCTTTAAGTGCAGCGGCCGAGCCGAGCGCCCGCAGCTCGCCGCCCGACATGATGGCGATGCGGTGGCATAGGGCTTCCATCTCGTCCAGGCTGTACAATCAACATCACACTACTAAAGGGAGGTATTATGCTACTTAAAGAATACTTTCGAAATGCAGCAAATTTCGTCGGGAAACGAAAAATGAAGTGGTATACGACATTCCACTTGTAAGTGAGTACCACCGGTAACCAGTACGACTGACTAATTGACTATACCTGCCTAGTTTCAAATGCGCTAGAAATAGGGGGGGGGGTCTGGACATCCGATGATGGTAGCATAACGTAGGAGGAAACGGGGCCATTCGAACCATAATGTTTAGATGATTTGGGGGGGTCAAAAATCGTCAAAAATCGATGACGTAATTTATGGACACCTAGCAGAAATATCCAAAAAAACTACAAAAGCTTTTCGGTAAAAGGAAGTTACTATTTAGGAAACAACTTTTTTTTCTTACAAAAAAAAGTCTTTCCACGTCCAAAATATATTTAGTTTGGATAGTTCCCAACCTGTGAGAGGCGATAATGAGCTCGTGGTGTTTCCTAGCGCGGAGCAGCGCCTGGTGCATCTTCCTGCGAGCCAGCGGGTCCACTCCAGCAGTAGGCTCGTCCAGTAGCGCCGTGCGGACCGCCTGGCAGAGTGCTGCGGCTGCCGCCAGACGTCGGGCGCAGCCGCCGCTGTATGACCATAAACGCTTGTCGGCGTGGCGCATCAGATCTGCGGATATCATGAGAGCATTTTTTGGTGTGTTGATCATGAATCCTTTTCTGAGTAGACGAAATCCAAAACAACATTTCAATTATGGATGTTGCTGAATAGATCCGTGCCTTCGATGCCTAACCTGTCAAAACAATGACAAAATGGCGGATAAATCTGTAATTCCGCCATATTTCGCTTCGAATTTTGTTTTTTGTTTGATGAAAAACTAAGATGTGTAAGTCGGGGGGTAAGAATATTGCAAAGTCGAGTCATTAATTCACTTCGGCTATCGTTTTATATGCTATGGGTTACTGGCACAGATAACCTCAAACACTAGATAGATCATAAGTACAACTCGAGGTCACTACGCATCTGTGCTCCCGTACTAATTTTGTATGAGAGCACAACCGCTTATTTCAGTTGAGTTAACGTTTTTGATCATTATCATTACTCATGTGAATTAAAAATATCAACAAAAATCTAGTTACAGGGGTGAACCTGGCTTGTTATACTATAAATTGGTGTAGAATACTATTGAGATGTGCTGTTCGAATTGATCTAAAAGACCACCTTCCTTATACTGTGGTATAGACGTTCTCCCGACACACTGAAAAGCAGAGAAGCTTGCTAAGAAGTCACTTACCGACTTCCTCGATCCAAGAGTTGGAGACGGTGGAGACATCCGCATCCTGCAGCCCCCGTAGAGTGAGCAGCAGCGACAGGTTCTGACGGCCTGTCAGGAAATCGTCCAAACCGGCGAATTGCGGGCAGTAGCTGAACGTGCGCATGTACTGTTGACAAAAATGATGTTTTATTGTTAACTAAATATACAGGATGTCCTTATAAAGGTCGCCGGAAGACGCTGGATGCTAGTCGCTTCCGACCGATACTTATGGAGGTCCAAAGGGGAGGCCTATGTTCAGCAGCGGACGTCTTATGGCCGAGATGATGATGATGATGATGTCCCAAAACCAACGTTAAGACTAAAGGGCTGATGGAACAGTTAAAGTTTTGACGTGAGTTGTAGGGACACTCACAGTCAGCGTCAAAAGTAGCTAAGCGGGTGAGGTGTTCAAAATGACCTGGACACGACTTTATTGTTAAGAGAATAAGAGCGCGTGTAGGTCATTTTGAACACCTTATTTCACGAGGCAATTTTTTTTTCGTCGCTTTTCGGTGAAGGAAAACATCGTAAGGAAACCGGACCTAATCCCAAAAAGGCCTAGTTTCCCCTCTGGGTTGGAAGGTCAGATGGCAGTCGCTTTCGTACAAACTAGTGTCTACGCCAATTCATGGGATTAGGTTGTCAAGCGGACCCCAAGCCGGGATAAACGCTAGGAGGAAGAAGAAGATTTCACGTGACAATTTGTAAGTTTTTCCCATCTCGTTGAGAACAGGGGGGTGATTTTTGAGATTCGAGCACTCGAAAGTGACATTTAAACCTCTGAATAAAACGATGAAATTATATTTTAAAAATAACAGCGATAGAAATTTAAAATCATGATTATTTAAGCTATTAATTCGATGCGAAAAAATTAGCGACAAACTTTTGTGTGCGATTATTTTCGAGCTTGAATTTTTTGAATTCGAGCGTCCGGCTGTCAAAAATCGGCCCCCTGGTCTGTTCTAGACAAGTAGATTACAATGTTGGTGAGTGTACTTACCGCGTTGCGATCGTTCGCGTAGCGTCCGTTGGCGAATATTTCTCCCCCGGTCGGGGTGGTCAGTCCCGTCAGCATCTTGAACGTCGTCGTTTTGCCCGCTCCGTTCACTCCCAGCAGGCCGAAACATTCTCCTAAAACAATATCATACTTGTAAGAATGATAAATTGTATCAGACTGCACAAAAAAAACTTAAATATTGTATGTATGTAAATAACCTAAGTCTCACAAGTGTCAAGGTTAAGGAAATCAACTTTTAAATTGAACATAAAATCAGTTTCAAGTAAACTCTCTCGCTATCCGAGGACTCCTGAAAAGTTCCCATAGGAATTAAGAGCACATACTGTTCTAGCTTATAAAATTTGCGAAATGCGCCCTTAGCCTTTACAGCGAGCTTAGGGGTTAAGCCGTCTGCCAAGAATGCAGAAGAGGCTGGTTGGATTCTAGGTTATCACTTTATCAGTCACTTTTTCTTTCGCATATGTCATCTGTTGAAGTTTTTTCAATGATATTGTTTCTTTTTTGTGGAGATACTACACAATGCAGCTGGCGGTGCGTCCATAGAAGTAGATTTCCGCCGGCTTGCCTATTTTTTTGGCACCTGAGCAGTTTCTCTACATTTTTATGAAGAAATTTTAAGCCAAATTAAGCTTCGAATTGGCTAAGAAAAATTTTGAGCCGCCGCCTATGCAATGCACTGACCTTTCTTGACAGAGAAGCTGACGCCCTTGACAGCAAAGAATGGCTTCCGTTTGCAGCAGCCCGGGTACACTTTCTGCACGTTGTGGCACAGGATGGAGTCCGTTATTTGCTGTTTTGCTGCAAGTTAACATCATTCGTTAAATTAATTAACTTAACATCATTCGTTAAATTAATTAACTTAACATGATTACGTAACACACATTTATTACGTAATCTAGAGGAACTAGACTCCTGTTGAAAGATTAAAACCTTAGAGCATTTAACCAACCGGAGCGGCCATTGACAGGCGTTCCCTCTGCCGAAAATATATGACCAGTGGTCATGCTCATTGTATGGACTGACGTTTATCTGACGTGGTTATTTTGACTTTACGCATACATTCGACGTACCCCTCCCCCGCAAAAATCGGCAGACTTTTTTGTATAGGTAATAATAGACATGTCCAGTCCGGTTGGTTGAATAGTCTAAGATTAAAACAGGCTGTAACTGAATCAGTGAGCTACTAATTGCAAAAATATTGTACCATATAAAAAAATTGCGTTTTTGTAAATGAGTTCAAAAATGCTATCAATATTCCGGGCTCTGGTTATAGTACAGTCGCCATCAGATATATCGGAGCGGCCAAGGTGGTCACAAATATCTGAACAACGCCTCTATTGTCAAGGCGATACAGTGCGTGTTCAGATATTTTTGAGTACCGTGGCTGCTCCGATATATTTGATGGCGACTGTACTAGCGTTAAAAAGAGATAACATGATTCTGTAAGTCACATACGCAGTTGGATAGCCTTCTCGACGTAGGCGGTCTCTGCGCGCGCCATGGGGTCCGCGAGGCGCCGCCCCGGCCGCGCACCGCGCGCCAGTATCCGCGGGTACACCAGCTCCAGGAACCCACTGTCCGAGAGGAGCGTCAGCACCTACATGTAAACCTGTCATTAGTGACATCATATCTATAATTTTAAACAAAAAAAGAACCAACTTCACTTAGGATCCGCTATTTTAAGAGGAAGTGGCCGAGTTGCTGTAAAAAATAGTGAAATCACTATAGGTGTGCCTATAATAGTTGAAGAGTTCCCTCGATTTCTCCAGGATCCCATCATCAGACCCCGACTTGGTGACAATGGGAACATCTAGGAGTTATACCCGTTCGATAAAAAAAAAATGAAAATCGGTTCAAGATTCACGGAGATATCGAACATACATACAAAAAAACAATAATGATTTAAAAAAAACAGTCGAAGAACCTCCTCCTTTTTTGAGGTCGGTAAAAAAATATGTCCCTCTTTTAGTCATTCGAAGCACCATTCAAGTCATAAATCATAATTTCTCAAGATCTAACTAATAACACAAGTTTTTTGGACATCTCGCTGTCAGTCTCACGTGAGATTCGCTTACCATGCGAGCGAAATGTCGAGCGACATTCAACGGATACGTGAATGTTAAAAATCTTGTATGTCGCTGTCAGTTATTTCAAGATGTCTACAAAATACAATAGAAACAACACGAATTTTCTTTCACGTAAACTTTAATATAGCTATCAAAAATATAAAATGCGCTATACTTACAAAATACACAATAGCTTGACAGAAGAGGATTAGCATCGGCCAGCCAGCGGCGTCTTTAGTCGCGAAGTAACTCCACGGCTCCGAACCAGGGGGAGACTCTGATAAAATTTATAATACGTTTATTTTCCGCTTTTTTAAAGTTAAACTTTTATTCCATCGCCTCAAAAATTTAGGCCTGTCTTCCGCGCGACATGCGTTACAAGCTGTAACGCTGATAACCGCGGTATACAAATCTATATTTCGCGTCTTAGCGTAACAGCAGCGGTGGCACTGTGGTATGGCATGAGACTTACGATCGAATGGGCGAGGGTTCAAACCCCGTGGGACGAATTAAATTTTTCTAAATTTTAGAAACATATGTCGATTATGTTTAATGAATTACATTTGGCAAGTCATTCCAGCTCTGTCCGTCTAGCATGATAAACCAATTGGGCACCAATTTCTAAGCGCCATGCTAACATAATAAAGTTTCACTTGCATCGTGGTGTCATAAAACCACACAATGTTTTTTATGTATCTTCTTCGTTTATGGTTTCAAGAGAGTGCGGTAGGACCGCGTATGGTATGGAGAGCAGTTTGTATCAGAAACTATCTTTGGGACCATACCGGCCCAAGTAGCAATGGAATGTCTTAAAAAGGGTTTGTGGATATCTTGAAGACAATTAGACAAATTTTTGCTGTTGTCTTGGTTAAGACCATTATGTCCCTGAATATCCCTTGAAGATATACTTTAGATACAGTTTAGAAAAAGTGGGCACAAACTTATAGTCAATATCAAGAAAGAGTTAATACTATTGCTTAGACAAACTTAAACCCTACTTAAGAATGGGGGTTTAACAGATCTCTAAACTTTGGTTTCAAGATATCTCGAAGGTTGACTTAATACCAAGAAATAGACTTAAAGATATCTACAAGACTTACTTTAAACTATTAACACTGAGTTGCACAAATTCGATCCCCTCTTAACAAAGAAAATTTTAAAACTTTTTTTACTCATGGAGTTGTATTTTAGAAAACATGGCGAACTTTTATAAACTATAACAAGAATTCATTGAAGGATTATCAAAATGGCGATTAACTATTTTCTTTACGTTTACGAAATACCGTTTTATGTCACTATAGGCATTTAAAAACTATAACGCATGATTGTTTATCGTGTAAAATTGATCGAAAGGGCTATAAAATAGACGGGCCTACAAAATACTGGAAAAATAGCAATAAATATTAGGAATAATATGATGCTAAATGAAAAATTTGCTTACATACAGAGCGGAATACTACTTTTCTGTAAATGTTCGAGATATAAATGCAATTATTATCACTATAACAAAAATCTAACTTCAATGTGCTTAAATTTTGTATGATTTAGCGTCGGAATTTTTCAATTTCTTTTTTACCAAAAGTATAAAATGGCGTTAAGTCTTATTATTCTTAACGAACTATGACTTAAGACGATACTGATTTTGTAAGGTTACTTTAGATAAAGTGTAGAAAATTTTGATTTAGAGTAGTACTGGTTTAGAGATATTATACTTAACTAATACTTAAAACTGAATTAGTGTAGTTCTACTTAATACTTAATGGGACTTTACAGAATCTTTAGTTTGATTTAGTGAATGCAAGTTGCCGTCCATTGACGGTATTCTTTATGCAACATAAACCATTCAATAGAAATATAAATAATTATTCGTGGCGAACGGTTACATGGTATTCACACATAAAAAAAACAGGTAAGGAATATGAGAAAGAAAAAAAAAACAATCTGACGACAAATGATTCTCTGCTTTTTCGCTGAAAATTGTATTGCCGAATTTCACTTGCCAACCAACTTTTCGCAGAAGTTTCATTTAGCCAAATTTTATTTCCCAACTTTACGTAATCCAACCTAACCTAACCCAACTTAGTAGGTAATTTTCATTTCCCAACTATGGGGTTGGGCAATAAAATGGTTGCGAAATAATTATTTAGTAAAAGTTATTCGGCCAAACGAAACATCTGCGAAAAGTTGGTTGGCAAGTGAAAGTTGGCAATACAATTTTCGGCGAAAAGGCAGGATACCTACTAATCTAAGATGACATACCTATCACATCTAAGCCACGAAACGGTCACGACTCAGTATGATGCTGGCCTGGTTGGGTTAACGCAGGTCTTCCGGACTTTACGTGAGTAAGTGAGTGAAGGCACGGAGTGCGACACAACATTGAAAAAGCTAAAATAAAAAACATAGAGCAATAAAATATTACATAGGGATTAAAACTTAATTTTATCTAAGTTGACTCTCTGTGTAATAGTAGTAAATCAATAATTAGATTAATTAGGTATTTTATAACTAGCTTTATCGGCCCTTCTGGCATGTACACTACACTCACCTTTTTTGTTTGTATTTAATATTTTACATGTGGGTAGTTTTTCTGTACATTGTATTTTAGATAGGGGTAAATATATTTTTCCTCAGTCAACCCGTGACCACGATCGCTGTAAAGTGTTCGAAACGTCGGGGTGTAATTTAAATTTAGTATACGCGATATAATCCGTTTAAAGTTGTTTTGTTTCAGGGGAGTGCTTAATCATCATTTTTTTGTATGGGATTTTTTTTCAGAAACCTATTGTGTGTGTTATTAAATGAAAGGGTTTTTGGGGCAATTCTAAAAATATACCACAACTGACTAGAGAAGTGCTACTAAATTAATTAAATAATTAATTAAACTTGTGTGGCAAATGAACTCCTGCTTTCCAGATTTTTTCTTCCCTTGCCTACACAATGAAATGTACAATTCATAAATCTGAGCCGATTTGTACCTATTACAAAAAAAAACATTATTTTTGCTGGCTGTCCATTTCTAGCACTTACTCGGATTTTTTTTACTTAATTCATTTGGAAATTGCTTAGAAACTGATTAAAAAAGTTAATTTTCACCTCAGCAGTTCGAACGAGGGTTCTTTGCTGCCTAAATTCAGTGAGCAAAATACGATTTTGCTCACTGAGTGAGACAAAATGACCTTGAACTGACGTTGGAATTAAAATGTCAATTACGTGGGCTAGATCTAATACAAATTCGAAACACTAAGAGTCTGTTCGCGTTGTCTTTTTCACGTCGTTAGTAAATAGAGAGAGACAGAAATATTTTAAATGTCATTCAATCTAATTACTTAATTTTAATTCGTATTCTAAATTTTCGATAGCAAACCCTGACACAAAGCCAGAAAGAAACGTTAGGAAACGCGCACAAGTAACTAATTTGTAAATATAATTTAATAATTTTTTAAATGTTTAACCATACTAAACTTAAAATAATTTATGTTCTTCTTCTTTATATCAAAATAAATAAGTATAAGTGGAAAAATTACAAGATTAACGTGTGAAATATACTAAGGGAAGGAAGAAGAGTAACCGAACGCAAATAAAAAAAGTTGGCAAATGTCATAATGGTCGTAGATATTTATAAAATAATTTTATTAACATGTTTCGATGATTGTGTTATTAACGAATTATTGAGGTTTTTAAGCTCAAGTGTAAGAAAATTATAAGAAAAAACGAGCGAATAAATTGACGAAGAAGGATTAAGCATCTCTCAGGTTGTATTTTTCCATGCTCTCTCCGCTGAGATGAAAAATAGTGTGTTCAACATGAGAATAAAGTTATTTACATCTTGTGCTTTTGAGTCCTTCTCTACGCTCAAGATTCTATTATAGAATCTTTCGCTTGCTCAGGACTCAAAATTAGCACTCGAAGCAAATATTAACTTTCTTCTCTCGTTGTACAAATATCTATTATACATTTTCCAAATCCATTTTTTTTCTTCCCCTACAATGAAATAATGGTTCTCTGCCTTTTCGCCGAAAATTGTATTGCCGAATTTCATTTGCCAACCAACTTTTGGCAGAAGTTTCATTTGGCCGAATAACTTTTACCAAATAATTATTTCGCAACCATTTCATTTCCCAACCCCATAGTTGGGAAATGAAAATTGCCTACTAGGTTGGGTTAGGTTAGGTTGAATTATGTAAAGTTGGGAAATGAAATTCGGCCAAATGACTAACCTAACCTAACCTACTTTTCTGATAGAAGTTCGTTTCCGTGGGGTCGCAGTTCTAACCTAACCTACTTTTCTGACAGAAGTTCATTTCCGTGGGATCGCAGTTCTAACCTAACCTAACCTATTTTTCTTACAGAAGTTCATTTCCGTGGGGTCGCGGTTCTATCCTAACCTAACCTACTTCTTCTGGCAGAAGTTCGTTTCGATAGGAGGTCACAGTTCTTATCTAACCTAACCTACTTTTCTGGCAGAGGTTTGTTTCCGTGGGGGTCGCGGGTCTAACCTAGCCTAACCTACTTTTCTGGTTTTTAACGCTGGATTTTTCTGGTAAATATGCTCGGCGGACAAATCCGTCCATGTATGGCGCTATTCAGATTTCAGATGCATACGCAGACAAATCCATGTCCAGTAAGCTATTGGACTAAACATTGCTTTGGATTTAAACCATTTGTCCAGTAATTTATTTGATAAAATAAAAGTTGAGTAAATATTTTCTGTCCAATTAAAACATTTAACAAACAATATTTTACTAAGCTATGCTTTGGATATATTTCATTTGTCCACTGATTTATTTGACAAAATGAGGGTTGAGGAAACATTTTTTGTCTAAACATTTATTTGGATAAAAATCATTTGTGTAAGCATCTATTTGACAAAATTAAAATTGTGAAACATTTTTTGTCCAAGTGAAACATTTGGCAAAACATCAGTTGGTCTATTGAAAGTTGCTTGAGTAATAATTTGGGAAATGATCATTTGTCGAAACTTTAAATTGACAAATAAGTATATGGGAAAGATTGGGTTGACAGTTGACAAATGTGCGGTTGGGAAAGTTTGGTTGGGAAATGAAATTTGGTCAAAAATATTTTGGTCAAATGGCAGGATCCCACCCAACCTAGTAGGCAATTTTCATTTCCCAACTATGGGGTTGGGAAGTAAAAGTTATTCGGCCAAATGAAACTTCTGCGAAAAGTTGGTTGGCAAATGAAATTCGGCAATACAATTTTCGGCAAAAAGGCAGAGAACCCATTACCAATACACTGTGTAGAAGATTTCTCTGCGAAAAACGATATATTTCTTTTCGTGAAAAGCAATTCTCTAAAATTTTATTGACGGATTTTCTTATTTTACGCGTCTTAGTTATTTAAATTCCTTAAGAGTCGCCAGGACGCTCGCGTTTCCATATAAGCGTAGTTCAGCTCTCATTTTAAAACGACTTGCTTTAGAACCACGAAATTTGGCATGGGCATTCTAGTAGTACAGATCTAGGTCGGTAATTCGTTTTCGTTGCTAAAAATTGTAATACAAAGAAAATACAACCAGTTACAGATTTACATACAAAACTTATTTTTGCTATAACATAACATAAATATTCTTTATTGCACACCTCAAATTAAAGAAACAGAATATACACAAATTACAAACAGAAAATATAATATATAATATATATTTTCTTTGTATTACAATTTTTTGCAACGTAAACGAATTTCAGACCTAGATCTGTACTACTAGAATACCCATGCCAAATATCGTGGTTCCAAAGCATGTTGTTTTAAAATGAGAGCTGAACTACGTTTATATGGGGAAGCGAGTTCACGCGAGCGTCCTGGCGACTCTTAATAAAATGTCTTATGTCCATTTCATAAAAATTGTCAATCAATCGAAATCAAAATAAACCTTATTATGAGGCTCAATTTGTAATTAATCAACGGCGCTACTATTGAGCCATAAGGGCCTCTGGTACGGTTACAATTAAATCGGAATCAGCCATACAAACAATACCGGAATTGCAGGGCCCTCTAGCTACTTAGTTAAAATTTCCTCACCCCAACCGTGAAAATTTATATCCGTTTTGTGGAATCCGATATAGGAAAGGATGATAGAAAAGGCATCAGACGATCTAGCCGACTTTGACACCTGTATTACCAACCAATTTACTTATTTATAAAATTTTAAGTCATAACAAATAACAAAAAAAAAATTATGAATAAGATTTTAGGATGACATAAAATACGTCCCTTTCATATTTTTATTATAAATGAGAAATATTTTTAAAACTGTTACAGCCATCTAAAAGAAACACAAAACAATATTATTTATTAAAATATTAATAAAATATAGGAAATAGGCTCTTCGTTTTAACAAATCGCTCCTGCGAATGAGGCCGAAATAACCAAATGTTTTTATAACTAGTTCATCACCTTGGCAACATTGTTCGGTCATCGGATAAATGTAATTGCTCAACTCCTGGTGACCCTACCCAGAGTCCTGAAATCGGATCCGACCAAAGGGATATATGTAATAGGCCCTATAAATATCCTTAACTTAAACTTAAGAACCAAAGATAAAATAATATACTTAGTCGGTTCATAAGTTCTGTCACTCGGGTTCTGGTTGGTAAAATAGGAACTGTTAGCAAATCCTTACTATTTTCATTTATGGTTAGAAAGCCTATTTAACAGTGATCAATTTAAGATATTATGTAATGCAAATACTTGTGGCAGTTTTACACAATTCCTTGTAACATTTTAAAAAGCGCAATAAAGAATAACGTTAAAAACACGCGCCCTATTTGAGTTATTTTAGACCCTAATTATGTTTATTCAATTCATAAGAGACTAAAATCTTGCAGGCTGCATTAGCTTGGTCTTTTACCTTCCTTGAAATATATAATTAACATGGGTCTGACCGACAAGAAGACTGGTATACACAATTTTGTTAGACTACCTTGATGTATAGCAGCAAAATCTAAGCGTTTTGGTCATAACTGAAAAATACGGTAAGGTTCAGGAGGAGAATATCTGAAGAATAGACTTGTAAGTCAACTAAATATAGGTTTCGGAATCTGATTTAATCTTCTACTTTCCTAAAAATAACAATTTGTAACTCCTGGACAACTAAAGCATGATCTTCACCAACTTGTGTGAAGTATACTTTTCACAAATCATCGGCGTGTTTTTGTCAGACAACAATCACCAAGTTTACAAGGATCTATAAAATGGGTGCGTCCCATAAGATATAACTACAAAATATATAATTTCATATTAATAACGTTCACAAGATATAATGAACGTTTGCTATAACAACAAAATCTATATTTTTATTAGGAATAACGGTCAATTAATATAACACTGATTTTGTATAATAACTTATCATATAACACTCAAATACTCTAAATTTGTTTAATATAACATACATAACGTATATCGATCATAAGATATACTATCTTTTAGTATAATAATTACAAAATATAATAGCGTATGATATACTAAATAGGTTATAAACTCCATTCCAACCTTTTTCCCCAAAGTGTAATGTTTTCACGGATTTCAAACTAAATCAATAGGTAGAATAGGTAGGTTAGGTTCGTTAGGTAGCTTCAGATGCCCGAAGGGCAAAACGCCCGATAATAGGAGCCCCGCGAAGCGGGGCTCCGTCTAGTTAAGTTGAGGATTCAACATTTTGAGAATTTTAGAATAGCTAATTAGACTAGCTGCTACTTAAAAAATCGTGTAGACCAGTTGCTTTTAGGCGAGTTGATATGTACACGAGCTGCGATTTAGACAACCCGTTATTCTATACGAGCATTATGTATTTTGGTGTTAGATGTATTGAATATTATACATTATAAATCTAAGGTATTATGAACGTTATACATTATGACCGTTATATACAACGATATTATACTTAAACAACGTTATACTTAACAAAATTAAATATTTTGATGTTATTTCAAACGTTCATTATAGACTGAACGGTATACAAAACAAGCTTATGCAATATGAGCGTATATAATATGAATATTATACAATAAGTTCTTATATCTTTTATTACTTACCCATTTTAATCTGTATGAAATAAGCTTTTTTATGTATATATTTTTTGAATAAAAGTTTTGTATTTTGTTTTATCAGTCAAAACTCTTTTGGCAGAACTTAAAGACCGACTAAGTAAAATATTACCAAAATTTAGACTAAATAGCTGCAAATTTGTAGTTTTACCCGTTCATTTCATCAATTTTAAATAAAATTTGACGAAAAATGTCCAATACAGGAATTCCTATATTTCGATATTGGTCCGCTTCAATAGTCGTCTCACACGCAAAAGGCACAAAGTAATAATTACCAGCCATGTTGTGTTTTGAAAATTAATGCGAATACGAATATTTGCCGCTAATATTCGCTAATACGAATATCGGGCCAATGACCCAGGCATTCCTTTAATATTTAATGATTCAGACGTGATATTTTCTAAACAAATTTTATACCCGTGGAGAGCAAAACCACAAAAACATTAAATAAACTTTTTATTTCATCCATCTATAACTGGTTCTAGTTTGTTGAAAAACGTCCCGTTAAACTTATATTTACTTAAACTTGAGTAAATTTAGTGAAAAAAGAATACAATTAGTCTTTAGTAAACCAATTTATGCAACTTGGTGTTACAATCATCTTAAGTTTATTCATCAAAATCAGTTTTTACTTTGCGATTCTAAACCGATACTTGAATTATACCATTGAGTCTTAAGTCAGCCTTGAAATAATCTGAGTTGAGTAAAAAACACATTTTTAGACTTAATCGTAGACAGACTTAACACTAAATAGTTTTAAAAATACTTAAGTAGGTTTTAGGTATTCTTAATTTGCTAAAGTAGGGGTACCTTAAAACTATTTAGTTTTTAAGACTAAAATTACTTAAGAAAGTCTTTTTAAATTTAGCTAATTCTAATTTTAGAAGCAGTTAAGATATATAAGGTTTAGCCACTATTCCTGTTTGCTACTTGGGGGGTGTACAATCCAAATGGGTCAGTATGGAGAAGTCGGAAACTATGAGAGATAGCGAGATCTGTTCTTAGGAACCATGACGTCGATTTTAGATTGAATAATAATTACATTCAAACTTAACTCTCATACATAATCGGGAATCGAACCTCGTCAAAATCAATGTGTATAAATTCTGCAAGTCAAATGGAATTTTGAACATTTACTGATATAAAATAATTATCTTATTGGTGGGTTTTTCTTTCAATTATTTAAACAAGATTCCATTAGTGTTGTGCTTCTTGCGACTTGCACAAATAACTCTTGTAGCATCTAGCAATGAGATTATTTATACTCAAGAAAGTAGCATAAAACAGAGAGATAGAGTGAGAGAGAGAGAGAGAGAGAGAGAGAGAGAGAGAGAGAGAGAGAGAGAGAGAGAGAGAGAGAGAGAGAGAGAGAGAGTGATAGAGATGCAAAGAGCGATTACGTCAGTAAATTCCATAATAATTAGTTACTTACCACAACAGATGTTGGCTTCAAAATCGTCAGGGCCAATCAGAGCAGGGCAGTTCTGTCTATTGAGGTTGCAGTACGCGTTGCGTTGCGCCACGGTGGTCAACTTCACCAGGCCCGCTGTGAGGGTGTGCGGTGGTAGCACCACGTACGGGATGGTGAGGAGTTTGTACCAGAAGTTCGTCATTTCGGGGATGTTGGGGGTTATTTGACCTGGAAATGTTACAATTAGCATGTCATACTGAAATCTATGGAATAATCTTACTTAAACGCTTTTTAATGAGAGTTTGTAGGAATCCAAGTTCTTTAACCTTTTAACAGCTTTACGTTTAAATTTTAACTTTAAATTTTGAACTCTTTCATAATTTATGAAGGTGTAATTCACGTTGTCACTTTGTCTTATATATCAGACGACGGCGGTCAACAAATTAAAGTGTTTGGTTTGTGGTAATTTTGGTATATAGTCTGGCAAACCAAAAAGCGCAGTAACAATCAGAGTAACATGCTGTACCCATCCCGTTTTTAGTAGTGAGAGTACTAGCATTAGAAAAAGACAGTATGATTCTCCCTCTCTATGCTTGAAGTGAAACAAACTCTGGCCAAACTATAGATTCTTAATCACGACTTTTTGATAGTCTTTTGTGTTTGTATTTACTATTTAGTGTATGTGTTCTATCAACGCACAGCTCGCCTTTCGGCCTCGCTTGCTGGCGCGCCCCTCTGGGCCTTCGGCCCTACTCAGAGACCGGCCTTTGCAGGCCTCGACGCTTCGATGTCAAACTTTCCTGCGGCTCAGCCCTCGGCCTCTTCTCTTAAACCTTCAGACTCATCCATCGTAAGCTAAGAGTGAGAACAGTGGTACTGACTGAAGAGGAAGGCTACGATGACGAGGACCGTAGACGCGGCCGTGTAGGTGAGCAGCGTGCTGGCCAGGTACACCAATCCCAGGAACGCCACAATGCCCAAAATTAGAAGCACGCACAGCGCCCCTGAAAAAATAACATGCCCTTATCCAAGGTGTTTTATGCAGTCGGGAATGGTAGTTTCTATATTAGTTTTTTTTGTTTGGCTTCGAGTTTGGAACGTTCTCGAATTTAATAAAAGTATGTTCTTCTTGGCTAGTTGGTTACTCACATATGAACCCGGGCTGGTCGAACGTGCTGTCGCGGTCTACTGCGGCCGCGAGCACGCAGACCGGCAGCACGCACGCGAGCAGCGCTTGCAGCAGCTGCGCGAGTAGAGTGGCTGTCCAGTGCAGCGCGCGCGGCGCGCCCGCCATCACGTGCGCGTGTCGCGCGCCGGATAAACGCTCCGAGCAGGGAAGCTTCGAGAATGTGCATAGGTAGAAGAGGAGCACTGGGAACAACGAAGTGATGTTAGAGTACAGTGTTACTACTAACAGCCTCAGCAGGTTCTTAGACGAGCGCCGCCTGGACATGACATCGCGCTATAAATTGATAACTTATTTCAGACAATGGAGCCTATACAATTCAACATTGTGACAGCCTTGTTCGTTATACAACAGGTGGAGATATTAAGAATGCATTGCGCTCTTATTTCAAGATTGTGGTCAGTTAGCCAGGCTTCTAATTTTAAAAGGATATTGTCAAGATATTGCTTTGTATGACTTTCGTTTGGGCACGGAAAGACAACAGATATATCATCAGCAAACAAAACGCTTGGTGAATTAATAATTTTTGGTAAATCATTTATATAGACTATGAATAATAAACAACCTAACACACTTCCTTGGGGTATGGATCTTTCAACGTTTGCTCTTTTTGATCTGACATTAATGATGTTCCCTGTGATTTTATCATAGTGTTCGACTTCTACGTATTGTACGCGATTATTAAGGTACGATGTGAACCACTTATTTGCGTCGTCTTTTATTGATTGTTTTAGTTACGTCAAATTTTGCTAATTCAAATGTCACATTATTCTTAAAGAGTACGAGAGGAAGTAACTCTGTTTGTTTGTGTGTGATCTTTTTACGAACTGCTTAACCGATTTACGTGATAAATACGCAGATATTATAATTTGAGTCGTTACGAAGGACACGAATTTCACCCCTAAAGGGTGTAAAAAACAGAGTTTAATATGAGCTCTAATTGAATGTCTGTCTGGTTGCGCGCCGTTACAGTGTGACCGTCAGCACCGGCCACTAGACACGCTGCTAGCGTGTTGCTTTGTTAGTTGAGGCCACAGGGCTGTGTGAAGAGCTTAATTATAGAATCTCACCCATAGCGATGTTACAGGTCCATATAAACTTCTGCTCGTTCTGTTTAGGCAGCTTTATCTTATCTGTGAAGGGCACGAAGGCGCCTTGCAGCGGGTGGTTGCGCGCCGTCACAGTGTGACCGTCAGCGCCGGCCACTAGACACGCTGCTAGCGTGTTGCTTAGTAAGTTGAGACCACAGGGCTGTGCTATAGCTTAAAATTATAGAATCTCACCCATAGCGATGTTACAGGTCCATATAAACTTCTGCTCGTTCTGTTTAGGCAGCTTTATCTTATCTGTGAAGGGCACGAAGGCGCCTTGCAGCGGGTGGTTGCGCGCCGTCACAGTGTGACCGTCAGCGCCGGCCACTAGACACGCTGCTAGCGTGTTGCTTAGTAAGTTGAGACCACAGGGCTGTGCTATAGCTTAAAATTATAGAATCTCACCCATAGCGATGTTACAGGTCCATATAAACTTCTGCTCGTTCTGTTTAGGCAGCTTTATCTTATCTGTGAAGGGCACGAACGCGCCTTGCAGCGGGTGGTTGCGCGCCGTCACAGTGTGGCCGTCAGCGCCGGCCACTAATCTTGCTGCCAGCGCGTTGCTTAGCAAGTTGACGGCTACGGGAGCCGCGTGGCGGACCGTTGTTGTATAGAAAGCCTGAAGAGAGTAAAGTTTAGTATATTGTTGGAGTGGTCGGAAAGTTGGCTAAAGATGGACACGTTATGAGAATGAGACATTTATTTATAAATAATTTCAATTTTTTTTACACGTCAATTATAATCAAGTATAAATTATTATTTACATTATTATTTTTCATTGACAAATTTACATGTAAGAACATATATTTTTAACTGTTATAAGACGCCCAGAGTGACGTAAAAAAAGTTTCGAGATACTTGACTTTTTTCTGATATAATTAATAAATGGTCCGTACCACAACATCTGTGTCGTTTATCTGTATCCCGACCAGGTACTTATTATACTCTGCGATGTCTTCGCTGCCGATACGAATCATAGCTGTAACAAATATCATAAGTAAATATATATTGTATCAAAATATACCTAGTATTCTTTTTCTAAGATATCCGAATTGACATAAAGAGCTTGTATCAGTTCAAACCAAAAGGAATTATGTAAAAAGATAATCCGCTCAAATAGCTACCTTCCATGCTAAGCTATAAGGTTCAAGTTGTAAATGACTTGACATTAAAAACAGTAGCGGCATTTGCCACACGCCAGCCGTCTACCTGTGTGAGCTCCGACCGTGATATATTGGTATTTGACAATTCGCCGGGTCTCTGTCTATTGCATACGGAAAGGGTCATGCTTTACTAGAGTGCCCGAAACAGTATAGACAGATAACTCCCACCATCAACGATGTCCCGCGTCTCCTCAAACTGCACCTCGCCGTAGCCCAACCGCAGGGTTGTCAGTGTGTCCTTGTGCACGCTCACGAGCACGCGGCGCTGCAAGCTTGCAGAATACAATACCAGGTTCATCGCCACCACGTCTGTCTGCTCTATACTTAACGGGTCTTTGTAAGACTAATACCTTTGTGGCTTTGTCTCACTGTAATTATGCGCGAAGCGCATATATCACCAAGAGCGCGATGCATTCTAAATATCTGTCTCACTCTAATATATGCGCGAAGCGCGTATAGCACTAAGAGCGCAATGCATTCTTAATATCTCCACCTGTTGTATAACGAACAAGTCACGTTACTAGGAGTTATAAAACTCACCATCAACGATGTCCCGCGTCTCCTCAAACTGCACCCCGCCGTAGCCCAACCGCAGGGTTGTCAGTGTGTCCTTGTGCACGCTCACGAGCACGCGGCGCTGCGAGCGTGCAGAATACAATACCAGGTTCATCGCCACCACGTCTGTCTGCTCTATACTTAACGGGTCTTTGTAAGACTGATACCTTTGTCTCACTGTAACTATGCGCGAAGCGCATATATCACCAAGAGCGCGATGCATTCTAAATATCTGTCTCACTCTAATATATGCGCGAAGCGCGTATAGCACTAAGAGCGCAATGCATTCTTAATATCTCCACCTGTTGTATAACGAACAAGTCACGTTACTAGGAGTTATAAAACTCACCATCAACGATGTCCCGCGTCTCCTCAAACTGCACCCCGCCGTAGCCCAACCGCAGGGTCGTCAGCGTATTCTCGTGCACGCTCTCGAGCACGCGGCGCTGCGAGCGTGTAGAATACAATCCCAGGTTCATTGCTACGACGTCGGGCTGTCTGCTCTATGCTTAACGGGTCCTTGTAAGACTAATACCTTTGACTCACTGTAATTATGCGCGAAGCGCATATATCACCAAGAGCGCGATGCATTCTAAATATCTGTCTCACTCTAATATATGCGCGAAGCGCGTATAGCACTAAGAGCGCAATGCATTCTTAATATCTCCACCTGTTGTATAACGAACAAGTCACGTTACTAGGAGTTATAAAACTCACCATCAACGATGTCCCGCGTCTCCTCAAACTGCACCCCGCCGTAGCCCAACCGCAGGGTCGTCAGCGTATTCTCGTGCACGCTCTCGAGCACGCGGCGCTGCGAGCGTGTAGAATACAATCCCAGGTTCATTGCTACGACGTCTAACTGTCTGCTCTATGCTGACCGGGTCCTTGTATGACTGATACCTTTGTCTCACTGTAACTATGCGCGAAGCGCATATATCACCAAGAGCGCGATGCATTCTAAATATCTCTGTCTCACTCTAATATATGTGCGAAGCGCGTATATCACAAACAGCACAATGCATTCTTAATATCTCCACCTGCTGTATACCGAACAAGTCACGTTCCTAGGAGTTATAAAACTCACCATCAACGATGTCCCGCGTCTCCTCAAACTGCACCCCGCCGTAGCCCAACCGCAGCGTTGTCAGCGTGTCCTTGTGCACGCTCACGAGCACGCGGCGCTGCGAGCGTGCAGAATACAATCCCAGGTTCATCGCCACGTCAATATCGGGTTTCTCAGGTTGCTCCGAGCCGAAGGGGCTGTTGTTGGCAACGGCAGTGAACGCCCAGAGGAGGAGTGTCACGAACGCTATCTGGAATTAGTATCTATGTAGTGTAATTCGAAATTTACTAATCGTCATTTATCGAACGAGCGGGAGTGTAAGCGAAGCGAGGTCTTACAAACAACTTCTGGCTACTGGGACCTCTCGGCATTTCGATGGCTTTTTGATTCTGAGAGTTTGTTCGACGATATCTTTAGTAACGTGTTTCTGATCTTTATGAAATTTGTTGGGGTTGTAGCAGAGATACGTTACATAAAATTTTAGAGTTCGTTTATGAGCTGTATCGATCAAGTTGTGGACTTTGAAGGCGAAAAAAAATCTACATATAGGTCTTGTTATATTGGTCAATTCATTTGCAAGTAAACCACAAGTTCTCAGTTCGAGACGGACTACTAGTATTGTATTCAAGGTTCAAATATTTCACAGTACTTACAATCCCCAAGAAAGAGAACAGATGTGAAGTGATGTAGCGCCATTGCCGTAACAATAGTACCGCGAACTGGCGAGCGTACAACAACGGTCCCGCCAGCGTCCCGTGAACCGGCTCTGCGTAAAATACGTAAAAATATACTAAAATGTACAGGCTGAAATAAATATCCACCGTTCATATTGAGAGAGGTGATTGCGTAGGCCATACCAGAGACTATAGAGATATAGACGGCGACAGCCTAAGAACTTTTTGAAGCTCAAGTCAATTGCGCCATCTATGTCAAAGACTCCTAAAGATACCGAAAATGTAAGAATGTGGTGGGTGGTGGTGGGGTGGTTTCGTGGCTGGTGGTGGTGGTGGTATAAACTTATATAGATGTCATATACATAGGAAAAAGTGACCTAGGCCTCCGGTGCCCAGGGCTGGGATCGAACCAGCATCTTGCATTTGCGGCAGATGCCTTAACCAACTTGGCCACAGAAACACCGGTCAAATATTGAATCGGTCGGTTTGAATTCAATATATTGATTAAAAATAATTTGATTTGTTCTTCAATTGACAATCTGGTTTAATTTATCATGCAAGTATGGTAAGTAACAATCACCTGTTGTCGCATTGTTTGGCTCCTCCGTGTTTGCTGGTTTGTCGTTCGCGTCGCTGCACAATCTAAAACAAAAAAAACATTGATGTGACAAACAGATTGAATGAAATTTCGTCAAGAGTGCTATTTCCCACACCAATAGTATCAGTCTGCAGCTAAGATCGTGCATCCTTCAGCGCTGCGCCGCAGAGTTTAGCGAAACGCGCCATGTCTTTGGCGGGTAGGTTCGGTCTGCTTCTTTCAGCCGATTACTGCAAAGAAACTTAATACTTACTCTAAGAAAACTTCGTCGAGGGTGCTTTTCCCAACTCCGATAGTATCAATCTGCAGCTTGGATCTTGCATCTTCCAGCTCAGCGAAGAGTTGAGAGAATCGCGCCGTGTCATTAGCAGGTAGGTTGTAGGATACGTCGTTCGGTCGCCTGCTTCTTTCAGCCGATTACTGCAAAGAAACTTAATACTTACTCTAAGAAAACTTCGTCAAGGGTGCTCTTCCCAACTCCGATAGTATCAATCTGCAGCTTGGATCTTGCATCTTCCAGCTCGGCGAAGAGTTGGGGGAATCGCGCCGTGTCATTAGCAGGCAAGTTGTAGGATACGCCGTTCGGTCGCCTGCTTCTTTCAGCCGATTACTGCAAAGAAACTTAATACTTACTCTAAGAAAACTTCGTCAAGGGTGCTCTTCCCAACTCCGATAGTATCAATCTGCAGCTTGGATCTTGCATCTTCCAGCTCGGCGAAGAGTTGGGGGAATCGCGCGGTGTCATTAGCAGGCAAGTTGTAGGATACGCCGTTCGGTCGCCTGCTTCTTTCAGCCGATTACTGCAAAGAAACTTAATACTTACTCTAAGAAAACTTCGTCAAGGGTGCTCTTCCCAACTCCGATAGTATCAATCTGCAGCTTGGATCTTGCATCTTCCAGCTCGGCGAAGAGTTGGGGGAACCGTGCCGTGTCATTAGCGGGTAGGTTGTAGGATATGCCGTTCGGTCGGCGGTCGCGGACGGTCGCGTTCGGCACGATGGTGGTGATGGTAGATGTGATAGCGGGCTCTTTAGGAGTCCCGATTGTCGTGAATGAGAGGCGGTATCCGGTTCCTGGTAAAAATGCATATTAAAAGCTAATTCAAGTGATTTCAGATGTTAGGTATAGTTGGTATGTACACTGCAGGTGCATCGAAATATTGGGCAAAGCGGAGCTCATTTATATTGTCACATATAGGCAAGCTAATGGAAACCAACTTTAGTGGAAACCCCGACAAAGTTATGAATATAGTTTTCTCCATTTTAGAATTCACGGGTTTATACATCCCAGTCCCTTTTTTATCTTTTTATCCAGTGTATTGGTAGGCCTACGTAACGGTTGGAGAGTTTTGCTATGCTATACACTTGCTAGAACCCATTCAAGGGAACATCAACAGATACCCGTGAACCGGTCCCGTCAGGTATTAGTGCTACAGTAAATGATAGTTATTAAATCTTATTGGAATTTTTGTAAAACGGAAAGATTACATGGCGATCCTGCCAGAATTCATATCTAAAATCTTTTGATACGTGAACACGTTATAGTTCATATTACTCCCTTATGGCTTGCTTTTTGAACATTTACGTTGCGTGAACTGTGTTATTTATTAGTAAAAGATAAAAGATATTTATTCTTCAATTTAGGCACATAACAATGCACTTATGAACGTCAGAGAGAAAAAGAAACTACCACCGGTACCGGTAGTAGTACTGTGCGTTCGCAGAGACTGTTTAGTACCTTATGTAACCTTATGTACAGTAGGTAAAATTCATTTTACCGATGGCTCGCTTGAGGAACATGGAGGTGGCGTGGCAGCGCACTCGGCCGTGGTGCAGGGCTGCGATACGGTCTCCGAGCGCGTCAGCCTCCTCCATGAAGTGTGTTGTCAGTAGTACAGTGCGTTCGCCGCGAAGACTCTGAGATAAGAAACGATCATTTTATTATTAGACACCATTAACTTCTATAAAATCTAGCGCAGGCGAGCGCGTGGCTTTATGCCAGACAGTTCGGTTGGTAGTGTTGTATTATGTACACTCACCAGTAGGAGGTCCCACAGCTCGCGCCTCGTCTCCACATCCAGCCCGCTGGTCGGTTCGTCCAGCACTAGCACTTGCGCGCCGCCCGCTACTGCGCAAGCGAGCTGCGCGCGTGGCTTTATGCCGGACAGTTCGGTTGGTAGTGTTGTATTATGTACACTCACCAGTAGGAGGTCCCACAGCTCGCGCCTCGTCTCCACATCCAGCCCGCTGGTCGGTTCGTCCAGCACTAGCACTTGCGCGCCGCCCGCTACTGCGCAAGCGAGCTGCGCGCGTGGCTTTATGCCGGACAGTTCGGTTGGTAGTGTTGTATTATGTACACTCACCAGTAGGAGGTCCCACAGCTCGCGCCTCGTCTCCACATCCAGCCCGCTGGTCGGTTCGTCCAGCACTAGCACTTGCGCGCCGCCCGCTACTGCGCAAGCGAGCTGCGCGCGTGGCTTTATGCCGGACAGTTCGGTTGGTAGTGTTGTATTATGTACACTCACCAGTAGGAGGTCCCACAGCTCGCGCCTCGTCTCCACATCCAGCCCGCTGGTCGGTTCGTCCAGCACTAGCACTTGCGCGCCGCCCGCTACTGCGCAAGCGAGCTGCGCGCGTGGCTTTATGCCGGACAGTTCGGTTGGTAGTGTTGTATTATGTACACTCACCAGTAGGAGGTCCCACAGCTCGCGCCTCGTCTCCACATCCAGCCCGCTGGTCGGTTCGTCCAGCACTAGCACTTGCGCGCCGCCCGCTACTGCGCAAGCGAGCTGCGCGCGTGGCTTTATGCCGGACAGTTCGGTTGGTAGTGTTGTATTATGTACACTCACCAGTAGGAGGTCCCACAGCTCGCGCCTCGTCTCCACATCCAGCCCGCTGGTCGGTTCGTCCAGCACTAGCACTTGCGCGCCGCCCGCTACTGCGCAAGCGAGCTGCGCGCGTGGCTTTATGCCGGACAGTTCGGTTGGTAGTGTTGTATTATGTACACTCACCAGTAGGAGGTCCCACAGCTCGCGCCTCGTCTCCACATCCAGCCCGCTGGTCGGTTCGTCCAGCACTAGCACTTGCGCGCCGCCCGCTACTGCGCAAGCGAGCTGCGCGCGTGGCTTTATGCCGGACAGTTCGGTTGGTAGTGTTGTATTATGTACACTCACCAGTAGGAGGTCCCACAGCTCGCGCCTCGTCTCCACATCCAGCCCGCTGGTCGGTTCGTCCAGCACTAGCACTTGCGCGCCGCCCGCTACTGCGCAAGCGAGCTGCGCGCGTGGCTTTATGCCGGACAGTTCGGTTGGTAGTGTTGTATTATGTACACTCACCAGTAGGAGGTCCCACAGCTCGCGCCTCGTCTCCACATCCAGCCCGCTGGTCGGTTCGTCCAGCACTAGCACTTGCGCGCCGCCCGCTACTGCGCAAGCGAGCTGCGCGCGTGGCTTTATGCCGGACAGTTCGGTTGGTAGTGTTGTATTATGTACACTCACCAGTAGGAGGTCCCACAGCTCGCGCCTCGTCTCCACATCCAGCCCGCTGGTCGGTTCGTCCAGCACTAGCACTTGCGCGCCGCCCGCTACTGCGCAAGCGAGCTGCGCGCGTGGCTTTATGCCGGACAGTTCGGTTGGTAGTGTTGTATTATGTACACTCACCAGTAGGAGGTCCCACAGCTCGCGCCTCGTCTCCACATCCAGCCCGCTGGTCGGTTCGTCCAGCACTAGCACTTGCGCGCCGCCCGCTACTGCGCAAGCGAGCTGCGCGCGTGGCTTTATGCCGGACAGTTCGGTTGGTAGTGTTGTATTATGTACACTCACCAGTAGGAGGTCCCACAGCTCGCGCCTCGTCTCCACATCCAGCCCGCTGGTCGGTTCGTCCAGCACTAGCACTTGCGCGCCGCCCGCTACTGCGCAAGCGAGCTGCGCGCGTGGCTTTATGCCGGACAGTTCGGTTGGTAGTGTTGTATTATGTACACTCACCAGTAGGAGGTCCCACAGCTCGCGCCTCGTCTCCACATCCAGCCCGCTGGTCGGTTCGTCCAGCACTAGCACTTGCGCGCCGCCCGCTACTGCGCAAGCGAGCTGCGCGCGCCGCTTCATGCCGCCGGACAGTTCGGTGGGAAAAGCGTTCGCCTTGTTCGATAGTTGCAGTTTGGAGAATAGTTCAGTGGCTGAATTGTGAGCTTGGCGGTACGTTTGGCCTTTGAGCTGAAAACGTGTTGATTGTTAGAAATTGTAGAGAAATAAAGAGACCTATTAAATGAAAAACCATAATTTTTTTGTGGTCTTAATTTAGTAGTTAGTGAAAATGCCAAAATATATCTTCCGGTATCGGCCGGAGTAAGCGGATATTGAATTCTTACCATAGCGAAGAACATGGCGTGTTCCAGCACGGTGACGTGCGGGAAGAAGATGTTCTCCTGCGGACATAATCCGATCAGTTTGCGGACTTCATTGGCTTGCTTCACCGTGTCCTTGCCTTCCACCAGTACTCGGCCCGATGAGGCGGATATTAAACCTGGACGATTTCAAGTCATTTCAACTTTACATACTAGTGGTTCCTAAAGCTGAAGACCTCACGATCACCGTTTATATGATATAATACAAACAATATACATATATACAAACTAAAAATACCATACTTTCTTTATTATTTCAGTATCATATTTGTACGATCCGTACAAAGGTTGACATTCCACGCATCAGCACTTTCCGTCACGTAGCATAATTTTAATTACTTTAAGTTAGTACATATCCGACCGCCGCGGAGTGTATTCAATTAAGCCTTATAATTGTATCATTTTCTTTCTTTATCAATAAATCGTTACTTCATTGGAACTGCAGTGTTTATCATTATCAATCAAATATCATTTCAAGATTGTACGAGAACTAGCCCGTACAATATTACTGAACTTACAATGACCCTAAATGCCATAGACCCTTAATGGAATTATCAAATTAAAAAAAAACACGAGAATTGGATAAAAAATGTGCAGACTGCAGAAGAAACGAACGTAAGAAACCATATTCACACAATCTAATGAAAAAAAAAATGAAAAAACAAACCTAATAAGTACGAAAAGTATAAGTATAGCGCTCGAAATACGAACCAGTAATGATGTTGATGAGCGTGGTCTTGCCGGCGCCGTTGTGACCGAGCAGCACGGTGATCTCCCCGCGGTACACGGCCAGGCTGACTCCGCTCAGAGCCGGATCTTTGCCGAATGACTGAAAGAAAGTGACTTAAGTCCGCCTTTATACTCTATGATTTACTTTTGTGCAATAAGGGTTAAATAAATAAATGTGTTATGTTTATAAGTAAAATAAATAAATAAATATTATGGGACAATCTTACACAAATCAACCTAGTCCCACGGTAAGCTCAATAAGGCTTGTGTTGTGGGTACTAGGCGATGATATATATAATAGATAAATACTTAAATACATAGAAAACATCCATAACTCAGGAACAAATATCTGTGATTAGCACACAAATTAATGCCCTGACCAGGATTCGAACCCGGGACCTCCTGCTTCATAGGCAGAGTCACTACCAACTAGGCTAGGAGGCCGTTAAGTCTTTCAAAAATTGCAATGCAATGGCGCTGCAATATATGGTACAGTCTTTAAACGTATTCATGTTTTCAAAAAACAACACAGTTGTGTCTATTTACTATCTATGGGTCTTTCTTTAACATAGATTAAGTCGCTAGATGTCAAGATTACCAAAAAAGTCTTATCATTTTCTTGGACCTTTCAAAGGCGTTTGATACTATAACCATCCTGATTTTACTTACTTATTAGAATTCCTCGGAATTAAGTGTCACCTAATTAGCTTTTTTTATCTAATAATATTTTGTATTCGAACCCAAAACATACCGATTGGACAGTGAACTAAGTGGCAAACACTATACTTATTAAGATGTACCACAAGGAAGTATCATAGGGCCATTTTATTTCCTTATTAATATTAAGTACCCTAAAGTCGTTTCGACTAGTAAAATGACGCCATATAATTATACAGCTGAAATGTATTGTAAATTAATTACATTTCCATACCTTGTAGACGTCGTTGACTTGTATGCCAACCGGAAGGCCGGCAGGAGCTTTCTCGAAGTAGCGCGAGTCGACATCACATACGAACTGGGTTTCCTCCGGTGCGGCCTCTACTTTTGGCTGCATGTACCAATATTCTTTCTGGAAATAGTCAAACTGTTCAAACAGTGATTCGATAATTTTGTAGATGAAACGGAACAGTAAGTGAAGCGGTAAAGGACCAGGCGACCATGAACAGCAGGGAGATCTACAGCATCATGAACAGACATACACCTCGGCGACTGCGGTCTACTCCGCTGCGTAACTGACTAGTGTAACTTGACCTCCATATTCGTAGCATCCACGCTTATTCGGTATTATTGCTTATGCCGGCCTAAAGCAACTACTCACACCAAATGGAAAGTTCCAATGTAACGCTTGCCCGTACTTCCCAGGTTAGACTCTTGAGAGGTACCAGGCGATCATGGACAACAAGCAGATCTGCAGCACCATGAACAGGTACAGCTCAGCGACGGCGGTTTGCTCCACCGTGCTCATTACCTGACTAGCATAACTTGACCTCCATATCCGTAGCATTCACGCTTATTCGGTTGTGCTTATGCTGGTCTATGGCTACTTACACTAAATGGAAAGTTCCAGGGTAACGCTTGCCCGTACTTCCCAGGTCTGACTCTCGAGAGGTACCAGGCGATCATAGACAGCAAGCAGATCTGCAGCACCATGAACAGGTACAGCTCGGCAACGGCGTTCTGCTCCAGTGGATTCCGAGTCCACATATTTGTGATCGATATGCTGCCACCTGGAACATTTACGTTGAATTAGATTAAGCAAGGGTAAGGGTAAGTGAGAAGCTGTTTGTATGGGAGTGTAACTCACCGAACATCTCTCTGGAGCCCAGCGCCCTCCAGAATCGTACGAAAGGGTCATGTGGCAACAAACATCACAGTAGCGACAAGGCGCGACTCAGGAGGCCTAGGGTGAGGGGCTGTTGTATGGGAGTGTAACTCACCGAACATCTCTTTGGAGCCCAGTGCCCTCCAGAACCGCACGAAAGGGTCATGTGGTAAAAAACAGCACAGTAGCGATAAGGCGCGACTTTTGAGTCTTTGGCTCAACATGGAGGCAACTAGGAACGCGGTGTATACCGACATGGTGATCAGTTCCAGATATTGAGCTGAAAAAAAAAACATATTTTAGTAGGCTTGATCAATAAGGACCAGTTGTACCAACCAATTTTGTGGGACTCATCAGCGTCACCCGGAAGGGTACAGTCACCGGCAATAGTATTTTCCTACACGAAGGCCGCACAAAATTGTGACAGGCTCTTATAGCCCTACAAATAAGAGCGTGTCATAAGCGCTACAATAGTGAAGAAATGCAGCGCCATAGCGAGCGCGATATACACTCCGCACGTGCTGGGGACCAGCCCGTCCAGTTTGAAGAACAGCGCACCGCCCAGCTCGTACAGCAGCACGTGCGACGCTACCTATAGCTTTCATACTCACTCATATTAAACACGTAAACAGTGACAAACGCGAGCGCTACAATAGTTAAGAAATGCAGGGCCATAGCAAGCGCGATATACACTCCGCACGTGCTGGGGACCAGCCCGTCCAGCTGGAAGAACAGCGCGCCGCCCAGCGCGTACAGCAGCACGTGCGGAGTGAGCTCCAGCACGTGCGACGTTACCAAACTATAGCTTTCATACTCACTCATTTTAAACACGTAAACAGTGACAAACGCGAGCGCCACAACGGTGAAGAAATGCAGCGCCATAGCGAGCGCCATATACACTCCGCACGTGCTGGGGACCAGCCCGTCCAGCTTGAAGAACAGCGCGCCGCCCAGCGCGTACAGCAGCACGTGCGGAGTGAGCTCCAGCACGTGCGACGTTACCAAACTATAGCTTTCATACTCACTCATTTTAAACACGTAAACAGTGACAAACGCGAGCGCCACAACGGTGAAGAAATGCAGCGCCATAGCGAGCGCCATATACACTCCGCACGTGCTGGGGACCAGCCCGTCCAGCTTGAAGAACAGCGCGCCGCCCAGCGCGTACAGCAGCACGTGCGGGGCGAGCTCCAGCACGTGCGACGTTACCAAACTATAGCTTTCATACTCACTCATATTAAACACGTAAACAGTGACAAACGCCAGCGCTACAATAGTGTAGAAATGCAGCGCCATAGCGAGCGCGATATACACTCCGCACGTGCTGGGGATCAGCCCGTCCAGCTTGAAGAACAGCGCGCCGCCCAGCGCGTACAGCAGCACGTGCGGAGCGAGCTCCAGCACGTGCGACGTTACCAAACTATAGCTTTCATACTCACTCATATTAAACACGTAAACAGTGACAAACGCCAGCGCTACAATAGTGTAGAAATGCAGCGCCATAGCGAGCGCGATATACACTCCGCACGTGCTGGGGATCAGCCCGTCCAGCTTGAAGAACAGCGCGCCGCCCAGCGCGTACAGCAGCACGTGCGGAGCGAGCTCCAGCACGTGCGACGTTACCAAACTATAGCTTTCATACTCACTCATATTAAACACGTAAACAGTGACAAACGCCAGCGCTACAATAGTGTAGAAATGCAGCGCCATAGCGAGCGCGATATACACTCCGCACGTGCTGGGGATCAGCCCGTCCAGCTTGAAGAACAGCGCGCCGCCCAGCGCGTACAGCAGCACGTGCGGAGTGAGCTCCAGCACGTGCGACGCGCCCAGCTGCTCCCACGACACGCCCACCATCTTCACCAGCTCCTGCGAAGAAAAATGTCATTTTTTATGACATAGCAGGCAAAGAATTACCGCCACCCGCGCATTGCCGGCCTTTAAAAAGGGAGTACGCTCTTTTCATAAAGGTTTGAAGGTCGTACCGGTCCGGAAATACCGGAGGCGACAGTTCATTCCACAGTTTAGCTGTGCAAGGTCGGAAGTTTCTGGAGAAACGCACAGTTGAGGACTGCTAACCATCTAAGTGGTGAGGATGGAAATTTTGTCGCGTAGGACGATGGCGGAAAGAGGCGGCAGGGATTAATCCGAACAATTCTTCGGAGCACTCTTCATTAGGTTGCTATTGTAATTTGAACCTTATATCCTACACATCGGTCCACTCACATGTATGCCGCTGTTCTCCTCAAACAGCCTGCCCGTGAGGAACACGAAGGTGAGAGTGAGAGCGAAGGACAGTAAGGCGGCCAGTTGACACGCGGCCACCGTGTTGTTGTAATCTGAACCTTATACCCTACACATAAGGTCCACTCACATGTATGCCGCTGTTCTTCTCAAACAGCCTGCCCGTGAGGAACACGAAGGTGCGAGTGAGAGCGAACGGCAGTAAGAAGGCAGCCAGTTGACACGCGGCCACCGTGTTGTTGTAATCTGAACCTTATGCACTATACATAAGTTCCACTCACAAGTATGCCGCTGTTCTTCTCAAACAGCCTGCCTGTGAGGAACACGAAGGTGAGAGTGAGAGCGAAGGGCAGTAAGGCAGCCAGTTGACACGCGGCCACCGTGTTGTTGTAATCTGAACCTTATACCCTACACATAAGGTCCACTCACATGTATGCCGCTGTTCTCCTCAAACAGCCTGCCCGTGAGGAACACGAAGGTGAGAGTGAGAGCGAAGGGCAGTAAGGCGGCCAGTTGACACGCGGCCACCGTGTTGTTGTAATCTGAACCTTATGCACTATACATAAGGTCCACTCACATGTATGCCGCTGTTCTCCTCAAACAGCCTGCCCGTGAGGAACACGAAGGTGAGAGTGAGAGCGAAGGGCAGTAAGAAGGCAGCCAGTTGACACGCGGCCACCGTGTTGTTGTAATCTGAACCTTATGCACTATACATAAGGTCCACTCACATGTATGCCGCTGTTCTCTTCAAACAGCCTGCCTGTGAGGAACACGAAGGTGAGAGTGAGAGCGAAGGGCAGTAAGAAGGCAGCCAGTTGACACACGGCCACCGTGTTGTTGTAATCTGAACCTTATGCACTATACATAAGGTCCACACACATGTATGCCGCTGTTCTCCTCAAACAGCCTGCCCGTGAGGAACAAGAAGGTGACAGTGAGAGCGAACGGCAGTAAGAAGGCGGCCAGTTGACACGCGGCCACCGTGTTGTTGTAATCTGAACCTTATACCCTACACATAAGGTCCACTCACATGTATGCCGCTGTTCTCTTCATCGAAAAGCCTGCCCGTGAGGAACACGAAGGTGAGAGTGAGAGCGAAGGGCAGTAAGAAGGCAGCCAGTTGACACGCGGCCACCGTGTTGTTGTAATCTGAACCTTATACCCTACACATAAGGTCCACTCACATGTATGCCGCTGTTCTTCTCATCGAAAAGCCTGCCCGTGAGGAACACGAAGGTGAGAGTGAGAGCGAACGGCAGTAAGAAGGCAGCCAGTTGACACGCGGCCACCGTGTTGTTGTAATCTGAACCTTATACCCTACACATAAGGTCCACTCACATGTATGCCGCTGTTCTCCTCAAACAGCCTGCCCGTGAGGAACACGAAGGTGAGAGTGGGAGCGAACGGCAGTAAGAAGGTAGCCAGTTGACACGCGGCCACCGTGTTGTTGTAATCTGAACCTTATATCCTACACATAAGGCACACTCACATGCATGCCGCTGTTCTTCTCCTCAAACAGCCTGCCCGTGAGGAACACGAAGGTGAGAGTGAGAGCGAACGGCAGTAAAACGGCAGCCAGTTGACACGCGGTCACTGTGTTAGTGTTGTATTGTGAGGCCGCAAACGGGAACTCTTGGAGTGACATTCTCTGCAAATACAAAAAAAAACATACATTTTTATTAGGATTACAAATATAACGGTCGATTTCACAAATGTATCTTTATTTCTGCGGCCATAAATGAGACTACGCGTGTCCATTATTAGTGATACGTATTCTTAAGCGTTTCACGTATCGTTTTCAACAAGAGGCAAAATGGCGAATTTTTAAATCGTTTTACCAATAATCACTCTGATTGGATATCAATAAATACATCGATCATCTAACCTTTGATGTACAGTCACCCTCAAATATATCAGAGCGGCCAGGGTACTCGAAAATATATGAACATGCACTTTATCGGCTTGACAATAGAGGCGTTCTTCAGGTATTTGTGACCACCTCCGCTCCGATATATCTGATCGCGACTGTACGATTCTGGGACTCTCAGTGAAAAAAAGGTCACAAGTCCTATAAAATGTACGGCACTTAGTTCCTATTTTGCTGAGCCAATTAGACTTTTACCCCGTGTTACTACACACAGAATAGGCTAGATGAAAGTTTTTCATGCGTGGTATCAATCGATTCGTTTTATTGTGAGGATCAAATGTCTATATGGGGCCAATTGCCTTAAATCAACATAAAAGACAGGAAACAGACTTGAAGTCTGAGATTTGCATTTGTTTCTCAAAACGCTCCTAACAAAATGATATGAAGCCTTGACGTCACGGCTTCATATTTGCCCTGTTTAAAGTATGGAAAAATTATGAAATTGCTATTTTTACAGTGAAATGTTGCGTTTATGTATATGGTTGCTATACAATTTATTTCACAATAAAATGTTAGAAATCGAATGGTATCATTGGTTTTTTAAATTTCGTACTTTCAAAAATCGAAAAAATTTGAAACTTTGAAGCCCGATATCTTTGAACCATTTCAATAGATTTTTTTAATGTTTACTTTATTTGGATATTTTGATCATTTTGCACCCTTTCAACTAAATTTCATTGCATAATTCAACATGTGTCATCACCCCTATTGTTTTTTTTGACGTGCAATCAGTATTTTTTGCAAAGCAATGTTTCTCTTTAATCTACGTAGATCTTGCCAGTCAGGTCCGTACCTGGTCTATATTGGCGCCGGTCAGAAGATGCAAATAGCTGGTGTCTATGGCCCACTGCAAGCTCATGAACTCTTCGTACTGCATACCTACAACATAAGAGAACTAAGTAATAAATAAATAAGTAAAAAAAGTACATACCTACCTACTTAGGAATAAACTATTACCGGAGACTATAGAGATATAGACGACCACAGCCTAAGAACTTTTTGAAGCTCAACTCGATTGCGCCATCATGTCAAAGCCCCCTAAAGATGCCGAAAATGTAAGAGAAATGTCACCTGCACTGCTACGCCGCCTGGTAACAAATAGCTTACTAGTAGTACACTTGTTGCTACTAGGTGGAGTAGCAGTGCAGGTGACATTTCTCTTACATTGTCGGCATCTTTAGGGGGCTTTGACATAAGTGGCGCAATTGACATGAGCTTCAAAAAGTTCTTAGGCTGTGGTAGTCTATATCTCTATAGTCTCTGCTATTACTATTACTTCCACTGCGCCTGTGTGGTATTCCGTGTTTATGAGCAAGTATGATGAAATGTGGTGCAACGTGGGGGTAACAAATATTGCAAACGGGAGCCCGAAAGCGAAGGAGGGGGTTTTTATGACTCGAGTTTGCAATATTCTTACCCACTCGAGGAAACTCTTGTAACTGCCAATGGGCACACCTATAACGGTTTTATTTTAGTTTTGTAGAAGCTCGTGGATTTGAACTCGTAATGCAGCGGTTATCAAACCTTTTTGGTGACGGAACGCAGAGAAATATTTCACGGAGCCCTAAAAAAAATCAATTATATATGCTAGACGGATAGAAGACCTCGTTTTTAACCTTTTTTTATCAATATTAAAAGTATTCTCGGGGAAACCCACAGACGCTTTGCGGAACCCTAGGGCTCCGCGGAGCACACTTTGAGAATGGCTGTTGTAATGTAACATATCATAAATATTACATGTAAAAAATTCTTATCTCACAAAGCATTTCCAAGACTATAAACACCAACCAAGCCGGTGTGTATAACACTCAAGTTCCACTTGAGACACGTCATTATGACCCTGTAATATAAGACCGTATCCATCGTTACTTGTCTTATCATGTAAACAAACGTCTGTCAATCTAGAAGCCGAAATGTCTTTAATTTTTGAGTTTATTCGTTCGTTACTACGATTATTGAGGAAAATTTTATTAGAAATTATATTTTTCAGGTGTAGCTTAATTGAATTCAATACTACATGAGTTTCTTTAAGTATATAACAATATTTTAAGTGATAATACCAGAGAAAAGTGTAATAATATCCTTAAGAAGCGTTTGTTTACAAGATAGACAAGTAAGGATGAATAAGGTATAGTTGTATATCACTACATAGTATAAAACAAAGTCGCTTTCTGCTGTCTGTCCCTATGTATGCTAGTAGATCTTTAAAAATACGCAACGGATTTTGATGCGGGTTTTTTAAATAGATAGAGTGATTCAAGAGGAAGGTTTATATGTATAATTGCACCCGTGCAAAGCCGGGGCGGGTCGCTAGTATTTATTAAATCAATATAATGACTTATATAATATACACATTCTCACATACAGCCTGGACCAGAAGTATTGGGCACCAATGCGATTTTCATACAAAACTTGAAAGTTTAGTCCATATTTTTTGAAGTTATTTTATCAATTAATTAGATCTAATAGGCATGTATGGTTGAAGTTAGTAGTAACTACATAGAATATTCGCAATATATCGCACCGACTTCATTTTCATTTTTGGTACCTTCTGTTTTTATACTTTATAGGTACCCTGAAAGTGTTATTAAGTGAAGCTTTCTATATTTATAAATAAAATATAATATTTACCGTTACCGTACATTGTTAGGATAGGGAAATAATACTTAACATCAAAATTGTAAACAAGAAACAGCTATGCTCAATACTTCTGGCCAAGGCTGTATAAATAGAGCTAGCTGACTTGTCTACACATATCGCATTAGACAATGTAGTTTTAGGTATATCTTGGTGCATGTATATTCTACTGTCAAGTACAAATGACTAGTCAGTCAGATAAACAATAACTGTAAACAGTCCATTGTAACTGAAAATGTAAACTCAAGAGTGATGTAACCCATCCGCCGTCAAAGCGTCCTCAAGTTTTTAATAAACAAGCTTTTTACGGTTCCTTATCGTACTAGTAAACAGGAATCATTATGGTGCGACTGTTTATCTGTTTGTCTGTCCGTCTGTCTGTTGGACCGATTGAGCTAAAATTTTGAACTCGTATTAGGTAAGTCAGCAACCCAAAGGCGGTGTAAACGATATAAGAAAATTAATGTTCAATTTGAGGGGGCAAGTATTCGATTTAATATTTTTTTTTAGGTTTGATATTGTTCAAGTTAATACTTATAATATGAATAATTGCCGGGATTCAAATTATGAAATATACAGGCAATAGTTCTTTACCTATAGTTAACAGGAAAAAACGGGGAAAAAAGGAAAAAGCTCTACGATTACAACTGAGTAAGCGAGTGAAGAAAAAAACATCGTGACAATTGTGTGATGTGTTTGGAGCACGAGTCCAACTTGCGGGTTATTCTGATTTATGATTTCATCATGATCATCATCATCTCAACCATAAGACGTCCACTGCTGAACATAGGCCTCCCCTTTAAGGGGGGGTTTGCCATACGCGCCACGCTTCGCAGGCGGGTTGGCGCGCGCAGGTTTTTTTTGTTTTTTTTGTTTATTGTTGTTTAGGCTTTCGAAAGATGCTGCTGCCCATCTCCCGGTATATGTATTCCCTTAGCAGACTCCTACTGCAACCACGGGACGATATGGTGGGGGACAATTCTAAGGCCGGGCACCCCACGGCATTGCATATAAATATTGGGTGACATAAATCAGTGTACCTAAGGGCAGAACTTTACCTACTATTGCCAACTCTGTTAACTTTTCATTTACATTTCACTTAACATTTCTACTCCCAATGGCATAAGGTCTACCGATAATCGGTTAAGGATGTTGCTGTTTGTACAATCGACTACAAAGAGATATATCCACTTTTGGACCTTATTACAACGCAATAAGGTGAAATAGTAGATTGTATTACAAGGGAGCAAAATGACGTATTTCGGTCGAGGGATTCAAGTGACCCGAGATCGAAATAATTTTGCTACCGCGTAGTACACTCTACTTTTCACTCCTTCTATGAGAAAAACGAAAACAAAGTTACTAAACTAGCTAACTGCTAGAAAGAGAAGTTATATAATGTTGTCTCATTTTAATTGCTTGTAAAGACAAGGAAAATAGAAAAAAAAACGCAGAGGGAGCAAAAGTCACTTTTGCTCCCTCTGTAAATGGGCAACAAATCGCAGAGGGAGCAAAAGTCATTTTTGCTCCCTGTAATCGCAGAGGGATCAAAAGTCACTTTGGCTCCCTGTAAATGGGCTGCAAATTACCCTTTTTCGAATAGTAGGGGTGAAAAATTAAATACATCTCTTTGTAGTCGACCGTACATTAAAACGGTGGGAGCGTGCGAATCGCCTAAAATGCACAGATAACCTCAAACACTAGATAGATCATAAGTACAACTCGGGGTCACCACGCATCTGTGCTCCCCTACTAATTTTGTATGAGAGCGCGACCGCTTATTTCAATCGAGTTAACGTTTTTGATCATTACTCACGTGAATTAAAAATATCCACAAAAATCAAGTTACAGGGGTGAACCTGGATTGTTATACTTCAAATTGGTGTATAATACTATTGAGATGTGCTGTTCGAATCGTAGAAATTTACGAATAAAATTGCACTGATGTGTGGTGACCTCGCGCTCCCTATAAAAGCTTAATGATGAGGTGTCTGTGTAGTCTGTGCCTAAAATGACATGACAGTAACTTACCAAAGTATTCGTGGTGGCCCATGTCGAACGAGCTTTCCGGTTCCACTTGGTTGGTCCTGAAGTTGTTCTTCATGCGAATGGTGTAGTTCAGTTTCTTCGGCCACATAGAAGACTCGAAATCCTACAAGAATAAATACTTAATCAATAAATATCATCATCATCATCTCAGGCATAAGACATCCACTGCTGAACATAGGCCTCCCCTTTGGACCTCCATAAGTAATGGAACTTATCATTAAAGGGGTTTGCCATACGCGCCACGCTTGTCAGGCGGGTTGGCGCGCGCAGTTTTTTTTTGTTTATTGTTGTTTAGGCTTTCGGAAGATGCAGCTGCCCATCTCCCGGTATATTCTCTAAGCAGACTCCTACTGCAAGCACGGGACGATATGGTGGGGGACAATTCTAAGGCCGGGCACCCCACGGCAATCCTAGATATAATAGGGGAAGATGGGGAGGCTTCGTACACTTTTTTTTCGGAGCCTTGTAAAACAAAATGTAACAGATATTTTACAATGAAACGAATGCTATGTTATTGTCCATTTATCTGCCTATAATAAAAGCGCATTTCTGGCTTGATATAAAGCAACTTGGCCAAGCTATAACGATTTTTCCAAAAAATGGGAACTGTACGAATGCACCCCACCACGCGGGGTAGCTCCGTACACATTTCGTTTCTCCCCGGGATTCATGATTTTACCAGCTATTTCGCCAGTTTCAATTACTTTTTAAACATATCTTACTGACCTGTTTTTGCAATTATGTTATTCTTGATTTTAACTTACATGGGGTGCATTCGTACAGTATGAAATTACATACATTTTTAGTGTACGAAGGTACCCCAATCCAACGGACCAGAAAAAAATCAAAATAAAAAAAATATCGTTAACATAATCCCAAAAGTATTGTTTAAATAACAAAATTTAGCATATATTTACAAACAATACTAAAGCATTTTTTATAAGTCCATCCAGACTTTTTGGAAACAAACGCTTTCAAAGGAGAACTCAAAATTACTTGCGAGTGGCGAAAACACATATCAGCTCTTTCTGGCGAAATCTTGTACCGCACTGCCATTACTTTTGGAAGGTAGCCTATGCATGTAAGTAGCCGTGTTGCATACAAATATGAACGTTTCAGCGTGTTGGATAGCGGAGATATGACCACTGTACGAAGGCTCCCAGTGTACGAATCCACCCTGTCTTCCCCTACGTCTTAAATCAAATAAGTACAATCAAGGTCGAAAATATCACAGGTGTCACAAAAATACTGGTGGTCCTTTTAAGGGCATAATTGGTATCGTAATCTAATTATTCAAAAGTAATAAAAAAAAATCTGGCGAAAAGTATTTTGGTTTTTTATGGAGAGTTGGCCAGCTGTGACGTGTTCCATACATTTTTTTTTTCTTTCGCGTCCAAAAAATTTTTCTCCTACTTTTTCTTACTCGAAATACGATACCAATTATGCTCTTAAACGGATCACCGGTATTTTTGTTACAGCCTGTATTTATTACGTACAAATATATATTTGCTTGAAAACTCACAAATATTTATCTAACAGAAAATATGTTCCACTCATTGATTTAGGTCATTGCTACTTAATCAGGAACAGGACTGTTAAGGAAAATAAACTGAAATAACTAAACATTAAATGCCATATTATATTATCAAGGATACGGCGGTTACGTCCTTTTGGTTAATCGCGGTACAACAATACGCAACGTGACCGCAACCGATCATTGTTTTGTTGAGATTTAAACTGCTAATTTCCTGTATGAGATTCATTTAAAATATATACGATTATCCTCATAAATTAGGAGGAAAACCCACGGGACTTAAATTGTAGCATGTGTGTTTTGTTTGCTTCTCTGCCTTTTCGCCAAAAATTGTAACCGAATTTCACTTGCCAACCAACTTTTCGCAGAAGTTTCATTCGGCCGAATTTTATTTCCCAACTTTACATAATCCAACCTAACCTCACCCAACCTAGTAGGTTTTCATTTCTGAACAATGGGGTTGGGAAATGAAATGGTTGTGAAATAATTGTAAAAATTAGCTGGCCAAATGAAACATCTGCGAAGAGTTGGTTGGCAAGTGAAATTCGGCAATACAATTTTTGACGAAAAGGCAGGATACCGTTTTGTTTTTTGGCACCTTAAGTTCGTTTAGATAAGTACTTTTACTATACCGACTATAGGAATTTGACATACCTACTATACAAAGCATAACCAATCAAATATATTTTTACGATTGCAGCACCATCTAGGCATTGCTTTCGGCGTTTATTCTCGTTTTATACATCTCGCCTCGAATTCTTAAAAAGCCGGATGTGAAAAGTCGACTTTTCAGGATCTTTTCGCCCGCGGCCGTGTGTAGGTCATTTTGGACACTCTACCCGCTTAGCTACTTCTGCTGATTAAATGCTTCTATTAGAAGTACAGTCACCTGCTTTAATATCTTATACAACGAAATGCGCAAAAGTATTTATGCCACACCTGGCCATAAAGTGGCTTTTTCCGCACGCTGCGCGTACGAAAAAAGACTCTTTCTGGCCAAGTGTAGACATAAAATGATGTACACAACACGGGAGGAAATAAAGAAAGCCCTCGATCGCATATTTACGTCCCTCGCTTGCAGCTCAGCTTTGTTTTACCACCCTAGTTGTGTAATGTACTATTGTAGACTCATAACCAACGCTACAGAGCCGAAACATGATGATGGTTTACCTCAAAAATTACTATCGCGTCGTCCGGTCTCATATTTTTCGTATATTCCAGTATTGATAGCGCAGAGACATTTGAAAAGGGGACGTAGCCGCTCTCTCGGGAACCTGAAAAATAATGAGCTGCATCATGAGCTGTACGCTAAAAGCAAGTATGTCTCTAGAGTTGAAACACGCGACCCACCAACAATTTTAAACAAAAAAAGAACCGACTTCACTTAGGATCCGCTATTCCAAGAGGAAGTGGCCGAGTTGCTGTAAAAAGTAGTGAAATCACTATAGGTGTGCCTATAATAGTTGAAGAGTTCCCTCGATTTCTCCAGGATCCCATCATCAGACCCCGACTTGGTGACAATGGGACCATCTAGGGGTTATACCCGTTCGATTAAAAAATTTGAAAATCGGTTCACGATTCACAAAGATTGAGTCTAATTGAGAACCTCCTCCTTTTTTGTTTGAAGTCGGTTAAAAAAGACAGAATACACGCAACGCGGCTGATTATATAGTATAGCAAACTGCCTAGAGAGGTTTCGTTTCTCTCTTTGCGTCATATCTGACGTGGCTAGCTCTCCGTCTATTACAATACAATACCGCCACAAGGTGGTTGAAATTATCATACAAACAATGTGTCACAGTTTCCACACAATAACTGCTGATATAATTTAGCAGATAACTGGTTGACTTTACTTGCAAAGCTACAAAACTTCAAAGCCATAGGCTATAGTCCGCTGACCATCAGAGAGACCGTACACCTATTTACCGTCGTCATCGGTACAAAAAAATGTGCCTAACGAAACCAAATGAAATAGCTGACCTAAAATCACCCAAGGTTAACGTTTCGTACATAGTAGCTGATTTGATCCGCTAATCGAGATACGGAACTAAACTATTACTATTTATATCATTTTATAGTTTTGGAAGCAACTATAGTTTCCAGCCTTAAACAATAGTCCACATTACAATTTTATAATTGAAAAGAAAAACACACAGTTGGTAGTGCGATCGGACCGGTGTTCCGAGAGGTCGCAAGTTCGAGCCTTGCTCGACGCGATTAATTTTTCCATTAGTTTTTCCAACAGTTTCACGTAATTTATTACTTTCGTAAAATTAGTGTCATGCAACTAATTTCGTAATGTAATTCCGGCTTAAGCCTCCGGTGCCCAAGGCTGGGACCGAACCAGCGTCTTCTGCATTTGCGGCAGACACCAGAGAGCTAACATGTATATTTTACTAGCTTGAAGTTTGGAGATCCCGATATTATAACAATTATACATGGCAATACCACGATTTTAATAGTAGTTACACGTGCAAATGTTGGTACAGAGACTTCAAATACATGTTTACACGTTTGCACCTAACTCCATTGTAATAAGGTTCAGAACTGTAAACATATCTCTGACGTCAACTATACAAAATCCGCAGTTATCTTGTTACAAAGTTGGTAGGAAGTTTACATCAGAATTGCAGAAATATTTTGTTTTCTTGTTTCAACGTGGCACACATGGCATACTTTCTCATTGGATGACGATGTACGGTAAATTTTAGTAAAGAGGTGTCCAATCTCAACACATGCCACATGTTAAACTTTATTAACATAATCTGTGTTAATAGGTATATGAAGGGTACACGAAAAAAAAATGTCTAGTCACTTTGACAACATTTTGAGTTATAGTGGTTTTAAAGTTTAGAACGATTCAATTAAACGTACTATTTTCGTAACTATATGGATTTTATGAATTAAAAAGTGGATTTATATTAAAAATTACAGCTGTTACAGAAGTTGTTGCTAATAGTTCATTGCAAGCTCTACATTTTGATACAAAAATCTCATTTTACGAAAAAAGGGACTAGACATGTTCTTTCCGTGTACCCTTCATATACGAAACAATATGTATACCGTCAAGTCTGGCGACTTTGCCAAGGGTTACTAACTTTGCCACCAGCAGAGTGCATAAGGTAATCCTTTCATACCACCGACAACGTATATTTTTTAGTGTTGTGCCTACTTTTAGTAGAAAATATGGTTATCAATTGGCAAAATTATTATGAATGAGACAACACCACGGGAACCATTTTCTTACCATTTCAGTTCCAAATTCGTCACTCACATAATCATAAAAGTTAGTGCTCAAGAACTTTAAAAAGTTTAGAGTATAAACATCGCATCCAGGTACGTAAATTTTAGATATTATGTTATTTAAATGGTAAGGAATGAACTGATTACCTTATAAATGCCGTAGTGTTTGAATTGCGTCCCATAATTGTTTTGGCAAAGTTACCAGACCACGCCGACTAATATGGGAGGGCATCTTTGCCATGTTTTGTAGCGGCCTAGGGTTGGTACACAAGCAAAAAATTTAAATTACATTTTTCATAAGATAAGACACTTTTTAGGGTTCCGTAGCCAAATGGCAAAAAACGGAACCCTTATAGATTCGTCATGTCTGTCTGTCCGTCCGTATGTCACAGCCATTTTACTCTGAAACTATAAGACGTATCATTATCAAATTTTTACATAAAGCGTACTGTGTGTGCAGCTACTTAGTTTTGTAGAGAAATTGCAAAAAAAGATATTTTTAGGGGGGCACTTCATATGTGTAAGTAATTATCAAAAAAAATATTTTTGCCAAATATCAACATGATGCACATCAATCGATAGGTCTCTAAAAATAACAATGTTCAAATAACTGAGATTTCTTTGAACATTTTTTGATTAAGTGGATATTATCAGAAATAATCGCTCCGAAAGTCATAAAAATTGTGTCTCCTCCCCCTGTAACTTTTGAACCGTAAGTCCAAAAATTATGAAAAAAATCAAGAAGATACTCCTTTTAATATTCTTTCAACCAAAATTATTTTGAGCATTATCGGTATAGGCGTTTTTGAGTTATCTCCAAAAAGCTACGAACTTAGGCAGATACGACCTTGCGATAATAATTTATTCGATATGGTCTAAGAGCTGGCCACGTCAGATGTGACACAATAATGAGAGTTTTGTAACCAGTCCAATCAGATTGCATAACAATCCCTATTGCTAGATGCGGGCATCTGGCAGCTTTTAATGGTTGGAGCACAGAGTGACAGACCAACAAAGTTTTTAAGTTGGAAAAAAGTTATACCGAAATAAGTAAAGACTGCTGAAGTTGTATCATTTATAGAGAACAGGGCCTATATTTTAATATTAGAATCACAATTATTTGTGATTGGTTTTGTTGTTAACAATTGTATACAGAGTGTATGTTTAGTTTAAGTAAAAAAAAACACAAAGTTAACTGTGACATACTTATTTTATTGGTAATAATTACTACATATAAGTGTTTTGTTTCGATAATACTTTTGTTAAGAGGCGACGAGGCAGTTCGTGACGAAGCCCTTTTTTAAATATCTATCGTCAAGTTTAAATAGGTACCTAGGTAATCACAATTATTTACGAGTGGACCTGTGATAGGCCTCTTAAAGAGTTTTCTATGTTTCGTTTTTGATAATATTTTAATTAAGGTGTCTTTTATGTTTTTCCTGAGTACTTATGTAACCTGATTACTCGTATGTAACAAAATAAATAAGTACTTAAATAATTATTATTTTTTCATTTGTGTCAACCTTGACCACATTCACTGACTTTCTATGAAATTTTCTTAAATGGGTGATCAACTTTGCCACTTTTGCTGTATCTTTTTTTGTAATAACATATCATTAAGGATCAAAGTCCGAAACTATTGTATCCTAAATACTGAATATTCTTTACTAATATTGTAAATACAACTAAATTACTATACAACGCAAAAATACAGTTGGCAAAGTTGCCACATGGTATAGGTAACTTTGCCAGTTTTTTTTTTACTCGTAAAAGCTTATTATCCGTCAGTTAATTTATAAACCATCTTATTTATGCACTCGTTGATAAATATATTATGTGTCGCGTCATTCATACCTCAGTGGTTTCATATGAATTTTGGTTAAAAATGTACTATGACTTTTCACCACCTGTGAAAAGCAGGGACCGGAAAACCCCTCTTTAGGCTTAACCCTATCATTTCGGTAACCCAATCAATTTGGTAACCTCATGATACGGTTACCGTATCATGAGGTTACCGAATCATAGTGGTAACAGGTATTGAAGCGGTAACCGTAACCTCTAACACGGTTAACCTCAAAACCCCATCGCGATAGGGTTTTTGTTAAGGGTTTTCATTGGGTTATTGTAACCTGGGTTGTTTTTTCTTTCCTACATTTGAATACTATTGAAAGCTAATGTCGAGATTTAACATTTAATAAAACTAGCTAACTACCCGTATAGAGCTATTATCGTAGTAGTCGCGTTGCTCAAGCGTTGAAAATAAAAAGCAAAGTAAAATAAAAATAAATGAAAATATCATAAGAATAAAAAAAAAAAAATTTTAAAGTAAAATGAAAATAAAATAAAATAGTATAAAAATAAATAAATAATGAAAACAAAAGTAAACTTTAAAGTACAAAAAAAAAAAATTAAAAAAAAAATTAAAAAAAAAAAATAAAATAAAATAAAAAAAAATAAAAAAAAAAAAAAAAAATATGAATAAAAAAAAATAAAAAAAAAATGAAAAAAAAAAAAAAAAAAAAAAATAAAAAATAAAAAAAAATAAAAAAAAAAAAAAAAAAAAAAAATAAAAAAAATTAATAAAAAAATAAATAAAACAAAAAAAAAAAATAAAAAAAAAAAATAAAATAAAATAAAATAAAATTAAAATAAAATAAAATTAAAATAAAATGAAATAAAAAAAATAAAATAAAAATTTTGTTTCTATTGCATGTTATTGAATATATTTTATTTTATTTTATTATACAATATTTTATTTTATGTTTTACTTATTCTATTTTATTCTTTTTTTATATTATATTTTATTATTATTTTCTATTATTATACTATTTTATTTTTATTTTATGTTATTTTTATTTTATTTTTACTCTATTTTTATTCTATTTTCATTCTATTTTTATTTTATTTTTATTTTTTTTTAATTCTATTTTTAGTCTATTTTTATTTCATTTTTATTCTATTTTTATTTTAATAAAAATAAAAAATATATATTCATATTTTATTGTACACATACATGTACATACCTGATAATTACAACAATACATTTTAATTCATATGCACATTATGCACGAATGCCACGAATCCGTATCCGTAATTTCTCCAAAGTTAGTATAATAATAATGTAAAAACAAAATAACCAAACGAAATGCAGCCGCGCTCCAATTTCAACCTAAAAGTACAAATATTGTTAAAGATGAACACAATAAACGACGCGCGACGTTTCCGGCAAAACCTGTTTATTTGTACTGGGAGCTTAGTTGACCAGCCCCGTGCTCAAAGCCACTACAGCAATTTAATAATGAGCCTAATCTGAGTGTTCGTAAAGATCACATTCGTTTGAGCTGCCTCAATACCCTATGATTCGGTAACCGAATTGATTGGGTTTTTAATGCGGTTAGTGTTACCTTAGGTTAACCTGATCGATACGGTAACCGTATCAATACGGTTACCTCATCATAAGGTTACCGTTATATCAGGGTTTTTAAAACAACCTCAAAAATAACCCCATGAAATACCCAGGTTAAGGTAACCGGTTCCGGTCCCTGGTGAAAAGTGGCAAAGTTGCCAGACTTGACGGTACTGTAATGGGGCGAATCACCTTTTAGACTAGGGCTTCCCAACCTACGCACTTCACCTAACAATATGCTAAAATACTACATCCCCAGACGCTGAAATGAGGAGTCACAGGCAGTGACAGTGTGTCCATAGAAAACGATTCCCGTCGGCTTGCCTGAGTTTCAGGCGCCTGAGCAATTTTCCTATATCTCATGAAGAAATTTTAAGCCAAATTCAGCGCTGGCATGCCTAAGAAAATGTTATCTACCACCACTGGAACCCGAGCACCATCCTCACCGCCGTACAGGCTTTATACTGATTAAATTACACATTATTTATGTATTTATGTATGTAGAACTATATGTAGTTTATAGTAAGTAGGCATAAGTCTTCTTTTTATAATATTCAACTAAACTTTTCTCTTTGCACCTTTTGTACATGTCTCTGTTTGGCCCAATGGTTGACTGGTAGAGAATGCCATTTGGCATTAAGTCCGCCATTTTACATACATTTTTTTTGCATTAAAGTTTAAATAAATAAATAAATTTGGAGCCGCGCTGCGACCACCGTTGGATCATTCTACATCCCAAAGGGTCCGTCCCAAGTAATCATGAGCAAACACTAAAATATTAACTTACCAGGCAGATGGTCAAGCCGTTTCAGTTGCAGCTTAGCACCAACCTCGTCCATGAGTTGGTTGGTGAGTGCAGTGTCCGGCGTGAACAGCACCCGGACATGATTCCGTTTCTCTAACAGCTCCTCAAAACTGGTCGGTTCCTAAAATTACAATTGATAGTATAAATATTCTACAAATACTCAGAAGTGTTTGAATTAAAAATTCACGCATAAAATACATTCATTGATTTTCATAAAAAAACCCTAAATTTTTTTTTTTAATTACCTCTGTTCATGTAATAATGTACAGGGTGGATTATTTAAATACATAGGTCAGTGAGGGTAGCTACCAGAGCCCACGATGCTATGCGAAAATGGTCTTAGGAGACCTTCTTTTACTTTTTAAGTGACAACTTTACCATTTACAGATAAATAAAAAGTATTGTTGGCAAGAAAATAACATTAATTTTGTTTCTTTGACACCAATCAAACTTTTTCTATGAGGGATCAAAAATCTCTTAAAGATCAACCAAAGAAAAGCCACAAATCACAAATTATACCCTTTATAACCAGCGCTCGGAAATTCCGATGTTAAACCTAATACAGTCAACCAAGAAAGTGGTCTACCAGTTCTGACAAAAGTGTCTGCAAGGCGAGATCTAATGATTGCTAAGGTTGACATTTCTAATGGTGTTTAAAACATGCACGACCTTGTTGTCTCATGATGTTCAAACAAACCTCAACTGTAGGGTGGTAGGCCACATTTTTGGTTGACTGTACCTACTTTGAGTTGTTGTTGATTATTATAGACTTAATTTAATTTTGTTAATTAACTTCCCGGGATATCTAGGTTTAGGATAACGAGAGCACATATATATTAACATATTTTAAGTTATTTTATTTACCTATCCCTATTCCTATGTTATTTAATTTAACTTACCCAGTGAAATCAATGTAAAAAAAATCATTATAATAGCCATAATCTAAACATGTTTGCAAGGTATTACTAATTACATTCTCGTGACGTTTTATGCAATACCGGAATCTTGGAACTTGAATATTTAAATTTAAAAAAAAACAATTTTTTTTTAGGAAGTCGTCTCCATACTTATTTTTCCTTTTACGGAAATTTCCTAGTTGTAGGTAAAAGCATCGGCATTTCCAAACCCTGTTTATAACAATGTACAGTTCTCCCGTACTAAATAATTTTGTAGAAGAGCTGACCACAGTCAAAATCTTGAATAAAACTAATTTAATCCTGTGATGTTCCAGAGTTCTTCACAGTTCATTTTTGTCATTGCAATAGACATTTGTTTTCAATTTGTGGTAAAACTAATTTGCAAGAATCCCAAGAAAAAGAGACAAAATTTTAAGAAATCACTGTTGGCATCCCAATACTTTTTCAGATGGAAAGTTATACATACACTACGTAGTACAATATCTCTTCAAGTGGCATAAGTCATTTATATGTTGTTGGAATTTTGATTTAATTTCAATTAATCAAAATTCAAATTTAAATGACTTGACGGTCGGCAGCCGACCGCCTGCCACACCAAGGGATATATAAATACCACTACTTCTCTGATAAGAGTCATCAAGAAAAATAATACTAATTTATTTCTAATATAAATCTGTTAGTTGTATAGGACTTTACAAGCAGTTATTGTAATGGTAGCTGTACAGAAACTAGTCTCCTAAAGTATTTGGGACCATTTTATTGTCACAATTTTCAGTGGAAGACTAACTTCAAGATACCGTAAATAATAATTACTTACCGTAAAATGTACTGTTTCATGCCTGCCGTGGGTACTGGGACCAGTAGTTAAGTGAATGAGCCCAAAATATAATAAAGGAGAGAAATAGTCGAAAAATGTTCGAATGTATCTCCGTTTTCTCATCAAGCTGTGCTTCCACAGCAATACCCAAACAGACCACATGATAGCAGTGTACTATTTCACATGAACAGACCGCTAAACACTTAAAATGTTTATTACGAGATAAAATGTTGAATGTTCTAATTAGTACAAACTTCTGCCATTACATCGACGCCTAAGCCGTAACTGTTTTAAACTATATTGCACTACACATCATAGTGTTTAAAATTCACATATAATAACAATGGAATGACTCATAATAATTCCTTTGAAAAATCGAACTGCGAGATACAAACAATCTGGGACATGGAGCTCAACACTCAAGCTTGACACTACTAACTTGAATGAAAACTTGACATTTGAGTTTTGACGTTGACAGCTCGGCTCACACGGTTGCAGCCATTGACTAATATTGTTTTTTTTTTTCGTTTTTTCTTAACCAAAGGGTATCCATAAGTGATGCGATTTGACTACAACATTTCATACGGCATTCAGACCAGTGAGTTCGTAGTCGCGTCGGTGTCACAGTAATAAACCCCCCCTTTTTACTCCCACCGCACAATAAATTTAGGTAGCCCCCCTTCCTTAAAAATGACCTAAAGGGTCCTAAGGTTCCACTATGCAAAAGCGGCAAAAGGGGATATATCCCATCAATCATTATCACTAATACTCGTATAATGTCATTTGTTTGTCGTGTAGGTACACCACCGACTATTTGTGACACTTTCACGTGCCAAATAGTAAGTAGTCGGGCTATAAATAAAACGGCTATTACACATTGCAACCTACAGGGCCCAATCTGTTGTCTACCCTGCCTCTCCCTATCCCTCCTTCAGCCCCCTACAGGCCCTACCTTTAATTACACCTTCCAACATGACAGATTGGGCCCTGCAGGTTGCAATGTCTAATACCGCTTTAAAGTACAATGGAATCGGGGGCCTTTTTCAAGGCATCTGGGTAGGCGCGGATCCAGGATTTCATTCAGAGGGACAGCAATTTCCTTCACAAAAAATCTTGCGGTCCGCACCTTTGCCCCCCACGTAGCACATGAGGCTTACGTGTCACGGGGGCAAATACCCTTGTTGCCCCCTTTGTATCCGCGTCGACTTCAATAACTATATTTATTGTATAACTTCTAGAATTTATCTGGGCTGCTAGAAGTTATAATATTGTACTTGTAGTTGCTTTATACTCTTTATAGTCGGGTTCTTATAAAATAAAATAAAAAAAACATTGTGTGGTTTTATGAAACCACGATGCAAGTGAAACTTTACTATGTAAGCATATTATAAAGTATTATAGTAGAAGAGCCCATGACACTGAACCTAGTTCGATAAGTCTCCCGGATGATATATATATAATTAGACGCGTTTTAATAGCAGAACACGAAATGCCTATGCTGCAATGCAAAAAAATGGGCGGCATATTAAAAAAATTTTTTTGAAAAATTAAAAAAAAATCGGTCTCTAGTACGATAAATGTCCCAGGTTTCCTTTGTTCCTCGAAGCAGAGGAGAGTTAGGGCTATACGATAATGCGGTGCTGCAAGCCCCCATGACAGGCCTTGTCAGTTGCTGCAGCATTATAAGGGATCGATTTTTTTAGGTATCTAGTACGATCGATCTCCTCTAGAAACCAATGCTCATCTGAAAGATCATTACTTTCTGTGTAAGAAAAACCACTGCTGCATTTCCCAAAAATGGGTGAAGGTGGTTGCTGCAGCGATTGAAGGTCGCCCTCCGAGCAGTTCCATACGGCGTTACAATTCAATCGATTTTATTCAATATAGTTTTCATTAAAAGTACTTATCAGGCCTCACTTCCATGATTTTTTTAAATTTTTTTGGACCCACGGTTCCAAAGTTAGATGGGGGAACGCTCTTTTTTTTACTTTCAGAGCGATTATTTAAGAAACTATTAGTTTTATCTAAAAACTGTTAATGAAAGCCTATATTGATTTTAAAAGACCTATCTAAAGATACCCTACACGATAGGGTTAGAACGAGAAAAAAAAATCACACCCCACTTCATGTGTAAGGGAGGTACCCTAATCAAAAATATTTTTCTAGTTTTTATTATCCCACTTTTTCGGCGTGATTAATGCACACACTCATACGAAATTTCAGCTTTATAGTGCTAATGGTCACTGAGCTAGACCGCGGACAGACGGACCGACGGACAGACTACGGAACCCTAAAAAGCGCTGGTAGCCTGGCGGTAAGACGTCTAGCTGACTTTCATTCTGGAGTTCTTGGGTTGAAACCCCGGCTACCACTACCACTGAGTTTTCCAGAACATAGAGAAATAATAAGCCTTATAGAGTGCTCACTCCATACAACTGGCGTGAATACCAAGGGTTTACAACGGGTGCCCTAATCACACCTCCTGCCCGCTTCTCCCTCGACCCCTTAGTCGTCTAGCCTTCAAAATGTCAAGCTTGCGGGCTAATAACCAGTTGTATGGAGTGAGCACTCTATAAAGCTTATTATTTCTCTATGTTCTGGAAAACTCAGTGGTAGTGGTAGCCGGGGTTTCAACCCAAGAACTCCAGATTGAAAGTCAGCTAGACGTCTTACCGCCAGGCTACCAGCGCTTTTTAGGGTTCCGTAGTCTGTCCGTCGGTCCGTCTGTCCGCGGTCTAGCTCAGTGACCATTAGCACTATAAAGCTGAAATTTCGTATGAGTGTGTGCATTAATCACGCCGAAAAAGTGGGATAATAAAAACTAGAAAAATATTTTTGATTAGGGTACCTCCCTTACACATGAAGTGGGGTGTGATTTTTTTTTCTCGTTCTAACCCTATCGTGTAGGGTATCTTTAGATAGGTCTTTTAAAATCAATATAGGCTTTTATTAACAGTTTTTCGATAAAACTAATAGTTTCTTAAATAATCGCTCTGAAAGTTAAAAAAGAGCGTTCCCCCATCTAACTTTGGAACCGTGGGTCCAAAAAAAAAAGAAAAAAGTCATGGAAGTGAGGCCTGATAAGTACTTCTAATGAAAACTATATTGAATAAAATCGGTTGAATTGTAACGCCGTATGGAACTGCTCGGAGGGCGACCTTCAATCGCTGCAGCAACCACCTTCACCCATTTTTGGGAAATGCAGCAGTGGTTTTTCTTACACAGAAAGTAATGATCTTTCAGATGAGCATTGGTTTCTAGAGGAGTTCGATCGTACTAGATACCTAAAAAAATCGATCCCTTATAATGCTGCAGCAACTGACAAGGCCTGTCATGGGGGCTTGCAGCACCGCATTATCGTATAGCCCTAACTCTCCTCTGCTTCGAGGAACAAAGGAAACCTGGGACATTTATCGTACTAGAGACCGATTTTTTTTTAATTTTTCAAAAATTTTTTTTAATATGCCGCCCATTTTTTTGCATTGCAGCATAGGCATTTCGTGTTCTGCTATTAAAAACGCGTCTAATTATATATATATCATCCGGGAGACTTATCGAACTAGGTTCAGTGTCATGGGCTCTTCTACTATTAATAGAGCCATCTATACTGAATTTGTATTCATTAACTCAAGCCTGGCTGTTTGTTGGCTATAGGGTTGAAGACGTTTCCAGGTAATTCTTAATGATATCACTAGAGGGCGTTATAGTTAATATGATGCAAACAGAAAAAAATAATTCGTCCCACGGGGTTTGAACCCTCGCCCATTCGATCGTAAGTCTCATGCCATACCACAGTGCCATCGCTGCAGTTAGGCTAAGATGCGAAATATAGATTTGTATACCGCGGTTGACTGCCAACATGACATGAACCTTATTGCTTATGAAATAAGAGCCTCACCTTACTATAAACGAGAATCAGCGTTACAATGTAACGCATGTCGCGCCAGAAGACAGACATTAAAATTCGAGGCGATGGAATAAAAGTTTCACTTTAATAAGTAGCCTTTTATTTCTTGCGTTTTGACATTTATTGGTTTTTATTAGTTTTAAGTTACATTATAATTTTGTGGTGTTAGTTCTAAAATTATTTTAATAGAATTAATATTTAGCAAAAACCCCGTCTTCGCAGGTGAAGGCCTCTTCCAGAGTTTTCCACTCATCTCTGTTTTGAGCAATCTGCATCTAGCTTTGACCAGCGAGTCGGGTTCTTAAATCTTTTTAATTCGACTTATTTAAGACATGCGCTCTCTTTTTGTACTAGCCCAAAGAGAATATAATCACTATACTAGCCTATCTAAAGTAATACCTATAAATCCTCTGTCTTTGATAATGACGCACGGTTATGTCAATGCTAATGTCAATCTCAAGTTGTTTCATTATATCTTCATAGATAATTGGTTAAACCTGTCGAAATTTTGTAATTACCTTTACAATCTGCCCAAGAATCACTCTGCTAAGAATTTAATAATAGTTTACAAAGGTTAACGATTTTGATGTTATATCCGTAAGTATATAGTTTGATTCTGATATTATAGGGCGTTTCTTATTAAATATTTTAGATAGAATATATATGTATACTTAATAGATAGAGCAGTCCGAATCGTATCTTTGTAGACTTCGGCAAATATACTTGGATGAACCAGTACTCCAGTAGGTGCCTACAGTAGATACAGTAAGTAATTTACAATCTAAAAATTAGAGTACCATATATCTAAACCTACAACTAAACTAAACATACCTATACCAAATTATTCGAGTAACCCAACCCGCATCGTTCCCGGCACGAAGGTGCCCATCACGCTAGCTGCGTTTCCGCGTTGTACCGCATTGGACAATCTCTGCACCAGAAATAACCCGGAGCGGGGGTCGAGACCCGTTTCCTGCAGGCGACGGCCCAGCTCCGCGAAAAAACTTTTAGCCTCCACGCACCAGCACCCTGACGTCTCGACGGCAAGGGGATCAGTAAATAGTTGGACAGCACTGAGTAGGTACTCGTCCCTGTTTAGGGATTCCGCCAGCTCCGCGGCTGCACCCGCTGTCCGCACAGTGCGGCCAAGGTGTGTGGCCGCAAATGTGCTTACGCAGGTGGCATCCCACAAAAGGCATTTCACCCTCCCGCACGGCACTAGTCTCAAGCCATCCGGCCTTTTCCCATCCAACCGGCAGAGACCCGTCGGCTCCAGCACACGGGATATTGGCAAGACACCAATGCACTCAGATTGATGTCTCTAAAGGCATGGTGACGAGTGAACTTCCCCGCGCACCGGCATTAGCTTAAAGCGGGGTTACCGTTGCTCTCCACCATGGAATCGCAAATGCATTGATGGGGTTGGCAAACATTGCAGCCCAGACCAAAGCAACGGTCACCCGCAACGACTCATTGTCGAGCAGGGTGCCTAAGTTCGGAGTTCGAAGAGGGTAGGGCGTGCTACCAAGCGTCAGATATAAGTACATATAAGTAAGTAGGTAGGTATATAGGTTAGGTAGGTAGCAAGGCCAATATTTCGCGGTTGACAGTTGTGACTGAATCAAAGAGTAGTATACAGGATGAATCAAAGAGTAGTATACAGGATGTAACATATACAAAATACTGGTGATCCGTTTAAGGGCATATTTGGTATCGTATTGCGAGTAGGAAAAAGTAGGAAAAAAATTTTTTGGACGCGAAAAAAATTTTTTTTTTGTATGCGGCGAGTCGTCCCAGCTGGCCAACCCTCCATACAAAACCAAAAAATTTTTTCGCGAAAAAACATTTTTTTCTTACTTTTTCACAATAAGAATACGATACCAATTATGCCCTTAAAAGGATCACCAGTATTTTTGTTACACCTTGTAGACTTGTAGTGATTCTCACTACAACATTTGGGACAAAAAAATCTTAGGAATGTCATCTCCTGTTACTGAATGACTCGAGTCCCATTGACGATTAAGTTTGATCGGCCTTCCCCATTACTTGCGAAACCTAAATGAAGTCACGTTTCTAATTTATGTAATTATTTACGTGTTTTTTTTGTAAACAGTATTCTGTATCATGCACCCACTTTGCGTGTTACTTTGGAAACATACTATGACGCGGAAGCGTTCATTCATCACTGTCGTGGAATACCTGGCTCCATTAACCTCACTTGGACTGGTTTTCTTGACGACGATAGAGCGTGAACCAATACGACAGGATTCGGTAAGTTTGAATGGCCAGCGGCAGAAATAGCTAGCTAAGATGCTGATGAAGAATATTTCGTGACATGGACTGGACCCAGTATCCGCCATATTGACGAAGACTTTAATGTGGGTAGCAGGGGTAAAAATCAGTACATAGTATAAAACAAAGTCGCTGCCTGCCGTCTGTCTGTATGTATGCTTAGGCTGGTTCTACACATGACGAGCCATCATAGGGACGCAGCTATACAACGGAACGAGATCGCAATATCGTTAGCTCCCTCTAACGCATAGCTGCGTCCCTATGATGGCCCATCATGCACAGGAGCCATTAGATAAGGTTTATTATAGTGTAAAACAGTTTTTAAAGGATACACATTAGCCGTGACATTTATTATTAAATTGTGGCACGTACTTTTATTGCTTATAATAGTTATTATTTTAATTATTTACAATTACGACATTTTTGGATTGTTATACGGGAATTTTAATAGATGTTATTTTAATTATTGTTATTATGTATTTTCTGTTAATCTTTTTGTATTTTTTTCTTAATGTGTATATTTTTGTCTTCGACATGTGTTTTTCACGACTTTAAATAATTTGATTTGATTTGCTGAGGCGGGTCTATTTCGTGGTGGTTTTTTGTTGTTTATCACGAATAGAACAATTGATTCTGATTCTAAAGACCTGTTACACGTTACTTATTTAACATTCTAAGTACATGCCTGAATAAAAAACGAATTCGCGATTTTTGATCGATTCGTCTGCTAATGAGTTCTCTAAATTTTAGGAGACGTTTACCTACTCCGATCTCATGAATCAATATGTAGGTAACATTTTGTACACACCGGAGACAAACTTGACCCACCAACTTATGGACGAGGTGGGGGCTAGACTTGGACTCAGCCGGTTGTACCACCTCCCTGATGGTAAGTACGCTGTAGAAGCCCTATAGAGTGCTTACTACATACAACTGGTTATTAGCCCGCAAGCTTGATATTTTGAAGGCTAGACGACTAAGGGGTTGAGGGAGGGACGGGCAGGGGGCGTGAATAGGGCGCCCGTTGTAAAACCTTGGTATTCACGTCCCCTGCCCGCTCCTCCCTCAACCCCTTAGTCGTCTTGCCTTCAAAATGTCAAGCTTGGGGGCTAATAACCAGTTGTATGGAGTTAGCACCCACTGGCTGTCGGTATAATTGGGCCGTTTTATTTAAAGTTGTCTATTGCACTTTTTTAAATTTGGAGAATTTTAGGTGATTTCGACTCAGAATCACGAGCTGTTTCGATTTTCCATTCCGTTACCAGTTTTCCAAAGACTTCTTATGGCGGTAACGGAATGGAAGGAACAAAAATATATGAAAATTTTGGGACACATTTTGTGTCCTAACAAAATCGAAAGAGCTCGTGATTCTGAGTCGAAACCACCTAAAATTTTCCAAATTAAAAAAAAGTGCAATAGACAACTTTAAAATGACCCAATTTTCAAGCAGATCCTCGCCTCGTCACGGTGCCCACGCAACGGATTGTTTGGGACGGCCTCTTTTTCCCTGAGGATTCCAGCCCAATACTTTTACTATTATTATTTATTTGTATTACTATTAATTGTGTTACTATTATTATTTATTCCAAGACAAACTTAAGTGGTATATGTACAGTCCGTGAGCTTTAAGAAGAACCTTCGGGAATCGGCGATGACACACGAAGGTAATATTGCTTTTTCATGTGTCACTGTTGGTTAATACCCGACGTCTCTTTCTAAAATCCGAAGGTTCTTTTTAGAGCTCACGGACTGTAATGTTAATAATCACAATTCTGAACTTAAAACAATTGGACTAAGTGCTTTCCACGTCAGATATTTATGATCAGTGATCGGCGAAAAGGATGCCACACCGCGGGAATTCAACTAATAATACTATGTTTATGGATGTGCCGTTTCGCTCGCGATACCAATGAAACTGCTCGAAAATATAAGTGGAAAGATCATTTTCGGCTTATACATGGATATTAGATGTCAAACTAAACAGGGTAACATTACAAAATATTGAAAAAATAATAGTTTGTTATTTTAATTTAATAGAGACCAAAAATTAATATGCGAAATAAATAATTTCATTAAAATACTTAATTACAAATGTTTGTGAAAATTGCTGTCCTCCTCCTCCTTAAGTCGGTCCCTCACTGCTGAGGATCGTGGCTTCGACGGAAACTTTGTAATAGGCCCCTCCATTTGTTGCGGTCTTCTGCTTGGTGAAGGGCCTCTGCAACTGGTTACTGTAAGTAATTTTATTTTTCTATCCCGCAAATGCCGCGGCATATCCATACTAGCATAATGATTGACTTCATTCACCCCGTGTGGAATCCTTTTCGCCGATCGCTGTTTATGATACAATAATGAGAGCAAGAAAACCCATGTGGTTAGATTGCTGTACTATCCTTATTGATAGATCAGGGAATCTGGCAGCGTTTAATGGGTGGAAGTCAGAGATACAGACTACTTTAATTTTTTAATTGGAAAATAGTATTACCAAAATATGTAGGTGAACATTGCCGAAGTTGTCTCAGCTATAGAGAACAGGGCCTATATTATATATATGTGACATTAAGGCAAAAAACATTGCATATGATTGCAGAAACAGTAGGCGACATATTATGACTTACATCATACCTCGTTTGGCACTAATTTCCCCTAACAGAAACTTTTGGCAATGATATAATCTAAACTTATATAATTTCTCATAGTATTGCATCAAAACCAGAACTCTACAATTTGTTTTCTTGAAGTGGTTCGCATGCTTAGACCTCCACCACTTTACAGCTGCCAGATGTTCGTTCGATCGTGCATCAATATTTTAATCCCGACAGTCTATATCTTTTTTTATTTTATTTATTTTTTTATTTTTATACTACGACGGCGGCAAACAATCATACGGCCCGCCTGATCGTAAGCAGTTACCGTAGCCTATGGACGCCTGCAACTCCAGAGGATTCACAAGCGCGTTGCCTACCCTTTAAGAACCTATACACTCCTTTTTTGAAGAACCTCATACTGTAGCCCTCTGGGAAAACCTCGGCAGGGAGTTCATTCCACAGTCGGAGCGTTCTCGGGAGGAAATTCCTCTTAAACCGTGCAGTGCGCAACCCTTTAGGCTCCAGGGTATGAGGATGAACACCCTGCCGACGGTGAGCGGTGCGGTAATAAAAAGTGGCCGTGGGCATCATATCAAACAGTTCTTCAGAGCACAACCCATCTTATTTATAAGTACTGCTTTCATTTTACCAGAGGAGCTAGAGATGGGCTACTACCCGATTGAAAATGTGACCTCATGGTTAATGCTGGAATACTCAAAAAATAGAATGGGACCGGAAGACGCCATAGTCATATTTGAGGTAATTTAATATTGTATGTGATTCCATATTTATTCCCACGTTGGTGGCAAACAAGCATACGGCCTGCCTGATAGTAAGCATTGTAAGCAGCTACTGTAGCCTATGGACGCCCACAATGCCAGAGGTGTCACGTGCGCGTTCCCGACTCTTTAACTTAAAGGAGCATTCACTGTATTGTCGGTTCGAAAGGCAAGAAGGCGACCTTTCCCACAGTAACACATCACTATAGGCAGAGACTATTAGAGATATAGATGGCCACAGCCTAAGAACTTTTTGAATCTCAAGTCAATTGCGCCCTCTGTCCGAAAGCCGCCTAAAAACGTAGCGTGGCGTACTAGTAGTACACTAGTAGCTACTAGGTGGAGTAGCAGTGCAGGTGACATTTCTTCTTACATTTTCGGTATCTTTAGGCGGCTTTCGGACAGAGGGCGCAATTGACTTGTGCTTCAAAAAGCCCTTAGGCTGTGGTGCTCTACTATATAAGTTACTCTATATTGGGGCCATAAGATGCGGACCGCAAGATTTTTGGGTAGGAAAGTGCTGCTATTGTAAGTCATCTGCCAGGTTCCCAAGTGGGTCTGTTCTAGGTAGTGGTATGTCACTCAATCGTTAATGACAGCCCGGTAACTGTGTAAGTGAGAAAGAAAATGCGTTAGTGAAACACATCGATTCGTATAACTATCTGGAGTTCTGACTTATTGAGTCAGAACTCCAGATAGTTATAATTATGTATTATATCTCACGCGGATCTGCGAATTGTATGCCATGAAAGTACTCGCTTCACTGAACTAATTAATAGCTGCTTTCCAGAATTTGGACTCGGACACTTTACCCGATAAACTGAACTATACCATTCGTATGAAGATCAACTTGAAATTTACCCAGCCGGCAAAGTCTCACAAACCTAGATGGCTTGATATTTTTAACTGGATGGACTTACAGAAGTATTCCAGTGAGTTTTATAATTTTTTAGTCTTTCGGAACTATTATTTCTGAAAGTATCCACTCACTATCCACTTAATCAATTAGATACGTCTTATAGTTTCCGAGTAAAATCGCTGTGACATACGGACGGACAGACAGACAGACCGACAGACCGACAGACAGACAGACTGATTTAATTTTTGATCCGCAGTTCTTTAAAAAAAATCCCTTAGGAGGGGGGTGCTGATTCATATTTTTTTTTGTTTGAGAATAAAATATTTTTTTTTCAAAAACCTGTCGTGTGTGGTATCATATGAAAGGGCTAATAGAGACGGTTCTAAAAATATACCATTATATTTCAGCCATTACATTTCAGCCATTTTTTTTTATTAAAACTAAAATAATTTTCAAAACATACCAAGTTTGGGCTCCTCCAGATACGATATGGCTGATTATTTTTTTGTACAATATATCACAAATGATACTTGATACCCTCATATCTAACCCCAAGAAAGCAATTTTGAAAATAACTGTATTCCTAAGGGATTTTTTTTAAAGAACTCCGGTCCAAAAATTTTGTTTTGACCTCTAGTATGTGTGTGCCAAATGGCTAAACTGTACATCGATTTGTGGTAAGTATCTCTGTAAAATTAGACTCGTGAAGGGTCGACTACTACGCATCCTCGCTCATTTTTAATGAAAACTCAGTCTAGCAGACGTTTAATTCATAAGTTGTATCCATGACTTTCATCAAATCGACTACCTCAATGTTGCTTTTAAATGTTGCAGGTCTACAATACGAGCCATTCATGAGTGTGCAATGGGCAATAGATACCAGCTACATCCATCTAAGGACTGGATCCGACGTTCCCGAGGTAGCATAACCACAGAGTAATTATTAGTAGGTACAGTCGCCATCAAATATATCGGAGCGGTCAGGGTGCTCAAAAATATCTGAACATGCACTTTGTCGCCTTGACAATAGAGGCGTTGTTCAGATATTTGTGACCACCTTGGCCGCTCCGATTTATCTGATGGCGACTGTACTACTTACGTACAGAAGGTTATATTTTCTATAAAACGTAAATAAATAGTCGACAGCACTTTGTCAGATGACACATGACGTCTTCATACGTTGTCGGTATTGCTGAACCTGTCCCAAACTGCCTCAATCTTAGCAGTAGCTTTAATACAATCTTACAGTTACCTTAGTACAAAACACTGTTATAAACTTGTAAAGTATTTTATGCCACACCTGGCCATAAAGTGGCCTTTTCCGTACGGGCAGCCAAGACGCTTTCTGGCCAAGTGTAGACATAAAACGATGTTCACAACACGGGAGGTAATAAAGAAAGCCCTGGATTGCATATTTACGTCCCTCGCTTGCAGCTCGGGCCGCAAACTGCGATCTCGGCTTTTCTTTGTTTTACCACCCTATAGTTGTGTAATGTACTATTATCGTATATGTGATCGTGGCACCTATTGGATATCGAATACTAGTACAGTCATTTTATTTTCACTTGTGTGGGAAAAATGTCAAATTTGGAAATAATTCATAATAGCAGAAGTATTTAGTTGTATGGCTTAAAAGTCATTTTAATCATTGCGAAGACAGAAAATCCTACAAAAAATTTACCTTGAAAAAATCCTCATTTAATTAATTTCTAAAAAATCGCCTAAATAAATATATCAATATTTTATTATTTATTATGGTTCCTTAAGACACGTTATTTATGGATGACGGAAAATCAGACAAAAAAAAGAAACCCTTCATATATATTTTGATTAATATTTACTTCCCGATGGAAAGTTTGTAGGATTTTTCGTTCAGTCATCTTAGCCCTCTATCACTCAAGAACATTGTTTTACGTATTTCGGATGGAATTCGGTAGAACATGTAAAAATAAGAAACTTAATTTCTCATTTTTTATTTATTTTATTAAATAAAAAAAATAAAAGCTGAGTAGCTACAAACACAAAGTACCTTAAAAAAAATTAAAACATGAAAATTATACGTAGATAACAAAATATGTTACAACCCATTTAAAATTCTCCATGTTTTTTACAAAAATAGACAATAAAATCAACAATTAATATTTTTAAAAGATTTTAGCTAGCAACCCAACAAATAAGTGTTTTCCAAAGTTTCCCGATAGCCTTAACAAATGTTGGCATAAAACGTATAACGCCATCATTGGACAAAAGCTGAAATGTTTTTACTATAGATCGGTATGTAGACTATAAGCTACAATGCCTTACAACGCGTTAAAAAATTTCTTTAAGATTTCAACCTCGTATAAGTGGTATGTTGCCATTAGGCAACATCATGATACAGAGGGTTAGAATGACATTTTAAAACTATATAAACAAAAAAATCGCTATTATAAATTAATGTTTGAAAAAAAACGTACCATTACTGGAGTATACTAGCCAAGGCCGAATTTGTCAATAGATTTTTGACAATTTAATTCCAGGTTCAGGGTCTGGAAGAGTTGCCGTTTGACGCCCTTCGAGACGATAAGTCGAACAAAACGGCGCCATACATTGTCGCTGCCATATTTATGCCTTTTATGCTTGCTATATCTGTTGCCTTCTGGAGTTCTCGGCTGTTCCAGGAAAAGAACAGCGGGCTGTTCGTAAGTGTGCCGTTAAACTTTGTTCACACGGCAATTGTCCTGCACGTTTTTTTGCAGTATACGTCTTAACGGATAAATAGTGGCACATACTTTGTTCATAGAACCATTCACACGGCGTTTGTACTGCAAAAAAACGTACATTCTTTATACGTTTAAACGGATACTCACCGGACTTGTCAAGCAAATCGAATAAACGAATGTGCTCATGCTTGCTCGGAACGCATGAAAATCTACCGTGTGAACACCCGACTGGTTCTGGTTGTACGTTTAAAATCGAATACGTGGAAAAACGTGCAGGACGTTGCCGTGTGAACCTAGCCTTATTGTTAAACTACCTAATAGTAGGGGAGCCCCTGATGCTAAAAGCGGTATTAGAAATTGCAACCTGCAGGACCCAATCTGTCAGGTTGGAAGGTGTAATTGAAGGTAGGGCCCGTAGGGAGCTGAAGGAGGGGTAGGGAGAGGCAGGGTACACAACAGATTGGGCCCGGCAGGTTGCAATGTCTAATAGCCGTTTTAGGCAGCTTTCACACTGCCGCGGTTTCCGCATGCGGCGCCGGTGCGTGAGCAAGATGGCGCTCTGCATATTTATAGCACTGCTGTCACGCTTGCATACCGTCGCCGCATGCGGTTGCAGCGCTAGTGCGATAATCGCCTGGAAGAATAAAAGGTTATATAATGTTTTAGTTATAAAAATCAGCTGAAAATTTGTCTATGGTAGCTGAATATTTAGCCTAAAGTTGGATTTTCTATCTTTCGCCTGTTTCTTGTGGATAACGGATTGCCACGTGTGCTTAAGTGTGTTATGCGATATAAAATAAAATGCATTTTTACTTATATCAGATCATATAATCCATATTATGTTAAAAAATTAAACATCTTAGGTGCTAAAACTTAAATTCACAAATTCAAAATCGTTTATTCCGTGTAACTTTGACACATATTAAGTTAGTAAACATCTGTTTTAAAGAACGTTTATCAAAATAATTACTTAGTCCACAAATTTTCAAATCCGCATCGCAGGCTTCGTCAGGAGGATTCGTTGATTAAAATAAAGGTTAGTACCTACTTGTGATAACTAAATGGATCGCCTACAGATAAACAGGTTAGGGGAATCTAGTATCCGCAATCATAGGACCAGTGCTTTATCAGGCCACTGTCTCATCTGTCAGCCACGACGGTCAGGAGGCTGTGGCGGCTGTCGCGCACTCTGCGGAGCGTCGCGGCGCAGCAGCGCTGCGCAGTGTCGCGTAGAAACCGTGCACGTGCGCGTCCGCGAACGTGCCCGACGCACTGCAGTTGAACGCGTCATTATACTGTACTTACATGCATGGCGTTTATAGCCCGTTGCGTGTACAGTCGACGTCAAAGGGTCTCGTCCATAAGCTGCAGGTATACAGCGATGTATATGCAGCTTGTGGACGCTATATACAGAACGCTCGAAATTGCCCTTCCCCTGCGAGTTTAATCATATTAGTCCTGACGGCCAAGATCCTCTCAATATCTGCGTCATTGCGTAAATCTTCAGTTAATAATCTAGTCGGCTAAAAGTCTGAAATAAATGATATTTTATTAAGCGACTTCAAAAAAAGGAGGAGGTTCTCTATTCGACTGAATTTTTATCGTTTTTATTATTTTTTTGTATGTAGGTATGTTACTCGATCCGTGAATCGTGAACCGATTTTCAATTTTTTTTTCTAACGGGTTCAACCTCAAGATGGTCCCGTTGACACCAAGTCAGGGTCTGATGATAGGATCCTGGAGAAATCGATCGAACTCTTCAACTATTATAGGCACACCCTATAGTGATTTCACTATTTTTACAGCAACTCGGCCACTTCCTTGTGGAATAGGTGATCCTAAGTGAATTCGGTTCTTTTTTTGTTTAAAATTATTATATTTATTCAACAAAAGTGTGTAAATATTACAGGAGCTCCAGAAATCAACGGGTTTACACGCGGAAATAATACAATTATCCCACGTTCTGGACTATACGCCCATCTTGCTGGTGTTCGTTCTGGTCACTTTCCTGTTCTTCGAGCTGAAAGACCTCCTAACCTACACGAACGGTGGATTCCTCGCGTTGGCCTGTGCCCTCTACGTCTACACGCTCAATGCTTTTGCTCTTGTCCTTCTTTACGTCATTAATATCAATTCAGGTATACCTATTAAGAGTCGCCAGGACGCTCGCGTGAACTCGCGTTCCGATACAAACGTAGTTTAGCTCTCATTTTGGAACGACATGCTTTATAACCATAAAATTTTGGCATGGGCATTCTAGTAGTTCAGATCTATGTCGGACATTCATTTTCGTTGCTAATAATTGTAATACAAAGAAACTATAGCAAAAATAACTTTTGTATGTAAATCTGTAACTGGCTGTATTTTCTTTGTACTTATTACAATTTTTAGACACGAAAATGAATGTCCGACCTAGATCTGTACTACTAGAATGCCCATGCCAAATATCATGGTTCTAAAGCATGTCGTTTTAAAATGAGAGCTTAACTACGTTTGTATGGGAACGCGAGCGTCCCGGCGACTCTTAACCATTGAAACACATACACATACATACATACAATCACGCCTATCTCCCAAAAGGGGTAGGCAGAGATCACGGATTTCCATTTGCTACGATTAGTAGCAAAACGGCTCTCCTTGAGCCGCTTCTCGCCCCCGTGAAGAACGAGACGTGATGGTTGGAGATGGGAGACCATTGAAACATTTCATTTTAATCGATATTAGTTTGTGCATTTAAGCGCAACATACATTTGAGTTATTTAGCTGAAAAAGCGTTGGTAGCCTGGCGGTATGACGTCTGACTTTCAATCCCAAATCCCAAGGTCTCAGGTTCAAACCCCGGCTCGTACTTACAGTCAGCAGCAGAAGTAGCTAAGCTGGTAGGGTGTTCAAAATGACCTAACACGCTCTTATTCTCTTGACAATAAAGTCGTGTCCAGCTCATTTTTAACACCCTAGCCGCTTAGATAATTTTGCTGCTGACTCTACCAATGAGTTCTTCGGAACTTATGTACGAAATATAATTTCTATTCGGTAAAGGAAAACATCGTGAGGAAACCTGCATACTTTCGCGGATAAATTCAAAGGCGTAAGTATTGTAAAGTTCCCAACCCGCTTTGGGCCAGCGTGAGGACTACAGCCCTATCCCTCTCATGTATGTGAGGAGGCCTATGCGAAATCGAACGAGCGGAGTGCAAGCGAAGCGAGTTCTTACAAACATCTTCTAGCTACTGGGACGTCTCGGTATTTCGATGGCTTTATAATTTTGACTTGAGTTACGTTTTTCGGATCTTCATAAAAATTGTTGGGGTAGTAGCAGTAATACATATAATTGGAGAGTTTGTATATGAGCATGATCGATCAAGAGGTTATGAAGCTAGAAGGCGCGAAAAATCATCAAAAGAGGCCATTAATTACCTATGTCGAAAACAATGCCATTTCATTAGGGCCAGTTTGACTTAATCCTTAGTCCGATATCCTATTAGTTGTTCTATCAGCCCTTTAAATTTTGAAGTTGGTTTTATACACGGTGCCCGTGAGCATTGCGAAAGATTTTAACCACGAATTCCTGAGGAGTAATAAATGTTATATTATATTACATGTATTCAGGTCGATTTCGCATTATTTTTTTGCTTTTTTTCGATTTTTTTGAAGTTTTTCAACATAGTAAAATGTTATTGGTAAAACTATCGACTAAAACAAATTGGTCATTTTTAATCATAAAAAAAATGTTCACGCAAAGTATTCCTTGAAATTTTGATAGCTGTCAATAAGGATGCCTAGGCTAGACCCCATAGAGTCAAAACGCCACCAAAAAAGCGTTCTTTTTCTCTTTCTTATGGACTTTAGGCGGTATTGCCTGTAGATGTCAAGTATAATAAAAAGGCGGGAAATAAGAGCTTGTAAGATTCAATCTTTAGGTACAATGTCTTCAATCAATAAGTATTTTGTTTAATCAAATAAGTTGTAGGCAACGTTGTTCGGTAGAAGTGGCATAAGCTTTGCTAGTTGCTATTTATTTTGTAGAGTGATAGCTTCCTTACAAAAGGCACGAGGAGGCTGCAGGTTGTTCAACCAATCAATGGCTACACGCCTTCTAAGACTAATTCTTCATCAGCTGTTCCCATGTTCGTTAGATCACCGCACAATAAGCTATCAATATTACACTCTGAACCACGAAAATGAACAAAAAATAAAAAATTGTTCCCAAAGGCTGCGGCCATGATGAGCTCAACCCATAGACTCCCAAAAAAGCGTTTTGCACTGAGTTATAATTTTTTTTATTATTAATTGGCAGTACTTCTGAAACTAGGCGAAATACAGAAAAGTTTATATGACATTTTAGTCTCCAATTATGAATACACTGATATCATCTCTTGCATTACTCACTCATGCATAAAGGAACAATATATTTTTCACCTTTGATTAGTAATTGTGCGTAAATAATCATTTGTATATTATTTTCTCGCAATCGAAGTGAAAAATAGTATGTATGACATGACTATGCTCTAAAAGCCACGTTACCACTCGAACAATTTTCCCTCACTTCGTTCGGGAAAATAACCACCTCCTGGGAACTTTAGTTTAGACCCTCTACTCAAGCAATCTACTATTGTTCCAGCACCATACGCACAGACATGTGTTTTTGTTATAATTCTGATTTTTTGGGCCATCAACCTCGTGCTTATTAATGAAATGGGCAATCGGGCGGTGTCTTTTTGGACCTTGTTGTTGTTGCACATCCCATTCCGCAACTTTTGGATGTTGTTGAGCGTTGCAGAGGTTACACGTAAGCTTACCCATAATAATATCTTGAATGCTATAAATACTCGTGACTACTTTATATAGGTATGGCCTCCTATGAAGAAGCCCGACTTAAACACCTAGATCAGAAGCGCCATTTTAGGAAGACTCGGCCTAAACCGACCTATGTATATGACATCGTAAAATTGTAAATATCGTTAGTTTATAATCTAACTAGCGAGATTGTAAACTATCGAAAAATTGTGAACCGTAACGTACTGCTTACAATTTAAAGGATTATTTTTCGTTACATTATAAACTATCGACTAGGAACCGTTATATTGTCAAACGTAAAGCCCCTCGCATGCTGATTGGTCGGTTTCCAGAGCCTAGATAGGTGCGACGATGAGCGAAGCGAGGAGGAATAAGAATAAGAATAAGAAATATTTATTAGCACAAAAACTAAATTAGTACATCAAACATAAATTCATTTCGATTAACAGAATTGTGCTAAAAGGTATTCACTCAGCTTGATGTCCCGCAGTGAATCCTATGACATGACACACTACGTGACGCTGATTTGAGTGTGTTAGGTTATTAATTCGTGGTTAGGTTAACCGCGAGCAAACAACGCGCGACGCCGAGCGAGCGAAGCGAGCGTGCCGCGGCAGCGGCGGCGAGTGCCAGAACCGACTTTCTTAAATAACACTTTAGTTTCTCACTGACACCTATGTTTGATTGCTAAGTTTATTAAATAAATACTTAACGACATAACGACCTACTGTAAAACCGACCAATTAGCGCGTCGCATCTATCTAGGCTCTGGAAACCGACCAATCAGCGTGCGAGGGGCTTTACGTTTGACAATATAACGGTTCCTCGTCGATAGTTTATAATGTAACGAAAAATTATCCGTTAAATTGTAGGTAAGCAGCACGTTACGGTTCACAATATTTCGATAGTTTACAATATCTCTAGTTAGATTATAAACTAACGGTTTTGACAATTTTACGGTGACATATATACACCTATGACAACCAGGGGCAGCTTTTCTGCGCACAGTGCGACAGGACTTTTAAACAAAATTTGACTTTGCGAGTCATATACGGGCTCATCAGAGGATGTAAGGGTCGCCGTTGTCGAATACGACATGGAGGACTAAATGTGGAGGACTCGTGATTAAATGAGGGTTTCTAGAATTCCAGTCTTTTTGACAGCAGCTGTTAAAATCCACCAATAAAAATAAATGATTACACATGATTTATGGATTATTAGAGCTAGATGGAGAAGCCAGATGAAAAAAAGTGTTTCAGGGAACCCTCATTCAGGTCACGACTGTCACAATTCATCCTAGGTAATGCCAGAGACTATAGAGATATAGACGGCCACAGCCTAAGAACTTTTTGAAGCTCAAGTCGTCGATTGCGCCATCTATGTCAAAGAGCCCTAAAGGTACCGAATATGTAAGAGAAATGTCACCTGCACTGCTACTCCACCTAGTAGCTACTAGTGTACTACTAGTACGCTATTTGTTACTAGGTGGAGTAGCAGTGCAGGTGACATTTTTCTTACATATTCGGTTATTGGGGTTATTGGGTTCGGTAAGCGCTTATGTATGGGTTAACGATGTGCTTGCAGTATTGATGGGGTTTATAAACAGAACCCTATCAAATACCATATACTAAGGGGTATTAGGCTCAAAACACACCTAGCGGAATGGAGGCAGTAATGTATGGAGGCCATAGACAAATTTAAGCTACCATCGACAAAGCTCTATACATTACTGCCTCCATTCCGCTAGGTGTGTTTTGAGCCTTATATTTTATACTGATAGTAACCGGTTCGCTTATTTACAAAAGCTATACTATTAGAGTTCAGGTGCAAACTGGACTAGATTAGCTTTTGTTTTTGCAAATTAATTGAAAATATCTAGTCTATCTCGGTTACGAATGTCACTCAAATAGATTAGCTTTTTGCCAGCATATTTATAAAGATTATGTATCAACAATACCTAGTATAGTTGAGTTGAGTTCACGAAAGTTTATATTGTAGAAAACAAATCATGCATAAAGTACAAGTAGGTTTAGATGAATTATCGAGAGCGTGGAATTGCATATGTAGTAGTATTGTTTGTGTACAGGCATTCTATATTTGAATCCGCACACAAAGACGCACAACACGGTACAACCACTACATATGCAATTCCACGCTCTCGATAATTCAACTATAGCAAATTTATTGGTTCTGCTAAAAAGTGGGTTAGGTTAGGTTAGAACTGCGACCCCTAACCAAATCAAACAGCTGCTTAAAAAGTGGGTTAGGTTAGGTTAGAACTGTGCCCCTTAACCAAATCAAACAGCTGCTCAAAAAGTGGGTTAGGTTAGGTTCGAACTGTGACCCCAAACCAACCCAAACAGCTACTAAAAAGTGGGTTAGGTTAAACCTATAACTACTCATTGGGTAATGTACGATCGATATTAATAAAAAAAGATATCTTATTTATTTGCGGAGGAACAGTAATTTGTGCTTAAAGTTGTTATACAACACATAATTATTACAAAAAAAGTTATGCCACCTATAGAGGAACCTAATCGGAGTCTTCAATAGCTTTTTCTAAAGATCATAACAGTCTAGATTTTGTAGCTGCAATATCAGTATGATTTTTATTCACAAAGCCTTTGCGATTTCAGTCTATTTCAGGACTGTACTAGATTAGGGTTTTGTGAACTTTTTGCAAAATTAAAGCTAATCTAATTCAGTTCGCAACTGAACTCTAATAGTATAGATTTTGTAAATACTTACGCAACCGGCTTCGGCCCCGACTATCTTCTTTAAACTATCCATATTACCCTTTATAATTATACTATTATCTAGCTAAGTATATTTCAGGTACAGGGATACAGTGTTCAAACATGAGCGAAATAAATAAATATCTGTCTACTTCGATCCTTGAAAACTATTTGTTTATGATGGTGCAAATAATTCTGTTTTCTGTGCTCACCTGGTACCTCTCCAGGGTGCGGCCAGGGAATCATGGTCAACCTTTACCCTGGAAGTTCCCATTTATGGTAAGTTTACCATAGATAAGATAATAACGAATCAACTTTAACTTTGTACAGCGAGTACGGGACAAGTATAATTTAATTTAACCTCCATAATCGTAGGACTCACTCTTATTTATTCGGTATTCTTTCTTAGGCCTGTATCTATCTGTAATTTAAGGCACTGCAATCTCTCAGAACGTCCCGCTCTCATCGGTAAAATACATAGATCCTATACTTTATTCCTATACCACTTTTTGCGGTCTGTTTACGATTCTCACTTTCAGTATTACACGTGCTCAAACTGGTCAATCAAGTTTAAGTGTTCGTAATTTTCCTAGAGTGTGTTTCAGTTATCTGTAACGGTTCACTTTGGTGTCCGCGATAACTTTATACTGTCATCTGCTCTTCCAACCCATAGGACAGTTAACACATTTTTGGTTTTAGTATTACTTAGGTAATTACTTACTTCCTTCACTGGCTCAGTGATCCAAAACGGATCTTGGCCTCTGACACAAGAGAACGCCACTCTGCCCTGTTCTGCGCCACTTCACGCCAGTCCGGTACTCCAAGGGGCGGATATATCTTTCAGGGCTTCGTCGTTCCAGCGGTATCTGGGGCGTCCAGACGGACGCTTTCCACCCGGGTGCCCCACATACGCCCTTCTCACAGCTCGATCCTCCCCCATCCTCTCCAGGTGTCCAAGCCAGCGGAGTCAAGTGGCTTTGATTTCGCCAATTATATTGGGCATAGCGACTAGCTTCTCTAGCTCCCTATTCTTCCTACGCCTCCAGCTTCCATCTTCGCCCCTGATAGGTCCCAGAATCTTCCGCCAGATTTTCCTCTCTGCCACTAAGAGCTTGCTCTCTTCTTTCGGTGGTTTTAGTATTATATACCTACACAATAATAGTCACATACCTAGACATTTATCACTATACTTAATAATTCCATTATAAGTATAGTGATAAGTATAGTATTAAGTTTACATTGTGATTTGGTGTAAAAGACCCTAATTGTAATGTCTTTTTATACGTGGCAATAAATGATTTACTTACTTACTTAACTGGGCAAGTGGGCAGGCAACGATAAGGCCTTGTTATAAATTATATCTGTTTCCGTACGACGTTTTCCTTAACCAAAAAAACCGACGGGTAAATATCAAATTTGAGTTTGAAGTCCATTCGACAACCTAACCCCATTGCCCCACGATGATTGGTATATTTCAGAAACTGTATTGGAGTAAACAGCGTCAAGTGGTAACCACTCGGGATGAGGATCAGTTGGTGAGCGAGGAAAATCAGATTTACTTCGAAAAAGCCCCCGCTGATGCCACGGTCAGCATAAAAGCTATCAATGTTTACAAGGTATGAGCAAGCAGCGAGATTGTCTCTTATTGTTAGTATAAGTAGGGACCAAGTCAGTGTTAAACTGCCCGCCTGGTGCAGGGGCGGTACGGTCGAGTTTTCCAATAAGGTGCCGTATTCTAATTTTAAAATGTATCATCATCTCCTAGCCGTTTTCGGCTACAGCGACTGCTTTTCTACAGCTGAGAGCGTCGCTCTCAGGTGACTGACGTAGCCAATTTTTGCAGCAAATGTGCGGCCACATTCGCTGCAGGTCAGCACCCCTCCGACGTAATTGTACGTGATGGCCACAGGTGGTCTGGCCTTTAGCTCGTCACGCTTAACGTCGAGCTCTGTGCGTCGCCTGGCTTCAAATTCACGCACCTGCGTCTGCACAATATGCCTCCACTGTGGACGGTCACCAGCTAGTGTCTCCCATGTTGATGGCTCTTTATGAGCTCTCTTCATATGCCGCTTCAACACATCTTTGAACCGCAGAAACTGGCCGCCTTGCTTTCGCTTACCAGTAAAATGTATAAACAATACATTAACAACACAATCTGTCTTAAACTTAACTCCAACACTCAACCAATAATCAACCAATATTGAAGTTGTATTGTAGTTGCATCGCAGTCATTTCCAAGCAAATTCAGTCATTTTTGATTCAGACGTGTAGACGTTAGCTGTATTGTGTTGTTATTACATTGGATTTGCATTGAAGCTGGATCGTGTCTGTGCCTGTTTTAAAGTTAGAATACGGCCCCTGTACTGTAATATTAATTGGACGAAAATATGTGTAATAATAATTAATAATAAACGACTTTGAAACCATACATATATAGTCGTGCTCATAGATTTTGTTATTCGTATAGATGGAAGACTTGACTGTAAATATACCTACCTAAACGTTATCGACCCTTTGAAAATAACAAATTTTAAAGAAGAGGACAGAAAGAGGAGTCCTCCGGGAAAACTTCAGCATATGAGCCTCCATTCCAAAGACCTTCAATCGACGTTAGTTACTTGAATAATAAGTAATCTGAATATTTCTGCGTCAGGACTTTGGTTTGGAGCGGGTGTTACTCGGAGTGAACCTGGACGTGTACCGCGGAGAGATCACCGTGTTGCTAGGTCACAACGGCGCCGGCAAGACCACGCTCGTCAGCATCATCACGGGTTTGGAACTACCGTCAACATTATAGTTTTTGCCTTCAAGTAGATCAGACAAGTACTATACTCGTCTACTTCAGCTGTTAAAGGTTATGCGTCTACTTGTAAGCGTTTAATCAGTTTTTTTTAATTTTATAAATGTCACCATATTTCTCTAGCCTAGACTAGGCTAGACTGCTTACTGCCCTAAAAAAATCTTTGTCTTCTTGGGAATTTCGGAATTCATCTCTTAAGATCCCAAACACACAGATGGTGGTCGCCGGAGTAGTAATGAAGAACTCCTTTGAACGCTTTCTATTTGCGCTCGACTTTTGAGAGTGCCATGTGGTTTGTAATTTAGTAAGCAGATAACGATTTGAACGCAAGCGAAAGCCATGTAAGCCAAAAGTTCCCCTATTAGCAACCGTGACGGCTCGTACCAACCTATACCTTATACTGTACTCCCTCACTCCCCGCGTTGCTGCTCTCCTCAACTCCGTGTTCGCAGCATCACCACAATGTATGTGTTTGCGGACAGTATGGTGCGACTGATGACTGAATGGAACAGAGTGCTAGAGAGCTGGATGTATGAATCAAAATGATTTTATGTTAATATTATGTTTTAAGTTAGTACCTACTAGTAGTCCGCCTCGAACTGAGAACTCGCGATTTACTTGCAAACGAGTTGACCAATATAACAAGACTCCATAACCACTTGATCGATCCTGCTCATATACCTACGAACTTACACATTTTATGTATCTCTGCTACAGCCCCAAGAAATTTCATATAGATCAGAAAAACGTTACTAAAGTTATCGTCCGACAAACTATCGAAATCAAAAAGCCATCCAAATGCCGAGACGTCCCAGTAGCCAGGTGACAGTTCGGTCTGGAGTTGTTTTTAAGAACTCACATCGCTTACGCTCCGCGAGTTCGATAATTAGTCAAATTGTTTAAACTGTAATGTTACTTTTTGCTTCAATAAACAATGTAAACATAGATTATGATATTATGGATGCAGGTCTCATACCACCGTCGTCTGGCAAAGTGCTGGTGGATGGCAAGGACGTATTGATGCAATCGAGAGAAGCCAGAAAACTCTTCGGACTATGCCCGCAACACAACATCTTTTTCGACAAACTATCTGTTTTAGAGCACGTTATGTTTTTTGCTATGGTAAGCTCTCTGTGACTCAGGGCCGTAGCCAGAATTGCAGTTAAGATAGGGCAGTGCAAATTTAAGGTAGGGCATAGCGAATTTTAAGGTAGGGCATTAACTTTATTTTCATAAATTTTTGACCCGATTGTAGTTTTTAAGGTAGGGCATTAGTATTTTAAGGTAGGGCATTGCCCCCTAATGCCCCCCCTAGCTACGGCCCTCCTGTGACTGTGTAGGTAGTCGTTCCTTTATACCTAAACATGATTAACATCCAGCATTTTTAGCATTTTCGGGATCCGTAGTCAATTGTGTATAACAAAACGTTTTGTAGTGAATCTAATCCCGAGTTTAAATACCTAATCACCTTTGTAAAAGTAAATATTTTTATTGTTTGATCTAGGGCTGTCATAAACCTAAGCAAAAGTAAAAGTTCTGTTATAGCTAAAAGGGCAGCCGTACTCAGCATCAAAAGTGGCAGCCAAAGAACTACTCGCCAAGTTGCAGTTTTTAAACAAGGCGAATGAAGTGCCTCCTAATCTGTCCGGTGGCATGAAGCGGCGGGCGCAGCTTGCATGTGCGGTGGCTGGTGGATCCAAGATCCTGGTACTGGACGAGCCCACTAGTGGGCTTGACCCGGAGACGCGCCGCGAGCTGTGGGATTTGCTTTTGGTTGGTATAATGTGAACTAATTAGTTTTTCCTAGCGCTTGTTCTGGCATTTTGCCGCGGCTTTAAGGAGCTTTTTACTAAGCTAATTGCTTAAGCCTATTCTCCTCCATTCAGCTCTGTTAAAGTGCCCCGCCATTTCGTAGAAAATCTTTCCAAGTCCTCTCGTAATCTCCTTTTCGGTCTGTCTTTAGATCGGCGGCCGTCTGTAGCAGTAGGGTACTTTCCAGTAGATACATTTAATTGTTTCGTTGCATTCATAAAATCAGAATTTCAAAGATACACGGGAAAATCCAGGTGTAACATGGGTTTGCGCTTTAAATAATTTTATAATGGTTAAAGCTTTTATAAAGGAGATGTATTGATCATAATAATATAGTATTGAGACGTCACAATATTAGTGTCCCGTACATCCCGTATAAACTTCATATAACAAATCTTTTTGACGGATAATCGTTTGAGCTCAAGATGGCGATGACGCCTTTAGAGTAGTTCTTTGTTTTTTGCTCATTTACGTAGTTCAGTGTGTAATATTGATAGCTTATTGTGCAGTGATCTAACGAACAAGTGGCAGCTAATGAAGAATTAGTCTCAAAACGCGCGTAACCACCCTTTAGTCGAACGAACGGTTATCCGGGGTCTCACTTTACAATAACCAAGGCCTTCACTGAACAACGTTGCCTTTATTTATGTATAAATAAAATTGTGATTTACGTTAGTTAAACTCGACATTGGCAGAATTCCCACTGCTCTGTGCAAAGGGAGAAAGCCATTAATTAAAAAAAAAACGTTTTGACGTTTCCTAAAGAGTAGCTGATTTGACTTAATGGGAAGGTAGCCTATTCTGGCCCAGTGTTCCGCTAAGGCCTTGGGTTTTCTGACCACCCGTCGCCGGCAGCCGGCCACCGACGCCATACAAATCATCGGATTCGATCGGATGTTTGTATGGCGTCGGTCGCCGGCCGCCGGCGACGGGTGGTCAGAAAACCCAAGGCCTAAAAGTTTGGGGTCATAATTGTTTGGAATGCTGCTGGCATCGTCTGACCTTATTCTGAAGAAAGTTATAATGACAATACAGTCCGTGAGCTTTAAGAAGAACCTTCGGGAATCGGCGATGACACACGAAAGTAATATTGCTGTTCTGATTTTTCATGTGTCACTGTTGATTGATACCCGACGTCTCTTTCTAAAACCCGAAGGTTCTTTTTAGAGCTCACGGACTGTATTATATCTATATACGTGTGGTTATTTGTCAAAACAGAAGGTTTTTTAGAAAGATACTAATATTGCAGAGTTTCCGCGGCGACCACACGTTGCTGATGACCACACACTTCATGGAAGAGGCAGACGTACTTGGTGACCGCATTGTTTGTCTCCACCGTGGCCGAGTGCGCTGCCACGCTAGCGCTATGTTCCTTAAGCGAGCCATTGGTGTGTATTTTACCTTAAAAAAAAAGCATCCCCCCAGCCAGCAGCCTTCTGTGCATAAGCAGGAAATTCCTTTAGCATACAGTAAAGCGTGCATTGACTCAGCGCCAAAAATCGCCAAAAATCGATGACGTAATTTATGGACAGCCCCTTACGGGAAAGTTTACTGAATAATCAGTAAGATTAACTGATTATTCAAGTTTACCGTAATCTCAGTTGGCTCCACTGATAATTTTTTTAAGTAGGCGGTCACATGACATGATCTGTAGTTTTCCTGCTGATAAAATTGATAAGAGCTACCAACTGTTTGAAAGTAATAAATACCTGACAAATTAAGTCAATATAGTGCGTAATTCCATGTATTAGCATAAAATAGCTATATCTCAGATCAAGACAATACTGCACAAGCCAAAGCAAAAAACTGTTTACCTACTCCTCAAAAACCAACAAGTTGTTCAAGTATTTCAGATTTGGAAAGCAAAAGGGCAAGACTTAAAACAATAATTTCTTTGGCAATTTACCTTTTTGAATCATATAATTTAAACAAAAAAAAGAACCGACTTCACTTAGGATCCGCTACTCCAAGAGAAAACGACCAAGTTGCTGTAAAAAATAGTGAAATCACTATAGGTGTGCGTATAATAGTTGAAGAGTTCCCTCGATTTCTCCAGGATCCCATCATCAGATTCGGACCTGGTGACAATGGGACTAACTGTGAAGTATACTCTTTTAAACAAAAAAAGAATTTCCCAAAACGGTCCAGCCGTCTTCGAATAATCGGTGAACATATATAAAAAAATAGCAAAAAAAAACAAAGATCCCGACGAATTGATAATCCTTCGAAATCTTGAAGTCGGTTGAAAATCCTATTATCTATACCTGCTTCATAGGCACCGGTTATCGTGTCACGCTCACGACGTTCGGCGCACCAAAAGAGGCGGACATTGCATCCACCATCACCTCCGTGGTGCCGGACGCGACCATCCGCGACCAGCGCCCGAATGGCGTGTCCTACAACTTGCCGGCGACGGACACGGCGCGGTTCCCACAACTCTTCACAGCGATAGAAGACAAGCGCACAGAACTGGAAATCGAGACCATCGGCGTTGGCAAGAGCACGCTTGATGAGGTGTTCGTTAAGTGAGTTTTGTAGACCATCCTTCCTTCCTTCCTCCTAGCGTTTATCCCGGCTTGGGGTCCGCTTGACAACCTAATCCCATTAATTGGCGTAGGCACTAGTTTTTACGAAAGCGACTGCCATCTGACCTTACAACAAAAGCTCTTAGAAACAGAATTTCACTCCCTGGAGTGATGAAAGTCACACTTTCGTCACTCTAGGGAGTGAGGAAAGTAGGCTTGTTCGAACTGCTGAGGTGAAAATAAATGTGGTTAACTCTCACTACTGAGGTGAAAAGTTGTATGTGACACACGAGAGCAAAGTAATTTTACATCTCGTGTTTTTGAGTCCCTCGCTACGCTCAAGATCCTAACTTAGAATCACTCACTTCGCTCGTGATTCAATGATAGAACTTCCTCTTATTGCACAAATAACTATTTCACACCGTTACTCCGTTAATGAATTATCAATTTCAGGCTCTGCGCTGACGAGAAAACAAACAATGATGACGAGTCAATTGCAACAATTGGTACGTATTATATTAAGATAGGATTGTCAAAACGGAATACATACTTATAGTATTAAACTACATTATACTACATAGTATAAAACAAAGTCGCTTCCGCTGTCTATCCGTCCCTATGTAGGTATGCTTGGATCTTTAAAACCACGCAACGGATTTTGATGCGGTTCTTTTTATTAGATAGAGTGATTCAATAGGAAGGTTTATGTGTATAATGCACCCGTGCAAAGCCTGGGCGGGTCGCTAGTTTAAGTAATAAAGCGTTATCCTGGGCGAAAAATATGATAGATATTTGACAGATTTGTGTGTAAGTTACACTCTGACATAAAATCAATTTTAAAATGGTTAGTAATTTAAAAAAAATATATCTTTTTGTCAATAACATCTAGTCTCACTAGTAATTATGTTTATAAAGCTTAAGCAAAGGCGTTATTTTGCTGCTGTAACTTCACCAGTCAGTGATAATATCTTGTGCGGGATTAGGTAGCTATGTATTTATGTTTTTTTTTCATTTTTCAATAGAGCCGAAGCTGCAAAAGTTGAAGGGGTTCAAGCTGTGTTGTCGTCAATTCCAAGCCCTCTTACTGAGGCAGTGGCACTACTTGAATATCATTGTTTACGCATTCACAGTAAGTAGTCAGTAAATAATAACTAGACACAATGTGGTCTAAGGTCACGTAAGTAGCACTATACTTCGTTTTTTTGAGATTAGAAATTGAGTAAACATAGAAACAGAAGTTGCCAACCTGTTCTAACCTGTTCTGTTTGAATGTTCAATTTAGACATACTGTAAGCACACCAACAAACGATTAGTATATATGATGAAGAGTTCACAATTGTAAATAAATAATAACTATTAGCAGATTATAATCCATAACCACAATAAAAACACATTTTCGTTTTGATTATCACGTTACAGACACATGACAATTGAAAAACTGACAATGACGCACGTACGTTCTAAATCGAAAACCATATGTGTCGAACCTCTTTTTCTCCAAGTTTTTTACTGTGCATCATTCACAAGAACATTAACAATGATATGAATAAATTATTTTGTTCAAATCACAATTATTATAATACTGTAAAATAATTAATATTATTCAATTTAACATTTACAAATACGTACGCATGGCTTTACTATAAATACAAATATATTTAAATATTTCTTAATGGTCGCGTAGGCACTATGACACTCGTGACATGTATCATGCCGTATTGTGCCTGATAAAGAACCCTGTACATCCTTCTTTCAACTTTTTTCTAATCTCAAAAAAAACGAACTATAGGAGACTACTGCCGGACGACTGCCGACCTGCGTCCGCGCGGTGCAGCAGTGCGCTGCGGGCCGGTTCAAGTAGCATAGCACTCCTAGTGCTTGTAGATGGAGACGACTCTCCGAAATATGTCGTGCGGAGTGACTAAAGTGCCGTGAGTGTAACCGTTTTTTAAGTGGTAATAAGTTGTCAGGAGGTACGTTGTGTCGGGTAACATCACTTAGTAGGTACTAATCCCACATTTCTTTCTACCTATATATTTCTTTGAGTCTATTGATTAACGTATACATATCAAAAGTATTTTCAAAGGATTTTTTAGGTTGTTTTATTTTGGCGCGCACTTTATGAACGTTGCGTTATGCCTGATGGATGGCTAAAACAGACAACCTAAAATTGTAACATTGAGGCAATGTCATTTAAGTTTTATTGAAGAATAGTACCAATCATCGAACTCGCGGAGCTTAAGCGAAGTGAATTCTTACAAACAACTCCAGACCGAACTGTCACCTGGCTACTGGGACGTCTCGGCATTTGGGTGGCTTTTTGATTTCGATAGTTTGTCTGACCATAACTTTAGTTACGTTTTTCTGATCTGTATGAAATTTCTTGGGGCTGTAGCAGAGATACATAAAATTTGTAAGTTCGTATATGAGCAGGATCGATCAAGCAGTTATGGAGCTAGAAAAATCCTCCTTGGGATCTTGTTATATTGGTCAACTTGTTTGCAAGTAAATCGCCAGTTCTCAGTTCGAGGCGGACTACTAGTTTATGAGGGGCATAGATAATCAAAAAAATTCAAATTCAAAATTCAAATTTTCAGATAATCGCCTTGGGCTTGTTATTCTTATCAATAACCGCCTTTAGCAATTTCGAATCAGAATCTAAGAATAGTACGAAGGTGGCAAGGTATAGCGGGAAGGTGCCGATGAGTCTCGATCTATACGGAGCGAGGCCGGAGCGGCGCGCGCTTGTTGACGCCGACAACGATACGTTGGCGGTACTGCGCTCGGACTTCAGAGACGTGGACTTCGAAGAAACGGCCGACGTTACTCAAGGTTCCCGTTCCTTGCATTACAAAATTTTAAACAAAAAAAGAACCGACTTCACTTAGGATCCGCTATTCTAAGAGGAAGTGGCCGAGTTGCTTTAAAAAATAGTGAAATCACTATAAGTGTGCCTATAATAGTTGAAGAGTTCCCTCGATTTCTCCAGGATCCCATCATCAGACCCCGACTTGGTGTCTTGGTCTTGGTGTCGATCTAGGGGTTATACCCGTTCGATTAAAAAAATTTGTAAATCGGTTAACGATTCACGGAGATATCGAGTAACATACATACAAAAAAAATAAAAAAATAATGATAATAAAAAAAATAATGAAAAAAAAACAGTCGAATTGAGAACCTCCTCCTTTTTTGAAGTCGGTTAAAAAACCACAACTAAATAACGGGATCCTGCCTTTTCGCCGAATAACGTTTCCCAAACTGTTTCATTTGCCAACTGTGTCATTTGGAATACTGCATTTTTTCTGAAACTATAAGAATAGGGAATATTACGCAAAACTCTGCGTAGGGGGCAGCACTAGCACGACCAGAGGGCCTACCGCGAAACACGTTATTCGGCGAAAAGGCTGAGCCCTATTAACGTATAAAAAAATTAGCCAGAATGTAGCATATCATATCAATGGATCACTAGTGTTATTTAGAGTTTTTAGGGTATATATGTTAAAAATGATTAAACACTTATGTTAGACCAGCGTTTCCGACCTCTGAATCACATCGGGTCAATGTGAAATAAAAAAAAACACTGTGATTCTGAGATCGGAAATTCTTGCCGAATTTAAGTGTTTCACATATTAAAAAAATCAGCCATGTTTTATTTGATGTAAGGGAAGACCCTTTAACAACTACCATATCCATGAAGTATAGACCGTACGGTTTATTTTTGGTTAATGGTCCGCGTTAATTAGGGTCCCCAGAGCTTAAAAATCCCATCGGGTTTGTTTTTGAAAACCACTGTTATCTACTGAATTAAAGTATGAACTATTAAAATTCATTTTCAGAGGCGCTCCGGATCGGCAAGTGGGACATTGAAGAGTATAAGAATTACCTGATAGGTCTAGAGATAAATGACACCAGTGCTAAGGTACACCTTCCCTATACTTCGTTTTTTTTGAGATTAGAAATTGAGTAAACATAGAAACAGACGTTGCCAACCTGTTCTAACCTGTCCTGTTCTGTAAAAATGAAAATTTAAGTCGGTGAGACATATAACATATATTCTATGCAGTTCTAACTTCAACAAAACATGCCTATTAGTTTGAATTGATTGATAAAATAACTTCAAAAAAAAGATGGAAACGATGGACTAAACTTTCGACTTTTGTATGAAAATCGCATTGGTGCCCAATACTTCTGGCCAAGGCTGTATATACAAATCCGCTACGTCTGCATATAATGGCATACTTACGAGTAATTGTGATGAATAATAATAGTTTCTAGTTCCCGATTACCCAGCAGGCCAGAATGCGAAATCCTACCGACTGCGCCAAATACGCTGGGAGCTGGCAGCATGAGTCTCTCGAGATACTTTCCTAGTATGTGATAAAGATGTAACGAATATTCGTATTTACATTCGCATCCTCGAATATTTGCATGTTTTTGGATAGTAAAATGGTGTTACTTTCCTCCAATATTTGCTCCAGCTTTTAAAATCACTAAATTATTTTTAAACTGAGGTACTACAAATGTTGAGTTATAAATAGATGTATAGTAGAACACTATACCTATCATTCTGCGACACTTACATGACATCCTAATACCGTTTTTAACCGACTTCAATTCCATTGAGGAAGGAGGTTCTGCATTCGGTTTGGTGTTTTTTTTTATGTATGTTCACCGATTACTCCGAGACCCGTGATCCGATTTGAGTAATTTTTTTTTTGTTTGAAAGTATCTACATCCAAGGTGGTCCCATATTAATATGGTGCTGTTCTGATGATGGGATCCATGAGGAATTGAGGGAACTCCTCAATTTTTAAAGGCACACGTATAGTGATTTGGGTGTTTTCTTAAGCAACTCAAGCATTTTCTCACGAAAACCACCATTTCGATGCAGTGGACCTGATGATGATGATTGTTTTGATGATAATGATGAAGATTTTTTTATGCAGGATGTTCAGCGATTACTCCGAGACCCGTGGTCCAATTTGAATAATTATTTTTTTGTTTGAAAAGAACTACCTTACCTACCACATTTATCTGGTGCTGTTCTGATGATGGGATTCATCAGCAATTGAGGGAACTCCTCAATTTTTAAAGGCACGTGTATAGTGATTTAGGTGTTTTCTTAAGCTACTCAAGCATTTTCTCACAATAACTACCAATTTTATGGAGTGGACCTGATGATGATGATTGTTTTGATGATAATGATGAAGATTTTTATAAACGTAGGATGTTCAGCGATTGCTCTGAGACCCGTGGTCCGATTTGAATAATTCTTTTTTTGTTTGAAAGGAACTACCTCAAAGATGGTCCCACATTAATCTGGTGCTGTTCTGATGATGGAATCTATGAGCAACTGAGGGAACTCCTAAATTTTTAAAGGCACGTGTATGGTAATTTGTGTATTTTCTTAAGCTACTCAAGCATTTTCTCACGTTATCCGCGAATATGATGGAGTGGTCCTGACGATGATGATTGTTTTAGGCTGTTCTAGGATGTTCAGCGATTACTCCGAGACCCGTGGTCCGATTTGGACAATTCCTTTTTTTTGTTTGATAGGAACTACCTCGAAGATGGTCCCACATTTATCTGGTGCTGTTCTGATGATGGGATCCGTGAGGAATTGAGAGGACTCCTCAATTTTTAAAGGCACATGTATGTTGATTTGGGTGCTTTCTTAAGCAACTCGAGCATTCCCTCTTGAAAACCACCAATTTGATAGAGAGGACCTAATGATGAAGTCCACATATGTGACATATGATACGTGGACCTTTCCGTAGATAGAACGGGTGTATTATGAACTTTTTTATATATCTTTACCGATTATTCCGAGACTTTTTGTCCGATTTTGATAAATATATAACCACTAAAAATGGAAAAATAAAAACTTTTTACAAAAAAAGATAAACCGACTTCAAAAAGGATGAAATGAATCATTATATTATTTATATGCGTTACCAACTGATATGTTTGAAGTCGGTGCCAAGCCACAAATTACAAAACCGGTCAAATCAGCTTCAAGTGTGAAGATCACAAAACATCGGTACTAATAATGCAACGGTGAATGCGATTTCATGTGTTACATTTTCATGTGTAAACTACTAATCCTATTTTGATGCAATGCGACAACGATATATATATTCTGATACACGTCTGCTTTGTTAATAATCATAAAAAGGCGGCAAATAGAAAAAAATATGTAGACGCGTAAGATTGACCTTCCATATAAAATTTTAATATCGTGCCTTTTTACTGACACGGCGTGTGTACTGAGTATTTATGTGAGTATAGAAAAATTAATCTAGCAATTTCATTCCTTTATACTTCGGATTAAACCTTAGATGAAGAAGGATAAATAATTCAAACCGAACCACGGGCTTCGTTCAACATACGGATAGTCCCAACAATGTGTTAACAAACAAACATAGGACGCATTGCCTAACAGTTAACGCATGGTCGAAACGAATGTATATCTACGTGCGATTCATACAGTATTAGATTAGTTATATAGTAAAAATAACAATTCACTGAACACATCGCCTCGTTCGTATTAACTCTTCCAAATTTGGCTTGGCACCGACTTCAAACATATCAGTTGGTAACGCATATAAATAATATAATGATTCATTTTATCCTTTTTGAAGTCGGTTTATCTTTTTTTTGTAAAAGTTTTTATGATATAAATATACAAACTTTATCTTAGGAGCAATGTTACCCATGTCTTGGGGTAACTTTGCCTCCGAATAAAATTGGTTTGCTGGAGCAATATCACCCCATTGTTGAACATTTAGCTCCATACAAATTTTGCGCCGATATAACTACAGTTTTAAAGAGTGAAGACCACTAAACGTTGGTTATTTAGCTTTAAGTTATTGCTTTATATCCAATTTATGAGTATATTGACTGTTACGTTGACTTATAAGGCAATGACTAAAAAAACCGGCCAAGAGCATGTCGGGCCATGCTCAGTGTAGGGTTCCGTAAACTGAGACCATTCATTCAAACGGCCGTTTCTTACGGGAAGTTTGGCGGCGCTTACGTCATTTTTACTTACGTCCTTTCACTATGGGTTTTTGAATGATAACTCAAAAACGGCTAAACCGATTTATTTCAATATAGTTTTCATTGAAGGTACTCATTAGGCCTCAGTTTGATGAATTTTTTCAAAATTTTAGGACCCACGATTCAAAAGTTAGATGGGGGGGAGGGGACGCCCTGTTTTAAACTTTCGGAGCTATTATTTCCGAGAGTATTAGTTTTATCAAAAAACTGTTTTAAAAGACCCACCCTATTTCTTTTTAAAAGACCTATCCAACGATACCCCACACAACTTGGTTGGAACGAAAAAAAATTTCGCCCCCCACTTTACGTGTACGGGAGGTACCCTAACAAAATATATTTTTCGCGTTTTTATTATACCGTTTTGTCGGCTTGGTTAATGCACATATTCAAACCAAATTTCAGTTTTCTAGTGCTAACGGTCACTGAGCTAGACGGCGGACGGACGGACATGGCGAAACTATAAGGGTTCCGTTTTTGCCATTTTGGCTACGGAACCCTAAAAACAGTTGGAGCATTGTGTTGTGTGTGTTACCCATTGGGGAGCAAAGTAACACCATTTTACGGTATTCGCATTCATCAATGTTCAAAAAACACCATTCGTTTAATCCCTATGTGATTATGTACAGTTGCACACTATTCATATAATCGACAACCTAAACTACACGAGGGTGTTACAAGGGGTCAATCTACCGCCGTTGTTGGTTAACTTAGTTTAACTAAAGCGTAATTCTATCTTGCGGTGTATTCAACTAGACAAGCAAGGATATATCGCACTGGAAATAGCTGGTGTTGGGCATCAGGGTACTGTTAGTCTGGAGGCGTGATCGCTTAATACGGTAAGTGTGACGCACGGGGACTGTAAGGCCGCGCATCACCTTCGATAGGTAGCTTAGCCTTGAGCAGCTTCACCGGTTAGTTTTCGGTGTGGGATTTCCTGTGGATTAGTTGAGAGAAAATACACCAAGGACACTGTCACTTAAGACTTTATTGTTATAGTCGCCGGTGCAGACGACAACAAAGGGCATTATACGGATTTTAGTGATGATGGGATCCCCTTTTGCATAGTGAGGCCTTAGGACCCATAGAACATTTTAGGAAGCGGAGCCATCTAAATTTATGGTGCGGTGGGGGTAAAAGGGGGGGAGATTTCTTTTATCAACACATAGATTGAAAACTATAAGTCTTAGCAACATACTTCAAAGTCAAAAGTTTTAGAGAATTTTATGAACAATATATCCTTTATTGAAAGTTTTGTAGTAACTTTAACCGTTTTTATTAAAAATATGAAAGATTGAAATTGGGACACAAAAGTATGGGGGAGGGACGGAAACACCTACTGGACGACTTGTTTTCACTTCTAATTTAAATTCTTCGTGTTCTAAAGGCAAAAGGTTGACTTTGAATGCGTAGCTGCAATATCCTCCCAAGGTGACTTCTGCCTTTGAAACTATATCGAAGCCACTGAAAGAATTAACTGCCCGAAAATATTGTGAATGTTCCCAGATATGAGGCTGTGTAGTGTATAATTGAATAGAGGATATAGAAAAAGAGAATGAATATTAGGTACCAGTGGCGGCGCGTCCATAGAACATGATTCCCGTCGGCTTGCCTAAGTTTCAGGCGCCTGAGCAGTTTTCCTACAGCTCATGAAGAAATTTTAAGCCAAATTCGGCACTGGCTTGCCTAAGAAAAAATTTAACCTACCGCTACTGTTAGGTACCTACTTGTTTTTTTAAATGCTATAGTCTTTTTTCCTAGCGGTTGTCCCGGTTGGGGTCCGTTTGACAACCAAATCCCATGAATTGGCGTAGGCACTACTTTTTATGAAAGTGACTGCCATAATCTTAACTTCCGACCCAGAGGGGAAACTAGGGCCTACCGGAATTAAATTCGGTTTCCTTACGATGTTTTCCTTCACCGAAAAAGCGACTGGTATTTCCTGCTGGTATTCCGCGCGGTACGAACTCATTGGTACTATCGCCAACACTGGCTATTTTTACTATTTTGACTATTTTTTTAACCCCTATTGCAACGGCATAAGGTCTATCGATGGTGTGTTGCTGTTTGTACGAGCCATGGTTTGAACCCGATACCTTATACCCGGATTGAAAATCGGACGTCTTAGCGCCAGGTTCAATTTTTATTATTATTAAATATTATAGTAATTTATTTTTAATTTGTATGTCTTTCTTATATGATACCATTATTTGTAAAACATATTATTAGGTAAGCATTAGAGCTCCAATTAAGTCGTTTTTCATACATAATGAGATTGTTGTTGAAAGTAGAATTACTTACATATTTTTTTTTTCGTTAAAAATATTGAAATAAACTTATAATTTGTATAATTTTTATAAAGGGGAATGACAGGACTATATCATAAAATATTTTCGTCGCGTTACGACCATAAATAAAAAAGATATAGACATTTATTCAAAAAAACTTCAAATGTCGATTTCATATTTCTTATATTTTCTAAGTTTTTTTATATGGAAAGGTATAAGTAAAATACCAAAAATTAATTCGGCATCCTTGCTTTACACGAAAACGATATCAAACTTGACTATATAGCTCTACTTTTTTTTTAATGAATTTTGGGGGGCACCCCCCACATCCCAAAAAACTTGCATCAAAAATTTAAATGGCTCCTCTTCTTAAAGCATTTCTTGTATCGTAAGTACTAACTCTGCACAAGGAAATTCCATCATCATCATTTTCCGTATAATTAAGTGAACACCACCGACTATTAACACTGAATGCTAATTAAACTTATCACACTTTAAAACTTATTCACTTGTACTCCGGCCTTCTTGTTCCTGAGAGAGGTGTGCTCGTCTCGGCGACCTGTGGTGGACTACGTTTTGTGCCGGGAAAGTACCGGCTTATATACGATTTGAGTAGCGAGTGACCCTGGAAATGCAGTGCTCTGATTGGTCAGAGTGTTAATGGCGGTTGATTCCTGGAATATTTGAATGGTTTCTTAGTATTCTTTACATGTGGCCATGAATTGACAATGTTTCATTTTTTTGAGTGCTACTTTTTATTATGTGTCTCGAAAGAACTCAAAATTTTAAGACACCCGTGTTTTTTAATTTTTTCGAAAATCCAATTTTTTTGTGGAAAAATCCATTTATATTATTACTTGAGCAGAAAGGGCGTATGTAACAAACGTCAAAGTATCAGCTGTGTGACGTCACATGTTGTGTTTCATACACTTAAAAAAACGTTCAAATAGTTACATTAATTGACATTTACGTAGAAAACCATAGTGCACTCAAGCAGTTTGACATTGAAAGCACAAACGTCAAAACTTCAAATATCAACTGCTAAATTCGAAAGCGTTGCTGAAAGTTGAAGTTCGCAAGAGTTGTTGAAAATGCCTCGCATAAAATATTGCTTTATGTCTTTATGAAAACATGTAAAAACAAAACATCTTTGTCACCCGGTAAACAGTTTTTTACTGTTCCCGAGGATAACAAAGCCGAGTGGTGTGCCGCAGCGGGTTTGGGTCATGTACCAACCAGGGGACTTTTTATTTGCGAAGATCATTTGGATGTAAGTACAATGCGTGTCTATTTTAATGAATTATTCGATGCGAGAAGAGATTTTATTTACATTATTAATCGTGTGTCCGTTTCTTTCAGTTGGAAGAAGATATGGAAAACTTTTTCTATTGGAAAACAATGAAAGTGAAAGCACGTCTAAAACCTCGATTGCCAATTTTCAAACAACCGTTGCAGGATGTGACAAACATTTTAGGCCTTAGGATGGGTTGGGTCTTAAAACGAGTCGCCTAATTTTAGGATAACCGATGCTTTTGAGGGGTTCTTTGGGTCCTATTAAAATCATTTATAGCAATTTTAGCCCGAGGAAATGTATGAAAAATATTACATAGTCGGTCTGGAAAGAGAAGTGTCGTAGAATGTATGAGCTTCAATATAAACCACGACACTTCTCTTTTCGGAACAACTCTACAAAGTTTTATATGTTGAATAAAATATGTATTTAAGAATCTATAAATTGTATTAAACATGTCTATAATAAGTAAATATATTTTTATTTGCTTAATTGGCTAAAATAAAATAATCGATGACAATATACAATCACGGAAGACTGTCATTTGGCAAAGTCAAGATAGGTGCGACGACGAGCGAAGCGAGGAGGAGTGTGTTAGGTGAACCGTGAACAAACAGCGTGCGAAGCCGAGCGTTGTTCAGATATTTATGACCACCTTAGCTGCTCCGATATATCTGATGGTGACTGTTATATATTAATTCAAAGCTTTATTAAAATAATTTTATCATTTTCATCTTTGCAATAAGCTTTTATTGCTAGCTGTACTCTTTACAATCCCTAACTAAGACGAATGCAACCCCAAACATGATGGGATAATGTTGAGTAGTTGAGGAGTTTCTATCCTGTGGCCATTGACCACCTTCCAGCTCCATCGTAAGATTTGCTCTATTTCATAATAATATATGCCAGTTCATGGGAAAAGGACGATATGGACTTCGTCCATATGGGGTTACTAGTATTTTCTTAAACCACACAATACACACTATCTCTTTATTAGTGAAAGAATGAAGTGTCCTTGTAAATCGACAAAGTGATCCCTTGCACTAAACTCGCCCACATATAATATTGCATTGTCTTGTCACACAATATACATATGAGTGCAAAATTTCAGCTTAATCAGAAACAAGGAAGTGGGTTAAAATTGACCTGCAAGATTTGATTACAGACAACTGGATAGGTGAAATTAAATAAAAATAAACAAGTTTATTTACCTGCCTTAAAATCTAATTTATTTAACACATTCTAAAATCTTATTGAATATAAATTTCTTCCAGAATATTTCAGCTTCTTTTATTAGTTTATTAATATATCTTTCATTGAACTGTGCCCAGTGCATATGAACATTGCATCTATACTGTTTTCTTTTACCTATAGCTGAACATAATATGGATTGGCCCCGGGTAACCGCTGCACTCAATAAAGGCCTCTGCCAATCACAAGCCACATTAAAAAACATAGTGCATGTTTGCATCCACCTAGACCTGCTGCACATTTGTGGCAAGTCACGTCTATAACTGTTTCTTCCCTTTCATTTATGTCTGCAGACACTTCATACATAGTACTGTGCACTCGGTGTTCTGGGGTTACGCGGCATTTAACGCAACAAATATCATTTTCACGCTTAACTTCAACATAGCCCACAGCAGTTTGGACGTAGGAATTCCGCGAAGATAATGAAGCTTTGGCACCTCTTGTGCCAGCCAAATTATATTTATCGGAGCTTTGCAGAAACTCCATCATCATAATTGTTTCTAGACGCGGCAAGTTCCTGCTGTCAGCTTTGACAAATCCTTCAGAGTTTCTCATGTCCGCTTCGTTATACAGGTATTTTCCGAGGGAATGCCAGAGGCCAGTTTTATAAAGCTACAAGTTACAATTTACAAGCGGAAGTCTGTTTCTAACACATAGGGTTAGAAAGAGAGTTCCGCTTGTAAATTGTAATTTGTAGCTTTATAAAACTGGCCTCAGGTTGTCGTAGAAGAAATGAGAAATTCTTAGTCCGTGGTCCGTGAAAAAGCGAAGGCCGTAGTCGTCGTTGAAGAAAGCAATCTTGGGTCCGAGAAAAAGAAAGGCCGTAGTCGTCGTTGTAGAAAGCAATCCGGGGTCCGTGTGAAAGCGCGTGTCGTAGAAAATCAAAATAATCCAAGGAAAGGAAACACGTAAATCGCAAGCAAATATTCGAATCGAATGAATCAAATTCAAATGTCAACTGTCATGTCACTGTCAGTAGTGCTGTAATTGTCAAAATTGTCAAACGGAAACCCGGAAGTTAACGTTTTTCATAATGGTAGTATTGTATCAGCGGTGTGACGTCATTTCCCGTTTTACATATTTTGCTGATTTTTTCAAAAAATACTGAAATAAAAAATCCAAAAAAAATATTTTTGAGTTCTAAAACTGTATTTCTCGAAATGGTTTTCGATTTACATTAATTGAAAATTTTGAAACATTGTCAATTGCCTTTCGTAAGTGCATTTTCAGGGTCAATGCTGTTATTTCTCATTTGAGATGTAAACAATAGGTGTTTTTATGATCCTATCTGATTATAAATAAGGACTCTTACTAAATATTGTGCCGCAGAGGGCGCTAAGGGTATTTTTTACCAGTATTGTTTCAAGGCCTTCATGCCTACAGGGGTTATTTAAGGGGAATAAAGTTACACAGGGGTTTAATATGTATTTTGGTGTACATATAAGTAAGTATAGAGGTTTACGTACCTTTTTAGCAATAGGTCATTTGACCTTGGAATGAAATTAGCTTTCCTATGTCCCTGATTGGGAACCCTACGTGTTTTTATTACTTATTGCTAGTTTAATGATTAATTGTATATAAATCAAACTGTTGAACTAGTTTTCGTTCGCCGCTCGTTGACCTTGGGTCTTGCTCGTTGAGGGCGTCCGGTACAGTAGGGTCACTGGTATGTCCATAATACTCTGCAGCCATATATGTAGACGTGTGCGAGGCCGAGTAAAATACAAATTTAAGAGTCGCCAGGACGCTCGCGTGAACTCGCGTCCCCATACAAACGTAGTTCAGCTCTCATTTTAAAACAACATGCTTTGGAACCACGAAATTTGGCATGGGCATTCTAATAGTACAGACCCATGTCTGCAATTCATTATCGTTGCTAAAAATTGTAATACAAAGAAAATATAGCAAAACGAAGTTATGTATGTAAATCTGTAACTGGCTGTATTTTCTTTGTATTACAATTTTTAGCAACGAAAACGAATTACCGACCTAGATCTGTAGGGTCAAGGAGGGTACAGTCGCTAGGATTTTTTCAACGGGCTGTAGCATGAAAAGTATAAATGCCTGAAATATTTTGGTAGGCACAAAAGCAACGGTTATTATTTAAGTTTTATATGTAGTAAATAGATTTCCAATAGCTTTCACTAAAAAGGAGATAACGACCTTTTTTTTAAAAATGGGAATCGAGCCACTGTGTACTACTATAGGTACACAGATGTTCTCCCCCCCAGTACACAGATGCTCTAACAGTACACAGTCACTGTGTACTACCCCCTGTATACAGTGGTTCTAACAGTACACAGTGGCTACGGATGGAAAACTTCGTATGTTTCGAAAATTATTTTTATTCGATTTTAAAACAAGTGACTAAAATATAATGATGACCAACGATAGGTTTCAGAAGAAAATTATTTTTTTCCCATAGAAAAAAAGATGACATCATAACTCTTCTCGGTTCTTTTTTTTTGGTTCTACGGGTCAAATTGATTCATATGGCCTAAAGACCAATCATTCCGATTTTCATACTTTTAACACCATTTGCAGCATTTTACCGAATTTCGGAGTGTACCGCACTATAACAACAATTTTTATTCGACATTTATTAAATTAAACTTTGTCGGTATTATTTTTATAAGTTCACACGTACACAGTGGCTCGCGAGCCTGTGTGTACTTCTCCGAAACGAGCTACTGTTGACCTTGACGCCATTTTGGAATCAAGATCAAACTAGAAACAAACGCATAGAGCTAGAGCATTGAATTATCAGTCAATACTAAGTAGATTAGACACACCTTTCGACAAAAACAACAGTAATTAAGAATCTCACACAAGTTTACTTAAAAAACGAAGAGAAACTTACGTGAAAATGTAAATTCGGCCGAGTAAAAAAAAGAATACGCCATCACACAACCGCGCGGCGCCGGAGTGGCTCACGGACTAGTTCATACCCGATCGCATGTCGAACGCTTCTCGTTGACGTAGAGGACAGATATATAGCTCTTTCCGTTTCCAGCACAGTGCATTCGAGCGACTGTTCCCTCCGAGCGGCTGTACCCTCCTTGACCCTACTACTACAATGCCCATGCCAAATTTTGTGGTTCTAAAGCATGTTGTTTTAAAATGAAAGCTAAACTACGTTTCTATGGGAACGCGAGCGTCCTGGCGACTCTTAAGAGCGTGGTCGGAGGTATTTGTTGCGTTTTGGGCATGGAACTCTTATAACCTCTGTATTACAGTCAGCACGCAGAAGTGGCATATAATAAGAAACCCTAATACTTGGAGGATTCAACCAACCGGAGTGGTCATGCCTGTAATTTTCTATACAAAAAAAGTCTGCCGATATTTGCGACGGAGGGGCACATCAAATGTACACGTAACGTCGAAATAGCCACGTCAGGTAAACGTTAGTCCATACAACAAGTATGACTACCAGTCATATATTTCCGGCAGAGGGGAACGCCTGCCAATGGCAGCTCCGGTTGGTTGGATCCTCTTCAGTCCTAATACGGCCCCTATAACTGAATACAGCCTAGCGAGAGTTCTCGGTAATTCTCTGCATCATGTATAGGTACATATTCAATACTTGCCTTTTAGGGTTGTAAATTAAACTAGTAGTCCGCCTCGAACTGAGAACTCGCGATTTACTTGGAAACGAGGTGACCAATATAACAAGACCCCAAGGAGGATTTTTTTTCTCCTTTTAGCTCCATAACCACTTGATCGATCCTGCTCATATACGAACTTACAAATTTTATGTATCTACAGCCCCAAGAAATTTCATAAACATCAGAAAAACGTTACTAAAGTTATCGTCGGACAAACTATCGAAATCAAAAAGCCATCCAAATGCCGAGACGTCCCAGTAGCCAGGTGACAGTTCGGTTCGGTCTGGAGTTGTTTGTAATGTAAGACCTTACTTCGCTTACGCTCCGCGAGTTCGATAACTAAATTTGTTTAAAAGTCAATTTTCCGCCTAGGTACTCTACTTGCCATCGCTGCCCGATGCGGGCCCTGTTGCGCTGAACACTCTTACCAACGCGTTGGCCTCGCGGCTTCTCGGCGGCGCACGAATGCGCGTGGCCTCGGACCCGCGCGCACGCACTATCACTGCCCACAGCTACCCCCTGCGCACGCGCAGCGCACACGTGCCGTACAACCAGAACCCTATAGTGCTGCCTAAACCCGACAAGAATGCACAGATGTGGGTCACTATGACGATTTTCTGTAAGATCATCTATGGACGCATTGTATAGTAGACATTGATTTTTACCAGTAACGGCACAATTTACCAGTAAGCAAGACTGCGGAATCAACGTGAATACTACAATCATGGAGATCAAGTTACACTAGTCACTTCCTTGCGGCGGAATTAATAGGTTTTGTAAATATAGTCAAAACTGTCATGCCATATTTTCTGTCACACTTTGTTCGAGCTTGATTTTCTATTGTCTTTAAGATATGCTAAAATCCTCATCGTTTATATCGACATCCCTCCCTTCAGTCATTAGTTGGAAATGGCTGGCGACGCCCATTTAAAGAACACGCTCTGGGATTTTCAAGACCTTACGTTTGACCAGACGTCGACGTTTTTTATGAAAAGGCCAAGATTTTTTTTGGATTTAAGTAGAGGTTGGTTAAATGGAGGCTATGGAGAGAAAGCTATTCACCTCGCACAATATGGCTAAGGATTGCAGAAAACACCGTGTAAAACTCTTAAGGCCTGAGTGGACGCTCGAGTTTGGCGGGAAACGGCGTGTATGTGGCGTGCATGTTAAACAAATGAAACTCATACTGGTGTCCTAATAGGGGATATTACTGCAATATTCTGCCACCAGAGTGCAGCACTAGCACACCGGTAAACCATAGAGTTTTTAATACATACTAGGCCTTAAACAGTTTTTTTACAAGTTTTCATAGATAATTTATAACGAATAAATATGTCATTTGCGCACCAAGGCGGTTTGTTTACAAAGGGCCTATCGTGAAACGAGAGAATCGAAATTTTGACATGTGCCTCTCTATCGCTCGAATATGAAAGAGTGACAGAGAACCAGGTAACGAAATTTTTATTTGAGTGTTTCGTGGTAGGCCCTCTGGATGTGCTAGTGCTGCCCCCTACGCAGATTTTTGCGTAATATTCCCTATTAGACGCTGCACAATTTTTTCATTTCTGTACTAATCGAAACCATACTAGCAGTGATGTCAGTGTCGTTAATATTACTCACTGAGATGAGATAGGGGTATTGAGATTTAAAATACCCCATTATTTTAGAAAAAATAAGTCCAATTTAATTGTTCAAAACGCAACATTCGCGCATTTCTTCTCGAATCGTCACATAAAAAACTCTGAACGATACATCTCTGGGAGCGTTTTTTCATTGCCCTACGGAAAGAGAAGATGATCTGAGGGCCTACCGGGACCGGAGGGACAAAACGTTGGCCTCGTCTCTATCGCTCTTGCATATACGAAATAGAGTGATGCAAATAGAGGATTCGATGAACGAAGTAGTTCGTGGTTATAGGCCTGTGTTCGTTTTCCAGTTTTTTGCTGTTACGTGACCGCACTGGGCGGGCTGCCGGTTAAGGAGCGCGTGTCGGCCGCGCGGCACGCGCACGTGATGGCGGGCGCGCCGCGCGCGCTGTACTGGGCCGCTTCACTGGTCGCGCACTTAGCGCGCACGATGCTGCTCATCTTGGTCATAGCCATTAGTGCCGCTCTTATGGACAAGCATAAGACGTTCAACCAGAAAGGATTCGTATGTTAGTTTTTTTTCATTTGAAATTACTAAGTAAGCAATATTTGTATTGTTAATATTTGTATATTTGTATCCGTCCAAACCATGACCGTGCCCGTCCCGACACACGCAAAAAAGTATTCTCTGTATAAATTACTATGAGGCTTTGCCTATTAAGACCGAACAACACCGTCAGGTGCCACGACCGGGCCGTCCAGCAAGCTAATCGAGAATTTTGCCGGTTCCGGGTCGGACTCTGCATGTCGCGGTACGGTCTTAGAACGGGGTCTAACCGTGTATGCTCCGCGGAGATTTTACTATCAGTAGGAAGAAGTTCGTACGGCTATAATACGAGCTATGAACGGGGAATGTAGCCTGGTAAATGAATGCTCTAAAACGGGTCTAGCTGGAAAAGTCGAAAGCAGAAATTTTGACGTTAGAACTTTGTTAAGACTAGTTAGGAGACTAACATACTAAAAGTCCTCAGCTCCCGGATATGAGGCCGAGGAGAGGGGAGGTAAAGAAGGTCCCGTTTTTTGGTTTTTTGCTTATATCTTTAAAACCATGTATCATAGACAATTTTGTTGTAGTACATAATTAAAGCTGATAAAATTCTCTACAACTCTCATGAACTTACTTTTTACCTAACACTAATGGTTGTCCAGATATGAGCTCCGAAAAACGGACGATTTTGTAAAGTGGGGGGTATTCTCCACAATTCTCGCCATACTAACTGGCAAAAGTTAATCTGGATACAAAGCCACCCTATAAATCTTATAAAGAATTAAATTATATTTTAGAATAGTATTGTTCAGACTTTGGGTCTTGAGTATTAAATAAAAATCGCAGATAATTTAACAACTATGTACTTCGAGTTCCACAATGGTACTTAAGCTTAACTTTCTATATGAAATAAATGAATGTATGTATGACGAGCGTATGAGCGAGTGTCTATGAGCCAAGTGGCTAGCTATAGGTCGGTAGGGGCGGGGGAGCGGAAGATGTCCAACTGGTTTTACTGTCGCGCGGTCCCCGCTTCACCTCCGGTGCTTGATGCAGCCGCAACATCCTGGGGGCCTTTGGAGACGTCAGTCTTCAAGGATTCATCGGTCTCATGCAGCAAAGGACAGAGGTACTTCACACCTCGTTTGTAACGGCCCGTTACAGTAGCAACTTCGGCTACTCGCGAAATCCCGTCAGCACCAGGAAATAATTTGGCGATTCGTCCAAGACGCCAGTGTAGTGGAGGGGTGTTCTCTTCCTTTATCAGAACCAGGTCACCCAACTGAAGAGCTCGTCCAGGAACACGCCATTTCGTCCGTTGCTGGAGCTCGCAGATGTATTCCAGCTGCCAGCGCCGCCAAAAATGCTGCCTTAATGCCTCAAGCCTCTGAAACCTATCTAAACGGTTTGGATTTATATCCGCCAAGTGGGGCGACGGCAGCGAGGTGAGTGCGCGCCCGATGAGGAAGTGACCTGGGGTAAGAGGTTGGAAATCATTTGGTGAGGATGAGAGAGGACATAAAGGTCTGCTGTTCAAAATTGCCTCCAATTGATAAAAGAGCGATGCCAGACACTCATAAGTTAAATGAGCGTTGCCTAATATGCGATTGAGGTGAAATTTAGCGGACTTGACGCCTGCTTCCCACAAGCCGCCAAAGTGAGGAGCGTAAGCCGGTTGAAATTTAAATTCTATTCCCTCATTCGCTGCAAAATTGCAAACCGGGTCAGCGTTGGAACTTAAATAATCGCTAATTTCCTTGGCCGCTCCTACAAAATTTCGGCCGTTGTCGCAGAAGATTTCGCGCGGTCGTCCTCTACGAGAGATAAAACGTCGCAGGGAAAGAATAAAAGAATCGGTTGACAGCGAGTTCACTGCCTCTAAGTGCAAACATTTGTGCCTAAAACAAACAAATATCGCTAAATAGCATTTTGTTATTTTGCATCCCCTACCCTGCCTGTCCGCAATCATAAAGGGTCCGGCGAAGTCTACGCCGACACTAATAAAAGGAAAGTCAGGCGTTACGCGCTGAGAAGGCAGAGCGCCCATCAAAGGGGCAGAAGTGTTGCCAGCCGCGCGTCGGCAGGTAATGCATTGTTGCGACACGGTGCGCGCGAGCGTGCGGCCCGATACGGCCCATACCGACTCGCGGATGGAGCCTAAAAGTAATTGAGGAGGAGCGTGCAGGAGACGAATGTGCTCCTGCTGAAACAACAATTTAGTCAACCTGTGTTTAGCATGTAAAAGCATAGGGTGGCGTTTATCAAATGGATAAAACGAAGAGGAAAGACGTCCACCAACCCTGATGAGCTTATCGTCCTGATCGTAAAATGGATTTAACGATAAAATAGGACATTTAGGACCTAACGATTGATTGTCACGCAGCAATTTTAATTCAACGGGAAAACTATGCTGCTGTGACAGAGCGACCAATTTTTTAAAGGAAACATTGAGCTCCTCAGGCTGTAGCACTCCCGTAGTTTTACTGGTAGAATGGCGGCAGTTGTGTGCAAAACGAAGCATATATGCTACCGCGCGTTGCAAACGTTTGAGCTTCGAATATCGGTCGAAATCAATAAAATCGTTTTCCTTCGGATCTTTAACTATCACGACATTAACTTTTAACTCAGGAACGTCGTGTTCCTGGCCTAAGGAAAATTTTGGCCAGTTACTCTTTGGTTCATATAAAAATGATGGCCCGTTCCACCACATATCTAATTCGCTCAAACGGCGAGCTTCAACTCCTCTAGAAGGATAATCAGCCGGGTTGAAAGCGGTAGGAACGTGACGAAATTCACTGCCCTCGGTGAGTTCTAGAATATGAGCCACTCGATTGGCTACAAATGTTTTTAATTTAGTTGGGTTTGTTCTTAGCCACGCGATCGCTATGGAAGAATCACTCCAATAGAACTTCTGCACGATCTGGCAACGCAGCGTCTTAGAAACAGCTGACGACAGCTGCGCGCCTAGGAGACAAGCACACAATTCCAAACGCGGAATAGTTGTGGCCTGGACCGGCGCGACCTTGGCCTTGGCGCAAAGCAACCTGACTACGACATCGCCCTGTTCGTTATAAGATTTTAAATAAATACAGGCTGCGTATGCGACCGAACTTGCATCACAAAAACAATGCATTTCGATGTGTGTTGGCGAATCGCAAAGGACATGTCGTGGCATCTGGAGCGAAGTTAAAAAATCTAGCCCCTTAACAAAATCCTGCCAAGGTTCCTTAATGTGGTTCGGCACGGGAACATCCCAATCAATTTTTTCTACCCACAACTTTTGTATTAAAATCTTAGGTATTATCGTAAGCAAACAAAGGATACCTAAAGGGTCGAATATTTTACATGAATCCGATAAAATCGAACGTTTAGTAGGGAGACCGTCCTTAGCAGAATATTGAGTGGGAAAGTGAATTATATCTGCATTAGAGTCCCAGCCTACTCCTAACGTGTGTGACGAGGAGCTAAGAATCAAGCTACCTTTATTTTCATCGAGGTTTTGTGAGTCACTTAAAATTGACGGTAAATTAGAGCGATATTTGCGCAGCGGGAAACAGCCAGCCGCTAACGCGCGTTCCACCGAAGCCTTGATGAATCGCAGTTCATCTTCTGTGTCTGACCCTGTTAGCAAATCGTCTACCAAAAAATCATTTTGAATGATGGGTTTAATCTTTTCATCCGTACATTCCTCGCCCAACTGCCATAAACAGCGTGTGCTCAAAAAACTAGCACTTGAAAATCCGTAAGTGACCGTATTGAGTCGTAAAGTTTTTAAAGGTTCGTTTTCATTGGAGCGCCAGAGAATTAATTGTAAATCGCGGTCACAATCCTGAACTTTAACCTGGCGATACATTTTAGCTACATCACCAGTTAATACGTATTTGTAGGTACGAAACCTCAAAAGAATGTTAAATAACGAATCTTGAATCGTTGGCCCGACCATTTGTAGGTCATTTATAGAATAGCCAGACGTGCTAGGGGCACTACCATTAAAAACGACCCTTGTCTTCGTACTTTCACTCGCTGGTTTCAGCACAGCATGATGAGGAACAAAGAAAGAGGGGTCTGGAATGTCAGAGTCGGACACGGAAAGATGGCCTAATTCGGCGTATTCATTTATAAATTGCTCGTAATCCGTTTTCAGTTTAGGGTCACGCTTAAATCGCTTTTCTAATGCAAAGAACCGTTTTTTGGCTAAGCGATACGAATTTCCTAAACAATCGGGTTCCGTAATTAATGGCAAACGAACGTAAAACCTACCGTCCTCGTCACGATAAGTGTGAGTGATAAAATGTTGCTCACATTCCGCTTCTATATCGGTATACGATTGACTAGGTTGGGGCAAGAATTTAGAAAGCGAGTCGTTTAGATCGTCACTGGACGTGCATAAGTGATTGCACTGCAAAAAAGAATTAAACGACTTATCGCCAGACATCGAAAGTGCATGTGTTTTTCCGGCCACTAACCAACCTAACTTTGATTTACGTAAAAGTAGCCTATCGTTCCCTAAATCAATCTGCTCGCCTCCAATCAGATGCCAAAAAATGTCACCACCTATCAAAAAGTCTACAGGTGCAGGCTGATAAAAATTAGGATCAGCGAGTTTAATGTTGCGCGGCAAGGTCAAGTTCGATACATCTATATACTCGTGCGGTAAGTTACTGTTAATTGTAGGCAGCACTAAACATGAAATATCGAATTTAACATTTTTATCATATTTGTATCGAATTTGCACACAACAACGCTCGGGATTGCTAGATATGGGAACGTTACCTAATCCAAAAAGATTTAAATTATTTGGCTGAGCCACCAGCTGCAATTTCTGTTTCAAACCGGTAGTCACAATAGAGGTCATACTACCGTATCTAAGAACGCGCGCATTGTTACGTAACCATTATCAGCTGGGCTAAATACATCAATGAGCGCAGTAGGTAAGAGGACCTGATTTGACTGCGACACGGCCATATTTGACGCGAGCCCGGGCTCAGACGGCGCAGGCGACGTATCAACGGGCGCGGCGGCAGCCTGAGGAGCCTCCCTATGCAATAAAGTATTGTGGCGCTTCTTACAAGTACGACACGGAGCTACTCTGCAGCGATGAGAAGTGTGTCCCTTACGCAAACAATTGAGGCAAAGGCGTAACCTTGACGCTCCGGAGATCCGGTCCTCGACGGCCAGGGACAGGAATGACGAGCAATCGTAAATCCGGTGCTCGCCGCTGCAGAACACACAGGCAGGAGGGGATGCTGACGCCGAAGTAGCAGGAGTAGCTGAAACCGCAAAACATTTCGTGCTAGACTTCTCATGTTTGTTATGAGGCGAGGTAACGGGTTCGCGCTTATTATTATTATTAGCATACGATTTATCAGATTTATTGCGCTGAACCGATTCCAAAACATCAGCACGGCCTTTAATAAAACTATTAAAATCGGCCAGTGAAGGCAAGTCGTCATTTTTAAACGAGTTACTTTTAAATTCCTCCCATTTTAAAGTAGTGTTACTATCCAGCTTACTCGCGATCATATGTATGAGAAGTGTGTCCCACTTATCAGTGGGCTGGCCCAACGTATTTAAAGCCCGTAGGTTTTTGAACACATTGTCCACTAAATAACGCAGTGACTTAGCCGATTCGCGACCAATCGGTTGCAAATTGAACAAAGAATTCAAGTGGTTGCTAATCAGCTGTTTTTTATTGTCATATCTCTCGCAGAGGAGGCGCCACGCTTCAGCATAATTGCTGTCTGATACTTCTAAATTACTAATCACCTGCGCCGCTTCACCGTCCAAATAAGAGTTTAAATAGTGGAACTTGTGAATCGGCTTGATGTTATCAGAGCTGTGAATGAGTGAGTCGAACGTATCTCTAAACTCGAGCCACTTAAAATACGAACCATCGAATAAATTTTTGAATTTAGTGATACGGCCCTTAATAGAAGTTCTAGTAGGTATCAACGTAGCCATTTTACTACAAAAAGATCTGATTTCTATTAAAACAGCGAATGAGAAAACAAAATATCAAAGTAGAAAATATAAAATAATACGTAAATTTGTCCGGCTTATGTTCACAGTCACAGTGGTTGACTCGGCAACAGTGCAGAATGCAGGCGTCAGCAGAAAGCGCGTTGCAGCTGTGCAGTAGGTAGCTGTTGCCGGGCGGCGACGCGACCGGTTCTTATCTGTAACACGAGACAATCGTCTAACTATGGAATGCAATAGATTTTTTTGCGTCGGGATTTACCTATACGTAATTTGTTAAATCGCTAGAAAGTTATGATTGAAGTTCGCATATAAACAGAAATGCTTTTATAAAATAGCGAAGTGCTTTAAATGTAGCCAATTATTAGAAAGAAAGAAAGTCGCTCAAAAGGCGTAATCTATTTTTTTTATTGTTTAAGTTAGCGTAAAAAAAAGCTTTAAATTATAGACTCGGCTGTAAAGCGACCAGATTATTTCACTGGCACTTTTAAATTAAAAGGTGTAGCTTCATAAATGCTGCGTCACTGTTAGGCAAAGTAGCATACAAAACAGTTTAAAACCTTAAGCGCGGCGAAGAGTGCAAATGGCAAAGCTAGATTATCAAGTAGAGGAAAGTTACGAGCGGAAAGAAAGGAAATTAGATGGAATGGTGCACTTCCCTGCTAAACCTTGGCTGCGGCGTAGTTCTGGCCGGCGGGCTTGAAGCAAGGGTGTCTGCAGCTTCCAAAATGGCGTCGTAGACCTCTAACTTGAATGTCAGCGTGCAGTACAACTGGCGTCGTAGATAAGTAGTCCAACAGGCGTTGTAAATCCAGAACTCTTCTGTGATGCCGGGATGGCCAATCTTTGACACGTTGTTGCTGTCTTGACCTTTGACCCTCTTCGCTTGTGGAAGCTTCGTAACTCAGGCAGAAGTAATCGTTGCGAATTAATCACGTCGGGGTCACCATGTTCAGACTTTGGGTCTTGAGTATTAAATAAAAATCGCAGATAATTTAACAACTATGTACTTCGAGTTCCACAATGGTACTTAAGCTTAACTTTCTATATGAAATAAATAAATGTATGTATGACGAGCGTATGAGCGAGTGTCTATGAGCCAAGTGGCTAGCTATAGGTCGGTAGGGGCGGGGGAGCGGAAGATGTCCAACTGGTTTTACTGTCGCGCGGTCCCCGCTTCACCTCCGGTGCTTGATGCAGCCGCAACAAGTATATTTTAGTATCTTTCAGTCTCATGCGGCACTGAGTCGAAAAATGTAGTCAACTGGCAAAAAAAGTTAGAGTTATATATTTTGTATAAGTATCAATACAGATTCATTATTTGTTTAATTTTTTTTAAAGTATTCTAAATTGTATGCGAAATTATTGGACACGGTGTATATCAGTACATGTGCATATATTCTAAAAGACAATTTAATTCATTATAAGATTTCTAAGGTGTTTTATATCCAGATTAACTTTTGCCAGTTAGTATGACAAGTATTGTGGATAATACCCCCTACCTTACAAAATCGTCCGTTTTTCGGAGCTCATATCAGGACAACCATTAGTGTTAGGTGAAAAGTGAGTTCATAAGAGTTGTAGAAAATTTTATCAGCTTTTTTACAACAAAATTGTCTATGATGCATGGTTTTAAAGATGTAAGCCTAAAACCAAAAAATGGGACCTTCTTTGCCTCCCCCCTCCTCGGGCTAACCTCCGGGGGCTGGGGACTTTTAGTATGTTAGTCTCCTAACTAGTCTTAACAAAGTTCCAAAGTCAAAATTTCTGCTTTCCACGTTTCCAGCTAGAATCACTCGTTCACCACACTAATGGATGGGGTATGTACGGTGTATGAACGGGCTGTGAACGAGCATTATACGGATTGCATATGGGCAATACGGTACGGGCATAGACCTGTGTTGATACGTTGTGATGGGCAATGTCCAACGTACGATTTATTCCTGTGCTTGGTATGGTCATGACACGATCATGGTTTCGACGGAATAGTGGGCACAGTCCTTCAAGTTTAAAAAAACACTGTCGTAAATATGCGTGACAGAAAAGTAAAATAAAAATAAAAACTTTTTACAAAAAAAAGATAACCGACTTCAAAAAGGATAAAATGAATAATTATATTATTTATATGCGCTACCAACTGATATGTTTGAAGTCGGTGCCAAGCCAAATTTAGACGAGTTAATACGAACGAGGCGATGTGTTTACTATATATCTAATAAATACGGTATGGATTGCACGTAGGTATACATTCGTTTCGACCATGCGCTAACTGTTAGGCAAGTAGGTACCGAAAGTATAATCTTGCGTCTTATGTTTGTTAACACACTGTTCGGACCTCGAACGAAGCCCGTGGTTCGGTTTGAACTATTTATTCTTCTTCATAAGGTTGAATTCGAAATATTGAATGGCTAGATTAATTGTTCTATACTCAGAATACTCAGATACACCCAGTACATCCGCCGTGTCAGTGAAAAAAGGCACGATATTCAAATTTTCGATGGAAGGCCAATCTTACGCGCCTACATTTTTTTTTTCATTTTCTGCCTTTTTCTGATTATTGACAAAGTAGATGTGTATTATCAGAGTATAAATATATGGCTGTTACATTTCATCGAAATTGGATTAGTAGTTTAGACATGAAAATGTAACGGAAAGAAATCACATTCACCTTTGCATTATTAATACCGATGTTTTGTGATGTTCACACTTGAAGCTGATTTGACCGGTTTTGTAGTTTTTGGCTTGGCACCGACTTCAAACATATCAGTTGGTAGCGCATATAAATAATATAATTAGTCATTTTATCCTTTTTGATGTCGGTTATCTTTTTTTTTGTAAAAAGTTTTTATTTTTCCATTTTTAGTGGTTATATATTTATCAAAATCGGACAACGAGTCTCGTAATAATAGGTAAAGATACTTATATCAAAGTTCATAATACACCCTTTCAATCTAAGGAAAGTTCCACGTATCATATATGGACTTCATCATTAGTGCCACTCCACCAATTTGGTGGTTTTCGAGAGGAAATGCTTAAGTTGCTTCAGAAAACACCCAAATCAACATACGTATCCCTTAAAAAATTGAGGAGTTCTTTCAGTTGCTCATGGATCCCATCATCATCAGAATTCATCAGATTAACGTAGGACTATCTTCAAGGTAGTTATTTTCATACAAAAAAAGAATTATTCAAATCGGACCACGGGTCTCCGAGTAATCGCTGAACATCCTACATTTAAAAAAATCTTCAGCATTATCATCAAATCAATCATCATCATCAGGGCCACTCCATCAAATTGGTGATTTTCGTGAGAAAATGCTTGAGTAGCTTAAGAAAACACCCCAATCACCATACACGTGCCTTTAAAAATTGAGGATTTCCCTCAGTTGCTCATAGATCCCATCATCAGAACAGCACCAGATTAACGTAGGACTATCTTCAAGGTAGTTATATTCATACAAAAAAAGAATTATTCAAATCGGACGACGGGTGTCCGAGTAATCGCTGAACATCCTACATTTAAAAAAATCTTCATCATTATCATCAAATCAATCATCATCATCGGTCCACTTCATCAAATTTGGTGATTTTCGTGAGAAAATGCTTGAGTTGCTTAAGAAAACACACAAATCACCATACATGTGCCTTTAAAAATTGAGAAGTTCCCTCAATTCCTCATGGATCCCATCATCAGAACAGCACCTGATTAATATGGGACCACCTTGGATGTAAATCCTTTAAAAAAAAAAAAGAATTACTCAAATCGGACCACGGATTTCGGAGTAATCACTGAACATACATAAAAAAAAACACCAAACCGAATGCAGAACCTCCTTCTTCCATGTAATTGAAGTCGGTTAAAAAAAAAACACCAAACCGAATGCAGAACCTCCTTCTTCCATGGAATTGAAGTCGGTTAATAAACTCGTACAATAAAAAGAGAGTGCAGAAGGAAAACAAGTAACTGCCATTTTTTGAAGTTGCCGTTTTTTTAATTTGACCTGTTTTTTTTTTAAGTTGCTGTGATCGTGATTCTGCTGTTAGGATTGGCTGCGAACTTGTGCTTTGTTTACATGTTTACCATTGGTATGAGGCAAACAATCGTTGCCATCATATACTTAATCTTCAGCTACTTATGCAGTTAGTATAACGTTGATTAAATGCTATCCAAATATTTAATAACCCTCCCATTATTATCACTACACGCGGCTGTACCCATTTGTGTTTTGTCACTGCGCGCGACATGTTTCGTAGAGCTTAGGTTTCCATCCTCAAGCACTAAGAGTGCTAGGCGAATCGATCCACGACCCGTCGTTGCGGCGCCGCGCCATCGACTGCCGGCGGCCGGCACCGATCCTACCTCGAAACATGTCGCGCGTAGTGACTAAACACAAGTGAGTACAGCCGCGAGTAGTGATAATAGTGTTATATGTCTCACGAAAGTTCCCTATAGGCCTATGTTCAGCAGTGGACGTCTTATGGCTGAGATGATGATGACATCCTTATAAATTCTCTTTTCTACGTCTAACTAGAAAGTCCGGAAAGGCCTTCCAAGACAACCATTTTGTTTCATATTTAACTCATTAAAATGTGATATTTTCTCCAATGGCCGCCTAGATAAAGAAATGAATTATGATATGCATTAATAGTTGATTAAAAAAACTAAGTATTTTCGCCATAGCATTCGAAGAAAATGAAGCATTTCGTGAAATTCGCGTGTTTTGGGATTAAGGCCTCTTAAGATTATTTTTGTTCCAAAAGTTGTAGTGAAAATCACTAGAAGTCTTACTAATATTTGATTCTGCCACAGCTGTCAATTGTCAATCATGGCGCACAAATTTGTTCTAGATGTCACATCTAGTAGAATATATAATTACCTCCAAACATTTACCTCTCAGTTTCAGTGGCCGCCAACTCATCTAATAATACGAGCATTGTTTTGGCAATCTTATTAAGCATCATCAATGGGATATCGCCACCGTACGCCCTCACAGTTGGCCTGAGGAAGGCTGTAGAGGTTGCAAAAGTGAACGCCTTCTGCAACTTGAACAGAGGACATTGCCCCTTACTGTTTGGTCCAGATTTACTTGATGAGGATAAATGCTGCAGTAAGAATACTAAGAATTGATCCCATTGGTTGCTTTTATGCTTTACACATCATCGTCATTATCGTCACGTCATCACAAAATTACAAGGGACACATATGCACGGTGTGGTATGAAAATTGTACCTGAATGTATGCCGACACTTTAAGTTCAGTTCAGAGTCGACGGTCATTCTCATTATCATCCATTGCATATCGTGGCAGCTCACGTCCACGGTAAATTAAAAAGCGGTTGCATACAAACTCATACATTTGGCTCCCCTCACCTCCAATATCCTGATGGTAAAATTTGAGATTATCGCCGGCGTAATCTATAAAAGCGACCATTAATAACATTCATTGAAAAAGTTTCAGCGATGTACATATTTTGCCACCAAACTGTCTTATTTAGTCTCGCTTTACCTTAGTCTTTTGTCCTAGTACACCTGTACCTCTAGCATGACTTACGTTGCGGCGCGACTCGCCATACTTCAGGCGCGACTCGAAGTATGGAGTCGTGTTCTACAACGCATGTCATGCTAAGTCGCCTGGTGTTCAGAGTATTTGTCGTTTGCTATTTACAGATTCACCTAAGGGTTCAGAGCCAATGGGTTACTTCGTTCTAGATGACGGCGCCGGCTGGCCGCTGGTAACCCTCATCTACCATACAGCTGCTTACTTCGTAAGTAATCGTCCCGGCACTTCCAACTGCCCTTACTCGCATCACATAAAATATATTCCTTCAAATGTGAACTCAGACACTACAAATAAATCTGCAAATTATAACTACCATAATATGGTACGTATGCAGTAAAAGAGTGCTCTATACCATAGAGAAATAATAAGCCTTATAGAGTTCTCACTCCATACAACTGGTTATTAGCCCGCAAGCTTGTCATTTTGAAGGCTAGGACGACTAAGGGGTTGAGGGAGGAGCGGGCAGGGGGTGTGAATACCAAGATTTTACAACGGGTGCCCTAATCACACCTCTTGCCCGCTCCTCCCTCAACCCCTTAGTCGTCGAGCCTTCAAAATGTCAAGCTTGCGGGCTAATAACTAGTTGTATGGAGTGAGAACTCTATAAGGCTTATTATTTCTCTATGTCTATACTCAATCATGGAGGTTTCAGACAAAAGTGTACCATTTACTTTTTTTCGAAAAATAAAATAATATTGTTTTGTTCCTTGCTCAGACCTACGGGGACTATCGATATAAATCCAAATTTCCGATATTCAAAATGTTAGTCAGTTTTGTAATGGTCCTTACAAAATTTACATACGATTACTAGTTAAAGAGCGTTACCACACCCACACATAATTAACACATACGTAGTTATTTCTTATTTTGAAATGAATAAGGTTTCCCAAATGTATCTGAAAGTACCCTCACGTGTGTAGCTGTTGACATACGTCTTTGACGATGGCTTGTGCCGCCGATGCCGATGGTGTTGGAGGAGTAAATGCGTCGTGCCGGCGCAGCGTTTTAAGGACTCCGCCGTGCAGCAGGAGATCGCCTATACCGAGAAAACGATAAAACTGAGTTAGTACGGTTTATTTCAAATACTACATTACATACATATATTAAAAACTAGCATTTGCCCGCGACTTCGTCTGCGTGGAATTAGTAATCCCCCGTTAAATATATACTTCTGGATATCAACTATTCTATATCCTTCCCCAGAGCTCAAACTATCTCCAGCGTTCAACGATTATTGATTCCCCATACCAACTTTCAATCCCGTTTTTACCCCCTGAAGGGTTGATTTTCGGGTTATTGGCTATCGTATATTATTTCCTGGGCCTGAGATTATCTATGTACCCAGTTTCATCTTAATCGTCGGTTCAGTGGTTAATAATTCGCCATACAAACTTCCAACCCTCTTTTCACCCCTTCTAGGGTTGATTTTCGGGATGAAAACTATCCTATGTTATTACCCGGGACTGAAATTATCACCATACTAATTTTCGTCTAATTCGGTTCAGCGGTTAAAAAAAATCCATACAAACTTTCAACCCCATTTTCACCCCCTCCAGGGTTGATTTTCGAAATTAAAACTATCCTACGTCCTTTCCCGGGACTCAATCTATCTCTATACCAAATAGCATCAAAATCCGTTCAGCCGTTTTTACGTGACGCGCGGTCAAATAAACAGACAAACAGACAAAAATTCTAAAAACGTGTTCTGTTATCGATTCTAAGTATCCCCACTCCCCAGCCAATTTTTTTTCGAATAACTTCCATGTACAGACTTTCGACCCTCTTCAGCTTTGTTATATGTATAGAAGATAGATACCTACGGGAGTTGAGAGACTTAACCACGTATACAAATTTGGAGGAATTGTATTTGTCTGGACTTATGGTGGTCACGACCCTCAGACATGAGGATTCGACTATGAAGAAGAAGAAGAAGATTTGTCTGGAGCTGGAGCCCGCGTGATAGCACACCCACTTGGTTTGGAACTAAGTGGGGCGAAGATATCCGTAAAACAGCGGGTACAGACTGGAGGAGAGCTGAAGGTCGAGCCCATTGGCGTGCCATAGGAAAGGTTTATGTCCACAAGTAGATTGATGATATGAACATTACCTCCGACGTTCATCCATATCGATATTGTCCAAGTATTCCCGGAGCGAGACTGGTTAAAGTTGACGTCAATATCTTCTAGCTACGTGAGCTTATCGAACTATCTGGTAATTCTTTGACGATGAATTACCCGTTCTTTGACGATGAATTACCCGGGAATTAGCTCTAGGGACACATTAGGGATATCACTCGATCAAAATGCAACACATATCAATGGTTGCGGGTATGGATATGAGCAAATTGCTAAAAAATTCAGTAAGTTGAAAAAATCTTGGGTATTTCTAGAAAAAATGATGAAAGATGCAAGAATCACTACATAGTATAAAACAAAGTCGTTTCCCGCTGTCTGTCCCTATGTATGCTGAGATCTTTAAAACTACGCAACGGATTTTGATGCGGGTTTTTTTAATAGATAGAGTGATTCAAGAGGAAGGTTTATATGTATAATTGCACCCGTGCGAAAGCCGGGGCGGGTCGCTAGTTAAAAAATAAATACGAAAACGGTTGTTTATTTATTACTTATTTATTAAGAATACAAGATTACAAATTCAATTGCTTACAGTGGCTCCATAAAACTACTTAAGAGTCCGGTAACATTTCCCTTAAAAATATTTATGAAAATGAAAAAAACTGTGACATTTATTCCTCAGACGACTCTTTTACCAACGTATTTATATATTTTACGTATAAGTTCATTTTAATCAATAAAAACCTCACTCTTTTCACCTCTCCAAGCAAAAATCGCGAAACAGGTGTTAGATTAGGGTGAATTATTTATAAATTAAACATAAAAAAAAACATTATATTTATTCCATTAAAAAAGAAACGATCTGTCATAATATGTATACAAACCAATAGAAGTAATATTAGTTACTGCAAAATAGCATCAAAAGTTGAGCGAAATCGAAAAAAACTTTACCGGACTCTTAAGTTTGACTGTGGAGTGGAGTCAAGTATCAGTCTCAGGTCTACATGTATTACAGTAAATATACAGGATAATATTCCATTAATTAAAAACACATTATATTCAATTAATATAAAATATATATAATAGATTACACAAAGTCGATGACCGTAATAGGACTCTAGTCTTGATAATATTTGCAGAGAACAATCAAATACCAGACGCTGTCTTGTGCTACCAACTCCAGAAAGAATACTCGCGGTGCTGTGACAAGGACTTATTGGCTGTCAAGGGCATCAGCTTTTCTGTTAAGGAAGGTCAGTGCACGTCTTTTTCCACATTCCACAATGCGCGTTGTAAAGAAAACTTTCTGGAGAAGTGTCGAAGAATCTACTCCCATATAAAAACCACGACGCTTCTCTTAAAACTATAAAATTACCGCGAGACAAACTATTCAAAGGGTAATTTGCAGAAAAAATGTACCTTTACTTTTTTTTTAATTTCATATATTATTTGAGTCTATCGCATGCAGAATCATGAGCTCTATCGAGTCTGATAGAATAAAAAAAATAACCCAACTGTCCCAAAATTTACATACAAAAAATTCGTTACGTTCATAAAAAAATGTAACGAAACTGATAATTTCTCAGTTTCGTTACACTTTTTTTATGAACGTAACGATTTTTTTGTATGTAAATTTTGGGACAGTTGGGACTAAGTAAAGGTACATTTTTTCTGCAAATTACCCAGTTAACATTTACATATCGAACTTAACAATAACTGACTTTAGTTGGATGTACGTGAAAGTGCTTAGGTGATTATCACACTGGTGCCGCATGCGGATCCGTCGCCAGTGTGATAATCGCCTTAGTGGCGATTGTCTAGCGACGCGTTACTTAGTGAGTACTGTGACTCGCATAGTTTTACATTTGATATGAACGCTGCGCCGGCCTCTCTGCTGTTCGTCCGCTCGAATCCTCTTAGTTTGTTTGTACTCAGTCCACATACCACAACGCTTACTGAATCCTCACCTGCGCGGAGCACGAAATGTGGTGACTGGAGGGGAAGGGTCGTGGCGATTTGGACCAAGTTCTGCGGCCGAGACGTGAAACAGGTGCCAGCGGCGGACGTGAATAGCGCGCTCGCAGCCCGTACTTGCCTAAGTTCCTTTAATGATTGTGCCTCCGAATACGCATACCGCGAAGGCGAGGACTTACTATAGGGGCTAAAAAGCCACTCGATTGATAAATCTCTTGTTACTTCCTTTATCCAGGAGAGTGCTTCGGCCTGTTAGGAGTGAATGGAGCGGGCAAGAGCACCACGTTCAAAATGCTGACATGCGAGACTGCCCCTTCTTGTGGGCAGATCTTTGCCAACGGTTTGCGCGCTAAAGATGCCTACAAAAAAGTACGTATATCCGAAAGTAATCCTGATTAATCCTGCTAACTTCTGTTTTCATTTTCGTTAAGCATCCTCGTGTTATTTGTCTGGCTTTTTGTTAAGGCTTAAGCCTGCTGGGGTTCCCTTGGCGTAAGCACAAGTATTTATGAAAATAACTAACTTTATTTCAACATCCAACCGATTTTCAATATTCAAAGGGAAACTAGGTCTTAATGCGATTATATCTGGTTTTTTTACGATATTTTCCTTCTTCGGAAAGTGCCTGATTAATAAATACCAAATGCCTAAGTGTCAAGAAGTAACACGCTGGAGTTTAAATGCGAATTTTCCGGACTTTGAACGTCTTTGCTTACGTCTAATTTAATTGCCTCTACCTAAATGCGTTTTGTAAGGCTTTAACTAAGTTTTTTACGTATACCGCGCCCTTGTTAACAGTATATGCGAACTATGAGCTACTGTCCTCAATTTGGTGGAGTAGACGATTTCATGACGGGTCGCCAGAACTTGACACTGCTACTGAAGCTGCGTGGTTTACAAGCCGCCGATGTGAAGGCCGTAACTGATTTTTGGCTAAAGGAAGTCGGTACGTATCTATGTAGAAGTTGTAGAACTGAAGAACAAATCAAATTATTAAAAAAAAATATTTTTATATATTTTTTTAAGTAGTCACACTACTATAATATAAATTATATTTATATTGCTATTTATATTATACAGTGCAGATATAATAAAAAAGATTAAGCACTGCAAATACCATTTATACGCAGATGATGTGCAATTATACCTTTCAGCCCGACCTTGTGATATCACCGAGACGATTAATAAAATAAACGAAGACCTTGAAAGTATCTCCTCCTGGGCTGATGATAATGGTTTACTGCTAAATCCTCATAAGTCAAAGTTTATGATATTAGGTACAAAGTGTCAAATATCTAAAATCTTAGATATTAACCCACAGGTAACTGTTAGAAATTCACTAATAGAACGTGTTGAGGAGGCTAGAAACCTCGGATTAGTAATGGATAGTCAGCTTAGATTCGAAAAGCACGTGGGTGAGTTGGTGAGATCCTGTTTTTACCGATTGAAGGTCTTGTACCAAATACGTAATTTTTTAAGTGAGAAAATACGTGCAATTTTGTGTGAGTCACTCATCCTCTCCAAATTAAATTATGGGGACATAGTTTATGGGCCGCGTTTACAAGCGAAAACTCGCCGCCTCATACAGCGGGTCCAAAATGCTTGCTACCGCTTTTGTTATTCAATCCCACCTAGAAGTTACATCACGCCATACTTAAATAAAGCTTCTATTTTGAACATGTCTTCTAGAAGACATTTGCATCTTGCAAGCCTACTGTTTGGCATTCTAAATGACGAAAAGCCCGGTTACCTTTTCTCAAAAATACAAATTTCATGTTTTCACAAACGTTATGGCACTAGATCCACTCGACGCTGCCTTTTGGAAGTACATCCACACAGAACTGTTGCTTTTACAGGCAGCTTTCGGTATCTCGCAACCAAGTGTTGGAACAATATCCCCCCACCTGTCAGGTGCCTTAAAACAAAGGCAACGTTTAAATACCATTTTAAAAAAGTTTTAATAAATAAGCAAAAAATAGGTATTCCACACGGATACTTGGTTTCAGATTACCGAATCTAGCCTGAATGTCGGGAAATTTATGTTTTTGTTTTTTCTCATGCATTTTTGTTATCTTCTTATACTACTTACCTACCTACACTACATTACATATTGGTATCAGTATACACCGCATTTTCCTTTATTTTTCACGCAAGTAGATGTTTTCAGTCAATTATATTGAAAACTAATATATATTTATACTTATATCATTCATGTTACGTGGCCTAGGTTCTGGCAGAATATCAGTGCTTCGCCCGAAAGTGTGAAGCGTATCGCTGAGTCAGAACCCTTTTGTATTGCTGCAACGCACACAGAAATCGTTTCTTTTTTTTGTTTCATATGACAAACTATTTTCCTAGCTTGTATCTTCTTGTAAATTATGTAACCTACCTAATTGTGTGTATATTGTAGCAAGCAAATAAAGTGTATATCTATCTATCTATCTATCTTATAAATTTATATAGATGTCATATACAAAGAAAATAGTGCCATAGGCCTCCGGTGCCTGAGGCTGGGATCGAACCAGCGTCTTCTGCATTCGCAGCAGACGCCTTAACCAACTTGGCCACCTGAGTCACAGAAGCACAGGTCAAATATTCCCGTGTAGGTATATGCAATTTTTGCAAATGCTGAGGCGCATTTTGGCCAATCATCTAAGGTACAACATTATGAGTCATGACCTCCATTCTGAGCTCTTAGGAGTTGATTGAATGCGATAGAGATGGCGCTGCTGTTAGTACAATTGAAAAACAAATCAAATTATTTTTATTCAATATTTTGATTTGTTTATTTGAAGTAGTCACACTACACACACTACACTACACAAGTGCGAGTGCTGCCGCAAATGCAGAAGACGCTTGTTCGAGCCCAGCCTTGGGCACCGGAGGCCTAGGTCACTTTTTCTTATGCATACTAATGTAGAGTTCTGATTATTTATATTTGATGAGCAGACTAAATAGAACATGCGAATATTAAGTTAAGTTAACATACTACTCTGAATTCAGCGGTGCTTTTTAGTGTTTCAGTGTTCATACAAAAAGTAGTTTATTATGGCCTACCTAATCACCTCGTTGTCAAAGTGCTGAAAAACACTTTTTCACCTCACTAGCTCGGAAAGCCCTTTTTGTTTGTTTAATATCTATTGTGAAAATCGCTTTTTATCCACATGTGGTGAAAGAGTTTTGACATAAGTGACAAGTGGCTTAAGTGACATTTGACAGCTAACAAAACGTAAAACGTTAAAAGTGCAGAATTTTTAACATCGCAATTAATGAATTGCATCGAGTAAAAACACTTAATACAGTCTTACAACTTTATTTTAATTCATAAATATCAGCATTCAACATTAATCTTCATTCTTTTTGTAAAAACGGATAAATTGTTCTGACAGCCGAATAAGTCTACGTACGAACAAAACGCATCTGACATTTAATAAAACCTTTTACGTCAAAACTTTTCATTTCAATTCAATTCATCCATCATATCAACGTTAAATATTCGCATGTTTTTCTAGGTTGTTTTGTTAAAAATTAGTGATTCGAGTGATGAAGAAGTATTAAACACCTGAGGAATTACGGGAAACCGAGCAAAATGCACCCTTTTTCTTATTTTCCTCGCTGTAGTGAGGTGAAAAGTTTTGTGTTATACACGGGTGAAAGTTATTTTATGTCTCGTGTATTAAAGCACTCGCTACGCTCAGGATTCTATTTTTGAACCACTCGCTTCGCTCGTGGTCAATAATAGAATCCTTTCGCTAGCTCGTGTTTCAAATAACACTCGCACGTAAAATACAACTTTCACCCCTTGTATAACAAATAACTATATACCTATACCTATCTAAAATCGCTTAGTCAATTTGATTGTCAGATTGAAATACTGATGCAGACCTAAAAAAAATTCAGATTTGAGCCGAGCAGCGGACAAGCGCGTGTCGTCCTACAGTGGGGGCATGGAGCGGCGCCTGGTGGCGGCGGCGGCGCTGTGCCAGGGCGCGCCCACCACCGTGCTGGACGAGCCCACCGCCGGCGTCGACCCCATCGCGCGCCGGCAGATGCACCGCGCGCTCATGCGGGCGAGGAGGAACCGGTCGATTATCGTTGCATCTCATAGGTATGACTTAGATTATTAATCTTTATGAATTTGCCCAGACCATCGGTTTGCTGGGCACTTTTACTATTGGGTAGTGTTCCAGTTTCAACTTCCATGAAGGCGCGGCTCTTGTGACGCTACAGGCCTTCGGCTCTACGTGGAGCTCAGCCTTTGGTCTACGCGAGCCTTAATGCTCCTCCGTCGAGCCCTCGGCACTCCGGCTACGCTTATTAAGAGACCTTATTAGAATGTTCGGAAGCTCTAATTCAGTCAGGCCACGGACAAGCGTGTGCCAACAAATACATCGCGCGCTCATGCGGGCGAGGAAGTTGGTCGATTATCGTTGCGTCCCACAGGTACACTTATGTGACGGAATGCCCGTATGTTTCAAGTCTACCGGGTAAATTCAAAGTCACTGGCGAACTCCGGCAAGTAGTACATACACATACATATGAAGTTCTCTTGGGATAGGGATAGGGAGCATGCGCAAACTGCCTGTAATAACACCTATTTATTGAGGCACATTGTCGGTTTTAGGTTTTAGAATTGCCACAATGTAGGTACCAAATTGCAGACTTTTTAAATGCGAATGGATCGTACATGTTTTAAATTCTCACATCGCATTTTCTATACATAAGATGAAGGTATCTCACCTCCCTGTTGGTACGCACAGCGCGGTAGGAAAGTCAGGTTTCGCTGGAACTTGATGCTTAAGAAAATGAATGAATCAGAAAACTCTTGTGTGTGTGCTGAAAAGTGCTGCTCCATTTATATTCCTCTAGAACTAGTTGCGATAAAATTTTCTGCTGGCAGCATGGACGAGATAGAGGCGCTGTGCAACCGCATCGCCATCATGTCGGGTGGCGAGCTGCGTACGCTGGGCACCGCTGCCTCGCTCAAGGCGGAGCACGGTCAGGGCTACACCGTCGTGCTCAAACTGTCCACCGCGAACGGTGAGTCACTCGACAAACTCTATATGACTGTCTCGTTCTCCAACACGCTCAGGACTACACAGCGCATGGTAAGGCACTTGAGTACTAGCTATAGGGGGAGCGAGCTGAAGACTGAAGACGCAACACGTTCAGGGCTACATCACGTATGGTAAGTGACTCACGAAACGAGCTGAAGGCTACACCATCATTTTCAAACTGGCTACCGCTAATTGTTAGTGACTTGACGCAAGAACCATTTGTCGTATTCTCCATTTTCTCGCGATTTTGCAGGATATTAAGTTACCTAGCCTCCATTAGACTATTCAGACTACCAATAGGATCATTCAACATTCATTGTACTAAGACTTTATTTAAAATAGAATAGCATAGAAAACATATGTGTCGAAAAAAGACATATGCGCCGACCCCAATTAATTGGGACAAGGGCAAGCGAATGATGAGCATAGAAAACATATAGTCAAACAACACATCAGTACTTCTCTACATAGTATAAAACAAAGTCGCTTACCGTTGTCTGTCCCTATGTATGCTTTGATCTTTAAAACTACGCAACGGATTTTGATGCGGTTTTTTTTAATAGATACAGTGATTCAAGAGGAAGGTTTATATGTATAATTGTACCCGTGCAAAGCCGGGGCGGGTCGCTAGTAAAATAATAAAACAACTAAAGCTAGATGTGAAACCGAAATGGTCTCCACTCAGCAATGGAGTTGGAACGACTAGCGTGGTCAAAATATTTGAACTACAAACGAAAGTAAGTCATAGATTTCATGAATTGTAATCAAACTAAAACTAAAGTTAAATCGAGAATAAAACTGAAACGAAGCAACGAATAGGTACAAAAATATTTTTATACTCGGCGACTGTAATACTCGAATTGAGATTGTGGTGGCGGAACTACTAGCGCATACTTTTTGATAGAGCTTGTATGGTCGCATATTGTAGCATCCATAACAATCACAGAAAGGATTTCCATACAATATTGTGAAACTGTTGTCGGGCCCCGCATTGCGTGTCGCCGCCGGCACAATCCACCGGGAGATCGAACGTTACGAGATTACATAGAAGCAGTAGGTTGTGCACGGCTTTCGTCGAACTCAATTCTTACCGGCTTGCTTAAGCACTCGTATAAAAACTATTGTGTGCAACGGTACATAATAAGGGTTCTTAAAATTCTCGGGTCTGTTTTTACAAAATTCGGCTTCGCCTCATTTTGTAACTTCGACCCTCGAATCTTAAGAACCCTCATTATGTAACTGTTGCACAAAATACTATTGTAAAACCTGAGTTATTAAAAGACACAGACTAAACAGACACCTCATCATCAATGGTCGGCGGGGGTGAGCTGTTTTCATATTAATTTGACACGACATACGTCAAATTACTATGAAAACAGCTCACCCCCGCCGACCACTGCTCATCATTAAGCTTTTACAGGGAGCACGAGGTCACCACACATCAGCGCAATTTTATTCGTAAATTTCTATGATTCGAATAGCACATCTCACATACCAATTTGTAGTATAACAATCCAGGTCCACCCCTGTAACTTAACTCAAGTTGTGGATATTTTTAATTCACATGAGTAATGATCGTAAACGTTAACTCAACTGAAATAAGCGGTCGCGCTCTCATACAAAATTAATACGGGAGCACCTATGTGTGGTGACCTCGACTTGTACTTGTTACCTATCTAGTGGTTGAGGTTATCTGTGTTAAAAGAACACCCCGCCCAACAGGTCAGCCTGTGACTAGGAAACCATCAATCTGGCAGCGTATTCTCTCTGTACTGCTAGGGCTGGACTATGAGACAGGTAAGCGCTAGCCCTAGTTCATCGTTCATTCACCCTTTATCAACCGACTTCAAGATTTCGAAGGAGAAGTTCTCAATTCATCGGGATCTTTGTTTTCAACCGATTTCAAGATTTCGAAGGAGGAGTTCTCAATTCGTCGGGATCTTTGTTTTCAACCGACTTCAAGATTTCGAAGGAGGAGTTCTCAATTCGTCGGGATCTTTGTTTTCAACTGACTTCAAGATTTCGAAGGAGGAGTTCTCAATTCGTCGGGATCTTTGTTTTCAACCGACTGATTTCGAAGGGAGGAGGTTGTCAATTCGTCGGGATCTTTGTTTTCTACCGACTTCAAGATTTCGAAGGAGAAGTTCTCAATTCGTCGGGATCTTTGTTTTCAACCGATTTCAAGATTTCGAAGGAGGAGTTCTCAATTCGTCGGGATCTTTGTTTTCAACCGACTTCAAGATTTCGAAGGAGAAGTTCTCAATTCGTCGGGATCTTTGTTTTCAACCGATTTCAAGATTTCGAAGGAGGAGGTTCTCAATTCGTCGAGATCTTTGTTTTCAACCGACTTCGAGATTTCGAAGGAGGAGGTTCTCAATTCGTCGGGATCTTTGCTATTTTTTTATGTACCATCGCCTACACTGTTAACTGCCCATCGGTGGACCTTATGCCTTTTGTAATAAGTTCCACCGATGTACAGTTAAGAGTGTTGCTGTTTGTATGTTCACCGATTATTCGGAGACGGCTGGACCGACTTGGAAATTTCCTTTTTTTGTTTATTAAAAGAGTATAAAAGTTGATCCCATTGTCATCAGGTCCGAATCTGAGGATGGGATCCTACAGAAATCGAGGGAATTCTTCAACTATCATAGGCACACATATAGTGATTTCAGTATTTTTTACAGCAACTCCGGCATTTCCTCTTGGAAAAGCGGAGCTTAAGTGACGTCTGTTCTATTTTTGTTTAAAATTATTTTAGCGTTCATTTCGACTATTCAGTTGACCGGTTGAGAGTACCGTTGGCGGTAAATTAAAAGCAATCTCATACATTAAGGTCCTCTGATTTACACGGTTCTGATTCACCGTAAACTGAACTGTGGCTTCGCAAGTCCACGATAAAGTGTAATAGCGACTTATAAAAGAGGTGCTTACTTGCACGTAAAACTAGTATATTTACAATTATCTATCTTTGCGCTTACGCATCCTTCTAAAATAATGGGGTTGGCAACTGTCAACGGTTTGGCCAGATGGCGCCAGCATAGCTTGTACCTGTCACTGGTATTGTTGTATGGGATTTGGCTTATAGACTAGCTCATCCAGGTCAGAAAATACGGAAAAAAAACAAGAATTTGACACAATTGGTAGGACTGACAGGTATAAGCTATGCTGGCGCCGTCTATAAAGACTTTCGACCAGCCAACCCTATTGGTCAGTTTTTAGTAACGATCAATTATTAGTCGCTTTGATTTGGTTACCAATCGTACCACTAAGTGCCTGGTTGAAAAAGGAACTGATCTCGTAATGTGGTTCACAGATACGGATGATGTCAGCCGGTTTAAGAAGAGGCTGGAAGAGCATTTTTCCTGCGAGCTGAAGGATTATTTTCGGGTTAGTTTTGTAATAAGTAGATACAGTTATAGTGCGTAATCCGGTTTGAGAACTCGGAATTCACGAATACTTCCGTACAGCGTTAAAGCGTGTATTCATTGTTAATATTTTTGTATTGATTAAATGTTTTCACATCTTATATGTAAGTTACAAAAGTCAGAATAAAGTTTTAATTTAATATACCCACCACATACTTAGAGATGTTTCAACCACTCCGTTCAAAAAATGCTGTTGATTCTTTTAGGGGATCTTGTTAACATTAATATCGTTGGTAGGCTATAATTATTTCCTCTCATCAGTCTCATCACATGCGAGCTAGTGACGGTAGCAAAGGTAGGAGTTACCTCATCTGATCGAATATATGTAGAAACGCGTATGTGTTTTTGGCGCTATAGGCACAACTACTCATGACACCTAAAGTCTATAACTATAGACGTCCGAAATAATCATGTTAATTTGTGGATTATTCTACAGGGTGTGCTACGCTATCATGTCCGTGGACCGCTACGGTACAGCTACATATTCACCAAATTGGAAGAGCTTAAAGGGGAGTTCCCGGAGCTGGTGGAGGACTACACGGTGACGGAGACCACGCTCGAGGAGGTGTTCCTCGCGCTGGCTAAGGAGGCGAAAACGGTACCACCAAAGCCCGCTGCCAAAAAAGTTCCACAGCAAGCAAATCCAGGCAAGCAGCAAGCAGGTCCAAGCAAATAGAAATTCGTGAGTTCAAATATTCCAAATTGTATTCTTACCTTTAAGCGTGGTATGTTAACTGATATTTATGGTATATACCTATAGAAAATAAATTATCATAGGTTTTATATGATTTTTTATTAAAACTTTATTTTATTCGTGTTTTTATACATCGTGCGCCTTTATAAACTAAGGCTCAATTCACACCGGAATGGCAGCGGCCGGAAGCAGCGCGGCGAGCACATTCAGTGTAAATAATTTTAAACTTTATCTACATACTTAAAAGATCAGTATCGTTTAAAAAGCTCGACAAGGACGTGTCTTGTCGGCGCGGCTGACTGCAGCGGCAGCCGGGCGGCCGCGCTTTATATAACTGCTCAAAAGGAGACTCGGCGAGCGGAGTCGGGAGGCGGCGCGCGGCCGGCGGCGGCTACAGGAGGCGGCCATTTCGGTGTGAATTTAGCCTAGATTATCTATTCATCACATCATCTTACAAGGTCTAGTTTTTAAAAGCGACTGACACGCTTTCAGGGTTTTATGGTGACGAGTGTAGGTACATATTAAGTATACTTTATAATATGTTATCAAAATAAACAACCATTTGAACCGTTTAACCCTTTCAACGCCAAATCACGCGCACGGAACGTCGTGCACCCAGGGCCAGCGCGTGATATCACGTTCAATATAAAACCGAGTGCGCTCGCGCGCTCTGACGCCAGAAGATTTTTCTGTCCGAACAAAAAACTAGTCTTTATTTAAATAAATAGTATTTTATAAGTTAATAAATATATTCTTTGATCATTAATTTTAGATATTATGACACATATTCATCTGAACATGATTATGATGAATCTAAATATTGTTGATATAATTAATATCATATCTTAGACCTGTACGGAAGCAATCTCCACTGTGACTGGATCATTTCTTGGTGGTTTTCAATTGGCTTCAAATGGTCGCCATCTGAAAAAAAATTGTTGGTTTTAAAACCCTGGCTCTTATTACTATTACTGCACTACTATTGATGCAGGGGTAGCACGCTCTGTTTGTCTCTTAACGCATTCACTGCCCCCAACGCATATACGCGTTCTCGTTACTTTCATCCAGTGCCTTCAACGCATATATGCGTTCTTCATTTTGAATGAAACAGTATGAACTCACATGTGCGTTTGGGGCACACAGCAAAGTGTGGCACCTGGCGAATGGCCAGGAAAAGAGGGTGGTAGTGAATGCGTTAACTCTTATTGATTGCTATGACGTTGGAGTCTAATTTACCTTTACCGGTGATGTACTGTAACATGGAGTAACAAAGGCTCGCGCTGGTAGGTAAATATTGATGCAGGGATAGCACGCTGTGTTTGTCTCAACTCTTATAGCTATGACGTTAGAGTTTAATTTACCTTTATCGGTGATGTATTGTAGCATGGAGTCGACGAACGCTCGAGCTGGTACGGCCATATTTATGTAAGGGTAGCAGGCTCCTGTGTTGGTCTTCGCGTTGCTGACTATGATGCCCAGCACTTCCACCCGGGACTCGACTATCCGGAAGATAGGACCGCCGCTGAAAACGTTTTATTCGTTTTATACAAGGTGAATTTTAATATAAAAATGCTCATTAAACGATAAACATATATACTTCGTGCTTACATTTAATTATATTTTTGTTCAGTGAGTATTTTCCTGCGAAAGTGGAAGACAAATATTTCTTTATTACAGGTATATTCACGAAAGTTGGCGCGAGATTTCTACTGAGTGACAGCCATTTTCATAGAAATTCTGTCAAATCTCGCGCCAACTCTCGTGAATAGACCTATACGTGCCAACTCGCTTGAGTTGCTACATCGACTTCTTTACCATAAAATAGTAATATACATAAATAGGAAATGGTATTACTGCACAGTCGCCATCAAATGTATCGGAGCGGTCAAGGTACTGAAAAATATCTGAGCATGCACTTTACTGCCTCTTACCTTGGCCATTCCGATATATCTGATGGCGACTGTACATACTTATCAAATCTTATAAAAGTAGCGAACTTCACTAGTTTTGTTTTATGCGATTGGTCTTAAAAGGCTACACCGGAACACTGAAAAATATTACCAGGACTGAGAGCTACAACGTACGCTGCGCGCTGGCGTAAAAACCTTCGACCGGCCAACCCAAATGACTTTTAGAAGCTAAAAATATTTTTTTTTCAAACAATCATTACCTGAACCCTGACTGCACGCAGCAACTGCTCTGTATCATGGAGGGTGAGATGCTGTTGACATGGCCTGCAGTCACGTTTGGTTTTAGATTCTCGAGCATCTTCTCATTGAAATACGGATAACCGGCTGCTAGCACGGATTCACCTGAAAATGTACACTATGTTTTTCTCTCTCATGCCAATAAATATGTGACACGCTCTTATTTGTTGGGCGTAAGAGCGTATCACATATTGTTGCGGCCTTCACTGAGAAAGAAACTGTTGCAGGCAACTGTACGGCTCTGTGTGTTCACTTGAAAAAATCTCAGGAGCGCCAGGATTAATGAAATAAATAATTAGCAAGGATTTTTCCCACCTGATGCAATTAAGAATGCAAATGCATATTGTGTTAGGTATCGTCATAACTCGAAGAGTTTCAGGACGGTGCCCGTGTATCTACGTAAAAAACAACCGAAACCGAATCTAACCGACATTGTTTATTAAGTAGTGCAATAGTAGTTCGTATTAAAAATAGAGTGAAAATCAATAACATAAACTCTTAGCGGAGACTATAGAAATATAGACGACCACAGCCTAAGAACTTTTTACCACCTAGTAACAAATAGCGTACTAGTAGTACACTAGTAGCTACTAGGTGGAGTAGCAGTGCAGGTGACATTTCTCTTACATATTCGGTATCTTTAGGGGGCTTTGACATAGGTGGCGCAATCGATATGAGCTTCAAAAAGTTCTTAAGCTGTGGTCGTCTATACCTCTATGGTATAGTCTCTGCTCTTAGAAAAACTTTCTTCACCGAACTAAAATCCTACCGACTGCGCCAAGTAGTTTACGAGAATTACGAGTAAGTATTTACTATTAATTTGAATTATAGACAAATTTAACAGGTAATACCGGTTAGAAAGGCTCCTTGAGTAATAAGCACCAGAAATAAAAACAGCGTTGGTATTTTATAAGACATCAGAATGTAGATCGACTATATATATAATCGTTTTAATATTAATTTAATTAAGTTGAGTTTAGGGAACAACCTTATACAGTAATAAACTTATAACTAACCTAAGTTACTGTATAAAATTGTACCCGAAATTATTTGATAATTACTTACCAGTCGCTTTACTTTGAGACATCAGAAGCCGAAGAAGTGAAGCAGAAGAAGTTGAATAGAGATTGGTTGTCTATACATTATTCTCTAACCTCAAAGTCACGAAAGTCAGAGCCAGTTGTCGGTTAGCCAACGCGAATGGCTTATGGATAAGCTCCTCGTTACGGAGCGAAACATGTCGAGCAATATTCGTCTTAAAAGACGTGAGTTACCCGTTTTTATTTAAATTAAACAAACCTTTCTCGGCTGGCTTGTCAGCAAAAACAGCAGGCAGGAGATGCGTCCAATTCTCAGGATTAGTGTATATAAGTGCTAGATCGTACGCGCGATCGTCGTGGGTTTTGTAGCGAATGATCGCAGTCGCTGTCACACCTTGGCAGTACACGGAAAGTTTGTGGCTAGCGTACTGTGAAACAAATTATGAAATCGTTAAGATGTTTTAGGCTCAAAGATTCGGATATAATTTTAAATAAAAAAAGAACCGACTTCCCGTCGGATCCGCTTTTTCAAGAGAAAATGCCCGAGTTGCAGTAAAAAAATACTGAAATCACTATTCGCTATGTGCGAAGTTTATGGTGGGGGTAACGAGAACGATCGTAGTGCTCAATGTGACAAGAAATGAAACTGCAAATCCCCTGTGTGCTGTCAAAATAGTGAATCAGCCAGTTACATTTCATATAAGCAAGGAATACAACCTATTTATAAAAAAGGAAAAAAATAGATTGACCACCTGCCCAAGAGATGGCGCCACAATCATGCACATAGCGAATAGGTGTGCCTATAATAAATTGAAGAGTTTCCTCGTTTTCTCCAGGATCTCATCATCAGATTCGGATCTGGTGACAATGGGACCAACTGTGAAGCTTTCAAACAAAAAATAATTTTCCAAATCGGTCCAGCCGTCTTCGAATAATACACAAAATAAAATATATAAAAAAAAAACAAAGATCCCGACGAATTGAGAACCTCCTCCTTCGAAATCTTGAAGTCGGTTGAAAATGCATCAATTTCTGGCAAGACATTCTGGCGCTAGAACGGAGTGAAAATATAGTTCCGACTGAAATGGGTTTTTGTCACCCAAGTGAAACACTAGCTAGGTACTTACATTTTATTTTATTTTGAATACGTGCGCGTTACTTTATTTTATGAAACAAAAGTATCACAAACTTGTAGTATTGAACGAGCAATTTACGCGAGTTCAATATTACAATGGAAATCGTACGGAATATCCGCTTTGAATCCATTTTTGATTTTTCATACTTGTAGATAAACTATGACTCGCATTCAGAGCAAAAGAAACGTAAGTAAATATTTTTAAGTAATCCGCATATGCTTTGGTATTTCGGTGATGTGAAGAAGCACTTACATGTTTAACGACGTGCGCGCAAGTGGCGATATAACCGCCCCCGAGGTGCACCCCCGCGCCCCACGCGCCCCCGCACCGCACCAGCACCGTCGTCCGGTCGATCCTGTCTGCAAAAACAACTCCTGGCTAGTTATGTGTGCCTGGTAGTCCTGCACGGTTAGCACAAGACTGATGCGACAGTATCTCGCGCGCGAGATAGACTACCCATCTCTTTTTAACTGACAGTTAGAAAAGGGCGGATAGAGTATCTCGCGCACGAGATACTGTCGCGTCACCCTTGTGCTAGCGGTGCTGGTATTTTGTAAAAGGTGGGGGTGGGTAGGTTACAAAGAGACATTAATTGAGCATCGATACTATACTATCGCCCACACTGTTAACTGCCTATCAGTGGACCTTATGCCTGTAAGAAGACCCACGGATGGACAGTTAAGAGTGTTGCTGTTTGTACAGTCGCCATCAGATATATCGGAGCGGCCAAGGTGGTCACAAATATCTGAGCAAAGCCTCTAGTGTCAAGGCGATAAAGTGCATGTTCAGATATTTTTGGGTACCCTGGCCGCTCCGATATATTTGATGGCGACTGTACCTAATTCAAAGTCATTGAATTTCTACCTTGTAATAATATGCATAGTCAAAATTATAAGCATCACAATAATTTGAACTTTTGGATCCTAGGTTGGTAGAGATCTGAAATAGGTAGCTCCTGATAATGCTAATTGGGCTGCTACCAATAACTATTTTCTACAAATCGCCAGAATGCGTGGCGACACAGAATGCGTCTATAATGGGAAACTGGCCAAGAAAAACACTGGACTCAACTTACTAAATATCTCCTGATACTGCTGGCTTGGCGGCTGGCGCGGTACCGCCGGCGGGGACACCCGTAGCTTGGCGGATAATACCGATACCAATGGCGCCGTCAGTGTCAGCCCTACCCATTCCCCGCGCCACCATGACACACTGCATACTACTGCGCCTATTAACTCTTTGCTGTGAAAAATCAAATCACAATTTCGTGAGTTATGATTGAATATGAATTTGCAGTTCGTTTTCGCAGGGCAGAGAAGTTTTAACCTAAATTATCCCCTAAGCTTGAGAGACTATAAATATTCAGGAAACTCAACTGCTTTGTGTACGCCTATAAGAATCAAAGAGTTTCCTCGATTTCCATCATGGATTCCAACATCTAAACTGGATATGATGATGAAAAACTATTATCGAAATCATTTTAGATTTTAAGGAGTTCCGAGGTAACAAACATCAATAAAAATACAGCCAAATGGGGACATTCCTCTTTGAAATTTTAAAGTTTGTCCACCATGTCACATTCAGACTAGCCATGTCCACGTCAGCACAGCAATAGCAGTCCCAATCGCAACACACAGCGGTAGCTATCCCACTACACCTTACGTTAGACCACGGGCCACAGATCAGAAAGAACACTTACTTGGGTCCCTCTGTGAACACCGGGCCGCCTTCGGACCCTAGTGCCGTGGCCGCGTCAGTCAGTAGCAGCGACGGCCGCCTCCCCATCACACACACACCGAGCTGCTGGTCACTCATCAGAACACTTACTTGGGTCCCTCTGTGAACACCGGGCCGCCTTCGGACCCTAGTGCCGTGGCCGCGTCAGTCAGTAGCAGCGACGGCCGCCTCCCCATCACACACACACCGAGCTGCTGGTCACTCATCAGAACACTTACTTGGGTCCCTCTGTGAACACCGGGCCGCCTTCGGACCCTAGTGCCGTGGCCGCGTCAGTCAGTAGCAGCGACGGCCGCCTCCCCACCACACACACACCGAGCCGCTGGCCACTCATCAGAACACTTACTTGGGTCCCTCTGTGAACACCGGGCCGCCTTCGGACCCTAGTGCCGTGGCCGCGTCAGTCAGTAGCAGCGACGGCCGCCTCCCCATCACACACACACCGAGCCTTTGGTCACTCCTCAGAACACTTACTTGGGTCCCTCTGTGAACACCGGGCCGCCTTCGGACCCTAGTGCCGTGGCCGCGTCAGTCAGTAGCAGCGATGGCCGCCTCCCCATCACACACACACCGAGGCTTTGGTCACTCCTCAGAACACTTACTTGGGTCCCTCTGTAAACACGGGGCTGCCTTCGGACCCTAGTGCCGTGGCCGCGTCAGTCATTAGCAGCGATGGTCGCCTCCCCATCACACACACACCGAGCCGCTGGCCACTCATCAGAACACTTACTTGGGTCCCTCTGTGAACACCGGGCCGCCTTCGGACCCTAGTGCCGTGGCCACGTCAGTCAGTAGCAGCGATGGCCGCCTCCCCATCACACACACACCGAGCCTTTGGTCACTCCTCAGAACACTTACTTGGGTCCCTCTGTGAACACCGGGCCGCCTTCGGACCCTAGTGCCGTGGCCGCGTCAGTCATTAGCAGCGATGGTCGCCTCCCCATCACACACACACCGAGCCGCTGGCCACTCATCAGAACACTTACTTGGGTCCCTCTGTGAACACCGGGCCGCCTTCGGACCCTAGTGCCGTGGCCGCGTCAGTCAGTAGCAGCGATGGCCGCCTCCCCACCACACCACAAACCGAGCCACGGGTTACCGCATTCAGGAACACCTGTAAGCCACCGTCATTACACTACGCGCTGTTTTAGGCCATGGTCCTCAAGTACGTAAAAAAACATGTAGGTATGTATCTTGTATCCTAAAGCGCCTATGTACAGTGGGCCAAGAAAGTGGTCTACCAGTTCTGACAAAAGTTTCTGCGAGATTTAACGGTCGCTAGGGTTGACTTTTCTAATGGAGTTTAAAACATGCACAACCTTGTTGTCTCATGACGTTCATACGAACCTCAACCGTAGGGTGGTAGACCACATTTTTGGCCGACTGTACACACGTATAGGTTGGATTTTATAAATGGTGCAGTGAGGGGGTTGCTATGCAAAAATGCTCTAGGACTCTTAGAAGGCCTTTCCTAACATTATGACGAAGATCACAGATTTTGTCTAAATGTCAAAAGTCCGCGAGAATTTCACAATATGCTCCTTGCCTTTCCTTTATGGTATACTACGCTCCACTGCCACGCTTTCGTATAAACTAGTATTTACGCTAATTTAGTGCGTTAGGTTGCCAAGTGGACCCCAGGCTCAATTTAGCCTTGGCAAAAGCCGGGACAAACGCTTCGAGGATGATGCTATCTAGATTGTCAGTATGGGGGTCAATGTTACTCTGCGTCCGTAGGAAACACCTTAGACAACCCTACACGTGATCCCTGGGTGTGGGTGGTGCTAAAAGAGTAACAAACTTGGTAGCTGCACTGTTCCATCTGGACCTCGTAGCACTTACTGGATTTTCTTCACCATCTACTTTCCCATAACTATTACCATCTGAGAGAAGTGCCTATCTATATCCGGTGACGTGTAGCCAAATAAATATAAATAAGTATGGATTATACAGACCTCGCATCCGAAGGGCGTGGAGTGAACTTCTACCGCCGAACCTCGGTCGGGCGGTGGTTTCACCAAGTCCAGTAGCTCTGAAAGTGGCCTTAGTGCCCTGAAACCTGAAAAAAACAGGTTGTTATCGCCAAAAAGTAATTTTATAAACGTTAAGAGTCGCCAGGACGCTCGCGTGAACTCGCGTCCCCATACAAACGTAGTTCAGCTCTCATTTTAAAACGACATGCTTTAGAATCACGAAATTTGGCATGAACATTTTAGTAGTACAGAGCTATGTCGGTAATTAGTTTTCGTTGCTAAAAATTGTAATACAAAGAAAATATAGCAAAAATAAGTTTTGTATGGAAATCTGTATCTGGCTGTATTTTCTTTATATTACAATTTTTAGCAACGAAAATGAATTACCGACATAGATCTGTACTACTAAAATGCCCATGCCAAATTTCATGGTTCTAAAACATGTCGTTTTAAAATGAGAGTTGAACTACGTTTGTATGGGAACGCGAGCGTCCTGGCGACTCTTAACCGTTTGTATTCTTATATTCGTCGAAAGCTAATTGGACTCATAGACAGAGAAAATATACCTAATACCAAAAGACTCAAACGAAATTAACCGAAAATGTGGTAGGTGAAAAATCGTTAAGGTAAGTATTTAAGATTTAGCGAAAAAAACATCTGGACTATAATAATACCTATTAATAATGTTCAATTTGGTACAATTCATGCGATTTAACCTCAATTGGTTACTTCTGCTAAAGAAGTCGCGGTGACGCCTTCTCCTGTACCACTTTATGCGTGCTGATTGTGATTCTTGGTATCCAACACAAGCACGAGTCCAATGTTCAGACTTAAAATTTCATCAGTCGTGTAATAGCATTATTTTATACCATGCATACGAAGGTTTGAAATTTAAATAAACAAAAACACCAAACCGAATACAGAACCTCCTTCTTCTATGAATTGAAGTCGGTTAAAAAGGATTAGATCGCAACGAAACTTTTGGTAAAGACTTTTTAGAAAAAAGTTCTGACACAAAGCTCTAATAAATTTAAAAAAGTAACATTCTGACAAAACTGACGTTGACGTTGTCATCTAACAGGCGTTTTCCATTTGTTACAGTAATTTCAATAACTATTCTTTTATTCTGTTACACAATACCTATTTGAGTGAAATGTCGGGGTGCCAGTGCTACGAAGAACCTATTCGTAACTATTACTGCTACTATGATACTCCCGAAGGAACCGATATTGATAAAAAGGTGAGCAAGAATTTGAATTAAGTACAACAGCAGAGAGTTTGCTAAATAATATACGCCTGACCGAGGCGGACAGCACTGGCACGGTGTTCGTATAAAACAAATGTAAACGTTTACGTCCACGAATCGAAACGCTCTCCAAAATATTCATAATGCAGCTTACCCCGACGAATGTGCCGCGGGGACTCACCACAAGGGGGACTCACCTTAAGCTATGTCCACACTGGGCCCTCAACTTTCATCTTTATCTTTCAATATCAATTTCGTCCGGCGCATCCAACTGTTGCGTGCATCAAAGCGCATGCAACTAACTGTCCACATTAGTCGTCAAGTTTCGGTAGTCTTTCAAATGTTGAAAGCTTTGTTGCACCGAAATCCACCGAGCGCGGGAACGCGTGCCTCAGGGCATGCGCTATGCTTGCAATCCAAAAAAGGCATGCGCTACGGGCATGCCTCACGTGCGCTGTTAAATGCGCTTTAACTAATGAATTTGTTGAATGAAAAAAGGCACAGTGTGGACATAGCTTTACACTAAAATTAAGCTGGCACTAGTATTCCCACAGCACAGTAGCCCTTCCAATTCTCGGTAGATTAAAATTGTCACCCAAGTTTAAGAAAACTATTCTTCTCCGATAAGAAGAGACGGGATTTGTTAAAGACGGTGTCACACTATTTCATAGACAGAAATTTCATAGAATTTCGTTTCCCAGAAATTATTTCATAGATTATTTGGTTCATGTACTGTCTATTCCAATATTATTGTTTCATAGACTATTCAATTGGTAAAAACATATTTCACAGACTTTCATTTCCATGTATATTGCTATCAAACATTTTTAATTTACAGAGTGATCAAACACTAGAATCATATTTCATGTATTTTTGTTTCGTAGACACAGATTTCATAGATTGTTGTTTCATAGTTATTGTTTTATATAATATTTAGTTCCACTCTTTTCTTTTCCGATATTATTATTTTAGGGGTCGTATCTGGTGGAATACAAACTATTGTCATATTTTCCATTTACATAACACTTTTCGCGTACCCTTTTTGATGACCCTAAAAACGTAACTGCTCCCAGGGATAGGTAGGTTAGGGTTATTTTTTTTGATGACCCTAAAAACGAAACTTCTCCCAGAGATAGGTAGGTTAGGGTTATTTTTTTTGATTACCCTAAAAACGTTACTGCTCCCAGAGATAGGTAGGTTAGGGTTATTTTTTTTTGATGACCCTAAAAACGAAACTTCTCCTAGAGATAGGTAGGTTAGGGTTATTTTTTTTAGATGACCCTAAAAACGAAACTTCTTCCAGAGATAGGTAGGTTAGGGTTATTTTTTTTGATGACCCTAAAAACGTAACTGCTCCCAGGGATAGGTAGGTTAGGGTTATTTTTTTGATGACCCTAAAAACGTAACTGCTCCCAGAGATAGGTAGGGTAGGGTTATTTTTTTTGATGACCCTAAAAACGTTACTGCTCCCAGGGATAGGTAGGTTAGGGTTATTTTTTTGATGACCCTAAAAACGAAACTTCTCCCAGAGATAGGTAGGTTAGGGTTATTTTTTTTGATGACCCTAAAAATGAAACTTCTCCCAGAGATAGGTAGGTTAGGGTTATTTTTTTTTGATGACCCTAAAAACGAAACTTCTCCCAGAGATAGGTAGGTTGGGGTTATTTTTTAAAAACGAAACTGCTCCCAGAAAACGGAAGAATAGGGTTATTATGGATATTTATCATTAGGCTCTAAAATGATCTGCATGAAAATTATGATAGGTGCTAGTTCAATTATCTTTGAACAAAAACATATAGGATTTAATGTATATTACAATACGTATTGAGTTACTGAGTCTTCTATGAAACGAAAATATTAAGTTTGATAAAATGAGAAACAACATACTATGAACATGCAGGCTTTGAAACAAGTGTTATACAAACTAAATACTATACGGATTAATAATATTTGATTTAAAACGTTATAAACTGAAATTCGAAAAAGTAATTATCTGAACAATAAAAAATATACAAAACCAGATTCTACAATGTAAGAGATCTGAAAAATGATCAATCTATGAAATGAAAATATGAGAAACATTTTCTATGAACCAATATTCTGCGAAAATGTAGTCTATGAAACAACGTACAACCGTTAAAGACGCTGTAAAGTCTTTAAACTAGATAACTTAGCAGAAGCAAAACTTTTACCAAGTTTTATATTTTTTTCAAGGATTTTACTTTTAACATAGTTAATTATCGTTTACAAACAGAGGATAGGTCAGTAAAACTAAAGAAGTTTACTTAAACATCCGCCAAAATACCTTTTCCCCCAGTTAACACAACTTGTACGTAACCCCCACTTTGGCCTACATTTTCATCAAAGGAACTAACTTTAGAATTGAACATTTTCTTATTGTTACAATAGGCTTTGTATATGTTTCAAACATTGTTATTCAAACGATCACGTTTGTAAAACTTTTCAGGTTTATACGATTATGAGGATTATTCATTCAAAGGTCATTATGAAGTCTCTCAAAACACTCGCTTTAAACATAAAATGTATGGTAGAGAACATGTAGAGAATAATGTTGTGTGTCAGAAAAGAAAATTGATTGTTCCATACAAAACCACTAAGGAAGAATAGACTACATTCACAATAAAAATTAAACAAAAAAAAGAACCGACTTCACTTAGGATCTGCTATTCCAAGAGGAAGTAGTTGCTGTAAGAAAATAGTGAAATCACTATATTTAGGTGTGACAATAGTTAAAGAGTTCTCTCTATTTCTCCAGGATCCCATCATCAGATCTGGACCTGGTGACAATGGGACCAACTGTGAAGTATACTTTTTCAAAATAAAAAAAACTATTTTCCAAATCGATCCACCCGTCTTCGAATAATCGGTGTCTTCCACAGTCTTCGAATAAACATACATTAAATAAAAGGCAAAAAAAAACAAAGATCCCGACGAATTGAGAACCTTCTTCGAAATCTTGAAGTCGGTTGATAATGATTGATTGATGACGATTCAAAAGTGCTTGTTGCTATGCCTAGTTGAATAAAGACAATATTGACTTTGACTTTGACTTTAACCACAGAGAATACAAGCGTAAGGTGTTTGACTTCTAGGGAGCTTTTCACGCGGAGGGTTGTGTGAACTGTGAACTATTTACACGTGCGTGCAGTTCATTCACGTGTACAAAGACATGATGTTTAAGCATGTAGAAGTCGTATAAAACTTCCCCACTTTTACGGAGACAGCCTTTTACAAGTAGAAGCTCTAATCTATCAGGCCATTTAAAATTATTAGATTAAATATTTCAAACATCAAGGTCCGAAGTTTGACGCTACCTTGTGTGTTTTAGGCATAAATACTATCAGTATATACCTAAAACACGTCTAAAACTAAGTAAATAGATTTGGTAGCTTTTGTATTAAGAGTCGCCAGGACGCTCACGTGAACTCGCGTTCCCATACAAACGTAGTTCAGCTCTCATTTTAAAACGACATGCTTTAGAACCACGAAATTTGGCATGGGCATTTTAGTAGTACAGATCTAAATAGGTCGGACATTCGTTTTCGTTGCTAAAATTTGTAATACTAAGAAAATATCGCAAAAATTAGTTTTGTATGTAAATCTGTAACTGGCTGTATTTGCTTTGTATTACAATTTTTTGCGCGACGTGATGAAACTCACATGACGAGGGCTGTACTGAACATACAAGAAGGTGACCGAGGCCGAGGACGACCACCGACCACTTGGAGCAGCACCATAAGAAATGATTTGAAAACAGCGGGCATTGATAAAAGTATGACAGCAGACCGCGTAAAGTGGCGTAATGGTATTAGGAGGGCCTACCCTAACTAGAGATGGGAATAATAATGGCCAGGAAGAAGAAGAAGCGTCCTGGTGACTCTTAAGTGAATTGTTGTAAATAAGATTATAAAAGTCAATACCGTAAATATTTTCCGCGACCACAGGTGATGGTGACCACACGCTACGGGGTGATAGCAGGACTTATATTGTCTACGTACGATGTCCTACTCCACTCGCACGCCTCGGGTCTGGGGCCCATTTTGAAAAGGTTAGTTTTTGTTTTAATGTAAGGTTTTTAAAAAAATGTATGTGTGGTAGATCACTTGTGCATGTGTCAATTACTTTGGAACGACCTGTAAAAAGCTTTATACAGGGTGGAAAGATAAGTCGGGCCCTGGAGGGAAACTACCTCAAAACGGTGAGATAGCTCAATTAACTGAAAGGAAACATTCTTTTATTTTTAAAAAGATACATATCTGCATTTACAAATTTTCGAGAAAATGTACAATTCACAAAAAAACTACTCATTTTGTAATTTTTGTCACAAAGAATTTTTATAACAATTCATGACAAACGATCCTATTTCCAACAAGAATACAAACTTCTTAATACCAACCAAATTTACGGCACAAGAGAAGCCATAAATAATGAAAAAAGAAAAATCATACAATTTTAGTATCGAAAAAAGGGAAAATTAGAAAAAAATCTGTGAATGCAGTTTTACTTTTTAGGAAAAATAAAGGAATGTTTCCTTTCAGTGTATTGAGCTATCTCAACGTTTTAAGGTAGTTTCCCTCCAGGGCCCGACTTATCTTTCCACCCTGTATACCTACATAAATTATTATTCAGTAGAAAACTGCTAGAAAATAATGGTTCCGGGTTCCTACTCGGTATTAATATACTTAAGAACGAAAATTAATACTTAAAGTACCCACCAACTATTTGGCCAGAATGTGAAAGTAAGCTATTAAGATATGCGTAAACTTCAAACAGTGTAGGCATTTTAAGATAAGTATGAACTGCAGAGTGTGTGACGGTGAGATTATTAACTGTAGTATTAAGTGAATTGTAAGTATTTAAAATAAAACAGTTTGACTAAAGTATTTATTAGTCACTACGCGCGACGTGTTCCGAGCCTAGGTAGCACTAAGAGTGCTAATTTGAATCCGTCTGTGGCTCGCTACCGGTCGGTAGGCTCTCCTAAACATGTCGCGCGTAGTGACTTAGGGTGGATTGCACCATGCACAATTACTCGACTCATCAACGTTAAATATGGCGACGGAGCTGTCATCCCATAGAAAACTGTCAAACTTTTCATACATGATTATTTTAACGATGACGTTGACGTTTTGTCGTTACTGTTTTGTCGTGTTAGTATAAGTCACGAAAGTTGAAATTTAAGACTGGTATTTATTAAAGGTACGCGGTACACACCATACCGCTGGGCCTTATGGGAGCCACCTTCGCCGGAGTCGCTAACGGCGCGATGATTTCGAGGAAAAAAGATGATGTCTACAACTACTTCCTAGGTATGGACAGAACTGTGGAAACTTTCGTTTCATTTTTAAGTGAAGAGCTGCTTTTGAAGGAGCTGTCGATTCTTATCAACCGATTTCGAAGGAGGAGGTTCTCAATCCATCGGGATCTTTGTTTTTTTGCTATTATTATTTTTAATATAGGTATGTTCACCGATTATTCGAGAACGGCTGGACAGATTTGGAAAATCCTTTTTTGTTTGAAAGAGTATATAAGACAGTTGGTCTCATTGTCACCAGGTCCGGATCTGATGATGGCATCCTGGAGAAATCGAAGGAGCTCTTCTAAAGACTGTATCGTCTGTTATAAATACAACTTACCACTGGCACCAATGGCATTAACTGATGTTGAAAAAATATTTTAATACGTGAAAATTACTTGACGTTTCTCACAGAACCGATAACAGTAATTTTTCCTTGCCCATATTGTTACAATAAAAAAAATGCGAGGTCTTACGCCACAAAAGCGAAAATCTATTGTGGACAAATGGTGTTCGGTTAAAGGTATTACTTACAAAAAGCTTGCTCAAATGGAAGGTGTTAGTGTAGGAGCCGTCCAAACTGCAATCCGTAAGTACGGTAACGAATATACCTTTAATGACCGACAACGACCAGGTCAAAAACCAGGTCCTTCGAACCCAAAATTGGACCAAAAGATCGTAAAGCAGCATTTATATCTAACAAAGAGTTGTCTGTGGGAGATATTGCGAAAAAATGGGTACGAGTATGGGGATGGTGCAACGTGCAAAGAAAAGAAACAATTTGAAGGCATTTAAAAAACAGAAACAGCCAAAACGAAGTGAAAAACAAATAGAATCTGTTAAGAAACGAGTCCAAAAGTTGTCCGACTTGGTTTTGTCTAAAAAAGGCACCTGTGTAATAATAGCCGACGAAACCTATGTGAAACTGGACTACAAGTCTTTACCAGGTCCCCAGTATTATACGGTGCGTGATGGAACAGAGGTTATACAACGTGAAAAATCTATTTGCTTTGAGAAATTCGGCAAGAAAGTTATGGTGTGGCAGGCAATTTGCGAGTGTGGAATGAAGTCGACTGCATTTTTCACTACCTCTTCAATGAAAGCCGATATTTACATGAAGGAGTGCCTTCAGAAACGAGTATTGCAAATGATCAAAAAGCATAAGTCCGAAACTATATTTTGGCCCGACTTAGCGTCTTGCTATTACTCAGCTAAGGTGGTAAAATGGTGTAATGACAAAAATGTATTTTTTTTGACCAAAGAATTAAATCCGCCAAATTGTCCAGAACTTCGCCCGATTTAACACTTTTGAGCTATAATGAAGGCTAGATTACGGAAAACAGGCCGTACTGCCGACACAGACCAACAGTTTCGTTTGGATTGGAACTAGGTGGCTCGAACTTTTGACAAAGCTGCTGTCCGATCATTAATGGGCACTATGAGACAAAGAGTCAGGAAACTAGCCAGAAATGAATAATTTGGGGTTTTCTGGCCATGTTTAGGTTTTCTGTATTATTTTGTTTTAAGTTTAGTATGATTTGTATGTTTAAATATAAATCATTTAAAAAGATATAGAACATTTTTCTTGTATTTATAACAAACGATACAGTTTTTACTATTATACGCACACCTATAGTGATTTAAATAATTTTTACAGCAACTCTGGCATTTTCTCTTGAATAAGCGGAGCCTAAGTCAGTTCTTTTTTGTTTAAAATCATCTATCATTATTATCAGGAGGATTCGCGTGCGGTCCGATCCTCGCGTTCTATCTCGGTTCCAAGCACGCGGTCCTACTCGGCGGCATAGCGCTGGGCATAGCCGGTATGATCAAGAAAAACGCCGTGGAGAACGGCTATACGTTGATGCCACATATTGTTGCTCACAAGAACAATGTATGGAAGTGGCGGAGGGATTTTACACTAGCTGAGGACCCGTTCAAAGGTAAGACTTTATGCATAGCTTTAGGCATATTTGATCAAGATACGTAACACGCTGGGAAGATATAGCTGGGCAGCATAACACAATGCTGTCAGACCTTACCACTCACAGAAACTTCATATGGAAGTTGAGGAATGATTTTACGCTAAGTGTGGGAGTGAGAAATCATTGCACTTTAGAATTTTTTTACTTATTGGCATTTTTTTACTTTTTGTAATTTATATTGAAAATTAGACATTTACTTTTAATGTGAAACTGGTAAAAATATTTTAGCGTAATCTTAAGTTCTCGTTAAGTGAAATGTAAATTTCTTATGAGACAATAAATGTCTTTAACCCGAGATACCGCCCATATGTTCTGTTCTCTATCGGACCGTTTTTCTAGTCCCCTATGAACAACTGTTTTGCTGATTTCAACTTTGGTTTGGGGAAAAAGTGTGACGGGCTATCAAAATATGTATAGATCCGTGTATGTATTTTTTTAATTTAGAATAATGAGAACGAAAAGAATACGTGACCGCCGGTCAACATAATTCCATAAATACAAAAGGATATGAACAAAGCAAGTGGTTATGTCTGCTTGCATTATTTAAAAATGAATATGAAATACTATGTATGCTATGCGTGTACAATACAATGACGCGTTCAGGGTACTGTTGAGGCTGCCGCGGTACTGTAGTGCGTCGGGCATGTTCGCCGACGCGCATGTGGACGGGTTCCACGCCACGCTGCGCAAGCGCTGCGCCGCGGCGCTCCGCAGAGTGCGCGCCAGCCACAACAGTCTCCTGACCGTCGTGGCAGAGAGATGGGACAGCGCCCTAATCAGGCACTGGACCTCTCAACACTTAAGTTTAGGTACTAACATAATTATTTAAGTTCTAATTGTAATACTAACACTATATGGATTTTTTTCGTCCGAAATAAATGCTTTTTATTTTTATTTTTTATTTTAAATACACATAGTTAAATGAACAATTTATTGTGAATAATAAAATACTTTTCTTGTGTAACAGTACATCGATTATTTCAGAAATGGAGAAACTCTGTGCGCAGACGCATTCACATGGGCCATGTGGACAGAAAAAATGATGGAGGACTCATCTCGTTTGACCAGAGATAGGCAATGCAAATTAAATTTGGCTACTAATTGTTTAATATACGATTTTGATATGGATTTATTTTCATTTATAACTCGCTGCAGTTGTCATATTCTTCTAGTTAAGAGTGCAGTAAACTTTTTTTTCGATTTCGCTCACCTTTTTGATACTATTTTGCAGTAATTAACAAAATTTATACTAAGTTTGTAATTTGTATACTTACATATTTTGAAAGTAAGTTTCTTAAAATTTCATAAATTGAACACTTTTCAATAATTCACCCTAATCTAACACCTATGTATTTAGAACTGAAAGAACAAATCAAATGATTTTTAACCGACTTCAAAACAGGAGGAGGTTCTCAATTCGACCGATTTTTTTGAATGAATGGTTTTGGTCACTTTTTCCTACGTGTATGACATCTATATACATTTATAACCTATGTATTTCGCGATTTTTGCTTGGAGAGGTGATAAAAGTAAGGTTTTTATTAGAGATGGGCCGACTAGTCGCCGACTAGTCGGGAAAGCCGACTAGTCGGGAAAGCCGACTATTCGGCATCATTTGTAGTCGGTGATTAGTCGGCGACTAGTCGGCAAAAAATGCCGAATATTCGGCACTTTAATACCAACAGAAAAATAAGAACTTGGCAAAAGTTTAACCCCTTTTTTAGTTATTTATGTTAATATTTCTATGTTTTGAACGTCTTATTAGTAGTGCTTGTTTTCTTTTTTCCATCAAACACGCCAGCGCCGGTTATTAAACAAAACAGATCAAAACATGAACGCGTGATAAAAAATGGCACGGTGGACGCTGCGAAACGAGCGTTTCCAATTGCACCCGACCTTTGCCAAAACCTACGATCGGCATTGCCGGCCGACTAGTCGGCCGATTAATCGGCAATTTGAAAACCGATTAGTCGACCGATTGTGTAGTCGGCAAAAACCCTAGTCGGCCCATCTCTAGTTTTTATTGATTGAACTTAAGTTATAGTACGTAAAATATGTAACCACGTTGAAAAATGAATCGTCTGAGGAAGAAATTAGATTATTATGACACTTCTGGGCAAAACTGGTTTATCTTAGGCCAATCCAGTTTCACTTTGGTCTGAATTATGCTGTTGGACCTGCAAAGCATATTATTATAAGCAGTAGATTTGAAAGTCGAATGGTTACAAGAGAGGTATGGTATGGGTACTGCTAATGACATCTCGTTCAAATACGGAGCAGAGCCCGGCAGGAGAAACCTCCACCTTACAGATAACCACAGTCAAGTAACAGGAAACCCTACACTGTTGTGTTCCTGTCGGTGAGTAAGGTCGCCAATGCTCTAAGAGAATGTACTTTCAACACTGTGAATCTATCTTTCCAAAGGGTCGGCGACAGGGACCGGAAAACCCTTTCATTTGATTAATCTTTTCGACAGGGTAACCATTTTAATAGGGTTAACTATGTTCAATGTGGTTTCCCTATCGATGTCTTAACGATAGAGTTTACAATAGCTTGATCGCATTCTAAAAACACATGATAGGGTAACCTCATTGGGGTTTTTCGATTCGGTAAACGCTTACCTTTGGGTAAGCTTACCATGTTGCTTACCGAGTTGATAGGGTTTGGAAAAACAACCTTATCAAATACCCTACCTAATACGAGTGCGCGGCTGACGGATGCAATTTACGTCAAAATAACGTCAAAGATATCGGTAATATGGATATGACTACAATTTATTATATATGACAAAAAAATAAAAAATAAATTATTGTAAGCCAATGGTCATATTTTAAGTTATTGCAGTCCATTCGTTTTATAGTTCAGTATCCACTTATATAGGGAAAATTACCTCTGAACATCTTCAGACGTAAGAGGGACGTTTTTTAAAATGATATTTCACCACTGTGTGTGTTAGGAGGGTTACAATAAAAACTGAGTATATTTTTTGACATTAAATTATACTCGAAATTTAATAAAAGTCTTATCCATCTTACGCTTTCGTCACCATTTTGCATCCGTCATCCGCCCTATTACCCCTTCATTGGTAACCAGTTCCGGTCCTTGGTCGGCGACGCGCATGTCGACGGTCTCGAGTTTCAGGCGAGTGCTTACCATCTGGCGGATCGTATGCTTGTCATAGGCGTTTTATGAAAAAAATACTGACCTCGATCGTCGCTTTCAAGGTCCACCAACACGAACACCGACAACAGCGCCTTGCCAAGCTGCGTCTGCTTCTCTATATCACCGTCGCGGTGTCCGATGGTCCAGCTGTATAGGATGTCGTCTACGCAGCGGCTCAGGATCGGACATTGCCAGACGTGGACTATCCTGGAAAGATGCATGTGTGACTGTGTTACAGACAGCATCAGAAGTAGCTAAGCGGGTAGGGTGTTCAAAATGATCTATCTACACACGCTCTTATTCTCTTAAGAATAAAGTCGTGTCCAGCTCATTTTGTACACCCTACCCGCTTAGCTACTTTTGCTGCTGACTGTACATGATTGATTGTCGAATAAGTCGGTACCTACTGGTAGTTGGAAGAAGACTGGTAAACGTTCCCTAAGATCTAGGGCTGAAAGCAGACACCGCTAAATTACATTTAATAAATTACTTCACCCCGAAATTTCGTAACAAAAATTCATAACTCGAAAACTACGAAAAATCGTCTAACATACATGGGGCATATTCTGAGAGCCCACGACGTGAGGAATCTAAAAAATTTTTGGTCGTCAAGATTTGGACCACCTGTATATATTTTCACAAATAACTAACCTTCCTGTGAGCACTCTAATCTGATAGCTACTGTGTTCCAACGCGTCGTCTCTTTCCCTGCTAAGCTTTTCCACTTCGTCATACACGTTTCCCTCTCTCGTTTCTCTTTCGCACGTCACGTATATTTCTGGCAGGTTGTCGTAGAACTCTTCTTTCAGTATAGGGTTGCCTCTCGCGTGGTTGATAGCCTGTGCCTGTATGGAAGAGAGAAATAATGAGTGTTCCGTTTTTTTGACATCCAAAACAAAAAAATTATTTAACGAAAATCAACCTTGTCATGTTACCAGTATGGTTCATTATGACTATGAACTTGTGTTAGTACTTAGTGAGTGGGACTTTGGGTGGTCATCCGACGATAAATACTAAGGGTGGGTTGCACGGGTTGCACCACGCACAATTAATCTGTCATCCCATAGAAAACTGTCAAACTTTTCATACAAGATTTTATTTACGTTTACGATCACAGACAGTTTGGTGCAACCGGCCCTAAGTAATTTTAAGGCTTTGACCTAAATAGCTTTGTTAATTTCTTGTCATACATATCCTAACAAACTTTGACTATGGTATCATGGTACTTTGGTTCAGCCAATATTTTTTAAGAAGAGAAATTAGCTGTTGCTAAAAAGCTATATCTTTGAATGGTAGCACCAAATGCCTATCATTAATCTGCATACAGGAGAGGTTTATTGAAAAACAACATTTCTAATCGATTTCTGACTGACACAATTAGTAGTTTACATACAATTTCGGTAATATTTTGATTATGAGCAGTACCTATTTAGCATAAAAATATAACCTGTTTGAGAGGTGACAGAATGGAGCCGTGGGTCAACACCCAGCGCTTGGAGAACTTCATCCCTGATGCAGACACTGTGATGATGTTGGAGTGCTCGCCATCGTCTGAGTAGTTGTATGACACCATCACGCCTTCCACCGACATGGTTGGAGCTGGAAAGATAAGTAGTTCTTATAAGATAAGTAGTTATTATAAGACTCGTTCCGCAGGTACTTTTATTTTCCTATAGGTTTTTTGTACTCTTAATTTGCCAATAAAATGACTGATAGGTATTTTCAAAGCATATACTTTATAAACGTTGTCATAAGATGATTCAAAAGGATATTCTTAGGGATATAATGACACTGTTGCCGGGGCGGGCCCTGCGCCGCCGCCAGCCACCCGCCGCTGTAGACAACGGGGGCGCCGGCACAATCCGCCGGGAGATTGAAGATGCTCAATTGTATAGAGGCAGCAGGTCATTCGTCGACCTCACTCTAGTAATAAAACGATTGTGTGCAACGGTACATAATTAGGTCTTAAAATTCTCGGATCTATTTTCGAGTCTTAAGAACCCTCATTATGTATCTGTTGCACTAAATACTATTAAATTATTGTTTTTAAATAAGGTACGGGGGGCAATACTGACTGCGAGGAAATTTCAAATACTTAAATCGAAATATCTTCCGTGTTTCACATCATCAACTATAGTGTCATCTACATGTGGGTATCGGAAAAACGCCTAACCTCTTTATACACATATAGGTAGATATTTAATTGTTTTTATCAAAAATAAAGTTGTGATGTAACTATTGGCTACGGACCTATTGGTTTTTTAATGAAAGATGTGACATAAACGAAAGTATATACGTGTATTATTTTGCACAAAAGAAGTAAAATCAAAGCGGTTCCCTAATGCCTGTTTATTAGGTACGTCATTGTATTTTAGTTTAGACCCTAAATAGCCGTGAAGCGTGTAAGCACTAAGGCACTAGAATGTCATCATAAGCCCACTCCTGCGCCGATACGGCATTAGACAATAAAACATGGAATGTAGCGAATGGCGACTAAAAATAGCTTAAGGTTAAGCTGCCTTAAAACTCTTGAAAACTGTTTGGGAGCCGAAAACAAATTTCATATGTGTTCCGCCGCGCCGGACAGAGGCATCATCATCCTTCTAACGTTTATCCCGACTTTTACCACGATTCAACCGAGTCTGGGGTCCGCTTGGCAACCTAATTCCGTGAATTGACATCAGGCACTGGTATTTAATTTACGAAAGCGACTGCAATCTAACCTTCCAAACCAGAGGGAAAACTAGAGCTTATTGGGATTAGGTAGGACTGGTTCTCTCACGATGTTTTCCTTCATCAATAAGCGACTGGTAATATGAAGCGATATTTCACCCATAAAAAAAGATAAATAAGATAAAAGATATTTATTCTTCAATTTAGGCACATTACAATGCACTTATGAACGTCAGAGAGAAAAAGAAACTACCACCGGTTCTAACCCTACACCTCTGACCCGAGAAGTATTACTTATTACCGGCAAGAAACTCGGCGGGACTTATTTTTTCAAAACAGTAATACTAATACATTAAAGATACTATATACAATAATGCGTAGTTCTTCAAGAAGGCATATCAAAACAGCTTGAGAGACAGACATGTACCTGCCTAATATGTAATTAAAATGAAAAATAAAAATAAAATCCAAATCTGACTGCTTCGCAATAAATACGTTTGATATTCTTTACTGAACTGTGTCCTCTAAATGCTGGATGGTTTTATAAGCTCGGAAAAACTCAGTGCTACGTGCCGGAGTTTTAACCCGAGATCTCCGGATTGAAAGTCGGACATCATAGCCATCAGCGCTATTACATTATATTTAAAATGGGCCAGAGAAATTCCCTAACTTTTTTCATATATTGACATTAGGAAAGCTCAGAGGACTTAAGTCCACTTTCAAGCGCATGTTGCGCAAGCATTTATGTGATAAATTGCGTGATAAGACTTCAACCCCTCCCCCCTGTGACCTAGAGTAGTATTTTGACGACCCCCCTCCCCCCCCTAAACTGGTCACCTAGTTTGGGAACGTTCCCTTATCGTCATGATGTTTCACTGTAGGTACACATATAATAATATGTATGTAAGTTTATTATATCAAGTATATGTGTAAGTTTATTCTTTATATTTAATTCAGTAAATAGTATTTATTTTATATTTAGTAACTGTGATATTGATATCGTTTGAATACCTACATTCTTTCAGAAAGCCTGCACCAACCATATCTAATTTTGGCCCAGTGATTGACTGGTAGACAATGCCTTAAGGCATTAAGTCCACCAAAAAAGTTTAAATAAATAAATAAATATATGCTCATTCACTCCACTGGCCACCTAGCTGGCTCGTCCCTCGCTAATGCATCGGCATTGCCATTCAGTGAGACCCAGACAGCAGACGGAATTATGACCACCCAAAATTTTCACCAGATGAGCCACGGCCACGGCCATTTCAAGGATTACTTAACCAGGGAGTAATTTGGATGGTTGACCTAAAACAAGCTAAATACAGGATGTTTTTTCAATAACTAGCCATATAATTAAAACACTCTGTATATCATTATATACAGGGTGTTTTTAACACCTTAACGCTTTGATACCGAGGTCCGGCTTTGGAATTGTGCAAACAAAAACAAACATTTTTTTACCAAATTCCCCTTAACCTAGAGGACGCCACAAATGCTACAATATCCGTAATTCCACTAGAAATTGAAAATTGCCCATAAATTACTACCACCCGCGGTGTATGTTAGCGGACCAAGATGGAACTAACGGCACTGCGTACTAGAACAACGGTTATGCGTAGACAGTGGCGCCCTCAAGAAGGGTAATTAATATAGTGGTAAATTGCTTGTTATTGATGTTGTTGGTGATCATCTTATCTGACTGAAATACATTGTGCAGGGTTCTATTTTAGCCTTCATTTTCAATACAATAAGCGTATGTTACCCTCTAAACTTCATAAAATAAATAGTTTTCTACGACTGCTAGTTAAGGCTAGTACATAAGAAAATAAATATATTGTGTTCGAAAAATGAAAGGATAACGAAGCCTGTTTTTCTTAATCAGCAGTGAATTATTGTGGGAGGTACTTACTTGAACGGTTCACCAAATTATTTGCTTAAGGCTAAAAATTTTGAACATTTTTCTTTACTATTTGGGACATCGTAAATAAAATAATAATACCTACCTATGTTTTGATACTTCTAGCGACGACCTTGTAGGTACCTACGTGCCTTACAATTTATTTAACATCTTGAAAAACGAATAAGAAAAAACTAAAAATGGGTTAAGTACACGTACAAATCGTACAATATTGCTATCACAATATACAAGTAGTAAGTACAACAACAACCTTCTGTTTGTGTTGAAGGTTAAAAAATAGTTCATCTTACACAGCGTCTCGTCACGAAAATATTCAAGCAATTTGCCGCATCAAACGTATGAGATTGATAATAAAACATGATGAAAAGTAATTTTGCTACACATTTCTTTGTCCAACATGGAATAATCAGTCCACTGACGTAGGTCGTCTCCTTGAGACTCCACCAAGGCACAAAATAAGCAACTAAACCGAGAAACACACTATCCATTGCTGGTTGCACTAATATTTGTATTTGAGAGTTACAGCCCCAAGCGTCAATGGATACAACGAATAGCGATATAGAAGTGGTGAGCCAGTATTTATAGTACAGGGCATAAACATGACAGACAGGGTGCGATCTCTATTACGAATTTGCGGAACATAAAACACTCCCATAATACGAATGTAATGAACACATTCAGCGGGTGGTCACCGCGCCATACAATTTGTTGGGGTATAAAAGTGAAGGGCGTCATGTCGAGCCGACCGCCTTCCTAGCGCCGTTGTAGAGGGCGCCCGCGGCTCGACATTTCATTTTTTCGTGGATTTTGTTTGCAGTTTTGGTTTTTGGCGCTGTAGCTGGTAAAAAGGTAAGCTTAGTCATTATCATCATATGATGGGAAATTTCGACTAATATCCTCAAGTTTCCGTAGTGTAGCGGTTATCACGTGTGCTTCACACGCACAAGGCCCCCGGTTCGATCCCGGGCGGAAACAGGAAAAGTTTTTTTATTTTTTAATTTCTAAAATAATGTTTTCTTTTATTTCATATGCTTATATAATAAGTATGTAAAAAGGTTATGCTTATAATATTCATATTTTAATTTCCACGTGTAAGTAATACGAAAAGGAAACACTGTTCCGTATTTATTTAGATTATCTCCAAGTGCCTTAATATCATCCTGTCACGTTTGTGCCGTTTGTATACATGCGGTATTTGACTTAACAAACATTAGTGTTACAAAAAAATCAATTAAATAAAAAATATACCATATATTAGAATCATATGAAGTCATAGAATCATTAATAATTTGTGCTTCGATATGCGATACCAAAATTGCTTAAAGTATACCTACGTGAAAAATAATACCGATAGTAAAAGTACAAAAGTTAATGCAGATTTATTATAATATATATATAAAAAAAAAAAAAAAAAAGATTCCTTCGAGCCGGATTTGAACCAGCGACCTATGGATGACTTCAGATTAAGACTTCTACAGTCCACCGCTCTACCAACTGAGCTATCGAAGGCTTACGTTACAGATCGAAATTATCAGTCACTGTCTGCTACACCTTATTTTGCATATCATGTGACCATTTTGAAATTGGAACAGTAGGATGACAATTGACAATCGTTTTCGCGATGATTAGGAAATGTTGATTTAATTCCGTTACTTGCATTACCTCAATCTCAATACAAAGTTAACATTTTCACGTCAGATATTTTTAAAAGTGGGTGATAATGATTTCAAATATAGAGTAGCAACTGATAATCCACTCCACTTGAATGTTAAATGTTTTATCTTATCACCATGTTATTGTAACCAGGTTGTTCGCCCCTGATATTGACTCTATTTGACCCAAATCGATTATTCGAAATACCTTTGTGCATAACTATAATGACAATGACATTAATAGTAAATTAGGCCCAAAGCAGTACCTCTATTTATGTCTCAGACGTAAATAGCGGATTGCAGTTTATTTTTAGAACATTCATTACAAAAGTAATTCTTGTGTGGCCCAATATCAAATTAGAAATTGTCTGGGCTTATTATCCTTCCAATAATAATTTAACGAAAGAAAATAAGTAGAATTAAACGTGTACCTATACCTATAATTATTCAAATATTTTAGGTAATATCTTAATAATTCAATGTGGTTTTCGCCGAACAAAAAAAATAGAGGCTCTTTTAATATTATATGAATTTAATACATGTACGATCGTACTTATATCATCAATGTTATAATATTATACATATTGTAGAAAAAAACACAACTCCAGTTAATATTCACCTAAATATCTGTTACACTGGAGTGCAATACCTAATAATTACCGGAGATAACGAAGCGCATTAGATATTGTATTATATCCAGTAAAATACCAGTTTGAAGCGGTTATGTGTTATTTGTTCAAATATTACTTTTGTTCGGTTCAGTCAAGTTATTAGTTGAAATGTTATCTCTTATCCCTCTAACCAGTTTTAGGGAGCAAATGTCATTGCATTTGTTGTAAACAAAGAACTTAGTCACATTGTTATTTTTGACAATCATAAATAAGTAATAAATAAAAGGGATGCTATGGATATTCGGTTATTATTCGTTATTGGGCCACTTTACCGAATATGTAATCGGCATTCGGCCTATCTACTTATTGTACCGCTTTACTGCCTACCTATTAAGCTACAGCTATAAGCTTATACACCGACTTATAACGTAAATAAAAATGTGCAGTAAGAAGGATTTCGTGAGTCTTTAATTCCTAGATTATACAAGGTGTAACAAAAATACTGGTGATCCTTTAAAGGGCATAATTGGTATCGTATTCTAATTACGAAAAAGTGAGAAAAAAATTTTTTCGCGCGAAAAAAAATTCTCGTTTACTATGGAGGGTCGGCCGGCTGGGACCACCTGTCCCATAGAAAAAAAAATTTTTTTTCGCGTCCAAAAATTTTTTCTCCTACTTTTTCTTAGTCGTAATACGATACCAATTATGCCCTTAAACGGATCACCAGTATTTTTGTTACACCCTGTATAATTAAATGTCAATTAAATCGTCACACTCTCCTGGCTCTTCTCTATTAAGTATTAACACCGACTAAGTGAGTAATTAAATAAAGAGTCTACGATGGTATAGAAGATTATTGCTAATTACAATGACAGCTCTTACATATAGGTTGTTTTCAATCACATATCTAGCCTTTTAAACAGTCATTAAGTATTCTAATGCTTGTCTTCTCAATACTTCGGAAGCGATGACTGACAGTATAGGTATACGCTCAACCGTATACGATGGAGTAAGCCTTTGCATTTCGACACTGGACGTAAAAGAACGAGGAAAGTGATTCGTAAAACGAGTAAATCCTCAGCTCTGATTGGTGGAGACGGGTGGTATGACTGCCGTGCCTCAACATTCGTCGGTTAGCACACACCTTGTTTTCTGAAACATGATTAGCTGGAACTTCTAGTACGTATCGTAATGTTAATGGAAAGAAGGTTGGTAAACTCGGCCTTAAATGGCGCAGTATGCTGACGCAGTAACGTTGTAAAAGCAGTATAAAAAATACACAGAATACTTATTATATGTACTACGTTGGGAAATAGGCTACTTTCATATGACGTCAAATCAGCTACTCTTTAGGAAACGTTAAAAGATTTGTTATATGGAGTATGTATGGGAGACTAATATTGTGACGTCACAATACTACATGATAATACATCTCCTTTATAAAAGTTTTAACCATTATAAAATCATTTTAAACTCAAACACATGTTATACCTGGGTTTTCCTGTGTATTTTTGAAATTTTATGAATGCAACGAAACATCTTTTTATCTATCGGAAAGTACCCTATTTAACATTCTTTGAGATAGAATACTCTACAACACAACACAACAAAACGTAAGATAAGATTTGAATATACGAAATGAAAAAAAAAACAAATATCTTTGTATATTGTTTTAACAATAATGCCAATTTTACTTTCTAATCTGCAGACGCAAGTTACGACTTTGCAAGTAGGTATGCACTTAACTTATATTAAAAGAGCCACATATATCAGATCGAACGTTGAGTTGAACAATACTTAAACGTAGCGGTACGCAGCCACTAACGATGTAAAATATATTACTTAGTACGATCGCAGACAACTGAGTGTGATTGATGAAAATTACTTTGTGCCCTAAGCTTCTCGACTTGGTCTTAGTCTGTAATATTTTAGACTTAGCTTAAGGTAGCTGTTTGCAGTCGACTAACAATCATTGTGTCTATTGGAAACTTTTACTAACCAGTTGGAAATACAACATAATAGTCTATAGGTACCATATTACCTATTAATTAATTGTCATAGAATTAAGATTAGATTTCTTAAGTGTTAATTAACTAAAATCACCAATTGTGAAATAGGCAAGTTTTTGCGGTAAATCTACAATGAAGATAAATGCACAAAGTTAAGCTTAGATGGTGATGAAATCACTTGAATAAACCTCTCATTGGGTAAATCATCTTATTTTTTATTATTGGTTTTATTCTTTGACAGTTAGTATCAATAAACCTATATAATCTGTGGGGTTTTAAACCCATTCACTTTTATAAAAATAAACATATTATCACGTCTAGTTAGATAAAATTTCCCACACTGATTTCTAACGCATAAATATTGACTATAGCCGGAACGTTTAACTCGTATATTATATATATATTTGTATTTTTTTTAACACTTTGGCTTGATCGTTGCCTAAAGCTACATGTCGACTTGAAAGGAACCAATGCTCCCAATATGTCTTCAGGTATTGATATAAATGAGCACCTTACTCGATGACCTTAGACGCTCGTTGTGTCGGGGCATCCTTGCTCATGCTCAAATCGAACGAGAGCAATCGAGCACTGGCCTAAAACAGCGGCTCCAAAACACCAATTTGCTCATTTTATAACGAGGCAATGTCAATACATGAATGTTTATTACTTTTTAATCCTTACGCGCAAACAACCCTTAAACAGCATCGATCATTACATAGCATCAACTAACGTTTAGTATTACATCAAAACCGCAAATAAAGCGTTATGCCAAATCTCGTTATCAGATATTGATCGATAATTTAGGATATGATGTAAATGGGTTGTCTGACTACGGTGATTGATTCATTCACAAAATAACCGTTCTACTTGAAAACCACAAGTAATGCAGCCCAATATTCATATTTGATATCAGTAGGTAATTCATTCACATTAATTTATTGGATTGTCTCATCAATGTATTTGACTACCTACCTAATCTAAAGGTACCTACCTAATTACAACTAAAGTAATTTTAACTAAAAGTCATTTTAGAGGAACAATGTACTACTGTATTGTAATATGTTTGCAATAAACGTTTTTGAGTTTGAGTTTGAGTATAATTTCAGCGTTAAACTTTTAGAGGTGTCAGCATTAAATGATATAAAATTTTTGAACAGGCAAGTGCAAGAATTCAAGCGTATTCCAACTGAAATACCAGAAACACCACCAGGATATATTCTAATGATGCTATAAAGAGTAGGTACGTTGGGACTGTATTACTGTTACTCTATACATCGATTCGAGTTCTGAAACCAGATCAAACCAGACGCAAGTAGCGAGGCACGGATTTCAAATCGTCTCGGGTTACAGAAATACTTAGCTTCCATCCACATTGCAGTTTAAAACCGTTTTGCTTTATGAAAACAAGGATGACTAAAGAATGCTGTTATGTTCCTTCACCTCTAATGTTAGTTTTCAGTGTAGCTTATTTACAGGCTATTGTTCCTCAGATTGTTTTGTCTCTGTCGTAAATTTCGATTTGGTTCCTGTGTGAACCTCGAACGGAAGCGGTCGGCTTCAGAGCTTCAAATTAACTGTCCAATTGAACAAACGAGCGTGAGTAACCCTGGATCCGGTCTCGTGACGGGCTCCTTCCCTTCGCTGTTTATTAGAGCTTCTTATGATAATGACCATATTTGGAGTTCAATTTCTAAAATGTCATTAAAAATTAATTTGTTTCACTCTTTGTAAAATCCCGTATCTCTGTAAACGTTGGTATTAGTCATGCAGTATAAAAACAGACGTTTGTCTCGTCAACACGCTCAAATTTAAATGACATAGATTTCGCAAAGGACATACCTTCGCCCCCAAATTCAGTGCGACTCGTACGTTTATCGCTCCCGGTCGGCAATTTGAGACAGAACCACTGGCGTTACGATAAGCCCACGACAATACAATAATGGACGCTCTTTTTGCCTAATGGGTCGCATCCTGCACGGCCCAGGCGCAGTCCAGTCAGGAGTTCGCATCTCTCGCTCCGCTACGTTCGTACGTTCACTTCTAGGGTTTTGTCGTGTTTCCAGAAGTCGAGATCACGTTTCGCGTTATTAACGACATCCTAGCGTGGGTAGTGTTGTCCACCTTGAAGTTAAAAGACCGACGGTCGTCGGCAACGAACGATGTGTGCGTGCGAAAAACGAAAACGATAAAAATATTGTCGAAGTTTTCCAGCTGAACTCCAGTATACGGATGCAGTGTTGAGGATGCGCCAGTGTCTTCTATAGGAGGTTGAGTGCTGTGCAGAGTGACGGACATGCCTAAGTTCCGACGGCTGGCATCAAGTGTGAAGAAAAAGAAGTCTCTTTCGCCGACTCAGTTACTGAGTCAGTCGCACAGTTCCATTTACTTGATGCGATAACGTTTTAGGTGAGTGTTTTGGAAACCATTAGTGGAAAGAGGTCAGTTTAATGGATAGTTTACCCAGTAGTGAACAGGTGTGTCGTTTTTATCTTGTAGTTTACTGTACTGATTTGTCTTTGCCGTAGCTATATGGTAAGAGTTTTAAGTTTATTGCATGACCTAGAAACATCACTTTGTCTCTAAAGCTTAAAAGTACCTAATCATTTAGTTTATGTGCCTAAAAACGTAGGAAAATTCCCAAATATAAAGATAATTGAGATGCATCTTAGAGTAAACAAAACAATGTTGGATCTTATCACGAACATACCGCTACTTATATATGTTATATTTGAGTATTTTTGTTAAATGAAATGCCTATAATTACTTATGCGTTACTCTATATCGACAATTAGTTAACTTCCTATATTTATAATTATAAATAAAGTACTTACGTAAATGACGATATGTATACCTTTGAACCTGCGCGTGTAGAGGTTATGTTGTGTTTACAAACTGTTTTAACTCACTAATATAATGAATATAACCTCAAATATTTTATTGTTTCAATCTAACATACCACTAAACACGTTACTGCTGTGACAGTTCATATTATAATATAACTACTTCTCAAGAAATACTTTTATTTATTCACTTATCAGTTGGTTGTTGTACTTTGTAGGTACATAATATTTATACTACAGTTCCTATCACCAATTACTACGCAGAGTGATAATAAACCAACTTCAAAGCCATTCATCCAATTCACGCTATAAATTTAGCTCTCTTCTCTGCGTTATAGTTCGGAATAATTTCACCAGATGGCGCAAAATTTAAAAACGTGTAAAATTAAACTACTTAAGCTATTTATTATGTTTCTCTTATTATTTTATTGATGTTAAGGGTAATATGTGCGAATATCGTGTGTTTTTGATCATTAAATCTAATAAAACTTTTTAAAGAAACCTTTAAGATTGATAAGTATGACTAATAAACCTTTAAAAGTGTACTTTTAACACGACGCTTTGTCCTTGAATTATTCAACTTTATCATGGTCGCCCTTCGCGGCTTTCTCTATTATTCTCAGCAATATTTAAACAATAACTACTTTTTAAATAACGAGTTATATAAAAGTAATTAACAAAATTCGTTTTCGCATTCCAATAGAGAAGTTGTACAAATCTTAATTGGCAATTAAAATGTAGCTAGGGCACGTTGCAAAAAATGGGACAAGCAATTACTTCTTAGGTAAAGTTTTGGAATCAATTAGGTACTAGGTGGTAAAATAAGTTATATTTTAATAAATTTTGCTCTTATGATATGTAAAAAGGTCACATTTTTGTATTTTTAGGGTTCCGTACCTCAAAAAGAAAAAACAGAACCCTTATAGGATCACTTTGTTGTCCGTCTGTCTGTCTGTCAAGACCATTTTTCTCAGGAACGCGTGGAGGTATCAAGCTGAAATTTATATCATATATTCAGGTCTATTGTCCCTTGAGAATGTGAAAAAATCAAATTTAAAAGCCAACGCAATCAAAAGATACAGTCGTTTATGCTGCAAATTTTAGAGTTTTCGGCACTCGCAAAACCTACAGGGTACTTCCCGTGAACTCAGGAACTTGAAATTTGGCAAAAAGCAACGTCATATAGCATAGTAGAAATTTTTAGTAAAATCATACAAAAAAATATATTTTGAATTTTAAACTTACTACCATTTTCCTCGTAAACGCGTGAAGTTATTAAATTGAAATTCATGTCAAATACTCAAGGCTATAGTACCTTTCAGATGTAGCAAAACCAAGAGTTCGATTTTTGAATCTCACCGGGTGACTTATTTCGTACTAAATAGTCATCGGCTGCATACAAAAAAGTCACCCGGTGAGATTCAAAATCGAACTCCAAATCTTTATGTCAACGCAATCAAAAGAAATTGCAATTTAAGTTGCATATTTTGGAGCTGAATACTCGCAAGAAACTCAAAACCTAAAGGGTACTTCCCGTAAACTCAGAAACTCGAAATTTGGCACGAAGAAGCTTCATATAGCACAGACAAAGGAAAAATTACGAAACGTAGACATTTTTAGTAAAATCATACATATTTTTTTTTTAATTTTAAACTTACTGCCTGTTTCCTAGTAAACGCGTAGAAGTATTAAATTGAAATTCATATCGTATCCTCAGGTTTATTATAACTTTCTGCTGTAGCAAAACGAAACTTTCATGTCTACGCAATCATAAGAAATAGCAATTGTTATAGGTTTGTGTTGTAGATAGTAACCTCTATCGTGTTAGACAAATTCTTTTTTATTAAGTTTTCTATATTTTTTGAATTTTTGTTTTTCCTAGATACTTCACTTCGATTAAACACTCATGTCAGTATAGATCTTTTTCATTTTATTCCTACAATTACTTTAAATTTCCGCTCTTCCAACACGTTATCAGCACGAAGCTCTATAATAAGTAATGGAGAGCTTAGTTGAAATTTGTGATTAGTGGAATAAAGGTTTTTCCTTTTTTGTGTGACTAAAAATATTAATAGTCGTAAAATGTCACATGAAACGGGAGATGCTCCGAGTGTTAAAAATCCCCCCTTGACGAGCACATCTATTCCATCTTTCTGTCTGAAAGGTAAAGATGGATATCCTACGTGGAAATTTAAGATGCGCAATTACCTTTTGCATGAGGATCTGTGGGAAACAATCTGTGGTTACCCAGATGGAGACGCAACCTCCGCCTCTACCAAGGTACGAAAAGACGCTAAAGCTCTGGCAAAGATATGCTTAACAGTAGACGGTGCAGCTATTACTCACGTCAGATGTGCTAAAACTGCAGCCGATGCCTGGAGGTCTTTGCAGAAAGCTTTTGAGGATAAGGGAATGGGACGAAGATTAGCTTTGGAACGTAAGCTGTACAGGTTGAGTCTGTCGGACTTCGAAAATATTGAACTGTACATTAACGCAGTTATGTCAACCGCGCAAGATCTTGCAGATATTGATGTAGTCATAGAGGATAAGTCTATTGCTGCGATACTCTTGGGAGGTCTCACTCCAAAATATGAACCTCTCATCATGGCTTTAGAAAATAGTAATATCGAGGTGACTACCGACTTAGTGAAGACAAAACTGCTAAATGAAATGTCAAAAGATGCGGCTACATCATCGGATTCCGTTTTTCATGCGAAAAAGAAGCCGAAGTCAAAGAAGATAGTATGTTATGAATGCAAGGTACCTGGGCATAAAAGACCAGATTGCCCGCTGAGACGCAAGAAAGAAAAAGTAAATGAGGTAACTGTCAGCGATGCTACACTTACAGCTCTTAATACTCACAACCGGGATATCTTTTATGTAGATTCAGGCTGTACCAGGCATATGACTTCTAGACGAGATTGGTTTCAGAACATTACGATACAAAACCAAGGTACTGTTACTGTCGCAAACGGAGAACAGATTAATTGCCGAGGTATTGGAGATATTTCTATAAACACACCCGAGAACGTCGTCAACAAGATTAGTGATGTTGCTTTTGTACCAGATTTAAAGGCTAATTTGCTGTCTGTACAAAAAACTGTTGAGAAGGGTTTTGTATGTGTTTTTGATATAAATGGATGTAATTTTTATAAATCTAATAACTTTTCTTCTACAGGTGAATCTGTTGCTCATGCATCGTCCTGTGGCGGATTGTACATTTTAGATGGCACTGTCAATTTTCCAGAAAATGTGGCAGATTTGACAATGGATGTGCACTCTGACTGTCTAGATAGTTACAATCTTTGGCACGCAAGGCTAGGGCATCTGTGCCGTATTGGCATGAACCAACTGAAGAATCACGAGGTAGGCGTAAAGTTTTCAGTAGTAGATAAAAATAGTTGCATTGCATGTGTGGAAGGTAAACAGGCAAGAAAACCTTTCAAAAAGGTAGCATTTAATAGAGCTACTTCCCCGTTGGAGCTATTACATATGGATCTATTGGGACCGGTGTCTACAACCTCTTTTCAAGGAAACAGGTATATGTTAACCATAGTAGACGATTATACGCGAAAGGTGTTTGCATATTTTATTTCTTCCAAAACAGAAGTTAAAAATAAATTCTGTCTGTTTCAAACTTTTGTTGAAAATCAATTAGACAAGAAAATAAAATCAGTTAGGACTGACGGAGGCAAGGAGTTTGTTAATAAAGAGTTTGTTGATTATCTTGCTTCTAAAGGTATCAAGCATCAAACGACGACGCCTTACAGTCCTCAGCAGTGTGGAGTCGCCGAACGCACGCAGCGCTCTCTTACAGAAAAGGCTAGAACGTTGCTAGCTGACAGCTGGTTGTCGAAAGCATACTGGGAAGATGCATTCCAAGTTGCCGTGTACCTGAAGAATAGGTCTCCTCATAGAGCCTTAGGTGGACACATTCCTTTTGACAGATGGTATGGTCGTAAAGGTGATCTGAGTCACCTGAGAGTGTTCGGATGTCGAGCACTGGTCCATGTACCTCCGTGTCATAGGAGAAAATTAGACGTCAAGGCACAGGAAGCGATTTTCGTTGGTTATTCGGATAATCCAGATACATATAAGTTTAGGGATCCTTCTAACTCTCGAAAAATAATTATTTCCAGAGATGTCACCTTTTTTGAAAAATGCTTTACAGCGTTAAAGAAGAGGCAAGTTGAGCCTGTGGTACAGTCAGACTCTACCTTACTGTTTCAAGATAAAGAAGAGGCTGAACCTGTGAATTTTCAGCCTGTGGTACAGACAGACTCTATCTTATTATTTGAAGAACGAAGAGAGCTTGAGGTTAGTAATGATCCTCAATTCTTTGACTGCGACGAGAGTCCAGACCCGGCGGCTGAGCCATCTTTACCGGTAAATCTAGAAAATGCCAAAGAGTCTGTTACTGTGGAAGAGCAAGAAGCTTCTAGTAACCCGAGGCTACCTAGTGTGGATCAAGAGCCAGCAAATTTGGAAGAGGAAACCCTTGCTGAGCAGAGGTATCCCTCAAGAGATAGGAAACCACCAGATTTCCTTACTTACAATGTGTCAACTGATTCTAGTGAACCTACGACATACTATGAAGCTACTCATGCCGATGATGCAGATAAGTGGCACCATGCTATGGCTGATGAGTACAGTTCGTTGAGGAAACTTCATACATGGGATTTAGTAGATAGACCTCCTCCCCCTCCCCTCCGTAAAAAGGTTATACCATGTAAATGGGTTTACAAGATTAAAAAGGACGCCTACGGTAATATCACGAAGCACAAAGCGAGACTGGTCGTCAAAGGCTTTCATCAAGTCGAGGGTGTAGACTACGATGAAACTTTCGCACCAGTAATTCGCCATTCTTCCCTGCGCACGTTATTTGCGTTAGCTGCAGAGATGGGTTTAAGAATGAAGCACTTAGACGTTGATACTGCGTTCCTTAATGGAGATTTAGAAGAAGAAGTCTTCATGGAGCAACCTCTCGGCTTTGCAGAAAAAGGCAAAGAAAACAAGGTTTGTTTGCTGAAGAAATCTCTTTATGGCCTTAAACAGGCGCCGCGAGCATGGAACAAGAAGTTAAATGAAACGCTTTTGAAAATAGGTTTTAAAGGAACTCCTTCTGAGCCCTGTGTATATACGAAACTTTTTGGTCAAGAACTCGTATTATTGGGTGTCTTTGTCGATGACATAATCGTCTTCTTTAAATCTGATTTGACGTTTGACACTGTCAAGACAGATTTGTCGAATTATTTTTCATTGAAGGATCTTGGAATATTGAAATGTTATTTGGGACTGCAAATTGAATACGATTCCGAGAGCATTAAAGTTAACCAGCGTAATTATATTCTTTCTATATTAGAAAAGTTTAACATGAAGGATTGTAAGGCAGTGAATACTCCGTTAGTTAAAAAGAATATGGAAAGAAGACCTGATGGTCAAATATGTGAGTCTTATCCTTATCAGAACCTAATAGGATGCCTCATGTTTCTGACGGTAAACTCACGACCCGACATCGCTTACGCGACAAGTTATTTAAGTCAGTTTAATACGTGTTTTACTAAGGAACATTGGATTGCTGCGAAAAGGGTTCTGCAGTACCTAAAGGGTAGTATAAACTATTCATTGGTTTACAGGAAAAGTGGAGAACCTTTGAAAGGCTTTTGCGATGCAGATTTTGCAAACTGTCCAATCGACAGAAGGTCATATACCGGATATACCTTCAAATTAAGTGGAGGTCCAGTATCCTGGGAGTCCAAGAAGCAGCCTACCGTTGCTTTAAGCTCGGCAGAGAGCGAGTACATGGCATTAGCATCTGCTACAAAGGAAGCGTGTTATTTACGTCGGTTCATCTACGAAATAACAGGTAAACTTTATTCGATTAACTTAGCTTCTGACAGTCAGAGTGCCATCAACCTCGTTCGAAATCCAGTACACCACAGCAGGACGAAGCATATAGACACCAGGTTTCACTTTATTAGGGAGAAGGTGTCTGATAATGTAATTAAGTTAGAATATATAAAAAGTAGCGATATGCCTGCTGATGTACTTACTAAGCCACTTGGGCCTATTGTTCATAAACGGTGTACATTAAGTCTAGGTTTAGAAACTTAATTTTATTTTGTGTTTGTCTAACACAACTTCGATTAAGGGCGGCTGTTGTAGATAGTAACCTCTATCGTGTTAGACAAATTCTTTTTTATTAAGTTTTCTATATTTTTTGAATTTTTGTTTTTCCTAGATACTTCACTTCGATTAAACACTCATGTCAGTATAGATCTTTTTCATTTTATTCCTACAATTACTTTAAATTTCCGCTCTTCCAACAGTTTGTACGGAACCCTCGGTGCGCGAGTCCGACTCGCACTTGGCCGGTTTTTTTTTAGTTAAGAAGTACAAAAGTTTGGCGACTATTTCTAAAGTAGTATTTTTAATTGAGTGCTCACTTACCTACTTGCTATAGAAAGTGACTTAGAATATGGCAGGAGCTGCCAGATTACTGTACCTACTCCATAAAAAATAATTATCAAATATCATATTCATGTAAGTAATAAAATATTAAATTAATAAAAAAATTAAAAGAGTAAATTTCAAATTAAATAGTAGTTATTAGTATTACTTTTTAAGTGCCTATTAAGTATAAGGTTCTTCAAAAGGAGTGTAAAGGTTCTTTGTGAATGTAATCCTCTGGAGTTGCAGGCGTCCATAGGCTACGATAACTGCTCACCATTAGGCGGGCCGTATGCTTGTTTGCTGCCGTCGTGATATATAAAAAAAGTAGCTATCGATTTTTTTACCAGGTGGCAGCACCGTGGCGAAAAGTATTTTTGACAGCCTAAAATCCACCAATCAAAAAAATATGATTAAACATGATTGGTGGATTATGACAACTAGACTTTTTTTCAAATCCTTCAATCAATCAAAAAATTTTATATATTTTTTTTCTTGACCAGCAACTAGACCTCTCGCTACGGAGCTGCCACCTGGTGAAAAGATCGATCGAAGAAACCCTCATTGTTCGGAAAAAGTCTATTTAAATGGCGGCCATCATTTTAGGTGCATATGCCTAAAAAAAGCTAAAGTTTCTTTTAGTTTCTTCAACGAAATTACCTATTACTAATACAATTTTTCTCAACATACTTTTCTAGGAAACTCCTGCTAAGTGAATTTCAAAAAGCGCATTAAGGGGCTACTTTGAAAATTTATAGGTTTTTTTAAAAGCTCTAGTGACTAAACGGGAAAAGGGACTGAATTTATTTTCGAATATACATTATTAGACTACATTATATATTAATAGACTACATACTCTTGTTTTTGGCACAAGCCGAAACACGATTGCTGAAAGTTGCGTGTACACTTTACTATGAGTATGTTATAAGATCTATGTTTATTCATATTACACATCTCAAAAACGTCATAGCTGGGATCTCTTTTATCGGTCAGGTAAAATATTACCTTAATAACGTTAAAGACTTTAGTTTACTCTTTACTTCTCCATCCTCGTTTCCCGGTATTGACTGCGTTAATCACGCTATACTTTTCGGAGTAAACTAGAGCCAAGGTAGACTCAAAGACAACGAAAAACGGTCATTATGTATGGGATATTCAACGAAGTGACCTGATTTAATTGTAGTTTAGTGTATTCAACGACTAATCGCTAATAATATAGGTTGATACAAGGATAATAGGTAGGGCAGATGCCCCGGTTGTGGCCACTGTGCCGGTTTTGACCATTTTCAACTTTATTAAGGTGTAGACAAATTTACGAGTCTATGGTTTATGGTTAGTAAAAGAGTAAAATATGGCAGTACAGATGGCACTGTCATGTGTCATATATAAGTTGTAATTTAGCTATCAGGGGCCATGGAAATAAGGCCAAAACTGGCTCCTCCATTAAAGAAAAAAATAAGACCTAATGTCAGAATCTTAACAGCGGAGATTCATATAAATATAGTAATATATTTTCACTGACTTAGTGCAAAAAGAGTCTCATAACTCCTTATTGACGCAAAATAACGGACGTCTGAACAGACAAGATCTCCTTAAAGTGGCCAAAACCGGGGCATCTGCCCTATATCGTGGCGTTCAACTTAGGTAGACTAGGGATTTTATAATCTCAAGATTAAAGGTGACAGTTCTCGGTACTAGAGTTTTCCTTTATAATTATCTCTGGTGTAGGCGGAGTAGCCATTGCACGATATAGCGGGGCCGTATTCTAACTTTAAAACACGCACAGACACGATCCAACTTCAATGCAAATCCAATGCAATAACAACATAATACAGCTAACGCCTACACGTCTGAATCAGAAAGGACGGAATTTGTTTGAAAAATATTCCGATGCAACTACAACAACTTCAATATTGGTTGATTATTGGTTGAGTGTTGGAGTTGTGTTTAAGATAGATTATATTATGTTGTTAGTTTATTGTTTCTACATTTTAAAATTAGAATACGGCACCAAGTGTGATGGTGACGACAGTTATTGTTCAGCCTGTAATTGGAATTACAGTAAAACACGCTTAAAACGATTTTGTAGGGACCCAGTCAAAAAAGCGGGAAAGCATATTATGCGGGCGGTGATTTTTTAAGATTCGAGCGCTCGAATGTATAAAACAATGAAATGGTGTTTTGAAAACATCAGCGATAGGAAATGCAGACGCGGTAACATTGCACAATATGTGATGTAGGGTGTCATGGTGACGAATGATAATGGCGATGGTGTTAATTTGCCCTTAAGCTAGGTATAGCTGGAATTGTTTACACGGCCGAGCTACTGACGACGTAGGGTTATAATTATAATTAATTTCATGGAATCACCCAAAGTGACTTGCATAAGTTATCATTTATACAGTTTTCCACAAAAGCTTTAGCCAAGCCAAATGTTCAACTTATATGGGACTTCGATCTTTGATAACCCGTGGGCTTGTATTCTGTCTCGCAACACATAAGAGCCATAACAATCATAAAAACACTAATTAAATTTTGATCGTCATTCTCGTTCGATAAGTACCAAATTTTCGAATGTAGGTACCTATACAGGGTAAAGGCAGACCAAAAAGGAGATGGTGGGATGACCTGGACGCATTCTTTATAGAGTGGCGGGAAAATACTACAAACAGGGCTGAATGGAGGAGAAGAGGGGAGGCCTTTGCCCAGCAGTGGGACACGAAAATAGGCAAAAAATTTAGGACCCGAAAAAAAATTTTTTTCTTACTCTTTCGTTATTAGAATACGATACTAATTATGGCCTTAAAAGGATCACCAGTATTTTTGTTACACCTTCTATACATACGACTTTTGCGCATTGCGTGGTGGGACTCTATTCTGCACAAATAAAAATGCATTTTCAATATTACAAATATTAATTACGTCGCAAACTTACAGACGCGTAAGCGAAAACGAAACCAATATAATACCAATCGAATTTCAATACGCCATTTGGCATCCGAATGAAGCTATAGTTTTTTTGGATGACATTGACATGTTGCTGACAAAAAGTTACCTGGTTATTGGTCACATGGTCTGTAACGAGGTTTCAAAACGGTAGATTTAACCCGAATCCATTCATTTGATTAATTGCAATATTAATGATTGCTAATTTTTTTGAATAAAATTAATGATGATGAATATGATAACCAATTTCGGCCACAGCGACTGTGCTTTCTGGAGTAAGTTGGGCATAAAATAAATAAAGGTTAAGTTTTAAACGAATTGCAAGTGTAGGAAATCATATCGTCTTGTCAATGTTGCCTTGCCGTCATGTCAAACAACCTTTAAACGATAGACGACAAAAGCGCAACCATTCTACCCCTAAATTCTTCAGAACGCTACGCTAAACACCATTATAAGAAACAGTAGTAAATACGTAACTACGAAAGAAGTTAAGAATGCCCTGTTCAAAGCCATCTAAAACAATATTGCCACAATATTCATTATCCCACTCTGTTTACACTACACTTGTAGGAATCCCTCAATGGCCGATCAGTTTTTGTTTATCAAACAAATTCTTCGTCAAATACCTTTAATTTTGCATTCATTACTTCTTATCTATAACGCTTGCTTTAGCTTCTACTCTCAAAGCTGGCAATGGATTGCACGCGCTCTTAAAAGTCGACTTTTCAAATTTGGAACACGCAATGCGTTCGTAGACTGCGCGTCTGTCTACGCACCTATTAAACTTATTTTACTCTCAAGCTATATTCAACTTTTTGAATAAGGTACAGGGTTGATTTTGGGTTGTCGGGGAGCGTTCTAGAAAAGTGTTTTAATAGCGAGAATGAGTGGAAGCGATCGGTATTCCATGGATTGTCCACACGGCTCTTCAAAGAACTCCGATCGACTCAACCAACGTTACGGCCATGGTATATAGTAAGCAGGTCAATTGCTGAATTAGAATTTGATACTCCTATTGGAATCAAATTGGAATTGTATCCGGTTGCGCGCTTATTCAGTAAGGTTAAAGTCGTGAAATTAAAAATGTAACAGTGCGATTAACAATCGCACGTTTGTTTCGCACCTATATAAGTAAGTACGCACAAATTGAAATCGCACCTAGATATACAAACGTTATATTTTTGGGGTTCGGTACCCAAAAGGTAAAACGGGACTCTGTCCGTCTGTCACCAGGCTTGATCTGATGAACCGTGATAGTTAGACAGTTGAAATTTTCACAGATGATGTAGGTATTTCTGTTGCCGTTATAACAACAAATACTAAAAGACAGAAAAAAAATTAAGGGGGCTCCCATACAACAGACATGATTTTTTGCCGTTTTTGTCACCAGGCTGTACAGGTATATTCACGAAAGTTGGCGCGAGATTTCTACTGAGTGACAGCCATTTTCATAGAAATTCTGTCAAATCTCCCGCCAACTCTCGTGAATAGACCTGTACCTATCTCATGATTCTCATGAACCGTGATAGTTAGACAGTTCAAATTTTCACAGTTTCTGTTGCCGCTACAGCAACAAATTTAATATGTATTAAAAAACAGGATAAAATAAATATTTAAAGGGGCCCATACAACAGACATGATTTTTTTACCGTTTTTATAGATAATGTTACGGAACCCTTCGTGCGCGAGTTCAATTCGCACGTGGCCGGTTTTTTTATTATTATCGCTGTCAGTGCTGTCACTATGAATATGAACACCAAGAAATTCAATACGACCGGACACATGTGACGTCATATGCGTCGGAGTGCGTCAAGAATTTAAATGATTTCTTTGAAAGTTTAGGAAGTAGTGCAGCCACCAATACCGGTAGGCTTCCAATATCAGTTATATTGAATTAATGTGGGTACCTATAAAACTGGGTTCGAAGAAGTTGGTTTGACGCAAGTTGCGAGTAAAAAAACCCGCTGAGAGCAGCTGAGAGTGAGTGGGACTCGCGTCCCAAAAACACACAATAAAATTTAGGTATTTATTTTTGTAAGTATACGAAACTTTTTTTAGGTTAAAGACGACGGTGAAGATTGTAAATGTATCTTTATAGATTTTCCTGTTACCTATTGAAAATAACAATTTTCAGTTTTTTTCCAGTTTTAGTTTCGATGATAAGTGAGAGAAGTTTATGTTCATAATAAAAATATTTTTTTTTGTTTCCTGTATTAAATTACGATTTTCATGACAAAGAGATTATTTTGTGAATGAATAAAATTGTTTGTGACATGATATAACACATAATTTGGTGGAGATATAGGCTCAGTTGCACCAAACTGTCTGTCATCGTTAAAACGTACGCTAAATTTTATTGTATGGAAATTTTCATAGTAATCTGCCGGTTGACGCTGATGAGTCCGTCAAAAGTGGTTGGTGCAACTGGCACTTAAAGGTTTCTTTTTAACGTTAACAAACAGGCACAGCACGGCTATACTTACCTTACCCATTGTATTCCAACGTTTTGAGTGACATGAAAAAAAGTCTAAGCACCTTAGTTGGCAAACGTTTATTATACCTATTCCAACTTTCAGCTTTTTACGTAAAATTTTCTCCAAAAAAGACGCATTCAACCAACAAAAGTCGCACGACTGAAGTGATCCCATAAGTGTTTCGCGAACCAAATTTAATACGAAACACTAAGGGTGTTGCACCAAACCGTCTGTAACCGTTAAAACGTTCGCTAAATTTTATAGTATGGAAATTTTCATAGTACCCTGCCGGGTGACGCTGATGAGTCCGTCAAAAGTGGTTGGTGCAACTGGCCCTAAGGGTGGGTTGCACCACGCACAATTAACAGACTCATCAACGTTAAAAACGGCGACGGAGCTGTCATCCCATAGAAAACTGTCAAACTTTTCATACAAGATTTTTTTAACGATTACGTTTACGTTCTCAGACAGTTTGGTTCAACCGACCCTAAAAATCTAAAGAAAACCTTGTAATGTTATTTGCAACTTTTTAACTGACTTCAAAAAAGGAGAAGGCACTCAATTCGACTGATTTTTTTTATCATTATTAAACTGACAGTTTAATGTTCCAAGTCGGTCATCATATGACTACGTTCAGCGGTCACCGGTACACGTGCGTCCGCGCAGACGCCGCGGGGCCCGCGCGCAGACGGTGACGTCACGCTGCAACGCAACAAAAACGCGAACCGTTCGTCTTGTGGGAACGGACATGATTGATGTAGCGAAAAGATAATCGCATATCATGGACCAAATAATACCTTTACTGACAACACACCTACAGTATTATGTGGTACAGTCGACGTCAGATAGGTTTCCAGTTTTGTACTTTGAAATAAGGTACAATATAAATAATTTAAAAAAAGAACCGACTTCACTTTGGATCCGCTATTCCAAGAGGAAGTGGCCGAGTTTCTGTAAAAAATAGTGAAATCTCTATAGGTGTGCCTATAATACTTGAAGAGTTCCCTCGATTTCCCCAGGATCCCATCACAGATCTGGACCTGGTGACAATGGGACCAACTGTGAAGTATACTCTTTCAAACAAAAACAAATTTCAATGTATGGCATGTCGCACATATAGGAATGGTTAATATGTAGTAGATAATAATTAGTAAGTAGTTGGCGGCGGTTGCTATCAAATGTTTCACTGACTGACAAGACATAATGTGTAGAAAACATCAAAATTCATAATTTATAATCCCACACTGTGTGGCACGCATTACACAGCATTTTAAAATATCAGTCTGGGACCACCATACGTAAATACATTTAAAAAAACACCAAACCGAATGCAGAACCTCCTTCTTCTATGGAATTTGAAGTCGGTTAAAAAAGCATAAAGCCTGCCGTTAGCGAAATTCCAGGGGAGTTACAAGCGTTTTAAAAACCCTTTAGGTACTAGACGTGTGCGCCGCCACGCCGCGCCGCCGCCGCCGGCCATTTTTACCCACGCCGCCGCCGCCGGCCGATGATCGGCGTGAAATCGGCGTGAAAAGAATTGCTAATTCGCACTTGTTATTTACATGGCCCATTCTCATTAGGTCGTGTTTATCCAGGAAACTATTTAAATATTACACTTACACCTACTGTAAATTGTGATTTGGGTGTTTTCATATAATACACACACACATTTTATGTCTACGCAGCGATATTATAAAGTGCAAGGGATAATTACTACAAAATGATGTCAACTTAAATTATTTTGTTATTGTAAGCTTAATTTCAACCACTTATATCTCATAGATTTATCGCTGTTCATCTATGTTGATCAGCTTTCATGTTTCTGCTATCAACAGACCCTCACAAGCTGCACGCGGCGGGGACGATTGAACAAAATAACGAATTAACCCAAACCATTTAAAATAATAAAATCTGTTAGTTAACCTGTTGATCAATGGAACCCCTCCATCGAAGTTCGTAAATAAACATTTTTTGTTATCAATTTTGGACTGGATTAAGACCTCTCCCATCGTTCTGCACTTATTAACTTCAGGGATTTTGTGCTATAATTAAAGCTATTTCGGGCAAGGCCAGTTCTATAAAATAATTATGTAAGTTATCTTATTGGATTCGATGGCCCATATGGATACACTTCGACACAGAGGGATCTTTTGTGTCGGTACCTCCATTACACCTACTCGAGAACTTTTCTCAACCATCTCCATGTGTTGGATGATGGAGCTCAAGGGCAGTGCTTTAAATTCCTCTAGATCTCGATGACCAGTACCAAAGTCCTTAACTCTCTGTCTGGCTAGAGCGTGACATTCACACATTAAGTGTTTCATTATCTCTTCCTCTTCGCCACACATCCTAAAATCAGTATTATCTGACAATCCCATTCTAGCCAATACTCCTTTCTTAGCTTAATGGCCTGTGAAAACCCTTTTTATAATTAGGAGCCTTTTTCTGTTGAGTTTCCAAAGCTTTTTGCTCCAGATTGAGTCAACTCTATGCAGGAAGAGCTTCGAATGCATTAGAACAGTTAAATTATGTAGGTTAACCTTAACCATATTGTAGTAAAATGCCTAAACTCATGTCTTGTATTTAAAATGTGCAAATTTTGCAAGATATTCTAACGTTTTCAAAGACTTGGGGTGTTTTATTTACGCTATATATATTTTACTAAAGCATTCTCGTCGCATGATTTAAAGCATATTATATTTTGTATGGTTATAAATACTAGGCGTGCTTTGATTTAGAGGGTTTGTTGCCTAATTCCTCAGTAATATTGAAATATATATTACGCCAAGGTCACGCCGATAACGCCGATTACGCCGCCGCCGCCGGTCAAAAAATGATCGGACGCCGCCGCCGATGATTGTGCTATCGGCGCACACCTCTATTAGGTACCTACAAATATTATTAGAAATATTTCTTTTTAGAAATATCTGTTTATGTTTGAACTCAAGAAAACCGCGCATTCCACAGCTAGAGCGATCGTGGGAGGAAATTCCTCTGAAACCGCGTGCGTGCGCGACCCTTTATATTTCAATGTGGGAGGATGAACGCCCTGCCGACTGCGAGCGGTTGGTGCGGTGGAAGAATGCAGCCGGGGCATCATGTCAAATAGTGCTTTGCTAACTTTAAATACAGTAAACAATACACCAGTACCTACCAAATAAATTCCCCACTAAGCTAAACTTAGTAAGAATGACATTTGCTTATTTTTAAATAAACATTTTTCTTCTGAAATTCACACTGTAGGTAACATTGCAGATCCACGTGAATTATACAAGTTCAATAAGTTCGAATATTCTGATCAAAATCTTTACTTAGGAAATTATTCCATATCGTTATTTTACATACCAGATGGTACGGAATACCATACTTAATTAAAAGCCACTTTTTTCGACGACTACCTAGTGAGTCATAAAATTTGCAGATTTGTCAGTACAGTCACATCTCAAAATAAATATGGATACATTTGATATGACAAAAATATGTAGCCATGACTCTGTTACCAAGGCATAAAGTTTGGATACATGTATTTTTTACATATGACATGTATCCATATTTTCGGACGTGAACGGTCACGATATCGCCACTCTTCATCAAAATATTATAGGAGCCATGCCACAAAACTGTAATTTAACAAGTCGAATATGCTCCATGATATGATTGAAGTAGTGTTGAACTAGAGTCTGTCCGGAAAGAAAAGTGTCGTAGAATGTATGAACTCCCATATAAACCACGACACTTTTCTTTCCGGACAAACTAATAAAACTTCGACGTGACAGATAGGAAGTTAACGTTAACTATTAATAGAACCACATGGGTTTTTTGTTGATGACTCGTTGAAGATTTGACCTCTATTTCTGCGTAAAAAATGTATGAAAAAATTATCAACGGAAGTTTCCTATTGATTTTTCCTGTGCTTGGTCGTTGACATTAACTATTTACGGTTTATAGTGACGTAATTAAACCAGGTTTATTTTATAGATATAATCAGTAGAACCAGAGACTATATCTCTATAGTCTCTGGTAGAACTGAAGATATAGGAATTAATAGTCACGTTTTAAAATATCGACGCAAAATTAAAGACAATGGTATTATATTTCATCCTGTTCACAAATCGACCATAGACTATAAGACATTACTATAAACCATAGAATTTAATCATTTCGTGCCGTGGAAAAGAATTATTTTTAATACGCTTATTATTTTGGTATAAAAGCGACCAATAGGTTTTTGTCATTTTTTTATACCTACAAACTTTTAACACCAACTACTTTTTTCCAACTCCATCACCAGAATCTTGAATAAATACCATCTAAAGACAAAAGTACCTACTCGTCGAGACGAATCAAACGAGCCCACACTCAATGGGGTTGCATCGTTCTATTACATAGTTCCTAAGTCCACCATCTAGCTCCATTTCATTATAATATTACAGTGTCACGCGATATACATGCGTGCAAAATTTCAGCTCAAACAAAAACCGGGAAGTGGGTCAAATTGAATGGTAGATTTGATTACAGACAACGGTACAGGTGAAACAAATTAGAAGCTTGTAAAAATATATGCACACCAATGTAGAGCATGCAATAAATCGCAGTGCACAGTCAGCATGACTAGACTGATCTGATGCAATGATGGATGGATCGTCATCACTGACGCCTTGGCTCGACACTGGTTTATGCAATACCGGTCATGGACGTACAGTCAACGCCTCACTAGGTATACACTTTTGAACCTTATTCGGCTGTAATAACATTCAAAAGTGTATACCTAGTGAGGCGTTGTGTGTACAATCGTAGTTACCCTGTGCACTGATGTATCGAGTTGAAAATTGTGCGTTTCTGGTTGCGCCAAGGATATTAGGACTCTATAGTCGGGTTACATAGGCAAACAAAAAACACATACATGGTGTTTCCTGTAATACGAGCAATAAATAAAAAACGTAGATTCTACTCCTCAAACAACAAAACTTTTGTTCAACAACTTTTTAAAAATATGTATTTTGTAGTTTGCTTCTTTTTCATACAAACTAGTATTTTCAATGTACGTTAAAAATCCGTCTATTTGACATTGCTTGTCACCCTACAGACATAATCAATTTCGGAATACATCGCGTGTCCGGAAAAACTTTATAGTGTCATAAAAATTCTAACCATTTAATAAGTTATTTTTAAAAGTCGCTGAACAAAGGTTTGAGAAGGTCTACGTTTTAATTTATTGCTCCTATTACAGGAAACACCCGGTATAACTCACGTTGGACTTAGTTTTTCATCCTCCCCCCTGAATTTCCAGTATATGTAGGCAACTAGGCACCTATATGCAAACAGGAACGACGCGCCGACGCCGCATCGCCGCTGCGCGGGCGCTCGGGCGACTTCGACGATCGGAAGACGCTAGTGTGGGGTTAGCCTAAAGCCATTTCCGAGAACAAATCTTTAACAATAAAGGTTCCCTGCTCTTTCGCTTCCTATAAATGTTCTGAGATAGTGATTAATATATCAATCCATTTAAAGGAATCACGAGCTCTGCGGTTTTCCGCTCTATTTTTAATTATTTTCTATAGAACGATCCAATAATTTATTCTAAGAACGGTATTTTAAAAATAAACGCGCATAAAATATCTAATTCTTTTATACTTTTCAACGAATGCATGCCGATTTAGGCGCAACGCACACTTGACTGATATTCAGCTATTGGATTTTTTAAACTTTCCTGCTGATGTTCCTTCAGCACAACTTTTCCGACCGTGTGATCTATACATTTTATCGTCAGCAATTTTGGAGTGTCATATGACGTCAGCAATTTTGGAGTGGGCTGACCAACGATATGGTCGTTGGTGCTGACGGACTATTACATGAATATGTAATGTATATTAAACTTATACTGAATGTGATAACCGTAATTAGTATTACTGAATCGCGATGAGAATGGGATTGAGTTAGCTGTCAACCCATACAAATTTTGACGTAAGAAAATGGAAAATCTGTCAACTCTAATCCCATTCTAATCGCGGTCCAGTAATAAATAATTTCAATGACCTATCATATAAACAATCTATCTATTGAATTGAATGACACAAGATACATACCATAACATCAAATCTAACTTACAGAAGATACTAAGGTTGACTGGTAGAGAATGCCTCTTGGCATTAAGTATGCCTTTTGTACATCAAGTTTTTCTTTTGTGCAATAAAGTTTAAATAAATAAATAAATAACCACAGAGATTAAAATGATATCTAAGAAAATCTAACTAACAAGGGTTTAGTTTGTCCAAACTAATATTTTATTCATTCATATTTTTATGAGATGAGGCTATTCATATTTTCAACTAATAAGTCCGTCGTCATAATATATTTTGTGGTCAATGTGCACCATGCATAATATACCGGTCAGCCCTTTATTGAACCTGTTCAAAATAGAGCCGTGACGTCACAACGCTGATTCACCAGGCAATGTTGGGTTCAACCGCGACTACCGCGAGTAGGCGGGTATGTTATTATATTTATCACTAGCTGTACCCGCGCGGCTTCGCTCGCGTGCGTTGCAGTAGGTTCTGTCACTTTTCGTTACCCTCAACAGTCCATTGCTAAACGCTTTCTACATGTCATATTTCATACAGTATGTTTAGCAGTTTAGCTAAAATTGACTTCTTGCATATAACTTCGACATCCCAAAAGATCGACTGAAAGCGTCTGAGATTTGACTGTGTCAGCCATGGCAAATTAGCAATAGTACAGTGTGTTTTTTGTTTATGCGGGTTGCTCCGCCCCCCGAGCCCCCGTTTTTTGCCGCCCATCACGTGATTAACTCCAGCAAAACTCTTCTTCTCCCATTTCAAATATTCACCGTAACAATTTATGGTATAATTAGCAATAGTACAGTGTGTTTTTTGTTTATGCGGGGGGCTCTGCCCCCCAAGCGCCCCTTTCTTTACAGCCCATCACGCAGTAAACTCTATCAAAACTCTTTTTCTCCCATCTCAAATGTTCAACGTATCAGTTTTTGGTATAATTTGCAGTATTTTATTTGCCCCCCGTTCTTTACCGCCCATCACGTAGTAAACTCTCTCAAAACTCTTCTTCTCCCATCTCAAATGTCCAACCTAGAAATATTTGGTATGATAAGCAATATTGCGGTGTGTTTTTTCTTTCTTGGCCCCCCTTTCTATCCCGCCCATCACATGGTAATCTTTATCAAAACTCTTTTTCTCCCATCTCAAATGTCTAACCTAACAATTTTTGGTATAATAAGCAATAGTACGGTGTGTTTCTTCTGTATGCGGGGGGAGGAGCCCCCTGAGCCCCCTACTTTTTGCCGCCCATAACGTGGTTAACTCTATCAAAACTCTTTTTCTCCCATTTCAAATGTTCAACGTAACCATTTTTGGTATAATAAGCAATAGTACGGTCTGTTTTTTCTTTATGCGGGGGGCTCCGCCCCCCGAGCCCCCCTTTCTTTGCGGCCCATCACGTAGTAAACTCTATCAAAACTCTTTTTCTCCCATCTCAAATGTTCGACTTAACAATTTTTGGTATAATAAGCAATAGTACGGTATGTTTTTTCTTTATGCGGGGGGCTCCGCCCCCCAAGCCCCCCTTTCTTTGCGGCCCGTCACGTAGTAAACTCTATCAAAACTCTTTTCCCCCATCTCAAATGTTCAACGTAACCATTTTTGGTATAATAAGCAATAGTACGGTCTGTTTTTTCTTTATGCGGAGGGCTCCGCCCCCCGAGCCCCCCTTTCTTTGCGGCCCATCACGTAGTAAACTCTATCAAAACTCTTTTTCTCCCATCTCAAATGTTCGACGTAACAATTTTTGGTATAATAAGCAATAGTACGGTGTGTTTTTTCTTTATGCGGGGGGCTCCGCCCCCCGAGCCCCCCTTTCTTTGCGGCCCGTCTTGTAGTAAACTCTATCAAAACTCTTTTCCCCCATTTCAAATGTTCAACGTAACCATTTTTGGTATAATAAGCAATAGTACGGTCTGTTTTTTCTTTATGCGGGGGGCTCCGCCCCCCGAGCCCCCCTTTCTTTGCGGCCTATCACGTAGTAAACTCTATCAAAACTCTTTTTCTCCCATCTCAAATGTTCGACGTAACAATTTTTGGTATAATAAGCAATAGTACGGTGTGTTTTTTCTTTATGCGGGGGGCTCCGCCCCCTGAGCCCCCCTTTCTTTGCGGCCCGCCATGTACTAATCTCTATCAAAACTCTTTTCCCCCATCTCAAATGTTCGACGTAACAATTTTTGGTATAATAAGCAATAGTACGGTGTGTTTTTTCTTTATGCGGGGGGCTCCGCCCCCGAGCCCCCCTTTCTTTCCGGCCCGTTACGTAGTAAACTCTATCAAAACTCTTTTTCCCCCATCTCCAATTTTCGACGTAACAATTTTTGGTATAATAAGCAATAGTACGGTGTGTTTTTTCTTTATGCGGGGGGCTCTGCCCCCCGAGCACCCCTTTCTTTGCGGCCCGTCACGTAGTAAACTCTATCAAAACTCTTTTTCCCCCATCTCAAATGTTCGACGTAACAATTTTTGGTATAATAAGCAATAGTGCGGTGTGTTTTTTCTTTATGCGGGAGGCTCCGCCCCCCGAGCCCCCCTTTCTTTGCGGCCCGTCACGTAGTAAACTCTATCAAAACTCTTTTTCCCCCATCTCAAATGTTCGACGTAACAATTTTTGGTATAATAAGCAATAGAACGGTGTGTTTCTTCTGTATGCGGGGGGAGGAGCCCCCTGAGCCCCCTACTTTTTGCCGCCCATAACGTGGTTAACTCTATCAAAACTCTTTTTCTCCCATTTCAAATGTTCAACGTAACCATTTTTGGTATAATAAGCAATAGTACGGTCTGTTTTTTCTTTATGCGGGGGGCTCCGCCCCCCGAGCCCCCCTTTCTTTGCGGCCCATCACGTAGTAAACTCTATCAAAACTCTTTTTCTCCCATCTCAAATGTTCGACTTAACAATTTTTGGTATAATAAGCAATAGTACGGTATGTTTTTTCTTTATGCGGGGGGCTCCGCCCCCCGAGCCCCCCTTTCTTTGCAGCCCGTCACGTAGTAAACTCTATCAAAACTCTTTTCCCCCATCTCAAATGTTCGACGTAACAATTTTTGGTATAATAAGCAATAGTGCGGTGTGTTTTTTCTTTATGCGGGAGGCTCCGCCCCCCGAGCCCCCCTTTCTTTGCGGCCCGTCACGTAGTAAACTCTATCAAAACTCTTTTTCCCCCATCTCAAATGTTCGACGTAACAATTTTTGGTATAATAAGCAATAGTACGGTGTGTTTCTTCTGTATGCGGGGGGAGGAGCCCCCTGAGCCCCCTACTTTTTGCCGCCCATAACGTGGTTAACTCTATCAAAACTCTTTTTCTCCCATCTCAAATGTTCGACGTAACAATTTTTGGTATAATAAGCAATAGTACGGTGTGTTTCTTCTGTATGCGGGGGGAGGAGCCCCCTGAGCCCCCTACTTTTTGCCGCCCATAACGTGGTTAACTCTATCAAAACTCTTTTTCTCCCATTTCAAATGTTCAACGTAACCATTTTTGGTATAATAAGCAATAGTACGGTCTGTTTTTTCTTTATGCGGGGGGCTCCGCCCCCCGAGCCCCCCTTTCTTTGCGGCCCATCACGTAGTAAACTCTATCAAAACTCTTTTTCTCCCATCTCAAATGTTCGACGTAACAATTTTTGGTATAATAAGCAATAGTACGGTGTGTTTCTTCTGTATGCGGGGGGAGGAGCCCCCTGAGCCCCCTACTTTTTGCCGCCCATAACGTGGTTAACTCTATCAAAACTCTTTTTCTCCCTTCTCAAATGTTCGACGTAACAATTTTTGGTATAATAAGCAATAGTACGGTGTGTTTCTTCTGTATGCGGGGGGAGGAGCCCCCTGAGCCCCCTACTTTTTGCCGCCCATAACGTGGTTAACTCTATCAAAACTCTTTTTCTCCCATTTCAAATGTTCAACGTAACCATTTTTGGTATAATAAGCAATAGTACGGTCTGTTTTTTCTCTATGCGGGGGGCTCCGCCCCCCGAGCCCCCCTTTCTTTGCGGCCCATCACGTAGTAAACTCTATCAAAACTCTTTTTCTCCCATCTCAAATGTTCGACGTAACAATTTTTGGTATAATAAGCAATAGTACGGTGTGTTTTTTCTTTATGCGGGGGGCTCCGCCCCCCGAGCCCCCCTTTCTTTGCGGCCCGTCGTCACGTAGTAAACTCTATCAAAACTCTTTTCCCCCATCTCAAATGTTCGACGTAACAATTTTTGGTATAATAAGCAATAGTACGGTGTGTTTTTTCTTTATGCGGGGGGCTCCGCCCCCCGAGCCCCCCTTTCTTTCCGGCCCGTCACGTAGTAAACTCTATCAAAACTCTTTTTCCCCCATCTCAAATTTTCGACGTAACAATTTTTGGTATAATAAGCAATAGTACGGTGTGTTTTTTCTTTATGCGAGCCCCCCGTTCTTTACAGCCCGTCACGTAGTGAACTCTATCAAAACTCTTCTTCTCCCATCTCAAATGTTCAACGTAACAATTTTCGGTATATTTAGCTATAGTGTGGTGACTTTTTTTCTTTTTGCGCCCCCCTCTCTTTGACGCCCATCACGCGGTGAACTCTATCTAAACTCTTTTTCGGTAGGGTGTGCCGGTACTTTTCGATTTCCGTGTTTCACTATGTTATTATGTGTAACTTAACTTTTATTCTTTCACCTTTTGTACATGTCTGTTGTATAGACCCAATGGTTGACTGGTGGAAAATACCATTTGGTATGATGTCCGCCGTTTGGTCTCACAGTTTTGTATTTCGTGCAATATAGTGTAAATAAAAAAAAGATTCTTATAGGGAGGCAACGCGCACATAAAACCTCTGGATTTACAGGCGTCCATTGGCTACCCTAAGTGCTTACCATCAGGCGGGTCGTATGATTGTTTGCCATCGCCGTGGTTTAAAAAATATATAGTTGAAATACAAATGCATAAGTATTTATTTACCATATAAAGGCATTTCCCATACAAAGTTTAAACCCCCCTTAAACCCCCTTAAATCCAAAAAGTTCGTATTTTTTATAGCCTATGTCCTGACCAGAGGTCTGTAGAACCTGCTAGTGAAGTTTTTATCGAAATCGGTTCAGGCGTTTTGACGCCAACTCTCCCCATCCAAACAGACAAACAGACAAACAGACAAACAGACAAAAATTCTAAAAATCGCCGAAACTTGTTCTGTTATCGATTCTAAGAGCTACTAACTCATTTTTTTGCTAATATCTCCAATGTACAGATTTTTGACCCTCTTCACCTTTATTATATGTATAGATAACTGCATGTGTGGGAAAAATGGAGCGGTGTGACGTCATTCATTGCATAACTAGGAAGGAATTCGGTAAATGCATTCAACCTCCAACGAAGATCTTTTTCAGGGCATATTAATATAAAAATGAAAATTTAAAAAAAAAACAAATTTGAACTCACATACATGCCAACAGAGTTGAAAATAATAACGGCCATATTATGGCTTCTAATGCGGTAAGGAAGGGTACATCTATACGGAAAACATTTTCTTAAACCTGCAATGAAAATATTGTCGTTACGTTCCTTCTAATAAGCTCAAAACAGAAGTACCCCGTTTCGGGCGCAGTAAGTCGACAGGATTGTAAAGGGATTTCATACAACTTTTCAGTCCTAGACCTGCAAAGTAACCTTGGCGTCAAAGATGGCGGCAGATTTTACAAACGACTTTGTTTATTTTTTCTCGTGACAGGTAATAGTATCTGAAGTGAAAATAATGATAAGTATAAGTTTACGAGTAGATGCCTTATGAAAATAACTCGTTCCTTATAACTTTCATTCTTTATTTAATTGTGAATTAATAAAAACACTGTACATAGCTCGGCGTCATATTAAGTTTAAACCATATTACTTTATCTTTTATAATTATCCTTAACTTTTTTTATGGAGAAACCCTGCGAACCAGGTACTAAGTTCTCAAGGAAAAACCGGGCTATATTAAGGTCTTAAAACCACAAAAATTGTCACTTTACACCTGCGGTTTTGCAAGAACTGCAGTGTTCAAAAAATAACGCACGTTTGATACCTAGGATGCCTAAGAGGACTTACAACAGCATTTTTTTGAGATCCGCAGGCAAAAGCCCGTTTCGGAATGTCCGTTTGTCCATCTCTGTGTCTGAAGCTTAATTGTCCGAGATTTAGCTTAGAGACTCGCAGTTTGCTTGGTAGATTCCAGTAACTATCGATTAAGGATATACATATAATTTAAAATTCGAGATATAGCCAAAACAGTTTAACTTAGGCATAAAACGCACCTAAGCTGAATTAAGCAAATTCATCGATAAAATGCTTAACTTGTCTAAGGTAGCAGATTTTTTGTATGAAGGCCATAGACAAATTTAAGCATCCATAGACAAATTTAAGCATTTTGTTTATGAATTTGCTTAATTCAGCTCGGTGTGTTTTGTGCCTTATTCGTTCGTATCATATTCAAATATTCTTAATACGCAATTATTTTGATTTTGATAAAAGATCTTGTCGAACTCGCGGAGCGTAAGCGAAGTGAGTTCTTACAAACAACTCCAAACCGAACTGTCACCTGGCTACTGGGACGTCATTTGGATGGCTTTTTGATTTCGATAGTTTATCCGACGATAACTTTAGTAACCTTTTTCTGATCTTTATGAAATTTCTTGGGGCTGTAGCAGAGATACATAAAAGTTGTAAGTTCGTATATGGGCAGGATCGATCAAGTGATTATGGAGCAAGAAGGAGAAAAACAATCCTAGGGTCTTGTTATATTGGTCAACTCGTTTGCAAGGAAAACGCGAGTTCTCAGTTCGAGACGGACTACTAGTATTTAAATAATGATTTGGTCATCAATTACCTCTTCGACAAACATTTATTTTTAATTTTTTCCGTTTACTTTAGGCTTTTGCGGTTTTGGATGTTACTAAAAGTACCTATATACACGCAAGTAACACGCCATCGACGCGGGTATTGGGAACGCGCGTCGTCGGCGCCTTTTCCATTCAATGAAGCTGTTTGTTTGCGTTTGTAGTCAAAATATCATTAAATATATAACCGAAACCAGTAATTCGACTTTTGGATGATCTGTTATTGAATTTGGATGAAATAATCGGTTATAAGAGCGTTATAAGCGCGTTTGGATCGCTACAAATGCACCGTCAACGCGCATCTTCATCGATGTACACGAAAAAAAAAGCTTCCGGGATATTCTCAATCCAAGACATTATTATTTTCTTGAAAATATTTCCTCGTGACAAGTATTTATTTCCTTTACCAAAAATATGATTCTTCGCTTAACAAAACCACGTTTTCTTAAAATAGAAATACAAAAATATATTGTTATAGAAAATCTGTAAGAATATATGCGCTTCGTTATATTTAAAACTTTAATTTATTTTCGTAAAAGGAAATAAATGCTTGTCACGAGGAAATATTTTCAACATAATATAATAATGTCTTAGATTGAGAATATCCCGGAAGCTTTCTTCCGTGTAGGTTTGCATACGAATCGCATTTGTATCGATACAAACGTCGACGGCGCGTTTATAAAACGCGTTGTGCATAGGCCCTAAGGTATATAAGGAAAAAATAGCGTAAACGACCTTTTGCAAACCAGAAAAAAGCGGTTCAGGTTTACCCAAGTAGGGTGAAGTCCCACGGTGTAATGGCAGAAAAATAACTGACGGTGGTTCTCGTAATGACGTAGTAGTTAACTGACCATTTTGAAAATTTAAAACGTTATGATCCTATTTTTCTCTCAATATATATTAATTTATCAGAAAATATTAAAAGTACAGGTACAAATACTCCTTTTAATTCTGAATATCAGGAAATATACTCGTATACCAGTATATCGTTCGCGAAAGGGGCCCCAAGCCTACGTGTTGCGGAACACGCACGCATATGTTAACAACAAGACGGCTGCCTTCTATTTCTCCCACTTAAATTTTGTATAAATAGGTACTTTTATAAAATATCCATGTTTCTAATGTAAATATCGTCAGGTGACAAGCAAAACTCACTGAGTACTACCACAAGTTCATAGCCATAATTAACCATACTGGCAACATAACAAGGTTGATTTTCATGAAATAAAACAACTTTGAACGGATTATATCGCGTATACTGAATTTTAAATTACATCCCGACGTTTCGAACACTTTACAGCATTCGTGGTCACGGGTTGACTGACCGTAGACAATATTAAGGTTGATTTTCGTTTATTTATTTTTTGTAATTTGTGAGTTTTGCTTGTCATCTGACGACATGCAAATAAGTTCTAAGACTTCTAAGTCCTTCAGATTTATACATAAATTTAGTGTACACTTTTGTCACAGCGCAAGTTAACAGTTTGCACAGAAGTTATCCCTAATTTATTTATCTATTTTATTTTTTTATGTATTAGGAATCACAAGCTCTTTAGGGCTCCGTTTGTTTCGCCATGTCCGTCTGTCTGTCCGTGACTTAGCTCAGTGACCGTTAGCACTAGAAGGCTGAAATTTGGTATGAGTATGTGCATTAATCACGCCGACGATGTGGTAGAATAAGTCACAATGAAGTGGGGGGGGGGGGGGGGTGATTTTTTTTCGCTTATCTTGTGAGATATCGTTGAATATCTCTATTTTTTAATAGACATATTCAACGTCTCCGAAGTCTACGGTTCTCAGACCCACTAGTAGATAAAACGAATAATTGTTAGCTTTATTAGGCTCAACTACCCATAGTTTTAACATTGACATTGTCATTTCATCACTGATTTCGGAGAACACATGTTTATCAGTCATGTCAAAAATGCGACGATATCTTCCGCTAACACACCTAATCTGATAACTGATAAGAATGATAAGGGAGTGACGCGACCGAGATTCTGTTAGATTGTACGACGATGACATAATATAACTGTGACGACTTAGTTCGTTCATAAGATTTGAACTTACAGTTATAGGTCATAAAGTAGGTTTTGCATTATTTGAGGTTATTCTAGGAATGTACACAATTATAAATACCGTATATGCGAAAACAGTAGGTACAATCGCCATCAAAGATATCGGAGCGGCCAGGGTACTCAAAAACATCTGGACATGCACGTTATCGCCTTAAAAATAGAGGCGTTGTTGATATATAATTGTGACCACCTTGGCCACTCCGATATATTACATGGCAAAAACGAAGTACTTAAAAATAAATTAAACCTAATCAACTTAATTTGTTTATTTAGATTGTATAGATTATAGTTACATGGTTTATTAAATATAGCTAAAACTACTAAACTAAAGGGATGGTCCAAATAATTTACATCGTAAAATTAATATTAAAAATTATTTTAAAAAAAATGAGTAGGCAGCTGAAGTCACCAATAAATTAACGATTAAACGACCACTCTTCCTTTGGTATTTTTTATTTTAAAAAATAATGATGTGCCGGAATAGGCCAATTAGCGCAGAAGATAAACAAAATGCCCCAATTGCAAAAGATTTTATCCAAAAGAGGAACTAGTATAAAATCAAGTACCCTAAGAATGACGCCGACGACGACGTTTCTACGCCAATATACAGTATAATATGTATAAGCGTAAGGCCCAGATATAAAATCAAAAATTCTAAAATATGTCAGTACATTTTTAACCTTAAGTACGAGTATATGGTATAGGCAGATGATCTTTAAGAAATTATGTTCAGATTTGAAGCTGCTACCTAAGACATAAATGAATAATTTTTTAAAGAATTTAGTTCATGTTTTGGGCACGAATATTCATGAAATGAACCAGCAAAATTAATGCATGCATGTTTTAATGAATGCAGTCTATAAGATGATTTAGTAAATTCGGTATAGGTATAGTTTTGTGAGGTGAGTTGAATAGCCCTGGTTCTATGCTATAAGTAAACCCAATAATAATCGAGTTAAATATAAAATGTTCCGTTCATCTTTTAGTCATAAATTCAAGGAACGGTATTACGCAGTTTAAAACGTAAATATCGTATTTTTTTATAAAAAAATTATAAAAGCAATTGACAAAACTAACCCTTGGCCAAAAGTTGAACGCCTAGCGCCGCGGTCGTTTATCTTTAGGGGCCAACTACCCTATCTACACTATATGCAAATACAATATATCTCGGCCTACCCTAATAAGATAAAATAAGTAAAATTGTTACGTGATAAAAACTTTAATCACAACAACGAGGAAGTTTAAAAAAGTTTTTCTACTCCTGCATTCTAATTTGCTAATAAAATGACTGACATGTAAATTCAAAGCATGTACTTTATGAACGTTGTCATAAGATGACTCAAAAGTCGACTCTTAGGGATATAATGGGTGTGTTGGGCCCCGCACCGCCGCCACTCGCCGCTGTAGACGAGGCGGGCGCCGCAATCTGCCGGGAGACTGAAGACAATTGTATAGAGGCAGCAGGTCATTCGTCGAACTCAATGCTTACCGGCTTGCCTAGCACTCGTAGAAAAACTATTGTGTGCAACGGTACATAATTAGGTCTTAAAATTCTCGGGTCTGTTTTTACAAAATTCGGCTTCGCCTCATTTTGTAACTTCGACCCTCGAATCTTAAGAACCCTTATTATGTAACTGTTGCACAAAATACTATTTGGCTTGTTTTCTCTTACTAGATAAAGTGATTAGTACTAATTAGGTATGGCATTATGATACTTAAGGCCTGGTTACACCTAACGAGAACAGTGGCGAGACAGCAAAATGCCACTCGGCCGAGAGAGTAAAATGGCCCGGCCAAGTACTCAGCGATGTGTTTACATCTTGCGAGTACTCGGTCGAGAGTACTGACTCGCCACTCTACTCGGTAGGTGTAACCAGGGCATTAGGTACTAATATTAGGTGGGACTTGTGATATCGGCAGTCTGACTTCACAGAATGTTGATTTCTTTATCTTATGGAAAAATATGTAAAAACTTATGATAAATGTATCTTATACGGAAGAAAATCAATGTAACGCAAACGTAAACAAACATCACGCATGTCTATTTATGAGAGATATATTTATTTTGCAAACAATGTACCTACATAATAGTAAAGATAATTTAAACCTCGAGTCTCCATTTAGATAGATACTAAAACATTTTCCGAGGAAATTCGTGTGATTCTTGTCAATTACAGAACAAACATATCAAACATATGTGACTGTCATTAGTTCTATACAACGACGGTGGCAAACAAGCTTACGGCCCACCTGATGGTAAGCAGCTACCGTAGCCTATGGACGCCTGCAACTTCAGAGGTGTCACATGCGCGTTGCCGACCCTTTAAAAACAGGAGGATTCACTGTGTTGATGGCTAAAGGAACAAGAGAGGTCCCTCGTCGTCAACACACTGACCTCCTCTTTGAGCTCTTTGGCAACCTTACTCACCAGCAGGAACACAACACTATGAGTAGGGTCTAGTGCTATTTGGCTGTGGTTTTCTGTAAGGTGGAGGTACTTCCCCAGTCGGGCTCTGCTCCAGATTTGAGCGAGATGACATTCGCTGTGCTGTGCCCTACCACACATAACGAGATGACATTCGCAGTACCCTTACCTCTCTTTTGGACGTAGTTTAAGGACATACCCGTGTCCGGACCTAGTTTAAGGACATACCCCGGGGTCCAACCATTCATTATCATAGAGCATGCGAATTAGACTTAGATTAATACTCGTATTTTTATACATTGTATATTTTTTCATGACAACTACTTGAGACCACAACCTACAGTCGGCTTATACTAATGGCCTCTACAATCGGCGCAATTTTGACACAAAACTCGCGCGCGATTTCGAGGCATTGCTGTCTAGGTAGGTGCAACGAAATCAATCGATGGATCAAAAACCGCAATGTATTAAAAATCTCAGGTGACTGGTCGCTTACGTTTGTAGAGACCTTAACGTTACTATAGTTATCCTCAGGCTCTGACGCCCAAGTTCAACTTGCAATTAGCAATTTTGTTTTACTTTTTTATTCACATAGCATATCAAATGCGTCGCGTAACGTCACACTTCTTCGTTACTAAAAAATGTCACAAGTAACTTGCATTTTATAACTGAAAACTTCCTTTTAATCGATCGAGGGGAATGACGCAAGTAGAAAATAAGGTGGGATTTTAGTGGTTTTTACAGAACATTGTACAGTCCGTGAGCTCTCAGAAGTACCTTCGGGTTTTAGAAAGAGACGTCGGGTATCAATCAACAGTGACACGTGGAAAAGCAGAACAGCAATATTACCTTCGTGTGTCACCGCCGATTCCCGAAGGTTCTTCTTAAAGCTCACGAACTGTAGTTTTTTTTTCTTTACTTGTGGTAATATTTTTTCCTGTTCGGTATTTATATTTATAGATTTACGGTATTTATTTATATGTATAGACTTTATAGTTGGGTAGAGATTTTCTCATAAACAGGTATGCATATTTGTACCCTAGTAAGTACTAAATATAACCGCTAAATAAGCTTATATAATATCTACTGTTTCTGCGGATTCTAGTTTTGCGATCAAATGGAGTTTATGACATTTTCGTAAATATTTGAAGAATGAATTATAGTTTACACACAATATTTCTGCTTTCTGGTATAGAATTATACTCTTCGTGAGGAAAATTGTAATGAAATGTGTGATAGTGATAGGTATTTCATAGGTATTTAAAAAATGAAAGGTTTAAGGAAAGAATCAAGTATTTTTAGTTTGGAAATATTTAATTACGCAAAGGTGTGTAAGTAACAAGAAATAAAATAGGTAATACACGTAGTTCATTCTGAGCCGTCGGCCAAGCAAATAAGATCTATAAAAAAACCGGCCAAGAGCATGTCGGCCATGTCGAGCCAACCTCAGTGTAGGGTTCCGTAGTTACCGGCCTGTTACAATTCATTAATTCAAAAGGTCGTTTCTTACGGAAACTTGGCGGCGCTTACGTCATTTCACTTACGTCCTTCAAAAAAGATTCGTCCCCCACTTCACGTGTTCGGGAGGTACCGTAATAAAATATATTTTTCCAGTTTTTATTCTATCATTTTGTCGGTTTGGTTAATACACATATTCAAACCAAATTTCAGCTTTCTAGTGCTAACGGTCACTGAGCTAGACCGCGGACGGACAGACGGACGGACAGACGGACATGGCGAAACTATAAGGGTTCTAAGTTGGAACCCTAAAAACGTTTTGAGGAATTAATTCCCAGCAGGCTGGAAATCGTTTTAATACCTTCATGTGGTCCTAAATGCGTGTAATCTCAGCTTGCCCAATCACAATCGGATTACACAAAGATCAAATCAAGGTATTAAAACGATTTCCAGCCTGCTGGGAATTAATTCTTCGAATAAGTTGTACGTGTAGAGAAAAGTATCTCGTTTTCCACTAAAGTGACATGTTCCGTGTCAGACGAAAAGTTTATTTCGCGCGCGAGATACTATCTAAACGGCCTCCTAGCCTAGTTGGTAGTGACTCTACCTATGAAGCAGGAGGTCCCGGGTTCGAATCCTGGTCAGGGCATTTATTTGTGTATTTATCACAGATATATCTTCCTGAGTTATGGATTTTTTCTATGTATTTAAGTATTTATCCATATCTATCTGTTATATATATCGTCGCCTAGTACCCACCCAACACAAGCCTTATTGAGCTTACTGTGGGACTAGGTTGATTTGTGTAAGATTGTCCTAATATTTATTTATTATTATTATTTATTACTGCCGATGTCGCGGTACTTTCATACTATTTAATCGTACCGGTAATTATGAGCTAGTCATACGCAGGTACTGTTGCATCAGCCGTAGCGCACGCGCCGCCCGCTTCACCGCGAAAGATGGCCGAAATGAGCTTTGCCAGGAGGTACAGTCGCGTTCATAAATATCTATACAGCAGGATGCAAAATATGTAAACATTTTTTGTATAGATATTTTTGAAGCTTTGGTAATGCTCATATATTTGTGAACTCTACTGTAACCTGTGCTTTACGGAAAAAAATGTGTTGCTTAGACAAATCACAGAATTTAAGTGAAATAGCATCACGAGGAATAGATAGAATTATATGTCTTAAAACCTCCCAACTACCAACTATACGCCATTACTGCAACTAGGATCCAAAAGATCAAGATGTAATAAAGTACGAAGAAAATATTTTTTTTTTTGATTATTCTAAGTTTTTCATATCATTTAGATAGATTAACAATTAAATCTTTATTTATTAATATATGTACAAAGTTACAAACTATCTAAAAAATAAAGCTAGAACTAAACTTAACAAATAAAAACTATACTAACCACTAATTTAAAATTATGTATAAAAGTAAACCTACCTATAAAAATCCCAACTACAAAAAGAATAGATTAGATTTAGATAGATTAGATAGATAGATTAGATTTTTGATTAGACTTGTCTTTCAAAATTACACTAGTCGTTATTATAATTTTTTATGAAAAGCCTTCTCCAAAATAACGCCGGAGTAACCCTCTCCAAAGACAACCGCGTATATAATAAATTTAATATTCAGCAAAATATTTCCATATTTTTCTTTCTGAAACTGGAAAGCTTACAAATACAGTTCGAAGAAAAGCCAAGTTTTCTAAACAATATTTCAGTTAATTAACGAGTCACGTAAATCGAACATACTCGAACTAATTGATTTCATAACTTAATTGATATTTTCCAATCGAGGGCAGCCCTAAATTTAATTGAACGAATCCTCTAAAAAAATAAAAATTTTCGTGGAATCAAGAAAAATTAACTTTTATAGATTGCAAGATTTTTAGGTCAAATCATAGCTTAGGAACACCACTCATTAGAGCGGAATTCAGCTTTAGACAAAATCGATGGTAGCGGAAATTAGTCTATGGTCTCCATAGAAAAAATCAGCTACTACAGACAAATTTCCGCTTTTGTCTATGAACAGCGGAATTCCACATTGGATTCCGCTCTAATCTGTGGTGCCCCTCATTCTTATACCTAGCTAGTAGTTAATTTTATGTTTTTGTGAAACATAACTCAAATTATCGAGTTTTTGAAAATTATAGTGACTGTGAACATTAATTGAGTGAACCACAGATCGATGTCTTTAGTGCATAGTCGCTCTAAGGATAGAGGCGCTCTTTAGTTTCTATAGAAATCAACCGTTTCGGAATCAAACGTATGCATTTTCGAATAATTCTTAATATTACCCTAGTTAGTTATTTTTGGTATAATCAAGTCATATATGTTACCATTCCGTATTTTCATTAATTATTGCACCTATTTATGGCACAAAATAGTATTTCGAATCTATTTTTTAATGATAATGTTAACTCCGCAAATCTCAAACTGACACTGGCGCTAACGGGGCGCAAAGCGCAATAGTGATACAAGCATATTAAGTCCAACAACGTATCTAGTCCTAGCAGCGCTCGCACATGCATATTGCTAATCGGTGGATTGAACTGTTACGTCTATTGGTCGTTACGTCCACTACAAAGTAACCAATTAAACAACAATATTATACCAGTTTCTAGGTACCTATATGTATGTATAAGTAGGTACTGTGGGGTCAAAGCTCGTGGATTTGCACGTGGATGGAAACTTTGTATTAGTTTGTATCATAATTATATATTTCGTTGACCTTTCTTGTTTACACTTTCAGTTATATTGTAAAATTTTAACTACCTAGTTGACTCACGTCAATGTTTATTATTAGTCAATAGTAGGTACCTTACCTAATGTCTCTTTCGTTCTAAAACAAGCCGTAAGTTGACTGTAGGTTTTGATGATAATATGATTACTTTAACATGACTGTAGTATTAAAAACTATTAATTTTTAACGTAGGGAGTTGGTAGGTAGCATTAATTTAGCAAAATCAAAGTAAAATAGGTAATTTATACAGGGTGTGGCCTGTAACACGAGTAAAAAATTAAAACGTAGATTGTACTCCTTAAACAATAAAACTATTGTTCAACAACTTAAAAAAATATGTAGTCTTAAGATTTTCTCTTTTCCTACAAACTAAAGATTATTTTCAATGTAGGTTAAAATCCGTCTAATTGCCATTAGATACTTGTCAGTCTTGTTACCCTACAGACATAATCAATTTTGCAATACATTGCGTGTTCAGGTAATCTATAAATTGTACTAAAAAATCAAACCGTAAGTTTTTTTTAAGTCGCTGAACAAACGTTGTTTAGTTTGAGGAGTAGAATCTACGTTTTATTTTTTGCTCGTGTTACAGGCCACACACGGTATACGTAGATATAAAGGTACCAATTTAATGTAGATTAAAAATAAAATTATGAAATGCACTTGCATGCAGATACCTAGAGCTAAGACCAGAGTAATGTGTCATTTCATTCGTGTCCATTCACCCAGCACGTGTTTAAACCAGACACCTCCAGCCCGTCTCCTTCCGCGGAAATATTCTCAACAATTAAAATAATTGTTGCACTTACTGCATAATTCCACAATTCTCGGATGTACTAGATTACTAACCGGACTTAGGGAAATACTGCCTTATATTCCTACTGTCTAGACATTTAATTGGTCTTATTTATGTTATATTATATGACATGTCTGTTAATTGAAATGGGAAATAACCAGTCGATTTTTAGACGGAAACTTTAGACATAGATAATTCCATAGCGAAAGATTATCCTTAAAAGTTTGTGCCGTTTTCAAGTAAAAGGTACATCATTTTCATTTTAAGTTTTCAATAAGGCATTACTGCCATAATAATTCATTTAGAAATAAACTTTATGATGATGTACGACTGGTCATCCGTTTAAGGGCATAATTGGTATCGTATTCCTAGTAAGAAAAAGCAGGAGAAAAACATCTCATCCGCTCAGCTACTTGTGCTGCTGACTGTACGCTTTGTACTTTACCGTATTCCCAGCATCGCCACAAACTTGTCCCTGCCCATGAAATGAAATTAAATGAAATGAAAAATGTTTATTTGGTGTAACATAGTAGAACGAAAGCAAGGACATACAATTGAAAAGTTTACACCAAACTTTAGCAAAAGTTCTATGCTCGTAAAACGAAATTTTCACATAGTTAACAATTTTTATTTAAATATTAGTTTACAGTGTATAGAATTTTATTGTTTAGTCTATTTGTCGAAAATTCCTGACATTTCCGTTTTCCGGCCGCATTCCTGACATGTCAGGAAAATTCCTGACGTCTGGTCACCCTACTCATGACAGAGTAGCCACAACGCTGATTTTCAGGGCAACCAAAACTGATGTCGTTTTTCTTCTCCAACGACGCGAAGGTCTTGAACGCGTTGCGCACCCTGCCCAGATCTTCCCCAAAAACTGGCGGGTGGTTTAGGTAGAGCTTCACAAACCCCTCGAAGTCTAGCTCCGCGGATGGTGTCGGCTGGTACACTTTAAATTTGGCTTCAGTTAGCAGGTTCTCTACCTAGAGTAAAGTAGGTATATGTATGGTGTATTAAGTAATAGTAGTTTTAAGAAAGCAACTTCTATTAGTACGGGCGGTGACCGTCGGATCTGCTACGTTACGTGACACAAAGATAAGCCCCATGGCACACGTTTATAAAAGTGATGCTGAGTTTCGAAAGAATAGTTTAAAAAAAATAGAATTGGCCGAAAGCACAAAAAAGTACTACTTCCGGTGTAAAAAATGGATGGTATTTATCGACGTCATTGGATATAAAGATGACACTTGTGGCAACGAATAGTAATTTGTTTTTATGTACAGAATAACCCAGTCAGACAGTTCCTGCATGGTCGGATGTGCCCGGCAGACTAGTTTAGAAGTCTTAATGTATTTGATTGCGCGGGTTTTTTTTTGTATGGGACACGTCATCCCAGCCGGCCAACCTTCCACACAAATATTATAATATATTTATATGTCCGTCTGCCATACAAAGTATACTGAAATATAGCAGCATTAGCTATTCAAAAGCTTTTCGATATTATTTAACTATGATCAAAAATATACATTTGCCACAAATAACGAAAAAGTACGAAAGTATTGTATTTATTTTATGTCGGTATAATAAATTTTATTGCATTTATTTCTCTCCCTTAGAGGTCACGATACAGAATAAAAAATTTATGATTTTCAAATATTTAATTATACAGTCTATCTTTTCATCTTTCTAGTACTTATTAGGTTTTATATTTACTGAGTTAAATATAGATTTCAAATTAGCTTATTCAGCTCCATGTTTGTAAATTTAATTTCGTGATCAATGCAAAACTATTCAATTTATATATAGAAAACCACCCTTTAAAAGCCTAAAAAAAATTCGTAAAACTTAAAAAACCTTCACCTTAATATAATCTAGCAATTTATATACGGCATTTTAGATTTGACAGACGTAAGAAAATGAATAAATAAAATATAAATAAAAATGGTTATTTCGGACTAAAATCTATAATATGTTAGTGAACATGTGGAGACAAAGCCAAGACTCCCCAAACTTTTCTCCAACTTAACCCAACCCCCCAAAAGCTTCCATTTTCAAGTAGTGACGTCGACATGAGTCAGGCGGGCGCGCCGCGGCTGCACCAATCACGGCCCTCCGCGCCCGCTATATACGCGATCGGGCGCCGTCCGCGCGCAATGTTCCCGCGCTCCGCAACAAGCACGCACGATCGCGATCGCGCTCGGACAACTTTCGTTAGTTACATTTGTGTTTGTGTTACATTTCGGATATAACTGTAAGTATTTTGGATTAAGTTTTGATAACAGCTTTAGCAACATGTCAAACTTAGATAGTCATTTTTACATCAGCAATAAAAATACAACTTTAATTAAGATCGTAATTATTATCCTTATATTTATAGGATCTACTTTCCTCTTTGACAATGAACCTTGAAAGACAATTTTGTCGAAGAAACATCAAATTACTTAAGTAAACAAAACACTTATTAATCTCATGCAACGTTATAAAAAATCTGTATCTTCATTCCAACGCGGTTATTTTTATCAATAAACTAATTACAAAGGTAAACAAGTTTAAGAAGTGTGACAATTTGTCAGATAGCATATTTATAAAGTGCGGTTTCATGTAACACCACACCTTATCAAACTCGTTTGATGTTAAGATAAACATGCATTTTATTCGCACTCGTACATGCAACACTTTTGACGCAACAAAGTATATTCATAACTTTCTACTTTGGTACTAATTGAAGTACATATATAATTAGAAATAAAAAACATTTACGAAGCCTGTTTATATTTTGAAAATATTTTCAATGCGTCCCACTACAGTTCATCAGTACAGATGCCCTAACTTTGACATAAAATGTACATCTAGATAGATTTGAAATTTGAGTAACTAAGTATAGCTCTTATGTAGTTGGTCTTATTTAGGGTAGGCAACGCGCATGTGAATCCTCTGGGGTTGCAGGCGTCTATAGGCGACGGTAACTGCTTACCATCAGGCGGGCCGTATGCTTGTTTGTCACCGTCGTGGTATAAAAAAAAAGTTGGTGACATTATCTCGCTTCTTATGATCATAGGTACCCGTATTACGCTTGTATCATTATTAATCGTAAGTTATCAAAGATAAACTTAATTATGCTACGGTGGTCTATAAGTGTGCGCCAACCCTTATTGTTACGGTGAAGTGAATTACTGCCTTGGCCACTAAATGCCAGTTAACACCCCCTTAAACGTTGCTGGTTAAGTTAAGATGTTCATAAAACGAGCTGAGGCCAGTTTTATAAAGCTACAAGTTACAATTTACAAGCGAAAGTCTCTTTCTAACACATAGGGTTAGAAAGAGAGTTCCGCTTGTAAATTGTAACTTGTAGCTTTATAAAACTGGCCTCTGGTTGCAAGGAACAATTTTGTTGCGATGCCGTAATTAATACCTTTGGGATTCTCGAAGCAAATAGAATTGAAAATTGGGAATGGCATAGATAGAGTAAAGTCTTGCATTTGGTAACAGGCGATGCCGATGGTAATTAGATTTCATATCGATACGGGAAACTTATAAGAATCATTTTGTCATAAATCCAATAACCAATAAACATACAATTGTTTTTTTTTTCTATCGACGTCTATAGTGTATTTTTTATACTATGATGGCAAACAAGCATACTGCCTGGTAAGCAGCTACCGCAGCCAATGAACGCGTGAAACTTCGGAGTTACACGCGTTCATAGGCTACAGTTGCCTTTAATATAAAGGATTCGCTGTGTTGACAGGACAAGACAAGAGGTTTACAAAGGTTTATAAATGAGGCGGTTAGGAGATAATAACATACAGTCACGTCTGAAAATATGTATACATCTAATGTGCCAAAACCATGTATACAAGACTGCTTTAGTAATAGAATCGTGGCTACATATTTTTGTCACATTAAATGTATCCATATTTTAGGTGACTCTACATACTCGTATCATGTGATATTTACGAGTTTAGTTAATTTTTTACAGCAAAAACGCCTTATTGACAACCGACATTGTACCTTTGACTTGAAAACATCACGTATATGATACTCCACGGGTAACTTGATGATGGTTGCGGTCGCAAAGCCACGACGCGACTGCGTGACGTTCTGAATGTTCACTATCTTATCTGTGATCTCAGCGAAAATGGCGAACTTCAGTAGGAAATGCCGGGAGATACGCTCTTTGGTTTTTTTTATTCATGACCATGGATACAATGTCCTTCAGTCGGAGTCATTATACAATCGTAACATATCAATAAAAGCACATGAATGTACTATATAATACAGTGTGTAAATCTAATACGGGTTAACCTTTTAACGGTGGTTTCATAGGTCATACTGAACAAGTTTCATTATGGAGGTAACCCCAAAATCTCAAAAAAAAATTTGGCTTCCTCATACAAAATGAGACTCCATAGTGAAAAATGTTCAGTATGACCTATATAAACTACCGTTAAAAGGTTCGCCCGTATTAAATTTACACATGAAGGGTACACGGAAAGAACATGTCTAGTCCCTTTTTTCGTAAAATGACATTTTTGTATCAAATGTAGAGCTTGCAATGAACCATTAGCAACAACTTCTGTAACAGCTGGAATTTTTAACATAAATCCACTTTTTAATTCATAAAAACCATCTAGTTATGAAAATAGTATGGTTAATTGAATCGTTCCATACTTTAAAACTGCTATAACTCAAAATGTTGTCAAAGTGACTAGACATGTTCTTTCCGTGTACCCTTCACATTGTATAACAAGACGCTCTTTGGGAATTATGGCAGTGTTATCTACTGGAAAAAGTTGACGAATTTGAAACTTGTCTTGTCAGTTTATGAAATACGTGTACCGTTTTAAGGTTAGGTTTTATGAGGTACAGTCAGCAGCATAAGTAGCTAAGCGTGTGAGTTCAAAATGACCTACAGGGCACACGCGCTCTTATTCTCTTAAGAATAAAGTAGTGTCCAGCTCATTTTGAACACCTCACCCGCTTAGCTACTTCTGCTGCTGACTGTACTTAGCAAGTTGTAATGATTTTTATTTTTATAAGTAGTCTATTACTAATTATTAACATGTTTTTTTTATAAATGAACACAACACTAATGCAGGGTGTAACAAAAATACTGGTGATCCGTTAAAGGGCATAATTGCTATCGTATTGCGAGTAAGAAAAAGTGGAAGAAAAAACTTTTGGACGCAAAAAAAAAAATTGTATGGGACTAGTCGTCCGAGCTAGCCAATCCTCCATACAAAACCAAAAAAATTTTTTTCTTAGTTTTTCAGAATTAGAATACGATACCAATTATGCCCTTAAAAGGATCACCAGTATTTTTGTTACACCCTGTATGTAGGTTCTAGTGCTATTTGGCTATGGTTTTCTGAAAGGTGGACATCACGAATACGGCATTCCGTATCTATTCAACAATAGCAAATCTTCGAAGTGAAATGAAAGCCCTAAGTATGTGGTACATTACTGTCTACTTTCCCTATACCTGGCATTGTACACTCGAAACACTCGAGTTTGAACACTATCGTTAAGATAATAAGCATATCTTAGTTGATATTGTAGTTGAATTAGCAGTATGCAGTAGGCAAAAAAAATAGTTTCAAGTATAATTTTCAAGTAACATAGAACACAATACCTATTCTTATTGTTAATACTAGGGATAGAGCGCTGGTAGCCTTGCGGTAAGACGTCCGACTTTCAATCCGGAGGTCTCGGGTTCAAACCCCGGCTCGTACCACTGAGTTTTTCGGAACTTATGTATGGAATATCATTTGATATTTACCAGTCGCTTTACGGTGAAGGAAAACATCGTAAGGAAACCGGATCTAATCCCAAAAATGCCTAGTTTCCCCTCTGGGTTGGAAGGTCAGATGGCAGTCGCTTTCGTAAAAACTAGTGTCTACGCCAATTCATGGGATTAGGTTGTCAAGCGGACCCCAAACCGGGATAAACGCTAGGATGATGATGAATACTAGGGATACACGCACAGATTTGCCCGCCGGACAGCTTCGTCCGTATATGGCGCTATTTAGATGTGTCCGCAGACAAATTCGTGTCCAATTCGCGCCATACATGGATGGATTTGTCCACCAGGCATATCCGCCAGACAAATACACAGGGCAGATCTGTGCGTGTAGTCATGTATCCCTAGTTTCTCTCAACGATCTGTCTATTATCTATTTACCATAATATAGAAATGTATATAAAACATTCAATAATTGTTCCAGCGGAAAATGCAAAAAGTAAAGCTAATTTTGATTTTTTTAATAAACAAGATTTAATCAAAATATGATGTGATGGGCCAGTCGAGGATTTTAAGAACGTAACGAGTGCAGCAATAACTACTTGGAGCAATGTAAATTTAGAATATAATGTAATGTACAGTCGCCATCAGATATATGGGAGCGGCCAAGGTGGTCACAAATATCTGAACAACGCCTCTATTGTCAAGAAGATAAAGTGCATGTTCAGATATTTTTGAGTACCCTGGCCGCTCCGATATATTTGATGGCGACTGTACCTAGACAGTGTACCCACTTGCCATACGATAAATAAATAATCAAAATATATTTCTAATTTTATAAAATTGTAGAAAATATTAAATAAAAAATCGGAATATTTTTTTTGCAGTATTGCGTATAGGAAAGTTATAATTTTCAATTACCATTTTATGATTTTGCCTCCTTGGACCGCTTTAAACCTATTTCGTCTAAACCAAGAACATTCCTCACAAAACGTTCCTACCATAAATTGCACCAAGCTCGGGGGTCTGGAACCTCCTCTAGACGACCTATTTGTATAGCATTAAAAACCTTTTTTTATTTTTTTAAAGTTATTTAGCGTTAAACGTCATGCTTCATTCCCATACAAAAGACATCAACGGCACAATTAGGACCTCTCAGACCTTCGGAGAACTCTTACGCGTTCAAAAAGAAATTAAGTTATTGATAAGCTATTGCAAATTTAATACTTAAGTTAACATTGATAAGATGGAAAGTACATTGATGGATGAGTTGATATAAGTCATGTTAAAGTTGATGGATTTGTTTTATATTGATTCTTTTGCGGTGTCGGCCTTTATGAAGTTCTCTGATCACGCTATTTCTGAGAAATTTGCGTGTCTGTGGTTTTGTACTGTTTGCAAACTGAACTGATTTGTTATCTAAAGATTTATGTTAATTGAATCTTAAATAATGTTTATTGCTGGCGCGGAAAGGATTATCTTAGTATAACGGTTTATAGAAACTTCGAAATTAAAATATATATATATATACTAGAGGGTTGATATGTATATCCCTCCCATCTTCACTGATTAGCATTTTTTACACGCCTGCCCAGAAAAGGGAGTGAATTGTTTAGGATTTGCTTTACACCCTGTACCTATTTACCTTTACCTATACTTTTTTTGTAAATAATTACTTGACAACTTATATCCATAGCTCGGACAATTCATTGTAAAATTGTTTTTACATCAACAGTTTTTACAAGATGCACACTATTTGGTTCGTGGTTATGAATGTAATATAATAGAAATATATTATTAAAATACTACTCATAATACGAATTTAATATATCTTGTTTTATTTCGGCGTTTTGCAACGTTTTTGCGATGAAATATGATATAAGTAATATATATACTAAATATTTTTTAATAAAATTATGAATTTTGAAATATGCTCAACATTCCGCGCACCAAAAAACAAACTTACTTTTGAAAGTCTCCACTAAATGTAGGTCTCATTTTGACCCCTGTTATCGTTAGCATTCTAGACTCCAACAAACCGGCATAATGTCCCAGCAGTTCACCTAATCTGCGATCTTTCATAACATAACCGCTTGCAATTCCGCTTTCCCTCTATCTGATAATAAGATAAGATAAGTTTATCTTTATCGCTCTACGTGAATGACGGGCCACTTTAGTCGTTTGTCGTTACCGTCGTTACTGTTAGATGATTGTCAATGTGACAACTAATGCTTGGAGCATTATGTTCCGTAGAAAACAAAAAAAGAAAACAAACATGATAAAATATATTATGTGTCGATAAATGGCCAAATTATGCCATCTTTAAAATATACTTCAAATAAGAATTTTCATGTATTATAATAAAAGTCTTCTTTTTATTTCTATAAATCATCAGATGCAGGACTTAAACCGCAAGTTAATATGCCGAATATAATGTACTCGAAAACTATTTTATCAGAGGATAAATTGACCCCTATGCCATAAAAGTAAACAAAATCTCTCTCAATATTTTAATAAAACACAGTTTTACGATTTTTTTTAAATTAGATGCATTTTTTGCAAACGTGGACGAAATTTAACGTTTTGTTGGCATTTCACATTTAAATTTAAGTACCTACTATTTATAACTATAGCACCCATACATAGACAATTGGCAGTTTAAAAGTTATTAGCCTATAATTTAATATATGTAGATGATATGATATACTTCTCGATTAGAAGAGCAATATTTGAATATCGAACCGGCTCATAAAACCAGAACGCTTATGTACCATCATCTAATTTTATTATAAATTTAATTGCACTGATTGCCGATGACTCATAATAGTTATATTAATAAAATGCTGATTGAGAGCGTGCTACAAACTGCCATTAAAGTTAATGGTATAATAATTGATCCGTCAACCTCGTTTCTTGTAAGATTATCTTGGTTAGGAATTCACACGACGACAGTGCCCTATACTATATATAACAACTGTAACGTCTTTTTTAAAATCATCAATAGTTAACCTTATTTGTGTGCTTTAACGTTTTATTTCAAACTGATTTTTCAATGGTTTTTACGACCTTTTTGCATAGCAGGACGGAATAAGTGTCACATAGTTCCTAAGGTACAACAGCAGACACACAGTCGCCAGATTTCGTCTCTAATTATGTAGAGATCTGAAACAACTTAATTTCTACAGTAACAAAACTGCCTAAGTGACTAAGAACCTTACCGTTAATCAGTTTTAATTCTGTTCGGGGCCATTGTGAAGATTGCTTACGTAATAGCGATTATAGTAAAGTATTTAAAAATTCGCTGGCTATCTGAAAAGCTAAAATTCTCCCGTAATTAAATTAAATATTAATAGAAATGAAAAAATCTTCATTCATGATATTTTTGTCAGAAAATTACTGACACAAAATGTATTAAAATATTAGTGTAAATTACATTATAAAATTAAAAAAAAATTTAGCATAAAACTAATAAAACTACAATTAATGACTATGTAAAACTAGGTGAAAATGAAGCCATGAATTAATTAAACTTCTAAAAGCAAACACCTGTTACCTACCCTACCTGATATGTCATTGAATATTATATTAATAAGTATCAAATTTTATATCCAAATAAAAATCCTGCCACTCCCTAAATATGAACCATAATGACGATGCAGAAAGTTCTAGATGCGTAGCAACCAGTTTTATACATAGCACCTTCATAATCCATGCAATATAGACAACATAAAGTTTATTCATTCGACATTTAAAATTAATTAAAAACTAATATGAATCGTTAAATTTGAATTCGGCCGAACACCTGTGGTAACACGACACCGGGGTATCGGATGTATCGATTCTTATAGACTGTTTCGACTAATAAATATCGAATAAAAGTCATGTCGTGGACTGTTTACGGCTGCCGGCGCTCTTTGACTCGAGACGAGATGTTGGTGTGCCGTTGTGAACGCTTAGCGAACATTGGTGAGTCTCAACAGAGAACCATCGGTTTAATTTATGGCAGTTTATCGTTTGTATGACGTGATATTATTTGTATAAAATGACAGTTGTCGAGATTTTTATGGCTTATATGGTTAATGACAAGGTGATAAAATTATCCACGTTAAATTATGCCAATCGCCTTTATGACAAGTCCATCATTGGCCAGCAGGAAATGTATTCGAGCTTTTAAAATCACGTCAAATCTAGCTATGTCAAATCAAATGGAAATGCATTATTTTGATTTCGAATACGCGCCTAATTTCTATCTAATTAAAACTAAATATCACATTGAGATCATATTGATTTTGCTGATTTCTAAATATAAGTCCTTTTCTTAAGAGAAATCTTTGTAACTAAGGAATATTTATTATTGTTTAGTCCGCAGTGCATTGATTTATCTGCATCTGGAGAATATTGTTTGCACAAACCAACTGCAAACATAGAGGTGACGACGAAATTATAACTGTTCAAACATAATCAATAGCAAGTTAATGTAATTCAAACGTTTCCACAAATATTACTTTACTTTATTCACCCATGTCCGTATGTAAATGTGCGTCACAAAACTGACAAAAAAATGGGACACTTTTTCAACTTATTCGTCGTGATTCTGAGCAAAAATAACCCAATATTTGTTAGGTTTTACCAATGTAAATGGTATTTCTTTCTGAAAATGCCCATCTAAACCCTGTTTTTAGGGTTCCGTACCCAAAGGGTAAAAACGGGACTCTATTACTAAGACTCCGCTGTCCGTCCGTCTGTCTGTCTCTCTGTCCGTTTGTCACCAGGCTGTATCACATGAACCGTGATAGTTAGACGGTTGAAATTTTCACATATGATGTATTTTTGTTGCCGCTATAACAACAAATAATAAAAAACAGAATAAAATAAATATCGATTTTTATCCGTCACCAGGCTGTAGGTAGCTCATGAACCGTGATAGACAGTTGAAATTTTCACAGATAATGTATTTTTGTTACCGCTATAACAACAAATACAAAAAAATATTTTACGGGGCTCCCATACAACAGACATGACTTTATTGCCGTTTTTATAGATAATGGTACGGGACCCTTCGTGCGCGAGTCCGACTCGCACTTGGCCGATTTTTTTTACTTTAGTAGAGTAATTCGACAGTTTCTGGCATACAAAGCTGTTTAGTTTTTACAAATGTATGTAAAGTGGTATCACATGAATCCACTCTATTAAGAATCATACCCTAGGTACTGACATCCCTTGATCGGCGGCGCGCACGCAGTGAAAGGCGGTATCAGTAATTGTATCGCGATGTGGATTTCCTTGGGTTCGATTAATTTCTGTGGTACGAAGGCTCGTAGCTTAGATTTTATATAAGTTCTTGTAACTACAATTTTCAAACCACATTTAATTGGCCTTCAAAAACGGACGCTTAAATAATCAATAAAAATCTTTGGAATTGGGATTACGTATTTATTTTATTTGATTGTATAAAATTTATACATTTTAAACATTTGCAGACTATGTAGGTCAAAAACCTAAACGGAACGGAAAAAATATTGATTGATTACGAAAATGATAATTTTAGTAAAATTACTACAGTACCGTCAGCCGCAAAAGTAGCTAAGCGGGTGGGGTGTTCAAAATGAGCTGGACATGTTAAGAGAATAAGAGCGTGTGTAAGTCATTTTGAACACCCTACCCGCTTAGCTACTTCTGCCAGCAACCAATTAAAGAAGCTGAAGCTGGCGATTACAGTCGCCATCAAATATATCGGAGCGGTCAGGGTACTCAAAAATATCTGAACAAGCATTTTATCGGTTTGACAATAGAGGCATTGTTCAGATATTTGTGACCACCTTGGCCGCTCCGATATATCTGATGACGACTGTATATCAGCAAAAGGTTTACATTTACTTTACTTAAATGTGCTAAAAGTCAGATTAATAAATCACGTAACGGAAACTTGCCACTTTCACGAGATACTGCTTTATGTAATGTAGATTAAAAAGTGAATATTTTAAATCGACTAAAAACCTTTTTACTGTATTTTTTATAATTTCATATTTAAAAATCGCTTTTCGATGAAGGAAGACATCGTGAGGAAACCTGCATCAATGAATAGGTACCTGAGATCCTGAACCTAAATTAAATGGAATTCGAAGGAGTATTTGAAGGCTCCAATCTGCTTTAGGCCCGCCTGGGGACTATAGCACTAACCCTCTCGTACAAGAGAGGAGGCCTGCAGTAGGACGCATGTAGCCTTTATTATTATATAATTTTATAAAATATATATCTACAATAGGAAACCTGATTTAAGAAGTTTTTCTCTACCACTTGGTGAATTCAACCATACGCTTTTAAATAATAAGTAACAAAGGCATATAAAACGTAAACTCTGGCGTCTTGCTCATTCACTCGCTGGTCGGTTGCCTATAGAATGCGTGTGCGTTGCTAAATCCGTCCGGCGACGACTGGTCTGTGGCCTGCGCTTGCGACGCGGTGCAACTGGCAACTCGTTACCGCTAGGGTTACCGGTAACATATAATTTACATTTATTTATTTATTTAACAACAAAATCATTACAGTCGGCATTACAGTGTGCACCAATGCGCAGAGTAACTAAATATATTAAAAGTATACTAATAGCAACATTTACATAATAAGACTAACGACATTCCACTGATTATGAACAAGTGCTGGATAAGCTATCATCCATCAACTCACAAAACCTCAAGCATTCACGGCACACAACCACCCATCTACAAGCAAACAAGTCACATAATATATGTTCAAACATAAATTACAAATAAAACTCTTGTGGACTCCATAAATTCAATTCTTAAGACGAGGTACTTACGTAATATTGGAGTATTTGCCTCGGCTTCAGCGCGGGTCAGTCACAAGTTTTGAAAATAATCATCGGAAAATGATCAAAAATGTAAAGCGAATTAAGACTGAAATTAAGTGATTAACCTGTTTTAAATATTATTTAATTATTTAAAAAGATAAAAAAAGATAAAAGATATTTATTCTTCAATTTAGGCACATTACAATGCACTTATGAACGTCAGAGAGAAAAGAAACTACCACCGGTTCTAACCCTACACCTCTGACCCGAGAAGTATTACTTATTACCGGCAAGAAACTCGGCGGGACTTATTTTTTCAAAACAGTACTACAAATACATTAAAGATACTATATACAATAATGCGTAGTTCTTCAAGAAGGCATATCAAAACAGCTTGAGAGACAGACATGTACCTGCCTATTGTGTAATTAAAATGAAAAATAAAAATAAAATCCAAATCTGACTGCTTCGCAATACGTTTGATATTCTTTCTTACTTGAACTGTGTCCTCTAAATGTTAGATGATTTTATAGATTCTGGTTTGGGCCATGCATATATGTCTGTCATATAGTCCTCGACCCTGTAATAACCCTTTGACATTAAAGTTTTTTTTTTTTTATTATTATTTATAGGAGCCAGGAGTGTCCCACTGCTGGGCAAAGGCCTCCCTCCTTCCCTTCCACGTGTCCCGGTGTTGCGCCGTCTCCCACCAGTTTCTGTCGAAGGCGTCAATATATAAGAAATAAAATAAAAATAAATAAAAATATTACATCATATTTTTAGCACTTTAATAAGTTCAATTCCGTGATTCTAATAGTTTTTCTGTAATTAACGATTTCAGAAAATTTGAGGCTAACTAATACTATTACTTATTAGCATGTCTTATAAATAAAATAGTCATCAAACATTCAAGGATGTAGAGTTTGTGTTAAAAAAGAAGTGCTGTAGTTTATATAGGAACTAATACATTACGACACTTAAGTATCTGCGCAGACTCTAGTTATAAAATAAACCACAAGTGTTCAGTGTGTCTCGGCCCTAATATCCACAGGTTGCCAAGAAGTCTACCGCGGCCACGCACACACGCACTCGGAACTCGATATTACGCACACACGCGCAGGGGAAATCACTTACACACAGCCGCAGCACAGATATAGGCAGGCGATAATTGCTAGTTCTTGAGATATCCAATGTACCAAGTTACCGTCCCTTGGAAACTATGCGCCCTTTTTACAAGCTGTTTTAAGAGTCCGGTAACGATTTGAAATTGAAAATCGCTAATAACGACATTATGCACATGAATTGCATTTGGTAAGATAGCTTGAAGTCTTGTTATTGCAAAAAAGTACTTTAGGTCGATATATATTAATATTTAATACCTTAAAACTCAATTCTTACAGATAGAGCTTGTTTAGTGAAGACGTTGATATTTTATTATTATTTGTTGTGGATCCTAATATGTTTTAGACTATCTGAATAAAGCATGAAGTGAAGTTTATTTTTGTATTTTTATATTTGTAAAATACTTTAACATCTTCCCAAAAATGTCACCTAAACTTTGGCAATTTTTTGCAAAATTGCTCTAGCAAAACATACCCTCCCTTAAAAAATATATATGAAAATGAAAAAAACTATTACACTTATTCCTCAGGCGACTCATTTTCTAATGTATTTATATATTTTACGTGCTTGTATAACTTAATTTTAATCAATAAAAACTTTACTCTATTCACCTCTCCAAGCAAAAATCGCGAAACAGGTGTTAGATTAGGGTGAATTATTTATAAATGAAGCATAAAATTAAAAAATCGTTGTATTTATTCCATCCAAAAAGAAACGATCTTTCATAATATGTAAACATAATTATAGAAGTTGTGTTAGTTACTGCAAAATAGCATCAAAAAGTTGAGCGAAATTGAAAAAAAAGTTTACCGGACTCTTAACTTGCAATGTTCGTCTCTAAGTACCTGAGACATGAGTAGGTACTCCATGAGATTTTTCGAATCGTACCGATGCGTAGTTATAGTCTGGCCAACTAAAAGTGCAGTAACAGTCAGAGTAACTTGCTATTTCCATCCCTTTTTTAGTAGTGAGAAAACTTGCATTAGAAAAATACACTATGATTCTCCCTGTCTATGCTTGAAGTGAAACGAACTCTGGCCAAACTATATACTAAAAGTACAATCGCCATCAGATATATCGGAGCGATGGTGGTTACAATTCACAAATATCTGAATAAAGCCTCTATATCATTGCCAAGGCGATAAAATGCTTGTCCAGATATTTTTGTGTACCCTGACTTTTTTTTGGCTTATTTAACAATAATAAGATCACTTTTTTCTGCCGAAGGGTTCTCACTAAATTTCCATTTGTAGCCTATGGTTTTAAAATATCTCCTTGAAGCGCTACCACTTGTTCCACATATTTTGTTTGAAACTCACATGTTAAATGGATAAGTCGATTAACACATGCGTTACTAAGGACCGGTAACGTGATTGACACACATTATTCTTAGAATGTTATCTGTAATGTTTCTGTGAACCCTGAACATATCTAAATCGACAGCCATCGGTGATTCAGAGGAACCGCCCATAGCACACTTAACTAATTTTACGTTACTTAAAAAGTTAAGTAATATATTTTAGGCGGTCACTTTGATCTCTATCTCGGCAGCATTTTGTTTTAAGACATTCTTTTGTTATAAGTACATAGAGTTAGTTGGGTCAGCAGGGACCGGAACCGGTTACCATAACCTGGGTATTTCATAGGGTTATTTTTGAGGTTGTTTTAAAAACCCTGATATAACGGTAACCTTATGATGAGGTAACCGTATTGATACGGTTACCGTATCGATCAGGTTAACCTAAGGTAACACTAACCGCATTAAAAACCCAATCAATTCGGTTACCGAATCATAGGGTATTTAGGCAGCTCAAACGAATGTAATCTTTACGAACACTCCGATTAGGCTCATTATTAAATTGCTGTAGTGGCTTTGAGTACGGGGCTGGTCAACTAAGCTCCCAGTACAAACAAACAGGTTTTGCCGGAAACGTCGCGCATCGTTTATTGTGTTCATCTTTAACAATATTTGTACTTTTAGGTTGAAATTGGAGCGCCGCTGCATTTCGTTTGGTTATTTTGTTTTTACATTATTACTATACTAACTTTGGAGAAATTACGGATACGGATTCGTGGCATTCGTGCATATGAATTAAAATGTATTGTTGTAATTATCAAGTACATGTATGTGTACAATAAAATATGAATATATATTTTTTTTTTATTAAAATAAAAATATAATAAAAATAGAATAAGAATAGAATAAAAATAGAATAAAAATAGAATAAAAATAGAATAAAAATAAAATAAAAATAGAATAAAAATAGAATAAAAATAGAATAAAAATAGAATAAAAATAGAATAAAAATAGAATAAAAATAGAATAAAAATAGAATAAAAATAGAATAAAAAGAGAATAAAAATAGAATAAAAATAGAATAAAAATAGAATAAAAATAGAATAAAAATAGAATACAAATAGAATAAAAATAGAATAAAAATAGAATAAAAATAGAATAAAAATAGAATAAAAATAGAATAAAAATAGAATAAAAAGAGAATAAAAATAGAATAAAAATAGAATAAAAATAGAATAAAAATAGAATAAAAATAGAATAAAAATAGAATAAAAATAGAATAAAAATAGAATAAAAATAGAATAAAAAAAAATAGAATAAAATAGAATATAAATAGAATAAAAATAGAATAAAAATAGAATAAAAATAGAATGAAAATAGAATGAGAATAGAATGACAATAGAATAAAAATTGAATAAAAAAAATAAAAATAAAAATTAAAAATTAAATTAAATTAAATAAAAATTAAATTTTAAAGAGAAAGAATAAAAATAGAAAAAAATAAAAAAATACCTTTAATAAAATACAATATAAAAAAAGGATTAAAATAGAATAAAATAAAAAATAAAATATAATATAATATAATAAAATATAATATAATCAATGACATGCAAATTTTTATTTTATTTTTAGTTTATTATTATTTTATTTTTATTTTATTTTTATTTTATTTTTATTTTATTTTTGTTTTTTTTTTAATATTTTTTTTTTTATATTTTTTTTTTTTATTTTTTTTTTTTTTTATTTTTATTTTTTTTTTATTTTACTTTTATTTTATTTTTATTTTATTTTTATTTTATTTTTATTTTATTTTTATTTTATTTTTATTTTATTTTTATTTTATTTTTATTTTATTTTTATTTTATTTTTATTTTATTTTTATTTTATTTTTATTTTATTTTTATTTTATTTTTATTTTATTTTTATTTTATTTTTATTTTATTTTTATTTTATTTTTATTTTATTTTTATTTTATTTTTATTTTTATTTGTTTTATTTTTATTTTATTTTTATTTTATTTTTATTTTCATTTATTTTTACTTTATTTTATTTTCATGCTTGAGCAACGCGACTACTACGACAACAGCTCTATACGGGTAGTTAGCTAGTTTCATTAAATGTTAAATCTCGACATTAGCTTTCAATAGTATTCAAATGTAGTAAAGAAAAAACAACCCAGGTTACAATAACCCAATGAAAACCCTTAACAAAAACCCTATCGCGATGGGGTTTTGAGGTTAACCGTGTTAGAGGTTACGGTTACCGCTTCAATACCTGTTACCACTATGATTCGGTAACCTCATGATACGGTAACCGTATCATGAGGTTACCAAATTGATTGGGTTACCGAAATGATAGGGTTAAGCCTAAAGAGGGGTTTTCCGGTCCCTGGTTGGGTGTACATACCGGGTGTTTCCTGTAATAGGAGCAATAAATTAAAACGTAGATTCTACTCCTCAAACCAGACAACGTTTGTTCAGCAACTTTTAAAAATAACTTATGGTTTGATTTTTATTTCACTTTAAAGTTTATTCGAATACGCAATGTATTCCGAAATTGATTATGTCTGTAGGGTGACAAGACTGACAAGCAATGTCAATTGGACGGATTTTAACGTACATTGAAAATACTATTTAGTTTGTATGAAAAAGAGACAATCTAAAAAATACATATTTTTTAAAAGTTGTTGAACAAAAGTTTTATTGTTTGAGGAGTAGAATCTACGATTTAATTTATTGCTCATGTTACAGGAAACACTCTGTATAACTCTAGTACACAATTTTTTTTAACGACTGCTTTTCTAGCATAGTTGTCATTATTAGTGTGCTTTCACATTATCTTATCAGATATCGAATGACGGATAGGACCACGAAGAAAAAACTTGATGTAATATTATAATTTTTGTTAAAATATAAAATGCTCATAGCTCAAAAAGGAAGCACTAACGCAGAAAAGGCAGACTTGATGTTATTTGTTACACCAGCAGCGATTTTCCTAGGGCCATCTGACTTCCGACATCGGAACGGACAGTGTGAAAACGCTGGTATAGTAATTAACGATTTGTTTCTGTTATCCCTTATTTGAGACTGAGTTGGAATAAATTCCAGCCTCTTTACAGCCTAGTTTAGCCTTTTATAAGTATTTAGTTTTGAAATTCTCAAAATTAAATAGCTTTAGGATTTCTAAGCAGTCACAAACGACATGTATTAATCAATTTCACTTGATACGTTATTACGAGTACGTATGTACAGTCGCCATCAAATATATCGTAGCGGCCAAGGTACTCAAAAATATCTGAACCTGCACTTTATCGCCTTGACAATAGAGGCGTTGTTCAGACATTTGTGACCACCTTGGCCGCTCCGATATATCTGATGGCGACTGTACGTAACGTACCAAAGTGAAATTGACAGTAATAAATCGTCATCATCATCATAATTTTAAGAGCCTTGCTCTTGTCGGTGGAGGAATCGCCATTCTGTCCTGTTCTCCGCTAATGTTTTTAGCTCCTGATACGTCATAATGTCGGCTTTTTCTTTGGCTTGGTCTAGAAATGCACGTCTTGGTCTTCCTCGGCCTCTTCGTTTCGCTATTATCTCTTCAATAATCGTTTTTATAAATCGTCACTACTTGTATCTTGTATGTATATGTCACTACATGTGTCTAAAAAACTTGTATCTTGTTGTATCTTGTTTTGTCACTCAAAAGAAAAATGTGGTAACTATGTATGCGATGCATATAGAGTTACTGTGTATACGACATACGAGATTTCTTCAAAGTAATCACGATATAAAATATTGTTGCTTCGAATGCAAGTTTTTATTTACATATACGATGAATGGATCTAAAAAGTCTCACACTACAAGTGAGCCTAGCCTATTAGTAACAGGAAAATGATAATAAATGTTCGCCAATAAAATATATGGTTGCCATTGTTTCTATTATGCAAGAAAATATAAACAAACCAATAAAATCCGATAAGAGCGTGTCGGGCCATGCTCAGTGTAGGGTTCCGTAGTTGCCCGTTTGTCCCAATAGGTGAAAGGATGTTTTTATATGAAATTATGAACAAAAAAAGTATTTTGTGGAGCTTACGTCCTTTAACTAAAATGGTATATATAACTTCAGTGACAAGTCATGACCAGATGACCAAAATAGTATTTTAAAAACTCAGACTTACTTTACGTCTCTAAAGTCTAAATTTACGCAAAAAAAATTACAATAATAATAAAATATTAATAAATAAGTAACAATATTAATTTTAGAAAATTTACGGAGACTTATTTTTATTAAGGTCAGGTTGGGTAAGTGGAATGTAAGGGGAACACGCGTATGGATTTTCTATACTGTTTCCCTCTATCGAGACAACATAAACTATGTTTCTCTTATCCCACCTGACCTTACTTTAATTATGAAATAATTTGTATTCTAAGCAGAGAAAACTATAAGGTTATTTTTGCCATTTTGGCTATGCAACCATAAAACGAAACGGTTGCCACGCGCAGGTAGGTCAAGCCTTATCGCGGCCATTACTGTAATGTGTTGGTATCACCTGCAACCGTTTAATTTGACATTACACTAAATACTTGTTGTCGGTTGTGACACATTAGTGCATTCCCGGAAGGGTTCCCTTGTAATGGGTTGTGATTTTTGTCATGACTTTATGAGTAAAGGGACCGTGCGCTTTCGACGGTCTGCCATCTTTCGGTTTAAGAGTCGCCAGGACGCTCGCGTGAACTCGCGTCCCCATACAAACGTAGTTCAGCTCTCAGCAAAGAAAATATAGCAAAAATAAGCTTTGTATGTAAATCTGTATCTGGCTGTATTTTCTTTGTATTACAATTTTTAGCAACGAAAACGATACCGACATAGATCTGTACTACTAGAATGCCCATGCCAAATTTCGTGGTTCTAAAGCATGTGAGCAAAATGAGAGCTAAACTACGTTTGTATGGAAATGCGAGCGTCCTGGCGACTCTTAAGTCGAAAACTAAAACTATTGGACGCCAATAGACAGTTGAGTTCTGCCTCCAACATTTGACTCATATACCCTTGCGCGTTGTAGGTCCTGCCATCTAGTGGACTAATTTAGCAACTTTAATCTATCATTTGCACTTCGCGCTAATAGACGGGGGCTTTCTGTGCTGCCCTCTTCAGTTTATGCACGTTACCCTAAATACAGTAGCAGAAATAATTAAAAGAACTAAAATTGAGTCCTACAACTAACTCTGCATAGCTAAACATTAACTGCCGTCATAAACGTCATAATTATTTTCAAACAAAGACATTTGTATCGCGTGCATGATTGTAGCGCCATATTTTGGGCCAAGGCTTAATATTTTTTTTTTATTTTATCAATGGCTTCTACTCCTTGCTTATATGAAATATGTCTGGCTGATGATGAGGTGACACAGGTGATGTCCCTTTGTAGTTTAATTTCTTGTCACATTGTGCACTGCGATCATGTATTCATGTTACCCCTATCATGCACTTCGCACATAGCGAATATTGGCATAGTTGCCAAAATATTATTAGGTAAGGTTGGGACATTTTGTAATATCAGGTTAAATCTAAATATCGTTAGATAGCTGTCCAGACTTAAATTGACTTAACTATTCATTAACCTAAAATAAGGGATATTAGACATAGAAATATAGACACAGTAATAAAACGCAAACACTAATCACTTCTCCATCTGATGCATAATTACGATCTTTCTTTCTTCTCAAGCAATCCTTTATCTCGTACTGTAGCTGACTTGTTGTTTTGCAAGGGAAGGTTTTAGTTTTATTTTGCCCTCAGTTCCCAGCTCTCCCGGTGGCCTGCCACATATTTATTCATACCGGATTCTAGTTAATTATAACCTCGAGGAAGTGACACGTTGGCCGAGCAGACTGGTATTTTAATCTGACGGTTGAAGCTGTGTTTATACCTAAGCTTAGGACACGATATTAGCTAGGGATACACGTACTGATGTGCCCACCGGATTTGTCCAACGGATATGCCCGGCGGACAGATCCGTTCGTGTGTGGCGCTATTCAGATGTGTCCGCAGACAAATCCGTGTCCAATTCGCGCCATACACGCACGGATTTGTCCGCGGGGCACATCTGTCGGACAAATCCGGCGGGGACATCTGTGTGTGTATCCCTAGCTATTGCGAGTCACTTAGCATTATCTCTCTACTGACACCTCTTGATGTTCCAAATAAAAACTGTTGTCGAATATGTCAAGGCGGCAAAGACTTGTAAGCGTTGTGCCGATTGGTAGAAACTTATCTACTATACTTACGGCCGTCATAAAATCCTTACAACCCAGAGCGATAATTATAGTTTCAGATCTTAGAAACCAAATGGGGTTTTTTTTTTTTTTTTTAAGTTCCCAAAAACTCGGTAGTACGAGCTGAGGTTTGAACCCAAGACCTCCGGATTGAAAGTCTGACGTCATAAAGCCTGGTTACACCTAACGAGTACAGTGGCGAGGCAGCAAAATGCAACTCGACCGAGTGAGTAAAATGGCCCGGCCCAGTACTCGGCGATGTGTTTACACCTTGCGAGTCCTCGGTCGAGAGTACTGACTCGCCACTGTACTCGGTAGGTGTAACGAGGGCATTACCGCCAGGCTACAAGCGCTTACTGAAAACCTTGCAATGTGTATTCTTCACATGAAGCTCTATTATGAAAAAAAAAAAGTTTAATTCATCCTCTAAGACGGTGATTGAGTCCGCCATTTGCACATACATATTTGTTATTTTTGCAATAAAATTTAAATTAATAAATATAAAAAGAGGTTTAATTTTTTAGCAAAACAATGCGTAAATAAATAAATAATTATTATGGGACAATCTTACACAAATCAACCTAGTCTAACAGTAAGCTCAATAAGGCTTGTGTTGTGGGTACTAGGCGACGATATATATAATAGATAGATATAGATAAATACTTAAAAACATCCATAACTCAGGAACAAATATCCGAGATAAACACACAAATAAATGCTCTGACCAGGATTCGAACCCGGGACCTCCTGCTTCATAGGCAGGGTCACTACCGACTAGGCTAGGAGGCCGTTATGCTTATAACAAGTAAAATCCGTAAAAACTTGTAAATAAATAAAAAAATTAAACCCCTTAACGGTTCAACCGATTTCGATAAAACATGTGTAAGTTTACTTACTAGAAAACGACTTCCAAATAAAAAACGCATTTATCGATTCAGCCATTTTAGCGCTACGACGCTACAGACTAGGGAATGCAAACCGGTTATTTTTTGTCTGAAAATAACCGGTTATTAACCGAAAAACCGGTTATTTTCATACGAAAAATAACCGGTTTGCATTCCCTACCACAGACACAAATAGCGATCAAACACTTATATTTTTGGTTCGGGAATGTTTCGGGAGTTAAAACGTCTCTAAATTTATGTAGGATGCCAAAAGCCAAAAACCTTAAAAACCTTTTAATATATGTGGGCTTTTAACCTTATTGTTTACCATATTCGATAAACAAATTCTAAAATCAAACTGGTTTTCCCATACCTGTTACGGTCTTCATGTATGGTATTGTGCGTCGAACGTCATTGTCACGCTGAAGTAGACTATTAGTTACATTGTATAAAGTAAGACACGGAACAGTTTGCGTAGTTTATGTACAGTCGCGAAACGCTGTGAAATTGATGATTTTGACGTTAATGCGAAGCATAATTTGTCGTTTATTGATCTGTATGGAATGCAAGATACCTATGCACATATTGCATAGACTCTAATTAAATATGCATTTACGTTAAACAAAATCACGTGTATTGTATGAAACAAAACCTATTTTAATTTTTAAGTCGAAAAATCATTTTCAAGGTCATCGGCGGCATGCACTTTCAGCATCCCTTTTTTTCAGAATAGGCGGTATGTGTATATTATACATTTATTTTTGCGTAGCTAACCGATTTTAATGCGTTTTGTAATGATAAACTATTGTGATGATTCTTAAATAGTTTTTACCTCGTGAGAAACGTTAAGGATGTCATAATTATATTTTTTTGGTAATTTCTTGTCGTTTATTTCAAACTAGCAAGACTTCAAGTTTAAACATTAGAATTCTACGAAAAAAATATTTCTTGTATCTGACGGAGAGGAAAAGTTATGGCTCTCGTGTTAGGGAGACCCCTAGACATGTGTAAATCGTAATGTGAGATCCGAGCTAAAAATAAACCGGCGTTACGGTTGCTGGGAAACATAAAATGTATTTACTCTATTTTCAGTGCCTGTCGAAAATGGTGTTAATAATCCAAGCGAAAATTTAGGTTATTTTAAAGGTTTTTATGTATTTACTTCGTTTTTTTTCAGATTAGGCAAATCGTGCGTTTTTCATCGTGCGATTTGTGGGAAAATGACTTGATAATTTGCCATTTTGCATCTTATTAGCTTAAGCGTTATCACTAATAGTGGAAAAAGTAGTCTCATTTAAATTTTGCCCAGATATGGCTGAAGAAAATAATGAGAAATTGTCGAAATCGACCGTTATTTTTCTAATGTGAAAAAACCAGGTATAGGTTAAAGTTATTTTTAAGTTCTGTTAAGTTTATCTGTTTTTTAAGTGCCAAGTAAATTCGTGTTTATTATTTTCGTTTGTTTATCTGATCTTATACTATTGGATATTATGATCATTGCAAAAATAAAATAATGCACAAAATGCATCAGCTTCTTTGCTACGATTTTACTTTGTGTGGCCTATTGAAATTCATTTTAGTCAAGATTCTGTGTAGGAAAAACCTAAAAATTTGTCAATACTTTTTTATTAAAAATATGTTAAAAAAATGAAAAAATATTATCAGTTCTATTTTTCACTTATTTTCATTCTTAATTAATTTTCTTCAGTAGGTAGAGTTTGTGTGCAAAGAGTAGTCTCGGGGTTTATACCGTGTGTGGCCTGTAACACGAGCAAAAAATTAAAACCCAACAAAATTTAAAAAGTTAAATTCTACTCCTCAAAGTAAACATTTGTGGTGCGACTTTTAAAGATAACTTACGGTTTGATTTTTACTACATTTTTAAGTTTACATGAACACGCAATGTATTGCGAAATTGATTATGTCTGTCTGGGTTGTAACAAAACTGACATGTCAATTAGATGGATTTTAACGTACATTAAAAGTAATATTTAGTTTGTATGATAAAGAGACAACCTAAATAACTACATTTTTTTTTAATTCAATAATAGTTTTATTATTTAAGGAGTACAATCTACGTTTTAATTTTTTGCTCGTATTAAAGACACACTGTAACTTCTTAGCCTTGTGTGTTGTGCATAAAAATAAATATGAATTCACTTAAGCGTATTTCCAGTTTTCTGACTCCACAAATTGTGAGATCATATTAGTTAATTAACCAACAGTTTAACTAAATTTACTAGTGGATTAAACTGCATCCGCTTCGCGTGCAATAAAATTAGGTGAGATGTGATGTTAATTATATAATAAAGCTTCAAGACAGAGTTGGCCGCAGTTGCCAAGCTGTTTTGTTTGTTTTCAGCTGCACCTTCACTTTAAGATTTTAATGCATTTAGCCATAGCTAGTTGGTGTATAATTATGTACAGTGCCACCAAAAAGGGTAGAAATTATAAAGTGGCAACATCGTAGTGTCGTCCCGTTTTTTTAGATTGATTTGAAAGGGACTACACTACGATGTTGCCACTTTTTAATTTCTACTCTTTTGGTGGCACTGTAAACCCAGCAGTAGAAGGAAAAAAAACTCGTCCTAAAAATACCTTTTTTTTGGGAATTAATATACTAGCTTAATAATATTGTTTTTGACTACGCTCTAAGTAAGAAACACCTAGCTGCGTTCCCCGCTACTTTTTATATATATTCCAGTGTACGGAAACTATCACCGTAATGTGTCCTGTCCTGAGCAAAGCCCAGCAAAGCTCAAATCTTTATATGCTGGGCGGGTAATCAGGAGATTGGTTTAACAACGCCATTTCCATCAACTTAACTTAAAATCTAATCACGTAGAACCTTCTTCAAAAATATCCATAATACGTAAATCCAACGCAAGTGTAGGTATATTATATTAGGTGCAATATATATGACTGCTCATCCCGCGATCGCGGTGGCGGACACCCGTCTCAAAGCTAAACAAGTCATCCGACTAAAATTAAACTGCATCCATTCAGACGAGACACATTTTTTTTAACACGTCAAACACTTCCGTCCGACTGCTTGCCAATTCGATTCTTCGCAGCTAGTTAAATCGATTCAAAGCTCGATAAAAAAATAAATTATACCTACTGACTTTCAACTCGGTATCATATGAAATGACGCACTGAAGATTTGGAGCCAAAAATAAAAAAATAAACATAGTGTTTTTAAAGCTTTGTATTTGTACAGCAACCGCAGCAATTAAACAAAAATAAATCATTAATATTCCATAAAATGACTATTAATTACATTTATCGATTTGCGTTAGATCAAATTCCGATATTTAATCTATCTATACATATAATAAAGCTGAAGAGGGTCGAAAGTCTGTACATGGAAGATATTCGAAAAAAAATTGGCTGGGGATAGTTAGAATCGATAACAGAACAAGTTCCAACAATTTTTAGAATTTTTGTCTGTTTATCTGTTTGTCTGTTTATCTGTTTGTCTGTTTATTTGACCGCGCATCACGTGAAAACGCATGAACGGATTTTGATGAAATTTTGTAGAGAGATAGTTTGAGTCTCGGGAAAGGACATAGGATAGTTTTTATCCCGAAAATCAACCCTGGAGGGGGTGAAAAGGGGGTTGAAAGTTTGTATGAAGAATTTTTAACCGTTGAACCAATTTAGATGAAAATTAGTATGGAGATAATTTGAGTCCCGGGAAACGACAAAGGATAGTTTTCATTCCAAAAATCAACCCTAGAGGGGGTGAAAAGGGGGTCGGAAGTTTGTATGGCGAATTATTTACCGCTGAACCGACGATTAAGATGAAACTCGGTACCTACATAGTTAGTTTAAGCCCCGAAAATAATATATTATAGTTTATATCCCAAAAACCAACCCTTTAGGGAATAAAAACGGGGTTGAAAGTTTGTATGGGGAATCAATAACCGTTGAACGCTGGAGATAGTTTGAGCTCTGGGAAAGGATTTAGAATAGTTGGTATCCAGAATTTATTCCTTAATTACTAATTCCACGCAGACGAAGTCGCGGGCAAAAGCTAGTATCAAATAAAAGGGCTTAATGTGAGGATCTCTAATTAGTATAATTTTAACATACATAACTTTGAGTTATTAAAAAAAGGTGTAAATTAATCAATATCGGAAACTGTTCGACAGAAAAATTTGCAAAAATTACAGATATAATAGTTATTTACGTATAAATTACAGGAAAACTAATAAGAGTGCAGTCAAGCACCAGTTCGACTTAAGACAAAAAAAAATCGGGGTACGTGTCCGATTCGCACTGAGCCGCCCTATTAATTCTAATGAAATCATGCTGAAAGCGTCTTTTTTCAAATCTATCTATACATATAATAAAGCTGAAGAGGGTCGAAAGTCTGTACATGGAAGATATTCGAAAAAAAGTTGGCTGGGGATACTTAGAATTGATAACAGAACACGTTCCAACAGTTTTTAGAATTTTTGTCTGTTTGTCTGTTTATCTGTTTATCTGTTTGTCTGTTTATTTGACCGCGCATCACGTGAAAACGGCTGAAAGAGTTTTGATGCCATTTGGTACAAACATAGTTGAAGTCCCGGGAAAGGTCATAGGATAGTTTTCATTCCGAAAATCAACCCTGGAGGGGGTGAAAAGGGGGTTGAAAGTTTGTATGAAGAATTTTTAACCGTTGAACCAATTTAGATGAAAATTAGTATGGAGATAATTTGAGTCCCGGGAAACGACAAAGGATAGTTTTCATTCCAAAAATCAACCCTAGAGGGGGTGAAAAGGGGGTCGGAAGTTTGTATGGCGAATTATTTACCGCTGAACCGACGATTAAGATGAAACTCGGTACCTACATAATTAGTTTAAGCCCCGAAAATAATATATTATAGTTTATATCCCAAAAACCAACCCTTTAGGGAATAAAAACGGGGTTGAAAGTTTGTATGGGGAATCAATAACCGTTGAACGCTGGAGATAGTTTGAGCTCTGGGAAAGGATTTAGAATAGTTGGTATCCAGAATTTATTCCTTAATTACTAATTCCACGCAGACGAAGTCGCGGGCAAAAGCTAGTGTAAAATATATCGATTCAGTAAATCACTATTTTAAACACTGTTTTTATCCTAGCATAACATGGATCATGTCATTTTAAATGAACAATAATGACTAGTGGTTCTATGAACCGTAGACTTCGGAGAACATAAATAACGCGACAGCAAACTTCCCCCCTTTTCCCCTCATTTTCCCCCTAATAAAAAAAATAGCTCGACACTTTTTGGCAAATAAATCAAGGAACGTACATGCCAAATTTCATCGAAATCTGATGAAAAATGCGACCTCTAGACCGACACTGACCAACTAACCAACCAATACACACATATCAATCTGCCAATTCGTCGTACCAGTGAAAACGGAGACGTTCGTCGCCTCGCTGCGCTCGGCTCCTTATTAAGAGATTTACCAAAGTTTTCGTACATAGGTACCTATTTTATTTGTAATAGAAATCTTGAAACGGAAGCATTCGATATATACGAGCAGTACGAGTACTTAGAGCAGCTATAATCAAATTCAATTTAACTCATAATTTTCTTAATTTCTTATTTTAGAACACCTTGAATTGAAATCCCTCCTCCAATGTTCGTCATCAACCGGTTTAACTTATTTATTTATTTATAAATGTAATTTTGATACTCTAAAAAAATAATTTGGTAATCCTACATAGCACTGGAAACAATTAAATATATTGAACCAGCAAAAACAATGTTTTGCTAGCGATGTTTATAGGTATGAAATGTATGAATGGACTTTTGGACGATACAAAAAGTAAAATGTTACTGTGTGTGTTGTATAATACCTGTTTATGGTAATATGGCGCCAACTTTTTAGGCGCCAACGATTTAACATGGCTACGATTTAGCATGGCTATTTAACTTTTTACGATTGCAATTATTTAGCTATACTATGACTAATCGTTAATTAAATAGTTACGTGAACAATTTAATTTTAAACAAAATTTGAGACGATCTTATGGAAATCTCTGAATGGTAGTTGTATTATGTGAATGGATGATTATAATGAATAAACTTTATTGCTCTTGGATTTTTGCCAACACACGTCTGTCTTGTCTTGAGGAAAATCAGGGTTCATTCGACGATAAATAAAGGTAAATGCTGGCCTCCCAGACAGCGTTGACAACTTTACTTTGCGACCAGACGGCGCGGAAAAAAAACTGAACTAACTTTTTTTTCACGTAACATCATGTTACTTAGGCGTGCGCGTCCTATATGTGTCATCAAGCCAATTAATTTAGATTATATTCTGAGACGAAGCGATCGATTTTATTTTAAGAAAGATAAATATTATTCAGGTAATAACCTCATTTAATATGTTTTTAAGTACATTTTAATAGTTTGTTAAGTAGTTTTAATTGCCTATCAACCGTGGAAAAGCCCGCACAATCATAAAAAAATGTTAATTATCAATTTGGCTACGTAATAAATATAAAATTCATTACATCATTCTTGCACTTCGTTATTTTTGCAGAATGCAATTTTATTTTATATTTCAGGGATCGCAAATTTGCCGCTCCCGTCCGCACAATCAAATGGGTTCGCAGCCTCTCTTATATTTCTATATCTCAAAATGATATGCTGATATCCTTGACGACTCTTCAAAAGTAGTTCTATAAATATCCCCCAGGTCGATGTACGGAGACAAGAGCCTCGGTTTTGTTACGTAACGCGGTTAATTTATTCTAAACCTGAAATAAGAAGCATCATCATCTGATGGATTTTACGTCAAAATCCTGTTGGGTAATGTTACGCTGTCTGTTCATGCATAACTTATGTTTTTTATGTGTATCTAATTTTAGACATTAGTTCAGTACATTCGTTTTAGTTATAAGATTTAACATATAAAAACTGACTGACACAGTCCAAACTATACATGTCTACATAGCATAAGTAAAAAAGTTACTTAGCACGCCTCTGAAAACCTAACTAAGTTAGTATCCAAAACTTACAAACTTATAAAAAAATTGAGTTACTTGAGTCAAGAAAAAATCTGTGAATGTGCGTACCAGTGGCGGCGCGTCCATAGAACTCGCTTCCCACCAGATTGCCTAATTTTCAGACACCTAAGCAGTTTTTCTACACCTCTTAAAGTAATTTTATTTTTTGAGCCAAATTGAGCGCTAGCTTGCCTAATAAAAAATTAACCCGCCGCCGCTGGTGCGTACGTACCTATACATTTATTACAAATTATTTCCTACTAATGATTATTCCACTGTTTTGGAAAAACCCCTGAATTTATTTTGATGTTACAATTTTAGGGATTTTAAGCGGAAAGGACGATCGGGCTAATTAGCCACACTCGAAATAATTTAAGCGATACTCTCAAAATAAATTTAAAGATATACATTACTCTTAATCTAGGTCAGTTCTAAACATTGTCGCAATTTATTATTCGTCTCAGGATGTAGGTACTTTATCATGTCAACAAGATTGTTATGTCTCCCACTTCTCCCAGTTAAACTCCGGAACTATTTGGTATTTATTTTAAGTACTGCTTAAGACAGTTAAGACACGGGAATAGAAAAAAAGAAAGTAATTATCATTAATATATTTATATACAGGGCGTCCCAAAACTATGGGACATGAAGTAGAAGTACCTTAAATATCGTAGATAGAGTATTTTGCTGAAAGAAGACTTTGTTATTTTTAAAACTTAGTAATTCTGCATTCAAAGATTTTCTAAATATTACTTGCTTCGTCTGGGAATCGAAGATGTAAAAATGTGAAAAAAAATCACCCCTACTTTTATGATGCCAATGGAAAGAATAGCTAAAAAAATAATAATTCTTCTTAAGTAACATAGTATTTTAAGAGAAAGGAACAACGTAAAATGTTTGAGTCAAATTTCAAGAAAATTATTTATTCATCATCATCATCATCATCTCAGCCATAAGACGTCCACTGCTGAACATAGGCCTCCCCTTTAAAGGGGGGGTTTGCCATATGCGCCACGCTTGGCAGGCGGGTTGGCGCGCGCAGTTTTTTTTTGTTTATTATTGTTTAGGCTTTCGGAAGATGCTGCTGCCCATCTCCCGGTATATTCCCTTAGCAGATTCCTACTGCAACCACGGGACACATTATTTATTGCCGAAAACATTTTTTACACGAATATTTGATGTCATGATATTGATTTCCGTTTGAAGGTTGACTTGACATAGACCAAAACTTAAAAGTACAAGCAAAATGTAATGATCAGATTAAATTAGAATTAGATTTGACTTATGTTAACAAAATCACAAATAAATGTGACTAAATTACCTACACGTCATTATTTACGGTCTCACTGGAAATTATGGATGACTAGTCCTTGGGGTATATTTTAAACTATCTAAGTAGGTAATATTCATTCATTGTGTAATTGTTATAAATAAAATATCCTAGTATAAAGTTTATGTAAACTACACGCGTCAGTCATTACGATTGTTTAAATTCAGTCATAATGAGGAAAATTGTTAAAACATAAGTCACATCGTACATAAATTGACGTCATTATATAACTGTTTAATTAGAAATGATACCGGTAATAATGGACCAGGCTTTTGCCAAAATATTTCGAAATGAATGCTTTAGTTAGGGTTTAGAAACTTTTCTATACCTCAACTATTTTATTAGGATTATTTACCTAAATTTCCATTCAGTGGCCTCGCGTTCATGAACTGATTCCCACTGGCTACAATTTCAGACAGCACTTTTCTTACAGCTTACAGTTAAAAGCCACGGCAAGTTAACTCCGGCTTGCCCACGAAACATTTTGACTCGCTGTCACTGGTTCCTTTTCTTGTATGAATTTAACTGGTGTAACGTAAATAAATGTATATTCTTTTTTTCTTTATCTCTGTTTCTTTCTTTTATTTAAACTTTCTTGAAATTAGACAAAACACAAATACAGTACAGTAGCTACAAAACAAGTAGTTGAAATCAGTTTTTTATAAAGACTGCTCGCTTAGTTATCAACATAACAATTTTCTATGAATAAACTTAATAAAGGCAATGAGATGTTGCCTGTTTTTTAATGTGATGAATTTTAATCTATACATCTATCTATCTATACATCTATACATATAATAAAGCTGAAGAGGGTCGAAAGTCTGTACATGGAAGATATTCGAAAAAAAGTTGGCTGGGGATACTTAAAATCGATAACAGAACACGTTCCAACAGTTTTTAGATTTTTTGTCTGTTTGTCTGTTTATCTGTTTGTCTGTTTATTTGACCGCGCATCACGTGAAAACGGCTGAACGGATTTTGATGAAATTTTGTATAGAGATAGTTTGAGTCTCGGGAAAGGACATAAGATAGTTTTCATCCCGAAAATCAACCCTGGAGGGGATGAAAAGGGGGTTGAAAGTTTGTATGGAGAATTTTTAACCGCTGAACCGATTAAGATAAAAAATTAGTATGTAGATAACTTGAGTCCCGGGAAACGACATAGGATAGTTTTCATCCCGAAAATCAGCCCTAGAAGGGATGAAAAAGGGGTTGAAAGTTTGTATGGCGAATCAATAACCGTTGAACGCTGAAGATGCTCTGGGGAAGGATATAGAATAGTTGATATCCAGAATTCATTCCTTAACGGGGGATTACTAATTCCACGCAGACGAAGTCGCGGGCAAAAGCTAGTTTATTATAATTATAAAACACATGTATAATAATCTATGTTTTTTTTTTTGTTTTTTGTAACATTTCGTTGGTAACCTTTGCGACTATTCAGACACGGTTTATTTTCTAGTAGTTTCTTCAATGCGTAATATTGTAAGGCATAGTCAATTAGCATTTGTGTTTTTAATTGCTACATTACATCCGCTTCCTGATTGCAGCACTTCCGTCACATTACTTGTCTATGGATCGATGTCTGCTAATTATCTATGAATTATAGTAAACAATATTGACACAGCATGAGCATACGATTCCAAGCCTTAAAGAACCTACATACCTACGAAGCAGGAGGTCCCGGGTTCGAATTGTGGTCAGGGCATTTATTTGTGTGTTTATCACGGATATTTGTTCCTGTTTTATGGATGTTTTCTATGTATTTAAATATTTATCTATATCTATCTATTATATATATCGTCGCCTAGTACCCACAACACAAGCCTTATTGAGCTTACTGTGGGACTAGGTTGATTCGTGTACGATTGTCCCATAATATTTATTTATTTAAAAGGAGTGGTGTTATTGGATTGACCGCTGTTGCCTTGTTTTATTTGAAACTAGGTTTTCTAGCTAGTGATCTTACACATGCGTTCAGTAGTATAGAATAATTAAAAAAAAGACATACTAGAATAAATTATCGCTAAAATGGTTTGAATAATTGTTTTGGATCGCCAGTGTTTCCCTTTCTGCTTGCCGCAACTCTCAGTTTCGTCGCGCCGTGAGTGCATCAATCGGTACACACTCTATTATTATGCCGTATTAAATTTATCTCTCGTAATCCAAGGCCCACCTGAGCGGTTCAACGGCACTAGACGCAACCAGTCCGTCTAGTTAACCGGCCAATATAAATTTACACGTGTCAACTACTACCGCAGACGATTCGCGACCTTATTGTCAAGAATTATACACAAATCCACGTACACCGTATGTAAACCAACGGTCTATGGTTACGTGACGTTTGCCGCCAAAGCGCCATTTATGTTTATTTATTTTTTAATTTTGTTTTTTAAACTGTATCTGCCCGGACGCCCGCGATTAATGCCAGTTGTTCGCGAAGTTCGTTGTTTTTTATTCGCTTTTCAGGGTGGGCTGAGATGTTAATTCAAATAATGCGGGACTGTAATAAGAGAAATAAAATTAACTTTATCTTGCAGACAAGAAACGGACAATTTTAAATTACGTACAGGCCGGTGGACTGTGGACTGGAAGGGCGGACGAGAAAACTTTTGATTTTTTTATTTTGTCTGCCAATTCTGGATATTACCTAGTGATTTATCACAGCGCAAGCGCTCTACGTATGCAAGAGTTGCGCTAGGTTTATGTAAACGATAGTCGTTCTCGAACGTTCGTGGCTTTCCTACCCAACTAGGTACTTTAGCGACAATTTTCCAATAGTTGGCCTCATACGTTTTTTATAGTGACTTGGCTGCCAGTATACCCAGCATACCGGTTCAAGTACTTTACACAAATAAACTTGACTCTCGACTGGTTTGTATACGCGTTTACTCTGCCTAGTACAAAAATGTCATTATAAAGTGTATAAAAATAATTACATTACAGCTACACTTAAGTACGTAACTCGATTACGTGTGTTCATCACTTAAGAAAAATATTTGTCAATTAATTCAGAACAAATTTCTCATTTAAAATGTATTTTTACTAAATATGATTGAGTTATTCTTTGATAAATTGCATCCCTCTCGTGTAGCTGTGTCCAGCGTTGAGACGTATATAGGCTAACATATTATATTTGTATGTCTTTCCCGCCCACGGAACAATGGTGTACCGGACTTTTGGGAGGCGTATGTGGAGCCGATGACAACGCGCAGACAATTTCGACAATATAATGAAACTTAGGGGTACACTAAGCGGATGCTGCCCCTGCCAGAGTCATGGGACGCACACAGAGACAACGCCCGCTATGGTATAAGGACTTTCATTAAATCATTATATCTATACATATAATAAAGCTGAAGAGGGTCGAAAGTCTGTACATGGAAGATATTCGAAATAAAAGTTGACTGGGGATACTTAGAATCGATAACAGAACACGTTCCAACAGTTTTTAGAATTTTTGTCTGTTTGTCTGTTTATCAGTTTATCTGCACGGAAAAAAAAGCTTCCGGGACATTCTCAATCTAAGACATAATTATATTATGTTGAATGTATATTTCCTTTAACGAAAATAAAATAAAGTTTTAAATATAACGAAGCGAATATATTCTTACAGATTTTCTAGTTTTCCTTATCCTAAGTTAATACTTGTTTGATTAAAGTACAATCTCTCTTATTTACTCAATATACTCTTGAAACAATATATTTTGTTTTTCTAATTTAAGACAACGTGGTTTTATTAAGCGAAGAATCATATTTTTGGTAAAGGAAATAAATACTTGTCACAAGGAAATATTTCCAAGATAATAATACTATTAATAATGTCTTGGATTGAGAATATCCCGGAAGCTTTTTTTCCGTGTGTTTGTCTGTTTATTTGACCGCGCATCACGTGAAAACGGCTCAACGGATTTTGATGAAATTTTGCATAGAGATAGTTTGAGTCCCGGGAAAGGACATAGGATAGTTTTCATCCCGAAAATCAACCCTGGAGGGGGTGAAAAGGGGGTTGAACGTTTGTATGAAGAATTTTTAACCGCTGAGCAGATTTAGATGAAAATTAGTATGGAGATAATTTGAGTTCCAGGAAATGACATAGGATAGTTTTCATTCCAAAAATCAACCCTAGAGGGGGTGAAAAGGGGGTTGGAAGTTTATATGGCGAATTATTAACCGCTCTGAACCGACGATTAAGATGAAATTTGGTACACAGATAGTTTGAGTCCCGGTACTATAGTTTATAGGTATCCCGAAAATCAACCCTTTAGGGGATAAAAACGGGGTTGAAAGTTTGTATGGGGAATCAATAACCGTTGAACGCTGGAGATAGTTTGAGCTCTGGGGAAGGATATAGAATAGTTGATATCCAGAATTCATTACTTAACGGAGGATTACTAATTCCACGCAGACGAAGTCGCGGACAAAAGCTAGTTACTAATAAATGAGAAAGGAGTATATAGGTTCTTAAAGAGTAGGCAACGCGCATGTGAATCCTCTGGAGTTGCAGGCGATAGGCTACGGTAACTGTTTACCATCAGTCGGGCCGTATGCTTGTTTGCTGCCGTCGTGGTATTAAAAAAAATGGTCTCAATCCGGGTTAATGAATCATTTATTTAAAACAAAGTAGCGAAGTGAACCAATTTTTTTTTCAATATCCGTTAACTATTGTCAACAATGTAAATGGAATGCAAAGATTTGTTCACTTATTTACCTACTTGAATGCTATTAAATCGTAATATTCAAATTTTATTTACAAAACAGCCTGGATTTGAAAGCTTAAAGATTAGACCCTGTCTTTATTAATCTTATTATGCGATCGTTTGAAACGGACCATGGTAAATTTTCAATGCACCTTCGAATTGGTATCGATTATCGATAGGTTGTATCGATTACAAAACAAATTCCTTCGTCGTTAGTCACTGGCTGAATGCAAATCAAGTCGCCTGTAGCCCCTATTACACGATCACTATTATCACGCGATACTTGCATATTGAAGCACAACATCACATAAATACTGAAGGATTCTGTTTGAACTTAAATCTGGTTTTGTCTGTTTTCATAAAATTGTATTATAAATTAAATTAAATTAAATTTTTTGGGGACAATCTTACACAAATCAACCTAACCCCAAACTAAGCAAAGCTTGTACTATGGGTGCTAGGCGACGATATACATACTTAGATAGATAAATACATACTTATATACATAGAAAACATCCATAACTCAGGAACAAATATTTGAGATTAGCACACAAATAAATGCCCTTACCAGGATTCGAACCCGGGACCTCCTGCTTCGTAGGCAGGGTCACTACCAACTGGGCTATGGAGGCCTTTAGTTGGAACAATCTTACAAAAATAGACCCAGTACGTATCTAAAGCTTATGTTGTGGGTACTAGACGACGATAGAGATAATAGACAAATACCGGTAACTCAGAAACAAATGTCCGTGATAAATACACAAATAATTTTCTTTAAAGCGGTATTAGACATTGCAACCTGCAGGGCCCAATCTGTCAGGTTGGAAGGTAGGGAGCTGAAGGAGGGGTAGGGAGAGGCAGGGTACACAACAGATTGGGCCCTGTAGGTTGCAATGTCTAATAGCCGTTTTAGCATGATTCGAACTGGGACTGTTTTATTAGCAGTTATCACTACCGACTAGGCTAGGTCGCTAAAAATCCACAATAATATTGGCTCAGTATCTCGATAATACTGATCGTATAAGTACTGCAGTGGCGGGATCGCGTTGCACCACACAATACGTTTATGATCAATTGATGAAAACGAAACCGAATGCACCGTGTACACACACACAACACGCACACATACGCGAGGATGCATTCGACCTCTTTGAATAGATTTAGTCAATTGGAGATACTAAGTGTAGAGAATGAGCAATTAAACCTTGGTGCCTGGAATTTGGCCTAAATGCGTTACTTGTATTTGTAGCAGTATAGATAAATGCTTTTTTTATGGAATCGTCAATCCACCCAACATTTCTTCAGTTTCATCGACGGTGCTGCCCTACCCAGCCCGTCTACCTCTGCCCTGCACTGTTCTTGCTGTTAGTCAATGTGTATTTAAATTGTAACTTCATTTTACGTTAAATAAATGAATTTTATTATAAGCATCCTCATACTACTTTGCAGGCCCGTTGTCTTACATACCTCGGCCGTAAAACTGATTCCTGGAGTTCGATTTTTGAATCTCACCGGGTGACTTATGTCGTACTAAATAGTCATCGGCTGCATACAAAAAAAGGCACCGGTGAGATTCAAAAATCGAACTCCTGGTCTGGTATCCCTATCCGGCCTCTCTACGCTCGGTCTATTCTGTACCTAAATACTTGGCCGGTAATCCCTTTTTTCCCAGCCTCTGCTGTAACATATTACCAGAGACTATAAATTATATAGGCAGCCTGAATCGTTCAGATGGCGCTTCAGACTTGTAGCCTCAAAAAGTTCTTCGACTGTGGCTGTCTATTATTATCCATCTGATATTACTGAATTTATAATCTTCTTACACGAGAATATTGAATGCGCACTCCAAAGAGTAGATTCTATGACTTGTTGTGTATGTTTCAATCCTAAGTTATAAGTGTGTTGTTAGATTGTAACTACTTAAAGTTACTTAGGTTAGGTTATTTTAATGACATAATTGCAAGTGATTTACAGCGTGAAGTAGCACAAGTCCTTACTCGGTATGTATTAATCAGTATAATTAATCAAATGTTTCTAGTAAGCTAATTGCACGTGGAAGGTTTTCACAATTATGTACGGGAATTAAACAGCCTTTCAATTAAACTTCATTTAAGTTATTAAAAAAAACACGGTTTTATTTTGCGCGTTAGTTTTATTTTCTAGAAATATATGATTATTTTAAATAATTATCAGGCGAATATATTTAAAAGGGCGTACTTGTAGGTTCAAATGAAAAACAATAATTAAAAAAAATATAAAAGATGCCCCATTTCCATTGGCAATGGCAATATCCTACAAAGAATGATCTTTGTAGGTCGTCGGATATATAACTTATTTTTGGAAACTTTATCCACTTCATTGTAACGATGGATATTACATTGGTTATTAACACTTCAATCGGACCGCTCAAAGCGAAATGCATATCGCGGATACATTTTACGTATTCCGTATAAGTTTAAGGCAGGTATAAAGTTTAGAAGCAACATCTTCTATAAAATTAAATTGAATTCCGATTAAAATGAAATGCATTTCACGAATACATTTTACATTTTCCAATACTACATAGTACATAACTATATACATTTTACATACGTACCTTTTCGATTACTTACTACATAATTTAAATGAAAATATTACACAGTTTGAGCCTATATAATAATTATAAGTCCGATTAAAACTTAGAACAAATCGCAAAATTTCCATATTCTAATACTACATAACTTAAAGGTGAATATATAAAGTTTGAAGTTTATAATCAGGGAAAACGAATTTCACAAGCCTAGCTTGCGCAACGCTTTGCGCTCGCGCAGACTGCGGGGCGGCGCCCGGCGCGGTCGGGCGTGTGTTGGGTTCTTAATGGGAGTTTTAGCTGACTAATAAATGAGCTTATTCGACAAGTATTTACATTAGTTTGATTTTAATTAAATATTGAGCGTATCAAAAGTGATTTTATTCGAAAAATATAATGAGATATTGGTTTGATATGTAGTGATATACATTTATTAAAATACAAACAAAAGGACAAACAACAGTGTATAGAAAACTTAGACTAATTAATACTACCTAGCCTGGGCTACGTAGTATTAATTAATACTACCTAGCCTACGTGGTTTAAACTATATGTACAAATGTCCCCTATGTCACCGCTATTAGGTAAGGTGCCCATAAGGCTGGCTGCGTTACCTCGCTGAATGGCAATGCCAATGCGCTGGGCGAGGAACGAGCCAGCCCTCTGGTCACCGGTGGAGCGAATGAGCATAAAGGACAGTTTTTTGAATAGACGAAGAGCCTCTGGCCCCCATGGCCCTAATGTCTCCATTTAAACATAATTGGATATGTTGAAAGTGACAACATCCAAGTTCATATAAAATCGTTGACTGTCAGAATCAAAAATTGTATACCTATATTATGTAATTTTGATGACAAAATAAGTAGGTACATCTAGATACCTAGTCGAATGATAATTATATATAAGATGTAACAGATAATATAGTTATTTGAAATACATAAGTTACCTAGGTTAACTTATTTCCCGTTACTAGATTAGTTACCAACAAAGTTCGCCGTGTTATAGTTTTACTATGACACATTTGTCAGTAATTCATATTATACCAAACCAATCTACGTAAAACCTTGGTCTTTAAGTGACATTTTAAAAGCATATAACCAAAGGCAGAAATCCATACGTTCGCCACGTGTAAAGTGAAAGCCTGTGCAAACTGTAGTTTGTTCTACATCAGACGTTTCAATGCGCAGTTTAAGTGCCGACACATACATTCTGACTTCATATAACATAATAAATGCTATGAATACAGAATACAATAAAAAATAGAACCTTCTCTACATATCTGTGGCCCTAGTGAAAAAGGGTACAAGTCAAAATGGCTCAGCGAAGAAGGGCAGTCCTATAAAATGTACGGTATTTGTACCCTTATTCGCTGAGCCATTATGACATGTACCCTTTTTCACTAGGGCCACAGATATATACCCTCCGCACAGACTTTGTGCGGAGAGAGAAGTGTCGTGGTTTATTCGGGAACTAATTAATTCTAGGCAATCTGTTTCCATACATAACCTACACCTAAACCTAACCCTAAAAGTACAAGTGGATATTTTTGTATCCTGAAAAGATTATAAGCCGCTATGGGTCACATGTACACTAGTTATCGTACAACTGATCCCAGCCTTGGGCACCACCGGAGGCCTAGGTCACTATTTCCTTTGTATATGACATCTATATAAGTTTATACTAGTTATCGTATGAGCATATATAGGTATTGACTTATTATTTCGTTAATCAAAATGAAATGCTTTTCGTTGTTTAATTTATCTTTATTATAATTACGTTTGTGATTAGTACCTACTATTTTAATCGATTTATTTATGAACTCAATGAGCGCACTGCTAGGAATTGATTGATAACACATTTACAAAGTTATATTTAGTATTGGCAACCCCCAGCGACGAGACCAGACATCGTGGTGACATGTATTTTATTTAAATAACGATTCTACTCTGTGCTGTGTTGTGCGAGGGTAAGGAAATGAAGTAATTCTATATGGTTCTTAACATATTCCTCACAACGCATCGACTCTCAATTCTGGTAGAAACGCAACTTTACGTGAGTATTGACGATAGAAATTCATCATATAAACGTAACAGGAAAACATTACGCACAATATCTATTAACTCATTCTGCGTATCGTTATGTTATCAATAGAAACAATCAAAGATCGCAAATCATCCGAAACGCGTCACTTCAGATTCAGCTGACCCAGTTTCAGCACGTGGTTAATTGATGTTCATTGGTAGATGCAGAGCGTCACGAGATGGCCTAGCCGCTAATTACTTGGGAGACATTCAGTCTAAGGAGCTGCCCATACTAGACACTACATTTGGCTCAGATTTCTCTGTAGTCGTTCCTTGATCTGGTGTCCTTCTGGAACTTGCTTCCATCGTGTTCTGTTTAAAGCCGTATGTGCCGTGTCATAAACTTGTTCTCCTTATCGATTTAACCAGTTCACTGCGACGGAGGTTTAGGTACAGTCGACCAAGAAAGTGGTCTACCAGTTTTGACAAAAGTTCCTGCGAGATCTAACGATCGCTAAGGTTGACATTTCTAACGGAGTTTAGACCTTGTTGTCTCATGACGTTCAAACGAACTTCAACCGAAGGGTGGTAAACCACATTTTTGGTCGACTGTACGTTTCTTTTTGCCTTACATTTTTCCCACCTTATATTCCGCATAATCTTATATCATTACCTAGTTCGTAATTTTATACTTTTCAAAACTGTACTCGGAATAGAGAAGAGTAGAAAGCACAAGAAACTAATATTTATTTTATTACTAAGAACACACAAGAACAGCTCCGTATCTGTAAAAGTACGTATACCTATGTACCTACTATAAGTAGGTAGGTACATCCGAAGTATTTGTATTTGTTTTACAGAAAAGAGCCATTCGCTTTATGTATAACTTAAAGGCAGGTACATCAATTAGAGAATTATTTAAAGAAATTAATATTTTAACTCTTGCGTCCCAATATATCTATGATAATATTATTTTTGTTGTAAAGAATATACACACATTCAAGAAGAATTCTGACATCCACAGCTATAACACTAGAAATAAAAACAAGCTTGCTACCAGACGATGTCGTGTCCGCAAAGCATATAAGTCATTTTTTGGCCAGGGTATTCATATTTATAACAAGTTACCCGTCGATGTTTTGAATCTATCATTTCCCGCTCTTAAGAAATACTTGAAAAAAACTTTAATGTCAAAGGGTTATTACAGGGTCGAGGACTATATGACAGACATATGTATATGCATGGCCCAAACTAGAATCTATAAAATCATCTAACATTTAGAGGACACAGTTCAAGTAAGAAAGAATATCAAACGTATTGCGAAGCAGTCAGATTTGGATTTTATTTTTATTTTTCATTTTAATTACACAATAGGCAGGTACATGTCTGTCTCTCAAGCTGTTTTGATATGCCTTCTTGAAGAACTACGCATTATTGTATATAGTATCTTTAATGTATTTGTAGTACTGTTTTGAAAAAATAAGTCCCGCCGAGTTTCTTACCGGTAATAAGTAATACTTCTCGGGTCAGAGGTGTAGGGTTAGAACCGGTGGTAGTTTCTTTTCTCTCTGGCGTTCATAAGTGCATTGTAATGTGCCTAAATTGAAGAATAAATATCTTTTATCTTTTTTTTTATCTTTATTAAACATAAGTTTTAATGAGCTCAATTGGTCCGTCATCCCATCTTTCCATACGAAATAGGAAACCTTCTAAATTAAGAACGTCCTAGCTTTCCACTTCGTTTAAACGACACTTTAGAAACTTAATAAGAGCAAGGTCCACATTATGATACGTATAATATCCCGAACACATCGCGCATGTGACGAGCATAGCACATTAGTACGCCACTAGGCAAATATATGTATGCGATTTTCGCCTTATCACAAAGGGATAAGACACACAAGTGTTTACGCATAATTGAAGTCGGGTACCATTATAGGCAGGCCGATGGCATGCAGCTCGATGCATTCAAGAACGTTGACTCTATTGAGTCCTCTTAGTGCCAAGCGAATCCTTGTGTATTCAGCTTGTAAGTTGTATTCTATCTATCAAGCCGCTATGGGACTAAATAAAACTATGTAAGAGTTTTTGAAGATTCCAGAGTGTTACTATCTCATTTAAAGAGCCTTTTCTACCATTTTGACATGAAAACAATTATTGATACTTTATTTGTGACGGAATGTTTTTGTATCAATGGAATCTAAAATTGACGAACTTTCAAGATTGAAAAAATGTGTTTGGCACTCCTAAATATCAAATTATCATAACGTTTAAACAAGCCTGTATTAAAATTTATGTCAGTCATTCTCCTAGCATTTGTCCCGGTCTTGCCGCGGGTCATTTGAGCCTGGCGTCCGCTCGGCAACCTAATCCCAGGAATTGACAAAGGCACTAGTTTTTGAAATTTTATGTCAATACACAGAATAATTTTGGAACGGAAGATGTCACCTAAGCATACCGAAACATATTTTTTGATTATTATGACTTTTATACATCGCAATGGTCCTTATGTAATTTTCTTGTGTAGAGTAAATATCAAAATCTTGGGTGCTGTTCTAATTCCCAATGTTCTGAACTTTCTGAAACAGAAAAAATCAACTGAGGACACTAGGTGCTTCCTTACCAATATCAGCCAATATCTTGGCCGCAAACAAGTCTGTAAGTAGGCGAGGGCTTCTTAACATTCAGCAGGTCGTATATAACAGGATGATGGTAAATAAAATACATACCTCGAGAATTCACACGGCGGGTTTCAAGAGGCACCATTGTTGCCAATTACACTGCGATTTAACATTAAATACCGTATTTACCTTGCGCAGCCTTAACCTACACCTGGCGGTATGTTCGTGAAGAAGAAAAAGTATGACGATTGAAAGGAATTGCAACCGCGAATTCGTGAAAAATCTAAATAAGTAATTTACCGATTTGACAACAGATGTCGCTACTACTTTTGTTCGATAACTTGTGGAGTTAGATGATTTTTGTTTTTATTAAGTCTCGAAAATCGGTATTACCCGTTACAAATTTCAGTTACCTAGTCACAACTAAATTCCGCTTTAATTGGGAATACAATTTCAGGTTATTTTGATGGCCATTAAGGGAAACTAGGAAGCGAAAACCGAATTCGCTAAGGCCACGCAGGTCGCGCGAAGGTTACAACAATGGCAGAGATGGTGCGATACCATCCATTGTCTGAGCGGCCATTTTGTTTAATAGCTAGCTGGCTATATAAGTGGTCATTGAACGTTTATTTTAAAATTCTGCAATATTTTATTGTATTTCAAAAGTGAATACTAAAAAACCTTACAAATTCAGAACAATTAAAAGGGGACCTTATTTCTAATATATTAAGTGACGATGTCACACTGGGTAGGCAACTAGACCATGAAGCCTTCTTTCTGTGGTGAATTTAAGGTACCTAAAGTTTGGGATGGGAGTTTCTTACTTAGACATATAGATAGAAAACCATACTGATTTTTTTCATACACTAATTAGTACCTACAATCACCCCAAAGGAGATGAGACTAATTTTAATCTTGACGGGTACTAACAAAGTTGGTTTGTCAGACTAGTGACGCACAATTTACAACTTAGCCAATATCTATGCCAACTAAATGCTTAAACTTTGTGTTAAACACGTAACATTTGCAGTTAGGCAAGTCTCTTTATTCTTTATTCTTTATTTTATTTAATCTCCATAAAAGCTTACAGCTGCGCCAACACACTTATATGGTACTTAAAATATATAAATTATCACATTCTATAGTAGGTAGCTATTACAGTTTGCAACAAACCAGATGATGGAAAAACTCATTTAAACACACAATACGTATATACGGTTTAAAATACATTTAAGTAGTTAAATTATTATTACAAATTACAAATTATGATGTACAGGAGTAGGTATTCAGGTGAAATTTTATTTTACGTTTTAAGGAAGTCAAATTGTCTGTGAATATATCGGCAGTTTGGATGGAGGCTAGAAATTCATTTAGTAATATTTTTGCTCGGTGTGTGGGTGCATTTGAGGCCTGACAGGTTCGGATATCATTTGGAATAGCGAAAAGGCCTGACAGGTTCGGATATCATTTGGAATAGCGAAAAGGTTTTTTGGTTTGCGCACGCTTCGACCAACTGAAGTTGTATATCTATCTGGGATATAAATGCGCATACGTTCGAGTACTGATGGGTTGTCAATTTGATTTCTTAAAAGTAGAGAGTAGTGGATAGCAAGCGTTTGTTTGCGCCTCAACTCTAGAGACTCTAACCCCACCAGACTGTAACCTCTTTAAATTATATGCAAGTCTTTAAGGCTCTTAAACTGTTCAATTTGAAATCGACTAAGGTATTTAGTTACTTGTACCTATTTAAGTTACCTACCTACACCTACACTACCTACATTAAATGTCAAACCTATGTCAGCCGTATGCTTAGAACTCCCGTAGAATATACCTAGTTATGATAATTTATTAATAATTTGAACGGAATATTTCGATTTAGTAGGTACGTATATTATATTCTTTATTCACTAATTTACATTGTATAGGTATATGTACGTATTTAAAATTCCTCATACTTAAGTGATACCACTATAAAAATACTAATATTTAGGTAGTAAGTACCTCTACGTCAATCCCTTAGGTTCCTAGTTCTAGTACTTCTAAGATCACTTAACTTAAGAATCTTAAGATACAATAAGCTGGTACTAATTACCTTCAATTAGACGGTACACTGTGGCTCTCCGATAGAGGACAGTGAAAATATACGTTCAAGGTTATATATGACTTTGAATCGTGTATGTTATATTAAACATAATAATATGATAGTGGTTTGTATTGATTCAAAATTCGAGACAAGTGAGTTTTTTCACATCCATATAGATACAGCAAAGCGGCACCTTTTGGAACGTTACATTGTAAATAAGATTTGCCGCAACCAAAGATCAGTTTACCACGCAATCTTAGTTGCAAGTTTAAAACTTCGCTTAAGTTTAAATAACATTAGGCTGGCGGAAAAATACATGCGATCAGGCTCGTTATATTACAACTATACGAGCAACAAAGTCACCACAGACGCACTACCAAAGAGTCACAAAAACACACGAACTCAAAATTCTCTTACAGCATTTCTGCTCTGAATGACTGTGGTGCCATTTTGTCTGTCCTCAACGACCATTGTAATATGATCTCCATTACGTGTTTGAATGCAACAGTCTGAGGTAACCAACAGGCCAGCTTAGGCCGGTTTGTCTGACATGGATACAAGTAGGATTTGGTGTAAACAAAATAAACTCAATGTTTTATCGGTGACGGCGACATCTTAATGTAAATGCAGTATAATGTCTCGTAATATTTGAATTTGAAGACAAACAGTCTGCTGCGTAATAAGGTTTTAGTAAAATCGTCTCACGGAGTTTTGTTAACTCATTAGATATAGGCACCTATGTAAATAATATGTAGGTACAAACTTTGGAAACACACATCAAGTTCAGTCACATATGTCCGTTCGTCACAGCCATTTCTCGGAAACTTAAGACTTAATTTTAATGAAATTCAAACATACGTAAGGTTATTTTGTATGTCGATACTTAGTATTGCAGTATTTTAGGGGGCATTCCAAACATTGCACCTCGATCTTAAAAAATTCAAGAACATACGTTTTTACACTTAACGTTATCGGTTCAGCTATAGGTATTTGAGTTATCTCTTAAAAAGACTTCTTCTGGGAAAGTGTACAAATTTGCGTTTCCTACATTTGCTTTTACCCTTAATTTTTCGATAGATTCGTCTAATGTTGGTTTATACGTAGACTAAGATTTTTCCTTTAGGCCTGACAGAACCCTAAAAAAGCCTGTTTATAAATGGTTCGATAATGCGAGGCATTATCTCGTGGGTGGCAGCCGGGCAGTCTAGCCTGCGAGGGCGATTACTATTCGCGGTGCGCACAAGACAAATTGCAAGGCGCAGCGATGCATCTGTTGACAGTAGTTTGACTTGGTCAGCGCATGCAACAAGCGAGAGTAAAATAGTGAGTGAGTGAAGGCCATTTCAATTCAAGATAAGGCGGATTTCGACCACTTACCCATTAAAATATACATATATGTTAAAGAGAAAATCCTTAACATATCACACTTCTCACACACACAAAACGCAGCCGGGAAATAATGTGTATGTATACCGATAGCGCCGAGTTTCCCGATACAACACACACCCTAAAAACAAAATTGGCTTTCGAAGAGATTGCAGTATCTTGACGACGGGGACCTTCTTCTCTCTTTGACCGTAACACAGTGAATCCTTCTTTATATTCCAAAAGTGTCGTCTACGCGCACGTGGCACCTTTGAAATTGCAGACGTCAATAGCTACGGTGGCTGCTTCTGCTTACCCTCACGCGGCCCATAAGCGTGTTTGCCAACGAAATGGTACAAAAAAATTGCGTGTTCAGGCTAGAGCTACAGGTGCTAGTGGCAGCTGCTGGCACGTCAAAAATATTCCAAAGCAAGCAAGCTTTGCTTTTCTTAGTGACTCGAAAAGTGTTCTTATTCCTAAAAATCAGGCAAACCAATGGGAAACGAGTTATATGGACTCACACCCGCCCCTGATAGGTGCCTCCCACGTCAGATATGAAGTAGATACCTTTCGTTTTACCAAAAGTTTCAACACTCATGGGCCGATCCATGGACTTGGCGCTGATTCTGACGTTCACTTTTAAGTCATGCTACTGACTTGACTATCCCCTGTGGTAGCTACAGGCCTCGACTCGGGTGCGTTCACTCCTTATCCACATAGAAACCGTGGAATCTTATGTTTAATTGATGACTGAAGCCTTATACGAAGCCGCCGTCCGCAATTCCCCGTATTTTAAAAGTATAGTCAAATGTCGGCCGCTGATCGACAGCAGAGTTAAACAGTAGCATTTCAATACATGCCAAGCTGAACATTTACGATATCCAGCGTAAGAGGGCTCTCTGGTTTACTCATAGTGTTCAGAGATCGCAAGGTCTTGTTACATTTGGCGCCCAAGAATTCGAAGTCTCGCGAAACTTAGGAATAAATGGACTCTGTTCTCATGCGATCAACTAACTTTATTACGTACATGAATCAGATTGGCCAAGTTATTTAGCGTACAACAAAGCGTTTATGCCAACGACAAACAGGCTATTATCCCGTGGCTGAGCTCGTTGTTAAATTGGTGGTTAAGCTCGTTACCAACAAAGAGACCGATCTTTACGATCGTGGAAATCGAATCGAAACGGGTTACGGTTCCGTTGCGCTTGTTTTGTCCTCTACGTCAATTTAACGGATGAGTTGTGGTTTAACAACATTGTGTGTTTGCAATTTATTTATTTACAATTTATAAATAACTTAAATAAGACAACACGAAAGCAATACTGAGCTTAATCGTTAATCGTAGTAGTCTTAAAGTTCTAAGGTGCGTTGGGGTAAGATAGCAAGGTATTTTTTTAGGGGTAAGACAAAAATTCATCCATATTCCGGAGCATTACAGACTACTTTTTATTCTCCTGAAAGTTTAGAGATTACAACGCCATCTAGTATAAAATTGAGAAAACAACTTCAAAATGTCAATGACTGAACCACTTTACAGGTTTTATACTTTCTGCACGGACCCTATCTATTCCGATAATCGGCCAAGACTTAGGGGACCACCATCGCACTATATTAACACTTTACAAGTCCACTTTGCTTAATAACTAGCCACTCACTAGAGCTGCCAGTTTCAAAGGACTTAATACAAGTTTCCACTATACTTTAGCGCGGGATTTTACAGGTCGTTATCATCTTACCTTACAAGCTATAAGAACGCTTGTCTCCTCTTTCATAAGGTATATATTCCTTAGAAGCAGCTTGCAGATAAACATCTATGTTTAAAACATCAAACACTCTTATGCCTTTCGCGGAAAGTGGATATTTCTTTAATTTGCAACGTAATTTTGTAATTCTTAAGCACGTGATAAATGCAAATATGAGCTCGCGCCTGTCAAATGGCTATTGCACGGAGTGCTGCGCTTGCGACACCATAATACCATGCCAACCACTCACTGAGTCGAACATTTAATATAACCAGTATGCTCCACTCTCTAGCAGCATATAGTTAACGTAGATCCAGAGATCACAGATTTCCCCTGGTTCTAATAAGCATTCAACTCATTTACAATCGTTAAGCAAGGATAATGCGGTATCGAATGTTCGATTTACCGACGTAATTATTATTGAGTCGATTAGTGCTAGGGCCGGGTTAGACCTTGGCAACAGGAAATTGAGTTAGTTTAAAACGTAACTGTTAAGCGTAACAAGTTAATATGATGTTAGGTTAATTAGTTTTCTGTTCAGATATATCATTTCTGTCTCGTGCCGTGTTTATGCCAGGTGGTCACCTGGAAATGTGTCATACAATCTTTCTGAAATATTCCACATAGAATCGCCATTTGTTATTAAATTCTTTCAACTTAACTATAAACTTTTTCCGACACTACAATATGCATTGTATTAGTTAGGATTAAACTAAATATTTACAACTTATTGAACCTTACAAAAGTAAAGTACAAGCTGTCGCCTTTTTCCTGCCGAAACAGCACTTATGAAAAAACAATCTGTAGGGCAGCAATCATCGTATTAGGTTTAGCAGAGAGCCTCTCTTAGTTGTATGCCACTTTTCCGAGCCCTGAGCGAATTTCATCCAGAAGTGACCCGCAACCTTAGTTATTCTTTACATGCTCGTTATATCGCATTTAGCTAAAAAAACTATGGTCATCGCTTTAAGGCCGCAGACTTGACGTAGGTACGCGTCGGACTTCGCAAGCAGCGGTGCGGCTTCATACAGATCTATACGTTTTGATCGTAACGCTGCTCGCTTCGCTTCATGTCTGCAACACGGATCCATATGATATTTAAACAGCGTTATCGTTAAAGTCTACCTGTGAACGCCATCTATTGTCAAACCTATTAAACTTACTCTTCTTTTCATTCCAGATGCATCTAAGCTCAGTACAAGTGGCGTGCGTGCTCCTGACGCTGGCCCTCGCCGCGGCGGGCGCGACCCCCGCGGCAGCGCCGCACCACGTGGCCCGCCGGTCATTCTTCAACCTCCAGTGCAAGGGTGTCTACGACGCCGCCATCTTTGCCCGCCTTGACAGGATCTGTGACGACTGCTATAATCTGTTTAGGGAGGCGCAGCTTTATACTTTATGCAGGTAAATTGGAAGTTGTAGTAAACTGCTACCGAATATGTGCGTTTGGCAAGGCGAGCGGCGTGGCGTCAAGTATTCCCACATAATGTATTCCCATTGACACAAACCCCGCTCCGTCGGACGCCTCGCCGATCGCCCCGCTCTTTCGTTAGAAAATCTTCATGTCCATGACTTTAAGCAAACATACATTACGCCAGGTTTGCAAGAGCTTTTAACTGAAAACGTATAGATGTTAATTACAGTTGCCATTTTGCGGCAATCGCACAAAAAAAAACAAGAAAGATTTTCACAATAGGTGGCGCTGTCGTTTACCTAACTTATATCCAAAATCGATCGTCGATCGTTTTAAATAATATTATAGATTTTGCCATTAAAAGCGTAACGTATCTTTGATTAAATATACATGTTTGTCACGAAACTGTTCTGTATTACACGAAACTGTAATAGAATACAGTAACTACTTAGATGTAAAGTAGGTTTTAATAGTCGCCAGGACGCTCGCGTTCCCATACAAACGTAGTTCAGCTCTCATTTTAAAACGACATGCTTTAGAACCACGAAATTTGGCATGGGCATTCTAGCAGTACAGATCTATGTCGGTAATTTGTTTTCGTTGCAAAAAAATGTAATACAAAGAAAATACAGCCAGATACAGATTTACATACAAAACTTATTTTTGCTATATTTTCTTTGTATTACAATTTTTAGGAACGAAAATGAATTAACGACATAGATCTGTAGGTACTGCTAGAATGCCCATGCCAAATTTCGTGGTTCTAAAGCATGTCGTTTTAAAATGAGAGCTGAACTACGTTTGTATGGGGACGCGAGTTCACGCGAGCGTCCTGGCGACTCTTAAGGCATAAATAAAATTCAAATTGCCTCAAAATACAAATAGTAAATGTTGTTCCGTTTAATTGTGATTAATTTCCCGTAACTAATAAAAACCGTTTAGAGAAAATACTTAACATACATTAAGACCATTTTAAAAAGCTCTAAAGAGATGGGACGAAATAACCGCTCACATTTATCATACGAGTAGTTATCGGTTTTAAACAAAAGAGGATTAATTAAGTCATTAATAATTGCAATTTCACTGTTTAACCAACTGAGCTACCGAATCCCCACTCGTCTTAAGAGACACGTATTTTGCCTTGACTTAATCCTTTTTTGTACTACGGCTGCGTTTTCACCAGAGATGAGTTAGGATGTGTTGCGAACGATGTGTTTAATACGAACCAATCCTGGTGCAGGGCTGTGCGTGGATAGCTAAATTAAGTGATTTTGTTGGTTCTTAACAAGCACATTCCTCGCGGCACATCCTCGCTCGTCTTTGGTGGAAGAGCAGCCTTATTTACCTGACCCCTTAGCATGACTTCCGACGTCCCGCGCGACTTTTATTCTAACTAGAAATACAGTCCGTGAGCTCTAAAGAACCTTCGGGTTTTAGAAAGAGACGTCGAGTATCAATCAACAGTGACACATGAAAAAGCAGAACAGCAATATTACCTTCGTGTGTCATCACCGATTCCCGAAGGTTCTTCTTAAAGCTCACGGACTGTAATGAGTAGCGCAACGTAAGTCATGCTATAACAGGGCTTTTGTTGTATATGTGTGTTATAATATATTTTCCCGGGGAACAGGCAAGACTGTTTCACGACACAGTACTTCAAAGGGTGCGTCGAGGTGCTACAAGAGCAAGACCAGCTAGAGCTCTTCAAGACATATATAAAACAGTTACATGGGGCGGATCCAGGGATTTAGGTGAACGTTTATTTTAATTTCTCCTTTTCCTTCTTCCTTTCATGGGTCAAGCAGTTCAAATGGGGCAGATAGGGAATCTGAAACTATAATGCCCCAGTGTCGCTTTTATACTTCATGGTGAACTTAGACGACAGAGTATAGTGCCTTTACATGTATGATCACGTTCGATGGGCGGCGAATTATAATGTCTCATAAAATGACACCGTACATTTAAACGCAGCATTATATCGTTAAGACATTAAGTATAAAAGCTACCATTCTCTTAGAAAACGATCTTATTACTCTTTCACATTTATATTAACTGAGATTTCAGTGTGCATAACGCAATCCCCTATTGTATTTATTTGTATCACGACCAGGGTGACGTGAAAGATTTTTTTGTGCAATCCAGTGACAAATCTATGTAATTAATAGAAACTACTTAATTGTGTAACTAATAATATTTTACTTCAGTAGGTATCTTTAAATACAGACTTTCTAATAACAAATTTCTGCTTTAAGGTACCTATAGGTTAGCTATAGTTTCAAATTCCTAGCCCCATTTGAATCGCTCAACCTCCAAAAACCTGCTTCCTATTTTCTCATTATTTCTTCTTGGGGTTAACAGCACGCATTTTCTCTGGCTCTTCACTGGTTCAGTTTTAAGTACCTATTACGCACATATTTCTAACGCACCTAATCGCATGGCTCCTTCACTAGTTTTATACATCTTGTAAAAAGGCCTGTAGGTACTAATTACTAATATCAGAGACTACTACTAACATAGATATAGACCGCCACAGCCTAAGAACTTTTTGAAGCTGAAGTCAATTGCGCCATCTATGTCAAAAACCCCTAAAGATAACGAATATGTAAGAGAAATGTCACCTGCACTGCTACTCCACCTAGTAACAAATAGCGTACTAGTAGTACACTAGTAGCTACTAGGTGGAGTAGCAGTGCAGGTGACATTTCTCTTACATTTTCGGTATGATTAGGTGGCTTTGACATAGATGGCGCAATTGACTTGAGCTTCAAAAAGTTCTTAGGCTGTGGTCGTCTATATCTCTATAGTCTCTGCTAATATTAAGCAACCTTTTAAAATCCTATGACTACCTATGGAAAAAAATAGTTGTTTAAGTGCCACGACTGTATCACATATGTATGGTTTTAAAAAACTAGGAGATTATTCCGTAGGTACCTACGCTTCAACAATCAGGGGAAAACCCGTGACTAAGGACTAAGGCAAGTCGATACTGACATGCAACGTTTTAAGTCAGACTGGTAGACTAATAGGTTCTCTGAGAGAGTGATCCTGTGATGTAGTATAGCAAATATTTCCGTGACTAAAAACACGGCAAAATTGAAAAAAAACTAGGTCGTGGTCAACAGTGTATATTTTTTTAATCACTCACTACTTTGTTAACATTTTAGAATGGGCTGCATATTTTTATATAAAAACCATAGGTTAGATATATAGGTAAACTGGTACAGTCGCTATCGGGTAAATCGGAGCGGCCAAGGTAGTCACAAATATCTGAGCAACGCTCTATTGTCAAGACGATAAAATGCATGTTCAGATATTTGTGAGTACCTTTGCCGTTCCGATATATTTGATGGTGACTGTATATACACATATGTACAACGTAACATTTATGAAATGTTCACAATAAATCCATTCACTTTTGTTACTTTTATCTTTTGCCCTTTGCGGTAAAAAGTCTGATATCGCTCGTTAAGTAGGCGTTCTGATATTACCAAAGCCTTTCCTTAAGCTCTAGCTACTTAAAAGCTTGTGTAGGCTTTAACGGACTTTCTTTCTGATTAAGCTTTGAACTTTTATCTACCTACTCTGTGGCCTTATTAACTTTTCGCTAAGTATTCTAGTATGTATATCTACTTAGATAAGGTACCTACTATTTTACTCTTTTAGATAATGATCAACTTAGTTTAAGCTTGGCTCTATTTTCATACTTAACTTAAACATAACTACCTACTAACGAAAACTATTTTTCATCACACCTGCTCGTAAATGGTGTTATTTCCTGCCTGTATACAGAAGGACAATGACCTAAATTGTTCCCGCGGGAGTAATGGCGAGATATTATCCCCACGGGAGTAATGACTCTCGTTTTAAAATTTGCAACTGATTTCGTACATCATTTCAGAACTAAGGAGGTATGATGTTCAGCTAAAAATTCAAAAAGTTTAATTTCATCTTTAAAATTTAGCTATATTCTAATTACACCACACACAATCTCAATTTCTTCATTATTTTTAATACTTAAATTTAAAGTATTTATCATTAATTTAGGTAAATATTGTTATAATAATTTTGCAAAATCTGGTTGTTTAGCCATTCTAGTTCGAAAAATATGTCGTAATAACAAAACGCACGGAATGTTTGTACCGCGTTGCTAAGCAACGGCGCATTCGCGGGGCTGAGCGCTGTCATGTACGTTCTCAACTTTTGCTGCCTAATTAACTTTCTTGAATTTATCTTTGCTTTTTTCCTCGCAAGTGTGATGAAAACCACTGTGTGTAACTTGGGGCGTAAGAATATTACGCCCCATGTTGCACAATGTGCTATTGTGTAAATGATAAATTTAAGTGTAATTAATACAGACTAGAGCAATGGTTCTTAGCCTTTTCAGTCCCTTTACTACATATACCTACGGGAAAATGATACAGAACCTCTTACCGCCAAACCGAATACAGAACCTCTTCCTTCTATGAAATTGAAGTCGGTTAAAAAACGAACATAATTACAATTGTACTTGCTTGTCCTATTTTACCCCTCGCTTAAAGCTATTTTACCCCGCGGTGTTAATTACCTCATAGTCCAGGTTATATAGGGACCACTGAACTAGAGAATACTGTGCCACAAAACGATACGCGTTCATTGCAAAATTAACCATAATGTATTTAGATGGAGAATAAATTGCAGATATGCAATAAGAATTCGGCAAAATGTACTTATCGATAAAAGTTGCAACCAATTTTACCTTAATTTTAATTAAAATTATTCTAAAACCCTTCGTTTAGGTGTTACTGTTGAGTCATGAGTGACTCCGCATATAGAAAAACACATAATTCTGGTATTAATTATAGGTTTTTTGACATTCCAGGGCCAAATGTTTCACCACGCCCTACTTCAAGGGCTGCATGGAGTCTCTGTACCTCTACGACGAGGAGGAACAAATAGATCAAATGGTGGACTTCGTCGGACGCTAACGCACTCACCTCAGCCGCCATTTCGCGCGCGGAGCCGTCAGCCAATCAGCGGTCTCCAACGAGCTCCGCGGCGGCCATCTTGCTGTCGAGCGACCGCCATCTTGTGTGCCATCACCAGCACTGCGCTGCGCACAGCGCTCACAACAGCAGAAGCAGAAAGTCACGTTCCTCCTGCTTTCTATCCTCAACGTATTCTAGTCTATTATGCGGCATAAATTTATTTATGTTTGCAACTAATGTAATGTTATCATAATTCGTATTTAAGGACATTTATTAATTATGTATTTTATTAAACGAAATGTATATTTTATTAAGTGTTGTGTGTAAGCTTAGCCAAGAGTAGTACATAAATCAGTCCACCTCCTAGGTACTGTGCTGGCCGGTCCCGATGCTGGTCATCTGACTCGAAACGAATTCGCGACGCATTCCAAAACCAGTATTTTTAAAACCTACGCTTTTTAATTTTTTTTTAATTTTCCAATGATTAAACATAGACTAAAATATACATGTACACTATAGTGATAAGAATCACACATGTGGCTTAAAAATGATAGGAATTTAATATGAAATAGGTATTACATTTTAACGCTCCATTTCCCCATTACTAACATACATTTAAAATGTACCTAGATTTATAAATATTATGAACAAAATAAATTATTTAAAACATCTCATGATTCTCATGAAATACCATATTCTATTTAAATAAATTATAGTAAATCTTACAGAAACGCTGGCAGACATTACTATCATCACAAAGTATTTTTAATAGATACAAATATTGTCTGTTCAGTATTTTGGTACCGAAAATAATGATTTATCGCTATAATGATTTATCGCTATAAAGGTTGAATTTATTTAGTTATTTAATTTAGTTTTAAGTATTTATAAAGATTTATTTTTATATACTTCCGAACTATTTATTGTTATGATTTATTTATTTGCACAACAGAATATGCAGCTATACAGTAGGTAGTATGTTTATCTGTATTATTTAAAAAATAAATTATTAATTCAAAACTTATATATTTTAGCTCAGAAGGTGCTAGCTCCGCTGAAAATTAAGAATTTATAAAAACATTAACTTATCCTAAAATCTGTTATTGGATTGACATAAACATGTATTCTGGTTATTACACAGCGGTTTATACTTATATAAAACACCTTACTTTCGCTTTTCTATCTGAATCTCACATTAATTATATTAGCTAAATAAATAAAATAATGTATTTATTGATAACTCAACAAATACATTATTTAGTTTGATAACTAACGCATGAAACTAATTGATTGCGTTTGAGTAGAAACAAGGTGCCAATAATCGAGACCGTAGACTAAAGTATTGGTTAGAGATATGTAGAGGACCTGTGGTATTAATTTAAAGAATATAAATTTAGTAAAGTATACTCTATTTGTATAAATTTTATAAAAACAGCCAAGAAACGCTACGGGTTCCGTGAAATATATTTCATTTCGAAAATCATATGTGAATTTGATTAAACCTCCCATTCATCAATCATATACCTAAAACTTTTATTATTTGGACATATAACCCCTCATAATAGTGTCCGGCCGAAACTCAATTTCTAAGTGAAAGACGACCTATTAAAAATATTTAAATAAAAACAAGTTAAGAGATTTCGTTGAACTTGTCACCCTGGTAAGTTAAAAAGTACTAGAAACTTTTACTGAAACTAAACCCAATTATTATGTCAGGCTCTACCGCAACAACAAACACAAATAAGGAGTTTAAATATCAAAATTATAAATGAAATAATATATTATTTCATGCAAATCGTCACTACTTTGAAAAAAACTTGTATCTTGCTATGTCACTCAAAAGAAAAATGTGGTAACTATGTCGTCAGGTGACAAGCAAAACTCACTAATTACATAAAAATAATTAAACGAAAATCAACCTCGTTATGTTGCCAATACGGTTCATTATGGCTATGAACTTGTGGTAGTACTTAGTGAGTTTTGCTTGTCACCTGACGATGTATTCGACGCATATAGTTACTGCGTTTCAGTGAAGAAGTGTGAGATACGAGTTTTTTTCAAAGTCGTGACGAAATGCCATTCAAAACTGCACTAAATATACCTAACCTACCCAATATCTATAAATTCTCAACAATTGTTGCGAAGTTATAGGGATCATCCATTAATTACATCACACCTCAAGAGGGGGGGAGGGGGTCCACAAAATGTGACATATCGTGACAGGGGGGAGGGAGGAGTTCCATGTTTGTGACCTCACAATCCTCACATAATTTTTTTACAAAATATAAGTTTTAAAAAAAATTAATTGTTAACAAACATTGTACTAAACTAATTTGTACATACTCGGATTTGTTTGAATACTTTCGTTCCCTATAAATTTGACACAATTTTTCTGGCAATCCTAATAAAAAGTTAGTTTCAAAGTGATGTTGTAATTTTTACCTTTCTAAACTAAAAATCTAAATGTGACGTCACACTAAGGGGGGGAGCATGCAGTTAATTGTGGCGAAGTGTGACAAGGGGGGATGTAGGGGTCAAAAAATCATGAAATTGGTGTGACGTAATTAATGGATGATCCCATATGAAATAATGACGCAAGGGTCAATTGCACAAACCAATAATGGCGTATAATGGGTAAATTAAGATAACAGCAAATTGAAAACAACTTATACATCATAGTCATTTATTATAAACAATACAATTAATCTATTTTGACACATTAACACATTGTGCGAATCACAGTAACGACATAATCGCCGAGTTTTCTTCAGCTAATTTCAATAATAATTATGAAGTCATTTTAGTTCTTTAAATCTATAAAAATATTCTAAACTGCAGAATTTGATTTTAGTCTAAAGGCCTGGGAAACCACAACAAGATATTTTTTTTCTAAATCGAATCTGACATCAATAAAATAAATATGTATATTTGAGAAATAACCGAATGCAACAGATAAATCAACACATATGACATGATTATTTTTATAATAGAACTAGAAGGAAGCAATTAGGCACAAGGTTATTAAGCAAAGTAAACAATAGTAACAGTACAGTCAGCAGCAAAAGTAGCTAAGCAGCTCAAGTGTTCAATATGAGTTTAGCACGACTTTATTGCTAAGAGAATAAGAGCGCGTGAAGGTCATTACGAACATCTGAGTTGCTACTTTTGCTGCTGACTGTACTACGCGATTTTAAGATATCTCTGTTTACAGTCAACACTCGTCATTGGAATATAAATGAATAAATAACTTTGGAGGTGTTGTGTCCTAGTAGGTTTCCAAAGAAAACTCCAAAATAGGGAAGATGCAGCTATAATATTTACCATTATTTCGTGATCAAAACGTTGAAAAAACATAAAATAATAGGCATTGTAACGTTTTTACTTTAGTTTATACACATTTCAAACAATAATTACGATTTGAAGTCACGTGAAACGGAACGTGTTTTAATCCACCAATCAGCGTCTGGTGACGTCACACCTGTATGATGGCTAGTGGGGTTGGCAACTGTCGCCAGTTTTGTTATATGAGATTTGGCTTAAAGGGCTAGCATCCGAGTCAAAAAAAGAATTTGACACTGTTGGCAGGTTTGACAGGGACGAACCAAGGACGAACAAATATGGCGAGTGACACATACATGAGTGACGTCACAGGAACTGTAGATCCGTTTAGGCGCGAAAATTTAAATTGTCAGTTTGTAACAGCATTATTTGACTATAAATTATAGTATTTTCATTTTTTAACACACTCATGGTCTATTCTACGTGCGATTCTTTCAAATGGAAGCATAAATGAAAACACTGCATCTTGCCTATTGCAGGACATAGAATTCGCTAGTCCAATATTACAGAGTTCTATGTTACATTTTACAGAGTAGTTAAATTAAGACTTAGTGTCACTGTGACAATGTCCAAATTTCAATTCGATAAAAGTGAAACATAGAACCCTGTAATATTGGGCCAGCAAGATGTGCTACGTTTAATGTTCAGATACAGACTCCTGAAAGTTACAACTACCCACTATATGCAAATATAACAGGAGGACTAGCTAGAAACCGCAGGATTCGAACCTGTGTCCTCTGGTTTACCGGTCCAACGTGCTCACGTGTCCCTCAACTATTTGTTCGTGGCTCAAGAAAATGTATAGAGGATAAAGAGTATCGACGATGTTAACAGTCCACGCTTAAAAGTACAGTAGACAATTATCTACTAAGTCAAGGTTTATTTTGTTCCGAAATATTTTACTTTGTTGATATTGTGTGTGCCTTTTATTACTAATATCTTACAGAAATAAACAAGCCTGACAGTAAACTTAAATGCTAACAAGTAAATTGATCATAATCATTACAATAACCACAACGAGAAACTTAAAATACTTATCGTAATAAAGATATTCTATAAATTGAAATGATAGGCGGCAAAAATAGGATTTTAATCAATATTTCTACTAACCACAGCGAAATAAGAATTTTCTTTACACTTACGTAATCTTAACATACATAAGAAATGTACACGTTTAAGACGTAAATAATTCATGCATTCTAACATTTGTACAATGAATTTCTTTGGAAAAACGCCGCCAATCTTGGAAGTATGTACCTATGACAAAATAATACCCTTCTACTATAATTTAATAATGGCACTGATGATAACTACGATATACATATACAATGTGGTGACGTCATAACACTTATGTTTTGGGAAATTGATATACTGTTTTACTTTAGGTATGGCAATATAAACGATATACGATAAAGTTGTCAAATCGATCCATAAGTTATCGAATATCGTTCAAATTCTTTGTTTTGAATAAATGTTTTCAACCATTTGAATCTCGCTACTTATTAAGATTTAATTGTCAAGATATATACCAATTAAATAGTAATAATACGATAGGTGAAAACAGAAAAGACACAATATTATAATCAAAATCCCAAATCCAGTTAGATATTTATAATAATTACAAAAGAAAGTTTAGTCAACGATCTTACAAATATAACAATACAATACAATTTCCTATAATATACTATAAAATTTAGACGGACGAAGAAAAGAAATTAATTAATAATAAGCATGTAGAAATAGTTTCATAAAAATAATTTCTATATTTGCGAATACATTATGCACTAACTACACATTTTATTTTGTTTATTTTAAAATTTGTATGAGAATCGAATTTTAACTTCCAAAATGGATTGAAAGAATAATGAGCCTCACTTTTTAATAAATTTTTATGATATACAGGTTGTCCCAGAAATCGACGTCAAGCCGTGAATGGATGATAGACCAAGTTATAACAGTTATATAGATTTTTTTTGTATTTTTCTGATAACTGTTATAACTTGGTCTACCATCCATTCACGGCTTGACGTCGATTTCTGGGACACCATATTTATCACAATATTTTTAAGTTAGGTTTTTAGTTTTAGTTAGTTTATTTTAATAGTAGTTTTAATTTTATATATTATTATGTTATTTAAGTTTTATTATGAATAAATATATTTATGTAATCTCACAATATGATATACTGACTTACAGAAAAGATAAATTTATGTCAAATTTATAGAGAAATGATTTGGAAATCGATTAATAGAAATAATCATCAAAATTTTTATTTTTAATTATGACATATGATCCTAAAACGTGATTATAATGTGCTTTACAATTAACTTATCGATTACAATTTTATTTACTTTTGATTGTCTTTTTGATATCTCACCAGACGGAAACGGTTGTATTTTCCAACCAATCACAGCCACGTTTCATCAACCAATCAGATCAATTCCTTTCAATTATCAACCTCATTGGTCGCCCATCGTATACAATTTGCCTACTAAAAAGCTTTGATGTAATTTTTTAACAAAAATATTATTTTAACATATAAACGATAAATTCTTAAGTCTATGCGGTTTTTTTATACGTAGCCAAAACAAAATTTAAAGCACCGAAAAGGAACATAATCAAGTAAATCACAGTACACCCATATTTCTGTACGTTAATTTTTTTTCCAACTACTTACAAAAGTCTACTTTTACATTTGGGCCTAGTTTCGAAACAGTTGGAAACGTACTCAACAAGAATCTAAAGGAAATTTCATTTTTTTAATGGATCGTTTGTAACCCTACAAACATTTGAGAAGTTTCCATATCAGATAACTTCCCCAGTATAAACGGGTATCACAACGCGCGAATGGCGAAAAGCGTTTTTTACAAAACATTTCTTTGGATTTGTCAAAATCCATATGTAGATAAAAAAAGTCTGTACTTCATACATAAGTTATGAATCCGAAACAAAAAAAAGCAATTATGATGTGTTTGTTTTAACCCTTTAACGGGCAAAAGAGGGTCCGAAATTGAACCCTATCATTATGGATAGTATAAAGAGGATTTACAAGTATCTCTTAAGAGTCGCCAGGACGCTCGCGTTTCCATACAAACGTAGTTTAGCTCCCATTTTAAAACGACATGCTTTAGAACCACGAAATTTGGCATGGGCATTCTAGTAGTACAGATCTATGTCGGTAATTCGTTTTCGTTGCTAAAAATTGTAATACAAAGAAAATACAGCCAGATACAGATTTACATACAAAACTAATTTTTGCTATATTTTCTTTGTATTACAATTTTTACATTACAACTACGTTTGTATGGGGACGCGAGTTCACGCGAGCGTCCTGGCGACTCTTAAAGGAGAACGGTCGAAGTGTCCAGCTGTAAACAGTAAATAATAGTTCCAAATCTCTCCGAGTGGCGCTAGTATAGCTATAGCAAGTTAGCAGTTATTGACGGAGTGAAGTGCGCTGCATATGCTTAGCCATATAGCTATTGTGGTGCCACCAATTTAACGCCTTTTGATGGACACTTTTGTAACATAGACCTTACCTTCTACCATCCATACCTATTACCTATCACTTTGAAATAAAGTTCAAATAACGGTGGAAAATATAATCCCTCCTATAAAGGCTTTACCTCATTGGAAACTTTTCGCCGGTACATCAGTATCTCAGACAACCTATTTGAACTAAAATAGGGGAACCGACATAAATACCAAATGATTGAACAAGATTTCCTTCCTTTTAAAAGTCGTCCAGACAGTAGTCGAAATGGTCTTCCATGGCCTTATATTGCTCGCTGGAGAATCTCAGGCACTTCGGGCATTTGTAGACCTGTAAGAGAATATCATTAGGTTAAAACTTATTCAATAAAATGCAGTTACGTACTACAACTTACAAAACATTTTTTCACCCCTACTATTCGAAAAAGGGTAATTTGTTGCCCATTTACAGGGAACAAAAGTGACTTTTGATCCCTCTGCCTTTTTTTATTTTCCTTGTCTTTGCAACCGATTAAAATGAGACAAGATTATATAACTTCTCTTTCTAGCAGATAGCTAGTTTAGTACCTTTGTTTTCGTTTTTCTCATAGAAGGAGTGAAAAGTAGAGTGTACTACGCGGTAGGAAAATTATTTCGATCTCGGGTCACTTGAATCCCTCACTACGCTCAGGATTCCACGTTAGAATCCCGAGCGTAGTGAGTATTCTGGAATCCTTCGCTTCGTTCGGGATTCAGCACGCTACCCTCAACCGAAATAAGTCATTTTGCTCCCTTGTATTACAATATACTATTGTGTAAAAGACATGCAGGATTTTGAAAACAAAACTTAAGTTTGTAATTAGTTAAGACATGAAAATCGATAGGAAAGTAGTGGTTAATAACTACATATCAATAAACACAAGCTGGCACGTCAGTCAATCGAATAAGTGATATACTTAAGTTAGTTGACTTTACGTTAACGAGAAATGAAAACAGAACATTTCTTGGGGAATCCCTATTCAAAGTGATCTGTTTTCAATGCTCGTAAGTGCACTACACTTAACAACGAAACACACGCATTTGTTCTACAACAAATGCCACACAAGTTCATATCAATGCAAACGTTGAGTAGGTACAGTCACCGGCGATAGTATCTTCCTACACGAAGGCCGCAAAAATATGTGACACGCTCTTATTTGTAGGGCCATAAGAGCGTGTCACATATTTTTGCGGCCTTCGTGTAGGAAGATATCATTGCCGGTGACTGTACGTTAGGTAATGTTAGGAATCGTTAGGACATCTAGTTCAAACTAATAATACGATTTTTCTCACCATAATTTAATAACTCATAAAGCGGTAAATAAATAGATAAAAAATACCAATACACAAAATAATCTACAACTCATTTAATTAACTATTAAAAATAATTACCTAATAAACGTATTTTGTCATAAATATGAATAGTAAAATATAAATAAAAAATATTAAATAACTCCTACGTAAATGCATTTCCCCAAAAGATCGAAATGCATTAACTGTTTGTAAAATTAGCGTAGCACAAGCTGCTGTAGAACACCTTCTTTAGTTTCAAAAACAATTTTAAAAACCAGCTATAATAACAGATAGACCGCTCTCTAAAATATACAGTATTTCGCAGTATTTCCCTTCAACTTTAATTTTACTAGTTAGACATCAGGCAGTGATCAACATAATATTATAACAGCACTTGCTTTGAAAGGCTGGATGCAGACTGAACCGAGACGCTTTCCCTTAAACCCTAAACCCTCTAATAAAATCTAAAACCCTTCAATAAGCAGTGTTCGACATGCTGTTGTAACAACACGAGCGTCCCGAAAGGCTCGTCGCAGACTGGTCCTAAACCCTAAAACCCTACAATAACTAGTGTTCAACATGTTGTTGTAACAACACAAGCGCCTTGAAAGGCTCGTCACAGACTGGACTCCTAAACCTTAGGGTTTACCCTATAATAAGCAGTGTTCAACATGCTGGTAACAACACGAGCGTCTTGAAAGGCTCGTCACGACTGGACTCCTAAGCCCTAAAACCCTACAATAAGCAGTGTTCAAGATGTTGTTGTAACTAACCGAGCGTCTTGAAAGGCTCGTCGCAGTCTGGTCCTAAACCCTAAAACCCTACAATAAGCAGTGTTCAACATGCTGTTGTAACAACACGAGCATCTTGAAAGGCTCGTCCCGACTGGACTCCTAAAACCCTACAATAAGCAGTGTTCGACATGCTGTTGTACCAGCACTAGCGTCTTGAAAGGCTCGTCACGTCTGGACTCCTTAAACCCTACAATAAGCAGTGTTCAACATGTTGTTGTAACAACACGAGCGTTTTGAAAGGCTCGTCACGACTGGACTCCTTAAGCCCTAAAACACTACAATAAGCAGTGTTCAAGATGCTGTTGTAACAACACGAGTGTCTTGAAAGGCTCGTCCCGACTGGACTCCTAAAACCCTACAATAAGCAGTGTTCGACATGCTGTTGCACCAGCACTAGCGTCTTGAAAGGCTCGTCACGTCTGGACTCCTTAAACCCTACAATAAGCAGTGTTCAACATGTTGTTGTAACAACACGAGCGTTTTGAAAGGCTCGTCACGACTGGACTCCTAAGCCCTAAAACCCTACAATAAGCAGTGTTCAAGATGCTGTTGTAACAACACGAGCGTCTTGAAAGGCTCGTCCCGACTGGACTCCTAAAACCCTACAATAAGCAGTGTTCGACATGCTGTTGTACCAGCACTAGCGTCTTGAAAGGCTCGTCCCGACTGGACTCCTAAAACCCTACAATAAGCAGTGTTCAACATGCTGTTGTAACAACACGAGCGTCTTGAAAGGCTCGTCACGACTGGACTCCTAAGCCCTAAAACCCTACAATAAGCAGTGTTCAAGATGCTGTTGTAACAACACGAGCGTCTTGAAAGGCTCGTCCCGACTGGACTCCTAAAACCCTACAATAAGCAGTGTTCGACATGCTGTTGTACCAGCACTAGCGTCTTGAAAGGCTCGTCCCGACTGGACTCCTAAAACCCTACAATAAGCAGTGTTCAACATGCTGTTGTAACAACACGAGCGTCTTGAAAGGCTCGTCGCAGACCGGGCAGTCGAAGCGCAGCGGCGGCGGCGTCACCTCTTTTGGCTGTTTCGAAGTTCCTGGACTCGCTGGTTCGTCTGTAGATAGCTTCTTCTTTTTCCGGACCTTTGTTGTAATTTTCTATCAGTATACTTAGAGTACTTTACAAAAAATATATTTTAATACTTATATATATATATTAATTATATATTGCACGTAAGATACGTGCAATAAATCACATATCGATCTATATCGTCATCGTGGCATAAAATAAAATAATAGTTTAGTAAATCAAGCATTGTATTTTTTGCTGAACCGATTCCTAGTAGCATTGTTTGGTGAACATAATAATTTTACGTAAATTTGAGCAACGTTCATGTTTTGTTGCATAAGAACAAAGTATACTATTGGACAATTTTAATTTTCTTTGAGCTTTTGCTGCTTTCCATATTTTACTCGTTGCAATACGATTTAAAGACGGTGTACATTTTGGTGCCGTGACCAGGATAGTTTCAAAAGCCTGTCAGTATATAAGTATACTAAGAGCATAACTAAACTTATTTTAGTCCTTATCTCGTTGCAATAAAGTTGACGTATGGTCAGCTAAAGATAGTACAAACGGTCTAGGTAACGAAAAAGTCTTACCATAAAGATGCCGAGCTTCCAGACGAAGTTCAGATCACGGTGATCGGACGCGTTCCGGTAGTACATACGGCTGTTGGTCAGGTCTATGGTCTCTAGCTGAAGACACTACTCGTACGTCTCGAACAGGTCTTACCATCTTGCGATGTTCGGAGATGACAGCGACAAAGGCGAGCTTTCGGATCACGGTGGTCGGACGCGGTCCGGTGGGACGTACGGCGTTTGGTTGGGTCTGTGGTCTCATGCTGGAGGGACTGGGATAAGAACAAGTCTTACCATATTGCCAGTAGTGTTGCCCTGTGTAGATGTCACCGAAGATGGCGAGCTCGTGGATGGAGTTCGGATCACGGTGGTCGGACGCGGTCCGGTGGGACGTACGGCGGTCGGTCGGTTCGGCGGACTCATGCTGATACCGGGACGAGTCGGGCTCTGCTGACAATGTGAAGGTAATTCAATAAACATTTTTTTGTTTCTCGATCGGAGTAAATAATAATACTTTTCTAATCCAACGGACCCAACCTATTTTATTGGCAGCTATCCATGGTCTCCGTTTCAACATAACTGCTTTATTGAAGGAAACGAATCAAACACTAAAGCATAATTTATGAAAGCTAGTTAAAATGCCTCAGTTACTAGCCTACTGACTGCCTGTCGTGTTTTGACTGATTCTATGGTCTTAGATAAGATAAGATAAGATAAGATTCTATACATATGTTCCACATTTTCCCAAACCACATGTAAACCTTATTACCGAGCCAAAAAGTTGTTCAGAAATGACTAGAAAAAACGGTCCAATAGAGAACATAACCTCTAGCGGCCCACCATACAAGAAAATTTGGAAGTGAAATTTGAATCAAAAGCGTTAGAAAATTGAATTGAATTTCTAATGTTTCGAAATCGAACGAAATAAAACAAAAGCAACTCTGTACCAATTAAAATATAATCTAATTTTCATTGAAGATATTTTGTACTAAAATTAGCACTTTGAACCTCAGGAGGTTAACTTAGTGGGCGGTGTCTCACTTGCACCTGTTACAATACTGACATATTGCCTTGTTGCCTTTTGGCATTATTGTCCATTTACGTCATTATTCTCCCGATCAAAACGAGATGCAGTCCCCTACTTTGACCTCTCTTTCGGCCTCACTTTTCGGTCGAAAAGGGCTATCCTGATATGTATAGGTCCGAAAATAAAGTAACATGTTCTCATCCGAGAATTAATTACTTATTTATTTATCTATGGTTCTCATAACCTTTTCGCCAGTGGTGCCAAATCTTGAGGACAAGACGAGAATAGGGAACGTGCGTAAACTGAAGAGGGCAGCACTGGATACCCCTGATTATTGGCGTGAAGTGCAAATGACAATTAAATCGCCAAATTCGTCAACTAGATGACAGGAACAACGACGTACAAGGTATGGATTGCAGAAGGTAAGGATGACAATCCCTGTTACAAGTTTCCGTCAAAAGGCGTTAAATTGGTGGCGCCACAATAGTTAGAGAGTATATGGTAGCGCATATGCAGCGTACTTCACTCCGTCAATAACTACTCGGTTGCTCTAGTTATACTATACCTTGTGCAATCTAAGAAGCGGTTTTTGACACCTGTCATCTCAGTACATTTTATTTAAAATCGATTTTAGGTTATAAAATGTACTGAGATGACAGGTGTCAAAAACCGCTTCTTAGATTGCACAAGGTATAGCGCCACTCGTAGAGATTTGGAACTATTATTTACTGTTTACAGATGGACACTTTTTCGACCGTTCTCCTATAAGACATACTTATCCTCCTTATACCATAGTGCAAGGGTACATGAGTCAAATGTAGGGGGCAGCACCGTGTATTGGCGAGGAGTAGTAATTTTTAATTTCGACCACAAGATGGCATAATCTCCAACACGCACAATTTCATAGTGACTTTCAAGTTCATAATGACGTTAATAAGACTATTAAGTAATAGGCCAATTTCAGGTAATATACCACTGTTTATCTAAGTATATGTCGGCGGCCGATCGTAAAATCAGGCAGATCGTAATGTTCCTGTGTAATGTTTTAACGATAGTCACGTTAAACCAATGTATAGGTAGGTTAGGTTCGTTAGGTTGCTTCAGATGCCCGAAGGGCTAACTGCCCAGAAATAGGAGCCCCGCGAAACGAGCCAAAGATTTTCACGTTTCACGATATGCCTAGGAATTTAATGATATGCCTGATCTTACGATCGGCCGCCGACATATATAACGCAATACAAAAATATGGGGATTCTACTGAATGAAAAACAAATTAAAAGATAATTTTGTTTAATAATAAAAAACACAATTACATGGAAATACAATTTAGAATGTATCACAAATTTTATAGGAACAAAATGTAAAGGCTTTTCCTTTGTGAGATAAATGCTAGTCTATCACAAAATGTTACATCACATGATTATAAGTAGTTCCACGTTAAATATAAAAATCGAATATATAAATACAAGTTTTAGTCAAAATGCTTGTATGTAAAAGGCTTCATAATGATAATAAAAAATATTTTCATAATAAAATATTTGGAGTTGATATTGTGTAGTATATATATAAATTTAGATCTCTTTACAACGAGGTATGGACAGTTTATTTTACAATTAACAGGACATAATAAGCACATACTTTATATTTTAATATATACCATTACACACTTAAAATATACCAATTTTTTTTATTAAGTAACTAGTTAGGTAGGTACTGAGTAACCTGCTGCAAAGGTGCGTTTATTTCGGTACTGAAGTGTTAACATTATGCACAAAAATATTCGAGCAATAAATAGATCGATAATGGCATATTTACATACAAAACACAGCCAATAATACAGCCAGTTACAGATTTACATACAAAACTTATTTTTGCTTATATTTTCTTTGTATTACAATTTTTAGCAACGAAAACGAATGTCCGGCCTAGATCTGTACTACTAGAATGCCCATGCCAAATTTCGTGGTTCTAAAGCAAACCGTTTTAAAATGAGAGCTGAACTACGTTTGTATGGGAACGCGAGTTCACGCGAGCGTACTGGCGACTCTTAAGGTTACAATACATAAGTGCATAAGTATTTATAAAGAGTCGAATATTTCAATTTTAATTTCTATCTCTTTGGTTGTAATCACGCCTTCACGTTGTTCAGTATTCTTGGTATGACAATGACATCACCAATGTCACTATTTTGTCATGATGTCGGTAATGCTGACATGTTAGTAATGTTTTCATTTACAGAAAAAAACAGCATATGTTGAATTGTTCCGCTAGTTTCGTTGCCCTGCCTCTTGATACTTTTGCAATACTTTAACAACATCGCCAGTCTGTTGTTTGGTTGAAATATGGTCACAATCCTTCTTAATTTCGGCCGTCGTAATATAGCCATACCTCTTGATACTTTTGTCATGCTTCGGTAGCCTTTCGGTAGTCCATATGCTGGTCTGTTGCTTGGTTAAAATCATAAAGTAACTTATATAGTACAGCAGCACAGCCTAAGAACTATTTGAAGAAGTCAGTCGCGCCATCTGCATGAAAGTCCCCTAAAGATACCCAAAATGTAAGAGGAATTGTCACCTGCACTGCTACTCCACCTAGTAACGAATAGCGTACTAGTAGCTACTAGGTGGAGTAGCAGTGCGGGTGACATTTCCTTTTACATTTTGGGTATCTTTAGAGGGCTTTCGGACAGAGGGCGCAATTAACTTAAGCTTCAAAAAGTTCTTAGGCTGTGTTGCTCAACTAGTTACTCTATGCTTTGGTAGTCCATATGCTGGTCTGTTGCTTGGTTGAAATCGTGCCTCTTCATAATTTTGCCGAAGTTTAGTACCAGTTCGTGTCGTATCGTGTCCGTCGCTCACTGCACTTCGCACGGGTCCGCGTCGTTGGCGGCTCGTCTCCGTCGGAACTAAATAAAACACTTAAATAAGTCCGACGATACATTGTTGATGGACTTTTAAGTGCGTGTTGTGATTATTTTGTGAAAGGCTGCCATAGTAAAAATATTTGAGTATAATTTTTTCGCAGTTTGAAGCGAAATAGCTAAGTGTGTGAGGTGTTTAAAATAATCATACATAGTATGACTTTATTTATAAGAGTCGCCGGTCTTTAAGGTCGCCGGAAGACGCTGGATGCAAGTCGCTTTCGACCGATACTTATGGAGGTCCAAAGGGGAGGCCTATGTTCAGCAATGGACGTCTTATGGCTGAGATGATGATGATGATGATGATGATTTATAAGAGAATATGAGAGTTTTTACTAGTTTTGCTACTAACTGTATCAACTTGGACATAGGACTTAAATTATGCAATGATAAACGCGTAAAAGTAACATTAGGTGCTGCAGTAGTTTGAATCTGAAGGTTTTTTTAACCCTTTGAACGCCAAGAGCCATTAAAGTGGTCGAGTACTGTCGTGCCTACCACGCCAACGACCACTAAAGTGGTCATGGCAGACGCTGTCAAAGCAATTTTACTGTTGACAGATAAGGTTTAAATTCGTTTCTCACTAGTGGAGATGTTGGAGTGTATGCCACATTTGGATGCGAGAGAGAAAGCGTTCAAAAGGTTAACCGCTTTTATAGTTTGAAGTTTCACAGATCCATGCTGATCCATGCTTCCATGCTAATATTATACATGCGAAAGTGTGTCTGTCTGTTAGCTCTTCACGCTTAAACCGCTAAACCGATTTGGATAAAATTTGGTATGAATACAGTTTGAGTCTTCGGGAAGGACATAGGATAGTTTTTATCCCAGAAATCATCTCTTAAGGGGATGAAAAGGGGGTGGAAGTTTGTATAGAATTGTTGCTCACTGTGGACTTAAAATAACATATGCGTTTTATGCTATTGATTTAAAGTTTATTAATTATTTATGGCGAATATTAATATTAAAAGCTAGTACTTACAGTGAAACTCGCTAAGACGATTATTAAATAAGGCAACCCAACCAAAAGGCATCTTAAGTGTGAAAGCGTGCGACTGTTTTGCGCGACCAGAAATTGCAGGGACTGATATAAAATGACGTATTATGCGATAAATCGTATTAAACGTGATCATGCGTGTCTCCACCTGGCGCGTGTGCGTGTGACTCGGGCGAGGCGCGTCCACACTAGCCGGGCTGCCGCGCGAGGCGGTGCGCCAGGTGTAGCACGGCTATCGTATGAAGCGTGTTCTGTACATGTATAAAGGAGTAGTGACCTGGTCGATCCTCTGCAGCAGTTCCTGGTTGCGGCGCTGCGCGGTGCGCAGGTCGGTGAGGATGTGCTCCTTCTCCACGGCCATCATCTCCCGCGCCGTGCGCTCTGCTTCGAAGTCGCTCCTGCACATTCAAATAATTTTAACAAAAAAAAGAACCGACTTCACTTAGGATTAGGATCCGCTATTCCAAGAGGAAGTGGCCGAGTTGCTGTAAAAAATAGTGCAATAAGTATAGGTGTGCCTATAGTTGAAGTGTTCCTTCGATTTCTCCAGGATCCCATCATCAGATCTGGACCTGGTGACAATGGGACCAACTGTGAAGTATACTCTTTCAAGCAAAAAAAGAATTTTTAAAATCAGTGCAGCTGTCTTCGAGTAATTGGTAAATAAAAAAAATAAAAAAAAGATCCCGACTAATAAAGAACTTCCTCCTTTGAAATCTTGAAGTCGGTTGAAAAGATTTAAGCAGAGTCAACAGATAACACTAGTTTAAGTGACAAATGGGCTATATTATTAAAAGTTATCTACATCATTTTTTTTAATTGGAGAATTTTATGTGATTTCGACTTGGACTCCCGAGCTATTTCGATCTTAGAAGAACAAAAAGTGTTCAAAAATTCTCATAGTTACTTCTATTCCGTTACCACCATAAAAATTCTATGGATAACGAAGTGTATTGAACTCTAGAGTGAGAACCGACACTTCCTGTCCGCGCGCTAACAGAACGGTCGTTACGTCCACGTTGGTACCGCTTGACTCTCTGTTGAAGAATCGTATCACAATAGAAGTATAACTTACTTGTATAGATCCAGTTGAGCCTTCAGTACGTCGACCTCCTCTCTCTGCTGCCGCAAGTTACTCAGCTCTAGAGTGAGAGCCGACACTTCCTGTCCGCGCGCTAACAGAACGGTCATTACGTCCACGTTGGTACCGCTTGACTCTCTGTTGGAAGAATCGTATCACAATAGAAGTATAACTTACTTGTATAGATCCAGTTGAGCCTTCAGTACGTCGACCTCCTCTCTCTGCTGCCGCAAGTTACTCAGCTCTAGAGTGAGAGCCGACACTTCCTGTCCGCGCGCTAACAGAACGGTCATTACGTCCACGTTGGTACCGCTTGACTCTCTGTTGGAAGAATCGTATCACAATAGAAGTATAACTTACTTGTATAGATCCAGTTGAGCCTTCAGTACGTCGACCTCCTCTCTCTGCTGCCGCAAGTTACTCAGCTCTAGAGTGAGAGCCGACACTTCCTGTCCGCGCGCTAACAGAACGGTCGTTACGTCCACGTTGGTACCGCTTGACTCTCTGTTGAAGAATCGTATCACAATAGAAGTATAACTTACTTGTATAGATCCAGTTGAGCCTTCAGTACGTCGACCTCCTCTCTCTGCTGCCGCAAGTTACTCAGCTCTAGAGTGAGAGCCGACACTTCCTGTCCGCGCGCTAACAGAACGGTCGTTACGTCCACGTTGGTACCGCTTGACTCTCTGTTGAAGAATCGTATCACAATAGAAGTATAACTTACTTGTATAGATCCAGTTGAGCCTTCAGTACGTCGACCTCCTCTCTCTGCTGCCGCAAGTTACTCAGCTCTAGAGTGAGAGCCGACACTTCCTGTCCGCGCGCTAACAGAACGGTCATTACGTCCACGTTGGTACCGCTTGACTCTCTGTTGGAAGAATCGTATCACAATAGAAGTATAACTTACTTGTATAGATCCAGTTGAGCCTTCAGTACGTCGACCTCCTCTCTCTGCTGCCGCAAGTTACTCAGCTCTAGAGTGAGAGCCGACACTTCCTGTCCGCGCGCTAACAGAGCGGTCGTTAGAGCCTCCACGTTTGCACCGCTTGAAGGTTTCTGTTGGTAAAATAATTCGTGTCATTATGGGAATAAACGCGCAGAAACATGCGCAGAAGGCGTCACAATCGCAATGAAACTAACATCTCATTTGGGAAATTTCAAATCTATACAGTCAGTATGTTATGGTATTTTTTTTATAAAAAAGTTGGAAGTGTATTTTTGTACCGAAATTACCGCAAGCTATTTGAGATAACTAAAAAGTCGCGTTACCAACATTATAAATAATAGATACCGATGTTTTTGTTTCGGCTGTTTAGGACCTTTGCCTTGCCTTATTTTTGAATGGCTGTTCAACTTTTTAAAAAGTTTGTACTTCGACAATAATGGAATTTGTATGCTACATTTATGTCGCGTAAATTTTAATTTTACTTTGACCATAAACTAGGCACTTCGCCGCCTTGTTTTTAACCGTAAAAGTTAACCTTGCGGGTCATTATTGAAAAAAATTAATTATGGATAAACAGAAATGAACTCACGTTTTGCATGGTCAGCGATTTCTTCAACAACTCGTTGTAGTCCTTGAATATGCCTTCAAATATCGTCAAAGTGCTGCGTACTTGGCCTCTGCAATTTCAACAATTGATGTTTCAATAATCTTACAAATGTTGTCAACCGACTTCAATATTTCGAAAGAAGGTTCTAAATAGAGAATATTACGCAAAACTCGGCAGCCGGCAGTAGCAAAACATACGGCCTATCGCGAAACACGAAAATCGAATATTCGTCATCTCTATATCACTCTTGCATATTCCAGAGATAGAGAAGCAGATAACGAAATTTCGCGTTTCGCTTTGATTGAAACAAACCGCTTTGATGCTTAACCTTTCGAACGCCAAGCATCGGACGGAGAAACCGGTAATATTTTGGACGTGCTGGCGCTGACGGCACGACTTTCCGTGAGCATGATTTGGCGTCTTTGGCGGTCAAAAGGTTAAACGACATATTTATTCGTCATAAATTTCCTGTGAAAACTTGTCAAAAAACTGTTTAAGGTCTAGTATGTATTGCATGGTTTACAAAATGTGCTAGTGCTGCACTCTAGCGGCAAACATTGCAGTAATACCCCTATTCGTTGGGATCTTTGTTTCTTTTATGCAATTTTTTTTCAATCTGTAATAAAAACTATATTTTTTTATATCAATAGCTGATGGTAACTACACTAACATGTTGTTGAGCGCGTTGCTGTATTGCTTCTCCAGTTGCTGCTTGACTTCCTGTAGTCCGCCGCGAACCTGTTCGACACTCGCGCGCTCGAGTTTAAAATCGTGAAGGCTCGCCACGACGCCCAAAGTCTGTACTAAGTTGTCGGATGCACTGAAATGTTATAGACTTATCATAGACTTAAATATATAGTAGACGGCCATAGTCTAAGAACTTTTTGAGGCTCCAAATTTTTTTTTTTTATAGTTTATTTATTTATTTATTCCTTAAGGCCGTTCCTGGATTCGGACAAGCCACGCCCATCCGTAAGAGACACGTTTATGCCTCCCGTGCACGAAAGAAAGAGATGCAGCGCTCTTAAGGATCAGACTTTTTGACTAAACTACAATAAATAAGCGAATCTATAAAGTTTTGTCAAATTTTGTTTCTGTGACTTTTTAGATAAACCAGAATACCATATTTTTAACTTTGTTATATTGCTTAATCTCTTATAGTTTACGTAAACTAAGAAAAATAAGGGGAAAAAGGACCCAACTTCGGATTTTTTTTCTATCGAGGCAACTTTCTGCAATCGTGTTTCGGTTTGTGCCATAAACTAGAGTATATAGTCTAATAATATATATTCAAAAATAAAGTCAGTCCCTTTTCCCGTTTAGTCAATAGAGCGTTTGAAAAAACCTATAATTTTTCAAAGTAGCCCCTTAAAATCAACACTTACAGTCTAGCTACACGTGTTAATACAGGATAGATACAGTGAGAATATGATACAAGATTAGTACTTAATTATTTAAGTTATTAACATTCTGACAAACCCTAAATACATATACTTACTTAACTAAGGATGGAACTTCGAGCAGAAATGGACTCTAAGTAACGGCTGCTAGTTGCAATGAAACTAGTTATGCTATTTAGCGCCATCTTCTTCAGAGCCACCTAAACAGAGCTAATATGCATGAGATAAAATCAGCGCCACCTAGTAACGAATAACGTACTAGTAGTACACTAGTCGTTACTAGGTGGCGCTGATTTTATCTCATGCATATTGGCTCTGTTTACGTGGCTCTGAACTAGATGGCGCTAAATATTTGGAGCCTCAAAAAGTTCTTAAGACTATGGCCGTCTACTATATATTTAAGTCTATGGATTTATTAAATGGGTTTATGAAACGCCTGATATATTATTGCATTATGGAATTTAGTTCTAGAAGGAGGAGACACGTTTGGAAAACCTTTAAAGATGGTTTTATTACAAAATGAACCTTCTATACTCAAATACTATTATTTATTATATAGTAACGGCCTCACAGAGCCGTTCTCACATGGCGCAATCCAAAACAAACTATTTAGAGTTCAACTGTGACGCTATCAAACACGTTTTCAACCGCAAGGCAGGAGCCGTCGCAACTCGCATGCTGGTCGCCCGCGCGTTGGCAACGCAACTTTTCGTGAATTTTACCTAGTAATAGACGAACATCATGACGTCGCGTCGTAAGTTTTCGGTTGCGTCGCAGTTAGCAACCCCAACTGGCAACTAGTTTTGTTGCGTTACCGTCTCTCCGTGTGACAAAGGCTTTAGTAAATAAAATGAAAATAAACTCACCCATGAACTAAACCATTAAGCAGCTCAGCCAAATGCTTCAAAGTCCTATCATATAGCTTAACGTTGGCCAGGTAACTTGAGAACTCGCTGGGGCTTTCTGAGTCCGGGCTGATGGACAGACGGACCGGCTGGAACAACTGAGTGGAGAAGAAAACAAATATTACTAATACTACTACAAGTACCACACCTTGATGCACCACTCTGCTCGATCTATTCTTTTCAACCGACTTCAAGTTTTCGAAGGAGGAAGTTATCAATTCGTCGGGATCTTTGTTTTTTTTTTGTTCACCGATTATTCGAAGACGGCTGCACCAATTTGGAAAATTCTTTTTTTTTCTTGAAAGAATATACTTCACAGTTGGTCCCATTGTCACCAGGTCCAGATCTGATAAAAATGATCCTGGAGAAATCGAGGGAACTCTTCAACTATTATTGGCTGTGTGCATGAGTGTGGCGCCATCTCTTGAGCAGGGGGTGAAAGGTTTTTTCTTTTTTATTAATGGCATATCCTCCTTGCTTATATCAAAATGTCTCTGGCTGATTCACTATTTTGACAGTTGACCCTACGGGTGATGTCAAATGTTTTGAAATGTGATATTGACAAGAGCCCAATTTCTTGTGCGCTGTGCGCGTTTACGTTACCCCCACCATGCACTTCGCACATAGCCAATAGGCACACCTATAGTGAATTCAATATTTTTTACAGGAACTCGGCCACTTCCTCTTGGAATAGCGGATCCTAAGTGAAGTCGGTTCTTTTTTTAAGTAAAATTATCATGAGTAAAATGCCCAAACAGCTAAAACATCGTCGTCTGTCACCGGTGACGACATGGCTTCAACTAAACTTGCTGCCGATTGGACAATTTAATTTGATCGTGCGTGTTGTACGAACTTCAGATTGGATCAAGCCTGTAGCGTCATGTTGATTGGACGATAGGTAGAATGATGTATGGCCAGCATAAGAACTTCACTTCGATGCGCTCGCTCGTTCGATAATTTTGAAAAAAAAATGGATGAGAGTTTTCTAGTATTACTGCGTGGTTTGCCATACTATTCAGCCGAATTTTAGTATTATTTGTGTCTTGTTTGACTACATGCTTACTGTGATTTGTGCATCCTTCAGCCTGTGTTGGAGGTCTTGAATTTGATCCTTGTATATTTTCACTATCTCCGCCGTCCCGGATTTGTGTTTAGAAAACTCCATCTGTAAAATAACCAAAAATGAAATTACAACATATTCAAACATTAACCCCCCTATTCCTAAACATCTACTAAAGTTAAGAGGCCTCTGATAGTCGTTTGTCCCTTTCCGTCCAACCTGTATGAGGGAAAGGGACAAACGATTATCAGCGATCTCTTAACTTTAGCGGCCGTTTATGAATAAGCGGATTCGTGTTTCTACTAATCTTGGTTTACGAAACACGTATGGAATCGCTTCGGCCGTCATAATTGGTTATTCTCAGTTTTATTATTTTAGCGTATAATATTTTACCCTAGTCGGTAGGGATCCTGCCTACGAAGCAGGAGGTCTGAGGTTGGATGCCTGGTCAGAGCATTTATTTGTGTATCTGCGTTATGGATGTTTCCTATGACACTAAAACAGGCTAAGAACTAAGAATATCTTAACACTCCAATTCTAAGAACCCTGATGTTACTTTAACACTCCAGTTCTAATAACCCTGATGTTACCTTAACATTCTCCAGTTCTAAGACCTTGAGCTGAGAAGCCTTGTGCTCGCTCTGCAGAGCAGACAGCTTGCCCTCCAGCTCCACGATCAGAGTCGCGCCATTTGATCTCCTCAAATAAGAACCCTGATGTTACCTTAACCCTCCAGTTCTAAGAACCCTGATGTTACCTTAACATTCTCCAGTTCTAAGACCTTGAGCCGGGAAGCCTTGTGCTCGCTCTGCAGAGCAGACAGCTTGCCCTCCAGCTGCACGATCAGAGAGTCGCGCCTTTGGATCTCCTCAGATAAGAGCCCTGATGTTACCTTAACACTCCAGTTCTAAGAACCCTGATGTTACCTTAACATTCTCCAGTTCTAAGACCTTGAGCTGGAAAGCCTTGTGCTCGCTCTGCAGAGCAGACAGCTTACCCTCCAGCTGCACGATCAGAGAGTCGCGCCTTTTGATCTCCTCAGATAAGAACCCTGATGTTACCTTAACACTCCAGTTCTAAGAACCCTGATGTTACCTTAACATTCTCCAGTTCTAAGACCTTGAGCTGGGAAGCCCTGTGCTCGCTCTGCAGAGCAGACAGCTTACCCTCCAGCTGCACGATCAGAGAGTCGCGCCTTTTGATCTCCTCAGATAAGAACCCTGATGTTACCTTAACACTCCAGTTCTAAGAACCCTGATGTTACCTTAACATTCTCCAGTTCTAAGACCTTGAGCTGGGAAGCCTTGTGCTCGCTCTGCAGAGCAGACAGCTTGCCCTCCAGCTGCACGATCAGAGAGTCGCGCCTTTTGATCTCCTCAGATAAGAACCCTGATGTTACCTTAACACTCCAGTTCTAAGAACCCTGATGTTACCTTAACATTCTCCAGTTCTAAGACCTTGAGCTGGGAAGCCTTGTGCTCGCTCTGCAGAGCAGACAGCTTGCTCTCTAGCTGCACGATCAGAGAGTCGCGCCTTTTGATCTCCTCAGAAGACTGGCTCGTCTGAAAGTTTAGTATGGCAAATTAAACTCTATTTCACGTACATGTACATTCAAATTCAATTAAGCCACCCACTAAAAGCAATCAGCATAAAAACCAAGCATGGGTTGACAATGTCTATACAATAGTACATTACACAACTAGGGTGGTAAAACAAAGAAAGGCCGAGATCGCAGAAGCGGCCCGAGCTGCAAGCGAGGGACGTAAATATGCGATCGAGGGCTTTCTTTATTACCTCCCGTGTTTTGTACATCGTTTTATGTCTACATTTGGCCAGAAAAAGTCTTTTTCCGTACGCGCAGCGTGCGGAAAAAGCCACTTTGTGGCCAGGTGTGGTATAAAATAGCTTTTCCGTATATCGCGCTAAGGTACAAGCGCCAACTATCGTTTCACAAACGAAGTAGGTCAAAGTTCGATACATTTTGTACGCCGATTAACGCCGCGAAAATAGCTCAACTCCAGTCTAAGCAGTTGCGTTGCGACACCTACTAGTAATACCGAAAAGAGACGTGTAGCCTGAAGTTTGGACGGACGCAATTATGTAAATTTTCAATCGTTACTTATATATATCCTTCTTGATATAAAGGTAACAACAGAGTTATTTAAGCCGTTCAATTATAGACCTTGTCTCTTGGTGATAAAGTCGAATTAGCACTTACAATGCTGCTGGAAGACTGCAGTCTGCCCTGCAGGTCCTGAACGGTGCACTTTAGAATGTGTATCTTGGCGGCATACTCACTGTCCTTGCCAGACAGTTGCAACTGGAAAAAAATACCTTATTACTCACTAATACAATTGACTTTCCTATGAAGTCAAATCAGCTACTCTTTAGGAAACATCAAAACGATTTGTTGTATGAAGCTTATATGGGAGACTAATTAGCTATACCTTGTGCAACCTAAGAAGCAATTTTTGACACCTGTCATCTCAGTACATTTTATATAACCTAAAATCCGATTTTAGGTTATAAAATGTACTGAGATGACAGGTGTCAAAAATTGCTTCTTAGGTTGCACAAGGTATACTCTTTAGGAAACATCAAAACGATTTGTTATATGAAACCGTGAGTTCTCATTTCGAGGCGGACTACTAGTTATAAATATGTTTATATATACTGTAGGGTTGTTTAAGTATTTACCTCGACATCTTTGAGTTTCTCCTTGAGGTCATCTCGTTCTTTTGAAGTAGCGTCGACGATGTGTTCCAACGATTCCTTCTGCCAGGTCAGTTTCTCATTCTCAACTATCACCTGTAAGGAAAGACGAGACAAACTGATTCAAGTTCGGTAGTCAAAATAACTGTATTTATTATCGAAGTTCGTTCTTTTTCTAGAAGTGACAGCTTAAAAAGTATTACCATATAAATATGCTTTATTCCTCTTTATTTTAAGTTACCAACAAATACTAAAAATAGACAGTTTTTTCAGAACAGTTCAAAAACAGTTTTACCATTTCGTAAAAAAAGCTATGCAGAATTTGCTGTAACTGCTTGCTATCCGATCTTCGCCGACTGACGGATATATGAGGATTTCGCAGACGCAATATGAGGAACTAACTGAAATTAAGATATTTGCAAACGAATTGACACTTGCAAAGTCGATGCAAAGTTATCGTGTTCCTACTACATTACCTGCCATTGAATTAAACTTTCACGGTTTTTACACATATCTATTTGTACAAACGGGACTTAACCGCGTATTTAGTTTTAAAATTACCTTTGACGTTTCTAGGACTCTGTCGGGGTCGGTGTCGGTAATAAGTAATACTTCTCGGGTCAGAGGTGTAGGGTTAGAACCGGTGGTAGTTTCTTTTTCTCTCTGACGTTCATAAGTGCATTGTAATGTGCCAAAATTGAAGAATAAATATCTTTTATCTTTTTTTTTTATCGGGGTCTTTTTCTGGCACCAAGGCGACAATGTCGTCCTCGAAACGTCGAAAGTAATTTTAAAATTATATACGCGTTAAGTCCCGTTTGTACAAATATATAGATATATATTACCTGTCGTCGCTGCTTCTCAACCAGCTCCAGCTGAGCTGTCAGCTTATTGATGGTGTCGTCATCGGGGCATGTCACGAACTCCACCGCCGACGAAGGGCCCGATTTCACCTTGTCTGCTTCGCCGGTTTCCGTGTTCACTGTGGGGGCTTCTTTTAGCTGGGCTATCTCTACTATATTACCTGTCGTCGCTGCTTCTCAACCAGCTCCAGCTGAGCCGTCAGCTTATTGATGGTGTCGTCATCGGGGCATGTCACGAACTCCACCGCCGACGGAGGGCCCGATTTCACCTTGTCTGCTGCGCCGGTCTCCGTGTTCACTTTGGGGGTTTCTTTTAGCTGGACTATCTCTACTACATTACCTGTCGTCGCTGCTTTTCAACCAGCTCCAGCTGAGCCGTCAGCTTATTGATGGTGTCGTCATCGGGGCATGTCACGAACTCCACCGCCGACGGAGGGCCCGATTTCACCTTGTCCGCTTCGCCGGTCTCCGTGTTCACTGTGGGGGGTTCTTTTAGCTGGGCTATCTCTACTATATTACCTGTCGTCGCTGCTTCTCAACCAGCTCCAGCTGAGCCGTCAGCTTATTGATGGTGTCGTCATCGGGGCATGTCACGAACTCCACCGCCGACGGAGGGCCCGATTTCACCTTGTCCGCTTCGCCGGTCTCCGTGTTCACTGTGGGGGGTTCTTTTAGCTGGGCTATCTCTACTATATTACCTGTCGTCGCTGCTTCTCAACCAGCTCCAGCTGAGCTGTCAGCTTATTGATGGTGTCGTCATCGGGGCATGTCACGAACTCCACCGCCGACGGAGGGCCCGATTTCACCTGGTCTGCTGCGCCGGTTTCCGTGTTCACTTTGGGGGTTTCTTTTAGCTGGACTATCTCTACTATATTACCTGTCGTCGCTGCTTCTCAACCAGCTCCAGCTGAGCCGTCAGCTTATTGATGGTGTCGTCATCGGGGCATGTCACGAACTCCACCGCCGACGAAGGGCCGGATTTCACCTTGTCTGCTTCGCCGGTCTCCGTGTTCCCCTTGGGGGCTTCTTTTAGCCGGGCTATCTCTACTATATTACCTGTCGTCGCTGCTTCTCAACCAGCTCCAGCTGCGCCGTCAGCTTATTGATGGTGTCGTCATCGGGGCATGTCACGAACTCCACCGCCGACGGAGGGCCCGATTTCACCTGGTCTGCTGCGCCGGTTTCCGTGTTCACTTTGGGGGTTTCTTTTAGCTGGACTATCTCTACTATATTACCTGTCGTCGCTGCTTCTCATCCAGGTCCAGCTGAGCCGTCAGCTTATTGATGGTGTCGTCATCGGGGCATGTCACGAACTCCACCGCCGACGGAGGGCCCGATTTCACCTGGTCTGCTGCGCCGGTTTCCGTGTTCACTTTGGGGGTTTCTTTTAGCTGGACTATCTCTACTATATTACCTGTCATCGCTGCTTCTCAACCAGCTCCAGCTGAGCTGTCAGCTTATTGATGGTGTCGTCATCGGGGCATGTCACGAACTCCACCGCCGACGGAGGGCCCGATTTCACCTGGTCTGCTGCGCCGGTTTCCGTGTTCACTTTGGGGGTTTCTTTTAGCTGGACTATCTCTACTATATTACCTGTCGTCGCTGCTTCTCAACCAGCTCCAGCTGAGCCGTCAGCTTATTGATGGTGTCGTCATCGGGGCATGTCACGAACTCCACCGCCGACGAAGGGCCGGATTTCACCTTGTCTGCTTCGCCGGTCTCCGTGTTCCCCTTGGGGGCTTCTTTTAGCCGGGCTATCTCTACTATATTACCTGTCGTCGCTGCTTCTCAACCAGCTCCAGCTGCGCCGTCAGCTTATTGATGGTGTCGTCATCGGGGCATGTCACGAACTCCACCGCCGACGGAGGGCCCGATTTCACCTGGTCTGCTGCGCCGGTTTCCGTGTTCACTTTGGGGGTTTCTTTTAGCTGGACTATCTCTACTATATTACCTGTCGTCGCTGCTTCTCATCCAGGTCCAGCTGAGCCGTCAGCTTATTGATGGTGTCGTCATCGGGGCATGTCACGAACTCCACCGCCGACGGAGGGCCCGATTTCACCTGGTCTGCTGCGCCGGTTTCCGTGTTCACTTTGGGGGTTTCTTTTAGCTGGACTATCTCTACTATATTACCTGTCGTCGCTGCTTCTCAACTAGCTCCAGCTGAGCCGTCAGCTTATTGATGGTGTCGACTCCACCGCCGACGGAGGGCCCGATTTCACCTGGTCTGCTGCGCCGGTTTCCGTGTTCACTTTGGGGGTTTCTTTTAGCCGGGCTATCTCTACTATATTACCTGTCGTCGCTGCTTCTCAACCAGCTCCAGCTGCGCCGTCAGCTTATTGATGGTGTCGTCATCGGGGCATGTCACGAACTCCACCGCCGACGGAGGGCCCGATTTCACCTTGTCTGCTGCGCCGGTTTCCGTGTTCACTTTGGGGGTTTCTTTTAGCTGGACTATCTCTACTATATTACCTGTCGTCGCTGCTTCTCAACCAGCTCCAGCTGAGCCGTCAGCTTATTGATGGTGTCGTCATCGGGGCATGTCACGAACTCCACCGCCGACGGAGGGCCCGATTTCACCTTGTCCGCTTCGCCGGTCTCCGTGTTCACTTTGGGGATTTCTTTTAGCTGCGCTATCTCTTGTTTGAGTTTCTTGTTTTCTTGACGAAGCTTTAAAATAAATAACATTTTTAAATAGTTAATTCGTATTACTCGTATTGTATTGTACAGTCGCCATCAAATATATCTCTCAAAAACTGAACATGCAGTTTGGAACTTTGACAATAGAGTTAAGATATTTGTGACATTCCGATATATCTAATAGCGTTTCTAGTTTATCATACGTTTAAATTGTAACTTTTTAAGCATAAGTAAAAAGTGTAAGTATTTGGTATAGCGCGCATGATGTTCCATACATTAAAATTACTATTAGCTTTTTTACAAGAATAGATATGTGGTGCAAAAATTCCTTACTTAAACAAACCAGTTATAGTTTACTTCATACTAAAAAGTAATTCAATCGATGCGGCGTAATAGTTCCTTGGCAAACGTAACTATTCATTGCTAAGAATTATATGCGTAATAAAAGCAATTAAAATAACTGCTTAAGATAGGCTACTAAGGTATATTCGCCACAACTATCCAGACTTACTTGCAACACTAACTGAAACGCTTTGCGCGATAATTTCCTCGCGATTATTTTATAGTTTTCTAAATGAAGTAAACTAGTAGTCCGCCTCGAACTGAGAACTCGCGATTTACTTGCGAACGAGTTGACCAATATAACAAGACCCCGAGGAGGATTTTTTTTCTCCTTCTAGCTAGCTCCATATTTTTTTCTTCCACCACCACTTGATCGATCCTGCTCATATACGAACTTACAAATTCTATGTATCTCTGCTACAGCCTCAAGAAATTTTATAAAGATCAGAAAAACGTTACTAAAGTTATCGTCGGACAAACTATCGAAATCAAAAAGCCATCCAAATGCCGAGACGTCCCAGTAGCCAGGTGACAGTTCGGTTCGGTCTGGACCTGGAGTTGTTTGTCAGAACTCACTTCGCTTACGCTCCGCGTGTTCGATAAATCAATATAATATCTATGAATAAGGCAGTCAGAATCTACCTTCTCCACAAGATCTCTCGTCTCATCAAACTTCTCTTTATGCAGCGAGTGCGTCTTCATCATGTCCTCCTGACAGGACGCTATCAGCAGGAACTGGTCCTTCATGGACTCGTTGTTCTGTTTCAACGTCTCTTTGAGGAGGACGTTCTCGTCCAGGATCTCTCCGAAGCGCTTCTGTAGTTCTTCTGTGCTTTTGTCTTCGGAGATGATGGTGCTGGCTACCATTAGAGAGGCTGGTGATGGCTGGAAGTTTTGATAAATATCATAAAAACTTTTGCAATAGGCGGGCTAACTCAGGCCGAGCTGCGTAGCGAGGAAATTGGCTCGCGTAACAGCTCGGGTAGTATAGCGGGCCTCAGCCGGCAAATGTACAAGCGGCTTCGGCCGAGGCGCGTTTACACTGCCCAAGCTGCTTATCGCGGCAATTTTCTCACGAGGCTACTCGGCCTGTGTGGACCTGCTTAATTAATACGTTTTTTCTAACAGATATAAGGCAGTTTTTAATAATTGGAGTTTTTCATAAATAAATACAAAGAAGAGAATGATTATAAGCACACAAAGGTATGCGAAGATGACGCCACCATTGACAAAAAACTTGTTAAGTAGTTATGGTTTGAGATTTTCTAAAGCAGTATGGTATATAACAAACCTACATTATAAGTTTTTTTTAATGTTCCAGAAACAAATAAGATAATTGTTATTTGTATTTTGAAAAGGTTGCCAAGAAACTCCTGAGTAAACAACTTTGTTATGCTAATATACAGCAATGTATATTAGCATAACTAAATGCAGGAATAACAGTATTTTCTCATACTAATTTGACATTGAAGCTGATCTAAGGAATGCAAGAGAAAGTAGGCATATAGTGTGTGTATGTGTATATGCTACAGATAATGACATATACAGACAAGTTTATTACTGAAGATAAACATTTAACTTTCATATTAAATTATGCAATAATTCAACTTAATGTTACAATCAGCAATTAATTGACTACCTACCAAAGTTATTTAAAACAATTACATTTGTCATTAGACCTGACATTCAATTGGTAATCATATGAATCATATCCATACACCACAGAAAAAATATGTAAACTTGTGTATATAAATATTTGGGGACAATCTTACACAAATCAACCTAACCCCAAACTAAGTAAAGCTTGTACTATGGGTACTAGGCGACGATATACATACTTATATAGATAAATACATACTTATATACATAGAAAACATCCATAACTCAGGAACAAATATTTGAGATTAGCACACAAATAAATGCCCTTACCAGGATTCGAACCCGGGACCTCCAGCTTCGTAGGCAGGACAAACATTTGGAACCAATAGGGGATATTACTGCAATATTCTGCCACCAGAGTGCAGCACTAGCACACCGGTAAACCATAGAGTTCTAAATACATACCAGGCCTTAAACAGTTATTTACAAGGTTTCATAGATAATTTATAACGAATAAATATGTCATTTGTGCACCAAGGCGGTTTGTTTACAAAGGGCCTACCGTGAAACGAGAGAATCGAAATTTTGACATGTGCCTCTCTATTGCTCGAATATGAAAGAGTGACAGAGAACCAGATAACGAATTTTTTTATTTTCGTGTTTCGCGGTAGGCCCTCTGTATATGCTAGTGCCGCCCCCTACGCAGAGTTTTGCGTAATATTCCCTCTGTGGGTACTGTGGGTATCCAACCTCATTAGTGTTTCGGTCACTGGAATGTTGTCTTGCTAGTACGACTCTAAAATTAATGTTGTTCTTAAATGATGACAATTTATATTTGTGAAATCCCAATGATATCAGGTTATCACTATGAATGATGCAATAGTAGTAGGTATAGGTGTTAAGTAAAACTGGAAATGCCCAACAAAATCAACATTACATATTATTAATGAAAAATGAAAAATCTTTATTTTATGGTTACAATGTTTTTCTGTTTTTGAAAAGTGATGCTAGGGATCTCCTAGTAAGTAATACATATACTTGTGGTAGAAGACCCCGCTATTAACTATGTAGGTTTGTGTATTTATTGTAACCGGACATATCTAAGATTAAAGCATAGCTAGCATAAATATGAACTTAAACTAAGTAAAGTTATACATGCAATTTTGAATATTTGTATTAAGAAAATTTAATTAGACTTTAAGGTGTATGCACAGTTAATTACATTAAAGGTTGGAAAAATATGTATGTTGTATGTGTGTGTGTGTGTGTGTGAGTGTGTGTGTGTGTGTGTGTGTGTGTTTGTTTGAGGTTTGTGTGTATATGTGTGAATGTTTGTATGATAGGGGTTAGTGATATAGTAGATTTTCGGTTTCCTCATAATTAAGAGTAATTAGCCATTCAATAATTATTTTCTTGCAGCTATATGATTTGGAAGAATAGATTGAGATAGTATCATTTAAACTATTATACAGGTGTGCAGAATGGTACGCAAATTGTCTTTTAGCATAAAGCGACTTAGCGTCGGGAGTGACGGCTACTTTGTCCTTTCTTCTTTTTGTTGATATAGGTGGTATATATATTAAAGTCTTGTGTAGCTTTAAGGTCGTATTTAATATGTATAATTTCCGCATGCTAAGTAGTTTACACTCATTAAGTAATGCTTAATAATATTATACACATATTATTAAGCATTACTTGAAACCAATATTATTAACTATAGTTTGGCCAGGGTTTGTTTTACTTCAAGCATAGAGAGAAAGAATCATACTGTCTCTTTCTTACGCTAGTACCCTCTGCTACTGAAAAAGGGGTGAGTATAGCTTATTTTATTAATTCCACTGTTAGTACATTTATTGGCCAGCCAGACTATATATTCAATTTTAGAGTTATTTAAGTTGTTAATCTTTGTAACAAAGAAGTATATAATCTATAATTGTATAACATATGTAATATATGTGTATGTGTATTATGTTAATTCTAGCTGTTGGTACGCCTTAAACTTAATAATAATATTAAGGTGTCACGGCAGGTGTCCGCTAGTCTCCTCCCATAACCCAGTATCCAGTCCATCCAACATTCAAACCAATAATAGCCTATGACCTTAGTTCCTATCGCAGCACAAAAGTGCTGCATTACAATAGTCTTTGCACCTGGCGGGGACCATCTCCGGATGTATCATATTGTGCGCTCGGGGATGGTATCCGCCACATGTATCCCTTGCTTTTAGATTAAATTGTCTAAAAGGGCCTCCGCGCTGTTGGCTTCGACTCCACGAGAGCCTACCAAAGGTCCGGGACCCCATGGTCCCGAGATATGGCAAAGATATACAAATAATAATAATATAATAATGTCAACCCGCTAACTACTACCACAAATTCATAGCCATAGTGATATCAAAACATGTTTATTTTTTTTGCAATTAGTGAGTTTTGGTTGTCATCGGACGATATGTTAGCCTATATACGCCCCGCTGCTGGGCATGGGCCTCCTCTCAAACACGAGAGTGATATATGTATAATCACTTTATAATGTTCATTAAGTAACTGCCACGCTACCAAATTGATATGTATTCTGAATAGTCTTAATAACAGTTAACACTTTCACGACCAGGCGAAATATGACGTCCTACTTCAGAAACCGGGCGTGTATTAGCTACGTACAAAAGCGGATTGTCCGGCATCTGAGCAAAGTTTACGAGCGCCCACGAGGCGGGTTCTTGGTAGTGAATATGTTAAGATATTTTTAATGTTGTTAGATAAATATTATTATAATGTCGCCAAATATATTAGACTATTTAAACTGATTTACAAAACCTGATAGAATTTGTAAGAATTAGAATAAGATATATTTTAGTTTTATTTGTCATGCCCATGACTATGTGCATTTAAAATGAAGTAGATAATAAATATTGTAACTTGTTTGTTGTAATTTAAAAAAAATGAATTCTTAACTTTTTCGAACTTTCTCGAATATGGTAACAGATATTGCCTGTTTATAATTATAATTATCTAAAAATAATCAAATAACCTTTTATGTGCACTCCTATGACAAAACTCAGCATTTAAATTTCATGCAAATAGCATCAAAGAAATCACAAAATATGTAAACAAACAGTATGTGTGTGTGTTATGTAAACACAGATACTGCATGTAATATCAACACAATGGAGAATATGATTGAATATTTGACAACCAAGTATCAAAATTGTGTTAGTTAGTTAGTTATTTTGGGGCTATTCATAAATTACGTCATTTCAAAATAGGGGGGGGGGGGGGTCTGGACATCGGATGATGGTAGCATAACGTAGGAGGAAATGGGGCCATTTTAAGCATAATCTTTGGATGATTTTAGGGGGGGGGGGGGGTCAAAAATCGTCAAAAATCGATGACGTAATTTATGGACAGCCCCTTTGTGAAAATAAATGGCTCTGCCCATTGGGACAATTCAGCCAGTATCAAGGTAGTGGCGACAAATGTACGGTCGATTAAAAGTTATAAAAGCTTTTAAAGCTTGACTTTGTACGGTGAAACAGCTCTTTGTAAAGTGATAGCTGTATTTTACAAAGAGCATGTGGCGATCAACCACGGGGTTAACATTCGATGATCAAAACATGGAAAGACACGTTTTGAGATTAGTTTTTCATTATCTGCACCACTCCTTCGATAGATCACTGCACAATACGCTATCAATATTACACACTGAACATCTTTAGTGAACAAAAAACAAAGAACTATCCCCAAGATCAACCCGCCATGTTGGAGATCGAATGCAAACTCCTCAAAATTGCGTAAATAGACATAATAATGGGGTTGGCAACTGTCAACGGTTTGGCCAGATGGCGCCAGCATAGCTAGGTCCCTTTCACTGGTATTGTTGTATGGAATTTGGAAAATTAAAAAAAAAAACAAGATCTTGACACTATTTGTAGGACTGACAGGTACCAGCTATGCTGGCGCCATCTGTAAATACTTTCGACCGGCCAACCACATTAGCAAAAAAACCTATCAATTTATCAAATCCCAAAATACATTTTTAAATCTATAGATCTTAAAGGAAACATTAGTATAAAACCAGCTGACAGTCTCTTATCAATAGTAATGATTTACTTGATCATTGTTATAGTAAATAAATATACTTACATAAATAAAATAAAAATTTCAATAACTTTCACTTTGGCCTTGAGAAATAATTTGACCTCGTAATCTAGCTCAATATAAAGCCAACCTGTTTTAAATTGAAGCCAACATATAACTATTTCCATCACTTTAATTGTAAGGTGTAGGTACTTAACCCTTTAACGGGCATAAGAGTGTCAGAAATTACGCGAAATTGAACCCTCTTCTTCTTCCTCCTAGCGTATATCCCGGCTTGGGGTCCGCTTGACAACCTTATCCCATAAATTGGCGTAGACACTAGTTTTTACGAAAGCGACTGCCATCTGACCTTACAACCCAGAGGGGAAACTAAGCCTTTTTGGGATTAGGTCCGGTTTCCTTACGATGTGTTCCTTCACCGAAAAGCGGCTGGTAAATATCAAATGATATTCCGTACATAAGTTCCGAAAAACTCAGTGGTACGAGCCGGGGTTTGAACCCGAGACCTCCGGATTGAAAGTCGGACGTCTTACCGCAAGGCTACCAGCGCTGTTGCGGATACTGTTTTGTAGGAACCCTCTTTGACGAAACTTATGAAATAAACGTTTACCAATAATACTAGAGTGAAACAATGACAATGCAATTTATTGGTACTGTTAGTTCAAGCTACACAGCATATGAACACTTACAACTCCTAGGTGTCACATGTGCGTTGCTGACCCTTTAGAATCCTGGACTTCAATACTGTTACAGTAAGGTTAAGGGTAACGCGGGCTGTTTTCCGCAACTCAACGTCTAAATATTCATTGAAAATATATTTACACTTGTGCACTTTAATTCCTTTGTAATAAGATGCAAAAGTGTAAACATATCTCTAACAGGGATGTCACAAATGTCGTTTTTCTCACATTCGCAAATGCGAATATTTAGGATGCCAATGACCGAATGCGAATGCGAATACGAATGTTACGGTGTAGATTCAAAAAACTTAATCTTGCTTATCATTTTTATGCTTCCATAGTTCAAAAATACAGAACCTAGAGTCCTATATTAATGATCAAAAGGAGTCAAGTGATACCGTCGTTTTCACTTCCTGTGTATGAGCAAGGATATGACCATGGGCCGGGTCAGTGCGGTCAAAACAGGATGTGTTCTACCAACATTCGCATTCGAAAAATATTCGCATCATTTGATGCGAATGCGAATGTTGATACGAATGTCAAAAATGATGTGAATATTCGCATTATACAAATGCGAATATTCGTGACATCCCTAATCTCTAACATCAACATACAGGATTCTAAAGAGTCAGTGTTCAGGATTCTAAATAGTCACTTTCACTTGCTTTTTAATTTACGTATTATCTAAGTTTAAAGTAAAAAATACTTACACAATCACCAAGTTTGAATGTGGCTTTAAATGCCATCCCAGCCTCTGCAGACAGGTCCTTCATGGCATCCTCGATCTGAGCCTTGTTCAAAGGCCCATCGCTCACTACGCCATTTCCATTGCACTTTATATCTAAACTAGAGCCTGGGGAAGTACCCAGGATTATAAACGACTCATCTTCAATTGTTTCCCGACTCATGGCCATTTTTAATCATTTATCTGCAAATATAGAAGCTATTATGATAATGTAACGCATTTACGATAAAATCAATGCCGTCGATAGCGACTGATGATGAATAATCGCTCGATTTCGTTAGGATAAACAAACTTGAAACAATTGCGACATATTTTTATACAAACCGGCGTATCAAATTAAAGTTACCGTGATGCTACTGTACACTGGTCTCTGCCAGTGAAAAGAGTTATGAGGTTATTATTAAAATACTAGTGCATGAATATTTTTATAAGCCTAAAAATAAATTGCGAAACTTACCCACTTGACATTTTTAATTTAGTTTGATGATTTTTTTAGACACTTACCAGGGAAATGAATACAAACTGCAATTAACAATGAACACTTTCTGCTAATATGGTTTTTTAAATGCACTGGTATATTTTTATTATTATCGCCGCAAACTGCAAAAAAATTATCAACACACGAATTCGGAACGGAAATTCCGTGAGTGAAGTGACGTGACGTGCCCGAGGGGGGGGGCGGGGGACCACAGAGTGGAAAAAAATGCAAACAAACAAGCAGCCCATTCATGTAAACCGCGAACCACTTCGTTCATCGAATCGTCTATTTGCGTCACTCTCTTTCGTATATGCAAGAGCGATAGAGACGGGACCGTCGATTTTCAAACTTCGCGGTAGGCCCTCTGAATCGGATGAATCGATTATAAAAAATCGAACAGAATATAGACGACTGTATTTTTAAATGATGACAACACTGATTTTGTCAGCGAAACTGCCTGTCAGTGTCAGATGCTGACATTCATTTCATTTCATAATTCAATCAAGGCAATCAAGCAGTCGAGTCAAAGTTGGAGGAAAAAGAGCAGCCAGCTGGCTCGTCTCAAGTACAAACAATTTGATATTTTTGTATTTTTTTAAAAGAAATGTCGAACGAAAACACTTTGGACTTGCACCATGTACACCAAAGCTTTCAACGAAGCCTGAAAGAAGACGACGATGTAATCGTAGAAGCTTATATTGATGGATACAATGAACTAGTCAAGTAAGCAAATTTCTTTATTATGAAACATCATAGTCCTTTTATTCATTAAATATTAATGAGAATAATTGTTTAGGTTTTTAAATCTCATCGGATCGGTGTTCTCATTCGTGAGTAGCGACGTTAAAAGCAAAATTAAGGTGATGGAGCAACATAAGGATGGTGAAGACGCTGTGTACTATGATTCTTTTAAGAAAATGATGAAGTACGAGAAGGAAACACAGTTACACGAGAAAAAAGGGTTCGTCTCTGGGTCTAGAACTATGCTAAGGCTGCACAGAGGATTAGGTCAGTATATTTTTGTGATATAACTTTTAGTAGTCATTTCAAATCTCTTAATTATAGACTCTATGTGTTATGCAGTTAGAATTAAGTTTGCATTATCAGTCTTGAAAGAGATAAGATGTTATTAAATTATAGAATTGCAGTTAACGCTATGGCGGCATTTAATCATGTTAAATTAGAGTAATTATCTTAGATAAAAATTCACGTCATGATTGTAAAATTTTATTATCTTCCTATACCCTGTTCAATAAAATTGTAGACTCTTATGTCCATGAAGTAAGGTCTATTTTTGAATATCTGTGACACTGGTGTAAAGTCACGGGCTGTAATTGTTGAGCCATTTATGGATCAAACTATTTTCTTTTATTCATTACTCTTTGAAATGTCCAGTCTAAAGTGAACCCTGAATGGCTGCTCAGTTAAAGTCCTTGGCCATATTAATGTAGTTTACAAAAATAATTTATAAATTATTTTATGATTCTTTCATTACTATCGGAGTTAATAAAATAGATTTGGTAAACACATACTAGAAAATAAATATTAAATCAAAATAGCCAAAACTACAAGTCTAACAGGATTCCTAAAATTAAAATTCAACTGAAAAATCTCTATTTGCCGCACTTAAAATGTATTTAAACCCAAAAAAATCACAAAAACATTCTGAATCATCGTAAAATTTACTCAATAGTTGAGTGTGTGAGGGGAGGTCATTATCAGTTTCATGACAATTTAACAATGAACATACACAATAGAAATCACAGTGGAACCCATATTTATTATCTCTGAACGTGATAAGTGGGAATCATAATAGCGCTTGTAGAGAATGCTGACACTATTTGTATTTTATAGCAAAATGTAGTAAAATTAACTTTCAAAAGCATACTTTTATCAATGATAATTATCATGATTTTTGGCAATATTTATGGATAATTATCCTTTTGAACATGTTTTTTTTTTCTTTGTAGAGTTATAAAAAGGTAAAAATTTCTATTCATTTTTATACGTATGTAAATACGGAATGCACATAAATTTGAGCATGAATTAAGAAAATAAAAGCAACAACCAATACCTGGGATAATTATCGCAAAAATTATCAATTAGGGCATTTATGTTATAATTTCGAACCCTGAAAAATCAAACCTTTTTCTTTCCAAAGTACAGTCATGTATAGTCAGCAATATAAAATGTCCCTAAAAAATTAATGTTGGCAGAAAATTATTAGTTTGTTCATGGTAGGTAGGTAGGGCTTATTGTTGATCAATATCAGAGACATTAATATTGAGTTCACCTAATTGTGTCAATAGCTACTCGGATTTATTTCCTGTTAGGAATCTGGGTCAAGTTAATTGGAGTATCTTTCTTCCATCAACACAGATACATATTTAAACTTAGCATGCACTGCGGGTTTTAAAAAGCGGTTCCGCAACCGCAAAAAATGTGACGTACGGCATTCTTTATAAGCGCACGCACTTGCGATTTATAAATGCCGTACGTTACATTTTTTGCGGTTGCGGAACCGCTTTTTAAAAACTGCAGTGCGTGCTAAGCCTTAGTTGATTCTACTTTTGCGGTATTGTTTGGTGGTACAGTATAGTCACAAATAACTGAACAACGCCCCTATTGTCAAGGCGATAAAGTGCATGTTTAGATATTTTTGAGTACCCTGGCCGCTCCTATATATTTGATGGCGAATGTACAGTCACGGAGTTTAATTGTTGAGCCAAGGTTCAAGCTATTTTCTTTTGTTTAATACTTACTATATGAAATATCCAATGTAAAGTGAACCCGAAAGGGCTCAATAACTAGATGGACTACTCCATCCCGTACTGAGAACTCGCGATTTGCTTGCGAATGAGTTGACCAATATAACAAGACCTTTATGAAGATCGTGTTTCGCCTTCTAGCTCCATGACCACTTGATTGATTCTGCTCATATAGGTACGAACTTTCAAATTATATAAATCTGCTACAACCCTAACAAATTTGATGAAGATCAGAATAACGTAACTAAAGTTATCGCAAAACAAACTCTCAAAATCAAAAAGCCATCGAAATGCCGAGACGTCCCAGTAGCCAGAAGTTGTTTGTAAGAACTCGCTTCGCAAACGCTCGGCTCGTTCGATAATATACCCATATTATCCATGTTTTCATGCCTGTAACCATTTGCCAACACTAATGGTTGCTAAGGAAAAGCACGAAACATCGACATTCGTTTAAAATGCTATATAATCCGCTGATATTATACAAATAAGTGTTCCTGTTTCCTCAATTAACTGTACCTACTTTTGTTTGAGATTAAATTCCTTGTTTGTTTACAACTTTACACCAACGTACAGTCCGTGAGCTTTAAGAAAAACCTTCGGGAATCGGCGATGACCATACCCCGGGGTTTTCGGTGCGGGAAGTTATACACTAGCCAAATAACAGGTAAAAACTGTAAAAAACGATACTAATTTAACATTTCTAAGCACATTTGGACCTTACTACCTACATATTAAAAATATTTATAACTGGTTACTCACGTAATTTTTGTCGATTTTTGCTCGACATGTTTCGATCAATTTACGATGATCATTCTTACTACCTACTTTTAATTCATAGTTTGGTAATTACTTTACAATAAACAAAGTTATATATATACACGAAATCATTCCCGCATCGAAAACCCCGGGGTATGGCGATGACACACGAAGGTAATATTGCTGTTCTGCTTTTTCATGTGTCACTGTTGATTGATACCCGACGTCTCTTTCTAAAGCCCAAAGGTTCTTTTTAGAGCTCACGCATCACGGACTGTACCGTTAGTCTTGATCGGGGAAATGACGCAGCGCAGGTCATAAATATTTTGTATAGTACAGGGCCCTCCATGCAAACTACGGCCCGCGAAAAGGGCGCGGAAGCCCGCCATGGCTCTGGTGTACAAATATTTGTAGACCCCTGGCATAGGAGCATCCCTATTATATTTACTAGGTATCTTTTTAAGCAATTCGTTTATAATATCATTATTTCTATTCAGATTTCATAAGACTGTTCCTCAAAAAACTGGGCGAGTCAGACGACACAGTGAACACATGCACAGAATGCCAGAACGCGTACAACGCGACGCTGGCTGAGTTCCACCCGTGGTACATTCGGAAAGCAGCCACCTTGGCGATGCATGCGCTGCCCAACCGACCCGACTTGTTGAAGAAGGTAACTCACACAGTGAACACGCTCAGTATGCCACGCGTACAACGCTGGCTGAGTTCCACCCGTGGTACATTCGGAAGGCAGCCATGCTGGTGCATGCGCTGCTCAACCGATCCGACTTGTTGAAGAAGGTAACTCACACAGTGAACACGCTCAGTATGCCACGCGTACAACGCTGGCTGAGTTCCACCCGTGGTACATTCGGAAAGCAGCCACCTTGGCGATGCATGCGCTGCCCAACCGACCCGACTTGTTGAAGAAGGTAACTCACACAGTGAACACGCTCAGTATGCCACGCGTACAACGCTGGCTGAGTTCCACCCGTGGTACATTCGGAAGGCAGCCATGCTGGTGCATGCGCTGCTCAACCGACCCGACTTGTTGAAGAAGGTAACTCACACAGTGAACACGCACAGTATGCCACGCCTGCAACGCTGGCTGAGTTCCACCCGTGGTACATTCGGAAGGCAGCTACGCTGGCCATGCATGCGCTGCCCAACCGATCCGACTTGTTGATGAAGGTAACTCACACAGTGAACACGCTCAGTATGCCACGCCTACAACGCTGGCTGAGTTCCACCCGTGGTACATTCGGAAGGCAGCCACGCTGGCCATGCATGCGCTGCCCAACCGACCCGACTTGTTGAAGCAGGTAACTCACACAGTGAACACGCACTGCCGTGGCCTTATTTCATGACTTCACACTTTTCACAGGAATACTAATTGGACTAAATAGCCGATTACGTCAGGTAGGTATTTAATATGAAACATATCTGACTATATGTTAAAAGTTAACCATATCTGCTAATAGGGATGATGACACATGTTGAATTAGGCAATAAAATTTAGTTGATAGGATGCAAATGATCAAAATATCCAAATAAAGTAAACATTTAAAAAATCTATTGAAATGGTGCTAAGATATCAATCAGGCTTCAAAATTTCAATTTTTTTCGAATTTTGAAAGTACGAAATTTTAAAAAAACCAATGATACCATTCGATTTGTAACATTTTATTGTGAAATAAATTGTGTGGCAACCATATACATAAACGCAATATTTCACTGGAAAAATAGCAATTTCATAGTTTTTCCATACTTTAAACAGGGCAACTATGAAGCCGTGACGGCTTCATATCATTTTGTTAGGCGCGTTTTGAGAAACAAAAGCAAATCACAGACTTTAAGCATACTTTAAGTCTCTTTTCTGTCTTTTATGTTGATTTTAGGCAATTGGCCCCATAGAGACATTTGATCCTCACAACAAAATTTCGAATGATACCACGCATGAAAAAATTCATCTAGCCTATTACAACATTCATAAAGTGCAATACATGTTGAATGCGGAAACTAAAATCGTGGCTGACCTTTATCGTAATAATGAAGTAAGAAGTGTGTAAAGCTTATGGCATTCAAATAAGGTCCATTATCGGACAATGTATCGCAGCGCAGAAATTATGCGATTAAGTACATCGAATCCAGTTAACCTTGGACGAGTTCGAAGACATATATACTAGTAGCAGGCTTAGACACAGTCATTGTACTTCAGTGGCGGCGCGTCCATAGAACACGATTCCCGCCGGCTTGCCTAATTTTCAGGCACCTGAGCAGTTTTCCTACTGCTCATGAAGAAATTTTGAGCGAAATTAAGCTCCAGCTTGCCTAAGAAAATGTTTGACCCACCGTTGTACTTATAAAAACGAACTGTTACTTTAGTCTTAAACTATTTGTCACTAAATTTTTACCTAATTACCATAGAGTAACTTATATGTATAGTAGAGCAGCACAGCCTAAGAACTTTTTGAAGCTCAAGTCAATTGCGCCATCTCCCCGAAAGGGACCTAAAGATACCCAAAGTAAGAGGAAATGTCACCTGCACTGCAACTCCATCTTGTAACGAATAGCGTACTAGTAGTACACTAGTTAACTACTACTACGAGTAGATGGAGTAGCAGTGCAGGTGACATTTACTCTTTACGTAGAGTATGTAATAGGCTAGATGAATGTTTTTCATGCGTGGTATCATTCGATTCGTTTTGTTGTGAGGATCAAATGTCTATATGGGGCCAATTGCCTTAAATCAACATAAAAGACAGGAAAGAGACTTAAAGTCTGAGATTTGCATTTGTTTCTCAAAACGCTCCTAATAAAATGATATAAAGCCGTGACGTCACGGCTTCATATATTTGCCCTGTTTAAAGTATGGAAAAATTATGAAATTGCTTTTTTTACAGTGAAATGTTGCGTTTATGTATATGGTTGCGATACAATATATTTCACGATAAAATGTTAGAAATCGAATGGTATCATTCGTTTTTTAAATTTCGTACTTTCAAAAATCGAAAATATTTAAACTTTGAAGCCTATATCTTTGAACAATTTCAATAGATTTTTTTAATGTTTACTTTATTTGGATATTTTGATCATTCTGCATCCTATCAACTAAATTTCATTGCATAATTCAACATGTGTCATCACCCCTATTACCTACAGCCAGCAGAAATAGCTGAGCATTCCAGGTTTTTCCAGCACTTTATTATGAAGTTAAAAAGAGCGTGTCACGATAATTTTGAGCACCTCACCTCTACTACGCTTAAGATTCAATGTACGCTCGCCTTACATCCTTTATCTTTTTTTAAGCCCTTGAGACACAACCTCCTATTGATATAACCCCTATTGATATGACCCCCCCCCCCCCCCTAAAATCATCTAAAGATTATGCTTCGAATGGCCCCGTTTCCTCCTAAGTTATACTACCATCATCCGATGTCCAGACCCCCCCTATTTTGAAATGACGTAATTTATGAATAGCCCCAAGGGAGTAATAGAGTGGTACCCATTAGGATGGAAGAGTGGCTCACAACTCAAGAGATGGGAAGAGGATATTCGCGAAGTTGCAGGAATAACCTGACACAGAATAGCACAGAATAGAAACGAGTGGAGAAGGCTGGCCGATTGGCAAACAGACATGCAGAAGATTAGAAAGATAGACATACTAGAATACTAAAAGATAAAAAACAATATCTTCCATGTCATGAAAGAGGTTATAATAATAATAATAATAAACCCGCGGGGGCAGCTTGTGGCGAGCTGACGGTGAGTGGCGACACCGCGGACCCCTATTCCAGAGGGCCCTTTCCATCTGGCCCTCGCCTCTGTGCTTGCCTTAACTGGCCGGCCAGAGTGGAGTCGCAAGAGCGGGACCTATGCTCCACGTTGGAAGTGTAAAATGTCATAACGCCGGCGGCCTGCTGAACGGAACACCGGGATCTGGCTACCGCAGACTCACCTCTCGACAACCTCACAGCCACTCTCAAGTGTTGCGCCGTCGTCGCACCGTGCGTGCGGCCATTGCGGGGCCCACTCAATGAGTTGGCGAGTCACCACCTGTCTTTTACAATTTTGAGACTGATTGTCACGGCAGGTGTCCGCTAGTCTCCTCCCATAACCCAGTATCCAGTCCATCCAACATTCAAACCAATAGCCTTATGACCTTAGTTTCCATCGCAGCACAAAAGTGCTGCACTGCAATAGTCTTTGCACTTGGCGGGGACCATCTCCGGATGTATCATATTGTGCACTCGGGGATGGTATCCGCCACGTGTATCCCTTGCTTTTAGATTAAATTGTCTTAAATGGCGACTGCGCTGTTGGCTTCGGCCCCACGCAGGCCTACCAAAGGTCCGGGACCCCATGGTCCCGAGATATGGCAAAGACATATAAATAATAATAATAATAGGTAACGAGGTAACCGCCATGTGGGAGGTTGATTCGGCGATCATTGTGCCGATAGTTGTTTCTGCGAACGGTCTCAGCGAAGAGTCTCGACCAACATCTTGAGAGACTTTCGCTACGGGGTTGTGGTTGGATCAAGGGTCAGATTCAGAAGGCGGTAATTCTGGACACGGCGCGCATAGTCCGAAGGTTCCTCTCTCTGCGGCCCTGACCACCGGCAGCCTGGGCCTTGCTCCGTTGCCGGCGGCACCCTAGGATAGGTTTTTTATAATGTTTTTATTGTTTTTGTGTATTTTTGATGTATTTTTGTATTTCACTTTTATAAAAATATTGTAAAAAACCTATCACTAAGACCAAAAATAAATACAGAAAATAATAATAACGGACATGTGTTATCTATTATAAAGATGTAGTTAGGGCCGTCTACATTTTGCATAAATAAAAGAACGTGACACAGGAGCACTGAAAACTTATTATATCGCACGTATTTACTGTATGCAGATCTCTCGTACTAGTCGTACTGATAAGACTTAATACTGACTGATAAGAGATATGGCAGTACATTGAATATTAAGTGCTTCCGATTAGAAATATATTTTATTACTAGATAAAACTGACGTGAATTACTAAAATAATATTTTTAAAAAATCTTCCACACATTTTAAAGATTTACGTAACAGTTCGATTCATCTGTCATATAAATACTTTCATAATCTTTCTAGCATTAGTCCCGTCCTATTTCTTCTACGGTGAACGCCCTGGTGAACCGCTCGGCAACCTAATCACAAGTGAACATTCATCTGACCGGTTAATAAATCCCTAAAGACCCGTGACTGACCAAAGGCACAAATTTAGTTGCCAGTCAAATATTAGCTTTAGTAATTGGACATAGACATAGATTTTTTTTTAGGGAATGTACCCAAACTACGTGACCCATTTTTTTCAGTTTTTGACCCCCCTCCCCCCCCCCTCGGTGACCATCCGTAGTAATTGCCAAGACCCCCCCCCCCCCCCTCCCCCTAGTTGTCACGTAGTAAAACTCGCACATATAGTTTAGAGTGATGTTTTGGACATAGAACTCAAAAAACACAATTTTGCCTACTTATTGCCTTTTATTTACTCGACACTGGCCGCGTGACGCCAAAAGTGCATGGAAACATAATTAGAAGCGCGATATTTGAGCATAATTATTGACTACGTGACATAACCTAAGACTCCCCCCCCCCCCCCCCTGTGACCTAGAGTAGTATTTTGATGACCCCCCTCCCCCCCCTAAACTGGTCACGTAGTTTGGGTACGTTCCCTTATTAACATCAACAAAATGCATTTTTTTTTACTCAAAAATAATGTATATTATATATGCGTTATTTTTAAGTAAAAAAAAAATATATTGTAGGTATACGACCATGATTCAATTTCTTAAATTGCGGAAGACAGAGAACAAATAACTCACTAACAAGTAACATCACTATCCATCTTTTTTTAGATCTTCGGCTCAGAAGATAGTCTCACAGCCGCCCTGACCATCCTGCCACAGACACTCGCGTCGTGCGACGAAGTCTACGATCGAGTTCAGCAGCTCTACTCAGACTTTGACTTCCACGGTCTGCCATGAGTGTTGCCAGGTATTACGGTGACCAGATCTGATTTCCGGTTTTACGGGACAAATGCATTGAAAATACGGAATTTGAGGTCAAAATACGGGATACATTGTGCCGTCCCGTATTGGTTTCGCTAAATTATGGGACAGTGAAAAAATCGTGGCAGAAATACGAGACATCTGGCCACCCTACTAGGTATCGACAGACATTGCCAGATGAAAAAAGTGATAATAACATACGTTAAGAATTATGATTATTTTATAAGTATTAATAACGCCGTTTAGTACGTCTGAAAATATGGATACATATATGGTTCTAATTTTGTATGTGGTGCCATAAAAAAATTCAGTCACCATAGACAAAATTAAGTCGAAAGTTGGGTTTTTTTTCCGACTTAACCTGCAAATAGTAACAATGCAATATTTTATTACGTTTTTTGTATCTTTTAAGTAATCATACGTAACCAATGTAACCAGTTTCCGTTAGATGGCGTTATTATGGGCCTGTAAACTAGGCAAGCCGGCGGGAATCGAGTTCTGTGGACGCGCCGCCACTGTTCTCCAATCTTCCAAGGATATTTTTTACCACGCAAATTTACAACTCGACTCAGTAATAATTGTTTCCCCATCCCATATTCTTGGAACGCTTATAGCGCTTTATATTTTACAGCTAAGTATAATAAAATCATGGATATTATCTGGAAGGATAATATTACGTTTGTACATATTACTTTATAAGTAAGTTTTCTAAAAATCAATCGTGTAATTTTTCCTCGGTCAAATGTATGTACTAATAATATTATTTACAAATTTTCTAAGAAATGCGTAGGAAACTCGGATTGTTTTCGTCATAAATAATCCTTACAATATTTAACAGTTCTTTGAAAATAATTATAGCATGTTACAACTAAACATTTATGAAAAGGGACCTTTTGTCGATGGCGCTTACGTCGCGCGGCGTCGTAATCGTATTGCCCTGTTGTTAACAATGGCATAAGCGCCATCGACATAATATCGTACTGTATTCTATCGTTGTCACTTTCGTCTTTCTACTGGATATTTTTGTAAATAATATTGTTACACACATATTTGTTAAAGTACATTATTATATTTTTAAGATGCGATTTAATTTGTAATACAACGAATATTTGCCATTAATCGTAGCAGCAGTCCGCTATGCACTCTCTTATTTATAATGAAAAAGTAATGACGTAAAGCAATGGGATTTTTACATATCCTAATTGGTCATGATCAATACGTACATACCGTCACAAATTATATTACTAACATACTAATATTTACGTTAATGATTTTGATCTCGTAGAAATCTATGTATACATGATGACTTAGAAATGTGTAAACTATACCTTATCCATCCTTATTTGTCTTATCCTGTAAACAAAGACTTTTCAAAGAAATTATCACTCGTTTCTCTGGGTTTTTCACAGAAAATGTTGTTTTATACTTAAAGAAACTCACAAAATAACCGCAACCAAGCAACCGCTGAAAAATATCATTTTTAACCGACTTCAAAAAAGGAGGAGGTTCTCAATTCGACTGAATTTTTTTTTTTATCATTATTATGTTTTTTTTGTATGTATGTTACTCCATATCTCCGTGAATCGTGAACCGATTTTCAAATATTTTTTTTAATCGAACAGGTATAACCCCTAGATGGTCCCATTGTCACCAAGTCAGGGTCTGATGATGGGATCCTGGAGAAATCGAGGGAACTCTTCAACTATTATAGGCACACCTATAGTGATTTCACTATTTTTTACAGCAACTCGGCCACTTCCTCTTGGAATAGCGGATCCTAAGTGAAGTCGGTTCTTTTTTTGTTTTAAATTATTAATATAATGTTCTTCCATAATCGAAGTGACGGACGAACAACCCGAAAAATAAATGACATTACGATGTCTAGATTGACAGATGTTTGTTTACACGATAAGACAAATAAGAATGGGATAGGGTATATGAATGTAAAGTCCGTGAGCTCTAAAAAGAACCTTCGGGTTTTAGAAAGAGACGTCGGGTATCAATCAACAGTGACACATGCAAAAGTAGAACAGCAACATTATCTTCGTGTGTCATCGCCGATTCCCGAAGGTTTATTTATTTTATTATTTAAACTTTATTGCACAGTATAGAATATACAGTTACAAAAGGCGGACTTAATGCCGTAAGGCATTCTCTACCGGTCAACCTTTAGGCCAAACCAAAGAGAATTAAGTACCTAGAGTGTTCTTTCCATACATGGCTAAATGCGTATATGTAATAAGTTTTAAGCGAGCTTTGCTAAAAGTTATTATTCAAAAGATTACAGCTTAATACGTATTACGATTTAAGTGTCCTTAAAACTTAGTATAAATGAGTTAAACCATACCTCCCATACGACTTATTATTTAATTAGTAGTTTTGCTATGTATGGAGTTAGCAATCTATCTACTCATTTATCTATGGCCAAACAGAGAAGCATCGTTGATGCAGGGTAAAGAACACAGAACTAATAACTAAAATATCAAAATATTGTACCTACTTACAACGCTTATTATTGATAATAAATTCTATTGTTATAAATATCAAAAACGTTACCTAATATAAATAAGCATATAAGTAAATAAATATCAAAAAGATATAAAAAATACATAGATAGTATAATATATACATAATAAATACAAGATATATAAATATATACATGTATAAGTTGGACTGAAGGTTCTTCTTAAAGCTCCCGGACTGTAGTTATTTCAAATTCGTTGATCGACTTGAGGTTACTGGCAACACAGTTTGTTACAAAAAATAAAGCAAACAGAAACGGTGGCAACTAGGGCTTGTATTTATGTATGGCAATACGGGAATTCCGGAATCGGCCATACAAAAATATTGTTATATGTTGCAAGTTCTAGTGGCAACACATCGAAATTTGTTTCAAAGATAGAAACATGATCATAACACGACATGTGGTCAGTCTTTTCGTTATCAGTCTGCAGCTAGTAGCTGAACGAGTGAGTTCAAAATGATCTACACGTGGCGCCGCGGTGGTTCATTTTTTTTCTTAGGCAAGCCGGAGCTGAATTTGGCTTAAAAAATGTTCATAAGCTGTAGGAAAACGGCGCCTGAAACTTAGCAAGAAGGGAATCCGGGCTGCCGCTTACACACGCTCTTATTCTCTTAACATTAAAGGCGTGTCAAGCTCATTGTGAACACCTCACCCGGTGCCATATTCTAATTTTAAAATGTATAAACAATACTTAAACAATACAATCTGTCTTAAACATAACTCCAACATTCACCCAATAATCAACCAATATTGAAGTCGTATTGTAGTTGCATCGCAGTAATTTTCAAGCAAATTCCGTCACTTTTGCTTCAGAAGTGTTGCTGTATTGTGTTGTTAATGTTATTGCATTGGATTTGCATTGAAGTTGGATCGTGTCTGTGCGTGTTTTAAAGTTAGAATACGGCCCCTGCTTTACTTTTGCTGCTGACTGTACCATCGTCGATACAATGAACTGGTTGTTCGTAGTATTTCAACTGTACAAGGTGTAACAAAAATGCTGATGATCCTTTTAAGGGCATACCTGGTATCGTATTCTAATTATGAATAACAAAGAATACATTTTTTTCGCGCGAAAAAAAGTTTTGGTTTTGTATGGAGGGTCGGCCGGCTGGGGACCACCTGTCCCATACAAATTTTTTTTCTTCTTCTTCCTAGCGTTTATCCCGGCTTGGGGTCCGCTTGACAACCTAATCCCATGAATTGGCATAGACATTAGTTTTTTTCCTACTTTTTGTTAGTCGCAATACGATACCAATTATGCCTTTAAAAGGATCACCAGTATTTTTGTTACACCCTGTATAAGCAGGCCTGAAAATATCCATTTTAATATGGCTCCGTGTATCGCTATTAAGTGTTTGTACACAGAAAAAAAAAGATATCTTAATCCAAGATATTCATTCTTGTATATAAGGAAAATCGATAATTTCTTGAACCAAGTATGATTTTGTTGAACCAAGTATGATTTTGTTGATCCAAGATAGAACTTACTTGGTTCAAGATATTTTTTACTTGATTTAAGAAATTATCGTTTTTCCTTATATACAAGAATGAATATCTTGGATTAAGATATCCTTTTATCTGTGTAAATATAATATATGTTGATAAAGTTTGAAGCTCAATTGTAACTATTGCTCACAGAATGTGGACAGTAGATTTTGTATTCTGGCACCGTTGGCTTTTTAAATCACTGGCTTCAGATATACAGCTATTTTATATATTGCTTCGTAAATACGTGTTATTAATGTAATAATTATAAAGGTTTGTACCTATGTTAAATAGAATAAGAGAAGACAAAATAAATTTAATGATTTTGTAAGTTCATCGATCTAGGTAGTTTTAATATTGTATACGTGTGCTGTTTGACACTATAATAACGACTACACAATCGTGGGCAATTTATTAATAAATTGTGACGTTTTAAAGTTAAATTTACAGTCGCCATCAAATATATCGGAGCGGCCAGGGTACTCAAAAATATCTGAACGTTAGGGTTGTCCAAAAATATTAAGTTTTGATTTTTTATCTCCACCAGCTTCTTTTAGTTTCAATACTCCTAAAAGATATTTGCTTCTAATTTGAGAACAATTAAACTTTATTTTGGGGGTCGCTATGACTGACACAATTTTGCAATACAAAAATGTATGAAGAGAAATTATACAATCAATAATTATTCCTAATTGGAGATGTTTTTGATAGTGTTTATACACTATTTATATTAAATTATTACTGAGTAACGAATAAAGCGCTTAAATTTTGAATTTTAGGGTAATTTAGATTTTTCCATTTGTATGGGAATATTATAAATATTGAAATCATAGCGACCAGTAAATTATCATCAAATGAGCTCAAATTTTGGATATAGACTTCATTTTCTTAACAGAACAAAAGGAGCCTGGTGGAGTTAAGATTTGTAATACTCTCCATACATTCATGGACCACCCTACTGAACATGCACTTTATCGCCTTGACAATAGAGGCGTTGTTATGATATTTGTGACCACCTTGGTCGCTCAGATATATCTGATGGCGACTGTACTAACATCATTGTCGGGCTTTGATTATTAAACCAACCGGATGCGACACGCGCTCTCATTTCTATCGGAAAAAGTCTGCCATTTTTTGCGGGGAGGGGAACGTCAAATGTATGCGAAACGTTAAAATATCCACGTCAAATAAACGTCAGTTCATACAATGAGTATGACCACTGGTCATACTCATTCGGCAGAGGGGAACGCCTGTCAATGGCTACTCCGCTTGGTTTAAAGCTCTAAGAGTTTAAGTGTCAGTTGCACCAAACCGTCTGTAACCGTTAAAACGTTCGCTAAATCTTATAGTATGGAAATTTTCATAGTAATCTGCCGGTTGACGCTGATGAGTCCGTCAAAAGTGGTTGGTGCAACTGGCCCTAAATGTTCAAAATCATGAATTATTTTAAAATTATTACTTATTATATTAATATTAATAATTCGTCCTTTACTATTTAAGCGCAACATATAGGTTTCAGCAGGTAAATACTGCGAAGTTGAAGTCATAAAAACCAAATTAAATTCAAAATTGTATTACTTTTAAATTAAAATATCGATAAGGTTAATCATAAATTGTACCTATCGCATTCCAACGGCATTCCACTAGAAAAACAAACTTGTTGGATGCAGGGCTCGGAAACCGGAATTTGCTCCATAGTAACAGACTATAGAGATATAGACGACCACAGCCTAAGAACTTTTTGAAGCTCATGTCGATTCCGCCATCTATGTCAAAGCCCCCTAAAGATACCGAATATGTAAGATAAGAGAAATGTCACCTGCACTGCTACTCCACCTAGTAGCTACTAGTGTACTACTAGTACGGTATTTGTTACTACGTGGAGTAGCAGTGCAGGTGACATTTCTCTTATATATTCGGTATCTTTAGGGGACTTTGACATATATGGCGCAATCGAAATGAGCTTCAAAAAGTTCTTAGGCTGTGGTCGTCTACATCTCTATAGTCTCCGAGGGTAAAAACCGGTTTTTTTTTCGTTCTCTCGTTACTGTTTCATATTCTATCTATATCTAAAAATCATATTGGGTTTTTTTACATAAAAACCATAATGTAATTAAACGAGCCCTGGGTGGATCAACTATAAACGTATTGCCAACTTGGCATTTTAGGCATTTTTATTGACGTATATGTATACGTACGTAATTTTTGTTTAGTGATACAATTATCTTAATTATCGAACGAGCGGAGCGTAAGCAAAGCGAAGTTCTTACAAACAACTTCTGGCTACTGGGACGTCTCGGCATTTCGATAGCTTTTTGATCATTTTAGATCTATAGAAATTGATTTGTTTATTAGGAAATACAAGCCGCTTAATGAGGTCGCCACTGGACCGTGGACGCAGTCTTAAGTCGGGCAAAGTTAAACATGGTGGGCAATGTGGAATAGGTTTATGGTAACACGTATTTTGTAACCCTTTTTAGGTAGATGTGAACCAAAGCTGGGGGGCGATTTTTGGCAGCCGAACGCTCGAATTCAAAAAAATTAACCTCGAAAATAATCGCACACAAAAGTTTGTCGCCAATTTTTTTGCAAACCACATTTTTTTTTGAAATTAATAGTTTGAATAATCGTGATTTAAAATTTCCAACGCTGTTATTTTCAAAACATAATTTCATCGTTTTATTCAGAGTTTTAAATGTCACTTTCGCGTGCTCGAATCTCAAAAATCACCCCCCTGGCACGGTAACGACGAGAATTCATCTCCCAAATGTGTTCCTATTAGAAAGATATACATATATGATATAAAAATTGTATCCATAAAATAAAATTGACAATGAGGGTTTCAGCGATCGAGAGTTTCCCTAGATGCCAGCACGGTGGTGAACGATCTAACTGTCATAATCCACCAATCATGTTTAATCATATTTTTCTTGATTGGTGGATTTTGACAACTGCTGTCAAAGAGACCTCCTCCAGGGACCGGAACCGGTTACCAATGAAGGGGTATTAGATAGGGTTGTTTTTACAAACCCTATCAACTCGGTAAGCAACATCATTGGCTTACCCAAAGGTAAGCGCTTACCAAATCGAAAAACCCCAATGAGGTTACCCTATCATGTGTTTTTAGAATGCGATCAAGCTATTAGCGGTCCAGACACTCAGTAATAATGTCATTATTTCTGTACCCGTCCTTTTCTATTATATGAAGAAGAGAAGGATGGGTACAGAAATAATGACATTATTACTGACAGTGTCTGGACCGCTATTGTAAACTCTATCGTTAAGAGTCGCCAGGACGCTCGCGTGAACTCGCGTCCCCATACAAACGTAGTTCAGCTCTCATTTTAAAACGACATGCTTTAAAACCACGAAATTGGCATGGGCATTCTAGCAAAACAGATCTATGTCGGTGATTCGTTTTCGTTGCTAAAAATTGTAATACAAAGAAAATATAGCAAAAATAAGTATTGTATGTAAATCTGTATCTGACTGTATTTTCTTTGTATTACAATTTTTTGCAACGAAAACGAATTACCGACATAGATCTGTACTACTAGAATGCCCATGACAAATTTCGTGGTTCTAAAGCATGTCGTTTTAAAATGAGAGCTAAATTACGTTTGTATGGGAACGCGAGCGTCCTGGCGACTCTTAACCTTTTCGACGCCATGTCAAACGCAAAACCTACCACTCAGACGCCACGACATCTAAATGTCAAAAATGAAGTTAAACTTTATGCGTGTGCATGTAGGTCTATTTTGCTCTGTGGTCGGTGACCGATATATCGGTCTTTGGCGTTGGACCTGCGGTGCCGATATATACGTCTTTGGCGTGGAAAAGGTTAAGACGTATCGATAGGGAAACCACATTGAATATGGTTAACCCTATTAAAACGGTTACCGTAACGATAGGGTTACCCTATCGAAAAGATTAATCAAATGAAGGGGTTTTTCGGTCCTTGCTCTCGCCACGGTGCTGCCAAATTCGATCGCGGAAACCCTCCTTGTAAATAAAAGCTATAATCGTGTCAGGTCAGAATTGTTGCTATTTTTCTATGATATAGCTGTGTGTATGTTTGTATAGCTTAGCAAGCTAACTTGGATCCATTTGCCTGTGCAATTATATCTATATTTTGCCTACTGATGAAGTTTCTTTCCAAAGCACTCCTTTCCTCCCTACAAGTCAAAGAAAAAGTACATTAGTGACTTTAAAATAATAATTACAGTTCAAATAAAGTTTAGTACAATCGCCATCAAATATATCGGAGCGGCCGAGGTACTCAAAAATATCTGAACAAGCACCTTATCGCCTTTACAATAAAGGCGTTGTTCAGATGTTTGTGACTACCTTGGCCGCTCCGATATATCTGACGGCGTCTGTACTAAATCCGATATAATAAGTAGAGAGTTAGGTAAGTATTTCGCTATTTCTTAGTTCTGATACATCAGTTACGTGTTTTCCAACAATTTTAATTTAATTGCCTATTTTCGTAATGTTTAGAAATAAACCAAACATTGAAAAGCTACGGACTCGGGTGAGAATCGAACTCTCGACACCGGACTACATGCCCGCCGCTCTATCCGTTTCCTGCAGTGGCGTAACTATAGGGTGGCAGAGCTGACAAAATGCCACGGGCCCCCGGCTCGAGGGGCCCCCAATCTGAGAAGCTACGACTAAAGGAGGATCTTAACATTTTCTGTAAAAGGGGCCCCATGTGATGAATTTGCCACGGGCCTCACTTAGCGTAGTTACGCCACTGTTTCCTGTATTTCTAAAACCGTTATGAAATTAATTTAAAAAAACCTTTAGCCTTTATGACGCTAATTTCTACATTTTGCCAGCAATTGCAGAGCTACGTTTTCAGCATAGTCATACTAGACTAGACTCATGTGGTTATAACAATACCAAGACTGAACGGGATGGTCTTATTAAACTTTCAATATGTAAGACAGAGAAGGCGCTATTATCGTTGGTCCTACATTGTGATTATTGCGTTACTTCCAAAAGGCCCTAAGCACAATATAAACGTTTGTTACCCTCCACTCTCTTTGAAGGGGAATAAAGAAACCGACTATATTGTGTAGGTTAGTTACGTTATGCTAGCAGCTATCTTGAAACGTATTTTAAAAATAGACGCGTTTCGTATATTATGTCCTTGATGAACGCGTGTTTTAACTCTATACCTCTTTTTTTTTCAGATTATAAAAATAACGGTTTCGACACTTTATTTTTTTCAGCCATATCTGGGCAAAATTTAAATAAGACTACTTTTTTCCACCAATAAGATGCAAAATGGCAATTCTCAAAATAGTTTTCCCAAAAATCGCACGATTTTTCTAAACTGAAAAAAAAACCAAGTATAGAGATAATTAGATAATACGTATTTTCGGCATTTGCCGTAGAGACTTTGGGACCCTGGGGACCGGAGGCCATAAAGCTTTTCCAAAAGCTATTGTAGCATTATGCTGCAGAAGAAACCTTTATGGTAATCATCTATGTGGACATTGTGGACTTTTTGGTTTGACAACTGTCGTAAAATAAATGAGAGTTTTGAGAATAAGTGGAGGAATGAATTGAAGGATGGTGTCAGAAGAAAATTATAATTTCAAGTTTTCATAAATAAAAATAAATATTGCCCCAACGTTTACGTACGATACGATAAAAATTATTAATTGGAATAACGAAGGTTTTTGTGGCCTCACAAAAGTTGGAATAACCGCTTTTTGTCGCGGGTAAGTCTGGTTGCAACTTTATTTATTTAGTTGTTTTCATTTACGTGATGTTTTAGTGTGGCCTTTATTTTCATCCGCAGTTTTTCGTTTCGGGAAAGCCTTTTATTATTGTGTATGTGAGGGCTGAGCCGGCTGAGTGAGACACGTACCATACTACATAGCCTGATCCTTGCCCTCGTCCGAGCCTCGATCTCAGGCCACCTGAGACGCCCAATTCAAGGGAAGTGACCGATTTTTTTTGTTTATCACCCGTTCCGTTCCGTTCTGTTCCGTTCTGCTACGCTCCGTGCCGTTCTATCCGAAAACCAAAATTATATGATAATTCTAAGAAGAGTCTAGGCGGAGTTATTTATTTATAAATTTGTTGATAACATTGTCATTAGATTTAAGCCGTTACGTACTGGTACCATTACGGAACATTACTCCAGATTTTTACAGTTTAGGTACTTTTATAAATTTGTGATTCAATTCAGTGGCATTTATTGTACTAAATTTTCAGGGTTGTGTATTTAATTTACTGATTTCGGTGGACTGTATAAGAAAACTACTTTTAACAGTTATTTTAATTTATTGTACGTGACTTGGGTAGTATATGTTAAAATTTTCTTTTGTGGTGGAATGTAAAAAAAAGGAACCTAATTTTAAATAAATGTTTCTTTTTCTTGTGGTGACTTAAATTTATTATTTATTATAACAGTTATTCTACTTTATTGTACGTGACTTGGGTAGTATATGTTAAAATTTTCTTTTGTGGTGGAATGTAAAAAAAGGAACCTAATTTTAAATAAATGTTTCTTTTTCTTGTGGTGACTTAAATTTATTATTTTACACAACAAGTTGCTACACTATCTTATATGCTCACCCGCTCCACCGGTGACCGTAGGGCTGGCTCGTTCCTCGCTCAGCGTATTGGAATCGCTATTCAGCGAGGTAACGCAGCCAGCCTTATGGGCATCCTACTAGGTGGCAGCGGGATTGGGGATATTTGCAATTTTGCTTTAGGGCCTTTAGTTTAAGTTAGGTGTAGATTTATTTAATTAGTAGTGTAGTATTGTATAAGAAATATTTTATGAAATAAAGTTTACCTGTAAAGAAATCATGTAACTAAAAAATAGTTATTTGTTATACAAGGGGTGAAAGTTGTATTTTACGTGCGAGTGTTATTTGAAACACGAGCTAGCGAAAGGATTCTATTATTGACCACGAGCGAAGCGAGTGGTTCAAAAATAGAATCCTGAGCGTAGCGAGTGCTTTAATACACGAGACGTAAAATAACTTTCACCCGTGTATAACACAAAACTTTTCACCTCACTACAGCGAGGAAAATAAGAAAAAGGGTGCATTTTGCTCGGTTTCCCGTAATTCCTCAGGAGTTTAATACTTCTTCATCACTCGAATCACTAATTTTTAACAAAACAACCTAGAAAAACATGCGAATATTTAACGTTGATATGATGGATGAATTGAAATGAAAAGTTTTGACGTAAAAGGTTTTATTAAATGTCAGATGCGTTTTGTTCGTACGTAGACTTATTCGGCTGTCAGAACAATTTATCCGTTTTTACAAAAAGAATACCTCGACACTGGCGGAATCATCAAGCCCTGATGGAGCCATAATACGCAAAAATTGATTGATTACAAAAAGAATGAAGATTAATGTTGAATGCTGATATTTATGAATTAAAATAAAGTTGTAAGACTGTATTAAGTGTTTTTACTCGATGCAATTCATTAATTGCGATGTTAAAAATTCTGCACTTTTAACGTTTTACGTTTTGTTAGCTGTCAAATGTCACTTAAGCCACTTGTCACTTACGTCAAAACTCTTTCACCACATGTGGATAAAAAGCGATTTTCACAATAGATATTAAACAAACAAAAAGGGCTTTCCGAGCTAGTGAGGTGAAAAATATATTGGCTAATACAGGGTGTCCACTATAAATCCCCAAAAAATTTCCCTGACTTTTCCCTGACTTTCCATGACCATTTCTTCAAATTTCCCTGACCAAAATGTCTATCTACAAAAACATTTTTACCACTTTTAGCTCAAGGCAGTTTAATTTCCATACGCAAAAGACTTAAGTATCGCGTTATTTTGTATCTCTATTTCAGTGTTTACGTAAATATTACTTAACGTAACATATGCGCATCCTCATTAGAATATTATGTTGAATTTTTGGAAAATCGAATCAAATTTCAGAACAAATTTCTGCGAGGTATGTATAGAGACGAATTTTGAATTGTTTGTTTAAAGTATATAGACACGCTGCTATACATATAAATTATAAATTTAAACAAACGTATATCATAAATAGCCTCTGGTGCCCAGGAATGGGATCGAACAAGCATCTTCTGCATCGCATCCGGGTCACAAACCCAACTTAAAATAACCCGCTAGCCTAGGAGTTCGGGCCACTGCAGTGTATGCCAAAGACGCTGGTTTCATAGCAGCCCTAGGCACCAGAGACCTTGGTCACTTTTCCTTTGTATATCAGTATGTACCCTGTCCTGTCTTGTAATTTTTCCAGAGTCACACAATATTCCAAGCACAATATCAGCATTTTGTATTGATTCCGTATCAATACAAAAATCGTTCGTGAAATGGTTATGTCTCACAACGTAGGTACTAATCAAAACGTGACAAGCCACGAATAAAGAAGAATTTGATCGCACATTTTTCAAATTTTTAATAGTATCATAAGTAATCATAACTTATTCATTGCATTTAACCATAACTTATTTATTGCATGTATGTACCGACATATGTATTTATTAGTGTTTAGTTTAGGTACCTAGAGCTTCTTGTGTTTCCAAACTTTTTATTGTTATTTTGTGCATAGTTGGTCTTTCACCATTTCTCATTCTCTCATGGGTTGGCTGGAAGAGATCCCTTTTAGGGATAAGCTCGCCTTTCTGCATCTTTTATTTTTATTTTACTGTTAATATTGTGAAACTTGTTTATGTGCAATAAAGTGATATATACATACATACATACATTTACTTATTTTTTTATTTAATTCGGTAGCTTTGAAACTAATGTGGACGTTTTCTGCGTATATCGGAGCGGCAAAGGTGGCGACAAATATCTGAGCATTCACTTTATTGCCTTGACGATAGAGGCGCTGTTCAGATATTTGTGACCACCTCGGCCGCTCTGATATATCCGATGGCGACTGTACAGATCTTACGGATTACCAATGGAGCTTTTAGTAACGGGTTTTTCATTACAGTAAGGTTTTTTGTTTTCGCTCATTGGAAGCAAATTCTCGAACCTTGTCGAATGCTTTTATAGATCTGTCAAGGCATAGTCCATTTTCAAGCCACCTAGTGAATGTAAATTTAATCGGGAATTCTGTACATCCAGACCATCATTCATAGCATGTGTGCTATTCCGTGATTGGTCACATACACGGCTTTTGCCTTTGCAATAGAGTTGTTGAAAGCAATATCGCTATCTGGGAACATATTGCTAGGCTGTATTAAGTAGTCCCGTCGCAAAAGTTCTGGCAGATTTTTTTCAGTTCAGGAATGTATTTAATGTTGGTACAAGTTATTGTAATATTTAATTAATTAATATTATGTTTTAGCCCTTTTCCGTGTGACATTACCGCTCGCTCACCCATATTACTCAATTTAAATATTTTGCAACATGAATATGTAATTTGAATGCTGATATTATGTTATGATTGCCTACGACTTCAGTATGCCATTTCTGGAGTCACACTTAGATTGAATCATTCTTCATTAATCATACAATATTTTGAACTCATTTTGTCATATTCACTGTTTTAGGAAACTCTAACACATCACTGTTAAAAAACATGATATTCATGATATTTTATATACCTAAGAGAAGAAATTTAATTATGATACATTAGATTATAATGTTGTAGATCCTTACTACCCTGAAATAAAATGCTATGAGTCTGGGTAATCTGCCTAATCTGGGTTACGAGTCAGCTAGAGCAAAGGCATTATCATTAGCAATCTGCGGGAAATTATTTTTAAAGCTAAATAAAAAAAAATAAAAAAAAAAAAAAATCATTTATTTCAGACCAACAGATCCATAAATGTTAGACACGAAATACAATATAAATAATCAATAATAGCTATGTTAGAATTAAAATTAAAATTAAAACTAGTAGTCCGCCTCGAACTGAGAACTCGCGATTTACTTGCAAACGAGTTAACCAATATAAGAAGACCCTAAGGAGGATTTTTTTTCTCCTTCTAGCTCCATAACCACTTGATGGATCCTGCTCATATACGAACTTACAAGTTTTATGTATCTCTGCTACAGCCCCAAGAAATTTCACAAAGATCAGAAAAACGTTACTAAAGTTATCGTCGGACAAACTATCGAAATCAAAAAGCCATCCAAATGCCGAGACGTCCCAGTAGCCAGTTGACAATTCGGTCTGGAGTTGTTTGTAAGAACTCTCTTCGCTTACGCTTCGCGAGTTCGATCATACCAAACATTAAAAAAAAATTAAAACATTAAATAACAATTAAAATTAAAATCACACTAGGTGAAAAATAGCTATTGTGAGAGCAAGCATGTAGCTACTTGGCTATTCCAATAGCTACATCCACCCACACCTTCGTGAACGGGCAGTCGAGACGCTCGGCCAACACCCTAAGAAGACTGTTGCTGCTGCCGCGCACTCGTCGCAGCATGGAGGAGACTCTTTTCCGCCTTATGGCAAAGAAGTCGTCAACTCGCGCCTCAGCAAACATGCTGGACGCACTGCAGTGCTTCGGCAGCCGCAACAGCATCCTCAGGATGTTGTTATATTGAACGCGCAATGCGTTATAGGCCCGTTGTGTAAACCTCACCCACAGGCTGCATGTGTAGAACGTATGACAGTAGGCTCTGAAGAGCGTCAATTTTACCGATATAAATATGTTCTTAATAGAGAAGGTGTGACGCCTTAATAAGCACTTCTATTAATTCTTTGGATCCACCCATGACCAAGAAATAGTACATTATTGCAGAGGACGGGAAAGGGAAATTCGTGGATGAGCGATTTTTTCGGACGAAGCGCAGCTGAGTCCGAAAAAATAAGACGAGTCCACGAATTTCTATTCCCGCCGAGGCATATATAGTGCTTTTCTCTAAATGTGCGAGGAAATAAAGTAAAGTAAATGAAATAAATTACACATTTTGGTTACGTTATTAGCGTTCAATGTCATGAATTAGCTTCCCTCTATAAAATTTTTTTTAAGTAAGTATTAAGAACTATGTATACTGCCAATTTTCATTCAAATAACATTTAAAAAGAAATTTTGTCAAAAGCTATTTCAGACAGTATTAAATATGCTCCTTTTATGCAACAGATACAAGATTAAACCTTAAAAATAGTTGTTTTGTCTATGATTGTATTAAGCCTCATTCGCACGATCAGACGCGGTGCTGTGACAAAGAACGAGACAACCAAGGTTTTTGATCTAACTATCTCGCTCTATCCTACAGTTTGAAGGGATTGCCGTTCAGACGGTGTATAGACGTCGCTTAAGTATTGGCTGTTTGAAATGATATCTCTTAGTCGGATGAAAAGTTTAAAAGGTAAAAAACAATACAGTAATGGATTTTACTAGTCAACGCCTAAAATATGTATACACTTTGAACCTTATTACAATGGAGTAAGGTGCAAAAGTGTATACATATTTATGACGTCGACAATTTACTTCACGGCCGCTAAAACAGGTAAATAACGATTTTTATTTTTTTTTAATTCGTTTTAGTAAAAAATGAAGAACTTCACGTACTCATTTTGCTACAGTAAGCTGAAAATTTCCGAGCACATTGGAGAAAATAAAACTTTTGTTTTTTTTTAATAACCCTTAGTATTTTTTTCCGGAACCATATTTTTCCCTGACCTCATTAAAATTTCCCTGACTTTCCATGACTTTCCAGTGCCATTTCGAGCTTCCCTGACTTTTCACTGACTTTCCCTGACTTTCCAGAAAGTGGACACCCTGTAATAGAGCAGGCTCCAATGAGATGTTCGTTTGCAAAAATAGCGGACCGCGAAATGTTTTGTGATTCGTTTATCTGCTACCCTCGACATTAGAAAAAGCCATGTTGCCACGCGCGCTCATGGTCCTTTGTCATTCAGTCCACCCCCGCCCCTTTACCGCTGCTCTAGACTGGCCACACGTGCTTGTGACGTTGCCAGCTCGTCGATAGGGTAGAGAGAGCTTTGGAGATGAAGCAATATGCATTGGGCTGCTTTTATAATACTACCCACAGTACTATATGGGGCGATAGTCTGGTGACATAGAACCCATGTTAAAGAATACCAAAGAGACCTAATGAAGGTACAGAGACTGGCATGCCTGATCGAGGATAACGGGGGCAATGATAACAGAATAAAAGAATGGAGAGGGAGCTGCCTGGATAAAAGACATGCACTCATACAAAGAGTGGCGCTGTCAAGAATGGAAATGATACCTTCTTTCTCACAGTCCGGAAAGTGAGATTTCAGCATGATGCCTAGTACTCGTATCTTTTCTGGTTCCCTGACTAGCCCCCACTATCAGACTACCCAGTTGATCCGATCGTTTCAATGCCAGCAGTTTTACAACTCGTGCCCCCTCCAAATAGCTGTAAATTTCCTCCGTAAACTTTTTACAGCCCTCCCAGCTATTTCTCTCTCGGTTGTGTGTACTTATTTCTAATTTCTCTATATGCATCCTAGCTTTGAGAGTCGTCCTTCCTCAACGCTACGCTCATTGCCTTCCGCGTTCTCTTCTTCAATTTTTGTACCATGTCAGTTAGGCGCGTATACAGAGGGGGGGGGGGGGGGGGGGGCAACAGGGGTAGCCCCCCTCCCCCCGACTCGGAAGTTTTGCATACTACGGGGGCCATAGTATAGGTGCGGCCCACAAGTTTTTTTGTTGAAGAAATTTTTTTTTCGTAATATTTCATCAAAATAAAGTTATCTATTGGTGTAATGGCTTGTATTTTATTTATGACACATATAGGCACCTATAAGTACTAATCTGCTAATGAAATTTTATAATTGAAACCAAAAATCTTTGTAATTTACTAATAAAATTTGTGAGGGTGGGGAGGGGAGGGGGGACCACAAAACTGGCTGGCAACATCTGTTAATTGGATGTCTGGGATCCATACAATATATATCAGAAGTCAGAATGAGGTCCGCAATTTTTGCAAACGGGACTCCACTGAGAGTCCGGTCTATAAATAAAACGAGCTTACTAATTAAAATCTGTAGTTTATTCGATGTTTCAAAATACGAACATAAACATTGGATACCCAATAAATAAAAATTACAAACAAATTCAACAACACAATGAACGTATAGTAATTTAATTATTATGTAATTATATTATTATTCACAGTTATTTTACACTATCACTTAAAGCTTAATATTATATGCACTAATACGTGATAATCCTAATCAAAAGGGACCTTATAGCGGCCGGCGCTTACGCCTTTATTGTTTGGAAATTTTTACGACTACAACGTAAGGCGATTATCACACTGACGATGGATCCGCATGCGGCGCCGGTGTGCGAGCGAGATAGCGCTATACACATGCAGAGCGCTATCTCGCTCGCGCACCGGTGCCGCATGCGGATCCGCGCCAGTATGATAACCGCCTAAGCGCCTGTCGATATAAGGTCCCTTTTGATTTGGTTGGTGGACAGATTGTAACAAAAATACTGGTGATCCGTTTAAGGGTCACCACACACCTAGCGGTTTTCCTCGCGGAATTAGCGGAAGTAGCGGAAATTTGTCTATGGTAGCGGAAATTTGTCTATGGTAGCAGATTTCTTGTATGGAAGCCATAGACAAATTTCCGCTACCATAGACAAATTAAGCATTTTGTCTATGAATTTCCGCTACTTCCGCTAATTCCGCGAGGAAAACCGCTAGGTGTGTGGTGACCCTAAGAGTGTATTTAGTATCGTATTGAGAGTAAGAAATAGGAGATTTTTTTTTTTGTATGGACACGTCATCCCAACTGGCCAACCCTCTGTACAAACCCATTTTTTTTCGCCAGAATTTTTTATTCTTACTTTTTCATAATTAGAATACGATACTAATTACGCCCTTAAAATGATCACCAGTATTTTAGTTTTACCCTGTATAATTACAACTATAGTCGTCTGTAGTATATAAGCATTTGGTTAGCTTTCTAACGTATTTAAAAATAGCTTTGAGATATACAGAATATAACAGGACATAAATAAATAATGAAACTAAAAAATATAAGTTCCGCTCATAAGGTATTGCAGTACAGTCGCCATCCAATATATCGGAGCGGCCAGGGTACTCAAAAATATCTGAACATGCACTCTATTGCCTTGACAATAGAGGCGTTATTCAGATATTTTGACCACCTTGACCGCTCCGATATATCTAATGGTGACTGTATTAAGGTGCGTCCAAATGCAGCGAATACGTTTGCTTGAGATTGCGCGCTTTATAAGGCAAACTTAGCATGAATTATGCGGCATATTCATACATTTGGCCGAACCTCAGGGGTTCTCAAACTTGGTGGCGGAACCCTTTTGAACCGAGAAATATTTCACGGAGCCCCATAATTAAAAAGTAAATAATGTGCCAGACAGATAAAGAGCTGTTTTTTTATATTAAAAGTATTCTCGCGGAGCCCCCGCAGAGGCATTGCGGAACTCTAGGGCTCCGCGGAGTACACTTTGAGAATGGCTGCTTCAAGTGTATACTTATTCTGTTGGAAGTTGAGCTTGTTCGGGCTATACTATTCACTATTGTATTCAAAATCTAAAGCCGGGAAGGTGCCATAAAAAAAGGTTCACGGCACTAATTACTGTTAAAAATGTTAATGAATTTTTAACTCTATGACTCTAGTCAGTAAATGAAAAATATGTTCAACTAGGGATACGTTTACCTGATGTTATGGCACGCGCCCTTCTGGCACGTGCTGGCCCCACGCAAAGCATGCTTTAACTTGCTCTGTTTATTTTGCATCTAATGTCCTTAGTCGTAAAGTTGTTAATACATTAGCAATAATTAGCGCTCTGAATCTTTTTTATGGCACCTTCCCGGCTTGAGATTTTGAATACAATAGTGAAGAGATAATCCGAACAAGCTCAACTTCCAACAGAATAAAACCTGTGTTATAGAAATTGGAATTCTATTAGTTCGATAGGGTTACCGTAAAGGGTAGGGATTGTGTGGAAACCGTTCTAGCAAGGTAACCGGTTTTAATGTCCGTCTCGAAAAATAAACATGGGTCTGACGTAACTTAATAATAGGTACATTAGTTTATAATTCATTATTTAGCCTTAGTGCGTAAAACTAATTACGTATGTACAAATATTTTATTTTCAGATTATTGTGTAAATGTAACATTTTGCTTTACGGTCGAATCAATTGAATGGCTTGAGCACTAACAACTATCTTAAAAATATTTATACTTATTTTGATTTTACTTTACACTGGCGATTCTTTTATTATTTATCCAAACAAACATGGGCGCGGAAATAATTGTAAATATAACTTATATTACAGTTAAATATACGTATCCTATACTTATAATAATATTATATTATTTGTTAAGAAAACTACCGAGATTATTTTATTAACTGGGACATAACCCCGATATTTATACAAATATTATTAATTGATGGCAAAGGAACTTTAATTTTATTGTACACATGCCGGTTGCTAACCAGCAAACTCACAGGACGCACTTATGCGGTAGAATGAGAAGGATGTACAGTCAGCAGCAGAAGTAGCTAGTATTTTTATTTTAGAATTATATACACTTGCTCTTATTCACAAAACCACAAAGTTGCTCAGACAATTCACGCTAAACTTCTTTTGCTGACTATACATATGTGCTCATTTAGAAATCATGTGATCATATTCTACCTAATTTTTACTGACATATGAAACTATCTGTGGTATTTCTCTCGTCATTATTTCTAAACAAATAGTGTACTGAGAAAAATGGAAGTGGCTTATCTTTCTCTACTGATACGAGTTTAGCAGTAGACATATGTGGGCCGTATGGATATGGGACACCCATGAATTATTTAACTTCATGGACACACCACATTTTTGAGAGTTGAGGTCTGTCAAATAGAAATTACAATTAAATTGCTCAATTTGTCCTACGACAATTCTGATTTTCTTACGCCATGCGTTATCGTCAAAGCACTTTCGCTGCCACGCACTTCGCAAATGGCAAACAAAATTATAATAACTCTGAAATCCAGAAACCCAATTCTAAAAATATTAGTGTTATATTAAACCGTAAGGCCCATTATTGCTTGGACAGCCACTGCTAAGTGTGCGCGGAATATTTGTATACTCCTTAGAATTTCATAAGCTACCGACTATATTTTTGTCAAAATCTAACTAAAGCTTTAAAACTAATCTAAAAATCACAATATATTAGCTACAGGAATTACAAAGCCAATCAATTTCAACTAAACAAGCCTACAAACACAACATCGTCGACATTGATAGTCAACTCTCAACATAAACTTTTAATATCATGAACATTATGATAATACGCGTCAAGATTTTCCTAATGGAATCAATCCCATCCCGTTTTCAAAACAATGGAAATTCTAGCAATTTATTGCTTCGTAGGACGTCTAACTTCTAATATTTGAGCAATAATATAAACAATAAATGACGCTCTTGTATGTACAGTCACGCTCTGTGATTGTTGAGACATTTAGGGTTCTAGCTAAATTGGACCTTCCATAGCGCAAGTATTGTACAACCAATTTAGCTAGAACCCTAAATGGCTCAACAATCACGGGGCGTGGCCGTACTTAAAATATAATAGAAATAAAAATCATTTATTCGTGGCGAACAACAGTATCATCATAAATCATGCGTGTAATCAATATAATGTATTAAAGAAATACATTTCATTCGGTATAAGAATAGTTTATTATTATTACAAACTGTATTGATTTTTTTATCGTCAGTATTTGATTGTTCTGGTTTAGTAAAATGTACTGAGTTCTAGATATAACTGATGATATAGTAAATTCATAGTATTTTTACCTTTAAACAGCTGCAATATATGTATATTATTTTATTACATTCCAATATTTTATAGACCCTTTACGGATCCATATTATATTGAATGGCAGTTATTAGTTCTAATTTAAAAGAATGTTTTTTTAGTCATGCGGTAAAGGTAACCCTTTAACATATATGAAATACATATGTATTTAATTAGTATATTTAAAAGGTCTTTAAAAAATTTAAAACGTTTTACGGGACGTAAATTTTACAGCGGGTTATTACAAAGATAACTTAGGTACACTTTACGAATATCAATGTTAAATATAGCGTTAGTAGCTGCCATCTCATAACATAATAGTCAAATGTGTTATTTTACGTATGTAATCTAAGATCACTGCCGTTCGACACGGCTACATACGTTTGCATTTAAATAATATTAAAACGGGTTACTAAAGTAATTTCTGTCGAATTGAAGAGCGATAAATATTCGCCCGCTGTCGCCGCGATCGTAAGTAGATCGTAACATGTAAAATTCGACTGTAGATACATGAATTACCCGTTTTAACTAGTCTCACGTCAGCTGTTACTGGCGTCGGGGCGGGAGCACGAGAGGTATGAGCCGCTTCGGTGAAAGGTCTATAGTAAACCTTATCACGTTGCAATAATGTCGAATCTAGCGTGGTTCAGCTGTGTCACTTAATACCTTAGTCTACATGCATTGTGGTCAGGCCTGCGGCGGCTCGTCCATGGGGTTGGCGCGGGGGAGCTCGTCGCCGGGCTCGTGCGGGGGCGGGGGCGGGCGCGGGGGGGAGCTGGCGCCGGGCCGCGCGTGCGGGAGGGAGAGGGACGACGAGCCGCTTCGACTCGAAGACGTGGACGAGTCTGCGGATTCGGCGCTTGTTGATTCCCTGCGAAAGATAGGGCTTCCATTATATCTATCCTTGTAAGTCCCCGTGTACTTGTACAAGTACATATTAAGATTCGAACTTTGAAGATTCCACGGTTTAAAATGCTAAAATTGCCCCTGGGTCTTAAAAGCTATTCGTTTGCCTCACGTAGGTAAGTAAATATGCTTACAGATGTACATGTACTAGTTTGGAAATTTCTAGTAATAGCTACAAGTTAATGGAAGTTTAAATTTAAGAAACATATCTTCAATTTCTATAGAAAAAGTTGTTTTCTACATTTACACAAGTGGTAAATTTTCCCACTTTTAATATTTTGAGGTGTGTCTGATAAAACACGAGCATACTTGTGAAACCCGTTGGTCTGACACGTGTTGTAAACTTCAGTACTGACACTATAGCCCGACCATATCAAACTTCATCCTCCACAACTGTTACATTACATTTCATAAGGTGACCCTAACCTAAATGTATCAAACATTAGCTGATTTGTGAAACCCGTTGGTCTGACACGTATTATAAGCTTCACAGTGCTGACACTTCAACCCGACCACGTGAAACCTCATCGTCGACAACTGTTATATTACATAAGGTAACCCTACCCTAAAGGTATCAAACATTAGCTGACTTGTGAAACCCGTTGGTCTGACACGTATTATAAGCTTCACAGTGCTGACACTTCAACCCGACCACGTGAAACCTCATCGTCGACAACTGTTATATTACATAAGGTAACCCTACCCTAGGTATGATACATTAGCTGACTTGTGAAACCCGTTAGTCTGTTATGTGAGCTACACCACTTGAAGAACCTGTACTAATATATCAGGAAACCCTACCCTAAAGGTAACCCTACCCTGACATGAACTTACTTTTGAAACCCGTTGGTCTGACACGTGTTGTAGGCGCCGCAGTGCTGGCACTTCAGGCCGACCACGTGAAACTTCACCATCGATAACTGTTATATTACATAAAATAACCCTACCCTGACATGAACTTACTTTTTAAACCCGTTGGTCTGACACGTGTTGTAGGCGCCGCAGTGCTGGCACTTCAGGCCGACCACGTGGAACTTCACCGTCGACAACTGTTAGTTATATTACATAACCTACCCTAAAGGTGTCAATCATTAGCTGAATTGTGAAACCCGTTTGTCTGTCACGTGTTATTTAAGCTACACCACTTGAAGAACCTGTACTTATATATCAGGAACCCCTACCCTAGAGGAAACCCTAACCTAACATGAACTTACTTTTGAAACCCGTTCGTCTGACACGTGTTGTAGGCGCCGCAGTGCTGGCACTTCAGGCCGACCACGTGGAACTTCACCGTCGACAACTTGTGGCAATCTTTGCAGAGTATAGTAGCCTTGTAGTCTGCGTACTCGGGGGGCATAGGCGTGGCCGCTACCTCCGAGTCTAGGTAACTCCATAACTGTAAATATAAAAATTATATAAATTAACACGACATACAGGATGTTCCTAAAACCGACGTCAAGACTTAAAGAACAGCATGGACTATCTGATTAAGCAAATTTTTGATTGCATTTTGAATCGAATTATTTTGAAAAACTATGCAATTTTCACTAATGTCAAATGAAATGAAATCAATCTTAGTTATCTTAGTATGCGTAGGAAAAAAGTCAATACAAGCCCCCTTGTCACCGACTCACGTATCATGCGAGTTACCGAACAATGTTGATTGCTGTCGTCAAATTTCGGTTACTCACGTTAAAATGTCGGCAACTCACGTGTAACTTAGGTCACTCACGTGGGTCATGTCGACCATGCTGGTCTGGGATGTGCCACGGAATGATTTACGTGTCGTCACAGACGCTCAACTGAGATCACACACACACACACAACGCCGGTCACTCACAAAAAATAGCGCCGCAGGTATCTAATGCTGGTCACTCTCTGTTAACTCGGGTCATTAACAGCTAAAGTGGGTCACTCACGTTTGTCATATCGATCATGCTGGTCTGACACGTGGGGCATGCATAATGCCCCGAATGCAGTAGTTGCTCGAAGCAGGGCCGGTGCAGGAGATGCCCGCAGTCGGGGATGTGGCACGGGATACGTGATGTGTGGATGTCCTCAAGGCAGACTGGGCAGTTGGAGCGAGATACATTCTCCACACACTAAAAAAAGTTATATTCGCTTGAGAAATAAAATTAGTAAGTTCACGCATTATGGAATCAAAAGACGTTCATGTTACAAACAAAAAGGATGTAAGTGGCCATTTGTAGTAATTATTGACGAATGGAATTAATTAAGTAAATTAGAACTTTAGAACTAATGGAGCTTACGAGTAGAAGCCTAATTTGAAGTGGAAGAACGCAGCCTTAGCAGTGGTACTGCTGGTCTGTCACTCACCCTGTGTCCTACTCTCTGTAGCTGCATAGGCAGGCACATGTTGCACCGCTCACAGTGAAAGAACCGGTCGCGGCCACCGACGCGGCAAATGCCGCAGCCTTCGCAGTGGTACTGCTCGTCTGTCACTCACCCTATGGCCTACTCTCTGTAGCTGCATAGGCAGGCACATGTTGCACCGCTCACAGTGAAAGAACCGGTCGCGGCCACCGACGCGGCAAATGCCGCAGCCTTCGCAGTGGTACTGCTCGTCTGTCACTCACCCTATGGCCTACTCTCTGTAGCTGCATAGGCAGGCACATGTTGCACCGCTCACAGTGGAAGAACCGGTCGCGGCCGCCGACGCGGCAAATGCCGCAGCCTTCGCAGTGGTACTGCTCGTCTGTCACTCACCCTATGGCCTACTCTCTGTAGCTGCATAGGCAGGCACATGTTGTACCGCTCACAGTGGAAGAACCGGTCGCGGCCGCCGACGCGGCAAATGCCGCAGCCTTCGCAGTGGTACTGCTCGTCTGTCACTCACCCTGTGGCCTACTCTCTGTAGCTGCATAGGCAGGCACATGTTGCACCGCTCACAGTGAAAGAACCGGTCGCGGCCACCGACGCGGCAAATGCCGCAGCCTTCGCAGTGGTACTGCTCGTCTGTCACTCACCCTATGGCCTACTCTCTGTAGCTGCATAGGCAGGCACATGTTGCACCGCTCACAGTGGAAGAACCGGTCGCGGCCGCCGACGCGGCAAATGCCGCAGCCTTCGCAGTGGTACTGCTCGTCTGTCACTCACCCTGTGGCCTACTCTCTGTAGCTGCATAGGCAGGCACATGTTGCACCGCTCACAGTGAAAGAACCGGTCGCGGCCGCCGACGCGGCAAATGCCGCAGCCTTCGCAGTGGTACTGCTCGTCTGTCACTCACCCTATGGCCTACTCTCTGTAGCTGCATAGGCAGGCACATGTTGCACCGCTCACAGTGAAAGAACCGGTCGCGGCCGCCGACGCGGCAAATGCCGCAGCCTTCGCAGTGGTACTGCTCGTCTGTCACTCACCCTATGGCCTACTCTCTGTAGCTGCATAGGCAGGCACATGTTGCACCGCTCACAGTGAAAGAACCGGTCGCGACCGCCGACGCGGCAAATGCCGCAGCCTTCGCAGTGGTACTGCCGCTTGTCTTCGTCGTCGAAGAGGTTGCATATCAGACATGTGTACTGAAACGAATTGTCAGTTGAATTAATTTTTAAAGGAATATTGGGTCTTTTCACATGCCTCGTATGCCGCATAATAATAATCGTGAGGCGAATGAATTATTTGGAAAAAATATTAATCGGTGTCGATAGCTGAGTTTGTTGATGTATTTTGGAGGTTAGATTAATATATTTTTCAGGGTCTAGAATTTTTATATCAAGTAGTGTAAATGAGCGTTACCTTCCCGAAGCGCACCCCGCAGCTCACGCACTCCGCCTGCACCGCCTGCCGCGTGTCGCACTCGGTGCAGATCAGCTCGGTGACACTCTTCCGGTTGAAGTAATGCTGCTCGTTCTCATCGTGGCAGTAGCGGCACATGTACAGCTTGTTGCAGCATGGCGTCTAAAACATGATCGTTTTTATTGTTCCACACCAACCTTAAGCGAGGTTTAGACTAGCAAATTTACTTGCGGCAAGTAGGGACGCAGCTATATGCTAGAATGAAATAGTGATATTCATGTCTCATACTGAACTATAATAAGCGATGTTTAGATTAGCAAGTTTACTTGCGGCAAGTAGGGACGCAACCATAGTTCAGAATGAGACATGAATATCACTATTTCATTCTAGCATATATGTAGCTGCGTAAGTAAACTTTCTAGTCTAAACCTCGCTGTATGTACTCTCTACACTTGCAATTTTTATTGCGGCAAGTAGGGACGCTGTGGTTCAGAATGAGAGATGAATATCACTATTTCATTCTAGCTCTACCATATAGCTATTGCTACTTGTCGCAAGTAAACATGCAAGTGTAAACCGGTCTTTAGTTTCAGCTAATGAGCAACCAAGAACCAAGAAACAAGGCTAGTCCATGGATCACAGAAAACTGCACATAAAGTGCATGCCAGACGGCATACAACAAGCCCCTCCGACAGCGACCTTCGTCGGAACGGACCGTGTAGACAGTTGTTGCCAACAAAATTGTATGAACCACCAACCAAGGTCAGGGTGGCCTTGGACCGTCGGCAGCCTTGTTGGCAACCGTCTAGTCTAGATGATACTTAAGTTTTCTTCTTTGGATTCACCTCCAGTGTATGTCCATCTATCAAAGATCTTTTTCATAGGGATATGTTAGACTGTTTGACATGGATAACGGAGGGAGCTATGTTTATCAAATTTACCAAATCTTTTCCAAACTTCACAACTTTGCAGAAATATATTTTGAAAAACGCTGACCCATTCAGATCGTCCAAGCTTCTAGAATCAGTCTTCAGCTTACTAGAACACAGGAAAGTACCCTACAGACTTGCCAAATCGTCGTTTTTTAAGATCGTACGTAGGATAAGGGAACAATGCCTCCTACATGGTTAACATAACCATACCCCGAGGTTTTCGGTGCGGGAATGATTTCGTGTATTTATAACTTTGTTTATTGTAAAGTAATTACCAAACTGTGAATTAAACGTAGGTTGTAAGGTCCAAATGTGCTTAGAAATGTTAAATTAGTATCGTTTTTTACAGTTTTTACCCTGGGGTATGAACATAACAAATGCATTGGTTGCTGAATTTCGAATAGTATAATTTCTTTAAGTGTATCAAGTATGTTACTGACTCTTATCAATTGGATACCCATACTATGATGTACTTTGTGTTCTGTCAGCTCAGTTCAGTTATTTACTTCTTCTTCTTCTTCTCAGCATATTCGCGTCCACTGCTGGACATATGCCTCTTTCATGGATTTCCATGTAGTTCTTGATGCGGCGGTTCTGTGCCAGGTCGGCCCTGCCGTCTTTTTAATGTCGTCCGACCATATCATATTTTTTTTTATCATTATTTCTTTTATTATCATTATTTATTTGTTTTTTTTTGTACGTATGTTACTTGATATCTCCGTGAATCGTGAACCGATTTTCAATTTTTTTTAAATCGTACGGGTATACGCCTAGATGATCCCATTGTCACCAAGTCGGGGTCTGATGATGGGATCCTGGAGAAATCGAGGGAACTCTTCAACTATTATAGGCACACCTATAGTGATGTGACCCAATATCACCAAAAATCTTCATAGCGGTTTTACAATTCTTAATGAAAGGCTTGCCATGGTCAAATCAAGGTATCAACTTGAACGGGAAGTATTTAAGTAATCTCAGGTTTGCCGATGATGTCATTGTATTCTCAGAGTCCCCAGCTCAACTAAACAACATGATAGACAATCTACACCAGGCTAGTATAAGGCTTGGCTTGGAAATGAACCTTGACAAAAAGAAAGTTATGACAAATCACCACTTGACGCCTATCTCAGTAAATAACATCCCTCTCGAGTTCGTAGACAAGTACATATATCTAGGCAAACAGATATCTTTTAACAAAGAAAGAAACATTGAAGAAATAGACCGGAGAATAGCGATTACATGGTAGAAGTATTGGGCCCGTAATGAAATATTCAAGTCACGGCTGCCACTAAAATTAAAAAAAATTGTTATGGACTCTGAAATCCTACCATGCCTTACTTACGGGTGCCAAACTTGGACTTTTGACGTGAAATCCAGAAACAAAATTCAGACCACTCAAAGAAGAATAGAGAGGAGCTACCTAGGCATAAAACTAAAAGACAAAGTGAGAAATACAAGCATCCGCAAAAAAACCAATGTTAAAGACGCACTTATCTTCTCACAGCAAAGAAAGTGGAAATGGGCAGGTCACCTAGCCAGATATGAAGATGACAGATGGACCCAAAGAGCCGTGAAGTGGCCTGGGCCTAAAGGTACCAGAAGAAGAGGCAAGCCGTGTGCCAGATGGGCAAATGAAATAGCAACAGTTGCAGGAAGAGATTGGCTACAGATTGCTAAAGATAGAACGAAATGGAACACCTTGGAGGAGGCTTTTACCCGAAGGGGGTCCACACAGGACAATCCATAATCTTAAATAATTAGTGTAAAAAAAAAAAAAAAGAAAAGAAAAAGATGTATGTGTGGAATCAAATAAAGCTTAAATAAAATAAATAAATAAATAAATAGTGATGTCACTATTTCTTAAAGCAATTCGGCCACTTCCGGTGCAGCGGATCCTAAGTGAAGTCAGTTCTTTTTTTGTTTAAAATTATTACAAGCTTACTCATAATGAGAGAGTATGGAGGCTTGGGAAAACCCATGATGTAACTAAAGATTGAGTCATACCACTAGCAGTTAATTGATTTCTGTATGTAGGTACACAACGGGATTAGCACCAAGTGGGTTAACTTTATATATTATTAGGTTCTGCCACTCAGGGCTTACTGAAAATTTGTTGGCCCATATGAGCGGAGCAGAGGCAGACCGAAAAAGAGATGGCAGGACGACCTGGATGCCTTTTGTAGCGACTGGCGGGAACATGCACCAGGCGGTGACGAGTGGCTGAAGAGGGGAGGCCTTTGCCCCGCAGTGGGACACAACATAGACTATATAAAAAAAATGAGCAAAAAAAAATACTGGTCCCAATGGACACATAGAAAACAACCGCCCAGGGCCCTCTACCCTCCATTGATGTTCTAATGTCTGTTCTTAGTCCAAACTTCAGTCCTGCTAACTTCCCTGTACCAGGGACCCGACCACCCCTTCCCAGAAAAAAGCCGTTGATCGGCTTAGCCGTTCATTGAATAGCCCAAACAACTTGCTTACCTTTCGAAATGGTACCCCGTTTAGCTTGCTTAGCCGTATGAAGAGGTTACCGTCACCGCCGTCACCGGGATACCGCTACTCTCGTAAGGGTAACCCTATCCTATCCAATCCAATCAAGTTAAGCGCTTAAAACAAGCGGTTTTAATACGGCTAAGCAGTTACCTAACGACTATCAGATGCATTTATGAAGCGCTTAAAAAAAGCCGTTCCGAAAGGGTTTTTGAAGGGGTTTTTATAAGACTGCTGAATTTACCCCTTCATTTGATTTTAATACAAATTTGATTTACAACTAATGTAATGATTTTGGCCGTTAATTATTATTATTTACGACCAGTAATGATAAATGTATTGTATTTGATTAATATAGAAATACACTGTATACGATTTGATTACTGCAGTCTGACTTCTATATTTTTTTTAAATATGAAAAAGGAATCTAATCAATTTGAGCAAATACTATTATACAGGTTGTAACAAAAATACTGGTGATCCGTTTAAGGGCATATTTGGTATCATATTGTGAGTAAGAAAAAGTAGCAGAAAAAAATTTTTGGCGCGAAAAATTTTTTTTTGTATGGGACACGTCGTCCGAGCCGGCCAGCCCTCCATACAAAACCAAAATTTTTTTTCTTACTTTTTCGTAATTAGAATAAGATACCAATTATGCCCTTAAAAGGATCACCAGTATATTTGTTACACCTTGTATGACAGTGTTATCAAGTAAAGTAATCAGGGCTTGTATACCGGTTAATTTTTCGTACCGGTTAGAGCCACATTTTAAGAGCCTAACCCATAATAAAGGTTACGCTCGCAGAGAACGAAATCCTTTTACCGGTTAGGAGAGCGCTCTCTCCGTGTGAGCGAAGACTAGGGTGAATGACCGCTCGGCGCTCGCTTTACTCGATTTGTTTGCTATGGTATTAGATTTGATTTTTAATCGACTTAAAAAAAAGGAGGTTCTCAGTTCGACCCGTATGTTTGTATGTATGTTTGTTCGTGATTATCTCGCGGTTGGCTGAAACGATTTTGATGCGGTTTTCAGAACAGTATACACTCTGCAGAAGGTTTTAGAATACAAAAGGGGTCGTTCATTTATTACGTAAGCCAATTTTTGCCATTTTTTGTTCCCTTCTGCCCCTTCGTAAGAAAAAGATCCTCCCAATATAAGTAGGGATAAGGCATGGTCAACCCCCCCCCCCCCCTTAAATTGTTAAACGTAATAAATGAATGGCACCGAAAAGGATACCCGTGACGTCGTCCGCACAGACACAGATCCGATTTTTCACCGCATTAATAACTATGAGCAACAAATGAAGTCGGTTAGAAGAAGGGGTCGTCCATTTATTACGTAAGTCAATTTTTGCCACTTTTTGACCGACTTCAAGAAAAGGAGGTTCTCAGTTTGACCCGTATGTTTTTTTTTATGTATGTTTGTTCGCGATTATCTCTCGTTTGGCTGAACTGATTTTGATGCGGTTTTCAGAAAAGTATTTGTTACACTCTGGAGAAGGTTTTAGAATAGAAAAAGGGGTCGTCCATTGATTACGTAATCCAATTTTTGCCACTTTTGACCCACTTCCGCTCCTACGTAAGAGAAAAAGTCCTCCTCTTGTAAGTACAAGTAGTGCATGGTCAATCTCTCCCCCCCCCCCCTAAATTGTCATACCTACGTAATAAATAAATGGCATCCAAAAGGACACCCGTGACGTCGTCCACATGGTTCCGTTATTAAGCGATATATTATTTTAACTCGACCGATTATTAACCGCATTAATATCTAAAAATAAAATTCATATTAGTTTATACAATCTTCACCATCTTCACCTTATTATACTTTTTCTTTCCCTTCTTCATCATCATTTTCTTATTAGCTTTCTTCATCGTTGTCTTCTTCTTCATCGCCTTCGTCTTATTCTTCTTCTTTTCCTTCAACTTCATCATCATTATCTTCCTCTTGTTCAACTTCATCGTGGTCTTTTTCATCACTGTCTTCTTCTACTTCTTCTTTATCTTAGTATTTTTCTTATTATTCTTCATTATGAATATTAGCATCATCTTCTACATTATCACCATGTTCACCTTCTTCATCATCATCATCATCATCATCATATCTTTCTTTATTATATTTGTCGTCTTCTCTTTCTTATTCATCGTCATCTTCATCATTGTATTCTTCTTCGTCACCATCATCATCATCATTTTCATTATCTTATTGTTCTTCGTCTTCTTCATCTTCATCATCTTAATCATCTTAATCTTCTTCGTCGTCTTCTTCTGATATAGCATAGAATCTTTCGCTTATGAGTATATTAGTGGTTGCCCTGTTATCAATGCAGGTCATGACATACAGTTTCTGAACTATTTTAATACGGTTTATAGTACGTGTACAGATAAACTAACGTATGCAGCTGTACGTAATTAGGACGCTTATTACGGAACAGTTATATAACTACTGCATTATCCGCGATTATCTCGCGTTTGGTTTAATCAATTTTGATGCGGGTTCCATAAAGGTATTAGTTACATTCTGGAGAAAGTTTAAGTCCTTAAGTAGAAAGTTTAAGTTTGGCCGTATGGCCAGGTGGGTGACAATGGAACGCTGTTTTTTTAGTGGCCATAACTCCGAAACCAATAATTTTTGAGGTTACTATTAAGAAGGATATAATAGTACATTTTATGTAGTATGTTTGTAAGTAGGTATGTATGAGTGTATTTGTTACAATCTGGCTGGAGGTTTTGGTTTAGGGTCAGGTGGACGACAGTGGAATACTTTTATTTTAAGTGGCCACCATTCTTTGCATAAAAAATATAGTTTACTCATTAGAGTCATTAGTTAAGTTTTTGCACTATTGACCCAGTCCAAAGTGACAGAGAAGTGGTTTGGCACCGACTTCAAAAATTAAGTAAATACCCAGATCATTATTCAATTACTTTTTACCTCCTAATAGCAAACCTCTAACATCATTGGTTTCGGAGTTATGGCCACTAAAAAAACAGCGTTCCATTGTCACCCACCTGGTCGTATACTTGAATCTTCGCCAGAATGTAACTAATACCTTTATGGAACCCGCATCAAAATTGATTCAGCCAAACGCGAGATAATCGCGGATAATGTAGTAGTTATATAACTGTTCCATAATAAGGGTCCTAATTACGTACAGCTGCATACGTTAGTTTATCTGTACATAAACCGTATTAAAATAGTTCAGAAACTGTATGTCATGACCCGCATTGATAACAGGGCAACATACTCATAAGGGAAAGATTCTATGCTATATCTGAAGAAGACGACGAAGAAGAATAAGATGATTAAGAAGAAGACGAAGAACAATAAGATAATAAAAATGAATATATTATGATGGTGAAGAAGAAGAATACAATGATGAAAACGACGACGAATAAGGAGAAGACGACAAAGATAATAAAGAAAGATATGATGATGATGATGATGATGATGATGATGAAAAAGAAGACGAACATGGTGATAATGTAAAAGATAATGCTAATATTGACAATGAAGGAGGATAAGAAAAATGCGAAGATGAAAAAGAAGTAGAAGACGGTGATGAAAAAGACCACAATGAAGTTGAACAAGAGGAAGATAATAATGATGAGGAAGAAGACAAATAACAAGAATAAGACGAAGGTGATGAAGAATATGATGACAATGAAGATGAAGAAGGTAACGATGGAGAAGATATCAATGAAGACGATGACAGAAAAGACGATTGTTAAGTTGAAGAAGAGGAAGATAATAATGGAGAAATTAAGAAGAGGAAGATAAAGAAGAAGACAATTATAAAGATGAAAATGTTGATGAAGATCAAGATGTTGATCAAAAATAATAAGAATTAGACGAAGATGATGAAGAAAAAGATGCAGAAGACAACGATGAAGAAGGCTAATGAAGAAGGGAAAGAAAAAGAATAAAAAGGAGAAGACAGGGAAGATTGTTCAAAGTGTTCAAACTAATATGAACTTTATTTATAGTTATAAAATTTAAACTTTCGTGACACATACTCATACTATAAAATAACACGGTTACACTCAGGTCAATTTAGTCACTTCGCGCGACATGTTTCGGAGAGCCTATTAGGTCTCCATCTTCAAGCACTAGGAGTGTTACTTGAACCGGCCCGTGGCGCACTGCTGCGCCTCGCGTCGCCGACGACACACATTTATTTACATGTCGCGCGAAGTGACTAAAGTGACGTGAGTGTAACCGTGTTATTTTATTTATAGTTATTAATGCGGTTAAAAATCGGTTGAGTTGAACTACTATATCGCTTAATAACGGAACCATGTTGACGACGTCACGGGTGTCCTTTTAGATCCAATTCATTTATTACGTAGGTATGACAATTTAGGGGGTGGGGGGGGGGGTTGACCATGCACTACTTCTACTTACAAGAAGACGACTTTTTCTCTAAAGTGGCAAAAATTGGCTTACGTAATAAATGGATGACCCCTTTTTCTATTCTAAAACCTTCTCCAGAGTGTAACAATTACTTTTCTGAAAACCTCATCAAAATCAGTTCAGCCAAACGAGAGATAATCGCGAAACATACATACATACAAACATACATACATACAACAAACATACGGGTCAAACTCAGAACCTCCTTTTTTTGAAGTCAATTAAAGTGTCAAAAATTTACGTACGTAATAAATGGACGACCCCTTTTTCTAACCGACTTCATTTGTTGCTTATAGTTATTAATGCGGTTAAAAATCGGTCGAGTTGAACTAATATAATCGCTTAATAAAGGATCCGTGCGGACGACGTCACGGGTATCCTTTTCGGTGCCATTCATTTATTACGTATAACAATTAAGGGGGGGGGGGGGGGGGGTACCGAGCCTTACTTCTACTTATAAGAGGAGGATCAAAAATTGGCTTACGTAATAAGAACGACCCCTTTTTCTATTCTTAAACCTTCTCCAGATTGTAATAAATACTGCTTTGTAAAAACCGCATCAAAATCGGTTCAGCCAAGCGCGAGATAATCGCGAACTAACATACATACAAACATACGGGTCAAACTGAGAACCTCCTTTTTTTTGAAGTCGGTTAAAAAATAAATTATTCATTTAGTTGACTATCGTCCGTTACCAGCAATAACAATAACGAGTGTACGTAATATTCACGCCAACCGACGCCCGCCGACGAAATAATTACGTAGGTCTTTCTTCAAGCGAGTCAGCAACTGTAGAAACTAAATTCAAAATCTGCCCTTTAGAGGCCGGCGACGAACCTCATTATACCTACTCATAATACGTAACTAAACATCTTATCGTATAAAATACATGATTTCGAAATATTACTCATATTTACTTAAGGATAAGGAGAAAAGTCGCTTAATCGTTGAAAAACCCCTTCAATAGCGCTATAATTTTAAGCGCTTAAAAATATACCGGTTAGCCTTTAGTAAACCGAGTACCCGTATTACTATTTGAATGATAGTGTAAATTCAGCAGCCTTACAAAAACCCCTTCAAATACCCTTTCGCAAAGGCTTTTTATAGCGCTTCGAAAACGTATTGGGTAGTGGTAAAGTTATAGTGCTTAGCCTTATTTAAAGCGCTTAAAAACCCAAATGAACGGGTTTTAAGGAGCAACGGCTTTGGTTAGCAAAGCCTTACGAAAAACCCCGCTAAAAACCCTCGAAGGGGATACCGGGCGGGTCCCTGCCCTGTACCCCTTAGAAACAAAAGATATCAATGTACTTGTAAATAAAATACACTATTAATGGAATTTACTATACTTTTGTTTTAAAATGTAGCTACTTAGCACCCCAACTTTACCCTACGATTTATACATATAGTTTGGCCAGGGTTTGTTTTACTTCAAGCATAAACTAAGAAAATCATACTATCTCTTTCTTAGGGTGGTACCCTCGCTACTAAACAAGGGATGAGTATAGCTTATTACTTCCACTGTTACTGCACTTACTGGCCGGCCAGACAGATTATTTGGTATATGAAACAAATAAAATAGAGCATGGGAGTATCAAAAGCAAAATTATTTGATAAGAATTTTAATTTGAAGTAATAGAAATGTATAAACTGTGGACATGATAATGTCCATGTGGATGAATACACTAGTTTCCATAGCCTCAAGTGATATGGGAAGAAAAAAACGAGAGAAAAGGAAAAAAAGAAAAGTAAATTTCCATAACGTCAGTGCCGTTGCTTTGTTTTCTAAATCTGCATATCATTTCGTTAAGATCTCGTAAGTTTCTGCGCCGCTTACGTTTATATTTAGAAGCGTATGACGGGGGCTTTGAACTTATTATTTTATTATTAATATAGCACTACTGGATGAAATAATCGTCGGCGCCGATGGATCTAGCAGTAAACTTACCACGAATTTCGCTCGACGCTTGTAGTGAGCGCATCCTATGCGTTTTTCAGCAGTTTCCGTCCCAGCAGAGGATTCGCCGTTTACGACCTCTTCTTTGTCATCCGACATTTCACTATAACTTTGTGTAGGTACCGAACACAGAAATAATGTCTAATATGCTTAAATTTTTGCAATTTTAATCCATTAACGGAATATTACAATATAATAGAATAACAAATTAACGTGACATCCTGGCTTGTTTTGCGTGATTGATTTGACATTTCGTTTCGTTTCGTATTCGACATTTTCATTCACGTCACCATCGTCAGTTTATGGCCTCTACAATCGGCGCAATTTTGTTTTGATACACTCGCGCGGTATTCTTTGCTTCTACATAAAACGGCTATTACACATTGCAACCTGCAGGACCCAATCTGTCATGTTGGAAGGTGTAATTAAAGGTAGGGCCTGTAGGGAGCTGAAGGAGGGGATAGGGAGAGGCAGGGTACACAACAGATTGGGCCCTGCAGGTTGCAATATGTAATACCGCTTTAAGTGCAACAACATCAATCGATGGATCAAAAACCGCAATGTATTAAAAATCGCAGGTGACTAGTCGCTTACGTTTATAGAGGCTTTTACGAATATTGTCAATGATAGATTGATTCTCTAACAATCTGCAAAATAGACCTTAAAGTTAAAGAATTAAAGCTCTTTATTTTTCATGACTTAAATGAAAACACCTTCAGGATTATGCGTTATCTTATCAATCAACAAAGATTTAAAAAAACACTAGTTTTTATAGGAAACACCTTTTTAGGGTTCCGTACAAAGAATATAATACTCATGTCGTGACGCTCCATACATAATATGTATATTCTAATATAGAGTAAGAAAATATAATTATTCCTGGGTGAATGACCGCAAGTATAGAACGTCACGATAGAGTCCTGATCTCCTTGTACCTTGAGTTGATGCGGTCAACGCCTGCTTCGCTTCTTACTAGATGACATCACAGTGTCATATACACCACCTAAAATAAGATAGATTTATGACATCTCAGTCACTAAGTACATATAGTTATATAGGGATATACATGGGACGTCAGCTATAAGTATGTACGAGTCAGTCAGTCATATACGCTGTTTCTCTTGATAACACCAACATCTCATGTCCTTCATTGAAGACCATATCCCTTGCTCATAGCCTAGGCTCCCAGGCCTGGATGTCGACATCCCCCTTGGCTGCATCCTCTGAATAATTCAGGTTAGTCTGTAGTCATCCCTCCCACTGGGTACGTGCCTTATGGACTGATCTGTCCTGCATTTACCTTGCTGAGCCACGACTTACTTTAGTCTTTCACTAATGCGTCGGAAATACATCGCGACTGTATTCTCTGGCCAAGCCCATTATATTGACTACTTCTCACATATTTCACATTACTACTCATGTTGTATCTAAGGTCAATGATTAAAGGGAAAAGGTTACGAAACTTAGGGAGGAACTTTAGTGACGGTAATCTACTAGCGATGACTGGCATGTACTTTGAATCATCTCACATGTTAGAATGAAGTATATTACGAGTAGAATGGGGAATCTAGGAAGTGTAAGATACTCCAGATAAGTTCACTGATCAAATATTACATTGTTTCTCGAAGAATAAGTTAGATACGTTTGTCAAAGTGAAATACAAGAAAGGCTAAGATTATATTCCTTATATAACTAAATCCACTTAACTTAATGGAAATAAGCTGGTTATTTCCGTAATAATTTCCATAATTCACTATGTAGACACCGGTTTTAGGGTAAAACATATTATTCCGAACTAGCTTCTTTTACCGCCATTTTGCTAACAGCAAAATGTTGCTATATAAAATAGTTACTGTCATCGCGATATCGATGCGTTCCGACTTCGGTTGAGCTCGATTCGCGACACTCCCGAACAACGAGGAAAATGTGACTAAAAGCGGTATTACACATTGCAACCTGCAGGGCCCAATCTGTTGTGTACCCTGCCTCTTCCTACCCTCCTTCAGCTCCCTACGGGCCCTACCTTCGATTACACCTTCCAACCTGACAGATTGGGCCCTGCAGGTTGCAATGTGTAATACCGCTTTAAGCAAATCTTGCTTTATAAAATAATTATCGTCATCGAATATCTACGATCTTACTTCGGTTGCGCTCAATTCGCGACACTCCCGAAGACAAAGGAAATGAGACTATCGCTACCGTATCTACGCGTCTTTCCAATTTTCTCTCATGTTAGTCTCTAACATCTAGTTAGGCAATATTGAACAACTATATCGATTCTGCGGCTTTACTCACTGTATGCGACATGTTTTACATTTACAAGGCTAGTATCTCACGAGACTTTAAAATTCTATCGTTACATTACCACGCTAATATACACATATCTCCTAAACTACCATTGCTTTACAGTTCCTCGTACTTGTTAAATGCCACACACTTTCATTTACTTGTTAAATTATATTATCAACGTAATAAAGTTAAGATATCTTGAAAATGTTTAAGCACGTGATATTAATGAATTAACGGATCGATGTTACAATAAGGACTAAGAACTACTAGATAATCAATTAATCAGTGATTAATATGTCGTTATATCCTAATTCATATTAGTTAAACGTTTATACATAATCATATAGTCTGTAACTCTGTACTATTTTTCTTTTCTTTGGAACCCCGCGATTTTCTGTGTTAAAGATATGCTCGCACTACTGGTCGCTATTATTATAATATTTCATTTAGAATCGGGTACTGTGACCTTTAGGTAACTTAATCAGTACCTATAATCTATGTGTATCGTTAAGTTCTTATTTACCCTTTTAGTTGCTATGTAAGGTCTCCTTATTTGGTTTTGCCGACATAGCACCCTTCCCCAAGATAAGTTCAAATACTACCTTAAATACTGACTATTTCTGAAAGTTAAATCTGTAAGCATTACTAAGGTACTTTTAGCATGACAAAGCTTAAAATTTCAAAACCGGACAAGTGGAGTTGCCTGTAGTAGTGAAATGAAATGACTGTCACATTGAAATATTGTTGTCACTAGTTAGGGTTACTATAGCTAAGAATTTAGAATAGTTAAGTATAGTTTTTAAGTTTTGGTTGCCCTGATAATCAGCGCTGTGGCTACTTTTGTCATGACTTATGTTTAGTGGCAACCATTTTGGTGTAATTTTATGTATACCTAGTCCTTGCTATTGTTATGCTTATCTTTGCACCAAATAAAAGTTTTTTATTTCACTTAATTTCATTAAGTCCGTAGGTCAACTAGGTCTCACCAAACAAAACTAATTTAGGCTTTACATTAAAATCCATTAACTTATTATAATACATATTTATAATTTACAAAACGTCTTAATTGTCGTAGGTAAAATATCTCGAAATCTATTGTACATGTAATTGATGTAATACAAAATACACTACAAATAATCTTTATTGAACACCTCGAAAGAAAATAAATAACACCTGCCTGTAATATTCGAAGTCCGTAATTTATTTTAACAATTGTCAGATCGCAGTAAACTAATTTTAGCTATTGTCTATCGAATGTTACATATAAGTTCTTAGATACATGATAGAACCGTCGCTTTGTAATTCTTAAACTGTAAGGTATCTAAATATTACAACTGTCCGGTATCGGGGTTGCGTAGGCAGCTGGCGTAGTGATGATTCAATGAATAACACCGGAGTTTATCGAACTTAATATATTTGAGTATTGAACACATACAACTAATTCGTCTTAGCACGAAATTAATAAAGATGTTAAAGATTTGCACTGAGCGTGTGCTTGCGCGCATGGCGTCGTCTAGCAAGAGGCCGGGGGGAGCAATGTGGCTGTGTTGCCAGCCTGGAAACTATTTGGGCTTTACATAAACACGCCACACCACCCCCCCACGGAGAAGGATAACATAAAATAAAACATACAAGTTTAACAAATTAGTCAAATTACAATTAAAAGTAGCAATAGTCGTTACTATCCTTAAACCTAACACTTCGACCAGAGCGTGTGGTGTATGGTCGGTTAGAACTACTTATAGGAGGCGCGGATCCAGCTGGCTGCGCTGGAGGAGCATCCTCAGGCTGTAACGCGACTGGAGTAGGGGCGCCTGAACTAGGAACGTCACTCTGATCCATGAAGGCGGGTTTGACGCGGTCGACGCTCACTACAACCTCCCTACCCTTCACGGCCAAGGTCAGGGTTTTCCCGTCCTTGGACCGTTTCAGTACAGAATAAGGGCCTGTATAAGGAGGTTGTAATGGGCGTCGTACGGTGTCATCACGTAGAAAAACGTGTGATGCCGTAGGCAAATTTTTCGAAACAAAGATAGGACGAGTCGAATGGCGAGATGCTGGAGCTGGGCGGAGAGAAGACATTTTACGTCGCAGTTGGACGACGAAATCAGCAGGATCATCAAGTTTGTCTTCACTAGGCTCAGAGACCAACATCTCTCCAGGTAATCGAAGAGATTCGCCATATACCATCTCGGCAGCAGTGGCCCTCAAGTCTTCCTTGTAGGCGGTGCGCATGCCGAGTAGGACGAGAGGAAGAGCACGCGTCCAGGAACCAGAGTGACACATGAGTGCGGCCTTTAGCTGGCGATGTACGCGCTCGATCATTCCGTTCGCACAAGGATGGTACGCTGTAGTCCGGATACGCTTAGTCGCACAGGTGTGCATCAAACGACGGAAAAGATCGGACTCGAACTGGGTGCCCTGATCGGTGGTTATTGTAGAAGGGACACCGAAGCGAGAGATCCATCCTTGTACAAAGGTATCGGCCACCTCATCGGCGGTAATGGAGCGCATCGGCCACACCTCTGGCCACCTGGAAACCCTGTCAATAGCTGTAAGACAATAGCGAAAGTCGTCACAAACGGGAAGCGGGCCAATGATGTCGATGTGGACGTGCATGAAGCGTCCAGATGGTTGCTCGAACGTGCCTAGAGGAGCCGAGATATGCCTTGAGACCTTGCTTCGTTGGCATGCGAGACAAGACTGAGCCCACCTTCGACAATCTTTCCTAATGGAAGGCCAGACATAGCGACTTACCAGAAGTCGGGTGGTGGCTCTAACGCCGGGGTGACTCAAGTTGTGCAGCTTGTCAAAGACCACGCGACGAAACGAAGGGGTCAGGTAAGGGCGCGGCTTGCCGGTGGATACGTCACACAAGATAATGACGTCTGTGCCAGGAACAGCAACGCGCGAGAACCGAAGGCTGGAGTTACCTTGACGTAGATCAGCGAGCTCTTGGTCCTCTTCTTGTGACTTAGCGAGGGCCTCGTAATCTTCTTCTAGCGAGACGGCCTCGATCCGCGACATCGCATCGGCTACGACGTTGTCCTCACCTTTTATGTAGCGGATGTCCGTCGTAAATTGGCCAATGAACGACAACTGGTTCAGTTGCGATGGCGGCAATTTTTCGCGACGCTGTACGAAAGCGTACAACAGCGGCTTGTGGTCAGTATAAATCGTAACATGTTGGACCTCCAGAATGTGGCGGAAGTGCTGTACGCTTTGGTACACCGCCAGGAGCTCCCTATAATATGCTGGCCACTCGGATTGCTGGGGGGTCAACTTTTTGCTGAAAAAGGCAATGGGGCACCATTGGTTGTTCACGAACTGCTGAAGGCAGGATCCGATATGGACGCTGGAGGCATCCGTGAAAAGTCCAAGGGGTGCGTCGTTGACCGGGTGCTGTAGGAGGGTCGCGTTAGACAGGCTTGACTTACACGACTCGAAATGCGCCAGAAGCTCGGGCGTCCATGGAAATGGCTTGGCACCCTTACCATTAATGGCGACTACCGCATCGACGAGAGGTGCTTGATACTGCGCTGCTTGAGGTATGAAACGGCGATAGTAATTCAACATACCGAGGAAGCGGCGCACACCTTGAACGTCTTTCGGAGGGGGAAAGTCAATTAGGGCCTGAATGCGGTCCTGAGGAGGGCGTGTGCCTTCGGCACTCACGTGGTAGCCCAGGAAAACTACTTCCTTGGCGCCTAAGACGCACTTGGAAGGGTTGAGAACCAACCCGTAGTCCTGCAAGCGCTGGAACAAGATCCTCAGGTGCTCCTTGTGAAGAGTCTCGTTTTCGGAGAAAACGAGTAGGTCGTCGATATACGGAAAGACAAAATCGAGGCCCCGCGTGACCTCATCGATGAACCTTTGAAAGGTTTGACCTGCGTTACGTAAACCGAATGTCATGAAAGGGAACTCGAAGAGGCCAAACGGGACCACGATAGCCGTCTTAGGGATATCGTCTTCAGCTACTGGGATCTGGTGATAAGCCTTCACCAGATCCAGCGTGCTAAAGATTGTAGCGCCAGCAAGATTGTTAGCATAATCGTTTATATGGCGCACTGGATAGCGGTCGGGAATGGTCCTGGCGTTCAGGGCGCGGTAGTCCCCGCACGGACGCCAAGACTGATCTTTTTTTGTAGTCATGTGCAAGGGGGAGGACCAAGCACTTTTAGATGGTCGTGCCACGCCAATACTTACCATGTTCTCCAATTCCGCTTTGGCAGCAGATAGCTTCTGGGGTGCCAGGCGTCTGGGACGGCAAGAAATAGGTGGGCCCTCAGTGGTCTTGATATGGTGCACAGTGTTGTGTTTTACTGACCGCTGAAATCCGGGAGGCTTGGTGATGTCTGGGAACTCGGAGAGCACTTGTGCAAATGGAGAATCCCGCAGGCTGATAGACCTGATGCTGGGCTGTGAAACAACAGCAGCAGTTGCAATGGCCTTCAGTCCCGTTGTACCATCAACAAGCCGTTTGCTGTGACAGTCGGGCAAAAGGTGGTAATGGGCTAAGAAATCTGAACCAATGATGGCTGACTGTACGTCTGCCACTACAAACTGCCAGATAAATTCGCGCCGCAGTCCAAAATCAAGTTTAAGGGTGACAGTGCCATAAGTAAAAATGGTGCTGCCGTTAGCCGCTCTGAGGTCCCACTGAGTGGGTTCCCTCCGCTCCTTGAGCCACGGGTATGGATAGCAGCATAAATCTGACCCTGTGTCAATAAGAAATTGATGCTTGGTTACCTTGTCAGTCACGAAAAGACGGCGGCTGGTCGGTTCCATTGAGCAGCAGTCAGACCCCGCCTTTACTGACTGCTGTTTGGGTTTTCCGAAGTCCAGTTGCATGGCGGTATGCACTTGGCCGCCCTCATGTTGAATTTCTTATGATACCAGCACATCCGAGGCCCGCTGCTGGCCGGAGTGGTGCTCCGGGTCGAGCTGCGCGATGTAGACCTATTGCGGGCCCTGCCCCTGCCTCGTTGTCCTCCCCCGGATAGAGCTGCAACCTGCTGGGAGAGTAAGTCAAGGCGTTCCATCAAATTGTCAAGAACGGGCTGCCCAGTGCCGGAAACCTGGAAAACCTGGGGTCCAGGTGCGACCTCAATGATCTTATCAGCTAGCTCGGCTAATTTTTCTAAGTTAATGTCTGATTGAGCTGTCAAAATAGCCTGCACCTGGCTTGGCAGCCGACGCATCCACAACTGCCTCAGAATACTGTCATCCTTGGATGTTCCGGCAAGTGACTGTAGGTGTCGGAGAAATGCAGATGGCTTGCGGGAACCTAGCTCCTCGCTGCTGAGTAAACGCTCTACCCGCTGTTGTTCGGAGACCGAGAGCCGCCGGATCAATTCATCTTTAAGTGTGGTATATTTGTTTTCATCTGGAGGGTTCATAATAATGTCTTCTATGTCCCCAATAAGCCTTTGATCAATAACACTAATGACATGACTAAATTTGGTAAGGTCCGCTTTAATTCCAGCAAGGTGGAATTGTGCCTCTGCCTGGGCGAACCAAACCGCTGGGCGGTCGGCCCAGAACGGTGGCAATTTTACTGTGACGCCACACACCGCTCTTGAAGATGAGGAGTTCAATTCCTGTTGGGGCGCCGCCTGTTGGGGCGCTGCCTGCTGCGCCTGTAGGGCTGCATTTTGCACCCTCAGCGTCTCCAGCTGGGTCCGTAGTTCCTCAAGAGACATATTTATAGAATAGATACCACAACCAAACACCACACACCAAAGTTTATGGTTAAATACAAAAAAGGGTAAGTTAAGAAGTTAGTGTGAATCTTATATATGTAGGTTGATGGAATATTACTATTTGTTATGAGTAACAGACAATATTCTTTATCAATGTAGCTTGAAAGCACACTAGCAGGCAGAATGAACACCAAAACAAAACAAGGCAGGTTAATATTAAAGTAAGATACACAATTCCCAGGGAAATATTTTCACAAACAATAGCAAAAGGAGGGTTAAATTTAGCACTTGAAATACGACAACACGATAGCAATAATATTGTTCAAAAGTTAGTTTGTTAATTAGCGCTGCACACACCAAACAGTTATTATTTTTCAAAAACACGACGTATTTATTTGAGCTATAGGTTAGTTTGTTATTGTTTAAGCACTTTACGTAACGTAGCACACACACTTTAGTTGATTTTAATATTTGCGGACGTTCAAACACAGGAAAAGTTCGTCGAAACAATAATATTTGAAATAAGTTGAGGTTACTTGCGTGAGAGATGTGACACTGACAGGTGTCGCAGGATGACGTTTGACGTAATGAACGACGACACAACACGATCGATGTGACTGACAGGCGACAGCGATCGATGTCTGACAGCAATCGATATGTCGCGTTGACTTGCGAGGTCGTCGAGTGTTGAGGCGTCTTCACGAAAACCGGTTCTGACTGGTAACAAAAGCGTGGGTTTCGTCCGTCAACTTTTCGATGCAATTTTTCACAGGAATCACTGAACTTTTATGATGTAGGCACTCGATGAACGTCGTATGATGTTTCACTGCAGGAAACGCCGATTTGTTTGCCTTTTCACGTTCGTACATCCACGCCGCATCCGCGCGTGGGTCGTCGGGTCACCAATGTCCGGTATCGGGGTTGCGTAGGCAGCTGGCGTAGTGATGATTCAATGAATAACACCGGAGTTTATCGAACTTAATATATTTGAGTATTGAACACATACAACTAATTCGTCTTAGCACGAAATTAATAAAGATGTTAAAGATTTGCACTGAGCGTGTGCTTGCGCGCATGGCGTCGTCTAGCAAGAGGCCGGGGGGAGCAATGTGGCTGTGTTGCCAGCCTGGAAACTATTTGGGCTTTACATAAACACGCCACACAACTATTGTGGGTTTAGAATATATATTCAGTAACATCGCCTGCAAAGGCCTCATAGAAATAGAAACTGAGTATAACATAATTTGTGGATTAAAATTCTTTACCCGCATAAAGTACCACGTGATGATTACAATCACTCGCTATTATTCTGAGAATACCCAATTTTATAACTTGGCCAAAATAATAACTATTTAATATCACTGCTCCAAGTATCCAAGGTATAACCCTAGCGTCAGTCGTATAATTAATAATCATTTATATTTCCGCGGAAGCTAAGGATGTCTGGATGGATCGATTATATTCACTGAAAGACCTTAATTTATTTCGTCTGTCGTAGCATTTATAAAGTTAGGTTACTTTTATCAACATAACCACTCGATATCACGTATTTAACTACTTCCGACTTTGAATGACCCACCTATGACTTAATATGAACATTAAATTGCTGCAGTCTAGTTAATAGCTGTAATATTTACTTATTAAAATTATGAAAGAATGATATTATCAGTTTTTTAAATATCTCGAAGGAATTAGATAAGTTACAGATTAGTTCCGGTTTGCATTAGGTAAAGTATTATGTCAATATTACTAAAAGTCCGCCTCGAACCGAGAACTCGCGATTTACCCGCAAACACTCTGATAATATAACAAGACCCATGAGATGATTATTTCGCGCCTTCTAGCTTCACAAGCCCTTGATCGATCCCGCCCATATGCGAAGTCTCAAACTATATGTATCTCCGCTACAACCTTAACAAAAACAAGGATCAAGAAAACGTTACTCAAATTACCGTCGAAACTCCCAAAGTCGTAAAAACCATCGAAATGCCGAGACGTTCCAGTAGTCAGAATTTATTTGTAAGAACTCGCTTTGCTTACCCTCTGCTCGTTCGATTAGATGAGCATATAAACTTCGAATTACTTAAGTCTATTAGATGAACCTTATACATTCAAGTAGAACTCCGGTACTTTTACTCCAAAGATTCAATTTCATGTGAATAGTAAAATGGGCGATACACTTTATTCTACTATAGTGACTAGAATTGCGTAACAAGGGAACTGATTGCTGACAATGTGATACCATTATACATATACGCTTTGTTTATACGTCAATAAAAATTGTAAAATATTAAGACTTTATTAACTTCATGAGTTTCATGACATAAGGCAGAGTCAAAATAGTATGTGTGTACGTCTGAATACAGTAAGTACGCAAATCATTGTAAAACTATGGGGATTTCATGTATGTGATATAATCCATAATCAAAATGAAGGCAACGAACGAAATTTGAATTTATTTCATAGTTATAGCATACACATTTCTGTGTTATTTAAGAAATATGCACCTAGATTTTCTTAGAAGCATCGAGTTAATTAGCAGTCATAGTGACCATAGCGATTGATTACAGCGTAGAAACATTTGACGCAATAATAATGTCTCCATACCCGCCCAAGGTATGTAAGAAATAAAGTAATTAATTTGTATACGATTGCCATTTTCCACACCCCCGAGTTATGTCGTTATCGAGAGCAATTTCGATTGTCTTATTTCTGCTATCAATAGCTAAGCGTAGTAGTATTCTAGTAATTGTAACAGATTCGCTTCGCATTAAACAAGTTATCACCTTTAAAGCATTTATTGGATATGGATTATTAAGTTTCTACGTTATAGTCTCAAATAGGCAATTTTTTACTTTAAGATTAAATACTTTTACTAAAATGGTTTCGTATGTGAACATATTAGGACAGGTAGGTGCCCATTATATAATTCCTCCACAAATCCAACTCGTTGTCCTGGTTTCAGGATTCATATGGGCTACCACAAACTTACTTACAGCTGTTTTATATATTGATGTTTCCTAGCTGTACTTAGAGCATAACAAAAATCTTAACGCATTCTTCAAGAATGATGATAAAAAACAATGGTAATAAAATTCTATAAAATTTAAATGGCAACAATTTATAATCATTATCATTAAATACGTTTTCTAGGACCGTCAAGTATACCTACAATTATTTTAATTGCTAAACCTGCCACAATCTGCCGAATTCAACTGTTGTATTAGTACAATACCACTACTTCGCAAGTAAGCACCTAAGCTCATCTAACACGAAATTAAATTGTTTGGTTCGCCTTATCAATATAATTACGTTAGAGTACCCGTACATTACGATTATAAGCTGTTGAACACTATAAACAGATAACTGCTGCAATAACCCAAGTTACGTATTAATTCCGAATGGAACGACATTTTAATTCAAGTTGTATTTGAATGCATGGAGTCGAGTCGTTATAATTAATTACAGTTACGGTCCATTCCACTAATATAATTTAGTAAATTTATTTTGCTATATTTACTACCCTTATTTTGATGTTTGATGTATCTTGATACATACACTAGAGCGGCAAGTGTTTAAACTGGAAATCGGAACAAAATTTTTATCTTAAGTAGGGTTTCACTTGGGCATCCTCTTTTCACAATAATCTAAATTATGACAATATAATAGTACAAGATAAAATAATTTATCACTAAATAGTTATCAATACTACTCTTGTAACTGCGATGTATTGTATGTACTGTACTTCAAATCAATATTAAACTCGTATTAGTATATTTCTGTAATTCAGACGTGTATTACAATTCAATGTCGTATCCAATATTCACGCCGCCATTTATTTTGTACCGACAACTACAACTATTTTCTAATGAGTTTCTCCACTAATTTATAATTTATTCCTCAGATTAAATAATAGTTCTTACTAAGTTACTCTACTATTCGGGCGAAGTCAAATACAAATAATCAAATAATTATGACGGCCTCCATAGCCCAGTTGGTAGTGACCCTGCCTACGAAGCTGGAGGTCCCGGGTTCGAATCCTGGTAAGAGCATTTATTTGGGTGCTAATCTCAAATATTTGTTCCTGAGTTATGGATGTTATCTATGTATATAAGTATGTATTTATCTATCTAAGTATGTATATCGTCGCCTAGCACCCATAGTACAAGCTTTGCTTAGTTTGGGGTTAGGTTGATTTGTGTAAGATTGTCCCCAAATATTTATTTATTTATATTTATTTAAAATATCATCATAATTGGTTCGGCCGTTCTTGAGTTATAAATAGTGTAACCGACACGACCTGGTTTTATATGTGTGTAGATTATTTTATTAGCACAAACAAGAGACGCAGCTCAACTATGAATAATGCGCCCCAATTGGTATTATAATAAATTATTATATTATCCGAGAGCAATACTGTGTTTCCTAACAACATCTAGGTAGGTGTCTCTAGATACAGATTATCTAAGGTTTAATCTACTAATAAGAGGTTAAATCAGTGTGTCTTAACCGGTAGTCCGCGGACCAAGGATAGTTTCTAAAGCACCTAAAGCGGTCTTCTTTATGAACAGAACAACTTCTTGTTAATTATATTAGTCACAAGTATTTTAATTGTTTGCAAAGAATTGGTTATAGCAAAGGATAATTTGTTTCAGTGGTCGTTTATCGCTAAAAAGTTAAGAACCACCGCATACCATAAGTAGACATATCTACGCTGACGATGATAAAGTTACATTAGTAAAATTTGTCTGCCGTCAGTGCGTCCACTACGCCCTAAAGCAAGTATATCTCCAGAACTGAAACACGCGACGCGACCCACCAAAAGGATAGAATACACGCAACGCGACTGATTTTAAAACACGTTTCAAGATGGCTGATAGCATACCGCAACTAATCTACCTAATTTAGTCGGTTTCATTGCGGTTTAATAAACGTTTCTATTGTACTTAGGGCCTTTTGGAAGGACCAACGATAACGGCGCCTTCTCTGTCCTATTTATGGAAAGTGTAATAAGGCCATCCCGTTCAATCTTGGTATTGTTATTACCATTGCAGGTCTAGGGGTAGTATGTCTATGACTACGCCACGCTTCTGTAGGTTTGTATAAAAGTCTCTATTCATCTCGTAATAAATCACAAAATCACCTATGATTCCTAATACACTGCAGTATTTGACCCATCCCGCGACCGCGCTAAACCTACCTAGACAGCAATGTTTAAAAGTTTCATACTGTAATTATTTGCATTGAAATTGTGTCATTTAGAGACACCTTAAGAGGTGACGCACATGTTGTGTTGCATGTTTCTCTGCAATGTCACGTCTATGAATTATTAACATTACATAAAATTTTGAAATCATTTTACCTACATAACAACTGTGTATAAATAAGTACAAACAGTAATAACACAGTTTTATTTATTTGTATTGGTCCTTACTTTATGTTTATTCACTTTACGAAACAAGTAATTAATAAAATTAAAATATTCTGCTAAGACGATATCCCAAAGTATATCCTATTTCTGAACTATTTCATTTCGATAAGAATCTCCGAAAATTGATTTTAAACGAAGACATCTAAACTTCAATTAATTGTTATTTCGACCCACTGTGTTCCGTATATCGTTTATCAATACATGCAAAGGTATAAGGATAACGCGTGATATGAAAATAGATGAAAGATGATGTACTTTTCCATCTCCAATACACTGACATATACATATAGCTACCTCTATAAACAAGACTGATTCCTGAACGTGTGCTTTACTTCAACTGTCACTGTCAGATATATCTGTTGTCACCATAGACATACAATATAAGGTATAGACAGGGCATGGTGATAATAATACCAAGATAGAACGGGATGGTCTTATTAAATTTTCAATAGGTATGACAGAGAAGTTGCCATTTTTTGTTCGTCCTTATCATAGACTCACGGCTTTATGTCACCCTCCACCGTAAGTACTTTCTATGAGTGGAGGGTCATGAACACATTTAATTCGCGTTTTCTTGCAAAATATCTGTATTTGCTAGGTGAAACCCAAATATATTTCGTGGAAAGTTGTGCCAGCTACGGAAAACAATGGTTAATTGTTGTGTTTTGAGCTGTAGAAGTGATTATCGCCGATATTACGACAACATAACCTTTCACAGGTAAGTACCACATTTTACAGTTTACTCCTGTTGTTTAGTGTATAAATAGTATCCTACAATCTATTACGCGCTATAATCTTGTTAATAAATCTATTCTCGTGAAGAATAATACATAAAATCGTAAAGGTAAATAAAACATTCGAGAACATATTAACCGACTAATTTATGAACGCGGTTAGCCGTATAGCTGTCAGTAATTTAGAACCGTATAAGCAATTTAGTCGCATTACATACGCCTTAGGGATACCAGTGCGTGATTTTTATACTTACCCTAATATTGAGGTATTTTTTGTTTTAAAAAGATCATCATTTCATATCATTGGCAAAAATTTATTTAAATAAAGATGTTGATATCTGCCAGTAATAAAATTTACCTGTTTTATTTTTCCATACTAAAGAAATTAGAATTTAACAAAATTAATTCCTAGTGTTGGTTTTGCTATGGCTCAGTAAGTCTGGGGTATGCTTGGCATCCTAAGTCCAAGATTGGTACTAACTAGTTTTAATGAAAGCGAAAAGATCTTCCACCTGATTTGATTTCCTTGCAATATTTTTGTTCACCGTAAAGGAACTGAAATAACAAATGAAAGTTCGATCATAAGTTTCGAAAATCTTAATGTACAAGTTGGGTTTGGAACAGCGACCTTAAAAATGAAATTGCTATACAGGATGTAGCAAAAATATTCATGATCCGTTCAAGGGCATTAGCATGGTATCGTATTGCGAGTTTGGAAAAGTAGGTTGAAGAAAAAAAAAACGCGAATTTTTTTTTTATGTGCGGAACAAATTACTATTGTGTCCGTAGTCGACACAACTTTCTGACAAAACCATCAGGTTTTCTCGTAGTAAAAACGCTAATTTCATCTGTCCGTTACCCTCCACTGTCAAAAAATAGGTGAGACTATGACAAGGACTAACGATAACAGCTCGCTTCTCTGTCACACCTGTTGAAAGTTTGATAAGACCATCCCGTTCAATCTTGGTATTATTATTTATTTATTTCCATGTCAGGTCTATGGGTGGTATGTCTATGTTCACATCGCTCCGGGCCTGCCCGGAGTGCTCGGTGCTCGCTATATGAAATAATGGGGTAATTTTCTCTTACTGGTATCCCCACGAGTTAGACGTCATCATGACGTCATCTATGTCTATCCCTTACGGTGCTACGCGGTGTCAGGCCCTTGGTTGTCACTAATGTCACTGTCACAAAAGGACCGACGGCACCGACGCCGACGCATGGTAAGATTGGTATGGTACCTACACTACCTACTACGGGATTGTCGGGATTACTGAGGCCAGCCAACGTGGCCATGGTCATGTTGCGCACCGATATAACATCGCAAGCAGAGCAACCATCCTCACTCCCATATCGAGCGCTCGCTTCCCCTTCAACGCATATCCAATCTATGTCCGACCAACTTAGACGGCGATTTCTATCACAGCAAGCTATGCTCGTTCCAAACTCTCAAGCCGACCGCGTGTAACAAATACTGCAACTTCAGAAGGATATCTTTATACCACCACTAGTTCATGTGGTTTCAAGAGATCGTCGCCTCTCTAACACCGCGCGTACATCGTTACAATTAGGTACAATACTAACAACTTAACGCACCTAAGCAGCGAAAACAAACCGAACTCTAGTCCTATAGGACTGGCTACGGCCAGCAGATAACGCAAATTGTTGGCGGAACAGACTTATTTTAATTATTAAGGACTGGTAAAAACATTTGCTTCAAAGAAATTAAAAAAATGGAATGTTCATTTACAAATTTATTTTCGGTGTCCACCTGCCTCACAATAGCCCGGCACAATTACTTGAGCCAGGACTATGTAAATGTATGCTATAATCGGGCCTATGATAAAGTCCATCTATCTATATTGCTAAATTATTCACATACTCATGTATAACTGATAAGTCTAAATATCATGAATGTCACAAAACGCTTTAAATCATTGGGGTGCTCAATTGAATCTTGTTTTGCTTCTTGAAGTAATTAACAAAATTAATTTTTTAACTATCCTAATCATAAATTATAATCAAATCAATCCATTATGTAAACATATTATACATCCATTTTATAATATTTATGCCGCGAACAATGCTGGTTGGTTTATTCAAATAGTTTGGTGTTGGTATATGTTCAGTTTGATTTTAGGTGTAGATTTATTGTAGACTATTTAGTTGCTTTTAATACATCTGATTAGTAATGTTTAATTTGAACTGACTTCATGTTTATGTTTCATCTAATAATCATGTTAAATAGCACTTCGCATACAAATTTAGAGAATTTTTTTTTCTTATGCTTAAATGAATTTATTTATGATACTTAGAGAAGCCAAAAGGGCCTACGTTGGACGCTCTATAGGTTGACATCCATCAGGTTGATCTAGGTAGGTACCACTGAACGAAAGAGATCGACACGCCCTACAAGCAGAAAACTGGAAGGAAATCGCACAAACCAGGGCGCGTTGATGCTAACTCGTGTCGGAGGCCCAGACTCACTTCGGGTCGCTAAACCACGGGAAACATTGGAAACATCCAAATTTACTACAAGAACAAATCAGTGAAATCTAATATCCATATTATACCAACGCAAAGTGTAATTTATAAAATTGATGATATCTAGTTTCAAGTAATAAAGCAGTAAGTCTTAGTTTAATGGTTTTCAACTCCATAGAGCAGAGTAAAACTGTTAGTAGGTATGTATCAAAACATTAAAAAGTCACAGGCTAAGCTTCCACTATAACCTGAAGTCTGATTGAGAGATTGGGGAGTGTTATATAGCCAGGCTATGGTTAAAATATAAGCCATACATATCAAATATAGTTATTTAAATTAGGTACCTCTCAGTTTTAACCGATACTTTGTTACTATTACTTAAACTTAGTTTTTTACTGATTGTATGTAGGAATATCAAACAATTGCAAATCCAAAAAAAGATTCAAGGATCTCAGCATCTACTCCACCATGTCGTGACGCTCCATACATAATATGTATATTCTAATATAGAGTAAGAAAATATAATTATTCCTGGGTGAATGACCGCAAGTATAGAACGTCACGATAGAGTCCTGATCTCCTTGTACCTTGAGTTGATGCGGTCAACGCCTGCTTCGCTTCTTACTAGATGACATCACAGTGTCATATACACCACCTAAAATAAGATAGATTTATGACATCTCAGTCACTAAGTACATATAGTTATATAGGGATATACATGGGACGTCAGCTATAAGTATGTACGAGTCAGTCAGTCATATACGCTGTTTCTCTTGATAACACCAACATCTCATGTCCTTCATTGAAGACCATATCCCTTGCTCATAGCCTAGGCTCCCAGGCCTGGATGTCGACATCCCCCTTGGCTGCATCCTCTGAATAATTCAGGTTAGTCTGTAGTCATCCCTCCCACTGGGTACGTGCCTTATGGACTGATCTGTCCTGCATTTACCTTGCTGAGCCACGACTTACTTTAGTCTTTCACTAATGCGTCGGAAATACATCGCGACTGTATTCTCTGGCCAAGCCCATTATATTGACTACTTCTCACATATTTCACATTACTACTCATGTTGTATCTAAGGTCAATGATTAAAGGGAAAAGGTTACGAAACTTAGGGAGGAACTTTAGTGACGGTAATCTACTAGCGATGACTGGCATGTACTTTGAATCATCTCACATGTTAGAATGAAGTATATTACGAGTAGAATGGGGAATCTAGGAAGTGTAAGATACTCCAGATAAGTTCACTGATCAAATATTACATTGTTTCTCGAAGAATAAGTTAGATACGTTTGTCAAAGTGAAATACAAGAAAGGCTAAGATTATATTCCTTATATAACTAAATCCACTTAACTTAATGGAAATAAGCTGGTTATTTCCGTAATAATTTCCATAATTCACTATGTAGACACCGGTTTTAGGGTAAAACATATTATTCCGAACTAGCTTCTTTTACCGCCATTTTGCTAACAGCAAAATGTTGCTATATAAAATAGTTACTGTCATCGCGATATCGATGCGTTCCGACTTCGGTTGAGCTCGATTCGCGACAACTCACCAGGAGTAAAAAGTACCATTATAATAAAAAAGGAACCCTGAGAAGAAGAACCCTGAGTTACACTTGTCCTAAGACAGCTTCCTAACTTTTTAAATCAATCGTATCGTAACCGCATTTAGCAAGTTGTAGAAATGGGTATTGAAAAGAAACTAACCGTTTCTTAAATATCTTGTGAAAGTTTATGGAAATTTCCGAGAACTTTCCCAACTTTCCGAAACTTGCACATTACTTTTTAGTTAGGATCCTAATTAGCACCACCCAACCAGTTAATTGGGGCGGTCTAAAAATACTTACATTATACCGTGATTTACCGTGTGACTTATCAAATGAAAGAGCTTGTCCTGAGAATATCGAATATATATTTTTTATAAGTCTGAAGTAATTTGATATTAAATTGAACTTAATTGTTCTGCTGATTTGTTAGTATCGGAGATATCCTGTTTTTTCTTGTCATTCATCTTATTCATTATCTGTTGAGCATCAGGAACACAGCCGTCAGGCAAAGTCAACAATATGGCAAAGGTTAACTCCGGTATTTTATTCTCAATGGCAAATTCCAAAAGATTGTACAAGTCTTCAGGCGTTACCTGTTCAGCTAGCTTTATTATGCATTGCTTCTTCAGATTTTCAATGAAATATATAGTAGCAATCAGGAGAAGAGACAGCAATCCATCTTCAGGCACTATGCCCAAGTACATGTATTGCTTGAGATGTTTAAGGGTCTCTAAACTCACTCCCGTCACTTTTATGTCCCCTGAAGATGTCTCTGTCCATTTCCCAATGAGCATTGTTTTAAATACCTCACTGTGCACAGCTAAGCATGCTCGGTGCACTGGTATCCTCTGATCATCATCTGTACTTAAGTAAAAATCTGTGAAATCATTATCTTCATACAGTTTTGCAAAGAGAGATTCTATTTTACTCACACAAATAATTGCTTCGAATAGATATTGATTCACATTTCCACAACTCGAATTACATGTCAACTCTCCGATTTCCCTTGGGTTATTATCAGTATCATCATCAGCATAAATCCACTCTTTGTTAAAACTAAGTGCTCGGCACGTTATTTTTACTTTGACAGTGGAGCCCATTGCCATATCATGCTTCTTTAAAAGGACATAACTAGTCAACTGGGAAGACTTTGACCTAAAACTAAAACTGGCTGTTGCCAAATTGTCAATATTGAAGGTTTCACTTTGCTGCTCATCAGATTGACCTTGGATGCTAATGACGAAAAACTTAATTTTCAGATACGATCCCATCTGCTCTTTAATAACTGATCTGGAACAAATACATTTAAATTGTTAGTGTCAAAGAATATTTTAAATTGGTATGATTAACAGGTGTCCAATATGAAGTTGCTAAAACTAAATAAGTGTCTAGTCCCTCCATTTATTCAATAGGGGTCCCTTTTTTTAAGGCGCGTACTCGAGGCCCCGCAGTTTTATTCCAGCCGTGGTTGAAGCAAGTACGCGCGCGTCAAAATGAGTGAGCTCGCCACGGAAGAAAAAGTATATCTTATTGAGTTAGGGCTGCCATCTCTAATTTTGCCGAACCCGGACAAAGATTTAAAAACCCGGACATTTGGCGTAAATCGCATTTTCCCCCCGGACGTGTCCGAAAATAATATTACTTATGGAAATAAAATCGCTTTATTTTTCAATAAGTGTCCGGGTTTTCCGCGAAAACCCCCCAGACGCACCCCGGACGGCCTCCAAACTAGGACAAATCCGGGGAAACCCAGACGAATGGCAGCCCTATATTGAGTGCTTCATCTCGAGGGGAAAAATGTGTAGTACTCGTATAGAGGGTTTCGTACTTAGATTGGAACTCATAGAGTTGCCAGCGAAAACACTTTGATAAGGTAAGAATTTAATATTTATTCATATTAATTTATCACAAAGCTTGTGTTTCAATCCAATCCCACTTCGAAAATATCTATCATTAATCACTGTACTTTTTCGTTATTTTTATAAGATATATTATTATTTAATCATTTGGCATATTTGGCATTGTAGGATTAATACTATTAAAAATCGACATCCAGGTTGCACAGCCAGTCGATCGCGTCAGATGTTAAGGTACTTACTGTAGAGGTCCTCAGAGTCGCCTTGATATCGTCGCTTTGGGCAGTGCCCCACGATGTAATAACGACGACGATACCATCAACGATGTAACAATGTTATAAGATGTAATAAATTGACATTAAAAATATTTGACTGGGTTTTATTTATGTGCATTTAAAACTGCAGAGTTTCCTCTATTTAAAGCAATCTGGCTTTTCTGATTCTGTGCACGTGTTTAGAAATTACAGTCGATTCGTTTCAGCAACATCCTAATCATCCTATTGGACACCCGTTATGTAAGTATTAAATATTAACGTAAGAATTGCTATTTTTTTTCCGCTAGTTAACCGAATCTTGGGATTTGGTTAACTAGCGGACCCCGGGCCCCATTGAGCGTGGCATAAAACTGGTAGCACACTAGCAAGATGATATAACATTGATGTCTATCTATACAGTCAGATCAGCTGCGACTGCAATCGTTGCAGTGTAAACATTACGTTTACATCTCACACTTATAACTTATTAGTTAATTTAAATTAAATACTTGCAGTGTTATTTGCTTTGGCTCTGGACGGCTGAAGATAATGTGCTTAACCGGCACCGGGCCACTAAACAACGACATCTTGTATATAATTATCGTGTAAAACTTTAACTTATACTTAATGTCTTCTATACAAATGTATGTGTAAACGGGAAAACGTAGTTCTATAATTCGGTAATTAATCAATTAAAAACAACAACTGCTGCGAGCAGCGAGTGCGAAACCGATTATAATCAAAGACATTTGACATTGACAAATAAATGAAAGTGAAAGTGAAGTGTTGCCAGACATGACGTACCAGAAGGTTTCGCTCAGATACTCACACTACTATAGTTTGGCCAGAGATTGTTCCACTTCAAGCATAGATAGGGAGAATCATAATGTCTTTTTCTAATGCTAGTACTCTCACTACTAAAAAAGGGATGGGTATAGCATGTTACTCTGACTGTTACTGCGCTTTTGGTTTGCCAGACTATAGTTTCGCATAGTTTTATACTTGCAACATCGCATATGATCTCTAGGTAATTTCCTACAATTTTGGTTTAGTTAATAGGTTTATTTTGTTTTCTTTTTGCTTTTCTGGAAACGGCATAACAAGATAAGATTAATAATACTGATACCTACCTTAAGGTAATGTTGAAGCGGTGTTAAAACATCCATATACCTACCCACCAAACCAATTAAAAAACTATTCGTCAGCAGTGAGCAGTCAGCAGCGAATACCACAAACTACCTCCTATTTTATTTACTAAACGCCCTGTGCCAGTGTGCCCTGTCTTAATTTAAAACCATCTCGTACAGATTTAACTTACAAATACTGCTATTGAGTATTATAAACAATAATAATATCTTGAGAATATTGCTTAAATTATTAATTTCATTGCATCGGTCGTATACCTCCACATTTTGCCAGATGACTGCCGTAAGGTAAGAAAAAACTTCGTTATGTTTTATACGTACCTATATAAGTACCTGAACTGAAATTTGGAGGGTGGGGACTAAATTTTATCAGGGCAGTAGTACGGTAGAGGGTTTGAAAATTCACGTATAATCCAAGACGTTATTATTATTGTTAAATGCCCTCTATGTGTAGGATTAATATGCTTACTTATTTAATCATGTGTTTTATTTTTCAGCACATGGAATGGAAAACACGGCCCATATGCCTTCAAGATGACTTTTACAATGACTTGCACGGGCGAAACGGAAACCATCAGCAGATCATACAGCATTGATAATTTGGTTATCGATACTTCCTGTACTAAGTAAAGTCTTTGAAAAGATAATGTTAAATGATCTACTGGGGCACTTCAACAGACATGGACTGCTTACAAGCAATCAGTTTGGTTTCACAAAGGGACGTTCCACAACCGACGCTGCTGCAGAACTCATTAAACATATTTTCAATGCTTGGCGAGACAAACGTTATGATGCAATTGGTATATTCTGTGACCTTTCAAAAGCTTTTGATTGTGTAGATCATAGAACGCTCATTCTTAAATTAGAACACTATGGTCTTTCAGAAAATGCCCTGAGTCTCATGTCTTCTTACCTTAGCAATAGAACACAAACAGTTGTTGTAAATAAAACCCAGTCTAAAGGGACTTTAGTAAAATTAGGAGTGCCACAGGGTTCCATTCTGGGCCCATTCCTGTTTTTGGTTTATATAAATGATTTACCTTGTGTAGTACAAAACCTTTGTGGTATGATTTTGTTTGCCGATGATACATCTTTAATTTTCAAAGTTGAACGGCAATCCAATGATTTATCTGTAATTAACAATACACTAGCTGGCGTACTAAACTGGTTTACTACTAACAATCTGTTACTTAATGCTAAGAAAACTAAATGTATTCGATTTGTTTTGCCAAACGTGGCACCAATGGACACTAATATAGTTATAAATGGTGAATGTTTAGATATAGTAGATAAAACTGTGTTCCTTGGTTCAACGTTGGACAAAAATTTACAATGGAGTCCTCATATAAAAAAACTCGCTCTTAGACTAAGTTCAGCCGCTCATGCCGTTAGAAAAATTAGACAACTGACTAATATTGAGACAGCTCGCTTAGTTTATTATAGTTATTTTCATAGTGTAATGTCATATGGAATTCTGGTTTGGGGCAAAGCAGCTGACATACAGACTATTTTTGTTTTACAGAAAAGAGCCATTCGCTTTATGTATAACTTAAAGGCAGGTACATCAATTAGAGAATTATTTAAAAAAATTAATATTTTAACTCTTGCGTCCCAATATATCTATGATAATATTATTTTTGTTGTAAAGAATATACACACATTCAAGAAGAATTCTGACATCCACAGCTATAACACTAGAAATAAAAACAAGCTTGCTACCAGACGATGTCGTGTCCGCAAAGCATATAAGTCATTTTTTGGCCAGGGTATTCATATTTATAACAAGTTACCCGTCGATGTTTTGAATCTATCATTTCCCGCTCTTAAGAAATACTTGAAAAAAACTTTAATGTCAAAGGGTTATTACAGGGTCGAGGACTATATGACAGACATATATGCATGGCCCAAACCAGAATCTATAAAATCATCTAACATTTAGAGGACACAGTTCAAGTAAGAAAGAATATCAAACGTATTGCGAAGCAGTCAGATTTGGATTTTATTTTTATTTTTCATTTTAATTACACAATAGGCAGGTACATGTCTGTCTCTCAAGCTGTTTTGATATGCCTTCTTGAAGAACTACGCATTATTGTATATAGTATCTTTAATGTATTTGTAGTACTGTTTTGAAAAAATAAGTCCCGCCGAGTTTCTTGCCGGTAATAAGTAATACTTCTCGGGTCAGAGGTGTAGGGTTAGAACCGGTGGTAGTTTCTTTTCTCTCTGACGTTCATAAGTGCATTGTAATGTGCCTAAATTGAAGAATAAATATCTTTTATCTTTTTTTTATCTTTTTATGATGAAATTTAGAGCAAATGCCAAAATGTCAGATAATACCATGAAATTTATCATCAGCTTCTCATCATCAAAACAAATCGAGGCTAAGCAGAAAAATATCAAAATAAATGTAGAAAGTAAAGCATTAAAATATTTTGCGAAAAATGTTGATGTGCCAAATACTTGGTCCGAATGGCAAGAAATGGGATTTAAGCTGCCATATGTAAAAGGTTTTGCACAATTGTATTCCTCAACTATAATTATTGTTGTTGATGTGTATGAAGATAAAAAGGAAACTGTACTGACCAAGCTGTATACAGACACTGAATTTACTGACTTTAATCTGGCTACATCTGAAGGTGCTGTCCCTGTCCACAAGGCATGCCTAGCTGCTCACAGCGATGTTTTCAAAGCAATGCTGACCAAGGAGTGGAAAGAAACTACCGAGGGTCAAATAAATATTGCCGAAGTAACTATCCAGACACTAAAACAGTTAAAAGACTACATGTACTTAGGTATTGTGAATGATGATGGATTACGTTCACTACTGCTGATTGCTAGATGCTACCGTATTGAAGATCTCGAGAAACAGTGTATTAAGAAGTTGATTAAGAAAGTTACAGGGAAAGATTTATTTTCACTTGTGCAATTCGCCTGTGACAACAATATTCCGGAATTAGCATATAGTTTGATAGCAACAACACCAGATAGTATAATAAATGCAGCTCAAGCATTAATAGAAAAATCTGCTATTAAAAGTCAATAATATTCGAACGAGCTGAGCGCAAGCGAAGCGAGTTCTTACAAACAACTTCAGACCCAACTGTCACCTGGCTACTGGGACGTCTCGGCATTTGGATGGCTTTCTGATTTAGATAGTTTGTCCGACGATAATTTTAGTAACGTTTTTCTGATCTTTATGAAATTTCTTAGGGCTGTAGCAGAGATACATACAATTTGAAAGTTCGTATATAAGCAGGATCGATCAAGTGGTTATGGTGGACTCCTCTCTTGGAGTCTTGGGTCTTGTTATATTGGTCAACTCGTTTGCAAATAAATCGCGAGTTCTCAGTTCGATACTAATTAGTAGGTTAACAATCAACATGTTTGTTCTCTTCTGAGTTCAGTGAATCCTGTTTTCTAAAGGATCGGGAATGCTCATGTCACACGGAGTTGCAGGCGTCCATAGGTTACGGTACTGACGGTATAGTTGTTTCCCATCGTCGTAGTATAAAAAACAAAAAGTAATCAACCCAGTAGTAGGACTTGAACCTACATCAATACGCCTTGCCGCCGGGGCTCGATCGCTTTACCAATTAAGCTATGGGTTCAGTTAAATTTTCAATGACCATAAACACCTTTTTTTAAAATATTTATTTTGATCTACATCGGCTTTACAGCACCCGTTAGCGACATCTAGGTGCTACTAGACGTAGACACCTTTTCCGCCGACACTATCGCAAGTGTCACAACGGAAATATAGATGGCGCTGCTTTCAATACATTATTATTTACTGCTGCTGCTGCGGCTGCTGTAAAGCTGTAAAAATAAATACAAAAAGATGTTTGAAAGCATTGAAAATTTCGTCAGTTTAGTAGCTGAACCCATAGCTTAATTGGTAAATCGATCGAGCCCCAGCAAGGCGTATTGATGTAGGTTCAAGTCCTACTGGGTTGATTCTTGTTTAATGTTTTCAAAGTTTTTTATATTTGATTTACTAACAAACTATTATTAATTATTTCTTACCCATTACGCTACTAACATAACCATTAACTACGGTTGAAAACGTAAAACAAACATTTTGGCTACATAACCTTGACATGTTGACTTCAAATTCCTAAGTTTAATGCCGCAATTACACCTTCCTAAATCGGATCCTAACGACACGGACAAAGACGCTGCAATACGTTAGACACGTTTGGAGATATTGCTTAACGTGTCTAACGTATTGCGGTGTCCTTGTCGTTAGGACCCGATTTAGGAAGGTGTAAAAGCGGTATTACACATTGCAACCTGCAGGGCCCAATCTGTCAGGTTGGAAGGTGTAATTGAAGGTAGGGCCCGTAGGGAGCTGAAGGAGGGGAAGGAAGAGGCAGGGTACACAACATATTGGGCCCTGCAGGTTGCAATGTGTAATACCGCTTTAAGGGTCGCCACACACCTAGCGGTTTTCCTCACGGAATTACCGGAAGTAGCGGAAATTTGTCTATGGTAGCGGAAATTTGTCTATGGTAGCAGATTTTTTGTATGGAAGCCATAGACAAATTTCCGCTACCATAGACAAATTAAGCATTTTGTCTATGAATTTCCGCTACTTCCGGTAATTCCGCGAGGAAAACCGCTAGGTATGTGGCGACCCTAATAGGGGTATAAACTAGAGATGCACCGAATATCCGGTTACTATCCGGTATCCGGCCTATCCGGCCCTTATTTTAGTATCCGGCCGGATACCGGATATCTTCTTACTATCCGGCCGGATACCGGATGTAGTCAGAGTCGCCCACAAGTCATACAAAAAATTTTTTTACACAAAAATACGCGAGCGCGTGTGTACTTTTGAAAGAAGTTACTCCGTACTGACATAATAAAATTCGTTTTGTTGCCTAGAATTCCTAGGAATGTATCCGCGCGAACGTTCACTACGACACAGGTCGAAACCTGCACGACGCGCACCTGCGAAACTCAAATTGTAGGTATAGTACCGCCGGCCGAATATTCGGCGGCCGGATACCCAATATTCGGCGGAGGGTCAGGCCGAATATCCGGTATCCGGTATCCGGCCAAACCACTATCCGTTGCATCTCTAGTATAAACATTATATTTAGGGTCACCACACACCTAGCGGAATTCCTCGCGGAATTAGCGGAAGTAGCGGAAATTTGTCTATGGTAGCGGAAATTTGTCTATGGCTTCCATACAAAAAATCTGCTACCATAGACAAATTTCCGCTACCATAGACAAATTTCCGCTACTTCCGGTAATTCCGCGAGGAATTCCGCTAGGTGTGTGGTGACCCTTATATATTTAAAGCGGTATTACACATTGCAACCTGCAGGGCCCAATCTGTCAGGTTGGAAGGTGTAATTGAAGGTAGGGCCCGTAGGGAGCTGAAGGAGGGGAAGGAAGAGGCAGGGTACACAACAGATTGGGCCCTGCAGGTTGCAATGTGTAATACCGTTTTTAATGGCGACTACAATCGGCGCAATTTTGACACAAAACTCGCGCGTGATTTTGAGACATTGCCGTCCAATTGCTGTCTAGGTAGGTGCAACGAAATCAATCGATGGATCAAAAACCGCAATGTATTAAAAATCACAGGTGACTAGTCGCTTTAGTTTGTAGAGGTCTAAGGGTCGCCACACACCTAGCGGTTTTCCTCGCGGAATTACCGGAAGTAGCGGAAATTTGTCTATGGTAGCGGAAATTTGTCTATGGTAGCAGATTTTTTGTATGGAAGCCATAGACAAATTTCCGCTACCATAGACAATTTAAGCATTTTGTCTATGAATTTCCGCTACTTCCGGTAATTCCGCGAGGAAAACCGCTAGGTATGTGGTGACCCTTAATGAACTTGATTAGACAGTGGTTTTGTTAACTTGCAACACTGTAACATTGGAAATTTCGAAAAATCGGAACTTCTTAGGGTCACCACACACCTAGCGATTTTCCTCGCGGAATTAGCGGAAGTAGCGGAAATTTGTCTATGGTAGCAGATTTTTTGTATAGAAGCCATAGACAAATTTCCGCTACCATAGACAAATTAAGCATTTTGTCTATGAATTTCCGCTACTTCCGCTAATTCCGTGAGGAAAACCGCTTGGTGTGTGGTGACCCTTATTCGCTTGCGCATGGCTTGCGCCAGTTGCGCCCATCTTGCGCCGCTTGCACCGAACCGAATGCAATTATCTATAGAGTTATTTTTGACACTTTCTTGCTCTTACATTTAATTTTAATGGTTGATTTAGTAAGTATGATAATCTTTTACTTAGTTATTTATTTATTATATTCAAGGCGTTCCATAAATTAAACCTTACAATGGAAAAAATCGAAAGAATAAATACATAGAAAACTTGTTGGCCTTAAAAAGCTTAAAAAGTTTTTCCATAGGTATATATTTGTAGCAGTTTAATCAGGTGGACGGTAAACTGGCACTAGACGGTGGGCAGGAACCTACCATAATCACCTAATTCAATGTCTAATCTTGACCTACAATTTATTATTTTCTTGTCTTATTTCATAGGTAACCATTATTATACCAATTTAATTTTCAGAAACTTATTTTCGCAGTCTAACACAATAATTAGAAGACCTTAACTTGTCTAGCACATATCTTTTAAAATGAGTGCTTATAGGTAAGTAGATACATGTGTTAACGTTAACATAAGTAGGTATGAGTAAGTACATACTGTACATAATAGGTTCCTCTATGTGTCCACATTATGCGCAGTGTTTATAATAAAACTGTTAAGGCTTTATTTTTATGTTTAGTTGAAAATGTAGTTAAGAAAATGTTAATATACTTACAACACCAAGTTACCAACATGCATAATGCATGCATACATCTGCAACTTTTTTTGTTTGTTTACAGTGTTTGGTCTAAACGATCAGGGGATTTAGCCTTGAAGTTATATTTTTCAATAACTTGCACACAGACAGATGAATCTGAAACCAACAGCCCACTATTCAGCATTGATAATTTGGCAATGGTGAAATTTAAAGTGACTACCGCTATGTCAGAGGGCAAAATGAAATTTACCATCAGTTTCTCATCATCAAAACATGATTTGGCTAAGAAGAAAAACATCATTATAAATCTAGACAGTAAGATTTTAGATTACTGTGCAAGAAATATTGATGTGCCTAATGATTGGTCTGAATGGCAAGCAATGGGATATACAGAACCATTTGTAAATGAGAAAAAACTTTATTGTACTAACATCAGCATTGTTGTTACTGTGTATGAGGATAAAAAAGACACAGTACTTACAAAATTATATACAGATAGTGACTTCACTGACTTTAATCTGGCTACATCGGAAGGATCTGTTCCTGTCCACAAAGCATGCATAGCTGCTCACAGCGATGTTTTCAAAGCAATGCTGACCAAGGAGTGGAAAGAGACTACGGAGGGTCAAATAAAGATGAAGGGAGTCACCATTGAGACACTTCAACAGTTGAAGGATTACATGTACTTAGGCACCGTGCCAGATGATGGACTCCGATCTCTGCTGCTTATTGCCAGGTGCTACCTTATTGAAGATCTTGAAAACCAGTGTATTAAGAAGCTGGCTGAGACAGTTACAGGGGACGACTTATTCTCACTTATTGAATTTGCATGTGACAACAATATTCCAGAGCTATCATATACTATGTTAGTAATAACACAAGATAGGGTTGTCAATGAGGCAAAAATATTGAAAAAAGCTATTTTGAAAAGTCAACAACAAAAATAATGAGTAAGTACCCCCCTATTCATAAATGTCTAACAAGCCTCATTCAGTTGTCTGTATCTAACTAACACAACTGTCTAAGTTACAGATAAGGACAAATAAAACATGTTAAATGAGGCTTGTACGATGGATGGATTGGCTTCATTATGAGGGTGGTTAGGCATAAGACTTAGATTTACTATTCCGATACAATAGTCATGGAGGTTAATCTTTTGAACGCCAAGCATCAGACGGACAAATCGTTCCCTAAGCCGGTTAGATTTTTGGACGAGGTATCACGTCCTGGCGCTGAGGGCACGACCCCGTGCGCGTGATTTGACGTCCTTGGCGGTCAATGGGTTAAAGGGAATACCTGTAACTTCATGTAGGTAGTAGATGGACGGTGAGTCGGAACTCAAAGTCGGAACATTGACGTAATTAGGGCGCGTGTAGACGAAGCCGCCCCCGCGCCGCTGCCGCGCGTCTGCTCCTTGTATACGAGACGCGTAAATCCCGCCGACACGCCGTCGCTGCTACGAGAAACAAGCCGGCGGCGGCGGCGGCGCGGAACTGGCATCATCTACACGCGCCCTTACTGCACTGGCGGCAAAATGGATAAAATTGCACGCACGTGCGCGCACTGCCTACTGACAGTCAGATTTTCTAATTTAATTTGGTAATGATTTGTTTGATTAAGATATTATAAGTTACATAAGAGGCCCCTTTTGCTATACTCTGACCCATAAGAGTTATTAGCCAGTGCTGCTGTTAGTACACAGCATGATAATACGATTATAAGTTGAACTACCAGTTAATTAAGATTAAGAATATTATTTAAGTCGTTTTGCAAGTGTTCTATTATATTTAAGTACCCTATAGTATCAAAACTGAAAACCCAAGATGGTTAGCACGAGTATGCTGTGACACTGTTTCGCGCGTGAAATAGGCTGTTATATTTCAAACTTTATAAATTAGAATCATTAGAATAGACAGAAACCGATAGATTATCTCGTGCGAGAGATAGGTGCCGCGGGACACTCGTGCTAACAGTGTTATTTTATTTTAAGACAGAAATTCATTGCTATTCTGTTATCTTGGGTTTAAATTTAATTTTTTTTTGTAGGGTAGGGTAGATGTAACTATTTCCTGCTAATTGTACAGTCAGCAGAAAAAGCTAAGCGGACAAGGTGTTCAAAGGTCTATGGGTTGAGCTCATCATGGTCGCAGCTCGTTAGGATTAATTATTTGTCTTTTGTTCATTTTCGTGGTTCAGTGTGTAATATAGATAGCTTATTGTGCGGTGATCTAACGAACAAGTGTGCGGATAATGAAGAATTAGTCTTAAAAGGCGTGTAACCATTGATTGGTTCAGAACAACCTGTAGCCTCCTCGAGCCATTTGTAGGGAGCTATCAATCTACAAATAGCAACTAACAAGGCTTATGCCACTTTCGAGCCACAGTCGAGCCACCATAATTTACGACGTCTGCCTTTGTCTAGAATACTCAACATTTAAACCTAATAGTCCCAAACGTCCTAATACTTCCTTATGACAGACATAATCATGCCCGTATCACGTTGGGAGCGGCCCATCCCTATCTGAAAATATATTGCTATTAATTTTTGGCAGGCGCTAACTATTCCGCGCATACAAAAATGTAAATGTATGGAAAAGTTTTTTGTAAGACCTTTTTTCACATAAAAAATAATTTATTTGGAGGTACATAGATAGGTACATACATCTGTTATTCGAATCACATCTTAAACTCGCGGATATCAGCTGGTACAGGCGTGGCCCGGCTGGAAATTTTACTTTCCAGCCGGGCCACCTTTAATGTCTTATATCTGCTAAACTACGGAGGTACATGCAATTTCCGACGTGGTACAAACGGTACATCATGGGTACGTATCACCATTAGAAATAGAGCTTAATCCGGAGATGTGGCCCGGCTGGGAAGGAACACACCATAATTTTGAACACCTCATGCTTAGCTAGTCAGTGGCGGTGGGTGAATTTTTTTTAAGTAAGGCGGAGCTTAATATGGCTTCAATTTTCTTGATGAGCTGTGGAAAAACTGCTCAGGCGTTTTAGGAAATCTGGCGGGAATCGAGTTCTATGGACGCGCCGCCACTACTCACTTCTGCTATTAAGTCTGACTGCATTTAAATTGTGTCTTGTTTTCTAATGTTTTGGAATGTTGTATTACCACACACGTAGTTTTATGCACGTTTTTTCATGTGTTGAAAAATACATATAAGCAATTCAAATCGGTACCTATGGGAAAGTCTCAAATAATAGACGGTATACGGTCACGTCTGAAAATATCAGGGTTCGAAAGGATAATTATCAATGTTAGTTATCTTGATAATTATCACGATAATTATCTTAGCAATTGTTACGATAATTATCGTGAATTTTTCTATCTGATAATTATCGATTTGATAATAACCCTAAATTTGTAAAGCCAGGGAATGTACAAAAAAATACGGGGCTTTAATTTCAACGCCAGTAGTTGAACTATAAGAGAAAAAATCCATACCCGGGATAATTATCTGATAATTATCGCGATAACTATCAAACATCATTATTATTTTGTTAATTTTTAACCCTGGAAAATATGAATACATTCAATGTGACAAAAATAAATATGTATCTACGACTGTATAACCAAAGCGTAAAGTCTTGGATACATGTATTGGCACATTAAATGTATCCATATTTTCAGATGTGACCGTACCACATTAATTTTGAAGGTAAGTTTCAAATTTATGGCAAGACCCGATTTGATTGTTTACCCCTATACTGCGTTGTAATGCGCCATTGTATAGAATTAAGTTTACTTAGTATTTAATTAGTGATATGAAGGGTACTAGTTACTAAATTTTAAATCCTTTAATGTTTAATAAATAAAACAAATGAAACTAGTTTAAATTTAAATTTTATTTTAAATATATAACATGATAGTAATCACTATGCAATTAAATAATTACTTCTATGTGATTGAATGATATAATATTTGCACGTGTCTTCGCCCGTCGTCGCTCTCGTTATTAATTTTCGTTAGAACATCTCAGTCTTTTTCACTAAATTAGATTTCGTCGCGAAATAAAAACGTTACAATTTTTGCATGTCAAAATTTTCACATGGCAACATTGTTTAAAAAGTATACAACAGTGTTGCTATGTTCAAAAAATCTGTGCTCGTGTTTAAATCGAATATAAAAGCGTTGTGATTTATACGATTTAAGAGATATTTACACGATTATTGCTTTTTTACTTATATAGGCCTTAGAGGTAAAGAATTTACAAACGAGGTTAGAGTATTAAAAAAAGAGGCCCTTGCAATTTGGAACCGTGCGGAGTCAAAACATGTGGGATTTGAAAATCGATTAGTATCGTTTTTTGAAAGGGGGACTTATCAGCTCGTTATAAGGTGCGAAAAATGACCTTAACGCACATGGCAATAGGGTCGGATTTCCCTTTCCCGTTATTTTATAGGACGACAGATCAGGGCCAACTTAACTAAGATACTACCGTTAACTACGTTAATAGGAGACAGAAAAGTGTCCCTATTTTGAATTACAAATATTAAAATGGAAATAAAAAACGACTAAAATTTATAATATTAATAAATATTTGTTACATATTGTAAAACTAGTTAATTCTTAGTATAAAAAAAATAGGGTCACTTTTTTATCCCGTACAATTTACCCCTATTTCATACCGAATCGCGTCTTCATGAAACTGAAGATAATTTACTCCTAATCTTCTACAGTTCTACTTTTCCGGCCTCTAGTCTAAAATTTCAAGAAACAACAAATAATACTTAGTTCAAGTACAAAATCACTAGTGTACAGTCGCCATCAGATATATCGGAGCAGCCAGGGTGGTCACAAATATCTGAACAACGCCTCTATTATCGAGGTGATAGAGTGCATGTTCAGATATTTTTGAGTACCTTAGCCGCTCCGATATATCTGATGGCGACTGTACCTACTGTATTTTGACTACAGATCCTCAATAAATAGAACAATCGTTATGTAGTAATTAAATGGATAATATTTAACAATGATTGATCTATACATTTACATAATACAACAGTAGACACACTGATTTCATTCGCAACAGGAAATAGTACATTACACAACTAGGGTGGTAAAACAAGGAAAGGCCGTGATCACAGAAGTTTGCGGCCCGAGCTGCAAGCGAGGGACGTAAATATGCGATCGAGGGCTTTCTTTATTACCTCCCGTGTTGTGTACATCGTTTTATGTCTACATTTGGCCAGAAAGCGTCTTTTTCCGTACGCGCAGCGTGCGGAAAAAGCCACTTTATGGCCAGGTGTGGCATAAATTTTCATTTATGGTAATGGTAAATTCTACAGTGGCGTATCTTTTACATATTCATAATCTGTGCTGAGGCCCAAAAATTAAAAATCATCCAAACTTGTTTTTACAGATTTAAAAATGTATGGTACCGTTTCCCTTTATTGGATAGGTTAAACACATTAAAAAAACTAAAAAAAAGTACCTATATAAAAGTACACAATGTACACATGTAAGGCTTTATACAGACAAAGAGCTTAAAAATCTACACACGAAATATGTCAGTGCAAATAGCTTAGTGTAGATATTTTTGAGCTATTTGTCCGTTTACATTGTATAGTCGCTTAATATGCTTATGTTTTTCGATTTTACGCACAATATACTAAGTATTATTTATTTTTCTCATTCATAGCGTAGGCAGGTATCATTTCATTAACAACAGTAGAAGTTCATAGAGTTACAAAATAATTGCCACATTAGGGTCAAAACAGACCTAGCGGAATTCCTCGCGGATTTAAGCCAATTCATAGACAAAATGCTTAATTTTGTCTATGGTAGCGGAAATTTGTCTATTCTAGCGGAAATTTGTCTATAGCTTCCATACAAAAAATCAGCTACCATAGACATTTTGTCTATGAATTGGCTTAATTCCGCTTGTGATTCCGCTAGGTGTGTTGTGACCCTTACTACTAGCCCGGGCGTAACAAAGGGCTGCCACTCTCCAGTGTAGCAGCAACATATCATGGACGAATAAAACTGGGACTGACAATGTTAATAAAAAATCGCATTTCCAACAAAATTCAAGCTAACTTATCTTTCAGCTTCATGTCGCGAGTGTCGCGCATTGCTATTTTTTGAACGGACGTCGAGTTATTTTGGCATAGGACCGAGGCTTTCTGCGTTAGTGACGCGATAGATGGCGCTACTGTGTTTGTCTGGGTTGCGATTTTGTATATACATTGCTATGTTTTGATACATTCATAGTGCATAACAAAATAAACATCAATAGTACATTACAGCAGAGGCCGGGAATCCGTTTTGACGCCGAGACATGTATGGTGCTTTTCTCAAATATGCAATGACATAAATAATGAAACTTGTAAAAAATATATAAGGCATTTAGTCTACTCTGAACTTTTATTATTATACTCGAAAACATTTGAATTAAAATCAGCTGTTCGTAAAACCTGTCGCCATCATTAGTCGCCAACCTTGTATCTGAAAAGTTGTATGAAATCCCATTACCGTCCCCTCGAGTTGCTGCACCCGAAACAGGGTACTTCCCTGCCTGTTGTAAGGAATGTAACAACAATATTTGATTGCATGTTTGAGAAAAATATTTTTACAGTCAACGCCAAAAATATGTATCAAATTTTGAACCTTATTACAATGGAGTAAGGTGCAAAAGTGTATACATATTTTTGGCGTTGACTGCACAAATTACAACATGTCGTATTTATAAAATTAAAATAATATACAGAAGCCTCAATTTACATGTAACAAATAGGCGTAAGGAGTCAAATTAGACAGTTCGATAGGTCTACACATACATTTCATAAAAAGTATAAATAGTTTTATGACCGCCTTAGCCATGTAATGTGGCGTTAAATTCGTTAAAATTATGGCAAATACCAGAAGAGCTAAACCCGTATAACCTAAGGCTCCAACGATGCCCATTTCCGAAATAAGAGTTTCATCTTAAAAAAAAACATTGCATGCAATATTTTCCGCGAAAATGCCCATTGTAATCTGTGCCGAAAATCGGAACTCAAGGTAAATAAATTTAATTCGCGAAAGATCCGTCAAGTATTCATTTAATTATGCAACAGCAAATTTAAAATTGTAAATGTACAGTCACCATCAGATATATCGGAGCGGCAAAGGTGGTCACCATTATCTGAACAACGTCTCTATTGTCAGATAGTTTTGAGTACCTTGGCTGCTCCGATATATTTGATGGCGACTGTACCTACAAACTCTGTATAGTAATGAACCATGCAAATATAGAATTTTCGTTGGTTGATGTAAAATAATTAGTTATAGGTCAGATGGGGTAAGACACACATAGATAATTTGCCCCGGTAAAAGACAAATAGTATTGGGATATCGCACTTAGCCCGGTGTTTGTCTTAACCTACTAGCCCGGTGTTTGGCTTACCCTATCTGACCACTTATTACATTTGTGGCCTGTACACATTTAGTACAAAGAAATCTCGCGACATTTTTTTCTCTTCTTTAATTCGGGGCCATTCCTAGAACTGTATTTGAATAATATTAATAGTCTAATGCCAAGGAGCTATCCACCGAATCGTTTACCTAATGCTATTCTTTTTGAAATTTGTGAAAGTGATTGAGTTTATCAAGCGCGACTCGAAATATGAAGTGACAGGCGACAACGTAAGATATGCTAGCCCGCTTGATGATGATATTTCACGACTTTAAAAGTAAAAAAAAATCGTATGATACTTATGAAAAACAATGAAAAGAGCGCACATTAAAAGTCACTGTGTTTTTTTCTAAGATCAAACGGATAAACAAAAAACAAAGTTTTTACACTTTATCGTGGAGAAATCACGATTTACCGTTACTGTATATTTACATTCACAGTATATTCTAAAAGTGATTAACAACTTGTATAATTTAATTTAGAAAAAAAAACCTTCACTTAGGCCATTTCACCTTTCCAAGAGCAAATGCCCGAGCAATACCTACTCAATTCACTATTAGCGCCTAAAATATTTAAAGAATTTCCTCAATTTCTACAGGATCCTATCATCAGATCCTGACCTCAATCAATGGGACTAACTTCAAGTCTATCCTTTTAAACAAATAATTTACCAAATCGGCCCAGCCGTTTTGAAATAATGGGTCACATAAAAAAGCAATAAAGATCGACGAATTGACACCTTCGAAAGAAGTCGGTTGAACATTATAATAGTGACTAAAATCTTCGTAGCTTTGAAAGAGTAGCGTCAGGTAAGTGACACTATAGTCAGGTAAGCGACACTGTAGTCAGGTAAGCGACACTGTAGTCAGACAAGCGACACTGTAGTCAGGTAAGCGACACTGTAGACGAGCCTCGGCGTGGTTACATTACCGCTCGCTGTCGTCGCGGTCTGCGCGCGCGCGCCGCCTGCGCAGCGGCGCCTTGTACTCCCAGGCCTCGTCGCCCGCCGGGCTGAACAGCTGGAATACAAATGTATCTGTCAGAAAATAACTCGTACAGTCGCCATCAAATATATCGGAGCAGCCAGGGTGCTCAAAATATCTTAACATGCACTTCATCGCCTAGACAATAGAGGCGATAGTTGTTCAGATATTTGTAACCACCTTGGTCGCTCAGATATATCTGATCTGATGGCGACTATACTATATCACAGGGAAGCAAGAAAAAGAAGATCTGTGTGTTCCACTTATATAGTTGATCGCGCGCCGTTTAGCCTGGTCCCTCTGTGCTTGTTCCACTCTGCTCTTGATTAGGGTTGCCTGTTTATTTCCTGTTACACAAGACAACAGTGACATTTCGCCGAGGTACGGCTAAAATAAATACTCTATCAATGTTGAGCCACCATACCTGCGTGTACACTTGTCACCGCTCGTGGCGCGCTGTTTCGCCTGATCCCTCTGTGCCTGTTCCACCCTGCTCTTGGCCAGTGTTGCCTGCTCACAATCCTCCACTCTCAAGTTGGCTGTGAATCCGCCAGACCCGGCGAGACTCGCGCCGTTATAAATGTTCCGTATGTAGTCACCATACCTGCGTGTTCCACTTGTCACCGCTCATCGCGGGCTGTTTCGCCTGGTCCCTCTGTGCCTGTTCCACCCTGCTCTTGGCCAGTGTTGCCTACACACAATCCTCCAATATCAAGTCGGCGGTGAATTCGCCGCACGCCAGACTTGTGCGACTATAAACGTACCGTAAGTGTACAGTCATCATACCTGCGTGTTCCACTTGTCCCCGCTCGTGGCGCGCTGTTTGGCCTGGTCCCTCTGTGCCTGCTCCACCCTGCTCTTGGCCAGCGTGGCCTGCTCGCAGTCCTGAGCCCGCAGCGCGGCGGTGACGTGTCGCCAGATGCGGCGCGACTCGTGCGGCTGCTGGCGCGACACGGGCGCGACACGCTTGCGACGCGGCTTCATGTTTGACACTTCGAAGAGGACCTCGGTGCGCTGGAAAGAGAAGGATAATTTTGATTCTTTTTTCCTATCACCGTATGAACAATTTTGTTCTTTTGAGCGTGGGGGACGTTTTATCCTCTAGCGACCCACTATACAGAAAATTAACAATGTAATTTGGAATCTATAGCTAAAACAAGATAAGATTGAATTTGTTTTGTATTAAAACCGAACGATACCTACAAGAAAATGCAACTCTCCAATTAGGACCGTGGGACGCTAACGGGAGCCCAATGATAGAGGCCAGATTGCCTCCATAGAAAGGTGTGGTAAGAAACTTCTACCTACCTAATACATGTCTATACTAGTGTCTTACCCCAGACTCTGTCCATCTTCCATCGACCCTCGTATTCCACTCCCCTTGCGCCGTATAGTACGGTTTCTTCTCCGTCCCGGCGAACACCTCGCACGTGACCCGATGTTTCTTGCCTCCGTAGAATGGTTTGGTGAGGAACTCGATATTGGCTTTTTGTGCGGTCTGTACGCACTCTATGCACACTGAGCCGCCGAGCTCGATCCATGGGACCGTTAGTATTGATCTGTGAAGGAATAAAAAGTGCTTAGTGTCGCTTGATAAACAAAAAAACACTTATACTATACTACTCATACTATAATAATTTTATGGTTGAGTTAATGTATTTGCAGCCGCTACGCACTCAAGTACTGAGAGCGCCGAAACTCGTTCGCATTGGCGATGCGCTTCGAATTAGTTAATTTAAATAATTCTACGCATTCATTGAGAGTAGATTTATTTATAGATGGTGTCCCGTTAAGTTACCTGCCGTATCCATTAGGAAAGGTGAGGGTGTACTCTTCGCCCGTGTCTAGAAGCGTTACAGTGCCTTTGCCGATATTGTGAACACCGATCGACAACCCTAGGAATTTGCTTTTTGTCCACACCCACGCCTCGAACTGCGAAAAAAAGTCGGATGTTAGCAAGAACACTATTTAATTATTTAACATTTAATACAAGCTATAAGGCATCCTCTACCCGAAATTTTTATTTTGGTGATACCAAAATTTCCTCTAGTTATAAATATATAAAATTAGAAATAGGATAAAGACACACTCTTTGCATTGTTTCTCGTCCACTTTTGTTGTGCATTTTTTATGATCAAAATTGACTTGGATAGGTGTCAGTTGTCTAACCCCAAGAATGGAGCCTTCGATTCTTCGTGACACCGATTAAGGTACATTAAGTGTGAGAATGGTTTGTTGACGTGTTCCACGTACAAGTGTATGGTGGGACACCTGTTCGGCCACGAATAATATCTCAAGAGAACATCAGGAAACCGGCACTGACTTATAATGTAGGTATCTATGTCCAAGAAGGATTCCTTCTATTCTTTATGGCACCGACGATTAAGTTATTAAGTGTGATACCTGTATACGTTTGTTGACATGTTCTGCGTAGAAGGCGGAGATGGGCGGATGATGCGAGACCTGCTCGGCCACGAATGACAGCTGCTCTGGAGTACACCAGGGCACTGGGCCGTCGCCTACTTCTTGTTGCTAAAAAAAGTAAATATGTACAATTATGAATCTTATTTTGGTTTAAAAATATTGCAGGTAGAAAGGAGGATTCAGGGCCGTAGCCAGGAGGATTGTTATAAGATCAAAAGTGTTGTTTTGTTTTAGCTTTTCTGGCTCTCATCTCACCTCATGACTTAATATTTTATATTTTTAAAAAAACGCCTTGTATGGGGATATCCAATTTTCAAGCGCGGTAGCGACCCTTAGAACTTGCTTAAAAAAAATATCTACAGCATTTTTTTAATGTCAGAGACTATTAGGTTAAGGGGGCGAGAGCCAGACAAATTGAAATTCATGAAAATAAGCAACACCTTAATTTGCAACCTATCTAGTACTTCTATGCAAATGCCCTAACTGTGAACTGATTTCTTTAAGATTCTTCGCATCAGTGTTGAAATTCTGGTCTTTCAACTAACCTTGTCGTGATGTTGCGCCTCATTGGCATCCAGGTCCCAGTAGCAGCGAAACACCTCACCTAATATAGGCTTGTATGGTTTCTTGGCCATCTGGGACTTGCGGCCCGCGTGGTACGAGCTCAGGTACCACCGGACTTGGACCATGCGGTCCCGGAGCTTTGATCTACCGTCCCAATGTAGTCTTTACTCACCTTGTCCTGTGGCTGCGCTTCATCGGCGTCCAGGTCTCAGTAGCAGCGGAAACCTCGCCCAGGATGGGGTTGTATGGTTTCTTGGTCACCTCGGACTTGCGGCCCGCGTGGTACGAGCTCAGGTACCACCGAACTTGGACCATACGGTCCCGGAGCTCTGGTCTACTGTACCAATGTAGTCTTTACTCACCTTGTCCTGTGGCTGCGCCTCATTGGCGTCCAGGTCCCAGTAGCAGCGGAACACCTCGCCCAGGATGGGGTTGTATGGTTTCTTGGCCACCTGGGACTTGCGGCCCGCGTGGTACGAGCTCAGGTACCACCGGACTTGGACCATGCGGTCCCGGAGCTTTGGTCTACTGTACCACTGAAGCCTTTACACACCTTGTCCTGTGGCTGCGCCTCATTGGCGTCCTGGTCCCAGTAGCAGCGGAACACCTTGCCTAGTATAGGGTTGTACGGTTTCTTGGCCACCTGGGACTTGCGGCCCGCGTGGTACGAGCTCAGGTACCACCGGACTTGGACCATGCGGTCCCGGAGCTTTGGTCTACTGTACCACTGAAGCCTTTACACACCTTGTCCTGTGGCTGCGCTTCATTGGCGTCCAGGTCCCAGTAGCAGCGGAACACCTCGCCCAGGATGGGGTTGTATGGTTTCTTGGCCACCTGGGATTTGTGGCCCGCGTGGTACGAGCTCAGGTACCACCGGACTTGGACCATGCGGTCCCGGAGCTTTGGTCTACTGTACCACTGAAGCCTTTACACACCTTGTCCTGTGGCTGCGCTTCATTGGCGTCCAGGTCCCAGTAGCAGCGGAACATCTCGCCTAGTATAGGGTTGTACGGTTTCTTGGCCACCTGGGACTTGCGGCCCGCGTGGTACGAGCTCAGGTACCACCGGACTTGGACCATGCGGTCCCGGAGCTTTGGTCTACTGTACCACTGAAGCCTTTACACACCTTGTCCTGTGGCTGCGCTTCATTGGCGTCCTGGTCCCAGTAGCAGCGGAACACCTTGCCTAGTATAGGGTTGTACGGTTTCTTGGCCACCTGGGACTTGCGGCCCGCGTGGTACGAGCTCAGGTACCACCGGACTTGGACCATGCGGTCCCGAAAACTTTGGTCTACTGTACCACTGAAGCCTTTACACACCTTGTCCTGTGGCTGCGCTTCATTGGCGTCCAGGTCCCAGTAGCAGCGGAACACCTCGCCCAGGATGGGGTTGTATGGTTTCTTGGCCACCTGGGACTTGCGGCCCGCGTGGTACGAGCTCAGGTACCACCGGACTACTTGGATCATACGATCCCGAGGTGTGGGCTGGTCTACTATCCTGAAACAAAAGTTAGGAATAAATCAATAATTGCCAGGAAGTTGCGCAGGATCGGCGCAGGTGGTGTGCTTTCGTTTCGGACACCAAGATCCAGTTTTTGGATCGCTGATCCAAAACAGTTATGAGTATGACTCGCAAACAAATTCAAACTCATTACAAAAAATGTAAAAAGTGGGCTTAAAAGTCAAGCTCTCTAAGTATTTTTCTTATTGGGATGCCGTCTAAATGAAAATCATATTATATATCAACTGTACAACAATAATCTATATCAACCTCCGAAACAGCAGCTCTCAAAAGTTACCAAGTGTAATTTGGAAGTACTAACAGCGATGTACTATTTAAAGTCCGATAGCAACCTTTTAAAGTCATAAATAAGGATTATTGAAGACATACATTATATTTATTTACTCATAAAACATATATTGGGTTCCTTAATCTACCTACTATTGACTAAAAAATATGACATCAGCCACTTCAAAAAACTTAAGGAACCCAATCTTCGGCAAGAGGGGTCGTATTAGGACCCTCTTTGTGATCTACTTTAGCATCCTGGCTGTATTTGTATTAGGTATATGAGTTCAAAAATAAGGATATATCACGTAAGACTTACTTGACAAACTGGTCTGGATGCGCGAACGAGTCCGCGTACATTTCTAGCAGCGATCGCCTCTCCAGGATAAACGTGGGGAGGACGACCTGAAACCAAACATTTCCATGCCAATAATGAATAAAAAGACATATATATAGAGTATAGAGATACATAGTAATAGGTTTTGCCCGCGACTTCGTCTGCGTGGAATTAGTAACCCCCCCGTAAGGAATGACTTCTGGATATTCTATATCCTTCACAGGGCTCAAACGATAGTTTGAGCTCTGGAGATATCCAGCATTCAGCGGTTATTGATTCCCCATACAAATTTCCAACACCCTTTTCACCCCTAAAGGATTGATTTTCGGGATATAAACTATCCTATGTCGTTTCTTGGGACTCAAATGATCTCCATACTACATTTCATCTAAATAGTTTCAGCGGTAAAAAATTCTCCATACAAACTTTCAACCCCCATTTCACCCCCTCCGGTGTTGATTTTCGGGATGAAAACTCCTATGTCCTTTCCCAGGACTCAAACTATCTCTATAAAAAATGTCATCAAAATCCGTTCAGCCGTTTTCACGTGATGTGCGGTCAAATAAAAAGACAAACAGACAAAAATTCTAAAACTGTTGGAACGTTTTCTGTTATCAATTTTAAGTATCCCCATACTTAGTCAATACCGCCGCCTACTGGGCATCTCAAGTATGAAACATAAACGGAACCTCGACACGAAAAGAAGAAGAAGTATCCCCATCTAACGTTTTTTTCAAATATCTTCCATGTACCATCCATCGGGTTCAGAATTGCATTACCAATTCATGAATGAATTCATTGATAAATTGGCCAAGCAATTCTGAACCCGATAGCACAGACTTTCGACCCTCTGCAGTTTTTTTATATGTACCTATAAGTAGATATGCAATGGAGTTACCATATATCATTTTTCAAATTTCATGACGTCACTATAGAAATGCTTTTTTCCAGAGAGATTCTCTTGACAGAACATCAACAGTTGCTTTCACTTGAAAGTTTCATTGAAACATATGCTCGAAAGAGTTTCATTTTTGCCTGTTCAGAAATAAAACTGTGGTTCTTATCTTATCTCCTTTTTGTGTTTATTCAGAATATGCGCTTAAAATTAATGTAACCCCACGAAACATGGCTCTAGCATGACCTTCGTAGCCACTCCGTCGAGAATTAAGAGTCGCCAGGAAGCTCGCGTGAACTCGCGTTCCCATACAAACGTAGTTTAGCTCTCATTTTAAAACGACTTGCTTTAGAACCATGAAACTTGGCATGGGCATTCTAGTCGTACAGATCTAGGTCGGACATTCGTTTTCGGTGCAAAAATTGTAATACAAAGAAACTATAGCAAAAATAAGTTTTGTATGTAAATCTGTAACTGGCTGTTTTTTCTTTATATTAATTTTTTTTGCAACGAAAACGAATTACCGATATAGATCTGTACTCTAGAATGCCCATGCCGAATTTCGTGGTTCTAAAGCATGTCGTTTTAAAATGAGAGCTAAACTACGTTTGTATGGAAACGCGAGCGTCCTGGCGACTCTTAAGTTTACAACTTTGCACAAAACTAGAACTCCCCGACGGCTTGCGAGTCGTTTCGACAGTCCTTTTGCCCAGTTTGGAACTTTCTAGAAGTATAACAGTCTCGTTGAAGGATTATTTGGAAACTTTGACACGGCTCGATTGTTATTGGACCCGGCGCAGTCGTTTGGCGTTCTTTTTAACAATTCTAAAATAGAATTGACTAACCATTTTTTTAAGTTTATTTTAGCCTAGAGCTTTTTCCATCACAAGTTTTCATATTACGCTTGAAGTCGCTATTAAATATTACATACTTTATATTATAGATACTTAAATTACACATCACCCTAATAAAATAACTTAATAAATTAGTAAGTGATCCGGAAAAAAAGTGGCCGTGCATTACCTGATTTTTTCATTTTATTTTGTGCCAGTTTGAAGCAGTGGACCATCCTTTATTACAATTAGACCCTTTTTTTAATTATTATTCACCAGTATCCAGCCATACTCCCACATAATTTGGATTTAGCTGATACATATTCAAGAATCAGTGCCGATATTGTTTTTAAATTATCGCGGTAATGCCAATAATACATTTGACAGGGCGTCATAACCCGTGACTAGTCGTACCCAGCAAACATTTTTGGTAAAAATAACGATAAAACCACCTATTATAGGTCGCAAATCTGACAGTGACCAAAATGAGTTACCTCGAATCGACTTGGAATCCACGTGGAATCCACCAAAGTGGGGAAAAAAAGCACGTGCCGGCTACGTCGATTCCACGTAATTTTAGTAATTGCGACCTAATGGTTACTGCATAGGTAATGTTTGCGACGTGGATTAAACGTCGCCACGACGTGTCATGTGGTTGCAATGACCAAAATTGGTAAGACTTTCCATTTTTCAACATGATTTCAACGTGTTTTTTACCATTTAATTACCCGGAAAGGTTACTTTTATGAAATATCATGCAGAGAAAGAGACAAATATATAACGAGAGTATTATCTTTTCGCTCACAAACAAAATGTCTAACTAAAAATCAATCTTAAGTTTTGCAACGAGAATGGCGGCCATTACTTGGCGTAAAATAAGTAGTAATTATCTAGGTTGATTACGCAGGAATTATACGATGAAATCTTGTGCGCTGAAAATTTTCTCGTGCAGTATGTTAGGTTTTTATTCAAAACTACTGATGGGCTTTCGAAATACTTAAGTATTACTTTTTTATAAGCTCATAAGTAGTATGTATTGCTTGTAATTGGGGTTCGTAATTTTGTGTTCGGTGTATGTAAATATATTAAATTGACTTTATATTTTTTTTTATATAAATGATAATAAAGGTGCCGAAAGATTTTATTTTTCTAGGTATTACAACATGCCTAAAGTATGCAATTTGGAATAACACGTCCTAATTATAACAAAACAAAATGTCGGCACGACCAAGAAGTTAAAATTTACCTAAAAATACGACGTATTGGTATTTAAGTCAATTTTAGGTAATATATACTTAATTCTGCGACCTAATGGTGCAGAGTAACCGTTCGAGGTTGAAGCGACCGCCATCACAACGTCGCTATGACCGCGCCTCGCGAGGCGCAATCGTATTCAGTATCATCATAGACCTACCATAAAATAGACAGAGGGGCAGCGTATATACCCGACAGGGACAGCTATATTTTGACAGCTAAGATTTGGGATACCACATGTAAAAAATCCCCCATTATTTTACCATAAATCTGGGCAATCTGAATTAATCAGCCCAATCCGACCATCAAAGTAGGTATAGTCTGGCAAACCAAAAAGCGCAGTAACAGTCAGAGTACGAGTAACATGCTATACCCATCCCGTTTTTAGTAGTCTGAGTACTAGCATTAGAGAAAGACCGTATGATTCTCCCTGTCTATGCTTGAAGTGAAACAAACTCTGGCCAAACTATAATTAACAGCTTGACATATGTATGTCTAAGTTACTACCTAAACTACCTAACATAACAATTATTTTAGTAAAACATATTCATTAAAATGTTTGTTTTCGTGAAATTCAATAATTTTACTCACACTTAAAGTTTAAACTTTCAATATTACGTAACCCAATAATTAACCAACTTAATGGGTAAAGTCACTTTAAAAGCACCGGCCACCCTAAACTAGGCCAGTGACAGTGACAGTTCGATGGCAGACACCCGATGGCAGAAAATATGCAGACAACAAAAACGCATACGGGACGAGGGACTGAAAATCTATCATTGCTTCTCATTTGCACGCGTACGATTGTGTATGCGCACATCTCTTTCATCAGTGTATATGTATGCGTAATGTTACCCCCCTGAGTATCATCAGTTGCCCAAGTAGTGCCCCTTGTATACAAAATAAAGCCGCAAATCGATGTACAGTTTAGCTGTTTGGCGCACACATACTAGAGGGCAAAACAAAATTTTTGATCCGCAGTTTAAAAAAAAAAATCTCTCAGGAGGGGGTGCTGATTCATATATTTTTTTGTATAAGAAAAAAACATTTTTTTTTTAAACCTATCGTGTGTGGTATCATATGAAAGGGCTAATAGAGGCGGTTCTAAAAATATACCACATCATTACATTTCAGCCATTTTTTTAGGGTTCCGTAGCCAAAATGGCAAAAACGGAACCCTTATAGTTTCGCCATGCCCGTCCGTCCGTCCGCGGTCTAGCTCAGTGACCGTTAGCACTAGAAAGCTGAAATTTGGTTTGAATATGTGCGTTAACCAAGCCGACAAAACGGTAGAATAAAAACGCGAAAAATATATTTTGTTAGGGTACCTCCCGTACACGTGAAGTGGGGGCGAATTTTTTTTTCGTTCCAACCAAGTTGTGTGGGGTATCGTTGAATAGGTCTTTTAAAAAGAATTGGGGTCTTATAAACAGTTCTTGGATAAAACTAATACTTTCGGAAATAATAGTTTCGAAAGTTTAAAACAGGGCGTCCCCCCCCCATCTAACTTTTGAATCGTGGGTCCTAAAAATTTGAAAAAAATCATGAAACTGAGGCCTAATGAGTACCTTCAATGAAAACTATATTGAAATAAACCGGTTGAGCCGTTTTTGAATTACCACTCAAAAACCCATAGTGAAAGGACGTAAGTGAAATGACATAAGCGCCGCCAAATTTCTCATACGAAACGACCTTTTGAATTAATGAGTTGTAGCAGGCCGGCAACTACGGAACCCTACACTGAGCATGGCCCAACATGCTCTTGGCCGGTTTTTTTTTTAACTAATATCTCTAATGTACAGATTTTCGACCCACCTCTGCTTTATTTTAAGTATAGATGAATACCTGGAAGGTTGTATAAACTTATATAGGTTGGATTCTATTAGCAACTATTTTCACAAGCTGTGCCATGTTATAATGACGTAAAAAAAATTTGTGCACTTTCTGGTATTAGTACTTATCATCAGTTTGAAAATTCACTTTAGTCGACCCTGCACGAGTCTAATTTTACAGAGATACCGCAAATCGATGTACAGTTTAGCCCTAGTAAAGGTACCCTAATAAAATATATTTTTCCAGTTTTTATTCTACCATTTTGTCGGCTTGGTTAATGCACATATTCAACCCAAATTTCAGCTTTCTAGTGCTAACGGTCACTGAGCTAGACCGCGGACGGACGGACGGACGGACGGACGGACATGGCGAAACTATAAGGGTAGTTGACTACGGAACCCTAATTAGTTAGTAGCTCTTAGAATCGGTAACAGAACACGTTTCGAACAGCAAAGGGGTGTTCGGAGGGCGGAGCCCCCCGCTTAAAAAAATACTAGTTGCCAATTATACCAAAAATTGTTAGATCAAACATTTAAAATGGGAGAAAAAGAGTTTTGATAGAGTTTACCACGTGATGAAAGAAAGGGGGCCTGGGGGGCGGAGCCTCCTGCATTAAGAAGAAACACACCGTACTATTGCTAATTATACCACAAATTGTAAGGTTGAACATTTAAAATGGGAGAAAAAATATTTTGATAGAATCTACTACGTGATGGACGGTTGAAGGGACTTTCGGGGGAGGTGTAATGTTTTTTTTTTCTTTTTTCTTCTTGCAGTCTTCTTACTTTGATTTTAAAATAGTCATTGTTTACTACATTACACGGTAAAGGAAGGGGGCTCGAGGGGCGGAACCCCCCGCATAAAGTAAAAACACACCGTACTATTGCTAATTAAGTAAGTATACCAAAAATTGTTAGGTTGAACATTTAAAATGGGAGAAAAAGAGTTTTGATAGAGTTTACCACGTGATGGATGGGAAAGAAAGGGGGTTCGGGGGGCAGAGCCCCCCGCATAAACTACAAACACACCGTACTACTGCTAATTATATCAAAAATTGTTAGGTTGAACATTTAAAATGGGAGAAAAAGAGTTTAGGTAGAGTCTGCCACGTGATGAACGGTAAAGAAAGGGGTCTCGGGAGGCGGAGCCCCCCCCCCCCACATAAAGATGAAACACACCGTACTATTGCTAATTATACCACAAATTGTTAGGTTGAACATTTAAATGAGTAATAATAAAATCTTCAATCTTGTCAATTGGCAATTACTATTATTACTAACTAATGGTGTTTCATGAACGTGGTGATCTTCATCCAATTTAGAACTAAAACTGGTATCCGTTCTGCGAGGACATTGAAACATCAGAAAGCTCATGTGTCTTCCATATGATTTAATAAAATTTTACGACTTTTATTTTTCCATATAAAATATTTCAGCACGCAATTTATCGCTACCTACATGATTACTTTGCCCTAAAATGTCACATTTGATGATGTGTCAAATAAGAGTATACGCAATACATTGCGTACCGAAGCAAAATAAAAAATCAATAGCTCTATGTTAACTAAGAGTTAACTCAATATTTATTACAATATCGCATTATAATTTCAAAACTTGCGTCTGCCTTCCATTTGAGGTAATATCAAATAAACACGCGGTATATTGCCATAGCAATAGGCCACACTTCGGAAGCAGCTTGTGTGTGTTATTGAAACGGTATCAGTATCAATAGATTGACACAAAGTTGGATATCCATGAAAACTGGAATTAGAAGGTAATTCACAATTTTGTTCTTCTTTTAATATTTCACTTTGAATTTTCATATTAGACTTCCTATAGTAACTGCTGGAATGTCTATTTTTTTTTTGTCTTTGGCCATTGTAAATTAAACACTAGTTTTGATTTCAAAACAAAATAACCATTGGGTAAAAACGTCCTATTTCACCGAGAAATGACTTATTTGTGACTAAAACAAACTTGACCTGAAGTCGCCTCGCAAACTTCAACTTATTAGTTATTTTTTAGGGTTAATTTGACTATTAGGTTATCTAAATGAAACCTTATGGTAATTTTAGTACCTTACAAGTATTTTTAACTTTATAGTCTCAATTTAGTATCTATGGAAGGTCATATTTACCACGAAATTGGTAGCAAAAGCTACTTAAATCGTCGACCTAAAGGTCCCCAGTGTAAGAAACAATTACGTCGCATATACACCTAATATGCACCTACAAGTATATATTAACTATTGGTCGAGTTTCGTGGTTAATTTTACCTTATATTTTGCTCATTCTCAACCTTTAAGTTTCTGACCTTATGGTATATTGATTAAGGGAAATTTACGTTTTAATGTTCAATATTTTTACGCGGAAGTATAAATGTACGATATGTGAATTTATGTGGTGCGTATGACGTAATTTTGACCTAAATTAGTAATATATTCTAGAGCCTGGGAAAAAGCACTTAGAATGTTTGCTGGGTACGATATACGAAGATTTTTTAATGAAATCACGACAAATATCACTTGACAGAAAGTGATAATTGTCATGTTTCCAAAAAACACCCTTGTTAGTGAATTTCACAGGGTAATTAATAATGACTGATTATGTTTCGACGGATTAATTTTTTTTGTTCGGAAAAATAAAACAAAAAAAATAACATCAAAGATTCCTTTCTATTTAAAGTTAATAGTTTCGGTGTAAGTTAACTTCCCTTAATTTGTTAGTACCTTATATATCTGGCACGTGCAATGTGATCGTACCTTTGTAAGGTCCATTCCGATCTTGACCTGCGACAGCAGATGTGTAACCACGGACCCATGGTTCTCCATGGACCCCAGATCGCTGTCCGACTCCTCCTCGTACAAGGCTAAAACAAATACGAATATAGGTCATTACGTTCATTAGATACATTAATTTTCAAAGAAGACATCGGGAAATTGCTAAATCCGCCTCTCGCTCTTGTATTATAATTATTTCGTACTTTGAACTCTAATTTAACTTCCTTAGAGAGTTTTACGTAAAAAATAAAAAAAAAACACATCCCTTTCCAGGTTTGAGAAATTAAGTGGCGTACTGAACTAGTTTTTAAAGGTATCCTGCCTTTTCGCCGAAAATTGTCTTGCCGAATTTCATTTGCCAATCAACTTTTCGCAGAAGTTTCATTTGACCCAATAACTTTTATTACCAAATAATTATTTCACAACCATAAAAATTGCCTACTAGGTTGGGTTAGGTTAGGTTGGATTATGTAAAGATGGGAAATGAAATTCGGCCAAATGAAACTTCTGCGAAAAGTTGGTTGGCAAGTGAAATTTGGCAATATGATTTTCGGCGAAAAGGCAGAGAACCCTAAAAAAATGTTTGACCCACCGCCACTGATAAACACTAGAATTTTGTAATCCGTATGTGCAAGCGCATCTTCCCAAAGTAAAAAAAGTTAAGAATAGTTTAGCTAGTTTGTTTTACTTCAAGCATAGACAGAGAGAATCATACCGTCTCTTTCTTACGCGAGTACCCTCGCTACTGATAAAGGGATGAGTATAGCTTATTACTTCCACTGTTACTGCACTTTTTGGCCAAGCAGATTATACATATAGGTACCTATTTAATCTGCCTGTATACCAAAACTTTAATCATTCTAAATCGAACTTTAGAGGTCGTAGACTAATACTCATGTGTTTACTTAATTTCTAATCCTAAAAAAATACAATATAATAGCTATTTCGTGTTGTTGATGGTTAAATGCATCAACTGTACGATACACCCAACAGATAAAGCAACACGTTATATCATTATCCACGCCCTGAAATGTCTTTCTTGAAGGCCAAGGTCAGATATAGTGCCCTGTCATGTTCTGGCCATTTATATGTACTCACTTATTATAATAACCACATCATCATTAACACAACCCACTTATATAGTCGCTTTGTAGTTATTACTTGGTATGAAACGACTATCGATACTTAAATTGACTAGGTATATTATAAGTACCTAGTGACTTGTAGTGAGTTAAAAGTTTTTTTTAAATAATTTATATGGCTATTTATGGTGATCATACACTGATGTTATTTAAAATGTTATACTTACTGTGTTTTATAACGTTATATACTTATATAACATCAGTGTGGGACCACTAAATATTAAGTAAATATAATTTATACGTATATGCTGCTGCCTAGAAATGTGATGATTAGTAATTAAATCCCAGAAAAGGCAACATTTTATATAAATATAACAAACAAATAAATATTTGGGGACAATCTTACACAAATCAACCTAGTCCTAAACTAAGCAAAGCTTGTACTATGGGTACTAGGCGACGATATATTTACTTACTTATATAAAATATATACTTAGATACATACAAGTACAACACCCATAACTCAGGAACAAATATTCGTGATAAACACAAATATATGCCCTTACCAGGAATCGAACCCGGGAGGAAGGGTCACTACCAACTTCGCTAGCAGGCCGTTTTATGTGCATTTGATGTGATAAGCACGAATTGTTCTATAGTTTTATTTATTTAACATAAAAAGATACAGCTTAAACTAATATAGAGCCCCACAAAAAACAGTTTTCACGGTTTGACTGTGGGATCGTGCAGCTCTACTCTCTTATACTTATACAGAGTGTTTCCTGTAACATGAGCAATAAATTAAATCGTAGATTCTACTCCTCAAACAATACAACTTTTGTTCAACAACTTTTAAAAAATATGTATTTATTAGATTGTCTCTTTTTCATACAAACTAAATAGTATTTTCAATGTACGTTAAAATCCGTCCAATTGACATTGCTTGTCAGTCTTGTCACCCTACAGACATAATCAATTTCGGAATACATTGCGTGTTCGAATAAACTTTAAAGTGAAATAAAAATCAAACCATAAGTTATTTTTAAAAGTTGCTGAACAAACGTTGTCTGGTTTGAGGAGTAGAATCTACGTTTTAATTTATTGCTCCTATTACAGGAAACACCCGGTATTATAGTTTGAACTTCCTGTTGAAATAGTCGCTTGATAACTTTAGAGATGAAATAGACGTGCGACGACAATCGAAACGCTTCACCGTATATTTTAAAATTCCTTTGTTTGAAATGTTAGCAATGAAATTTAAAAAAAAGATAAACGCGATGCTTCTGGAAAATTGTTTTTACTCCATGACCGAATATTTAAATCACTAATTTTGACATCACATAGCAATATATACATATGTAAATAATATAAGACCCATAATTTTAGTGTAGTTTTAGTAGTTGACATAGTGTAAGTAATGCCATATCTCTCACACTTGCATGCTGTATAACAGTAAGACATGTCGACCTTGTAAATATATATATAAGACCACATATAATTTATGTATTACGCATGATCTGCAATGCAATAAATTTTCATTTTCATTTTAATGGCAGAAAATATCAATCTATAACCGAAAACATAATACGTAATTGATTCGTCAAACGCGTCAAGGGAAATACTTACCCAGAAATTACGTATTGTTTGAGCTACGCTCCGACGGTTATTGGTTGAAAGGGTTAAGATAAAATACTCTTGAGAACCTTAAGTGAAGGTTTTAGAGTCTATTTTTGTAAAGCTGAATGACATCAAGTGAGGAATTCATGCGCGTAGGGACTACGGGATGTAACACATGTTGTGTTTGTCAAATTGGCACATGCCGATTCTAGGAAGGATTCGCTTTCAAAGGGATATTCGAACTCGCGGAGCGTAAGCGAAGTGAGTTCTTACAAACAACTCCAGACCGAACTGTCACCTGGCTACTGGGACGTCTCGGCATTTGGATGGCTTTTTGATTTCGATAGTTTGTCTGACGATAACTTTAGTAACGTTTTTCTGATCTTTATGAAATTTCTTGGGGCTGTAGCAGAGATACATAACATTTGTAAGTTCGTATATGAGCAGGATCGATCAAGTGGTGGTGGAAGAAAAAAAAATCCTCCTTGGAGTCTTGTTATATTGGTCAACTCGTTTGCAAGTAAATCGCGAGTTCTCAGTTCGAGGCGGACTACTTAGTTAATTGAAAAAGGTTACGTAAACTGGCAATGGAGCTGATTGTCATATTAATTTTGACACCTATAAAAATGTGATGTGTTCAAAATTTAATATAAACTACTATACGACATGTTATCGAAGGGACCACTGTTATATTACCGTAATCAGACGAAATAACTTTGTACAGTCCGCAGCAGAATTAGCTCATCGGGTGAGGTGTTCAAAATGATCTTCACAAGCTCTTATTGTCTTAAGCCGTGACAAGCTCATTATGAACAACTTACACGCTTAGTTACTTCTGCTGCTGCCTGTAATACTTACCAAACTTTTTTATCATTCTGTCTGGTGGCGTAAGCAGAGTACCTAATGTTCTAGTCTCTCGATATCGCATGAAAAATACCGTTATTATGGTAGTCTTACTAGATAAGTAAAATTAAATAGGTATAACTGGTACAATTTAAGCTACATTTAGTCCTAATCTGATTGATTTTATCACTAGTAGTCCGCCTCCGTACCGCGCCCGTAGTCAGAACTCGCGATTTACTTGCAAACGAGTTGACCAATATAACAAGACCCTAAGGAGGATTTTTTTTCTCCTTCTAGCTCCGTAACCACTTGATCGATCCTGCTCATATACGAACTTACAAATTTTATGTATCTCTGCTACAGCCCCAAGAAATTTCATAAAGATCAGAAAAACGTTACTAAAGTTATCGTAAGACAAACTATTGAAATCAAGAAGCCATCCAAATGCCGAGACGTCCCAGTAGCCAGGTGACAGTTCGGTCTGGAGTTGTTTGTAAGAACTCACTTCGCTTACGCTCCGCGAGTTCGATAAAAAAACCTCAACTACCATTAAGCATCTAAGGGCCTTATCACACTTGAACGATTTGAAAGCGATTTCTATACAAAACTCGTACGCGGCGAACTCGCGGCGTGTTCACTCCCATACAAAACTCGCTCGCAGCTCGCAAGTGTGATAACGCTCTAAGTTAACAGAACCGTAGTATTCAGAAGGCCTATCATGGCAGCAGGTTGACACGGGATAGCGAATGACAGTGGCCTCCAATCGTCCGCCATATTTCACGCTATCCCACGACAACCTGCCATCATAGGCCCGTAAGTTAAGAGTCGCCAGGACGCTCGCGTTCCCATACAAACGTAGTTTAGCTCTCATTTAAAAACGACATGCTTTAGAACCACGAAATATGGCATGGGCATTCTAGTAGTACAGATCTATGTCGGTAATTCGTTTTCGTTGCTACAAATTGTAATACAAAGAAAATACAGCCAGATACAGATTTACATACAAAACTCATTTTTGCTATATTTTCTTTGTATTACAATTTTTAGCAACGAAAACGAATTACCGACATAGATCTGTACTGCTAGAATGCTCATGCCAAATTCTGTGGTTCTAAAGCATGTCGTTTTAAAATGAGAGCTGAACTACGTTTGTATGGGGACGCGAGTTCACGCGAGCGTCCTGGCGACTCTTAACACGAAACATAGCCAGTTCAAGGTCTGCTCAGCATTAATCAGTTCAGTTTCAGACTGACCTCTAGACTTGCGTGTTTGAGGTTCTGCCTCTCAAGGCTAACATGTAACCTGTTTTACCTAGGACCTAATTACTTTGGGACTTGGTTGATTTGTGTAAGATTGTCCCATAATATAATCTTCCGTTATAGAAAATAAAAATACTGTATCTGCATCTATGTCATCCAAATAATGCAAAATAGGGTGAATTAGTATATAAAGCTAATTCCTAAAGTAGCCATTGCTGCGAAAATATAAATCTCATTTCAAAGTTTCACTAAGTATTTAAATAATTTTAAACAAAAAAGAACCGACTTCACTTAGTATCCGCTATTCCGAGAGGAAGTGGCCGAGTTGCTGTAAAAAATAGCGAAATCACTATAGGTGTGCCTATAATAGTTGAAGAGTTCCCTCGATTTCTCCAGGATCCCATCATCAGACCCCGACTAAAACATTTTGAAAATCGGTTCACAATTCACGGAGATATCGAGTAACATACATACAAAAAAAAACAGTCGAATTGAGAACCTCCTCCTTTTTTGAAGTCGGTTAAAAATTTCTTTCGGAATCTCTGCCAAAGACCCGAGGCCTTTCGATTTCCTGTCAATGTATGTTCCATAGCTGTTGTCATAGCTAGACAATATTACAAAATAAATGATTACATATTGCCCTCCTTATTCGTATTTATGAGGTTGCTATCACAACCGAGCCATAATTCAGGCATAAACAATATATTGCTCTAAGCGTGTAATCCCTAGCATACACGTGTTATTCCCGATGCTTTTATCATACTCAATGGACCCTGGAAACGTGACATGATACGCCGCATTTATCATCAGCCTTTTTTAAGTCCTGACTTTCGCTCTATGCTCTAGAAGCGTTTGAGCGGGTGGAGGGAAGGTAGCCGGGGAAGCGAGTTCAACCGAACTTTTGCGTAAGTCGCGAGCCTAAAGCTAAGATTAAGTACCGTCAACTGCTATAACTTTGCCTACGAGGCACACCTTTGCCTGGCTTGAATACCATGGTTTTCTTCACCAAACAGCTGTTTATATCTTATTCCTGAGATGGCCGCCTTTCTCTCATCTCAAGAATATGATATAATCGCTGTTTGATAAAGAAAACCATGTTTTTCGAGCCAGGTAAAGTGCGTCGGAGGCAAAGTTCCAGCAGTTGGCGGCAGTTGCATTTATTCTGGTTTGTTTGGGAAGCAACGGGAACACAGTTGACGTGCGTCACTCGTTATGAAGGTTGCCATTAAGGCACAACAATTTGCATACATTGTTGACAGTTGATCCCGGAATTATGTTTCCTTCGCGATATGATGGTATGGCTGGATTGGCTGGTTTGCGCAGGGACATAGCTTTCATTTGTTTTTGTGCGATTTAATTAATGTGAATGACAGGAAAAATGGGGCTTGGAAATTTTAACTTCCTCACAATATTACTACATTGATGTATGCATCTAATCACTACATAGTATAAAACATAGTCGCTTCCGATGTCTGTCTGTATGTATGCTTATATCTTTAAAACCACACAACGGATTTTGGTGCGGTTTTTAGGGTTCTGTAGCCAAAAAGGCAAAAAACGGAACCTTTATAGATTAGTCATGTCTGTCTGTCTGTCCGTCCGTATGTCACAGCCATTTTATTTGAGATCACCGACAAAGATGTTTTTACTTGAAAATGCACATTTTATGAATGTTTAATCTTAATCTTGTGATTAAGTATTCCCTACTTTACTATTACTACTTTTATCTACACCCATATCATAAACCCTCCATGATGCGTTCAAAAACCGCACGTTATAACCACCATAAAAATAGGTTGTTTCGTTAGTAGTTAGAACAAATGTCTTATCTGTAACGATGTTATTAACTTATTATTATCAAATAATAAGCAAAAATTCGATATCATTATGAAAATCCGGGTGGGCCCCGCCCGCCGGCACGCGCCTCCCGACCGCCGGCACAATCGAGTTTGCCATGGCGATGGCAGTGCAATCCGTGCAATGGCAGTCATTCAATCATCATTTCGGGTTTATAATATGTGTGTAGATAAAGCAGTGTATGCAACTTTACGTAATTAGGCCTTAAAACACTCGTGTGATCTTATTATGCACACTCGTGTTTTAAGGACCCCTATTCCGTAACAGTTACATAAACTACTATTAAATTTCACGATCATAAGTAATTCCTCTATTGGTTTTTCTTTTCTCGCCACCTTGCCTTCCTATCCATCGCAATTTACGTTTTACGAATTGAACGATTTCTCGTACACGTAGCAGATAATTACAAGTCGAGTGTAACAACGTGAAGCCCTACGTTCCACGCCATTACACAGTGGAACGACGCGCGTACAGCCAACGCCATAAATATGTGTACACTTTTGCACCTTACTCCATTGTAATAAGGTTCAAAAGTGTATATATATTTTAGGCGCTGACTGTACAAGGTGTAGGTGTACGATCTTACAATAAATTGTACTCTTAACAGCGTTATACAAACGCAAATTTTGAAACGTTATATTATATAGGATGTTTGAAATAGTTTAGCCTATTGTATTCAGTGGTTGTGTTTTGTGATTATGACGCATACAGCTAAGTGTTTGAAATTGAGATCCACGAACGTTGCTTTTATTTAGGATGTGTACCATCGAGTTCATAATTTTATACCCAATTTATAAATCAATGAATTGATAAATTGGGTATGCAATTATGAACCCGATGGTACAGTCAGCGTCAAATATATTGTAACAGCCAAAGTGATCAAATAGTTCGTCACACCATGTATTTTGTATGGTGTGACGAACTATTTGGCTACTCTAGCTGATGCGATATATATGATGCTGACTGTACCTAGTTGAGCAGACTATAAGCATTTTATGTTTTATCAATTTCTAACAAACGCAACTGTTAATGTGTCAGATAGGGACAAACGATTATCAGTTGAATGAGCTTGTAAGGGCCTTATCACACTTGAGCGATTTGAAAGCGATTTCTATACAAAACTCGTACGCGGAGAACTCTCGGCGTTTTCGCTCCCATACAAAACTCGCTCGCAAATCGCAAGTGTGCTCTAAGACGTTTATGAATAAGGGCCTCGATCTTTTCCGTCGCTGTCTACAAGAAGTTTGTGTTGGTATTGGTAAAATTCCTAAAGCGTCTAAGCCTTTATTCAATATAAAGTCAGCACAGGCAGTGATTTAAGTACATAACACTGTCGCAAAAGCCCTGCCCTGTTCGATAACAAACACGCGACGTCAACTTTATAATCGTTTTCATAACTTACTTATATTTTCGAGTTTAACGTATACTCATGGACTATGAAAACGGATCTCCTTGCACGAAAATTTCAATGTGGCAAATAAGTACACGGCCCGGCTATCGGTAAGCAGCTACCGTAGCATATGGACATAGTTAGAGAGACAAGAGGGTCCCCCATCAACACATTGCATCCCGCTTGATTAACCGGCATCGGCAGGAAAAAACACTATGAGTAGGGTCTAGTGCTATTTGGCTGTGGTTTTCTGTCAGGTGGAAGCAGAGACTATAGAGATATAGACGACCACAGCCTAAGAACATTTTGAAGCTCAAGTCAATTGCGCGCTCTGTCCGAAAGCCGCCTAAAGATACTGAAAATGTAAGAGGAAATGTCACCTGCACTGCTACTCCACCTAGTAACAAATAGCGTACTAGTAGTACACTAGTACTACTAGACTTTCGGACAGAGGGCGCAATTGACTTGAGCTTAAAAAGTTCTTAGGCTGTGGCAGTCTATATCTCTATAGTATCTGGCGGAGGTACTTCCTTAGTCGAACTGTGCTGCAGAATCGCAACATGACATACTTTACTAAAAATTATTCGATAAATATTTGGTGTTGAACCGAATAATTTGGCCGAATACGAACATTGAATAATCTGCGGAATAACCTAGTTACACCATAGACTTAAAAATATAATAGACGGCCATAGCCACAAAAGGTTCTACGACTATGGCCGTCTATTATATCTTTAAGTCTACTATGGTTATACTAAATGCAAATATGAGGCCCAACGCTACGGCATTATGTACCTTTAAGTAAATGCGTCTGTTTTATAACCTGAGGTGATATGGATCGTCGCTTAACTGATCGTTAACACGTAAGCTGATATTCGGCGTAAGTACAGTCAACGCCTAAAATATGTATACACTTTTGAATCTTATTACAATGGAGTAAGGTACATAAGTGTACACATATTTATGGCGTTGACTGTACTATAGTTTATTGACCTATTCGCATTGTTTTCCAAAGTAATTTGCAAATGAAGGACGTTGAATCAGCTAGGTGTATTCTTAGTCGGCATCAGGTTCAATTTAATTCAATATTTATATTCTATATTAATCGCTAGGGGTTTAACGAAAACGAAAAATATATTAAAAATATGACCGCGATAAATAGGACCGGAAAACCCCTTCATTTGATTAATCTTTTCGATAGGGTAACCCTATCAAATGGTTACCCTATCATTGTGATTAGCCTATCGATACGGAAACCGTTTTAATAGGGTTAACCATATTCAATGTGGTTACCCTATCGAATGTCTTAACGATAGAGTTTACAATAGCTTGATCGCATTCTAAAAACACTGATAGGGTAACCTCATTTGGGGTTTTCGATTCGGTAAGCGCTTATCTTTGGGTAAGCCAATGATGGGCTTACCGAATTGATAGGGTTTGTAAAATAAAAACCGGACCGGTTTAACGCTTAGACGAACCAGTATAGGCGCGCATATCCACTACGCTTGTTTTGTTGTATATCTGGGTCACTTTACACTGGACATTGCAATTGTTTGGGCTGCCCGCGCTCGGGCAGTGACAATTACTTTGTGCCAACTTATTAACCGATGTGAACGATTTTGGTACCCACTTTTACGTAGAAATAAGAATTGCTTTGTATCACTTTAAATTTAAATTACCTGCTGTTCGTACAATGTTACTCGTATAATTAAGATAATTTATATAATGTTGTGAATTTCTCTAGTTAAGTGAATTATAATTCTTTTAGAGAAATACATTCTTAAACCATAAAAACAACCGTATCAAATACCCGATTACTACCCCTTCATTGGTAACCGGTTCCGGTCTTTGCCAGTGGGACACAATAGGCTTATAATATCTAATAATTAAAGATAGGTATCTAATCGATGGCACATAGAAAGATGGAAGGTGTAATGTTTTAATTTTCCTTGAGTCATTCTATTTTAGATTACTACATTAGATAGGTTCTGGCTTAAATAAAATTATATGATCCTGTAAGATATCTAGGGAAGACTCTCGGGTCCTGGCAACCAGGAGGTCTACAGAATACTTAAGGACCAAGCCTAAAGGCGCCTCTCTGATGCTAACTGGTTCGATTCTTGGTGAGTGCATTGGATTCAGCGCGGCAACGCCGCTACGATCTTCTGAACATCGTACAAGAGTCTTTTTGTACCCTTTGTACTTACTGCCTGGGTGTACTTATTTAAAATCTCATTTCATTAGTAGTGTGCCCAAAGGGAAGTAACTCAAATGATAGTTATAGTTTAGCCAGGGTCTGTTCTACTTCAAACATAGACAGCGAGAATCATACTATCTCTTTCTTATACTAGTACCCTCGCTACTAAAAAAGAGATGATTATAGCTTATTACTTCCACCATTACTGCACTTATTGGCCAGCCAGACTATAGTTGACAATAACATACCGTCATAGTCAATTTCTCCATCCCTTGTCCGTGGCAGGTCGACGGGCGGCGCCGAGTCCGCCTCAGGCGCGCCCTCCGCCGGGCAGTTCCGACTGGCGCTGGAACAATGCAAATTATATCTAAATATATAAAAGAAGAAACTGACTGACTGACTGACATATCAACGCACAGCCTAAACCGCTGGGTCTAGAGTTTCCAAATTTGGCACGTAGGTCCCTTATAAGGTCTAGGGGTGCACTAAGAAAGGATTTTTCAAAATTCACCCTGTAAGGGGGTGAAATAAGGGGTAAAAAGTTTGTATGGGGAAACAAGATTGGTTAGACTATTTTATTTGAAACTTTACCGGAGTATTCCTAACAATAAATTAGTAAACACGTGTTTCAGCTTTTTTGAAAATTCAACTCCTTAAAGGGGGAAATGGGGGTGAAAAAGTCTGAAAATCAATATGGGTATCGTTTCTATGGTTTATCGGGTCGCTGATTACGAAAACAACAATCATTTTATTATACAACGTTTCAGGTGTAAAATATCATCCCCTAGGGGGTGAAATGGGGGTCCAAAGTTTGTATAGGGAAACAAGATTAGTTAGACTGTTTTATTTGAAACTTCACAGGAGTATTCCTAACAATAAATGAGTAAACACGTGTTTCAGGTTTTTTGAAAATTCAACCCCATAAAGGGGAAATGGGGGTGACAAAGTCTGAAAATCAACATGGGTATCGTTACTATGGTTTATCGGGTCGCTGATTACGAAAACAACAACCATTTTATTATACAACGTGGCAGGTGTAAAATATCATCCCCCAAGGGGTGAAATGGGGATCCAAAGTTTGTATAGGGAAACAAGATTAGTTAGACTGTTTTATTTGAAACTTCACAGGAGTATTCCTAACAATAAATGAATAAACACGTGTTTCAGGTTTTTTGAAAATTCAACCCCATAAAGGGAAAATGGGGGTGACAAAGTCTGAAAATCAACATGGGTATTGTTTCTATGGTTTATCGGGTCGCTGATTACGAAAACACCAATGATTTTATGATACAACGAGGCGGGCGTGAAATATCATCCCCCTGTTGGGGTGCGATAGGGTTGAAATTACTAAATATCAATATGGGAGTAGATTTTTGGTATTTTGGGACGTTAATTAAGTACGAAAATGGCATCAATTATAAAATTTTAATTCCGGGAAGGACATACGGTAGTTTCTGTACCGAAAATCAGCCCTTAAGGGGGTGAAAAGGGGATTGGACGGTTGTATAGAGAATTTTTTACCGTTGAACCGATTTAAATGAAACTTGATATAATAGATAGTTTGAATCCCGGGAAACGACTAAGGGTTATTTTCATTAAAAAAATTAACCCGTAAAGGGGTGAAAAGAGGGTTGGTAGTTTGTATACGATTTTTTCACAGCTGAACCGATTTAGATGAAAATTGGTATACAGATAGTTTGAGGCCCGAGGAGGAACAAAAAATAGCTTTTTCCCGAAAACTACCCTTAAAAGTAAAAAAGTTAAGGGTGAAACGGGGGTTGCAGGTTTGTATAGGGAATTTTAAAACCGTCGAACCGATTTAGACGAAACTTGGTATATAGTAAGTGTGAATACCTGGAAATGAGTAAGGGTTGTTTTCATTCCGTAAATCATCCCTTGAAGGAGTGAAAAAGGGGTTGGAATTTTGATTAGGAAATTTTCAACACCTGGACCATTTCAGATGAAACTTAATGCTAATTAGCATACAGATAGTTTGAGTCCCGAGAAGGAACATAAAATAGTTTATATCTCGAAAATCAGCCCTAAAGGTTAAGGGTGAAACGGGGGTTGCAAGTTTGCATGGGGAATTTTTAAACGTGAATGATTTAGATGAAACTTTGTATAAAGATAGTTTAAGTCCCGAGAACTGACATAAAAATAGTTTTTATTTCGAAAATTAACCCTAAGGTTGAGGGGATGAAATGGCGTTGGCGGTTTGAATCGGGAATTTTTAACAGCTGAATCGATTTCAATAAATCTTAGTATAGAGAGTCCCGGGAAGCGAGAAGGATGTTTTTAGGGTTTCGTTCCAAAATGGTAGAAAAGGAACCCTTATGGTGCGACTTTGTTTGTAAGTCAGTGACGTAAAGGCAGGCATGTAACGCCAAATTATGAATTTTAAAAATGAAGGGGGGGGGGGGGGATTTGTGGGTAGGTAAATGAGGAATCAAAAAACAAATAACTTTATTGTTTGGCGTATCAAATAAAAGGGCTTAATGTGAGGATCTCTAATTAGTATAATTTTAACATACATAACTTTAACATAAAATTAATCAATATCGGAAACTGTTCGACAGAAAAATTTGCAAAAATTACAGATATAATAGTTATTTACGTATAAATTACAGGAAAACTAATAAGAGTGCAGTCAAGCACCAGTCCGACTTAAGACAAAAAAAATCGGGGTACGAGTCCGATTCGCACTCAGCCGCCCTATAAATTCTCATGAAATCATGCTGAAAGCGTCTTTTTTCAAAAATGTAATAAAAAAGTTGTTCGTACGAAACCTTTGAGGCGCAAGTAAGACCCGTACTTGCCTGTTTTTTTTTAATTTCCTAAAATCATTACTTAAAGGGATGAAATGGGGGTTAAGAGTTTGTATGGGGCATTTTTAAATGTTGAACCGATTTAGATGAAACTTGGTATAGAGATAGTTTGGGTCCCGGGAAGGGGCAAAATTGTATTTATCCCGAAAAACAACGCTTACGGGGGTGCATAGCAAAGGGGTTGGAAGTTTTATAGAGAATTATTTTCAGTTGAACCGATTCAGATGAAACTTGGTATAGAGATAGTTTGAGTCTCGGAAAACGACAAAGGATAGTTTTATCCCGAAAATCAACCCTTTAAAAGGTGAAAAGGGGGTTGAAAGTTTATATGGGGAATTGATAACCGCTGAACCTATTTAGATGATTTGGTATAGAGATAGTTTGAGTTCTGGGGATGGATACATAGTAGTTGTTATCCCAGAAGTCATTCCCTAAGAGGGTAAAAAGGGGGGTCAATTACTAATTCTACGCAAAGGAAGTCGCGGGGAAAAACTTTATTCAAGAGTAGAAATCTGCATTAATCATAATGTACGCGGGCGAAGCCGCGGGCAACTGCTAGTCATAAATATATGAAAGAAAGATAGAAAATACGTTTTTTTTTAAACCACCAAATTAATAGAGCTAGAAACAAAAAAACAGGCACAATGAGACGTTAAAATAGGATTCCTACTCATCATAATGCCGTGGCAAGCCGTGGCGCTGGTTTTCAGTGGAAGACCTATTTAACCTAACTTAAAACTAGGTGATAGTGGCGACACATACGCCAACGACACTCAAAGTAGGTAATTTTAATAGAATTAAACAACAAATATATGGCTTTCAAGTGGCACGATCAATTTCAGGTGCTTAGTAAAAGTCGCTTGTAAAAGACCACTGAAGTAATCGTTGAGCCTGGTACCTCTAGACTCTCTAGAGTCTGGATGTCGAACCGATTTCTTACTGTCAAGTCAGAGAGAACTAATGAGCGTTTCCGCGATCGAGATTTTCACTAGTAGATGGCAGCACCGTGGCGAGAGGTCTAGCTGTCATAATCCACCAATCATGTTTATTTTTATCGGTGGATTTTGACAGCTGCTGTCAAAAAGACCTCGCCACGTGCTGCCATCTAGTAATAACTTTATCGCGGAAGCCCTCGACAGACAAATTGTTAACCTAGCGAGTTTCAAAAGTTGTGAGCATGTTGGTACCTCTAACTGAGTTTCTAGACTTTTTTCCTTAGGTCCTGTAACGTAGAGATCTTTTAAAAGGTTCCTTGAAGTTCTAAACAAAAGGAAAACCCAATGAAGAAGTTACCGTTAGGTGCACTCAGGTCAATTTCAAAGTTAGGTTAGGTTAGTTTCACTCCAAACTTACTCTACACCAGTTTAATTCAGGTATAAAAATATTTTTTCGTAACACGACAGTGGCACACAGGCATACTGTCTGCCTGATGGTAAACAGCTACCGTAGTCTACTCCAGCAAATCCAGAGATGTCACATGCGCGTTGCCGACCCTTTAAAGAGAAAAGAGAGTCCCTCGTCGTCAACATACTACCTCCACTGTCAGCAACGAGCAACAATACGAGTATAAAGGAGGTACAGGCTCAAACAAGATTTAAATATAAATAAATATAAATATTTTTGGGGACAATCTTACACAAATCAACCTAACCCCAAACTAAGCAAAGCTTGTACTATGGGTGCTAGGCGACGATATACATACTTAGATAGATAAATACATACTTATATACATAGAAAACATCCATAACTCAGGAACAAATATTTGAGATTAGCACACAAATAAATGCCCTTACCAGGATTCGAACCCGGGACCTTCAGCTTCGTAGGCAGGGTCACTACCAACTGGGCTATGGAGGCCGTGACTGAGGTTCTTGAAAATTTGTAACCGGCCAGTCTTATACGGTAATAAGCGTGTCAGAGAAACAGCTACACGAGTTGTTCTTGCAGCAGTATTGTGGCACCATTTTTTTGGGCTGATTATGTCTCCCTAGAATTATTGATCGATGGCTTTAAGCTATTATGAATAAAGTTAGAATCAGAAGTGTCCAAAATGTCATTTATATCCCCTAAAATAAAAACATCTCGAGTAAAAGGGGAAACGACTATTATGCGCCCCGTTTTAACGAGAACATAAAGACTCTTCAGTCGTTGGCTCTTAAGAGTGACATAAAAAGCTGAGGAACAAACGTAAAATTTGTAAGGGATGCTTATTTAATTCTTTTGAATCCGTATTCCGTAGCCTTACTTAAAAAGCTTTCAGTTACGGTTTTATTAACACTTTTTCCATTACAAATAAGAGGAAAGTAAAATACAGGACGAAATCATGCGACAAATTCATCATTAACCGAGAAAAGCAAGATGGGTACTTGGAAAGCGAAACTGCCTAGGGCTGAAATGAATCTCTTCCCATCTGCTTTTTAATAACTCAAAGGCTACAAAACATGCTTTGATAACTCAAAGAAGATCACTATCAAAGTACGAGAAGTGGTCTGCATTAATAACAGCAGCTGCAGTTCACTTCAGATACCATTTGAGAAGTGATCAGTTAACGAGTAATATCCGGCCCTATTCCCGTCACAAGGCGCAAATGATCAGAAAGACTAGCTCGGAAATCAATCTGAAAAACTACAACATAGCCTGGCTCTTTCTCTCGCCAGCACTGCCAGCAATTACGATACGCGCGAGAGAGACGCCACGAGCTTCACAAATTGTTTTTTTATGAAGAGCTATCGAGGAATTCCGGTATTGAGTCAGATTAAATCTATCTGAAGCTAAATGCCATATCTAAGTAGGTACTGGCTATATTGCCGCTTATCACGTTTCGAGGGATATAATATCAGAACTGTAATGTTCTTCCCAATGCTACCTAAATACTCATCACAGACTACAAATCGTTTTAACGAATCATTAAACCTCTACACTAGATGGCGGGCTTTGCAATGCGCAAGGGTGCGTGCTGAATAGGTGTGAAGTAGCTTAAGTTTTCAGTTAAAACCACAAATACGTGTTTTTACTGCTTAGCAACAGACGAATACTATATCGTGTAATTTGTGAGCAACCATAAACAGATTTCAAAAATCATGTTTCATTGGCAGTCGAAAAATGGACTCTCCCGCGCTCGAATTTCGAGGTTATGTAGTCATCGTCATATGTGCCTGAAGACTGGACTCGCCCGCGCTCGCGGACCAATGGGAACGAAGCCAGAAACTGCTCTAATTACAGTCATTCACGAGATGTATTGCGCTGGAATTTTCCTGCCGTATCAGAACCTGAAACTTTCGGCTTGTTTACGGTAGCCTATTAATTTCAGGCGCTACAGTTTCCGAAAACTTTTTTATTTATGGGGTTTATGACCGGGAGTCAGATTTGATTATGTTTTTAGGATTCCGTAAAGTCTATTAAGACTCTCCAGGACGCTCGCGTGAACTCGCGTTCCCATACAAACGTAGTTCAGTTCTCATTTTAAAACAACATGCTTTAGAACCACGAAATTTGGCATGGGCATTCTAGTAGTACAGATCTAGGTCGGACATTCATTTTCGTTGCTAAAAATTGTAATAAAAAGAAAATATAGCAAAAATAAGTTTTGTATGTAAATCTGTAACTGGCTGTATTTTCTTTGTATCACAATTTTTAGCAACGAAAAGGAATGTCCGACCTGGATCTGTATTACTAGAATGCTAATGCCAAATTTCGTGGTTCTAAAGCATGTCGTTTTAAAATGAGAGCTGAACTACGTTTGTATGGGAACGCGAGCGTTCTGGCGACTCTTAAGGATCTAATACAAACAATTATCATTTCTATTTTAGATTGCATTTTAATTTAATTTATGTGAGAAGTCAAATATCCAAATAATAATACTTATGTTTAGGCAAGGGGGTGTAACTCAGTGTAAATCTGTCAAAAAAATTGAGTTTGACACGACGTATCCGATACGTTTGCATAAGTGCGAAAGAGAACTTTGTCATGCGTTAAGAAGGGACAACATGATTCGTGACGTTACAGAGGTATCTCTGTATTATATAGTACTATTATTTACTCGGTAGTTTAGGGCATTATTTGCACCATGACAGGATATTATTGCCAGACGCAGGCATTCATAAATCTGTTGTTCAAAAAAGTCAAAAGTCTAAGTATAAACTCTATTCAGCACTCATTAGAGTTCATATTGTTTAATATAGAAGTGGAAGGAAGTAGTCCAAATGTAATGACATAATAGTTGTCGCAGTGCAGGGTCCAGAAACAAAGGAAAGCGTAGTATGAGCACATTGTTCTTGGCTGGAATTAGGTTGGGTTAACGCCACCACATATTTGGATTATAATAGGGCATTCTTGTCCCTAAGAGACAAAAATCTATGGACAGTCTCTTGCAATAGTATCTTCCTCAAATATCTGACACAATCTTATTTCCAGGGCCATAAGAGCGTGTCAGATATTTTCGCGGTCTTCATTGGGGACAATACTATTGTAGGTGACTGTACTCGTACTCGTATATCACTTGTACAGTCGCCATCAAATATATCGGAGCTGCCAGAGTACTCAGAAATATGTATCTCAACATGCACTTTATCGCATCGACAATAGAGGCGTTGTTCAGATATTTGTGACCACCTTGGCCGCTCCGATATATCTGATGGCGACTGTACGGCCAACGTCAAAGATTACACTGTTGCACCCAACTACTTTTTAACAGGGTTTAATAGTGTTAAAATATGCGATGGAATTTTATGATTGTTATGCCCCAAAAGGGCATAACAATCATAAAATTGACATTTTAAACTTAGAAAATACTACTGTAATATTTATCGAACAGTAATTGATATGACCTAACTTTTTAGAACCTTGATTGTACAAAACTAATGTTAAACATAGGCCAGTTTGAAATTAACACTCTGTTTATGCTCCAAACCTATTCAGGCTTATCGGTTTTAGGCGATTTATTAGTCACTTTCACTTGGCATTGGTGCCGTGAAATGTTGAAACTTATTCTTTTTAACGGTAATTGCCTACAAAAACATGAACTAGCTGGAAGACAATTAACTACACTCGAGAGCAAACGTTTTGTCACTAGCATTTTCTTGAATATCTCAAAAGATATTCACTTTAAAAATATTCAAGAAAATGCTAGTGACCCGAAACTTTTGCTCTCGAGTGTATTGAAAGATTACGAACATCTAATGCTTGTTTCACAAAAAAAAATACGCCAAGCATTTACACCATTACTACGATAAGGCACAAAAAATATCCAACAACTCCGGCATTCGATTAGCCGGGAATCCCAAAGCAACACAATCTTGAAAGGCAAATTCTCGAGACCTACTAGCGTATAATAAAAATACATACAAAGAAGGCGATAGAGAAAACACAAATATTGACGTAATATGAAGGCTTTTAAACAAGGGCCCTAAAAACATCAAAGAGATGGTATCGGCGCGGCGAGCGATAGTGGTCGCAAAATCAATAGAGCGTCGGAGTGACCGATGGGATGTTTGTCATTGTTATGGAAGAAAGCATCGAATTACTTATACGTAGTTTTTTATGTTTATGTTGATGGATGATATATATAATAATATAAAACGAGTAATACATTGAGGGTGTTTACGTGAGAAACAAATTAGATTTTGGAGGTTGGTTGAATACGTATTTTCACGACCAAGGGCAAAACGTTTTCATTAGTCTAGATTGACTTAATTGCTATTTAACAAATGACGTCGCAAACAAATGGCGTCGTATTTGTAAAAAAAAAACATCTGTGTCGATACGTATATCAAAACTATAAACATCTGTGAATTTCTTGAAGATTTCAAAACAAAAGATAGGCAGTTTGACTGGAACCAATAATAGGTAGGTTTCAAACCTTATTTATGCATCTTTTTTTTCCAGAGGATTCAACATTTAGGTGAGTGAATGTAGCGTCAGGGTTATTGTAGCACTGTATTAATTTTTCATGATATTTATTCTACTGGATTCTACTACAAAATGTAACCAACCACCTCTGAATGCATTACCCCCAGTTTAAATGCTAAGGTTCACTGGCTTCTATTTTGAAGCTTTGTTACATGGAAGCGAATGCTTAAAGCATAAAGGTACGTTCATTGTTGCATTAGTGCTTGATGAATAGGAACACACAAATAAACAAGCAATTGAGAGAATTGCCAGCATTGAAAGACTAGAGGAAGATTATGTACAGAGAGCGATGTGATGCCATGGGAAAAGATCTATTGGAGTTGGACGTATTTAATCATCTAATAAAACCATTTAAATAAGTCAACAAGTGCAACTTTAGTCTACAAGTTCAATGCTTAGGCAACTTCTAAATAATTAATATGTACAGTCAGCGTCAGAGATATGTGACCCCTCCAGCAATAGACCTGACGCTGACTGTACATATCAATACAAATGTTACATACGGTTTTAACCGAGTTTTTATCATATGAAGTTAGTGTCCTAAAACTGTGTTGCGAATAAAATAATTACAGTTAAAAGACGTAACTGTAATTATTTTAACGTAACGTTGTGTGTTTTTAGAATATAGTCGGGTGGATCCTGTTTATTATTTCGAAAAGAAATTCTATACCTTGTGCAATCTAAGAAGCGGTTTTTGACACCTGTCATCTCAGTACATTTTATAACCTAAAATCGATGTTAGACTATAAAATGTACTGAGATGACAGGCGTCAAAAACCGCTTCTTAGATTGCACGAGGTATAGCTAAGTACCTATTGCGGAGTCCAAAGATGAACTATCACAGAGTTTTAAATCTTTCAATCGATACGATACAAGTGATGGTTGTCACAAAAGGAACTTAAATGAATCATGATCATTAGGGTTTCAACACCTGCCTCATAAGATTAAATGAAAATATAAATAAAAAATACTTTCCTTATTATATATACAAGGAAAGTATTTTTCATTCCATATCCATTGATTTCTTGAGTTTCATGTAATATGGAATACAATAAAACCCTCGTGAGTCAGACTCGTTGGCACTGACCATTGTCTAAGGTCATCGCATTGCAAAACTTTCTGTTAAATCGCTTCAATAGATATGAAAGCGATGAGGCGTTCAATTGAAAAGATACGCTTGGAAATCATTTGGTTGGCATTTTACAATAGAGTCAGTCAGTAATATTAAACTTAGAAACCTGATTTTTTAAGTTGTATTTTTAATCCGGATTCCGAATTCTAAATGGATGAGATTCTCAATTCATTTGTTCGTACCTCCGTTATTTCTTAATCTTGACATGATCTATGAATCCTATTATATTATGATATTGATCGTAGATAATGATAATGCGCCACAGCGAAAGCACTTATGGGGCTAGCTAAAGGTGCTCTTACACGGGCGATTTTTCGGGCAATTATTGCCTGGCGATACGATGCCGAAACTAATGGAGCAATATGGAGCAATACGAGGCAATTTCTAGATATAGCGGCAATTATTTCGGCAATCATTGCTCCATTCAGGTGCCTTTACACGGGCAATATTTGGGCAATTTGCTTAGTTTCCCGAATTGCTGCATATGGGGCAATTAAGTGGAGCAAGAATGGCGCCATACTGGAGCAATGATTGCTCCAGTTTGAGCAATATTTCGTATTGCTTGAAATTGCTTGATATGGCCGTAACGTCAAAATTGCGGCAATTCGGCAATTTTTATCGCCCGTGTAAAGGTGCTTTAAGTAATCGTATATCGCTACCGCCAATCGAAACATAAATAAATAATGTATAGACAAATTACTATCATTTCGCATCTGTTATTCGGATATTTATTTTCAACCGACTTCAAGATTTCGAAGGTGAAGGTTCTCAATTCGTCGGGATCTTTGTCTTTCATTTGCTATATTTTATGCATGTTCATCGATTATTCGTAGAAATCTGGACCGATTTGGAAAATTATTTACCTTTTGCTTGACGTTGTTGAACTCGGTCTTATTGTTAAAAATGATTCCTTCCAAGAGAATAATTTTTAACCAAGTACCAGCTAAACTAAAAGGTGCTATTGATCTTTCAAACTGTCATTTGCGGTACCCGTAACTTAGGCATTGGACGAAGTTACCACTTAGAGCGCTATGTCCCACTTTATATGTACAAACCCTTCCCGAAATGAGTTCAGCGGTAACCCACTAAATGTGTTCAGTGGTTTTAAGTTAGTCCTAAAAGTAGTTTTCGTCGTCCAAGGACCATATAAGCTTGGACCGTAATGACTACTTAAAATTACGTTCAATTCTGTCAAACGCACTAGCTTCAGCGCGTCGCAAACGCAAGTCTCAGTTGCAAAGAATTTGTTCGGTGTTTTGACGTTATAATACTTAGTTCTGTGAACCGTAGTCTTCGGAGCATTTCCCCCCTTTTTCCCCCATTTCACCCTCCCTGGAAACTTTTTTTTTACAACAACCTCTGAGGAAGTGTGGGCTTGACGTTTTACCCGAAAATGATTGAAATCCGTCCATAAATAACGCGACAGCAAACTTCCCCTCTTTTCCCCCTCTTTTTCCCCCCAATCAAAAAAATGTCTCGACAATTTTTGGCAAATAAATCAAGGAACGTACATGCCAAGTTTCATCGAAATCGGATGAAAAATGCGACCTCTAGACCGACACTGACCAACCAACCAACCAATACACACACATCAATCTGCCAAATCGTCGTACCAGTGAATCGGAGACGTTGGTCGCCTCGCTACGCTCGGCTCCTCAGTCAATTATCTCAAGTTCGTTCAATAGATGGCGCTGTAGCACCTAATACTGAAAACAGAAGAGCCTGAATGTTGGATTGGGATTTTGTATAGACCTTGTCTAGTCCATGCTTTCAGAAGCGCTGGTAGCCTTGTAGTAAGACGTCCGATTTTCAATCCGGAGGTCTCGGGTTCAAACCTCGGCCCGTACTACTGAATTTTTCGGAACTTACGTCCGGAATATCATCGCTTTTCGGCGAAGGAAAATATCGTAAGGAAACTGGACCTAATCCCAAAAAGGCCTAGTTCCCCCTCTGGGTTGGAAAGTCAGATGGCAGTCGCTTTCGTAAAAACTAGTGTCTACGCCAATTCATGGGATTAGGTTGTCACGCGGACCCCAAGCCGGGATAAAAGCTAGGAGGAAGAAGATTGTCAGTCCATGTTTACATGGTCCTTAGGTCGTTATAAAAGTCTTTAAAACTTTCCTAGTAACAGTCGCCTCGTATCCTGTTCTATGAAACTTATATGACTTTGATATTTTCATCTCGAGGCGCGGCGGGAGCGGTTTTTGTCGGTTTATTCTTTCGTACGTCAACGGTATCATTAATTTGGTGTATAAAAAGACACTAGAAGCATATTTTTATATTCACGTAACCTTACATTCAGTATAGCGTGTGTATTTTATTCAATACACATATGTGGAACTTGGTATCAGTATGTTTAAGTATTATGACAAAATTATATCTTAAAGAAAGATCATGCCTAATTATAGTAAGATTTTTTTAAATGTCCGAATTGTAGGAAGAATTCTCTGATTTGACATCTTAAAAAATACTTCCATACTCCGGCATGACACGTTCAATGGGAACATTTGACGCGCCTTTCATGACATAAATTCTACATTGTACTGATACTGTTTTTTTAGGTATCCTACCTTTTCGCCGAAAATTGCATTGCCGAATTACACTTGCCAACCAACATTTCGCAGAAGGTTCATTTGGCCGAACAACTTTTACCAAATAATTATTTCGCAACCACTTCATTTCCCAACCCCATAGTTGGGAAATGAAAATTACCTACTGGGTTGGGTTAGGTTAGGTTGGATTATGTAAAGTTGGGAAATGAAATTCGGCCAAATGAAACTTCTGCGAAAATTTAGTTAGCAAGTGAAATTCGGCAATCCATTTTTCGGCGAAAAGGCAGAGAACCGTTTTTTAAGACAGCTATAGCCAATTTTCAAATCATATATTTATAAATACTCGTTATTCATACATAACGGACGTCATTGAATTCATAATCATACAACACGTGCAAAGTTGTACTCAGGCAAAAGTTTGTATGGCAGAAAGTGACAACGAACAGGGCTGCCATCAATTTAGTTGCAATACACTAAAATATAAATAATAAATTTTAAACAAAAAAGGAACCGACTTCACTTAGGACCCACTTTTCCAAGAGGAAATGCCCGAGTTGTTGTAAAAAAATACTGCAATCACTATAAGTGTGCCTATAATAGTCGAAGAGTTCCCTCGATTTCTCCAGGATCCCACCATCAGATCCGGACCTGGTGACAATGGGACCAACTGTGAAGTATATTCTTTCAAACAAAAAAAGAATTTTCCAAATCGGTCCAGCAGTCTTCAAATAATCGGTGAACATACATAAAAAAAAATTGCAAAACAAAAAGATCCTGACGAATCACAAAAAAAACAAAGATCCTTCGAAATCTTGAAGTCGGTTGAAAAGAAAAACTACTTAGTATTCAACGACGTCTACCCCGGACACTTGAAAATGTATATGTTAAATTACCATCACATCCTGATCAGGTTTTTAACTTCTAAAATTAAAATCCAGGCAAACCCGATCGAGTGGCAACCCTAAGTACCTATATGATGGGAACTGGTCGGGTGGTTGGTCAATGCCAGGGCTACTACAAGGTCCTATCGATTTATGTTGCCCTTGGCGACATTTCTCCTGGTCCATGACGTGTATACAATGTATAGTGAAGGTCTTTCAAGTTATGTGTAGTGTGTAGGTACAGTCGACCAAGAAAGTGGTCTACCAGTTTTGACAAAAGTTTCTGCGAGATCTAACGATCGCTAAGGTTGACTTTTCTAACGGAGTCTAAAACATGCACGACCTTGGTGTCTCATGACGTCATGAGTGTCATGATGTTCAAACGAACCTCAACTGTAGGGTGGTAGACCACATTTTTGGCCGACTGTACAGTCGCCATTAGATATATCGGAGCGGCCACAATAGTCACAAATATCTGAATATGAATAACGCCTCTATTGTCAGGGCGATAAAGTGCATGTTCAGATATTTTTGAGTACCCTGGCCGCTCCGATATTTTTGAAGGCAACTTGTGTACACGACGTTATTGAATTTGGATTTAGGTAGTGAATACATATTTTAGGTATTTCTTATGTACCTGTAACAGTGTCTTTCCTTGACGAAGGCGTAAAAATAACTGACACAATCTTATTTTGAATGATTAAGTATAAGAATTGTTACATATTTTTCCTGTGTTGTCATATCCGTTATTTTTCTAACATATCAATATAATAAAATAATATGTACGAGTATGTACAATCACCGGCAATAGTATCTTCTTACACGAAGGCCGCAAAAATATGTGACACGCTCTTATCGTGAGGAAGATACTATTGCCGGTGACTGTACATATGCTTTAATTATGGACTAAAATATCCAATCTAATGAAATGAGATATTCAAATGCGCGGTGTGTCATTGTAAGTGTCATATAAATAGCGATTGTGGTTGTAAACAACAATCTGTGTTCAACCACGTGTCTTGAGCGTTACTTAACAACCTAGTAATTAAACATCAATTCTTGAAGACAAGACGACATCGAAACCGCAAAAGAGCGTAAGAAACGTCGTTATTAAGAAACATAACCTTTTATGTGATTATATAAATAGATCTTATCAAGTTGTAATAAAGTATATTTTGGCGTGACCGTGCAGAGTGGGCGCGTTTGTTTAGCTGCCAAATCGTCTGATTGCCTCCGACTGTGCCAGACCAGACAATACGTGTACATACATACATATGTCTTGTATACTAATACTTTCTCATATTGAAAACGATACGATTTAGAACGAACGGACCGGACGATTCTGATTAGCTGATGAGAGATCCGCATTCATTGGTCATCATCATCATCCTCCTGGACAAACCACCAATGATGTTTAATCTTTTTTTAGAATAGTGGATTTTGACAGCTGCTTTTAAAATGACCTCTCGTCACACAAGTCACCTGGATTTCCGGAAACCCTCATTTAATACGATCAATAAAGAATAAAAGCATATTTATTTTTGTATTAAGCAGAACGTCTGCTAACGATACCACAATGTTTAGAAATAAAGGAAAAGTAGAAAAATCCACTGCCTCAGGCGAGACTCGAACTCGCGACTCTGGGAAACATGCCCATCGCTCTGCCAACTGAGCTACTGAGACTATACCTGATGGCTGCGAATTTCTCCACCACATCCTTTATTTTATATTCGCGCCTTAGGGTGACGCCTAGCGACATCTGCCGACGAAGTCTTACACTTCTTAACCGGCGCGAATATAAAATAAAGGATGTGGTGGAGAAATTCGCAGCCATCAGGTATGGTCTCGTAGCTCAGTTGGCAGAGCGATGGGCATGTTTCCCAGAGTCGCGAGTTCGAGTCTCGCCTGAGGCAGTGGATTTTTCTACTTTTCCTTTATTTCTAAACATTGTAATAAAAGCATAACTACGATCCATACGGTTTCATGGTTTCGTATGTAGTATAGGGTTAATTAAGTAAGGGCGTGCCACTGGGCTTTACAGCCCGATAGAGGACGATAGCGTAGCGATAAGGGCAGCCTAAATACCACCATTTGCTCTCATAAATCTCATAACCATGACCTGTAAAAAGGTTTGAGGTCAGTGTCCTTGACATACCTATACCTACACAATTACACATATTTCACATCGATATATAAAACTTGGTCATCAAATTGCTTTCAGTGCTGCCTTGTTCTGCTTTGAACGGTCGAACCTCATCCTCGTCGCCGATTACCCTATCGGCGCCATGTTTTTTTTACAGAGTTATAGTATTTTCCAAAACCTACATGTAAAAAATATCGTTAGGTACCAACCCTAGTTGGTGAACCGTTATAAACCGGTACATTATTTTTTTGCACAAACCCCATCCTATGGTCCCTCAAGAAAACCTCGGCAGAACTCCTCTGAAACGCCTAAGGCGATTATCACATTGGCGACGGATCCGCATGCGGCGCCGGTGCGCGAGCGAGATAGCGCTATACACATGCAGAGCGCTGTCTCGCTCGCGCACCGGCGCCGCATGCGGATCCGCAGCAGTGTGATAACCGCCTAAGGGGGCCTCACCGACTATCAGTCCGCCTGAGATAGTGGGTGGGCCCCATAATGCGCGACGATTTAGGATTTGCGTAAGATGGTACAGTAAACGTCAATAATATGCATACACTTTTGCACCTTACTCCATTGTACTAAGATTCGGAATTGTGTACATATTTATGTTGACTGTACTTTAACATAGAAAAGTCTTTATAAAGTTGTAAGAGACAGTTGATATGCATGAGAAGATGTATTCAGTACATAATCCGTCACCTTTCCGAGCACAGGTATTCAAGAAATTTTAGGGTGCATAATATTATACTCAATGACTTATTCAAAAGCATAGTAATAAGCACGCGCAACTACAGCCTTGGCCAGAAGTATTGAGCATAGGTGTTTTTTGTTTACAATTTTGATGTTAAGCATTATTTCCCTATCCTAACAATGTACGATAACGGTAAATGTTATATTTTATTTATAAATATAGAAAACTTCACTTAATAACACTTTCAAGGTAGGTACTTAAAAAATATGAAAACAGAAGGTACCAAAAATGTAAATTTGAGTCGGTGGGACATATTGCAAATATTCTATGCAGTTACTACTAATTTCAACAAAACATGCCTATTAGTTTAAATTAATTGACAAAATAACTTAAACAAAGATGGAAACGATGGACTAAACTTTCCAGTTTTGTATGAAAATCGCATTGGTGCTCAACACTTCTGGCCAAGGCTGTATATGAGACGATTTGATTAAATTGCTTGTTTTCCACGCCGATACAGACAAAATGGATACCAGTGGCGGTGGGTTAAAAATGTTCTTAGGCAAGCCGGTGCTAAATTTGGCTTAAATTTTTTTCATGACCTGTAGGAGAACTGCTCAGGCGCCTGAAACTTAAGCAAGCCGATAGGAATCGTGTTCTATGGACGCGCCGCCACTGATGGTTCAGCTTAAAACTAGCTAAGCAGGCTGGACGTACAAAATGAGCTTCTCAAGCCCTCACACCCTCGACAATAAAAATGTATCAGGATTAGATGTAGACGTATCTGCCGTCTGTACAGTCAGCAGCAGCAGTAAGCGGGTGTGGTGTTCAAAATGAGCTTGACACGACTTTATTGTTATGAGAATAAGAGCGTGACACGGCCATTTTGAACACCTCACCCGTTTAGTTACTTCTGCTGCTGACTGTACGAGTGTAATAATGTTTTAGGCGTTAATAACCTTACACACGTTTTGTAATTAAATTGAATTTAAATTGGTAACAATTTAGACAAATTACTTTATTAATTAAATTTTTAAATATTGTGCGTCGTTACAAAGGCCGGTTTATAAAAGTAGGTGCGTGATTTACGAGTATATCAGAGATTGTCAGAGAATTAAATTAATTGATAAATTAATATTAGATTAGTGTGACAAAACAAATACATCATTAAAGAGATACTTAGGGTAAACATAGTAAAATGATAAATTACGTAATTATCTTATGATTTTACTGTTACAGTTATTTAAAACGAACGTTCTGCGGTAATTTTTGTTTTCACCGCGACCGACAAAATTAAAAGCGATTGTCATTTTATAAATTTATAGCGAGAGTCAATCGAGCCGACAATGGCTTTTTGTTCTGAACAGCTTACGATCGCGGCTTCGTTCATGTAGCAGTTGTGAATTCTAAAACTCCTCCGTCCTCTTACTAACTTCAGCTACATTAACTAGTAGTTCTGTAAACCGTAGACTTCGGAGCATTTCCCCACTTTTTTCCCCCTTTGCCCCTCCCTCGAAACTTTTTTTACAACAACATCTAAGGAAGTGTGGGCTTGACCTTTTACCCGAAAATTTATGAAATCCGTCCATAAATAACGCGACAGCAAACTTCCCCCCTTTTCCCCCCCAATAAAAAAATGGCTTTTTGGCAAATAAATCAAGGAACGTACATGCCAAGTTTCATCGAAATCGGATGAAAAATGCGACCTCTAGACCGACACTGACCAACCAACCAATACACACACATCAATCTGGCAAATCGTCGTACCAGTGAAAACGGAGACGTTCGTCGCCTCGCTACGCTCGGCTCCTCAGTCAACAATTGATTTTTGGATTTTTTTTTATCGAATTTTATGCGGATAGACCCTGGACAAACCAGATCCAGGCCCACTCTGGTTCTTCTGGTCGGGTTATTGCTGTTCTAATAACGAACAGGGCCTTTTGGAGGAAAATTGGGCAGGCGTTGGCCCAACAGTGGGGCATGGGCGGAAATCCGTTTAATTATCAGTGAATACTTCATTCGTGTCAGACTTAGTTTATGATATTAGGTTGGCGACCAGATGCCAGGTTCAATCGAGCCATTACAAAAAGTGATACACCGTGCAGTCAGCGTCATATATATCGCATCAGCTAGAGTAGCCAAATAGTTCGTCACACCATACAAAATACATGGTGTGATGAACTATTTGATCACTTGGGCTGTTACAATATATTTAACGCTGACTGTACAATACTTCAGGAGAATGATGATTGTATTCGAGGCTTTAATAGGCCCGCCATTGTTTTAAAGACTGCACCGAGCCGTAGAGAAACGACTTTACTTAGTTCTCTGACCGAGCTGAATAGCATTGTCCTATAAAGTAGCAGAGCGCGGTTCCGTTTGTTGCCTCGGTGGGCGCGATTGTTTGTAGGCTGTGAAGGATGCTACACTGAGAGATAATGAAAACAGGTCACATAAGACTTTATTGTTAAGCAACAGGAGTGTGTAAATGTAATTTTGAACACGTCACCCGCATTAGCCGAAAAGCGACCGGTAAATATGTAATACTAATAATAATATCGTACAACTTATTGGTCGGAGCCGGGGTGTGAACCCGAGACCTCCGAATTGAAAGTCAGACGACTTACTGCAAGGCAAATAACACTTAAAAAACCTTGAAAATATGTAATAAAGTCAGGAAAGTGGTTAAATCACTTTGTATATAATTACAAACAAGAAAATTAATTTACGGCAATGTTCAATCTTCAAAGAACACGCACAAAATTAATGTGTAACCGGCGCCGTTCAGTTAAAGACTGATTAAATAAGTTAAGCTGACGAATTACGAACTTCCATATACTTAAAGTAGATTAACAATTAATTTCAATAAGAAAAAAATCAGCACATTACTTATGTTATGATGAAACAATGACGCAACTACACTTAGCCTTCACCTTTCCAAAAGCTTATAATATTAGTAGAGTTCCTTCAATTTCTCCAGGATCCCATCGTCAGATCCTGATCTGATGACAATGGGACCAACTGTAAAGTATTCTCTTACAAGAAAAAAAAATCTAGGTCCAGCTGTCTTCGAATTATCGGTGAACATACATTTAAAAAAAAAGCAAAAACAGACCCCGACGAATTGAGAACCTCCTCGTTCGAAATCTTGAAGTCGTCTGTCTACTATAGCTTTCAATTGGCCCTAGTGAAAAAGGGTCCAAGTCAAAAGGGCTCCGCGAATAAGGGCACAAGTCCTATAAATTTTACGGCACTTGTACTCTTAATCGCTGAGCCATTTTGACTTGTACCCATTTTCACTAGAGCCACAAAATTGTTAGTTGATATTTTTCTTCAGCCGAAATTGGCAGTGTAAACGCCCCGGCGAATTCGTAACAGAAATGGCGGGCCGCGTTATTGCAGCTTCGTGTTGTAAATATTGTCATAAACGCCGATAAGGGCCGTAACCACGACGATTAACATTTTAATGTCGGAGTAAACTTTCATGTGTCGGTCCGAGGGCTTTTACGGTAAAGTTAACGGTAACGTTAGTTTCCGAAAAATGTTTGAAAAGAAACTTTCGCCTCGGCTTGGTCCACGTTAAAACTTTTACTTGCTTTTGGACCCCGTAGGAGAAGAATAAAAAACCTTTTAGAAATTAGTGCCGTATCACAATGCTTGAAGAATATATGTTACAGTTTTTTTTCGAACGAAATTTCTTGGGGCTGTAGCAGAAATACATAAAATTTGTAAGTTCGTATATGTATATGAACAGGATCGATCAAGTGGTTATGGAGCTAGAAGGAGAAAGAAAAATCCTCCTTAGGGTCTTGTTATATTGGTCAAATCGTTTGCAAGTCAATCGCGAGTTCTCAGTTTGAGGCGGACTAGTTTATTTGAATTAAGAGTGTGATAAAATAAAATAAATAAATAAGTAAAAATAAAAAGCTTGACGATTCCATGCCATGTCTCATGAGTCATGATATCCTGTGCTGCGTTTGACCATTCCTTCAAAAAGTCTAGTTCATCCCGCCATCGCCGGCGGGGTTTGCCGCTAGTATGTTAAAAATCGGAGATGCGGATTTTTAACATACTTGCACATAATATGCCTTCCATGTTTAGTGTGTGCATCCACTGTTATATAATTGTAAGCGAAAAGCGTGAAGCGAAACCGTTACCATACCCGATATAATGTACAATTCACATCACAGGCGGCGAGCGTCTTACTGCAGCTTTTCTCTTACAATGATATAACAGTGGAGTTAAACATATTATTATTGTCAGCCTATAGTGTCCCACTGCTGGGCAAAGTCCACCCCCCATTTTTTCCATTCCTCCCTACCTTGAGCGGTCCCTGGCCATGCTTTCAGAAAGGTGCCAAGCTCGTCTCGGCACCGCCGGCGGGGTCTGTGGGAATGGGAACCTCGATTTGAGTTGTCGGGTCAATCAGTAGTAATCTTAGCCCACAACTCGGCATGACCAGCCTAACCAAACCTATCGGTTAAATATAAATACAACAAAAATAGAATAAAAGGTCAAGGCTGAGTTGTCTTATTGACAAACCATAAACAATCGACGTAGCAAATACATTCTTGTGCCAAAATTGCTATCACTGTTATAAATGATGACATCGTTTCGATGTGAAAAAAAAAATTCTTGGCGAATAAATGGAATTTAGTAGGTATTGAATAAATATAAAATTTTCTTCCTAAAGAAAAGCTTATCCTTCTAACACAAATAGTACCTATTGTAAATACCAGACATCCTGCATATTATACGTGGTCATAAGAACTCACAGCTCACAGACTTGCATTGACCGCACTTGGGCCGGTTTTTTTTTCTTTTTTTGTGAATGACTTATACTCCTTGCTTATATGAAATGTCTTTGGCTGATTCACTATTTTGACGGTTGACCGAGTTGAGGTTACATATGTGATGTCCCTTTGCAGTTTCATTTCTTGTCACTTTGTGCACTACGAATACTGCGATGGTTCATGTTACCCCCCACCATGCACATCGCACATGGCTAATACTAATATAATAAACATAGATAAACGCATGTACCTACTACTAGTACAAACGTAGGTGCACTACGCTGAGTAATCCTGAGTAATACAGACCAATTTACTGTTTAACTATATATAGCACCGTCATAGCCAATTTGTGGAATGATGAGTTAAAGGGGCCGCTTTTTCTGCCTTTCAAAATTCGTTTGGTAATATTCTTACCGTTGTTACTCAGACCTGATACAGGACATCAAGATTTACCATTTTACGACTGAAATTAAAAAGCCTAAATAACGGTTAACTTTCGAATTATGAACCCACCTCACACGATCATTACATGAGCCAGAGCAGTAAAAAATGTGGGTCAAAACTGTGAACACAAATTAGTGCGGAATTTAGACCAAATAATGTGGAACGATATTTATGATTTACTGCTACTGCGAGGGTGGCCTCTATATTTTAAGAGGGGTATTGCCAGAAATGCTAGAACCACTTCAAGTGTGTAGCAGTGTTGGTAGCCAGACGGTCAAACTTTTAATTCAGAGGTCTAGGGTCCCGGTTCGATTCAATCACGCACTTGTGTTCTCTCGACAATTAAGTCGTGTCAAACATTTTGAACATGTCGCCCACTGTAGTCACCATCGGATATATCGAAGCGGCCAAGATGGTCTTAAATATCTGAACAACACCTCTATTGACAAGGCGACAATGTGAATGTCCATACATTTTTGAGTACCTTGGCCGCTCCGATATATTCACTTACGTAGTTTTTAAGACTTGCTTGTTACTAACAAAATATAGATTACAATTTTATTTGACGTCGACTGTATCTACTCTTCTCTCTTCCTCCTAGCGTTTATCCCGGTTTGGGGTCGGCTTGACAACCTAATCCCATGAATTGGCGTAGACACTAGTTTTTACGAAAGCGACTGCCGTCTGACCTTCCAACCCAGAGGGGAAACTAGGCCTTTTTGGGATTAGATCCGGTTTCCTAACGATGTGGAAAACATTCACAGAAAAGCGACTGGTAAATATCAAATAATATTATCTCGTCGACTGTATCTACTACGGAGTGTCTCGTAACGTCATTTGATATTTCCCAGTCGCTTTTCGGTGGTGAACGAAATCATCGTGAGGAGTCTATGAAATAAAGAGTAGAAGTGAACTTCCAAAAGTATTTTTTTAAGTTGAACTTGCTTTCTAAAGGATCAAAATAAACGTGACCGGAAAACCTGATAAATAAAAGGCAGTAAAAAAAACTAACAATGATAACAAAACCGCGTCGGACGTAATCGGATCCCTTTTTAAAAGCACTCTAAACATCTCTTCTATTGTCGCTATAAAAGTATAAAAGCAAACAGACGAGCGCAAGTTACAGTCAACGTCTAAAATATGTATACACTTTTGCACCTTACTCCATTGTAATAAGGTTCAAAAGTGTATACATATTTTAGGCGTTGACTGTACAGTCAGCATCAAATATATTGTAACAGCCAAAGTGATCAAATAGTTCTTCACAGCATATATTTTGTATGGTGTGACGAACTATTCGGCTAGCTAGCTGTTACAATATATTTGATGTTGACTGTACATTAGACGAGTTTTATAAGTTTATACAACTTTTTTCTATTGAACGATAACTTGTTTCTAATTTCCTAAATCTTACATAATATTTCATGAGCTTCATCTTACTAATACAAGGTAATTTTCAATTACATTTTGTTTCGATATCATTTTGATGTCAAAAGCGTATTCAATTCAAATATTTTATTTCAGACCCATGACTCAATATATTGTAAGTTAGATTGATTTACTTAATAGCTATTAGGATACAACAAAATTTAATACCAATAATAGTATTAATAGTGGAAACAAATCAAAACTTTTAACTAGAATAACGATCCTATCTAGTTGATACGCTACCTAAGATATCATTTACATTAAACGATCATACCTAGCTACTACTAGGAGAAAATGCGGAATTTACGAATTGGTAGAAATTGCAAGCTATACAATAATATGATAAGTTTCAAAATGTTTCGTTTGCTTACAGTATTTTTATATTCGTAAATAATTAGTTAATTACCTTACAACGTGAAACCTAAGATAATACCTGAGTGGGTGTACCGAAGAGACTGGGGAATACTTGACGTTCTCGTCATGACCTTTGACATTTTGTCAAACACAAAGTGGTTAAAAATAACGAAGACGTACCGGGAATAATTGGATCACGGGAGATAAGAAAATAGATATTTAAGAGAATACAATTTGAAGATGGAATTGAATGTTTGACCTTTGGTGGCAATTTTGTTATAATGAACTATTTTATCTTTGACATTTAGTGTTGGTGCTTGCTAAAGCTTAAGAGCTTTCTTCTATTTATATTCCAGGATTCTATCATCAGATCCTGGCCTGCTGATAATGGGCCAACTCTCAAGTATACCCTTTCAAACAAATTATATCGGTGCAGTCGTCTTTGAATAATCGGTGAACATACGTGAAAAAAATAAACAAAAAACCGGCCAAGTGCGTCTCAGACCACGCATAATGGAGAAAGGTGGAAATAATATTCAAAGATTTGACTCACGGAAACACATATTTTTTTGACTTTCGGAGTTATTATTTCTGAAAATATCCACTTAATCAAAAAGTGTTTAAAGAAACCTCAATGTTATTTTTAAAGACCTATCGATTGTTCAGGTTTCCTAAAAATATTTTTGACAATGAGTTACATGTATGGAGTGCCTCCCCCCTAAAAATTTTTTCAGCAATTTTAATAATTATCATAAAATAGCTGTGACATACGGACGGACATGACGAAACTATAAGGTTTCCGTTTTTGCCATTTTGGCTACGGAAGCCTAAAAAACAACAATTATTTATTTATTAAGATTTATTAATTACAACTACATCATTACATTTGGTACAAGAATATCGGTAAACCGGTGTGGTCTGTCTCGATACCGATTCCGCCGTAGTTTATACAAAACAATTTTCACAATCGGTTTGTTACATACAATAAATCCGAGGAATTGAGAACCTCCTCCTCCTCCTTCGATATCTTTAAATAAATAAATAAATAAATATTCTTTATTGCAGACAAATAGTCCATACATCTTGTTAGTCACAGTAATTTGCTTATAATCTAATGTTAGTACCTAAGCTAATGAGACTACACTAACACATATTAAATTGCCCTCCTTATATACTATCTTTGACAACGTGCATTGACGTCCACCGGGCTAGCATAGGGCTGTCGCATCGGTTAACAAACACGCTGAGGATACGGTTGGGACTGCCGCGAAGCCGAGACAGGATGCCAGCACTTCTTCTTCTCATAATAGTCTTTAACACGGTTGAAAATGTAGTTTAATATAATAAAGTAATATTGGCGCTGTTAGCTTTAACTTCTTTCAGAGCAGAAACTACGTTCAAGTTTTACGTCCTACTCATATCCGCAGGGACCTCTTGCACCGTTAGTCTTCATAAACACGACTGTGGAACTGCCGCATTTCATGAGAGCACTCGTACAAAATGTGTTTAAACATTAAATTCAGGAAATAAACCTATGGATAGGTGCTTTGGTCCCAACTGACTTTTGGAACCCTACAGTGTTGACAGATATTTTTATTGTATTTTATGATTTGTGGGTTTAACATGTCCAAATATAACAAATTGGAAACAGGCCATTACAATGAAAAAATGAACTGTGAAGAACTCTGAAACTTCACGGGATTCGAACCCGCGTCCTTCGATTTCCGGTCCGACGTGCTTCCAATTACACAAAACGATCCTCTATCCATCACAGCGAATTTAGTCATGTAATGGTGAACAAGTCACTAGCGACATCTGTAACCTGATCCAAATATGCCATGGTATGGACATGTCTTGCTCTTTAAATCGATCTATGCATATCAGATTATCTCCACTATATTTTTTTGCATTACGGACCCTTTAAGAACTTTTACACTTCCTTGAATCTGGAATTCGAAAGGAAGCTCATACAGTCGCCATCAGATATATCGAAGCGGCCAAGGTGGTCTCAAATATCTGAACAACGGGAGGATGGGTACGACCTACATCTTAGTACTCCAGCTGTCTCGCCTGCACGTGGTCCTCCTGCTGATCGACGGAAGAGATGGCAACAGAGAAGGAAAACTTGAAACAAACCCGGCTCAATGCCAGCCATTACCCATTTGCAACAGAATGCAAAAAAAAAACAAGAAGAATACCTTTTAAGGAGTCCGGTTCTCTTCAAAAAAGCCGAACAAAAAAACCGCTGAAGAAAGCTCAGCTCTGATACAGCTCCCCCCACTTTCCATAATGTCGAAAGTGTGGAAGACCCGAGATCGATCAGAACAACGCCTTCGTCAAGGCGAAGTGCATATTTTGATATTTTTGAATACCTTGGCCGCTCCGATATATTTGATGCCGACTAAACCAGGATGTAACTACACGATAAATAAGCAAATAACCAAATAAAAATAAAAACATTTTTACACTCCAACATTCCTCAAAATTTGTTTATAATATGAACTATCTCACCTTCCACTATCGCGCCGAAGCGACCATCTCCTGGATGTCAGAGCTCGGATCATGTTCTTCTTAGAAAACTTCACTTAAAACATCACAGACTAGTTCACGCCTAGATCGGCTCAGTCATGTTACGTAAATGCACTTGTTTTTTTTTATAGTTTATTATTTATTATCACGTTTTGTTTTTGCTTAGTTTGTGGTACGCGCCATCATTGAGTTTTCTGTTGGGATTAGAGTGGAAATTGTCACGTTTTTAAAGATAATTGGTTCTTAATTGCTTCGATTCGTGATAAAAATAGCAAAAAAATAGGTAGCACTTATAGCTGTGTTAAATGTGCCTAGTACGGTCGCCTTCAGATATATCGGAGCGGCTGAGGTGGTCACAAATATCTGAACAACGCTTTTATTATCAAAGCGTTAAGGTGCTTGTTCAGATATTTTTCAGTACCGTGGCCGCTCCGTTATATTTGATGGCGACTGTACATAAATATACGTAGAGTCATAGATATCTGGCATCAACAATTTAATAAGTATTTTTATCTTTCAGTGTGCACAACCAAATGATATTAATTTCGGTATATAGATCGGAGAGATAGGTAGGTAGGTACAATTGGAAATAATAATAAGCGCACCAAATTGTGATAGCCCACATGGACAGTCTGCAGCAGAAGTAGCTAAGCCGGTATGGTATTCAAAATGACCTACACCCGCTCTTATTCTCTTAACAATAAAGTTGTGTCCAGCTCATTTTGATCACCTCACCCGCTTAGTTACTTCTGCTGCTGACTGTAAATAAAGTACGCCATGCAGGTAGGTACTGTTATTGAAATTCTTCTGTTAGATAATAAAAGAAAGTTTCCGTAAAAATGCTTGCAAATTGTTTCTACATTAATGTACGAGTAAAAATACCTTTGTATTTTTTTTATACATTTAGTACAGTCAACAAATGTATGATGACGTATGGCCATTTCTATATCCAATTTAGGTACTTGGGGTCGGAGCAGCATGTCTTTTTTTCCACACATCTTGTCACCCGTCATCTCATCACACACCTCCTTTCTTTTCATATCATCTCTCACACAATCCATCCACGTTTACCTAGGTTTGCCTCTTTTCCTAGATCCCATAATCATCTCTATACAAAATATAAAAAAATAAAGCCTTAGGCAGTCGAAATAAGTACCCAATAAACTCTTTATTGGGCCATGTTCAATCTCTAATTAGGAAGCTAAATCGGTCCAAGTATCTGAAAGCCCAACGGATCGACCACAAGGACTCTCATTCCCTCTTGTGTTGTTACCGACTCGGCCTAATAAGAAAACTTGTGATCCGGCCAGAATATATACAGCCTTGGCCAGAAGTATTGAGCATAGGTGTTTTTTGTTTACAATTTTGATGTTAAGCATTATTTCCCTATCCTAACAATGTACGGTAACGGTAAATGTTATATTTTATTTATAAATATAGAAAACTTCACTTAATAACACTTTCAAGGTACTTAAAAAATATGAAAACAGAAGGTACCAAAAATGTAAATTTTAGTCGGTGCGACATATTGCAAATATTCTATGCAGTTACTACTAACTTCAACAAAACATGCCTATTAGTTTAAATTAATTGACAAAATAACTTAAACAAAGATGGAAACGATGGACTAAACTTTCCAGTTTTGTATGAAAATCGCATTGGTGCTCAACACTTCTGGCCAAGGCTGTATATTACCAGAGACTTATAGATAATATAGACTTCCACAGCTAAGAACTTTTTGAAGCTCATGTCTGAAAGCGCCATCTAGCCCAGAGTCCCCTAAAGGTAGCTCGTAAGTAGGAAAAAAGCTAGCTTTACTACGGTACGCTATTCGTCTCTAGATGTCGCTGCGATGAAATGACATTTTTTTCTTCCTATTTTTATATTGCGTCGCAGCGATATCAAGGGACGAATAGCGTACCGTAGTAAAGCTAGCTTTTTTCCTACTTACGAGCTACCTTTAGGGGACTCCGGACTAGATGGCGCTTTCTTCTTGTAAGTAAGCTGGACCAAAAAGCTTTGGAAACTTAGCAGAAGAAGACATTACGCTGTGAAAGGAGTATTGGCCAGAATGGGATTGTCAGATAATACTGATTGTAGGATGTGTGGTGAAGAGGAAGAGACAATGGAACACTTAATGTGTGAATGTCACGCTCTAGCCAGACAGAGAATGAAGGACTTTGGTACTGGCTATCCAGATCCAGAGGAATTCAAAGCACTGCCCTTGAGCTCCATCATCCAACACATGGAGATGGTTGAGAAAGCTCTCGAGTAGGTGTACTAGGGGGCAACTACACAAAAGATCCCTTTGGGTCGAAGTGTATCCTTACGGGCCCCCGAATACAATAAGATAAGATAAGATATCGCTTTCAGACATGAGCTTCAAAAATTTCTTAGACTGTACTGATCTATTAAATGTTACTATGATATTTCTAAGGATTATTCTAACGCCAATAATATTATGTATTTCAGCTAGAAGTTGCATGGGTAGATAGTTCTTAGGTAGAGGCGGCATCTTTTGAGAAAATGAAAGCTAATATCAGCTGTCAAATCTCATGTCAAATACTACCTGTTATCTAGCCTAATTTAGGCCTAAGAAGACCAGGTAAAATACGTACATAATTAATTCTAATTAGGAAGCTAAATTGGTCCAAGTACCTGAAAGCCCAGTGGATCGACCACAAAGATTCTGATGCCCTCTTGTGTTGTACCCGACTTGACCTAAATGGTATTGCATTCCCTATTAAGAAGACAATGTATACATACAAACAAACATACGGGTCGAACTGAGAACCTCCTTTTTTTTTAAGTCGGTCAAAAATAAGAAAATAATTCTTTATTGGAAAGCTAAAGCGGACCAAGTACTCCAAAGCCGAAGGTCGGTCGTAAGGACTCCCATTCTCTTCTGTTGTTAACAACTCGGTCTAATAAGTGACGTTATTCCCTCACTTCCCAGTATTGTTGTACAGTCGCCATCAAATATATCGGCTAAGTGGTTAAGGCGTCTGTAGCGAATGCAGACGCTGGTTCGATCCTAGCTAGTTCGATGCAGACGATGGCAGTGCACATAAAATAATTTTGCCCACTCCAGATCTCTCAATATCATTTAAAGTTGACATCAGCTTATCTATGCTTTGCTTATCAACATTGAGACTATTTCCCATTAAAATTACCAATGTAGTGCTGTTATGATAACATCCCTTTGAAATAAGGTCACATAAATGGGACAAAGTTATGTTGTGGTAACAGTAATTTGACACTTGTTGTTGTAGTCTAAAGTTCAATAATGGGCCCATTCCTAACCCAATCTCATCAGAGTAAATAACCGTCTTCTTGACAGGTTTATGAACTGCTGGCACAGCAAGCTTAGAGGCGTTGAGGGCCACACTTGGTTCATCAGACACTGTTGGGGCACCGGAGGGCTAGGTCACTATTTCCTTTGTATATGACATCTATATAGGTTTATAATTCTGAGTTGTTCGTTACGTTGTGTACTTTCTACAGAAAAAAATCTAGACCAGACAATAGCATTCTTCCGCTATTCCTCACGCTTCCCGCTAAATAGCTTTATAACGGCTGTTATTGTATAATTTTAAAACGACGTAAGTGTGCAAGATTGCACATAGTCCATATGCTGTTTAAGAGCTGTGTAGAGGCATACACGATCGATTGCAGTGAGAAAAATGCATCGGTGACGTGGCTAGAACGTTTTATAAGAAACTAATGTCCGCTTTGGGCAGAGTAAATATATCGGTAAATTAAAAAAACCGGCCAAGAGCATGTCGGGCCATGCTCAGTGTAGGGTTCCGTAAACTGATACCATTAATTCAAAAGGTCGTTTCTTACGGGAAATATGGCGGCGCTTACGTCATTTTTACTTATGTCCTTTCACTATGGGTTTTTGAATGATAACTCAAAAACGGCTCAACCGATTTATTTCAATATAGTTTTCATTGAAGGTACTCATTAGGCCTCAGTTTCATGATTTTTAAAAAAAATTTAGGACCCACGATTCAAAAGTTAGATGGGGGACGCCCGTGCTAGTGCAGGTGACATTTCTCTTACATATTCGGTATCATTAAGTGGCTTTGACATAGATGGCGCGATTAACAAGAGCTTCAAAAAGTTCTTAGGCTGTGGTCGTCTATATCTCTATAGTCTCTGGTAATACTCATTCACGTTTGAAAATATGGATGCAATTAATGTGACATAAATATGTGTACGACTCTTTTATCAAGGCGCAGGCGCACGTTCTTGGATACATGTTTTTGGTATTTAAATGTATCCATATATTTTCAGACGTGACCATCAAGAGCAATGAAAATGTTAATGTTATTTTGTTTAGATTTTTACAAGTTGATACGTTCATAATTCTCGTTACAGTCTAAAACACTAATATGAAGGGAGTAAATATAATATTTAATGAAAAGCCACAATCTACAACCATTTACAGCCAAAAATATAACTTCGCGCCTGTGGGACGCTTTTTATTAGGATTTCCCTCTGCGGATTTTATCATTCGATTTTCGAGATCATTGTAACTATATTATCAAATGTCTTTTTGGAAATATGGACTGTTTAGTGGTATTATTGGACAACCCGAAAACTAATGTAATTAATAGTTTCATTGTAAATAACAGTCAAAACTTAGCCGGCTAAATGCGCATTTCCTTACATCGCAGTATCTATTCCTTCACACAAAAAAATAACGGGGAGAAAAAGTCTGAGCAGTCAAAATAGAGCCATTTCCACCAAAACGAGACAAAACACTGCCTCCCCATTCAAAATACAACTTTATTACACTATTAATAGAGTTTCATATCGGCAAAAACGCATTTTCACCGGCATAAAACAGTTGATGAACGACTAATCAGCCGCGCGACCATAGCTCTTAACAAAACGACTTAAAGCCCACAAAAACACAGACGTTGTGCACACAAACAAAAACAAAAGACATGCGTTCCAATTTCAAATCTCGAACGGTTAGTACGGAACGTGGAAACTGTTCTCGGATTAGTAACACGGAAACGTGGACGTACGTAATTTTGCCGGGGTGTACGGGGGTGGGTTGTACGGTTGGCGCGGTAGGCGCGTGGTATCGATCCGATAGGGGAGGTCGCGCAGCGGAGGTGCGCCGAGCGGCACGGTCGGACGTGCACTAGCGTCGAACGGGAAAGATGGACTAAGAGTCGGTGTGTGCAGACGCGGCATTTGTTACGATACAATATGTTTACTTTTTTAAAGCCGGCCCTTCTTTTACCATTTGAATACCTATAAAACCAATACTGATCTGAGATTTCACCATTTCATTTTGGTCACTTAGGAACAGCAGACATATTATTATTATTTAGTCAGGTTCTTGCTTGGATTGTAACTAACTGCAGGGATCTAATTGGTGGCTACGGCTAAAGAGTTTTACAAACTTGTAGCAGAATCGACCACCACAGATTATATGTCACACTGTCGCTGTTGCTTCGAAAGTTCTAACATGAAAGAACTTTCCCTTTTGAGTAGGTATAAACATTATTTATTTTTTAGGTACATCAAGTTCTGCCATAAGAGTTTTGGGTTCGCTCGGAAACGAACGTGCCAAAAATTGCCATACCTAAGTACTAATTTTTACAAAACTGACGCCTTTCTAATCCGATAGAGCCTTTACGGAGTCGCTTTGGCGAGTCTATACAATATTAATCTATGATCAAATCGCGGTGCGGCGCCCGCTGCGACTGCGCCTCGACGCGGCGCGCGTCCAATTGTTTATTTATAAACACCATGTATCACCGGTCAGCAAGGCGAAGGATCGCGGGTTAAGGGTGAGGTTGACTTGACAGGTTACGGACTGACTAGATAACAATAGTTGCAGAGTTGAGCGTCCAATTGTTTATTTATAAACACCATGTATCACCGGTCAGCAAGGCGAAGGATCACGGGTTAAGGGTGAGGTTGACTTGACAGGTTACGGGCTGACTAGATAACAATAGTTGCAGAGTTGAGCGTCCAATTGTTTATTTATAAACACCATGTATCACCGGTCAGCAAGGCGAAGGATCGCGGGTTAAGGGTGAGGTTGACTTGACGGGTTAAGAGTTAACTAGATAACAAAAGTTGCAGAGTTGAGCGTCCAATTGTTTATTTATAAACACCATGTATCACCGGTCAGCAAGGCGAAGGATCGCAGGTTAAGGGTGAGGTTGACTTGACAGGTTACGGACTAACTAGAGAACGACCTCGTTGTATCGGTTGCTGAGTTGAGCGTCCAATTGTTTATTTATAAACATCATGTATCACCGGTCAGCAAGGCGAAGGATCGCAGGTTAAGGGTGAGGTTGACTTGACAGGTTACGGACTAACTAGAGAACGACCTCGTTGTATCGGTTGCTGAGTTGAGCGTCCAATTGTTTATTTATGAACTCCATGTATCACCGGTCAGCAAGGCGAAGGATCGCAGGTTAAGGGTGAGGTTGACTTGACAGATAAAGGGCTAACTAGATAACGATCTGGTTGTAGCAAATTTGGATGGTTTTGCCATATTTAGGCAAGAATATAAACACTTGGGGACCTTGTGGTCACCACCACAAGATCCCCTAGATGCTGCTTGTTCTTTTACTGCGTACCAAAAAAAACTGACGGTATCTTCAGACGGCCATGAGAAGACAATAAGTATTGGTTAGCAAAAATGGGAAACAGACCAGTATAATTTAAAAATGACTGATTTTCCAGTTCTATCAACTTATAATATTTGCAGTTCTCTAGAAATCTCTAGGATATCATCAGATTCGGACATAACAACGGGGAAAAATAAAATAATAAAATCAAACCGGTCAAGCCGACATTGAGAATCGAGAAACACACACACCAATCCATAATTAAGATATTTTTAGAAGAAAAAAATGAAGCATAACTCAATCTATTTTCAACTAAACCACCAAACGGTTTCAAAAAGCAATCTCACAATAATATGACCCGATACAATTCGCATGACCTGAAAGCGCGTATTCTGTACGTCAGCTTTCACTCTTCACTATCTATTGTCCATCTCAGTTCGTTTTACTCGTATTTTACGACTCGTTTGCTGTTTTTATTCCACTGACGTTCAATGAAGGGTAATGTTTTGGGTAACTCGTACTTTAAAGGATAGCATTAGACCCTCTTCAACCGACTTCAAGATTTCGAAGGATGAGATTATCAATTCGTCCGGATCTTTGTTTTTTTATTGCTATTTTTTTTATGTATGTTCAACGATTATTCGAAGACGGCTGGACCGATTTGAAAAATTGTTTTTATGTTTGTAAGAGTATACTTCACAATTGGTCCCACTGTCACCAGGTCCGGATCTGATCATGAGGAACTCTTCAACTATTATATAATATATAATAATTTTTGGTAAACTGCTAAGCATGAAATGACCAACGAACAACATAAATAACTCACGGTAAAAGCTGGTAAGGTATTCAAAATAAGCTTGAGACGACATTATTGTAATGAAAATTAGATCATTTTGAACACCTTACCCGCTTAGTTATTTCTGCTGCTGACTGTTTATACTTCACAGTAAACAATAAATTAGCTTCGACTTCCCGGTACTACTTACTTTCTGCAATAAGCGTTACTTGGAAGAAGTTCCACTTTGCTGACGTAACACGGAACTGAATGTGGAACAATACCTCGGGAACCAGGTCAAGGGGCATGTTTGTTCTTTAATTGTAATATCATTGTGATTTGACACGTACGTATTTTTAAATAATTAAAGGCACGCGTGTCAGAAGTTTACAAACAGGCGTAACGAGTATGATTTTTTTCCTTAGCCTATCGCAGTGTCCCACTATGGTCCCACTGCTGGGCAAGCCTCTCCCCTTGACCTCCATTATTTGTTTTTTCTGGCCAGTTTCTGGCAGTTTAAGGAAGGTGTCTAAGGGCTCCTCTACAAGATGGGCCATCATAGGGACGCAGCTATGCGTTAGAGGGATCTAACGATATCACGATCTCGTTCCGTTGTATAGCTGCGTCCCTATGATGGCCCATCATGTAGAGGAGCCATAAGAATCCCAACCTGAATTGGACCAGCGTGGTGTGGGTTACGTTAACGTTAGTGGAATAGGTTAAGGGTCGGTTGCACCAAACCGTCTCGTCGTCATCGTTTAAGAAATCTTGTATGAAAAGTTTGACAGTTTTCTATGGGATGACAGCTCCGTCCGTCGCCATATTTAACGTTGATCAGTTTGTTAATTATGAATGGTGCAACCCACCCTAAGTCATGGAATTCTACTCGTAATCTTAATTAACCGAAAACAGTTTTCTATATCATTGACTCCTTTTCCCCAACACACACACATGTTGCACATCACATTGTCACTAATACTCAATTTTACTGAATAATCTCGTAAAATTTTATCGTCGAAAATTTAGTGGTAGTAAGAATTCGTACAAGCCTTAGATAAAATAGTCTACGCTAACTTGGGGACATTTTAAAGTCGGCGAGCACATGTTGCTCTGACTCACTTCCTTCCCGGGAGGCACGCTGGCTCTTACGACACCTGTTATGTGACAAAATGACTCACGCGTAGTGATGACAATTTAAATGGATAGCCATTTTTAAGTGACTTTATCTACACCCATATCATAAACCCTCCATGATGCGTTCAAAAACCGCACGTTATGACCACCATAAAAAGAGACTGTTTTGTTAGAAGTTAGAACAAATGTCTTATCTGTAACGATGTTATTATTATCAAATAATAAGCAAAAATACGATATCATTATGAAAATCCGGCAGCCGCGCCGCGCGATCCTCCGACCGCCGGCACGCGCCCCGCCGACACAATCGAGTTGGCCATGGCGGTGCAATCTGTGAAATGGCAGCCATTTTGACAGTTTTAGAACGCGTCATTTCGGGTTTATAATATGTATGTAGATAAAGCAGTGTATGCAACTGTACGTAATTAGGCCTACTAAGGACCCCTATTACGTAACAGTTACATAAACTAATTATGTGACGCTGTTAAAAAGAAGTAATTTTATTTTAAGACATTTTGTTAATGCTTGCTTTGTATTTTGTTTTGTTATGTAAGTTATGTAGGTAACTGTGAAGGAGTTTTAAACATTGGATATTATTTTAAAATGTGAGTGTTATTTCTGACAGGAACGCGTTGCAAGTACCTACAGTCAGCAGTAGAGGTAGGGTGTTCAAAATGACCTACACACGCTCTTAATGTCTTAACAATAAAGTCGCGTCCAGCTCATTTAGAACATCCTACCCGCTTAGCTACTTTTGCTGCTGATTGTACTTTCACATGATGCAAAAATATAGTATGGACCAACAAAAACTTCGAAAACAAAACAATGGAAAACCTAACACATATTCGGCGAATTTTCCGTAGTCTTGCATCTGAGTGCATCTCAATTGCGCAACTGCATCGCTACCGAATCGATGAAAATTCTCGACTGCTATGGGCAAATACTTTCTGCAAACCTAAGTGAGGCTAAAGTGTTGTTCAGAGTCTGAGAAAATCTGCTAATTTCTATTTAGTATCGTGAGCACTATTGATTCTCACAAAAGGGACACAAAAAGTATAGTATCCTTATTGTTGGATCTGGGCACCTGATAGCTGTTCATCGGAGGAGGGAAAATAATGCGAACCACTTGAAGAATACAATACAATATTTTTTGAAAACGCACGCTTCTATTTCTACATAAACCCGTATTTCAAATCACACAGAAAGAATTTAAACAAACTTGACAAAAGGTTTTCTTGGAAATCCAATTACTTTCAAATTGTCATGTAAGGATTCCAAAGTATACTTGTGCCAAGTTTGTTTACATTTTTTCTATGTGATTTGAAATACGAGTATATATAGGTAAGTATAGTATAGGTATCTATCTTATAAATAATACTAACCTCAAATGCCCAGGTGGTAAATAAAATCGATCTAGACCGCATTATATTCTGCGGACGCACTGAAATAATTCCAATGAGTGCCGTGATATAGTGCTCTGACGTCGGTCGGACATTTCGCTATATAAAGTTGCTGGATAAGGCACAGAAATAAAGTGTTGATACTTTTTGATAATGATGATGATTTGTCTCGAGATTGACGCGATCCTGTGTGACAACCCGAGGCGCCTTTCTGGCTAGTTGCCATCGTGAAAAAAGCCCTATAAGACGGTTAAGTTTGAGGACGACACCTAACGGACAGCTGGCGAAGTTACAGAATAAATAATAGTATTTCATACAGAATGTATGGTAATTCACCCTACAGAGGCCGATTGGTAGGAGAATAGTATGTTATAAATCAGGTTGACAGCGCGTCGATAAATGGAAAATGTAAGTGTATTGTCAAACGTCATTTCCGAGAGCGGAAACTTGAAAAATGATAGAATGAAAGAGCCCTTAGAACTCACGCACACATTCAGGTGTCTACAGACGTGCCGTACACACATAAGCATTTAAACGAGTTTTGTAGTATATGCGTGTCCGCCTTGTGGCGAAGTTTACTAAGTAAAGGTGCTACACTTCCTTGCTAGGTTGACGGTTGAGCTTAAGAAAGAATGGAGATATCAATAGCCATCGTCATTTCTAATAACGATATAATAGACTTATATAAATGTCATATACAAAAGAAAATATGACCTAGGTCCAAGGCTGGATCGAACCAGCGTCTTCTGCATTCGCGGCCATATGCCTTAACCAACCACCTCCTCCTTCACTTTTTCCTTTGTATATGACATCTATATAAGTTTATTTATACATATATAGGTATAGTAGTGTGTCTACTTAAAATATGTATTAAACTGATTTGATTTCTTCTTCAGTTGAACGACATTGTAGCTTCAAATGAAATTATTTTGTGAAATCGAATCCTATAATGTTACTTTCATAAAAAAATTAAGTCTAAAAAGAATTTGCAAGTAATCTTGCATTAAACATATTCCACAATAAGAAAGCATGATAAATGTGTAGTTTGGCAAGACGCGATGATTTTAATGTCCATATTATTTGGCAAGCTGACAGTACGGTGTTCTACTGCGCAGACAATATTTGTCACGGAGAAATGAAGTACAATAAGAGAGATATTTGAACAAAATAGTGTAATATAAATAGGTCTAATTAAATGTAAATATTTACTTTTTCCTTTGAAGGTTTTTTTCGCCTTCTAAGTCCACAACCCTTTGATCGATACAGCTCATAACCGAACTCTCATATTTTATGTATCGTTGCTACAACCCCTTCAAATTTCATAAAGATGAGGAAAACGTTACTAAAGTTATCGTCGGAAAAACTCTCAAAATCAAAAAGCCATCGAAATGCCGAGACGTCCCAGTGGCCAGTAGCCATAAGTCGTTTGCAAGAACTTGCTCCGCTTTCGCACCGCTCGTTTGATAATAATCTGGTCACGTATCGTTAAGGCAAGCGGCTTCCAAGCCGAATTTTGTCGGTTCGGAGTATGTCCTCGGCTCAAACGGGTTTCTTGGGACTTGATACAAAAAGGTGACGATTTGATATAAAAAGGTACTCCAGAGGAAACGGGACTATTCTTCTCTGGGTTTCCCCTCTGGGTTAAAAGGGTCTGGGCCATGCTCCAAGGCTAGTGCCTATAATGTGCCTATCCTAGTATTTATGAATTCGTTGAATACCTTGTCGCACTCCGACGATCGATGACAAAAAGCCGGGAAATTACTTTTTCCATGAGAGGATCAAAGCATTCAGAACATTGTTATTGTCATTTAGCCTACTCAGCATGTAATATTTAATATACATGTTGATTCAGGAGACGTGAGCAAGAACAACCCTACATACTTAGTTAACGATAATGAATCGGTCGCCGTCATGTTTGAGTGAAATAACGACGAATTTTTATTTTTTGTCACGTAGAAATTTTGTTCTCTGTAATAATGGTTACCCTACAAAAACAAAAAAAAATGCGCTAATTACACTAATACTACTGACTGAGTCCGTAGTGTTAGTCCTGCTCAGGTCTACTGAATTAACCTGTATATAAAAAAAATTACAACTCGTCTAGAAAAGTTCAACTATAGGGAGATTGCGTATATTTGCTGTCCAACCAGAGGGGCCTTGAGGATAATCGTGACGAACACGCAACTTTCGTGACGCACACTCGGACATTGTTTCGGGTTACAAATTACGGTGCGTGATTTTGTACCGTAATTTATGAAAGTTTCACTTTCAATGTGTTTACAATGCCTAAAGTTTCACATTGCTACAGTCAGCAGAAGCCAGCTAAGCGGGCGGGGTGTTCAAAAGGACCTACACACACTCTTATTCTCTTAAAAATAACGTTGTGTCCAGCTCATTTTGAACACCCTACCTGCTTAGCTACTTTTGCTGCTGACTGTATATTAATGATTTAGGAACTCGTCAAAAACGAAGTTTTCCAGAACTTATGTACGAAATATTCATTTTTTCAGGCGGTTTTTTTGTGTCGGAAACGATCGTGAGGAAACCGGACTGAATCTGAATAAGACTTAGTTTCCCTTCTGGGTTGGAAAGTTAGGTCGCAGTGCTTTCGTAGAAACTAGTGCCTACGCTAATTTATGGGATTAAGTTACCGGGCGGACTCTACACAGATAAAAGGATATCTTAATCCAAGATATTTCATTCTTGTATATAAGGAAAATCGATAATTTCTTGAACCAAGTATGATTTTGTTGAACCAAGATAGAACTTACTTGGTTCAAGATATTTTTTACTTGATTTAAGAAATTATCGATTTTCCTTATAAGTATACAAGAATGAAATATCTTGGATTAAGATATCCTTTTATCTGTGTAGGCTCAGACCAGCGGTAAAATACCGGGAGCAACGCTAGGAGGACGACGATGACAAGTGTCAATTGCCATTTTAACATTAATCTCATTTATATCACGACGCGTTGCAACAAGTTTACCGCCTGATGGTAAGCAGTTGTCGTAGCCTATGGACGCCTGCAACTCAAGAGGTGTCACATGCGCGTTGCCGACTCTTTAAAAAACTATATAGGATTAACTATTTCTAATCTAAACTACTTCATTGTGCTTGCACGAAGTATTATCAGAATAGGTACCTACAGTCGACCAAGAATGTGGTCTACCAGTTTTGACTAAAGTTTCTGGGAGATCCAACGATCGCTAAGGTTGACTTTTCTAACGGAGTTTAAAACATGCACGACTTTGTTGTCTCATGACGTTCAAACGAACCTCAACCGTAGGGTGGTAGACCACATTTTTGGCTGACTGTACCCATTATCTGCCGTAGGCGAACTGGATTTAGGTCTCCCGGCATTTGGCAGTGATAAGCCAGCTATAAACCTACGCCATAACCTATAGACCTAGTTTTCTGCACGAGTGGTTTGGCGCTAATCGTTTAGTCGAAAAACATGTTTGTAATTTGAATTCTGTTGCTTTGTAATAAGGTGCATATTGTGTAACTACTAACTACTTACATATTGTTAGTACGATACAAGTGTTTATATGGGTATTTAAGAAAGCTACCGCGATCTTCGAAAAAACGAAATTTCGTTGTCGACGTCTCTTTCGCTTAATTAGCGAGTGCGATAGAGTGGGAGATAACGAAATTTCGATTTTCTAAGTTCGCGGCAGCCCCTTTGGCCCGTTTTCAGACTTGTGAATTACAGATGTGTAAATACAAATATGTATAACTGTTGCGTCTCATTTGAGTATCACCGCTCCGCGTGGTAAAACCGACTGCAACTTTGGCGAAAAAGACACAGTATTTATAAATTTCAAAAACTTAGGTTTATCTCTCCACTGGAGTTTCTTTAAAGTACAAGTAAAATTGACAGTAAGTACCTAAATGTGGAATAAATATTAAGATCAACTCTGCATTCTGCATAGTTTTTTTTTGCGAAACGGTAAAACTGTTCTAGAACAGTTCCAGAAGCAATTCTTAAATCTATTCCGAATTTGCTGTAATTGCTTTTTTTTTATTGAAAAACATGTGAAAATACAAATGTTCCTTAAACTAAAGTTTCGTCAAACTGTGAGACAGTTTGTTGGCGATGCGCTCATCTACTTAAATCTTAATCTATAGAAATCCGATCCTATCCGATCTTCGTCTAGTTCGTATTTTAATTGTGGGAAAGCGGCTCCGGGTATTTCGGTAGGTCCGGGAGCCGGAAATAAACAGCATATCGATCTTCAATCCCGGTTGTGCACCATAAGTGGACCAGTATAACTCAGCCACAAGCCTATATTTACGAGATGGGTTTCAAATGGGTCAGGAAGAGCAGTGTATAGATCGCGCTGTATTTCGGTAGGTCCGGGAGCCGGAAATAAACAGCATATCGATCTGTAATCCCGGTTGTGCACCATAAGAGTCGCCAGGACGCTCGCGTTTCCATACAAACGTAGTTTAGCTCTCATTTTAAACGACATGCTTTAGAACCACGAAATTTGGCATGGGCATTCTAGTGGTAACAGATCTATGTCGGTAATTCGTTTTCGTTGCTAAAAATTGTAATACAAACAAAATACAGCCAGATACAGATTTACATACAAAACTTATTTTTGCTATATTTTCTTTGTATTACAATTTTTAGCAACTAAAACGAATTACCGACATAGATCTGTACTGCTAGAACGCCCACGCCAAATTTCGTGATTCTAAAGCATGTCGTTTTGAAATGAGAGCTGAACTACGTTTGTATGGGGACGCGAGTTCACGCGAGTGTCCTGGCGACTCATAAGAGGACCAGTATAACTCAGCCACGAGCCGAGGTGGGTTTCAAATGGGTCAGAAAGAGCAGTGTATAGATCGCGTTGTACTATGTAACTTTGTAATATAAGTAGAATGAAAGATAATAGAAAAACAGATACAAACATGTGTTCACCGAAAATATGGCATCACAAAAATAATAACCCCCATAATCAAGGATTAAACCAATCTCAAAGTGAACAAAACTCACTTCAAAATTTGTATGAGATGCACTTGGCCTCGGCCAGATGCACGTGAGAATTACACCAGTATTCTATGGAATACTGAGAAAAACTAAGAAAAAAAATAAACTTTTACGGATGTCTAATTTACGCTGGTCTAATTTTAACGTAGCGCTTTGTTGATCCTTTGCAAGCAATTTGTTGTTAAAAGATAACTAGATTGATAACTGTTAAGAGAAATTAACTTTTAAACCGAATACCGAAAACCGAATAAAATTTTACTAATAAGTGGCGGAGGCAAAATAAATCATCTCAATTTAGGGTTGTCAACTTGCAGTTCCATAATTACCGAAATCACCCAAAATATTACTGGACCGCGATTAGAATGGGATTAGAGTTGACAGATTTTCCATATGCTTACATCAAAATTTGATTACTAAAAAAAATTTGTATGGGTTGACAGCTAACTCAATCCCATTCTCATCGCGATTCAGTAACTCACTGAGAAATACAGACGATTTAGTGTAACCACTAGTCGTTGACCTAAATTAGCGCTGCCATCTCTGGGTCATTCTGTTAAACTGCAGTTCCAGAATGTGCATAACAAGCTAATTTTAAGAGTTTCATGCAGTTTGTAATAACATTGCATGCAACTCTATGTTTAGTGTAACGGTGTAATTCGGGGCCATTCACCTGGATATAGGGTTGGCACCTGTGTTCTAAAACGTACATATTTAATATTTCATTCAAATCTATTCATCTTATAGTGATTCCGACTCTTGTGTTACAAAAAGAGTAGTGAATGGAAAAATTGTGGAATTATTATCATCTTCGCCACCATTTGCCTAAACATTAATCATAAGGAGTGTATAGGTTCTTAAAGGGTGGGCAACGCGCATGTGAATCCTCTGGAGTTGCAGGCGCCCATAGACTACGGTAACTGCTTACCATCAGGCGGGCCGTATGCTTGTTTGCTGCCGTCGTGGTATAAAAAAAAATAAGACATCCTGTTATCGTCTAATACGCAAACTTCTAAGCTCGTATGACTTGCCATTTACAGAAATTATTGTGACAACCGTACAGTCGACCCATTTCTGCAGTCTGTTTTTTTTTTCGGGTTCGTTGTACATTCGCCAATAAATATATCAGAGCGGCCAGGGTGCTCATAAATATCTGAACATGCACTTTAAGGGGCTACTTTGAAAAATTATAGGTTTTTTCAAACGCTCTAGTGACTAAACGGGAAAAAGAACTGAATTTATTTTCGAATATATATTATTAGACTATATACTCTTGTTTTTGGCACAAACCAAAACACGATTGCTGAAAGTTGTCTCGATAGAAAAAAAAATCCGAAGTTGGGTCCCTTTTCCCCTCATTTTTCTCAGCTTATGTAAACTATAAGAGATTAAGCAATATAACTAAGTAAAAAATATGGTATTCTGGTTTATCTAAAAAGTCACAGAAACAAAATTAGACAAAACTTTATAGATTCGCTTATTTACCGTAGTTTAGTCAAAAAGTCTGATCCTTAAGAGCGCTGCATCTCTTTCTTTCGTGCACGGGAGCCATAAACGTGTCTCTAACGGATGGGCGTGGCTTGTCCGAATCGAGGAACGGCCTTAACGCCCTGACAATAGAGGCGTTGCTCAGATATTTGTGACCACCTTGGCCGCTCCGATATATCTGATGGCGACTGTAAGTGGCAACCCTACAATCGACCCATTTCAGTGAGTCTCGGTGTTTGCACGCACATTTTGCACATGGCTTCCGTAGCCGCGTAACCACTTTGCAGCCTGTTCCAGATATGCTGTTCCAATACGCAATACGCAAACTGCCCGGCTAGTACGATTTGCCATTTTAAAAAGTTATTGTAACAATAACAACCCTTAAGTCTGATTCCGTCTGATTATTTTAAAGATTCGTTGTAAGTGACAACGAATTTTTTCGGTGACTAGTACAGTCAAGGAATTTGATTCGCGTACCGTTTCGTTGATTTATTGCTTGAAATGTCAGAATATCATAAGGCTTATATTTCTTTAAGCAAGCGAAGAAACATAGCCCTTAGTACTATTCATTGTCATCAGTAATTTAGGCTTAAGACGGTACGCGAATCAAATTCCTTGACTGTACCTATTTTTTTCCATGCTACAGTACGCTACGCGTTACGCTTGCGAAGCGCCAAAAGCTTGCAGGGGGAGGGCCTTTAAGTCTCGTGCCTTCAACTTTTCCCGTCATTATAATTCTCTCCAACACGCGTCATCACGCGTCTACGAAGCTGAAAACCCACGGTATCGGCTACGGTGATGAGTTAATACCTAAGTGCTATAGTTGAATTATCGAGAGCGTGGAATTGCATATGTAGTGGTTGTACCGTGTTGTGCCTCTTTGTGTGCGGATTCAAATATAGAATGCCTGTAAACAAACAATACTACTACATATGCAATTCCACGCTCTCGATAATTCAACTATACGAGCTATTACTTACCTAGGTCCAGGCTTCGTGTCCTCAACCCCGTCGTCCGCGTCGTAGAAGTCGTCTTCTCCTTCCGACGACGAGTAAGACGTGTCGGGCACGAGGAGAGACATGGCTTGTCCTACGAAATACGACTCAGTTAATACAAATAATTTATTGAGAAAAGTATAGTACAGTGGTTGCTCTTACCGGCTAAGATTTTATAATGACAGGTGGACAACTGCCTGAACTAGGATTCCCTGTGTTTCAGGCAGCGATGGACAATATTTAATTAATTGACTTTTATTAACTTTTAATTATTCACTTAATTATAAACTTTAAGTAGTACAGAAAAAAAACTGCGCGCGCCAACCCGCCTGCCAAGCGTGGCGCGTATGGCAACCCTATGGGAGGCCTATGTTCAGCAGTGGACGTCTTATGGCTGAGATGATGATGATGATGATGAGTACACATTAAAAGTCTTATCACCTTAACAAAATAAATAGGTTCCTAAGTATTAAATATAAGTAGTACTGTAGGTAATCATTTTACGACTGCAGACGACGATTTACGACTTGTAGTAAAAACTAGTTACTACGCCAATTCACGGGACTAGGTTGCCAAGCTGACCCCAAGCTCAAGTAAAAAGCTGGGACAAACGCTAGGAGAATGATGATGTTTTCTAACATGGGTATCATGGTTTTTTTTCACAATATCCAAAAATGCATCTATGCGGTAGCTATAATACTAGAATGTAATAGAAGGTACTTATTTCAGTATTTCTGGTCATTGTATAGTGGTATTATGTTGATTACTAGCGACCCGCCCCGGCTTCGCACGGGTGCAATTATACATATAAACCTTCCTCTTGAACCACTCTATCTATTAAAAAAAACCGCATCAAAATCCGTTGCGTAGTTTTAAAGATCAAAGCATACATAGGGACAGACAGCAGGGGCCTATTTAATAAACCTACAAGTGACAATTTACAAGCGGAAATCTCTTTCTAACCCTATGTATTAGAAAGAGAATGCCGCTTGTAAATTGTCACTTGTAGCTTTATTAATTAGGCCACTTTGTTTTATACTATGTAGTGATTTATTTAGTTTATACTTTATTGCACATAAAATGTACAAATGGCGGACTTAATGCCTATAGGATGAAGATAATTATTCTCATTAAGTCCACATGTACGATAAGGTCGATAAGGTTTTCTTTTGTGCAATAAAATTGAACTAAATAAATTCTACCAAGAACTACCAACCTTTTTCGTTCGTAATTTTTGGTTCGTAAGTTACATATTTGTTTATAGGTAGCTTAAGAGATTTTTTAACTGGCAAACATACACATACTTTAAAATACTAACTAAATATGCACAAATTAACACAATATCACTGCCACCCGTACAAAACAAAACAAACTATACATCAAGGAAAATATGTAAATATTATGGTTTTGATATTAATTATATTAATGTTTATCCCTGTTATGTACGGCTGCCATCAAATATATCTGAGCAACCAAGGTACCCATAACATTTGAACATGCACTTTATCGCCTTGACAATAGAGGCGTTGTTCAGATATTTGTGACCACCTTGGTCGCTCCGAAATATCTGATGGCGACTGTACCATACAATCATACACATTATAATTACCTACAACGGAATTTCTGTCCAGGCCTTAAAGATTATGTTAAATTTGTGCTTATACTTTAAATAAATTTCTCATATTCATTTTTGTGGAAAGCTATTCGCTATGTGCGAAGTGCATGGTGGGGGTAACGAGAACGATCGCAGTGCTCAATGTGACAAGAAATGAAACTGCAAATCCCCTGTCTGCTGTCAAAATAGTGAATCAGCCAGTTAAATTTCATATAAGCAAGGAATACAACCTATTTATAAAAAAGGAAAAAAACAGATTGACCACCTGCCCAAGAGATGGCGCCACAATCATGCACACAGCGAATAGGCGTTGTTATTTTTTTTTATTACATGCACGTGTTAATCTGACCTTATTAATGATGTAATAATGCACAATATATTACGGAATTTGTGGTTGGCGCGATAATGCTTCATATGTTTTTGACTTGAGTGAGAGAGAATTGTGATAAAATTATTATTATATTATTACAGTATAAACTCACTCGTTCCATCGATGCCCTGGAGCGGCAGTGAGTGTGTGGAAGTAGACAGTTCTCTGCATTCGGAGCCCAGTTCCACGTGCGAAGACATTCTAAAGTAAACCTTATTTCAATAGCAATAGAGTATAAACTCACTCGTTCCGACGATGCCCTCGAGCCGCAGTGAGTGTGTGGAAGTAGACAGTTCTCTGCATTCGGAGCCCAGCTCCACGTGCGAAGACATTCTAAAGTAAACCTTATTTCAATAGTAATAGGGTATAAACTCACTCGTTCCATCGATGCCCTCGAGCGGCAGTGAGTGTGAGGAAGTAGACAGTTCTCTGCATTCGGAGCCCAGTTCCACGTGCGAAGACATTCTAAAGTAAACCTTATTTCAATAGTAATAGGGTATAAACTCACTCGTTCCATCGATGCCCTCGAGCGGCAGTGAGTGTGAGGAAGTAGACAGTTCTCTGCATTCGGAGCCCAGTTCCACGTGCGAAGACATTCTAAAGTAAACCTTATTTCAATAGAAATAGAGTATAAACACACTCGTTCTGTCGATGCCCTGGAGCGGCAGTGAGTGTGTGGAAGTAGACATTTGTCTGCATTCGGAGCTCAGCTCCACGTGCGAAGACTATAAACTCACTCGTTCCATCGATGCCCTGGAGCGGCAGTGAGTGTGTGGAAGTAGACAGTTCTCTGCATTCGGAGCCCAGCTCCACGTGCGAAGACAATCGGAACTAAACCTTATTTCAATAGTAATAGGGTATAAACTCACTCGTTCCGACGATGCCCTCGAGCGGCAGTGAGTGTGTGGAAGTAGACAGTTCTCTGCATTCGGAGCCCAGCTGCACGTGCGAAGACATTTTAAACTAAACCTTACTTCAATAGTAATAGAGTATAAACTCACTCGCTCCGTCGATGCCCTGGAGCGGCAGTGAGTGTGTGGAAGTAGACAGTTCTCTGCATTCGGAGCCCAGCTCCACGTGCGAAGACAATCTAAACTAAACCTTATTTCAATAGAAATAGAGTATAAACTCACTCGTTCTGTCGATGCCCTGGAGCGGCAGTGAGTGTGTGGAAGTAGACATTTGTCTGCATTCGGAGCTCAGCTCCACGTGCGAAGACAATCGGAACTAAACCTTATTTCAATAGTAATAGAGTATAAACTCACTCGTTCCATCGATGCCCTGGAGCGGCAGTGAGTGTGTGGAAGTAGACAGTTCTCTGCATTCGGAGCCCAGCTCCACGTGCGAAGACAATCTGAACTAAACCTTATTTCAATAGTAATAGAGTATAAACTCACTCGTTCCATCGATGCCCTGGAGCGGCAGTGAGTGTGTGGAAGTAGACAGTTCTCTGCATTCGGAGCCCAGCTCCACGTGCGAAGACAATCTGAACTAAACCTTATTTCAATAGTAATAGAGTATAAACTTACTCGCTCCGTCGATGCCCTGGAGCGGCAGTGAGTGTGTGGAAGTAGACAGTTCTCTGCATTCGGAGCCCAGCTCCACGTGCGAAGACAATCGGAACTAAACCTTATTTCAATAGTAATAGAGTATAAACTCACTCGTTCCATCGATGCCCTGGAGCGGCAGTGAGTGTGTGGAAGTAGACAGTTCTCTGCAGTCGGAGCCCAGCTCCACGTGCGAAGACAATCTGAACTAAACCTTATTTCAATAGTAATAGAGTATAAACTTACTCGCTCCGTCGATGCCCTGGAGCGGCAGTGAGTGTGTGGAAGTAGACAGTTCTCTGCATTCGGAGCCCAGCACCACGTGCGAAGACATTCTAAACTAAACATTATTTCAATAGTAATAGAGTATAAACTTACTCGCTCCGTCGATGCCCTGGAGCGGCAGTGAGTGTGTGGAAGTAGACAGTTCTCTGCATTCGGAGCCCAGCACCACGTGCGAAGACATTCTAAACTAAACCTTATTTCAATAGTAATAGAGTATAAACTTACTCGCTCCGTCGATGCCCTGGAGCGGCAGTGAGTGTGTGGAAGTAGACAGTTCTCTGCATTCGGAGCCCTGCTCCACGTGCGAAGACAATCTGAACTAAACCTTATTTCAATAGTAATAGAGTATAAACTTACTCGCTCCGTCGATGCCCTGGAGCGGCAGTGAGTGTGTGGAAGTAGACAGTTCTCTGCATTCGGAGCCCAGCTCCACATGCGAAGACAATCTGAACTAAACCTTATTTCAATAGTAATAGAGTATAAACTTACTCGCTCCGTCGATGCCCTGGAGCGGCAGTGAGTGTGTGGAAGTAGACAGTTCTCTGCATTCGGAGCCCAGCTCCACGTGCGAGGAGACGTCTGATGACCCTGGACATGGAAAACTATGTATTAAGAGAGGGAGAAATATTGTTTTTTTTTATAACACAATGAACGATGATTTAGTAAAATGAGGTTTGGGTTAGTGTCAATCGAAATAGGCAGTGTGGCAATAGCTAGATGAATGTTTTTCATGCATGGTATCAATCGATTCGTTTTGTTGTGAGGATCAAATGTCTATATGGGGCCAATTGCCTTAAATCAACATAATAGACAGGAAAAAGACTTAAACTCTGAGATTTGCATTTTTTTCTCAAAACGCTCCTAACAAAATGATATAAAGCCTTGACGTCACGGCTTCATATTTGCCCTGTTTAAAGTATGGAAAAATTATGAAATTGCTATTTTTACAGTGAAATGTTGCGTTTATGTATATGGTTGCTATACAATTTATTTCACAATAAAATGTTAGAAATCGAATGGTATCATTGGTTTTTTAAATTTCGTACTTTCAAAATTCGAAAAAATTTTAAGCCTGATATATTTGAACCATTTCAATAGTTTTTTTTAAGGTTTACTTTATTTGGATATTTTGATCATTTTGCATCCTATCAACTAAATTCCATTGCATAATTCAACATGTGTCATCACCCCTATAGTGGTGATTGTATACCTTGTTTGATATGTGTTTGCGAGATACTTGTTGGTCCTTGGTAGACACCGTTTACGGGGTTTACTGTATTCTGAAAGAAAATAAAAATCATTACTACTGGACGAAATTAATATAATTCGTTATAATACTTATAATATCCGGTAAACTTTCATCACCTACATTACTTACAGAATAGAATAGTGAAATTATTACCAGCGAAAAGGCAAAATGCAAAAAGAAATTAACATGTGCTGTAGGTGGAGGAAAGTTCCGCTAGATGGCGCAGTTAAAGTGTAAACTTCAATAGTTACCTAATTATAAAACTTTCGTATTTATTACATTATCATAAATTGCCTAGCTGTCACCAGAGACTATAGAGATATAGACGACCACAACCTAAGAACTTTTTGAAGCTAATGTCGATAGCGCCATCTATGTCAAAGCCACCTAAAGATACCGAATATGTAAGAGAAATGTCAGCTGTACTGCTACTCCACCTGTAGCTACTAGTGTACTACTAGTACGCTATTTTTTACTAGGTGGAGTACCTAGCTGTGCAGGTGACATTTCTGTCTCTCTCACTCATTCTCTTACATACCGAACATGTAAGAGAAATGTCACTTGCACAGCTAGGTATAGTTGAATTATCGAGAGCGTGGAATTGCATATGTAGTGGTTGTACCGTGTTGTGCCTCTTTGTGTGCGGATTCAAATATAGAATGCCTGTACACAAACAATACTACTACATATGCAATTCCACGCTCTCGATAATTCATCTATTCTATACTAGTAGCTACAGGTGGAGTAGCAGTGCAGCTGACATTTCTCTTACATATTCGGTATCTTTAGGTGGCTTTGTCATAGATGGCGCAATCGAAATTAGCTTCAAAAAGTTCTTAGGCTGTGGTCGTCTATATCTCTCTAGTCTCTGCTGTCACTAAACTTACAAATTTTCTCGTTTATAATATTAGTGGGAAGAGGTTAAGGAGGCCGCACAATACCGTGAAAAATGGAAATCCCTTCCGAGAGCCCCATGTCCCTGATAAGGATAACATGATACCATCATCATCATCATAATATTAGTGTGATTGTCGAAAGCAAGGTTATGTACAGTCAGCAGCAGAAGTAGCTAAGCGGGTGGGGTGTTCAAAATGAGCTTGACACGACTCTATTGTGCAGAAAATAAGAGCGTGTGTAGGTCATTCTGAACACAGCCGCTAGCAACTTTTGATGCTGACTGTATGATAGTGATAGTGTTTCTTACATGTCCTTGTACAGTCGCCATCAAATATATCAAACCTGCCATGGTACTCGAAAATATCTGAACATGCACTTTATCTCCTTGATCATAGAGGCGTTATTCAGATATTTGTGACCGCCTTGGCCGCTCCGATATATCAGATGGCGATTGTATGCGGTTTATGTGTTAGTGAAGTAAAGTTTATTATTATATATAAATCAGCAGTGAAGAAGCAAAGTTTTTATAGCTTAGTTTACTAAAGTGTATACAAGGTGGAAAGTAGAGATTAACTTAACAAAGGCAGCTAGGCCAATTGACATTAAATTCTTTTATTTTATAATACTACAATAAAATCTGCTGACATTTTGATTTTATTTGGGATGCTTGCTTACTGGCTAATATACATAGGTTGATAAACTTATCAACTAGATGCAAATTACAAGCTTCCACATATATAAAAAATATATGGGGTATATGCTGATAGCCCTTGGAACAGGGAATCTAATTGATTTCTTTAGATGTCAAAGTTTGGACCACCCGGTATAACGATCTAATTTCGAATTTATGTTATTTTGTAAGTAGATGGTGTAAAAAAAGAATACTTTTGCTTACTGCCGTCTACGAGAAAAGAAAGCATGTTCCCTAGGTCCATCAAAACTTTCCACCCTGTATATGACATTATGGATACGTCAGCATCAAACTACGGTACCTTAGCTATTTGTAGAAGCACTATGGAATGTTTTATGTTATCCAACATTGCCTGCAAAGGAAAAACAGAAAATTATAACAAAAACATAAATTTATGTAAAGTCAAGCGAGCTGCTGGCGTTTTTGTATTTACGCTTTGTAAGCATATACGGTTTTAAGGTGTCCATAATATTTAAGTTTCGTATAGCGGTATAGCTGATGATGATTATACTTTTAATAAAAGATTGGTCCCTTTTCAACCGACTTCAAGATTTCGAGGTTCCCAATTCGTCGGGATCTTTGTTTTTGCTATTTTTTTTAAATGTATGTTCACCGATTATTCGAAGACGGCTGGACCGATTTGGAAAATTATTTTTTTGTTGGAAAGAGTATATATACTTCACAGGTGGTCCCATTGATAGATACATTATCTCATCTCGAGTTCATGTAGAAACTATTTACATTGAGTTTACTGTGTATGCTTTAGGCTTTGCTATGTGATACAAAAAAAGAAACCTTGTTTACACTCAAATTGACAGATGATTTGTTTCCATACAATATCATTATTTTTAAATATCAACTCTATACGGTACGTGTTAAGGTAGAAAACCAAATAAATAAAACCATCTATCAATTACAATGTTATTTACATACTTGTTCGAGTTATACCTTGGCTGAAATTTGAGCCAGGTCAATATGCAACTGGCAATCCTAAGCGTTATGGTACTGAATACTATTCATTAAAACTACTATTAAAAACGGGATATTTACCATACATATTTGGATTTGTGAAACGTATAGAGCGAGCTCGGAAGATAGATCGCTACGGTGTGTGGTTATACAACAACTAAAACTCGCTGGAACGTCAGTTAGGCTGCGTTTTCAACAGAGATGAGCCAGGATGCGTTGCGAGGAATGTGTTTATTAAGGCCATTCCTCGATTCGGACAAGCCACGCCAATCCATTAGAGACACGTTTATGGCTCCCGTGCACGAAAGAAAGAGATGCAGCGCTCTTAAGGATCAGACTTTTTGACCAAATTACGATAAATAAGCGAATCTATAAAGCTTTGTCTAATTTTGCTTCTGTGACTTTTTAGATAAACCAAAATACCATATTTTTTACTTAGTTATATTGCTTAATCTCTTATAGTTTACGTAAGCTAAGAAAACTAAGGGGAAAAAGGACCCAACTTCGGATTGTTTTTCTATCGAGGCAACTTTCAGCAATCGTGTTTCGGCTTGTGCCATAAACAAGAGTATATAGTCTAATAATATATATTCGAAAATAAAGTCAGTCCCTTTTCCCGTTTAGTCAATACAGCGTTTGAAAAAACCGATAATTAAGAACCAATCCTAGAGCTGCGCTGTGCGAGGAAAAGTAAATGAAGTGATTCTATTGGTTCTTCTCTATTTAACTGCCAAAGCGTCAGACAGAAAAATCGTGCCACTGACGCCAAAGCACGCGAGCGCACTCGGTTACATTTTTGACGTGATATTATGCGCTGACGTTGGGGGCACCACTTTCCGTGAGCGTGATTTGACGTTTTTGGCGGTCAAAGGAATAAAAACACATTCCTTGTGGAAATGCAGCCTTCGTGATGATGGCGCATGTACATATGCCCAAATATCGGGAGCTAATAAAAAAATACATGGCAAATACCTCGTTGTTAATGGTAATTATAATAATGCTAGCTTGAAATAGTACTTACATTGGAATGGTCTAAGATAATTTGTCCTTTCGCTTTCTCGTGCGGGTCAGCCAGTTCTGATACCCTGAGTGTCATTTTCTGGAACGAAATAAAATATCGATTTAATACTATGCTAAAAGAGAAACAACTATGCGTTTGACACGCACCTCCACCAGCTCGTTCATGGTCTAACTAAAAAGCTAGCTTTGACAGGCCAAGCAATGCTTGTCGCTGAGGGAATTTGTTTGATCACTTCACATACTTAATAGTAAAGCTACCGTTCAAAATAAAATAATATAAGTAACTCCCAAAAATGTTTTTGGTACACAGTTTTATTGCTGACTGTCATGTAAACTACGGAAGTATACCAAATTTCAGCTCAATCAGACACCGGGAAGTGGTTGAAATTTAACTTACAAGATTTGATGCGGATAATGACACAAATAAATGAACAAACTAATATACGGGGTCAAGCTAAATAAAACTGTGTAAAAATAAACTAAACTGTCTCAACCTGGACTGTGCTAGTGTGAAAGGGAGGCTATAAGTGAGTCACGCACCTCCACCAGCTCGATCATGATCTGTAGGTACGCGTCCGCCTCCGATATCCTCCGCTCCAGGTCTCCGTGCTTCGCGCTGGGCGCTGGGACGTTCCGCGACCAGCGGGAACGTCGGCCGTGCCGCGATATCGTGTCCTCCAGTGCACGGACCCAACGCTCGCGTTCTGAACCGTCTCGGGCCTGGAATTAGAAAACATCATAGTTATAATTTAAATAGTAAAAATGCATAAGTCGCACGAAACGCATCATTTTAAACCTTATATGTATCACGCACCAAAATGTAACGTTCCACTTTCCACTTGACGATGACGGTTTCGTGGTAGTTTTTAGAAATTCACCTGGAAATAAAGCGTCTTGATATCGACGGTGAAGATGGAGTCGTCTCCGTTGTTAATGCCTATAACAGCGGGACGTAGACGCACGAGTCATCTTTTCTTGAACCTTATTATATTATGAGATAAGGTTCAAGTCCGTTCAACACAGAAAACATCCTGGTCACGGCACCAAAATGAAGAAACTACCACCTTCTATTAAGCCTTATTGCAATATCATAAGGTTCATCAATGACCATGGAGTTGTTGGTTTTCACCTGGAAGTGAAACGTCTTGTGATCAACGGCGATGGTGAACGTGGAGCCGTCCTCGTCATCTGTATAGACATTACAGCGGCAAGCGTCATCTACTTTTGAATCTTATTAGGTACCATGTCAGATAAAGTCCACTGAAATGGAATGTCCTGGTCACGGCACCAAAATGTCTTTATGCTTCTCTTGAGCCTTATTGCAACGAGATAAGGTCCATCAATGACCATGGAGTTGTTACTCACCTGGAAGTGAAAAGTCTTGTGATCGACGGTGATAGTGAACGTAGAGTCGTCCTCGTCGTCTATACCTATGACAGCGGCGCGTAGACGCACGCAGCCGCGCCGCACGCCACGCGTCATCTTTTCTTTAGACTGAAATGAAAAGGATGAAAGATTAGAATTTAAATTAATTTTTAGAGCCCATTGTTAATTTGTAATTATGTACGTTCATTTTTAGAGCTGAGATAACTCTATAGGATTGCTTGATTTGCTTGACAAACTTTTGCTGTTCTTCTAACTTAACAAAAAAAAACCAGCCAAGTGCGAGTCGGACTCGCGCATGAAGGGTTCCGCACCATTATTTATAAAAACCAGCCGTAGCTACTATCGAATAAATTATTATCGCAAGGTCGTATCTGCCTAAGTGCCTAGTATTAAACCGATAATGTTCAAAATAATTTTCGTTAAAACATTATTTAAAGGTGCATCTTCTTGAATTTTTTCATAATTTTTGGACTTACGGTTCAAAAGTTACATGGGGGGGGGGGGGAACACAATTTTTTTGGACTTTCGGAGCGATTATTTCTGAAAGTATCCACTTCATTAAAAAAATACTCAAACAAAACCTCAATGTGATTTTTAAAAACCTAGGGATTGATGAGCATCATGTTGATATTTTCCTACACATATACGTCTTATAGTTTTCGAGTAAAATGGCTGTGACATACGGACGGACAGATAAACAGACAGACATGACGAATCTATAAGGGTTCCGTTTTTTGCCATTTGGCTAAGGAACCCTAAAAACTATCTGAAATGATAAAGAAGATCCTTAAACACCAACCGTTTCTTCAGTATATTAAAGTTGCAAAATTAACCAGTAAGGTAAGGACTAACAAAACATGAAAATGGAGGTAACCTGCAAAACAATCATATATGCTATTCATAATACGACCATTAGTTCGAAGGTTTCAGAAAATCATTACTTTTTACCCTAACGTTATTTCCTAACAACCTTGCCTCGAACATTTCCAGTAACTCAAAGAGTCATTTATCTTACTCAACGGCCAGAAAATTGATATTTCCCACCGAATTCCTGTGAAATTACTTTGTTCCTGCCAACCTCATTTTGGACACTAGTGTAGATTAATTGAACTGAAAAAATTGGTAGTCTGTTTAAAGTCTTAAAATATATTAAGTAAATTTAATGATGGTAGCAAGCAGCAGTGTGGAGTGGACATAAAAAATAAGTCTCACAACCCTTGAAATGTTTGAGGATTCAATTTATGTTGAGGAAAATGGAGCACACAGGAATACCGACAAAGTATTTTTTCGATTATTTTTCGTTGCATTTTTGTACAGTAGAAATAACTATTGTACTCCATATAACTCAGACATAATTGACAATGCAGATAAGAGCTCCAATGAAACACGACGGAATAAGCATTCTGAATGAGACTAACTTTGTGCATAGAAGCCAATGCAATATAGAGCTGAATGAAATGCGAGAACTTTTCTATCGTATGTCAAAGGTTTGCGTATTTTATGCCTAGAAAGAAGATAAACGACAAAAAGTCATAAGTTGATTTTGCACTGAAGAGTAATAAAATCGGACCGCATTCTATCATAAATCTTATACCTCGAGATAAATTTTTACTTACATTATGATGAATTCATAAACTAAAGAACCGTTCCACTCATATTAGATTTTAAAAAATGTGGTTACATGAACTACATACGTTCCTGCCAAACTCCATGAACATTATAGAATACTATAATATAAATCTTCTAACAAACATGCAAATTTGAAAAGTGCACCCCTAGTTGACCCTGATTCACTTCGCTAGGTCGAAAATAGTGGAAGTTACCTTTTACGGTGTTACAAATCAAAATATTTTATAATTTTTGACTTTTTTTATAAATGTAAATATATTTATATTTAGCATTTAGCCTTGTTTACAGTGTGCCAGTTCAGAGTATTGTCCGCGGCGACCCCGCCGTAAGGTAAGCGTATGCGCTCATGAAAATTGCAAATTAATAATGCTTAGCAACACCTGCTCGACTTAACGTAATGGTGCCTAGAACTGCATAAATACAGGGTTGTACAGGGTTGGGCAGAGTAACTGTCCTAGTTTAAAAGTTGTATAAAAGTTTAAAAACAATATAATATGAGATGTTATGTTATTAATTATATTAAACACACTCTATATATTCCACATTAATTGATATGTTTTATTCTCTCTTCCTTAGCTTGTATAATTTTAAGCATCTTGCCATAAAAGGAATTTCACGCGGCACGCAAGTCCTCTTCTGCTTAGTCGTCCCATATTTGACTACCCGACCCTAGAATAAACCCAATAACTAGCCTTATGTCATCTTAATAAAGCTCTGCATATATCCTCATACCGAAATATCGATAGTTAATTAGTTTTCTAAGGATACGTATAGCGTACTTTGTAATGTAAAGAGTCAGCCTCAAATTCCGACTAATGTGGTACATTTCACCATGAAGTTATACCCTGACTAGGGCTTCCAAATACCGGACCTTCTGTGATGCCGGTATTAATACCGAAATTGATTTCTCCAAGACCGGGATCCCGGGATCCCGGGATTTTTCGGGAAAAAAATTGAAATGTATGAAAACATGAAAAAAATGCCTTGTTTCATCAAATCCGTATTTATTGCGCAAACATATTACGTGTGTAGTTTGCAACTCCACAGTAGAGAGAAAAGTGGCGATTAGACAAGTCATATTTTTCAAAAAATCCATGTCGAGAAGCAAATCATATTACTTTTAGGTAACCAGACTATTTGCCCTATTGAGAGTATTGAGACCCTGTTGTGTCCGAATTGCCGGTTGCCTTCAAATAGGTAATATATGACCGAAAGTGAGATATTCATGATGGCGGGCGGCGGCAAGATAAAACGGCGATTCATAAATTTATTGTGGCGAATGTTAATCCCACGCAGTCGAAGTCGCAGGAAAAAGCTAACAAGTCAATATGTTTATTGTCTTGTTAGCTTGTTCTTAGCTCTATCTTATAACCCTCAATATCTCATTAAACATTGATCCCAGCAAAAAAAGGTTTATAACCTTTTTTATCGAGAATTTTATGTGAATTACTAAAGTAGTAGAACATTTGTTGGTAGAGGCCACTGTTAACGGATATTTAAGAAAACCTAAAAAATGGGACGTATTTTGGCCGCCGTCTTGAATACCTCACTTCCAGTCATATGTATTGAAGGAAACCGGCAATTCGGATACAATACAACAGGGTCTCAATAGGGTAAATAGTTTAGTTACCTAAAAGTAATATGGATTGCTTCTCGACATGGATTTTTTTAAAAATAAGCACTGGTGTATATGGCATAACTTTAGGTAGCTCACAATTTTATGAACAAGTTGCAGTTGCAACCTGCACTGGTGCCGTGGCCAAGCCAATTGCTTGCTCGAATTAGCTTAACATTTTTGACAAAATATCCGGCAACCATATGTAAAAACATGTCTAAGACGTGTGTGATTTATGTAACCAACAGCCGGCGCGGTAGGTGGCGCCAGTGGCGCCAGTGCAGGGCAGAGAAAGAAATCATCAGAATAGTTAAACTAGAGAGAGAAACAGACGTAAAACAGCCGCGCACATTAGCCGCTATTGCCAGTATGCTGCGCAGCGATGCCTAATTTAAATATTTGGATGGGTAGTTTATGTTTGTTACACATATTTTGACAGTTTATTGGAAGCCCTAACCCTGACTGCCTGGCTTTTTGGAATCATCTTATGGCTAATATAATCCTCCAGGATATCTCTTAATAAGACACTATACACTCCATTAGTCTGTCGCTTGTCGATCTCCTGTAATTAAAACGTATTTTCTTTGCATAATGGCTGCCGTGCCGCGTGAAATTCCTTTTATGGCAAGATGCTTAAAATTATACAAGCTAAGGAAGAGAGAATAAAACATATCAATTAATGTGGAATATATAGAGTGTGTTAAATATAATTAATAACATAACATCTCATATTATATTGTTTTTAAACTTGTATACAACTTTTAAACTAGGACAGTTACTCTGCCCAACCCTGTATTATAATTTTAATCACTTTATAGCCGAACTTCTTTAGCGTAATAAATTAGTCTACTTGGATCGACATATTTTACTCCTGTTAGATAAAATCTGGACGTGGGGAAAGATGGAATCAGAAGCTCACAATGTATTGCAATAAATACGAAGAGATTATCAATCGTGTTACACTTTCGTTGCCAGAGACCAGCTTGTTGGGCTCATTTTGACATAGTCTGAATACGCTATTTGATCTACCAATATTTTAGGGGAAAAGGATACCTATCTAATAATGTTGGACAAAATATACTACTCAATGTTTCTCTTAACCCTCACAAACAAAAGGGTGACTAGCCCAACTTCGACTCTAGCTTGGGTCTGAATTCTGATCTATGAATCTATGACTACAGCATCAATATTGCAATATTAGTTAACGAGACCATCTATTTAGATGTTCTACTAATGATTAGTTCTCAAATCATTTATCAACACCATACAAAATGTATTGCAAAATGAATCGATTCTGCGAAGGTCGACTCGATATTTTAGCATCGAGTGTAATCGGCCTCAATTAGCATAATACACCTAATGATTGTAAATGGAATCTAAGTCAATTATTGTGATTTAAGTTACTTAAGTGGTTAAATGGGTAATTGTTAAGGAAGTCCATTAAAAACTGTTTTAAAGTGATGGCTAAATTAAAACCTATTGATGTGAGTTTGGTCAATATTTTATTTTTAAGAGTTGGAAACAATTTAATTGGCAATGATTAATATTTGTGTATCAGTAGATGAAGCGGTTTATATAGCATAATAATACTAGTAAAATGCCGGGATCTAAAGTTTTTGAAGTAGGGCAGATGCCCCGGTTTTGGCCACTTTAAGGAGAGTTCGTGTATTCAGACGTCCGTCATTTTGAATCAATAAGGAATTATGACATTATTTATGTACTGAGTCGTTGTTAATATATTACTATATTTATATGAATCTTCGCTGTTAATAATCTGACATTAGAACTTATTTTATTCTTTAATGAGATGTCAAAAAAGGGCCCAGGAGCCAGTTTTGGCCACTTTTTTCCATGGGTCCTGATATCTGAATGACAACTGATACTTGACAGATGACAGTTTCATCTGTACTGGCATAATTTACTCATCTATTAACTATAAGCCTTAGACTTGTGAATAGGTCTATACCTGAATAAAGTTGCAAATGGCCAAAACCGGCACAGTGGCCACAACCGGGGCATCTGCCCTACTTGTCAGTAAGATTAGGTATATTAAAGTTGTGGTTGTCACGTTTAACAAACATCTGACTATTGAATTTTTAAACATATTATAGATTATAAACTTGTATAGATGTCATATACAAAGGAAAAAGTGACCAACGCCTCCGGTGCCCAAGGCTGGATTCGAACCAGCGTCTTCTGCATTCGCGGCAGACGCGTTAACCAACTTCGCCACCTGGCCACGAAAGCACCGGTCGAAATTTCCCGTGTATATGCAATCTTTGTAAATGCTAAGGCGCATTTGGCCAATCATCTAAGGTACAACATTATGAGTCATAACCTCCACTCTTGAGCTCTTAGGAGTTCATAGAATGCGAGAGAGATGGCGCTGCCAGTCAACAGAACTGAAAGAACAAATCAAATTTTTTTTTGTAATGAATATTTTGATTTGTTTTATTTTAAGTAGTCACACTACTATATGTATAAATTATAAACTTGTATAGATGTCATATACAAAGGAAAAAGTGACCAACGCCTCCGGTGCCCAAGGCTGGATTCGAACCAGCGTCTTCTGCATTCGCGGCAGACGCGTTAACCAACTTCGCCACCTGGCCACGAAAGCACCGGTCGAAATTTCCCGTGTATATGCAATCTTTGTAAATGCTAAGGCGCATTTGGCCAATCATCATTAATCATAAAATATTCATTACAAAAAAAATTTGATTTGTTCTTTCAGTTATATTATAGATTCATAACTACTAAGTTAAATAAACGTGTCCTGCCCAATCCCATTTCAGCTTAGCGGCTGTTTTAGCTACGTCAGCTATTTGAGTCTTGGAGCGTAGTACCGTGTTTTAAATAATTTTAGTAAAACTTGACGGAATCAATTCAGGCATTCAAACAATTAAAACACATAGAAATCTTGAAATCTGTTACAATAGAACGACGGAGTTCTATTGCGTTACGCCCAGTGTCAATGATAGCTATATCTAAAATTGTATAGCCCGAAGAAAACGCATTACAAACTGACGTCAGTATATTTTCCCCACTATTTCGGGGACTGAAGAATACTCTAAGAGCGGGGTCGGCCTCATGTGCCATGTGCCTCATTAGTAAAGCTTTTCACCTCAACACTGCATGTTTACAAGCGTTGTAGAGATTAAAACAGCTGAAAATTGAAATGTTTCATATCTAGGAGAGCGTGTCTCGTTTTTATTAGTTTTATTGCTAGTGAGCTAGTGACGCTGTAAGTTGTAGGCCTCGTGACCCATACTTTTACTATTCATATAACCTCTCATGTTATATTAAAAGACGCTTCCTTTGTTTTTTTTATTATAACACTTTTTATTTTTTCCTGTTTTAGGGTTTGAAAAAAGAACATGACTGAGGGAGGGGTTATTATATTATATAACCCTTTACTTGCCTAAAGCTGTACGTTCCTGAAGCTAGGTTTGAAATTTTGATAACTTAATTTTAAACCACATCTAGGACGCCGGTCGTTTAGTGGCTAAAGTTCATGACAATAGAATGACACAGTAAAGCGTCCTGTATACATCGCAAAATTACCATTTATACAAAGTCTAAGGTACAAACTCCACCACATTACAACGAAGCCAGAGTACAGTGTGGTCGCACAATGGATTATATCGTGAGAGCCTACGACATAGTGTTCTATGAAAGGGCAGGTAATTACACTAATAACTGGTTTAATACGCATTGTTTTTGAAGTGAGGATCTCACGGGTCCTTTAAGACTATCTAGATTAAGAGTTTAAGGAACGCGCTGTGAATGTGTCATTTAATTTATGACAACATGTGTGAAGTGTTTCGCATGCAAAAAACACGGTCATGACTAGTGATAGGCAAGTTACAGAAAGTTACCGCCTTTTGTATGGGGAATGTTAGCAAATGGAAACATTCCCCATACAAAAGGCGGTAGGTAACTTTCGGTAACTTGGCCATCACTAGTCATGACTCAATTGGAGTATAGTTTACGTATTTTTCTCGGGGCAAGAAGAACAGTATGACAATTACGTACAAGTACTCCACTTTTCCTATGATATTCTTTATAATTTCTTACCCTACTGACCTTATATTTAGTTAGCTCAATCGGCAATCAGGAACTGGTTAGAATATCGCTTGCAAGATTTGACTATAAAAATTTACGAAGTAACTGTAAGTTATATAGAAATCTGTTAAAAGGCCGCTATTACAACTAGATGCTCACAAATCAAAACATGCCAATAAAAATGCAAATTTTGGTCTATCAATAGTAAAGCATTCAAAATACAGTCAAAAGAAAGACTTAACATATTAAACTCTCTGGCTATACCCAGTCTTGTACGTCAACATGGCATGATAATGATAACTAACAGTAATTATATGTATCAAAATGTTTATACATACGTATTTTATCAGTGTGTGTTTACCTCAGTGTAATAAAAATCTGTATACTTTCCTAGCTGCTGTCACAAGGCATCAATCTTTTTGAAATAATTGTACTGACATATATTTCCATACGTTTCGCTTCACACTTTCAAGTAATTGATCTAAATTGAAAAGATGGGACCCCCGCGGCTGCTGTGGCGTGATGTCGGCATTTTCAAAGAGCAATGGTATTAATTCCTCTTGCATTCAGACTATTACCATTTTTGTAATGTAGAAATGTCGGGGCATTGTTATGGATAAACGGATATTGTTATGTACAGTCACCGTCACGTAGATATGCATTCTCGAAAATATGTTAATAACCTAAAAATTTAATTTAATTACGTTTATTTATACTTTTGTCTCAATTTGGCCTTGATACAATGTAGGGGAAGGCGGGGTTGAAAGTGCCGGAGGTAGGTTGTGCCGACCTCAATAACTTTTTAAATAAAAGAGATACCGATTGGGTAAAAATGCGCAATTATAGCCTCAGATGACGTGCCATATTGGCAACAATTTTATTTTTACTTATCATGAATTCATGACGGTTCGAGTGGCTGGGTGCGCAAACATCTAGAAGCTATCAAAATAATACACTTGTACATTTTTTCGTGCTTAAACTATTTGGTCTGTATCTGCACACTTTGGACCGATTCAATCGTTGCTTTCCTAAATTATAATGATATTATTTAGGTATCTGATTGTTTAGTTATTTTTTTAAATTGATCGATACGGTCCCCAATACGCCTGTTTTAGTCGGTAACCCGAACTTGGGGTTCAATGTGCCCTTTTGAAGGGGCAGGTTGTTCCCAAGAACATGTCACCCCGATCGACCTCTTTTTTTTTTGTCGAATTCTTATCAAAAATTTTTTTTGTCGAATTCTCATTAGATACGAAGCGTTACCATTAAAATAGGACTAAAAGAGGTTAAATATTTAAAACAAAAGCTAAAGGAGTAGAAAACAATGAAAACTGTGACTAGATTTTTTTTTATTTTGTACTTGACGCCCAAAAAGAATAGGTAGCACTTAGTCGTGCAGTGCATATTTACGGTCATAAGAACATTAATCGTTTGTTTTATTTTATTTTATTTATTTTATTTTATATCAATAGGTACAATAACATGATATAACTAACTGATACCTAATTCATTTTGACAGTTTTTGACATAATCTATCCGGAACAATTTGCTCCACTGGGGGCACAACTTACCCCAACGAGGGGCTAAAAGTGCCGCTCCGAAATTTGTTGAATAAATGCTTGTATAAAAAAACTATTGCGATCTTCGTTCAAATTACTACGTCGTTTCAAAGAAAAATAGACATTCTTATAATATTGCCACATTATTAAATTGAAACTCATTATTTTTATGGCAAAATCTTATGATATTTGAAAATCGGCACGTCGAACCCCGCCCTCCCCTACTTAATGGAAAACGTTCAAATAGAGCATCTAGACAATTCCTCCTCCCATTATTACCCCTTTTACTCCCTTATGAGGAGATTTCAGAGATAAAAATTATTGTATATCTTTCTCCGGGACTAAACTATCTCCATAGCTAATTTTATCTAAGCCGTTTCGTACTACAGACAGATCGAGTTTCTTTAGCATTAATTAGTACATTACGTACCTAGGGCGGTAAAATAAAGAAGGGCTCAGATCGCTTGCATTTGTGGCCCGAACCGAAGGTAAGAGCCATAAACAAGCGATCTGAGGCCTTCCTTATTACCGCCCGTGGTGCGTAATTTTACGTCTTCTCCTGGGTGTGAAGTGAGATTTTCCGCTGCGCTCTACTTACACTTAGCGCCCAGAGTGACGTAAAAAATTATAGGACATTATATTTTTGGAACAGTAGGGATTGAATGCAATTATAAACATCTATTTCAAAAACATTAAACCACAAAACATATAAATTTTTGTTTATATTTGTTTCGTATCTCATCATAATTATTTGTGCAACACAAAACAAACCTACCAGTAATAAACTACTGACTATGCTGACTATACTTTCCGCCATATTATGCTCAGGTCTTACTTTCAAACTACATTAAAACATATGTAGGCAGCTAACTTCGCAGGCTGAATATCAATTAAGTAGAAAACGTCTTATCACAGCGGACCGACTCCGCCTTTCTCTGTTTTGCAATAAGACCTAGTCATATTTTAGGTCTAGATGAATCTGGGACTTACAAAATCTAGGCTCTTGCGGTTTCCGGGGCTAAATCCGTTTGCCAGACGACTGACACAGAAAATATGAATCAGAAGGTTGACTACTTACACTACTTACACCAGGATCTTACGACTATGTAGTTTAGTTTAAATTTGAAGTTTTATCCTTTCGTGACTTGTATCTATAAGTAGATGAAGTTGGAAGATATATGAAAGAACTTCGAAGAATAAATGCCTGCAGTGCATATAATATTTTTATAAATCTACATTTTGCGTTATTTACTAAGCCAAATTTAAGAGTGTGTCATATATTTTTGTACCTACACTTATTTGTTGAACTACTTCAAGTAAACTGTAGGTACCATTTTGGTACCATTGCCTTGAATGCGACATTAGATCCTTTAATACTAAATTCTAATGTGTGTTACGGACAGCCTATATCCCTATGTAAATAAATAATTTATACCCCTGTTGTTATCATTAACCCTGTATGTAAGCGGTACACACAAGTCAACCTATTAGGTTCATAAAAACATAGGTAAAAAGCAGAAACAGACTTGTCTGTACCGCAGATAGGCAGTACGTGTGTTCTCTGAAGAGGCGCGCGCGGTACTGAAGACGGGCAGAGGGGGAGCGGCGTATTTAGCTGATATCGACCCACGCGGCCGGTCTTCCCGTGCGAGAGCCGCGAGAGTGAGAAAGCGTAGGGAAACCTGTGTGCCCATAACGAGAGCCGCGCGGCCGGGGCCGACCAAGGCGGCCGGGCGTGACCGTAACGAGAGCCGCGGAAAACTTTTTGATTTCCCGGGGAAATGCCGCGCCCTACAGAGATCATACCTACTTCAATAGATAGGTCTTTTCATAAGCTATCTAGGCAAAAACATTTTGTAAACCTAGGACTTAAGAAAACCGAAATAAAGCGAGTAGAAGTTTTCCCCATATTAAGTCCTAGGTGCGAAAGAGATAGCAAAACGGTCGGGGACTTCTCTGTCTTGCATTTTCTAGAATGTTCCACCCCACCGTTTCCGAACCATATAAAAGCCAGTAAGCACCGCCGCTACGCCAGTTCAGTCCGAGCAACAGCTCCAGAAAGGAAAAGGAAGAAAACAGGAAGAACCAAGGAAGAAAGAAGACTAGTAGCAGCAGTAGTACAACGCGGTACAGGAATTTCGGCGTGCTTACCGGCTTTTATTAGCCCAACGTGGGATCAGCTGATCGCGGGGCGAGTGACCCAGTTTGCGGGCAGGGAATATGTACCTGGTCGTGAACTTTCGAGTAGTTTAAAGTAGTCAGCTGTTTTAGGGTCACCGCCCAGCCCCGTCCAGGGTATATGTACCTGTGCGAGGGCTCCGTAAGCGTAGTAAAAGTCACGTCAGCTGATTTCGGTGTCGGCACCCTCGTTCCCGGGCAGGGTAAATGTACCTGTTCGCGGACGCATATGTGAAGTCAGTTTAGTAGCATATGTACTGTGCGTGTGACCGTGTAAATAGTGTAAATAGTGCCGTGTACCGTGTTAACGTTATCCTTTTATAATTGTCTATTAGTGTTAAAGTGATTTATTATTGTTGACTAGTCTTTAATGTGAACATTGTTAATCAGTATCAGTGTCTAGAGTCAGTGCTTAGTTTAATGATAGATTGACTTATGTTAGAAGTGTACTGTTTTAGTTTAAATATAGAATCCTAAAGTGTGTCGTGTGTGTTCTCATTGGTGGTCCCCTTACACAGTGGGAGGAATTGGGTTCCGAACAGTGAATGCTCCCTATCCGTGCATAAATAAATATTAAAGCTGAGCTGTCCTAGACGAGGCTGACGCCAGTGTGTCCCCTGGCGGCAACAGCTTTTGGTCCTTCGAGCCGGATAGGGGAACCCAGTGTAAGTTGGACCACAGGGAGAAGTGGATTCTTGGACAAGTGACTATTGACTGATACTGTGTTTCTTCCTGTGTACTGTTTTTTGTGTTATAGTTTGAAAGGTGCTACAATGGAATCACAAGGCATGACAACGAGGTCGCAGTCTGGCCGCACCAGGGCAGGCGAAGAAGGTGTTCCGGATGCCAGGGGGGTGTCCGACGAAGGCGCGTCCGGCACCGTGCGCACTCCACAGGCTGGGGTCACGGAGGCTACGGGACAGCTGGGCCAGGAAGCTGCTGCAGAGGTACCTGTAAGTGCTGGTGCCAGGGTACCACATAGGCCTGCAGTAGTCGTCCACAAGGGTCCACCACGCTCGCCGTCGACAGAGGAGCGGCGAAGAATCCAGAGGGCCAAGGAGAGGCAGCTGCGACATGAAGAAAAGGCGGAGAAACGCCGAGCCGAGCGCGAACAGCTGAGTGGGCGCGCGCTCCTGTCTCCGATCGCGGAAGGAGGGACGGGAATGACCCAGCCAGAGGGGCACCCGGAGGCCGCAGAGACACAGAAGATTCCAACTCCACCACCGGAGAAGGCACCATCGGCGGGGTCTCACCACACAAAGAAGACCCACGCATCACGTTCCAGCAGCATCAAGTCCGCGAGGCTGCGGGCGCTCGAGCTTAACCTACTGAAGAAGGAAGCCGAGCTGGAGCGACGGGAGATCAACCTGGAGCGGAAGCTGCTGAGAAAGGAACACGCCCTCAAGCAAGAAGAGATACTTGAGGGCTCAACAACATCTGGAACTGGGACTGACTCATTCTCCGAGGAATCATCACGCGCCCCCTCCCCGGTCAAGGAGCGGGCGGATGAAACCATCAGGCAAGTGCGCGAGTGGCTGCGCACCGTCGAGGACCCACCGTGTCATCGAGTGCGCGTACAGTCGCCACCCGCGCCGCCACGGGCCAGGCGCGCCCCATCGCCGCCAAGGGGGCCGCGATACGGGGCGCGTGCACCGTCGCCCACACAGCTACGCGATCGACCGACAGGAAGGTACGAGTCGACGCCGCTTTCCAACCCAGGGGGGTTGAGGTCGTCGATGGAGCCGCCGCCTAGTGACACGGCGACGGCGTTCAACAGGCTCGCCGACCAGCTACGGGACGCCGTCAGGACCACACCGCCGAAGCAGTGCTACGAGTTGCCGCCGTTCACGGGCAACCCCAATGAGTGGCTGCTGTTCTTCAACGCGTACACCGAGTCTACACAGCGGTACAACTTCAGCGCGTTCGAGAACATGGCCCGGCTGAGGAACTGTCTGCGTGGGGACGCAAGGCAGTGCGTGCAGCACCTGCTCTCCACTTCGACGCAGCCGGAGCTGATCATCCGGCTCCTCAAGAAGAACTTCGGGCGCATCGACCTGCTGGTGGACAAGGCGCTGGACGAGCTCAAGCGGCTGCCGCCGCTGGGGCCCAGTGCCATCGATCTCAACGAGTTCGCGACAAAGGTCGTCAATATCGTAAGTACTCTCTGCGAGCTCGACAGCAAGAACTACAGCAACAACCCGTTGCTGGTTCGAGAGATCACAGACAGGCTGAGTCCGCACCTCAGGAGCCGATGGTGCGCCTACGCGAAGGAGCACGTCAAAGGCGGGAAGTGTGAGCTGATGATGATGGCTGACTTCCTGATGGAAGAGAGCGATGCTGAGCTGGAGTTCTCACACGCTCGCATGCCCATCAGCAAGAAGAGAGACACGGCTACAAAGGAAGCACCCCGACCATCACCGAGTCGCGCAGTCCAGGGGAGAGGCGTGCGTAAGACGCAGGCGCAGTACCACGCCGAGCAGGTAAACACAACAGGTAACACCGTGGGCATTCGGGAACCCTGCTTGTGCTGCGGCGGCGACCACAGGACCACATGGTGCAAGCGGGTCCTGGTCATGGACACAGGCGCGAGATGGGACTGGGCAAGGAATAACCGCATATGCTACAGATGCCTAGAGAGCAAGCACTCCAGATTTAAGTGCAAAGGTAAGGCATGCGGACGCAATGGATGCACCAGATTGCACCACCCACTCTTGCACAAAGAGGGCAGCACGCAGGGAGAAGAGCGTGCACAACGGCTGCCACCCCGCGCAGCCTCACCTGCCCCACGAGCCGCCCGCGACGGGTCCGGACATTCGCCGGCGGCCAAGTCAACCGAGCCGGACATCACTTCGAGCACGACGATGGAGCAAGTGAACAGCACATCCTGCGTGTTCCTGAAGATGGTTCCCGTTACCGTGGAGGGCCCCAAGGGAAAGGTGGACACCTACGCTATGCTCGACGATGGGAGCACGGTGAGTCTGATCCAATCAGACTTGGCTGAAGCCGTAGGAGCCACGGGGCCCGCGACGCCACTACGACTGGCAGGGGTAAGTAACATGGAGGCTGCCCCTGAGATAAGCAAGCAGGTTCGAGTTCGCGTACGAGGCAAGGGTCTGGAGACTGCGTATGACCTAGTCTTCACAACCGTGAAGAGGTTGGGGCTACGGACGCAGAAAATGAGTAAAGAGGTAATGCAGATGGAGCATTTCAAGGATATCCAGACAGCATGCTATGATGAGGCCGTACCGCGACTGCTTGTGGGAACCGACCAATGGCCAGTCCTGCTGCCGATGGAGGCGAAGATAAGAGGACTGGATGAACCAGCGGCAGTGTTGACGAGTCTGGGATGGGTGGTCTTCGGAGGTAAGCCACGCATAGTCAACCCTGAAGAGAAGCACATGATGCTGCACTGCCGCCACGAGGATGACGAGCACCTGGACTCTATGCTACGGGACTACTTCAGCATAGACTCGCTCGGCATCAAGAACGTCAAGAAGGTAGATCCAGCAGTGCAGAGGGCCCTGGACATCTTCGAGAAGACGGTCAAGAAAATCGACGGACCACGCTACGAGGTGGGACAGCTATGGCGGGAGGAGGAGCCACGGATGCCACCGAGTCTACCGACGGCGCTGAGTCGACTGCACGGCATCGAGCGCAAGATGGATCGAGACCCGGCATTCGCAGTGAGCTACACGGAGCAGGTAGACAACCTGCTCAAGAAGAAATATGCAGAGCCGCTGGAGAAGCCGCCAGATAGCAACGTAGCCTGGGTTCTGCCGCACTTCGCCGTGACCAACCCCAACAAGCCAGGGAAGGTCAGGCTGGTCTTCGACGCAGCGTGTCGCAGCCAAGGGAAGTGCCTCAACGATTTTCTACTAGAAGGACCGGACTTGCTACAGTCACTGATCGGGATCCTGTTCCGGTTTCGAGAGGGGCAGTTCGCCGTGGTGGCGGACCTCCAAGAAATGTTCCTGCAGGTGAAGATAAGGAGTGAGGACCAGCCTTCGCAGACCTTCATCTGGAGAGGGGATCGCCGAACCGGAAGCCCGCAGTTCTACAAGATGACGAGCATGCTGTTCGGCGCAGCAAGCTCACCGTTCCTGGCGCACAGCGTGAGGAACAAGAACGCTCAAGATAACGCCGAAGATTTCCCGGACGCCGTGGAAGACATCGTCCATAACCACTACATGGACGACTTCGTGGCCAGCTATCCGGAAGAAGAGGAGCTCGTACATCGTGCCACGCAGGTTGCATCGTCGCACGAGAAAGGAGGGTTCAAGCTTCGTGGATGGACATCCAACAGCAAGAAGCTACTGCAGGGAATCCCACGAGAGCTGCACGCAAGCACGCCGGCGCAGCTAGGGAACAAGGAGAGCAAGATCCTGGGCCTGTACTGGAACCCTGAAACGGACGAGCTCGGGTTCAACACGGCCATGATGAGGGTGCCGGCCGAGGTGCGAAGCATGAAGACAACGCCGACGAAGAGGCAGATGCTATCGGCCGTGATGTCCGTGTACGACCCACTTGGGCTGTTAAGTCACTACATGATAACAGCCAAAGTCCAGTTGCAGAACTTATGGGCCAAGAAACTGGACTGGGACTCGCCACTGCCAGAAGAGGACAAGCGCGACTTCGAAGACTGGCTGCGGGCTTTGGACAGCGTCGCAGCTCTTCGGATTCCAAGGTGGTACCTGTCAACGGGGGCAGCGGCGAGCAAGGAACTTCACGTCTTCGTGGACGCAAGCACGAAGGCGTACGCATGCGTGGCGTATTGGCGCACTGAAGAAGAGGACGGGACGGCCCTGGTCAGCATGATCGCCGCCAAGAGCAAGGTGGGGCCGACAAGACAACTCAGCGTGCCACGCATGGAGCTACAGTCAGCGCTCATCGGATCGAGGCTCCAGCAGACCATCCGAGAAGAGCACCGCCTGACACCAACGCGCGTCGTGATGTGGAGCGACAGCAGCACCGTCCTCCACTGGGTTCGCAACGACGCCAAGAGGTACAGCGTCTACGTAGCCAACCGCCTAGGAGAGATCGCGGAGCTAACGAAGCCAAGTCAATGGCGCTGGGTACCTACCAAGGACAATCCGGCGGATGAAGCTACCCGGCCGGATAACAAGAGACAAGTTACCTTCGACAGCCGATGGTATCAAGGACCAGACTTCCTGAGGAGGCCAGAGAGCGAGTGGCCTCAAGAGAAGACGCGCCAGGAGACTACGGATCCCGCCGACAGCGAAGAGGTAGTCTGCGCTGCGACGGAGGCGAAGGTCAACAAGGAACCCATTCCCGACATCGAGAGATTCTCCGACTACAACAGGCTGCTGAACGCGACGGCACGCGTTTACCAGTTCGTCGAGTGCCTGAAGACTCGACAGCGGATGCCCCTGCAGGTGCGACATCGGAAGAAGGCGGAACACTTACTCTTCCAGTACGTGCAGCGGACGAGTTTCCCGGAGGAGTACCGAAGTCTGGCGAAAGAAGAGCCAGTGAACCAGAAGAGTCGGATCTTCGAGTTGGACCCCGTCATGGACGACGACGGGCTCCTAAGGATGCGGGGACGGATCAACGCAGCGCCAGTACAGGGCCTAGAGAAGAGGCCTGTGATCCTGGACGGCAAGCATCGGGTGGTCAAGCTACTGATCGCTCGAGCACACCGGGAAGCTGGACACGCCAACAACGAACGGGTCGTGAATGATCTACGTCAGCTCTACTGGATCATTCACCTACGGCCGACGGTGCGACAGGTGGCTAGCAAGTGCCGCTTGTGCATTCTACGGAAGACGCAACCGAGGGTGCCAGCGATGGGGGATTTGCCGCTGGCCAGGATCGAGCCGTTCAAGAGACCCTTCACCAACACCGCCGTGGACTTATTTGGGCCACTGACGGTGACCATCGGACGAAGACATGAGAAGAGATGGGTCGCGTTGTTCACCTGCCTAACGACGCGAGCCGTGCATCTGGAGGTCGTCCACAGCCTGTCGACGGACTCAGCGATCATGGCTCTACGGCGTCTAGCGGCACGACGGGGATGGCCTGCGGTCATCTACAGCGACAACGCGACGAACTTCAGGGGATCGGACGTCGAGCTACGCAACGCGTACAAGGAGTGGCTGCCTGCACTTCAAGAGTTCGGGGTGCAGAAGAACGTCACCTGGAGGTTCATTCCACCCGGTGCACCGAACCAAGGCGGAGCGTGGGAGAGACTGGTGCGCTCCGTGAAGAATGCCCTGACAGCGACCTTACACACAAGGGCGCCGAAAGAAGAGTTGCTGCTGACCGTGCTGGCTGAGGCGGAGAACACAGTCAACGCGAGACCACTGACCCACGTCTCGGTGGATCCTAAGGACGAGGAGGCGCTGACACCAGCGCACTTCTTGCTGGGAGGATCGACGGGGGTGCCACCGACGGGGCCGTGCGAAGAAGCCGACCGGAGGACTTGGCGCGCCAGCCAAGCCTTGGCGGACCACTTCTGGAGGAGGTGGGTGCGCGAGTACCTACCCACTCTCGCACCGCGGCAGTCAGCAGCCAACGGAGTCAGGCCACTACAAGAGGGTGACTACGTGATCATCGTGGATGGAAGCCTACCGCGCAACGTGTGGCCACGAGGGATCGTCACGAAGGTGTACCAGGGACCAGATGGTGGAATACGCTCGGCCGACGTCCAGACCAAGGGAGGCGTGTTCCGGAGACCCGTCACGAAGCTAGCTGTCCTACCGTTGCAACAGGAGCAGCCGCAGGAGCGTCAGCGGGGGCAGAAATGTTACGGACAGCCTATATCCCTATGTAAATAAATAATTTATACCCCTGTTGTTATCATTAACCCTGTATGTAAGCGGTACACACAAGTCAACCTATTAGGTTCATAAAAACATAGGTAAAAAGCAGAAACAGACTTGTCTGTACCGCAGATAGGCAGTACGTGTGTTCTCTGAAGAGGCGCGCGCGGTACTGAAGACGGGCAGAGGGGGAGCGGCGTATTTAGCTGATATCGACCCACGCGGCCGGTCTTCCCGTGCGAGAGCCGCGAGAGTGAGAAAGCGTAGGGAAACCTGTGTGCCCATAACGAGAGCCGCGCGGCCGGGGCCGACCAAGGCGGCCGGGCGTGACCGTAACGAGAGCCGCGGAAAACTTTTTGATTTCCCGGGGAAATGCCGCGCCCTACAGAGATCATACCTACTTCAATAGATAGGTCTTTTCATAAGCTATCTAGGCAAAAACATTTTGTAAACCTAGGACTTAAGAAAACCGAAATAAAGCGAGTAGAAGTTTTCCCCATATTAAGTCCTAGGTGCGAAAGAGATAGCAAAACGGTCGGGGACTTCTCTGTCTTGCATTTTCTAGAATGTTCCACCCCACCGTTTCCGAACCATATAAAAGCCAGTAAGCACCGCCGCTACGCCAGTTCAGTCCGAGCAACAGCTCCAGAAAGGAAAAGGAAGAAAACAGGAAGAACCAAGGAAGAAAGAAGACTAGTAGCAGCAGTAGTACAACGCGGTACAGGAATTTCGGCGTGCTTACCGGCTTTTATTAGCCCAACGTGGGATCAGCTGATCGCGGGGCGAGTGACCCAGTTTGCGGGCAGGGAATATGTACCTGGTCGTGAACTTTCGAGTAGTTTAAAGTAGTCAGCTGTTTTAGGGTCACCGCCCAGCCCCGTCCAGGGTATATGTACCTGTGCGAGGGCTCCGTAAGCGTAGTAAAAGTCACGTCAGCTGATTTCGGTGTCGGCACCCTCGTTCCCGGGCAGGGTAAATGTACCTGTTCGCGGACGCATATGTGAAGTCAGTTTAGTAGCATATGTACTGTGCGTGTGACCGTGTAAATAGTGTAAATAGTGCCGTGTACCGTGTTAACGTTATCCTTTTATAATTGTCTATTAGTGTTAAAGTGATTTATTATTGTTGACTAGTCTTTAATGTGAACATTGTTAATCAGTATCAGTGTCTAGAGTCAGTGCTTAGTTTAATGATAGATTGACTTATGTTAGAAGTGTACTGTTTTAGTTTAAATATAGAATCCTAAAGTGTGTCGTGTGTGTTCTCATTGGTGGTCCCCTTACACAGTGGGAGGAATTGGGTTCCGAACAGTGAATGCTCCCTATCCGTGCATAAATAAATATTAAAGCTGAGCTGTCCTAGACGAGGCTGACGCCAGTGTGTCCCCTGGCGGCAACAATGTGTATGTAATGTACCATGTTTTATTAATAACGACCTACGTCCTGTCGCTGAATTTAATTCGAACTTGTCTATCATACTTCCTGATACGATCAAAAGATACGCATATTACGAAATTCCGATTTTCGATGTTCACCGTAGGCCCTCTGAACTGAATATCGTCCTCATGTGTCTAGGGAATGCAATACCACTATTTTTTCCTCCTGTATCCGGTATCCTGGGATTGCCTATACAAAAAAAATACCGGTGTTGTATTCCCCACTTGTCAGACAATTCCTTCAGTTTGCGCCATAACATAAGAAACTTCATTAGCACCTAAATCTAGGCAGACAGACTTCTGCGCTATTAGATTCACATGCAAATTCCTTTCACCGTTTGGCAACATCTTCACGGTGTTGTAAACGATTCAATTTTTATTCTCAGATCGCGATAAGATGCATTAATATGATTACAAATAAGCCATTCTGATTGAATTATGCGTGAATAATATAAATGATGGCTATATACGTAATGCCTGGAGCATTAAGTGCAACTTAGAGATACTTTTGTGTAATCCGTACCTTAATGAATTATTTCCTGTTATTATTTTGAAAGAATAGGACCACCGCGCGGTGTTATATTTTTTACCGGCTACCGAATGAATGATTATGTTTTTCGATCTTGCGACGTAAGTATCTAAATTTCTATTAGCGTTTTTCATGAACGACTGGTAAAGCTGTTAAATCTAAAAAAGTCGCGATTCCGACCGAAATGCCGAGACGTCCCAGTAGCCAGAAGTTGTAAGAACTCACTTCGCTTACGCTCCGCTCGTTCGATTAAAAGTACTTTCGTCGTATTTTTTTTAGTTCCACTTGTTATTGATATTATTAGTCAGTATTGTGTCAGGAGTAGACAACTATAATTCGATCTCAGGAATCTCAATAACGACAACATGGTCAGTTGTCAAAACATTACGGTTAGGGCTCCCGTCCCGACTCTCGAAATCTAGTTAGGTACTTTGATATTTTCGACATCAAGTACAGTCCATTATTTTATCATTTAAAAAGCCTGCAATCAATTACTGATAACATACAGTCAGCGGGAAAAAAAGCTAGGCGGAAAGGTTACTAAAAATATCTTGAAACGACTAGGTATATTAACCCTTTGACCGTGAATGACATCTTCTTAAATTACGAGAGAGTTCAAAACTGATAGTTACAATTTTGACGTAAGGCGGTGTAAGAGAATGTCAAGCAAATTTTGAAAACCTGACCAGCTAAAACTTACTCTCGTATTTCAAGTGTCACAGAAAGAGTGTAAACAAACTGGACACAAGTCTGGTATTGAAACATCCTTACTGTCAAATTGTCATGGAAGGATTTCAAAGAAAATTTGTGTCAAGATTGTATACATTCTCTCCGTGAGATTTGAAATACGCGTCGCTGCTGATTGAATCATAATGATCAAAAAACGTTTTAGTCATGATGTCAAATAGCCATGCAATTTTCTTGCAAAACACACGTGACATTAACATCTTTGCAATGCATCTAAAACGTTACAGCTTTTATAAATTGTCAAGAAATAAACGATGATCGAAAAAACAAAAGCAGATCTGCGCCTGATGACCTGACGCTTGACTGACGGGTTGACATGATGCATCAGTTTCGAATGAGTTTCGAAGAGATATGATCGCATTCATTGTCCACTGGTTTGTTAACTGTTGTTGATTGCAGAAACAATCGAGATTGAGTTACGTACTCGCAATATGAAGGTATTTCGTTATACATCTTCGCGGGGTTAGGGTTCTGGGGTCTGTTGTATTTGACGAAGGGCATTGGTCTAACATTCTTGGTCTAGGAACTATGAAATCGTATGTGTTTCAATCACAAACACACTGATATCAGGACGCGCAAATCACCTCGCGAATGGCCCTGCAGTCTTTTAAAAACAAAAAAACATCTCATTGGACATGTTAAATCCATACATTGTACTAAAAAAAATCAATAAATTTGAGCATGGTTCCAAAACAAAAGATAGTTGGAATCAATTAAAACCTCTTTAACTCTTTTTCCAGATCCCCGCGTACTAGACTGGCCACTCATGGGCTCGCCATGGCCCCTGTTCTTCATCATCGCCAGCTATTTAGCCGTCATCAAGATCATCCTACCAGCCTATATGAAGAACCGGCCGCCTTATGAACTACGAACCGTCATAAAGTGGTACAATGTGGTGCAAATTATCGCGAATGCTGTTGTTACTTGGGGGGTAAGTGTATCTTATATCAGTTTATTGATCAAGTTTATCCTAACAGCCTATATGAGAAGAACCAGCCTCCTAAGGCTCCTAATGAATTGCGAACCGAAAATAAGTGGTGCAACATGGCCATCGCTAATGAGGCCCACCCACTATCAGTCGGCCTGACGATATTGGCCTGTCAGTTGTTCGGAGCTGTCAATTTTTTTGTCCTAACTGACAGGCCGATGTCGTCAGGCGGACCGATAGTCGGTAGGCCCCCTAATGCAGCTGTACTTTGGGATCAGCATCACAAGATTATTTGTTAATTTGTCTTTTCTAGAAAAAGATTGTCAAGGTAGAGAATGTAAACTATTGTTGCAAGCGTAAAGTACAGTCGCCATCAGATATATCGCAGCGCTCACGGTGGTCATAAATATCTGAACAACGGCTCTATGCGATAAAGTCCACGTTTAGATATTTTTGAGTACCTTCGCCGCTCCGATATATTTGATGGCAACTGTACGTTGCCTATTGAAACCGCTTACGCTTGTTAACAATCGTGGTTTAATATTACAAATGATAGTTAAACAGCTAATATCCCCATGTCGTCAAAATCACTGTCAAGCAAGCGAGCCATATTGGCAATTCGCGTCCCACAGAGTCGTAAAGTCCGCGCCAAGGTCTCATATTCCGGTCCCGCGGGTCGATCCCGTGCTAAACTATATCGAAATAGATGCCATGTCGTATCGACATATCGAAGAGTTTTATACGAGACGAGCTGACTGGAGATTTAACGTTATAGTACATTGTTGCCGAGGTACGGAAAGAAAGGAATTTTCTGACGAGGTACTTGGGTGCCAGGGCGAGGCTTGCCGAGGCCTGGCATTAGTTCCGAGTCAGAAAATTCCTGTTTCCGCTGAGGTATACATAGTGCTTTTCTCAAATATGTGAGGAAATAAAGAAAAAAAATTGAAAAAACTACAATTATTTTATATTGGAAAAGTTGTGTTGATACTGTGTTTTATAATAGGTAATACGGAGGTACTTTTAAACATAGCATAAATAAACCACACCATAGTTGGCTTCTTGTTTTTTGATAACTGAAATAAGCTAAAACACATTTTCAGAAAAGATATTAGCATGTATACTCATCTTCGAATTCATACATACGTCATTAACATAAACCCTTCGTCTCTTGACCTAGCAGGAAGCAAGTAATCCACTATTATTCTTTCAAAATTAGGTAGAGCGCTATCAATTTCCGCACTACATTCATTTCTGAAAATCATTATTTAAGTTTATTTTGTACTATAAAGTAAACAAACAACGTAACGAAGTAAATTACCATAACAAACTAACTTTTCCGCTTTTTAAATTTATTTTTAATAAACCATAGACAAGATAGCCCGACACAGTACGCGCATGCGTATTCGCGCGCGCACTTTGTGAAGCCCTCTACACACGGCTGTTTAAATGAATTATTTTACTTGGCTGAATCCGTTTTTGCCTTGTCCCATTAGATTTATATGCAAATATGAGAATTTTAAAAGTTTAACGCAGCGGAAAAAAATGGAATTTCATACATTCATTTTACTCCTAGGAGTAAAATGAAGCACTTTCCGTGTTCGATTTAGGAATAAAATGCGGCCATTTCCGAGCATGTTTGAGAAAAGTTAATTTAAAGCTTTAGATGATTTTAAAAGGGTGGGGCTCAATGAAGATTTCCTGGATAAGGAGCAAAAGATAATTTTGCTGTTTGGTAATTCACACACAAAATTTAAATTGGTTACGGTACAGATTTGCAAAATACACAAATAATGGATTCTATGAAGCGTAAGTATGTAACCACTCAATCGTATACGATCGCAAAAGCCGTCAGTATCGTACAATCATCATTAATCACCTGTAACTGTAATGCGTCAGGTACGCTCGTGATGGTAATCTAATGACAAAATCTCAGATGTCTATAGATGGACCTGGAAAGATAGACTTAAGTGCAATCGTGAAGGTGGAAAACGGAACCTTATAGCAATGTAAAAAAAGGTTGCTTTTCACATGCATGTATTTATTAAAAATCCTTTTTCAGTGATCATCGAATAAATATTTCTTCGTATCGATTAGTACCTATTAATTAACGCAAAGGTAGGTAAAAGGCAAAACAAGACATAAATGTGTTATCGTTTTATCAGTCGTTATATTTCTATAGTCACGCTATTATCAATATTTCTTCTTTACACCCACCAAACGTTGCCATAATAAAATGACCCCAAAATATTAAACACTAACAGAATCCTCTAAACAAAAAATGATTCAAACTGAGCTAATGTTAACGTCACTTTTCGCCTATAAGTTTTTTAATTACGTCTTTTGAGTTGCCATGAAGTGACGTTTTTTTCACAATAATACAGCGTGTATTTTTGATATCACCTCATACGCCAAGGGTAGTTAGTATAGACCCTAATAAACATACTTCGATATGTGTTATTAAAATTCTACGACTTTTATTTTTCCATATAAAATATTTCAGCACGCAATGGATCGTGACATGATTACTTTGCCCTAAAATAACACAACTGATGATGTGTCAAATAAGTGTATACGCAATACATTGCGGCCGGGCCATAATGTATTAAAAAATCAATCGCTCTATGTTAAATAAGAGTTAACTCAATATTTATTACAATAACGATTTATAATTTCAAAACTTGCATCTGGCTTCCATTTGAGGTAATATCAAAGAAACACGCGGTATAACCGGTCTAATCAAAAATGACTTTCTGTAGAGTAATATATATTCTTATAGTTAGACAATCGATTCATTCGCCTAAATCTATAAATGAAGGGTACACGGAAAGAACATGTCTAGTCACTTTGACAACATTTTGAGTTATAGCGGTTTTAAAGTTTGGAACGATTCAATTAACCATACTATTTTCGCAACTAGATGGTTTTTATGAATTAAAAAGTGGACTTATGTTAAAAATTGGAGCTGTTACAGAAGTTGTTGCTAATAGTTCATTGCAAGCTCTACATTTTGATACAAAAATCACATTTTACGAAAAAAGGGACTAGACATGGTCTTTCCGTGTACCCTTCAAATGGTACTAACGCCCGTCCATCGAAACATATTACAGTCATAACGAATGACCCTCGCTAACCTGCGATACTATTATTATCTATATTATGTCATAAACATGCAAGTAAGATACAACACATTATATCACTCAGAAACGAAGAGACAATTTAGACATTAGCCACGGTTATTACTCTAAACGTTTGGTAAATATTTAAATATACTGTGAAGTGCGTGTCGAGTCTAATTTGCATTTCAATAAAGGTGTCTTTACAATGGAGCGTAGTCTACTTTTATCTCAGAGACCGAAATAACAAATTGAAATGTCAAACGTACGCATTATTCGCTATGTGCGAAGTGCATGGTGGGGGTAACGTGAACGATCGCAGTGTATAATGTGACGAGAGATGAAACTGCAAAGGGACATCATTTAACCTTTTGACCGCCGTTGTCTGATATATGAGACAAACTGACAACGTGAATGACACCTTCATAAATTATGACAGCGTTCAACATTGAAAGTTCAATTTTTGACGTATGGCTGTCAAAAGGTTAATGTCACCTCAACTCGATCAACTGTCAAAATAGTAGGTTGCAACCCAGGTTTTTTTTAGTATGAAGAAACATGGGTTTCCGGGTAATACCCGGGTATTTTCATACTAAAAAAACCCGGGTTGCATTCCCTACAAAATAGTGAATCGGCCAGACATTTCATATCGGCAGAGTGCAAGTCATTCATAAAAAAAGCAAAAAATAAGGTTGTGTCCTGGCACAAAAGATGGCGCCACAATCATGAATAGCGAATAGGTTTCGTTTTGTTAAGTCTAGCTGCAAAAAATACCTATTTAAGTATCCAGTGTATATACAAACCATTGTATTCAATCAGTTGGCCCCAAAATTCCTTATCGTAGATGAAGCGTGAAAACCTAACTCAAATTGATTTATTTTCGTTCAACACGATAGGGACGTAACAACTACGATAAGAGGTATTTCTATTATTATAACACTGGACTAAATAATAATATGAAGTAAACTTTTATCTTATGAAACTTTACACTCGTGCGTCGTACAATTAGCAGCAGAATTAGTCGATCAATTAGTCGCTAAGCTGCAGCTAAGGTTGCCAAGCAGACCCCAGGCTCAATTGAAAAACCGGGATAAACGCTAGGAGGGAGAAAGAGCGTGTCGTAACTCATTTTGATATTCCCTGTGTAATAACGTAGCACTTTGAAAGCATATTATAGCTCGTTAAATATTTACGGTCAGTGTACCGAGACCTTAACACCCACGTTACCTCAAGAGAGTATCGTTACAGGTTAAAACGCATTTGGTGGTAATGGGTCATCTTAACCTAGACTAACAAGAAGAAACCGTATCACGTATACGACACTTAACTGGCTACTGGCACAGGAAAACCACCCAACTATAGCTCAAAAGCTCCTGGACTATGGTCGAAAATTAACTTAAATAAGTATCGCAGTTGATCAATATAGAAATGTCAACAATTAATACGATAATTTATGCACACGTCGACGGCGTTTGGAAGTATTCATATATTCCGAGTTTTCAGGAGGCTATTAAGCTACCCTTTACCTACACTACACCCTACTTTTATCTACACCCATATCATAAATCCTCTATTCTGCGTTCGAAAACCGCATGTAATTTATTGTCACCAGAGGGCCTACCGCGAAGTTCGAAAATCGACAAAACGATGGTCCCGTCTCTATCGCTCTTGCATATGCGAAAGAGAGTGATGGAAATATTCGATTCGATGAACGAAGTGCTTCGCGGTTATAGGCCAGTATTCTAACATCAGTGTATTATCGGTGACAGTGTCCGGCCTTCTCCCCGACCGCAGCACAATCGATTTGGCCATGGCGGTGCAATGGCGGTCATTCTAATGGTTTCCGAACGCATCATTTAGGATTTATAATATGTGTGTAGATCAGTGTACCTATGCAACTGTACGTAATTAGGCGTTAAAACTGGCCTGCGGCTCGTTTTATGTTTAAAACCACACTCGTGTTTTAAGGACCCTTATTACGTAACAGTTACATAAACTACTATTTTCTCGTAATGCGCTCAGTAGGCAGAGGAATGAACAGCCTTGGATTCATCCAAGAAAATACAAAAGCCTACTTTGAGGGATCAGCGAGAGATTGTATTGTTCGTGTTCCCTGAGAAAGTGATGAATTGAAATGCTTGAATTATGTGCTTGTTTTGAAATTGTAAAGGAATAGGGTGCTCTGCGTAAAAATATGATTGTAAAGTCCGTCAGTCTGATTATCAAAAGATATTATTTTTCCTTGAATTAAGCAAAAAATTACAAAGGCGCGTCAATGTTTTGGAGTGGAGGGCTCGTGTCGTCACGCCGTTGTACAGTCAGCAGATAAAATAGCTAAGCGGGTCATCATCATCCTAGCGTTTATCCCGGTTTTGGGGTCCGCTTGACAACCTAATCCCATGAATTGGCGTAGACACTAGTTTTTACGAAAGCGACTGCCATCTGACCTTCCAACCCAGAGGGGAAACTAGGCCTTTTTGGGATTAGATCCGGTTTCCTTACGATGTTTTCCTTCACCGAAAAGCGACTGGTAAATATCAAATGATATTCCGTAGGTACATAAGTTCCGAAGAACTCAGTGGTACGAACCGGGGTTTGAATCCGAGACCTCCGGATTGAAAGTCGGACGTCTTACCGCAAGGCTACCAGCGCTCTTAATAAGCTCTTACTAATAATAAAATAGCTAAGCGGGTAGGGTGTTCAAAATGACCTACACGTTGACGTACAATTTTTTTTTACACGTGCCTATTTCCTCGATCTACTTCACCTAAGTGTATCAAAATCACACGTATTATCGGGTTCAGAATATCATGGCCAATTTATCAATAAATTCATTCATAAATTAGTAATGCAATTCTGAACCCGATGGTACAGTCGCCATCAAATATATCGGAGCGGCCAGGGTACTCGTATCGTAATATCACTTACCTTGCACTTTACCGCCTTAAAAACAGAGGTGTTGTTCAGATATTTGTGACCTCCTTGGCCGCTGCGATATATCTGATGGCGACTGTACATAGCTAAAAATCTTCCAACTTCGGCCGCCAGCTTACTACCCTGCTATCAATCTAGGTGTGTGTAAACGTAAGTGTGTGTGTGTGTGTGAACTATTGTGAACGTATCCCTATTTCCTGTGAAACCTTTTTCGCCTACGTTTTTCAGGTACTCGTATTGACGGGTACAAAGCTGTGTATCACAAAAGTACAAAGATTTCACCCGTGTCTGGCTTTGTGTGGATCTTATTGACATCAAAGGTTTGGAAAAAGCCTTTGCGAAATAGAAAACTTCAGAAGAATTAGAGTTGAACTATATACTATATACGAGTAGATATATATATATATATATAACTACTGTGTTGTGAACAATAACTTATTTACTTACCATACTGTGTGTCATTGTCTTTTTGTCAATATTGTCATTCATGTTTAATTATAAATACAGATGGATACCATATTTTTGAATATTATTTTATTATTTCTTATACATCATTTGTGGATTCCTTGCGCCTTTAAACATTATTCGAAAAAAATTGTTGTTAACTACATATATGAACTTTCATTGTTTTCATTGCAAATCTCTAGTTCACATTTTCAACTAGGTACTCAAACGTTATCTGGAAGAGATGGCTCTTTAGCGATAAGACCACCTGTTGTTTTATAATACTTAATGTATCGATAAAATATGTATGTCAGCACGCCTAGCACATGAGTGACGCGACAGTATCTCGCGCGCGAGATAGTCTATCCGTCCTTTTCTGACTGTATCAATTAAAAAGAGACGGGTAGACTATCTCGCGCGCGAGAAACTGTCGCGTCACTCATGTGCTAGGCGTGCAGGCCATCCATGGTAGCTATTTTATCGCCTATCGCGTCATGCGTCACTTTCGCACCTACATACTTGTTAGAACGTGACAGCTATGGTGACAGGCAATAATAATAAAAAACCAGCCAAGTGCGTGTCGGACAACGCATAATGGAGGGTTCCGTAGCTACTCAGTGAGCCGGTGTCGGCAGGGAGCCAGCAGTCTAATTACTTGCCATCAAATATGATGAAGCGTATAAAGCAATTCATATATGAAAGGTACTAGCGAAAATATTAATTCCGGCCTCTGGTCATGAGACAAAAGCTGAGCATGGAAAAGCTATCAACAAAATGTTAATCTGCCTACCAGGTGAAGAGCGAAAATATGATTGATTAAGCTAAAAAAAGAACAAACGTGAACAAGGAAGATTGTCAATAAAACTTATCGTTCCTTAGAACAACGTAATCAAATAAGGGATTAAATTAAAAATCGATTAGTCGTGGCCTCTAAGGTTTTCCTTTTGTACCTTTTAAAACTCAACACTAAAGTTCGTATTCCTAAAATACCTTTCGGCCCGAAGCTTTAGGTTAGGACCCTGAAATTCGAACAGCGAACTTGTTTCAAAGTCAATATCCTAAAATTACTTCGGGCAGAAGGCAACGTTTGAGGAATCATCTAAAGGAGCTGTAATTACACTATGAGTTAGAAGTTTTATGTTTTAATGTAGAAATTAGGAACTTTTCTATTAACGAGTAAAATCTGCCACTCTATATAGGACGTCAAAAGTCTCAAGAATGACACTGTCAGGTCACGATCTATTATGAATTATGATGAACGTACTTTTTTTACAAGCATTTTTAAGTCACAGTGTTTGTTAGTTAGTTTGTTGTTAAGTAAAATCTTGTAAGTAAGCTGGAGCAAAAAGCTTTGGAAACTTAGCAGAAGAAGACTCCAAATTTTAACAGCGGTTTTCACAGGCCATTACGCTGTGAAAGGAGTATTGGCTAAAATGGGATTGTCAGATAATACTGATTGTAGGATGTGTGGTGAAGAGGAAGAGACAATGGAACACTTAATGTGTGAATGTCACGCTCTAGCCAGACAGAGAATGAAGGACTTTGGTACTGGCTATCCAGATCCAGAGGAATTCAAAGCACTGCCCTTGAGCTCCATCATCCAACACATGGAGATGGTTGAGAAAGCTCTCGAGTAGGTGTACTAGGGGGCAACTACACAAAAGATCCCTCTGGGTCGAAGTGTATCCGTATGGGCCCCCGAATACGATAAGATAAGAAGCCAGATTTGAGTCAGTTCCTGATGTCCGATTGAGTTGAAGTTTTGCATACTGGAACTTTAACTTGCATGACAAATGATTTTGTTACCATCAAACTGGTCTAAGAATGGAAGCATTGTTGGATTTGTTAGAATCATCTCTTGGAGCAGTAGATGACTTTTGCAAGAAAAGTATAGTCAGCGTTAAAAACGTGTACCTATTAAAAAAAACTTTCATACGATATGCCGGATGACTTATGGGCTAAAATAGCCACCAATTGGGTCCCACGCAATCGAACCCGGGGTCGCGGCAAACCCCGACGGCGATGGCGGGACGACCTGGACGCCTTTGATCGAGACTGGTGGGAGACGGGTCAGAATCAGAACAGGGATACGTGGAAAGCGAAGAGGGAGGCCTTTGCCCAGCAGTGGGACACTCTAGGCTTATATAAATAAAAATAAATAAAATAACGATTGCGTTCAGGTTTCTGCATTAATAAAGAAAAAATATCAAATAAATGCAAATTATGAATATATGTGTATATATTCATAATAACAGCAAGATTTACCGACATTAACAAAGCGAACTCTCCGTGTCATGTCTCAGAGAGACGGAACAAAAAAGTTATCGCCATCGCTTGATGATATACGAGACAATAGCTTATTTGTAAACACACAGACGGTGACTTCCGTTTAGGGCGATAGGTATACGTCGTGCAAACTAAGAAGCAATTTGTGACACCTCTCATTTCAGTACAAAAATCCGATTTTAGGTTATAAAATGTACTGAGAATGACAGTTGTCAAAAATTGCTTCTTACGTTGCACGACGTATAGTCAGTTGTAATATCTTGCAGATAAGAACGTGCGAATATGTCCCAGCAGACAGCCGAAAGTGCCCAGCAGACTAGTTTAAAAGTAACAAATTTGTGCTAGAACAGTTTTACCATTTCGTAAAAAAAGCTATGCAGTTTGCTATTCCGATCTACGCCGACTGACGTTCTTCGCCGAGTTGACCTTAGCAATGCAATGTTAGCTATTCAGACGTTACGTTGTCATTTCTCATAACATACATATATACTTACATTCAATCACGTCTTTATCCCAAAAGGGGTAGGCAGAGATCGCGGATTTCCATTTGCTACGATCAATGCAGGAAAACGGCTCTCCCAAAACAAACGGGTCTCGTTTCTCATAATTCAAATAAAATTCAACATTCGTGAAAGTCTCAAACAATATAAGCAGCAAAAACTATTAATTTAGCATATGAATATAATTTCCCAGGCAGCATTAGCATACAAACATGTTAGGAGTCTAGACCGAGATTGGCGACGTAACAAAACCAGCTAATTTAATCAGTTACAGTGCAGTGTGACTCAATCGGATGTAACCAACAATACGCAAGTCGTTAGTCTAAGAGAAATGGTAATTATTTTACGTCACTCTGGTTGCTAAGTGAGATTTACCGCCCTAGGGCGCAGCGGCAAATCTCACTTCACACTCAGGACAGGATTAGACGTAAAATTATGTACGCACCATGGGCGGTAATAATGAAGGCCTCAGATCGCTTGTTTATGGCCCTTACCTTCGGTTCGGACCACAAATACCAGTGATCTGAGCCCTTCTTTATTTTATCGCCCTAATAGGCACGTAATGCACTATTGCTACTATCCATATGAGAGCAATGAAAATCTGCTGTGCTATCCTTATTACTAGATCTGGCAGCTATTCATCAGTAGAGGCTAGAATGACAGGTCAACAAGTTAGTAAGCTCAATTAAAGATGTGCAATTAAAAGACCTCCCAGCTCCTCTAAGTTTTTACCAAACTAGCACAATGCTTACAGGATAGGTTATGATTTTAACCGACTGTGTTTGTGTGTAGGTATGTTAATGTTGTGTATTTCAAAATAGCGTCTAATCACTCTAAACCAACGAGCCAAATTTTTTTAACCATAAATTCGTCGTGTTGTATCAAAAAATATGTTTTTCTGGATGTTGGTTTTTGAACATTATTTCGATTGATATTGAAATCCTTTTGCTAACCTGCTTCTTTGACCTCCACCGACAAACTGCTGGCAGACACCCGGAACTAATCATAAAGATAATTTTACGAAGTAACTATTTTCAGTTTCCTTGCTTTCAAAATGATACACCAATTTTCGGGGTTAGCTCTTCGGTTATGTGTACAGAATTAAGTTAAAACTGTTAAACAACAATTTTACAAGAAATACACTTAACTGAGGACAAGTGGACCTTATGCTATTGTATTAAGGTTTATGAAATCTTTAGTTAATCTATGTCAACGATGGTACGAAAGCTATGATTCACTTTGACACGGATAGCGAAGAGTAGGTTAGGTTAAGTTCGTTTAGTCATAGTAGATGTAGAATGAAGAATGGCTTCAATAGATGGAATTTTATGGAAAACTAAACCCTTTAATAGGGTTGGCCGGTCGAAAGACTTTACAGGTGGCGCCAGCATAGCTTGTATTATATCTGTCAGTCCTACAAATAGTGTCAAAATCTCTTTTTTTTTCTGACCTGGATGGGCTAGCCTTTAAGCCAAAACCCATACAACAATACTAGTGATAGGTACAAGCTATTCTAGCGCCATATCGCCAAACCCTTAAACAGTTGCCAACCCCATTCTACCTAGTCCAGCCAGCAGTAGGTAGTAGCTAAGCGGACGAGGTGGTCAAAATGATCTGGATTGACACGACATTGTCAAGCGAGTAAGGTAGCATTTCAGGCGGAGATGAGAGACGTAATGCGATGGCGGGTCGGAGTTAGGTCAAAGTCAAAAGGCAAGGCGAATTAGCTCCGGCTTAACCATCATACTTTTGAACAGAGTTCCACAATCAGCTCTTTTCTCCGGTCCGATTGGCAACCAAAATGGTGGAAATTGGGGTCCGACTCCGGATATAGTCGCCGGTGCAGACGACAACAAAGGGCATTATACGGATTTTAGTGATGATGGGATCCCCTTTTGCATAGTGAGGCCTTAGGACCCATAGAACATTTTAGGAAGCGGAGCCATCTAAATTTATGGTGCGGTGCGGGTAAAAGGGGGGGAGATTTCTTTTATCAACACATAGATTGAAAACTATAAGTCTTAGCAACATACATCAAAGTCAAAAATTTTAGAGAATTTTATGAACAATATATCCTTTATTGAAAGTTTTGTAGTAACTTTAACCGTTTTTATTAAAAATATGAAAGACTGAAATTGGGACACAAAAGTATGGGGGAGGGACGGAAACACCTACTGGACGACTTGTTTTCACTTCTAATTTAAATTCTTCGTGTTCTAAAGGCAAAAGGTTGACTTTGAATGCGTAGCTGCAATATCCTCCCAAGGTGACTTCTGCCTTTGAAACTATATCGAAGCCACTGAAAGAATTAACTGCCCGAAAATATTGTGAATGTTCCCAGATATGAGGCTGTGTAGTGTATAATTGAATAGAGGATATAGAAAAAGAGAATGAATATTAGGTACCAGTGGCGGCGCGTCCATAGAACATGATTCCCGTCGGCTTGCCTAAGTTTCAGGCGCCTGAGCAGTTTTCCTACAGCTCATGAAGAAATTTTAAGCCAAATTCGGCACTGGCTTGCCTAAGAAAAAATTTAACCTACCGCTACTGTTAGGTACACCTACTTGTTTTTTTAAATGCTTATAGTCTTTTTTCCTAGCGGTTGTCCCGGTTGGGGTCCGTTTGACAACCAAATCCCATGAATTGGCGTAGGCACTACTTTTTATGAAAGTGACTGCCATAATCTTAACTTCCGACCCAGAGGGGAAACTAGGGCCTATCGGAATTAAATTCGGTTTCCTTACGATGTTTTCCTTCACCGAAAAAGCGACTGGTATTTCCTGCTGGTATTCCGCGCGGTACGAACTCATTGGTACTATCGCCAACACTGGCTATTTTTACTATTTTGACTATTTTTTTAACCCCTATTGCAACGGCATAAGGTCTATCGACGGTGTGTTGCTGTTTGTACGAGCCATGGTTTGAACCCGATACCTTATACCCGGATTGAAAATCGGACGTCTTAGGGCCAGGTTCAATTTTTATTATTATTAAATATTATAGTAATTTATTTTTAATTTGTATGTCTTTCTTATATGATACCATTATTTGTAAAACATATTATTAGGTAAGCATTAGAGCTCCAATTAAGTCGTTTTTCATACATAATGAGATTGTTGTTGAAAGTAGAATTAGTTTTTTTTTTTTTCGTTAAAAATATTGAAATAAACTTATAATTTGTATAATTTTTATAAAGGGGAATGACAGGACTATATCATAAAATATTTTCGTCGCGTTACGACCATAAATAAATAAAAAAAAAGATATAGACATTTATTCAAAAAAACTTCAAATGTCGATTTCATATTTCTTATATTTTCTTAGTTTTTTTATATGGAAAGGTATAAGTAAAATACCAAAAATGAATTCGACATCCTTGATTTACACGAAAACGATATCAAACTTGACTATATAGCTCTACTTTTTTTTTAATGAATTTTGGGGGGCACCCCCCACATTCCAAAAAACTTGCATCAAAAATTTAAATGGCTCCTCTTCTTAAAGCATTGCTTGTATCGTAAGTACTAACTCTGCACAAGGAAATTCCATCATCATCATTTTCCGTATAATTAAGTGAACACCACCGACTAATAGGGCTTGCAACTCCGGAATTGTTTGGAATTCCGGAAATGGCCATACAAAAATCGGTGAGTTGCAGGCCCTAATTCCGGAGACACTTTCATTAAGAATTAAGACATCAAACTAAAGGCCAGTTTTCCATTCCTCGTCAAAGGGATCAAATGAATTTCAGTCATAGACAACCTAATTACTAGAGAAAGCATTTCACTTTTGATTATTCAAGGGTTTTACATATTATTAAGGTTCACGGGCTGTTGCATAAAATGATGTACGATGCAATGCAATGGGGTTGGCCGGTGGAAAGTATTTACAGATGGCGCCAGCATAGCTGGTACCTGTCAGTCCTACAAATAGTGTCAAAATCTTGTTTTTTTTTTTTAAATTTGACCTGGATGGCCTAGCCTTTAAGCCAAATCCCATACAACAATACTAGTGAAAGGGACCTAGCTATGCTGGCGCCATCTGGGCAAACCGTTGACAGTTGCCAACCCCATTGAACTTGCCTAAGCAAAAGAGCGCTTACATGTAGCAATTACGAGTCTTTAGAAACGCTTTACAAGGTCAATAAGACTGGTATGGTACGGGACGGTAACAGCAGGAATCAAACTATATAGTATCTGTGGGAGGACTGGGAAGTAGTCTGTAATATCAGTACAATCCACCGAGCCTCTTAGAGCGTTATCACACTTGCGATTTGCGAGCGAGTTTTGTATGGAAGCGAGCACGCCGCGAGTTCGCCGCGTACGAGTTTTATACAGAAATCGCTTTCAAATCGATCAAGTGTGATAAGGCCCATAATACATTGCGATTGCGAATTTACAGATAATTCAGCCGCTGCAGATGACCTACACTTTATAAGATTTACGAGTATTAAAATGATACATCTGTAACTTTTTAAAAGTAAAAGAGCATTTATATGAGGAATCGTTACCGGTGCTACTAAAAATCAAATTATTCCCTGGCTTTTGCAATGTTTACGTAATATTCTGAAATGTATATTTAGGTAAAATAAATAAATTGTCAACTTACCCGAAACATATTCTAAAATATACTATAATATTCTTAAATATTAAAAACCGAGATACTGGAATTGGAGGGATGTTTACAAAAACAACATAACTGACTACACTGGTTGACACCTGAAACGATTGAAAATGTTCTTAAAAAAGTGTCAACCGCTCTTAGCAGTTATGCTGTTTTTGTAAACATCCCTTCAATTGAATACCGATTAATTTGTACGAAAATAATACCGGTATTCGATCCCTGATTTATAGTTAGCGATGCAGGTGAAAATGCTTTCCAACGTTCAGGAGGGAATGGGAGCGACAGGATCGAGAAGTTGTGGTGTCTGTAGGAAGTAGTCTGTAATTAGTACATTTTTATTACGTATCTTACAAACTTACATTTTTAAAACAATACAAAGTCAAAGTACAACACTAGATTACAACTAAACTTATACCTAAACTAAACCAATAAAAACAATAAACTAGATATAAAAGACTTCCCCAAATTTACCTGCCTCCGGCATAGACCCAAGGATGCTGGCAGAGTTGCCCCTTTGCACCGCCAGACTCAGTCTTTGGGCAAAGAAAGAGCCCGCCCTGTAGTCGCCTGAAACGCCAATTAGCCGGGCCGACACCTCCTTCACAATTGCCTTTGTGTCGGACGACCACGGACCCAATGTTTCCATGGCAAGCGCCGCAAACTCGTATTCATTAGTTAAGAATGCGTATTTGCGGCGCTTGAGTGTTTGGGCTTGGTCGGCGGCAGTCCCAGGCTTCCGGGCAGACCCTTCCACATGGGATGGGGCTAGGGTATCGACGCATGTAGCGTCCCACGCCAGAGGCCGACCCAGGCTCCAAGGTACAAGAGTACACCCATCCGGCCTCTTACCATCCGCTGCAGAAAGGCCCGACGGCTCCAAAGTAGCGGGAAGAGAGGCGGTACCCAGGGCGCGGCGAATCAGGTCATTAAGCGTAGCATGTCTGTAATTTGGCACAGTTCAGCGACCTGCCTAATGCATTGCAAACGATTACCTAAAGAAAATTATTTCTGCTGAAGACGGCCTGAACATCAAAGGTTCACTAATTAACGTTCTGATTTAGAAGTTTGTTTTATACTGGTTTCGTGTTTCAAGTTTGGGGATATTTTTCGCGGTATCTTGGGACATCAGTTTCTTGTGAACTGGTTGGTCTACATATTCTATTCCTAATACAGCCTTGGCCAGAAGTATTGAGCATAGGTGTTTTTTGGTTACAATTTTGATGTTAAGCATTATTTTCCTATCCTAACAATGTACGGTAACGGTAAATGTTATATTTTATTTATAAATATAGAAAACTTCACTTAATAACACTTTCAAGGTACTTAAAAATAAGAAAACAGAAGGTACCAAAAATGTAAATTTAAGTCGGTGCGACATATTGCAAATATTCTATGCAGTTACTACTAACTTCAACAAAACATGCCTATTAGTTTAAATTAATTGACAAAATAACTTAAACAAAGATGGAAACGATGGACTAAACTTTCCAGTTTTGTATGAAAATCGCATTGGTGCTCAACACTTCTGGCCAAGGCTGTATGTAGAAAGGAAATGTTTGTCTCTGATATTGGTACAAGTAATCAGAGTTAGCTGTAATTATATTAGACTAGCAGTTGCCCGCGGCTTCGCCCGCGTACATTATGATTAATGCAGATTTCTACTCTTGAATAAAAGTTTTTCCCCGCGACTTCCTTTGCGTAGAATTAGTAATTGACCCCCCTTTTTACCATCTTAGGGAATGACTTCTGGGATAACTATTATGTATCCATCCCCAGAACTCAAACTATCTCTATACCAAATCATCTAAATAGGTTCAGCGGTTATCAATTCCCCATATAAACTTTCAACCCCCTTTTCACCTCTTAAAGGGTTGATTTTCGGGATAAAACTATCCTATGTCGTTTTCCGAGACTCAAACTATCTCAATACCAAGTTTCATCTAAATCGGTTCAACTGAAGATACTTCTGTATAAAACTTCCAACCCCTTTGCTATGCACCCCCGTAAGCTTTGTTTTTCGGGATAAATACAATTTTGCCCCTTCCCTGGACCCAAACTATCTCCATACCAAGTTTCATCTAAATCGATTCAACATTTAAAAATGCCCCATACAAACTTTTAATCCCCACTTCACAACTTTAAGTAACGATTTTAGGAAATTAAAAAAAAAACACGCAAGTACGGGTCTTACTTGCGCCTCAAAGGTTTCGTACGAACAACTTTTTTATTACATTTTTGAAAAAAGACGCTTTCAGCATGATTTAATGAGAATTAATAGGGCGGCTGAGTGCGAATCGGACACGTACCCCGATTTTTTTTGTCTTAAGTTGGACTGGTGCTTGACTGCACTCTTATTAGTTTTCCTGTAATTTATACGTAAATAACTATTATATCTGTAATTGTTGCAAATTTTTCTGTCGAACAGTTTCCGATATTGATTAATTTACACCTTTTTTTTAATAACTTCAAAGTTATGTATGTTTGTTAAAATTATACTAATTAGAGATCCTCACATTAAGCCCTTGTATTTGATACGCCACACAATAAAGTTATTTGTTTTTTGATTTCTCATTTACCTACCCCTTAATGTTTAAAATTCATAAATTGGCGTTACATGCCTACCTTTGGGTCACTGACTTACAAATAAAGTCGCACCATAAGGGTTCCTTTTCTACCATTTTGGTACAAAACCCTAAAAACATCCTTTTCGCTTCCCGGGACTCTCTATACTAAGTTTTATCAAAATCGGTTCAGCTGTTAAAAATTCCCCATTCAAACCTCCAACGCCATTTCATCCCCTTAACCTTAGGGTTAATTTTCGAAATAAAAACTATTTATATGTCCGTTCTCGGGACTTAAATTATCTCTATACAAAGTTTCATCTAAATCGTTCACGTTTAAAAATTCCCCATGCAAACTTGGAACCCCCGTTTCACCCTTAACCTTTAGGGCTGATTTTCGAGGTAAAAACAATTTTATGTTCCTTCTCGGGACTCAAACTATCTGTATGCTAATTAGCATTAAGTTTCATCTAAATCGGTCCAGGTGTTAAAAATTTCCTGATCAAAATTCCAATCCCTTTTTCCTTCAAGGGATGATTTTCGGAACGAAAACAACCCTTAGTCATTTGCAGGGATTCACACGTACTATACCAAGTTTCGTCTTAATCGGTTCAACGGTTTAAAATTCCCTATAAAAACCTGCAACCCCCGTTTCACCCATAACTTTTTTACCTTTAAGGGTAGTTTTCGCGAAAAAAACTATTTTTTTCCTCCCCTGGCCTCAAACTATCTGTATACCAAGTTTCATCTAAATCGGTTCAGCTGTGAAAAAATCCTATATAAACTACCAACCCTCTTTTCACCCCTTTACGGGTTAATTTTTTCAATGAAAATAACCCTTAGTCGTTTCCCGGGATTCAAACTATCTATTATATCAAGTTTCATTTAGAATCGGTTCAACGGTTAAAAATTCTCTATACGACCTTCCAATCCCCTTTTCATTCCCTTAAGGGCTGATTTTCGGTATAGAAACTACCCTATGTCCTTTCCCGGAGGTAAAATTATTTCTTTAACAAAAATTTCGAAATTGATGCCATTTTCGTACTTAATTAACGTCCCAAAATACCATAAATCGACTCCCATATTGATATTTAGTAATTTCAACCCTATCGCACCCCAACAGGGGGATGATATTTCACGCCCGCCACGTTGTATCATAAAATCATTGGTGTTTTCGTAATCAGCGACCCGATAAACCATAGAAAAGATACCCATGTTGATTTTCAGACTTTGTCACCCCCATTTCCCCCTTTATGGGGTTGAATTTTCAAAAGACCTGAAACACGTGTTTACATATTTATTGTTAGGAATACTCCTGTGAAGTTTCAAATAAAACAGTCTAACTAATCTTGTTTCCCTATACAAACTTTGGACCCCCATTTCACCCCCTGGGGGCTGATATTTTACACCTGCCACGTTGTATAATAAAATGGTTGTTGTTTTCGTAATCAGCGACCCGATAAACCATAGAAACGATACCCATATTGATTTCCAGACTTTTTCACCCCCATTTCCCCCTTTAAGGAGTTGAAGTTTAAAAAAACCTGAAACACGTGTTTACATATTTATTGTTAGGATTACTCCTGTGAAGTTTCAAATAAAACAGTCTAACTAATCTTGTTTCCCTATACAAACTTTGGACCCCCATTTCACCCCCTGGGGGATGATATTTTACACCTGCCACGTTGTATAATAAAATGGTTGTTGTTTTCGTAATCAGCGACCCGATAAACCATAGAAACGATACCCATATTGATTTCCAGACTTTTTCACCCCCATTTCCCCCTTTAAGGAGTTGAATTTTCAAAAAAACTGAAACACGTGTTTACTCATTTATTGTTAGAAATACTCCGGTGAAGTTTCAAATAAAATAGTCTAACTAATCTTGTTTCCCTATACAAAATTTGGACCCCCATTTCACCCCCTGGGGGATGATATTTTACACCTGCTACGTTGTATGATAATATGGTTGTTGTTTTCGTAATCAGCGACCCGGTAAACCATAGGAACGATACCCATATTGATTTTCAGACTTTTTCACCCCCATTTCCCACTTTAAGGAGTTAAATTTTCAAAAAAGCTGAAACACGTGTTTACTCATTTATTGTTAGAAATACTCCGGTGAAGTTTCAAATAAAATAGTCTAACAAATCTTGTTTCCCCATACAAACTTTGGACCCCCATTTCACCCCCTTACGGGGTGAATTTTGAAAAATCCTTTCTTAGTGCACCCCTAGACCTTATAAGGGACCTACATGCCAAATTTGGAAACTCTAGACCCAGCGGTTTAGGCTGTGCGTTGATATGTCAGTCAGTCAGTCAGTCAGTCAGTCAGTCAGTTTCTTCTTTTATATATTTAGATATCAAATAAATCTACCTTACAGAAAACCACAGCCAAATAGCACTAGACCCTACTTAATGTTGTGTTCCTGTTGGACAGTAAGGTTGCCATAGAGCTCAAGGAGGACCCAGTGTGTTGACAACGAGAGACCCTCTTGGTCCTTTAGCTGTCGGGTCGACAGCGCGCATGTGACACCTCTGAAGTTGTAGATGTTTATAGGCTACGGTAGCTGCTTGTCGTCAGGCGGGCCGTATGCTTGTTTCTCACCGTCCTGGTGTATATTTTTTTGGCACCATTTCTTTATCATGGGCAATAAGCCCATGATAAAGAAATGGGAATACCTGCTAGGAAAAGTAGGAACTCGCCTATACGTAAAAAAATATTACCCTAGTTATTCATAAACCGTAATTAACTGGCCTTTTTATTACCACGCACTTTCTGAATTTTCTGCACGTTATGCCACTACTGAAAAACTACTTTTCGAACAACTGTATTAAAATAAAAATTTCAGATCATGACTTCAGGCTGGACGACAACCTACCACTTCGGCTGCGTGCTACCAGACTACTCCCTCAACCCTGAACCGCTGCGGATGCTCCGGTTCTTATGGTGGACCATCATACTCAAACTGCTGGAGCTGCTGGAGACGGTGTTCTTCCTGATGAGGAAGAAGGAGGGGCAGGCGTCGTTCTTACATATCTATCATCATTGCAGCACACTGACCATTATTTGGTGTGGAGTCAAATATGTTGGAGGTGAGTGCTGTAAACATGTTTATACCAGGTCGGTGGACCATACAGCCAGCTTGAAGCAAGCAGCCACAGTATTCCATGGACGATTTCAATTCCAGAAGCGCTGTAAGCGCGTTTCTAACTCTAAAGGTGTCATCTTCTTCACGGGGCCAAAAGTGAAACTAACTAATGTTGTATGAAATGGAGACTATATTACTGTCCTTTTCAGGGTTCCGTAGCCAAATGGCAAAAAACGGAACCCTTATAGATTCGTCATGTCTGTCGGTCTGTCTGTCTGTCTGTCTGTCTGTCTAAAGTTTGTGCGACTGCCATCTGACCTTCCAATCTAGAAGAAAAACCTGGCCTTATCAATACATAAAGAAAGTCCGACGAAATGACGTTGTAAAAAATATAATCGATTAAAATGTGTACCAAAACTAAATCAGGATGACGTCAAGTAATCTGACACAATGTTACAATTACCTATATGGCTCAAAGCCCTTTACAAATTACAGGCGTTTTACTACAGCATAAATGCCATTTCATAGTCAAATTCAGTTAAACTTTTACTGCCAATAACACCAAGTTAACTGTTAAACGATTCCGCTAAATTTATGCCCTGATTAGAGCCGGCGGTGCGAGATAACGTTTGCATACTCGGAGTATTTTCTTGCGTATAAAAATACCTGCTATACCTATTCTAAAACCTACGAGTGCATATAATTATTCTAAGTTTATGTCCTGACCTGCAGATCTGGTCGTAGCATGTGAATGATAAATATATTTTCTAGCAGAATGCTGAGGACTTGGACCTGGAGACCTCCTTCTGCATGGAGAGCTATCTACTCGGTATTAAGTGTTAAACTGTAGGACAACTTGAAGCTCTGCCAACTCCGATCATTAATTTGTTTTTCCCATCCATAATTCCACAAAATACTCGGAATTTTTTCTCAAACTGTGACTAAAGGCATACCTAACTATCATAATAAAGGTACAATGGACGTAATTGTCTATTAAAATATGGATTTTTATTGATACTTTTCATTCAGTAATAAAGTTCAGGAAACCAGGAAATAACTAAGTAAAAACCTAAATACAATGGCTTACCTAAAGAAACATAAAATAACAACACCCTGAACATAAAATAACAACACCCTAATTATGTACAAACCGTCAACCTCTTCCCTATAAATACTTCCCTAGTATTTCCCACCTCTACAGCCCTGAATATTGTTGCCTCTTGCATACAAATATTTGCCTAAAGTGGGTCCGCCCAGCATTTAACGGGGCAAATATGGCGGGTATGTGTATGTATAGGGCAAGTTCCATTCAAGGTGCAATCGACACGATTTTGTGACTTACTCCATTGGAATAAGGCGGAAATGTATAGTTATATTTGACATCGGTAGTATGTACAATACGTTAGCAAGTAGTAAGCAAGGAATAGATAAGTACCTACAGGTACATAGTTAGTGTGTTTTAGTATTTGTACAATTGTTGATTGATAATCATTGTTATGAAGGGTGTCCCAAAAAGGACGCAAGATTTCAATTTGCCGCTATTTTACTATTTTAGCGTTGGCAACCCTAAAAAAACTATTTGACAGCTGAAGGGTTTGTAAAAATGGCGGGTTATACGAAAGATCAACGCGTTTTTATTATTGAACAATAATTCAAAAGTAATGAAAGTTTGGCGGGTACGGTTCGAAAATTCCTAGTCGTGTGATCACTCGATTCGGTGATCAGAATTGGCCTCCTAGATCTTGCGATTTAAGTTTAACGCCTTTAGACTTCTCCTGGGGTTATTTAAAGTCTAAAGTCTATGCCAACAAGCCCACAACCACTCATGCTTTGAAAGAGGAAATTCGACGCTGCATAATTAGAGAAATTCAGCCGCATCTATGCAAAATGGTCATAGAAAATTTTGACAAAAGAGTGCGTATATGTGCCAGCAAAGACTAGGAGGACATTTTCCTGACGTATTATTCTACAGATAACCCTATTTTATGTATTTCAAGACTTTATATTATACAAATACAATATTATAACGAAAAAAAAAAGTGTTTTTCATCAATTTCAAATCTTGCGTCCCTTTTGGGACACCTTTAGTATGATATATGAAACATTAATTAACACTTTAGAGTTTATTCCAACAGAACTAGCGTGAACGATTTAACGGACGAAGGAGAGAATGGAATCAATATGATTAAATTATGCTGGGATTTCAAAACTAAGAGCCGGATTAAGAGTCGCCAGGACGCTCACGTTCCCATACAAACGTAGTTCAGCTCTCATTTTAAAACGACATGCTTTAGAACCACGAAATTTGGCATGGGCATTCTAGTAGTACAGATCTATGTCGGTAATTCGTCTTCGTTGCAAAAAATTGTAATACAAAGAAAATACAGCCTGATACAGATTTACATACAAAACTTATTTTTGCTGTATTTTATTTGTATTACAATATTTAGCAACGAAAACAAATTACCATACCCCGGGGTTTTCGGTGCGGGAACGTTATACACTAGCCAAATAACAGGTAAAAACTGTATAAAATGATACTAATTCAACTTTTCTAAGCACATTTGGAGCTTACTACCTACTTTTAATTCATAGTTTGGTAATTACTTTACAATAAACAAAGTTATAAATACACGAAATCATTCCCGCACCGAAAACCCCGGGGTGTGCAAATTACCGACATAGATCTTTATTACTAGAATGCCTATGCCAAATTTCGTGGTTCTAAAGCATGTCGTTTTAAAATGAGAGCTGAACTACGTTTGTATGGGGATGCGGGTTCACGCGAGCGTCCTGGCGACTCTTAAGTTATGGAAGGATTGAATGAAGTCATGTAAAGTAGACGAGAAGTCCACTCTGATAGATTAAGAGTCGCCAGGACGCTCGCGTGAACTCGCGTTCCCATACAAACGTAGTTTAGCTCTCATTTTAAAACGACATGCTTAAGAACCATGAAATTTAGCATGGGCATTCTAGTAATACAGATCTAGGTCGGACATTCATTTTCGTTGCTAAAAATTGTAATACAAAGAAACTATAGCAAAAATAAGTTGTATGTAAATCTGTAACTGGCTGTATTTTCTTTGTATTACAATTTTTAGCAACGAAAACAAATGTCCGACCTAGATCTGTACTACTAGAATTCCCATGCCAAATTTCATGGTTCTAAAGTATGTCGTTTTAAAATGAGAGCTGAACTACAGATGTAGTGAATAATCCTTTCCTTTCGTATTTTCTCGGAAATGTTCCTTTCGTATTTTCTCGGAAATGTTCGTTTTTGTCTTACACTGAGATGTAAGACAAAAACGAACATTTCCGAGAAAATACGAAAGGAAAGGATTATTCACTACATCTGTACGTTTATATGGGAACGCGAGCGTCCAGGCGACTCTTAACTACCTATAATGACAAAATGTGAAGATATGTATTATAAGGTGGGTCACGTGACACAGGCTAGTACAAAACAAATCCGTAAATATGTCAGTCCAGGGGAAAGGTCCCAATTTGTCGATATGGAGTTATTGTCTTCCTAAAACTATACACGCTATCCTGTGAAAGAATGAAGTGTCCTTAAGTCGACAAAGTGGCCTCTTTCATTAAACTGTTCCACAAATACAAAGCAAATGTAGTATTCAGTTGGAATCTAGATTGTAGCGATGATCGGATTGGCGTGACGTTTTTGCTTTCTGCCGGGCTCAATGTGATTTCCCTCCATTTGCTACGGGGATGCATTCGAAAATCGAAACTCTCAACTTGTATTGAAATAATTTTAATATTACCCTATTCCGCGATGGATATGTAGCTTGAACTGAGCCACTTTTATTATGATATCAACCCAATCTAGTAAAAATAAGTAAATAATAGCTTTTCCGTCTAAAATAAGGTCAGAGGAAGATTAGAGTCTTCTACAAATTCAAATTAGTTAGTTGAGCCAAGTGTTATTTAATGGCTTATGGTTGAAAAAACCGTGTAATTCATGGCGCCCAATGCCCTGCAACCTATTTGCAGCATAATCCCGGTTTCGATTTTTATGGCCGAAACCAGGAAATTCTTGGTTTATTTCATACAAAAACAGTACAGAGAGCATGCTCATCTGAGAGTAATATTAAACAAATCAATATCAAAAGGTCGAATGCAGCTCCGGGTGGCCTCGTCAACACAGCCACCCCTACACCCCCACCTTAGCACTCGTAATCAACCATTGCCATTAATTTAAATGGAGTTCTTACAGCTAGCATTTCTGGAGTACAGAGATTTCACAATAAGTATACTGTATAGGTACTGGGACTGGGAAGCTACCTTTCCAGAAAATTCAAGAAACGCGCAATGGTGAATGCAATCGGGTTGAAAAACAGCTTTTTGGAAATGTCAAATACATAAACTGTAGATGAAAAGTATAAACTAGTGTAGGCTTTTAAGACAAAAGACTGTGTTGAAATTCTACGCTGTAGGTTCTAACAATTTCGCTGTCGGTAACCCGCTAGTTCGGTTCATTGTGTGAGCGTTTCTTTTTATTTTTGCCACTTTTCTCGACTTTCTATTTTATGGTAAGTTTTATGTTTTTTCTAGTCAGAATCGCGAGCTGATTCGATTTATGCAAGAAAAAAATGTGTCCCAAAAATTTTTTTCCTCTTGTGTTACCCTTTGCCATATGTTTTCTATGGAGGTAACACAATAGGAAAAGTAAAAAAAATCAAAAAATGTATGGAGTTTTATGGGACATCTTTTTTTATTGCATAAATCAGATCAGCTCGCGATTCTGACTAGAAAAAACATAAAACTTACCATAAAATAGAAAGTCGAGAATAGTGGCAAAAATAAAAAGAAACGCTCGTGTATAGGATTTAGGGGGATTGGCACTCAAAGTGTTAACCTTATTTGGATTTTCACTTTTAAGAGTTCTTAGCTATTCGCTGCACGCCTATAGTATCCTCAAACCAAACGGACGACTGAGGTCATAGCGCTGTCTCCTTCACTTTTGCTGCGGCTGTGCAAGTGTGAAAGAGAAGTTTTATGACCGCAGTCGTCCGTTTGGTTTGAGGATACTATAGCACATGACTGATGCGACAGTATCTCGCGCGCGAGATAGACTACCCGTCTCTTTCTAATTGACACAGTCAGAAAAGGACGGATAGACTATCTTTCGCGCGAGATACTGACGTGTCAATCATGTGCTAAGTGTGCTGGTGGGAGTGTTAGGTTCTTCTCGACTAAGTTAATGCAGAGACTAGAGAGATATAGACCGCCACAGCCAGTGTGTAGTAACAAATAGCGTACTAGTAGTACACTAGTAGCTACTAGGTGGAGTAGCAGTGCAGGTGACACTTCTACATTTTCGGTATCTTTAGGGGTCTTTGACATAGAAGGCGCAATTGACTTGAGCTTCAAAAAGTTCTTAGGCTGTGGCCGTCTATATCTCTATAGTCTCTGGTTAATGTAATTAGGCTATAAGAAACCAATCAGTTTGATTCTGACATCGTCGAAAATCTGGAATGATTTCACTGACGAAGTCTTCTCAAGAGACCACGGTTACAGTACAGGATTCGTGTGAATTCGAATGAGTGTTTTTACTTGTGCCTTTAAATACTAGCTATTTTAAAGGTCACCATCAGCAACAGAATACGCAGAAAAGATATCTCTTAAGGGCTTAAATCACTAGGGCGACCCATAAGCATTACATAATCAAAATTATATTTTACAACATCGCATTATTATGCTCTAACGTGAAAACCCGACGAAATCGCGTGTGTCGGCGGGTGATTCATAAAACCAGTGTTGCACGCGACAAGTAATGGCTTATAAAATAGCTTCTTCCGAACGAAATGGGTTTCGTGACAGTTTTGGATGGTGACGTAACTTGCGATCTATTGCATATCATTTTATCATGTCACAGGGTTGACAGAGCAGTAACAATTATCATCGATAATCGTTTAAGCTCAAGATGGCGACGGCGTCTTTAGAGTAGTTCTTTGTTTTTTGCTCATTTACGTAGTTCAGTGTGTAATATTGATAGCTTATTGTGCGGTGATCTAACGGACAAGTGTTCAGCGGAATAAAGAATTAGTCTCAAAACGCGCGTAACCACCCTTTAGTCGAACGAACGGTTATCCGGGGTCTAGGCCGCCCACGTGTTTGTAGGGAGGGAGGGAGGTCTTACAATCAGTAAGGCCTCTACCGAATAACGTTGCCTATATTTTATTATATCTAATAAAAAAAACGTGAAACGTAGTCATTGGCAGAATTCCCATTGCTATGACAAAGGGAGCAAGCCATTAAAAAAAAATATCATCGTTTTAGCTATTTGTCCGAAATGGAAGTCCTTCGAGCTAACCTTCGATCTTGAGCTAAAGTACTAATATTTTCCTTTTTAGGGTTCCGTAGCCAAATGGCAAAAAACGGAACCCTCATAGATTCGTCATGTCTGTCTGTCTGCCCGTCCATATGTCACAGCCATTTTACTCGGAAACTATAAGACGTATCATTATCAAATTTTTACATAAAGTGTATTGTGTGTTGTGTGTGCCTACTATATGTCCCTAATGAGAGATTGGAGGGAGAATTCATCATTATCATCGTTATGATCCGTATTACCTAATTGCCTGTCTTTCATATGGTGTTCAGGTAGATAAGATTCGGGTCAGATTTGTGCATCAATGCCTTTTATTCCAATCTAATTAATTGAAATCCATTCTCTTTTTTCGAAGTAAGTACCTATAACAGTGTTCTCATTTCCCTATGCAAATCTCGTTTTACGATTTCCCGGACACCAACCCGCGACCTTGCGGCAGACGGGTACTAAAAATAAAACCATTCAGCCAGCAAAGGCCCAGGCTTCGGACAAAGGGGGACTTAATTGCAGACATAGTTTTAAACCTCTGGGGATAGCTTTGTAGGTTTTAAGTTGGGAGATAAAGAGATGCAGAGCGAGAAGGAAAAAGACAAAGTTTACATCTTACGCTGTTAGACTTAAAAATAAACCATTCTATTAAAGCTAAATGCATCTTGTATCTCATTAACACACCTGACTTTCAATCCTCAGGGGTATTTTTCCAGAATAAAAACCATAATACATATTTTGGTTACTAAAGGTTAACGAACAGGTAGCTGAGCGGATGCGGTGCACAAAATTATTGGCCACAGCATCTTTACAGATGATTGTTGCAGCGTCCATGGGGATTGAAATCAAGGATGCCTCAGGCAGGCTGCCCACAGCGTCTCCGAAGACTATAAAGACCGGTTGCCGAACGACGCTTTCTTCCACAGCGATCGCAGACATGACATGAGTCCTGAGGTGGAGGTCTGGCACTGCGGATCCGTTTCTGTCCGAGATTCTCTTTAGTCTTAACAATAAGAGTGACTAACTAATTTTGAACTCATCGGCCGTTTAACTGCTGCTGACGTTCAAATCGCTCAAAGTAACCGAGGGTCCGCGAGCTTGTTATCAAATAAAACACCCCTTAAATGAGACTGGCCTTTTACCCAATTACGCGATGCATGTTTTAAGAGCTTATGTGAATAATTTATATGCACAAATTGAAAAGCAGGAACCCATTAAGCCTATGATGAGCCCTGATGAGGGAGGGGATTGTACCTAACCTATATGTTAAGGTAGGTTTAATTTCAACCCTTTTCCTTTCTTACTCCTATGTAAAGAGGTGCAAAAGTGTTAACTTATCTTTGACGTCGACTGTGCGTTGTATTTTATTAACCCTTACCAATAGATATTGTGCAAAAATCCAGTCTTACCTACTGAACAACTTTTATTATGATTTAAAAGTCGATACCATACAAAAGTTATTTCTTAAAAAGTTCCACTGCGCCAGTTTGGCAATTACAATTAGGCTTCATTGATTATAAGATGAGTGAAATCAAAATAAAAAAAGTGCCTTCTTAAAGTTGTTTAAAAATTCTTAAATAAATTAGAGGTTCCATGACGCATTTGCTGACAGTTCTAAACAATACTCACCGAGTGAAAACAGCGAAACTTTGAAACAATGATAAATTAGAGACATCCATTACTTTCGGAGAGAACCACAGACAAACAGACATACAGATGATAAACTGTTAAGTATTACATATAGTCACATCATTTTATATAGTTTCGACCTTTTAACAGAAGAGTTCCACGCAAGATTGCATTTATTTTAATGGCAATCATCTTGGGAATGTTCATGTTTTATCTAATCTGATAAATAGTTATTATTTTATGACGATGTTTATGTTTATTAACCTTTAGAGGAGTTTGGTTGCATCTAGCCTAGGTGACCTAGGCATGCGGTAATCAGTGAACGATAAGTGTAGAAATTGTATTAGCTCCGCAAAATCAGCCCACATTGTTTTCATTGGACACTAGGTACAACCGGAAATCGCGTACCGTCAACTGCTACAACTTTGGCTACGATGCACAACTTTGCCTGGCTTGAGTAACATGGTTTTCTTTACCATACAACTATTTAAACATATTTTATTCCTGAGATGGTCGCCTTTCTCTCATCTCGGGAATAAGATATAAATAGCTGTTTGGTGAAGAAAGCAATGTTTTTCAAGCCAGGCAAAGTTGCATCAGTTGATTGATTGATATCAGTATTAAAGGATCTTTTAACATTTGAGCAATGATGTACTTGATATGTTTCATTTTTACTTTTATGGCCAATTCTGTCTTAGTACGTGTCACATACATTAATTAGAACAGTTCATCTTAGTAAAGACGCCGCGTATACAAAATAATTGCTCCCAAGCAGACATAGACGCTCCAATCATTTATCTCGCTCGGTCAATAAGCACGTTATAATTAGCTTAGCTTACGTGCATATGATATCAGAGGCATGTAATGTACTAATTATTCGGATGGGTAACTCTGAACAGACAGATAGACAAGGTAGGCTTGTCCTGGTTAATAGATACAAGCAGCAAAACTTGGGTCAAGGGAGTCAAGGGTATGAAATGGTTCGTGTATCCTGGCATGTTTTAGGAGAGTTTTAAGAAACGGTTTTTGACACCTGTCATCTCAGTACGTTTTATAACTACTATGTGTGGCACTTCCGAGCCGGTTAATTCTGGTCTTCGGATTGCGATACCTAGTAAGGCGCTCTACGTCTCGCGCTTGCATCACTCCGCCGTGGCCGAAGATGTGGTGGAGTACGTCCACCGAAAGACTGGCTTCTCACTGAAGGTGCACCAGCTGCGGTCCCGACACTACGTGCACTTCAGCTCGTTTGTGGTGCGCGTGCCGCGGCCGCTGCAGGAAACCATCACGAGTGCAGACTTTTGGCCGAAGGGTGTCGTGTTTCGGCGGTTCCGGGGCACTCTGCCGAATCCTACACCAGATCAGACGACGCACCGGAGCCACGCAGTTACGTCACCTAAATCCAAATAGTTTTAAGATTTTTGTAATTTTCATTGTTTGTAGTTCACAGTGCCTTGGTTTTACTGTAATGCTGTGTAACTTATTTGAATAATAAAATAAATAAATAAATAACCTAAAATCGATTTTAGGCTATAAATTGTACTGAGATGACAGGTGTCAAAAACCGTTTCTTAGATTGCACAAGGTATAGTTTTGGGTCAGTGAGACGAGATGTGCTGCTGAGCGAATGTGGTCTCACAAGATCACGTTTTAACTAACGTCAATAACGAATATAGACAACTTTGTTAATGCTAGCTTACGAATTTGATAAATATACTTCTATATCTATACTTCTATTATATTTGGATTTATACTTATGGGATGTAAGGAGGGCATTTCTTTTAAGTGACTTTCTGAGGAACATTTTAAAACTGTATGACTGTAATGCTTGAATTGACACTATGTAGACCGAACTTCTAGCACACAAATAGGGCATTTGTAAACGGAACGGACCAAATTACGGGCTTTTTTACGAATACGGACCACGCTAAATGTGTAGATAACTTACAAGCGTTGCAACATTGGCACACATATTTACACCAGGGATGTCACGAATGTCGCTTTTCTCACATTCGCGAACGCGAATGCGAATATTCAGGATGCGAATGTCCGAATGCGAATACGAATGTTACGGAGTAGATTCAAGAAAGTTAATCTTGCTTATCATTTTTATGCTTCCATAGTTCACAAATACAGAAGATGGAGTCCTATATTATTAATCAAAAGGAGACAAGTGATACCGTCGTTTTCACTTCCTGTGTATGATCAAGCATGTGACCATAGGCCAGGTCAGCGCGGTCAAAAAAGGATGCGTTCTGCACACATTCGCATTCGGAAAATATTCGCATCATTTCATGCGAATGCGAATGTTGATACGAATGTCATAAATGATGCGAATATTCGCATTATACGAATGCAAAAATTTACATCCATCACTTCATAAATTCATTTCATTTATTTATTTTAGGCGTCACCCTAAGGCGCATATATTATATAAATAAAGGGTATGGTGGAGAAATTCGCAGCCACCGGATATAGTCTCAGTAGCTCAGTTGGTCAGAGCGATGGGCATGTTTCCTGGAGTCGCGAGTTCGAGTCTCGCCTGAGGCAGTGGATTTTTCTACTTTTCCTCTATTTCTAAACATTGTGACATGTTTACACATTCAGGTGCTGCATATTCTGTGCAGCATTAGGGAATGTACTCTAACGTTTCTATGAACCCTTATATGTATTTTTAATCACAAACATGTTGTCAATAGGTGGCATAACCTCCTTCTCACCAATGATCAACAATGGCGTCCATGTCATAATGTACCTCTACTACTTGCTCTCGGCCGAGGGGAGCCCTCGCGTGAAGGCGACCCTCATCAAGTATAAGAAGTGGCTCACTATTGTGCAGATGGTAAGTCCATGAGCAGATGATCAACAATATTCACGTCATAATGTATCTCTACCTCTGTCAGAGAGCCCTGCATGAAGGCGACTCTCATTAAGTATAAGAAGTGGCTCACTATTGTGCAGATGGTAAGTCCATGAGCAGATGATCAACAATATTCACGTCATAATGTATCTCTACCTCTGTCAGAGGGCCCTGCATGAAGGCGACTCTCATTAAGTATAAGAAGTGGCTCACTATTGTACAGATGGTAAGTCCATGAGCAGATGATCAACGATATTCACGTCATAATGTATCTCTACCTGCTGTTGGAGAGCCTTGGCATGAAGGCTACCCTCATCAAGAATAAGAAGTGGCTCACTATTGTACAGATGGTAAGTCCATGAGCAGATGATCAACAATATTCACGTTATAATGTAAAATTTACATAACTAATAAATTTTTGTGATTTAGTGTGAGTTTTTAGGTTTTTTCATGCTCACAACTCAGTTTTTGAGTTCTTCCTTAAAGAATTATGGCGGGTAATTCTAAAATAACTCTTAGTATCATGGAGTTATTACCTGACACCTTAATTGCCTGTATAACCACCACTCAAACTAAAAATATGCTTGCATAGAAATACAAATCTGCAAGCTTCCTTCTTAGTAATCATTTTCTAAAGAATTTATAACATATTCCTAGCATCTACATGAAAAAGTCTGTTATAGAGCCAATATGTATACTTTACAAAGGTCCTTTTACCATTAATAATAAAAAAAACGTTTCATTTCCCAGTGTCATACAAAATTCATATGATTGACAAAAATATTTCTCTTTCAGATCCAATTCACATTCATGCTAGTGTACAGCGCACAAGTCTTCCTGCCGTCTTGCCCCGCATCCATGGGCATACCACTCTTATTCTTCCCTAACGTGATATTTGTATACTACATGTTCTTAAACTTCTTTAGAGAAAGTTATGTCAAAGGCAAAGCGGAGTTAAATGGGAATGGGGTAAAGAAATTAGGTTAATTCGAATCAGAATACAGTTTGTTTGAAAATTTTTGTTGTATCTAGGTATGATACAAATGTCAGTTAAAGCGTCTGTCTCTAAGTTTCTGCTTCATCTGTAAGGGATTAGCGTCTTATAGCCTGTTGGCAAACTGCAAATTGGTGGCGTTCCCTTACAGACCAAGAATAAATTTAGAGACTGTACATGTGTGACACTTAGGGAATGATTTCGTGTATTTATAACTTTGTTTATTGTAAAGTAATTACCAAACTATGAATTAAAAGTAGGTAGTAAGGTCCAAATGTGCTTAGAAATGTTAAATTAGTATCGTTTTTTACAGTTTTTACCCGTTATTTGGCTAGTGTATAACATTCCCGCACCGAAAACCCCGGGGTATGATTATGACTATCTGCATTGGGGAATAAAAAATGACTTCAAAGACTTAAAGTAGTAAAAGAGAGGCTTTGCATTTTACATATGTAGAATTGGTGCTTTTTAACATTGGAAAAAGGAATTTAAAGGTATAATTTAATGACTCACAACTCCATGAATTGTATCAATTATTTGTAAAGTTAAACTTTTTGTGAAAAGGTACCGGTTAGTGGATGGTGATTACATTGTACAGATTCAATAATATATTTTGAGCTTTAAAAGCATAAGCGCTGACCGCTTAAGGGGACCTTTTATTCTAGACTATCACTTAAATGGATTATAATAATGTAGTTTAATACTTTTAGTGGCTTCCAAATGTAATGATACAAAAGTGAAGCAAGTTAATTCTGTATATTTAGTTATGTAAATAAATGTTCTAGAACAAAAAAAAAATTCTTAATTGTTTAACATATTTTGATATTGATTTATTTTTTTAACCTAACCTCACATGGGTATTAATTAGTGTTTTAACTTGAAAATCAGGATTTAGATTTGATTATAACTTTGTAATTAAGTTGGTTACCTCTTACAGAAAAAGAATTCTTTATCAGTCATTGATAGTTATATTATCAATCAATGCAACCGAGGAGTCTGTAGAAACTAAAAGACTTTGTGACTATCAGTTAGTTGTCGCATAAAATGACCACTGTTTTCTTTAGAATACATCATTATTTTAGAGATTAAAAACAATAAAACTTTTAGTAACAAACCTATAATTTTCATTAGATTCTAACTTGAGAAGATACCAGAATGAGTCTATAATGTAATGGCCAATTAATGTGCCGATAACCGGCGCTTCACACAAAAAATCTGGCAGTATTTATCACTGTAATCAACAGTAATAGCCAGCGGAGAAAATAATAGTGAAACGTCACTTACCGTGTAGTAGGAGAGAAGTCCGGCATTTTCATCCAAAACGAACCACCGATACTGCCAACCTTTCATCACATTTGTCCATTTACTTAAGGATCCCTCCATCATGATTATTTAAAACCAAAATATAATGTCGAAAGTCATGAAAAAACTAAAAACAGCAAATTTTACACTGCGGCAAAGGCCCACCACCATAAATAATCCATATGTTTGACATTTGGTTGGCAGATTATCAGTGTTGCCAATATAACAAGTTCGTGCGTTCGTTCGGATTCTAGGTGTTTTTAATCGATTATCATAATCGACTCAATAATTTAACCGATTTTGGTTCTGTTCTGCCTTACTGTGCCTGTATGCGATTTGTTCTATCTTTATGACTCAATAAATTTAAATTTATATATAGTCTGGCAAACCAATAAGTGCAGTAACAGTGGAAGTTATAACATTAGCTATACTCACCCCTTTTTTAATAGCGAGGGTACTAGTGTAAGAAAGAGACAGTATGATTCTTTCTATCTATGCTTGAAGTTAAACAGATCCTGGCCATACTTTTTGTATGGCGTGACGTATATCTGACATGTGGCTATTTGTATGTTACGTATGTATTTGACGTTTCCTTCCCTCGCAAAAATAGGCAGACTTTTTTAAATTAACATGGCCGCTCCGGTTGATGGAATTCTCTGAGTATATCGGGGAAAGAATATGCAATTATGCATACTCCACTAATCTTATGGTTTTTTTTTTATTTATTTACTAAAAATATAAATATTACTTGAATTGTTTACAATGCTCCACAAAACTATATTAAGTTTGACTATCATTTCATTAGAGTAAGCTCATTTTAATATTTCATGTCGACTAATAGGTACATGCTAATATTAACCAACTAACTAAAAACTAACTCAATGGCGCACCGACCCAAAGTGAGTCCTGAGGCCAGTTTTACCGACACGAGTTTACGCCAGTTGTCTCGATCTTGCGCAGTCTCCCACCAGTTAACAGCGTGGAGATCGCACAGGTCTGATTCCACACTTTCCACAGCATCGCCCCAGCGACACCTGGGATGACCTATTGACCTGCGTCCTGCTACGCGACCCAAGTAAGCCAACTTAGCACCGCGATCCTCATCCATCCTAATGAATAACTAATACTATGTCAAAAAATATTTATTGGAAAAAAGCCAATTATCGGAGGCCCAACAGTAAGTGAATATGTAATTATCACTGTTGGCGTTAATGTTTCTTCAAATTTTTAGGTTTGTTAATAAACCTATAAATCAAACGTATTTGTTTGAAATAGTAAAATAAATAAAATATCAAATTAACAAAATTCAAATACATTTAATTGTACAATAACTTCATCACATGCTTAGGTATTCGAGTGACAAGGGAAAACATCATAGAAAATAAAATGCATTATTTTTTAGTACTTTATAATTGTACAACCCGATTATCACTTTCGTAAAAATATATGGACTAAGTACGTGAAATTACGTATTTTTAATTTAGTAATACTATTCTACACTATTTACAGGGTCGCACGCCTTGCGGCGCTGTTATTATGAATGCCTTCTTAATGACCGTCCGAGTTTCGTTTTACTATATCCCGATGATATTGACACTTGATTGCTGTTTTCCTGGTCTAGGCTGAGGCCCGACAAGTCTACTAATAATGGCACGTTTTCTGATCCTTCTGCGATCTTGTCATTTTCGGATTCCTTGTCAAAACTTTCAGGAGTCCCGTCTCCTTCGATGGCGAGTTTTTCAATATCTTTGCTGAGAGAGTTGTTTTCCGCTGCTTCTACAAAGGCATTTGAGAGTTCACCACTGAGCTTGTTAACGTTTCCGGATGATATGTCGTACATGAAGATTTCCTTTTCCTCTGGAGCGGTGTCATTCCTGGAAATTGAAAACATATATGATTAGATCTAGATAAAAAAAAATGATTCAACCTAAGAAAGGTATTCATATTTTTAGTTAGTGAAACTGAAACCAAATCGCAAATGCATCTATATTTTTACGAATCATGTCTCAAAACCGATACATGATAATCGGTTCATGTATCGGTTTTGAGACATGATTCGTAAAAACACGAGACAAAATGACTGCCTGGCAGACTGCCTGCGACCACGAGCGTTATGACACGCTCGAAACGTCAGGAAAATTAAAAGTAAGTGTACGCGATTAAGTCCCGTGTTTGTCAAAATAATAGGTATATCTTACCCGAGCACGAGTAGAATAACTGACTGAAGATCACTCTCTGTCTTCTTTTCGGTTTCCAACCATCTCTCGAAATTCTCCTTCGTTGGTCGTTTTAGCAAGTCTTGCAAGCTATCACCAGCCACGAACTTAATGCCTTTTAAGCTAGTGCTAGTTGCGCGTTCTGCCCTGGAATGATCACCGTTCAGAGCCTCAGTTTCAACAGGGGCTAACACGACAACTGATGTTACTTTTCTACCCTTTAAGATATCAGGCAGAGGAAATTGATTGCCACTCACTTTTAATGGCAAATACCTGTTATATTTTTTATCATTCAGGGCCACAGGCTCTAATTGTGTAGCATCTTCTTTGACATACTCCTTAGCGATATTCTGACCCTTGTCACTTTTAGGATCGAAATGGACTACTTTCATTTCCACAGCTTGTTTTTGTGACGGCGGTGGAGCTACATAGCTTGGCACATTTTCAGACGCAGCGATTTCCTGGTCATCCTCTTCTTCATCATCAATTCTTGATTGAATAAAGTCTCCGTTAGGTTTGACCACAATAGGTCTACTTTCGCTAGCAGCGATTTGTTGTCCACCACCAGCACTGAAGAAGTTGGCTAACTGGTCTGGGGGCAAAGATTCCAAAGGAGTCTCTCCCACTTTGTCATAATCCAATATGCTAATGTCAGCGTTGTCTAAGATACCCGATGATAGTAGTTGTTGGCGAAGGTCATCCGGAACTTCATCAGGAAGTTCAACGGCAGGCTTTTTGTTTTTCTTTTCTTCCTTCTTCGCCTCTGGAGCAGGGCTTATCGAGTTCTGTGTAGACGAGACGTACTTCTGAGTGGTGGGCTTGATTTCGACAGTTCTTGAAGTTGATTGGAAATAGGCAGGGGACGGGGTGCTAGACGAATATGAAGGTTGCTGTGGCCTATCATTCGAGAACTGATACTTAGGTGACGAGCTTTCGAATTGTTGTTGATTGTAGTTGTTACGAGACTGGGTTAGTTGATAATGTTGCTGTGGCTGTTGTTGCTGAGCTTGTAATAATTGAGATTGAAGTCGTTGAATTTCCTCTTGTTGTTTTTTAACGTTTTGAGCTAATTGTATCCTGACTTGTTCTTGCTCAGCGTCATATTGTTGTTGTTGTTGCTGCTCCTGTTCCCTTTGTTGTTGCTGCTGAAGTTGATGCTGTTGTTGCTGTTGTTGATATTGTTGTTGTTGCTGTTGAAGGCGTTCTTGATCTTGCTGTTGCTGATGGTACTGCTGTTGTTGTTGACGAATCTGTTGTTGTTGTTGTTGATGCTCCTGTTGCTGTTTTCTTTGCTGTTGCTCTTGATATTGTTGTTCTGCGTTATGGCTGGCTGAGGATGTAGGTTGATTGGATCCACTTAAACTGCTGTAGTCAGTTGTAGATCCCGTTACTGTAATATGTTGTTCATATTTGGGTATAGCGGCTACTAACTCACCACCATTTGGAACAAATTGCCCGACGTTCTGTTGGTGTTGTAAATTGGCCTGGTCGTGGAAACTAGACTGAGTACCCAAGAATGGTCTTTCACTTGGACCCTGGGGTTGAGCAAAATGTGGTCTTTCAGAAGGTGATATCTGATGGAACTGGTTTTGTAGTTCCGGTGTCGGAGATGGTTGAGCGTGGAAGTTGAATAGAGGAGGAGATGAAGGTTGCGGAAGGAACTGTGTATGAGGGATGGGCGATGGTCCAGGGAAAGAATGCTGGTTGCGTATGCTTTGCTGAGTTGGTGATAGAGGAGTAGGTCTAGGCTGTGCTTGAGGTCCTTGATGGAAACTGAAAGGAGGCTGCTGTGGTTGATTTTGTGCTGACGAGAATTGGTGGAAAGGTGGACGATTGTCTTCAATTTGTGGAGGCGATGGTTTTAGGTTGAAGAAAGGAGATCTGCTGGGAGAAACAGCAAAGGAGGGTTTGCTGTGAGATTCTAAGAACTGTTGCGGTGGTCTTTGCTGTGGTATTTGTTGGCTTGTTGGGATATGCTGAGGACGCGACAGGTGTTCTTGGAAATGGGCAGGCGTAGGGCTTGGGCTAGGTTTCGGAATAAAGTTGAAGTTGGGTTGCCTATTCAGAGCTAACTGATCTTTTGACTGGTCGATCTGCTCAGTCGTTATAGTGTGATAATTCTCTTGCAAGTATTTTGGTTCATCAAAGAATGGCTGAGCTGGGCCTTGATGAAACGGTCTCTGTGGACCAGAATGGAAGGCGGTTCTTGGTGGTCCATTAAAGTGTGGCCTTGAAGCAAATGTAGGATTTTGGCGAGAGTGGAATGATGGTGGATTGTTAGACGGTCGAGAGAACGCGGGAGGGAAGGTAGGGCCAATAGGTCCTGGAACATTAGGACCATTACCAAAGTGAGTGAAGGGTCCGGGGCCGCTGTTTGCAAAAGAACCAATGGGACTAGCTGACGGAGATGGACCCAATAGATTTGGACGAGGAACGAGAGTTTGCGTTCGGAATGGAGAAACAGAAGGACCTTGTCGTGGAAGTTGCTGCTCGTTGGGAATGTTATGTGGTTGGAATTGGATACGACTCTGCGCATGTTGGGCAGGACGATACGTCTGAGGAGTAGGACCTGAATGGCTCTGGGGTCTTATAGCTGGTTCTTGAAATTGTGGTTTCGGCGTAGCTGAGCGCTCTAAGGGTGGATGGCTTGGCTGTTGTTGAGGATACGCTATTGCCGGTCTCGGGGCAGTTTCTTCATGATCCTCAGTATGAGTATGACTTTCACGCCTGTCACTGTAATGGCGGCCTTGACCTTCATTTCCGAATGTCACTTTGACACTGCTATCACTGTGATATTGTTCCGATTCAGGTTTAATAATAGCCCTCAGAGTTGTAGTTTCGCGAGGAATGTACAATGGTTCTGGGGTCACTGTAACATAATCATCATGATGCTCATTCTCATCTTGGTGGTTAGTAGGGGGAGTAATCGCGGGTACTGGCTTTTCATACACAACTTTGTCCTTAGAATGCGGATCCTTACTATATTTTACGTAGAATACTTGGACCGGTTCTTTCTTCTTCTTTTGAATCGGCTGAGGTGGTGGTGCGGGTAACGATTCATTTGATTCTTTAATGATAATTTCAATAATAGGCTCTGGAGCTTCGTAATAGTGGGGGTGACCTCCTTGGCTGTACAGTGGCGCTGTTGGGAGCGATCCAAATGGGGGGCCATAGCTTTCAGCCGATTGGTCGTGGACGTTCAAGATTTTAGGTTGAGCGTAGATTTCATTCTCGTTGACGACATCCAAGTTATCCAGGGTAGGATCGTAAAGAGGGTCCTTTTGAGAATATTGAACTACAGGCTCCATCTGAACGGCATAAGGAGGAAGCTTTCCAGCTCGTGGCGCGCCATGAGAAATCCTACGGCTGCTTGTCAGTGACCGGAAGGAAGCCACTCTCGAGTGAGGAAGTACCAAAGAGTATTGCAGATTTTGCGGCGTTCGGATATTATCAAGTTGTCGTTTCGGTTTCGCTTTCGTAGTTGAGTTCTTTGCGTATGCTATGGTGAGCACAGCCAGGGCTGTAACCTGAAACAAATAAAAACGAAATATAAATAAAACGAGTATAAATCGGTAAAAAAATCGTTTTAAGGTATCGACAAAAGTCGAGTATTACGAGTTCCCGTATGAAATATAGACAGAATCGATTATTTTTGCCTTGCACAAGAATTCGATTTCGTTGGTGTTGCAAGAGTATAGGATTATTTTAAAAAGTTACATACGGCGCGGTTAAAAAACTTGTTCGAAACTTGTATTGTACTTTCATTAAAATATTTAATCGTAATTATGTTTTTTATTTTATTTTGTAGGTAATTTAAAGGAGTGCAGTATTTTTATCACGTTTCTATTTTCTCCTTTTACTTAACATGAGATCCCACAGACGAAAAGAATTAAGTAAACGACCGTCGCCTTGACATTGAGACGGAATCGATTTCACGCCGTCGACTCACGATTCCTACATTAAGCTTTTTGGTTTATTTTCTCCCTTTTTAACCGACTTCAATTCCATAGAAGGAGGAGGTTCTGCATTCGGTTTGGTGATTTTTTTTTTCAGTATTTTAGTACAGTTTTTTTCTAAATAAGTAATGAATGTGTTTAGAGTATAGCCAGTACCTAATAATTAAAACGGAATATTTTTGAAACATTTTTGTAGTGTTACAATCAATAGGTAGTATAGGTAGTACACTGTATATTTACAAATATCAAATATCTAAATATACATAGGTATGCTAATGACCAAATAAAGAGACAAATTAACACTTAAGGTAAAATCCTTGAAAGAAAAATATAAAAGATCTTTCCGTCTCCGAAATATCTACTAGCCCACAGCTCAACTAATATAGAGTCCACCCGCCACCCGTCTAGGCGCGGATACAGGGGGGCAACAGGGGCAATTGCCCCCGTGACACGCAAGCCTCGTATACTACGGGGGATAAGATTTTTTCTTTTTGGAAAGTGCGCCCCCCTGAATGAAATGCTGGATCCGCGCGTGCCCCCGTCCGTCCCCCGTCTACAGTAAGTAGGCACTATTGTCTACTATGTAATAACCGTGGTAATATCCAGAGCTATGTAACACCTTATATTTGGAATTGACCCGGATCAGGAAAATCGTAATACTAAGCATGTCCACAGAAGTATTTGGAGAGAAAGTGTATAAGCACTAAGTGTGAGATAATGTTTACATTGGAAAGGGGCTGGGCCGAGGTACGAGAGGAGCGGATACGCTTTAAGCCACCATGGAGACAACCAAGTGCTCAATGGAAAGCGAAAACCGTAGCTAATAAATGGTCACTTACAACTCTAGGCGTGTTACATGCGTTTTTGATTCTGTTGATTCAAGAGAATGATTTTAATATTATCGTATAGATATAGTTCGTAATTTTTATCGTATTAAGTTAAAGTTACACGGAATGCTTATTTTTCGTTTTTTTTTTTAGAGTCTCACTGCATCGTCTGCCCCAGAGAATAGGCCTAACTTATTATTATATTTCTTTATTTAGAAAAGAGAATTAAAAAAAAGTGCAAAATGCTAAATAAAAGAAATAGATAAGTGTGCAAGAGGTGGATTTAGTCCAGTCTTAGCCTTAAAGGAATTCTCTACCAGCCAACCTTTGGGTCAAACCGCAACGTTTAGGTATTACCCTATTCAAAATGTACCCGGATATTATCAGAAACGCTACCGACGTTATCTTGGACCGCCGCTCAAGGAAATTTCGTGGAACCTGTCGTTCGGCATTCCAATAAGAATAAAAGTAGACCGAATTCGGCGCGCGCGCCGGTAGCCCGCCTTAACGGTCATACAATAGAGACAGAGAAACACTATACTAACCAGTAGCGACGCTATAGAAATCTATGGATACGAATCTACTATAGTCTATTCATCCTTATCCTCTTTCCTTTTCTAGAGCAGATTTTTGAGCAAACTCGAAATGAGCATGCTCCATGTTTGAGCAAATTGCTCAATAGTGGCATGCTTTCGGGCTAGTAATCAGCATGTGTAACAGTAGCTTAAGATACTCCAAAATAAGCTTAAGAATTTATTTCGAATGAAACAGTAAAAAAGCGAGTAATATGACACTCGTTTTGTTCGCGTTAGTTTGACTAATAAGTACTTATACTTTCAGACTAAATATTAAAAAAACCCGAAGTTGTACCTTAACATGACCTTTGACATAAACAAAAGAAATGTGTATCAAAACCATCTAAGCCCACACTGCACTCCTCACCATTGTCCAAACCCAACAGTAGGTGTATTGATCCAACCGGAACTAACAACGTGGGCCTATAGATCGATGTCGTAGATTGTCGATGGCTTTGTCTTGAAAGTATCGATCATTGATAATAAAAAGAGGACATCGTAAGACTGTTAAAACACCTATATACCTATATGATACGTTACATGTTTTCATGAAGCAGAGTTATTACCTATTACTTCCGAGGATGCTTTGAGCACACACATCTGTGCGTGTATTCCTAGCTATAGAGCGATAATAGCTAGGAATACACGCACAGATGTGTCCGACGGATGTGCCCGGCGGACAAATCCGTGCGTGTATGGCTGGCTAGCTAATGGCTGCAAGACAATTCTCTTCAATATGTTTCTACTCAGACCGTCATAATATTCCTGGAGTTAAGCATAGCATCCATATACTAAAGTATCTACTTAACATAAGGTAGGCTGTTAAGTAACTAAAGTTTGCTATCATAGTAGTGTCAAAAACAGATGCAAAGATATAAACGAAGCACCAGTCAGACGCATATCATATCAACTTGTTTTCGTAATAGTAACCTTAAACCTCTTACCAAATTAAAAGTAAAAGTAGCCACTTAGCGTTCGGGCTGGTTTTGAGACTATTTAGTAACATGCAGCTCATAAACAGTAGCAGAGGTATTTATGTAGTAATTTCAAATTATTAAGGCGACTTTTCAGGTAGCTATCAGTGGCCGCAGGTGAAAACTTTTCTAGGGCAGGCCTGAGCTTAATTTGGCTTAAAATTTCTTCATGAGCTGTAGAAAAACTGCTCAGGTGCCCGAAAACTCGGCAAGCCGACCGGAATCGTATTTTACCTAATTAGGTAAGTATGTGACTGTATATTATTTCTTATGTGAAAACATTTATTAAAATACAAACAAAAGGACAAACAACAGTGTATAGAAAACTTAGACTAATTAATACTACCTAGCCTGGGCTACGTAGTATTAATTAATACTACCTAGCCTACGTGGTTTAAACTATATGTACAAATGTCCCCTATGTCACCGCTATTAGGTAAGGTGCCCATAAGGCTGGCTGCGTTACCTCGCTGAATGGCAATGCCAATGCGCTGGGCGAGGAACGAGCCAGCCCTCTGGTCACCGGTGGAGCGAATGAGCATAAAGGACAGTTTTTTGAATAGACGAAGAGCCTCTGGCCCCCATGGCCCTAATGTCTCCACGGCAAACGCCGCAAATACGTATCTCTCGCCTAGAGCTGCGTATTTGCGGCGCTTTGCGGTTTCAGCGGTGGCGGCAGCACTGCCAGCTTTTAAAGATGTCGTGTTGAGGTGGGAAGGTGCTAAGGTATCCACGCATGTTGCGTCCCAGACTAAAGGCCTTCCCCGAAGCCACGGCACAAGGGTTAACCCGTCGGGCCTTTTGCCATCGTCACGCGCCAGGCCATTTGGTTCTAGTGTGGCTGGCACGTTGACGCTGACTAGAGCTCGACGGATAATGTCATTAAGGCAGGCGTGGCGGGATAGGCGACCGGCGCTTCGTGGGCATGCGAGACCGTGGTGACCCAAGCGGTCTACTGTTGCACCACAGGAGCAAATGTGTGGCTCTACAAGGTTAGCACCAAGTCGCAAACCTACCGCAAGCCGGAAACTATTAGGGTCCAGGAGGTTTCCGAAATTAGACGAAGGATATGCGTGCAGCCAGTAACCTGATTCTTTCGCTGATGTGGCTAGCAAGCGGGCTCTGTCTAGCACCGAAGGGCTAGTTTCCAGGAGGTGGTCATGCAATTGCCGGCACATAGGTTCGTCCCAAAGTTTTTGAGAATTTGGATTATGAGGCAAGTCTTTTCCGGGGCAGGCCAACTTCCAAGCGTCCCTGGCCTGGGACAAGCACGCTACCTCACAATCACGAAGTGAGGGTTTTCTTATGTACACATATATGTGTATTATTGCCGTTCTAAGTGTAGTGTTTTTAAAATACAATTTATTGTAGGTACTGACTGGGATGACACCTATTACAGCTTCTTTAAAACTGAATAAAATAATAACAAAATGTCCGCTTATTTATATTTTTATTAACCGACTTCAAAAAAGGAGGAGGTTCTCAATTAGACTGAATTTTTTTTTTTTTATCATTTTTTTTTTTGTATGTATGTTACTCCATATCTCCGTGAATCGTGAACCGATTTTCAAAATTTTTTTTTGAATCGAACAGGTATAACCCCTAGATGGTCCCATTGTCACCAAGTCGGGATCTGATGATGGGATCCTGGAGAAATCGAGGGAACTCTTCAACTATTATAGGCACACCTATAGTGATTTCACTATTTTTTACAGCAACTCGGCCACTTCCTCTTGGAATAGCGGATCCTAAGTGAAGTCGGTTCTTTTTTTGTTTAAAATTATTTAGATTAAATTCATAGTTTCTAATGAGTTTTTTTTTAGCCAAGTGGTCTCACGCGGACTCTAGGCGATACAAAAAGGAGGCCACATCTTCCTCAAGTAGCCCTAGGAGGTTTAATTTTAAGTTAAATCCACCACATTTATAGTTCGACTAATAGTCTTATCGAATATTACTTCTATATATTCTAATAGAGTAGAAGTATAAACAATTATCAATAAAAACCGTAATAGCATGTAAGTATGCTATACAATAAACTTGTTCAAGTTCCCTGGCATCAGTGAGCAAAAAGCAGCATTTCACTCTTATTACTGTTTGCATACAATAGCGGTACAGTGACGAATAGAAATGGAAACGAACGGCCTACGTACACTTACGATTTCTACCAAAATGTGAGCGTTTACAGTTTTAGACTTATCAGGTCATGGTCGTTAGGTCAATGATTGCTTGAATATTTCGGTAAAAGCTATTAAATATTATGAAAACAAAAATACCTTTGTCAATGTTATTAGGTATCATGTTAGTGTTATTTACTCGTATCTGCTAAATGTATGTTATAAATATGTCATGAAGTGAAGGTTTTATAAATCGATTTGCTTTTGTTCTTGTAAGTCTTCAAGTAGATGCTGGTTTTTAAAGTTTAACTGATGTGATGTTTGTTCTATCCTACGTATAATCTTCCGATCCGAGTTATATAATGTGCACGTAATTAGAGTCGAATTATGTACATTTAAATTAAGTTTTTTTGAAACTCGCGTCCGTTATGTTATGAATGGAACTTTGTATAGTACTTTAATTGCTAAACTGCGTATTCGACAACGTTAAATGATGTACGCGATCCGTATACAATAACATACCTACCTTACCTGTCACATTTCATCATAAGCCAACGGAATCCACTTTCCACCAGCTATCAGAAACTTTTTTGGTAGTTACTAAGCAATCTCCTATCAACATTCAGGCTTTTATTGACCTGTCTTCCTCCCAGATTGTGACAAAAACCACAAACCGTAACAATAAACACTTTATCTGCCTCATCGTGAGAAGAAAAAAACCACAATGGCGTCAGTTACCTCACATTTCGTTTGGCACTTTTCATTTCACCTCATGGTCTTTATTTCCTAGTAGTTAAGGTTAGAATTGGTTTAAATTGAAGATGATACGCGATAATTTCTCCAAACGAGCGGATGTTATGCAAAGCGGATAAGATGAGACTAATTTTTGGATGATAGATGTGGTGTTTACGGCTTGTAGTAATGTAGAGATTTATGTTCTTTTAATTGATATTAAACAGTGGTACTTAACGAAAGTAATTAACTAGGGATACACGCATAGATCTGCCAGCTGTTGTCTGGCAGATATGCCAGGCGGACAGATTCGTCCATGTATGGTGCGAATTGGACACATCTGAATAGCGCCATACATGGACGGATCTGTCCGCCGGGCATATCCGCCAGACAAATTCGGCCAGCAGATCTGTGCGTGTATGTTTACGCTCGTCAAAACACATCCAGACTTGAAGCCTCTTAATTTTCCGCTACTCCATCCAATGATGTGTTCCTAATAAAGATGAGCACATGCCAATTATTATCATCACCGACATGTCATAATCTCGTTAGATGAAGTGACTCCACACATTACATGGTCCATAGAACTGTTTTATTATCTGTCATCACTTGTCGCTGAGATTGTCGTATTTGAAAGTGTTTGAAGGGTTTCTTTTATTTATGTGACCGGCCATTTTTATGATGATTTTATCTGTTTTTATAGTTAGTCGCTAGAGAGGGATAACCTAAATTACTATCAAAAAGATCCCTGAAAATATAGCTCATGGGTGTTGTTTTACAACAAATCCTCGCATAGAGCTTTTTTATAATAGATACTAGATACAAATTTTGGAGGTAAGTACCTCGAGGAAGAGTAACTATCGAATTTAAAATAAAGTGACCCTAAAGGTGTCAACTAAAATAAGATCGAATGCGGCAGCCGGCGGCACTTTCGGCGCTGTGTTCATGTTGAACAAATAAGTACGTATGCGAGTGACCCAAAGCAAACTCAGTAAATGTGTCAGTAATTCAGTAAAGGTACCATTTCTCGGAAACATCGAACTTTGTACAGATTCAATATTTTATACGAGCAACAAAAGCGTAAGTGCCAACCACCAAAGCCATTTACAGCCAACTTTTCCCGGAAAAGTGTCACAAATGCTTTCCCAATCCATTAGAAGCTCAAGGCAACCCCACCGAACGTCTAGATCAATTCAACAGTTAATCTGGGTTACGATTTTTAAAATCATTAACCCTTTTCTAAGAAAATGAGAAACTAATCCAAACATGCTTAAACATGTTCATGTTTGTTCAACAAAGTGGTTGACAGATGCTGGCTAGAAGATTGTTTATGAGAACAATACTAATCGTACGCGGTGAAAAGTGGGCGGGACGCTATTGTTGATGTTTGCTTGCTGTTTGAATCGTGGCGTGTTGTGGTGTCAATTTACGATCAATTTGAACGAGTTTGAGTTTCGGGGCTTAATTAATGTACGATAAAATTTAAACCAGTCAAATGCCAGAACAAAATAAACTGAAAAACGAAGGAAAAGGGAAAGAAAAATATGAAAAATGTTGTACAGCGTAAAAGCGACAAATAGAAAAAATCCGTGATACCTAAGTATAGTTTGGCCAGGGTACCTACTACATCACTTAGATCATGGACAGACGATATAGACAAAAGTTTCTTACGATGGTACAGTCGCCATCAGATATATCGGAGCAGCCATGGTGGTGAAATATCTGAACAACGCTTCTATTGTCAAGGCGATAAAGTGCATGTTCTGATATTTTTGGGTACCTTGGCCGCTCCGATATATTGATGGCGGTTCTACCATCACCACTAAAAAAAGGACGAGCTTCTAGCTTCAACTGTTACAACGGATTTTCATTTGCCAGACTATACCTCTACGTTTCTACCCCACGTAAGTCCGAATATGAGAAAGAGGTTCTTAAGAATATTCGTACTTCAAAAAATTCTTTAAGTTGTCAGGCATAAAGCTCTATCAGGTGAAAACAAAATTAAACAATAATTTTAGGGGAACTACACATTTACATCTTTTTGCTTCCCTAGCTGTATTGCATCTTATCAAAATGGTTTATTTCTACAGAAAACATCTACTCATCACCGCATGTGGCGGTTAAGGGCATCTTCAAGTACCAGTGCAGCCTTTGCAACCATAATAGCTTTATGAGGAGAGACAATTTCACGGTATGTATTTTATGCATGTACATAACAGTGCTCTTCACTGCCTCATTAGCTGGCTCAGTAACAGCAAGAGTATCGTACAGTCAGCATCAATAGTATCTTTCTACACGAAGGCCGCAAAAATATGTGACTCGCTCCTATGGCTCTACAAATAAGAGCGTGTCACATGTTTTTCAAGTTTCAAGTTTCAAGTTTCAAGTTTATTTGCATTCATGTTGTACAAAAAGGTATTGACATATTACAGTTTCAAACATGAGCCCTGCAAGGGCATGGCAATTACTTATCAACTAAATTATTATATCTAACTTAAACCTAAGAAAATTACACTGTAGCTTTAACAACATTCATATACAATATTAGATACCGTAGAGTTTCGTATCTTTGCCTGGGCTACCTATTTTCGCCTACTGTGACAAAAGTTGCCATTAACAAAATGTTTCTAATGTAAGCCTTACATAAAACTACTAAATACAAAGTATTTTTTACGGGTGTCAACATTCTTCGAACAATCTGCGGCTAACTTCACACAGTTTACGTTCAGTGAGGTTTTTTCGCGACGCCGACAACACGTTTTTTTAAGCCAGTGTTATAACTTCAGTTTTAAACAGTGATACAGACCAGGTAATGTTAAACTCTTTAAAGGATTATATACTATAACTATTTCTTTTTCATATGAAACTATTATTTAATGGCTAGCTTATGTTTAGAAGTCACAATTGGATAAAACATTGGTGAGGGTATTTAGCGTCCATCTTGTTGCCAAATTTCGCCTACCCCTAGGGTTGTCAAATTTGTTTTACCACATCAATAGGGTATTTGACTGTAAGTATTTCAAATAAATTATTTTACACCATGCATGAAATAAAGCACCATAAGATTAATAGAGAAACGTAGACAGCAGTTAGTTTTTAGACACAATTTATATTTTAAAACCGGTATAATACTATAAACAGTAGGTAATCGATTACGATAATAATAAGCGAAAAGAGATACGCATTTTGTTTAAATTTTAAATATTTTTGTTAAAAATAATTATTTTTTTACTTATAAACCATTACTCCCCTTTATTTGGCATGTTGGTTAATTTTTGGCAGCCCTAGCTTCGTTATAGAAAATGTATGAAACCAACTTCAGACTGTTACCAAACTTCGCCTACTACACCGTTTTTTTAAAATATGGCTAGTCTGGTGTAGTTAAGGTTCATAGTATATTAGCACGTTCCAAGGAGATACGACTTAACATGTATAAGTCACAGAAAAGTGTATTATTAGCGGTAAAGCATGCCGTAGGCGAAGATTGGGAAAAATACCCAAACATCGCCTATTGCCTTTGGGGCCATTTATTACCAACTTAACCAATGAAATTCAAAGTTTGAATTGTGTATACTGATAGTTAGGAGTACTAAAAAACGTTTTTTCGCCTTAACGGACTAAAATGCTTTCAAATTTGAAAGATTTTTTGGGAAAAGTGTCAAAACCCAGGCGAAGATACGAAACTCTACGGTACCTCTAAGTGCCTACTAACATTATTTAAAATTTGTCCTCTAAATATTCATCAACTGAATAATAACATTTACTTATTAGCATTTCTTTCAGTCTACTTATAAATTGGTTTTCTTTGTTTTCTTTCTTTATTTGATCTGGTAGCTTATTATATATTCTTACTGACATTGATAAAGGGCCCGATGAATGGATTTCTAGACGCGAGGATGGAGGATTTAAGTTTGATTTATTTCTGAGTGCATAAGTTACCTGTACTTCTTCTCGTTTTGTATATAGTTCCGAGTATTTGCGGACAAACTTACATATTTCTAAAATGTATAGACAAGGAACGGTTAGAATTTTGTGTTCTATGATTCTTGTGTTTTTGCGGCCTTCGTGTAGGAAGATACTATTGATGCTAACTGTACAACCGCGCCATGTTATATGCTATGCATTCCAGACCCCACCTATACTTTAAGACTCGTAACTGTCCTTTCTTAGACAGAGTTCGTTCTCTTGTTTTTTTTCAAACTCAAGAGTCGCCAGGACGCTCGCGTGAACTCGCGTCCCCATACAAACGTAGTTCAGCTCTCATTTTAAAACGACATGCTTTAGAACCACGAAATTCGGCATGGGCATTCTAGCAGTACAGATCTATGTCGGTAATTCGTTTTCGTTTCGGTGTGGATTAACGGGTCTATTTAAGAATATTCCGGAGCGATGTACAAAACCCCCTTTCTAAAGGAAATGTCCCGAACAACAAGCATTCCTTAGAAAATCGAAATCAGTGAAATCGTAACTTGTAGCTTTACAAATCGCGTCCCAGAAGTATAAAGATCGTCCACAACACGCTAATACCATGCCATGCCACACGCAAACCGTGGGAGTGCGGGAAACGCTCGCTAATCGCTGGTCGTGTTTACATTGTTGATTGTCGCAATGGGTAAGGGTTTTTGCGTGATTTGTTGACAGTCAATAAAGAGGCAAGCTTACTGGAACCTAAGTTTACCATTAACCCTAATTGTGGTATATATTTTTATGAAGTGCTAGTTGAAAGTGATCAGGATTCAGCTGACACACAGTTTTAGCTCACCGAAGGAAGCCCAGTAACTGCTCGATAGGAGAAATAATTCGTGTATAGCTGAATTTTGGTGAAGTTGTAGATAAAGGTGTCTTACACAACATACTAAAAGTACCCATGGATAGGGGTGCCGCTAACGGGGAGAGGGGGGTGTAAAGGTCCCCTTTTTTGGCTTTTCGTAAATAACTCAGTAGAGGTGGGTCATACGAAAAAATGTTCTTCTACTTAATTAATCCACAAATGATTTTGTACAAAAAATGTTCTTTACACTTTTTTGCTGAGATCAATGTACAATGAGATTTCGAGGAAATACGATACTCACTTTTAGAAACTTTCGGAGCTTTTATTTACGAAACTATTAGTTTTGTCTAAAAATTGTTTGAGAAAACCCATATTTATATTAAAAGACCTATCCAACGACACCCCACACATTAGGGGTGAATTAAAAAACATAATTTACCCCCCACTTCATGTGTTCGGGAGTTACCCTAAAAAATAATATTTTATCAGATTTTGTTTTAAAACTTTGTCTGCGTGTTCAAAACACATACTCATACGAAGTTTAACTATTCTAGTACTAACCATCACTGCGCAAAACCGTGAACGGACAGACTGGGACAAACGGACAGCGAAACTATAAGGTTAGGAAGTTAATTGCAGGCGGGTTCCATAGGCTATGGGAACTGCTTACCATCAGACGGGTCGTATGCTTGTTTGCCACCGTCGTGGCATAAAAAATAAAAAGTAAAAAAATACCCTCTTCAACCTGCTCAGTGATGGTTAGTACTTGAATAGTTAAACTTCGTATGAGTATGTGTTTTGAACACGCAGACAAAGTTTTAAAACAAAATCTGAAAAATATTATTTTTTGGGGTACCTCCCGAACACATGAAGTGGGAGGTAAATTCTTTTTTTTACTCCACCCCTAGTGTTTGGGATGTCGTTGGATAGGTCTTCTAATATAAATATGGGTTTTTTAAAACAACTTTTAGACAAAACTAATAGTTTCGTAAAGAATAGCTCCGAAAGTTTCAAAAAGTGATTATCGTATTTCCCCGAAATCTCATTATACATTGATCCCAGCAAAAAAGTATAAAGAACCTTTTTTGTAGAAAATTATTTGTGGATTAATTAAGTAGAAGAACACTTTTTCGTATGAGCCACTGCTACTGAGTTATTTACGAAAAGCCAAAAAAGGGGACCTTTACACCCCCCTCTCCCCGTTAGCGGCACCCCTATCCATGGGTACTTTTGGTATGTTGTGTAAAACACCTTTGTCTACAACTATACCAAAATTCAGCTATATACGAATTATTTCCCCTAAGTTTTCCTTCGTTTGGAGGGCTATTTGTAAACTGTCACTTTTAGTTTTATTAAATGGGCCACTGACTGACAAGTGTACGATTTAAAATACGGATGCAAAAACCTTTATCTCGATAAACATACAGGATGTGAGTACCTAACAGTGAAGTAAAAATACCTAGCTCATTAATTTCGCTTTAAAATTTAAACCACGTTAAGTTTTTTCGTTAAGTTAATATAACCTACTAAACCTACTAGGTACGCTAAGTGTAGGTAGCTCTGATTAGAAAAGTGCAAATGTTAAGAGGATGATAAGAGCTAAATTCCCTCCCTATCGTTTTCAGCGCGAGTGAAAGAGAAACACTGCGTTACGATTAGTATGGGAGCTCATTGCAAATTTTGAAAATTGATGGATTAAAAAAAACTATGTATTAATTGAGAAATTTAAGGCAACGAAGTTTTTAGTATTAGTGTGGTGGAATGTTGTCCTTAATTACAGACATATAAGCCAAGTAACTAAAGACGTGCAATTGTTTTAAGCTAATTTTAGATGTAACTTTGGAATTATTTTCTATCGAGCCGATTTCGTCCAATTGTGTATTGGAATTAACCAAGTTCTTTTAAATATAATGAATATTAACATATATTTTTATTACTTTTCCAAAACAAGTAGTTGTAGCTATATACTGACTGTTTAAGTAAAGTCAATTTGAAGGTCATCGGGTCTTCTCAGCCTCGTAAGTTAAAAATTGTAAAAACCTTCCAGATAAGTCGGCAAATTACCGGTAACTTTCATAGCTTTTTACCGGTTTCCTTTTTCCATCCTTCATACATCACTATCAAGTTGGTGGTAAAACTATCCATAGTCGGACTCAGGCGATCATCTACTGCCGGTACATCTGTCCACTGCATCATATAATTATCCATTACCACGGTCACAGCGAGTGTCATCATGTCATCAAAATCTGACGTAACGTGACCACTCTGACCCACCATGCACATATGCCCTAACAGCCGTTTGAAAACCCGTTTGAATTTGGAATCTATTCCACAAGAATAAGGTTCATAATTGAATAGAGTTTTCAAAGATGCGTGTGCGCGCGTTACAGGTCTCAAAATGGAACCAAATCGTCCGCGGACCGCGTGAGGTCTCAGCACGTTTTGTATTGGACAGAATTATGTATTGTAATGCATTGCATTGCAGCGTAACATATTTTAAAATTGGTTCCTCATCCCATATTACGTATGTTATTATTGATAGCAATTCGGTTGATTGACAGTTGCATTTCGATGAATAATTGAATTGTTATTTTAATGTTAGATTTTCAGTTTGAATGTACATATTCTGTTTCGGCCGGTATTAATCGTGTGTTGTGTGTATAGTGTTTGAGGGTTATACGTTTTTAGATGTAATAGCAACTATCTATCTATCTATACATATAATAAAGCTGAAGAGGGTCGAAAGTGTGTACATGGAAGATATTCGAAAAAAAATTGGCTGGGTATACTAAGAATCGATAACAGAACACGTTCCAACAGTTTTTAGAATTTTTGCCTGTTTATCTGTTTGCCTGTTTATTGAGATAGTCAAACTATTGAGATAGTTTTGCAGGGTCTTTGTCTACAATGTAATTTTTGTTGTTGGTATAATAAATTAATAAATTAATTAAATAAAAATAAAATCATTTATTTCAAAATCAAAAATACAATCAATTACTCCACAATACACACACACATGTCAAAACTTAATCTAACTTACACAAAACAAAAATGCTCAATATAAAAATAAAAAAAAATCTAAAAATATAATCTAAGCTACTTACTCCTAACTAAAACTAAGCACAACTATGTAACAAAAACACAAAGCCTATCCAACCAAGTCGATCCGCGACCTTCCAGATGCAAAGGTGCCCATCACGCTCGCAGCATTCCCTCGTTGAACCGCAATGGACAGCCTCTGCATCAGGAAGGAACCGGAGCGAGGGTCCAACCCTCTCTCCCGTAAGCGCCTCCCCACTTCGCCAAAAAAACGACTTCGCCTCAGCACACCAGCATCCGGTGGTTTCCACTGCGAGAGCACAAATAAATAATTCGCAAGGGCCGCGTACTTTTCCCGCTTGCGAACGGCGGCCGACTCAGCCGCTGCCCCTGCAGTTCTTACGGTGCGGCCTATATGCGAAGCCGCAAACGTGCTGACACATGTGGCGTCCCACATTAAACACTTTCCCCTCTCCCAGAGGGGACCAACGTCAGCCCATCAGAATTAATTAATTTGACCGCGCATCACGTGAAAACGGCTGAACGGATTTTGATGAAATTTTGTATATTTAGAGATACAATGTGGCATATCATATCCCTACAAAAAGCAAATCATCAATCCACTGTCATAATACAAGCAAATGGATGTATGATGGTTGCATATTGCCATCGCCTCGGGCACTGCTAACCGCCGTTGATGCCTAAATTACAGACGCACTACTCTCGTTTTCAACATAATACGTACCACAGACATAACCGACTAGATATCGCATGTAGCGTGAAGCGTGATTGAACGGTCGAGTGTCACTTGGATTTTTAAAATATAAATAAAAAGAACGAGTGTCTTACTCTCTACTTTACTTATTTAAATTGTGTATTTTTAAACTACAGCTCGTCTGTAGCGTTCAATGTAGCCTAAAATAATTGAAAAACCTTTCATGTCTCATATTTCACTCGTTTTATTTTAAAATACATATCAATTAAAATTTCGATAGTCAGAAAATAAGAAACTATAGAGACAAGAATTAATTTGTATTTGAACTCAGCTCGAACACAATTTTTCATTTAAAGTAATGAACAACCAAATTAGACCCGACTATTTACAAAACAGTTCAATGATTATTATCATTAGTTTCCTAGACATCGTTAACTCGCAAATTATGCTGTTTCGCAGTCTACCTACTATATGTCTGTGGCACGTGCACTTGACGTTATATCATCCATCATTAGCCGATTCTACAAAAAAAAACAATCACCAAAAAGCACCTAAAATTGCATCTTTCAGCACATCAGTTATGAAATGGTGCCAGTCCGTTACGTTATAAACTATGTAGCACTTTTTAGTTGCCATTATGGACCTTATATCTTTACAATAAGACTTACGGATCGCCAGTGTGGGCGATACTGAAACGTAATAGTAATAAGATAAAATAATAAGTGATATGCAATAGGGCATTCACTTTCGTTTGAGATCTGGGTTACATATTGACATCGCAATTTGTTAAGTTATTACATGTTTGCTGTTGTTTTATTTGTTTTTAATGGTCTGGTTTAATGAATTGTAGACTTGTTTTTTTATAGCGATGGCCGATTTTTGCAATTTTGACCGCAGATCATCTCGAATTCTCAATTTTTTATTAACATGAGTAGACCAAAACTTAAGAAATTTAAGACAGCGGCCGGTTCAGAAATCCTTAAATATATTATACAGGTTGTAACAAAAATACTGGTAATCCTTTTAAGGGTATAATTGGTATCGTATTCTAATTATAACAAATAAGAAAAAAAATGTTTCTCGCAATTAAAATATTGGTTTTGTATGGAGAGTTGGCCGGCTGGGACGAGGTGTCAAGTGTACAAAAGTTAGTGAGGTGTACAAAAAAGAAAATCCGTGGCCAAATTTTTTTTCTCCTACTTTATCTTACTCGTAACTCGCAATAAGCACGATATCAAATGTGCCCTTAAACTTAAACGGATCACCAGTATTTTTGTAATATCCTGTCATAAAACAAAATAGGTACTAATAAATTTTGCTTTTTAAATGATTTATTTAACGTAAAATAGTGTTACAATACTAATAAATTGAAGCGATATGTAATAACTAGTGCATTCACTTATATTTGAGATCTGGGTTACATAATTTAGGATTAAAATGTGTATATTTAACTGTTTTTTAATAGACTGGTCTATCGGCTTTCAGGTGCGATTGCACACGATTGATTTTGTGTTATAGTATTTTTATGATGCGGAAATATAATTTGTCTTCGCCATAAGCCACAATTAATGATAGTTACACACTTAGAAATTGACTAACAGACGGATGGACATACAGTTTGTTCAATCAGACAACTAAAGCTACCCATTTTACGTGAATACTTGATTAGCTACTCTCGTAACCTTAAGCCTTATAAATAAAATTTTCATAATGAAGTCATACATTTATTTGACAGTATTTTGACACACACAAAACGTTAAGTTTATTGCTACACTGTCAGTAATTTCACAATTTAAAGTTGACCGTTATCCATCAACATTATATATCTTTATGTGACCGCTACATACAGAGTGTCCCTAAAGGCGTCAGCTGTCAGCTGTCAGCTGTTCGGAGCCAGCAAATTTTTGTTCTAGCTGACAGGCCGAGATCGTCAGGCGGACTGGAGGCCGACTGTTATAAGTCTATAGTCGATGGCGATGGCCGCCTTAAAACAAACGTTAAAAGAGCTGATGAACTATTGGCATTAATGCAAATATCGCAGTGTTTGAGAAATTGGCACTTTTATAATTCATACTTTTATACTTAATACTTAAAGTAGTAATTTTGTTCATACTTATCTCGAAAAAAAAAAACATTTTCATAAGGGTGAAATTTACTAAATTTGATAGCTATTCAATCAGTCCTTTAAATCTTGAAGTTTTAGATACATCCTGTATACAGCAATTCCAATTAAGATAGCTTCTTCAAAGGCTGACCGTTATCGTCCGTCTAACCATCAAGAACTCTTTTTACGGGAAACATAACGATACGGGTTATATAACAATAATTGCGCAGACCAAAGATGGTCAGATCCCACATTGTTACAAGAAGTTACATTCAGTTACTGATGAATGCGTCAATTACATTTGGTTCACAGAGGTTGGATAACTTCGATTGTTTTTTTTTGGTTGAAGATAAGCGATCAAATAGGACTGTATAAGTAGGAGATTACTGATAAAATCTTAGAGCTTTAAACCAAGCGGAGTAGCCATTGACAGGCGTTCCCCTCTGCCGAAAATGTATGACCAGTGGTCATTGTATGGACTGACGTTTATTTGACGTGGCTATTATGACGTTTCGCATACATTTTACGTTCCCCTCCCCCGCAAAAAACGGCAGACTTTTTCCGATACAAATGAGAGCGCGTCTCGCATCCGGTTGGTTTAATAATCAAAGGATAAAATTTAAGATAGTAAACTGATGTGTGTGTAGAATTTCGTTTGCAATTCCTGCTAGCCTAATAATGGTCGGATTTTATCGCCTGTGTGTAGCTGTCATGTTCTAACAAGTATGTAAGTGCAAAAGGGATGCATGACGCGCTAGGCGATTGAATGGCAACCATGGACGGCCTTCTGAGGGTTAAAAGGTCTTTCGATTGGTATTTATAGAGTTATCAATGATTGACGTGACGTGCGAAGATATGATCATGTTCACAATGAAATTATTAAAGATCCAAAACAGAGGGGAAATTGACCCTTATTGGGATTAGGTCCGGTTTCCTCACCATGTTTTGCTTCACCAAAAAAACGACTGGTAAATATCAAATCTAGTTCTGGTTTCATTTATTTGAAAATCTGCCTTCCTTGTCGGATACCTTCATCAAGTACAGTCTTGTGTTACATTTACGAACACACTTCACAGTCAGCATCAGCATCAGAACTTGCTAAGCGGGTAAGGTGTTCATAATGATCTTCACACGCTCTTTTCTTAACAATAACGTCGTATCAAGCTCATTTTGAACACCTCAACTACTTAGCTATTGCTGCTACATTTTTATTCAAGAATCAGACTCTCTGCACTTACAAGGGACATTAGCATTACGATTATGAAACAATATCCATAAAGTTCCAACAGCATCTCCGCTGATCGAAATTCGATTACAGGTATACAGGTCCATAATCACCAACTTAACTCTTCACTTGGCCCAAATTAAGTCCCATACAATTATTTCGCAACTTTAGATTTAATAGAAGAACTGATAAGTTTGTTTAAAAACAATCGTATTCTGTACTCTCACTAGTAACAATTATAATGTCGTAACATCAATCATCATCAGTAATGGATTATATTTAATATATGTAATCGAGCTTATGGAGATAAATTTAAACACTTCATAGGATTTGTCGGCACATTACGTTATTAATTGTGCCAGCTTTTGTTAATTTTGATTAATTATCGGTCATTTGTGATTTAATTATAGTGTAAGCTTGTTTAATATAGTCACAAATAGCCTAGGTAATTATTTGTTATGTAAGGATTGGAAGGCTACTAAGCTGTTTGGCAGAGTAATTATAGATAGCATTGCGAGGATTTCCTTTTAGATAATACCTTCATTTTAAGGAGATATCGGCGCGCCTTATTGAGGCTTCCGGTGACCAGAGGGCTGGTCACTATTTCGCGCAGCGGATAAGCATAAGCTATCCAGCGCGGAAATGCGGCCAGCCTTCTGGGCACCCTACCCCACGACCGAGACCTAGGTCAGATTTTTTATTTGTAAGTTTTTAGTTTTAGGTTAATTTTATTTTGTGACTATATATTTTCATTTTAATGCATGTGCGGAAATAACATCAATATGATTTTTTTAAATATTTTATATAAAAAGAGACTCGGATTAATTGTTTGCAGTTCAGACGCTTGTTCAAGTATGAATATGTCAGAATTTTCAAAAACTTCAAAACATTCTTCTGTTTTTCAGTGACTTCGATTTTTGAATGCATTAATCTCTTAGGGACACCACACACCTGATCTAAATTCAGCAAATTCATGGACAAAATGTTTAAATTTGTCTATGGCAGCTGATTATTTGTATGGAGGCCATAAACAAATTTAAATAACCATAACCGTGGCGTCACAGATGAACGAAAAGCAAAGTTCGTGTTTTTAATTGTTGAGCCATTTACGGTTCAAGCTACTTTCTTTTGTTCAGTACTCATTCTATGAAATGTCCAATGTAAAGTGAACCCTAAATGGCTCAACAATTAAAGTCCGTGACCGTACTTATGTAGCTATTTCAAACAGATGAGGTTTTGAATTAATCTTAGACTTACACATTATTTATTCATAGTATTAGTAGCAGATGGAATTTTACGTAATGTGGCTGCATTTTTTTTCTAACTAAGGATTAAAGTTTAATCTTCAATGAATATAAGACCGGTTCAAAAGTAATCAAAGATGTAACCAATAAAATTTCATCACAGTTGCTATAGAAAATAACAAATGACGGAAGCTTACATAAGCTCCAATAAGCTAAAATTGCCGATAAAAGTAATAGAAATTTCTAATACTGCACGAATAACACTCATAGACGTTTATACCGATCTATTGATTCTCATAATATAAACGTAAATTGTGAATTAACGACCAAATAAATTGAGCTTAGATAGGCCAAGCTTATCACTGTGTGGGAGCTCAAACTATAGCGGGGTTATGATAAACAAAAGGCCAACTTTCGTTTATACGTCGTATAAGGGAATGTAATCTTCTTGCTGTCTGAAATAATAGTGGGGTCTCGTTTTGTACCTAGTACAGTCGCCATCAGATATCTGAACAACGCCTCTATTGTCTAGGCGATAAAGTGCATGTTCAGATATTTTTGAGTACCCTGGCTGCTCTGATATATTTGATGGTGACTGTACCTACACGGAAACTCCTATAAAGATCGTTTTTGAATAGCAGTAAGTATAGTTATGTACCTGAATTGCCAAGGGTGTAGGTAGTGATTAGAAACTTCATAAATAGTTGCAAAGACAAACGACCAGCACTATTCTAGGTACTGTTTAACTGTTACTTTAACCAATCTGTTGCTTTGACCATTATCATTACAATGGTTTTCAAATAAAGGATAAATAGAAAAATCCACTGCCTCAGGCGGGACTCGAACTCGCGACACTGGGAAACATATATGCCCACCGGTCTGACCAACTGAGCTACTGGGACTTGGCTGCGAATTTCTCCACCATATCCTTTATTTATATATGCGTCTTAGGGTGACACCTAACGACATCTGCCGAAGAAGTCTTACACTAGGCGATAAGGCTTATTCAGATATTTTTGAATATCGTAGCCGCTCCGATATATTTGATGGCGACTGTACATAATACTTTCCCTACTCTTGTAGGACATAATACTTTCTACATATGTAGGTAAATTAGCAGCATACTGGTCATCCAATTATGCTACATTATGTCACGATATGAACCTTCCGGCTGAAGTGCGTGATGCATGTACGACACTTACCATTTATCTCTCACTTACCGTCATACCGACGTTTACCGCTTACTATCGCTAATGGTGGTAATAGTGATGTGACGGTGATAGTGATTGCCATGGGCTCTGTGAGAGAGGGAACGGCGTATGAGCTATTTAATAGCTAGGGATATACGCACAGATGTGTCCGCCGGATTTGTCCGACGGATATGCCCGGCGGACAAATCCACAGAACAATAATCTATATAGGTCTGTGGACAAATCCGTCCGTGTATGGCGCGAATTGGACACGGATTCTGTGGACACATCCAAATAGTGCCATATCTACACGGACGGATCTGTCCGCCGGGCATATCCGTCGGACACATCCGGCGGGCACATCTATATGTGTATCCCTATTAGCTCATACGCCGTTGCCTCTCTCACAGACCCCATGGCAATCACTATAATGCCGGCGAATGACCGAAGTGCGAAAATAAAAGACGATAGCTTTTGCATGTACCTACTGAGGCGGAGTATAGTCTGCCTCTTTCGCGAACTTCCAGGGTGTGACTTCTGTGCTTACGTCACCAGATTTATCTAACTAAGTAGTAGACCGCCTCGAACTAAGAACTCGCGATTTACTTGCAAACGAGTTGATCTATACAGGGTGTCTCAGAAATCGACGTCAAGCCGTGAATGGATGATAGACCAAGTTATAACAGTTATCAGAAAAATACAAAAAAAAAATCTATCACATGTTCTTCTAAAATTATGGCACTTTAAAAATTTACTAGAATATTCACGACCTGGTCTCTTAACTTCTAGTACATTTTTAAAGTGACCATAATTTTTGAAGAACTTGTGATAGTTTTTTTTATGTATTTTTCTGATAACTGTTATAGCTTGGTCTATCATCCATTCACGGCTTGATGTCGATTTCTGGGACATCCTATAACAAGACCCATATGAAGATTTTTTTCGCCTTCCAAGTCCACAACCCCTTGATTGATCCAGGTCATAATCGAACTCGCAAATTTTATGTAGAATATCCCAATGTCACAAAACTTATATTAAATAAGAGATGTATAAGACTGAGAGCGTTACAGAACCAACATAAATTCACTTTACCAAAATATAATAACATATATGGCGCCAGATTTTACTCATATGTATTACCCAAAATAATTAATGGACTGCCACAAGAAGTCATAGACAAATATCTTAGTAGTAAAAATATAAAAAACTTCCTTAAAATGTATTTTCTAAATTCTAGCGACTTAAGCTTTATTTATTAAGAAAATAGACTATTTGATCTACATAATTAGTTGTTAAGATCTAGTATTTATTAACAGCATATTTTAATTATGTTTAAGAACTCCCCATCGGCACACAAACCTCTCTAAGGTTTTGCCAATGATGGGTCTTGTAATATATAATATTGTAATTACTTATTTCTTATTCAATAAATTAAAAAAAAAAAATGTATCTCCTCTGCTACAACCCCAACCAATTTCATAAAGATTATAAAAAAACGTTACTATTAAAGTTATCGTCGTACAAACTCTCAAAATAAAAAAGCCAACGAAATGCCGAGACGTCCGAGTAGCTTTGCTTACGCTACGCTATTGACTACCCCATAAATTATGAGCATTTTAAGGTAGTTAAGGTATTGTGTAACGCAAACAATATTCCCTAACGAGATTTTAAGCAGTTCCCAGTTAAAAACTCTCACAATAATTACAACGTCGACATAAATTGTTTAAGATTTATTATAAGCCCTTAAGGATGACCTTTAACTTCCTATAAATCATTACACAAGACAAATACAAATATGGCACTTAGTATATGATTTAATATTACAAACCTTATTTCTATAGGTACTTTAATTGTTGAGTAATTTAGGGTTCACTTTACATTGGACATTTCATAGAGTAAGTATTAAACAAAAGAAGATATCTTGAACCGTAAATGGTTCAACAATTAAAGTCCGTGAGTGTACTCTTTGTATGGTGTGCGAATACATATACGTACAGTTATACGTTTATGGAAATCTGCTGTAAGTTGTAACTGTTACATTGTTTAAAGCATGGACAAAATAATACATGGACTGACAATAACTATATAGACAGAATCATGTTCCTTAAAATTGTGTCTGTACCTCTTTTATCATGAGATTCATGAGTATGTAAAACATCGTCATTGGCAAAATTAACTTTGCTGTGTACATAAGGGAGAAAAATAGGTATATATTTTTTAAAGTAAAAAAAAAGTACAAGGACGAATCGCCGTAAAATCCGCCTGCAGTCCGCTTGACGATCTCGGTCTGTTGTGATTTCAATGTCAGTGTTGTGATTAGAACAAAAAGTTGCTGGCTCCAAATAACTGACAGTCCGATGTCGTCAGGCGGACTGCAGGTGGACTGATAGTCGGTGGCCGCCCTGAGACATGCTGCATTAGGCTGACTCTACATGATGGGCCATCATAGGGACGCAGCTATACAACGGAACGAGATCGCAATATCGTTAGCTCCCTCTAACGCATAGCTGCGTCCCTATGATGGCCCATCATGTAGAGCAGCCATTAATGACACGATAGATGGCTACTAATGCTTCAATTATGCGAAAGTGATTTTGTACAGTCGCCATCAAATATATCGGAGCGGCCAAGGTACTCAAAAATATCTGAACATGGACTTTATCGCCTTGACAATAGAGGTGATGTTATTTATGACCACCGTGGGCGCTCCGATATATTTGATGGCGACTGTACAGACATTATATTATTCTAGTTCTGATATTACTTCGTCCATGGTCTGAAGAAGTAACAGGTGTTATTACGCCTACATGAGTCGGTATAAAATTATGCAATTCCTCTATTGCAGTTGCAGAAAGGTGTGAATTTATTTGCACATCAGTTGCAAGAGAGTTTGCAACGGTGGCGGCGTGGCTTTAGAACTCGATTCACGCCGGCTTGTCCAGTTTTTAAACAGTTGAACAATTATATGGCTCATGAATAGAAGGAAAACCAAATAAACTCCGGCTTGCTTTTAATATTTTATACACAACACAACTAGGTAATATTAAGATGTGCTAGAATGACGACTGCTTTATCAATAATTAGTAGTCGCACTCGAAACTAGCGGTCCTGCATTTAAATTCCGGTAAATAATAAATTTGCAATCTGTGGTCACTTAGAAAAAATCTTGCCCAAGAAACATAAAAATACTGTTAAGAAATTTAATTGCCGACTAGGTATGACGTTTACCTTAACTGTTTCCAATTTTACGTATCTTTAAACTAATCGTGGGTACAGTCAGCATCAATAATATGTATACACATTTGAGTCTTATCCCACAGACATAAGTGCCGAAATGTATACATATTTTTGATGCTAACTGTACCTAAAATGTAGAATTCTGTAGCATATTAGCATTTCGACATATGGCCTTAACTTTACGCATCTCTACATTAGGTACCTACCTAAAATGTGGAGTTCTGTAGCAATTCCACATATTATGGCCCTTTGCAAAACACCAATAACATTTGAATATCTACTACCAAAAGTTCAAAAGCAGCCGTGTCCAACAGTCATTAAGAGAAGAAAAAAAATTAAAACAGCAATTTGTAACACGTATTGTGTCATAATCCATCGGACACACCTACGTATTACATTCGTTTTGAATCGTATTATGCTAACGGAATAAGGTTTAAAATTGAATACACATTAAACTTGACCGCACAAAATGCGATGCGCGCGCATTTCACGAACTAACAAAAAGCGCGATTTCATAGTCGCTCGCGCCACATTGCAATATTACCACCATTAGAATATATACAGGTTGTATATTTAAAAACTACTTTACTGCATTGAAATAATGTATATAATTGATTGAGAATTTAAATGGATATACGATAAATATCAGATACGCAGTTAACCGAGATTAAAGCTTAGACTCAGAGCCACGACACGAGGTTATTAACCGACTTCAAAAAAGGAGGAGGTTCTCAATTCGACTGAATTTTTTTTTTTTATCATATTTTTTTTTTTTTGTATGTATGTTACTCCATATCTCCGTGAATCGTGAACCGATTTTCAAATTTTTTTTTTAATCGAACAGGTATAACCCCTAGATGGTCCCATTGTCACCAAGTCGGGATCTGATGATGGGATCCTGGAGAAATCGAGGGAACTCTTCAACTATTATAGGCACACCTATAGTGATTTCACTATTTTTTACAGCAACTCGGCCACTTCCTCTTGGAATAGCGGATCCTAAGTGAAGTCGGTTCTTTTTTTGTTTAAAATTATTATAAGTTATAATTATAATCGTACGAGTATGTCACCATAAAAAGCACTGAATATACGGGACTTCTGACTACTGGGACGTCTTATTTCGATGGCTTCTTGACTTTGAGAGTTTGATCGTTATGAAATTTGTTGAGGCTGTAACAGAGACACATATAATTTGGGAGTTCGTATATGAGCAATCGAGGGTAATTTGCAAAAAAAATTTACCTTACTTTTTATTTTATTTGATATATATATTGAGTCTATCGCATTCAGAATCACGAGCTCTATCGAGTCTGATAGAATAAAAAAAATGTCCCAACTGTCCCAAAATTTACATACAAAAAAAAAAACTGAGAAATTATCAGTTTCGTTACATTTTATTTATGAACGTAACGATTTTGTTTAAATTTTGGGACAGTTGGGACATTTTTTTTATTCTATCAGACTCGATAGAGCTCATGATTCTCCATGCGATAGACTCAAAATATATATCAAATAAATAAAAAAGTACTTAAAGGTAAATTTTTCCTGCAAATTACCCTCGATTGCTCATATACGAACTCCCAAATTATAGGTATGTGTCTCTGTTACAGCCTCAACAAATTTCATAAAGATCAAACTCTCAAAGTCAAAAAGCCATAGAAATAAGACGTCCCAGTAGTCAGAAGTCCCGTAACCCGTTGGGTTATGGAGCTTGTTTGCAAGTAAATCGCGAGTTCTCAGTTTGAAGCTGAGTATATTAGAATAGAATAATTTATGATCATACTAATGGTACATTTCCGTGCGTAAGAAAATCCTTGAAAATTCCGCGTTTCAATAGAAAATAATATTAATGGATTTAGTAATGATGCTCGCAGAATAGTTTTGTTTGTATGTTTCAAAAGATGTGTTTGAAAAGGTCTGGTAAAGAATAAATAGGAACCTTGGAGGGTCATTTTGTGGAACTTGTGAAGCAATGCCTATGTGAAATGAGAACACGTATGCAATATATTAGTATTTCTAACTCGTTAGGTACTACAAAATACTGGTATCTGTTAGAGGAAAACAAACTTGAATTAAGTAAAAGCGTGTTTATTCCGTGACGCTCGAGTTATGTAAGGTACAACATTGTTAGGAACGTCAAAGTATTTGAATTCGTTGCTATACAAACCAGTCAACACGTAAACCTATTAGAATACTGAACATACAGTTTACATAGGTTCCAACACCACCCCTTAAACTATATGTTCGTAGTACAAACCATATAACAACTACTACAAACTACTAAGCACTAAGCATATAAAAATCTTTAACAAAACGCTGAAACCTTTCAATACATAAGGGTTTCGTTAAAGCATCCGCCAGCATATCGTTAGTACACATATACTTTAAAGTTACTATACCGTTCTCAACTATCTCACGGATAAAATGATGTCTTACATCAATATGCTTAGTCCTTGCGTGAAACATGTGGTTTTCAGACAATTTAATCGCAGATTGGTTGTCATTGTAAACCACTACCTTGACATCTAACTTCATACATTCCGACATGAATGCCTTTATAAACAATGCCTCTTTGCACGCATCGGATATCGACATATATTCGCTCTCTGTACTACTGAGCGCAACGGTACGTTGTTTACGACTCTCCCAAGAAATTAAGGAATTGCCTAACTTAAACACGTAACCAGTGTAAGAGCGACGATCGACTACACTAGCCGCCCAGTCCGCGTCCGCTGACCCTGTCACGTTCAACCCACTCTTCTCATACTTGATGCTGTAGTCCATCGTACCCTTCAAGTACCGAAGCACGCGCTTCGCAGCCTTCCAATGAGCTTCCGAGTAGCAATCGTTAAACTGACTCAACATACTCACAGCATGTGCGATGTCAGGACGTGTACAGACCGCTATATACATAAGGCAACCGATCAAGTTCCTATATTCATAGTCACCAGTCTTCTCAGCCTTCTCAAGTTTCAAAGCAACTTCCATCGGTGTTTTCGCAGGTTTACATTCAGTCATCTTAAACCTTTCTAAAACTTTGCTGATATACCCAGACTGATCCAGAATTATTTTGCCATCTTTACGGCTGACGTGTATTCCCAATACACATTTAGCGGGCCCAAGATCCTTCATAACAAACTGTTTCATTATCGCCTCTTTTACCGCCTTTTTCTCAGTTTGACTATTGCTGAATACCAGAATATCATCAACATACAGGCCGAGAATGACAGTTCCATTGTTATTTGATCTCACATAGACACACGGCTCGGACGCTAGCCTTTTGAACTTCAACTTCTTGATAAGTACGTCGTTTATCTTCTCATTCCATGATCTACTGGCTTGTTTCAATCCATAGACAGCCTTCAGCAAACGAAACGCTTTTCCTTTGCCGCTCTCTACTCCAAAGCCTTCAGGAATTTCCATATAAACCTCTTCTTTCAAGTCTCCGTTAAGAAAAGCTGTCTTGACGTCCATATGATCCACTTCCATATCATATTCCGCCGCCAGTGCCAAGAGTAGTCTTATTGTCGAGTATCTCACGACGGGTGAGAAAGTCTCGAAGTAATCTACTCCATATTTTTGCGTAAATCCCTTCGCAACCAGCCGAGCCTTGTATTGCAGGAGTTCTCCATTCAGTCCTCTCTTTTTCTTAAATATCCACTTGCACTTGACAGGTTTCTTTCCTTTCGGCAAGTCCACAAGTTCCAAACATTTATTGTCTACGAAAGACTGATACTCATCTTGCATCGCTGCCTTCCATTGCGTAGACTCAGGACCATCGAGTGCCTCGCGCACGGTAGTAGGTGTTTCCGCGCCGTAACTCGCTTCAGCGGTGAAAGCCGACGTAAACGTGTCCTCGAATTCGCTCCGTCCTCTCGATTCTTCCGAATCCCAAGATGACGACCCAGGAGCGTATAACGAACCATCATCCGAGGTACTGGTCTCTTCGCTTTCGCTGTCTTCCGCTTCATGAAGCTGGTCTTCTCTCGCTGCTTCAGGTTCGGGTTCTACCGTGACGTCAACGCCTTCCGCAGTCTGCACTCCTACACTATCAGTTTCATTAATAACCATGTACGGAGTCGGCTCGTTGACCACAGGTTGCTGAACCTGGTCTTTGTAGAATTTGTCCTCTACAAACACGACATTACGCGAAACAATACATTTCGTAGGATAAGCGGGATCTACAAGCCTATATCCCTTCGTATCCTCGCAGTAACCAATAAAAATGTACGGCTTGCATTTCGGATCCAATTTCTTTCGATCCTCCACGACAGAGTAAGCAACACAACCAAAAATTCGTAAATGGTTCAAGTTTACCTTAGATCCCGACCACTTCTCCTCAGGAGTCGCGCCCAGCACGGCCTTGGTTGGCGATCTATTCTTCACGTAAACTGCAGTACACATTGCTTCTGCCCAGTATTTCTGATCCATGCCAGCTCCCTGCAACATACACCTAGCTGCTTCAGCAATCGTTCGATTCGCCCTTTCCGCCACTGAATTCTGCTGAGGGCAGTGCGGAACGGTCAGCTGGTGCCTGATGCCATGCTGTTTCAGAAATTCATCGAACTTTTTATTCACAAACTCACCTCCCCGGTCACTTCGAAGAATCTTAATAGTTTTGTTCGTTTGATTCTCGACAAGGGACTTAAATTGTTTAAACTTCTCAAAAACTTCATCCTTTGTTTTAATAAAATAACAAAAAGTTTTCCGAGAAAAATCATCTATAAAAAGTAGCATATATCGCGAACCACCATGCGATGTTTGCGGCATAGGCCCGCAAACGTCAGTATGTACAAGCCCTAAGATTTCAGTCGCTCTAGTAAACGATTTCTTCGGAAAAGGTAACTTGGGCGTTTTCCCTTCAATGCAAGAAATACACTGTCTAAACTCGGACTTATCAAAATCTATGCCGTCGGCCATACCTGATTTCAGTAGGTTCATGCTCCTTGAGTTGAGATGACATAATCGCTCGTGCCACAAGTCTTGAGAGACAACACGCCCAGCCCCCACGTTCGCCGCGGCACGTTCAGCGGACGCAGACTTTTCGGACGATTTCGGTACACTATTACGCGTTTTCGAGATGGTTTGTAGTTTATAAAGACCATTCTCACACTTTGCAATAGCAATCAAAACATTTCCAAAATAAATATTACAAACATCAGAATAAAAAACGATTTTAAAACCTTTTGACGCTAAAGCACTGACAGATATCAAATTACATGACAAGTTCGGAATATTAACTACATCGCATAGAGTTTTTATACCGTCTTTAACATGCAGTTCCGTACTGCCACGGCCCGCACTACGAAGTCTTACGCCGTTCGCCACCGTGACTTCCAAGCTCGTGTCCACCACGAAGTCGTCGAGGATGTCCTTTCTGTTGCAGAAATGCCTCGATGCACCCGAATCGACGTACCAGGAGTCCTCCTGCACATCCACCGACAGTGCGCTCAGCATACTTGCCATTTCTTTGGCAACAGGATCCTTCTTCTTCTTATTCTCTGGACAGTTCTTGGAAACGTGGCCTGGCCTTCTGCAGCGGAAGCATTTCACAGGCTTTTCGTCACGTCGTTTCGCCATCATCACGGAACCACTGCTCGTGTCCGTTCCGTTAGCCCGGCGCTGATGTTCTTGTAATAACTTTTGCTTTACCAGCTCGCTTGACAATTTCACACTACAGTTTTCTAGCGCCATTATCAGTGGGTCGTAGTCGGTTGTGAGCCCACTTAACATTATCACAGCTAGAAACTCGTCATTCAGCGGAGCTTCGATGTCGGTTAATTGTTGTGCGACATCACATATCTTCGTCAGATATGATTCCATATTGGAACACTCATGGAGCTTCATCCCAAACAACTGCCGCATTAAACCCAGTCTTCGGCAAAGACCCCTGTCTTCATACGCAGCCTGAAGACTCGTCCACGCCTCCCGTGCGGTAGTTGCGTTACGCACGTGCGTGATGGCCACAGGGTTTATGCTCAGACAAATTCGAGCCAGAGCTTTCTGTTGCTTCTTTTTATCTTCACAAATCGGTAACACACCGTCGTTGCTTTCCACGCACTCCCACAAATCTTCTTGGATCAAGATCATCTTAATCATGAATTTCCATGATCCGTAGTTCCCCATGCCATTTAATTTTTCAATAGCAGGAACAATGACCGCCCCTGAGCTGGACGTCGCCATTTCGATTCAGGAATTTCGTGCGCACAACTTTCGCAATAAAAAGAATAACACACACAGCAGACGCTCGCTACACTTTAAGCGACTGCTTCCATAAGCTCTGCTACCATGTTAGAGGAAAACAAACTTGAATTAAGTAAAAGCGTGTTTATTCCGTGACGCTCGAGTTATGTAAGGTACAACATTGTTAGGAACGTCAAAGTATTTGAATTCGTTGCTATACAAACCAGTCAACACGTAAACCTATTAGAATACTGAACATACAGTTTACATAGGTTCCAACAGTATCTTCATAGATTAACGAAAGATACTTAACTGTTTAAGACTTCTGAAATAAAAACAAAGTGCTGGTCATCGATGCTACCTACCTATCACTAAACGGTCGCTTATGTAAGTTATGGAATCAAGCATTACTTTGCGGAAATCCATATTATCAACTACAATAATATTACTTTACAATGCATGAGCTCGGAAGGTGCTCTTTTTAAGGATAATCTCGTGTATAGAAAGCGATTCGTGCGTCAAAGGATTTGCATAGTACTTTTCTGCACAACCGGCCGGCGCCCGCCCGCCACTCGCCGCGGTGGACTTCGTCATCACAGTATATATATATATATATACTACACTAAATCCAATTATTATTATTTACTTCCTCGCATAATGCATTGTTAAATGTTGTATGCTACATTTGTATAAAACAAGTAAATTCCGACTCGTGTCGGTGTTAAAACACTCCCTTCGGTCGTGTTTCAAATCACACCGCCACTCGTTCGGAAATTACTTGTTTTCTACACTTGTAAGCGTACAAGTTTTTATTACAACATCTCCAGTAGCTCCTGGTGATGCCTCGTAGAGAGGCGAAACACATATCGAGTTTTGGTATTATCGGTGGTGGTTTGTTTTGTTTGCGTATTTATTTTGCGGCGGGAGGGTGGGAACATTAATGCATGCAAAAATACGCAAATAAGTATAATTGGTTGTCACTAATCAACTAGCACATTATATATATGATGACGATGAACAAACTACACAGAACAGGCACCCAATGTCTGTTTACCTCTATAAGGTCTAGCGGAAGCGATACCTCGTGTCGTGCGCGGGCGCAAACGCGAGCATTGTGCGCGGAGAAAGTGTCAGCCGGTGAACTTGGCTACAGCCCGGACGATTCGCAACCTATTAGGCAGTTCTCACAATCATTTTGCATGCCGCTCATGTATGACGAACTAGCAATGCCCCAACGAGAAGTTTCCAAAGTTGCGAAATTTTCCATACGAAATGTTCTCATGAAGTAACATTTTACGAACAATAAAGATTGTTCAAGATGTCGCTGGATACTGCCGTTATCAATTAGTTTAACAGACTGTCTTACGAGTTAATAAAAATAATATTAATAAAGAAGGAAAATAATAAACGAAATACTAATAAAACATTTTATGATAATTCCCATAGGGAATGTTCTCATTGGAAACTTAATTTAAATTCTCGTGTAAGTTTCGTGAAATTTCCGATAATGTTACAAAATTTTTGAGAATATTCTGCAACTTGTACATTGCTATGATGAACCGCTGTATTATAATACCGTCTTATCCTTTCTTGCGCCCCCGGTATCTACATATGTATTTAGGTACCTAAAACTTATAATAGGGTACTATTTGAGTAATATCGAACTATAAACTAAAAGCCCATGAATAAAACTAAATTAAAACCTAATTTGTTTGCTATTCTATTACCAAATTAATCTCTGGAATTACTTACCTAAATAATTATCTTTACATAGGTACTACGTTGTCTTCAAGTTCAAGTTTCATGTCACACATTTTCTCAAGATCTCAATGTGACAAGAAAATAATACAATATGTAACGTAACAACATAAGTGACATAAGCGTAAGTGACATAACATAATCATTCTAAATTTAGTTCAATGATCTTGTTGCTAATGCTCTAAAAATGTTACGCTGAAATGTCATCGAACTTGAACTTTAGTAGCCGAATTCCTATATTAAGTGCCTAATTCTAGCTTAAATATTTCAGACTAGACCAGTCTCATTCAGGTGTGAGCTAGACATTGACATAAAAACGGTTAGACCAGTTTTCGTTATCTATTAAGTGTTAAGTATGCGGAATATGTTGATGTAATTTAATCAGGTTTAATGTAGAAGGTAATGTATGTAGGTATAAGTAGTGTAAGTACGGTCAAGGACTTTAATAGGGAATATTACGCAAAACTCTGCGTAGGGGGCGGCACTAGCACATCCAGAGGGCCTACCACGAAACACGAAAATAAAAATTTCGTTACCTGGTTCTCTGTCACTCTTTCATACTCGAGCGATAGAGAGGCACATGTCAAAATTTCGATTATCTCGTTTCACGATAGGCCCTTTGTAAAGAAACCGCCTTGGTGCGCAAATGACATATTTATTCGTTATAAATTATCTATGAAAACTTGTAAAAAACTGTTTAAGGCCTAGTATGTATTAAAAACTCTATGGTTTACCGGTGTGCTAGTGCTGCACTCTGGTGGCAGAATATTGCAGTAATATCCCCTATTGTTGAGCCATTTAGGGTTCACTTTAAATTGGAAATTTCATAGAATGAGTACTAAACAAAAGAAAGTAGCTTGAACCGTAAATGGCTCAACAATTAAATACGTGACTGTGCAAGTTACGAATGAAAATTAACGGTGAAAATTTTCGGATTAATGTGATCTACGAGAATTTATGGACAAAGATACGTACATATCGAAGTAAATAAGTAAACATAGCTATGTGCAGGTATTATAATAAATAAACGAAGATAAATTCGAAGAAGACACAAAAAATCGTCATTGTCACAAAAATAAAATCTCTCTATAGGGATTTGAATCCAGGACCATAGCCTCCAAAAACAGGGCCACTCTATATAATTTAGATGATACTTTTACCGTAAGTCATAAGCAGAAAAACTTAATTGATCCTAAGTTTTGTCATGGATTATCCAGAATCATGCCCAGTTTAAGCTCTAGAGATTTTTCCTGTACAAATAAATACCAACTATTAATTTAGGGACACACAAGATGGACAGACGACCTTATAAAGGTCGCCGGAAGACGCTGGATGCAAGTCGCTTCCGATCGATACTTATGAAGGTCCAAAGGGGAGGCCTATGTTCAGCAGTAGACGTCTTATGGCTGAGATGATGATGATGATGATGATGAATTTAGGGAGTATACTTTATCAGTATTTAGTATCGCGACTGAGATAAGACAGTATTACTGACGTAACCTATAGCAAGCACTCAGCTCTTGATTTTGAGCGTTTTTGCACAGCATGAATCCTCAAAGAGTATTTCAGCAATTCGTGAATCTACTACGTAATTTAGAGTGTGTATATAAGTATTTAGCATATTCGGATGAGATAAGACATACCACTGACGCAACTACAGCAATCTCACCCAACTCTTGATACCGTGTCTCTTGTGCGCAGACAGGTTGGGCCGGAATGCCGAGAAAGCGGCGGCGGCGCATCGCAAATGTGATGTCGCGTTTTGGCGATCGATAATGACCTCTATTCCGATGGATGAAGGGCCAAAGGAATGTAGGGGATTTGATTAGTTTTCTATAGCTATTGAAATAATTGAAATAGTAAGCAATGTTTGATTATGGCTACGCGGAAGAAGGGCTGAAAAATCAAAGCCAGACTGACTTTGATTAATTTTCTATAATTATTTCCTGAGGACCTAATGACTTGACAGCTGTTTGGCACTAACGATCGATTGTGTTCTTTATCCTGCTAGCCTAATATGGCCAGGTTTTTATCGCCTGTCACCATAGCTATCACGTTCTGATAAGTATATAAGTACGAAAGTGACGCACGACGCGATAGGCGATAAAATGACAACCATGGATGGCCTTCTGAAGGATATTATGACAAAGGCAAAAAAAAGGAAAAAACATATTTTTATTTTATTATGTTCGTGAGCTCTGAGAACTATCTACAGTTATCTTTCTTTCTTAGATCGCAACTAAGATAAAAATCACCATTTCATTAACACAGAACAGGTGTTGTAGCACATGTAGGTAATCTCCATATTATGGGAAAATCACAAAGACTCCAAAGCATACGTTTAGCCTCCTTTCCATTATAATATATGCTTGTCCCACCCACTCCGACAATCATTGTCACTATAAGCCAGAGGCTAGACTAGTGAGCCCGGTTTCTGCGATTTTTAGAAGCAACACGCGCGAATTCAACGTCCAATTCAGATAAATCTGACGGAAATGATATTGAATTTCGCTAAGTGTGTTTTGTCCTTTAGATGAATCTGTCGCGCTGACGAGGGTGACACCACATATCAGTGCAATAAGGATAAGGACAGCTGTAGCCTCCTAGAGTATAGTATTCTTTGGCTGTAGCTGCGACGCAACATCCTGAGTATAGATCCGTCCGTCAACATTAAGTTTGCATGCCTTGGCGATAATGGTTGAACGGCCTCCTAGTATAGTCGGTAGTGACACTTGACTGTCAGGTGACACTGGTGACCCTGCCTATGAAGCAGGTTTCGGGTTCGAATTGGTGAGGGCATTATGTATTTATCACAGATATTTGTACTCGTACCTGAGTTATGGATGTTTTCTACGTATATTATCTACTATAAGTACATATATAGTATATCTATCTATTATACATTTAAAATATTCAAAGCAAAATTAAAATTAAAAGCGGTATTGAGCTTACTGTGTCTAGTAAAAGCCGTATTGAGCTTAATATGGGACCATGTTGGTGTATGACTGTCCCAGAAGAATATTAGTATAATGTATGAAAGCGCATCGATGTGTTGGCGTTAATTGTTAGAGTGTGGTCGGACGTTAAAGCTAGTTTATTGACAATACATTATTGATAATGTTCGATTACTGCAATCCACTTCTGTTTGATAATATTTCAAGTCACAAATGGTTTCTTTGGTGAAAGTGTTGTGTCCGGATTCATTCAATCAATATATTTGATAAAACTAGCTTTAACAATGAGAGGAATATTGTAAATAATAACAAACAGACAAAAGTCTCGTCCATGATACCAAAACACTGTAATCAGAACGAGAAAATTTAGTGTCTGGGACAATTCTTCACATAGTATTTATAAATAACTAGACTTTAAAAAAACTATTTCATACGGGATATTTACCATGTGAGTTTTTTATTGTGAGCTTCCGATATTCGTTTCCGTATTAAATAGTTTTTGTAATGTTAGACTTTAGTGCGTATTAATGTTTAAATAGTTTTATTGAATTCAAGATACAGTAAACGTAAAAATAAAGTAGTTTTCCTTCCAAGATTGTAGTATCGGTTACAATAATCTAATTTACTTATCGTTCTGGTAGTATAGTTGTAATTTTTTCTTTCTGTGAAGGAAAAATGTTAATATTTTGAACATACGTTCATTGAAGTCAACACAAAGATGTACCTATTTGCCTGTCTAATGAAAACCAAAGAGAAAGCAAGGCAATATGAGGGTCAAGTCCTGTCCTTAATTCAAGCCGATCAGATAAGTACCTTATGGGTAAATTGGCATGTACAATGGAGAGTTCAATATGATGGAGTAGTCACGATTATCAGTCATCATCACCAAGAATCTTTGTAGGCATGTACCCAATAAATTAAAGAAAAGTATTGTGTCTGACCAGTAACAAAGTAGCTGTCAAGATATAATGATTATAAGCTACGATAAGCATCTGGGCATCGTTTTAAACATTTATTTGATTAACTCATTGACTATTAACTGATGGTGACATCGTTTGTTAACAGGAGCTCATTTGTTATTCATAAATAACATATTATTTTAATGCAAAACGATATTCTCGATGATAATCTTAGATTTAAATCAAAGGAACTTACTTCTGAAGTATTTGTATTCGAAATTCGAGATTTTTGGTACTTTTTAACGGCCTCTTAGCCCAGTTGGTAGTGACCCTGCCTACGAAGCAGGAGGTCCCGGGTTCGCATCCTGGTAAGGGAATTTTATTTGTGTTTATCACGAATATTTGTTATGGGTGTTTTCTATGAATCTAAGTATATATTTATCTATATAAGTAGGTATATCGTCGCCTAGTACCCATACAAGCTTTGTTTAGTTTGAAACTAGGTTGATTTGTGTAAGATTGTCCCCAAATATTTATTTTATTTATTGTTTATTATTTTTGTTATTGGGAAGTAAGGTAAACGTTTAAGTGCTCGTCAAGTTACGATATAATATTAAATACAACACGTTATTTTATACTTAGTTTATTAGTGTTAACGTTTATAATAAGTGTTAACGTGTAGAGCATTAGGACATTCACCTATTATCTACTTTCGTTGGCAAAATTCGCATGGCAAAACCACAAAGTTTTCAGACAATACGATGGTTGTTGCCAACTTATTTGTGGTAATCCAGCTTACTCATAAACTGAGACAAAAGACTGGCTTGCGGTTGGTTTTATTATTCCTAATAGGTAGATTTTCTTTTGTTTTACCTACATTGGGTATATTATAGGAAAATTGAGAAAAAATCGCGATGCAGCTACATAGTTTAGTCTTTTGTTTGTAATGGTAAATAAATAAATAAACCTTTTGTCTAATAAAAACTGTTGTTCAATCGTAGCAGCAGTTATCATGCAGGTAGCGTGACATAAGTTTGGACAAAATAAAAGTTGCCGTTGTTTTTATCGTCCATATATCAATTTAACCACTTTGTCACGTTATCATGGGATGGTTCTCTGCCTTTTCGCCAAAAATTTTATTGCCGAATTTCACGTGCTAATCAACTTTTCGCAGAAGTTTCATTTCCTTCGGGTTTATTATTACGTCATTCATGATAATGACAAATACATCCATCCATTAGTGGCCTACTGCATGGATATTTACATAAATGAAGCTAGAGTTAATAGTTTTGTTGGTGAAATAGATGAATATTGTATGGCTATTGGCTACCTGTGATGACAGATAGCAGATAACCGGCGACACAATGGAAAGAATCTATAAACATAGGTAATCTTATTACTAGTAAACACATTTCGCCTGTGTGTCAAATAGCCTAGCACTTATATCAAGGTACTTATTCAAGAACATTATCCTCTAATTATAAGCTAAGTAAACAGGCGGCGCGGGTTTTCTCTGGCGTGGGAAAGCCCTGAGGATCGGCGGCGCCGGCGCAGGAAATGATAGCTCGTAGCTAATAACTTTAGATCAGATCTGGAGAGATTTCTTGCATTAATTGCATGGGCATGATCTTTGATCGTAACGTTAGTGGAGTAGAGCAAAAAGCTGGTTTCAACTTGTGTAATGAAAATAAGTAGGATCCAGAACCATAAATAAGGTTAAAAACAGAGTAAAATAATGTGACAGTCTACATAAAAAGGTTTGGGTTTAATGTTTAAAACCCCTACATATTAGGCATGTCAATCGTGCCTAGAAACGTCACTGGCTTCCTTGTATATTTCGGCATGTGTCCTAGAACTAACGGACCCGTAATTACAGGCCACCGGCGTTGATATAAAATTCATAAAAAGAAAAAAATATATACAAAATCATTTTTAACCGACTTCAAAAAAGGAGGAGGTTCTCAATTCGACTGAATGTTTCTTTTTGTATGTATGTTACTCGATATCTCCGTGAATCGTGAACCGATTTTCAAATATATTTTTTTATCGAATAGGTATAACCCCTAGATGGTCCCATTGTCACCAAGTCGGGGTCTGATGATGGGATCCTGGAGAAATCGAGGGAACTGTTCAACTATTATAGGCTCACCTATAGTGATTTCACTATTTTTTACAGCAACTCGGCCACTTCCTCTTGGAATAGCGGATCCTAAGTGAAGGCGGTTCTTTTTTTGTTTAAAATTATATATTATATCGCATCTTCTTAATTAAGTAACACTGCCATAGGTACATAATTCCGCCCTTATACACTCTCGCCGAGACACATCGAGAAAGGCCGAGCGCGAGAGTGTAACAGTACAGAATCATTGTCATTTTATCGCCTATCGCGTCATGCGTCACTTTTACTTACTTGTTAGAACGTGACAGCTATGACGACAGGCGATAAAAACCCGACCATATTAGGCTAGCACTGCAGGGGTGCACTCGCCTTTTGCCTCCAGAAGAAAATTCTCCGCCGAGTGTTATCGCCTGAGACTGTACAGTCATCGGCAATAGTATCTTCCTACACGAAGGCCCCAAAAGTATGTGACACGCTCTTATTTATAGCGCCATAAGAGCGTGTCACATATTTTTGCGGTCTTCGCGTAGATAGATATTGCCGGTGTTTGTACAGCCGGTATAACAAGAAAATGACAATAAGCGAAAAACACATTCAAACTATTAAAATAATATTTAGCCTAATCCATAAAGCAGTAAAACAAAATTACGTGAGCAGCCTCAGTGTAATGTGTGTCAGCCAAAGCGGATAAAATTTTATGAATGGGGCTTAAAGTAGTAGAAACCCGTATTTCATTACCGATTCTCCACGCCTATTATTTTTCGATAACGTTATGCGACTGTTGTTTTTCATGCTTTGCCGACTATTGTCTATTAGGTATCTAGTAGGTATTAAAAACCACTTAGATTTGTCACACTGTGCCATGTCAAATTTACCTACCTATCTCTTTTGTGCCAAAAGGTTATTTCGTCTTAAATTTCGATATAACATATCTACGAATTGAAATAGGCGTTAACTAAACGGTATTATAGTGTCCGCAGAAATAAGTGGCGCCTGAGGTCATAAAACCTTTCTTTCACACTTGCACCCCCACGGCAAGAGACAGCGTTATGTACTCAGTCGCCACTTAATTCTGCGGATACTATAGTGCAGAAGATTTGTGAAGTGAAAACTTCTTTTACTCCTCTAGCCGCGTTGGGCACTTTTTGGTAGGGGAAAATCTTATGAGTTCGAGGGCTGACGTCATCGTCACGAAAACGAAAAACCATACGATTGAGAAACATGTAAAATGAAATGTTAAGTGTAAATGTAAAATAAAATGAAGTGAGGTGAGGTGAAGTGAGGTGAGGTGAGTTTAGTGGAAAAGTAAAAAGTGTAAATTTAAATCATGTTTTTCCTAAAATAAAAAGTTCTAAGCTTTCCCTTCAATCGGCAGATGATTTTATAAATAGCAATAGCATTAAAACAAAGTAGTGGAGACTTTTTGTACGTACTTACTGTTTTTTGTGGCATTAGTAAAGTCCGTATGCATTCGCCTAAACTAAATAATACGTTACAGTGCAAGACTATTTCCTACGTTAGGTTCTTCAATCACAAACTCTTAATTAATCTTAATTACATTTATAATAGCGCGGAACTCAGTAATGTTAGTAATTTAAACAATTGCTCCCGCAAAACCGAGCTGTGGTCGGAGCGTTTTGACAGAGTAGGATTACATTGGTACAGTACTCTATCTTCAAACTAAATAAAATATAAAAGCTCATATTTTGAAACCGGTGCTGCACTACCCTTCCGTGCATAATCCGCAAGTGAATTCGTAAATTATTATGAATTCGAAATTTATTTCTCGAAAATATGAAATTAATTATTCAATTTAATTCAGTTCGTAACTCTACTGGGGTAATGCTTTATGTACACTGATTTATTTAGATAAGTAAAACTACAGACAAAATAAAATTAACCTAAAACTAAAAACTTACAAATAAAAAATCTGACCTAGGTCTCGGTCATGGGGTAGGGTGCCCAGAAGGCTGGCCGCATTTCCACGCTGGATAGCTATGCGTATTATTCAATGTAATTTCCTATGGCTGTTATGTTAGTTCCTTAATGAGTGGTGGGACAATGAGCGACACCGTACTTTGATTTATGATTTTGACTGTATAATTAAGATGCGTTACCGATGTGATTAGGTAACTATATACGGGTGAATATCCCAAGCAATAAAATTTGATGGCAAGACTGAAAACGCTGGTGCAGAAAGTCAAAATAGTCATATACTAATTTTTTTTGGAAACATCTCTTAGCTATTGACCTCGGGCATTAACTAATATTAAAATATTAAATAATTTAATCATTGAGAAAAATAAATAAAGGCCCAATTTTTCATTCAGGTGGGTTGTCCGGAACCCAGTTATTCTTGTTTAATGCCGCATAACTCTAAAACTATACAAGATATCAAATTATTTTTTAGTTCATTATAATACCATATCAATAATGAATCCTTTAAAATATTACTTGCTTACTAACTCTTTAATAAACCCCCTTATTATGCGTAAAGAAATTTGTCCGGCAAAATAATCCTTATTACCGCGGACAAATTTCATCGACGTTTATTGGCTAAGTTTGACTTCGTACGCCCCCCCGCCTCCTGCGCACTTTGAGAGTAAGTTGTGCCGAGGCTCTCACCGCAAGAAGATGTCGACGTGATGCTTAATAGCTCTGCTACACACATGGTCATGTCATTTCGATGTTACGGGGACAAAAAAAATATCATTCCGGAGTTTGCTATATGTTTTTTGTTTCATATTTGTTATTTTTCAAATATTTACAGATCGTGTATTTTGTACTTGTGAGTTTAAATATCGCGATAGTTAAAGAATGTGGGATTTAGTTATTTTTTTATAATTTTATTTCACCTTGGTTTATCATTCCACCGATTTTATTCCGGTGATTTCGGTGTAGTAAAATGACTTTAATACCCACCAGAATAAAAATAACACCGGAATGATATGTCATTCAGGTGGAGTGTTATATCATTCCTTTGCATACTTATCATTCACGTGCGAGTCATTTTTTTCATTCCGGTGGAAAAATGTCATTCAGGTGGAGTGTTATATCATTCCTGTGTATACTTATCATTCACGTGCGAGTAATTTTTTTAAATCTCCGATAATTCTCAAAAGGCTTAAGATATCAAGTGCTCTGTAAGAGGCTTATCAAAGAACAGTCTGAGGTGTCGATTGACATTAAAAGAAAAATCAAAGAAATGTAGATGAAGAATTACACCGGAATGACACAAAAAACTAGTACTGTTGAAATAGACCCATACCTTAACCTTTGACAATCCAGTCAATCCAGTTTACCAGATCTAACCAATTAGGAAATACTATTAGTGGCCTATATTCTAATGGTAATTTCGGGATAGGGAGTGGCTGCTTTTAACATAGCGACCTCACGAGAATTCATAAAAACCGAATATATGTTACTGTTATCCGTCCTTACACTATGGGCTTGCAAACCACGTAATATTATGGTATAGTTGGAAAATGTTGTATTTGCTTTAGTGACCAGCTAAATTGTAGAAATCAGTAACATAATCATAATATTTTCCTACGTTAGAGAGAAAATACTGAAAGGCTAAACAAGTAAACTTGCCCATTACGTGTTTTGTGTTTATACATTTTTGAGTTTTTTTTATTGTCCACTGGTGTGTATGATTGATCTATATTATTGAATATAGTAGAACGAAGGATCATTGGAATTAGAATCATAATCATCATCATCATCATCATCTCAGCCATAAGACGTCCACTGCTGAACATAGGCCTCCCCATTGAAGGGGGGGGGGGGGGGGGAGGTTGTCATACGCGCCACGCTTGGCAGGCGGGTTGGCGCGCGCATTTTTTTTGTTCATTGTTGTTTAGGCTTTCGGAAGATGCTGCTGCCCATCTTCCGGTATATTCCCTTAGCAGACTCCTACTGCAACTACGGGACGATATTGAGGGGGACAATTCTAAGGCCGGGCACCCCACGGCACGAATCATAATATCTACATAAATTATGAAATAAAATAATACCAAAGTCCCACGGTCTAACTAAGTAGGTACTTAATTTACAATTAGTGCTCAGATTTATCTTATAAAGCACTTAATATAAACGGCGCTATTAATATCGTTAAACTAATTGAAGTATCCTACAATTAACAGAAATCTCTAAATTTATTTTATCGACTAATTTGTTACCGTACAGATACGCTCAGTAAAATTTACAACACTGTGTTTATACTTTCCCTAAACGAGTCGTTATGTTATCTCTATGACGTAACTCAGTATTTGTGGTTTACAAGTACTATGCCGTAATTTGGAAGACCAGTTTATATACATGGTGGTACATTTAGATAAGTCAGTATGGGCAAGTACTTAACTATGAGACGCACAAAGATCTGTTCTTAGGTACCATGTCATTGATTTTAGGGACAAGAAAAACTGCATACATATAAAAAAATGCGCCCAGTTCGGGAATTTATTATGAAGTTAGTTAAAAAAAGTTGAATGAAATAAAAAAAATATGAAATACAATCCATTTTATTTATTTTAGATATCGTGTGCCATAGTAACATTTGCTGCTTATGACCTACACAATCGATATCCAATTATAAATAATGCAAGTTTATTCTTCAAAACGAGCGCGTTGACTTCCCGAACTAATATTTTTTGAAATCTATGTATGCAGTTTTCTTGTCCCAAAAACGTATGCCATGATTCCTAAGAACAGATCTTTATATGTCTCATAAGGCCTGGTTACACCTAACGAGTACAGTGGCGAGACAGCAGAATGCCATTCAGCCGAGAGAGTAAAATGGCCCGGCCCAGTACTCGGCGACGTGTTTACACCTTGCGAGTACTCGGTCGAGAGTACTGACTCGCCACTGTACTCGGTAGTAGGTGTAACCAGGGCATTAGTTACAAACTTGACCACACTGACCGATCTAAATGTATCACCTGTATAAGTGTATATCTCAAGATACAAAACATTCTTGAAGAGATTAGTGTCGTTCATTCTGGTTTAGAATTCGTTATTAATTGTCGTAATTCTTTACTGTTGACTATTTATTGGAGTATTTTGTGGTTACCGGAGTGGAGAAAGTCATTTAGATAAATGTCAGTGGTTTATCTCGACTCCGTTTAATAGTTTATCTGAGCTATTACTTAAATTGTAAATGTCAAAGGATGCTGTACCTCTTGAAGTGATGTATGACGTTTTGTAAGAAGATTTATTTAAAGTTTTATTTAAAGAAACTTACGAAACCCGACTGTGTTTATATTTCTATCGTTATATCACTGTAGCAATTTAGAATTGTGAAACTATTGACCACCAAAAAATCATGAGTATCTTTGTAACTTGTAGGTATCTCCTTGTTGATCTGCTGATTCAGGTCCCGGATGCTGACATATTTGCCGACAGTATGGGCAAGTTTGTTAAGTTGGTCATATCGGCTCTGAACTGTATCCAGTTAGATACTTAATTAGCATAGTTAATGCTGTACTTATATTGTTTGTTGTATTTGTGTTATTTGTTAAATTATATTTGTCTTATATTTACCGTGTAAGCGATTTGGTTCTGTACTGTTAGCTTGTATGAGTGTAATAAACGAAATTGAAATTGAAATTGTATATTTCGCAATAACAGAAATTTGGCTATCTACTTGAATACTCACCGACATATTATTGTTATTAATATTTATTAAACTAACACCAAAATTACATTACACACAAAAATATTTCAATATCGCAAAGCTATATGTACAGTTTTAAACGCTATCCCTTTTGTAGTAGACTAAAATTTACAATGGAATCTTACTGGTGCATCGGGTCGATCCAATTTAATCCAATTTTTAACTAATAAATACTAAAAAAGGGTTATTTAAAAAACAAATTATTCTAAGCCTCTATCAGCAATACTTTTTCCCAGCTGTTGCCGTTTAGCACCCAAACAGCGCGAGTGTCGCCCTAGTTATCACATCCGCTTGTTGATTGTTCACAAATTGACATAACTTGACAACTCGGGTTCCGTATGTTTGAATATTTGTACAATCGCCAGTTTTTACGTTAAGAGATACGAGATAAGAGATCTTTATTGCATTTCCAGGTACTTATGCTAGGTACATCATGGACCCTCATAGGGTATAGCGTTGCTCATAGAAATAAGAGATTTCTTATTACAATTGTGGACATTTTTGGTAATATTCATAAACGTCAATTCTGAATGTCCTTTGTCATTATGGTTTCTACTTCCTAATCCCTTTCCAAATTTTGACATTCTGTTTGTAAAAGACAAAGTTTAACAGAGGATTAAGTTTTATAAATAAATAGATTATAGTTTACATTGTTGTACGTCATTAATTGTTAGAATTAATCGCAAAGAAAAAGCTACATATATGTGTAAAACAAGTGAATAGAGTCCTCAAAAGTCAGACTATTTCGTTCTTATATTTCCTACCACTGATTAACAATGTACAGTCGACGTCAAAGATATGTTTACACTTTTGGACCATATTACAAAAGAGTAAAGTGAAAAGTGTAAACGTGTAGTTAACTAAACTATCATTTTACTCGTACATATATACAAACCCGTATGGCAAACCCCCCCTTTAAAGGGGAGGCCTATGTTCAGCAGTGGACGTCTTATGGCTGAGATGATGATGATGATGATGATATGTACAAACTGTAAACAATATCAATAAATGACTTTAATTGGAAGGTGTCCGCAACCGAGTTTAATCGTATCATTATTTAGTGCCCTCGAGGCGTAGTTAAGGTTATAATTACACCTGTCAATTTAAGTTCACACACAAGCTACTGCAGTTTACGAGAGAAACTTTTCCGGAATTTATCTAATGATTAATAGTGTCGCTTAACTTTAAACTCAAGCAAATCCATTGGACCTTCTCAGCAAATATCTACCCTATTAGCTTTCCTTAATACCAAACCGCGTAATCTGACAAATGGATTTATCAGAGTTTGAAGTTAAATAAGCGGCTCAATCTTTGATTATGTTTTAATTTCTCATGGTCTGAAAGTTACACACTTTTCTTTAGCTTGTCTCCTTATAATTATGTGCTTCAAATCTTGTACGTTAAATTTAATTTACTTCCCGGTGTGTGATTGAGCTGATATTAGGTATACTTCCGGATACAATGATAATCCTATCTACTAGCTTATAATGAGCAATAAAAGAGTGTAGAACAATATTTTCGACAGTTACTTGTTTTTTGTCTGACGGCAGTCGGAAAGTTAGTCAGTTTCATTTTCCTAGTACGATATATCAAAAAAGTAATATACTTAAGCATTTACTTTGATTAAAATAGTGATGCCTTTCTTATAAATTAAGATTATCGTTATACTATTTATCATTACCCGACTCAGACGTGTTAGGTAATATTAAATAATAGATTTACACTTTCTTTAAGCACCAGTTAGTCGTAACGATTATTAACATAATTAATTCGATTTAATATCTTGATATACTTGATTCGTTGAACATGAATGAGATCATGTCTATTAATTAATAATTTTTATATGCATTTCTATTTAAGATTTTAGTTTTAAGATTTAAGATAGTCTTAATTTAAAGAAAGTGTCTTAATGCACATAATTCACATAAATATTGTGGCCAATGAATTTCACGTATTTGGTAAAGTTTATCTATGAATTATCAATTTAACTGTTAAAAAAAATATTATGTATGGTGTGTATATTGGATTTTAATTCTTATACGTCATATATGATATGGATATGTCCATCATTTTTGTAGTCTTATATAACAATACAGAAAGTAGCTGACCTCAACCGTGACCTTTAAGAAAAACCTGCTAGGCCTGTTCCATTAAGACTACAGGTATAGTATCTATGACTAAACAAGAGCTAAATCCATAGGTATACAATGTAGGTAGTTAGATGATTAATTAATTTACGTCACTCTGGGCGGTAATTGAGATTTGCCGCCTACGGGCGCAGCAGAAAATCTCACTTCACACCCAGGAGAAGACGTAAAATTGTGTACGCACCACAGGCGGTAATAAAGAAGGCCTCAGATCGCTGGTTTATGGCCCTTACCTTCGGTTTGGGCCACAGATACCCGCCATCAGAGACGTTCTTTATTTTACCGCCCTAGGTACGTAATGTACTATTGTCTTATTACTAGTTTTATCTTTCCTATGATTTATTTCCAATATTTCCAACGAACCCTAATCGTAAACCTCGAAAGTGTATTTGCCGGTACGTTAGCGCCATAAAAGTAAAAGTTTCCCGTAGCCCGTATTGCGTAAGACACAAGAGCTAGTATGGCTTGACGTTAATTGTTACATCGTATGTCAAACACTTTTACTCCCGGCGTAAGTCATGGGCAGACGTTACTTGGGACTTTCTCGGAAGGTCGCTGAGAACAGGGCAGTGGAGTAGTTATTCGTCAGATATATTTAATAAAAAAAATATTTAATCTCTTTATTTCATTACAAATAGGGTACGTACATTCTTAACAATCTTAACTACTAATCTTAAACACAAAATTTTTGTAAGGCTCGGTCATACATAATAAATAAATGATAACTGGTAAATATCGTTTTTTATGTCAAATTTTGCTCCACATGTCTCGCTCCACGACTCCATAATTGACTTAAAAATGTGAGTTACTCGTTATTATTTATTTAATATATACTAATCTTAAGTCTAGAAATGCACGTCTTGGTCTTCCTCGGCCTCTTCTATTTGGTATTCTCCCTTCAATAAGCCAAACAAAAAGCCAACATTATGTCGTATCAAGAGCTAAAAACATTAGCGGAGAACAGGACTGAATGGCGATTACTCCACCGACAAGAGCAAGGCTCTTAAGAAGATGATGATGATGATGAATCTTAAGTATAAAAGAACGAACTACTAATCATACAATTCGAATTATATAAAACGAATGGTTGCTAAAACTGCTTAGTAAGATAAACTCATTGATAAATAGTTTGAGTGACGGCGTAAATACAGCTTTTAATTTAAGTATTAGTCTAATTAATTTTCATAATGAGCTTAGCAGACCTCTAGGGTGAGGGTGACCCGAGAGTTGTGTTGTACCTAACCTTCTAACAGCATGGAATCTAATATAAGTACTACTTAGTGCGTAAGACAGCCAAAAATTTCACAATATGTGCTCAAATGTTACATAACCAAGTCACATATGTTTTAGATTTTTTATAGTTATAAACTGTCATACATACAGATGAAATGGTTCATTCCTCATCTCAATAGAATCCAATTAAATGATTTTTTTAAATGGTCGATAATGTGCAAGACATTTATGAAATAGCTTCTCTAAGGATGCCATGTTCTGCCAATACGAGTAATTAGAGAACCATAGTTACATCTCGTAGATGACTAGCATCGACGTATACGCATGTACAGTATGATATATCTTGTTACGAAACGATACGTTCAAATATATACCTTACTATCTAAGTAATAAAATGCACATTAAAATGTTTAGGTATGTGTTATGTTTATCTTAAATAATTTCAAGTATATTTTGGCTAATCATAATGCTTTATCAAATTAACACTGAATGACTGATTGATTTGTTTGCATTGGTAATAGTTCTATTATGTAAATTAACCATTCTCAGATCATTTAACTTCCAAATTGATGTACAGTCGATTAAAAGACATGTTTACACTTTTGCACCTTATTACAATACAATACAATACAATACAAATACTCTTTATTGAACACCTCAAAAACAAAACCAGTACAGGAGAAAAAATAAAAAAATTAAATCCATTTTTGCTCCTTATTCCATTGTAATAAGGAGCAAAAGTGTATACATATTTTTGACGTCGACTGTACAATGTTTTAAAGAAAGTACGTACTTAACTACGTAACTTGTACGTACTAATATGGATGTGGATGGATGTCGATGGCATAGGCATGCAAGGAGGTTGAATTTCAACCTTTAGAAAGGGTATCGTGTAAGTAAATTTAGTACCTTTCTCAGAGTACTGGGTGTTCATAACGGAGATAAACCTTCTGAATATTCATATTAATACAGGATTATTATGATTTAAACTCTAAGTGGAATTAAACAAGCAACAACAATTTATTGTTGCCTACATTTTAATTATTCTTAACACTTTTACAGAAACTACCTACTTGGAAACTCTCTTAGATATGAAGTAATGTTTTAATTTATGCTGTGGTTGAAATGAAGATTTTTAATAATTGATAGCTTTAAAGATATATTCATATAATTTTTTCGTATTAATATATATCATAGCCGTTAGCCGTGGGGTGCCCGGCCTCAGAATTGTCCCCCACGGTATCGTCCCGTGGTTGCAGTAGGAGTCTGCTAAGGGAATATACCGGGAGATGGGCAGCAGCATCTTCCGAAAGCCTACAAACAATAAACATATAAACTGCCTGCCTGCCAAGCGTGGCGCGTATGGCAACCTACAGGCCTATGTTCAACAGTGGACTTCTTATGGCTGAGATGATGATGATGATGATATATCATTTTTAAAGCTCTAAATGTTAATTTATCTAATTTGATATATATAGTTTAAATATTCCTATTTTTTTTATTCAAGGTAATAACATAAAAGTGGATTGTGCAAGCAGCCTTCATAAATATAGGTGAATGCAAATGTAGCATAGCTATATTGCTATTTTGTAATGACATTTACATATTATGACGTTGATAGCTTTAGATTTTTTTGAAGATGAATCTAAAATTAAGTATTTTTCAGTTATATCCTTTCTATGCCAATGCCATAAAAACTATGTAATGCAGGCCGGAGTTCCGAAATAGGAATTCGGAATTAATGTTTAACTAATGTGAGACGACTAAATTTCAAGAATTTTGATTTTTACCAACTACCGTGAAATCCATGTCATGGTGCATTTTCTGTGAGCTCTAATAGGGTAGATTTTTTTAATAAACTAAATATCTGCATTTCGTTTTCGGTCGAGCCCCGGCAAGGCGTATCGATGCAGGTTCAAGTACTTCAAGTCCTGCTGGGTTGATTATTTATAAAATGTATTCAGTTTGTATTTATCTAATAACAAACTATCTGAATCTCGTGTTTGTGCATACCGTATATACAGTCGACATCAACGACGTTTACAATTATGTACCTTACTCCTTTGTAATAAAATCCAAACATTGGACTGTTCATACAATAGCTACATATCCATACATTTCGCAGATCGCATGGACCTCGAAGAAGCGACTAGTTGACACCCTTTCACCAGAATATCGTCAAAGATCACAGGCCAGTGACCCTAACCGTCGCAAAATACATTAACATAGGAACTTATGAACCTTATGGCCTAACATGTTGTACTTGTGTAGGCAAATTAGAGGTACATACATTTTACTTCACTTTTTTAACTGTGTAATCTGTCTATCACACTCAATCGTAACCCTCCTCCTCCATTTTAAGAACAATCGAAATTTGTGTATGTGGTTGAAAATGTGTTTTTTTTAATGACGAAGGTGGTAAACACGCACACGGCCCGCTTGATGGTAAGCAGCTATAGACTATGCTGCTGTTCGGTTCTTTAATATTTAAAAATCAATAATATTTAATATTTAAAATCTGACATCTTTTACGACCGTCTGCCTAAATACATTTAAATCAAAGATACTACCAAAACAGAAGCAAAAATAACGTTCTAACTATACTCTTAACCTGTTTTATTTATGTTGTAGATTACCTAGTTATATAAAATGTTAAGTACCTACTGTTATTAATTGTAAATATTTTATTATGGTCTGTACAAAGTTAATTTTAGTCTAGTTTTATATATTTTTTAGCCATTTTGTATAATGTAGATATTTTATTAGTTAATTGTTGGTGACTTTATTTAATTTTTATTTATTTCCACCACAATCTATGGTCCATGTTATGTACACCATAATTGTCGTACTATATCAGATTAAATAGCTAGGGATACACGCACAGATGTGTAGAGGTTTATGTTTTAAGTAGAGGACACAGTTCAGTTAAGAAAGTATATCAAACTTTTGTATGCTTCGTTTTTAAATAGTCAGATTTGGACTCTTAAACATTCTCTTTTCTTACAAATGGTATTTCTCTTAAAGTGGTTTGATATGTTCTCTTATAGAACAACGCATTATTTATACATATTTTTAAGATTATATGTAGGTACTCTTGTTATGAAAAAATAAGTCCCGCCGAGTTTCTTGCCGGTAAAAGTAATTCTTCTCGGGTCAGAGGTGTAGGGTTAGAACCGGTGTAGTTTGTTTTTTTTTTCTTCTGTCTTTTATCTATAATATCTGACGTGTAAAAGTGACCTTGAGGCCTACTTACTGAATAAATGTTTGAGTTTGAGTTTGTGCCCGCCGGATTTGTCCGGCGGATATGCCCGGCAGACAAATCTGTGTCCGATTCGCGCCATACACGCACGGATCTATCTGCCGCCGGGCATATCCGACGGATACATCTGTGCGTATATCCCTAGCTAATACCTAATAATTAAGTTGTAATATATACGATGTGGACGTGCTTAAATAAATAAAATAAAATAAAGGAGAATTCACGACTAAAGTGCCAAGAGGGTCCCGCGTCGTCAACACTGCATCCTCTGAGCTCCAGATTACACATTATTATCAATGATAAAGCGTTCATTCACAATCTTGCGCAAACGCACGCCTCACTGCACCCAGCCTTGACATTGCTTTGTGGTATAGATCCAAATGTCAATGACTGACAACCAACACAATAGGGCCTCAATTTGTATGAGACGTGCATGGATTAGGGGGACAGATCATTTGGCCGGATAAAGGTCAGCACCTGTGGATGACATGTGTATGATGGCTTGATAATAGGATGACAGGTTAAAAGTTAATGTATTGCTACTGTTCATTGAAAATTAAAGGAACAATTATTGTTTGACGGCTTCTTAAGTATTTCAGTGTACATAATCTAGACTACGTAGAAACTGACTGACAACTCTGAGTCCAAACAAACAACTTTGGAACGTAAATGATTTCCTTTTATTGCGAAATTTTACTCTACATTTTTATTTCTAAATAAAAACTACATATAAACTAAACTAATACTAAAACTTAAAAAATACTTACAAATAAAAAATGGGCTTCAGATCAGTACCACTCGGTAGGGTGCCCAGAAGGCTGGCGGCATTGCCGCGTTGGACGGCAATACCGATGCTAAAATTATTTTTGCTTATTTTTGCTTACAGTTCAGGATTAAAGCTTAAACTCGTTGAAACAATACTGGAGAAAGTTGCTCGAGTCACGATATTCTCAAGGTCCGGACATACAAAGGTATTTTGTATTATATTGTAATAATTTAAATATGTGATCAATTAGTTAAGGTACTCAAACTTCAGTACTTATTAAGTAGGCCAGTTTTAACCGCACTTATATTACCCCTATTTCTCTTTTTTTATAAAAAAAAGACAACAAGGATTTTTTCTGTGCCAAAAAGTGTCCTCTATTTTACTCCAGGCCATAATCGTGTCAAATTTAATTTATTTAATCCCTTTTGCGTAAATCTAACATACACCTAAACATACACTGTACACTTTCACATTTATTAATACGCGTATGACCAGCATTACCTAATGAGACGACACGGAAGCCGGCTAGGAACACGATACTCTGCGCATACATAACTCACTACCAGCTCAGATATTACTGTGACATAATATATCACTTTCAATGGCCTATATTAACACCTGTAATTATATTCCATACTCTACAATAGTCCCAGACTGACTTTAAAATTCAGTCAAATTCATCTCTTGAAAGTTAAGTATTCCCGCAGTGTCAAATCACGAATTAAGGCCGTTCTTCAATTCGGACAACCCACGCCCATCCGTTAGAGACACGTTTATGGCTCCCGTGCACGAAAGAAAGAGATGCAGCGCTCTTAAGGATCAGACTTTTTGACCAAACTACGATAAATAAGCGAATCTATAAAGTTTTGTCTAATTTTGCTTCTGTGACTTTTTAGATAAACCAGAATACCATATTTTTTACTTATTTATATTGCTTAATCTCTTATAGTTTACGTATGCTAAGAAAAATAAGGGGAAAAAGGACCCAACTTCGGATTTTTTTTCTATCGAGGCAACTTTCAGCAATCGTGATTCGGCTTGTGCCAAAAACAAGAGTATATAGTCTAGTAATATATATTCGAAAATAAATTCAGTCCCTTTACCCGTTTAGTCACTAGTGTGTTTGAAAAAACCTTGAACAATCATTCAAAGTAGCCCCTTAAAGATACAGAAACGTGGTCCCGCTGCGTTAGTGATATAGATGGCGTTGATGAGTTTGCTTGAACTACGGGATCACGATTTTGTATAGATATTGTCAGTTCAGGTATTATATTCTCCCTGACTCAAGTGACTCAAGCGCAACAGAATATTACTTTTCTGAGATAGCATCTGATAGATACTGAAAAAAGGCATTCGAAGAAGTTAAGCGGTAAGGCGTCTTTCAATACGGATGTCGCGATTCAATCCCGGCTCGTTAGTATTGTACTCGCGTATTCGCCAGAACATTGTAAAAAAAAAAAACAGTAATTGGTATAGATTATAAGGGATACTTTGAATCCATAGAATGCCATTAGGGTTAAAGAATGCGTTACGCTATTGGTCGTTCTACAGGTTCTACTTGAAAACCGTAAATTAAGGATTATATCTGTGGACCGATAAAAAACCGGTCAATCAAATTCTGAGTGATTTATACTTTGGATCCCTAAACTACAAACGTTATTTATGATCATATTTAAAGCTTAAAAAGTAAATATGTACGATGTTTCAATGCCAACGCCTTGCGATGAGCACCTATATATATGTACCTATTATTGCGAACTTAAGAAATGATGCGGATTAATTTCATAGTTCAGGACTAGGCACTATTATTAAATATATCATGTCATGTCCAATAAGGTCAATTATTTATGTATTATTTGTAGGTCGCATTATAACACCCACGCCTGCTTTCACTACTCAACGGCCGATGACGGCGATGACTCACGAAAATCATCTGATGTCAACTTTTATGTTATATCTTCGTACAATTTTGCAGAAATTCTTTAAAGGTACTTAAAATATGATTGATTGACTGACGATAGCAAACGTAAAATCTCGTACTTAGATGGCAATTTTGTAGGCAAATATAACATGCAGCTTATTCATTATTTATAAATTTATATGTCGGTAGCGAGCTTTGCGAGACTTTGTTTCTATGTAAATATTTATAAATTTTATAATATTATTATGAGCTAATTGAATAGTTTGGGCTTTTTCTAACTTCTGAGTTATTTATTTTACCTTGATACAAAATAAACACAATAAATTGTAATAATAAAAAAAAAAACATATTAGAATTCGATTTTTCTAAGTATTTCGAAAATGTACAGTATTTTTTATAAGTTTACTTCTAACATGTATGGAGTCTGCTATGCTATTGCCTTTACGAAGTGACTTCAAAATTATGGGCGCTGTTATGTTGTTATTGAAACTCGTCCCTTGTCCTCAATTAATCCGCCTTTTTTCGGCCAACCTGTCCTAATAAAAGTCACATAAGTTCATGGCGGTAATCATATAAAAAGTTGGTTCTCACAAGGGTCGGCATCGGAAGGCGCGTCACGCACCTGCTGTAGTAACGGGCCAGGTAGGCTACTAACCGAATGATCTACATTCTTGCACTTTCTTTAGCATTTGCATATCATCAAGTTGCCCTTTTTATAGCATGTTTGTAATTATTTATTTTGATATCCGTACTTAGTGCCTTGTCACACCGTCAAACGTAGGCAAAGTAAAAAATCGAAGTCAGTTTTTTCGATCAGAGAGAGGCGGAGTTAAATTTTTAGGGTCCGTACCCAAAGGGGCAAAACGTGACCCTATTATAAGACTCCGTTGTCCGTCAGTATGTTCGTCTGTCAGCAGGCTGTATCTCATGAACCGTGATAGTTAGACAGTTAAAATTTTCACACATGATGTACTTCTGTTGCCCGTATAACGACAATTACTAAAAAATAGAATAAAATGAATATTTAAGGGAATACGAGTATTATCTATACAACAGACATGTTTTTTTTGCAGTATTTGTCTGTCATCTGGCTGTATCTGTAACTCATGAACCGTTTTAGTTAGACAGTTGAAATTTTCACAGCCGATGTATTCTGATGCCGCTATGCCGAAAAATACTAAAAAGCGGAATAAAATATTTTTTTCCGGTTTTGTAGAGAATGGTACGGAACCCTTCGTGCGCGAGTCCGACTCGGTATGTAATTTCCCTCAAATACAGATTATATTTAACTTAATAGCCTCCTCCAAATATAAGCTTTTTTAACCTTGCTTTCAACATATTATAATTTCGTATTATCCAATAAGAACAAGGCCGCTTGCTAGTTATTAAGAAATTCAATGTGTCGCAGTCATTTGTTATTTTTCCATTGAAAATTACTTAGCAAGAATGACAAATGATAATTTAATAAGTTCTGACTTATAAAAATATCTACATAATTACACCAGCTCAATGACACCATTTATTTACTACTAGCTTTTGCCCGCGACTTCGTCTGCGTGGAATTAGTAATCCCCCGTTAAGTAATGAATTCTGGATATCAACTATTGTATATCCTTCCCCAGAACTCAAACTATCTCCAGCGTTCAACGGTTATTGATTCCCGATACAAACTTTCAACCTCGTTTTTATCCCCTAAAGGGTTGATTTTCGGGATACCTATAAACTATAGTATATTATTTCCGGGACTCAAACTATCTGTGTACCAAGTTTCATCTTAATCGTCGGTTCAGCGGTTAATAATTCGCCATACAAACTTCCAACCCCCTTTTCACCCCCTCTAGGGTTGACTTTTGGAATGAAAACTATCCTAATGTCGTTTCCCGGGACTAAAATTATCTCCATACTAATTTTCATCTAAATTGGTTCAGCGGTTAAAAATTCTCCATACAAACTTTCAACCCCCTTTTCACCCCCTCCAGGGTTGATTTTCGGGATGAAAACTATCCTATGTCCTTTCCCGTGACTCAAGCTATCTTTACACAAAATTTCATCAAAATCCGTTCATGCGTTTTCACGTGATGCGCGGTCAAATAAACAGACAAACAGATAAACAGACAAACAGATAAACAGACAAAAATTCTAAAAACTGTTGGAACGTGTTCTGTTATCGATTCTTAGTATCCCCAGCCAATTTTTTTTCGAATATCTTCCATGTACAGACTTTCGACCCTCTTCAGCTTTATTATATGTATAGACTATATATAGCCAGGGTTACACGCACAGATGTGCCCGCCGGATTTGTCCGGTGGATATGCCCGGCAGACAGATCCGCCCATGTATGTCGCTATTCAGATGCGTCCGCAGACAAATCCGTGTCCAATTCGTGCCATACATGGATGGATCTGTCCGCCGGGCTTATCCGCCAGACAATTCCGGCGGGCAGATCTGTGCGTTAATCCCTAGCTATAAAATGTTTATAACTATTTCTTACATCTCATACGTAACTCCAATTGACAGACGTTTAAGAGCAGTGCTCCATCACGTTCTCATCTTTCACTTTTCTCGGATTCGCTTAAAAGCTAATTAAAACCACAACGTTAATTGTTACGTAACTGCACCGTAATAGCGGTATCAATGGTAATCTGATTCCGCGCTTAAACTTACTCGCACGTTACGACAATGTGATGAAGTTTCGCGATCGAATGTTTTTCGGAGTTTTGTGTTTGTCCAGTCGCCATCAAATACATCGGAGCGGACAGAGTACTCAAAAATATCTGTACATGCACTTTATCGGCTCGACGACATAGGCGTTGATCAGATGTTTGCGACCACCTTGGCTGCCCTGATATATTTGTTTGCGACTGTCCATCTAATTTTGTTATTGAACATAACCTTGGGTATTTTCTTCTCGTTTGTTTGTAACACAATACCTAAAGATTTTTACAGAACTTCTTGGTGGATTTTTACTATGAGAGTTACGAAAGTGTGATAAACTTTTCCGATCATATTGAATTTAAAATTTTAGCTGTCTTTCTTACGTATAATTTTATAAATGTATTTATAATTTTGTGTTAAACAAATAACAAACATATTGTGTTATACCTTTAGGTATATATTTTATTATTTTTCATATCAAAATTAAACGCCAATTTTACTGAAGTTTGTTGAGTGAGCTTGGCTTTGACTTGACAAAAACACAAAGTTATATAACATCTACTATTGTTTCTACGAACAGTGATTGTAATATTGTGTGTATTGTAATGTTGTACATATTGTAATGCCGTAGCAATCGCGTTAGATACGTGTATTCGGCTAAGTTGACCGTTTAGGCATGCTTACACGGATGTCGCACTTTCCTATGTTACTTTACGTGACATATCGAGTTGTCTCAATAGTGTGTTTGTAATTCTAGCGAAATTTTAGGCGCCATTTTCGATGGCACTATAGGCTACTCTACATTCCGATGAAGTCAAATCAGCTACTCTTTAGGAAACGTCAAAACGATTTGTTATATATAGTTTATACGGGAGACTAATATTTTGACGTCACAATACTGAATACATCTTCTTTATAATACTTTTAACCATTATAAAATCATTTAAAGCGCAAACACATGTTACACCTTGATTTTCCCGTGTATTTTTGAAATATTGATTTTATGAATGCAACGAAACAATTAAGTTTATCTATTGAAAAGTACCCTATTGGTTAAAAACTCAAGATTTTTTTTTAAACATAACTAACTTGTTTGGCCACCTTGAGGGCCAGTTACGAGTCTGGGGCAGTGATAAGGTCAGTCTCGCGGCCTTAAGGGCCGCGAGGTTGCCGAGTAGAAGAAAAATAGCGATAGAGAGAAGTGAATAGAAGAAAGGGTTTAGTAAAGAGAAGGGTAAAAACTCTAGAGCCGCCTGCTATGTGGCTGTCCACCTTTAAGGAGACTTGTCTTAAATAATTCAGTTTTAAAGCGCTGCTACTATTTGATATTTCCCGATTAGCTAGATTACTTTTATGCCGATGTTTCGCCGGATTCTTGTTTCGTCAGAATTAATCAGTTAATAGTAATAAAAGTTAAATTTCTTACTCATTAAAAGGTAGTATTAATTACAGTAGTATCTAACTGGCAATAATACAATATCTCTTAAAGGCTATTAATATTAAATCTTGTAACTTTTCTATAATACTGAATGCTTTTTTCCCTAATTTCTGGCTGGTAAACTCTAGGAACTTAAAACTATAAAATTAGTATACTAAGATTTTTTTAAGATGTCCGAATTGTAGGAAGAAATCTTTAGTAAGATACGGACGGATGGCCGGCTTTAAAAAAATACTACCATATGCATTGAAGAATACAGGTATCAAATGTTTTTAAGTAAGTGTAGCTGTAGTGAAAACAGTGTCTAACTTGGAGCTAGTGCTAAGTATAGGCTAAGCTAGCCAAGCTGGCCGCGAGAGAAACGGAAGCGCATGGAAGTGCGCGCGCGTCGATGTCTTTCGATCCGCGTGCGCGTGCGGTCCTTTCGCGAACACGTCACTATGACCTACTTTTTATATGTATTTTTAAAAAAATTGTAAAATAGCAATAGATTAGTTTCATATTATTATTTGTATTTTTCTTTTAAGTTAATTTTTTGTAGAGATTTTTTATTAATGGAATGAGTCGACGTAAAAATTATACAGAAATTGTTACAAAATTGAAGTAAACGCCATTTTTATGCATAACCTTACGTCAAAAGTTCCGCTCATTGCACGCAATTAAAGCAGTTAACAGAAACATACAAAGTGTTTAATTATGCATAAATACGACATAAAATTTCTAAACTATCTTTACTTCAAATTTAACTGGCAGTTTTCACCGTCAATCGATTAAAAACTAAAGATCAACTTTCACTTAAGAAAGTAAAAAATGACCTATTAATTTTTTAGACTTACCCAAAAAATTAGCCTCATTGTATCCGAGTGCACACCACTAAAAAATAAAATTAAAAAGTAAAACAGCACAGCACAGGCGCGTCGTCGCGCGCGTCACTGGAGACTGAGGCTGCGCCGGCGCAGCGCGAAGAAAGTCAACCTTCACATTCGGATTATGTAAAGTTTGGGCGCGGGGTGGTTGAGGTTAGAGTGCAGTAATTAGTTGAGGTTAGAGTTACCTTCGATTGTTCTGATGATTTTATGCTTTAATTGTTCTTGTGAATTTATTGATGATGATGACGTTTGGTTCATCTAGATAACTTTTTGTTTATAGTTACTTAACGACGAAAATAAAATGGATATTCTTCATGTTGAATCAGTAAGTTTTTATTTATTTATTTATTTAAACTTTATTGCACAAAATACAATGTGAAAGTAAGTTTGTGTGTAGTAAGTTTTTATTAATAATGAATTAAAATTTATTTGGTTACTTTTATTTGAAAAAAGTAGATGCATTTAAGTGTTCTGAGGATATAATTTTTTTAATAGATTTTGTACAAGTGTATCTAGTAACTACAACGTAATAGATGTTTAATGGGCTGTGTAAACTCATTTTACTCTGATGCATTTATGACCCATAGATTTAACAACGAACTCAACAAACAAACGACCAAGCCTTCAACCATATGATTTTGGTAGGTACACATTGATAAAATCCGGCTATATTGGACAGTATCGTTTTAATAATCCGTCGTATATTTGATCGCGTTACATAATCCACCTTGTATACTCTTAAGGTAGTCATTTTTTAAGGTGTCAGAATCTTACTAGAGTAAAAAATTCTTACTAAAACGGCTATTAGACATTGCAACCTGCAGGGCCCAATCTGTTGTGTACCCTGCCTCTCCCTGCCGCTCCTTCAGCTCCCTACGGGCCCTACCTTTAATTACGCCTTCCAACCTGACAGATTGGGCCCTGCAGGTCAGGTTGCAATGTCTAATACCGTTTTATACACTTACCTCAGATCTGACGTTAATATTTATGTGTTATAAGGGAATGTTTACATATGCGTGAACTCCGACCCCGCTATAGCAATATCATTACGTATCGTATCGTATCACGGAAACTGTTGGAAATTATTTGGCAACACATAGGGCCTCGATTATAGCTTACACATTCATATTTTAATGGGGCCCACCCACTATCAGTCGGCCTGACGATATTGGCCTGTCAGTTGTTCGGAGCTATCAAAAACTGACAGGCCGATATCGTTAGGCGGACTGATAGTCGGTGGGCCCCCTAATAGGTATATACTTTGACTTTAAATGCGGAGGTCTCGGGATCAAACCTAAGACAAATTACCAAGATCATGAAATAAATGAGATAGATTAAGGGTTTAAGTTGAGGTAGAAACATTGAACACATTTGGGAAATACTGAATCACCTAAGATACACTAGTAAGTAATTTACTGACATATACAGTAAATAAATTGTATATACTCAATTTCCGTCCATTATTTTAATAAGTCCATAATGTTATACATAAGTGTATGTGCTTAATATTTGCAAATTTCAAAATGAATACTGCAATTTTACCGTTAATTCTAATATGTTATTTACAGTTATTTGAATAACGCTCACAATTGCTAATAATAAAACCAGCCAAGTGCGAGTCTAATCTGCGCATGCAGGGTTCCGTACCATATAATATAGGACACCATCGCGAGTGCTGACTTTTGGCCGAAGGGTGTCGTGTTTCGGCGGTTCCGGGGCACTCTGCCGAATCCTACACCAGATCAGACGACGCAACGGGGCCACGCAGTTACGTCGCCTAAATCCAACTAGTTTTAATTATGTCTGTAATATTAATTGTTTGTAGTTCACAGTGCCTTGGTTGTATAACTGTAATGCTGTGTAACTTATTTGAATAATAAAATAAAATAAATAATAAATAATGTTGTTATGTAAAAGATGCAAACAAATTGCTAAATAATACACTCAGGTTAATATTTGTAAAATTTACCGTCAGTCTTCTTCTTCTTCCTAGCGTTTATCCCGGCTTGGGGTCCGCTTGACAACCTAATCCCATGAATTGGCATAGACACTAGTTTTTACGAAAGCGACTGCCATCAGACCTTCCAACCCAGAGGGGAAACTAGGCCTTTTTGGGATTAGGTCCGGTTTCCTTACGATGTTTTCCTTCACCGAAAAGCGACTGGTAAATATCAAATGATATTCCGTACATAAGTAAAAATAAACCGTAAAATTTACCGTCAGTGTTATAAAAAAAAACATTGGAACAAAAATAAATGCATTTTAAAGGTCTCTATACTCGGCACAATTTTGATGCAAAAATCGCCGGCGATTTCGATACGTTGCCGTCTAGGTAGGTGCAACAAAATCAATCGATGGATCAAAGACCGCAATGTATTAAAAATCGCAGGTGATTAGTTGCGAGGTCAGTAGAAAGCCTAAGTAATAAAAAGTTTTACTTTTAATTGTTAACAGCAAGTATGAGCAAATCAGCCAAAATACATACTTTGTAGTCATTTAATTCTCGACATCTTACAATTAATGAGATGAGATAGCCCGCTGACTGACAGACAGACGAACACACCGTTGTCCAGAACAGAGGTTCAATAATACGGTTCTTTTTGTTACCATTTATTACGGAACCCTAACAACGAAGATAAATTTGCATACAGTCATGACTGTAACTCCGATTTTATTACGCGTAATTAAAGTTTCGTAACAAGTATTTAAATTTTAAAGTTATTAAGAGATGTTTGTTTAAATTAACCACAATAAAACTTTAAATTTAAACCATATAGGGTGGAGTAATGTTCGGTAATATGGCAGCGAAATGTTGTTATATAATGTTACGTGTTTGATGAAAATATTGTGAACACTTAAAAAAATTGATACAAAAAAGTATTATCGATTGAATAATTTTAGATTAGGGTCCTTTTAAAATGAATTTGAATAAATATACAGTATGAAATTATTCAGAAAATTAGTGTACAGATTTACTCGTATAGGGGTTGGCAACGCAAAGTCTAAGCTTTTACTACTTCTTAGGTACCAACAATATCTACACAGATAGAAATAATATCTTAATTCAAAACGCAAAACTCTCTTGCACGCGGTTTCTTAAAGAGAGTAATAAATACCTTAGACCAATAAACATGACTTGAGTTAAAAATATCATGATTTTTAAAAGAAGATTTAAAATTATTTAGCTTTAACTTTACCTATTTTTAAAGCGAATAGTAATGATTTGAGTTAAGATAATAATTATTTACGGCAAAAAAGCACCAACATTTTCCTTTAAGAGTTTTATGTGTTTACGTAAGATCGATTAGTTCTTGGTTTGATGTTTTCAATCTACAGCTAAGAGCCAAAGCTAATTTAAAGAAGTAGCACCAAAAGTTAGATTTGAGATTTTTAAGTTTTTAGGCAAGAGAGATTAATTTTTGCTTTGATGTTTTCAACTTACAATCAAGAGCCACAGCTATTCCAAAGAAGAAGCACATAATTTTTGCTTTGAAACATTTAAATCTTGGACGTTAGTTACCCTGCGCATCAATAGATGTCTCTGCGTGTAGGTTAGAACACGCGAACGTTTGTTCAACGTAACTTCATGACCCTCGCCGCTTTACCCGGGCTTATTTGAGATTCACAATAGCAATCTCAGCTCTAGTTAATACGATTATAAATTGTGAGTATATAAATAATCATAATTTATATTTGTATTATCTACTTTTAGTTAAACTTCCTTTCTTGGGATTATTCCCGAGAAACACAGTTTCTGCTACTAGGTTTTTAAGTAGTGCACTGAGACACTAAGGCGATTATCACACTGACGACGGATCCGCATGCGGCGCCGGTGTGCGAGCGAGATAGCGCTATACACATGCAGAGCGCTATCTCGCTCGCGCACCGGTGCCGCATGCGGATCCGCGCCAGTGTGATAACCGCCTTAGAAAATGTTATTGTTTGTTTCAAGTAATCGATTTCATACGCCAAGAAATTTTAGATCTTGGTGTGAAAATATCAAATTTTACATCAAGTAACACATGCTCTTGAACTAATGCGATTTCTTGTTTCCGTGGAGAAATTCAATTCTCAATTTAAACTATGAGTCTTCATCCAAGAAACAAAGTTTCTTGGCTTAAGTTCTTTATGTATTGCACTAAGACACATAAAGTTCAATTTAAAAAAAATACAATACAAAAACAATATTCAAACGCCCTTCGTGAGAATATTAAGCTATTTTAAAAAGAAGATTTTTATATCTCGGATAAAGTATTGAATTTATTAGGTTAAGTAATAAACTTTGAAACATTTTATATCTTAAAATAAAGAATTTTATTTTTTCCTTATATGGGAAACTGGATATCTCTTGATTCAAATAGGTTTCTTTGGTTGAAGAGATTTTTTCTATCTGTGTACAATACCCGTAATAAAAAAAGTCATATACATGATCTTCCAAATTTATTACAAAATCAAAAAGCCATTACCTAAAATAACAAATATACCTTAAAAATACTTAAAAAAATAAACTAAAAACTAAAAGTAATCTAAACTAAACGACATCTAGAAATAAAACCCCGCGGCATCTTGTCAAAAGCAGCACGTTTAAAACTAAATGTAGATTTGCATATATTCAGTGAAATGACTACTAACTAACAAGCCATATATTGCTTTACAATTTCCACAGATAATGAACTTCGACCCACCACGTTCAAACGCGAGTTATAAATATAAGGAACCATTTCACAATAACGTATCTGGTGTGTTGCGCATGAGTTTGCAAAACAGTTCATCTCCAATTATCAATGTGATGAGCAAGGTAGTCCGATTTAATGTATTAATCTTACAGCTTCATGATGTCAAAACTGAACTTTATAATGAATAGATTAAAGTTGGATTTGCAATTGGGTTTAGGAAATTATTTAGTGGTGTTGCCATTGCTACACCACTAACCCATTGGTTATTGGTAATGTCTAATTAATCTACGGTCAAGAGGTGGATTAGTAAGTTTCGTAAATTGGTAAAAATAGGCTGAATAAAAAAATTACTACAGCTTAACTATCACACTGATATGTGCAACAATAAAATCTACATTCACTTCAAAAATTCGATTTGATGTTGATGTGATGTGCATTTTTTAAATACAGTTCTTTTGCTGCGCAAGCCTGTATTTTTTGATACACGGAATAATGTTTCTCAAAAATAATTGTTGTTTTTTTTTACTTAAGAAAATGAAGGAATAGTGTATCAAAATATCTGGCGCCTCAGGAGCGTGTATTTTATGACTTCCAATCCTTAACCCGTAATATTTAATGATACGGTTGCTTGATTAGACAGCTAATCGCTTAAGCCTGTAATTAAAGTGATTAAAATAAAATTAGTGTCAGTCTCGCGTCGGTGGAACTCATCAACACTTATTATAATAGTTATAGTTACTTTCTGGATCCATGGTCAACATTTACTATTTATTATTCGTGGCGGAAATAGAAACTCATTCAATTCTCTTTTTTAATATTTTTTAAGTAATCGTATACTTTCCGTCCGCCGTTTTGTTTGCGTAAAATTTTCCCACTTTTCTTTCCCTTAAATACTATCCCATGTTGTTCCTCAGGAAGCTAGGGATCATAGTATTTAAAAAAAATGTTAGCTTAATCGGTTCGGCTCATATGGTAGTAAACAGAAAGACAGACAGACATATAGACGGAGTTACTTTCACATTTATAGTATTAATAAAGATATAAGTTCGGATTCATTGTGTATAAATGTTTATATCCGAAGCTCAAGTTTTAAATAAAACAGATTTAGCGATTTAGATTCGCGTCATTCATATCACACACACACACACACACACACACACACACACACACACACACACACACACACACACACACACACACACACACACATCACAAAATCAGACACACACAATACACACTCACGCGCGCAATATTATTTAAGTTTAATATAGATTTAAATGATTATAAACAATAATCTCTCACTGTTTTATATGCATTAATGTCTAACATTGTAACCTTACGTAATGCCTGTAATCGGGAAGGAACTGTCTCTTGAGACACAGGAAACCTAGTTTGAGAGCCAGGTTGTATCAAAGTGTGCCCTAAAGTTGCAATAAATATTGTTTATTGTTATATAAATTACCTAAGTATATGTATAAGATCTTCAGTAGCCTTCGAAATTTGACATCCTATTACATACTTCGACACAAACATGAATCAGTAATAACTACGTTTGAAGCATATCAAACTGACATTGTCCATAACGTAATATCATGCTAAGTGCATTGTAATGGCATGGCCACCGGCAATGGCGATAAAATTTACGCGTAACCCGCATATGGACTCGGTTGCGCGCGCGCATGTGATCATTTTCTAGCTTAAACCAAGGTAAAGTGACATCAACTTTCGTAGTAACTACTCTTAATCGAAGACAGATTTTAGGAGTCATTTTACATTAGACACTTACTGTATCAAGCAAAAGACATCAACGCGCTTTGAAGTCTTTGAACCCAATAAGTACTTCGTTTCTGCGGGATTCAAGAGTTTAAATAGGGGGTTATTGCCGTTAGAGTTAAATCGTAAAAATATTACATTTAGTAACCTACTTAGGTTCTATGAAAGCTAGGAATATACGCACAGATATGCCCGCCGGATTTGTCCGACGCATATGCCCGGCGGACGGATCCGGTCGTGTATGGCGCTATTCAGACAAATCCCTGTCCAATTCGCGCCATACATCTCGGATCGGATATGTCCGCCGGGCATATCCGCCGGACAAATGCGGCGGGCACCTCTGTGCGTGTATCCCCAGCTAATCTTGTACCGTACTTAGACCACTTGTAAAGTATTTCGGTATTCATAATACGGTACTTATTTGAGCATAATTATGAGAAAATTTAACAAACTAATTAGTTTCACATAAGCTATAGGTACATACAGTGTAGTAACATTATATTACAGCTACTTAGCAAGCTCGAAACTTGACTTGCAAGGTACTTACTACCTACTCGTACTTATCGATTTTATTAAATACATTTTTTTTAAACTGAATATAAAAAATAAACTTGCTTAGAGACTGAAAACACACAGTCTAACCGTTCGAAGGAACCCTCGAAATTTATACATTAAAATATCATCAAGCTTCATTAAGAAAGTTTTTTTGGAAAATACAACCTCTCAATCATAAGCGTAAGGACTGTAGGGAGCAATGGCGGTGCGTCCATAGAACACAATTCCCGCCATCTTGGCTAGATGTAGATGTAGTGGTGGTGTAGGGACGCCCGGCCGGAATCAGGCGGGCTGTCGATCGCTGTTCGCGTTCATTCAGCCCAGTTCCCTGGAGTTGGAGCTGCAGGTTACTGTCCCGGCTGCATTCCCTCACTATTCTCCTCGAATATTCTTGTCTTCCTGCAGAACAAAAGGACATCCTTAAGATTGATACCCTTTAGTTCACATTCTTCTGACTCGTCTTTCCCGAATACATTATGTCGCGCTGCCGCATACATAATACATTCCGCTAGTAAATGTTTGCTGGTTTCCATCTTGGCTAAGTTTCAGATGCCTGAGCAGTTTTCCTACAGCTCATAAAGAAATTTTAAGCAAAATTCAAGAAAATTTTTGACCCACCGCCACTGGTAGGGAATTTGGGGATACCTCTGGTGGTCGACGGTTGCGTTAATTCGGCCCAACTCCCTGGAAATTCAACCCCTCAAGGGGATGAAACGTGGTTGAAACTTAAGTCAAAGCTGAAGACAGTCAGTCATGTCACTGGAATAATATTATCGTAGTTGCAATAGTTTTATAGTAGGGCTCTTGAACTCGATCTGGAGCAGTGGGCCGAAGAAGGGCACCTTTGGCATTGCATATTGCCATATTTAGAATGGAGATGCCAAAGACTATGACAAGTAAATTGTAGAAGCGACATAAAATATGTACAGTGGTCATCAGATTTATAGATCGGAATTTGTCCTTGTATACCTACATGTACCTAAATATTTATTACATTAGTGTTAATCTTAAGCTTTTTGTATTTCCAAACTTTTTATTGATCTCTTTTGTTTATCTTTCACCATGAAGTATTTATTCCTTTCTCATTTTCTCATGGGTGAGCTGGAAGAAATCCCTTCTAGGGATAAGCTCGCCTTTGTGCATATATTTTATATATTCTACTTTTTTTTGATGTTATACTTGTTGTTGTGCAATGAAGTGATACATACAAATCCAGCGGACAAATCCGTGTGTGCAAAGAAGATGAGTTAAAAAAGAAAACCTGTTTAATATTTAACATTTACATATCATTGAAGATCATGACATTTATGTTTCAATGTTAAGTTTAGTATTTATTAAACCTAGATTGCAACCTCGATGCATATGTGTAAATACCGAATTAATCTTGCATTAAGTATGATGCATATTTACAACACTTGTATAACCTCGATGACTGATATATTCGTAACGTATGTGGGAAAAATATATAAATAAATAAAACATTGAGACATTGGAGAATAGAGAAAATAATTGACAATGTATGCTAAAAAATTTCTTTCTTTAAGTATCCTCAGGAGTAGTAGTGACGATTATTATTTACCTACAAAATATAAACATGCATTTAAAAAAATATGTATAAGGTTCTTATTTGAACTTGAGTCGAGTATGACACATGTCCATCACATTCTATGTAAGTATCTGTTTTTATTTCTCTATGCCAACCCAATATGCAACATCGATATTGGGCAAATCATCGACCTACGTACATGTGTAGGAATTGCCCATTCTGAATTCATTTCACATCACCATCACCACAACTAAAACGTTATTCACTCAAACACATATGAAACGAGTTACGACATTTTAATATCAAAAATGATTCAAAAATGGACGTATTTGTTAGATAGCAAAGAATGTAAGTCATTGAAATACTGAAGGTGTGTTCGTTATATCTACTAGAAGAGTTTTGCGTAAACGATTATTATAAATGGGAAGCTAAATGTAGTCGTCAGCTGTTACATGTATTGGTGCAATGTTCAATCTAATTGCACTAATTGTGTGTTTTGAGGACGGTTGATGTTTGAAAATTGTTTTGGTGTCATAATTCACCTTGGTGGATTAATATTTAATCTGTCTCTCTAATGTAATCTTTCCTTTATTTTCTCATTTCCGTTACATTTTCGGAGTGAGTCAATTAAGAAAAGATAAGATAAATAAAGAGGTAGGTATCATCGGATTCAGTATTGCATTACCAATTTATGAATGAATTCATTGATAAATTGGCAATGACTCCTCGGTCTGTTCAATGACCACAATAATCACAAAAAGTGATTGTGTTGAATTCATAGTACATATTTAAAAGGATTTTAGGGCACAAATAAGGCGGCAGGATTTGGTCATATAATTTCGTTAGACAGTTTCCAAAGTTGGATATTTCTTCCTATATTTAAGAAAGGTTATTTCAAAGTTAATTGACGGATGTTAGCACACGCGTTAAGTGTGAAATAAATCTGACATATTTAGTAACACACTATGTAACAAAGTAAAAGTATCGAGTTGATAACTTTAAACATAAAATTAATAACTGACCTCAAAAGGTCTATACTCGACGCAATTTTGACGCAAAATCACCAGCGATACGTTGATGTCTCGGTAGGTGCAATGCAATCAGTCGATGGATCGAAAATCGTAGGTGATTAGTTGAGAGGTCAGTGAGCGCCTTAGTTGCCCGTCTTAATTCTTGGTTGATTTTTAGAATATACCTAAAGTACAGATATATTAGACCTTAGTAATCCTGATTTGTTAAGTATATTTTTACTACGATATTCTTTTACTATCAACATTATATCAAAACAAATTGCAAGTCTTGCAACACTGCCAGCGTATTTTTTTTATATTTAGAAATGGGGGGTTCTAGCTAGTTCTAGCTCTTGCTTACATTGCATGTTAAATGATCTTTCTTAGTAATATAAAAATTGTCTAATCTTCCTTTGTATGGGTTCCAGCAGGGATTTTATAGCACATATTATGCTCTCAAAATGGCCTCTGTAACGTAACCCCATGCCTACTTAAAATAAAGAATAGAGGCACAATAGAACCGATAAATTATAAACGGAATTTAAAAATATACTATGTATTTAATTTCTTTATTCAAATAGGCCTCCTAGTACTTACTAATTCCTTAAATGGCATCAATACTATCGTCCCGTTGTCATAAAGCTCAAGGCTGACCGTTGCGCAAATTCAATACATTTAGGTTGCCAAAGAACATCTCGCGCCGGTCACCATACAAAGCACCATACAGGCAACTGCATCAACAACAACACAATGTTGTCAAGACATTTGTATAGGTGGAAACAATTTGTCTAGAAAGTTTTTTTTAAGTGCTTATATATCCTTTTTATTCATTCTTCTTCTTCTTTCGTGTCGATGGTTCCTATATGATGGATGCCCAGAAGGCAGCGGTGTTGACGGCCCTTCATTAAATTAATACAATATATCTAATAAACTAACACTAAAAACTTAATATTAAACTAAACAAAATTTTAACCTACTTAAAAATAAATATAAATCTAGAAAGTGGTCTTTATTCAAGTAAAAGGTATATCAAGTAAAGATATAAAAATATATCTTGGGCTAAAGATATATCATTAGTCAAAAACAATGTTTACTTATGTTTAAACAATAATATTCTCGCATTGGTATTCTCGACTGAAGATATCATTTTTTCCGTGTGTATATTAAATTTGAACACTGGCTTAGTATTTATAGGCATTTATTCGTATAAAGTATGCTTTTGTTTTGTTAAAAACTATTTATGTGCTAACATAGTACATTTTGAAACATAGGATTGCAGTTATCACAGATGTAGCAGACAGCTAATTCCCTAGAAAATTAGGGACTGGTTTCTGTAAAAAAAATTTTGTTGCCAATGAGATGAAAATATAGTGTGTAATTTGAAAGCTTAGAATCTTGCGAACTGGAGTTATTTAAGAAATAATATTGCAGCTCTCAGGCGTGTATTAGATTCTCGTTCGCAGTATTTATTTTATCCTGTAGGTAGTTTACACGCTGTACTATTTAATCCATAAAACTAAAAACGGAAGAGTGGGGTTTCCTGACACAGGTGTATATTCACTTACTTTGTTACCAAAATAAACTTTTTTTTTTCATTTAGTCGATTTTCTGCAGAACCTGCCAATTTGCGCAAACCAAATAAAAACTAAAGTGTACAGTTTAAGTATCGTTTATTTAGTCATGACGCGTATCATGTTTCGGAGAGACTGGTTCTCCATCTTCAAGCACAAAGAGAGCCAGGGAAATAAATTTGTGTGAGGTAGCGGCCTTCCATTAGCAAATGCACTCTGATGCACTTTGATGGCCTCATCGGGCATTTACTGTTAATTGCCGCCATTTTATCTTCCGGTGCTTAACGAGATTGAAATACGAATATACTGTTGGTCTTAACACTTTCGGTTTCGACACGCTCACACGCTTTGCTGAGAAGCTGGAAGGGTTGAATTCAGCTTAACAGTAAACAGAATTCATTTAATCTTGATTTCGCAAGAAAAAAGATATCATTCGTATAATGTTACAGAGCGTTATCGACGAGTCAACCTTAGGGTTAAGTCAAGTATTTATATATACCTTCTCCGCCAAAAAATATAGGTACCTATATTATACCTACAGGTTTCACACGTGTTGCTCGAAAATATATGGGAATATATGAAAAGGGTAAAACATTTGTCCGTTGTCTGAATATTTCTGACTCAATCTAACGGATTTCACATCTGACTGATGTATGATAATTGATAATCAGACCTGAACTGAATTCCGCTAAGTATTTGTTGCGCTGCGCATTGATTTTTGATCTCTCCATCTAAATATATGTAATAGTTAGGGAGGCGAATAGGGGAATTTTCTGCAATACTCGAGCGTGGCAGTTTAAGATATGAGAGATACCTTAGACCTAATAGAACAACCTTGTAAAGTATTTAGCTCTATATGTAGTGACGCGCGCCTAGGATAGACGATCAGATTAGTAAAAAAAAATGGATAGTCTGAAATACTCGAGCGCGTCAGTTTAAGATATTGGGGGTTGATTTTAGTGTTTAAAGACTAAATTTAGCTAATCTGACGATAAGTCCTTGACGCCGCCGAGTTATAGGGTCGCGAACTTGTAAAAAAAAAACGTTAATCCGGCATTCTTGAGCGCGATTTCTTTTTTTTTTTTGTTTTGAAGAATATAATCTAAAACTTACTAAAAATACAAAATCTGCCGGTTTCCGCATGACCGGAAGTGTGGAGGAGCCATTTCGTCTTCCTAAGAACGCGTTACGGCATATAAGTCGCGAACGATACATTTTACAAAAAAAGTTTAAATAAACAAAAAAGGTAATTTTATTTTACACAAAAAAGGTGTCTTTACATTTTTGTCCAAAGTTAAAACTTTTTGACTTGAAAGTTAAACCTTTTTCGGTCAGATTAAGAGAACCCACCAACATTTTTGTCAGATTAAAAAAATATGCTTTCAGGATACCGAGATAAACCTCCCCTATGAAAATCTGACGCGCTCGAGTATTTCAAAATAACTTTTTTTTTTGCATTTTCAAAAATTCATCGTAACTTATCGTCACGCCGAATTCGTCAGTTTTTTTAAAGGGAGCTTCCTTGGGGCCTACTTAACACCAATTCCGAAAATCTGACGCGCTCGAGTAATTTTTTTTTTTTGCATTTTTGACTACTTTATATGCCTACCCCCACCACGCAAACCGGCAGATTAGTATACCGTTGTTATCAGAGGCACTCGGGGCATACGTAGTATGAATATCTGACGCGCTCGAGAATGCCCAAGTAACTGTTTTTTTTTACATTTTTGAAAAACCGTACACGCCAAACCCACCGCTAAAATGGTTTTTGCCATACGAGCTTTTCTTTTCGAAATTATTTTATCTTTCGTTTTGATAGGTCTCGACGGCGCCGTTGAATTACGCCATTTAGCTACCTCGCCTCCCTAACTATAAGTGAGCATCGTACCTTGCCCGAGCAACAAGCCTTGTAAGCTTCCAAGAACAATCTTCCTTCGCTTTCTATAGGCTTCAACCTAAATAAACTAAGTTAATAGATCATGAACTCAAATATTACTTCATTTTAGTGATGCTACTCTTGTAAAATTACCTCATTCAAATGTAAACCTTTCTTAACTCGTATTTGGATTTATTTCGTACTTTTTATACTTCTTATCTAATTTTTAAGCGTGTATCACATACCGTCCTCCATTACACCTATACCTGATTCCACAAAAGCTTTTTTTAAATAAGTACTTTTATTGAATAAGCATATATTTTTGTGCGCGGGACGGTGTTGTTGTTGTCAATCCTTTAAAAGCCGATATACACACCTTTTTTGAAGAACACTATATTGTAGTTCCCTCGGCAAGGATCTCATTTTCTATTGGGAAGTATATTCAATATTCACAGATGTAGTTATAACTGCGACATGTTATCGTTTGGAAAACTCCACCAGCGCATTGGCGTTTTCTTACTGGTCAAATCATAAACTTTATTCAAAATATTTCTAATACATTACTAATTAAATAAATAAAAACTAAATAAACCTATACCTAACTTAAACCAAAGGCCCTAAACCAAAACTGCAAATATCCCCAATCCCGCTGCCACCTGGTAGGGTGCTCATAAGGCTGGCGTTGCATCTTACTTCTAAACTCAATACCTCACATCCTCAGTTCCACCGCCCATCACGGCCCATCTCTACAAATGTAAACAGTAACCAATTTCCCGGAATAACACATTCTCCATTATGTAACGTTACGTAAGGATGCAACTAACGAGATCGTGCATTGTATGCAAATATCGGACCGGCGTGATTGACTTCTTTCGGTCAGTAAGCCATTTCTATAATGAACAAATAATTTAACTGGGTCGAAATGAAAAACTCAACGTATGAAAATATTGTTTTTTATTATTATTTAGAAATTGATTATTATGTATGTAGGCTGAAAATAAAAAAAATAAAAGACTGACAAGCAATGTCGATTATATCGTACATAAAAAATAATATTAAGTTTGTATGAATAAGAGATAATCTAAAAACTACATATTAATAAAAAAAATAAAAGACTGACAAGCAATGTCGATTATATCGTACATAAAAAATAATATTAAGTTTGTATGAATAAGAGATAATCTAAAAACTACATATTACTTTTAAAAGTTGTTGAACAATATAGTCTTATTGTTTAAGGAGTACAACCTACTTTTTATTTTTTTTCCTTGTGTTACCGGACACACACTGTATAAAATATACTTACTTACATATCTCGACTGCTAAGTAAATAATCATCGAAATCAAGGCCTTGTCAAATTAATGTTAATAGTGTTTCTGGCTCAACCGTGAGATACATCGTCAATCAAGCTTTTAAAAAGACTAATCGATTCAATAATTGATTATACTTAGGAACCACGGACTAATTGATTCTCGTCAATTTGGAACTACCTTGATTAACTAAGTAATTTCAGAATGTTTCGGGCTACGGCAGTTCCATTGATATTAGCTTAAAAAATCATATGATGTTGTTTTAGTTTTATGCTTTTATATAAGATCCTTCATATTAGTTTTTCGCTCAACATTTTAATATTTTAAATTCTAAATAATAAAATAATCTACTGGCAGTGGCGTTTTGCCACTAAAATCTCTCAGGCCGTGATCGAGTGCTGAGCTGACCGCCTTTACAACCATTTTACAACACACATAACGCAATACAACAGACAACACAAAACACAAATAAAAGTTCAACTTTAACTCCGAAAGTGAACGGACGCGTTAAAACCCATACTGTAATTAATTGAGCAATAAATAACCAATGTTTGTTTCTAAATCTTCTAATTAATATTCTGTGCCCTGCCCAAAACCTTTTTTTCGACATCTAGTATAACTTAACCTCCAGTTTCTTTAATACTATTTGTAATAAAAGTTCACACTTACGCTGGTTTTTTGAGTTTTACCCAATAAAGTAATCGTCGAGTCAGCGATGATCAGGTTAATTACAAGCAAGTCTTCCGCACGATAGTTCGTATTCGTATGGTATTAATCTTCATTATTAGGATCATTGGTGTATATTTCCATTATAGTCCGAATTTAGGTAAAATTGGTGTATGTCCGAAAAGAGAAGTCTCGTGGTTTATAAGGGAATTAATACATTCTACGAGACTTCTTTTCCCGGACAGACTGCTGAAATATAATAGTCTGTGACGTAGTGAGTGCAATACACGGTTTTGTTCTACCATAGTCGGATTTGGAGATTTGTAGATGTACAAGAAATGAGCTTCGTCTACAAGTGGTCGGCTTTTAAGCATGAATTGACTGATAATAAACTTCTTCCTAACGTTTGTCTCAGGTCCCGGCTGGACCCCAAGCTTAACAATCTAATCCCATGAATTGACGTAGGCACTAGTTTTTACCCAGAGGACAAATTAGGCCTTGTCGGGATTAGGTCCGGTTTCCTTACGATGTTTTCCTTCACCAAAAAGCGACTGGTAAATATCAAATGATTGGTATGCAACACAAAGTTAAAACTAATCTTGTAGATGTTTGAATTTATAGATTGGTTAACGAAAGGAAAGTATTTTGCGAACTCCATATCCTATTAAGAAGGCTATAAAAAATTCAAATTTAAAACAAAGTCGCGGGAAACAGCTACTCTACAGTATATGCACTCAAAACTACACACTAGATTACCCGATAAATCCGGATAAAAATGACGTAAATCGTGACTCAATGGAACTGCAGCCAGGTCTCAGTGCGTTTTGTAACCGCATGGTAATAAGTTACCACAAGCGCTGATGCGTGGGGCTTGGGCAACATCGTTACTAGAGATTTGTGGTCATCACCATCAGGTAACGCACTATTAGATTACATGTTTTGGGCAACAAGGGCCTGACATTACTTTTTCACCTCAGCAGTTCGAACAAGCCTACTTTCCTCACTCTCTGGAGTGACGAAAGTTGCGACTCTCGTCACTCCAGGGAGTGAAATTTTGTTTCTAGAAGCTTTTCGTCATAATGATGATGCCTTTCATTCAGGAATGTAAATAAATGTGTTTTTTTAACTTTAATATGTTCTCACTACTGAGGTGAAAAGTTGTATGTGTCACACGAGAGGAAAGTTTTTTTACATCTCGTGTTCTTGAGATCCTCTCAACTCTCACTCAAAATCAACACTCGCAAGAAAAACCAACTTTCCTCTCTTGTTGCACAAATAACTATTGTAGACCACCATGAACTCTTGAGAAAAACAGTGACTCAGTATGCGTGACATGTTTCAGATAGTCTAGACCTCCATCTTCAAACACTAAAGTGCTAGGGAACCGGTCCGTGACTTGTAGCGGTCGCGCGCTATTGACGGAACACCGGCGATCGACGCGTTTATAGTTTTGATATGTCTCATCATGAAAGTCAATAAAATAAAATTTCATAACCGGAGTCAAAATCTTTTTTATACAACTTGCGTTGGCAAACAATTTCTGCATGTCTGTTTTTATACGGAAATTATACCACACAACCCCTAGCAACCTTAACCGGTGTATGAATCTCCAAATAAAACTTCTTGCTGTTCACACATATATCTAGTTTTATTATTCAATATTTATATTCAGATTTAACTTCACAAAACTATGTATAATCCTTTGCTCTATTACAATAATTATGCAATGGCTGTCTAGCTGTCAAAGTGACAATAGCTCATCCCGGTAGGGATGTTCCATTTTTTTTAGTACCGATCAACTAGTGTCATTAGTGATGAACTCTACAACCGGTACCGTAAAATGGGGTGAGTACGGTCAAAACTGACATTCAAACCTCGATAACATTTTATTTTTACATATGCAAGCTGAATAGTGTATATAATAAGTGTTCCGGACGTTTGTATTTTAGTTTTTATTATATTTTGGGTAGTTCCATTTCATAAATTTGACGATAACGACTTTGACGTTATTTTAGTATTATGATTGCTTTTTGACATGTATTGTATAGGTGCATTTACGAAATAAATGAATATGAATATGAATAAACAGGAAAACCCACCTCACCCAGTAGTCCCTTGTATTTGGGGTGAGATGAGATTTCATACAAAGGTGATTTTGGAAGATTGGATCGATTTTTTTATTATAAGTATTACTATAGCTCCATTTTAAATTGGAATACAATAAGTAGCCTTAAAATCCCCTCTCACCCCCCTTTCATCGCTTCTCTCCCCGCGAAACCTACTCATCCCATTTTACGGTAATAATAATAATATATTGCATGGGAATCTAGACCTGAAGGTCCAAAACTTTATCGGACCTCCAATAATCTGGTAAACTAAAATCCGCAATAATATTCATCCCGCTTTTAGTATAGTATTACCCTAGAGTAACTTATATAGTAGGTACAGCAGTCAATTGCGCCCTCTGTCTGAAAGCCCCCTAAAGATATCCTAAAAACCTACTAGTACGCTATTTGTTACTAGGTGGAGTAGCAGTACAGGTGATATTTCCTCTTGCATTTAAATAGGATATCTTTAGGGGGCTTTCGGACAGAGGGCGCAATTGAATTGAGCTTCAAAAAGTTCTTAGGCTGTGCTGCTCTACTATATAAGTTACTCTATTCGCTGTGTGCATGATTGTGGCGCCATCTCGTGGGCAGGTGGTCAATCTCTTTTTTTCCTTTTTTATAAATAGGTTGTATTCCTTGCTTATATGAAATGTAACTGGCTGATTCACTATTTTGACAGCACACAGGGGATTTGCAGTTTCATTTCTTGTCACATTGCGCACTGCGATCGTTCACGTTACCCCCACCATGCACTTCGCACATAGCGAATAGTATTACTATATGATTCTCTCTATCTTTGCTCAAAGCCGAAGCGAAAAAGTCCATGGCCAACTATAAAGCCAAGATCTTTATAACTTGCACAATGCACAAACTTAACCAGCCCACATAAGCTGGGCATATTTTGACATATTCGCATCCAAATAGACATATTTGGTCCTCCATAATTCTGTTGTGAAATTCAGTTCATTTGAAGGTTGACCCTTTCGGCACATCTTCACGCCGTGGGCAGAAGTGTGGGCAAGGGTTTGGTAACTGTCATTACCCAGCTATTAACCAGTTTATCTTGACCCTAAAATCCAAAGCGTCTTATACTTACACGGGGTTCAAATTAAACTAGTCTAAAAAAAGTTAGTGAAGAAGTTTGTCATATTTATTTCTAGTTTAGTTAGACCCTAGGATTCGTAACATTCATACTAACATGGGGCTCCAATTTAAACAGGTCATTAAAGTTAGTGAATAACTTTGTTGCAAATTCGGTAATGATAATGACCATACGCTATTCTGAGTAAGAACCTTCGTTATGAAATTCTCCATTACTTTTTTAAAGAAGAGGTTTAAGGTTGTGTTGGTATATAGTTACTTTGTGTCTTTTAATGTTTGAAGTGATTTATTGCAATCCAGTTTTGCTGTCGAAATGTAAGGAATAGGGACTTAACCTTATATTTTACTTAAGTAGGAACTATTTACACAAGTTATTTGGGTATTTGATTATTAGTATATTTATCTAAAACTGCGCGCGCCAACCCGCCTGCCAAGCGTGGCGCGTATGGCAAACCCCCCCTTAAAGGGGAGGCCTATGTTCAGCAGTGGACGTCTTATGGCTGAGATGATGATGATGATGATGATATATATCTATGTATATTCTTAGTTTTTTATTTGTGTATTTTTATGTAGTTCCTTACCTTTTTTTATTTTTTAGCTGAGCTCCTCACCCTTTTGTCATGTATCTGTTTAGCCCAATAGTTGACTGGTAAAGAATGCCTTTAATTAAGTTCGCCATTTGTACATTTTTATGTTTTGTGCAATAAAGTTTAATTAAATAAATATTATTGTTACACTAGGTATAAATATCGCTATTACACTAATAAATATATAACAAAGAGATGCACTTAGAACAGTATCAGTATCACATGAAATTCAAACTTATAACCGATTGTATAAATCTCATTTATACAAAGAATCTTAGCATTAGAATTCAACGGGCGTGCGTTTTCGAGAGATAACTAGGGCCGTATTCTAACTTTAAAACACGCACAGACATGATCCAACTTCAATGCAAATCCAATGCAATAACAACACAATACAGCTAACGCCTACACGTCAGAATCAAAAATGACGGAATTTGCTTGAAATTACTGCGATGCAACTACAATACGACTTCAATATTGGTTGATTATTGGGTAAGTGTTGGGGTTATGTTTAAGACAGATTGTGTTGTTAATGTATTGTTTATACATTTTAAAATTAGAATACGGCACCTAGTATAGTCTTGGCTGGCCCATAAGTGCAGTAACAGTGGAAGTAATAAGCTATACTCATCTCTTTTCTAGTAGCGAGGATACTAGCATTAATCTCTTCTATGCTTGAACTACAACAGACCCTGGCCAAACTATAACTACAAATCTCACGGAAAAACTGGAATATTCTTTTCATACTTACAGCAGAAAAGAAGTAGCTATAGGTATGACAAAACAGTATTAGTCTTTTTTTCCCATCTATACAAGTTCAAACTTAGAGGATTCAACCAACCGGAGCAGCCATTGACAGGCGTTCCTCTCTGCCGAAAATATATGACCAGTGGTCATACTGTATGGACTGACGTTTTTCTGACGTGGCTATTTTCACGTCACGTGTATACATTTGAAGCTCCCCTCCAAAAATCCGCAAAAATCAGCAGACATTTTTTGTATAGAAAATGTCAGGCATGGCTGCTCCGGTTGGTTGACTTTTCTAAGAGTTTTTCAAATCGTAAGTTTCGAATTCTCATGACGAAAAAGGAATATTTCATAAACACTACATCTGTTTAATCTGTGTCTACGTTTCAAATGTACTTATTATATTTTGCAGCTCTGATAATCTAGATCATGTGCTAGGTATATTTACTAATTAGGTCTTATCTAACACTTAATCTAGATATGTGCAAACCGCACCTAAAGCATCAAATGCACTGCAATGAGTATTAGACCAGATTATAAAACGTATTAGACGCAGGCATTACACGTAACATCTTGTTAGTGTCCTACATGTGGCTTGATTTGAACATGTTACTATGACCTCTCATCAAGTAAGAACATGTCTGTGGGCCAAGTTAAAGGCGAAATGGTCATACTAAAGCACTACTAACAGTCACAGTCATGACAAAATTATAGGATTTGACATTGACTGTCAGTTTTATGACGATTGCTAACCGGCCGTTAATGGTACACAGTAGAGATGCACCGAATATCCGGTTACTATCCGGTATCCGGCCTATCCGGCCCTTATTTTAGTATCCGGCCGGATACCGGATGTAGTCAAGAGTCACTCACTACTCACGATAAGACTACAAACTTATTTTTTTACACAAAAATACGCGAGCGCGTGTGTACTTTTGAAAGAAGTTACTCCGTACTGACATAATAAAACTAGTTTTGTTGCCTAGAAATGTGTCCGCGCAAAGCGTCAGGTCGAATATCCGGTATCCGGTATCCGGCCAAACCACTATCCGTTGCATCTCTAGTACACAGTTACGTGAAAATGCCCAGATGAATACTCTGTTTAAAATTTAAAAACAAAATATAAATATAAATAATTTATTTCACTGACTATAAAACTTTTTTACTAAAGTGGCTGAAATACTCTTTTTAAAATGGGTCTTTGGTCGGCTGATATAAAAACCTTTATAGGGGGTCGAAACGCCTGGTCTGCGCTTCTGGGGACCGTAAAGCTGGCACATACCTCTGCCAGCGCTTCTCCCTGGCATAGAGAGAGGTAACGCGGCCAGCGTTATGGGTTCCATGCCACAGCGGGACTTCTTAGAGGGGGTATTCTTTTTGTAACAGGGATTTCAGGTACCTAAGATTTTAGTTCGTTTTCCCTACTCCTCCCCCTTATTAAAGTAAAGCTTTATTTTTAAAAGTAAAGATTTCAAAGTCATTACCTTATACCTAAACTCTCTTGACTTGGGCCAATCAAGAAAACGCTACACATTTTTTATATCGACACACAACACACGGTAAAGCTTTCAAAATGTAAATGCTAATGATTTAAACACGTGCTGCGTGTGCGCCGACGTAACACCAATTTGTTTACGAATTTACCAAAAACTGCGGTTTGCAAACGCAAATCTTACAAACGTGGGTTTTGGTCTAATTGAGGTGTTTCCTCAATTTATCTAATTTCTTTTTTGTTTTGTTTTATTGTGTTGTTAAGTGTGATGTAGAATATTATGAATGTTTATAGTTTATGAGTGGGTAATGGGCATCATTATGTCGATAATCTTGGTTAGCCGTGGTTGTTTTCTTTAGACCACAAATTGAATCATTTAGGAAAACTTCCTGTACTTAAGTAGCCTTAGCCTTATGGTACCTTTGTGTCTTGTAAGCTTAGTAATAGACAGGCGAAATAATAAAACGCGATCGAGTTCTATTTTTATCTAAATAATGAGTGAAAACGTGAAAATGATAAAAAATAGTTTGTATCAATAGGTACAGGTACACTACTAGGGTCATTAGCATGGGATCTTTTATTTAAGTAGTCTAACGTTTGTTCAAATTCATATTTAGACATGTTGATATTATTTTCCCATTAAAAGGCATAATAGTCTTTAAACAAGAATATTGAAATGAGTTTTAATAAAGGTACCGTCAAGTCTGGCAGCTTTGCCAAGGGTTACTGACTTTGCCACCAGCAGAGTGCATAAGGTAATCCTTTCATACCACCGACAACGTATATTTTTTAGTGTTGTGCCTACTTTTAGTAGAAAATATGGTTATCAATTGGCAAAATTATTATGAATGAGACAACACCACGGCAACCATTTCCTTACCATTTCAGTTCCAAATTCGTCACTCACATAATCATAAAAGTTAGTGCTCAAGAACTTTAAAAAGTTTGGAGTATAAACAACGCATCCAGGTACGTAAATTTTAGATATTATGTTATTTAAATGGTAAGGAATGAATTGATTACCTTATAAATGCCGTAGTGTTTGAATTGAGTCCGATAATTGTTTTGGCAAAGTCACCAGACCACGCCGACTAATATGGGGGGGGCAGCTTTGCCATGTTTTGTAGCGGCCTAGGGTTGGTACACAAGCAAAAAATTTAAATTACATTTTTCATAAGATAGATACTTTTTAGGGTTCCGTAGCCAAATGGCAAAAAACGGAACCCTTATAGATTCGTCATGTCCGTCTGTCTGTCTGTCCGTCCGTATGTCACAGCTATTTTACTCGGAAACTATAACACGTATCATTATCAAATTTTTACATAAAGCGTATTGTGTGTGCAGCTTCTTAGTTTTGTAGAGAAATTGCAAAAAAAAAATTTTAGGGGGGCACTCCATATGTGTAAGTAATTGTCAAAAAAGGAGTGTATAGGTTCTTAAAGGGTAGGCAACGCGCATGTGAATCCTCTGGAGTTACAGGCATCCATAGGCTACGGTAGCTGCCTACCATCAGGCAGACCGTATGATTGTTTACCAGCGTCGTGGTATAAAAAATTACCCCTATTTTCACGACGTTGTAGGTTGATTTTGTGAAATTTTTATGTTTTTTATTACTTTGCCCATAGTTGTTGGATATTATGTATAAAGCCCGAACAATTTCATTGTTTGAATAGTTATTATCGAAGGTTTATTACTCTGCCGAATAGGTGATGGGCATTATTTATAATGCCCGGGCAATTTAATTATTTGAATAGTTATTGTCAAATTGCCTACTCATATTGCATCGGGCATTATGTATAATGACCTATTTATCACTTGGTCCATAACATATACAGAGTGTATGTTTTGTTTAAGTAAAAAAGAAAACTCAAAGTTAACTGTGACATACTTATTTTATTGGTAATAATTACTACATATACCTAAGTGTTTTGTTTCGATAATACTTTTGTTAAGAGGCGACGAGGCAGTTCGTGACGAAGCCCTTTTATAAATGTCTATCGTCAAGTTTAAATAGGTACCTAGGTAATCACAATTATTTACGAGTGGACCTGTGATAGGCCTCTTAAAGAGTTTTCTATGTTTCGTTTTTGATAATATTTTAATTAAGGTGTCTTTTATGTTTTTCCTGAGTACTTATGTAACCTGATTACTCGTATGTAACAAAATAAATAAGTACTTAAATAATTAATATTTTTTCATTTGTGTCAACCCTGACCACTTCACCTGACATTCACTGACTTTCTATGAAATTTTCTTAAATGGGTGATCGACTTTGCCACTTTTGCTGTATTTCTTTATGGAATAATATATCATTAAGGATCAAATTCCAAAATATTGTATCCTAAATACTGAATATTCTTTACTAATATTGTAAATACAACTAAATTACTATACAACGTAAAAATGCAGTTGGCAAAGTTGCCACACGGTATAGGTAACTTTGCCAGTTTTCTTTTTACTCGTAAAACCTTATTATCCGTCATTTAATTTATAAACCATCTTATGTATGCACTCGTTGATAAATATATTATGTGTCGCGTCATTCATACTTCAGTGGTTTCATATGAATTCTGGTTAAAAATGTACTATGACTTTTCAACACCTGTGAAAAGTGGCAAAGTTGCCAGACTTGACGGTACCTAAAAAATATATGCATAATATATACAGAATTTAGTTAAAACAGCAATTATAATATTAAATAACAAAAGCGGGGGGCAACAGGGGCAATGCCCCCCCTGATACGCAAGTTTTTAACCGACTTCAATTCCATTGAGGAAGGAGGTTCTGCATTCGGTTTGGTGTTTTTTTTTTTTATGTATGTTCACCGATTACTCCGAGACCCGTGGTCCGATTTGAGTAATTTTTTTTTGTTTGAAAGGATCTACATCCAAGGTGGTCCCATATTAATATGGTGCTGTTCTGATGATGGGATCCATGAGGAATTGAGGGAACTCCTCAATTTTGAAAGGCACATGTACGGTGATTTGGGTGTTTTCTCAAGCAACTCAAGCATTTTCTCACGAAAACCACCATTTCGATGCAGTGGACCTGATGATGATGATTGTTTTGATGATAATGATGAAGATTTTTTTATGCAGGATGTTCAGCGATTAACTCCGAGACCTGTGGTCCAATTTCAATAATTTTTTTTTTTTGAAAGGAACTACCTTGAAGATTGTCCCACATTTATCTGGTGCTGTTCTGATGATGGGATCCATGAGGAATTGAGGGAACTCCTCATTTTTTAAAGGCACATGTATGGTGATTTGGGTGTTTTCTTAAGCGACTCAAGCATTTTCTCACGAAAACCACCATTTCGATGCAGTGGACCTGATGATGATGATTGTTTTGATGATAATTATGAAGATTTTTTGATGCAGGATGTTCAGCGATTACTCTGAGACCCGTGGTCCAATTTGAATAATTATTTTTTTGATTGAAAGGAACAACCTTGAAGATGGTCCCACATTTATCTGGTGCTGTTCTGATGATGGGATTCATGAGCAATTGAGGGAACTCCTCAATTTTTAAAGGCACGTGTATAGTGATTTGGGTGTTTTCTTAAGCTACTCAAGCATTTTCTCACGAAAAACACCAATTTGATAGAGAGGACCTAATGATGAAGTCCACATATGATACGTGGACCTTTCCTTAGATAGAATGGGTGTATTATGGGTGTATTATGAACTTTTTTTATATCTTTACCGATTATTCCCAGACTTTTTGTCCGATGTTGATAAATATATAACCACTAAAAATGGAAAAATAAAAACTTTTTACAAAAAAAAGATAAACCGACTTCAAAAAGGATAAAATGAATCATTATATTATTTATATGCGTTACCAACTGATATGTTTGAAGTCGGTGCCAAGCCACAAATTACAAAACCGGTCAAATCAGCTTCAAGTGTGAACATCACAGAACATCGGTACTAATAATGCAAAGGTGAATGCGATTTCATGTGTTACATTTTCATGTCTAAACTACTAATCCTATTTTGATGAAATGCGAAAACGATATATATATATATATATATTCTGATACACGTCTGCTTTGTCAATAATCAGAAAAAGGCGGCAAACAGAAAAAAAATGTAGATGCGAAGGATTGACCTTCCATATAAAATTTGAATATCGTGCCTTTTTACTGACACGGCGTATGACTGGGTATATGTGAGTATAGAAAAATTAATCTAGAAATTGAATTCTTTTATACTTCGGATTGAACCTTAGATGAAGAAGGATAAATAATTCAAACCGAACCACGGACTTCGTTCGAGATACGGATAGTCCCAACAATGTGTTAACAACCAAACATAGGACGCATGATTATAGTTTCTGTACCTACTTGCCTAACAGTTAACGCATGGTCGAAACGAATGTATATCTACGTGCGATGCATACCGTATTAGATTAGTTATATAGTAAAAATAACAATTCACTGAACACATGTCATCGCCTCGTTCGTAATAACTCTTCCAAATTTGGCTTGGCACCGACTTCAAAGATATCAGTTGCTAACGCATATAAATAATATAATGATTCATTTTATCCTTTTTGAAGTCGGTTTATCTTTTTTTTGTAAAAAGTTTTTATGTATACTATAATACGGGGGCGATAGTTGTGGACCGTAAGATTTGTTTTGTAGGAAAGTGCCCCCCCTGAACGAAATTCTGGATCCGCGCCTATACGTTATGTCACCTACAACTATTGATTTATATGTAACTATACCTGCTAAACCTTGTGCAATCTAAGAAGCGGTTTTTGACACCTGTCATCTCAGTACATTTTATAACCTTAAATCGATTTTAGGCTATAAAATGTACTGAGATGACAGGTGTCAAAAACCGCTTCTTAGATTGCACAAGGTATACTAGCGTGTGACATCAAACAAACAAATTAGTTAGAGAGCCCACGACCAAAATTTTTGTCTCATAGCAATACGGCCAAAACCGCATCAAATCGATAGATACGATTATCCTGAACTCGAAAATACCAATATCAGACATTTTCCGCGTAGCGTTTGATCTGACCGAATTTTCAAAATTGTCAAAGAATTTTACCGAACTGCATCATAGCAATATGTCTGATTTGCAGACTGTAGTTGAATGATACTTCTGAGATACCGGAAACATATTCTTCAGACGTTAGTGGTGTAGCGCAAACCCGTAAAATCACTTAGAAAAATTAAAAATGAGACAAAAAAAATGTCTCATAGCAATACGTCTGAAAATCTTTTATATTAGTAAATTTTGGTTATTTGATGCGAACAAAACAATTTTCAGACGAAAATGTGAACGCATTTAATTTTGAGACCGTTTTGAAAATGTTAACAAATTTTACCGATCGGTATCATAGCAATATGTCTGAAAATTGTTGGACATGATAAAATAAGTTGTCCACATGTGCAAAAAATTTATATCAGACAAATTAAGTGTAGCACCTTCTCTATCAGACAACTTTTCGATACTCAGATATCATTTAAAAATCGTATTGAGTTTTGAGAATCGTAAATACGTTGCGACCCTGAATTTATTAGATGATAATTAACAAAGAATTTACCCGAAACCGTAACATTGAAGTTGAAGGACTGAAATAAATCGCACAAATATGCTTTCGGCTTGCCCTATTTCAAAACCCTCACGCCACTGAACTAAGTGAGCGTCGTTCCAACGTTTGGAGCAGCTGCCGAGTGAGCTGTATAATAGTAAGAAAGGGGCAGGAGCGTAGGTAACACGCGAAAAGCCGTACCCGCCGCAGGAGCGTAACAAGCGCTGAGGCGTCGGCCAGGCGACTCCGAAACGTTATTTTCGTTTTTGGGAGTATATGCTACACTTAAAGTGTCTGAAAACAGGTTTTTGGTAATCCTGGCAGCAATACGAAAATTAAAAAAAAATATATATCCGTATTGCTATGTTACAGGTCGGCTAAATTTGTTGACATTTTCAATAATGCGCTCAGGCTATATGCTACGCGCAAAATGTCTGAAAACAAACTTTTTCGTAATACAATTATAAAATCTATGTACATTTTCAATATCAGACGTATTGCTATAATACCGACTGCCTTTTTTTTTTTTGACACAGCAGAAATGGCCTCCCACGCAGTTGCTACACTTTCGACCGTTACTACACACCTAGTCAGGTTCAGAATCATATAATCTAACGATTTTATAGGGTTTTTGCCGTATTGCTATGAGACATGGTTTTGGTCGTGGGCTCTAGTACTAAATCAAATCAACAAATTTTGATGCTATGTTTGGCGGTTGACAGCTGTGACAGAATCAAAAAGTATAGACTTGTAGTGATTTTCACTACAACTTGTGGGACAAAAAAAAATCTTAAGGGATGTCATCTCCTGGGGCGCGATTCAACAGGCCAAACTGCGAGACGTGGGACCCGTTTCTCAAAAGCTTGTAACTTGTAATAAAAGCGGATGTTACTTTTCGACATCTTTTGCTAGGAAGGGACTTCCGCTTGTATTACAAGTTACAAGATTTTGACAAATGGGCCCGTGGACGTCACAGTTGAATCGCTAATGGTAATCCACGCGTAATCTACAACTAAGTGACCTTTCTCCAAACAGAAGCCAAGGCTCGTATTAGAATGGACATACCGAGTGTTTTCTCAAATCATCTTGGACCTTGACTTGATGTATGGCGGTCTCGCCATTATCTCGCTTCGCCTTATTTGTCAGTGGGCGGTTCAAAAGTGTATTAATATTGTTAAATATGGTTACAGATGATGAATAGTGAGAGGTTTATGGAGTGACAAGCAGTGAAATTAGGTTTTGAAATGGAAAATTTGGTTAAATATATTGAATACGGTCCTCTTAAGTGAGACAGGTATACCTTATTCATCCTAACGTGTCTTATCACGTATCCATGTATCTATATAAGGTATAGTAAGAAGTATAATTTTAAAATAGTTAGCAGCAAAAGTAGCTATTAAGCGGGTTTTCAAAATGAATGGAACACTACTTTATTGTTAAGGCCTTGGCTTTTCTGACCACCCGTCGCCGGCGGCCGGCGACCGACGCCATACAAAACATCGGATTCGATCGGATGTTTGTATGGCGTCGGTCGCCGGCCGCCGGCGACGGGTGGTCAGAAAACCCAAGGCCTAAGAAAATAAGAGCGTATACAACGCTGCTGACTGTACCACCGGGATCATAATTGTATTTATAAATGAACCCATTGATAAATTGGGTATGCAGTATGCAATTATGAACCCGATGGTATCTAAGGTAAATAATAATTAATAATAAAAAATACATGTGTGTAAAGTCGGCTAGTAGTGTAGCGTTACTGGGCAATATTCTAAGCTAGACAAACTAGCTGGCTTGGGTAGTAACATGGACCTGTGCCCAGCAATGTGAGAGCTATATTTCCATAAAACTTATAAAAAGATATACCGTGTGTGGTTCGTGTTACAGGCCACACACTGTAAGGTACCTACGGAACCATTGGGTCGCAAGTCCATCTAGCACTTTTATATATGATTTATGTATGAACGACGGTTTATATGTGATTTCATCAATTTTATCGTTTATGTAAAACAAATGTATCTTGCTATATCGCCGTGTGCGCATCAGGTGCAACTTGCAAGTAGCAAGTAAGCCAAGGGCGCGCGAAAGTAGATCCGCTGCTTCTTGCGGCTAACTTTTACACTGGATAAAAATAGACAAACGGACAGACACCGAGGTATCGCCTTCTTTAGAATGGTGCATTCATTGACGCATTTCTTTTAAAGAAAGACTTTACTAACTTTGATGTACGTACTTTAAACTCAGTCTTTTTCATTTACCTACATTAGCACAAGACATTTTTTATAAGTTTATTTTAGTTTATACATATATAGGTTTAATGTTTTTGTAGTCTTAGATGTTTGAATGTTAACTCACTGAATAACGCAAAAAAGGTTATAGGATAGGTATACGATATTTTTTATATTAGGTACCTACTCTTCTCATTTTCTTCTGTCCCTATTTTTTTTATACAATAAAACAGTGTTCTCTCCAGCTTGGGACCCTCTTATGCATAGCAGTTTCCATTATCTAAACAACATCTTTGTACAGTCGACTATAAAGAGATGTATCCACTTATTCACCTTTTTGCGTTGTAATAAGGTCCAAAAGTGGATACATCTCTTTGCAGTCAACTGGACTAATTACCACAATACATGCTGAGAACACAAAACTCCAGGCGCACAAGAAAGAGGAGAATGGCGCCGGGTGGTAAAGCTTGCCACTAACACATGCCAGCCACGACCACTCTGTCAAGAGTGTAACGACAGAGAAGAAGATGCTGAGAACCTTTTATCCAATTGATTCTGTTCGACTACCTGCAGGAGTAATTACAATTAGGGAGCACAGTACTAGATCTATCCTTCAGACGGATGCCCCGAGATGCGCGTGACCTCCGCAGTGAAAGGATGTTTACTGCTTAGGTAATAGCTACAGACATATCCGACCAATAGACGCTTTCATTTGTTTAAACTTTGCACAATCAATGTACAAATGGCGGAATACCTAGTCGTATTCTCTACCAGTCAACCACAGGGCTAAACAAAGACATGGCAAAGAGGTGCAAAGAGAAAAGTACTTGTACCTTATTCTGGTCGTCGACAATATTAAGATCTTATTTTCCTAAGTTAAAAATTCGGTGCCATTTGTTAGTTAAAAAGTACCAACAGTGAAACTTACTATTTGATATGAAATATGAATTTATCTCTTTTAAGAATGGTCTTATTTTATTGTTAACTTTAAATTTCCTGGCTAGATGCCAAATTTCAACTATCTAGGTCATCTGGAAGTAGTCAAAAGTGTTGATGAGCAACTCAATCAGTCAGTCAATCAGTGTTAAAAATAGTGGTTTCCGAAAGTTAGAATATCGTGAACGGTTAAAGGTTTTTAGCTGAAATCCAGCATCTGTAATTATAGAATATTGTCTAGCAAGACTTACTCGTACAAAGTTGGAAGTGAGAAGATCAAATAGGTTTAAAGTTACTCAGGGGTTAAAGGTGGCCCCTAAATGGTTCGTGTAATATAACCCATGGCTGCACTTATTGCTCTGTGAACTCAGCTAACATATTACCTTGTGTCTAGAGTGCACCCTGCAAAACACGATTGGCGCGCAAGTAAATTTGCGTGGTCTACCTAGCTATGTATGTCTGTAGTAACAGCTAACCGCATTGCTAAGTGCAGGCCTGTCGATGGACAAAACCAGCAGGCTTATGATGGACACTGTCGGCGGATATCTTGATAGTCTGATAAGCTGTCAAGTTATACGAATCTGATATAAGTTATCAGCAAAACATGACAATATGTCAAGTTGTCAGCTTGTTGCCGACAGTTTACGGTAGTGTGTGTACGTAAGACACCTTAGAGCTTTAAACCAAGCGGAGTGGCCATTGACAGGCGTTCCCCTCTGCCAAAAATGTATGACCAGTGGTCATACTCATTGTATGGACTGACGTTTATTTGACGTGGCTATTTTGACGTTTCGCATATATTTGACGTTCCCCTCCCCCGCAAAAAACGACTTTTTCCAATAGAAATGAGAGCGCGTGTCGCATCCGGTTGGTTTAATAATCAAAGTAAGACACGGACCAATAGAGAAACCGGATACATAGTACTTTTACTCTATTTCCCTAACCACAGTTGAACCTTATTTTATTACCAAGCAAAACAGTCGTTCACGTGACTAGTAAAATTAGTAAAAAGGGTCCCATAGAGAGCATAATTAGGGAGCAGTGTCTTACTCGTACTCGTTACAAAATGTACACATATTATAGTACATTTCGATATTTAGGCGAGTGGCAAGACTCGGGACGAGTGAAGAATGACATTTACGCACGAGTATCGAACGACGTATTTTAATACAGTTGCGAAAAAATGATAAAAGTGTCAATTATTCACTTTGAGGTTACTTTAGTACATGTATCCGAACGCTCCGCGCGGTGCGGTGCGGCGCTGTGATTGGCTGTCTGTCACTGTCATTAGCTGTGATTGGCTGGAAAAGTAAAAAGCACTAGTGCGCGATATCAAACTTTCCGCACGCTAAACCACTACAAGAAAAGCACTTTTTTGAGTAACTGTATTAAAAATTTATATTTTGATTGTCTGATGAGTGATGACGTCTCTACCTCCTTAGTCAAAGCGAGACATCAACATATAACCTTCTCTTTCGGGCTCACTTTGTGATCACAGAGAATACTCCCGTTAAAAATGAAAACTTCATGGAGGTAATAGGATCAATGCACGATTGCTTTTGTATGTACTTGTCAATAATGACCAAAGTAGAAATAGGTGACATTTTCAAGTCAAAGGTACGTCATTGGCAGTTGTTAATAGAGTACCTATATTCTTAAGTGTTTTATGGCAGTAACACCTTATTGAGAAACTGGCAATGATGTACCTTTGACTGGAAAACATCACATATAATGATAAATGTCATATTTTGCTGGTGTAAATTGTGATGAAAGTATCTGAAGTGCTTTTTATTTATTATTTAAAATAGCAAGAAACAAAATAAAACAACCCGAATATGAGGGTAAGTTTTTATATTGGTTTTTTGATTAAGTATCTGTCTTATCACGGTTTTGCTTGATACCGTGGCTTCATATATTGTTCTCTCATTAATCTCATTATCAATTTCTTTCATTTTCAGAGAATTGCACATAAAAATATAAACTTCTTGGGGCTTTGGCTACTAGAGTGCAACTAGAATGTCGTAAAAGAGTAAAACTAAGCAATGTTTATTAAAGTGAGTATTAAAGGCGCACTACATTAGTATTATTAGGTACTTCGCTGGTAAACAAAAAAATCTCTTGTAAATTACTATACTTACGCATCATGCAAGCAATCAAAACGTCCGATGCATTTTAGTTTATACTAGGTAATCTGCATCTGTATCTAAAGATAAAGATAAAGATAAAGATATATTTATTGGTAACATCCAGGTACAAGTCAGATACATACAATGTATAAAAATTACATTATTATTATTATTGTCTTTTTTTTTTACATAGTTAGTGGTAATGTAATCATTTCACTAAATTTAAAGAAATTTTTTGTAAGTAGCCACGATTCCAGCTTACTTTTAAAGGATTGATGAGACTTTGCATCTCGTATGTTGTCTGGGAGGCGGTTGTATATCGCAGGGCCCGTGACGTACACCGACTGTTCAGACCGATGAAGCCTGTGAAAAGGTGCAACCAGGCGGTCTTGGTGTGCATTACTTCGGAGATCGTATGACGTCACTATGCCTTTTCGTTTAAATTTATCGATATTAGTGTGAGTGAACAACGCAAGCTGGAGGATCACAATGCTTGGTAGGGTTAGGATGCGTAAGTTTATGAAGTGGTCGTTAACCGGTTCGTCGCTGCGGATACCTACGATGCCTCGCACAGCACGCCTCTGCATTCGGAATGCGCGCTCGAATTCCGATGCTTGACCCCACAACTCGGAACCATATGAGAGTATGGAGTGAATTGTGGCAAAGTAGCAGGACCTGACTATATCAGTACTAGCTGTGGATGCCAGACGCCGTATTGCGTAGCATGCTCGGCCCAGTCGTGCACAGACAGCGTTTATATGCTCCCTCCAAGATAGCGAGGTGTCAAGCACAAAGCCAAGAAGCTTCGTGGTCGCAACCTTCTCGATCTGTGTATCTCCTGCGTGGATATTGAGATCAGTACTAGGGTGACCGTTTAGAACTATGCGGAGGAAGCAGGTTTTTTCCGTATTCAGTGCTAGACCATTTTGCGTAAACCACACGTACAGTCGATTTATGGTGTCGTTAAGAGCTATTTCAAGCAGATGTTCGTCTGGTGCTGTTACCACTACGGTAACATCATCGGCGTACATAAATACTTCAGCTTCACTCAGGGCACCTGGTAGGTCGTTGAGCAGAATTGTAAAAAGAGTATTCGACAGACAGGAGCCCTGGGGAACTCTCATAGTGCTACTTTGTTCTGCTGACCGTACTCTTCCCCGGTCTCCTACCACGATTTGGGTTCTGTCTATCTTATCCAATGAATCTTAATGTCAACCGAACTCTCCGGAAAACGATGATCGTTTCATGTAAATAAAATAGAAATCAATTATGTTTGTTGGATATTTAGAGTAGGTACCATATTTAAATAGAATATTATTTATTTCTAAGCTCTTGCTGTCTGTCTGCTCGTCCGTCTGTCCTTGCCTTCGACTTACAGCAGGTTTTTCTTACCCACCTCAAGAACCTGTGCAGTTGTATGTCCTTTTTTTTTACTTGGAAATAAATAAAAGTATTCATAACTATGTAATATTTTATTATATATTTTTCTTCTTCCACATGAACCAACTAACCGAATTCTGCGGGAATATAAAGGAATAATGATTTTTCGGAATTGTCGGTGATGTTTTCAAAGGTTGTCTATCCGTCTGTATGTAACGTAAGTAACTGTGTTATAAGGAAATATCAAAATATTAATTATAGAACTATATTATAATTTATAACAAGATATGTAGGTATACCGAATGAAAAGCAAGATTTTTCCATAGGTAGTTTTAAGACTTCAATATTTTAAAAGGAGGTTGGCTGTATGTTGTCGATGTCATGTCGTGGATGTCTGTCTGTCTATCTGTCCCCGTCCGTTTGTTCGTCCTTCCGTTCATCTGTCCGTCTGTCTGTCCCTCCTCCGTAGCTCAAAAAGAAAAAACGGAACCCTTATAGATTCATGTCCTGGATGTCTGACTATCTGTCTGTCTGTCTGTCTGTCTGTCTGTCTGTCCGTCCGTCCGTCCGTCCGTTAGTCCGTCTATCCTTCCGTTATAGGTATGTAGTTTTTCTTAGAATATGTCGTAGTTTAAGTATCGTATTTTATTATTATTATTATTTAACAACAAAATCGTTACAGTCGGCATTACAGTGTGCACCAACCAATGCGCCGAGTAACTAAATATATTAAAAGTATACTAATAGCAACATTTACACAATAAGACTAACGACATTCCACCGATTATGAACAAGTTTATATAGGTAGGAAGTTGTAAAGGAAACTTGTTTCAACTTAAACCTCAGTTTTAGAGATGCATGCACAATATTCAGCGCCAAATAATAAGTATAATTTACTCACATATTAAAATGGTAAGTTCTAGGTACAAATGAGATAATAATTATAATTATGGAAGTCTTATGTTACAGTTTGTAGCATAATAAATTAAAGTAGATGTCTGTAGATGTGTGTGTGGATGTGTGAAGTAGGTGCCTGAAGTGGATAGGAAGGCGTGGCGCGAGTTAGTGAAGGCCCTCTGCACCTCTCGGGTGCCTTAGGACAACAACAACAACAATAACAACAACAGATGTCTGTTTTATAATACTGCCACAAAAACAAATAAAATAAATTAATTTGAAAAAAGGGATTCGTTCGACTGTATGTATATATCTGTCTGTATGTATTGTGTGAATATATGAGCTTGAAGATTTTCACCGAGGCATAATGTGCAAAACTTCAAGAGATAAAATCACCTATCTGATAATTTCATTTGTATGTTTCATTTGTATGTTTCATTTGTATTTGTGTGTATTTGTGTTTGTATTTCATATGTATGTCTTTTCCGACCACGGAACAATGGTGTCCCGGACCTTTGGGAGTCGTATGCGGAGCCGAAGCCAATAGGCCCCCATAAAATGCGACATCAAAGATGCCCCAAGGAAAACACCGGTGCGGGGGCTGGAGGTACAGAGGTGTCACAGGACTTTAAACATATGGCCAACTCGCCACTTATGTTTCCACATTTACCTTCGAGAACGCAGCTCTAGCGACCCCACTCTGTACAGCCGGCTAAGGCAAGCCAGAGGCAGGGGACCTGTCCCAGGCAGCCTCGCGGCCCTTCAGGCCGCGAGGCTGACCTTATCACTACCCCAGACTCGTAACTGACCCTCAAGGTGGCCAAACAAGTTAGTCATGTTAAAAAAAAAATGGACCTGTCCCACTCATCCGGCAGGGCACCCCAGGGGCACTCAGGTTCGCGGAGACGCTACTCTTCAACGGCACGCCACAGGCTGATCATGTGTATTATTATTACTTTTACCATTAATTAAATGTTTTTCATTTCATATACGGCGGAGGATATATCGAGTGGCGAAGAAGTTACAACAGTTTAAAAATATCAAATGAAAACTACGAGTAGTCCACGCGATTTACTTGTAAACGAGTTGACCAATATAGGAAGCCCCATATGAAGATTTTTTTTCGCCTAAGCTCTAAGTCCACAACCCCTTGATCGATCCAGCTCATAAACCAACTCTCAAATTTAACCCCAACTAATTTCATAAAGATCAGAAAAACTGAAAAACGAAGTTATTGTCGAACAAACTTTTTTTTGTTATTTTTATTACTCTATAACTCCGTCATATCCGTACCGATTATGGAAATCCTTTTTTTGATTGTAAGTATATACATTAATATATTGGTCCCGTTTTTGTCAAAACGCAGTTCTGATGATGGGATCCATAAGGAATCAAGGGAACTCTTCAAATCTTTAGGACATACATATAGTGATTTTTGTGTTTTTATTTTTATTTAATAATCAAGCATTTTCACTTAAAAAGGTGACTTTTGATGAAGTAGAACTGCAGATGATGATCAATCAGTACAGAACTCTTCAACGACGCACACATTTCAAGTTTGACAAAAAGTTAGAGAGCGGTTCTGCCAGTGTTTCATTTATTAAATTTACCTATTTATTACTTACTATTCCATATTTGTGCGAATATTGCACCGCTTCTTCCTGAATTAATTGCAAAAAAAAAAAAATCGATACATGCTTAGATTGACTAGTAGGTATTTTGTTAATTAACACATTAAGTAAAAGATTTTTTTTTCAGGAATATCTAAATATGTACCTGACAAACAAGAAACTCAATCTATATTGATTGATTCGTATATACGTACGAGCTAAAGATTGATCACACTACTTCGTGCCTTCGTGTGTAAAAAGCCCAAAACCTCAGTTCCGTGTCAAGAAATCACGCCAATCAACAACAGCATTTTATATTATTCAATAATTTATTTTGTCCCCAAAAACATAATTTATGCTGTTAACAAAAAATACTTGAGGATGTCAGCCAGCACTCACGTATTAGGAGAATCATTAGGTTCCAATTAATAAATATTTTTTGTTGTGAATAATTGAATATGAACGATAATGTGAATAATTGAATATGTACCTACCCCAAGTTTTGGGCCAACTGTGCCAAATACGTGCATTACTTTCTCTTGTCTTTTATTTTGATATAAATCTGCTATTAAAACGTACAATTGCACACACTTTGCACAATTTGCACACAACTTCATTGCCTTTATTATATCGAGTTCATCCTTACTTGTCTTATAGTGTAAACAAACATGTGTCAATCTAGGCATCGTAATGTCGGTTATTTTTGAGATTATTTGTTCGTTACTGCGATTATTGAAGAAAGTTTTATTATAAGTGATACTTTTCAGTGGTTACTTGGTTGAATTCAGTATTTTGTAAATTTATTAAGTATAAATCAACATTTTAAGTGATAATCCCATAGAAAAGTGTCATAGAGTTGTGGTATTAGAGATATGTTTGTTTACATGATAAGACAAGTAAAGATGAATTCGGTATAAAATCATATACCAAGAGAGTGAACATTTGGACACAATAACGAGAGCAGTGAAACTCCTCTAATTAATTTGCTACATTATCCTTCTGACTAGATCCATACGGAGATTATAATTACACGCCGATTGGGAAGAAGGAATACCAAAGGAGTTTAAATCCACCGAAGGTGTCTGTTTCATATAGGACAGGGCCTATATATTTTTTTAAATGTTAGTACAAAAAATAATTCGAAAAAAAGAGAGATATTAAAAAGCTTATAGAATTATTTATTTATCTACGCCTCTACCGATGAACATGACAGATGCTCGGATCTAAAAAATAATGATAGAGTCATTTGGGGTAACTTCACGCACTTTTGTCTTTGACTTCATACCTCGCAAAAAATAAGTATTAGAAGAACTAGAAAATAATCATTGAATTGAGTACTTATAAGGGTACAAATTGAATAAACAATAAAAACATTAGCTATCTTATTTTCGAAGCAGAATAAAAATAATGAGGGAAAACCGGAATGCGCATACTTTGAACCATGCGGGTAAATGTGCACACCAATATAAAAGTCCCAATTTAAAACTAAAAATATATTCTTGTTAGAGTTTGTCCGGAAAGAAGAGTGTCGTGGTTTATGTGGGAACTCATACATTCTACGGCACTTCTTTGTGTGCGTTCCCATTGAGGGTCCAAGTTGGAATTTTGAGCTTTTAAGCTTACCAGTCTTTAGTAAAAGTTCTCAAACCATTGTAAATTCAACCAATAATTTGTAAAAGTCGTTACTCAAAAGTTACGTTCGGTTAAAGGTGGACCCTCAGTCGTGCATGCCAGGTATCCATATCTAATAAACTACTTAAAATGTATAACTGCTGTAAATGACTATTTTTAGTAAAAGATTTGTAAAACTAATTTCATTAATCGTGACTCCATTCTGCTAACTTAATACGAAGAAATAGCATGCAGAAGGTGGTCCCTCAATTGAACATTACAATTTCTTAGAATATCACATTCAGTGAGAACAAGAGTAATATTTAAAATGTATATGTGACTGAGAGTTAGTAAAAGTACTTGAATCATTGTAAATTCAATGGTTAGTTTGTAAAAGAAGTCATTCAAAAGTTACAATCGACTAAAGGTGGTCCCTCAATTGAAACGCTTGTCATAAGTAAAACTCAATTTACAAATCACTGGGTTGGTAATTAGACAATGGCTATAGCCTATCCTTTAGTAAAAATTTTTACTAACGATTGCTCTATCGAACAGTATAAACAAATATACCGTTTTACGAGAAATTTTAATCAAACATCTGCGAAGAAATACTACGGCCCAGGTGACCACATATTAGGATTTTGTGGGATAAGTACCTGAAATAAAAATAAAAATTGGCAGTTATAGAGGGACTGCCGAATTGCCGATAGAAGTGAAAACATAGAACTTTGAGTACTGAAATTTCATAATGTTTGAATTAAAATTATCAACATCAATCTGGTTTTCACATCTACTGACACTCCGAGCAACAATTATATTATGCATGTTTATATGGTTTTTAGGGTTTCGTACCTTAAAAAAAAAGAACGGAACCTGAACTGAAAAGAACTGCTTGCCCACTGCGAAGCCTACGCCTTGACCCATGGACTGGAGTACAACAACAAAAAGAGTGAGATATTGGTATTTAAGGCGGGCAAAATCAAGCCATACCGTGTACCACCCATTATGTTGAACTCCAGCCCATTAAAACCCCAACCTCAATCGTGCAATGCATTTATTTCTTTTCTTTTTCTTATTGTGATGATTAGCCAAGATATATTATGTCAAACTTAAGAATAACAAATAAATAACATCACGAACAGTAATTATTTTTATTTAGGTACTTATCCCACAAAATCCTAATATGTGGTCACCTGGGCCGTAGTATTTCTTCGCAGATGTTTGATTGAAATTTCTCGTAAAACGGTATATTTGTTTATACTGTTTGATAGAGCAATCGTTAGTAAAAAAATTTACTAAAGGATAGGCTATAGCCATTGTCTAATTACCAACCCAGTGATTTGAAAATTGAGTTTTACTTATGACAAGCGTTTCAATTGAGGGACCACCTTTAGTCGATTGTAACTTTTGAATGACTTCTTTTACAAACTAACCATTGAATTTACAATGATTCAAGTACTTTTACTAACTCTCAGTCACATATACATTTTAAATATTACTCTTGTTCTCACTGAATGTGATATTCTAAGAAATTGTAATGTTCAATTGAGGGACCACCTTCTGCATGCTATTTCTTCGTATTAAGTTAGCAGAATGGAGTCACGATTAATGAAATTAGTTTTACAAATCTTTTACTAAAAGTAGTCATTTACAGCAGTTATACATTTTAAGTAGTTTATCAGATATGGATACCTGGCATGCACGACTGAGGGTCCACCTTTAACCGAACGTAACTTTTGAGTAACGACTTTTACAAATTATTGGTTGAATTTACAATGGTTTGAGAACTTTTACTAAAGACTGGTAAGCTTAAAAGCTCAAAATTCCAACTTGGACCCTCAATGGGAACGCACACCACTTCTTTCTCCGGACAGGCTTCTACTCCAAACTGTAAATAATTCCACAGTATGCAACGCACAATAGGTATCTAGATACGGTTGAACCAGAGAGTATATATTTTATAGAGACGCACAGTCTGAAGAAATTTTTGAGGCTCTAAGTCTGAAGCGCCATTTGAACGAGAGCTACCCAAAATGTAAGAGGAAATTACATCTGCGCTACATTGCCATCTAATAACGGGTATCGTACTTTCTTCTTTTTGACGACGAAAGACTACACCGTAGTCCGTAAGGGACTGCAACGGCGGATCGGTGTCACGGTGTGGTTTACCTTGGCAAACCTAGCGACCTTTGTGAGTGGGATCTAGTAACGAGTAGCTTTTGCCTTGGTAATGCTACTCGTTACTAGATGGCACTAGATTAATTATTTGGTGTCGATGAAGTTTGCAGTCACTCATTGTGCCAAACTGAAGCGCTGGTAGCCGGGCGGTAAAACGTCTGACTTTCAATACGTAGGTTTCGGGTTCAAACCACTGAGTTCTTTGGAACTTATGTACGAAATATCATTTTTTACCAGTCGCTTTTCGGTGAAGCAAAACATCTTGGGAAACCATACCTAATCCCAGTGAGGAATAGTCTCTTCTTTGAGTAGCTTTCGTAAGAATACGTTTCGCACTGAATGACTATACGATTTTTCATGGGATTAGGGTCATTGGGCCTTAAATGAGCCGCGGCCTATGCCGGGACTAACGCTATGAGGATGATGATATGTGCCAAACTCTTCGTCACACATTTCGAATGGATTACAGACATCCATATTAGCTCTGCTATGGAGTTTTCTCTTTTTTTTTTCGGCAGCAGAAACTGCTCATAACATAAAATGAAATACCGCCACTCTACAAAACAATAACATGGTAAGCATAGAATCGTCCTACAATGTAACTTTTGTTACATTACAAAAACCAGTTACTTGCTAGAAATCAACGACAAAAAAAAGAATTTTCATACGTTATAGTTCCCGACAATTGTTATCGGGATCCGATGAGCACCTATATAAAGTTAACAAGTTTTACTGTCATAAAAAGTACAAATTATCAAGTTATCCGCTAGCGCCGTCAAAGTGAAAAACCCGATTTTCATCGTGGATAACCATAGTGTAAACGATATTTTTTTACACACACACATTCAAAAAACATGCGTGCTTACAGTGGACAATATGTCAAATTATCAAAATATCATTCCACTATCAGATGTCAAAAGGAAAATGGACAAAGTTATCAGATTAAGGATAAACATGGCGGCAACTCTTATTTTAAACTGGTTTATACTGGTTTATATCAAGTTATCAGCTGACAACTTTTGCCATCATAAGCCTGCTGGCATTTATAGAGATTGCGGCTCTGCGGTGGGTTGTGGACAAACTACTTATCAATCGAGAAGACAAATTAAGTTACCTACAGAGTTAAATCGAGCTTAAAATTAACTCAATATCAAAGAAAGGTATGGAAAGCCAAGGTGGGAAAGTACAAAGGTCTCGGCGAAGCATAACTTTCTCTAACAATAGCTAGGGATATACGCACAGATCTGGCTGCCGGATTGGTCTGGCAGATATGCCCGGCGGACAGATCCGTCCATGTATGGCGCGAATTGGACACGGATTTGTCTGCGGACACATCTGAATAGCGCCATACATGAACTGATGTATCCGTCGGACGAATCCGGCGGGCAGATTTGTGCGTGTATCCCTAGCTATTCGGTGTCGAGACCTTTGGTCCGTGGGACCCTAGGCGCTAGGGCGCTTTGAGTCTCTTCAAAGACCTGCCGAAGAGGCTCAGAAATGCCACAGGAGACCGAAGAGCTGGCAGCTATCTTGCTCAACGAATTACTTTAGTAATTCAGAGAGGAAATGCTGCCAGTGTCCTTGGTACGTTTACGTAATAAAAAATATGGAACCATTTTTTTTCAGATATCATAAATGAATGTTTATTGAGTAACAGAATAACAAATAAAAGTACTAAAACTAACATAAATCTAAATAGTTAATTCTAAAAATAAAACTAAAATAACACATAATTATAAAACATAAAAGACTTAGAAATCGGTACATATTTACAGGTAAACAACTGGCTCAAGTTCGGAGCCCGACGGGAGGGTGCCCAGAAGGCTGGCGGAGTTGCCACGCTGCATGGCAATTCCTATGCGCTGGGCAAGGAAACCGCCAGCCCTCTGGTCACCAGTAGCATTTAGTGACAAAACATTGTATTCAAAACTTTACGCCTTGGTAATAAAGTCGTGGTTTTTTATATTTAGAGTTAATTATTATTTAGATTTATTTTAGTTTTAGTTTTATTTGTTATATCTACATAATTTGTCATTTCTGTGTTAAATTATAAACTTCCATTGTTGAATATTTAACCGAATATTTCGTACCGTTAATAATCCTAAAAATATAGCGAGGAAACCGGATCGGATCCTAAAGGCCTGGTTTATCCGATCCGGTTTTGGTCAGCCAAATGTGGACAATATCAATAGAAAGACAATGCTATTTGGCTCGTGAGAATGAAATTTATTAATTTTGTTGTCATGATTAAGCTATCTAATAGTCCTAATAAGATACAGCAAAAGTAAAATACCTAGCTATTGTATGACCGCATCATACAGCACACGTAACAAATAATTCGAATATTAGGAAGCCATAAAAATAATGAGAATATCGAATATCGAGGGAAAAGAAAGCAAAACCGTCTCTCACGTACTGACCAAGTACTGTCAGCATCTGATCATACATGGACCCTATTCCCACGCAAAAAGGCTGACAATTGCTTAGGTAACTGTGTACGGAGGTACAGTATAGTTGAGGAAATTGATTCTTTAACAGTTCGCGGTTCAAGGAAATTTGGTTTTGTCACAATTATGCTAGGAAATGTCCAATGTAAAGTGAACCGTAAACTGCTAAAGAATATATTTCCTCGACCATACATACTTAGGTAATTGCTTCCACCAGAGACTATAGAGATATAGACGACCACAGCCTAAGAACTTTTTGAAGCTCCTGTCAATTGCGCCATCTATGTCAAAGCCACCTAAAGATACCGAAAATGTAAGAGGAAATGTCACCTGCACTGCTACTCCACCTAGTAGCTACTAAGTGTACTATTAGTACGCTATTTGTTACTAGGTGGAGTAGCAGTGCAGGTGACATTTTTCTTACATTTTCGGCATCTTTAGGTGGCTTTGACATGGATGGCGCAATTGACTAGAGCTTCAAAAAGTTCTTAGGCTGTGGTAGTCTATATCTCTATAGTCTCTGCTTCCACTGTTATCATCATTTCTACTGACACTAATAAAACAAAAATCCAACTTTTCCCACGGAGTTTATCAATCAAACTTGAACTTTACACTCTTGTATCAAAGTATGTATTTGATTGATATGTGAAGCGGCGTATTAAATAATACTTTATGTAATCTTGACAATGGGGTATTGAATTTTGTGAGTGATACTGGACTGATGGGTTAGGTCATACTTAAGATTAAATGTAGGTTATTATAATAAAGCTAGAAATACCAGGAGCCCGTCAACCGGCCGTTTATACTGTGTGTGTCTTTCATAACGACACTAATTTTAAGGTCCGAAAGTATAACTCCTAATGAACTGAAATTAGCATAATTTAGAACTGAAAGAACAAATCAAATTATTTTTTTAAAAATAATTTGATTTGTTCTTTCAGTTCTATTGACTGGCAGCGCCATCTCTCTCGCATTCTATGAACTCCTAAGAGCTCAAGAATGGAGGTTATGACTCATAATGTTGTACCTTAGATGATTGGCCAAATGCGCCTTAGCATTTACAAAGATTGCATATACACGGGAAAATTCGACCGGTGCTTTCGTGGCCAGGTGGCGAAGTTGGTTAACGCGTCTGCCGCGAATGCAGAAGACGCTGGTTCGAATCCAGCCTTGGGCACCGGAGGCGTTGGTCACTTTTTCCTTTGTATATGACATCTATACAAGTTTATAGCATAATTTAGTTAAAAAAAAAACATACAAATTAATTAGGCACGCGGTATCAGTAATAAATTAAACTTAACAATTAGAGCAGGCTCCAATGAGATGTTCGTTTGCAAAAATAGCGGACCGCGAAATGTTTTGTGATTCGTCTATCTGCTACCCTCGACATTATAAAAAGCCATGTTGCCACGCGCGCTCATGGTCCTTTGTCATTCAGTCCACCCCCGCCTCTTTACCGCTGCTCAAGACTCGCTGCGCGCGCTTGTGACGTTGCCAGCTCGTCGATAGGGTAGAGAGAGCTTTGGAGACGAAGCAATATGCATTGGGCAATTTTATAATACTACCCACAGTACTATATGGGGCGATAGTCTGGTGGCACAGAACCCATGTTAAAGAATACCAAAGAGACCTAATGAAGGTACAGAGACTGGCATGCCTGATCGATGATAACGGGGGCAATGATAACGACTCCAACACATGCAATGGAGGTAATGCTGGACATGAAATCACTTCATATTGAGGTTGAGGAGAGAACCACGGAGCAGTGGTACAGAACAAAAGCAAAGAATGGAGAGGGAGCTGCTTGGATTAAAGACATGCACTCATACAAAGAGGCGCTGTCAAGAATGGAAAGAGCCGCCCCCACTCTCAGACTACCCAGTTGACACGATTGTTTCCCAGCCAGCACTGTTACAACTCGTGCTCCCTCCAAATAGCTGTAATTTCCTCCGTAAACTTTTTACAGCCCTCCCAGCTAGATTTCTCTCTCGGTTTTGTGTGTACTTATTTCTAATTTCTCTATATGCATTCCAGCAACCAATCCTTCCGGTCCCTTTTAGTAAGGTACGCTCGTTGCTGCTCGAACGTACCGGGAGACTGCACTCAACATACTGGCAACGTCAGGTAGGATGCAGACAGGCCAAACAGGCCATGCCTAACATCAACTGCAGACTCACTAAGACACTTCTCCATCTCGACAAAATTCGTCTAAAGATGGTAACCAGTGTAATAACAGGTCATGGACCATTTAATAAACATCTTTTCAACATAGATGTTACAGACAGTCCTCTGTGCCGTGGGTGCATGGAGACGGAAGAAACATCCTCTCACGTGGTACTGGAATGCGACGGAGTGGCCCCATACAGGGCTAAACATCTCGGTTCCCCGAGTAATATCATCGAGGTCCTACTCAACATAAAAGGTTTGATAGGATTCCTTGAGGAGTTGGGTTGGCTGGACTAGCCACTCACCCATCACGCAAAATAGGCGCTAGACGCCGAGTTGCGGAAACTTGCCCGTTCTACAATACAATACAATGCATTCCAGCTTTGAGAGTCGTCCTTCCTCAACGCTACCCTCAATGCTCTCCGCGCTCTTCTTCAATTTTTGTACCATGTCAGTGAGGCGCGTATACAGAGCATACAGAGGGGGGGGAGGGGGCAACAGGGGTATCCCCCCTCTCCCCGACACGAAAGTTTTGCATACTACGGGGGCCATAGTATAGGTGCGGCCCACAAGATTTTTTGTGAAGAAATTTTTTTTCGTAATATTTCATCAAAATAAAAGTTGTCTATTGGTGTAATGACTTGTATTTTATTTATAACACATACAGGCACCCATACGTACTAATTTGCTAATGAAATTCCATAATTAAAACCAAAAATCTTTGTAATTTACTAATAAAATTTGTGAGGGGAGTAGAGGGGGGACCACAAAACTGGCTGGCAACATCTGTTAATTGGATGTCTGGGATCCATACAATATATAGGTATCAGAAGTCAGAATGAGGTCCGCAATTTTTGCAAACGGGACTCCACTGAGAGTCCGGTCTAAATTGACATGTGATTTTATTGAAATTTTGCTCTAGTGTCATCCTGACAAGACCGTCAAAAATCATGACAAGTGACCTTGTTCGTAAAAAAAGAACTTAACCGCCCTGCTATCGTGAAACACTTAGCGAAACATTACTGCTCGAGTTTTTTTTTTTAATTAATTACTCTTAATTATTAAAGGTAATCGTTATATTCTTTTGATAAAACTGTTAACAGCACTTTAAACTATCGTTACTTAAAACCAATGTCGTTATGAAAGACACACACTGTATGACGTAGCCGTTATGGCCTCTACAATCGGCGCAATTTTGACACAAAACTCGTGCGCGTTTTCGAGACATGCCGTCTAGGTATTGCAACGAAATCAAATCAATGGATCAAAAAACGCAATGTATTAAAAATCGCAGGTGACTAGTCGCTTACGTTCGTGGAGGCCTTTAGGATAAAGATAAAAATAAAAACCTACTGATTATATTATAAATAATGTTGTTTCTTTTTTAACTGTTTTGAAAAAATAAGTCCCGCCGAGTTTCTTGCCGGTATTAAGTAATACTTCTCGGGTCAGAGGTGTAGGGTTAGAACCGGTGGTAGTTTCTTTTTCTCTCTGACGTTCATAAGTGCATTGTAATGTTCCTAAATTGAAGAATAAAATATCTTTTATCTTTTAACCCTTTGACCACCATGGTCAAATATTAGACAAAATTACAACGTATATCGATGAATTCATTCATAAATTGGTAATGCAATTCTGAACCCGATGGTACATTATGAGTCCTTACATTTGATAGCATAGAACCAATTTACCCAACTTTTATAGTTTTCGGACCTCTTCATACTATTTCGCACTCTGTATATGTTTACAGCGTAACCTGTAACTAATTTTTGTATGATCTTTAATAAATGTTTGTATGATCTCCAAGACGTGCCTCTACAACATTAAATGCAAGTCGGTCGGAAATTTGATAAGTTCAGATCTCCGTGCCAGTACGTAATAGTTTACAGCTTTGCACGTAATGGCATGTTTTCGATGGATCTGACCCCTGACCCGATGATTATAATAGCGCGATTGTTTCAGTAATGAAGACATCCAGTGCGCGAACGCATCTATCATCATATTCATCATGCCCATCTCGTGTCATTAATGTGCTACATTAGATAATCAAACAAGCGAGCGTAGAGAAGCGAAGCTCTTGCAGACAACAACGTCGGACGCAACAGAAATTTCAGCTGGCTACCGGAACGTCCGTGCATTCTAAATTTTTACTCCTTTTTTTGTTGTCTTGATTCGTCTTTTCAATGTAATGGCTTCGCAATGTAAAATTAAACCTCTAAACTAGTATTTAATTGCATTTTCGTATTTATTCCATAGTCCGGTATAATATCGCCGATTTTCTTTTCCGCTATTAGCTGTCATGTTGCTGTCAATTTTTTTAATTTGCGATTTCGATAGGATTTTGTCTATGATTTTGCCAAGAGTGCCAACATAACGCGTCGAATCGAATAAATCGAATAGAAGTCGAATGAAATAACGGTGATTTTGCAAAAGCAGGCTTATGGACCGTTTATAAATCACACAATTCTTAAAACGACATTTAGGCTTATATAGCGTTTTAACTATTTGATGGTTTAATAAACCTCATTTAAGGATTTTTATGAATAAGGCCGTAAATCTTCCTGAAATGCGCTGTTACGATTTTTAGTGATAATGAAATGACCCTCACATCATACAATGTAAAATCTATATAGATTTTACACTTTTTATACTTTTATTAAAGCTAGCCAATATCTCGAAAAAAAATGCTAATTTCAAATTTGGGTCAAAATGTCTTAATCTGATAAACCCGACGTGAATGAAGTTAGCTGACTAACTTCTAACAACCCTTTAAGTCTTGCGTTTAGATAGTAGGTATACAATTTGTTCAGAATCGCTGTTTAATCCGCGCCTAAATTGGGAATGTTTCGCGTAGAAAGCAGACGCTCAAGTGGAGTGTAAGTAATATCGGTCATAAGTGACGCGGGCGCATTCCGCGCTTGCGCAATATGAAAGGTGCGCGGATCAAAACGACTGCCGCTGTTAAGGGGCAGTGGTTTTATGTCTTTAAATTGTCTTTTTTTCTAAGAGGATTGTGTGAAGTCCCCTTCCGCGATCAGAAGTCATAATGAACTATGGATATACTTGAAGTCCTAGCCTAGTCGGTAGGTGTGAAGCAGGAGGTCCCGGGTTTGAATCCTGGTCAGGGCATAAATTTGTGTATTAATCACAGATATTTGTTTGCTAGTTTTGGATGGTTACTTTGTATTAATATATTTTGATATTAATTTTGATATTGAACAAGAACAACCTAACTTTGACCTGTCAGAAGTGGCTTATTGGCTATTTTAGATTATCATTTTCTTGATATTAATTGGTTACTGAGTTCATGACAAATTAAAAAGTAATTAAAAGAAAATTGCTTGAAACCATTAAATTGCGTCAAACGTTTAGTGACTTCTTTAGTAAGTTGTCACAATCACAAGTTGCAGGCGCCCATAAGCTACTGGGACTGCTTATTACAAAGAAGGCTGTGTGCTTATTACATTACCTATTATTTGCCGACGAGGTATTGAAAAAAACTTAATTACCATTTTTTATTTATTTAACGGTGATTACTGATTAATAGTAGTAATTAAAACCATAGTCCTAAGAACATTTGAGTGGTAATACCTATTCGCTTTTCACACACGTACGTAAAATATATATATAAATGACATGGATTCCCATTTGTCAGTCTGCGAGTAATAAAAAACGGAAGTTTGTTCAATAAAATAAATGATAGTTCGGCGATAGAGAAGATGCTCTCCCTTAACAGCAACTTAATTCATTACAAGGGCCATCAGTTATCGCCACTCTATCTGATCATTCTGATCCGATATGAAATTACGGATATCCGATGTTCTGTCACCACATTACTGGTAATGGGGAGTAATGGATAACTGTCGTACGTGCCGTTGTTTAATGGTTTATTATTACACGTTTGATGACAAGAGAAGAAAGTGAACTTTGTACTAAGTAGTCAGAGCTGTTTTTTATACCAAGTCGGAGGCAAAAAAGCATACAGCCCGTTTGATGGTAAGCCGCTAACGTATTCTATGGACGCCTGTAACTTCAGAGGTGTCACATGAGCTTTGCTGACCGTTTAGATAGAACCTCATACTGTCTCTACAGGGAGGGACTTATACAGAGTGTTTCCTGTAACACGAGCAATAAATTAAAAGGTAGATTCTACTCCTCAAACAACAACACTTTTGTTCGACAACTTTTAAAAAAGGTGTATTTTGCATATTGCCTCTTTTTCATACAAACTAAATATTAGTATTTTCAATGTACGCTAAAATCCGTCTATTTGACATTGCTTGTCACCCTACAAACATAATCAATGTCGGAATACATTGCGTGTTCGGAAAAACTTTAAAGTGTCCTAAAAATCAAACCATAAGTTATTTTTAAAAGTCGCTGAACAAACGTCTGGTTTGAGGAGTAGAATCTACGTTTTAATTTATTGCTCCTATTACAGGAAACACCCTGTATAAACACATCATTACGAGTATGATATCATATTTAATACAGTCACGTTTCAGAATATGGATACATTGTGTAAAGGATGATTCACAGTGTTCCGTTCCTTATTCTACAAGCTACCTCTAGTACAAGACTTGATTACTTAGGGGGTCGATCTGTGTAAGAGTATCCCTAAACCATACAGGATGCCTTTAGGCTAAGGGCTATAATTGCAAAGTCCTCGTACAACACCGGTATTTGTTAACGCGACGTGCCAACAATAGAAAGGCGGTGAAAGCGCGTCCTTGCTATCTCGCTTCCTGCTCTGTGCCCGTGGCTCTGAATATTCTGAATGTCTTCAATTTTACAATCTACTTATTTAAGGCAGTAGCTATTTACTTTTACCATAGACTTAAAGATATAATAGACGGCCATAGTTTTTAGCGCCATCTAGTCGAGAGCGACCTAAACATAACCAAAATGTAAGAGGAAATGTCACCTGCTCTGCTACTCCATCTAGTAACGACTAGCGTACTAGAGGTGACATTTCCTCTTACATTTTGGCTATCTTTAGGTCGCTCTCGACTAGATGGCGCTAAAGACTTGGAGCCTCAAAAAATTCTTAGACTATGGCCGTCTATTATATCTTAAGTCTATGCTTTTACATAAGTAGATAACTTTAGCATATACAGCGATGTTAGCATGACTAATGGCCTCTACAATCGGTGCAATATTGACACAAAACTCGCGCGCGATTTCGAGACGTTGCCGTCTTGGTAGGTGCAACGAAATCAATCGATGGATCAAAAACCGCAATGTATTAAAAATCGCAGGTCGTTTAAGGCAGTCGCTTACGTCTGTAGAGAGCTTAGCGTTGATACGCGCGACTTCAAACGCGAATCGAAGTATCCAGGCGACAATGTGCCGAAGTCGTCTTTCACACTGCTGCGGTTCCCGCATGCGACGCCGGTGCGCGAGCGAGATAGCGCTCTGCGTGTTTATAGCGCTGTCACTCTTGCATACCTACCATCGCCGCATGCGGTTGCAGCGCCAGTGTGATTAATCGCCTAAGTTATGCTAGACGCAAATTTTGAAGCTGCCTGACAAGTAGGTATATTTTCTTCGCACGCGTCCAGCGCGCAGATCGCACCAGGAGGAATGGGGGCACCAAAAGCGCACAACACTTTCTGCCAACCGTTCTTTCAACTGTCATTTTTTTACCCATGTTTTATCAATAAACGATTTAATAAAGTACCGACCATACAGTAACTATAAGTTATAGTTTAGAATATATTAATTAACATTAGAGTATGATGACATGACGCACGAATTGCAACAGAGATCTTAACACAATGATCTAATGAGTTGTGTAATGCCTCAGTAATTTAATAATAGCCTTAGTCCAGTTGAGACACACTTAGTTCGAACAATTATTACTATTATTAGCTGGACAGTCGCCATTAAAATATCTCAAATAGATTATCGATCGAGCGAAGCGTAAGCGAAGTGAATTCAGTTCCTATTTGTTGGGGTTATAGCAGAGAAACATATAATTTGAGAGTTCGTATATGAGCAGGATCGATCAAGGGATTACGATCTTCATAAGGGTCTTGTTATATTGGTCATACTGTTTGCAAGTAAATCGCGAGTTCATAGTTTGAGGAGGACTACTATTAGTTATACGGACACTTGAAATAAAGAATGCTCGTTATAAAGATTGCTCGAATATACCATAATGCCGACAGTGGTATGATCATGATACATTACATACTTCGTGAGGTGGGTTGCCAATATTCGGTAAAGTCACCTACAATAGTGAAAAACCCATAGTTCACAAAGAAGTGAATCTTTTTACACTTTTGTAAAAGCATGAGGTCAAATCAGTCTGAACCATCCAACCGTCCAGTCAACCATCGAACTTACCTAAAATGTTAATGCAAATAATCACTCTTGCTTTCGGTAGTACCAATAAAATATCTAGTTTAATGCAGACGTTTGCTCAATATTTATCAGCAACAATAGCGTATCTGCTCCAAGATTATGAAACTTAATTGACTGGTCAAAAGCTTAGGAGGCCCACCCACTATCAGTTCGTAGGCCGATATCGGTGTGTCAGTTAGAATAATAATTTGACAGCTCCAAACAACTGACAGATCGATGTCGCGACGCGACATGTCGTCGGACGGACTGATAGTGGGTGGGCCCCTTTAGACACAGAGCACATTACGAGTTCTGTGAGGCGCTTTACTGACCTCGCAACTAATCACCGGCAATTTTCAATACACTGCGGTTTTTGTTCTATCGGTTGATTTCCGTTTCACCTACCTAGACGGCAATGTATCGAAATTTGCGGTGATTTCAGCGTCAACTCAATAGTTAAGAGTGATCTAGAAATACAATTTCACGGCGGTTTATCATTACGATCTGTCAATTGCTTATTCCATCTGCCCTTTTTAGGGACGGATAAGTAATATAATTATATCATTTTCTCTCCTTCTAAATTTGGCACAGGCATTCTAGTAGTAAAGATCTATGTCGGTAATTTGTTTTCGTTGCTAAATATTGTAATACAAATAAAATACAGCAAAAATAAGTTTTGTATGTAAATCTGTATCTGGCTGTATTTTCTTTGTATTACAATTTTTAGCAACGAAGACGAATTACCGACATAGATCTGTACTACTAGAATGCCCATGCCAAATTTCGTGGTTCTAAAGCATGTCGTTTTAAAATGAGAGCTGAACTACGTTTGTATGGGAACGCGAGCGTCCTGGCGACTCTAACGCGTAGAACTGCTAACAACGCTACCATAACCGCCAATTTACAATAAGTATTTATAGATTCCAAACTGAACCAAAACTTTTCATTTAACTACTCCATATTTTAATGTAACAGCAATGTCTATAATAGTCAGTTTTCAACTGCATCTAGCTTTTAATCGATCTTTCGACATTATCAGCCCATCTCATGGGAGGACGGACGGGAGGTCTCAAAATCAAACATAGGCATACAAACGAGGTACCTATATGTTAGCTTTCACTTGATAAAAAAGGGCTGACACATATCACCGCATTTCTGAACCTCTGTTCCTGCGTGTTAAAGGTTATGTCATAACGGACAGAGATCCTTGGGTCACGACTTTGAGTCTAGTGTGATGCGATAAGGAGATTAGTGAAGCTTTCGACTCGTGAGTTCCGCAGGGTTCAGTCATGGGGACTATAGTGTTGATGGTAAACAATTTGTTCACGATTTCAACACATACCTAATGTTTAGTTCAGTGATAAGTTCGTTCATAAGGTGATAACGTATCTTAGTCGTAACAGGGTTTAAGGATAAAAATCAAGGGTTCTATGAAGTCAGGAAGAGTAAATAAAAGTTTTGAACATTTCTATTTATTAACAGTTCAATTATAAACATAACACAAAATTATCTACTTGTCTCAATCATGCATTATACATATATGTTTTTTTTTAAATCGTTGACATACGAGTACATATACGCGTATATTTGCTTCAAACCTTAACAAACTTATTGTTTTCACTAACTAACTAATGTTTCGTCTTTCTTTTGTACTTAAGCTGTTTTACTTTCCCGACAGGGCAGACCATGCCTAGTGTGGGGATCAGCATAATTGTAACGTTGTGTAACTTGTGTAATTTTATTTATCAAATGTAAACTTTTTGTAGTTATTTGAATTTATAACGAATATTTCAAAATCTGCAATAATAATTAAGTAACTTCGCAATACGGTTTCAAACATCAACAAAGCTTTGACAAAATGTGGAAACTGGTAAGAAATAGGTGCTGACGTCTAGATAATTAAGTTATCACGTAATTTGCTTAACCTCTTAATTATCTCAACTGCATTATTCTTCAAGGAACCTTGTCTCCATGGGATAAAGTTCCATTTTGAATGCGATGTGAATGAAAGATACGAGGTTTGGAAAGTGAAAATGGTTATGTAAGATGCGCAGACGTCAGATAGATAAACTGAGGTTTTGTCTTTTGTTATTTTATTGCGCATTTGTGTAACTTAACCACACAAAATTTACGCAATGATGCCATACACGGAATTAGGAGATTGATTTTATTTTAAACTAACTAACTATTTTGACTTAACGATCCAAAGATAATCTTGGCTTCCAAAATGAGAGCACGCCACCTGTCCCGGTCTTGCGCAAGTTCTCGCCAGTTATTGACGCGAAGCTGCAGCAGATCCGCCGCCATGCCACCTGTCTTCCCAACGATTTTATTTTGCTCTTATATAATGTACTAACTAACTAGTTCAATAGTGTGATTTCGTTAATTATAAAGACAGAAAGAAAGTATTAAATGTATACATGCAACGTGCGGCAAAACAAATCGAATACAATTGATTTTCTTAATAGTAAACCGAACTGGTTTACTATTAAGGAACTTACATTAGCTAGTCGTAATCTATTACTGTGAAATTGGTGGTTTGCCGGTCAATTTTAAAAATGTTAAAGGTATCATCGGCAAACAAAATCATATCACATAGATCATATCATATAAACCTAAAACAGAATGGACCCAAAATAGAACCCTGTGCCTCCTAAATCTAATTTTACTGAAGTCTGGGTTTTATTTACAACTGTTTGTGTTCTATTGCTAAGGTATGAAAATATGAGTTTCAGGGCATTTGACATAAGTGTTCTAACATCAGAAAGAGCGTTTCTATGATCTAAAGAATCTTCATTCATTCATCATCTCCTTAGCCGTTTTCGGTTACAGCGACTGCTTTGCTACAGCTGAGAGCGCCGCTGGTGCGCGAAAAAATCTAAACGAACGGCAACGTGCCCGTGACACCCAAGAAATTGCAAGTGTACATAGGCTACAGTACTGTGTACTGTTCAATGCAAATACGAACTTGGTTCATTAAACGGTGGGTTGCGTAAATGTCCGTTAGTAAATTGCGAGTGGATTCGCACGCTCGTGGGTAAATAGGTGGTTATATAGTTTCATTTAATCCCAGGCTCTTATTTTTGATTTGTAGTTTGATACGAATAAACTATTATTCAACTAAGTACTCTGCCGGGACTACCTATAGCATGTGTTATGAAAGCTTGGCCGTATTCTAACTTTCATACACGTTTGGAGTATTTGGACACGATCGAATTTCTATGTAACACCAATGGATTAAGAGTCGCCAGGACGCTCGCGTGAACTCGCATCCCCATACAAACGTAGTTCAGCTCTCATTTTAAAACGACATGCTTTAGAACCACGAAATTTGGCATGGGCATTCTAGCAGTACCGATCTATGTCGGTAATTCGTTTTCGTTGCTAAAAATTGTAATACAAAGAAAATATAGCAAAAATAAGTTTTGTATGTAAATCTGTATCTGGCTGTATTTTCTTTGTATTACTTACAATTTTTTGCAACGAAAACGAATTACCGACATAGATTTGTACTACTAGAATGCCCATGCCAAATTTCGTGGTTCTAAAGCATGTCGTTTTAAAATGAGAGCTAAACTACGTTTGTATGGGAACGCGAGCGTCCTGGCGACTCTTAAGAGGCCTTAGTCCCGTGAACGTTCCTAAATTTCACGATTTCTTACTCGATAGATGGCGTTAGCGCTCAATACACGGCCGCCGGCAATAACAACGACGATACGCACGCTTCAATAGTCTTGATCGTTTTCAACTTCAATTACAAGCAAAATAATTTTTACGCATAAGTTGTACAGACTTTTTATTTTCTTTTACATGGAAGAGAGAATTAAATACGCAACTAAAATCAATAGGCCTGTTGGAGGTACAGTCGCCATCAGATAGATCGGAACGGTGAAGGTGGTTATAAATATCTGAACAACGCCTCTATTGTCAAGGCGATAAAGTGCACGTTCAGATATTTTTGAGTACCTTGGCTGCTCCGATATATTTGATGGCAACTGTACCTTACAGAGTGCATGTACAGTCGCCATCAAATATATCGGAGCGGCCACGGTACTCAAAAATATCTGAACATGCACTTTATTGCCTTGACAATAGAGGCGTTGTTCAGATATTTGTGACCACCTTGGCCGCTCCGATATATCTGATAGCGACTGTACTGTCACCATCAGATATTTTGAAGCGGCCCGACCGGTCATTTGCATTTTACCTAAGTTCGCCATTATATCTGGAGTAGATTTTTTTTATATATGGTGGCAAACTAGCGCACGGCCTGCCTTATGGTAAGAGATGAGGGTAGAGGGTAAGGTCTGGTAGTTGTTTTAGGCTAAGGTGAAGGGTGAGGGTGTGAATTTTAAAAATTATATCTGTTTTAAAATCCAAGATGGCGGCCATATACTTTTTTCGTAAAAATCGTCATGGTAGTCGTTTTCGACTAATTCGGGTGTGCAGATTACGAAAATAATGTCTGTTTTAAAATCCAAGATGGCGGCCATATACTTTTTTCGTAAAAATCGTCATGGTAGTCGTTTTCGACTAATTCGGGTGTGCAGATTACGAAAATAATGTCTGTTTTAAAATCCAAGATGGCGGCCATATACTTTTTTCGTAAAAATCGTCATGGTAGTCGTTTTCGACTAATTCAGGTGTGCAAATTACGAAAATAATGTCTGTTTTAAAATCCAAGATGGCGGCCATATACTTTTTTCGTAAAAATCGTCATGGTAGTCGTTTTCGACTAATTCGGGTGTGCAGATTACGAAAATAATGTCTGTTTTAAAATCCAAGATGGCGGCCACATCCTTTTTTCGTAAAAATCGTCATGGTAGTCGTTTTCGACTAATCAGGGTGTGCAAATTTCGAAAATAATGTCTGTTTTAAAATCCAAGATGGCGGCTATATACTTTTTTCGTAAAAATCGTCATGGTAGTCGTTTTCGACTAATTCGGGTGTGCAGATTACGAAAATAATGTCTGTTTTAAAATCCAAGATGGCGGCCGTATACTTTTTTCGTAAAAATCGTCATGGTAGTCGTTTTCGACTAATTTGGGTGTGCAGATTTCGAAAATAATGTCTGTTTTAAAATCCAAGATGGCGGCCGTATACTTTTTTCGTAAAAATCGTCATGGTAGTCGTTTTCGACTAATTCGGGTGTGCAGATTACGAAAATAATGTCTGTTTTAAAATCCAAGATGGCGGCCGTATACTTTTTTCGTAAAAATCGTCATGGTAGTCGTTTTCGACTAATTTGGGTGTGCAGATTTCGAAAATAATGTCTGTTTTAAAATCCAAGATGGCGGCCGTATAATTTTTTTGGTAAAAATCGTCATGGTACTCGTTTTCGACTAATTGATGGGTGCAGATTTCAAAAATAATGTCTGTTTTCAAATCCAAGATGGCGGTCATACACTTTTTGTGAAAAATCGTCATGGTAGTCGTTTTCGGCTAATAAGGGGCTCTAGATTTCAAAAATCATGTCCGTTTCAAAATCGAAGATGGCGGTCATACACTTTTTGTGAAAAATCGTCATGGTAGTCATTTTCTGCTAATTGATGGGTGCAGATTTCGAAAAAAATGTCTGTTTTCAAATCCAAGATGGCGGTCATACACTTTTTGTGAAAAAATCGTCATGGTAGTCATTTTCTGCTAATTGATGGGTGCGAAAATAATGTCTGTTTTCAATTCCAAGATGGCGGTCATACACTTTTTGTGAAAAAATCGTCATGGTAGTCATTTTCTGCTAATTGATGGGAGCAGCTTTCGAAAATAATGTCCGTTTTCAATTCCAAGATGGCGATTATACACTTTTTGTGAAAAATCGTCATGGTAGTCGTTTTCGGCTAATTAGGGGCTCTAGATTTCAAAAATCATGTCCGTTTCAAAATCGAAGATGGCGGTCATACACTTTTTGTGAAAAATCGTCATGGTAGTCATTTTCTGCTAATTGATGGGTGCAGATTTCGAAAATAATGTCTGTTTTCAAATCAAAGATGGCGGTTATACACTTTTTGTGAAAAAATCGTCATGGTAGTCATTTTCTGCTAATTGATGGGTGCAGATTTCAAATATAATGTCCGTTTTCAATTCCAAGATGGCGGTTATACACTTTTTGTGAAAAATCGTCATCATGGTAGTCGTTTTCGGCTAATTAGGGGCTATAGATTTCAAAAATCATGTCCGTTTCAAAATCGAAGATGGCGGTCATACACTTTTTGTGAAAAATCGTCATGGTAGTCATTTTCTGCTAATTGATGGGTGCAGATTTCGAAAATAATGTCTGTATTCAAATCAAAGATGGCGGTCATACAATTTTTGTGAAAAAATCGTCATGGTAGTCATTTTCTGCTAATTGATGGGTGCAGATTTCAAAAATAATGTCTGTTTTCAAATCCAAGATGGCGGTCATACACTTTTTGTGAAAAATCGTCATGGTAGTCGTTTTCGGCTAATTAGGAGCTCTAGATTTAAAAAATTGTCTGTTTTAAAATGCAAGATGGCGATCATACAGTTTTGGAAAAAATCATCATGGTAGTCATTTTCTGCTAATTGATGGGAGCAGCTTTCGAAAATAATGTCCGTTTTCAATTCCAAGATGGCGGTTATACACTTTTTGTGAAAAATCGTCATGGTAGTCGTTTCCGGCTAATTAGGGGCTCTAGATTTCAAAAATCATGTCCGTTTCAAAATCGAAGATGGCGGTCATACACTTTTTGTGAAAAATCGTCATGGTAGTCATTTTCTGCTAATTGATGGGTGCAGATTTCGAAAATAATGTCTGTTTTCAAATCAAAGATGGCGGTCATACACTTTTTGTGAAAAAATCGTCATGGTAGTCATTTTCTGCTAATTGATGGGTGCAGATTTCAAATATAATGTCCGTTTTCAATTCCAAGATGGCGGTTATACACTTTTTGTGAAAAATCGTCATCATGGTAGTCGTTTTCGGCTAATTAGGGGCTATAGATTTCAAAAATCATGTCCGTTTCAAAATCGAAGATGGCGGTCATACACTTTTTGTGAAAAATCGTCATGGTAGTCATTTTCTGCTAATTGATGGGTGCAGATTTCGAAAATAATGTCTGTATTCAAATCAAAGATGGCGGTCATACACTTTTTGTGAAAAAATCGTCATGGTAGTCATTTTCTGCTAATTGATGGGTGCAGATTTCAAAAATAATGTCTGTTTTCAAATCCAAGATGGCGGTCATACACTTTTTGTGAAAAATCGTCATGGTAGTCGTTTTCGGCTAATTAGGAGCTCTAGATTTAAAAAATTGTCTGTTTTAAAATGCAAGATGGCGATCATACAGTTTTGGAAAAAATCATCATGGTAGTCATTTTCTGCTAATTGATGGGTGCAGATTTCGAAAATAATGTCTGTTTTCAAATCCAAAATGGCGGTTATACACTTTTTGTGAAAAACCGTCATTTTCTGCTAATTGATGGGTGCAGATTTCGAAAATAATGTCTGTTTTCAAATCTAAGATGGCGGTCATACACTTTTTGTGAAAAATCGTCATGGTAGTCGTTTTCGGCTAATTAGGAGCTCTAGATTTAAAAAATTATGTCTGTTTAAAAATGCAGATTTCGAAAATAATGTCTGTTTTCAAATCCAAGATGACGGTCATACACTTTTTGTGAAGAATCGTCATGGTAGTCGTTTTCGGCTAATTAGGGGCTCTAGATTTCAAAAATCATGTCCGTTTCAAAATCCAAGATGGCGGTCTTACACTTTTTGTGAAAAATCGTCATGGTAGTCGTTTTCGGCTAATTAGGGGCTCTAGATTAAAAAAAATCCGTCCCCGCAAGGGGAACGCACAGGTAGATTTCGCATCTTGTCCTTGTGGATGAATGGATAAGGGCGCTGCATGGTACCGCATGGGATACCAGTTCAAAGTTATTTTTTACAATTTTTTTTTGTACGACCTATGTAATATTTAACATGAATTTAACAGTAAAAGTCGGGCACAAGAATTTTGACCTGCTAAACAAGGCCAAAATCCGCACTTTCAGTTTTTTTTTTTTCGAAAACTTCATTTTTCCGACAGACATCGTTTTTGAATATTTTAGAAAAAAAAATGACCTTTCGATAAAAAATATTGCTGACATAAAATTATTCACGGTTTAGGAGTTAAGAATTTTCTCCAGAAAAAATTAGGTTTTTTTTTAATTTCGACTAAAATTAACGATATTTTCTTAAAGATATGATTAAAAGAGTTATAGATATTCTGATCCCACGCCATATAAAAGAAAAACGGATGGTATATTTTCCATAGGAAAAAAGTTATTTCCGAAAAACTGATTTCATAAAAAGTGAGGCCTCTCCCGTCCCTTTGGCCCTATTCCGCCCATTCACGAACTTGTCCTAGGTATCAACCAGGGCGATTTTTGTACCAAGTTTCAAAAGCAATCGGAGCAAAGATGCGACCGTTATCGTGATGACAGAATCGGACTGCGGATATATACATCCATACATACATAATTTATATATATATAAACTTTTGAACCAGTGGTCATTTTGGAATCTGGGGGTCATAACTAGACCTTCTGTAATGAATTTTTTTCAAAATTAGATTGTGTCGAAGAAATGAATAGGTAGACTCGATTTTCGAAATCTACCTAAAATTATGTCCGTTTCAAAATCCAAGATGGCGGGCATACACTTTTGTGAAAAATCGTCATGGTAGTCGTTTTCGGATAATTAGGGGCTCTAGATTTCAAAAATTATGTCTGTTTCAAAATGACTGACTCCATCATAAGACCTTGGACTTCATCTCAAGCGGAAGTGCTCGTCAAGCTTAATCTAATGAGCCCAAACACGATGGAGTTGTGATGAGTAGATAGGCAGTTCTAGTGACCAACTCCTGACTCCATCATGAGACTTTGGACCTCATCTCAAGCGGAAGTGCTCGTCAAGCTAAGTCTAATGAGCCCAAACACGATGGAGTTGTGATGAGTATATAGGCAGTTCTAGTGACCAAGCCCTGACTCCATCATGAGACCTTGGACCCGATCTCAAGTGAAAGTGCTCGTCAAGCTAAGGCTAATGAGCCCAAACACGATGGAGTTGTGATGGGTATATAGCCAGTTCTGGTGACCAACTCCTGACTCCATCATGAGACCCTGGACCTCATCTAAAGCGGGAGTGCTCGTCAAGCTAAGTGTAACGAGCCCAAACACGATGGAGTTGTGATGAGTATATAGGCAGTTCCGGTGACCAACTCCTGGCTCCATCATGAGACCCTGGACCTCATGTAAAGTGGGAGTGCTCGTCAAGCTAAGTATTAGGAGCCCAAACACAATGGAGCTGTGATGAGTAGATAGGCAGTTCCGCTGACCAACTCCTGGCTCCATCATGAGACCCTGGACCTCATGTAAAGCGGAAGTGCTCGTCAAGCTAAGTGTAACGAGCCCAAACACTATGGAGTTGTGATGAGTAGATAGGCAGTTCCGGTGACCAACTCCTGACTCCATCATGAGACCCTGGACCCGATCTCAAGTGAAAGTGCTCGTCAAGCTAAGGCTAATGAGCCCAAACACGATGGAGTTGTGATGAGTAGATAGGCAGTTCTAGTGACCAACTCCTGACTCCATCATGAGACCCTGGACCTCATCTCAAGCGGAAGTGCTCGTCAATCTAAGTCTAATGAGCCCAAACACGATGGAGTTGTGATGAGTATATAGGCAGTTCTAGTGACCAAGCCCTGACTCCATCATGAGACCCTGGACCCGATCTCAAGTGAAAGTGCTCGTCAAGCTAAGGCTAATGAGCCCAAACACGATGGAGTTGTGATGGGTATATAGGCAGTTCTGGTGACCAACTCCTGACTCCATCATGAGACCCTGGACCTCATCTAAAGCGGGAGTGCTCGTCAAGCTAAGTGTAACGAGCCCAAACACGATGGAGTTGTGATGAGTATATAGGCAGTTCCGGTGACCAACTCCTGGCTCCATCATGAGACCCTGGACCTCATGTAAAGTGGGAGTGCTCGTCAAGCTAAGTATAACGAGCCCAAACACGATGGAGTTGTGATGAGTAGATAGGCAGTTCCGATGACCAACTCCAGACTCCATCATGAGACCCTGGACCTCATCTCAAGTGGGAGTGCTCGTCAAGCTAAGTGTAACGAGCCCAAACACGATGGAGTTGTGATGAGTAGATAGGCAGTTCCGGTGACCAACTCCTGACTCCATCATGAGACCCTGTGCCTCATCTCAAGTGGGAGTGCTCGTCAAGCTAAGTCTAACGAGCCCAAACACGATGGAGTTGTGATGAGTAGATAGGCAGTTCCGGTGACCAACACCTGACTTCATCATGAGACCCTGGACCTCATCTTACGTGATGCTGCTTCTCAAGCTAAGTCTAAGAACCTCAAACACGGTTGAGTTATGCCTAGTAGATAAGGAGTTCCGGTAACCAACTTCTTTCATCAGACCCTGGACTACATCAGGGCTCAAAGTAATAATAAAAAAGTAAACTAAACATAATCACATAATCAGTGATCAACTAAACCTCAATAAATAAAGTAATAATAAAATAAAGAAAGTAAGGATCTTGGTAATTCATTCGCAGTGCTGCATACTTCTCGCAACTATAGGGCAATGGAAGCAGGTCACTACGTGTTGCCAATACCATAGAAGATTACCCGATTTAGGTGACCTCTGAGTGTAGCTATGTGGCAAACTTACGTAATGCGCGCGGGACGATTTAACACAGGTCCGTCGTCTACGAGCTCTCGTCCCATACTGAGCCAGAGACGGCGGCGCGGTGTGTTTTGTCAAGTTTTGAGGGGATTTAGAGTCATCTTTAAAAAATTCTACCATAAGTAAATTTAGGGTTACAGTAATGATTTTTTTTTTCATGGTAGATGCATAGTTGAACTTTGCTATGTTTATATTTTTAAGGCAGAATAATAATAGGACTTCCGTGAAAAAAATTTAATGTAACCCTGTTTTAATCAAAAAATTACAAGTATTCAGAAAGTATTTTCTCTATTATCCAAGATGAAATTTTAAATTTTTTTGCGGTGGCCGTCTTAAAAATTTTGTGCTGAATTAAATTGTATTCAAATTTTATAAGAAATGTTCTCTATGTTTAAGTTATCCTAAAACAAAACGACATGTTATCTGCAAATTCCGGAAAGGCCTTCCAAGAGAAGCCATGTTTTTCCTAATTTTTATTCAAAAATGGTATTTTTTTTCCGGTGGCCGTCTAGATAAAGGTACGGACTATCATATACATAAAAAGTTAAGTTAAAAGCACTAAGTATTTTTGCCATATCCTCAAAAGAAAATTAAGGTTTTCGCAAAATATGCGCGTATAGGGAATAAGGCCTCTTAACTCCGCAATACAGCTAGCGCATAGAGTATATTGAATAGCGCTTAAACGTCTGAAAGTCTGAACCAGAAATATCAGAATTTGGTTGAAAGTTATTCCGCTGTAACTCTAATACTATTTACTTCAATATTGGTTGATTATTTGTTGTGTGTTGGAGTTGGAGTTAAGTTTGAGATCAATTGTGTTTTAATACTTTTAATGCAATGTTTACATACATACATACAATCACCCCTATATCCCAAAAGGGGTAGGCAGAGATCACGGATTTCCATTTGCTACGATCAATGCAGCAAAACGGCTCTCCGTGAGCCACTTCTATCTTCTTTCTTCAATGTTTATTTATTTAAAAATTTGTATTTATACGGCAACATTTCGCGTTGGCGTGGACGAACTCTAAAATAAGTTGAAAATAAATAAGTATTAAATTTGAATTTTTGACAATACAAAAAACAGGCGAACAGATTACGCCCTAATACGCAGCAAATCTAGGTGACTATGACAACAATGTGGCTTGCAGCAAAAGATAACATCTTATTGTTGTGCGAATCTAACGGTTACTTTATCTGGATTACTGACACTAATGCGAAAATACCATCAGTTGGAAAAAAAAAAGCAGGCAGCTTAGGAATTTTGATATTGCATCTAATTGTGTCTACAAATGTTTTGTCGCTGTGTCGTGAGAAGTATACCTACCTGCGAATTGAGCTATTCATATTGGCTATAAATTACCATATTTTACATCGGTATTACCCAAAAGTACCTTTGTTTATTACCTCTCTAATATCTCTCTACTTCTAATAATATGTCAAAAATCGGAATAATTGAGTGTACCCTAAATCCTGTACAAAATGAACACACTTACCGTGTTAATGGTAGCGAATATGTTTAATATCGACCCATTCGACCCTAATATACATAGTGTTAACTAACCGTATTCTCATGAGCCCTTGAGATAGAACTTGGAGAGTAGGAGAGTACCTACCTACTTATCACAATGACACCTGTCAAATCTTCAATTTTCGAAAACGAAATATTGTTCCCTAGTGGGTGGTAAGAATCACAAACACAACAGTGTTACGAGAATTTGTTTATTTAAAAAGGAAATAGTTACATTACATAGGTATTGGTATTTATAAGCTGAAATGGATGTGATCTACAAACATTGAGTTAGGATATTAGTGGAGTTTCAAACAAGACTTGCCGGAAATGGGTCTATAGGTCTTGAAATCTTGTAACTGGGCTCTTATTTATCACTGACTAAAGTCTAATAAAACTGACCGAGAAACTGATGTAGGTATAGTCAGCAGCAAAAGTAGCTAAGCGGGTAGGGTGTTCAAAATGACCTACACACGCTCTTATACTCTTAAGGCCGTTCCTCGATTTGAACAAGCCACGCCCATCCGTTAGAGACACGTTTATGGCTCCCGTGCACGAAAGAAAGAGATGCAGCGCTCTTAAGGATCAGACTTTTTGACTAAAATACGATAAATAAGCGAATCTATAAAGTTTTGTGTAATTTTGTTTCTGTGACTTTTTAGATAAACCAGAATACCATATTTTTTACTTAGTTATATTGATTAATCTCTTATAGTTTACGTAAGCTAAGAAAAATAAGAGGAAAAAGGACCCAAATTCGGATTTTTTTTCTATCGAGGCAACTTTCAACAATCGTGTTTCGGCTTGTGCCAAAAACAAGAGTATATAGTCTAATAATATATATTCGAAAATAAATTCAGTCCCTTTTCCCGTTTAGTCAATAGAGCGTTTGAAAAAACCTATAATATTTCAAAGTAGCCCCTTAACAACAAAGTCGTGTCCAGCGCATTTTGATACGCTTAGCTACTCTTGCTGCTGACTGTACGAGTCGTTCTTACAATAGGTACTAAATATTGTGTTGTTGAGCCATTTTTTGGCCTGATTGTGTATCCCGTTTTTTAATAGTTATTACATATCGGGGTGTACGAAAAATAATATTTATCAAACCCTCCGGTGCCCAGGACTTAAATAGATCCAACTTCTTGTACATTCGCGGCAGCTACACCATACACTTGAGTTGAGTTGAGTTGAATTTCGGCTTTGTCTGTATATCTGAATTCCGCCAAGATTCAGCTCAAGTGTGTCGTGTCCATAACCTCTTACCAACCGGGTCATGGCGGTACCCAACGAAATTTTCATGTATATCTTTGTAAATACTCAGGTGCAATGACTACCTCTAGGTCCAGGGTGGGAACCTCCTTCTATCCGAATTAAGTACTTAATATAGTTTGGCCAGAGTTTGTTCCACCTCAAGCATAGACAGGGAGAATCATACTGTCTTTTTCTAATGCTAGTACTCAGACTACTAAAAACGGGATGGGTATAGCATGTTACTCTGACTGTTACTGCGCTTTTTGGTTTGCCAGACTATAGATCTGAAATAGCAGGATAAATTGCGCTATCATCAATTAAACTCGACAGTCTCGACACGCCTTATTTATGAGGTGCTAACAAGCCTTAACCCGTGTGAACACGCCTTTACACGGATTTAGAAACCCATTATTTTATTGTACCGCTCTATTTCTATTTTGCAATAATTAGTTTCAAATTATTGAGCGCGTGTGATGATCGGTATCTCGCAAGGTCTCGTTGCATCCTTGGAGAAGTAGCGCAAACTTTAATAGCTAGTAGCAATTATTTGAAAAATTAATAGTCTTATACTTTTAGGGTTCCGTACCGGAACTCTGCGTCCGTAGGAAAAACCTTAGATAATAAAGGCACGTGATCCCTGGGTGGCTAAACAGAGTAACAAAATTTGCAGCTGCACTGTCCCATCTAGACCTCGCACTCACTGGATTTTCTTCACCATCTACTTTTCCCACTACTATTACCACCTGACAGAAGAAATGCCTATCTGTATCCAGTGACGTGAAGCCAAGCCATACGATAAATAAATAATATAAGGGTTCCGTACCTGAAAAGGAAAAACAGAACCCTTTTTGGATCACTGTGCATCAAATCTGCCGAACAACTCGTCTATAGTGGCTGACTTTTTATATGACATTTTAAAATTCAGCTGGAAATTGTATTTTTTCGCTTTTTTGTCCATGATAGTTTAATTCCACTCAAGTGTGTGCTGCATCTTAGCTACAAACTCCTTGTTCGACTGATCATACAGGAAACCTACTTAAATACTTCCTTATTGGGCCCTTTGCGAATCTTCACAGGTTCCTCAATATTAAAAACTATCATTAAGCTAGGTCTCAATGAGAACGCAAATGCACGTTACATAACAGACAGACGGACAGATACATATCTAGGAAGTGTAAATAATGACTACAAAACGCTTGTGTAAGCGTCCGCCATTGTGGTCTTCCGTATGACACATTTCTTTTTTATTTAATTAAGTAGTATGACGTAGGATTCTATCAGGCGAAATCAGAGGCGTGTCACTCCTTCGGCTGACAACAACCCGGAGCTGTTGTGTAAGCAAGAAATCTGAAAAAAAGGATAAGCGAACTTACTTCGACTATTTCATTAATAACCAAAATTCGGTAAGGAGTTATATCATAAAGTTTATTTGCTTATAACTCAAAGTTTACTTATAAAGAATAAAACCCTTTGGTAAGTAATAATCCTTAGTTTGCAAGTCCCAAAACTCAAGACGAAGTTTACTTGCTGGTAACAAAAAATGTTTTTCAGTGAAGAAGAACTTATACATTTTCATGGTAGGTAGTTCTAACCCGTTTCTATAATGGGTCACGAAGTCAGTAAGAAAAATGCGCAAGAGAAAAGACTCAAGCATGTTAGTAGGAATAGACCGTGGTATAATACCAAAGAGTAATAAGAAAGAATACAGACTGACACTGGATGTTGGACCCTAAGAGGATCCAAAGTAGGTTAAGTGTCGCCAGGACGCTCGCGTGAACTCGCGTCCCCATACAAACGTAGTTCCGCTCTCATTTTAAAACAACATGCTTTGGAACCACGAAATTTGGCATGGGCATTCTAGTAGTACAGATCTAGGTCTGACATTCGTTTTCGTTGCGAAATATTGTAATACAAAGAAAATATAGCAAAAATAAGTTTTGTATGTAAATCTGTAACTGCCTGTATTTTCTTTGTATTACAATTTTTAGCAACAAAAACGAATTACCGACCTAGATCTGTACTACTAGAATGCCCATGACAAATTTCGTGGTTCTAAAGCATGTCGTTTTAAGATGATAGCTGAATTACGTTTCTATGGGAACGCGAGCGTCCTGGCGACTCTTAACATAGTTAACCCTAGTTAAAGTTGATGGATAACATTTAAGTTCCGATCCCGGGGAATGAAATAGGATAGGTACCTTAAAAGTTAAAAGTAGCGAGCAGAAGAGGTCATCATTGGCCACGACATCTTGACAGATGATTGTTGCAGTGTGTGGATTGGATCAGTTGGTGGTGCCGGTACATCGTCTTCTGTGGCTTATTATATTAGTAGTACTTAGTGTGGCTTAGTAAAATCAAGTTGAGAATTTAAAAACTCGAACAGACCTGGGCTTTCCAAATACGATCGACAAACAACTAGCATTAATTTTCCATAAGAAGCGCAAATAGGTATCCGGTAAAAGTAGCACGTCGGATGACGTAAACGTGTTAGAGACCGTCTACGTTAAATTTGTACCAACTCGGCTTTGACGATGTATGACAGCAACATACCTACATGAGGTAGCACTTGGCGTCAAAAGTTAGCATGGTTGGACTCTACCAAAACAAATGGCTTGGATTTGGTCGACGTGACTTTAAAATGGTGCGTAAAATAGGCTTGGCTTGTTATACGATTTAATGTGACAATTTAGGAGTGCTGCGAGACCCACACTACCTACCTAGTTTGAAGTTATGTGAAGTGTAGAATGTTTGTTGTAAGTATCAAGTACCTATATGGCAAAGATTATTTATGAAATTGCAGATGTAGAACCGCTGAAGAATGCACTGTTGACCGTGACTGAGGGACTACGGTGGCTGCTTAGCATCATTGGGGAAAAGTAAGATAATAGAGAGGAGTCTTACATGATAAATTGATAGTTGCATAGGCTTTGGGAGATGTAAGGTACCAGATCAGTATGTTTTTTCTGAAAAATAATACATTATTATAATTCTACAATTGAAAGGAAAAATGGAAAAATTCACCGCGTCGAGCAAGACTCGAACTTGCGACCTCTCGGAACACCGGTCCGATCGCACTGCCAACTGTGCTATCGACGCTTACTCAACCCCGGTGAATCTTTCCATCTGTTACTCCTTTTTGCTTACGTCAGAGGGAGACGTGTAGCGACATCTACCGTAAGTGCATATACACATTAACGGCACCGAAGTTCCAAGTCATATTGGAATAACATCGATAACAATGCGCTAACCCGTACTAATTAATTGTTGTTATAAGCAGAAACGTCTGCAAACGATATTTCAATTTTACAATTGAAAGGAAAAATGGAAAAATTCACCGCGTCGAGCAAGACTCGAACTTGCGACCTCTCGGAACACCGGTCCGATCGCACTGCCAACTGTGCTATCGACGCTTACTCAACCCCGGTGAATCTTTCCATCTGTTACTCCTTTTTGCTTACGTCAGAGGGAGACGTGTAGCGACATCTACCGTAAGTGCATATACACATTAACGGCACCGAAGTTCCAAGTCATATTGGAATAACATCGATAACAATGCGCTAACCCGTACTAATTAATTGTTGTTATAAGCAGAAACGTCTGCAAACGATATTTCAATTTTACAATTGAAAGGAAAAATGGAAAAATTCACCGCGTCGAGCAAGACTCGAACTTGCGACCTCTCGGAACACCGGTCCGATCGCACTGCCAACTGTGCTATCGACGCTTACTCAACCCCGGTGAATCTTTCCATCTGTTACTCCTTTTTGCTTACGTCAGAGGGAGACGTGTAGCGACATCTACCGTAAGTGCATATACACATTAACGGCACCGAAGTTCCAAGTCATATTGGAATAACATCGATAACAATGCGCTAACCCGTACTAATTAATTGTTGTTATAAGCAGAAACGTCTGCAAACGATATTTCAATTTTACAATTGAAAGGAAAAATGGAAAAATTCACCGCGTCGAGCAAGACTCGAACTTGCGACCTCTCGGAACACCGGGGTTGAGTAAGCGTCGATAGCACAGTTGGCAGTGCGATCGGACCGGTGTTCCGAGAGGTCGCAAGTTCGAGTCTTGCTCGACGCGGTGAATTTTTCCATTTTTCCTTTCAATTGTAAAATTTAAATATCGTTTGCAGACGTTTCTGCTTATAACAACAATTAATTAGTACGGGTTAGCGCATTGTTATCGATGTTATTCCAATATGACTTGGAACTTCGGTGCCGTTAATGTGTATATGCACTTACGGTAGATGTCGCTACACGTCTCCCTCTGACGTAAGCAAAAAGGAGTAACAGATGGAAAGATTCACCGGGGTTGAGTAAGCGTCGATAGCACAGTTGGCAGTGCGATCGGACCGGTGTTCCGAGAGGTCGCAAGTTCGAGTCTTGCTCGACGCGGTGAATTTTTCCATTTTTCCTTTCAATTGTAAAATTGAAATATCGTTTGCAGACGTTTCTGCTTATAACAACAATTAATTAGTACGGGTTAGCGCATTGTTATCGATGTTATTCCAATATGACTTGGAACTTCGGTGCCGTTAATGTGTATATGCACTTACGGTAGATGTCGCTACACGTCTCCCTCTGACGTAAGCAAAAAGGAGTAACAGATGGAAAGATTCACCGGGGTTGAGTAAGCGTCGATAGCACAGTTGGCAGTGCGATCGGACCGGTGTTCCGAGAGGTCGCAAGTTCGAGTCTTGCTCGACGCGGTGAATTTTTCCATTTTTCCTTTCAATTGTAAAATTGAAATATCGTTTGCAGACGTTTCTGCTTATAACAACAATTAATTAGTACGGGTTAGCGCATTGTTATCGATGTTATTCCAATATGACTTGGAACTTCGGTGCCGTTAATGTGTATATGCACTTACGGTAGATGTCGCTACACGTCTCCCTCTGACGTAAGCAAAAAGGAGTAACAGATGGAAAGATTCACCGGGGTTGAGTAAGCGTCGATAGCACAGTTGGCAGTGCGATCGGACCGGTGTTCCGAGAGGTCGCAAGTTCGAGTCTTGCTCGACGCGGTGAATTTTTCCATTTTTCCTTTCAATTGTAAAATTGAAATATCGTTTGCAGACGTTTCTGCTTATAACAACAATTAATTATTATAATTCATTTTTATACAAGTACAAATTGTAAAGAGTAACGGGTAAGGGTCATGTACAAATATGTAACCTACCTATAAAAAACATGAGAATAACCAGTGGCGGCGGGCGCGTAGCGCACAAAGAGCCCTGGGACAAAAAAAAACTGGGACCCCTAAACTATACACACACCAATTCAATTCAATATAAAGACCTGTGTCTTTATATTCAATAAGTTTGCTAAGCTAGGTTTTGGGGGCCTCCCAAGCTTGGGGGCCTCGCCTAGCCTGGGTAGCAATGGTAGCTACGCCAGTGAGAATAACCAAAATGCGCATACAGAGAGCTTCTTCCTATGAGCTCAATTAATTAGCTGATGGTTATTACTGTAGGTACATAATGTTTGTTTGATAGGTAGAAATATGGTAGTGCTTCTATAATATATATCTATGTCACCCATGAAAATGGACTTTTAAGCAAACACTACAGATTGCGAGAGGAACATCGTGTCGTGTGAAATGTTTCACGTGTGAATAGCCTATCAAATTGCTGCGTAGGAGGCTCAATGTCGTGTCATAGTTCGCAATTCACTTAAAAAGTAGGTATACCTACATACAAGGTGATTCACTCCGTAGGCGGTATACAGCGTCACATCTGGACATTCTGAGGCCAGTTTTATAAAGCTACAAGTTACAATTTAAAAGAGGAAGTCTCTTTCTAACACATAGGGTTAGAAAGAGAGTACCCCCTGGAAAATTGTAACTTGTAGCTTTATAAAAGTGGCCTCTGGACTGGACGCGACGTATCAAAGCTTAGTATAGAAATGAGAGGGGGGATTCAAAATGCGGCTACATATTTTGACACATTAAATGTATCTATCCATATTTTCAGACGTTACAGTTATACACTGTTACAGTCAAGATACTCGTACGTCAAAAACCGTCCAGATTGGCTGTTAAATACATTTTGTTTTGTATGGGGAAGCCAAAAATTCTTTCCCGATTTCGGAGTTGGTCTCATAGTAAAAGTTGTTCAGTAGGTATGGACTACCGGGTCACCTCGCTCAATGTGAACGGTGATCAATATTTCATCCTGTATAATGTTTGTTTGCTTAACTTGGTACTTAAAAAAGTTATTATATTGAAAAGTAATATTACATAAAATAATTATTGAGAAATGTTATTGATTTTTAATTAGATAATAAATAGTAGAAGAGCCCACGACACTTAACCTATTTCTATAGATGCTATATGATATATTATACAAGGTGTAACAAAAATACTGGTGATCCTTTTAAGGGCATAATTGGTATCGTATTCTTATTGTGAAAAACTAGGAAAAAATAATTTTCTCGCGAAAAAAAATTTTGATTTTGTATGGAGGGTTGGCCAGCTGCGACGACTCGCCCCATACAAAAAAATTGTTTTTTTCGCGTCCAAAAATTTTTTCTCCTACTTTTTCCTACTCGCAATACGATACCAATTATGCCCTTAAACGGATCACCAGTATTTTTGTTACACCCTGTATATGTGCCTTTTGCAATGAAGTATAACTTTATACTCTCGCCCGCTATTAACGTTGCTATTGTGAAAAGTAGGCGCAAGGTTTTGGCGTAGGTACAGTCGACGTCAAAGATATCGTTACGGACAAAGTTACAAAAATATGTTTACACGAGTTTATTGTCTTAGCCATAAAGTCGCGTAAAAATATTTTTGTAACTTTGTCCGTAACGATATCTTTGACGTCGACTGTACCTGGTACATCTACAATCTTATGATGCGGCTAGTTGGCTACCACTGACAAGGCCAGGCACGGGGGCTTGCAGCACCGCATTAGGTATCGTATAGTCCTACCCCTCTCCTGCTTCAAGGAACAAAGCTAGAAAACCTCTTGACCAAATCTATTTTTAAGCTAGGTGTAAAAATGGCATAAGGAGTATCAAAATTCCTTCCTTGTTAAGACACAGGGTGTAACAAAAGTACTGGTGATCCGTTTTTTAAGGGCGTAATTGGTATCGTATTGCGACTAAGAAAAAGTAGAAGAAAATTTTTTTTTCTATGGGACAGGTGGTCCCACCTGGCCGACTCTCCATACTAAAGCAAATTTTTTTTCGCGACAATATTTTTTTTCTTACTTTTTCATAATAAGAATACGATACCAATTATGCCCTTAAAAGGATCACCAGCATTTTTGTTACACCTTGTATATAGAGAATCTTCATGAAAATATTCCTTCCTATTATAATTGGTTAATTTTTTTCTATTTTTGTAGGAAATGGGTATTAAATCCAAATAAGAGTTATTTTCAATCACATTTTTATTTTTCACTATAAATTACCTTTACTAACTCTTTAATAATCTCTCAAATAATCTAATATAAATAATCTAAATAATAGACTCTTTTTACATTAACACTAATTTAATAATATCACTTTTTTTCATATATTTTCTATAAATTATACAGGGTGTTACCTGACCCACTGAAAAGCCTGAACGGGGTGAATAAGTAGGCCATACTGAACAACTTTTACTATGGGGCCAACCCCGAAACCTGAAACCCCGAAAAAATTTTGGACTTTTCATACATTTCGTGTTTTCGATGACGACATTTCGTATGAAAACTCCAAAAATTTTTTTGAGATTTCAGGGTTGGCCCCATAGTAAAAGTTGTTCAATATGTTCAGTAAAATCACCCTGTTCTAGCTTTTCAGTGGGTCAGGTAACACCCTGTACAGTATTTTTTTACTAAGTAATCTCACTCTGTAAGCATGGTTATCAATCACTAAAGTAAGAATGTCTCATTTATTTTGACAACCAGTTTTTATTAATCTTTTGGCCGCCATACGTCAGAAATCGAACTTTTAATTTTGAACTCTGTCATAATTAATGAAGTTCTTTGTCTCATATATCAGACAACGGTGGTCAAAAGGTTAATAGTTGCTTAATACTGCTGTCTTAGCACTCAGCATTTGTGAAACATAGGCATAATAACAGTTTAACCCCATTTGCAGTTGATTTATTCCCATTCAGCCTTAATTTTAATCTCAATAGCTTCATTGACAACGGAATCCTGCGTCATCTGCATGATAGCAAACGGTAACTCCGGAATCTGATTCTGGCATGCAAACTCAATAAGTGAAAATAAGTTCTCTGGTTTAACAGATGTGCAAATATTTCTAATGCATCGTTTTTTCAGATCTTCTATGAGGTAGTATCGGGCGAGTAGCAGCAGTGGCCTGAGTCCACCATCATCAGTGTAAGGCACTTAGCCATTGTACATATATTCCTTTAAGTCGTTAAGTGTGCCGACGGTGACACCCTCCATAATAACTTGACCTTTGGCAACTTCTTTCCACGGCCCACTCAGCATTGCCTTAAACACATTGCTATGAGCAACGAGTATAGCTTTGTGGAAAGGAACTTTATCTTCTCCAGTACACAGACAGAAATCGGTGAAGTCTGTGTCTGTAAACAATTTTGGTGCAATTGCAGTTGTCTCAACCTCATAAATGGTTATCAAAAATTGTACTTGAGCACAATAGGTTGACCCTCTCATTATAACTGGTTTTATACTGCCCATTTGTAACCAACCTGACCAGTACTTGGCGACGGGAATTTCAGTCCCAGAATAGTTCAATTCTTCACTTGCTATATTCATTTGGAGATTTTGTTCAACATGTAAATGTTGGGCGAATGCATATGTAAAAGTGATTTCAAGTGTACCCGTATCTTTACTTATTTTTGCATTCCATTTTAGATGCAGATTGATCATACAACCAACCATAATTTCTTTGGATGTTACTTGACATTCGCCGGTACATGTTATTGCATATACCATCTTTAAAGTTTTGTCTCCATCCTTCACAGCTGTCCACATACTGCAAAGTATAACTTAAAAATGAATTCTGACTGAATGAAACAAAACAGGCAACTTTAAGATAAGCAGGTCGGAGAAGTACAAAGTTAGGTTCCTAAATCAATATTTATTTAAGTAAATTGTATTGAAAACCAAGTTGAATGTAGGTAGGTACCTTTTTTTATTCTGGGTCCTGGGGGGTGATTTATGAGATTCGAGCGCTGAAATCTGACATTTAAAACTGAATAAAACGAAATCTGAATAAAAATAACAGTGATAGCAATATGAGATCATCATTATTTATACTATTAATTTCATGTGTAAGTAATGGCAAAAAACTTTTGTGTGCGATTATATTAGAGCTTAAATTCTTTGAATTCGACCGCTCGAAAGTCAAAAATCGGCCCTCTGAGTATTATTTTATTATTCGATCTCAACGTCTTAATTCTCAAAGAATGAGATTATACTTACTCGGTATAGGACATCTTGCCAGCTAAGGAGGTTACTTATATTATAACTTACGGGAACAAAACACAGAATAACGGAAAGTAGTTAAAAGGTACGAAAACTGCGAAAATTAAAATTCAAAAATAATAATAAAGTGTCAAACGTACAATGTACGGCCATAACAATGTTTGGCCTTTAGACAATAGATAAACGGCTATTAGTGCAGGGCCCAATCTGTTGTGTACCCTGCCTCTCCCTAGCCCCCCTTCAGCTCCCTACGGGCCTTTGATTATTAAACCAACTGGATGCGAGACGCGCTCTCATTTCCATCGGAAAAAGTCTGCCTTTTTTGCGGGGGAGGGGAACGTCAAATGTATGCGAAACGTCAAAATAGCCACGTCAAATAAACGTCAGTCCATACAATGAGTATGACCACTGGTCATACTCATTGTATGGACTGACAATGGTTACTCCGCTTGGTTTAAAGCTCTAAGCTACGGGCCCTACCTTTAATTACACCTTCCAACCTGACAGATTGGGCCCTGCAGGTTGCAATGTCTAATACCGCTTATAACTAGAAAAAGGAGGATTACAGCATAGGCACAGATTAAATAATAGTATAATACAGAGAGACCTCTGTAATGTCACGTAACGTCACAAATCATGTTGTCCCGTCGTGTCAAACTCAAATTTTTTGACAGATTTACACTGAGTTGTACCCCCCTGACGACGTATCCGATACGTTTGCATAAGTGCGAAAAAGAACTTGTCATGCGTTAAGAAGGGACAACATGATTCGTGACGTTACGTGACATTAAAGAGGGCTCTCTGTATTATACTATTATTTACTCTGTGGTAATAGCACAGATATAAATATAGGCAACGTTGTTCGGTTTCAGCCTCGCTCTTTGTAAGGGTGATAGCTGCTCCTTACAAACAACACGTGGCGTCCATGCCAGGACAACTGCCCATTTAATTACAGAGAGTTTACACGCGTTTTGAGACTAATTCTTCATTAGCTGCACACTTTTTATTAGATTACCATACAATATAAGATCAAACGAGCTTCGCAAGCGAAGTTCGATCGATATTATATGAGTCGCTTCATTGGAAGATATAATTATAACGTTAACCATGTAGTATACTTTATGTTACTGGCAACCTATATGCACGCTTATTTTAGAGATTTATAAAAAAAAATAAGTATTTGCATTGACTCCAACCCTTCCTAGGCGGTATCAGCCATCTTGGATTAACCTCATTATTTTTAGAGATTAAGTGCAAAACTTTGGAATCTGGGATCAAAGGGCGGGTGGGTAATTATATCTTCCAATGAAGCGACTCATATAATATCGCTTCGCTTCGCTTGCGAAGCTCGTTTGATCTTATATTATATTTCTTCGCTTCATTGTTCGATATAATTATAACGTTAACCATGTAGCTGTTTAGAGACAAAGTTTTGCATATTGCAATTATAATGACAAACCATGTTAAAGTTATTCTTTAACGTGATTTAATCCTGTCTCCAGCTAGATATGACCAAACAATTCTTGTTTTCATGATTCACGATCTAAATCAGTCTAATTGCAGTATTTATTTAATGAGTGCATGACTGATGATGGAAATATTTTGGTTACTGTAGAATAGAATCGTAGGGAAGTTTGCGAGTTAAGAGTCAAACGGCAGAAATCCAATTAAACCGACTTTCATATGTGTCAACATGGCAAGTACTAGGTGCCCTAAGTGTTGGCATCTCTAACTGGCTAACTTCGCATCCCTGTGAGAGATTTACATAGTTAATAAGAAGTGCTGAGGCTACTGGAATATTTTATAAGTCGTTAAACTCATTATTGTAAGATACCGTCAATCATAGCGAGCCAAAAACGTACACATCTCGAATCTTTTTCGAATAAGGGAAGAACAATTTTGGTTGATTTTTTATTGGCAGCCGAGGCATAATTATATCGGATAGAATAGTCTTTCTATGTATTTATATATACATAGAAAATAAGGTATTATTTTTAGAATATCCCTAATTTTATCAGTGAAAATGTTTTTCCCTGATCGGCTGTGCGTAGCACTGCCTTTTAATCTTTGCTGCTTTTTAATGTTTGCTAAAGAGAATATAACATTAAGCTATGTGCCAGCAATAGTAAGTACCAAGAGGAAACAATGGAATAGTAACTATAGCACTATATTAGGATCCCAAGTGTGTGTATATTTCGGTAAACTTTCATTTTATATACCCACACCTCTCAATAAACGTTTTGTGAGTTTGTTTTGTAATATTATTAACGGGAACAGACTTGACCTGTTACTAATATTGGAGCAGTGTGACGTTCCCTTGTTCAATTAATAATTAATTGTTAGTGAAAAAATTCTTAGACTCAACGTAACCGAACTAATAAAACGTCTTCCTCGGTCTATCAGCAAAATGCTTACTATAATTCGGCTATAGGTACGTTCTATTGTTGAACTCAATTTTAGACAGATATGCGGGCATGATCAGTGCCCAAGCGGTCTCGGCGATGCCATATATGTTAGGGACGTTAGCTAGGGAGCCCCGCTGAGGGGACAGTAAGGTGTTTTTGTAAAGAATCCCTATTTGTAATCAACAAGAACTAAATTCTTCTTAGATCTGCGTGATTTCTATAAAACCTGACATTTGTACTAACGGCATCAAGAAAGGGTAATTTAAATGTCACATTGGAAAAAGAAAACCTAAATACCCATGGATTTCCCATGAATAATCTTCTGTAAAGAATTTCATGTGACCGAGCGAGTCAAGAAAGTAATTATGACTGCAGTAACGCCTGTTAGACAGTCTTAAGTCTTTCCACTACCACCTACCTAGCATCAATTGACGCAAGAGGTGAAAAGATATACTCACAGGTATTCCCTGCTAATCGAATCAGGCTTCAGTTGTTATTCAGTACTTATGAATAAAGATTCACATTTAGTGATTCTCGATCAGCGATTGTCTTTCGTGTGTATTTAAATACTACGCGAAAATAAAGCTAGGTATAAATTTGTAACATTCTTATTATTAATAAGTTATTAATCTTAGCCGATATGCGGTGATCTTCCATTTTGAAACGATCACCAGTATCAATGTTATCTAATTTATTTTTAAATTAGTAAAGAGCATTTGCTTTCATCAGAACCTCATAATAAAATTGAAATCTTGCGCAATGTAAGTTGTATTTGTACCTTAACTGCAGCAGATTAGAATAGCCAACCTTATGTTGTCCTTTTCTTTGAAAGGCCAATTTATTTGGGGTTCATATTTAGAATAACCTGCCTTTTAAAAGGTATGCATTTCAGTTTCCAAACTACTCCAAAATAACTTCATTTGAAGATATTTTGATACAACCATAGTTTTTTCTATACTAACATGATATTCTATCAGTGTTATGTATCTTATGTACCTAGCTGGTTATTGGATTATTTTTGAGGAGTAGCACGGGTCTCGCCCTGGCTCACTGGTTGTGGGCCGTTGCGTAGGTATCCCTCAGACCTGCACCCCCCCCCCCCTTTCCGACTGGTAGGGAGGGTCCTGATCCTGACCCAGGGAGGGCTCGGAAACTGAAAATTGAGGCATAGCCGTACACATTACGGCAGGTAGGTACAGACTTTTAAAGCTCCTTTTCGCTCCGGGAGTTGACTTCCGGAGGAAAGCTTCTTCCTTTCTTTATGTTGAAAAGTATTCAAGAAAGGGTTGGTACTTTTAGAATGGACCTCTCGAAAGTGCCAATCTAACAAATTACGACAACTGTCGTTTAAATATTCTGTGATTGCCTATTGCAATAATACTAGTTTTAATGCCATATCTTGCACCGATAAAAACGTTTATTGCAATTCCGAATCACAATAGTAATTCTTGTAGAATTCACGCAATTAGTTTTGGTGCTCGAAGTAATATGCAATCATTAGGATAAGATATTCTTGAGATATCTTTAGTTAACCCTCACAGTCTCATTGTAACCATAGTGAGACACAATTGTTATATTATCCAAAACTAGATATTTCACTTTGTTCCTTACTAAGGAAACAGTTCAGAGACCCAAATGGGCACTCTAGGGCATTTCTGAGCTAGGGCTGTACTCGCAGGACCTTGAACAGGATTTTTGGGTCTCCAGATACAGCCTGTGCTGGCATCTGTGACCTCCTTGTTGCTAAGCGGATTCTAGACTCGCAAAACTAGCAACTCATGTGGGTTTTTGGAACCATTTCGGCTTCCAGTACCTCTTGTTTTTGAAAGTCAAGACTTTCTTTAAATAAAACACAAGATCCGATCATTTTTTAGTTTTTCTATAACTAAAATGAATATAATATCAAAAGAGGGTAGATTATTTGCCCAACAGAATGTGCAATTGCACGTTTTTCTTAATTTTATCTCTCGGATAAAACTAAGATAGTAGTATTTAACATATCAACATGTATTCATAATAGAATCAACATGTCTTACATGTTTAATGCCTTCGTGTTGACTCACGGTCAACCCCCAGGCTTGCATTCGTGTTAACTCACGGTTAACATAGAATCGCCATGGCTTAATACCTTAATACCACGTTTTTCTTAATTTTATCTCTCGGATAAAACTAAGATAGTAGTATTTAACATATCAACATGTATTCATAATAGAATCAACATGTCTTACATGTTTAATGCCTTCGTGTTGACTCACGGTCAACCCCCAGGCTTGCCTTCGTGTTAACTCACGGTTAACCCCCCGGCGGTAAGCGGCGGAAGCGCTACGTTTGATAACATTTGCGCGAAACATTACGAATTAAAAAAAAAAACGACTATTTGTCGATTAAGAATCGTAATGAAATCACTATTACTCACGTAATAAATGTTCATCTGATGATGAAACTATGTAAGTATAATAGTCCACAAAACTTTTTCAACTTTCATTGAAGTTGATATATGCACACCACTTTTCTTGGTTAAGGTTGCTACCTTTTGGCACTTTTGCCAACCAAGGTTTCTTTTGCGGGTACGGTAGTGGACGCGTGCGTCTGTTGCCGTGCACGAAAAAGTAATGAGGTTAATCCAAGATGGCTGATACCGCCTAGGAAGGGTTGGAGTCAATGCAAATACTTATTTTTTTTTATAAATCTCTAAAATAAGCGTGCATATAGGTTGCCAGTAACATAAAGTATACTACATGGTTAACGTTATAATTATATCGAACAATGAAGCGAAGAAATATAATAAGCTATCAATATTACACACTGAACTACTTAAATGAGCAAAAAATAAAAAATGTTTCCCAAGACGTCCAAACTACCCTGCGTTACGAACTTTAGCTTTATTTACAGTTTTCTGTTTGTCATATTTGACAAATGTCGCGTGTCGTAGCCTATGCCAGGGGGGTACAACTCAGTGTAAATCTGTCAAAAAATTTGAGTTTGACACGACGTATCCGATACGTTTGCATAAGTGCGAAAGAGAACTTGTCATCCGTTAAGAAGGGACAACATGATTCGTGACGTTACAGAGGTCTCTCTGTATTATACTATTATTTACTCTGTGACGTCGTGTCAAACTCAAATTTTTTGACAGATTTAATTTGAGTTGTACCCCCCTGCTATTACCCCATAAAATGATACCATATTGCAGCCATGTTTGAGTGAATGCATGATATGCACTTGTTGGATTTAAGATTATTACATCTAATATGTGTAACATTTTAAGGTATTTAATTGACTCAAGCGCTAATAATTTTATGAATGTGGGTAAGCGAATAAAACAGGTCGATCAGGCCACCTGAGGCACTTGGCCAGCCAGGTATAAAAGGGACCGCTCACTGACGAGCAGGCAGGATCGCCACGGACGCACACTCGCACGGACGCACCAATAGCACCAGTTCATCGGACAGGCTTTTTCTATAGGAAAAAGACCTCACGATCACGCCCGGCTTCATGCCGGAGGGGATTACCTGCTCGCTGTGAAGCCTTGCTGCCGGCTGCCCACGTCGCGGAACTGAACCCGGCCCCGCTCAAACGGTATCACCGGGGGAAGGACTGCGATGTGGGGTAAACGGCTGGTAGCAATGCGTCGCGAAGCGCCGTCCAACAACGAGCTCGACAGGAAAAGAAGCCGCAGACCCCCCTCCCGCCCCTTGGTGGCGGTTGGGTAGTCCGCAAAACGGGTTTTTAGAAGTCACAAGACCCACAGACGGAAATCACCCCTCCCCGCCGCCCCTGGTGGCTGTTGGGTGGTCCCGAATATGGGCCTTACCAGACACCCGCAACATCACTGTCCAAGAACCCGCCAATGGACCAAGACGCCTTTCTCGCGGACCTAGACGCCTTTCTCGCGGCCCTACCGGGTCCCGGTCGGAGCCCCGTGCCCTCACCCACGGCAGCCCAACCCCGGCCTCCCCGTACCGTGCGACCGGATAATTATATCCAGGTTGCCCGCTCGGAGGGGGCTGGCTCCCTGTCGCCAGGCCCGGCGACGGGGCAGTATGAGCACGCCCCGGGAGAGAAAATGGAGCCTCCCACGGAAGACGCCTCATTCCAGGAGCCACCACAGGCTCCCACACTGGACTCACGCCCCCGCAAGCAGAGCGAGGGAGAAGGCGCAGCGACAGCAGGCTTCGCGGCGCCCTCTCAAGGCCCTTCTAAGGGCCCCAGCACCTCCGCCCTGCCAACCAGCACGGCAAAGACACCGCAGCCTGCTCGGCGGCACCCTACCGCCGGCAAGAAGAAGCCGAGGAGGAGGACGACCAAAAAGCCTCCCCTCCCACGCGCGCAGCGAGGACCAAAGAGTCGGCGCCTGGACGCCCTCTCCGACCACACTGCCAGCGACAGACTCCAGCTTAGACCGGGCGCAGCGCCGCTCCACGCACGCCCACCAGAACCCCGCAAGGACGCCACCAGAAATCGATACCAACAGGGCGTGGCGCCGCTCCACGCACGCCCGCCAGACGCCCCCAGCCCGCGCCCGCACCCTTCGGGTGCGCGCGCAGCGGGCCCACCACTACCAGCAGCTGCTTAGGAGTACGAAGCAGAAGCAAACAACGCCAGTAGATGGATGGATTTGAGACCGCCAAGGATCCCAAAAGGATGGAAAGGCCACTTATAATCCCAAGAAGGGTTATGAAAGATAGCACTCGAGCAGGCACTTGTTGTGCTACCAGCGCCACGAACAGAGCTAAGTACCTTAATCTGAGCATGACTATATTGTGTACACTTTAAAATTATTTGATTGCATTTTAAAAAATAAACTTTGTATCCTAAATAAATACAATATCATGTTTGTTCACAGTCAATTGCAATACTTTAATTGTCACTGAAAGTAAATTGAAATGAAAAGAGAATGTTTACTTTATAACAATAAATAGCCCTCAGATAAATGAAACAGTTTTATTAATTTGATTGAGAAACCATAATTATTATTACCCTAAACTAAATATATTAATTTATATAATCAGTATGTACTTTTAAATACTAAACGTAATGGCAGTTAACTATTCCATTGGCAATTTTATTGTGTCAACCTATCGTTACACTTTTAAAGTGATAATTGTTTATTTTAAACAATTACAACATTACCTGTCTTCAAAATCAATTCAGTTTTATAATATGACATTTACGTTAATAGATAACAACCGAAATAATTTAGTAATAACTATTCCCATATGAAAAGGGGATATCTTATGCACAAAAGTAACCGAAATAACTGTATACACATAAATAAATTAAGTTCAGAAGTGGGATACGTTTTACCTAAACGTTTTAAACTGATTAAATTATAATTTCAGAAACATGGATTGAAATCCGCTAAATAGTCTGGTGACCGCCATCCAAGATACGCTTACTTGGAACCATCGACAGGATGACGTCGCGCTTCCAACGTTCGGCCCTGCTACTAGCGACAACGGAGCGAGTCATGGTGAAGCAGCGTCGAGACCTTCGGCAAGAATCTTCCACAGAACGGCGTTGTCATGGTCACTGAGGATGCTGGTCAGACTGGCCGAGCTCTTTATGGAAGGTTCAACAGACACTAAAGTGTCGAAAAAAATCAGTACACTTACTACGGAATGTGAGACATTTGGGGTATGTGCAATATTGACAAGCAGATAGATAACTCTACTTAATTACATAATCCGCTCTTTGTGTATCGTTCCACTAAATTTCAATCATATTGTTTGGTGGTCGGAATTCTTTAGAATCAAAATTTATTTATTCCTTTAACATAGGCACATTATTTAAGTAAGTAATACTACGTACTTATGCAAGGATCTTACGAAATTTTCTTATATCTACGAGTAGGTACGTGCCTACGAGTATATATTTGTGCATTATTAATTTAAAACAGTTCTCGAAATATATTAGAGCTAGCAATTCTAGCATACGACATAGAAACAGAATTATAGTCATAATCATTCAAAATTGTTGTATATGACGGTAACATCTTTTTATTAGCAATGATGTTAATGTTTTCTTAAAATGTTCGATATTTATTTGCGTTTGGAATGTTATTATATATCTAATATACTTTTCCGCATCAAAGCTGTTTTACATACTTTATGGCGTAAATCACCAATATATTGAGATCGCACTGGTAGCTTTCGTACATGTATCGGAAATTTTATTAAAATATTGGGGATTACATTTCACAAAAACAGTAACTTTTTAGATGTATAAATAAACAGGGAAAGGTCAGGATTCTTAGTGATCTTAAATACAGAATGCGGTTATCGTGAAATTTTAGACTAAACATAGTTTTAAACAACTTTTTTATGGGCTTTGAAAACTGCGTCCGTCATATATCTTGGAAAGCTTATGTAAAGCGTGTGATGACTTACTCAATCTTAAACAAATGTCTTTTCTATGGTAGTTCCATATTAGCTGGCTACCCAAGTAACATTTTGAGCTGTATAATAGCTGTATCCGCTAATTTTTCTGCTGTATAAAGGCTGTATTGACGGGCTTGGAGACCGTTATATCCTCAAAAAGGGCCCCAAATTATACAGCTCTAAGTGTTAATATAGCTGTTTAACGACGAATTTTACAGCTCTAAGTGTTGATATAGCTGTTTAACGACGAATTTTACAGCTTTAAGTGTAGATCTAGCTGGTTAACAGCTGTATTATTACTGAGTTATGGCTGATTTACAGCATAAATAAATTCCATTATACAGTTAATACTCCTCGGCTACACTTTTTATGCCTATATTCACAGCAGTAAACTGAAAAAAGTCTACATAAGAGATTTTTTTACCCGAGTTGTGTCTATTCTACTTTGGAACGTCATAATTCGAAGACATCTTGTAAAATATACGCATCCATTAAGTGTACAAAAGGAAACTAAACCAAGTGCGGTAGTAAACGATATTCTGTACCTATTCTGCTTGCGGCTGTTAGTTTTATGTGAATGTATATACCAATTGTAAACAAAAAACTCACGCGCCCTCGAAATTATAGAGATAATTCAATAATTATTGTATATTGTGATTTAGTGAATCGAATCTTTTTTTTTAGATTGACTCTTTTGTGTTACTTATGCTTCTCTATTTAACAATAAAGTTATTTTATTACATGTAATTAGTAACTACTTAACTGTTATAATTGAGAAACGTAATAACAAACCCATTTTAGGATTTTTAAAGATTGTAGGTTATGTTATTAATGGCGTTCGTAATTTAAACAGCATTAGCTCTTCAAGTACTCGATTTTGAAGCTATATGCTGAACTATGGAAAAAATTGAGTGTGTTTACCAGCCTCGAGTTCAATAGCTGCTGTGTAATAGTATTTAATTTTCGGCTTTATAAAATAGTATGAATACGCTTTTAAACAGCTTATAACATTACATAAAACTCTTGTAAAGGTTACAGCTTTATAAAGGCTTTCTATAGAACCATTATTCAGGTATTATACAGCTTCATGTGATGGCATTATAACCGAGTAGGTTTACACCATTATTCAGACAATAACATCATTGTATACTCTTATTCCGCCGTTACAAAGCTTTAGTTTTCAAAAAACGCAGTTCGCTTTTTTTAGCACTTAATTCTGTATAATGGTGTTTTTTTATGTTAATATAAAGCCAAAAGTAATACTTTCGACATTATACAGCGGTAAATCAGCCTCACTGTATAAGAGAAACTTTTTCTGCGCTAGTTCAGCTTTAACAGATTTTCTACTCCGTTATTCATCAGTTTTTAAGCTCTAAGCTGTTTACTAGCGAATTTAAGCATCTTTTTAGTCTAAAATGTTACTTGGGTATCAATAAGCAATCCTAAGAGTTTAGTTTTATTTCCTTGGTATTTAATATTATATAAATACTTCAAGGTTGATAATTCGTTGTTATTCGTTGATAAAAATGAATTATATTGGCCTTGGTTAAATTCATTAGGTACTAGATTATTTTTACAAAGCCACAATAATTATGTCATTCAGTATAATATTAATATCAGTTTCATAATTATTCTGAATAATATATTCTGATTAATACATACATATAAAGGTGCTGTAAATGAGTAGTGTTTCATCATCTACATGATCGAATGCTTTGGTCATATCGGTGAAAAGTGAACATAAAAAAATATTAGATAGAAATATAGAAATTTCTAATTTGTTTACTTATGTAAATATCCATGCTGAAACAAATATTAATGACGTAGCTTAAGTTTGTGACCATTATGCCATTTGCATAATTTATTACAACTCTATTTATTTTCTGCAGATGTAATTTTATAGCCATACTGAGGTTTTTGGGTTAAAGGCTCTTATTTGCTGCAGTAGGCGAATATCTAGGTATATTGCCGTAAAAGTTGCCGTTGTTTTTCACTACAAGCTTTTATTTATCTTATTTCCTGGATGTATGGAGACTTGCGCGATGTGACCCGACATACTACCTTGACACCGTTTTAAGTTATGAGCAGAATTATCTATACACGTATTGCTAGAAAGTCTTGTTGGCTGACTTATTTCTAAGTGTAACTTAAAACCTAAGAGAAAATATTAAAATTGTAACGAAATATAATTTTCCTTCATAATATCAATGTTAAAATCTCCACAGATAGGTAATCGTCTTCTGATTACTTTGATTGCATTTCTTTACTTTGATTATTTGAAGTTATGTATAGGTACAAAAGCAACAAGTTTTTTTTTGGGCCGTCAATTCTCTATGAACAACACTTAAAACATCCTTCGAAGAAGTATTTGGCGATGTCTGGTGATTCCTTAAATTCATGTCCTATTTATTTCTTTCCTGTTTTTTTTTATAGCTATGGCAAGAACAATAATAAAAAAAAAATTCAATCTTTCTAAGTAGCTTAGCCGTGTTGGATATATATTGTAAGTAAAAATAAAGGGAAAATATAATGATGTATGTGATTAGTATAAATACATACATGACATTCAAAAAAATGTGTATAATGATAAAAATTATAAAACAAATACCCTTCCTATCAAACCCATACAGCTACATTTGATTGTAGATTGAAAACAATGATAATAATAAGTAAGAAAATGAATAAAGATTAAAAATTCCTGAAGCAATCGGAAATATTGACACTGAGCGTTTTTTTATGAATAAATTTAAGAACCATTTCCTGTCGAAGGCCTATTATTCAGTTATCTATTAATTCAATGTTCGAATTGTTAATTTAGTGTTTACACGAAGTAATTGTATTGTAACCTTTAATTAATGTACGGAATGTACCTATGTTATTCTTGACCCTTGGCAGTGTATGATTAATAGCAATAAGTCTATGGAACCTATGAACCTACGAACCTACGATCCTACGAACCTATGATCCAATGATCCAATGATCCAATGAACCAATGAACCAATGAACCTATGAACCTATGAACCTATGATCCTATGATTCTATGATCCTATGATCCTATGAACCTATGAATCTATGAAAATAATGTAATACTGTTGGTCGGTCGATTGTCTGTTCTTTGCCATTAACTTCACGGGCAACAGGTGAAGGGGCTTGGATTTGAGGAAATCGGCTACAAGAAAAAGCTGTAATAAATTTAAGAGAATAATGTAATGATGCTGTTGCAGTCGATTGTCTGTTCTTTGCCCTTAACTTCACGGGTAACAGGTGAGGGGGCTTGGATTTGAGGAAATCGGCAACTGTAATACATTTAAGAAAATAATGTAATAATGCTGTTGCAGTCGATTGTCTGTTCTTTGCCCTTAACTTCACGGGCAACAGGTGGAGGGGCTTAGATTAGAGGAAATTGGCTAAAAATGTTATCTAATATAAGTAAACTAAGGTCTAAATTTAAGTAGTACTTATGTTCACATTTTTGAAAGACGATATATTATAAAGTTAATTTATAAATTTGTACTTCGAGATCGAAGTACTTGTCAGTATGGCCGTGTTGGATTTAAGATTATTACATCTAATATGTGTAACATTTTAAGGTATTTAATTGACTCAAGCGCTAATAATTTTATGAATGTGGGTAAGCGAATAAAACAGGTCGATCAGGCCACCTGAGGCACTTGGCCAGCCAGGTATAAAAGGGACCGCTCACTGACGAGCAGGCACTTGTTGTGCTACCAGCGCCACGAACAGAGCTAAGTACCTTAATCTGAGCATGACTATATTGTGTACACTTTAAAATTATTTGATTGCATTTTAAAAAATAAACTATGTATCCTAAATAAATACAATATCATGTTTGTTCACAGTCAATTGCAATACTTTAATTGTCACTGAAAGTAAATTGAAATGAAAAGAGAATGTTTACTTTATAACAATAAATAGCCCTCAGATAAATGAAACAGTTTTATTAATTTGATTGAGAAACCATAATTATTATTACCCTAAACTAAATATATTAATTTATATAATCAGTATGTACTTTTAAATACTAAACGTAATGGCAGTTAACTATTCCATTGGCAATTTTATTGTGTCAACCTATCGTTACACTTTTAAAGTGATAATTGTTTATTTTAAACAATTACAACATTACCTGTCTTCAAAATCAATTCAGTTTTATAATATGACATTTACGTTAATAGATAACAACCGAAATAATTTAGTAATAACTATTCCCATATGAAAAGGGGATATCTTATGCACAAAAGTAACCGAAATAACTGTATACACATAAATAAATTAAGTCACTAACAGCTGTTTTTAGGTCTGTACTATTTTTAATGTTTCTTAGTGCATAAGTAAAACACAAATTTTCTCAATATGTGATTTCCAGTTAATGTTTTCATCGATTTCAATACCAAGGAGGCTACAATTACTGATTAGTGGAAATTTATTATCTAAATATGAGTAATCTATTTCTAATGGAAGTCTTTGATGAGGTCCAAATTGAATTAAGTTCGTCTTTTTAAGGTTTAATTCTAAATTATGATCACCAAGCCATTTCAATAGGACTTCTAGTATTTTATTCATGTTAAGTACTACATCACTGTTATTTTGATTAGAAAAAACTATGGAGACATCATCAGCATATATAAAACATTGAATATTATCAGAATTGATTATTTTTGGCAGATCGTTTATGTATATTATAAATAAGATACACACTAAGCTGTAATATGAAAATAAAATAAATTGAATATCTTAAATCTAAAGTTTACTCTTATGGAGACTCGGGGATCGCAAAGCACTCCTGTAAGTGAACGCCACTTCTGTAAAATTTTAGATCATAGCTTGTACAGCGCACGCGGCGATAACGGAACTGAGACAGGGGGAGCCGAAAGGTAGTGCATTTAGTTGCAGAGCCTATAATCGCTTGTAGGTACATAATTTTCGCAATTATGTACCTACACGTTTAAGCATTTCCGTCTGATTTTGTCTATGAATTGATACATTTTGAACTGAATTCTGATCAAATTGTTTGGAGCGCCTAATTAATATCCAGCGATATACAGCGTGTATTGTTGATATAACCAAATACACTAAGGGTAGTTAGTATGATACATCCTAGTAAACATACTTTCATACGTGTTATTAAAATAGTTAAATTTTTCCATTTAAAATATTTCAGCATAGTGCCACATAGTGCGATCACATTATGCTAGAAGCGAATAGAGCGCGACTGCCTACACATGCATGTTGGCAACCGCGCGCGGAGGGGACTTGTACGAGGAGACTATTAGGTATGTGAACGGACATTCGTGTTGACTGACGCTCGTACACGAATGATTCGTCGAACTTTCAAACTACCTATTAGGGTCACCACATACCTAGCGGTTTTCCTCGCGGAATTACCGGAAGTAGCGGAAATTCATAGACAAAATGCTTAATTTGTCTATGGTAGCGGAAATTTGTCTATGGCTTCCATACAAAAAATCTGCTACCATAGACAAATTTCCGCTACCATAGACAAATTTCCGCTACTTCCGGTAATTCCGCGAGGAAAACCGCTAGGTGTGTGGCGACCCTTAGACGAACTCCGACGCTATTACGCACACGGTAGTGTGATCGTGATCGCCTTAGAGCTTTAATAATCAAAGGTGATGGCCCTTCGCCCTAGGACATCGCGTCGTCCTTATTGGTCTGTGGTCCGGTACGCTCGTCTGTTACCACTATAAGTCCAAATATTAGCATGGCTGTCTATTAGTATTAGTAAAAGCGGTATTAGACATTGCAACCTGCAGGGCCCAATCTGTCAGGTTGGTAGGTGTAATTAAATGTAGGGCCTGTCTGTAGGGAGCTGAAGGAGGGTAGGGAGAGGCAGGGTACACAACAGATTGGACCCTGCAGGTTGCAATGTCTAATAGCCGTTTAACGCAAAAGTTTTGTTTTGTTTGACTTTGAAGTTTGAAGTTTGAAGCTGTTTTCCATTTCCATTAGCCTGGAAGCCTAGACTCATAGATATACCACCCATAGATCTGACACGGAACTAATAATACCAAGATAGAACGGGATGGTCTTATTACACTTTCAATAGATACGGCAGAGAGGTGCTATTATCGTTGGTCCTTGTCATAGTTTCTATTACCCTCCACGCGTTACTTCTAGCAGTGGAGGGTAACAAACAGATATAATGCGCGATTTCTTCAAGAATTTCTGTGATTGCTACGAGAAAAGCTGTTAGTTTTCCTAGAAAGTTGTGTCGGCTAAGGAAAAGATTGGTAAATTGTTCTGTTTTATGCTGTAGAAGTGATTATGGGCATCTATATATCTATCCCATACGGGGGTACACGTGTGCGGGCTCTAGTTAATGCTTGCTTTGAGCCTAGACTAGAGTGCGCCTCCTGTGCCTCCCCTGGTACTTACCTGTGCTGATGTGGCTGTGGGTTCTGCTTTCCTCACTGAGTTCACCTTCAAACTAAAACCGTACATTTTAATTTGGCAAAATGGCTTTATCTGGGTAAGTAAAATTATATATATTGTTATTACATCTATTCAGTTTAGTAACTTTGAATATTATACATATAGGCACTATTTTATCCTTACATCATCATATTGACATTTCGGCACCTATAGTTCAACCATATCAGCCAGCAAAGACGTAGAACCAACCAACAAATCTCTCTTCAATCGTCGAGGACTGATCCGCTCCCGATATCGCCAATGATCTCGGTAGTGAGCCGAAATGCTTTGTAAAATTGCATTTTTCCAATAATACATGTACTTATTAATTTTATCTAAGAGTAGTTTGTGTTCCAAAATTGATTCGCGCTAGCCGATTGGCTTATCTCTTTTGTTAGTCGTTTTCTATTTACTCGTGCCTCACAGACGACATTATGGACGCGATGACGTTCCTACTAACCGCTTATATTCTGAACTATGAAAGTGAAAACGAGAAATAAATTTCCAACCCAAATCAACATAACAACCCAGGGCTTGAAACCGCAAAACCCTGAAATAACCCAGAATGTTTAATTATTTTATGGCTTTTCTGTAGAACTCAATATTGTATTTAGGTAATTTTATTTATTTAATCGTATTGCAAAAGAAACATTTAGGTAATGACTTTATATCATAAGGTTTTTCTATTAAATATCAAACAGTAGACAAAAGATGTAAAAAATACCGGTATTGTATTAGTACGAAGCAAATATTGGTTTCCGAGCCCTGTAACAACCTACCTATTAATTCTTAGATTATGAGATTTATTTGGACCGTTTTTTGTGCTTATTATGCTATTCTATAGTACATTGGCTGTGTGGCCCCGGCTTTAGAATAGTGCCACCCCGTCTCTACCCGCGGGTGTCATAAGAAGGGATAAGGGATAAGTGGACCTCTGATCCCTACTACTCGTGGGAACGCTGTGGTGATTCATTTAACTAATAATCATCCGCATGGCGGCAATGCGGTACGCCACCCATCATGTCTCGTTCTTCAGGAGGGCGAGAAGCGGCTCACGGAGAGCCGTTCTGCTATGTTGATCGTATGAAAATGGAAGTCCGTGATCTATGCCTACCCCTTTTGGGATATAGGCGTGATTGTATGTATGTATGTATGTATGTATGTGTGTACTATAGTATAACTAAATAGGTATGTATTTATATACTATACTTTAAGAAATGTCATTTTATTTACAGAGTACAGCATATTATAAAATCAGGAGGACCTAACATGAAGGTGACTGTTGCTCTAACATGTATGGGTGAAAGTAAAGAATTGACATCAGCCGATTATTTGATTGATAATTTGGTCAAAGTGCGTTTTCAATGGGCTGCAAAAATGTGTGAAGAAATACCAGAAATAACATGCAAATTTTCGTTGTCAACAACAACAACAAGTAACACAAGAAATATTAAAACAAATATAACAAGTGATGAATTAAAATATTCTGCAACCGGTATACACACTCCTAAAAACTGGTCTGATTGGGAACCGATGGGAATTTTAAAACCATCAGTAAAATCAGTAAAACCATGGTTTTTGCTTTTACACATTTTGCTAACTGCATATGAGGTAAAGAATGACATATTTTTTTCTCCAAAATTATATACAGACTCAGAATTTACCGACTTCTCTCTTTGTACTACAGAAGGGTCTGTGCCAGTACACAAGGCATGTCTAGCTGTTCACAGTGACGTATTAGAGGCCATGCTGAAAGGGCAGTGGAAAGAGACAGCTGAAGGAAAAGTTGATATTCAGGGAGTCACCCTGCTCGCACTCCAGCAGTTAAAATCATACTTATACTTGGGTACTGTGCCCAATGGTAATTTGGATGAGCTCTGTTCACTACTATTGCTTGCCAGACGATACCTCATTGGAGATCTAGAAAAGCACTGCATTAGGAAGATTGCAGAGACAGTTTCCGCAGATAAGCTAATCTCAATGATTGAATTTGCTTGTGAGAATCAGATCCCCGAGTTACCTTTTGCACTGTTGCAGGTAACTAAAGATTCTGTTGTCAGCAAAGCTTACAGACTCAAAAACAGAAAGTCCACCTTGGAGAAAGAAGTTAAAAACAAAAGTATGCATTAATTATCATGATTATGTTAACACAATGCGAGACAGTGGTGTAACACTTAAAATTATATTATAAGTTTATCTTGGAGAAAGAAGTTGAGAGCAAAAGTATGCAAGAATTATCGTGATTATGTTAACATATTGTCAGACAGTGGTGTAACACTTAAAATTATATTATAAGTTCATCTTGGAGAAAGAAGTTGAGAGCAAAAGTATGCAAGAATTATCGTGATTATGTTAACATATTGTCAGACAGTGGTGTAACACTTAAAATTATATTATAAGTTCATCTTGGAGAAAGGTGTTGAGAGCAAAAGTATGCAAGAATTATCGTGATTATGTTAACATATTGTCAGACAATGGTGTAATACTTAAAATTATATTATAAGTTCATCTTGGAGAAAGAAGTTGAGAACAAAAGTATGCAAGAATTATCGTGATTATGTTAACATATTGTCAGACAGTGGTGTAACGCTTAAAATTATGGGGTCGAAAAGTGCTCGAGTGGAGACCACGGACTAGCAAGCGCAGCGTAGGACGTCCACCCACAAGATGGACAGACGACCTTATAAAGGTCGCCGGAAGACGCTGGATGCAAGTCGCTTCCGACCGATACTTATGGAGGTCCAAAGGGGAGGCCTATGTTCAGCAGTGGACGTCAAATGGCTGAGATGATGATGATGATGATGATTGTCAGACAGTGGTGTAACACTTAAAATTATATTATAAGTTAATCTTGGAGAAAGGTGCTGATGAGAGCAAAAGTATGCAAGAATTATCGTGATTATGTTAACATATTGTCAGACAGTGGTGTAACACTTAAAATTATATTATAAGTTCATCTTGGAGAAAGAAGTTGAGAACAAAAGTATGCAAGAATTATCATGATTATGTTAATGTTAACACAATGTCAATCAGTGGTGTAACACTTAAAATTATATTATAAGTGAAAATTCTAATATGATTTATTTTTCTAACACAGGTACTTAAAAAAAAATTAAAGACAAAGTGTCTTAAGAAACAGGGCATAGCTCTTCTAGTTATAATTGTCGGCGGCCGATCGTAGAATCAGGCAGATCGTGAAATTCCTAGGCATATCGTGAAAATCTTTGACTCGTTCCCTAAGTCGACGGAGCCCTAGCGGGGCTCCTATTTCTGGGCAGTTTGCCCTTTGGGCATCTGAAGCAACCTAACGAACCTAACCTACCTATACATTGGTTTAATGCGACTATCGTTAAAACATTACGATCTGCCTGATTTTACGATCGGCCGCCGACATAATAATTGTGTTCCTAATAGTGATACGATAATGCATGTTTGTAACAAATACATTTGATTAATGTTTGTGTAACTGTTATATACAATGCTAATAAATAAAAAATAAATAAAATATTTTTTTATTTTCTAATATCCTTTTATGTTAGTTTTTTTTTGCTGTTGCACATTTGCGATACTAGTAAATGAGTCAATCAACTTTTTATAGCGCCTGGTTGCTATGGTTACGTCCCTTGGACAACCAAAGATTTTCTATGAAATAGTATGAGGATGTCCCTCGGACAACGGGGACAGAGTAAACAACATTAAAAAGTTGATTCGCCCAAATAATGTGTCATATAAATATCAAATAGATGTAGATAGGCGATACTATAGCCATAGAGTAACTATATACTAGAGCAGCACAGCCTAACAACTTTTTGAAGCACAAGTCAATCGCGCCATCTGCCCGAAACCGACCTAAAGACAGTAGGTATGCTATTCGTTTCTAGATGGAGTAGCAGTGCAGGTGACATTTCCTCTTACATTTTGGGTGTCTTTAGGTCGTTTTCGGGCAGATGGCGCGATTGATTGGAGCTTCAAAAAGTTCTTAGGCTGTGCTGCTCTACTATAAGCTACTCTATGCTATTCGCTATGTGCGAAGTGCATGGTGGGGGTAACGAGAACGATCGCAGTGCTCAATGTGACAAGAAATGAAACTGCGAATCCCCTGTCTGCTGTCAAAATAGTGAATCAGCCAGTTACATTTCATAGAAGCAAGGCATACAACCTATTTATAAAAAAGGAAAAAAAGAGATTGACCACCTGCCCAAGAGATGGCGCCACAATCATGCACACAGCGAATAGCCAACTCCAACTTTCAACGGCATCCTAGCCTAGTTGGTAGTGACCCTGCCTATGGAAAGTACGATCAGCCTAATTTCAGTTTCACTGCTGGACTGGACATTCACCAGATCAGGCAGGCGATTTTGAGATCGACTGATCCGAGCGCTCGAATTCAAGAAAATCTATTTACGAAAATAATCGCACCCTAAAGATTTTCGGTATTATTTTCACTTTAAGGGTCACAACACACCTAGCGGAATTAGCGGAAATTTGTCTATGGTAGCAGATTTTTGTATGGAAGCCATAGACAAATTTCCGCTACTTCCGCTAATTCCGCGAGGAATTCCGCTAGGTGTGTTGTCACCCTAAATGAATAGTTTAAATAATCATGATTTTAAATCTATCGCTGTTATTTTTAAAACACCAATTCATCGTTTTAGACGGAGTTTTAAGGGGCTACTTGGAAAAATTATAGATTTCTTCAAACGCTCTATTGACTAAACGGGAAAAGGGACTGAATGTATTTTCGAATGTATATTATTAGACTATATACTCTTGTTTATGGTACAAGCCGAAACAAGATTGCTGAAAGTTGCCTCGATAGAAAAAAAATCCGAAGTTGGGTCCTTTTCCCCTTATTTTTCTTGGCTTACGTAAACTATAAGAGGTTAAGCAATATAACTATAACTAAGTAAAAAATATGGTATTCTGGTTTATCTAAAAAGTCACAGAAACAAAATTAGACAAAACTTTATAGATTCGCTTATTTATCGTAGATTAGTCAAAAAGTCTGATCCTTAAGAGCGCTGCATCTCTTTCTTTCGTGCACGGCAGCCATAAACGTGTGTCTTAAGGATGGGCGTAGCTTGTCCGAGGAACGGCCTTAAATATCAGATTCGAGCGCTCGAAACTCAAAAATCCCCCAGGGGGCCAATTTTTGACAGCCGGACGATCGAATTCAAAAAATTCAAGCTCGAAAATAATCGCACACACAAGTTTGTAGCCAATTTTTTAGCATGGAATTAATAGTTTAAATAATCATTATATTAAATTTCTATCGCTTTTATTTTAAAACATAATTTAATCGTTTTATTCAGAGTTTTAAATGTCACTTTCGAGTGCTCGAATCTCAAAAATCACCCCCCAGGCCTATAACATTCTATCATCTATTTGCATCACTCTCTTTCGAATATGCAAGAGCGATAGAAACGGATATAACGAAATTTTCATGTTCGCGGTAGATCTTGATAACTTTCGAAGAAAATTTAGAAATAAAACCAAATTTTATCACAATAAAAAATTTAATATCTATATAACATAACATCGGACCATAACCGTTGAATGAAACGACTGTATATTATATTACAATATGTAAAATAATGGTTAGGCTACATGGCTTCCCAATTTCGATATCTGACGGCCGTAAAAATAATTAATACTATAATTTATTGTGAGTTAAAATAACGACTTATTTACAAGAGCACATTTTCATGACATTACAATAAATAGTGACGTGAAAATAACGCTTCGGAGTGGAACAAAAATACAACACAAACGAATGTCGCCCCTATGTCTAAGCCGTAAGGTTGAGTAGTTGTTGCATTCCAATTAGTTCGAGATCAGGCGAGTTTTATGCTAGCTTGTTTAATACCGGATAATTATAAAGTAACGGAGCTCTTAGCGCCTATTATTGTATATTATTAGCAGACTTTCTAGTGAGGACAAAAAAGCTATTATGTTATTTGCCTCTAGAAAGTGTCCGACGAAAAGGCTTCAAGAAAAATTCATAATTTTCGTGTCTGCAACGAAAATTGCGGCAATAATGCAATGCTGAAGACGGTTGTCTATGGTGGCCAGCAACTATTGGGCGGCTAGCTATTAGTTCTACAGCATTACGCCTATAAGGCAGAAGTCATAATTCAGTGGAGTATCTGACGTTTCCTGGCAAACAAAGCGGATGTCAAATGTATGGAAAATGCTGTTTACTCCGCTGAATTATGAATTCTACGTTAGTTGCCAGCCACACATGTAAAACGAAAGTCCCAGAGTAACGCAAGTTACCGATCGCTCCTAAGTTTTTTCTGGTGCAAATTTAAGTTAAAATATTTCTAGGGATAAAAGTTTCTCATCTAGAGATAAACTATCAATTGAATTTGCATCAGAAAAACATAGTGGTAACTTGCGTTACATACTCATGGTGTAGGGCAGTCACTCGCCTGAGCTCGCGCGTGTAAATGGAACGCCGGGCCGGGTGTCGGGCGGGGTATACGTTTACATGAAATCGTCGTAGTCGTCGTCATAGTTGCCGTAGGCGTCGTATTGGTTGAGGTGAGCCTGGAATGAAAAAAACCACAGTTAAATGATAGCGAAAGTATAGTGTAGATGGCGCTACAAGCGTGCCATTTTTATTTTAAGGTTTTGATTAGGTATGTACAATCCTGAAAATTAGGCATGCTTGGTGGCTTTCGAGTCCTATACTCAATTAAAATCAGTTTAGAAAGTATCAAGGATTGTGTATCAGAGGTTTGGTTAGAAACACGATCTTCATCAGGTGTTTTTCAGAAGACCGTCGTGGGTTATCATCATTTGACACAATCTTTGGGGATGAGGGTTTCCGCGATCGAGATTTTCAATAGATGGCGGCACCGTGGCGAGAGGTCTGTCAACTGTCATAATCCACCAATCATGTTTAATACCCAAGGGTTTTGGACCCGGGTATGTCGTTAAAACTACGTCCAAAAAAGAAGTATGGGACTGCAAATGTTATCTCGCTATGTGTGGTTAGGACTGGTAGGGCACAGCACAGCGCATGTCATCTCGAGCAGAGCCCGACTGGGGAAGTACCTCCACCTCTCAGAATACCACAGCCAAATAGCACTAGACCCTATCGTAATCGAAATAAAAAAGCCTTCGAAATGCATAGACGTTCCAGTACTCAGTTGACAGTTCCGCTGTGTTCGAAATTGTCTGAAAGAACTTCGCTTCGCTACGCTCGCTCATCCGGTCCTACTTACCGCGATTTTGTAGACATTCAGCCAGGTTTCTATAGTATTTGCATGTTATTGGTGAACCTAAGACTGAAATGTGACCACTTACGTTGTCCCCTTCCACTTTTAGTTTGGCCTTGCCCTTCCCCTTGTTGGGCTTCTTGCCCTTGTCATTCTTCTCCGCCTTCTGCTTCTCGATGTACAGGTTGTCTACGGTCAGCTTTATCCTCTTTATGTCCAGGGATGACACTGGAAATTGTATAAAAAAAGTTAATTTTGGAAAACAATAGTTGACCTTTTGGTCGCCAAGAACGGCAAATCACGGAATCGGTAAATCGGGCCACTGACGTCAATTGACGTCTGTTCAAATGTATGATATACCACTCCTAGAACTCGTATGAGGTTCTGGCATAATTATTTAAGGTTAAGGCTTTATGTATGGAGATATTTGACTTACAGGCACAGAATAAATATAGTATTTCATACAAACGGTCATTTAGTCATTTACGACAGCGGAAACTCACGACAGTCCTAAGAACTCATGCACAAATTGAAGTGTCTTCAGACGTGCAACACACAAGCGTTCAAACGAGTTTTGTAGTACGACGTGTCCGCCTTGTTTCAGGGGATGACGTCATCCTGGGCGGTATTCTGCGGGTAAAGGCCGGTCGCGAAGCACAGCAAAAAACGAGCATTGCCATATTGTCTCTGTCGCACGCGCACAGTAATAGTGCCCTCACGCTCGCACAGTAAACTTGATTGCCGGCGGCAGAGATTGTAATGAGGACTATCGCGTATAAAATTTCCGCCAGAGGCGCTTGTGTAGTCGGCGGTCCTAGAAATGTCAAATTCCATAATAAAGTGGAATTCGCCGAATTATTTCTAATTTCACAATGTTGTGAATATTTTGCCATACCAGGAATACCAGGATATTGCGGCAATTATGAGTTTCTAACAAGTCATTGAATGGGAATGTTTAAAGCGGAACTAAGAAAATCCTCCTTTTTCCAAATAAAGCGGAACTGCGCAACACTGCGAAGTCATCCATATTTTTACAGTACGGTGTATTGTATTAAATATTATTTAAGCGTTAATTTAGTTTTCACAAATGTGATTTAAAAAATTACAGCGGTATAACCGGACCTCCGTCTACAGTGGCGCCAACTGGTGAGTAAAAAAACGGTAGCACTCATTGGTTGTAGATGCAAAGCTCAACGTTCGATTTTCGCTGTGCTTGGCGATCGGCTTGTAACAGGTAGCAACTAAGCCATACTTGCGTACAAAATACTCACTTTGAAGAACAATATTTTTAACGAGTTCATCAGCAAACTCCGGGAACTCCTCCCTGGCCTTATACAGGGTGATCTTCTTGGTAAGCATGTCCGCAAACTCTGTGAACTCCTCTTTGCTGGTCGGGTTGAAGCTGTCTATCTTTCCGCTGCCGGCCTCTGTGATTCCTGCGGAAAATTAAAATTAACAATATTTTGTATAAGGGAAAATGATATATGAGAACCCACTATAATAGCTCCGAACTCTGATTATGATTAGGAAAGTTACATTTCTGCGTGTGCCTTATACGAAGTTTTTTTATGCGAGTAAATGACTAGTGTCAAATTAGTGTCCCATCCAGTTTCAATGACTCTATTGATAAGTGAGTGATTGAGCGCGACGCGCCAACAAACTGGTCACTCCAGTTTGGCGCAATATTGTACCTACTGAAACCTGTAATTGGTTTACATGAATAAATAATTATTAAATAATTTAAAAAAATCATCGGGTTGGCCATCAAAAGTATATACAGATCGTACGGTCACGCACTTTAATTGTTGAATTTAGGGTCCACTTTACACTGGAAATTTCATTAGATTAAGTACTATACAAAACAAAATCCACTATCCCTATCCACCGTAAATGGACCATACAAACTATGCTAGCACCATCTGGCCAAGCCGTTGACAGTCATCCCTTCGCAAAAAAGTATATATTACCAAAGGTTTCCAGAGCCAGGCGGAGATCAGATTCTTCTTGCAACTTCTGCCTCTTTAGTTTCTCTGCAAGCCTTTGTTCAGGTGTCATCTCCGCCTCGGCCTTCTCGGCGGCCATGCGCTCGGCTTTCTCGCGTTCCAGACGCTGCAAAATATAAAACACACGATTATATACGAGGTAAGATGATGGGGCAACTAATACAATGTGACAGCTCCTTTTTAAAAGAGGCAGAATTCTCACAGTTTTGTTTGTTCACAAAATTTTTGCTCTGTATAGGTACAGTCGCCATTAAAAATATCGGAGTGGCCAGGGTACTCAAAAATATTTGAACATGCACTTTATCGCCTTCCCAATAGAGGCGTTGTTCAGATATTTGTGACCATGTACTTCATACACTTTTAATGCTCTCCACCATGGACTAGGGGACACAGCTAAGTGTTATACAGATACAGAGTGTCAGAGAGATAAAAAAATTCTTAGACTGTCACCCCATTATTTACACATTCTCTTTGCTAAGAGAAAATGTTTTTTTGGGCATACATAGTTACAAAAATCTTCTTCTTTTCATCCTTTTACCCACTGCTGGGGTGTAGGGCTTGAATTAAATTCTTCCACTGTCTTCGGTCCAGTGCGGTCTGGGACACCTCCCATCCCATCCCCAATACACCCATCTCTTACAAAACGAATTACAAAAATAATGTACATAAATTCATTAACATCTTATATTCCTACGACTCAATACCATCACATAAAATTACCTAACTATTTAAAGATGATGAAAGCCATTGAGGTAATAATGGATGCATTAGCAGATAAGTTGTAATTACAAAACAATGATACTTAATGTGCATGATAACATTGAAAAACACTGCAATAAGTAGTTCATTAACAAGTTTATCATTAAAATAAATTATCTCTTTAATAGGTTTAAAGTGCACATTTTTTCGAGTCAAGAACTTCATAATTTTTTTATATTGTTGGAGATATGTGTTGTTTGGGGATTAGGGATTGCAACCCGGGTTTCCGGGTAATACCTGGGTATTTTCATACTAAAAAAACCCGGGTTGCATTCCCTAGTGGGGATACTGGGGATATATGGAAGAGAGGAGATACCTTTGCCCAGCAGTGGGACAATCAAGACTCATATGTATAAACTAGTAGTACACTTTGAACTGAGAACTCGCAATTTACTTGCAAATGAGTTGACCAATATAATCAGACCCATATGAAGATTTCTTATCGCCTTCTAAGTCCCACAACCCCTTGCTTGATCCAGCTCATAAATGAACTCGCAAATTTGATGTATATCTGCTACAACCCAAACAAATTTCATTAAGATCAGAAAAATTATACTATAATTATTGTAAAACAAACTCTCTAAATCAAAAAGCCATTGAAATGCCGAGATGTCCCAATAGCTAGAAGTTTGTAAGAACTTGCTTTGCTTATCCTCCACTCGGTCAATTAAGAATTTGGGAAAACATGTACCTTTTATTTGTAAACGTCACAAATTAAGCCTTGAAGGTTTTCATTTAGAACAATACCTAATGATATTTTTCTACAGAATTTTTGTTAAGTAGAATATAGTTAATATTTAACAGATTGATGTATTTTATGTTAAATAATACTGAGCTAGGTTTATACAATTATTACTACTAGGGGGTTGTCCATAAATTACGTCATCGATTATTGACCCCCTCCCTAAAATCATCCAAAGATTATGCTTCGAATGGCCCTGTTTCCTCCTACGTTATGCTACCATCATCCGATGTCCAGACCCCCCCCCCCCCCCCTATTTTGAAATGACGTAATTTATGAATAGCCCCTAGAGAAAGTAGACATTCAGGGTCAGAATACTAAAATAAAACTGGTTAGTACTCAGTAAAATGTCAATCTATGTATTGCATTCTTGGTGGTCGAAAATTAGTAAAATGTTAATACTAAGAAGCTTTGTATTAACATTTTACTATTTTGGCTAAGTTCCGGTAGACTATTTAAATGATTCCACTTCAAATATAAAATAACTATGTATTTAAAATTGTGGTTTTGTCTTATTTTAAAATTCTTTTAAAAATGATATGTAGTACTTTTTCAATTTTATATAAATACAGGCTGTTCCTTAAACCTATGTTACAGGTGTATTAAAGTCGGTTTGCGATTGATGGATGAGTTTTATACACTTGAATCTCCATTTTGTTGTCATAAACATAAAGTCAACTTTACAAGCATCGCACCATTTGGTGCCGTATTTTGAACATGGACTTTATTTCCTTTTTGTAAAGGTAGAATATCAAATGGATGAATATTATGTGTCAAGTCCTAACTTACTTTGAATGTATTGTAAGACTTCTAATAAAGGCATAAAAGTGACAAAATCTTGAAAACCATGCCAATTAGGTACATTAGGGACAAATTTGCTTAATTTGGTAGACCATCAGCTGCTCTAACAACCATTTAAGTCTTGACATTTATTTTAGGGGCATCCAGTACATTCCATGTGAATGTACATTAGCAAAACCATCTATATGCTGCAATTTTATGATTAGAACTACCTTAACAAAGAGAGAAAGTTCAATGTTAAATAACTAGTTTATGTACAACACATTTGGTGACCATATGGGCATATGGCCTTAAATAGATAATATGTTATATGAAAGACAAAGTCACTCGCCTCTTTCTCAGCTATTTTTTCCCCAATTTTCTTCTTGGGCTTAGGTGGCGGCGGCGGCAACTTCTCTTCGTCCTTCTTCTCCTCCTCCTCGTCCTCCCAGCTCTCCTGCCAACCCGGAAAACCAACACGTAAGCAACCATATTGAGGTTATGCACGAAATTCTCTTTAAAATCCACAAGAAACACAATTATCACGTCACTATAAACAATTTGGCAGAGTCAACCGTTACCTTGACGGTGTCTTCCTCGTCTTCGCCCTCCCATTTATTCGAAGATGTCAACGTGGTCGGCAATTTGGGCTCGAAATTTTCCGCATCTGCAATTAACCACACAATGACACCACAGAACTACAACAAAAATCAATAAATCAACGCATTCTCGGACCCTTACCCCACGACTCCTCCATGATTGCGGGCACTAAATAGCACCAATCTAATTTTGTTACTCGTTTCACGTGAAGACAAAATCAGAGACAGCAAAATGACTCGCCGTAATGCCTTTTATCACAAGATGTCTCCAGGGTCGTCACTGAATTTAATAACGATATTCACTAGCGGATTTTGTCAAACGTTCGACGCTTTTCTACTATGACAACGACCGGATTGAGAAACGATGAAAAAATGACATAATTTTGGCGAATTCCCAAAGAAAATAGAATCAGAATTTGATAAGCAAAAATATGACTCCATTGCAGACAGTAATTTCCGAAACACTAAAAAAATCCAATATGGCCGCCGACCACAATGTTGCCATTCATTTTTTTTCTTTCGATTATATAAGTATCGAATGGTATCGATTCATAGCGTGTGGGCCAACCGCGAACTTCGATATCATGGTTGCCTCTCTGTTGCACTTGCTGACATGAGCAATGGTGGCAATGGAGATGGTGAAATGAAAATGAAATGAAATGAAAAATGTTTATTAGGTGTAACATAATATAACGAAAGCAAGCACATACACTTAAAACGTTTACACCAAAATGGTTGCCACTCAGCATGTGTCAAGACAAAGTAGCCACAACGCTGATTTTCAGGGCAACCAAAACTTAAAACTATACTTAACTATTCTTAGCTATTCTTAACCTAACTAGTGACAACAATATTTCCAGTGAAAACTTTTTGTAGAAGGCGCTGTTCCAGATTCCATACAATAAGAGAAATAGACACATACAATGAGAGAAAGAGACAGAAGAGGAACCTTTTCTTAGGGTCACCACATACCTAGCGGTTTTCCTCGCGGAATTACCGGAAGTAGCGGAAATTTGTCTATGGTAGCGGAAATTTGTCTATGGTAGCAGATTTTTTGTATGGAAGCCATAGACAAATTTCCGCTACCATAGACAAATTAAGCATTTTGTCTATGAATTTCCGCTACTTCCGGTAATTCCGCGAGGAAAACCGCTCGGTATGTGGTGACCCTTAGGGACAAAGCACACCTGAGCTGAATTAAGCAAATTCATAGACAGAATGCTTAAATTTGTCTATGGCCTCCTTTGATTATTAAACCAACCGGATGCGAAAAAGTCTGCCGTTTTTTGTTGAAACGTCAAATGTATGCGAAACGTCAAAATAGTCACGTCAAATAAACGTCTGTCCATACAATGAGTATGACCACTGGTCATACATTTTCGGCAGAGGGGAGCGCCTGTCAATGGCCGCTCCGCTTGGTTTAAAGCTCTAAGATGGTTATTTAACAAACATAGACAAATTTAAGCATTTTGTCCATGAATTTGCTGAATTCAGCTCAGGGGGCTGGAGTTCGATTTTTGAATCTCACCGGTGACTTTTTTGTATGCAGCCGATGACTATTTAGTATGAAATAAGTCACCCGGTGAGATTCAAAAATCGAACTCCTGGTGTGTTTTGTCCCTTAGCCAAAAACCTTCCCTATGGCATGGCGTTAATCTACAGCATTTTAATTTAAGTGTATTTCAGAAACCGGTGTATTTCAATTTTGGAGCAATTTGAGACAAAATATTGAGCCATTTTACTTAATCAATAATATTACTTAATCAATAAGTGTAGTAATTATTTGTCTATTGTATGTTTATGTGATAGATAAAAGATAACTTATTATTATCGCCACGGGACATTACTGCTAATCGAAATAAAATATCTCACATCAGTTCTTTGTTCACATCGTTTTTTGCGCATTAACGTTTCTTGCTGGCAGCGTTTCAAGGGTTTCATACAAAAACGAACTTAACATGAATGCTATTGGAAAATAGACATCACAGCAGTTTGCGAATATTATAATCAGGCGTACTAGATGTATTTTATATGATCAGGGTTAGCAAAGCAAAGAAGATTGTTGTAATCATCTGTCCACTCCACAAGCTCCTGACCAAGTTTCACGGCTATCTGCAACATCAAGATACAGTCCACTTCAGCTTTATGTGCATCTTCAGGCTTCCTTCTCATTACTCGATTGTATACATCTTTCAGTTCGTATTTTTCTTTAGGCTTGTTCGAGTGCGCTCCCCAAGGATATTTGCGGGCTTTTGCATGGGGTCTGGATGTGTTTGGTACCTCAATGCGCTGTTTTTTACGTGGAGTAGTTTCGTTCACTGACTGCATGGCTAATGTATTTTCAGCAAGTAAGTCATCATCGTCCGATGAAGGTGATGGTACTGATGATGGTGATCCGGGATCCAATCTAGGCATGGTTCGTTGTTTCTCAATGTCATAGAAAGCCAAATGCGTATCAGCGCACATGAGTTTAGTATCTGAAAATCTCATATTAAGTTCTTTTAAATATCTCTTTAATAAAGGGAAGTCGAATATCCTTCCATAATGTGCGAGTAGGCACACAGGTTTCTTCAAAGTATTGAGAAAATTGTCAATTGTATGAAAAGTGGTCCCATCAAAGCTACTCTCATCTTTCAGATCATCTTTGGTAAATCCGCCATTTCCATCAGAGCGTGCCTCGTAAGACATGACCTTATCTACTTTGAAACACAATATAAGCTTTTTTTGAATCCTAGGCGTTGTCCGTGAAGGTGGAGTATGAAGAAGATGCTCACGATTCACAGCCACCATTGCCAACTCCGTTATTTCTTCAGACTTAAGGTCATCTTTGCCTGTGGTACCAAGGTCTAGAAACACGTACGTTGCTATCGGATACATATTTGGAACTGATAAAGTCAATAAGGTGCTATCGTACCGGATTACCGGTGACGTATTTATCTTGCTGATAATGCAACGTGCTGATTTATTTGCTGCAAATATGCAATTACTGTCTGGTTTCTATGAGCTATCTCAAGGTTATATATATTAAAGGACAATTATTTGCATTTATTCAATAATCCTTCTAATAATATTTAGTAACTTTGTTGTGGAGCAACCATGTAGTAACTAGGTACCTACTTATAAATTATAGTTGAACCACTGGGAGAGGAGTGGAGGGGTACCTTGCCGTAATACACTGTAAATGAGTACGGAGAGCTGCTTACTTTCGCTAAGTATATTCTTTTGCAACCATTGTTTTAAGCCATTTTTGTACAACATTGTTGTCGTTATTAGTTATATTTATTTCAACAGTAAGTAAGGAATAAAGATATTGATTGATATTGATAGTTTGTAACTAACTGGAGTATGGAGTTGCAGTTGCATCGATAGGGTAGCTGCGTACTACCAGGTGGGCCATATGCCTGTTTGTCACCGTAGTAGTATAAAAAAAAACTCAAGTTCAGAAAATGTTAAATCGTGACCAATCTGATTCAACACTTTACTGTCAAAGTTGCATAAAACTAGAAATGGCTCGAAAGAAAATAGAAATATTCGTTAACGTGAATTCTGATAGGGAGTTTCATTACATTCTGAAGAAAAATAAGGAAAGCCTTATTTGTAAGTAGGTGTTTTTAAATGTTTACTGCGTCCAGATCCCGCGTAGCAAGGCACGCGTCACATATAAATCTTTACAGCAGCCACGCCACGCACAATGTGGACGGGTTCCATGTGTAAGGCAGTTCGAACATATTTTACGTCACTCTGGACGGTAAGTGAGATTTGCCGCCCACGGGCGAAGCGGCAAATCTCACTTCACACCCAGAAGAAGACGTAAAATTGTGTACGCACCACGGGCGGTAATAAAGAAGGCCTCAGATCGCTTGTTTATGGCCCTTACCTTCGGTTCGGGCCACAAATGCCCGCGATCTGAGCCATTCTTTATTTTACCGCCCTATAGGTGCGTAATGTACTATTAATTTTAATGGGTTAATTAAAGTCATAGTCGAAGGTAGTTTTATGGTAGGACATTGCCCCATAATGCCTCCCCAGCTAAGGCCAGTGGTGTAGATAGGTGACCATGAGCCCTGGGGTAAAAATTGGGACCCCTAAACTATACACATACACACACACAGTTATTTATATATGCTGCCCCCCCCCCCCCAGGCTTGGAGGCCCCAGGGCAGTGCCCCGCCTAGCCCTTTGGTAGCTACGCCAGTGGCTAAGGCCCTGCTAGCAGTTGGCGAATAATCTAGACATGGCTTTAGAGATGGTAACAGACCGCTTGAAGAATAATAGACTGAAAGCACAGTGATAATTTTGTATTTAGGTATCTATAAAAAAATCAGATTTATGCATAACTCAGGTGCAGAAATCTACAACGAATTCAGCGGTTCGTGCACTGCGCTGGACCATTTATTTACTAAAATAAAACTGGATTGGAGTGATGGGAAAATTATACTTCTCAAGGTATGTACAGTCCGTGAGCGCTAAAAATAACCTTCGGGTTTTAGAAAGAGACGTCGGGTATCAATCAACAGTGACACATGCAAAAGCAGAACAGGGGGCCGATTTTTGACAGCCGGACGCTCGAATTCAAAAAATTCAAGCTCGAAAATAATCGCACACTTAAGTTTGTTGCCAATTTTTTCGCATGGAATTAATAGTTTAAATAATCATGATTTTAAATTTCTATCACTGTTATTTTAAAAACAGAATTTCATCGTTTTATTCAGAGTTTCAAATGTCACTTTCGAGTGCTCGATTCTCAAAAATCACACCTCAGCATCGGCGATGACACACGAAGGTGTCCCGAAGGTTCATTCTTAAAGCTCAAGTACTGTAAACCACTACCATTTTAGTTGTACGGTCATAGAGTGCTCACTCCATAACTGGTTATTAGCCCGAAAGCTTAACATTTTGAAGGCTAGACGACTAAGGGGTTGAGGGAGGAGCGGGCAGGTTATGTGAATAGGGCGCCCGTTGTAAAACCTTGGTATTCACGCCCCCTGCACGCTCTTCCATCAACCCTTTAGTCGTCTAGCCTTCAAAATGTCAAGCTTTCAGGCTAATAAAATAACCAATTAACCAGTTGTATGGAGTGAGCACTCTATGTACGGTTGAGCTAGCTACCGAGACATTCTGTGTGAAAAGCCTGGTAATGCACCGAAGAGAAGTTTCCTTGCGAATGTTCTCATGGAAAGTTCTTGGTATATTGTTCTTCGCATATTTATTGTCAAGCCAGTGCCTGAATCACGCGCGAGAGTCGCGAACGAATGTGAATAGTGAATCATTGTACCTACCATTGGCCCGCCCCAGAGATTGTAGGTACTAAACTATAATATACTGGACGACTAAATTTGATTTTTTACTTATGTTATGAGTGTTATGACCATAGGGTAGGGTCATAACATTTATAACATAAGTAATAATAGTAGGTATTAAACTCATGTTTTTATTTTATTTTTTATACAACGACTGTGGCAAACAAGCATTCAATAGATATATTAGCTAGGTATACGCGCACAGATGTGTCCACCGGATTTGTCCTACGGATATATACCCGGCGGACGCTATTCAGATGTGTCCGCAGACAAATCCGTGTCCGATTCGCGCCATCCATGCACGGATTTGTCCGCCGGGCATATCCGTCGGACAAATCCGGTGGGCACATCTGTGCGTGTATCCCTAATTTAGCTGTTCGGGGCGGCACAAAAAACTGATTAAAATCGGGGAACAATTAAGGCGCGAAATGTTTTTTTTCTAATCCCCTCCAATACTCATGGTATGATATAAACTTGGCAGACTTTTTTATATTTTGTTTTGTATATTTTAGGTGCTTGCGGATGAAATCGAAGTTTTCCAACGATTTCGAGGGAAAAGCGAGCCAGTGTATATTTTCATATATGTAAGTTATTTTATTTCATTACCTTTGAGGTACAGTCGCCATTAATTATATCGGAGCGGCCAAGGTACTCAAAAATATCTGACCAGTACTTTATTGTCTTGGCAATAGATGAGTTGTTCAGATATTTGTGACCACCTTTGCCGCTCCGATATATCTGATGTTGACTGTACTTAGTGAGAACTTAAACCTAATTTTATAGAAATTAGAAGATTAAGAGCCTTTTAACATCCACTATAGCGCCGTAATAATTGTGATTATTTAAATATAACGATAATTATAATTATAAATTATAGCTATTTAAATAAAGAGACCACTGTATTTTGTATTTAAGTACCCTTTAAAGACTTACATGGTGCTTACCATTATCCTACATATTAGTTCCATTTTTTTTCCCTAGCTCAACAAAATAACAAAACTCCTCCGAGGTGTGAACGGCATCAAGCTAGCCGAGATAGCGAAGAAAGAACTGGAATACCACAAGAGGGCGCTGGCGGGAGAAGATATAGACCGACGGACGTTTAATTTAGATGAAGCTACGCCTGAAGAACTGGTAACTATGGTTTTTAATTACTTAACTATCGTAAAGCCAAAAATTTTGGAATATCAGACGGCGACGATAAAGAGGGGCACAGTCTAAGAATTTTTTGTGTTAGAGGGCGGGGCGCTTAACAGCCGTCATACATATATCAATTCAAATCAAATCATAAATTTTATTCGTAGTAAACTTAGAACATACTAAAGTAGACATAACAAAAAAAAAACCACGCAATGGACTCGCCTCAGCATAATGCTGACTCGAAAGCCAGCGCTGATCTTCCGGCGAGTCCATTTGTGGTTTTTTTTTGTTATGTCTACTTTAGTATGTTCTAAGTTTACTTCGAATAAAATTTATGATTTGATTTGAATTGATATATGTATGACGGCTGTTAAGCGCCCCGCCCCCGGGGAATTTTACATTTGGCGGTGACTCTGGTTCAGAGGGCGCTTTAGAGTAACCGCATAATGCACGTACTACTGCACAGCGTCATCGAGTAAAACTTTTCTTAGACTGTAGTCCTCTATTTAATACATACTCTCTGATATTACATAAACATGACTGTTGACACCACAAACCAGCAATGCGCATGTGCGAGAGCTAGGAGTGTTAGGGCCAGAAACAAGCTAAAACCTTTTTAGTCTATGGTTTACACTACCCATACTCATCTCTGTTTTAGGATTTTTTTTAAAGTGCTAGCAGACACTACAGCCATATAACTACTAAATAATATAGACTAACCACAGTCTAAGAACTTTTTCAAGCCCTATTCTGAAGCGCCATCTGCCCGAGAGCAACCTAAAGATATAATATAAATATAGTAGGAAAAAATTACAGTGCGTCGCAGTGGCATCTAGTAACGAGTGCTCTCGGACAGATGGCGCATCCTGGCCAAATTTTATTATTTCTACGTCAATAAATGCAAAATAAATTAATTTTCCATTAATCATAGTTTTATGCCTGGCAACACTGATATTAAGTTTTCGGGGAATCCCTATTTCGTTGTTTCTGCCATATCAGCGGTAACAGAGCAACGAACTTGATACCTACCTACTATGAATATCAAATCAAATGTGTTTATGTATATCAAATCAGCTAAAATCCACGGAAACTGGCATAGGAATTTGATTCATGAAAGAACGGAATAAATGTCAAACTGGTGTGTTCTGAGTATCGAGGACTAAGGTAAGTTGATATGTGCCGACAAAATTGTTGCTGATGTACTGCATTCTTTAAAAAATGCTACGTTTATTGTGCAGTTAAAGGCAGAAGTATCCATGTGGACGGGGTTTCCAAAATGAAACTACCCATTAGGTACTTGATGAATATAAAACCTAGAGATATGGTTACAACTACAGCCATTTTGGAGGACAAAGGGCCGGTTACACCAAACCATCTGTTAATGTCAACGTCATCGTTAAAAAAATCTTGTATGATAAGTTTCACAGTTTTCTAGGGGATGAAAGCTCTGCTGAGGGTCCGTTAATTAAGCTTGGTGTATAACCCTCCCTAAGACTTGCGTTCTAGATATTCTGTAACATAGATTGTTTCTAGTTGACATATATTATAAGTCATATAACCAATAAGACAAATGGTATAAATTGAAAATGAGAAAATAGAGACCTAGGCTTGAAACTCCGGGAAAACTATAAGTGTTTATCATGGAATTTATCCCTTTTAGGGATATACACGGTGCCCGTGAGCATTGCGAGAGATTTTAATAGCGTATTCCTGATCGTAATTGGAGACTAAAATGCCGTACAAAAAACATTGATTATTGTAACTTAGTGAATAACGCTTTTTTGATAGAGATTTCACTCTATGGGGTCTAGTCTAGACATCCTTATTGACAGATATCAAAATGCCAAGGAATACTTTTCGTGAACCATTTTTTACGAAGAAAAATGTAGCAATTTATTTTAATCGGTAGTTTTACCAACAACATTTAATTCTCTTTGGTTCGAAAGTATCTAAAAAATCGATAGAGTTAAAAAGAAGAGTTAAAAGAGTTAAAAAAATGTTTTTTTTTTGGCAAAATTGACCTAAATTCATAAAACATTTATCACTACTTATGATCTCAGGAATTCGTGGTTAAAATCTCTCGCAATGCTCACGGGCACCGTGTATAACTATTATATATTGTATCCCGTGTATCCCTAGCTATTGGTAGGGACAGAGAATATCCATATGTCTTTGGTAGGGACATGGGAAGGAATAATAGTCTTCCTTATTTTTTGTTACTAGGAATGGGAGGAAGAGCTTATAAAAGAACGTGAGAGCGAGATAAAAGAAATCGAAGCAATAAGGTACCGTAGCGTATAAATAGTATCTACTTTACTTTGGACTAAGAGCTCTGGCCACCTCAGATCTATATGACGCAATAATGAGAGCAATGAAACCTGTCTAGTTAGATTGCTTTACCATTATTATTGCTAGATCCGGGCATCTGGCAGCTTTTAATGGGTGGAAGTCAGAGTGACAGCTCAACAAAGTTTTTAAGTTAGAAAAAAAAGTTGTGTTATCTATAGAGGACAGGGCCTATATTTTAACATTAGAACAAAAACCATTTTCTATTAATGCGGAAACAAAAACAGTAGGCGAGTAACTAAAAATAGCATTATACATCATTTGGCACTACTTTCCCCCAACAGAAACTTCTGGCTATGATATAATCTAATTTTCCATAATATTGCAACAAACCCAGAAGTCCAGGATTTGTTTTTTCAAGTTATTTACATTCTTTGACCTCCACCACTTTACAGCTGCCAGATGTCCTGATCTAGCTAGAAATAAGCATAGTATAGCAAACTAACTAGAGAGGTGTTTCACTCATTGTTGTGTCATATCTGACTTGGCCAGCTCTCTCTGTCTATCACGTGAGCGTATTGTTGCTAGAGTAGGACTTACGACGCCTAAAAGCACTAAGGCGATTATCACACTGACGCCACAACCGCATGCGGCGACGGTGTGCAAGCGTGACAGCGATATACACATGCAGAGCGCTACTTCGCTCACGCACCGTCGCCGCATGCGGAAACCGCAGCAGTGTAACAGCCGCCTTAGGCAGATACGGTGGGCGATATGGGTGTCACATGGGCGTCATTGATTGAACAATACAATTTTTATTCACAGATCTGCGCAACACAATTTACGCAAACGTCGTCGCGCGGAGCTGATGGTTCCGCATCTCCAGAACCTGAACTTTGTGCTTTTCTGGCCACAAGCCAGGCATGCGCACTTCGAACTGTATGAGCGATGGGATTTGAACAGTAAGATCATTATTATTGAAATTTAAGCTAATTACCAAAACAATTATTTTTGAATAAAGTATCACAGTGACGTTCGAAGTATTTTAAAACCGCTCTTATACTCTACTGACGTTTGAAGGCTCTACATTTTTAAACAAAAATTGCTCGAAAAAAAGATGGCCGCTGTGGCAAAGGATCTCGAATATTAAAAACAATTTCAAAACGCAATTGGGAAGGCCTTGACAAAATTAACGATCTGGGCAAGATCTCAAGTTACATGAGGGCAGCGCACGACCGTTTGATGTAGAGATCCTTTGGAAAGGCCATTGTGAATACCATTAAAATAAAAGAAAATCGATCACTTTTCCTGATATTTTTAATACTTTACAGATATTATAATGGTGGGCCGAGAAGAGCTACAGCTGGACGAATATAAAGCTAGAGACATTCTGTATAACGGCGACGCACCCATCAACGAAGCATCCATACACGCCTTACTGGCAGAGCCGGCTCTTGCCATTTGCTTCAGATGTTTAGATGATGATGTCAACTTTACCTGTTAGTATACTAAAATCTAAAGACATAATCATCATCATCATCATCTCAGTCATAAGACGTCCACTGCTGAACATAGGCCTCCCCTTTGGACCTCCATAAGTATCGGTCGGAAGCGACTAAATGGAATTTATCATTAAGACATAATGCTAAGAGTTATAGCATATTCTGTACAACGACGTGCTATCAATGAATTTGAATAGTCCATGTTCCTTTACGTCGGCCCGCAGTCTTCTCATCTGCTTTAGATATTTAGATTTTTATACAGTCTAAAGAGATAAAGCTATAGGAGTAAGCAGAGGTAAGTATTCTGTACACTCATGTGGTATCAATGTACCTTTCCGTCTGCTCTCGCTTTTCTTAGACGACGATGTATACTTGAGAGAGATCGCGCTTTGCAACTTTGTGTAACTGCTATTACTATAATCTACTTATAGATATAGATAAAGCTGTGAATGAGGATATGCATTCCGTACACCGACGGAATCTGTTCTGTTGGCGAACAATGTGGCATGGGTGTCCTCTTCGTGTCTCATTAGATCATATTTTAAATTTATTTTTTGACTACACCAACAAGACAAGTGCCAGAGGGTCATTCTTTAGGCCGAGAAGAAGTGTAAGTAGTTAAAAATACCAATATACATATATTGACGGCCTCCTAGCCTAGTTGGTAGTGACCCTGCCTATGAAGCAGGAGGTCCCGGGTTCGAATCCTGGTCAGGGCATTTATTTGTGTGTTTATCACGGATATTTGTTCCTGAGTTATGGATGTTTTCTATGTATTTAAGTATTTATCTATATCTATCTATTATATATATCGTCGCCTAGTACCCATAACACAAGCCTTATTGAGCTTACTGTGGGACTGGATTGATTTGTGTAAGATTGTCCCATGATATTTATTATTATTATCTTCTTTATTTATTTTCATTCAAGTTAGGTTGTTTTATAATATTTTTACAAAAGTAAAATACAAAAATACATCAAAAACATACAAAAACAATAGAAACATTATAAAAAACCTAACCTACGGTGCCGCCGGCAACGGAGCAAGGCCCAGGCTGCCGGTGGTTAGGGCCGCAGAGAGAGGAACCTTCGGACTATGCGCGCCGTGTCCAGAATTACCGCCTTCTGTATCTGACCCTTGATCCAACCACAACCCCGTAGCGAAAGTCTCTCAAGATGTTGGTCGAGACTCTTCGCTATGAGACCGTTCGCAGAAACAACTATCGGCACAATGATCGCCGAATCAACCTCCCACATGGCGGTTACCTCGTGAGCTAAGTCTAGGTACTTGCTGGATTTGTCCTTCTCAGCCTTCACGAGGTTAACGTCACATGGAACGGTGATGTCGACGAGCATGACCCGGCGTTGCGATCGGTCTATTATCACTATATCAGGCTTATTGGCTACAATAGTCCTGTCCGTGATAATAGATCGATCCCAATAGAGCGTGGCACGACCATTTTCGAGAACTGGCGCAGGTGTGTACTTGTAGTACGGCACTTCGTGGTCCACAAGACCGTATAGGAGAGCAAGCTGCTGGTGTATGATCCTGGCTACGAGGTTATGTCTGTGCAAGTACTCGCCGTTAGCAAGATGAGAACAACCGGAGATGATATGCCTGAGTGACTCTCCGGGACGGCGGCATGCCCGACAAATGTCGACCGTACCGTCCTTCAGGATATATCTCCGGTAGTTATTCGTCATGATAACTTCGTCCGCAATTGCACAGGCAATACCTTCGGTTTCTCCGGAGAGGTCCCCGAATCGTAACCAGTTCACCGACGCGAGCAGGTCTACGTCGGGTCCCGTGAGGGCCCCGTAGAACCGCCCGTGTAGCTCCTTGCTCTTCCATACCGCCTTGCGATCCTCGGTGCTTAGCACCACAGGTTTGCGCCAGTTCTCGTTCGCCAAGGAGAGCGGCGTGAGGCTCTTATCTACTGCCACCACATCACGATGCATCCCACACTCGTTGTTAAGGAAATAATTCCTGGGATTGTACACCTCACGGTTGTGGAGATTTTTGGCGTTTAAAAAGCCGCGACCTCCACACTTCCGTGGGATGTACAATCTCATAACGGACGAGCGTGGGTGAAGCATACGGTGTGTGGTGAGCAATAGACGGACCCTCCGATCCAGGGCATCCAGCTCGGTCTGTGTCCACCTTAGTATGCCAAAGGAGTATGTGAGTAGGGGCATTACCCAGGCGTTGAAGGCGCGCACCTTGTTGCCACCTGACAAAAGACTATTGAGTACTTTTGTCAGCCGACCAAAGAAGCGCTCCTTCAACGCCTGTTTAATACCCGCATCCTCAATACCCAACGACTGTGACATACCAAGGTATTTGTAGGTTTCTGATTCAGAGATAGATCTGAACGTCATTGTCTCAGAAAGCTGTAAATTTGTTGAATTTACTACTTTCCCCCGCTGTACATGCATAACCGCACATTTATCAACACCAAACTCCATCTTGATAGAACTACTGAAGACTTCAGTGGTTTTCAGTAGCTCCATCAGGTCCCGGTTATTTGGTGCAAATAATTTGAGATCGTCCATGTACAGAAGGTGAGATATGACTTCACCCTCTCTCCGAAGCCGGCAACCTAGCCCCGAATCCTTCAGCAGGGTGCTGAGCGGATTTAGAGCTAGGCAGAACCACAGGGGACTCAGACTGTCGCCCTGAAATATTCCTCGCTCGATCCTTATAAAGTCATGCGGGTCAGGGGGGTCATCCCCGCCTCCTGGTTGACGAAGGACTGTGGTCCACTGCCTCATACATGCGCCAAGGAAGGATCTTAAAGCTGCATCAACTTTATACAGCTCTAAGATCCTTTCCAGCCATGAATGAGGCACCGAATCATAGGCCTTCTTATAGTCAATCCAAGCGGCCGAGAGGGCTCCCCTGTTCCGCCGGGCTCGTTGGCAAATGGTCATGTCTATGAGGAGGAGCTCTTTAGTACCACGGGACCCAACCCTACATCCATTTTGAGAAGAGGCCAAAATGTTGTTTGCAACTATGTGCGCTTTTATTTTTGCTCTCAAAATGGATGTAAGGAGCTTGTAGAGTGTAGGCAAGCACGTGATGGGTCTGTAGTTCTTCGCTTCCGTGGTACTACCGGACTTGTAGAGCAGGAAGGTTACACCAGTTGTTAGGGAAGGCGGGAGGGAGCCAAGTTCAAGAGCTTGTTGGAATTGCGTTGCCAGCCGCGAGTGCGAGCATCGAAACCATTTTAGCCAGAAGTTGTGCAATCCATCCGGGCCAGGACTTTTCCAGTTCTGAGCCGTACGGATTGCACAACTTACGTTATCGGGGCTGATGGTAATAGCCCCCATAGGTTCGATGGACTCGCACTCACGTTCGACAACGCTCATCCACTCGCCCTCCGTGTGTTCAACAGGCGCCGACCAGATGCTACGCCAGAAATCAGTCATGGCAGTAGCATCCGGCAGTCGCGCATCGGACACACGGGGGTCGGCTTCCTCCCACCTTCGGTATTATTATTATTATTATTGAGAAAAAAATTGTGACTTTAAATTTTATTTACAGCACTAGTCCGTCAAATTCTATACGAGTACATAGAACCATTGGACCCGGCCAAACCCATGAGCGACCAACCTATCCAGAAAACTGCCTATAACCACTACAAAACCTATAGTCTGACGAGGGAAAAAATATGGCAGCAGAGACGAGAAGAGAGACAGAGACAGAAGGTACTTGGCTTTGATTTTTTTAGACTGCACTGCTTTCAGATTGACTACGCAATGATTCAATGCTGGAGGGGTTTAGAAGCCGTGCCTTTTTCGTAAAGGATACTGAATCTGAGAGCTTGGAAACTTAGCAATTAACTTGTTTAATACATAGATAGGTTCCGTGCGTAAAAAAGTAGATAGGTACACTAATATTTGTTACTGTTTAAAAAAAAATGGGATCTTTAAGACGGTATTACACTTTATTTATTTTTAAGGAAAAAGCCATAGAAAACCGAGCTCGCCGGCTGTCGGAAATGCAGCGTTTGGCACGGCAGGAGATAGAGCAGGTCTTGGAGTCCAGAAGACTCGCCAAAGAACAGGAGAAGCTGCACTTGCTGAAGACTGGGGTAAGTTAAACTAAACATTTAGGAAGAAGTAATTCTAAACGAAAGTACAGGTCTTGCAATGCAAGAGACTCGCCATAGAGCAGGAGACTGCACTGGTTGAAGATTGCAGGAGTAAGCTAAACTAAAAGTTTTAGGAAGAACTGATACAAAACGAAAGTACAGGTCTTGGAGTCCAAGAGACTCGCCATAGAGCAGGAGACTGCACTGGTTGAAGATTAGACTGATTAGAGTAAGAAGATCCATTTGAGTTATAATATAATCATTCCTACTTGCAACATTAGTAAAAGATAGCGTTTTTGGGGTGGCTTGATTATTGTTCCCGATAAGTGATAGCTTTATACACCCAAGCAAAGCTTTAAAGGTACCTCAAAACAATCGACAACTATTTCAGACAAGGTAGCTTTGACCTCCAAACTTGCTTAGGTTGGATTCGTAAAAACTGACATGAATCCACAATGATTTCAGGATTTGGACGCCCTTGAAAAACTGAAAGCGGAGCCTGATGACGAAGAAGTGGACATAGAAATACCGGAGGTATGAAAAGCAATTATAGTTACTTCTAAAAATATTATAATGTCGAGTCTAATTTTTTCTTTTATGTTAAAACTTTATCGATTGCAATATTTATTTCTGTTAGTAACATATCTTACTTACTTTTACACAGGAGCTACCGGACGACGAGGAAGATATTGTCACGGATATCGTCGAGGATGAGAACGAGTATTTTCCCCCGCCGGGCTTGCTTATACCCGGCTTCTACGCACCGCCCAATGACATAGCTAAAACGAATGGGCTGCATATACTATTTCCGAATGTAATTATAACTTTTATTCATTGCGGTCAAAAGACTTCTTTCGTTGAATCTAGTTTTTTAGGTTTTCGGCGCTGGCGCCGGTGGTGTGTGACGGGATGCTCCCCATTCCGCTCGCTTGCCACGGCTCAAGGTGTGATGTCAACTAATTTTTTTTTTAATTTTAGTGAAGAGGATGAGAGCATGACCTTGCAATTAATTTCGCCCAAGACTTGAAAGTCAGACAGAGATAACTGCGTTATATTTAGTTCATTCTTATCGCCAGGATACGCCATTTTGTATTGGAGCTCGGAATGGGACACGTTTCCGGCTGTTGTAAACATACTTATCTGTGGTGAATGAGATCTGTAGGTACAAAGGGAATGGTGAAGGGCATTATAATAATGTACTCTAGATCTCGTGCGATTTGCGACTTGAAACGTCATGGTAATCCTGTGCGATTTTTTGCACACTTATTTCCGATAGTATTGATTTTATCAAAAGGGTTTCGTTGCTCTTGTTATCGTGCCATATATATGTTAAATAATAGCCCATGTGGGCTTTTCCAGTTTGTTTTGTCTCATTTTTAATTAGGTTTTCTCCGTTAATTCAGCATATTTAATTACTATGCTTCAACCTGCGGAAGAAGGGTCTTGGTTTAAAATATTTTAGCATATTTTTAGTTGGTGTTGGATCGAGTGGTCCCAGAACCAGAGTTTCTGCCACCTCACGTGGTGGTCATGCTGGAAATCAAAATGCGATACAAAGCAATTGCTGCACTGACTCCTAGAAGACAAGCTATTATACATGTAAGTGCTCTATTAGTTAAAACAAGTACAGTCGCCATCAGGTATGTTAATGCGGCCAAGGTGGTCAAAAAAATCTGAACAACGCCTCAAGGCAATAAAGTGCATGTTCAGATATTTTTGAGTACCTTGGCCACTCGGATATATTTGATGGCGACTGTACATCATATTAGTAGAATATGTATATATATATATATATATATATATACCGGGTGCTTCCTGTAATAGGAGCAATTAATTAAAAGGTAGATTCTACTCCTCAAACCAGACAACGTTAGTTCAGCGACTTTAAAAAAAAAGTTATGGTTTGATTTTTAGGACACTTTAAAGTTTTTCCGAACACGCAATGTATTCCGAAATTAATTACGCCTGTCAAGCAATGTCAAATAGACGGATTTTAAGGTAGGTACTTATATTGAAAATACTATTTAGTTTGTATGAAAAAGAGGCATTCTCACAAAATACATATATTATTTTTAAAAACTTGTTGAACAAAAGTTTTGTAGTTTGAGTACCTAGAATCTACATTTTAATTAATTGCTTGAAAGCAACCTGTATGGTGACGGAAAGATTCCAATCTTGTAACTATCTATATGCGGGTTAAAAATGTTTTTTATTTCATGTACCTAGAAAAATCTTGAATTAATTAATAAATAATCGTAGATGAATCGTAGCAACATTCCGCGCGGACTCATTGTTTTCGACAACTATTGTCCATCGTAATTGTCACAAATTCGATTAAAAAGCTCCATAAAACTTTATTTAATGCCACACCTGGCCATAAAGTGGCTTTTTCCGCACGCTGCGCGTACGGAAAAAGACGCTTTCTGGCCAAGTGTAGACATAAACGATGTACACAACACGGGAGGTAATAAAGAACTTTGTTTTACCACCCTAGTTGCGGAATGTACTATTAAAGGGTAGTTTGTCGCCAGAAAAACATTGGTATAAATTGTTAAGTGGTGTTGCCTATATCTGGTAATTTTTGAACTTGGTGCAACGCAAAATGGATCAATCACCATATGGTATGTTATATGAAGTCAACAATAAAAACAAATGTCTAGCCACTGCGATCAGCATGTCAGCATCTGTTTAGATATGATTTGGACTGTTCTTATGGCTTACCGAGCACTCTTAGACAAACCAATGTTAGATAAGTCCAGGCATGCAATCAGGATATTTCGAATAGTAATTTGTATGGAAATATCCGGATAATAGCCATATTATATATTATCCGGATAAAATTCGAACAATTGCAAGTCCTAGTTAAGTATACCTAATCTAGACGACGGCCTCTTAGTCTAGCGGCCAAGGTACTCAAAAATATCTGAACATGCCCTTATCGCCTTGACAATAGAGGCGATGTTCAGATTATATATTTTGTGACCACCTTGGCCGCTCCGATATATCTGATGGTTACTGTACCATATTCGAGGACTACAATTGTGTACAGTCACCGGCAATAGTATCTTCCTACATGAAGGCCGCAAAAATATGTGACACGGTCTTATGGCCCTACAAATAAGAGCGTGTCACATATTTTTGCGGCCTTCATGTATGAAGATACTAATGCCGGTGAATGTACTTCCTGTATGGTAGAGGTTCCGCCTACACTGGTTTGCATAAAGCTATACGTTAGGCTAGGTGAACGATAAATAAAATAGCCAAGTACTTGTGACCTTAAGATGTTTTCAAGTGACAACAACACATGCGGCGATATTTGAAACTCATGATCAAATTTGCAATGCAATTTCAACTTTAAGGAATAAAGTATATATTTAGGTATACTATTGTGGTCTAATTATTAACATTTGGTTTCCAGATGGGCGTATTTAAAGCTACAGGACCGTTCGATGCTGTTCATGTAGCCTATAGCGTGGCGCAATATGACGAAATGAAAGAACAATTTGATGAGTAAGTTGTAAACATGATGAGGGCCTACCGCGAAGTTCGAAAATCGACAAAACGATGGTCCCGTCTCTATCGCTCTTGCTTATACGAAAGAGAGTGATGCAAATAGACGATTCGATGAATGAAGTGCTTCGCGGTAATAGGCTTGAACGGCTGCGATGGATACCTACCATTTATATATCAATTACAAAAACTATTTAAAACGGGGTATTTACCGGTGGCAGTTTCTTTTTCTCTCTGACGTTCATAAGTGCATTGTAATGTGCCTAAATTGAAGAATAAATATCTTTTATCTTTTTTATCTTTTTATCTTTTGTGTTTGTTTTTGTGAGTTCTCAAAAACCAACACACATGGTACATACCCCGTTTTTAATAGTTTTTTTTTGTAATGTTAATGATCAAGTTAGCTTAAAATTGTATATTTATACAGGATGTAACAAAAATACTGGTGATTCGTTTAAGGGCATAATTGGTATCATATTGCGTGTAAGAAAAAGTAGGAGAAACGTTTTTTGAATGAAGAATGAATGAAGTTTTCGACAGTAACTTTCACTTACAGGCACTCAGTAATGATAGCCTTCATGTTGTCCGTAAAATCGGACTTGGCGCTTCTTGAGCTGATGGATCTGACCCCGGCTCATGTGAGCCGTGACGAGCTTGCCGGCGAGGTAAAAATTAACTTTAACCATAATAATCCAGACAGAGATAGACGTACCGCAAGACCCTGCACACAAATCGTGCCACTTAATACAGGTTTTTTTTTAATAACTAGCCATAATGTCAGAACACCTTTTGCTATGGGACCACCTCGAAATCCCTAAAAAAATGTGGCCTCCCCATAGAAAACGTCCATGTCTAATCGGCCGAAGTATATGAAACAGCCAAAAAGCTTTTTTGTGATTTCGGATTTGGTCCCATAGTGAAATTGTTTAGTACCTATGGCCTACCAAATCACCTCGCATAATACAGTGTGTAAATCTAATACGGGCGAATCTCTTAACGGTAATAGGACATAAGAAATGTAATTAGATAACTTTTACTTAGAATTGCAATAAAAAATTTATCCATACAAAATAATTCGGCCCGCAATGTAATGCAAACACACTCGCGCTAAACCACGCTAAACCACCGCTAAACGCTCCTTGACAGTTACTACCAGGTACCATGTTAACAGTATCTATTATTGGGTCACAGTTAAAGTGTAACTTAAAAAAAACATCTTAATTAATGATTATACTAATGAGTTCTATGTCTGGTTTAATTTATCGCCCGGATTAGATTTACACACTGTATAGCTAGTTATTGAAAAAACACTGTGTAAACCGTAACCACGGCCTAAGGCCAATTTCCACAATTTACCTAAGATGTGTTTACGTACGCAGGGACGCAGGTATAGGTCAGAATTTCATTTTTAATCTTAGGCGGCGCAAATATGCAGCTGTAGACTCTGATTGCATGTTTGAGTCATTTGGGGTAGAAACACTGGGACCGTGGGGACCAGGAGCTCATGGCATCTAAAAAGAGCTAGCCAAGAGCCTCATTGACGCAACGGGTGACCAGAAGGCTGGGGCATACTTTGCCCAACAAATCAGCATTCCTGTCCAGTGCGGCAATGCTGCTAGTTTTCTGGACACTGATTTGGAGCCTGTTTTTATTTGTAAGTTTGTAATTTATTTTTAGGTTTAATGTTAATTTTTTATTTTATGTAACTTTATAGTGTAAAATACTTGTTGTATATGCACGTGCGGCAATTAATATTTTCTTAACCATTTATCTTTTAGGTAGAGGCAATGCGCTTGTTCCCGGTATACTACAGTGATCCAAGAGAGTTCGAGGACTTCCCACCGACGACGAATTCTTAGATACCTTTAATTGTATTTAAATATTTATGATTACAGTACATGCATGCTTAAAATTGATGTCATTTGTTTTTATGTAAAAGTCATCAATTAAATACAAGCGTAGGTTACGTACAAGCGTAGCGTACCAATCTGAACTTATCAATGTCCCAGAGAACGGCGCCCCAAATTTGGCAGTAAGATCTGAACCCTGAGTATAATCGATTCACTGACGAAACGTAACGATTAGGTTTGGGATTTTTAACACAGCACACCAAGCGGAACGTGTCGAAAACTAAATCACAAATCTCGAAACCAGAGCCAGACCATTTATAATTGTTAATTGTTGTACTCAGTTTTTAGCTGTTACCCAGGTGATATAACTGAGTTAGGGTTACCAGATACAAATTTCAAAAGGCCTGACAAAATTCCTGATTTTCGGCCAAAAATCCTGACACGAGCTTGAGCTGAGCCGTGGGGGGAGGGGGTTCTATTGGCCTAAAACTAACTAACGTTTGTTTGAAAACTAAAATCCTAGTCAAAAAGTCCCGATGTTTTATGTTTTAGCTAGCGTACCTACAAAAACCCCCATGTTTTATGCTATAGACACTACAGATAGTTAAACGTTAAGTATAGGTAAATGCGAATTAAAGCGGATCTCAATTGTAAACCAACGTTTAAAGTTAATTAAGTAAGTGTTTTTTTTTTTAATTTAGCAAAAGTTCTAAGCTCGTCGAAATTTTTACATAACCAATTTTTTTAATTATAAAATAGTTTACAGTGTATACAATTTTATTGTATTGTCTATTTGTCGAAAATTCCTGACATTTCCCTTTTCCGGCCGCATTCCTGACATATGTCCAAAATTCCTGACATGTCAGGAAAATTCCTGACGTCTGGTCACCCTAAACTGAGTGTATAGTGAAGATGAACGCCCTACCCATAGCGGGCGGTGCTGTGGGAGATTTCCGTAATAGGCGTTATGAAACAGCCAAAAAATCTTTTGATGTTCAGTAGGGTGTATTGGGGTAATTTCGATAAGAAAAAAGTGGCGGATAATTCCGAAAGTTGACTCTTATTACAGTGGAATAAGAGAGAAAATTGAATGATTTTCGGAATTACCCGCCTTTCGAAATTACCTCAATACACCCTATAGGTATAGCTTACCTAATCACTTCGCTCATCAATATGAACGGTGGTTGTTATTTCACCCTATTAACATATTTTTAGCTTAACTTGCTAAAAATAAACATTATTTTTAGCAAGTTAAAGTGAAACAAAGTTGTTAAAATCTAAATCACACAAAATGCCCTCCTATTTATGGACGGTTTCTGACGTCCGAGTATCTTGACTGTAAGGCTGGCTCTACATGATGGGCCATCATAGGGACGCAGCTATACGACGGAACGAGATGGCAATATCGTTAGCTCCCTCTAACGCATAGCTGCGTCCCTATGATGGCTCATCATGTAGAGGCAACATTACGGTCGCCATCAGATATAGTTTGATGGCGACTGTACCGTATAAATCAAAAAGCAAATTATCGTTATCCGCGTCTCTTTCTTTTGCGAGTGACGGACCCGTATAACCATTTTCTGTGGGCCGTTACGAAACAAGTCGACACATTTTGCGTCGACATTACTTTTCTGGTAAAAATTTCGGTTTAACACCTTATCACAAACTGTACGCAAAGTGTATAAACATATTTCGATACAAATGTGGCCGAAAACTGTGCACACTGCGTTGACTCTTAGTTACTGAAAAAAATCTGGTCTCATTGTGTGGGAACTGTTACCACACGAAGAAACCAATACTCAACACAGACGCGAGGTGTAGTAACTGTTTCGACACTTCTGGATTTAAACGTTACTAGGTACTTTGAAAATTCTGCGACCAAAATGGTTATATGGGAGAGTGGGAGATAACGAAATTTAGATATTCTACGGTCGTGTCGGAAGTCGGAACTCATTTTTGGTGCTGGTTTGGTTTGGACTGCCTGCTGGATACCATCGCGAACGCTTTGTTCTGGTCGAAAGGTATTTCGGTGATTTTGAGGGAATCTGCCGAATCCAACAGTGATGGCTACAGCAAACCGTCGAGTCACTAAAAAAAAGAAAATGGCAGTTATAGGGACTGCCGATAGAGTGAAAACTTTCAGTATTAAAACTTGAAATGTTATAATGTTTGAATTATAATTATCAATTTTCTTTCTCCGAGCACCATATATTAAAAGCATAAGAGAAAGATACTACTTACAAAATTAAAATTAATTTGAAACTATAAGTTTAAATATCGAACGAGCCTTCCAACCCAAGGTAAATCTTGTGATGCGTTTTTGTTTTCGTGACGGTGTCGGTGACGCGAACTCATAAGATTTCCCTACCAAAAATTGCCCAACGCGGCTAAAGAAGTTTTCACTTCATAAAATAGTTTTAGCAGTACTTTTATTTTATATTCATTCAATTAGTAACATTTACAGAATAATCAAAAATTAAGCTAATGTAGCCGTATTGATACTTCAGAACAACAGCTAAATTTTCATAACACTGACCTACGGTAGTATTAGCAAAACGTTGTATTTGCATTATAAAAAACACGACAATCCAACCGAGTTACCAGTAAAGTTATAAGCATTGTTTCTAAATAAAATAATAACAAAAGACGATTATTTTATCTATAAGCAAATGCTTTTGAGTGAGATCAATGAATGTTTTGTCATCGTAGGTGGCATGTTGGAATGCTGAGGTATTGTTTATTGTATGTTTTCAAGTCTGAATACAATAGTTTTCATTCATACAGACGATAAACGAATACGAGTGGATATTTACGTAAAGATGTTAATTATTTTATCTTCTCTATGCTGAAAATTAATGTTAATATTTCAATTTGTCGAAACCGGTATGCCAAATTCATGATTGGGGTTTTTGTTAATCGACATTAGAGATGTAACGAATGTTGTTTTTTGAACATTCGCGATTGCATATGCGATCTCGTATATTTTTCGCTAATATTCGCGAATGCGAATGAGAATGCGAATACGAATGCGAATATGGGGTTAATAATCTTGGCACAAGGAAAGTTCTGATATAGGTAGTTGAATGATTCAGCTGTGATATTTTCTAACCAGATGTTAAGAAAACGATTTTTATTAGGTACCATCAAACTTTTATATTCTGTTAACCGGAATATTTTAGAAATCATGAAACAACAAAAAATAATATATAATTCATGAAGATACTTAAATGACGGATTTGCCATGATTGTAAGTTCCCTTTCAATCTTTTTTCTTAGATGTAATGCTCAAAAATATTCGCAAATAATCGCATTGAATTTTGCGAATGCGAATATCCAAAAACATGCGAATATTCGCGAATGCGAATACGAATGTTCGTTATATCTCTAATCGACATATACAATACAGCCTTGGCCAGAAGTGTTGAGCATCAATGCGATTTTCATACAGAACTGGAAAGTTTAGTCCATCGTTTCCATCTTTGTTCAAGTTATTTTGTCAATTAATTTAAACTAATTTAATAGGCATGTTTTGTTGAAGTTAGTAGTAACTGAATAGAATATTTGCAATATGTCGCACCGACTTAAATTTACATTTTTGGTACCTTCTGTTTTCATATTTTTTAAGTACCTTGAAAGTGTTATTAAGTGAAGTTTTCTATATTTATAAATAAAATATAACATTTACCGTTACCGTATATTGTTAGGATAGGGAAATAATGCTTAACATCAAAATTGTAAACAAAAAACACCTATGCTCAACAATTCTGGCCAAGGCTGTACATACAATTCAATTTCAAGTTAAATAGTTCGATCCATACACTACGAATACAACATTTGACATAGTGCTTATCAAAATGTCTACCACTTGGGAAAAAATTGTTTAGAATGATTAGTTCGGGGTTAATAAAATAAAAACAAAGTAAATATACCTACAAAATAATATTTATTATTTTTTTATACAGTTGCAAAAAGTTCAACTACCTAATTAAAATCTAATTTACAACCCAACAGCAATCTTTGGCGCTAATTGTCGGTTTTAACGATATTTAAAACCTGCTTGCTTGGTTTTTTTGATACGCTCCTAAAATTTAAAGGAGCGTATTCAAAAAAGCATACCTGTACGCATGCTGATTTCTTTATGTAGGTACGAAAACAGATAACAAATATAGCACTGTGCTGTGGATTTTTTATCTGTATGCTGAATCCAGTGCTAAATTCAGCTAAAGTAAACACTTTCGCTGATACTTCAAATTAAACTTGAATGAAATGGCATAAAAAAACGAGCTAGCTACAGCTGCTGTAGGAAAGTGGTTATTAAAGTATTTGTCACACGTCAATAAAAACACAACTTACAAAACTTGCTGCACTAATTACTATCAAAGCAATAAGTTATTACTGGTGTTCTCAAAGCTCCCGAACTGATGTGGTGGTAGAGTGGCCCTTAATCTTCTACACTCCCTCAAAGCCATTTCACTTTTCCGTTTGTACATGTAACTGGAGCCTGCAATAGCTAGGACCAACATCGACAAAACCAGACACCACATGAACAGCACACTGGCAGAACTAGTGTAAGATTGCGCTACGGGTGCGCCAGTTGTAGAGACCACTACTGACACGTTACCGCACCAAATTCCATGGACGTTGTCCTTTTCAAAGACTTTGTCTAAGGACGTCACCTCTACAGCCCTGCCCCCGATGCCTGAATTGTAATTCCTTACAATCTCTTTACAAGAAATCGGGTTACCGCCTAAACTAAGAGCATTCAGCTTTGTGACCGTCATTACTAGTCGATCGAAGTCGAGCTGGGTTATAAAGTTATAGTCAATTATTAGTCGTTTCAATTCTGTGCATTCGTGTAGTATATCTACATCCAACACTTGTAATGAATTTTGAGATAGATCGATGATTTCGGCTCTCCCAAGACCCTTAAAACTGCCATAGCGCAACTTTTGTATTGAGTTTGAAGATAAATTTAACAACTTTAAAATTTTGAGATTTTGGAATGTGCCTGGAGCAATTATTTTTATTTTATTAAAGCTCAAGTCAACAGATTGTAAGTGGTCTAAATTTTGGAAAAAAGAGCTATGAATGTAGCTGATACTATTGTTACTCAAATCGACGTATACTAAACCTGGAAAATAACTTAAATTTAAATCAGTTAGATAATTGGAAGAAATGCTTAAGGACATCAACTTAGTGAGAGAGTTTGTTTGTGGATTGTTAAATTGCTTTAGTTTATTATTTGAAACCCGTAAAACACGCAAATCTTTTAAAGTTTGATATATTGGGTTTGATAAATCAGTGATATCGTTATCAGAAATGTCGAGATATAATATTTTTGAAATATTCGAAAATGAATATGACATCGATTTTAGACGATTGTTGTTTAAGTATAAAGCTCCAAGATTTAATAAAGTGCTATTCAAATGTAGCGTTGTCAGTTTGTTATATGATAAATCTAAGCTATACAAATTTTCCATGTTAATGAAATTGTTTGATCCAATGTTAGTTATTGCGTTATGTGACAAATTGACTCTGGCCAGTAAAGGTGATTCAATAAATGCTCCATTCTCAACTGAAGTATAGTGAAGGGAATAAAGGTCCAAAAACCTGAGATACTTACAATGACTTAGTACGTTGCCTTTTAGAGAACCCTTCAAAGGGTTCCCTGTCACATTCAGATACTGCAAATTCTGAAGAGGCAATGAATATTCTTCTATTGTTACGATGAAATTCATAGACAAGTCTAGCCTTTTTAAGTTCGTCTGGTTACGAAAAGTGCCCCGTTTTATTGAGGTGAGTTTGTTATTATTGGCGTAGAGCTCAGTAAGGTCCAATAAACTGTCTTTTATAAAATCGAGGTCTATTAATTTATTGTACGAAACATCTAAAACTTGTAAGGGCAAATTGTAGTAGGGTGCTAAAAGTGAAAAACTGGAAGCCTCGATATTTTGTATAAGATTTCTACTCAAGTTTAAATGAATGAGGTTTGCCGCTGTGGAAAATGCACCTTTTCTTATCGCTGTTATACTCTGATTGGAGAAGTCGAGTCTTGAAACACCTGATATTCCGTTAAGTGTTTGGCCATTTATATCTTCTTTTAAGTTATTTCTGTACAAATCTAGAGTTGTTAAGGAGTTGTGTTTAAATGAATCGTCCTGTATATGTTCAATATTATTATTAGACAGATTTAAGAACTGTAGAAGATTGTTGTTGATAAACATTTCGTTTTCTATAGGCGATTTTATTTTATTGTTGCTCAAGTCTATCGATATAACGTTGAACGCATGAATGAAGCAATTCGACTCAACTTCTTCAATAGAATTATAACTCATATTAAGAATTCTAAGAGATTCTAAACGGTTCAATTCAAAACCTTTCAATCTGAACAAATGATTAAATGCCAAATCCAGTGTCTTGAGATTTTTCAAATTTACTAGTGTGTCATTAATGGTTGTCAACTGATTATTCCGTAAGTTCAAATTGGTCAAATTTGTTAAGAACACAAAGCAATCATCTTGTAATGACGTTAGTCTGTTGTTTTGCAAATACAAATTTTTGAGATGTGACAACATACGTAGAGATCCACTGCTAACTTCTGTTAGTAAGTTATGTGACAGATCCAGCGTAGTTAATTTATTCTGACTAATTTCTGAAATTTCTAACGAGCCTGGATTTAAGTATTCTATTTCATTGTGAGACAGGTTCAAATTATCTAGCAGGAATAAGTTCTTGAAGGCGTCAGGCTTTACGTTCCTAATGTTGTTATCGGAAAGGTCAATCTCCATGCACTTGGTATAGTATTTAAAAGCGAATGATTCAATGCTGAGCCAGTTGTTGTCGATGGCTTTGATGCGTTTGACCCTGGAATCGAAGTTTGTGGAGCCAAAGAATCCTGTGGTGAGGGATTCGGCGTTGGAGTTCTTGATAATGAAGTTGACATTGGGTTCCGTGTCACAAGAAGGGTTGTTGGCGCTGCCGGCGTGACCCACGCAGACCACTGTGTAGGTGCAATTGTTACGGTTTTCGATCCTACATACTGAGCTCGAAGCGCTCCATATTGAAGATAAGAAGATGGCAATATCTGTAAAGATAAAAAAGGATAGATAGGAAGGAAGACATGTTCTTCAAATATACAATGTGCCCGCGAGGAAACGGAAAAAAATTAAATAACCACTTTGATATCTGTCAATAAGGACTCCATTGTGGCGACATTCCTACTACCTACATTCCTAATCCTACTACGCCTGGGTCACTTTTTCCTTTGTGACAATGACACAAAATGACATCTATATAAGTTTAATATCAAGATTGTCAAGTTTCATAAATAATCTATATCATCTATTAAATTATTCTAGAACCAAAATTCCATATAAAACTTACATTCTTAAATTAAAATTCAGGATCGAAAATACTTAGGTAAAGGTGCTGATACACTTGATCATTCACTAGTAATAGAACATCGAACACCCGCCGTTTTTAAATTTGTCTGAACTACGAACATAACCAAGCATAGAGCCAAACATCACTGCGAACATTTTCTCGTTCATCACGATCATTCAATTCATTTCATAAGGAGCTCTAAGCAAAGTTATCTACCGTCATTGTACACCTACACCATAAGGGCACACGGGGCCCGTTCTCAGGGCCCCAATCCTCAGGGGGCCCCTGAAAGATCGTAGACGACGTTCCTTTTACAGTCAACGTTGTCCCTAATTGAGCGCCTGAGGGCCCCTTCCAATTTTCCAAGGGCCCCACATTCTTAAGTGCCCCATCATACATATATTAAAACTGCCTCGCCTACCGTTGATTCGCTTGTATGATCGCTAGGATGCTCGCAAAAACGCTTCTGCCTATTTTGTGCTATTTTAAGCTGTAATGTAACATTCGCTAGAATTCTTATTACTTATTACAAGTGAACGCTCAAGTTTATCAGCACCTTTATATAGTAACTCTTACATAAAATATAAAATTCTTACATAAATGCGCAGCGGAATCCATTTTATGAATATCGAACAACACGCACTTCTGAAAGACCGAGAAATTACTGAAAGCACATATTTATTTTTTAAACGCAATGATGACTGCGTGGTGGTACGAAACTGACTGTGCGTACGATAACAAACTCACAAGTTTTGAGACGACAACGGATGATGCACTGCATTGTTGAATAATAAATATAGAATCCCATTATTAGGTGCGATTCTTAAATAATAACACGTATTATCAATGCATCCGCTAAACAATAGCCTAGAGAATAGGCGAAACACACAACTCACGTAATCATTTTTCATGGTGATTTAATGTTGGAACATAGATATCTTTATATTCCCTGTTGGAAGTTTCGAGTATGTATCTAAGTAATTAATAAGATAATAACACAAAAGCATCGAAAAAATTAGAGTTGTAGCCAATATTTACCATTTTCTCGCAACACGTGAAAATTACATTCTTTACTCGTCCAGAATCTTGCCAAAGGTATATTTATAAAAAATACAAGTATACTAAAAAAAATATATTTAATAATTACATTAAAAATACTAAGACCGAATTTTACAAACATTTCTTATTCGTAAACAGGCATTTCATTACAAAACCGATTGAGATATGGTCTTTTACATATGTAGGCAAATATATATGGATATTAGTTATTCTGGTAATCTTTACAAATCGGATTACTTTACCTAATACAATATACTTGCATACAATAATTTATTATGTACCTATCTAAGTAAACTACAATAATCTACTCCATTAACAAGTCACTTTGGTATTCAAATTCTGTCGAACAATTTCGACTATTACCAGGTTGTCTTATTACAAACGCTTTCTTGTTTCTTTTATAAAAGTAACTGCCAACGCCTACTAGAAGAAACACAATCGTCAACACCGTGCACCAGACCAATAAAAGGTTTGATATTGTGTTGGTACCACTAGGTTCCAGCGGAGAAACACTAGTTGCCAATGTAGTTGACGGTATTGTTCCAGCACCACACCAAATCCCGTGCACATTATCCTCCTCAAAAACTTTATCTACGGAGGTAACTTCCACGCGTCTACTCCCAACGCCTGAGTTGTAATTTCTAACTATTTCTTTACACAGAATCGGGTTGCCTCCTAAACTGAGGACAGTAAGTTTACTAGCGGTAGTCACTAAGCTCTCAAAGTCAAGCTGGGTGATAAAATTATAATCAATGATCAAACGTTTCAACTCTGTGCACTCGTGGAATATATGGACATCTAGAACATGTATTGCGTTCCGAGATACATCTATCACTTCTGCTCTTCCGAGGCCTTTGAAACTGCCGTAGCGCAAATTGCTAATGAAATTAGAAGACATGTTGAGAAGCTTTAAAATTTTGAGGTTTTGGAATATACCAGGAGTCAACTCGGTTATATTATTGAAACTCAAATCCACGGACTGTAGATAGTCGAGGTTTTGGAAGAAAGAGCTGTTGATGACACTGATATTATTGCGACTCACATCGACGTTAATCAAATCTGGATAGTAACTTAAGTTTAATTTGGTCAACAAATTTGAAGAAAGGCTTAAGGTCATAAGTTTTGTAAGAGAGTTCGTCCGTGGGTTATTGAACTGTGTTAGTTTATTATTTGAAACATGTAGAACACGTAGATTGTGTAAAGTTTGAACAATTGGATCAGAAATATCAGTGAAGTCGTTATTAGAAATATCAAGATAAATTATATTTGATATGTTGGAGAAGGAATTAGAAATGCCTTGCAGATGGTTGTTATTTAAATATAAAGATTTTAGATTTGGCAGTTTACTATTATTCATTTGTAATTTTAGCAGGTTGTTATATGATAAGTCTAAGCTGTACAAATTGTCCATATTTATAAAGTTTTCGGGCCCTATAAATTCGATTGAATTATGTGACAGGTTAACTCTCGCAATTAAAGGCGAATCGACAAATGCTCTGTCTTCAACTTTGGTAAGGTTGAAGTTATTTAAGTCCAAATATCTTAGGTATTTTGTTGGACTTATTACGTTACTCTTAAGAGACCCTTCCAAATAGTTACCAGTCACATTTAGATACTGTAAATTAAGAAGAGGCAGAGAAAAATTTTCTAGGACATGGATAAAATTCATTGACAAGTCTAGTTTCTTCAAATATGTCTGGTTAAAAAATGTATCCTGTTTTATAACGCTGAGTTTGTTGCCACGCAAATACAGTTCAGTAAGGTTTTCTAATGAATCAATTAAAAAGTCTAGATTTGTTAGATTATTGTAAGAAATGTCTAAAACGCTTAAATTCAACCCGGTTGCAAAACTGTTACTTTCGATTGTATTTATAGCGTTTCTACTCAGGTTTAAGGAAACAAGACTTTCTGCTGTAGAAAATGCATTGGCTTTTACAGATGTTATACTTTGGTTAAACAAATCCAGTTCCGTCACTTTAGATATTCCTTTAAAAGTTTGTCCAGTAATATCCCCTTTTAAACGATTGTTTTCTAAATTAAGTGTGATTAAATTAGTATTTTTAAATGCATCATCTTCAATATGTTCAATGCTATTATTATTCAAATATAAGTGTTGTAGTTGATTATTGTTCATAAACATTTTATCATCTATGATCGATTTTATTTTATTATTTCTAAGATCTATGGACTTAAGGCTGAATGCTGAAATGAAGCAATTTGATTCAACTTCTTCTATAGCGTTGTTACTCGCATTGAGAGCCATAAGAGACCCCAATCGGTTTATTTCAAATCCTGATAATCTTATCAAATGATTATATGCTAAATCTAAAGCCGACAAAGATTTTAAACTCATAAGAGTAACATTAATAGCAGTCAGCTGGTTATTCCGTAAATTTAAAATATTTAAGTTTTTCATACTAACAAGACAATCATCTGCCAAAGAGTGAATTTTATTGTTCTGTAAATACAAGTTATTTAAATTCGACATCTTACTCAGTGGCTCGCTAGAAATTTTCGTAAGTAAGTTATTTGAGAGGTCAAGTACACTTATTTTATTTATACCTGAATCAGAAATCTTAAACGAATCTGAATTTAAATGTTCAATATCATTATTAGATAAGTTCAGTGAATTTAGAGCAGTCAAGAGTTTGAACGCGTAGTTGTTAATATTTTTGATGTTGTTATTGGCCAAGTTGATGTCTTCGCATTTGGTGTAGTATTTAAAGGCGAAGGACTCGATGCTATGCCATTTGTTGTTGATGGCATGGATGCTTCTGACTTTGGAGTCGAAGTTGGTGCTACCGAAGAAGCCGGTGGTTAGGGTCTCGACGGAGGAGTCTTTCATGATGAAGTTGACACGCACGTTGGAGTTGCAGCTTGGGTTGCTCGCGCTGCCGGCATACTGCTCGCAGACCACCGTATAGGAGCTGCAATCTTTGCGATCCTTAGTTGAGCATGACGTGCCTGTTGCGCTCCACACACAGGACAAGAAGATGGCAATATCTGCAAAAATTAAAGAAATTTTGTAATTAAAATATATTACATTTAAAGTGGAGCACTGGGAGCCTAGAGTAGTTCGGAGTGTGACATTCAAAAGGACGTGGGTTCTGGGTTCGATCCCGGCCAATTCCACTGAGTTTCTAGGAAATTATGTAAGATATATCATTTGATATGTAGCAGGCGCTTTTCGGCGGTGGAAATCCTAATGTATCTATAAACAAGTATAGTATAGCAAATTGACTGAAGAAGTTTCATTGCTCTCACATCTGACGTGGCTAGCTCTGCGGCTATAATATCCGGTATGTTTAGATAGCTCTTATAAAGGTTTAACAATAGAGTAACCCTATTATTTTGTCTAGGGTTACAATGTATTATTATCGAGCTCGCGGAGCGTAAGCGAAGCGAGTTCTTACAAACAACTCCAGACCCAACTACTGGCTACTGGGATGTCTCGGCATTTGGATGGCTTTTTGATTTAAATAGTTTTCCGACGATAACTTTAGTAACGTTTTTCTGATCTTTGTGAAATTACTTGGGGCTGTAGCAGAGATACATCAAATTTGTAAGTTCGTATATGAGCAGGATCGATCAAGTGGTTATGGAGCTAGAAGGAGAAAAAAAAATCCTCCTTAGGGTCTTGTTATATTGGTCAACTCGTTTGCAAGTAAACCGCGAGTTCTCAGTTCGAGGCGGCCTACTAGTTACTATCATTGAGAGAGGCGATTAAGTAGGTGAGATGCATGACTCTTATTCTGCTAACTCTGCAGGGGGTTCAAGGTTCGATGCCCGGCCTCGTAACATTTATATTGCTACCGTTGCATGGATATTGTAAACATCTGGAACTCATTTGAAACTATTAATATCATTTTAATTTTAAATCTGAATTTTCGTATTTCAAATATAATAATCGCCTGCGATTTCCTACCTACGCGACAAAATAAAATTTAACAGCAAACATTTAACAAGAAAACATTTTCATGTTTTCTTCCAACTCCAGCCTCCAAAATTCCAAGCTCCGAAATTCCAGCCTATTTTCATCCCCTTTTGATACCATCGGCCGGACTGAAACTGTCTCCATATATATTTTTAACCGACTTCAAAAAAAAGGAGGTTCGCAGTTCGACCCGTATGTTTGTTTGTATTTTTGTTCGCGATTATCTCGCGTTCGGCTGAACCTATTTTGATGCGGTTTTTAGAAAAGTATAAAATACTTTTCTAAAAAGTGTAATAATGTAATAGTATTTTATGCAATAGTTGTATAAGAGGGTTCAAAAAAGGTGAGAGGCGTGTGTAACAATTTGAGGCGAAGCCGAAAATTGTTAATAAAGACGCCATGAGCCTTTTTTGACCTACTTATACAACGTTGCATACATTACTTTTTCTACGACTAGTGATTAAATAAAGCACAAGATTAAACGCAGTTTGCTTTAAGAAATAGCGAGAAGTTAAAAAGTGGTGGCAAATGACAGTTGAGAGAACGTAATCATAGACACGGTAATAATTTTTTTTCAAATGTCATCAACTTACTTGCTTTAAACGGCTATTAGACATTGCAACCTGCAGGGCCCAATCTGTTGTGTACGCTGCCTCTCCCTGCCCTCCTTCAACTCCCTACGGGCTCTACATTTAATTACACCTACCAACCTGACAGATTGAGCCCTGCAGGTTGCAATGTCTAATACCGCTTTTATTCCTTATGTTGGCAGCAATTATTTTAGTTTTGTTATTGTTCCAAACCATATGAATTCAGTTGTTTGTTAAGTTGGCAGTTTTGATTTTCGTTTTAAATTTAGTGTTGTTTTTCTTTTTTATCTGTTGGGTTCACAGGGCACCACTGTTAGCAGTTGCTTTTTATCACATAATAACCCTAGGGTCTTTATGAATAATAGACAAGATAGACATTTTTGAAATGTCATAAGACATACTTTTATATTCGTTGGCGGGACTATATAATTGACAGATAAAAGTACCGGAGTAGAAAATAGTATTTTATGCAATAGTTGTATAAGAGGGTTCAAAAAAGGTGAGTGGCGTGTGTAACAATTTGAGGCGAAGCCGAAAATTGTTAATAAAGACGCCATGAGCCTTTTTTGACGTACTTATACAATGTTGCATACATTACTTTTTCTACGACTAGTGATTAAATAAAGCACAAGATTAAACGCAGTTTGCTTTAAGAAATTGCGAGAAGTTGAAAAGTGGTGGCAAATGACAGTTGAGAGAACGTAATCATAGACACGGTAATTTTTTTTTTTTCAAATTTCATCAACTTACTTGCTTTAAACGGCTATTAGACATTGCAACCTGCAGGGCCCAATCTGTTGTGTACCCTGCCTCTCCCTGCCCTCCTTCAGCTCCCTAAGGCCCCTACATTTAATTACACCTACCAACCTGACAGATTGGGCTCTGCAGGTTGCAATGTCTAATACCGCTTTTTTCCTTATGTTGGCAGCAATTATTTTAGTTTTGTTATTGTTCCAAACCATATGAATTCAGTTGTTTGTTAAGTTGGCAGTTTTGATTTTCGTTGTAAATTTAGTGTTGTTTTTCTTTTTTATCTGTTGGGTTCACAGGGCACCACTGTTAGCAGTTGCTTTTTATCACATAATAACCCTAGGGTCCTTATGAAGAATAGACAAGATAGACTTTTTTGAAATGTCATAAGACATGCTTTTATATTCGTTGGCGGGACTATATAATTGACAAATAAAAGTACCGGAGTAGAAAAAGATTTTAATACGACGGGACTTACAATAAAAACTTTTACCTACGGTTTAAATAAATCGCGTGTATTAAGTCAGTCACTAAACGCAATATGCTTCTGACAGCCTAGGTCCCATCCTAGGCCTAGTTTCATTTGCTATCTTCACAAGCACTAAGAGTGCAAGAAACCGGTCCACGATATTTGCATTAACTACGCCTACCGCTTTTATATGTTAACTCAAGTTTAAATCATACAGTATGTAAATCTAATACGGGCGAATCTCTTAACGGTGATTAGTATAGGACATAAGAAATGTAATTAGATAACTTTTACTTAGAATTGCAATAACAACATTTATCCATACAAAATAATTCGGCCCGCAATGTAATGCAAACACACTCGCGCTAAACGCTCGTTGACAGTTACTATCAGTACCATGTTTACAGTACATTGCTGCTGATAAAATTTTCAAAAATTTAGAGTAACTTAAAAAAACATCTTAATTAATGATTACACTAATGAGTTCTATGTCTGGTTTAATTTATCGCCCGTTTTAGATTTACACACTGTATAGAGAGACGTGTAGTTACAATTATACAGTGTGTTTCTGTAATAGGAGCAATAAATTAAAACATAGATTCTACTTCTCAAACTACAAAACTTTTGTTCAACAACTTTTAAAAAATATTTATTTTGTAGATTGTCTCTTTTTCATACAAACTAAATAGTATTTTCAATGAACGTTAAAATCTGTCTAATTGACATTGCTTGTCACCCTACAGACATAGTCAATTTCGGAATACATTGCGTGTTCGAAAAAACTTTAAAGTGTTCTAAAAATCAAACCATACGTTATTTTTAAAAGTCGCTGAACAAACGTTTCCTGGTTTGAGGAGTAGAATCTACGTTTGGAATTTATTGCTCCTATTACAGAAACACACTGTAGATTAATGTAGGATTAGTACGAACCAACATTGAAGTTAATTAATTTCACATTTTAAGTTCCGTCAAATACTGCAACTTTGTCTGACTTGAAAAACACCTGATATATGCCTGAGATGGGCGAATACCGGACACGATTAGGCAATAAATATGTAAATATTGTAAGTCTATTAAGTACATTTATATTATAGAGAGTCACTGTTAACCAAGTCTGGACGTATTGAAATCTAGCTGTACTTCTTTCTGATTGAAATAAGGTGAATTTTCCAATACCAATGGTTTAAGGGGCTACGTTGAAAAATTACAGTTTTTTTCAAACGCTCTATTGACTAAACGGGAAGAGGGACTGAATTTATTTTCGAATATATGTTAATAGACTATATACTCTTGCATATGACACAAGCCGAAACACGATTGCTGAAAGTTGCCTCGATAGAAAAAAAATCTAAAGTTGGGTTCTATTTCCCCTTATTTTCCTTAGCTTTCGTAAATTGCATGAAATTAAGCAATATAACTAAGTAAAAAAGATGGTATTCTGGTTTATCTAAAAAGTCACAGAAGCAAAATTAGACAAGACTTTATAGATTCGCTTATTTATCGTAGTTTGGTCAAAAAGTCCGATCCTTAGGAGCGCTGCATCTCTTTCTTCCGTGCACGGGAGCCATAAACATGTCTCTTACGGATGGGCGTGGCTTGTCCGAATCGAGGAATGGCCTTAAGACCTTCCACACGTAAGACAATATTCGGTACGAAATAGATTGTTCTTGTGGTAGGATGAGGCAAAGTTGAGCATGATTGGCGACTCTCGAATACGCCTCCCAATAGTTTAGGTACCCGGACCCGGTTATCACACGTTATCACACGTCCACCCGATGTACGTAAATCCGCCTTTTAGTCTCATCTGATTCATCGTTTGGTTTTTTCCGTGATTTATTCTAATTTTTTTTAATGCTTGGAATTAGAAAGCTTATTTCATATATAGATTAAAATATAGGTACTATGAATAACTTAAAATATCAAGCTCCTTGCAAACTTGAAGGTTGTTGTCAGACCCGAACACGCCGATGATTTATGAAAATAATACTTCACAAAATTTGGTGAAGATCATTATTGTAGGTAGTTGTCCAGGAGTCACAATTTGTTATTTTTATGAAAGTGGAAGATAAAGGAATATTTAGTTGTATTACAAGTCTGTGCTACAACTGTTCTCCTCCTGAACCTTAACATAAGTAATTATTCAGTTTTGAGCAAAACGCAAATATTTTGTTGGTATATGTACATCAAGGTAGTCTTCCAAAATTGTGTATACCTACCAATCTTCTGCTCATTCGAAAACCACATTCATTATGTATTAGTATGAAGGTAAAAGATCAATCTAATGCAGTATGCAAGACTGAAACTAAAATTATGTGAATTTATATAATAAGGGTCTAAAATCAACTTGGACAGAGATGTTTTTGACGTGGTTTTTTATTGCGCTTTTTCGAATGTTACAAGCATAAGGAAATATATAAAACTGCAACAACTATTTGCATTCAATAATATCGTAAATGCATATACTTATCAGTGGTAAATAGGCTTTTTAACCTTATATTGAAATAGTAAGCAATCGCTACCAGTTCCTATTTTACAGAACTCATGAACCGACCTAGTAAATATACATTAAGCTTTACATTAGAATTACTTCGAGGTTTCGAAGTAGCAAGATAAATGGCACTTTTATCCATACAAACATGATACACACGTACTTATGAAACATTAGGCTGGCAGCTATTTCGGCCAAAAGATAAGCCTGGCCATCCAAGGAGGTAACGCTGCCAGCCTTCTGGGTCCATAACCCACGAAGGCGACTTGGGGAGCATCTTTTATTTATAAGTTTATTTTAGTTTTATATATAGGTTTATTGTTTCTGTAGTTTTATTGTGTACATATTGAAACATATGTAAATATAGGGGAGCCGGCTAACTGAAGTATTATTTAGCAATGTCAACGATTAAACTTTTAAAATCCGTTTCTATTCTCAAATACTAAAACAATTTAAAATATACCTATGATTAAATTATACCACTAGTAGGCCGCCTTGAATTGATTTACTTGCACTACGAGTTGTCCAATATAACAAGACCCTTATGAAGAATGTTTCGCGCCTTCTAGCTCCATAAACTCTTGATCAATTATACGAACTCTCAAATTATATTTATTTCTGCTACAGCCTGTACAAATTACACAAAGATCAGAATAACGTTACTAAGGTTAACTTTCAAATCCAAAATGCAGGATGTCCCAATAGCCGGCTGACAATACAGTTGTGTCCGAATTCAAAGTTTTTTGTAAGAATGTAACTTCGCTTACGCTCCGCTCTTTCGATAATGCTGTCTACAATAATTTTATACAGTATTAGGTACCTAATTGTCGCAAATAAATAGGGTTATATAACCTTTTAGCTTTTGTTAGGTACTATTATTTATTTCGACGGGTTGAATACATTTGATTGCAGAACTTATTATTCTTGATAATTCAGTCATGCGATGTCATTACAAGCTGATATCTGTGACTGCCATACCAACAAATATTCAACTAAGTAATTCAAATATTAATTGAAAGATTTATAGTTTGCCCTACTTTGAAAGCTCCCATAATTTTACTTACATAAAACCGTGTTGAAATCCATTGCGAATCCAAAAAGCACACATAATTTCAAAATAAACACATATTAGGTTTTTATAATAATGCGTAACAGAGACAAGTGCTGGACTGTTAACACCAGATGATTAACTGTCAATGTATAAACTAAATGGAGCACTACTGTGGGAGAATTCCTGTTTTTGGGGCTGCGTAGGAGTAATATGTAAACAGATTACATTATATGACTCATTACATTGACAATTCGTAAACTTTATTGCAATAAGTTAAGGCTGGTTTTAGGAGTAGTAGATGTTATTAAATGGGTTTTTTGCTTATTTCGCGTATCTGTCCTTGGGGCTTTTCATAAAAGGATGCATGTATCAATCAAACAACTGAATAATTATGCATATATTTGCACAGTACTTACATTTCTGTTAGATTATAATTAAACAGGCCGTAGACAGAGGAAATGGACCTGGATGAGCCCCGACGGTGCAACAAAAAATGAGATTGACTTCATCATGTCGACGAAGAAGCATATATTCAATGATGTATCTGTGATCAACACAGTCAAAACTGGGAGTGATCACCGATTGGTAAGAGGCACATTGAATATATGTATCAAGCTAGAGCGCTCTCGACTGGTGAAGTCTACGCTCCGTCCAGCACCTACCGAATACCAAAATCCCGAGAGCTTTCAGCTGGAACTTCAAAACCGTTTCGATTGCCTAGGCGGCGATGTGGACGAATTTAACGACGGGTTCGTAGAAGCTGTCCATTTCACTGGGTCCAAGTTCTTTAGAACGAAACGCACCAGTAGGACTAAGAGGCTCTCTAACTCTACTCAGAATCTCATGAAGGAGAGGAACGAAATGGTTCTAAAATCTTCAGTTGATGCGATACAACTCCGGCAGCTTAATAGACGGATCTCCAAGTCCATTACCTGCGATCTTCGCTTATTTAATACGAACCGTATTCACGAAGCTATCGAGCGGAACAAGGGCTGTAAAGTATTTTCAAGAGATCTGTCTATTGGGCAAAGCCAGCTCGCTAAATTACGGACTGAAGATGGTAGAATGGTTTCATCTAAACCCGAGCTACTGAGAGAGATAGAGCGCTTTTATGGGCAGTTATATAGATCAACTCGTGGACCCGAAGTTAGCCTGGCGAATGACCATAGAGCTAGGCTTACCCGACACTATACCGATGACATCCCGGACATCAGCTTGTACGAGATCAGAATGGCCCTGAAGCAGCTCAAAAATAACAAGGCGCCAGGTGAAGATGGAATTACAGCCGAACTCCTGAAGGCGGGTGGAAAACCGGTCCTTATGGCCCTTCAGAAGCTGTTTAATTCCGTCTTACTTGAAGGGAGAACGCCAAAGGCATGGAACAGAGGGGTCGTGGTGTTGTTCTTCAAAAAAGGTGATAGCACCTTGCTGAAGAACTACCGACCCATCACACTTCTGAGCCATGTCTATAAGCTGTTTTCTAGAGTCATTACAAATCGACTCTCGTACAGGTTAGACGACTTCCAGCCTCCCGAACAAGCCGGTTTCCGAAGAGGGTTCAGTACCGTAGACCACATTCATACGCTGCGTCAGGTTATATAGAAGACTGAGGAGTATAACCTGCCCCTCTGTTTAGCGTTTGTGGACTACGAGAAAGCCTTCGATTCGATCGAGACTTGGGCTGTACTACAGGCTCTCCAGAGGTGCCAAGTGGACTACCGTTATATCGAGGTAATGAAGTGTTTGTACGAGAACGCCTCTATGTCAGTCCGACTCCAGGACCAGAACTCGAGATCCATACCGCTGCAGCGGGGAGTCAGGCAAGGAGATGTAATTTCTCCAAAACTGTTCACCGCTGCCCTGGAGGACATTTTCAAGGGTTTGGACTGGGGAAGGCTTGGCATCAACATCAACGGCGAGTACATCACTCATCTTCGATTTGCCGACGATATCGTAGTCCTGGCTGAGACCATGGAGGACTTAAGTACGATGCTCGACGACCTCAGTAAAGGCTCTGAGAGGGTTGGTCTAAGGATGAACATGGATAAGACGAAAGTCATGTCTAACGCCCATGTAGTACCAACCCCTATTACAGTCGGAGACTTTACGCTCGAAGTTGTAGACGATTATGTATACCTCGGACAGACAGTCCAGCTAGGTAGGTCCAATTTCGAGAAAGAGGTCAATCGTCGAATCCGTCTCGGTTGGGCAGCGTTTGGGAAGCTGAAACATATCTTTTCGTCCAATATTCCGCAGTGTCTCAAGACGAAAGTCTTTGACCAGTGTGTGTTGCCAGTGATGACCTATGGCTCTGAAACGTGGTCGCTCACAATGGGCCTCATTAAAAAGCTTAAAGTCACCCAAAGAGCAATGGAGAGGGCTATGTTAGGAGTTTCTTTGCGTGACCGTATCAGAAACGATACTATCCGTAGCAGAACCAAAGTAACCGACATAGCCCGTCGGATCGCTAAACTTAAGTGGCAATGGGCAGGGCACATTGCACGGAGAACCGATGGCCGTTGGGGCACTAAGGTTCTCGAATGGCGACCATACACCGGAAGGCGAAGAGCTGGTAGGCCCCCTACAAGGTGGACTGATGACCTGGTGAAGGTCGCTGGAGTCCGCTGGATGCGGGTGGCACAGGACCGGTCATTGTGGCGTTCAGTGGGGGAGGCCTATGTCCAGCAGTGGACGTCTTTCGGCTGAAATGATGATGATGATGAGACAGAGTTGAAGTTAAGATAGCAGTGGTAATTTAAAGTAGGACATGGCCAATAACAAGGTAGGGCATTTACTTTATCGTCGGGTGCGTCCCATAAGATATAACTACAAAATATATAATTTCATATTAATAACGTTCACAAGATATAATGAACGTTTGCTATAACAACAAAATCTATATTTTTATTAGGAATAACGGTCAATTAATATAACACTCATTTTGTATAATAAAATAATAACTTATCATATAACACTCAAATACTCTAAATTTGTTTAATATAACATACATAACGTATATCGATCATAAGATATACTATCTTTTAGTATAATAATTACAAAATATAATAGCGTATGATATACTAAATAGGTTATAAACTCCATTCCAACCTTTTTCCCCAAAGTGTAATGTTTTCACGGATTTCAAACTAAATCAATAGGTAGAATAGGTAGGTTAGGTTCGTTAGGTAGCTTCAGATGCCCGAAGGGCAAAACGCCCGGAAATAGAAGCCCCGCGAAGCGGGGCTCCGTCTAGTTAAGTTGAGGATTCAACATTTTGAGAATTTTAGAATAGCTAATTAGACTAGCTGCTACTTAAAAAATCGTGTAGACCAGTTGCTTTTAGGCGAGTTGATATGTACACGAGCTGCGATTTAGACAACCCGTTATTCTATACGAGCATTATGTATTTTGGTGTTAGATGTATTGAATATTATACATTATAAATCTAAGGTATTATGAACGTTATACATTATGACCGTTATATACAACGATATTATACTTAAACAACGTTATACTTAACAAAATTAGATATTTTGATGTTATATCAAACGTTCATTATAGACTTTGAACGGTATACAAAACAAGCTTATGCAATATGAGCGTATATAATATGAATATTATACAATAAGTTCTTATATCTTTTATTACTTACCCTTATCGTCATAGTCGAGTTCTTAGGAGTGGCGGGGGGGGGGGGGGGGGGTCCATAGAACTCGCTTCCCACCAACTCGCCTTTCATTATTGTTCAGGCAGATGTTTCCTGTCATTCACGAAATAAAAAGCCAAATTAGCTTTGGCTTGCCCTAGAAAAATATTGACGCGCCGTCACTGTTGGGTATAGGGTAGGGTATTGCCCCATAATGCCGCCACCCTATTCGCTGTGTGCACGAGTGTGGCGCCATCTTTTGAGCAGGGGATTAAAGGGGTTTTTTCTTTTTTATTAATGGCATATACTCCTTGCTTATATGAAATGTCACTGGCTGGTTCACTATTTTGACAGTTCACCCTATAGGTGATGTCAAATATTTTGAAATGTGATATTGACAAGAGCCCAATTTCTTGCCACATTGTGCTCTGCGATCGTTCACGTTACCCCCACCATGCACTTCGCAAATAGCGAATTAACTACGGCTCTGCATGAGACTAGGGATAAAGAAGTCGCATGGTTTCGTTGGAATGAAACCTATCTGTGGATTTGTAACCTCATTGACTTATGTACTTAAATACTTAAGTATAGCAACTGATGGTTTGAATTATGGTCTCTACAATCGGCGCAATTTAAACACAAAACTCGCGTACGATTTCGAGACGATGCCGTCTAGGTAGGTACAACGAAATCAATCGATGGATGAAACACCGCAATGTATTAAAAATCGCAGGTGACTAGTCTTACGTTTGTAGAGGCCTTTATGTTTGTTACAATTATTGTAGGTGTGCCTATGCTTAATAATAAAATCCAGTTGGATCGAGGGTCAGATTCAGAAGGCGGTAATCCTGGACACGGCGCGCAATAGGCCGAAGGTACCTCTCTCTGCGGCCCTGACCACCGGCAGCCCAGGCTCCGATGCCGGCGGCACCCTAGATTAGGTTTTTTATAATGTTTTTATTGTTTTTGCATATATTAGACGTATTTTTATATTTTACTTTAAAAATACTAGTAGTCCGCCTCGAACTGAGAACTCGCGATTTACTTGCAAACGAGTTGACCAATATAACAAGACCCCAAGGAGGATTTTTTTTCTCCTTCTAGCTCCATAACCACTTTATCGATCCTGCTCATATACGAACTTACAAATTTTATGTATCTTTGCTACAGCCCCAAGAAATTTCATAAAGATCAGAAAAACGTTACTAAAGTTATCGTCCGACAAACTATCGAAATCAAAAAGCCATCCAAATGCCGAGACGTCCCAGTTAAGTAGCCAGGTGACAGTTCGGTCTGGAGTTGTTTGTATTATAAATACCTAGCCTAAGAAGAAAATTAAATAAAGAGAAATCCAGTTACATACACTGTGGCCAGCGGATGTTATTATATTTCGCGCAGATATATTTATCGTGAATTCTATAGCTAGCTATTTATTATAGCTATACCTACAGATTTGCCCCTCGGATCTGCCTTGATATCGCGCTCCACATAGCCGAATGCAACCATAGAGAAAAATCAACAGGAAGACGATATCCAGTAAATTTTACTGTTTTAACAGTAAATTGCTAATTTACTGTCAAAACATAATACTGTTTTGAGTAGCGAAAGCTCGGAAAGCTATTGTTTTTCAATAATTAGTAATTTTCAATCAGTAATTTTTACCGTTTTGTATTTTACTGTTTTTCAAACATTTTGTTGATATTGTACAAAACAGTTTACTTTACTGTGTGACAGTTAGAAATTATTATTTTTAGTGAAAATGTGGACTGTAAATAACAAGTTTATGTGTACAGTGTATATCGGAGCGGCCAGGGTACTCAAAATATCTGAACATGTACTTTATCGGCTTGACAATAGAGGCGTAGTTCAGATATTGGTGACCACGTTGGCCGCTCCGATATATCTGATGGCGGCTGTACCTATATAAATTGTCAATTAAAACATTGTTGTTTTAACGTGCGTGATTACTTGATTAGCAAATAGATTTGTGTAAGTACATTATTTTACTTTTATATTGACCCTGAATTTATTATATATCTTATATCTTGCCTGTAGTTGGTAAGCAATCCAAATAAAATCAGTGGCATCAAAATAGCTGCAATATATAAGGCTTGTATTAGTATTACAATCAACGTCAAAAACATGTACACACTATTCTCCTTATTACAATGCGATAAGGTGCAAAATTGTAAAGATATATTTGACACCGACTCTGAACTTAGCCGGTGGTATAGCATTTCTTTAAGATAAGCCACCTCGTATTTCCTGCTAACTGCGTGAGTATAGATTAAATAAGTGTAGATATTAATTTTTAATTTAATATATTAAATTTCCTTTTTCATTTAGTGGAAAATACCACAAATTGGAAAAAGATGTCCATTACAATGAAAAAATTTACCGTGAAAGAACTCTGAACATCATGGGATTCGAACTCACCTCCTTCGGATCGCCGGTCCGGTCCTACGTGCTCCCAATTACACCAGACTTTCATCTATCCATCACAGCGAATTTTATCATGTAAGTAGCCAGTCTAGCGACATCTGTAACTTATGTTTTGAAGGTACAACCTTGAGCCAACACCAAAGGTACATGCGAGTGCGCATGTTAGTATAAATATGCTAATAAGAAGAAGCGCTGGTAGCCTGGCGGTAGGCCGTCAGACTTTGAATCCGAAGGTCTCGGGTTCAACTCTGGGTTGGAATGAAGGTGGCAGTCGCTTTCATAAAAACTAGTTCCTACGCCGATTCCCGGGATTAGATTGCCGAGCGGACCCCAGGCTCAATAGAGCAAAAATCTTGGACAAACGCTAGGCGGAAGGAGGTGCTAATAAGAAGACTTTTTTTCTTCGTACATACTGTGGAAACATACTGCATATCTACACTGGATATGACAAAACTTTTCTGGAATTCGCCTAGTAAATAACAAATAAAAACTTTTTGTGACTCAGTGTAAAACGCCCTTTCCGGATAGCATTATCGCCGCTATGAGGTACATTTAATTTTACTTTTCATGTTAGTACAAAACTTATCAAAAAGTATAAAAAGGGAAATATTATTCAACTAATACTATTATACTTATCAAAAATACTGACTAGCGTAGCAAAAAAATCTGATCTGAATGCGCATCAAATCAATGTTTTGATGTGAATTTAGACATTTTTGCTCTGCAAGTCAGTATAATATAGTTTTAGGTTATGGTTATTTCTTTGTTGTGCATTTAGATACTATAGTCAAAAAGACCTGAAGAAAAAGTTATTGTTTGGCAAACTGAACCTAGCTCGTATAGGTAATGTTTTTGGGGTTCCGTCTGTCCTGTCTGTCTGTCTATCCGTCTGTCTGTCCGCGGCTTAGCTCAGATGATCATTAGCACTAGTTAGTTGTATACGACATCCATTTAAGTTTACGTACATATATTTATGATATCCTACTTCAATGTTACCGCTCGGCTTTCCTATTAAATGCAATATGCATTGCATCAGCCACAATATGACCTGTCTATATTTTAATCTTTGTCGCAACCATCGCATTTCGCATGGTCAGCAAAATGCCTAGTGTCGATTTAAAGTGCTCATATTCATTCATTTAAATAGCCGTTTCGACTTTGACCGCCAGTGAAATGAGTTGCCAAGGTAAGGAATATTCCAATTACTTAAGTGACATTTTTGAGAATTTATGTCATTCTTTGTATCAGGGCTCGTAACCGGTTAAAGCAAAAAACCCCAAAATAACCCAATAGGTAATTGGTATATTTAATTATTTTATCGTTTTTATGTTAAACCCAATATTGTATTTAACTTTTCACTTCATATTATACGATTTTACGATTAAATATGAAACAGTAACGAAATAACAAAAAAAAAACCCGTTTTTACTATGGAGCTAATTCCGGTTTCCGAGCTCTGCTTTGTACCTATACTTTACCGTGAACGTCCTCGATATGGTCTAGTTTAATCGTCACGATAAACCAGGGGAGCCAAGTAATTGTATGAAATTGTATGTATGTTACTTTATCATCGACGGTAACGAAATATTGTGGACGTACCTAACTAATTTAAAAACAACTGCATTAAATAGCTAGGGACATACGCACAAATCTGCCCGGCGGACAGATCCGTCCATTTATGGCGCTATTCAGATGTTTCCAAAGACAAATACGTGTCAAATTCGCGCCATACATGGACGAATATGTGCACCGGGCATATCTGCCAGACAAATCCGGCGGGCAGATCTATGCGTGTATCCATAGCTATTCTCATACATTGGGGTGCTTTATTGCCAAGAACATGACGATATCCTTGACCATAGATAAATGAGTAGATAGATTGCTAACTCCATACATAGCAAAACTACTAATTAAATAATAAGTCGTATGGGAGGTATGGTTTAACTCATTTATACTAAGTTTTAAGCACACTTAAATCGTAATACGTATTAAGCTGTAATCTTTTGAATAATAACTTTTAGCAAAGCTCGCTTAAAACTTATTACGTATACGCATTTAGCCATGTATGGAAAGAACACTCTAGGTACTTAATTCTCTTTGCCTTGACGTACTCGGTAAAGTATAGGTAGCTACAAAAACGACCACAAAATCCGATCGCAAACCGGTGATCGGATTTTAGGGTGCAACACGGTTTTTTCTACCTCAAAAATTATACTAAAATGGATAATCTTCCGGATTTTAGGACACATGTTGTTTATTTTAGAATAAATTTCAATAATATTTTAACGTTTTAACGACTATATTCGCAAAATAAGTGTAGGTTTTCCGCCGTGTTGCACCCATATCCGATAACTGGTATTAGGGACACACGCACAGATCTGCCCGCCGGATTTGTCTGGCGAATATGCCCGGCGGATATATTCGGCCATGTATGGCGCGAATTGGGCACGGATGTGTCTGCGACACATTTGAATTGCGCCGGGCATATCCGCCGGACAAATCCGGCGTGCAGATCTGTCTGTGCGTGTATCCCTAGCTAATAACCTCAAGATGTTTGTTAGTAAAAACCAACGTATAAGCGGGTATAGGAAACAAAGTAGGTAGTATTTTATTGAGAGAAGTAACCAGGCAGCTCCTGCCTTGCAAAGTGGTTTGCAGTAATCTTTATGTCATATTAATTAATTCAATTAAAAATGCTACTTAAGCTAATAGGAGTCAAGTTCTATATGGACGCCCTGCCACTGCTGTATATCACAAAATGAAATACGCCCCATGAGAATAACCGCTGATTGAAAATGATAATATAATGTTTTGTTTCAGGATAACATGAAAACTTCATTTAAAATGGATCTTAGTAAACTAGGTAAGCTAAATTATTATCATTCTTATTTATAACATCTTATCTATAAATAATACAGTGTGTAAATTTAATACGGGCGATAAATTAAACCAGACATAGAACTCATTAATGTAAGTTACACTTAATTGTGACCCAATAATTAAATAAATAAATATTAGGATAATCTTACACAAATCAACAAAGCTCAATAAGGCTTGTGTTGTGGGTAGGTTGTAGGCGACGATATACAGAGTGTTTCCTGTAATACGAGCAATAAATTAAAACGTAGATTCTACTCCTCAAAAAACAACACTTTTAATTAACAACTTTTAAAAAAGATGTATTTTGTAGATTGCCTCTTTTTCATACAAACTAAATAGTATTTTCAATGTACGTTAAAATCCGTCTATTTGACATTGCTTGTCACCCTACAGACATAATCAATGTCGGAATACAATTGCGTGTTCGGGAAAACTTTTAAGTGTCCTAAAAATCAAACCATAAGTTATTTTTAAAAGTCGCTGAACAAACGGTGTCTGGTTTGAGGAGTAGAATCTACGTTTTAATTTATTGCTCCTATTACAGGAAACACCCGGTATATAATAGATAGATATAGATAAATACTTAAATACATAGAAAACATCCATAACTCAGGAACAACTATCTGTGATAAACACACAAATAAATGCCCTGACCAGGATTCGAACCCGGGACCTCTACCAACTAGGCTAGGAGGCCGAATAATTAATTTTGAAAAATGTATCAGCAGAAATGTAAAGTCAACATGGTATTTGAAATGAACTCAAATTTGTTTAATCCAGAAATGGTTTCCATATAGCACAAATATAATTAAACATAAATTAAATTAAAATAACATGTAATATAAATTATTAAAAATTAAATTTATATTATTAATCTAAAAACTCCGCTATAGCCTGTACCACGGCTCACCCCGATCTCACGTGACAGGTTTGTGGTAGGTCCTCTAGCGCTCATTGAAAATAACTGTCAACGAGCGTTTAACGCGAGTGTGTTTGCATTACATTGCGGGCCGAATTATTTTGTATGAATACTTTTTTAATTGCTATTCGAAGTCAAAGTTATCTGAGAGAGAGAGAGAGAGAGAGAGAGAGAGCAGGCGCAGCTCATTCCTTGATTGCCTTTAAATTAATTAAATTAGATTTTTTGAAGGAGATAAGTATTTAAAGGGACCTCGAGGTAGATATTTTCTGAGCTGAAAGCACCGGAGCAAGAGGAACACTTGAAAGGAATTTTCATACATACTGTTCAGGGTCATTATAAACAGGATGGAAAAAAATAAATTCAGGGCCCATAGATTTTTCCGCACTGTACCTATATTATACATTTGAGAAAAGTTAAGCTACATTAAATAAATAAACATCATCGTAATTTCTTCAGAAAGAAACTTCTATACTAGTAATAGGCTTCGTCTTTACAATCAACTACACTCAAACAGAAACCTAAACAGATAACCTAGTATGAAAACGTATAAATATATGAATTATGTGCACTATGTGAAGTGATCATTAGCTTTTATACTAGTTTTTAGCGTATGTATTTATTTTACACTTTCCGTACCGCACTTCGCTACGCGCTACATTCGTAGGTAGCCTATTCCAGCGTTTCCCCACTTTTTAAAGGAAATCCTCTACAGAGCCTCCTATAGGGTTCTTGAAGCTCAATGTGCTAACCCAATCAAAGATTATGCACCATTACAAACACATCTTAACTTTTTACAGTATATACCGCGGCAGTCTTCCTGGCCGTGGTGTCCCTCGGGCGCTGCCACTGCCCCCAGACCGGCACCCGTGCCCTCGGCAACTGCTCCTTCCAGTACACCTGCTACCACGACGTGACCGGCGCCCACGTGCCCCTCGAGTGCCAAGTCGCCCACAACTTCCCCGTCAACATCAAAGTGACCCTCCACAACCCTGCCTTCAATGAAAACGTGACCAACGATGACATGGCTTTTCTACGCACCATCACCTCCTTCCAAGCCTACGGACGCTGGCCTCATGCCAATCTTACCATCGTCGATCAAATGTACGCTTTAAAGGAGTTACATCTCGTTGGAAACTCCATTAAACGCATCGAAGGCTACCCTTTTTACTTCTTGTACAATCTGGAGAAAGTAGATTTATCACGCAACCGATTGACACATATTGGCACTCTATTTCAAATTAAATTGCAGCCGAGCAAACTTGTGACACTATCACTAGCTCATAATAATATTGAAGGTATACCCGGAGATGCTTTCGATAAAGTTACATCCTTGGAAGAATTAGATCTTTCACACAACTCCATCAGTAGACTAGATAGTGACAGCTTTAGTAATCTATGCCGGCTCAAACAACTAAATCTTGCTTTCAACAATATTGATAACATTTCTGACGGCACTTTCGAAAATGTTACATCTCTGGAAGAGTTAGATCTCTCAAATAATTCTATTAGTATTATAAACAATAACACTTTTAGTAGTATGCCAAGACTTAGAGTCCTAAAACTAACCAATAATAAAATCATTGATTTAGATGGCGCGATCAATACTTTAAAAGTTTTAAAACATCTATATCTTAAAGGCAATCAGATTCAAAGTATAGAAATGCAGTCACTTCAAGTTATTTACCATTTAGAAACCTTCGATGTTTCTGGCAATCAACTTGCGAATATAGCATCAGATGTGCTTGCCCGCCACTGGCCCCATTTCGACAGCCATTCAAAGTGTAGAATCATACTCTCTGATAACTATTTAGTTTCTCTGCCGAATGCAACATCCGAGACATTAATTAGGCGCGCTAGAAAAGTAGAAGAAATAAACTTCAATGATATCCAAACGGAACTGGATCTATCTAGGAACTCTATTTCAAATATCGAGCTTTTTGCTTTCCAATACATTTTGCATCTTACATCTTTAGATCTCTCACGAAACAAGTTAACTGACTTTGTCGTATATGCGGAAGACTTAAAATTTATCAAACATCTTAATCTCAGCTACAACTACATACGAAATCTCAAGTATGAATCATTTTTATACATGGATCATTTGGAAAATTTAGACCTGTCCTTTAATGAACTGGAAAACGTTCCCGATCCTAATTTTATCAGCTTAAGGAGCATGCCTAGATACGTCAATATGTCAGTCAATAATTTAGTTAATGTAAATAATTTGAAAATTAATTTTCACAACAAGGGAGGAGTTCTGGATCTCTCGAACAACTCTCTGTCAGTCGTAAATATTCCACGTGGAGAAACACTTCGTCTGCTGATGTTAATTCTAAGGTCTAACAAAATTGAGGACCCCTCTTTTATAGAGCTAAAGCAACAAGATGAACTGAAAATGCTGGATATGAGCAAGAACTATATTACGGACTTGGACGAGGAGTCGCTTCACTTGCCATCTTGCCTGGAGTATTTAGATTTGACCTATAATTATATAACAAACATGACTGCTTCGGTGTTCAAAGACCTCGTCTACTTGAGGACTCTGCGCTTATCCCACAACTATTTAAACCACATCGAGTACGGCGCATTCCAGAGTCTCAACAATTTAAAAGACTTGGATTTATCCTACAACGACATACAGATTCTGGACTCGAAGGTGTTTACTGATTTGAAATCGCTCCAAGTGTTGTCAGTGCGTCACAATGGGATGTATTACTTGGATTACAAAAGCTGGATCGGGCACAAGTATGCTGTGAGAGTGAACATGGATGGGAATAGTTTTGCCTGCGAGTGGTTGGCCTCGGCGATTACCGATTATAAGAATGGGATATCGATGATAGAGCCAGCGGCTACAGAGCCGGTCGAAGGTGAGAATAATTTGAAGGGTATCTCGTGTGTTAAGGATGCACCGGGTAACTTCATGGAGGGATTGGACGCCGACAGGACTCTTCTGGTAATGACTTCTAAGATACTGGATGCCATTAGAGAACAGAATAAGATACTTAAGTCAAAATTGCTCTATCAACCCAGTTTACAGGAAATTGATATGTATCGTAATGAAGTAAAGTAGAAAGTTTAAGTGTGGGAGTTTTTGTATGTACCTAATACCTAACTTCATTTAATTACAGTGTGCTCTCAATAAACACATATTATAAATAACACTATATTTTTTACTAATTCATTATACTAGTAGTTCTGACCAGGGCTCGGAAATCAGAATTTGCTCGGTTTCTTTTTTCGTTACTGTTTCATATTTCATCGAAAAATTCTATAATGTGAAGTGAAAACCTAAATACAATATTGGGTTTTACATAAAAACCATATAATAATTAAATATATTGGGTTATTTCGGAGTTTTTTGCTTTAACCGGTTACGACTGATACGAGCCCTGGTTCTGTGTCTCCCTTGAATTTATTTTTCCTTAATGCCTACTATTATTTCTAAACAATATACATTATCTTTTAATAATTAACGATGTCGATGCGATATTTTTATAGTGATTCCCATACGTGTACAGTCAGCGTCAGAGATATGTGACCCCCCTCCAGCAATAGACAAATGTGGTCGCTAGTTCGAACCCCAGCATAAGAATCACACTTTTTGCTTTTTTTTTACTTTTTTTATAATCCTAGTTTTAATATTTTTTTACATTACCACAAATATTTATTTTATACGTTTTGTTATTCCTTATTACCTACTCAGTTATTAACTTGGTAACATTAAAATTACCCTTTTAAACAATTTTTAACTAGAACAATAATTTCGTTAACTTCGCAAGCGTCCGTGCAGCGTGATGGATAGTGTAACAGACTAGTAAACACTAGGTTCGCGGTTCGAATCTACGTAGAGGATACTTTTTGTATTTTTATACTTCTTCTTTTTTATTAATAATTTATTAACTTAATATAGTAAGTTTAATTAAAATAGAAGTTAAAATCTTTTTTTAAGGACTAATAATGAAAATTCCATAGTCACTGGTAACTTTTTATTAACTAAGTAGGTATTTAAATACTATTATATTAAATATTGTTTACTAACTGAATAATGGGGGTAATATATATATATATATATATGACAGTAGATATATTATGCGTATTCTGTAAACTGATTACTATATATTTTACAGCTAAATATTTACTTGTTAAATTATAATGATAATGTGTAGTCAATTATACATCAGTGAAACTTCAAGTTAACAAGTAAAATACCTTTAGATTAACTCTTACTGTTTAAAATTGTGGTATTGGTGGTCTGCATGCTGTTAAACTTTATAAAGCATTACGCTTTGGTTGTTTACTTTAGATTATACCTACATTTTACTTCATTGAGTAGAACCGTAAAAACAAGTTGGGTCATAACTTTTTTTATAAGCAATACCAAACTACTCGGTTAAAAGTGAAGTGTATAGTTTCCCTTTTCTTTGATTATAAATTAATATTCTTATTGCATTTAACACAATTTTTCAGTTTTACTTTAGACAGAGATGGCGGGACACAGCGGTGGGAGTTGTGGAAATTGCGGGAAGAGGCTTTTAAGTATAAAATAGGCTATTCAAAAAACAATTTAAAAAATGAGTATAGGTTAGACCGCCCCTCGCCCTACCAGTCTGTATGCCATTATCAATATGTAATACGTAATCTAAACCAGCTATTTAACGTTGCAAAGAGAAACAACATGTTATCAAACATAACAATAATTCATCTCTTAGCACGTTACCAATGCAATGCAACCTTACCACAATCTTAGTAAGCATAGGGTATTTCTCCACTAATTGGGTCGAATTCAAACAGCTCCCATTAAAGTTACATTGAAATTTCCTTTTAACAGAAATAAGTTTATAATTTTGGTTTGGTTTAAGCTTTTTACGATTCTGAGAGTGCTGATAATTATTATCTACTTATAAAATAGATATAGGGAGCTGCTTGTTCGAACCCGCAGGGCACTTTATTCAGTCATGTCACATCAAATTGACTTGAAATAATACTGATGAAGAAGAATCCATGTTAAAAAAACTACATTAAATGGCTAACAATATGTATGGTTTTTAAGGTAGAAATTAACGAGTTACCACTTGGAAAAGCCTACTTGTCTAAGCACTATCTTGTTATTTGCAAAAAAACAATATAATTTGTTAGACACTACTTATACAATAGCGTCATTATACCTAATCATTATTTTAAAACTTGCATGGAGTAAATATTTGCCCAATAATGGAGAAATACCAACAACACCATTTTTTTCACAATTTTTACTAATAACGTAGATGATAACCTTTTTTATCTTCCACCTGTTTTAGCCGGCTTTTCATGCTTGAAACCATGTTTGAACATACATTGATGTTCCTCATCAATTCCCACTTTCTATAAACTTCTTCGTCTAAGTTTTGTCTTGATTTGACTTGTGTAGGGTCCCAAAGCACCATAAATTCTCAATAGAATTGAGGTCAGGGCTTTTAGAAGGCCAATCTAATACAGTGATGTCTGTTTGTAAGGCTAACCACTCTTTCACTATACGGGAACGATGCACTGCACTATTGTCTTGCACCAATGATTTATGTCTTGCACTAAATAAATTTGTCCTTCGGGATAGGCGACGCGAACGGAAGGCAACATGACGTCACGTAACACTTCGAGGTATCCCTCGCTGTTCATTCGGCCTCCAACTTCAACGAGCTGCTCGGGCCCCATAGATGACATCCAGCCCCAATACGCTAAAAAAAAATCTCATGAGCATACCATAACTTGAAAAACGTAAAACTGAAATCACAGCTTTTTTTTAAAGTGCAGGTAATGAAAATTGTATACTTAATATAATTTACCCACCTAATGATATCCTTCCGCTTGTTCTAAGGTCTAGCATATTTTTGGGGTCAAATCGCTCTCCACTTCTGCGCCACAATATTTTTCTTCCATCTTTGTCTGACTTAAAATATTTCTCGTCAGTAAATACGATATAACGATTCTCACCCATCTGCGAATCGTATTTCTCTGCAAATAAAAATACGTATTAAATTTGCTCGTTTATGATAAAACTTAAAAAATTCAAATAGCTTTAAAAATAAACATGGCTCTAAGACTATACCTATTACTTCACATAAAAAAAGCTGCCGATTAAAAGACTTTTCCGTTAAATATATTTTTCTATCTTATCCCATATATAGGTAAACACACGACAGTAAATCCTCACAACAAAATCTGGTGGCTTAACTTATTGATAACATTTTACTGTTTTTACTAAAAAATAAATGTCTCAATGGAGTCACAGGTTACAAACTTACCGTTATATTCAGTACTCGTGCTATTTGTTTAATTCTTTTGTTCTCTTCCCAAAGAACCACAATTTTATCGAACCATATTGTCATTGAAACACAAACAAACGGACGGGGGCAGTTATTCAATTGCTTGAAATGCAAAAGGGTTTAAGAAGTCGAGAGATCGTAATTGAGTTGCGACACAGGTATGATTCGCACACGCAAATTATGACTTACCCTCAAACAAATTTTCTCCACGAAATAACTAGACGCATTTACTCCAGTAAATTAAACCTTAAAATGTAATTGGTAAAAGTCGTTGTTAGTCGTCTGTGGAAATAAAATGAGGGTAGGAAAATATTGATAAACCAAAGACACTAATATGATCCAAGACAAGCTTGCAAAACAGGGACGAGTATAGATATAATAGTTGGAACATAATATCTATGTTAAGGGACCTCGATGTCGATGGCGCTTACGCCATTATCAGCGATGCTCCAATGAAAATGCAACGCTGCGCAACCCGATGCGGCGTAAGCGCCATTGACAATAAAGTCCATTTTTATAGATTTTGTCATAGTTCTCTATTGCCGGTCGGCCTGCTAAGAACTGGTTCATATTTTTGTTGTGTAGTCCATGTGTTACGATAGCCCAGCGGAAAAAAGCCGGACTAATGTATGAGTGAAGCGAATGAGTGTGAGCCGAGGCCCCAGGATCGATCCCAGCTTAGCTGACAAGCACATTTGAGATATTTCATTTTTGAAAGAATTAAATGACAGTGTGGTAAATGCCGATTCTCGTGTCGAGCGAGAGTTCCAGTTTTACACCTAGGGGGGTCACATATCTCTGACGCTGACTGTACATTTGAGTGAAACCGTAATAGGGAATTCAAACCGCTTATTTTTGCATGAAAATAACCGCGATTTCGGTTAAAACCGGTTATTTTCATACTAGAAATAAGCCGTTTATATTCTCTAAGTGCGAGTAAGTTTTACGAAAGTTTAAATTGAATAACTTACGAATCATTTAAAAATAAGACGCCCTACTTGCTTGATTAGATTACACTGAGAGAAATTAGCTTTGTGAGTCTAACAAATTCGACTTGTTGCGTGTTTATCAGTTTGAAACTAAAGTATTTTAGTAAACGGAATCGATCACCAATATTGATAATACAAGTCGAATTTTTACGAACAACAAGGTTAAACTTGTTAAAAGATATTGGTTTGAACAGAAACTAAAATGACAAGTAACTTGTAGAATGAACTACTTAAACTTAACAAAATCGAACTTGTAGTTTTAACCAAAGAGCTTGTAGGCGCTATTTTAAAATGAGAGTTTGGTTGAACGAACGTGAATTCTGGTTGTTTTTTCTCTCAGTGTATAGTATAGTACACATCTACATAGGTGCCACCTACAATACCCGCGTACTGATGATTAAATAAAAAAGGAAAAAGGTAAAGTCAGGTCAGGTAAGCCTCAGTAGCTCAGTTGGTCTAAGCGACAGGCATGTTTCCCAGAGTCGCGAGTTCGAGTCTCGCCTGAGGCAGTGGATATTTCAAATTTTCCTTTATTTCTAAACATTGTTTTGCTTAATACAAAGGAAAATTAAAAAAAAATTTGTTGTAATAAATAATAAAGTCCCAATTTAAAAGTATTTAGGTACTTTACTAGTCAATAATAGGACATAGTAGATTGTATTACAAGGGAGCAAAATGACTTATTTCGGTCGAGGGTAGCGTGTTGAATCCCGAACGAAGCGAAGGATTCCAGAATAGAGGATTAAAAGTCACTTTTGCTCCCTGTAAAGGGGCAACAAATCGCAGAGGGATCAAAAGTCACTTCTGCTCCCTGTAAATGGGCAACAAATCGCAGAGGGATCAAAAGTCACTTTTGCTCCCTGTAAATGGGCAACAAATTACCATTTTTCGTATAGTAAGGGTGAAAATATAATTAAAATTCTATTAAATAATTACAATGTCTATTTTATCAACAATACCTACATTAGTTAGGTACTGAGAAACTTTGTATTAGTTAAACTTAAGGTGGAGTTCCATTAATGCTTTTTCTATTGCCTCTCTCCGTTAATTCAGGAAAAAACATATGTTTGGTTTAACACTCAATATTTTTGTAATTCTTGGACATATACATGCGGAAAAGACTTAAAATAAAACCTAATTCATTTTGTATGCCGTCAACTGCTACAACTTTGCCTACGATGTACAACCTTGCCTGGTTTGAAAAAACATGGTTTTGTTCACCAAACAGCTATTTATATCTTACTCCTGAGATGGCCGCCTTTCTCCCATATCAGCAATAATATATAAATAGTTGTTTTGTGAATAAAACCATATTTTTCAAGCCAGGCAAGGAAGTTGTGACAGTTAACGGTACGTTAAAATATGTGACGTTTTCAAGCAAAAGTTTTCATTGTCGGTTGTTAATAGAGTTTATTTCGAAATGAATTATTATGGCGGTAATGCCTTATTGACAAACGACAATGATGTATCTCTTCCTTGAAATAGCATAATTATATAGGCCTCCATAGCCTAGTTGGTCGTGAACCTGCCTACGAAGCTGAAGGTCCCGGGTTCGAATCCTGGTAAGGGCATTTATTTGTGTGCTAATATCAAATATTTGTTCCTGAGTTATGGATGTTTTCTATGTATATAAGTATGTATTTATCTATCTAAGTATGTATATCGTTGCCTAGCACCCATAGTACAAGCTATGCTTAGTTTGGGGTTAGGTTGATTTGTGTAAGTTTGTCCCCAAATATTTATTTTAAATATTTATTTTATCTATTTCATCTAATTTAATACTCGTAGTTTGCACACACAAACGCACCAATGGAACTATACCTTAAATTGATATGATGTCCACACAGGCATCCTGTCAGCAAAATTGATAAACGTTAAGCTTGAACTTATTTTACTTAGGGTTCTGCATACGAATGATATTTATAAAGCTACGTTTAGAAATAACTACGTGCCAATATTAAAATACATGTAAATATTAAGTAAAATACGCGTAAATATTAAGTTATTTTTGTATGCACTAATTATCGGTACTGACGCCCTGAAATAAAAACTTTTAATATATTTATTATTTTATTAATATTATTTTCGTATGACAAACTCAAAGTATGTTAACATAAAGGCATGAAATAATATCCAAGCATGTCTTTATATTATTTAAAGCTCACATATCTTTTTCAAACGTAATACATAAAATACATTTTAATAATTTACGTAAAGGTTTTGCCTTACTCCATGTAACCCTAATGCAATAATAGTTGCATTCGTTTTGTCTTTACATTGCAATTTTCAATATAGATGCTTCATCGGAATACTTACATCGCTCCGCTCGTGACACAATACGTACTAAACAATTAACACCGGTGAGTATAGAAAGCAAAATTATTTTTAATCCCTTTATGTAAATCCATATAGTAATTCAAATCATAAAAATTTGTGTCTCATCAGTTTTTAATATCTAAAATAATTTTAAATAAAATAAGAATCGACTTCACCTATGATCCGCTATTCCAAAAGGCTGTAAAAAAAACCGGCCAAGTGCGAGTCGGACTCGCGCACCGAGGGTTCCGCACAAACCTATAACAATTGCTATTTCTTATGATTACGTGAACATAAAAGTTTCGATTTGCTACCGCTGAAAGGTATTATAGACCTGAGTATTTGACATGAATTTCAACTTAATAACTTCACGCGTTTACGAGGAAAAAGGTAGTAAGTTTAAAATTAAAAAAAAATATTTTATATTTGAATTAAAACAACTTTGAACGGATTATATCGCGTATACTGAATTTAAATTACATCCCGACGTTTCAGTTAACCCGCGACCACGAACGCTGTAAAGTGCCACCAGCACCCAAATGTATCCACAACTTGGGCCTAGCAAAGTTTAAGAAACCCACAGTGAACTCTCCACACTTAACATCCACTCACTTAAATTGATATTTCTTTTGATTGCGTTGACATAAAGATTTGGTTTTGCTACATGTGAAAGGCACTATAGCCCTGAGTATTTGACATGAATTTAAATTTAATAACTTTACGCGTTTACGAGGAAAATGGCAGTAAGTTTAAAATTTAAAATATATTTTTTGTATGATTTTACTAATAATTTCTACTTTTAGTAATTTTTCCTTCTTTTGTGCTATGTGCCGTTTCTTCGTGCCAAGTTTCAAGTTTCTGAGTTTACGGGAAGTACCCTTTAGGTTTTGAGTTTCTTGCCAGTACTCAGTTTCTAAATATGCAACTTAAATTGCTATTTCTTTTGATTGCGTTGTCATAAAAGTCTGGTTTTGCTACATATGAAGGGCACTGTAGCCCTGAGTATTTGACATGAATTTAAATTTAATAACTTCACGGGTTTACGAGGATAATTGTTACTACCATTAAAATGTAAAATATATATTTTTTGTATGATTTTACAAAAAAAATCTACTTTTAGTAATTTTTCCTTTGTCTGTGCTATATGACGTTTCTTCATGCCAAGTTTCAAGTTTCTGAGTTTACGGGAAGTACCCTTTAGGTTTTGAGTTTCTTGCCAGTACTCAGTTTCAAAATATGCAACTTAGATTGCTATTTCTTTTGATTGCGTTGACATTAAAGTTTGGTTTTGCTACATCTGAAAGATCCTATAGCCCTGAGTATTGGACATGAATTTCAACTTAATAACTTCACGCGTTTACGAGGAAAAAGGTAGTAAGTTTAAAATTTTAAATGTATATTTTTGTATGATTTTACTTTAAATGTCTACTTTTTATAATTTTTCCTTTGTCTATGCTATATGTCGTTGCTTCGTGCTAAATTTCAAGTTTCTAAGTTTACGGGAAGTACCCCGTAGGTTTTGAGAGTGCTGAAAACTCTAAAATTTGCACCATAAACGACTGTATCTTTTGACTGCGTTGGCTTTTAAGTTTGATTTTTTTCACAGCTTCAAGGAACAATAGACTTGAGTATTCGATATAAATTTCAGCTTGATACCTCCACGCGTTCCTGAGAAAAATGGTCTTGACAGACAGACAGACGGACAACAAAGTGATCCTATAAGGGTTCCGTTTTTTCCTTTTGAGGTACGGAACCCTAAAAATAGTGAAGTCACTGTAGGTGTGGTATGCCTATAATAGTTGAAGAGTTCCCTCGATTTCTCCAGGATCTGGTGACAATGGGACCAACTGTGAAGTATACTCTTTTAAACAAAAAAAGTATTTTTCAAATCGGTCCATACGTCTTCGAATAATTGTTAAACATACTCGTACATAAGAAATAGCTTTAAAAAAAGCTAAAGATCTCGACGAATTAAGAACCTCCTCCTTAGAAATCTTGAGGTCGGTTGGTAACAAGAAATACACCATAATAATTTAATGTTGAGTCGTTACAATACAGGGTAAAAATGCATCAGGAAAGATTAATCAAGTAATTTAAATAAAATTTGCACGGAAAGAGCAGTATCGTGGTTTATATGGGAACTCATACATTCTACGACACTTCTTTTTAAAACTTTATATCATAACTTTTGTCACATTAAGTCGTTGTTTTAATTTTAATCTTAATTTATATTTTCTTTGCTAAATAAGCAGGTAATTAAATAACATATGTAAATTGTAATTCTAAGGAGACACAAACGCACATTAAAATACTAGATTTAAACTTTTTATTAGCGGTCATAGTTTATTCATAGGTTCTATTTCTATTCCAGATCTAGCCGCCGATATTTATTACGAGTATGAGCTATGATGCACTTCATACTGTGTAAGTACAAGATTTTGATAAAATATTCGTAAAAGCTAATTCATTTTTCGTACGAACATTTTTATCTAGCTGTGTTTAAGAAACAACTTAAACAACATTATTTTATTTGTCTCTCCCCATGATACGTTTATCCGGCAACTCGAATAACCGTTTTTTACAACCTGTGGCCTGAAGTGTGTTTGGTCCTCTTCATAATTACTTATCGTTTAAATAAAATTATTGTGTTCGGTTGCCGCGATAGTTATTCACGAAATAAAATAGCTTAAAACGGATTACATATACTGTATATTGGATTTAAATGACATCCCGACGTTTCGAACACTTTACAGCGTTCGTGTAAGTTTATTACCTATAATATAGTATAACCTAATAACTTGGTTCAATCTATATTTAAACAATAGGTTGAGATTATGTGGCCACGTTACTGTAAAATTTCCCGGATAAATTTTTTTTTTTTACACCCGACGGTGGCAAACAAACATACGGCTTGCCTGATGTGAAGCTGCTACCGTAGCCTACAGACGCCTGCAACTCCAGGGGTGTGCCATGCGAGTTGCGAACTCTTTACAAAAAGGAGGATTCTTTGTGTTAACAGTTAAAGAAACAAGAAAGTCCTTCGTCGTCAACACACTGGATCCTCTTTGAGCTCCTTGGCAACCTTACTCACAGCAGGAACACAATACTATGAGTAGGGCCTGGTGCTATTGGGCTGTGGTTTTCTAAGGTAGGTCTTGGTAAGGTGGAGGTACTTTCCCAATCGGGCTCTGCTCCAGATTTGAGCAAAATGACATTCGCTGTGCTGTGCCCTACCACATGCACATAGCAAGTTGACATTCGCAGTACTATCCCTCTCTTTTGGACGTAGTTTAAAACCAAACCTGGGTCCAAGGATTATTTGGTTTTGCTTTCTTAACGCTAAATAAAATGCGGTATATTCATATCATATTTATCATTAACGTCATAAGTACTCTTGTTTCAGATAAGTTGGTGATAGCATGTTTGCTAGCAGAGTGCTGCTCGCAGTTGCTGTTCCCTATCTATGATGGCTGCACCCAAGTTTATCATAATACGATTGATTCTAACGATTGCACTCACACAATCTACTGTACAAATGAAGTTGCATTTAATGCAGAACGGCATTACCCCGAATGCAGCAACACAATCTATAGCCCGAATCATGGTTCGAATTTTGATCCTATCAGCGTATACCTTCGATGCAATGATATTGATGAAATTATTCCCAAATTTGCCTCGAGTTATGCTGATCGCTTTATATATTTATTAGATTTAAGTATTAACCACTATGCATCGGTCCGCAGTCTAGCACCGATGCCCAATTTGGCTAAATTAAAGATAACACGATCTCTACTATCTAATGCAAAACTGTCGAATATAAATGATCTACCAAACCTTATAGATATAGATTATTCAGAAAACAGTATAAACTCTATTGAAGTCGTCCCTGGCGAACACGAGTTCAAATCACTAAAGAAATTAAACTTATCTTATAACGCTTTAGATACGATACCTGATGGCACTTTCGATTTATTTCCGAACATAGAATCGTTGGATTTATCTCATAATTTTCTTTTTAATTTAGAAATAATGTCTTTTGAAGGCATAAGAAAACTTTTCTATTTAAATCTCTCCTACAATATAATAGTCAACCTAGAATCTTCTCTACAAAGATTGCGATATTTGATTGAGTTAGACCTCAGTCATAATAACCTAAAAGTATTAAAAGCGCATGATTTTGCTAAATTAGTAAACTTACAGGAAATTAAACTTGACTCTAATGACATTAACACTATAGAGAAGCATGTATTTGAAAATATGGCATCATTAACTACAGTTAACTTACGAGATAATGCTTTAGATAGTATTGATCAATATATATTTATCAACGGGACCATGCTAACAAGTATTGACCTTTCTCAAAATAGATTAAAAGTATTGCCAAAAAGTATGTTTAAGGGTAAATCAATATCTGATTGGAAGATTAAAGGTAATCAACTAGAAGGCCCTCTAGAAAGAGGTTCTTTTGACGGACTTGATATGGTAACAGAATTGGATTTAAGTGCCCAATATCTAACTTCTGTAGAAAACTACGCTTTTGCCGGGCTTCAAAATTTGCAAACCTTGTTATTGAACAACAACGACATAGAATTATTGAGAAATTATTCATTTAAAGGTTTAGGAAATTTAAATTGCTTGGATTTATCTTACAATAAAATCAGTAAATTAGACATAGTAACTGAGGATCTCATTAGTTTGCAAATATTCACATTGCATCATAATGAAATATCACATATCTCAAGTAATAATTTTATTGCATTGGGGTCTCTGCAGTTACTTGATTTATCTCATAATAACATATCACACTTGGGATCTAACTATTTTCGCTCCTTGCAAAGTCTACAAAATTTTAAAATCTCGAATAACCCCCTCTGTGGTTCGATAGAAGAGAAAACGTTTGACGGTTTAAGCTCTTTACCAAATCTCGATATTTCTGGAACTATAATAACTAAAGTAAATAATGGTTCTTTTATGGGTATGACAATACTAAAAGATTTAAATATTTCACACAGTAACATAACTGAACTTCAGTACAATGCACTAGCCTACGTAAGAAGTATCCGAACAATTGATTTTTCATATAATCTACTAACTGTAATTGATGTAAATACAACTGACTTAGAAAATCTTGATACTCTAATATTGAATAACAACATGTTGCAGGTACTTTCTCCAACATTATTTAACGGGCTGAGCCTTCTTAGAACTGTTGTTTTGTCATACAATCACATTAGTTCAATTCATAAAGAAACTTTTTACGCCTTAAAGGATATGCGCACCTTAGACCTGTCCTATAACCCAGAACTGGAATTTGACGTATCTTTAGTAGAAAAAACGAAAAATTTAGCCAATCTAATTATTTCGGGAACAAAAACCGAAGTGACATTTAGAGACACAAATGATATACCTATAACTAAATTAGAAATGGCTTACTCAAATATCCAGAACCTTAGTCGTTTAAATTTGTGTACATTACAACATTTAGAAACTTTAGTATTGAGTAATAACGTGGCCTCGAAGCTGGAAATAGGTGCTTTATCTAATTTGACGTCTTTGAATCAGCTTGATCTTAGTTACAATAACATAGATTATATTCAGCCTGGAACTTTTAAAGACAACACTTATTTGAAGGTATTGAACATTTCTCACAATAAATTATTGGAAATTAGTCACGGTATATTTCAGGGTCTTGTGCATGTGGAAGTTATAGATTTATCATTTAATCGAATAAAAGATTTACACCGATCCAGATTCTATGACGTTGAGCAATTAAGGACTCTTATAGTGGATAATAATGAAATTGAGTCTATTTCCAATGATGATTTCTTGGATACTAGTTTAACAAAACTCAGCATAGGAGGTAATCCACTACCTTGCAAGGTTTTGTATGAAATGAAAAAAAATATTTTTGAGATCAGCGTTACTGCTATACATATTGATGAATCAAAAGACAACTTAAAAGGCGTAACGTGTAAAAAAGATGGTTATAATTTCAATTCAAAGCTAATGCCGGAAACTGCTGAACATAATAAGTTGCTGTTCGATATCAGAAATTTATTATATAACATTACAATAGAGCGTACTATCAAAGAACCGATTGCAATAAGCTATAATGATTCTTCATACTTAGAAAGCATAACGAAACAAGAACAAAAAATGAGTCAACACAGTTTAGAAATTATAAATTCTATTAAAAACTTATCTTCTATTAGTAATCTGACTTCTATAATTAACAGCAATACGAACATTCTGCTAGGAAAAATATTGCGAGTACTGACCGCAAAAGAATCTTTGCCAACAAGCAAACCCGTAATTGTAATCAAAGAAAATGCTACTTCGGACGGTCTAATTTCTTACATCAATAAAATCAAGCAAGATTTAGAAGATACTATAGCTATGGAAAAACAAAATGTTTTGGAGTTGGACGACAAAATCGAAAAGCTAAATTCAAAAATTCTTTTTACAACTAAAATTCCTGTACACGAAAAATTAATTAATACCAATGAAGGGAGGCAAAGTTCTTCTATATTTACTGAAGTATGTGTAGGTCTGATATTGGTAATTTTGGTTGTTTTTATTCTGTATAAGATATACAAATCTGAACTTTACCTACTTAGAGGTCGGTCGCGCACCAGTGCCAGTAGTAGACGAAATATAGCCGAGTGTATGGAAAGTCCGCAATTGTAAACTTTATCTTTTTTTATGAAACTAAGATAGTTATTATGTATAAACTTTGCATGATTAATCCTTAAATTTGAATATCTAGTAACTAAGTATGGCTAAATATAAATCCGCTGACCACTGTTGGTCAATAATCATACTTGGCTTTCTTTTATGCTAATACTGTATATTAAGTCTTATTTTTTATCCAAATATTATTTAGTTTTAAGTATTAAGGTAGTAATTTTATAAGATGTCGGAATCTTACTAGGGATTTCTACCTACAATACCGACATCTTAAAAAATTCTTACTATACTATAAATTATAGTTTAATCAAATATGTACTTACTAATAATGTGGTAACATGTACGATAAAATTGAAATAATCCTTCTAAAATAAATCTAATATTCCACTCCGTATTAGTTATATTTTCTTTTCTCTTTTTTTTCTCTCTTTTTATATCCTCCAGTCGTACAATGGTAGAAATTAAAATTTTAATTAGTATTTTTTTATATAAATATTAAAATAGTCTCAGAAACTAACTTTGTCCGACTTCTATAATTATTATGTACCTACCTTATATACCAAAAAAATAAAAGGTTTTTGAACATATTTTTTTTATTTTTCATTCTTTATGGAAATAAACCCATCATTAAATTTATCAAATGCAATAATGAAACTGGAACTTAAATGTGATATGCTATGTATGGAAACATCCTGTCAGCAAAACCGATAAAAGCTTACTTGATCCCAATTAATTGTCCTAGGGTTCTGCATATAATGTCCCTATATCTAAGTCGGCGGTAAACAAGTAAGCGGACACCGTACCCTATGGACCCTGCGACTTCAGGGGAGTTACATGCGCGCTGTCAACCCCTTGAAACATTACACTTCTTTTTAGAAGAACCTTAAAGTAGTTGTCCCTCGAAAAAACCTTGGCAACTCATTCTACATTCGGAGCGATCGTGGGAGGACATTTTCTGAAACCACCACCTGAGATCCGGATCTAGAATGTACGGAACTATCCGGATTTGGATCTTCTATACATTTCAGATACGTCGCGCAAACCTTACACACATACCACACAATGCGCTATGCTAGGTACTATGTGCTAGTGAACAGGCCATCACTGTAATAATACTAATAATAATGGTTGATTCGGCGATCATTGTGCCAATAGTTGTTTCTGCGAACGGTCTCATAGCGAAGAGTCTCGACCAACATCTTGAGACTTTCGCTACGGGGTTGTGGTTGGATCAGGGGTCAGATACAGAAGGCGGTAATTCTAGACACGGCGCGCATTAGTCCGAAGGTTCCTCACTCTGCGGCCCTAACCACCGGCAGCCTGGGCCTTGCTCCGTTGCCGGCGGCACCCTAGGTTAGGTTTTTCATAATGTTTTTATGGTTTTTGTATATTTTAGATGTATTTTTATATTTTACTTTTGTAAAAATATTATAAAATCCTAGCCTAAGAAGAAAAACAAATTAAGAAACGAATAATATCATTGTTTAATTGTTCATGGCGTCATTTTTAGTATGAGAAGGATAAGTAGAGAAAATAATGTCATTATTTATTACTGACAGTGTCGTCTAGTGGCCAAAGGAGAGCGCGAGCGCAACAAATTCATCATCGTTTCGCACAACGCAAGAGGAGCGAGGCGCATCGGCGAATTCAGAATGTTTCTTTGTTGTATAAGTATACAAAGTTGGGACGGCTTCCAATTCCGGGATTTTTTGTATTTAAATACCGATTTTCCGGTATTTTCCATACAAAGTATACTACAAGCATTATAGAGCAGCACAGCCTTAGACATTCTTGAATCAACGAATAGCGTACTAGTAGTACAATAGTAGCTACTAGATGGAGTAGCAGTGCTGGTGACATTTTCTCTTACATTTTGGGTATCTTTAGGTCGCTTTCCCGATGGCGCGATTGACTTGATCTTCAAAAAGTTCTTAGGCTGTGCTTTCTCTACTATATGTATATGTTACTCTATGCTACAAGCTATGTTCCAGGTAAATTTTAATCAGCTTTTAGTTTTGATCCTGAGGAAGATTGACATCATCGCTAGACACTCTAGTCTCCACAATTAGGACAAGCATAGGTACTCACAGCAAAACATCTTTAAAGAATAATTTTAACCAAAAAAAGAACCGACTTCACTTATTCCAAGAGGAAGTGGCCGAGTTGCTGTAAAAAATAGTGAAATCACTATAGGTGTGCCTATAATAGTTGAAGAGTTCCCTCGATTTCTCCAGGATCCTATCATCAGACCCCGACTTGGTGACAATGGGACCATCTAGGGGTTACGGGTGTTCGATTAAAAAAAAATTTTGAAAATCGGTTCACGATTCACGGAGATATCGAATCGAGTAACATACATACAAAAAAAATTGATAATAAAAAAAATTCAGTCGAATTGAGAACGTCCTCCTTTTTTGAAGTCGTTAAAAAATAAAAATAATAAGTTCATAAAGTTATATAAACAAAAGTATACACTAACATCATATACACGTTTTCAGACGTCAGTTTTATTTTCCAATTTCTTATACAACTTCAGCGATTTTACTATTTTTCAAGTCAAAAGTAAAATGAACATTTTGCATGATTTCTAATGAAGTAATGATACCCTTTTAGTCACATCATAATAAATTCAAGACACATAATAAACTTTTAAAATGGTTTTTCTAATTTCTTCAAGTGACCCTAATTTGAACACAATAATTGTGATAGTTCTGCGCTTACATCGCAACACACTGCTTGTGTCACAACATTCTAAAATAAACAATATTATAAAACGGGTAAGTGGTACAATTTTATGTTATTAAATTCTAGACTAGATATATAGCTGTCGATATTAAATCTTTAATCTATACACTGTGTCGTATTCAGTATGGAACAAACTAAAACCAATGATAGAAGACCTCTAGTGCTACCAATTGGAATCCTATGTATGTTCAGCAAAAATCAAGAGTTTTGGAGTATATTTTTGTGTTTTTCTATATAATACATTTCACTTTCATATTAAAAGGTTACATTGTTTAATGAAACAAACCAACAAATTTATCGAAGGTAATTATTTTTGATACCTGTGCCCTGATGGGGCTATACCTACTAACTTCACTCCATCTTTCAACTGAGTATGGTCCAAATGAACTCAATATAGTTTACAATCGTTTTCATTATTAGTTACCATTACCTACCAACAGAAGTATGAGTTATGATACTTTTTTCTAAGCTTTACAATTTAACCGTAAAATAAAAAGTATGATATAACAAGCGTTAAATTACGCCTAAGTTTCAATATTGGTTTCCTATATTGAATGAGTATTGCGTCATATAAAGTGAACTCTTTATTTTATTCCAGGCCGAGCGACGGATAAACAGCAAACGGATATGAACAAAGATGAACTTGATCCTGTGTAAGTATAAGTATATAGATTATATATATTGAATTATACTTCAAAATATTGAACCAATTTCTGTAAATCGTTAATCAATTTGTTTATAATGGATTATTGTCGAAAACTACTTTTTGAGCTAATTAATTATAACGCAATAAGGTGAAAAAGTGGATACATCTCTTCGTAGTCGACTGTAAACGTAACTTAAATTATTTTCCGCTTTTCTAAATATCAGCTAAACATTGTCAGATAACGCATTATTATTTATAATAGTCTTGATCATAATGTGACATTTCGCGGCCGCCTTACGCTTTTATTACGCGAATACAATTTTGAATCTCGGTACAGTCGCCATCAGATATATCAGAGCAGCCAAGTTGGTCACAAATGCCGGAACAACGTCTATATTGATAGGCGATAAAGTGCATGTTCAAATATTTTTGAGTACCTTGGCAGCTCCAATATATTTAATGGCAACTGTATCGTTCCAAAAAAGTGTCATAATTTATATTAATTAAATTCTTAATGCATTTCAGGTAAACTGGTCATCGTGTCGTTGGTAGCCGAGTGCTGTTCTCAGCCAATACTTTCATTCCCAAACTATGGCTGCTCCCAACAATATGACGAAGCTGAAACCTGCACTCACACAGTGTATTGTACAAACGAAGTGTCCATTTCGTTAACTCGACACGGTGATTGTAACAATTTAATTTATAGTGGACCACACGACAACAATTTTGATCCCATTAGCCTATATTATCAACAGGATACGGTAAACGATCAAAATATTCCAATATTTAATAATTATGAAACTGATGTCATATATTCATTGGATTTAAGCATCAATAACTATGCAGCTGTCCCTAATTTAGCACCGATGAACAACTTAGCTATATTCAAAATAACGAGATGTTCACTGATCACTGCGAAATTATCAAATAGAAATAATCTTCCAGCACTAAAAGATATTGACTATTCACAAAATAATATAAATAATATTGAAGTTGTTCCTGGTGAGTACGAATACAAAGCGTTAGAAAAACTAAACGTATCGCACAATTATATAGTTAGTATTCCAGAAGCCATTTTTGATTCATTTACAAATATAGAGACGTTAGATTTATCACACAACTATATTTTTGCTCTAGACATAATGTCTTTTGAAGGTTTAAGAAAACTTTTAAATTTAAATCTTTCATACAACCGACTCGCCAAAATTAACTCATCTCTTATGAGATTTCAAAATTTAATGACACTAGATATTGGCCATAATAACATACAAGTAATAAAATCGAGTGACTTCGGAAAGTTAGTTAATTTAAAGACAATCAATCTTGATTCAAATGACATTATAACTATCGAAAATAATGTTTTTGATAACATGGCTTCATTGACTACAATCGATTTACGAAACAATGACTTAGAAAATATGGATCGAGAAACATTTATAAACGCTACTAAACTAACAACCGTGTACCTTTCCAGAAACAAATTAAAAACGTTGCCTAAAAACATGTTTCAGGGTAAAGTTCTGTTTCAATTTAGTATAGAGGGAAATAAACTAGAAGGCCCACTTGAACGAGGCTCTTTTGATGGAATGGCTATGGTAACTGAATTAGATTTAAGTGGCCAACGTCTAACCTCTGTAGAAAACGACGCATTTGCCGGAATTCCAAATTTAAGAACGTTGTTACTGAACAACAATGAACTGAATTTTTTAAGCAATTATTCTTTTAGAGGCTTGCGATATTTGAATTGCTTAGATTTGTCATATAATAACATACAAAAACTGGATATTGAGACGCAACACCTCATAGGGCTACAAATATTAACACTGCATCATAACAAAATAACACACATCTCAAGTAATAACTTCATTGCATTGGGATCGTTACAGTTGCTCGATATATCTTACAATAACATATCATATTTAGGAACCAACTCTTTTCGGTCCTTGCAAAGTTTGTTAAACTTCAAAATTTCTGATAATCCTCTCAGCGGTTTGATAGAAGAAAAAACTTTTCAGGGCTTAAGCTCCTTACCAAGTCTAGATATCTCTGGGACATTAATAACTACTGTAAATAATGGTTCATTTACGAGTATGTCCTTGTTAAGAGACCTTAATGTATCGCACAGTAAGATAGCTGAGTTACAATACAATTCTTTATCCTACGCAAGAAATATTCGAACTATTGATCTTTCATATAATCAACTGAGTGCATTCGATGTCAATACAACTGACTTGAGGTATCTTAAAATCTTAATGCTGAGTAATAATTTGTTACACGTAATTACTCAAACGTTTTTTAATGGCTTGAGTGTTTTAAACACAGTTGATTTGTCGCACAATAATATTGTCACGATACAAAAAGAAGCTTTTTTTGCTTTAGATGATATTCGTAATTTGGATTTATCTTATAACCCAGAACTAGAATTTGATGTGTCATTAGTAGAAAAGGCTCAAAATCTAGCAAATCTATTTCTTTCTGGAACAAAAGCTGATATTACTTTTGATAAAATAAGCGATATTCCTGTAACTAAGTTAGAAATGGCACATTCAAATATTCAAAACATAAGTAATTTAAAATTGCACAAACTGCAACGCTTAGAAACATTGGTGTTAAGTAATAATGTTGCTTCGAAGCTGCAAGTTGGTGCTTTGACTAATTTAACATCACTTAGACAACTGGACCTAAGTTACAACAGCTTATTTTATATTCAACCTGGAGCTTTTACGGATAACACATATTTGAATCTATTGAATATTTCTCACAATCAAATCTTGGAAATAAATTACGGAATGTTTCGTGGTCTTCTCTACGTGTCAGTAATAGATTTGTCGTATAATAAAATAAAAAGCCTACATCGATCTAGATTCTACGACATAGAGCACTTAAGTACTCTCATAGTTGATAATAACGAAATTGACTTTATTTCCGATGATGAGTTCGTAGGGACTAGTTTATCTAAACTCAGCATAGGAGGTAATCCACTACCTTGTGAGATTTTAGTTAGTATAGAGAAAAAGAGCTACGAAATCAGTATAACCTCAATAAGTAATGACTTAACGAAAGAAAATGTAAATGGAGTTACTTGTAATAAAGGTAATCACTTTATTAATATTAAACCTACTCCCGCTGCAGCTGAGCATGATAAATTGCTGCTTGATATAAGAAATATATTATACAATGTTTCTAAGGAACAAAATGTCAAAGAACTAGACGTTGAAACACCAAATATCAACCTTACGGAGCAGCATTTAGCACTCATTCAAAAACTATCATCAGTCACTAACTTAACTTTGGATATAGTAAACCTTAACAATAATACGAATTTACTTTTACAAAAACTCAATCAAAACCAAGTCAGTGGGAGCAGTAATACAAACTTACTTTTAGGTAGACTATTGCGAGAGTTAACGTCAAAAGGCTCTCTAGACTCTAAAGACACTATTGAGACCACAACTATTATCAAACCATTGAGTAGGGATAAAGATAATGTCACATCGGATCGGTTAATCAGTCTCATTAATAATATTAAACATAACTTGGAAGAGACTATAGCTGTTGAGAAACAGAACGTGATTCTAGATCTTGATAGTAAAATACAAAAGTTGAATTCGCGAATGGATTCAGTTTTAACTGCAAAACCTATTCACGAAAAGTTATTATCTACAAATGAGGACAGGCCAAGGAATTCTATGTTTACAGAGGTTTGTGTTGGATTGATTTTGGCGATTCTAGTCGGCTTCGTTTTATATAAAGTATACAAATCAAAGTTGTATATACCTAGTGCCCGGTCTCTTACGAGTAGCACTCGAAATATTGCCGAATCTATGGAGAGTGCGCATTTGTGAATTATATTCTCGTGTTTAATTAGCTACGTCGTAATGTTATAAATACATAAAGTACATACGTCCATGGTTAAATGTAAATAATATGCTGTAAAAGTCACAGATTAAGTACAATTGGATTTGTTTCGGACAACTGCTTTTGTTTTGGACACAAACAGATGTATACCTACAGATAGGGCTGCCATCCGTCCGGGTTTCCCCGGATTTGTCCTAGTTTGGAGGCCGTCCGGGGTGCGTCCGGGGGGGTTTTCAATAAGTGTCCCGAAAACCCGGACACTTTTTATGTGAGGAAACCCATTGAATTTAACTATTTAGTGCCATTATTGATTTGGACACGTCCGGGGAAAAAATGCGATTTACGCCAAATGTCCGGGTTTTTTTAATTATTGTCCGGGTTCGGCGAATTTAGAGATGGCAGCCCTACCTACAGACATCAATTTTGTCGATTGCAATACATATTATTTTTTAAAGATTGTTTTGAAATTCTTAGCGCGTCCACATTATGCTAATTTTATCACATATAAACATAACTCATTAAAGTTTACAAAATAAAATTTCTTTGATTTTTAACAATAAAGTTGTAATGAAATTTCTTGTTGTTTTGTTATTGTAGTTTCAGTGGCTTCTGCATTTTTTCATTTCAGATCTGATATTTCAACTCCTTGAAATCGTTATTTTGCGTAAGTACAGTTGACCTCGCAAAAATATATATGCAACAAAAATGTATGAAAACAACCCTATTGATATGTATTTAAAGTCGTGTACCTACACACATATTTTTTTTCACTTCGATATTTTAGAACTCAATTGTACTTATACTGTATTTAATCAGAGAGTATGTATTTAATAGAAGAGCACAGTCTAAGAGCTTTTTGAGACTCCAAGTCTGAAATGCCATCTTAACGAGAGCAAACCAAAGTTACCTTTGTTGCATACAAATATTCTCAACGCACTACCAGCCGCAACCTATAAGAGTATCTGTGACAACCCACAAATACTGAAACCGGAATACACTGAGAAAAATAAGCAGTGAATACCACTGATAATAATGATCAATGCAGTAAATTTTACTGTTCCAAAAACATTAAACAATGACAGTAAATTTTACTGTTTTGAGTAGCTAAAGCTATTTGTTTTTCAATGAATAGTAATGTTCAATCAGTCATTTTTACTGTTTTGTATTTTACTGTTTTTCAAACATTTGTTGATATTGTACAGTCGACGTCAAATATATCTTTACAGTTCTGAACCTTATTACAGACCAGTAAGGTTCTAAAGTGTAAACATATCTTTGACGTCGACTGTACAAAACGGTTAATCTTAATGAAAATCACTTTACTGTGTGACAGTTAGATTTTTTTTGTGTTAAAGCACAACCGGACACATTCATCGCACACACTTAAAACATAGTTACCTATTATAATTAATAATTATAACACATATTTTAGTAAGTACAAAGAGTCATCGATTGTTTGTATCATCGCTATCGGTAGATGATGTGAGGAAGTCTTCATCACTACGCCTAGAGCGAACCCAGCGGCAGTTACGCCATATAATAGAGCTTTGCTTGCTTTTATGTTAGTATGTTTCTTATGTAAACTTCTGTTTAATAATCACTACATAGTATAAAACAAAGTAGCTTCCTGCTGTCTGTCCCATGTATGCTTAGATCTTTAAAACTACGCAACGGATTTTATGCGGTTTTTTTTTAATGGATAAAGTGAGTCAAGAGGGAGGTTTATATGTATAATTGCACCCGTGCAAAGCCGGGGCGGGGCGCTAGTGATAAATAAATTAATAAAAGCTACTTTTAACTCTGTTATAATGTTGTCCATATTTTCAAATTTTTAATTCACTCTTACATAATAAGTTATGCGAAGGGTAACATTATGTATTTTATGTCCGTGATTATGTAGGTATATCGCCTTTATCCGTTCTCATGCATATGTAGGTATGTTGCCTGTAACCATTACAGTTTCCTATGACTATATGATAACGCTGAGATTAATGTGTATGTATGTCAAAATAAAGCCATCAGTGTCAGTCCGACCGCCCATGCTTCCGCATTAAATTTTGTAAAGACTTAAAAACGCCGTTCGTAATTAAAAGTATGTAAATTGCGTGTCTCATGGTGTGTGAACAAAAAATGTATAAAAAAATATGCAAAATGGGTAAGTATTTATAGCTAAAGTGCTTAGTTAAATAATGTTTTTATGGCGATATTTATTTATACCCAAAACAAATTTAATTTAAATATTGGTTTTTGGGGTGATGTTGATACGTATTTTTCATTGCGGTACGACGTTTTTATTTTTTTTTTATTTTTCTCGCACCCTGTACCTGTTTTTCCAAAATCTGTAAACGCGAATCTTCATTAATTTGAAATTGAGGGAAGATCTTTTAAGACCATTTTCGCGTAGTTCGTAGTAGCACGGGATCCGATAGCTGCCCTCACTGAGCCAAAAAGAAAATCCATCCTGTATTTTTTTGTTAAGCGTACGTACTGCGTTTATAATTCCTAAGTATGATCACTAGATTAAGTTTTTTTTTTGATTCACGTATATTTATATAAATCGTTGATGCGTAATATTTCAGTATTAGTAGGTTATGATAAAATCACGGCCCACGCTTTAAACAAACCATTTAGATAAGAGACACGAGTTAGTATTGTACCTAGATACCTAATTAAAACATATTCAATTCAAAAAATGTAAATGGCATACCTAAAGATGTGATCTGAAGAATGGTAATAAGAGTTTCATAAATGTAAAACATAAATAAAACGACAAACTTAATTTCAGATTATGCAACAGCAAAAAATGTCATATTGCTGGCAATACTTGCCACACTAAGTCAGCTAGTTAACTGTGATTGCGAACTGAATGACCTGGAGCGACGACCCTGTGAAGCCGAACTATCCTGCACCTACGACTTCGTGGCCGGATTAACCCTAGTAACAGAATGGTCCTGCATACAACACGATTACAACGACTACGACCACGCGTACGAAGCAGATGAAGACTACTTTCTCCACTTTAAAGCCAACGAAATCGACGAAACAACTATGTTTGATCCATTCACTTTGATAGATCAACTAAGCGACCATATACAAACCCTATCAATCTCAAACGGGAAAATGAACTCGATTCCAGCAGTTATTTTAAGTTTAAATAAGGCGAAAACGATAGATCTTTCAAAGAATACGATAGAACTGATAAGCTTAGAAGCATTCTCAAAACTCAGCAGCTTAAACATGCTCAATGTATCCTGTAACCAAATAACGGATTTAGAAGCCTACGAGAGGACGACTGCCGTTAGATTCAGTCAAGTACATACTATCGATTTGAGTCATAACGCTATTAAAGCAATACCCGATAATTATTTCAGACATTTTCCAAATCTACTCCATTTAAATTTATCCCACAATTATATCAAAAGTTTCGAAATACTTACATTTGAAGGCATAACACAGCTCCAAACATTGTACATTTCCGATAACGAAATAACTACAGTTGGCGTCTGTTTTGCAAGATTCGCATATCTAAAAGAATTGTTTTTAGATCACAATTATTTGACAAAAATAGAGAAAAACAATTTTAACACGATGACCATATTAGAAAAACTTAATTTAAGTTGGAATAATTTAGTTAGTTTTGAAGATACTGCATTTGATCGTTTGGCTGCATTAAAAGAACTGGACTTCAGCAGTAATAAAATTAATACTATTACAAAGACTTTACTTCAGCATAATGCAAACCTACAATCACTGGATATGTCACTAAATATGATTTCTAAAATAGAACCGGGAGCATTTGAGGCCAAACGCATTACAGATTTTAAAATCTATGATAATCCGATTGCGGGACCTTTGCTTAAGGACACATTTCATGGAATTTTCATGGAGAGACTTGACTTGAGTGGTGCTAACATTACTGAGCTAGGACCTGACCTTTTTGAGGGACAATTCAAGTACTTGAATTTCAGTAAAAATTTCATATCAAAAGTAGATAAAACCACATTTAACAAACTTGATTTTTTGACAGATCTAGATCTCTCACACAATCAATTACAAAACATTGAATTTGACACGTCAAATTTAAAAAATCTTACTCGCTTCTATATCAATAATAATAAAATTAGAAAAATAACGAAAGATATGTTTATGTTCCTGACAACATTAAAAATTGTGGATCTATCGTATAATGTAATTGAGGAAGTTGAAATGCATTCTTTTGAACATTTAAATAAATTAAAATTGTTAAAGCTTAACAATAATCCTATTTTGACCATTATACCTTCACAAATGTTTAGTGGATTAGTCTCATCTACTGAACTAGATATTTCTAACACTAATATTAACACTGTTCAGAATAACGCATTCAAAGGCATGAAGTCATTGAAAACATTGAACTCGTCCTACAGTACGCTTACTGTGTTGGAAACAAATGCGTTCAGTGGGACTGGATTAATACAAATCCTTGATCTCTCATACAACCAAATAGAAACCTTTTCGTTAAACAACACCAATATCAAACTCGTGGAAGAAATATATTTACAGCACAATAAGCTTCAACATGTGAATGATACAACTTTTCAGGGTTTATCTGATTTACGTTTGCTAACTCTGAGTGGTAATAACTTAAAGACAATTCAAAACGGAGCATTTAGAAATTTGCATAGTCTTCTGAAGATAGATTTATCTGCCAACCAAGCAATTGTGTTCAATTCATCAATATTTGCTAACATACAATCTCTATCTGTAGTTTTACTTAGTAATATTACATCAAAATTTAATTTACGGAATATAAATACTTCGATTGCTGGTATTGATTTGTCTTTTTGCAATATAACTGACATTAATACAGTCTTAGTCAATCCCATTATTACCCTAGAAAGGTTGAAAATGGCCTCGAATGAAATTTCATCGATTGACAAATCATCATTTCAAAAACTGTCCCAACTTTCGTGGGTCGATATCAGCTATAACAAAATATCCAATATCCAACCAGGGTCTTTTAGTGATAATAAGGATCTTAGTATTTTAGACTTGAGCAACAATCTGTTGTCGTCGCTAATGTTTGGTGTTTTTGAAGGCTTAGTAAATTTAAACACTGTGGACTTGTCAAGTAACAAACTGCATAGTTTCAGTGCAAGCATATTTCACAATACACCTCGCGTACAAGTGGTTTTTCTTGACAATAATCTAATTGATAATTTTGATTTCGATGAATTTAGTAATGAAAATATCAGAGAAATTTACTTAGGTGGCAATCAAATTCCTTGCAATAGCTTGACTAATTTAAAAAAGATATCGCTGTCTTTTAACGTTAAAGCTAGGAAAGGAATATATGACACAGAAAATGTTGACGGCATAACTTGTAGAAGTAAGGCTATAAATATTAAAACGAATAAAACTCTTACCAACGAAACGGCATCAACAGCAATTTCGACAGTATTATTAAATGAGTTCCAAATTGCAGTAGAAAATATTTTAAACCGTAGTGAATCATATTCAGTCGAAAAGTTTTTAGAAGTTTTAAATAAAACTGAAACCAATAATAATGCATTCATCGAAAAGCTAATGAGCAGCAACCATCAGGTCACCGGGGATATATATCGCATTTTAAAGAATATACAAGAATATTTAAAAGTTCAAAATGGTATTTCGGTTGATCCTCGTACTCCACGAAGTAACGATTCGGAAATTAATGACAATGTCGTCGATAAAGTCGAATATAAGAAAGAAATTATGTACAAAGGAGATGAATCTGAGGTTAATTCTGAAGCGGACCAAAATTCGACACTCAAGTACCCATTATATTTCATAGCTACGTGTCTCGGGGTGCTTTTGTGTATGGTCATACTATCATTTGTATTAGTTTTCTATAAGATACGAAATACGAGCAATCTAGTTTATAGTAATAATTTGTCACATAGTAGACAGCCGATATCAAATATGATGGAGATGGAATAAGTTATTATTTTATTATAGATTGTTAAACTTTATTTTCATCATATTTTAAACAAAATCATCGTCATAATCATTAGTCATAACTAGTAGGACTTGCAATCAAATAAATAATTCGAATAGTATTTAACTGGCATGGATTGTGATACAACGAATAAGTAATACTTTTACGAATATGAATTCGAATATCACTGATGTCATTTTACGTATTTTACAAATGGTGAGATATAAAAAGTTTGCTGTTGTCTCCATTCATGCATGCATGTATGCAAGTTTACAGTTTTTGAACATTTAGTCTTGTTTCCAATTTAAAAAAATAACCCACACGTTTATAAAAGTTAAGGTTGGACAACATAGGTACCTACTCATTACAAGTTAGAAAAGAGAATAGAAAATTATGGTTGCATTATAGCTTATTTTTACTAGTTAATAGAAATCTGTCAAAATGAATAAGCTTCCTAGCATGTGTATCAGATTAGTGATGTAAAGAACACAAATACGAATTTAAGTGTTTATGAGTTACGAATACGAATATTCATAATAACGCTAATATTCGGTGAATACGAATATGCGTATCCGTATTCGTTGCATCATTAATACAAAGTATTCAAAAATATTGTGTTGCACGATAAAAAATAGATGCTGTAATTTATTAACTAAGCACATTTTGTTAAAAAAAATGTTAACATATCCTCAAAATAAAAATAATAGCACTGGATAGGACATCTTTTACGAAGGCCAAATAACCACCTACCCAAGCAAGGGCTGACTTGGCAAGCCCCTGGAAAAAGGGATAAAGGTCGCCCTCGTACCACCTGGAGGCGCACAGTTGAAATGGAGGCTACCTCAATTGGCCTTGGTGGGACGGAGCTGGAGGAGGCCGCACAGGACCGTTATCAATGGAAATCCCTTCTGACAGCCCTATCTCCCTGATGAGGGATAACAGAATACCATCATCATCACCATCCTAAAAATAAAAATTGCTACTGTACAATAATTTAGTTTTATTATTCCGAAATATCTCTTGAGGTCTTTTAGGTAGCTAACCTATTTACAATCTTCTTGAAATATTACAGACACACCTACAGTGTATATACATAAGTCGGTTCTTTTTTTGTTTGAAATTATGTCACATACATACGTAAACTAATATTATAAATGAAAAAGTGTGCCTGTCTATCTGTTACCTCTTCAGGCTTAAGCCGCTGTCTGTTTATTTAGATGAAATTCGAAATAAAGATATTTTGAGTCCCGGGGAAGGATATAAGATAATTTTTATCCCAGAAATCAATCCCCAAGGGGGTGAAAAGGTGAAGTGTAAGTTTGTATGGGGAATCAATAACAGCTGAACTGATTTACCTAAATGAAATTTGGTATGAAGGTAATTTAAGCTCTGGGATGGATATGAAATGTTTTTTATCCCTGAAATCCCTTAAGGGGCTACAATTGGATTACTAATTCCACGCAGACGAAAGTTATTTATTTCAATAATTTAAATTTTCCTTTGTTGTCAAAAAATACCATTTCATACCAATGTCAAATTTACTAATCGTATGGCATAATAGGCAATTGATTTTATTCTATGAACTAAGGGCCGGTTGCATCAAACCCTCTGTTAACATCAACGTCATAGTTAAAAACTTAGAGCTTTAAACCAAGCGGAGCAGCCATTGACACGCGTTCCCCTCTGCCAAAAATGTATGACCAGTGGTCATACTCATTGTAAAGACTGACGTTTATTTGACGTGGCTATTTTGACGTTTCGCATACATTTGACGTTCCCCTCCCCCGCAAAAATCGGCAGACTTTTTTTGTATAAAAATTACCAGACGTGGCCAGTCCGGTTGGTTGAATAGTCAAAGGTGTCGTGTCAAAATGTTGTGTGAAAAGTTTGACAGTTTTCTATGGGATGACAACTCCGTCGCCATATTTAACGTTGATGAGTCCGTTAATTGTCCGTGGTGTACCCACCCTTAGTAGGTCAAGTCAAATGTCAACATTTAGACAGTTGAGCCTCGCAGCTGCATCGGGCGAGAGGCAGCAGATCTTCTGAGGTTCCTGAGTATAAGCGCACGGGCCAGCGTTTAATTATATGCTCCATTGTTTGGACTTCTTCACCGCAATCACATATAAGGTGTAATAAAAATACTTTTAAGGGCATAATTTGGTGTCGTATTCTAATTATGAAAAAGTAAAAAAAACCCGCGAAAAGGTTTTGTATGGAGGGTTGGCCGACTGGGACGAGGTGTCCCGACAAATAAATGTTTGTCGTGTCCAAAAAGTTTTGCTCCTACTTTTTCTTGCTCGCAATACGATACCAAATATGCCTTTAAACGGATCACCAGTATTTTTGTTACAACCTGTATGGCCGAATCATTCCAACCCCTCTTATTTAAATTTTATTGGCAGCGGCCATGTTGTAAATCTGTTAAGACGGCAATGTCGAATGATTACCACGAAAGTCGCCGATTGTCTTTCACTCGGTTTTCATCATCAGCATTATCTCTATGATCAATTGATCATAGATTTCAGTATTTGATTTGCTATGTTCATTACCAACATTAAGTACTGTTTGAATTTCTGTTTGCAACATTCATTTAAAATTGATTGCACAATAAAAAGAGTACAAACGACGAACTTAATGCCAAAGGCATTCTCTACCAGTTAACCGTCGGGCCAAACAGAGATTCAAAGAAGGTACATAATAGGCACGGAAATTATTACAAACATGGGAAATTTTAAACTCAATATAGCTGCTAATTCTAAATATCTATGTTAAATAATAAACTCATTTATATGTACATAACCGTATTACATACATAAATAAAACAGAATAAATAACATAAACATTATTTATTTTTATCTGTTTATATTTTTTATCTGTTTATATCTTTTATATTATTTTATCTACACCCATATCATAAACCCTCCATGATGCGTTCAAAAACCGCACGTTATGACCACCATAACAAGAGACTGTTTTGTTAGAAATTAGAACAAATGTCTTATCTGTAACAATGTTATTTTTATCAATTAATTAGCAAAAACTCGATATCATTATGAAAATCCGGCCTGCTCCCCGACCGACGGCGCGCTCCTCCGACCGCCGGTACGCGCCCCGCCGACACAATCGAGTTGGCCATGGTGGTGCAATCTGTGAAATGGCAGCCATTTTAACAGTTTTAGAACGCGTCATTTAGGGTTTATAATATGTATGTAGATAAAGCAGTGTATGCAACTGTACGTAATTAGGCCTTAAAACACTCGTGTGATCTTATTATGAAACTCACTTCGTTCGTTTCATAAAACCACACTCGAGTTTTAAGGACCCTATTACGTAACAGTTACATTAACTACTAATATTAAACATAAAATTTATTCATCAAATAAATAGTACAGTTAATTAATCTTAAAAAAACTAAAACGGGGTCTTGTGTGTTGGAGTTATAAGATATATGTATTGTTCATGTGTTTTAATGTACTGTTTGGGCACAGGATGGGGTAGTAGAAATGCATCAAATAAAAGTAATGTGAGTAAAGCCGCTTTACAATTAAAACACAAGAAATAATTAAATTGTAATCAAAATTAATGAAAAATTAATTTTGCTTCTTCCTTACATACTTAATTTTTTTTTATTGTGCTATGCATTTATTCGGCTGCCATTAAAATATTATCTGTATAGTCAAACATCTTTCTTTCTTCATAACACACTGACCATTTCTGGTCATCGACGGATATTCCTTACACTTGCACGCACTTTTTTCCTTGTGATAATTTTCTTTTTGAACAAAAAATGTTATTCTATACTTCTATTGTTGGACCACCTTCCCTATGTATCCAATTCCATCCACCTTTTGGATAATTATAGTATTCAAAACTGTAATCAGAAGTACTAAGGTCCCTGGAACTGAATGATGAACTGTAGTACTCCCTCGAATAGAGGGGAGACGAAACCGACCAGCCCATGTATTCGTGTACCGCTTTTTCCATTTTCCTTTTCAGTTTGCGGCGGTCTCTAGAGTTCAAATCTAGGATCGGGTAGAGTATAACATAGTTTAACATCACGTTTGTTTCGTCAGTAATTGAAGACTTTTCCCTTCTGCCGTACTTTTTCAACTCGCCGGTATAGTCGTGAAGCAGCAAACTGTGTTCGTCATCGATAATCGAATCCATGGCGTTTAAAAACTTAACTCGATCAGTGAGTGCTACATCCACTTCCCGTCTGTATTGTTCGATTTTATATTTGATATCTTCCTCGTGCCTTCTTGACAATTTTTTAAGTGCTCTTCCTAATTTGTAAGTATGTTTATATCCCATTTTGTGTAGACATTTTGACAACACTTCAATATAATTCGCTAATCTACTATCGTGACCAGTAGGAAAGTCTAATAAAGTATCGAAAAATATTTTTAGAAAAAGGCTAAATCTGCCGGTAACCCGAAACACTCCATCGTCCGTTTTATTATTATTTAATAAAAGATCGTGTGAACTTTCAGCTTTTAAGCCAGCTATTAAATGTACAAAACTGTTTAAGTATGTCATCAGACAAAAATATACGACCAAGAATCGCATAGTTATTTTGTTTATTAATTTACTTTGGGTACAAAGTAAATTCAGAGACTTATAGGTATGAACGGATACCTATTTCACGGCTTGAAAATAATAATTAGAAAAACAAAAAAAAAACAATCAATCTACGATAATAAACCTCAGTATGGGCTAGGGCTAAGCTATCGGAATAGTAGAGTAGTTTAATAGTTTTAAATTAGCCGCATGGCATAATTAAGGCGCAACCATAGATTTAAATAATTAATCAGATTACGCACTGCTAACAACAAACTGTGATTCCATTTGTGCCCGTGCCCACGTAGTTACACGCTACACACACATACGCACAGCAATTTTGTGCCCATCCGACGCCAGTCGTATCCAAACAGGGGGGTAACATTACGCACACATATACACTGATGAAAGAGATGTGCGCATACACAATCCTACGCGTGCAAATGAGATGCAATGACACATTTTCCGTCCCTCATCGCGTATGCGTTTTTTTTGCCTGCCATCGGGTGTCTGCCATCGAACTGTCACTGTCACTGGCCTAGTTTAGGGTGGCCAGTGCTTTTAAAGTGACTTTACCCATCAAGTTGGGTAATTATTGTGTTACGTAATATTGAAAGTTTAAACTTTAAGTGTGAGTGAAATTATTGAATTTCACGAAAACTCTGACAAACATTTAAATGAATATGTTTTACTAAAATAATTGTTATGTTAGATAGTTTAGGTAGTAACTTAGACATATATCTAGCTTTTAATTACTTTGAAGGTCAGATTGCGCTGATTAAGTCAGATTGCCCAGATTGAGCTGTCATTTTAGTATCTGGAGAAAAAAATAATAATATTAAAACTAGAATTATGGGAATATAATGGGGGATTTTCTTTACATGTGGTATCACAAATCTTAGCTGTCAAAATATAGCTGTCCCTGTCGGGTATACGCTGATCCTCTGTCTATTCTATGGTAGGTCTATGTATCCAAACGTCACTGCAGTAAAGAGCGGACAAATAAAATTAAAATATGCCGGCGTACGTCCTCAAATGCTGCACAAATGCCACCGGTCGTAAGAGAAAACCGGATGGAGTCACCTTTCATCGATAAATAAACATTTTAATGCGTAATCATATTAAAAATCTGTAAATTCGTAAACTATTATACTATTAACTTCACGACAGCAGTGTTGCCAGGTGGTAGAGCAGGGAAACTTCCCGAACGTAAAGGGGTCTACAATAGCCACGATATGTTGTCAACACGATGTTGACGTCCCGCTCCCAACTTAATGTTTTATTTCACGCACGTTTTCAACTAATATTAACACATTGCCTAAGAGCATAGATAAATGAGTAGATAGATTGCTAACTCCATACATAGCAAAACTACTAATTAAATAATAAGTCGTATGGGAGGTATGGTTTAACTCATTTATACTAAGTTTTAAGCACACTTAAATCGTAATACGTATTCTATTTAAGCTGTAATCTTTTGAATAATAACTTTTAGCAAAGCTCGCTTAAAACTTATTACATATACGCATTTAGCCATGTATGGAAAGAACACTCTATAGGTACTTAAGGGTCACCACATACCTAGCGGAATTCCTCGCGGAATTAGCGGAAGTAGCGGAAATTTGTCTATGGTAGCGGAAATTTGTCTGTGGTAGCAGATTTTTTGTATGGAAGCCATAGACAAATTTCCGCTACCATAGACAAATTTCCGCTACTTCCGCTAATTCCGCTAGGTGTGTTGTCACCCTAATTCTCTTTGCTAAGAGCTAATAACTTTTATGTCTTTGTAATCAAATTATATTCTTTAGTACCAATTTTTTTTCCATTAAAATTTATAAATAAGCATTAAAAATTATATTTGTATATATCTTTGTTCGCGATAATCTCGCGTTTGGCTGAACCGATTTTGATGCGGTTTTCAGAAAAGTATTTGTTATACTCTGGAGAAGGTTTTAGTATAGAAGTCGTCTATGTTACGTAAGACCATTTTTGCGCACAACTTATATCTGTTTGTTACCCTCCTCTGCTAGAAGTAACGCGGGGAGGTAATGTAATAGGAACTATGACCAGGACCAACGATAATAGCACCTCTTTGCCGTACCTACTGAAAGTGTAATAACACCATCCCGTTTTATCTTGGTATTACTATGACCATGCCCCGTCTATACCATCCTATGTCTATGGGCCATATGCACTCAACGGTAGTCGTATACTTTTAATAAGTTGTAACTTTAGATTTAAAAAAAAAAACATTTATCCGCCTCTTCAGAAATATATTTCATCAGATTTATTAAGGCAGGTGCATGTTAATTATATTTAAGAACATAAATTATAATCTGTTTTATTTTTCCTTTCAAAAACATGTTACACTTAATCGGGAAAATTTGTATTACTGGTAACACTGGTCTCTACGCACACATTCAACTCGGGCGCCATTATTGGATCACAGTTGGCTGTACGGAGATGCCTAGTCCTTATCCTTTATTAGTCCAAGGGCGCAACACACACACTTGAGCCGAATTCAGCTATCATATAGACAAAAATCTGCTGGAAAGCGGATATAAAATAAACTTCTGAGTATTCTCTATGGGTTCCGTACAAAAATTTTGCCACAATAGACATGTCTGTTTTCCGGCTGATTTTGAAGACAGCTCTGCTAAATTCCAGTCGAAAATGTTCAAAAATAGGTATAGGTTCGAAGAATTTATTAGTGGCCTCTAGGGAGATTTATTTTATATCATTGAGATAGCTAAATTCGTAAAAATGAAAATTTCTCAATGATTTCAGAAATATATGTATCTGCTTGGTCTGCGGATTTTTCTTTCTACTAAGATACGCGCATTAAATATGTATGTGTGAGTATCCCCCAATAATATGGAGAAGTCATTCGTACTATTTTAGCTCCAAAACCCTGGCCCAAGATTCTGGCTTAAAAAAACTGTTTAAAAACATCACAATCTAATCGGTCTATCTGATCAGAGTGATCACATTACGCTAAAACAGTATCAGTCTGTCTGGCGTTATCAGCAAGAAAAGTAGAAAAGTTTTTGATGCGAAGAATACTTATAAGTATTTGACAGAAGTATTATTGGAAAACAATTTGTTTTATTCGTATTAAAAGGTTAACTTAAATATTAATTTGAAATGAATTAAGTAAGCGATTGGTTGTAACAGTTTATTTGAAGACTTTTCTTTTAAAAACCGGTACCGTAAAACTACACAACTATAGTCCAGTACTGCAACTATGGTCCACAGCTTCAAGCTTCAATACGTAATCTAAATATCAATCCCAGTCTTCTTTTTAGTTTTTTTTTAATTAATCATTTATTAACATTTTTTTTAAATTAAACGCTTCCTTCAAATAAAAGTAACACCTAATCGTAGATATTGAAGTCAGTTTTGTTTTGGACCCTAGGTGGGGGCTTTTGGACTATAGTTGTGTAGTTTCACGGTTAGTACTGCGCTGATTATATTTTTTATATTTTTTATATAAGAATATTTTCCGAAACCCAGAGCGTAGTGGTTAAAGAGTGTTCTTAAACAATATTACCTTAGGGCCTTTCCAGTTTTTGTACTCCCTGATAGCCCTTCTCAATTTCCTTCCCAGTGAATGCCGGTCCCGGCGACGCAAGTGAAGAATCTTCCCTACTATGAAGACCTTCAACAGCTTCTTAGTATCAACTGATATATATACGTTTTCTTTATTTCCATAGTCTTTGAGTTTGTTAGTATAATTTTGAAAAACTTCCGTTTCATTTGGCTCAAATATTGAATCCATAGCTTTTAAGAACTTCATACGGTATCGCTTTTTATGTTGTAAGTCTTCTTTATACTCTTTAATTATATCTATAATATCAAAATCACGCATCCGTGATAGTTTTCTTAGTTTTTTTGCGAGTTTTTTAGTATATTTATGTCTTATCTCGGAAATAGCTTTAGATAATAGGATAAGATATCTCGGTAATTTAATATTTCTTCTATCATTTGGAAAGTCTTTTAATGTATCGAAAAATTGACTCAGAAAAGATTGAAACACCTTTTCTGATTTCAATGTTGAAATATCAGTTTCTTCATCGGAACTGTCAGTAGATTCGTAAGATTTTGTATGTACATATTTAAAATAAAATAACAGCGCGAAGCATATATGCGTGGCCAAGAAGCGCATATTTTTGTTTTTGTTTTATACTGTAGGTTGCCCATACTTAGAAATAAACATGTACGTATTGAAAGTAATTACACGCCTTGCAATTAATCAACGTACACATTTTTTATAGCTTCAGGAACTGGAAGAGTCTAGGGGTCTGTAAGCGCAGCCCGCCACTTCTGTCTTCCTTTTATGGCGGAAGTATCAAAACTATAATCAGAGGTGCTCCGATCTCTTATTAATCGTTCGTCGGAGCTAGAGTCAAAACGTGAGTCTGAATCTGTTGACTCATGTGAGCAGTCGTCACATGATTCTGATAGATCATAAGATAATGACCCTGAAGACGAGGTATATATAGCTCGATTGTAAAATTCTTTTATACTTTTTTGAAGTAAAGTTTTGAGAGTGTAACGATCGCGCTTGCTTAATGAATGAATTCTATTATCTATCATTCGTAATAATCCTTCGTTTTCGTCTCTCATGGTTGGCTTCCGTAATGTTCCAAAATCTGATAATTCATGAATATAGTCGCTGAACCTGTCACCATCTTGACTCCAAAATATCGCGTTCATGCCGTTCAGGAATTTAACCCGATGCGGTAGTTCAGACTCTAATTCTGCTTTGTAATCTTCCAGTTGACTTTTTATATCGTCTTCTTTTTTATGCCCAAGCTTTTTAATTTTTTTTGCAAGTTTTTTTGAGTATCGATATTTCATATTTTTTATGCTTTTATATAATTCTTTGAAATATTTTCTTCGTCTTCTGTGGTCCTCTTCGCTCAATTCTGGGTCTCGAAAGTTTATCAAAGTAAATAGATAGTTGGATATAAACGTATCGAACATACCGGAGGTTCTCAAAACTTGTCCTAATTTTATATCTTTGTTTGTCATATTCAAATATTTCTCGAATATGTTGCGTGGTCTCAAAACTGGTTTAGAATTTATATATTTATTCGTTGAATTCAATCTTGCAATGTCAATGGTTGATATTTTGTCAATTAATATAAAAATCAAAATATACTGTAAATATAACGTGAGCCATCGAGCGCATGTTTCCCGCTTCATGATAATGGAATAAGAAACTAATTTCACGGCTCTGAATTATGTTACTGGAGATTAAGTTACGAAATTAAATCTTAAACTGACAGTTCTCACAGCTAGAAGCAATACATCGTGGGTAAACCATACCGTGAATGTAGTCACGGAAAAATTAAAATGTCTAAGTACCTTAAACCAACTATTTGTTTTGGTTGGGTTAGGTCCAGCTGGGTTGATTTTATTTCAATGTTTTTAATGTTTGTATTTGATTTAATAACAAACTATCTCTACTTTAAGTTTACGAGAATAGATTGGTTACCGTGGGGCTGTAACCTTTTTCTTATCATCCTTAAACACTTTAATTCCAGTCAGCATTGATTTTCTATGAAATGCAAAATCTGAGCGTTTGGAAGGCCAGGTAAATAACGGGAGTAATGGGAAGCCTGTGTACTTAGTAGTGCAGGGATTCTAAACCTGTGCGGTGCGCCCCATGGGGGGGGGGGGGCGTAGAAGGGTCTAAAGGGGGCGCAGTAATCGTAACTCTTCATACTATATTATGAATTTAATCGATGTCCATTGACAGAATTTCATCATTTCATTTGATATTTACGTCGCTTTCTTCGCTTTTCGGTAAAGGAAAACATCGTGAGGAAACGGGCCTAATCCAAACAAGGCCTAGTTTCCCCTCTGGGTTGGAAGGTCAGATGGAAGTCGCTTTCGTAAAAACTGGTGCGTACGCTAATTCATGGGATTAGGTTGTCAAGCGGACCCCAAGCCGGGACAAACGCTAGGAGGAAGAAGGAGAAGATAAATTAACATAATTAAAAGATATTATTTATTTAAAAGTATCTATGTTTTAATTAGCTACCTATAGTACTCTTCATAAGCTAACATTAATTTCATAATCACTTCATTTCTGGCAGTTTCATTCTGCGTATCTAGTACGTAAAATATGCCATTTCGAAACAGCGCCTGGGTCTGACGGTTTACCACGTGTCTTTTTTCTAGATGCCTCCCATAGCCACGAAGGTAGTAAATATATGTGCGTAATTTATAGTCATATCTCAAGGAAAACAAGGAGTTCATAGCCTGAAAAAACTCTATTCTTCTTGGTTTCTCTTCTAGAGTATCATTGATAAGATCGGTAATTTTTTCTCTTATCATTGATCCCTTTTTACGAGACAATAGTCTTGATTTCTTTGCCAAACGTTTCACAAAGTGTCTTAGAAATGATTCGCACGAGCGGCGTCGGCTAGCTGAACCTCTCAAGTGCCTTCCTATCATACGAAGAACTTCTGCTGCCTTACGAGACTTCAATTTGTGTAATATTGTGTCATAAAAATCTAGGGTGAAATTGAAGAAAGAACCTTCAGCTGGATGTGGTCTCTCTTTTTCGTGACGTGCTATACCTAGCACAACACGTGGGTATGTTACAGTAGTATAATGGAACCATTCCCTGCTATCAAAATGTCTAGTAACTTCAATAGCTTCTTCCGTAGTTGTTTTTAATTCACATTTTACCGATTCATCGCTGCAATTCTTTTCGTGGCTCGCCGTCATCTCGTCTGATGTGATTATTTTAATGCAACTGAGCAGAACAGCAGAAATAACGACAGTCATTTTATATTTCACTCACCGATACATGTAGTTTCTTGGACTGGGTACGTAAGGTGACTGTTTCGCTACATTCGCTACAGCATGGATTCAATGCCGATGTGTTGTTTAAGATTCTTGTCGCCGAACCAAGCTCGCAGTAGCTTCGATATCTGAAAGATTAAATGTAAATTAAATTACGTGTTTCCAAGAATCCATACTTACATTTTTAAAGTTCACAGTTCACTTTATTGAGATGCCTATGGCGAGAAATTATTTTTACAATTCAATTTCTATTTAATAAGCCCTAGACTGTTTAAATCTTAGAATTCAGATGCTACCCATTTGTGACATGGCACGAAACGACTCATAGTTTTTAAACAATAGCTTTACCTAGTGTTTTACGTGTGTATTTTTAATGAATATAAAATAATTATTCTCACTCAGTCATTAGCCGATCAGGTGTTTTTTTTTTAAATGCATGTTAACTAGAGAACAAAATATCAAATTATTTTATGAAGATCTACTATTAATTGAGGATTAAAAGTCTTTCCCATTATATTGTAGCAACTTAATCAAGTGGATGGTAAACTGGACCTGGACGGGAAACTAGCAAAATCACACTATCCGTATACTGTATTGTAATAGTCTATTTTTTTTAAGTAGGTAATTAGATACTGCAATCCACGGCCACGGTTTTCGCATATTTATTGCCTCCTTAATTTTCATTACATTATTATGACAAATAAATTAGTGTATTTACAAATTTTAACGTTTAATAAGATATGATAGAAAGGACCTGCCATACTCCCAGAGTGACTAAGGCAGCCAACAACCAATCCCTCGTGGCTAACAGGATGCATCCAAACAACATGGCGTCTAATGTTGCCAGTGTCCACTCTTCACCCCACCTGTCAATCACAAGTAATCGAAATACAAGTCCGTGAGCTCTAAAAAGAACCTTCGGGCTTTAGAAAGAGACGTCGGGTATCAATCAACAGTGACTCATGAAAAAGCAGAACAGCAATTACCTTCGTGTGTCATCGCCGATTCTCGAAGGTTCTTCTTAAAGCTCACAGACTTGTACAGTAAAACTCGCTTAAGACGATTTTGAAGAGACAGCCAAAAACATGCGTCTTATAGACTACCTATTATGCGGGATCTCAAGTCGCCATCAAATATATCGGAGTGGCCAGGGTACTCCAAAATAGCTGAACATGCACTTTATCGCCTTGACAATAGAGTCGTTGTTCAGATATTTGTGACTACCTTGGCCGCTCCGATATATCTGATGGTGACTGTATATATTGGAGCAGCTAGGATACTCAAACATATCTGAACATGCACTTTATTGGCTTGACAATAGAGCTGTTTTTCAGATATTTGTGACCACCTTGGTCGCTCCGATATATCTGATGGCGACTGTACAGGGACTGATATAAAATGGCGTATTATGCTAGAATATGTGATCGTATAAAGCGGGTCCTATTGTATAAAGTACGAATCAATCTAAAAATTTCAAAAGAAAACAACATATGACGTAAATAACTACAGTCGCCTGCAATAACATAATACGCAACGAAGCGTGCAAAGTACCTGAAGTAATCTAAGTTGTGCAGGATGTTATTGATGCAGATTACTTTAGAGCTAGCCTGAACTAACTTAAAGCCCACATTCACTTTTCTAAGTGTCCTAACCTAACTAGCATCCTAAGGTTGCGTTTCCACCAAATATGAGCAAGGATGCATGCGCAGGAATATGTTTCTTAAGCACCGATAAAGTCACTTCATTTGTTTTTTTTTTTGGCTTTCTCCTTTTGCACATGAGCAATGGGAATTCTGCCAATGACAAGTTGACGACGTTAATCACATTTTATTTGTTAAATAAATATAGGCAACGTTGTTCGGTTACAGCCTTGCTCTTTGTAAGGGTGATAGCTGCTCCTTACAAACAACACGTGGCGGCCATGCCAGGACAACTGTCCATTAAACTACAGAGAGTTTACACGCGTTTTGAGACTAATTCTTCATTAGCTGCACACTTTTATTAGATCACCGCACAATAAGCTATCAATATTACACACTGAACTACTTAAATGAGCAAAAAATAAAAAATGTTTCTCAAGACGTCCAAACTACGCTGCGTTACGAACAGAAGTCCACTTCATTTGTTTATCCTCGCACAGCGCAGCTCTGGAATTGTTTCTTAACAAACACATTTCTCTCAATGCATCCTCGCTCATCTTTGGTAGGAAACGCAGCCTAATTAGAATCCTAACTATCCTTGGTAGTAAATTAACTTGCTAAATGCAGTTACACTTGACTAAAGCAAGTGACAAAATCGTTTAGAAAACTAATTTAGGGCAACTATAACAAGATTTTTAGTTATATTTACCGCAAGTATGTATCCTACATATTTTAAAGTGTCTGAATTCTGAAACTTATGTACGAAATATTATTTCATATTTACCAGTCGGTAAAGGAAAAATCGTGAGGAAACCTGAATACAATGCAAACAAGCATGCTTTGTTTTCTCTTTTATCATGTTTTATTGTAACTTTTTTATGTACAATAAAGTGTTTACATACGTACATACATACATACAAGTATAAAAATGAATGTATAAAATAACATAGTTGTACATCCTGACCCCTTGGGTCACCGTGGAGACTATAGCCTGATGCCTCTTGTACATAACATATGATAGGCCTGTGTCCATCAGCGGGACGTATAATATAATATATACAGGGAGTTTTTTCATACTGAACAACTTTTTCTTTGGGACCAAAACCGAAATAAATAAATAAATTTTGGCCTCCCCATAGAAAACATCGACGTCGCGTCACATTGTGATTGCGGAGTTGGTCCCATAGTAAAAGTTTTTTAGTATGGCCTAATAAATCACCTCGCATAATAAGGCTAGTTATTGAAAAAATAACCTGTATAAGCTAACATAATAAATAATATAAACTAACAACTGTCCTAATCAGACCTCACTCGCGCTATACTTCATGTGTAATAGAATAATATTTATTTAACGAGCAAAATGTATATAGATTAAAAACCATCACTGGCCTATCTATATTGGCGGAGGACGAAAAAACGTCTATTATAGCCCCGGGGCTCGTTTAGGCCGTTATAAAACCTACAGTTAAGTAGCAATCCTGACACTGACCTTGTCGATATATTGAAGTACCTGCCCAAAGGTCACAGTAACAAACAGTACGGTTTGAGGCTTCGTTTTATATAAATTTACATAGTTAAAGACGATTTTTAAGGACCTTCTAGAACATTTGTTGCCGTTTTATTCGATTATTTTTCCAGTGACCTTGCTAGGTACAGTCAGCATCAATAATATGTATACGAATTTGAGTCTTATCCCACAGACATAAGTGCCGAAATGTTAACATATTTTTAATGCTGACTGTATGTACTGTACAGATGCCGTATTCTAATTTTAAAATGTATAAACAATACATTAACAACACAATCTGTCTTAAACATAACTCCAACACTCAACCAATAATCAACCAATATTGAAGTCGTATTGTAGTTGCATCGCAGTAATTTTCAAGCAAATTCCGTCATTTTTGATTCTGACGTGTAGGCGTTAGCTGTATTGTGTTGTTATTGCATTGGATTTGCATTGAAGTTGGATCGTGTCTGTGCGTGTTTTAAAGTTAGAATACGGCCCCAGGCAGCAACTTTGGTCTTTCTCTTTTTATTGTAGGCCTCCAATGATGGTAGTGTTAGCAGCAAGGGCACATTACTCGATGCACGCGGCCGACGCCGAATTGAGGCGATTCACGGAGACGCAAGCAGTGCGGTGAAGATCACCGCTGTCGTCAAAACAGGTTCATTGAAGTCTATACATTTTGATCGAATCGCCCGACGCGCCGCTTCGAGCGGCTGACACTGGTGTTGCCTGCCTACCGCGAAGTTCGAAAATCGACAATTCGTTGGCCCCGTCTAACGCTCTTGCATATTCGAAAGAGAGTGATGCATATAAACAATTCCACGAACGAAATGGTTCGGGGTTATATGCCTGGTTTAACTTACCAACTGAGAGCGTAGCAAGAAGGCGTGCTGTCAGGGTCGTATAGCAGTGCGCTAGTATTGCCAGCCTCTCGGGTCACTAACTCCACATCCAGCAGTCGCTCAAGCACAGTCCGCTCGCTGGCAACCCAGCTGAGACCGTCCAGAGCCTGGTGAAATTAATAAGCTGTAGACCTAGTGATTATTATTTATGTTTTTTTTACTTTTTCAACCCCCATATCAAGGCCATTTTGAAGTTTCGAAAAAATCCAGATACGTAATTATTGAGGCTGTTCACATTTCACACGAATTGGTCAAGCAATGCGATCTCTAGTAGGAGAACAGCATATATTATTATAATATAATGAAAGTACTTTTACACGAACTGAAACAGATGCACTTCGCTCTCGCAGCGCTCGCTATCGTCAATAAAGAGAACAAGTAGTTATACAGAGTATAACAAAAATAATTTGTATCGTATACGAGTAATAAAAACCAGGAGAAAAATGTTTTGGACGCAAAATAAATAAAAATGCAGGCCATGCATTTCGCCATGAGTTTAAGTGACCGGCACTTCTTGAATCACTGACATGATGCCTAGCAACTGACAGCTGTCTTCAAACTTTGTAAGTCAACACAGGGTCCTCGAGGTCAAACCCTTAGGATAATATAAACAACCCATTAAAATTCATTAAGTCGGAATACTTTCCAGATGCCTCCGCCCTTAGACATGCTGAATTACAGATACTCGTTCTTATTATGAAAGCAGCCCGCGGCGAACCTAGAAAAGTGCTCTATTTTAAAAAGACCTCTATTTAACATAACTTACCACAAAAAAGCAGGCTTTTGAAGTAGCTATGATTACCAAGTTAAAATTAATTCTGAATAGAACGAGATAGCGTAGTTTAATCTTGGGATAATTGAAACATTACGAAAATTACATTTTATCCCACTTGATCTTGGATCCAACTTTGATCTTTAAATAAGGCCAAGTAAAATTTTATTAAAGAAAATCTGGATAAAATATTCTAAACAAAAAACTGGGTCCAGTTAAATAAGATTATTTTAAGCAAATTCCTAAGATAAAACTCTAAGCAAAGTCATTTAAGCAATATAACTTAAATTAAATGGGGTAATATCTAGCAAAGTTCATCAGCATTATTTAAAATTTATTTCCAAAAGTACTCGTAAATCACATTTTATAAGTAGCTAAACATTTTTATAATTTTTATTCGTATTTAACTAAAAATGATTACCCAAGTGTACGTAAAATCTGAAACTGCAAAGATAATAAAATGTTAAAGCATACAATTGACTTAATTCACACGAGTTCGTAATTCTTGTAAGGTACACACAATGTTTTTTTCACCTCACTAGCTCGGAAAGCCCTTTTTGTTTGTTTAATATCTATTGTGAAAATCGCTTTTTATCCACATGTGGTGAAAGAGTTTTGACATAAGTGACAAGTGGCTTAAGTGACATTTGACAGCTAACAAAACGTAAAACGTTAAAAGTGCAGAATTTTTAACATCGCAATTAATGAATTGCATCGAGTAAAAACACTTAATATAGTCTTACAACTTTATTTTAATTCATAAATATCAGCATTCAACATTAATCTTCATTCTTTTTGTAAAAACGGATAAATTGTTCTGACAGCCGAATAAGTCTACGTACGAACAAAACGCATCTGACATTTAATAAAACCTTTTACGTCAAAACTTTTCATTTCAATTCATCCATCATATCAACGTTAAATATTCGCATGTTTTTCTAGATTGTTTTGTTAAAAATTAGTGATTCGAGTGATGAAGAAGTATTAAACACCTGAGGAATTACGGGAAACCGAACAAAATGCACCCTTTTTCTTATTTTCCTCGCTGTAGTGAGGTGAAAAGTTTTGTGTTATACACGTGTGAAAGTTATTTTACGTCTCGTGTATTAAAGCACTCGCTACGCTCAGGATTCTATTTTTGAACCACTCGCTTCGCTCGTGGTCAATAATAGAATCCTTTCGCTAGCTCGTGTTTCAAATAACACTCGCACGTAAAATACAACTTTCACCACTTGTATAACAAATAACTATCGTCACACTTGTGAGGAAAAAATAAAATTTCGTACTTTTAGCGTGACCGCGCCCCCCTGCGATGAGCGAGAGAGATGAAACTTACATTACAGCCCTAGGTCGAAATAAGGGTAATCTGCAGAAAAAAATTACCTTTACTTTTTTTTATTTGATATATATTTTGAAAAAAAGTGTAACGAAACTGAGAAATTATCAGTTTTGTTACATTTTTTTATGAACGTAACGAATTTTTTTGTATTTAAATTTTGGGACAGTTGGGACATTTTTTTTATTCTATCAGACTCGATAGAGCTCATGATTCTGCATGCGATAGACTCAAAATATATATATAAATAAAAAAAGTACAGAGACCATTTTTTCTGCAAATTACCCATAAAGGATTTACGGTTCGCATCGCCTACGTATAACAACAGCTTTTACGAGCAAGTGTGATGAAAAATTTTTTACTTACCCGTTCAAAAAACGCAGCTAAGAACCTTGACAGAAGCGCTTGTCTCGTGTCGCGCTCATCCATAGCTCCTGGTAGTAGAAAATATCACATATTACGTACAGTTAGCAGCATAAGTAACTAAGCGGGTGAGGTGTCCGAAAAGAGCTTGACACGACCTTATTGTTAAGAGAATAAGAGCGTGTGAAGGTCACTCTGAACACCTCACCCGCTTAGCAACTTCTGTTGCTGACTAATCTAACATACTCAGGTAGAATTAATAATTGAGTGGAGTAATTTGACAGCTTCTGACATACAAAGCCGTTGTTAAATGTATGTAAAGTGCTGTTAAATTACTCCACTGAATTATGAATCCTGTCTTAAATACATATTTTAGGTCCCTTAATGAATGAATGAATGAATATTTTTATTTCGTGTAACCATTGACACATATCACATTAATAAAACTTACATGCTAAGGGGTTAATATAGACAAATAAGCCTTATAATTTTAAAAAAGGACAACAATGATAGGGGCATGGAGTCCCTCGCAGTGCGACATGTAGGGGCAGTCAACCCTGTTGTTGTTGTTGTTACCTACATATTACGACTTTTGTTGCAATATAGTCAATAGTATATATAACTTTTGTTGTTGAGAAAACAAACCGGCCAAGTGCGAGTTTGACTCGCGCGATGAGGGTTCCGTACATCACATAATTTTTCCAATAGCCCACTATTTCTCTGATGCGGAATCGTCATTGATTTCCCGAAACTACAAGATTGAAGGTACCTATTTGATTTTAATCAATGTGCCGCATCGACCAGATTTGATCTATCGTGGCAGCCTTTTATAATTCATTACTAATTCCCGTTGAATCTAGAAACTTCCAGATTCTTTGGGCTGTAATGTGTTGTACCTCCTCGGGTTGCAGTACATGCCTCCCTAGGTGGGTACTTCTTTTAGGCATTAGTGGTCCGCAGGAGCAGAGGATGTGCATGGCAGTTTGACAGTAACAAATGTTTTAAAAATGAAATTATTTCTTACCTAATCCAGCAGTCGCTAACTGCTTATAAACACTCCTGAAAAATAAAGTACAATTTCTATTCACACATACTGAAAGCAGTAACTACAATAACTATTAAGGATCACAGGGCGAAAGTAGCTGCTTGAATGAAGTTTGACTCGCATCAAAATATTTACTGTAATCGGGTAAGTTTCAAGAAACTTTTAAATTTTAATATTTATGCCACACACGAAAGCGTGTGAGTTAAAAATATTAATTTATCGCACAAAGGTCAAAACAAAGGGTGGAGTCACAAACATAGGCAGAATATCTACGGGTGGAGTGGACGTTGTCCATGCCAGTCGAGTCGGTCAATTCGGCGTGTTTTCAAATTATTTTGTAATGGTTATGATATGATCGCCCACGAATCTCTCCGCACAAGGTGCTCTGCGAATCGTGTAATATTGGTATCATAACAATAACAAAACGAATCGCCATTTTTAACCTGAAATTAGGCTCCAAAGTCAATAGTAAGCATTACCTTAGGCAGAATTTTCCTTTTCTCAGACATTTTCAGTCAAGAATCTTCTAGCACAGGGCCCGATTCGACATGGCAAAACTGTACGTCTAGGATGACTTACGTTGCGGCGCGACTCGCCATACTTCAGGCGCCACTTGAAGTATGGAGTCGCGCGCGACAACTCATGTCATGTTAAGCCGCCTGACAGTCGCTAGTGAGACGTGACCGATGATATATTACTTTTATGACAGCCGAAATCTTTATGGATTCACAAAAGAGTGATATTATCCACTTACGTCAAAATCAAGGATAATATAGGTAGATATGGATTGACAATGTCCATACAAACTAGCGTTCCCGTATTTCAGGCTAACGCACTAGCGCCATCTAACGGTCACCACATACACTAAGTTCCATTGTCATATGTTTTGTTTGGGGATAAACGCTGACAGAATAACTCGACCCCAGACTCGACAGATGGCGCTGCGGCACTTAATATAGAAAACAGTCGTATAACCTGAAGGTTGAAGGAACGCGATTTAGTATAGACATCGCCAATCCATATCTATAAATATCAAAATCAATAAAAAATTCTAGCGACTACTGTACATGTGGACAGATGGATATCAGTCTCTCCAGCAGTGATTCAACTGTGATATCCATGTCACAATTTGGCATGTCGAATAGATTTTTATTTTTTTATTTATTCATGACCATGTATACAATGTCCTTCAGTCGGAGTCATTATACAATCGTAACATATCAATGAAAGCACATGAATGTACTACATATATAACAAAGCCAGGCTAAAAGTTACCGACCTGAGTTGCGGCGCGCAAGCCACACGGCACGCCTCCAGCGGTCCTGACATGGTTTTGGTATCTGGAGACCCGTTGGTTCTGTCAACAAAATTGTCCAATTTAGTAGTGATATGAGTTAATACTGGTTAAAAGGGTGCTACGAACAATGGCCAGCTGCGGCGGTGCCTAGGCGTGCAGCTTCTGAACTGAAGGATGTGATGAGTTCTTCTAATAATTTTTTTTCGGTGTAAGAAAATGTCGTAAAGAAGTAGAACTACACGCAATAAAATGTCCCTTCTATTTTGGATAATTTCGTAACAACTTGGGATTAGGCTGCAAAACGCCAGCCTCCGAATCTGAAAAAAATAGTCATGGGAGCCTACTGAGATTACGGTAAAGTTTACTGATTATTCAGTAAACCTTACCGTAACCGACGTCAGTGCAAAACCAAATATAAATGGCGGCCATTACTCCGCAACATAAAATGGCCGACTAAATCTCGAGTTTACGAGAAGGACTGGTCATAACACTTCGCCATCAGGCGGAAAAGAGATAAAAATATAATTGTCAGAACAGAATGGTTCACAACTGTTGTTACGAAGTGTGTGATCCATTGATAAATTGTGGCTTAACTATTACCATAGATAGACTTAAAGATATAATAATATTCTCTGCTATTACTAAGTACCTACTAGTAGATATTGTGATAGTCGTCAAGCAAATTACAAATAGATAAGACAGTAGGAATGGTTACTGAATAACTAATGGACTAAGAGCTAGCCACGTCAGGTATGACACAATAATGAGAGCAATTAATCCTGTAGTTACGTTGCTTTACCATCCTTATTGCTAGCTCCGGGCATCCGGCAGCTTTTAGTGGGTGGAGATCAGAGTGACAGACCAACAAAGTTTTTCAGTTAGAAAAAAGTTACCAAAATAGGTAAAAACTGCGGAAGTTTTGTCATTTATAAAGATCATGGCCTAAAATAAAGGCCATTAGAACAAAAAAAATTGTGTATTATTGCAGAAATAAAAACAGTAGGCGACTAACTATAAATTGCATTACATATCATTTGGCACTAAATTCCCCAAAAAAAACTTCTGGCTATGATATAATCTAATGAATTTTTTTTATAGAACGTCGGTGGCAAACAAGCATACGGCCCACCAGCAGCTACGTAGCCTATGGACGCCTGCAACTCCAGAGGTGTCACGTGCGCGTTGCCGACCCTTTAAAAACAGGAGGATTCATTGTGTTGACGGCTAAAGGAACAAGAGAGGTCTCTCGTCGTCAACACACTGGGTCCTCTTTGAGCTCTTTGGCAACCTTACTCACCAGCAGGAACAGAACACTATGAGTAGGGTCTAGTGCTATTTGGCTGTGGTTTTCTGTAAGATGGTAAGGTTTCTGTGTGGTGGGTGTAAGGTGGTAGGTTTCCTACGTAATTTCCCATAATATTGCATCAAACCCAGAACGTTGGTTTTTTTTTTTCAATTTATTTGCGTTATTTGAGCTCCACCAATTTACAGCTGCCAGATGTCCCGATCTACAAGTAAGCATAGTATAGCAAAAGTAACTAGACGGGTTTCGTTGTTCTCAATATTGTGTCATATCTGGCTCTTTTTGAATTCCTTGCCTACTTTGCTACTTCTGCTGGGGATTGTATCCCTATAAGCTACAAGTATCTAACTGGCCATGCGACGCACACTCACCGACAATAAAAACCGATTAGTTCGTAGACTTTCCGATCTTTCTATGCAAGGTGACCCGATTTTTCAGCTCAGTTTACAGTAAATTTCACAATATACCTAGGTAGGTTCCAATTAATACTTTGACGGAATATTTAACTCTATTTAGGTATGAAATTAAAATCTAAAAAGTAGCCTTTAGTAGTAAAAGTAGCAATTAAGCGCAGCAAAATGCTGTTTATACGTAAAAGATGCTTGTTTTGAACCTTTTGGATACCTACTTAATAAAATGTAAAGCACAATTATAATATGAATAGCTATAACTGCCTATATGTTCACTTGTTCAGGCTCAATGGACAGACAGCTTTACCGACACCAGTTAAAGGGTTTACGAGCTGTGAACGCTGTTACTGAGCACTATTGACACGGTGACCCGACATTTTGATCTAACGTATTCTCGTTATACTAACAGCAAAACACTTAAGTGCCAATTATGGTCCTTATCTCTTTGTAATAAAGTTCACCACTGGTCAGTTACTTGGACCACGATAATACTCGAGTTTGTAATCCAGTCTAACGTGACCTCGGTATACGTAAGAACTATGCGTATTTGGACAGCGGTGTTTGACTGGTTTTGACCTCGTCTGCTATTTAAAAGAGACTCCATCTGCTCCGAAGTCCTATCGTCTAGTAATATTCTTACATTATTGAATTGAATATAGTCACAGGGGACAAAGGAACTGGCAGCTTCCTCGCTCAACGCATAAGTGTTGCAGTTCAGCGAGGAAATGCTGCCAGCGTCCTCGGCACGATGCCACAGGGGCCCATTTTAGAGATAGATTTTTAGTTTTTAGTATTTTTAAGTAAGTTAATTGTAGGTTATTTACATAGTTTATTTAAGTTTTTTCATGTACCTATTTTGGACCTAATAAATAATAGGTACGTCTTATTTAGTTCAACAGTTAGGTATGGACTCGTAAATTAAACGAAGCCAAATTCAACGAAATTGAGATGGTCTCCATGTATAGTTTCCACGAATGAGTTTTATGATATGACGTGTTCTCTGACATGACGTGGCCGTGGACTACATCATAATGAGGAACATTATAACCATGAGCTTCAGTCTCCACAAAAATACGGAGAACACATTACCTTCCATGCACATAATGTGCGTACAATTCCTCTTGGAACACAATCAGCGATAGCCCCACACCATCGCAAACGCGCGCTATTCCCAGCGTTGAGGACCCCACGATGCGCTCCCACACCCACTGGGAGAGCAGTACGGGGGCGTAGGCCACCCACCAGGCTAGTGTGCCTACTGCCCAGGTGTAACTTGGGCTGTTGGGCAGAGAGGCTTGCCAGGGCGTAACGAGCTGCAAGAAAAAAGGGGTTACTAATTACTATGGCACCTCTACTTGAGAGATGAAACTAATTTTGCTACTGTAGTGTATAGATAATTATATAAACTGTCTCAAGCGCACACGTCAGAACCGGCAAAGTGGGGTGGAGACGGCAGTTGCTGTCAGACTACCGCCCAAGGTGCACGTGTTGATGATGCGTTGCTGAGCCAGTTTCAGTGGTTACAGTGATAAACAGCTACCATGGAAAACAAAGTTCAATTTATACGATGCCACTTTGATCCTTTCTAACAGGGAAGAAAAAGTCATTATGCGGAACAGTGTTGAAAAAAACAAAAGTACGCCAGTTTTGTTCGGTTATACATTTACGTCCGTCGTCAAACATAACAGTAGGTATATCGGAGGCGGTGACCGAAATAATTTAACTGTGTCATTTGTTGGTTACTATTTGTATCTGGGTCGAAGAATAGCAAAATTGCTTAAATATACGCATAATTGTAACCAAATTTGGTTTATAACAGCACGGAATAGATGTCAATTCAGCGTACCACATTTGCAGGACGTATTATGGCGTGGCCCAAAGTGATCTTTATTTTTTTGAAGACATAAATTTGAACGGGGCAACACTTAATTATTTAATTTGAGTTCAAAAATCATGCATGCAGTTATGAAATTCAAGATGATCCTTATATCTTTGCGAAGTCTATCTATGGAACTCTAGATGAAACTTACATGTAAAATTACGAGAGTCAGTGCGATAGTGAATCCAGGGTTGGCCCGTCTTCTTGTCTGCATTGCGGACCATTCTCGAGCCACCATCATTGTCTTCCACAAACTGTTGTCGTCGGAGACACTGTCTAATGTTAATCAAACAAAAAATAAGTTAATAATCGACTTTACCTATGTGTCTAGTTATTCGGTAAATTCCAAATAATTCCCAAAATAGACACACTGGTGGAAAATGACTGCTGAATTCTGAGTTACCGAATTACTTGAACCTACACCTTTAAATTAGAATAAAATAGAACAAAAAAAACTTAGTTTCTCTCAATTTTAATTTGTAATATTCAGTGACATTGTAACAAGCTATAGGTACGATAAATAAATAACACCTTTAATAATTTTTATAAAATTATAAAGCAAAAAAAACAAGAATCTATTAGAAAATATAATATGGAAAGGCTAAGTAGCCAAATATATCACAAAATATTCATGATTTCCGAAACATTTTTGACGATTTTTAGTTTAGATCGATTTCACTTTTGATTTAATTACCTTTGATCGGAGGATTATATTCTGACCAATCCAGAAAGAAGATATCACATCGGCATTGCTTCCAGTTCACCCAAGCGACTTTGATTGCCTAAAATATAAAACACAAATATCATACAATAATATAAAACAAACATTATATCAAACGCCATTTGATAGAAAACATAAAATATGGGGCGGTGTCTCACTCGCACCCGTTACAATACTGTCATTTTGACATATCGTCGGTGCGACAAAAAAAATCGCTATGTGGTTTTTTAGGTTTTTTTTTATTATTTCATATTTTAATTCCTTTTTTGATCCCGCGTCGACCCATGAAATAGTTTTTTTGATATCTTTATTGGTTCTGAAAATAACTATTTCTATGTGCACGCGGAACAAGATTTGGAAGAAATAAATCGTTATGTGTGTATTTTAGCACATAGCGAAATTAAATACTCTTTCCCGATGAAAACCATGTGCAATTTACTGCACTTAGCGAGTTTTTGAGGAGTAAACTACCCTATTTTAATACCAATTTCAAATAATTACTACCTACCTATGTAATAATTACGTGCATAAAATATCGCCTAGATTTTTAAGATTTTTTTTTCTAGATACTCTTGTGTCACTCTTGTGTGATACTGTTTTAATTTTTGAGTAAGTAATTAGTTTTTAAGCATAAAGCAGCTTATTTATTTTGTTAAAATAATCTATTATGGGTAAGTTGGAGTTTGTCCGTGAAGAATCTTTGCTCGGTCTCAGGTGATGTAGATGTGCTAAATAAGAAGTGGACTGTAGGTTTAAAAGCTTGTTGTAATCCAAATTAAGAAAAATACAAAAAAAAAGTGATGTGCGCAGTTGTTGGGAAATCAGTGAACCTGTGGGTTTCTGGATCTACCTACACATAGGTCAAAAGTTGTATGTTGTATGCAAAGTAGGTACCTATAGCCATTTGAGAATTATACTAGGATAGATTTGAATGTTGCTCAAATAGTGCGAGAGCTTTATGATAGTTGGTGACATTTAATATAATATCTGACGTTCATAAGTGTATTGTAATGTGCCTAAATTGAAGAATAAATATCTCTTTTCTTTTGTTCTTTATTTAATAATAGTAAAAAAAATTAAACAAAAAAGAACCGACTTCACTTAGGATCCACTATTCCAAGAGGAAATGGCCGAGTTGCTGTAAAAATACTGAAATCACTATAGGTGTGCTTATAATAGTTGAGGAGTTCCTCGATTTCTTCAGAATCCCATCATCAGATCCAGACCTGGTGACAATGGAACCAACTGTGGAGTATATTCTAGTCTTCGAATAATCGGTGAACATACATAAATAACAAAAAAAAAAAAGATCCCGACGAATTGAGAACCTCCTCCTTCGAAATTTTGAAGTTGGTTGAAAATTTTACATGTCGATCAATTTGTTGATTGTAAATGATTTTATCCAATTTATATTTTCTGTACTGTTTTCTTTTTGAGGTGTTCAATAAAGAGTATTTGTATTGTATTATATTATCAATATTATCATTTATAAATGACATTAACTTAATATCGTTTATTCATAAGAAAGAGGCTTAAGAACAAGAAGGTTTTGAAACGTTTCCGAACAGTCCGGAAAGAGAAGCGTCGTGGTTTATATGAGAGCTCATACATTCTACGACACTTTTCTTTTCGGACAGACTCTAGACTGTAACTGTTAATAGTTAACAGTTACAGTTACAGGCTGATCCTATGAAGTCAAAAATGTGTATTAAAAACCCTTGCTTGTCGTCAACTGCCGTTGTCACGTAAAGATTGGTACGTCATTCCACGTCTTGCCGTCCGCTAAAAATAAAGACTGTATCGAAAAGTATAGGGACAAGTGAAATATGCAATAACTTTATAAAAGTTTATTATTTTAGATAAGTATGTTCTGGGCTTTGGATTATGAGATATTTTACAATGCTTTACTGTTTTAACATATCTAGTACGTTTGCTTTCGAGCGAATCTTCGCACTTGGATTCGTACATTTCTCATTAGATGGCGGACAACGTTTGCGGTGACCAGTTTCGACGCTTTCAGCCAGTCTTTTTTAAAAGTTTCTACAGAATCTGCTGCCGAGAAGCGTTGGTGAAGTGTTCTCTTCATGATTGCCCAATATTCCTCGATGGGACGTACCTCAGGGTAATTTGGAGGATTCATATTCTTCTCAACATATCGCACGTCGTGGGTTTCCATCCACTGTCTGGTACGGGCGGCATAGTGGCAACTAGCCAAATCGGGCCAGAATAAAGTAGAACCCCTGTGGCGTCGAATCAATGACAGAATTCTTTTTTGCAAACACTCCTTGATGTACAGATCTGTGTTCATAGTAGAAGTAGTGATGAATGCCGTAGATTTCATGCCGCATTCGTATATGGCCTGCCACACCATTACTTTAGACCCAAATTTTTCGGCATAAATTGACGTTAGGTTTTCGTCCAGGTGTTCTCCTTTTCGAACAGTATAGTATTGGGGGCCGGGTAGAACGGAATAATCCAGTTTGACATAGGTTTCGTCGTCTTGAATTATGCACTGTTTATTTTTGGTTAAAATCATGTCGTATAACTTTCGAAGACGATGTTTAACGTTTTCAGCCTGTTTCGGAGTTCGTTTTGGCTTCCGTTGCTTTCGATAAGTTACCAAGTGGTTACGCTTCTTGACCCTCTGAACCATTCCTACAGAAGTTCTGCACTTTTTGGCCACATCTCTAATCGAAGCACTGGGCGAATTTTTGATCGTTCGCAATATTTTGGAGTCAATATTGCGATCATGTGAGCCAGTTTTTCGACCACGTTTCGGCTTGTCATCGAAAGAGAAGTCTTCTCCGTACTTTTTAATCGCATTGTAAACCGCAGATCGACTCACCTTCTCGATTTTTGCTATCTTTCTCATAGACATACCCTTTTTTCGTATGTATTTGTCCGCGATTCTTTTCCGTTGCTCGGGTTTCAGGCCTCTCATTTTGTAGAATTAATAGTAATCCGGAGAAAAAATCTTAGTATTTGAGTTCAAGACCATAGCATCTATGACATAACATGACATTTGTATTTTTAAAACAAATGATACAAGAATGGCGGCCAGTTAAAGTTGTCCTTATACTTTTCGATACAGTCTTTATACAGATATAAATTGTATTCGTAAACTAAAAATAACATTACCGCGCTTAATTTTTTTTATAGTCGACTAAACTAAAGCTAGTAAATATTGGTATACTGGAGTAAATAGCATCAAGTCCAATCTAAACTATAATTTGGTAGAAATATGCTGAAATATGAATACTTATATGTTTTTATAAATAAAAGATAAATTATTTTTTCATTTTTGACAACTGACGTAGTGTAGGTACGTATATTCAGTTTTTTTTTATCGTTACACAATGAGTTTTTACAAGAGTTCGAACAAAAGTCATTCATATTTTTGCAAAAATATCCGAATTCTCGAATTCATTTGTGGAAATATTAGTCTAAAATTATCGATAAACCTTGACCTCGAAATGATTTGGGAAATGTAACTTTTCAAAAGAAATGAACAATTCCCATTCGTTATTATGGCCCACTGTGACACAACACAACACCGACAAGAATAATGCCTATTTTTTTCGTAGTCGAGTTATAGTTTATTTATTAGTTAACCGACTTCAATTCCATATTTTAAACTTTTTTCTTATTTCCTAACGATACTTGTTTTGTGCAATAAAGTGTTTTACTACTACCACTACTACTTCGATATACCCAAGAACTCGTTGTTCTGTTAGAAAGAGTATTAAAATAACCAACATTATTTCATTGAAAAAACCGATATGTGTCCGTTTTAATGCTACGAAATAGTAGCATGAAATCGCTATGTGTAAAATATGCACATAACGATTTTAATCGAACCAAATTTAACTCGCTATGTGGCAATATTCTGGTTTTTTAATAATATCGCAAAGTTTTAGTTAAGAAACTGCTATTTTTCTTCAAGGGTGACATATAAAATACCCAACTCTATTATTAAAAAAATATAGGTCTAACAAAAATGCTACAATCATTAAAATAAACAGTTTTTATTGTCTCCTGAAAAGTAGCTCAAAAACACATAGCGATTTTTTTAGTCGCACCGACGATATATCCTAGGCTCCTTTGAGCCATGTCAGACAATCAGGACAAACTCTAAGAAAGAAGCTGATACGTAGTACCTTTAAAGAAATAGAGGAGAACACAAATGCCTTTATGATGTGTTCTTCAGCAGTCGCTGGCGGCAGCATCAGTCCATGCGAGCCTGCCTCCGCAGCTAAAGCGTGGAGCGTCGCCAGCCACGCCGCCTGTAGACAGCAATTTTAGCAGAACTTAATACTTACACTAAAGCCATAAGGGTGCAAACTGTGTGGCTACTTGAGCGGTGGTGACCAACTGCGTAATACATCAGGCGACGTGTTGAGGGTAAATGAAAATGTATGGGAGTCACCATTGTGAACGCTGATCCCTTAGAACTTCCACGCAATATTGTTCGCGGCGCCAAACGCATCACCAAATGGTCGCCACTGAAGCCTTACACTGATATAATGATTAGAGACCCGAGATCTCTGAATATATCCCAGAGAATTGCTATATTTTAGTGGCAATGAACATGTTGTCCTCGCGGGGCAGCCAGTGTCCAGCTACAACTTTCGACTACCATTGGGCTGACATGGCAATTTAAGTGATTACGATGACACAAAATATATGGCGTCTGCAATTGACCCTGCTAGAAATGCTGGCAGGGATATTTGGGGACAGCTAGCAGGTTACTTGTAAGTCGAGCGATACTTCCCGTTCTCTGTACAGCTGTTACGAGTAACTTACAAAATACATGGCGTCGGCGGTAGACCCCGCTAGCAGCGGCAGCAGGGAGATTTGGAGACCGCCTCTGCGCAGAACGCCGCGCCACTGTACTAGAGCATAGCACGAAAGCAAAGCTCCAAGCACTCCTCCCCAAATCTGCCAGAAATTTTGAAAATTAACTTGAGCACTCAGTAATTGAATCAACGGTCAGTCATTTATCGCTTGACTTTCTTTGAAAAAGGGTCGATAGGACCCCTTTTTCTATGTCACTAATTTCATTACCCACTATTGAATTTTACAAATCTTGCCCAAATTGAATATTAATTTGATTTTAATGGGGCATATTATAGCATACGCGGTAAGCCAGAAAAAAATATTGCCTCGACCAATTATGCTTACGTACTTCATAATTATGACTTGCATTTAAAGTGTTAACAACAGTAAATGTTTTTAACATTCGGTAACCAAAAATTTTAATGCGGACCTAAAATTTAGTGTAGGAAATCTAGGATAAAATAATAGCATAAAAGGAAAATCTGCCTTCCAGGGTTTCTATCGCTTTACATTATACTAAGGCCTATATATTTTTAGCCTTTTTACAAGAATGGCCCCGCGTCGCGGGTCAGTTTGTATGGACTTGCTTTTTTCTTCGGCCCTAAGTTGAAGCCCATGTACTGCAAGTATACTGGTACTATGTACACGCGGTTACTATAAACATTCTGGCCCTAATCTGACCTTACTTTTGGACCTACCTCAAGCCCCCGCAGTACCCCAGCGCTGGGCATCTCATGCTCCACCTTCAGGGTAGTTGTGATGCTGCGGGTATACGTCGGCTTGGTGGCATACTGAGCTTCAATCGTAAGGTGACTGCTGAGAGACTTGCTTCTCTGCATGCTGCAGTACAGTTTTATCATTAGATCATTCTAGTAAATAAAGTTTCAACTCATATCTACTGCTTACTATGTCCCCGTTGTCCTAGGTGTGATGATGAGAAAATGTTTGGTTGTCCGAGGGAAGTAAGTATAGAAACGAGGGGCAGTAAAATGTTGATTGATTCTTTCTACTTACTACTCCTCCTCGTCTCCTCTCTCTCTCTCCATCTTCCTCTCTTACTACTCCTCTAAATCTTTATAATAAACCCTGACGTGGTGTGGTTGTATTATTTCATCGAGGATTTACATAGGCAATGCCGTTTTTACCATAAGGGCACACGCGGCCTGTGTCCAGGGCCCCATCCTCAGGGGGCCCCGAAAGATCTTAGACGACGTTTTTTTCACTTTCCGATTGCATCATCATCATCAGATCATCTCTATGTGAGTTTAATATTGCATTTTATCAGCTTAATCCGGTATCACAATATAATAACAAGATTTGAATAAAAAACGACCAATATTAGAAGTAAATCTAAATAAAAGTGTATAGAATACTTAAACAGACAGAAAAGACTGAACAAATAATCGTCTTATCGACGCTACGATCGTTTTTCTGACTATTGAAATATCAAGTAGACTCAATAGTCAACGTATCCAATCCTAATAGCATATAAATTTGCCTTTCTTTCGTATATAATAGGACCAAAGAACTCGAAATATCCCAGACAATTGTCCCTTATATTCCACTAGTACGCAGCAAACCCTCATACCGATCTCATTACGATAACAAACTAACTATAAATCAGAGCTAAGGAATTCGGGAATGGAAAATAAACAAGCAAGCAATTCTTTACACCGGGCCTATAACCGCGAAGCACTTTGTTCATCGAATCGTCTATTTCCATCACTCTCTTTCATATAAGCAAGAGCGATAGAGACGGGACCATCGTTTTGTCGATTTACGAACTTCGCGGCAGGCCCTCAGTTACTATTTATCGCTTTCTTAACGGCGCAAAGCTTGGCTTTTAACGCATACTGAACTTTATGCTCAGCAAATTAAGTTTACTTTTGTCACGATAGAAAAAAGTAAAATGCGTAGGTACTATTAAAAAAACTAAATTCAAGATATCGTAAAAACATGAGACTGTGAAACCTAATTTGATGATTATTATCATTAGTTAGAGTCGCCATGAAATATATCGGAGCGGCAAGGATACCCAAAAATATCTGAACATGCTTGGATTTGGACTTACCCTCGATTAATGTAGGTAGGTACAGTCGCCATCAAATATATCGGAGCGGCCAAGGTGGTCATAAATATCTGAACAACGCCTCTATTGTCAAGGCGATAAAGTGCATGTTCAGATATTGAGTACCTTGGCTTGACCGCTCCGATATATTTGATGGCGACTGTACAAAAGTAACCTAAATGCCTATTATCCCACTAAATTGGACTGCCACTGTATCCTGCTTCCCTATAACACAATGGAGACAAAATTACACTGGCTCTTAGATTATAAGTCTGGCAGTTGGAAAATAAAACTATAATGGTTAAATGTTAAGGTCGTATTTAGATCTACGTGAATTTTAAGGAATTATCGACTTTTCATACATGCGTAAGTACTTAGTTGAAATGCCTTACACGTGTTTGCTTATTATTGCTATGTTTAGTACTTGCTATGAATTGACCAAAAATATACAGATTTTTTTGTTCTAAAAATGTTTGTAAACGGCGCGGCGTGGCAACTTTTTTTTGTCATTAAGAGTCGCCAGGACGCTCGCGTTCCCATACAAAAGTAGTTTAGCTCTCATTTTAAAACGACATGCTTTAGAACCACGAAATTTGGCATGGGCATTCTAGTAGTACAGATCTATGTCGGTAATTTGTTTTCGTTGCTAAAAATTGTAATAGGTACCCTTTTGAAGTATGTGGGTGAAGGTAGATGAGTCGTGAAATTACATTTATGCATGATATTGCAAAACACAGACCTTTTGTTCCTATTAGGACTTTTATTAAAAATATGGGATCGTCATAGCGATCTCACAGTATAGAAATTCCATAATAAAATAAAACAAAATAGTATACCTACTTAAGATAAAAACTTTTTACAAAAAAAAGATAAACCGATTTCAAAAAGGATACAATGAATTATTATATTATTTATATGCGTTACCAACTGATATGTTTGAAGTCGGTGCCAAGCCAAATTTGGAAGAGTTAATACGAAGGAGGCGATGTGTTCAGTGAACGTGAATGCGTTAACTGTAAGGCAAGTAGGTACAGAAAGTATAATCATGCGTCCTATGTTTGTTTGTTAACACATTGTTGGGACTATCCGTATGTCGAACGAAGCCCGTGGTTCGGTTTGAATTACCTATTTATCCTTCTTCATCTAAGGTTTAATCCGAAGTATAAAGGAATTCAATTGCTAGTTTATTTTTTCTATACTCACATGTACCCAGTACACACGCCGTGTCAGTAAAAAGGCACAATATTCAAATTTTATATGGAAGGTCAATCTTACGCGTCTACATTTTTTTCTATTTACCGCCTTTTTCTGATTATTCACAAAGCAGACGTGTATCAGAATATATATATCGTTGTTGCTATTCATCAAAATAGGATTAGTAGTTTAGACATGAAAATGTAATACATGAAATCGCATTCACCTTTGCATTATTAGTGCCGATGTTTTGTAATGTTCACACTTAAAGCTGATTTGACCGGTTTTGTAATTTGTGGCTTGGCACCGACTTCAAAAATATCAGTTGGTAACGCATATAAATAATATAATAATTCATTTTATCCTTTTTGAAGTCGGTTTATCTTTTTTTTGTAAAAAGTTTTTATTTTTCCTTTTTTAGTGGTTATATATTTATCAAAATTGGACAAAAAGTCTCGGAATAATCGGTAAAGATATATAAAAAAGTTCATAATACACCCATTCTATCTAAGGAAAGGTCCACGTATCATATGTGGACTTCATCATTATCAAATTGGTGGTTTTCAAGAGGGAATGCTCGAGTTGCTTAAGAAAGCACCCAAATCAACATACATGTGCCTTTAAAAATTGAGGAGTTCTCTCAATTCCTCACGGATCCCAACATCAGAACAGCACCAGGTTAATGTGGGACCATCTTCGAAGTAGTTCCTACCAAACAAAAAATCGGACCACGGGTCTCGGAGTCACTGAACATCCTACATAAAAAAATCTTCATCATTATCACGAAAACAATCATCATCGTCAGGACCACTCCATCATATTGGCGGTTTTCGTGAGAAAATGCTTGAGTAGCTTAAGACAACACCCAAATCACCATACACGTGCCTTTAAAAATTGAGGAGTTCCCTCAATTGCTCATGAATTCCATCATCAGAACAGCACCAGATAAATGTAGGACCATCTTCAAGGTAGTTCCTTTCAAACAAAAAAAAGAATTATTCAAATTGGACCACGGGTCCTGCATAAAAAAATCTTCATCATTATCATCAAAACAATCATCATCATCAGGTCCACTGCATCGAAATGGTGGTTTTCGTGAGAAAATGCTTGAGTTGCTTAAGAAAACACTCAAATCACTATAAATGTGCCTTTAAAAATTGAGGAGTTCCCTCAATTCCTCATGGATCCCAAAATCAGAACAGCACCATATTAATATTGGACCACTTTGGATGTAGATGCTTTCAAACAAAAAAAGAATTACTCAAATCGGACCACGGGTCTCGGAGTAATCGGTGAACATACATAAAAAAAACACCAAACCGAATGCAGAACCTCCTTCCTCAATGGAATTGAAGTCGGTTAAAAAACGGTCCAACATGTTTTATTCCCAAAGTAATTGGCTTGCAAGATGTATTATTTATAGTAGTAATACACTTTATTGTAGGTACAGTCGCCATCAAATATTTCGGAGCGGCCAAAGTACTCAAAAATATCTAAGAACATGCACTTTAAATATTGCCTTGTTAATAGAGGCGTTATTCAGATATTTGTGAACAGCTTGGCAGTTCCGATATATTTGATGACGACTGTACAACAAACGAAAAACCCAAAGGAATAAATAATTAAACGTATCATTTGTAAAAAAACGACCTTATCTATTTAAGGGATCTCTTCCATCCAACCTTTTAATAGTTAGAGAATTGGAAATATGAGACGTATCGTAGCCATACAAGCTTTATAGGAGAGTGGATACTTATATTAGCACATTCACTGCTATGCTACGCGCGTAGCGCTACGCCGTAGCCGATAACATGGGCTTCCCGCTATGTAGCAAAAATGCTTCGTAGAGCCGTGACGACAACGTGTCGTCATTAGCAGTGAATGGGTTAGGGAACAGACTTTACCCACTCTACGAAACTACAAGGTTCACTTTACATTGGACAGTCGCCATCAGATATATCGGAGCGACCGAGATGGTCACAGATATCTGAACAACTCCTCTATTGTCAAAGCGATAAAGTGCATGGTCAAATATTTTTATGTACCTTGGCCGCTCCGATATACTTTTTTTTTTTAATTTATTACCAAGAAATTTTCTACAGTTACAATATTGTATAGTTTCGCCAAACTGTATAACAGTTTGTTGGCGAAAATAGCACTCTTTATCACTATCTTATATAACCATGTATTTATGTATGTTAACAATGAATTAGTATCTACCAAACTACTTACTTAAAGACTAAGTTAAGTCTCTTTAACATAAGCACTAATGAAATGATTCATCCAACAACATGTTGAAATAGGCGATGGAATTTAGACTTTATACTAATAACATTATGAGTTATGTTATTCTGCGTGTGATAACGACTACTTTACGGTATTCTATCACATGTTTGAACTACCCTTACAAGTTAAAACTGACACCGTTTTCTTTTAGAAACTTGCATAGAGTAATTATTAAACAAAAAAAACGTAAATATTCCCCCTATCCTATTCTTCAATTTGTTACGTAGTAAATGTTAAAGGTAGCATCAGGTATTTACCGTAAACGTATAAGTAATGTCCTCAGGTAGACGGTGACGGTGGAATTGGTCGGTGTCAGGGAATTCTGCACAACAAAATAACGACGGAACTTGCTCGAGGGCCATGTCGCGCGCTGTGAACCAAAATTAATCACGGACAAATATTATGATTGATTGTGATAAATTTTGACAAAGGACTTTCCAACACAGCATTTTATAATGATATTTTTTTATGATATTGAGTATGGAATACTGACACTTACTCATTTAATTGTGTGTAAAGGTACACATATACTAGTAGTACGCCTCGAACTGAGAACTTGCGATTTACTTGCAAACAAGCTGAACATATAACAAGATCCATGTGCTAATTTTTTCGCGCCTTCTAGCTCCATAACCCCTTGACTAATCCTGCTCATATACGAACTCTCAAATTATATGTATCTCTGCTATAACCTCAACAAATTTCATAAAAATCAAGAAAACGTTACTCAAGTTATCGTCGAACAAACTCTCAAAGTCAAAAAGTCATCGAAATGCCGAGACGTCCCAGTAGCCAGAAGTTGTTTGTAAGAACTCGCTTCGCTTACGCTCCGCTCGTTCGATAACTATCGATAATCTCGTAATAGTATTTTTGTGGCATGATTGAGTTAAAAAAATCAGTAGGTACAAAGAATTTAAAAGCAGATGGTGGACAAGAGTCGATATTTATAAACCCCATGATAAAGAGGACACACGAAGAATTATTTCAGTTTCATTACGGCTGACCACTCTGCCAAAGTATATCCATCCCATCAAAAACATAATTAAGAAAAATTTCCAAGCTCGAAAACAGTTTCAATCATGGTCAAATAAGTTGAATTATCAAATTCGTAATCAGAGTACCTGAACAAGACTTCCACCGGGTTTCCGCAGAGCGACAGGTAACGGAGTCAGGTCACCCTCCTTTTGTAGGTATACCGCTAGAGTGTCTCCCTCTGACAGCAGGGGTAGCTCTGTCACATTGTAGACACAGTCTCGCCTGTAAACAATAACATGGTGTCAGTTTGGGATTAGCATTGAGACCGAAACGACCGGACCGGATGCGAAACGTGGACTATGAGGCAACGTGATAGGGAGAGGTTAGAGGCTTTTGAGATGTGGTGTTGGCGTCGCATGGAAAAGGTCAGCTGGTAAGAAAAGAAAACCAATCAAGAAGTTTTAAGTATGGTAAAAGAGAAGAGAAGTTTGTTGAGAACCATAGATAACAGAAGAGGGAAGATGCTTGGACACCTGCTGCGGCACGTTGAGTTTATAAGAAATATCATAGAAGGTAGAGTTGAGGCAGAAAGGAAGCCAGGAAAGCCAAGGAGAGCATACATGGATCAAGTAAAGGAAAAAATAAACGTCGTGTCCTATCAGGCCGTAAAGGAGAAGGCAAATGACAGACAGGCATGGAAATTGCTCCACCGACAAGAGCCTAGCTCTTAAATATATGATGATGATTGAGACCGTTGACTAACACGCGCGCGGTGTAACGAAAGATTTTTACGCGATAAAAATGCCCTGAATGGCTTCGGTAACAGTGCCTTTTTTGTTTATTGTGCTAGAAAGGACGAGGCACTGCCGTGCCCTCAGAATAACTGACCAATAAACATTTAACAAACAGGTTAAAATAATTACAAAAACTATTTATAATGGGGTATTTACCATGTGTTCGTATTTTCGAGTATCCGATGTTATTCCGTGATAATGGCGCATGGAACTGTCCCGAAATATCGGCACCTCGAAAAAACGAACACACATGGTTAGGTTGGAAGAATTTTCTTAATCCACGAGATATAAAGATAATCTTGCTGTTAGTTGCAGCTGCTGCCTATAAGTACTCGTAAGGGCAGCGACTGACTAATTCAATTGATATAGAATTAGAAAACTTACGTAAAATCCTTGCCGATGGTTATTTCTACTGCTGAGAAACAAGATGAACCAGCCGGATATTGGAGTATTTTGAGGCCTCCCACGGACGTGTGGATAGCGAGAGCTAGTTTCAATGACTCCTGAAAAATAATCGATCATAAAATGTGGCAAAAAACTTTTATGTGCGATTATATTCGAGCTTAAATTCTTTGAATTCGGCCGCTCGAAAGTCAAAAATCGCCCCCCTGACTTATAGTACAGTTATTTTATTTTCACTTGTATGGGAAAAATGACAAATTTGGAAATAATTCATAACAGCAGAAGTATTTAGTTGTATGGCTTAAAAGTCATGTTAATCATTGCGTAGACAGAAAATCCTACAAAAAATTGACCTTGAAAAAAATCCTCATTTAATTAATTTCTAAAAAATCGCCTAAATAAATATATCAATATTTTATTATTTATTATGGTTCCTTAAGACACGTTATTTATGGATAACGGAAAATCAGACAAAAAAAGAAACCCTTCATATATATTTTGATGAATATTTACTTCCCGATGGAAAGTTTGTAGGATTTTTCGTTCAGTCATCTTAGAATGACATTTTAAAACTATATAAACAAAAAAATCGCTATTATAACTTAATGTTTGAAAAAAACGTATCTTTACTGGAGTATTATTTTCAAATTCGAGTCACGTTTTTATCTGAGACTGTACGCATCATAAAATCAAAAAGATATTGGTATAAATAAAGCATCAAGTATGTTTCAATCAGACCCGAATATTGAATTGCTTTGGTAAACAAAAAATCAAATATGAACAGAAATATATTGAGTTGTCCTGCCTTAATGAGGGTCACTGCCTAATATCTGCAACAGTTTCTGATGTGGCCAATATTAGGGATTGGCCAACATAAGGGTAGATTACCCTATAAAAATATAGTAGCTATGAACAAGACGATCTTTATCATTTTCAACCGACTCTAAGATTTCGAAGGAGGAGGTTCTCAACATAGTGACATTTCCTTTTACATTTTCGGTATCTTTAGGTGGCTTTGACATAGATGCCGCAATTGACTTGAGCTTCGAAAAGTTCTTAGGCTGTGGCGGTCTATATCTCTATAGTTATACCAAGTTAAATCATACCCTTTTCAGGCCGCACTAATCCAGAAGATCATTTCAGAAATCCTTAATATCTTCAAAATTGCTACGTTTTGGTAATTAATTTAAAGGCGAGCTAAAAATTGCGATAATTTGAACCTTAACTTCAAAAATTTAGGTTTAAAAACTACCACGGATGAAGTCAATATACGTCCAGTTCCTGAGCTTTAAGAAGAACCTTTTGAAATATTAATATCGCTGTTCTGCTTTTTCGTGTGTCACTGCCGATTGATACCCGACGTCCGTTTCTAAAACCCGAAGGTTCTTTTTAGAGCTCACGGTCTGTATTATGCCTGGAAAAGGGTTAATGTAATATGCCCTTATAGCAAGTTATATAAATACGTAGTTATTGCGACTAACTGTACATACTTTGCCCTTTGGCAGTTCAACCCCAAGCTCCTTCTCGTTAGCTGATTCAATTAGTAGCGGAGGCAAACCTGTAACAAGAGTGTTTCCTTTACTATCACGAGTACAACTAACTAATTAACTATCATACATCTAGGATTCTAGGTCAATCTGTTACGGCCTATATATCAGCGGCTAGCAACAAGATACCTATTCGCTGTGTGCATGATTGTGTCGCCATCTCTTGGGCAGGTGTTCAATATTTTTTTTCTTTTTTATATATAGGTTGCTTATATGAAATGTCACTGGCTGATTCACTATTTTGACAGCTGACAGGGGCTTTTGCAGTTTCATTTCTTGTCACATCGTGCAGTGCACTGCGATCGTTCTCGTTACCCCCACCATGCACTTAGCACATAGCGAATAGAGATATAGTTAAATCTAGATAAAGTTCGGAAAGTTCCAAATGGTTAAAAGATGCGAATTATTCCGTATTCGTATTACGATGGAATATACATAATCGTTTGTTATTAAATCAATACTAACTTTGAAAGTTAAAAAAAAATGGCTGCTGTAAAGCCGATGTAGATCAAAATAAATGCAATAATTTTAAACATAATAAGAACCGACTTCACTTAGGATCCGCTATTCCAAGAGGAAGTGGCCGAGTTGCTGTTAAAAAATAGTGAAATCACTATAGGTGTGCCTATAATAGTGGAAGAGTTCCCTCGATTTTTCCAGGATCCCATCATCAGACCCCGACTTGGTGACAATGTCTACCAATGTGGACCATCTAGGGGATATACCCGTTCGATTAAAAAAAAATTTTTTGAAAATCGTTTTACGATTCACGGAGATATAGAGTAATATACATACAAAAAAAATAATAATAATGAATTAATGATAAAAAAAATCAGTCGAATTGAGAACCTCCTCCTTTTTTGAAGTCGGTTAAAAGATGTTTGAAGGCATTGAAAATTTTGTCAACTTAGTAACTGAACCCATAGCTTAGTTGGTAAAGCGATCGAGCTCCGAGGCGTATCGATGCAGGTTCAAGTCCTGCAGGATTGATAAATTTTTCAATGTTTTCAAAGTTTGTATTGAGAATGCACCACTTTAACAACATAAAAATAATTATGAATAAGAATAAATCATTTTTGCAATTCGTATTCGAATTTCGGAAATACCCGCATACCTCAAGTCGATTTTTTTATTTAGTAGAGTACCTAATTTGGCATCACATTACATACATTTGCAAACAGCTTCGTGTCCCAGGAACTGTCAGATTATTTCTTCCTTTCTATTAGGAATTCCACCTTACACAATGTTATATGGGGAAGTAGATGTTTATAATGTTATATTCAGACTTATCATGGCTCCATATTAACCGCTGCACACATTCATAAAACGAAAACGTAAACCGTACCCTTATGCGTCACTAGACCACGCTGCAGCCACAGCCGACACGGGCCAGCGGAATCACTGGGGTAGAAGTTCCTCACACACTCGCTCGCAAGGCTGCGGCATGCTCTGTAGTCGTGTTGCTGTAGAAAATAAAACGATGATAAAAGAAAACGCAATAGTACGGGCGGGGACCGTAAGATCTGCTACGTTACATGATACAAAGATAAGCCCCATGGCACATGTTCATAAAAGTTATGCTGAGTTCCGGAAAAATAGTAAAATAAAATAGAATTGGCCGAAAATACAAAAAGTACCAATTTATTACATTTTCTGAACTCTTATATAGATGTCATATACAAAGGTAAAAGTGACCTAGGCCTCCGGGGCCCAGGGATCAAACCAGCGTCTTCTGCATTCACGGAAGACGCCTTACTTACTTGGCACATTACATTTTCTATCTAAATTAGCGTGAAATTGTTGCCATTAGTCACAAACTGTTAAAAGCTCTCACACATGACATGATTGATAAGCTAAATAAGTTACCCATATCACTGAATGAAATAAGGTTACTCACGAGGAGCATTATAGTAACTTATTACACTATAAGAGCCAGCCCGGAAATTAGTGAACAATTTTGGGAACAGCGAAAACTTTAAGTAAGTTTGCTACACTTCTTTATTACTAGTCTGTTCATTGGTGGATAACTTAACAAAACTTTTCTGTTTTAAAAAGAAATGGTAAATACCTACGTGAAAATAGTGGAGGTTTCTCATTTATAAGGGGCAGAGCTTACATTTTATCATTGGAATAAACAACATCGCGTATTATTGCGGAAACAAACCGTAGGAGTATGGATAGCATTAGATATCTGACACTACTTTTCCCCAGGGTCGTAGCTAGGTAGGGTATTATGAGGCAAAATACTACCTTAAAATTTACCATTACCACCCAATTACTATGGCAATAAAGTAAATGCACTGCCTTAAAATTGGCCATGTACAGTCGCAGTTATCTTATGTAACTCCTACTGGCTATGGCCCTGCATTCCCCTGAAAGAAACGTTTTGAAATTAAAATATTCTAATAAATAATGACCTTCTCATAATACTGCACCAAACCCAGAACTCCGTATAAGTCCCTTAAAATAACCTGCACTGTTAGCTCAAGAGTGACGCGAGTATCTCACGCGCGAGATAGTCTAGAGGTACCCTAAACAAAACAAGTTTTTGAAAGTTATAAGTACGTATCCTCAAAATCCATTGATTAATGATGTATTTTACTAGATGTGACATCTAAAACAAATTTTGTGAGCCATGTTTGGCTGTTGACAGCTGTCGTCAGCTGTTGACAGAATCAAAGAGTAGTATAGACTTGCAGTGATTTTCACTACAACATTTGGGACAAAAAAAATCTTAGAGATGTCATCTCCTGTTACTCAATGACAAAATCATATACTATTTTCTGGGCTAGCTCCGAATGTATCCTTCAAACTATATGTTATATCCAAAGTTGGCGTTCCATATACTCGCCACCTGCGCCTTTTGTGATGTATTACTGACGTATGAAGATAACTAGGAATAGGGACTGGTAAACTAACAAAACACTGTTAACTGTTTGAAATAGGACCAGTATAATTTGACCCGTAGAGCGGTATTCATTGTTAAATATGTGTTTTTCTCACATTCGCGAACGCGAATGCGAATATATATAGCATGCGAATGACCGAATGCCAATGCGAATACGAATGTCACGGACAAAAAAGTTAACATACATAACAGGCACATTCAAAAAAGTTAATCTTGTTCTTGCTCATCATTTTTTTACTTCTATAGTTGAAAAATACAGAACATATGATATGTGATGTAATTAATTGTTGTTATAAGCAGAAACGTCTGCAAACGATATTTCAATTATAAAATTGAAATATGTGATGTAGTTCTATACATATTATTGATCAATAGGAGTCAAGTGATACCGTCTTTTTCATTTTCTGTGTGAAAGAATGAGCAAGCGTATGACCATCGGCCGGGCCAGCGCGGTCAAAACAGGATGCGTTCAGCCATAATATTCGCATCGTTTTATGCGAATGCGAATGCTGATACGAATGTCAGTGATATCTAAGCGGGCGAGCAGGGGCCCGTTTCTCAAAACCTCGTAACTTGTAATAGTTGTAATACAAGCGGATTTCACTTTTCGACATCATTTGCTAGAAAGGGATTTCCTCTTGTATTTCAAGTTACAAGCTTTTGAGAAATCGGCCCCTGATGCTTCGCAATCAAATGTAAATGTGCCTACCGAGATTTGAATTTCGAAAGTGCATTGAAAAATGGTCGAAGATAATTTACTTGTCTAAAAAACTCCTTATACTATGGCTGTAGGCAATACGAATAGCAATGACTGATATAAGAAACATGTGGATCTAAATAAATTACTGTTTTTCCCAAATATACACCGTAGTTTGTACGTACAGTCACCGGCAATAGTATCTTCCTACACGAAGGCCGCAAAAATATGTGACACGCTCTTATGGCCTTACAGATAAGAGCGTGTCACATATTTTTGCGACCTTCGTGTAGGAAGATACTATTGCCGGTGACTGTACAAGCGTGATTAAGGTTAAATTGTCAGTGAGATGTCTGGTGACACATCCATCAGGGTCAAGCGTAAGTCGGTCTTAAGGAAAAAATAAAATGTTTTAATAAAATAGGCGTAAATTATTAGTTACTTATCAAAACATGCTGACTTTTAAACAGTTGAGAATAGCTTAAATAGATAAGAAATATGAGAAATAGAAGAAAAAAGTGACCAGGCTTTCGGTGCCCAGGACTGGAATCGAAACAGCGTCTTCTGCATTCACGGCAAACGCCCTAACCCATAGGCCACCTGGGTCACAGTCACAGTAGCACCCCCGCGGCAACCCTGACCACCGGATGGTTGGTAATTTTTTTCTTTTGTATATGATATCGATAAAAGTTTATAATTTATATAGTAATCTGTGTACTTGCAATAAACAAATCAAAATACAAGGTGTAACCAAAATATTGTTATCGTATTTTAATTACTAGCTTTTGCCCGCGACTTCGTCTGCGTGGAATTAGTAATCCCTCGTTAAGGAATGAGTTCTGGATAACAACTATTCTATATCCTTCCCCAGAGCATCTCCAGCGTTCAACGGTTATTGATTCGCCATACAAACTTTCAACCCCTTTTTCACCCCTTCTAGGGTTGATTTTCGGGATGAAAACTATTCTATGTCGTTTCCCGGGACTCAAATTATCTACATACTAATTTTCATCTTAATCGGTTCAGCGGTTAAAAATTCTCTATACAAACTTTCAACCCCCTTTTCACCCCCTCCAGGGTTGATTTTTGGGATGAAAACTATCCTATGTCCTTTCCCGGGACTCAAACTATCTCTATACAAAATTTCATCAAAATCCGTTCAGCCGTTTTCACTTGATGCGCGGTCAAATAAACAGACAAACAGATAAACAGACAAAAATTCTAAAAACTGTTGGAACGTGTTCTGTTATCGATTCTAAGTATCCCCTGCCAACTTTTTTTCGAATATCTTCCATGTCTACTTTCGACCCTCTTCAGCTTTATTATATGTATAGATGAAAGAGTAAGAAAAATTTCTTTTCGCGTGCAAAAAACTCTTCTCTTACTTTTTCTTACTCGCAATTAGATCACCAGTATTTTTGGTTCACCATGCATTTATTAAATTAATTTGATTTGTTCTCTAGTAGTTCTCCTACCTATACTATAACATTTTCAATAATATAGACGTCTTCTTTCTCCTACTTGCTCGTATTACATTAAAGTGTATTTGACTTCTTTTATTTTATCAACGTCTATTGCCTATGCCCTTTAAGGCTTCAATTTCCAATAACCTCCGAAAGCACTCGGCTCAGAGCAAACACTGCGAAACCAATCATTTAAAAAGAGTCTAGTGCCCTTTTGCTTCAATACTATGAATAATAAAGTAGCTATAAAAGTACTTTAATGTAATAATGTTAGAGATATATTGACAAAAAATATATTCAAACAAAAATACAGTCTTTTGTATTTTTGTTTGATTTAAACAAAAATAAATACATTTGTATTTTTGTTTAATTTTATTTATCTTTTGGGGCGAAGAGCGCAAGATTATCTGGCATATCATGATCTTAATAAAAAGTATCGCGTAAAGTACTAAGCTAGTATATAATTAATACTAGCTTTCCCATAGAAATGTTTGAAATCTATGTAATGAAGCGAAATATTTCATAGGTTATTTTGGTCCCGGCATCGGCATTATAATGATTGGGCATTCTATTTTAACGTTACATTGTGCATGTCTATTGTGTTCCATCTTTATTAATCGAACGAGCGGGACCAGCGAAACGAGCTCTTACTTCTGGCTACTGGGACGTCTCGGCATTTCGATGGCTTTATGATTTTGAGAGTTTGTTCGACGATGTCTTTAGTAACGTTTTTCTGATCTTTATGAAATTTGTTCGGGTTGTAGCAGAGATACATGAGAGTTCGTTTATGAGCTGGATCGATCAAGGAGTTGAGGACTTAGAAGATAAAAAAAAATCTTCACATGGGTCTTGTTATATTGGTCAGCTCGTTTGGAAATAAATCGCGAGTTCTCAGTTCGAGGCGGACTACTATATAGTGTTGTGAGGCGTTGAAATGTATCTTCTTTAAAATCTAGCCCAGTTGTAATAGATACACCCCAGGCTAAAAGTATGGAAACAAACATTTCATTGTATACAAATTCAAAGATTTCAAACATTTTTTTGTGAAACAGGTGATCAAAATTCACATCACGCTTCACCAAAAAATTAAACAACACTATAAATTTTAGAAATTGTTATAAATTATTAAAAAAGTAAGTATTAAAAAAACGGACTTATCGCAAAGTTTTATAAATGGAAATAATGTAGTTTTTCTTAATTTTACTATACATTCAAAACTTGGCGATAAGTCCGTTTTTTTAATACTTACTTTTTTTAATAATTTATAACAATTTCTAAAATTTATAGTGTTGTTTAATTTTTTGGTGAAGCGTGATGTGAATTTTGATCACCTGTTTCACAAAAAAAAATGTTTGAAATTTTTGAATTTGTATACAATGAAATGTTTGTTTCCATACTTTTAGCCTGGGGTGTACTTACAATACATAGATACTCATTTTTGATGACGTCTAGTAGAGTGAGGGGATGCATCGCTCCTTCGTACTTCGGGCGCGCGTTCACGAAACTCTTCGGAACGCACACATCTCTCACTGCCATCTGGCAAAAAATTAATACAAAATCGTTATATACATATATATTATATACACCGTGGGCAGATTAAACCCGACGGATTCTAACCATGTATTCCCGAGGCCAAAAGAAGGCAAAAACATTGTATGACACTAGGTCGATTTCGCCTTAGTTCCAGAGTAAATGCCAATTAAAAAAAAATTAAAACACTATTGTATCTGAGCGAATATAATATAATAAAACATTATAAAAAATGCAAATTAACACGAAAAAAAAAATTTTTTTTTGGCAAAATTGGCCAAAAGCCGTATGCCGTTTTTTGCTTCTTTGGGCCTCGGGAATACGTGGTTAAAACCCGTCGGGTTTAATCTGCCCACGGTGTATATTTCAGCAGGTGCTGAAAAGAAATTTCCGACTCGTGCTTCGCGTTCGCTCGTGGTAAATATCAACGGTCGGATTGTGTTTACCACATACAGGGTGTAACAAAAATACTGGTGATCCGTTTAAGGGCATAATTGGTATCGTATTGCGAGTAAGAAAAAGTAAGAAAAAAACTTTAGGACGCAAAAAAAAATGTTTATATGGGGCACGTCGTCCGAGCCGGCCAACCAAAATGAAAAAAATATTTCGCGAGAAAAAATGTCTCTCTTAGTTTTTCATATCAATCGAATACGATACCAATTATGCCCCTAAAAGGATAACCAGTATTTTTGTTACACTTTGCATATATCAGAAATAAAATAACTATTACTCACTAACCTCGTTCTTTGCGCACACGCAAGCCGCGCACCGCACGCACGCGTTGTTGACAACTTTGAAACCTCGCGCGCACTTCACGCAGAGAACCTCCTTCATCGGAGATCCATCAAAGTTCTGGGTCACTGCCAAGGAATAAAATTTGATCATTAATTTATTCAGTGACAGCTTTTTACGGCATTTTATAAAGCAAGTGAACATTATGTACCTCGGCCAAGGTACTTAAAAAATCTGAGCATGCACTTTACCGCCTTGACAAATAAATTATACATTTATAATAATTATTATGTACCATCCAATTTCGTAATGGGGCCCACCCACTATTAATCGGCCTGACGAGTTTGGCCTGTCAGTATATTTTTATTAAAATAAAAGTACATAATATATATATAACTTAATAAATTAATCCTAAAATATGTACATATTCACAAATAGAAAACGGGCTCAAGTTCCAAGCCCAATGGGAGGGTGCCCAGAAGGCTGGCGGAGTTACCACGCTGAATAGCAATTCCTATGCGCTGTGCAAGGAAAGCGCCAGCCCACTGGTCACCCGTAGCATCTTTAAGCCGTTTACTAAGTTGTTTAAAAATTATTCGAGCTGTCAGTTGTTCGGAGCTGTCAAATTTTTGTTCTAACTGACAGGCGGATATCGTCAGATGAACTGATAAGTAGTCGGTGGGCCCCCGAAAATAAAAGCCCATTAGCTACGGAATTATGTTCCTAACTTGTTTTATTATGAATTGTTTTGACACGTAATTGCTTACTGCATGAGCAGAGTACTTTGAGTCTGGGGTGTTCCAACGAATTTGGGCTAATTAAAAAAAAATACACGAGAACTTTTCACACATAATGGCATATAATCCGCCGGGCATTTTCTACACACAGTCCGCCCGGCATTAGTCTGGCATCGCCTTGGCACGCAAGTCGCATCAAATGTAGAAACCAGGGCAATGGCACTACAAGATTTACAGCACCCTGTGCTGATGGGACATCGGACTCTATGTACTATTGTATACAACTATACACTACATACAAACTTGACTACTAACCAGATATATAGGTAATCCACCGGGCATTTTCTGCACACAGTCCGCCCGGCATTAGTCTGGCATCACCTTAGTATGCAAGTCGCATCATAAGTAGAAACCAGTGCAGTGACACCAATCACCATAATGCTTACAGCACCCACACCCAGTGCTGATGGGACATCGGACTCTACGCACTTTACACACTACATACAAACGTGTTTACTAACCAGACATATAATCCGCCGGGCATTTTCTGCACACAGTCCGCCCGGCATTAGTCTGGCATCGCCTTGGCACGCAAGTTACACCATCTGCAGAAACCAGTGCAGTGGCACCACAATGCTTACAGCACCGAGTACTGATGGGAAATCGGACTCTACGCACTTTACACACTACATACAAACGTGTCTACTAACCAGACATATAATCCGCCGGGCATTTTCTGCACACAGTCCGCCCGGCATTAGTCTGGCATCGCCTTGGCACGCAAGTTACACCATCTGTAGAAACCAGTGCAGTGGCGCCACAGGGCTTACAGCGCCCTGGGTTGACAGGGACACTGGATTCTTCACATGAACATGAGAAACCTGGAACGTAATTAAAGTATTACACCGTATTTTAAGCATTATTCTACCATTGGTACAGTCAGCTCGTATAAGTGTCCAAGTAATTTTGCAGCTCGCGTCTAACTCTTCTAATTCGAGCATATTGGGCCCCACACGTAATTTAAAGAAATTTGCTAACTTATAGATACCCAAGAATAGGGATGATGACACATGTTGAATTAGGCAATAAAATTTAGTTGATAGGATGCAAAATAATCAAAATATCCAAATAAAGTAAACATTAAAAAAATCTATTGAAATGGTGCAAAGATATCTTGGCTTTAAAAATTAATTTTTTTTCGAATTTTGAAAGTACGAAATTTAAAAAACCAATGATACCATTCGAATTCTAACATTTTATTGTGAAATAAATTGTACAGCAACCATTTATATAAACGTAATATTTCACTGTAAAAATAGCTATTTCATAATTTTTCCATACTTTAAACAGGGAAACAATGAAGCCGTGACGTCACGGCTTCATATCATTTTGGTGGGAGCGTTTTGAGAAACAAAAGCAAATCACAGACTTTAAGTCTCTTTTCTGTCTTTTATGTTGATTTAAGGCAATTGGCCCCATATAGACATTTGATCCTCACAACAAAACGAATCGAATGATACCACGCATGAAAAAAATTCATCTAACCTGCTATTCTACTAGGTACAGTCGCCATCAAATATATCGGAGCGGCCAGGGTACTCAAAAATATCTGAACATGCACTTTATTGCCCTGATAATAGAGGCGTTGTTCAGATATTTCTGACCACCTTAGCCGCTCCGATATATCTGATGGCTATTGTACTAATAATTTACCACACCTTTTTAATAGCAATGGCAAAAAAGAATAATTCTGTTCCTTTTCTCCATAGCAACCAAATTCTAGTCTAAGCACATTCGGCGCAATTACGACCATGTCGAGTGTCTTAATGTCCACATTAGGCAAGAATCTTCTGTACTCTAGTATTATTCGCCTATTACCGACATAGCCCACAGGATTAGCAAGCTGAAGTGGCAATGGGCAGGCCACATTGCACGCAGCACGCAGAGCAGATGGCCGATGGGGTCGAAAAGTGTTCGAGTGGAGACCACGGACTAGCAAGCGCAGCACAGGACGTCCACTCACAAGATGGACAGACGACCTTATAAAGGTCGCCGGAAGACGCTGGATGCAAGTCGCTTCCGGCCGATATTTATGGAGGTCCAAAGGGGAGGCCTATGTTCAGCAGTGGACGTCTTATGGCTGAGATGATGATGATGAAATAAATCCACTCTTTGATACAACCTTTACTTTACCTTCTTAATTGAGAATTTTCCACTCTATTGAGTCGTAAGCACTATAATGAACCTATTTGTCAAGTTGATGTTTCGAATTATCTTTCGCATTACGTGTTATCATAGCTCTGCTCTGTCACACAAGTTCATACTTTATTTTAAATTTATTTGTTCATGTTTTCAAATAGATCAAGCACTTCTTGCAATAAAGGCACTGTAATGGGGCCCACCCACTATCAGTCGGCCTGACTATGTTGGCCTGTCAGTTGTTCGGAGCTGTCAATTCATTTGTCAGGCGGACTGATAAGTAGTCGGTGGGCCCCTTCAATTGTTATGCCAATAAGTACCCAGACCCAAAGATGTTCAGGTCAGTCATATAACAAAAGTGATAAGTACTTTGACAAAGTAATCTGTATTACGATTACATTTTTGTACATTTTTATTTTTGTAGCAATGTTGTTGGAAATCTTGTACTTACCGTCACTAGAAGTCACCAACGAAGCATTAGCAGGACAAGACTGGCACATCAAGGCTCCTGACTCATAATATTCCCCCAAATTACAAGGCCCAGGAATTTCTAAAACCGCTACGAATCCCAAACGAATTAACAGAACATAAACCAACCAAGTTCGCGTCATAATTTAAACAAATTAATTAACACTTGACAAGATTCACGTTCCGTTTTATGGATATTAAAGGGTTAACGGTTCAGAAATTGTTAACATCGGCATAACTTCGCTAAAATGATGTTGTAAAGTTTAATACTGGCAGTAGAATTGCGAATTAAAAACAAATTGACGGACGACGGTAGTGTTTTGTTTGGCGCGTTGCTTAGCAACGAGGTTGTAATGTAGGGGGCAGTATCGAGCACCCTCAGAATGTGGTTACTCTACCGTGACATGATATTGACAGCCGTATACGGCTGCTAGGGTTACTACTGTATTTTACGTATACAAAAATGGTCCAACTGGCGAAATCTGAGAAGGTAGGTGAAGGGTACACGGAAAGAACATGTCTAGTCACTTTGACAACATTTTGAGTTATAGCGGTTTTAAAGTTTGGAACGATTCAATGAACCATACTATTATCGCAACTAGATGGTTTTTATGAATTAAAAAGTGGATTTATGTAAAAACTTCCAGCTGTTACAGAAGTTGTTGTTAATAGGTCATTGCAAGTTCTACATTTTGATACAAAAATCTCATTTTACGAAAAAAGGGACTAGACATGTTATTTCCGTGTACCCTTCAGGTAGTAATTGGTATTCATAACATTCGGGTTATGATTCATAACCCAATCAACTTCGTAGGTCGAGTTATGAATGCTTTGTATAACGGTTTTTATTTATATGTAATGTATACGGAGTAAATTAGTAACTCTTTTGATTTCAACTATAAAACTCTCGTGAGACACTAACATATGAAAAATATTTATAACGGGTCACTCACGTAGTTTTAGTCGATTTTTCCTCGACATGTTTCGATCAATTTACGACTAAAATTAAATCGACCAAAATTACGTGACTGACCCGTTATACATATTTTTAATACTCTTTTGACTATTTATTAACCACTAGTATAAACGACACTAACTGTACAGTTGGCTACAAAAAGATGTATTAAATATTGGACCTTATTACAACGCAATACGACGAACTAGTACACCTAATATATAAAACTTTCTTAGCTGTGTCATGCCCATTAATTTCCGCTGTCCATTATTTAAAAAATAGCCGCTACCAACACTGCATAAACCCAGGCATCCATTAGCACGCTAATTTGTTAGCGTACGTGACACAAAAATGCATCGCAACGGAGAACAAAGCGTGATTGATGGCCCAAACTCTGGTGCCATTATCTCAGGCGTATGGTTTTACGGCTCCCTCTACTTTAATCTAACAACGACAATCAAACTGATCTCACGTAGCTGGTTTTGACAATGAACAAACCAGGCTTAATCTTTACTTTACTTTTATATTGTTGCTTTAAAATTATAATAGCGAAATTGACAATGCCCTTGGAGGACGAAACAAAAGACAAGTTGATTAAATGCGCCGTTGAAGTGGCTAATGCAGATTTTAATTTTCGAAAACACACTGTATTACTATCAAATGAAGTGGAAGAACAAGTGTCAAATGATTTCTTGAAATCATTTGAAGGCACCGTTATTATAGAGACGAAAAGAGACGAAGCACCTCCGAGGCATGTCGTGGTTGTAATAGAGTCTTACATCTCTTTCATAAGGATTCTCAATGTCATGAAGCCAGATCTAAAAGGCAAAACCGTTCTGACTAGTGGAGCTAAGTTTCTAATTATCTTACTCAATCCAGTCAAACTTGAAAGGATTACCAATATAATGTGGAGTTTTAATGCTGTTAATGTCTTAATCATTACAAGAGATGGCAATAAAATCGGTCTATACACGTACTATCCGTACCGCAATCACACGCATTGTTATGATACAGAACCTGTTTTGATTCGACATTGGAACAAAAACGCATCTCTGAAATTGAAAGCTTTTCCTAACAAGATGAACAACATGCACGAATGTCCCCTTTACGTATCTACAAATAAGCTGTACCATCCCACTACAGAGAAACTGGTTCCTCTACATATGATCAAGAAAACGATTGTAAAACTGCTAAGGGATCAAATGAACTTCACCCCAATTATTTTGATGAGTGACTATGTGAGTATAGATTCAGATCGCGCTAAAAACTGGTCAGATTCCCTAAATGATGTCATCTCTGGGCTGGCGAATATCTCAACTTGCAGTATTCCTCTTGGAGTAGACAGGTTGGGTCTTCTTGACTTTTCCATACCATATTTTCGAGTACGGCTCGCTTGGCTAGCTCCACCTATAGGTCAGGGACCAGTGTGGTGGCGCTTATTCACGCCATTAAACAGCTATCTATGGCTAGTTTTACTCTGCATCGTCTTCTTTGTAACTTCTTTACCGTTTACATTGAAGTTGCGAAGAGTTAAAAAGTTCTGCTACAAATATTTTAAGAACGTTAACAAAATACAAGGGGCCGCTTTTAGAACGTGGGGAGTAATGCTGGGACAGCCTATCCATGTGGCTCCTAGACGCTTCAGAGATTTTTACATTATCAGCCTATGGATATGGTTCACTTTCGTAGTGAGAAGTGCCTACCAGAGCGTGTTGATAGGAGCCCTAAAAACTGACCCAGTCGTAGGAAACTTCGCTAATTTGAAAGAGACTGTTGATTACGGATACAGATTCGGAGGGCGAAGAGGAATACTGACTCATTTTGAATTCGACCCTTTTATAAGCGAACATTTTGAGGTTATACCTGAAGCTAGTTTCGAGCAAGTATTTACCGATATAGTTGAAGGTCGGAAGGAGTTTGTGTTAGCTACCTCTGTTGAATACGCGTGGGCCAATTGCTTGGCAAAGGGTAAAAAGGAACACGAATGCGGCCACGTCCTGCCAGACTCGATACTTACGGTGCCTCTCGTTATTTGGATGAAGATGAGTTCTCCCTTAATTCAGCCTCTATCCATCTGGCTGCCAAGATTCATTGAGAGCGGTTTACTGGACCGCGAAGGATCGCAGAAGCCATACAGTTCTTTGACTAAACTATCTACCGACCCAACACCGTTGACGGACCACCAGATTCTAAGTTGTATGCTCTGTCTCTTGATTGGGTATGCTGTGTCCGTGGCAGTATTTGTTATGGAGATGCTGAGGCCTAAAACAGCGGAAATTAAACGTCAAATTGCAGTCAAACGCACGATAATAACTGACAAAATCGTTGGGAATCGTAATCCTAGATTTCTGCATTAAGTTTTTAGTAATCGAATATGCTGAATTGTATTTATTCTCAGTCGTGTTTAGTATGCTTGTCGTTGAAATTCATTTGGAGAACGAAATAATAAAACTAATCCTACTACTCCGCTTTCACTAGGCCGCTTTTGCTTGTTTTATGATATATGACCGTTGTTGTTGTATGACTTGTTTCTAGCCCCAAAGTTTTACGTTACTAAGGATAATGAAATAAAACTAATGTACAGATAAAAATGTGTTTTATCTGAGTTTAACACCAAAATATGTCTTACAAACTACACAAACTACACTTACATCTACAATAAATTATACCTAACCTAACTAATTGACTTACATAAATGGAAGCCGCTATGTAGAGATCTACTTAAAGACATAGGGACAAAATTAAAAAATATATTTTTTCAATAATCAGTTATATAATTATATACATTCCTACATTTCAATATTAAAATATCTTAATGTGTCATAAACATACCTACATAACATCTAGGAACATTTATACAAAAATAGTCATTGATGTAAGACAACATTGTAAAAATATAAAATTTGTAAAGAGGTCAATACACTTAATATTTCTCTACTTTGTTACCAGCTTTGTCACATATTTGGCACAATTTGTTATTTTAAAACAAATTACTTATTTAATACAATCTTACACAACTAACAATGACTCATGTTACTACATTTTTGAAACCCGTGAACGATATTATGTACTCAATACAGCTAGCATCTAAACGTCTGGATTCAGAAATATCAGAATTTGCTTGAAAATGATTCCGTTGTAACTTCAATATTGGTTGATTATTTTGTTGTGTGGAGTTATGTTTGAGATGGATTGGTTTTTCATGTATTGTTTATATACCTTTTGTAAAATTAGAATACGGCACCTGCCCTTAAATAATTCACCGCTTAAAATTGTTGAGAATCGGTTCGACCAAACATTTCGTTGTAATTACTTACAACGAAATGTTTGGTTTTTTTCAGGGGTACGTTTTATCAGGATGTTCCTCTGAAATTCCAACGTAATTTAGTAATTTCGTATATTAATTGAATTCGCGCAGCGCTCTTGTTTATAAGATTACCGATAATAATGAAGTTTGGTTGATGTTCGTACATATTTTCATATAATCATAGGGTTTACGTAACGTTACATACATGTAAAATAAATTATTTTGTTCAACAAAATTAATGAATCTCGTAATTTGAAATAGTTCTAATTGCAGCTTCCCAGGGGGCCGATTTTTGACTTTTGAGCGGTCGAATTCAAACATTTTAAGCTAAAATATAATCGCACTCAAAAGTTTGTTGCCATTATTTAGACATGAAATTAATAGTATAAATAATGATGATTTTAAATTACTATCGCTGTAATTTTTAAAACATCATTTCAGGGTTTTAAATGTCAGATTCGAGTACTCGAATCTCAAAAATCACCCCCCTGAACGTAGTATTTAGACACATATCGTAAATATTAATTGTTTCTCAAAAGTCACATTTGCTTCGCGGGCGAAGTCAGAAACAAAAGTGAATCATTACTTAATTCTCAATTTTTCTTCTACACAAATATCAAACGCTTCTAGAGACCTTTCTAAAGAACCTTAAGGCCCTACCTAAACACACGGCGGAGAGGCGTAAGCGACGCGCGTTTGACGAGAGGCGGAAGGAGCGATCACGTACATGTTCAAAGAAGTCCGCACACGAAGCGTCGTTGAAGCGAATCGTTTTCATAACACTTTGTGTGCGGACTTCTTCAAACATGTAGGTAGGTACCTGTACCTACTCGTTCCGCTCTCGTCTAACGACGCTTCACTAACGAAACGCTTACGCCTCTCCGCCGTGTGCTTAGGGCCTAACTCGGTATACCTACATTCCTTCCTTGAAGAGGTCCTTAGGTCTTACGACTGCATCATCAGATCCCGTGTTAGGCTCGCGGTTATTGCATTGTCGTGTTAATTTCGGAAGTATACCAAATTTCAGCTCAATCAGACAGCGGGAAGTGATTGAAGTTTAACTTAGGTACCAGATTTGAATCAACAAACGTCATCAACAACAAATATACGAAGTTATTATGCAAAGTTAATAAAAGTGTGTAACATCCGTCCTTAGTTCAGGAAACAGAGCGTAAGTTTGTGCATCAAGCTCATAACATGATTCAAATGTGGACTATATTATGAATAAACTATTATGCGTCAACCCCGGCTAAGTATAAATGGCACAATGGTCCGTATGAATCAGTTTAGTGGACACTGTAGTGTAGTTAGCAGGAAAAGAGCATTAAATGAGCACACGATATAAGAGATTAGCAAAAAAGACATTGTGGGCCATGCTTATGGCCTCTACAATAGTTGCAATTTTGACACAAAACTCGCGCACGATTGGAGACATTGCCGTCTAGGTAGGGGCAACGAAATCAATCAATCGATCAAAAACCGCAATGTATTTAAAAATTGCAGGTGAATAGTCGCTTACGTTTCTTTAGTTCTGACGGAATGAGAGCACGTAAACGTTTCGAATAAGTACTTTGGCCGGTTAGCTACTACTACTGATGTAAGTCTCGTGATGGTTTACATAATATAATTTAATGGATTCTGAGCGTTCAGTTGCGTGTAAGCCCCCCAGCTTGACGGAGTCGACTAGTATCAGCAGACATTGTATCTGTGTGTAGAGATAATTTCAAATATATTAACCGCTTAGCTACTTCTACTACTCTCTGTAGTTGCATAATTTAATTTAATGGAGTCTGAGCTGTGGTTACAACTCATGTAAGCCCGGCTTCTACCAGCAGATATTGTTTCCATGTACTTAAATGTCGGAAACGAATGTGTAGAGATAATCTCGAACACATTAGCGAGTTAGCTACTACTACTGACTGTAGTCGCTTGATGGTTTGCATAATTTAATTTCATGGAGCTGAGCAGCAGTTACGGCTCATGTAAGCCTGGTTTATACCAGCAGACATTGTTTTCATGTAAATTTCGGCAAATTTATGTGTAACCTACATAACTCATAAGGTACGTCCGTCTGGTTAGAAGTTAAATACTAATTTTCATATTTCTCTACAACTTTTAGTTAGGTATATATAGCTCTGTTTTTCCGTCTGTTCCGTTTGCTCTCTTCATGCTCATCTCGCTGAACCGATTTAGATGAAATCATGTATGGAGATAGTTTAGGTCCCGGGTCAGGGCATAGGAAACCTTTACCACGAGAAACATTTTATGTGATCTAAGTTAATTGACGTCCACAAATATAGGTCTCGAAAGATTTGGGAATGACAGACACCTACAAGTCTTTGAGATCTCAAAAGAACCTTCGGGTTTTAGAAAGAGACTTCGGGTATCAATCAACAGTGACACGTGAAAAAGCAGAACAGCAATATAACCTTCGTGTGTCATCGCTGATTCCCGAAGGTTCTTCTTAAAGCTCACGGACTGTAACTATTCGGTCCAATGCCTAACTTAGCATTGTCAAGTCAATTTTCAATGTTTCTGGCAAGACGGCACCACAAGAGAAACATACCTACAGGGTGTAACAAAAATACTGGTGATCCGTTTAAGGGCATAATTGGTATCGTATTGCGAGTAGGAAAAAGTAGGAGAAAAATTTTTTGGACGCGAAAAAAAAATATTTTTTGTATGGGGCGAGTCGTCCCAGCTGGCCAACCCTCCAACCAAAAAATTTTTTCGCGAGAAAATTATTATTTCTTAGTTTTCACAATAAGAATACGATACCAATTATGCCCTTAAAAGGATCACCAGTATGTTTGTTACACCTTGTATACCTAGTTATTTATACAAACCTAAAATTATGCAAAATTTTAGTAAAAAGATCTTACCTCATCCAGGGGATATAGATTATCATAACCCTGGAAAGATACTTCCACTATGTTTCTCGATTTAATTATGCGCTGTCCCGTCGCGCCACGTTATAAAATGTAAATGTAATGGCCGACCCAAGCGAATGCGTATTCTGCGAGCTCGACACATTTCTACAGGATAATCAGACGTCAGCTTTCGTGGCATGTCAGGATTTTTGGTAAATTGTTCAAACTGGGCCTGGGATACGAAAATGTGAGAAATTTTGATGACTTAAATCTTAAATAAATGTTTGAAGTATTTTTATGGGTTCGGAATGTTTGAAGTATTTAGTAGTTAATAGGGTACTTTCCAGTAGACACACTTAATTGTTTTGTTGCATTAATAAAATTAAAATTACAAAAATACACGGGGAAATCCAGGTGTAACATGTGTTTGCGCTTTAAATTATTTAATAATGATTAAAACTTTTATAAAGGAGATGTATTCATCATATAGTATATTGTGACGTCAGAATATTGGTCTCCCGTATAAAGTATAAACTTCACATAACAAATCGTTTTGAATTTTCCTAATGATTAGCTGATTTGACTAAATAAAGAATGTAACTATTACTTTAACTTCGAGATTGGAATAATAAAGAACATTTCATGCCTAATTTATCTATATTTATATTATATAACTGCTTACCATCAGGCGGGCCGTATGCTTGTTTGCCGCCGTCGTGGTATAAAAAAAAACAAATATATCACATAATTACAGAAGTGTACGTGTGCTAGATAATATACAGGATGGCCGAAAAAGAACTGAATTCCCGTTGGCTAAATTATTCACCGCCGCCGCCGCCGCTCAATGGCCATACAAAAGTCCAAAAATCAAATCGATCTAAGAGGTTCCAAAACCATCTAGGGAGGATTGGTAGCGTCCTAAAACCTTACAGCCCACGGGAATTCAGTTCTTTTTTGGCCACTTGTATACTTTGGAACTAAAAGTTTATGTACGTATTTATTTTGCAGATAGGCAGGTTAAATATCAGGTAAATATTTCTTTGCGAGTACATTGGTATTGAATCTAACCACGGCATTAGATTATAATCAAATTATATTTCATATTTCATGCTCTAGAGAGAAAATTGAATTTCCCTCCGTAATAATAGGAGCCCTTTAACCTTTAGCGGCCCAAAATATATTAAAAATGGTTTTCTATTTTTGTACCTATCTAATAATTGGCATAAACGTAGTTTTTACTGTTACAAAATACTAATAGGCATCTCTATGTAATATTTTATTTTAAAATATATAATCTAATTCAGCAATAAACTATATGAGAATATAATTAATTCATTGTTAAAACGTAGTTAGTAAATAATATTTCTACTTTTTTACAATTTCGTATTATATTGAATAATTATAATATTTTTCATACAATCAGAATAAACAACAATTCCGCATTAAGGGTGTTTAAAATAGTGCCATAGGTACCAACAATTGTCTATTTAGTAGGTGTCAAATTACACACATAGGTGCAGTCAGCAGCATAAGTAGCTAAGCGGGTAGGGTAGGGTGTTCAAAATGAGCTGGACACGACTTTATTGTCAAGAGAATAAGAGCGTGTGCAGGTCATTTTGAACACGCTACCTGCTTAGCTACTTCTGCTGTTGACTGTACCTACGTTACTGTTTTAAAATAAATAAATTTGTCTTAAATGTATAAGTAAATTAAAAATACTGATTTAGACCGTCGCGGTTTTTACTCATAACAATTTGAAAACCAAGACCAAGTGCGGGTAGTTCGAAAAACTCGTGCGGCTAGAAGATGTTGATATCAACTGGAGCCAGTCTTCTTCGCGACCACGGGGACAATGTCGTTCTCAAAACGTCGAAGGTAATTTAAAAAATATATACGCGCTTAAGTCCCGTTTATTTTTAAATAGTTATAAATAAAAGAAGCTCACAAATAAGTCCAATACAGTTAACTAAATATAATTTATATGACACATTCTATGGCTTTCAAATTATATACATACCTAAATTACAACATAAAATTAGGAACATTACCGTAAACCTCAATTAAGCAGCCAACGTGGGTGGATCGACCACCAAATACGGGATATGCTGTGGTAGAGTCGGCTGCGGCAGCGCAGGGAACAGGATAGGGTACTGCGGTGGCGGCTGCGGGCCCGAGGCCAGAGGCCTGGTTAAGAGATAAGATTATTCAATTTAGCCACATTACAATACCAAAAATCATGATGCCATAGATAAATAGAGCGCTCACTCCATACAACTGATTATTAGCCTGAAAACTTGACATGGTGAAGGTATAATGATGAAAGAAAGAAAGAAAGAAAATACATATTTAACGTCACAAATACACACTAAACAAAGCAAGAAATCAAACAACACCAAGACGTTAAAAAGGATCCCCACTCAGCATGATGCCGCGGCAAATAAACCACGACGCTGGTTTTCAGGGGGGACCTGACTTAAGAGCTAAAACTAAAACTAAACTATGACTAAAGAGTGCCGTCACATGCGTCATCGAACGGGTACAGAAGAAGATTTTTTTTTTTTAATAAAACCAAAACAAAAATAAAAATAGAAATAAAAATAAAAATCAGTAATTAAACAGAGCCAATTAAATGAATGATACAAACAAAAAACATAAACATAATTAATTATATTTAGTGTCCTCAACACTGCCTAGAAAAAAGGTGTACGCGACATTTTAATTTAAAGGCGTTAATAGTTTTTTGCGTACGGATTGGGGGAGGGAGGTTGTTCCAGCATTTTGTGGCAGCGTAACGAAAACTGCCACGAAATGCTGCTGACTGATGCCGAGGACAGGATAACATCAAGAATTTCGAGGACCTAACATGCGCGGGTCTGGAACTGTAAAGCCATGATAGCTTCCTGTACAGGTACGAGGGTTGCTGACGGTTCACTACTCCGAACATAAGACATGCAAGGTGTAACTTTTGACGGATGGACATTTTCATTATACGATTTTGGCATAAATACGGCGTCACATGAGTACGTGGAGGGATGTAAAAACAGTAACGCGCGCAGGCATTTTGCACCCTTTGGATCAACCTCTGAGTCCGCGCCAAACGACGTGGCCCGTACACTGTGTCGCAGTAGTTAAACCTGATGGAGGTAGGGGACTGAGGGAGAAGCGGGCCGTTTTCTAACTTTAAAACACGTTTAGACACGATTCAACTTCAATACTACTCCAATGCATTAACTACGCATACAGCGCCGCCTAAATGTCTGAATCAGAAATAACAGAATTTATGATTTTAAGCTAACATGGTCATTAACATTACAAAAACTATTAAAAGAGTGTAGATCGCTATGGTGTGTGGGTAGACCACAACTGACACTCGCAGCAACTTCAGTTACTCCGTGATAATGGCGCATGCAACTGTGCCGAAATATCGGAAGCTCACAATAAAAAACTCACATGGTAAATATCCCGTTTTAAATAGTTTTTGTAATATCAGAATTTGCTTGAAAATTATCCCGATGCAGCTCAATACAACTTCAATATTGCTTGATTGTTGTTGTGTGTTGGAGTTATATTTGAGTTAGATTGTGTTTTTAATGTGTTGTTTATGTATTTTAAAATTAGGATACGGCACCATGGGGCGTGATACAGCGTCCATTGTAAAACTTGGTTTTCACGCCCCCCATCCCACTCAATCCCCTTAGTCGCTATGCGTTCATTATGTCAAAATTTGGGGCTAATACATTAGTGTGGTACTTATTTCTTAATGATAATTCTACCACAGACACTACATCAAAACAGTTTAACACATTCACTGCTATGCTATGCGCGTAGCGCTACGCCGTAGCCGATAATATGGGTTTCCCGCTATGTAGCGAAAATGCTTGACAACAACGTGTCGTCATTAGCAGATAATGGGTTAAGAGAAAGACCACGAGTAAAAAAAAGGAAAAACATACCTGGCCTCCGGCTCCGAGCAATGTAGCAGCCAATGGGTTAACATTCGGCCTCGGCCCTTTAGCTCGACCTCGCCTCGTCGCTCGACGACGAACGTGCCCCATTGGTCGAGGAGCGCTCGTGTGCTCTCGCTTAGGTGGATGCGGAGGGCTAGAGAGAGACAAAGGGTATAAAAGTAATTTTTCAGATCCTACAAGGTCCATATTCCAATCTCCATAGCCACTATAGCTTCACGAGCATCAAATTTATACAGGGGGATCAATCCACAACGGTCAGTATGGAGAAGGCTGAAACTATCAGAGATAGCCACATCTGTTCTTAGGAAACATGGCTTCGATCTTTAAATCTCTCATACATAACCGGGAAAGGTATGTTGTGAACCTGAACGACTCGTAAATTGTTTAGAAATAAAGGAAAAGTAGAAAAATTCACTGCATCGTTATCGGTGAATTCTCAATACAACTTGGGACTCCGATGGCCGGTTAAGAAGTGTAAGACTTCGTCGGCAGATGTCGCTAGGCGTCACCCTAAGGCGCGAATATAAAATAAAGGATGTGGTGGAGAAATTCGCAGCCATCAGGTATAGTCTCAGTAGCTCAGTTGGCAGAGCGATGGGCATGTTTCCCAGAGTCGCGAGTTCGAGTCTCGCCTGAGGCAGTGAATTTTTCTACTTTTCCTTTATTTCTAAACATTGTGGTATCGTTAGCAGACGTTCTGCTTAATACAAAAATAGACTCGTAAATTATTTGAATTAAATCAAATTTTCCAGGCAGCTATGAAATATCTTAAATACTTGAAAGTTGAAACCGAGCTAATTCGTCGAAATTGAATACCGTCAGACATTGATGGCTTAGTGTCTATGTCTACTTAAACAATATTCTTCAACGATTTTATTAATAATTCAAACAACGACAACGATTTTATTGAAATTAATTTAAGTTTTAGATGAGTAAACCGATATTGTTAATAGATATCGGTCGAAACTTCAATCAAGTCCATTAAAGTTTACCTCAAGTTTATTTAGAACCGGCGCTCTATTTTATGATCGAAGATTTAATTAGTTCTCAATTCTCGTACAAATTATCGCAAAAGGGTTCTCTCAGATTCTATATAATAAATAAACAAAATAACTATTATTGGACAATCTTACACAAATCAACCTAGTCCCAAAGTAAGCTCAATAAGGCTTGTGTTATAGGTACTAGGTGACGATATAGATGACATCCATAACTCAGGAACAAATATTCGTGATAAACACACAAATAAATACCCTGACCAGGATTCGAACCTGGGACCTCCTGCTTCATAGGCAGGGTCACTACCGACTAGGCTAGGAGGCCGTTAATGACTACAACTTACGTTGGCCCCTGGATTTCATGCAACTATGTAGCTATGATGACGGTCTCTCCATCAGCAGCAGTGGAGAATTCATCCTCACCTCACACTGGCCTATAGTGCAAAACTACGTGAAACTGCATCACCGTCAGCTCAACTACCTCTAGCCACTGAGATCAGGTTGAACTCGCTTCAGCTCTTGCTCAGGAGAAGCCTCCGTTTAGTAAATTACTATTTATTATATACTACTGGCGATGTTAAGCCGGGCAAGGAAGGGCCCTGGATTTGCCTCCGGCTACCTTCACTGAAAAAAAAATCTCGTACTGGGAACCAGAATCCTGTTATCTCTACAGTATTGTCTTGCTGTATATGTGACGACTAAACACTTTGTGAACATAACAAAACTGTTCTGGTTATATCAAAATCGTTAGTACTACAATATGAATTGTACTGATAACTATAAAATATTGTAATTACCATGTATACCCTAGGCAAAAGCTAGGAGTGTATATATAGTTTTCATTTTTTTTCTTTTTTTTTTTTTGGTCGCTCTGCAACCGAAACCCAAGATTTTCCGTGGGTTAGCTCAGCGGTACCCCAGCCGGGATTTGAACCCGAGACCTCCCGATTGAAAGTCTAATGTTCTACCCGCCAGGCCACGAGCGCCTTAGCAGTGCTACGTGAAAATATCAATCAGTATTTCAAATTGTAATACAATGCGTTAATTGTTCAGATTACGATATATATTGTAAATAACACAAATATTTTGTATTTATTACGCTTGCATCTCTATTTATACAATGCAATTGTTAATTTTGCTAAATTGCGTTTAACTAGACTCGTCCAGTAACGTTTCCAAACAATATTTTACAAAATACAATATTTTTTGTAATTACCACCAGATTCTAGTAACAACAACAAAATTTTTCACAACAACACATTCTTGTAGTATTGTAGAAAAATATTTTTTTCGGTGTTCCCTCCACAAAGCCCTATAGCTCTTACACTTCAAAAGCATAGGTACAGTCGCGAACCCCGATTGTTGAGCCACTTGCCATTGTTCGTAATTTAACCGTGTTATATGACCGATGTTACCGACCAGCTGTCAACTGTCACTTTGTTATTTATAACACGGCTAAATTACGAACAATAGCAAGTGGCTCCCCAATCCCGGTTCATGACTACAGCCGGCCCAAATCAAAAGAAACATCAACGACTTACGTTGCCCCGTGGATTCCATGCGGCTGGCCGTGTTGACGGTGTCCCCAAACAGGCAGTAGTGGGGCATCTTCACCCCCACAACTCCGGCGCATACCGGCCCGGAATGCACGCCTACTCGTACCTGTATAATGTTGAATAGTTAATACATACTAGAAACAAAGACTTAGCAGTACACAACACAGTTATTATTATTGTTTAATAAAAACAATTACTGCCCCGGGCGGGACCCAGCAGGACAGACGGCTCTGCTAAAATAAAATTTAGGATGCAGCCCTTTCCTATGTACTGTACTGATTCAGTAGTATCTTCTAATGATTTGCGATCTCGCGCGGCGCATCCCCACTCTATAATAGACGAGATATTTACCTCTAATCGATGAGCTGCCCGATGTCGAACGACGAAGCCACGAACCGCCTCCACTATCGCTAGCGCCATCCAACAGATTACACGAGCATGGTGACCACCATTGTGGTATGGCAGACTGAATACCACCATGTTGTAGTACCTCTAGTCGATGAGCTGGCCGATGTCGAACGACGAAGCTACGAACCGCCTCCACTATCGTTAGCGCCATCAGACAGATCTCGCGAGCGTGCTGGTCGCCATTCCGTTCTGGTAGACCAGAGACCACCATATAGTAGTACCTCTAGTCGATGGGCAGGCCGATGTCGAACGACGAAGCCACGAACCGCCTCCACTATCGCTAACGCCATCAGACAGATCTCGCGGGCGTGCTGATCGCCATTCCGTTCTGGTAGACCGGAAACCACCATGTAGGCGTCGCCTATTGTCTCCACCTACGAATTTGAACAGTTTGGTAAACCTTATATTAATTTCATTCCTAAGTAAAGGAGGCCAATTCGAGGAATACAATTTCTTATAAACTTGATTTTATTTTGACATTGAATACGATTACGAGTTACGACCTGTCAAGTGAAGTTTGAGTTTAGATCAAGTTTTTCTTGTTATCAAATTATATACAAATAGGTATCAATACCATATTTTTAATGTCTGAGTTGTCAAAATTGACAATTTATTTAGATGTCGTTTTAATAACAAAACGTCATATTAATATCAAACCAATGACAAAAGAAAATAGTGCGACATAAAATAACAGTTTGGCGGCAACGGTTATGTATCACGTTATCTTACTACAACTAGCTGGCTGCCACAATAAGCCTGCTAGTGTAAATATTGTATATACATATATGTAAATCATCAATGTTATTCACAACTTTATAACTGAAAACAAAATATACAAACAATAAGTAATAACTGTTTTGACAAGTACAAAGAAATCAAGAAATTACTCTCTACATCTCACACTGTAATAAAAATCAATGGCGAAGGGCATATTGGAGGTCTGCTACTATAGACTTTTATGTCTTCAGCTATAAAGGCCCTCTTCTCTTAGAAATATTGAAAAGTCATGCCATAAACATTCAATATTAACGTTTATTATTATTGCCAAAGATAATATTTATGCGGATAAGTTTGACTTAGAATTAAACTTTTGCTCTTAGGAGCTAAGTTGACAAATATATGGATCAGACTTTACGTAATAAAAGTAATTACTTATTATGACAAAACTGCAAACTTATGCAATAACAAAATTGACAACTGAATTGTTAAAAACGTGCTTGTACTTGCTCAAGGACATTTACAAGGACATCTTATTAGCGTGTACGACTTTGAAACTAGATTCGGTTTCGGAACGGTGATTATTTATTGAAAAGTAAACATCAAACTCAGTGTTATCTCCAGACTGAAAGTCGCGCACAATATACAGACTGTTTTTTCAATAACTAGCCAAATTGTGAGAGCTGATTAGGTAACTCGTAGACCCCCTGTTCGCACTTGTCAGATGTCGGGCCCGGATTAATCGGATGTTCTAGTGGCAGAACATTTTATATAAAGTAAAAGTAAAGTAAAGTAATATTTATTAATCAAACAAAGTTTAACAGATTACTAGGTTGTCTGGTGCATTCCAAACTAGGCTGAAGCCTGTATCTTGGAATGCACCATGTTTTGTAGTTATAAAACATGAAATTTGATTAGTAGAAAAACATGAAAATTAATTAACTAAGATTAACCTAAGTGTGTGTGTGTGTAAGTTGTGTGTGGGTATGTAAGTGTGTATGTGAGTAGGGGTATGTACCTGTGAGTCGTGAATGAGTGTGAGTAGCTTAGCTGACCACAGACCAAGTGTAAGTATGTATTATCTCTTCTGTGTCATTGTATGATAGAGTAGAAAACCATTTTTTTAATTTTGATTTGACTTTTAGCGAGGTGCATGTTTTTAGGTCAAGGGTTTTGCAGACAGCGTTATATGTAAATGGGTGAATATAGTAGCCAGATCGTTGTGCGTGAGCCGTTTGGACGGTAGGTACAGGGACTATGAAGCTATTCCCACTTGCTCGACACAATTTTGTATGAGGCGCCGACACCCGATTAAAATCCGGGCCCGACATCCGACAAGTGGGAATGAGGTCATACTGAACAACTTTTTGTATGTATCGTAAAACAATAATTGGCCGCGGTCGTCGTCTGATCGGCCGAAATGTATAAAATAACGAATTTTTTAAAGGAATGGCCGGACACTGCACAGAATCGGGAGGATTGGAAAAACCGGGGGGAGGCCTTTGCCCAGCAGTGGGACATTATAGGCTCTAAATAATAATAATAATCGGAGTTGGTCCCATAGTAAAATATGTCTAATATGGCCTACCAAATCACTGCGCACCATAGAGAAATAATAAGCCTTATAGAGTGCTCACTCCATACAACTGGTTATTAGCCCGCAAGCTTGACATTTTGAAGGTTAGACGACTGAGGGGTTGAGGAAGAAGCGGGCAGGAGGTGTGATTAGGGCACCCGTTGTAAACCCTTAGTATTCACGCCCCCAGCCCGCTCCTCCCTCAACCCCTTAGTCGTCAAGCCTTGAAAATGTCAAGCTAACAAGCTAATAACCAGTTGTATGGAGTGAGCACTCTATAAGGCTTATTATTTCTCTATGCTGCGCACAATACGGCTAATAGTTATTGAAAAAACACACTGTCTTACCGCCAGGCTACCAATAACGCTATCATGCGCGTATCGTGTTGGTGTCACTTAAGGTGATTTTATTGATAACTAATTATCAGTATTTGGACCTATGTCCTATTTATTTTTAATAATTATTATTAAAACGCAGTATCAATTTAATCTAACCATTGAATTGCATACAAAACGTATTCATTACTATTGATGCACTTGATATTTATACCAAAAATGGTGAGGTGGAATGTTTAAGATGGGAGCAAAAGAGTTTAGCAAGTGAAAGCCCGTAAAAGGGCGGCTCGGGGGCAGAGCCCCCGCATAAAAGGAACCCACCGTAGGAACTCTTGCTATATAACCAAAAATAGTTAGTCATAAATAAGTCATAATATTTACTACGTGATATTTGTTCTCAAATCACGCATGCAGTTATAAATACGATATCGTAAATCGTTTCATTAATTTATCGTTTTGTTTTGTTTGTAACCGTAACGACCCAATGACCGAGTTTAATATTGGATCCAACGTTCCATTGACAATGTTATCTAAGTTAGCGCAAAATAACCCTTTAAAACTTAACGATTTTGACTATGATTTTGAAATCGGTAAAATACTGTTTCAAAGGAAGCAACGTGACCTATCTGTAAACTAAATTAAATATCATATCTATAAATATAAAACAAAGTCGGGTCGGTTACACCATTTATAACTCACGAACGCCTGAACCGATTTTAATGAAGTTTGGTTTTTTGAATTTATCTTCGCCTCGAATAGCAGCAGAATAACTTATAAACATTGAAGAAATAAAAAAAAGTTAGCGGTACGATGTTCGCCGAGTCAGCTACCTACTTTGTCATACTAGGAAAGGAAATTAACGGAAATAAATAAAACTTTTTCATTCATTGAACTTGATCAAATGTTTGAACGCCCGCTCGTTGTCCCGCTACCCGCTTTTCGGGTGACTTTAACTTATAGAAATCTGCGCAAGTCAATATGGAGTCAATAATTCAACCAAACTCCGATTACTCTTTGAACTTTTCTGACAGGTAAATCCTACCATTCCTACCTTTAGCAACTGATTGACAGGGGCATAGGATTAATTCCACAATCAAAATCATAGGAGGACAAGGGTCACTTTTTTCTTTGGGCCTAATGTTATTAAGCATCAGTTTTTGATAGTTTTGAGTTCGGGTCGCCTTATCCTTATTTGACTCGAGAAAGTGGCAGGTGACGCTACCATGTTATTTTTGATATAATAGCTAGTTATCACGACCGATTTGACCTGAAGTAGATCTTTTTAAAAGAACAATATCACCTTTTAGTTGAAAACAACAGAATAAGTACCTGTGTGAAAGTTAGATAGGTGGCTACATGCAACCCAAATTTAGATATATAAGCATGTTAGTAATACTATTATAGTCTGGATTATGTATTTGCACGTCTTAATACCTAATCAGTGGCCTTGTATAAAAAAATAAAATAATAGTACATTACGCACCTAAGGCGTACCGCCCGAACCGAAGGTAAGGGCCATAAAGAAGCGATCTGAGGCTTTCTTTTCTTTATTACCACCCGTGGTGTGTATACAGTTTTACGTCTTCTCCTGGGTTTGAACTGAGATTTGCCGCTGCGCCCGTGGGCGGCAAATCTCACTTACCGCCCAGAGTGACGTAAAATCATCATAAGGGTCTTGTTATATTGGTCATCTCGTTTGCAAGGAAATCGAGGCGGACTACTAGTTTATTTCGAATCAAAGATCCATAGATTGTTAGTACATACAATTAAATAACTACGTGGAATTCAAGCAATTTTACCTTATAAACATCATAAAAGCCTTAACCTGTCAAAAGTGCTATTAACAGGTCGTTGGTAGATCGACAACCTGCATTGGGGCAGAGGCGGTATCCAGTTCTTTGAAACCTGCCATGTCGCTCAAAGTAGACGTGTGACGAAAAATCTTACCCTATAAACATCATAAAAGCCTATGATCCTATCGAAAGTGCTGTACAAGTCGTTGAGCAGGTCGACCACCTGCATTAGGACAGAGGCGGCACACAGTTCGGTGAAACTTGCCATGTCGCTCAAAGTAGACTGTGACGCAAAATCTTACCTTATAAACATTATAAAAGCCTATGATCCTGTCGAAAGTGCTGTACAGGTCATTGAGCAGGTCCACCTCGTGCATTGGAGACGAGGGAGCACACAGTTCGGTGAAACTTGCCGTGTCGTTCAAAGTACACTGTGACGCAAAATTTTACCTTATAAACATCATAAAAGCCTATGATCCTGTCGAACGTGCTGTACAAGTCGTTGAGCAGGTCGACCACCTGCATTGGGGTGGAGGCGGCACAAAGTTCGGTGAATCCAACTATGTCGCTGAAGTAAACTGTGACGCATTCGAAGCTCTCCGGTTGGACCACTTCGCCAGCCATCAGCTGTTGAGCTACTGGCCTGAATGAGTAAATAAGTGTTACACTTTAACTGTTGCTTAACTTAGTAGCAGATAATGTTTCCTTAGCTGTGAAAATGTTACAAGATTTGATAATATAAATGTCCATGCTCTAATATCAATCAAACATAAAAACTAGGATGTGAAGAATCATTCCTGTATTGTCTTGTATCGTGAAATAATTGATATTTCTCCTGCAAAAGGAGACCACCAACCAACCAAAAAACACAGTTAAGAAAATGCAGCAGTTAAAATGTGATACGTAAACCAACCTCTTCAAGATTTTTTATGTACTATCAGCTGCAAAATGGTTTACCCAATTTATTAATGAATTTATTTATAATGCAGATATGGAATTTTTCAGCTCACTGTCCTGTACCTTGGTAAGACTTGATACAGCAGTTCTTCGGAGCGCCTTTTCTCCATCGACAACTGTTCCGTCTTCTCCTCCACGAGTGACTCCAAGTTGTTGGCGTACTGCTCCATTCGGCTCAGGAGGTCGTCCATCAAGTTGTCGCAGTAACCCCTATTAAACAGATTTTTCGGTACACATACTTGTTCATGATTATGATGAGGATAGGGATAATCAGTTCTATCTGTATATCAAAAGATAGACTTGACAAACAAGAGGATAACAGAATTTGAGTTCAAAAATTTTATGCTTGTCAGAAACGAAACTGTAAAGATTTAGATATGCCTCGCATACACAAATCATGAAAAGGATGAAAATAAGTTTGTATGGCCACTTCAAAGGGCCACCGAAAGATCGCACGGACGCAAAGAACAGACGGCCATACTGAAGTTTATCACCGCTTTCCTCAATAGCTGAGAACCTGAATAGAAGTCTTATAACGAAAATGACAAGAGATACTTACTTGATATTATTAGCGTTTATGAAGTCAAACGTAGGCCTGTCATCAGGTGCCTCGGCCCAGCAATTCGCAGCCAAGTCCATCAAATCTGATGCTGTGCTGGCACCCGGGCCCGCACCCGTCTCGTTCGCTATCACTATCGGGCGGAACGGAGGTGACTCGCGGCCGCACACGCGGGTCACTATCTCTAAGGATTAAAAAGAAAATAATAAATAGTGTAGCGCGTGACCTTGACGGCACGCCTGTACGGCGTGCTTCCGTAAGGACCACTAGGGGTAGACCCCCGGCTCGCTTCATAACAAGCTAAGCCGCGGGTCAACCAGTCGTTGGCGCGTGCCGCCATTTTTCATAACCACGCAGCGCGTCAATCGCTCGCGCCAGTAGACAGCCGGCCGCCGCATAGTGAACATGCGACACTCGCGCGCCACCGACCCACCGTAATTTTCATAGAACTTAAAAATACATAGCCTAGACTTGTGTCTGTACAATTTTAACTGTGTTCGTATAATAATAAACGTTTTAACAGTAGTGCCGGTGTTTGTATATACACAGTCCCGCTATATTCTGGCCGCCCAACGTTTGTGGGTCTAGAACGTTCGTTAGTGTTTAAAAGTGTACGTACTTATAGTGACTTTGCAAAATGCCGCCCGGTTCGCGTCGCCGTCGAGGTGGAAGACAGTCGTTAGGATCCAGAGACGGGAGTCCCGAGTCCTCAGCCAACGAGATTACGATGAATCAAGAGGCTTTAACGACAATGTTGACCACTTTGCAACAAACTCAGAATGAGTTTTGTCAGCAACTGCTACGTGAGGTGCGATCTTCAACTCCGTCGCAGGCCGACGCTACGGCTGCCGCCGTTGCCGCTGCTGTTACGTTCGCCTCAGTAAATGCGAACTTCGCGCAATGTACTGCTCGTTACGGCGGTGGTAAGGAGGAGCATTTAGAAAGCTTCGTAGATTGTGTTGAAAGCTATAAGTCAGCTATGCATATCACTGATGAAAATGCCATTCGCGGCCTGTCGCTGTTGCTCGTTAAAGATGCAGGAATGTGGTGGCAAGGTGTAAAGAAACAGATAAAGACGTGGGAAGAAGCGCTGGATAAATTACGCAGTGCGTTCGGCGAGCGCCGCCCTCCTTTCGTAATTTACACCGAGTTGTTCTCTTTAGTTCAAGGTGACGAAACAACAGAGCTATTCGTTTCAAGAGCTAGAGCGTTGTTAGCCAAGTTGCCACCAGAAGACCTAAGCGAGCGAGTCCAAATAGACATGGTGTTCGGACTCTTGGATCGCCGCATACGGAAAAGGCTGAAAAGAGACAATATAGATACATTTGATAGTTTATTAAAACATTGTCAAAATATAGAAGATTCGCGAAAAGAAAATCATGTTCCAGTACAGACGAGGAGAACAAATGATCGTCAGTGTTCTACTGCATCGGCTTCCAGTGTTTCACCGAGTCGAACAAGGTCGCGCGCCGGCGGAGCGAGCGCGAGCGGCGTTGCCGCGCAGCGCGCCGCCCCCGCCGACAATGCTGCAACGTCGCGTGCGCCGTGTTCGTCCGTTTCCGGTCAAGCAGAGGTTAAGCCACGTCGTTTGTTCTGCGTTTACTGTCATCGCGGTGGACATAGTAAAGACAATTGTGAAAAACTTAATAAAGGTGAAAAAAGTGATAAGTGCGTAGAAAATAAGGTCGATGAGAAAATTAAGTGTTACGGTTGCGGTGCCCCCAATGTTATTCGCTCGAAGTGCCCTAATTGTAAGTCTAGTGCTAACTCGGGGTTGTCGTTTTATTCGGTCGACGTATCCAGTCACGCCGACAGCGCCGCTAGCCCGCGCGAGGGCGGAGCAAGCGGTTACGACTCGTCGCAACTCGTATCACCGCCGTCCGACTCCGACGAGGTGAAGTCGCGTGCACGGCACGGCAAAAGTCCCGCAGCACGGCGCAGCGAAAGTCCTGCGCGCACTCACGATTCTTCGCGAGAGCGCGATACTTACGCCACCGTCCGCGGAGCAACGGCGCGCATGGCGGGCATTCCGGCCGCGCCAGGGACAAGTACCGCGCCGACTGTTAACCCTTCGCCTGCGCACTATGGAGGTAACCCTACGGATGCCGTAAGGGATTTTTCTTACGTACAAAATTTGTTTTGTAATAATGAAAGTAAAATTTTAGGTGCTGAAGTAAATTATTGTCAGTCTGTTTTTGACATAGTCAGCGATAGTCAAACTTCTTGTAGCCCTATTTTAAAAGAAGCTAATTCTCACAAAAATGTTTCTGACTGTACCAATGTTTGCGTTGATGATGTTTGCAAGCCCAGTGCTTCTCAAACTTTTTGCGGTAAAGTCGATGATTGTCAAACTTTTTACGCTAAAGTCAACGATGTTCAAACTTTTTGCGGTAAAGTCAATGATGGCCAAACTTTTTGCGCTAAGGTTAACGATGTTTTAACTTCATGCTGTAAAGCTAATGATGTTCAAACTTTTTGCGATAAAGGCAATGGTTGTAAAACTTTTTACGCTAAAGTCAATGATGCTCAAACTTTTTGTGACAAAGTCAATGATGCTAAAATGAATTGTGCTAAGGTCAACGATATTCAAACTGTTTGTAAGAAGTCCAATGGTTCTCAAACTTTTTCTTGTGAAGCCGTGGAATCTCAAGCCGAGTGTGATAGAGTCAGTGTTTGTCAAGCTGTTTGTGAACAGGTCAGCGATGTTGTCAAAACTTCTCGTCCCCGTCCCATTTTTAAAATCGGTATTCTCGGTGCGATTGGCTCTGCGCTTGTAGATCCCGCGGCTAAAACTAGTGTCGCAGGTCACACGTTATATGCTTTCCTGAAAAGTAAAGGACACCCGATAGTGTCGTCTACAAGGAATGTTAGGTTGGCAGACGGTGTCAGTAGGGATAGGACTGTACTCACCGCGGAGGTGGAGGTGACACTCAAACATAAAACCAGAATGGCTAGTTTTGTAATTTTTCCTGATTCCAAGGGTAATGAGTCCCTTCTTGGAATAGACTTTCTTACGGATTTTGACGTTGATGTTAGTTTCGGTAGAGGTTTTTGGCACTTTTGTGACAACATAAATGAAAAGTATAAGTTAGAGTTTGAGAGTGCGTCACCTCCAACTCTGTGTGTGGCTGCTTTAGAGGCACTTAGGGAAGACGAAGCCACTTCGCTCAATGCACAACAGCACGAGTTGCTTGCCCGTTTACTCACTGAGAACAGGGACCTGTTTGAGCCAGGGGGAGGGCCAACTCCGTTTGCAGAGCACAGGATTGACACGGGCGACCACCCGCCTATCGCGGTGCCGCCTTATCGTGTCACACCTGCTAAGAAGGAGGTGATGCGAGCAGAGATAGAGAAGATGCTAGCGGATGACATCATAGAGGAGTGCGAGTCCCCGTGGGGCTCTCCGGCTCTCTTAGTCCCCAAAGCTAACGGTAAGGTTCGTTTCTGTGTTGATTATCGTAAGCTCAATGCCGTTACCAAGACGGATGCTTACCCAATGCCGTTAATAGACGAGCTCGTCCAATCAACTAAAAGAAACTGTGTTATGAGCACACTGGACATGCGCAGTGGGTTTTGGCAAGTGTCCGTCAGGCCGGAGGATCGCGATAAGACATGCTTTGTTTCGCCATTTGGTATGTATCGTTTTAAACGTATGCCGTTCGGTCTCAAAAACGCACCGTCCACCTTTCAGAGGCTCATAGACCGGCTCCGCTCAGGTTCTTCCCTGCAGAATGTTACTTTGCTCGCATACCAGGATGATCTTCTTGTCATTTCGGAGGGCTTCCACCAGCACCTTTCGGACCTGCGAACGGTCTTCGAGAGGCTACGTATGTTCGGATTGCGTGCTAACCGCGAGAAATGCGTGTTTGCACGTAACAAGGTAAAGTACTTGGGGCATGTTATCACCCAGGACGGTATTTCGCCGGACAACGACAAAGTACGTGCTGTTACGGAAATGAAGGCTCCTTCGACGCTGCGCCACTTACGGACCTTTTTGCAAACCTGCTCGTGGTTCCGTAAGTTTATCCCTAGTTTTTCTGCAGTAGCCGAACCTTTGACCCGCCTGTTAAAAAAAAATCAGGAGTGGAGGTGGGGCGCGGAGCAGGCCAAAGCTTTTGAGGAGCTGAAAAAGCTGTTGACCTCGGCTCCCATCCTCATCCAGGCCGACTACAATAAATCTTTCATCTTGAGAACGGACTCTAGTAGTTACGCTATCGGTGCTGTTTTGATGCAAGGAGAAAAAAATGATGAACGCCCCATCGAATACGCCAGCCGTTTGCTCACGGCAGCTGAAAGAAATTACAGCACGGTGGAACGCGAGGCCCTTGCTGTTGTGTGGGCCGTAGAGCGGTTCAGGGGATACATCGAGGGACATCCTGTCGTGGTAAGTAGCGACCATCAGCCGTTAAAGTGGCTTCTAACCTTGAAGTCACCTTCTGGAAGGTTAGTTCGATGGGCGTTAAAACTGCAGGCTTTCAATATCCAGTTCGAGTACACTCCGGGTAAAGCAAACGTAGTTGCCGACACTCTTAGTCGTCCTGCCTGTGAAGAGGAGAGCAAAGATCAGTGTGGTGTGTGTGCAGTCGTTATAGACTTACCTGCCCGCAGCCCTACGGACCTACGTCGCGCTCAGCTCGATGACCCGGACCTGGAAAAGATTATAGTAGAGTTAGAGAGTACATCAGATGCAGCAGCCGTTGGAGCAAAGCGCTGGTCTGAGAGAGGATACTTCATGCAGCAAGGCGTCTTGTACAGGTACAATCCCGATGTAGATAGCGAAGAGCCGCAGCTGGTGGTTCCTGTTTCGCTTCATCTCGACATCTTAAAGGAGTGCCACGACTCTCCACTATCGGGGCACCAGGGAGTGGAGAGGACTTTTCACAAGATATCGCAACGTTTTTTCTTTCCGGGGATGCGGCGTGTCATCACCGAGTACGTTAAAAGCTGCGTGACATGTCAGAGATACAAGGCATCGAATGAGAAGCCTTCCGGTCTCCTTCAAACTCCGGTCCTCAGTCAACGAAATGAGGTTATAGCTATTGACTTGTTCGGTCCGTTACCGGAAGGAGAGAAGGGAGAGCGTTGGATCCTCTTGGTGGAGGATACCGCCACACGGTGGGTGGAGCTTTATGCGTTGAAAGAGGCTACTTCGGAAGCTTGCGCGCGTACTCTTGTAGAAGAGTACTTCCTCAGGTACGGTTTTCCACGGAGGGTAGTCTCAGACAATGGGGTCCAGTTTGTCGGGGCCGTCATGCAACAGTGCATGTATATCCTCGGAGTTGAGCAGAACCTGCTCCCGCTGTACCACCCTGAAGCGAATCCCGCCGAACGCAAAAATAGGGATTTAAAAACTCAGCTGGCGCATTTGGTTGGAAACGATCATACAGCATGGCCAACGAAGCTGGGTGTAATCCGGTTTGCCATGAATAGTGCCGTGTGTCAAGCGACTGGTGCTACTCCGGCGTACCTCATGTTTGCACGTGAAATGAGATCTCCTATAGAGGTTAGTTATGATTTAAGAGCCGTCCTCGATAAGGAAAACTTTGTTCCTCAGATTACGCCGTATCTGCGCTCGTTTATCAGTTCTCTGTCAGCAGTACGAGATCGTGTAGAAGCTCAGCAGGACAAGCGTAAGGAATATGCTGACAAGTCTCGTCAGCCAGGTGACGTATTCGAAGTTGGAGATAGTGTCCTCGTTACGTCACATGTTCTTAGCAATGCAGCTAAGAATTTTTCGACTAAGTTTGCGCCGAAAAGAGATGGTCCCTACATGGTTGTTAAAAAGGTTAGTCCCACAACTTACCTGATCGCTAATTCTGACTCACCCGGTGAGGTTCTGGGTAAGTATCACGCTTCACAGCTCGTTCGTTTTAATAGTAGAGATGAAGTGCTTCCTTCTCCCGTAGTGCCTAAACGTAATAGAGGGCGTCCACGTAACCGTGATCAGAGTAATGTGCGAGTCCATGAACGTGGGCGTCATCATGAACTCGAGGGGGAGTATGTAGCGCGTGACCTTGACGGCACGCCTGTACGGCGTGCTTCCGTAAGGACCACTAGGGGTAGACCCCCGGCTCGCTTCATAACAAGCTAAGCCGCGGGTCAACCAGTCGTTGGCGCGTGCCGCCATTTTTCATAACCACGCAGCGCGTCAATCGCTCGCGCCAGTAGACAGCCGGCCGCCGCATAGTGAACATGCGACACTCGCGCGCCACCGACCCACCGTAATTTTCATAGAACTTAAAAATACATAGCCTAGACTTGTGTCTGTACAATTTTAACTGTGTTCGTATAATAATAAACGTTTTAACAGTAGTGCCGGTGTTTGTATATACACAGTCCCGCTATAATAGGAAAAAAGAATAGTTGGGTAATACAGGTTTTTAAGTGGTTATTTGCGTCTTTTATGCTTACTGCGGTGTACAGGAGGTATCAATACGGAAAATTTCGCTTGTGGTCCTGGATTATAATCCTGAAAGATTTCCAGGATGAGAATGACTCTCATACTTAATATCAGCTACGAAGGATTTTTCCCATCTTCCAACTTAATTCCAAAATCCCACCTAACCTAACAATAGTTCCCAAACAGCCAAATTGACGAGCGTTACAAATGATTCAGGATATTTGCAGGCAGTTTTAGAGCATAAACAACAGAAAAACAGAATACAACCAACAATACCTCAGCTACCTAGTCATAGTTCCTTTGAAGTTCTACTTTATAAGTTTAGCGGTAGTATAGTTCCAAGCAGTTTTAGAGTTAAAACAAGAGAAAGACAGAATACAAAAATACCTAGCTCCGTTAGTCGTAGCAGTAGTACAGTCACCGGCAATAGTATCTTCCTCTACGAAGGTCGCAAAAATATCTGACACGCCCTAAAAATTAGAGCGTATCACATATTTTGCAGCTTTCGTGTAGGAAGATACTATTGTCGGTGACTGTACAGCCCTGGGCAGTTTTAGAGCATAAACAACAGAAGGACGGAATACAACCAAAAATACCTCTGTTAGTCATAGCGGTGGTGTAGTGGTGGAATGGGCCGGCACGGAGGACAATCTCCTCTAGGATGATGCCGAAGCTATACACATCCCCTTTGAGAGACGCCGCCGCTCCAGGGTACACGCTGGCCGCTACCAGCTCTGGAGCCGTCCAGAGTAGTTCTAGACCATCAATAAAACACAGTTAAGTCAGCTGCAGATGTAGCTAAGCGGATGTATCTTGGATCGCAATCTTCAACATTCAATAGTTTTTACAAAAAAGCCAGTCTACTTACTGTAATAATATGTGTCGTCCTTGATAAGGTCTGTCGGAGTACAGAGCGTGTTGGGACCGTAGTCGGATATCTTCAATACGAAGCGTCCATCGATGAGGCAGTTGGAGGAGCGAAGCTTGCCGTGTGCACCCAGCCCGCCGTGAAGATAGCACATGCCCTTAGGAACGAAAGCGTTTAAGTGTAGTAAAATCCCAGATTTGAAGTCAAAATGAAGATCATTTATGCTGTTTTCTTTTATACAGGGATTCATCTGGCAGCATTTTAAGAAAGAAGAAACTTGTGTGTAAGCATCGGTAGCCTAGCGGTATGAAACGCTGGTGGCACATGGGCTCAGCAACGTTATTTTCCACCAACACCTTAACGTATTACCTGAACAATATCGTGGACCAGTGACGTCCTAAAGTTCCAGTCCAGCTGTATCTCCTCATTGGAAAGCACGTCCTTCAGAGAGCCCTTAGGGCAGTACTCTGTGAGGACGAACACAAGCGGGCAGTCGACGCACGCGCCGATGAAGCGCGCTGTGTTCTCGTGTGATACGTTCCTCGCCTAAGAACAAGAAACCAATTTGACTACTCAACAATTCAACCAATTTTTTTAGCACAGTCAGTTTAATCAATTTTGACTAAAAAAATACAAATATATAATCCGCAGTAGAAGTAGCTAAAGCCACGACTTCTGTTGTGCGGACTGTTGAGGTCATTTTCAACACCCCACCTCACCCACTTCTGCTCCTAATCGAACATCTTCATTCAAGTATAAGTAATATGTAGCAACTATAATTATCGACAATGAGGTAACGTTTTCAATATATCATTGTCAGTGATCGGAATCACCCGAGTGAAACGATAACAAAACGTGTAGTGGACAAGTTTCAATCAAGATAAATACGAATATTTTTAGGAAACTGGTCTTGAATCTCGAATCAACCTGGAATCTCTAATTTATAATGTGTGGGATATGAATATTTTTATGGCTGTTAAGCACTCTTATGTCAGCTTGACAAGTTTTGTTATCGATTCACTCCGGTGATTCCGATCATTGCTCATTATCGATGTCGGTTGTTGATGAGATCCTACGTCCTACTGCCGTAAATATTAGTTTAGAAATAGACACCAACAACCGATAATAAGGTACCTTAATTTTAATGGAAAAGTTCATATTAATTTTTAGCATGCTGGATTAGTTTATGCCAGTTTAGATCCATTTAACAATTGGTCTCCATAATTGAATTAAAAAGAATCATGTACCTATTGATCGGAAAACAAACCTGTTTAATCTCCCACATAAGCTTCTTATTAAGGTCTAGCTTCTTCCTATGAATCTTCTTGACGGCGACTCGGTTCCCCTTGTACAGACCCACGGTGAAGGAAGACAGGGTCAGGGATGGAGTGCCGACTGACCCTCGAGTACTCCAACCTAGGGAAAGCTGCGGACAGTTTATGTTATTACTTATTTGTAATATTCGTAGGCAGATATATGAGTAGACGAAGCAAACAATCGAAAAATTGCTCCCTAAAACGGTCCTGATATCCCTTGACCCCCCTCCGCGGTAGTGAATATTACCCAATACACAATATCCCAGTTTCAATCTACATTAGACATCCAACCTCATGCGTGAAACGTACTTATACTACGCCTACGCCGCCTCATTATACGCCCGACCTTCAATATGTGATATATTTTTGTTAGGTCATTCATCATCATCATCATAATCTTAAGAGCTGAGCTCTTGTCGGCGAAGCAATCTCCATGTACATAGCTACACCTTTCTCTAGCTTTCTCCTTAACAGCCTGCTACGACACGTCGACCTGTACATATGCCCTTGTTAGCTTTTCTCTCTTCCTCCTTCATTATTTAGAGCTATTAGACTTCGATAGTTTTATCATTCGCTGTCATCTAGTAGGATAATCTTGAAGAAATATGCATTATTGTATATACTATCTTTAATATATTACTATTAGGTACTGTTTTGAAAAAAATAAGTCCCGCCGAGTTTCTTGCAGGTAATAAGTAATATTATAAGTAATATTATAAGTAATAATATAGTTGAATTATCGAGAGCGTGGAATTGCATATGTAGTGGTTGTACCGTGTTGTGCCTATTTGTGTGCGGATTCAAATATAGAATGCCTGTACACAAACAATACTACTACATATGCAATTCCACGCTCTCGATAATTCATCTATACTTCTCGGGTCAGAGGTGTAGGGTTAAAACAGACTTTTATCTTTTTTTTATGTAAAATCCCCAATAACACGGAAATGTCACTGAATAATACAAGAAAACCCATAACAAATTACTTCACGAACATTAACATGTAACAATCGTAAATAAGCAATAAATGCCTAGTAAAATAAAGTGATGGGTTTATTTTAAGGTCTGCAATACGGTAAACTGTAAATGTTTTATGCAGTCATAAACAAGAAATGGGTACTTCATTACTAAATTTAACATTTGAAGGAAGTCCGTCCACAAAGCTCTAACACCGAACGGATTTTCTCAAAAAAAAAACACAATTGTCTAAAATTCTAAAACAACGTAGGGCCCTATTTTAACTTTAAAACACGTTTAGTTACTATTATACTTTAATACAAATCTAATGTATTATAACTACGCAATACAGCTAGCAACAAAACGTCTGAATCAGTAATAAGTATCAGATTTTGCTTAAAAATTATTCGGATACAACTCCAATACAACCTTAATATTGGTTGATTATTTGTTGTGTGTGTGATTTATGTTTTAGATCCTAGGTAGATATATCATTTATGTATTTTAAAATTGACATATGACACCAGTATTTGCTTGAAAATTACTTCGATGGAACTCCAATACAAATTCAATATTGGTTGATTTGATTAGTTCTGTATTTCAGAATGTGTTGGGTATAGATTGTGTTTTTAATGGGTCTCTATTGGTTCCCATAATTTTTAACTTCCGTTTTTGTCAGTCCATAACGTTTTCGATCATAATTTTTATTAGTCACATTGTCAATAGTCATAAAATTTTACAATCTAAATTGCTGGTCCGATTTTTGCAGGTCATAATTATTGTTAGTCATAAAATCTGTTACTCATAATATTCAAAGTCCAAATGGTGTCTATTACATAATGTTGAAGGCAATAAACTTGCTTATAATAATTGTTTTAAGTTCTTTAATCGTAGATTATAATGATAACTAGGGGTGTATATCGGTTTCCACAAATTTTAAGTTCCGATTTTTTATAGTCCATACCCTACCTATCTCTGGGAGCAGTTTCATTTTTAGGGTCATAAAAAAAATAACCCTAACCTACCTATCTCTGGCAGCCGTTTTGTTTTTAGGGTCATCAAAAAAAATAACCCTAACCTACCTATCTCTGGGAGCAGTTTCGTTTTTAGGGTCATAAAAAAATAACCCTAACCTACCTATCTCTGGGAGCAGTTTCGTTTTTAGGGTCATCAAAAAAAATAACCCAAACCTACCTATCTCTGGGAGCAGTTTTGTTTTTAGGGTCATCAAAAAAAATAACCCTAACCTAGCTATCTCTGACATCAGTTTTGTTTTTAGGGTCATCAAAAAAAAAATAACCCTAACCTACCTATCGCTGGGAGCAGTTTCGTTTTTAGGGCCATAAAAAAAATAACCCTAACCTACCTATCTCTGGGAGCAGTTTCGTTTTTAGGGCCATAAAAATTACCGTAACCTACGTGTATCTCTTTGAGCAGTTTCGTTTTTAGGGCCATAAAAAAACCCTAACCTACCTACCTATCTCTGGGACAACAATAAGTTTATGGAAAACAAAGGGATGACATTAAAACAATATGATTAACGACTATTAGTCCGATAAAATATATGCCTTAAAATATTTCTAAATAATTATTGATAGACCTTCGAATGTTATACTCATCAATTTTATGCCTTTTGCGATTATAGTGTTTAATATTATAGATCTTTATTATTAGAACTATGAAACGTTATGCTTTACAAAAATTATGACTACTGATGTTTATGCCCATAAATTATATGTATATCAATTTCTGACTATCGAAATTCGAAACAACAAGTTTATGGGAAACAAAGGGATCCCGTTTTTAATATATTGTTTATGTATTATAAAATAAGAATACGGCACTCTGTATCGTACAGTCGCCATCAAATACTTCGGAGCGGCCAAGGTACTCAAAAATATCTGAATATGCACTTTATCGCCTTGATAATAGAGGCGTTGTTCAGATATTTGTGACCACCTTGGCCGCTCCGATATATCATATGGCGATTGTACATACCCGGTTCTTAATATTGTGCGTAGGTTTCCGTCATTAATGTCCTATTTAAAATATTAATTACTTACCCTAAAAGCAACTAAGATAGATATGGAATGAGGCCAAATCGCTAATATTTTCCTAGAACCCGAGACCATTAAATACATATATAAAGGCTACTAATCTCCACATAAATTGCCTTTTTCTAGCATTTTATTAGTCTCATACTCATAATAAACCATACGAACATTTCTGTCAACGTTCACGCTAATAATATAATACAACACTAGTCATATTTATTTAGATTTTTTGGTAGGATAGTTTCCCAGCCTTAGGCCCTTGAAAATAACCATTTTATGTCAATTCATTTAGGCACACGCCTTAAACTGAGTTAAAGGCTTTGAAGGTCCAATTACAAGAGTAACTTTAATAAGTGGCATTAGGGCCGAGAGCAAGAGTACACGAGAGAAGACTAACTAAATTGTCATTATCACTAGTAGTCCGCCTAGCTCTAACTGAGAACTCGCGTTTTCCTTGCAAACGAGTTGACCAATATAACAAGACCCTAAGGAGGATTATTTTTTTTCTCCTTCTAAATCCATAACCACTTGATCGATCCTGCTCATATACGAACTTACAACTTTTATGTATCTCTGCTACAGCCCCAAGAAATTTCATAAAGATCAGAAAAAACGTTACCAAAGTTATCGTCGGACAAACTATCGAAATCAAAAAGCCATCCAAATGCCGAGACGTCCCAGTAGCCAGGTGACAGTTCGGTCTGGAGTTGTTTGTAAGAACTCACTTCGCTAACGCTCCGCGAGTTCGATAAACATTAGTTTCCCTCAGAGCTGAGAATCGTGCATGACATGTCCTTCTGTTGAAGATCAGGTTCCTCCATAGGCTTCTGTCCCTCGCTAAGCGCATGGCTTCTTGCAGTTTTAATTGCATGGGTTCAGTGATTTGGGCACACCATCTTGCGGGGGGAGGGCTTCTAAGTCTTGTGCCTTCAACTTTTCCCGTCATGATGATTCTCTCCAAGCTATCCGAAGAGCGTCATGATGAGTGATCACTGATCAAGTAAATTGTAGTAGGAGTAAATAAGTGAATACACTCAAAGGGAAAAAGTACCCATTTCATTATCTTTCAAATATATTGAGCATGGGTACTGAGTAATTACCAAATGTAACTAGTAGTCCGCCTCAAACTGAGAACTCGCAATTTACTTGCAAATGAGTTGACCAATATAACAAGACCCTAAGGAGGATATTTTTCTCCTTCTAGCTCCATAACCACTTGATCGATCCTGCTCATATAGGAACTTACAAATTTTATGTATGTCTGTTACAGCCCCAAGAAATTTCATAAAGATCAGAAAAACGTTACTAAAGTTATCGTCGGACAAACTATTGAAATCAAAAAGCCATCCAAATTCCGAGACGTCCCAGTAGCCAGGTGACAGTTCGGTTTGGAGTTATTTGTAAGAACTCACTTCGCTTACGCTCCGCGAGTTCGATAAGTAAGCTTACGTATTTATCTTTAATATAGATAGTATTTAGTCTGTACTATTTACCTGTCTCTGAATAAATGCTAAGATAAATGGAGCCGGGAAACTGGACAATTAATCTTCTCTTTGATTCAGAATAAAAAGACGTCGCAAAAGCCTATCTTGATTGAATAAAGAGAAATTATGTGTACAGTCGACTTCAAAGTTATGTTTACACTTTTGGACCTTATTACAAAGGAGTAAGGTGCAAAAGTTTAAGAATATTTTTCACGTCGACCGTACCTACAGGGAAAAGATCTCTACACCGATACATTTTTAAGGCGAGGAAGAAAAATTGGCAAACAGTGTGGAGTTCATAATAAGAAATAAAGTACACTTTTTGGAATTGAACTCAGATAATAATAAATTTGTAATACAGGTAAAGTAAGATTAGATACTCGTATGCCATTTTGGCGGCAAAATATGTACCTACATCAATGAAACTTTGCTTTATAATTTTATATTGGCACTAGGAATAAGCATCTGCCGAGTCCTATCAAAATTTATGCGTCCTACCCCTAGTATTTGGGAGGTATGGTAGAGGGGGAGACATTTACCAAACTAGGGGTAGGACGCATAAATTTTGATAGGACTCGGCAGATCCTCATTCCTACTGCCAAGATAAAAAAGCAAAGTTTTATTGATGTACATTTTGCCTCCAAAATATTTTCTGTACTATTGGGTTATATGAGTGATATACTCGTATTGTTATTTGGATTAACGGGCAAAGTAACGCGCAGGTGGCGCTGCTATAATGATATCGATAAAAAAAAACATTTCTTTGGGTAGGTCAAATGTATAGTAGTAGTACTCGCCTAGTACCCACAACACAAGCCTTATTGAGCTTACTGTGGGCCTAAGTTGATTTGTGTAAGTTTGTGTTACTGTTGTCCTAATAATTATTTATTTATTTATAGGTTTAGGGTAAAAAAGACTTTAAAGAAGTACCCAGTGTAAGGTTCCAAAAAATATATAACCATTTATAATCTGATAATCTGTGACTTTTTAACCTCATTGAGTCAAATTGCAGTTCAAAAAGTTCAGTCCGCAGTACAATCAGCAGGGATTTTAATTAATTAAGCATGTCATATAATATGAATTAATTCGTTCTAATTCTCTCTCAACTGCTCAATGGTTGACTGGAAGAGATCCCTTAAGGCGGTTATCACACTGCTGCGGATCCGCATGCGGCGCCGGTGCGCGAGCGAGACAGCGCTCTGCATGTGTATAGCGCTATCTCGCTCGCGCACCGGCGCCCGATGCGGATCCGTCGCCAGTGTGATAATCGCCTAAGGGATAAGTCCGCCTTTGTACAAATATTGTGTATTCTTCCTATTGTATTTTTATTTGTTGTATATCACTTTATTATACTACTACTACTACTAAACTCGTTCTTGTACTTTCACTTTTTTTTGATACTAGGTAGAGGTTTAATTTTAAAGGTATGAAACTTTATAATTAACTATGACACTTTGTTTCTTGTTGAAATTAGTTTGCGACTCATAAAAAAGTTAGCAACTTCTAGTAAATATGAACATTTAGAGCTTAAATTCACAAAATCTAATATTCATTTGATATTGACCTGACATTACTAAAAATAAGCGAAATGAAACGAGTGACTTATTTTTTTTTCGTGTCCGCTGTCTCCATTCATCATTTAGGAACCTCGCTAAATGATGAATGGAGGCAGCGATGGTAACAGCTGTCAACGAGCGATCGACGTCAATCAATATAGTTATCTGCCTTTACGCCGAAAAGTGTATTCCCGAATTTCACTTGCCAACCAAGTTTTCGCGGAAGTTTCATGTGGCCTAATAACTTTTACCAAATAATTATTTCGCAACCATTTTATTATAGGATACCCCTGCTTCGAAACATCTATGCAAAATACGAGGACCCTTTTCCCTTTAGGGCCGTTACTGAGTTTCATTTGTAACATAAACAAACATTATGATGTTAATCTTGATCCTAATTTCATCTCTAATTGTTCCAAATTCATGTCTCAACAAAAGATGAATTTAGGCAAACCTTTCCTCAGTGTATTTATGCCATAATTGCAGAATTTTAGACCAATCAATGGCTACCTACATCATTCAATGTTTTAATTTAAAGCTTTAGTCGAACGAATCATTGTCAGGCGTACAAGACGAAAAAGAGGAAGCAAAGAGCAAACGCTATGTATTACAGCGACTGATATTTAATTAGTTACCTGAAACTAGGCTGAACTTTTACCTATACGAGTATACGCGTTAGCTAAAACTCTACCAGAGGGTCTAACCAAGTGGCAATCTTTTCGAGAACGCCAATGGAACTTGAACAAAGTATGGTGTTTTTCGGTACCTTTATAAATTATAAGTGACAGAGTGAACAGTGCACTGCTGAGTTCCCATAGGTATAGTCGCCATCAAATATATCGGAGTGGCCAAAGTATTCAAAAATATTTGAACATGCACTTTATTGCCTTGAGAATATTGGCGTTGTTCAGATATTTGTGATCACTGTGGCCGCTCAGATATATCTCATGGCGACTGTACAACCAAAAGTTCTTTTGATTGTACAGTTAACCCGTTCATTCCATTAACCCGCTCATCTAAATATGAAAGATGCCTCTCCTTTCTCTCTCATTGCATATTCATCGGCATAAATCGGTGCGGAAATGTTTAATAATAACCAAAGAGTAGGTATTGACTTTAAGACCAGAATGTGCCTACTCTAGCAGGTTTCATCATCATGTACAGTCAACGCCTCTCTAGGTATACACTTTTGAACCTTATTCTGCTGTAATAACGTTCAAAAGTGTATACCTAGTGAGACGTTGTGTGTACGAGTACCTAATCGTTGGTAATAAAATATGACAAAGCCTAGACTTCGTTGACGGGGGTACCCCTTTGTGTGGCCATGAAACTCGCGCTTACGCGAACATCCTGATTGCCCATTGCTCTTCTTAATTGGATTCGTGCTGAATTCAATTGAATTCGTATGAATTCGGAATTACCCGACCGCATGGCGGGAAAATTGGAGTGCTACCTGTTAGCGGAACACGTGTAATTTAGCGGACGTTCATGGAATCAGAGTGAAATGTCAAGGACTAAATAAAGTAGCTAATCCGCTTATAAAATCTCAGATTATGATTTTATTAACAAGAGGAAAATTATAAATCAAAAATCAAAACAATTTGTTTCCAATATTAAACATAAGTACCCAAAAAAACATGCACTTAGCGAGGGATAGAAGCCCAGCTAATCCCTTAGCTACCTACCGACCTAGTCTTCAAATGAAAGATTATTAATTATTCTTCCCTAAAAAAGAAAATATGACTTTTATCTAACTTGGACAGCAGTCACAGCAACAGCTAAAGCACATTTCGTCAGAGTGACGACAAGATGATTAAGATATTGTTCGCTAAATCACTAAAAAGCCTGAAATCCTTTTCCGTCCCTTCTGAAACACACATTGTGATATTGCGATCTTGCGAATGCCATTTCCGACGCGGAGTTCCAAAATATTCACCCTATGACACGCAAAATTGACATATCAATTTGGTGAATTTGAGGTCATAAAGCGTGTCGTATAATTTAGGCGATTATCACACTTGCGCCGCAACCGCATGCAGCGACGGTGTGGAAGCGTGAAAGCGCTATACACATGCAGAGCGCTATCCGCGCGCATGCGGAAACCGCAGCAGTGTGAAAGCCGCCTTAGCATACTTAACTGTGCCTTAGATAAATGAGTAGATAGATTGCTAACTCCATACATAGCAAAACTACTACACAGATAAAAGGATATCTTAATCCAAGAGATTTCATTCTTGTATATAAGGAAAATCGATAATTTCTTCAACCAAGTATGATTTCGTTGAACCAAGTATGATTTTGTTGATCCAAGATAGAACTTACTTGGTTCAAGATATTTTTTACTTGATTTAAGAAATTATCGATTTTCCTTATATACAAGAATGAATATCTTGGATTAAGATATCCTTTTATCTGTGTAATTAAATAATAAGTCGTATGGGAGGTATGGTTAAACTCATTTTTACTAAGTTTTAAGCACACTTAAATCGTAATACGTATTAAGCTGTAATCTTTTGAATAATAACTTTTAGCAAAGCTCGCTTAAAACTTATTATATATACGCATTTAGCCATGTATGGAGAGAACACTCTATTGACTGTGCCTGTTGCAGTGGCTGAATATTTTTCGGGGCACGGAAATATCACTTTCTTCTTTCTTAGGCTACAGCCATGGACGGCGCTTTCTAGCTTCTAAGGGCTAGTGCTTAGGCCTGTGCCTACTTCAACCTGCAACTCCTCGGATTAAACCCGTCAAGCTATGTTGTTGAGTTCAGCATCGCTACGTGCCTGCCTGAAGATTATATGAATTTTTATTCTGCACTCACCTTGAGCATTTCGTTGACACTGTGCAGCGCTGGGCTGGTGCCCAGGCCTGTGCCCACTTCGGCTAGTACCTCCTCGGGTCGAGCCCGCAAACCCTTGTTGTTGAGTTCAACGTCAATCCTGGCCCGTCTGAACAGACATTGTTTATTCTGCACCCACCTTGAGCATTTCGTTGACACTGTGCAGCACTGGGCTGGTGCCCAAGCATGTGCCCACTTCGACCAGCACCTCCTCGGGTCGAACCCGCCACGCCATGTTGTTGAGTTCAACGTCAATCCTGGCCCGTCTGAACATACACTATTTATTCTACACTCACCTTTAGCACTTCGTTGACACTGTGCAGCGCTGGGCTGGTACCCAGGCCTGTGCCCACTTCGACCAGCACCTCCTCGGGTCGAACCCGCCACGCCATGTTGTTGAGTTCAACGTCAATCCTGGCCCGTCTGAACATACACTATTTATTCTACACTCACCTTTAGCACTTCGTTGACACTGTGCAGCGCTGGGCTGGTGCCCAGGCCTGTGCCCACTTCGACCAGCACCTCCTCGGGTCGAACCCGCCACGCCATGTTGTTGAGTTCAGCGTCGATACGCGCCTGTCTGAACATATATACGTTATTACTATATTTTGGTTTTTTTTAACCGGAGTCAACCTAGAATTACTTATTACACTTAGGCCTTGAATTATATACCGGGTGTACAATCCAAATGGGTCAGTATGGAGAAGTCGGAAACTATGAGAGATAGCGAGATCTGTTCTTAGGAACCATGACGTCGATTTTAGATTTAATAATAATTACATTCAAACTTTTTTTATTAATTTAGTCTGAGCCTTATTGAGCTTACTGTTAGTACCACAGTAAGCTCAATAAGGCTCAGACTAAATTAATAAAAAAGGTTGGGTGAAAATTGTCTCAAAATATTCTGTTTTAATTCATAAGCTGTTTGTCTTCTTCTGCAACACTTTATTGATAAAAAAACAACCTTTGTGCACATCAATTCAATATGTTTTAAAACAGTATAGCCAGTATAGGATAGGTATGTCAATTTAGAGAGAACGGATGATCATTGAATATTTATACGAGCAGTAGACGCGAAAAACATGTACACAGTCACACTGCTGCACCGTATAATATAACAAAGCAGTAAGGTATAGAGTACACATATTTATGTAGTAACACACTGTTTATCAGAGTAAATACGTAGTGATTGCGAAACCCATTTGTTTACCGATCGTGACATCGCAAAAATTATCATTGTCGATTGGTTGCCATATTTCGAATAGTCGTAAGTTTATTTTAAATTACGAACTATGTTTAATCGTATGGGAAATGTTTTCTTTAATGTGTGGCTTTTTAGTACATGATCGTAAGTCGACGCCTAAGAAACTGAATAGCTATGTACATAATAAATAAATAGCACGTGAAAGATATAAGTTTTCATTTTCATACAAATTTGTTTGGTATTTTTTTCTCGATTTTTGGCTTTTCTAGCCGGACTGTTTTTTATCCCATACTAGCGTTTGATCCTGAATAGGAATGGGATCGATTGGCATAACAAAAAATGTTTGACAAAAATTACCTTTTCTACTATCCTGTATGTTTTTTTTTCTAAAATCTGTAAACGCCAATCAACATGGGATCCGGTAGCTGCCCTCACTGACCCAATAAGAAAATTCAGCCTGTATACATCTCACAGCTAGGCAAAGGCTTTCTCCAACCACCCCACCCCTACCCACCAATGACCAAACTTAGCCCTATAAGGCACTGGTCCCGAATGGCGAGCGAGTAAACTATGAGCTATCCGCTATTTCAAGAGACAAAAGATACTCACTCCCGTGTAAACAAAAGAGAGACAAAATATCATCGCTGGGCGAGTATAGTTCATCCCCCAGTTTACACGGGGGGCGCGACAAACATCTACAGAGGAAAATGACATAAGTAAATAAAAACGATAATATTAGAGCAACGAAGCATAAATACGAAGAAGTAATCTTCATAAAGCAGTAGGTACGGGTAAGTTAATGAATCTGCATTCATTAGTGCGAGGCAAGATGGTACAAGTAAAATAAACAGTACCTTTACTAACTTTATTGTTTATTTTTCACTTATCATTTCAGAATTCCTGATTAACTAAATAATATGTATACCTAATTATGTAGACCTAGTAAACGTCAAAGATATGTTTACAGTTTTGCGCTTAATCATAATGGAGTAAGGTACAAAAGTGTAAACATATCTTTGACGTCGACTGTGCATCCAGAGATTCCAGAGGCCTTACGTATTTTACAATATAACAATATGAAACTCCTTAGGTAAAGTACTGTTTAACTTTATAATGCTTGCTCTGTTGCCGCTATACCTGCGGAGCGCTCATAGCTCAGCGCTCACTATTAAAACATAAAGCACTCACGGTTCAAGTTCACTATGGAAATTACTCTTGATGTAGCTATTACATATACTGTAATTTGACTTTTCTACACTAATGTATACTTAATATGATGTTATGTACATACAGAGACCTTACGAATGTTATAATAAAACAATATAACTCCTCAGTTAAAATACTGTTTAACTTTATAATGCTTGCTCTGTTGCCGCTATACCTGCGGAGCGCTCGTAGCTCAGTGCTCACTATTAAAACATTTATTTATTTATTTTTTATTTTTATTTATTTCCACACTTACAACTATTTTTACAGGTGCTAAGCCTAAGACAATAGTGTAACTATTTTAAAGTTTAAAACCTAAAGTATATGCCTACTACATCTAGATAATATCATTACGCCTATAACATAATATAAACAATGCAGCCTTTGTGAATTCATTCAGAGAACATGCAAACAAATCAATGCTTTCCGCTATTACATTGAGGGTACGTATCGCACGCGTCATAGGTGCCATGCCCAGCAAGTTGGTGCGCCCGTGTGGTTCCGCTAGCAGCCGCGGCCGGAGACGGCGCCACACGTACTTATCGGGTACGTACACGCTAACACAGCTCAACACCTGACCGTTAAATAACCTCCCTCTTATTAATTTAAATATGTACGTTGCCAGACAAAGCTCTCTGCGCACCCGCAGCTCATTGTACCCTACCATGCCAAGTACAAATAAATTTGGGTACATCAAAGGAAAAAATGGATATACTCCATACTTCCGCCAATACAAAAATCTTACAAATTTATTTTGTATGCGTTCCACCATTAAATGATATTTAGCCTCATACGGAGCCCAGATAACTGCATTACATTCGAGGCTACTGCGGACGAGTGCATTATATAATGCGATAATAGCTCCAATATTTGTAAATCCATGTGAACGACGAAGTACAAATCCTAGCATTCTGTAAGCCGTTTTACAAACATTGACGATATGCTCCCTGAATCTCAAATCGGAAGTAAATTTAACCCCTAGGTCTTTAACCTCTGTTACTTTTTTTAATTCAACAGTGTTGATTTGGTAATCATGGTGGATGAAGTTGCGAGCTAGAGTGAAAGTAATAGTCACACACTTGGACGTGTTAAACTGCAACTTATTTGCCTCACTCCACAAAACCACGCTGTCTATGTCGCTTTGCAATCTTGCACAGTCCGCAGCGTCCCTTATGGGTAAAAATATTTTTAAATCGTCAGCAAATAGCAAACAACCTGAATGTTCGATAACTTGGGGTAAGTCATTTACCATTATAATAAATTCCAACGGGCCAAGGTTACTTCCTTGACTTACCCCAGATCTTACAAAATAAGAGTCCGACCTGTATCCCGCGTACTCCACGTACTGCCGCCTGTCACTCATGTAACTCGCAAAAAACTTTAACAGGTGGGGGGTAAAGCCGACGCCTGCTAGCTTTTTTAGCAAAATATCATTATCAACGACATCAAATGCTTTACGAAAATCAAAATAAGCGACGTCAACCTGCCCCCCACTCCTGTCCACCTCTGGTAAAATCTGCGTCATGTAACTAAGCAAGTTGCTGGTTGTACTACAACCCGGTCTAAAACCGTGCTGCGCATCGGATAGCTGACTCCGCACTTGATCATAAATAATACTCTGCAACGCTGATTCAAATGCTTTCGCAGGAGTAGACAACACTGCAACCGGCCTGTAACCTTCGACCCCATCACCGCCCCCTCCTTTCGGAACAGGGACAACCCGGGTAGTTTTCCACAAGTCTGGAAAATGTTCGTTTTTTAAACACATATTGTAAACGTGCAGCAGCGGTTGGCCTAACACAAAGCGACAATCTTTAAATATAAAAGCAGGAATTCCATCAGGTCCGGCCGAGCGCTTCGGCTTGAGTTTTGCAAGCGCTCGCATCACCTCCGCTAGATGCAGCGTTTCGACGTGTATACGTGCGGAGTTGGACGAGTTTACTGATTCCGTCACCGCTGCGCTCACGTCTAGTTTAGCCGGAGTTGAGCTATACACCGTTTGGAAAAACTTCGCGAATTCATCCGCACCTTTCTTCCCATCGAGCACTACCCCATCTTTAGATAAGCTTTGAGCATTCCCATGTGTCGTTTTAGACTTAACGTAGTTCCAAAAAGCCTTCGGGTCCTCTTTTAAATGTGTTTGAACGCGGTCTTGATACTGTGCGTAAGCTTTTTGTATACTTATTTTTACCCGTGCCCTACATATTGCGAAATTGACATAGTTTTCTCGAGATTTGTTCGCTTTATATGTTTTATGGAGAGTAGCCTTACACTTAATTTCACGAATTATATCAAGGCTATACCATTCGGGATATCTGTACTTCGATGTAGTCCGTTTATAATTTTTTTTAGGTACGCATTCGGAAATAACTGTATTAAAATTTGAATAAAAATAATTTAAACATTCTTCAGCATTATTTAAACTATATAACGGTGTCCAGTCAATGGAAGCTAGTAATGAGTATAACCGTGGATAGTCGGCCTTAGTATAATTCCAATTGTGTTGACCGTGTTCATAATTAGAATCAGAATGGACTTCTTGGTCGCCCCCACCCCCGCGCCCGCGCCCCCCGGCACCCGCTAACGGCACTAACACCTCGAGCGGTGGATGATATAAGTCAATTGGGACCAGCGCCTCTGACGCAGCGCTTACTGTGACGGCTTCCCCCAACGACGTTAATACTAGATCCAATTGACGATTATTGCAATTAGCTATTTGGTTTCTCTGAATGAATCCACAATACGTCTGAAAAAATTCAAAATAATCACTAACATATGTAGGACACGAATACATGTTAAAATCTCCGATCACCACTACTCGACTATGTATAACACATAACTGTTCAATAATTCTAAACAATATCATATAATCGCTTTCCTTACTATTCGGTGGGATGTAAACAACGCAACACAGAAATAATATCCTATCGCGTATGCACACATTCGCACAAACCAGTTCAAACACCATATCGCTGACGGTGACGTCACCCGGCGACTGCACGCTCCGTAGCTCCATACGCGGTGTGGCCACGAGAAACACGCCGCCCTGTTTACGTCCGTCTACACGATCGCATCGGATGATGTTATAACCAGGCGGGATAATTTCGGCATCTTTAATAGATTGATTGCATCCTGATTCAGTTATTGCAAATAAATCTGAACTTGACGACACCAAGCCGGCATTGAATTCTTCTAACTTTGTCCGGAGACCCCTAACATTTTGGTAATACACCTCTATAAATTTATTTGGGGGTGTATTTAGGGTCCCTGGGTTTGCGAAACCACACCCATTCGCAGAACTCAACATTAATTGGCCAAATACTCGGCTCACACAGTTTCTCATAAAAACTCTCTGGAACGCCAATTATAAAAGAAGCATAGTCCCTTTCCGTTTTATGGTTTATTTTGTCCACTTTCACTGCACATTCTGATCCACAAATATCCCTTACATACCCTTCTAAATTATCTGAAGTTGTATCTTTTTTCAGCCGCCACACATGCAGATATTTTTTACGTTCCGTGCCCTGAATTTTTTGCGAGTTTAGTTTTCCACCTCTTTTTACTTCATTATTAGGATATCGACCTTTTGGCTTCACCTCAGTCCATTCATCATCATTGCTGTCTTTAGTTACATTATTTTGTGGTACTTCCTTAGTCTGCAATGTAGTTTGCAAGGCCGCTTTTGCATTCAGCGTTTGACTCTGCTGTTTCGTGGCCCCACTCGACCGCGCTGACGGCGATGCGCTTGCGCCAGGTAGACTTTGCAAGCTCACATTTGCCGCAACCGCGGGTAGATTTTTCGAACCCACCTTATCAGCATATGTTTTGGGTTGTGTATCCGGGACTGACAATGCCTTTTTTCCTTTCTTTTCTATGTCGCTTATGTAGGCTTCAAGTTTTTCATTCTTACATTTCAATTGCTTTATTTGATCTTCAAGCTCACCTGCATTGTTTATTTTTTCTTGCGCGACCCTCATTTGCTCGCGTAATGCATGTAACTCAGTTTGATTTTCAATAAAAAGATTCTCCAACTTTTTAAATGCCTCCATTTGGTTATCTAAGCGTACACCCATCTCGATCCGGAAACCATAAAGCACATCTAATATTTTTGAATCATTTTCATTCAGTGATACATCCATTTGATGGCGATTTCCGCGCACCGTATTAACATTGCTCGAAGGAGTAAAAGTTTCGTTCAATATTCTTGCCCTGGCCGGAGTATCGTCACTCTTAGGTTTTAAACAGACACATGCTGGACACAACCACTGGATTTTGTACTCCTCCGTAAAGGTTTCGAATTCCTCCTTGGACAATGCCAAACACTTCAAATCAAACAGTTTCCTGCATGCTTCCTCTGAACATTCCATATAGGAACTGTCACCAATTAGGTCGTCACAGCCACCACATCGCGACGACATCCCATTAGAACTGTGTAACACACTGCAACTATTTAAATTTAATTTATTTAACTGCCTTCCGGTAAGATCACGTACCGTCCGCTCTGTACGCGCGCGCGAGATTAAGAAAACATAAAGCACTCACGGTTCAAGTTCACTATGGAAATTACTCTTACAACCGTTAAAGGTGTTTTCATGTCGCTATTATACTGTAATGTGCTTTTATAATACTGGATGAAATATTATAATGCAGCTTTTTGTATAATTGAATAATTTGTCATCTAATGTAACTAACTACAGGAAGGATTAACTTTTTGTATCAGTGAGGGCAGATACCAAATCCCATGCTGCTATGCGGATATGGTCTTAGAAGACCTTCCCTCGATTTATAATTAATAGAGATTGGCGTTTACAGATTTTTGAAAAAAACATACAGAGTGCGAGAAAAAGGGCATTTGACAAACTTTTTTTCATTCAGGATCATAAGCTTGTATGGGACCAAAAAAAATCAGGCTTGAAAAGCCACAAAACAAGGAAAACCGTTTCTATACAATTAAGAAAATGAATCCTTTTTTACATGTTATTTTTTAAATTACTTTAGAAACCAAAAATTTTAATAATATTACCCTATCTCTACTCCCAATCTTGTGGTTTTCTAGTCGGTTGATATAATGTTAACAGAAAAACTATGATGAAGAAAAAATATATTGATTTACCGATAAGTAAAACCTAACTGAAATAAAGATTGATATGCAACATTTGCCACCACATTATCAGGTACCAAAAGAGATTGCCTTAAAAAAAATACAAACACTACAACTTAAAAAACCGAAAAAACTTCTGACTTGCGTGATTCGTGTTTTGATACTTACTTGTAGGCCACACAGGCAGCTGTCACTGCCAGTACCACGAACACGGCAAGGCCGATAAAGCAGTAAATTATCACAGTCTGCGTCTCTGAGCGGCGTGTAACAAACGATACACAATTGATACACACTTTCATTGTACAGTAAATAAAAAATAGATAAAATTTCGCGTCATTTCTGCATAATTCCTTCGAAGTTCGCTTTTTGTTCGTCTTCAGTGATTATATTACTAATGATCTATAGTGATTATACCTTACTATACTTGACACAAGGGGTCAGTTCCTAGGAACCTATAAGGCCGCAGCACGCCATCCCCCCAGCCAATGGATGGCTTTCCCCACCACTAGTTTATAATTATACTTCAGGCCGTAGTCAAATATTTATTGTATAATTATTATCTATAAAACTAAGTACCTCCTTGACACATAGGATTAGTTCCTAGGAAGCCGCAGCGTGGCGTATCAGCCGGAGCGGCGCGGCGTCCTCCCGGCCAGTGGATGGCTTTGCCCGCCACTGCATTGTAACTATTATTCAGGCCGTAGTCAAATACTTATTGTATATTGTCTATAAAGCTAAGTACCTCCTTGACACATAGGATAAGTTCCTAGGAAGCCGCAGCGTGGCGTATCAGCCGGAGCGGCGCGGCGTCCTCCCGGCCAGTGGATGACTTTGCCCGCCACTGCTTTGTAACTGCTATTCAGGCCGTAGTCAAATACTTATTGTATATTGTCTATGAAGCTAAGTACCTCCTTGACACATAGGATCAGTTCCTAGGAATCCGCAGCTTGATGGCGTATCAGCCGGAGCGGCGCGGCGTCCTCCCGGCCAGTGGATGGCTTTGCCCGCCACTGCTTTGTAACTGCTATTCAGGCTATAGTCAAAAACTTATTATATATTATCTATAAAGCTAAGTACCTCCTTGACACATAGGATCAGTTCCTAGGAAGCCGCAGCGCGGCGTATCAGCCGGAGCGGCACGGCGTCCTCCCGGCCAGTGGATGGCTTTGCCCGCCACTGCTTTGTAACTGCTATTCAGGCCGTGGTAGAACGCTACTACCTACAACAAATTATTATTCAAGTAAGTATAATAACTAAAGTTCTTGTAAGTTTAGGGTTATTAAAAAAAACATACAAAGCTAGAAAGCGAATTTGGGTGAAAACATACGAGTATTTTCTTTACTTGAACTATAGGAACATAAAGAGGTACCTACCTATATACGATGACGTACATTTTGTAAACGGGACGAATAAAAATAATCATATTAGTACAGTCAGCAGCAGAAGTAGCTAACCGGGTAGGTTTTTGAAAATGACCTACTCTCGCGCATATTCTCTTAACAATAAAGTCGTGTCCAGCTCATTGTAAACACCCTACCGGCTTAGCTACTTTTGCTGCTGAATGTACCTGTACCATCCTTCTATCCGATTTCTAATTTTGCCATCCATCTATAATAAGTCCACAGATAACCTCTAAAAATATCACATATAAAGTCTGTGAATAAGCCCTTTTGAATCAAAGTTCAGCTTAAGCTTTTCAAGTTCAAGCGTTTCAATGAAACATTTTATTCTCTAAATACGTACGAAATCTGAAGGCTTAAGAGTCTGAAACTGAAATTTACTGTAGAGTCGCCAGGACGCTCGCGTTCCCATACAAACGTAGTTTAGCTCTCATTTTAAAACGACATGCTGTAGAACCACGAAATTTGGCATGGGCATTCTATTAGATCTATGTTGGTAATTCGTTTTCGTTGCTAAAAATGGTAATGCAAAGAAAATACAGCCAGGAACATATTTACATACAAAACTTATTTTTGCTATTTTTTCTTTGTATTAAAATTTTTAGCAACCAAAACGAATTACCGACATAGATCTGTACTGCTAAAATGCCCATGGTAAATTTCGTGGTTCTAAAGCATGTCGTTTTAAAATGAGAGCTGAACTACGTTTGTATGGGGACGCGAGTTCACGCGAGCGTCCTGGCGACTCTTAAGAGTCTGAAATCGCCTGTAAGTCTTGAGTGCCGGTAACTTAATAAAGTACCTTTCGAAATGTTAAAAAAGCAAATAAAGGGTCCAACGACAGTATTGTTTAAACACAATAGCTCGATGCTATTGTGTTAGGTTCAATGAAAAGTTCTTAAAAAACCCTATTCATATTGTATTTTATTTGTTTTGTATTTTATTGGTATCTAATGTATTGTCAACTGAAATTAATAGGCAATAAAAATTTATTTTTACCACAGCTCGTTAAAGTAGGTACCCAAAAGTAAGTCCTGCCGGCAACTTAATTAACAAGTAAGTAACTTCTTTTATTTAGCTTGACCCAGTATATTTTGCCGTTGTGGCCTACTTACTGAATAATTATGTAAATTAGTTATATTTACTGTGTGCTTCGGATTTTGTACGCTGAGTTTCATTCTCTTTCCGTTATCTGATTGTGCTAAAATTTGGCATACTTCCGTAATTTACATGACAATGTAAAAATACGCTAACACGAAGCTGCTCTAATGAAGCACTCGTAATGACCTAAGGAACTCCTCAAGGATTGCAAACATTAGAAAGAGTTAGGGCTCATTAGAAAGATCTCGAGAAACAAGTTATAAGGTGCGAAGAATACGGGGTACAGTCAACAATAAAAGTCATTATCATTATCATCTCAACCATAAGCCGTCCACTGCTGAACATAGGCCTCCCCTTTGGACCATATCATTAAAGGGGGGTTTGCCATACGCGCCACGCTTGGCAGGCGGGTTGGCGCGCGCAGATTTTTTTTTGTTTATTGTTGTACAATAAAAGTGTACCTACTTAATTCTTTATTATAATCATACAACTGTCAACCCCTACTCACTGTCTTTATTACGATTGCAGTCCAATATAGCGACGTCATCCTGACGGCCAAAAAATTGCAGAAATATTAAACGTTACATTGGACTCTGTATTTTTTTCGTTTAGTAACTTTTATGTTAGCTTGTAATTTGTGGTTGACATTCATATCATTTCTACTACTATTCTCGTATAAAATAAATTGTTAGATGAGCCATAAGTAAAGTGTTCTATTTATAAAATACCTAACTTCTCTTCCTCACCGGGTCAAAAAATATAACATTACCTACTTATAGTTCTTTGTAGTCGACTATAATCTTAATTATACTAATGAAGAGTATTAAGAAAAGCTTTTACATTTTCTGGATAAAAAGCGCTCAGACACTATCCCCAGGCTATACCTAATCCTTGAAAGTCACAGTTTATCGTAGAATATAAAGGACATAATACCTCTTTCCATCTTGTCCGGTAAACTAAAAAGAATACTTGTAAAACGTTTTTCTTAGACTTTTTTATCAATTTCTATCGTATGTAACAGATTTTTAAAAAGTTCAAAGAATGTTGAGTGAATGGCTTTTTACTCTATTAAAAGCGGTACAGTCACCATCAGATATATCGGAGTGGCCAACGTGTTCACAAATATCTGAACAACGCCTCTATTGTTAAGGCGACAAAGTGCATGTTCAGATATTTATGAGTACCTTGGCCGCTCCGATATATTTGATGGCGACTGTACCTATCAAGCTCAATATTTATTATTTTTATTTGTCGTTGACTATTATTTATTTATCGTATGGCATTACAAGTCACTGGATTATAATATTTATAGATACATGTTGAAAATAAAAGGCTTAACCTACAGATTAAGGCACTGGTCCCACCGCGAGCTAGTAAGCTATGAGCTATCGGCTATAAACACGAACAAAAGATAAGCACTCCCGTGTAAATAAAAGAGACACGGCGATATCACACGATCCCACAGTCAAACCGTGAAAACTGTTTTGTGGGACTCCATATTAGTTTAAGTTGTATCTTTTTATGTTAAATAAAAAAAAAAAAAAAAATATTTATAGTTACTCGCCCAGCGGTGAGCTATAAATATCGCCGTGTCTCTTTTATTTACACGGGAGTGCTTATCTTTTGTTCGTGTTTATAGCCGATAGCTCATAGCTTACTAGCTCGCGGTGGGACCAGTGCCTAAGCTTAGCCTTCTTCGCTTGTCGCTAGTTGACTGTAGCAGATATTTAACCCAAAAATTACATATAAATTAAATGTATTACTTTCATTTAAATTAAATGTATTACTTTCATTTAAATTAAATGTATTTAAGTATATTAATTTAATTAAATGTATTTATTATCTGAAGAGCTTGGAAACTACGATACCATAGCCTGATGAAGAGATTAGAGTGCGATTTTCAATCGATTAGGCTTATTCCACGTGGAAATATAGATTACTCGGTTTTTTTTACTTCAATAAAAAAAATACTTCTCACTATTATCACTAGGTACATGCGGCTGTACTTACTTGTATTTAGTCAAGGCCTGGTTACACCTAACGAGTACAGTGGCGAGACAGCAAAATGCCACTCGGCCGAGAGAGTAAAATGGCCAGGTCCAGTACTCGGCGATGTGTTTACACCTTGCGAGTACTCGGTCGAGAGTACTGACTCGCCACTGTACTCGGTAGGTGTAACCAGGGCATATTATTACGCGCAACATGAATGTTTCGGTTAATATGCCTCACAAAAGTTTAAATTCAATAAAATACTTCTCTTTCTCTGCAGCTCAATATGAATCAAATTCACGATCGAATATTAAACACAATCTTACAAAAAATCTCTGTCTGATCTCTGCCACGGGCGTCTTTTCAAACAAAACCTTTCCACACCGGTAAAGTAGGTCAGCCGCTATTTGCTAAAGATACCTATCGAAATATACCATCATCAATCACGAAACAGAAGTGTGAAGCCGCCTGTTCTTTGCGATTGAGATTGATACCTAAATAACAGAACTTTGTAATTGAAGAGTTGTCAAGCCCAAAAATTTGCACTTGAAGGAAGGCTGAAATAGATGTCGGTATAATGATATGCTCAGATTAAGCAAATATGACCGTAATGGAAATTACATTTTTTATTCAAAACTTTTAGTAATGGCTTAATCTGATAGCCCATATGCTATATCTGCCCTTTAAGTCCCTAAAACCAATGTGTTTTAGGGACTACCTGTATATTGTAACAATAATAATGCAGCCTTAAGATCCTTCCTTGGCGCGTGTATGAGGCAGTGGACCACAATCCTTCGTCAACCAGGAGGCGGGGATGACCCCCCTGGCCCGCAGGACTTTATAAGGATCGAGCGAGGAATATTTCAGGGCGACAGTCTGAGTCCCTTGTGGTTCTGCCTAGCTCTAAATCCGCTCAGCACCCTGCTGAAGGATTCGGGGCTAGGTTGCCGGCTTCGGAGAGAGGGTGAAGTCATATCTCACCTTCTGTACATGGACGATCTCAAATTATTTGCACCAAATAACCGGGACTTGATGGAGCTACTAAAAACCACTGAAGTCTTCAGTAGTTCCATCAAGATGGAATTTGGTGTTGATAAATGTGCGGTTATGCATGTACAGCGGGGGAAAGTAGTAAATTCAACAAATTTACAGCTTTCTGAGACGATGACGTTCAGATCCATCTCTGAATCAGAAACCTACAAATACCTTGGTATGTCACACTCGTTGGGTATTGAGGATGCGGGTATTAAACAGGCGTTGAGGGAGCGCTTCTTCGGTCGGCTGACAAAAGTACTCAATAGTCTTTTGTCAGGTGGCAACAAGGTGCGCGCCTTCAACGCCTGGGTGATGCCCCTACTCACATACTCCTTTGGCATACTAAGGTGGACACAGACCGAGCTGGATGCCCTGGATCGGAGGGTCCGTCTATTGCTCACCACACACCGTATGCTTCACCCACGCTCGTCTGTTATGAGATTGTACATCCCACGGAAGTGTGGAGGTCGCGGCTTTTTAAATGCCAAAAATCTCCACAACCGTGAGGTGTACAATCTCAGGAATTATTTCCTTAACAACGAGTGTGGGATGCAACGCCGGGCCATGCTCGTTGACATCACCGTCCCATGTGACGTGAACCTAGTGAAAGCCGAGAAGGACAAGTCCAGCAAGTACCTAGACTTGGCTCACGAGGTAACCGCCATGTGGGAGGTCGATTCGGCGATCATTGTGCCGATAGTTGTTTCTGCAAACGGTCTCATAGCGAAGAGTCTCGACCAACATCTTGAGAGACTTTCGCTACGGGGTTGTGGTTGGATCAAGGGTCAGATTCAGAAGGCGGTAATCCTGGACACGGCGCGTATAGTCCGAAGGTTCCTCTCTCTGCGGCCCTGACCACCGGCAGCCTGGGCCTTGCTCCGTTGCCGGCGGCACCCTAGGTTAGGTTTTTTATAATGTTTTTATTGTTTTTGTATATTTTAGATGTATTTTTATATTTTACTTTTGTAAAAAATATTATAAAAACCTAGCCTAAGAGAAAAAATAGAAATAAAGGAAATAATTTTAAACTCCTACCCTTTCCAAAATTCATAATATTTATAGTACTTAAACCTAGCTGGCAAAATAATAGGATTCTACAGATAGATGAAAAAGCACTTAACGTTAATATGGTTACGACATCGACACGTCAAACGATTTATTATATTGGTTGTCAGAATTATCATTTGTTTAGATGTCATTTACGTGCCAAAAGCAGATCATATCAATAACATTTTTTTGTCTTAGTTCTGTCTTTGAATTTTAAACACAAAGCTCCCGCGTGACTCAGACAAGGTTTGCACGACGGATCTGAAATGTATGGAAAGATCCGTGGATCCGGATAATTTTATACATTTGGGATCCGGAGTGCAAACCTCATACATGATAATTTTTGAATTCTGACCTCAAATTTTCCGGTGACCGGATCTAAATCCAAGATGGCGTAGTCAGCATCACGGTCGCCCACCGCGTCGATTCTCACGTGACCCGTTATACCTGCAAATACGGATATCTTAAACAAAACTATGGATGGTAGAAGGTAAGGATGACAATCTCTCTTTTACAAAAGTGTCCACCAAAAGGCGTGGAATTGGTGGCGCCACTTTAGCTTTAGCTAGTCCGGGTTCATACACGAAAGCAATACTAGCGCTACGATGGCGCTACGTGGAGAGATTTAGAACTTTTAGTTGCTGTTTCCCGCCGCTGGACACTTTTTAGACGGTTCTCATATAAGAGATTGTCATCCTTACATTCTACTATCCATAAACAAAACAATTACTTATAAAACAAAAACACAGAAATAGCTGAGTTTGGTCAAACATGTATATAAATTATAGGAAAACCTATTTTCGAAAAAATTCTAAGAGCTTTTTGTATTTCACGCAACTTATAATAATAATATTTGGGGATGAAGCTATAGTTCTACTAAGTTCTACTAAACATTAAAATTAGATGAAAGCTAGAATGTTGTTTGCTGTAATAGGCAAATATTAAACAAATGATTTATAAATGAGTTAAAAAGTTACTTTAAGAAAATATAACAACTCATTTATTTATAAAAAAAATCATAGTTCTGCAAATTAATTCAGTCAATTAACCTTTTATCTATAACCTTAAAACTTTATATGATTTGTATGGAAATTCTCTCAGAGTTTAAAATTCAAACTGTTCCCCAAATCAACAATCGAATTCAGGAAATTTTACCGCATTTCCATATTGTTTTAAAACTTTGAAATCTGCTTGAGAATTTTAACAGAATTCACTTTTTCGATAAAATCAGATCCTTTACGGACTTGTTCTATGGTTTATGGGATTAAAACGTTAAACTGCACCAGAAAATTCCGTCCTTCTTTACCATCATACCCAGCATCTGTGATGATTGCTTATGTTCCTCCATCCGATTAGTGATGTTCTGTTCATTACTGATGACTTTCCCTCTTGTCTTCCTTGCTTCAGCCAAAGTCTCCTTTAATGCTATGCCCAGAAAGCTCCGTTATCCAATGCTTCTGATGTAATGGTTATTGTAGAAAAGTCCCGGTATATACCACCACGTCTAAACCTATGATGGTCACTTACCAAGGAAGTCACGGCCCCACATGCGGTTGGTGATGTTCTGACCATCCCTGATGTCTCCTCCTTCGGTCAAGGTCTCGTTTAGCGCCATGCCCAGAAGGTACACTCCGTCGTAGAAAGCTCCAATGAAGAAGTTTACCTGAAATAATCCCATGGTTACTTATTTCTGTAAGGAATACAAATGAATGAGGTTTGCTCAGACCATCCGATGTACAAAATAACTTTATTTTTACTATGCAGCATTGAAGCGGCAGTTAAGTAGTACAGTTAGCGTCGGTAAAGATTATGTACAGTTGGGAAATGAAATTCGGCTAAATGAAACTTCTGCGAAAAGTTGGTTGGCAAATGAAATTCGACAGTACAATTTTCGGCGAAAAGGCAGGATACCCTTTCACTGATCTGTAGGTACATACAACTATACAATTTGTAACCATTTCAAAGGTAATTTATTATTCCATCATCTTTGAGAGAAAATTCTCGTGATATAGAAATGATTCGCTTTCGGCTATGCTCCTAATAATACTAATAAATAAGCCCCGAGAGACATCCAGCCGTCGCAATAAAACGCAGAAGAAATGGTTCGCAGATTCTTTGAGCGAATTCTGATCCACACTCGTAATGTGTAAATGAACGAGAAAGGAGCATTTCATAATTTAGCTCGAAAACCTTTTCTCTTTGAATGGATTTATTCTGTCAGGATTTACTTTAAAAGAAGCATTTATAGGGCACTCCTGTGTCCTGTGTCCTGTGTCCAGACACGGGCATTATGAAACAACATTATTTTTATTTTTGTTTAACCGCGCGCGCGCGTTGACATACTAAGCGGAAATTGCGTATTGGGTCACAGTATACAGTATACAGGGTGCCCACCACCAGTCATATTGCGGGAGGTGATTAGGTAGGCCATAATGAACATCTTTTACTATGGGACCAACATCGGAATCCCAAAAAACAAAATGGCTCCCCCCTAGAGAAAGACATCTGATCGGCCGAAATGTATGAAACAGCCAAAAATTTTACTATTTCGGAGTTGGTCCCAAAGTAAAAGTTGTTCAGTATGGCCTGCCTAATCACCTCACTCAATATGACCGGTAATAATTTCACCAATATTCAAAGGGTCCCCCCAAAAAGGGATAACGGGCCAGGGAAATATCGGGGCTGCTTTCGAGAGCCATGTTTGTACCTAAGGACGATCCACGTCTCTTTGTAACTATAAAAGCACCAAGGCGAATCAGAAAATGTGTATTATCAATTAAAACCAAACTGTTTACAAACATGAAAACGTCTTCGCAAACGAACCCTGCCGTCTACGGCAATAAAGCCCGTCACAGACGGAGCTGTAATATATATTAATATACCGTAAGTTACCGAGATATACATATATTATCGTATAGCTCGGCACCACACACGGCAAAGATATCAAAAGAGAGAAAGATATATCGGTTGTACGTCACTCCAGAGAAGGAGGGCAATATAGCCAAAATATATCGTAATATATCGAGCTATAATATATATTGACGGCCTCCATAGCCCAGTTGGTAGTGACCCTGCCTACGAAGCTGGAGGTCCCGGGTTCGAATCCTGGTAAGGGCATTTATTTGGGTGCTAATCTCAAATATTTGTTCCTGAGTTATGGATGTTATCTATGTATATAAGTATGTATTTATCTATCTAAGTATGTATATCGTCGCCTAGCACCCATAGTACAAGCTTTGCTTAGTTTGGGGTTAGGTTGATTTGTGTAAGATTGTCCCCAAATATTTATTTATTATTTATTTATTTATTTATATTATAGGTCCGTCTGTGACGGGCTTTAAGGTTGTCTCCAACAGACGATCTGCACTCGACTTCAAGGCCGTATTGTAAGGCACAAGCAATTAGAAATATTACTAGTGTGATTTTAACCTACGGTGTAAGAAATAGGGTTCCTTTTGCTTTAGGTAGAAATTTAATGGAACAATGACAATGCAACTTCGCACTTAGAAAATATACTACTGAGTGTGATAAGTCCACGTATGAGCGGTACCATATTATTTTATCCGATCCGACCACGCTATGAGTTCCTGTAAAGTGCTAGGTCAAGCATGGCGCTCCCATACATTATCATTGTCAAATCGGTGCAAACGTTGAAAATAAAAATACAGCCCAGTTTTCTGTGCGACGTTAAAGTACAAATAAAGCTAAGTACACAGTGGAACACGAATCATTTCATATCCATTATTGACACGGAAAAAGTAAATATTAAATTAACAAAGTAGATCAGCCATTCCTGGCAGACTTGTACAGTAGCCATCAAATCCATCAAATATATCTGAGCGGCCAAGGTACTACAATACAATAGAGGCGTTGTTCAGATATTTGTGACCACCTTGGCTGCTCCGATACATCTGATGGCGACTGTATGTGCTGTATATCTAATAGAAATCTAAAATGAAAAGGAAAGCGCCGCGGATTGCCACAATAATGAGAGCAACGTAACCCTTCTATATAGTTAGCTACACTATCCTTATTATAAATCCGGACATCTGGCTGCTGTTCATCGCTGGAAGTAAAAGAAAAGAAATGTAGGTAATTCTAGTTTATCGCCTGATGAATCGCCTATCATTCTCAAAGACTCACGAGTCTCCTCTAGCCGCCCAAAGCCGCCGCTACAAAAATGCCTCCCATTCAAATTTTTTTCATTTCTAATTTTGACAAAACGAAATTCCATTTGTCTTGGCAATTTTTTCTTCGGCAGGAGGTTTTAAAAAAGAAAAACCTGTTTTCGAAAAACATATTTCCTCATAAATAATTTTGAATTAATTTAAGGGTAAACTTTAACCCCCATCAAATAATTTTAATCGCGTTCATTATTTATTGGACGCCTGAAATATGAAACGCTAATGTCGGTCTCAAAACCGCAACTCCGGGCTACCGAGACCAGAAGGGTGAGACAAGGGTAACGGTACTTGCCTTTGGGCTTTGCTTAATTATTAATAGTAAATTTAATATTAATGTACGCTTAAAAAGCAAAATTATAGTGGTTCTACAAAATACCTATTATGTGACCGCTATGTAAACTTACAATTAAATAATTACCCGCTTATTCATAAACGTGTTTCAAACCTCATTTAGTTAAAATATGTTTTGTCCATGTCTAACAAACACAACTGTCAAAGTGACAGATAAAGACAAAAGATGATTTAGTTAAATGAGATTTGAAATTCGTTTATGAATAAGCGGGTAAATGGTTTGAATTTAGTTGATTATTATTTTCACTAAGTATAAAAGTTATAGATCTGGGGCCCGTTTCTCAAAAGCTTGGGACTTGTCGAACGAGCGGGAGCGTAAGCGAAGTAAAGCGATTTCTTACAAACAACTTCAGGCTGGGACGTGTCGGCATTACGATGGCATTTTGATATTGAAATAGATAACAGTACAGTACAGTCACCGGCAATAGTATCTTCCCATATGAAGGCCGCAAAAGTATGTGACACGCTCTTATGGCCCTACAAATACATCCGTCATATATTTTTGCGGCCTTCATGTAGGAATGTACTGTTGCCGGTGACTGTACCTCTCTCTCTCTTTGCCTAGCCATATCCCATGTTATTTGCCTGTACCTATTAATAAATAAATAAATAAGTAAATCTCAGCCGAAATAACTTATCTTAATGAATTGAATGAATTCTAAATATTAGGTGCACCGTCTTTACACATATCAGACGACCCCTAATTCCTAATGAACCAAGGGTTTCGGTCAGCATGTGTGGTTAGGGAATAAAACTAGCTATTATAATCTAGCTTCTTTGATAAATTTCTGACTAGAAAAAGGTAACAACCGCCCTAGTAATGAACTGACTTAATCCCTTTTCAGTTGATATCTAAAATTGTGGGCACAACACAATTTATGCCTCTTTCGAGCCTATCTAAAGTCATCTAAGATTAAATTAGGGATAAGGTAGGGTTGAACAAATTGCGTGCTTAATTGTACAGAACTCGTAAAAAATTGCGTCGGCCGTAAAAATGTAATTAGATAGATTTAAGGTGCCCGGCCTTAGAATTGTCCCCCACCATATCGTCCCGTGGTTGCAGTAGGAGTCTGCTAAGGGAATATACCGGGAGATGGGCAGCAGCATCTTCCGAAAGCCTAAACAACAATAAACAAAAAAAACTGCGCGCGCCAACCCGCCTGCCAAGCGTGGCGCGTATGGCAAACCCCCCCTTTAATGATAAAGAGGAGGCCTATGTTCAGCAGTGGACGTCTTATGGCTGAGATGATTATGATGAACTGATTTGCAAAAAAAATATGTTTATTTTTACCATAAAAACAAATGACAGTCAAAGTCTAACGCACCTAACCTAACCTAACCTAACCTTTGCTGCCCATGTAATTTTTTTCTGCTGACTTGTTGTTGACCAATTTTTTTTGCGGACCATTTTTTACATACTTTCCAATGTCATTTTGTAGACACAGTCAGCAGATGGAGCTAAACGGTTTAAATAGGTGTTAAGAAGATAGTGTAAAATAGTACCGCAGAGACCAGGAAATCAGGGATTACCGGCCAAGTAGGTATAAGTAGATAGAGACGGATATACGAGGCCGGGAATCCGTTTTCACGCCGAGGTAGTGCTTCATTGCGGATTTAATTATTGAAAGCATGCGATTTAACCAACCTACGAGTGGCAAACGGGGTCGCCACTATCAAAGTCATTCCTGGCGGGCTAGCATATCTTACGTTGTCGCCTGTCACTTTAGTGTTGGGTAACTCATTCGTGAGGTACCTCATTTGAGCCCCTCGTTCTGTTATTTTGTCGCAGTACTTCACACCGGGAAAATGTGTTACTTCATTTCTATTGAGCCCCCTCTACTCATTCCTTCACTCACTCATGCTAATCGCATACAAAAAACACACACTGCACATTCTTCCAAACACTCTCAAACAGTCACACATTCATTCATTCATTCGCGGTACTCGCGCTCGCCGGCAATCAACACATTTTGTCACCTCGTTTGTGTACCTCACCTCATTTGAAGTAAGACATTGTACCACCTCATTTTTTTAAATGAGGTGCTCACTCAAACTCATTTAAAATTGATGTCCTACCCAACACTATGTCACTTCATACTTCGAGTCGCGCTTAGGCGATTATCACACTGGCGCTGCATGGGGATCGGTCACCAGTGTGATAATCGCCTTAAAGCATGGAGAGTCGCGCAACAACGTAAGATGTGCTAGCCGTGCTGAGTACGGGTGGCGGCGCGTAGCTCAAAAATACCCGATAGGTAAAAGGTTAACACTTTTGACCTTAAATGAAACATTTAATAGTTTTGTAGTTTTTGAAAATGTATATTTATCTAAAGCATCTTAAACGGTGATAAAATGTACTTTACGTAGTTTACATTACCCCTTTCAGATTAGGTATTCAATCCCCAACCGTTTATTGACCAGAGGGTTAAATAGCATACAGTTTCTTCGAAACTATTTTCGGCCCAGACATAGTACCGCAAATACTTAAGTATAATAACATCGTATCAGTGACGTATATTACTTTGTAAAACAAACTTTATTTAATTGGGATAAAGTCGCATTTCAAAAATACAAGTTGAGTTATAAATATTACGTACAGAATGTTATTGTGCGTTCAGTATAGCAATAGATAACTGATTTATATCCCCAACCCAATAGATTACATACGCAGTGTATGTTTTATGTATGAGGGTGCCAATATCGGATCGGTGCCAAAAAGATCTTATGTAAGGACATACGAAAAAAATATTAATGAGGGTTTCCTGAAATCCAGGTGGCGGCACTGTGGCGAGAGGTATTTTTGACATCAGCTGTCAAAATCCACCAATCAAAAAAATGTTAATAAACATGATTGGTGGATTATCAGAAAAAAATCGATTCAGGAAACTCTGATTGTGGCATGTAGGTTAAGTTACCTAGTAACAGAGTTTGTCCGGAAAGAGAAGTGTCGTGTATTAGCTCTCATATAAACTACAACACATATTTTCGTACAAACTATATATACTAATGGCTATTAAATGGAGTCAGTGCTGGATCAGCCATAAGCAATTACCCTCACTCATTCACCAGTTTCGTCTATTTGTGAAACCACATTTTCTGGTATTTTTAATCATCATATGAAACAAAACAAACACAACTTCATATACCTAAATTAGAAAATTAAAAATAGGTCATGATCAACATATCATGAGTCGATCTAACATGGTGGATGGCCCGGAGAGGTTGGGGAACCATGGTCAAGAACGGGGTGTTCAAACTACGGCCCGTGGTCGGATCTGGCCCGCGAGCCTGTTAATCGGGCCGGAGAAAAAAACCTTTTTTTTATTGGGCCCGCGAAAAGTAGCACAGGTTCGAATAAATATAAGTACCTCCTCCCTCCCCACCCAAAAAGGTGTAATTGTAGTGCATCCGGGCCCTCCCTCGGACGGCGTCCGCGAACTCGTCAAAGCGATCGCCCGTGGGTAGTTTAAGTGAGACTCGTAGTAACGCCTCGTAGACTAGTCTCCTTTTGTTACAATATCAACAAGTTGTAATCATACCTCCTCCCCGTCCGAGAACGAGTAGTTGTAGTGCATCCGGGCCCTCGCTCTGACGGCGTCGGCGAACTCGTCGAAACGGTCGCCCGTGGGTAGTTTAAGTGAGACTCGTAGTAACGCCTCGTAGGGTAGTCTCCTTTTGTTACAATATCAACAAGTTGTAATCATACCTCCTCCCCGTCCGAGAACGAGTAGTTGTAGTGCATCCGGGCCCTCGCTCTGACGGCGTCGGCGAACTCGTCGAAACGGTCGCCCGTGGGTAGTTTAAGTGAGACTCGTAGTAACGCCTCGTAGGGTAGTCTCCTTTTGTTACAATATCAACAAGTTGTAATCATACCTCCTCCCCGTCCGAGAACGAGTAGTTGTAGTGCATCCGGGCCCTCGCTCTGACGGCGTCGGCGAACTCGTCGAAACGGTCGCCCGTGGGTAGTTTAAGTGAGACTCGTAGTAACGCCTCGTAGGGTAGTCTCCTTTTGTTACAATATCAACAAGTTGTAATCATACCTCCTCCCCGTCCGAGAACGAGTAGTTGTAGTGCATCCGGGCCCTCGCTCTGACGGCGTCGGCGAACTCGTCGAAACGGTCGCCCGTGGGTAGTTTAAGTGAGACTCGTAGTAACGCCTCGTAGGCGGCGCGTGCGGCGGCGTCACGGTCGTCTCCTGCCGCCCAACCCGTCTCGTCCCAGTAGCCACCCTGACAATTCAAATATTCTGATCATCTGGTTACATATGAAACTATGACACGAATCGAATGCAGAAGACGCTGGTTCGATTTCAGCCCTGGGCACCGAATCCTTGGTCACTTTTTCCCTTGTCTATGAAATTAAAGTTGTACGAATATCATGACATATGAAACTGTTTGGAAGGAGAATATTTATGTAAAGCGGAAAGATAGAATTCGAATATAAACTACCGTTTCTCCAAAACTAACTATAAAATGCTCTGTATTTGACTGCTAATACTTAATCGGTTCAACCGTTTTAGTGCTACGGTACCATAGACAGACAAACTTATAACATCTCTCTTTTTGCGTCAAACTTATAACATCTCTCTTTTATAGCGGTCAAACTTATAACATCTCTCTTTTTGCGTCGGGGTCGGGGAAAAAAATCACTAGAGTAAATTCTAAAGTAATATTTGCTGAAAAATATTGGCTTATCGCCAAAGGGTTGAAATAGCGATTGAATTTGAAATCCAATATCCATAATACAAAATTCATTTCAACAAAATAAAGTTCAAATTCTTAGTCTTTGTTACCTGACATGGACATCGAAGGCTGGAAATTTACTTATTTCGCTGTTTTACATATATTTTAGGTCAAATGCACACTTAAGCAGTTTAGACACAAAGCCGACACCAACTTATTAAGCTTATCAAGTTTGTTATAAAGCTGTTCCGAAACTGTATCTTACACGCGGCGCACCCACAATGTAATACAATGTTAACTTCTAAACTATCCTCAAGTTCCTTGAAGTCTTCATCTAATCATCTTCCTGGATCTAATATTCCAACAGTTTCCTAGATGCAGTCTTGCATTAATTCACCAACTTGCTAGGTATTAAGACAATCTGAGTAACCTAGGCAACCCTGATTCCCTATAACCTCTTATCTAAAGCCACCCTTATTCCTATAGCCACAAATGCTAAAGTTGCACGCTGGGTAAAGAAGTAATTGCGCTGCCCGTACGGATTAAGTTGGCTTAAAGATGCGAGGACAATCAATCTAAAAGCAAACAGGATTGTTGAAGGAAAGCACAAGGCAAGAAACTAGATAAAGATATTCTAATATTGATCCAAGAGTTTAGTTATAATTTATAATATATATGAATAGTACTGCATCTTTAAAATCCAAGTATAATTCCTACTTCTATTTGCATGCAACATAAATATATTATTATGCGTCAGTCTAGATAAAAAGGTCCCATGTTGTTGATATGGAGTTACTAGTACTTCCTAAAACAAAGCGAAACGTATTAAAAATATTTATAACGAGTCACTCACGTGACCCGTGATTACGTGAGTGACCCGTTGTAATTTTTTTTTTATGTTAGAGTCTCACGAGAGTTTTAGAGCGGACCGTGTAGTTTTCTTCTAATTTTTATTTTATATTTATGCTCGTATAAGCTAGTTCATATATGACACAAACATGACCGCGAAATCTAACCGCGTGCCCAAAACATATTTTTCTAATGACTATTTTTATATTTTTTAAACTCGTCTACATATTTTTATTCTATTCGGCACACATGACAGGACCGTAAACTCTAACCGCGTGCCCAAAACATCTTTTTCTAATGACTTTTTTTAAACTCGTCTACGCCTACATATTGTATTCTAGATGGCACACATGTCCACTCTAACCGCGTGCCCAAAACATCTTTTTCTAATGACTATTCTTAGACTAAGGTGGTGATGATTTTGTCACCTGGAATATCTCCACATCAAGGAAGGCCCAATCGCCGCGCGTCATGCCCAGCGCATGCGCAGCCAGGAGGAACTCGCGCACCAGCGGCCCGCGCACGCTTAGGATCACCACTAGAACAAACAACACTTTATTGCCTACAGTTGTACAAATATAAATCATCATCATCTTCCTGTCCAGGCCGATTTCGACCAAGGCGACTGGTTTCCGCTGGCTAGTGAAACCAATATAAATAAAAGGTACTTAAAAAGAGGTAGGGCAGATGCCCCGATTGAAGCCAGGTTGCCGGTTTTGGCGATTTTATACTGTACCATGACCCAGTACATAGTATCGTTATTCCTTATTGATACAAAATTACGGACGTCGGAATAGACAAACTCTCCTTATCTCCACTCTCGGCAAAAACCGGGGCTTCTGTCCTACCTACAAGAACCGCTACCGAAAAATTCCGAATAGATCTAGTTACATAGTTTTTTTTTAAATATCATTCATCACTATGCTCGTCTTGGGATTGGAATGTCAGTTAGCAATCGTTATAGTAATAACAAGTGCCTATACCCCAAATAGAGGGATTAGGTTGTCAATCGGACCTGAGGTTCAATTAAGACGTGGCAAAGCAAAAGGCCGAAACAACGCTATGAGGAGGATGGATGCGTCATTCCCTTTTTAAATGTAGGTAAAATGATATCACTCTATTATTTATAACACATAAGCACACTGAAACGTTTCCAATACAAAGAAAAAACCTCCTTTCCAATCCTCAGTCTGTCAGTCCGTCTGTTGAACGCAAACCACTGAACACAACGGATTCCATTTATTTCCCGCCTTGAACTCTGCACGCAGTGGTTTAAATTAAAAACGAGAAAAATTTATCGCTTGAATTGGGTATTCAGACAGAATTAATTTAAAATTTTGTCTTAATTAGCCTACATAGAGTTGAATCCAATAGTTGATTATGCGCTCCGTTACATATCACGTTACATTAAAAAAATAACCTAATTTAAAATATGAAATCGAGGTTTTTAATCATAGACAAAGGGACACATCACACTTGCGATTTGCGAGCTAGTTTTGTTTGGGACCGAACACGCCACGAGTTTTGTATAGAAATCGCTCAATAGTAGTATCACTATACAAGGCCCTAAGAAAAAAGATACACATATTTTTTTTCTAAAAATTACAAATGTTTGTAAACGGCGTGACAACTATTTTTTTTTGTAATTAACACTAAAGTTTAGTTGTCAAAAACTTTGTAATTTCTACAAATGAACTTCTTGCGATTACAAAATTTGTTGTCCCAAGATTTATAAAAAAAAGTATTTATTGATAGGTATTTTTTTGTTGAAATTAATGTTTTTTTTTCGTGTAGTGTGGTCTAGCGCTGTGCACCTAATATTTTAGTGGCCATAAAATTCTCGGGATTAGGTTGCGAAGCAGAGCCGTGACAAACGCTAGGAGTATGAGTTTATATATGTATGTTACTTCCAAGAACAAGCCGCATTTATATCGGCATAATATTAGGTTCTGGTGCGTAAAAATCCCCAGTTTTCACACTTCGTACTTATACTGCTACATAAGGAACAAAATAACGTATAAATATGAAATTTTACGACACCCACATAGTCATAACATAATATAAAGGAAGCTCAAATAATGTAAAGGCAAATTATTTATGAGGATTTGGAATATAAGTTTCAAAATGAAGCAAAGTTCTTTCTTATGGTTTACCTACCTATATCTATGTATGGGAAAATAGTTAGTATTTAGTAGACAGCAAAATAGAACGATAGAGAACCTCCCTATCTGTGAACTTATTTCTAGATGTACCTATATCATAAAAGCTAGCAAAAAGGGGTTGGATAATTTCTCCTAAATTGTGTTGCAATTTTCTCAGACTTTTGCACAATAGAAGACTTGATTAAAATGTTATGATCTGTTTAATACTTTTAAGTTTAACTCCACAACAAGATAGCGGCAAAAAAATATATGTATGTTTCTAAATTACCCACCATGTACATTCACCTGTCGTAAGGATTTTCGCGCAATGAACCACGAAAAATATGTGATATTTTCCTGTTTGTAGGTACAGCCACAGAAATAAATCAGGATAGAAGAAAGAAGTGTGGGACCTTGAGCGTCAAAAGTGTGTCTCGAAGGCTTAATTGTTCGCCGCCAACTTCAGTCCGCTCCCCACCTCGGTCCGCGTGTAACGCCAGGTTATAAAAAACAAAATGACTTGGTGTTCGATAATTAACTGTGCAAACACCAGCAAAAAAGGTGGAGCTTGTAATCAAGGAATTTCCTTTCATAAGTAAGTACTATTTGTCCTAAAATATCTGTAATTAATTTTTAAACATTTTTTTTGTTGCTCCGTATTATCTTCACCAAAACTGTAGCGGGCGTTTGTGAGGATAGCGCTAGTTTTCCATTGCGGCTTTAATTTGACAAGCCAGACTTGTCGTGCATACAAAACCAGCGATGTAAAAATAAGCTATACAAACTGTCGAGTCGCGTTCAAGGTCGATTTATCATTTTTTCTGTCAAAAGTAAGAATAGTGCTGTACGCTGCACTTTTACTTAATCGATTACAATCGATTTTTACAAGCAGAGGAAATGATAATTACGTTTTTATATTATTACGTAGCTATATACTTAGAGAAAAGCAATTATTATTTAAAAACAGGCTGTGTTTACTACTATATTGCAATTTTGTTTCAGTCAACATCTTATCGTACGTATCTTTCTGGAAATTTTTTCGGGGGAAACGTGCACATATGCGCAATTTTCACATACTACATACTTGTAATAATGGCACACATACATAGAAAATGACAGAAAATGACACACTACACTGACAAATCTTGCACACTAACAAAACCTTGCAGCCCCGTGCCGTTCCCCGTCGGGCATTAGGTTTTGGCAAAAGGGGAAACAGTGTGAAGTGAATACCCCTCCCCCCTGTTTTGATATATGTATACTTAAATACATAGAAACATCCTTAACTCAGGAGCAAACATCCATGATAAACATTCAAATGAAATCGATTTGAAACTGTGAAACTTTTTCATTTCCTCTGTCGAAACTAATTATCATTTTTTCTGTAGGTTTTTATCGATTATTATGAATCGATCAAAATGCACCTACAACAATTTGCGTGTTCAAATCGATGCTTTTGAATCGTTTTCGCGCGGCTTATGTTTTCCATCACTAAATTACACTCGTGACGTCATTGTACCTACGCAAAATGTTACACGCTCGGTCTCCATACAAATTGACGAACTGTCTCCTTCTATCCTGATTTATTTCTGTGGGTACAGCATAAGTACAGCCATAAGAGTGAGTCATCTAAATATATAAAAGAAGAAACTGACTGACTGACTGACATATCAACGCACAGCCTAAACCGCTGGGTCTAGAGTTTCCAAATTTGGCATGTAGGTCCCTTATAAGGTCTAAGGGTGCACTAAGAAAGGATTTTTCAAAATTCACCCCGTAAAGGGGTGAAATGGGGGTCCAAAGTTTGTATGGGGAAACAAGATTTGTTAGACTATTTTATTTGAAACTTCACCGGAGTATTCCTAACAATAAATGAGTAAACACGGTTTCAGCTTTTTTGAAAATTTAACTCCTTAAAGGGGGAAATGGGGGTGAAAAAGTCTGAAAATCAATATGGGTATCGTTCCTATGGTTTATCGGGTCGCTGATTACGAAAACAACAACCATATTATCATACAACGTGGCAGGTGTAAAATATCATCCCCCAGGGGGTGAAATGGGGGTCCAAAGTTTGTATAGGGAAACAAGATTAGTTAGACTATTTTATTTGACACTTCACCGGAGTATTTCTAACAATAAATGAGTAAACACGTGTTTCAGCTTTTTTGAAAATTCAACTCCTTAAAGGGGCAAATGGGGGTGAAAAAGTCTGAAAATCAATATGGGTATCGTTTCTATGGTTGATCGGGTCGCTGATTACGAAAACAACAACCATTTTATTATACAACGTGGCAGGTGTAAAATATCATCCCCCAGGGGGTGAAATGGGGGTCCAAAGTTTGTATAGGGAAACAAGATTAGTTAGACTGTTTTATTTGAAACTTCACAGGAGTATTCCTTACAATAAATATGTAAACACGTGTTTCAGGTTTTTTGAAAATTCAACCCCATAATGGGGGAAATGGGGGTGACAAAGTCTGAAAATCAACATGGGTATCTTTTCTACGGTTTATCGGGTCGCTGATTACGAAAACACCAATGATTTTATGATACAACGTGGCGGGCGTGAAATATCATCCCCCTGTTGGGGTGCGATAGGGTTGAAATTACTAAATATCAATATGGGAGTCGATTTATGGTATTTTGGGACGTTAATTAAGTACGAAAATGGCATCAATTTCGAAATTTTTGTTAAAGAAATAATTTTACCTCCGGGAAAGGACATAGGGTAGTTTCTATACCGAAAATCAGCCCTTAAGGGGGTGAAAAGGGGATTGGAAGGTTGTATAGAGAATTTTTAACCGTTGAACCGATTTAAATGAAACTTGATATAATAGATAGTTTGAATCCCGGGAAACGACTAAGGGTTATTTTCATTGAAAAAATTAACCCGTAAAGGGGTGAAAAGAGGGTAGTTGGTAGTTTATATAGGATTTTTTCACAGCTGAACCGATTTAGATGAAACTTGGTATACAGATAGTTTGAGGCCCGGGGAGGAAAAAAAATAGTTTTTTTTTCGCGAAAACTACCCTTAAAGGTAAAAAACTTAAGGGTGAAACGGGGGTTGCAGGTTTTTATAGGGAATTTTAAACCGTTGAACCGATTTAGACGAAACTTGGTATATAGTAAGTGTGAATCCCTGCAAATGACTAATTGTTGTTTTCGTTCCGAAAATCATCCCTTGAAGGAAAAAGGGATTGGAATTTTGATCAGGAAATTTTTAACACCTGGACCGATTTAGATGAAACTTAATGCTAATTAGCATACAGATAGTTTGAGTCCCGAGAAGGAACATAAAATTGTTATTACCTCGAAAATCAGCCCTAAAGGTTAAGGGTGAAACGGGGGTTGCAAATTTGCATGGGGAATTTTTAAACGTGAACGATTTAGATGAAACTTTGTATAGAGATAATTTAAGTCCCGAGAACGGACATATAAATAGTTTTTATTATTTGGCGTTGGAGGTTTGAATGGGGAATTTTTAACAGCTGAACCGATTTTGATAAAACTTAGTATAGAGAGTCCCGGGAAGCGAAAAGGATGTTTTTAGGGTTTCGTACCAAAATTGTATTTATTTATTATTCAAATAAGTAACCCAGCATTACAGTAAAACCAAGGCACTGTGAACTCAAATGGTAGAAAAGGAACCCTTATGGTGCGGTGCATGTAACGCCAATTTATGAATTTTAAACATTAAGGGGTGGGGGGGGGGGGGGGATTTGTGGGTAAGTAAATGAGAAATCAAAAAACAAATAACTTTATTGTGTGGCGTATCAAATAAAAGGGCTTAATGTGAGGATCTCTAATTAGTATAATTTTAACATACATAACTTTGAAGTTATTAAAAAAAAGTGTAAATTAATCAATATCGGAAACTGTTCGACAGAAAAATTTGCAAAAATTAAAGATATAATAGTTATTTACGTATAAATTACAGGAAAACTAATAAGAGTGCAGTCAAGCACCAGTCCGACTTAAGACAAAAAAAATCGGGGTACGTGTCCGATTCGCACTCAGCCGCCCTATTAATTCTCATGAAATCATGCTGAAAGCGTCTTTTTTCAAAAATGTAATAAAAAAGTTGTTCGTACGAAACCTTTGAGTAGTCCCCTCCGTTATGGGAGAGGGCCTAGTGATAGTTCAGATCTGGATACGGTTACCAACTTTTAGTATGTTGTTGGGCACGACATTAGGACCCCATAACTGCCGAGAGACGGGGACGTCGATGAATGTCTCCCGTGTAATGACGTCATCAAAATGGCTGCCGCTTTGTTGCGAAAAGTGTAAATTTCATCCAAACTGTGCATTGCACCTATACGTGTGTAGTATCAAACGAAAGAAGATTAAATGTGCTATATTGTTGTAATACATTATATACTACTGTATATTACAGTTTGACAGCTATAAACGAAAACCCAAAATCAGGCTAAAAAATAATTCGGATATTTGCATTTTACAACAAAATTATAAGTCCAACTTTAAAGCCCAGTACTACAATAACAAAACAGGCTATTTAAGCTATACATTGCTATAAAAATTATAAAAATCTGGTAATAATTGTGGCAGCTATGTTAAAAAACATGTCGGCACTGCCGAGTCATTTCCTTAGAGTGAAAAAATAACAATTTTCACAATTTACAGAATATCCGCAAAAGCTTCGAGTATAATGTTGGTCAAATAATTTGGAGCCCCTAAATGTCAGAAAAATATCTCTATAGTGACTGAGGTCCAAATAATGACGTCATGAACGTGACCGCTACCGAAATTTGTAAAACATAAATTAAAGCTATACCATGACACATACACACATGTGTGTAGCATCGATCGAAAGCTTATTGAATTTACTACAATACATACATACATTATTTGTGAAAATAATGTATAGTTTAGGAGTTGTTGACAAAATAAAATATTCTTTTAGGAAAATAAAATGTATATGTTAATTCTGTGGCCAAATAAAACACAATACACTAATGTTTTGTATAGCATTAAAAACACCAACTATTCAGCTTTAAAACACAGTTTGAATTTATAAAATTCGATAAGAACTATAAAAGTTGTGCTTACAACTCTAAAGCACACTAACTATTTTACCTACAATGCACTCATACTATGAGAAGCTTGGGCCTAATTATTGACTAGTTTTTTCTAAATTTTGTAAGGATTTAGGGTTCCTTGTCATTAAAGTAAATAAAAAAATCGGCCAAGTGCGAGTTGACTCGCGCTCCGAGGGTTCCATATACATCACACAATTTTAACAATTTGTATTTTTAAGACCAACTTACGCTTGACCGCAGACTTATTAGTGTTTTTTTCTGTAATGTACAGGTAAAGAACTATATTACGTATTTTTTTCTAAAATGTAGGTTCGTCGGTTTCCGGGGGACAGAGAGCAATGGAAAATTTTTGCCTTATTTCTTAAATTACTTACAAACTATACCTTGTTATATATTGTAACAGTGTGCTATTTTCTAAGAGGTATCAAACCTCTGTTGTCACGCGCTCGCGCTAAGAGGTTTGTGCTGGCCAACTAATGACAGAACGTCATGATATTTTTTCTTTACGAAAAGGAACAATTGACGATCGGTTTTCTGCAATGAAATGGATGAAATATTTGCTTTTGATTTGTAAATTACTAATAAATATGTAAATCGACATTGTCTACGTCGTATTTTGTATATGTACTAATTCCCCGGACTGGGGAATCAAGTCTGGGGTTGATTCGCAACCTATTTTCTTCTTGGCGCAAGCTGCGGCGTCCACATCGGTGTTCCGGTCTCCCAGATCCGGAACCCGATAATACTTCTAGCATCTAAATTTGAAGACCGTCACATCCAAGGGTGACATGCCGCGACTACGGAGGCCCAATTCAACTAGATCATCAGGATAGTGACTTTTTAAAAGGACTTGTTTTGTTTTAATTTTTAATTTCTATCCAGTGTGCTCAGTGGCGGACCTACGGCCTAGCCGGACAATTCTTTTTGTTTTATTTATTTTCTGTGCTTTGTAAATATATTTGTCCAAATTTAATCTACTTATTTTCTATTAATACTTCCCTAATCTAAAACCTAACCTAAATCTACCCTACCCTACATGTCGACGTACTAAAACGTGACAATATCAAATGAAAGGATTTGATGTGAAAACTACAAATATATAAGTTTTATAATTTAAATTTTAATAGTTTTGAAGTTATTTAAGAAATAAGGCGAAAATTTTCCATTGCTCTCCGTCCCCTGGAAACCGACGAACCTACATTTTAGAAAAAAAAACCTAATATAGTTTTTTGCCTGTACATTAAAGAAAAAAACACTAAAAAGTCTGCGGTCAAGCGTAAGTTGGTCTTAAAAATACAAATTGTTAAAATTGTGTGATGTATATGGAACCCTCGGAGCGCGAGTCAACTCGCACTTGGCCGATTTTTTTATTTACTTTAATGACAAGGAACCCTAAAGCCTTACAAAATCTAGAAAAAACTAGTCAATAATTAGGCCCAAGCTTCTCATAGTATGAGTGCATTGTAGGTAAAATAGTTAGTGTGCTTTAGAGTTGTAAGCACAACTTTTATAGTTCTTATCAAATTTTATACATTCAAACTGTGTTTTAAAGCTGGATAGTTGGTGTTTTTAATGCTATACAAAACATTCGTGTATTGTATTTTCTTTGGCCACAGAATTAACATATACATTTTATTTTCCTAAAAAAATATTTTATTTTGTCAACAACTCCTAAACTGTACATTATTTTCACAAATAATGTATGTATGTATTATAGTAAATTTAATAAGCTTTCGATTGATGCTACACACATGTGTGTATGTGTCATGGTATAGCTTTAATTTATGTTTTACAAATTTCGGTAGTGGTCACGTTCATAACGTCATTATTTGGACCTCAATCACTATAGAGATATTTTTCCGACATTTAAGGGCTCCAAATTATTTGACCAACAATATACTTGAAGCTTCTGCGGATATTCTGTAAATTGTGAAAATTGTTATTTTTTCTGTCTAAGGAAATAGCTCGGCACTGCCGACATGTTTTTTAACATAGCTGCCACAATTATTACCAGATTTTAATAATTTTTATAGCAATGTATAGCTTAAATAGCCTGTTTTGTTATTGTAGTACTCGGCTTTAAAGTTGGACTTATAATTTAGTTGTAAAATGCAAATATCCGAATTATTTTTTAGCCTGATTTTGGGTTTTCGTTTATAGCTGTCAAACTGTAATATACAGTAGTATATAATGTATTACAACAATATAGCACATTTAATCTTCTTTCGTTTGATACTACACACGTATAGGTGCAATGCACAGTTTGGATGAAATTTACACTTTTCGTAACGAAGCGGCAGCCATTTTTATGACGTCATTACTCGAGAGACATTCATCGACGTCCCGGTCTCTGGGCAGTTTTGGGGTCCTAGTGTCGTGCCCAACAACATACTAAAAGAAGGTAACCGTATCCAGCTCTGAACTATATTCCCATAAGGGAGAGCACTAGAGGCGCAAGTAAGACCCGTACTTGCGTGTTTTTTTTTAATTTCCTAAAATCGTTACTTAAAGTGGTGAAATGGGGGTTAAAAGTTTGTATGGGGCATTTTTAAATGTTGAACCTATTTAGATGAAACTTGGTATGGAGATAGTTTGGGTCCCGGGAAGGGGCAAAATTGTATTTATCCCGAAAAACAAAGCTTACGGGGGTGCATAGCAAAGGGGTTGGAAGTTTTATAGAGAATTATTTTCAGTTGAACCGATTTAGATGAAACTTGGTATAGAGATAGTTTGAGTCTCGGAAAACGACATAGGATAGTTTTATCCCGAAAATCAACCCTTTAAGAGGTGAAAAGGGGGTTGAAAGTTTATATGGGGAATTGATAACCGCTGAAACTATTTAGATGATTTGGTATAGAGATAGTTTGAGTTCTGGGGATGGATACATAATAGTTATCCCAGAAGTCATTCCCTTAGAGGGTAAAAAGGGGGGTCAATTACTAATTCTACGCAAAGGAAGTCGCGGGGAAAAACTTTTATCCAAGATAGAAATCTGCATTAATCATAATGTACGCGGGCGAAGCCGCGGGCAACTGCTAGTATATTATATTTTGTAGAAGTATTCGAGGAGTATAGACGGCATAAAAGTTTATAAGAACAGGGAAAAAATAAAAGTACTTATACTGCTTATTGAAAAAGTGTGCTGAATAAAAAACGCCTAAGAATCTTTAACAAAATTTTCTCTCTACTCCGACACGAAAGTTTCCCTGTAGTCTGGTGCAGAAATAAAGTAATGTTCCTCATAGCTCTGTAGCACTCTCGTGATAAATCAACTTCTAACAAGTGCACTTGGCATTGGAACTGGCTAGAGTTGCGTACTTGAGAGTGTTACCCACTTTGAAGAGGGCAGTCTATACAATTCACACTATAGGTACTTATGTATGAAAACTAAGTTAAGTATTTGCCTTTGAGTCACGGAATGAATAAGTACTAAATATGTGCTATAAACAGTACTTAAATTGTAATAATTATAAACATTGGCGGTTAGATAAAGCTTTTTTCTTTTGTTTAATACTTAGGGCCGGTTGCACAAAACCGTCTGCAAACATCAACGTCATAGTTAAAAAAAACTTGTATGAAAACTTTGACAGTTTTCTAGGAGATGACAGCTCCGTCGCCATATTAAACGTCGATAAGTCCGTTACTTGTGCGTGTTGCAAGGTGCAACCCACCCTTACTCTATGAAATGTCCAATGTACCTACAGTGAACCCAAAAAGTACAAAAGGTTCTCTGCAATAAAAGCTATAAATAAATTAAATAAATAAATAAATAAATATTAGGACAATCTTACACAAATCAACCTAGTCCCACAGTAAGCTCAATAAGGCTTGTGTTGTGGGTACTAGACGACGATATATATAATAGATCGATATAGATAAATACTTTTTTAATACATAGAAAACATCCATAAATCAGGAACAAATATCTGTGATGAGCACACAAATAAATGCCCTGACCAGGATTCGATCCCGGGACCTCCTGCTTCATAGGCAGGGTCACTACCAACTAGGCAAGGAGGCCGTTCTAGGAGCTATGTTCGAGGTTCAACTTAGTAATCTTCGCTTGCTGCATAAGGTCACAATATAAACACGAAGGGTAAACAACAGCTTTACTCCTACTTATAACAAACAACTATTTACCAAATATTTGCGATCATGGGGTGGTGTAGCATCAATATCGATATAGCTAATTGCATTGTGTTTATTTAAGCTACACGTATGTAATGACGGCGAGCGTGTAGTGTCTCATTAACGATAAAGCGTAATTAGCAAATTGATGCAAATAATTATGACGTGCGAGTGTCAGACAGTGTACGTATGTAGGTTGTTCATGCTACATATGTATGTATAGGGGAATTTTGAAATATTTGCCGAAATCACACAGTGCTATCAAATGTAAAAAACTTGAATAGAAGCCATGTTCTTCTTTTATATTTTTTATTTTTTTTAAAGAGTTTCAAGATATATCGTTGTTATACAGGATGTGGCCTATAATACGAGCAAAAAAATTAAAACGTAGATTGTACTCTATCTTAATTCTTTGCTCGTATTACAGGCCACATTCCTGTATAACAACTATATGTCTCTTTACTCTCTATCCGTAGACCCCACTGTAGGCTCTTTTCTGTATATATTGACATCTGACATCCCGCAGCAGGGCTTCGCAGAGCTCACGCTGGGGCTCCTGCTCGTTGCTGCTCTCTTTCCGTAGACCCCATTGTAGGCTCTTTCCTGTATAAGCTACAAGTATACAGTGTTACCTCTTGCGTACATGCTGACATCCCGCAGCAGGGCTTCGCAGAGCTCCCGCTGCCGATCCTGCTCGTTGCCGTCCAACTCCCGCACTGCTTTCAGCACGCCCTCTTTCCGTAGACCCCATTCCAGGCTCTTTCCTGTGTAATTAATAAGCGTTTCTGTAAAAAGTGCCTCAATTAAAACTAAGACATAATTTGTGAGTGATTCAATTTTTATACAAGTTAGCGGAACATAGGTAGAATGAATATTTGTACTGCATTTATAGCAGAGAAACCGTTTTTGTCTGTTTGGTGCTGTTCTTAAATATGCAATGAAGTATAAAATTAACCTTATGAATAAAAAAATTACAGGTTCCGTTCATAAGGCATTTACTCGTAAACTTATTTACAGTTCGTGAGCTCTAAAAAGAACCTTCGGGTTTTAGAAAGAGACGTCGGGTATCAATCAACAGTGACACATGAAAAAGCAGAACAGCAATATTACCTTCGTGTGTCATCGCCGATTCCCGAAAGTTCTTCTTAAAGCTCACGGACTGTAGACAATATTTCATATCATTTTTTAGAAAAAATACTATTACAAGGTTCTCACAAATTCATCAAAATATTAAGTTGAATACAGGCATAAAGACGCCACTTCCTAGAAAATAATTTCCATTTCAGTGTCAATGTATTTTACAAGGTTATTCGTAAAAGGTCAGAAAGTTCATGAAAACATTTCTTGAAATCGAAATATAAGAACGTAGTAATAACAGTATTAGGTGGCGCTTTCAGATATGAGCTTCAAAAAGTTCTTAGACTGTACAGCTCTATTTTATAAGTTACTCTATGTATTCGTAATACCATAGGGAAGGTACTATACTATTGGTACGTAACACAAACAGTCTACATCCTTATTCGCAATGTCTATTACCACCCACTTACATTGACAAATCGCTACACATTATCTAAATCCCCAGTCCCTTCCTAAACTAAATATACTAGGAAAAGGCCTAGTCAGTAGACACATCTAAATCTAAGGCACTGGTCCCACCGCGAGCTAGTAAGCTATGAGCTATCGGCTATAAACACGAACAAAAGATAAGCACTCCCGTGATAGACGTCGAGTTGCGGAAAACAGCCCGCGTTAACCTTAACCTTAACCTTAAGCACTCCCGTGTAAATAAAAGAGACACGGCGATATTTATAGTTACTCGCCCAGCGCCGAGCTATAAATATCGCCGTCTCTTTTTTTTTTTTTTTTTTACACGGGAGTGCTTATCTTTTGTTCGTGTTTATAGCCGATAGCTCATAGCTTACTAGCTCGCGGTGGGACCAGTGCCTATGAAGAAGGCTCAGAGCACGCATTAGGTATCCCAACAGGCTTAGTATTCTCATTGCGCGAGCGTGAGGGAGATGTCTTAGATAAACCAATATGAGTAGGTACAGTCGCCATCAAATATATCGGAGCGGCCAGGGTACTCAAAAATATCTGAACAAGCACTTTATCGCCTTGACAATGGAGGCGTTGTTCAGATATTTGTGACCACCTGGGCCGCTCCGATATATCTGATGGCGACTGTACAACGACCCCCAGACCCGTAACAGCCCTACTTACGATGACAGAAAATTGAGGGCTGGAGGGGGATGTGAAAAACAAAGTCCAAATTGGACCAGTTCGAGTTGCACAGGGCGGTTAAACACTTCGGGAGCTCAAATACCGCGAGCCATACAGTTGCCTCTTGGACACTGCATGTAACTACGCGCCAAATAAAAAAAACACTGACGGAACCCTATAGTCGTGTTGCCGCCGAATGCGCCTGTGGACACTTGCCAATCTTGCCATTGAGCTGGCCTTACAGTTTGTCATCTGAACCGGAGGTCAATATAAAACTAAATATATGTAAACCAGCGACTGGTAATGTAAACATAACATTTTAACTTCATTTCTTCGCAATCACTTGATGCTATCGTCAATTTATATATTTTTCGGCTTTATCTTCTCCGCTATCCTAACGTTGTCTTAAAGAATAAAACTAGTAGACCGCCTCGAACTGAGAACTCGCGATTTACTTGCAAAAGAGTTGACCAATATTACAAGACCCTTCTGAGGATTTTTTTTTCTCCTTCTAGCTCCATAACCACTTGATCGATCCTGCTCTTATACGAACTTTATGTATCTCTGCTACAGCCCCAAGAAATTTCATAAAGATCAGAAAAACGTTACTAATGTTATCGTCCGACAAACTATCGAAATCAAAAAGCCATCCAAATGCCGAGACGTCCCAGTAGCCAGGTGACAGTTCGGTCTGGAGTTGTTTGTAAGAACTCACTTCGCTTACGCTCCGCGAGTTCGATAAAGAAATAAATGTTTATTCACGAAATATCTTACAGTTTTTTCGTAGAGATCGCTTATGAGCGGTAATACCGCCTGTTGGTTGCCTCTTTTTAAGTTCATCATGTATTTTCTACAATTACTGTACTGTGATTTTTGAGGTGTGCAATAAAGCATTTATTCATTCATTCATTGGTACTTTTTGCCTACAAATGCAGTTGTCACTATCAGCCATGTTTGCGCACTTTAATATACATTACGAGTATTTACATTTGAATGTCGCACGGTAGCCCATTCTGCCGATTGGAATAAGACCCTTGAAAGTAAAGTATTTCTGCTTTAATACAGCTATTTCGATGTATCGTTCATGGTAGCCAATCATTTGGCAAACAACATTTCATAAATGTTCATTTCACAAACAACGTTAGGCAAACTAACGATTCCCAAATTAGACATTGTATAAAATTTTGTTTTACAAATAGTTCAAGAGACAAATTATTTGCTTGAAAAAACACTATATTACAAAACGTTATTTGGGAAATTATTCATTTGTTATTCAGGGCAATTAACAAAATAACGCATACTAAAAAACGTTAGTAAAATGCATTACTTGGTAAATACTTCGTTTAATAAATCATCATGGTGTGTATGTCATTCATATTTGTAATAATTACAAATATGAATGACATTTATCTACGAGGACTACGAGTAGGTATTACAATTTAAAACTGATCGATATTTTGTAGTTTAAAAGTTAAGTTTGTTTTTGTTAATATATCACGGAAGACTATTATTTGAGAGAGCCCAGATAGGTGCAACGACGAGCGAAGCGAGGAGGAGCGTGTTAGGTTAACTGCGACCGTAAAATTATCCATTAATTACTTATATTTCATTGAAAACGAATTTTTTTTATAATATTTTGTCTTGTGTCAAATGCTCTTTTGCCTAGAAATGCAGTTGTCAGTCAGCCATTCTTGTTTACCTTATTTTACTATTGTCCCCAAAAACCAGAACGACTGATTAACCGACTTCAATTAAAGGAGGGTGTTCTCAATTCGTTTGTATTTATTTATTTTACTTATTAAATTGAGTAAAAACAATAGTTTATCCATTGACATTTTGCAAAATAACTGATTTTAAAAACGATTTATTCGCGAAATGAACATTTGTTAAATAATAATTTGTCTTTCAATATGTTTATAAAGCGTCCAAGTTACAAAATGTATATTTATCTATTAATGATTTATAAAATGAACATATTTAGCAATGACAGGTTTGTGAAATGAATAGTTTGTGAATTGTTGTTTGTTAAGTGATTATTTGCGAAATGGTGTTTATCAAATGATGATAAACCATCGTTCATACATTGAAGCGCTGGTAGCCTTGCGGTAAGACGTCCGACTTTCAATCCGGAGCTCTCGGGTTCAAACCCCGGCTCGTACCACTGACTTTTTCGGAACTTATGTATAGAATATCATTTGATATTCCGTACATAAGTCGCATTTCGGTGAAGGAAACCGGACCTAACCCCAAAAAGGCCTAGTTTCCCCTCTGGGTTGTAAGGTCCGATGGCAGTCGCTTTCGTAAAAACTAGTGTCTACGCCAATTTATAGGATTAGGTTGTCAAGCGGACCCCAAGCCGGGATAAACGCTAGGAGGAAGAGAAGAGTTCATACAAATACATTAACATCAGATTCCTTCATACTTTCATTTTTAGGGTTCCCTAGTCAACTAGGAATTCTTATAGTTTCGCCATTTAAAATATTTATTCAGAAATAGTAGTTACCTATTTACTTCAATATACAGTGTGCAAAGTCCCAACGCTTGCGTCTCTTGACTCAAACTTTGTTATTTTATATTTCATTTACGTTTTACACTCTGTAAGACATATCGCTTCAAAAGAGTTTTCTCCGCAGATCCTTTGTTTCAATTTCATCCTCCACTGCACCTGGATTACCCCGTAAACGTATATATAATGCCATACGCATATCCAAAACGGCTTATGTTCATTGGAACTCACGTATACATACGCTCTTTATCTTTACGGCATGATAAGAAAAGAGAAACGGCAGTACCATAGACTTAAAGATAAAATAGATAGTCTTAGAACTTTTTGAGGCTCCAAGTTTTTAGCACCATCTAGTCCAGAGCGACCTAAAGATAGCCAAAATGAAGAGGAAATGTCACCTGTACTGCTACTCCACCTAGCTACTAGTGTACTACTAGTACGCTATTTGTTACTAGGTGGAGTAGCAGTGCAGGTGACATTTCCTCTTACATTTTCGGCATCTTTAGAGGGCTTTCGGACAGAGGGCGCAATTGACTTGAGCTTCAAAAAGTTCTTAGGCTGTGGCCGTCTATATCCCTATAGTCTCTGGCAGTACTGAGGGTTTATGAATCACATACGCATTAACCTTGCCGTGAGGCTAATACAGACATCCCTCTGTCCGTGACGTTCATACTCGTCATCTGTATACAGTCGCCATCAGATATATCAGAGCGGCCAAGGTGGTCACAAATATCTGAACAACGACTCTGTCAAGGCGATAAAGTGCATGTTCAGATATTTTTGAGTGCCCTGGCCGCTCCGATATATTTGATGACGAGTTTACTATCTGTAGGTAGGTATATGTGTAGTTGGTAAGGCGGTCTTTTCAACCAAATTCAAGATTTCGAAAGAGATTCTCAATTCATCGGGATCTTTGTTTTTGCAATTTTTTTATACACTTCACTTATTATTCGAAGACGGATGGACCGATATGGAATTTTTTTGTTTGAGAATCAGGTTAGGATCTGATGACGGGATCCTGGAGAAATCAAGGATAGGTACTAAAAACTCTTCAAATATTACAGTTATATCTATAATGATTTGAGTGGGTAAGCGGTGAGTAAGTATTTTTTCCAGTAATTTGGGCATTTGCCCTTGATAAGGTGTAGCTTAAGCGATGTCGGTTTTTTTTCTTTAAAGTTAAAATTGTGCATAAATCACAGACTACACAGACATCTCATCATTAAGCTTTTACAGGGAGCACGAGGTCACCACACATAAGCGCAATTTTGTTCGTAAATTTCTACGATTCGAACAGCATATCTCAATAGTATTCTACGCCAATTTGTAGTATAACAATCCAGGTTCACCTCTGTTACTTAATTTTGGTGGATATTTTTGATTCACATGAGTAATGATCAATAACATTAACTCATCTGAAATAAGCGGTCGCGCTCTCATACAAAATGAGTACGGGAGCACCTATGTGTGGTGACCTCGAGTTGTACTTATGATCTATCTAGTGGTTGAGGTTATCTGTGGCATAAATACATCAAATTTTAGTGACTGCATGAATTTGTATTGTTTTAACTTTAACTATAGTAGTTTTTAGAACAGCTTCATGAAATGTCGGTTTCATGTAATTGAAGGCGGGCTAGCGGTCCATCTAGCTAAAACCATGGCATAATATATTTCGCTAAGGCTAAAACGATTGACGGACATTCTCTGACATGATTATGGGAAACATATTTTTTATTTAATTTTTTACGCTTTATTTTTCATTCAAGAATTTCATATTAAATTGTGGCAATTAAACCGCAGATTGATTGAGTATATCAACTAGCGCGATACACATTACTGCTTACCCATGGTAAATGAGAACAGGTCCGACTTGTCAAGCAGCAATGCAACATGCGTGCAGCCGAAACGGTCGAACACGCTGGTGAAAACGCGGGGCAGCCGGCACTGTAGTCCGACATCCATATAAAAATTAGGTTTGTTACGTAGCGCGATATACATTGCTGCTTACCCACGGTAAGTGAGAACAGGTCCGACTTGTCGAGCAGCAATGCAACGTGCGTCCAGCCGAAGCGGTCGAACACGCTGGTGAAGACGCGGGGCAGCCGACACTGGCAGTAAGACATCCGAGTAAGCGTCGGATATTTTCCCTTGTCGTTAAAGAGGGTTTGAGGCTGCAACAAATGTGATAATTAAATCAAAATACATTTACATATATAATAGCCGTTAATTAATTTAAGTAATCAGATAGATGTTCTCTCCCAAGTTATTTCATCTTCATCAGATGGTAGATCTACCGTGAGGAAGTCTTATCCAAGTTACGCTATCGGGTACTTTTTGCTATTCGCGATTTTACAAATATGAACCTGTTTAAAAATTAACTTTACTTAAAACCAAATTCTTTTAAAAGTCCTATCCATGACAACAAAATACTTACCTAAACAATCAATCTTAAAAATCTGCAATAGAAAAAACATATTTTCTTCATATTTTTTACAAGACTTATTATTGCGAATTGCTTTCAATCCATCTTAAAAATAGACTTCAAACTTTACGTAGCAACTAGTAATATTAAAAATTACTCCAAAAAATATGAGTTATACCAGAGACTAAAGAGATATAGACGCCCACAGCCTAAGAACTTTTTGAAGCTCAAGTCAATTGCGCCATCTATGTCAAAGCCACCTAAAGATACCGAAAATGTAAGAAGAAATGTCACCTGCACTGCTACTCCACCTAGTAACAAATAGCATACTAGTAGTACACTAGTAGCTAGTGTAGCTACTAAACTCGAAACTGTAATTCAAGGCCAAAAAAGTTACTACAATGTTGCCACTGCAGTAAAATGTTTTTACAATGGTATATTCCCTTTTTTATTAAAAACACGCTAAGATAATTTATTTGTTGGTAATTTCAATCCTATAATTTAAAGAAGCAATTGTATTTACTTATTTTACATAAATAAAAGACGCCCTAATAAAAAGTTAAACATCCGTGATTTTTGGTTGCAAAGCTGGTATTGCACTTGTATTACTTCGGGTATTCATAACATTTGGTACAATAATTTACGACTAAGTTAAGAACTACATCAAGTCAAAAACGAAACCTTATCGTGTTTAATATGTTCGTTAGAATTGTCTCCGTGTTAGTTTACTGTTGAAAGTAGAGTACAGTCGGCGACAAAAGTTCATACCTACCTTTTTTTTACAAAAACCTTATTTTAACTAGTAGCCCGCTTCGAACCAAGAGCTCGTGATTTACATGCAAACGAGTGGACCAATATAACAAGACACTTTATGATGATTTTTTCGCGCCTTCTAAGCTCCATAACGCCTTGATCAATCTGGTCATATTTGAACACTCAAATTATATTATTTATCTATGCTGCATCCACAAGAAATTTTATTAAGTTATCGTGGAACAATTATTTAAAATCAAAAATCTATCGAAATGCAGAGACGTCTAGGTAGCCAGCTGACAGTTCCGTTGTATCCGTACGTCTGTAAGTACTTCACTTCGCTTACGCTCCACTCTTTAGATAATGTCACAGAATAAATAATATGATAATGTTGGCCAATATAAAGCAGCGTATTATAAAAAGGTTGGCGAAACCTGAAAAGTTTACTTGACAGTGACATAAGCGACAATGATGGTTATGACACTGACGTATCTGTCATAGATTTTTTGGCCTTGAATAAGGGTCGCCACACACCTAGCGGTTTTCCTCGCGGAATTACCGGAAGTAGCGGAAATTCATAGACAAATTAAGCATTTTGTCTATGAATTTCCTCTACTTCCGGTAATTTGTCTATGGCTTCCATACAAAAAATCTGCTACCATAGACAAATTTCCGCTACCATAGACAAATTTCCGCTACTTCCGGTAATTCCGCGAGGAAAACCGCTAAGTGTGTGGCGACCCTTACAGTTTCGAGTATAGGTGGAGCAGCAGTGCAGGTGACATTTCCTCTTACATTTTCGGTATCTTTAGGTGACTTTGACATATTGCGCAATTGACTTGAGCTTCAAAATGTTTTTAGGCTGTGGCCGTCTATATCTCATTTAGTCTCAAGTTATACCTAAGTGCAATCCATTACAGAAACATCGTTTTAAAGTCCCAACCTGTGTAAGGAATGCCTAACTTTTTAATAAGGGCCTTAATAGGTACCTACAGATGTCAGTCATAAATCTTTGGAGCAATATCGTTCAGCTGAGAGGGCTTATTATTTTCACAAAATCGTATGTAGCTCGATTATTTTATCGAATAAACAACTTTACTTCAAGAACTTAAAGCTGTTTTTCTATTACAGGCCAAACCTTACCTAAGAAAGTTGAACTTCGGTAGAGGAATTTCGTTCATCAGTGGCTACTGGCTAGAAGTCTATTCTCAGGACAACCTCGTATTTTACATAATAAAGGAGGTCTGTTTGTATATTAAGAGTATTATAGAGAGGCTAGGAGGATATCTTAGAGGATTAAACCAACCGGCGTGGCCATGTCTATCATTTTCCATATCAAAAAGTATGCCGATTTTTGCGGGGGAGGGGAACGTCAAATGGATACATAACGTCAAAATAGCCACGTCAGATAAACGTCAGTCCATACAATAAGTATGATCACTGGTCATATATTTTCGGCAGAGGGGAACGCTTGTCAATGGCCGCTCCGGTTGGTCGAATCCTCTAAGGAGCATATAAATTAAGCATCTATTTAGAACCGGATCTCATTCCTCTCGGGAAACGAAGCATGATTTATAATTTACAGCAGGTAACGTGCGTGCATTAAATGCCTTATGGTAAGATTCTGGTCAAAAAAGAACTATTAATATAATACGTGTCAATTGCTGCTAATAGGGGGATATTAGCAGCAATTGACACGTACCTTGCACCTTGTTGTCATAGAAATAGTTAAAAAACATCACCTTAATGGGTAAAAATTTCAAAGATACTTTGTTACTTGGGGGTACCCCATGATATTTGAAGAATATTTCGAAAATTCAAGGTTTTTTTAACGATTTAGGCTGGGCACACCTATCATTTAACTATTACCTATTTTACAATAACTCGGGTATTTGCTGGTGGAATGGTAGCCAAAGCCAATTCGGTTCTTTTTCTTTTAAAATTATTACAGTTTGACACATTTGTAGCCCATATTACAGCACTTGCAGTTCTTAGCGTCCTGCAGCAAGGTGGGGTGATGATATCCGTAAGGTGGCGGGTACAGATTGGAAGAGGAGAGCTGAAGATCGAGCTCAGTGGCGTGCCACGGGAGAAGCTATGTCCGGCGGTACTGATACTACTGATACAGGCTGATGATGATTGTAGCAGTGATGTTGATGATGATGACTGACCTTGGTTCCCTTCTTCAGGTTTCTGAGACGGTGCATGCGGCTCAGCACCCCCACCGGCGCCGCCAGCTCGCCCTCCGAAGGTGGCTGGAACAAACACCTGATTAATCCCGGATGACTATAGTAGAGTCAAAAGCATCGTGCCGATGTGGCAATAAAATAAAGCGAGAACGCTGCAACGTAAAGCGACTGCCGACTGCAAGAGTGAGCGAGACGTCTAGCTTAATGAGTTTCAACTAAATCGGAACGTTGGTTTTGGCTCAACTCTAATGGCGCCTCTAAATGATGGGCCATCATAGGGACGCAGCTATGTGTTAGAGGGAGCTAACGATATTGCCATCTCATTCCGTCGTATAGCTGCGTCCCTATGATAGCATCATGTAGAGTATCACATGGACGTTGCCAAACCTTTAATATGAAGGAGGATTCACTCCCCCCCCCCCCCCCTCTCTCTCTGTCTATCTCCCTCTCAGTCTCTGCGAGAGTATCTCTCGGAGCGTGCTTAAGTTATTATGAACACCTCGCCAGCATAGCAAATTCTGCTGCGAAATATACAAATATGCATAGGGATAGGATCTTATATGCGTTTGTGAGCGAATCCGATTCCGATAGACATCTTCAAATTTCCACGATTTCAAAGAAAATATTTGTGGCATTTTTTTAAACGGGACCTTTATCGTACGATGGCGCTTACGTCGCGCAGCGTCGTATCGTAATCGTATTACGCTGTTAACAATGGCATAAGCGCCATCTACAATAAGGTCCTTTTCACAGATAACGTCACATTTGGCAGTCCATTGAACGTAAACATAGCAACGAAAGCAATAAGAAGTGGATTTACCCTTGTCTTGTTCCCTAAATTTAATTAGGGAATAGCTTCAGCTTGTATTCTTAAGCCTAATCTCAGGAGCGAACTAGAATGTGTCTTATTGCAAGCGAGTCAAGCGACCTTTTTCCTTCTACTTCATTATTTTTGCTAAGTTTCTCAAAAGTTTTATCACGAGGCGCTCCAGAATTATATAGATAATGACATCGTTATCGGAACTGAAAGAAATTAAGCGATGTTCTTACTCCACAATGGGCGGTTTTAACTTTAACTTTTCACATATCGTTGTAAGTTCAAGAGTTCGGCTTTCGAAACAAAAACAATATTCCTACACAGACGCAAAAAGTGTATCGATTTCTTTATTACAATTTTTTTTACTCACGATCAGCAACAGTAGTTGGCAAAGTCGTTCAAAACGAGTTTTTCGAGCTTATTGCTAAGGAACAAAATCGTTTTTTGGTCATTTAGAACATTTTATCCGGTTAGCTCCTTCTGGTGCTGAGAATATCATGTACCTAAAATAAGTTGCATTTTTCATCCACAACAACAGAAGTTAATGACCCGTAAAATTGTTGGTGCCAGTAACAAAAGCAGCCAAAAACCCTGCTGAAAAATGTACTAAGAATTTGAAGGTACATTTATCAACTCTGTATAAAATTTTCGTTGAAAATGTTGAATATTTTGGCACATTCCTTTATCTACCTTGTATAACACGTTTAATAAAAATACTATTTCACGGCACGTCGAAGACATCGCCATTTTTCTCAAAATAAATAAATTGAAAATAAATATTATGGGACAATCTTACACAAATCGACCTAGTCCCACGGTAAGCTCAATAAGGGGGGTAAGTAATAAAAGATATAAGAACTTATTGTATAATATTCATATTATATACGCTCATATTGCATAAGCTTGTTTTGTATACGGTTCAAAGTCTATAATGAACGTTTGATATAACATCAAAATATCTAATTTTGTTAAGTATAACGTTGTTTAAGTATAATATCGTTGTATATAACGGTCATAATGTATAACGTTCATAATACCTTAGATTTATAATGTATAATATTCAATACATCTAACACCTAAATACATAATGCTCGTATAGAATAACGGGTTGTCTAAATCGCAGCTCGTGTACATAATGTACATATCAACTCGCCTAAAAGCAACTGGTCTACCTACACGATTTTTTAAGTAGCAGCTAGTCTAATTTGCTATTCTAAAATTCTCAAAATGTTGAATCCTCAACTTAACTAGACGGAGCCCCGCTTCGCGGGGCTCCTATTTCCGGGCGTTTTGCCCTTCGGGCATCTGAAGCTACCTAACGAACCTAACCTACCTATTCTACCTATTGATTTAGTTTGAAATCCGTGAAAACATTACACTTTGGGGAAAAAGGTTGGAATGGAGTTTATAACCTATTTAGTATATCATACGCTATTATATTTTGTAATTATTATACTAAAAGATAGTATATCTTATGATCGATATACGTTATGTATGTTATATTAAACAAATTTAGAGTATTTGAGTGTTATATGATAAGTTATTATACAAAATGAGTGTTATATTAATTGACCGTTATTCCTAATAAAATTATAGATTTTGTTGTTATAGCAAACGTTCATTATATCTTGTGAACGTTATTAATATGAAATTATATATTTTGTAGTTATATCTTATGGGACGCACCCCAATAAGGGATGTGTTGCGGGTACTAGACGACGATATAGTATATGTACAATAGATAGATATAGATATAGATAAATACTTAAATACATAGAAAACAACGATAACTCAGGACTCCGGAACAAATATCTGTTATAATGATAAAGACCATTCATGGTTGTCATTTTATCGCCTATCGCGTCATTCGCGTCATGCGTCACTTTTGTACTTACAAACTTGTTAGAACATAACACATGATGTTTGCTTGTTGATGTGGGATAAGGGGACCTCTGATCCCTACGACTCGTGAGAACGCTATGGTGATTCATTTAGTTAATAATCAGCCGCATGGCGGCGATGCGGTTCGCCACAATCGCCACCCATCACGTCTCGTTCTTCACGGTGGCGAGAAGTGGCTCACGGAGAGCCGTTTTGCTACATTGATCGTAGCAAATGGAAATCCGTGATCTCTGCCTACTCCTTTTGGGATATAGGCGTGATTGTATGTATGTATGTAGAACATGACAGCTTTGGTGACAAGCGATAAAAACACGACCATGTGAGGCTAGCAGGATTCGAACCCGGGAACTCTAGGCAGGGTCACTACCGACTGGGCTAGGAGGCCGTAAAGCAAGTCGATCTTGCCAGCCGTGGAAACAGTCAGCAAAATAAATAAAGAGTGATTATCTTAATTTCAGCCTTTCCCTTCCAATTATTTATTTACAGGCACAACCTTGTGTCACAGATGTGGAAGGAAATGTAAGGTACGATGTGGTTATTCTGCGACAAGCCATTCAGTTCGTATTCAATCACGGAATAAGTAACGGAAAGTACAGGTTCTTTTGACTGCGTTGACCTCTAATATGACGCGTCAATAAGAATTAAGTTAACGTGTTCACTGCATAGAAAGACTAAATGACCATATAGTCTATATACAAGATGTAACAAAAATGCTAGTGATCCTTTTAAGATGAATACTGCAGATGACCTCCAAATTGAAGTTACTTAAACAGTGCTTTAAAGGTAAATAATGGTTTGGCAAAGCAAGAGAAATATATGTTAATATTCATTATATTTTCGAGAACTTAGTGGCTTTCAAAACATGATTGGACGAAATTGGCTCGATAGAAAATAATTCCAAAGTTACGTCTTAAATTTGCCTTTAAACAATCGTATGGCTTTATAGTATAGATCTACTTATATGACTGTAACTAAAAACACAATTTCTACATACTTAAACTAAGAACTTCATTATTTTGTATTTCTCAAAAAGTGCACTATTTTTTATAATGAACACTTTATCGAGATTTTATTTATACCTACAGCCCGGCCGCCGGCTTACGCTGGCAGTGCTTCTCGTTCACTCCGGTACAAATAGACAGTGTGCACTGACACGCCGTGCTAGAATTAATCGTATAGATATTGGAGAACTAGACTGTAACAAAACAAGTAATTTAAGTTATTTTCAAGTATTTTTTACTAAACCATTTTGTAATTGTATGATTGTACAGTCGACGTCAAAGATATGAGATACTTTTAAGCTTTATTACAAAGGAGTAAGGTGCAATAGTGTAAACATATCTTTGACGTCGACTGTACATAATGGACACCTACTGTGGTCTGAATTAAATGTTTTTTTTTTTAAACAGTGTTTCTTTAGCCTTCCTTGAGTGGCGTGAGAACAGAGGCCCGAGGACAAATGACAGGTGCGAGCGACTAATCCGTTTGCTGCGGATCGGTCCGCTAGGTCTAATTCCCTAAATGTCCAGTCTGTCCGTTAGGTCCAATTCCCGAAATGTCCATTCTTCGAAGGTCTAATTCCCCAAATGGCCAGTCTGTCCGTTAGGTCCAATTCCCTGAATGCCCACTCTCTCCGTTAGGTCCATTTTTGTCTTATTCCCGAAGCGCGTTAGGTCCATTCTTCTCATGTCCATTCCGCCAATGTCCAATCTCTACATGTACAGTGCCACCAATAAATAAAATAATTAAAATTTGTTTTAAATGAACTGAAAAGTTAAAAATAAGTTCTAAACATGATAGAGAATGTCTTTGAAACCTTATTATGGTTGAGACTGTGCCTTCCTACACCCTGATGTATGCTGGATCTGTTAAAATCTTATTTTACTTCGACCGTAGTCGGGGGACCTTTTAAACTGTATAACACAATACCTATAAAAAGGTCCCCCGACTGCGATCGAACTAAAATAAGATTTTAAAAGATCCAGCATACATCATCAGGGTGTAGGAAGGCACAGTCTCAACCATAATAAGGTTTCAAAGACATTCTCTATCATGTTTAGAACTTATTTTAACTTTTCAGTTCATTTAAAACAAACGCAGTCGTGTTTTTTAATTTTTAATTATTTTATTTATTTAAAACCTTTTAGTGACATAGAATAATTAAACGAACTTTGGATTAGTAGTCGAAAGTATAAAAACCGGTCAAGAGCATGTCGGGCCATGCTCAATGTAGGGTTCCGTAGTTGCCGGCCTGTTACAATTCATTAATTTAAAAGGTCGTTTCTTACGGGAAATTTGGCGGCGCTTACGTCATTTCACTTACGTCCTTTTACTATGGGTTTTTTAGTGATAACTCAAAAAAGGCTCAACCGATTTAATTCAATATAGTTTTCATTGGAGGTACTTATTAAATATGCCTCACTTTCATGATTTTTGCAAAATTTTTGGACCCACGGTTCAAAAGTTAGAATGGGGGGGACGCCCTGTTTTAAACTTTCGGAGCTTATATATACGAAAATTTTAGTTTTATTCAAAAACTGTTTTAAAAGACCCTTTTTTTTTTAAAGACCTATCCAACGATACCCCACACAACTGGGTTGGAACAAAACAAATTTCTCACCCCACTTCACGTGTACGGGAGGTACCCTAACAAAATATATTTTCCAGTTTTTATTCTACCATTTTGTCGGCTTGGTTAATGCACATAATATATTCAAACCAAATCTCAGCTTTCTAGTGCTAACGGTCACTGAGCTAGACCGCGGACGGACGGACGGACATGGCGAAACTATAAAGGTTTTTATATAGTTGACTACGGAACCCTAAAAAATTGTTTAATTACTTTTTTCGCGTAAAAAGCGCTGGTAGCCTGGTAGTAAGACGTCCGAAGATCTGGTATTCAAACCCCCGGCTTGTACCACTGAGTTTTTTAGAACTTCTGTACGAAATATCATTTGATATTTACCAGTCGCTTTTCGGTGAAGGAAAATTTCGTGAGACAAACCGAATAACCTAATCCCAATAAGGCCCAGTTTTCCCCTCTGCGTTGAAAGAAAAGATGGCATTCGCTTTCGTAAAAAAAACTAGTGCATACGCCAATTCATGGAATAAGGTTGCCAAGCGGATCCCAGGCTCGATTGAGCCATGGCAAAAAGCAGGGATAAACGCTAGGAGGATGATAACTTTTCATTTACATACGTACCTCTTTACTTGTTTTTTAGGATCCAAGAGGCTAATTACATTCAGAGTAATGACGCGTAGTTGCAGTGTCCGCGAGGCAACCGGATGGCTCACGGTATTAGAAGTCATTAGAGCGCCTCGGCAGCCGACTGAGCCGACCCACATCGCCTCGTCGCTCAGCGTCCACTCGTTGTCGAGTAGATGTAGTGAGCGCATGGTCATACAAATTCATATAAAGAATAACTATTTAACCGCTCGAAGTGAAGCGGTGAGGGTCGGGTGCCGAGGCGCTCTAATGAGCTGTGACCTTTAAGCTCCCTACGTGCTGTGGAACCACCCTATGCAACCCGAAATGACTCACGTTGGACTTCGTTTTTCATCCTCCTCCTCTCAATTTACAATATTTTTATGTGATCCAGATCGAGCATGCAAATCGCCTTGTGCACCGGCTGGTCGGTAATAGATTCGTCAGCCATCAGAAAAAGGAGGGGGGGGGGGGGGGGCGATGAAACACAAAGTACAACGTGGGTAAACTGGGTTGCACAGGTTTGTTCCACAACACGTAGAGAGCCGTTAAATATACCGCGAGCTATCCGGTTGCCTCTCGGATACTGTAACTACGAGCCATTGCTATAACTATTATTATTCCTCCCTAGTCTCTAATATTTATTACAAGTAAACTTGTAAGTTTTATACATCTTTCGACCCAACTTCCAACGCCCTTCCTTTTGACTTTTGATTAAATTTCTAAAATGTTCGTATTCACGAAAGAAGAATTTTATATATGTATTATGGGTAAGTAATAAAAGATATAAGAACTTATTGTATAATATTCATATTATATACGCTCATATTGCATAAGCTTGTTTTGTATACCGTTCAAAGTCTATAATGAACGTTTGATATAACATCAAAATATCTAATTTTGTTAAGTATAACCTTGTTTAAGTATAATATCGTTGTATATAACGGTCATAATGTATAACGTTCATAATACCTTAGATTTATAATGTATAATATTCAATACATCTAACACCAAAATACATAATGCTCGTATAGAATAACGGGTTGTCTAAATCGCAGCTCGTGTACATATCAACTCGCCTAAAAGCAACTGGTCTACACGATTTTTTAAGTAGCAGCTAGTCTAATTAGCTATTCTAAAATTCTCAAAATGTTGAATCCTCAACTTAACTAGACGGAGCCCTGCTTCGCGGGGCTCCTATTTCCGGGCGTTTTGCCCTTCGGGCATCTGAAGCTACCTAACGAACCTAACCTACCTATTCTACCTATTGATTTAGTTTGAAATCCGTGAAAACATTACACTTTGGGGAAAAAGGTTGGAATGGAGTTTATAACCTATTTAGTATATCATACGCTATTATATTTTGTAATTATTATACTAAAAGATAGTATATCTTATGATCGATATACGTTATGTATGTTATATTAAACAAATTTAGAGTATTTGAGTGTTATATGATAAGTTATTATACAAAATGAGTGTTATATTAATTGACCGTTATTCCTAATAAAAATATAGATTTTGTTGTTATAGCAAACGTTCATTATATCTTGTGAACGTTATTAATATGAAATTATATATTTTGTAGTTATATCTTATGGGACGCACCCTGTCCAAATATCTCTGAGGAAGAATTCTGCACAGTGTGAATGCTATTTATATCATAACATAACTACATACTGCAATATGACAAACATTTGAGCACGCTTTTTAGGGTTCCGTAGCCAAAATGGCAAAAGCGGAACCCTTATAATTTCGTCATGTCTGCCTGTCTGTCCGTCCGTCCGTCCCATCCGTAAGCCACAGCCATTTTACACGGACGCTATAAGACGTATGTATCTTAATTATTATTTAATATATAGTGCATTTTGTATGCCGCTACTGAGATATGGGCATTAATCGATTAATGTATTAATTAACTTATCAATCGTCAAAATAAATCGTGGGTATATGTATATATAAGGCATAACACTGCCTTATGGGAATATATTTCAGATCGTAATATTCCTGTGTAATTTTTTAACGATAGTCACATTATACGAATGTATAGGTAGGTTAGGTTCGTTAGGTTGCTTCAGATGCCCGAAGGGCAAGTTGCCCAGAAATAGGAGCCCCGCGTAGCGGGGCTCCGTCGACTCGGGTCATAGAGCGAGTCAAAGATTTTCACGTTTCACAATGTGCCTAGGAATTTCACGATATGCCTAATTTTACGATTGGCCGCCGACAGGTACACGGATCTTAACTACATGCGGGTCGACACGTACTTGACGTGTAGCGGAGTTTTGTAAATAAAAATATGAGTTTCGGGTGTTCCGATCTCGCATTCGCTCGTAACTCTTAAACACCACTCGGATCTCCAATACACGGAACAAACGGGTCGGACCGCGGGTAGATAAGATCGGTTTCTTCGTGTACCCGTGTACCGTACACGCGGGTTGGCGAGTTCGTACAATTCAGGTTCTTAATTAGCACCGCCGGGCTTAAAATCACGGGTACCGTGTGTATGCGTGTACACGTGTGTCGGGACCTCTACTTTGTATAGTCGGGGCGCGCTTGACCCCCACGGCCCCAAAGTTTCAAAGCTAAAAGCCGCAAACATATACAGCCTTGGCCAGAAGTGTTGAGCATAGGTGTTTTTGACGTGATAACGTCTTATAAATCGATGAACACGGTGGCATGTTTAAACAAATGTAGCGTTCCGCTGGGACCACGTGGTCAAAAATTTTATGTTTCGATTGTACCAGGGTATAATGAATACATATAGTAGGTAAAACCGTAAATCCGCTTGACATCTAGCCTAATTTCGTCAAGTCACTAAGTGCCGGGGCCACAAATCGGGCCGTGGCGCAGTGGAAAGATGCTGTCTGCTATGCCGTCGGCGCGAGTTCGATCCTCAACGAGCGGATTTAATTTTGTTTTTTTATTTTTTCTTAATCTTGCTTTTTATTTTGTTATTTTATTTTTTTTATTAATGTTGCTTGTTAGTTTTATGTTTTAGATATTATTTCTTGGTTTTATTTCTTTATAAAAGTGTTTCATCACTTCTTGTATGTTTTTACTTTTATTTCTTTACATGTTACCTTACGTAATTAGTTCTTTGTACAGTAGCCATCAAATGTATAGGAGCGGTCAGGGTACTCAAAAATATCTGAACATGCACTTTATCGCCTTGACAATAAAGGCGTTGTTCAGATATTTGTGACCACCTTGGCCGCTCCTATATATTTGATGGCGACTGTACAACCGATAAGTGGTATCAATCAGTGATCTATGCGGTAAACTCGAAACCTAGATGTAAAATAAACATTGATGGAACAAGACGAGTAATTAGTACTGTATACCACCGATAGGTGACACAATAAAGTCGTGTCCAGCTCATTTTGAATACCCTGCCCGCTTGGCTGCTTTTGCTGCTGACTGTACTATATATATAATTATATAGGTAGCAATAAGTAGAACCACTTTTCAAATATACAATCTATTTCAGTTGATAGATTAAGAGAAACATGACTGTTCATTTTATGGAGGGACTAGAGTACCATGGACGTATAAGAGGTGGGTTGGTATTTCACAAACGTAAGGTCTAAGAGCAAGAATTTAACTAGAGACCGCATACGTCTATCATCGTAAGGGATAGAAACACACGCAACGCGACTTATTTGGAAACGAATTTCAACTTGCGTAACTAACCTACATAATTTAGTCGGTTTCATTGTTACCCTTCAAAGAGCGGTGAAGGGAAACAAACGTTTCTATTGTACTTAGGGCCTTTTGGAAGTAATCAATAATCACAAGGGTGATTCTATGATAAGGATCAACGATAATAGCGCCTTCTCTGTCATATCTATGGAAAGTCTAATAAGACAATCCCGTTCAATCTCGGTCTACGGTATTATTATTTCCGTGTCAGGTCTATGGGTGGTATGTCTATGAAAAAAACGCATACGCGATAAGGGACAGAGAATCATTGCTTCTCATTTGCACGCGTACGAATGTCCATGCGCACATCTCTTTCATCACTGTATATGTGTGCGTAATGTTAACCCCCTGGGTCCGGCAGGCACTCACACACTTGTAAATGTTACACACTGCTATAATCTTCATGTGCCACTTTCCTATTCAATATGTTTTAAGCATTTTTCTGTACTCTTATTATGTACTTATGCGAACGTATTGAACGTCTTTTATTATTATGTTTGTATCTCCTTTGAGAATCACGGGCCTTTACATCCCGGTCTTTTGGTAGGCTTACGTGGGGATACAGATCCAACACGCAGAGGCCCTTTGGAGAAATTTGCTATGTATTACACCTGCTAGAACCCATTCACGGGTACATCAATAGATACCCGTGAACCGGTCCCAGCAGGCGTTGGAGCTATTGCAAATAAATGGAAAGAGTTCTGGGCTATAGTATTGAAATTTGGCTGGGTCAAAATTGGGCTATTGCTAAGAGGTCCGGACACCTGCCATAACAATGAAAACACGGTTATCGAGGCAGGTGGTGACTCGCCGCCGACTAGATGGGCCCCTGAAACTGCCGTCGCAAGGACGACCAGGAGCAACATCGGTGTGAGCGGCTCAGGGTGTGGAGAGGTGTGCACCGCTTTCTGCCAGTGACTGTACGCTGCCCAGCCAACTGTACCAACTCGCGACTTATGCATATTTCACTTCCACCCTGCGAGCATATAGCTCTGACGGCCCCTCTCTGGACGGCCAATTAAGGCAAGCCAGAGCTGAGAGTCCTGCGGGTCCCCCTGGGGTCCACTCCGACCGAAGAAGACACGCCGGAGACGGAGACCCTGGCCGACTCTCTGGAGCACTCGGGTCCGCGGGGTCGTCACTCCCCGACAGCTCGCCACAAGCTGCCCTGCGGGCTTATTATTATTATTATTATGTGCATCATGGGTAAAAGAGATACACCAATATACTAAAGACGGGCGTGTAAGCGAGATTTCCATATTTTGCGCATTGCACAAAGTGTGACAGAGACCAACTAATATCATTTAGAGTAGTGTAGGCGAGATAGGTAACGAATGATCGTTTCAATAAAACCAGTATAAAATAATCTACGATTACGCATAGTTGTTACGAATCTAGGGGTCTCTGCAATAATGGTTTGTAAAAGAGACGCGTTTGGTAAGCGTCTCACTGAGGTCCTGGTACTTTAATTTCCATCGCCTAACAAGCGCGCGACTAAAATACACCAATGTAAAGGTGACCTCTGATTATGCATAGTTATAATGGTATGAAAGATTCACTTATACTGGACAGTTTGTAAGTGTCGGGAATCAGCAAGGTGCCTATTTGGTAATAGTGTTTGTTTTCTTTTTGCCATCAAACACGCCAGCGCCAGCGCCGGTCATGAACGCGTGAAAGACAATGGCACGGCGGACGAAGCGAAACGAGCGTTTCAGGACACAACACACCTCAGCTGAATTAAGGAAATTCATAGACAAAATGCTAAAATTTGTCTACGGTTGCTTAAATTTGTCTATGGCCTGCATACAAATTTAAGCAACCATAGACAAAACATAGACAAATTTAAGCATGTTGTCTATGAATTTGCTGAATTCAGCTCAGGTGGGTTTTGTCCCTTAGCCAAAACCTACGATCGTCATTGCCGACTAGTCGGCCGATTAATCGGCAATTTGAAAACCGATTAGTCGGCCGATTGTGTAATCGGCAAAAACCCTACCATCTCTAGTTTTCTTATTACCTACGTTATCACGCAAAATTATAGTCCGTAAACCGCCTTTACAGACAACCGTTTTTTTGTTTACAATTTTGATGTTAAACATTATTTCCCTATCCTAACAATGTACGGTAACGGTAAATGTTATATTTTATTTATAAATATAGAAAACTTCACTTAATAACACTTTCAAGGTACTTAAAAAATATGAAAACAGAAGTACCAAAAATGTAAATTTAAGTCGGTGCGACATATTGCAAATATTCTATGCAGTTACTACTAACTTCAACAAAACATGCCTATTAGTTTAAATTAATTGACAAAATAACTTAAACAAAGATGGAAACGATGGACAAAACTTTCCAGTTTTGTATGAAAATCGCATTGGTGCTCAACACTTCTGGCCAAGGCTGTAGTTACATTTTTAATTGGCAAGGTTATACAGGCTGGATTTTTTTTGGGTCAGTGAGGGCAGCTACCAGAGGTCCCGTGCTAGTACTTACTCGAAAATGGTCTTGGAAGACCTTCCCTAATAACAATTGTATTTTTATTTTGCAATCGACTACAAGAAAGTCGAAGGAGGAGGTTCTCAATATGTCGGGAGCTCGGTTTATTTTTTTATTTTTATGTATGTTCACCGATTATTCGAAGATGGCTGGACCGATTTGGAAAATTCTTTGTTGAATTGAAAGAGTAATATACTCCGCAGTTGGTTCCATTATCACCAGATTCTCCTCGATTTCTCCAGGATCCCATCATCAGATCCGGACCTGGTGACAATGGGACCAACTGTGGAGTTAGGTATTATACTCTTTCAAACAAAAAAGAATTTTCCAAATCGATCCTGCCGTCTTCTGGATAGGAACGTGATCGATGGCATCATAAAAAAGCCTGTCAAAAATGACCTTTTTCTCGCAACATACGATTTTTTTTAAAATCTGTGGACGCGAATCTTCATTCTTTTGAAACCTAGGGAAGGTCTTCTAAGATTTCGTGTAACAGCACGGGGTCTGGTAGGTGCCCCCACTGGCCCAAAAAAAAGTCCACCCTGTATAGACTTTCAGGGAAAAGACGTTCGGAGAATAGACTATTGAGGAATGTACATCCAGGCAATTGGACCTAATGGACCGGACTTTGGGGGAATTGGCGATGAGGGAATAGACATTCAAGGAAATGGGCTTTCAGGGAATAGACAATCGGGGAAATGGACTTTTAAGGAATAGACATTCGGGGTATGGACTTTCGAGGAATGGACTTTTAGGGAATTAGACCTAGCGGACCGATCCGATTTGCCGGGAATGTATACAAAGAAATCAGAATAAATACGGGCATATTCCAAATAGCGAGAAATGAAACGGCAATATGGAAAAAATGTTGTTCTTAATCATTGCTAAACTATGTTCGCAGTGCTACTTCGTTAGTCGAGCCAATTAACTGTTCAGTTTTAATAATGTGTAGCGATAACGCTTTATAAAATCATACCAAGAATGTACATTTATATGACTAGTAGTCCGCCTCGAACTGAGAACTCGCGATTTACTTGCAAACAAGTTGACCGATGAGTATAACAAGACCCTAAGGAGGATTTTTTTTCTCCTAACTCCGTAAGCACTTGATTCGTGCTCATATACGAACTTACAAATTTTATGTAGGTATATCTGGCATCTGCTACAGCCCCAAGCATAAAGATCAGAAAAACGTTACTAAAGTTATCGTCGGACAAACTATCGAAATCAAAAAGCCATCCAAATGCCGAGACGTCCCAGTAGCCAGGTGACAGTTCGGTCTGGAGTTGTTTGTAATGTGATTTTTGTATTGTAGGTATTGTATGAATGGGTATTTTAATTGATTTATTACTATTGTATTTTTATTTCAATTTGTATAATTATTTATTTTAACTGTTTCCTAATTTGTAGGTATATTTTTATTTTTGTCATGTGTTTTTTACGACATTAAATGATTTGAATTGATTTGATTTTGATATGTAGATCGAGAAAATTACGGCCATTTATAGACTCGTATCACGTGGTAAAGGGTTAAAAGGATTGCCTTTTACTTGTTTATCTCAGTTTGTCTCTTCTCGACCGCCATAATCGGTCCCCAGCGACAGTGACAGGCGAGTGTCGCGCGCCATTACATTTCAATTCAATCGCACGTCAATGCCAAGTTCGTCTACATTCCGGGCTTTCACGTTGATTTGCTTCACCCTTGACCAAATGACACAGACCGAGCATACAACTAGACGGAACATACGTACCGTCGGCAGCCGAAGCAAAGCGGTTAATAAATAGATAAATATAATAAATATTATGGGACAATCTTACACAAATCGATCTAGTCCCACAGTAAGCTCAATTAAGACTGGTGTTGCGGGAATTAGACGACGATATGTATAATAGATAGATACAGATAAATACTTAAATACATTAGAAATCATCCATAGGCATGGCGAGGCGTTAGGATGGATGATGGATTTATTAAAGACAAGTTGGTTAAAATTATGATAATGTATGATAGCCTGAGAAAATTAATAAAATCAGGGGAAATAATTCGTGTAGTTTTGTAAATTGGTACAGTTATAACTTGTGGTGCCCACGTGACTATACTAAAAGTCCTCGGGGGTGGGGGTTGTGCTGAGGGTGTAGGGGGGGGTTGAAGGTACCATTGTTCAGATTTTTGGTCATATCTCGAATATCTGTAAGAATATCACTATAGTTACTTCGAACAAAAGTTTAAACATAACATTTCGTACAAAATTGGTTATATTCATTTTTACTCTACGATCAATACTTTAGGAGCTACAGGGTGTTGAAGTTAACGAAGAGATTAAAAAATAGTCGATTTGAAAAAACGTCGTTTTTTCTTACTTGTTCATCATGACTCAGATTTTTAGCTTAGTTACCTGCTGATCGAACATAAAATTCCCATGTTGATCATTGAAAACTCTAAACAAAACAAAGGTGGTAATGTAAACGAGGTTCAAGTGGTCAAGATTACCGTAAGTCCTTAGCTACTACGGGCGTCGCGTTAGCGCGGCGCAGACCCTCCCGGCCCACCGCGCCTCGTCCGCCATTGGCACCACTACTATTCAGTATGCTTAAAACAGCGACTGGTAATATACCTAGACTATGAAGTCGATCTGCAAAATGACCCCACAAAAGTTGTGCCGCGGGGGGCGGAGCATACAAACTGAGCCGCCACGCCGTTTAGTTTACAAATGGCGGTTTTGTGACCAGTCTCAGTCGCAGCCTGAAATTTGGGGGGGGGGGGACACTAATGCAATTTTTTTTCCAATTTTTGAGGGGGTCAGTAAAAAAACTTTTCCATTTGAAATGTACGGGGGGGGGGGTTATGTCTCATGTGACCCCGCCCCTGGGACCGCGCCTGTTTGTGACACGGTGGTAGTGACGTCTATGAAAAAATCTAATAAATAAATAAACATGCCTTCTTATGCCTTTTTAAAATGGTGTCAGAGTAAATCTGGTAAACATAATAAAAAGACGTAAGGATGCCAAAGAGCTCAAAGAGGACCCAGTGTGTTGACGACGAGAGGTCTCTCTTGTTCCTTTAGCCGTCAACACAGCGAATCCTCCTGTTTTTAAAGGGTCGGCAACGCGCATGTGACACCTTAGAGTTGCAGGCGTCCATAGGCTACATTAGCTGCTTACCATCAGGTGGGCCGTATGCTTGTTTGCCACCGTCGTTGTATTAAAAAAACACGATAATTTAGTATCTGCTTATTTCCTTAAATATAAAATTCAAACCTATTCATTACGAGTATTCCACCAAGTACAAGAGTGGCTGGGTAACAAAATGCCTCCTGATATCTGGGGTTGGAAGCGAGGAGCTGATGGAACCCTTGAGCCAATTATGCTCACTGGTCCTCCAGCTCCTGACACCGTGCTGAATTCAATTTTTTGTCGCTGCAAAAGCGGTTGCACTGGAAATTGCGGATGTTGAAAGGCTGGTATTTCATGCAGGCCCGGCCATTGGGCACCGGATTGACCGGATACTTGGGTTCATGTACAAACGGTATACCCGTGCATTTTCTAGAAAGAGAAGACGAAGATTACGATATCGAAGTAAATGGGACAAAGGCAAGCGAATGATGATGTTAGCCTCTATGCGTCCCACTGCTGGGCACAGGCCTCCTCTCATACCCGAGAGGGATCGGGCTATAGTCCCCACGCTGGCCCAAAGCGGGTTGGGAACTTGGAACTTCACATACACCTTTGAATTTCTCCGCTTTATCTATCTATATATTTTTGTTAACTTAAACACCCTGTAGCTCCTAAAGTATTGATCGTAGAGTAAAAATGAATATGACCAATTTTGTAGGAAATTTTATGTTTAAACTTTTGTTTGAAGTAACTATGATGCTATTCTCACAGATATTCGAGATATGACCAAAAATCTGAAAAAAGGTACCTTCATCCCCCCCTACACCCTTAGCACAACCCCCACCCCCGAGGACTTTTAGTATAGTCACGTGGGCACCACAAGGTATAATTGTACCAATTTACAAAACTACACGAATTATTTCCCCTGATTGCCCATATTCGGCTTAATTTTCTCGAACTATGATAAAAACCGGCCAAGTGCGAGTCGGATTCGCTCAGGAAACAATGTCTGTTGTACATATGGGAGCCCCTTATTTTCTTATGTCAGTATTTGTTGTTATATCGGCAACAGAAATACATCATCTGTGAAAATTTCAACCGTCTAACTATCACGGTTCATGAGATGCCTGGTGACAAGCGGACAGACAGACAGAACTGTCATTTTATACACGCATTTAACTTAGTTATTTTTATACGTGATTTCGCTCTTTCTATGCGATGTATGTAGTCTGTGACAAAGGATCACCTGTATATAGTATGCTCTAGTAATGGCTTCATTCTACAGCTCGGTCACGCGTGTGCTTCGAGAACCGTTTTCGAAAATGGAATTATGTACATTCTAAATTCAATTTACTGTGAGTCCTGAACTGTGACTGTAGTCAATAGCGGGTGTTGTGTTGAATATCTAGAAAATACTGTATTGTTAGAGAATAAGAGAGCGTGTCAAGGTACAGGAACGCTGACAAAATGAAACCGAGTTTCTGCAATCTCTTCCATAATATGTGACGTAAGTATCGACTATGAATAATTTTAAACAAAAAAAAAATTCAGTCGAATTGAGAACCTCCTCCTTTTTTGAAGTCGGTTAAAAAAGAACCGACTTCACTTAGGATCCGCTATTCCAAGAGGAAGTGGCCGAGTTGCTGTAAAAAATTGTGAAATCACTATAGGTGTGCCTATAATAGTTGAAGAGTTCCCTCGATTTCTCCAGGATCCCATCATCAGACCCCGACTTGGTGACAATGGGACCATCTAGAGGTTATACATGTTCGATTAAAAAAAAAATTTGAAAATGGGTTCACGATTCACGGAGATATCGAGTAACATACATACAAAAAAAAACAGCCGAATTGAGGACCTCCTCCTTTTTTGAAGTCGGTTAAAAATAGGATGAAAAAGCCCTAACTTTCTCGAATAAAAGCTAAATGAAATCGAAGAAATGTCCTCGAATTCTGTCAAAAAAGTAATTTTAAATCCGACGTTGAACGTCCTGGGCTCTGATTTTAATAAGAGAAATATTCTTTGAATGGAAATTTCAACGCCATTTCGAGGTTTGTTGAAGTAATTACGCGTCGCCACTTTCATAGATTGCATTGTCAGAGTTGCCACAATATTTAAATGAATAAATTATTTTTAAGCGCCTTTTGGGAGACGCTTTGAATAATATTTTGTGTTCGTTCAAATCTCTTCTACAGTCCGTGAGCTTTAAGAAGAACCTTCGGGAATCGGCGATGACACACGAATGTAATATTGCTGTTCTTTTTCATGTGTCAGTTGATTGATACCCGACGTCTCTTTCTAAAACCCGAAGGTTCTTTTTAGAGTTCACGGACTGTAGATTTATACTTCGCCCATCAATTTTCGTTTATACCAGGTTTTCCTGGGTTGAATCTGGACAGAATATAAACTTATATAGATGTCATATATACAAAGGAAAAAGAGACCTAGGCCTCCGGTGCCCAAGGCTGGGCAATATTTATGATTTGTTCTTCAGTTAGACAGAATGTGTTTGACCTTTGAACATTATTTATTATATCGAGTTCCCTAAGAACAAATCGATATTCTAATTACTCCTCACTATCCTAAGATTTTGCCGTGGGGTGCCCGGCCTTAGAATTGTCCCCCACCATATCATCGTGGTTGCAGTAGGAGTCTGCTAAGGGAATATACCGGGAGATGGGCAGCAGCATCTTCCGAAAGCCTAAACAACAATAAACAAAAAAAAACTGCGCGCGCCAACCCGCCTGCTAAGGGTGGCGCGTATGGCAACCCATTGGTACACGTATCTTTCCTTAAATTATAAGTGAAATAAATAAGCTTTGGATGTAAAAAAATATTTGTTTTACATTATAATTATAACTATAACTATTAACAGTCAAAGTTAATAGAGTACTTTTCTTCCAAAAGTTATCTACAGCTCAACAAGATGATTCTAACAAGCCCAAACACAATGGGCATCCATTCTTATACCCATCTCATTTTAATAATATTGCATTGTCACGCGATATACATATGCGTGAAAAGTTTCAGCTCAATCGGAAACCGGGAAGTGGGTAAAATTAAACTTGCAAGATTTAATTAGATTAGGTACAGACAACGGGGCAAGTGAAAATAAGTAAAAGCTGCTTAAATCAGATTTTTAAGAAAATAGACTTTAACTAGAAAGTAAGTGCGGTAACACTAATGACTACTTAGTTTCGTGACATTCTCCATTAAATACAAATAATAGTCCCCGCAGAGATTCGACTCCCTCACACACTCACCAAGTCCCTTAGAACTTACCAAATCTAGATCTTACACTGTAAAAAATAAGATACAAAATCCAAAGGTATGAAGAAACCACAAAGAAGAGAGCTAATTGTCATTAGGCAGTAGAAAATTGCGCCATTTGTCGGCAAAGAGTCAACGACCGAGTCAACGACTGGTCGCAAATCATCAAAAGTGCGTGATTTCGTCTCCGTGCCAGCCTAAGGCTCCGCAAAGGACCATAGGTAATTAGCTTGATTTGTTTAGTACATGTCTGGATGGTAAAATGTCATTGGGGCAAGCCGGGGGCAAGAGCGCTCATATAGGCAACTGCGGGCCTAACACCAACTTCTGATATTGACATTTCGTTATCTCCGTCTCTGGCGCTCATAAAGTTCATAATTAAAATCATTTTCAAGAAGCTGTCTCCATAATTGCTTAACTTATTCCAGGAATGCTAACTTTAGGTGTAAAAGCATCCCAATTTCAAATATTTAATTCACCTCACGAATACAATTATTTCAGAAAGCATTGCTTGAGTCACCGTGAGATTCACACGCCCCTCAGGCACAATAAACCACGAATTCTTTGCCCTAATGAGCAATTTGCTCTAAAAGTCGACCTCGCCCTTTCAAACCTCCAGGCCCCTTTTCCATAGAAATCTGCGAGATGGGTAAGCAATCTATAAAGCTTTGCTTCGAAATTGTAAATTAGGAATTCAATATCTAACTTCCAGCTTTGAAGTGTTCCGACGCCTGAATAGATACTTAATATTAATTATTTTATTAATATTATGGGACAATCTAACACAAATCTACCTACCCACGGTAAACTCGATAAGGCTTGTGTTGTGGGTACAGTCACCGGCAATAGTATCTTCCTACACGAAGGCCGCAAAAATGAGTCACGCTCCTATGGCGCTACAAATAAGAGCGTGTCACATGTTTTTGCGGCCTTTACGTAGATACTATTGCCGGTGACTGTACTAGGCGACGATATATATAATAGATACGTATAGATAAAAACTTAAATATTTAGAAAACATCTATAACTCAGGAACAAGTAGGTATCTGTGATTAACACACAAATAAATGCCCTGACCAGGATTCGAACCCGGGACCTCTTGCTTCATAGGCAGAGTCACTACCAACTAGGCTAGGAGGCCGTTAAATAACGTTATACTTAATACTTAAGTACAGTCCTTGAGCTCTAAAAAGAACCTTCGGGTTTTAGAAAGCGACGTCGGGTATCAATCAACAGTGACACATGAAAAAGCAGAACAGCAATATTACTTTCGTGTGTCATCGCCGATACCCGAAGGTTCTTCTTAAAGCTCACGGACTGTATATAAGTTTGTGACGTAGTGAGTCTGTCTTCTCATACCGTGCATTTTAGAATTTGTATCGCATAACGTCGTGTTAACTTTTCAATGTCATGCCGTAATGAAAGAAGTTATTGTGTCGGCCTTCATGAAAATAATAATACACGCTCGTATTCGGTTTCATGAGAATGCCACTTGAAGTTTTAAAAGCATGTATAGAGTTACAATATAAAATTAATTAAAAGGGTAATTCAGTTATTTTATTCAATATTGAACCTTATAGGACTTGTATGTTATCTGATTAGACATCGTTCTATTTAAATTAAGGAGTTTAGAGAGAAAAAATCTTTCTCTGTCTGCGATTTGATTGAAATGTTTCAAAAAAAATTTTTTTTAGCTATAACAACAGTTTTTTAGCTGTAACTGCTTGTTTTGGGAAAGTAAAAAAAAAGTATTGGTTATATACTAAGAATAGGAACAAGAGTATTGGTACAAAAAAGGTACATAAAAAAAACTTAAATAAACTATGTAAATACTAACTAAAATTAATTTACTTAAAAATACATACTATTAGAAACTAAAAATCTATCTCTAAAATGGGCCCCTGTGGCATCGTGCCGAGGACGCTAGCAGCATTTCCTCGCTGAACTGCAATACTTATGCGTTGAGCGAGGAATCTGCCAGTTAATATTCAATATATTGTTAAATACACGATTGGACGAAATCGGCTCGATAGAAAATAATTCCAAAGTTTCATCTTAAAAGTTCTAATTTTTACGAGTATACATCTCTAATTAAGGACAAAATTCTACTACAGTAATACTAAAAATATCATTATTTTACTAGTATATTTCTCAATTAATGCGTAGTATTTTTTTATTCATCATTTTGCAAAATTTGCAATGAGCTCCCATAACCCAGCATTTCTCTTTTACTCGCGCTGAAAAAGATAGGGATGTAATTTAGCTGTTGCCATCCTCTTAACAGTTTCCGTACCGCAGTTCGCTACGCGCTAATCTCGTAGCCAACTCTGGCGTTTTTCCGCTTTGTAGCGGATATCCGCTACGCACAGAGAGCCCGCCTGGCGGGCTCCTGGTGCTCAATGTGTTAACGACAATTTCCATAGTCTGGTGCCGTATTCTAATTTTAAAATGTATAAACAATACATTAACAACACAATCTCAACACTCAACCAATAATCAACCAATATTGAAGTCGTTAAGGTTTTTTTTATACATCGCAGTAATTTTCAAGCATATTCTGTAATTATTGATTCAGACGTGTAGGCGTTTGCTGTATTGTGTTGTTATTGCATTGGATTTGCATTGACGTTGGATCGTGTCTGTGCGTGTTTTAAAGTTAGAATACGGCCCCTGGTTTGAAAACCTATTCAAATAAAACATATAATATCAACAACGAAACGAACGGACCCGGTTTGCACCGGTCTAGAGCACTGAGTATTATCACAGCCTTTTAGACGTATTAGGCAAATAGTCTAGCACTTTCTCTTAGCATAGACTTAAAGATATAACAGACTGCCATAGTCTAAGAACTTTTTGATGCTCCAAGTCTTTAGCGCCATCTAGTCGAGAACGACCTAAAGATTGTACGTACGCTAGTCATTACTAGATGGAGTAGCAGAGCAGGTGACATTTCCTCTTGCATTTTGGCTATCTTTAGGTCGCTCTCGGTACGATGGCGCTAAAGACTTGGAGCCTGAAAAAGTTCTTTTTAAACTCGGCGACTGTAATATTTGAATTGAGATTGTGTTGGCGGAACTACTAGCGCATATTAAATTTAAACTTTCGTGAGACATATTAACATTATGGTCTAAGAGCTGGCCACGTCAGATGTGACTAGGGTTGCCAACCGTACTATAATATATAGTATCGTACTATATTTTGGCTTGGCGTACTGTTGAAAATATGCAAAAAAGACGAAAATACTATATTTTTGGAACGTTTCATGAGGTAACAACAGGTGTACTATATTTTTTTGATGTAGGTTTGGAAAATACTATATTTCTCTCAAAAAAAGTTGGCAACCCTAGATGTGACACAATAATGAGAGATTTGTAATCAGTCCAGTTAGATTGGATAACCATCCTTATTGCTAGATCCGGGCATCTGGCAGCTTTTAATGGGTGGAGCTCAGAGTGACAGAGCAACAAAGTTTTTAAGTTGAAAAAAAGTAATATCGAAATAAGTAAAAACTGCTGAAGTTGTGTCATTTATAGGGAACAGGGCCTATATTTTAACATAAGAACAAAAAACATTGTGTATTATTGCGCAAACAAAAACAGTAGGCGAGTAACCAAAAATTACATTATACATCATCACTTCGCCTAAACTAAACTTTTGGATATTATATAATCTAACGCTAACTTGCTCCCATTGCCCTGCATCGTCTCGCAAATTGTACCCCTTGCATTCGAGACGACAGGGTGTTGGGGGTCCGAAGCAATAGCCTTTGTAAAGGAATTAGGGCGACGTATTACTGAGAGGGGGTCCGATGTACGCGCGGGTTCCTACCTGGCGCAAAGGTTGGCCATCGCCATCCAACGCGGAAACGCTGCAAGTGTGATGGGCACCTTTGCGCCCGGCATAGCTCGTGGGGGACTCTTTGATTAGTTACGTTTTTTTTTTTTTTTACATAGATATATATGCATATTTATTAAGTAGTATTTTTAATTAATCATAGGTATGTTGTTATTTTAATAAATGGCTAGGTATCAAAGGAAAAAAAAAAAATATATATATAATCTAATTAATTATATAATTTTTCATAATATTGGATCAAAACCAGAACTCTAGAATTTATTTTCTTCAAGTTATTTGCTTTCTTTGACCTCCACCACTTTACAGCTGCCAAATGTCCGGATCTAGAAATAAGCATAGTATAGCAAACTAACTAGAGGGGTTTCGTTGCTCTCATTATTGTGTCATATCTGACGTGGCCAGCTCTCCGTCTATTATAAAATAACACGGTTACACTCACGGCACTTTAGTCACGTCCGGGCCGGCTCAAGTAGCACTCCTAGTGCTTGAAGATGGAGACCTAGGCTCTCCGAAACATGTCGCAAGACGTGACTAAAGTGCCGTGAGTGTAACCGTGTTATTTTATAATACTAGCGCATACTTTTCGATAGAGCTTTTATGGTCGCATATTTTAGCATCCATAACAATGACAGAAAGGATTTCCATAAAATATTGTGACACTGTTGCCGGACCCCGCGCTACGCGCCCCGCGTGTCTGGCGGGCGCGCGCCTGCACAATCCACCGGGAGATCGAAGTTACTCAATTATATAGAAGCAGCAGGTTGTGCACGGCATTCGTCGAACTCAATTCTTACCGTCTTGCTTAAGCACTCGTAGAAAAACTAATTGTGTGCTATGGTACATAATTAGGTCTTAAAATTCTCGGGTCTGTTTTTACAAAATTCGGCTCCGCCTCGTTTTATGTAACTGTTGCACAAAATACTATAGACTATGGCCGTCTATTATATTTTTATTGCACCGGTCCAACACACTTAGTATCATCACAGCCTTTTAGACGTATTAGGCAAATAGTCTAGCACTTTCTCTCAGGCTACGGCTTTCTTAATTAATTAAAAATCCAGGGCGAGGCTCTAGATTTAATCTAAGAGTTGATTCTAAATTTGTCGTTACAGTGTTCTTGAGATATTATCATTGGACTTACGGCAAAGTTTGCAACAGATTGATAAAGAAAATGAATAAAGGTTTCGAAAATGTGATTAACATTACCTTAGTAAATAAATTGCGAGGTCAATGTAAGATTTAAGTAGTTTGCTGCGATCAAAAAGGCGGAAAGCTAGTTCCGAATTTGCATTTTTGGACTAAGGGGCTGGGCCCCTTAGTCCTGGGTGGGCCCACTATCTTTTGTTCTAACTGACAGACCGATATCGTCCGACGGACTGATAGTGGGTGGGCCACCTCAAAATTATTTCACGATTACCTAGCTTCCTAAAGAAGAAGTTGATTTAACTAATATAGCGAGGACAAATACAGCCTTGACCAGAAGTGTTGAGCATAGGTGTTTTTTGTTTACAATTTTGATGTTAAGCATTATTTCCCTATCCTAACAATGTACGGTAACGGTAAATGTTATATTTTATTTATAAATATGGAAAACTTCACTTAATAACACTTTCAAGGTACTTAAAAAATATGAAAACAGAAGGTACCAAAAATGAAAATTTAAGTCGGTGCGACATATTGCAAATATTCTATGCAGTTACTACCAACAAAACATGCCTATTAGTTTAAATTAATTGACAAAATAACTTAAACAAAGATGGAAACGATGGACTAAACTTTCCAGTTTTGTATGAAAATCGCATTGGTGCTCAACACTTCTGGCCAAGGCTGTAGGTCTTGCGTTATGGAACTATGCTTAACCCATTAATCGCTAATCAAGACACGTTATCGTCGCGGCTCTACGAAGCATTTTCGCTACACAGCGGGAAACCCATGTTATCGGCTATGGCGTAGCGCTACGCGCGTAGCATAGCGGTGAACGTATTAACTTTTTTGATGCCATAGGATACTACGCGCAACGCTGGTAGCAGTCATAGCCGATCCTAAACCTCGTTTTTTTTTCAGATTAGAAAAATAACGGTCGATTTCGACACTTTAGCTGTATTTTTTCAGCCAAATCTGGGCAAAATATAAATGAAACTACTTTTTTCCTCTATTAGTGATACGCTTAAGCCAATACGATGCAAAATGGCAAATTTTAAAATCGTTTACCCAAAAATCGCATGACGACAATCGCACGATTTTTCTAATCTGAAAAAAACGAAGTATAGCGTTTTCCTCGTAAAGTCACGTTTGATAATATGGATACATTTAATGTGACCCAAATATGTACCCATGATTATTATCAAGGCGTAAAGTGGATACATGTTTTGAGACCGTATGTGAAGGAAAGCTATTACGAACAGAGAGCCCGCTTAGATTAGAGGATTCCTAATTTTTGGCATTTCTTTAGGACGATGTTGTTGTTGAAGTTGTTCAAAAATCATGAATAGATTCAGATTTGATTATCTTGTATTACGTCTTAAGGGGCTACGTTGAAAAATTATATATTTTCAAACGCTTTATTGACTAAACGGGAAAAGGGACTGAATTTTTTTTCGAATATATATTATTACCCTCTTATTCATAAACGTCCACTAAAGTTAAGAGGCCTCTTATAATCGTTTGTCCCTCTCCGTTCAACCTATATGAGGGAAAGGGACAAACGATTATCAGCGATCTCTTAACTTTAGTGGCCGTTTATGAATAAGCGGATTAGACTAAATACTTTTGTATAATATACAATTTAATTATGGCACAAGCCGAAACACGCTTGCTGAAAGTTGCCTCGATAGAAAAAAAATCCGAAGTTGGATCCATTTCCCCCTTATTTTTCTTAGCTTACGTAAACTATAAGAGATTAAGCAATATAACTAAGTATTAAATATGGTATTCTGGTTTATCTAAAAAGCCACAGAACCAAAATTAGACAAAACGTTATAAATTCTTAATTTCTTATTTATCGTAGTTTCGTCAAAAATTGTGATCCTTAAGAGCGCCGCATCTCTTTCTTTCGTGCACGGGAGCCATAAACGTGTCTCTAACGGATGGTCGTAGCTTGTCCGAAACGAGGAATGGCCTTAATAACTCTCTCTTATAATTACATATACCTACTTATATATTAGTGCGAATATAACTTTATATCCCTAATGACTTCGCAATTAATACCTAATCGTGCGTTCCAAGTTGTAAGTCGTAACTAGATCTGAACAAACAGTAAATAAATGATCAGCCCAATTAAGTCTATTTATAGTTAATCCGGGCGTCGACAAATGTGCCATGATAGCTAATGAGGGCTTAGAAAGTTACACCTACTATTCGTTATTTACTATGTTTTACGAACCGACGCTAACTTACAGGCTATAAGACCTATAAAAAGCGTTTCGAGGAATTAATTCCCACCAGGCTGTAAATCGTTTTTCATCACACTTGCTCGTAATAGCTGTAGTTACACGTAGGAGATGCGAACCGTAGATCTTTCATTTCGACCTAGGGGAGTAATGTCAGTTTCATCTCTCTCGCTCGCGGGGGGCCGGGCACTCGCGGTGCCGGAGCGCGGGGGGCGCAGTCATGATACCGTCATCATCATCATCATCATCTCAGCCATAAGACGTCCACTGCTGAACATAGGCCTCCCCTTTAAGGTGGGGGGTTTGCCATACGCGCCACGCTTGGCAGGCGGGTTGGCGCGCGCAGTTTCTATTTGTTTATTGTTGTTTAGGCTTTCGGAAGATGCTGCTGCCCATCTCCCGGTATATTCCCTTAGCAGACGCCTACTGCAACCACGAGACGATATGGTGGGGGACAATTCTAAGGCCGGGCACCCCACGGCAAATACCGTACCTTCACTAAACTGCCACTTGTTGCCACTCCATGAGAGTACGAAATTAGGCAGAATTTTTGATTTTTCCTCACAATTTCCTAGCATTTGTTGCAGGCCAGATTGAAAGTTGGCTTTATGATGAATTTTGAGAATATCTCGTGATGGATTTTGTCCAAGGAGGTCTCATTGACCTTAGGTGAATAAAGGGCTTCCAGGAATAATTGACATGCTGAAATGAGGTCCTCAGAAACAAATATTTTCCAAAAATAATTTCTTTCAATAACACCCATATTGTGCGAAGTGATTTAATAACTTTAATAAAATAAGCCATACCACGCTATACTAAACAAGTTTAACTATATGGGACCAACTCCGTAATCACAAATTTTTTTTTATGCTGTTTCATACATTTTGGCCGATCAGACGTTGATATTTTCTCTGAGGAGACCAACATAATTTGTTTTTGGGATTTCGGGGTTACCCTTAGAAAAAGTTGTTGACTTACCTAATCAAATCACCTCTTACAATATAGCCAGTAATTTGAAAAAAAAACATCCTTTATTAGAATCTCTCACTCATTCACCGATTCAATGTATTTATTTGTGTTTCTTTTTTTTTTGTGATAATTAATTTTATTCAAAATCATTTACATTGTCAAAAATAGTAATATAATATAAAACACATACATCCCTAAAAACTAAACCTTAAAAATTCAAATAAGTAGCCTAAACTTAAACACTAACTCTAAATATAAAACACCTCGCCAAAATCCCCCACCTCAGGCATAGACCCCAAAATACTGGCGGCGTTACCCCTCTGCACCGCCAGACTCAACCTCTGGGCAAAGAAGGAGCCCACCCTGTGGTCCCCCGAGACGCCTATGAGACGTTCCGACACCTTCTTAACAAACTTCTTGGTGTCGGACGACCATGGACCCATGGTTTCAACAGCGAGCGCCGCAAACTCATAGTCATTTGTTAAAAACGAGTATTTGCGGCGCTTTAACGTTTGGGCTTGGTCAGCGGCAGTCCCAGGTTTCCGAGCCGAGCCCTCGACGTGGGACGGAGCCAACGTGTCCACGCAAGTGGCATCCCAAGCCAAGGTGCAACCCAGGCTCCAGGGTACGAGAGTGCAGCCATCAGGTCTCTTGCCATCCACTGCAGAGAGGCCCGATGGCTCCAGAGTCGCAGGGAGAGAGGCAGTGGAGAGGGCACGTCTAATTAAATCATTAATTGCAGCATGCCGGAAGAGCCGACCCGCGCTCCGAAGACAGTGTAAACCATGACGGCCCAGTGTGCCCACAGAATCACCACAGCGGCTGCACGAGTGCGGCTCACAGATTTTAAGACCCAGGCGAAGGCATACTGCAATACGCATTGCCGAGGGGTCCAGCACAGAACCAATGTTACGCGAAGGCAGCGCATGCAACCAATGACCCGATTCCGGCTCGGATACAGCCAGCAGTCTAGCACGTTCACAAGCGTTCAGCGAGTTCGCAATCAAAATTTCGTGCTGAGACTTGATGTACGCGGAATCCCAAGCTGCTTGACTGGCTTTCTCCGTAGGTAACCTTTCGATGACTCGCGACCCAAGCCGATTCCGCGACTGCCAGACACGCCACCGGGACATCAGCGGTTGAGGGTAAGCGTAAAATACCGCCAATGAGGGTGAGAGTGCCGTGGACAGACGAAAGAAAGGCAGGAAGTGCTAAACTGCTCGTCGTACGGATACCGAGACCGCCGTATTTGATAGGCAGAGTCGCTTGCGACCAACTGGAAGGCGTAAAAACTAGGTTTAAAATTTTGCTTACTGTGTCCTTCAACAATTGGTCCACACTCTCCGTGACCGAAGCGAATTTAAAAATTGGGGAACAGCGGAGAATGTACAACAATTTCGGTGAAAAGACACATAGGCGAAGAATGTAGACGGCCATGTGAGGGTTTATTTTGAGTAGTAGATCTGAACACTTTTTAAACTTTTCGATTTTAGAATGAACAGCCTCCACAATGGATTCCTCGAAAATAGGGGCCCCTAACAACGTGAGGCTCTCACGAGTGAGTACTGCAATATTTGGCATGATGCTATTTATACCCTGAACGACAGACTCTCGGATGTCAGGTGAAATAGCTTCTGAAATGAAGACTTCACACTTGTCAAAATTGACTGTGAGGCCAATCTCTGCAAATCTTTCTGTGATGGTTTTTAAATCTGCAAGAACTGACGACACCTTTCCGCCAATTGTACCGTCGTCGAGATACCAAATGTTCAAATCCGATGTGAGTTGCATGATTATGGGGTGGATAGCGAGGTTAAAAATGACAGGTCCCAAAGGATCCCCTTGCTGGCAGCCTACGCAAGAAGATATTTCGTTGTGACGGTACATGAGTTTTGTGTCTGCCCCGTAACACTGCCACAGATACCCATAGATCTCCGGAAGCTCACTATCTATTTGAGATAGGAGGGCACCTTCTTGAAGGAAACCACATGTGTTTACTAGTATGTTTATCTCTGATATAAAAACAGCAATTTTTTTACCTTTATTCAGAGAAATACAAGCGAAAAGTAAGCGAATGAAGTTATTTTTTGGATTTAATTAGTCGCTATCAGATATATCGGAGCGGCCAAGGTGGTCACAAATGTCTGAACAACGCCTGTATTGTCTAAGCGATAAAGTGCATGTTCAGATGTTTTTAAGTACCCTGGCTGCTCCGGTATAATATATTTGATGGCGACTGTACATCACAAAGTATAAAGCATCGCAGTGACATCATCCTTTCACAGTTTTAATTCTATAATTGTTTTTGAGTCCGCAGTTTCCAGTTCCACAATTAGTTTTAAGTTTTCTAAAGACCGCCGGCGAGGCGGGATGTCGCACGTTTTCAATAAAGATCATCTCCTGCCGCCGTTTATTATAAGCTTTTATTAAAACGGATTTATGGCAAGTGGACGAAATAGAGCAATTCAATTATTTTACGGAACAGGACGCTTTAATGGGTAGGTACAGTCAGCAGCAAAACTAGCTCAGCAGTTAGGGTGTTCAAAATGAGCTAGACACGACTTTATTGTGAAGAGAATAAGGGCGTGTGTTTAGTCATTTTGAACACAATACCCGTTTAGGTACTTCTGCTGCTGACTGTAAGTTTTTGTGTTGAAATACCTAGTTAATCTTGTAAATTGTCATTTCGTTCCTTGTAGTAGGCACGAAAGTATCCTGTTTCGGGCGCATCATCTAAAGGGGACTGTAATGGCATTTAAAAAAAAATTTCAGGCCTAGGCCTGCAAAGCAACCTTGGTGTCGATGACGGCAGATTTTATGGACAACTGATTTTTTCACTCTGATCGATCTGTGTCAATCTAGTTTTCATCATTTATTAAATAATCAAAATAGTTATTTGTGCAACAAGAGAGGAAAGTTGGTTTTTCTTGGGAGTGAGATGAGACGAGATGATTTTGAGTCCCGAGTAAGCGAAAGATTCTATAATTGAATCACGAGCGAAGCGAGTGATTCTAGGTTTGAATCTTGAGCGTAGCGAGGGATCTCAAGAACACGAGATGTAAAAAAAAAATCCTCTCGTGTGACACATACAACTTTTCACCTCAGTAGTGAGAACATTTTAAAGTTAAAAAAACACATTTATTTACATTCCCGAATGAAAGGCATCATCATTATGACGAAAACCTTCTAGAAACAAAATTTCACTCCCTGGAGTGATGAAAGTCGCACTTTCGTCACTCCAGGGAGTGAGGAAAGTAGGCTTGTTCGAACTGCTGAGGTGAAAAATAAGTTCCAATACAGTCATATTTACTTACACAAAAGATACAACAGATCCTCCATCGTGTTTAAATGCGAGACATGTCGGACAATCCTCAAGCCCTCATTCATCATTCAGAAAACCTAACTTAAATATTTCAAACAAAAAAAGAACTGAGTTCACTGGGGCCACTATTCCAATAGGAAGTGGCTGAGTTACTGTAAAAAATAGTGAAATCACTATAGGTGTGCCTATAATATTTGTAGAGTTCCCTCGATTTCTCCAGGATCCCATCATCAGATCTGGACCTGGTGACAATGGGACCAATTGTGAAGTATACTCTTTCAAACAAAAAATAATTTTCCAAATCAGTCCAGCCGTCTCCGAATAATCGGTGTACATACATTAAAAAAATGCAAAAAAGAAACAAAGATCCCGAAGAATTGATAACCTCCTCTTTCGAAATCTTGAAGTCGGTTGAAAACTGCACATGTGCTAACAGACGAAATGTGTTTCACACTTACTGCTTGAATTACTAACCAATTTCTACTATAATATTGAATCTCAAATTATCACTCTCCAAACGCCATACCTTTATACTTTTCATTTAGCAAGGCCAAATATTATTCTACGCAAAGCGAATACAAACAAAGTTTGTTTGGGAACAGCCAAACTTACAAAGCGATTACAGTTTTTATCAACATCGCAAAAATCAAGAACTTTTAATAAGATCTTACAACAAACGGGAGGGAAATAAATTCTGTTTAATCAGAATGTTTTTTTCACCCCTACTATTCGAAAAAGGGTAATTTCTTGCCCATTTACAGGGAGCAAAAGTAACTTTTGATCCCTCTGCGATTTGTTGCCCATTTACAGGGAGCAAAAGTGACTTTTGATCCCTCTGCGTTTTTTTTAATTTTCCTTGTCTTTGCAACAGATTAAAATAAGACAACATTATATAACCTTATAGCACCTTTTTTTTTCATTTTTCTCATAGAAGGAGTGGAAAGTAGAGTGTACTATGCGGTAGCAAAATTATTTCGAACTTGGGACACTTGAATCCCTCACTACGCTCAGGATTCCACGTTTTAACTTGATTTGACACGGAGCCATTAAAGAAGTAACCCCTGAAAAGGTTCAAAGAAGCTTATAAAAGCGTTACACCATCTTGACTGTTGAAGTGGGTTTTGTTTAAGATTAACCCTTTTTTCGTAACGATATTTGAAGCAGATAAAACAACAAAGGTGTATAGTTTATTCCTTATCCATTCAAGATGTAAACAGACGAATTTTCGTCAAAAAATTTCATTTTCGTTTCAAGCTTTTAATGCCGACTGTATTTTTCTTGCAAAAGCCACTGCTCAACGAGATAATCGAACTCGCGGAGCGTAAGCGAAGTGAGTTCTTACAAACAACTCCAGACCGAACTGTCACCTGGCTACTGGGACGTCTCGGCATTTGGATGGCTTTTTGATTTCGATAGTTTGTCGAACGATAACTTTAGTAACGTTTTTCTGATCTTTATGAAATTTCTTGGGGCTGTAGCAGAGAGCAGAGATACATAAAATTTGTAAGTTCTTATATGAGCAGGATCGATCTAGTGGCTACGGAGCTAGAAGGAGAAAAATAATCCTCCTTGGGGTCTTGTTATATTGGTCAATTCGTTTGCAAGTAAATCGCGAGTTCTCAGTTCGGGGCGGCCTACTAGTTATTATAAAAAAAGTGGTTGTCTGTAAAGGCGGTTTACGGACTATAATTTTGCGTGGTAACGTAATAAGAAAACTAGAGATGGACCGACTAGGGTTTTTGCCGACTACACAATCGGCTGACTAATCGGTTTTCAAATTGCCGATTAATCGACCGACTAGTCGGCAATGACGATCGTAGGTTTTGGCTAACTGATTCCCGACACTTACAAGTTGTCCAGTATAAGCGAATCTTTCATACCATTATAACTATGCATAATCAGAGGTCACCTTTACATTGGTGTATTTTAGTTGCGCGCTTGTTAGGCGATGGAAATTAAAGTACCAGGGCCTCAGTAATCACCGTCGCTTACCAAGCGCGTCTCTTTTACAAACCATTATTGCAGAGACCCCTAGATTCGTAACAAGTATGCGTAATCGTAGATTATTTTATACTGGTTTTATTGAAACGATCGACTCGACGAAATTAGATTAGATGTCAAGCGGATTTACGGTCTTACACCTACTCCTATGTATTCATTATGCCCTAGTACAATGGAAATATAAAATTTTTGACCACGTGGTCCCAGCGGAACGCTACATTTGTTTGAACATGCGGTCGGTTCTCCATCGATTTATAAAACGTTATCACGTCAAAAATAATGAGCTTCAGTTGTTTTATCACACAGTTCTTATGACCACCATCAGCCTCCATTTTCAAATCAGTTCGAAGGTAGGAAGGTAAGGCTCGTAAAAAAGCGTATCTCGGGCGGTCGGTCAGTGATATAATTCCATCGACATTTGTGTCTACGGACTACGGTACAAATACCTAATAGGCAAAGGACCAAATGGTTTTAGGATATTTAGGTACATTATTTAAGAATACATGGTATACATAGTCTTGGCCAGAAGTATTGGGCACCAATGCGATTATCATACAAAACTCGAAAGTTTAGTCCATCGTATCCATCATTTGTGAAGCTATTTTATCAAAATTGGCTTAATTTTTAATTTTATACTTATACAACTCCAATACAACTTCAATATTGGTTAATTATTTGCTGTGTGTTGGAGTTATGTTTGCGGTTTTATCAATTAAATCAACTAATAGGCATGTTTTGTTGAAGTTAGTAGTAACTGCAAAGAATATTTGCAATATGTCGCACCGACTTAAATTTTAATTTTTGGTACCTTCTGTCTTCTGTCTTCATATTTTATAGGTACCTTGAAAGTGTTATTAAGTGAAGTTTTCTATATTTATAAATAAAATATAACATTTACCGTTACCGTACATTGTTAGGATAGGGAAATAATACTTAACATCAAAATTGTAAACAAAAAACAGCTATGCTCTATACTTCTGGCCAAGTCTGTAAAAATACAATACCGGTAGAGTAAGTACCTACTCTAAATTTTAATTTAAAAAACAATATAAAAATATGTAAATCCTAACAATTTATGAATATCTATAATAAAATAAATAGTAGAACAGCAGCAATTATCTCAATACCTACGGTAAATTATTCATAAGAACACTCAAGCTGGATTGTGTTTAAGATTTTTTTTTTCAAATTACGACTCGTTCGCGTGATTTACTTAAAACAAATGTAGCTTGAGGCACTTCGAACTCATTTAATGAGTGAAAATCGTGTGAGTTTAAATCAGTAAGTACTTCAGATCTTAGACAGCAAACTGTAAATTTTTATTAAATCGATTCGTTAAAGTATCTCATTATCTTTTACAGTCGCAGACAGGACCTAAGGGCATAATAGCTGTAAGCTTTTAATGCAATATTTTTACAGTAAGTACTTACCTACTCGATATTTCTTTATTTTCTCAAACATACTCCGAAATGTATGCGTTAATGTCACGAAATGAAGACATGAAGTGGCCCATTTAAGGCTCCTTACATTACTTCTTGGCCGCTTTGGTATGGAGTTAGTATGAAACGTACATTATTGTCCGCTGCTCTAACTTTTTAAATTTGCTTGCTAAGATTACACTGACAAAGGAAATATTACATACAGCCAACGACCACTCTCTATGAAAGCATACTTGCGACATTAAAATTAAAAAAGAACTATATTTATTAAGCGGTTAAACATGGTGCTCGAATAGCTTTTTCAAATTTCAAGTCAAGTTTAAAAAATAAAAAGGCGCAATGTAAACATTTTACTTGATTACTTAGTAGTTATTTTATAATATTTTCTTACAATGTTTGAGAAAAGCACTATACAATCCTTGGCCGGAAGAGGGATTGCAGGACTCGCTTTATCCGTCTACTGCAATCTCCTCCTTAAATCCCTTACTTCACGGCCTCTGAAGTAATGTACTATTATCGTATGGCTACATGTCACTGGATACAGATAGGTATTTCTTCTCTGGGGTAGTAGTAGTCGGAAAGCAGATTATGATGAAAATCGAGTGAGTGCTGCGAGGTCCAGATGGGACAGTGCAGCTGCCAAGCTTGTTACTCTTTTAGCACCCAGGGATCACGTGTAGGGTTGTCTAAGGTGTTTCCTATGGACGCAGAGTAACATTGATTCCCGGAATATATAGTAGTATATAAACTTCGTCGACTGAACCTAAAGTTAACCCATTCAATAAACCGCTACTACTAAAGTTTCGTACCTAATCTTCGAGATTTAAAAGTTACAATACTTGCAAGTTTAGCTCATCACGATAAAACTGAGTATGTAAATAACTTTGCTACTTTGAATTGGAGCAAACTCTCCTCTAAGGGGTCTGAATATAGTTTGTAACCCACAGAAAGTTAGGCAACCTTATAAAAAGTTTTTAACCACTTTGTCAGCATAAAAATAATAGGTAAAAAGCGCTAGTGCGAGAAATCCAACTTCCCGAACCAACTTTTTTGAGCAACTGCTGTTAAAAAATAACTACCCTTGTCAAGTTATAGCTTTCTAGCACTAATATGCACTAAACAGCAATAGAAAAGTTGTCGAAATTGTAAAGGATCTTCGACAGAGGACTACTAAACCCTGAACATGATTTACCTGGTCAAGGGAAGTGTGAAGCCCCAATTAGTCGCTAGAAGAACTTGAATGTATAGCTGCCGCCGCGCGAACTGGTGGCGTAACTCTTAAAATGCTTATACTTAGGCACTCTTAAAATGCTTATACTTTGATATAGCGTTCATAATTATTTGCGTCTACTATTTTAAAAGATTGATTGACCTGTGAAACCCCTTACGCTCTCCCTCGTGAGTATTGGTGGGATTTTTCACAATGTCCTATCCCCCATGCCCGTGATGATGGGAGTGTTCCAATAGGCAGCGAGTCTCGCTACTGGGCTTACTGGTTCCAGCAAAGGCGATCACGTGATAGTTGAAGTACGCATAACAAGCACTAAGAGAGAGACAGTTGTATGTCGTACCTGGTCCCCCTTGCCCGTGATGATGGGAGTGTTCCAATAGGCAGCGAGTCTCGCTACTAGCTCTAGAGCGTAGGCGCACGCTGGCCCAATAAAAGCGATCACGTGATAGTTGACGTACGCTTAACAAGCACTAAGAGAGCCAGCGGTATATCGTACCTGGTCCCCCATGCCTGTGATGATGGGAGTGTTCCAATAGGCAGCGAGTCTGGCTACTGGTTCGAGAGCGAAGACGCACGCTGGTCCAATGAAAGCGATCACGTGATCGTTGAAGTACACTTAACAAGCACTAAGAGACAGCTGTATGTCGTACCTACCTGGTCCCCCATGCCCGTGATGATGGGAGTGTTCCAATAGGCAGCGAGTCTCGCTACTGGTTCGAGTGCGAAGGCGCACGCTGGCCCAATGAAAGCGATCACGTGATCGTTGAAGTGCATGTCCGCTGCTATGCCGGGGGCTAACGCGCCAGAGCAGGACGGGTAGCTGGAAGAAAGAGATGAGTTTATTGTTTGAAGAAAACCTAATTCATATAATCCCGGAAAAACTCTTACAATTTTACAACGGAAATAAATAGCAATCAGAGTAATTAGGAAAAAACATACATGACACTAGCGAGAACCGTATTCTTTCCGGCTTGCCTATTTTGAACACTCGTATAAAAAGTATTGTATACTATAGTGACATAATTAAGCTTTTCAATCTCGTATATTCGCTATCAAATATATCTGAGCGGCCAGGGTACTGAAACATATCTGACCTTATCGCCTTGACAATATTGGCATTGTTCAGATATTTATGACCACCTTGGCCGGTCTGATATATCTGACGGCGACTGTACCTTCCTTGGGCCACCCAGCAAACTTCGTAGCTTAAAAGCGGTACTCGACTGAAATGCCCTTCATTATGTCACGATTGTATAAAATACTATACCAAAAACGTTTTTTTAGTTAACAGAAGAAAACTTTTAAAAGTCTATACCTACCTAAGACGTATCCAAAAAATTTTGATTGGTTTAATACAGTACAACCTTTTATATCTCACGTTTGTACCGTATTAAATCACTATATAGTATAAAACAAAGTCGCTTCCCGCTGTCTGTCCCTATGTATGCTTAGATCTTTAAAACTACGCAACGGATTTTGATGCGGTTTTTTAATAGATTGAGTGATTCAAGAGTAAGGTTTATATGTATAATTGCACCCGTGCGAAGCCAGGGCGGGTCGCTAGTCATTTTATAAATGAAAAATGATCCCGAATGCTACGAATCGGTTTACCATTGAATTGTCGACAGACATTTAATCGAATATTATTTCAAAGACAACGTTTCAAGTATTTTCATTTCATCGACAAGTCATTGCGTCCAGGGCTCGTTACTAGGTAATTTGAACCGAGGTTTTTTAATTGGTAATTGACTTATTTCAATAAAATTCATGCCATGGCTTTTCATTTCGGGTATTTTTGATTCATTTTTTTTACATGTAATAATATTTATTCCGCATATATTTATTTTAATTGGTAATATTTCGTTATCGAAACTAAACGCAATCACGTCAGTCGGCTCACTCACGGCACGATTATTGCTATGTGATGGTTGATCGTCTGAAGTGATTTAATTACTTGTGTATACATATTATGGTATTGTGTTGTGAAAAATGAGTGATACAGAGGAGACAGTTGTGTGCGAAGTATTTAAATCAAATAGAGAAGCATTAAAGCTGTCTGTTTTCTTGGGGGTCGCAGTTCTAACCTAACCTAACCCACTTCTGGCAACAGTTCGTTTTATTGGGGGACGCAGTTCTAACCTAACCTAACCCACTTCTGGGAACAGTCCGTTTTCTTGGGGGTCGCAGTTCTAACCTAACCTAACCCACTTCTGGCAACAGTTCGTTTTCTTGGGGGATGCAGGTCTAACCTAACCTAACCCTCTTCTGGCATCAGTTCGTTTTCTTGGGGGACGCAGTTCTAACCTAACGTAACCCACTTCTGGCAACAGTTCGTTTTCTTGGGGAACGCAGTTCTAACCTAAACTAACCCACTTCTGGTAACAGTTCGTTTTCTTGGGGGTCGCAGTTCTAACCTAACTTAACCCACTTCTGGCAACAGTTCGTTTTCTTGCGGGACGCAGAGACATATAAAATTGTATTAAAGTAATACGTCGAAGAAATGAATTGCAATGTTTTGTAGTTGTGGCGATTAAGATAATTTGAAACAAATCAGCGATTAAGTAATATTCGTTGAATAGTATTTCTACGTAGTAAGATACATTTAAATAAATAGTAGTTGAAATTAAATAACGCTAAACAATATTACTAGTACTAAAGTTTCGATGAATCGTTGTCGATGAAATAATATTCGATGAAAAGGTTGTCGACAAAACAAGGGTACACCGCTACGAATCACGTAGCAGCAGTAACTTGTTGCTACGAGCCTTAACGCGCTACGTTTTATTGCTACGCCGCTACGCTGCTTCGACCCCGCAACAGAGTACACAACGCGTAGTCCAACTACGAACAAATAATCTGAGCGGGTCGGGGGCAAAAACAACTAAGCGAGTTACGCGACCGAAATATACATGATTAGACATGATGAAATAATTTTAAAAAAAAAATTAACCGACTTCACTTAGGATCCGCTATTCCAAGAGGAAGTGGCCGAGTTGCTGTAAAAAATACTGAAATCACTATAGGTGTGCCTATAATAGTTGAAGAGTTCCCTCGATTTCTCCAGGATCCCATCATCAGATCCGGACCTGGTGACAATGGGACCAACTGTGAAGATACTCTTTCAAACGAAAAGAGAATTTTCCAAATCGGCCAGCCTTCTTCGAATAATCGGTGAACATACATAAAAAAAAACAAAGATCCCGACGAATTGATAACCTCCTCCTTCGAAATCTTGAAGTTGCGCAAAACATGCTTGGTACAGCCCTGCGTTTGAATTGCAAACGTGAGTTTTTATTTGTTCGTAGATGGGTTACTGGTCTAAAAGACCACCTTCCTTATACTATGCAATAACGTACAAAAAAAATCCTAACAGACGCCTTTACCCTATAACTGTGCCATTTTGCAAACACCCCAAAACGATAAACATAGTTATACCTATCTTTATCTGATACACATTATTGTAAACATGTTGAAAAGGAACAGAATGTTAATGGGCTATTAAAGCCTTTTATTGCTCAAGTGAGAACGTAGATCTGTTCCCCGAAATCGTTAATTCCGCGTAGCAAAATTTCCATTCGCATTTTTCCCCACTCGGACTTCTTCCAGCCGCTTTTTTTCTCATTTGCTTGCTTCCTCATTCTAAAAAATGGCCAAACGATATTTATCACAATATTTATAATTCTTAAACGATATTTTGTCTATGGCCAAAGTTTCCCAGACGCTTATTTTTGCAATATTTTTTTTTGCTTACGCGATATTTTTCCGAAACGCGAAAATTGACTCTGGCACTGTATTTCGTTTTTGACAGCGAGTCGGGTGTGTTGTGAACGCAAGATACCTAACACTCCTCCTCGCTTCGCTCGTCGTCGTACCTAACGGTGACTCTGGCACTGTATTTCTTTTTTGACAGCGAGTCGGGTGTGTTGTGAACGCAAGATACCTAACACTCCTCCTCGCTTCGCTCGTCGTCGTACCTAACGGTGACTCTGGCACTGTATTTCTTTTTTGACAGCGAGTCGGGTGTGTTGTGAACGCAAGATACCTAACACTCCTCCTCGCTTCGCTCGTCGTCGTACCTAACGGTGACTCTGGCACTGTATTTCTTTTTTGACAGCGAGTCGGGTGTGTTGTGAACGCAAGATACCTAACACTCCTCCTCGCTTCGCTCGTCGTCGTACCTAACGGTGACTCTGGCACTGTATTTCTTTTTTGACAGCGAGTCGGGTGTGTTGTGAACGCAAGATACCTAACACTCCGGCCTCTTGTAATAGTCGCGAATGATAAACAAAAGGATTAGATAAGTACACGCTATTAGGAACATATGATTCTGGTAATATACGCAAATGATAAACAAAAAGATCGGATAAGTTCCCTATTAGGAAATTATGACAGTGGCATTATTTATGAACGATAAAGAACGAGAATGCGTAAAAGTTCGTGTGGGGAAAAATGCGAATGGAAATTTTGCTACGCGGAATTAACGATTTCGGGGAACAGATCTAATCACTCGCTCAAGTGCAGCAGTAATGATTGACCCAATTAACCTTCTGTATTTGGTAGGTCATGATAAAAATGTACACTTACAATAATACATATAATATAAATGTGTTCGTAAGTAAACTAATTGAATTATGGTATATGCATATGTATATTAAGAATGTGAGTTGTACAGTAGTTATGCTCTTATCGGCATTAACGTTTAAGAGAAGAGTTATATTGTGAAATAATATTCAATACTTTTAGAAGTCCTGTTCGTAAAATATAATCTGATCTTGGTTTTATTTTAACTTGATGTCTATATATACTAAGTTTTGCTTATTTTATTATCTTTTTCTTATCAACAATTGGTTACCAATGTCAAGACGAAAAAAGATTATTTAGCGTACAGCCACCATCAAATATATTTGTGAGGTGCAGACGGTGATCACCACGAAGAAAGGGGCGCACTCAGGATCATCGGGTGTCTAGGGCAGCGGTGGTAAATAAAACATTTTATTTATGTTTTATAGAGGCGTGTTGCCGCGGCGGCGGCTGGCTGCAGACTGGAGTAGTTGCAGTAGTGAAGGTTGTAGAAGCAGTAGTGACAAGCTGGATCACCCGGTCTCTTTTATGGACGCAATGGGGTGACCGAACTAGTGACCGTTATGCGCCGAATATGCCAAACTTTTATTGACCAATAATCTTACGGCTAATTACATAAGAGTAGGGATAGGTAACTTTAATTTAGGACATTTAGTTTTATAATTAGTACAATTTCTTATCATTTACACATAAAATATCAAACACGGAGCAAACAATAGTACTTAAAACTAGACATTTTGTATATAGCAAGTTACACGTTTATTAATCATTGACATAGAAATAATACAGTAGAGTGATTTACTTATATCTAGTTACACAAATCAAAGTATTTCTAAGCTACATGCGACAGTTCTCCCCCACGTGCGTCAGCACCGTCTACTGGTGTGGAGCATACGAGGATGAGTCTGGAAACCGGGCGGCGGATGTCTTTTTTGCGAGATAAATTTACAATGGCTACTCTTATTGGCCATCAGGACCGGGAAAGAGTTGTGCGATTTCGCCTCTAGACCATGTATCTCGTGGCATTTCGTCCGGTATGTCGCTTCGTTGAGCACTGGATCGCGGCATTAAGTTCAGGCGATTTTCTTGCTTCCAGCGCGTCCATTCGTGGTCGTCAGGCGGAATCTTCTTCCGAATCTTGCGCCATTCGGTCACGTGGCATTTGAGACTATCGGGCAGTGAGTTTGTGGCCTCGAATAGCTCACGTTCTGGGTTGGGCGCACCGTTAGATGTGTTAGGCAGCGGTAGGGTGGTAGAGGGCGCCGATAAAGGGGCGGCGGGCTCTAGGTACATCGCTCGTGTGATAAGACGCGTGTACAGTACGTTCCCTCGCTTTTCTCTAAGGTGGCTTGTCATGTTGTGCATTGATTCGTTTGCAGCTGCGGCGGTAAGCGGCGGTTGATTCGCTATGAGCCTCTCTTGCGGTAAGTCGCCTGCGGAAACCGTGAGGGTGGTTTCGTTACAGGTCCGACACCTTTGGCACTTATTCGTCAGATAACGAATGCTACCGCGCAGTCTGACAATGCAGTATTGTTGCTTCGACTCGTCAAATTCGGTCACGTGACTTTCGTGGTTGGACTTTTCATGGAAATGGTGGACCAATAATTTCGTGAACGCTTCTTTGGCATGCAGGACGGGTATATGTGTTCCGTCTCTGTCTGTCACTATCACACCATTTTTGTCCAATTTCACGGCGACTCGGTGTAGCGAAGACTTTTCAGGCAGCGCGCGCCCGGCTTCCAGCAGTCGTATTTCTTCAGCATACGACTCATTTTGGCTCCGTCGGATCAGTAGTGTTTCTGCCAGACTTATGTGTCTGTTGTTCATCTCTGTTTCTGGATTCTTGACAGACAATTTGGCTTTGAAAACCTCGGCAGCAACCAAGACTCTGGCCGTAGCGCGAACCAGTCTAGTGAATTTCGAGAACCTACTTACATCGGGTAGGTATTCCGATTTTTCAACGGAACAAACCGGTTTGTTTACGCGTTCGCTTTCGCCTCCCCCGCTGAGGGACGTACCTTCCGTGCTCTGGACTACGTTCGAGCTTACGTCTGGGCTATTGGAGGCGAATCCGTTGTTAATTTCGTCGTCCGTCGTTCGCGGTATTACGCAGCCTACGAACGCTACATGCGGATCAGACGATTGACGTGGTGTATCTGGCGTTCGCGTCGCATCTATGGACACTCGCTCCAGACACGTGGGTGCGATCGTGATTGTGTTAATATTGCTAGTACCATTTTCCACGGGCGCAGTTGCGTTCAAACCGTGTAGCAATTTATGGTGCCCAGCTTCGCACCCGTTGACGCCACAATGCAAGAATTTGCACTTGAAGCGACCATAGTGCGACGCGTCCAGACACCTATAACACAATTTCGCGTTTTTGGACCAATCCCAACGTTCGGCGATCGTAGCATTAATGAACTTAGTGCACGCTTCAACTTTATGCTCGTGACTATTACAAATTGCGCAATTGTTGCTAGACGGCGAATGTTTAGGTTTGGTCCCGTTATATGCGGGTTTATTAGCCTCGCGGGGCTTTGTTTGAGCTACCGTAGGCGACCTATACTCATGCGCGCGAGCTTTAACTTCATCGCATCGCGGGCGAGTGCCTTGGTAGTTATCGTCAGAATCTGAATCGCTCGAATAATCGCGGGAAAACGCGGGAGCGGGAGCGTAAGCGGGGGCGTTTCGACGCCCTGACCTGTTTTCCGGCTCAATAGATACCGCGTTTACCGTAGCGCGCGACTTCGGCCATCTGTTACGATACGTTTTTCTTACGGCAGAACTAATCCCGATCAAAAATTCCGAAATTGCTACTAGGTCGGGCAAGTCAACGTTAGACTGCTTGAATTTGCCCCATTCGTACCTAACAATAAGGTTCAATTTGTCGACGATGTTATTGACTAATTCTGGCGCGTAAAGATACTTTTCTTGTTTTAAGGATTTAATCGTGGCTACAGCGTTGGCTACATGTGCGGCGAAAGACACTATGTTGCTATTGTCTTCTGCTAATCGCGGCATACGTTTCACGTTATGTAGCTCTGTCAGCACGATCTCCTCTGGATCCCCGAATTGCCTTTCTAAGGCTTCCATAATTTCGTATGGATCCTGTACGGTGTACATGATGGACTTTACAGCTACCCTAGCCTCTCCTTTTAAAGCCTTACGAATTCGGCTGACGTTATTCACGTAACTAAACATCGGCGCGGTATCCTCGAATTCGGCCCGAAACGCGATCCACTCCGTAATATTACCGTCGAAAGTGGGCAATTCGGGCGGCCTATGCATAACGGGTGCGTAATGATTCGAAACATCTCGCGACGGACGATGTGTGCTTATGTGCGACTCGCGGGGCGCGGGCCTACCGAGAGCGGCGGGCTCACTATGCACGAAAGTACGTGGGGCTGTTGTGACTCCAGGTCGGAATTTAAAACTTTGGTCAAGCTGAGACTGGTGTTCGACCCACTTCTTCACTCGTTGCTCGTCTAATTCGACTTCAGTTACGGTCTTGCCGCTAGCAGATCGCGCCTCATACTGGGCGACCTGTAGCCGTAATTTGGCAGTTTCCGCCTGTTTATTAGCAACGGCGAGAGTGGCTTTCTGAACTTCCAACTCGGCCATCAACAAAGCCAACCTTTCATCACAACTTGCACTAACACACTGTTTTTCGCGCACTTTTTCACTATCGCGATCGCGGCACTGAGAACCGCGGGTTTTTTCGCCCGTTGGCGTGTTTGATTTACACAAAGCCCCCGGGGGATTCACTACCGTTTTCTCGTTTTCATCGTATGAAATGTCCGAATATTCGGGCGCCGGCGGCGGCGCTGTTGCCGACGGCGGCGGGTACGCACTATGACCGTCATCTAGGTTGCTGCTGGTGCCTTTGTCCCATGTATTGGTTTCGCCGGAGGTTGTCTTACCAGACGGCGGCGTCAGGGTGGCGGCAGGCTCCCCCTGCGGCTTGCGTGGGCGAAGAGACCTCTTCAGCGTGTGTTCGGACATCTTCTTCTTTTTTCTTGCTTCTTTTTACGCAAATGACGCACGTGGGGGTCCCTAACTTTACCTACCTAAAACCTATTGGCTGACACTGCCTAGTGCAGCGCCAGCGGCCCTAACTTAAAACTAACTCACTTTTGGGCGTAAATCCCTTGATGCACTGAATCTCGCGCAAAGGCTAAGTGCAGTGCCAGAGCGTCCGAAAGCAGTGTGAAGACGTCAACCATGTGACGTTGCAACGAAAGTTGCCAGGACACGAACGCGGAGTATGGCCTCAACACGAACGGTCCGTCCAGCAAGCTGGTTATAGCCCTAGGCTCTACCGCTAAAGCGGGCGGGTGTATGGACACCAAATGATGATGATGATTCTGAGCGTGAAATAAATTTCTGTCTCAGCGCGTACTTTATTCTTTCTTCATAGTTCTTTCATCCGGTGCTCGAAGGACCAGCTGTGAGGTGCAGACGGTGATCACCACGAAGAAAGGGGCGCACTCAGGATCATCGGGTGTCTAGGGCAGCGGTGGTAAATAAAACATTTTATTTATGTTTTATAGAGGCGTGTTGCCGCGGCGGCGGCTGGCTGCAGACTGGAGTAGTTGCAGTAGTGAAGGTTGTAGAAGCAGTAGTGACAAGCTGGATCACCCGGTCTCTTTTATGGACGCAATGGGGTGACCGAACTAGTGACCGTTATGCGCCGAATATGCCAAACTTTTATTGACCAATAATCTTACGGCTAATTACATAAGAGTAGGGATAGGTAACTTTAATTTAGGACATTTAGTTTTATAATTAGTACAATTTCTTATCATTTACACATAAAATATCAAACACGGAGCAAACAATAGTACTTAAAACTAGACATTTTGTATATAGCAAGTTACACGTTTATTAATCATTGACATAGAAATAATACAGTAGAGTGATTTACTTATATCTAGTTACACAAATCAAAGTATTTCTAAGCTACATGCGACAATATTGGAGCGGCCAGGGTACTCAAAAATATCTGAACGTGCACTTTATCGCCTTGATAATAGAGGCTTTGTTCAGATATGTGTGACCACCTTGGCCGCTCCGATATATCTGATGGCGACTGTACTATCTTATCTTATCTTATTGTATTCGGGGGCCCGTAAGGATACACTTCGACCCAAAGGGATCTTTTGTGTAGTTGCCTCTAGTACACCTACTCGAGAGCTTTCTCAACCATCTCCATGTGTTGGATGATGGAGCTCAAAGGCAGTGCTTTGAATTCCTCTGGATCTGGATAGCCAGTACCAAAGTCCTTCATTCTCTGTCTGGCTAGAGCGTGACATTCACACATTAAGTGTTCCATTGTCTCATCCTCTTCACCACACATCCTACAATCAGTATTATCTCGACTGTACTATAAAAAAATAGTACAAAACACGTAAAAATTTACAATTTTAAAGTTACAATGTCTTCAGGTTTAAAAAACAAAAAAAAATCCTTGCTGTGTTTCTTCCTAGTTGTTGTAGGTGTTCATGTTTACGTCAAATAGTATAACATTTCTTGAAAGAATTTGCTTTTTAGCGATAAGGTCGCCTGTTGTCTGCCTCAAACTATGGTAAAGTGATTACCATGTAAGGTGCTACACCTACTAAGTGTACTATTCAACTATACAATAGTTTCTTAAAATAAAACAAATGGTTATATCTACAACTGATTTAAAACCTACAAGTTAATTTTTAATAATCGTTACGATCTCCAAATTAGTATAGTACCTACACAATATTTTAGATGTACCAACCTGCCTTGCACCTTCTGCAGCTCAACGCCATGGTGTGCCAGGAACTTCTCATTAACCTTATCCAGCGCCAGGTCTACCGCTGGCCCGCAGCGCTCCAGGTCAAACGGGGAATCCAGGCGAGACGCCATCAGCACCCCCACTTTATACACCGTCTTAGTCGTGGCTGAAGAGCCAGGGAATAGAAGCAACACAAATAACAACATGATTATATTTATCTCATCACAGATTTAACACACAATTCGATGCGCTAAAGTGTCAAACTTTACTTTAAACTTTGTTCTACCTAGGAGTAGCTTTGACACAAAATAAACAATACTAAAAGATGTAATTCTTATCGAGTTTCATTATACATTTAAAACTAATTCACTATGCTATTGCGTCAAACACTACTCTATACTTTGTAAGAGTTAGAACAATTTACAACACTTATAAGACGCGTTGAAACAATACTAAACTCCCGGTACCTAGTTATTTACGATTAAATGCGTGAAGTTTTAAGACGCGTAGAAACAATACTAAACTCCCGGTACGATTTAATACGTGAAGTTAGAAAACGCACAGTGGTCGCGGGACGTGTGCAACCCGGGACCGTTCGCCCAGTACTGGTCGTAAGGCTTTTGCGGAGCGGGGAGCAACAAGTTGTTTCCCGCCATCCCCTGTTAAGGCTGTTAATCCTTCATTGGACGGATTAGTCGCTGGCTAAAACTTCTTCCAAAGCTTTAACTTTATAGGAAGGTATTGCATGTATAATTTAAAACAATTATGATTACTTATTCCAATGGCGAACTTCGCAGTTTTTTAAATATAGTTTTCTTAAAAATCATATTTTGAACCGAATTTATTTTTCTAAAGAAGCTTTGCTTTTCTGTTTCTTCCTTTAAAACATGAAAACTCGCTCTTTCCTGAAGTTTTGGTGATAAAGAACGATTCCTAAAAATTATCGTTTAAATTCTATATTTCACATTTCCGAACTCACCGCAATCGAGCACATGAGCGTAGATTTGATTATGTGCTGAAAACGGGATTCAGCAGCAATTTCGTCGCATTGTGGGAAAAAGCAATCTACGGATAATCTTAAAAGGTTACGCACCTGACCGAAAGAGGTTGCCAGATTAAGCTCTGATAAAAATAGGCAAAGGGATGCGCATGTTTATACATAGTATGTTTTAGTTATGTATAGTATGTAGACTGGAATTATGAAGTAGAGAGAATATTAGTTGAAGATGTATATTTATTGGAATTTATTTTAAACTTGATGTGAGCCAGTTCTTTAATGTCTTTTTAGTAGGTACAGTCGCCATCAAATATATCGGAGCGGCCAAGGTACTCAAAAATATCTGAACATGCACTTTATGGCCTTGACAAGAGGCGTTGTTCAGATATTTGTGACCACCTTGGTCGCTCCGATATATCAGATGGTGACTGTGCCTATCTAGTTTTGATATTTTGCGACTGACTGTAGTGTACTGCAGTGGCGGCAGGTCAAAACTTTTCTTAGGCAAGCCAGAGCTTAATTTGGCTTTAAAAAAAATCACGAGTTGTAGAAAAACTGCTCAAGTGCCTGAAAATTAGGCAAGCCGAAAGGAATCGTGTTCTATGGACGCGCCGCCACTGCTGTACTGAGAAATGTTTGGTAACTACACATAGTAAAAAAAAAAAAATGCTGCATAAATTTAATTAACTTGTATAAACATCGAAGCAGCCAAGTTCGTTTAGAAAAGCAAACTGTGTAAACATTATGTTAAAATAAGTACACAAACAAAGTATCTACAACCTAATAGAAACTTCAAAAGCAAGGATTCAAAATAATATTAGACTTCGGGTAATTTTTAATAATAAGACGAATTTCAAAACATGACATTTATTCAACAAAATCTACACACTGTTTACAATTTTTGCATAAAATATATTAAACGTTACAAATATGAAAAGATAAATATTGGTGTTATAAATTATTTGGTTACATATAACAAAAAATCCAATAAATAGTTTCACATAGATAAACATTTCGTCGAACACAACATTATGAGAACAATAAGTATAATATCTATCAAATTTTGTAAGTACGCGAGACGTATTGATTGACACCGTTCAAAGTACTTTTAATATTTATAAATATTTTTATTATAACTAATAGTATATTTTACAAATATCAGATACCTTGAAAAGCACTTTCATGTGGAGTAGTTGAACAACTTTTTTTTTTCTATATTGCACAATCTTTTTTTAGTTTCGTTTGGTCTAAAATGTAGTATTACATAAATTATTTTTTTTATCTTTCAGCAATGTCAATCAATCGTTTCTTTATATAACCGCCTTCGAAAACTTTCAAAAACACTACAGGGCAAATCACCTACGCAGTGATCTAATATAATGATTACTACACTATGGAATATGATTAAAACGTTTTAAAACATGTTTTAAGCGTTAATAAATACTATGATCTGACTACGGGCCGTCGGCCAATTAATGTGCGTTAAACTCCAACCAAATCTAAGTGAACTAATAGGCGCTAGGGAATGGGACTACGATAGGTTTTATCTATTACGAAATCGTATAAATATACAACTTACTCAAAAACTGTACTGTTTATATATTTGATGGCGTCTTCTTTTTTTATATATAGTTTTTTATTGCACATTATTTGTCTTACTACCTTTTCATTAAAAAAAATTGAGCTTCGTATTTTAAAATATACAAAACTTGCATTTTAATATTGTAGAAAGTTTCGTTACGTAAAATATCCGTGTAATCGACTAGGATTTCTGGATTGTCCTAATAATAATTACATTGCTTGTGCACAAATCACTAGAACTTGGCGGGTTTCTGCCGTGCACACGTTATTATATGATTCTAAGCTCAAAAGCCAAGCATACAACTGGAACTTCAAAATTCTATTTTATTGTAAGTAAATCTAATTCGACCTCGTCGGGTATTTGCATTTCATTATTACTTACTTAAATATTTAAATAAATAAGCTATTCACTGCTGATAAGTCATATAATGCTGGACTAAGTATTACTGAAAATATGAAGCCAGATAATAACTGTCAAATTAAAATAAAGTTTAATAACCTGTTTTATTTTATTATTTTGACTTTAAATAAGTTACATCCTATGATATATCCCGTAGCAAATTAAAATTCAACTCAGAAACCTGACGACTATGTGTCCTCATAGATAGATAGATAGATTTTATATGTGCCGTTTTCAAGTAAAAGGTACATCATTGTCGGTTGTCAATAAGGCACTACTTCCATAATAATTCATTTAGAAATAAACTCTATTAACAACCGACAATGATGTACCTTTTGCTTGAAAATGTCACATATTATAGTTTTAAGCATTTGAGTCTATTTGGAGCTCTGCTGACTGTAAGTGTAAGGAAATAGGAGCGTGTCGAGATAATTTTGAACACCTCGCCCGCTTAGCTACTTCTGCTGCTGACTGTACAAAAAACAACATAGAAATCCCATTTCCGACCTCAAAGAACTTTATCCCAGTTCGTACCAACTTCCATTTCTTTGAACAACGTATTTACATATTTATATATCCAGTCCCATTCCCTTGCTTATTCTATAGCTGAACCTATTTGAAATGAAACACATGTTAGGAAAGACCGGTTATTGAGCGATGTTATTTGTACAAAAATGTATTTATTCATTTCAACTTGGCAAAAAAAGGAAAAATGATGCCCCAATCCGAATCGTCACGTCTCCGATTTTTTTGCGGCCGTTAAAAGGATTTTCACATCATTATCATAGACTTTTGTATTCTGCAGCAGTAGGATAAAATCCAATCAGTTTCAGGGAAAACGTTAAGTACAAAAAAATCGCCTTATACGAATCGTACGTTCGGGTTCATATCAAATAGTTTCAACTATAACAAAATACACATGTTGCGACTAGAGACCGCACACCAGAACTTATTGTCAACCTTACTCACTGGATATAAAAACAGGGACCGTAACCGGTATCGACAACTGAGTTACCGGTTACATTTAACCGGTATAACGAAAGTTAATATCATCGGTCCGATAAAATACCGGTACCACAAAAAAACATTACAACTAGCCAGAGATGAATTTCACATGTTTGACAATGCGTATTATATTAACTTTAAAATAAATCTACCGGTTTTCTAACCGGTTATCGACAAATTAATTCTTATCCAACTATAACTTATATATTTGAGTTATAGCTCAATAACTGTTAGCAAAATACGATCAGTTATATCAATATCAATCCGGTCCCTGGACATAAACATAATAATAACTGTGAATCAAACTAAATGCAAATATATTAGGATCTCTGTACACGTTATATAAGTTACATTAGTGAACCGTCACGACACATCGAGTTACACAAAATAATGACTAGAATTAGAACAATTAGAACCTATCGGTGACACGTTTCAGCTAATTCGCTACGAAACACCACACTGGGTTGACGAGAACTTTTTGCCCTTGTAGCCCAATGTACAAAATTGTAATGATTGAAAATCTTTTTTTTTTTAATTTATTTCACCCGACAACTTGCCTCACGTTTAATAGGGTACTTTCCAGTAGATAAACTTAACTGTTTCGTTGCATTCATAAAATCAAAATTTCAAAACTACCTGGGAATATCCAGGTGTAACATGTGTTTGTGCTTTAAATGATTTTATAATGGTTAAAACTTTTTAAAGGAGATGTATTCATCATATAGTATTGTGACGTCACAATATTAGTCTCCCGTATAAACTTCAAACAAATCCTTTTGACGTTTCCTAAAGAGTAGCTGATTTGACTTCATAGGAAAGTAGCCTATTAGTGGTGCATTCATCAACCTTATATTCTAGGTTTTATCTCAATCGGTAACTACTAGATTAGAATTTCCAAGAAATTTTACATTATTAGGTGCTCAAAATTCAAATAACAGCATTTCTCTACAACCCAGTGTCTCTCGTCTAAGACGAAACTAAAACGCCCTAATTTGTACTTTATAATAGTACACGTTAAAATCAATTATAGAACGACAACGTTAACTGCAAGACCCTTCGGGGATAAGTAGGCATCACACGCCGTCGGCGAAGCTCAAGTTGCTTATGAATAATTTAAATAATCGCCGTTTTGGGTGGTGACGTAAACGCACGAGACAAGCTAAAAGGCTTTATCTATGTTACTAACGTTCATACGTTCATCGCATCGATCTGTCACTAGGTAATTGTAGCTCAAGAACAATATATTTTAGTTACATTTATTTATCGCCTGTCAATTTGACGAATAGAAAACTTTTCGTATCAGACACACCATCCCAGGCGCGGATAGAGATGACAGATGTCACGCAAGTTTTGAATACTATGGGGCCCAAACTGCCCTGCTAAGCCGAATGGCGCTATCTCAAAATAATATTCTCTTGGAAATGGAACTCTGAGCTACAGAATTTAAGGTATAAATTTGAGATAGCGCGACTTTTTTTTGAGATAGCCATTCGGCTTAGCAGGGCAGCATAGATGCAGACCGCAAGATTTTTTGTGAACGAAAGTGCCCTCATGAATCTGCGCCTGCATCCTCCACAACTCTAGTTACGAAATCAAATATTTTAACTGTTAATAAAAAGTTATTAGACATACTCTAAAAGAAAATAAGTGTAACATGGTAATCTGAAAATTTTGCAAGCCGGGAATATCTCTGGCGTTTACGTCCTATAACGGCTAAAATATCCTAGTTTGACACCGTCTTAATTAACTAGGATTATTGAACACACGATTTGTTGTTATTATTTGTGGACAGACCCAGTTTATACGTACATAGTTGCTGTTTGCGGCACATTAAGTAATGATTTTTTTTTATAATAAAACTCAAAGGTAGGCAGTTTCCTTAATAATTTCTTTGTAAGTAGAGAACAAAAGAGTCCATTATGGAAATTGCTTGAGATTGCCAAGATGGTTTTATAAATATGAAGATCATAAACTGCATAACTTCTACACAGTAACAAATATGTTCATAATTTTTTTTTAAAACAATTAATAGCTGTCAACAGTCTGACACAGATAATTAAAACAAATCGTATTTAGTGTACACTTCGAGCTGTCTATGACACAGAATTCAGAACATTTCTTTATACTTACTCGTACTATTTATTAAGGTATGATAAAGTAAAAAAAAAAATACTTTTGGGCTCAGCAAAAGCAGCTGCCTGCGGTTTGATTAACAATTAAAAACTTTTAAAACATTCTGAATTCTGTAGATAATCGCGTACGAGTACACATATCAATTATTAGTATTATTTATTACTGACTAACATTTGTGCGTTTCGACCTATTTATTATAACTCCACACATCACGATACTAAGGTACTCGATACATACACCGAACAAGGTACTTATCATATAATTATATCTTTATATCATATACTTATTGCTGTTTCTGTCACACAGATTATAATGAAGAGCTCGTTTTATCTCACTTATATTACTTGCTGGCATTTATACTATTTATTGGTTTCAATATTAAAATAACTTCATATTTTGGTCGATTGAAGCATAACTGTTATTTTTTAAAACAGTAACTGGCGTCTTTGTATATTTTAAAATAGTCTACTTGATATAGTCTTTATAAATACCCGTGAAAATAGTTATTTATAATACATATTTGGAAAGTTATCAATTCGCACACCGAAAAAGGACAAGCGAACTACTTCATTAGGTAATAACCGAAATTCGATAAGTAGTTAATGAAGTTTATTTGCTTATTACTCAAAGTTTACGTATAAAGAACAAAACATTTTGGCAAGTAATAAGCCTTAGTTCTGAAGTCTCAAAACTTAAGTTACTAGTAGACGAAGTTTGGTTGCTAATAACAAATAATTTTTTCAGTACAATGGACAGCAAAATGGGCTTTTTTTAAGACAACTCCAGTTGGGAATTGATTTTCCAAACATGCATCATACAAGGATTTACAGATTTTTTAAAATAAATATATAAACGCCAGCCTTTGTTGTACTTTAAGGTCGTCATCACGTCGTATCAGAACTCACGTAAATCCCAAATTATGGCCTGTCTGTTAAAAACTACATTTATTTTGGTATCCATTCCTACAGGGTCCCTAAACACGATATAATCCGACACATTTTAATACTAAGCTATGTAAGCTACACATTAAAACTCTAAAATGAATGACCAACTCAAGGTTTAAAATCTCTACATTTATTTATTGCTTTCTGGATTCCTTTACGGAAGACTTGTGCTTCGAAGCCAATTGTTTCATCGGGTCCACACTATCTATTTCTACATTTAGCTTACTTCAATCGATCGACATGACAAAAAATGGTTACATAAATATATTTCAATCACGTGAATAATTTTACAATTCGTTCGATAGACATAAATGGAATGCTTTTAAATCAAACGTAGATATTGTAAGGCTAAACATGTAAAACTGTGAGATGATTTAGCCAAGAAAACAGCACCCTCGTGCCTAACTCCATATATAATTTTAGCTCGCCAAAATTGAACCAAATTACTTGAGAAATTGAATTGAATTTCCTTTGTTTCTAATTCTACGGAAACGTCGGAAACAATGGAATATGCACTTAAAAGACTTTACAAATGATTTTATTTTAATTGCAATAATACATAGGGCATTATGAGGTTATGAAATTATGAATTACTCGCATTGAGAATAGAAGTAAGCTAAACGTAGCTTAGACAAACAAATATGGTAAAGTGCGTTTGGACTATTCAGTTTGTACATGGAAGGACTATTCACTAAACATCTATAGTAAAATAATATCAACAACATCTAAATATCTCTCAATTCAACGACATACTGTTACCATTCGGAACCTAGTACTAACACTATCGACGCCTAATCTTTACTATGGAATTACAATAGTAACTCCCGAAGCTTTCTACACTTTTTCTTTTCCTTTAGTGACGCTATTAAGAGTCGCCAGGACGCTCGCGTGAACTCGCGTTCCCATACAAACGTAGTTTAGCTCTCATTTTAAAACGACATGCTTTAGAACCACGAAATTTGGTATGGGCATTCTAGCAGTACAGATCTGTCGGTAATTCGTTTTCGTTGCTAAAAATTGTAATACAAAGAAAATATAGCAAAAATAAGTTTTGTATGTAAATCTGTATCTGGCTGTATTTTCTTTGTATTACAATGTTTAGCAACGAAAACGAATTACCGACATAGATCTGTACTACTAGAATGCCCATGCCAAATTTCGTGGTTCTAAAGCATTTCGTTTTAAAATGAGAGCTAAACTACGTTTGTATGGAAACGCGAGCGTCCTGGCGGCTCTTAAGTTTTCATGATACGTTCCATTTCCTTTCCAATCATATTAATCGCCTAACAATACTCATCCAATAATAATAATCATCGCTTTTGATAGTTTCTTTTAGATCGATATGATTATACATTATACACCGTGCTTTTTTCCATTACTTTCAGCATATGGTTTCGTACGATTAAGGAAACGAATTGGTATTACCAGTTTTTAAAAAATCGAAAGAAAAATTTGTTATATCGGTCACTAATGTAGCTAGGGTATAAGGAAGTTGTGATAAACTTAACCAAACAATTGAAAATTATGACATGTCATGTAATTTTGAAGATTACAATAGGAAGCATGGTTTATTGACGTAACACACAGGTGCACCCTTTATTGCGGTGTATCGGGGTACAAAAAGAATTTAATGTAGGATCAAAAAGATAAAAATTAACTATCGGTTATCTCAGAAATGTTGCTATCTAGGACACTGGTGCCTTTGAGAAATACATATACCTACTAAATTTAAGCTCAGGAATTCACCCTCGCAATTAAAGGAAATAAAAAAACACGGTGTAGAAATATTTGACTAACGACAATATATAATCTAATCGATTATAGGGAACCTCTCGTTAGCCAAGCGATTAACATTGCGACTATTTTTACATTCTTGAACCTTTTAGATTCGTTACCAATAAGCATTAAGCTCGACTCCCAAAGCGTATAAGTCCAATTCACTTCGATTATCAACATACCAACCGATCGACCTAAACCTTGCATGTAACAATATGTGTTCTAACAAAATGCTAAAGGCAATGGTCTAAAACTAAGTTTAAACATTACTTGGAACTGTCTAAGGCTCGGGGTCTTACTAAATCACCTGTCTTAACTTTGATTATAAATATCGTTGGGAAATATATTTTTTGTTTATTAAATTTAGATTGTCGGGATAAACATCTTTATGTTTTTTTTTAAATGATAATTAGATAATTGTGTTCATTCAGAGGGTTTCATTGGGTACTTTATGTAGTACATATTGTCAAAATCAACATATTATTAGCAGATTGGTCCTCAAAGAAATGTGTTACACCTAATTAACTTTAAATTAGTATAAAATGAAATATAACAATTATAGCATTACAAATATCTTAACAAATATAGGCCCTGCTTATTTTAGTTTAGTTTTAGGGATTATAGTAAGGATGTTAAAATCTTTGAGGTAGAAGGTTAGTTTATAAAAAAAAGTTTGGCATAGAGGAGATATAAAAAGGTATCAGAAATGTGTTTTAGAATTAAAAGACATACTTATTTTCTCCTCATAAAGCCCAGTGTGCATTACAATGTACTGATGACCAAGAAAGTGGTCTACCAGTTTTAACAAAAGTTTCTGCGAGATCTAACGATCGCTAAGATTGACTTTTCTAACGAAGTTTAAAACATGCACGACCTTGTTGTCTTATGAAGTTCAAACGAACCTCAACCGCAGGGTGGTAGACCATATTTTTGGCCAACTGTACACTACGTTTCACAAAACAAATAAGTCACACTCAAACACACACGTTTTCTGAAAGAAACTCAATCATATTTTTTACGCAAAAAGATTAAAATTTCTTCAGCGAACAATTTACTAAGATGGCCATTACGTGGTAAAAAACGCATTTAGTTTTTATAAAATTAAAAAGGTTTTCCTTTCTAGAAAGTATCTGAGTAACATTAAAATACAAGATAAATGGCTACTAACATGATCACGGGTGGAAATGCAATATACTTAAACATACAGGTACATGATAATATTAGTATAAACCATATAGGTTATTTTCCAAAATGGCTCAATAAAATGGTTTTTGCAAATATATGGTACAGTCACCGGCAATAGTATCTTCCTACATGAAGGCCGCAAAAATATGTGACACGCTCTTATTTGTAGGGCAGAAGAGCCTGTCACATATTTTTGCGGCATATGTGTAGGAAGATACTATTGCCGGTGACTGTACAGTATCAACCAAGTATTAGGAAAATCATAACCAAAAGTAAGTCTTGGAAAGCCCGATGTACATTACAATGTACACTCAGTTTCACTTGAATTTGAACATTCAACAAATTAAATAAGTAGCTTTTCATTCAGTATTTTTTTAGAAATTCACCTAATAAACAAAATGTCAATAATAGATTTTGAATGCTGAAACTAAAGTATTAGGAATTTATCATTTGAAAACCATTGATTTACAATCGATTTTGAACCTAAAGTTGTTTTAAGAACATTACAATACCATTGATTCTCACAGGAAAACATAACATGGTCTCGTCTCGTCAGTCGCTTATGAACCTAATGGGGTTGTCTTAAGGATAATACCATTATTTAACAGTTGCCAGACGTCATCAGGACGCGTCAATCGATTTTGAAGAATCATTTTACAATACCACTGGTTCGCACAGTAAAACGTCGTAACCTCCACGACTCGCCAATCGATCTAGAACCTAAAGGGGTTGTGTTAAGGCTTACGTTCAGGGGTCGGCGTGTCGCCTACGCCGCCGGAACACGAGCGCGAAGATGCTGCGCAGGCGCCGCCAGCGCCGCCGCCCGCCGCCCGTCGGGACCGACGTGCCCATCAGCGACGACTGAGTTAACACAATTTGAATCTTCTGAACTAGACAATTAGGACTGTTTCATTTGAACACCTTATGAACTTATGATGTTAAAACCATAAAAACGTAAGAACGTAACTAAGTGGAAAGGATTCATCCGCAACATTTTATGATTTAAATTAATGATTTAATCTTTTGACCGAAAGTTAATTTTTCTTCAATATGCATTTTTTTTTAGCGAAACAAAATATTTATTTCATATATTAATACAACAGTAAACAATAAACTTAAGTATAAATAAAAACTAATCTTAAATAAATATATTATACTAAAATAACCAATATGCTATTAGTTATGAAGTTTTCAAGAAATTTCCGAGAATATTTTTTTTTAAAGTAACTGCTATTTGCACACCTCTGTATGTACAGTCGCCATCAAATCTATCGGAGCGGCCAATGTATTCAAAAATATCTGAACATGCACTTTATCGCCTTGTCAACTTGACCACCTTGGCCACTCCGATATATCTAATGCCGACTGTATCATCAAGTTTAGAATTGGAATTGCATTATCAATATCAATTTATGAATGAATTCCATGATAAATTGGCAATGCAATTCTGAACCCGATAGTACTCATGTGTGTTAAATGAGATGTGTACCTGTCTCTGTCGCTCCAGCCGGCGTATTTCCCGTACTAGCGCATGGAAGGCGTCGTCCACGAAGTGACGCAGCGCGGCCGAGGTCTCGAAGAACGGGCAGCCGAGCTGAGTGGCCAGTGCGGAGCCTTCTTCCGTTGTCACCTGCAACAAAAATGATTAATGAAATTTTAAAAATACAGTTTGTTGTATTAAATAATCTCTAAGCTGATTATATCGTACATTTTATGCCTGCCATAATCGAGTTCCTTTTTTTATACTTGAAATATCATCATTTGATGGCAGCCGCGCGGAAGGAACGGTTGGTCACGGAGTAGCACAGCACTAAGCCTTCACCACGCATGGTTTTTACTTTTACCAACCTGCCGACATCTGGGTGCTAGGTCCAGCTTGTTGCCAACCAGCACAAGAGGCAGCCGCTCCATCGGACGCGCCTGTGCTAGCAGCCGGCGGTACTCGGCAGCCGCGCGGAAGGAACGCCGGTCCGTCACGGAGTAGCACAGCACGAAGCCTTCTCCGCAACGCATGTACTGCTCTCGCATGGCTGTGAACTCCACCTGTGGAGAGATTAGCCAGAGGGCTATTCATAAATCACGTCATTTCAAAATAGGGGGGAGGGGGGTCTGGACATCGGATGATGGTAGCATAACGTAGGAGGAAACGGGGCCATTGGAAGCATAATCTTTGGATGATTTTAGGGGGGAGGGGGGGGGGGGTCAAAAATCGATGACGTAATTTATGCACAGCCCACAGGGGTTTAGTTACTCACAATATACAGCACTCTTTTAACAGTTTTAACTGTTCAAAGATGCTAGCGTCTTAAATGACATGTCTTAGCTAGGTTTCCTTAGTTACACAGGACTATCAGCACTTATCCTCATTTTTTTTTTCAAAAACAGCAGTTTAACTATCATTCATATAGAACCGTGAGTATTATAGGACTTCACCCTTTCATTTCTGATAGGGATACAGAGAAGTCTTTCAATTTCCATATTTAGTTTTAATTCATGGTTTAGAAAACTACAAAAAAAAAGTTTCTCAAAATAGTAGTTTATGTAACTGTTACGTAATAGGGGTATTTAAAACACGAGTGTGGTTTTATGAAACGAACAAAGTGAGTTTCATAATAAGATCACACGAGTCATCATCATGCATCGAGTCATGAGTCGGCATCATGGAGGGTTTATGATATGGGTGTAGATAAAAGCCTTCTTAGTCCCAATCTTCAGCAACTTCCTCCAGCTTTTATAATCAGAGCTTGGCAAGATGAGTTAATCGCCTAATAATATGCTGTAAGACATGCAAATTGTAACATAGTCAAATTACAGATTCAGACAGACATCAACTTACTTGTCCCGCTGTGTCCAAAATGTCCAACAAGGCTGGTTCCCCGTCAATAACAGCTTGCTGCTGATATGAGTCCTCTGTAAAGACATTACACATTAGAATCAAACATCACAGCAGCTATAGTATTCTTACGCTTCTAATAAAGAAATATTTTAAGATGTCTAACCTTCTGCGAACTATTCAATAATTTGGTTTGAGGAATTTTATCCAGATTACTTGGAAAATAGAAGTCATATTGAAAGATATAATGGAATTGAAAAATAGTGTTTAAACATGGTTTAATTCTATAAAAATAAAATGTACATGCTATTGTACATTGGGTGGCACGAAACTAAATATTACTAAAAAGCTCTTCCTGTCAGACTTCTTAACAAAATATCTATATTTTCTATACAAAGAGTTCTATAACTATTATCGGGCTGACCACTATGAAAAAGAGTTGAGTATTTGAGCCTTAGTCCCATTAACAGCCATTGAAGGCAGTGTTCAAGCAAAAAAAGTATGAATACATAAATTGTTTGTAAACAATTTGGAATGCAGTAAACTGTACATGAAATAGTTTAAAATGAAATGAAAAGGAACATGTGCCAGTCTTATTGCGGAAACCCTATAGATAACAAGATAAATAAACATTGACGCATACCTATAGTCGGGTCATGGTAGTCCAAGAAACTGTGGCTCACAAACTGCAGGGTGACCGCGGACTTGCCCACGCCCCCGTCCCCCAGCACCACGATCTTGTACACCCTCAGGCCGCGCGACGTGGCCGCCGCCTCGCCGGCCATGCCTCCACATGCCTGGCCCTTCGGACCCTGGCCTCGCCCGCCCTCGCCCTCGCCCTCACGGCCTCCGTCACTCGCCGAACCCGCACCGCGCCATCGCCCCACACCGCACAAACCCAATATCACCACCGTGATTGCTTTTTAGTACAGGGTTTGGTTCATTTGTTAACACGCATTGTGTTCATAATAAATTATTGCAATAAAAATCGACAGCTGATTATTGTAAGCGATTGACATTTCGACAGTGTTTCTTTGTGTATGTTGGTATTTTTGGATTTTTTGGTGCAACAATCGCAACGTTCATGATTTATAAAAGTGAATGTTACTTTATTATGAGTCCCTCTATCTAACTAACCACTCCTTTCTCGTAAATTCAATGCGAAAAAGATGTACATATTATATTCTGTAACTTGTGATTTAGCAGCGATGAGCTAGCGATGTTATTGTGAAATATAAAATACTAAAAGCGGTATTACACATTGCAACCTGCAGGGCCCAATCTGTCAGGTTGGTAGGTGTAATTAAAGGTAGGGCCTGTAGGGAGCTGAAGGAGGGGTAGGGAGAGGCAGGGTACACAACAGATTGGGCCCTGCAGGTTGCAATGTGTAATACCGCTTTAAGGGTCACAACACACCTAGCGGAATTCCTAGCGGAAGTAGCGGAAATTTGTCTACGGCTTCCATACAAAAAATCTGCTACCATAGGGTCACCACACACCTAGCGGTTTTCCTCGCGGAATTAGCGGAAATTTGTCTATGGTAGCAGATTTTTTGTATGGAAGCTGTTCAAGAACAAAAGTTTATTTTATGTAAGTTTCTTTATGGTCAATTTGTAGACTGGCAACATTTTTTTCTCATCTTTCTTCTTGGACAATTTCGTGCTATGGCGTGTTGTACCGGTTGCAAATAATTCATTTTTATAAGAAATACAAGTGTAAAAAGTTAAACTGTGTATTATTTCTAATACATAGTTTGTGGTCCTTCGAGAAAACATATAAAAAGTGATATTTTTCGACTATATAAACAGTTCGCGTGATAAAGTACGAGTGCCGGTCGTGAAAGTTCCCGTCAAGAAAATCTATAATTTTCGTACATTTGGGCCCGTGAAGCATTCGTGCAGCGAACAATAGTGATAAAAGCTACTAATTGTGATTAGTGTGAAGAAGTGCGGCTATATCCATACTTCGTACAAAGAAAAAGTTTGAGTCGATTTCTGAGAATTCGGCAGCCATATTTTTTTCATTGACTTCCCGCAGTTCCCGCCTGTGTTCAATTCGGCGACGAGACCGGTGACGTTTAATGACAGCTACTCCGCCTGCATGTTGGACATGTTGGTAGCAGTGCGAAGATGCCAAACTATAGACAGATGTCAGAATGACAGTGACGTGCGAATGACATCGTCGAACAAGTGATTATTTTTATAGAACTTGAAGTTGGAGATTGTTTGTTTAGATAAAATGTCTCCAGAAGAAAAAGCAGCGATGGCGGCAGTGGCGGAGTTAAAGCGGCTAAAGGCGAAGCGGACTTCGTTAAAGGGAGCAGTCACGAGAGCGGAGACCTTTGCCAGTGACTGCAAAGCCGCCACGCAAGGTGAACTCATACATAGAAGAGAAAGCATTGTAAGTACTTTTAAAAGTTACGAATCAGTGAACATTGAAATCTTAACTATTGACGAAAGTGACAGTGAATCTTTAGACATTTCAGTGATAGAAAATAAATACTTTAAAATAGTGGGTCAGTTGGATGAGGCCATAAAAGCTTTGAAACAAACTCCACAAAGTGAGCAAACACAGAGTGGTCAACCCTCGAACTCTAAGATACCAAATATAGAAATCCCTTACTTTAGTGGAAAAGATTTCACAAAGTTCAAGCCTTTTATGGACCTTTTTTGTGCAGTGTTTGACAAAAACCCAACACTCTCTGATGTGCAAAAATTGTTCTATCTGAGAAAATATGTAACTGATGATGCCTTAGGTATTATAGTAAACTTACCCATTGTTAATGAATCGTATCAAGAGGCGATGGAGCTATTGAAAAAACGATTTGACAACAAACCTCGCCTCATTAATAATCACATTGCAGTGCTTTTAGACCTGCCCTCTATGCAAAAAGGGACTGCTGCAAATATAAGGGCTTTCATTTCCCAAATTCAACAACAATTGCATGCACTCAAAAACTTGCAGCAGCCCGTCAAGGACTGGGATATGCTGTTGATTTCTGTCTTGACTAGGAAGTTAGATTCTTATACTAACCGTGCTTATCATCTAGACCGTGTGGACCCTGACAAAATGCCTACTATGGCCGAATTTATAGCTTTCTTAGAAAAGCGTGCTATAGCACTCGAAGACAGTCCACCTGAGAGAAATCCTGTTAATGAAGCCAAATTTCAATTCAAATCGAATAATAATAACAAAGTAACAAATGTAGTCACAAACAGCAACACCAGTCCTTGTGCATTTTGTACGAAAACACAGCATCCTCTGTATTTATGCGCTAAATTTCAAATGGCACCTGTAAAGGATAGGTTAGCGTTTGTAAAAACAAATAACTTGTGCAAGGTATGCTTGAAACAACATAATAATGACTGTAAATTGATGTTTAAGTGCAAAGTATGTAAAGAAGGGCACAACACCTTGTTGCATGAGGATAGTTCTGAAAGCACACCTTCGGAACCAATGGTCAATTGCCATGCAAAAATAAACAAATGTGTAAATGTCTTGTTACCTTCTATAAAGGTCAAGGTTTATGATAGCAAGGGTCGTGAGCATATTGTAAAGGGGCTTATAGATAACTGCTCCCAGGCTTCTCTTATTACACAGGAGTTAGCTAATAAATTAAATTTAAAAACTAAACCTGAGAATACAGACCTAACTGGTATTGGAAAGCAAAACAATAAAATAAGGCAGTGTATTGACTTAAAAGTTTATTCATGCATACACAATGTAAATGTCGATGTTTGCTGCTATGTAGTTGACTCGATAAATGAATGCTTGCCACAACATCCTGTGGATGTTTCGAAAATAAATATTCCTGAAAATATAAAATTGTCAGATGTCAATTTTGATAAGCCATCAGAAATCTCGATACTGTTATCTTCTGACATATATTTTGAGGGGCTTCTAGATGGTAAAATACAACTGGAAAATGGACCAGTATTTCAAAACACGGTGTTTGGGTATGTTGTTGGAGGTAAAGTGGAGTGTTTAAAATCATCATGCCGTTCGTCACAAACCACCTTAGTGGCCAATTTTATCACCTGTGAAAAAAGACATGATGAATTAGAAAATATTATGGAACAGTTTTGGCTCTCAGAGAAACTTCCTGGAGAAACCAAAATAAATATTGATAATGATAAGCAATGTAATGAGTTTAAAAAAGCAGAGGAAATATTTCAAGCAACAGTAAAATTAGAAAATAATACATTTCAAGTTGACTTGCCGTTGAATGCTCCTATGAGCGAACTTCAACTCGGAGACTCCTTCTCTGCTGCTCTGCAAAGGTTTCTATGTTTAGAGAAAAAGTTTAAAAACAATCCACATTACTTCGAGCAATATAAAGATTTTATAAAAGAGTACCTAGAACTGGGGCATGCCAAGATTGTAGATATCAGTGACTATGATATATATAATGGTGCTGTGTACTTTCTTTCGCATCATGCTGTGTTGAATGAATCTAGTAAAACGACAAAATTACGCGTTGTCTATAATGGTAGTATGACCACAAAAAATAACAAATCATTAAATCAAGTCATGTTAAATGGGCCAGTAGTACAAAACGAACTTTTTGATATATTAGTTCTGTCTCGCACCTATCTATATACATTAATATGTGATATAGCAAAAATGTTTCGGAATGTGCTTGTGAATGACGATCAAAAAAGCTTACAAAATATACTCTGGCGTGACAATCCATCAGAGCCCATTCAGTGCTTGCAGTTGCAGACGGTTACCTATGGCTTGAAATCCTCTACATTCTTAAGCACCCGCTGTTTAATAGAGTTGGCATCTAGGTACGAAAATGAATATCCCTTAGCTGCAAAAGCTTTACGGCAAAATACCTACGTGGACGACGTGATTGGAGGCGCTGATCACGTTGACTCACTAAAAAACCTGAAAAAAGAGCTTATAAGTCTATTAGAATTAGGTGGCTTTAAGTTGCACAAATGGTGCTCAAATGTAAACGAAGTGCTTTCAGATATACCTGCAGAACAAAAATATTTTGATCAACTGGATTTGAACAAAGATAATGTAGTAAAAACCTTAGGGGTTAAATATGATATAGACACTGATTCATTCACATTTGAAAGCCCCCAAGGGGATGAAAGTAAATTAAAAACTAAAAGGACTATTCTAAGCTTCATTGGGAGCATTTTTGATCCGCTGGGTTTAATTAATCCAATTATTGTAACTGCCAAAATTTTCATGCAGGAACTATGGGCTTCAAAGGTTTCTTGGGACTCTACTTTACCTGATCAGCAGCTTGACACTTGGAAAAAGTACCTGAAAAAATTAAATGATATGGATAAAATAGAAATTAAAAGATGTTTAAATGTAAAAGATGTTGCAAAAGTTGAACTGATAGGATACTCAGATGCCTCCTTTAAAGCCTATGGATGCTGCTTATACCTAAGAACAACCGATAAAAATAATAAAGTCAACGTAGATCTTCTTTGCTCCAAATCTAGAGTTGCACCATTAGGTAAAGCCCTCACTATTCCTCAGCTTGAGGCAAATGCTGCCTTACTCTTAGCTAAGCTGGTAAATAAGGTCAGCAAAACATTGACTTCTCGATTTGAACATAATACAATTTTATATTGTGATTCTCAAATAGTGCTCGCGTGGATCAATAATCCACCTAAATGTAATGCATACATATATAACAGGATGAAACAGATACATACCTTAACAGGGTCCTCTATGTGGGGTTATGTCAAAACTTCAGAGAACCCGGCGGACTTTTTGTCACGAGGACTGTCTCCGGAGAAGCTAACATCTCAGGCCTTGTGGTTTCATGGGCCATCATACTTATCAGATCCAGACTTTGATACCAAAGTGTATCCTATTAAATATGATTTCCCAGTAAAGACTGTGTTAGTTCAAACCACAGATGATAGTGAAGTAAATAACTGCCTGGATTTGCTCAATAAATACTCTGACATTAATAAACTTCAACGGGTGGTAGCCTATATGCTCCGCTTTTGCAATAATTGTAAAAAACCTGAAAACAAGATTACTGGCACCCTGACACCACAAGACTTAAACGACTCTATGATTGTTATAATAAGACAAACTCAAAGACACTTCTTTTCAAAAGAAATAGATTGCTTATTGAAAGACATGCCTATTAAGACTGGCTTAAGTGGGTTACACCCCTTTCTGGATCAGAATTTAATTCTCAGGACAGGTGGTAGGTTACAAAATGCCACAAATATTTCATATGATAAAATGCATCCCATTATAATGCCAAAAGCTTGTCATATTACTCGGCTACTTATACATAGGGAACACTTAAGACTGTTGCATGCCGGTGCCAAATTAGTGCTAAGTTCACTAAGTCAGAAATTTTCTATAGTAAATGGTATCAGAGAAGTTAAGAATGTCCTATTAAAATGTGTTAAGTGTTTCCAACTAAAAGCTGCAGCTGCAAAGCAATTAATGGGTTCCTTACCTGCTCAAAGAGTAACAGCTGCACGTCCTTTTGAAGTAACAGGTGTGGATTTCTGTGGACCATTTAACCTGAAAGTAGGCAGAATCAGAAAACCGTTAATAACCAAATCTTATATAGCAATCTTTGTCTGTTTTGCTACTAAAGCAGTACATGCAGAATTAGTAAGTGACTTAACTACAGAAGCTTTCTTGGCATGCCTCAAACGGTTTATAGCTAGACGAGGAGTTCCTAAGCAAATATTTTCTGACAATGCCAAGACCTTCCAAGGAGCTTCAAATAAATTAAAAGAATTGTACGATTTAACTTCATCAGAGGCTCACAAGCAGAAAGTTGATAGTTTTTGCTGTAATAACTACATAAAATTTAAATTCATTCCGAGTTACTCTCCGGAGTTTGGAGGTCTTTGGGAGGCAAGTGTTAAAAGCCTTAAGTATCATTTAAAGAGGGTAATTGGAAGTTTAGTACTTACCTTTGAAGAATTATATACAGTAATTACTCAAATTGAAGCAGTCTTAAACTCCAGGCCTTTGTTGCCAACAAGCGCGGAGACCTCTGATTACAGGTATTTATCACCTGGACACTTTTTGATTGGTGCTCCATTGACTAGTCTTCCAGAAGTCGACCAGACTAATGTAAATGTTAATAGATTGAAATTTTGGAAAGTTGTTGAAAAGTTAAAGCAAGACTTTTGGAAGCTATGGTCAAAAGACTACCTTACCCAACTTCAAAATCGCCCTAAATGGCAACATGTTCAGCCCAACTTAAAAGAAGGCGATTTAGTGATTGTAAGGACAGACAATACTGCTCCTCTAGAATGGCCCATGGCCAGAATTGTAAAGGTCATACCAGGACCTGATGGTAGAGTAAGAGTTGCAGAAATAAAGATGGCCGGCTCTGGAAAAATATTCCTCCGCTCTTACAAAAAATTGTGTCCATTGCCTATCAATGATAATTAGTTAAGGTTTTTTTTTAAGCATAGGTTATGCAATGTTTATGTTTTTTCATTTCTTGTAGGCATATTATATTGGCCGCCCAACTATGTTCAAGAACAAAAGTTTATTTTATGTAAGTTTCTTTATGGTCAATTTGTAGACTGGCAACATTTTTTTCTCATCTTTCTTCTTGGACAATTTCGTGCTATGGCGTGTTGTACCGGTTGCAAATAATTCATTTTTATAAGAAATACAAGTGTAAAAAGTTAAACTGTGTATTATTTCTAATACAGAAGCCATAGACAAATTTCCGCTACTTCCGCTAATTCCGCGAGGAATTCCGCTAGGTGTGTTGTGACCCTAATAGCGGTTTAATGAACATTCAGAAGGGTCACCACATACCTAGCGGTTTTCCTCGCGGAATTACCGGAAGTAGCGGAAATTCATAGACAAAATGCTTAATTTGTCTATGGTAGCGGAAATTTGTCTATGGCTTCCATACAAAAAATCTGCTACCATAGACAAATTTCCGCTACCATAGACAAATTTCCGCTACTTCCGGTAATTCCGCGAGGAAAACCGCTAGGTGTGTGGCGACCCGAAATTCGGAACGCACTTGAAACGGTTATTAGACATTGCAACCTGCAGGGCCCAATCTGTTGTGTACCCTGCCTCTCCCTCCCCCTCCTTCAGCTCCATACGGTCTCTACCTTTAATTACACCTTCCAACCTGACGGATTGGGCCCTGCAGGTTGCAATGTCTAATACCGCTTTAAATGTTAAACGGCTATTAGACATTGCAACCTGCAGGGCCCAATCTGTTGTGTACCCTGCCTTTCCCTGCCCCCCCTTCAGCTCCCTACAGGCCCTACCTTTAATTACACCTTCCAACCTGACAGATTGGGCCCTGCAGGTTGCAATGTCTAATACTGCTTTTATCTGTGGCGGCTGACGTTCAAAAACTACCAAATTCTAATATTCGTATATTAAATTGTTCACGCGGTTTATGAAACCCAAAGAAATACATGTATTTACAACAAACAATAATAGGTTAATTGTAATTGTCTTTTAATATTAATATACCCCATGAGTTTATGTAATACCCGGGCATAAGAGTAAACGTAGGGCAAATTTGAACGCACCATCTGAAAGATGTCTGTCTGCGATTTACTGTCAATTTCTGTAAACAAAATTTATAATCAAAATAAAATAATAATTTGAAATGGCCCACATACAATTCGTTGACGAACTCGTAAGAGAATATCTATTATACAGAGGGTTTACATCTACTGTAAAAGCTTTCGACACCGACTTAAAAACAGATAAAGACAAAGGTTTTAGGGTGGACAAGATAGTAGATCAAATTTTACATTTTATAAATGTTTCTGATCTTATTGGCTTAAAAGAGTACTGGTCCCACCTCGACAGTTTGGTTTTCTCTAAATTAGAGATCCATGTTCAACCAGGTAATCTATTAATTTGCGATAAATCTTAAGATGAGCATTGTAAGAAATAATAAATAAATGTATAAGAAAACCCTGTACTTTCGCTTGTTTCAGCCGTGAGAAAATTAGAGTACAGTCTCTACAAGCTGTATTTAGTGACGGCAGCACAAGGCACTGGTGGTGTTAAGAATGAACGCGTCACAGAGTTTTTTGCTAAGATGCTGCCAGAGTTGCAGGGCCAAAATGAGTGGAGGGATTGGTTCAGTAAGTATAAAAATCATCATCATTATTATTATTTGTACGTTTTTTCCATATCTCGGGACCATGGGGTCCCGGACCTTTGGTAGGCATGCGTGGAGCCGAAGCCAACAGTGCATAGGCCCTTTAAAACGATTTAATATAAAAGTAAGGGATAGACATGGCGGATACCATCTACGAACGCACAACATTATACATCCGGAGATGGTCCCCGCCAGGTGCAAAGACTATTGCAGTGCAGCACTTTTGTGCTATTATTATTATTATTTATTAATTCATAGGCAGGCTTATAGCTGATATATACATGCATATCAATGTCCACTTGTGTTTTGTCCATTTTGCTTATTGAGTCTGTTGTGGTGCACTGATCACTGATTCAGGCAAACTGTTCCATACTTTCACTACGCGGTTAGACAGGAAGTTTGGGGGAAGTAAAAAACAATACAACAGCCTCACCTTATAAATATTTCCAGTGCTCCCATACATCCAGAAGCCGGAAGAGAACCCAACATTCAGCCTCTTCTTCACCCGAGCATGGCAGGACAGCGTGCTAGTCTCCCTGCACAACCTCCTAGCCACCGTGTTCCAGTGCATGCCACAGCCCACACTCACTAGCTATGAAAGTGACGTTGCTATGGTGAAGAGACTGCAGGATGAACTGGCTGCGCTTAAAGGAAAGGTACATAACACTAGAAAAGATGGCACTACAGAAAACCTCAAAGGGGGTGAGGGGGTCCACAAAATGTGACATATCGTGACAGGGGGGAGGGAGGAGTTCCATGTTTATGACCTCACAATCCTTACATAAATTTTTTTTACAAAATCTAAGTTTAAAAATAAACTTAATTGTTAACAAACATTGTACTAAACTAATTTTCTACATATTTGTTTGAATACTTTTACGTTTAGTTTCCTATAAATTTGATACTATTTTTCTGGCCGAGTTTATCAATTTATTGTTTTTGATAATAAATAGCGAATGTTGTACTAAAGCGATAAGGCTCATGTTACAACGCCTTGCTAAACTAAAAATCGAAATGTGACATCACACTAAGGGGGGAGGGTGCAGTTAATTGTGACGAAGTGTGACAAGGAGGGAGGGAGGGGTCAAAAAATCATGAAATTGGTGTAACATAATTAATGGATGATCCCAAATAATAGTTTTAGTTTATAATGTATGTATGCTAGGCTTTAAGGTATTTGTCTATGGGCCACTAGTTGCCTGAAAATAAGCATATTTCATTCCATAACAGTAGCATGTATCAGTGTCGGCAAATCAAAAATGTTTTTAGGCAAAGGAAAGGAATGTACAGGTCCTTAAAGGGTCGGCAACGCCCATGTGAACCCTCTGGAGTTACAGACTTCCATAGGCTATGGTAACTGCTTACCATCAGGCGGATTGTATGCTTATTTGCAACCATTGTGGTATAAAAAAAAGGCAAGCCGAAGCTAATTTGAGTTGGCTTTCCTTTTCTTTGTGAGCTGCAGTGAAAATGCTGAATTGCCAGAAAATTAAGCAAGCTGGTGGGAATGAAGTTCTATGAACCTATCCTAAAATTGGGCTTGGCATTAGCTGATGTACTTTATTTGAATTCTAATGAAAACCTATTTATTTGTCCAGATTGGATGAATATGAGCCTTATCTCATAGAATCAAAGTGCCTTTGCATAATATACGTCTTTTTACAGGCCCACCAACCAATAGACAAGATCTCTCCAAGTGGGCACCAATCGCGATTAGCGCAGTACTCGCGCCTCAGCGGCCCCCTGCCTCTAGTAGACGACTTCTGTGCAGTCCCGACAGAGCAGCTGGACAGCGGAGCCAGGGAAGCCAAGGGGCTGCGTGGGCTGATCCGACAGATGGGAGGCAGCCCTGGAGCGTCTAGGAGCGCGACCCGAAGTCAGAGCCAGAACTAAAGTTATCGCAGTACTTTCATCTCAGTGATCCCCTTCCTCTAGTAGACTACTTCTGTGCAGTCTCGACTAGGGAAGTGAACATCAGAGCACGAGAGGCCAAGGAGCAGCGGGGGCTGATCCAGCAGATGGGAGGCAGCCCTGGTGCGCCTAGGAGCGCGACCCGAACTCAGAGCCAGAACTAAAGTTATTGCAGTACTTTCATCTCCCCTTCCTCAAGTAGACGACTTCTGTTCAGTCCCGAGTAGGGAACTGGACAGCAGCACCCAAGAGGCCAAGGGGCTACAGAGGCTGAGCCGGAGGCGGCCGCCCTCCTCGGCGCGCCACGAAGTCAGCTCCAGAACTAATGTTATTGCATTACTCTCGTCTCGGCGGCCCCCTACCTAGTAGACGAGTTCTGTGCCGTTCCGAATAGGGAAAATGTCAGGCAGCCCAGCTCGGTAGGAAGTCGGAGCCAGAACTAAAGTGAGGTGCAGACTTTAGTGGGGCAATCTCGACTGCGGAACACACTAGCCGAGCTGCCGCGCGCGGCAATTTCCTCGCGACTCGCGAGGCGGTGCGCCAGGTGTAGCTCGCCTAATCGAAATATCTTCAGAGTTTTACATATGAACTATAGTGGCATTTATAGTGCGGAAAAGCGCTTTTCAGCTATAGACATAGATAGTAATGGTACTACATATAATTAATGATGTAAAACTCGGAACATATTTGGGTTAAGCAAAATGACTACCCTTTTCAATGTTGAATGAAAATATTTTGCCAGAACAATCACGATAGTATGTTTTATTGCAATGAATGCTTTATGATCATAATGATAAGGTAGAAAATCAAATGTATATTGCCACTACAAAATAAATAGACATAAGTAAACAATTTGTAGTATACTTTTAATTTTACTATTGTTATTTGTTTTAAGTGAATATTATTTGTAATATAAACGAATTCCATGAAAAAATTGAGTTATTTGCACAACCCGTAGTAATGGTTGGAATCTTAAATTCACTTCTGAAGAAAGAGAATATAAATAGAGTGATTGTGCTAGTTTCCCGTCCAGGCCTAGTTTACCGTCCACTGGATTTAACAGCTGCAAATATTTGGGTAACATTTTTTACTAGTAGATTTTTTTTTAATTTTAAGCTCTTATTTTGGGTAAAACTTGAATATAAATGGACGGAAAACTGACACGGTAGACGGAAACTAGCATAATCAAATCACCCTATAGTAACAGTAACACCACCGAGTAATATAGTACTGTGTGTACTATCAGTACACACATACTACGCTTAGCAAAAAGGTTTCGGCTCTAGGATTTAATTCAGACTTCTTTTAAGTACCTATTTGAGCGTCTAGTTTATTTATGGTAGTTTTGGCATTTCGACTTGTCACACCTGCACGCCTAGCACATGACTGATGCGACAGTATCTCGCGCGCGAGATAGACTACCCGTCTCTTTTTAATTGATACAGTCAGAAAAAGACGGATAGACTATCTCGCGCGCGAGATACTGTCGCGTCACTCATGTGCTAGGCGTGCTGTCATAACAAAATTATTGTCACTTTATACCTACGGAAAAAAATAATAAAAATACTTATCTAAATTCTAGCGTGTTTTAGAATCTCAACGAATTATAAACGAACCAAATCTAAAGTTTCATATATAAAACTAAGCTTCATACTGCTCAGATTATCGCATACAGAATCATACTGCTTCATTTCATATACCTTGGGAGTAATATAATAAGCTAGTTACCGCAAATAATTTGATATCGGTATATATTAACTCTTACAGAATCGTCAAACGCTGCTATTCTACTGAATCAAAATCAATTCTTAGAACCCTACCGATTCTTGGTACCTTCTTATTAGAATTAGGTGGTGCGGCGAGGCGCGAGGCGGGGCCTCAGGTGTAGCCCCGGCTAATCAAACAAATAAAGGTTAAATATGAGCTATGAGCTTTGCTTGGACGCCGAGATCCGCTCGAGGAAGCGAAACCGCAACTGGTACTACCAGAACCTGGTCCGGGTTCTCGAGAAAGCCAAGGAGAACCATGCTCGGGATTTAGACGTGTCCATAGCTATGGCCAAGGAACTTGTAGCCGTAAGTTCTTGATTTCCAATAGTCTAACTATTACGTACTTACTCTAACAATCATGGTCTGAAGATTCATCATCATAACTTTAACCTTTTGAACGCCAAGCAACGGACGGAAAAATCGTGCACTCAGCGCCAGCGCGCGTGAGCGCGCAAGGCAAACCGGTTATATTCTGAACGTGATATCACGTCCTGGCGTTGCCGGCACGACTTTTCATGCGCGCGATATGACGGCTTTGGCTTCTTGGCTGGCTCTTTTCGGTGGAGTAAGTCTTTTAGCTCTTGATACGTCATGACGTTGGACTTTTATTTGGCTGGAGCTAGAAACGCACGTCTTGGTCTTAGGATTACCTAGTCATTTAACATTTTAATAAGTGACATAATCTTTATAGCAGTCTTCTGGCTTATTGTTAGAGGTGCTTGGGGTTCTATATATTAATGTTCAGTCTCACCTTCAAAGTTTCCAACTCGAGGAGTCTAAGTATAGGCCTTATTGGTATATTACTGTGGTTTTTCAATGTTTTACTTCAACGAGAGCAACTGGTAAATGTCTAATGTTTTTTTTATACTCGTCGACTGTAATAGGTACTTGAATTGAGATTGTGTAGACGGAACTACCTACTAGCGCATAGTTTTCGATAGAGCTTTTACGCTCGCATATTGTAGCATCGCCAGCGATGGTAGAAAGGATTTTCAAACAAAACTGTCAAAATTGTAGCACTGTTGCCGTAGCCCCGCCGCCCCCGTCGCCATCAGGGGGGACCGGCACAATCCGCCGGGAGATTGAAGTTACTAAATTGTATTATTGAAGTAACTAAATACTCGTATCTAGGTAGGTAATTAGATTCCAACTGTGATGGAATGAAATTATTTTTAAACGATTGCAACGCCAACTCTCACTAACGGTGAAAATCACGTACTTATGGGATTTGCAATAGGGATGTCACGAATATTTGCATTCGCATTCGTATACTTAATGCGAATATTCGCATCATTTTTGACATTCGTATCAACATTCGCATTCGCATGAAATGATGCGAATATTTTCCGAATGCCAATGTGGGCAAAACGCATCCTATTTTGACCGCGCTGACCCGGCCGATGGTCATATGCTTGCTCATACACAGGAAGTGAAAACGACGTTATCACTTGTCTCTTTTTGATCAATAATATAGGACTCCATCACATATCATGTTCTGTATTTATGAACTATGGAAGCATAACAATGCAAAGCAAGATTAACTTTTTTTAATCTACTCCGGAACATTCATGTTCGCATTCGCATTCGGACATTCGCATCCTGAATATTCGCATTCGCATTCGGATTCGCGAATGTGAGTAAAACGACATTCGTGACATCCCTGATTTGCAAGCACAAACTCGGGTTTAATTTTATTAATTAGCAGCACGCCTTCGCCACTTTAAATATTATATTGTAGATCTTGGACGAACCCCGCGAAAAACCCAAAGAGGTGCCGCCTCACGACGTGATCCCGCAGGAGAAGGCCGAAATGATGAAGCCAGTGGAACCAGAGGTGCTGGACATCCTGTACGGAAGCTCGGAAAAGTACGCTGACCAGCGGTACCTCAAGGCCAGGAACAAGAAATCTCCTGAAGATAAGTTAGTGTCAATCAATTATTTGGGCGAACCAACTTTTTAATGTTGTTTACTCTGTCCCCGTTGTCCGAGGGACATCCTCATACTATTTCATAGAAAATCTTTGGTTGTCCAAGGGACGTAACCATGGCAACCCGGCGCTATAAAAAGTTGATTGACTCATTTGTAAGTAGATACAATAGTTATTTGTGCAACAAGAGAGGAAATTTGGTTTTTCTTGAGTGTTGATTTTGAGTCCCAAGTAAGCGAAAAATTCTTTAATTGAATCACGAGCGAAGCGAGTGATTCTAAGTTAGAATCTTAAGCGTAGCGAGGGATCTCAAGAACATGAGATGTAATAGTACATTACAGCAGAGGCTGGGAAAATAGGGATTTCCGGCCAAGTTGGTATATACACACACAAAAACAACAACAACACATGGAGAACATATTATTAAAGTTAAAAAAACACATTTATTTACATTCCATTAGTGAAATTTTGTTTCTAGAAGCTTTTCGTCATAATGATGATGCCTTTCATCCAGGAATGTAAATAAATGTGTTTTTTTAACTTTAATATGTTCTCACTACTGAGGTGAAAAGTTGTATGTGTCACACGAGAGGAAAGTTTTTTTACATCTCGTGTTCTTGAGATCCCTCGCTACGCTCAAAATTCAAACTTAGAATCACGAGCGAATTCGCTTACTCGGGACTCAAAATCAACACTCGCAAGAAAAACCAACTTTCCTCTCTTGTTGCACAAATAACTATTGTGCAACAATGCGCCCTGGAGTGATGAAAGTCGCACTTTCGTCACTCCAGGGACTGAGGAAAGTAGGCTTGTTCGAACTGCTGAGGTGAAAAAGCTTTCAACCCATTCACTGCTAATGATGACACGTTGTCGTCACGGCTCTACGGTGTAGCATAGCAGTAAATGTGTTAACTTGTAATACAAGCGGATGTCACTTTTCGACATCTTTTGCTAGAAAGGGGTCTTCTATTAAAAGTTACAAGCTTTTGAGAAATGGGCCCCGCTACACGAGTTCCTCGTCAATGTGTCAATAACATTCCCAGGTATTACTTCCGCGTGGTATCGAGCTGGGACTACGGCTGGCAGCAGAGTTCGAGCCGCGTGCCCGCGAAGAGCGTCCACCACGGCCGCGTCGCGCTCCTACGAGAAACGTTCTATAGGAAGAACAACGCGACGCCCGACCCGCCGACGTATGCCCAGCCCGTGGGCGGAGAGTTCTCCGTCTGCACGCAATACTCGTGCTACGCTGGCTAGATGTACTATGCGAGGAACGTTCTACAGGAAGAACAACGCGACGCCCGACCCGCCGACGTATGCCCAGCCCGTGGGCGGAGAGTTCTCCGTCTGCACGCAATACTCGTGCTACGCTGGCTAGATGTACTATGCGAGGAACGTTCTACAGGAAGAACAACGCGACGCCCGACCCGCCGACGTATGCCCAGCCCGTGGGCGGAGAGTTCTCCGTCTGCACGCAGTACTCGTGCTACGCTGGCTAGATGTACTATGCGAGGAACGTTCTACAAGAAGAACAACGCGACGCCCGACCCGCCGACGTATGCGCATACGTCGGCGGAGAGTTCTCCATCTGCACGCAATACTCGTGCTACGCTGGCTAGATGTACTATGCGAGGAGCATTCTACAGGAAGAACAACGCGACGCCCGACCCGCCGACGTATGCACAGCCTGTTGGTGGAGAGTTCTCCGTCTGCACGCAATTCTCGTGCTACGCTGGCTAGATGTGCAAACAGCAACGCTCTTATTTATTACAAAAGGCATAAGGTCCACCGATGGGCTATTAACAGTGTGTGCGATGGACCGATTGTAGATATGCTGCGAGCAACAGTATGCATAAAGAACAATCCCACGGCTCGCTTATCTTCACACAGTTTACGGATATACTCGATCCTCAAAGTTAGGTACTTACTTATTTAGCGCAACGACCCAAAATGAGGCTTGACTCCGACACAAGAGCACGCCATTTATCTCGGGCCTGCGCTATTTCAAGCCAGTTTTCACCGGCGCCGAGCTTACACAGATCCGCTCCTACTCTGTCTGCCCAACGATACTTAAGTGACTGACAAGACGGCGTCCAGTCGGTCGACTCAAATATGCTCTTTTTACGGAGCGACCTTCTCTAGATGTGGCCGAGGCTGCGCAAAAGATTCAAAGTTACAATGAGATTTCCTCTTGTCAGGTAATCAACTCAGTAACCAATACGTGATAAAAAATAATAGACATATTTATAGCAAAAAACATATAATTTTATATTTTTATTATTTACAATATTTCAACTTTTATTTACATATTAACAACAGCAAATGTACCCAGTTTAAGGCCACATCTCACTGTCAGAAAGGGAATTATTACAAAATAAAAATGTGTACAGTTATTGTTATTAGAGTCGTTTACAATGTATTTAATTTACAATAATCTAATCGTTGCCCCGCTGTAGAAGCGCTAATATGATGCATGAGGTCAATGGTAAACGCGTTTCCTTGGATGCATTTGGTGCTCAATAATATATGTCGATGACTTTATAGTCGAAGCGTTGTCCTTAAAGGATGTCCAGTGTAAAAGTGTACAGTCGCCATCAAATACATCTGAACTAAAAATATCTGAACAAGCACTTTATCGCCTTGACAATAGAGGCGGTTTTCAAATATTTGTGACTACCTTGGCCGCTCAGATATATTATAGATGGCGACTGTACTAGAATGCAGCTGTCAAGTAGTTTTTTTTTTACTAAGCTATGTTATTCGTGCAAAATTGCAAGCACAGCTAATGTTAAACTATAAGTTACACAATAAATTATTTTATTTTAAAATTGTAATTGTAACTGTATTTTAACCCTTACCCCGCCAATAACCTCTAAAATCGTCCCAGTCGTTGTAGACAAGAAAGACCACAAGGTATCACGATACAAGCTGTCTAGCCAGCACGCGTTTAGGTAACATAATATATCGGCTTTTTGATGTTAGCTTGTTACAGATAGCATCAAAGGGGTTTAAAATAACACTCAAATCAAAGAACCAAATACATCCATTGAAACACAATGTAATGCTAAGATGTTACAATTAAAAATAATCAACCATCGTAATGTCAACAACATTCGCTCACTCTAACAAATTATGATCTAAGAAATAATAAAATATAAATAAATATGAGACGATTTGTTCATTCTCAAGTTCAATATTTGACACATTATGTACAATAATTATCAGTCCTTATAATTTCGCGATACAACACACTGGCTTATAATAATTCTATAAGGTTATGTTCGACAACATATTTACCAAAGGCGTTGGCGGAGCGCATTTTAGTTAATGTTTGATATTATATTATAGTAGCTTTTGCCCGCGACTTTGTCTGCGTGGAATTAGTAATACAACCCCCTCTCCGGGGGAGAGGGGGTTGGGGGGGGGGGCTGGTCTTGAGGGGTTAAGGGATGATTTCGGGAATAAAATCTATTCAAAATATCTCCACACTATATTTATCCACTCCTTTTCACCTCCTTAAGTGTTGAAGGATTGGTCGGGATGAAAACTATCCTGTTTTTCCTGGGACTCTAAATATATCTACTCCAAGTCTCATCTAAATCGGTTCGGTGGTTTAAGCGTGAAGAGGTAACAAACAGACGGACACGCTTTCGGATTTTCAACCGACTTCAAGATTTAGAAGGAGGAGGTTCTCAATTCGTCGGGTCCTTGGTTTTTTTGCTATTTTTTTTATGCATGTTCACCGATTATTCGAAGACGGCTGGACTGATTTGGAAAATTCTTTTTTTTGTTTGAAATAGTATACTTGTTGGTCCCATTGTAACCAGGTCAGGATCTGATGATAGGATCCTGGAGAAATCGAGGAAACTCTTCAAATATTATGGCACACCTGTAGTGATTAAAATATTTTTTACAGTATTTCGGGCATTTCCTTTTGGAAAGGTGTAGTCTAAGTGAAGTCGGGTCTTTTTATTGTTTGAAAATAAATATCATATTACTCGCCTCTGGCACTGCCCACCGATAAATGCTCTCTGCCAAAGCGTAGGAAACGTGTGGACGAACCGTTACATTGTGCGAACAAGACATTATTATGCTCTCTCTCCTTTGGCGCGATGTCTTATTTCGCTTTACATATACAAATACACTCAAAGGCAAGGAAAAAGGGTCACATACAGGAAACTTCATACGAAGACCCATTTTCATTGCTCATGAGTGTAAAGCTTTTGTCTCGGCTATGCAACGAAAAAAATGTGAAATAGATTTTAGACAAATATATCGAAACCCAAGGTGGTCACAAATATCTAAACAACGCCTGTGTCAAGGCGATAAAGTGCAGGTTCAGATATTTTTGAGTACCCTGGCCGCTACGATATATTTGATAGCGACTGTACTATGTTCACACTTTTGCATATTACCCCTAGGGTGCAGTGTTAACCTGTAAACATATCGTTGTCGTCAACTGTACAGTTGCTATCAAATATATCGGAGAGACCAAGGAACACTAAAACAACATAAAAACTTTTTATCGCCTTGACAGCTCCGATATATCTGATCGCGACTGTACACGTATAATACATGTATAACTGAAAAGAACTTTGGTACGCTACTGTGGGCTTCCTCAATAGTTTTTTCGTTGCATAGCGGAAGGCAGGGGCTAGCGAACATCGAAAAGCCATTTTCTCTCTATCGCTCTCGCATATTCGAGCGACAGAGGGAGTGAGACGAACTTATCGAAGTTCGCGAATACAGCCCAGCTCAAACGCGGTCATTTTAACATACGACACAATCAAATGAGTTAGTAAAAGTAATATTATCTTGGAATTGAAAATCTGCATGAAGTGGGTCAAATAATAACACAAATTTATATGACATGTTCCGGCTTTAAGTGTTATATTTGTTATTTATATGCCTGGTTGGGCGGCGAAGATTTATGAGCTGAATTTACACAAATATGGCTGACTCTATCGTCTGCCATAGTAAGAAAGAAGATGGAAGTCGCATATGGTGACTACTTTGACAAAATCTCGTATCTCACACTGCTCTAAGTTGAAACGCAGTGTGTCATAACAAGATGCGAGTTTTTTTTAAAGTAGGGATAAGGGAACCTCTGATCCCTACTGCTCGTGAGAACGCTGTGGTGATTTATTTAATTAATAGTCATCCGCATGGCGGCGATGCGGTTCGCCACCCATCACGTCTCGTTCTTCACGGGGGCGAGAAGTGGCTCACGGAGAGCCGTTTTGCTTCATTGATCGTACCAAATGGAAATCCGTGATCTCTGCCTACCCCTTTTGGGATATAGGCGTGATTGTATGTATGTATGTATGTAGTGGCAATATTTCGGGTTTGCGATATCAATTGTCGTCCTAACATGATGTGTCAGTCCATCTATTCCAGCTAAAGCTTATTTAGTCAAAGAAAGCATTTGATAATATAATAATTATTAAAATCAGACAATATTCAAAACAAAATTACAAATAAATAAATACAATTCTAAAAAAATATTCGAATTTCGTTCAATTCTATAAAATAATACCATAATAAATAGGATCGAAAGACATGAAGCTTAAGCCTTTTAATATTAATTGGGGTGTTATAACAGTTTCAATATGATAGGAAACCAGTAGGTACATTAATAAGCTAAGTTGTAATTTTCCTTCATTGCCCTTTGAACATTAAGTATCAGTCATAGACTTAAAGATATAGTAGACGGCCATAGTCTAAGAACTTTTTGAGGCTCCAAGTATTTAGCGCCATCTAGTTCAGAGCGACCTAAACAGTGCTAAAATGCATGAGGTAAAATCAGCGCCACCTAGTAACGAATAACGTACTAGTAGTACACTAGTCGTCTACTATATCTTTAGTCTATGGTATCAGTCAAACAAACAGATTGTTGAAACTAGACCTATATCGTCAGGTAACAAGCAAAACTCACTAATAAAAAAAAATTAAACGAAAATCAACCTCGTTACGTTGCTAGTATGGTTCATTATGGCTCTGAAGTTGTGGTAATACCTAGCAGTGGCAGTCAAAAAATTTCTTAGGCAATGCGGAACGTAATTTGGCTTAAAACTTTTCTTCAACAGTAAAACTGCTTAGGCAAGCCGGCGGGAATCGTGTTCTTTGGACGCGCCGCCACTGGTACTTAGTGAGTTTTGCTTGTCATCTGACGATATGTGATTTACCTGAGGTCCTTATTACAATGAAATATCTCGAGTTATCGTGTTTGACAACACAGCCCTCTATAAATATAGTGTAGAAAGATTCGCACCCCAAGATGATATGAAGTTATTGTCATTATATCTCGATTGCTCACTCTCACATACCTTTAGCATTCCTAAACACTTGAATGTCAAATTAATAGCTCGTATATGATATTAAAACGCGAGCTCATGCTATATACAAATAATTCAATAAATATGTGACGTATTCAAGCAAAAGGTACATCATTGTCGGTTGTTAATAGAGTTTATTTTTAAATGAATTATAACGGCAGTAATGCCTAATTAACAACCGACAATGATGTACCTTTTACTTGAAAACGGCAAATATAAACCAAATAGCGGCCGCAAAGAAAGAAACTGGCATAACGGTAAGTAACTTAAAATAAAAAAAATATAATTGTAGATGCTTGACATTTGAGATTTGACTGCGCTAATACCAGAAGTTCTTTTTAAAATAAATGTGTTGATATTCAATTTTATAATAATTTGTTAAATAATAAAACATAGACGTCTCAATGTCGTAATTACAAATCTTATTTTTTTTTTAAGTTTCTTCTAGAATACTTATTGGTATCCTGCCTTTTCGCCAAAAATTGTATTGCCGAATTTCACTTGCCAACCAACTCTTCGCAAAAGTTTAATTTTGAAAAGGCAGAGAACCATATTTATTATTGGTAGAGGTGCCTTGAAAACAAACAAGGATTAACCCGCAGATTATGTATCTTTCCAAGATTATTAGTATTTTTCTAACATTCTATGACCCTTATTCCAATTTAAATTAGACTTATTTTGCAACTCCGCTCACTTAATTTTATCATCTCTAAACAAATCATAACATTCATAACCATTCACACATCCTCAAAAAAATGATGTCAACTACACCAATTCTACACATCAGATCCTCACTCATATGCAATTTAAAATATAATTTAAGGCTTTTTGTCGTTTCCTAATTAGAAATAACTTAATAAAAATAGATATGATGCGATTTTAATTAATTTAATAATCAATTTTAATTATAGCCAATAAATCTAGTGCTTCTTTAACTTCATCGCGACTTTGATTATTTCAATCTGTTAATACCAAGGATTTCTTTTGATATAACACAGATTGTGGTATATCTGGTTATTTTGTTTTCACCTCAGCAGTTCGAACAAGCCTACTTTCCTCACTCCCTGGAGTGACTAAAAGTCGCACTTTCGTCACTCCAGGGAGTTTGAATCTTGAGCGTAGCGAGGGATCTCAAGAACACGAGATGTAAAAAAAACTTTTCTCTCGTGTGACACATACAACTTTTCACCTCAGTAGTGAGAACATATTAAAGTTAAAAAAACACATTTATTTACATTCCTGAATGAAAGGCATCATCATTATGACGAAAAGCTTCTAGAAACAAAATTTCACTCCCTGTAGTGAGGAAAGTCGCAACTTTCGTCACTCCCTGGAGTGATGAAAGTCGCGCTTTCGTCACTCCAGGGAGTGAAGAAAGTAGGCTTGTTCGAACTGCTGAGGTGAAAATAACTATTTCCAATAAGCTTTTTTCAGAGAACGAAAGGCTTTTCATTAGTCTATTTTAATAGCATTGTACTTGTAACTAAAACCTCAAATGATTTAAAGGAATCAATACAAGAATGATGCACGTATTACAGTTAGCATTAACTCGGATTTTATCGGCAAAGGGGAACATATTTGGATTTGGACACATTTTTTCTGTGCTATTTTCGAGCTGAATGTAATTCTCTATATTATACAAGTTAAAAGAAAATTTTGAAAAACCTAAGTATCATAAGTACTTTCGTATTACTATTTAAGTAAGACGGCAGTGGTTATGTTCTGTAGAAAGAACAAATAACTCCCAAATACATTTTATTGGTACACACTTTTATTGCAGACTGTACCTAGTATCTACTATCTAGCATTGCCTAGTATTGCTATCTAGCAATGTCATGTAAATTACGGAAGTATACCACATTTCAGCTCAATCAGACACGGGCCTATTTAATAAAGCTACAAGTGACAATTTACAAGCGGAAGTCTCTTTCTAACCCTATGTATTAGAAAGAGACTACCGCTTGTAAATTGTCAATTGTAGCTTTATTAATTAGGCCACAGGAAGTGGCTGAAATTTAACTTACAAGATTTGTAACCGATAAATATATGGGGTCAAGGTAAATAAAAGTGTGGAAAAATATCAAATGACGAAGTTATGCATGTTTATGATATTTTCTATCACTTTAATCCACCAAAATTTAACTTTCATTTAATAAAATTTTTGTTATGAGTGGTAGCCAAAATTTTGATATTTACAATCAAATTGAAAGTAAGGAGAGAGAACGATTTATTCAAGGGGAAGGCCAGTCAAAGTTAAATTTAGGTATATGGTTGATTTTGTGAAGTCCTCCGACCTTTATTGTGTCTGGAAGAACACTTCGTTTAGTACCATATTTAGTACAGCCAGCAGCAGAAGGGTGTTCAAAATGACCTACACACGCTCTTATTCTCTTAACAATAAAGTCGTGTCTAGCTCATATTGAACACTCTACCCGCTTAGCTACTTGTGCTGCCGACTGTACCTACAGTCAGAACGAAGTACGATTCTTTATATTACATTTTTAAACTGGACACGGAAGCTTTATCGGCGTCGCGTATATTAAATAAATGTGCGATAAATTATTCTAATCTATGTACATAAGGCCAGTGGCTTTCAATCAACACTTTCATTAAGATTTATGATTTATTTGAACGAAAGTGTCGTTATTCATGAGAGCACGCAACCAGTTAATTTCAATCACACCGTCACCCGTCTTTCTCACATTAGATTTAATAGAAAGAGATACATAATTGTCGTAATTAAAGCTCTCTATGTTGACGATTTTCTATCGACTCGACTGAACGGCTGTGAACGGAAGTGATACAAATATTCTAATAATTGTCGAAGAATTGTCTTTAGTATATTTTATATGTGATAATTTTAACTGAGTTTGCTTGCCTTTTCCAACTATTAATCTCTTTCTATCTTCTCTCAATTCATTCATACCGCAAGCATTTATATATCATTTATAAACGTGCAATCATAAATACCAATACCAGCTTAGCTAGATCTCTACTCGGACGCTTGAGCATAGCGAGTGGTTTGTTTGAATTTTTAGAACCTCGAGCGCGGCTAGGGTTTATATTATACTTTAATTTTGAAACCTGGATGTTGACGAGGGCTTTCTATGAATTCCTAGTGGCACGACGTCTGTAGAGCTGATCTTGTTAAACTTGAGGCAATTTAGCGCCTTGCCTTAAGGAAAAAAACAAGTCAAATGAGCTTCTATGGGGATTATTGAATTTAAACTTTCGTGAGACATACTAACATTATACATTTTCAAACGGCTGTACTCACTTGTATTTAGTCGCTACGCGCGACATGTTTCGGAGAGCTTAGGTCCCCATCCTCAAGTCCCCAACTAACAATGCTAGGCGAATCGATCCGCGACTCTTTGCCGCGGGGTCGCGTCATTGACTCGATCGAAACATGTCGCGCGTAGTGACTAAACATAAGTGAGGAAATGTATAGTCCTATGGGGACGATTTATACCCCTAACACCGGATTATGAAATTTTTACAAAGAACATCATGTCGACCCACTTAGGTGTAATTTCACTAGCATGCTAAGATTGCAACTGATTAGTAGCACTTGAAATGAGCAGTCCCGCTACACTAAATAAGTACGAGAGCGCCTATGTGTGATGACTTTGAATCTTCTTGTGTCATTTTCTAATTAGAAGGGTATGTCGTCAGTAGGGAATACCTTTAAAATTCATGATCGAGTTATTAATTAATGTTATCCAATCAGGGTGTCCACTATAAACCCCCAAAAAAATTCCCTGACTTTTCCCTGACTTTCCATGACCATTTTTTGATATTTCCCTGACCAAAATGTCCATCTACAAAAACATTTTTACTATTTTTAGCTCAAGGTAGTCGAATTTCCATACGCAAGACTTTAGTATCGCATTTTTTTGTGTCTCCATTTCAGTGTTTAGGTAAATATTACTTTTTTAACGTAATATATGCGCATCCTTATTAGTATGTCTGTTGAATTTCAGAACAAAAGTATGTATAGAGACCAATTTTGAATTGTTAGTTTTAAGTATATGGACACGCTACATTTTTTTTTGTACAACGGCGGTGGCAAACAAGCATACGGCCCACCTGATGGTAAGCCGCTACCGTAGCCTATGGACGCCTGCAACTCCAGAGGTGTCACATGCGCGTTGCCGACCCTTTAAAAACAGGAGGATTCACTGTGTTGACGGCTAACGGAACGAGAGGTCGCTCGTCGTCAACACACTGGGTCCTCTTTGAGCTCTTTGGTTACTATACATATAAATTATAAACTTAAATATATGTATGTCATAAAAAGCGTCCGGTGTCCAGGAATGGGATCGAACAAGCGTCTTCTGCATCGCATCCGGGTCACAAACTCCTACTTAAAATAACCCGTTAGCCTAGGAGTTAGGGCTCCTGCAGCTAATGCTAAAGACGCTGGTTTCATCGTAGCCCTAGGCACCAGAGACCTTGGTCACTTTTCCTTTGTAAGTATCGTTCCGTTGTAATTTTTCCAGAGTCACGCAATATTCCTAGCACAATATCAGCATGTTGTATTGATGCCGTATGTCTTACAGCGTGCAGCGTACGAATCAAAACGAATCGGCCTTTTTTTCAAATTTTAAATAATAGCTGAAGTTATTCATTGCATTTAATTATTTTTATTTATTTTATTTAATGCGTTAAGCTTCGAAACTCTTGTGATAGTGTTCTGTGACAAGTACATTTTCGGTGTTATTTAAATCGATGTTATAATATCTTCAGGAGACAAAGCGTCGAGATCTTTCGTCTTTACAAGTTCTCCATTAGATTTATTTATCGTCCATTATGTCAACATCTAGTATCTACAAATGACGCTAGAGGTTTGTTGCTTTGAAATAGCCATAAAATGGTTGGTAATCCCTTTTAATAAATACTACGTTTACACTTGTATGTTCGCATTTGAGTAGACGCTCGTCGAAATGTTCTAAGTACTAACCATTCGCGTACGAGTGCCAACGCGAATGTCCGTTCACATATTCGGCTCTGTGGGTATAACTCCCCAACGCGACATGTATAGACAGTCCACGCGCTATTCACCGGTTTATTCGGCTCGTCACTCCCACAAAGTATAAAAGCGTTTCAGTCGCCATCAGATATATCGAAGTGGCAAAAGTGGTCACAAATATCTGAACATACACTTTATTGCCTTGACGATAGAGGCGTTGTTCAGATATTTGTATATCCGCTCTGATATATCTGATGGCGAATGTACAATAGATCCTACGATTGCCAATGGAGCTTTTAGTAACGGATTTTTCATTACAGTAAGGTTTTTTGTTTTCGCTCATTAAAAGCAAATTCTCGAACCTGATGCTTTTATAGATCTGTCAAGGCATAGTCCATTTTCAAGCCACCTTATCAATGTAAATTAAATCGCGAATTCTGTACATCCAGACATAGCATGTGTGCTATTCCGTGATTGGTCACATTACACGACTTTTTTCTTTCCCATAGAGTTGTTGAAAGCAATCTTGCTATCTGGGAACATTTTGTTACGCTGTATTTTAGTCCCGTCCCCGTCGCAAGAGTTGGCAGATTTTGTTCAGTTCAGGGCTGCATTTAATGTTGGTACAAGTTATTCTAATGTTTAATTAGTGGTCGACTGATTTTAGTTTCAAGATTTTTGATATTATGTTTCGGACCTTTTCTATGTAACACTACGGCTCGCTCACCCATATTCCTCAATCTAAATATTTGGCAACATTGTCTAAAATTAAATACGCTGAATGCTGATATTATGATCGCCTACGACTTCAATATGCAAACTCTGGACTCACTCTTAGATTGAGTCATACTTTATTAAACGTACAATATTTTGAACTCATATCATTAGTCATATTCACTGTTTTATGAAACTCTAACACATCACTGTAAAAAAACTGTATGATTTTTATTATATTTCATATCCTAAAAGCAGAAATTTAATTATGGTACATTAAATCATAATGTTGTAGATCCTTGCTACACTGAAATACAATGCTATGAGTCTGGGTTACTAGTCAGCTTGAGCAAAGGCTTTCTCATTAGCAATCGCTGAGAGGGTTTAAGATTTTTTAAACCTTAAAAAAATATTCTAAATAGAGAAGGTATGACGCCTTATAAGTAATTCTACGAATTCTTTGGATTCACCTATAACCAAGACAACAAAACTTTTGTTTTCCATTATTTTTTATATTCCTTAATTTTTTTCCAGGTCCATATTTTTCCCTGACCTCATTCTAATTTCCCTGACTTTCCATGACTTTCCAGTGCCATTTCGAGCTTCCCTGACTTTTCACTGACTTTCCCTGACTTTCCAGAAAGTGGACACCCTGCCAATGATAACAATTTATCAACAACCGACTAATTGAATATCTTTAGCCTGAAGTTGTCACTTTTGTACTCCATCTCGTAAGTCGTAACGTAACTGAAGTTATATGGGTGGAACCCAACCAAAGTCGAGGTTCTAGTGTAAGTCTCGAGTGTAGCTACTGTTGAGAGCCCTCGAGTGTAGTGTAGCGAGTGTAAAGGCTGGCTGGCGTAACTATGGTTGAACCTTTGTACCTATAGTCCTACGTGGGGTGCGAGGCGGCGGGCGGCGGCAGCGCGGGCGGCGGGCCCTGCGTCCAGTGCACGAGCGCGTGCTGCGGGAGCTGCGTGGCCTGGAAGTGGTCCTTCAGCAGCGACTGCGAGAAGTTGCAGTGCATCTGGTACGCCTCGTTCTCGCGCTCCGAGTCGCCGTTCAGCCGGTACAGATCTGGTTAGAGAGATACAAATGACTTTGAACTGTGTTTACAAGTAGTTATAGTCCATATTTAAATGACAGTGCCACCTGGCGTCGAGACATAAATATGAAATAAAAAGTTGGACACAACGGGAAATTGAACATTGTGTTCAGAACTTACATGGCGACCCTGCCAAGAAGTAACAAGAAAAAGCAAACTTAGACTATCCCGCTTATTCCTAAACGTGTTTCCAACCTCATTTAGTTCTGTTTGTAACAAACACAATGGACAGGAAGATGTGTCCTAGAAACACGAGGGCGCAGGTCAGTCTGTAGTTGGAGTTTATCATACCTTTGAGTATAGCAGACGCCCATAGCTGCACATGCACGTCAGGTATCTTGCTGGCGAGCTGCATGGCCGGTGTGACCATGTTCATAGACTCCCGCGAGTTGTTGATGGACAGGAAGATGTGTCCTAGTAGCACGAGGGAGCAGGAGGTCAGTCGGTTCAGGTCCTCGGCGTTCGCCATTTTGAGGGTCTCTCGGAGGTAACGTCTGAAAAATGTTAAGTTGTAAATTACCACGCAAAGTATATAAGTATACAATCGAAAATGATTATACACTTTTGCACCTTATTCCAAAGAAGTAAGGTGCAAAAGTGTAAACATATCTTGGGGTGGGGTGAGAGATTGAAATCACTCCACGTCTAGCTAGTGTTTAAGAATTTCTTGATACTTTTCAGTGCACTCTATGGCCTAGGTAATAAGGGTGATGTTAGCAACAAGTGAGTGTATACTGACTTGGCCTCGTTGTAGCGCGCCTGGAAGAAGGCCTGCAGCCCCAGCACGTAGTAGGAGGCCGCGCGCAGCCCGTGCGCGTACGGCGGCAGCGCCTCCGGCCGCACCTGACGTACAAAACATGTTTCCAATGATATAGGATTTAACTTTCTGGACTCGTGAGTAGTGCCCACGGCACCAACTATGCCTTGAAGTGCTATGGTCTACGATGTCAGAGTAACCATTATCCTTTCAAGTAAGGTTTGTTTGCGTTTGTGATTTTGGCGTGTGACGTTTTTGTAGGTACATCGAACTCGGTTAAATTGACACACATATTATGTTGCTTCATAAATTCAAAACGTTGAAAAACAAGATGTGACAAGCGAGTTAAGATTTTACCCGGATCATATAGGTACCAACGTTTTTTTTACTTATACCATTTCAGTGGCAAACAAGCATACAGTCAGCCTAATGGTAAGCGGTCACTATAACCCGTGGACGCCTGCTATTCTAATGCGTTAAATATGCGTATGTAAATATGTACACAAATTTTTTGAGGAACTTAAGTTGTGGTTACCTATAATTAGATAAGCATCAAACTCAATTGTAACACAGATTTAAGAGCATGTAAGATGTATTATCTGTTGGTAATCTTAAATAAACAAATAAAAACTTCTTACTGTAGGCCCTCGAGGAAACCTCAGCAGGTAGCCCATTCCACAGCCACCGATCACGATCACATAATATGCACAGCAAAGATTATACTAAGATTTATACAGAGAACGTTATGGAAATGTAAAAATGAGGTTACCTGTTCCATGAGTTGCGCTAGGTCGTTGTCCCGCCGCCCCCGTAAGTAAACAATGGCCAAGTTAAGTTTCGCGAACATCCACAGGTCTCTCTCTTGTGACATCTGCAAGATAAGTTCAATTTTAACACTTTAATCACGACACATGCTTAAGTTGACTTTGTTGTAGAAGAAATAAGGTTCTGAAAATTCAAAATTACAATATATGTGTAGATAAAATAAATAGATGTAAATCTACGAGAATATTGCTGATTGTGATTATTAAGCGTTTGTACACCTGGCGCACTGCCTCGCGAGGAAACTGCCGCGCGAGGCAGCTCGGCTAGTGTGGCCGTGCCTCGGCCGAGGCACGGCCACACTAGCATCCACTCACTACACGCCTATTTACGTAATAGAAACATCAATATAAAGTATTATAATATAACACAAATTAAATAAAGCTGGTGGCAGCAATATAGGGGACATCTGTACATATAGTTTAGGTACCAATAGTTTTTAAGTTAGGTCTAGCGTTATAAGTTGTATATTTATGTTATTTTTTTTCGTTCACAAGTTTATTGTAAAATACAAATAAAGGTATATAATAAAGCTTTATGTTAAATATTAAAAAGGATAAAAATTATTATGCATTACAATGTAAGTGACCACTACTATACAGAGTTCAGCTCTACTTATCATGTAAACAAACATTCAAAGACATTATGATACTTATTTCTGGGATTATCATTTAAAATGTTGTTACATACTTAAAGAAACTCACAAAATATTGAATTCAACTAAGTAACAACTGATTAATATTTTTTCTAATAAAATGTTCCTCAATAACCAGCGTCTTCTGCATTCGTGGCAGAAATGGTAAGACAAGTAAGGATGAATTCCGTGTATTAAATCTTACACTCGCGGCTGACGTCATAACATCTTGGTGGGATTTGTCTCAACTAGCTGGTCCTTAATATTTGTCCATAATCTTTGCGGCACATCGCCTGTCTTACCGTGTTGTTGTGAAAATAAGGTTCAAATTACAATAACAGCATCTTGTGATGTATGTATTTGATGTAGATCTGTCTTCGGCCTTGTCGAATTAAATGGTTTTTGTTACGGACGCGTTTTTACAGTTACTCCTGGAACCTAGATCTAGCCGGGTTTCCTATATCCTGGATACGGACTTTACAAATCAGACAGTACTCACGTGTATGGCGGTGAGGAACTGCGCTTCGGCCGCCTCCATGCAGTTCATGGACATGGCGTATAGTCCCAGCAGGCAGTGCAGTTGTGGCGTGTGTGCCGCTGCGCTGGCCGCTGCAAACAAAATAATACGATATTAATTAGCTAAAAATAGATATATTAATATGTTCCATTGGCGTAATGAAAATAGCACCTTTTTTTACGTTTTCCCATAAAAATATAGAAAACAAATGTTTAGTTTTTGGCTTCTCTAGTGCCGTAACTTCCAGCCTTCCGCGAACTTCGAAAATGGAAATTTCGTTATTTCTGTCTCTGTCGCTCTACTCGCTCTTGTATACTCGAAAGAGAGTGATGCAAGTAGAAGATCAAACGCACGAAGAGGTGCCGGTTATAGGCCTGGGTTGGTCTGACGATCCTTGTTAGAAAGAGGATCGACGGGTATAATAATTTTTTTTTTAGAAAATTTGTGTAGTAAAAATCTAAATATCAATCGTCGTTAAATTGTGGGACTTTACTACACGCTAGTGTGTGTCTCCTAGTCGGAACTTACTACACGCTAGTGTGTCTACTAGTCGGACCTTACTACACGCTAGTGTGCGTCTACTAGTGGAGCCTTACTACACGCTAGTATGTGTCTACTAGTGGAGTCTTACTACACGCTAGTCTGAGTCTACTAGTGGGAGCTTACTACCCGCTAGTCTGTGTCTACTAGTGAGACCTTACTACCCGCTAGTCTGTGTCTACTAGTGGGACCTTACTACCCGCTAGTCTGTGTCTACTAGTGAGAGCTCATTACCCGCTAGTCTGTGTCTACTAGTGGGACCTTACTACACGCTAGTCTGTGTCTACTAGTGACACCTTACTACCCGCTAGTCTGTATCTACTAGTGGGACCTTACTACCCGCTAGTCTGTGTCTACTAGTGGGAGCTTACTACTCGCTAGTCTGTGTCTACTAGTGGAACCTTACTCCACGCTAGTGTGTCTACCAGTAGGACCTTACTGCACGCTAGTGTGTGTCTACTAGTGGGAGCGTACCCGTGGGAGCGTGCGCGAGCAGGTGCGCGGCGCGCGCGATCTCGTGCAGCGCGTGCGCCTTGCCGCCGCACACGAGGCGGCACAGCGCCGCGTGCTCCACGAGCGCCATGCGGAGCCTCCACGCTAGCGCTGCGCCACTCCGCGCGCCCACCAGCGTCACCGAGTCGGTGAATCCTGATGCTGTAACAATAACAAAAGGTTAATCTTGTATATGCTTGCTCACCTACTTTCCGCTTGCGGAACAAAAAAATTCACAAGCCCTGAGTTTTTCAGTGATTTTTTTTTTCTTCAGACACTAGTGTCAAGAATAGGGGTCCAAGAATATTTAGATTGATGGTTGCCCTGCAAGACACGAAAAAAAACTAGCTGGCGAGTAATTCAGTTCAAAACAGACATAAAGAAAGAAAGAAAAAGTACCAGTCAGCTTGTCGATCTGTGCCAGCGCCTTCTCCGTGTACTTGTGCGCCTTGTCCATGTAGCCGGCCTGCGCAGAGTGCATGACCGTCACCAGGTACACCAAGACGTATAACTGTTGACGGGACAGCCATACGAAGGATTCGCCTGGAGCGCTCCCGCATACCGCTGTTAAAAAAAATATTTTAAACAGGAACTTCTACAATCAATCGAAATAATTCTAAAATGTTCATGTCATATATCATATTTCATTGAAATAGTAAAGTTTCTCCAATCAATTTTTTGACGTGATAAAGTCTTATAAATCGATGAACAACCGATGGCATGCACGAAGAAATGTAGCGTTCCGTTGGGGTCACGTGACAAATATTTTTGTCTATCGAGTGTACTAGGCGAACAGAGATTCGAAGTAGTGGTTAAACCGTAAATCCCTTTGACATTAGCTAACCTAATTTCGTCAAGTCTTACAAGCCGGCACGTGGCGTAACGGGAAGAAATCTGTCTGCTAAGCAATCGGCCGGGGTTCGATCCTAAGCGGCGGATGAGAACATTTAATTATGTTATTTTATTTTTTGATAAATGTTGCTTATTAGTTTTATGTTTTAGATATTATTTCTAGGTTTTATTTCTTTATAATAGTGTTTTACTTCTTGTATGTTTTTACTTTAATTTTTTTACACATTTCCGATTGACAGCGCCATCTATGCGGTTTCTTACATATTAACTCGAAACCTGGATGTAAAATAGACATCGATAATTACTTCATTATAGCACCGATAGGTGGCATTGTAATCAGTGTTAAGCACGGTGTTAAAAGTCAGAGTCTGGTGAATTTATGTTACCCTGGTGGATCAACTTACTTCTTTGCTGTTTTCTTGACAATTAAAGAAAAAACCGGCCAAGAGCATGTCGGGCCATGCCTGTTGCCAGCCTGTTACAATTTATTAATTCAAAAGGTCGTTTCTTCCGTAGGACCCCTACTGACCCCCCCTTAGAGGGAGTGGTCCGTAGGGGAGGGGGTCCGTAGGGGGGTCCGTAAGGAAGGTCCGTAGGGGGGGTCCGTAGGAGGGGGTCCGTAGGGGGTTCCATAGGAGGGGTTCCGTAGTGGGGGGGTTCCGCAGGGGTTGGGAGTCCATAGGGGGGATTCCATAAGGGGGGTTCGTAGAGGAGTCCGTGGGGAGGGGGTCCGTAGCGGGAGGGGGGTCCGTAGGGGGGAGTCAGTGGGGGGTCCGTGGGGAGGGGGTCCGTAGCGGGAGGGGGGTCTGTAGGGGGGGCGTAGGGTGGTGTCCATAGGGGTCCATAGGGGGAGGGTCCGCAGGGGGTGTGTCACTTTTACCGCTATGTTGTGCGTAAAAGTGACGCGTGTTTCGTTGATATGCCGCTCCGATAAATTTGATGGCGACGGTAATGCTGTTTATTTGATTCTTTTCCTAAATAAATTCAGTGATAAGATAATAATTCAATTCAATTCATAAATAAAACTATGCAATTATTCAGCAATGTGTTCCTATGACGTTATCACGCAAAATTATAGTCCGTAAACCGCCTTTACAGAAAACCACTTTTTGTAAAATAATTTCTACGCGTCGTCAACCCTAGTGTTTCATGCACGTTGAGGGTCGCTCCGGTTTTAGGCTGTACCTCGTCTGTCTATATGTATATAACACAACACAGCTGTTTCACTTTTAGGTTAAGTCAGACATTGACATTGTGTCCCATGAATTTTTTTACTTTTTTCAATTGTTTTACTTTTTTTTCTTTTTTAGTCACAGTTGTATTCCATGAAGATATTGTATTGATACAAGGCAGCCCACTGTATCACTGCAAACACAATTTGTATACTCACTGTCATCGTCTGGCCACGTAGGCGCCATGATTGTCTGAATGCTTTGTTGCAACTGCTTTAAACAGGGCTTCACACTCTTCACCTGCCCCGCCATTAGGTAGTGGCATACCTAAAAAGAAAAATGTTGTGTTAAAATGACAGTATCTATTTGCTGAATAAAAGGAAACTGATGCGATAAGTAAATGACTGTAAGAATTAGTTGCACCAAACTATCTCTTGGATGGATGGATCAGACATGCACTCCGAAGACTGGACAACACTGGACCAGCCCTATGTCCCTAATGAGGGATAGAAGAAATCATCATCATCATTAAACCATATCTTACCGTTAAAATATCGTCAAATTTTTATTGTAATGTAAGTTTCATAATACTCTTCAGAGTAACATTTACCAGTTCATCGAATGAAGTTGATAGAACTGGTCCTAAAATTCATAAAAAAAAAAAAAATATGGTAATGATATGCTATCCAATTTATCTATAAAATAAAATGTTATTATTAATTGGCTGTAAATGTGGTTAAACTTAGTGTTAAACACTAAGTTTAACCAGTTAGTTAATAAGGCAGAGTTTTACACTATGGGTTTCTGGTGCATCTAAAGAACAAATACGGGACTTCGGGACTTAAACCTAGCAATAGCACAACAAAAACGGGACGGGTAACAATACGGGACGCGATGCTTGAATACGGTGACAGTCCCGTATATACGGGACGTATGGCAACCCTAGCTATTGGGGCAACCATTGTACTCACTTGTAAGACCAAGAAGAACACTTTGAGGTACTCCTTCTGGTGAGGGCTTCCGGTCCACGAGTCTACTAAATGTCCCGCCTGGTTCAGCAGTGGTAACACTTCTTGGATTTTTTTGTCTATTAATAACAGCTGAAAATAAATTTTGGTATATAATGGAAGTATTGCTATGGGACAAAAAAGGTTACTTTTATATATTAACATGTTACTAGCCCAATATTAAAGGGTTCTATGTTTCAATTTTATGGTTATGCAATTTGAACATTGTAATTAGTGACACTAAGTCCAAATTTAACTACCTTGAAAATTCAACCTAGAACCCTGTAATATTCAGTCAGCGATGTGTAGGTATGTGGGCAAGATTAAATCCAATAAAAAATTTCATATAAAAGGATATATGTTTAGTCCATTTCGAATGTAGGTAACATTGTGGTATTGTTAGCAGACATTCTGCTTAATACAAAATTAATTGTGTCAGATATTTTTGCGGCCTTCAATACATATGTAATTCAATACCTATATTTTTGCTTTCATATTGAAACCTATATTTTGCAATTGATTATGATTACCTATATTTTTAGTTTCCATAGTCCATTACATGCGATTTCTGGAAAAACGATTTTGACACTTACCATTTTGCCCTTTATTATCATTATAAAATGAAACAAGTACTCACTTAAATTTTTCCCTATACACCAATCATTTTCTAATCACAAAAAAACGAGGTATAGATTTTTAGACTTATATTTTTCCAAATAGCCGTGTTTACAAATGACGCACCGCCTCGCAAGGAAATTGCCTCGCGACGAAATTGCCGCGCGCGGCAACTCGGCTAGTGTGGACGTGGCTCGGCCGAGGCAAACGAGACAAAAGTACGTGTACACTAGCCGAGTTCGCGAGGCGCTATGTCAGGTGTAGACACGGCTAATTACATTTCAAGCCCAGAATTGTGTACTAAATGACACTTACCATTACCCTACTGAGCAGAAAGAGCACCCTTGTGTACGCTGCATTGGAGATCTGGGCGTAGTCCACTCCGACACCCAGGAGGCTGCTGGCCACTTCATATTCTCTCTCTGTTGCGTGGATTTGCTAAAAAAAAATAGACTTTTAAACTATTATTCAATTTTGTGAAATTAAAAAAATAAACAGCCTTAGCCAGAAGTATTGGGCACCAATGCGATTTTCATACAGTTTTAGTTTAGTTCATCATTTCCATCTTTTTTGAAGTTATTTCATAAATTAATTCATACTACTAGGCATTTTTTGTTGAAGTTAGTAGTAACTGCATTGAATATTCGCAATCTGTTGCAGCAACTTAAAATTTCATTTTTAGTACCTTCTGTTTTCATATTTTAGGTACCTTGAAAGTGTTATTAAGTGAAATGTTTTATATTTATAAATAAAATGTAACATTTACCGTTGTTAGGATAGGGAATTAAATAATACTCATCATCAAAATTGTCAACAAAAATGCTATGCTACTTCTGGCCAAGGCTGTAGTTTTGATGCCTCACTGAAATATTCAGAAATATCAAACTTTATGTAGGAAATACATTAAATTATAATTTTCATTCTATGTATATCTAAAAGAACTTCTTAAGACCTGTGTAATGCATTGATGCAGGTATGTATAGTAACAAGCTAATATGCAATAAATATTGTTTATATTGGACAGACTGACAGGGAAGATTTCCAAGCAAATTTTAATCATATCTTTAAATGCTATAAACTAGTAGTCCGCCTCGAACTGAGAACTCGCAATTTACTTGACCAAAATAACAAGACCCCAAGGAGGATTTTTTTTCTCCTTCTAGCTCCATAACCACTTGATCGATCCTGCTCATATACGAACTTACAAATTTTATGTATCTCTGCTACAGCCTCAAGAAATTTCATAAAGATCAGAAAAACGTTACTAAAGTTATCGTCAGACAAACTATCTAAATCAAAAAGCCATCCAAATGCCGAGACATCCCAGTAGCCAGTTCGGTCTGAAGTTGTTTTTAAGAACTCACTTCACTTACGCTCTGCGAGTTCGATTAGCATTTCCTATGCTTAGGTCTATATTCCTTTCCGAAACAAGGCTAGTATTATCTATCCTTTTAAATGAAACTTATGAATAGATTTTGCAAAACTATTTTTTTAAGAAATAATGATATAAAAATAAAATCACAATTTGTCTAACATCTGACTAATCAAAACTTGGTGTGTTATGCATATTCAATAAAGTAACATATCAAAAGAAATAAATAATATTTTATTAAAGTCGCTGTAAAGTGTTAAGAATGCATAACAAAACAACACAATAAGGATGAATACTAGAAAAGGGGCCATAAATTGACTTGTTATCAAGTGAAACACCAACTTAACTTGTTTAAAACACTTACAGCCAGTTGAAATATTAGCCTACAATGCCAGTAAACACTGTGTTGTGATAACTCAATCGCTTTCCGAAGGATGGGTTTGGAGTGCGTGGGCTGACCCTGCTGCTCGAACAGCTCTGCCAGCACGCTCGCCGCCTCGAACTTGACGTCGTCGAACCCATTGATAGTCTGAGACAGGCACCACTGCAACCAAAACACTTAAATGACCCACTTATGCACCATTGTTTACATCCTATGTGAAACTTGTCACATAAAAAAATATGACGAAATTACATTAAGGTTATATAGCATATCTGTACGTGTTATCTATCACTGTTTACACGATTTAACACTCAAATTGGCCGTAAATATACTTACACTCTGCTCTAAATGCGTCCTCGCCAAGTCGATGTTTTTAGTGTGTGTCAAAAGGATATTTCCAAGTTGTAAATGGGTTCGAGCCTCGACCCTTTGGGGCGGCTTAAAATTAAATACAGCTTGTAGGCACTGAATACAACTTTTTATGTCAGGAGGATTTGATGTTCGGAAATGTTCTGCTAAACCAAGTAAAGATATATACCAAGCGTCCTGCGTTGACGCCATTTTGACATTTCTGCTTGGAGGGAACTGTGTTGCTAGACTTCAGCAAAAATAATTTGAAAGTATTCTAAGGGATGCGTTCACTATTTATGATCGATGTTCACTATCGATATATTCTTTCCTATCGATAGTTAACAAATCTACAACGAAAAAAATTGATTGTATAGTCTGGCAAACCAAAAGCGCAGTAACAGTCAGAGTAACATGCTATACCCATCCCTTTTTTAGTAGTGAGAGTACTAGCATTAGAAAAAGACAGTATGATTCTCCCTGTCTATGCTTGAAGTGGAACAAACTCTGGCCAAACTATAAATACATTAAAAATACTGTAACGAATTTTCGCCAATAAATAACAAGTTCAATATTTTTAATATAACAGTCTGGTCTTGATATTGATTATTTTAGGGTTCCGTAGCTACTATGGAACCCCTAAACCTCGCCCTCGCCAATGAAAATAATGAGCGTTGAGTTTCTTCATCATTTTCCACCACCTTTGTCCAGCTGGCAGCTTAACCCAACTCTTCTCTTGGCTTGGCGCCGTAGAATGGAAATTAATATGTTATTACTGGCTAATACTCGCTTTTTAAATTCTTTCTTTCTTAAACAGGAGCAGGCATGAGCGCCCTTGGAGGCTGTCGCGAATCGAGCTCAACCGAAGTCGGAACGCATCGATATCGCGATGACAGTAACTATTTTATATAGCAACATTTTGCTGTTAGCAAAATGGCGGCAAAAGAAGCTAGTTCGGAATAATATGTTTTACCCTAAAACCGGTGTCTACATAGTGAATTATGGAAATTATTACGGAAATAACCAGCTTATTTCCATTAAGTTAAGTGGATTTAGTTATATAAGGAATATAATTTTAGCCGTTCTAGTATTTCACTTTGACAAACGTATCTAACTTATTCTTCGAGAAACAATGTAATATTTGATCAGTGAACTTATCTGGAGTATCTTACACTTCCTAGATTCCCCATTCTACTCATAATATACTTCATTCTAACTTGTGAGATGATTCAAAGTACATGCCAGTCATCGCTAGTAGATTACCTTCACTAAAGTTCCTCCCTAAGTTTCGTAACCTTTTCCCTTTGATCATTGACCTTAGATACAACATACCTTATGTGAAATATGTGAGAAGTAGTCAATAATGGGCTTGGCCAGAGAATACAGTCGCGATGTATTTCCGACGCATTAGTGAAAGACTAAAGTAAGTCGTGGCTCAGCAAGGTAAATGCAGGACAGATCAGTCCATAAGGCACGTACCCAGTGGGAGGGATGACTACAGACTAACCTGAATTATTCAGAGGATGCAGCCAAGGGGGATGTCGACATCCAGGCCTGGGAGCCTAGGCTATGAGCAAGTGATATGGTCTTCAATGAAGGACATGAGATGTTGGTGTTATCAAGAGAAACAGTGTATATGACTGACTGACTCATACATACTTATAGCTGACGTCCCATGTATATCCCTATATAGCTAAATGAACTTAGTGACTGAGATGTCATAAATCTATCTTATTTTAGGTGGTGTATATGACACTGTGATGTCATCTAGTAAGAAGCGAAGCAGGCGTTGACCGCATCAACTCAAGGTACAAGGAGATCAGGACTCTATCGTGACGTTCTATACTTGCGGTCATTCACCCAGGAATAATTATATTTTCTTATTCTATATTAGAATATACATATTATGTATGGAGCGTCACGACATGGTGGAGTAGATGCTGAGATCCTTGAATCTTTTTTTGGCTAGATTTGCAATTGTTTGATATTCCTACGTACAATCAGCAAAAATTAAGTTTAAGTAATAGTTACAAAGTATCAGTTAAAACTGAGGGGTACCTAATTTAAATTTAAATAACTATATTTGATATGTATGGCTTGTATTTTAATCATAGCCTGGCCCTTATATAACACTCCCCAGTCTCTCAATCAGACTTCAGGTTATAGTGGAAGCTTAGCCTGTTACTTTTTAATGTTTTGATACATACCTACTAACAGTTTTACTCTGCTCTGTGGAGTTGAAAACCATTAAACTAAAACTTACTGCTTTATTAATTGAAACTAGATATCATCAATTTTATAAATTACACTTTGTGTTAGTATAATATGGATATTAGATTTCACTGATTTGTTCTTGTAGTAAACTTGGATGTTTCCAAGTCACTAACTAACTCCTGTGGCTTAGCGACCCGAAGTGAGTCTGGGCCTCTGACACGAGTTAGCATCAACGCACCCTCGTTTGTGCGATTTTCTCCCAGTTTTCTGCTTGTAGGGCGCGTAGATCTCTTTCGTTCAGTGGTACCTACATAGATTGACCTGATGGACGTCAACCTATAGAGCGTCCAACGTAGGCCCTTTTGGCTGCTCTAAGTAACATAAATAAATTCAATTGAAGCATAAGGATGAAAGGAAAATTTCTCTAAATTTGTGTGCTAAGTGCTAACATGATTATTAGATGAAACATACACATGTGTGAAGTCAGTTCAAATAAAACATTATCCATTAAATATTTAAAGCAACTTAATATTAGACTGCAATAAACCTAAACCTAAAATTAATTGGTGTTGGTATAATGTTCAGTACATATACCAACACCAAACTATTGGACTAACCCAACCCGCATTGTTGTCCCCAGCATAAATATTATAAAATGGGTATATGCTAGGTTTACATAATGGATTGATTGGATTGAATATTTTATTTAACAATTTATGATTAGGGTAGTTAAAAATAAATGAATATTTTTTTTTGAAATAACTTTGAGAAGCAAAACAAGATTCAATTGAGCACCTCAATAATTTCAAGTGTTTTTGTGATATGTAATTTTATACTTATCATTTATACCTATATGAGTATGTACACAATTTAGCAACATAGATGGATTTATCATGGACCCGATTATTGCACACATATTCTGTACTGGTTCAAATAATGTCTATTGTGAGGTTGAGTTGGTAGAAATTTGTGAATGAACATTCCATTATTTAATTGACTCCTTTGAAGCAATTACTTTCTACTGTTCCTTAATAAAATTAAAACAAGTCTATTCCGCCAACAAGGTGTATTATCTACTGGCCTTAGCCAGTCTTCTAGGACCAAAAGTTTGGTATATTTTCATTGGTTGGGTGAGTGAAGTTTTAATATTATAATTGTAACAATGTGCGTGAGGTGTTAGAGGCGACGATATCTTGAAACCAAATGAGCTCATGTATTTTGCGCGCGGTCGGCTCGAGAGTTTAGGACGAGCGTCACGAGCAGAGCAAAGCAGAGCTTGTTGTGACTAATGTACGTATGCGTTGAAGGGGGAGCGAGCGCTCGATTTGTGATTGAGAATGGCTGCATTGGCTGCTCTGCGATGTTCTTTCGGTGCGCAACATGCCATGATGCGGTGGCTGGTCTCATTAATTCCGTAGTAGGTACCGCAATTAATAATAAAGGATAGCTGACGCGATCTCATACCATCACAGAGCATAACCTTGCGTCGGCCCTTTTGTGACAGTGACATTAGTGACAACAGATATATCTGACAGTGACAGTTGAAGTAAAGCACACGTTCAGGAATCAGTCTTGTTTATAGAGGTAGCTATATATATATGTCAGTGTATTGGAGATGGAAAAGTACATCATCTTTCATCTATTTTCATATCATACGTTATCCTTATACCTTTGCATGTATCGATAAACGATATACGGAATACAGTGGGTCGAAAAAACAATTAATTGAAGTTTAGATGTCTTCGTTTAAAATCAATTTTCGGAGCTTCTTATCGAAATGAAATAGTTCAGAAATATATACTTTAGGATGGGATATCGTCTTAGCAGAATATTTTAATTTTAGTAATTACTTGTTTCGTAAAGTGAATAAACATATTAAACGTAAAGTAAGGACCAATACAAATAAATAAAACTGTGTTATTACTGTTTGTACTTATTTATACACAGTTGTTATGTATGTAAAATGATTTCAAGACTAATAAAATTTTATGTAATGTTAATAATTCATAGACGTGACATTGCAGAGAAACATGCAACACAACATGTGCGTCACCTCTTAAGGTGTCTCTAAATGACACAATTTCAATGCAAATAATTACAGTATGAAACTTTTAAACATTGCTGTCTAGGTAGGTTTAGCGCGGTCGCGGGACTGGTCAAATATCGCAGTGTATTAGGAATCACAGGTGATTTATTACGAGATGAATAGAGACTTTTATACATACCTACAGAAGCGTGGCGTAGTCAAAGACATACTACCCCTAGACCTGCAATGGTAATAACAATACCAAGATTGAACGGGATGGCCTTATTACACTTTTCCATAAATTGGACAGAGAAGGCGCTGTTATCGTTGGTCCTTATCATAGACTCACCCTTGTGATTATTGCTTACTTCCAAAAAGCCCTAAGTACAATAGAAACGTTTATTAAACCGCAATAAAACCGACTAAATTAGGTAGATTAGTTGCGGTATGCTATCAGCCATCTTGAAACGTGTTTTAAAATCAGTCGCGTTGCGTGTATTCTGTCCTTTTGGTGGGTCGCGTCGCGTGTTTCAGTTCTGGAGATATATTTGCTTTAGGGCGTAGTGGACGCACTGACGGCAGACAAATTTTACTAATGTAACTTTATCGTCGTCATCGTAGACGTAGGTATGTCTACGTATGGTATTCGGTGGTTCTTAACTTTAGCGATAAAAGACCACTGAAACAAATTATCTTTTGCTATAACCAATTCTTTGCAAACAATTAAAATACTTGTGACTAATATAATTAACAAGAAGTTGTTCTGTTCATAAAGGAGACCGCTTCAGGTGCTTTAGAAACTATCCTTGGTCCGCGGTCTACCGGTTAAGACACACTGATTTAACCTCTTATTAGTAGATTAAACATTAGATAATCTGTATCTAGAGACACCTACCTAGATGTTGTTAGGAAACACAGTATTGCTCTCGGATAATATAATAATTTATTATAATACCAAATGGGGCGCATTATTCATAGTTGAGCTGCGTTTCTTGTTTGTGCTAATAAAAATAATCTACACACATATATAAAACCAGGTCGTGTCGGTTACACCATTTATAACTCAAGAACGGCCGAACCAATTATGATGATATTTGATTATTTGTATTTGACTTCGCCCGAATAGTAGAGTAACTTAGTAAGAACTATTATTTAATCTGAGGAATAAATTATAAATTAGCGGAGAAACTCATTAGAAAATAGTTGTAGTTGTCGGTACAAAATAAATGGCGGCGTGAATATTGGATACGACATTGAATTGTAATACACGTCTGAATTACAGAAATATACTAATACGAGTTTAATACTGATTTGAAGTACATACAATACATCGAAGTTACAAGAGTAGTATTGATAACTATTTAGTGATAAATTATTTTATCTTGTACTATTATATTGTCATAATTTAGATTATTGTGAAAAGAGGAAGCCCAAGTGAAACCCTACTTAAGATACAATTTTGTTCCGATTTTCAGTTTAAACACTTGCCGCTCTAGTGTATGTATCAAGATACATCAAACATCAAAATAAGTATAGTAAATATAGCAAAATAAATTTACTAGATTATATTAGTGGAATCACTGTAATTAATTATAACGACTCGACTCCATGCATTCAAGTACAACTTGAATTGAAATGTCGTTCCATTCGGAATTAATACGTAACTTGGGTTATTGCAGCAGTTATCTGTTTATAGTGTTCAACAGCTTATAATCGTAATGTACGGGTACTCTAACGTAATTATATTGATAAGGCAAACCAAATAATTTAATTTCGTGTTAGATGAGCTTAGGTGCTTACTTGCGAAGTAGTGGTATTGTACTAATACAACAGTTGAATTCGGCAGATTGTGGCAGGTTTAGCAATTAGAACAATTGTAGGTATACTTGACGGTCCTAGAAAACGTATTTAATGATAGTGATTATAAATTGTTGCCATTTAAATTTTATAGAATTTTATTACCATTGTTTTTATCATTATTCTTGAAGAATGCGTTAAGATTTTTGTTATGCTCTAAGTACAGCTAGGAACATTGATTTAACTCGACGTGCCAATATATAAAACAGCTGTAAGTAAGTGGTAGCCCATATGAATCCTGAAACCAGGACAACGAGTTGGATTTGTGCGGGAATTATATAATGCGCACCTACCTGTCCTAATATGTTCACATACGAAACTATTTTAGTAAAAGTATTTAATCTTAAAGTAAAAATTGCCTATTTGAGACTATAACGTAGAAACTTAATAATCCATATCCAAATAACTTGTTTAATGCGAAGCGAATATGATACAATTACTAGAATACTACTACGCTTAGCTATTGATAGCAGAAATAAGACAATCGAAATTGCTCTCGATAACGACATAACTCTGGGGTGTGGAAAATGGCAAATTACGTATACAAATTAATTACTTTATTTCATACATACCTTGGGCGGGTATGGAGACATTATTATTGCGTCAAATGTTTCTACGCTGTAATCAATCGCTATGGTCACTATGACTGCTAATTAACTCGATGCTTCTAAGAAAATCTAGGTGCATATTTCTTAAATAACACAGAAATGTGTATGCTATAACTATGAAATAAATTCAAATTTCGTTCGTTGCCTTCATTTAGATTATGGATTATATCACATACATGAAATCCCTATAGTTTTACAATGATTTGCGTACTTACTGTATTCAGTCGTACACACATACTATTTTGACTCTACCTTATGTCATGAAGTTAATAAAGTCTTAATATTTAACAATTTTTATTGACGTATAAACAAAGCGTATATAATGGTATCACATTGTCAGCAATCAGTTCACATGTTACGCAATTCTAGTCACTATAGTAGAATAAAGTGTATCGCCCATTTTACTATTCACATGAAATTGAATCTTTGGAGTAAAAGTACCGCAGTTCTACTTGAATGTATAAGGTTCATCTAATAGACTTAAGTAATTCGAAGTTTATATGCTCATCTAATCGAACGAGCAGAGGGTAAGCAAAGCGAGTTCTTACAAATAAATTCTGACTACTGGAACGTCTAGGCATTTCAATGGTTTTTACGACTTTGGGAGTTTCGACGATAATTTGAGTAACGTTTTATTGATCCTTGTTTTTGTTAAGGTTGTAGCGGAGATACATATAGTTTGAGACTTCGCTAATGGGCGGGACCGATCAAGGGCTTGTGAAGCTGGAAGGCGCGAAATAATCATCTCATGGGTCTTGTTATATTATCAGAGTGTTTGCGGGTAGATCGCGAGTTCTCGGTTCGAGGCGGACTTTTAGTAATATTGACATAATACTTTACCTAATGCAAACCGGAAGTAATCTGTAACTTATCTAATTCCTTCGAGATATTTAAAAAACTGATAATATCATTCTTTCATAATTTTAATAAGTAAATATTACAGCTATTAACTAGACTGCAGCAATTTAATTGTTCATATTAAGTCATAGGTGGATCATTCAAAGTCGGAAGTAGTTAAATACGTGATATCGAATGGTTATGTTGATAAAAGTAACCTAACTTTATAAATGCTACGACAGACGAAATAAATTAAGGTCTTTCAGTGAATATAATCGATCCATCCAGACATCCTTAGCTTCCGCGGAAATATAAATGATTATTAATTATACGACTGACGCTAGGGTTATACCTTGGATACTTGGAGCAGTGATATTAAATAGTTATTATTTTGACCAAGTTATAAAATTGGATATTCTCAGAATAATAACGAGTGATTGTAATCATCACGTGATACTTTATGCGGGTAAAGAATTTTAATCCACAAATTATGTCATACTCAGTTTCTATTCCTATGAGGCCTTTGCAGGCGATGTTACTGAATATATGTTCTAGACACACAATAGTTGTAATATTTAGATACCTTAATACAGTTTAAGAATTACAAAGCGACGGTTCTATCATGTATCTAAGAGCTTATATGTAACATTCGAAAGACAATAGCTAAAATTAGTTTACTGCGATCTGACAATTGTTAAAATAAATTACGGACTTCGAATATTACAGGCAGGTGTTATTTATTTTCTTTCGAGGTGTTCAATAAAGATTATTTGTAGCGTATTTTGTATTACATCAATTACATGTACAATAGATTTCGGGATATTTTACCTACGACAATTAAGACGTTTTGTAAATTATAAATATGTATTATAATAAGTTAATGGATTTTAATGTAAAGCCTAAATTAGTTTTGTTTGGTGAGACCTAGTTGACCTACGGACTTAATGAAATTAAGTGAAATAATAAACGTTTATTTGGTGCAAAGATAAGCATAACAATAGCAAGGACTAGGTATACATAAAATTACACCAAAATGGTTGCCACTAAACATAAGTCATGACAAAGTAGCCACAGCGATGATTATCAGGACAACCAAAACTTAAAAACTATACTTAACTATTCTAAATTCTAACCCTAACTAGTGACAACAATATTTCAATGTGGCAGTCATTTCATTTCACTACTACAGGCAACTCCACTTGTCCGGCTTTGAAATTTTAAGTGTTGTCATGCTAAAAGTACCTTAGTAATGCTTACAGATTTAACTTTCAGAAATAGTCAGTATTTAAGGTAGTATTTGAACTTATCTTGGGGAAGGGTGCTATGTCGGCAAAACCAAATAAGGATACCTTACATAGCAACTAAAAGGCTAAATAAGAACTTAACGATACACATAGATTATAGGTACTGATTAAGTTACCTAAAGGTCACAGTACCCGATTCTAAATGAAATATAATAATAATAGCCACCAGTAATGCGAGCATATCTTTAACACATAATTCGCGGGGTTCCAAAGAAAAGAGGAAAAGTACAGAGTTACAAACTATATGATTATGTATAAACGTTTACCTAATATGAATTATGACATGACGACATATTAATCACTGATTATATAGTAGTTCCTTAGTTCTTATTGTAACATCGATTCGTTAATTCATTAATTTCACATGCTTAAACATTCCCAAGATATCTTAACTTTATTAAGTTGATAATACCATTTAACAAGTAAATGAAAGTGTGTGGCATTTAACAAGTACGAGGAACTGTAAAGTAATGGTAGTTTAGGAGATATATGTATATTAGCTTGGTAATGTAACGATAGAATTTTAAAGTCTCGTGAGATACTAGCCTTGTAAATGTAAAACATGTCGCATACAGTGAGTAAAGCCGCAGAATCGATATAGTTGTTTAATATTGCCTAACTAGATGTTAGAGACTAACATGAGATAAAATTGGAAAGCCGCGTAGATACGGTAGCGATAGTCTCATTTCCTTGTCTTCGGGAGTGTCGCGAATTGAGCTCAACCGAAGTTAGATCGTAGATATCGCGATGACGATAATTATTTTATAAAGCAAGATTTGCTTAGTCTCATTTTCCTCGTTGTTCGGGAGTGTCGCGAATCGAGCTCAACCGAAGTCGGAACGCATCGATATCGCGATGACAGTAACTATTTTATATAGCAACATTTTGCTGTTAGCAAAATGGCGGCAAAAGAAGCTAGTTCGGAATAATATGTTTTACCCTAAAACCGGTGTCTACATAGTGAATTATGGAAATTATTACGGAAATAACCAGCTTATTTCCATTAAGTTAAGTGGATTTAGTTATATAAGGAATATAATTTTAGCCGTTCTAGTATTTCACTTTGACAAACGTATCTAACTTATTCTTCGAGAAACAATGTAATATTTGATCAGTGAACTTATCTGGAGTATCTTACACTTCCTAGATTCCCCATTCTACTCATAATATACTTCATTCTAACTTGTGAGATGATTCAAAGTACATGCCAGTCATCGCTAGTAGATTACCTTCACTAAAGTTCCTCCCTAAGTTTCGTAACCTTTTCCCTTTGATCATTGACCTTAGATACAACATACCTTATGTGAAATATGTGAGAAGTAGTCAATAATGGGCTTGGCCAGAGAATACAGTCGCGATGTATTTCCGACGCATTAGTGAAAGACTAAAGTAAGTCGTGGCTCAGCAAGGTAAATGCAGGACAGATCAGTCCATAAGGCACGTACCCAGTGGGAGGGATGACTACAGACTAACCTGAATTATTCAGAGGATGCAGCCAAGGGGGATGTCGACATCCAGGCCTGGGAGCCTAGGCTATGAGCAAGTGATATGGTCTTCAATGAAGGACATGAGATGTTGGTGTTATCAAGAGAAACAGTGTATATGACTGACTGACTCATACATACTTATAGCTGACGTCCCATGTATATCCCTATATAGCTAAATGAACTTAGTGACTGAGATGTCATAAATCTATCTTATTTTAGGTGGTGTATATGACACTGTGATGTCATCTAGTAAGAAGCGAAGCAGGCGTTGACCGCATCAACTCAAGGTACAAGGAGATCAGGACTCTATCGTGACGTTCTATACTTGCGGTCATTCACCCAGGAATAATTATATTTTCTTATTCTATATTAGAATATACATATTATGTATGGAGCGTCACGACAGAGGCCTTAATACATTCAGCGCCGAGAACCCGACTGTCGGGTTCTCTGTTCGTAGCTACATGCGACGAATATGTGGCTACGGGCTACGACCGTAGCGCGTAGCACTGAATGTGTTAAACTGAAATAAAAAGAAGTTTGTTGGGGACTCTATAGGTACTAATAAGCTGTGGTACTAAGACTAGTTCCTTAAAAAGGCCGGAAGATGTTGCTTCCTAATTTACTTATTTTAACCTAGCCTACACAGTCTGGCTTATAGACTTAAATATAGATGACTAGTTTCGGCCATATACTGTAAATTACCGTAAAACGGTTTACATTAATCACACTCAGTTGAGCGGTAATTAGGTAGTCTGTGTTGTTATCAAATCGGAGGTCGTGGGTTCAAAATACCTACCAGTTTGGAAAGGAAAGAAAAACACCACTAGGAAACCATTCATATACTATTCCAAGAACAATCTTATTAACCCATTTCCAGGCGTAATACATACCTATATTGACCACATCCGTGGCAATTGGATTTAACCTTAACTTTTGGACTTAAGGTTCAAATTAGGTTGGTCTATCGCAAAATTCAGTTCGCTTTTAAATTCGTTACCAATACTTTCTGCCAAAATATATTTTGAAGATATATGGGATTTGTGAACATCCTTAGATTGGTGACGCCTGGAAAAGGCCGAAAAGGGTTACGCGAGTTAAAAGCGGTATTACACATTGCAACCTGCAGGGCCCAATCTGTCAGGTTGGAAGGTGTAATTGAAGGTAGGGCCCGTAGGGAGCTGAAGGAGGGGCAGGAAGAGGCAGGGTGTTGGAAATATTATGTCTATGATAATTTGTCTATGCCATACATTGTTCATAGTCTGTATTGATACTTAATCTGTGGACCCTCTGTCAACTTTCTTCTTGGTATGGCGCTCAGCTTGCTAGCAGTGAGAATTGTATTGTGTTGTCCCATTTATATTATTTTACTGTTTTTACCACTTTTACAAACTTATATTTTAATCCGATTATATGTTATTGAATGTGAGTATTCAATATATGTATGAATCACCTGTTGTTGCATTTTCCTTTATGATCTCTGGTAACGCACGCCGCCGCTTCCCAGCGTAGTTTTCCTGCCTGCTATTTTAACAGGTTAAGGGCCTAGTTAATCTAAATATAAGCGAAGATAAGCACTTCTATTTTAAAGGCGTGTAGATACATTCCCAGATTACCCGAGTCATGGCGCAACAAGGTGAAGGGACGACACATGCCAACATAACCTCAAATTCTGGTATTGAAAAATTAAAAGGATTGGACAACTACATAAATTGGAAATTTGCCATTAAGATGGTGCTCACACTGGATGGTTTGTGGGGCTGCGTGCTTGGAACCGACACGGATGCCACGCGGGATGCTCGAGCGTTGGCAAAAATATGTCTGTCATGTGAACCTAACCTCTACCAAATAGTTCGTGATGCTGCGACCGCTAAGGCTGCCTGGAAATCATTATCGGATACTTTTGAAGACAAAGGGCTATACAGACGTGTACTTCTGTTGCGACAACTGCACAGAATCGAATATAGCCACTTCTCAAACATGTCCGATTACATAGAAGGTGTCCTTAAGCTCGTCACACAGCTATCCGATATTGGAAAAGTAATTGCCGACGAAGAGACAGCAGAAATTCTCCTGTCGGGGTTACCTGAGGAGTTCAACGTGCTAGTGTCCAGCCTTGAGACAGCGAGTTTAACACAAACATTATCAAGTGAAGTAGTCCGTTCAAGGCTTTTACAAGAAGATCACAGGCGCAATCATTCAAATCAAAATAGAGACAACTTAGCCTTCGTGGCAAATCAGAAGAAAAAGGGAAATACCTGCACATACTGTCGGAGGTATGGACATGCTGCAAGCCGCTGCTTTAAAAGGAAGAGAGACGAGGCAAAGAAAAATGGATCACAAGATAAGGAACACACCATGTTCGCCTCGGCCTTCTTGGCTGCACATGCCAAGGAGTATGTTCTCGACTCCGGGGCTTCGACGCATATGTCCGGCGACCTCTCCTTGCTTCACGATGTTAAGTCTAAGAAGTGTGTGATTACAATTGCAAATGGACAAGAACTTAACAGTGAACTTATCGGTAAGACAGTTATTTCTCCTGATGTTTCTCTAGACAATGTAGAGTGCCTGGTTTATCTAAAAATTTGTTGTCTGTTAGTGAAATTACCAATAGAGGCTATGTTGTGGTTTTCTCAAGTAATAATTGTAATATTTATAGTAATGGATGTAAAATCACAGGCAATCAGGTTTTAACTATGAACAAACAAGATGGTCTATATAAGTTAAAAGTAGATGTGCAAAGTCGACCCGACCCCCAAGTAGGTGACTCTATGTCCCTGCATAGGCAGGGAGCCATGAGTGCCAATGCTGCTGCTGCTGTGCCTTATTCTATTATGCACAAGCGCTTAGGTCATTTGAATCGTCAAGGTATGTCTTTACTAGGTGGAGGGAATCAGTGTGGTGTCGTTTTTCAGCCTGAAGACGGCGTGCCCGCTAGGTGCATTGCTTGCCTTACTGGGAAGATGTGTGAAACATCGTTTCCGCAGTCAAGTGCAACGCGTGCTGCCAACCTTCTGGACCTGGTGCACAGTGACGTTGCCGGACCGGTTCACGTACCCAGCTGGGGCGGAGCTCGTTATTTGCTGACGTTTACCGACGACAAATCAAGACGCACCTTCGGCTACCTTCTCAAGAACAAGTCTGAGGTGAGTTCACGTTTTGTTCAATTTAAAACGTTAGTTGAAAAACAAACTGGATTGCATATAAAGGTTTTACGTACAGACCAAGGTACTGAATATTGCAATAAAAATTTGTCTGATTACCTTAAAAAGGAAGGGATAGTTCACCAAACTACTTGTGCTTATAGCCCCTCTCAAAATGGTACGAGTGAGAGGTGTAATCGTTCGATTTTTGAGAAAGCTCGAGCCATTTTACAGGAATCTCAGTTACCCGATCTCTACTGGGGCGAGGCTGTAATGACGGCCATTTATTTAAAAAATAGGTCGCCTACCAGTGCATTATCAGGCCGAGTTCCTGAGTGTGAATGGACCGGATCTAATATAGATCTTAGTCATCTGCGCGTTTTTGGCTGTGTAGCACTAGCATATGCTCATGTACCGAATCAGAAGAGACGTAAGCTTGATGCTAAAGCAAAGCAGTTTATATTTGTAGGTTATGGTGAAACAATCAAGGGATATCGCTTAATAGATCCAGTTAATCCTAAAAGGGTTATTTATTCTAGAAGCGTTGTTTTTCTTGAGGACAAATTTATAGTAAATACTTTACATGCAAGCGCTGGCGCCAAAAGACAAAATTTTATTATTTTTGATAATTTTATTAATGATTTTAATGTTAATGATCATTTTAAAAATAATAACAATGTCTCTAGCTGTAATAATACTAATAATAGTTCAAATACAAGCTGTGATATTAGTAATGGTAGTAATATTAACTGTGATAACAGCCCTAATAGTCCTAAAAGTGACAGTGTAAATAATGAAATGTCTAATCGGAACTCTTCTATGGTTTCAGAGGAGGAGGCGAGCTCACCATTGCAGTCACCTCTGTCTGACCTATATCGCACAACTGAAGATGCCATCGAGGACGGCGGCGAGGATGTGGTGCTGTCTAGCCCTTCTACCTCTCCACCTCAGCCTACTGCATCTCCAGATTACGAGCCGATGTTAGCGGAAGCACCTGCTGTTCCAGCTAACTCTCGCCCTGTGCGGAGTACCCGAGGTATTTTTCCCGAAAGGTTTAATGATTTTCACATATCGTCACTGATGGCTGCGGCTAGTTTATCACATGAGCCACTTACTTTCCGTGAGGCCATAAATTCACCTGAAAAGGATGATTGGTGTGGTGCCATGGAAGGTGAGTTAAACTCAATGATTAAAAATAATGTGTGGGAGTTAGTAGATCGTCCACAGAATGTTAATGTTGTTAAAAATAAATGGGTTTTTAAGAAAAAATATGATGCTACAGGTAACTTTACCAGGTATAAAGCGAGACTAGTTGCTTGCGGCTATAGTCAAAAAGAAGGGATCGATTATGCAGATACCTATTCGCCTGTGGTTAGACATTCAACATTAAGAATTTTGTTTGCTATTGCAAATCAGTTGGATCTGTGTATGGATCATATTGACGTCACCACCGCATTTTTAAATGGCGAATTAGACGAACAGATCTATATGGAGCAGCCAACCGGTTTTCAATCCAATAATAATAAAGTCTGTTTACTTAAAAAATGTATTTATGGCTTAAAACAAGCTAGCCGTATGTGGAATATTAGGATTCACACATTGCTCTGTGAAAATGGATTTATACAAAGTAAATGCGAGCCATGTGTCTATGTTACTAAAAATGAAACCACATACATAATTATAGCTTTATTTGTAGACGATTTTTATGTGTTTCACAATAATTGTATTGAAACAGTTACATCGTTGCTAAAACAGCACTTTGAAATCCGTCATCTTGGCACTTTAAAAAATTGCTTAGGGATGAATGTTACCAAATACAACAATGTAACTGTTTTGGATCAGCATGATTATATTAAGAGGCTGCTTGAGCGTTATAATATGTCTGATTGTAAACCAGTTTCAACTCCACTACCTGTAAATTGTAAATTAGAGAAGTCTAATACGCCTCTAGATGACAATACCTATCAATATAGGCAACTACTGGGCTCACTAATGTTTTTGTCTGTTTGTACGCGCCCAGACATTTCATTCGCGTGTAGCCAATTAAGTCAGTACAATACGTGTTTCGATGAAAGCCATTGGCGGACTGCAAAGCGAGTATTGAGGTACTTAGCCGGTACTATCAATTATGGTCTTTATTTTGAAAAGGATAAAAACTTTGAAATTAACGCTTTTTCGGACGCCGACTGGGCTCAAGATATAACGGACCGCAAGTCCTACACTGGCTTTGTAGTTAAACTAGGTAATAATGTCATCAATTGGGAAGCAAGAAAACAACGGTGTGTTGCACTTTCCAGTACTGAGAGTGAATTTCTTTGTATATCTGATGTTTGCAAAGACATATGTTTTATCAGGAATTTCTTGTCAGAAATAATTGATAAACAATTTTATGTTAATGTTTACAACGACAATCAAAGTGCTCAAAAACTGTTGTTAGCTAAAGAATATTCTCATAGAAAAACTAAACACATAGACTTGCGGTATCATTTTGTAAAGGACCTTATACACGAGGGTAAAATAAGTGTTAAGTATTTGTGTACTGAGGAAATGATTGCTGATGTTCTCACGAAACCATTATGTGCACAAAAGCATCTTAAGTTTGTTAAAGCTCTGAAACTGAAAGGTTTAGAGGGATAATTGTTATGTATAGATTCATTCCTATAGCTTTAACTAATGTTTCATTTTTGTTTTGTTCAGTATCTACTTATGTACTATGTACTCGTATTGATAAATCGTAGTACCTAGTATCTCAGTATAACTTTTGTAACTTTATCCAATGTACAGCATAAGGAGGCGTGTTGGAAATATTATGTCTATGATAATTTGTCTATGCCATACATTGTTCATAGTCTGTATTGATACTTAATCTGTGGACCCTCTGTCAACTTTCTTCTTGGTATGGCGCTCAGCTTGCTAGCAGTGAGAATTGTATTGTGTTGTCCCATTTATATTATTTTACTGTTTTTACCACTTTTACAAACTTATATTTTAATCCGATTATATGTTATTGAATGTGAGTATTCAATATATGTATGAATCACCTGTTGTTGCATTTTCCTTTATGATCTCTGGTAACGCACGCCGCCGCTTCCCAGCGTAGTTTTCCTGCCTGCTATTTTAACACAGGGTACACAACAGATTGGGCCCTGCAGGTTGCAATGTGTAATACCTCTTTAAGACTGGTGTCTACATCTTAAAGCGGTATTAGACATTGCAACCTGCAGGGCCCAATCTGTCAGGTTGGAAGGTGTAATTGAAGATAGGGCCCGTAGGGAGCTGAAGGAGAGGTAGGGAGAGGCAGGTTACACAACAGATTGGGTCCTGCAGGTTGCAATGTCTAATAGCCGTTTTAGGTCTGGTTTATATAGATAGAACAGCGCCATCTAGCGTGCGGTTACTAAACTAAACAAAATTTAGTCTCTCAAAGCAAGGATTAGGGTCGCCACACACCTAGCGGTTTTCCTCGCGGAATTACCGGAAGTAGCGGAAATTTGTCTATGGTAGCGGTAATTTGTCTATGGTAGCAGATTTTTTGTATGGAAGCCAAAGACAAATTACCGGAAGTAGAGGAAATTCATAGACAAAATGCTTAATTTGTCTATGAATTTCCGCTACTTCCGGTAATTCCGCGAGGAAAACCGCTAGGTGTGTGGCGACCCTTAACTAGAGACCGCATACGCGACACAACCTAAAGGACAGAGCATACGCAATGCGACTGATTTTAAAACACGTTTCAAGATGGCTGATAGCATACCGTAACTAACCTACGTAATTTAGTCGGTTTCATTGTTACCCTTCAAAGAGCGGTGCAGGGTAATTAATAATCGTTTCTATTGTACTTAGGGCCTTTTGGAAGTAAGCAATAATCACAAGGGTGAGTCTATGATAAGGACTAACGATAATAAACGCTTTCTCTGTCATATCTATGGAAAGTGTAATAAGACCATCCCCTTCCATCTGGGTATTGTTATTTCCGTGTCAGGTCTATGGGTGGTATGTCTATGTTTAGTCTAAATCTGAATATAATGGAACAGCACCATCTAGTATGCTAATCGTAAACTAATCAATAATTGTATTCTAAAGCCATTATTTAAGGAAAAATCTTAATAGCGCGATTCAGGATTCAAACTGAACGGAACAGCGCCATCTGGCGGTTCCATTCACAGACCTATATCGAGTAGACGTAAAAAGTATATGTACCTCGAGTTCCGAAACGACGATTATAAATCGCCGTTGCTCGCCGCGATGCTCAGTCCGCTCTCGACCGCTTTCCGCGAGTGACGTTCGGATGTAATATCAAAATGGCCCCTTGCTCGATAATGAACTGTACAAACACCACCAAAAATGTAGGAGCTTTGCAACAAGACATTTCTTTTCATCGGTAAGTACTCTTTGCTCTAAAATATCTGTTATTATTTAAAAAACGATTTATTTTGTTGCTCAGTATAAATTTAATATAAACAGTAGCAGGTGACTCTGTGTCTAATGCTACTTTTCCATTGCGGCTTTAATTTGACGCGCCAGACTTGGCAAGCATTGAAAACCAGCAACGAAAATAAAGTAATCCAAACCTGTCGAGACGCGTTCAAGGTCGAATTCTCATTTTTCTGTCAAAAGTAAGATATAGTGTTGTACCCTGCGATTTTCAATGCCGAATTCTTAATCGATTAAAATCGATTTTGAAGACAGAAAAATGATAATTCTTTTTTAAACCTACTATTTATGTAGCCGTGTGATGAAATAGTAGTCAAAATGAAATATTATTGACGAAAGGATAATAATTATAGTTATATCGATATTTTAAAAATATAGTAACTATGTTTAGTTTCGGCTTCCAGTACCTGTTGTTTTTTGAAATTCAAGACTTTCTTTAAATAAAACAAAAGATCCGATCATCTTTTAGTTTTTCTATAACTAAAATGAATATAATATCAAAAGAGGGTAGATTATTTGCCCAACAGAATGTGCAATTGCACGTTTTTCTTAATTTTATCTCTCGGATAAAACTAAGATAGTAGTATATTTAACATATCAACATGTATTCATAATAGAATCGACATGTCTTACATGTTTAATGCCTTCGTGTTGACTCACGGTCAACCCCCAGGCTTGCATTAGTGTTAACTCACGGTTAACATAGAATCGCCATGGCTTACGTGTTTAATACCTTCGTGTTGACTCACGGTCAACCCCCAGGCTTGACTTCGTGTTAACTCACGGTTAACATAGAATCGCCATGGCTTACGTGTTTAATACCTTCGTGTTGACTCACGGTCAACCCCCAGGCTTGCCTTCGTGTTAACTCACGGTTAACCCCCCGGCGGTAAGCGGCGGAAGCGCTACGTTTGATAACATTTGCGCGAAACATTACGAATTAAAAAACGACTATTTGTCGATTAAGAATCGTAATGAAAACACTAATCAGAAAGTATAATTACTCACGTAAATGTTCATCTGATGATGAAACTATGTAAGTATAATAGTCCACAAAACTTTTTCAACTTTCATTGAAGTTGATATATGTACACCACTTTTCTTGGTTAAGGTTGCTACCTTTTGGCACTTTTGCCAACCAAGGTTTCTTTTGCGGGTACGGTAGTGGACGCGTGCGTCTGTTGCCGTGCACGAAAAAGTAATGAGGTTAATCCGAGATGGCTGATATCGCCTGGGAAGGGTTGGAGTCAATGCAAATACTTATTTTTTTTATAAATCTCTAAAATAAGCGTGCATAGGTTGCCAGTAACATAAAGTATACTACATGGTTAACGTTATAATTATATCGAACAATGAAGCGAAGAAATATAATCGAGGATTGGTGTTCAAATCGATGCTTTTGAATCGTTTTCGCGCGGCTTATGTTTCCCATCACTAAATTACGCTCGTGACGTCATTGTACCTACGCAAAATGTTACACGCTCGGTCTCCATACAAATTGACGAACTATCTCCTTCTATCCTGATTTATTTCTGTGGTTCCATTCGCAATTCTGGGGTAATTTGGGAGTCATTGAGGAAGAGACTATAGACTATCGATTGGGCTCGAAAAATTGCAAAGTATATCATTTTAAACAAAAAAGAACCGACTTCACTTAGGATCCGCTATTCCAAGAGGAAGTGGCAGAGTTGCTGTAAAAAATAGTGAAATCACTATAGGTGTGCCTATAATAGTTGAAGAGTTCCCTCGATTTCTCCAGGATCCCATCATCAGACCCCGACTTGGTGACAATGGGACCATCTAGGGGTTATACCTGTTCGATTAAAAAACAAATTTTGAAAATCGGTTCACGATTCACGGAGATATCGAGTAACATACATACAAAAAAAATATCGATAAAAAAAAATCAGTCCAATAGAGAACCTCCTTTTTTGAAGTTGGTTAAAAACCGATTTAACCTAATAAAGCGACCCTAATAGGACCGAATATGGGAAGTGTACTTTAACAATTTCATGTTTAAAAACAAACTCGATAGAATTGAATATGGTTAAAAATAAAACAGCAGCTTAAATTAGAACGGTCTTCTATTCATCAATAGTGAGCGCCCCCGTGTTGATGTCATTAATGAGGTCGTGGGGCGGGCGGCCCTCCACCGTGCAGCCGACGGACTGCGCGGTGCCGAGGATCTCCTTCACGGAGCCCGACAGCTCGCGCGCCATCGAGCGCGGCCTCATGATCTTGGCGATGCCGACCACGTCCTCGAGGCTGATGTTGCCACTGTGCTTGACTGGAATAAGGGAAATGGTGTTATTAGAATCTATAAATGTGCCATCCTGCGAGACAGGCTTAGCCTAGTGCAGGTGACACAGGTAACTTAGAAATGTAATAACAGTCTGCAGTGGTTGAGATGTAATTCGTTAGTTTAATTTAACTTAATCATGTTGTATTTTATAAGTCTCCCTGCATCAATAAACTATTTTGATTTTTGATTTTGATTTTAGAAAAAATTGTTGGATAGTAAGTAGATAGCAAATAGTTAAGACGCAAGAGTGGCGAAATCGCTTGATTTTGAAAGTAGAGCACTTTTCCTACATCTTAAAAAAATGGTTAGCGGTTTTTCGTACGAAGCGCAGCATTTTTATTCACGCCGCGGCATATATTCTCGGCTTTTCTCCAAATGTGCGAGGAAATAATTAAAAATTTTGGTTAGGTTATTAGATTTCAATATCACGAATTAGCTTCCCTTTATAACTTTATTAAAGTATGAAGCACTACTTATACTGCCAATATCCATTCAACTACTATTTAATAGTACATTGTGCATCAAGTACGGTAAACAAGAATTTACAAACAAGTGTGAAGTTGAGGCCCGAAGCCAAAGTAGCAGAGCTCGAATTTGTAAAAATTGTGCGCATCGAGAAAAAGTTGTGAATTTTTGACCATGGATAGAATGGCCCACGATAAATATTTTTTAGTATGTGAGGTCCGTAAAATTTTTGGACCTTCACGTCAAAATCAGGGGTCCTGTGAAATACGTTATTACTCTATGGTTAAGGCTGCTAGGGGTTGTGTGGTATCATTTCCGTGTAAAACAGACATGCGGAATTCATTTGTGATATTAAAAATGTAAAATTTCTGAATAAAAAAAAAGTTGTGTGGCGAGGAAAAACACAATTTTTTATTTTTTTTTAGAATGTCATATAACTAATATATATATATTTTTTTTCTAATAATCAAAAATATTATAAAGGAGCATATTTAATGTAGTTTCTAAATATATACAATTTTTAGGCTTATAGTATACAAATACTACGCGAAAAAAAATGTTTGCTTCGTGGTGTATATGTTTTCTCCATAGTAAGTATCGATAATCAATGTAAACGTGAACATCCGTAGCGTATTGACCTTAAAATGCATGTATTGCTTGTTATTAGTAAATTTTATTCATAATAACTTCACAAAATGCAGAAATAAAAAAATACAATAAATAAAAACATATTTTTCCTCCTTAACTTTAACATAAACCGTCACAATTCAAACGACGCGACGTCTGTTTTCCGTTACTCAACTTAAGTAAAAAAAAAAACCAGAAGTTTTTTGTATTAAAGGTGTATAAAATGTATATGTTTCTATAATCTATATTAAATATGCTTCTTTACAATATTTTTTATTATTTGAAATAAAAGATATATATTAGTTATTTGACGTTCTAAAAAAATAAAAATAAAATTGTGTTTTTCCTCGCGGCACAACTTTTTTTTTTAATACGAAATTTTACATTTTTAATATCAGAAATGAATTTTGCATGTCTGTTTTACACGGAAACGATACCAAACAACCCCTAGCAGTCTTAACCAGAGAGTAATAACATATTGCACGGGACCCCTGATTTTGACGTGAAGGTCCAAAAATTTTACAGACCGCCAATACTAAAAATTATTCATCTTTGCTCTCTCTATCTATGGTCAAAAATTCACAACTTTTTCTCGATGCGCACAATTTTTTTCGCATTTGTACTGAGACAAAACCATACTAAAGGCGAGGGCTTAATTCACACGAGTTCGTAATTCCTGTACCGCCCGTTGTACACAAAATGTTTTTCACCACACTTGTGAGGATGAAAAATGAAAACTGCCTAATTTCACACCTTATTTGCCCAATCTAATTATTATTTTAATACAAAACGACTACCACAAACTACTTAAATATTTACTTCTGTCTGTGGTCATGCCACAAATAACAAATGTTGTTCAAAGGATTAATTATTACCAAAATGCTTATTTGGTTGTACTTACTGTTCTTTTGCTTCTTGCGGTCACGCGGAGGCTCTTTCAGGGCTCTGATGATGAGCGCGGCAGCCGAAGGCACCACAGAAATCTGGGCCTGCCTGTTCTGCACTGTCAGCTGGACGGTGATCTTCAGGCCCTTCCAGTCGCTGGTGGCTTTTGCGATATCGTCACCAACCTTTTTGGGGGACTGTGGCAGGGAGAAATGTTAATAAGCTACCTTGGAAATAATGGACTTCATTTAGGATCTGAAGGTCCCTGGTTTCAAATCCTTATTTGTGTTTATCACAGTCACTGACTGAGTATGGATACTTTGGAAAACAATTATTTAAATTGTTCACAATGATCTTGGCAAAACTTTAATGTAGAGAATAAGGGAGGGTTGCATCAAACAATCTGTTAACATCAACAACACCATAAAAAAATCTTATATGAAAATTTTACAGTTTTCTATGGGAAGCAATCTCCTTCGCCATATTTTACATTGATTGGTTCGTTAATTATGCATGCTGCAACCCACCCTAAGAGTAAATTAGGGTCATTTTGAACAACTTGTCAGCTAATGCTTCTGCTGCGGACTTGCTCCATTAAAAACAAAAACTTTTTGCCTAGATATTTTAATTTGAGCATGTACAATGTTATTGGATTATTCATTTGAAAGTTTCCATTAGTTACTCAAACTATTTTATGATTGAAACTCAGTGAAATATGTGTAACTTACCAATCTTCATACAAAGATAGGAGTCAGGAATCCAGTTTTAATTTAATGGATCCTTCCCTGGGTTACACATGCAAGCAGCCGTTTGGATGGCTATTAAAATAATCATAAATGATGAAAAGATAAGATTGTCTATATTTTCTCTAACCGAAGCTTTAGGCGATTATGACATTTATCACACTGCCGTCGTAACCTCATGCGGCGACGGTGTTCAAGAGTGACACACGCAAATCGCTATCTCGCTCGCGCACCGGCACCGCATGCGGTAACCGCAGCAGTGTGAAAGACGCCTAAGAGACAAACCAATTATAGAAGCAACTAATGTAGTCTTAATAACTAAGGTTAGGGAGCAAAATGATGTTACTAACTTTTCCCTTATATCACCAGGCGTGGCAGTCATGCCTGGTCCGCGACTCCTTATTGGGCATTCGGAGTAGCCGCGACAGGGAACAGATCCTGAGTCGCGGGTTCCTTCCATCCGCCAACCGGAAGGACGCGCCTGGTAGGGAGGCACCCCCCAGGATCATACAATCATCTTTCAGAGGCAATTAGTCTTTTAAAATATGTAATTAAAATTTAAACTGTTTAATTCCGAATTGCCTCTATAGACGAAAACCCACTTAAGAGTCTCGTCAGCAACAGTTCATTGGAAATATCAAGGAACTGAAGCAAATATATTTAGACTGCCACGCCGAAATTTAGAGGTTAGGTGGGATGAGGTTAAGACAAACGAAACAAAGTTTTTATACTCACCAGACCGAGGGGACCGATCTTAGGAGCCAAAGACGATGTGGCACCAACTTCTCCACCAACACATCTTAAGTTAACTGCAAAAATATACACTAAATTTGTAGAAAACACTTCACCATGTATATGCTAACTTTTTGAATCGGATGGGTCCTTACCGATTTTAACTTCGTTAGGATCGAACTTAGGCGGCATTTTGATAGGATCTTATGGTAATATCTTAGGGATAAAATTTAATTCCAAGCTGATTAAGCCGGATTTAAAAAGGCGAGCGCCACGGACGTTCCGGGAGTTCGCCGAAAAAGAACACTTTTTGGAATGACAGGTGACAGCTCCAATTTATTGCCAGTGCAATTTCATATTTTGATATGGCAGCATCTGAGATAAGGATGGACCGTGCTTGCTAAAAAACCGGTAAACACACTAAGGGTCACCGCACACCTAGCGGTTTTCCTCGCGGAATTAGCGGAAGTAGCGGAAATTCATAGACAAAATGCTTAATTTGTCTATGGTAGCGGAAATTTGTCTATGGCTTCCATACAAAAAATCTGCTACCATAGACAAATTTTCGCTACCATAGACAAATTTCCGCTACTTCCGCTAATTCCGCGAGGAAAACCGCTAGGTGTGTGGTGACCCTAATGGGTTCTACAATCGGCGCAATTTTCCACAAAACTCCCGCGCGATTTCGAGATGTTGCCGTCTAGGTAGGTGCAACGAAATCAACCGATAGATCAAAACCCGCAATGTATTAAAAATCGCAGTTTGTAGAGGCCGTAAGCCATTGCATTTGCAGCATGCAACTTGCACAAGTTTAGGCACATGCAAATGTTGTCATGTAATTACACCCAAACGACACTAGAATTTCTCTTGCACAAGTTGCGAGCTTTCACCAAGATCTCTTGTAGCATAAAATTTATGCATGAAGCTTGTGCAGGTCGCGGGTCGATATGGCTTAAAATATGGATAGGGTATTCTGTGGGCCTTTCCTTGCCCATCGCATTTGCACATCCGAGCGAAAGAGAGATGACGAAATTTAGATTTTCGAAGTTCGCGGTAGTTCCTTTGAAGCGGTATTACACATTGCAACCAGCAGGGCCCAATCTGTCAGGTTGGAAGGTGTAATTGAAGGTAGGGCCCGTAGGGAGCTGAAGGAGGGGAGGAAGAGGCAGGGTACACAACAGATTGGGCCCTGCAGGTTGCAATGTGTAATACCGCTTTTGTTCCTAGAATGAGTTTATGGCCTTATGTCAAAATCTTCCACAGCAGTTTGTTTTGTGTGGTAACCCCATAATCGAATTCGATGACAAATTTCATTACAAATCTTTATTGACTGATGTATTTTGTGAAGTGATTGCATTTATTTAGCATAATTGCATTGTACTATTAGTAATTTACAGTGTCGTTAAACGTTAAAGCAATATTATGGCTAACGACGAAGCTATTTTGAAACAATACCTATCCAAGTACCAGCATCGCGATTACACAGCTCGTGAGGTAATTAATTTGATACAAGCACATAGAAGTCTCACTTATCGTTTGGAGGCCTTTGTTTTCAACAATGGAACTAGGAAGGATCTGCTCAACCTAGAAGGGACCGTTCCTGTGCACTACAAAGGTGCCTATTACAACATACCAGTATGTATTTGGCTAATGGACACTCATCCTACAAATGTACCTCTGTGTTTCGTGAAACCGACACCCGATATGTCAATTAAGGTGTCCAAATACGTGGACAGTAATGGGAAGGTGTACCTGCCATTTTTACATGAATGGAACCCACAGAAATCAACCTTATTGAACCTTGTTCAGGCCATGATTGCTGCCTTTGGTGAATTGCCTCCAGTGTACGCTAAGCCGCGTAGTGAGTCAGCCAGGCCTCCGTATCCGGTTAATTCGTTCATGCCGCAGCCCTACCCAGGTGCTGGCTACCCTCAAGTAACACCACAGACTGGGTATCCACAACCGACACCATACCCAACAACATCCAATTTGCCTTACCCTGGCTATGGTGCTCCATACCCTGGTGCTGGCCCAGCGGCTACAAACGGCACGCCATACCCTCCAATGCCAGGCAGCACTCCTTATCCGCCTCAACCGGCTGCCTATCAGACTGGCCCTGAGAACAACTCTGGTACAATAACAGAAGAACACATTAAAGCATCCTTACTGTCTGCTGTTGAAGATAAACTGAGAAGAAGACTTAAAGAGCAATCTCAGCAGTCCCAAGCAGAGCTGGAGACTCTAAGAAGGACTCAACAGGAGCTACAAGAAGGGAAATCAAGACTTGAGGATATCTTAGGTAGACTACAGCGAGAGCGCTCGGAACTGGACAAAAATGTAGTTATTTTACAAGAGAAAGAGAAAGAACTACAAGCAGCAGTCGAGAGATTAGCAGAACAAGAAGGAATAGATGTGGATGAGGCAGTGGTTACCACCGCTCCTTTATACAATCAGCTCTTAAACGCTTTTGCTGAAGAAGCAACCTTAGAGGATGCTATGTACTACATGGGTGAGGCGCTACGTAAGGAGGTCATTGACTTGGACACATACTTGAAGCAGGTACGGGCCCTGGCGAGGCGTCAGTTTACCCTGCGAGCTCTAATGCACAAGTGCAGACAAAAAGCCCAATTGGCCTGTTAATGAATTTGGCTTTGAAACGTTGTGAATTTTTTTATTCAATACTCGGTTTAATGTATTCTCAAATATTGAGGTAGATGTATCTGTAAATTTAAATCTCAGAACTTTATTTTCTGAAAAAATGCATGGACTCGTAAAACATTGTTGTAATTGTTAAAAGAGACAGGATACCTTTTTGTTATAATTATGTTGCGATCATAGTTTTTATAAACAATTTAACTATCAATAATGTCCATAAAAATAAAAAAAGTATAAAAAATTCTTTATATATGTATCCATTAAATTTTTTGCTATTACTTAGGTCTTATCTTGTTGACAGGAATACAATGTACGCTGTTATAAGACAGTGACACAACAAATTTGTTTGATAAGAACTATATGTGATAGTTTGCATGAAAAGGTATCATTTGGTGTGGTCATAACATGCCTACACTCTTAGTGCTGTAATGCAATGCCACCTGCCAAATGGTACCTTTTGATGTTCATCTATACAGTCATATATGTATGTAAACATGAATTTACTTTGACTAAATCATTTGTCATTTGGTGTTAAATTTTTTGCAAGTTCATCACATTTGGTAGTTGTAATTACCAAGTAGAGACTTATGTTTCATACTACCTACCATTTTATCTTCATTTATCCTTGCCAATGAGATAAGAGTATAATATATCTAGCCTATTACCTAGCTTCATTCTAGTAGTTTAAATATATAATATGTTTTTGGTGTCTTTAGACATGAACAATACCGTATTTATATGTAGCATAAAGTTTGAGCAGACCTTGATGTAAACACTGCAACATACACATCACCCTCTTATTCATAAACATCAGTTCTCTTCTACATGATGGGCCATCATAGGGACGCAGCTATGCGTTAGAGCGAGCTAACGATGTTGCGATCTCGTTCTGTCGTATAGCTGCATCCCTATGATGGCCCATCATGTAGAGCAGCCATTACATCCGATACATTTGATGGCGACTGTACAGTCGAAACTAGGTTTAGCATAAGCATGATAATATGAGTTGCTTAAATTCAAACTTGAATAAATCCATCTGTCAGATTATGCGATTTTGGTGTTAAGAGTCGCCAGGACGCTCGTGTTTCCATACAAACGTAGTTTAGCTCTCATTTTAAAACGACATGCTTTAGAACCACGAAATTTGGCATGGGCATTCTTGTAATTCGGTAATTCGTTTTCGTTGCTAAAAATTGTAATACAAAGAAAATACAGCCAGATACAGATTTACATACAAAACTTATTTTTGCTATATTTTCTTTGTATTACAATTTTTAGCAACGAAAACGAATTACCGACATAGATCTGTTCTGCTAGAATGCCCATACCAAATTTCGTGGTTCTAAAGCATGTCGTTTTAAAATGAGAGCTGAACTACGTTTGTATGGGGACGCGACTTCACGCGAGCGTCCTGGCGACTCTTAAGAAAAGGTAATAGGGTAGATATTTGTGGAGAGGGTCGAATGGATTTATCAGAGTTTGAAGTTTATACCACATATGGACTGTTTATACCACATATGATTGGCACGGGTAGGTGTACGTACAACTTTAGCAGTCACCTAAACTTGCAAATCGTAGCATATCATCTCTATTGGCACTTAAGAATTTCACTTTAATTTAAATTTTAGTTTAATGTATTGAGTGCCATTTGACAGCGAAAGATATGTGTGATTAAGATTTTTATTAAGTATATGTAATAAACATAATCATATTTATTGGTTAAATTCGTTAAGTAGACTAGTTATGATGTTATTTCAAATGAGCTGTAGTAAGTTTCATAACAAAAAACGGATCCCTTTGGCCAGAGTGTTGCTCCCGGTCCATATTTAATTTTGGAAATTGGATAGGGATAGTATGCTAGCTTGGGCTTGTTGTAAATATCATATAACATGTTTAGGATATGAAAATATATTCAATGAGCCTTTTTACTTTGGCTTAAACCCCAGAAAAAAAATGAGTTCAAAAAATTGCACACTGCATGTTATTTTATTGCTTCGCAAAAGCAAATATATTTTTGTTTTTATTTTAGTTTATGGGGATTTAATTGTTCCTTTGTACAGTTATACATATTATAATATACATATAACTAGCCATCGTAAGGTATCGAGAGGTTATTGTTAATGATTTTTGTATGTCGATTAGTGTAAGTTTTGCATTGCCTAGGATGTTCGGCCGATGGGCTATATTGTCACAATAAATATTGAAATTATATTCAAATGCTGTTTTATTGATATAGAAGTTCAGAATACATTTAAAATATGTCGCAAAATTATTTTAAATGTAGTTTTTTATGATGACCCGTCTAATAATAGGTAAGTGATCGATCAGTGGTACAACCATTAAAGAAAAACAATTGAATCATTTTGACCGCTACAACTAGTCACGGACAATGAAAGATAACATAATAATTATTATATACATTTCCATACAAGGTAACTCGTTTTCGTTTGTCCTCGAATGTATTTTGTATAACACGCAATAGTAAACCTTATTGAAACGTATGAAGGTTTACTTTATAATGAAGTAGGTATAAAGGATAAAGACGACTTAATAACCGCCCAAGAGCATATACGGCCGTGCTCCTTCCATCACAATATTCACAATACACCCACTCAGGTCATTTTTTAAAGGATATTTTGCGGCACTTACTTCCTTTTCCTATGAAATGACAACTTGATATTCAATATTCTATTATTGAATATTCTTGAGGATTCAATAGGCTTCATTGAAAGCTTCCATAAATTTTCCCATATTTTTGGACCCACTGTTCAAAAGTTAGAGTGGGGATTTTCTTTTCTTTTGTTTAATAGTTACTCTATGAACGCAATGTAAAGTGAACCCTAATTAAAGTCCGTGACCAGGCATTGATTTTTTAAGTAAAAAAACAACAAGGATTAGTTTTACATTTCAATAATTTAATAATAAAAAAATATTTAAACGCTTCGCATAAAAATAATGAAATGCATTAAGCCTTGTCAGTTTCGCAGCAGTGTTTGACATCAATGGCCTGGATACTACTTCTTTTTGCCTTCCTTCTTCTTGGCGGCTGCTGCAGCTTCAAGGTCGATGGGCGCGGGCTTCACGAAGGGAATCAAGTCTTGGTACTGCTCAGGCATCCAGGGTTTTAGGGCTTGGGGTACCTGTGATACCAAATTTTTTGTTATAGACAGATTTTTTTTTTATCTTTTGAACGCCATACGTCATATACAAAAACGTCACTCAAACGCCAAGATCACTTGCGTAAGAACCTTAGGTACTTAAAAGCGTGAAGGTTACTTTGACAGCGTACGCTGTAACATTAAGGGCCGGTTGCACCAAACAGTCTGTTAACATCAACGGTTAAAACTGCGCCACCATATTTACCCGTGATCAGTTTGTTAACCCTTTGACCGCCAGGCATCGGACGGAAATGCGTGCCGTCAGCAGCGCGAGCGCGCACGGCAAACCAGTTATATTTCGGACGTGATATCACGTGCTGGCGTTGAGGGCACGACTTTCCGTGCGCGTGATTTGACGTCTTTGGCGGTCATATGGAACACATTCACTACCAAGAACCCGCCTCGTGGGCGCTCGTAAACTTTGCTCAGATGCCGGACAACCCGCTGGGCGGGTTGTTTTGTACGTAGGTATAGCTACGCCCGGTTTCTGAAGTAGGACGTCATTTTTCGCCTGGTCGTGAAAGTGTTAATGGTGCCGGATGCAATCAGCCCTTATAGGCGCTTAAATAAACTCTTCTGCGAGCCCTATGTCCCCAATGAGGGTGAACATAACATCATCATCACCTTGATGCCCTCCTCGGTCTGGTTGACCTCCAGCACGGCGCAGATGACCCTGGTGGTGGCACACATGGTGGCATTAAGCATGTGCACGTACTCCGTCGCCGCGTTCATTTTCTTGGTCTGCCCGTATCTGTCAACAATATTTTTGAATAAATTAGTCGTCTTATACACATATGGATAATTTATGGATATGGTAAAGGTATAACTAGATTAAGAAGATTATTTTATGATATTGTATCACTAATCTACTGGTAGGTTATCATTTAATCACATTCAACTTAGTTGTAATATTTGATATACTCTGTGGTTGTAATAAATATCCAAATCAAAGTCAATAGATGGCAGCACCGTGGCGAGAGGTCTAGCTGTCATAATCCACCAATCATATGTAATCATTTTTTTTGGACTTCTGTTCGTAACGCAGGGTAGTTTGGACGTCTTGAGAAACGTTTTTTATTTTTTGCTCATTTAAGTAGTTCAGTGTGTAATATTGATAGCTTATTGTGCGGTGATCCAATAAAAGTGTGCAGCGAATGAAGAATTAGTCTCAAAACGCGTGTAAACTCTCTGTAGTTTAATGGACAGTTGTCCTGGCATGGCCGCCACCGTGTTGTTTGTAAGGAGCAGCTATCACCCTTACAAAGAGCAAGGCTAAAACCGAACAACGTTGCCTATATTTATTTAACAAATAAAATGTGATTAACGTCGTCAACTTGTCATTGGCAGAATTACCATTGCTCATGTGCAAAGAGAGAAAGCCACTTATTAAAAAAAACATTTTTTTTTATTGGTGGATTTTGACAGCTGCTGTCAAAAATACCAGACCCGCACCGGGTCTGCCATCTAGTAAAAAATTCGATCGCGGAAACCCTCATGAGCTATGATTTCACAGGTTTTCTAAAATAAATATGTTTTGATCAGCAGAAAAATCAGTTGGTGAGCCAAAGTTCAACCTAACCCTTGATGTAGGTACGCTGAACATCCTCACCTGACCAGCAGCCTCCTGGCCTGGTACTCCAGACAGTTGCTGCACGACACCAGCTCCCTGTAGGCCCCCGATCCTGGGAACCAAGCCTCCAGGTCCAGCTTCTTGGCCGCCGCGTGGTTGAGGGCACCAGAGACGATGTTGACCACGCGGTACGGGATGCCGAGGACCTTGCAGAACTCCTCGGCGTTGGAGATCATCTCGTCCATCATGAGCCAGGAGGCGTTGTCGTGGGGGGAGGTTAGGACGAATTGTTCCACCTGGAGATGCCAGAAAGCTCGGTTTTAGAGTATTTTGTAGGGATGGAAAATTTATAAAAAGAAATAGCTAACACATTACATACAAACGAATGTTAAGAGTTGTAATAATAGTAACTTTGTTTAGAAATCTACATGTTGCTAAAGAGCTCTTTCTAACAGCCACCGCTGTCGTCAAAAACAGGTTCATACATTTTGGCAATGCCGTTTAGAGCGTCGGCACCGAGCGACTCGATCAAAATGTATAGACTTGTATGAAGCTGTTTTAGACGACAACGGTGGGATTTCGCCGCGCCCCACTACTTGCGCCGTCATACACGTGGGTACACTGTGGCCTAAGTACCTAATTAAGATGGTGACACAAAGTTTAAACACTCACCTTTTCAAACTGGTGCACCCTGAATATACCGCGCGTGTCACGACCATGAGATCCGACTTCTTGCCGGAAACACGTCGACAGACCGGCGTATCTGGAAAATTAAGATGGATCAGCTTTATACTGATTTAAACTTCCAAGATTTTACTTACTAATCAAAATAGTGTTGGTAGAAATGAGAATGTCGGGTACAGTATACAATTACTCGTTAATCCGCCGAATATCAAGAGCATTGAGTCACTTTCTTAATGTCGGGTGAAATAATAAACTTATGTGTAAATGATAAGGTCACGTAATAAAACAAGAAATCGAGTAAAGAGAGCATTTACATCATCATCATTACAACTGAAAGACTAAACAAAGGCCTCCCACAAGAATATCCAACGTCTGATACAGTATAACATACCTGATAGGCAGGGAAGCTTCAGGCAGCCACTCGTCTCTATGGTACGCGGCTATGGGCTGCTCCGAGGTAGCGATGAGGTATTTCTCTTCAACCGCAGAATCGCCCTTATTTTCTGAGCCTTTGCCGATAACTTTATAAAGTTCCTCGTCGAATTGAGCTAGCTGGGCCACTTCTTGCATGACCTGAAAATGTGGTTTTATTTCACTATTGAGATACCATTGATTAGTGAGCTAGACCGCGGACATGTCGAAACACGCGCACAGAAAGTCGTGTCCTCAGTGCCAGCACTGCCAGCGCGTGATATCACGTCTAAAATATAACCAAGTAAGCTCGCGCGCTGTGGCATCAGATTCTTTCCGATGCCTGGCTGTCAAAGGGTTGAGTATCCTGTATACAGATTCCGAAAAAACATGAAACAAAAAGTTTCTTCAATTTGTGGCTGTACATTACCGTAAATTGACCCCATGGAAACTATTGATACTAAACAGGAATCTATTGGAAAAAAAATTAAAGTTTGAATTTTTCCTCGATTTGTGTCTTTACTAGCCGGAAATTTTTTTTCGGTCCCATACTAGCTTTTGATCCTGGATAGAAATGGGATTGAATGACATCAAAAAAAAGTTTATCAGAAATGACCTTTTTCTCGCACCCTGTATGTTTTTTCCAAAATCTGTAAACGCGAATCTTCATTAATTTTAAATCGAGGGAAGGTCTTCTAAGACCATTTTCGCGTAGCTGCCCTCACTGACCCAAAAAGAAAATCCATATTACAGGTATAATGTTCATTACCTCTTTCCTCATGAAGAATGGCGTGTATAGTGGCGTGTAACCCTTGGCCAGCAGCATGCGAAGGGAGAGCTGCACCAGCGCCTGCTCCAGGAACACAGCAGCACCCTTCAGGTAGTACCCGCGCCCGCCCGCCACCGCCGTGCCGCGGTCGCCGTCCATACCTGATAGACAATTCCATACATTTTGACGAAGGTAACCTTATCTATGTCTAAAGGCGTCTGCAGAGTGAGTTTTCTCACTATTTACTGTGATATGATAATTTCAATTTATAGCAAGAGTCAATGGTTTCTTTTCTAAATGATAATTTGTTACACTTTTGGCAGAGACTATAGAGATATAGACGACCACAGTCTAAGAACTTTTTGAAGCTCAAGTCGATTGCGCCCTCTGTCCGAAAGCCGCCTAAAGATACCGAATTTGTAAGAAGAAATGTCACCTGCACTGCTACTCCACCTAGTAACAACTAGCGTACTAGTAGTACACTAGTAGCTTCTTCTTACAAATTCGGTATCTTTAGGCGGACAGGCGGGCTTTTGGAGAGAGGGCACAATCGACTTGAGCTTCAAAAAGTTCTTAGGCTGTGGTCGTCTTTTGTTTAAGGGTAGGAAATGTAAAGTAGGGTAGGGATGGCTGGTAATTTCCAACTTTTATTTCCATTTTCAAGTAAGTATGTAACAGTAAACACAATATCAAGCATTGTTTAAATAATGTGCTCCCCATCATAGAAATTCTGAATAAAATAAAAATAAGAGTTTTGTTTTGAAGTTGAGAGTAACAATGGAAAATACTATAAGAGTGAAAAATGGTTTAGGTAAATTCTATTTCAACAGAGCTATCATACAGTGCAGGGCTCGAAACGGGTTAAAGCAAAAAAAGTCCAAAATAACCCAATATATTTAATTATTTTGTGTGTTTTATGTAAAACCCATTAGGTGTTTTTCGATTAAATATGACATAATATATGATTTTAAGCTAACATGGTCATTAACATTACAAAAACTATTTAAAACGGGATACACACATGAACGAACTCACATGGTAAATATCCCGTTTTAAATAGTTTTTGTAAATATGACATAGTAACGAAAGAACAAAAAAAAACGGTTTTTACTATCTATGGAGCAAATTCCGGTTTCCGAACCCTGATACACTGGGCAACACCAACTCTAATACTGGAGGGCTTGAGTAGCATCTTCTCATCTACTTGAGTTTTTACATAAAATATATGTAAACACAATCAAAAACTTACCATCAATCATGCATATGAGATCCACATGTGAATACTTGGTCCGGACGGTGCAGTCCCCATGCGTGCGCTCCACCTTATTATGTTCTTCATCATCATCAACTGGCACGGACTCGTGCAGGTGGTTGCCAACTTCCCGCAATGCTGCTGACCGAGTCTTCTCTGCTGTTACGAGATTCTGCTCATTCTTTGTAATGGCTTCGTCTATTAATACTCTAACCTGTAAGATTAGGGAGTTAATTTTAGATAAATATTTAAACTTTGATATATAGATGCATGGAGGATTCTATTCATAATTTATTTTGAAAATTACTATAGTCAAATGTTTGATTATGGTGTTACGGGACTTATTGATCCATAATATCAGATAGAAAACCATATTTTTTATATAACCATTTAAAACACATGCCAAAGAATATTGATTGCTATCTTTAGTGCTGAAAGAGTTATGAAAAAAACACAACATTTATTTTTTATATATTTAACTTTTATAATTATGCATGTGTATATTGTAATTATATGGGACTATTTAATTTGCTAAATTTCACATTATTAAATGTAAGTAATTAAAATGGCGAATGTGAGACATATTAATATAAAGCTGACTGACTTCTACGGAAAAGAGCAATCAAGTATTTTTTTAAACTGAAGCAGCTGGCAAAATAATATTGAAAACAATAAGTAATTACTCATACATAGTTACATCATGCAAGTGGTTTCCTTTATGTACAAACATATGGATGTATGAGTCACATCACATTCTTACTCCATAATTTTTTAAAGTAATAAATAACAAGAAAGTATAATTATGGAATACTAAATGATGCAATGTGGTACCTTTTTAATTTGATTCACTGTAAGTGGCTTGAGCTGGTCTCCAACTAGGTTTATGAGGTTATCGGCGATTTCCGCCGGCACTGCCTGATCCTCGGGCCCCGCGTCCTCCTTGGCCTTCATCTTCAGCCCGATCTCTTTGCTGCACACATTCTTCAGCTTATTCAAGTTGTCGGCATCGTGGCGCAACCGTCTCCAAAGTGTATCTTGGTCCACAACTGTGTCCACCAACGCGACATCTTTGAACCGTTTGCGCTGGTTCTCACGGATCTTGTCTGGGTCACCGTCTTTATCAGCACGGAATAAATCTAGATCGAGAACCATTGTGTTAAGACGTGGCACGTAAGTTTTAAGTAAAACTTTAGAACAGTTCCACGCGACGCGACTGCTGAGAGTGCTGAGACTGCAGACGAAAACTGCGAAAAGTGAAAGACACGTTTAGAAGACAGTAAGCTCCTTAAATTTTAAAATATATTATTATACATTTTCATTTCTGTTTTTCACAAAACTCTACAGAACTTAGAAAACACAAAAAAATATATGGCAATTAAATTGAAATAAAATATATTCAATTTATAAAAGTATATCACAGGAATTAGTAGTTTTATGTAAAATAAAAGTAAAATTGTACAGGATTTTGAACGTTCGTGAACTTTTGACATTTGTCCTATTTGTCAGAAATAGTGTTACCGTTTTTGAAAAAGAAATTCTGACATCCTATTGACATGACCATTCATTATATCTATTTTGCACAAAATTATAACTTTTAAAGTTATTATCTGAATTTCAATCATATAAGCTTCTTTCTATTTTACTTATGAAGCACAGAATAATTAGTAACCTTAGAAAGGTTGAAATAAGTTTTTCGCCACTTTGGGAATTTCCACGTTGGCAATTCCAATTACGAACTGTCAAATTCAGCGATTTGTCGGCCCGTAAGCTAGAGCTCCTTATTGTTAAATTTGTAACAAATTTTGTATACTATGTGGTTCCTATCGGATATTAGCTAGAACGATTATAGCTCTACTATCCGCCTCTTATTTGTGAGTATTACTGTAGTGCTAAAACCATTTCTAGCCCGGCTAAAATATGTTTCGCGACTCGTTGTTTACACGTCTTCATCGAACATTATTGTTTCATATATTTACAAAGGGGAGGATTCGGTCTGAAGTTATTTTCAGGAAGTGCGTCTAATGTTGAAACTAATGTTAAGGAAATGCATGAATGTATGTAAATAACATATTAATCGAGGGCTATAATTTAATAATGAGATGCTTTGTCATAATCTGAACAATCCCATAACAAAATTTGTTTATATTACTCCTTTCAAATATAATACTAACGACAAGCTCATTGTTCCAGGCAATGCTAAAATGATTCCACTAAAAGACAACCAGGATGTGGCGTCATTCCTCGTCACAAAACACTCATGGAAAGGGAAGTATAAGCGGGTGTTCTCCGTGGGTACCCACGGGATCACCACGTACAACCCGGACCGTTTGGAGGTGACCAACAAGTGGCTGTACGCCGATGTGGTCACCGTAGCCTCGGCGAAGCATTCCAACTCCACGGCCAACCAGGACTTCATGCTGGTGATGAAGAAGGATAAAAAAGTGGATACTATGAAGTTCTCGTCTGAACATAAGTGTCTGATTCTTACTGAGGCTTTCAAGTATAGGCATCTGTTTGCTGAGAAGAAAGATGTTCTTGTAAGTTTTAGTTTTCTAATAATATTTGAATGAACCATTCAACAAATAGTTAATTATTAAATAGAGCTAGCAGCAACATCCATTGAGCAGTAAGCTTATTGTATGCAGGAAGAACAAGCCTATAAAAAACAGGAATATTTTTTGCTTTCATATACTAGGAAAAATTGTCAAAACTAATGGTGTCATTCATTATTACATAAGACAATTTTGCCACCTTTCGACCCCCTCCCTCTTCTACGTAAGAGAAAACAATCCTCTTGTAATTAGAAGAACCTAAGGTCAACCTCCCCCCCTTAGGCTCAAAACACACCTGAGCGGAATTAACCAAATTAGTAGGCAAATTTGTCTACTAATAGGCCATAGGGCCTCCATACATTACTGCCTCCATTCCGCTAGGTGTCTTTTGAGCCTTAATTGTCTTACATAACAAATGAATAGGTACCGCCAATATAAATTAATCAACAACTTAAAGTCATCAATTGGAATGCATTTTTAAATAATTGTATTCTCTTCCAGAGATTCGAAGCCTATAAGCACCACTGGAGTGGGACTAGATTACCAGTAGTCCTAGAAGTTGGACCTTGTGCTTTAGACCAACTGGACCCTTCTACACACACTCTCTTAGCCAGCTACCCATACTCAGATATTCAAGGTAATAAAACTTTGCTCTTGTTTGTCAAGCCTTAATAATGGGATATACAGAGTGGATTTTCTTTTTGGGTCAGTGAGGAGAGCTACCAGATCCCGTGCTGCTACGTGAAAATGGTCTTAGAAGACCTTCCCTCTATTTCAAATTAATCAAGGATCGCATTTACAGATTTTGGAAAAAACATACAGGGTGCGAGAAAAAGGTAATTTTTGGCGAACTTTTTTTATGATGCCATTTGATCCCATTCCTGTCCAGAATCAAAAGCTTGCATGGGACCAAAAAAATTCCGGCTAGAAAAAAATTAAAGTTTTCATTGTCATACAAAATGTATGGGAAAATGTTTCCTCGATTTGTGGCTTTTCTAGCCGGAAATTTTTTTTTGGTCCCATACAAGCTTTTGATCCTGGATAGGAATGGGATCAAATGGCATCATAAAAAAAGTTCGCCAAAAATTACCTTTTTCTCGCAGCCTGTATGTTTTTTCCAAAATCTGTAAATGCGATCCTTCATTAATTGGAAATAGAGGGAAGGTCTTCTAAGACCACTTTCACGTAGCAGCACGGGATGTGGTAGCTGCCCTCATTGACCCAAAAAGAAAATCCATCCTGTATACTAATATTATAAATGCAATAGTAGCTGTCTTTTTGTGTCTGTTTCTTTACGCTTACATACAGAAGATCTCTAAAACCAATGTCAAGACTTAAAGGGCCGATAAAACAGTTGATCATTATCATGTCATGTATCAGATTAAGCAAATTACATTTCACAGACCCATTAAAGGGTTAGGGGTAATTACATTTTTTTGCACAGCAAAATGCAACTAAAAAGTGCCAAATATCTCGAATACTAAACCATTATTTTAGTCTTGATGTTAATTTGAGGGTGACCCTGTATGCACCCTGTTTGAATCCTAGGGAAGAGCTTAAGATAATTTTTATCACAGAAATTGTCGCAAAGTGAAGTGGCTCACGGAGAGCCGTTTTGCTGCATTGATCGTAGCAAATGGAAATCCGTGATCTCTGTCTACCCCTTTTGGGATATAGGCGTGATTGTATGTATGTATGTAAATTGTCTCAAAAGGGAAAATTTTTGGGCTTTATATTCAGTGTTTCATATTTATTTTAGTCACATGTAATATTGTTTAAATTTCTTATTGGATTCCAATAGTACAGTAGCTAATTATTAAATAAATTTACAATCATATTCAAGCCAATACATTAATCACAAAGTTGCAATGCAGTATTAAAATAAAATTTGCATGTTTAAGGAATCCTCCCAGTTCGAGATGTCTCCGGAGGCTTCGTCCTAGCCGTCGGGGGCTACAGCCGGCTGCATCTCTTCTCCAACGCCATGAACCACCAAACCATAATAAACAAGATGCTGGAAATGGCCAATCTGACTCTCAGCACCAGTATAAAGGTGCTAAACACAATGATAACGTTGGAAGATTACCACAATCAACGCTTTGGGAAGTACAGGTATGACTCGTTTGATGATTTGATTGACTGATTCAAAATGATTTGACGAAACACTGATAATGATACCTGTTATCTACAGTTACTAAGGTATAGTCGCTATTAGATATACCGGGGCGGCGGAGGTAGTCACATATTTGCATTTTTTTGAGGCTGCTCCAATATAAAAGGCGTTACGCGTTAGACGACAGTCAATCATTCCAACTTTCCAAGGATATACTAGTCACAAAAGACCGAGAGTGCTTCGTTAATATAAGACTTCTGCATAGTTAGCACACGTGTGCAGCGACAGTATTTCGCGGGCGAGATGGGCCCACGAGATACTGTCGCTGCACTTTTGTGCTAAACATTCTTTTGTGAAGTCCCAGTTCAATGATCAAATTGTTTTGATACTATTAATTTGTTGTTTTTTATATTTTGTTGAATAGAAGCCCCAATCAAAGAATATTCTAATTGGAATTTAATAAGTTTTTAAACTATTTTGAATGAAACTTCACAACCATTTGTAATCTTGTCTTCAATGCACTTGAAGACGCAAGTTGTATGTACTCATAATACAATTTATAATTTTCGCGATAATTATTAATTAAAAGTTTATTATGTTAACAAGTTATCACTATATCAGTAAATAAGTATTCTGCTTGATTCTTCTAAATGTATTCCTAAGTAAATTTAAATAGTACATACCTACATAAACCACAAGCCATAGACAAGGAAAAGTTGTAAAACAAAACACTTTATTTTTATTATAAACAAAGCATCACTTATTATTCCTATAAACAAATGATAAGACAAATTGATGAAACTATATTCAAGCAGGAAACTGACATATTTTCCTAGAACTTCATCGTAATTGGAAACCAGTAATGTTGTTAATATTTTAAAAGTTTAGTAGTCACTTTTAAAATATTGATGAAAATCCATTATGAAGATTATTTTTCCTTGTCTAACTTTCATAAATGCGACTTAACCGCGTATATAATTTTTAAATTACCTTCGACGTTTCGAGGACGACATTGTCCCCGTGGTTGACGCGATTAAGTCCCGTTTATTACAAATAATTATGACTATTATGAGTAAAACCCGTGAAAGTCAAAATCAATGTTTCATAAATGCGAACAAACAACGCGTATCAAACGTATCACTTGTCGCTTGTCTGGGTATATTATTTATTCATTATTGTGTACTCGTAAAAGAAGCAAAAAACAATAGTTTTATTTTGAGAAATCGACCTAAATTAATTTAACATTTATTACTCCTTACTCCTTATGACCTCAGGAATTCGTGGTTAAAATCTCTCGCAATGCTCACGGGCACCGTACATATGCTAGATCTGGCATATGGCGGTCAAAAGTTGAAAGTGGTTTGCGCTAGAGAGCGCGGTGAAGAATTAAACACACATTAATTACGCTTCCTTCCTCAATCGAATGAAAACACTTTGTTTAAAAAAATAAGTTAATGATGTCAACGAACTCGTAATTTGGAGCGAACCGGACCGTTAGCATGTTCACGGATGAGTCATCTGACCTTGCTGGTTGTATGAAATTATCTATATCGTATACAATTACACATTCGGTTTTATCTAAAAGTGTTAGTTTTTTATTTTAATACCAACAAGTTTCTCGGAAGTTATATGAATGAAATAGCTCATGTTCTTTTTTTTATTTATAGGTAACGAAAATACAATATTACAATGTCGTTATTGTCCTTTTACATTTCATAATAATACAAAGTAGTCGTCACAATAGCTCATTTGATATTGAGCAGTCGCTTTACATTGTAGATTGAAAAAAAGCTCTACTCCTACTATAGTATCCGCAGAATTAAGTGGCGACTGAGGTCATTCTTCTCTTTCACACTTGCACCGCGACGGCAAGAGACAGCGTTATGAACTCAGTCGCCACTCAATTCTGCGGATACTATAAGGTTCCTTTTGGGGTTGGTACATTTCGCTAGAACCAGAGACTATATAGATATAGACGACAACAGCCTAAGAACTTTTTGAAGCTCATGTCAATAGTGCCATCTATGTCGAAGCCACCTAAAGATACCGAATATGTAAGAGAAATGTCACCTGCACTGCACTGCTACTTCACCTAGTAACAAATAGCGTACTAGTAGTACACTAGTAGCTACTAGCTACTTCACCTAGTAGCTACTAGTGTACTACTAGTACGCAATTCACCTAGTAGCTACTAGTGTACTCTACTAGTACGCTATTTGTTACTAGGTGAAGTAGCAGTGCAGGTGACATTTCTCTTACATATTCGGTATCTTTAGGTGGCTTTGACATAGATGGCGCTATTGACATGAGCATCAAAAAGTTCTTAGGCTGTGGTCGTCTATGTATATCTCTATAGTCTCTGCTAGAACTAATACAGTAAATGCTAAAAATATATATACAGTTTTGAACCTTATCACAAAGGAGTAAAGTGCAAAATTTTAAATATATTTTTTTACTGTACCTACGCTTATTTTCGGGATTACATTGTCGGGTTGTAGCGTAAGTACGAAATAAAAGAAAATTGCTTGAACCGTAAAAATCAATTAGCCCGAGACTGTACAGTCGCCATCAGATATATCGGAGCGGCCAAGGTGGTCGCAAATATCTGAACAACGCCTCTATTGTCAAGGCGATAAAGTGCATGTTCACATATTTTTGAATACCCTGGCCGCTCCGATATATTTGATGGCGACTGTACTATTTTACTCGTCACAGTAGCCCTTTGTTATACCTTCCCTCAAACCTTAGAATTACAAATAATCCTACACGGCCGTATAAATATAAAAAAAAAATTGATAATGATACGTCTTATAGTTTCCGAGTAAAATGGCTGTGACATGCGGACGGACAGACAGACAGACATGACGAATCTATAAGGGTTCCGTTTTTTGCCATTTGGCTACGGAACCCTAAAACAGTTCATTTGCACGGTAATAGCTCATAGCCTTAATATAAGTTACTGTCATTATGTTGCTATCACGTGTGCCTAAATTTAAACGATGACCCGAAAACATTAACTACCGAAGTCACGAAAATGTTCTACACTTGCCGGTGTAAAACAGCGACTTTTCATACTTTTTGCAGTATCTTTTATTGAACTATGAAAACGCTATGTTTGTGTTCATCATGAGAGCCGCATAATCACAGTGCACTAGTTGGCTAACACAATATAACGATGAGTGATTGTTGCGTCATTTTGTATTGTAGGTCAGCTGTCATGTAATTCAAGTTATGCACTTTTTATACTGTCTGTAACCTGAAGCGATACTTTTTATAATTTAGTTATACAAGAAATGTCTACCAAACTTTGAAATACTACGATAATACTAGACTAGATTTTGTAGGCTAAAGAATTATAGGTATTTTTAGAAGAAATTTTTCTTTCACGTTTCAGTAATCGGCGTAACAAAATGTCCCCAAAAGCAAGTTCCGACGAAATTAAAGTAATTTTGGAATGTGGAAATTTGTCTGGATTTTTAACTATTTAAGACCCTTTGCTAGTAGGGCTTTCAATATAGTGACTAGATTATTAGATTTCGCATTTAATTGATTGCCGTTAGTGGACACCCCTTTCCTTTCCAGTGTTCGGCAATCTTTTAGAAACAATTGTAAAAGTCTGCAATTTAAGAAAGTCTATTTAGTACTAGGGAAACTAGAAAATATGATCGGGGATATAATATGGTCGGGTTTTTATCGCCTGTCACCATAGCTGTCACGTTCTATCAAGTATGCCAGTGTGAAAGTGATGCATGACGCGATATGCGATAAAATGACAACCATGGATGGCCCTCTGATCACATTAATACCTATGTTGACTAGTCGACAATGAGCAGTAAAAAAGATTTCTGAATTATATTATTTTGCTTATTCCAGCGGCGACCAACATCAGACTTCGCTGAGCGAGTTCATAGTGCACAAGGTGAACCCAGCACGGCACATGGAACCCATGCGGCGGACACTCTGCCTCTCTGATACTTGTATTTTAGAGCGAGACCCGCAGACCTACTCGGTGAGTACGAGACCTTTGCTTATTCCAGCGAGCAGCGTCAGACCTCGCTGAGCGAGTTCATAGTTTATTGTAGACCGCGATTCGCAGAGTTGAGTAGATAGGCCTTAAAACTTTCGCAACATACCTTAGTATTAATTTGATAACTTAACCCTTGGCATTGGTGTGTAAAATTACGCGAAATTGAATCATATCCTCTGAAATAATGTTCAAATAATAGTAGGAAATATGTTCTCTATGTCTTATAAAGGCTTAAAGGAAATTTAAAACGTTTTCAATTGGCATAGAAACAGAGTTTCATTTCTTGTGTTTGTTTTGATTTTAAAAGAAAAAAAGTAAATCTGGTTGATTCCAAATTCAACTGGTATTTTTTCTTGTACAGTCGCCATAAAATATATCGGAGCGGCCAAGGTACTCTAAAATATCTGAACATGCACTTTATCGCCGTGACAATAGAGGCGTTGTTCAGATGTTTATGACCACCTTGGCCGCTCCGATATATCTGATGGCGACTGTATCTAGGGTCTTAGTAGGCTATGAAGAAGTCCTAAAACTTTTTAAAAACGGTGCTATTTTACCGTATATTTTTGATTAAGGTCGTGTGCCTTCGTCCATTGAGCGATGTGTTCGCTTTGGTGAGAGACCGCGATCATCCGCAAAAGTTCTCCATAGAGTACCTGAATGGACAGACACGCACCTACATGGCTGGTGAAAGGTGAGTTTACGTATACTATCCGATACTAACCTGGCTATTGAGATCTTAACGCTATCTCTTACACACTTGCTGCAGAGAGCGCAAGCGAAGCTAGTTCTTACAAACAACTTTAGACCCAACTGTCACTTGGCTACTGGGACGTCTCGGCATTTGGATGGCTTTTTTGATTTTGAGAGTTTGTCCGACGATAACTTTAATAACTTTTTTCTGATCTTTATAAAATTTGTTAGGGTTGTAGCAGAGATACATATACAATTTGAGGGTTCGTTTATGAGCTGGATCGATCAAGGGTTGGACTTGGCGAAAAAATCTTCATATGGGTCTTGTTATATTGGTCAACAGTTCGAGGCGGACCACTAGTGTATGTATAACAGCTTACACGATTTTACAGCCACATGCAATAACATCTATTTGTGTATGCAGAGACGCGCTTCTGGCTTCCCTATTGGACGGCGTCCGTTCCGCCGGACAGCGTGACGTGCACGTCCGATCCGGCCCCACTCCTCGCGGCTACCGGCTCGGGCCGTTGCACCAGCCCGTTGATGAAGAGACAGAGTCCAATCATCTCAGGTATGAGTTTATATAAGAAAACGAATGCTAGAAATAATATAACTGAATTCAACACTGCATTGTAAAAAGCGCCTTATCACCACAGCATGTAGTCCATTACCGAAATGTTAGTCTAGTTATTAGTCCGGAAAACATGACGTATGCTGCTAGCGGAGGTGACCGCGTGGACCCACGCGAACGAGTTATTTAAATAAACATCTTATTACTTGAAATCAAAGTTAACATTTCTTTGGCCACAGGTTATTCCGCAATAACGCGAGCGGAGATGATCGATCTATTGCTTGCGCAGCATGCGAATGTGTTATTTAAATAAATACCTTATTACAACATCATTGAGTCCTTTATCCAACGCGATTGTTAACAGATTGTTCCAGAACCCAGTAGGCATGACGCGAGCTGAAGTGATCGAGCGATTCAACGCGAACGTCGGCTACAGTGGACTCAACTATTCCGTCAGCGCTGACGTGAGTTGACATACCTGTTCATATCGGAGCGGCCAAGGTGGTCACAAATATCTGAGCAACGCTTCTGTTGTCAAGGCGATAAAGTACAGTCAGCATCAATAGTATTTTCCTACACGAAGGCTGCAAAAATGTGACACGTTCTTGTTTGTAGAGCCCATAAAGCTCTATGCCTGGAGTAAGCTAAGGTACATTTCCCCTCTGTCAACGTTATTAGCAGGAAAATCTAATAGGTTTATAAAAACTATTTCAAAAATCGATTACACGCATTCAGTTCATCGTTTTCAGTGAGTAAAGAGCTCCGTGAAAATGCCTTTTGTATTGTTTTTAGGTGTAAAAAATGTTCTATTATGTCTAGTTTACAAAAATATGAAATTTAATTTCACATGTAATTATAGTTTTACTTTTTTTATCATTACTATTATAATTAAAAAATTAATCCATATCGAAAATCCAGCGTCGTTTACTGAATCGATTCAAAGATAATCGTTTATTTTCTGACGGGCAGTAACTATTTTGACGTTTGACACTTATGCATATTTAACGCCCCTAAGGATTACTGCCTTCTATATTTTGTTTGAAAATACAAGCAAAAATGATCCTTGGCTTTTTTGTTTGACATTTGCAAGGACTGCATCCAATAATGAACCATATTTCAACATATGTAAAATCAACTATTTGTTGCTCCATTTAGTGTCGTGACTTACTGTCAAATATGCGTGATATTTTCAAGTGAAAGGTACATCATTGTCCTTTATCAATAAGGCGATGCTGGTATAAAAATTCATTTAGAAATAAACTTTAATAACAACCGACAATGATGTACCTTTAAATTGAAAACGTCATACGTATGCTACCTCGCCCCCCTCAGATTTTGGCAGACTTTTTTGTTTGGAAAGATGAGGCGATGGCTCCTCCAGGTATAGAGCTTTATGGTAGAGCCATATGGGCGTGTCACATATTTATGTGGCGTTCGTGTAGGAAGATACTATTGATGCTGACTGTACATGTTCAGATATTTTTGAGTACCGATGTATTCGATGGTGACTGTATAGCAAAACCCTGATGCCCGACTCACACGTTGGGCCAACGTAGGCCAATCTAGAGTTGTGCCGAATTCTGTATGGGAAACGTGCTCGATATATTTCCCATAGGAAACAGAGAACATTCTCGAGAACGGCAGATCTCTAGGAATCTAAAGGACGCAATTATGCGTCAGGGGAAGCAAGGCTCGTTGACTCAACATATGGGTCGGTCTTGAAAATGGGTAATCTGCGATAATGTTCTTTGACTCGATTGTGTCAGATATTTTGTATTATTGCATTTGACTGTACATTTTGCATATAAAAAGCGTACTAATATAATTATTCTCATATATCATTACTATCAGTTTCACCGTTTTATTCGAACCTAATTTTAGAACCAAACTATCATCAATATAGTGTTAGGTAAAATGGTCTTTACTAACATCATAGACCTAAATATATATAGTAGACGGCCAAAGCCTAAGAACTTTTTGAGGCTCCGAGTATTTAGCGCCATCTAGTTCAGAGCCACCTAAACAGAGCCAATATGTATGAGATAAAATCAGCGCCACCTAGTAACGAATAACGTACTAGTAGTACACTAGTCGTTACTAGGTGGCGCTGATTCTATCTCATACATATTGGCTCTGTTTAGGTGGCTCTGAATTAGATGGCGCTAAATACTCGGAGGGAGCCTCAAAAAGTTCTTAGGCTATGGCCGTCTACTATATATTTAAGTCTATGCTAACATATAAATAGTTTATTTTCTTAGTTAGGATCATGTAAGCTTTTTCGAACGGCATATTTGCGTGCGCCATGAATGAATGATGTAACATTTTGCAATAATTTATTTTTGAACATAAGTATATATTTCTTTTTGCATTTTTAATTAGTTAGCATTTTCCTTGGAATATTTTGACTTTGTGAAAGTTAATGAATAAAGTGACCTTGGTTACCAGTAATTTTGTGATAGTCTGATGTTTGTTTTAAGTATTCGATTTGCTACCTTATCCTGATAGTCACAAAGTCTATATTACAAGCATTATACTATCGAGCGGCGTCTAAACGCCGACTTATTGTGTGTCGTAAAGTTGAAAATTAATCCCTTTATTCATAAACGGCCACTAAAGTTAAGAGATCGCTGGTAATCGTTTGTCCCTTTCTCTCATATAGGTTGGACGGAAAGGGACAAACGATTATCAGAGGCCTCTTAACTTTAGTAGACCTTTAATATTAGGGGGTAAGTCGTTTCTAACTATCTGACAATCAAATTAGTGGTAACTAAGACTACTTATTAATGGCATACCTAATATTTTCCTGTAGTGTCTGTCCGGAAAGAGAAATGTCGTATAAAATATGAGCTCCCATATAAACCACGACACTTCTATTTCCGAACAATTTACTTGCATGATTCACCCGCTGCTTATTATTTTGTTTTTGATTTGCATCATGTTCTGTTTGCCATTTTGATATGTTTGTGCCTTGTAGGCCCCTTCCCTGTTGTGGCGGATTCTTGCATGGGATATAGTAAGTCCCCTATATATATTATTTTGGGTTTTTGAAACTGGTTCCTCGCGCTCAAGCGTTTTAGCTTGTGTATAGTCAGCAGCAGGGGTAGCCAGGTGATTGTGGTGTTCGAAATGACCTTCACACGTTCTTATTCTCCTGACAATAAAGTCGTGTTAAGCTCATCTAGAAAACCTCACCCGGTTAGCTACTTGTGCTGCAGACTGTACACAAAACACAGGGATCAATAGGAATAAAAAAAATTGAATCTTTTGATGGTTCAATGCTAATGGTCTTTTATGGTAGCCTAAAATCAAAATATGTACTTTTCCCGTTAATATTATAAAACGCTACTGTGTTTTTTTATCTCTAACTTTTTGTGGGAACATTGGTCTATGTTAAAAAAAGACAAAACTATTTTGCTGCATGTATGTACTATAGTTTTGTCACCTTCCTGCAAAAAATATGAGAATATAATCGAGGAACACTGAACAGGTTCTCATTTCATTAGTGAAAATTTGTCATACTTACTTAAAACCACTCATCATGGGTTATGGTATGGTTATATCATATAAAACATGTCTCAGAAATGTAGTTGTCACTTCACTTGTTCTAGTACCATTAACTAGTAGCATGTATATAAATAAGGCATTATTTTAACTATAGAAATAATTACTTACGATGTCCCGATTCTCGGTTTTTAAGTCCATTTTCAAATAGTGCTTATTTTCAGCGCCTGTTCGCGGAAAATAAGGAAAAACTAATAACGGGGGCTTTAAGCGCTCTCGTGAATAGTACTACTACAAGCGTTACGTTACCGCCGAGAGAGCTAGAGGCGCTGTTTCATGCGTTAAGACGGTTGTGTGCAAGCAAAGTTGGATTCGCTGCCTTCACAGCATTACCTGGGTATGTAGAATGGAATCACTTGGAATAGTACTTCGTAAATAGTACTACTACAAGCGCTACGTTACCGCCGAGAGAGCTAGAGGCGCTGTTTCATGCGTTAAGACGGTTGTGTGCAAGCAAAGTTGGATTCGCTGCCTTCACAGCATTACCTGGGTATGTAGAATGGAATCACTTGGAATAGTACTTCGTAAATAGTACTACTACAAGCGTTCCGTTACCGCCGAGAGAGCTAGAGGCGCTGTTTCATGCGTTAAGACGGTTGTGTGCAAGCAAAGTTGGATTCGCTGCCTTCACAGCATTACCTGGGTATGTAGAATGGAATCACTTGGAATAGTACTTCGTAAATAGTACTACTACAAGCGTTCCGTTACCGCCGAGAGAGCTAGAGGCGCTGTTTCATGCGTTAAGACGGTTGTGTGCAAGCAAAGTTGGATTCGCTGCCTTCACAGCATTACCTGGGTATGTAGAATGGAATCACTTGGAATAGTACTTCGTAAATAGTACTACTACAAGCGTTCCGTTACCGCCGAGAGAGCTAGAGGCGCTGTTTCATGCGTTAAGACGGTTGTGTGCAAGCAAAGTTGGATTCGCTGCCTTCACAGCATTACCTGGGTATGTAGAATGGAATCACTTGGAATAGTACTTCGTAAATAGTACTACTACAAGCGTTCCGTTACCGCCGAGAGAGCTAGAGGCGCTGTTTCATGCGTTAAGACGGTTGTGTGCAAGCAAAGTTGGATTCGCTGCCTTCACAGCATTACCTGGGTATGTAGAATGGAATCACTTGGAATAGTACTTCGTAAATAGTACTACTACAAGCGTTCCGTTACCGCCGAGAGAGCTAGAGGCGCTGTTTCATGCGTTAAGACGGTTGTGTGCAAGCAAAGTTGGATTCGCTGCCTTCACAGCATTACCTGGGTATGTAGAATGGAATCACTTGGAATAGTACTTCGTAAATAGTACTACTACAAGCGCTACGTTACCGCCGAGAGAGCTAGAGGCGCTGTTTCATGCGTTAAGACGGTTGTGTGCAAGCAAAGTTGGATTCGCTGCCTTCACAGCATTACCTGGGTATGTAGAATGGAATCACTTGGAATAGTACTTCGTAAATAGTACTACTACAAGCGCTACGTTACCGCCGAGAGAGCTAGAGGCGCTGTTTCATGCGTTAAAACGGTTGTGTGCAAGCAAAGTTGGATTCGCTGCCTTCACAGCATTACCTGGGTATGTAGAATGGAATCACTTGGAATAGTACTTCGTAAATAGTACTACTACAAGCGTTCCGTTACCGCCGAGAGAGCTAGAGGCGCTGTTTCATGCGTTAAGACGGTTGTGTGCAAGCAAAGTTGGATTCGCTGCCTTCACAGCATTACCTGGGTATGTAGAATGGAATCACTTGGAATAGTACTTCGTAAATAGTACTACTACAAGCGCTACGTTACCGCCGAGAGAGCTAGAGGGCCTGTTTCATGCGTTATGACGGTTGTGTGCAAGCAAAGTTGGATTCGCTGCCTTCACAGCATTACCTGGGTATGTAGAATGGAATCACTTGGAATAGTACTTCGTAAATAGTACTACTACAAGCGCTACGTTACCGCCGAGAGAGCTAGAGGCGCTGTTTCATGCGTTAAGACGGTTGTGTGCAAGCAAAGTTGGATTCGCTGCCTTCACAGCATTACCTGGGTATGTAGAATGGAATCACTTGGAATAGTACTTCGTAAATAGTACTACTACAAGCGCTACGTTACCGCCGAGAGAGCTAGAGGCGCTGTTTCATGCGTTAAGACGGTTGTGTGCAAGCAAAGTTGGATTCGCTGCCTTCACAGCATTACCTGGGTATGTAGAATGGAATCACTTGGAATAGTACTTCGTAAATAGTACTACTACAAGCGCTACGCTACGTTACCGCCAAGAGAGCTAGAGGCGCTGTTTCATGCGTTAAGACGGTTGTGTGCGAGCAAAGTTGGATTCGCTGCCTTCACAGCATTACCTGGGTATGTAGAATGGAATCACTTAGAATAGTACTTCGTAAATAGTACTACTACAAGCGCTACGTTACCGCCGAGAGAGCTAGAGGCGCTGTTTCATGCGTTAAGACGGTTGTGTGCAAGCAAAGTTGGATTCGCTGCCTTCACAGCATTACCTGGGTATGTAGAATGGAATCACTTGGAATAGTACTTCGTAAATAGTACTACTACAAGCGCTACGCTACGTTACCGCCGAGAGAGCTAGAGGCGCTGTTTCATGCGTTAAGACGGTTGTGTGCGAGCAAAGTTGGATTCGCTGCCTTCACAGCATTACCTGGGTATGTAGAATGGAATCACTTGGAATAGTACTTCGTAAATAGTACTACTACAAGCGCTACGTTACCGCCGAGAGAGCTAGGGGCGCTGTTTCATGCGTTAAGACGGTTGTGTGCAAGCAAAGTTGGATTCGCTTCCTTCACAGCATTACCTGGGTAAGATATAATGTCACAGGTCGCTTGTAAGCGCACCAAATTATTTCAAGGATTATTTTCACCACAGATACGTTAAAGCTACTAAAATTTTAACATTATGTCCATATAGCAACCTATAGAGTCAACACCCTTGACAATTTTTAATCGACTCGCGTCTTGTCCCGCTATGACAAACAAATTCAAATTCATTGGAATGTCTTCTTTCCCTTCGAAGCGATTTGACGTAACGCCCCGCCTCGCTAATCGCAGTGTACTTTAAAAATTAAAATTTTATCCGAACTTGTGATGTTAGTTAATAAAGCACAGACCGCACACGAGTTGTACAGTCAGCATCAATAGTATCTTCCTAAACGAAGGCTGCAAAAATATGTGACACGCTCCTATGGCTCTAAAAATAAGAGCGTGTATTTAGTTATTAGTAATTACTAATAAAATCGCTGTCTTACCACCGAAGGAGCTAAGGCCGCTGTTTTACTTGCATACTATTTCTACATACGTATATTATTTGACAGGTTCCGTGAATGGATAGGCTCTGCAGTAGTAGGCGCGTTGCGCCGCGGCTCGGCGGCCTGCTCGCACGCCGCACTAGACGCCGCATGTGCCCTCATGCAGCCCATGCACAACGAACCGGATCTGAGGCAGGAGCAGCTGAACAAGGCCTCCATGTTGGCTACACAGGCGTTCTTGGAGGGCTTGCTGTCCATGTGGGCGGAGCATGTTGTGAGTATTACGCCTAAGATCCTGCAGGATCGATTCCAAAAGGGTTTCTAATAGAAAAATAGGTAGTAATAGTGAAGGTTGACTTATGATATACAGCCTGAACTTGGATGTACCAACTAAAGTAGCTGAACGCTTGACCATTCAGCTCTTAGACAGTTTTCACATACTCACCAAGTTGAACCCTCCTTTTTTACATTCACATTTATATTCATTTTTATCGTACATTTGGCGCCCAAACGAGGTAACTAAGGACATGAATATAAAAAAAAATATAAGAAAATGGGGGTCTACTGTGCGATGTCTGGAAAGATATTGTTCCATTATAAGTATAAGTTAAGACTGCTTTAGTTGATAACAATGTGTTGAGATTATTTTGTGTAGTTTATCAAAGCTTTAGTAGTTTCTCTTAAGGCCTCTACAAACGTAAGCGACTAGCCACCTGCGGTTTTTAATACATTTCATTTTTGATCTATCGACTGATTTCATTGCACCTACCTAGACGGCAATGCCTCGAAATCGCGTGCGAATTTTGTGTCAAAATTGCGCCGATTGTAGAGGCCATAAGATGCATGTTAAGGCAATTTTTCAGACGTTTGTTTCAGGTCGTCAGACGTACAACGGCGAACTTGTAGGAATACAAGGCATCTCTTCCAGTTTTGTTGATCATTTCGTATTTTGCAGATTGCCGGTAGCGGAGCGCTGGTGGTGGCGGCCATGTTGGATTTCCTCACGTTCGCTTTGTGCGTGCCGTACAGCGAAACTACGGATGGCAAGCAGTTCGACCAGCTTCTAGAAATGGTCGCTAACAGGGGCAGAGTGCTCTTTAAACTGTTTGAGGTACTTGTCTATTTTTTTTGAAATACGACATATATAGTTTAGGTAGCTTTCCGACTGGCAGCAAGAAATTACGCGTAGAGAAAAAAATAGAGGTAAAATCTTGCTAAATAAAAGTGATATTCGTCAACCGCTGACTGTTTACACTGACAGCGAGAATTTTTTCTAAAATTACGCTTTATTATACTTATGCGATTATCACATTGATGATCCGGTATGTGAGCGAGACAGATCTATTTACTTATATATTGATATCCTGATCGCACACCGGAGCGCATATCGATTCGTATCTAATGTAAAGATTGCTTTATTGTAAATCTCCACTCAGACTGTCCTAAGCACTAAATAAACCTGGCCTGTGTTTCACATTTTTTTCCTAATACATTGTTTACGCGTTTACCTAAAAATACCTCTCATTGCAGCACCCGTCGATGGCAATTGTAAAAGGCGCGGGCCTAGTCCTGCGAGCGTTAGTTGAGGAAGGTGGTTCCGGCGTTGGTTCCCGGATGCAAGCACTGGCCTTGGCTGAAGCGGCCTTACCGAGACATCTGTTAACTGCATTGTAAGTTACTTAGATTTTTAAACTTACTAAGGGCCAGTTGCACCAACCACTTTTGACGGACTCATCAGCGTCAGTCGGCAGGGTACTATGAAAATTTCCATACTATAAAATTTAGCGAACGTTTTAACGGTTACAGACGGTTTGGTGCAACTGACCCTAATACAGTAAAAATCGACCATTAAGGAAAAATTATAAAATCAGACGAATCAGACAAATCTAATTTCGCTATACATTGAATATAGAGAATTTAAAAGATAGCTATAAGTGGAAGAGTTTAGAGAAGGGTCCCACTATGTCAGTACACATAAAGATTTCATTCTTTCACTAATATATAGCGTATGTATTGTGTGGTTTTCAGAAGTAGTACTAGCTCCATATCGACGTAGACCATTCGTCCAAGACTGATACAAAAAAATATATGTAATTATATAAATAACTAGGATAACTGTTATCTAAATAAGTTAACGTCACAACTTATTGATGATCAGTTTCAATGACGATTCATATCAATGAGGGTTTCCTGGATCGATTTTTTCACCAGATGGCAGCTCCGTGGCGAGAGGTCCAGCTGTCATAATCCACCAATCATGTTTAATCACATCTTTTAAGACCTCTCCGTCACAGTGCCGCCACCTGGATTCAGGAAACCCGCATTATGTTTAAATCACAGATATGCTGGGGCCAGGCTGCATCACAGACATCTAGCCAGACATCTGGTGGCATTATGGTTAGTGGACCACGCGCCAGCACATAACCTACTTAAACGCATCATGGTGAGTATGATACCTTCCTTAAAACTACTATTTTATACTAAAGTAATGTCATTAAAGACGCCACTAAATCTTCTTATAATGCTGCCAATTTTATATGTATTTTATTAATAATACTTTATTAACCTATTGACCGCCGTCGTCTGATATTTAAGACAAAGTGACAACGTGAATGACACTTTCATAAATTATGACAGAGTTCAAAATTGAAAGTTTAAATTTTGACGTAAGAATGTTAAAAGGTTAATCTTGCCGCCTAAATTGACGCACCTTTTATATGTGTAATGTCATTGTTTTATTTGCTCACACAACACAACCGAAATTTTCCTCGCAATTGGAGTGAAAAGCAGAGTGTATACCTCAGGCATAAATGTCCATTTTAATCCTCAACTATATTGTCTCTGATGAAAATAGATCGCTTTATGCCCTTGTTGTACAATCTATTATTTTTTTCAGCCGTCCGGACTTCTAGCTTTCCTAGAGTCAACTGAGGCGCCCCCGGCCGCGGCGTTAGAAGCCGACCGTATCAATGAGAGAGATAATTTAGAACTAGCACAGGCGTCTGTGAAGCCTCGGGCGGCTCATTGGGAGGCCTTGGAGCGACAGGTCAAATATGTCGAGAAACATTTGGAGGTGAGTAGAAATATGGAAAAATGATATGGAAAATAAAGGATAAAAAAAAAGATAAAAGATATTTATTCTTTACTTTAGGCACATTACAATGCACTTATGAACATCGGAACGAAAAAAGAAACTACCACCGGTCTTAACCCTACACATCTGACCCGAGAATTATTACGTATTACCTGCAAGAAACTCAGCGGGACTTATATATTTTATAGAATTGGCAGATTCGGGTCGTGGGCCCTATGTCTTTTGTCTGTTGGCTCTTAGAAGAGCCTTTTTTTTCGCATCGGGGCATATTCCAGTGTTTTCGAACGATTGGTAGAGCTGTGAGGTCGTTAGAATAAAGGCAAGTACAGCAGCCAATGGTTGTTGCTCACTTAGCGCCACCCAGGGGACACGTGCAGGGTACTGGCGGCAATTCCTGCGGACGTGAGCTACTTCATCCCCCTGCTTCGGATACTCCGCTACTGCTATACTATCAACTCGGAGCCTAAACTAATATTCGTTTCCAGCACTACGCCCAGCTAGCCCTGCAGCACTGGGCAGCCCGCGCCGGAGGCCCCGCGCGGACCCCGGCCCGCGACGCCGCCCGGGAGCGCCCCGTGGTGCTGCGGAGACGCCGCGAGCGCCTCAAGTCCACCGCCAACTGGCCGCTCTTCTACTACCAGTTCCATCGTGACCACGCGCTGCCCAACCTCATATGGAACCACACGGTGAGTCACATAACAAATAACAATGATATATTAGTTAGTAATACATCTTTATGGTCAGTTAATCGACAAACTGTGTTGCTACTACTAAATGTAAAAAAATCCTGGTCTTTTTTTTATTTACGTTGCTACGTTATTCAGAATGACAATTCTTACGATTGAAGATTTCAATCAGGAGGTACAGTAAGATGTTATGCTATCACAGTTAGCGAGTTCGATTCCCGGTTCACACAGGCGATTATTTAAAATTCGTAGAATGCAGTTCATATTGTTTTAAGAATAAAAAAATGAAGTCTTCTTTCAGACCAATTTCCTATCTAAAGGACTTCCCCTCCATACGGCAAAGTCGTGGGACGGCCTGTATACTTAATTCATTTCGATTTAATACTACCCACAAATGCCTAACTATTCTTATACCAATACACAAATCCTTTATATTTAACTCGGCTTTCTTTCTCATTCTCAGTTACAATACAATACAATACAATATTCTTTATTGCACCAAAAATAAAAATAAAATTGTACAGCAAATTGTAAATTGTGTTGCTTTGTTGTTTAGTTAAAATCTTGCAAGCAAAATTTGAACCAGTGCCTGATAACCGATTGAGCTGAATTTAGCATACTTGCGTAAGAACTCTGTGATAAACTAAGGTATCTCATTGTGTTTGTTAGAGTCACCTCGTTCAGCAATACATGCCTTTTATAAGAAAAGTACAGTCACTGTTAAAAACTTGTATGTAAAAAATTATAATGACAAAAACTTATTTTAAACAGACCCGTGAAGAACTACGGAACGCACTGGAAAACGAACTGCGAGCGTTCACCTCAGACCGGGAAGTATGCGGAGACACGTTGACGTCATGGAACCACGCAGAGCTCGAGGTGCACTACCAGTGTCTGCAGAACGAGGTCAAGATCGGCGACTATTACCTCAGGATACTGTTGGAGCAGAGGGATAATGACGATAGTCCGATACGGAAGTCGTAAGTGATGTCCTGTGAATTATAAAATGGGTTAATCTCTTTCATTTTGTCAGAATCAGTATCGAAGGCCCATAGGCCATATTTAGTAGCTCTTGCTAAGTTGCTTTTTCAGCCAGTACACTCTGATCAGCACGGACGAATGATCTTAAAGTGCAGTTGCAGAGCTGTTACTTAGCATATGGGTCTCCCCCCACCTATCGACGCGGAATCGGCTCTCGCTGATAGAAAAAAGCTGTATCTCGACGCATTAAGAGATAATAAGGCATGGTTCGGCTCGGCTCGGCTCGGCCGACGGCTGCCGACGCGTCGACGTCTTTTTCGCTCTTATTGCGTAGACACAAAGCTGTTTTCTATCGGCGAAAGCTGATTCCGCGTCGATAGGTGGGGGGAGACCCTAAGAGATTGTTAAATTTCGAATTTTCATACTCTTGTCATCTCATATAGCAACTGAATTCGTCTAAAACAAATATTTATTTAGCGTGGTCTACTACTCTTATGCTTAATTTATTATAGCTACTAATATGATTGATTTTTCTTCCAGCTATGAGTTTTTCAACGACCTATACCACCGCTTCCTGTCAACCCCGAAGGTCGAGATGAAATGCATGTGCCTCCAGGCCATGAGTATAGTCTATGGTCGTTATTTTGAAGACATCGGGCCCTTTGCGGACACCAAGTATATAGTACAGATGTTAGATAGGGTGAGTTAAATTTCATTTAGGAATGTGTTGTCTGAATTTGAAGCTTATTGTTAAGTAATAAGGTCGATATGAAATGCATGTGCCTCCAGGCCATGAGTATAGTCTATGGTCGCTATTATGAAGACATCGGGCCTTTTGCGGACACCAAGTACATAGTACAGATGTTAGATAGGGTGAGTTAAGTTTAATTTAGGAATATGTCGCCTGAATTTGAATCTAATTGTTAAGTAATAAGGTCGAGATGAAATGCATGTGCCTGCAGGCCATGAGTATAGCTTTTTGTCGCTATTATGAAGACATCGGGCACTTTGCGGACACCAAGTACTTAGTACAGATGTTAGATAGGGTGTGTTAAGTTTTATTTAGGTATGTGTTGTTTGAATTTGAACCTTATAGTTAAGTAATAAGGTCGAGATGAAATACATGTGCCTAGAGGCCATGAGTATAGTCTATGGTCGTTATTATGAAGACATCGGGCCTTTTGCGGACACCAAGTACATAGTACAGATGTTAGATAGGGTGAGCTACTTTATTAAAGATTTTTTTAAGATTAAGATCACGGAGAAGGTAGTTATTGACAAGGCGCTATAAGTTTATTGATTAAAAAATAAACTACCGACAAAAGTTTTTTTTAAATTTTCTTATATGGTTATTTTCTAAGGTGACAACCCAAAGTCACTAAGTACTAAGTTATATATAAGTAATAAGTTCATAGCCATAATGATCCATATTAATAACATAACAAGTTTGATTTTCGTTTATTTATTTTTGTAATTAGTGAGTTTTGGTGTCACCTGACGATTTATTCATTGTTTGTTTTTGCAGACATGTGATAGAATGGAAAGAGACAGACTGGTACAATTCTTATCGAAACTAATTTTACATAGAAGAAACGTTAGTGAAATTTTAGAATGGAATGGTATAAGGTAAGATTTTATCCATTTTATTTTATACCTTATCTTAATAAGTATAATATCTAAATCACTGTTTGTATTTATGTAGAAATACAACATAACGGAGAGTTGTGGGGTTGGGAGGTTGACATGCGTAGAGGATAACTGCCTTTAGAGTTGGCTCATTGTTGTAAACCTTATAACCAATGGTCGGCGGGGGTGAGCTGTTTTCATATTAATTTGACACGACATACGTCAAATTACTATGAAAACAGCTCACCCCCGCCGACCATTGCTTATAACATCAGGTTACAGATGTCGCTAGTGACTTGTTCACCATTACATGACTAAATTCGCTGTGATGGACAGAGGATTGTCTGGTGTAGTGTGAAGCATGTCGGGCCGGCAATCCGAAGGACGCGGGTTCAAATCCCGTGATGTTCCAGAGTTCTCCACAGTTCATTTTTTCATTGTAATGGAAGTCTGTTTCCAATTTGTGGTATTTATTTAGAAAATCAAGTATGAACCCTGATATGTACTTTTTTGACTGAAAACTGTACCTTCAATGTTACACATTTCTATTGTTGACTGTAACTTTCAAGATTTGAAGCACATAAATATGCAGGGTCAAGCTAATTAAGTATGTAATAATATCTAAAAAAAAATGTTGATATTATTCAGACTTGACATTTATTTTTCAGAATATTAGTAGACCTAATGACATTAGCACATTTACACACAACTCGTGCGACTGTACCAGCGCAGAGCAACGTTATAGAGGGTCCCGCGCGAGCCGAGGGCGGCGACCGAGAATGGTATTACAATGTGGAGCAAGGCGGCAAGGTGGAGAGAAAGGGACCCATCAGTTTCCAGCAGGTTAGTATACATTATAGACAGGGAGTGAGCTCTACTAACAAAACGCGCGGTCTGAAAGAGATCATCAAAGTGGGAGGCGTTGTCTCACTCATTAAGACATTGTCACGTTGGCATTATTGTGTGGTGACGTCATTACTGTCCTATACCATGGTCGAAGTCCACAGTCCCCCAGAATCTGATCGGGCACTTTCACTCTTGAACAAACTGGTTGCCCGTCATCCTTAAGTAGATGTATTTGATGACCTCCTTTGTTAGGACTATATATTTTTAATTTAATAGCCGTTAAGTGACCTAATTTACTATTTAAATGACTAGGTTTTGTTCACTGTAAGCTTATGTGCAATAAATGATTTTGCATCGTAATAAAAAAATAGGTTAGCGCCAAAATAATATCAGAAAGTTGTCGAAAAAGTTGTTTCAACACGATATTCCACCAGGTTAGTTATAAATTAATGTTCGTTATGGAAAATTGGATGCCACTAGGAAAGGACAGGAAACGCTGGAAGGAGATGGAGGAGGCCTACACCCAATAAAGGGATCCATATTGCCAATTTAATTCAAAACAGTATTTGAAATGATATATTTAAATATGGAATAAAAAGGCTAAATAAAATAAATAAAAACATGGAAAATAACAATAAATATAATCTTCTATTAACAGCTCAAAGACCTGTACAAGAGTGGTGAAATCAACAACAAGACGAAATGCTGGGCTCACAGCATGGAGGGCTGGCGCTGCATCGGGGCGGTTCCTCAGCTCAAGTGGACGTTAGCAGCTCGAGGGACCGCTGTTATGGACGAGAGTGCTTTAGCATCTACTGTGTTGGACCTGCTTATTGCTGCTGCCCAGTATTACCCTAGCAGGTAATTTGCCAATAGACACGACTACCGCCACTACCGTGAACATTATTACTTTTAGCGAGTTTAAAATATCCAAGTCTCGCGCGAAGCGGTGAGGTTTCCTTTATTAAATAAACTCCTCATTTTTGAAGTCGGTTTAAAACATCCTGTTGCTAGGCACACCCCTTGATTTACATCTTAAACTATTATTTTAAATAAAACTTGTTAAATATCAGTATGTTTTGCAGAGACGAAGAAGACGCCGTGATCAGGCCCCTGCCGAAAGTCAAGAGGATGTTGTCAGAACCGTCCTGCCTAGCGCACGTGGTTCAACTACTGCTCACCTTCGACCCAGTGCTCGTTGAAAAGGTAATGATTCTCGGCCACGAAAGAAACGATCCGAGTGATTTCGTTCAAAATTGGTTCAAAACGTTTTTTCCATGTCCCTCGGGCTGACCATCATAGCTTGTTATGATACAATATTGTTATAAGGAGAAACCAGTCTATCTTGTCAACAAGAATAAATAAATTAATACTACGTCGCTAATCCGCGGTAATAAGGTTGCGTGGTGGGAGGGTGGGAACATTAATGCATGCAAAAATACGTGATAAGTATAATGGATTAGCACTAATCAACTTGCACGTTTTTGTACAGTCCACGTCAAAAATATGTTTACACTTTTGGACCTTATTACAAAAGAGTAAGGTGCAAAAGTGTAAACATATTTTTGACGTCAATCGTACCGCGGATTAGCAAAGTAGTATTCTTGTTAATTATATGGACTTCCGCAAAGTAACGCTTCGGTCGTCGGTTTTGTTTTTTTTTACTGGCCTCGTATTCGTAATGAAAAATAGAGTGTTCAACTCGGGTGATAACACATTTCACTCGAACTATTTGTGCTTTCACTCCGTTCGAAGGCCAAGATATGTCGTCAGAAATAGGTGCCTTTCATATCGTGTTCTACTATTTCAACCCTGTTTTTCTAGGTGGCAACCCTGCTCTACGAAGTGATGCAAGACAACCCTGAGATCTCCAAACTGTACCTGACGGGCGTGTTCTACTTCATGCTGCTCTACACGGGATCGAACCTGCTGCCCATCGCGAGGTTCCTGCGGCTGACGCATATGAAGCAAGCTTTTAGAGCTGATCAGGTACGATTTAGATAGAACTTACAGTAAACTATAAAACTTTTCCTTGTGTGTCACGTTTTGAAGTACGATTCAAAAACTTGAGTAATTTTAAGCAAGCGAATTAGTTGAGTTTATCTTATTTCGACTCTTAAGCAAGTTCCTTCCAACGCCAGTTAACGGTCTGCTTATGTCACAGATAACCTCAACACTAGATAGATCATAAGTACAACTCGGGGTCATCACGCATCAGTGCTCCCGTACTAATTTTGTATGAGAGCGCGACCGCTTATTTCAATTGAAGTAACGTTTTTGATCATTACTCATGTGGATTAAAAATATCCACAAAAATCAAGTTACAGGGCTGAACCTGGATTGTTATACTACAAATTGGTGTATAATACTATTGAGATTTGCTGTTCGGATCGTAGAAATGTACGAATAAAATTGCACTGATGTGTGGTGACCTCGTGCTCCCTGTAAAAGTTTAATGATGAGGTGTCTGTGTAGTCTGTCGCTTATGTACATATTCCAGGATCGATTCTTGTGTTGTTTTTTTTCTAGAGTCTGAGCATGCTATGTTTTCACTCACTAGGTACTCTTGGCAGTGACAATGCCCTGCCCCATACTTCACTTAAAGCTTGGCGGGCTACTTAGGATGTACTCCAAGCACTTTAATATCTGTATTAATAGGCTGATAACTTGTTCCCAGACCACATCGGATATAATGCAGCGATCGATCCTCGGTCAACTCCTGCCTGAAGCCATGGTCTGTTATTTGGAGAATCATGGAGCGGAGAAGTTCGCGCAGATCTTCCTCGGGGAGTGGGACACGCCTGAGGCTATTTGGAACTCTGAAATGAGGTATAACATTAACGCCAAGTTAAATGTGTACTTAAATGTCTGCCTAATACCACTATAAGAATAAGAATGGTCTGTTTACTGATTTGACGGTTTGCACAAATGTTTGAAACACACACTATATCAGAAACAAACGAGTGATTTGTTCTTCAAATGCGCAAGACCAGACTAATGTAAAAATGCTTTTGCTATTTTATCTCTGCATTTGCTGTTATTTTATGTGATTTGAAAATGTTCTGCGAAACGTAATTGAGCTAATCTAGGACCGTAAATCACTAAGATTTTGCAGAAAATTTCATTTAAAATTCACTAGATGGGCAATTTTGAATAATCCTGGTCACGGCACCAAACTGTGACCCAAAAACAGCGTCACTATAGCTCCGCTTTCGGTGCTTGCACTTTACAAATGTCTTTATTGAAAGCACTTTTTGTCCACAGACGAATGCTAATAATGAAAGTGTCAGCACACATCGGCGAGTTCACGCCGCGCCTGCACGCGCACATCGCCGCTCGCTACCCGTACCTCGCCATACCGGCCGTGTGCTACCCGCAACTTCAACACGAGCTGTTCTGCAACATGTTCTACTTACGTCATCTGTGCGACACACACAAGTTCCCTGATTGGCCGATACCGGAGCCGGTAAGACTTTATTGCCATGTCATAAGGTGCAGTTTTGTATCTCGCGAAAGCAGCTGTGTGCTAACCGCCTATAACTAACTGATAGTGATAGTTTTTGAAACTTGGTAGTAAAGTAGGTTATAGACCCGGTTTTATAATTGGTGGTAGAAAAATTAGGAGAGGAAGTTAGTTACTCGCTTTCAATGATGAATATATTTCACGGTTTTCATCAGGTCCAACTTCTAAAAGACGTGTTAGAAGCATGGCGGCGCGAGGTCGAGAAGAAACCTCCTTCCATGACGGCGAGCGAAGCTTACGCGGCGCTCGGTCTGACCGGGCAACACGACGAGGCGGCTGTACGCAAGGCGTACTACCGGCTCGCGCAGCAGTACCATCCGGATAAGAACCCTGAGGGCCGGGTAAGTTTTATACACCTATAGCTAGGCTAAGCTAAGACTAACACAAAGAGACACCTTCCATGACTGCAAGGGAAGCTTACGCGGCGCTCGGTCTAACCGGGCAACACAACGAGGCGGCAGTACTCAAGGCGTGCGCAGCAATACCTCCCGGATAAGAACCGTGAGGGCCGGGTAAGTTTAGTTAATTTAGGTGACTTTACAACCAGAAAAAAGTCCGTAGAGCATCACTATCCCTATTAATGTCAAAATATTACTCAAGTTAAAGAAGATTCAGAATTATAAAATAACACGGTTACACTCACGGCACTTTTAGTCACGTCTCCGAATCATGTCGCGAGACGGGACTAAAGTGGCGTGAGTGTAACCGTGTTATTCTATAATGTTAATATGTCTCACGAAAGTTTAAATGTAATAAGATTCAGAATTACTCAGTACTTACTAAGTAGTTTTTACTGAGTCTGTTTCCTAAGTTAAGTTGGTGAGACTATGGATTTTCTGAAAAAAAAAACTAAGAAAATTGTGTATACTTCGTGTCGGATTTGTTACTGTAACAATTTATATAGATATTGTTGTTTTAGGACCGGTTCGAGGCAGTGAATCAAGCTTACGAATTCCTGTGCAGCCGCAACGTTTGGACCGGCGACGGACCGAACGCGAACAATATCGTACTCATACTGCGCACGCAAACTATACTGTTCCAGCGATATTCGGACGGTGAGCTTACACTTTAACATAGACATTTAAAACTTTTACGGTTTGCATACACATTAACTAACATTTGATTTATTAAAAATGACCAGTGTAATGTGACAAACGTAAATTAGTCCGCGATAGACCCATGTTAGTTAATGTTAATACGGATAATAAAGGCAAAATTTGCGTCACAAACTTTTGCATCGTAAAGATAAAAAGACATTAACTCATTGTACTAACTTCTTCTATGTTCCCAAATTATCTTGATTATCTCGGCTCTCCTAATCTATCTTTGCTTGGACATGTTCTGGCTTGTCTATGGATCTAATTCAGCCGGGTCTTGGTTTAATAATAACTCCTCTACATAACGGCAAAGTTTTAAGTTAGTTTTAGTAAGTTCACGCATAATATCCTGGTCACGGCACCAAACTGTAACACCTACCTCAATTATTTAAAAAAATTATGTTAGTATTTATAGAATATCACAAACTTTCTTGTATCCTCAGTACTGGCGCCATACAAATACGCCGGCTACCCTCAACTCCTACGCACCGCGCGCCTGGAGGCCGAAGCGGAACAACTGTTCGCCGAGAAAGACTCCTCCGGGCTGCTGCCAGCAGCGTGCGAGTTGGCGCATGCTACTGTCAAGTGCTCAGCCCTCAATGCTGAGGAGCTGAGGAGAGAAGGAGGGCTGCAGGTGAGAAAGAGACAAATGTAAACCTCCAGGGCTAGATGATCTAAAGATATTAGGGTTGCCTCTTCTTGACATTTAATGTTGCTGGTGGTATTCTCTCGCAATGGATGCTACACTATACAATATAACGGTTACACACACGTCTCTTTATAACGTGACATCACGTCTTTTATTTCGTGAGTGCGACCGTTATATTTTATAGTGTAGTTTTATTTTTATTTTAGAATCCCGTGCGAATTTATCAATACCTAGTGGTCAGTAGGAATATGTTTTTTTATACTTTGTCATACCGGTATGGCATATCACTATTTTGCTATATCTAGCAGCATTGTCTGTGAATTTGACAGACCAACCTTTCATTTTATTTTACTGGGATATAGAAACACTCTTTTTTTACATCAGGTCCTTCATGAAGCGTTAACCCGCTGCGTGCCAGTCCTCTCGTCCTCCACAAAGCCGGGCGACGTGGCAGCCGCAGTGTGCGCTCACGCGGCGCGTTGCTTCGCCGTCGCCGCCCAGTTCCCCGCGTGTCGCGAACTGTGCGCCACACTGCCTTCACTGAGTGGGGATGTCGTCCCGCTATTACGAAGACCGGTAAGTGCCTACGACACGTTAACGTTGCGTGTTGGTTGCCTCGTCAACAAAGCCGGGCGACGTGGCAGCCGCAGTGTGCGCTCACGCGACCGTTGCTACGCTGTCGCCGCCAAGTTCCCAGCTTGGGCTATTTGTCGCGAACTATGCGCCACACTGAATGATGGGTACACGGTGTTAGGTTAACTGGCTGGTTACTTTGCTCGTTTTCTCTTGGACTTTGCAAGGAGTCATGCCTCGCATATTTAAATTGTATTAATGGAAAAAACTAAAGAATGTGTTTCTTTTTTAATACAGTTAGAGCCTAAAAAGTGTTTTATACTTACGTAATGCATCGTTCGCAGCACCTCGGCGACACAGCGTGCGCGGGCGCGGAAGCGGTAGCGGCGCTGGCAGCGGAGCCGTCCATACGCGAGCAACTCGCGCTCGCCGGGGCTCTGCAGGCGTTGCTGCCCAACGTGCTGCAGTACGACTACACGCTCAAGGAGTCCGGCGTGGAGACCGACGCGCACGCCAACAAGCAGGCCAGTATTATCGAACGAGCGGAGCGTAAGCGAAGTGAAGTTCTTACAGACAAATTCGGGCAACATCGTCTGGCAACTGTAATCCTTAAATTACTTGATAATTATTGTAATTTTGTATGTCCCACAGGAGGTGGCAAATCAGCTGGCTCAACTATGCGTAGTAGCGCTATCCGCCATGTACGGGCCACACGCAGAGCCGGGGCCACTAGACGAGCGGATATGTGAGGCGCTACATGCTTTGCTGACGCCATATTTGTGCTCGCGGCTCGCCGATGAAGACCGACACGAGGTAGCATCTTATTATAATATCAAGTAGGGTATGTCCTTAAACCTCCAAAAGAGCAGGCACTGCAAATGTCATCGCGCTCAAATCTGGAGCAGAGCCTGTCTGGGAAAGTACCTCCACCTTACAGAAAACTACAGCCAAATAGCACTAGACCCAACGCATAGGGTTGTGTAGTAGTAGTAGTAAAACACTTTATTGCACAAAATAAGTACATAACCATTAAAAACTAAGGTAAGTGTGTACAAAGGCCCATAGGGTTGTGTTTCTCCCGGTAAGGTCGCCAGAGAGCTCAAACGGGGGACCCTCTTGTCCCTTTAGCTGTTCGTTCATGATCTCAATTCTTTTCCGAAGATTTTATTGTTTTCTAAAGTACAAGAACTGATGGGACTAGTAGAGTAGAGTTATTTGAAATATCTTATTTTTTTTCTATTGTTCCAGCTACTCAAAACCCTAACATCCAACTGGCGAACGCCCATGCTCGTCTGGGACAATAGTACAAGAGCCGAACTACGCGACGTACTCCAAGCCAAGACTGAGCCCGACGGTCCACTGGTGCCTGAGTTCAAGTATACAGCTCACGAGGGACTGTTGGTGGTCGGCGGGGTGTATGTGGCTATATACAACGACCAGCCAGAGTATCCCATACCGGTGAGTCTACATAATACACTTTAAATAGTTTAAACAACAGTACAAGAGTCGAATTGCGCAAGGAGTAAGTCTAAGAAATTATAAATTTGAAGATATTTTTCCGAAAAAAATTGGTCTATACATTTCCACGTTATTTTAAGAAAATCTAATATTTTTGTAAGTTTATAATACTTTGAATGTTTTGATTAGCTCCTGAGTATTAAGAGTTAGTAAATCAGCGCAAGTGTCTTGAAATAACTTTCGTAACATATAATTTTTGTTGAATTTAAACTTTCGTGAGACATATCAACACTATTATCACTGCATGCGGCTGTACTCACTTGTCGGTTTACCTAGCACTCTTAGTGCTTGAGGATGGAGACCTAAGCTCTCCGAAACATGTCGCGCGTAGTGACTAAACACAAGTGAGTACAGCCGCATGCAGTGATAATAATATCATTTTTACTTTAAAATTCTTGCCGTTTTTTGACCGGATGGACTAAAATCTACCAAATCTCTATTCCTCTCCAGAATCCTCAGGCTTTCATCCTGGACCTGCTAAAGTTTGTCCTGGAGCAGACCAAAGAAGACATGACGCCGGAACGCGTGGAGTACATCACTATGGCGCTATCGGCGCTCGCCAATGTTATCATTAAAAACCCGGGTATGATATATTTATTTAAGGAGTTCCAACAGCTAACATACGTATATATAAATACAATAGGCATCTTAGGTAGAAATACAGAGCTAATTACAGGAACTCACAGATAGAAACAGGATATGATAGTACTTATACACTACACACTTTGTTACTAAAGCACATGTGACTTAAATATTACAGTGGGAAATAAGGATTATTGCGGGACGTCTCGGCATTTCGATGGCTTTTTGATTTTGAGAATTTGTTCGACGTAAACTTGAGTAACGTTTTCTTGATCTTTATGAAATTTGTTGGGGTTGTAGCAGAGATATATATAATTTAAGAGCTCCTATATGAGCAGGATCGATCAAGGGGTTATGGAGCTAGAAGGCGCGAAAAAATCACATGGGTTTTGTTATATTGGTCAGCTTGATTGCAAGTAAATCGCGAGTTCTCAGTTCGAGGCGGACTACTATTAGAAGCGTTGGAATGTGTTGCAGCCGCTTGTGATTGGAATTTGATCTTTGCCTATCTAATGAACTTTCTAGCTCAAACGAAACGTACTATTGTATCAATTGTTTCAGGCTCAGAGATCCAGTGCATAGGCCAGTTCGGTCTGATCTTCGGCATGTTGTCTGCGCGCGCGCACCCCGCGCTACAAGACGCGGCGCTGCGGAGCGTGCTGGCCGCGGCCGGCGTGCGAGAGTGTGTGGAGGACGTCGCCAACAGCCAAGTGCTAGGTAACCTGACTTCCGCTAGTATCCCAAGTTTCTTTTGAGATAGGTCCCAGCATATAGTGACTATAGTAGCGCAGCACAGCCTAAGAACTATTTGAAGCTCAAGTCAATCGCGCCATCTGCGTGAAAGCCCCCTAAAGATACGCAAAATGTAAGACAAATTGTCACCTGCACTGCTACTCCACCTTCTAGCTACTAGTGTACTGTTAGTACAGAAGAAGTAGCTAGTAGTACACTAGTCACCTGCACTGCTACTCCATCTAGTAGCTACTAGACATGTAACGAATATTCGCATTCGCGAATATTCGCATGTTTTTAGATATTCGCATTCGCACAATTGAATGCGAATATTTTAGCAACTTATTTGTGCCGAAAATGGAAGAAAGTATCTCACTATCTACCGCTATGTCGGTTGGCTTACATTTAAAACCCTGCAATAGATAGATAGCGCTCTGCATGTGTATAGCGCTGTCTCGCTCGCGCACCGGCACCGCATGCGGATCCGTCGCCAGTGTGATAATCGCCTAAGATACGCCGCCCGGTTATGAACTGCGTCAATAAAACGTTACCGCGATACAAGCAAAATGTGGTGAAATTACGAAATGTATGAAAACCCAAATATTCGCATTCGCATTCGCGAATATTAATTACAAATATTCGCATTCGCATTCGCGAATGTTCCAAAACCGACATTCGTTACATGTCTAGTAGCTACTAGTGTACTACTAGTACAGAAGAAGTAGCTTAGTAGCTACTAGATGGAGTAGCGAGTGCAGGTGACAATTTCTCTTACGTTTTGGGTATCTTTAGGGGGCTTTCACGCAGATGGCGCGATTGACTTGAGCTTCAAATAGTTCTTAGGCTGTGTTGCTGCTCTACTGTATAAGTTACTCTGTGGTCCCAGGTTGGCACACATGAATAATGATTGTATTTTCACAGGTCACTTGCTGGCGTTGCTGGGCGCTCGGCCGCCGCGGCCTGACGCGCTGGCCGCCCTGGCCGCGCTTTTAGCCAACACGGCGCTCGTCAAAGAAGCGCTTGCAAAAGGTAAGCTAATGCTAATCTGTACAGTCACCAGCAATATCTTCCTACATGAAGGCCGCAATAATATGTGACACCCCCTTATTATTAGGGCCATAAGAGCGTGTCACATATTTTTGCGGCCTTCGTGTAGGATACTATTGCCGGTGACTGTACCACAGCCTAGCTATCTATGAGAGCGGTATCTAAGCGCACTTCTCCACGCATCCCCTAAAGCTCCGGCCGTTTCATTCCGGAACTACCACTCTATAGAGAGCTACACTGAGCTAAGAAAACTAATAACTTCTTTTAACAAATATAGCAAGGAAAACTTGACACGGTCTGTTATATCTTAGCAAAATCGCATTCCTAAGCAAAAATACAGGAAACTATAGTTCTAATATACTATAAATCTTAGCTTTACAATTAACATATATGAAGGGTACACGAAAACAACATGTCTAGTCCCGTTTTTCGTAAAATGAGATTTTTGTATCAAAATGTAGAGCTTGCAATGAACTATTAGCAACAACTTCTGTAACAGCTGGAATTTTTAACATAAATCCACTTTTTAATTCATAAAAACCATCTAGTTACGAAAATAGTATGGTTAATTGAATCGTTCCAAACTTTAAAACCGCTATAACTCGAAATGTTGTCAAAGTGACTAGACATGTTCTTTCCGTGTACCCTTCATATGTTTTATAAGACTGTTAGATTCTTTAAAAAAATATCGCCATAGTTTATGCTTAACCTCTGTTTTCGGTATCAAATCTCCTAGCAAAATGTATAGATGAGACCTGCTGCGTTAGTGACGCAATTGAGCATTCTATGTTCCAGTGGCGGCGCATCCATAGAAGACGATTCCTATCGGCTTGCTTAATTTTCAGGCGCCAGAGTAGTTTTTCTACAGCTTATGAAGAAAATTTAAGCCAAATTAAGCTTTAGCTCGCCTAAGAAAATTTTTGACCCGCCGCCACAGCTAGGTTCCAAAACTTTTCCCACATGAATCTAATATTCCCCTTTTTTTACAGGTGCTGTGATATATCTATTAGATTTGTTCGCGAATAGCAAAGTTCCCGAGATGAGGGAGTCCGCGGTCGAGCTGCTAGCTAGGATGATGGCGGATAAACTGCATGGACCCAAGGTATTTTATATCACGATTTCTTCTCTAATTTAGAGGACACAGTTCAAGTAAGAAAGAATATCAAACGTATTGCGAAGTAGTCAGATTTGGATTTTATTTTTATTTTTCATTTTAATTACACAATAGGCAGGTACATGTCTGTCTCTCAAGCTGTTTTGATATGCCTTCTTGAAGAACTACGCATTATTGTATATATTATCTTTAATGTATTAGTATTACTGTTTTGAAAAAATTAATCCCGCCGAGTTTCTTGCCGGTAATAAGTAATACTTCTCGGGTCAGAGGTGTAGGGTTAGAACCGGTGGTAGTTTCTTTTTCTCTCTGACGTTCATAAGTGCATTGTAATGTGCCTAAATTGAAGAATAAATATCTTTTATCTTTTTTTTATCTTTTAAATGTTTATTTATCATTTATCTTTTTGAATTAGTTGTATAAATATAAAATTTAAAGTATATTTCTATGAAATCTATCGTCATAATCGAAAGAACGGGAGCATAAGCGAAGCAAGTTCTTACAAACAACTTTTGGCTACTGGGACGTCTCGGCATTTCGATGGCTTTTTGATTTTGAGAGTTTGTTCGACGATATTAACTTCAGTAAGATTAACTTTAGTAACAAGTGGGACAAGTGGCGTACACGAAGAGAGGCCTTATGCTCAGCAGTGGGCAATAAAAAGGCTGAAATGATGATGATGATAAACTTTAGTAACGTTTTTCTGATCTTCATGAAATGTGATGAGGTTGTAGCAGAGATACACATAATTTGAGAGTTCGTATATAAGCAGGACATGGAGCTAGAAGGTTTGAATAAACATCATATGGTCATCTCGTTTGCAAGGAAACAGCGAGTTCTCGGTTCGAGGCGGACTACTAGTCTTAAAACAAAATACAATCTCAATAAGGTTGCAAATTGAGTGACCGCTTCAGTGGCGGCGACCGACTGCGTTCAATGTAAACATGTATACAAATCAAAACGTATGGTAGTGGTCTCAGTGAACGCGGTTCAATCTCTTGGAAGCTCGACGCAACGCTGTTCACGGCGCTGTCCAACGTTCGCCTCCTCCTTGCATCGGTTTCCTCATCACTACGGGTCGTGGTCATACAGCTTCTCTTAATGATCTGACGCCATCTTCCTCTATCTGTCGCCGAGTGGAGAGCATCGTGCACTGTATTGTTGAGAGATGAGCGAATTTGGGCAGACCAGCGCATCGCGCTCCTGTATCATGTTGGGCTCTGCACGATCGTCACTCAGGCTTATGTTTAAATATATCCAACAGGTCAGACTAACAATATCGCGCTACGTGCCCGGCGTGTTCTGCGAGGCCATGCGCGAGAGTGGCCCCGGCAGCGCCACGCACATGTTCGACTCGCGGCACGAGCACCCCGAGCTCGTGTGGACGGACGAGGCGCGCGCGCGGGTGTGCAGCACGCTGGCCGAGCGGGCGGACAGGTGAGAGTCGCTGTAACAAAAAAAAAAAACATCCCGACGAATTGAGAACCTCCTCCTTCGAAATCTTAAAGTCGTTTTGAAGACAACTTTGTTTCTTGATTGTTCAAAAAAATTACTATAACTTTTCTTCCCCAGACACCAATGCAACCAGCTCCGCGACCCCAACTGCACGTTCGAGGACCGCGAGACCCTCGAGCGCACCGCGGCCGGAGAAGACACGTGGGCGCCTCCAGGCGAAGTTGTAGTCGGCGGAGTGTACCTGAAGCTGTTCCTGCAGAGCCCGCAGTGGAGCCTGCGCAGCCCCAAACGGTTCCTGCAGGAGCTGCTCACGGAGTGCGTGCACGCGCTCAATAAGGACACCAGCGAGGTCAGTAACCTCCCCCCCCTCCCCCCAGGCCAGGTCGTGGTGGCGGAGTGTACTTGAAGCTGTTCCTGCAGAGTATGGTACAATATTTCTCACAGGATCCTCGACACGTCAACAGCTATTTACTGGTTATCATCAAGATGTTGTCGTGTTTTTGCTGGGCAGATATGCAAGTTTAGTTTAGTAGTAGTTAGAAAGTTAATTTTGTTATTTGCCAGAATATATATTAACCAGTTTTATTCCTACAGGGCAGCAGAGGCGACATCTGCGCCAAAGCGCTGGCCGTGCTCGTGTCGACTCGGCCGGCGCTGGGCGAAGTGTGCGCCCAGCTGGGCGAGCTGCCACGGCTGATGCGGCTGCTACCGCAGTGTCCCCTCCACGCTGTACCCATCGTCGCGGCTCTAGCTCGCACACAGGTACACATACTTAGCTAAACGTTCATAGCTAGACCGCTTGAGGACTAAACTTCGGCCAATTGGGTGAACTATGGGCGGTTGTGGCCTTGTGGCAATGGGGTTGGCAACTGTCAATGGTGTGGCCAGATGGCGCCAGCATAGCTTGTACCTGTCACTAGCATTGTTGTATGAGATTTGGCTTAAAGGCTAGCCCATCCAGGTCAGAAAATTAAAAAAAAAACAAGAATTTGACACAATTGGTAGGACTGACAGGTACAAGCTATGCTGGCGCCATCTGTTAAGACTTTACCGGCCAACCCCATTGGCAGGCTCCCATATTATATATTGTATTTCTACAGGTTTATAATGCATCCATGCAATTTTTCAACATACGAACGTATGTATGTATGTATGTAAACACTTTATTGTGCATAAAAAAGTTACAATAAAATATGATAAAAGAGAAAACAAAGTACAAAGGCGAACTTATCCCTGTAAGGGATCTCTTCCAGTTAACCTTTGAGCAAATGAGAGAAAACTATAAGATAGACAAACAAGCACTATGTACTTAGTGTACGGAAACGAAACGGGTTTTCGAACGTTGTTAGAAAAACAACAGCTTTCATAAAGAAATTATTTACGTACCATACTTTTTATCTCTTACCATTTTTACCTGTTATACTAACTCTCTCTTACCTTTTATCCTAACATCTACTGTTATGGCGTGATTTAAACGTGAAGTAAAGTTTATTTCTGCATCCACTGTTTAAGTAATTCATGCAACATATTATAGAAACAATCGTTTCACTCACCCCTTTCGCAGTCGTGCGTGATGGCGATGAACCAGACGGAAGTGATGTCCGGTTTGAAAACGGCCGTGAAGTCGTGCCGGGAGATCATCGGCAGCGCCTGCGAAGCGCTCGCCTCCATATTCAATAGCACTGTTAACACGGACCGTCTAGTGCTACAGGTAAACCTTATCTAATATTCTTACAATTAATCAGTCAATTTTATTTAACACAGTTATTAAGTTTTTGTAGATACATAAAATAAAGAAGAATGTCAAACATTATGTCACAAATACCAAGAACAATTACCAACCTATACTATGATTAAATTCTAAATATTGTATGGTATTGTAAAAACACTTGTCAAGAAGCCAACCTTATTTTGCCTTATTGTTTATTTATTTTACATTTTGGCTTAATGAAATTGCAAAAACTATTTAAAACGGAATATTTACCATGTGAGTTTTTTATTATGAGCTTCCGATATTTCGGCACAGTTGCATGCGCCATTATCACGGAGTAACTGAAGTTGCTGCGAGTGTCAGTTGTGGTCTACCCACACACCATAGCGATCTACCCTCTTTCGAGTTCGCTTTTTTCGTCCGTTGTCACTGCTACTACTACCGTCCGCATTCTCACTTGGAACTCGACCACGGTTACGACACACTACACTTACGGTATCAACTCGCGCGGTGTTTACCGAAATAGACTGTTTTGGTTTTGAGAACTTACGGATCACTGGATGCCAGACACTTGACAAATGAAAGCCGTCTTCCCGGTTGAAATTCTTATATTTAAGAATTTCGATGGCCTCCTTAACCATCCTGGGTATGTAGTGTCTTTCAGTCGAGAATATCTGAGGGTTGTGCAGAGAGAGGGTAGATCGCTATGGTGTGTGGGTAGACCACAACTGACACTCGCAGCAACTTCAGTTACTCCGTGATAATGGCGCATGCAACTGTGCCGAAATATCGGAAGCTCACAATAAAAAACTCACATGGTAAGTTATTTTTTTTTTTTTTTTTAAACGTGAATTTTTCATTGAGACAATCTTATTAATTTATTTCTTCAATATATCTACGTAGATTGCTGCATAATATTTGTAGTTTTCTACTTAAAGTCCCGTGCGAGTGTAGATGGATTTTTTTGTTTCTCAAAGAAAAATAAGGCATACTTAGTATTTTAGTCTAAAGATAAAGTAAAGTGTACGTGTCTGTCACTAACAGTTTTTTTTTTTCCACAGGCTCTAGAAACCGGTCTAATAGACGAACTCCTATCCCTCCTGGAAACCCGACTGGACGGCCAAGCAGCCGCCCAACTAGTGAACGCACTTAAAGCCATGGCGCGCTCCACCGCGCACGGAGAGCGAGTGAGAGGCGTGCTAGCCAAGAGCAGGGTGTGGGAGCAGTACGCACAGCAGAGACACGACTTGTTCATCACTGCGCCCTCACAACATGCGCTACAAGGTGAGTCTATCAACCTGACGTATCCGGCTCGAAGGACCAACAGCACGAGAGCGAGTGGGAGCCGTGCTAGCCAAGAGCAGGGTGTGGGAGCAGTACGCACAGCAGAGACACGACTTGTTCATCACTGCGCCCTCACAACATGCGCTATAAGGTGAGTCTATCTACCTGACGTATCCGGCTCGAAGGACCAACAGCACGAGAGCGAGTGAGAGCCGTGCTAGCCAAGTGCAGGGTGTGGGAGCAGTACGCACAGCAGAGACACGACTTGTTCATCACTGCGCCCTCACAACATGCGCTACAAGGTCAGTCTAGAGATTTAAGCTCCCTACGTGTTGTGGAACCACCCTGTGCAACCCGAACTGACCCATGTTGGGCTTTGTTTTTCATCCTCCCTCCTCAGTTTCCAGTGTCCGTATGTGATGGATGAAGAACTAGCATACAACCATCATTGCAGTAGCCGTGCGTGAGTTTGAGTATTTATAGGACGTAATCGTAAATAAACTAGTAGTTCGCCTCGAACTGAGAACTCGCGATTTACTTGCAAAAGAGTTGACCAATATAACAAGACCCATATGGAGATTTTTTTTTCGCCTTCTATGTGCATAACCCCTTGATCGATCCAGTTCATAAACGAACTCTCAAATTTTATGTATCTCTGCTACAACTCCCAACAAATTTCATAAAGATCTGAAAAACTTTACTAAAGTTATCTTCGAACAAACTCTCAAAATCAAAAAGCCATCGAAATGCCGAGACGTCCCAGAAGTTGTTTGTAAGAACTCACTTCGCTTACGCTCCCGCTCGTTCGATTATGATTTCTCATTGGAAATGGTGCCCTCAAACCTATATATTTTTGTTCAAATGATCACATTTTAACATTATATTGCGCAGTGTTATGACTTTAAGTCGTGGTTTTTATCGTATTACATTTTCACACCCCGTTTCTACGTATTTTGTGTGACTTTATATTATATTTTCACCCCTGACTAGTAGAATTCTTCGCCCATGCATATGTCAAATAGTTTTTTTGTCAGATTTGCATGATATCTAACATATGAACTGCCCTTTACAGCGGCGCCCCAATCCGCCGGCTACCTGACCGCGCCACCCTCGAGTATCACCGCGCAACCACCGCCCATCGATTGACGACAGCCCGTCTGAACTTAACAAGGAAAGGAATACAAGGATCCCGGCACGGTTAGCGCTACTTTACTATACTTGAAGCCGGAATTACACTACGAAATTAGTTACATGACACTCATTTTATTATCACTGCACTTGTCAAGTGAGTACAGCCGCATGCAGTGATAATAGTGTTAATATGTCTCATGAAAGTTTAAAGACACTAATTTCACCAATAAATCGCGCAGGGCACGAGACTAAGCCGGAATTACATTACGAAATTAGTTGCATGACACTTATTTTACCAAAAAATCGCACAGGGCACGAAACTAAGCCGGAATTACATTACGAAATTAGTTGCATGACACTAATTTTACGAAATAAATTACACGTGAAACTGTTGGTAAAACGAATGCCACGAAATTAATTTCATGCCACTAATTTCGTAATGTAATTCAGGCTTTATAGAAAGTTCAAAATGCTATTGTAAGCTAGATATATCGATCGGCGATCTCTAGTTTTCTCTTATGACGCTGAATTCAGACTACGTGGCAAACGGAAGTGACGCAACCACTTTTCAAATGCAATACACGAAGTGAGTTACATAGAGTCCCCGAGAGACGCTTAGAGATGCATATACAACGTGTTACCCGACCCACTAAAAACCAGAAAACAGTTTGTTCAGAATCGAGAGCAGTATCGATTGCAGTATAATCAGTATATCTATATCTTAACATTAGGTTATTTTTTTTTTTAATTTTTCATTTTTGAACGTGTCCAGTCTACAAGGTTAGGAGATAGAGGTTGAATTTAATAATGGCTGGCATCTTTGACAAATTTATTTTTTTACTACGAAGTGTCATGCAGGAATCGAGGAGGTTGAATACATTTAATATAACGAATGTAGAGTTACTAATCGAATAGAATTGCAACGAAAATTTAACATGCGAATATTTTTCGCAATAATTAACGGATTAAAGAATAAATACACAAAATCAATTATAAATAAAAAAAAATAGTTGGGGTGTCTCAGGTTATTAGTGGGTCGTGTAACACGTTGTATAAGGTATCCAATGCAATTATGTTATCTATGTAATGAGGGTCTCCGCGATCGAGATATTCACTAGATGACAGGACCGTGGCAGCCGATGTCTTTGACAGCAGCTGTCAAAATCAACCAATAAAAAATATGATTATTATTAAACATGATTGGTGGGTTATGAGTTTATGACAGCTAGACTTCTCGCCACGGTGCTGCATCTGGTAAAAAACTGGACCGATACGAAATTTTACGCAGTAAGCCTAACGTTATATAAGGAACTGTCAATAGTGAAATTATGCTGTAATGTCGAAATGCCAGGTATTACACCACTCTAGGTGACCTACCTTGTTGTATAAGTCATAATTAAATACTGATATGTTGTTTATCGAAATGCATCATTCCAAATTTAAGTAGTCGTAATATGATCACGATAATTTTAGAACCAATTGAATGAACAAAAAATATGTATTTTACCATTCGAGTCTCCTGATGGAGCGTATATGATCAGAGACTATAGAGATATAGACGACCACAGCCTAAGAACTTTTTGAAGCTCAAGTCGATTGCGCCCTCTGACCGAAAGCCGCCGAAAGATAGCGAAATTGTAGGAAGAAATGTCACCTGCACAGCTACTCCACCTAGTAACAAATAGCGTACTAGTAGTACACTAGTAGCTACTAGGTAGAGTAGCTGTGCAGGTGACATTTTCTCTTACAATTTCGGTATCTTTAGGCGGCTTTCGGATAGAGGGCGCAATCGACTTGAGCTTCAAAAAGTTCTTAGGCTGTGGTCGTCTATATCTCTATAGTCTCTGGTATGATTTAAAAAAAACCCTGAAAATATTAGAAGTCCTCAGCGGGTTTCAACTATTAGAATCAGTATGTTTGTGTTTACTAATTACTCCTTAATTACAATTACTATCAGCTATCATCGACAACCAATTTTTGTCACTATGATAATAATCTAGAAATTACGTGATATAGTGTTAATAAGGTCTAATAAGAAGGGCATTGTAGAAATTAAACATATGTAACTCGAACACTCCGTTAACCACTTGACCGTCCGGCCCGCGAGACTGTTTCCACCCCTTTGGATAGTAAGGTTCCCGCGGACGGTTAAAAGCATATTGGTTTCGGATACTATACTATCGTCGGACAGTCAAGTGGCTAAGCATGGTCTCGAAAAATATTCGTATACCCAATATCTATACAGAGTGTAACAAAAATACTGGTGATCCGTTTGAGGGCATAATTGGTATCCTATTACGACTAAGAAAATGTAGGAGAAAAAAATTTTTGGACGCGAAAAAAAAATTTATTTTCTATGGGACAGGTGGTCCCAGCCGGCCGACCCTCCATACTAAACCAACATTTTTTTTCGCGCGTAAAAATTTTTTTCTTACTTTTTCGTAATAATAATACGATACCAATTATGCCCTTTAAAGGATCACCAGTATTTTTGTTACACCTTGTATAGATAGCCTATAAACGTCCCACTGCTGGGTACAGGCCTCATATACGCGAGGGTTTCGGCTATAGTTCTCACGCTGGCCTAAAGCGGGTTGGGAACTTCACATCATCATCATCATCTCAGCCATAAGACGTCCACTGCTGAACATAGGCCTCGCCTTTGGACCTCCATAAGTATCGGTCGGAAGCGACTTGCATCCAGCGTCTTCCGGCGACCTTTATAAGGTCGTCTGTCCATCTTGTGTGTGGACGTCCTACGCTGCGCTTGCTAGTCCGTGGTCTCCACTCAAGCAGTTTTCGACCCCATCGGCCATCTGCTCTGCGTGCAATGTGGCCTGCCCATTGCCACTACAGCTTGCTAATCCTGTGGGCTATGGCGGTAAATTTCTGCGCGGATGTATGCAGTTTTCCTCACGATGTTTTTCCTTAGCGATTGGTAAATATCAAATGATATTTCGTACATAAGTTCCGAAAAACTCATTGGTACAGTCGACGTCAAAGATATGTTTACACTTCTTTACCTTACTCCTTTGTAATAAGGTGCAAAAGTGTAGTGTCTAATGACATGTAGTGACTAAGTGAGTACGGCTATTTGAAATTTATAAACTGTAGCACTGTTACTGAAACTGTTAATAAGACTAGTTCCGTGACTTACATGGGTTTAGATATAGTTCTCAAAAATGACAGCGAGGGTAACATCCCAGTGTATAGACGTACTTGCCCTAAATAATCATGATCCCAAATTAAAATTATTAATATTTTTTACAATAGTCCTTATATGTAAGCATTACGGTTGAAATTCGATCATTAAGAGAACTTTACTCGACATTGCAATTTTGTTTTCACCCCTACTGTTCGAAAAAGGGTAATTTGTTGCCCATTTACAGGGAGCAAAAGTGACTTTTGATCCTACTGCGTTTTTTTTATTTTTCTTGTCTTTGCAACCGATTAAAATGAGACAACATTATATAACTTCTCTTTCTAGCAGATAGCTAGTTTAGTACCTTTGTTTTCGTTTTTCTCATAGAAGGAGTGAAAAGTAGAGTGTACTACGCGGTAGCAAAATTATTTCGATCTCGGGTCACTTGAATCCCTCACTACGCTCAGGATTCCACGTTAGAATCCCTCGCTACGCTTGGGATTCTATTCTGGAGTCCTACGCTTCGTTTGGGATTCAACACGGTACCCTCGACCGAAATAATTCATTTTGCTCCCTTGTAATACAATCTACTATTCCATTATACTCTTACATAGTTTGAGGGTTTTCTTGTACTTACGTGTCTATTTGTTATATTTGCTTACAACGCCTAAGGTTGTTACCACATCAATCGATCGACCATCGATCGATGTCATCAAACAATCGATCGGTGTGGTAACACCCTAAATATTATTATGTCGCCACACCAGTAGCGCGTCAAGCCAATAGTATTGTGAGCCAAAGTTATCGTGTATTATTTACGGTAGAACCTTACATCGATCTTTTTTAACACAAAAAAGAACGTTAGCCCGTTGCGATAAGGTCTATTTTAGCCGTATATTGTATTCGTCTGTTTATGTATAAATCATGATCTCTCACTGGAGGTACACATTGTTATTCCTATATGACTAGATGTAAGTTTTTTTATCGATCTGTATTATAATGGGGGCGTAGAATTCACACTTTTGTATGGATGTAGGATGTAGCACGGACACTAATACTCTGTTTTATTTATAGTTTGGCTCAAAAGTTCAAAGTATTGCTTTTAAAATTACTTACTCAAGTTTAATTTTATATCTTGCCATAACAGAGCCGCGAAACTTGCGTCTTTGGACTGACATTCATTATGAAGTTACAGTAATATATGCTAAATATATAGTACATTAACCCCATATTAAATTAAAATTGCCTCCGACTAATTTTCTGGAAAATTTTGAAGAAGTTATTATGATATCACAATTTTGTCTAAAACAGCATAGATAAAAAATCATATAATCTGTTATTTGTTTAAATGTTATACTTATTTTTTACCTCAAGAAAATAAAATTTATAATATTCAGCTGAGTATAATTAGTGGAAATATAATGAGGGATAGCAGAAAGTGTCAGAAGGTAGAGATGTGTTAGAGATTATACGTGCCTAGTTTCAGTCAATTAGTTCGAGTTGCGTATTAACGCACTGTATGTTTTTGCAAAATTGTTGGCATATTACGTACAGTCAGCATTGAACAAAAACTTCGACCGGTAAACTTCATTTTACCGGGTGTTTCCTGTATTACTGAATCGCGATGAGAATGGGATTGAGTTAGCTGTCAACCCATACAAATTTTGACGTAAGCATATGGAAAATCTGTCAACTCTAATCCCATTCTAATCGCGGTCCAGTAATAATTAGGAACAATACGAGTATATTAAAACGTAGATTCTACTGCTCAAACCAGACTGTTGTTGGTTTGATTTTAAGTACACTTTAAAGTTCATTCTAATAGTGGGGTGGCCAAGTTGAAGCGGAGAATTCTTCGTAGGACTGAAAAGGTTTATACCAACAAGTGGTATCGTTGGAATCAGCATAAGCTACTGATTATTAAACTATCTCTTGTCACTTCATAAAGTGGTGGAATGAGTTTTTATGACGTCACAAAGATGGCGCGCGACTTAGGGTTAGATTTTGTCGATTATTTCAAAAACTATTTTGTCGATTTAAGCAAACAAGGTGTCATATGATTGATATCTTCATGCTTAATAAAATATTTAAATCTACCTTCAACCAAAAAATTAAATAAAAGCCAAATTTATTTTTATTTAAATTTCTAACACGCATTAATTTACATTATTAATTATGTTAAACTTCATTGCACAATAATAAAAAAATAAGTCCAAAAGGCGCACTTAATGCTTTAAGGTATTCTGTTCCAGTCAACCATAGGGCAAAACAGAAATTTGCTATGGTGTGTGCAGTGCGATAAAAGGATTGTGAAATTATTAGTCTGTCTCAAGGCCGTACTATCCTTTTCCCGTAGCCATTCAAGCTATTTTCGACGCCCTCTAATTCTAGTATTCCTAAGTCCTAATTTCTAACTCTACACATTGTAAAGAAATATTTGTAGCTAATATATATGTATATGTAGTATATGTTTACGTATATGTAATAATCTTTACCTTTATTTAGCCTTATCATTATCATTATACATTTTATCATTAAGTAGTCTATTTTACAGTGTGTTTTTAACATACTGTTTACGCTGTTGGGGCAGCTCTTGTAAAACTGTTATCATCGAGGCCGAAAGAGCACAGCGTGCTGTCCTTAAAACAATGTTAAAGAAACCCTTCCGGTATTCCACACTTTTACTATATAAAAAGTCCGAAGTGTTGACGGTTTGTCAATTTACCTACTCAAAATTGTTGTTGATAAGCACAAGCAAATACTTGTAACGAAGAGTGTCTCGAACACAGGTTCCGTCCGTGAATACTGCCCTTGCAAAACGATTTGAACCGTATATATCTAGTTTTGTTTATAATTCCGTGACTAGACACTTAGACATTAAAGATAAACCCGTTTTTAAAGCCAAACAAGTCATTAAAAAAGCAAAAGCAATGGCTAGCCAGCTTAACCTATGAATATACTGAAGATATTATCCAAATCAGAAAAAGTTTGACCTTCGTGATAAACTTAGAGTTAATTTGATGCACTTTTACTTAAGTATAGTTATAATAAATTAGCTTAAGTAATATGTATACTTATGTATTGTGTTGGTTGTAGACAACATCATACTTTAAGAAATAAATCTTCAATTTGTCAACCGGTTATAAAATAGCATATATTGTCATAACATGTGATATTGGTCTCCGCAATATAGGCATGCCTAGTGCGAGTATCAAGGTTAACTTATTTAAGGAGTTCCAACAACTAACATAAAAACAGAGAAGTTCGGAGTGAACGAATTATTTTTTTGCATTATGTCGAGCACCCAAAGGTTGTATGGAATAGAATGATCTGGCGTTCGCACAGCTAAAAATATGTATATCGTCGGGTAAATTAGGTACATAATCCGATATCGTTAGATAGACTTTATTGCGTTTCTATTTAATTGTCCTGTGCAACTGCGAAATCATTTTATTTATTATTTTTACAACAAATAAAATGATTTCGCAGTTGCACATCTAGACATCAAATATTGAAACGGCCACAATGAACTGTTGTTAGTAAACTCCAGTGGGGATTGAGTTCTAAGGACACCGGCTTGGTTTTCTTTAGATATCGATACTTTTTGCAGTCTAAGAACAGTATTGCCAGTCTTGTGTTATTTTCACATGTAATGTTTTTAATGGGATCTCATTCCTTTTTGTAAGTAGGGCTCCCTTTTCTCCTTCCACGATCTAGCCGTGCACATTCCCATACCTATTCTCACCCATGAACCCGTACGCATGCCCACATCCGAAGGTATTAATGGGCACCTAAAACTGCCTTTATTTTACTATAAACTACTATGGTCAAAAAAAGATCAAAATGTTATCAACTGAAAATGTAACTTTGCAGTTCTTTATATGGGATTGCAATGTACTTGTAAGGTTTGTAAAACTAGGCAACCCGGCTGACATTGCAGTATGTTAAGATTTTCAGAGACTTTATAGCTCTAATACTAGATGTATTCAGAATTTGGAGCTTGTGGATTAGCTAGAGTTAGAATTCGTATGATCTGTCATATAATAGTCAGTCAGTAACAAAACTAAGGAACTTTGACTTGCAATAATTCTTAAATTATAAGTTAAAATTGAATGATTTTGAGAATACGTCTTCTTTGTGTTATGACTTCTTTTTCACTGAAAATTCAGACTTCTAGCTACCACCATACACCAGAATACTAGAATTAGAGGGCGTCGAAAATAGCTTGAATGGCTACGGGAAAAGGATAGTACGGCCGTGAGACAGACTAATAATTTCACAATCCTTTTATCGCACTGCACACACCATAGCAAATTTCTGTTTTGCCCTATGGTTGACTGGAACAGAATGCCTTAAAGCATTAAGTGCGCCTTTTGGACTTATTTTTTTATTATTGTGCAATAAAGTTTAACATAATTAATAATGTAAATTAATGCGTGTTACAAATGTAAATAAAAATAAATTTGGATTTTATTTAACTTTTTGGTTGAAGATAGATTTACATATTTTATTAAGCATGAAAATATCAATCATATGACACCTTGTTTGCTTAAATCGACTAAATAGTTTTTGAAATAATCGACAAAATCTAACCCTAAGTCGCGCGCCATCTTTGTGACGTCATAAAAACTCATTCCACCACTTTATGAAGTGACAAGAGATATTTTCATAATCAGTAGCTCATGCTGATTCCAACGATACCACTTGTTGGTATAAACCTTTTGGGTCCTACGAACATCGAAAATAAGATAGCTCCTACGAATTGGCCTTTCCTCTACAATACAAATTAATTACGTGTGACAAGACTGACAAGCAATGTCAATTGGACGGATTTTTAGTTTGTAAGAAAAAGAGACAATCTAAAAAATACATAATTTTTTAACGTTGAACAAAAGTTTTATTGTTTGACGAGTAGAATCTACGTTTTAATTTATTGCTCTTTTTACAGGAAACACCCTGTTTAAGTCTTTGACTATTAAACCAACCGGACCGACCATGTCTGTCATTTTCTATACAAAAAAAGTCTGCCGATTTTTGTGGGGGAGGGGAACGTCAAATGTATGCGAAACGTCAAAATAGCCACGTCAGTTCATACAATGAGTACGACCACTGGTCATACATTTTCGGCAGAGGGAACCGCCTGTCAATGGTCACTCCGGTTGGTATAAAGTTCTAAGGTTTAAGTAGAATGTGACGCGTCAACCGGAAATTAAAACCTTACAGGTGTATTTGAACTATTTGGCTGATAACTCGGGCAATATCGCATGTATATTGTATGGTTATTAGTGTGATAATATATTAACGAATTCAGTGTATTATACTATGTTTTAATTAGCCATATCATAGTTAAGGTGTCTACAATGAATTATGAATGCAACTTGCGTTAGCTCATGACATGAGTACGTCCTAATTATTGAGTTTGTTTTGGTTGGAGAAAGGTTACGCTGGTCGTGTGTTTCATTACTATTAACACCTTTAGAACGGATAGCATGGTGGCCATTTTATCGCCTATCACGTCTTGCGTCACTTTCGCACTTACATACTTGTTAGAACGTGACCGCTATGATGATATGCGATAAAACTCGATCTTATTAGGCTAGCAGATGTATCAGAGAAGACGAGATGTTTACAAATCGCTGGCCCAATATTACAGGATTTTATGTTACATTTTCAGGATAGTTAAATTAAGACTTAGTGTCACTATAACAATGTTCAAATTTCAATGCGATTAAAGTGAAAAAAAAAGCCTGTAATATTGTAAGTGTCATTTTTGTATAACATACAGCGTTCAAAGGGTTAAGTTAATAGTTGAAACACTTGAAACTCACGATCAGCGGGGTAAGGCTGAGATGGCACCACGAAAACGGATAAAGCGATGTATATGGATATTTTTATATTTAGCACTAAGTTATACCATTTAAAAAATATTAAATTATACGATATGAAGCAATCATACATTTTTTTATTTGAAGTCGCATTAAATGGATCCATATTTTCACCCTCGACGTCCGTGACCATGTATTTAGAGGACGACACAGCGCCGTTGAAGTTCAGATCCTTATGCAGAGATTGTATCTGGTTATTGCGGTTGGGTGAAATTAAGAAATAATAAATTTCAGAGCTAATCGCTCGTCTCACCGTACTTCCTGAGTGATCTAACTCTTACGACAGGTATGACACTTCCCTTTTTAGAATTCCGTACCTAACCAAAGGATAAAAACGGGACCCTCTTACTAAGTATCCGCTGTCCGTCAGTATGTCTGTCTGTCTGTCCGTCTGTCACCAGGCTGTATCTCATGAACCGTGATATTTAGACAGCTGAAATTTTCATGTTGCCGCTATAACAACAAATACTAAAAAACATACTAAAATAAAAATGTAAGGGGGCTCCCATACAACAACAGACATGATTTTCTTGCCGTTTTTATAGATAGTGCTACTCGCATTAGGCCGGTTTCTTCTAGATCAGGGTGCGATAAAAAGTGAGATCTAAGAAGTGAAGTAAGAAAGCATAGTGAAACAAAAATAAAACAAGGTAATAAAAATCATTTGTCATTTTACAAAGTATATTCATAATCACTTATCAATACTGTTCATTAAAAATCTACTTATTTCCTAAAATAGTGACTGGTTTTGCAAAATGCAAGTGGTAATAAAATAATACATTAAAATGTCAACTATCACTTTAACTAACTTACTACTAAAGACGGCTTCGACATAGGAAAATATATCTTAACTACATACTCGTAGATCACATATACGCACAGCACGTTTTACTATGTATATTTATATAAAATTTGTAGGCGATTGTGAAAATACTTAGGTCCAATGTTATATTTTCGACTAAAACCCTGACCAGAAATATATGACCATGCACCAACTTTTGGAATTTTACTGGAGGTAAATTTTTCGGTAGCCAATCATTTGGCAAACAACAGTTCTTAACAGTTCTAGTAACTTATGTCGGGGTTAATAGAAAGGTAAAATACTCGTAATGTAAACTTACCCATTTACCTTCATTTCTTCGCATTCACGTACTTTTAAAAAACAGCCACGGCTTCATTGTCAATTTATACACATAAAATTATCATTTTCATTTAGTTTTAGTAAAAATATCCATGAATTACTTATATTTCAGTGAAATCGAAATTCTTTTATAATATTTTGTCTTGTGAAAAATGCTCTTTTTGCATAGAAATACAGTTGTCAGTCAGCCATTCTTGTTTACCTTATTTTACGATTGTCCCTAAATTTAACCAGAACCGACTTATTAACCGACTTCAATTAAAGGAGGGAGTTCTACATTCGCATTTATTTATTGCACGTATTATAATGCAGTAAAAACAGTAGTTTATCTATTGACATTTTGCAAAATAACGGATTTTAAAAACGATTTATTCGCGAAATGAACATTTGTAAAATAATAATTTGTCTTACAATATTTTTATAAAGCGTCCAAGTTACTAAATGTATATTTGTCTAGTAATGATTTATAAAATGAACATATTTAGCAATGACAAGTTTGTGAAATGAATAGTTTGTGAACCGTTGTTTGTTAAGTGATTATTTGCGAAATGTTTTTTATCAAATGATGATAAACCAAATTTTTCATACTAAACTGTCACCAGGCACTGGTTCCAACGCGAGCGAGTAAACTATGAGCTATCGGCTATTTCAAGAGACAAAAGATACTCGCTCCCGTGTAAACAAAAGAGAGACAAATATCATCGCTGGGCTCACTATACTCGCTATGTCTCTGTTGTTTGCACGGGATCGAGTATATTTTAGCCGATAGTTCATAGTTTACTCGCTCGCGGTGGGACCAGTGCCTATACATGAGAAAAAGGGCCCTCTTGCCAATGGTCATATATTTCTGGTCAGGCTTTAATTTTATAATTTACAACACACTCTTTTTTTGGGTAAAAAAATGGAAGTAAAAGGTCAAGTCAGTTTCTCAAAAGAAAAAAGTGTGAAGAAAAAAAGGCTCTTTTTATGTAAATATAAATGAATAAATAACACAAATGAGTCATGACTAATAGCGTTACATTTGTGAAATCGTGTTATGGCTCTTCTACATGATGGGCCATCATAGGGACGCAGCTATGCGTTAGAAGGAGCTAACGATATTGCGATCTCGTTCTGTTGTATAGCTGCGTCCCTATGATGGCCTATCATGTAGAGGCAGCCTTATACCTACGTTGCAAATACCTAGTTCATACATTCTCTACGATACTTCTATTTCCGGACAGACTCTATCAATGACAATTCAAATTCTTGACTAAACTATATATACCTACAAGGCACTTATTTGTTTGTCGAACTCAATGATATTCTTCTGGGTGCAATATTTATTTCTTAAAATTCCTAAAAAGGTTCTAAAAATATTTTACTATAGGTATATACTTACAGGGCACTCATTTGTTTGACTACTCAATGATATTATCTTGGGTGCAATATTAATTAATTAAAAATATTCCTAAAAAATGTTCTAAAAATATTTCCCTGACAGTTATCTTTTCACCCTTATTCCTTGGCTTTGAATATGACCCAATACGCAATACCTATTTAAAAAAAAGCTGCGATTGGTCAATCAAAGGTCTCATTGGCTAAAATAAAATTTTACCTATACATCAAACGTCATGCGCATCACTATCATAGCTTTGTTATGCCTCGTATCCGATGCTATATGCAGATAATGTGTACATCTCTCCGAGCTAAAGAGGCACTTCTCAGAGGCGGCCTTAGGGGGTGGCGAACTGGGCAGTCGCCCGGGGCCTCGCAACGACCTGATCAAATTTTTACAAGGGCCTCACAGAGCAACACCATTTTTACAAGGACCGGTCGGAGCCTCGCGAAGGTTAAGGCCACCCCTGGTCATCTCTGCTTTTATTTCACTGGCCGTTGAACGCTTCTTGCTTCCAAGTACGGCCATATACATTTAGGTACACAGAGGTACATTAACACTGATACTCGGAGGTTTGTTCGGTGCCGGAGGAGAGGAGTAGTGGTTGCTGTGTGTGCGTGGTAGCGCCGAGCCGTAGGCAGAACCGTATGTAGAGCCGAGGAGGCCCTTGCCCCTGTAGAAAGAGGGACACGGTTAAATTATGACACAAAACGTCTTTAGAAACAGTCAATGGTCACTTGGTCGCTATAACGTTGCAAAATTGGATAGGTAGCCGATAACATAGTCATAGTCATAGTCATAGTCATTTATTTATAATATTTTAAATATTACATGTCAAATTCCATTATAATACATTGGTAGTTATTAATATTACATTATTTATATTTAATTACATTATTTAGATATTAAATTAACAACTGTTTCCTATTACATTTATGTTGTTGGTAGGTCATAAAATTCTGTGAGACTGTAAAAAGTGTGGTTTAATAGCCACCTTTTTAATTTATTTAGAAATATGTGGGTGCTACTCACATTCCTTATCTCCGAAGGGAGTTTGTTGTAAACTTTGGGTCCAACACTTGACATTATTTTGGATGACTTGGCCAGTTTATCAAACCAAGTACGGAGTTGCTGTTTTGAGCCCTGTCGTGTGCGTGTGATTTTTCTGAATGGGAATGTTTCTATGTTTACCTTATTATTTTTTAGGCGATTATCACACTGGCGACGGATCCGCATGCGGCGCTGCGGCGCCAGTGTCATAATCGCCTTAAAGGTCGCGAAGAAATGGGAAACCAAATTGACTCCGATTTGCTTATGAATATTGTTGACGAGCCGCCACTGCTACAAACCTGTATGTATGGTATCTTATCGTAACTCACTGTGTAGTTTGGCAAAAGTGGCGTCATAAAAGTTACCTTGCAAACTCCATGAGCCACGTGTACACGCCCCGTGGCTCTTCAGGCTTCAGCTCCATGTCCAGGTCTAGCGCTAGATACTGTTCAGCACAGGCAGAGTGCAGCATGGCATCCAGCTCTCTATGTAGTTCTGCAAATGTTGGCCGGTCGCGCGGCCGAGCTTGCCAGCATGCGAGCATCAAGTCGTAACTGAGAAAGAGCAAACAGTCACTTATTGAAAGTGCTACTAATTTGATTACCTACCCTTGATTGACTCTTTCAAGGATCTTAAATACTGGAAACCATTACTAATAAATACCATAAATACCTACAGACATCGCACCCGACGTTACATGACAAAACTCACGACGACGGACGGATGTTACATGAACATTTTTTTCGCTCGGTATCAGATCAGTAGAAAGCCGTCGCAAGTGAAAAATTAAAAATATAAATAAATGACCTCATTTTTTTTCATAACTTTTTACATGAGTCAGTTTACTTATGCTAACAAAGATTCGTCCAAAATGCTGAATCTAAACAACTCTATAGGTACGCAAGGGCTTTCAAAGCAAAGTGTAAGGATAACAACGAATTTCTATTTATACGATAAATCATAATCTTAATGCTTCCATTCATGTTCAACGCACTAGAGTCCGTGCGAAATCCGTACTGGATTTACTTTGTGTGTGCTGTTTATTTATTTTAATAGGTACCTAAGATGTGTTGCATAAGGAATTATGTTAAGTCGTAGTATTTGTAGTCTATACCACAGATGTGGGACTGCGAACCCTATAGCTGTACGCGGAAACGCGTGCGCAACCCGCAGCGTCCTCTGGCAATGGAGGGGGAATCGTCTGCCATCAAGTCAAGTACTTTATTGTTAACAGAATAAGATCATTTTGAACACCTCGCCGTTAAGCTACTTCTGCTGTTGACTGTACTGTTTGTAAGTATCAGAATATTATCGACATTATTGTGTATACTCACAGCTGTTTGGAGCAGGAGTTGGGTTGCGGCATGCGGTAGCCGGCGCGCAGCATGCGCGGCAGCCGCGCCGCCGCCACGTCGACGTACGGCGCGCCGCCGACCGTCACCACCTCCCACACAACTACGCCGAACGACCAGCTGGAAAATTACCGGTGATATCATTCGAAAGGCCAATTAACCTAGTCACATGTCTTGAAACTTGGATAATGTAAACTTTCAAACGAAAAAAATACTTATTGACTTTTGGAAAAAATAAAACGTAACACCTCAACCAAGAACCCTCGATTACATTATATTTTTGAACTAAAAAATGTTGCTCGCGCCTTTACTAGGGAACGTAAACCGGTTAATCTTAGTATACAAATAACCCGTTATTAATCGAAACCGGTTTGAATTCCCTAGCTTTTACACTTCTTATCGTTACTTAAATTTCGTACCAACAGGAGCACAACGAATCTGACAAATGTTTTATCCAACCCTGTGATGATTTATATATTAAGTTGTTCTCAATTGTTCAGCGAAAAAAATAAAAGAATTATGAAATTAAACATTATCAACTATAATAATATTGCTTTGCTATTCCGCAGTATATTAACGTGCTAGTTATCCTTCATTCCTTCAACCATTTCTTATCTGAATGCATTAAAATCTTTGCTGAAAAAAAAACTATAGATGTTCGTGTTTTAAATGGGCCAATCAATTAAAAGCAGAATAATACTCACACATCGCTCTGCGTAGTATATATCCTGTGTGTCAAGGACTCCAAAGCCATCCATTTCACCGGCAATTTCCCATTACCCTTCTGTTTATATTGATTCTCCTGATAAATGTCCCTCGACAGTCCAAAGTCGGCTATCTTCAACGTCCTGTCGGTGGTTACCAGAATATTTCTAGCTGCCAAGTCTCGGTGGACTACTCTATTGGAAGCCAAGAACTCCATTCCCATGGCTATCTGGCGACAAAATGAGAGGAGGTCTACGTAAGTCAGTTCGACGTCGCAGATTCCGTCCAGGTCGTACATCTTGTTGACCACCAGATTGGAGAGCTCGTGAGATTTACACTTGAAGAGGTCGTTGCGATAGTTTGACGTTTCCAAGTTGTTGTTGCAGTATTTGGCGTTGCGTTTGGAAGCCATCACGTCCCACGAGCATCTAAAATTATAAATGATTTAAGTTCTGCTTGTTTTTTAACTGAAAGCACTGAAGAACATGCATATCAATGAGAAGATCATTGCTTCCTGGCTAGTCTACGAGTCAACCGTTCAGTATCGTTGAAGTTAGTTACCTCAAGTAAGATAGCAAATCCCCACGGCTGCAATACTCTGCGACTATAAGAGGCCTGCGGCCGCTACAGCAGCCAACCAGACTGACCACATGAGGATGAGCACCGACGCTCTTCATCAGCTCAGATTCTGCGCGAAACGAGCGCACTTCTTCCGTGGACGGGTAGTCTGAAAGAAGGTTGTTTGGTAGTATACTAGTGTTAGTCAACAGAGTACAGAACAATTAGTGGTAAGTATATCAGGGAAAAAGTCCTTTAACGCCTGTTGAATAAAGGGGCTCTGGTACTTCAGTCCTTTCGTCTTTTTAACATTAAGTCGGCAATTGTTATCTAGTACTTATTGTATAATCTCATAGAATAACTTTTTTGAGAAATATTCACATTGCTCCTGATGACATATCGTAGAAATTGTATATCAGCGTCTTGACTGTGTTTTACTTGCCGGACGCTAGCGTCAATTACTACCACACAAAAAGGTTCGCCTCTAACTTTTCGTAACAAGTTTCTCTGGATGCTTACGGATATCAACTTCGTAAGTAATGTTTTCGATTCTTATGCTAAAAGTAGGAATATTTTATCTGGCCTTACCTTTAAGCATTTTGACCGCGACGGCCTTGCCGGGTGCTAAAGTCCCTCGTCGTACAACGCCAAAGGCACCCTCGCCTATAACTTCGTGTAACTGAAGCTTCTCTGGACGGATTTCCCAGCTGTCCTCGTTTACTGGTATGTCACATATTATTTCAGGGAACAGTTTCTTTTGGAAGTCTATTGGGTCATCCTGATGGAGAAAATTGATATTTATAAGAAAGGATAAATCATTGCATCACAAACACTGATAAGCAGTATCAACATATGTTATATTCTAGGTTAAAAAGTACCATTTGGCGGCCGGTGCATACACATTTTTGCTGTAATACGATATTTAATACATTTAACGTGCAACGTAAGCGCCTTCTGCTAAATGGTAATTGTTTAAAAATGGTGTAGGTTTTACTTAAGTTTGTATTACAGATTAACATTACTGAAAGTCACTCACAGAATTAAAGTTGTTACTTTCAGCTCGAATCATTCCATAAAATATTGAAAATTTACGCTCAGCGAAAATTCCAGGATCTTAGAATGAAGAGAGTACTTATCACCATAGTAAAACATTAATATTCGTGACGTGTTTTACACTAAACCATCCAAAATTATACAAACTCGAGAAAATCTTTATACAGTCGCAGTTACCTCAGGATACAGGAATTTCGCATTCGTACGCCGACGTCTTCGGCACCAAACTACGACGCTTACTAACATGGTCGCCAGTAACATGACCGCAAGAAGACAGCCCAGGACTGGCACTGAGCTGGACGCTAACTGCTCGCCTGCCGAGAAATCATGGGTGAAAGTGAAAACCCTACGCAAAGTGATGAGCAATCTTATTTGTATTATAAAATATATGGCCAAGTTTCGCGGAGGAGCCGGATGGGAAGTGTAGCGCTACCCTAACACACAATGTAACAGACACAATGGATGTGGATATGCGAAAAAAATCTAGAAAAACTAACTAGTCCCGTCAAAGGAAAATTACAGTATAAGAAAATTGTACCTATAAATAGTAATAAGTAGGTACCCTAATGGGAATAAATGTGCAAAGTAACGCGTAGACGGCGTTAGAACCGTAAGAAAAACATCTCTAAACATCGGATGTCATTACTACGGTAAAAACTCTAAAATAAAATAATGTATGTAAATAAAAGACTGAAGGAACAATTAACTCTATACCTGAGGGTTTTTCCTCATTCTAAAGATTTTTTGGTTCTGAATATATTAAAAAAGCGATGGAATAAAAAAAAAACAAAATAAATATGACATACGTATAAATATTCCACCGACACTCTCGTGCATACAGACGGGGCCCTTGTAAGCACACACCGACACGATGTAGTCAGGGAGACCGTAGTCCAGGACTCCGTAGAACGTTGTTTCCGTAGTTCCCTGCGTGGTGAAATTTTGAGATTAGTTACAAAGTTATGGCATTTCCATGTCATTTCCACTATTCCCTTTTTGCTCGACTACCATGCATAAAAGTATTTGTTACCATATAGTCGTGTGGCTGTAACTGTGAGCCACGCTTTTTTACGGCTAATTTGGTTTCTTAATGCTGTCTTAATGCCCGGGTGACTTAATTAAGTCAGTGAAAATGAACAATATACATAGAACTATCACAACAATAAAGCTCATTTAGACGGGGAAAGAATATGCATGAGATTTTCGATACATAACTCCTATCAGAATATAATAAACCATCATCGTCTACTTCACGGTTTTACAGGACCTATTAACTTACTGATCATTATACTTAGGGCCTTAACTTACCTCAACCATTATTGGTTTGTATTCTTCTTCCCCTACTAGGAGCTCGACCCGGTACCGGTCGAGATGCGAGTTTTCCGGCTGACTCCAGCTAACGTGAATGTCCCAGGCATCCCCATTCGGAGAAGCAATTGGTGTGATGTTCTTTACGGCTTGCGGTTCTGCACCAAATACAAGGATCGTTATTAAACCGGGTAGCCGAAGTTCATGGAAATCGGTTTTTGAAACCTTTAACCGGTTAGTACCAAAACAATTGCATGTCGATAATTTAATAACAACAACGTATTTTTTTCTGTATAAATTAAAACAAAACAGGTTACGTACAGTCAAGCACAATAGTACATTACGTACCTAGGGCGGTAAAATAAAGAATAGGTCAGATCGCGGGCATTTGTGGCCCGAACCGAAGGTAAGGGCCATAAACAAGCGATCTGAGGCCTTCTTTACCGCCCGTGGTACGTACACAATTTTACGTCTTCTCCTGGGCGTGAAGTGAGATTTGCTGCTGCGCCCGGGGGCGGCAAATCTCACTTACCGCCCAGAGTGACGTAAAGAAATATATTATTTTTTTCATTTCAGGTGTACTGCCAATTCACCGAAAATCCTTTCCCCTAATTTAATTTCATACCAACATTTACCAAATGCATAATTTTATTTGGGCAAAATTTCATCTGCCATTGCAATAGGTTAGGTTAGTATGCCAAATAAAAATATGCGAAAAATAGGTATGCAAAACGATAAATATTATGCCATGATGAACCTACCAAACGAAATAATGGGAAAATAGTTTGGGCAGCGATAGTTTGCAATACAAGGTCCGGCCACAAATTAGTCAGCCACTTTTTCACCTTATTCCTTTACAATACGATCCAAAAGTGGATAAATCTTCTTATAGTCGACTGTACCTAATATTCCCTACCTACCTATATGGTATAGAAGTCCGCCTTTGCCAAAGCCTTCAACTGCGAAGTAGCATTTGCTCCCCAAGGACACCCTTTTGGAATACTTGACTTCTGCTTCGTTTGTCTGGTGAATAACAAGTAGGTACATTTAAAAGTAAATAACATGTAAATAGCGACAAAAAATACACGGTCGTTTTTATTATACTTTTGGGATACGTCAAATTTTACCGTCACGATATTGCTGTGAGACTGTTTCAAACTACTTGAAGTGCACGTCCGTGATAATTTCATTAACGTTGACGATAACTAAAAATGGCTGCATACAACTTCCCTCCAATACCTATACTCCCTATGATATTGTGACGATATAACGTGATTGTAGGTACCGTAATCGTTCACGGTAAATCATTAAAATCGACCTTTAAATAATAAAGGTACCTAAAACATTACTTTAAAAATACATAGGCTCTCCTAAACATGTCTCGCGAAGTGACTAAAGAAACGTGAGTGTAACCGTTATATTTTATTCATTCACCATTCACTCTCATCTCATCCCAAACGGATCGAAGTAGGAGCATTAGAGAAAGCCTATGTCAGTGGAAGATATATTAGGTTGCTAATGAAAAATATGACTAACCTTAGAATTAATTTCTTCTTCGTCATGTACGTTGGTTACAGGGCAGTCATTTATTACCCTGAACGTTCTATCAGAATCTGAAAAAACATATGGAACATGTAATCAGCAGGGTAACTTTAAATGAATCAACAATTAATTTGGAACTGAATAAACCTACCATTGTAGATTCTCCAAGTAAAAGTAACATTAGAACAGTTACAACTCATCATTTCACTATAATCACTAACAATGCTGATGGTATAATTTATCCTAGGCTCGTCTGCAAGAGCCACATTCCGGGCAGGCAACATTGGACCCTGAAGCCAGGGGGAGTGGGTTCCATTTTCTGAAACTGCTGCCGTCCAGAACACGTAGTTAAGAGATGAATTTAGTGGGACATTTTCATTGCGGTATGGCGGCATCAAAATCTGTACAACCTGAAAGTATCATGAAAGTATAAATAGATTACCTATAATTTAAAACAAAAAAAAATAACCGACTTAACTTATTAAGCCTCCACCTTTCCAAAATCAAATGTCCGAGCTATCTACTGTAAAAAAAACAAGCAAAGATCCCGACGAATTGACAACCTACTCCTTCGAAATCTTGAAGTCGGTTGAAAATACTGAAATCAGTATATATGTGTGCCTATAATATTTGAAGAGTTCCCTTGATTTCTCCAGGATCCCATCTTCAGATCCAGATCTGGTGACAATGGGACCAACCTCTTTGAAAAAAGAATTTCCCAAATCGGCCCAGGCGTCTTCGAATAATCAGTGAACATATAAAATTCTACCTCCTTTAAAATCTTGAATTCGGTTGAAAATATTATGAGTTTATTTCGTATGTATGATTGCAAAAGAAATGTTATTTAAAATTGCCTTATTTAATAACTTACGGGACTCTCGTTGTCAGAAACCATGATAACAGCTTGTAGGCTATCCGATGGCGATATTTCGTATTGAACTATATTATCCGGCTTCGTAATTTTAAGTTCCGATGGTCGCTCTAATAATACCGGTGGACCTGCGGCAGTAATATAATAATTAGGTAGGTACAGTCCCTGGTCTATAACGTAGATGCGACGAACGAAGTGAGATGTCAATCTTAAAGACCAATAGCGACTTAAATATCTTAGAAAGAAGAGAATCTTAAAGACCAATAATGTCTTTTCAAGTAAGACAATCGGTAGAATGGAAGATTGTATGGGGATGGCGTCCCTACACATCATCTACCTATTACATATGTATACATATAATCCATTCGTATCTATTAGACTCACAATGCCCAATGCTGAATCAAAAGTCTTTCATACTGAACTTTTTTTTATTTTTTTTTATTAGCCTATTTTCGTGTCCCACTGCTGGGCAAAGGCCTCCCCTCTTCTCCTCCATTCAGCCCTGTTTGTAGTATTTTCCCGCCATTCTACAAAGAATGCGTCCAGGTCATCCCGCCATCTCCTTTTTGATACTGAACTTAACGACTTAAAAATTAATACTTACCTAGCCAATTAGCTAAACATTCTGGGTCTTCCGGTCCCTGAAAAGAAATTAATAAACGTTAATTCAAACAGTACCTACTGCTTAGTAGATTTATATGTATGTACCTTCTTATACATAGGTACATACATATTTAAAAGAGTAGTTTTGACTCCTAAGCACACATTCATTATGATTAGTAAGGTAAGTAGGTATTAGGTAAGTAGGTGTACTTATAAGTTTCGTTGAAGATTGCGACACTTAATTTAGATCAAAAATTAAATTCTGGGCATATAGCTAGAGGGATATCACACATAATTTAGGAACAATGCATAATTAGATATATATGTTATTCATATTGGCCACGTAGGTAACTAACTTTAAAGTCAAACTTGCATTGCCTGCAGTAGGTGTATCTTAAGTAGAGTTCGTTGGCAGTGATCGGATGGGCAACGACTCCGAAGGCGTCAAACCGTAGGTCAGTTCCGACCGAGTATTGAGGTAGACTAACTCCAATACTACAATACAACCGCTTTAAACCAAAACGATACAAGTACCAGATAAGTATCTACGTAAACATGACCTTTTTGATTTGTAAACCTAACCAAGAGTTCACGAACGATAACAGAATATTAATTACCTACTTGCAAGAGGATTAATTAGTGATGCTATAAATAAGTGTGGTGCAGTCAACGACGTCGTGATATTTTGATTCATTAAAAAAATAGATATGTGCAAAGTAGATTCCATACAGTTTTTTAGAATTCCAGCGAGGAAAAGCTGCCAGCATCTTTTTCAGGGTTGCTTAGACAATGGCAAAAACGGAACTCTTATAGTTTCGTCATGTCCGTTTCCGTCCGTCCATCCAATACCCTTGTTACACCTACCGAGTACAGTGGCGAGTCAGTACTCTCGGCCGAGTTCTCGCAAGGTGTAAAGTTGTAAACACATCGCCGAGTGGGCCATTTTACTCTCTCGGCCGAGTGGCATTTTGCTGTTTCGCCACTGTACTCGTTAGGTGTAACCAGGCCTTATGTCACAGCCATTCTACTCGGAAACTATGAAACGCATCTTAATAAAATTGAGACACGAGGTGTATTTTGTATGCCGGTGTTTAGTTATGTAGTTAAATTGTAGAAAAAAATAACTTTAATACGAAAATTGTTTTGAACATTATCTGTTCAGCCATTTTTGAGTTTATTTTTTTCATGCCAGTCGATTCCAATACTATTCAGTATAAATAGTTTCCATGGGGCCAACTTACGGTAATGCACCAAACAGCCACAAATTGAAGAAACTTTTTTCATACGCCCGCGCCCCTCTACCAGCACCCACTTGGTGGCTATGCTAGCCCATCTCTCCGGATGCATGCGTTGAACGTGGCCAGCCCAATCCCATTTGAGCCAGCGGTTTTTTTGCTTACGTCAGCAATACGCGTTGTAGAGCGCAGCTTACTATTTCTGATGCGGTCGGTCCATAGCGCGTTGGCATACTGGACTTCTGAATTTCTGTGAGTGACCAGAGGGCCTACCGCGAAGGTCGAAAATCGACAAAACGATGTTCCCGTCTCTATCGCTCTTGCATGTACGAAAGAGAGTGATGGAAATATTCGATTCGATGAACGAAGTGCTTCGCGGTTACAGGCCAGGTTTGGGCACCGTAGGTTAGGTTAGGACAGGCAAGATACACATGTCGACGAGTTTTCGCTTCAGTGACAATGGAAGGTTACCCTTCATTAACTTATTTTAATTAGAATACGATACCAATAGCTAGGGATACACACACAGATGTGTCCGTCGGATTTGTCCGACGGATATGCCCGACAGATCCGTTCGTGTATGGCGCTATTCAGATGTGTCCACAGACAAATCCGTGTCCAATTCGCGCCATACACGCACCGTCGGACAAATCCGGCGGGCATATCTGTGCGTTTATCCCTAGCTAATTATGCCCTTAAAATGATTGGTTTATTAAGGTATAAAATGCAGTAATTATATGATAACCACTTCTTTGTATAATAAATATTTAGTATATAAATATATAAAAAGTTTATAGTAGGTAGGGTTGTATTTTTATAATAATTTATTACTTGAACTGACCCAGGATATCTTAAACATGTACATAGGTTTATTGAAGGAATGTGATGTGAACTAGTGAGGGGTGAAAGGCCACTGAATGTCGCCCCTTTCCTTGAAATAATATTTCCAGTCGCTTGTAGAATTATACTGGTTAGCTATTACGATAAAACTTTTACGGAGTTATTTTGTTGCTAACTGTCTACTGAGATAAGGATATAACATCCAGGGATGTCACGAATGTCGTTTTTCTCACATTCGCGAATGCGAATGCGAATGCGAATATTCAGGATGCGAATGTCCGAATGCGAATGCGAATACGAATGTTACGGAGTAGATTCAAAAAGTTAATCTTGCTTATCATTTTTATGATTCCATAGTTTATAAATACAGAACATGATTATGTAAAGGAGTCCTAATATATTATTGATAAAAAGGAGACAAGTGATACCGTCGTTTTCACTTCCTGTGTACGAGCAAGCATATGACCATAAGCCGGGTCAGCGCGGTCAAAGCAGGATGGGTTCTGTCCACATTCGCATTCGGAAAATATTCGCATCATTTCATGCGAATGCGAATGTTGATACGAATGTCAAAAATGATGCGAATATTCGCATTATACGAATGCGAATGCGAATATTCGTGACATCCCTAATAACATTGTGGCGACCGCCTTATAAGTGTGTAGTCGTTTTAACAAATTGACAGGTAGCAACACTACCTGATATATGTCAGACAGAAAAATCCAGAGATACAATTTCCGTGCTTGTTAACCTTAGATAATTGTAATTGGAATAAATGTTAACGTACGAGTTGATTACAAATATAAAGTGTATAAAAAGAAACGTTTGTTTATGTTCGTGTACCTCACCACCAAATTGGTGACCGCCGATTACGTTGCATCACATCGGAGTTCCGATCAACGTGCGCGTGCGACTCAGTGCACCGACGAATACAATTCTACAGATTTTTGGACCTGCACATCATTTGGCGTCATTTCATCGCGTCGTCGGCTGTTTCCCGGCAGCACACTTGGTCAACGACCGCCTACAGACGCAATCCATATCAGAGAAAAAGCTACTCCCAATTTCGTCGTCGGTATAGCCGTGCATTCTACAGATCGGTCTTCTACGAACGTATAAGTACAGAAAGTGGTGAAGTGAATTTATCTGAACAACAAGATCGTTTTCATTTTTAACCGACTTCAAAAAAGGAGGAGGTTCTCAATTCGACTGATTTTTTTTTTTTTTTTTTTTTATCATAATTTTTTTTTTTTTTTGTTTGTATGTTACTCCATATCTCCGTGAATCGTGAACCGATTTTCAAAATTTTTTTTTTGAATCGAACAGGTATAACCCCTAGATGGTCCCATTGTCACCAAGTCGGGATCTGATGATGGGATCCTGGAGAAATCGAGGGAACTCTTCAACTATTATAGGCACACCTATAGTGATTTCACTATTTTTTACAGCAACTCGGCCACTTCCTCTTGGAATAGCGGATCCTAAGTGAAGTCGGTTCTTTTTTTGTTTAAAATTATATTCCAAGAAGTATTCCGTATGTGTTCCGTATGTAACTAACACAGTGCTAAGTGCGTCAACCTACTAACCAACAGAACTTGTAAGTACAATACAAACTAATAACACCTTCAATACTTCGCTTTGTGTGCATTCAAGATACGTGCTGAGACTTTCATATCTAACTGGTGATTTAAGGACAATTAACAATTTAGTATATCCCGTCATAACCTAATGTGTGTATGTGTGGTTATAACCTAAGCTGATATAACCTTTTATTGCTTATCATATTATTTTTGTCCCATTAAATTGAACACAATACCTCGGTTTACAACATATTTACAATTAAGTGGCACTACATTTTGAAAAATAATAATAAAAAAATTCATGTTTCTATGTTACCTAATGTTACTATAGTATTTTGTTAATATAAAACTAACCCAATTACTGTGCTGTGAATGTTAATGGTGTTTATTAACATCCGCCTGTGATACTAACTGTGAAAACGTGTGTATGCATATTTGGGTGGTGGCATTTTGCGTTTGGGTACAGATTCAATATCCGAGACCATGTCAGCGGAGGAACTCCAACAACAGCTGGCGGACTTGCAGAGTAGGCATGAAGCACTACAGGCACAGTTGCAAGGACTTCAAGAGCCTGCAGAAAACACAAAAGCCAATACATCTGCACCTGCTAGTGATAAAGTGTGTAAGGTTTCTGTTAAATTACCCCCATTCTGGGCTGACAAACCTAAAGTATGGTTTGCACAGGCGGAGTGCCAATTTCATATTGCAGGCATAAAGTGTGATGTGACTAAATTTAGTCATGTGATTAGCATAATAGACCAAAAGCTTATCGGTGAGATTGAAGATCTAGTGCTGGATCCTCCTAAGGAGAACAAGTATGAAACTTTAAAAAAGGAGCTCATTCGACGCTTGGCAGTTTCTGAGCAGGAACGTGTAGACAGACTTGTCGGTGAGGAGGAACTTGGGGATAGCAAACCCTCTGCGTTCCTGAGACGGCTCAGGTCCCTAGCCGGAACTACAAAGGACGAAGCCCTCCTACGCCAACTTTGGATGAGGCGCTTGCCAAGCAACGCACAAGCAATCCTAGCTGCTCACACTGACCTCAGCTTGGAAAAGCTGGCAGGATTGGCTGATAACATAATGGAGGTATCACCAGGCCCCGCAAAGGTCAACAAGATTGACAACACTTGTTCATCAAGCGAGATGGCCTCGCTTAAAGAGTGCCTCGAACAACTTTCCATGCAAGTAGCCAGCCTCGCTAGCTCTCAGACTAGAGGCCGCTCTCGTAACCGGTCATCTTCTAGAACCAGAAGCCGAAATGGATCCCGAGCTTCTAGGAGATGCTGGTACCATAAAAAATATGGTACTAACGCCAGCAAATGTATCCCTCCCTGCAACTGGGTGGAAAACTCCAACCGCAGTCAGTAAGTGCGGCTACTGATTGCTCCTCGTTGAAAAGTAAAGGCCGCCGTTTATTTATCCGGGACAAACATAGTAATCAAAAGTTTTTAATAGACACTGGATCTGACTTATGCTGTTACCCTCAACGCTGGCTTAGAGCCTATAGGAAACCAACGGACTGGGAACTCAGTGCAGCAAATAACAGCAGTATAAAGACCTATGGCACAATTAAGCTTACGTTGGACCTTGGGTTGCGGCGTGAATTTGTGTGGCAATTTGTAGTTGCTGATGTTAGCACTGCTATTATAGGATCGGATTTCCTGGCACATTATCATCTTTTACCCGACTGTCACAAAAGTAAATTAGTCGATGGTACTACAGGTTTGAATGCTGCAGCCTCAGTGGCTATCACCAACCATTTCAGCGTTAAAGCCATAAACACCCCAAGCTCAGTATTCGCACAAGTGCTTACCGAGTTTCCAGATGTCGTTAAACCACCCGGTCTTCCACGTGTGATAAAGCACAATACAGTGCACCATATCCGGACATCAGAAGGACAACCTATTTCTTGCCGCCCGCGTCGTTTGGCTCCCCAAAAGCTAAAAGCTGCCAAGAAAGAATTTGAGGATTTAGTGAGAAGCGGCATAGCTCGACCTTCCCAAAGCGCCTGGTCCTCACCGCCACACATGGCTTTAAAAAAAGATGAGTCATGGCGTCCGTGCGGCGACTATAGGACTTTGAATGCGAGAACAATTCCGGATCGCTACCCTGTTCGACATATTAATGACTTCGCACACAATCTCTCTGGGGCCAAGATTTTTTCAACCCTAGATTTAGTTAAAGCATACCATCAGATACCCGTGGCTGAAGAAGACATTCCAAAAACGGCCATCGTAACCCCGTTTGGCCTCTTCGAATTTCCTTTTATGACTTTCGGACTGAGGAATGCTGGCCAAACCTTCCAAAGGTTTATCGATGAGGTCACACGGGGTCTCGATTTTGTTTTTCCTTACGTTGATGATATCCTGGTGTACTCAGCAACCGAGAGCCTCCATAAAGAACACTTGAGAATTTTGTTTAAACGCTTACATGATTACGGCGTCGTTATCAACCCGTCTAAGTGTGTCTTTGGTGCTAGGGAGGTTAAGTTTTTGGGTTTTGAAATTAGTCCAGAAGGTACTAAACCCCCCAAAGACCGCATCCAGGCACTAATCGATTTTCCCCCTCCGAAGACCGTCCAGGGCGTACGACGATTTCTCGGCATGATAAATTATTATCGCCGATTCATACCCCATGCCGCGAGATCTCAAGCTCCACTTATCGATGCTGTCGCTGCTACAAAAGGTAAAGGTGCAAAACCATTCATATGGACACCTGAACTCCTACAACATTTCCAGTCATGTAAAGATAACCTCTCAAAGGCTACTCTAGTGCAACACCCCATTAACGGCGCACCTCTCGGATTGTTTACTGACGCATCCAGCATCCACATAGGTTCTTGTCTCCAGCAGTTTACGAATGGCCAGTGGTGCCCACTTGCGTTCTTTAGCAGGAAACTGACTTCCCAGCAGACACAGTGGCCAGCGTATTATAGAGAGTTGCTAGCGGTGTACGAAAGCGTACAGCATTTCCGCTACATACTCGAGGTCCAGCATGTAACCATTTACACAGACCACAAGCCGCTGCTGTACGCTTTCGTACAGCGTCGAGAGAAGCTTCCACCGTCTCAATTGAACCAACTGTCCTTCATAGGCCAGTTCACTACCGATATCCGGTACATCAAAGGGGAAGAAAATGTAGTCGCGGACGCAATGTCGCGTATCGAAGCTATCTCGTTAGATGATGACTATGACGCCCTTTCTAAATCACAAGCAACTGACCAAGAGCTCGCTACACTTAATCACAACAACTCTGGCCTTAAGCTAACCAGGCTTACACTTCCTGGCACAAGCACTTCCATCCAGTGCGACGTCTCCACTGGTAAGCCTCGTCCCTACTTAACTCCTCCGTTTCGCCGTGCAGCATTCGAAAAATTGCATAATCTGAGCCACCCTGGCGTACGTGCCACCATCCGACTACTAACCAGCCGGTACGTTTGGCCATCAATAAAAAATGACTCGCGAAGATGGGCCCAATCATGCCTCGAATGTCAACGTGCCAAGGTAACCCGACACGTTTCTGCACCCATTGGCCACATTTCCCAACCATCTGGACGTTTCCAGCATATCCATATTGACATCGTAGGACCACTGCCAGTTTGTAACGAATTTCGTTACTGCTTAACTGCCATTGACAGAGTTTCCAGATGGCCAGAAGTGTGGCCCATGCGTTCTATCACGGCTGAGGAAGTAGCTGATACTTTTATAAGGGAGTGGGTATCCCGTTTTGATGTGCCGCTAATAATTACAACAGACCAAGGAACTCAATTTGAGTCAAACCTATTCCGGCGTCTCACTCAGACCCTGTCGTCGAAACGCATCAGGACAACCGCATACCATCCTTGCGCCAATGGCATGATTGAACGGGTCCATCGGCAACTCAAATCCGCTCTCATGTGCCACACCGATTCCTGGGTAAAAGCCTTACCTCTCGTTCTTTTAGGCATGCGTACAGCATTTAAGGAAGACCTTAAAGCGACAGCCGCAGAAATGGTCTATGGGGAAACCTTGCGTTTACCGGGAGAAATGCTAAATCCTGTGCCAAACAGATTTGAAGATCCAGCCGACTACGTCACGCAACTTCGACAAAAAATGGCAGCATTACAGCCCATTCCAGCCTCGCGTCATTCAAAACCAACGATCTTCATTTTTAAAACCTTAGCGTCAGCCACTCACGTTTTTCTGCGTGACGACACTGTTCTACGCCCTCTACAACCCCCTTACACCGGTCCATACGAAATTTTATCGCGCTCAACCGATGGCAAAACACTTACTCTCAACATCAAGAGCAAGAAGGTCGTAGTGAGTATAGATCGTGTAAAACCAGCTTTCCTTGAGGCCGACAATTCTGAACCGCGTTTTAGGACAGAGTCCCAGCTTACGCCGCCAGTTGCTACACCTACTATGCAGCCGGTTGAAGATCAGCTGCCTATTCCTGTTTTTATTGACGAGTCTACCAAAACTCCCGCGGATGCCACTACCCAAAAACCACCTATCACGCGATCAGGGCGGAAGGTGACATTTAGTAAACGGGACGATTTTTGTTATTTCTAGTGGGTTATTTTTCTCCGTGGGGGGGTGGTGTGGCGACCGCCTTATAAGTGTGTAGTCGTTTTAACAAATTGACAGGTAGCAACACTACCTGATATATGTCAGACAGAAAAATCCAGAGATACAATTTCCGTGCTTGTTAACCTTAGATAATTGTAATTGGAATAAATGTTAACGTACGAGTTGATTACAAATATAAAGTGTATAAAAAGAAACGTTTGTTTATGTTCGTGCACCTCACCACCAAAACATCATAGAAAATACTATCTATATCAGACTATACAGTCAGCAGAAAAAGTATTATAGCTAAGCGGAGTAGTAGTAGAAGTAGGGAGTTCAAAATGAGCTGGACACGACTTTATTGTTAAGAGAATAAGAGCGTGTGTAGGTCATTTTGAACACCCTACCCGCTTAGCTACTTCTGCTGCTGACCGTACATACATAGGTATTATATACAGTTGTTGTGTCTTGATTAAAAACAGCTTTAATTCTAGTATATGTGACATTTTCAAGCAAAAGGTACATCATTGTCGGTTGTTAATAGTATATTTCTAAATTAATTATTATGACAGTAATGCCTTATTGGGGGGTCATGTCTATGTGATCTTTTGTGTCAATATTCGAGCTTAATTTTTTGGAATTTGAGAGCTCTCGCATGTCAAAAATCGCCCCTCTGCATCGTTTTCAATAGCGACATGACATGATTTAAACGCACCCTTACGGCTACCATGAGTGATTACATTGCAATTTTTCGTTAACGAGTAACGAATTTTCTATCTGTGCATCTCGTTTACACTAATATGTTACAAGACTTACAAGCAAGATGAAAAGATAGAACACTCGATACTCGTTCTCGAACGTCAATGTCATAAGGTCATAATTCACGGTAAGGCCTCCTAAGTTAAGAAGTTATCGGCGGCTGTCAACGACATATTCGGCATGTCCCGTAAACATGTTTTTCTAGACAGTCTGGGATTACTCACTCATTGTAAATAGGGTTTATTTTGTTTACTATTCGCCTGGATAACACGAGGAAAATAATTATAATTATAAACACTTTCGTATATAGTCGTGAGTTGGATACATAGTTCACCAATGCAAGATTGCATGTTCTACATTAATTAAGAGCTCCTATGAAATAGAAATTGCCATAAAATAAATATTGGAGTTACTAACAAACTATGTATGTGTACCTTCTTCAGTAGGTAATCATCACATCACTATCACTACATCACTACATAGTAATACAACAAAGTCGCTCCCTGCTGTCTGTTCCTATGTATGCTTAGATCTTTAAAACTACGCAACGGATTTTAATGCGGTTTTTTTTAATAGATAGAACTTAGGAGTGATTCAAGAGTAAGGTTTATAAGTATAATTGCACCCGTGCCGTGCAAAGCCGGGGCGGGTCGCTAGTATCTAATAAAATAACCAACAATGTGCTTACTGATTGTGATAATTGGGTAGGTACGAGTACAAATATTACCTTTGCTAAAATAAAGTAATGTTGCGCCAAGCCCTAGATTACCTTGCGCATTAGGGCTCGCGATTCCGGTACCTATTTCTTGTATGACCGATTCCGGAGTTGGCCATACAAAAAATACCGGAATTACAAGCCCTACTTGTACCTAGATTGTATGAAGGTATGTATTAATTCACGTAAAAAGTGTTGTTTAATATGGTCTACCTTCTGCCCGTGACTTCTTCTGCATGGAATTAGTAATCCATCCCCCTTTTGTAGGTACTCCCTTAAATGATGTATTCGGGGATAAAAAATATTTTAACTCTTTCACTACCATCTAAACCAGTTCAGTGGTTCATAACCCCTATACAACCTTCCACCCGCCTTTTCGACCATAAAGGTTTGATTTTCGGGATCAAAACTATCCTGTCCTTTTCCGGGACTCATACTATCTCCATACCAAGTTTCATCTAAATCGGTTTAGCGGTCTAAGAGGTAACAGACGGACACAGACAGACACATTTCGGATGAATTTTTGGCGGCTTTATTTATCAGTCTCGTACCGAGCTCGGTGGTCCGGCCATCAATCAGTGACTCATTTTGTGTGACCCTACCATTCTGTTCGAGTCGAGTCGCAGACTGGTCGCGGCCTCCGGTATAATAAGGTGCATTTACTTCAAAGATAAAGTTTATTGCACTGAGCAACGAACTTTGGCTATGTATGTCATCGCACTTTAAGCACACACGAACGGAGAAAAATGTGTCGATATAACAATTAACCTGGCAACGTACTAATACAAATATTTAATTGACTTGTGGAGATAGCTGCACGGGTAAAGTTTTGAAATTAAATCACAGTTCTCATACAATGTGTAACAAAAATGCTGGTGATCCGTTTCAGGACGTAATTGGAATCGTATTTTAATTATGAAAAAGAATACAAAAATTCAAGAAAAAAAATCCACGTGAAAAAAAATGGTTTTGTATGGAGTGTTGGCCGGCTGGGCCGACGTGTCCCATCATTTTTTTGCGTAATTTTTTTTTTATGCCCTTAAACGGATTACCAGTGTTACACCCTTAGGTAGCTACGTTTAAATCTACTTATACATTATTGTATGAAACAAGCAGTAAATAAACGCTGACCATCGAATCGTACGCGTTGCAAAATTCGTTCATTGAAATTCCTAACTGCGTCAATATTCGATTTCCGCAAAATATTGATAACGCATTTTGAGCGGTAAATTATCGCATCAAGGTAGCATTTTCATCGGTATCTTTTTCCTAAGAAATATGTTATCGTTGTTGTGGATTTGACGAGGTTGGAATGGAAGCTTTTGGTACAGCAGTCAATTTTAAGTAACCAGTACTTAAATAGCCAGCGGACGCCCCGTACACACGTGGCGGAGGAGCGTTGAGAGCGAGCTACGAGCCGTAGGAATGAACTGGAGAGAGGCAAAGTCGGTTGCTCAGGACAGAAAGAAGTGGAAGAATCTTGTGCAGGCCCTATGCACCTCCTAGGATGAACAACAACAACAACAACAGTACTTTAATGGCTTTATTTTTTTCTTTTAACTACCTGATGATGATATTTTATATCTATGAGTAGAAAAAAAGTCCCCGAGTGATACAAAAGTTCCTACTATTACTACATAATTGCCTACGAAAACATAGCAGTGATATCTTGTAGTGAGTAAGAACATATACGCCTATAGGCTAAGATCCATTGCGATCCATCATGTGCCCCATGCCTTTGCCTACATGCCATATTATAGAGTTAAACCAATAAAAATTGTCTTTTCCGATCTCTACCTCCATGAGCTACAGGCACAGGCACTGTCTTTAAAAAGGGAACCTTTAAGCCCCAATAAGATAGAACTTGTATGCAATTATACCTACACCGCTGCGTTAGATTTAAATAAAAATGTGACAATGTCGTCCCACGGGTGAAAGTACCTTATGCATGGTGGTTGGCGCTTACGTTGCGAAGCATCGCATTAGTATTGCAGCGTCGTTAGAAATAGCGTAAGTCTCAACCGCCATAAGGTACCTTTTCTCGTGGAATGTCACAAATAAATATTTGGGGACCATCTTACACAACTCATCCTAGCCCTAAACTAAGCAACGCTTGTACTGTATTATGGGTACTAGACGACGAAATACTTACTAATATAGATAAATACCTATACCTATATACTGAGATACATAGAAAAACCCATATAACTCAGTAACAAATATTCATGACAAAGACAAATGCCCTGGACCCCGGGACCCCTTGCTTCGTAGGCAGGGTCACCACCGACTGGGCTAGGAGGTCGTTAAATATTATACCACATGATAGCAATGTAGATAGTATGTGTATGCGGTGGCCGAACATTTGTTAGCATCTGGACCAAATCACTGGATTGAGCTCCATAATCCAAAAGTCCTCTCCACGGAACCTCATCGTTGTAACAGGAAACTACAAGAGGCTATTGAAATTAGGAAGTGTAAAAACTTCAACCAGAACGAGGGACAGGGGATTTCTTCTTGGTGGAATCCAGTAAGTGTTCGCGATTAAGTCCAGTTTTTGTCAAAATAATGGGTGAAAATCGTGTGAGTTTAAATCAGTACAATGTAGATAAAATTGCATTCAAGTTCAGCAACCGTGTAATTTCGGCGAAAGGAACACCTTTTCGTATTAAATAAATTGTGAAGTTAAAATACTGTGACATATTTTGATCGCGAAATCGATTGAATGTTGTTTGTCAACAAAGCTAAAGGTACGGAAATTATAGCTGAGGTGACTTAAGGAGTGAGTGGGGCGACTAAATTTGAATCTGACTGAGGTCAGGTTGTACAGTCAGCATCAAAAATATGTATACATTTCGGCACTTATGTCTGTGGGATAAGACTCAAATTATTATCACTGTTGACATGCTGAGGATGGAGACCTAAGCTCTCCGAAACATGTCGCGTGTAGTGACTAAACACAAGTGAGTACAGCCGCATTCAGTGATAATAGTGTTAATATGTCTCACGAAAGTTTAAATTCAATAAGACTCAAATTCGTATACATATTATTGATGCTGACTGTACAGTCGCCATCAGATATATCGGAGCGGCCAAGGTGTTCACGAATATCTGAATAACGCCTCTATTGTCAAGGCGATAAAGTGCTCAGATATTTTTGAGTACCCTGGCCGCAAAGATATATTTTATGGCTACTTCAATCTAGCTAATATAAGACATTTTTTTTACATTGTGGCTTTTTGGTACATTACCGTAAGTTGACCCCATATAAACTATTGATACTGAACAGGAATGGGATCGATTGACATAAAAAAACATGTGAAAAATTAAAGTTTTCTTTTTCATATAAAATGTATGGGCAAAGCTTTCCTCGATTTGTGGCTTTTCAAAACTTTTTTGGTCCTAATACAAGCTTTTAATCCTGGATAGGAATGGGATCAAATGGCATCAAAAACTTTTTGTCAAAAATAGTACATTACACAACTAGGGTGGTAAAACAAAGTTTATTATCTCCCGTGTTGTGTACATCATTTTATGTCTACACTTGGCCAGAAAGTGTCTTTTTCCGTATGCACAGCGTGCGGAAAAAGCCACTTTATGGCCAGGTGTGAAATAAATACCTTTTTCTCGCAACCTGTATGTTTTTTTCCAAAATCTATAAACGCGAATCTTCATTAATTTGAAATCGAGGAAAGGTCTTCTAAGACTATTTTCGCGTAACAGCACGGGATCTGGTAGTTGCCCTCACTGACCCAAAAAGAAAATCCAACCTGTATAAATTCTCTGTAATCATGGTACATACATATAACCCTACGTAAACAAATCAATAAATCTTAAATAACAATTATGATGACAGCACTTTGATTATGAAAAAATGTAGTCAAATTAAGTGAGATATAGTCGCCTCTCATTAATTCGAACACTCGATAATTCGAAGTTATCATGGGTTCCCTAGAAAATCTCTTAATATTTCGAATAAAATCTATACATTTTTAAACACTTGGTAATTTGAACAATAAACTCATCGCTGCGTAACAAAACCAAGCGTTAATTCGAACTCATGTCATGGCATCCAATAACACCCGACAATTCGAAGTTTTTAGATTTCATACATACATCTCTGATAACTTTGAATTGTCGAGTAGGTATGTACAGTCGCCATCAAATATATCGGAGCGGCCACGGTGCTCAAAAATATCGGAACAACGCCTCTATTATCAAGGGCTCAAGGCATTAAAGTGCATGTTCAGATATTTTTGGGTAGGTACCTTGGCCGCTCCGATATATCTGATGGCGACTGTACCCCCCTACATTTTGAGACAATTAATCGTTGCAGGAGCATTTGTCTTGTAATGTTTAGTGTGACACACACTGCCGTAGTTATTTGTTTGTATGTACCTCAAAGCTTTTGATTTTGTTCAAATTATAGCAATGCTGTTAATAAGTAATGCATATTCCATTATTGCTCAATAATTCGAAGTTTCATTTTTTTATTCTCGATAATTTCGAACCATTTAATATTTGGAACTCTCGATAATTCGTAATATTTTTAAAGGTCCCTGGAGTTTCGAACTGTACGAGGTTTTCAAAGTAACCAGACATCAATTTCACGCATATCACAGAAAACTAGAGATTATCAGTTCTCGACGGACTAACTATCGTAGAGTGAACATGCATGTCGTAAATAATTTTTATTTTTTTATTTCTTAGTTTATTTTTTTTAGGATCAGTCACACTAACTGGTGTCAAACAATACGAGTAGCTTGTTATCAACTGAATCCATAAGTGTTAATCCTGCTCACATTTACTGAACCACCCTGTATATGCAACAGTATTATTACTTGGTTTTTAAATCAAATAAAGTGTTCCAAAAACAAATATCATATTAGAATTTGAAATACTTTTTATAAACCTTGCAAGTGTACCTAGGCAACACATGTTGTAATAATAAAAACATTTTTTTTTATTTGACTAACTTCTACTGTTCCGATTTTTTTCTTTCGATACAATAAAATGATCCTCTCATGAAACTGACTAGATCTGCGTCAAAAAAAAAAATTCATTAAAATTATTAATTTTTAGGGACATCTCACACTTGCCCAAAAATTTGACTATACCAAAAAAATTTTCACAAAAAAATACCTAATGTTTCTTAAGACAGTTTCCCTGTATCTCCTATACTTTAGGATTTCCCCATAGTGGCCCACTTAAAAAAAACACACTACATATATATCCACTATCAATTAACTGGAAGACATCCCTTAATTCATGAGCTGTAGAAAAACTGCTTTTGTGCCTAAAAATTAGGCAAGCCGACGGAAATCGTGTTATACCGCGTGTTTATTTGATATTACCTCAAATGGAAGCCAGACGCAAGTTTTTAAATTATAAATCAATATTGTAATAAATATTGAGTTAACTCTCAGTTAATATAGAGCAATTGATTTTTAGCATTTCTTCGGTACGCAATGTATTGCGTATACACTTATTTGACACATGCATGATCAATCACATGTGACATTTTAGGGCAAAGTAATCATGTAGGTAGCGATACATTGCGTGCTGAAATATTTTATATGGAAAAATAAGTCGTAAAATTTTAATAAAACATATGGAAGTGCGTTTATTAGGGTCTATCTATACTAACTACCCTTGGCGTATGAGGTAATATCAAAAATACACGCTGTATGGACACGCCGCCAATATACGAGTAGAATGCAGGGTTAAGCCAAAGTCCGGGTTTAAGTATAGGTTAATGTCTTACTTTATTTACTGTTTACAATTACAAATACCTAATTACAAACTGCCCAGAGCCAGTAATCCCTAGGGCAGGAGATAGCTTCGAACACAGCTCTCTTGTTAATTAACCTGTTTGTTAGTTATTTATAGATGTGATATAATAAAATAATAAATATTGAAATTCTTATGAGAATATAGTATCTTTATTTAGACAAACACAGGACTTAATCGCGTACACTTACTTTTAATTTTCCTGACGTTTCGAGCGTGTCATAACGCTCGTGGTCGCAGGCAGACTCAAAGGTCCCGTGTTTGTCAAAATAATGAGTGAAAATCGTGTGAGTTTAAATCAGTACATAGTATCTTTAACCGTAAATAATAATAAATAAATATTATGGGACAATCTTACACAAATCAACCTAGTCCCACAATAAGCTCAATAAGGCTTGTGTTATGGGTACTAGGCGACGATATATATATCTATATCTAATATATCTATCCATTGATAAATACTTAAATACATAGGAAACATCCATAACTCAGGAACAAATATTCGTGATAAACACACAAATAAATGCCCTGACCAGGATTCAAACACGGGATCTCCTACTTCATAGGCAGTCACTGTCTAGGCTAGGAGGCCGTTAAAAATATTATATGTATTAACTTTAGTAACCCACGATCAGTTTTAGTTAAAGGTTTTTACTGAAAAGCTTTATGCTAACTCATTAACCAATGTTAAAACTTATCTAACTAGTAGTCCGCCTCGAACTGAGAACTCGCGATTTACTTGCAAACGAGTTGACCAATATAGCAAGACCCAAGAAATTTAATAAAGATCAGAAAAACGTTACTAAAGTTATCGTCCGACAAACTATTGAAATCAAAAAGCCATCCAAATGCCGAGACGTCCCAGTAGCCAGGTGACAGTTCGGTCTGGAGTTGTTTGTAAGAACTCATTTCGCTTACGCTCCGCGAGTTCGACTATAGTAGAATGAAAAAGGGTACCGTAGTCCACCTGGAACACTTAGTTTTGAACTTTCGACATGTCCGCATGTCTGTCTGTCCGCGGCTTAGCTCAGTGATCATGAGAACAACAGCTAAAATTTGAGTTTGTATACTTATATGAAATAATCACGCCAACAACGTGGTGAAACAATAGCAAAAAAGTGTATGTTAGGTAACTTAGCTAAAATGGGAGTGATTTTTCCGATCAAACGCAATTGTGTGGGTTATCGTTGGAAAGGCCGGATTGAAAGTCTAACGTTCTACCGCAAGGCCACCAGCGCTCTTTCAATATATACCTTATACATAGTTGGAATAAATAAAGACTTTAATCGCTCCGAAAGTCGAATTAAAAAAAGTGTCCCATACCTCTAATTTTTGAACCACGGTGAGTCCAAAAATATGCAAAATTTTTTTTTGGCCACTCGTGTAAAAAAAAGGATTATTATCGTTAGTGTTATAAAAAAAATGAAACTTAAACAACTTTTTTATTTTATTATTTCATTGCCGGCTATAGGTATGTTGTTTTGTGGTGCTTTAACGTAGAGGCACGATTTAATTATGTTGCGTTGCGTTTTACATTATTTAAGGCGCTCTTATCCAAACTTTCTTGTTTATGAACACTAGGTGTAACAAAACTGCTGGTGATCCAAGGGCATAATTGGTATCGTATACTAATTATGAAAAATTAAGAAAAAATAATTCTTGTGACCAATATTTTTGATTTTGTATGGAGTGTTAGCCGGCTGGGACGACGTATCCCATTAATTATTTTCGCGCCTAAAAATGTCGAATTGTAGGTAGAAATCCCTAATAAAAAAAAATACTACCTTAACAAATACTAAAACGTAACTTAGTTCCGGTTTGAACTAGCTAAGTGTTTAAAATACCACAAACATTATTATTTATTTCCGCGGCGGGAAGAAGTTAATAACTGGAGATATAAAATTTAAGAAATTTGAACCTCATGTAATTCTATTTTAAGTTCATATTCCTTCAAGTTTACATCGCGACTTGTCAACTTATTCTCGCCAATGTACGGAATTTTATTTCGCACTAGTTTTATCACTACACTACAATAAATAAAATATACAAACGCATAAACACAAGTAATATGCGGTTTTGTGGTTTCTATATGCTCTCTCAAAAAAAAGTATTAATTTATTGTAATTAACGCGATTTTTTATTAAGATTGACGTAAATAAAATACTACGTTTTTTACTACAGACCACTGCAGCTAAATGCTCATTTACCTTTAGAAAGACTCGCATTTTCACAAAATTTGCTTAAAAACATTTATACTCATCTACTGCTTTTGAATGAACAAATATTACACACAATTGAAAAATTTCTTTGGAATTCTTTCAAAACAATATCAATTGTTTTAATTTTGCATAAAATGAGATGTTTTCGTTATGTAGGCTGGATTTACGCTGTAACTATTCATTTATGGGTTTATTTTGATTATACTGTCAACGTATACCCCTTCCACGAAAAATAGGTAAAATATAAAGACTAAGTAGTATTTAAACGCACAACAAAAAAAGTTTACTGCGAATAAATCTATGATTTAATTTAATTTGATTTTTGACTTCCGCAGCAAAAAAATCTAAATTCAGATCAAACGTCGTTTTGATGCGCATTCAGATAAGGTAATTTTGCTGCGCAAGTCAGTACTTTTTGATATGCGGAATAATATTTCCCAAATAAATAAATTACACCCGACTTCTTTCAGTTGATACATTTAAAATTTTTGAAGTGATTATATAAAAACAAAACTTAATCAAACAATGGTTTTAAAAGAAAAATAAGTAACCTCCCATTTTCCGTGTAGGGGTAGGGGTGTTACCTATCCTGTGAATTTTTTTGCCAGTTTATCGTTGTGAGTTGTTATTGATCTAAGAAATCCCCACAGAATTGAAATATGAGTTTTTATTTCAATATTAAAAACATGTATGGTTAATCAATGCTTTATATTGCAAGAATTATTTGATGCAAATAATATCATAAGTACGAGTATCTAAGTAGATCCAGTTGTAAATTTTCTTTAGTATCTATCCTACTTAGTATTATATTTTTGTGCTATTCTAACTTAATAAGAAGCACAGTTAGACGGGTCTCATGTTGTGAAACAAATGCCATCTTATATAAAAATAAACATACTATACAAATATATCATAAACGTACTATTTTACAAGCTTTCTATCTGTCCGTGACTAACAGATGGACATGCGGACATGCGGTTTTTGCAATTTTGGCTACGGAACCCTAAAACGTTAGCACTCATTGCAATGGTTTGCAACTAAATAGATCACCAATAATAAAGAGATAACAACGGCGTTGGAATCAAATTATATAATTTAAAAGAGCAAATAAACTCACTGGTTACCTTTGTAGTCAACATCTACTGTACGCTACGGATAGTACCAGAAAAAACTCTTTATATGAAAATGCAAAAAATAAATGATATGTTCGTATACGAGTACAAGGTGTAACAAAAATACTGGTGATCCTTTTAAGGGCATAATTGGTATCGTATTCTAAGTTTTGTATGGAGCGTTGGGAGGAACGATGTGTCTCATAAAAAAAAATTCGCGACAAAAAAAATTTTCTCCTTCTTTTTCTTACTCGCAATACGATACCAATTATGCCCCTTAAACGGATCACCAGTATTTTTTACATCCTATAAGTGCTTGTTTTTTATACTTAATTAAAAACATTCGATATTAATAGTGATGTGACTAATTGTCGTAAGTGGACTTCAGAAAAAAAAATCTAAAAAAGTTTCCCAAATCTACAGACTGCACAAACACTGACTGACTGTAACAAAAATACTGATGATCCGTTTCAAGGCATAGTTGATATCGTATTGCGATTGAGAAAAAGTACAAGATAAAAATTTTGCACCCGAAAATTTTTTTTTATGGGGCATTCTGTCCCAACCGGCCAATCCTTCATACAAATATTTTTTTTCAGAGTGTTTTTTTGGATATAGTATACGATAACAATTATGCCCTGAAACGGATCATCAGCATTTTTGTTACACCTTGAATACAAAAAATCTGATTTGTGACGGTCCATACACAATTCGTATAAAAATGCATCACAACGCTGACACAAAATTTTTGGGTCACTTTTTTTACTATTAAAATCGATAGTCCTCGTGATTATTAGTAAATATAAGCCAATATTTGTTAGTTATTCCAACAAAAGTAAATGGTGCACTTTTTTGAAACCGCCATGTAGTTATAAACAGAAAAAAAATATTGAAATTATATTTAAAATGTAGTTCAAAATGTCAAATCCCAAATTACCGAAATTGTATGCAAACCGGCAATAACATGTAAAGACGAGTAATCATAGATTTTTTAAAAACATTTAAGTAGGTGAACTCTACTAGTAACCATATTCATTGTGAACAATTGTAATCTATTTGTTTTTAATTTACGTCATTTTTACATTCATTACTATTCATGGATGACGTAAAACACGTTCAAACAGAAACAGTAATTAATTTGATTTATTAAAAAAATGTTTTATCAACGTGAAGTGTTTCTTACCGTGAAGTAATTACAAATTTCAGCAGCAATCGCATTTAAAGTGTCATTAGAGTAATTAAGCTCATCCACTAACACTATTTCACTTTCAGTTGATTCTGTCCGAGCGATCAAACACGCAAAGCACAGCAAGTCTATACACCCTCTAAACACAGATTTAATTTTTGCAGTCGCCATTTTAGAAACACGCGTTTTATTCTTCAGCAGCCATAAGCGCTTTCAGCCAGTGAGGGTAGATGTGTATTTTTAGGCGGTAAGTACAATCTTATCAGTGTCTATGATCTTTGTTTACCATTTCGGTGTAAAAATTGGAAGCAAAAAACAATCGTCATTTGTTTTCATAAAAATACTAACAATTAATTTGAGATTGGATAAAAAAAATCTAAATTCAAATTTTGTAAGGCGTTGTGGAAATTCGCGCGTAGCTAGGCCGAGCGGTTCTTTAGAGCCGCGAGCGTGGACTGGGCAGCTTACAGCGCGCGTTCGACTTTCCATCGTAAATCGCGTTTCGTTATGCAATATGTACCTAATATTTTGTGTTTTTTGTGCCTTAAGGGGTGGTGGTTTTCCGGGCGACTAGTTCTGATACACATTTATCGAACTGCGATACGCTATGAGCTATGACAAATTAAGCGTGTTAATACAGTGTACGAGTAAATGGCTATGTTCTTATCTAGTTGATACTTTGTTGCCACTATAAAACTGTAATCTTCTAATATGGCTGGATGAGAGCTTATTGGCTAGAGCTAATTTTGATTTAAGCTTCTTTCTTATCGCACTTATTGCTTATGCACTCCATAGTGTACTAATATATTCATGTAGGTAGGTACTTATTTTATCTAATAATATTCTACGATTTTGTTATTTCTTTTGTAGCTCCTTTTCTAAAAACTTTAAGCATTAGGTAATTATAATTAGGTAACATATTGAAAAGTACTCTACCTACTTATTTGCCCCAGTATTAAATAAAACATATCAGTAAAAAAATGCTTTAAGTGACAACAAAAAAATCTAAGAGGGGTAAACATTTAAAAAGTAGGCGTTCCTATTCGCTAGTATTTAAGGCACAAAAAAAAATTCGCATCAAATATCGCTTTGATATTGGAATAATATTTCCTGTTACTATTTACTATTGGTTTCAGAGTTTTCACGTACCTAATTAATTATATTCAGCAACATAATCTGAGGGGTCATTTAGAATTTCGTATTTATGGGGCTTGTTTTGTTTATGTCCTGGGCTACCAATATTTTTGTCTATGGTATATGTCAAATCCAATACAAAAAAGGACCATCGTACGCAGCGCCATCTATGATGACTTTTCACCGGCCTTCCCCATATGATTATGAACATTAAATTACTTAGTGAGCAACATGTTTTATTATTTTAAGTAGGTACTTAAGTTATCTATCAGATTTTTTTCTTTGTTTAATTTAACAACTTCTCTACACATATAAGATTTTAAATAAATAAACTACAAAGATATTTAGATTTTGATACATAGGATCAGTAGTATTTTAATAACTTTGATCTTGTGAACATGTGGGTGAATAAAAATGTAAAAATTTAATTAATCACTACATAGTATAAAACAAAGTCGCTTCCTGCTGTCTGTCCCTATGTATGCTTAGATCTTTAAAACTACGCAACGGATTTTGATGCGGTTTTTTTTAGTAGATGGAGTGATTCAAGAGGAAGGTTTATATGTATAATTGCACCCGTGCGAAGCCAGGGCGGGTCGCTAGTATGAAATATTACAATACACGGCCAAGTGCGAAACGGATTTGCGACGCAAGCGTTCCGTAGATTATCCTGTGATAATTGTGATATACGAGTACATATAGGTAAATAACATTTTTCTATAATTTTTCAAGTTTTGGTGGGAGAAAAAATAAATTTTCGCCTATTTTCTTAAATAACTTGAAAACGAATTTGTATCCTCCTGACGAAGCCTGCGATGCCGATTTGATAATTTGTGGACTAAGCAATTATTATTGAATTAAATTAACTGTTCATGACGTTTCAGTAAAAAAAAAAGAATTCATTATTATAAAATAATATTAAAGATTTTTACAACAACCCGTTTTATGTGATACCTATGTCAACTAATTTCTAGCAAACGGACAGGTGGACCTATCCGTATGATATGTAGAGATATGTTGCATAAAATGGATGCTATACATTCAGCAATTTTTTAATTTCTAATTTTCCTCAATAAAAAAATCTTAATTTATTTTAGATACACATGAGTCATCTCCGTCTTTAGGTCATCGATTTTTTTTAAATAGCCTATTTTGTGTGCCACTGCTGGACATAGGCCTCCCCTATACCATATGTAACTGAACGAAAAACATTTACTCAAACCCGTAGTCGCAAAATAAAAACTGGACTCTCCCATAGGAAATTTCAAAATATGACCAGTGAAATGTATGAAACAACCAAATTTTTTTTTGTGATTTCGGGGTTGGTCCCATAATAAAAGATGCTCAGTATGACCTAAACATTAACGGGTTTGAGTAAATGTTTTTCGTTCAGTTACATAGTGTATTGCTCCATCCGTCACGGCTCAGTGCACCGAATTACATACGTGTGCCGAATTCCAACTCAATCACACGGTTAAGATAGCAAATTATATATGTATAATTAATTAAAATTGTTTCAACGAAAATTGTTTTGAACATTATTGGATAAGGCTTAGCACGCACTGCGGTTTTTAAAAAGCGGTTCCGCAACCGCAAAAAATGTAATGTACGGCATTTATAAATCGCAAGTGCGTGCGCTTATATTATAAAGAATGCCGTACGTTACATTTTTTGCGGTTGCGGAACCGCTTTTTAAAAACCGCAGTGCGTGCTAAGCCTAACGCGTTTTCGAGTTATCTCCGAATAACTTCTTTCATATGCAGATACGACCTTGTGATTTTAGTTTTTCCGATGGTAAGTACGGAATTTACGTGGTCCGACATGCACTTCGCCTGTTTTTTTAATAGTATAAATTATCTAATATAGAATTAGTAATTATAACATTTGAAATTTATTAAATTATCATTACTTATTAGTTTAATTATAAACTAAATTCAGGAAAACAGAGATTAAATAAAAAATGTAGTTAAGAAATTTTATAAGTAATCATTGCGTAATTTTTAACTCTTTCTATGCGATATAAAAAAAAATGTTTGTGTTCGTGTCACGATTTGTTGCTCAATATTGAATCACATCCCTGTCATTTAGGCAGTTCTCGGGAATGTTATGAGTCATCGTCATCGCATAAATCTAGTATAAATTAAAGCGTGAACAGGAAAATATATGTTAATAATTAATGACATTGCGTTGTAATGGTGACTTCCTTAAAGTCTATCCTTTTTTGGGGTTCTGTACTCGGAGGGTAATAAACGCATCTTTATTGCTTAGCTAATCTAACTAACTAACTAACTCAATGGGGCACCGACCCAAAATAGGTCCTGGCCTCCGACACGAGTTTACGCCAGTTGTCTCGATCTTCCGCAGTCTCCCACTAGTTAACGGCTTGGAGATCGCACAGGTCTGATTCCACCGCATCGCCCCAGCGATACCTGGGACGACCTATTGGCCGGCTTAGCTAATCTAGCTTTATAGAATTTCAATGTGTATTGTGTATATAACTAAGTACAATACGTGTTTCATTCAATACGTGTATATTCCAAATTCAATGAATACACCTATATCTATATCTTCGAACTCGCGGAGCGTAAGCGAAGTGAGTTCTTACAAACAACTCCAGACCAAACTGTCACCTGGCTACTGCATGGGACGTCTCGGCATTTGGATGGCTTTTTGATTTCGATAGTTTGTCGGATCCGACGATAACTTTAGTAACGTTTTTCTGATCTTTATGAAATTTCTTGGGGCTGTAGCAGAGATACCTACATAAAATTTGTAAGTTCGTATATGTTTATTTATTTATTTATTTATCGATCAAGTGGTTATGGAGCTAGAAGGAGAGAAAAATCCTCCTTAGGGTCTTGTTATTGGTCAACTCGTTTGCAAGTAAATCGGGAGTTCTCAGTTCGAGGCGGACTACTAGTATAGCTTTCGATCAAAGTGACTATGCTGTGACATACGGACATGATGATATTGATAATACTACAGTATAAGAACACGGTTTCCTTGGGATTTTAGCTACGGAATCCTAAAAAAAACCTTTAATAATCGCGCTTTGTAACTAGTATCACCCTAAACTCGACTGCTAAGTTTTAATATAGTAAATGTTGAGTTGTTAATTAATTATTAATTAGTGAAAAAGTAATAAGTGTCCTAAAAGTTGGTTCACCTGGCTGTAGGGTGACCAGATCTGATTTCCGGTGTCAAATGCATTGAAAATACGGAATTTGAGGCCAAAATACGGGACCGATACATTGTGCCGTCTATTGGTTTCACTAAATTACGGGACAGTGAAAAATTCTTATCTGAAATACGGGACAACCCGTAAAATACGGGACATCTGGTCACCCTACCTGGCTGGTACATGTTTTGTTTTGTAGATATTGTAGACGGATCGGGCTCTTACTACGGCGTAGCGTTACATAATGATGTGCGTAGCTTCGATTAGTACGTAAAACTGTTATTTATTATAAGTATTATAACTACAACTGCTTGATGTTATGGAACTTATGGAACCAACTGTCCTCTGCTCTTAAGACGGTCAACCGTAGACTGCGTCGCGCAAGTAAAATAAATAATAAATAAATAATTATGGGACTATCTTACACAAATCGACCTAGTCCCACAGTAAGCTCAATAAGGCTTGTGTTATGGGTACTAGACGACGATATATATAATATATAAATACTTAAATACATCGAAAACATCCATAACTCAAGAACAAATATCCGTGATAAACACACAAATAAATGCCTTGACCAGGATTCGAACCCGGGGCCTCCTGCTTCGTAGGCAGGGTCACTACCAACTAGACTAGGAGGCCGTTAAAAGGATTAGGGTAACCATTATTTAGATTAAGATTGATTTTACTCGAAAAAAAAATAGATTCAGTTTTGATCAAATAAATACAAACATATTTACGATAACAGTGATCAGCTAGAGTCAGAAAAACTGGTTCAGAATCATGACTCAATATTAACCCTGTATTTATTAATTGTTGTTATAAGCAGAAACGTCTGCAAACGATATTTCAATTTTTATAATTGAAAGGAAAAATGGAAAAATTCACCGCGTCGAGCAAGACTCGAACTTGCGACCTCTCGGAACACCGGTCCGATCGCACTGCCAACTGTGCTATCGACGCTTACTCAACCCCGGTGAAACTTTCCATCTGTTACTCCTTTTTGCTTACGTCAGAGGGAGACGTGTAGCGACATCTACCGTAAGTGCATATACACTTTAACGGCACCGAAGTTCCAAGTCATATTGGAATAACATCGATAACAATGCGCTAACCCGTACTAATTAATTGTTGTTATAAGCAGAAACGTCTGCAAACGATATTTCAATTTTTATAATTGAAAGGAAAAATGGAAAATTCACCGCGTCGAGCAAGACTCGAACTTGCGACCTCTCGGAACACCGGTCCGATCGCACTGCCAACTGTGCTATCGACGCTTACTCAACCCCGGTGAATCTTTCCATCTGTTACTCCTTTTTGCTTACGTCAGAGGGAGACGTGTAGCGACATCTACCGTAAGTGCATATACACTTTAACGGCACCGAAGTTCCAAGTCATATTGGAATAACATCGATAACAATGCGCTAACCCGTACTAATTAATTGTTGTTATAAGCAGAAACGTCTGCAAACGATATTTCAATTTTTATAATTGAAAGGAAAAATGGAAAAATTCACCGCGTCGAGCAAGACTCGAACTTGCGACCTCTCGGAACACCGGTCCGATCGCACTGCCAACTGTGCTATCGACGCTTACTCAACCCCGGTGAATCTTTCCATCTGTTACTCCTTTTTGCTTACGTCAGAGGGAGACGTGTAGCGACATCTACCGTAAGTGCATATACACTTTAACGGCACCGAAGTTCCAAGTCATATTGGAATAACATCGATAACAATGCGCTAACCCGTACTAATTAATTGTTGTTATAATTAATTAGTACGGGTTAGCGCATTGTTATCGATGTTATTCCAATATGACTTGGAACTTCGGTGCCGTTAAAGTGTATATGCACTTACGGTAGATGTCGCTACACGTCTCCCTCTGACGTAAGCAAAAAGGAGTAACAGATGGAAAGATTCACCGGGGTTGAGTAAGCGTCGATAGCACAGTTGGCAGTGCGATCGGACCGGTGTTCCGAGAGGTCGCAAGTTCGAGTCTTGCTCGACGCGGTGAATTTTTTCCATTTTTCCTTTCAATTATAAAAATTGAAATATCGTTTGCAGACGTTTCTGCTTATAACAACAATTAATTAGTACGGGTTAGCGCATTGTTATCGATGTTATTCCAATATGACTTGGAACTTCGGTGCCGTTAAAGTGTATATGCACTTACGGTAGATGTCGCTACACGTCTCCCTCTGACGTAAGCAAAAAGGAGTAACAGATGGAAAGATTCACCGGGGTTGAGTAAGCGTCGATAGCACAGTTGGCAGTGCGATCGGACCGGTGTTCCGAGAGGTCGCAAGTTCGAGTCTTGCTCGACGCGGTGAATTTTTCCATTTTTCCTTTCAATTATAAAAATTGAAATATCGTTTGCAGACGTTTCTGCTTATAACAACAATTAATTAGTACGGGTTAGCGCATTGTTATCGATGTTATTCCAATATGACTTGGAACTTCGGTGCCGTTAAAGTGTATATGCACTTACGGTAGATGTCGCTACACGTCTCCCTCTGACGTAAGCAAAAAGGAGTAACAGATGGAAAGATTCACCGGGGTTGAGTAAGCGTCGATAGCACAGTTGGCAGTGCGATCGGACCGGTGTTCCGAGAGGTCGCAAGTTCGAGTCTTGCTCGACGCGGTGAATTTTTTCCATTTTTCCTTTCAATTATAAAAATTGAAATATCGTTTGCAGACGTTTCTGCTTATAACAACAATTAATTAGTACGGGTTAGCGCATTGTTATCGATGTTATTCCAATATGACTTGGAACTTCGGTGCCGTTAAAGTGTATATGCACTTACGGTAGATGTCGCTACACGTCTCCCTCTGACGTAAGCAAAAAGGAGTAACAGATGGAAAGATTCACCGGGGTTGAGTAAGCGTCGATAGCACAGTTGGCAGTGCGATCGGACCGGTGTTCCGAGAGGTCGCAAGTTCGAGTCTTGCTCGACGCGGTGAATTTTTCCATTTTTCCTTTCAATTATAAAAATTGAAATATCGTTTGCAGACGTTTCTGCTTATAACAACAATTAATTAGTACGGGTTAGCGCATTGTTATCGATGTTATTCCAATATGACTTGGAACTTCGGTGCCGTTAAAGTGTATATGCACTTACGGTAGATGTCGCTACACGTCTCCCTCTGACGTAAGCAAAAAGGAGTAACAGATGGAAAGATTCACCGGGGTTGAGTAAGCGTCGATAGCACAGTTGGCAGTGCGATCGGACCGGTGTTCCGAGAGGTCGCAAGTTCGAGTCTTGCTCGACGCGGTGAATTTTTCCATTTTTCCTTTCAATTATAAAAATTAAAACCCTGTATTTATCATATAACGCCAATGATTTTATATATACTAGATAAGAAATCAGCACTCCAAATGTGGCACAGTAAAAGCCGGTGCAACGCGACGGATTTTTCCGAAGAGAGCCGAGCCCGAGCCGAGCGCAGCCCGATCGTTCCGAAGAGTATATTTACAAAGGACTAACAAACGTTTCGTTAAAATATTACCAGTGTAAGTGAGACTAGGGATTAAGCTTAAATGCTACAGCATGAAGGTCAGCGTACTATAGGCACAATTGGTGATAGGAAGTAAAGGTTTTGTAAATTTAAACCGAACTGACAGCATTGAGGCATAAGGCTAGTGGAGTAGTTGTTGTTTTTTTTAAATTACGAGACTCAGAAAATAATTAAAACTTATTTAGTCAATTTTATTATTATATTATATTTTATAATGTTGAATCATTTTTTATGGTTCCGTGGCTAAATTGGCAAAAACGGAACCCTTATAGTTTCGTCATGTCCGTCCGTCCCTCCGTATGTCACAGACATTTTGAGACGTATCCTTATAACATTTTAACACAAGGTGTATTTTATGCGCCACTAGTGAAATTGCTAAAAAAAATATTTGAACATTATCGGTTAAGGAGTTTTCGAGTGATCTCCAAAAAACTACGTACATAGGCAGATACAACATTGTGATTTGTGATTTTTTAAATAACTCTCTGTTATGCGTGGTCCGACACGAACTTTAGCCGGTTTTTGTAAAGTATACCTCAAATGATACCGTAATATCCTCATATCTAATCCCGAGAAAGCAATTATGTAAATATTTTCGTTTATTATTTTTTCATTATTTCAAAGTGTGATCTATCAATTTTTGAATTAAAGATTTAAAAAGAAAGCATGAAATACTATGTTTACAGAGCTATTGTGTTGCTTTTGATTCTAAATTTGTCTTGAGCATGTACTTCGCCGCCGCATAGTCCGCATGCCTGCTTCCCTTTCTGCTCGCTCGGCGGCCGAAAAACTCAATAACCCTCACCCGCCACCCATTGTACCCGTACGGTTTACACTGTCAGGAATACGTTAGGTCAGAATGCAAAAAAGTAAACATAACCGACCGTGTGCAGTTTTCATTCCATTCTGGAGTCGAATCAGGTAACCGGTCTGGGTACCTGACGTTTGCCTCCAACTTTTAACATTCGCCTCACAAACTTAGGTAGAAAATCCATCCGATACGTCATTTTAAATATGTTATTGTAAATATTATGTCGATCTTTAATCGATTACTATTTGTTCAGAATTAAACACTAATAAATAATCACAAATAGTTTTATTTTTATGCTGATGTTGTCAACCTACGCGAAAATAACTATTATGGACATATATGAACCCTTAACTTTGGAAGGCACAATAATTTCCTATTTTTAACAACAATATGAAGGCAATATAATACAATACACACTATACAAATCTATTAAAACGAACTAATACGCGAAATAGATATAATTATGAAGTTATCAATATTTATTACAAAAATTTCATACACAAATTAAGTAAGTATACATAATAAAGTAATTGATCCAAGAGCGACTCCATTGCTCTTATGTGCCATGTGATTTTTGAACGTCAGATGAATGACAGGTGAAATTTTATCCTATCTTTCTTCTAATTTGTAATACAACCTTAACGATATTAAATAATTTGCACTGGCCGGCTACACATTTTTTTGTGCTATATTTTCGGAAAATCTTGTTTGTGTCTGCGCCTCTATTATATTATAACTCAATGTATAACGCAAATTCCGTCCAAAACATTGCTCTGTGGCGTCTACGTCTAATACCGAAAACAGAGTTATAGCCTTTTTGAATAGTCCTAGCGTTACTCCTACCAGTCCTACCAATTTTTTTTTCTTCTTATGGACTTTAGGCGTAGCCAATGTCAAGTATAATAAAAAGGCGGGAAATAAGAGCTTGTAAAATTAAATCTTTAGGTACAATGCATGGTATAATGTCTTCAACGATAAGTATTTTGTTTAATCAAATAAGTTGTAGGCAACGTTGTTCGGTAGAAGTGGCATAAGCCTTGCTAGGTAGTTAAATTGCTATTTGTAGAGTGATTGCTACTCCCTACAAAAGGCACCAGGAGGCTACAGGTACAGGTTGTTCTGAAATAATCGTGGACGAGCGATTTTTTCGGACGAAGCGCAGCTGAGTCCGAAAAAATAAGACGAGTCCACGAATTTCTATTCCCGCCGAGGCATATATAGTGCTTTTCTCCAAATGTGCGAGGAAATAAATAAATTACAGATTTTGGTTACGTTATTAGCGTTCAATGTCATGTCATGAATTAGCTTCCCTCTATAACATATTTTTCTAGTATAAAGCACTATGTATACTGCCAATTTTCATTCAAATAATATTTAAAAATAAATTTTCGTCAAAAGCTATTTAAGACAGTATTAAATATGCTCCTTTAATACAACTGTAAAAGATTCAACCTTAAAAAAAAGTTGTTTTGTCTATAATTGTATTAAGCCTCATTCGCACGATCAGACGCGGTGCTATGACAAAGAACGAGACAACCAAGATTTTTGATCTCACTATCTCGCTCTATCCTATAGTTTGAAGGGATTGCCGTTCAGACGGTGTAGATGTCGCTTTAGTAATTGGCTGTTTGAAATGATATTTCTTAGTCGGATGAAAAGTTTAAAAGGTAAAAAACAATACAGTAATGGATCTTACTAGTCAACGTCTAAAATATGTATACACTTTTGAACCTTATTACAATGGAGTAAGGAGCAAAAGTGCAGTACACATATTTATGGCGTTGACAAAATACTTCGCGTCCGCTAAAACAGAACAATAATGATTTTTATTTTTTTTAATTCTTTTGGTAAAGAATGAATAACTTCACGTACTCATTTTGCTACAGTAAGGTGAACCTTTCCAAGCACATTGGAGAAAACTAATATTCATACGTCGTTATCGCGGGTGCAACTACGATTTGACAGAACTCAAAGATTATGATAAACAAGAAATAACAGAAGTGTCAGTAGTATCGAATACGTTTGTACCTACGAGATCAAAATTATTCAATTTTTTTTTCTAATATCGTACTTGACTTGATAATTAGTACATATTAATAATTTTAAACAAAAAAAGAACCGACTTCGCTTAGGATCCGCTATTCCAAGGGGAAGTACCAGAGTTGCTGTAAAAAATAGTGAAACCACTATAGGTGTGCCTATAATAGTTGAAGAGTTCCCTCGATTTCTTCAGGATCCCATCATCAGCCCCCGACTTGGTGCCAATGGGACCATCTAGTCCCCTAGGTCCCGTATACCCATTCGATTAAAAAGAAATTTTGAAAATCGGTTCACGATTCACAGAGATATCGAGTAACATACATACAAAAAAATAATCATGATAAAAAAAATCTGTCAAATTAAGAACCTCCTCCTTTTTTGAAGTCGGTTAAAAAGATTAGCCACGCAGTCCTAACGGCAACCTGTTCTGTCACCTGTTATTCGAAACATTTTTCATTCTTGATCGATTTATGTAGACTTTTGGATAAACGATTATTTTAGACTTGGTTCCCCCTTCTTCTTTTCGTGTCGAGGTTCCGTTTATGTTCCCCCTAAAGTCACGGTTACTCGTTATTTTCATAAAAAAATGTGACACGAAATTTCAACTCAAAAAGGCGCACTTTAAGGAACGTAGAAAAGGCGCAAGATTGAGAAGAGTTTGATTGATCATTTCCAGCAAAAACATTGTGCTAGATATGAAGAACTTCTTAGAGGCTAAGACGCGTAGGTAGAAATTCTCTGTTTATATCAAACGGACACTCTGTTATATACATTCTTCAACACATTTGTTTTTGCACCCGCGATAACGACGTATGCTAATATTATAGACGCTCTTCAATATGCTAAACGCCTAAAATGGAAATGGGCAGGCCACATAACCCGCTACACAGACAATAGATGGACAATAAAAGCTACAACTTGGAAAGGCCCAGTAGGCAAGAGGAAAAAAGGAACACCTAAAGGGCGGTGGGCTGACGAAATATTAGAAGTGGCCGGTCAAAACTGGACGGAGATAGCCAAAGACAGAAGGCGCTGGATAAAATTGGAGGAGACCTTTATCCGAAAGGGGCCTTAAATAAAATAAAACAAAACTTTTATTCTCTTCAAATTTTAACAACTCTTTTATGAAATTTAAATAACATGTACCTAACAGTAGATTATTTTCTTAAGGAATAAAATAGGTTTATAAATAAATATTGTGTTTGTAATGTATTTTAAAACTAGAATACGGCACAAAGGAAGATACATTGTTATTTCTCTGTCCCTTATAGCAGCAAGTATATAAGTTCTAGGAATAGTGTGATAAGATTTAAGAGCGACTGGTGATTGACTACGTTAGGTGATTATCACACTGGCGCCGCATGCGGATCCGTCGCCAGTGTGATAATCGCCTTAGGGCAGTGTCCGGCGATGACGTCACGCCGTGAGCGTAAACGGTAGGACAGCGTCTCGCGTAAGTAATGTGTTTGTCAACAACTTTTCACACGTGTTATGTAAGTATACACATATATGACATATGTATATTATATACACATTCATATTTGGCTTATGATTCATGGGAATGCCTTGCATTAAATAAGGTGTGGCTGAATTTATTGAAATGAAATGTCTATTTGTATAACACAGGTGGTACAAAAGAGTCTTTACAGGTCTTTACTTTACAGAAGAGCTCTGTGTTTGGCCCATTGGCATACAAACAAATGTATACTGTCTTAACTAACTTAATACTAATCAAGTTGGTTAGTACTTAGTTAGGTAATCATTACATAGAGGTTATTAAATATACAGAGGCACTACAGTACAAATATTAAACTAACTTAATAACTAGCTCAAATCTAAACTAGGCCCTTGCGGCATTGTACCAAGGATGCTGGCGGCATTTCCTCGTTGTATCGCAATGCTGATGATATGTTGGTCAACCAGACGCTTCGCGATTTCTGCAAAAAAACCTCTGATTTTTTTAATATTTTAATTGTTTTTCAAAGTCCGCGCACAAACAGGATTTTTCCCCTATCTCACAACATGCACACAGTATATTGTTCGTTTTGAAAAAGCAAAATCGTGCAATTACCTGCGTGAAAAAAGGTCCGCCTGATAGGAAGCAGCTACCGTAGCCTATAGACGTCTGCTACTCTAGAGGTGTCACATACGCACTGAAAGGGACAAGAGAGTCCCTCGTCGTCAAGACACTGCATCGTCTTAGTATAAGCAAATTAGATTTTTTTCGAAGAATGAATTTGGTCCTAAATTCGTGTAAACCGAGTTTCCCTAATCCCAGGATGCATTATTTTTGGAAAGATTTTGCTCATGTGTTGGACCTGAGGACCTCATTTCAGCATGTCAACTATTCCTGGCCTAAGATCAATGAGACCTCCTTGGACAAAATCCAACACAAGATTATTATTTTTACGTGTTTTTAAAGTGGTGCATTCCACTCAAACAATAGTTTGTTATTAAATCAAATACAAACTTTGAAAACATTGAAAAAATAATCAACCCAGTGGGACTCGAACTTTCTAATTCAAGAAAAGCAATAGGACGTGGGTAAGACCTTAAACTACATCCAAAAGAGAGGTATGGGCACTGCGAAAGTCATCTCGCTATGTGTGGTAGGGCACAGTACAGCGAATGTCATCTCGCTCAAATCAGAGTGTCGTGTTCCTCTCGGTCAGTAAGGTCACCAGAGAGCTCTAAAAAGCATGCAGTGGGTCGACGACGGAGGACCCTCTTGTCAGCTGTCCCTGTCTTCAGCTGTCAAACCAGTAAATCCTCTTTTCTAAAGGATCGGGCAGTTGGATGTGACATCTTTGGAGTTGCAGGAGTCCATAGGTCACGGTAGCTGCTTACCATCAGATGGGCCGTATGCTTGTTTGCTATAAGGCCTTGGCTCGGGGACGGCCAATTTCAAAATACGGCTCTGGCAGTCTCGAGCGTACTGTCGCCACATAGTAGAGTCGCCATCAAATATATCGGAGCAGCTAAGGTACTCAAAAATATCTGAGCATGCACTTTACCACCTTGGCCGCACCGATATATATAATAGCGAGGCGACTGTGCTTAGGTATGGTATAGTAGCAGTGTGATAAGAGGAAGATAGAGGAAGGTGTGGTAAAATGTAATACCAATGATTTTGACCGACTTTAATTAGGCTCCGCTTTTCCATGAGGAAATGCCCGAGTTACTTACTGTAAAAAATACTGAATACAATAGACGTGTGCCTGTAATAGTTGAAGAGTTCCCTTGATTTCTCCAGGATCCCATCATCAGATCGAGACCTGGCAACAATGGGACCAAGTGTAAAGTATACTCTTGCAAACAAAAACAGAATTTTCCAAATCGGTCGAGCCGTCTTCGAATAAACGGTGAACATACATTTTAAAAAATTATCTTGATGTCGGTTAAAAACAATAAAAGCTCATTGTGTTGTGTTTAGGTTTGTTAGAATACTTAGTCTTGTTGAGCAGTAGATGAGTATTGCAACAAAAGTAAGTTATTTAATGATATGAATTACCCGTCAAAATCTAGACTATAAAGAACCTTTTAGTCGTGTGCTCAGAACTAGAATATGTTGATTTGATATGTAAATTAGTCAATAGCTAGGGATACACGCAAAGATGTGCCCGCCGGACAGATCCGTTCGTGTATGGCGCTATTCAGATGTGTCCGCAGACAAATCCGTGTCCAATTCGCGCCATACACGCACGGATTTGTCCGCCGGGTACATCCGTCGGACAAATTCGGCGGGCACATCTGTGCGTGTATCCCTAGCTAATGACCATACCCAGGGGTTTTCGGTGCGGGAATGATTTCGTGTATTTATAACTTTGTTTATTGTAAAGTAATTACCAAACTATGAATTAAAAGTAGGTAGTAAGGTCCAAATGTGCTTAGAAATGTTAAATTAGTATCATTTTATACAGTTTTTATCTGTTATTTGGCTAGTGTATAACATTCCCGCACCGAAAACCCCGGGGTATGCTAATGACTCTACTCATAGCGTTGTGATCGTGCCGGTGAGTATTTTGCCAGAGGGCTCTAGCAAATAAGACCTATTAAAAAAATTAAATTAAAATATATTTATTTCAAGTAACATTTGACTCATAAGTTATAATAATTTATAATAATAATTTACAATAATAACTCATAGAGTACCTACACTTAAAGCTAACATTAAAAGTTAAAACTAGGTAGGCACATTGGCTACCACATTGACAGCCGTCATCGACTTCTCAATGCGTCAACCACAGTGCTGCCGGGCGCATGAAGTCCACAGCAAAAAGTAATATAGGGGCAAAACCTGTCTGCAATCATCGCCAGGACACTGTTGGAGCTGGCACGCACGCGTCGCACCAGGGATGCAGCTCTCAGGCGCATGGTGGCTTTAAAACATGCCACATTCGCCTCCGCAAACATCCCTGATGCGCTGCAGTATCGCGGCAGCCCCATCAGCACCCTAAACGCGTTGTTATATTGTACTTGTAGGGCCCTATACGATTTCGAAGTGAACTTTCTCCATAGACTACAGGTGTAAAATGTTGTGCAAAAAGCTCTGAATAGAGTAACTTTACTCGCTCTTGAGCATCTAGCAAATCTGCGTGCAATCATATTAGCTCTGATCGATAGAGCCCTACGTTCACGTTCTATGTCAGCATCGTCCCTGAGGTCGGTAGTAACTATATGACCCAGATATTTGTAGTTGTAAACTCTTTCTAGGGCAACCGTGTTGAGTCTGATAGGTGGTATTACAGACGGTATTTTAGACTCGACCCACTATGACAAGTGTATTGAGGAATTAATTCCCACGAGGCTGGAAATCGTTTTAATCACTTCATTTGGTCCTAAATACGTGTAATCTCCCCAATCCTAGCAGGTGTGCGTAACTTTTGGCAGCCAATTAACTGCAAAATATTTGCTCTTTTTTTCAGTTATTTGCTTGTAGCTCAAAAATGGTAGTTCCGTCGGAAAAAGTCACTCCATTCATTGTTAATTAGAGTTAGCTTTGGCTGCATTTGTTGGGGCTAGAGGCCATATATATAACCCTACATCGATACGCCTTGCCGGGGCTCGATCGCTTTACCAATTAAGCTATGGGTTCAGTTACTAAGTTGACCAAATTTTCAATGCCTTCAAACATCTTTTTGTATTTATTTTACTTTCGGCTTTACAGCAGCCGTCCCCGGCAAGGCGTATCGATGTAGGGTTCGAGTCCCACTGGGTTGATTATTTTTTCAATGTTTTCAAAGTTTGTATTTGATTTAATAACAAACTATTGTTTGAGTGGAATGCACCACTTTAAAAACACGTAAAAATAATAATCTTGTGTTGGATTTTGTCCAAGGAGGTCTCATTGATCTTAGGCCAGGAATAGTTGACATGCTGAAATGAGGTCCTCAGGTCCAACACAGAAGCAAAATCTTTCCAAAAATAATCCATCCTGGGATTGGGGAAACTCGGTTTACACGAATTTAGGACCAAATTCATTCTTCGAAAAAAATCTAATTTGCTTATACTAAGACGATGCAGTGTCATGACGACGAGGGACTCTCTTGTCCCTTTCAGTGCGTATGTGACACCTCTAGAGTAGCAGACGTCTATAGGCTACGGTAGCTGCTTCCTATCAGGCGGACCTTTTTTCACGCAGGTAATTGCACGATTTTGCTTTTTCAAAACGAACAATATATGTGCATGTTGTGAGATAGGGGAAAAATCCTGTTTGTGCGCGGACTTTGCAAAACAATTAAGATATTTAAAAAATCATAGGTATATTTATTACTTGTTTATGATCATTATATTGCAAAGGAAGCTCTTATCACAGTGGAAACTATTATTTATTTAATCCTTTGTTTGCAAATTTTGTACAGACATAAATATCGAATTTATTACAACGATGTAAAGCTTCAAATCGGTTGTTATTATGATGGAAACCAACACGTTATCGGCTATAACATACAAAAGGGTTAGAATGGGGTAACGGAGAGTTGTAGGGTCGGGAGGTTAACATACAAAAAGAAACTAACATCAATATGATTAATTAAAAATAATTAATTTATTATTTGTTTAGGAACATACAAAGACTACCAACAACAAACTTTGATATAAAAATAAAACTAAATAAACTAACTAAAATAAACTTAAATATAAACTTACAATAAACTTATATATAAAACTAAAATAATTTAATGAATACCCTACTCGTATTAAGATACAGCACTGTATCTATAGTACGGGCGGCGACCGTAGGATCTGCTACTTAACGTGATATAAAGACAAGTCCCATGGAACATGTTCATAAAAGCGATGCTGAGTTCCGGAAAAATAGTAAACCGGAAGTGGTACTTTTTTGTGCTTTCAGCCAATTCTAATAATTTTTTAGGTACTATTTTTCCGGAACTCAGCAACACTTTTATGAACATGTGCCATGGGGCTTATCTTTGTATCACATTACGTAGCAGATTCTACGGTCGCCGCCCGTACTACTAGCCGACCTTACACAACTTACACAACGGTGGCGTATTAGGGTCGGGCCTAACCCGCCGATAGTATAATATGTGGGGCATTGATATATTCTTGTGAAGAATGTGTGGATGTACTTGAGTGAAAGACTTGAAACGTTTGTAAACTGCTATTCGTTCGTTTTAGGCTTTAATTTTTGAAATATCTATTCGCCCCTCCAACAATAAAATTAAGCAAACCAAGTAAGCTTTTGGTGATAATACTTGACTTATGATCCTATGTCCCCTAGATGGGGCAGAGGGCATCCACAGTACTCCGCCATCCTGACCTTCGCGCTTCAATTCGCTCCACGTCTTACCTGCTTTGGTGATAATAGATTTTGTTGTTATATTTTCTCAGTTGACGCTTAAGTCTACAATTATTAAAAATTACATATTTACTCGATTGACCTAGATTTGTAGATGTAGACGCTGACGATGTGATAGTTGCATTTAGTAAACACAGTAAATTTTATTTTCACGTGGCACATAACTATTTTATAATTTTATACTACATACCTAAGTAATTACTTTGAATATTCTTTGTGTATGATTTTATTTTGTATAATTGCTCTCTAAATTAGCATATGTTCTCTCTGCCTGAGATACAAGATTAGTTCTTAGTTCAGGCGCGTAAAACTATGTACGTAAAATGTTATATGTAAGCTCAATGTAACAATAGCAATAAGGATTTAATATAGTATTTTATACAATCGAGTATTTTCAGTCGAGTACCGCGTTTAGGCCACGAAGCTTGCTGAGTGGCCTAATTAAGGTACTAGATTGAAAAGCTTAATTATGTCACTATTGTATACAATACTTTTTCTACGAGTATTAAGTAAGAATTGATTTTCTTTCATTCTTTATAAATTTTTCCCAATCAAACGTCAAACACTATTTTTGAAACCGGAAGTAATTGTATCTAAGCCTATTCGGTGGTACAGACACCACCGAAAAGAGATATACATATGATTGTGTGCGTAGTAGAAAGAGATGGATAGAATAAACTGTGTCTACACTTACTTCCAAGATGTCGGTGTAGTTGTGATTGGTCTTTTTATAATCCAATCACAACGTAGAAGCAAGTTTAAGAAGAAGAAAATTTGACACATTCAGTACGTTCGGAAATTATAAAGTTGAGTCTGTCCGAAAAGAAAAGTGTCGTACAATATATGAGCTCCCATATAAACCATGACACTTTTCTTTCCGGACAAACTCTACACATTTTACCGAGATGTGAATGACATTCTCTTTTCAAAATTATTTTAGTTTAGGGGCGGGTGTTTAATAAATCTATTTAATGATCCCGGAAGTGCCATAGACTATCCAACATTTAAATGTGTAAGGTTTAAGTCTGGTCTATAAAATCCTAATACACAGATTAAAGAGTCGACGAGTAGAAAAAATAAATTATTATTATTTATCTGTTTGGCCTTCTGGGTGACTGGTGTAGAGAAGGCCTAAAGGCGTAACGTCCACCTTTTAAAATCATTATTTGTGTCTGTGTCATTTGCATTGAAGCAGTAAGCTCAAAAAATTAAACTAGGGCCAAAAAATCGCGATTGCAACTGGTCTTAATTTTTTTTAACTACAATCAATAGGAATTTGATAAACTACTGACCTCACAATCACAACTGATTAGTTGTTACCTGCGATTTTAAATACATTGCGGTTTTTGATCCATCGATTGATTTCGTTGCACCTAACTAGACGGCAACGTATTCATTTTTCCGGCGATTTTTGGTACATATCTAAGTAGGTATCTAGAGGAGTGATTGTAACATTTCGGCATGTCTCAAATGACCTATATATAAGGTCATCGAACTTTAGATTAGCTAGGTCACCTTAGTCTAGATAAGTCTAGTCTAGTTACTTAACATACTCAAGGTGACCATCCGACAGGTAGACGGGACAAGATCTTGATCGAATGATGTTTGGAATTCATGACATTATGAGAGATTAATCTGTCTGGACTGGAAGGCAAAATATAAATTTAATTTTTGTTATATTTTTTTATACTGGCTCAGACTTGATAATACTGCAGCGGTAATGCGAGCGGACTGTTTGAATAACTCCTACAGAGTTTGAGCTTCTATTGAGACCATAACTTTCCTTCAATACGTTCAGAAACGAGAAGCAAAGGCCTATATTAAAAGAAACCAGTATATGTAGTGGTTTCTCAATGTTCGAATTCATCATCATCATCATCTATTTAAGAGCTTTGCTCTTGTCGGTGGAGTAACCGCCATTCATCTCGCCTCTCCGCAATTGTTTTAAGCTCCCGATAAGACACTACATTAGCCTTTTCCTTAGCCTGAGTTATAAACGCCCGTCTAGGCCGCCCACGGCGACTTCTTCCTTTAATTTTCCCTTCTATTATGGTTTTAATGTAATCGTCGTGTCGTACTAGGTGCCCTCTAACATATTGCCTCTCCTGTTCTCAATCGCCTTCATAAGAAATCTCTTCTCTTCTACCAAATCTAGAACTTCTTTAGCATTGCGATACAACGAGGAAATGCCGCCAGCATCCTTGGTACAATGCCGCAAAGGCCTAGTTTAGATTTGAGTTAGTTATTAATTTAGTTTAGTATGTGTACTGTAGTACCTCTGTATATTTAGTTATGTAAATAAATGTTTTTAAATAGTAGTCTAAGTATGTAACTGTTACGTAATAGGGGTCCTTATAACTGAGTTTCATAATAAGATCACACGAGTGTTTTAAGGCCTAATTACGTACGGTTGCATACACTGCTTTATCTACACATATTATAAACCCGAAATGATGATTGACTGCCATTGCACGGATTGCACGCCATCGCCATGGCCAACTCGATTGTGCCGGCGGTCGGCGGGGCGCGTGCCGGCGGGTCGGAGCATCCCGGAATTTCATAATGATATCGAATTTTTGCTTATTATTTGATAATAATAACATCGTTACAGATAAGGCATTTATTCTAACTTCTAACGAAACAATCTATTTTTATGGTGGTTATAACGTGCGGTTTTTGAACGCATCATGGAGGGTTTATGATATGGGTGTATGTAGATATAAGTATTTAATTACATATTACATTCTAATCTCGAACATTAAAATAGTGTACATATGAAAATTCGTAACTACAACCAGTAATCCGTATTGTTACGAAAACTTAGTTAGTTTGAATATTGATACTGTTCTAACTACTATGTCACAATATTATGTCACATCAAGTATAACTTGATTAACTTGCAGAGTTTGTCGACCTATTGCACTACTTGGTTTTAAATATTTTATCACGTTTAACCAGTTTACAAAAGTTACCGTAAAAGTGCGTCCAATTCACGTTGACGCGGCACATGCTAGCTTTAAAACAAGCATACAACCCCCTTGATGGTAAGCAGCTACCGTAGCCTGAGGACACCTGCAACTCCAGAGGTTTCATATTCTTCGTTTACGGCTAAATGGACAAGTCCCCCCTCGTCGTCAACCACTTTTCTCTAACTTGCAATGAAATATTATCGTTACTTTCCTTATTATTAGGCTCGGAATTATCCTGTTTCAGGCTCTGCAAATCAAAGGGACTGTAATTGGATTTCATACAACTTTTCAGGCCTAGGCCTGCGAAGTAGCCTTGGCCTTAATTATGACGGAAGTTGCTTTGACTTTTTTATTATCTCTCGTGTCACGGCTTTCCTTTTCTCGGGAGAAATTTATAAGTAGACTGTATTATATTATATAATAACTTTATATATAATAATTTGTATTTTTTTTAATAATTTTCATTCTTTAATTCATTGTATATTAGCAGAGATATAGACGGCCACAGCCTAAGAACTTTTTGAAGCTCAAGTCAATTGCGCCCTCTGTCCGAAACCCGCCTAAAGATACCGAAAATGTAAGAGGAAATGTCACCTGCACTGCTACTCCACCTAGTAACAGATTCTAGCGTACTAGTAGTACACTAGTAGCTACTAGGTGGAGTAACAGCGCAGGTGACATTTCGGTATGCTTTCGGACAGAGGGCGCAATGAGGACTAGACTAACGCGTATGAAATTTCCGCTAGAGGCGGCTAGTGTAGACGGTGGTCTTCGAAATATCAAATTCCATAGTAATTTGGTGGGATCCTCCGAATTATTTCCAATTTCCCAATGTTGTGAATATTTTGCCATACCAGGATATTAATTATGGGAAACACGAGTAACGAGTCAGGAATGTTTTAAAAGCGGAATTAAGAAAATTCTCCTTTTTATCCAAATAAAGCGGAACTGCGCATCACTGTGCCGTCGTCGATATTTTTACGGTACGGTCTATTGTATTAAATATTATTAAAAGTAAATTTGGTTTTTACAAACGTAATAAAAAAACGACAGCTGTATTTCCAGACCTGCGTCTACAGTGGCGCCAACTGGTGAGTAAAAAACGGTAGCCCTCATTGACTTGAGCTTCAAAAAGTTCTTAGGCTGTGGCCGTCTAATATCTCTATAGTCTCTGATATTAGAGAAAAGCATAAATATCTAGCGCAGCTTCTGGTTTCCCGGTCGGCCTCTGCCAAAGTACTCAAAAATATCTGAATATGCACTTTATCGCCCTAAAAATAGAGACTTTGTTCAGATATTCGTGATAATTTTATTTGGATGCTGTCTCTCCACACTTAGACACTTGAAAAGTCGGTGCAAAGATAGCGTGGTCTTTCTATACTAGTGTTTGGTGTTTATTGGAGTCCCATTTTAAGGACGCCTGTAATGCTACCTGATCTGCGTAGAACGTTTTATAGAAAAATATTCCCTGACCTTTTTTTCAGCGCTTATGGAAATTTTGATGTTATTCCTTGTCAGAATTATTCTATTCCAGTTCTTTTTCATTCGATTGAATAAATACCTAAAATTTTCCAACAACCTATTGATATTTGCTGATTCCAGGCCTCTGCTGTAATGTACAGTCGCCATCAGATATATAGGAGCGGCCAAGGTCACAAATATCTGAACAACGCCTCTATTGTCAAGGCGATAAAGTGCTAGTTCAGATATTTTTGAGTACCCTGGTCGCTCCGATATAGGTATCTAATGGCGACTGTACAGTCGGCCAAAAATGTGGTCTACCACCCTACGGTTGAGGTTCGTTTGAACGTCATAACTCATGTCATAAAAATCAAAACATAAGCTATTTTTAAATGTCGCTGAACAAACGTTGTATGGTTTGAGCAGTAGAATAGACTACGTTTTAATTTATTGCTCCTATTACAGGAAATATCCGGTATACTTATTCATTACATAAATTGTATCATTCCAAAACCCATATTGTCTAGGTTTCCACAAAAACAGAATTTTGGCTGTTTTTCAATAAAGTAGGCATGAACTAAAGGTGACAACAAGGTGATACATATTCGATGAAGCGCGGTACAAAAAATACTATATTTTGAAATTATAATGCGTCCGGACGGCCAGCTTAAATTTGATTACAGGACCCCTATTCGACTTGACTAAGTGTAACACTAACATATGTCACCTCTATTGCGATTGTATTGCGGCTCTATTGCGATGGTATTGCTGTTGTGTTTATCTGTCACATTTACAGTAGGTATCGCTAGAAGGTTTGTCTTTGACTATTGGCCACCATTTTATTTGTTATGACAGGACGTCGGGATTCCCATGGCAAAGAGTAAAAGGCGATTTTTTTTATTGTATAATACAAACACAGATTAAAAGCGGTATTAGACATTACAACCTGCAGGGCCCAATCTGTCAGGTTGGAAGGTGTAATTAAAGGTAGGGCCTGTAGGGAGCTGAAGGAGGGTAGGGAGAGGCAGGGTATACAACAGATTGGGCCCTGCAGGTTGCAATGTCTAATAGCCGTTTTACGCAATATTTTTCTACACGAAGTAACCAATATCAAATCATAATTTTTGCCATGAAGGCGATCAACCTAGTGTCACTATCATCTTGTGTGTAACAGGAAAACTCTCGTAGGGCCCAGGCAAACGTTCGGTTTGCATGTCAGGTCGCCGTATACGGTCGCCGCGTCAGGTCGCCTGAAGGCGCATTTCTCATACTAAATGCCAGTTCCCCGCACACATACGGTTCGCCACCGTACGGCATAAAAACCTAATGTCATGTCAAAATGTCACAACCGGGCGTGTGCGTGTGTGATTCGGTCGGGTTACCGAACCAGGCAGCCGTGCCGTCCACCGTACGTTTGCTTTCACCCGTAGATGGACGCATCCAAGGATTGTATTTGCGTCCCTTTCTCTCGTTAACGAAGGAAGATGCGTTTGTCTATTATTTAAAACTGGAGGATACTATTCAGCAACAAAGTAAGGCCGAAAGAGAGCGAAATAGAAGGGGCCGCTTCTCGTTTTGACTAAGGAGGTACAGTGCCACCAAAGAGTAGAAATTAAAAAGTGGCAACATCGTAGTGCCGTCCCTTTCAAATCAATCTAAAAAAAACGGCCACTTTTTAATTTCTACTCTTTTTGGTAGCTCTGTAATGAGGTCATCAGACAATCAGAATGTCAATATTGTCTATGTGACTATTTTGTAACGAGTGCGAACGATATTATGCTCTCTTATTATCGGACCATGTTTAAAGCCTTTTTCAAGACACCTATGAACGACTGTTTTGCTCGGTAATAAGGTTCCACTGCGGTTAGGGAAAAATGGAAAGAATTAGATCCACTTCATATAAATCCATGGTGTAGGCACGTGTAGGCTAGCATTACCTACCAGAAGTTTGCGCAGCGGTGAGTAGTGGGGGTCGCTAGTTGTCAGTAAAGGCGATTTTACAATTTACATTTTACGGCACACGGAGGGCTGAAAATCAGCTTTCATAGAAATAGCAACTGATTTCTTAATTTGTACCTTTTTTCTTGAAAAAGCTTTCACTAGTTATTAATATATCCTAAAATAACTCTGAAGTAATTAGGTTGGGAAAATATATATAAGTATATATTTTTTTCAAAAATTATGTAAGTAGCGAATGAGAAAAATCGAACTTTCTTCAAAAATAAAAGGTGAACCGTTATATCCTCACAAATGTATATGGAACAAATTATTCTTTATTTGTTAACATACTCAAAATGTTTATATCAGGTGCACTTTTTTATGAAATTAATAAAAAAATTAATAGTTTTGTTTTTGGAAATAGTTTTTACTCACTATTTTGAACTTGTGTGAGTCAAAAACTTAGAAGCAGTGAGCTTTTTTTACAAATAGATATGGATCGTATCGGATATATCGGGTTTTCTACAAAATTAAAAGGTAAACCGTTATATCCTCGCCTTAGAGCTTTAAACCAGTGCTTGGTTGAATAGTCAAAGATCCTCGCAGACGGTTGTTGTACCAATTACTGTTGAATTTTTGACATACCCACATGTTTTTATTACTATCAGGCTTAATTAAAGGTTTTAATACTGGTACTATAACAATCTGCGAGGATATAACGGTTTACCTTTTAGTTCTGAAGAAAGTCCCATATATATGAGATACGCTCCGCTCCATACATCTATTTCGAAAAAAAGCTCACTGCTTCTAAGTTGTAATACTATTTCAAGAAAAACAAGGTACAAATTAAGAAACCAGTTTCTATTTCTATTAAAGTCGATTTTCAGCCCACCGTGCGATATTAACAGTTCATTGACAAATGATAATAAGATTAAATTTGCTTGAAAATCATACATTCATATTGAATAGCTCCACATATTCGTTTGTAAATGTTCAAAATAGTAACAGGTAAAACAATTTACTCAGATTCAAGCCATTTTTGAATTACGTTTACAAAACAAAATGTTTGCAGAATGATTCTCTTGAAAACTGTAACTTGTATTGGCTTGAAAGTAAGTGTTGTGCTATATTCTAGAGAATCAGCTGCAACGAAACCGCAATTCCATTCGTTCCAAAGTTTTTCAAGCAGGTAAGGGAAACTCTTCATCCATAACATAAAGAAAAATTAGTAAGCTTATTTCTCTATGTTCATGCTTGCTTATTTGATGCAGATCAAATAGATACTTAGTGACAGGTAAGTGGCAAAATATACCTACCTACCAATTGCAAATGCAATTTATCAACTGGAGCCAACATTAGTTATAAGTATTTGACTGTTTTGACTATCACTATAATATGAATATATAATAATATGGAATATCTACCTCTTATCAGGACTAATTAAAATTCTCAACAGAATTAAGTACCTACTATAAATAAAAATATTCTGGAATAAAACAATTAAACAAGATTTTACAACAGTTATTTATGCTACAAGTGCAGAAAACAAGTAATTGCCGAACGAGTGGCGGTGTGAATTAAAACCGACTGGATAATTCAAAATGCGCATGTAACTTTTAAACTGAAGTTTATTCACTTTTTTACTTAAATTAAATACAAAATGCAACGCAGAGCGTGCTGCTCGGTTCGGGCCGGTAGAAGAAGAGGGTTGCTAGCTCAAAATATTTCTTAAGCTACGTTCAGACATTAGATATTACTTAAGCTACGTACAGACTTATTCCTATATGTTTTGTATTAAACACCGACCTATTTAGATGATTTGGTATAGAGATAGTTTGAGTTCTGGGGATGGATACATAGTAGTTGTTATCCCAGAAGTCAATCCCTAAGAGGGTAAGAAGGGGGGTCAATTACTAATTCCACGCAAAGGAAGTCGCGGGGAAAAACTTTTATTCAAGAGTAGAAATCTGCTTAATCATAATGTACGCGGGCGAAGCCGCGGGCAACTGCTAGTATTTCATATTTTTGTAAACTAGGTGTAGGTGTAGTATGGCTAAGATATGCGTCATACTCGTGAACGGGTGCTTTTTGTGGAGACCGGACTGTTCAGGCTCTCTGGGGCAAAAAAATCCGAAACCTTTTATTAATGATATTTAACTTTAGTTTCTTTGGCGTTAGACACATCATTACGTGCTTGTTTTACCTTATAAACCTTTAATTTCTTTTCATTATATAGACTATATAGAGACACTTGGAGACCTTATACATCTCTAAGGATAATTTGGAATAAGTATGTTTTTGTTTTATATACTACTAGAATCACTGATTTTTTATGTTTATTATTTAAATTCTAACTTTTGATGATGGATTATTGTAATTTGGAAATTTTAAGTAAAGGACAGTTCATAAACATTCTCTTTTCCTACATATGGTATTTCTCATAACTTGATATGTTTTCTTATAAAACAACGCATTTATACATAACTATTTTTAAGATTTTATGTAAGTACTCTTGTTTTGAAAAAATAAGTCCCGCCGAGTTTCTTGCCGGTAATAAGTAATTCTTCTCGGGTCAGAGGTGTAGGGTTAGAGCCGGTGTAGTTTTTTTTCTCTCTTTTATAGGTATATCATATCTGACGTGTAAAAGTGCCTTTGTGGCCTACTTAATACTGAATAAATGATTGAGTTTGAATAGAACATTTTTTACACCTAAAAGCAATATATAAAGGGCATAAAGGCATTTTCACGGAGCTCTTTATTCACTTGAAAACGATGAACGAAATGTGTGTAATCGATTTTTGAAACAGGTGTTTCTAGACATAGGTACATAACTTTTATGCATATACTTTTATCAGAGGGGAAATACAGGGTGAAATTCAATTCGTGAATCGAAATATGTTTTTGTAACTCTATAAACAACGAACAATTTAATGCCCCGACTCTCACTCAAATCATAGAAGATTTTTTTTTGAATAATGTTTATATCATTTATTTTTCATTTAATGGCGGTTTCATGCTATTACACCGACTCATTAAGATATTTAAATGTAATGTGATGAATGTGATGAAAATGAAATGTGAATTAATTGACTCTTTGATTTGGAACTATCATTAGCATAAATTTAGTAATTATCCTTATCCTAGCGAAAAATCTGATTTACTTAATTTTACATCTAAAAACTGTTAAACAGCCGTTTTAATGTTACAATATCACCTTTAAGCCTTTATAAGGCAGAGGAGTTATATTTCCCACCATTATTAGAACTTTATTTCTTCAATTTTGCGTAAATTCTGACACTCTTGTGCCCGTTAAAGGGTTATAAGAAAAATAAGTGGCTAGAACATTATTAAAAAATATAAAAAATGTTTTATTTTTTTGTGACAATCGGGGCATTAAATTGTTCGTTGTTTATAGAGTTCGAAAAACATATTTCGATTCACGACTTAAAATTCACCCTGTAGATCCAAGGCCTTGTATAAAGCTTTATGACTGTTACGGATTATTTATCTATGACAGTCATAACTCATAAAGCTTTGTAACATGTAACAATACAGTGTGTGTCTTTCATAACGACATTAATTTTAAGGGCTGAAAGTATAACTCCTAATGAACTGAAATTAGCATAATTTAGTTAAAAACTAAAAAGTAAAAATTTTCATGCAAATTAATTAGGCACGCAATGTATCAGTAATAATTTAAACTTAACAATTGACATGTCATTTCATTGAAATTTCGCTCTTAGTGTCATCCTGACAAGACCGTCAAAAATCGTGACGGTGACCTTGTTCGTAAGAAAAGGACTTAACCGCCCTGCTATCGCGTAAAACTTAGCGAAACATTGCTGCTAGAGATTTTTTTTTAAATTAATTACTCTTAATTATAAAAGGTAACCGTTATATTATTTTGATAACACTGTTAACAGCACTTTAAACTATCGTTACTTAAAACCAATGTCGTTATGAAAGACACACACTGTATTGTAACATCAGTGTATTCACTGATGTTACCTCAATAATGGTTTAACGGCCTCCTAGCCTAGTTGGTAGCGACCCTGCCTATGAAGCAGGAGGTCCCGGGTTCGAATCCTGGTCAGGGCAGTTATTTGAGTTATGGATGATTTCTATGTATTTAAGTATTTATCTATATCTATCTATTATATATATTGTCGCGTAGTACCCACAACACAAGCCTTAGTGAGCTTACTGTGGGACTAGGTTGATTTGTGTAAGATTGTCCTAATATTTATTTATTTATTTTATTTTATTTTATTTAACCTTTTGAACGCTTTCTCTCTCGCATCAAAATGTGTCATACACGCCAACATCTCAACTAGTGAGAAACGAATTTAAACCTTATCTGTCAATAGTAAAATTGCTTTGACAGCGTCTGCCATAGCCACTTTAGTGGTTGTTGGCGTGGTAGGCACGACAGTACTCGACCACTTTAAAGGCTCTTGGCGTTCAAAAGGTTAATGGTGGTAATTACATACCTAAAAGCAAAAGTATATATCTCTAGAGTAACACGCGACCCACCAAAAAGGACAGAATACACGCAACGCGACTGATTTTAAAACACGTTTCAAGATGGCTTCTAGAATACCCTAACTAACCTACATAATTTAGTCGGTTTCATTGTTACCCTTTAAAGAGCGGTGGAGGGTAATAAACATTTCTATTGTACTTAGGTCCTTTTGGAAGTAAGCTATAATCACAAGGGTGAGTCTATGAGAAGGGCCAACGACAATAGCGCCTTCTCTGGCATATCTATGGAAAGTGTAATAAAATCATCCCGTTCAATCTTGGTATTAGAGGATTTATGAAATTGGTGTAGATAATACATAGAGTACAGAACTCTTTAGTGCTTTAGCCGCTCAGATAGAGACGCCCTTGTCTATGGTTTCAATGGGAATCGACCGTGTCAGTATATTTGACACCTGTCTTAAATGTCAGAATCTGTTCTAATAGCGTTGGGGTATAGATCGATACTTTTATAGATATTTTGATGAAAAAATCTGAAATATCTGAATAATCATTATTATCAATCAGCAGTAATATTACGCAAGAACTTACTGTAACTAGCTGTAAAAAACTAAAGAGTATTCATTGAACTTTTGTCATGATATATCTACTTCAGCCATTTATATAAAATTATTCTGTTACTTAGAAACTAAAACCCAACCCTTATCTTAAACCGAAAATAGGACCTAGAAACATGACACGAGTTTCATGGAATTTGCCTCTGAATCGTACATCTCATATCGACATGCCGCCAATCAATGTGACACGTCACTATTGCCTTCTTTGTCTTGCATTTTCAAATAATTTATTCTAGTTAGTTATTTTTGCTATAGTACGCTCGTATATTCCATACCATTCCGAATTTTGTTTAATTATTGCACCTATTTATGACACAATATGGTGTTTCGAATCCATTTTATGATATTGTTAAATTCTCAAATCTCAAACTGACACTGGCGCTAACGGGGCGCAAAGCGCAAGCGGGATACAAGCATCTTAGGTCCAACACCGTATCTATCCTAACAGCGCTCGAGCATGTGCATTACTGATTTGTGACATAATATATTTAATAAATTACCAATAGCAATATATCAATTGAAAAACCAAAATTATTCAAAACTACCTTTAAAATATTTGTTATACATAACCTATTATACATTACAAGACTTTTTTGAGGAAGTTTAGAAATTTCAGTAAGAAAATTGTATCCGAATGATTAGTTCAACAAGGTAAATTATTAGATATAAATAATTCATTATAACCAATAGCCATGATGAATTTTTTTCATGGATGGTATCAATCAGTTCGTTTTGTTGTGAGGATAAAATATCTATATGGGGCCAATTTCGTTAACCCTTTACCAGGCCCCTAAGAACTAGCGTGTCTTCATACGTACTGTATATACTGTTACAACCGTATTGAACGCCTTGTAAAAAATGTATTTACAAAAGTCGGAGGTGTTCCTTTAACCTTTTCCACGCCATAGACGTATATATCGGCACCACAGATCCAACGCCAAAGACCGATCACAGGTCCAACGATATATCGGTCACCGACCACAGAGCAAAATAGACCTATATGTACATGCACACGCATAAAGTTTAACTTCATTTTTGACATTTAGATATCGTGGCGTCTGAGTGGTAGGTTTTGCGTTTGACATGGCGTCGAAAAGGTTAAACCAGAAATAAAAATGTGGGTTACGGTTATCCCATCGCCTGGCTAAGTAATTAACTGTCATACTCGATTTTGTCTTAATATATTCTTGATCAGGCGAAGGGATATATTCTTCCCACATCTTATATCGGTTACAATGGTCAAGGTTTACCTCCAAATGTACTACGAAACATTATATCAATCACTGAAAACATTATTTTCACCTCACTAGCTCGGAAAGCCCTTTTTGTTTGTTTAATATCTATTGTGAAAATCGCTTTTTATCCACATGTGGTGAAAGAGTTTTGACATAAGTGACAAGTGGCTTAAGTGACATTTGACAGCTAACAAAACGTAAAACGTTAAAAGTGCAGAATTTTTAACATCGCAATTAATGAATTGCATCGAGTAAAAACACTTAATACAGTCTTACAACTTTATTTTAATTCATAAATATCAGCATTCAACATTAATCTTCATTCTTTTTGTAAAAACGGATAAATTGTTCTGACAGCCGAATAAGTCTACGTACGAACAAAACGCATCTGACATTTAATAAAACCTTTTACGTCAAAACTTTTCATTTCAATTCATCCATCATATCAACGTTAAATATTCGCATGTTTTTCTAGGTTGTTTTGTTAAAAATTAGTGATTCGAGTGATGAAGAAGTATTAAACACCTGAGGAATTACGGGAAACCGAGCAAACTGCACCCTTTTTCTTATTTTCCTCGCTGTAGTGAGGTGAAAAGTTTTCTGTTATAAACGGGTGAAAGTTATTTTACGTCTCGTGTATTAAAGCACTCGCTACGCTCAGGATTCTATTTTTGAACCACTCGCTTCGCTCGTGGTCAATAATAGAATCCTTTTGCTAGCTCGTGTTTCAAATAACACTCGCACGTAAAATACAACTTTCACCCCTTGTATAACAAATAACTATTTATGATTTTTACAGTTTTATTACGTAAGTGAGTTTTTATGACATGACAAGACAATTTACCGGGCCACGGGAAGAATAGCTCCCACACAGTTAAACTCTAACAAGGCCATGGGATAATGTCAACCCACATGCTAATTCTGGTCATACACAATAATGCATGAATATTTAGCAATGTTTACGATTACATTACCTTTCAACACTCAAAATTTACATAATATCAAAAAATTGTTCGACCTATGTACTTGTGTTTCATAGAAATTAAGGAAAGTGTCCGAATTTTTCCGTAATTTACTGAAATTAGAGTTCAAGTGAATTTAAACGGCTGCCAAAAATATATTAAGCGATTTAGAAGCGTGTTGTTAATGAAGATCATATAATACTATTTTCAGGGATTGACAAAATATTTTGCAGGAGGTTTCAAGTTAAAACTTGACTACGGTAACCGATATAAGATGTGGGAGGAATATATCCCTTCACCCGGTAAAGGGTTAAAGCAACACAAAAGTCAGAAATGAGATTCAAAATCTGATGTTTGCAGTTATATAAGTAGGTATGTGAGTAACCGAATGGTATCACTGATTTTTATAATTTCGTACTATAAAAAAATCGTAAAATATTGAAATTTTGAAGCGCGTAATTTTCAACAACTCCAATAGGTAATTTTTTAATTTTCACTAAAATAGGGTAGGGTGCGTTGGGGTAAGATAGAAAGGTATTTTTTTAGGGATAAGACAAAAAGTCGTCCATATTCCGGAGCATTACAGACTACTTTTCATCTTACCCCTAAAAAAATACATTTCTATCTTATCCCAACGCACCTTATACTGACCATTTTGCATTGCAATAAACCTTTTTGAGTTATTGATTTACTATGTATTCTAAGTACTAGATGTGACATGTAGAACAAATTATGTGCGCCATGTTTGGCGGTTGACAGCTGTGATAGAATCGAAGACTAGTATAGACTTGTAGTGATTTTCACTACAATATTTGGAACAAACAATTTCTTAGGGATGTCATCTCATGTAACTCGATGTTTTGTGAAGGATGTCCGAGAAAGTTTAGGACCGTTCTTGCTGGGAGCCATGTTTCTACTGAGAACTTCTTCCATATCTTTTTTTCGTCGTAGAAGATTTGGCACTTTGCTTACGAGTCTGTAAAAAAGATGCAAATTGTATTTTAAGCCTAGTTGAGATATGCACTTCAATCAGTCAAAGGACTGTCGAATGTTACCCTTACCTAAAATCTAGTTCTGGACCTTAAATTATTATTATAGTAAATTTATAATGGGAATTAACTTTACGTCTTTAATATTAAATAAATATAATAGGTACTGTCAACTTATTCAAAGTACTTTTAGAAGTGTTATCCCGTTTCTGGGAATACAATGTAGGTAACTATCTGTGATCATAGTGTTTAATTTAGATTTTAACACTTAAAGAAAGTGCACTATTACAAAGAGTGAGCCATCATAAAATAGTGGATTATTTCTGTTATTTTTCACCATACTAAATTAAAAATTCATGAATAACGATACTTTATGGTACTGACCTCTTGAAGTCATATTGCGTTCTGCCAACATGTTGAATAAATTCAACTGCACTTGCTGTTGCTGCGCAAGTTGATCGATAAGTCGATCCAGCGAGGCTTGGTGACGCGCAAACTGCTCGCCCAGTAGTCGTATGTGCTCATGAAGCCGGGCGTTGTTGGCTTCATTTGACGCGACGAGCAGCTCGAGATTACGCGCCACGTGCAGCATGGCTTGTGCCATTGAGCCCTCGTTAGCAACTCTTTGAGCCTCAATGTTTTGTATATTAGCCTCAGCTGCTTCTAGGGCACTGGGGGCATGGTACGCTGTAAAGAATATTATGTACAAATACACGATCAAAATACGACAAATCACGAAATCTCTCGGACAGTCCTGAAATTTGGTATGTATTTTAATTAGAGGTTCCATTTTCATGTCCAGACCATTTGAAGTTCCAGGACCTCGAGGAATCAGTGTGCGTTCCCATTGAGGGTCCAAGTTGGAATTTTGAGCTTTTAAGCTTACCAGTCTTTAGTAAAAGTTCTCAAACCATTGTAAATTCAACCAATAATTTGTAAAAGTCGTTACTCAAAAGTTACGTTCGGTTAAAGGTGGACCCTCAGTCGTGCATGCCAGGTATCCATATCTAATAAACTACTTAAAATGTATAACTGCTGTAAATGACTACTTTTAGTAAAAGATTTGTAAAACTAATTTCATTAATCGTGACTCCATTCTGCTAACTTAATACGAAGAAATAGCATGCAGAAGGTGGTCCCTCAATTGAACATTACAATTTCTTAGAATATCACATTCAGTGAGAACAAGAGTAATATTTAAAAGGGATATGTGACTGAGAGTTAGTAAAAGTACTTGAATCATTGTAAATTCAATGGTTAGTTTGTAAAAGAAGTCATTCAAAAGTTACAATCGACTAAAGGTGGTCCCTCAATTGAAACGCTTGTCATAAGTAAAACTCAATTTACAAATCACTGGGTTGGTAATTAGACAATGGCTATAGCCTATCCTTTAGTAAATTTTTTTACTAACGATTGCTCTATCGAACAGTATAAACAAATATACCGTTTTACGAGAAATTTGAATCAAACATCTGCGAAGAAATACTACGGCCCAGGTGACCACATATTAGGATTTTGTGGGATAAGTACCTAAATAAAAATAATTACTGTTCGTGATGTTATTTATTTTTTATTCTTAAGTTTGACATAATATATCTTGGCTAATCATCACAATAAGAAAAAGAAAAGAAAAAAATGGATTGCACGATTGAGGTTGGGGTTTTAATGGGCTGGAGTTCAACATAATGGGTGGTACACGGTATGGCTTGATTTTGCCCGCCTTAAATACCAATATCTCACTCTTTTTGTTGTTGTACTCCAGTCCATGGGTCAAGGCGTAGGCTTCGCAGTGGGCAAGCAGTTCTTTTCAGTTCAGGTTCCGTTATTTTTTCTTAAGGTTCGAAACCCTAAAAACCATATAAACATGCATAATATAATTGTTGCTCGGAGTGTCAGTAGATGTGAAAACCAGATTGATGTTGATAATGGTGTCTTTGGTTCCTTGGAGCCTGGGACGGATGTTAGTGTGGGATGCTACCTGCGTAGACACACTGGCACCGTCCCACCTCCAACGGACTAACGTAAAAGCGGGCGCAGCGGCTGAAAGCGCCGAAATTTCAAAACGTAACAAATATAAAAGTCTCAGTAGAGAGTACCATTTTGTACCTTTTGGAGTTGAAACTGGTGACCGAAGAGCTGGCGGTTTCCTCGCACAGCGTATCAGCATTGCGATACAACGAGGAAATGCCGCCAGCATCCTTGGTACAATGCCGCAAGGGCCTAGTTTAGATTTGAGCTAGTTATTAATTTAGTTTAGTATTTGTAGTACCTACCTCTGTATATTTAGTTATGTAAATAAATGTTGATAATTTTAATTCAAACATTATGAAATTTCAATACTCAACGTTCTATGTTTTCACTTCTATCGGCAATTCGGCAGTCCCTATAACTGCCAATTTTTATTTTTATTTAGGTACTTATCCCACAAAATCCTAATATGTGGTCACCTGGGCCGTAGTATTTCTTCGCAGATATTTGATTCAAATTTCTCGTAAAACGGTATATTTGTTTATCCTGTTCGATAGAGCAATAGTTAGTAAAAAAATTTACTAAAGGATAGACTATAGCCATTGTCTAATTACCAACCCAGTGATTTGTAAATTGAGTTTTACTTATGACAAGCGTTTCAATTGAGGGACCACCTTTAGTCGATTGTAACTTTTGAATGACTTCTTTTACAAACTACCCATTGAATTTACAATGATTCGAGTACTTTTACTAACTCTCAGTCACATATACATTTTAAATATTACTCTTGTTCTCACTTAATGTGATATTCTAAGAAATTCTAATGTTCAGTTGAAGGACCACCTTCTGCATGCTATTTCTTCGTATTAAGTTAGCAGAATGGAGTCACGATTAATGAAATTAGTTTTACAAATCTTTTACTAAAAGTAGTCATTTACAGCAGTTATACATTTTAAGTAGTTTATTAGATATGGATACCTGGCATGCACGACTGAGGGTCCACCTTTAATCGAACGTAACTTTTGAGAAACGACTTTTACAAATTATTGGTTGAATTTACAATGGTTTGAGAACTTTTACTAAAGACTGGTAAGCTTAAAAGCTCAAAATTCCAACTTGGACCCTCAATGGGAACGCATATCAAAGTAGGGCGTCCCCCCAATCTAACTTTTGCACCGTGGGTCCAAAAAAATTTAAAAAAAATCATGTGAGGCTTAACAAGTACTTTCAATGAAAACTATATTGAATAAAATCGGTTGAGCCGTTTTTGAGTTATCGCTCAAAAACGCAAAGCAAAAGGACGTGAGTGCGGCGTAGTATAATGACGTAAGCGCCGCCAAGTATCCCTTAACAAACGACCTTTTTGAACGGATGAATTGTAACATTCCTTCAACTACGGAACCGGCATGGCCGGGCATGGCCCGATATGCTCTTGGTCGGTTTTTAGTATGTTTTAAATTGGCCACCCTTCAATAACTGGCCAGTCATACTAAAATGGATTGTACATATTGCAATCATGCACGCAATATTTCACTGTCAATCGTTCCTTTTTTAACATTTTGGTCCAGAACCCTAAAAATATTCCAGTTTCCTGAAATTTTACTGCTCCCGTAATTAAAATGATACCTGCAACTGGTACACTCATTATGGTTAATTAGGTAAAAACAAATAGCTGGCAACAAATATTTAAAACAAGCCTGCTTTGAATAAAAGATGCGAAGTTAATATTTTAGATGCCAACCTATTATTTTAAGTTCCCTGATAATTTTTGGATGCCACATGTTTGATGCTTATTTTAATTTAATGTCGCTAAAATATTAATACACAGCCAATTTATATTATTATATGCCTTAGAAAAGTTGCCGATTTATATTTTAGATGCCCGTAAAATTATAAGCCTTTTTGTAAACTAGACATAATAATAAATAAATAAATAATAAATAAATATTTGGGGACAATCTTACACAAATCAACCTAACCCCAAACTAAGCAAAGCTTGTACTATGGGTGCTAGCCGACGATATACATACTTAGATAGATAAATACATACTTATATACATAGAAAACATCCATAACTCAGGAACAAATATTTGAGATTAGCACACAAATAAATGCCCTTACCAGGATTCGAACCCGGGACCTCCTGCTTCGTAGGCAGGAGAACATTTTTTACACCTAAAAACAATACATAAAGGCATTTTCACGGAGCTCTTTACTCACTGAAAACGATGAACTGAATGCGTGTAATCGATTTTTGAAATAGTTTTTATAAACCTATTAGATTTTCCTGCTAATAACGTTGACAGAGGGGAAATTTACCTAAGCTTACTCCAGGCATAGAGCTTTATGGCTTCATGTCATCATAAGTATGCATTGTCACGCGATATAAAAATTTCAACTCAATCGGAAACCGGGAAGCGGGTGAGATTTAACTTGCAAGATTTGATTACAGACAACGCAGGAACAACTAAATGAAAGCTTACCTTCCAGCATCATCATCAGATCAGCTCCATGTCTTCATAATATTGCATTGTCACGCAATTTACATATGCGTGCAAAATTTCAGCTCAATCGGAAACCGGAAGGTGGGTCCAATTTAACTTGCAAGATTTGATTACAGACAACGGGAAAGGTGAAACTAAATAAAAGCTTATAATAAATACCTCTACGTCGTCTGGGTCGGGCCACGGGGCTGACAGGTGTTCGGGGCACGTAGGCAAAAGGCGGCCTGGGCCTTGCTATGCGAGGCGTCGCCGGCGGTGCTAGTCTCGGCGTCCTCGCTGGCTGGATGAAACCGCGCGCGGACGATGGGCCAGGTCCAGGCCCCAAAACCGCGGCATCCCCGAACGGCGTCCACGGATCGTGACGTTGCTCGTTAAGTCCAGGAGTGAGATGCCTTCGGTTCGAAGCTGGGCCAGAGCTCGGCTGGTTACGGCCATGGAAGCTTCTAGCCTGGAAATCTGCTGGCGGTGTTCTCGATGCTTGTGGCGGCAAGGCTGTATCGGGCGCAGACGACGGGCCAGGTCTGGGCTCCAAAGCCGCGGCATCCCCGAACGGCGTCCACGGATCGTGACGTTGCTCGTTAAGTCCAGGAGTGAGATGCCTTCGGTTTGAAGATGGGCCGGAGCTCGGCTGGTTACGGCCATGGAAGGTTCCAGCCTGGGAATGTGCTGGCGGTGCACTCCTCGATTTTTGTACAGGCGAGGCTATATCCGGCGCAGAAGACGGGCCGGGTCTGGGCTCCAAAGCCGCGCCATTCCCGCACGGCGTCCACGGATCATGACTGCCACCCCTCTGCGTCCCCGTCGGAAAGGCCATCTACGAAATGATGAGACTGGTGTAGGAGTCAGGAATAGGAAGGAATAGGGTTATTGTTTAGAAAACGACCCAACGGTGCCACACACACAGTTGGGGTATAGAGTACCTAACTTATATAGTACAGCCTAAGAACTTTTTGAGGCTCAAGTCAATCGCGCCATCCATGTCAAAGCCACCTAAACATACCCAAAATGTAAGAGGAAATTTCAGCTGCACTGCTACTCCACCTAGTAGCTACTAGTGTACTACTAGTACACTATTCGTTACTAGGTGAACTATCCACGATTGGTTTAACCCCTTACTTACCTCGCTGCCTAGTGGAGCTCTTAAATTTGCCATTAGACTTTCTGTGTTGGACTCTCTGGCATCTTCCACCGTCAGAGTGAGAGAGTGGCTATCTCGCAGACTAGGTGTGAACGTTGGCGACTCTGTGGCATTGCTGGCACTAAAAGAAAAAAAAAACAAATATGTTTTATTATTAATATTTGCTCTACAATATGAACACATAGTAGGTTTTACCTACACATTCTGAGAACATTTCAACTGTCGCGTCTACCTGTTACGTTTCTTGAGATACAGACACACTTAGTTACATACAGTATGATTTTCTTTATTACCTACCATTTGGATATTATTAATACATATTGGATACAATTTTACAATTTACAAATTCTAACGAACAGCTTTATTTGTAATGATACTTATCGGATGCAATTAAAAATAAAATCGGGCAAGTGCGAGTCTGAATCACGCACCGCGGATTCCGTACGAACATTCAACCGATTTTTTTATATAATATGTGAAAAATCACTTTCAGCATTCTTTCATGATAATTTAACGGTGACCGAGTGCGAGTCGGCCAGTCAGACTCTCGCACCGATTTTAACATTTTTTGTTTTTCGATTCACGCTTGACTTCAAAATCTTTTTTTTTGTTCCTGTAAGCTATATGTAGAGAAGAATATTTTCAATATTTTTTTCCAAATTTTCTGTTCAGCAGTTTCCGAGATAAGGAAGGCGGAAAGGTCAATTTCACCTTTTTTTAAATAACTTAGAAACTGTATACATTAAAATTTTATAAAAAGATATATTTGATTTCCTCACCTTAATCCCTTTTATTTGATATACCAGACGATATAGTTTACAAAACTTTTTTTCATATTCATTTACCCCCACAAATGCCCCCCTGTTTAAAATGTATAAATTGGACTTATATGTCTGCCTTTGGGTTGCTGACATATGGTATTAAATTTCAGCTCAATAGGTGCAGTAGTGTCTAAGAAAATTGGCTTTGTGACAGACAGATATACATACAAGGTGTAACAAAAATACTAGTGATCCTTTTAAGGGCATAATTGGTACCTAATAATTCTTTTTCCTTTTTGAAGTACCCGAAAAATTAAATATTTTCTAAAATTGTGCAAAGGTCGCATCAAACCTTTGAGGCGTGAATTTTAAAGGCACTTGGTTTGGATAAGGATTTGATATTATTTACATAGAGAAGCGAATGAAAAGAAAAGATTTGGCGTTACGTCAATTAAAGGTAACTTACGTGTCCGTAACGAAAACATGTTCCCTATTTTGGCCATAGTATTCTATGTCTGCCTCATCCTCTTCCTGTTCATGTTCAGACATCTATAAAAAAACATAAATAAAACATATGTAAATAATTATCATCAAAAAGGATAAGAGAAAAAAATATATAGTATACTGTTAACAGCCACAGTTATGTCATTCTGTCGTGGAGCAGGAGAAAAGATATGATATGCATTTTTTTATGCTAATCGATTCCATTCTCATCCAGTAAGTAATAGTTTCCTAGGGGTCAATTTCCGGTAATGTACTAAAATTATTCAGAATAATAAATAAATAAACCGATTTTATTCAATAGAGATTTCCTTAGAGCTTTAAACCAATCGGAGTAGCCATTGACAGGCGTTCCCCTCTGCCGAATGAATATGACCAGTGGTCATATTCGTTGTATGGACTGACGTTTATTTGACGTGGCTATTTTGACGTTTCGCATACATTTGACGTTCCCCCCCCCCGCAAAAAACGGCAGACTTTTTCCGATAGAAATGAGAGCGCGTCTCGCATCCGGTTGGTTTAATAATCAAAGGAGATTTCATTGAAAGTACTTATTAGAAATATTAGTTCTCACTTTTGTAATTTTTTTTTAAGTTTTTTGGGACCCACGATTCACCATATAGTTGGAGCAAAAAAATTCACCCTCCACTTCATCTGCACCTAATAGAGTAGGTACACTAATAAAAAATATTTTTCTAGTTTTTATTTTCCCACTTTGTCGGCGTAATTAATGCACATACTCATACTACATTAGTGCTGACGATCACTGAGCTAAGCCGCGGACAGACAGACGGACAGACAGACAGACAGATGGACAGACAGACGGACATGGTGAAACTATAAGGGTTCCTAATTGACTACGGAACCCTAAAAAATATCCTTGGCATTTTTGTTTGACATTTGCAAGTGCTGCATCCGATAATGAACCAATTTTAACAAAATTGTAAAGTCGACTATCTGTTGCTCCATTTAGTCTTACAAACATACGCGTCAAACTGAAAACCTCCTTTTATGAGAAAATAATTTCAGTGGTTACTTACTTCAATACTTATAAGTTTATCGAACGAGCGGAGCGTAAGCGAAGCGAAGTTCTTACAAACAACTTGTGGCTACTGGGGCGTCTCGGTATTTCGATGGCTTTTTGATTTTGAAAGTTTATTCCGCGACAACTTTAGTAACGTTTTTATTTATTTAAAACTTTATTGCACAAAAATAAAAATAGTACAAAAGGCGGACTTAATGCCTCCAGGCATTCTCTACCAGTCAACCATAGGGCCAAACTTGCTAAGGTGGGAGCAGCGAGAAAAAGGATTGTGAAATTTTACCAATATATCTGTAGTAATACATCTAATATACTGTTTTTCTGATCTTGATGATTTTTTTGGGGTTGTAGCAGAGATACATCAAATTTGAGAGTTCGTTAATGAGCAGGATCGATTAAGGGGTCATGGAGCTAGAAGGCGCGAAAAAATCATCATAAGGGTCTTGTTATATTGGTCATCTCACTGGCAAGGAAATCGCGAGTTCTCAATTCGAGGCGGACTACTAGTTTAAGTAGAAAGCAACATTTTAAGTGATAATCCCAGAGAAGCGTGAGTTTTTGAGAACTGTTTGTTTACTTGATAAGAGAAGTAAGGATGAATTATACTGAATACATAATGTTAACATACCACGCCGTATCCTTGGCTTGGGAAAAGCGGCACCCGCACGTTAGGTATCGAGCCACCAAATTGAGTACCCAATAATCGCTGCGCACGTTCTTCATTTTCTGAGAGTTGTATTTTGAGCGCCTGCCCTCCACCTGTACCCGCCGCCGAGTTGCGCATTAAGCGTATTTTCTTTCTCAAGCGATTTTTCATCTGGGACCAGTACTAGAAAGTAGGAATGTTATTAATATTCTAGATACTTACACCTAGTATACAGGGTGCTCGCGAGGAAACCGCATAATTTTGCCAGCGTATTCCTGAGGTTATAAGAAGTAATAAATGTTATATGAATTTATGTCGAATTCGCCAATAAAATTTTTTTTTGCTTTTTTTTCGATTTTTTTAATGCTTTTGAACGTAAAAAAAATATATGTTATTGGTAAAACTATTGACTAAAATAAATTGGTGCATTTTTATTCGTAAAAAATGGTTTACGCAAACTATTTCTTGGCATTTTGATATCTGACAATATGGATGTCTAGATTAGACTCCATATGAGTGAAATCACCATCAAAAAAACGTTTTGCACTGAGTTACAATTAAATAATATTTTTTAAATTGGCAGTAACTCTGAAACTAGGCGAAATCCAGAAAGGTTTATATGACATTTTAGTCTCCAATTATGATCAGGAATACGCTGGCAAAATTATGCGGTTTCCTCGCGAGCACGATGTATAGTATGGAATTAGTTACGCAAAGGTCGAAGTCGCCAATATTTGTACCTACACATGGACGTTCAAAATTACATGAACACATCAACACTTCAACCTTATTTGTATGGGTTAAGGTCGTTTACCCGATGCAGATGTGTGCATACACGTATTGAAGAACTCGACTGTAACTATTTGCAATTTATTATACGTACTTTAGCCCAGGCCTGCGGACTCTTATGTGGCCCCGTAATCGAGTTGAGTAACAGGGACACATGAGTCCATGCCTTCTTCGTGCTGGATCGCCCCTGGGTCCCCTTATTGACATATCCGATTGCTATGGCCCGGTGCGCTTCTAAATAATCCAGTAAGATGGAGCGCTGCGCCTCGGTCACCCATGTTGTACTCGGCCGGTCTTCCTCCGCCGAAGACAGCGAACTTTGGCTACGACATATAACATTAGCACTTAGTTTTATTAATTTACCATTTCACTAGTGATAAATACATATAAATACAAATGAAAATATTTACATAACGCTCATTTTTTTAGTTTTCTTAAAATTTATTATTGGATTTTTTCCGTTGAATTATTATTGACATATATATTCTTGACAATTGCATAGGTACAGCAACAACTGCTAGACATAAAATATTTGTTTTTGGAATAACGTCAGTTTACGGAAACCAAATAGCTGGCAGCTTTTGCACTCAAAGTAAGAAAGAGTTTTGAATTTAGCGGTTTAATACTGCCAGCGACTAAAGTGAATACACTGCCATTTGGATGTCGCGAATGATTGTCACGAAAATGCGGAGAAAAAAATATTAATTGTTTGTACTTCTTCTTCCTCCTAGCGTTTGTCCCGGCTTGGGGTCCGCTTGACAATCTAATCCCATGAATTGGCGTAGCCGTAGACACTAGTTTTACGAAAACGACTGTCATCTGACCTTCCAACCCAGGAGGGAAACTAGGCCTTTTTGGAATTAGGTCCGGTTTCCTTACGATGTGTGTTAACTTAACGTGCTAATTGCATTATAACTGCTTTTGTAACAAGAAAGAATTTCTAAAATCGATTGAATTTCTAAAACTTTATTATAATTTTTCTTACCCCTGGATTCCGTCATCAATGTCATCATAAACTTCTTTGGTCTTGTCAAAGTTTCCATAAAGTTGATTAGAACCGTAAAAAATCATCTTAAATTTATTATGTTTAGCCCCATTCTAATTCTACTTTTCCAATTATTTTGGGTCGTCTTTGTTGATACTGATATCCTTTTTCCTCAAACATGTTGTCTGGTTGCCTTTGGCATAGGTGATAATCAGAATGACCAGATTGTCCTCTTCGCTGTGTTTGTTAAGAAAGTTAGATTTTCAAGACAATTTTTTGTCAAGCTGAAGTTCTGATGATAGTACCCATGAGAAATTGAGGGAATTCCTCAAATCTTAAAGGCATACATATAGTGATTTTTGTGCTTTTATCACTACATCAAGCATATTCATTCAAAAAAGTTACATTTGATGAGGTGGAACTGCTGATGATAGTCAGAACGGAACTATTGACAATGTGTTCTCTTTGTTGTGTCTATTAAGCAAGTTAGATTTTCAAGGCAATTTTTTGTCAAGCTCGAATGCAGATGATGGTATCCATAAGGAAGCAAGGGAACTCCTCAAATGTTAAAGGCATAAGTTAGATAAGCAAGTAATTTCGTTGTATAGAATCTAAGAGTGCACATCTTCAATATATCTGTACAATGTCTTTCACCGGCATCCCCCATTGAAGTCGTTTTTTTTTCTTAATAATTATACAATTCTTCCTCACATATAATTATGTATGGTCCGTTTATCTTGTTTATGCTGATTGGTCTAGAGGTGGCTAGTTCATCTGTCCAATAAGCGCTTCCCGGGCAGCGCGACCAAGTTGGAGCTCTCGGTTAATACGTCGCCTGTCAGGAGCCAACGCCAAATAGATTTCAGCTGTCTCCTGTCCTGCGTCGAGCTCTGCCGCCATGCGCTGCTCCTGGAGCTCTTCTTCTGCATCCAGCGGTGGCAGCTCTGCGTCTTTAGCAATGGCAATATTGTGCAGGACACAACATGCGTTCACCATTTTAGCTGCCGCCGCTGGTTTATATTGGAGTTTCGTCATTGACGAGAGGCACCTCCACCTCATTTTCAGCATGCCGAAACACCGTTCTACAGAGTTTCGGGCTCTAATCTGCAGAGCGGTGTAGCGGGCCTCAGGGGAACCTTCTCGCGCGTTAACGATTGGTGTCATCATAATTTCCCTTTGAGGGTATGCCGAATCCCCTGCAAAAAATATTAAAATGAAGATATCAAATAACTAATAACCTACGTGCAATCCATGCCGTATAAGATTAGTTATACTTATAGTAAGAAGAACAATTCATTGAAAACATTGCCTCGTTCGTATTAACTCTTTCAAATTTGGCTTGGCACCGACTTCAAAACATATCATTTGGTAAGGCATATAAATAATACAATGATTTATTTTATTTTATCCTTTTTGAAGGCGGTTTATCTTTTTTTTTTTTTTTAAACTTCTGTTTGTGTGTTATATAAGTTATATATACATGTTTTCACAATGAAATATCAAATGCTACATCTTTTTTTAATAGATTAAGAGTACTAGTGCTCCAGTAAGATACATACCTAGCAACCAAACCATTTCACCATTCTCGTGAAGAGACTGGAGGTGGTTTTTGGCGGGATGACTCGACCATGCTGCACTGTCGTGCGTTGAACCCCCGTTGCTCGCATCGACAGATAAAATATTTAAGTCGGCATCGCAGATCTATAAATGTTTTCTTATACATTTAAAATAATTCTACCTATATATAATCATTAATTCAATAACAACATAGGTATGTCAAATCTTTAAATAACAGACGCATTGAACAATCTACCCATTGGAGTATATTTAAGTATGAAACAAAGGTTTTATCGTTTTATGGTGTTTTTTTTTTGGAGATAACTGCAAAAAAAATTTGCAACGTTTAACCTGTTCATGAGATAAACAATAATCATATTATAAGACCTTGATTATCTCTCTTGACTAGCCACTTGCCTGAATAAATGTCATGGCTGCTCTCACATGATGGACCATCATAAGGACGCAGCTATACGACGGAACGAGATCGCAATATCGTTAGCTCTCTCTAAACGCATAGGTAGCTGTGTCCCTATGATGGCCCATCATTGTAGAGGAGCCATCAATGTCATCTTATTTGATGAAGTTAACTTATCTTAAAAAATAATTCTACTTAATGTATATTTACCTTATAGGTAATTAATATTTAAACACAAAAACCAAAACTAAATACTCACCTTCATACTTCATACTTTCTTCATATTTACTTCATACTTATCTTTTATCTTACATGAACTTCAGCAATTCCACCAATATCTAATTAAATTTGTTAATAATCATGACTTACCACTTGAACATTCAAGGAGTGAAAATGCTTTCTATTAAAGAAAGACTCCTCGTCATCCTTGGGTCGCACGATAGGAACGTGAGTTCCGTCAACTGCACCCAAAACTCCAGGTAGATTATAAATTTCATAAAACCTATATATTGTAACATAATCATTATATAATAGTAACAAAATGAATAAAGAGTATCATAATATATGTAACGGTCAGCAGCAGAAGTTCTGTCTGAGCTAAGCCGTAGACAGACAGACAAACGGTAGGTATGGCAAAACTAGACTTAAGTTTTGTGTTCCTAGTTGACCATGGAATCCTAAAACGAAGAAGAAAATTTGTACTTAATCGAGTAAAAGACAATAATTCATAGGTGGTAGGCAACCCTACTCCATCGAGTAGCAGAATTCGGCTTATGCAGTGCCCTGTATTCTCCTCTGCATACATGATCAAATGTTATGTAATAGTACCTGGTAGCCTGAGGCAAAATTGGAGTGTTTTGTACAGTAAGCAAAGTATTACCCTTTTTTGACAAAAAGTACTTCATTAATTAGCTGGGGGGAGTTTGGCTTCTTACCTATTTTTAATTTGGTTACGTTCTTCAGGGGTCTGGGGAAATTTTATATATTTATGAAGCACCGCCGGAGAATTCATGGCTTTCACTACTTCTGCGATGGCTTTCGACGCGGAGGACTGGGAAACTCCGTGGTTCATGTTTTGGCCAACGGGGCGCTGCCCACCACCAGTCCCCAGAAAATTCAGGCAAATCAGAATCTGAAATGTAAATTATAGTCCCTTTCCTATAGCATTGGGCATGTGATGGATGAATATTTTTTTATTTCATGCAAACACTGATACAGAATAATCATACCTAACATTCAATCAGTAAACAAAAAAAGTTGGGATACAATTGGATTTTTTTAAACAACTATAAATTTACTACGAATTTTTGAAACTAAGTTTTGCAACTCTCAATAGATGGGATTCCTTTACTAGTTTGGTCTTGTATAACATAATTAGGTTTATACACTATCGTTAAAAAATGTTAATGGAGAAAATTTTAGCAAGTATTAGGACGGCCAAAAATAACACACATGCATACTAGAGGTCAAATAGTTATTTGTTATACAAGGGAGCAAAGATGTATTGTAACCGCGAGTGTGGAATTGAAACACGAGATAGCGAACGGATTCAAGGGTTGAATTACGAGCTAGCGAATAGATTCTATGGTTGAACCACGAGCGAGCGAAAATATAGAGAGTAGTTCTAAAATAGAATCCTGAGCGTAGCGAGTGTTGCAACACACGAGACGTAGAAAGAACTTTACAACAGTGTCACAAATCTTTTCACCTCACTAAAGCGTGGAAAATACTACATAGGTACAAGAAAACGACCGAAAAAAAATGCGAACATTGTCCTGTCTGGAGTGGCCTTTTACATGTTATTCTTCTTCTTCTTCTACCTAGCGTTATCCCGGCTATTGCCAGGGTCCGCTTTCCTGCTCGCTTTCCTCCACTTTGCACGATCCTGGGCGTCTTCTTTAATGAGCCCGTTTTCGCTCATGTCGGCCTCCACGTTTTTATTAAGTTTAAATAAAAACTTTTTACAAAAATAAGATAACCGACTTCAAAAAGGATAAAATTAATCATTATATTATTTATATGCGTTACCAACTGATATGTTTGAAGTCGGTGCCAAGCCAAATTCAGAAGAGTTAATACGAACGAGGCGATGTGTTTACTATATATCTAATATAATACGGTATTGATTGCACGTAGATATACATTCGTTTCGACCATGCGTTAACTGTTAGGCAAGTAGGTACAGAAAGTATAATCTTGCGTCTTATGTTTGTTAACAAACTGTTCGGACTATCCGTGTCTCGAACGAAGCCCCTGGTTCGGTTTGAACTATCTATCCTTCTTCATCTAAGGTTGAATTCCAAGTGTAAAGGAATTCAATGGCTAGATTAATTTTTCTATACACAGATACACCCATACATCCACCGTGTCAGTGACAAAAGGCACGATATTCAAATTTTCGATGGAAGGCCAATCTTACGCATGTACATTTTTTTCTATTTGCCGTATTTTTCTGATTATTGAAAAAGTAGATATGTATCAAAGTATATACATATGGTTGTCACATTTCATCAAAATTGGATTAGTAGTTTAGACATGAAAATGTAACAGATAGAAATCACCTTTGTATTATTAGTACCGATGTTTTGTGATGTTCACACTGGAAGCTGATTTGATCGGTTTTGTAATTTTTGGCTTGGCACCGACTTCAAACATATCAGTTGGAAACGCATATAAATAATATAATGATTAATTTTATCCTTTTTGAAGTCGGTTTATCTTTTTTTTGTAAAAAGTTTTTATTTTTCCATTTTTAGTGGTTATATATTTATCAAAATCGGACAAAAAGTCTCGGAATAATCGGTAAAGATATATAAAAAAGTTCATAATACACCCATTCAATCTAAGGAAAGTTCCACGTATTATATGTGGACTTCATCATTAGGTCCACTCCATCAAATTGGTGGTTTTCAAGAGGAAATGCTGGAGTTGCTTCAGAAAACACCCAAATCAACATACACGTGCCTTTAAAAATTGAGGAGTTCCCTCAATTCCTTATGGATCCCATCATCAGAACAGCACCATATTAATATGGGACCACCTTGAATGTAGATCCTTTCAAACAAAAAAAAATTACTTAAATCGGACCACGGGTCTCGGAGTAATCGGTGAACATACATAAAAAAAACACCAAACCGAATGCAGAACCTCCTTCCTCAATGGAATTGAAGTCGGTTAAAAAGTAACTAATAACACGTTCGAATTTCAAGTATTATTTGCACTCTTGTGAATAAAGTGCAGTTATGCTATCTATTTTTAAATAATAAAAAAGCTTTTGCAAACTGTTGTTGTTCATTCTAGGGCACCCCGGAGGTGCATAGGGCCTCCACAAGATCCTTCTATGCTTTTCTGTCCTGAGCAACCGTTTTGGTCTCTCTCCAATTCATTCCTACCGCTCGTAGCTTGCTCTCAAGTCTCTCAACGCTCCTCCGCCACGTGTGTACGGGACGTCCACTGGCTCGCTTACTGTCCTGAGGCCACCACTCGAAAGCGATACTGACATTGTCCGATGCTCCTCTTCGAAGGGTATGTCCGATCCATCTCCTCATCCCTAGCACTACTTCTTGGGCGATCGAAGACTGACGGCATATACTACACAAATCCTCATTCCTTATAGGCTTTGGCCAGAAAATACGGAGGATCGACCGAAGGGACTTATTGACAAAAACTTGTAACTAGTGTGTGTCAGCCCCTTTGTCACTCTCCACGTTTCACAGCCAAAGAGCAGCACAGACTTAACAATGGATTCGAAGAGGGAGATTTTAATGCGCCGAGTAAGCAGTAAGACCGTTGGAATCCCAAGCAGTTGAGCTAAGCAAAAGCAGCTTTTGCCTTTTTAATTCTACTCTTGATGTTTTCGTCTGCAGCTCTCCGACATGATATTGTGCTTCCGAGGTATACAAATTTTGAGACGGATTCTGGGCGGTCGTTTTTGAGCAACAAAGGTTCCGAGCAATCTGATTTTACTCGCATGTCAACAGTTTTACGTCGGCTTTCGTCGGATTCGCTCGTCAGATTCGCAGGCCCATGACTTCAGCTTCCTCTTGAAGGCTCTCAAGTTTAGCTTTAAGATTCACAACACAAGCCTTGTTGAGCTTACTGTGGGACTTGGTTGATTTGTGTAAGATTGTCCTATATAAAAAAAAGATGGGCTAGATATGGCGAATTCAGCACGATGTCGTCGGCGTAATCAAGATCCTCCAGCTCCTTAGTGACCCAGTTAATGCCTCTTGGTGTTCCGATCACTTTTCTCATCACGTCATCGAGAAGAATTATGAATAACAACGGAGGTAGGAGGCATCCTTGCCTCACGCCCAGCAGTTATTTTTATAGGCGCTCCTATTTCCTTTTCATGGATCACCTTGCATGTACTCCCTTTGTACAAGGAGCGAACGATGCGGATGATGCACTCCGATATACCCCTGCAACTGAGGCTGGATCACAGCGCGCTCCACTTCACGATGTCAAAGGCTTTTTTCAAAGTCCACAAACCCCAGTAAAACTCTGACTGCCATTCGACACATTGTTCAATGAGGATGTGTAGGGCATACCATTACCCTACACATCCTCATTGAAGGTCTGTGCAGGAGCGACCTGGGCCTGTTTGCTCATCTCTCAGCGTCTTTGCTACTCTTGGAGCAATGCGATTGAGCAGAATCTTCGCTAGGACTTTTGCGACAGTTAGGTAGGAGTTTTATGCTGTCACCCTTCACCCTTCTTTGGGACTTTCACCAGAAGTCCATGTTTCCACTCATCGGGAACGCATCCAGCTTAAAAAAGCCTTTGCGAACTAGGGAGCTGAAAAAAATGTTTTGACCTACAGTTCTTAAAAAAAACCCTTAGGAGGGGAGTACTGAATCATCTTTTTTTGTATGATTTTTTTTCTTCAGAAACCTATCGTATGTGGTTTCATATGAAAGGGCTTTTTGAGGCAATTGTAAAATTATACCAGATCATTATATGTCAGACATTTTTTTTTAATTTAAACAAAAATAACTGTTTATTATGACCTCTAGTATGCGTGTGCCAAACGGCTAATCTGTACATCGATTTGCGGGTTTTTTTGTACACCTGCCACTATAATGGAAACTAGTGACTACAACACTTACTTTGCGTTCCGGGGTTATGTCACCGAACGAAGGTGGCAATAAAGGAGTTAGTTCCTCGACTAAATTGCGCACCTCCGCTCTTGGCAACCGATAAGTTGCAAGATATTCCCCATCCAGCATACTCGTGGACAGGGTAAATCGTCTCAAATCGCTCATTTCGTGTCGCCGCCGCTGGACATCGGCCGCGTGTGCCCGACGCAGATAATATAATTTCAAGGCCAACATCGGAAGCTATATTAATATTAAATTCAACTATAACTTTTATAGATGTCAATGTCATATACAATCGCCATCGTAGTCCTCTCTGTTATGGGAGAGGGCCTAAGTGATAGTTCAGATCTTGATACGGTTATCAACTTTTAGTAATATGTTGTTGGGTACGACACTAGGACCCCAAAACTGCCGAGAGACGGGGACGTCGATGAATGTCTCCCGAGTAATGACGTCATCAAAATGGCTGCCGCTTCGTTGCAAAAAGTGCAAATATCAACCAAACTGTGCACTGCACCTACACTTGTGTGGTATCAAACGAAAGAAGATTAAGTGTGCTATATTGTTGTAATACATTATATACTACTGTATATTACAGTTTAACAGCTATAAACGAAAACCCAAAGTCAGGCTAAAAAATAATTCGGATATTTGCATTTTACAACAAAATTATAAATTAAACTTTAAAGCAATGTACTACAATAACAAAACAGGCTAGTTAAGCTATACATTGCTATAAAAATAATAAAATTCTGGCTATAATTGTGGCAGTTATGGTAAAAAACATGTCGGCACTGCCGAACTATTCCCTTAGAGTGAAGAAATAACAATTTTCTCAATTTACAAAATATCCACAGGAGCTTCGATTACATTATTTGTCAAATAATTTGTAGCCCCTAAATGTCATAAAAACATCTCTATAGTGCCTGAGGTCCAAATAATGACGTCATGAACGTGGCCGTTACCGAAATTTGTAAAACGTATATTAAAGCTATACCATGACACACAGGTAAAGAACTATATTATGTATTTTTTTCTAAAATGTAGGTTCATCAGTTTCCGAGAGACGCAGGGGAATGGTCAATTTTTGCCTGGAAACTGATGAACCTACATTTTAGAAAAAAATACATAATATAGTTCTTTACCTGTACATTACAGAAAAAAACTCAAAAAAGTCTGTGGTCAAGCATAAGTCGGTCTTAAAAATACAAATTGTCAAAATTGTGGTATGTATATGGAACCCTCGGAGCGCGAGTCAAACTTACACTTGGCCGGTTTTTATATTTACTATAATGGCAAGGAACCCTTAATCCTTACAAAATTGATATAAAACTAGTCAATAATTAGGCTCATGCCTCTCATAGTATGAGCGGATTGTAAGTAAAATAGTTAGTGTGCTTTAGAGTTTTAAGCACAACTTTTATAGTTGTTATCAAAATTTATAAATTCAAACTATGTTGTAAAGCTGAATACCTAGTTGGTGTTTTAAATGCTACAAAACATTTGTGTATTGTGTTTCCTTTGGCTACAGAATTAACATAAGTATACATTTTATTTTCCTAAAAAAAATCTTAATTTGTCAACAATTTCTAAACTATACATTATTTTCACAAATAATGTATGTATGTATTGTAGCAAATTTAATAAGCGTTTGATCGATGCTACGCACATGTGTGTATGTGTCATGGTATAGCTTTAATATACGTTTTACAAATTTCGGTAATGGCCACGTTCATGACGTCATTATTTGGACCTCAGGCACTATAGAGATGTTTTTATGACATTTAGGGGCTACAAATTATTTGACAAATAATGTAATCGAAGCTCCTGTGGATATTTTGTAAATTGAGAAAATTGTTATTTCTTCACTCTAAGGGAATAGTTCGGCAGTGCCGACATGTTTTTTACCATAACTGCCACAATTATAGCCAGAATTTTATTATTTTTAACCGACTTCAAAAAAGGAGGAGGTTCTCAATTTGACTGAATTTTTTTTTATATATATATATTTTTTTTGTATGTATGTTACTCCATATCTCCGTGAATCGTGAACCGATTTTCAAAATTTTTTTTTGAATCGATCAGGTATAACCCCTAGATGGTCCCATTGTCACCAAGTCGGGATCTGATGATGGGATCCTGGAGAAATCGAGGGAACTCTTCAACTATTATAGGCACACCTATAGTGATTTCACTATTTTTTACAGCAACTCGGCCACTTCCTCTTGGAATAGCGGATCCTAAGTGAAGTCGGTTCTTTTTTTGTTTAAAATTATTATAGCAATGTATAGCTTAACTAGCCTGTTTTGTTATTGTAGTACATTGCTTTAAAGTTTAATTTATAATTTTGTTGTAAAATGCAAATATCCGAATTATTTTTTAGCCTGACTTTGGGTTTTCGTTTATAGCTGTTAAACTGTAATATACAGTAGTATATAATGTATTACAACAATATAGCACACTTAATCTTCTTTCGTTTGATACCACACACGTGTAGGTGCAGTGCACAGTTTGGTTGATATTTGCACTTTTTGCAACGAAGCGGCAGCCATTTTGATGACGTCATTACTCGGGAGACATTCATCGACGTCCCCGTCTCTCGGCAGTTTTGGGGTCCTAGTGTCGTACCCAACAACATATTACTAAAAGTTGATAACCGTATCAAGATCTGAACTATCACTTAGGCCCTCTCCCATAACGGAGGGGACTAGTATATATTAAGATTTTTGTAAAGAACGTTCTTAAAGAAGAAAGAAGAGTGGTACGGTCTAGAAAAGGGTTAAAGATATGAATTGAAAAAAAAAACATTGAAGAATACAGATAAGATGTCTTGATAAGTAATATTAAAAAAAACGACTTAGATTTGGGAGACCGGTGAAAGATTGGTGCAGTCTTAGATTCCATACAATGAAATGAAAAAAATTGTCTTGAAAATCTAACTTGCTTAACAAACACAACGAAGAGTGCCAAATGTGAGCTATGCGTTGTTGAAGAGCTCCGTTCAGATCATCACATTACTTTTTTGAATGAAAATGCTTGATGTTTTGATAAAAACACAAAAATCAAGATTTGAGGAATTCCGTCGATTCCTCATGGATCCCATGGGACCAATCTGTATACATATACTTACAATAAAAAAAATGTTTTTTAATCGGTTCAGTGATGCCGGAGCGGAGTTATGGAGTAACAATCATAAAAAAAATATTTTACGAATAAAATGATACCGACTTCAAAAAGGATAAAATAAATCATATTTATATGCGTTACCAAATGATATCATTGAAGTCGGTGCCAAGCCAAATTTGGAAAAGTTCAAACATATCAGTTGGTAACGCATATAAATATATAATGAATAATTTTATCCTTTTTGAAGTCGGTTATCTGTTTTTTTAAGTTTTTATTTTTTAATTTTTGGTGGTTTTATTGAGGAATTACCTCAATTCCTCATAGATCTCATCATCAGAACAGCACCAGATTAATGTGGGATCATCTTTGAAGTAGCTCCTTTCAAACCAAAAACATATTATTCATATCGGATCACGGGTCTCGGAGTAATCGCTGAACATCCTACATTTAAAACAATCATCATCATTAGGTACACTCCATCAAATTGGTGACTTTCGTGAAAAATGCTCGAGTTTCTTAAGAATACACCCAAATCACCGTTCATGTGCCTTTAAAAATTGATGATGTAGAACCTCCTTCCTTATGGAATTGAAGTTGGTTAAAAAAAGAACTGACTTCACATAGGATCTGCTATTCCAAGGGGAAGAGGCAGAGTTGCTGTAAAAAATAGTGAAATAACTATAGGTGTGCATATAATAGTTAAAGAGCTCCCTCAATTTCTCCAGGATCCCATCATCAGATCTGGACTTGGTGATAATGGGACCAACTGTGAAGTATAACCCTTTCAAACTAAAAAAGAATTATCCAAATCGGTCCAGCCGTCTTCGAATAATCGGTGAACATATACATTAAAAAATAACAAAGATCCCGACGAATTGATAACCTCCTCCTTCGAAATCTTGAAGTCGATTGAAAACAGGTTGGAAAGCCGGACAGCAGTGCTTTTGTAAAAACTAGTGCTTACGTTAATTCATGAGATTAGGCTGCCGAGAGGACCCCAGGCTCAAAGCTGGGAAAAATACTAGGTAATTGTGACCTAAACACGTAAAATGTGTTTACGTATTTTTATTGTAGTTGTTGTTTGTACAGCTCGCTGTGAGAGAGCGATTTCACGTGTAAATACCCTCAGATTCTCCAATGAGGTCCCCGAATCGAATCGTAACCAGTTCAATGAAAACGACCAGGTCTACATCTGGTCGCGGGAGGGCCCTTTAAAACCACCGGTGTACCTCGTTACTTTTCCATACAGCCTTGTGGTCATCGGGGCTTAATGCCACAGGTTTACGTCAATTATACTTTGCTAATAGGGAGAGCGAATTGGGCTTCCTGTTTTTGCTGGAAATAATGATTCTTACTACCATATAGATCTAGCAGATCTATTTAATTATACTTCGCGGTTGTGAAGTCTTAAACGCTTTTGGCGATTGAAAAGCCGCGGCCCGTCATGCATTGTTTAATCTAGCTACCTAAAAATTAATATATTATAAGATACATTACCAAATTTTCACGACTTTCCTTTTTTTATACTGAATGAAGTATAGATGACATATTTCAAACAATAACCGGTTTACAGCTGAATGCATAGATTAAAGCGAGGTTTAGACTATCAAGTTTACTTGCGGCAAGTAGGGACGCTATAGTTCAGAATGAGACATTAATCATTATAACTATTTCATTCTAGTGATGGTTAGTACTAGAATAGTTAAACTTCGTATGAGTATGTGTTTTGAACACGCAGACAAAGTTTTAAAACAAAATCTGAAAAAATATTATTTTTTAGGGTAACTCCCGAACACATGAAGTGGGGGGTAAATTATGTTTTTTAATTCACCCCTAATATATGGGGTGTCGTTGGATAGGTCTTTTAATATAAATATGGGTTTTCTAAAACAATTTTTAGACAAAACTAATAGTTTCGTAAATAAAAGCTCCGAAAGTTTCTAAAAGTGATTATCGTATTTCCTCGAAATCTCATTATACATTGATCACAGCAAAAAAGTGTAAAGAACCTTTTTTGTTCAAAATCATTTGTGGATTAATTAAGTAGAAGAACATTTTTTCGTATGAGCCACCGCTACTGAGTTATTTACGAAAAGCCAAAAAAGGGGACCTTTACACCCCCCTCTCCCCGTTAGCGGCACCTCTATACGGGTACTTTTAGTATGTTGTGTAAGACACCTTTATCTACAACTTCACCAAAATCCAGCTATACACGGATTATTTCTCCTATCGAGCAGTTAGTGGGCTTCCTTCGGTGAGCTATATAGCTGCGTATGGCAAACCCCCCGTTTAAAGGGGAGGCCTATGTTCAGCAGTGGACGTCTTATGGCAGAGATGATGATGATGGTGATATAGCTGCGTTCCTACTTGCCGCAAGTAAACTTGCTAGTCTAAACCTCGCTTAATGTAAAGAACCCGAATGAATTTGAAGTACCGAATTTAAAAAAAACAGCAAAAAGGAGGTATGTATGTTCCAGCATATAGCCCCATATAGCATAGGTTTAGAGTGCGAATCAGGTTTGCATTTCAGGTCGCCGTATACCATCTGAACATGGCCTAAGTCAACAGGACGTGTGCATGTGTCTTTCGGTCGGGTAACCGAATCTGGAGCCGTATCGGCTACCGGACGTTTGCTTGAAGCCTTGGTAAGGCCATAGGTTTTAACCTTACATAAGCAAAACAACCTGATCACGGTCGCTGTAAATGGTTGAACTTGCGGTTTGACAATGTTACGCCAGGAGCCAGGAGTACATGTCAGGTACTTCTTGTACAGTCGACGTCAAAAATATGTTTACACTTTTGCACCTTACGCCTTTCTAATAAGGTTCAAAAGTGTAAACAAATTTTTGACGTCGACTGTACTTCTGTACTTAAGGTTAGAATGCAAACAAGTAAAATCAACCAGTCGTGTGTGGAGCTCAACCGATCGGATAACCGTATCCAGCAACCTGACGCAAAAACCTAGCGTTTGTCTGAAACCTAAAAGAATGCAAAATTAACCCGCCGCGTCTGATAGGTGGGAAGGAATCCGCCAACCTCACGCCAACACCGAACGCTTGCCTTGAACCGGATCAGATACTCAACTTTGTATCTTATTCCAGCCTTAACAAATATTTGTGGTCAACGTGTATTTTTTTTATCACATATATTATAAACAATGAAGTACCGTATTTTTATTATGTTGGAGGCAGACCGAAGGTAATATATATAAGTATATTTCTACAAGCGTCATCGTTTTCTGTGGAATAGGAAAAGGTACAGACAACCACGGGCCAGTAGAGTTCAGATAGTCCTTTTACTGTATTCTATAACCGAGTAAAACAGTCGTTCATAGGTGACTAGACAAAACGGTCCGATAGAGAGCGGTGTCTCACTCGCACTCTAGTCATTACGAGACGCAGCCCCCTATATCAAACTCTCTTTCGGCCTCACTTTGTTATTGAAGAGTAAACTCCAGTTTATAATTTATAACTTCATGTTGCCAACATAGTTATAAAAACCACGAACCAAGAGAGAAACCAGACATTACTTAGGCCGCTATTAGACTATCATATATTTATATATGAAGAACCTATGATGGTGTAATAACAATAAATGATCCATTATAAATCATACATTGTTATTACACCATCATAGCTTCTTCATACATAAATGACTCCTATATGTATGATAATTTATATATGATAGTCTAATAGCGGCCTTACTCTTTTTTCCTATTTAGTAATTATTATTGTGAAAATGAAGATATTAAAATATATTACTTTTTAAATTTATTAGGAAATCTTACGTGAATTAATCTATTTAGCAAAGAAAGATGATGAATGTTTTGGAATAGTAACTTTTAGAAAGGTTCAGAGGTCTCCCCGTTTACATCTCTCTTTCGGCTCATTTTACTCCTTCTCTTATGTCGAGTAAAAATGAACCTTAAAATAATTAACCTAGAGTACATTTTACTCAGTGATATTTTTAACTGAGATAGCTTCAGTTTAAAATAATACATTCATGTACTAGGTGGGATTCCCCTCATCTACTGACACCTACGTCAAAACTAAAAAGATGGCAGCCATGCCCATAGAGGCAATCCTCTAGCGATAGCTGTTGATTTTGACGTAAGTAACATATCTCACTTAAGTCATGCAATAGTGAGATATGACACTTGTATTGTGGTTGTATTGCATGACACTGTCATTTATGCAATGTCGAATAGGGGTCCAGTATAACTGGTTCATTCAATTCGGTCGCTGTATGTTTTCTCATCAAGTATCATGAAAATAAAACTTAAAGACAGGATTTGACATATCGAAATAAGAGCTAAAACTAAAATTAATGACGCATCGGAATACTGTCTCAAGTCAACATGGAAATGGGCGCGACATGTAGCAAGAATGCACGCCGAGAGATGGACGAAAGTCGCCACGATATGGCCGGGACCGAGCGGGAAACGGGGAGTCGGTAAACCCAACTCAAGATGGTCTGATAACCTTCATAAAATTGCCACCGATTGGCAAACAACAGGGAGAGATGGTTAGAGCTGGAGGAGGCCTTTACCCGAGAGGGGCCCAAACCAAACTAGTACTAGGTATTTAAATTCTAAGTTTTTATTATTATTTTATATTATTTTGGTTTTGGAATAGATGGGCTTTTTTTATGTGTCCCCATACATAAATCTGAAGCCAAGACTCCTTTATAACTTCTCCTTCCTCCTAGCGTTTGTCCCGGCTTCGGGTCCGCTTGACAAACTTATCCCATGAATTGGCGTAGACACTATATAGTTTTTATGAAAGCGACTCGACTGCCATCTGACCTTCCAACCCAGAGGGAAAACTAATAGGCCTTTAGAACTGGGATTAGGTATACACCACCGAAAGTGAATGGTAAATATCAAATTATATTTCGTAGGTATTTCGTTCCGAAAAACTCAGTGGTACGAGCCGGGGTTTGTACCAGAGACCTCCTGATTGAAATTCGGACGTCTTACCGCAAGGCTACCAGCGCTTCTGCGCAAGACCCCTTTATAACTCGCAAGAGATATTTTCCCCTTCACATTTTTGGATACTGGCCTATTTTCTGCTACTTGACCCAGGCGGGTCTTCCTCTTTGTTAAAATTTCCCCTCTTTTACTTTGGATGATCTTCGGGACCTCTATTTTGGAAAAATCCATTGGCAGGATTTTGGATTTTTTGTATACCGCGACGGTGGCAAACAACCATACGGCCCGCCTAATAGTAAATTAACTACCGTAGCTTGTAGACGCCTGGATTTTCCTTAAGATAGAGGTTCCAATTGGGCTGTGCTCCAGATTTGAGCGAGATGACATTCGCTGAACTCTGTGCCGTACCATGGCCGTACCTCACTTATAGCGAAATGACATTCGTAGTGCCTCACATTTGTGAATTTTGAGAATTAGACAAAATGGTAATAAAGGTCTTAATATAGATAGGTAGGTATGTCTCACCTTAAAATATTAGGTTAGCTATTCATAGATTAGCATACTAAATAGCAGTGATCGTTGCACGTGTCAACAGCCAAACACGGAAGATTGTAAAGGTCGTACTCATAATTTAGGTAAGTAGATTAAGATTAAGATGTATACATTTGCAATTATAAAATACCTTCCGTTCGGGTGTCGGGTGAGGTGAGATGCGGCGAAGGTGCTGACGCATGTGGCGTCCCACAATTCCCACAAAAGGCATAGGTACTAAAGGTTTTTTCTATATGTGCGACTAAGGCCGGGGGCTTTAGTACACGGGGATTGTTTGCCCTTATTAAGGCGCTCCGGACGATGTCGTTGAGAGCGTGATGTCTAGGAAATCTTTCTGAGCAGCGACAGCAACTGAACGCGTGATGGCCATTCGCTTCCACCATGGAGCCACAGATGCATTCATGAGGTACACAAACATCGGAGCACAGGCGGAGAGATACTACTGCCACACGCATTAATTCGCTATCGAGTGTTCCTAAATTGATTAAATAAATAAAATTTTAAGGCTGCCTCTACATGATGGGCCAACGTAGGGACGCAGCTATACAACAGAACGAATATCGTTAGCTCCCTCTAACGCATAGCTGCGTCCCTATGATGGCTCATCATGTAGAGGAGCCATAAAAAGTAGCATTCTACGATAGAGATGGAGACAACAATTCGCCGAACGACCGGTAGCGTTTTCATTCGTTTTCTATAAAAGATTGTCATCGTGGCTAAGCCCCCTTAAGTCTTAGCTGTGGTCTTAGTGATGGAATTGTAGTGATCCTGTTACACAACATGGTAAACAGCCGATTAGCTATTCATTGCCGCAGGCGCATGCATAATGGCGGCAAACTGCGCGCGCCGAGCTGTCCATCAAACCACACATTATACGCCTGCTTACTATACGGCTGCTTAATGTTAACACACCCATTTATATATTTTGACACTATACGAAAATATTAGTAAGCCGCTAAGCCCTAACATGAAATAGATGTCATGCAGCAGGAAAAGTGACCAAGGCTTCCAATACCCTTATGGCTCCTCTACATGATGGGCCATCATAAGGACGCAGCTATGCGTTAGAGGGAGCTAACGATATTGCGATCTCGTTCCGTCGTATAGCTGCGTCCCTATGATGGGCCATCATGTAGAGCAACTATTACATGAATCGAATCAGCGTCTTCTGCATTCGCGACACCAAGCTCTCATCATTCGCTCTCCTCATGATTCATCATTCATTCATTCATCTCCTTGCCGTTTTCGGCTACAGCGACTGCATTCTACTACTGAGAGCGACGCTGGTGCGCTCCTAAGTGACTGATATAAGTAGCTAATTTTTCCAGCAAATGAGCACACTCGCTGCAAGTCACGATATTGTAGGTATGGCTAAATCTTAAACATTATTATTTATCGCGTATGTTATGTCGAGCTAAATCTTAGATGCAGGTGCAAGGTGTAACAGGTGATGAGGACAAAAAGATGATTTTAAAAACATTTTCACGGATAAGTGTCATTTTACAAAATCAAGATAGGTGCGACGACGTGCGAAGTGAGGAGGAGTGTGTTAGGTAAACTGAGAACAAACTATGACCAACTTTTATACGTGACGATTTCTTCAGGTACATTGTGTGACTACATCTTTCTCTATCTTCTTGATTAATATTTAAATACTAATCCTAATCGAGAAAGATTGTGGTCTCATGCCTGGCTAATTTGCAAAAAAAAAATTAAATCAACTTGATTTCGGTTTAAAATGGCATGGCATTCACCAAATGCCGTTGTAGCCTGGTTTTAGTATATAAGCCGATTGTCGGCGCTAGTCGGGGGCGTGGTTGGGCCACTTTTACCCCCACCCGACTACAACGCTACCGCGATAACTTTAAAGAGCACTTAAGAATAAAAAATATGTGGATTCACCAAATGTTATAAAGTTATTATTTATGGGGTGACCGAGCTAGGATTCCGGTACCCCCGCCACCGCCCGTCCACAATGGTACCATATGCGCCTCATAATATTGGCGGCACTAAATAGCACCTAAAAATAATATGAATTTGTCTCGTTAGATTGGTGTGGTCGGGGTCGGGCCAGGATCCTTTACCCCCGCCAAGGCCGACCACAACGGGAGGTAGGTACCGCGGTAAAGCCTGACCAGGAATATATGACCATGCGCCATGTTGCGGAGTTGCATTGGAACTAATTTCTTACAGTGTTATCAATATTAAATAATACGTCACAAGAAATACCCAAAACATTCGTATAATGTATGTAATAAAGTGCTTGAAATAAAACGCTCGGGAAATGAAATAATATGCTTCTTGACTACATGGCCCAAACCAGAATCTATAAAATCATCTAACATTTAGAGGACACAGGTCAAGTAAGAAAGAATATCAAACGTATTGCGAAGCAGTCAGATTTGGATTTTATTTTTATTTCATTTTAATTACACAATAGGCAGGTACATGTCTGTCTCTCAAGCTGTTTTGATATGCCTTCTTGAAGAACTATACGCATTATTGTATATAGTATCTTTAATGTATTTGTAGTACCTACTGTTTTGAAAAAATAAGTCCCGCCGAGTTTCTTGCCGGTAATAAGTAATACTTCTCGGGTCAGAGGTGTAGGGTTAGAACCGGTGGTAGTTTCTTTTCTCTCTGACGTTCATAAGTGCATTGTAATGTGCCTAAATTGAAGAATAAATATCTTTTATCTTCTTTATCTTTTAGGTATGTATACTGAACTGTTACCATATAAATGAGCAAGATAATAGCGCCCTCTCGACAATGGTCATATTCCTGGTTAGGCTTTAACTTGAAAACTATGCGGCACAAATTCATGAGATTAAGAGCATTACTACTAGTATGTAATAAGAATTTCGTTACGAGCACGTGTCAACGTATCAATCAGGTAGTGCAAGTGTAACATATAACCCGAGAGCCACGGAAATACTAAGGCCAAACGATATCGCTACCGTCTACTTCGATACATTTGTTTTAATCATGACGGTCGGAGTATCTAGCGATATCGCTGTGAGTGTTTTTCGTAGCCGAGGCATACCTATAGGTACGAGTTGCTACGCATATATTCTCGATCTAAAACACTAGTTCCGAAAGATATTCAATACAGCTTGCTAGGTAAATTTATAATAAGTACCCAGTACAATTCTTCAAGCGCACGCTTGAGGTCAGAACTTTGACGAAACGATATGAAACAAAAGCATGTGTCCGCTGATTATCCTCACAATCGGCGCCATATTTCTGCATTGACGTGACTGGCGACCTCTCAAGGTCTAAGTCTGGTAGGTTACGATGGAATCCGAAATACCAACGACATCACGTGTCCTAATGATGGCCAGTGGTCATTGACTACCACTTCCGGTACCATGTTCTGACGTGTTTGGCAGACTGACCTTTCAAGGTCGGAGTCTGGTATGCTTCCAAGAATATATCGATTTACGTTACGCTAGAACCGGCAAGTAGATTAATGAAGAGGTTACATTTAAAATTAAACATTATGCAAGTTTATTTCGAGAGGCCTTAATGGGTAATTAAATAGAATAAATAGTCACCAATTAAGAGCAATAAAATATGGTAAATAGGCAATGGATTTTAACGCCATAATCATAATTTATTCTTTCGCAGTACAGTCACCGGTAATAGTATTTTAGTACACGATAGCCGCAAAATATGTGACGCGGTCTTATGGCCCTATTTTTACGGCCTTCGTGTAGGAAGATACTGTTGCAGGTGACTATACATACTTAAATACGTTTATTATCGACACTTATTTTTAAGCGTAATAACTTTGTTAATATCTCGTAATGTCACCTTACAATACAACTTAATCGTTTGTGCCCCTGTTTAGTAGTATAATAAAACTCCTTACTTCACAACTGTAGCTATATTTGTGATCACAATAGTCAGACTAATTACAGGATACAATAATTAGAATATATCCACTACACTTTTTACATCAAGTCTCCGCAAAGTCCAAACATCCTTACACCATCGATGCGTTCAACCGAATGCCCGTTATTCGTCATGCCAGTCTAATTTTCCATTCCCACCGGATACCCTCCATTTTTCAACATTCACTACACTGACTTTTAATTTATGATTATACACAAGAACATAATTATTTACAAAGATAGTATGAAGTATTTCATTTTGCAAATCATATTTTTTTAAATAGTTGTCAATTTCAATGAATCTTACAATAGTAATGCATTTAAAACACAAGGTGACTTTGACAAACATCATGCAAGCACAATGAGGGTTTCCTGGATCCCATGGGCATTCGAATTCCAACATGGCCGGTTGATCTTGGGGATAGTTCTTTGTTTTTTGTTCACTAAAGTTGTTCAGTGTGTAATATTGATAGCGTATTGTGTAGTGATCTATCGAATAAGTGGTGCAGATAATGAAAAACTAGTCTCAAAACGTGTCTTTCCATGTTTTGATCATCGAATGTTAACTCCGTGGTTGATCGCCACGTGCTCTTTGTAAAATATAGCTATCACTTGACAAAAAGCTGGTTCACCGTACAAAGTCAAGCTTTAAAAGCTTTTATAACTTTTAATCGACCGTACATTTATCACCATCACTTTGATATTGGCTAAATTGCCCCAATGGGCAGAGCCATTTATTTTCACAAAATAACTAACTGGATCCCATGTGGCGGCAATGCGACGTGAGGTCTTTTTGACAGCAGCTGTCAAAATCCACCAACCAGACCTTTCGCAACGGTGCTGCCACGTGCTGAAAAAAACGATTCAGGAACCCTCATTGCAAGCAACGAACCTACCCTCCTCTAGAAGTATGCCTGTAGGTATTACATAACTGGATTCATCTTATTCCCAGTACATAGGTATATCTCTACGTATTTTAGATCTGATCTTGATATCCATTCAAATTTTAATTAAAAGTGCATTAACACTGTCCCAAAAGTTCGAAAACCGTCCGTCTCACCCCAGGTTAAAGACATCGGCTTAAACCCATTTAGAGTCCATATCCATGGGTCCGAAAGGTCGAACACCTTTGACAGACAGTTCCGTAAACCAATAGGTATAGTTTTTTTATTAGAGGGCATGTACCTGCCCAATGCCGTGATACAACCTTCAAAGTTATTTCATCATTAAGACGACGGGTCGTTGAACCGAACTGATTTATTATTTCAATTAAATGTTTATAACAAATGTACCAAGGATCTCCGTCTACCTGGCGAGGGATGGATAAACAGTTTTTTGTAACGACAGGTACTTAGCTGCTGACGCAGTTCGATCGTTAGATAAATTGTTTGATAGTCGCAAAAACTATTTTAAGTTGTATATTCGGATAATGGACAGTGTTTGCACAAAAGCAAAAATCATGGACTGATAGACGCCATCTAGAATTTTAAGCTGAACTAAACGGGGAGTCCTGGGTTCACGCATGCCTATACTCTATAATCTTCTGTTCGAGTCTAAATTGGGGCATTAAATATGTTTTTCACCCCTACTCGTACTATTCAAAAAAAATGATGCCTATTAGCTCACCGAAGGAAGCCCACTAACTGCTCGATAGGAGAAATAATTCGTGTATAGCTGAATTTTGGTGAAGTTGTAGATAAAGGTGTCTTACACAACATACTAAAAGTACTCATGGATAGGGGTGCCGCTAACGGGGAGAGGGGGGTGTAAAGGTCCCCTTTTTTGGCTTTTCGTAAATAACTCAGTAGCGGTGGCTCATACGAAAAAATGTTCTTCTACTTAATTAATCCACAAATGATTTTGTACAAAAAAGGTTCTTTACACTTTTTTGCTGAGATCAATGTATAATGAGATTTCGAAGAAATACGATAATCACTTTCAGAAACTTTCGGAGCTTTTATTTACGAAACTATTAGTTTTGTCTAAAACATGTTTTAGAAAACCCATATTTATATTAAAAGACCTATCCAACGACACCCCACACATTAGGGGGGATTTAAAAAACATAATTTACCCCCCACTTCATGTGTTCGGGAGCTACCCTAAAAAAATATATTTTTTTAGATTTTGTTTTAAAACTTTGTCTGCGTGTTCAAAACACATACTCATACGAAGTTTAACTATTCTAGTACTAACCATCACTGCGCAAAGCCGTGAACGGATAGACTGGGACAAACGGACAGCGAAACTATAAGGTTAGGAAATTGATTGCAGGCGTCCATAGGCTATGGGAACTGCTTACCATCAGACGGGTCGTATGCTTCTTTGCCACCGTCGTGGCATAAAAAATAAAAAGTAAAAAAATACCCTCTTCAACCTGCTCAGTGATGGTTAGTACTTTAATAATTAAACTTCGTATGAGTATGTGTTTTGAACACGCAGACAAAGTTTTAAAACAAAATCTGAAAAAATATTATTTTTTAGGGTACCTCCCGAACACATGAAGTGGGGGGTAAATTCTGTTTTTTAATCCACCCCTAATGTGTGGGGTATCGTTGGATAGGTCTTTTAATATAAATATGGGTTTTCTAAAACAATTTTTAGACAAAACTAATAGTTTCGTAAATAATAGCTCCGAAAGTGATTATCGTATTTCCTCGAAATCTCATTATACATTGATCCCAGCAAAAAAGTGTAAAGAACCTTTTTTGTAGAAAATTATTTGTGGATTAATTAAGTAGAAGAACATTTTTTCATATGAGACACCGCTACTGAGTTATTTACGAAAAGCCAAAAAAGGGGATCTTTACACCCCCCTCTCCCCGTTAGCGGCACCCCTATCCATGAGTACTTTTAGTATGTTGTGTAAGACACCTTTATCTACAACTATACCAAAATTCAGCTATACACGAATTATTTCCCCTAAGTTTTCCTTCGTTTGGAGGGCTATATTTACAGGGAGCAAAAGTGACTTTTGATCCCTCTCCGTTTTTTTTTAATTTTCCTTGTCTTTGCAACCGATTAAAATGAGACAACATTAGATAACTTCTCTTTCTAGCAGATAGCTAGTTTAGTACCTTTGTTTTCGTTTTTCTCATAGAGGAGTGAAAAGTAGAGTGTACTACGCGGTAGCAAAATTATTTCGATCTCGGGTCACCTGAATCCCTCACTACGCTCAGGATTCTACGTTAGAATCCCTCGCTACGCTCGGGATTCTATTCTGGAATCCTTCGCTTCTTTCGGGATTCAACACGCTATTATACCCTCGACCGAAATAAGTCATTTTGCTCCCTTGTAATACAATCTACTTTTTTTTTAAACATAACTAACTTGTTTGGCCACCTTGAGGGCCAGTTACGAGTCTGGGGTAGTGATAAGGTCAGGCCCTTCAGGCCGCGAGGCTGCCAATACAATCTACTATTTCACTTCTCATGCTCAAAAAGTCTGTTGTATTAGGCTTACGAAGGCGGAGTAAAGTAGTACATTTAACCTCTAGGGCTAAATTGTATACATAATTTCACTTCTCATAGTTCTTATTGTTATGTCCTTAAAGTCTAATCTAATTTCGTAAAGTCTGCACGGCCTGGCTCGTATCGCCGCGTACCTACATGTAAACTATTAGGGATGAAAATAACACAGGCACAGTCAAGAGAAGAATCGAAAAAAATATTACTCTTTTATGTTAAGTAGGAACTGTTGGTAAGTTTAGTATATTCAAACTGATTAGAATATCTACACAACCTACTTTTCTCACGGAATAGAGACAAAGAAATTTGCAGAAGATCACATCCGTTCCACAATTTTCTATTCAATATGTTAACTCTACTTATTATTTGCTAGCTGCCGGATACGACTTTGTCCGGTCATTAAAAGTTGTCAACCCTTTTATCGTCCATCGATTAATTAACCAATTAAAAATTACGATTAATAGAATCATTTTCGTAAGCGTTTTGATTAATTTAGTTAAGATTATTAATCGTTAATTAATTTACAACGACTATATTTTTAGTCGACTTAACGTACAGTCACCCGCGGCGCGCGGCCAAGGTGGTCACAAATATCTGAACATCTTTATTGTCAAGGCGATAAGGTGCTTAATTCAGATATTTTTGAGTACCGTGGCCGCTCCGATATTTTTGATGGCGACTGTACAAGGTGAAATGAAAATCGTGGGATAAATAAAACCTGGACATTGATTTCTGCTTCGGTACAACTTTTACTATGTGGTCAAACCGTTTGCTCTATGGCGCCGAGCGGTGATCATTACCACCATTACCGTCACTTTAATAGATGTTCACATTGAACCAATTTCCTCAAATAGTTCATAAAATTATCAATCAAAAAGAACAAGTACTAACCTACCCAATAACGCGCGTAAACACAACAGGTAGGTACTTAAACAACATAATATGTAAGTACCTAGACATGTTATGTTATCGCCAACACAATACTCCTTAGATATTTATGATTAATTACAATTGGTATTGTAATAGTTCGGCGCCAAAATTCCATGCAAAAACGCGCATGACCGACCGTGACTGGACAGCAAAAAAAAACACCAAAAAACGGACGCCGGCCAAGGCGTGATACAACGTAGATTTTAACTGAGATAAGTAATAAGTAGTAGAGTATAGTAGACTAAGAGCTAGCTTCAGATAAGGGACACTTTGAGAACAAGGGAATTAAGAGCTAGCTTCAGAGAAGGGACATTTTGAGAACAAAGGGAATAAATGTATTTACTTTGCTGATATTAATCATTAGATATTGATATATATATAAGTATTTGTATAGGTCTATGAAACGGCCAAGCTATCCTTTTTAGGCCAAGGTGTAGTGGGGTTAATAGTCAGGGTTTAGGGATTTGGCTTTTCCTGAGATCTGAATTGGATCTTGTCCTCCACTATTACTTTCCACCAGGCCGTCCAGACGAGAAAACCTACGTCAATGATGTGATATTGTGTGGGTGTGTGCTTATTAAGTTAGTGACGAGTGATTTATATATATATATATTTTCAGTGAATATCCTTTATAGCACGCATATTTTTTATAGCTTTTTACAGTTTGTTTCAAATGATTTTATAATTCCTTCGCTGGTCAATGTGACCTTTAACGTTGAACAGCCGTCAGACGCCTGGATCAAGAAATAAGCCTGAACCTTTACACCTGCATCAACTTAGGGGGATTTCATTGGTTTTAAAACTGTGAGTAGGCATATTGATACAATTTTCCGGGCTAGCTCTTCTACTATATAGATCAGCAGCGGCGCTCGAAGCTCGGCGCTTGAGGTTCAACGTTACACTGTGGGCGTTAGCTGTTTATCTTGACTCTGATAGATGCGTAGATGATAAATTATTTGATGATTTAATTAAGGCATGTACCAGGTACAGTCAGCATCGATAGTATCTTCCTACACGAAGGCCGTAAAAATATGTGACACGCCTATGGCTCTACAAATAAGAGCGTGTCGCATATTTTTTTGGCCATTGTATAGGAAGATATACTATTGATGCTGACTGTACATGGCCTTAAGACACTATGTTCTACGCGTAATTGCGACTACTTAAAGTACCTACATACCAGCTCAAGAATGTTTTTTTTCTGCAGGTTTGTTTGAGACGCTGAATATGAATGCCACCACACCACAGTTCATGAAGATGTGTTGTGAGGGGCTTCCAATATATTTGTTAACACAGGGAATCCTTGTGGTTATAAAATGTGATTTCGGTCAGCATCTCTTGTTTGCATTGACACCGTCGTAGCATAGACTTAAAGATATAATAGATGTAGAACTTTTTGAGGCTTCAAGTCTTTAGCGCCATCTAGTCCAAAGAACCTAAAGATAGCCAAAATGTAAGAGGGAATGTCACCTGCTCTAGTACGCTAGTCGTTACTAGATGGAGTAGAGCAGAGCAGGTGACATTTCCTCTTGCATTTTGGCTATCTTTAGGTCGCTCTGGACTAGATGGCGCTAAAGGCTTTGAGCCTCAAAAAGTTCTACGACTATGGCCGTCTATTATATCTTTAAGTCTATGGTCGTAGTAAAAAAAAACTTACTTTATTTGAAGAACCCATTGTATTACATTACATATGCTGAAGTACCGGGAAAAGGTTTTTATGTGTAGGTAGATAGAATTTGGTTTTATACTTACCTATCTAAAAACTCACCATTAGATATAATTATCAAACTATCTAAAAAATAAAAATATTTTTAACACGTACCAGTTTATTTCGGTAAACTTTGCGCATGATAAATACAGGAAGACTGATACGGGTAAGTATTCTTCGCACTTCAAAACTCAGTAACTGTCTATCTTAGGGGTCACATATCGGCACTGTTCCTTCAGTTTTCCTTCAGCTATTTGCTTCTCGCGTTCTGTTCGCATTGCCTAAAAAACATATTTAAACTCAAACATTTATTCAGAATGTAGGCCACAAGGGCACTTTTACACGTCAGATATTATAGATAAAAGAGAAAAAAAACCTACATAAGTACATATATACATACAATCACGCCTATTTATATGCCAAAAGGGGTAGGCAGAGATCACGGTTTTCCATTTGCTACGATCAATGCAGCAAAACGGCTCTCCGTGAGCCACTTCTCGCCCCCGTGAAGAACGAAAACTACACCGGTTCTAACCCCGTGGATGAAATACTAATATGTATATCCTGTGTACCTAAGTGGTGAAATGTAGGTAAGCTGCCTACCATTACACTACAGTAGAGTTTTGCTAAGAAGCTATTGCAGTGAAAATATTATTAGGCGCTTAAAAATAAACACGATTCATTTTACATGCAAAACATAAATCAAAATTCGGCAAGCGGAAGTCAAAACTCCTTAGGGCAGAAATGAATCATTTTTCGACCGCTACATAGATAAACAATTATTTACTTTCAGAGCATGAGCAGATACTTAATAGAAAAAGTTCTGCATACAAAAGTAAAACTCCCTTGGGCGGAAATGAATCGCATTCTGACTCTTCTTCTTCTTTTATAATAATTTAAGAAAAAAATAAGTATTTACCTTGTATTTACACTGCTTTAAACAGTCAAAAGTCGAAAATGAATTAAACTCCCTAGGACGAAAATTAATCACTTTCCGACCACTATATACTTGATCAATTACTTACTTTTATAGCATGCGAAGATGTAGGGGAGCTTAATTAGAGACTCAAGGGTACATTTTTACAAATAAAACGAAAAGCCAACTCACAAAGAACCTCTTAAACTGCTTGGTCAGCATATGGCACTCCCTGAACTCCTCGATCAGGTCCTTGCACTTCCTCAGCCCGCGGTCCAGCCCGTACGCCTCCAGACAGTCCATCATGTCCATCTCCCTGGAGGCGCAGCGGCCGAACAGCTGGTGCGACACCAGCCCGCCCGTCAGGTCCGTCCATGGTGAGCGGAAGAATGGGGATATTTGTTGAGCCATTGTTTAGAATTTACCAAAGAGAATGAATTGACAGCAATATGACGTAAATGTCAATAAATTAAATGACATTCATGCGTTTTTTTACGAATTCGACGTCACGGTTGAAAAGGTTTAAAGCGAGGTTTACACTATTAGCAAGTTTAGTTGCGGCAAGTAGGGACGCAGCTATATGCTAGAATGAAATAGTGATATTCATGTCTCATTCTGAACTATAGCTGCGTCCCTACTTGCCGCAAGTAAACTTGCTAGTCTAAACCTCGCTTATTACTATAAAATCGCCCGGACAGACAAGGCCGCCTTAATACTTGACGGAGCCCTAGGGCACGTAAGAATGTGGGGCCCTTGGACACTTGAAAATCAGGGGCCCTCAGACGCTCAATTAGGGACAACGTTGGCTAAAAAAACTGTGCCCCCAGTCCTTGATCTTTCGGGGGCCCCCTGAGGATGGGGGCCCTGGGCACGGGCCCCGTGTGGCCTTATGGTAAAGACGGCATTGCGGACAGACCTCTTTACATCTGACGGAAACATTCCAAAATTACGGAATTTTTCACATAAGAAAATTCGGAAACTTCTCATACTTTGTATGTGGATTGAAACTTTCCGTTTCTTAAATGAAAAATTTCGTATATTTATTGTGAATGTTTCTGGAAATTTCTGAGAACTTTTCCAGCATTTTTGAAACTTTCCGTAACTTGCATATCAGTAGATACTCGTAAGACCTCTTGCGACCATTCCAACCATATAGCTGAACAAGAAAGTTCAAAATAAGTTTCATCCCTATTCATTTCATCTCACTATATTTCTACACCTGGGAAGTATGTTTGTACTCCTCCATATTTACCTACATACATAATTAATTCCATTTCTGTAATTAATCATTCTGTATTTTGCAATTTTTTCGTGGTTTAACATTTTCAACATTTAGTGCTCTACACATGAAAAATTCTTAAATAAATGAAAGTAGAAAAAAATTACTGTTGTTGTTAGCACTTTATTACACTTACTTAAATAACCATTACAATGATTTCTGATTCTTTTTACATATTTACTACAGGGTGTTTAGAAACTGTCTACTTTGGGGGTGACATACTGTTTGTCACCAGTGAGTTTTCCTTCCGAAATCTGTTTTTCTCTCTCTGTCCTGATTGCCTGTAAACAAACAATTATATTAGGGCATGTAATATTGCTTGTATGGGCTAATACCGGAATTCCGGGATTACCCATACAAATAATACTGGTATTGCATGCCCTAATCAGAATGGTACATAAAATGAATTACTCAAAAATTAAAACCACGTTTTTAAACAAAATCCTATGGTATTGATACGGGTAGGTTCTTCAAATGTTAAGTTATGTACTGTTGTATTGAACAAAAATACTATACTAAACTCCTCCCACAACCCAGCGTATGAGCTCACAGCTCTAATACAAATCATGCTTTTTGCAAAAGGGACTCCAATGACAAAAAACAATCTTGTAATTTTGAGGGTTTCAAATTAAGTTCAGAGAAAATACAGTCAACAGGTAGAAAAAAAGTGAACTTTTTTAAATTCAAATACAATTTATGAAAAGCTGTATTCAGACTCAGAGTAAGTGCACCTACACACAGCTTAAGATAATCAACAATAGGGTTTAGCGGTGAAACCTGATAAGTCAAGAAAATGTTTCATTGTAATAAGAACTCAACATATTAAGTCATGTATCATTCAAATTTCAAAAACCAACTTTATAGACTTATTGGGTTTGACCGCTAAACCCTATATAAAGTTAATCCTCCTGTTGTCTGTTAAACTAACGTGATTCTAATTGTACCACTCTATTAACACATTCAGTGCCGAGAACCCAACTTTCAGGTTCTCTGTTCATAGCTACTATGCACTCCGTACGAGGAATACCTGGCTAGCACAGCACTAGGTGGCACTGAATATGTTAAATAAAAGAAGCATATACCTAAATCTGACCATTTTAGTTTGTCATTATGACTTGTCCTAAGCAATCACTCTAGCAAGTTTTATTTATGAAACAAAAACGTAGATATACTTACATAGAACCTCTTGAATTGTTTAGTCAGAGTGTGGCACTCATGAAAGTCCTCAAACAGAGCTTTGCACTTGGTCTCCCCGCGATCCAGGCCATAGGCCTCCAAACAGTCCATGTACCTCATCTCCTCTTTTTGACAGCGGCCTTGCAACTGGTGGGAGATCATGCCACCAGTCAGGTCCGTCATAGGAGTACGGAGGAACGGAGAGAGAGACATTTTGCCCCTGAAAATACACAAAATGTTTATAAGACGAAGGTTTGGAAGAGGTTATAAAATTACGTAAACAAAATATTATTCCACTTTGAAACAGTGGAAGCATTTTATTAATTTGTTCGATGCAAAGTTTAGCAAGTTATAACTTTTATGTAAAGTAGTACACCTACCTTTATGAATTCAAACTTGGAATAGAAGAGAATCGAATCGAAGGAAAACAATTTTTGACACTGGCTGATTTGACAGCTTTTTTATGTAACACCGTTTGAGTAAATCTTTAACACGTTTCGTAATGAGCTGCATAAACATATGAAAAAAGGAATGTCTTAAATAATTCGCTGTCAAAATCAGCTGTCGATATTTTACATTGATGGTGTGTGGCATTTTCTAATTTGAATTGGTTTTAACTCTAAAAATAATAATATAAAACTTTAAATAAAGTTCTAAAATGGATCAATGGATTGGTGAAAGTTTGTCCAGAATATTGGACTTTGAAATACCCGGAGAAATGATACAGTGAGTAGCCTTATTGATTATCAGGAAACGTAATCTATATAATCCTTGTTTTTATACATATTTCATACAAAACTAAGTAATAAATAGTCAAAAATAATGGATTCTACTTACGAGCTATGTAAAAATATCGAAAATTCTAATACCACTTATACTATAGCTTATCTACCTACTTTTCAGATTTATTTTGTCAATCCAGAATGAAAAAGATCTAAAGGAGCACATGAGCACTCTGCTAGATTTCGATAATCCGCAGCATAAAAACTTCTTTCTTGAACTGTCTAAAAGGAAATTTGCAAGCAGAGGTAAGTTAAATGAGAGTGTCACAGTAATTATTGCACCACAATGTTTAATTAACAATATGTGAGTAAATTGTATATATAGTACCTATCTACCTGTACGGCAGAGGCAAAGCGTCCAAGAACTCCACTCCCACCGGCTTGTCGCACTTTAAGCTACTTGAAAACTTATTCATGCTCATGGAGAAAAGGTAAGTTAGCTCCGAATTCCCTGATAATATTTTAATGCACCACTACATGGATCGAACCATTACTGCTGGCTATAGTGGGTTCCATCCATTTGGCATACCTTCTGTGGCCAGAAACGCATCTGGCATAACATATTTGGCATAATTGTTTTTCGAAGAATATTAACATTGCAGAAATCATCAGTTCGCATAATATACAATTGGCTAAATGTTTGCGTATCCGAATTTCAAATCGGCTAATATTCACACGGCCGCTTTTTGATAAGAATAATTTTGTTTTGCATACAATTCAAGTGTCCGAAGCTGTCAATTAGCATAATCTGCTTAGCATAATAGATTTTAGCAGAATGTTTGCAAGGCAGAAAACGAATTATGCATAAGGTACAATTAGCAGAATTATTTTCTGCGCGAACTACATATAAATACTACTTAGTACTTATACAGGTACCTATGCATAATGATGACAGGTACCTATGCGTAGTGTGTATTGCTGTTTCGTTCACCGGAGCAGGACACAGCCCCAGTATGAAATGCGCCTTAGAGGAAGAATAAACGAGACAGCGCTACACATGAGCAGAGCGCTATATTGCTCTTACACTGTCGCCGCATGCGGAAACCGCAGCAGTTTGATAGTCTTAAATAACCCAAACGGCTCCTAAAAAGTTGGTTAGGTTATGTTAGAACTGTGAGCCTTAAATAACCCAAACGGCTCTTGAAAAGTTGGTTAGGTTATGTTAGAACTGTGAGCCTTAAATAACCCAAACGGCTCTTAAAAAGTTGGTTAGGTTATGTTAGAACTATGAGCCTTAAACAGCCCAAACGGCTCTTAAAAAATGGGTTAGGTTATGTTAGAACTGTGAGCCTTAAATAACCCAAACGGCTCCTAAAAAGTTGGTTAGGTTATGTTAGAACTGTGAGACTTAAATAACCCAAACAGCTCTTGAAAAGTTGGTTAGGTTATGTTAGAACTGTGAGCTTTAAATAACCCAAACGGCTCTTAAAAAGTTGGTTAGGTTATGTTAGAACTGTGAGCCTTAAACAGCCCAAACGGCTCTTAAAAAGTGGGTTAGGTTATGTTAGAACTGTGAGACTTAAATAACCCAAACGGCTCTTGAAAAGTTGGTTAGGTTATGTTAGAACTGTGAGCTTTAAATAACCCAAACGGCTCTTAAAAAGTTGGTTAGGTTATGTTAGAACTGTGAGCCTTAAACAGCCCAAACGGCTCTTAAAAAGTGGGTTAGGTTATGTTAGAACTGTGAGCCTTAAATAACCCAAACGGCTCCCAAAAAGTGGGTTAGGTTAGGTTAGAACTGTGACCCTTAAACAACCCAAACGGCTCTTGAAAAGTCGGTTAGGTTAGGTTAGAACTGTGAGCCTCAAACAGCCCAAACGGCTCTTGAAAAGTGGGTTAGGTTAGGTTAGAACTGTGACCCTTAAGTATGTTAGGTTAATACGAATAGGTTTTAATGGCAAGCCTCAAGGAATAAACTAAATTAGGTAAATATAACCAAAATATATCCATTTACAACTAGTAGTCCAGCTGCGAACCAGAAATTGAATGGTTAAATAAAATGAAGAAACATGCTTGATTTGAAATTTAAGTTTCGAACTTGAATTAAATTTAGTTCAAAACTGGGTATTCCACGTGATGATTCGGATCATATTTATTATATGTATAGATTATTCGGCCTAAATATATCTATGCGTACTGTAAATATGCGAAACCTCACTATGCTATAAAATGTTATGCCACCAGTATTTTATGCTTAAAGTGTTTTATGCAATGTTAAATTATTACAAACAAAATTATGCGAAATAAAAAATATATCTTGCGTCGATTCGGACAACAACTTTATGCCAAACGTTATTTCGTTTGATGAAAATTATGCGTAGAGTATGTACTCTACGCATATGTATGCGGAACTTGGCTATGCCAGTAGAGTTTATGCCAACAGTAGTTTATGCTTAAAGTTATTATGCGACGCAGAATTATCACAAAAAAAGTTATGCCAAAGATAGGGGAACCGGCTATAGTATAAAATTGTAATCTTTCTGACTCAAACGCATCAGATGGTTTTTGTTTTACGAATTTTAACACACATTTAAAGTTTAACCTAAAAATTTAGCAAAAATAGGTAACACAGCATATAAAACAAAATATGTGCTACATTAAAAGGTACCAGCCGGCACTTATGCTTTTATTGCACTATACTATATTGAATCTGTACAACATACAACGTAAGACCCTTCCGTCAAATCCGTCACCTGATGGTCGCATTGGGAGATAAGCGCTGGAAATCACTAGGACCATGCTGAGATGAGACCGTTTCGTGGCACTCACATTTAATTTTTTTTATTTATCATTGTATTTCGTTTGTGTATGTGTCTAAGAATGAAGTTATTCTATTCTATTCTAAATGGTACCTCTTCATGTATACTGTCACATATTTGTATAAAATAAACTTAAAAGTCATTATTAATCTTACAGGCAACTCGGCACCTAAACCGCAGAAGAAGAAGATATCTAAAAACAAACAGCAGCAGGATTTCATCAGCTCCGAGGTTCAGCAACAGCCTGAACCAGCTCCTGCAGAGGAGAAGTCTAAGAAGAAGACCAAGTTTGTCAGCCTTTACTCACAGGAGGGCAAGAATGCTCAGGTTGTTTTACTGAAGGGTAAGTTTGGTCTATTGCAGTGGTGCTCACCAAAATACATTCTGGTGAGTAGCCCTACACACACAGATTTCATCAGCATAAAATCTACTAAGCATTTACCTACAACACCATCCTTAAAACCATGCAATTGGTTTCAGGCCGCCACCACTGCGACTGCCAGGCATCCAAGCACGAGTTGATCAACAACTGCCTGCAGTGCGGCCGCGTCGTGTGCAAGCAGGAGGGCTCGGGGCCTTGTCTTTTCTGTGGAAATTTGGTACGTACTTGCTGTCAGGCTGCCTCGATTGTAACTGCCAGGCGTCCAAGCACGAGATGATCAACAACTGCCTACAGTGCGGCCGCGTCGGGTCCAAGCAGGAGGACTCGGGGCCTTGTCTTTTCTGTGGAAATTTGGTACGTACTTGCTGTCAAGCCGCCTCGATTGGAACTGCCAGGCGTCCAAGCCCTGCCTGAAGTTTAGAGGGACGCAATTTTGTACTGACATTGGAAATCCAGTTGAAAAAAAAATACATTTTATTTTCTCCAGTAGCTATGCTACTAAGTAATCTTGTATCTCCTTTCCTCAGGTTTGTACCCCCGGCGAACAGAGAGAGCTAAACGCCAAGACGAAGGCGAGCGCTAAGCTCATGGAGTCGCTGTTGGAACGCAGCCGGCCTAAGGGCTGGGAGGCTGCCATGTTGCATAGGAACAGGCTTCTCGAGTTCGATCGCACTAGGTATGTTGAATCTTTCATTCCCTCTCCTCAGGTGTACACCCTGAAGAGCAGTGAGAAATAAACGCCAGGACGAAGGCGAGCACCAAGCTGATGGAGTCACTGTTGGAACGCAGCCGGCCTAAAGGCTGGGAGGTTGCCATGTTGCATAGGAATCTGGAGTTCGATCGTACAGTACAAAGTAATTATTTAATATAAGTAGTAAGACTAGTTTAATCACTTTAATGTTTTCACAGCGGTCATAATATCCAATTGAAGCAAATACACAGAAAAAATAATCTGTACCATGTTTCTTCGCTTTTCGAATCGAACGAGCGGAGCGTACGCGAACTGAAGTTCTTACAGACAACTTCGGACACAACTGTCATCTGGCTACTGGAACTCTGCATTTCAATGGCATTTAGAATTTCAATAGTTGTATAGCGATAACCTTAGTAACGTTTTTCTCTGATCTTTATAAAATTTGTGGGGATTGTAGCAGAGACAAATATAATTTGAGAGTTCGTATACGAGCAAGATCGATCAAGGGACTATATAGCTAGATGGCGCGAAACGATTTTTATAAAGGTCTTGTTATATTGGTCAACACGTTTGCAAGTAAACTGCGAGTTCTCACTTCGAGGCGGACTGCTAGTTTATAAATCTTAAATAACATTAACCTATTCGTGTTCCAGCGAGCGCCGCACCAGGGTAACAGACGACGACAGCGACTACTTCAACGCCGGCAGTGTATGGCTCAGTGCGGCCGAGAAGGAGAAACTGAGTAGATACCAGCAGTCGCTACACGACAAGAAACATGCCGGCAGACTGGCCAAGAAAATGACCTTCGACTTTGGAGGTTGTAGGAAGAGCATTTTTCGTTTGGTCGCAGACTCGACGCACGCGATTGGCGTTGTAAGCGATTGGTGTAGCAAGCGATCAGAGGAGCGGTCACCGCTGTCATCTAAAACTGGTTCTAGTAGATCGAGTCGCGAAAGCCCGCCGCCCCAAGCAGCGCGATCTAAATGTATAGACTTGAATGAACCTGCTTCGAGCAACAGCTGCGACCGCTCGCCACGCCGCAGTTTGCGCTGCCGGTCACGTGCGTCGAGTACGTGGCCCTACTGTTTAGATCTTGGTCCCCGACAAACGCTGTACGCTGAGTAGTTGGCGGACAGTCTCTCTTCTTTCTCCTGTCTTTGTCTCGCTCGCGAACTGTCGCTTATATGTTGCCTACCGTCAAGTGACGGTCGCGGTCTCCGGTCGCAGTCTTCTGTCTCGGTCGTGTGTCTCTGTCGCGGCACGAACCGCCACAGCGTCACGGGTAGTGAATAAATAAACATGAGTGAAACCGTAAACTATAGTCTGTGGCAGTGGCGGTGGGTCAACATTATTCTTAAGCAAGCCGGAGCTTAATTTGGTTTAAAATTTCTTCAGGAGCAGTAGAAAAACTGCTCAGGTACCTGAAATTTAGGCATAGTGATCTATGGACGCGCCGGCACTGGTCTGTGGCATGAAACATTTTGCTATATTCTTTGCGCTATCAACCTTAGTATAGGCTTTAAAAATATATTTTAAAACAGTTGCTCAAAAAAGTGCTTTTCTTGTAGTGGTTTAGCGTGCGGAAAGTTTGATATCGCGCACTAGTGCTTTTTACTTTTCCAGCCAATCACAGCTAATGACAGTGACAGACAGCCAATCACAGCGCCGCACCGCACCGCACCACGCGGAGCGTTCGGATACATGTACTAAAGTAACCTCAAAGTGAATAATTGACAATTTTATAATTTTTTCGCAACTGTATTAAAAAACTTCGTTCGATACTCGTGCGTAAATGTCATTCTTCACTCGTCCCGAGTCTTGCCACTCGCCTACGGCTTGTGGCAAGATATCTCGGTACTCGTGAAGTAATGACATACTTTCCGCACTAATATCGAAATGTACTATTATATGCATTATAACTGTAAGGAAGAAAAACACAAGACCATATAGGATATCTAAACAAGGTTTCCTTCCGATTTAATTTTGACAATATTTTAAATATTTTCCAGGTCGCCAAATAGTGGAAGACAACACGATAGACTACGAGGTGGACGAGGAGCGAATCCAGGAGATCACAGGCGGCAGCGGGAGCGGGGGCGGGAGCGGGAACGCCATGTTCACCAACATGCAGGTCGGGGTCCCTTCCGATAGAGATGTCGCGCCGGGGGTCAATGCGCCGTTATTGCAGGTAATTTGTCATTATGAAAAACGTCTGTTTGTTTACCTTTTTGGATAAATATTAATAAAATATGAGAGAAAAATAATTGAATCGTGAATAAATGTGACGTCAAGTGAAAGGTACCTACATCATTGTCGGTTTTTATGGCAGTAACGCCTTATTGATAACCGACAATGATGTACCACGTTACAATTTATCATTTGAATAAAAAAGATTTCTCAAAAAGCATGTACAAATCGTCGGATGACAACCAAAACTCAGTAATTACTACCACAAGTTCATAGTCACAAGGAACCGTACGAGTCACAAAACAAGTTTGGTTATCGTTTAATTATTTGTTTGCAATTAGCGAGGTTTGTTGTCTGCCGACAAAATATTATAAGGACACTTTTTAGCCTTTTCAGATATTTGTGACCACGTTAGCCACTCCGATATATCTGATGGCGACTGTACAAAAAATGTGAATTTATATTTTTATTAAAATAAACTATAACGAATAAATTGTTAGTGATTTGAAAATACTAGCGAATAACATACCGTTACGTGCTACAACTTTGCCTACGATGCACAACTTTGCCTGGCTTGAAAAACATGGTTTTCTTCACCAAATAGCTATGGTCTTATAAAATAGCGGAACATTTTATTCCAATAATTATTTGCCCTAAATTTTCATAATTTTCAGTTCGACGATTCAGTGCAAACCCAAGCGTACGCGGTGGCCGTGAAGACTCCAGGGCTGTCCACCAGCCGCATCCAGGACCCGGAGATCCAGGAGATGAGCGACACCGGCCGCTGCCTCTCCATGCACCAACCCTGGGCCTCGCTGCTCGTCGAGGGGATCAAAATGTGAGTCGAGTCAATTATCAAGTTTAATCATTTTAAATAATCGACCTCATGTTTATAGTTTATCCCACTTTTCCAAAAGAAAATGCCCGATAAATTATACTTAAAATCATTAGGTGCTTCTATAATATTTGAACAGTTCTCTCGATTTCTCCAAGATGCTATCATCAAATCCAGGCCTATAACCGCGAAGCACTTCGTTCATCGAATCGTCTATTTCCATCACTCTCTTTCGTATATGCAAGAACGATAGAGATGGGACCATCGTTTTGTCGATTTTCGAACTTCGCGGTAGGCCGGCTGACTTTATGACATTGGGACCAACTGTCAAACAAAAAAGAATGATGAATCAGTGAACGTACGTAAAATAGTTATTTGTGCAACAAGAGAGGAAAGTCGGTTTTTCTTGCGAGTGTTGATTTTGAGTCCCGAGTAAGCGAAAGATTCTATAATTGAATCACGAGCGAAGCGAGTGATTCTAAGTTTGAATCTTGAGCGTAGCGAGGGATCTCAAGAACACGAGATGTAAAAAAACTTTCCTCTCGTGTGACACATACAACTTTTCACCTCAGTAGTGAGAACATATTAAAGTTAAAAAAACACATTTATTTACATTCCTGAATGAAAGGCATCGTCATTATGACGAAAAGCTTCTAGAAACAAAATTTCACTCCCTGGAGTGAGGAAAGTCGCAACTTTCGTCACTCCCTGGAGTGATGAAAGTCGCACTTTCGTCACTCCAGGGAGTGAGGAAAGTAGGCTTGTTCGAACTGCTGAGGTGAAAAATAACAAAAACAAATATCCCGATGAATCGAGAACCTCTTCCTTCGAAATCTTGAAGTCGGTTGAAAAGTGTAAAACAGCTGCCCATAATGGCCCAAATAGCGACATTGCCCATCTGTATTACATTTATTGTATACGCTGATGGTAGTGATGGTGTCATGCAAATGAGGTTAAGGCGACCATCACACTGGCGACGGCTCCGCATGCGGCGCCAGTATGATAATCGCCTAAAAGGCTTGCTGCTGCTATAAGGTTGGTAAAAATGGTACATTGTTAATGCATATCTATTATTTTATGCTTGGGTGGTAAAGTTGGCGGTTGCAAGATATATTTAACCGAACGCTAATCTCTGCTCGATCGGTATGACGCCGTACGTCACGTGTCTTGTCAATACTAAAAGGTTGTAACAGTATGAGTTTTGTTATAACATACGACGTTTTGACAACCAAGATAACCTTACTCTCCCACGTGGTGCACACGTGTCGCAAGTCCCAATTTCCCGCTAGATGTCGCTGTACTGTCCGCCGCGCGCCCATACAATATTGTAGATCGCGGTGTTAAGATTTTTCTCGGAATGATGGGGTTCGTGGAGCGAGTTGTTTGCGACAATACTTTACTTCATAGCATAGGATCGTTACTATAGTAAGCTCTTCACCAGGCCATAGTGAAGGGTTTCACCCGTACCATTACATTAAAGTACATTCTATGCTGATCACGAACAACGGGTGGCATTTTGTAACTGGCTGCTGGAGAACAGGGACCGCCGGATCTTGTGGACTGACGAAGCGACATTTCAACGGGGCGGGGATCCTTAATACTCGCAATTTTATTTAGGGGCAATGCCCTATCTTAAAATGCCAATGCCCTACCTTAAAAATCCATCGAACATAACAAAAGATATAATGGCTAAGGGTCTTCATCCTGTAGAACGACAATGAAGAATTGTGAAAACTAATAATAGCCGAAAAATAATTTTCGAAGTTGCATTACCTACCTATTTAAATATTCTGTTTAAGCGTTTAGTACATTTCAAGCATTCTAAAAGGTAATACCTATGTCATTGCCTAATTTGTAAGGGACGAAGTCATTCGTGTCTTATAAAACGCGCAGAAAGCGGCGTGTATCGCTGAGCGCGTGTGGCAGCTCACCTCACTATCACTAAACTGAGTTCAGTTGCCTATCGTACTGTCTATGCCGTTGCCATACCGTCAACGGTACCCTGCGCCTTTAAAGTTAACTTAAACGCCTGTTCACACCTTACCTTACTTAACCCGTATGAGCAATGTAAATTACTATAGGTAATAGTTTAATACCTTAAATGCCCGATAAATAATACTTAAATCATTAGGTGTGTCTATAATATTTGAACAGTTCTCTCAATTTCTCTAAGATGCCATCATCAAATCCTGACTCTGAGTATCCTGACTTTATGCATTGGGACCAACTGTCAAACAAAAAAAGAATGATCAATCATTAAACATACATACATAAAAAATAGCAAAAACAAATATCCCGACGAATCGAGAACACAACTGCACAAATAGCGACATTGCCTATCTGTATTAGTTGTATTACATTTATTTTATACGAGTACGTTGATGGTATCATGCAAATGAGGTCGAAATACTTGCTTCTGTAATAAGGTTGGTGTAAATGGCATATTGTTATTGCATATCTATTTTACGCATGGTTGGTAAAGTTGGCGGTGGCGGGTGCAAGAAATATTGAACCGAACGCTAATCTCTGTTCGATCGGTATGACCTCGCCGTACGTCACGTGTCTTGTCAATACTAAAAGGTTGTAACTCGGTATGAGTTTTGTAATAACATACGACGTTTTGACAACCAAGATAACTTTACTCTCCCACGTGGTGCACACGTGTCGCAAGTCCCAATTTTTCGCTAGATGTCGCTGTACCGCCCGCCGCGCGCCCATACAATATTGTAGATCGCGGTGTTAAGATTTTTCTGGGAATGATGGGGTTCGTGGAGCGAGTTGTTTGCGACAAGACCTTACTTCATAGGATCATTTCTATAGTAAGCTCTTCACCAGGCTATCACAATACGTGAGCTGACCCCATCCACGAGGATGAGACGTGGCGCGGTGCCCTGAGCGTGAGAGAGGCGGTGACTGTCTGGTCACCAGCCGTCGATGATCGTTCACCACTCTCTTCGGAGGGAGGCGTGGGGTACTGTCGCTGTCTGAGTGGCTGGTTTTTAACCTATTTTAAAACGTGAAACAAACAGAAGGCCATCCATGGTTGCCATTTTATCACTTATCGCGCTATGCGTCACTTCACACTTACATACTTGTTAGAACGTGACAGCTATGGTGACAGGCGATAAAAACCGAAATTTATCATATACTTAAAGAGGTCAGTGTCCTCGAGCGACTTGCACACATTTGTATATACCATTTCTGCGCGATCGAAGTGAAAAAAAAAGCATTGTGTACTTTTATGTATACTCTCTAACTTTATCCGGGATTTTATTCCGTTTTAAAACATTAAAAACTATTAATTTCCAAAGCTAGAACTAATTAGTCTATCACTCTTGCTTATACATTAATTTTCACCTAGTAAGTAAAACCGGCCGGAACGGATAGCATGGTTGTCATAATATCGCCTATCGCCTAATTTGTCACTTCCGCACTTACAAACTTGTTAGCACGTGACCGCTATGGTGAAAAACGATAAAAAGTTAAAACCCACCCAATCATCATAGGCTTGCAGGATGAAGTATGTCGGGTTGTTCCATGTAAGGTTTCGTAGTTTCTACTTACACAGTGGGCTGTTAGGATACTGTGGACAAAACAAGAACACCAGTATTTACTCACACAATAGGGTTCAAGTGAAATAAAAGTCACCGCCTGTGATCTTACTGTTGTATTTGTGTTCCAGGCACGAGGGTCGGAGCTGGTACACGAGCCACCGCGGCCGACTGTGGATCGCGTCCACGGTGAAGCCGCCCGACCAGGACGTCATCCGGGCGCTGGAGAACCAGTACCGCGTGCTTTATCCAGGTATAGTCACCGGCAATAGTATCTTCCTACATGAAGGCCGCAAAAATATGTGACAGGTTCTTACGACCCTACAAATAAGAGCGTGTCACATATTTTTGCGGCCTTCGTGTAGAAAAATACTATTGCTGGTAACTGTACTACAGATTGGCCAAAGTTTCTCATTTAGAGCATAGACAGGGTGAGAGACCTGGCTAAATATTACTGTTGACCTGTTGCCAATACTAAAACCGTAGTATTACGTTTTTAAGATACGTAATATATGTATGTATGTAAGTTATGGAATCAGTGGCCTATTTAATAAAGCTACAAGTGACAATTTACAAGCGGAAGTCTCTTTCTAACTCTATGTACTAGAAAGAGACTACTGCTTGTAAATTGTCAATTGTAGCTTTATTAAATAGGCCACAGGTGTTACTTTGCGGTAGTCCATATTATTAACTAAAATAATATCGATGCACACAAATATTTTTTTACAACTTTATGCGAGTTTACGATTTTTTACATAACTTTAAGATGTGCAAATAATACTTTATTAGCTAATCCAGCTTGACGTGTTATTTTTAAACTAGCTACTACTAACGCCATCTATTGATGACCTCATAAACTATCTCAAATATGTCTGATCACGGTCGCTCGGTTTGCCGCGGTCAGAGACTAGAGATATAAACGACCACAGCCTAAGAACTTTTTGAAGCTCAAGTCAATGGCGCCATCTATGTCAAAGCCACCTAAAGATACCGAAAATATAAGAGGAAATGTCACCTGCACTGCTACTCCACCCAATAGGTTTAGTACATGCTACAAAAACGTATTTATAATCGTGTTAGTTATTGAACGTCACTATCAAATTAGTAAGAAGACGACACATTAATATATTAAAATATTGATGTGCTTGTGCGTCCTTTAAAAATCTATGTTTAGAAATATAAATCTTGATCGCATTGAAATAATTGCGATTGTCATTTAAAAATAATAAAGACCTTACAATGCTTAGGTATCATCGGCATATCACAGATGGCGCTAGTATCTAATCCGATTGATATTTTGTCTTCAGAAAAGAACTTCAAGTTCCCGTCGTTCTACCCCACGGGTTGTCTGCTCGGCTGCGTCAATGTAGACGAGTGCCTTAACCAGGAGGAGTACGAGAAAAAGTAAGTTCCAATTGAAGGGATGTTTACAAAAACAACATAACTGACTACACTGGTTGACACCTGAAACGATTAACAATTTTCTTAAAAAAGTGTTAACCGCTCTAAGCAGTTATGTTCTTTTTGTAAACATCCCTTCAATTTATATTTCACTTGTAATCTTCCAAAAATCGTGCCCTCAGCGCGAGTGCGCGAGGAAACCGGTTATATTTTGGACGTGATATCACGTTCTGGCGCTGAGGGCCTTTCCGTGCACATGATTTGACGTCTTTGGCGGTCAAAGGGGTAAATGAGGTTAAATGCTAAAATCATTATAATTGGTTCAAACTGTCTAAAAGATGAACGGTACGGTCATGGACTTTAATCATTGGGCCATTTTTGGGTTTACTTTACATTGGACATTTCACAGAGTAACAAAAAAAAAGAAAAAAACTTGAACCGTAAATGGCTCAATAATTAAAGTCCGTGATTGGGCTCAAGTTAACGAACTTTTTGTTCAGTCGCCATACTCGCCATCAGATATATCGAAGCGGCCAAGGTAGCCTGTATTGTGAAGGCGATAAAGTGAGTGCTCAGATATTTTTGACTACCTTGGCCGCTCCGATATTTTTGATTACGACTGTTCATTATACATTCTGATGTTTCAAAAACTGTTGCCGTGTTTTAAGAAACGTAGATAAGAAAATGGAAATTTGTGTAGTTAAGTAGATAGATTAACTAGATGGCGCTAGTAGTCATATTAATTAGGTTGCTCGTAACCTATGAAATAGTTTTCTGAAACACTGACTAGCTGGCAAATTAAATTGTACTAGTAACGTGGCTTCGACATCAGTCCATTATAATTTGGTATATGTGTTTTAACGGCTTGTATGTGTGGGCAGGTACCCGGGCGGCGAGAGCGACAGCCCGTACGTGTTCATCTGCTCCAACCCCGTCAGCCTGCGCCTGCGCTTCCCCGTCAAGGGCCAGCACAAGATATGTAAGTGCAAGCGTTATTTTTTGTTCTAGTCCTAGGTCACACTTACGCAAATAACAAATAATAAGGTACCTGGCAACACCCGTAACTAAGCATCGGTAGAACTTATGCCGTTGCAATAGGGATTACAAATGGTTAGTTACAGGTTTTGCTGTGTGTACCCACGGTGCGTCGCCAACGTGCTAAGCGTTAACGCTCCGTAGCGAACGAAACGCAGCTGTCACTGTTGCACTAATACGGAAGAGTGATAGAGAGGTGACCACGATACGCTACCGAGCGTTAACGATTGGCAAGTTGGCTACGCACCCAGGTATCCCGAAGAAAAATAAAATCTAGTATAATAAAGCTCTTTAGTTCAAAACGTATCAAAGTAATATTCAAAACTTTATAAGTAGATTATACAACAAAAGCATAAAATGATTATTTTTGTTTAGGTACACTCTGCTTTTAATTTCGATTGCAAAAAAATTGTATAATAAAGATTAGTGTAAGTTGTTCGTGATCACTGACTTAGTAGTAGTAGTTGACCTGACCGAAACAATTTCTCGAATTTAAATACTTTCCTTCACAAATCACAATGTTTAAGATACGTAGTAGACCGTCTAGATTATAGGAATGTCTTTTTATATTTTAAAATGGGTTAAAAAACCAGCCACTCAGACAGCGACAGTACCCCACGCCTCCCTCCGAAGAGAGTGGTGAACGATCATCGACGGCTGGTGACCAGACAGTCACCGCCTCTCTCACGCTCAGGGCACCGCGCCACGTCTCATCCTCGTGGATGGGGTCAGCTCACGTATTGTGATAGCCTGGTGAAGAGCTTACTATAGAAATGATCCTATGAAGTAAGGTCTTGTCGCAAACTACTCGCTCCACGAACCCCATCATTCCCAGAAAAATCTTAACACCGCGATCTACAATATTGTATGGGCGCGCGGCGGACAGTACAGCGACATCTAGCGGGAAATTGCGACTTGCGACACGTGTGCTCCACGTGGGGCTCCAACCAAGGTTATCTTGGATAACAACACAGCTGTCGTAATTTAAAAGTATCATATGTCGCTGTGGAGTGTAGTCTTATAGAACCTTTTGGTTTCACTGATGTGACGCATCACAAGGCCAAACCACGACTAAAGATCAATGTATAATCAAACCGAAGTAAGGAATAAGTATGAAAGGCATTTACGAATACGAGAACATGCTAAAAAACAATAAAGTACATTGTTTATGCAAATACAATTAAAGAGTATTGTTATGGTAGAAAACCAAATCAGCTGGCAATCGCAAAGTACAATAAATGCAAACCTACGTTTATCTTACCTATTCTTGGTGCACAATATTAAATTTTTGGGCGTTCCATAGAAATAATATTGCCAATTTTAAGTTATGTACAGTCGATTACAAAAAGATGTATCCACTTTGGACGTAATAAGGTGAAAAAGTGGATCTCTTCTCTTTGTATTTGACTGTACGTATCAATATTATTTTAATTAAATTATGTTTAATTAAATAATTAATTTAATTGTAATTTATTTGTTTACAGATGCTTTGGATAAAACCATCCACTACGCCGCCGTAAAAAGCATACAGAAAATGGCGAAACTGGCAGCGGAGGAAGCCCATGCCGGATAACGTTAGTTCTTCATACATGTAGCTTTTCTACAAATAAATGAAATACGAGTGAGAACGCTGTGGTGATTTATTTAATTAATAGTCATCCGCATGGCGGCGATGTGGTTCGCCACCCATCACGTCTCGTTCTTCACGGGGGCGAGAAGGGGCTCACGGAGAGCCGTTTTGCTGCATTGATCGTAGCAAATGGAAATCCGTGATCTCTGCCTATTATTTGAGATATAGGCGTGATTGTATGTATGTAAATAAAATACATCATTATTGAAATAATTTATTTACAATATTAACAACTAACAGTTCAATACAATAATAATAAGTCCTTCAACACACATAGACTCGACAGTAATTCATCTTAAAAGATCTGCAGATCTTGAAAGATGAGCTACTGTAATCTCTAGCTTAGCTAAGCCGCACACACACAACCATGCTCACATTTTAACAGTCAGTTTACAAAATAACACACTGGCTTCATTCAATTCCTTGAAATACTTAATTTCTTACATCTAACAAAAAACAGGAGTATTTCGTATGACACCATTAGGTGTCCAAAAATATAGATTAAAGGGATTTTCTGATATTTGTATGGCCCTAGTGAAACAGGGTACAAGTCAAAATGGCGCAGCGAATAACGGTACAAGTGCCGTAAATTTTATAGCACTTGTGCTCTTATTCGCTGAGCCATTTTGACTTGTACCCTTTTTCACTACGGCCACAGAATTTATTGATGATTGTTGTAAAACTGAGCGGATTAAATCAGTATATCACTTTATAATATATAATTATGTCAACACTTATATGCTAGCATGAGCGCCAACTTTACAAACAACTACATCGTAAAATACATCGGTGTGTAGGGCACTTAAAGGATGGAATATATTTGTCATTTTAGGAGCACCAAAATAAATCATTACTTACAACTAGTCAACTACCTATCAGAGTTAGTAAACACAATAAATATAATGTTTTCAGCAAGCAAAAACATACTTTATTGCCTACACAAGAGAGCTCAGCTACGCCAGACGTAGGAAGAAAAGAGAGCGCTGCGTCTCCACTTTTGTACCTATATCGACTCTATATCGATTGATATAAAATCGATATAGGTTTCAAAATAAGGAGGCAGCCGTAGTAAATTTTTGCTTGATGAAATTGCACGTGGTTATAATATAGAATCATTATTAAATGCAGTGCTATTTGTAGAAGTTTTGATTTGAAATATAATCTCACGAAAAATACCGTAAGACTTTTGTAAGGCCTCGCCGTAATTATTTCGTGATCACAGAGCCTTTCCCAATACAGGGAATATCATCGGATTTAGAACCTTTTTCCAGTGAAACAATACTTCAAAAGCCTTTTACAACTAGACTGTCTTTTTGAGTTAATCTCGCTTTGGCAGTGGAAAGGATTTGGTTTGTGAAATTACCTAAACATAATAGGAACGTTACGATTCCTTCTTTTGGTTCAATTGTGGGAAGAAAGCTTCTATGGGCAGGATGGGGTCGTCTGTCGCTATTGTGAAATAGTTGGGCACTCTTCTGCTGCTCTGCGCTACTGTTTTGAACATGCCTGGAGTATTGTAGTCTTTGCTTGCTGCTAGAGTTAAATCAGACACCCGCTTGGAGTGCTCAAATAAATGCTCGATGGGGTCGTGGTGTTTTTTATCAGCGATTTTCATGATAGCACTTTCTGACCGCGTCCTTTCTGAGGTGATGTCGTCTCTGTGGTCTGTGGTAGTTTCCGTGATGCTTACGTCTTGTACTGATTCCCCGATTTCGGAATCTTTTATTTTCTTCCTAACCAATCTTTTATGAGTTACTGTAGTCGGTGTAGTCGGCTCTGTGGCTTCCTCGGTCGTAGGACGCGGTCTTCGGGAGCCGTTGCGGATGCGAGACGACATCTTCTGTGTCGTTCCCTCTGTAGTTTCTACTGTTGTCTGTCTCACTCTGCTGGACTGTCTAGGATGTGTCTGTTCCTGCTCAGGGGCTTCAGTCGCGTCACTCACCTTGTGTCTCGGGTCTTTAGGCACAAACTTCTTTCTCTCAGTGGCATTATCATTTTCACTATTGAATTTATTTTCGTTGTATGGTCTTCTTTGGGGGAATCTTACTTTTGGCGCGTGCTGAGTATCTGTAGATTTTTCTGTAGTGCTTGTAGTAGAGCTTAGGCGATTTCTGTAATCTTTTACGCTAAATCTAGGTCGGTTACTTTCGTATTTATTTTTCAGTCTAGGTCTTAGTACTTTTGCGGGAGGTTCAGGAGTGGTTTCAACTCTGGGAGTAGTGGTAGTCGTTTCTCCAGTCACTTCACTGCTGAGGGATTGAGTAGTAGTTTCCCTATGACCTCGAATTGGTTCAAATTCAGCATCAATAGGCTTGACGTCTCTGTGGAACGAGAAGTCCTTATCAGGTCTGGTAGTTTTTAGAGTGTCGCTTAAACTGACTGCTATGTCGCTGGTTGGTGTGTCCTTTTCATCCTGCTTGTGTGTGTAGTCTGGCGTCTCGCTCTTTGTTACATAAGGATTTTGTGTTACTTTGAGTTGTGGTCGTGTCGCTATCTTCATTATGGGGGACTCCTTGTTAGTATCGTATTCGCGGTAAGCTTGTGTTGTAGTTTCGTATCTTTCTGTGGTGGTTAGTGGTCTACGGTGGCCGAGTTTTTTCTTTACTATCGTGGGGTATGTGGGTGCGATGGTGGGGAGAGCGCTTGTTATTAAATCGTCGTTCACGCCGGGAGTAGTGAGGTTGTACTGGCTTTTATATTTGGTTGGTCTGCGAGTGAAGGCCTGGTATTCGTCGCCGGTCTCAGTCGTGGGTGTGGATTCAGTCGACGATTGGACGTATTTAGCGGTGCTAGATTCTTCTCTGTGGTGGATGTTGGCTAGCGGGGGACGACGCCTTCGGTTCTTGATCCTTTTCCTTTGCTTTTCCTTCTCAGTAGGCGGAGGCGTGCTCGGGCGCTTGAAGTGCTTGTTTGGAGGAAGCGTAGGTAAAGGCTCCACTAGAAGATCGTTGTTCTCATCATTGCCTTTAGTGGTAGTGGTGGTGGTGGTAGTGACTGCTTGCGTACTCGTCTGCTTATACGCCTCAGTCGGCTTCTTCGTTCGTCTCGGCGGGCTGTGGTCGTCGTACGAAGGAGTGACTTTGTAGTAATAGTCTTTCAGCTTGTGCTTTCCTATGGGTTCAAAGTCGTCGCCTAGCGGCCGTCTGCTTTGAGATTCGACGTTTCCGTCGTAGTTCAAAGAGTTTTCGTAGGCTTTTTCGCCCTCGGTCACGATAGCGAACTCTTCGGGGATTTGTGTCGTTTCAGGCTTAAAGGAGGAGTCGTAATACTGTTGCTTGGTCACCGCTTCATCAGTAGCTTTCTGGTTATCGTAGTCGGGGATTGCGGTCCACGGCGCTCTTGACGAATGTGTGTTGAGTTCGTCAGAATAAGTTTCCGTTACTTCATAAGTTGTTTTATAAGGAACGGAATTAGGAGTTCCTTCCAAGTGACTAGGTGGGTTCGCGTACTGCTGAGATACCTCCTGGTTGCCGCCCGCGGCGAAGTTATCATGGATCTTGTTTTTCTTCTTCTCGTAATTCGCGTTAATCGTCTGCTGATCATAATAATTTTGTGCTTGGAAGTTCTGTTGCACCGGGTATTGGAAATCGTTGTAGTAATTTGCCAGAGTGGTGGTTTGTACTGGGTTGTAGGTTGTTACTTTGTTGTAGTCCGAGCTGTATTGTTTTGAGAATGGGTCTTGCGGGCTGGCTTTGAAGCCACCCTTGTTGCCAGCGTTAGGATCAATCTTTGGAGGAGAAGAAACCTTAGGCGGCTGTGTGGCAACATTCTTGTTGTAATCATTGACTGCTGTCCCGAAGTGTATTTGGTTGATTGTAGTCGGCTTTGGCGTAGTCGTCGGGTAGTAACTGGGAGTCTGTTTGTAGTTGGGTGAGTAGCTGAACGAGTTGAATATAGTCTGTCTCGTCGGTTGTTGAGGTATGAAAGTGGTCCTAGTCGGGTACCCTGCGGTCTGTCCTTTAAGGGATTGCACGTTGAACGGGCTGAATGTACCTGCAATATGAATAAAACCTTAAACATTAAACCTTTTACATAAATACGAATAAAGGTAAGGTATTTAGAAAAATGCACGTGAGCTAGCATGGAGTTTATTTTTATTGACATGTAGTGCTAGATCTTATGAATCGGCTTGTAGTGTGTAGCTTGTAATCAATCGTATTGTAATTATTCGAAATTGAACAAACAAATTCTTAGACTTAACGGTTCTTACCAAAAATTCTCGGTGGAAAAGAGTTGTCCTGGAACGTGAAATGCGAGTACGGGTTGGCGGGTATCTTCTGACCAGGGAAGTTCTGAGCGAAGTTTTGTACAGGGAATTGCTGCTGAGCCGTCTTCACCTGGTGGCTTAGGGCTTGCTGGGCAGCGTCGTTATCTGGCAATTTGTACACTTCAGGCTTATAGATCTCAGTCTCGCTTGATTGTGGTTTTTTCTCTGGTTTCGGGTAGATGTCGAAAGGCTTTCCAGTTTGGTATTGGTATTGTACTGGTTGAACATGCTGGATTGGCTGCTTGAATTTCTGCGGGTATTTCGTGAAGACTGGTCTCGCAGCGTAGGGGTTATGTGGGTTTCTGATGAGTACGCTTTCAACGGGGAAGTTCTGGATGTATTTGTAGTGGGTTAAGCCGTTGTTGTAGGGGTTGTGGTAGGAGTTGATGGGTTGGTTGAGGGGGGGTTGCGTGGGGACGGTTCTGTGGGTTGTCGGGCGGTAGGATTGGGCTATGGAGGTGAGTTTGGTCGCGTCGCGGGTGACGAGTGGGCGGGCCGAGGATGCGTACTGGTCCAGCACTGGGACTGGTGAAGGGACTTTATATGTGGGGGGCGCGTGGAGGGGAGCCGTGCCGTATGCTCCATATACTAGGCCGCTGGAACCGATTACTGGCCGCCAGCCGCCTTTGGACAACGGGAGAGCCTGGAAAGAAAAAAAAATTGGTGAGGTCTTCAGGAAAATGTTTACCTACTGGAATAACTGTTTACCTACTCTACTGAAACATCTAATTGTATAGATATAGTTAAAATATCAGGCACTAAAATTACTTGAAAATGGCGGTATGTGCATCCAGCAATTCATTTAATTGAAGTCTAGGTAGTGATAGTGACCTCAACTTCAATTAAATTAATCGTTCTGTTTGTCATCACTATGACAAACAGAACGAAAACTCTTAAAATTATGACCGTAACATGAATACTGTTTGTTAATAAGTAAATAATTCCTCACAAATCTTTCACCTCGTAATTTATCTTTATTGCTATTTATGGGCGCGCAGAACGAAAGCGTGATCGCGCACGCATGATCTAAAGCTCTCAAAAGAAAACGGTGATAACTCTTAACTTGCAGCAACACTAACTAAACATTGGTAGACCTTATCGCGTTGCAATACGGTTCAAGAATTAACAAAGAGTAAATGCAGTTACGATGTTTTGTGTTTGAAGGTAGTGATAGTCTGATGTTTCATGCAATCTCAATCATTTGCAATAACGCAATATGAATTGGCACGCAGTGGCGTACATTCGCCATCAGATACATCGGAGCGGCCGAGGTGGTCACAAATATCTGAACAACGCCTCTATTATCAAGGCTATAAAGTACACCTTCAGATATTTTTGAATACCTTGGCCGCTCCGATATATTTGATGGTGACTGTACCACCCGCCGGGTGAGAATTTGGTGTTCCAACTGTCGATGTCGTTCAGTCGAGTCAGGTAGTTAGTGGTCGTTAAATTCGTTACACTTTTGAAATGAGCAATTATAGAATAAGTAGGTCCTAACCTAACAATAAACGACCCCCAGACCTAAAAAAAACCCAAATCCAAAAAAATGCCGCTGAGGGCAAACCATATATATTTTCCTTCTGTCTGAAAGCTTTGTGAAGGTTTCCAGGCTAACTCGGGTTATTGGAGGATCAGAGGCCAGTTTTATAAAGCTACAAGTTACAATTTACAAGCGGAAGTCTCTTTCTAACACATAGGGTTAGAAAGAGAGTTCCGCTTGTAAATTGTAACTTGTAGCTTTATAAAACTGGCCTCAGGTGACAGAAAACACACTATCCTATATAATCTGGGTCTTTTACGCCCTTTATTATCAAGAAACCTTAGTTTAACTAATACAAATCTGCCCCCAAAGGCTACGTAGATACGTATGTAGTCTCAATAATAAGCAAAACCATACTAACGGGGAAAGGAAGGAAGAGTCCTCCTCCGACCCAGAGTAACGGTAGGACTTAACCTTAATCCATCTAATCAATATCTAGTCTAACAATACTACATTCAAGTAGATTGTACCTTATATTGCAATCAACGAAATAAGGGTTATATTTTTAGATATCTGAGCATTAAGAAAAGCAGCTCTAGTCTCATTCGGTCATTTAAAAAATAAGTATACACGGAACTAAAGCTTTCATTAGCCACGCAAAAAAGTAGGTATCCGAATCCAAGTAGCGTGAAGCCCATCCTTAGGATGTATATTCAAATAAAATACATACCGATTGTGTTGGCATAGATCGGCGGTGATGGCCGGCTGAGCTTGGGGCCGCTAGCGCCAGCACCGCGGCCAGCCATAGCCCTCCTGGAACAAAAAAAGACGCGTTGAAAATTATTTATTTACCGGACATCCGTATTTTTAGTGTGACATAATAGTTCAACGCCCTATGATAAAAAAGTGTCGATAATTTGGGAAATCTACAATATGGTTTTAGTATTGAGGAGTCGGAGAGTGTATTATTATTAGATACACAGTTTTTATTAAATTACCTCAGATTGGAATAGAGAACATTATGTACTCCTTGACCACCAAGCTTGGACTGAAAAATCGTGCCACTGACGCCAGACCGCGCGAGCACGCCAGCGGTTATAATTTTTGGACTTTTCTTGCGCCTGATTTGACGTCTGTTGTGGTCAAAAATAACACTTTATTATGTAAATGCACACAATTTTTATTAAATAATATCAGATTGCAATAGACAACGTTATTTTCTCTATCACTGTTAAATAACATACTACCTAACCTATTACATGTAAATGTTTACACGTGTTTTCAGCCCGATTTCTTTAAGTGCCTATGTGAAACCTATCATTAAATCTTATCCCTTAGGCCTCTAACCAACATAATTTGACACAACTCACACAACTTGCCATATCACTGTCCACTTTAAGCAATCGAGGCAACTTTCTACGTATTTTTGTCAAATGATAGTTAATAAAGTCTAATGCGCCTAACGGGTCGACAAAAAGTTGCAATTGTGTCAAATTACATGTCCGCTAAGAGGCCTTTGTGAGAAAGCGATAGTGTGAGTAAAAAGTCCGTAATCAAGTCGCTTTTATACCTGTTCATTAAATACAGGGAATACTAGTTATATTGAAGTTAAGCGCATTTGATGTGCCGCGCTAATAGATGTTGCGCTCTGTGAAATCTCTGACTCGAGCCAAGAGGGTGCAATTATTTTAAGATAGGGGGTAACTGACATTGGGATTTTCCAATCTATATTGGCGGAACCCATATGTCTAAACGTGCGAAATTTGTGTACAGATTTTTCGATGCAGTAATATTTATGTATACAAAACTGTAATGTACCTAACGGAACTGACATATCATATCGACAGTAGTTCCATAAACAAAAAAGATTATAAAAAAATATCTGCATTTTTATTTACCGCAGGGCGGCAATTGAGTCGCTTAACTTCAAACTCAGATAAATCCATCCGTCAGATTATGCGATTTTGGTATTAAGAAAAGGTAATATGGTAGATATTTGCTGAGAGAGCGAATGGATTTATCCGAGTTTGAAGTTAAGCGACACAATTGTTTCTAATAAGTACCTTTCTATACTAAGGAAACGCATCAGCTGGCAATGTTTTAAACATTTCATAAGTGCAATCGCATAGTTCGGTGCCATCATCAGTGCCGGATTAACCATTATAGTTAGTTTTTTTTTAGATTAGAAAAAAGTTGAAAAGCGCATGTACAGGGTTCTTTATCAGGCACGATACGGCATGATACATGTCACAAGTGTCAAAGTGTCAATGCGGCCAATAAAAAATATTTAAATATATTTGTATTTATAATAAAGCCATGCGTAGGTATTTGTAAATGTTAAATTGAATAATATTAATTATTTTACAGTATTGTAATAGTAGTCATTATTACGAAATAATTTATTCTTATCATTTTTAATGTTTTAGTGAATGTTGCACAATAAAAAACCTGGAGAAAAGGAGGTTCGAAACATATGGTTTTCGATTTATAACGTATGCGTGTGTCACTGTCAGTTTTTCAATTGTCATGTGTCTCTAACGTGATAATCAAAACGAAATTGTGTTTTTATTGCTGTTATGGATTATAATCTGCAAATTGTCATTATTTATTTACAAACGTGAACTCTTCATCATGTTAACTAATCGTTTGTTGGTGTGCTTGCAGTGTGTTTAAATTGAACATTCAAACAGAACAGGTTAGAACAGGTTGGCAACTTCTGTTTCTATGTTTACTGAATCTCAAAAAAAAAAACGAAATATAAGTAAATTAAACAGTTGCAGCTAAGGGTAGGCATTCAGATTCTGTAGTTTTTTGAAGGGGCATTACTGGGCTCCCAGAAAAAATACCGGGATTGTACGTTTGCGAATTTTAGAAATGAGGAATAATTTGGAAAAATAACAGTTTTCTATTGCGTCCTGTAACTTCTGTAAATGGTTTGGACTATACAGGGTGTAACAAAAATACAGGTGATTCGTTTAAGGGCATATTGATATCGTGTCGTGTTCCGACTAAGAAATAATAGGATATTTTTATTTTATTTGTATGGGGCCTGTCGTCCCAGCCGGCCAACCAAAAATTGTTTTTCTTAGTTTTTCCCAATTAGAATACGATACCAATTATATGCCCGTAAACGGATCGCCAGTATTTTTGTTTCACCTTGTATACATTTACCTGTTTTAATTTTGTACGACTACTCCCATACTACTGCACTTGTTTTACAAGTCGTGAGTTCTTAGAGGTAGATTAATGATTATAATATAATTATATTCCAATAGTTATTTGATTCATGAATCTCGTTATAATCAAAGCTGATGCGTGAGGCTAGTAACCCGATCTCAGTAGCCGCCACGCAATCCATCCACATCCTAGTAGGGTGACCATCGTAGTAACCTGCATTGTCACTATTGAACTTCTTACCCGTTGTCACGTTCATAAAAATCACTTTCCGTCTCATTACACCGATCAAACTTTCGTACGAAAGTAAATGGCGACAAATTGAGTGAGTCGGTTTGTAGACCGGAACCGAGTGACCGCGCGAGTCGGTTCCCACGCCTTCAGACAACCGTTCATTCATTCTTTTGACGTGACATATTAGAAATTATTAAACGAGAAATATAGGTAAGTATGTAACAAAAAACCTTTTTACTTCTCTTGCTCTAAAAGTTCGTCTTTAAGCCTTGCGTAGGCGACCTAAAATCGCTTTTTATGCACTTGGGCCTAAAGTAAAAACTTCGTCGAATGCCAAGGCAATCAGTCCAACAGCCGCACGCACACAACTTCCTAAACTTTATTTTTTTTAAATCACTACGACCTTTGTCCCGTGCCTACTGAAAAAAAAGTTATCAGACGAGTACATCGCTTCAGGTAGGTAAACCTATAAGGCATAGGAACCCCCGAAGTTGCACGGTGCGTTACCTACTCTGACTAATTAGTAGTCTGTAACCTCATTACTGATTTAAAACCATTGCTTTCGTACCCAAGTCTTCTCCCAACTCTTTCCGATTAGCAAGTTCTCGTGCTGTGAATGAGGTTGATTGTAAACGTAACGTAACTCACGTTAACCCTTTACGTAACGTTACGTTAACGGGGTCACTATTGTTTATCGAGTAAAAATTGGGCCAATAGCGCGTGTGTACGGAAGATTAGCGTATCTGTGCTATTTTGGAGTGCTTTTTTCATAATGGTGTAAGTACAATGTTATGCTAATTCCAGCCAATAAAAAAAAATGTTGTGTGGTTGAGTAACCCAAAGTTTACGCGTAGAATATTTCTCTTGGATAAACTTAAAATGCACCTAGGTAGACAGCAGTGGCGGTGCGTCTATAGAACACGATTCCTGTCGGCTTGCCTAAGTTTCAGGCGCCTGAGCAGTTTTTCACAGCTCATGAAGAAATTTTAAGCCAAACTCAGCTCCGGCTTACCTGAGAAAAATTTGACCCACCCACTGGTAGATAGTTACCAGTAGCGGTGGGTCAAAAATTTTCTTAGACAAGCCGGTACTGAATTTGGCTTCAAATTTCTTCACGAGCTGTAGGAAAACTGCTCAGACTCCTGAAACTCAGGCAAGCCGACGAGAATCGTGTTCTATGGACGCGCCGCCACTGATAGTTACTAAAGATGCTATAATTTCTGCTATGCTATGGACACTTCATGCGTACTAGAGTACAGCTATGCTAATTCGTCCGGCAAGTTTTAACTAAATTGTACGTGAAGTATACCGCGTGGCCGTGATACGAGTATGTCCCATGATGCGAGCTCGCAATTTTTTTTTATTCGTTATAAAAATTGTTAAATAACTCATTATACGGGCAGTCGTATAATGAGTTATTCATGGAGACGCATTAGAAATATTAGACCTCTACAAGTCTAAGTAGTTTGAATACTATTTTTCTCTAAATAACTCTCTTTCTCTTAATTCCTCAAATATAAACTGAAAGAAATCTCTTTAAGGGAAAAGTTTTGCATTTGTACGAATACTAATTGCTACTTGTCTTGTACAATAAAGTATTTTACATGACACTACTTACTACATTAAGAATGTAGAATTCTAGAGATATTCTTGTAGATGTCGTATTTACTTAATTGTGCCTCGTGAAGTTCCGTCCATCTTTATTACCTTTCACCCCATTACTCTCGGTCTTGTGGCAGTTTCCTGCACCGCTACTATTATTTTAATTATAATTATAGTACGTGTTTGCGGGTATAACGCAATTAAGTAAGAGCGGGAAAATAGCGAGACTGAATCCAGGACATGGGAAGAGATATTTGTGAGTTATTCTATGTGTAAGCGCGTTCTGAAAGTTGGTTCAAATACCCCTTTAACAATAAAATTAACTCCCTAAAGTTTAATAAACAATCTTTGTATATTTTGGTTCAAAACAAATCATTTATTTGCACGCACAGGTGCCCAAAGTATTCGGGACTTGGAGTGTACTGCTTTTCTAGGTGTAGATATAAAATCTGTACAAGACTATTTCAATTCACAAGACTTATTAATCGTATTTGGCATTCTTTTACCCACATCCCAAAAATAAGGACCTAATTCTGTGCATATATTTAGTTTTGATTTAAACTCCGTAGTTTATGAACCAATAGGTAGGTATGTTTTTACAAAAAATTAAGTGAAAAATATCAGATAAGCTAGCTTCCGAACTACGGCAGCAGCTGATGTCTGTCACCGTCGCCTGCGCCGCTTACCGTGCTCAAGAGGCGCGACGCCATTGTGATCCCTGTCAGATACAAGAAAGCAACTAGTTAAGTGGTTACGATCATCTATTTGACTCAGAAAATGTCACGGCTAAGATATAATGTATCGCAAGATATCGTTAGCAATAAGTAGACTTAAATATTCCATAGCTAGAAATAAGCCTAAATTGGAGGGGAAGTACCTAAATGGGGGGACCCATTTAGGTACTTCCCCTCCAATTCTACAGACCTATTTTCTCTAATTCTCGAATCCCTTATTGTTTCCAGAATCGCCAAATATTAGTGAGTACTAATGTAAAATATTTAACATATTATTAGAAGGCTACGTACGTAGGTAAGAATAGTGCATTACGTACCTAGGGCGGTAAAATAAAGAAGGGCCCAGATCGTGGGTATTTGTGGCCCGAACCGAAGGTAAGGGCCATAAACAAGCGATCTGAGGCCTTCCTTATTACCGCCCGTGGTGCGTACATAATTTTACGTCTTCTCCTGGGTGTGAAGTGAGAATTGCCGTTGCGCCCGTGGGCGGCAAATCTCACTTACCGCCCAGAGTGATGTAAAATAACATAATGCAATAAGTGTTTTACTTAATAAAATATGTAGGTATCATGCCTTGCGACCTTTTCTTCAGACAATATGATATAAATGTTAGGCAGTAGCTGGCAGTAGGCAATTAGAGCATAGCACTATGTAACAATGGTTTGGAAACGGATGTCACGGTAGTTTTATTGTGAGGAGATGTGCACAACTAAACGGAACAATAGGGATTTAACAGTGAGGTAATATAGAGGTAATGTAATATCTATTTATGTTCTTGATTACAAATAGCGCAATGTCGCTACTAAAGGTAGTAGGAGCATGTAAATAGTTACGGGGGTTAACACGCCAGGATTTTGGAGACTTTCATACTTATAGTACACTCGAGAGGAAAAGTTTTGGGTCACTAGCATTTTCTTGAATATATCAAAAGATATTAATATTAACGATATTCAAGAAAATGCTAGTGACCCGAAACTTTTGCTATCGAGTGTTACTACACTCATAGGGGAGTCTTTAGGGACGCCAAACTTCTACGCCAAAACGATTTGTTATAAGTATGAAGTTTATACGGGGGACTAATATTGTGACGTCGCAATACTATATAATATGATGAATACATCTCCTTTATAAAAGTTTTAACCATTATAAAATCATTTAAAGCGTATTTAACGTTACACCTGGATATTCCCGTGTATTTTCGATTTTTTTTATTTTATGAATACAACGAAACAATTATGTTTATCTACTGGAAAGTCCCCTATTCTATAAAGGTAAGAGAAAAGAAAGGGGTAACTGTTGCCTATTACGCCAAAGAAATTTTAGCGCTTAAGCGAAGTTTATTTTAGTCATTACCCGCTTATAGATTACAATAATTTGTACCGAGATGACAGACAGTAATATCGATAATTGTATATTGCTTTGTTCTCCAATAGTGCAGGTAATAACTGATTGTTTAACATATTTGCGAGTCAGTTTGCAACCACGCAATGCATGACTAGTCGAGAGAAAACTCGAGACACTGACAAACGAAAATAATAGCACAGCTTGCGTTAATTTAGTCAACTAGTGCGTGATACTTACTTTGTTAGATTTAGTAGATTAAGTAATTACAGATGTATATTGTGATCAGAATTATGCATGAATGGAGAATTCAGAGATTCATTTATATACTTTACGCCTAAGGACTATAAAAAGAAGTCACCTTGTATGGAAATTTATACCTACACCATAATTAACTACGAATACATACCTAAACAAAATTCTTCCATTTTCAAAACTCAAGCAGTGGCGCGTAGTTAGTGTCCAAGAGGCAACCGGATGGCTCGCGGTATGTAAGCTCCCTTCGTGTTGTGTGGAATCACGGTGACCGAAACTACGCCCCATTGCTCTGAATAGTGTGCTTTTCAAGCATTCCAAGAGGAAACTCTATTTCGTTAACGCTATTATAAGAGTAAGTTCAACAGGTTTATGTGTACTTATTTATTAAAAACTAGCTTTGCCCTGCCCACGGCTTCGCTAGCGTATGTTTGGGAGGTTATATCTTTTTCATGTACGCATTTCTTTTTGGAGAGAGATCACGGACCAAGAGAGAAACCGGACATTACTATCCCCCTATTCCCCTAACCACAGTTGAACCTTATTACCGAGCAGAACAGTCGTTTATAGATGACTAGTAAAAAGTACTAAAAACGGTCCGTTAGAGAGTATAATGTAGGGGGCGGTGTGATGTCTCATTCGCACTCGTCACAAAAATGTCACATTTGACACATATTTATAACCGAAGAGTATACTCCAGTTTAAAATGATAACTTCATGGTTGCAACTTAGCGTCTATCAAAAGAGAGATATCACACTTGAATTCGAATAGCTCTCCTGTAATAAGATTCTTTCCTCCTTTATCTCAACTTCGATTAATTTCCCTGACATTTTGGCAAGTAGGGTAACGGCACCAGTGGTCAGCCAGGAACCAGTGGTCAGCCTGGTGCATCGTTTATTGGTCATAAATATAGCAATAATTTGTATAAATAAATCGTATGTACTTAACTAGCACCTCTGATTCATCGTTGTTTCATTGGCCTTGCTACATAAGCGGAAGGGGATCAAGGGGCTGAAATAAATTAGTACAAATAGGTGCTGTCGATACACAAGAGCAGTAGTGTCATATCCGCCATATTTTTTACTACACGTGGTGTTCTCTTAACACGTAAGAAAAAACATGTTATTTTATTAAACGTGATGCACTTTTATACAAATTGGCTTTATGAATACTTTATGTATTGAATTATATTACAATTGAATAAAAATATCACTTATTTAGGTATTATTTGAGGGGGCTGACTATTGGATACCACTTTTTTTACAAAGTATCCAATAGTCAGCCGCCCGGGGCTCACTACTGGGTTTTTCCTAATTGTTTGAAAATCCAATGGTCAGCCGCACTTAGAACTCCTAAAACCCAGAAGCAATCGTTGTGTTTTTGAATTTGGAACCCTTTAGTTACTCAATAAAAGCTCAAAATGGATTGTAAAATATGTACAAAATGTTGTACAAGGGGTCTTTGGAGGTGTTATTTTTTTTTATACGGCCGACCACTGGGTGTAGTGGATCCAGTATTCAGCCAGTATCTTGTTGAGTTAACTGGTATTTTTAAGGATACAGGTACATATTTGTATGCGGATCTATGAACAATATGATACTATTATTATAATTCTGTCGATTTTGACTCAAATATCTCATTCTTATTTATAGTTAAAACGGCTGAGTACTGGGTACACAAAGGCTGATTACTGGATTCTTGAGGCTGACTACTGGAAAAAGGTGCCATTTTCTGTTTAAACTTAATTATAGCTATTTTAAAAAGGATTGTTATTTTTTGACATATTTTGTTTTAAAACTATGATAAACAATTGACCTAACTATGTTATTCGTTTAATTATCCGCCTAATCCTGTAGAAATGCTGAATGTTCAAACTTTAAAAAGTCGTTATAAGGCTGACTACTGGTGCTGTTACCCTATTCAGATCCCCAATAGACTAAGATTAGATGGTAGTGCACCCTACCTAATCGGGTAGCAAGATTCGGCATATATAGGGGGTAGCGTCTTAAAAAGTTATGACTTTTAGTATGGGACACTATGAGCTAAACCTGGAGCGTTCGGAATGCAGCCAACTTTTCGGGTACCAAAAAAAGTCAGAAAATACCTCATCGGGTAGCAAGATTCGACATATACAGGGGGTAGCACCTTAAAAAGTTATGACTTTTTGTATGGAACACTATGAGCCAAACCTGGAGCATTCGGAATGCAGCCTGATTTTAGGGTGCCAGAAAATATCGAAAAATACCTCATCGGGTAGCAAGATGAAACTAATGCCAAATGAAAGTACTAATCATCCTGTTAATAAAAAAAATTGGTAGTCGGTCCTAAACCTGGAGCATTTCAAATGCAGCCAACTTTTGTGATCGAACAAAAAACTCATCTGATACCATTACAACGTAGAAATGGCCCCAGAAGATGGCTCAAAAGACATAAACACGCTTAATTTGTCAGAATTTATCAAAAAGTGCCAAAATATTTCAGGTTTACTCACCCAAACTTATCACTTTCGTGATTTGGCTTAATTTTAGGGTACCTGAAGATTTAAAAAAATACCTAATTGAGTAGCACGATAATATGTATGCCAAATGAAAGGACTTATCATCCTGTTTATTAAAAAAAATAGCAGCGGGTCCTAAACCTGGAACATTCCAAATGCAGCCAACTTTTGTGATCGAACAAAAAACTCATCTGATACCATTACAACGTAGAAATGGCCCCAGAAGATGGGTCAAAAGACATAAACAAGCTTAATTTGATAGAATTTATCAAAAAGTGCCAAATTTATTAGGTTTACTCACCCAAACTTATCACTTTCGTGATTTGGCTTAATTTTAGAGTACCTAAGGATTTAAAAAAATACCTTATTGAGCAGCACGATAAGATGTATGCCAAAAGAAAGGACTTATCATCCTGTAAATAAAAAAAAATTGCAGCGGGTCCTAAACCTGGAACATTCCAAATGCAGCCAACTTTTGTGATCGAACAAAAAACTCATCTGATACCATTACAACGTAGAAATGGCCCCAGAAGATGGTTCAAAAGACATAAACAAGCTTAATTTGATTAAATTTATCAAAAAGTGCCAAAATATATTAGGTTTACTCACCCAAACTTATGACTTTCGTGATTTGGCTTAATTTTAGGGTACCTGAAGATTTAAAAAAATACCTTATTGAGTAGCACGATAATATGTATGCCAAATGAAAGGACTTATCATGCTGTTAATTAAAAAAAATAGCAGCGGGTCCTAAACCTGGAACATTCCAAATGCAGCCAACTTTTGTGATCGAACAAAAAACTCATCTGATACCATTACAACGTAGAAATGGCCTCAGAAGATGGTTCAAAAGACATAAACAAGCTTAATTTGATGGAATTTATCAAAAAGTGCCAAAATATATTAGGTTTACTCACCCAAACTTATCACTTTCGTGATTTGGCTTAATTTTAGGGTACCTAAGGATTTAAAAAAATACCTTATTGAGCAGCACGATAAGATGTATGCCAAATGAAAGGACTTATCATCCTGTTAATAAAAAAAAAATTGCAGCGGGTCCTAAAACTGGAACATTCCAAATGCAGTCAACTTTTGTGATCGAACAAAAAACTCATCTGATAACCCAAATCACGAAAGTGATAAGTTTGGGTGAGTAACCTAATATATTTGGCACTTTTTGATAAATTCTTTCAAATTAAGCTTGTTTATAAATTTTGAACCATCTACTGGGGCCATTTCTACGTTGTAATGGTATCAGATGAGTTTTTTGTTCGATCATAAAAGTTGGCTGCATTTGGAATGTTCCAGGTTTAGGACCCGCTGCTATTTTTTTCTATTACCAGGATGATAAATCCTTTCATTTGGCTTACATCTTATCGTGCCACTCAATAAGGTATTTTTTTAAATCTTCATGTACCCTAAAATTAAGCCAAATCACGAAAGTGATAAGTTTGGGTGAGTAAACCTAATAAATTTGGCACTCTTTGATAAATTCTATCAAATTAAGCTTATTTATGTCTTTTGAACCATCTTCTGGGGCCATTTCTACGTTGTAATGGTATCAGATGAGTTTTTTGTTCGATCACAAAAGTTGGCTGCATTTGGAATGCTCCAGGTTTAGGACCCGTTGCTATATTTTTTTATTAACAAGATGATAAGTCCTTTCATTTGGCATACATTTTATCGTGCTACTCCATAAAGTATTTTTTTAAATCTTCAGGTACCCTAAAATTAAGCCAAATCACGAAAGTCATAAGTTTGGGTGAGTAAACCTAATATATTTTGGCACTTTTTGATAAATTTAATCAAATTAAGCTTGTTTATGTCTTTTGAACCATCTTCTGGGGCCATTTCTACGTTGTAATGGTATCAGATGAGTTTTTTGTTCGATCACAAAAGTTGGCTGCATTTGGAATGTTCCAGGTTTAGGACCCGCTGCTATTTTTTTTATTAACAGGATGATAAGTCCTTTCATTTGGCTTACATCTAATCGTGCCACTCAATAAGGTATTTTTTTAAATCTTCATGTACCCTAAAATTAAGCCAAATCACGAAAGTGATAAGTTTGGGTGAGTAAACCTAATAAATTTGGCACTCTTTGATAAATTCTATCAAATTAAGCTTATTTATGTCTTTTGAACCATCTTCTGGGGCCATTTCTACGTTGTAATGGTATCAGATGAGTTTTTTGTTCGATCACAAAAGTTGGCTGCATTTGGAATGCTCCAGGTTTAGGACCCGTTGCTATATTTTTTTATTAACAGGATGATAAGTCCTTTCATTTGGCATACATTTTATCGTGCTACTCCATAAAGTATTTTTTTAAATCTTCAGGTACCCTAAAATTAAGCCAAATCACGAAAGTCATAAGTTTGGGTGAGTAAACCTAATATATTTTGGCACTTTTTGATAAATTCCATCAAATTAAGCTTGTTTATGTCTTTTGAACCATCTTCTGGGGCCATTTCTACGTTGTAATGGTATCAGATGAGTTTTTTATTCGATCACAAAAGTTGGCTGCATTTGGAATGTTCCAGGTTTAGGACCCGCTGCTATTTTTTTATTAACAGGATGATAAGTCCTTTCATTTGGCTTACATCTAATCGTGCCACTCAATAAGGTATTTTTTTTAATCTTCAGGTACCCTAAAATTAAGCCAAATCACGAAAGTCATAAGTTTGGGTGAGTAAACCTAATATATTTTGGCACTTTTTGATAAATTTAATCAAATTAAGCTTGTTTATGTCTTTTGAACCATCTTCTGGGGCCATTTCTACGTTGTAATGATATCAGATGAGTTTTTTTTTCGATCACAAAAGTTGGCTGCATTTGGAATGTTCCAGGTTTAGGACCCGCTGCTATTTTTTTTTATTAACAGGATGATAAGTCCTTTCATTTGGCATACATATTATCGTGCTACTCAATTAGGTATTTTTTTAAATCTTCAGGTACCCTAAAATTAAGCCAAATTACGAAAGTGATAAGTTTGGGTGAGTAAACCTAATAAATTTGGCACTTTTTGATAAATTCTATCAAATTAAGCTTGTTTATGTCTTTTGAACCATCTTCGGGGGCCATTTTTACGTTGTTATGGTATCAGATGAGTTTTTTGTTCGATCACAAAAGTTGGCTGCATTTGGAATGTTCCAGGTTTAGGACCCGCTGCTATTTTTTTTAACTAACAGGATGATAAGTCCTTTCATTTGGCATACATATTATCGTGCTACTCAATTAGGTATTTTTTTAAATCTTCAGGTACCCTAAAATTAAGCCAAATCACGAAAGTGATAAGTTTGGGTGAGTAAACCTGAAATATTTTGGCACTTTTTGATAAATTCTGTCAAATTAAGCGTGTTTATGTCTTTTGAGCCATCTTCTGGGGCCATTTCTACTTTGTAATGGTATCAGATGAGTTTTTTGTTCGATCACAAAAGTTGGCTGCATTTGAAATGCTCCAGGTTTAGGACCGACTACCAATTTTTTTTATTAACAGGATGATTAGTACTTTCATTTGGCATTAGTTTCATCTTGCTACCCGATGAGGTATTTTTCGATATTTTCTGGCACCCTAAAATCAGGCTGCATTCCGAATGCTCCAGGTTTGGCTCATAGTGTTCCATACAAAAAGTCATAACTTTTTAAGGTGCTACCCCCTGTATATGTCGAATCTTGCTACCCGATGAGGTATTTTCTGATTTTTTTTGGTACCCGAAAAGTTGGCTGCATTCCGAACGCTCCAGGTTTAGCTCATAGTGACCCATACTAAAAGTCATAACTTTTTAAGACGCTACCCCCTATATATGCCGAATCTTGCTACCCGATTAGGTAGGGTGCACTACCATCTAATCTTACAACACACGTCGCCAACATCCCAGCGCGCGCGCACCGACCGTGGCACGTTTCACTCCAGCTATTCGCCGAGAAAACCGCGCGCCGCATTTTTATACCACGCTTCAGCTCACTCGCCTCCTCAACCCAAAACCCACCTTCTGACGATGAAACTAAAAGTGATTTTAACACGGACGTGTAGGAGTACGTCGGGAATCTCATGCAAACTCCAGTTAAACATTATGTAGACGAGATTATTAATTTATTGATGACATTGTAGTGGGCTGCGGAGATAGAAAATTAATGGGCTATCATTTCATGTAGATACATTAACAAACAGTGGGTACATAGTTTAGTAGTAGGACATTTTTTTATAAGTACATAGGTTAATATTTAAGCGCTGGTGGCTTGGCGGTGGAACGTTAGACTCCCAATCCGCAGATCTCGTATTCAAACCCCGATTCGTACCACTAAGTTTTTCGGAACTTATGTACGAAATATCATTTGATATTTACCAGTCGCTTTTCGGTGATGGAAAACATCGTAAGGAAACCGGACCTAATCCTAACAAAGCCTAATTTCTACTAGTGCCTACGTTAATTCCTGGGATTAGGTTGCCGAGCGGACCCCAGGCTCTATTGAGCCGTGGCAAGACCGAAGACCGGGATAGACGCTAGATGAATGATGGTGTTGTTCAGTGTGGGCCAGTTCGGGTTGCACAGGGTGGTTCCACAACACGTAGGGGGCTTAAATACCGCAAGCCATCCGGTTGCCTCGCGGACACTGGAACTACGCGTCATTGCTCTGAATAATACGGAATATTCTTCGTGAAGTGACATTGACAAACAACCCAACAGTAACGTATAGTTTGGTTAAGTTTCACTTTCGATTCTCGTAATGAGGGTGCTCGAGTCACCTAGAAAGGAAACACACCGAGAAATGCGGTGGAAACCGAGCGATTGCTATTTGCTGCCCATCAGTTCCGGCTACGGCGGTTCCATAGTTTCCTTAGTTATATCTGGCGGTTATGAGCTTCAAGATTATTTCTGCATATTTCACAGATTATCTTGCTGTCTCTTCCACATATTGTTCTTGCAAAGTTGGTGCAATGTATGTTATGTAAAGTCGTCATCAGATATATCGGAGCGGCCATGGTGGTCACAAATATCTGAACAACGATTCTATTGTCAAGACGATAAAGTGCATGTTCAGATATTTTTGAGTACCTACCCTGGCCGCTCCGATATAAGTATTTGATGGCGACTGTACCTATGGAATTCGGTATCAAAGTTTGCGTTGCCTCGAATAAAAAAATATATGTTTCGACACATACGACATTATTTCTGTTACGACACACCACACCTGACCTTACACCAATTTATAAACAAGTAATTAATTCAATTATTTGTCTCTCGCCTAAGGTGAATCCAACGGCGCCCCCGTTGGCACTCTTTTAAGTGTAATTAGTTTAAACTAGATTAGAAATTAGTTAAACAGGTAAGTAGCGACTGATAATTATTAATTGCGAAAGATTGATGTTACTATGGGACACACGGTAAACTATTTATTTCATGGAATGTTCCTCATTAATTCTTACATCTAATCACGTACAGTGTACGTGATTAGATGTAAGAATATCGTACACAAGTGAGATATGCTCTGGCCTAGGATAGCGTGCCGACCGCGCGCTGAGTAAAAGTGAGAATTAGTGTCGATAAAATGGTCTGCATCGGTTGGAAATCCTCCGTAATTGGGTATAGCGCGGTGATGGCTTGTGGATCATAATTATCCTCACGATCTTTAACACGTATCAGCTGCAATGGTTGCAGGGGAAAGTTTGCAGAGCAGAAATCAGCATAATCAATTATTGAACTAATCGAACGAGCGGAGCGTAAGCGAAGATCGTTCTTACAAACAACAACTGTCACCTGGCTACTGGGACGTCTCGGCATTTGGATGGCTTTTTGATTTAGATAGTTTGTCCGACGATAACTTTAGTAACGATTTTCCGATCTTTATGAAATTTGTTGGGGTTGTAGCAGAGACCAACAAAATTTGCGAGTTCGTATATGAGCTGGATTGAGACGGGGGTTCTGAAATTAGAAGGCCTAAAAAGGTTTTGTAAAGGGGTCCTGTTACATTGGTCATCTTATTTGCTACTTTTACGAGCAAGTATGGTTGAGTTTGGTATCAAACGAAAGGTATTGATTAACACTCTCGTCAAATCCTGATTAACTGCTTACTGTTTCATAACAATTAGCAGCATAAAATTGATTTCAAAAATATTTTTAATATATTTTGATTTTGGTGTAAATATTTTGACAACTGACTTTTTTTTTAATTTATTAGAGCTTTGGCTGCTAGGGCCATCAGCATACTGACATTAACACATTAGTTAGAGCCATGTTAGAGCAGTTAGATAGAGTTACCATAGACGCATAATGATGGTGACCGAAACCTATATAGATGGTTCACAGGTGAGAACGACATGTCAAAGCAACAGAGTGAGAGGCATGTGAGAGGTGGATTTAAATTTAGATGAGACAAAAACTGTCAAATCTGAAGCGATTTCGTCGCGGTAAAATTTTGCGCATCAACCGCACAATTTAATATGGACGTTTAGTTTCACCTTGATGGTTAGTTGAGAAAAAAAATACCCGATACCTATTTTTGGTATTTGTATAGTAATTCTATTAAGTATTGCACATTTATGGCGAAACACAAGATTCGCGAGTTCACAGTTCGAGGCGAACTACTAGTTAAGTTAGTTATAGAGGAATGTAAGGGCGGCCACCCACTATTAGTCCACCAGATGATATCAGCCTATCAAATTGTTGTTCTACCTGACAGGCCGATATCGTCCGGCGGACTGATAGTGAGAGATCTCTTAGAGCGGCCTTTTCCTCGAGGCAGGGCATGCAATACCGGTATTGCTTGTATGGGCTAATACCGGAATTCCGGGATTGCCCATACAAATAATACCAGTATTGCATGCCCTAACTCGAGGTAAACCACGGAAAAGATGGCTGGACTGTGTGGAGTTACTGGAGTTGTTAGACTTAAAATTATACCTATGTGAGGTTCGGTCATATACTCGTATTTGATAGTAAATGGGTACCTAGTTTTTTTTGCACACCCTCGTACTACATTATTTATATTACTCTTACTGCTCGTATTATAATTATAGTCCCCTCCGTTATGGGAGAGGGCCTAAGTGATAGTTCAGATCTGGATACGGTTACCAACTTTTAGTATGTTGTTGGGCACGACATTAGGACCCCATAACTGCCGAGAGACGGGGACGTCGATGAATGTCTCCCGTGTAATGACGTCATCAAAATGGCTGCCGCTTTGTTGCGAAAAGTGTAAATTTCATCCAAACTGTGCATTGCACCTATACGTGTGTAGTATCAAACGAAAGAAGATTAAATGTGCTATATTGTTGTAATACATTATATACTACTGTATATTACAGTTTGACAGCTATAAACGAAAACCCAAAATCAGGCTAAAAAATAATTCGGATATTTGCATTTTACAACAAAATTATAAGTCCAACTTTAAAGCCCAGTACTACAATAACAAAACAGGCTATTTAAGCTATACATTGCTATAAAAATTATTAAAATCTGGTAATAATTGTGGCAGCTATGTTAAAAAACATGTCGGCACTGCCGAGTCATTTCCTTAGAGTGAAAAAATAACAATTTTCACAATTTACAGAATATCCGCAAAAGCTTCGAGTATAATGTTGGTCAAATAATTTGGAGCCCCTAAATGTCAGAAAAATATCTCTATAGTGACTGAGGTCCAAATAATGACGTCATGAACGTGACCGCTACCGAAATTTGTAAAACATAAATTAAAGCTATACCATGACACATACACACATATGTGTAGCATCGATCGAAAGCTTATTGAATTTACTACAATACATACATACATTATTTGTGAAAATAATGTATAGTTTAGGAGTTGTTGACAAAATAAAATATTCTTTTAGGAAAATAAAATGTATATGTTAATTCTGTGGCCAAATAAAACACAATACACTAATGTTTTGTATAGCATTAAAAACACCAACTATTCAGCTTTAAAACACAGTTTGAATGTATAAAATTTGATAAGAACTATAAAAGTTGTGCTTACAACTCTAAAGCACACTAACATTTTACCTACAATGCACTCATACTATGAGAAGCTTGGGCCTAATTATTGACTAGTTTTTTCTAAATTTTGTAAGGATTTAGGGTTCCTTGTCATTAAAGTAAATAAAAAAATCGGCCAAGTGCGAGTTGACTCGCGCTCCGAGGGTTCCATATACATCACACAATTTTAACAATTTGTATTTTTAAGACCAACTTACGCTTGACCGCAGACTTATTAGTGTTTTTTTCTGTAATGTACAGGTAAAGAACTATATTACGTATTTTTTTCTAAAATGTAGGTTCGTCGGTTTCCGGGGGACAGAGAGCAATGGAAAATTTTTGCCTTATTTCTTAAATTACTTACAAACTATACCTTGTTATATATCAAATGAAAGGATTTGATGTGAAAACTACAAATATATAAGTTTTATAATTTAAATTTTAATAGTTTTGAAGTTATTTAAGAAATAAGGCGAAAATTTTCCATTGCTCTCCGTCCCCCGGAAACCGACGAACCTACATTTTAGAAAAAAAAACCTAATATAGTTTTTTGCCTGTACATTAAAGAAAAAAACACTAAAAAGTCTGCGGTCAAGCGTAAGTTGGTCTTAAAAATACAAATTGTTAAAATTGTGTGATGTATATGGAACCCTCTGAGCGCGAGTCAACTCGCACTTGGCCGATTTTTTTATTTACTTTAATGACAAGGAACCCTAAAGCCTTACAAAATTTAGAAAAAACTAGTCAATAATTAGGCCCAAGCTTCTCATAGTATGAGTGCATTGTAGGTAAAATGTTAGTGTGCTTTAGAGTTGTAAGCACAACTTTTATAGTTCTTATCAAATTTTATACATTCAAACTGTGTTTTAAAGCTGAATAGTTGGTGTTTTTAATGCTATACAAAACATTCGTGTATTGTATTTTCTTTGGCCACAGAATTAACATATACATTTTATTTTCCTAAAAAAATATTTTATTTTGTCAACAACTCCTAAACTGTACATTATTTTCACAAATAATGTATGTATGTATTATAGTAAATTTAATAAGCTTTCGATTGATGCTACACACATGTGTGTATGTGTCATGGTATAGCTTTAATTTATGTTTTACAAATTTCGGTAGTGGTCACGTTCATAACGTCATTATTTGGACCTCAATCACTATAGAGATATTTTTCCGACATTTAAGGGCTCCAAATTATTTGACCAACAATATACTTGAAGCTTCTGCGGATATTCTGTAAATTGTGAAAATTGTTATTTTTTCTGTCTAAGGAAATAGCTCGGCACTGCCGACATGTTTTTTAACATAGCTGCCACAATTATTACCAGATTTTAATAATTTTTATAGCAATGTATAGCTTAAATAGCCTGTTTTGTTATTGTAGTACTCGGCTTTAAAGTTGGACTTATAATTTAGTTGTAAAATGCAAATATCCGAATTATTTTTTAGCCTGATTTTGGGTTTTCGTTTATAGCTGTCAAACTGTAATATACAGTAGTATATAATGTATTACAACAATATAGCACATTTAATCTTCTTTCGTTTGATACTACACACGTATAGGTGCAATGCACAGTTTGGATGAAATTTACACTTTTCGTAACGAAGCGGCAGCCATTTTTATGACGTCATTACTCGAGAGACATTCATCGACGTCCCGGTCTCTGGGCAGTTTTGGGGTCCTAGTGTCGTGCCCAACAACATACTAAAAGAAGGTAACCGTATCCAGCTCTGAACTATATTCCCATAAGGGAGAGCACTATTACTTTCTTATCAAGATTTAGTGATGTTAAGAAACAATCAACATCGATTTCGCTTATCTAGGTAACTTTTAAATTATCATTTTTAAAGTTTCTTTGCTACTCTTTCGTGTGTGCAAGATGTTTTTTCAATGAATGAAATACTTAATGTTGTAAAAAATAAAGGACAATTTAATATAATTTCGCCGATTAAACATGTTTTTCATAGCACTAGTTTATACTTTTTAATTCTGAGTTTTACACTAATAGAAAAGTTGTTAACCCTCTAGCTGATCCCGCAGTGTCACTCTAATTAGTTTAATGACCAATGCTAAGCATGTCTGAGATAAAACTTATCGCCCGGTAGTTACATGTAATCGCCATGTCATGATACCTGTTAAACACCGTCGAATAGTGCCTTGGCGAAGGCGTGGTGTGTAAACTGCCACTGTTTACATTTTACTCTTTGTAGAGAGTTCACGCTCTAGTTATGATACGATCGTATTTATATACTGATTTTGTATTTTATTGCAGCCAAATACATTAAAGAGCTTAATTGCTCTTGATGCTTAAGTTAAGATATCACACTGGTTAAAGTAATCCATCTTGTCTTGTCAATGACGCCTGAGCGCGGCACATAAGTACCTACATATAATATAAGTATGTTATTGTCATTAACCTCGTTATTAACCCCGTTCTTCAAAATTATAATAGAATCATGGTAGGCACAGCCATTCTTTGAATATCCCTAAAATATAAGTAATAAAGATGTACTTAAAAGTCCCTGACCATATGGGGTGTCACAAGGCGAGAAAATGGAAACAAAGTTCTTTTCTTTATCTCTAAAATTGAAAAAATATAGCTAAAACTTCCAAGTCGGTTTTACATTACGTTTACTGTACAATGTACATCACTACATAGTATAAAACAAAGTCGCTTCCTGCTGTCTGTCCCTATGTATGCTTAGATCTTCAAAACTACGCAACGGATTTGGATGCGATTTTTTTTTATAGATAGACTGATTCAAGAGGAAGGTTTATACATATGTATAATTGCACCCGTGCGAAGCCAAATCATATCAATACTTTAATTGCGTTTACTTTACAATGTATTATTTGTTCGTATAGTTACAAATAATAGCTCTAAAAATAATTTGATGTAGGAAATAAAAGACGTTGAAAAGTGATATAGATTAATATATAACGATCATGAGACAGACGCCCATTGCACGATTATTATCATATTCAGTCACGACACAAAACAATTGGTTTATATAACCATACGCGTGCCATACTTATGTATAGTGTTGCAATGGGTTAATAGCTGGGTTACTTTACTTCCATGTGAAATACTATTGTAATAAGTAAGCGTCCGAGTGTTTGATACTATACGGGTATGCATCTTTAAACTTAAGTCATTCAGAGGGTATCAAACTGTCATCTAAATATTGAGCATTCGGACGATTACCATAGTACACTCGATAGCAAAAGTTTTGGGTCACTAGCATTTTCTTGAATATCTCAAAAGATATTAAAGTTTATGTTACTGACCCGAAATTTTTGCTCTCGAATGTAGTTAGTAACTTTAGTATCCTAAAATATGTAAAGTGTGTCTTAGAACTCTTATAGCATAGAAAATAGGGTTCCGTACCGTGCGAACTAATATGTGTGTTGCCCTAAATATGCCAATTCCTGCTACTCGATGAAGTTCGGTTGCCAACGGTCGGTACTTTATTTATTTCGATTTTAAAAGAGCTGATGAAGAAGTTCATACTTTAATTGTTAGAGTTAGAAGCAAGATGAATTTGCCAAAGTCGATGTTTTAAGACAATTATTATTATAATGGACATTTATTTTAATTTTATTACAGATACACACCAGCAGTACATAAACAAAGCATTCAAATTACAATAAGCAAGCTGGCACATAAAATATTTATGCACCAATAACAAGTGTGCAGCAACAAGGCAGCAACACTCAAAAAGTTTCGAGGCTTTTTACACTTAATTTAGTGTTACTTACTATAAACTCGGTTTTACTTCTGACATTGACAATCAATTTCACGGCTACTCGTCGCTAATCCAACTTGCAAAAACCAAACAAAAGTAAACAAACCCGTTCATCAACCTCGTCCCACGGCACAATCGATTCGCTTTCGTTCAAAAAACCCAACTAACCATAGACATAGACGAGCCATGGGAAGACGATTGTCTATGTTTTGCGTGGAGTAAAAGTGTCATTACATTGTGTAAGGGCGAGGACCATGTGAATGCTTGTCGTTGGATTTGCGTAATTTCTGGCTATTGTGGCCTTTGTCAATAAGCTTCCTTGTATTGTGGTAGGACCTCCCGTTGTATATCATCACATCATCAGGGTGGAAGTCTAGTTTACCTACACATAATCAACATACAGGGTGGAAAGATAAGTCGGGCCCTGGAGGGAAACTACCTTATAACGTTGAGATAGCTCAATTAACTGAAAAGAAACATTTTTTTACTTTTAAAAAGAGACATATCTGCATTTACAAATTTTCGAGAAAATGTACAATTCACAAAAAAAACTACTCATTTTGTAATTTTTGTCAAAAACAATTTTTATGACAATTCATGACAAAGGTATTTCCAACAAGAATACAAACTTCTTAATACCAACCAAATTTACGGCACAAGAGAAGCCATAAATAATTAAAAAAGAAAAATCATACAATTTTAGTATCGAAAAAAGGGAAAATTAGAAGAAAATCTGTGAATGCAGTTTTACTTTTTAGGAAAAATAAAGGAATGTTTCCTTTCAGTGTATTGAACTATCTCAACGTTTTAAGGTAGTTTCCCTCCAGGGCCCGACTTATCTTTCCACCCTGTATAATCTTCTGTTTTGTAATCAGAAGGATTAATCTAATTTAAACATGCGATACAAGTTTGTAGCACTAATTTACCCTGTTAAAGTGTCGAATAGCGTACCTAATCAGTAATCATTATTAGTCTTTCGTTTTAACTTTGATTTAATCCAATTCGTTTGAATCTAATCTAATGACTTGGTGCCGTATTCTATTGTGTTATTATTAGTAATGTATAAACAATACATTAATAATAATAACACAATATGTCTTAAACATAACTCCAATACTCAACCAATAATCAACCAACATTGAAGTCGTATTGTAGTTGCATCGCAGTTATTTTCAAGCAAATTCCGTCATTTTTGATTCAGACGTGTAGGCGTTAGCTGTATTGTGTTATTGCATTGGATTTGCATTGAATTTGGATCATGTCTATGCGTGTTTTAAAGTTATAATACGGTCCTTAAGCATTAGGTAGGTAGTCAAAAATTCAGAGTCATTTCGGAAAGAGAATGTCGTAGTAAAGTCTGTACCGAAAAGTTTTTTTACAAGAACACATTAAGATAAAAAACTTTATAAAGTACCAAATAATTTAATCTGTAACTATGTTACTTATACAACTCTTGCCTAATGATTAATATCAAAATAATATTTTTTATACGTACATATTACACAACACATACCCTAATGTAAAAAGGAAGAAAATATTTTTTGCGCAACTCGTAGTCGATTTGCGGCTGGTATTTTGTATTTGCATGAAAATTAGTCAAATCAAATAACAAAGCAATAACAAGGTTCCAGAATCGAAAGAAGAGGACCAAATCATTGCTAAGACCTAAAATTGGCGACAGAAAATTATTTGAATATTACTTAACCATAGTGATAAATAGGCCTCAGTTTTCATACAAAACGAGAACGCGTGATTGAAAAATATTCAATCCCTTATAATTTTGTTAAACTTTCACCAAATGCTTTATATTTAGCATCATTAATAGCGAAATTTATTCACATTTTTAATTTTATGGCATACAAACGACCAGTGAAATAAAAACATTGGCAAGTCGTGCAAATATATCTAAACATAGGCTCGCAAAATTTAACTTGGAATTTTAAGGGAAAATGTCTCTCTTGCTTAGATAACAAAATAAATAAATTGAAAAATGTTGTTAAAAAAGCCTTAAGGGTATACTTTATGATGTATTAAAACATGAAAGTAAATAATCTGGAAATACCTACAAAAAACAGCAATAAATTATGTAAAAAGACTTTTCGGTACAGGCCTTATGTATGCGCTCTTATACAAATCACGACACTTCTATTTCTGAACAAACTCTACCTGCAATTCAATGCACTGAGAGTTGTTAATGTCATTTACGATATCAACCATCTACCAGCTCATTAAATAATGTTGTAAACCGCATTTGCAAGTAACCTAACAAACCTCAGCAATACTTACCTCTGTACCTATTCATATAATTCAGTGGCGCGTTGAACTCTATTCGTAGCAAAACAATGTTACATTTTAGAATTACCTTCTGATCTTAATTTCAGTATACCTTAGTAAATGGTCATAAATTACAAGATCTTAATATTATTTACGTCTTAAAATTGTGTAACAAGTAAAATTCATATTTTTAAAAAACTAATAAAAATCATAGGATGACATGACTGCCCCAACAGTATACTAACTATCACATAATAACATACCTAGGTACATCAATTTTCGTATATCAAATGTCAGAAATCTAGTGAGATCTAATGAGTGAAGTCTAGTAAGTGTCACTTGATGGTTCGTATCCTCAGAGGTCTTTGAAATTTTCATATTAGCTCAGAAACTCCGTAAAAATTACAAAACAAGTGTATTTCTAACGATCGTCGTAACTTCGACGCCAATTGATATCGACTCTAACCAGTTCTCCTAAAGTTCATATTACAAGTGTTCGTTTCATACTAATCTTGACAACCGTAATCTCTCGCCGTGTCAATGTCCGCGCCACCCACGTGCTTCGAGGCGCAAGCGCTGGCGCCGCAAAAACTGTAATGTCATTATTGGCCACTGCACCCGACCTTACATCAGCTGATAAATCATATACGACATCTATGTAGTTTCACTTTCGTTTTGTTGCAGGTCATTCGACATAGCACTAGTGGTTCTGTGAACCGTAGACTTCGGAGAACATAAATAACGTGACAGCAAACTTCCCCCCTTTTCCCCCTCATTTTCCACTCATCAAAAAAATGGCTCGACAATATTTGGAAAATAAATCAAGGAACTTACATGCCAAGTTTCATCGAAATCGGATGAAAATGCGACCTCTAGACCAACACTGACCAACCAACCAACCAATACACACACATCAATCTGCCAGATCGTCGTACCAGTCAATACACAAGCTAGGGATACACGCAAATATTTGCCCGCCGGATTTTTCCGGCGGATAGGCCCGGTGGACAGATCCGTCCGTGTATGACGCTATTCAGATGTATCCGCAGACAAATCCGTGTCCAATTCGCACCATACATGGACGGATGTGTCCGCCGGGCATATCCGCCAGACAAATCTGGCGGGCAGATCTGTGCTTGTATCCTTAGCTTAATAGCTAATGCTTAGCACCCTTGCATAAATACTACACTATATTTAAGATGATTTAGGGCCTCGAAAAAATAGCCCCTGTAGAGGAAAATGCTTCTTTCACCATCCTAGTGTCCGGGCCTTTAGCCACGGCTCATACTGAGCCTCGGGTCTACTTGGCACAGGCACTAGTTTTTACGAAAGCGACTGCCATCTAATCTTCCAACCCAGAGGGAAAGCTAGGCATTATTGGGATGAGGTCCGGTTTCCTGTGACCAAACTTGGAGCATTTCGTACAGTCAGCAAAGAATTGTGCATTGACCTCTCGATACTCGATAAGGTAGGGTTGCCGACGGCGTACTCTCCGTCTAGAAGCTATCCCTTTCATCCCTTCCATTACTGAGAAAAGGGTGGTCATGTCAAAAGGGCATCTAACCTTTTATTTTCGGTTGTACTTAGGGCAAGTATATGTACAGACCAGCAACCGTATCTTTCTACACGAAGACCGCAAAAACATGTGACACGCTCTTATGGCGCTATTGATAAGGGCGTATCACATATTTTAGCGGCCTTCGTGTAGGAAGATACTATTGCCGTTGACTGTACCTTCAACGTAGATGAGTCTTATATTGGAGAAATTGACGTTATATTCATATCAATAGTTAAATTCATATTATTTATTCATAATATTTTTAATGTCATTTCTAATTAAATATAAAGAATATACATATATTGTACAGATGTAGTGAATAATCCTTTCCTTTCGTATTTTCTCGGAAATGTTCATTTTTGTCTTACACTGAGATGTAAGACAAAAACGAACATTTCCGAGAAAATACTAAAGGAAAGGATTATTCACTACATCTGTACATTAGTAACTAATAAATAGCTAAGTAAGCAATATTAAATATTACGGCTAATTATAATAAATAATAAAAAAATCGTCAAAACTGTTGAATGTGTGTTCGAGAAGCCAATTCTTCAGTCTAGCCTTAAAGCATTGTAGGGAAGGTGCGGAGGTGACTGTGTCTGGCAGTCTGTTATATATACTAGGGCCCGTTATGTGACTCACTTTCTTGGACTTCTTCAGTCGTCGTACCACTGGGAGAAGCTGGTTTGGGTATCGTAGCAAGCGAGGCACATCGGCACGTTTTTGTACTGGGATCTTAGAGTGTGAACATAAATAGCTATCAAAGTAAAAAGGCACAAAGTCAAATTCAAGTTACTTTAATTTTTGCAATAACATTATCTATATATATGATAGTCATGCCACCCAATTGATCACGTATAACATATGACGCATAGTTTCACTTTCCATTGCGTCACGGATTATTCATTGCCATGCGGCGCCCGTGACCCTCACTTTCCTCGGACCGTACGTGTGCACTTTCTTTTGTTTTTGATCCTTGATCGATGCAATGTGCATGCCTTTGACGTTGTTGATTGAATTGCATTGCGAGGAAATGCAGTCGAAGAGGAAATGCCGCGTAAGAAATAGTAAACACATAGGAGATACTGCGCTGCGCCGTATTTTAATTTAAAAAAACATGCTTAAATAATAAATTAAAATACAATTTATCCCCATCATAACAACAACACATAAATAAACAATTAAAGTTGTATTGAAGTTGCATCGGAATAATTTTCAAGCAAATTCTGATATTTCTGATTGAGACGTTTAGGCGTTAGCTTTGAAGTTAGACTACGGTCCAATCTCGAGACACTGTGTATAGAGGCAAATTGTGGATGGCGGGGCCGCTTTAGGTGACAAGGGGCGAATGGGGCACAGCCCCAAGAATCGAACTTTTTTTATTTAGGTAAACAAACAGTCACTATAAGAGAGCCTAAGTTAAAAATCTTCATAAATGTTTACAATACGTCTAATACCGTTCAGCGCTTATTAGATAAATATAGCAATTGAATCATTCGGAGCTATTATATATACATGTACGCGTGGGGTGTTGTTACCCCAAGAGTCTTAAGAGGATGATACGAAATAAATTCCCTCCCTATCTTTTTCAGCGCGAGTGAAAGAGAAACACTGCGTTACGATTAGTATGGGAGTACATTGCAAATTTTGCAAAATGATGAATAAAAAAAAACTATGCATTAATTGAGAAATTTAAGGCAACGAAGTTTTTAGTATTAGTGTGGTGCAATGTTGTCCTTGATTACAGACATATAAGCCAAGAAAGTAAAGACGTGCAATTGTTTTAAGCTAATTTTAGATGTAATTTTGGAATTATTTTCTATCGAGCCGATTTCGTCCAATCGTGTATTGGAATTAACCAAGTTCTTTTGAATATAATGAATATTAACATATATTTTTTTTACTTTTCCAAAACAAGTAGTTATAGCTATATGACTGTTTAAGTAAAGTCAATTTGAAGGTCATCGGGTCTTGTCAGCCTCTTAAGGACCGTGTTGCAATGTTTAGTGGTGCATAGTTTCATACAAGAGGTGAAAAAGAAAACAAAACGAGAAAATAATATACGTCAAATGATAACAAGTGCGACGCCGGTTAAAATTAACATTGATATCAAATTAAGAATACATCTGTTACAAGTTTATTATCATACATCGTAAACTGCGAGCAAAATTCATTGAAGTACCTAGGGTTGTTACTGGTTTTCATACGTCATTTCAATGGATTTCGCTCGCAGTTTAGGATGTATGTTTATTATATACACTTACAATTTAAACAAAATAAACCAAGTTCTAATGGATCTGCTGTTACTGAATTATGGTTTAACATGCTATTCAGAACGCGAAAGCTGTCTTCTCCACATGACTTTATAAGTGAGACTGTCAGTTTTGATTCACAGTCATTGCTGTTTTCGTTTGTATACACCGTGGGCTGTTAAAACCCGACAGATCTTAACCACGCATTTCTGAGACCAAACGAAGGAAAAAACGTTATATGACTTTAGGTCAATATCGCCGAAAAAAATTTTTTGAATGTTCTGTGCACATGAAAAGTAAAAGTTACTAATAAAATGATTGCCTGAATCGAATTGGTACATAATTTAAAAAAAAGTTTATGAATAGTGTTCTTTTTCACTTTGTTATCTGTAGAGTTAGGGATATTGGTGGCATTGGGTGAACAAAGAGCAATGGAGTCGTTGTTATATTTTTTTTTATTGAATGAATGAATAAATGATTGATACATGATAAATCAATAATGCATAATAAAATGTATTAGTTACATACAAGTAAATTGATTCCGTAGTGAGAGACATGGTTGATTTTGGTAATCATGCTCAAACTCTGAGGAATGCTACGTTAACATCGGTGGATGTAGAGATCTTTCTCGGCACACAAATGGATTTTTCACAAGTTGAGAAATCGTATAACGCCAGTGAATATGGAACAAATTTCCATGGTGTATGCTTTTCATAATCTTGACAATCATTTAACATCAGATGAAGATAACATGCAAGATTTTGAAACTTTAATTCCAGTTGCAAGTTGTTCAAGGTCTTGAATACATAATCATTTTAGTTAAATAGTAAAATTTATTTACATGTAATATTTTGAAATCTACATAATATATGGCTTTATCATTCAGTTATTCATTTATTCAAATAAAAAAAATACAATGGCGACTCCACTGCACTACTTGTGCTAAAAATGCCACCAGAATCCTAACCCTGATTATCTGTCAATAAGGATGTGTAAACTATGCCCAATAATGGCAACAACGCCATCAACAAGGCGTTTTGTGCTTAGCTGAGTTTTTTAAATTGGTATTAACTCTGAAACTACAATTCCAGAAAAGTATATTTTAGTTTCTAAATATGTTCAGGAATACAATGTAAAAATCTTTCGGGTTTTAACAGCCCACGGTGTATAATATGTCAGTGCAGTGCACAGTATGTGTAGTGTATGCTGACATTGCTGACTCACTGTCAATTCTAACAGCGGTTAATCGCTGGTAATCTTGATCGACGTTTATAATAACTAGTCAGGCGTTTAAGTGAACGAAAGTGACCGTGACATTGCTCATTTTGAATAGGTACTTATTTAGAAAACTACGATGACAACTTCGTACCTAACTTAGCTTTTTTAGCACTATACGACCTCTGTGTGCCTCAATCATATGATCATAACATAGTAGATAAGTTCAAGATCGTAACAGTAATTTATAGGTGCACTCTTCAGGTAAATATTATCTAAAACACTTGACATTGGCAAAGTACCCCAGAAGCAGAAGCCATATTATACAAAAAAAAGTTCAACTAAAAATATCCGTTATTTTACAACGTAACGTTGCGAAATATGAATCCGATTTTAATTAATCTGAGTGCACGCTCAGGAATGAATAAAGGATCCGGATATTATACAAGAAATTCTAAATAGTTTAAATAACAATAAAGTAGTTCTAAATAATTTAGTAGTTAATTATGATTGTACATGTGTAAGCTATAATGTAAAATGTTAATTTAATGTGTTTTTTATGAATAAAGGTTATCGTAATTCTAAATTGGTTCATGATTTGAATCCCTCGAAAAATGAAATTTTCACATTAAACATGTTATGTACATTTTATGGTTAGATTCCTTTAAATAACGATGATGATTAATTGATTATACCGCGTGTTTATTTGCTATTACCTCAAATGGAAGCCAGATGCAAATTTTGAAATTATAAATCGATATTGTAATAAATATTGAGTTAACACTTTTTAAATTTCTTTTCACTTATTTGACACATCATAAGTTGTGACATTTTAGGGCAAAGTAATCATGTAGGTAGCGAATGTAGCGATACATTGCGCGCCGAATATTTTATATGGAAAAATAAAAGTCGCAAAATTTTAATGATGTTACATATGGCAGTATGTTTATTAGGGTCTATACGAACTACCCTTGGAATATGAGGTGATAATTGATATCAAACATAAACGGTGTATGTATTTGTATACCTATAGTTAACTAGGTACCTGAATTCCCTTCTAACATTCTAATTGGCTTAAAAGTACCTAATATTTATTTAACTGAACTATGCAGGCTTGAAAATGATCAAAATTACCGATACCTAATTACAATGAACTATGAAGTGTGTAGTGTGAACGGTTTGAAGCACGGTGCCGTGGGCAATGGGAGTGGTCGATCCGTTTCATCGGACACCGGTAGAGTCGAGCGAGGGGACGCGCTCTGTTTGGTATCGCTACTAGAACTGCTAGATCACATTGTCAGTTAACCGCTTTATACAATCCAATAGTGTGTTTTGATATAAGATAGCTTTTAGTTTATTATTGTACCTAGTTATAACGCTTATATTTAACTTATCAATCGCATTCCACATGGCATCAAAGGTTTAAGTCATTCCAATCTGTTAATGAATTTAATAGATACCCGTTTTATTTGATTCATAACTTCGTAGGTATGTTTTCAGCCGTCACTTGTTATTTTCACCTGACCCGCTAACTACGCTATTAAATGTTTATGAGAATTATGAGTATACATATACTAAATTAATAACTACTAGTTTACCCCCTGACATGAAGGTCAGATGGCTGTCGCTTTCGTAAAAGTTAGCGTTTACGCCAATTTATGGGATTAGGTTGCCAAGCAGACCCCAGGGTCAATTCAGCCATGGCAAAGGCTTTCAGGATTTTTCCTTAATTCCCCATTTAGTTAAACACACCTGTAGTTATATTACAAAATCTAGTTACACAACAGATGTCGTTAAATTTCACAAAGCGTTACCGTTTCCTCGCACCATAACCATAACTCCCGTCATAACATAACTTGCGTCACATGTTGACAGTTGCATCTTTATTAGGCGACAACTATACCACTATGCTATTTAAGGGCTGGTTTACTACCAAATGTAAGAGTTCCGGTAGTGAAAGTGAACATGTTTAGAAACATTGACGCCTAAAATGTTTAGGGGGAAGTCCCCTAGTGGCGGACACATAAGGTTTTTTGTAAATAAAACTTTTAAAAAAAGAATATTTTTTGAAATTTATGAATTAACAAATTCAGCAAACTATTAAAAACGTAATAAAAAAGAAATGCAGCTTCATCATAAACTAAAAACTTAAAAACATAAATTGAACTTTTGTGAAAAAAAACCGCTGCTTTTTCAAGTGGCACCTAGTACCGGACGGACTTCATCTCGAACCCTTAGCACCGGACGGCTTAAAATATTTGACACCTGTGCTGTGTTTTCTTTGTGTTTTCTCCTTTTTTTATCTTTTCCCTTAATTCTTTTACTTAATTTTCCTACAGCGTTTTCTTTAGTCTTGACAACTTTGGCTCGTTTTCCTTTCTTTTCTACCTTTTCTCTGGCTTTCGCATTTTTGGCTTGTTTTCAGTCCTCTTCCATAGCTGTCTTTAAGTTTCTTTTCTTCTTTCATAATCTTTCATGTACTTCTTCTCCGCGATTTAATGCTGAGGTTCTATCATGTAGCGTACTTTTTGGAATGTTGTAGCGTGTCGCAGCTTCTCTCAAAGAGAGTTCAACTTTAGTAATCGCGATTTGTAAATTATTTTCACCCCACTTTCCTTTCTTTTTCTTCTCTTCCATTTTTCCCTGGCCGTTCTGATCTGTGGAACATCGTATGCAAAACAATTATTATAATAAATGTAAATACTACCAAAATAAATCAACATATTCACTGTCCGGCGTTACGGGACTATTTGGTGTCCGGTACTAGGGGATAGGACATCGTTACAATTATTTTTTATATGCCTTAATTATTTCAAAAATATACAAAATCTTTTATAAACTATTAAATGTAAATGAATAATATCCAAATTCAAAATAAATACAGCCAGCTAAACCCAAAAACAAGTTCGTAATACTCATCCGAATCTTAAGTGACACAGTATGTTCCCTCCAAAATCTGCAAACAGCCACTCCCGGTGTTGCTATGCGCGTCATTGACGATGCGCGTCCCATGACTCGGCATCGGTAAGTCCCCCCGCGCCCCTTTCACTTGTCCTTTAATCGCTTGCGTTATTGGCTATCGAGATAGTACGAGTGTCCGGCACTAGGTGCCGTCCGGCGTTAAGGGACTTCCCCCTACATTGTTTTAATTTGTAATAATAAATATTTCGAAAGAGTGAAGCGTATAGCTGAGCTGTGAACCTTTTTGTTTTGCGGCAACGCACACAACTGACCCAACCATTCTAACTACCTTATCTTATGTTTTGTTATATTTTTGACTGTCTTAACTTATTCTGTGTTATTGTTATACTTTGCTGTTTGATATTGTGTGTTGTTGCAGTATTCAAATAAATTCTTTATCTATCTATCTATGACGTAACATAGGGCAAAAATGCAACATAATGATCTTAAAAAAAATTAAACACTAAGTATAAACCTAAACTACAAGTAAAAAGTATGTCCTAGGTCGTTGCCAATGGGTAGTGTGCCCAGAAGGCTGGCCGCTTTGCCACGTTGTATATGGCAATTGGCATTATTGGCAATGCTTATACGTAGAGCGAAATACTGGCCAGCCCTCTGGTGACCTGTAGTTTCAATCAGGCGCGACGCTAGGTCTTTATAGACCCTGCGTGATTTGTAATTAAATCTAGGCAGTTTCAAAGTTCAAAGGAATTGATGTACAGTCAGCAGCAGAAGTAATTAAGCGGGTAAGGGGTTGAAAATGATCTGAGCACGACTTTATTGTTAAGAGAAGATAATTTTGAACATCATTTAGCTACTTTGCTGCTACATACTTACCTACCTGAAAGGAACGGAATTAGATACCTACTATAAGCAATTGTATCACTTAATATAATATGAGATACGTGTATGGATATAGGTAAAAATATGTATAAGTCATAAATAGTACTTTTACATATTACGTTTTAATCTTTATTCATATCATCATAAGTATGAAACAAACTAATTACAATATGTATAAATATACTTACAAAATAACCTATATAAAACTAAATTAGAATTATAAATAAAACTAAATTAAAATAAAAACAAGAAAAATATACCTACCTACCAACCAGAGTCATAAAAAGAATACCCCACCCAGCAGCTCCGATTGTGGCATAGTCCCCATCACGCTAGCGGCGTTGCCCCTTTGTATCGCAAGACTAAGTCGCTGGGACAGGTAAGAGCTGGCCCTGGGGCCGGAGCTGAACCGTGTTGTTCGTACAAATTCGACTTGTATTATGAATATTGGTGATCGATTCCGTTTACTAAAATACTTTAGTTTCAAACTGATAAACACGCAACAAGTCGAATTTGTTAGACTCACAAAGCAAATTTCTCTCAGTGTGGGCCTGATCAGCAGCGTTACGTTTATTACGTTTTTGCTTTAAAGTCACACAGTTAACAGTCACATTGAACTAATGTATATACTCGTATCGTAGGTAGGTTAGGTTCGGTAGGGTGTTTCAGATGCCCGAAGGGCAAACTGCCCTGAAATAGGAGCCCCGCTTGGCGGGGCTCCGTCGACTCAGGAAACGAGTAAAAGATTTCACGATACGTCTGATTTCACGATCGGCCGCCGACATATGCACTTCCATAATCAAACGAGTTTTTGCCGATATCGATATTAAGATTATTGAATAGTTGATTACGCAAAAATATGTCGTAAGTTTTGGTGACTAAGCAAATTAAAATCGGAGTATGGGAAAGTAGCCAATTTTGTCGCAACCATCGATAATGTTAATAATTATGTTATGCAATGAACCTGTACCGTGCTGTTTTTTTATGCAGGATACGCAGGCGTTTGACCACGAACTCATATACCCGATGGTAAGTGATGATACGGTCTACGGTGGAGCACGCTTACCTATGAGATACTTATTTTCTCCGTTACGGCCCGGCCACGACATTGGTCTAAGGCGACCGGCGGCAAGCGATTTCCGTCTTCATTGCGCGGCGCATTACCTTTCCCGTGCTACTGTCTAGTCATAGGTAAATTACAACAAACATCGGCCACACTATGTAAGGGTTAACATTACTCAGACCTAGAGTGAAAGTGTAACGAAAAAGGCGCTCCGGCAATTAACTCTGATTAACATCGGAAAACACAATAAGTTCGCAAAACAACGGCTCGGCTTACAACGCGCGTCATAAGAAGATATTTATGTAGTTGTTGCACCGTGTTATGTTGAGATGTAAGAACGCACACTACGCACTCAGGCATTCTGTTGGTATGTAAAAATGTTGGTAAAAAAAAATTGTGGAGTATTCGTATGTGGTGCTGAATATTTGTTTCTGCAAAACGGTGGTGAAGATTAGTACCTGATTATAGAATTAGTACCTGATACCATCTAGGTAGCGTAGTAAACCTAACGATATCTAACGAAGCAAATCAATGGCAAAATGTGTTATAATTCACTCGCAATCGTTCAGTAACTCATACGAGCGACCCACCTCTGCAGAACCCTACAAACCAGTAGAAAGCGGACACGTCTAAATACAGTATCTATTTCTATGTACTAACCTTATTTCCGAACGAAAGTGCCGGGGAAATGAAAACATTGGCTGATTCTAATAATTGCGGCGGGCCGCACTTAACTATGGAAGGTTAGATTACACTATGGAGCGTAGGTAATTCATTCTAAGTATCATATCTGGATAGGGACTAGGAATAGTAGCAGAGTATACATGATGGGATGACTTGTTATAAACATGTGGGCAATATGGGCATTGAAGCCACAACATTAAAATTAACGACCATCATTCTGCATCTCATTTTTTTGTTAATAGGAATTCCACCGCGAAAACAAAAGTATGTACTGAATCCGTACCTATATACTTTTTTTTATAAAATTTATAAAAAAATATTAGATCATAACATTTATTTACTACAGTACTAGTAGTAGTAGAGGCACTACAGTACAAATATTAAACTAAATTAATAATTAGCTCAAATCTAAACTAGGCCCTTGCGGCATTGTACCAAGGATGCTGGCGGCATTTCCTCGTTGTATCGCAATACCGAGGAAATATAAGATTAGATTTATATCATAATGCGATAGTCTCATTAAATACGAACAAAGTTAGAGACGAGTTAGGTTCGTGATCGGCTGCGAAAGAGTTAAATTATCACTTTATGATTTTAAGTGCGTTATAACCATTTATACCTTCACATTGAAATCTACTTTACATAAATACCTATCCCGATTGCATAGAAATCAGATCCATTACCCGCTCTTATTCAGATTAGGCTATATTTATTTACTGTACATTTCATGTACCGTGCAGACTTGCAGAGTTTATTGAAGAATACTTAATGATGCGTAACTAATGAAGTAGTTGGTTTCTATAGTGGTTGTTTAGTTGTAATTTCACAACACTCTGAACTAGGAATATCAGCACCGGCTCGACAATGTTCACATATATATCTCCGTAACTGTTTCCACTCGTCTACTCGCCAGCGGCCATCACCATAGACAGTGACAGTTCCTTTTTCCCGGCTTTCCCGCCAATACAATACATGAACACCCGAGACGGCACATGTATGCTATTTGAGTTACATTCATAACCGCATACACTACAGTTTCTTTGGTCTCGTTTAGAAATAAACACTGGTTTGGATATATTTTTGCAAGATAGCCCAAAAAAGAGTGCAATGTGCAATATAATATGTAAGTAGAGTGAGTTTGTCAGTTATGTATCTACGAATTACGTTACGTGTGAGATTCGTGAAAAGGGATTGTAAGGTATGTTCGCCTAATAAGAACCGGTTCCTAATAAGAGCCACCATTTCAAAAATCCCGCTCCTGGTATTGCTATATTTTAGACAAAACTATATTCATACCTAGTAAAAAAAAGTTCAAATAAATCCTTTTGAAATTAAAAGACACTCCTCAATTATTCACGCTAGTCGTGCTTTTGTTTTCCTAATGTATACTTTTATTGGTTGCATTTACAATAATAAAATCTGTTGTCACAGTGTCATTTGTCTTCAAACACACGCACATTATGTTTTTTTGCATGCTATGTTTGAATAAAGAGTGATGTGTTTTGATTAAACCAACAAGATAAATGGGTGTACGTTTGATGAAGGCAAACACACGCAAACCGTCACTGACCTGTACGGCAAAGGAAAAGCTGTTTATTTATCAAATTCAACAATAATATACACTAGTAATAAGTATAACAATAACACTTATACACGGTGCCCGTGAACATTGCGTGAGATTTTAACTATGAATTCCTGAGGTCATAAGTTAAGGAGTAATAAATTTTATATGAATTTAGATGAATTTTTTACTAATACTTATGAACGTAAAAAGGGAGGGAATTTAGCTCTTATCATCCTCTTAACTTGAATTAGTATATTTTTATTCGTAACAAATAGTTTACGCAACTGTAAACGCACTTTAGTATCTCACAATGATTATTAATTTAAGAGGATGATAAGAGCTAAATTCCCTCCCTATCCTTTTCAGCGCGAGTGAAAGAGAAACACTGCGTTACGATTAGTATGGGAGCTCATTGCAAATTTTGCAAAATGATTAATTAAAAAAACTATGCATTAATTGAGAAATTTAAGGCAACGAAGTTTTTAGTATTAGTGTGGTGGAATGTTGTCCTTAATTACAGACATATAAGCCAAGAAACTAAAGACGTGCGATTGTTTTAAGCTAATTTTAGATGTAACTTTGGAATTATTTTCTATCGAGCCGATTTCGTCCAATCGTGTATTGGAATTAACCAAGTTCTTTTAAATATAATGAATATTAACATATATTTTTTTTACTTTTCCAAAATAAGTAGTTATAGCTATATGACTGTTTAAGTAAAGTCAATTTGAAGGTCATCGGGTCTTGTCAGCCTCTTAATATCGGCCAATAGGGATCTATACGACCATATTAAGACCATAATCACCACCAAAAAAGGGTTTAGCAATGAGTCACGGTAATTTTTTTTCATTGGTAGTGAGTATATAGTGACTCTGAAACTAGGCGAAATCCAGAAAAGTTTATACGATATTTTAGTCTGTCGCAATGCTTACGGGCACCGTGTATGCATATTTAATTATATAAATGAAATTAAAGTCAAAATTCAACATCAATTTAGAAACAAAAGAGATTCAGAAAAGGGGTCCGTTCTTTCCTTAAACAGCTTCAAACAAATTATGTAAAAATAGGTACGGTCCCTAAACAGTTGTGAACAAATATTGAAAGGCTTCATCAGAATAATAAAAGTGAAACCATAGACATAATCGATCACGCTTTACTTTCTATGCAAAGAAATTTGAACACTGCCGTCATTGTCTTTGTAGTTCAATAAAAACACAGCTTCTGTCTTTAATAGATAGTCACGGAACTTTGTTCAATTCAGGATTTTGGCTTGTTTCGTTTTGTTTTTAACCTGGTTAGTTTAGCTTGGTTTTGAAAACGTGACATTTGATATTTGGATGTTTTGAAAAGTGATTCAGTTTACTTCAAGTGCTAGTTATTTTGGCACCTATATAAGTTGGAAGTCTTAGTTTTTTAGTAGTTATATTTTTCTGTATTTCTGGATCTACCAATAGGTCTACTGAGTGAAACTTATCTCTTTTATCGTTGATTTTTTGCCAACTCTGATAAATAAAGTTTGTTGACCTGCGCTCAGCAATAAATACAGAAGATTTGATTTTTTTATCTTAACTCCTTTATGAGGTTATAATGTTACTTAAATTAATAAATTAAACCTTTCACAAATCGTCCTAGTCTTACGGTAACCTCAATAGGGCTTGATTTGTAATATAGAAACAAATATCAAGTTATTCACAAAATATCTATATTAAGAAAAACGATCCCCAGAGATATTAAAATGCTTACAAGCTACAATTTACAAGCAAAACTCTCTTTCTAACCCAATCGACTGAGTCGCTGTCGCCGGATACGGCGATGAGAGAATGATGATGATTGATCATAATGCTGATGATGATGTTATAAAGAGCTTATTTTAGCTAACTCAAGTGGCCAATAAAGCTAACTAAAGTGGCAGTTAAACGCAATTAAAAACACTATCTTCGATTGGCTAATAACACTCGCTCTAGAACGGCTCTATGATTACACACTAGGTCGATGGCTCAGAAACCTTTAATCATGTTACCCGACTGCACTGGTGCCGACAGGTTCTGCTTCCTACTTATTAGCTTTAACCGATAAACACGCGGATCCGAGCTTATTAATATGATGAGGACCTACTTTACGAGTAGCCTCACTAATTCCTATTGGATGTCGAGCGCGTCGCCTCCATAAATCGATTTAATGGCTGCTCTACATGATGGGCCATCATAGGGACGCAGCTATACGACGGAACGAGATCGCAATATCGTTAGCTCCCTCTAACGCATAGCTGCGTCCCTATGATGGCCCATCATGTAGAGGAGCCATAAGCATATCTTGTGCAGATGGACGAGTGTCTTGCATTCAGGCTCTGAATTTCAGAGTGATGAGGTATCTCTAATTGTACAACCTACTGGCAATTATTGCACCTATTTTTGATATCAGGTACCCTTCTCTAGTTCCGTCTCGATTGCATAATCGAACAGCCTGGAATCCAGAGTTGCTTGACAAGGAAATACTTACACTGAATTTTACTTACGCCGGTTAAAAGTTCTCAAATAAGCCAAGCCTCGTAGAATAACAACGAGGTCCAACGTACAATCTATGATTTGAGAGTTAGTGCGTCTTGTTATGATTTTTTTAAAGTTAGACCATGGTTAGACCTGAAAGACTTTTAAGAACCCCCCCGAACCTCCGGTCGTATGATCCTATACTCGTATGAACGCATAGGTACTACGCATCTACCTACAAATATAATAAATAGCCTTCCGTCTTAGTCTTCCGTGCTTGTCATTTTACCATACGCGTCGCTCGCCTCCACCAAACCCGTGAAAATAGAAAAAAACTCTGCAATCACTCTTACTTCATAATACTTGATGATCCTGGTCAATGGTTAACAATGCAAAGCACTCTGCGTCAACTGGAATACGGCTACGCTGATGTAGAGTCTCTAGACAGGCGAAGCACGCACAGGTCCGGCACTCTGGGACGGTCCACTGGTCAACAACGGTGCTTAACTGTATGAGTGTACGATTCGATCTTTCACGATCGCGATCGTTATGGTATCGTGTGCTCGTAACTGTAGTCGATTAATTAGAGGCTTATTCAAGAATGAAGAATATGATTTCTGTTTTAACTGAAAAAACAAGTGTCTTCGGTAAAATCTTGGGTTTATATTGCCGGACCCATAGACTTAACAGACACCTCATCATTAAGCTTTTAATTACAGGGAGCACGAGGTCACCACACATCAGCGCAATTTTGTTCGTAAACTACGATTCGACCAGCACATCTCAATAGTATTCTACACCAATTTTTAGTATAACAATCCAGTTTCACCCCTGTAACGGACCAGACCAGACTAGAAAACTACAAGTAGTGTAGGTACCTATTTTTTTACCATGATTCGTTTAAGGTAGTAGGTATATACGAAACGGAAATTAATAAATTTATCTTTCTTACACCTTTTATTCCTGTCCAGAAAGTGTAAAGTGAAATTGTTTAAATTAAGTAAATATTTTTCCTACATATATTTTCAATGCTATGAATGTACCTAAGTAATTACTTATGTATATAATTTAAATTGAGACTTTAATACTTTTAATTTTTATTTTAACTAATAGGCTTCCTACATGATTAGGTACGTCGTACTTTTCTTGCTTCATTTTCTAATTAGACAGTTTAGATGTTCTTGGCGACACTGCGCCGGCGCCGGCTTGCTATTAGATACGGCGCGTGAGCATTTTCTTTTGGAAAACTCACTGGTTACAGGGAAACCATAACAACTGTATCGGATTTCCTTCCTATTAATTTTTATTATCCAATAACATAGATAATTGTTTATTGCATAATATTTAATATTTGCTTGTCTTTCCCGACCACGGAACAATGGTGTTCCGGACCTTTGGGAGGCGTATGCGGAGCCGAAGCCAACGCGCAGAGGCCCTTTCGACAATTTAATGAAAAGTGAGGGATACACTATAGGGTATATTTGCTTTATTATAAGAATTAGTTAAATGATACTTTTTTATATGATTACACTATAAATATTTATTTTATAATTATTATATATGCACATAATCATCATTGTATTTAAAAGTATGTATAAAATCAAATATTATGAAGTATTTACTTACATACTTTTTTTAGATTAAGTCCCATTTCGAATTGATATAATTAGAAACTAGTTTAACTACTAATATATATGTATTGTATTACCTATTTAATTTTATCCCGTGTGTGTTAACATACCTAATTTTAAAAAAAATATATTTTTGATAAACTTACCAAAAATTATATCACCTCTTGTCCTCAACATGATCACTAAGATCTTCAGCACACTGTCATCACTGTCACAGCACTAGAGTTCACTGCGGTGCGCGTGCGACGGCGCGCGGTCTGGGACTGCGCCGGAGTGGGCATTGTGGAAGTGAAGCGAAAGGTGACGTCAGGGTGGTACAGTCTGTACCCCTTTCTTCCCTGCGTACTAGGGGCCTATTTCTAGAAAAGTAACTACTAGACTTATTATTGACCCGCGCTTATACCACCGGTCTTCCAGATGGTCTGATCACTTTGTGCGACGAAGCCATCAAGCGGCTTGACTGGTCTTCTCTACTTTAATGATATTATATTTATTTTGAATAGTTATGTATTTTCCCATACAATAAATAAATAAATTGGCCCACGAACTGTGAAATCGTATGGGTTTCCATGACAACACACTATAATGATATTAGTTCTCTTTGATTAGTCTATTACCGTTTTTGAGAAATGTGCCCAGGCCTGGGGGGGGAGGGGGGCACTTCCCTTACAAAAAATCTTGCGGTCCGCCCGTATGCCCACCATAGTATGCAAAACTTGCGTGTCAGGGGGGGGCAATTGCCCCTGTTGCCCCCCCCCCCCCCCCTGGATCCGCCCCTGAATGTGCCCCAGGATCTTAGATTTTAAGATGAGTAATTTTAAATAGGTTGTAATCGTTAATTAGCAGCACGTTAAAATTATTCTTAAGAAAGTCGGAGTTACTTTACCTTTGCATTCCTTCATCAGCTATAGAAAAATGCTTACAAATTGAGCATGTCGATTAATTTTCTTATGTCCAATAAAGTTAAAAATAAATAAACTAAATATATGAATACAATACTGTAGCCTATTCCTAATGATTAATATTTAATATCCCTATAAAGTGAGATGGTGCAGTAACCCTTTCCCTTATGATATATGATATAGTTATAAGGAAGAATTTGCTCTATTCAAATGATTGCATGCCTTCGTTTTATGTATTCCTAATCCGATGTAGCAGAACAAACGATACTTGCAGTAACTCATAATACTCATAAATCATGTTAATAGTAGGTACCTTTAATGTTCCAAAAACATGGAATTTCTATATTGTATAATGTTTGGAAACAAGAGATACGAATCGAAAGTGCCATATTTCATAACTGGGGCTAGTTTATGGTCAAATGGACCATATAATGACCCATTGGCCATTTGCACGTACCGTGGGCCGTCGTGTTCGTCATAATAGGCACTTCTGTGCGGTGGTTCATAACCTTTTAAAAATAAAGTATACCGCCGGGTTATTTATAGTGACAACGCAGCATCATCACTAGAATTATAGGTAGGTACTTAAGAATATGCATGCGTTCCAAAGCTGCACATAGGTACCTCTTCTTTCTCTAACAAAAGGGTTTAGTTTTGATTATAATATACCTAATGTCCGTGCTAGATGTTCGCCATGTTCGACTCAACCACGAGTAGAAACCAGCACCGCAGCTCAATATTTTGTACATAGTCATAGTCATAGTATTTTTATTCATAAACAATGCAGGATTGTTTGAAAACAAGTACATGAAAGATAACAAATTAAGGAACTTACAACTTAAACATTATCAATTTTGTTTAGCTTGGCCCCGTATATTTGTTTATGTCATTATATGTACTTACGCATCAAATCTTGTAAGTTAAATTTCAAACACTTCCCGGTGTCTGCTTGAGCTGAAATTTGGTATACTTCCGTAGTTTACATGACAATACTACTAAGTACAGTCAGCAATAAAACTGTGTACTTAACAAAAAAATAGGTTTTATTTCGTGCGGATAGCACTACGATGTAAGTTTCTTGATGCCACTTTTGTCGTCCATATTATAATTTCGGCTAACTTGTCGCGTTATCCACGCGACATTATGCCATTCGTGATAATGACAAATCCATCAATGGCTCCCTATTCAATTTAAAAATATTTGACACGTCTAGAAATATTATCTCCAAATAGAAGTTGAGTATACCCAAAATAGTCAAATGTAATTGCATGCTACTTTAATAGTTGCTACACCGATCTGGTAAAATTGTATTGAGACAAATCAACATATATTCGGTATATTCCACAATTGTAACACCTCTTACGTAAACATACAATTTATGGCAATAAAGAAATGAAATGAAATGAAGTTTTTGTGGCAAAAAAACTTCCTTCCAATATCAAATATGTACATCATAACCTGTCATAACGATTTATCGATAAGTTAATATCGCTGGGAAGTGTCTGATTATCTCTCAAGACTCGCGTGCCTGATAGGTAGTTATTTCATTCACGTTCCGGTAATTTATTTTAATGTTTCTTTATGAGAAGTTATCTAACCTAAAAAGTGAACTATTTTCCCGGAAAATGCGTTGTTAAGTACTAAGAAACTTAGTTAGGTAGTTAGTTAGTTATAACGCCCAGTATAAAGTCAACAAGTCGACATTGGTTTGTGCCTATTTTGCGTATAACTTATTTTATTTCGAATGCCAACGAGTCTGAAGTCCTATGGTTTTTATGATTCGAGATACCAATAATGTTCACACTATACATATTTCTTCTCACACTGTCATGCAAAGAAAACATAGTGTGACTAAGTAATAAAAACAGAAAGTCCGTAACTCCCTGGGGAATAAACTATTACGGTTACTCCCGCTACGCAATGTGATATACCACGCTTTATGAGGAAGTGTGATGAAATGTAGATGTTTACAATGGTTACTAGAAAACTGGAAATGTTTTGTGAAAATGTTCATTATGGGGAAAACATGAACACTTTTCCTCGCAGTGTTTTCATTATCATCTGATTACGAAACCTCCACATCACCCTCGCCTTTTAAGGACGATTTCGCATACAAATGATATATAGTTTCCATCTACACATGCCGATAAATAAATAATAACTATTGCCTCAGCTTTCAACACTCATTTTTATTCATAGCAAGTGCCGCGCGCATGTATGAGTACTTTGCTATAATTTCTCTCGTCCTTTGGAAAGTACGAGGCATGGAAAGTAGTTCCGGAATATTTTGGGCAATCGATAGAAGTAGAAAGTTAATTAGTACTTTTGCAAACTGCGCGTGTTGCGACTTTGTGTAGGGTTTATTTATTAATAATTAAGATACCATAACAAAGATATTAACGATTGTTATGAACTTATGAATGAAGCATCGCGGCAGCGTAAGGTTTGCATAACTTAATTAAGCTAATTCGCGAGCTATAGTTGAATTAAGATTCTAATAGAATTTTTGTAGTAGGTAGATAAGGTAACCAATTGTGATAATTCATACTGTAAGGGAATCTGTACAACGTAATCGCCTGCCGCCATAAGAGTCCTTTCAATATGGATTACCATTTACCACATTTTTGTATAATTTATTATAAGCTACTTATGCTCTACACTCTAAAGAAAACGATGTTGTATTGTATCATTCGAATGAGGTTTAATTAACAAATGAACGATAATCATAATATTAATTACAATATCTTCGCTAACATTATAATTGTAAGCTATCTGTTAAATTTTCCGCCTTTGGTTCAGTTATTTCATATTGTTATGATACATTATTGGGTAACACTTGTAATTGTTATATGTACTAACAATTTGTTGTTAAATAACAGTATCAGTTCCTATCAGTCTCGACAGGCTAAGTATACAGAGTGACCAAAAAATAACTAAATTCCCGTTGGCTGTAAGGTTTTAGGACGCTACCAATCCTCCCTAGATGATTTTGGAACCTCTCAGATCGATTTGGTTTCTGGACTTTTGTATGGCCATTACAGTAAACTCACCACCGCCGCTCAAATGGAAGCGTCCCAAAACCTTAACCAATGTGAATTTAGTTCTTTTTGGCCACCCTGTATAAGTGTATAATGCACCAGACCTACCAAGTAAAACTAGAAAGTATAATTACGTTACATTACATTTAGTTACTCAATCGACGTCGGAAAATTGTTCTAATATCCGGTCAATGCGGTGAGGTAAATCAATGTTATTTAAGTATTATTTTGATTTATAACAATACAATAGGCTGTCAAATTAATAAGGAAGAACACTTTAGGTATTAACAAATCATATAATTACAACAAAACATAACACGCTTAAAAATGTGAGGCTATTTCGAGCTTTTTTAAGCGGGTGCTGACATAACGTCCTAAATAACTGTCGTCATGGTGTTCAAAAATCGATAAAATTGCAGAAATGTGGCAAGTATGGCGACGTTACAACAAACAAATTAAATGCTTAATCGCGCTCTCGGATTGCATCAATATTTATAAAGACAGGAGTACGAATAGCTAGGGATACACGCACAGGTGTGCCTGTCGGATTTGTCCGACGGATATGCCCGGCGGACAAATCCGTGCGTGTATGGCGCGAATTGGACACGGATTTGTCTGCGGACACATCTGAATAGCGCCATACACGAACGGATTTGTCCGCCGGGCATATCTGTGCGTGTATCCCTAGCTTAATAAGAGATGTAAAGTTACTAAATGTTGATATCTGAGTCCTCTAAAATCTCTTTGACAGTTGCCAAAATCTTCTCTTTCACGTCAATCTCCTCTTCAGCTTCGTCAACTATTAAATACTTCTTTATCAACAACAGCGTCTTACACACCAAACTCTGCTTAGACAACCTACTTCTCTTTTTTTCTTTCGAGTTCTTTAACGTGATCTTCATGAGAGTTAGCCACGTCTGTGTAAAGGTTAAGAACTCTTCGGTAATGTTTTGTGTTATTTGGAAGTGTATGAGGGTGTGCGTCCAAGGTTGGGAAGTCAGTGTGGCCACTAGTTTGGAGTTGCTTTGGTTGAAAATCGCGTGTCTGAATATAGCGCCGAGGGTTTTCCAACCGGCGGACGATTGGTTTTTAGATTCCTGAAATACAGTTTCTCTACAAAATCTATTTTTTTATGATTCAATCGTAATTCTCACTCTTTTTCTGACCAAATAGCTATATAATCATGAAAAGAGTATTTACCAAATAAGTACCTACTCTAGCTAGACCAGACCTACACTACAAAACTATAATAAAAAAATCCTGTATTACAGAAATTGTAGTACCTAAACAGTGTTAGAAATGCTAAAACTATTGTAGTCTTAGTATAGTCAGTTTTCATTTAAGAACTAGATACTTATATATGTTTACACTTCCTTAGGCGATTATCACACTGACGACGGATCCGCATGCGGCGCCGGTGTGCGAGCGAGATAGCGCTACACACATGCAGAGCGCTATCTCGCTCGCGCACCGGTGCCGCATGCGGATCCGGGCCAGTGTGATAACCGCCTTATAGCTTCCTAGTTAGTGCATTGTAATTAAATTTGAAAATACGTTTAGCATTATTTTAGTGGTGCTTTATAATCCGTCGACTCCGACGAGGAACTGAAGAGCATGTTGTAGTAAATTAAAATAGTTGTTTGGTTAGGTAATTTCTATAAATTAACGTATAGCGGAATTCACCTATTCTTAGACAAAATCAGCCAAAATGCAGAATTTCGTCAACGGTAGCGGAAATTTGTCTACGGTATCTGAATTTATGGAGGTCATAAACAAATTTCCCCTACCATAGACAAATTGCTTAGAGAGTGATAGAACATTTGTCTAGTCTTCATATTATACTAACTCTACAACACAGCATCTGAATCCTCAGCATTAGAGCCCGTAACGCGTCGTACTGCTGCTCCGTAGAACCTCCCAGGTTATAAGACAGGACTATAGGCGTATTTGGTCCAGAGTTGAGGATCATATACACTAGCTGTAGTAGAGATGCCCCGCGCTCTGAGCTACTGTCGTCGCGGAGAGACTTGATTATTTGCTGGGATTGGATTTGCAGGAGGGATTTTGGCTGTAAAACGTAAATGAGGGTATCTATCTAGTGACTACAAAAAGATAATGAAAGAGACAAACAGGAATAGTGTCTCAAGTCAAGTAGATGATTGTGTTAATTACGATGTGCAGAATAACATAGAGAAAATAGAGAATTATGCCTTTAAACGGATCACCAGTATTTTGTTGCACCTTGTAAATAAAAGGAAGGAAGTCTTACTTGATAGTTATTCTTAGTGAAGTAATGCACGATGTAAGACAGCAGTTGTAGGGCGATGCACGCGACTCTGTTGTCCTGGCTGGTGGTTGCAGAAAGCACCCTCAAGAGGAAACCGGGGCGGTTTATGTATGTTAGCAGCACTGGGGTTGAAAGATTTAGAGGACGGTCAAGGGTAGGCTAAATAAGTATACTAAAAGTAGAACAATTTGAGCATGTTTAGTTTACATTTTAAGAAGTTGCAGACGAAAGAAACCCTCACCTACCTCAATATGATTTGTCAGGCAACCCCAACAAGTGAAGACCCTGTTGTAGTGTTGTAGTCTGTTAAGTATAGTCCTCCATATTTCTCAAGTAGTACCGCGCCTTATCCTCAAGGTTTGGTTAATAATAGTCATCGTAACAAGTGCTAGCTTCAGGCCTGGTCTAGTTGGGCTAGTTCTAGTAATCAAAGCTACAAAGATAGTTACTATGTAAAGTAGTGAGTCTCACCTCTATTATCACTCTGATTGTTAGCCAGCCCCAACAAATACAGCCCCAGTTTGAGGCAAGCGAATTGGTAGTCGTACCGCGCCTCATCGTCGTTCTTAGTAAATATGGCTGTTGTAAGAACAGCTAATTTCAGACAAAGAGCCTGGTCGAGCTCTGCCGGGACCAGGGCAGATGATAGTTCTAGAAGGTAGCATATGTTGCCCTCTGAAAGAAAGATGAGTGATAAATATGAGGATTAACCTCCTATTCGTCAAAATTGTCTTTTAAGTAAATAATTTTAACCCATCAGTTTATATTGAATATGTAAGAATATGTACTTACTTACAGGTGCCAAAAGTTGTTCGTCTAGGGCGCTGGGCCTGCCCTGAATACCTACTATTAAAATCATAACCATTTTTTTTATGAAGTTCGTCAGAAGAAACAAGATACCTACTTAAAACAATTTCTTGAGACGGCTATGGGCATTATTTCTTAGGGATACGTGGAAGGCGGAGTGGGAGGCCTTTATTTCCCAGCAGTGGGACACTAGGCTCATAGAAATAAATAAATAGTAAAGTAAATGCTCACCAATCGAACTATCGAAGTCTATTAATACTTTAGACAACACTTCTGGCAGCGCATCCCAAACGATGAGCCCGAAGTCCTCTCTCCCATTGTCGTCTATTTCATCCAAGCAGCTGTAGACGGATTTGCTACAGTTCTGCAGGACTTGAGCGTCCTTGCTGTGTATCAGAATGTTGAGGAGTAGCTCCCATGCGGCGGGCTCGGATATTAGTTCTGATGGTAAAGAGTCTTCGGTTTTGAACCATTGGGATAGCTAAAATATTTGTTAATTATCGTGTTATTTTTTTGTAAGTAAAGATTACCACTTCCAGTGCATCCTAACGCCTAACGTGATCATAGGTCCTTCGAAACAAGAAGGCTCTCAGTTGCAGAGCTGGTTTGTGTGAGCACACCCATAATTTAGCTCTTCAGACGAGTTAAAGCAAGCGCTATCTCGCTCACACACCGTCGCCGCATGCGGAAACCGCAGCAGTGTGATTACCGCCTTACCACTTGCATCCGAACTTGTCCAAAGATCCGTTGACAAATGAGAAGGTCAGTAAAAATGAGGTTTTCTCAAGGCACCTAAGTGTAGTTGTTACTTTAGAACTGTTATAAATATTGGATATTTACCACTTGCATCCGAACTTGATCATTGATCCGCCGAGAGATGAATGCCCAGAGCAACAGAGCTGGGTTGTGTGTGTAATATACGGAAGGGTCTGGGCTCAACATGGATATGAGACGGTCCGTGGCTTTTTCGAGGTATACTCTTTCGTTGAGGGAGGTTAGCGTGCCAGAAGATATTGTGGACATCTTTTAGGAATATAAATTACAATTAGGTATTAGTAAAATAAGAAGACTCTTTGCGAATCTTTGTACTGATAAGTGATAAGGTAATTTATTTCTATATGAACAACTTTCACTATGGGACCAATCCGAAAACAGCAAAAAAAAAGAAAACATCGGATTCTGGTTAATCTCATAGTGTAAGTTATTCGCTATACTTATATCAATTATAAATAAAGTAAGAGCTTTATAGGGGGCAAATAGGAGGTTAGGGAATACCAGACTAAATGATGTTTTTGAAGGGAAAATAACATGGTAACACAAGTATACAGTAACTAACAGCGAAAACCAGCCAAAGTGCTTTAATTATGTATGGGGGTGGCTTAAAGCTCTTTGGCAAGCGGAGTATGTGCTCCACGAGGTACGGCAGCAGTGTAGCCGTTGCTTCTTCAGGACTGCAACAAATCAAGAGGGATACTGACACAGAATAAGGAAGATTGTCTTTTCAACCGACTTCAAGATTTCGAAGGAGAAGATTATCAATTCGTCGGGATCATTGTTTTTTTTTATGTATGTTCACCGATTATTCGATGACGGCTGGACCGATTTGGAAAATTATTTTTTTGTTTGAAAGAGTATACTACACAGTTGGTCCCACTGTCACCAGGTCCAGATCTGATGATAGGATCCTGGAGAAATCGAGGGAACTCTAACTAATATGTGATTTCACTATTGTTTACAGCAACTCGTCGGCCAGTTCCTCTTGGAATAGCGGATCCTAAGTGATTGGTTCTTTTATTGTTTAAAATTATTTTGTAATGTGAGATAACGTCACGTCCGCTCCTTATCCCTTTAACGGGCAAGACTGAAAAAAATCCTCGATTCTAGCCTCATCGCCAATCTATAGTCCTAAAAATTCTGTACAAGAAAAAAATACAAAAAGATGATGTTACAGGTGGTCTTTTTTGAGACCGTTGCCCTATAAAGGGTTAAATTATAATTTAGAATATACTAATTGTAACTAAAAATGTCGTCATTTGTGTATGTAAGCGATTGAGCCAGGTTTATTTTGGTTGAAGTTATTGTAATGAGTGTACTGACGTGTCCACGGAGAGCTTCAAAAAATGCAAAGCTTTGAAAATCTTACATTAAAGAAAACTATGAAATACTCGGCGAAATTACAACCAGCGTACTACTAACGCCATCTATCCGTAAGTAGCATAAGTAAATAGTTTGAAAAAATGCCCAAGATGGCTCTACTAGTTCTGTTATAAATTATAATGGTTATAATTATACAGTGTGTTTCTGTAATAGGAACAATAAATTAAAACGTAGATTCTACTCCTCAAACCAGGAAACGTTTGTTCAGCGACTTTTAAAAATAACGTATGGTTTGATTTTTAGGACACTTTAAAGTTTTTTCGAAAACGCAATGTATTCCGAAATTGACTATGTCTGTAGGGTGACAAGCAATGTCAATTAGACGGATTTTAACGTTAATTGGAAATACTATTTAGTTTGTATGAAAAAGAGACAATCTACAAAATACATATTTTTTTAAAGTTGTTGAACAAAAGTTTTGTAGTTTGAGGAGTAGAATCTATGTTTTAATTTATTGCTCCTATTACAGAAACACACTGTATTTCTTAAACACAAATAGGAGGTGTTCAAAAATGTGATCGAGACGAAAATTGCGCAAGGTTCAGAAAGTGTTTTATGGAGAATACAAAGGGAGCACACAAAACCGTATTTCTTGTATCAATGGTTAGTAATGTTATTATTTATTTCAATAAGCTAAGGGTCAGTGAGCTATCTCCACAATACTGGACTGGACTAAACAAGTAGTATTAGATAGTATTAAATATATGGAGTATACTTCTCAGAGGATTGGCAGTAGAAGTAGATGTAGACGAGCAGGCTGTACGGCTGACTCTTTTGTAGCTGGTTCCCTATGGTATCCGGCTCTTCTATTCCGTGCTGGAGCTCCACTAAACCCATCTAAAACATCACCAAGGCTATGAGATACCTCTAAATATGGAACTGTTAGGGTGGGTTGCACCACGCATAACTGGCGAAATGATCAACGTTAAATATGGCGACGCAGCTGTCATCCCATAGGAAACTGTCAAACTTTGTATACAAGATTTGTTTAACTATGATGTTGACATTAATTAACAGACGGTTTAGTGCAACTGGCCCTTATTGTCTGTATCTATCAAAACCTATACAAGGTGCAACAAAAATACTAGTGACCCGTTTAAGGGCATAATTGGTATCGTATTGTGAGTAAGAAAAAGTAGGTGATTTTTTTTGACATAATAAGATTTTTTTTATGGGTCACGTCGTCTCAGCCGGCCAACCTTTTTCGCGAGAATTTTTTTTAGTTTTCATAATCGGAATACGATACCAATTATGCCCTTAAAATCATCACCAGCATTTTACACCCTGTATGAAACTGGACTGGCCATCGATGGGACTGGCCCTTAAGTTGCACAAAAAAATATAATTAGGTTACTAACAACACAGTTACATAAGATTAAAGTAGTTTTATTGATGCTACATACATAGTATAAAATAGAAATAAAGTTAATACCACTAGCACCCTCTAGTGAACAATAGAAAATGTAACTACCGTCTACCGATACCGGAGATCTAAACATCAACCAAGTACAGCGCAAAATAGCTAAAAACAAAATTAGTTCAAGTTATAGCACTTTCAACATATTAAAGTAAAAAAATGACATTAAATACCCTACAAAACATTACACAAGTTTGTAAAGTAAAGTACCACTAACGCCATCTAGTCATGAATGTCGTGACTAATATAGTTTAAATCAATAATCTTAGATGGCGTTAGTAGTCCTGCAGTTAGAACTTATTCGTATTTTTCAGGCCCAGAATACGTATGAGGTTCAAATCACACCTAGCGGAATGGAGGCAGTATTGTATGGACTGGTCTATGACAAATTTAAGCTACCATCGACAACGCTCCATACATTACTGCCTCCATTCCGCTAGGTGTGATTTCAGCCTAATGTATATAAAGAATAATATGGAAGATATAGCTAACGTTAATTAGTTTGGTGCGATAGTATACTTACGTGTATATCTCTAGCACAAGTACTGTTGTCTGGCCCGGAGTCAACGTCCAGATATTTCTGAGCTAACCCTTTTAGCATTTCTCCGAGTATTAGAGTGCTTACATTACGCACGATCATGTCATTTCTGAAAAGTGGTTTCATGTAGTTTCTGTGTATAAAAGAGATGTAACAAAAACTATTTAAAACGGGATATTTACCATGTGAGTTTTTTATTATGAGCTTCCGATATTTCGGCACAGTTGCATGCGCCATTATCACGGAGTAACTGAAGTTGCTGCGAGTGTCAGTTGTGGTCTACCCACACACCATAGCGATAAATATCCCGTTTTAAATAGTTTTTGTAATGTTAATGACCATGTTAGCTTAAAAGAGATGTAGTTATGTAAAAAAAAGTTTGTTCGGAAAGAGAAGTGTCGGAGCATATAGTGCTTCCATATAAACCACGACACTTTCCTTTCAGGACAAACAATACTTGAAAGTATAAAATTTATCATTGTTCTTGATTTTGCAAAGTGTTAGACCAACATTCTATTTCTAAGACTTTCTATAAGACGAGCCGTATTGTTTGTGCCTGTTACCACCATCCTAGTAAGAAAAAGACTCCTAAAGTGTAAAATAGTAGCAGTAGATGGCGCTTATTTGCGTTAACTAGCGGTAGGAAAACTACAAAATGTATAGCGCTATTTATTTACGCTGTCAAAGAGCACTGCACGTATAGTTAAATTCATAATTTAATGGAGTAATTTGACAGCACTTTACATACATTTGATAACTTCTTTGTATGCCAAGAGCTGTCAAATTACTTACTCCACTGAATTAAGAATTCTACTCTGGTTATGCGTCATATTAAAATAAAATAAATAAAATAAAAATAAAATTTATTTCATTCAACCTGTAGTAGTACAATATGTAGAGGGGTTGAGACATTCTAGTGGGTATGGTGTACCTGTGTCAGAAAGTCTCGCTCTTCCAAGAGGTTAATAGTACATTTAAAACGTTATTGTAAATCTAGACTGGGTATAAGTATGAGTATTGTTACACTGGGTATCTTCTTTATTATCTGGGTATTATTAAGCTCGTACTGTTCTGTTTCCATGCATTACCTATATGTATTCCTACCTCGCGATTTGGCTTTGTGGCAGCATAGTCAGGTATCCTTTAGAGAACAAAACATCGCAAAACTCTGGCAGCTGTTCAGATGGCGCGTCGTATAAGTAGTTCAGCATGAACTTTAAGAACACTCCATATTCGTCTGTGGAAATCTGATCATGATTTTCCTAAAAAAAACATTTAACATTTTTCAAGACTGGAAACTAGCATACAGGGTGTAACAAAAATACTGGTGATCCGTTTAAGGGCATAATTGGTATCGTATTGCGACTAAAAACAAGTAGGAGAAAAAAATTTTGGACGCGAAAAAAAATTTTTTTTTCTATGGGACAGGTGGTCCCAGCCGGCCGACCCTCCATACTAAACCAAAATTTTTTTCGCGCGAAAAATTTTTTTCTTACTTTTTCGTAAGTAGAATACGATACCAATTATGCCCTTAAAAGGATCACCAGCATTTTTGTAACACCTTGTATAACATTGATATGTTTGATTATTTAGGTAGTGCTATCATTTTATATCGGGTATAGGTCAATGACGCAGCTATGTGTTAGAGGGAAAAAGCGAAATTGCGAACTCGTTCCATCCCCAGATTGGCCTACTTTGGCCCAATGTGTGGATTAAGCCTTAGATTTATAAACTGAAACTCGGTTAATTGTACATTTCGCCACTTTCGCCTCTTAGTTAAAAAAAATCCTACTACGAGACAATTAAATTAGCATGTCAATAGAATCTAAGATTGTACTGGCCAAATACTTAGGGACCCAAGCCAAATTATAGTGGGCACACACGAATTTTCTTGTGATCCATTTTTGCGATTATCTTAAGTAATTGTATTAATTCTAAGTACATTAAACATAGGTACCTTAGTAAATGCAACCAGTTCAAGCAGAACACGATGTATAGAATCTCTAAGCGAGACAGCACATTGCTTTAACGCTGTCTTCTCTTGATCGTCGGCCAGGATTGACTGCACGAAGCTGGGGTTTCTTCTGCCACTTATGAACAGTTTGGATAGGCTATAAAATATACTTCAAATTATATGGGTCATTAAGAATTGCTTCTATAAAAACATTGTTGGAAGAAGGCTATATTTCGGCGGGAAACACAGAAATGTGGGTTTTTTTTTTCTAGGCAAAATAGCCTAGACTTAGGAGTTAAGAGATACTTTGACTTTGATGGCAGAGTTGGGAAACAGAATTATATCATCAAATAAACTATGTTTTCTTACCTCATAACATCCAGCCCAAGTTTACAAGTCACAGCGAAAAACATCCCACACATCTCTTTATCTCCAGTCAGCATCGCATGATTCAAGCTCCCAAGCAGCAGCCCAAACCAAGCTCCTAAGACCTCCACCAGAATATTGCCCGTTTGACTCCTCAGGTCTAAGTCCTGTGGCTGGTAGGACAATAAAGCCTGGAGGATGAGTGAAGTGGCTAGCACTGTTGAGGGGTTGGTGTTGATGCGAGGAGCGAGAGATGAGAGGCAGGCGAGGAGCTGGTCGACGGAAAACGCACTGTGTGGAGAGAGCGCGGAAATAGCGTTGAACTCTGATATGCTGAAAATGGTAATAGAAGTCATTGTCAGCCGAAAGATTCAGTGGACTCCTCCAAGGACACCTAAACGGTCATGCGCTGCCTTCATAATATCGTGATCACAGGATCGATCTTGCGTGAGGATTACTTTTGTTGCATTAGCTGGAGCTAACGGTCACTGCAGCTGCTCAAGAACATTTATTGGTACGGCCATTGGTTCTAAGAACTATATATGTGTTCCGCCAACTTAAGATATCAGGTAGTTCTGAGCTGTGTCAACGACCTCGGTTTTCTTCCAGACCCTTCGATTTCATTTTTTTTTCAAATCGGTAACCCCTACAGACTCACCCATTAAGCAGGTCGCAAAGAAAATGCATGGGTTCAAGTGCTCCAGTGTGTTGTTGCACGGCTCGAAGTGCCGCTGCCGTGCACTGCGCAGCGTGCTGCTCTGAGAATAAGCGCGCGCACCATAGTAAACGTGCGCAGCCCACGAACGACCTGTGAGGACGAAACGGATCACACTATTCATACCCTAATTTCGCATGAAATTTGTATGTAATGTGAAGTGTTCAGAATAATCTAGAGTAGGTACTTTGATTTAAGAGCGGGCATTTTGTTAAAAATAACTACCTAACTCGCTTAACGAATTCTGCTACTTACTTAGTTACAACTTACTAGAATATAAAATATAATTTGATGGTTTAAAAGGAAAGATTACACGGCGTCGCACCAGCGTTGGCGTCGGTGCAATGTTTTTAATTTATTAATAATCCTACCTGAATAAATTTAAATCCAAGTTCGAAGTTATTTCGCAGAGGAACACTGTTATATCGTTGTCTAGTAAATATTCCACAAGACGTGTCCTCTGTTCAGATTCTTTCTTATAACGGCTTAGTACTTCAATCAAATAACCGCAGCCTTTTTCTTGGGCAGCAGGATCTCGAGATGTTAAAAGCCGTTTAATATCCGAGAGGGCATTCTGTCTACCACTCGGGTTATAAGTTCTGCTGAAATTAGAATTTACTAAACTATGCATCATTTTGATACCGCGTAATTTCGTAAGTAACGGTTAAAAGTGAAACTTTTTAAACAAGTTTTTCAAGTTCCCACCTAAAGAAAAAAATCTACCGTCCTTCCATAAATCCTCTTTTGTTATAAGATTTTATTTTATTATTATTTTATATATTTAAATGAAATAAGTTTATTGTAAGGTATATCAAATATTAAAATTTAATAAAATAAAATTGATTTCCCTTTTGTCGTTTACGGACAACGTTTTTGGAACGGCATCATTTTTTCAGTTAGCAACACAGCACACTGCAACTGTCTGACGCAACTGTCATTCTCATCTGGTTTTGGATTGGATTGCTCTGTCTGCAAGTGTTTGCAGTGATTTATATTTTTTTAAACGAACTTCTTTATTTGTTACCCAACGTTTATTATATCCACGTATTTCTGGGTTTCTCGTTGCGTGATTCAAGCTTTTTTAAATTTAAGCTTACAATGGTGGGTTACAAATGACATCCAATATGTGTCTCATGTTTCGTACCATTAATCTGCTAATTAGTCGCAGGTATCATGTTAACGTTTTATTCATTTCATTCTAGTCGGTGATCGAATTCCTAAAGGATCTGCCTTCGTACGATGAACATAATTTTACGCTATACAACACTGACCATGGCATCAGATATTGTTCTAAGAGACCTTCGATATACCTCCCCACTAAGGACATACCTTCAGAACAGAGTAAGTATATGGTTTTTTATGTATTTGTTACTATGATTAACACTTTCAAAGTTGTTTTACTGATTATGTAGGTCCTAAAATATCAAGTTTATTTCAGATTTTTTGGTTATGTTTCACCTAAGTTAGACAAGTCAAGTGCAACGTTGTTTATTGACATAAGTAACACAGCCTAGGTATTTCGTTGTTAGTTTTAGAAAAATAGCATTGTTATTAGTATGTGTACGTTTTTATAATATTTTGGTGTGTCTTAGCATCCTATTTTTATATGTATTTTATCTTGACCAGAAGTTGTTTTGGATCAAATATTAGAGTTTCAATAAGGCCCAAATTATGTTTACCTTATGTTAGCCTATGAAATGAAATGAAATGAAATGAAAAACGTTTATTTTCAGGCAACTAGTGGCCCATAGATAAATACCTTAAAGACTAGCATACATATTACATTATAAACTATTATTATGCCTCAAGTGACTAAATAATGGCAAAGACATTTTAGGTCTATCTCAATTCTGATAAACATTTCATACCTATCTTAATTTGTTGACTTGTTTAAATAGTAAGTTACCCGGTGTGTTCTTATAAGATTTCTATCTGTGGTATGTTGAAAAATTATCAATACTTGTACAGCACTGAAATATCTAATTATTAATTTTTTCAACCCTCATGCAACACAATATATTTTGAGGCTATGAAACTAAAGTATAAAACACTGTATATTGATATTAAATAAATCTCCTTTTTGTAACTTTCCAGTAATAGTAACAGAAAAAACGAACATCCTCCTAAGATATCTACACCAGCAGTGGGAGAAAAAGGTAAACCTAATTACATTAATTACAAACTGTTTACCTAGTTATCTATCTAGTTATAGTTGTTTATCTAGTTATCATTACTTCAACTTTAAACTTATTATTATCAAATCTAGCTTTAATCTGGTTAGCTGTATAAACAAAAGGCTGGAAGATGTAAATCTGTCTATGGTGGTTGGTGGCTGAATTTTTGTATGGAGCCCATAGACAAAATTCAGTTGGAGGTTACTTTCCGTTTCCAGTACATTTTTGTCTATGATATCTGAATTCTGCTCGAGTTTGTGTTGCGCCGTTAAATAAATAAATATTTGGGGACAATCTTACACAAATCAACCTAACCCCAAAATAAGCAATGCTTGTAGGTACTATGGGTGCTAGGTGACAATACACATACTTAGATAGTAAATACATACATCACAAACATCCATAACTCAGGAACTAATATTTGTGATAAACACACTAATAAATGCCCTTATCTGGATTTGAACCTAGGGAGCTAGGCTATTTAGACATTTGGAGGCTTTTGAAACTTGAAACCCCCTAATAATTATTATGGTTTGTGAAATGAAATAAAAATATTGTGATGTTAATTTTTTTGTAGGTCTTCAGGTCAAGTAATAATTTTCTTTCACTTCCAGAACAACAATTCCCCCAAAAAAAGAGACCAGAGTCACCTCGAACAAAATGGCGACGAGCCGCGTCCCCGCAAGAGGCCTTGTCTGAACTCCCCGCTAAACTGAAACCACTTCAGACCAGTTGTGCTTCAGTATTGAACATTCAAGTGTACGGCATTTTTGTATTACCATTTGTATTTCACAGCTATTCAACTGTACAGTGATTTTTTCGAGGCAATCGTAATGGACGTAGTTTTGCACAAATGTTCCACCTCACAAAAATGTGAGACTTAATAAGATTATTCTTACTGGAGACTGCACATAGAAAATATGAAAGCGCAAAGTATGACGTCGCCTCTTTCCGCAAGGTTAATCTATTTGTAACGTATTTGCTTAAAACTCTTAAAAGCAGCTTTTTGAGAGAATAACTGGCAGGTTTGCAGAAAGAGAGTGCAATTCCAATAAGACGTCATTAGTAGCGCGAGTAACCTGGGCCAAGACGCGCCTACACTGCCCAAGCTGCTTCCTCCATTTCCTGCCGAGGCTGCTCGGCCTGTGTGTGCCTATTGAAAATATTTGATGCTCAACTCTTTGACCACCAAGCATCGGACATAAAAGTTGTGCCACTGACGCCAGAGCAAAATTCGCTAGTGCAAATTGCAAATTATGGCCTGGCTGGGTTATATTTTAGACGTGATATCACGCGCTGGCGCTGAGGCCACGATTTTCCGTGCGCGTGACGTCTTTGGTGGTCAAAGGGTTAAAGACGGCGCTGTTGTAGAATCTCACTCCATTCTCTTCTCCGTTGTTATTCACGGGCCATCTGTCTTCATAAAGCGCGTGCCTTTCTGAACCTTCAAGTGAGTGCAAAGAGACTACGCCCAAAAGTGCCATTTCTTGTAAATGAATTTCTTTTTTTAAGTTTTTTTTTTAATTCAGAACGAAAAAGGTGAGGAAATATTTCATTCCAGTTAATTATAATTAATTTATAATTTCTTAGAAATAGCAAACATTACACTTATGAATTCAAACAATGCACCTAATATTTGCAATATAATCGATTAGTAAGTTAACAAACATGGTTTTTTTTGGAAATAATCTAAAATTGAATTCACTGTTACATATGTTCAATTAAAATGGTTTAATTTTTAAGTCGCTTCTACATTATCACTGTGACAGTATAACAAGCAATAAGATTTAGACTTGGTGAAGAATGTGTTCAGTAACCTAAGTGTTTCAGGCTAGATTTTTGAGTATTTTAACCATTAAAAGTTATCATCATCAAAAATAATAAGTCCTTTGGTAAGGAAGAAGCTTACTTTCAGATATTGAATATATGTATAGTCAGCAGCAGAAATAGCTAAGCGGGTAGGGTGTTCAAAATGGTCTACACACGCTCTTATTCTCTTAACAATAAAGCCGTATCCAGCTCATTTGGAACACCCTACCCGCTTACGTATTTTTGCTGCTGACTGTACTTAAGAAAATTCGACTAGTTCCGCCGTGACCGGTGGTCTAGTTAGTGATTAGGTCGTCAGCCGTGAAAGCTGAAGACGCCAGTTCAAATCTGGCCTTGGACATCGGAGGGACTCTGTCACTTTTTCTGAAGTATATGACATCTATTTCAGTTGATAAAGTTTACTTATTCGGTATTGTTAGTCCAAAAAAAAATCGTGCCTCGAATTTGGCGGTTAAAGTAGATGGCGTTGGATAGCGCCACGTATATTGTGGTACATGCCGCGGCACGTAACTCTAGCGGTGACCGTTATTGCGCAGAAGTCGAAAATAGGTCGCGCGGGGGGATACAGGGGGTGAAGGGCTATGGAAGAACATGCGCAGAAATAACGGTCAGCGCTAGAGTTACGTGCCGCGAGGTGTAATACTGGATTGTTAACCAACCAATGCCAGAGTCGAGAGATTTCTGGAGTTGCAGGCGTCAGGTCAGGCATGCGATAGGTTACGGTAACTGATTACCATCAGGCGGGCTGTATCCCTGCTACTGTGGTGGTATAAATAAACGGTACGGAGCGTAGGCGTACACAGCGCCACCTAAGCAAGTCGAGGCACGATTTTTTTTTTACTTTGAACTATTCAATTTGCTTATAGCCCTTATAGGGATAGGAACGAAAAACAGTGCCGAGTGCTTTCTTTCATTAATCTGCTCAGCTGATCTTCCCTCATTGGTTAATCTACTCTAAAATCCACCCTTTAATGGCTTGCCTTATAAAGTTATGATTACTTGTGTAAACATGACAGGCAGCTTGTAATTTTTTTGTAAGTTTTGTTTTATTATGTATGTAGCGTAAAATCACTTTGTACAGTCGACTACAAAGAGACGTATTCACTTTTTCACCTTATTGCGTTGTAATAAGGTCCAAAAGTGGGTATATTTCTTTGTAGTAGACTACACGTTACCATTCGATTAACTGACCTCAGTACAATTGAATGGTAAGTATGAACAGTCGCCATCAAATATATCGGAGCGGCCAGGCTACTCAAAAATATCTGAACATGCACTTTATCGCCTTGCCAATAGAGGCGTTGCTCAGTTATTGGTGACCACCTTGGCCGCTCAGATATATCTGATGGCGACTACTGAACATGGTTTTTGTGTATTGATTTTATTGTTTAAGTCTTCTTTCACACTGCTGCGGTTTCCGCATGCGGCGCCGGTGCGGGAGCGAGATAGCGCTCTGCGTGTGTATAGCGCCGTCATGCTTGCACAGCGTCAGCGTCACCGCATGCGGTTGCGGCGCCAGTGTTATATTATAATCGCCTAAATCAACTTTGGTTGTCTGTATTATATGGAATATGGATTGATTTTACGGTACCCGTTCTAAACTTTAATCATTTCTTTTGTTTAAATCAGCAATTGTTGACTAACAATGCAATAAGTAATCTGTAATTTATAAAAAGAATGTTTTAATTTTCATCTTTTTATCTGAAGTGGAAATAAATATACGGATGATAATTTTCGTTGTTTTTTTTTACGGTACCAAATGTTTATCGTACCTACGGAGTTATAGCACATATATCGGAGCGGCCAAGGTGGACACAAATATCTGAACATCGCCTCTATTGTCAAGGCGATAAAGTCCATGTTCAGATATTTTTGAGTACCGTGGCCGCTCCGATATATTTGGTGTTGACAATGGTGACTGTAGGTAGGTATATATTGAGCAAAATATATATTGCGAACGAGAGTCATAGTCATAGAAGCTCTCAATAATTAGAGAGCTTTTATGGCTCAAGTTTGCAGTCTACCTTCCAAATTAAATTACACACAATATTTTTCACTTCTCATGCTCAAAAAGTTTGTCGTATTAGGCTTACGTAGGCGGACTAAAGTAGTACATTTAACCCCTAGGGCTAATATGTATACATAATTTCGCTTCTCATAGTTCTTATTGTTATGTGCTTAAAGTCTAATTTCGTAAAGTCTGCACGGCGCCTGGCCCATCTGGGAATGGGCCGGGCTAGCTGGAGCCGGGGCCCGACTGGGCGCCCTGCAGAGCAGACTTTACGAAATTCGGTCAAGTTAAACCAAATTTTCACCTTAGATTAGTTATTGTGCGTAAATAATTATTATTTTATTATATTTCATTTCCTCGCAATCGAAGTGAAAAATAGTATGTATTACTTGGGTCTAAAAGTCATATTACCACTCGAACAATTTTGGCTATGTGACATACCTACAGAATTTGTCCATGAGCTCTATTAATAGGAAAACTAAAGTGATGCTGAACCTACTAGTATTTAATCCCCTTTAAAAAAAATGCATTTTGTTTTGTGCCTGTCAAATTCCTCCGGGACAGTGAGATGCCAGGTAAAATAGGTACAGTTGCCATCAGATATATCAGAGCGGCCAAGATGGTCACAAATATCTGACCAACACCTCTACTGTCAAGGCGATAAAGTGCATGTTCATGTTCAGATATTTTTGAGTACCTTGGCCACTATATGATATATTTGATGGCAACTGTACATATAATCAGTACAACATGAACTGCAATATTCCAATTATCTTTTAATAGGTGTGGGTGAGAAATGAAACACTAGCCTGACTGAAAAATAACTTTATTCTAATAATTATACTTATCTCACAATTTGCAGAAATGTTATTATTAACAAGCTGCAAACAAACTTTAGATGTTAATGGGTATCTAATGGAATTGTTCTCTTAATTTTAATAGTGATAAATCTTACTTAAAATTATAAACACCAAATACTAACTAGATCAAGTCTAAAAGCTTTCTTATATTGATTCTCACAAATTAAATCTTGACTGGCTGTCTGTTATCTAACATCAGCAAAAAAAAGAACTTAAAACTTAAAAATGCAGAGACCTAGCTGTGTAATTATAATAAATCAAACAGTTATCCAATAAACTCTTTAACTAGGCCTCAGAAAGTCATAATAGGTGTTTTAATATTGAGATGTCTCCAAGAAATTTCAATTTTAATCCTTAGCGGGTACTTCAATGACTCGGGGCTTGTCAATGATACGGGCTGTGCGGTTGCCCTTCTCAACAATTCCAATAATCCATGCTTGGTAGCCTTCTTGTTTCTCAATATCTTTGCAGTACGCAGCAGCCTGTTCTCGAGGCAGGCAAATCAGGAGTCCTCCGGATGTTTCAGGGGCATGTCCCTGGAGCAGCTGGAACATGTTTCCGCAAGCCTTGGCCACTGCTGCCATCTTGGCAATAACAGGCAAGTTGTGAATAACAAATGAAACTTCATTCTTCTGGTGAGATGCCAAATTTTGTGCATGGCCAAGCAGACCGAAGCCAGTAACGTCAGTGGAGCCGTGCGCATTGTATTTATGCATCAGCCTAGCTGCAATGCGGTTCAGCCGGCTCATGGAGTCCATCGCTCGATGATAAGCTTTACGAACATCCTCCTCAGATACCACCAGCTTTATTCTATTCCAACGTTCAGGTTGGTCAAGCCACTGATGGGCATTTACTGCAACTTGGGTGCCGAGAGGCTTGGTGAGCACCAACACGTCGCCCATGACGGCGTTGTCGGGTACAATATATTCGTTTGGCTGGCAGATAGTGGTGGCAACCCCCCCAATGGTGCACCAGGGGTTGATAACAGTTTGACCTCCAGTCACAGAGGTGCCGGCTTCCAGTGCAGAGTCCTTGAAACCTCTCATGATGAGCGGAATCACGACATCGCGCTCCTTTTCAGTCATTTTAGTAGAGACGCCGAGAAGCATTAGCATATTGTCACACTCAGTCACACCCATCGCGTAGAGGTCGCTTAGAACATTGGCACACGCGATTTTACCCATCATGTAGGGATCGTCGACAAGAGGGTAAAAAAAGTCAGTAGTTTGCACCAAACAAAGCCCGCCGTGCCTCAGCGGCGTCACCGAGCAATCCAAGCCGATGCCGATGCGCGGAATCGCCACATGCATGAACTGATCCTGCTCCTGCTGCGAGTAGTCTTGCTGAAGAGACTCCACAAGCTTTCCCAACACATCTTGAGGTACTTTACAGCTTCTTCCCTTTAGATCCGCAAATCGAGTCAATCGGAAACTCGCCTCCAAATCGTGTGCCACCGGGTCGAATGGCCGACGCAGAGCCAAAGAATTGGGGTTACCGGCCATTTCGAGTTGCGCCGCAGCTAATGAATCTTGCGCTACACTAGATTGATACGACATATTACACTAAAACAAACCAATAACAATATTGGCGTGGAGCTATTAGTACCACAATAGTTCGGAAACCCGACCCAACACGCCGTCCACTGACGCTTGCAAAATGGCGTCTCCTTTTACGAGAAGAAAATGGGGGCCGTAATGTATTTCGAAGAAGGCGTTCCTATTGGTCGGTTGGTGACGTAAACAATAAAAGCTTGCTTGTAATTGGTCGCAAAGTTTGTTGCCGATGTTTTTGACAAAGAAAACCTACTGAATAAAGCCAAGATTTCGATGTTTGATCCCGGTTTAACAAGACAAGTGAATTTCGCGGCGTTGCTTGTTTTTTAAAACTGCCGCTATACTGAAGGGTATTTCTAAAAAAATATTTAAAGAATTGATAAAGAAAAAAAATATTATTTAAATATAAAACATGCCAATAGTACATTTAATTTAATTTAATATTTTACATGTAATTTTATTCATTACATCTTTTTTTTCAACTAGCAACATGTTTGTACTTGGCATTTTGGCTTTTACTGCCAATCACGAAGTAGTATTAAAAAAATTGAAATTTACATGCCATTGTGATTATTTGTGATAGGAGCGTCACTGTGATTTTGATACGAAAACCATTTTCATTGGTGTAAATTCAATCAAAGTAAAGTTTTCTGAAAGTTTTGAAAAATGCTGGCGGTTTGATTTCATTGGCAATATTTTGGACAGTGAACAAATTAGACAATGGCTATTACATTTTATTTAGCTAAATTATGAACATTCATAACACACAATGGCTTTAAGCGGATTTAAAAAGATAGAAAATGAAGCGGGCTACCCGTGTTATATCAAGTAAGTAAGGTTTTAAATGAATCGAAATCACCGTAAATCAAGTGTAATGTACCACTTGTATGCTTACGTTCGTCCTCATTGTATTTTATCAATACGTTAAGTATGTCTGAATGATTGATTTGATTCATGTTCACTAAAGTAGCACAAGAATGCGGAAGTAATGACTGTTGACTTTTTCACAGTGAATCAACTGGAAGGCAGCAGAATGACCACCCAGAGTTCTGTAAGATCATGGAATCTCTGGAAGAGTACAATGGGATTAAATACAGCGCGTATCGTATCGCCTTCAAAGTGTTTGCCCTGCAGAGACAGCTTAGGGGTTAGTATTCATTTACATAAAACTTGAATGTAGAAATCTTGAATGTATACAATTTTGGACCCAGGTACGTCCTGCTACTTGAGGTTAACTTATATAATGATGGAGTAAGCTATGTGGAGGAGTTAGGTATCCTGCCTTTTCGCGGAAAATTGTATTGCCGAATTTCATTTGCCAACCAACTTTTCGCAGAAGTTTCATTTGGCCAAATAACTTTTACCAAATAATTATTTCGCAACCATTTCATTTCCCAACCCCATAGTTGGGAAATGGAAATTGCCTACTAGGTTGGGTTAGGTTAGGTTGGATTATGTAAAGTTGGGAAATGAAATTCGGCCAAATGCAACTTCTGCGAAAAGTTGGTTGGCAAGTGAAATTTGGCAATATGATTTTCGGCGAAAAGGCAGAGAACCAGAGAGTTGTTTAGTACATATTGTGATTGTAGTGAAATTACTGAAAAATATATTTTTAGGGGGGGCACTCCATACATGTAACTAATTGTCAATTTTTTATATTTTTTATCAAATATCAACATGATGTACATTAATCGAAAAGTCTTTAAAAATAACATATAGGTTTCTTTAAAAAAAAATTGATTGAGTGGATATTTTCAGAAATAATAGCTCCGAAAGTAAAAAAAAATAGCAATATTCGAAGAGCTTTATCTCGATAAGTATTTCACCTAAAGAGCTAATTCTAGTCTCAAATTGTAGAAGTATTAGTCTTCTTAAAACCCGTCTTATATAGTTTGTTTGTAAACTGCATAGTTTAGGACTTATAATAAGAATACTAAAAAAAGTGCGAAATTTTCGTGGTTTCTCAAGTGCTGCTAAGTCAGCACAGGTCTTTCGAAGCTGCAAACTTGGGTATACGATGCTGGTATATATAAAAAAATCAGAACTAGCCGTTAGGTTTCCATTTTAGCGATTTCTGGTGTTAAATATGACTGGGCTATAACATCCTATGCACTTTATAATTGTCTGATAATAAATAATTTTCATTTTTATTTTATTTATTATTTTGTGGCTTTTGGTTTGGTGGCAACCATACCCACAAAAATTAAGCCTGCCAGCTTAGCTAGAAAACATTAGAAAAAATCAAGTGAACCTATACATTACCTGTCCATAAACATTAAAACGTGGCGGAGGAGCATTGAGAGCAAGCTACGAGCCATAGGAATGGACTGGAGAGAGGCCAAGATGGATGCTCAGGACAGAAAGGTGTGGAAGGATCTTGTGCGGGCCCTATGCACCTCCGGGGTGCCCTAGGATAAACAACAACAACAAACATTAAAAATTGAAACCCATAGTTCCAGCCCTACGCATCAGTTCCGGAGTGTTCGCTCGTCACCAGCTAAGCCTGTCAGAAACCAGCTTGTCTCTAGACACGGGGGAGTTGGAGGCTGTGCTGGCCGACATCTACTTTGCTGCAGAGAAGGAAGGCCTGTTTACGGGGGACGTTGACTTGGCGGTAGACTTGTTGATCAATCTGCTGCTCAATGTGTATGATAAGTGAGTTTTGATTACTTAATTACTCAAAATCTGATTGGAATAACAATGGGGTCAAAGTTTTTGCTTACACCAACCTAAAATCCTTGCATACTGATTTATCATCATCGTCAGTAGTGCCCTCAGAGCTGAGGATTGTAACATCATGTCCTTCTGTTGAAGACCAGGTTCCTCCACAGGCTTCTATCCCTTGCTACGCACATGGCTTTGTGAGTGCTTACTGATCTAGTTTCAGTCTTTTTAAACAAATATATAAATCATTGAACAAAGAAATAGGTGTTCAGTAAAAACCTTTTTTGTTGGCCATTGTCTAGTGAGAATGAAAGGGAAAGATATAGTTTAATACTCTGTCTCTTTCACTAGAAAGGCTTGACCAGAAGGCTGATCTAGTAAAATAAATTGAAAAATTTATTTGACATTTGATGATTTGGTTTATTATCGAATATACGCAATTAAATCCTAGCGAATTAATTAGAAATTCACGCATATTTTTGGTTCATAGGAAAGGCAGTAGATATTTCCGAGCTCTCCATCGCATAGCTATTATGCTTTTACAAAAACTTAACTTGAAGGTAAAGTTTTTAATGTAACTTGATTTCTTCCAGAGACAGAAAAGAGCCTATCAGAGTTCTAGCCGCGAAGACCTTACTTATCATCCTTAGTGAAGAATCGGTGTCAGACAAATGGGCAGCCCTAGCCAACTGCTGTGCAGACCACAATGGCTGCGTGTCTCCTCGGCGGCTGGCAGCATTGCTGGCGCATGTAGCAGCATTGCCGGAGCTTCTGGGGGACCCGTGTGATCAGATACAGAATGATATAGACAGTTGTTTTGATAAGGTAGGTTTTGTCCTAAGTGAGGATGTATCAGGCAAGTGGGAGCTCTAGCCAACTGCTGTGCAGACCATAATGGCTGCGTGTCTCCTCGGCGGCTGGCAGCATTGCTGGCGCATGTAGCAGCATTGCCGGAGCTTCTGGGGGACCCGTGTGATCAGATACAGAGTGATATAGACAGTTGTTTTGATAAGGTAGGTTTTGTCCTAAGTGAGGATGTATAAGACAAGTGGGAGCTCTAGCCAACTGCTGTGCAGACCATAATGGCTGCGTGTCTCCTCGGCGGCTGGCAGCATTGCTGGCGCATGTAGCAGCATTGCCGGAGCTACTGGGGGACTCGTGTGGTCAGATACAGAATGATATAGACAGCTGTTTTGATAAGGTAGGTTTTTATGTTTGCGTATAGTCAAGGTCTCAGGCGTCTTCCACATATTGGGCCATCATGAGCCAGTTTAAGGGACGCAGCTATACGATGGAACGAGGTCGCAGTAGTAGCGTCTGTTAGACTGGCCTATGGTGGTCCAGCGTGTGGAGGAGCCTTACACATTGTTAGAGGAGATATTGCGTTTCCTTTCATTAATCTCTGCATATAGAAACTCAATTTCAGTCAATTTATTCTAAATAAAGACCAGATTTAATGGTTAAACTTTCACATTCAGTGTGGGATCATCGTACCATGTAAGTGTCCGTTAATTTCTGTGAGAGTTTAACTCTTTGACCGCCAAAGCCGGCAAATTACGCGCACGGAAAGTCGTGCTCTCAGCGCCAGGACGTGCTATCACGTTCAAAATATAACCGGTTTGCTTTGCGCGCTCGCGCGCGTTGGCGCTGAGGGCACGATTTTTTCGTCCGATGCTTGGCGTTCAAAAGGGGCTACCTTTTAATTTGTCACCAGAGCGCCGGCATGCTAGGCGCGCCGGCGCACACGGTGGCGGGCTGGGGCGTGTCGTGCGCGCGCGTGCGCTGGCTGGGCGTGTGCGCGCGCGTGCGCGCCAGCAGGAACAGCGCGTGCGTCAGCGCCGTCTGCGCCAAGTGTCAGGACCCGCTCATACAGGTACCCTTTAAGCATTTATAAGGCAGAGGGAGGGAATATATTTCCCACCATTATTTTAAATTTACTTATCTCAAAGTGATAGGGTACAATTTCACTTAATTTAAATGCTTTATAATGGTTTACTTCTTCGTCAAAGTACCGACATGCTAGCAGAACCGTACCATACCCCGAGTTGAATTTGAAATAGGGCAGTGGTATTATATAATCAAAAAAATTGTGGAGGCCTATCTCAAAGCCTTGCCCTAACATGAGCCCATAATCAGATGCCCTTATTCATACCACGGTCTCTTGTCTCCCACACATGAACACCCATATTGCTTGGTAATAAAGTTGGATTTAGTTTAGCTAAAAGAGTAACAGTTATGTAGATTCGTGATATTCTACTATTTTACAGGTTCTAAAATTCAAATGTTCCAAATGCTGCGAGACATACTTCTGTGAGAAGTGCTACCTGTACGACAAAGACTTGACCACGGTCAGTGGTCACAAGAATACCCATCTAGTCCACGAAATCATTGACGGAGAGGTAAGGAAACACACCCAACTTTATTCAAACTACATCTTAGCTAACTTAAGTAGGTATAAGTTCACTTAGTGGCGCTGATTAATCTATTCTCAACCAACTTTAAGATTTCGAAGGAGGAGGTTCTCAATTCGCCATGATCACTGTTTTTTTTTTGCTACTTTACAGTTGGTCCCATTGTAAACAGGTCAGGTACCTTTAGGTACCTTTTAGTTAAAAACGTCACATATTTGGGTATGAATTCAGAACACGTGTGGCGAGCCTAAATGTTGTTACAATTTTGCGCCCAAATTACTTTTGTAAGAGCCTTTTCTTATAAACTACTAACGCGAACCGTACCTCTCAACTGGGGTAGGTAATAGGGGGTTAAACCCCCCTATAATATAATATGTAACTTACATTTTCTCTTCAGACAAAACCCCAAGAATGTCTAAGCTTCATTAAAACCATGAGGCGATTTTTGTTCTGCACCAAATCTAAAAAGAAAGCCAAGAAGAAAATCACAAAGAAAGCAACGAGCATGACGAAAGAGAAGGAGGTAGTTAAGAAAGAGAGGCCCGCTATGTTCACGTCGACCGTGGGGAAGGCGTCCGGACATGTCAATAATAATCCGACGTCCATGCTACAGGACATTATAGTGCAGTTGGAGACACAGAACAAGTAAGAAAATAGCATAGTTATGACATGTTAAATATACTACCGCAAAAGACGTCAAACACGCGCGTGGAAAATCGTGCCTTTGGCGACTGTACGTGATATCACGTCCAAAATATAACTCACTGCACTCGCGCACGCTGGCGCTGCGGGCATGATTTTTCTGTCTAATGCTTGGCGGTCAAGGGTTAACTTGCCGTTTTTAGGGTTCCGTACCCAAAGGTAAAACGGGACCCTATTAATAAGGCTCCGCTGTCCGTCCATGCGTCCTTTTGTCCGTCTGTCACCAGGCTGTATCTCATGAACCGTGACAGTTAGAGAGTTGACATTTTCATAGATGATGTATTTGTGTTGCCGGCAATACAACAAATACTAAAAACCAGAATAAAAAAAATTTTTCAGGGGCTCCCATAAAACAGACATGTTTTTTTTTGCCGATTTTGTCTGTCACCAGGCTGTATTTCATGAACCGTGATAGTTAGACAGTTGAAATTGTCATAGATGACGTATTTCAGTTGCCGCTATAACAATAAACACTAAAAACCAGAGTAAAATAAATATTTAAGGGGGCTCCCATACAACAGATATGTTTTTTTTGCCGTTTTTGCATGTCACCAGGCTGTACCTCATAAACCGTGATAGTTAGACAACTCATATTTTCACTGATGATGTATTTCTGTTGCCGCTATAACAGCAAATAGTAAAAAACAGAATAAAATAAATATTTAATGTATTTTGCCGTTTTAATTTATTGCTCCTATTACAGAAACACACTGTAGATAATGGTACGGAACCCTTCGTGCGCGAGTGCGACTCGCACTTGGCCGGTTTTTTATTTTAACAATATGTTTGTTAATTTTCAGAGCTTTAGAAGAACTGTCGGCTCAGTTACAGAATGCGAAGGATCCTGAAGAGGGGCTGCGAGTGAAGGTCGACGCGCACTGGAGTCAGATCACCAAGCAAATAAACAGGCTGAAAATACTTAAAGTAAGTCTCAACTTTTCAACTTCGCAAATAGTGTTGAATTCTGTCAATCAGCAACTGATAATAAATATGGACGGCGAGCTTCAAACAAACCGTCAGCCTGAAACTGGGAAACAACTCGATATACGCATGCTCACTACACTACCAATCAAAAGACGTCAAAATATTAGTCTGTTTTCAATTACAACAATTAATTAAAATACGATTGGTCTGTGTTAAAATAATTTGCTGTTATTCGTCGTAGCACTGACACTTGAAAATGACAAGACAACGGTGTCATTGGAAACGCATTATCAGTGGACGATTTCATAAAATAAAGAACAATCTTCGAATGTATCTTTTTTGTTGATAGGTTTGAATTTTATTTTTAAGGAAATAAGCTGATACTAACGTTATCGTGTTTTACTGTAGCGTTAAATGATGTTATCACAGAGTGCGTCTCTATCATACCTTAATAACTGAAAAGCGTGCACACGCAGTGAGTATTATTATAGAACGAGCGGAGCGTCGGAAGTGAGTTCTTACAAACAGCTTCTGGCTCCTGGGACGTCTCTGCATTTCGATGACTTTCTGATTTTGAGAGTTCGATCGACGATTGAAAGACTGAACTTGAGTAACGTTTTCTTGATCTTTATGAAATTTGTTGGGGTTATAGTAGGGATACATATATGTAGTTTGAGAGTTCGTATATGAGCAGGATCGATTAAGGGGTTATGGAGCTAGAAAGCGGGAAAAGTTCATCACACGGGTCTTGTTATATTGGTCAGCTTGTTTTGTTTAATTTAAATATGTAAATTAAAATTCATCTTTGATTTCTTTGCGGTAGGTATCACTCATTTCCATAGACAGACTATACAGCCTGCCTCTGGTTGTAGAGTTTTAACTGCGAAGACCGATTGTGCTTTTGCGATTGTGCTTTAGCCTATAACTAAACCTGACCAGAAGTACATATATGACCATTGTCAAGAGGGTGCTTTTTTTTCTTATGTGTATGATGACAGTTTAGTTTAGTATGAAAAATTTTGTGCCAATGAAATTTCGGAACATGGCGCATGGTCATATATTTCTGGTCAGGGTTTATGTGAATAATGGTTATTTAGTGATTTTTTTTTTTTCATACAAAGTAAAAACTATTTTTCTTGTACTGCATCGAATAAAGCAACAGATGATTTTGATGATTTTGTACATTGCTTGCTCAAACAAGTTTGGAACTGTGAATTATTTTACAAATCCAGTTATTTTTAAAAGTTCTGATTCAGTTTTATAAGCAAAATCGATTTTTGCTGGTTGGATTGAATAGCGGTACTATTTTTATACAAATGAACCGGTATATAATTTCGGTATTCCGGCTGCTAATTGATACTTTAGGATATTTTTTGGTTAATCTAATAATTTATTACGTTTACCTAAATTACATTTCAGAATATCACGTCAACAATGCAAATGTCGGCTATTTTGATTTTAAGTAATATCGTTGTCGATCCCTGCTCCGAAGCAATTGTATACTATTTACTTTATCTGCGTCTTTTGAAATATGGGGTGTAAACATGTGTATTTAATTTAACTCAAAACATTTACTTGAACAAAAAGTAATAAGTAAATAATCATAAGACATTTCAATGGTTGGCATAGCACCATCCTCATATAAAATTATCCGGTAAAAGAAATTTATAATAATATGGTTTCGGCTTTACTTACGTATGATAAGTGATGTCGTCTTTTTTATTATTTTTACCAGATCAACTCTGGCACCATTTTACGGCGCAAGAAGGCATTTTTAATTATTTATTAGATTTTTTTCAAAAACGTCACTACTACCGTGTCATGGGACCGCCATTTGTTAACTAACGGGCCTCGTGGCAGAGTTTGCAAGCACCGCCCCTCGCGGCAGACTTTTTGTGGGGTCATTTTGCAGCTCGAGTTCATAGTCTAGGTATATTACCAGTCGCTGCTGTCAATATAGTCCGCATCAAAAATATGTTTACACTTTTGCACCTTACTCCTTTGTAATAAGGCTCAAAAGTGTAAACATCTCTTTGACGTTGACTGTACGTATCAGGCTCATAGCAGCGACTGGTAATATACCTAGACTATGAACTCGAGCTGCAAAATGACCCCACAAAAAGTCTGCCGCGAGGGGCGGTGCTTGCAAACTCTGCCACGAGGCCCGTTAGTTAACAAATGGCGGTCCTATGACACGGTAGTAGTGACGTTTATGAAAAAAATCTAATAAATAATTAAAAATGCCTTCTTGCGCCGTAAAATGGTGCCAGAGTTGATCTGGTAAAAATAATAAAAAAGACGACATCACTAATCATACGTAAGTAAAGCCGAAACCACATTATTATAAATTTCTTTTACCGAATAATTTTATATGGGGATGGTGCTATGCCCACTTTTGAACAACCATAAGACATTTCTTATGATTATGTAGTATACAATTGCTTCGGAGCAGGGATCGTTGTCGGTATTATTTAAAATCAAAATAGCCGACATTTGCATTGTTGACGTGATATTCTGAAATGTAATTTAGGTAAACGTAATAAATTATTAGATTAACCAAAAAATATCCTAAAATATCAATTAGTAGCCGGAATACTGAAATTATATACCGGCTCATTTGTATAAAAATAGTACCGCTATTCAATCCAACCGGCAAGAATCGATTTTGCTTATAAAACTGAATCAGAACTTTTAAAAATAACTGGATTTGTAAAATAATTCACAGTTCCAAACTTGTTTGAGCAAGCAATGTACAAAATCATCAAAATCATCTGTTGCTTTATTGGATGCAATACAAGAAAAATAGTTTTTACTTTGTATGAAAAAAAATATAGCTCATATACGAACTCTCAAACTACAGTCATATATGTATCCCTACTATAACCCCAACAAATTTCATAAAGATCAAGAAAACGTTACTCAAGTTCAGTCTTTCAATCGTCGATCGAACTCTCAAAATCGGAAAGTCATCGAAATGCAGAGACGTCCCAGGAGCCAGAAGCTGTTTGGAAGAACTCACTTCCGACGCTCCGCTCGTTCTATGATAATACTCACTGCGTGTGTACGCTTTTCAGTTATTAAGGTATGATAGAGACGCACTCTGTGATAACATCATTTAACGCTACAGTAAAACACGATAATTAGTATCAGCTTATTTCCTTAAAAATAAAATTCAAACCTATCAACTAAAAAGATACATTCGAAGATTGTTCTTTATTTTATGAGATCGTTCACTGATAATGCGTTTCCAATGACACCGTTGTCTTGTCATTTTCAAGTGTCAGTGCTACGACGAATAACAGCAAATTATTTTGAGACAGACCAATCGTATTTTAAGTAATTGCTGTAATTGAAAACAGACTAATATTTTGACGCCTTTTGATTGGTAGTGTAGTGAGCATGCGTATATCGAGTTGTTTCCCAGTTTCAGGCTGACGGTTTGTTTGAAGCTCGCCGTCCATATTTATTATCAGTTGCTGGCTCATAGTAATAAATAATATCCTTTACTTTTGGGAGCAGAAGTAACACATTTCGTTTATCTGTGTATAAGTCATGAATAAAGGAACAAATAGCTACTAAAATTATTATTTCTATCCTATTTCAACTTTTTTGTTATAGAAGCAAAAAAATGGCAGAGTCAGATTGATAAGAATTGCCTAATCAGTCTATTGTCATTGCAGGAAAACCTCTCATCCAACACAACATTACCCACAACGGAACCCGAACACCCGCAAGCCTTCGACCTCTTCAGCCCCATACCAATACTCGAACAGAGTGACAAGCGCTCTAAACTGAACCAAGCACCTCGAGTACTTAGCTTGGATTCCGGGAACTTTTCCGTCATGTCGAAACAAGAGCCGTTGGTGACGGTGTCTGGAGACGCGCTGAAGCCGGTGGTAGTGCATAAGTCGGACAGTATATCGACGGTATCTATGAGGGATATTAGCAGTTGGTATAATGGTAAGTTGAACTGTAATTTATATCATTTTACTGGGGATACTGGAGTAACAAAATAGAACAGAGTGACAAGCGCTCCAAACTTAACCAAGCTCCTAGAGTACTAAGCTTGGATTCCGGGAATTTCTCCGTCATGTCGAAACAGGAGCCGTTGGTGACGGTGTCTATTACACACACACACACTTTACACACTCACGTGTATACATAATATGTATAATATGCAATACTAATGCGATGCTTCGCAACGTAAGCACCAACCGCCATAAGGTACTTTAACCCGTGGGACGTCACATATGTATTCACTAGGTCTAGGAGTTTATACATATATAATTTGATATGTGAGTGGCCATCAGTCCATAGAACACGATTCCAGTCGGCTTACCTAATTTTAAGCTACCTGAGCAGTTTTCCTTCAGCTCATGAAGTAATTTTAAGCCAAATAAGCTCCAGCTTGCCTACGAAACATTTTGACCCACTGCCACTGGTGGCTATTATAATAATCCGAATCGGACGACACCAAACCTGGACGTTAACACGACCAGGCGAAAAATGACGTCCTACTTCAGAAACCGGGCGTGTATAGCTACGTACAAAACAACCCGCCCAGCGGGTTGTCCGGCATCTGAGCAAAGTTTACGAGCGCCCACGAGGCGGGTTCTTGGTAGTGAATGTGTTAAAGCTTTAATCCTCTGAATTATATTGTAGTGTAGTTTTACTCCCTTGTGATACAATTTTCTATTGAAATGGTTCGATATCAAGGTAGGATTTTGGATTCTTGATCATCGAAAAAATACTTTTATTATATTGACAGAAACTGAGCACCCAAGCAAGCAAATATCACTCCCCAACCAGGCGGACTGCACGTCCCAATCTATATCGGCCACAGAACAGAAATATGCAGCGGACATCCGCTCGGTGGAGACCAGTAATGACAAGATGAAGGAACTCAACGCTGACTTGGACACGGTGTTGGACCGACTGCAGCAGATATTGACTAATAACTTTGCTATGGATGGTGAGTAACACCAAACTTATCATTACTAGCTTAGAGCGCTCACTCCCTCCCCCCCCTCCCCTCTCCCTTTACTAATTAACTCTTTGACCGCCAAAGACGTCAAATTATGCGCACGGAAAGTCGTGCCCTCAGCGCCAGGACGTGATATCACGTCAAAAATATAACCGGTTTGCCTTGCGAGCTCGCGCGCGCTGGCGCTGAGGGCACGGTTTTTCCGTTTGATGCTTGGCGTTCAAAAGGTCAACAACTAGCTGTATGATATGATAGGAATAGGGGATATTATTGCAATGTTCTGCCACCAGAGCGCAGCACTAGCACATCGGTAAACCAGAGAGTTCTCAATACATACTAGGCCTTAAACAGTTTTTTACAAGTTTTCATAGATCATTTATAACGAATAAATAATACTAGGCCTTAAACAGTTTTTTACAAGTTTTCATAGATCATTTATAACGAATAAATATGTCATTTGTGCACCAAGGTGGTTTGTTTACAGAGGGCCTATCGTGAAACGAAAGAATCGAAATTTTGACTTCTGCCTCTCTATCGCTCTAATATGTAAGAGTGACAGAGAACCAGGTAACGAAACTTTTATTTTCGTGTTTCGCGGTAGGCCCTCTGGTTGTGCTAGTGCCGCCCCCTACGCAGAGTTTTGCGAAATATTCCCTATTGTTAAATCTTATTTATTAAAGATGGCTCAAAACTTACTATAATTACGTTTTAGCCATGTATGGAGTTAGCATAGTTATTTATCTTTGCCAACTAAGTTAGCCCAATGAGGGTCATAAATTCTTATAAATTATTTCAAACTGCAACAAGCAATATGTAATGAGTACAATATATTTTAACATGCATTTATCGCCTAAGATGGTCGGCAGAAGTGTGTCAGACGTAATATTTACGTGATAAAATGGCAACCATTCTGTCCATTCGTGTTAACAGCTTATCTCACTTTAAAAACTCCTTCGTGTCGTTTCAGAATCGTCATTCGACAACAACCAGCTTCGAGAAACAGCGAACGAAATGGAAGGCTTACTTGGCACGCTCATTCGAGGCGTGGAACAGCGCGCCACCCTCAATGCTACTAAGGGGTTAGTCTGAACATAATCATATGTTTTGACAGGTTTTTGACCTTTAACCTTTTGACCGCTTTACATTAAAAATTGAACTTTCAATTTTGAACTCTGTCATAATTTATGAAGGTGTGAATTGTGCTTGTCACTTTATCTCATATATCTGACGAAGGCGGTCAAAAGGTTAAGGCTTGGACACACTGGAGCAAGATGGCAGCGTAATGTAACGACATTAGGCATAGTCCGCGTCGCGCTGCGCTCACGCCCCGCCGGCATCGCGCTCGAATTTGACCGAGTCTTAATTTAGTTGGATATATGCAATGGGTAGTATATTATAAGACGTATACACTTTGTACAGCCTAAGACAAATACGTGCCTCGAAATTCATGACTAGATTACCGGTATTAGACATTGCAATTTATAGGGCCCAATATGTCGTGCACCCTGCCTCTTCCTACCCCTCAGCTCCTTAAGTGCCCTAACTTTTATTACACCTCTCAATCTGACTGATTGGGCCCTGGAAGTTGCTATGTCTAATACAGGCTTCAATGATGCTGGTATTTATTTGTATTTTACTTGACACCGTATCAACAATTTTAACGCTGCGTTTCCACCAATCCTAGAGCTGCGTTGTGCGACGATAAACAAAATGAAGTGATTCTATTGGTTTTCAAAAACACATTACTCGCAACACATCCTCGCTCATCTCTGGTGGAAACGCAGCCTAATTGTTAAAGAGAAAAAAATGCACGAATTTATACAAACGTATTAGCCGAGTAAATGGCGATGTTTCCTTTCATTTTCTTACTAAAATGCATATCGATAAGCATCAAAAAACTTGCATACTATGGGTGCTTGCTACGTCTAGCATATTATATTTTCTGGGCACCATGTAGTTACTCTTTCAAGTTCGTGGCACGTTATTTCTTAGACTTTACGCCTCAGTTGTTTCATTCCATTTGGTAGATATGTCGGCGGCCGATCGTAAAATCAGGCATATCGTGAAATTCCTAGGCATATCGTGAAACGTGAAAATCTTTGACTCGTTCCCTGAGTCGACGGAGCCCCGCTCCTATTTCTTGGCAGTTTGCCCTTCGGCTATCTGAAGCAACCTAACGAACCTAACCTACCTATACATTGGTTTAATGTGACTATCGTTAAAACATAACACAGGAACGTTACGATCTGCCTGATTTTACGATCGGCCGCCGACATATATATAGGGAAACAGTAGATCTGTTTACCCACTAGATGAGTCAGTCGTAAGATTTTCCTCGTGTTTTGGGCAACTGTCAGACCGGCAGCGATAAGCCATGCGATGAGTTGTATTCAGTCTCAATTATTAATGTAGGAATTTCTTCTGTTAATGAAATCATCTACGCGTATGCTTCTTACGTCACAAAATAGTTGATTGCCAGTCGCTTTCTCGCCGCCAGTCGGACAGTAGCCTTATTGATTTCCATGTGTAATAACATGGGTTTTTTAATAGTTGAGGCTGATATTTGAAGCGGTTGTGTAATTACTACACAATTAGAATTAATTTTAATGTTTGAAAAAAGGTCTCAAGTAGATTATGGGCTCTAAAGTAACCTAAGCTTTCATTTGAAAGTTTGTGACGTTATATTTTGTAATTTTGTTTTAGTAACTTATTATGGAGTTGACTAAGCATCTCATTTGATTGTTTTGTGTAGTATTTTTGACGTTTTGATATGTCGAAACGAAATGTATCTCTTTTGTGAAAAGAATCTCAATTGATCTGAATATACTTACCTAATTCTAAGTGCTTTATAAGAAATATTTATAGTTCTAAGTAAACATAAAACTATGCCGTCCTTTTTAAATTGATGCTCAATTGAATTGATTTGTAGTACTTGTTAAGAAAAACTGCATTTAGAAAAGTAACATGCCATATATTTTATAAAATTTACATTATTGCCATTTATTAAATAGGTAAAAATAATGTTGCATTATCTCATACTGGTATCTACATAGTTTATGTATGGTAAATACATTGCTTCATTTCATTTTGCTTAGTATAATTATTAAATATGAAATGAATAAAATAAAGCAATCTATTCAGTTCGGAGTTAAGCGTATGCCGTGGTTGTTCTAAAGCAGGTTGACACCACGAAAGTCAGTCGCGGTCATAAAGATCTAAACATAACTAATATGTGCAGATGTTTATGATTGCGGCTATACGTAAAGGGATCGTAAATAGTGTAAATAGGCAAGTAGGCAACATTAAATCACGAGTTAAAATCAGAATTTTCAATATGTAATTTAATTTTTAATACTTAGAACGTAAAATTAAGAGCTTCATCCTTTTTTTTATAAATATAAAATTTTTCCATACTTTTTAATGGCATAAATCGGACACAAAGTTTTAATTTTCGTGGTGTTAACTTTCATTAAAACATAATTATTATGTGTAAGGGTATCTTGTGTACGTGTCTATCTATAGAATGATAATTATATGTATATGATGACATAATCATATTTTTTGATCTGATTCTTAAAATACTGTACTTAAATTTATACAAAATATTATTTTTCTTATAAAATGATGTATATAAAATAAAGCAATTAAATTGCTTCAGCACAACCTCTAGTACTTAAAATTGATGTATAAATTCATATAAAATTCAATTGACATAGAATGTTAGCATAATATCATATTTTTTTAAATTTAATGGACGGATAATTCCTACTTATAATTATCTACATTTGGGTATAACTTTTTATAAAAGATAATAATTTTATAAAAGTAAATAAAAAAGTAAAACTATAAACTTGGATTTCATTTCATATAAATACTAGTGTTTTATCCTCGATTGCATTTATTATTGCTGTCATTATTTTAATATTATTAGTTACAATCTTAATATTCTTCGCGTACTTACAAACAAGCAATTAAAAATAAGACACATACTCATGTATTTTACAATTTAAAAAGACCAGCATTCAACAAACATAAGATTTATCAGTAGCTTAAATGTTAAACAACTCCCAACTTAAGGCCGTTCTTCGATTCGGACAAGCCACGCCCATCCGTTAGAGACACGTTTATGGCTCCCGTGCACGAAAGAAAGAGATGCAGCGCTCTTAAGGATCAGACTTTTTGACCAAACTACGATATATAAGCGAATCTATAAAGTTTTGTCTAATTTTGCTTCTGTGACTTTTTAGATAAACCAGAATACCATATTTTTTACTTAGTTATATTGCTTAACCTCTTATAGTTTACGTATGCTAAGAAAAATAAGGGGAAAAAGGACCCAACTTCGGATTTTTTTTCTATCGAGGCAACTTTCAGCAATCGTGTTTCGGCTTGTGCCAAAAACAAGAGTATATAGTCTAGTAATATATATTCGAAAATAAATTCAGTCCCTTTACCCGTTTAGTCACTAGAGCGTTTGAAAAAACCTATGATTTTTCAAAGTAGCCCCTTAATACAAAGTAATATTTACTTTTAAAAAGAAAATTTTGGACATGCCTGATCATCCGTAAATGGATGTTATTTAAATCGTCATACAACTCTTAGTTTAGGTCTGTTTCATATTCGCATTTTAAAAACAAATGATACTGTGTGGTACTATGATCTCACATGTGCATATGTTTCTAAACTTTTCCTTGCAGTTTAGAAAACACACACTTGAACAGTCGCCATCAAATATATCGGAGCGGCCAAGGTACTCAAAAATATCTGAGCATGCACTTTATCGCTTTGACAATAGAGACGTTGTTTAGATATGTTTGACCACCTTGGCCGCTCCGATATATCTGATGGTGACTGTACAGTCAGCATCAAAAATATGTTAACATTTCGGCACTTATGTCTGTGGGATAAGACTTAAATTCGTATACATATTATTGATGCTGACTGTACCTCATTCTTTTAAACAAATTACAAAGTGAGCGTCACTTTTAATTCGCATATCGAATTTTGTAATACTCAACAACCAAACCACAACCTTACTTGCGCATTTACGGAATTTATTTGTTCCATTCCCAAGAAGAGTTCCAGCGTACATGAGCACATGCTTTTCAAAACAGCACTCTATTCTATTTACTTAAAGCTGCTATTGGTTAGTTCCGTTTACTGCTGTTAATAAGGTATTTGCAGCAGTGCGTGAGTAGATGCTTCTCCTTCTCAACGGAGCCGTTCTGGTGTATAGCAGTAGGCCCGCCGCGTTCTCGCGTGTAGATGTCTAAACCGTATTGACCTGAAAAAACAACTTAGGCATTACCTTATAACAGACAATCAATAGACTAAAAGTTGGTTCTATAACGGGGTAATCGAATTGATACACATATACGGGAGCAGGCAGAAATGCTATAAGTGTAATAAAACAGGACACCTACCTTCCTCTGGGAACGTGATGTAGAAGGACACGACGACATCCTGGACGTTCTGCTGCACGTATTTGCTGAGCCGTTTCTCGTCGACGCCGTGTGTAGGGTCGCCATGAAGGCGGCCAGTGGTGAAATGCTATAAGTGTAGTAAAACAGGACACTTACCTTCCTCTGGGAACGTGATGTAAAAGGACACGACGTCATCCTGGACGTTTTGCTGCACGTGCTTGCTGCTCCACTTCTCGTCAATGCCGCGTGCAGGGCCGCCATGAAGGCGGCCAGTGGTGAAATGCTATAAGTGTAGTAAAACAGGACACATACCTTCTTCAGGGAACGTGATGTAGAAGGACACGACGTCGTCCTGGACGTTCTGCTGCACGTACTTGCTGACCCGTTTCTCGTCGATGCCGCGTGCAGGGTCGCCATGAAGGAGTCAAGTAGTGAAATGCTATAAGTGTAATAAAACAGGACACCTACCTTCCTTTGGGAACGTGATGTAGAAGGACACGACGACATCCTGGACGTTCTGCTGCACGTATTTGCTGAGCCGTTTCTCGTCGACGCCGTGTGTAGGGTCGCCATGAAGGAGTCAAGTAGTGAAATGCTATAAGTGTAGTAAAACAGGACACCTACCTTCCTCTGGGAACGTGATGTAGAAGGACACGACGTCACTCTGCACGTTCTGCTGCACGTACTTGCTGACCCGTTTCTCGTCGACGCCGTGTGCAGGGTCGCCATGAAGGCGGCCAGTGGTGAAATGCTATAAGTGTAGTAAAACAGGACACCTACCTTCCTCTGGGAACGTGATGTAGAAGGAAAAGACGTCATCCTGCACATACTTGCTGAGCCGTTTCCCGTTGAAACCGTATGCAGGGTCGACATGAAGTCAGCCAGTAGCAGTGGTGAAATGCTATAAGTGTAGTAAAACAGGACACCTACCTTCCTCTGGGAACGTGATGTAGAAGGACACGACGTCGTCTTGCACGTTCTGCTGCACGTATTTGCTGAGCCGTTTCTCGTCAACACCGTTCTTGTGCAGGGTCGCCATGAAGTCTGCCAGTGGTCGCGACATTCGGAATTGAAGTTCAAGCTCTCGTCCAGCGAAAACTAGTGCTTCCTGTGAATAAAGAGCCATAATTAATCATTTATTTTAGTAGTTTCAACGCTTTAAGGCGGCTATACACAAATATTGGCAGTATACAGGGTGGATTTTCTTTTTGTGTCAGTGAGGGCAGCTACCAGATCCCGTGCTGCTACGTGAAAATGGTCTTAGAAGACCTTCCCTCGATTTCAAATTAATGAAGGATCGCATTTACAGATTTTGGAAAAAACATACAGGGTGCGAGAAAAAGGAGAAAATCTTACTTGATGCGTGATGGGTACTAGACCAAACAGTCTGGTAGCTTTCGTGGGTCCCCACTCCCCACTGGCGCAGTCTGGTAAAGGAACCATTACCGTCTGCAGCTCTGCACAGCAGATCTGAAAATATTAAGCAAAATATAATGATAATGCAACTACAGTTCTATCCGTAGCCGGTTATACTGAATTGAATAGGTTAAAAGTCATCAAATACTGGCGGTTCTGAAACTTAGCTGAACAGGACCGTAACGTAAGATTTTTCCTTACTTATGGTTCTCATGATACAGTCGCCATCAGATATATCGGAGCGGCCAAGGTGGTCACAAATGTCTGAACAACGCCTTTATTGTCAAGGTGATAAAGTGCATGTTCAGATATTTTTGAGTACTTTGGCCGCTCCGATATATTTGATGGCGACTGTACAAGTAAGTTTTTGAATCATAAACGGACTTTGTGAACTTGTCATTGTTAAATTACTTGAATCATTTTAAGGTTAGCTCTTCTTATGTTGGATATTTTTATTACCTACTTTGTCATCCAAAAACATCGGCATTATCTTTGTTCGCTTTTTATACTTACTTACCTACTCGAACCTACTTATCGAACTTCATCTCTCGCTGCAAATGCTGAGGCATTATAATAACACTAACATAAGTTACCTTGAATTTGCAGACGCTCTTGAATTTCATAGGCTCGCCGGTGAGGTACTCTCTGGGCGTGACGGCGTTCGCGAAGATATCGAGCAGGAAGGCGCCCGAGCACGGCGCGTGCACCCGGAACGACACGATGTTGCCGACCACCGACTGCGAACAAACAGCTGAATGTAGTTAAATTGTTGAGAGATCGTGAGCCTTATTACGAAGAGATAAGGTCACCAATGGACTGACATTAGTAAATGGTCCTTGGAGCCGGATCGTACCTGCATGACGAATCTCTTGGGACTGACGCCGTCGAAACCGCGACGTCGTAGACCTCGGTGTCGTAGGAATTGAAGTTGTAGTGAAAGAGGAGCTCTGTAGGAGTTACTGGTCCTTCGAACCTGATCGTACCTGCATGACGAATCTTCCCAAGCTGAGACAGTCGAAATCCTTGACATCGCAGAACTTAAGGTTGTAGTGGGACTGGAGGAATATGTTACTGGTCCTTCGAGCCGGATCGTGACTGCATGACGAATCTCCCAAGGCTGTGACAGTCTAAACCATCGGCGTCACAGAACCTAAGGTTGTCGTGGGACTAGGAGGAAATTTTACTGGTCCTTCGAGCCGGATCGTACCTGCATCACGAATCTCTTGAGGCTGACGCCGTCGAAACCGTCGCCCTCGGTATCGTAGAACTTGAGGTTGTAGTGGAAGATGAGCGAGCTCTGCATGTGTGCCGGCATGGCTATGCGCATAGTCGCCGCACCTACACACACAAACAAACGTTATAATTAACAGTGCCTTTGCTGTTCTTCCTGGAAACAAATTAGGAAAATCGATAACGATGTTGAGAACAAAGCAGTAAGCAAAAGCCTATAACGGAGGAACAGAGGGACTTAACTAATGGCAGCTCTTCGGAGTCCTGCAGACTCTTATAGAACTAAACAAAATTGTAATAACTCACCAGTTGAGTCAGTGTACATGACAGCTTTAGTGTTGGGATCACTAAAGTACAGTCCATAGCGGAAGAACAGTGATCTCACGAAGGGCAACTCCTCGAAGTCGTGAAGAGTTATGGGCGTTTTCAGTAACTGCCAGTCCGGCTGCAGCGGGTAGAACTCGTAGATGAACTCGCGAGGGTCCGTCAGGAAGTAGTGGTCGTCGTATTCGTATCTGAAATTGTATTTTCTCAAAAATGTCCCGCAAGGTTGACTTTTACGGTTTAATATCAGGCGGTGAAGTGCTTCGTTTATGGTCAGTTAAAAATTTAAAAAGTTACGGAAATTGCAGTCTCGATTTCGATCCGTAAATTTCCAATACAAATTCCATTATTGTCGAGGTACATACTTTTTTTAAAAGTAGTAACGGCTATAGAACTAGGTGGAACAGTTCCTAAACAGCCAAAATAGAGAACGAGTTACAATTATTTATAATGTTGGTACCGCGTCTTTTTAGCTGTCTCAAATAGATTGGCGTTGTTCGGCAGAAAAATACACTTCTATTGAATATTAAAAAAAAGTAAAAGGCGGTAAAGCAAATGTTTTTACTTTTTTACTTTTTCTATGAAAATTTTATAAGTAGCTAACGAAGTAAACGAAATACTAATAGTAGTAATAGTGAAAGTATTTATTTAAAGAAAATGAGTTCCACTTCATGTGACGAGAATATGGAATATACGCCTCCAGAATTAAGAGCAGAGGCGAATTCTGCAATGAATAACTTGTTTCCAGCGAAATCTAAGGACAAATATATGAAGGCATACGAGGATTTTATGAAATGGCGAGAAGTAAAGCAAGCCTCATCATTTTCTGAAACTGTTTTCCTGGCATACTTCAACGAACTATCTAAAACAAATGTTAATATTTAATAAAATTTATTTCGATTGACATACCTACTTATTTTTATTTTCTTGCACCATTTTTGAGAAAAGCACTATATTTGACTCGGCGTGAAGAGCCATTGCCGGCTTCGTATTAACTTAAACGGACTCCCGTTCCGGTCGTCCGTTTAAACATAATACTCAGCCCGCAATGGGCTACTTCACCTCCTCGACAATAATGTACTATTATCATATTACTAATAAGATCACCATCAGTAAGTTCTATCAGAGCGCGAGTGTCGCGATGCGCGCCGCGCCGGTTGCTGGCTGGCAGTCGAAAACGCGCCTCACATTAGCAAGCTGTTTCGAATATATAGCACTCTTAGTGCTTGAAGATGGAGACCCTCTGCGACTCATGTCGCGCGAGGTGAGTAAAGTAGCCGTTATCGTTTATAGGTAAAACAAATTCAACTACATTAATATTACTTCGCTATTCCGCGGTAGTTGATAATATGGATTTCCGCTTCAGGCCGCGAGACTGACCTTATCACTACCCCAGACTCGTAACTGGCCCTCAAGGTGGCCAAACAAGTTAGTCATGTTTAAAAAAAAAGGATTTCCGCAAAGTAACGCCTGACTCCATAACTAACGTAAAACAAATTGTATAATAAAAAACATAATAGCCTAGTACATTTTAGACGCCATTAATTCTCAATTAGTTCTTACACCATGGCGGGTGCTGTCTCTGCGTGCGTCCCATGACACGGGCAGGGGCAGCATCCGCTTAGTGTACGCCTCACTTTTCATTAAATTGTCGAAAGGGCCTCTGCGCGTTGGCTTCGGCTCCGCATACGCCTCCCAAAGGTCCGGAACACCATTGTTCCGTGGTCGGGAAAAACATAATAATATTGAACTAATTTACCAATGAAAAGCTAGTTACGAGCATTAGACTAAGCTGAAGCGAGGCCGAACATGTTATGTTGCTGAAGATTCTTTGCGTCAAACTCCATTTCCAAACATTCGTTTTCTTCGCCACTAAAGTTCCTAACATGACTGTAGCTTTGGACCCACTTGGATCAAAAACGGGTTTGGGGAAGCTTCGCCTATACAACGAGTCCTCCGGCATACTAACCTCAAACTATCGCTCTTCCCCCTATTGCCCGGCTTCGGCGCGTCCTTAGCATTGACGAGATGCCGCGCACCCCAGTTGCACTGCACGAACCGCCAGGCCCCGGCCACGAACACCGCGTTCCATGAATTGCGGAACCGGTTGTCTTCGAACCGGACGCCGGGCTGGTAGCCGGCAGATTTGCTGTAGCCCTTGATCACTACGCAGTGGAGACCCGCGTAGCTGGAAAAGAGAATATCATTTTCAGTATAGGCACAAAGTTACGTCGTAAAGCCTACCGATTAACCAATGAATCTGCTGCTTGATCGTGACTTTATTATGTGTATGTATATAATATATTTACAAAGAATAAGTTGGTATACATTAGTCTTAGGTGGTAAGTGACAGTGGGTTGCTTATTCTGCTCTTTGTACTCTATACAGGTACTAGCATGCAAAAATCTTAAGAACTAATCTAAATTATTTCAATTTCCTCATAATATTTTTTTCCGCCAAAAACCTAATGATAGCTAAATGATGTTCCAAGAGCACGTTTTTAAAAATCGAAAGTGAAAAGGCAGATAGTAAAATATTAACAGTAAAAAGGAGATGGTAACACTTCGAGCTTCAAAAAGCTTAATCTGCTAGCTCACTGAAAGTCAAAAAAGTAATACAACTGTTTCTAATACCTCTCAGCGTATAAAAAAAACAGAACTGTTCTCTCATCATACCTGCACAGTCTCTTAAACAGCACATGGTAACTCTCGGTGCCGTGCTTGATGCCCCGCAGCAGCCCGAGCGGCGAGTCCCCCCTCAGGTTGTCGTCGAACTGAATGTTGTTGAGATTCTTCACTGTGATCCAGCGGAAGATTGTCCGCGCCTTCTCCACGTCGGTAGCGCAGCGCCCGACTAGTTGCCGGACTAGGTCTGTGAAGGTTTTTTGGTCTTCTTGCGCTACCTGGAAAATGAAAAGTAAGTGTTACTTTCGTCATTAGGAATTTGAGAACAACTTGTTTCAACTTCACAATACTGCACTCTTTGAAAAAGAGAAAACCTGGTCTTGAAACCTGATCATTTTGGGCCTTACATGTCTCGAAACGAAAACGTAGCATCGGTGTTGCGTTTTGAATCTAAGTAGGTACCTAAATACTAAAAGTACCTACTTTATGGTTACAATTTTAAGAGCATCTATTAAGCCTAACGGCTAGTTAACCAGGGTTACCAGTCGACGTCAAAAATATGTTAACACTTTTGGGCCTTATTACAAAGTAGTAAAGGTGCAAAAGTGTAAACATATTTTTGATGTCCACCGTACCTAAGCAGTTTTAGGTATCTACTCGTTGGTGGACTATAATAAATTCTACCGCACCTCTCTTGATATGCACACTGCACAGACAATATCAGCGAATTGCAACATGCAAATCCTTTCAATCATTCACTGTCACCCGTGGTCATACCGATTCCAATCAACACCAGTAATCCCAGCCATGCACAAATGGCGTTGTTCTCCTCAATCAATCATAGAGGTGATTGATCCTCATGACGGCAAAAGTGATTTTATTACTCGCTTCAACATAAAACCAACTTTCTTACGTGTCAGCTGGCTGCCAGCTTAGGCGCGACAACAGGCAATAATGTTGTAAGAAAGTTATTGTTTTATGGATTGCTGTTGGAAGCAATTATAAGGTTTTGATGGTGAGAATCCAGTGGTTTTTGTTACAAGTTCGTTGCCATTATTTTTACGTAGGCATCTAAATCTAAAAGTACTTAGGTACTTACTACAACTACTTCATTCACTTTAAGTGTTAAAAGAAACATTCTAAGATATAGCTCTTGAAAGCAATATAAAATATGTAATTGGTCTTTGCTAGCAATTTCAAATATATTGAAATAGTAGCGTTCAATAGAGAATCTTTGACACTATGGTCGACCGAAGCACTGAAAGCACTTCTGATCTCCATCGAAAGTGAGCACGGCGTCATATTACTTCTTGGCTTGCATAGATTTGTCAATGTGGAGTTTATGTTGTTGCAAATTTAATATTGTTATCAGATATTACGTTAAGTCCCCCTTAGACCAGCAGCGGAAAGAGAGGGAGTTATGGGTGAAAAGCGAGAAAAATCTTACCGAAATAGCAATCTTGTCGACATCAGCAAACTCAATAGGGTCTGTGTAGATGTGGAACTTGGAGACCAATGGTGGTTGCGGCGGAGGCGCTCGCGCAGGGTAAGGAGGTGCCTCTTCACCGTCCACGTATAGAGACGATCCTGCTGCGTATTCCGAGCGACGCTCTTGGATCAGTTCCATCATCTCGTGGCTTTGCTTCTCGACTAGAGCTGCCGTCGCTGCCCTGGGGAAATAGTGGAATGCTGAGGTAAAGACTAATGGATGCTTGTTAATTTAAATTATTTCTTAATTTTCCAAGATTAGATTAGATTAGATTAATATTCTTTATTGCACCACACAGTGAAAAATTATTACATAACCAGATTCATAAATATAATAATGGTAACAACAGGCGGTCTTATCGCTAATATTATAATTAGTTAATAATTATAATATAATTTTTTACAATTATTATTTGACACAGATTGGCCAAAAAAACAGTGGAAATGGATGGGTAAAATCTTACTTATTAAGACGGGAAATGAGATTGTCAAGTAGTTTATGAATCGTTCTGAGCTCCGATCTGTGCGTGCGTATCCGAACTCTTCCTTACGTGCAACTCCTGTTTTCTCCATTCACAACCTTTCGTAACTTGCCTTTCATGTTCCAACATTTTCCTAGTCAAGCTCTCCTTCTTCTTATCCCTCCTCAGTGTCATATTCTTCTCGAGATCCGCTCTCTCCTGCTGGTGTCGCAGCGTCAAAGCTCCGAGCTCTGCGTCCGGCCGTCTCTTCTTGACTTGCATCTCTTGCTGGAACCTGTTCGTCAATCTCTCGAGTTCTCGTTCCCACTCATCCTGTTGGTATAAAGTTAAAGTATGGTACAGTCACTTGCATTAAGTAATATCTGGCATAACAATGCGTGCAAACGTTTTTGACACACTCAGTTACTCATGGCTCTACAAAGAAGATTGATCATTTTATTTTATTCGTATTTAGGCCAACGATAGCCATAAATATCATAATCAAGTTTTTTTTTTAATATGAAACAAAAATATGTCAATAAAGATGAAGAATGAAATATACCTGTATTTCATCTCGTATTCTTCTGTTCTCTTCTTCGCGGTGTTTCGAGAATTTTCTGTACAAGTCATCTTCTTCCTGGCGGTGTTTCATTTCCAGCTTCGTCTGTTCATCTCGATCCTGTAACAAACGAAACAATAATTATTAAACATTTTTTAAACTATCTATAATAATAATCCCTTATCCCTTTTCTTTGCTTGCGTGGGGATATAGATCCAACGCGTATTGGCACTTTGGAGAGACCTGCTAGAACCCATTCACGGATACAGCAATAGATACCCGTGAACCGGTCCTAATAAGCGTTGGGGCTGTTGTAAATGTAATGGGCTATGGTATTGTAAAATTTTCAAGTGTCCGATTGTAGGAAGAACCCTTTAGTCGATTTGAGTCTTTATAATAAGGTTATAACATTTTTGGGTGAATATGTTTAAGGTTATAAATTTATATAATCCCTTTTTACTAAAATAGTCAGTGAATGATTTCTAATTACTACGGGTACGGGTACCCATATTCATCAGAAACTTGTTTTCTCTCATAATAATATTCAACCGAGACTTTTCATTCGCCTAATATTCAAAGAGAAAATCCAATAAATTCTACCTGTCTTTCGTGGAACTCTCTGGTGAATATACAGTTGTATACCTACATTATGATATTTATGATTTACTGTTTCATAGTAATGACATGATACGTTTCTCATATCAAATACTTGGGCCGTATTTAGAATTGACAATTCAATGCCAATATAATACCAATTCAATACGAATGATATCGCTTGTTCGGCTGTGCTGTCCAGACCCGTCACGGATAAGTATATCTACATTGGAAAATCAGTCTGAATTTAGAATGTATTGAGCGATAATATTATCCACATATAAACAACTGAATGATCTTTTCAATTATTGTTTTCTACGGCTCTTATGCGTGGCAGTCTTGTTTGTAAATTCGTGTTTATGATGTTATGTCAATACATCAAATGCTGCAGCAGAATAAGGCCTCGCGTGACGAGAGACACTGCTGCTATTTGGAGTGTGAAATCTCATAATGAAATGTTACCAAATTATGCCAGATTATGATTAAATAATTTAGTAGGTAGGTACATAAGTTAAACAGTAGGTACGTTGCGGAATTGGGCAAAAATTTTAACGATTAAAACTAAGATTGAAAACGAGAACCTACAGGTTTGAAACGGTCGGCAACGCCATGTCACATTTTAGGAATTATACAGGCGCCCATAATGGTTAATGGGGCCCACCGACTAACAGCCGGCTTGACGATATTGGCCTGTCAGTTGTTCGGAGCTGTCAAATTTTTGTTCTAACTGACAGGCCGATATCATCAGGCCAACTGATAGTAGGTGGACCCCTTAATACTACCGACTGGTAGGGCTGTGTTCTAGTACTGCTAGTTTTCCATGGCCGTCTTAAAAAAAGAAATAAAGTTCAACTTTATAAGTCTGACGTGAGTGGGATGGCGGCATCTTTGATGAAAATACCTATGTTGAATTAATTTAATGAATAATTATGCCTTGCATTACTTTTGAAAATGTTTGCGTAAACTTAGTGGTATTGTAACTGAATTAATTGGTTAATAAGTACAAATTATACATGCTATGTAAAAGATAAGTGGTTTTTGGCATTTTAGTGAATGCTGACCTCCAAAATAATTTAATAAATTATGAATTACAACTTAGATACAATATCACACATCAAATGAATATGTAAGTAGGTACCTGCATTTTAAATTGACATAAAGTTAGGTATGCAGTTAGGTATTAGATCTTGATTGCTAAAACAACGATTATATTGGGCACCAGACATCAAGACAAATCAAAAGATAGGTTCAATCTACAAAATTAGTTTGACTTATTTTTTGAACATGAATCGTAGGCACTGACTGATACATGACGTATAAATATAAGAGTACTTTTTTAGCCTATAGTTTAATAAATATTTTTTAACCGACTGCCGAAAGAAGGTTATCGATTTTGTATCTACAATTCTAGACTATTCCTCTAAGAAATTAATATCAACAAATCTTGAAGACGAAGATAGCGCTTCTTCAACACAAATAATCTAAAAAATCAGTTTTCCTCATCGTACATAATTGAGACACGACATCATAATTACACAAGTCATGCACTCCAATGTAAAGCCCAGAACACGGAACCCCGAGCGATTAGTTTACATCACAATGAACGTAACATGTCGCTTCGGAAGGAAAGTGTCGCCACCTCGCGGCGGGCCGACGAAAGTGAAACGATGTCGTTCACCTGCGGATTAGGGTTGCCATCTTATGCCGGTTTCGCGCTGCGATTAGGTTTACTGTACCGGTTTTTGAGGTTGGCTTCTTTATTTTTCTTAGACTTTGCTTCTCAAACGTAGCCTAACGTAGGAATCATTCGGCAACAGAAATAGCTTAGCTGAGATGTTTAAAATGACCTTCACAATAAAGTCGTGCAAAGATATTTAATTTATGAACTGTTCACCCGCTTATTTCTTTTATTGCTGATATATATACATACATATTTTTGAGTCCTTGGCATTCTCTACAGGCAAAAAGGGTTGACGAACGGTGTTTTAACTAATATTTTTATATTCTAGGTATATCTTATTGTATTTTAGCCAAAATTAAGACCTAGCTTTACCCGCTAAAGCAGGCAGTGGCTAAAGTTAAGCTCAACTTGAAACACTAATAACGATGTGGTAGGTTGGTTCTTTAGTTGTATTAAATAAGTCATAACTATCCGGCACAAGGCAGGTTTCACAATCGGCAACTTGTTATGCGAGTAACACTTAAATAAACTCATTGGCGACTTATGTAGGCCGCGCCTAGCGAGTCAATATCCATTCAAAATCCAATCTTAACAGCCGTGTACTAAATATTTTAGTGACATTTCGTTGTGCAAAGCGTCGCCTCAATGGGCATGCCGCCTCATAACCATATGTAAATATTACGTCAATACGATCGTGACAATGGCACTGCATTATCATTCCATACAAATAGTTTTTATCAAGCCGGCGACGAATAAGTTTGTTTTTGTGCGTACGAGTTAATCGCGCAGATAACGGTGTTATCATCAGTAGCGCGGCAACCAGTCGCCGGCCGGACGTGTCGCATTATTATATTAACAAAATGTTAAGAATACTGCGAGGGGCTCAGCGTTTAAGCGGACAATGCCGCCACTACAGCCAAGCCACGATCATAGGCAGCGAGCCGAACAGAAGCGACCCTACCTTCTTAGAAAATAAGGCGAGAATGGACGAACTTGTTACCGAGCTCCGCCTAAAAACAAGTGACGTTATACGCGGCGGGTCGGACGACGCCGTCAAGAGGCACACCGCCAGGGGCAAGCTGCTCGTGCGAGACAGAATAAACCGGCTCGTCGACGAGGGCAGCGATGTGCTCGAGTTGAGCACTCTAGCAGCCACCGACATGTACAAAAACCAGGTTCCCGGAGCCGGTATCGTTACAGCGATCGGCAAAGTTCACGGCCAAGAATGTGTGATAGTCGCTAACGACTCGACTGTCAAAGGCGGCACGTACTTTCCGATGACGATCAAGAAACACCTACGCGCGCAGGCGATTGCGCAAGAGTGCCGGCTTCCGTGCATATACCTCGTCGACTCCGGAGGCGCCCACTTACCGGATCAGGCTGAAGTCTTCCCGGACAGGGAGCACTTCGGACGGATATTCTTTAATCAAGCCAATATGTCTGCCGAGGGTATTCCTCAGATTGCTGTCGTTATGGGTCCCTGCACGGCCGGCGGTGCTTACATTCCTAGCATGTCTGATGAGAGTATAATCATTAAACAACAGGGAACGATTTTCTTGGCAGGCCCACCTTTAGTAAAAGCTGCTACAGGAGAAGTAGTTACTGCAGAAGAATTGGGAGGTGCTGATCTTCACTGCCGGCAATCCGGCGTCACTGATCATTACGCACTAAATGACGAGCATGCTCTGTTATTAGCTAGAAACGTTGTTGCAAACTTAAATAGTAATGCTGACCGTAGGTTAAGAGTGCACACTCCTCAGGCCGAAGATCCAAAGTTTGACATCGAGGATCTACATGGGATTGTAAACGCGAATATACAAAGACCTTACGATGTCCGAGAAGTAATAGCGAGAATCGTCGATGGTAGCAGATTCCACGAATTCAAAGAGTTGTATGGTGATACTTTAGTGTGTGGATTCGCATCTATTTATGGACACCCTGTTGGTGTGATAGGAAATAATGGAGTGCTGTTGTCTGAGTCTGCGTTGAAAGGAGCCCACTTTATACAGCTGTGTGCAGCGAGGAAGATACCTTTGCTATTCCTGCAAAACATCACCGGTTTTAACGTTGGCCGTGAGGCTGAAGCGGGCGGCATTGCCAAAAATGGCGCTAAAATGGTGACCGCTGTCAGCTGTTTCAAAGGACCTAAAATCACTGTTCTGATAGGCAGTAGTTTCGGTGCAGGAAACTATGGTATGTGTGGACGAGCGTATTCCCCGAGCTTCCTTTACATGTGGCCCAATTCCAGGATTTCAGTGATGGGTGGACCTCAAGCCGCGACCGTTCTATCGCTAGTTTCTAAAGCCAAAGCAGAGCGGGAAGGTAGGCCCTGGACTGAAGAGGATGACAATAAAGTCAGAGCTCCGTTGGAAGAGATGTTCGAGAAAGAAGGCCGGCCATATTACAGCTCAGCCCGCTTGTGGGACGATGGAATAATAGCTCCGAAAGACACTAGAAAAGTGATAGGACTAAGTTTATCCGCAGCTCTGAATGCACCGTTTAGGGAAAGTAAATTCGGTATATTTAGAATGTAAAATGTGTGTGCTGAGACAATGAGAGGCTATCAAAGTGACATTAATATTAAACGGAGTCTCGAACAATGGATTCTTTACATTAAGTTTTTTTACTAAACTCCAAACCTGTTCTTCGTTATGTCTTTGCTCGTTTTGTAATTTGTTAAACGATTTTGCGACTTGCTAATACAGTTAATTGAGAACATATAAAGTTATTAACGATTCTTTTATCCAAGTTTATGATAGGTCCATTTTGTAACCTTGTGTGGCCAATAATGATGCAATTTGCTCAAGAAGATTTCATAATCATGTAAATTAGTATACGTTCTCAATTTAATCATAATAAGGTACATTTCGTATCTTATCAACCGAAAACATGTGGTTGTGATACTTTCGTGATTTGTAGTATTACCGAGAATAAAACGAACTGATATTAAATTTGAATTATCTTTATTATTATCAAAACCACGCCTCCTTCATTATATTGTTTACAAGACAAATATTTATTTGCCAAATAATTTTATCTCAATGGATTTTAAGATTGCGTCTTATCATACCATGAAATCACAATTCAGAATTAATGTAGGTACCTAGGTTAGGAATGCCAGGCGTTTTGTGTTATTTTATAATCGTAATTTATGTAATTATGCTATATGTAAGTCATAAGAATGTGACTGGTAGCAAAAAAAAACTAGATTACAGATTACTTGGAGCATAAATGATGTTCTTTAGCACACATCAATTCGAAAGTGAAATAACGGTATGTCGATATACTATTACGAATACGATAACGATATGTATTCACAGAAGCTCGCTTGGACAAGACATTTTTTTTAAACTAAGTAATTATGTCCCGATGAGCCAAATAATAACACAATCGAAAAACCGGCGTCTAATCTAAGACATAATCACTACCTACAATAACAGTGAATCTAAAAGGCCTAACACCTCAAATTATTATAATAATCTAATCACCTGTGCACTCAATGATCTATTGTGCGATAAAAACCTGATTTACATTGCTAATCGTATTCGGTGACCTGCGCCTGCGACTATATTCTCAACGCTTTAGCGAACCAGCATAAGTGAGACCACAAGATCTCTAACACCCAAGTGGATACACAGATCAGTTCATATTAGTCGCTAGGTGTTGTAGTCTGTATGTTATGGGAATTATGGCCTTATGCTGACTTTCAAAGTTCAAGTTTAACAAAAGAATGGCACTACTTTTAATTATTAACTGTTTATGAGAAACAAGGTCAGGAGGCATTTGTTTCTGTTTTTAGTAATTAGAGTTGCAATTTATTGTGTGAATTCGGTGCAAGTAGGTATATTATTACCAACATACCCACTTAACTGTGCAACGGCTGTTAGGTTAGGAAGTCTACCATTTATGAGTTGATGGGTCAAAATAATGACTAGAATAATTTGCTACTGTAGCTACGGCTATTTACAGCAAATCAGCAAATTAGGCATCAGGCAGGAAATCTTAGCAATTTAACTGACAGGATTTCGTGGAGTCCCCACAGTTTTACAAGGTACTTATTACCTTTACCTAGATAGCCAAATTGCAAAATCACCGGCAATCTTTGCTTAAAGTCATGCATGACATGGAAATAATAAGTTGCCTGGCTCGCGGCACCTCAGTTACTGAAGTAAACGTACCAAAATGTGCTTCCTGATGAATCATACTACTGATATACGATGTAAAAGAATGTATATTCTTGTACCGTAAGACGCCACACCGTACCTAAAGTAAGTTTAGTTCCATCAACTTGGGACCATTTCGATCAATAGCAACTTACAAAACCCGTGTGTGTACTTTACACACAGCTAAAACACTTGGAGTTCGATTTTTGAATCTCACCGGGTGACTTATTTCATACTAAATAGTCATCGGCTGCATACAAAAAAAGTCACCGGTGAGATTCAAAAATCGAACTCCTGGAATTCATTCGTAATCTATTTTATCTACACCAATATCATAAATCCTCTATTCTGCGTTCAAAAACCGCGTGTAATTACAACCATTATTGCAACTAGTATTGTAACATCAGTGTATTATCTGTGATCGTGTCGTGGGTAAGTAAAACTACACTTGTATTTTAAGGACCCTTATTACGTTACATGAACTACTATTATGCAGTTTGGTAGTTCACTGTAGGTACCTACATAATTTTATGCTTTCGACTCGCAAGAAAAGTTCGCACGTTTTTTTCCCAACGGAATTTTTTTCATTCCTGTAGGACTCTAAGCATCAGGGCCGTAAGTAGGTACTCAGGTACAAGATGTTATTCTATCAACGTTGGATAAATTCGGTCATTAGGTCACTCGCCACTATAAAACCCGTGTAGTGTAAATACATCATCATAACTCGCATTTTACGCTTTCGAGTCGCCACGCTGGTCGCTCATCATTTTTTCCCAATGGCATTCCTAGAAAGAAACTTGTGCCGGCAAATCGGTGTTATTAGCTGGTAATTATCGATGTATGCGAATGTGGCCTGGTTATCAATCCGTTATCCTGGTTATCAGTCCGGGGAAGAATTAGGAAGATTCTTCTTCACAAAAAAAACACGAATATACATGGTAAATACCCCGTTTTTAATAATAGTTATATTCTTGTTCTTATTAAGGGTTTAACCCTTTTGAACCTCAAGTTTACGTGTAAAGGGTAAAAGAAGCCTTCAAAAACTTATCATCTGTTCTAAATCTTGTTTAGAGTGAAGTTGAATGTTAAGAATCAGTTTAGGTGATTTAGGTGTAGGACTTCATCGTTTCAGCTTGTCATCTCCCATTGCTGAGTTTATGCCAATACATAGGCCTTTCTTCGTGTATGGCCCTTGCAGTCGCGGTGGGTCAAAATGTTTCTTAGGCAAGCCGGGGCTAAATTTGGCTTTAAGTTTCTTCATGAGCTATGAAAACTGCTCAGGCGCCTGAAACTTAGGTAAGCCGACGGGAATCGTGTTCTATGGGCGCGCCGCCACCACTGGCCCCTTGCTTCGCTATTGAGCCAATCACATCGATAAGTTACCCGCAACCTTCCGAAAGTCGTCTACCAACGAGCCAACGGACCCTCGCGTCTTTCATCTAGAACTTACAAGATAGGTAGGTACAAGGTACACGTGTTATAAGCTCAATTTATCCGAACAGGTCAGCCGCAGGCGTAATGGCGGACAATTAAAACTGTACCAGTTAATGATGCCGTGATAACCATTTGATACGAAAGGTTCGGTCGGCTGCCTCGGGCCCCATAAAGAGTACCGACCCTATTCATACTGATACATATATGTAACGATGAGGATGAGTCGTCACAAAACGAATATTAAGTAATTTAGGTACGTGATACGTATAATCTTGTATATTTCGAAGAAAGGGAACATGCTGGAAAGGAGACCTAAAAAGTTGACAATCTTGTTATGATCGCTAGAATAAGTTAGATTTAGACAGCGTTGTTGTTAAGATCTTTGAATGAAGTTTGGAAATAATCTAAAAGTCCTAATACACACGCAGCTTGTAGTAGGGTTGCCACCTTTTTTTGAGAGAAATATAGTATTTTCCTAACCTACATCAAAAAATATAGTACACCTTGTTGTTACCTCCTGAAACGTTCCAAAAATATAGTATTTATTTTAGTCGTTTTTGCATATTTTCAACAGTACACCAAGGCAAAATATAGTACGATACTATATATTATAGTACGGGTGGCAACCCTAGCTTGTAGGTTTTTAACAAAGAAAATCTCGTGTCGAAACTCTTTCTAAGACTGATAAAATATTTATTTAAATTATATTCAAAAGAAGATCGACGAAATGAATTGCCTCTTTAATTAAAGATTTGGTTCATATTTTAATTAATCTACCACGATTAATTTTGAGATATTTGTTATCTATCGTGTGTAAGTGAGGAATCGTGTACCTACTTTTTACTAAGTATAACAGTGTTATACTTGATAATAAGATGGTATAGTTAGATTAGGTAATCACATATTGTCTACAATGCCTACTCTTTAGACCGCACCCAAATGACTTTTTGTTAAGTTGGAACCTAATTTATTGCACGAATGGTTTTAGTCAACACCAAATTGCGAGTTTTTTGACAATTGATTAATGAAAATCAAAGTTAAGTAATCAATTTTATTTGACGATGGCTTTGTCAATTGAATTTACTCTTAAATAAGACTCCTTTATGGCAGATTTTTACCAAGAAAAATGTAATATTGTATTGTAGTACTTACCTAATTTTTACTCGTACGTGTAGCAAAATATTTTTTCTTTTTTTAATTTTTTTTATGTGATATTATTGCAAAATGACTCTATGATGATCGTAAGTACTGCCGCAGGGCCGTAGCCAGAATTGCAGTTAAGATAGGGCAGTGCTAATTAAGGGTAGGGCATAGCGAATTTTAAGGTAGGGCATTAACTTTATTTTCATACATTTTTGACCCGATTGTAGTTTTTAAGATAGGGCATTAGTATTTTAAGGTAGGGCATTGCCCCCTAATGCCCCCCCCCCCCCCCTCGCCTAGCTACGACCCTGACTGCCGCTTAATTAATCGATCAGTCTTCTCTATCACTCCGTAACTATAACTTGACAATCTTGACAGTTTAAACTATACCTTACGGTAGTTACGGTTTATATTTGCCATATCGGTTACGTCGTTAATAAATAACCCTCTTAACCGACTCCGGTAGAGGACTTCACTCTAGATTGATATTTATGGGAATTTGCAATTGTGGTAATGGAACCATTCAAGTAAATTGCACTATTTAGTATTGTACGTCCATATTAAGACATGCCGCTATCGCTATAAATGCTGTAGGATTAGGATATTGAATTGCGTGCGTATAGGTACGCACCAAACCTATGTACTTACCTAACAAAAATAATTGTATTTATCTTCTCTTAATTAAAAAAAAAACATGACATTATTCATGCCATTTAACCCTTTTATAAACCCTAGAGGTGATTGTGCTAGTTTTCGTGCTATTTATATTTTAATATAATACAAATTTTGAAAATATAATCAACCCAGCAGAACTTGACCCTGCATCGATCGATACGCCTTGCCGGGGCTAGATCGCTTTACCAATTAATTAAGCTATGGGTTCAGTATCAATATAGGTATCTTTAAATTGAATATTTTCCAAAATTAGCCAGTCTTTTACTAACAAACATATACATACGTGCTGATTTCGGCAAGAGAACAAGGCAGGATACAGAGTTTAAAGATGAACATAATGATTTTTGAAATATGATGTTAATTTTCAGATGATAAAAACTTAGAGCTTTAAACCAAGCGGAGCAGCCATTGACAGGCGTTCCCCTCTGCCGAAAATGTATGACCAGTGGTCATACTCATTGTATGGACTTACGTTTATTTGACGTGGCTATTTTGACGTTTCGCATACATTTGACGTTCCCCTCCCCCGCAAAAAAACGGCAGACTTTTTCCGATAGAAATGAGAGCGCGTGTCGCATCCGGTTGGTTTAATAATCAAAGGATAAAATAGAATAGTATAATTTTTGCAAACAATTTGGTCATCCTACTCGTTATGACGTCTTGTCACTTTTCATACAGCGTAAGTCAAAAGTCATAAGACGGCCATGATTTACTTAGTAGGTATTAGATCAATTTTATTTGAAAACTAAGAAAAATAAAATTATTCTGTTTTGTTCAAATATTACTTACATATGGTAATCTTTACAGTGTCAGAAAAAGTAGTTCTGGATCATGACCCAGAAGCCTCTATATTATTATTTGGGTTTTAGACGAAACTTCTCCATTAATTTACATGAAGCTTTTAAAGAACAGGCCCGTGTATGTTTTTTTAAATCTGGATATCTCAATTACAAATACCAACGTTGTAAAATTTGTTCGCAAAATTTGCCAATCGAAAGTGTTAAAAGACGGTCACAACTTTCATGCTCGTTGTCCATTTAAATCAATTCGCAACCAAACACTTTGCTTTTTTTTAAACTAGCACCCAACACGGAATATTACGTGCAACTTTCCATGGCAAAGGTATTTCCCTGTGCAGCCACATGGTTGATCTGTTGCGTTCGGTTACACAATCGAGCAATCACTGCTCTTTAATTAACAACTTTCTCCATATCGAGTCAACGGACGCTGGCTGAATGCGCAGCATCAATGCCTTTGAGCACTAGAAAAAAACATCGTTCATACCAATTCCAATTTCAAATCTCATTTCGTTTTAAATTTTGATCCCGTTTAGTTTATAGGTTCACGTGCATCATTAAAATTCCAGTAAGGTTTTCTAATGAGTATCGTTTTCTTAGATATCAATTTTTTTCTTTGCTAATCCAATATCAAATGACAGAATCTATTGCGTGTTTGACTTTAATTATTTGTGGAAAGTTTATCGGATTTCTTTAGCTGCGTAATATCTAAGTACTTTAATCATAGTAGGTATTCAGTTAGGTACTTACAGTCAGCGGCAGAAATAATAGCCGGCACAGCGGTCAAATTGAATGAATGAAATAGTTTGGGTTTATCGTTAAGACAGCTTGAGGGTCTCCAGATAAATCTGAACATCTTACCCGCTTTACTAATACTGGTGACTGTCTCTTGGCTAGTCCGAACCGAAGTAATAAAAGTAAAAGTCAGGAAAGACTTTATTCCAAGTTTATAGATAGGAAACAGTTGTATTAATACGTACGGCCCCTTTACAACGATTGTTTTAGTCGTGAATAGAATACGATTTAAAACCTATTCACACCACTCTCTCTTCACCACGATAAAACTTGGTATCATATGGGAATTGTGATGTTAAACATTTTAATGGCAAGTTTTCCTTACTTAGGCGGATAGAGCTCGTCTGCCTACGCTAAATTTTCACACCAAAGTGACATGTCAAGTAAACTTAAAATTGTTAATTTTACGATAGCCATTTTTTTGTTAGCCTTCTAAGGGTGGGTTGCACCACGCACAATGAATGGATTCATCATCGCTAAATATTCAAAAAAAATTCAAATTCAAAATATATTTGTTTCATATTATATTGGTTTTACAATGGCAATACAGTGATCCCCACACTAGGCTGAGCCTGTGACGTGGGGATCTTAAAGAAATACATGAACATTAAATCTAAACTTAAAACTAAGAATTTTGATTAAATGACCGAGAAACTATCTACTTAAGTACAAAAAGTCGGTTAAAATGGTCTTAGCAAGTTATAAGTAAGCGGTGTTCAAGTAAAGGAGCGGTAATATAGCAAAGGAGCTGTCATCCCATAGAAAACTGTCAAACTTTTCATTTTTTCACGATGACGTTAAAGTTAACAGACGGTTTGGTGCAACTGGCCCTTAGGGTGGGTTGCATCACGCACAATTAACGGACTCATCAACGTTAAATATGGCGACGGAGCTGTCATCCCATAGAAAACTTTCAAATTTTTCATACAAGATTTTTTTACGTTTTTACGATTACGTTGTCGTTAACAGACTGTTGCACCCGGCCGTTAGTGTCCTACTGCTAAAGGCCTCCCCTCTTCGTCTTAATACCTACTCTTAATGCAAACCTTCTTTGAAAGTTTCGATCACTCTTTACAGAAAGCGTACAAACCGTTCTCATATCTACTGACCAAAAATTATCGAATAGTTTATTAGGTAAGTCATTTTAGCACAGGAAGATGTTATCAACCTGAACATTCTTAGAAAACCATAAAACCACTCGAGTCTCGAGTCAAGGTCGTCAAGTTACGAGAATGTACGAGTACCTATGCGTACATGAAGCAGGTGCCTGCCTAATATAGGAACTTTGAGGAGGAATTTAGTGAATTTGATAAACAAAATACGTAGTATACGTACGATATTGATATGTCGGAAAAGAAGAACCTGTTCATCCATCGCGACATAAATAAACTGTACTCGAGAATTAACCAGATCTCACTGAACTGGGGAGTTATTATAGCGTAAAGTATAACTAGACACAATTAATCACGTCACCGTGAGTGCCAATTATCGGAAAATTGTCATAAACCTGCTATTGTAAAAGTAATAGCATAGGAAATGCAAGCGAGCTGTGTCGGCCCCGTTGCACATTGAAGAACCTTGTTTGATTGTGTTAAGGGCGTTTATTGTTTGATAATATACTGCGAGTACCGTTGAACATCGCTGACAGGATGGTTGGGGTACGGAAAAAGCTATACTGTTATGGAATCTTTGCAAATTGCGATCTTTATAGCCTTCGTAGGCTTCGTAGTGTTTTGCGTGAGTGTTGATGAAGTTTTCATGTTAATGAGACATCCCAGAGGTGTTTATAGTTCTTCGGCTGGTTCGTGAGTACGATATGAGAATGAATATTTTATAAGCCCACATATGTATGGCCACTCAACACTACTCTTTCGATATCCAATTAGTTTCTGTCCTAGTATTGATTAGCTTGAAATATTGGGTATACATACTAGGTACTCGTTTTCCATAAAGTCCTAATAGAATTAATTACACTAATGGAAGGAAAAAGTTTGAGTACGTAGATTTTCTTATTTGAGCAATTGCTCTACTCTTTCTGCGATAAAAGAGTCAAATTATGGTCAGAAGTATAATATTGAAATTCAAATTTCAAAGATAAGTCTAATAACAAAGTTAAACATGCGTTCTTACGGGACAGATCGTGGAATGCCCAAAAGATTATCAACTTAGGTACCTAGGCAAATATAACTAACTAGTCGGCCGTATTAAACGCTAAACGTATTCAAAGTCTCTTTTTAAACGGCATTGGAATTTCATTTAAAAATGAGGCCATACCATAAAAGTACGAAAACGTATTCTCAATTCTACTTCGTTTCATATTTTCATAGAAACAGATGTTTACTCACTGTAAGTACTGAAAGTACTCGCTTGCTTTGAATTCGTATTTAAACAAGTGTATTTCTATCGTCGAGTTCTAAAGAGGCTTAACTTCATTGACATTTTTGACAAATCCAATAAGTTTCATTTCAAAATGGGTTCAGAAGTAACGTAAATTTTGAGTCAAATTCGTTTCCTTTAAACTAGTCTGCCGAGCACTTCCGGCCATGCAGGAACTGGCAGACTGGGTTTTTCTGTAGGTACCTCAAAACAAATTAGTATTCGTTGCCACAAGTGTCATCTTAATATCTAATGACGCAGGTAAATGCCATCCATCTTTTACACCGGAAGTGGTACTTTTTTGTACTTTCGGCCAATTACATTTTTTTTTACAATTTTTCGGAACTCAGCATCACTTTTATAACATGTGCCATGGGGCTTATCTTTGTATCACATAACGTAGCAGATCTTACGCCTATTGTTGCCATGTGGGATCAAATCTTAAAGCCAATAGCACAAATTTTCAAAGGCTCATATACACGGTGTAACATGAGGAAACAGAAAGATTTGAACCACGCATTTCTGAGGTCAATAGAAGAAAAAAACATTATATGACTTTATGTCAAAAAAATATTTTTTATTTTTTTGAATGCTTTTGAACATAATAAGAAAGTCTCATAAGTAAAATTATCGGTATAAATGAATTTCTAAATTTTTTATAAGAAATAGTTTATACAAAATGTTTATTGTCACTTTGACATAGTCTGTCAATAAAAGATGTCTTTAGACTACGCCTCATACTGGTGAAATCGCCATCTAAAAATCGTGTTTCGCTGAGTGACAATGAGAAATGTGTTTTTTTAATTGGTCGGAACTCGGAAACTAGGCAACTTTCAGGAAAGTTTTTATGACATTTTAGTCTTTAATTATGATCAGGAATACGCTGTTAAAATTATTTGGTTTCCTCATGTTACACCGTGTATATTCTTTAGGTTTAGTCTAAATCGTTTAGTTACTTCCAACCTACGGCCCCTACGGGTGATTAATATTCAATGCGAAACTGCGTATAATCAAGTAAAACGTCGTTTTTCGGTGCTTATGCAAATGATCGAGGTGGGAACGCCGTAGGCTGCGCACACGCGTTCACAACGTTGCACGTCGTTTGCGAAGTTTGATCAAGGAGGAATATGCTAATTGGTTTATAGGCAGTTTACTGTGGGCGATAAGTGCAAAACGCATTCAATTTTGTCTCAGGTAAATCCGCTTGACATGATTTTCTTGTGCCAAACCCCGCAAGAACCCAGACGAAATAAATATTGATTGATTGACCGCCGGGCATAACCTAATGTGTATCTGGCAACCCCTGGCACAACTGGCATAAGACGGGATATTTTTCTTACACAAAAAAAAGGAATGGGATAAGTACTTATGTATCTACGTTGTGCCTGCAGGCCAATCCTCCATTCGATTTTCTTTTCGCTTAAACGTAGGTATCATCGACATTTTGGTTACACCCTGTATAGTTGAACAGGACTAGACTCACCGACCTGGTATCGTTAACTAGACTACAGTGGTGGCGGGTCTAAAAATTTCTTAGGCAAGCCGGGGCTAAATTTGGCTTAATATTTCTTCATGAGCTGTAGGAAAACTACTCAGGTGCTTGAATATTAGGTAAGCCGACGGGAACCGTGTTGTATGGATCCGCCGCCACTGCTAGACTATCTAAACCATAGACAATGCAGTTAAGCATTAGGTGCGGCTGTTGACGTCATCTTCAACGGTCATCGTTCCGACATGAAACAAACGGCGATCGCGTCATTTTACGACCGGGTTAATTGCACTTGTAAATTTAATATTTAGTACGATGGGGCAGGTCAATGCGTTTACAGATTGGATTTTATTTACCGTCTAAATAAAACTGTGATCTAACTCATCATCATAATTTTAAGAGCCTGGCTCTTGTCGGGGGAGTAATCGCCATTCCGTTCTGTTCTACCATAGCAGCGCCAGCAGTCAAGTTAAAACCTAGCATATTAGAAAAATATCGCTGGTGTATTGGTTATGCCGTTTTAAATGCACAAACACAAACTAAACAGCAGTCTCCTCGAAATACATCTACCTACCGCCTCGTTTTCCTTCTAGTCGAAACTGTGAGAGGTTTGAGTATTAACCATAAACCTCCTTCTGTTAATCCCGGAAGACTTCGCAATGACAGCTATATTTCTATGACATTGTTATTTATATTGTTCGATCTTGTTTTGTGCTGTTGAAAAGAAACTCTGCTATATACATATATATGTGTTTAATTTATTAAAAATTATATCAGAAACTAGTCTAAAGGAAAAAAACAGCCATTTTTCCGCCGATACTAGGTAACTAGATCTCGACAGAAGACAATGAACGAAATTTTAGATTGAGAAGTAATTTTATGATTATTGAATGTCAATAAAAAACAAAGTGCAATTTGTTACTTCTCGTGAAACTGGTACGAAATCGGAAATATAATAAAACAAGTGTAACAAGCGGTCGACCCCCTAAACTTTCGCATCACCTCAAAAGAGGTGTTCCCACGGAGTAACAACAATATCACCGTGGCGAAAGACCGCGGTCCACATAAGGCGACTCACTCGTTGCATTCAAGTCTATTGTGATAACCTAGTTTCAAAAGTTAGTTCCAAAATACTCGTGGGTGTCTTGAAATTTAAAGAATGCAATGAATGGTGAATGAACGGAAAAACATAAACAGATGAAAAGTGCCGAGATTTTTTTCTTTTAGGTTATAATGACATTCTGTTATTGTATTGCATACACGACCGCAAAGATATGAAATCTAGTGGATGAAGCGTCTCCATTAGCGTTTCATCCACAAATTACATCACACCTATTTCGTGATTTTTTGGAACCCTTATCCCTCGCCCCTTGGCACAACATGTAATATTTTGTTAGCCCTCTCCCTCCCCCGTAACGTACCTACAACCCAATTAATGGAGGACTTGCTTGTAAGAACATGTTTGTAGTTATTAAAGTCGTATATCGAAAGTAACTGTAACTTTTTTGGTTGGAAAGCAACTTTTTAAAGAATTATTTTGACAAACGACTTCCCTTTAAGAGTCGTCAGGACGCTCGCGTGAACTCGCGTCCCCATACAAACGTAGTTCAGCTCTCATTTTGAAACGACATGCTTTAGAACCACGAAATTTGGCATGGGCATTCTAGCAGTACAGATCTATGTCGGTAATTCATTTTCGTTCCTAAAAATTGTAATACAAAGAAAATATAGCAAAAATAAGTTTTGTATGTAAATCTGTATCTGGCTGTATTTTCTTTGTATTACAATTTTTAGCAACGAAAACGAATTACAAACATAGATCTGTACTACTAGAATGCCTATGCCAAATTTCGTGGTTCTAAAGCATGTTGTTTTAAAATGAGAGCTAAACTACGTTTGTATGGAAACGCGAGCGTCCTGGCGACTCTTAAGAGAATCATCAAAGTGACGTCAATTTCAACTATGTTCCTCAAGTAGGTAAATCCGTAGGGTATATTAAATACCTACATAATTACGACCACGCACGCCATGTACAAATAAAACTTCTAATGGTATATTAGATGTATAATTTGTATTATGAGTGAATTTATAAAGGCTTGCTAAACATACAAACTGCATAGTAATAAATAATAGACGCAATAAATAACCAGCTGTAGGCTTCGACTTTAGCGGGCACAATGAACGCGGCCTTATGAAACCGATCATGAGATAACACCTTTTATTAAAGTTAATTATAACTTTAATGAAGAGTTGCTGACTGTTAAAGTGTGTGTAACATGTCCGCTCGTAATACATGTTCATTCTTGATGAATGCCTTCAGACAATGAAGTATTAGAGTTAGCAGCAAAAGTAGCTAATATGCGGGTAGGGTGTTCAAAATGAGCTGGACACGACTTTATTGTTAAGAGAATAAGATCATGTGTAGGCCATTTTGAACACCTTACCCGCTAGCTAATTCTGCTGCTTACTGAACCTACTGCTGTTAAATACGTAGGTAGTAGGTATTTTTTTTAATTGCAAATTACACCCTGCAGGGAGAAAAAACCTAGTTCATGATACCAAAACACTGTAATCTGAACAAGAAAATCGAATAAATTCTGGGACAATTGTTCACACAAGTAGTATAAATACTGACTAGTTGACTTTAGAGCGTATTAATGTTTAAAAATTAGTTTTATTGAATTAAATATAAAGTAATCGTTAAACGTAAAAATGAGGTAGTTTTCCTTTTAAAAATAAATTACTTATCTTACAACACTTATAACTTCTCATTTGTGTATTTCTTTTTACAGCAGTTTACAGCATTGTTAATTACTTTTATTAGTGTTATCTCTCCGTACCAAGATTGTGTAAATAAAGTATAACTTTTTCAGTTAGGCCAACTGTCAAATCTGTTAATGTCGTAAATGATCAAATATTGCCAACTATAAGACGTGTAATTGCAAGATACAATTTTGACACGGCATTCCATCAGCACATTCACGATAAGACATAATGGTAACAGTACAATGGCCCATACAATGTTATACAACTCGACCTGCTCCACCATTGTACTTGCTATAGTATTGGTATCTCGCTCTCGCATCTCGTTGATGAAACCGGCGTGAGATCAAATATGGAGTGTGCCGTGATGCAATTGAGGCTGTCTCAATCTAGGGCTGGATAGGGCGCTCTTTAAACGAAGCTTTTGAAGCTATCGCTATTTACTTACTCACTTTACAAAGGTTTGGCTCAGGACCGTAAACAACTATTTACAGACATCCCTGCTACTCAATATGGCTGTCAACGGCGTACTTAAAATCTACAGTTTGTGTGTCTTTCAGTGTCCACGACGCATCGATGGAATGTTCTAAATTTATATACCTAGTAGCATAGAGTAACTTATATAGTAGAGCAGCACAGCCTAAGAACTTTTTGAAGCTCAAGTCAATTGCGCCCTTTGTTCGAAAGCCCCCTAAAGATACCGAAAATATGAGAGGAAATGTCAGCACCTGCACTGCTACTCCACCTAGTAGCTACTAGTACGCTATCCGTTACTAGGTGGTAGCAGTGAGTGCGTGTGAGCATCGACCTCATGTGGTCGCGATCATTCAGCCACGAGAAAACGAGAAAGAAGAAGAAAATAATACTAGGCATAGGTACGTATGGCAATTACGATGTCAATTTCCTAAACCGACCCATCATTACTCTTGGATTGAACATAGTTTCTTAAAACTCGAAAGAGGGTAGATCGCTATGGTGTGTGGGTAGACCACAACTGACACTCGCAGCAACTTCAGTTACTCCGTGATAATGGCGCATGCAACTGTGCCGAAATATCGGAAACTCACAATAATAAACTCACATGGTAAATATCCCGTTTTAAATAGTTTTTGTAAGGCATGGTTTCTTAATAGAATTAAGTTAGCATTTTAAATTTAACTGCCATTATCGATTAGTAGTTGAATGAAAGAGCTGCATCAACTGCAGCGTAACTGCGTCCGCGCAAGGCCGTCGCGTCGCCCACGCGTCCATTCATAACTTGCTACGACTACATTGCTATGTAAACCGTCGAAGCACAGGAGGAACGAGTACAGTCACCTACAGTAATATTCACGCTCTTTAATATAGGTTATATTTAATATATTCTACTGAATTCTGTCAAAACTATCAAATCAGTGCGTTTTATCCTTTTTTAGACGGAGTGAAATGCATTTACGCATCCCCCGGTCCCGGGGTAAGGGTCTTACGGGGGGTATGTGGGACTCGCTCTTCCGGCCACTTTTCCGAATAAAGAGCAGGGGAAGAGAATACCCACTAAAACACTCCGGGCTTCTGGTAAGTTTCTAGTAAAAAAAAATACAAAATATAATTGAATAAGGAAACAAATAATCAACTACAATAATATTGCTTTGCTATTCCGCGGCATATTAACGTGCCAGTTAATTAGGGGCAACCCGTCATACTTATTTGCATAGTTTCTTATGCATTAAATCATGCATTAATAACAACAACAAAACAAAACAAATAAAACAAATAATGATTATCCAATGCCTATATCTCCTAGGTTTCTGCTTTCGTATTTACATATTTTAAATATCGTCTCTTCTTAAATAATATAGCATGTTAATTGAAGATTATATTGCATTATATAGAAACGTCAGAAAGTATAACAACATTATAAGCTATATTAAAAGAAGATACTCACACAGTCCACATTTGTAGAGACAAATTATTAATCCAAATGGCATAATTTATTTTTAAAATTATCCTGAAAGTCGTAAACTGACAGTTCCTGCCATATATTGTGAACCACTTTGTAAGGTCAGAGCTGTCAGATTACTGGCTTGAATTAAAATACTATTTTAACTGAGATGGGCCCATTATAATTTAATAACATTCCCAATTGATCGAGTCTACAAATAAGAGTAGGTAGTTTTATTTCTAACATCAACATCATCACATATTTAAGAGCTGTCCTTTGCCTTAAAATTCTCCTTGATAGCCTGATACGACACGACGTTTATTTTTGCATTGACTTGATCCATGTATCCTATTACTGTCATTTCTAACAGGTAGTCATTATTTAGTTTGTCGATCTAAACATTCTGACCTAATTAATGAAAAAATATATTCGAGTACATTGTAAACATTCTACTGCAAGGCCACCACCTACTTGTCCATTCATAACCGGCTGCGCCTGATTGCATTGAACGACGTTTTCAGAAATGTCACTCTGACATAACACGTAGTGACCATTGAAACCCATTTAGTCATTCCTATTGTTAGACTTCCTACTGGCTTAACTTACAAAAACGACTCAAACCACATTTATTGTTTTTATTTTTGGATCACACATTATTAGTTTAGGTATTAGATACCAATGTATAAATTGGAGAATAATTTCAGTAGTTTCAGAAAACTCAATCATATTATTTTATTTTATTTGGGATGCTTACTTATTAAACTTAACTTTTTACGTTATTAAACTTATCATGAAATAACTAGGTTTATATTATGCATTTTGCGGAGACCTAAACTTGCGGGAAGCTAAGCCAAGGAAAGAAAAAAAGGAAAATTAGTAATAAGCTATTCAATGCTTCATTATAAAAATCGGATCATAAAATTTTGTTATAACATTTATTGGTATACTTTATTTTATCCTTTCTACCTTCTTTCAAGCACTCAATCGACGAGTACTTTACACTTAGTACTTACTTTACTATCCAGAGCATATTAAGCGCTTCATTCCAAAGCCACGTGACATCAATATTGATGGAGTTGTTTTGATTGATTCAACACAGAAAGTGGCGATGGATTCCTGCTGTCAATCTTTCGAGAAGCTTGGCAATTTATTCTAAATTGAATTGAAGAAACATATCGTAAAAACTAGCGTGGCTGGTGACAAACAACACAGTCTACACACAAGTGACACTTTAAAAGAGGAAGATATGTGTGTGTGTACTGTGAAGCCAGATGTAATCATCGAATATAATGTTAATCAAAACAATTAAAAGACAAAATAGGTACGCTCCGCGCTTATAAGGACCCCAAACCACTTAAACCTTCTGTACCACTTTCTTATAAGGGGAGATGGATCTAAGAGCGCTTATAATTAACTTATTTGATGGAGTGCCGCGGTGATTATGTTTTTGCCATCGCCGTCAAAGAAACATCCTGTAAACTTAGCCTCTTTGGTACAAAAGAAGATTTAGCGGTAGCTGAGATCTCCTTTTGAGAACAGTGCTGAATCGTTTAGTAATTATCTGTCTCTACGGAGCTAGTTAAAGTTGTTTTGTAAAAAATATGAATGCAAACAAAGTCCAAAGTACTAGAACTTTCCTGACCACATGAATTAACTTAGGATAGGTAAAGCTGATCTCATAAGGGTTACTGGGAGCCAGTGCAAGCAGTATGCTCAGGCCAGCACTGCACTTTGTGAAGATCCGTAGGAGTTATGGATGGCCCCTCGAAGTGGCACTTTGTCAGCTTTAGGATTCTGGTATCCAAGTTACCTTCCAACAGTTGACTGATACCTATTGTACCTAATAGCACCAGCAGGTTATGAATTACAGGCTCGTCGAACTAAAAAATTGCGTGTGCTAGGCAAAAAAACTTAGGTACACTAGTTAGATTAGTGATGTTTCTACTCGAAGAGATAGCAATAGGAAATAGGAATAGCACCCAATTTTACACAACAAACCTTCCCACAAGCGCCTAACGGTTTATGTGAACACCCGTTTATGGACAGAATACATTGACTGCTCAATTCGTCGTCTTGCCATAAATGCTCAAGCGACTACGTAATGTAAGACAGGCGATAGAAGTGTCCATCACAGACGTACATTTTACTGAACATCTATAAACTCTATTGCAATGATATAGGGTCTAAAATGGTAGGTAAAGTCGGTTGCTGATACTTACTAAACGCCTTATGGGGCTCGTTGTTCATTATGTAAGATAGGTGCAGGTTGCAGTTCTTGTAGGAAACGGTGAGTATGACAAATTGTTGCAGGACAAGAAATGGAAGTCTTATTTAGACCAAATGACATCAATCTAAACTGAAAGTGCCCTGAAATTATTTGAGAACAATGTAAACAGTTTTTGGATAAATCAATAGGGGTCCAAAGAAAGAATCATCTAGCATTCATCTTTGATAGTAAGTAGGTATAACATTCGTCAACATCGATAGTAAGTTTAACGTTCGATCTCTATCAACGTTATTAGTTCCTCCTTCCCGAAAAGACTGATTGTTGATGAGCAAACAGGTAGGTTATAAGTATTTTCACCCGGTAAGAGGTAAAACAAGGGATGGAAAAAATGAGAGGGTCCAAGCCAGAGATGTTTGGTAATTTCAATAGTAGTGGGATCAATGTTACTCTGCGTCCGTAGGAAACACCTTAGACAACCCTACACGTGATCCCTGGGTGGTGTTAAAAGAGTAACAAACTTGGCAGCTGCACTGTCCCATCCGGACCTCGCAGCACTCACTGGATTTTCGTCACCATCTAGGTACTTTCCCACTACTATTACCACTTGAAAAATGAAATGCCTATCGATATCCAGTGACGTATAGCCATACGATAAATAAATAACCCCTAATAAAGATTCTTCTTCTTCTTCTTCTCCTGTTCCCATTATTTGGGGTCGGGTCTCCTCACTGTCCTGCGCCAAGTCCAGCGGTCTTGGGTTGTCTGTTGGGGCACCTGGGCTTTCTTGAGGCCTCTCTCTATATTTGTCCACCAGGAGTATGGCGGTCGCCCTCTTCCTCTTTTCTGCTCCGGTAGATTGAGCGCTATTTGTACCACGTGATCTTTTTCTCGTCGTTTGACATGGCCATACCAACGAAGGCGGTTTTCGATAAGTTTGTCTGCGATTGGTGCAACTTTGAAACTGCCACGTATATATTCATTACGGATTCTGTCTAGCCGAGTTACACCTCCCGCCCACCTAAGCATTTTCATCTCGTTGGTATGTACCTTTTGCTCATGTATTTTCTTCGTTGTCCAGCATTCTGACCCATACAGTAGCGCAGGGCGGACTGCGGTTTTGTAAACTTTTCCCTTAGTTTTTATTGGGATACGTGAGTCGCACAGTACACCTGTAAGCGATCGCCATTTTTGCCATGCAACGTTTATTCGGTGTGACACGTCGGCGTCGACAGTTGCATCAGGTGTAAGTATGGAGCCTAGATATTTAAACTTATCTACAGAGGGGATAGGTGTTGGTCCAATATAGATAGTTTCTGGTGTGGTGTTTCCGCTGAAAGGGCATTTCAGGTATTCTGTTTTGCTCTTACTAACTCTCAGGCCATACTTTTCAAGTGCGAGCGTCCACGTGTTTAAAAGTTCCTGCAAGTGCGTTGCGGTGTCGGCAGCCAGAACTATATCGTCCGCGTACAGCATGGTCCACGGCAGAGGAGACGGTATATGTTTTGTGAGGTAATCCATGACCAAATTGAACAGCAGCGGACTGAGCACTGATCCCTGATGGACGCCTACTTTGACCTCAAAAGCCCTACTTGTGCCTGCTAAGCTTCGTACTCTTGTGCTAACCTTGTTATACATGTCTTGTACAAGTTCGACGTAGTATTCTGGAACACGTTGCGCACGAAGAGACTGCCACACGAGTTTTCGAGGCACACGGTCGAAGGCTTTTTCTAGGTCTATAAATGTGAGATGTAAGTCTTTTTTGTTGATCTTAAATTTTTCCATCATGATCCTAAGCGTCTGTATTGCGTCTATGGTTGACCTGGATGCTGTGAAGCCGAACTGGTTAGGTGACGTTTGAGATATGTTCGTGATTCTTTTATTAACTACTCTCTCCCATATCTTAAGCGTGTGCGAGGTTAGTTTTATGCCCCTATAGTTTTCGCACTGCGCCACGTCACCCTTGTTTTTGTAGAAAGGCAGTATGAAGCTTTGACGCCAGGAATCTGGAATTTGTTTAGTAGCTAAGATGATGTTAAATAGCTTAGTCAGCCACGCTACGCCTACCGGTCCGAGAGATTTCCATAAATCTGCCGGTATCTCATCCGGCCCCGCAGCTTTTTTGTTCTTCATTTTCATCATGGCGTGTTCAACTTCAGCAGCCTCTACCTCGGGGATTGGTCCATATGTGGGGTCACACGGAGCCGGATCCTCATTTGGGAATTCTTCATTTAGAAGTTGATCGTAATACTCGAACCACCTATCTCTGATTTGGGCATTATCAGTTAAAATGTTTTGGTCTTTATCTTTTATAATTTTTTTAATTTAATAACCCCTAATAAAGATTGTTGTTCATTATTTAAAACTATGGATGCAAGTTACGGTAGTTACAAGAAACGTTAGGTATGAAATGGTTACAGAGCAATATTATAATCATTAATCATCATGGAGTTAAAAACTAGAGGACCAGCGTTTATACCAAATGGCATCCTATTAAATTCAAAATGCCCTATAACTATAACAAATTAAGGAGCATTTTAGTTGAGTCCGTTGGATATAGATACACATATTATTAAATTAATGTCTATCATACTATACATTTAAACTGTATTGTATTTTTTAGGGAACATTGTCTTAAGTAGATTGAAACTATTTAAATAAAACTTATAAATTTTCTGCATATGCCAGTACTTCGCCCTTATGCTTAGTTACGCCAGTTAGGTACATGAGAAATATAATTAAAGAGTTATCTAATTGTTCACGGTCACGTCATCAATTAAAAAAATTACTACAAAATTAGCATGGTAAACCTAAGCATTGAATTGGTCATCATGACCGATCATTCGATACGCAACAGAAATGCGAACTCGGCATTTTATAGGTTAAGTATGCTAATGTCCATGACTGATCATAAAGTGGCTTCAGATTTATGTCATGATTATCATTAACGTAACTAAATGATCGCTACCAAATTAGAAAAGCAGTCACAGTATTGGTATTTATAAATTGGCAGATAGCAATGACATCATCAAGATATTGCAAATAAATAACATTTATAGATTTAAAATTACGGTCTGTATCTACAGTAGGTAAATAAATAATCAAGTGAAAACTATCATCAGGCACCTCAATAAGAACGGCCCACTGACTTTTTCTGTATTATTATTAGTAAATAATGTTTTTTTTCCTTTTCTAAACTGTACCCAGGACAGATCAATACGCTAATGAAGTAAATAAATAAATCAAGACAATAAAATATCATGTTTAACTTGTAAGTGAGATCAATAACGCAATCAAAACATGTTTAACGAGGAATCGAAACTTGATTTAAATTAAGAAGTGATAAAGTCAACACTAAATAGTACAAAAAAACCGCATGTTTTTAAAGATTTCCCGTACTCATTTATTATAATTACATCAATTAATAATTTCCCGTATCAAGAATAGGCATTTGAATAAGTATTCACTTCAGAAGCTCTGCAAAATAATCTTTGACCAGGCGATTTCATAATTACGCTGATAATTATGTAGATAAAATATTTTATGAAATATTTGACTATCAAAACAGAGAACCCAAAAGTATTCAAATACTTTTGAAGATTGATTCTTTAGAAATATTTTTGAAGTGAAAACTTCTTTACCCGCGTTGGCTACTTTTTGGTAGGGGAAAATCTTATGGATTCGCCTACGACATGATGACGTCATCGCCACGAAAACGAAAAACCATACGATTGAGAAACATGTAAAATGAAATGTAAAGTGTGAATGTAAAATAAAGTGAAGTGAGGTGGTGACGTGAGGCGAGGTGAAAAGTGAAAATTTAAATCTTTCATTTCCTAAAATAAAAAATTCTAAGTTTTCACTTATAATACCACACGAGCTTCAAAATTATCGGATATTTCCCTCAAGGTTCCCTGCAAACAAATAAAGTCGTCAAGTTTTTCAGGAAAAATCACTCGCGACTTGACGACTTTATTTGTTTGCAGGGAACCTTGAGGGAAATGCCAGATAATTTTGAAGCTCGTGTGGTATTCGGGGGATTATTTTTCCGTCCCAAATGTCGGCCAATAGAATTGCACCATGAGATGAAATGAACAGTTAACAAATAAACATTTCCTTTGACTTTTTTATCGATGGTGGACAGAGAACAAACTCCAAATCGACTCATTTTCATGCAAAATCTCCAATTTTCACAATTGAATTCAACCTGTCAGTTTGACGTGTGACTACCAGAGAAAATATTCAAAAAATTATCAGTATAATACCATGTAGGTTGTACCACGTGACGTCGAATGGTGCAATTCTATTGGTCGATATTTGGGTCGGAAAAATAATCACTTCTATCGGCAGTCCCTATAACTACCAATTTTTTTTGTATATTATGTTTGCATTCAAGTTGCTGTTGTTTCATTGTTACCGACAGCAGAGGTCTCCCCTCTTCGCGTGTAATTAAATCCTGCGTGAACAAGTATTCGTCGATTTTAATAATTTCTAATGCGCCGTCCGTTGCATTTGTTTACGGATTATCTTTTTATCTCGCACGGCAGATTTCTCGCGATGAAGTCTCGAGATTCGCGAGAAATGTGCGCGTGACTGTCTAACTCAAGAGCGGGAGCAATGTCGGTATTTCTTGTATAGTCAATACCGGAATTTACAATTTACAACTTCGTTGCTTGCCTCTCTTTCTAACAAATAATACGTATGATTTGCTAGAAAGAGAGGCAAGCAGGGAAGTAACTTTATAAAACACGACCCAGGTGGTAATAGTTGTGGGAAAGTAGATGGTGAAGAAAAGCCAGTGAGTGCTGCAAAGGATAGTGCAGCTGCCAAGTTTGTTACTCTTTTAGCACCACCCAGGGATCATGTGTAGGGTTGTCTAAGGTGTTTCCTACTATTGAAATTACCAAACATCTCTGGCTTCGCCCCTCTCATTCTTTCCATCCCTTGTTTTACCTCCTACGGGATGAAAATACTCATAATCTACCTGTTTGCTTATCAAAAATCAGTCTTTTCGGGAAGGAGGAACAAATATCCTAACATTCAAACTTTCACACCTATAATATTAGTTGAAGAAGAATCATTTAACATACATGCTCTGCCTAGTTTCGTAGTTTGAGCTCTGAGGGTAAGATGCTGCACTCATATTTATGTATGTTGTAACTTGTTTTGTGTAAATTAATAATTTGTATTTATATTATTAGTAAAACAATAGGTTGTGTCCGCCTTTCTTCGTGGCTTGCGCCGGCGCCTGCATTCCATTTGCGCACGCGATCGGTTCTAGTCCAAGAGCCAGGAATGCGATGTGGATCCGTCGATACACGCCTTCATTATGGCGTGCGTCCTTATCTCGAAAGAAAGGCCCATTCACTGCGTACTTATTAAAACCTTTTATTATTTTTAGTGCCATAGAACTTAGGTTCTTGCAAGGAGTTTGGGAAATGCATTTCGAGGTGCGTTTTTTATCTTATGCCAAACTAATGAAAAAGTGGAGTTTTTAAAATGTACGTAAGTTGATGTAATTGAACGCAATTTTTTTGGTTAGCTTTTCAGACTATATATACGGCTTGACAAATTCTAATGGGCGTGTTATCTTCAGATTTGTCTCATTAAGTCTTAAGTCTTATTATTATTTAGAATCCTCTCAGCTCGACTGCGGGTCGATCTACTTTGGTTTTTATTCGGGGACCGTAATAACCTCAGCTACCAAAGTTATTTTAAGTAACGTATAGGACGCGGAACCTTCAAATTCTCAATCAGGTATACCAATAGTTACCGTTTGTGAAACAGTTTGATTTGCAATGGAATTATCATGGACGAAGTGACGCGGTAATGAGTAGGCGGCCACTGCAGTTACCACCATGCTGTGGCAATGCGGTAGAAACTCTTTTATTAGCGGTTATTTGTAATTATAATGACATACCCTTTTGTTATGCTTGGTTTAGGTACATGTGTTTGAATAACTACGCCACTTAAAAATTTGATTATCGATTTGAACGTTTAAGAGTTAGATATCAAACAGAAACTTTCTTCATATCATATTGTTAGTTTTTTGGGTACCCCATGTGTACATTGTGTACCCCATAGAAATGCCGCATCTAGAACTATTGTAGTGCAAGGAATATTGAAGGCACAATCACCAATGCATTGGACCGACTAAGTCAAAACTGCACATGATGTTCCACTCCACGAAAGTAGAAACAGGAGGAATGAAGACGGATTTTAGAACTTGTCACAGGACCTGATACTCCTGATTAGGCAACCCCGACCGCTCTGGCAAGAGAGGTATGATGACAAAGATGAAGAAAAAATCCGCTTCAAATCCATCAAGTAGTAATCGATGGGTTTCTGCTTCGGGCATCACCTACAGTTTGGCGAATGTGCAGTGCGCTAGCGTCGTTATAACTGTCGGCCAAATATACAGGTTAGCTATTGTAGGGAAAACAGTTCGAAATGTCGCAAAGGCTTAGAATAAAACTCACCAAATAGCAGTCAATAGGTTTCTCCTTCGGGCGGTGGTATGCCTTTTGCAGCTCAGTCTGTTTGAGCGCATGTGCGATGTGAAGTGCGCTGGCGTCAAACCGGCCATATTGGTAGTCCGGCGTGTCGCGCAGCTCCCGTGCGGGCGATGCGTGCACGCTGCCGCCGTTGGTAGCGCGTGTGGGGGACACTGCGAACAAATTCATACATTACAATTTGGAAAATGTAACAGTGCATATGAAATCGGAAATGAAATGGTGTTTTAAAATGCATAAACTATGGTAGATAACATGAACTGCTACCGCTAAAAAAACAAACCCGAATAGGCCCGCTGCTTGCGACTCTGTCCTGTCCATTTTCATTAAATATTGGGAGATTTTTTGTTTCCTAAATCTCTTGTAGGATTTACACCGCTCTCTCTAGCAAACAGATCAAAGCTTGCAGTTCATCCATATGCCGTAACCGCCTATCACCAGGCGGGTTGTATTCTTGTTTGCTAATGTGGCATAAACAATACAAAAACAAATGGTTATCGCGTGATATAGCCCAATGATTGTGCTAGCCCGCAGGGAACATCACAACCAGACCGTTTCCACACACCATAAGAACAGCTAACGGGCCGAGAAGTCGAGCGAAGTGAAGCGACGCGCACGCGTAGTAATTAGCAGTAAATTATTAGCTATCAGTGCAGCTAGATGCAAAATGCAGTGAAAAGTCTACCAGTTCGTACCACATAATGCTAAGCTCCTCAACCCTAGAACCCGACTAGTGGGTTCCTGGTAGTGAAAGTTAAGCAGCCATTGTTCTTGTCAAATTTCGGGGTTTCCGCATTTTCCGTTGTTGTAAGTTGTTGTTGTTGTTGTTGTTGTTATTTTCCGCGTTTCTAGGGAGAACCCCGCAATTATTTCGTGCCAAAAATACGGCAAAATGAAACGCTTGATTATTTCAATGATAAGAGTCAGGGTATGAACCTAGAGCTCCGGATTAAAAATCGGACACACCGCCAGGATAACAACACTACGCACTAAAAATGATAATTTTCACATTAGGTAGGTAAGGTAAGCATGTTTATTTTATCAAAAAAAATCGTGTTAGGACGATTTGCACCTTTTTAAATTTAAATTTAATTCTAAATCTGATATTTATGTCCCACCTTTGCCTGAATAGATGGCAATAAAACATACTCAAGCCATATAACCGCGCAAGCGATTGACATTTTTATGACAGAGATAATTTCATGAATAGACCATAAAGCTGCTTATTACATACAAGGATTGGATACAAATTAGGTAGGTAAATATATAACTACATTTTCCCATTGCCGTTCACTGAAGTAGCTCAGTTTTAGTACCTTGTCGAAGCTAATATATGGCAAATTAAAAGCATTCCCATTTTATTAGTTAGTATGACAAGGTAATAAAATGTTTATCAGTATAGTCTCGTTAAAACTTGCATTCTGAACCACTTAGAATATTTTAATGTTCTTACATTCTAAGAAATTCATGCGAAATGTATTAGACGGAGAGCTTCAGAATTCAGATATGACACAATAATGAGAGCAAACAAAACCCGTCTTGTCAGTTTGCTGCATAAAGTGGTGGAGGTCAAAGAATGCAATACACTTCAAGAAAACAAATCCTAGAGTTATGGGACTTATGGGTTTGATGCAATATTATGAGAAATTATACAAATAATTAGATTATATCATTGTCAAAAGCTTCTGTTGGGGGAAAGTAGTTCTATTGATCTCGAATTCATAAACGTTTGTTTGACGTTACAATATAAGATGGTAATGTCCATTGTTGATTAATGAATGTGAAGTTACTGCTTTTTCAATGAGAAAACTGACTGGTAGAGAATGACTTTTGGCATTAAGTTCGCCGTTTGTACTCTTTTTATTGTGCAATAAAGTTTAAATAAATAAATAAAAAGCTGATATTTTTTATTTACTAGTAGATTTTAACTAGCGTACCTATAAAAACTGCTATAGACGCTATACGAGTAAATAGTTAAAGTTATGTATAAATGCAAATAAAAGCGGATCTCAATTCTAAACCAACGTTTACTTTAAGTGTTTAATTTCTTAAATGGAAGTCTTCAGTTCTTAGCTCGTTAAACGAAATATTTACATAACAAGAAAATAATCATTTTTCATTGTAATTAAAACAATTGTTTATAGTCTATACAATTTTATTGTTTCGTCTATTTGTCGAAAATTCCTGACGTTTTCCTTTTCCGGCTGCATTCCTGACATACCTATGTCTAAAATTCCTGACATATAACCGTGAAATATATCTAAAGGATAGATGTTTAGTTTAACTCTAAGTATAATTATTAATTATGTTGGAAGGTTTTTTATTTCGTATTGTAAATATGTATGTATTTAGATGAAGAGAACATGCGCTTTCAGCTTTAGCACTATTACCGTCCGTGAGCTCTCAAAAGAACCTTCGGTTTTGGAAAGAGACGTCGGGTATCAATCAACAGTGACACATGAAAAAGTAGAACAGCAATATTACCTTCGTGTGTCATCGCCGATTCCCGAAGGTTCTTCTTAAAGCTCATAGACTGTACATATCTCTTAGTTGGACGGCGGCGTGGCGTTGATACCCTCCCATAAAGAATCGCCTTATGGACAACTTTATTGGTTATTTTACATTTTACGTACTTACAAGGCGAGATACAAGTAAATTTACATAGTAATCTAAGCCGCCACTTTACAGCAATATTTACGCTTATACGAACATTCCCATCTCATTTACTTACGACGAGGCAGATTCAATGTTTAAAATCTAAACTTGTTTTGTTATAATAAATAACTATAGCTTTTTTTTGTCCGTGAATTAAACAAAAATGGACACTCATTTGAGTAGAGTGTTGCGATCCCCCGACCCTTTTCACGGATGATCTTCGTAATGAAAACTATCTTTTGTCATCAGGGACTCATTATTTCCGTACATCATATTATTTGAATGGGTTATGCCGCCTACTGGGCATCTCAAGTATGAAACATAGACGGAACCTCGACACGAAAAGAAGAAGAAGAATGGGTTAGCGGTTTAACCCTTCGAAACCCCCTGTCATTATAAGTGCGATTCATAAAGAACTTTGTTTAAAAAATATATAAATTTGAATATATTATTTTAATGCGACATCATAAGATGACAACTGGGCTCCGACGGGTTAAGCGTGAAGAGGGAACATACAGCAGACAGAGTAGACTGATGTCCTATAGCATTTATAATATTAGAAAGAATATACAAAATATAATCCGTTTTGATCAATAACGTTGATCATCTTCTTGACCATCTTCCTGTAGCGGTAGAAGCAAGGCGGCTACAAACATCGTCTAAAATGTCCCAGAGGTTTCGAAGGAGGAGGTTCTCAATTCGTCGGAATCTTTGTTTTTGCAATTTTTTTACGTAACCCTTTTTTTTTCATTTGAAGGGATTACATATACTAGACAGTTGGTCCCATTGTCATCAGGTTAGGATCTGATGATGGGATCCTGGAGAAATCGAGAGAAGTCGTTAAATATACCAAACCTATAATTTGAGTATTTTTACAGTAGTTCGGGTATTTGCTCTTGGAAAGGTGGAGTAGCCTAGCCTAAGTGAAGACGGTTTCTTTTTTCTTTGAAATATATGATTATAGTTTGGCCAGGGTTTGTTTTACTTCAAGTATAGACAGAGGGAATCATTACTATCTCTTCCGCTAGTACCCTCGCTACTAAAAAAGGGGTGAGTATAGCTCATTACTTCCACTGTTACTGCACTTATTGGCCAGCCAGACTATAGACAACATTGTCGTGTTGGACTATGCTACGACCCTGATACGACTCGCAGGACATCTGTTTTCATAACCAAGATAAGTCGAGTTGAGATGGAACTATTGGAATTGGCCTACTGATTAGATTAATGAATTATCATCTTATTAGCAACACGTTCAAGGTAGACTGGAACTGGAAACGGCTGGTTTTGATTATCATAATGAAATATCTATATGGTTTTGTCTTTGAAGTGCTACCTATTCACTAATTTGATTTAAGTAGAAGTTATTAAACAGCCGTGATCCTCTAGCACACAGCCTTGCCCTGCTGAAGTATTGGGCACCAATGCGATTTTCAGACAAAACTCGAAAATTTAGTCCATCTTTTCATCTTTTTTGAAGTTATTTGATCAACTAATTTAAACTAAGACATGTTTTGTTGAAGTTAGTAGTAACTGCATAGAATATTTGCAACATGTCGCACCGACTAAAATTTTCATTATTGGTACCTTCCGTTTTCATATTTTATAGGTACCTTGAAAGTGTTATTAAGTGAAGTTTTCTATAGGTATTTATAAATAAAATATAACATTTACCGTTACCGTACATTGTTAGGATAGGGAAATAATACTTAACATCAAAATTGTAAACAAAAAACAGCTAAATATGCTCTATACTTCTGGCCAAGATTGTATACACACTGCGATCGAGACAGATTACCCAACTGTTGTACCTATATAGATTTATAATCATTAATTAGAGATTAAAGATGTTATTTCACTTTAACACAGGGCCGTAGCGAGAGTTCCAGTTAAGATAAGGTACTAATTTAAGGTGGGGAATGGCCGTATTTTCATAGTTTTTCGACGTTTTAAGGTAGGGCATTAGTATTTTAAGGTTAGGGTATTGCCACATAAAGTCTCTACCCCTTGCTACGGCTCTGCTTTAACACTGAGTGCCAAAGCTCCCTAAATCCTATTTATTACAAAATGAACACAACTAGCGTATTGCCGGGAGCGAAAGTGTTAAGTTAGCACCTGTACAATCAAGGTTCTTTTGTTTTTTTAAACATCGCATCGATAATTTAGAGTCTATATTCTCTAAATGTTAGACCTTGAGAGTCTACTGTCCCTGTCCCTTCCCTATACCAAATTAGGTACACGGTACAGACGCACCTGTGTAGATGACAAGCAATGGCCATTTCGCGACGCCATCAATTCCAATAAACAATAAAATAACTATAAAATTCCTCACACATTTCAAGAATGAAAACTAGTAAAATGAGGTGTTTAGCGGTCAATCGACTCCGCAACCTTTCGGCCACATTGACAAGTCAATTAAGACCCAATTGTCACTGTCATAGGGCCGACATTCCAGCGAGAGAGGCCAGTCGTTGGAATGGTGTCAATGACCCTATCGATAACCATAACGTACACACTATTTCACTGGGCAAACTTATCCGACTTATCCGCATACCGGTTAAAAGTAGGTGCTGTTAAGAAACTGTGGTTGTGAAAGAATTGTGGGAGTAAAGCTTCGTTGAATGCGTATTTTCAAAATTGTGAGCTACACCATTAATATTATCAGAGACTATAGAGATATAGACGACCACAGCCTAAGAACTTTTTGAGGCTCAAGTAAATTGCGCCTTCTGTCCGAAAGCCGCCTAAAGATACCGAATTTGTAGTGTACTACTAGTACGCTATTTATTACTAGGTGGAGTAGCAGTGCAGGTGACATTTCTCTTACAAATTCGGTATCTTTAGGCGGCTTTCGGACAGAGGGCGCAATTTACTTGAGCTTCAAAAAGTTCTTAGGCTGTGGTCGTCTATATCTCTATAGTCTCTGATATTATTGTACCACTACTACACAGTGTGGATTTTCTAAGCGGGTCAATTAGGGGCAGACACCAGTACGCTTACCATGAAAATTCGTTACTCGTTAACGAAAAATGACAATGTCAAACTCATGGTAGCCGTATAGATCCCATGATGCAGGAGGATGTTTTAGGAAGCCTTCAAGAGCGAGAGCTTCTTTCTGCGAGAAAAACGTAATTAAAATTTTGATGCCAATTTAATAGAACGGGGAGAAAAATTCTCTTACAGACCATAAATAAAAAATAAGGGTTACCGTACTTCGCCGATCCGACCAATGTTACTAAAGAGTTTTCACATTAGAAAAACTAAAGCTCAGTTAGCAGAGCGGTGGGCTAATACTAGTAGATGACTAGTAGTGAGTAGTGACTAGAGATGCAGATCAAAAGCCTGATTTCTTCTGATATCGTGTTTATGCTAGCAACAAAAATTGTCTTAAGGCCGTTCCTCGATTCGGACAAGCCACGCCCATCCGTTAGAGACACGTTTATGGCTCCCGTGCACGAAAGAAAGAGATGCAGCGCTCTTAAGGATCAGACTTTTTGACCAAACTACGATAAATAAGCGAATCTATAAAGTTTTGTCTAATTTTGCTTCTGTGACTTTTTAGATAAACCAGAATACCATATTTTTTACTTAGTTATATTGCTTAATATTTTATAGTTTACGTAAGCTAAGAAAAATAATTGGAAAAAGGACCCAATTTCGGATTTTTTTTCTATCGAGGCAACTTTCACCAATCGTGTTTCGACTTGTTCCAGAAACAAGAGTATATAGTCTAAGGATATATATTCGAAAATAAATTCAGTCCCTTTTCCCGTTTAGTCACTAGAGCGTTTGAAAAAACCTATAATTTTTCAAAGTAGCCGCCCCTTAAATAAGTTTTAAAAATCGTGTACCTATTCAAACCACATTATACGTCATCAACATAAAATATCACCTATCGCACTTTGCTGGAAAAGAACTACTAACAGTACTAACTAACATAGGTACCAGCAAATATCGTAAGCAGACCAAAATTATAATACGCTTATGGCAGTTGGCGCATTTTTGTGCGTTGCTCAAATGATCCAAATAGGGCTTTAACGAGTGTTGCGCTGCGCAAGCGCTTGCAACTCGCCATTTTAACCAGCGATCATAAAAGAGACTATGTTACTGAGAAATCTAAGCAGTTACGACCTTTATCGTCGGAGTGGAGACGTAAATGTGGAGCTGCAATGTGCGAATTGCTTAGTGTGTGCCAAATATGTGCGTGGAGATTGTAGGAGAAATATATGCGTAGGTATAGCTGTCTATATGTATGGTTAACCTAATAAAGCAACAAAGTACATTAAGTTGTGGTGACAGGATTCCTCCATAGTATGGGCGGCCACCGTAAGATCTGCTACGTAACGTGATATAAAGATAAGCCACATGCCCATGGCACATGTTGATAAAAGCAATGCTGAGTTTAAGTGATGCTAAGTTTAAGTTAATTAGAATTGCCGAAAGCACAAAATGTACCATTTCCGGTGTAAAAAATGGATGGCATTTACCTACGTTGTTGGATATAAAGATGACACTTGTGGCAACAAATAGTAATTTGTTTTTAGGTATAGAAAAATCCAGTCTGCCAGCCAGTTCCTGCATGGCCGGAAGTGGCCGGCAGAGTGGTTCAAAAGTGACGTAAACTTGTAGTCAAATTCGTTTTTTACTTTTTTTTAACCTCAGCATCACTTTCATGGACATGTGCCATGGGGCTTATCTTTGTATTACGTAACGTAGCATATCTTACGGTCCTCGCCCGTACAAGACAGCGATAAGTTCTCATATCAGAGAGTGGCTTTTCTGAAAGAACTTATTTATATCTTTGGTGGCTCCGCAAGAATATTTTTGATTTAAGGAAGTGGGTGAGTATGCGCTAGTGATGGGGCAGTCCGTGAACTGAAATCAATTACAATCTGCTTGCCTAGTACAAATATTTACTGTATCTCAGAGAAAACTCGGAACAGTGCTACGACCAAGGTTATCTAAGGAAACCTATGCAGGTAATTAATGCAGGCGGCACACACCCATGATAGTTTTTTCGTAAATGCTACGAGAATTTATTGAAATTTGAACATTGAGAATCTTCACAATTGGAACACGGTGAAGGAAGTAAAAGTAGATAAAATTGCAGCCAAAAAGCTAGCAAGTTTGCACGTTATTAAGAAAATACCAAGTATACCAACTATGGATAATGACTATGATCTGAGCTAATGGTAGGAGGAAGGTGTAAAGCACCCAGTCTCCAGGCCTTACATAAGGCCCCGCGCATGCGTGTGCTTGCGCAAGATCATGTTTCATGTTGCATGCATCTAAATTACTCGGCCGACATTTTATAACATCAACATTTTTCGCACAATTTGGCACGCGAGTTTCATGATGATGGGTGAGTATTTTGTGTGATGCAAACATGATAAAAATATAAAACCAATGTAAAAAAAACACAAAATAGTTACCAATTAACATATCCTTATTGATTAATGTATCATGTCGCTGTTATTTGGTTCGTAAAGGTTAAAAAAGTGGATGCCGAAGTATTTAAAAATTTCCTGCTGTGTTAAAATTATCGAATTGCGCATCATTTGCGTGTCAGGAGTGTTAGTGACGAAATATGTGACGTTTTCAAGCAAAAGGTACATCATTGTCGCAAAGTTATAGATATATTTACACATATTTAATTCACTGACTGTTTAGTTTTTTAGTTCCAACTTTAAGTATTTCACTAAAATTTTGAGAACAAAAAGAAATTAGGTATTTGCTAACGGAAGTCAAATATTTAAGATAAAACTGAACTGAACCAAGAATTTCTACTAGGAAATGGTCATAATTTCACTTCACTTTGTTGCGTGAAGCTTACAAAGTTTCACAGAGCTTTGTAGGTGCAACTTTGTGGGCAAACAATTAGCTGCTTTCATAGAAACGAGTATGAAACAACATTGACTCTCTCACGTACAGGAAATTCGCGAGAAACAGAGACCCTTTTGAACAACTGGTTTCAACTTTCAACGATCTAAGGCTAATTTTGAGGAAGCTTGCTTAAGTAAGAACTTGCTATTCGTGTTTATAGTTGTTTAGATTAACAGGATTTTTAAAAATACACAGTTAAAAAAGTTTGAAAATTTTACTCTTCGAAAAAGAACGATTAGAAAAGTTCGTTGTTTATACTCGTAGATCAGTCAGTAGGTATAATTTAAGATCGCTATGATTGTTATATAATCGATATGTAACTAGAAACTCACTTGGGAAACTCAATAATGGTAATAAAAACTGTCATAAAAGTATCAGGATCATTTTTAGGAGGTCATTTTGTACTGAGAGTTTTATTATATAGGGTTATTCAGTCGCTCTAAGTCTAATGTCTTAATCACATGAGTAAGTCAGAATTCACATAACTCATAGTCAGAATCGAATGCAGAGAGGACCCAAAGCACCGTGCGAATCCAATTGCCAATCCCGTTACATTAAAACAGCGTATTGTCAGGGTACCAGGTCCGAAGTACCCGAGCTTTAGGTCACTGGGCTGGTCGGAGGAATGCGGCCGGCTGTTTTGCAACAAGTTCTCCCGTCCCACTTGAACATCACCCCTCCCTTTTCGCTCGGCCGAGCATGTCCGAGAGGCCCCGAAGGCTTGAAGGCGAGGCTTTCGCGTCTTCTTCGGAAGTCCGACCGGATTCTTGCGCGTGGAGATTTATTTATGCTTGCGCAGATTTGTGGTGGCTATTTTTATTTCATGTAACGGGGCTGACGGCAGCCATACGGTTAGCTATCTTGCATTTTGCCATATAAGCATTAAACGAGCCACATACTTGCATTATGAGACGCTTTTGGATTAGCGCCCGGCGTGGCGTTAAGAGTTATATGAATCCATACAGCGTAGTCAAATATTCTACAAGGCTTAACTATCTGTGGGTGGCAATATCGTTTTCAAAATAAATAGCATAAATAAGATAATAAAGAATATTTTACCGTATTTTAAGCAATACAAATAATACTGATATGAATAAGGTGGCGCTGTCAATAACTCTATGAAGTAGAAGTAGCAATATGAATTATGGCATTATTTACTTACAATTTTCATAAATAAGTATACCTACTACTCCTTATCCTAGAATGTTTACAAACCAAAAACTATCTACTGTAAACTGTTCGAGTCATTATTAAGAGGCGTCTATAAGAATTTACAGAAAATACGCTTCTCAAAATCATGATCATCACAATTGAATAGCTCTTTCAAAGTATTAAGTTGTGTTTTTTTGTACACAACAACAACATTTGTATTTGTATTGTAACATTATTCAATTGACACGATTACCACTTCCTTGAAACTTCGGCGCAGCCCTGCACTTGCATGACAATAGTCGGCCTTCGCGGTGTATTGGTCGGTAACGTAACAATGCGGGATTATAGACAAAGTGCAAGGTGGCTAAACTTACGTGTCAATCAGTTTCCGTTTTATGTTTTTAGCTGGGTATTTCAGGCCAAGAATGTCGATAACACACTTGGTATTGTCCAAATATTCGTATTGCATCTCTATCTTAATGCGTGGTAAAAAAATATAGGTAGGTAAGAAACGTAAGGTTTGCAATCCTGTTTTAAAATGTAGGTAGTATGGAATTATCCGGATCCGACGTATCTTTTATACCTTACATTTCAGATCCGTCGTGCAAACCCGTATACGACATATATATACTACATAATATAATATACGACAAGAATGCGTCGACGAATTAAATTCTATAGTTTTCATATAAAAATGTTGGTTTTAACATTTGGAACTTAAAAATTGAGGACATGTAAGTAGGCAAGTTTTATTGCAAGCGAAACATAAATTAAATTTTATGATATGTTGAATAGAGAGACAACTTAGAATTAAATAGGATCATACCTATTTATGATACTCGAACATGAGATTTGTACCAATATCAAACATAAATTCGTGAATAAGATTTACTCGAATCAAAAAGTTTGCACTTAATTGCACTGCAAATCCCCTATAGACAAGAAAATAGATCAAAGATCAATAAAACCCGTCGTTTTCCAACAGAGTTATATTTAAAGTGACCCTTTTTTCTTGCGCTCTCGTGTAGTATTTCCCACTGGGTCGGCGATTCCCAAGGGCCCTGCCTTATCGAGCTAGACGTACTAACGGTAATTGTTGATAGCATCGCTGTTAGTCTTGACTTGAGTCTTGCTTGTGGGAGTTCATTGTAATTAATTAAAGGTAACTTTTATTAGCTTTGTTAATTTTGTAATATACGAGTACACACGCATGCGTAGTAGTAGTATGTAGGTACGCAAAGTAGCGCCCACTGGGTATGGACTTGCGGAAAAACGCCTATAGCCTAGGATAACTGCAACCGAACCAAAACCAAAAAATATACTCTGATTATAATAATAATCAAGTTACGCTGGTCCCAGAGCGTTTGAGTCGCCTGCGCTGGTTGCAACCGTAAAGAATTTAGGGCTTTTTTGTATTAGTTCATATTGAATCTTATTGCGTCGTCTATATAGTAGAAATTCAATCAACGCTAACGTGTAACCAAACCATTTTTTTCATTATGGCACGTGCGGTGGCGGTTCGCACACAATAGATAAGACGTTAATCCCTTACAGCTCTGGATTTTTCTGAACGAGTATACGTTTCAAACCAAAGTTTACGAAATTAATATTTCGGAATAGTTTGATTTGGACGAATTATAATTCGATATGTAGGTTTAATTTTCCTTTCTATCTTGGTCTTCATGATGTTTTAATGTAATCGTCGTGTCGTATCAGGTGCCCTAACATATTGCCTCTCCTGTTCTCAATCGTACGTATTCATAAGATCTTTTCTCTCCTACTAAATCTAGAACTTCTTTATTCGTCCGTCGTTCTGTTCAGCTGATGCCTTCCATTCTTCGCCAATACCACATCTCAAAAACACTAGACGGGCGTTTATAACTCAGGCTAAGGAAAAGGCTAATGTAGTGTCTTATCGGGGGCTTAAAACAATTGCGGAAAAGCGAGATGAATGGCGGTTACTCCACCGACAAGAGCAAAGGCTCTTAAATAGATGATGATGATGATGTAGGGTAAATTTCTACGCTATATAGATATTTTGGGAAGTGATAATATAGGTAAAAAACATTTGTCAACATTTGGGCCGCACATTAACTCGAATGCTGGCCACAACTCTTACTTAAATTACTAACACATAAACATTATGAATGTTCACAGATCACTTACCTACTAGATTACCTCCCTTATTGACACAAGTTATAGTGAGGTTTTAGGTGAGTAAGGTTAAATTAATAAAAAAAACTAATTATTTTAAAATAAATAAATTAGAAGTCGAGCGTAGGTCGTGGTACTCGTGGTCAGTCATATTTTACGATAGTAAAGTAGTTAGATAAGTAGAAGCGTTCTGACAGGTTGAAGAGAACACTTATGTACACCTCATGTTATAAATATGTAGTAACTTTTAGTCCGGCTTGCCCATCAAAAATTTAAGCGCTACTGGTGGGGTGCAACTAAGTCATGCGAAAGGAGGCGTAGTTTTTCACGAGTAAAGATAAGAAATGTGGTGATAAATATGTAATGTTGTAAATAATTTGAATAGAAATAGTACATTGTTGTAGAGGCTGGAAAGTAAGCTATAGGTGGATCGAGTTAGTTCGAGGGCCGACCAGCCAGGGGAGGCCCTCGAAGATACGAGTCCACCTATAGCGCTTTCGGCCGAGACATTACATAGTGCTTTTCACGACTACTGTGAGGAAATAAAATAAAAAAATAATTGGCATATACAAACACTTTAATAGATACTATTTATAGGTATATTGACGGTTCATATGCTTTTCACAAGCACGATAAAGTAAACGAGCATGTAACTTTCTGCAAATAAATGCTTCTTTTCGCCATCCTTCCATAATATGAATTTTTCGTCGGATATTATATTGTATACAGGTATTCTCGGGGGAGCCTCACCCCTAGAGAACGCTCGGCAGATATGCCGGGTAGGAGGGAAATAAAATACCTCCCGCGAACCAACAGGTCGGAGATGGAAACTTCGTTATCAAACCCCTGCAGAGAGCTTCTTCAAGAAATGCGAAGGTGAGGTCTATGCAGTGCTGGGCGCTCAGGCTGGAGTGTTCAGAAGGGATGGTGGCGGATGAATTCTTACAGAGGATCAACGGCAGCGCCCACACCTAAGTATTAGTTACAGTCTTGGCGTCAGGTCAGGTAAAACCTTATAGTCAAAACACCTCCTCCTCGTAAATATGAATAAAGCCAGAAATAAGACAACGATAACCACTAGGGCGTACCCCGGAAGCGACGCTAGTGATAGAAATGCGAATTATGCGAAAAATAACGAAGAATGTGCTAGGGCGTCCCCCGTAAGCGACGACAGAAAAGACAAACATGCACAGACGCATACGCAGTCTAATATTAGGTTAGCCACCTGGAATTTGGGCACTCTCACCGGGCGTAGCCAGGAGCTAGCGAAAGTACTGGAGGCGCGAAATATTAACATATGCTGCCTGCAAGAGACTAGATGGAAAGGGTCGAAATCAAGAGATATAGGACTAGGATACCAGGTATTATACCACGGAACTGTAAACACCCGAAACGGCGTTGCTGTTGTTTTAGATTCCAACTTCAAACAACGTGTTATCAACGTCGACAGAAGGAGCGACCGGCTGATAGCAATAAAAGTTGCTATGGATAACCAACCACCCCTAAATATTATTTCGGCATACGCACCACAAACCGGGTGTGCCGAGAATGATAAACAGACTTTCTGGGATGACTTCGACGATTTACTCAATTCAATATCACCAGGGGAAACTAAATACATTGGTGGGGACCTGAATGGACACGTGGGTTGCTGCAACACCAAGTACAAAGAGATTATGGGACAGTTTAGTTTTGGTTCAATAAACAAGGACGGTGAACGAATACTGGATTTTTGTACAAGACATAACTTGGCACTGGTTAATACCTTCTTTAATAAGAAAAATGAGCATTTGATAACGTATAAAAGCGGAGGCAAGAAATCTCAAATAGATTTTATCCTTACTAATAGAACACTACTCAAAACCTTTAAAGATTGCAAGGTAATACCAGGTGAGGCACTTACCACTCAGCACAGGATCCTAGTTAGTAGCATCCAGTTACCTAAACCAATGAAACATACTAGGAGTACAATCACTCGTATCAAATGGCATCTGCTCAGCACTGAAAAGGGGAATGACCTGATAAGTGAACTCCGAAACCTAATGAAAGAGGATTTGGAACACAGCGACGACATCTTGCCTGAAGATATGTGGTCTGCTTTTGAAAAGGTCTGTAAAACAAGAGCTGAAGCTGCCCTTGGAATATCTAGGGGTGGGCTCAACAATAGTAAGGACCCCACGTGGTGGAACAATGAAGTGAAGGATTCCATAAAGAGCAAAAAGGAATGTTTCAAAAAATGGCAAGACACCGGCCTAGACGAAGATCACATGAAATACAAGACAGCCAAAAAATCGACCAAACGAAAAGTTGCGCAAAATAGGGCGGACTCGCTAAGATCATTCTACTCTAGAGTTGAACATGCGGCGAATGATAAGGAAATATTCAAACTCGCGAAACAACGACACAACGCGAGCCTAGACATTAAAGTCAATAAGTATATCAAAGACGATAGAGGATTTCTACTAACGGAAAACAAAAAAATTAACGATCGTTGGAGCCAATATTATCAACAGCTGCTCAATGAAGAATTCCCGAGTCAACCACTACCAAAAACACAGAAAACAGCTGGTCCCCTACAACACATAAGGATAGAAGAGGTTAGGAACGCGCTCAGAAAAATGAAAAACCATAAAGCGGTTGGTCCGGACAGCATACCGGCAGACCTATGGAAGTTGGTTGGACCTATCGCTGAAGAATGGCTGACTAAGCTTTTTAATGCAATCCTAGTGTCCATGAAGATTCCTGAATCATGGCGACATAGCTATATAGTACCCTTTTATAAAAACAAAGGCGATGTCAGTGACTGTGGGAACTTTAGGGGTATTAAGCTTACGTCACACACGCTGAAAATTTGGGAGCGTGTACTTAGTAATCGTCTTGGTCGACTTGTCTCCATCTCCGAAAACCAATGTGGTTTCATGGCGGGAAAATCCACGACTGATGCTATCCAATCAGTAAGAATCCTCATGGAAAAACACCGAGCGAAAAATGAGGACCTTCACCTGGTGTTTATAGACCTTGAGAAGGCCTTCGATAGGATTCCGCGCAAACTAGTTTGGCAAGCAATGAGGGTACAAGGAATACCAGAACACTATATCAGCTTAGTGCAGGATATGTACGACGGCATTAGTACGCGAGTGAGAAGCCTGGCTGGCATTAGTAAACCTTTTGAAGTGAAGGTTGGTGTACACCAGGGATCGGCTCTAAGTCCGCTTTTATTTAATTTATCTATAGACTATCTCACAAAACCTATCCAATCCTGTCTCCCATGGTGCTTGCTATATGCGGACGACATTGTTCTCGCGGATAAATGTGCTGAAAAGCTCCAGAACACTCTAAGTCACTGGCAGGACGCACTTGAAAACAATGGCCTCCGCATAAGTAGAAAGAAGACCGAGTACCTACGATGCAGCTTTGGTGATACACTAGCAGTAAACTCGGAATTATTTATCGACGGCCAACGGCTGCCCAGGGTGCGCCAGTTTACATACCTAGGATCGGTGCTTGCTGATGATGCCACTGTAGATGCAGATGTGACGCACAGAGTCAGTGCAGCGTGGCTTAAATGGAGAACTTTATCGGGAGTATTATGTGATCCTAAAATGCCCATAAAACTAAAGGGCAAAGTGTATAAAACTGCTGTACGACCGGCTATGCTATATGGCGCAGAGTGCTGGGCTGCCAAACAACAACACGAACAAAAGATGCACACAAGTGAAATGAAGATGTTGCGGTGGGCGGCGGGCGTCACAAGGATGGATAAAATACGCAATGAGTACATCCGCGGTTCGTTTGGGGTCGCCCCTGTTGTAGACAAGATGGTAGAGAGTCGATTGCGTTGGTACGGGCATGTAATGAGACGAGATAAAGAACATGTTGTAAGGAAGGCTCTGGCTATCCCGGATCAAAAGAGAGGTAAAGGACGACCGAAGGTCACGTGGTGGACAACCGTTGCCAAGGATTTGGAACGGGCACAGATTGACAACCAGACAACCCAAGATCGAGTGGCTTGGCGCCATAGAACGAGGAGGGCCGACCCCAAATAAAGGGATAAGGCACGGAAGAAGAAGAAGAAGAAGATATTATATTGTATACAAAATATCACTGTTCATGGGCCTTCTTATTTAGGACGCGATTTCACTGGTAACAAATTTCTACGCCTGTGCAGTTTTTTGAATTTCGGTGGGCGCCAGCGTATTAATAACATTTTCTACACTTATTGAACTCATTTTTACTGCATAAATACAACTTTCTTGTTTTTCAGTCAAACATTATCCAATTCAATATGTATTTTTCTCGCTCCACCTTTATTACTTTTTTTTCACTTTTAGGAAGCGTTTTACGATGTTTGCTTCAATCCGACTCAAACGGCTATTAGACATTGCAACCTGCAGGGCCCAATCTGTCAGGTTGGTAGGTATAATTAAAGGTAGGGCCCGTAGGGAGCTGAAGGAGGAAGAGGGAGAGGCAGGGTACACAACAGATTGGGCCCCTGCAAGTTGCCATGTCTAATAGCCTGTTCACTCCTTACCCACTTTTTGATAGAAAACCACAAACGGTTAAAAAGGTAAAAACGCCTTAAGGGTGATCTGAATGATTTTGACGTTTCTTTTTTTTGAACAAGTAAATTGGTTCGATAAACAACCTTATTTTATTTTAGAATGAAAAAGTGGTGCCAATAAAAGACCTTTTTAATGTTTTCAATGATTCTCATTGGCGGGTCCAATGCAATGACATCTGGATTTTACTTTTCTACTATGACATTTCATTGCTGCAAAATAGCAATTCTTGTAGTGGTTGTTCAGATGCTACAGCAATTGCTTACTTTCCAGCTTGGATTTTGATCTTCTTTTGCCACATTTCCGAGCAGGTGGCGTGAAAAATTCATATTCTATCTGATATGAGAGGTTTCCAAACAGCCACTGCGTGTTGGATCTGAATCTCCAGGCAGGCACGCTTAAGTCGCTTAACCTCTAGCGGCCCACCATACAAGAAAGATTGGAAGTGAAATTTGAATCAAAAGCGCTAGAAAATAGAATTGAATTTCTTATGCTTCGAAATAGAACGAAACAAAACAAAAGTAACTCTGTATCAATTAAAATATAATCGAATTTTCATTGAACATATTTTGTACTAATATTAGCACTTTGAACCTCAGGAGGTTAAAATTACCGGTCTCGAAAAACCCGAAAGTTTTTAACGGAGACCAAAATGGATAAATAACGCGGAGTCTATGTGAAACATAAGTAGGTATCTCCGTGAGCGTTATTTAAAGTTGTGGTCATATTTAGGGAATGACAACCATAATGACAAACAGCTATTTAGGACCGTTATGTTAGCTGAGTATTCGTATTCATTTTCTACTTGTTTGAATTTAGTCATCAGTGTTTTATTAAGTAGTTTTACTGCTGCCTGCCAGGTAACGTGTTTCTACTTTAAATATGCCGATAAAGTAGTGGTAGCCGAGTCGTAAGGCGGACGCCGACCTGAAGGTAATAGTTGGAATCTCAATGACAATGAGTTTCTTTTTTTTTATGACATAATAATAATAATAATATAAAGCGGTTGGATGACGCGACACTTGATCGGCTTCGCCTGGAGGCTCTCTCTGCTCGCGCGGCCTCCACCTCGGCGCGGGATCCGCCCGCCACGTCGCCGGACCCGATGCCCGCACCCGGCCTGGCATCGGGGGCGCCGCGGATTGATCCCAGTGCCGATGAGGAGGAGATCGCGAATCAGAGTTTGAGTAGTACAGCCAATGAGCAACTGAGGAGGACTTTGGAAGAGGCTATTACGCAGTATCGCTCCACAAACATCACTAGGCCACGATTACCACGCTTGCCTATGAATAGACGCAATCTAGCGTTAATGGGAGCCCTAAATGATTTGCTAGATCCACTCCTGCGGACTAGTAAAGACCTAGATGATACGCACTCGATCATGTACTGCGGAGCCATCGCGGCGTGCCGTGTTGCTCGAGTCAAGTTTCCGGACGCTGAACGTGCACCTAGGACCGCCGGGGGTGTCCCCGCATGGCAGGTGCGGATCGAGCGTCGTATCAACTCATTTAGGACCCTCATTGCAAAGCTGATCTGCTTCAGGGGGGGCAACAACCGCCCCCGAGTAATGCGCTTTGTGCACCAGGCGTTCGCGGGGACGGATATCGAACCCCGCGACTACATGGCCAACGTCACAGAGCGCATCGACTTTCTAAAGCAGAAAGTTTATGCATGGGCAAGCCGTATTCGCCGCTACAGAGAGCGTGTGGACCGATTCAGGCAGAATCGTCTTTTCCAAAGTGACCAAAGGAAGGTATACCGGAGGTGGGAGGAAGCCGACCCCCGTGTGTCCGACGTGCGACTGCCGGATGCTACTGCCATGACTGATTTCTGGCGTAGCATCTGGTCGGTGCCCGTTGAACACACGGAGGGCGAGTGGATGAGCGTTGTCGAACGTGAGTGCGAGTCCATCGAACCTATGGGGGCTATTACCATCAGCCCCGATGACGTAAGTTGTGCAATCCGTACGGCTCAGAACTGGAAAAGTCCTGGCCCGGATGGATTGCACAACTTCTGGCTAAAATGGTTTCGATGCTCGCACTCGCGGCTGGCAACGCAATTTCAGCAAGCCCTCGAACTTGGCTCCCTCCCGCCCTCCTTAACAACTGGTGTAACCTTCCTGCTCTATAAGTCCGGTAGTACCACGGAAGCGAAGAACTATCGACCCATCACGTGCTTGCCTACACTCTACAAGCTCCTTACATCCATTTTGAGAGCAAAAATAAACGCGCATATGGTCGCAAACAACATTTTGGCCTCCGCTCAAAATGGATGTAGGGTTGGGTCCCGTGGTACTAAAGAGCTCCTCCTCATAGACATGACCATTTGCCAACGAGTCCGGCGGAACAGAGGGGCCCTCTCAGCCGCCTGGATTGACTACAAGAAGGCCTATGATTCAGTGCCTCATTCATGGCTGGAGAGGATCTTAGAGCTGTATAAAATTGATGCAGCCTTAAGATCCTTCCTTGGCGCGTGTATGAGGCAGTGGACCACAGTACTTCGTCAACCAGGAGGCGGGGATGACCCCCCTGACCCGCAGGACTTTATAAGGATCGAACGAGGAATATTTCAGGGCGACAGTCTGAGTCCCTTGTGGTTCTGCCTAGCTCTAAATCCGCTCAGCACCCTGCTGAAGGATTCGGGGCTAGGTTGCCGGCTTCGGAGAGAGGGTGAAGTCATATCTCACCTTCTGTACATGGACGATCTCAAATTATTTGCACCAAATAACCGGGACTTGCTGGAGCTACTAAAAACCACTGAAGTCTTTAGTAATTCCATCAAGATGGAATTTGGTGTTGATAAATGTGCGGTTATGCATGTACAGCGGGGGAAAGTAGTAAATTCAACAAATTTACAACTTTCTGAGACGATGACGTTCAGATCTATCTCTGAATCAGAAACCTACAAATACCTTGGTATGTCACAGTCGTTGGGTATTGAGGATGCGGGTATTAAACAGGCGTTGAGGGAGCGCTTCTTCGGTCGGCTGACAAAAGTACTCAATAGTCTTTTGTCAGGTGGCAACAAGGTGCGCGCCTTCAACGCCTGGGTAATGCCCCTACTCACATACTCCTTTGGCATACTAAGGTGGACACAGACCGAGCTGGATGCCCTGGATCGGAGGGTCCGTCTATTGCTCACCACACACCGTATGCTTCACCCACGCTCGTCCGTTATGAGATTGTACATCCCACGGAAGTGTGGAGGTCGCGGCTTTTTAAATGCCAAAAATCTCCACAACCGTGAGGTGTACAATCTCAGGAATTATTTCCTTAACAACGAGTGTGGGATGCATCGTGATGTGGTGGCAATAGATAAGGGCCTCACGCCGCTCTCCTTGGCGAACGAGAACTGGCGCAAACCTGTGGTGCTAAGCACCGAGGATCGCAAGGCGGTATGGAAGAGCAAGGAGCTACACGGGCGGTTCTACGGGGCCCTCACGGGACCCGACGTAGACCTGCTCGCGTCGGTGAACTGGCTACGATTCGGGGACCTCTTCGGAGAAACCGAAGGTTTTGCCTGTGCAATTGCGGACGAAGTTATCATGACGAATAACTACCGGAGATATATCCTGAAGGACGGTACGGTCGACATTTGTCGGGCATGCCGCCGTCCCGGAGAGTCACTCAGACATATCATCTCCGGTTGTTCTCATCTTGCTAACGGTGAGTACTTGCACAGACATAACCTCGTAGCCAGGATTATACACCAGCAGCTTGCTCTCCTATACGGTCTTGTGGCCCACGAAGTGCCGTACTACAAGTACACCCCTGCGCCAGTTCTCGAAAATGGTCGTGCCACGCTCTATTGGGATCGATCTATAATCACGGACAGGACTATTGTAGCCAATAAGCCTGATATCGTGGTAATAGATCGACCGCAACGCCGGGCCATGCTCGTCGACATCACCGTCCCATGTGACGTGAACCTCGTGAAGGCTGAGAAGGACAAGTCCAGCAAGTACCTAGACTTAGCTCACGAGGTAACCGCCATGTGGGAGGTTGATTCGGCGATCATTGTGCCGATAGTTGTTTCTGCGAACGGTCTCATAGCGAAGAGTCTCGACCAACATCTTGAGAGACTTTCGCTACGGGGTTGTGGTTGGATCAAGGGTCAGATACAGAGGGCGGTAATTCTGGACACGGCGCGCATAGTCCGAAGGTTCCTCTCTCTGCGGCCCTAACCACCGGCAGCCTGGGCCTTGCTCCGTTGCCGGCGGCACCGTAGGTTAGGTTTTTTATAATGTTTTTATTGTTTTTGTATGTTTTTGATGTATTTTTGTATTTTACTTTTGTAAAAATATTATAAAACAACCTAACTTGAATGAAAATAAATAAAGAAGAAATAAGCAGAAAGTTTATGCATGGGCAAGCCGTATTCGCCGCTACAGAGAGCGTGTGGACCGATTCAGGCAGAATCGTCTTTTCCAAAGTGACCAAAGGAAGGTATACCGAAGGTGGGAGGAAGCTGACCCCCGTGTGTCCGACGTGCGACTGCCGGATGCTACTGCCATGACTGATTTCTGGCGTAGCATCTGGTCGGCGCCCGTTGAACACACGGAGGGCGAGTGGATGAGCGTTGTCGAACGTGAGTGCGAGACCATCGAACCTATGGGGGCTATTACCATCAGCCCCGATGACGTAAGTTGTGCAATCCGTACGGCTCAGAACTGGAAAAGTCCTGGCCCGGATGGATTGCACAACTTCTGGCTAAAATGGTTTCGATGCTCGCACTCGCGGCTGGCAACGCAATTTCAGCAAGCCCTTGAACTTGGCTCCCTCCCGCCCTCCTTAACAACTGGTGTAACCTTCCTGCTCTATAAGTCCGGTAGTACCACGGAAGCGAAGAACTATCGACCCATCACGTGCTTGCCTACACTCTACAAGCTCCTTACATCCATTTTGAGAGCAAAAATAAACGCGCATATGGTCGCAAACAACATCTTGGCCTCCGCTCAAAATGGATGTAGGGTTGGGTCCCGTGGTACTAAAGAGCTCCTCCTCATAGACATGACCATTTGCCAACGAGTCCGGCGGAACAGGGGGGCCCTCTCAGCCGCCTGGATTGACTACAAGAAGGCCTATGATTCAGTGCCTCATTCATGGCTGGAGAGGATCTTAGAGCTGTATAAAATTGATGCAGCCTTAAGATCCTTCCTTGGCGCGTGTATGAGGCAGTGGACCACAGTCCTTCGTCAACCAGGAGGCGGGGATGACCCCCCTGGCCCGCAGGACTTTATAAGGATCGAGCGAGGAATATTTCAGGGCGACAGTCTGAGTCCCTTGTGGTTCTGCCTAGCTCTAAATCCGCTCAGCACCCTGCTGAAGGATTCGGGGCTAGGTTGCCGGCTTCGGAGAGAGAGTGAAGTCATATCTCACCTTCTGTACATGGACGATCTCAAATTATTTGCACCAAATAACCGGGACTTGCTGGAGCTACTAAAAACCACTGAAGTCTTCAGTAGTTCCATCAAGATGGAATTTGGTGTTGATAAATGTGCGGTTATGCATGTACAGCGGGGGAAAGTAGTAAATTCAACAAATTTACAGCTTTCTGAGACGATGACGTTCAGATCTATCTCTGAATCAGAAACCTACAAATACCTTGGTATGTCACAGTCGTTGGGTATTGAGGATGCGGGTATTAAACAGGCGTTGAGGGAGCGCTTCTTCGGTCGGCTGACAAAAGTACTCAATAGTCTTTTGTCAGGTGGCAACAAGGTGCGCGCCTTCAACGCCTGGGTGATGCCCCTACTCACATACTCCTTTGGCATACTAAGGTGGACACAGACCGAGCTGGATGCCCTGGATCGGAGGGTCCGTCTATTGCTCACCACACACCGTATGCTTCACCCACGCTCGTCCGTTATGAGATTGTACATCCCACGGAAGTGTGGAGGTCGCGGCTTTTTAAATGCCAAAAATCTCCACAACCGTGAGGTGTACAATCTCAGGAATTATTTCCTTAACAACGAGTGTGGGATGCATCGTGATGTGGTGGCAATAGATAAGGGCCTCACGCCGCTCTCCTTGGCGAACGAGAACTGGCGCAAACCTGTGGTGCTAAGCACCGAGGATCGCAAGGCGGTATGGAAGAGCAAGGAGCTACACGGGCGGTTCTACGGGGCCCTCACGGGACCCGACGTAGACCTGCTCGCGTCGGTGAACTGGTTACGATTCGGGGACCTCTTCGGAGAAACCGAAGGTTTTGCCTGTGCAATTGCGGACGAAGTTATCATGACGAATAACTACCGGAGATATATCCTGAAGGACGGTACGGTCGACATTTGTCGGGCATGCCGCCGTCCCGGAGAGTCACTCAGGCATATCATCTCCGGTTGTTCCCATCTTGCTAACGGCGAGTACTTGCACAGACATAACCTCGTAGCCAGGATCATACACCAGCAGCTTGCTCTCCTATACGGTCTTGTGGACCACGAAGTGCCGTACTACAAGTACACACCTGCGCCAGTTCTCGAAAATGGTCGTGCCACGCTCTATTGGGATCGATCTATAATCACGGACAGGACTATTGTAGCCAATAAGCCTGATATCGTGGTAATAGATCGACCGCAACGCCGGGCCATGCTCGTCGACATCACCGTCCCATGTGACGTGAACCTCGTGAAGGCTGAGAAGGACAAGTCCAGCAAGTACCTAGACTTAGCTCACGAGGTAACCGCCATGTGGGAGGTTGATTCGGCGATCATTGTGCCAATAGTTGTTTCTGCGAACGGTCTCATAGCGAAGAGTCTCGACCAACATCTTGAGAGACTTTCGCTACGGGGTTGTGGTTGGATCAAGGGTCAGATTCAGAAGGCGGTAATCTTGGACACGGCGCGCATAGTCCGAAGGTTCCTCTCTCTGCGGCCCTAACCACCGGCAGCCTGGGCCCTGCCCTGTTGCTGGCGGCACCCTAGGTTAGGTTTTTTATAATGTTTTTATTGTTTTTGTATGTTTTAGATGTATTTTGTATTTTACTTTTATAAAAATGTTATAAATTACCTAGCCTAAGATGAAAGAAAAATAAAGAGAATATAATAATAAAAGACATTTATTCAATAAGTTCACATAGGAGGCAAACGAGCAGACGAATCGCCTGATGGTAAGCAATTACCGCTACCCATGGACGCCCGTTTCTTGACCAAGACTAGCATATAGGTAAGAATTTTTTTGTTCAGAAATCTTCCCCTAAGAAGGTAAAATGGGGTCAGAAGTTTGCATTAGTGCAGTTTAAGAGCTTTTTTCAGAAATTGCGATGTGTTCCCATACTCGTACTCCCATAATCGTACATGTCTGTCTCTCAAGCTGTTTTGATATGCCTTCTTGAAGAACTACGCATTATTGTATATAGTATCTTTAATGTATTTGTAGTACTGTTTTGAAAAAATAAGTCCCGCCGAGTTTCTTGCCGGTAATAAGTAATACTTCTCGGGTCAGAGGTGTAGGGTTAGAACCGGTGGTAGTTTCTTTTCTCTCTGACGTTCATAAGTGCATTGTAATGTGCCTAAATTGAAGAATAAATATCTTTTATCTTTTTATCTTTTACTAATAGTTACACATTGTTTCTCTTTCACTCCCGTTCAAAGAGCTCTTACCACATCAAGTGGTTTACAATGTATGGCAGATTACTAGACTCAATTAAAAAGACTACTTTAAATTTGTTATTGTGCGGCACGTTGAGGGCGCTATAGATGCCCACGGACTAGTGGTCCAGGTGAGAGGTCTCGTCAAGATCGAGGGATCTTGTATATAATGTTGACTCACGTGCATTATTGATGTTCCTGGCGTGTCCCCAGATCTGCTCTTTGACGTAGTTGTTGCTGCGTGAAGCGTTAAGGGCGCTGCGGATGCCCACGGACGGGTTTCCAGGTGACCCGGATCGATCTCGTACATATATAATGTTGACTCACGTTCATTCTCGATGTTCCGCGGGTGTCCCCGGATCTGCTCGATGACGAAGTTGTTACTGCGTGGAATGTTGAGGGCGTTGGGATACCCACGGACGCGTTGACCAGGTGACCTAAATCTTGTATACGTTGACTCACGTTCATTATCGATGTTCCTCGCGTGTCCTTGGATCTGTTCGTTGATGTAGGCGTTGCTCCGTGGAACGTTGATCGCGCTGCGGATGCCCACGGACGAGTTGTCCAGGTAACGGACCGATATTGTATATGTTGACTCACGTTCATTCTCGATGTTCCGCGCGGTTCCCCGGATCTGCTCATTGACGTAGTTATTGCTACGTGGAACGTTGAGGGCGCTGCGGATGCCCACCGACGAGTTGTCCAGGTGACCTGGACCGATCTTGGGCACGTGGGACGAGCAGTACACTTCCTTGTCTTCTGTGTAGTGCTGGTTGTTGAAGTAAGTCTGTGGGAACAAATAAAAGTTAATAAATTGTACAATGTTTACATAAATACAGTATAATAATCTTTGGCGGTTACGTTAATTCATATTACAACCGACGATATCGTCTAAATAGTACCCTCCCATTGTACATGCTTTGCTTACTGTTGGGCTAGGTTATCTACGTAAATTGAGTTTAAATATGTATTTATTTATTAAATATCATAATGCAATTAAGCCATCACGAAACAATCATAAACCTTATTTCACGGAAAATTATTTTATATAATTCAATAACCATGTAAAGAGGACGAATTTGTCCATTCACTACTAATTCTACCACAAAAGGCAACGACCAATTTGCGCTGAGCTCTTCACAATGCATTTCAGCGGCGATATTGTTAAATGTCGAGGCGGTCGAGGTCTCTAGATATGCTGGTGGCGCACAATGGGATCGATGCGCCGTGATGCCCAGTTAATTTATAACAATACAGTGATTGTTTGAAAATTGGGAGCTAAAAGTAAATCAGACATGGCAACAATGCTACTGAATGTGTAATTGTGTATTGTGTGTGTATCAGATCTGTTATTGTGATTGATTAAACGGTTTTTGTGGATTATGTATTGATGACGATGACAATCAAATAACGCAAGTGAATTAAAATTTTAAAATTCTATACAATTTGCAAGGTGAGTTACTTCAATAATTATATAGCTGTTATACCTATAGGTACTTGATGAGAGATAGGTATTTACCTAAATTACAAAAACTAGATGTACAATAATTAAAAAAAAGTTATTCCGGCGCCTCCTTGTACATTATTTACAAAATAACCTGTGCTAGGAGGCACCGCTCTTCCATATTCCAATTTATTTTTGAGTCAATCAACTTTTTAAAGCGCCTGGTTGCTATGGTTACGTCCCTTGGACAACCAAAGATTTTCTATGAAATAGTATGAGGATGTCCCTCGGACAACGGGGACAGAGTAAACAACATTAAAAAGTTGATTCGCCCTTTTATTTATGTTATTTTTGTTTTACAGTTTGAGACATGACCCCCGAAAATTGAAAAAAATATTTAGTAACCCCTCAAAAAAGTCATAAATTGGAAAAATCATTTCTGCATTAGTGTGTGTGTGTGCCCCCCCCCCCCCCCCCCCAATTTTAGGCTGCGACCGCGCCTGGGTATAAGATGTCCAAATGTTACTAAAACAAGAAGAGACGTGTGGGAATCAGCTAATTAGCTCTATACGCCGCTCATCACGGCCTCAGTAGAACGGGAGCCTATTGTATCATTCCCGCACGTCTCCTCTTAACTCCGCCTCAGTGGAAAGTAAGTCCTTATTTTGAAAATCAATCCTATCTTCATATAAGAAATTATTTTAGTGGTCGCAAAGCAAAACGCACTAGATTACAAAACAAAGAATTGAACAAATATGATACAAAACTTTCGTTGGCACAAAATCAAAGAAAATTAGCACAAACCGCGTATTATATTAACGTTATAATTGTTTTAATGACAATGGTTAGTCGGTTTCATTAATGAATAATGAAATAATGACATACGCCTGAGTAACTTTGTAAACATAGAAACTGACAGTAGAGTCGACGTCCAAAATATGTTGTCACCTTTGCACCTTACTCCTTTGTAATAAGGGTCAAAAGTGTTAACATATCTGTGACGATAGTACGTGAGTCACGAGCACCCAGCTGACTCATTTCTGTTTATTTTCATGAACAATATCATATGTTTCAATGTAAACATACGTTGGGTTCAAAATGGTTCAAGCTTAGGAATAATAAAGCCTAGAAAGTAAGTACTGGCAATCGAACTAAAGCCTTTTTCATCTGAGGCTGGCTCTACATGATGGGCCATCATAGGGACGCAGCTATACGACGGAACGAGATCGCAATATCGTCAGCTCCCTCTAACGCATAGCTGCGTCCCTATGATGGCCCATCATGTAGAGGAGCCATGACAAAGCACAGTTAACCACTATTCGACAAGCTAAACTGTGACAGGTGGATATCTATGCGAGATCTTATTTGACACATTGTGCATTCGCCAACAAATATATAGGAACGGCCACGGTACTCAATAATATCTTCGAATATGCAGTTTAATGCCTTGACAATAGAGGCGTTGTTCGGATATTTGTGATCACATTCGCCGTTCCAATATATCTGATGGCGACTGTACAGTCGACATCAAAAATATGTTAACAGTTTTGGACCTTATTACAAAGGAGTAAGGTGCAAAAGTGTAAACATATTTTTGACGTCGACCGTACATAAGATTAATGTGCAGGCAAGTTTTTTGGGCTGACATTATACATTGATATGCGACTAGATTGTACCAAGGTCGGCCAAATGTCAACGGGCGGGAAGGTCACACAAACAACTGCAAGAATTAGTTCGTCTTTTGTTTCCAGGTTAAAAAAAGATAAAAAAACAATAAACAATCGTGTTATCATTATCACTACGAGTAGCTAGTACATACCGTAGAACCCTCTTAAACCTAGGCAGTCCAAAAGCTTTCCCATGAAACCCAGATCGAATATTTTAGTTCCTTTCGTTTCGACATGTGACTCTTATTGGAAGAAAAATCTCTGACGGCTAACGGGGCAGAGGCAAACCAAAAAAGAGATGCCGGGATGACTTGGGCGCATTCTGTAGAGAGTGGTGGAACATGTCAACCATATGGGTCAAATGGGAAAAAGAGGGAAGGCTTTTGCCCAGCAGTGGGACACTAAATAGGCTAACAAAAAAAGAGTAGTATTTACAAGTTATTCTTACCTTCAACGTCAGTTTCGTCCTGCATACTGCACATTTGAAGCAGCCACTATGGAAGAACGTGAAGTCCTTGAGCGGACCCACTCGATCTACCTGGTACACTATCTCGTTGCACCGAAAACAGGTGCTCTCGTAGAAGTTAGGCCGGTACATGGTGGCGGTCACGTCATCTCAGTCTCACTTTTACTGTTCACTGCTTTTTCTGTTCAGTTTCACTGCAGAATGCAGTACTTCATGCGTTCACTGTCACTAGTTACACTGCACTTTAGTGTGCTTTCGGTCTTCACTGTCATCAGTTTCACTGTTCACTACACAAATACACTTTACACTGTTGGTCCACATGGAGTCCTGATGGCAGTTTGTTCCAGTGTTTCATTGCTTAGGTTTATTTGAGGATGTTTGGTAACGGACTAGTAATTGATAACTTTTTGGATGCCTGGCTGCCTGAAAGAGGAAAAGACGTATATTAGAGATGTGTTTGGAATAAATATGTCGTCTAAGAACAGCTAAAAAACCTAATAGTATCAAATATAAGTAGCGATTCAGACTACCACAAATACATATTATATACGTGAGGTACGCATTTCTTATTTGCAGTTTTTCAGTTTTCATTTATTAACCATAGCGATACATGATTGCATTGTAAGTCAAGATAACTACGACTACGAGTACTTATGGTCGGCGAGGGTATTAAGTAGAAGTAGCAGTTTGTGGCATTCGATAATTTGACAGTTCCATCTACATAAACGGATTTGACAGTACAGCCAGCAACGAAGGTTGCCGAACGATTATAGAAGTACAAAAGTAACTAGACACATAAAAATTACAAAAGTTACTAAAAATCTCAAACAAGTGTTCTTTGTGTTATAATCTTTCATTGCTGACTGTACCTACAGATTTTACTATTTGTGACCAGAGCAAGTGTTATAAAAATGTGAAATGTAGTAATTATTCATGAGAACATGTTAAATTATGCACCAAAGTAATGAGTCAGTCTTGCTTGACCCACGCGCCACAAATCATCCGTCCGTAACACCCTCCACTGCCCACTATTTATTAATCGCCCCCAAATATCGGCCTTATTCGCTGTGTGCATGATTGTGGCGCCATTTCTTGGGCTAGGGCTCTATTATTAAAACCATTGTTGAAACCGAAAAACTGTAATTTTGGTCTGTTACTCAGTAAGACAACAATAGTAGATTGTACAACAAGTGCATAAAACGCACCATTTTACGCGAGGCGTTTATCCATACGCGCGAGCTTGCGAGCGAGGATGGATATAAAGTACGAGCGTAAAATGGGTTTTATGGACGAGCTATACACTCTACTTTTTACTTCGATTGTGAGGAAATAAAAAGAGGAATTTCTTTCATAAGAAGTTTCACTTTATGCTGGGTATAGGCGGACTAAAACTCAATTTTATGCACAAGTGCATAAAAAATTGACTTCTTCTAAGGCTATTTTGACAATGGCAATTTTTTATGCACTTGTGCAAAAATATTTTTACTTCTCATGCTCGTAAAGTTTCACTTTATGCTGGGTATAGGCGGACTAAAACTCAATTTTATGCACAAGTGCATAAAAAATTGCCATTGTCAAAATAGCCTTAGAAGAAGAATAAAATTGAGTTTTAGTCCGCCTATACCCAGCATAAAGTGAAACTTCTTATGAAAGAAATTCCTCTTTTTATTTCCTCACAATCGAAGTAAAAAGTAGAGTGTATAACTCGTCCATAAAACCCATTTTACGCCTCGCGTAAAATGGTGCGTTTTATGCACTTGTTGTACAATCTATTATTTCGTTGATGTCTAATAAAGATAGTCATTATCTCATAATTGTACATTCGAGACTAATTTTAATTATAAATCCTATCATGTTGAGTTGGTTGAACGCAGATACACAAAATGAAAGCACTTATTTAATAAACATATTGTAACATTTATTTACATAATTAAATATACAGAGGCACTACAGTACAAATATTAAACTAAATTAATAACTAGCTCAAATCTAAACTAGGCCCTTGCGGCATTGTACCAAGGATGCTGGCGGCATTTCCTCGTTGTATCGCAATGCTGATACATTGTGCAAGGAAACTGCCAGCTCTTCGGTCACCAGTTACGTCAACCAGACGCTTCGCGATTTTGCAAAAAACTTTAATAATCATTAATTTTGAACTCCAACATGCACCAAATATTTCGAATCCTACCCCGGCCTTGCTCTTTAACTAAACTTATTTATAATATAATTGAGTAAGAAGTAAAAGGCGTTACGATTAGCCCTTCGGCACCCACGGACCTCCTACACCGCCACCCAAATCGGCCGCTGACCAACCCAAAATCCGCTCCTACACAACAATATCACGCTCACCACTCCCAAACACCACTATAACCCTTACCACAACGCAATAATAACTATTTTAGACTCAACAAAACGTAAAAATAAAGTGGCTTTAACATTTCCAAAATCTAGTAATGTCGTAAAACCATTTCTATGTTGTGAAATGATGGTTATAGACATTTTTGGTGGTCTATTATTATGCTGATTTGCTTCCTCCACGTTTGTTGGCTTTGACGCCTTGGTTATGTCGTAGATATTTTTATAGGAAGGCTAAATTGTCAATTTCCTTTTGTGTGAGATGCGGAACTGATAAACGGCATGAATCGGTAATAAAATGATCTCATGATAATAATCCGTTATCGAATGCTTTAATCCTCAGAACATTCCTATTTATAAATCTGATGACCAACCGATAGTACCTGACAAGCAGAATCCAGGGTCGTAGCCAAAATTGCAGTTAAGATAGGGCAGTGCTAATAGGGGTGATGACACATATTGAATTATGCAATGAAATTTAGTTGATAGGATACAAAGTGATCAAAATATCTAAATAAAGTAAGCATTAAAAATATCTATTGAAATAGTTCAAAGATATCGGGCTTCAAAGTTTTTTGAAAGTAAGAAATTTAAAAAATATCATTGGTTTTACCATTCGATTATAATTCGATAAACCATATTCGAAAATACCATTCGATTTCTAACATTTTATTATGAAATAAATTGTACAGCAACCATATAGGTACATAAACGCAACATTTCACTGTAAAAATAGCAATTTCATAATTTTTCCATACTTGAACATATTAGTTGCGTGTGACCATGTCTGCGTAAATAGAAGCCGTAAAATTTTCAACCTCATTTTCACTCCCTTAAAGGTTGAATTTCCAAAAATCCTTAAATAAGTTCCATAAAATTTGAAAATATATAGTTATGTTCCAAATTCAAAGTTTGCTGCGCTGACTATACCATTGGAATGTATAACAACTCGGGAGGCACGCATGTAAAGCAGTATAGTTTATTTAGCGATTTAGCCGACTTTCCAGGCATTAAACGAATGCGGCGCACGACCACATAAACAAGTTGCGGACTATCATTATATTGGCACGTTCCAATAGTCACCGCGGGTGCTGCGCCGGCGCAAAGCATGAGCGACCGCGACCGCCGGCGGTCTTTTTATTACGCTTCCATACCATAGAACAAAACGGAATCCTTATTGAATCACTTTGTTAGCCGTCTGTCTGTCTCTTACCACTTTTGTTAGAAACCCGCGGAGGTATGTCTGCGGTCCCTTGAAGTTGTAAAAAAATCAAGCTTCTAAGTCAACGCAAAAGATACGGCCATATGAGCCTTATTTACTGAAACTATGACGGTGCAAATAAGTGTTCGAGGTGCTTTACGTTAAATCAGCGTTGCTTATCTTATCAATAGGCGTTTGCATCTCCTATGGAATCCCAGGATCATTTACGACTCGTGGACAGTAAATCCTTGTATATAGGGATTTACTGTATTTAAATATACGAACAATCCTTCCACGGCCTTAATATGCTACCAAGGCTATTTGATCCTGTATCTTGTGTACAGTAAACAATTTGGTTTATATAGCTATTTATATAGGTGATAAGTACTGTTTGACACAAAAATCCTGTTGCTACCGGAGCGCGTCTTAGTAATACGGTAGCCAGATTTTTTTGTGATAAGCTCTCTCCGTATTACAGATCGCCATTGTAGTTACATAACCTACTCAAAAGTATTTATGCATAATATAAAAACTTGTTTCTTTTTTATACCACATACAGGGTGTAACAAAAATACTGGTGATCCATTTAAGGGCATAATTGGTATCGTATTACGACTAAGAAAAAGTAGGAGTAACAATTTTTGGACGCAAAAAATTTTTTTTTTCTATGGGACAGGTGGTCACAGCCGGCCGACCCTCCATACTAAACCAAAACTTTTTTTCGCGCGAAAAAAATTTTTTCTTAGTTTTTCGTAATTAGAATACGATACCAATTATGCCCTTAAAAGGATCACCAGCATTTTTGTTACACTTTGTATACATGTTATGATTTATTATATTTTAATCATAGGGCCTGCTGCGAATCTTGAAAATCGAAATTTCGTCAACTGTGTCTCTTTCACTTGAATTAGAAAAGAGCGATACTAGCGATAGAATGGGAGGTAACGAGATTTCGTTTTCGAGTGTCGTAGGTAGGCCCTTAAGTATGATATAAACGCTTCCGCTTGTGAGTTAAGCAGCGCATAGCCGCGGGCGCAGCATCTAGCACGCATTGCATCGCATTGCATTGTTAATAAACTACATTTAAACGTTTGTGGAACTGTTGTATTGTGGAAATTAACGGGTACAATGCACAGACCTCACGTTTTATAAATACCTAGTCTTAGCCGATAAGGAAGAGATACACATATCTACAGAGGCAGCATAGATCAAAATAAATAATCGATTGTAATATCTATATAAAGTTGCTTTTCAAGCAAACGCACTAGCGCCACCAAAGTTTCAGTTTTATATACACCGTGAGCTGTTAAAACCCGACAGATATTTAGCCGCGGACTGTACTTCAAATTCAAAATCTAGGTTTAAGTTTTTTACATAAAAATCTACTAATCGGGAATCTTATTAACTTTTTTAATAGGTAAGTAGCATTGCTAAGAATATCACTATTGCAATAATTAATCACAGTATCAAATCATAAAACATCCACAAATGGTTTATTATTATTGTAAAGCTGCCCGCGCGCCTCTGGATAAAGTCATATTCTTTGAACATCGTTCCCGTGCATCGTGGCGGATTTACGCACGATTGCAATGAGAGGCGTAAGCGCCTGGCGCGGGTACAGAGCGCCCAAACGCTCAAGGACACTTTGGCGACAATCGTCTTAACTGTATGTATGTATGTAGTGCAACTAATAGCCCATAGTCTGATAGCAATAGCTATAGGGATCCAAGTACAGATCTGCCCGCCGGATTAGTCCGACGGATATGCCCGGCGGACAGACCTGTCTATGTGCGCCATACATAGACGGGTCTGTCTGTATTCAGATGTGTCCGCAGCGCAGACAAATCCGTGTCCAATTCGCGCCATCCAGCGGACAGGTCTGTGCGTGTATCGTGTATCCCTAGCTAATACATTTTTTCATCGATTACGAAAAGTATACTTTAAATGTGTTGGAATTCCATAAAATAGAAAACCGGCTGGGATTCCGAATCTATAAGCGCTTCACTGTTGCTTTTTATTATTTTACAATAGGTAACAGTATTATATTAATACCGTTTTTATTTTCAAAACGGCTCAGATACCCGTTTGAAGTAACATTAAATTATAATCCGATACTCGTTCGTAGAACGCCCTAACCGGTTATGTGCCGTATGGACGTGACAACAGAATAAAGTCAGGTATTCTACAGTCGCCAACAGAAGTAGTTAAGCGGATGAGGTGTTCAAAATGAGCTTGGCACCACTTTATTACCTAGATCTCACAGACTACACAGACACCTCATCATTAAGCTTTTACAGGGAGCACGAGGTCACCACACATCAGCGCAATTTTATTCGTAAATTTCTACGATTCGAACAGCACATCTCAATAGTATTCTATCTATTCACCAATTTGTAGTATAACAATGCAGGTTCACCCTTGTAACTTGATTTTTGTGGATATTTTCACATGAGTAATGATCAAAAACGTTAACTTAATTGAAATAAGCGGTCGCGCTGTCATACAAAATTAGTACGGGAGCACAGATGCGTAGTGACCCCGAGTTGTACTTATGATCATCTAGTGGTTGAGGTTATCTGTGGTAGATCAAGACGAGCATTGGAACAATAACGGTTGCGAAATAGAGAATGCAATGTGTCGACGACGACGGGAGACTCTCCTGGCCCTTTAGTTTAGCCGTCAACATCATTCATCTTTTATATTTTTATTATATTACAGTGTTGGCAGCGGGCATGTGGCACCTCTGGAGTTGCAAGTCCATAGGCCAAGGTGGCTGCTTACCATAAGCGGGCAATAACTCACCCGTTCATGGGGATATCAATGTTTGGTTTTTATTCATGTTTTGGTTATGTTCGAATGGTTTTTCGATCGATTACTTCGCCATGTGATAGCACCGTGAGTACGTGAGTACCATGGCGAGCTTAGAGCTTTAAACCAAGCAGCCATTGACAGGCGTTCCCCTCTCCCGAAAATGTATGACCAGTGGTCATACTCATTGTACAGACTGACGTTTATTTGACGTGGCTATTTTGACGTTTCTCATACATTTGACGTTCCCCTCCCCCGCAAAAATCGGCAGACTTTTTTTGTATAAAAATTGCCAGACGTGGGCAGTCCGGTTGGTTGAATAGTCAAAGGTGGCGAGAGATCACTTTGACATCACGATAGCTATGCGATAGCTAGATCTCTAGCCACGGTGCTGTCATCTGGTGAAAAAGTCGATTGAAGATCATTGTAAGACCACCATTAGCAGAGACTATAGAGATATAGACCACCACAGCCTAAGAACTTTTTGAAGCTCATGTCAATTGCGCCATCTATGTCAAAGCCACCTAAAGATACCGAAAATGTAAGAGAAATGTCACCTGCACTGCTACTCCACCTAGTAACAAATAGCGTACTAGTAGACCTAGTAGTACACTAGTAGTAGCTAGTAGTAGTAGTAGTTTCTCTTACATTTTCGGTATCTTTAGGTGGCTTTGACATAGATGGCGCAATAGCAAGAGCTTCAAAAAGTTCTTAGGCTGTGGTCGTCTATATCTCTATAGTCTCTGCCATTAGTCACTTCTGCTGATTGTACAATTCTGTGTTAAACTCATTTGGATTTACATGTCAGACCGTTTCCGTGAGCTTAGCGTATTGACTTTGTTGCTGTGTCATATGAATTCAGCTTTGCGTCATAAAATATTGGATATGGAATGACGCTTTCCTTTTTAACCCTCGACAGATACAGAGAAGTGTCATCACTATTAGTTTGATCGCTATATTTTCTGTCTGTGTATTTGTCTGTAGCGGTCAAACGGTTCAACAGATTTAAAAATATCATTTTACATATGCATAGAATGAATACTCTAACACAATGGCTACAAAAATACATCCCAATAACAATTACTTAGTTATATTTATCTACTTACAAAAATATTCAATTTAAAAAAACTTTCGTGAGATATACTTACATTATAAAATAAAACGGTTACACCCACGGCACATAATTGCATGTGACATCTTCATCATCATCATCTCAGCCATAAGACGTCCGCTGCTGAACATCGAGCTCAAAGTCGCTCAACGAGCTATAGGGAGGGCTATGCTCGGAGTTTCTCTACGTGATCGAATCAGAAATGAGGAGATCCGTAGACGAACTAAAGTTACCGACATAGCCCACAGGATTAGCAAGCTGAAGTGGCAATGGGCAGGCCACATTGCACGCAGAGCAGATGACCGATGGGGTCGAAAAGTGCTCGAGTGGAGACCACGGACTAGCAAGCGCAGCGTAGGACGTCCACTCACAAGATGGACAGACGACATTATAAAGGTCGCCGGAAGACGCTGGATTGGATGCAAGTCGCTTCCGACCGATACTTATGGAGGTCCAAAGGGGAGGCCTATGTTCAGCGGTGGACATATAATTGATTATTAATAAATAACTGGCTAAAGTTTTGGGTCCAATTTCTGAGTAAAGAGTCAACGACCAGAGGAAATCGATTTGTGAACTGTCCTTAACATTAACAATTCCAATGGTTTCATATAATTATATAAATAAATGTATGTGACCTTTAACACGCCAGGATTATGTAAATTACCAATCCTGGTCTTCTTTAATAATTGAATCGAAAACACCGTAATATTAATTCATATGTATGCTTATACAGCCCTTGAGCTTTAAAAGAAGAACCTTCGGGAATCGGCGATGACACACGAAGGTAATATTGCTGTTCTGCTTTTACATGTGTCACTGTTGATTGATACCCAACGTCTCTTTCTAAAACCCGAAGGTTCTTTTTAGAGCTCACGGACTGTACGTCGTTTAAGGTGATACAAAACTAAAGTTGTGTTCAGCAGATGTAAATTTTCTCGAAGCATATTTGATTTACGAGTTTGATACTTTCAAGAATGATTTACGACTATATGGCCGAGGGATTTGTAGAAGGACAACACGATTGGTTACAATTTCCTCGATAGTTTTATTTTTCAAAGTCAGGTCTTCTTTTACCCTAAAACTGGTGTTGTTGCTCAATTACAAAGAATATAAGGATATAATTGGAGTATGATAAAGCCATTAACTAGTTTTAGGGAATTGTAGATTGAAAATTTAATTCGTTGCTTACTTTTACCTCGAGATGGCATAATGTGAAATGACGCTTACGACATTTCATAAACGCGCTTCCAGACTAGCTCGCGCTCCTTCCCGGCGACACGAATTAGCTTAGCGCTATCCTTTACTACATTTGATCAGTCTGTCAGCGGCCACTGCCAACGACGGGTTCTTGTTTGTCGGCGTCAGCGCTTATTTTTACGAAAATAAGGTGCCTTTAATTATTTTTTAGTTTTATTACACTCTATTTGTAGATCTGGTTACAAAAATGTTTTTTGCGTTCATCGAGCTTATACCTCCATACAAAAATACTCGTGTAATATTTAATTTAGTTATAGACTAGTCGTTTCAACAACAGAGTAAACATCAGTAAGTTCACTTCCACTATACTTGCGCACACGGCGAGACACGCCAGTTTTGTAGGTACTAATCAAATAGGTACCATTTGGCGGTCAGTGCTTACGTCGTATATCTTGTACCGATTTAATATTGTATTCAAGCAATAATGCAATGAATTGAATGAATGCGTAATAAGCGCCGACCGCCTAATGGTACAGTCGACGTTAAAAATATGTTTACACTTTTGAACTTTATTACAAAGGAGTAAGGTGCAAAAGTGTATACATATTTTTGACGTCGACTGTACCTTTGCCAAAATAATGTCAGAAATAGTATTAATTTCAAGATGATTATTTGCGTAATGGACAACTTTTTTGACGCGAGTTAAGTTTCTATAGGTAAGTAGGTACAATTATACCTAACAAGCTGTCACGCTTGCACACCGTAGCCGCAGGCGGTTCTCTTCCTCTATCTACCCACTAGTTACTCAAAGCAAGTAGGTAGGTATAATTGAAACTCGTATTTGCCCAGACACAGACAACACGCAACGCGACTAATTTTAAAATACGTTCCAGTCAGTGATCGGAATAGGTAGCGTATATTATTTACCTAAACTTTGGGGTCGTCCAGAAATCATGTGATCGTATTTGGCCTATTTTTGACCACCATCTAGAATTGAAACCCGATACTTGAGGATATTTAGGGCCTCTTATTACGAATCTGAAGTAAAAAAATTAAGAATCGGGCGCGATCTTGAGTTTGTTCATTTTTGATCCGATCATGTTGAAAATCGATATCTAAGGATCCGCCAGGCCCCTTAATATGAATCTGAAGTCAAAATTCTAAAAACAGGGCGCCATATTGACTTTCTTCACTTTTTATCCGATCGGTTTGAAACCCGATACTTGAGGACATTTAGGGCCTCTTATTACGAATCTGAAATATTTTTTTAAAAATTGGGCGCCATCTTGAGTTTATTCATTTTTGATCCGATCATGTTGAAAATCGATATCTAAGGATATGCCAGGCCCCTTAATATGAATCTGAAGACAAAATTTCAAAAAATGGGCGCCATCTTGATTTTCTTCATTTTTTATCCGATCGGTTTGAAACTCGGTATCAGAGGATCCTTAAGGCCCCTTAATACGAATCTGAAGTCAATATTGCAAAAACGAACCGCCATCTTGAATTTCGTTATTTTCGATCCGTTCGTGATGGAAATGTGATGTGATACTTGAGGACATTTAGGGCCTCTTATTACGAATCTGAAATATTTTTTTAAAAATTGGGCCTCTTAAAAAATCTATAATAGGCCTCTTAATACGAAGTTTCGTATTAAAGGGCCTGGTGGATCCTCAGATATCGGTTTATAACTTGATCTGATCAAAAATAAAGAAATTCAAGATGGCAACCGTTTTTTCTTATTTTGACTTCAGTTTATATTAAGGGGCCTTAAAGATTCTCAAATATCGAGTTTAAACCCGATCAGGCAAAAAATCAATAAAATGAAGAAAAGGGGCCCTAAAGATCCTCAGATATCAAGTTCCAACAAGAACGGATCGAAAAGAAATAAATTCAAGATGGCTGCCAGTTTTTTCAGATTCGTATTACGGGGCCTGGCGAATCCTCAGATATTGGATTCAAGCTTGATCGCATCAAGAATAAATAAATTTAAAATGGCGCCTATTTTCATATTTTGACTTCTGTTTCGTGTCAAGGGGCCTTATAGATCCTCATATATCGAGTTTTAAACCGATCGGATAAAAATAATAATATTTAATAGCCTCCTAGCCCAGTTGGTAGTGACCCTGCCTACGAAGCAGGAGATCCCGGGTTCGAATCCTGGTAAGGGCATTTATTTGTGTGTTTATCACGAATATTTGTTCCTGAGTTATGGGTGTTTTCTATGTATCTAAGTATACAGGGTGCTCGCCAGGAAACCGCATAATTTTGCCAGCGTATTCCTGAGGTCATAAGAAGTAAAATGTTATATGAACTTATGTCGAATTCGTCAATTTGTGCTTTTTTTTAGATTTTTTGAATGATTTTGAACATAAAAAAATATGGTATTGGTAAAACTATTGACTAAAATAAATTGGTACATTTTTATCCGTAAAAAATGGTTTACGCAAACTATTCTTTGGCATTTTGATATCTGACAATATGAATGTCTAGACTAGACCCCATAAAGAGAGAAATCACCATCAAAAAACTTTTTGCACTGAGTTACAATAAAAAATGGTTTTTTTATTTAGTTGGTAATAACACTGGCGTAGCTAGGTGACCAAGGGCCCTGGGGCAAAAAACTGGGAACCCTAAACAATACACACATACAGCTCAATCTGGCTGCTACTCGGGCTTTGGGGGCCCCCCAAGCTTGAGGGCCCCGGGGCAGTGCCCCGCCTAGCCCTTTGGTAGCTACGCCAGTGGGTAATAACTCTGAAACTAGGCGAATTCCAGAAAAGTTTGTACGACATTTTAGTCTCCAATTACGATCAAGAATACACTGTTAAAATCTCTTGCAATCCTCACGAGCACCGTATATATTTATCTATATAAGTAGGTATATCGTCGCCTAGTACCTATAGTACAAGCTTAGCTTAGTATAAGTTGATTTGTGTAAGATTGTTTCCAAATATTTATTTATTTAAATGAAAAAAAAAGCAAGATGGCCATTTTTGCAATTTCGACTTCAGTCTTATATTGAAAGTCCTTTAAGATCCTCAAATATCGATTTCCATCACGAACAGATCGAAAATAATGAAACTTAATATGGCGGCTAGTTTTTGCAATTTTGACTTCAGATTCGTAAGGGGCTTTAAAGAAAGATCCTCTGCTATCGAGTTTCAAATTGATTGGATAAAAAATGAAGAAAATCAAGATGGCGCCCAATCACTGGAATTTTTACTTCAGATTCGTAATAAAGGTCCCTAAATATCCTTAGATGTCGAATTTCAAACCGATCGGATAAAAAATGAAAAAATTCAAGATGGCGTCCATTGTTTTCAATTCTAACTTCAGTTTTGTATTGAGAGGCCTTTAAGATTCTCGGATATCGATTTTCAACACGAACGGATCAAAAACAAAGAAATTATAGATGGTGGTCAATAATAGGCTAAATACGATCACATGATTTCTGGACGGCCCCAAAATGTATGAATAGGTAAATAATATACGCTACCTATTCCGATCACTGGCTGTCTAGTGCCTACCATCTTAGAACATAATTATTTTAAAATTAGTCGCGTTGCGTGTTGTCTGTCTCTGGGCAAAGGCGAGTTTTAACTAGAGATACCTACTTGCTTTTGAGTAATTAGTGGGTAGATAGATAAAGGGAGAGAACCGCATGCGGCGACGGTGTGCAAGCTATGCCAAGCCAATGTCCATTACTTAACTCTCAAATTATGTGTATCTCTGCTACAACCCCATCAAATTTCATGAAGATCAGAAAAGTGGTACTAGTCATCGTCGAACAAACTCTCAAAATCAAAAAGCCATCGAAATGCCGAGACGTCTCAGTATAAGTAGCTAGAAGTGGTTTGTAAGAACTCGCTTCGCTTGCGCTCCGCTCGTTCGATTAGTACTATATTTCTGACATTATTTTGGCAAAGGTACCATTTGGCGGTCGGCGCTTACGCATTCATTGCATATTACTTGAATAGTACAGTCGCCATCAAATATATGAAATTGGCCAAGGTAGTCAGACCTCAAAATTAAAGGCGATAAAGTACATGTTCGGATATAAAGTATAGTTATATTGCATAAAATCGGTTAAGCCGTTTTTGAATTCTAGCTCAAAAACTCATGTTAAAAGGACTTAAGTGCCGCAAAATATCAAATATAAAACGACCTTTTGATTGGGTGTTTTGTGAGTTTTGTGACGGACCGGTTATTATGGAACCTTTATTTACATTGAGCATGGCTCGACATGTTATGATTATAAAATGTGCTCATTTGTACCTTTCACTTAGGAGGTACAGTCGCCATCAAATGTATAGAAGCGGCCAGTGTACTCAAAAATATTTGTACATGCACTTTATCGCCTTGACAATACAGGCGTTGTACATATATTTCTGACCACCTTGGCAGCTCCCATATAATATATCTGATGTCGACTGTACGTACTTTACAATAAAAAGTAACATCGTTCACAAAAACTAAATCAAATTCAGTTTAAAAATTACCGTCTCGCAAAGCAGATTCTCCTACTGCAAAAAATATCGAGATCTAATTTGTTCCGAGTGCACTTTCTGCGAACCTCTATCTGAGCGAAGTGCGTAGTGACCGAGTTCGCAAGGAGGTGGGGCTACGCGATGATTGCTCCGCCCAAATCGAGGTACATGTTCTTTTGAGTCCTCGTCTTAACTTCATTCAAATAAACACGATCTTTATGATTTGATCATTTCCTTGTAAATAAAAATAAATTGTAATATTCTTAATTCGTTTTAAGAATTGAAATCTTAGATTAGATTTTATAACGGGAAGTTTAATATGCAAAATGTAACCTTAGTTGAAGGATACGGAAGTAAATTACTTAGTTTAGCTTTAATATTATAATAACATGAGTCACGACCTTATTGGGTGGATTTGGCAAAATCTGAAAGCTTTCAACGTGAACATTGCTATTGATGATAGGGATTAATAAAATTGTTGAATTTTTAGATAGATTGTTCTGACAGAGCCAAAATTCAGTTCTTGTCCGGCCTATAGTAACCGTGAACTATTTCGTTCGTTCAATCGTTTATAAATAAATACATAAATAATTAATAAATATTTCGGGAACTTCCTTATACATATAAACCTAGTCCCAAACTAAGCAAAGCTTGTACTATGGGAACTAGGCGATGATCAGAGATCGGAATAGGTAGAGTATAGTTACCTAGATTTTGCAGAACACTGACGAGAGTTGGAGACTTCCTTAGGATTTTTTTTTTCGGGGATTCCGGTTTTTATTTCCTGAATGTTTTAAAAACACTCACATTCGACTTATTTTAGCTAATACAACTACATTATATTGTCCTACCTTAGGACAAATTTTTTTTCGGGAATTTCCGACTTTTTTCCCGAATGATTAAAAGATGATATACCTACTTATATAAATAAATATAGTATACTTAGATACATAGAAAACACCCATAATCCAGGAACAAATATTCGTGATAAACTCACAAATAGGTAAAGGCCCTTACCAGGATTCGAACCCGGAACCTCCTCTCTGTCGCGCAAATAAGTATGCAAGAGCGATCGATACAAAGGCAGACAGTAATTTTTAGGATTTCATTGTTCTAAGTAGGTCCTCTATCAACAAATCATCAACATATAAATACTCGTAAAAGTTTTCGTTAGTATAAAGCACAATACCAAATCAAACCATCCCTATATTTCTTAATCTGAGCTGATTTTAAGTGTCTTCATGTATCATGAGTTTCCCGAAGAATTTTCATTGTCTATCGTTTTCCCATCTCTGTCTTCAGTCAACGGCCCCACATTGTTATAGTTTATACTTCACTCAAGATCAATGAAATCTGTTCACTATACATAAAAATTCTGTACAAAATGCTCCGTCTTCGTGGCCCTTAGGTGTACTATATTTGCATTGTTCCATCAGTGACTTGATAACTTCATTAGGTAACTGATCGTTTGATGTTTGATACGTTTGTATGACTATCTCAGGAAGAATTTCAATGTAGAGCGTCGTCATGGCGTCAAACAGATGATAAGTTGATAAAAACATGGAAATAAGTTAAATTATGAATTTATTTTGCCATAATGTGGTCCAACTAATGACCCTAATGACACTCAAAATGCAAACTACAGTCAGCAGCAAAAGTAACTAAGCGGGTAGGGTGTTCAACATGAGCTGGACACGACTTTATTATTAAGAGAATTTTTAACACCTCACCCGCTTAGCTACTTCTGCTGCTGACTATACAACAGGCCTTTTCTACAACTCACACTCACGATTTTGGAAAACTGTTTTAAAAAGTCGATTAAAGAACGCATAAAGACTTATTTGCCGATTAAGTTTTGCTGGATGACCTAATCGAAAAAAATAATTAAGTAGTATGTTTTTACTTACTTGATTTGATGCTTTAAAAGCATTAAACTTTGATGCAAAAGCAATTTGCTTTTGCATCAAAGTTTAATGTTTTCGTCGATACAACGTTAAAAGACTTATGAAAACCCTGAAATATACCTACATTTCTCTTATTCTGATAGTTGTATTGTATATTTGTATTCTACTAATAGTTGTAATAAAAGTCCTTGTAAGAATTAACACTCGGCTGTCTCATGGCCACTTATGCCATGGAATTTAGCACACGGCGTGGATTAACACTTACATATCGTGAAGTTGTATTTTTATCATTGTCAAGCTCGACTAAGGGCATTATTATGCTTTAAAACTATCCTCAAAATTATTGGTGAAAAATTAAGGTAGGTATATTAAAAGTGATTGGTTTTAGGCAACATTTAGGCTAATTATTTTTATAAATGTAACCTCATACAATTTCGTTAATAGTGCTACTTTTTGGTGTATCAATTTTAGCTTTCCTATAGTAGTTTATGTAACTGTTACGTAATAGGAGTCCTTAAAACACGAGTGTGGTTTTATGATTACGCCCTTTTTCATAATAAGATGACACGAGTGTTTTAAGGCCTAATTACGTACAGTTGCATACACTGCTTTATCTACATACATATTATACTAATTACGGCATTAAGTCCGAATTGGTTGAATCATTGAAAAACGTAGCGAATATATAAAAATGTAATTTAACATCAAAAATATGTTTTCCTACAGTTCATGAAGAAATTTAATCTCCGGTTTGCCTAAGAAAAAAAAAATTACCCCCGCCACTGGATTAGGGCTCTACACAATAGTGGCATCCAGCGTCCAGCGTAGCTGGATGCAAGTCGCTTCCAACCGATACTTATGCAGGTCCAAAGGGGAGGCCTATGTTCAGCAGTGGACGTCTTATGGCTGAGATGATGATGATGATGATGACAATAGTGGCAGATATTATTCGCGTGATTCGATGTAAAAAATATTGATTGCAGATAGCTGTGGGTATAATAAATAAGAATTACAGTTTCTATTAACTATTTATTCGTCTTAAGAACCTCATAAACCTAAATGATAAACTATCGTTTCAATGAGTAACTTCATAGCGGAAATCTGAGAAAATAATACGAGCCAGTTATATAGAATCAGAACTGTTATTTCTTTGTATTATTGAATAATCAGTTCCACTCATTGGACTGGAATTTGCAGTAAACTGGAAGTTTCCTATGTGGCAGTGTGCGTGTGATTTGGTTATTTGGTTATCGAAATTTTTCCGTAATAAATTAATAATAAAGTAAAGCCGTGGGGTGCCCGGCCTTAGAATTGTCCCCCACCGTATCGTCCCGTGGTTGCAGAAGGAGTCTGCTAAGGGAATATACCGGGAGATGGGCAGCAGCGTCTTCCGAAAGCCTAAACAACAATAAACAAAAAAACTGCGCGCGCCAACCCGCCTGCCAAGCGTGGCGCGTATAGGGTGACCAGATACAAATTTCAAAAGGCCTGACAAAATTCGCTCTAATTCGGTTTGAACACTATGCTCTCTCAGTTGCTCAAAGGTTAACTGGAAGAAATATGTTCGCCTTTGTACGTATTTGCTGTGTTATATATCTCTCATTGTGTTTTCTTGTACAATAAAGTGTTTTACTATTACTACTACCTAATACTAAAAAGTCCCGATACTATATGTTTCTTTTACATGTTTTTGATCGGTATCAATATGATACCTTTAATCAATTCGGCATCTCCGATTCATACGACGATACCAAACTTGGCCAAGTAGCTTAACTGATGTACATATCAAGATACAGTTGAGAGCCTCCCCCCCTAAAAAATTCCATCAAAAATCTTGGTGGCTCCACTTCTCTAATCCATCCTTGGGTCCTAAGGAACAATCATGACGAGAGAAATCTCTTGTTCATGAAAAGCCGTCTTTTTATGGCTACACCAGCGCAACTAAAAAGTTCTATGCTCGTAAAACTAAATTTTTACATAATATTTTTTTATTCAAATAAAAGTTTACAGTATATACAATTTTCTCTATTTGTCGAAAATTCCTGACATTTTCCTGTTCCGGCCGCATTCCTGACATATGTCCAAAATTCCTGACGTCTGGTCACCCTAGGCGCGGTTCAGCAGTGGACGTCTTATGGCTGAGATGATGATGATGAATAAAGTTGAGTTATTTTAATTCATATACACCGTGGGCTGTTAAAACCCGACGGATCTTAACCACGCTATTCTGAGATCAAAAGAAAGAAAAATGTTATATGCCTTTAAATCAATTTCGCCAAAAAAAATTTTTTTCTTTTATTTTTAATTTTTTTGAATGTTTTGTGCACATTAAAACTAAATGTTATTAAAAAAAAGATCGCCTAAAAAAAATAGGTAAATTTAAAAAAAAATGTTAATGCAGTGTTCCTTGTCACTTTGATATCGGTGAATAAGGATGTGTAAACTATGGCTAATAGTGGCAACAACGCCATCAAACAGGCGTTTTGTGCTGAGTTATAATAAAAAAAGGTTTTTTTTTTAAATTGGTATTAACTCTGTAACTAGGCGTATTCTAGAAAAGTTTATAGGACTTTTTAGTCTCTAAATATGATCAAGAATACACTGTTAAAATCTTTCGGGTTTTAACAGCCCACAGTGTATAGTAGCATGTACATTTTACTGTAATAGAATTTAAAAAATGTCAGTCATACAAAATAAAATAATACAAAATGAATCATATTTTTGTAATTTTAACTATAAAACTTTCGTGAGACTCTAACATATAAAAAAAACGTGAGTGACCCGTTATAAAAAAATTTTTATACATATTTTTGTAAATTGATATATACCTACCTAATTAAATAAAAGTCGACAATACCCCATGAAAATATATCAAAGTTGCTTCATCGTTATTACCTACCATCAGAATGGAACCCTCCACTACTGAGTCGGCTTTAGCTTTGCCAATCTTAATGCTTCTGCTAGTTTTATATAGGAACAGTATTCGAACTTTAAAAATCTTATTTAGATTTTGACATTAATTGCATCTCAATTGCATCAATGAATAAGTTACATTATTGAATTAATTTTGGTTTGAAGGGGTTCGGTTATATACCACACATTTTTTAGTAAATACTTTGTACTTATGTAGGTAGGTATCTACATACCTACCTACATAATATCTAGTGTACCTATACAGGGTGTCGCGTTTAGTTGGATCAAACAAACCAATGATTATTGACCTCAAAAGTCCGATTGGACCCCCATGTAGGTATGTTTCGAGAAAATAATACCTACATAGTTTTTGGATAAAGTGACGTTTACAAGTCAAAGGTACATTGTCCATATTTATGAAATTAGAATTATGGTATGGTTCAAAATTGAATATTTTCACAGAACTGTCAAAACATCAAAGGTATAGGTAGACTAAAGTACATATGTATAACTATTTGACAGACGTCAATCACCGTTATTGTGCCTACTTGTGCAGTCGCCATCAGATATATCGGAGCAGCCAAGGTGGTCACAAATATCTGACCAAGTGACCAACGCTTCTATTGTAAAGGCGATAAGGTGCATGTTGAGATACTTTATAGTATCTTGGCCGCTCCGATATATCTGATGGCGACTGTACCTACTGGATTACGACTTACTAGGTAGAGGTAGGTTCTAATTTTAAAGGCATTTTAAACCACGTAACATGTAGCTACGGTTTCTTGCAACAATCTAATTGCTCCAACGTAAATCAACTTACAACATCGGTATAAGACGACATACGGATCCAAAACTGTATAATTGAATCCACGTTTCCCACAGTCCACAGCACAACACTACGAACAACGGTACTGGTACACTACACGGTACACGTACACTGGTACACGGGTGCGGTACACGGGCGGCGTCCGCGGAGCCCGGGCGAGCACTGGCCGCGAATGTTTACGGTCCAAGAGAGTGCGTATACGCGAAGAGTGAGGCTTTTGTGGGTGCCGAGAAGCGATCGCAGAGAGGCAAGTGAACTGTATTCTCTCTAAAACACGTTTAGACATGGGGCCGTATTCTAACTTTAAAACACGCACAGACACGATCCAACTTCAATGCAAATCCAATGCAATAACAACACAACACAGCTAACGCCTACATGTCTGAATCAAAAATGACGGAATTTGCTTGAAAATTACTGCGATGCAACTACAATACGACTTCAATGTTGGTTGATTATTGGTTGAGTGTTGGAGTTATGTTTAAGACAGATTGTGTTGTTAATGTATTGTTTTTACATTTTAAAATTAGAATACGGCACCGGACTAATTGAAATAAAACTCCAATGCATTGCATGCACCACGCAACACAACTAACGTTTAAACATCTGAATTAGAATTTGCTTGAAAATTATTCCTATACAACTCCAACACAACTCTAATATTGGTCGATTATATGATTATTTGTTGGGTGTTGGAGTTTTGGGGATATGTTGTGTTTTTCATGTATTATATTTCAAGTTAAAGTACCTACGATATAGTTGGTAAGTCTAAAATGCATCCAATTTTGTATGGCAGTTAAGCCAGTTACCTGCGATTTTTAATACATTGCGGTTTTTGATCCATCGATTGATTTCGTTGCACGGACCAGACGGCAATGTCTCGAAATCACACGCGAGTTTTGTGTCAAAATTGCGCCGATTGTAGAGGCCATTACGTGATCGTCGGAGATTTGCGTTTTGTCGTCACGATAAAGCAGGAGAGCCAAATGCATTGACAGTATGAAGTCGTGTTGTATATAAGCAGACCCTTTTAAATTACAGCCATCTGCAAACTGCATTCTATGATGTTTGTATTGAAATTCATATTCAATGGATACAATAAATAAAGTTCACCTTTGTACAGTAAATTGTATGTTTTTGTAAGCATCTCGTGTACATTTTATTAGTGATACTACTTCAAAAAACATAGAGCCATTGAGCTACGTATTATCTTTTGTGTAACTTGAATAACAGAAAGAGATATTGAATAATTGTCTGCTGGTGTAATGATAATGCTACAGAATACTAATTAGGTAGGAAGTATACATTTATTTACATAATTAAATATACAGAGGCACTACAGTACAAATACAGCTCTAGCTCAAATCTAAACTAGGCCCTTGCGGCATTTCCTCGTTGTATCGCAATGCTGATACGTTGTTTTAAGTATTTAAAACTTACGTGTAATTTTGGATATCTAATCGTCATACAAGTTACAATTTAAGCATTGCTTAAAGTTCTTTTTACTTTGATTCACTCAGAACAGTAATTTAAGCCACAATTTTTTTTTATAATTATTTACGTAGACTTTTGAAATAACGACCACAGTATTTATTGAGATAAAGAGATTGATTGACATGTGATTGACATATACGACTAGACAAGCTGCTAACGTTTTTTTGCCATGGATACAAGTCTTTCAGTTGATAGTATTGATAAAATTTCATAGCGAAGGATGAGTCTTGCATATTAACCCTTTGGCCGCCATCGCCAAGGATCGGACAGAAAAATCGTGCCTCCTACGCCTGAGAATAAATTGCGCGTTAGCACTCGTTTCTATTTTGATATACTTATTATTCGCTATATAAGCGTTTTCGTTCAAATAAATTTGACGTTAATGCTGAGTCTACTATGTCACTTGCGAAGTGCCGAGTCATTTAGGCCATTTTTTTGTACCCTCAACTTTTTTTCGGAAACGTTTAGATGAAATTACTAGCTCTTTCGAGTAAGATACAAATGTGTCCCAAAATTTTCATACGTTTTTTGTTATTTCCATTCCGTTACCGCCATAAGAAGTCTATGGAAAAATGGTAACGGACACGGAGAGAAAAAATTTACTAGAAATAAGTAAAAAATAGTCATTCCCAGGACAAGTAAACGTTTACTAAAAACAAGTACACGTTTACTAAAAACAAGTAAACCACTAAAAACAGGAAAAGGTTTTTAGTAAACGTTTACTTGTTTTTAGTAAATTATTTACTTGTCCTGGGTTTTACTATTTTTTACTTGTTTCTAGTAAAAATTTCTCTCCGTGGAACGGGAAAAAAACTTGGGACACATTTTTTGTCCTAATAAAATCGATAGAGCTCGCGATTTTGAGTCGAAAACAACTCTTCCAAATTGAAAAAAAAAAGTAGAATATACAACTTTTAATAAAAACCCATTTAGCGTAATGTGAGTTTATCGGAAATCGCTAATCACTGGCTCAACTAAAGTATTCTCCCGATTTAAAAGGAGTCACTTTTTTTACTATTAGTGCAAAATTGCACATCTACAAAATCTGGTTACTATACTCTATGACTGGCCGATAGACGCCGCACGGCCACTCCGCGCGTCCAAACGGCTCGGAGAAAGTATTATATCACTCTGTATCCAAACACAACCTTACTATTTACCAATAAGGTCGGATATCCAGTGAATATTCATTCGATATATGCATATTTGGATAAATGCTGGTAATCGATTTCGGATTTTGTGTGTTTTCGGGTTTGGTAAAGTTTGTGTGTGCTAATGTTTGAGGATAAAATTTCATGGGTTATGCGTTTTGTACATATTTTGGATTTGTAAACATGATAATAATCTTGTATTGTATAATGCAGGTGTCTCTTTCTTGCACACTTGAACGATAGAGTTAGCGTATCCAATAGAGGCAAATATTAAGATACCGGTATATGAATTAGGTTTTTTTCGTCAGCATCATTGTTTTTATTCAATATACTTATTTATTAATCAGAGTAAGACTAGCATATATTTAATATAATTATTGCTGCGTGGCCCCGGCTTTGCTGCGTGGCCCCGGCTTTGCTGCGTGGCCCCGGCTTTGCTGCGTGGCCCCGGCTTTGCTGCGTGGCCCCGGCTTTGCTGCGTGGCCCCGGCTTTGCTGCGTGGTCCCGGCTTTGCTGCGTGGCCCCGGCTTTGCTGCGTGGCCCCGGCTTTGCTACGTGGCCCCGGCTTTGCTGCGTGGGCCCTGGTTTAGAATAGTTCAACCCCGTCTTTTCCCGCGGGTGTCGTAAGAGGCGACTAAGGAATAAGGCATAAGGAAACCTCTGATCCCTACTGCTCGTGAGAACGCTGTGGTGATTTATTTAATTACGATATAATCATCCGCATGGCGGCGATGCGGTTCGCCACCCAATCACGTCTCGTTCTTCACGGGGGCGAGAAGTGGACGGAGAGCCGTTTTGCTGCATTGATCGTAGCAAATGGAAATCCTTGATCTTTGCCTACCCCTTTTGGGATATAGGCGTGATTGAATGTATGTATGTATATTTAACATTTAGACATTTTAGACACATAAAAACAGTTAGTCGGTATTACATTTTCGGGCACTCCGTGTAAAAGACATCAACGCGATTCATGCCAAATGTAATGACAAATATTTGTAAAGAAATGGCAAATTATGGATGGTAGAAGGTAAGGATGACAATCTCTATGTTACAGAAGTGTCCACCAAAAGGTGTTAAATTGGTGGCGCCACAATAGCTAGAGAGTATATGGTAGCGCATATGCAGCGCACTTCACTCTGTCAATCGCACTTCACTCGGAGAGATTTGGAACTAGTATTTACTGTTTACAGGTGGACCTATTTTCGGCCGCCCTCCTATAAATACTATCCATAGGGCAAATGTTCGTTATAAGGCCTTGGGTTTTCTGACCACCCGTCGCCGGCGGCCGGCGACCGACGCCATACAAACATCCGATCGAATCCGATGTTTTGTATGGCGTCGGTCGCCGGCCGCCGGCGACGGGTGGTCAGAAAACCCAAGGCCTAAGAGATCATCCTTATACCATCCATATGGTAGGTGTTCGTTTTATTGACAAACTTCAGTTCCACTTGTTACATACCACACACTTAAATACCAGTAAAGGACTTGCCTCTATTTGCTACCTACCTTTTGTACAAAAATGGAATACCTATTCACAATAACTATTATCCGCGTCTGCCATTTTCTCGCAATGCTAAAAAAACATCATGGCGCCCTATTTTGTGGTTTGCTATCTAATCAGTACGCATTTGCCTGTATTTGCTTTGCATTTTGGAAAACGAAATTGACGCATAAAGCATGAACTATACAAATCCTAAAAGTCATTAAACGTAAGACGAAATAAGTTAGCAACAATTCATTAAAACTTACTTGAATAGTTAATTTGATTAAGTTATTTACTTTTTCGTAGGTTAGATACCCTAAAAAAATTCTCTCGTTTTAAAAACATGTAATTTGAAGCTCAATCTTGTAAGTTGTATTGTTTATTAATTGGCATATTTAATTATTAGGTACGTTATTATGTTCTCTTAAACGAATAGCAACGGTTTTAAAAACATATTTGTTATTTACAATCTAACAGGCGCTTGCGCACGGAAATCAAGGATCTTATTGCATGAGGCGTAAATACTAACACTACGCGGTCATAGAGTAACATATATAATAGAGCAGTACAGTCTAAGAACATTTTGAAGCTCATGTCTGGAAGCGCCATCTACTCCAGAGTCCCCTAAAGGTAGCTCGTAAGCAGGAAAAAAGCTAGCTTTACTACGGTACGCTATTCGTCCCTAGATGTCCCTGTGACGCAATATAAAAATGCCATGCCATGCCATGTCTGACCAATCTCTCTCAGTTGCTTAAAGGTTAGCTGGAAGAGATCCCTTAAAGGGATAAGCTCGCCTTTGTACACATTTACCTTAGTTTTTAACGGTCATGTACTTGTTTTGTGCAATAAAGTGTTTTACTACTACTACTACTACTAAAAATAGGAAGAAAAAATTACAAAATATTATTTTAACACGGTCTTAAAGTACAAAATGTAGTTGACATATTATTTTATTATTGTGTAAATCATTATTTAATTTTATTTACCTAAAACTAATAACTAGACCTTATTTCTATTCAATGAGATTATAATACAAATAAAATAATTCAATTCACATCCAGACAAACACTCACTCAAAATCTGATTATTTACTGGAAAAGTATTGTGTCTATAATTTGATTTTGTATTTTTGACGTCGACGTACATCGTGCGATGATAGAAACAAAATTTACTTATACTGTCTATTATTATAACACTCTAGGATAACTAGGATTCAAGGAGGAAGACACAATGAACACAAAAGGTTCCTCTATTGTAATATTGCTATAGATAAAGTAAATTCATATCACAGATTACTTTATATAAAATTAATTATTAATTTAAATTATTATACCTACCTAGGCTAGAGCAAAATGGTTACCGTAAAATAGGGTGAGAAGGGATGGCGAAGACAGTTGGGTCATGAACGGGGAGAGTAGGGATGACAGAATGAGTTGGTTTTTATAGGCTACTGCTACGAAAATAATATATACTTTATATAAATTATGCTATAGTCACTTTCATTATACAAAAGTGTCGATCCAACCATTTTCCCAACTCACATTACCACATTAGTAGGAAATTCCACTTCACCCCGTAGTCACCCACCCAACTACGGGGTGAGGTGGGATTTTGTGTTTATCGTTAAAGTTATGAAATGGAACAACAAAATATAATTAAAAAAGTACATTTTTTATGTATAGAAATCAACGTGTCACATGTACATTTTTATAGAGGTTTGAATGTCTGTTTTGTCCCAACCATACCCCGGAGTTTTCGGTGCGGGAATGATTTCGTGTATTTATAACTTTGTTTATTGTAAAGTAATTACCAAACTATGAATTAAAAGTAGGTAGTAAGGTCCAAATGTGCTCAGAAATGTTAAATTAGTATCGTTTTTTTACAGTTTTTACCTGTTATTTGGCTAGTGTATAACATTCCCGCACCGAAAACCCCGGGGTATGGTCCCAACTCAGGCCATTTCACGGTAGCTTTGGCACATATCTCTTTTCTCGCCATCTGTTTCAGCAGATTCAGCTGTTTTAAATTTATTTCACATTTTAGTGATAGCCCTAGTAATGTTCTATGGGATTTGGCTTTTGATTAAGACTAGAATTCACGCCAGAAAAAAAACAATTTAACAGTTCTGGTAAGTCTGACAGGTACAACCTATGCTGGCGCAACTGAAAACCCTCGACCAGCAACCCCATCAAGATGTACCGGTGCACAGTCGCCATAAGATACATATATCAGAGCGGCCAAAGTGGTCAAAATATCTGAACAACGCCTGTATTGTCAAGGCAATAGAGTGCATGTTCATATATTGTAAGTACCCTGGCCGCTCCGATATATTTGATGGCGGCTGTATAACCTATGCTGGCGCTATCAGACCAAACCTATGACAGCTGCCTTCCCCATTTACTTGGTGAAATGTACAGTCACATTTTTAAAAATAATATGGATACATTTAATGTGATAAAAATATGTAACCACAACTCTTTTTTTATCGTATGGCGCCATGTCACTGGATACAGATAGACAATTATTCTCCCAGGCACTTAGTAGTAGTGGGAAAGCAGTTGATGAAGAAAATCCAGTGAGTGCTGCGAGGTCCAGATGGGACAGTGCAGCTGCCAAGTTTGTTACTCTTTTAGCACCACCCAGGGATCACGTGTAGGGCTGTCTAAGGTGTTACCTACGGACGCAGAGTAACATGGATCTACGACTCTATTACCAAGGCGTAAAGTCTTAAATAAATAAATAAATATTATGGGACAATCTTACACAAATCAACCTAGTCACACGATAAGCTCAATACTTAAATACATAGAAAATAATATCTGTGATTAGCACACAAATAAATACCCTGACCAGGATTCGAACCCGGGACCTCCTGCTACATAGGCAGAGTCACTACCAACTAGGCTAGGAGGCCGTTAAGTCTTGGATACATTTTATATTTTTGTCACATTACATGTATCCATACTTTCGGACGTGACCGTACTAAGGCTAAGATACTTGGACTAAGTATGCGGTTCACTACGTATGCGTAGGACCAATCACGTACACGTCATGTTGAGGCACAATGTTGTGGTTTTTCTTCTTCTGGACCAGATCTAGGCCGAAGGTGACCTGGAAAGAAAAAAAAAACATTATTACGACTTTTTAATTCTATTAGCTACATACCCACAAACTAAAAGAGTTCTGTTGAAATACATTATTGTAGAGCTCAAAGAGGTTAGCAGTGTGTTTTGACGACGGACTCCTCTTGTCCCTTTCTATGCCGTCAACTGCTACAACTTTGCCTATGATGCACAAGTTTGCCTGGCTGGCAAAACGTGGTTTTCTTCACCAAACAGCTGCTTATATCTTATTCCTGATGGCCACCTTTGTCCCATCTCATTGATAAAATATAAATAGAAGAAATTGAAGAAAACCAGAAGTGCTGCGTGGCCCCGGCTTTAGAATAGTGCCACCCCGTCTCTTCCCGCGGGTGTCGTAAGAGGCGACTAAGGGATAACGGATAAGGGAATCTCTGATCCCTACTGCTCGTGAGAACGCTATGGTGATTTATTTAATCAATGGTCATCCGCATGGCGGCGATGCGGTTCGCCACCAATCACGTCTCGTTCTTCACGGGGGCGAGAAGTGGCTCACGGAGAGCCGTTTTGCTGCATTGATCGTAGTAAATGGAAATCCGTGATCTCTGCCTACCCCTTTTGGGATATAGGCGTGATTGTATGTATGTATGTTGTATGAAGAAAACCATGATTTTCAAGCCAGGCAAAGTTGTACATCGTAAGCAAAGTAGCAGTTGACGGTATCTTTCACACAGTGATCCCTTCTTTATATTAATAGGAAATGACAAATGCAGACGTACTTTCACTGCAAAAGTTGGCTATGTGAGTCACGTTCGAGCACATCTGAGGAGCTCAAGATACCAGCAGCAGTCGCCGTAGCCGTATCGGCTAGGATGAGATGATGATGATGATGACAATATTAATAGGTCGACAACGCGCATGTGACAACTCTGGGTTATAGGCTACGGCAAAGAGAATTAAGTACCTAGAGTGTTCTCTCCATACATGGCTAAATGCGTATATATAATGAGTTTTAAGCGAGCTTTGCTAATAGTTATTTGTTATACAAGGGGTGAAAGTTGTATTTTACGTGCGAGTGTTATTTGAAACACGAGCTAGCGAAAGGATTCTATTATTGACCACGAGCGAAGCGAGTGGTTCAAAAATAGAATCCTGAGCGTAGCGAGTGCTTTAATACACGAGACGTAAAATAACTTTCACCCGTGTATAACACAAAACTTTTCACCTCACTACAGCGAGGAAAATAAGAAAAAGGGTGCATTTTGCTCGGTTTCCCGTAATTCCTCAGGTGTTTAATACTTCTTCATCACTCGAATCACTAATTTTTAACAAAACAACCTAGAAAAACATGCGAATATTTAACGTTGATATGATGGATGAATTGAAATGAAAAGTTTTGACGTAAAAGGTTTTATTAAATGTCAGATGCGTTTTGTTCGTACGTAGACTTATTCGGCTGTCAGAACAATTTATCCGTTTTTACAAAAAGAATGAAGATTAATGTTGAATGCTGATATTTATGAATTAAAATAAAGTTGTAAGACTGTATTAAGTGTTTTTACTCGATGCAATTCATTAATTGCGATGTTAAAAATTCTGCACTTTTAACGTTTTACGTTTTGTTAGCTGTCAAATGTCACTTAAGCCACTTGTCACTTATGTCAAAACACTTTCACCACATGTGGATAAAAAGCGATTTTCACAATAGATATTAAACAAACAAAAAGGGCTTTCCGAGCTAGTGAGGTGAAAAAGTTATTATTAAAAAGATTACAGCTTAATACGTATTACGATTTAAGTGTGCTTAAAACTTAGTAAAAAGGAGTTTAACCATACCTCCCATACGACTTATTATTTAATTAGTAGTTTTGCTATGTATGGAGTTAGCAATCTATCTACTCATTTATCTATGGCTACGGTAGCTGCTTACCATCAGGCGGGAGTGGCGGGACGTATGATTGTTTGCCACTGTCGTGGTATAAAAAAGTTATTTTTGCACAAGCCACTTATTGTTGTAGTGTTAATTATACACTGTGTCCACAAATAGATGATAACCCCGCTGTCGATCAACTGTGTAACCATGTCAGTATGGAAAGTCACAGATAACGAATTATGCTACAGTTCATTGACTCTTCATTCACTTGGCCAAGGCATTCTCCTGCTAGTTATTACCAGAGATAAGTGAATAATAAAAACTGACAATATAATTACTATCCCTTGTGCAATCTAAGAAGCGGTTTTTGACACCTGTCATCTCGGTACATTTTACAGACTAAAATCGATTTTTGGTTATAAAATGTACTGACCTGTCGGTGTCAAAAACCGCTTCTTAGATTGCACAAGGTATAGTTCGCCTTGGTCTTATTGAATATGTGGCATCAACATGCAACACTTAGTGGTATTGAGGCTCCAATATATTAATATGACGATTTGATCTTGGCTTTAATCAAACCACCCTCCAAAACTTGATCTTTTGGCAAGTTGTCCATCACACAGGCAGCACTCAGTGTTGGAGCAAGTGACGGTGGGGCTCGGTGAATATAGACATGAACTAAAACTGCAAAGACGACGCCCAAGCTGTAACCAGCTAACACGTCGCTCCAGTGATGCTTGTAGTCAGACACCCTGGACAGCGCGATGAACCAGGAGATCATGACCACGGAGAATATGAAAGATTGTTGGAGCAATTGACGAAGGAGCTCGGTGAATATAGATATGAAAAGCAGTAGGGATATGTGTTTATGTTACACTTACCACTAAAACTGCAGAGACGACGCCCAAGCTATAGCCAGCTAACACGTCGCTTCAGTGATGCTTGTAGTCTGACATGCGGGACAACGCGATGAACCAGGAGATCATGAACACGAGGAACTTGAGGCAGTGTTGGAGCAAGTGACGATGGGGCTCGGTGAATATAGATATGAAAGGCAGTAGGGATATGTGTATATATTACACTTACCACTAAAACTACAAAGACGACGCCCAAGCTGTAACCAGCCAACACGTCGCTCCAGTGATGCTTGTAGTCTGACACGCGGGACAGCGCGATGAACCAGGAGATCATGAACACGAAGAACTTGAGGCATTGTTGGAGCAAGTGACGATGGGGCTCGGTGAATATAGATATGAAAGGCAGTAGGGATATGTGTATATATTACACTTACCACTAAAACTGCGAAGACGACGCCCAAGCTGTAACCAGCCAACACGTCGCTCCAGTGATGCTTGTAGTCTGACACGCGGGACAACGCGATGAACCAGGAGATCATGACTACGGCGAACTGTAGAGAGTGACGGAGCGCGCGGGTGCCGCGCCATGTCATACGTCGTTCGAGGTATAGCTGAAAAACAGTAGTACTGGTTTAAACGTTGGTCTCCGGATGACGCGGGGCAGCGTCAGATTATATTAGAACATAGCAATGTTTATACAGTATGGCCTTTATAATACTTATTAGCAATAGTTTAATAGAACCGGGATTAGCTAGGGATACACGAACAGATGTGTCCGCCAGATATGCCCGGCGGACAGGCGCCCGTGTACTAGTATGGCGCTATTTAGATGTCGGACAAATCCGGCGGACACATCTGTGCGTGTATCTCTATCTATTGTTATATTAAGGAAACCCGCTTTGCTCTTTTCTAAATATTAGCTTTTTCACTGGGTTGGACATCAAATTATCTTGCTGTCGGTTTCATAAAGGCCCATCGCTAAATCTTAGTACTAATAGTCTTTATATAATCAAATCTATCAATACGGATCCTACATAATTACTCAGTATTTGAAATGAATATCAGCTGTAATCTGGAAATGGCACATCCTTATATTGGCCTTATCTTCTTCTGTACAAATCAAGTGTTTGCTGATTAAGTGTATGTAATCACTCGGCTTTATGTTCGAGCATAATTTAGTACTTCGAACTACCGCTTAGTCATACTTTTTTCACGCTGTGATTGGTACCTAATCACAGCGTGAAAAAAAACTAGCATAGTCATTTGGTAATTTTGATAGAGCTGTACGATTGCATAGATTACTCTTGTCTTTTCTATGTCGTTGTGTACATACTACATTGGTAAAAAATAAGTTGTTATTAGGAAATAAAACAACAGGGTTTACATGTGTACGGAAACATCACATAGATTTTTTAGTCGGACCGCGCGACCGTCCTAATGAATTATTCATTAGGACGGTCGCGCGGTCCGACTTGTATGAAGTTAAAGTTTAACTATGTTTGATGTGTCAGACAAAATATTCGCAAATAATCAAATCCTTCTGGAATCGCTTCGTCTAGCAGCGATAGCTACCCTTCAAAAATAATGAAATTAAATAATAATAGCACTCACAGCCACAAAGACCATGGCGTAGGCCGAGAAGGACGAGTGGCCGCTGAGGAAACTCTTGCGCATATCTTCGATCTTGCTGTTACTGACGGTGCAGTGATAATCCTTGGGCTGGACGTAACGACCCCGCCATTCTGCCAAACTGCAGTCAATCGAGGGTTGGCATAGCTGGAAATAAGAATCACGTTTCAGATTACAGTGATCAGGCTTGTTAAGAGTTTGTTCCGTCTCGCTGGGTCAGTTCAGATACAATTCCATTGACGCGATCGGCAGTGTTGAGAATAGCTAGGCATACACGCACAGATTGACGGGCAGATCTGTGCGTGAATCCCTAGCTAATGGTCTACCGTTCAGTGACCATTCACATACATATCACACTGCTCTTCGATTGACCAAAATTAACTAAGTTAGGTAAGTTCAGTTGAAATAACTTTGGTCAATTGAGGTGCAGTGTAATATGCTTCGTTTTTAAAGAGGAAAATGCATATTTTCGTAACTTGTAAACCAAATGAGTAAGGGTTCCTATTTCATTGTGGAAATACTGATTTCCTGTTATCCAACATTCCACTCTTTGCTTATTTAAACATTCTTGGCTTCAGGTTGCAACGATTTTGTTTAACTATTCGCTTTGTTTGTTTTTTATTTAATCATTGTTGTTTTTTAATCATTAAATATTCAGGTGGATCATATATTTTTAGATCATTCGTTGCAGTATAACGGCTGTTTAGTCATTTGTTAAATACATATTTAACATTACTTAAGCAAAAGTGTTGGTAAACATTAATATTATGTACACGTAAGTAATCAGCTTAATCGAACAAGCGGAGCGTAAGCGAAGCGAGTTCTTACAAACAACTCGCTACTGGGACGCCTCGGCATATTGATTTTGAGAGTTTGTTCGACGATAACTTTTAAAACGTTTTTCTGATCTTTATGAAATTTGTTGGGATTATAGCAGAGGTACATATAATTTGAAAGTTCGTATTTGAGAAAGATCTATCAAGGGGTTGTGGATTTAGACGGCGTGAAAAAAACATTGAAAGGGTCTCGTTATATTGGTCTACTCGTTTGCAAGTAAATCGCGAGTTCACAGTTCTAGGTGGATTACTAGTGTACTTACTAACTATGTAATTATTTTGTGTTATATATCCATCGCATAATCCTGTAATCTAAGGTCAGTCAGTTATCTCAGGTCAAGACAAGCAGGGAAGTAGCCCTTATCTGCTAATGAATTGTTGCTTCATTATAGATTCCTAAATAGGTGCTAACATTGACATGCTCTTAACATGCTGTTAACATGCTGATTAAAGCGTGACCAAGTAAAACCAATTTGTCAGAAGAAAAGTTTGACGTTCAAGAAAAAAACAGTTAAATAGGTAGGTACTTAAAGTTAAAAAAATTGCAACCTTAATTTTCAAATGCTTAGCGTTTTTGGTGGTCAACTAGATAAAGCACGCGCCTAGGTCTAAGTCTACTACTCATCAATATAATTCACACATTGAAGTCGGGATGCTCAGGCCAAACACCATCATCATCATCAGCCCTTTATCGCCCACTGCTGAACATAGGCCTCTCTTCGTGTACGCCACTTGTCCCGGTCCTGTGCCAATTGCATCCAGAAGTGACCCGCAACCTTCTGAATGTCGTCTACCCAACGAGCCAACGGACGCCCGGGGCTTCTTTCATCTGAAAGCGGCCACCACTCCGTCAACATTTTAGTCCACCTGCCGTCACTCTGCCTGGCAACATGGCAGGCCAAACACCGTCTCACTGAATTCTATTGCTTTAAAGGTATCTTAATTAGGTACGTTGTCTGAGAGAGATCGCTTTTTAGCGATAAGATCGCCAATTGTTTAACCGCTACTTTACTTTTTATAACTTGTGTTGTATGTGTTTCTTTATTTTGTGGTGGGTGTGCAATAAAGAATCAAACTCAAATTCAAACTCAATTTCAATCGAATAGCGTCGATCTGGAAACTTTAAAAAAAGAGCTACTTACATCAAAGAAATGCGGACTCATTCTCTCAATCACGTGCTTGGCGATCTCGGTAGCCAGTTCAACGAAGCATGCGCCGAGACCAAAGGCCAATACTCCGCAGTACAGGCCACGGATCCAGGTCGGGATGCTCAGGCCAAACACCTTCGTGTCACGGGATTATATTCCTTTAAAGACATCTTAACGCAATTCAATCGGATAGCGTCGATCTAGAAAAACAGCTACTTACATCAAAGAAATGCGGCCTTAGTCTCCCAATGACGTGCTTGGCGATCTCGGTGGCCAGCTCAACGAAGCATGCGCCGAGACCATAGGCCAATACTCCGCAGTACAGGCCACGGATCCAGGTCGGGATGCTCAGGCCAAACACCTTCGTGTCACGGGATTATATTCCTTTAAAAACATCTTAACGCAATTCAATCGGATAGCGTCGATCTAGAAAAACAGCTACTTACATCAAAGAAATGCGGCCTTAGTCTCCCAATGACGTGCTTGGCGATCTCGGTGGCCAGCTCAACGAAGCATGCGCCGAGACCAAAGGCCAATACTCCGCAGTACAGGCCACGGATCCAGGTCGGGATGCTCAGGCCAAACACCTTCGTGTCACGGGATTATATTCCTTTAAAGACATCTTAACGCAATTCAATAGAATAGCGTCGATCTAGAAAAACAGCTACTTACATCAAAGAAATGCGGCCTTAGTCTCCCAATGACGTGCTTGGCGATCTCGGTGGCCAGCTCAACGAAGCATGCGCCGAGACCAAAGGCCAATACTCCGCAGTACAGGCCACGGATCCAGGTCGGGATGCTCAGGCCAAACACCTTCGTGTCACGGGATTATATTCCTTTAAAGACATCTTAACGCAATTCAATTGGATAGCGTCGATCTAGAAAAACAGCTACTTACATCAAAGAAATGCGGCCTTAGTCTCCCAATGACGTGCTTGGCGATCTCGGTGGCCAGCTCAACGAAGCATGCGCCGAGACCAAAGGCCAATACTCCGCAGTACAGGCCACGGATCCAGGTCGGGATGCTCAGGCCAAACACCTTCATGTCGCTGGACTCTTTGCGGAGAACTGCCCATTCACATATCAGGATCTGTGTGCAGATATATTGTATAAGAATTTAAGAATGTCTACGAAGGCCTCTGTCTGATAGACGTAAAGGAGACCTATAAAACGTAATAGGGCAGATGCCCCGATTTTGGCCACTTTAAGGAGAGTTTGTCAATTCAGACGTCCGTCATATTGTGTCAATAAGATATTTTCACGCTCGTTATTGAAAATATATTACTATATTTATAGGAATGTTTGCTGTTAAGATTTTGATATTAGATATTACTTTTTTCTTGAATAAAATGTCAGAAAAGGGCCCAGGAGACAGTTTTGGCCACTTTTTTCCGTGACTCCTGACAACTGAATGACAAGTAATACATGACAGATGATAGCACCATCTGCTCTGCCAAAATTTACTCTTATATAAAGTATAAACCGTAGACTTGTAAACTTGTCTATACTTTAATAAAGTTGAAAATGGCCAAAACTGGCACAGTGGCCAAAACCGGGGCATCTGCCCTATATACAAAAGCCATGATGATGTTACTCTAAGTATGGTCAGAAGCTAAGATCGGGATCTATGCTCCATTAACTACATTTGGAAAGGGTTATAGATAAAGATATATAAAGCTGATTGTCTCTTGGTGCTATTGTAAGACTCGCGACTTCATGCAATACTTCTGTCTCTGCCTACCGCTTTAGCTATTAAGTAGGTTTGTTATGACGTACTAATAGAAATAAGCATGTTATTTGCATTAACATTGATTTTTTACACACTCGAAACCTCATATTACTTAACAGAAAGTACACTTCACTACGAATACTTACAACTACTAAGGGTATCGTGATCCCAGACAGCTTCAGCATGAACGAGGTAACAGTGTCCTCGTGGTACGGGTACTTGAGCGACTCATCGTCGCAGAAGAAACCACGGTGAAACGGCTCCCAGAGAAACTTGGTTGCGAATATACTGAGGGTCACTGGAATAAGTAATACTTCATCATCATCGGCCCTTACGTCTCTAGCAGGTGATTCATGGTGTAAAATTTGGGAGTCACCGTTTTTGGTGGCTGTTTAGACCGATGCGAGACCGGCATTTCTTGCCGCAGGCCTGTCAAGAGAAATTTGCAGCAGTTGGTGCTGAATCGGTTTCATGTCGTTTTTCCCTTTTGTCAGCGAGTGCCACGAACCAGGACTGATCGCAGTAATACTTAGATAATTAATTACTTGTTAAAAAGTTGCAAGTCATTTCCCAGTGACATAAGCAAGAGCAACTTATAGGCTGCTTGCTGATCTTTGGAAATACTGGTGAATATTTGTTTCTAATTAGCAGTGATCGGTTTTTTGGATTCGCCATGGGGTGAACGACCTCAATCATTATGTTAGTATGGATATGCTCCGGGAATCCGGGCTTAATGTTGTTAGAAAAGGCAAAAAAATATCTACAATGTCCACAATGCCAAATGGTTTAATTAGAAGAATTATATCATCGCAAAAAGAAAATGTGGCATTATCTATGAAAAAGGACGTTATTGTTGATGGCGCTTACGTCTGCCTCGTAATCGTATTACGTTGTCCTTAACAACGACGTAAGCGCCATCGACAATAAGGTCCTTTTGATAGATAACGTCACAAATACTCATCACAAGTTATGCATTACTGGGTAGAATGGGTATGCATGCCCGTTTCTTTTTTGATATGCTATGTGTCTATTATAAGTGGAAATTATTAATCGCTAAGGGTAATACATTTTGAGCAGTTTTCGGAAAAGAATAGACAACAATGTATACTAAAAGATTGCTAATATAACCTAGCATTCATTATCGATTTTTATCTTTGCAGTTAATCTATTACTGTAGTTATGGTTATTATCGTTTGTGGAAAGGCCATTATTTTAATTATTACCACGTGCAAAGTGTTATTGAGTTGAGATACGTTATAACACTTGAACAAATGAGAGAAAGAGTTACTTGCTTACAAACACAGATATAAGTCTGCACGGAAAAAAAAGCTTTCGGGATATTCTCAATCCAAGACATTATTATTATCTTGGAAATATTTCCTCGTGACAAGTATTTATTTCCTTTACCAAAAATATGATTTTTGGCTTAATAAAACCACGTTTTCTTAAAATAGAAATACAAAAATGTATTGTTTCAAGAGTATAATATTAAGTAAATAACAGAGATTGTACTTTATTAATCAAACAAGTATTATCTTAGGTAAAAGAAAACTAGAAAATCTGTGAGAATATATTCGCTTCGTTATATTTAAAACTTTATTTTATTTTCGTTAAAGGAAATAAATACTTGTCACGAGGAAATATTTTCAACATAATAAAATAATGTCTTAGATTGAGAATACCCCGGAAGCTTTTTTTTTCGTGTGTGCTGAGAAACACGCAGAGATCGATTAGATCGATCCGTATTCACTTTACGTGTAAAATATACATGTAAGAACATTATCAATATAGGTATGTGGCGTTTTCAAGCAAAATAAATTAGAAATAAGCTCTATTAACAACCGACAATGATGTACCTTTTACTTTAAAACGACACATATCATACGTTTACAATACGTTATGATGTGTGTATGTACTAGGTAATGGTAATAGTCGTGAATCGGCTTGATATAAGGAAATGATTCGTTTGGAACTGTCGTTACATATCACAATGGAAAATTTATCATTGGCCACAATGGTACGACATTGAACAAGTGTCCTCGAAATATATTTATTCAGTATTTGTGGTTGAGACGGTTGAGTGAAGTCACACAGAAAAAGACTCGAGCGAGAATTATTCGTGCCTCAATCTTAAAAAAAAGGAGTTTCGTAGACACCAGAAAGTTAAAAATGTCGTAAGGGACAAATATCCAAATCCAAGTAACTAACCATCCAAAGGCTGTCTGGAAGAGATCGCTTTTAGCGATAGGAAAGCCTTTTGTCTACCACTTTAGTTATAAGCTAGTTTCTTCTTTTGTGAATTATTTACTATTAGTGAATAATAAAGAATATTGTATTGTAGTGTAAATTATTGTAATGTAAAAACTCAATAGAATTGAGAATGTTTTTCGACATATTGGAGTCGGATAAACATAGTAAACTACCTAACCAGTGTTTATCGATTCTAACGCTGCATATTTAAAAAAAATATTAAACAGCTATTACAAGCTTCTTAGTACTATTATTTATTACGTATACAACACATGTATTTTTTGCTTACGGGGTAGGGGCATCCCCATCATAAGATCATAACTATATGTACGCTTTTATGATATAAATAATTAGTATTTGTACTGTAGTACCTCTGTATATTTAATTATGTAAATAAATGTTTTGATAAAAAATAATGTCATATTTTATTTTTGTAATTTTCTTGTAAGCAGGACAAAAAAGTACAATAGGACAATTTCAAGGCATTTTCTGCCAGTCACCCATAAGACCAAATAAAAATACTTTATTTATTTTATTTGCGTTGCCAGAATTTTAAATTTGTGAGACAAACGAAGTTACACACATATACATAATTATAATACCTAAAAGTGCAAACACTAGTATTTTACGACATAGACTAAGCTGTGTGTAAATATAAAGGAGTCAGGTATGTACTAAACACACAGATGGAAAAACATTTACTTACATAACTAAATATACAGAGGTACTACAGTACAAATTCTAAACTAAATTAATAACTAGCTCAAATCTAAACACAGATTAGTTCTTTATGACTAACTATTAAACATATGTAAATACTTACGGTGCGGCAAAACATCCTTTAGGTCGTTTGAAATTATCTAGTGATACACGCATAGATGTATGACGGATGACGGATATGCCCGGCGGACAAATCCGTGCGTGTATGGCGCGAATCGGACACGGGTCTGCGGACACATCTGAATAGCGTCCGCCGGGCATATCCGTCGGACTAATCCGGCGGACACATCTGTGCGTGTATCCCTAGCTATTTCAAGTGCCGATTAAATTAAAATGTGCTTCGATTTAAAACTAAATTTTGTCTAGCAAAAATTTTAAAAAAGAAGGATAAGCTAAGGTCAAAAAGGAAAACATGAATATAAAAATCGTACCAAATGAATCTAAATATAAGTAACTAAATAAAACTTACATCCAGTAATGAGAAATCCATCTAACACCACCTTCCTTAGCACGCTAATCGAGGGCTCGTCTCTCGACATCCTGTCACTGGTTTTTCGTTACTATTTAATTGTATAATGGTCGTAGTAAAGTAACAGTGTCAAGACTGTCAAGTCGTCAAAGTTTGGTCGAGTAATGACGAACGCGGCGCGCACGCCGGTTTTAAAGAGCGCGACAATCAGTTCGTTACGGATATTGAAGCTCCTAGATGAGCCAATATGTTGTTTAGGTAGAGCTACAAATACTAATTTTAGTAATCTGTCTTGCAATATACCCGGCTCAGTCTCATTTAAATTTTGTGAGGGTTTAATAGTCCCTTATTAATCCACAAATAATTTTCTACATAAGGTTCTCTACACTTTTTTGCTGGGATTAATGTGTAATGAGATATCGAGGAAATATACAATAATCACTTTTTTAAATTTTCGGAGCTATTATTTTCGAAATTGTTAATTTTGTCCAAAAAATTTTTTAAAAAACCCATATTTATATTAAAAGAACTATCCAGCGACACCCCACATATTAGGGGTGGAGTAAAAAAAAGAATTTACCCCCCCCCCACTTCATACTTCTATACTTGATATATTATAGATTTGTTAATACTTTTATTTCCGAACCAAAACTAAAAATGAACCTTGTAAAATTACATTTCTTGATTTTTACGTGTAAACAAATGCCTGGTGAAGTTTATTTTCTCTATAATAAAACCGATTTATTACCTACCTTATATTTATAGCGATTTTTATCGAAATAGCTAGTTCCAAATATACATACAAGGTGTAACAAAAATGCTGGTGATCCTTTAAGAACATGATTGGTAACATATTCTTATTATTAAAAATTAAGAAAAACATTTTTCGCGCAAAAATAATTATTTATTTATTTATTTAAACTTTATTGCACAAAATACAATGTGAATTAAGTACAAATGGCGGACTTAATGCCTAAAGGCATTCTCTACCAGTCAACCACAGGGCTAAACAGAGAAAGGTAAATGAGGTGCAAAGAGAAAAGTAAGAATCTATTAATTTTAAACTTTCATGACACTAACATATAATATAATATATATAATATATATAATAATAATGGTTTGTATGCAGGTTTGGCCGGCTGGGACCACCTGTCCTATACAAAAAAAAATTGCGTCCAAACATTTTTTCTCCTACTTTTCCTTAGTTGCAATAGGATATGAATATATGCCCTTAAACGGATCACCAGTATTTTTGTTACACTCTGTATGTAGTACGAACCTACGAACGAACTAACGAGTGTAATTCTCGGTCCATTAGTATCAATAATTATAATTAATCATATTATTGAAAAATATCAGCAATTATAGCTGAACAAAAAATAAACAGGGAACTTGAAATAATAGGCTGGCAAATAAAAAATTAACTTGGCAACTATTATTCAAAGCCGGCTTGTTTTAAATATTTTTTGGCACTATTTTTTATATACCATGTTATGCAATACATACCTATATACGTTTGTCCGTACAGCTAGCTAAGATTTTAATGTGTAAGGGAATTATAAAGTAAACTTTATCTGTGTTTTCCTAAAAGAATAAAATTCTTACTCCTCACCAACACATCTAAATCGAACTCATTAATATTAGTAGACATAAAACATGTGTTCCATTTTTTTTTATCAAAAACTTGCTTAAAATAGTTACCTTACTTGTTCAAGATTCCTGTTTTAATTTTTTTTTTTTGCAATTTTTATTGGTTTTGGTGCTAACAGCAAAGATCCGCTTCAATGTTTGTTTTCTAACAGAATATACGATGCGCTCGAGTATTTTGGCTATATTATAATTTTAATTCTTGTAAAATTTAAATAAGACAACTTTATAATTGAGTTTATAAACCCTATAAAACTCTCGTGAGACTCTAAAAAATTAAAAATATTTATACCCTTTTCAAAATGAAAATAACCCGAAAAAAAATAAAAAAATATCGTTGTTATTATGCTACCAAATTAATTACCAAGGTGATATTCTTGCACCGTCATAACCTTGCTAAAGTTCCACATGTCATGCTCTTTTTTACTTCGTCATCAGGTCCACGTAACTAATTACGAGTAAGCTTACTTAAGAAAATAACCAGCTTATGTCTTAAACCGGCAAGTGCATGTCGGATGACGCGTAATGATCCGTAACTTCAATGGAAAAAGAAAAAATAATTATCGAAGGTCGCTATGGAAGATGTTTTTTGGAGATAAATCGGTAACTCTTTCACCGTTAATTTTAAAAACAAATTTCATTGAAGGAATAGGTAAGCAAAGATGTATCTTCTCAATTTTTTTTCATGTTTTTTGGTACTCCGGTTCAAAACAAAAGTTACAGGGCGGAGGGACATAATTTTTTAGACTTTCAATCAAAAAATATTTTAAATAAACCTCAGAGTTATTTTTAAATATCTATCGATTGGTGTGCAACATGTAGTTGTAGATCTATGGTAAAAAAATTAACAACTTATTGTGTACTCTTTTTTTTTTTGTATGGGAATTGAAACTTTATTTATTTTTATTTTATAAAAGTAATAAATTAAATAAAAACATTATAAACATGTATACCCTAACATATTTTTCAGAATTTTTACTACAAAACTAAGTAGCGGCATACAAAATACACCTTATTTTAAAATGTTATTACGATACTCTTCTAGTTTCCGAGTAAAATGGCTGCGACATGCGGACGGACGGACAGACGGACATGACGAAACTATAAGGTTCCGTTTTTGCCATTTTGGTTACGGAACCTTAAAAATGAGGAGTTTCCTTCATTCTCAATGGAGCCCATCATTAGACCGGAACTAGTATTTTAAACAAAATCGGCCAAGAGCGTGTCGGGCCATGCTCATTGTAGGGTTACGGCCTGTCACAATACATCTGTTCAAAAGGTCGATTATTAAGAGATACTTGGCGGCGCATACGTCATTTTACTCGGCGGCATTTACGTCCTTTCACGTGATAAATCAAAAACGGCTCAACCGATTTTATTTAAGTAATATTTATAGTTTTCATTGAAGGTACTTATCAGGCCTCACTTCCAACTTTTGGCAACACTTCCTTTTTTAACTTTAAGAGTCCGGTAAACTATTTTTTCGATTTCGCTCAACTTTTTGATGCTATTTTGCAGTAACTAACATAACTTCTATAATTTTGTATATGTACTATGAAAGATCGTTTCTTTTTGAATGGAATAAATACAACGATTTTTTGATTTTATGCTTAATTTCTAAATAATTCTCCCTAATCTAACACATGTTTCGCGATTTTTGCTTGGAGAGGTGAAAAGAGTAAGGTTTTATTCATTAAAATTAAGTTATACAAGTACGTAAAATATATAAATACATTGAAAAATGAGTCGCCTGAGGAATAAGTGTAACAGTTTTTTTCATTTTCATATATATTTTTTAAGGGAGAGTATGTTTTGCTAGAGCAATTTTGCTAAAAATTGCAGAAGTTTAGGTGATATTTTTGGGAAGACATTAAAGTATTTTACAAATATAAACATAGAAAAATAAACTTCATTTCATGCTTTATTCAGATAGTACAAAACGTATTAGGGTCCATAACAAATAATAATTAAAAATCATACGACAAAATGGCATGAATCAACGTCCTCACTAAACAAGCTCTGTAAGAATTGAGTTTTAAGGTATTAAATATTAATATATATAGACCTAAAGTACTTTTTTGCAATAACAAGACTTTAAGCTATCTTACCAAATGCAATTCATGTGCATAATGTCATTATTAGCGATTTTCGTTTTCAAATCGTTACCGGATTCTTAAGAACTATTTACGAAACTATTAGTTTTATCCAAAAATGTTTCAGAAGACCTGTATTTTTTTAAAGACCTATCCAACCGATATCCCACACGATAGGGTTGGAACGAAAAAAATTCACCCCCCACTTCATGTGTACGGGAGGTGCGGGAGGTACCATAAGAAAAAATAAAATTCCAGTTTTGATTCTATCACTTTGTCGGCGTGATTAATGCACACTCTCACACCAAATTTCAGCTTTATAGTACCGGTCACTGAGCTAGACCGCGGACGGACGAATGAACGAACATGACGAAACTATAAGGGTTACCCTATAAATAGACCATAGAGCTTAGAATTATTGACTTATATAAAAGAAGTTTAACATGACATTTCCGATCTTTGTTATCACTTCGCCAGATATAGGTATACAAGGTGTAACAAAAATACTAGTGATCTTTTTAAGGGCATAATAGGGAATATTACGCAAAAATCTGCGTAGGGGGCGGCACTAGCACATCCAGAGGGCCTACCATGAAACACTAAAATAAAAATTTCGTTACCTGGTTCTCTGTCACTCTTTCATATTCGAGCGATAGAGAGGCACATGTCAAAATTTCGATTCTCTCGTTTCAAGATAGGCCCTCTGTAAACAAACCGCCTTGGTGCGCAAATGACATATTTATTCGTTATAAATTATCTATGAAAACTTGTAAAAAAACTGTTTAAGGCCTAGTATGTATTAAAAACTCTATGGTTTACCGGTGTGCTAGTGCTGCACTCTGGTGGCAGAATATTGCAGTAATATCCCCTATTGGTAGCGTACCTATTCTAATTATGAAAAAGTAAGAAAAAAATTTTCTTTCGCAAAAATTTCTTTTGGTTTTGTATGGAGGGTTAGCCAGCTGGGACGATGTGTCCCATACAAAAAAAAATCTTATTTTTTTTTCTTACTTGCAATACGATAACAATAATGCCCTTAAACAGATCACCAGTATTTTTGTTACACCCAGTATAAAAAAGGTGCTATTTAAATTCTTGATTGCAATCAATCTAGGAAAACAATACAAATTCCACTCGGGCTGCTGCACATTTTTTCTGTTTTTTTTTTCTTAAAAAAACACTTTATAATTGTATGCTATATCAACGAGCAGTGAAGGTACTAAAATGTAGCATGTTATTTACGAGTATGTACTGCATGCATAACTGATACAAAATATAACAAAGCATGGTACGTCCATTGTTAGACGATAATAATAAAATTGTAGTCCCCTGAGAGACAATTGTTAGGAGCAATCACAGTTATTTTTATTTAAGTGTGACTTATAAAAACACCAGCACTCAAACCTTGAACTTGTCATTAAAACAAAGCAGCAATTTTATCTGAGACGCAGACGGTAGTAACGAAAAGTAGAAAAGAAATAATATTCAGCGGACAGTTTCTGGCATACAAAGCGGTTGTCAAATGTATGTAAAGTGCTGTCAGCATTACTCCACTGAATTGTGAATTCTACCTTAGGGGTTTAGTGAACCAGCAACAAAACTCCCACTACTACTTATTACTTTAATCAGAGAAATATATTTAATAGAGCACAGTCTAAGATTTTTTTTAAGCTCCAACGAGAATATCCCAAAGTTACTGTAATGATACCGTAATTTATTTTATTTATCGTATCTGGAAATCTGGATATAGGTACGCTCGAGAGAAAAAGTTTCGGGTCTCTAGCATTTTCTTGAATATCTCAAAAGATATTCATTTTTAAGATATTAAGGGGCTGCTTTGAAAAAATATAGGTTTTTTCAAACGCTCGTGACTAAACGGGAAAAGGGACTGAATTTATTTTCGAATATATATTATTAGACTATATACTCTAGTTTTTGGCACAAGCCGAAACACGATTGCTGAAAGTTGCCTCGATAGGAAAAAAATCCGAAGTTGGGTCCCTTTTCCCCTTATTTTTCTTAGCTTACGTAAACTATAAGAGATTAAGCAATATAGCGAAGTAAAACATATGGTATTCTGGTTTATCTAAAAAGTCACAGAACCAAAATTGGAAAAAACTTTATAGATTCGCTTATTTATCGTAGTTTGGTCAAAAAATCTGATCCTTAAGAGCGCTGCATCTCTTTCTTTCGTGCACGGGAGCCATAAACGTGTCTCTAACGGATGGGCGTGGCTTGTCCGAAGGAATTGCCTTAAAGTTTATGTTACTGACCCGAAATTTTTGCTCTCGAGTGTAGATAGGCATTTCTTCTTTCAGGTGTAATAATAGTAACGGTATCAATTATTAGATGGCGCTTAGGGGCAGAGAGTACTCTGCTCTACTTTAAACGGTAGCTTTGGTTGGTCTCGTTCAGAAGGCGTTTCAGACTTGGAACGTCAAAAAGCTCTTAGACTGTGTGTATATAAATATGTATAGTTTCCTTTACTGAGATCAGGTTGAATTCGCTATAATTGTTATCAGTGGAGCAGTCTGGTGCAGGAGGGTCCTGATTTTTTCCCCGGCTACCTCACCGCCACGCTTTATAGATCTAAAACTACAGCATAAAGCCCGAGTCATTAAAAAAATACATTAAGTTACGAAGGTTTAGTTATGTCACTTCCAGTACTCCACACAAGTATTTAAGTCCGATCATTCTTTGTCCACGTTACGATAGTAAACATTCTAGTAATCTTATCTCCGGCATCGACGCACATGAGTAGGGGCCGTGCCACGTGGATCAACTATCACTTCGAGTAATCATTAATCTTTCTCTACTTAGTATGTTTCCTTCTACTTACTGTCACTAAAACCAGGTAGATTTTTGGTTAGTTTTGTGAAATAATTAATTGTTTGTAATGGCGAGAAATTATAACGAGCAACGTTTGTACCCGATAGCGTTTATTGACCACGATACTCTGCAAAGAGTACAACGACTACTTAAGAAGAGAGATTTTATAAAAATAAGATAAGTAATAATTAGTGTATGAAAGATAAGATATACTAAATTATATAACTTTCCTGAGATTCGAGCATATTCAGCAATATTAAAAGCATATTTTATCGGAGATTTCAGGTAAAACAGTTACGCTTGGAAGCGTCAATTTTGCTCTAAAAATGTAGGTAAGCAATCCACTTAAAATTTTGTTTTAATAATACTTAACGTAGGGATACGTTAATATTTTTAATTTTATTTCACACTATGAAATTGGGTCATTGTTTATTTACAATACGGGTTGAAACGGATACATTTATATAACGTCATCATATCGTATTTTAATTTCCATTCTGATATTTTAACAACAAGTTGTCGTAACTTGAATGTTTAAGTATCCTTTTTTGTTATACAAGTTTGTGCTCGTATTACTTATGTCGTGCAAAACCCTCATCTATTTAGTTTCTCGTATTTTAAATGAAAAGTTGAGTGTTTTCGTTTTAACGAATACTTTAAAAAAAAATAGTTCCTAAAGTTTTAAAAAGTTTTTATCGCATTTCCTGGATTTCTCATTAAACAAGGATCCCAGCAAAAAAGTGAAAATAATCTTTTTTGTAGAAAGTTTTATGTGGATGTATTAAGTAGAAAAATATTTTTCGTATGAGCCACCGTTACTGAGTTATTTACGAATATTCAAAAAATGAGACCTTCAAACCCCCCTCTCCCCCCGACTCAAAGCGCTACGGCCGGGGACTTTTGATAATGTTCACCTCCTAACTAGTTCAAGCAAAGTCAAAAATTGTGTTCCAAGCATTTATTTCCCTCTATGCCTTTTTCGAACATTCAATGACTGGCCTAATATTATTATGTTCTTAGCAGTTACGCGTGCAACAATAGATTAGAATTACACTATAAACAGTATAATAACAATGATTAAATTAATTACTCGTGGTAACAAAAAGATTACCGTGCATGCTGCGATAGCATGGGGTGTTCGTCGCTTTATCAGGCAGATAACCTTATTTCTGGCTTGTTGTCATGTTCTATTTATATAAATACAGGAAAATAAACTTGCTATAGTCAGACGGCACTAAAAATATTTTTGTTCTTTTAGAACTTCGTGCGTATAATCATTATCTTCATTTATCGACATGTTATGTTATTATTCTATAATGGCGTAATCAATACCATTTTAATCGCTACACATTCCCCAATCCCATGGACAGACTTAGAAATAACAAAAATTTTATAGTCACCATTTACTTATCAAACGGTTGAACACACGTTTTTTAAGACGATATTTTTTGTAAATTATCATAGGCTCACGGAAGTTTGATATAAATAAAACATAAAACATCCATCATTTCATGATATAAAGTTGCAGTTGGTGAGTGAATTTCAGTGCCGTAGATGTGAATCTTTGTACGATTTATTTAAAAGGAACTGCAGACTTCTCCATCACTTATAGCACTTGTCTTCACAATGTTAGGTGGAAAATGCAATTTAAATAATAATCTACCTACACGTATTATATAATAGTTGCATCATATTGTTGCCATTAATTATGGTGGAGATTTATTACATATATGTTCACAGCGGATACGGTTTCCGCGCCAACCTGCGAAATTACCAACGGGTTATCATATCAAACCTTAATTTTTTTTTGGTTTACCTACCAGTGGCGGCAGGTCAAAACTTTTCTTAGGCAAGCCAGAGCTTAGTTTCGCTCAAATTTTCTTCACGAGTTGTAGAAAAACTGCTCAAGTGCCTGAAAATTAGGCAAGCTGACAGGAATCGTGTTCTATGGACGCGCCGCCACTGTTACCTACTTATATCTTATACTGAAAGTATAGTGACGGTTAAGTACTGACCCTGTACTATGTTTTTGGAGGGAGCGGATCGATGAAATATCACGATCACGAATGATCCGATGGAGAGAGATGAAGGGTGTGAGAAAAATCACTATGCTTATCTGCTTATTTTAAAATTCAGCGACTAAATGACCACCATTTGGCATTATATAAACCATAGGGACCAAAGAGTCCTAACTAATGATTGCTCAGATTTCTTATAAAGTCACCATAATATTGTGTCGCATTCCAGTCCCTAAAAGTAGTAGGTTAGTTTGTCACTGTCCGTTTAAACATCCGACGTATAATTTATGCCTATCAAAAGTACTTAGCTTGAACGTTGCAGGGATCTAATACGTTTTTTTAGGGTTCCGTAGTCAACTAGGAACAGTAGGAACCCTTATAGTTTTGCCATGTCCGTCTGTCCGTCCGTCCGTCCGTCCGTCCGTCCGTCCGTCCGTCCGTCCATCCGTTAGCACTAGAAAGCTGAAATTTGGTTTGAATATGTGAATTAACTAAACCGATAAAATGGTAGAATAAAAACTGGAAAAAATATATTTTGTTAGGGTACCTCCCGTACACATGAAGTGTTTACCCAGTTATGTGAGGTATCGTTGGATAGGTCTTTTAAAAATAATTTAGGGTCTTCTAAATCAGTTTTAGGATAAAACGAATATTTTCGTAAATAATAGCTCTGAAAGTTTAAAACAGGGCGTCCCCCATCTAACTTTTGAACCGCTGGTCCAAAAATATGAAGGTGAGGCCTAATAAGTACTTTCCATGAAAACTATATTGAATTAAATCGGTTGACCCGTTTTTGAGTTATCACTCAAAAACCCATAGTGAAAGGACGTAAGTGAAATGACGTAAGCGCCGCCAAATTTCCCGTAAGAAACGACCTTTTGAATTAATGAATTGTAACAGGCCGGCAACTACGAAACCCTACACTGAGCATGGCCCGACATACTCTTGGCCGGTTTTCTTGTCCCTAAAATCGACGACATGGTTCCTATATAAGAACTGATCTTTCCATGTCTTGTAGCTACAGACTTGCCCATGCTGACCGATCTAGATGTACCACTCTGTATACCGACCTACCTACCCTACCTACCTACCTTACTTACGTATTGCTGTAATTTTAACTTTAATCTTTACAAGAGGTCACTTGGCCGTTTATCTGAGTTAGGTAATGTTTACTGTGGAAATATTTGTAAGACCTAAAAAGCCTGCAAAAACATGGCACAATGATAAACTCTGCGTGACATAGTTTTTGACGTCATTTACAAATCAAACGATCTTAAACAATAATAATATAGTGATGACATTGGTACAGAAGATAAGTATCTAGCGCATAAATAATTTGTTTGCCAGTTACCTCATAAAATCCTCTACAAATTTTCGTGGTACTACGTTCGTATCAAACTCACAATTTCGATTTTTGAAATAATTTTGAAACCAGCTCATTAAGATCTGTAGATAAATGTAAGTGTAGAGAAGGACAACCCGACATCCGGACATAGGAAAGCATTTGTGGCTATCCAGGAGCAAAGGTCTCACTTTGTTGTTATGGAGTTAATACTTCCGAATCTACACACAACTAAGGCCAATCGAATAAGATCCGTAAAAAGTGTTTTGCGGAATTACTTCCCATCAGGCTGGAAATCATTTTAATACCTTCATTTGATCCTAAATGCGTGTAATCCGAGTTTCCCCAATCCCAGGTGTGCATAACTTTAGGCAGCAAAATCACTGCGAAACGTTTGCTCTATTTTCAGTCATTTGCTTGTAGCTCAAAAGCGGTAGGTCCGTCAAAAAGTCAATCTATTCAATAGCTAGGGATACACGCACAGATCTGTGCCCGCCGGATTTGTCCGACGAATATGCTCGGCGCATAGATCCGTCTGTGTATAACGCGAATAGGATATGGATTTGCGGACACATCTGAATAGCGCCATACACAGACGGATTTGTCCGGCGGACACATGTGTGCGTGTATCCCTAGCTAATGTTAAATAGGGTTTAATTCGGCTGCATTTGTTGGGAGTAGACAGGCCAAATTGAAAGTAAGTTGAATGTGGTATTTAGAGAATATCTCGTCGTGGATTTTGTCCAAGGTGCCTTAGTTGAATATAGGGCTGCCAGGAATAGTTGACATGCTGAAATGAGATCCTCAGGATCAACACAGGAGCAAAAATTTCCCAAAAACAGTACACACCTCCTGGCATTGGGAAAACTCGTATTACACGAATACAGGATCAAATTAAGGTATTAAAACGATTTCCAGCTTGCTGGGAATTCATTCTTCGAAAAAGTCTAATTTGATTGGCCTAACAATACACGGAAAAAAAAGCTTCCGGGGTATTCTCAATCTAAGACATTATTTTATTATGTTGAAAATATTTCCTCGTGTCAAGTATTTATTTCCTTTAACGAAAATAAAATAATGTTTTAAATATAACTAAGCGAATATATTCTTACAGATTTTCTAGTTTTCTTTTACCTAAGATAATACTTGTTTGATTAAAGTACAATCTCTCTTATTTACTCAATATACTCTTGAAACAATACATTTTTGTATTTCTATTTTAAGAAAACGTGGTTTTATTAAGCGAAGAATCATATTTTTGGTAAAGGAAATAAATACTTGTCACGAGGAAATATTTCCAAGATAATAATAATGTCTTGGATTGAGAAAATCCCGAAAGCTTTTTTTTCCGTGTAACTATACGCTGTATATTTGTGAAAGAATGGAAGCGTCCAGTCCCTGGAAATCGCCAAACTGCGTCCTTTGAATAAACTTGTCCACATTTGTGCCTACGCTGAAATTTTGACGGTTTGTTAGAGTCATTCGCATAGTTTAGTTTTTTATATTAGCTAAGGGATCTAAATAGCCCCATACACGGACGGATTTGTCCGACAAATCCGGCGGACACATCTGTGCGCGTATCATAAGCTATTGTTTACACTTAAGGATGATGCACGCTGTTCCGTACCGCGTCCTACACGACACTTCCGACACTTCAGTATACAGAAAATCACGTGACCTCCGAAGATCACTTCTATACAAAGTCTCGGAAATGTCGTGTAGGACGTAGAATGGAAGCGTGCCTCATCCTGTATATGTGAATGTACTCACAAGCCTTGCCCTCCGACCCATCGACCCAATTCAGAAATACGCAATACTTTTACAATACGGAAACTATTATCAGCCGCTATTTTAATCATTACCGGACTCTTAAGTTAAAGGTTACTCCGACATCACTGAGATAGTGCGAATCAATATAATTCGAGCGTCATTGTTTATTACATAAGGTATACGTACATAATATATGCTTACGGCTATTTTTCTCCTTTACATTCAGTTTTAATTCAACCTTATTTTGACCTTAAATTATAGGTATATGCCCTAGAATTATTGTTATTGTGAACTCTTGGACTATAAGTAGCAGTGCCCGCTGGTCTAAAATTTTCTTAGACGACCCGAAGGTAAATTGGCTTAAAATTTCTTCATGAGCCATAGGAAAACTGTTAATCTGCCTGAAAATTAGGCAACCTGGCGGTATTTGAATTCTATGGACGCGCCGCCACTTATCAGTAGGTAAACGAAAACAACATGACTTGACTTGACTGACATATCATCATAAAACAAGTATGTAGGCCACTTTCTTGATAATTATCAAAAGCAAAAAAACAAGCTCTAAACGAAATAGTAGCGGACAAAGTTTATTTACCTATATAATTCCATTCCAAAGTGCGATTTCTAAACATATGTTCAATATGTCAAAGGTTGTACAGTCGCCATCAAATATATCGGAGCAGCTAGGGTACTCAAAAATATCTGAACATGCACTTAATTGCCTTGATAAGAGAGGCGTTGTTCAGATATTTGTGACTGCCTTGGCCGCTCTGATATATTTGATGGCGACTGCATTATCAACATTACCAGCTACGAAGCCAAGGGTGACCATATTATAACCTTAGAACCGACGACTGAACGGACAAAAAGTATTTTTTTTAAATTACATAATTATTGCCTAATAAGGACCTAAATTGTTTTGCAAAAACTATTCCCTAATAAGTATAGGTACCTAAATTATTGCTGGATTAATTTCATTTGTCAAAAAAGTGGGTATAAAAATAAAATGTAAGTTTTATACGGAGTGTTTCCTGTAATAAGAACAATCAATTAAAAGGTAGATTCTACTTCACAAACCAGACAACCTTTGATCGGCGACTTTTAAAAATAACTTTAGTTTAGTGTTTTTGATTTAAGATAGCTTTTAATTAATATCTAAGTTTTTGTTTATTATTGTATTTAAGTTTTTGTATATGTTTTAACGCTTATATTTACCAAATAAAATACCAGCTTTCAAAAATAACTTATAGTTTGATTTTTACGAGACTTTAAAGTTTATTCGAACACGCAATGTATTCCGAAATTGATTACGTCTGTAGGGTGACAAGTCTCAAGCAATGTCAATTAGACGGATTTTAACGTACATTGAAAATACTATTTAGTTTGTATGAAAAAGACACAATCTACAAAACACATCTTTTTTAAAAGTTGTTGAACAATAGTTTTTTCACCTCAGCAGCTCGAACGAGGGTTCTTTGCTGCCTAAATTCAGTGAGCAAAATTCGATTTTGCCGAAAATGACCTTGAACTGACGTTGGAATTAAAATGCCAACTACGTGGGCGAGATCTAATACAAATTCGAAACACTAAGAGTCTGTTCGCGTTGTCTTTTCGTCGTTAGTAAAGACAGAGAGACAGAAATATTTTAAATGTCATTCAATCTAATTTTACTTAATTTTAATTCGTATTCTGAATTTTCGATAGCAGACCCTGACACAGAGCCAGAAAAAAACGTTCGGAAACGCGCACAAGTAACTAATTTGTAAATATAATTTAAACATTTTTTTAATGTTTAACCATACTAAACTTAAAATAATTTATGTTCTTCTTCTTTATATCAAAATAAATAAGTAAAAGTGGAAAAAAATACAAGATTAACGTGTGAAATATATTATTACTTACAACAATCTCACGAATTATTATAAAACGCTAGTAACCGAACGCAAATAAAAAAAGTTGGCAAATGTCAAAATGGTCGTAGATATTTATAAAATAATTAACATGTTTCAATGATAACACAATCATTAACGAATTATTGATGTTTTTAAGCTCAAGTGTGTATTATAAGAAAAAACGAGCGAATAAATTGACGAAGAAGGATTAAGCATCTCTCAGGTTGTATTTTTCCATGTTCTCTCTGCTGAGGTGAAAAATAGTGTGTTCAACATGAGAATAAAGTTATTTACATCTTGTGCTTTTGAGTCCTTCTCTACGCTCAAGATTCTAAATTAGAATCACTCGCTACGTTCGTGATTCTATTATAGAATCTTTCGCTTGGTCAGGACTCAAAATTAGCACTCGAAGCAAATATTAACTTTCTTCTCTTGTTGTACAAATATCTATATTATTTGAGCAGTAGAATCTACGTTATAATTTATTGCTCTTATTACATGAAACACCCTGAATATACTCACGTAAGGTGAGGTAAGTGGACAAAGACACGGATAAAGGGAACACATGTATGGAATTTCTATATTGTTGTCCTTTCCCGGGACAGTGTAAACTATGTTTCCCTTATGATCTTACCACAATCAATAAACCGGCAACATAGTCACCCTACTTATTTATAGTATAGTGAACACTATTTATTCGTCATAACTATCTATACTGATTAAATCTATCAATTAATTGCATCAGCCTATTAATTGGTATGTTTCATGAATGGGATATCTGATTTACTGGCGCATGACGTAGAAATACCTACGTCCTACTTACTTACTTACTCCGCTGGCTCAGCGACCCGAAGTGAGTCTTGGCCTCCGATACGAGTTGGCGCCAGCGCGCCCTGTTTAGTGCGATCTCCTCCCAGTTTTCTACTTGCAGGGCGCGTAGATCTCTCTAGACTTGGTCTCTCCAGCGGTACTTAGGGCGACCTGCTGGGTACGTCCTACCTAGATCCAAAACTTTTAAATGCCTATACAAAGTATTTAAAAAGGTTCTAAGAGGATACCAATAAATTTCGATGTATAGTATAAGTAACAAAAATACATGTACATAATAGAAACGTAGTATTTATTTTGCTTTTTTCTAGTAATATTAACGTATATGATACATGACATACTCGTAGTCTCGACCATAAGGTAACTTTTCAAAATATGTGTCACTTATTATTTATGGGGCCCACCCACTATCAGTCGGCCTGACGATATTGGACTGTCAGTTGTTCGGAGCTGTCAAATTTTTGTTCTAAATAACAGGTCGATATCGTCAGGCGGACTGATAGTCGGTAGGCCCCCTTAGAACTAAACATCTACTTGTTCAATAGTTTCGTTCAATGCCTTTTTGCTTTATACATATTTTATACGTTAGTAAAAAAACAAATGCTGTCAACATAACAACCTGAAGCGGCCGGTGCTGGAGAAAAATCTCCCAAGGGCTTTCACAGTTCATTATATAATGACCGGTTGGCTAGATTGTCAATCCTAGGTCGTATTCGACTCTTATGGGGCCCGCCCTCGATCAGTCGGCCTGACAATATTGGCCTATCAGTTGTTCGAAGCTGTCAAATTTTTGTTCTAACTAACAGGCCGATATCGTCAGGCGGACTGATAGTCGGTGGGCTCCCTTAGTTCTTATGCGAATTTAGGGGCTTGGCACATACATCATGGTATAAGTATACCGCGGTTTCGGTTCGGCAGTGGAGATGTACTATACTATATGTATATAAAGCCCTAAGTAAAGTAACCGCCCGAGTGCTTGATAAAGCCAGTCCCAGATACGCGTAATTTATAAACTTAATTCATTTGTTACGGCTGCTCTACATGATGGCCCATCATAGGGACGCAGCTATGCGTTAGAGGGAGCTAACGATATTGCGATCTCGTTTCGTCGTATAGCTGCGTCCCTATGATGGCCCATCATGAAGAGCAACCATTATAAAGGTGACAACAGGAGTTTTAGGGCATTAGCATATCGAGCACTGGGGCGTTTATATTACTTACTTCGTTGGTGCATGATCTCACAGAAAATTTCATACTGATTACATCCCACAACATAACTCCCATCGCTCCCGTGTAAACAAAAAAAGAGACAAATATCGTCGCTGGGCGAGTATAGTTCATCGCCCAGCCCAGCGATGAATTATACTTATAGTTTACTCGCTCCCGGTGGGACCAGTGCCTTAGTACTTACTTACAATATTGGTATGCTGTTTTAGTCACATTAAAATTTATTTAATGTGAAAAAACACATGTTAAACTGGGTCATTTGACTCAGTAAGCTTTCACACAATTCATCTAACTTAAGTTACCTAATTTAAAAGCGTATACAAATAGCCACCAGTCGATCATTAGGATAGTTCTGAGCCCTGAGCTAAAGAGACGCATACTTATAATATTATATAAGGGCGAGGTTCATAAATTACGTCTTAGTTTTTGGCCGTTCTTTGCACTCCCTCGACCTTCCGGTGAAACTTATTTACATTTTCTCGGGATCACCCACCCCAAAATCTCACGTGAGATTTTTCAAAATATATTTTCATATTGATTGCTGACAAATTGGATTCTGACCAATCACCGAGCTAGCACCGGTCGCGGGAGGATGTTCTGCTGGGCCGTCTCCTGCCAAGTACTGGACACGTGCTTGTCGGGTTTCAGCACGTACTTCACCTGAAAAACGACATACATTGCAGTGTAACTATGTATCTTTGTATTTACGTATGTGACAGTTTTTATCGAAAGGTTTTCTCGAATACAATATTGATCTGGACAATCGCACATTATCTTATCGTATCTTTTTATGTAGACTTACATATATTCTTTAATCTTAAATAACCAGGCGTTTTCTAAACATTTAAGTAAGTATTAGTAATAAATAATATTTTTAGTCCTCTTTAAGAGTTTCATAGTCAACAAGAAAAAGTGTTTAGCCAAGTCTTTGGCATTCTTAAAATCCATCTGAGTGCAACTAAAGTATTTTTTCGCGTATTTCAAAGACATTCAGAAATCGACTTATGTTTTTTTTTTATATAAGTTTAGATTTAAATAACGTGTCTCACCACTAGAACAGCGATTATGGCTCTAATAATGAAGCCGACAGCTACATAATCTTTGTGATGGAAGTGTTCTACCACCCTCAACAAGCCAACGTATAACGCAAGCAAGAGAGCGAAGAATTATTGACGTTTTAACCGTTGAATAAAGTTACTTACCTGAGTCTAGAAAAGCGGCGATGGCGGCAAAAAAGAAGCCCATAGCAACATCATCTCTGTTATATAAGTTTCCCACCACCTTGGGCAAGACCATTGTATAACGCAGGCAGTAGAACAAGGAATATCTGACGTTCTAACAGTTCAATTGAGTTCTTCAGCACTAAGATATAAGTAGCGGCAATGAGGCAGGCCTCAGCAACATCTCGATAGCTTAACGTCTGGTCTGGTCTGGCTAAGCCTGAAGAATAAGAGTGGGTGGCACCATGCACAAGCGACGGAGCTGTCACCGCAAAGAAAACTGTCAAACTTATCATACAAGATTTTTTTTAAATGACGTTGATGTTAGTGCAACCGGCCCTAAGAATCAGCTAATTGTGTTTTAAAGGAGTTTCGGATTTCACTTACTACAAGAACAGCGGCGACGGCGCCGATAACGAAGCCCACAGCAACATCATCTCTGTGATGGAAGTGTTCCACCACCCTGGACAGACCGACGTACAGGGCACCCAAGAGGGCGAGGAACTGAATGGCGTGTCGGAGTAGCTTCGAACCTCGCCATTTGCATTTTAGTTGAAGGTATATCTGAAAACGAAATGAAATCGACTTATTAAAGTTAACGAACTTTTGTTAGAGTCGCTCCAGTGCTAAAAAATGTGGAAAAATAGGTACCCATTTGCCTTTAAATCGCCCCTCTTTGGAGACAAACTGCCTTTCCACTCTTCAACACTTCTTGATCTGTGGTCAATATTTCAAACCAGGAATTGGTAACCGATTTTTTTCCATACAAATTAATTCATTATTTCGATGTCTATTTCGTGTTAAATTTAAGAATCAAATAAATAGTATGGAGTCATTCCTTAAATATATTATGGAGGTCTACATAAAGAGCATAAGTTAATTCAAAATATTTGCCTATTTCAGGGCTTTTTGTGATCCTCTATCCAAACTGCTAATAGGCTATTATTATAATGTGAAATAAGGATCTCGTATCCTATGAGCTTTGCGAATGTGAGTAAACTAATTAAAATCCTCAGCACCAAAATAATTTTAAAGGCTCAAGGACAGAAGAAAGATCTAGAGCGCACATTGGATAACAAATACCTCTAGGATAGTTAGGAGCAGGTCTCTGAAAAGACTGAAGTGCTAAAAATTGTCAGGGTCAGAGGTCAGACCTGAATGGAGCCACTTGTATCGGGTGAATCGGGTCTGAAGTATCATGTACAGTACAACCCTATCATAGGTATACTCACAATATAGAACACCGCGATGTACATAGCAAAGCTGGCGTGCGCACTAGGGAAGGACTGGTTCAACTCTCGAACGCGGGAGTCGTCGGGATCCGCGCAAGAGTAGACCTGGATAAAGCCATTAGCATTGGCCGGGTCTGAGACGTTGTAGACCGGACGGCAGACCTGAAAACGTGAATAAAAATATCTTAAACACGTTTTTAGGACAACAAAGCTAACAATTTGTACACTACGCTGAAAATACTACAATGTATGTAATCAAGTTTTCACTTCCTGAATTCCTGGGTACCGGGGCATATTTTTCAAAACATATTAGACCTATATTACTAGTCCACGAACTGTCAAATCGTATAGGTTTCAATGACAACACACTAAATACTATAGTATCCTCAAACCAAACGGACGACTGCGGTCATAAAACTTCTCTTTCACACTTGCACAGCCGCAGCAAAAGTGAAGGAGACAGCGCTATGACCTCAGTCGCCAGTTTGGTTTGAGGATACTATAGTCCAGGGGTCGGCAACAGGCGGCCCGCGAGCCTCCAGAGTCGTTATTGACCCCGACAATATGGTACCCTTTGCCTGATAAAGTCAGTAAGTATTAAGAAAGTGTGGCCCGCGTCAATATCGTTAGCTACAGTGTGGCCCTTGGCTGCTAAAAGGTTGCCGTTCAAAAATTGGGCCCCTAATTTAAAAAGTCGTCCTGTTGCTTTGGTTACCATAGTGCTTGGATCAGTAGCATAACATCATTGTGATTGTAACGAACAATATCTTTATACGGCTAACAAATATGACGTGTGACAATAATACGATACATTATACCTACCTAAAGTTACCTAAACATGGTATTTCCGAAATATAAAAATATTCATAAGTAGGTGAAACAACAAAGAGGTATTTGTCGCAGCCATCTTAATGTTAACAACCGTAACAGTAAATGACACCAAGGCGCGAATGACGCGTAGCCATTGTATGTAGGTAGGTACCTCTAAATTGGGTTAAAAACCAGTAATATACACGCCACCTTTACCGTTATGAGTTATGACAAACGATATTTATTTACTTATAATCGCGATGCCATTGCTTTCTTTGTTAAAGAGCAAGATAATAATATCTGGGAATTTCAAGTGAGGGATTTCAAAAACTTAATGCTTGTTGTATTAGTATGGACTGTACAGTCCCCGGCAATAGTGTCTTCCTACACGAAGCCCGCAAAAATATGTGACACGCTCTTATTTGTAGGGCTATAATAGCGTGTCTGTATAGGGAGATACTATTGCCAGTGACTGTACTTTACATACAAACTTTTGATATCAACATACTTAAATGAAAGAATAAGTAGGTGCTGACTGCTGAGTTTTTTTTTCTTTACTGGGTATTATCGGACATTCGTGAAGGCCGGGGCGCCTAGTACTGCCTTGTACGCTAATTCAAATCAACGTCTCTCTGAAACTCCCTTCTTTTTTTAAGTTTTCTTATTTTAGTTTGTTTGTTAATCGAGTAAGGGATAAGGGAACCTCTGATCCCTACTGCTCGTGAAAACGCTGTGGTGATTTATTTAATTAATAGTCATCCGCATGGCGGCGATGCGGTTCGCCACCCATCACGTCTCGTTCTTCACGTGGGCAAGAAGTGGCTCACTGAGAGCCGCTTTGCTGCATTGATCGTAGCAAATGGAAATCCGTGATCTCTGCCTACCCTTTTAGGGATATAGGCGTGATTGTATGTATGTATGCTTATTTTATTTTACTCACATCAAAGAAGTGCGGTCTCAGCCTCCCAACAATATGCTTCAAACACTCCGACGTGACCTGCTGCACCACGGCCCCATATGTGAAGATCCCAATGGTGACGTAGCTCATCCACACCCAGCCCGGAATCAGGTGGTCACATAGAAACCTTTCACCTACACTCCTCCCTTTCTTTTCTCGGACATACTCCACGATTAGTATCTGAAATAATTAAAAATATTGTACAATCGGTGCATTCAATATCAGTGGTATCATTTATTATGCGATAGATACGATAAAAGGTGTGACACGAGATAATTATTAAAAATTGCTATGAAGGGCAAATTTTACTAAGGAAAGTATTTAACACATTCTGTTATTTATCAGGTAGAAATAATAGTTTTACGATAGTTGTTCATGGTTTAAGTACTTTTTGATTACGGTCTTCAACAGGGCATGATGCTGGATAGATATTTGTTTTTTTTTGCCCTGTAGAAACGATATAAATGAGGTACATACTTGAACAAGATTTACTGAAAATATTATGAAAATATTGTAAGCGACCAGTCTTATACCGTATTAAGGCTATCAGAGAAAGTGCTGTATACGAGTCGTTCTTACAGCACTTTTAAGGGGCCATTTTTTGGGTGATTGTGTATCCCATAGTATTGATCTTTGGCTGCAAAGCCTGTAGGGTTTTACGGTACGAACATGATAAATTGATAATTCATATCATCACGGTCCTACTTGACATGAATTTAAAACTAAATGTAGAACAGAAGAATCAAAATAAACAGAGGACGGAAATTGAAACACATGCAAAACAGGCTCCAGTCTTTAATTGACAGGAAAATCAAATGTTGCATCAATATCATAGCCCGCCCAACGAAGGAAAACTTAGAGGAAATAATTTTAGCGTTAGCGGCGCCCCTATCAATCTCTACTTTTAGTATGTTGTGTAAGACACCATTATGTATAACTACACCAAAATTTGGCTATACACAAATTATTTCCCCTACCAGGCAGTTAGTCGTCTTCGCTCGGTGAGCTATCAGGTGGCTTCTAATCATCCTTTGCTGTTTCATTACATACATTGCGTTATCATCGATCGATTTATATTTTGTACACACAGGCGAATTTTCGCTGCAACTATCTAAGCCTAGCTACTGGCGTACTTAAAAGATTTTCTAATAAATAATTAAGGTTAGGAAGAATTTCTAATTATGACTATTTATCGACCAAAAACTACCTACCTACTTTCCGGTAGGTTCGGCTTCACTCAAATGGCTTGGCAAAATTAGCCTGGCTGTATTTGACAAAATTTATTGCTCTTACGAATTCTCATTTCGATCATTTTGACCTAGTTTATGTTCATCATACGATAGTATTTTTATGTTGTATTTGTATAAACTAGTACACCGCCTCGAACTGAGAACTCACGATTTCCTTGCAAACCGGTTAACCAATATACCCAGACCCTTTTAATGATTTTTTCACGCCTTCTAGCTCCACAACCCCCTTAATAGATCTTTTTCATACACCTATGAACTCTCAAAAATTATATATATCGCTGCTACAATCCCAACAAGTTTCATAAAGATCAGAAAAACGTTACTAAAGTTATCTTTCAAGAAACTCTCAAAATCAAAAAGCCATCGAAATGCCGAGACGTCCCAGTATCGAGTCGTTTGTAAGAAACTCGCTTCGCTTAAGCTGCGCTCGTTCGATACTACAATCCATGCACATAGACCTATCTAAAACCGTATTTTGTTGATAAGATAAATGCGTAATCCGCCGTTATTTTTTGCTCCCGGATACCTAATCTAGGTACAATTTTCCAAATCTAGATCACTAATTCATCAAAATCGCTAAGTAGCTACCTACAAATTAGTAGCGCGTTTTTATCACAGATAAATTAGTAACTTACTTTTGTAACTTGATAATATGTGTGATTTTTTTTTAAATTCTTATATGTACCGTGACTAAAGCTAGAGCGAAGCCAGCCGGCGCCAGCACCGCCTCAGGCACTGTCTGCTGTCTGTACGGCAGTTGCAGGGTTAGGTCGCTCACGAAGAATCCTCCTAGTTCTGGCTTACTCCATACCATGAAGTAGAGAAGCGGTGAGGCCACTGGAAATACCAAAAATAATTAGTCAGCATAATGTAGGTAATGGAGATGGGGCAGAAATGTATGGAGCCTGGTGCCGGGTCCAAGGGTACACGATTTTAAATACAATAAATTACACAAAACAACAGGAGAAAACTGTAAAATGTTGTACTTCACTGTGAAAGGTTATGTCGTCTCAATTTTGACAAAAAATAATCACTATTATTAGTCTGAGATCAAAGTATAAATATAAATATTTGGGGACAATCTTACACAAATCAACCTAACCCCAAACTAAGCAAAGCTTGTACTATGGGTGCTAGGCGACGATATACATACTTAGATATATAAATACAAACTTATATACATAGAAAACACCTACCTCATAACGGAACAAATTACCATTGTTTTTCTTTGCCGCCACAGTCTGACAAAAACATCAGGTTTCCTCGTATTAATAACATAAATTTCTTAAAGAAAACGCTAATTTTATCTGTTTGTTACCTTCCACTGTCAAAAAATATGCCGAGTCTATGACAATGACTAATAATAATATCACCTTCTCTGTCACATCTGTTGAAAATGTAATAAGACCATCCCGTTTAATCTTGGTATTATTATTACCGTGACAGGTCTAGGGCTAGTATGTCTATATGATTATGTCTATGTATATGATTTACATGGAGAAACATGTCTAGTCACTTTGACTACATTTTAAGTCGCGCTTTAATAGTAGTTTATGTAACTGTTACGTAATAGGGGTCCTTAAAACACGAGTGTGGTTTTATGAAACGAACGAAGTGAGTTTCATAATAAGATCACACGAGTGTTTTAAGGCCTAATTACGTACAGTTGCATACACTGCATTATCTACATACATATTATAAACCCTAAATGACGCGTTCTATAACTGTTAAAAATGGCTGCCATTTCACAGATTGCACCGCCGTGGCCAACTCGATTGTGTCGGCGGGGCGCGTGCCGGCGGTCGGAGGATCGCGCGGCGCGGCTGTCGAGGAGCAGGCCGGATTTTCATAATGATATCGAATTTTTGCTTATTATTTGATAATAATAACATCCTTACAGATAAGACATTTGCTCTAACTTCTAACAAAACAGTCTCTTTTTATGGTGGTCATAACGTGCGGTTTTTAAACGCATCATGGAGGGTTTATGATATGGGTGTAGATAAAGTTTAGAATGATTGATATTAACCATATCTACCTATTATTTTCGTAATTACGTGTTTTTCAGTGCGAAGAAACGGATGTATGTCCTTATATCCTAAAATATAATAAACTCCGTCCAAAGGTAAGATTGCAGTCACTTCGTATTCGAGTGATAAAACAGTTAGTGCCGGGCGCCAAATGGTTCCTTTTGAGATCAAAGCGTAGAAAGACTATCACATCTTATGATAATTAAGAACATTAAGAGTCGCCAGGACGCTCGCGTTCCCATACAAACGTAGTTTAGCTCTCATTTTAAAACGACATGCTTTAAAACCACAAAATTTGGCATGGGCATTCTAGTAGTACAGATCTATGTCGGGAATTTGTTTTCGTTGCTAAAAATTGTTATACAAAGAAAATACAGCCAGATACAGATTTACATACAAAACTTATTTTTGCTATATTTTCTTTGTTTTACAATTTTTAGCAACGAAAACAAATTACCGACGTAGATCTGTACTGCTAGAATACCCATGCCAAATTTCGTGGTTCTAAAGCATGTCGTTTTAAAATGAGAGCTGAACTACGTTTGTATGGGGACGCGAGTTCACGCGAGCGTCCTGGCGACTCTTAAAAGACAACATTTTGGGGTTGAAACTTTGGGGCCGTGGGGGCCAAGCGCGCGCCGACTATATATTATATTGTGGAAACTGGGTTAACTTCCGCATGCACTATCTTAATCTAACATTAGATAAGCACAATATCTAACTCTTGAAATGAAAATTCACAACGATATTGAGATTGTGCGTTATCTTCGAGTATTTCCCATGCGATCAATTGGTCCAAATGGCGATTTTCTTTCATAACGCATATAAATTTTCATTGGGCTTAAGAGGTGGTTTTCGCGGAAGAATGCTCACGCTCCCGTGTTACCGTCACCAACGCTGCACGACGGGCATACCGTGGGTAGTTTAGTTATTCGTGTCGGCCCTTGCCCACGAGTCCAACATACCCATCCTAGTTCCCCGGCTAGGCGGGATGTCTAAATGCATTCCTCCACTTTTTAACACTTTCACGAGCAGAAACCCGCTAGGCGGGCTCTCTGTCCGTAGACGCCTTCCGCTACAAAGCGGGAAAACGCTAGGATCGGCTACGAGCGTAGCGCGTACCGAACTGCGGTACGGAAAGTGTTAAAAAATAAGTTTTTCAAACAATTGATGGCATGTTCTTTTCATGTAGTATAGTCACCGGCAATAGTATTTTCCTACACGAAGGCCGCAAAAATATGTGACACGCTCTTATGGCCTTACAAATAAGAGCGTGTCACATATTTTTGCGGCCTTCATGTAGGAAGATACTATTGCCGGTGACTGTACCCTTCATTTGTAGACACTCTCACCCTACAGCATTTGCCCCTGGTTTAATTTGGCCACTCAGCGATGTTTCTGAACATATATGTACGTAGGTAAAATAATAAAAAATACTTACAACAGCATAATATAACGAAATCCAGTACGATCTTCCATATCAACGTATCCTGAGCCATCTCACACGATGAAAAGAGAAACTCACTTGGCACTATAGGAATCTAATCAAACTTAATATACGGTAGGAGAAAAATACGGTTGCATTTCAAATTGAATATAATTTTCACTTAGTTATCATTTAATTGTAATGTGGAACAGATTTCGATTTTGATTGTTCTCATTTTGGTCTAAAAAGCTTTTAAATTACCTACTATTAGGTACTTAAAAAAAACTATCAAATACTTTTAGTTCACATTTCTTAAACAGGCTGATTTTTCCAAATTGGCCAAGTACCAGATCTCATGGTTCTGCGTAAAAATAGTCTTAGGGGACGTTCCCTAACTTTTTAATTAACGATTGATTACAGAATTTAAGTTGCAAAGAAAAACTTTTTTTATCACAGTTTTTCGCGTAATTCGCCGCACGGCTACGTCGATCGGGCCACTGCACTACACTGTACTGATAGCGATGTGTGAGTAATCAACACTTCACCTTGAATACCGTTATTAAACTCGCGAGTACACATGATTTTGTAACTACTGCCCAATATTTTTGCAATGTGCTTTGTCGCACACGGCACACGAAAGTAAATAGCTAGGGATACATGCACAGATTTGTCCCAGATTTGGACAGATCCGTTCGTGTATAGCGCTATTCAGATGTATCCGCAGACAAATCCGTGTCCAATCCGCGCCATACGCCCACGGATTTGTCCGCCGGGCATATCCGTCGGACAAATCGGGTGGGCATATCTGTGCGTGTATCCCTAGCTTTTATTATGAAAACTTGTAAAAAGGATGATTCTACAGATTTATTAGTTTTCAAATGTGCTGGTTTTCGATGGTCCGATCTAAAAAAAAGGTGTTATGGTAAAAAGGTTTTAGTATAGGGGGCGAATTTGTACTTAGTAATAATATTGGCCGTTAGGATCTCGGGTGGTTTTATTAACAATAGGTTATCTTTTAAATGAAAACAACAGCTTAATACAATTTTCTTCATTCTATATTTACCACTGCCAGTTTCGCTTACTGTACCATTGAGCCATTGTATTGTATGAAATGATATACAACGTAAACTATCGATTTGACGGAATCTACGACGAAACAAAAATGGTAACTAACTGTTAAAGTCCTAAAATAAATAAAATCTTACAACATAAAATATATACAATTATTTAACATCCAACGAGAATTGAACCCATCAACTTTTTTGTACGACGGGTAGAAGCCGACGTCAAAGATATGTTTACACTTTTGCACCTTACTCCTTTGTAATAAGGTGCAGAAGTGAAACATATCTTTGACGTCGACTGTACAGTGTAGGTGCAACCGATTCAATGATAACCGTAAGTTTTTAATCACAGTTTCTACAATATATTTTTTTATTAGGTGGCAGCACTGTCGCGAGAGGACTAGCTGTCATAATACAAATCCACCAATCATGTTCAATCTTTTTTTTCTGCTGTCAAAAAAACGTCTCGTCACAGTGCCGCCACCTGGTGTTGTAGAAATCCTCATTAAAACACACTCACCGGGATCAAGTTTTGCAAGTTCGACCTTTTATTTACTTAATTAAGCATAGCTTTTTAACAGAACTTTGGAAATCGATAAATCTAATAATTAATATTAGACTAGACTTTCGCTACGGGGTTGTGGTTGAATCAAGGGTCAGATACAGAAGGCGGTATAATTCTGGACACGGCGCGTATAGTCCGAAGGTTCCTCTCTCTGCGGCCCTAACCACCGGCAGCCTGGGCCTTGCCCCGTTGCCGGCGGCACCCTAGGTTAGGTTTTTTATAATGTTTTTATTGTTTTTGTATGTTTTAGATGTATTTTGTATTTTACTGTTATAAAAATATTGTAAAAAACCTGACTTAAGAGAAAAGACAAATAAAGAGAATAAAAATAATATATATATTATACTAATAACTTTTTAAAAGTGACTAAAATAAACATAATTCTAAAAGCACATATTTACATTATGCCGTGTTAACTACCTGAAATTTTGAGTCATACTCTTAAAAATATACAAATATTTGACTCTTATCAAGTTACCAGTATCACATTAACAAAATATTGCTACAGTGACTATGTCATGTTAGTATGAAGATGACTATTTTAGGTTATGAAATCACTAGCTATTTCCTGCATGGGGTTTTAACCCGTGGTCTAAGTATTTATCTACAAGTCTTATGTTATTAGAAATATATAATATTGACTACTTACTGCTTGTTTTATTTCACTAGGCGCCAGAATGTTCAAACTAAGGTATGTACATAGCTAAGAAAATACTTTTAGATAATACTTATAAATAAATAATAGATACATTGAACCATTGACGTTTTAATACGTGAAGATGATACTACTTATAATTTTAAAAGACTGTCGTATCGTGTAATTAACATTAAATTTTAAACTGTCATTTGTTTCTGAAGTTAACATGCATTGCAATATAAATTACATGTATCGGGGATGGCCGATCGAAGATTTTTTAATAGCGTTTTTCTTTCTGGTTTGAATATTATATTTAAGTCCCTCTGGGCGGTGAGATTTGCCGCCCACGGGCGTGGCGGCAAATCTCACTTCACACCCAGGAGAAGACGAACGCACCACGGGCGGTAATAAAGAAGGCCTCAGATCGCTTGTTTATGGCCGGCCCTTACCTTCTGTTCGGGCCACAAATGCCCGCAATCTGAGCCGTTCTTTATTTTACCGCCCTAAGTACGTAATGTATAGTTCTTTAAGGCAAATAGGTAGTTGTCACTGAAACACTTTATACACAGGATAAAACAAACGTATTACGTTCAGGCTCACGCGTAACACATCACTCACTGTATTGACGGATATTGACAGTTTCAGGGCACTTGTCTTGACTATCAACACTATTTATTAAGTATCACCATCAGTATGAATTGCAGTACGACCAGTAGTTTGAACCGCTGGCGCGGTGGCCGTCACCGCGCGACGGGCAAGGCGCTCTCCGGCACGGCGTCCTGCCAGGTTATGGGCAGGCGCTTGGTGGGCTTTAGGACGTAGATTACCTGGGAATGGGAAAATATATTAATTTCACTATACATGAAAGCTTATAGTATAGTACAGCAGAACATGTCGCTTGGCGAATTACGTAAGATTGCAGCTTTTTTTTACGAATAGACTTTGCCAACTTTCCCCTTACCAATCTAGAATATTAATACGTGTCAAACTCTATTAAGTACTTTCAGATATTTAGCAACACAAAGGCTGGTCGACGGACCAATAATTAAAGAACATTTAGGATGCATTTGGTCATATATATCCAAAAACATAACACCCGCATTGTCACAGGATGCAAGCGTCGCAAAAGCTAGCAAACATCTAGCAAATAAATTTTAATGGAGTAAATGTCTCACCAGTCTAGACGTGTGCGCCGCGCCGGCGTGGCGTAGCCGCGCCGTGGGACCCACGCCGCCGCCGCCGCCGCGGATTTCAAAATCCACGCCGTTAGTCAAAATTTCAGGATTCGGCAAAAATTTGCCAACTCCAATGTCCGATCAAGGAACATTTTAACGTCGTGTATTGATGAATTAAGAGTCCGGTAATGTTTTTTTTCGATTTCGCTCAACTTTTTGATGCGATTTTGCAGTAACTAACATAACTTTTATAATTTTGTATACATATTATGAAAGATCGTTTCTTTTTGGATGGAATAAATACAACGATTTTTTAATTTTATGCTTTATTTATAAATAATTCACCCTAATCTAACACCTGTTTCGCGATTTTTGCTTGGAGAGGTGAAAAGAGTAAGGTTTTTATTGATTTAAATTAAGTTATATAAGTATGTAAAATATATAAATACATTGGAAAATGAGTCGCCTGAGGAATAAGTGTAACAGTTTTTTTCATTTTCATATATATTTTTTGAGAGAGAGTGTGTTTTGCTAGAGCAATTTTGCTAAAAATTGCCGAAGTTTAGGTGATATTTTTGGAAAGATAGTAAAGTATTTTACAAACATAAAAATACAAAAATAAACTTCATTTTATGTTTTATTCAGATAGTATAAAACATATTAGGGTCCATAACAAATAATAATTAAAAATCGTACGACAAAATTACACGAATCAACGTCCTCACTAAACATGCTCTGTAAGAATCGAGTTTTAAGGTATTAAATATTAATATAAATAGACCTAAACTACTTTTTTGCAATAACAAGACTTCAAGCTATCTTACCAAATGCAATTCATGTGTATAATGTTATTATTAGCGATTTTCGTTTTCAAATCGTTACCGGACTCTTAAACCATAAAAACATCTACAGATTGAAATAGTTAGGGTTTGGCTAATTATTTCTCTTACGGGAGAGACGAGCAAGCAGGCTTCCACCCAGGTCACTTCTGCACAGACCACACCAATACCCTACGCATCATCATTGAACAGTGTGTCCTATGACAGTCAGAGCTTTTCCTGGCATTTGTAGACTTTGAAGAAAATAAAATAAAACCTTCGACACTGGAGCGAAAATAAAATAAAACCTTCGACACTGTGAAGTGTGGAGCGCGCTGTGGTCCAGCCTATCACAGGGCAACCCAAGTGCGTCATCTGCAATATTCGCCCCTTGTACGAAGGGAGTGAATGCAGGGTGATCCATGAAAAGGTAAAGGGAACGCCTATGCAAAGCAAGGATGCATCCTATCACCGGCATTACCGCTGTTATTCGTAATTCTTCTCGATGATGTGATGAGAAAAGTGATCGGAACACCAAAAGACATTAACTGGGACTATGGAGCTGAAAGATCTTGATTACGCCGATGACATCGTGCTGATTTTGCCATCTCTAGTCCATCTTAAAGCTAATCTCGAGAGCCTTCAAGAGGAAGAAGATGTGATGGACCTGCGAATCAACCGACGTAAAACTGTTGACATGCGAGTAAAACAAATTGCACGGAACCTTTGTTGCTCAAAAACGATCGATTGGAATTTGATTCTAAATTTGTGTATCTCTGAAGTACAATAACATGTCGAGGAGGTGCAGACAAAGACATTGAGAGATTAAGAAGGCAAAAGCTGAATTAGCTCAAATCAAGCTTATTTGAGATGCCAACGTGCTTACTCGGCGCATTAAAATCTGCCTCTTCGATTCCATTGTCAAGTCCGTGCTGCTCTTCGGCTGCGAAACGTGGAGAGTGACAAAGGGGCTGACACACAAGCTACAAGTGTTTGTCAATAAGTCCCTTCGGTCGATCCTCCGCATCTTCTGGCCGAAGGCTATAAGAAATGAGGATTGGTGGAGTATGGGTCGTCAGTCTCCTATCGCGCAGGAAGTAGCGCTACGGAAGTAGATCGGACATACCCTTCGAAGAGATGCTTTATCGCGGTCTCAAGATAGAATGCGAGCCAGCGGACGCCCCGTACACACGTGGCGGAGGAGCGTAGAGACTGAGCTGCGACCCATAGGACTGAGCTGGAGACAGGCCAAGACGGTTGCTCAAGATAGAAAGGCGTGGATGGATCTTGTGGAGGTTTTAACCGGTTACCTCCCTACCTAACTAAAACACTGTCACCAACACCAAAACCAGATTTACATCACCAACAAAATTAGCCAGACAACAAGAGTGTTTTCGGTGTCAGGATTGATCCTTAATGGTGAAGTGGATGTTTGGAGTTCTGTGAGTCAAAAAAGGATCTTAATTTATCACAATTATGAAAAACATGAACATAAATGCGATTTCCGTGAAGAAAACAAGCCTGTGGTGTACTAGAAAACTACCCTTAAATTAATAAACAGCATCAAACATTGTTTTATGCTTTTTTTTAATATGAACCATGACGAGCCAAAATTGACCTTGACGCCAGCGTGGCGCAGCCACGCCGCCAAAAATTACCGGCGCGCCGCCGCCGCGGATTTTTATGGCGGCGCACACGTCTACTCACCACCAAACATTCAAAGATGACTCCGTTGATGAATCCCACAGCGACATCGCTCCAGTGGTGAAAGTTCTCTACCACGCGAGTCATCCCCACGTACCAGGCTCCCATCATTACGAAGAATTGAACAGCAAGTATAGTAGGAAACTAATAATTAGTCAATTTCTCATCAGCAAACATCCAAATATGGCTCCGTTGATAAATCCCACAGCGACATCGCTCCAGTGGTGAAAGTACTCTCCTACGCGCGTCATCTCCACGTACCTACCAGGCTCCCATCATTACGAAGAATTGAACAGCGAATACAATAGGAAACTCAGAATTAGTAAATGTCTCACCACGAAACATCCAAAGATTGCTCCGTTGATGAATCCTACAGCTACATCGCTCCAGTGGTGGAAGTTCTCCACCACGCGCGTCATCCCGACGTACCAGGCTCCCATCATTGCGAAGAATTGAACAGCGTGACGGAGCAGCTTCGACCCTCGCCATCTGCCTTTATACTGGATATAAATCTGGAAACCACGAAATCAATCTCATTAGAACCAATGTCGGAAATAAAAAGGTTCTTATATGGTATTTTTTATACTCGGCGACTGTAATACTTGAATTGAGACGGTGTTGGAGGAACTACTAGCGCATACTTTTCGATAGAGCTTTTATGGTCGCATATTGTAGCATCCATAACAATGACAGAAAGGATTTCCATACAATAGTGTGACACTGTTGCCGGGCCCCCGCGTGTCGGGCGGGCGCCGCCGGCACAATCCACCGGGAAATCGAAGTTACTCAATTATATAGCAGCAGGATTTCGTCGAACTCAATTCTTACCGGCTTGCTTAAGCACTCTTAGAAAAACTATTGTGTGCAACGGTACATAATTAGGTCTTAAAATTCTGGGGTCTGTTTTTACAAAATTCGGCTTCGCCTCATTTTGTAACTTCGACCCTCGAGTCTTAAGAACCCTTATTATGTAACTGTTGCACAAAATACTATCCATCACTGAAAATCAGTCCGGAAATATCGAATATTTTGCACGTGGCTGATCAGTTATCAGCGCTCGTTTTTAAATAATCAATCAAAATCATATTAATCCGATTATTTTTACTACGCGCTAAACGTCAATAGATGTTGTTCTCATACAAAGTCAAGATAAAGGCGTAAATTAGCAAATAAGATTGTCTATTAGCAACTTACAAAGCGTAATTTTGCTCAAAATATTGCACTACTGCTAATGCTTACTTAATCGAACGAGCGGAGCGTAAGCGAAGCTCGTTCTTACAAACAACTTCAGACCCAACTGTCACCTGGCTACTGGGACGTCTCGGCATTTGGATGGCTTTTTGATTTACATAGTTTGTCCGACGATAACTTTAGTAACGTTTTTCTGATCTTTATGAAATTTGTTAGGGTTGTAGCAGAGACCAACAAAATTTGCGAGTTCGTATATGAGCTGGATTGAGACGGGGGTTCTGAAATTAGAAGGCCTATAAAGGTTTTGGAAAGGGGTCTTGTTACGTTGGTCATCTTATTTGCTACTTTTACGAGCAAGTATGGTTGAGTTTGGTATCAAACGAAAGGTATTGATTTACCCTCTTATCAAATACCTATTAACTGCTTACTGTTTCATAATAATTAGCAACATAAAATAGATTTCAAAAATATTTTCAATTATATTTTGCTTTTGGTGTAAATATTTTGACAACTGACATTAACAAACACATTAGAGAGAGTTACCATAGACGCAGAATGATTTATTTGATGATGGTGTCCGAAACCTGTCCACAGATGAGAACGACATGTCAAAGTAACAGAGTGAGAGGTGGATGTAAATTAAATGAGACAAAAACTAACAAATCTGAACAGATTTCGTCGCGGTAAAATTTTGAGCATCAACCACACAATTTAAAATACGGACGTTTAATTTCACCAAGATGGTTAGTTTAGAAAAAGACATAGTAATATAGTTTGGCCAGAGTTTGTTTCACTTCAAGCATAGACAGGCAGAATCATACTGTCTTTGTCTAATGCTAGTACTCTCATTACTAAAAAAGGGATGGGTATAGCATGTTACTCTGACTGTTACTGCGCTTTTTGGTTTGCCGGACTATATTTACAAATTAATGTTATAGCTTGGCAAACCATTTCTGTCTGTACAAAAGCGCGGCAAATTTGAAAAATTTATGGTTGGCTGGCCGCCATTGGCCCCATTTTTAACCGACTTCAAAAAAGGAGGAGGTTCTCAATTCGACTGTTTTTTTTTTTTATCATTATTATGTTTTTTTTTTGTATGTATGTTACTCCATATCTCCGGGAATCGTGAACCGATTTTCAAAATTTATTTTTAATCGAACAGGTATAACCCCTAGATGGTCCCATTGTCACCAAGTCAGGGTCTGATGATGGGATCCTGGAGAAATCGAGGGAACTCTTCAACTATTATAGGCACACCTATAGTGATTTCACTATTTTTTACAGCAACTCGGCCACTTCCTCTTGGAATAGCGGATCCTACGTGAAGTCGGTTCTTTTTTTGTTTTAAATTATTGGTATTTTTAGTAGGTATTTCTACTTTTGCACGTGTATGCCGAAACACAAGATTCGCGAGTTCACAGTTCGGGGCGAACTACTAGTTAATAAGAAAGGTTGTATTGCAGGGAATATTTAGCGGTGGATGGGTCCGTTAATCGAACGAGCGAAGCAAGTTCTCACAAATAATTTCTGGCTACTGGGACGTCTTGCAATTTCGATGGCTTTCTGATTTTGATCTGGGTTTGTTCGACGATAACTTTAATAACGTTTTTCAGATCTTTATGAAATTTGCTGGGGTTGTAGCAGAGATACATAAAAATGTAGAGTTCGTTTATGCGCTGGATCGATCAAGGGGTTGTGGACTTAGAAGGCGAAAAAAGTCTTCATATGGTCTTCGCGAGTTCTCAGTTCGGGGCGGACTACTAGTCTATCCTAAGTAAATCCAGTAAATCCAGTTACCCGTCGATGTTTTGAATCTATCATTTCCCGCTCTTAAGAAATACTTGAAAAAAACTTTAATGTCAAAGGGTTATTACAGGGTCGAGGACTATATATATGACAGACATATATGCATGGCCCAAACCAGAATCTATAAAATCATCTAACATTTAGAGGACACAGTTCAAGTAAGAAAGAATATCAAACGTATTGCGAAGCAGTCAGATTTGGATTTTATTTTATTTTTCATTTTAATTACACAATAGGCAGGTACATGTCTGTCTCTCAACCTGTTTTGATATGCCTTCTTGAAGAACTACGCATTGTTGTATATAGTATCTTTAATGTATTTGTAGTACTGTTTTGAAAAAATAAGTCCCGCCGAGTTTCTTGCCGGTAATAAGTAATACTTCTCGGGTCAGAGGTGTAGGGTTAGAACCGGTGGTAGTTTCTTTTCTCTCTGACGTTCATAAGTGCATTGTAATGTGCCTAAATTGAAGAATAAATATCTTCTATCTTTTATCTTTTTTATCTTTTAACATAGGTCAGGAAAACCGCCGGATTCTTTAAAAGTGGTATAGTGAAGAACTCACAATGAAGAATATCGCCGCATACATGGCGAAGCTGGAGTGGGCGCTGAAGAAGGACAGGCGCATGTCCTTAAGGTGGGCAGCACCATACTCAGTCGTGCAGGAGTAGACCTGGATGTAGCCCAGCTCGTTGGCTGGCAACGACTCGTTGTATGCGGGCCGACATACCTGAAATTTAACATTGTATTTCGGTATTATTGATATCAGATTATAGTTCTAGAAAAACCTAAAAGGGACTTCTAAACCATGAAAATAAATAATGGGGAGCAAGTTATTCGATTAAAAAGTGAGACCGAAAGAGAATAAAATTAGGGACCGCATCTACTTTTCACTAAGGAAGTAATGACGTCGCCACTGTCGCCAGCTAAATAATGCCAACATGACAAGAACTCAAAATGTCAATACCTATGTGTCAGTTTCGTAACGAGTCCGAGTGAGACACCATCCCCTACTCTTATGCTCTCTACTCTATCGGGTATTTTTTTTGTAGTTTCCTTAAAACAACTGTTTCGCTCGGTCACATCATGGTTCAACTTTACGTAAGGAACAGTGTAAGTAATAGTAATAACTAGCGCTGTATACCATTATTATATCTTATTTTTCTAAACACACCCAATCCGAGCCTTACTCAACATTAAGTTTATATTTTATTTTTTATTTTCAATCTGCTGTGTTGATTAGGTTTTACCTAAATAGTTATACGACAAAAAAGAGAATCCGTGACAAACCTTACTCCGGTGTCAATAACAAATTGAGTCGAAGTCCATAATATAGTTAATTGGTTATGACAATGTCCATAAATAATTTATTCATAAGCATTGTATAGTAACCATATAATTAGATGTGCGTAAAGCTAAGTATGATAAGATAATCTTTTCCATCGGAAACCGTCAACGTCTTTGTTTTAGTCAGAAATATGACGGCATCATTGTTTTTCATTGTTTTCAGTGAATACAAAGAAACTAAATAGTCGGTGTGATTACGATTATAGGGTGTTTTTAATTGCAAGCCTCTAGTAGTTAATAAATCTAGCCGTCATCAAAAAAGATAAAGTAAATTATTAAAGAATGGTGCCTTTATGATCGTTTTAAATCTACCAAAGTAGACCAACATTTTCCTAAAGGGATACCTTTTTACGGTACTTAGTACCGACCTCATGGTATCGCAAAAAAGAACTATACGTATTCGTTTCATACACTCCGGTTGTATTTTAGGGACCGACAATTAATTTTACAAATTTCAGGTTGCTGTAAAGTTGAATATTGTTGAATGGCGGTTACTCCACCGACAAGAGCAAAGCTCTTAAATAGATGATGATGAGGTTGCTGTAAATTCGTATCCGCCGGACATTGTATGGCTAGGTGTAGAGTCAACGCCATAAATATGTCTACACTTTTGCACCTTACTCCATTCTAATAAGGTTCAAAAGTGTACATATTTTAGACGTTGACTGTACCTATATTTTTCATTAATAATGGTCGCTGGAGTAAACTGCAAACGGACGGACAAACAGACGATGGACGTTGCTAAACTGTAGTTCCTTTAACTACGAAACCCTATTTCACTTACATCTATAAAATGTGGCCTCAGCCTCCCGACGACATATTTGGTCATATTCGACAATAGCTGCTGACATATCGCCCCAAACGTAAACGTCCTTATGGTGCTATAGCTCTGCCACACCCAAGCTGGTATCCCGAAACCGAAGAGGCGCTTCTGGTCAGGGTTCTTCTCCCTTCGGTTTTGGAGATACTCGATTATCAATATCTGGAAAATATAATTTTTACTGAAATAAATATAACTATATATCGAAACAATTTAAAAACAAAGATTTTTCTAGGTTAAGAAGAAGGTTAACTAGTCAAGGTAATTAAGAACAAAAGGGTTTTCAAACTAGTCGTAAAGAAAATACGTGTAAATAATAATAATTAAACATAAGCTGTCGTGACTATAATATTGCCTTAAAACAAAGTAGTGCGGTCAAATTATCTAAGCCACCACGATGTTTCGATTACAGATATTTCTTTGGGATTTGAGTATTGACACATTCTCTTTACAGGTAACTAGCTGATGGTTCAGTAGAATAGAACAGTCAGTTGCCCGGGCATCAGAATACGGCTACGGTATTCCCTGCCTGGACATGATGTCACGATCCTCAGCTTTGAGGGAACGACTGATGGTGATGATGATGATTGCCTGTCGTACGAGGCGACTAAAAGGGAATCTTAGGGCAGTAAAGGATCACAATAGGGGGCTGTCATCCTCAAACAGACTGGAACCCTTAAAGGCGTCACGTCAGGACGGCACTGGCGCGTTCCGAAGATCCCAGAGCCGTCCAAAAAGCGTTGAGGAGGACCCTCGGGGGGTTTTTAGTCGGTGCGACTCCGACATAACTTCCGCGCTGTCCCCGGGGCGGGAAATATTCATAACGGAAGAAATGGGTGCTTACCGTAGCCACATTCAGTGCGAAGCCGATGCAACAGAGTGACTTTGATCGTCTACCGTAATGGGAACGGTATCAAGTCATTACAGACACAGAAAGGAGTAGAACAGTACTATCGCTTACCGTCACCACGTTCAGTGCGAAACCGATACATCCTAGGGTGGCTTCTGTGACCGTCTGTTCCTTGTACGGCAACCGTATCGAGTCATCATGGATGAAGAAACCGCGCTCAAACGGCTTGCCCCATTCCGTTACCGCCAATAGCGGGACACCAACTGAAACACAAATCGTGTAATATTCATTGAGTAACAGGCGATGACATTACTAAGAGTTTTTTGTCCCAAAAGTTCACTACAAGTCTATACTACTCTTTGATTCAGTCATAGCTATCAATTACCAAACATGGCGCACAAAATTTGTTGTAGATCTAGTAGGTTCTACCTACATAAAGACTGTGCACGTTGAAATCCGGCCACGCATGGCATGGTACATCTCCCTTTCGGATACACATTTTCAAGCAGTTCTTTTTTATAAATAATTTCTAATCATAGTAGTATATAATAAAAATAGAATCATATTAAAATTGTATGGGCTTGTCTCAGTTTTTACTGAAGGTATTTCATCATATCTTTAATGTTTTGTCCAGCGTTTTTTGATAATCTTCACTCGCTTCCTGCTACAATACCACAATTGTATTTATATTTTCACAACCGGTTTTATGGTCAATAGAATGTCATCTTACAAAAAAAAATGTTTTGAAACTCTATTCTACTTGAGGTAGTCAGGAAAACTTTCTACTCCAAGCACTGAAAGTAATTTTTATATGGCAGCCATTTTTTTGTCAAAAAGTCAAACTCACCAAAGTTAGAACACCTCCGAACTATTTAAATCTAAATACACTTAGAAAAATGTTAGCTATGGTGAAAAGAGAATTTAATAAGGTATCATTTGATTAATCTTATTTATAATAAAAAACTATTTTTAACAGGAAAATTTGGTAAACACTGTCAGAACACTGTGGACAAAAAATTTAGGCACTGTGGAATATATAGTGATCAAACTCATAGACAACGTAACGTTTATATTATGTTTTAAACTTTATTATGTAGCTTGATAACCCCAAATTATTAATTAGAAGTGTTGGTTGAATATGCACATTCAATAAAAAGATGTATCACACCATGCGCGGCCGGATTTCAACGTGCACAGTCTTTAATACATTAATGGTCATTGTTGAGGTTGTATATAGTTTTTGATATGTTTTATTGTCTATGTTTTTTATAATGTTCTGTTTTTGTATCTGAAGGCTGTCATACATTGTTATTTTTAGTACATTACTTTTACTCACTTACGATTGTTGGTTTCTTAGAGCTTTAAACCAATCGTAGTAGCCATTGACAGGCGTTCCCCTCTGCCGAATGAGTATGACCAGTGGTCATACTTATTGTATGGACTGACGTTTATTTGATGTGGCTATTTTGACGTTTCGCATACATATGATGTTCCCCTCCCCCGCGAATGAGAGCGCGTCTCACATCCGGTTGGTTTAATAATCAAAGGTTGGTTTATCTTCTCTCCATTGAATTAAACCCCTTTAGCTATCGAAGCCTTAACAGTCATATTACTGGACTATAATATTTTCTACCTACCTTCCTACAACCAATATAACTCCAACTATGTTATATTTGGTCAATAGACTCCAAACTTTTTTAAAAGAGTGCCATCTTTCTTTCTTTTCACCCGAATTGTATGGGCTGTCATGTCACTCTCTCCTCCGGCCCCCGACTGACAGGCTCGTGGGCCTTATCTTGGTAGGATTATCATTAAAATTATCAAAACATTCCAAATTTTGTGATGTAAAAGCTCTGAGATTTTTTTTTGTCAGAAATCCCCTAAATAACATAATTTGATAAAAATACTAACTTTTTTAAACACAAAACTTCCGTGAGAATCAGACATTAAATAAATCACGGGTTACTCACGTATTTTAAGTCGAATATTCAATATTCGACTTAAAATACGTGAGTAACTCGTGATTTATTTAATAAATACTAACTTGATAATTTTTCATAAAGGTATTTGGTCAGCCTGTAGAAACTTTTTTTGATAAAATATAGATGTTTATTAGGTGTCAATATACTATAGAGGTACTTTAAAGCAAAGATAAAATAAGGGATTAACCAGTTATTATCGTATTTTTATTATCGTCATAAACGAACACATAGTTACCTAGATAATAGTTAATAGCTTGATGATTACGTAGATAGGTTTAGTAAACACATTTTATCTGTTTTTAACAGATTTCCCTTCTCACGCGCCGCACGTGCTTGACTAAAGTGCCTATGCCTAGACCTTCCTACCATACAAGGTGTAACAAAAATGCTTGTGATCCTTTTAAGAGCATAATAGGTAGGTATCGTAGTCTTATAATGATAAACTATGAAATAATTTTTTATCGCGAAAAAATAAATTTGTTTTTGTATGGAGGGTTGGCCGGCTGAGATATGTCCCATAAATAATTTTTTTGGCTGTTGGCTGCGGAACCCTAAAAAGCATGAGATGAGTATATGCCATATATGTTATTCTCAATCGATTGTAGAAAGTGTGAATCACAGTCTGAAGTCATTCTTACGTAAAAGATCGATGAACTATCCTATGGATCATGCGCCTAATACGATCTCTCATTTACTGACAAAAACTAATTTAATTCAATCTGATTTTTTGCTAACTTTTTTTAAATAGTTCGACGCATTCATTACACGGCTGAATGAAGTAATCCATCGTCATCGTCCAAGGTTGCACTATTGAGCCTTTCGGTAGTACAGTCACTGAATATTGCATTGTTTTGGTTTACTTTTTATCTCATTGTAAAACACGAAGCTTCATGTAGGTGCGTCGGCAATAACAAGGGAACTTGTTCCGCTAACTTTCAGTTGTTATTAAAAAAATATCCATATATATAATAGATACCTATACCCTTGTTACACCCAGGCGCGGTCGCAGACGAAAATTTTGGGGGGGGGGACACTAATGTAGATTTTTCAAATTTTTGAGGGGGTCTGTATAATTTTTTTTCTATTAGAAATGTAGGATTTTGGGGGGGATCATGTCCCATGTGACCCCCCCTCTGGGACCGCGCCTGGTTACACCTACCGAGTACAGTGGCGAGTCAGTACTCTCGACCGAGTACTCGCAAGGTGTAAACACATCGCCGAGTACTGGGCCGGGCCATTTTACTCTCTCGGCCGAGTGGTATTCTGCTGTCTCGCCACTGTACTCTTTAGGTGTAACCAGGCCTCTAGGTATTATACGCAACGCCAAAGACGTGTTAGAAAATTAAAAGTAATCAGATTATGTTCTCTAATTAAAAAAGAAAATCAGTGACGTTCAATGCAATGCAAACAATATATGTTTAAACCAATTAGGCCACTTGCCTTGCACTAGATGGGTCAAGTTATTCCTACAATGCAGATTGCCCTAACGGGCCCTACACACATTTGAAGTTCTTCGCTAAAAAAGCGGTAAATATGCAGGTAAATAACAAAAAAATAAGCAAATAATAAATCATTCTATTAACATTGTACCTAAATTTTATCACCCACTTTACAGTAACATTCGGATTTTATAAAAAAAATACAAATAACGAAAACCAAACCCTACTTTTAACCGTTTGGTTTAAATTTAATAAACACGCAACAGAATTAGGTACTTACCGCAAATTATCATAGATAAATCCAGTAACAGCTGCCATTTTCTATCCTTTGCCATGACGCAGAACGCCGAGAAAAAAGAAATGGAATTTTATTGATACACTAAGTCACGATGGTCACGATACTCGTAAATATTATTATATGTCACGCGAACAGCTCGGAATCCAGCTCTCGACTGATACTGACTAATCTCAGTTCACCTTCAATATTGCAATTAAAATCGACACTGCTAGCCTATTATGGTCGGGTTTGTATCGCCTATCTCCATAGTTGTCACGTTCTAACATGTATTTAAGTGCGAAAGTGACGCATGGCGCGGTAGGCGATAAAATGTCAACTATGGATGGCCTTCTGTGTTCGCGATTTATTCGTTGGTTTTTGAACTCTGATTTAAAGGTCAGAGAGTTCAATTTCGCAATTAGTCTTTACACTGACAGGATTCGGGATTTATTTTCGTTGGATTTTCAGCTTAGACTTAATGGAAATAGGGTATATTGTTGGGTGTCGGTGTTTAAACATCTGCATTGCAATCTGAGGTTGTCTAGTCTCTGAACGATAAGCAAATAAAAGATTATGTAGGTGCTTTAGGTATCATCACATTCATCACCGATAAGAAAATGTACGTGTCCATTTCCTCGTTAGTTGGATTACGTTAATATCGGGGGGCACGGCAGTGCCCCCGCCAAGTCGAGCGCGAAGCAAACACTGCCGTACCATCCTTTACTGGAACCATTTCGCCGCATTTTCAGGCCCCTATTTGAGAACCTCTGGATAAGACTAGAACGCAGAAATTTTCGTCATCCAGTAAGCTATAATCACATACTTAAAATCCAAAATTTCAAGCCTGTAGGTCATTTAGTTCCGAAGTTAAGCGAAAGCAAAGTTTCGCATTTATGAAACTCACTCACTCACTCATGATCATCAAAATAGAACTAGTACTTCCCATAAACTCAGAGAGCTGAAATTTGGTACAGAGTTCTGGTTTAATGGCCACATAAAGGTAAAACTATAAAAACTAGGATAATCGAAGATCTGGAGTACCTGGTGACCCTCATTAGAAAACACAAAAGCCCAACCAAACTATTAGAGATCGACATATACCGCCTTTACAAAAAATATTCAATATGGTGGGCCGCTTCATTTGATGTCAAAAATCGAAGGTCTGAAGTATCTGATGAAGAACCGTCAGCCTGGTCTCAGCTGTAAGAGATATGGTAATGCCCCCTTCTACTATTGATACATAAAAAAATCGACTGTCATTGCAAAAATCCAGCGTATAGTGGGACAAATCTTTGACTGAGGAGCCGAGCGTAGCGAGGCGACGAACGTCTCCGTTTTAACTCACAAGGAGAGGCCTCACGAGCCATTTTTTTATTGGGGGGAAAGGGGGGAAGTTTGCTGTCGCGTTATTTATGGACGGATTTCAATAATTTCTGCAAAAAGAAGTGAAATCCCACCAAAAACATTCTGTAAAAACTAGCCAAGTCTCGATGGAGCTGGTTGTTTATCTCTAAAAAGTAATGAAATCTAGACAAAGTCCTACCAAGTCTAAGGTTCCTTACTGCGATTTCTTTATTATTATAGTTAATGTTGTGTGACTTGGCCGTTGAAGGGTACACAAGCGAGCCTGAAACAAACAGTATAAAAAATTATTTCCAGTACAGACGGACTTCTAATCATTGATAGAAGTCCGCCTGTACGTCTATTTTATGTTAGATCGATGGTCGATTAGGCGCTCCAAAAAGAAGTGTTTGTTTCAAGCTCGCCTATACATAAGTATTATTGAAATACGCACCTTTATCAAGCCTACAATTGACTGGTCATTGAATCAACGTTTTCCAACTGGCAATTTCCCATCGTCAATGGGTAGCAGTTCTGGCGACAGATTGGTGCAATGGTGTCATGGAACACCTGGTTTTGTACCCTTGAGTACCCTTCAACGGCCAAGTCACACAACATTAACTATAATAATAAAGAAATCGCAGTAAGGAACCTTAGACTTGGTAGGACTTTGTCTAGATTTCATTACTTTTTAGAGATAAACAACCAGCTCCATCGAGACTTGGCTAGTTTTTACAGAATGTTTTTGGTGGGATTTGTTTTACGTACTTATACATATATAATGTGCTCGCGAAGAAACCGAAATATTGTGGTAACTTTTTTAATCTCTTCTTCCTAGCCGATTTCGGCTACAGCGACTGCATAACGCTCTTTAGCTGCGGGAACTAAGCTGGTCCGCCCGCTCGTGCGCCCTCATGTGACTGCAGTAGCCAATCTTAGTCTGCAGTGTGTGCCCACAGCGAGGGCATGTCAACTAGGACTCCGTCTAGGTAGTGGTAAGTTAAGGCTGCAGATGGTCGAGCCTTCAGATCATCCCGTCTGTTGTCAAGGTCTACTTTCCGTCGCTCTTCAAAATCATTAAATCTCAACTGCAACAACCGCCTCCACTCCGGACGCTTCGCCGCATGTGCTTCCCACTCAGAGGGCTCGATATTGCATCGCTTCATATGTCTCTTCTGAAGATCTTTATAACGGAGGAACTGGCCGCCTGATTTCCGCTTGCCGTCCTGCAGTTCAGGATAGAAAATGCGCTTCGCCACTCTGCTCTCAGACATTCTCGAAACATGGCCACGCCACCGCAGCTGCCGACGCATAAGGTATACCTCAATTCTAGCAACATTAGCACGCCGGAGTACCTCAGTATTCCTCACGCGGTCTGACCAATGCACGCCCATAATGTTGCGCAGACATTTCAGGTGGAAGCGGTCCAGTATGCGTATATGCCTGTGATATAACACCCACGTCTCCGAAGAATATAATAAATTGGGAAATACTAACTATGGCCATATACACAGACACCTTTGTCGCTAGGCTGATCTCATGGGTACGAAAATTTTTAGGTACCAATTTGCCAAAAGCTGCAGATGCTGCACAGAGTCTGTTGCTTATCTCCGCGTCAAGATCATGCTTATTAGACAGTGTGCTACCCAAATACTTGAATTTCTCGACCTTCTTTAGCTTACTGTCACCCAGGTGTATATCAAAAGGCCCGTCACTGAGTAAAGAGTCGACCGCCATGACTTCTGTCTTGCTAACGCTTATCTTGAGACCGAATTTTCGATAAGACTCATCAAAACCAGCGACGAGATTCTGAAGTCCATCAGATGAATTTGCTACAAAACACAGGGTAGCAGCTGCCTTAAGCCTGGCCAAGTTAAAAATGTTTCCATCAGTACGAAACCTGACCCCAATGCCATCAGCAGTCAGCTTCAGTGCTTCCTTAACTACAACCGAAAAGTACATGGTAAATAACGTTGGCGCAAGAACGCAACCCTGCTTTACTCCACAGCTGACCGAAAAATAATCCGACCGGTCCCCCCTAACATTGTATAATATAAATATGGTAATCGGTATAAGTATTTAGATACATAGGGTGTCCCAGAAATCGACGTCAAGCCGTGAATGGATGATAGACCAAGTTATAACAGTTATCAGAAAAATACAAAAAAAAATTATGGTCACTTTAAAAAATTACTAGAATATTCACGCCCTGGTCTCTTAACTTCTAGTAAATTTTTAAAGTGATCATAATTTTTTTTTAATAGCTACCTACTATAGAATGTGATAATTTATATATTTTAAGTACCATATAAGTGGCATTAGCTGTAAGCTTTTATGGAGATTAAAGAATAAAGAATAGCCGGCTTAATCTTTATGATGTATGGCTTATAAAATAAATGAGATTAAAAAAAAAAAAGAATAAAGAATAAAGTATCAACTCGCGATTCTTGCCAAAGAGTTGACCGGTATAGCAAGACCTCTTAACAAAACTTTTTAAAACCTTCCGATTCAAACCAGCTCTTATAAGAATTCTTTTTTTTAGCTGTGGTACAAATTACAATCCCAACAAATTTCATAAGGATCAGAACGTTACTAAAGTTATCGCGGTACAAACCTTCAAAATCAAAAAGCTATCGAAATGCCGAGACGTCCCAGGAGCCAGCAGTTGTTTGTAAGAACTTCGCTTCGCTTACACTCGTCTTATTCGACTATTTTCGCACAGTACAGCTGCTCTGAGAGAGAAACTAAGTAACAGTTCATTGTGACCCACGGTACAAATATTAATGTCCGCCTGATGGTAAACAGCCACCGTAGCTTATGGACGCCTGCAAATCTAGAGGTGCCACAACCGCTTTGCCAAATGTTCATTTTAATCTCAAAGCAAGCATTAACTAGAGCCCGCACACGTGTACCCCCGTAAGGGATAGATATAGGTACAGATGCCCATAATCACTTCTACAGCACAAAACAGAACAATTTACCATTGTTTTCCTTAGCCGACACAACTTTCTAGGAAAAATAACAGCTTTTCTCGTAGCAATCACAGAAATTCTTGAAGATATTGTGAATTATATCTGTCTGTGACCCTCCACTGCTAGAAGTAACGCGTGGAGGGTAATAGGAACTATGACAAGGACCAACGATATTAGCTCCTCTCTGCAGTACCTATTGAAAGTGTAATAAGACCATCCCGTTCTATCGTGGTATTACTATTACCATGTCTACGGTCGAAACCATAATTAGGTGAACTAACTTAACAGTTCAATGTAGACTAATGTTGCCACAGATTTGCTAGTGTTGTTAATATCGACATTTAAAAATTAAATTCAAACCAGATAATTGGTCGAGTAGCATTATTGAGTATGAAATGAAACTAATAGTTTTATTACGAAATTATAATTTATAAAAGTCTGTGAAAATAAAAATAAAATGATGATCGAACATCGATAATCATCGAATAACGACGCTGCCCGCCATTTTGTTTTATTGACACTGTTGACAGTTCGATCGAGTGATATGGTATTTATTCCATTATTCGACTTTCCGTCATCGGTCCGCTCGAAGCTACCTAGTTTTCGTGTGAATCTTTAGTTACTTTGTTGAGTTGTGTTAAAGTTTTGTTACCATTCTTGTTACTTGTTTTTGTTTATCTTATTAAGTGTTCTTCTTTCCTATTGAAAGTAGTTACAGTCGCCTATAAAGGCCAAATTACTCTCAAACAGGCACGCCATCTGCATTTTGTTTAATGCATTTGTTCGCTCTAGGTTGGAGTCCAATGCCGCAATTTGGAACCCACATGAAAAAAATTACACTCTAATGGTGGAAAAGGTGCAAAAGCCATTCGTACGATTTCTTTATAAAAAATTGTACAACTATTATCCCTACCTCTATCCAACTCTTTTTACTATTGGCATGGTCGACTACACATCTCTTGAAACCAGGAGAAATTTGTACGTCATTAAATACTTTTTCCGATTACTGCAAGGATCAGTGACTAATCCTTCACTTCTTGGACTAGTACCGATTCGGGTCCCACTGATATCCGTTATAATGACGCTCCGCCCTCGCAGTCGCGGCGTATTCGCCGTGCCGATGATAAGGACTAGTGCCCTTTCCTTCTCTCCCTTATATCACTCCCTGTGGCTGTTCAACAACATTTTACTCAACAACAGTGAGCTTGATATTTTTTGCAGCTCTGAAAATCAGTTCTTGACGGCAGCTAGTCGCTATTTAGAGTCCATTGTAACCCCTAGCTCTATTGTATAAATTAGTATAAATATTGTTGACATTACCTTTCTGTATATATATGTGAATTATTATTTTATCAATAGAATTATTATTGTAATTGTTATTTTAATATAATAATGTACTTAATATCTTAAGACTCTATACTGTAAGTAACTGCATGTTAAATAATTTAGGACTAGTTATAATATGCACATAGGTATCGATTAGCATGTAAGGTTGAACTGTTAGTGCTAATTGTTTATTAAATAAATTAAATTAAATTAAATTAAATTAAATTAAATTAAATTAAATTAAATTAAAAAAGGTGCTGATAGATTTGAGCATTCACTTGTTATGAGCATTCTCGCGAACAGAGAATAGTACTTGCGTTCGTCGAACAATTCGGTGAATCTACTTAAAAACTGCGAATGCTCGATGTTCTGCTCGAGAGAATGCTCAAGTGTATTAGTATAGGAGCAAATTCAACAAAAGTCGTCTCCTTCACGATTTTCGTAGACATCTCTTCTAAATACCTAAAACTGGTATGGATGTGTTCCTCGTAGTCTCCTGAATACGAAATGACTGGTTTTAGTTTATGAAGGGGGGGACGGGTCGGTAAAAAGGGGGGGAAAGATGGCGGCTGACTGCCATCTAAATTTGTTTACATCTCGAGTCCTATGAGACCGATCGGTTTGTATGAGATGTCATTTGAAAGACTATTAAATGTACTACAATTGTTCATAAATAACTGTAGTCGTCACTTTAGTCCTTTACAAAATATTTCAAAAAATATGATTTTTTTATCGTGCATGTTTGCGTAAGTACTGATAAAACATGCTTATAACTCAATATGTTATACCTTTACCGCAATCAATGTTATTTTAAAATATACAGGAAAATTTATGAGCTTTCGAAAAATATAAGCTTTATTAGTAAGTAATATTATATAACCGAGTATTGATGAATTTTGTTCAGCATGGGTCACTGCGCTTCCTCATAGAATGGCAGCCGACCGCCATCGTATTTTCATTATTTCTCGGAATCTATTTTACGGATCAAATCGTAATTGGTATTATTTGAAAGCATTTAAAATGTACTTTAATCGGTTCTTTGAAGTCTAAGTTGCAAAATTAACAGTTTATTATTATTTTTAGAAAATGTAACATTTTTTACCTAATAAACTGGAAGAAACAGGCTTGTTTGGAGAAAGGTCACCGATATTCCTTCTAAATACCTAAAACTGGTATGGATGTATTTCTCAATATTTATAGGACATGAATTGATCAGCTTTATTTTATAAAGGGGGGGACGAGTCGAAAAAAAGGAGGGGGGAAATATGGTGTCCGCCCGCCATCGAAATGTCATTGAAATTTGTTCACATCTCGAGTCCTATGGGACAGATAGATTCGTGTGAGATGTCATTTTAAATATCATTAAACGTACTATAATTGTTTTTAAATAATTGTAGTCAACACTTTATTCGTTTACAAAATATTCGATAAAATATTACTTTTTACCGTGCATATTTGCGTTACTACTGAAAAAACATGCTTATAACTCAATAAATTACAACTTTACTGCAATTAATGTTGTAATAAAATATACGGGAAATTTTATGAGCTTTTGAAAAATATAAGTTTTATTTATATATAATATTGTATAACCAAGTAAATGATGAATTTTGTTCAGCATGGGTCACTGCGCATCATCATATGAATGGCGGCCGACCGTTGTCGTATTTTCATTATTGCTCGGAATCTATTTTACAGATCACATCGTGATAGGTATCATTTGAAAGCATTTTAAATTTACTATAATCGGTTTATTGAACTCTGAGATAAATAATTATCCGTTTGTTGTTATTTTTAGAAAACGTAATATTTTTATCTAAAAGGCTGGAGGAAACAGATTTGTTTGGAGAAAAGTCGTTGACATTTCTTCCAAATACATAAAACTGATATGGTTTTGTTCCTCGTTGTCTCCAAAATATGAATTGACCAGGTTTTTTTTGTAGAGGGGGAGCGAGTCGAAAACAAGGAGGAGGGGGATAGATAGCGTCTGACCGTCATCAAAATGTCATCGAAATTCGTTCACATCTCGAGTCCTATGGGACCGATCGGTTCGTGTGAGATGTCATTTGAAAGGTTATTAAACGTTCTACAATTGCTTTTAATTAATTATAGTCATCACTTTAGTCGTTTACTAAATATTTGATAAAAATTGTTTTTTTTTACCGTGCATGTTTGCATAAGTACTGATAAATCATGCTTATAACTCAATAAATTATGACTTTATCCTATTTAATTTTATTATAAAACACATGGGAAACTTTATGACGTTTCTATAAACGTAAGTTTTTTTATATTCAATGTTATCTAACCAATTAATGATAAATCTTGTTGGCATGGGTCACTGCGCGTCGTCATATGAACGGCGGCTGACCGCCGTAGTATTTTCATTGAACTTTGATTTAATAGTCAATAGTCAATTCATATCCTGGAGAGAATGAGGTACACACCCATATCAGTTTTAGATATTTGGAAGAGCTGTCGACGACTTTTCTCCAAACAAGCTCGTTTCCACCAATCTATTAGGTAAAAATGTTACGTTTTCTAAAAATAAAATATAAACGGATGATTTTACATCTCAGACTACAAAGAACCGATTATAGTACATTTAAAATGCTTTCAAATGATACCTATCACGATGTGATCCGTAAAACAGATTCCGAGCAATAATGTAAATTCGACAACGGTCGGCCGCCATTCATATGATGATGCCCAGTGACCCATGCTAACCAGAATTCATCATTACTTGGTTATATCGTATTATATATAAATAAAGCTTATATTTTTCGAATATGACCCGTGTATTTTATCATAAGTCATAACATTATTTGCGGTAAAGTTAAACATTTTTGAGTTATAGGCATGTATATCAGTACTTAGGCCAACATACACGGTAAAAAAAAACAAATATTTTCAAATATTTCGTAAACGACTAAATTTATGACTACGGTTATTTATAAACAATTATAGTACATTAAATAATCTTTCAATGGACAACTAACACGAATATTTCGGTCTCATAGGACTCTAGACGTGAACAAATTTCGTTGACATTTCGATGGCGGGCGGACACCGTCTTTCCCCCCACCTTTTTTTCGACTCGTCCCCCCCTCTATAAAATAAAATTGGTCAATTCATGTCCTGGAAACAATGAGGAATACATCCAAACCAGTTTTAGGTATTTGCAAGAAATATCGATGACTTTTTTCCAGACAAGCCTGTTTCTTCCAGTCTGTTAGGTAAAAGCGTAACATTTTCTAAAAATAATAGTGAACTGTTAATTTTGCAACTAAAATTTCAAAAAACCGATTAAAGTACATTTAAAATGCTTTCAAATGATACCAATTACGATTTTATCCGTAAAATAGATTCCGAGAAATAATGAAAATACGATGGCGGTCGGCTGCCATTCTATAAGGAAGCGCAGTGACCCATGCTGTACAAAATTCATCAATACTCGGTTATATAATATTACTTACTAATAAAGCTTATATTTTTCGAAAGCTCATAAAATTTCCTGTATATTTTGTCCTAAAATTAATTGCGGTAAAGGTATAACATATTGAGTTATAAGCATGTTTTATCAGTACTTAGGCAAACATGCACGGTAAAAAAATCATATTTTTTTAAATGTTTTGTAAAAGACTAAAGTGATGACTACAGTTATTTATAAACAATTGTAGTACATTTAATAAGCTTTCAAATGACATCTCATACGAACTGATCGGTCTCATAGGACTCGAGATGTAAACAAATATCGATGACAGTCAGCCGCCATCTTTCCCCCCCTTTTTACCGACCCGTCCCCCCTTCCATAAACTAAAACCAGTGAATTCGTATTCAGGAGACTACGAGGAACACATCCATACCAGTTTTAGGTATTTAGAAGAGATGTCGACGACGTATCTCCAAACAGGCAAATTCCGCCGTACTATATCAGCATCTTAACACAAAAACAGCATTATTTTTCCATTCTGTACCTAATTGAAAATATCTGATTTAAAAACGTGGCAAATTTGTAAGTATGCTGATGAATATTAAAAAGAAAACAGTGATTGTATATACAGAGGGTCTACCGCGAACCACGTTCGACGTGTTGCCTCTCTGTCACACTTACGCATAAATTTACAAGTGCGACACAGAGGCAACACGTCGAACGTGGTTCGCGGTAGGATCTCACTAAAGGAAATAAATTACGTTACCTTTTTGACACATAGTTAATACATTTCCTAGACCGTACAAACTTATATCGATATTACCATATTTTTTAATTTTTTTATTATGTATAAGGCCACAATGGCTATTTTACGTCCACCGTTACGAAAGACACAATTTTGAACTAATATACGTGAAACTACGTTTTGTCTCTTTCTAATGGAACTATACTCCATTTGCCGAGCCGAGCTAGTAAAGCGTCATCTCTGTTGCACTTTTGTATGCAATTGAAAGGGACAAAAGGTCGGTGGGTGTAAACGTTTGTACCTGAATGGCAGGATAGGCTTACATGCCGTCGGATTTATGTTTTGTTTCTTTATTGTCGTGTTAATTGTTATTGTCTAAGAGAGAAAAAAACGTCCACACCGTACAAGAGATGATGACTGAACGTTGACCGCCATGTAAACCTATCCCGGGTTGTCTGGGCTACCCTTATCGCTGACCAATTACGTGCTTTCTTAGATTTCTGGTACTAGCTCGTCTCAGTAAATGGAGTATAGTGCGAGAGGAGACTTGGATTATAATTGTGTTACGTATGAGAATTATGGGTGGGAATTAAAAAGCTTATTCACTGTTAGTTACTTTTTTAGGGTCTGTTTCAAATAAAAACGTGGCAAATTTGTAAGTATGCTGATGAATATTAAAAAGAAAACAGTGATTGTATATACAGAGGGTCTACCGCGAACCACGTTCGACGTGTTGCCTCTCTGTCACACTTACGCATAAATTTACAAGTGCGACACAGAGGCAACACGTCGAACGTGGTTCGCGGTAGGCTCTCAGTAAAGGAAATAAATTACGTTACCTTTTTGACACATAGTTAATACATTTCCTAGACCGTACAAACTTATATCGATATTTCTGTATCGACATATTCCTATCACTATTATTTTTTGTCTACTCCTGGTATCATTCTCAGCTGTCAGTTAAGTTCACCTAATTATGGTTTCGACCGTATACCTTTTATCCTATGTCTATGATTTTAATTATCCGGTAATGGTAGATAGACAAACATGTTTTTTATAAAGTCCTTTTCACCGTCCAAATTAATGCAAGTAATTTGAAAGATTTGATTAGGTTTTTCGAATTAGTATTCAACAAAACAAAAGTATAAGTTATCATCATTTATATTTATTTTAAATTATGCTTTTCAGTAATATAAAATTCAAAATAAGCATATAGCATTTAAAACAATACAGAAACGCCAAAACGAAGACTTCATAGATACTATATGCTATAAAATATACAAGGTCTTGAACATATACAGATTACAAGAAAACTATGTTTCTAATAAGTCATATGAAACTTCTTGGTCAATAAATCTTTTTGATCGGTGTCTCTTTTTATTATGAGTCTTAAGAGTACTTACAGTCCGTGAGCTTTAAGAAGAACCTTCGGGAATCGGCGATGACACACGAAGGTAATGCTGTTCTGCTTTTTCATGTGTCACTGTTGATTGATACCCGACGTCTCTTTCTAAAACCCGAAGGTTCTTTTTAAAGCTCACGGACAGTATATGGATGTTGTGGATATCATTTTTTTTATCGGCCCGAAGGTAAGCGGCCGGACACTTTTTCGTTTTGTTAATGAAATGATTTCATCCTGATAATTATTTGGAATAACCTGTACGAGTATAACTATATCCAGTTCGTAAAAAATATTGATTTAAAATGACCAAGAAACTTTAATGACCGGTATATTTAACACCTACATAAATAATTCATCTTAATATTAAATAAAATTAACCAAACTTAACTAACAAGATATTTACAAAGCGGAACTCATCTTACCATATTTTTTAATTTTTTTATTATGTATAAGGCCACAATGGCTATTTTACGTCCACCGTTACGAAAGACACAATTTTGAACTAATATACGTGAAACTACGTTTTGTCTCTTTCTAATTGAACTATACTCCATTTGCCGAGTCGAGCTAGTAAAGCGTCATCTCTGTTGCACTTTTGTATGCAATTGAAAGGGACAAAAGGACGGTGGGTGTAAACGTTTGTACCTGAATGGCAGGATAGGCTTACATGCCGTCGGATTTATGTTTTGTTTCTTTATTGTCGTGTTAATTGTTATTGTCTAAGAGAGAAAAAAACGTCCACACCGTACAAGAGATGATGACTGAACGTTGACCGCCATGTAAACCTATCCCGGGTTGTCTGGGCTACCCTTATCGCTGACCAATTACGTGCTTTCTTAGATTTCTGGTACTAGCTCGTCTCAGTAAATGGAGTATAGTGCGAGAGGAGTCTTGGATTATAATTGTGTTACGTATGGGAAATATGGGTGGGAATTAAAAAGCTTATTCACTGTTAGTTACTTTTTTTAGGGCCAAACGAACTTGCCAACGAAACAAAGCAATATCGTCCTTCGTCACTACCTAGCGTACCGCCCGGTTTATTGCCTAATTGGCAAGTTCGTTTGGCGGCTACTATAGTAAACGAAAGAAATAGTGATATTTTACATAAATAATAATATGTTTTGAGAGGCAGCTATCAATAGGTAATTAAAGTTAGAAAATATGGTCATAAAATAAAATATTAAAAGGTTTTTCAGATATTACAAAGCTGTGTTCTCGTTGCAAATAACAGTGAACATACTTTACAAAACAATAAATTATCTATCTATTTACTACAATTCCCACGTTCTAAAAGCGTTTAACACTGCTCTCCAGTCTGCAATATTTTACATTTCTATATCACAGTATCAAATACATGCCCCCAGTCTTCTAGACCAAAGGTAACTTATTCTACAAAATAATCATAGATAAACTAAACGTAGTAGACGCAAGGACTTTTTATAGTTCCGCTAGATGGCGCTGCACGATAGCATGCAGTTGGCCCACAGACTACACAGACACCTCATCATTAAGCTTTTACAGGGAGCACGGGGTCACCACACATATGTGCAATTTTATTCGTTAATTTCTACGATTTAAAAATCATAAAATAATAATCCAGGTACCCCTGTAACTTGATTTTTGTGGATATTTTTAATTGACATGAGTAATGATCAAAAACGTTAACTCGACTGAAATAAGCGGTCGCGCTCTCATACAAAATTAGTACGGGAGCACATATGTGTGGTGACCTCGAGTTGTATAATCTATCTAATGGTTGAGGATATCTGTGAGTTGGCCAATCGAAAGTTTTCACAATTTAAATGGCGTCAGCATAAGTCGTCGTTTTTTTTTGGAATTTTCTGGCATAGATGCTCATCTTTTAACGTAAATGCCATAGACTACTATAATGAATGTAACATTGCAACCCAAATATGTAAATGTATGTAATTATTTTTATAATTAAGGTAAATTTTGTCTAGATTATAAAGTTATTTCTCCTGCACAGGACAGGTAGGGATTGCAATCCGTAATTTTACCAATTTTTGTACCAAAATAGTACCGAATCCGAGTTGCATTCCCTAGGGACAGGCTTTGCCTAGTGCGGAGGTCAGTAAAAAGTGTACCCTTCTGTATTTTATGACAATAAACTTTTTTTTTTATTGACAGGTCCAACGTATGCTGGCGCCAACTGGCCAACCCTTAAACAGTTGCCTTCCCCGTTGCATGCAGCTCTTAAGAGACTATTGTAGAGCCATTACGAACTGAACACCTGAGGCCAGTTTTATAAAGCTACAAGTTACAATTTACAAGCGGAACTCTCTTTCTAACCCTAGGTGTTAGAAAGAGACTTCCTCTTGTAAATTGTAACTTGTAGCTTTATAAAACTGGCCTCTGGGCCATAAAACCTGCTTTCAACAAGAATTAATAGTTTATTGCCCCGGTGTTCACTTCGTAATGGCTCTACAATAGTGTTTTGTAACTGATCACTACCGTATATTTTTAAAGAAATGTATACATTTAAATAAATCCATAAGGTCTTCAGCCCGTGCGTCTGTTATGTTATAATTCATTTATCTATAGTGTAAATAATGAGCTGCGCACATGTTTAATTTTCAAACAAATAAATGCATTCAAATAAAATGCTTCAAATTCGTACCGAATGAAATAAAATATTTACATGCTACGCTAAAATTAAATCTAATAATAATTGTACTTTCAATTATTATACAAACTAATAGAAGCTTGTATTTAATAAATAGTGTATAAATATATAAATAACACATTGCACGAAAACTTTAAGTAGTATTCTTAAATCATTAAAAGGCAATTTTGTAAAGTTGGTAAATGAAGAAAATTATTTCAAATTCCACCTTATAATGAATATATGTATAGTAAACAATTTTTTAAAAATAATATTAATAATTGTACGGTTTTTTTCTAAAGCAGTCACACCAATTTCAATTTTTTTACGTATAAATATACATTTATTAGCCTATTTTTTTATTGACTCGTTACTTAAAATGATATTGAATTATTTATTAAAAGTGCACTTAGTCGTTTATGAAACTAATAAAGTCGACTTAATGTCGAGAAAACAACTAAGTTTCACAAAAATTCTATATGTCATAAATTATAAATTTACCTGTACTTACGATAGCTCAGCAAAGAATATCCAGGATGAAAGAAATCTTATAAGAAGGTCCTGGAGAGGAACTTCCTTAAAATTGTAAAATAGCTCGTTTTACCTCACGGAAACATTCTTTTATTTATAAAAAGAAATAAAACTGCATTCACAATTTTTACGTAAAAGAAGCTATTTTTAAGATTTAAGGTAGTACACTCCACGGCCCATAGATTTTTTCACACTTTAGATATTTTAACTTTCATATATTTGTAAGTTTCTCTATGAATTGACCGTTTGTTCTAAGACGCAGTGTTTGTTTAATTATTTCAGTGCTATGATTCTTTCTATTTTGCTATAATTATTCCTAAATTACGAAAGTCAAAACGGCTTTAACACTGCCATCTACCGCTTACAGTCAAAACTCAATCGAAGGTGCCATAAAATTATATTATACTACAGATAAAAAAAAACTTTTGTCTAGTAGTTATAATTAAAGACTGTATCGTCTGTTATAAATACAACTTACCACTGGCACCAATAGCATAACTGACGTTGAAAAAATATTTTAATACGTGAAAATTACTTGACGTTTCTCACAGAACCGATAACAGTAATTTTTCCTTGCCCATATTGTTACAATAAAAAAATGCGAGGTCTTACGCCACAAAAGTGAAAATCTATTGTGGACAAATGGTGTTCGGTTAAAGGTATTACTTACAGAAAGCTTGCTCAAATGGAAGGTGTTAGTGTAGGAGCCGTCCAAACTGCAATCCGTAAGTACGGTAACGAATATACCTTTAATGACCGACAACGACCAGGTCAAAAACCAGGTCCTTCTAACCCAAAATTGGACCAAAAGATCGTAAAGCAGCATTTATCTCTAACAAAGAGTTGTCTGTGGGAGATATTGCGAAAAAATGGGTACGAGTATGGGGATGGTGCAACGTGCAAAGAAAAGAAACAATTTGAAGGCATTTAAAAAACAGAAACAGCCAAAACGAAGTGAAAAACAAATAGAATCTGTTAAGAAACGAGTCCAAAAGTTGTCCGACTTGGTTTTGTCTAAAAAAGGCACCTGTGTAATAATAGCCGACGAAACCTATGTGAAACTGGACTACAAGTCTTTACCCGGTCCCCAGTATTATACGGTGCGTGATGGAACAGAGGTTATACAACGTGAAAAATCTATTTGCTTTGAGAAATTCGGCAAGAAAGTTATGGTGTGGCAGGCAATTTGCGAGTGTGGAATGAAGTCGACTGCATTTTTCACTACCTCATCAATGAAAGCCGATATTTACATGAAGGAGTGCCTTCAGAAACGAGTATTGCCAATGATCAAAAAGCATAAGTCTGAAACTATATTTTGGCCCGACTTAGCGTCTTGCTATTACTCAGCTAAGGTGGTAAAATGGTGTAATGACAAAAATGTAATTTTTTTGACCAAAGAATTAAATCCGCCAAATTGTCCAGAACTTCGCCCGATTTAACACTTTTGAGCTATAATGAAGGCTAGATTACGGAAAACAGGCCGTACTGCCGACACAGACCAATAGCTTCGTTTGGATTGCAACAAGGTGGCTCGTACTTTTGACAAAGCTGTTGTCCGATCATTAATGGGCACTATGAGACAAAGAGTCAGGAAACTAGCCAGAAATGAATAATTTGGGGTTTTCTGGCCATGTTTAGGTTTTCTGTATTATTTTGTTTTTAGTTTAGTATGATTTGTATGTTTAAATATAAATCATTTAAAAAGATATAGAACATTTTTCTTGTATTTATAACAAACGATACAGTCTTTATAATATGTATAATAGTAGCTATTATTATAAACTAAGGGTCGGTTGTACCAAATTCAAATTCAGCAGTCAGATTTGGTTTTTTTAAATTTATTTTTTTAATTACTCAATAGGCAGGTTGTCTTGTCACGTTGGCACATTGTCTCTCAAGCTATTATTGTATATATTATCTTTAATGTATTACTATTACTGTTTTGAAAAAATAAGTCCCGCCGAGTTTCTTGCCGGTAATATGCCGGTGTAGGGTTAGAACCCGCGGTAGTTTCTTTTTTCTCTCTGACGTTCATAAGTGCATTATAATGTGCCTAAATTGAAGATAAAATATCTTTTATCTTTTTTTTTAATCCGCATGTCACCGTTAAGCATTTCGTTCGCAAGATTTTATTGTATGGAAATTTTCATAGTATCCTGCAGCGAGACGCTGTTGAATTTAAATCCGTCAAATGGTTGGTGCAACCTGACTAGGGAATGCAACCCGGGTTTTTTTAGTATGAAAAACCCGGGTTTAATTAAAAAAAAACCCGGGTTGCATTCCCTAAACCTGACCCTTATAATTAGAATGTGAAATGAAAAATTCAAATCGATATTCATAATCGTTATATTACATTCCAGTTCTAGAGAACTGAGTTGACTAAGTTTCGTCGTAGTTCCGAATATTAACTACAGATGGCATTGTAATCAATAGCTGCCTAATGGAAACTTTATTTAGATCCAAAGACCAATTTAGGATATTCCTTGTAAATTTTCGGTCTAACAGTCTAACGTGCAAGCATAACGCCTATCCAGTTTTCCATTGGTTTGAAGACAAACTAATATTATAGTTACCGTAGTTCCAAGCATCAAACACAGATGGCGCTGTAATCAAGCTGCCAAGAATTCAATTAAAACTATACCGCTTGCGGTTCAATACTCCTGTGAGATGACCTGCGGTCTTTCTTCCGGCTGTCAAACCCGCCATCCGGAGGCCGTGAGGCTGTTGCCGTTGGTTTGCAGCTCCGAGTCGTGGTGGCTTAGCGGTTGCCGGTTGCGCGGAGTCTTGCGGAGGTTGGATACAAATGTGAACTGAAATTGGGAAAATAATACATTAACTTTTGAGCATAGACAATATATTAAAGAAATTAATTTTATCGAAACAAATTGTGATTCTGACAACCAATTTAATAAAGCCTTGAAAGTATCGTAATTCATCTTGATAAATACATATTTACTAATATTTAACGCAAAGCTGATAACCAACTATCACGAAGTATATATTAAAGTATATATTAGCATAATGTTCAAAATGTGCATACATTTGTGATGATGATGCTATTTTAGTTCGTAGAATACGCGATAGATGGCGCGAGTAGTAGCAGTTGAGGTTGAAAAAGTGCGCTAGGAAAATAATATCGTGATATATATTATTTTGGCTCAAAGAGCATAAACGAACTGCATATATTATATTATAATGACTGCGTGTACTTAACGTATACAATATACAAACCGCATTTGTTTTTTAATGCTACCTAATCTACTGGTGTTGTTTTTTATACCACGACGGTGGCAAACAAGCTAATGGCCCACCTGATGATAAGCAGTTACCGTAGCCTATGGACGCCTGTAACCCCAAAGGATTCACGTGCGCGTTTATCGTCACACAGGAGCATTCACATGTTACATGGTTCAAAATCTTGATGAAAAAGTGCTTTGTAATCTCCAAAGTATCGTGACAGCAGCGGTGTGAAATCAGTGAAATTGGACTACAATAGATGGGACTTAAAAGATGTCAATGTCGCTACACAATGTTAAGGTCAATTTATAGAGCACATTCATATCAGTATTATAGGAATACGTGTCGTCATGTATGGATCAGTGTTGGGTCCTAAAGGTGACGGATAAATAGAGATTGCATGTAACGGAGATGAGAACGCTAAGATGGATGTGTGGAGTGACGAGAATGGGTCGGATAAGGAATTAATATACAAGAGGAAGCCTGAAATTTGCAGCCATAACCGACAAATAACGATCGAATCGCCTAGCATGGTACGGGCATGTTATGCGGAGGGATGAAAGCCATGTTACGAGAAAGGTATTAAGAATGAATGTGGAGGGGTGTAGGAAAAGAGGCAAACCTAGGAAAAGGTAAATGGATTGTTTGCGAGATGATATGAAAAGAAAGGAGGTGAGTGATGAGGGTGACAGAGATGTGTGGAAAAAAAGACATGCTGCGCCGACCCCAAGTCAATGGGACAAGGGCAAGCGAATGATGATTCACATAAGTATTATAGGGTCATTTTGTAGCCAAGCACCCCTGTTTGGCTGCAGGGCAAGTAGACTTCTTGATTGCTAAACGCCTTGTCCGTTGTGATAGTCTTTCCTCCTGTTCTCACTCCGCACCCAAAGCCGCCTGAGATGAGTGATGGTAGACCTAAGCTTTCTCAAATATATCACTTACTATAACAATGGCATACAGCATCCCAATGCTAAAGCCGGCTAGAACGTCGCTCCAGTGGTGCTTGTAGTCCGACACCCGCGTCATGACGGTGTACCAAGCCAGCATGATCAGCACGAACTGGATGGCGTGACGGAGCAGCTTGGAGCCGCGCCATGTGAATCGTTTGTGGAGGTAGAACTAGAAAAATGAAAAGAGAAGTAAGTATTGTAGAATTCATTTGTACTCATATACTCGTAAATCACACCACTTTTCTATCTTTCTTGAACAGAGTTGTTCATATCAAGCAATTCAGACAAATTAAATCTACCTACTAAATCTTAATTAACCACAGTATTTTTTCTTGAAGTCGAATGTAAATTTATGCGACAATGGCGGCAGATAAACGGTACGCGGCGTGGTTTTCACTGACAGTTGAAAAATTTTTTTTTAAGTATTTTTGGATGGGATAAAATATATTTAACACAAAATGAATCCAAGACAAACGAGCTCAGCGGGAAAGATATAGGAAAGAAGAAGTGTTATTATATCTTCGGTAAAAAATCTGCTTCAATGAAGCAGTGTGAAAAGATGGAAATAGTATGATTGCTATATACTCGTACATATATTGATAATGGTATCGGATGGCATCAGACAGAAGGGGACAGTTACATTATTTTATTTGCGCAATAAACCTTACACCGTAAACGAGTGTTCTATTACACTCGGGTTCAGAGGTACCTACACTCGAAGTCTAGCATATGATAATTATTGTACTTACAGAGAAATATAACATGGTATACGCAGAGAACGAGGAATGGCCGCTGGGGAACGAGAGACGGACCTCCTTGATGAGCTTGGGTTCGTCCGAACTGAGGCATTCGAAGTCGACAATGTATCGCCATTTGTTCTCGGGAGCGGTGCAGTTTATGTTCGGCCGGCAGACCTGGAACAAGATTGGTGAGATAAAATAAACGTCCAAAAGAGGTATGGGTACTGCGAATGTCATCTCGCTACGTGTGGTAGGGCACAGCACAGCGAATGTCATCTCGCTCAAATCTAGAGCAGAGCCTGACTGGGGAAGTACCTTACAGAAAACCACAGCCAAATAGCACTAGACCCTACTCATAGTGTTGTGTTCCTGTTGGTGAGTAAGGTTGCCAAAGAGCTCAAAGAGGACCCAGTGTTGACGACGAGGGACCCTCTTGTTCCTTTAGCCGTCAACACGGTGAATCCTCCTTATTGTATAGGGTCGGTAACGCGCATGTGACACCTCTGGAGTTGCGGGCGTCCATGGGCTACGGTAGCTGTTTACCATCAGGCGGGCCGTATGCTTGTTTGCCACTGTAAGGGTATTAAAAAAAACCATTCACGAATGAATAAGTTTACTGATACGAAATAAACGTTGACTTCATGGGTAAAGCAAACCCTGTACCATCAGTACGTACCTAAGTTAGATATATGCTGTAAATCAGTAATTTATCCTATTGTCTTGTCGGCTTAAATATTAAACTTTTGTAGTTCAATAACTCTATAGTTAATTTATAACATAAGCCTACAATCAATAAACAAAAATAAACTGCGCGCACCAACCCGCCTGCCCAGCGTGGCGCGTATGGCAAACCCCCCCCTTTTAAAGGGGAGGCCTATGTTCAGCAGTGGACGTCTTATTGCTGAGATGATGATGATGATGATGATAGTTCATTTTGCACAGTTTTTAAAACGCATAATATATCATATGGATATATATTTTACCTAAGTTAGAACAGGACATGATTTTACATAAGTAGGTTACGTTTCAGAACCATCTCCAATCCTTAAGTTATGGACTCCTCGAAATGTAAGTAAAAATCAATTCTCAGAACACTTAACTTACTCCATGACATGACACTCGTAAATTGTCAGCCAATTAATATATTTTTGCACTCAAAAACAATCTTTCTTGACTGATGGCATCGCGCGGATCGCGCCCCACGGCTGAAAGGCCGGTTTGACATTTACGTCTCCCAACGGTACAATAAGACAACGATACTGTTCATAAAAACTGGAATACCATGGCATAAAGTACTAAGTAGTACTTCTCAGGCAAAATGTACTAAAATAGTAGCCTATAAGTATGAGAATCCAGTTGCATTTTTCTGTAGCGGCAGCGGACGAAATGAAAAGCAAATGTTAAATGGAATTGCCTCGACGTAAAGATTGTACTTTTTTCACGCTAATATGCCAGTCTTAATGTTTATGTTTATGACTTAAAGCTGATGCGAATCGGCTTGGAAACTGATGCGCGGAGACACGAAGGGTTTTAGCGAGGCGAGTGGAAATAACACTACAATGCTTTTAGCTCGGAGTAATAAATCCGAGATTCTGAGCTAGCTTTATGGTAGAGAAACTTGATACTAACATTGAAGTATGCTAATTTGATGAGAGATTTATACTGTGGGAATAAATCGGTTTAGTACTTTAAGGTATCGATATGGTTTAAGTTATTTCAGTTCTTTAGGGATCATCCATTAATTACATCACACCTCAAGGGGAGGGGAGGGGGTCCACAAAATGTGACATATCGTGACAGGGGGGAGGGAGGAGTTCCATGTTTTGTGACCTCACAATCCTCACATACAATTTTTTTACAAATAAAAAAAAATAATTTGTTAGCAAACAATGTACTAAACTAATTTTCTACATACTCGGATTCGTTTGAATACTTTCGTTCCCTATAAATTTGATACTATTTTTCTGGCAATCCTCATAAAAAGTTAATTTCAAAGTGATGTTGTAATTTTTACCTTACTAAACTAAAAATCTAAATGTGACGTCACACTAAGGGGGAGGGTGCAGTTAATTGTGACGAAGTGTGACATGGGGGGAGGGAGGGGTCAAAAAATCATGAAATTGGTGTGACGTAATTAATGGATGATCCCTGACCTTCTAACTCGTCTGCCTACATAATTATAGCGAAGCTTCTGTTCAGTGGCATCAGATAATAACCAATTTGATAGGTACCATCTTATTCTGATTTTTGGCGCATTCGGCTATCACCCAAAGTGACCCATAAGTTTCAACTAATCTCGAAAGGCTTTTCCCAATTTCATTACTTAAATAAAGATAAGTTTATTTACGCCCTACAATAGGTATTCACAAGATTGCCTATAAATAAATTGCACAAAGTCAACGAACATGCCAGCAATTAACTCGAGTCTCAGTATACTGCCCATAATTTTGTTTACAGTATCAATAACATACCATTATCAGCATGTCCTGAATTAATTTCTATGCTATAAAAGGGCACGTCAATCATCCAATCAAGTGGTTCGCTTTCGAGACCAGTTTTTCGATTTTTTTGCGTATCGAGTTAATCGCTTACCAAATTGTCGGTTTTTATCGACTCGTTGGCAGGGCAGATATTTATTTTTCCAGTTTTGCATGTTAAAACTGAGGTAATTTAGTGATTATGGAAACAAGAGGCGGTGCCGAAGGGCGGGAGCCGTTGCGAGGGATTCAAGGTATTGGAATATTTTGCAAAATATATCTTAGCTCGGTTTTCGTAAAAGATGAGAAGAAATGTTTAGTCTTTTTACTAGGTAGTCAAAACATAACACAATAATAATATTTAGTGTTCAAAAATATACTTACTCTCCTTTCTTTCTTAAGGTTATGTTCTGCGAATGTGTCATTTGAATAAATTTCGTTGGTTCGAGTTCAAGCTCATTATTGTGCAAAAATTTTTTTGACAACACCCGAAAAAAGTATTGAGTTTGTTTGCGGTTAAAATAAAACTGAAAAAGACACGTTGTAAAACAATAATTCGAAGTAATGATATGATCAATTCAATCTCATCAAAAACTACGTAGGTAGTTAATTTTAATAAACATTATCACTAATTCACGACACCATAATTATAGGTAGGTAGGTACTACAAATATTTCAAATCACACACAATTTCTATACGCTACAGTTCATACCTACTCGACTATGATTCAACTAAAACAAAATCATCAACTGCCCATAAGCCTCAACCACTAACGACATAATGAAATGACATAGTTCTCTATCACCTCACGTATTGCACCGGCTCCTATCATCAATCGCAATCGATCCAGTAAACCTAATGCCGCTCATTATCGCTAGTTTACGCAAAGCCGTCTTATTTAACTTTCGCTCTCCGTATACCGGTCGCGATTATCGCTCACTTATCGATTGAAATACTGCTTCACTCAGCCAGCGGCTACTGAGCATTTTGTGTCAGTTGTGTATCGTATAATAGTCGAGTATAAGAGTCCAGTTCTTTTACGAAACAGCTACACGTGACCTGAATTCAGAATTCTAAATTATGTTGATACCTTGTAGCAGCGCTAATAAAAAATCCTCTCCCAACGCAAGATCACGAGTATCACGACGTACTACCGGGACTTGGGACTGTAACAAATATCATACTGGAAAACAAAAATTACACATAATATTTACTCACACTCTCTTTCGTGATAGCACATATTTCGATCACTTCCTCCCCTGTTAATATTTAGATGAGCCCAAGCAACTAGTCTTGCTTGATTGTCTTTTGATGCTTGCAAGTGTTTAGGTTTGCATCGTCCATTCATTTTGACAACGACGAAGAGAGGCAGTGGATAAGTACAATACTTATAATGGCCCGCTCGAGTGATCAACTCACCTGTTCGCGACAGTAAACCTTTGGAATAACACCCAGCAGGACCGATTCGTGCAAAAACTAATATTAATGAATCGATGTAAGGTATATAAATTTCGAATCATAATCACGCCTGTCGGTAGAATATGGGTAAAATGCAATATTACAGTGTTGAGGCAGTAAAAGGTTATGGAACATTAAATTAATGTTTGCGCTTGAGGTGTGAGGCGTTAAAGCAAAAATAAAATGCAGATAATACAGCAAAAACGGGTTTATTGGTATATAATCACGTTTCGCCAGTAAACGGTAGCGCATGCATGTTTATGGACCTTTTTTTGTAGGTACTGTGAAGCTCAAAAGTAGCATCGAAGTTTAAAAAATCAAGCGCCAGTAGCGCCACTTTTTCTTAGTCGTGCATGATCACACGAGTAAAAAATACGTAAACTCATATAAAGAAGGTTGTAACTGCCATTAATTTTTTACTAAATCAGTTCCTTTATGTACATAATCAGGCCAAAACCTCCGTCTGAGAGTCAAAATGACTCAAATACATTTAAAGATCATGAGTCATGACGATTTTCGCTCAATGCTTTTTGGAATAAGTATTAAAGCTGCGTGAAAAGAAATTGACTTGAGGCACTTGTTTCGGGGAATATAATTCGGTGGCTCTGGTTTTAAATTCAACACGGTGCGCGGGAGTTTATTGGCCATTGGTCACGGCGCACGCGGCCTGCATCTAATGACGGGCTTGTTAAAGTCGTGGCAGCGCGGTTGGATGTTTGCAGTTAAAACCATTACAACACAGTGAATCGTTGTATAATTCAAGGGTCGGCAATGCGCGTGTGACACCACTAGGCAAGCGCCCTAAGTCGGTAGCCGCATAACAGGATTGAACACCAGAACCGCATGCTTATTGGCATCCTCTCGGTAATAAAAACACAAACAAAATAAAAATTTGGCAACTCTTCGCACACTCAAGGCGCTGAGCTGGAAGCACTGGTCGTTTCAATTAAACTGGAGAATTGCACCTTGATTTATATAATCGTGAAGGAAAAGAATAGGAATACACTGAAAAAATCTTGATAAGGCCTAGTTTCTCTCGACCCCTTTCTAATGAGCCCTAACTCAGTGTGGCTGCATTCATTCCTTCAAGAGATCCTAAGGTAACCTTCCAATGGCATCATCAGAGCAGCTAGTTTATTGCATCATGTAATTTACCAATATACTAATTTTAAGCTCAATTAGACACCGACAAGAATTTGGATAAAGAAAGACGACAAAAAACATATAATAAATAGAGTGAAGCTAAATAATGTGTGCAAAAATACCTGTAGGTGACATTTAGAATAAAGAAATAAGACTCAACTATCAAAGCATTCTAGCCCCGTAAATACCACTTAAGGCGTTGAAATCCAACGATCGCCCACCAGATTTCATATCAGATTCCATGGCCGTCCGACATGGCCCTATTAAATTGATTCTCCGAGGTCTCGCCAAGAATCCCAGATACGAGATAGGTACAAGAAGATTGCGATCCTATCGGTTTTATTAAGCGCGTGCTGGACCGTGGTAAACCGTATTAGATATAACACCACAACAATAAAGAATTTTCAACTGTAATACGTGTGAAAAGAGTTGAATTTTGTGTAAATGGTGAAGATTTAAAAGACAATGTGACTGCGAAGGTGAAAGAGCATCGCGATATGCGCTGCGCTTTCCAGTTTATTAATTTTGCGAAAGATATTGTTGGACAACATTATTTAAATGGCATGTTGCCTGCCGACAAGTAATGACAATGACACAGATATAAATTTACGATCTTAGGTAATTAACATAGTATCTGAATATTACGTGTAAATCAATATAAATAAAGCTAATGAATACTGCTTAATTATAATCAATATAATCATATAACGCGAATTGAATGAAGATAGATACCTAACATTATATCAGCGGCAATAGATTCCTTTTAAAAGTGTAAAGACAACATAACTTAATACTCCTAGGTAATTAAAATGAGTTAAGACACTAACTATAATACCAAGTCAATCAAAACTGGATGATAAATAAGTCTTTCATAATTATAACGCAAGCGGAATATAAATACACCATTACATAAATTGCTATAAACAAGCGTTATTTAAGACTATAAAACTTACAGCTAAGCAAATAAAAACGTCAGAAGATATAAAAAGTGACGTCCTATTTGCCGACAAGCGCGATGGACTATGAAAATATTGTGGCACTTTTAATACAGCTCAGAGAGTCCGAGCAAGTTTACCGTGTCTATTCCATATCAGTAGGTACTCTTATGTGGTTCACATTCGACCACACATGTTTTGCAAGAACATGCAACTTACGATGTAGGCGATTTACGTGTTCGAAAATTCTGCTTGAAATACAATTGTTGCAATTTTATGCCAAGTGTCGAATCTTTTATAAGTTCTTCAAGCGTGCCAAATTGGGGAAGACGCAAAAGAAAATACCGAAACAATCAATCTAAAACTGTTTTTTATTATTATTAAAAAAAATGTTAATCGCCTTCAATTACGTAACATAATCTTTAAAGCTAGGTGCTAAGCGATCAATAGCGAGTCAAGCCTACGTGCTTTTCAAACACTAATAGCACGATGGATCGTCTGCGCAGAACATTAAGAAAGATGTCTGTCTCTCAAGAGATAGCTGGAACACGTTCCCGACACGTAATAGACAGGTAAGAGAACAGGTTCTAGATCTAAGATAAATCCAATTACGGAATCATACTGAGATAATGTAACGAACACAACTCGTAAATGCAAATTTAACGGCGACGAATACGGCGATCTTTACGGTGCTGGACGTTTACAATCTAAGTTATAGTTTACACCATTTAAATCGCTTTTGATGCTTCGGTATCGGTTCTTGGGCCGTAATGTTCTTGTAAAATGGGTGTATTGGTGAGAGAAAGCATCATTAGTTGCTAGAATGAGTTTGGAAAGTATCAAGTCGAAACATTGCCTCATGTTACTACATTGAAACGACACTTTAGAGATTTTGAAATAATTACAAATAATTTGATTTGTTCTGCAGTTCAATAAAAAACGATGACGATGTTACTCATTAGTCGTGTGACTTGGGAAACAATGCCATATTCCTGAAGTATGTGGTAATGGATTGAAAGTCGAAGTCTTGTTGGTGAATTTACAACCAATTGTTTTGAAATAGGCATAAAATTGCTAAGCACATTACCTGTTAAGCACTAGTGAATTTATGGAAACCAATACGGAAATTCTAAGTGACATTTTAAGTACATACTAGACGGAACTATGAAAAGAAAGGTAATAAAGTAAGGAACAAGTTAAGTTAGTATCTAAAGAGAGAAAAGTCGCAGCATTTACATATTATTATGTAGGGATCGCCCATGCCCCATAAGTAAAGATACGCGGAGATAAGATAAACAGAAGATTAGCCTGAAATAATGCGAAGGCTTGACTATAAAAGCTAATAATGTTAAGGGTGGAGACAGAAACAAGATGGGAGAAGATAACAACATACTTATACGTTGGAACTTTATTGTAACCGAACACACAAATAAATAAGCATCAACTACTAGCCTTTAAAGAATCTCTGACGCACATTCAAACAATACCCTCGAATAATGAGCTTCATTGATCAGAACTGCTATGGATCTATAGTAATAAAGCGGTCACGATACGCGTGAATGACATACACTTAACAAGCCACCCACTGCTTGAAGCAAATCACTTGAGAATTTGGGTAACGAATATGGAAGAACAAAGTTTGAATACAAATTAGTTAAAAATGTCAAGGGATATTTTGTTTGTACTTTAAGTTACTCGAAAATAATTGAAGTTTTGTTTCGAAGACAAAGTAAAGTTGGTAATGGTGTAAGACACTTTGGTGATAGTGACATTTTTAACAATATACCTATGCGAATAGATACATAAAACATCGTAAGGAAACCGGAGCTAATCCCAAAAAGGCCTAGTTTCCCCTCTGGGTTGGAAGGTCTGATGGCAGTCGCTTTCGTAAAAACTAGTGTCTATGCCAATTCATGGGATTAGGTTGTCAAGCGGACCCCAAGCCGGGATAAACGCTAGGAAGAAGAAGAAGAAACTCCCACATATTGCAAAAATAAACTACTTTTTTTGCAATATTTGGGAACATTACTAATTCCGTTTGACCTCTATTATAAAAATCAAAACCAAGTTGATAATAAATTTGCTAATAATTTTCGCGTTTTATTTACAAAAACGGCGTTGTTATTTTCCTGTGCATCCTTGCAAAATTTTACACCAGAAAGATAATAAAACTAGTAATAGGAGCCTTACCTAGTAACATGAATAAATAACAGAAATCTGTAATTTATTTTAAACTACGCAAGGATTTTTTTGCAAACTATGCAATATAAACATGTACCCGTGTAACCTACATTTATTTGCTTTATTTCGATTTCAATAAAGCATTGCATTGAACGTTTGAATGTTACGACCATTCTGAAGAAACTTGTGGTGTGCGTGATATTTGAGTCCTTTGCGTTTCAAAATACTGGTTGGAAACAAACACGGCTTTAGTTACGTGTTCCAAGTGAAAACATGCCTTGTGTTGTGGTTGTGCGATATAATGGCATAGGCACCTATATTGTGTTTTTAAGGGCAGTTTTGGTTGTCATGTGTAGTATAGTATGGTTGTAAATCATTACTGATAACTGGGTTATCCCTAAAAAAATCGTCGAAAATCGTATTGGCGAATTTCACTTGCCAACCAACTTTTCGCAGAAGTTTCATTTGGCCGAAGTTCATTTCCCAACTTTACATAATCCAACCTAACCTAACCCAACCTAGTAGTTAATTATCATTTCCCAAATATGGGGTTGGGAAATGAAATGGTTGCGAAATAATTGTTTGGTAAAAGTTATTCGGCCAAATGAAACATCTGCGAAAACTTGGTTGGCAAGTGAAATTCGGCAATACAATTTTCGGCGAAAAGGCATGATACCAAAGATTAATTTGACCTCTAAAGCGGTAGTAACATGGTTGAAAGTATTAACGTCTCCTACGCAGACGCCGACTCCTATTTAAGTACCTAATCAAGGTACTAAAATATTTACTCAGGCATTAGTTCCTGTCACAGAAAATTCCACAGAACGTGTGTTTGCATTAATATAATTACATTATTATTACGCTTGTCATTCAAACATAGTCTCACATTTCCCGTAAAGGCTTTGTTGTATAGCCTCTTTGCAACTTAATGCGCTTTATTAGTATTGCGTTGCGTATAATTTGCTCGGCCATCCTGACTTTATGAAGGTCCTAGAGATGTTAGCGTTACATGTCGCTTACGACTGTTTGAAATAAATTGGAAATATGTTGGTCATTTAATTATACATCTTGGAACGTGACTAACAATAAAAAAACATGGTCGGTATATTCTTACAAAGATAATGTAGGTGTCAGTGTGATTTTGAGGGCTCATCTCAAGCCTAGCCTAGTAGGTAGGAACTAAAAATGATTATGTTTATGTGTTAAGGATTATGTTTGTGTCTAAAAAGCTTTAGATACAAACATAATCATTGTTTTGTGTTATTATTATTATTTATTTTTTCTGTAACTAGGCTTTCTTCACTGTTTTGCAACACCTACTGTTTTAGTTTATTCAATGAATTTCCGCTACTTAAAGGTTGTCTGGAAGAAATCGCTTTTTAGCGATAAGACCGCCTGTTGTTTACCTCTAATTTAATTTTTTATTTTTTCTCCTGTACTGGTTTTGTTTTTGAGGTGTTCAATAAAGAGTATTTGTATTGTATTGTATTGTATAATCTCTCAAACTAATTTGTCAGGAAAAAGGCAGATCATTTGAAAGTAAGTAGTAGGCGCGAGGGGTCGATGTTCCAAAGAAATGTTAGAATTTTGCGCCTTTTCTTTCAATATTGATTTGCTACACTATACAAAGCTAAGCTAAGCCGGTTCGCTTAGCTTAGCTTTATAGTCTAGCAAATCAATTTGCTTTGCAAACATTTCCATGTTATACTATTAAACCATTAGTATTTAAGTACCCAACCCACTGTCTGGATTAATTAACACAATCTGTTTATATATTTGGTTAACGTTAATGGCTTACTTACTCGTAAATAGTTCATGGTAAAGAAAATACAACTAGTGAAACGACGTTCTACAGTTTTACGAAGTGCTTCCGTATTAGTCTAACAACTGCACTATATCATTCATGGACATTTATTTTAGTACTGTGTTTAATTACGTTCTCTCCTACTGCATCGAAAACTTTATTACGTACAGTCGCCATAAAATATATCGGAACGGCCATGGTATTCAAAAACATCTGAACGTACACTTTTATCGCCTTGAGGCGTTTATCGGACATTTGTGCTTGGGCGCTCCGTTATAGTTGTATGATGGCGATTGTACTAAATAAATCAGTCAGCTTAAGGGCAAGTTTTTTCAATTACAGTTGATGGATCGTTTAGCGTTCATTATTACGAAAATATCAGTGATACCTTCGAGAACTGTGAATAATGATTGAACGAATCGTGATCCTGTTTCAATATTTTATATACGGCTCGTGAATATTTCAAATAATATTGGCAATGGCCAAAATAATCTGCGATTGTCCAAAGACAAAATCAGAGCCCCTAGACTGATTCATGCATTATGCACCATAGATATTCAAATTATCAATTTGTAAGTATTAAATGCACATGACTGACAGTTTAGGTAACCGGTTTAAAGTAAGACTAACACTACATAACTGAGTAAGACTAAGATAAGTACATCTTGGCATTGCTCCAATACTCAATTTGCCACACAAGCTGCTAAGCTGTAAGCTTAATCAACAAACATTCTATAGCCATGTCCAATTCACAACAAAGTAGCACCTTTCTGAAATTCCATACAAATGCAATTGAAACCGCATGTTCATTTCTAAAAGGATTATCCGTCCAACATGCTCCCTTCCATAACCTGCTTTAGTTTAATAAACCTAAAGTTAACTTTCCTTTGACTTCCTGTAAGGATATGTAGAGTTATTAATAAGTAAACAATGTAAACAGTAATGTTTGCGTGGCGCTGCTTTGTCAACAGCCGTAATAGCTGCAGTAGGCCTGTCAGAGTCAATTAGAGTGAAGATGCCGACCGGTGACATTTAACACTAGTGGCTGGACAGCTGTAAATCTATGCTCATTATTAAGGGGCTACTTTGAAAAATTATAGGTTTTTTCAAACGCTCTAGTGACTAAACGGGAAAAGGGACTGAATTTATTTTCGAACTATATACTCTTGTTTTTGGCACAAGCCGAAACACGATTGCTGAAAGTTGCCTCGATAGAAAAAAAATCCAAATTTGGGTCCTTTTTTTCCTTATTTTTCTTAGCAGGCGTAAACTATAAGAGATTAAGCAATATAACTAAGTAAAAAAAATTGTATTTTGGTTTATCTAAAAAGTCAAAGAAGCAAAAGTAGACCAAACTTTGTAGATTCGCTTATTTATCGTAGTTTGGTCAAAAAGTCTGATCCTTAAGAGCGCTGCATCTCTTTCTTTCGTGCACGGGAGCCATAAACGTGTCTCTAACGGATGGGCGTGGCTTGTCCGAATCGAGGAATGGCCTTAACTGATGAGAAAAGAAATGAATGCGACAGGATAGATTAGATACAAGTACTTGTCATTAATATTGTAAATATACAGCTTCCTCATGCTTAAGAAAGTTCTCAAATAATGTGGAAGGTTTAAAGTAAGACTTAACAAATGTGGAGTGGTCTATGTAGTGTTGGGTTACTCAGTCGTGAGGTACCTCATTTGAACCCCTCATTCTGTTATTTTGACGCAGTACTTCACACCGGAAAAATGTCTTACTTCACTTCTCTTGAGCCCCCTCTACTCATTCCTTCACTTCACTCATTCACGCTCATCGCATACAAAAAATACACACACTTCAAATTCTTCCAAATACTCAAACCGTCACACATCCATTCATTCATTCGCGGCACTCGCCCTCGCGCTCACCTCAATCAACACATTTGTCACCTCGCGCCTCAAAACCTCGCGCGCCTCGAAAACTACGCACACCAAAATCACTACAAATCTTTCACTGCCTTTCAAAACTGCAAAATGAAACAAAGAGATACAGAGACTCAAAGGAGGGAGTGAAACAAAAGATCGAACCACATACCACTCGTCAAAAATACGTTACTTTAAACACAAAACAAAAGGTGTAAGCGCCGCATGATTTCATGCATCTTACGTCATTTTTGCCCGAGCATTGTATTTTTGCTAAGCTAATTTGGATTTAAAAGGCGATTAGGCGAGTAATTTTGACATAGAATTTTGAAAACTTCGTTGCATTGCTTTGCTATTATTTAGCTAACGCGAGGCACTCGATTTTTCGCATTGTCCGGTATAACGTGACCTCGAGGTTCACAACAACTACGACGTGCGATCAGGGAGCGCTCATAGACTGGATATATAAATATCGCTCGTTAAGCGATTGGAATTGTTGTACTACTGTGTCACTGTCACTTCACTTTGAATTGACGTTACGTTACCGGGAGCGTTCACGAAACTAGCTAGTAAATATAATAATTTACACACAATATATTTCTTAAATTTTTAAATTATTACAGCGGCGGAGTATCAATTAAAACAGTGAAGTGACCATTTAATTTGAATTGCTATTAAAAGGTAAGTATAATTTGCTAAGTAAGAGTATGACACTGACAGTAGTGTCTAGTGATAGTCTGACAGTTGACGTTGAGTTGAAGGTTGAAGAGCAAAGCAAGCAATAAATAACAATAAGTTGCCAAAAACAAAGTTTCTGTTTCGTTTCGTGATTTTGATTTGTGTTCAGAAAATTTAATAGTTTTCTACAAAAATAACAAAACAAGCATTTTGCTTATGCGCGCAAATGTGTGCTAATTTTATGTTGTTATTTGCATGTGGAACTGACGTGAAAAATGTTACCGCGCTAAATGTGTTTGGTATTTGTTTATTTTCATATTGATGTTAAGAAAACATAAGTGGTAAGTTAGTTATTGCTATGCATGCTGGTTTATGTCTAAATAGAAATAATGAAATAGGCAATGATTCTCTTCACTTCGACAGTTAATTGATTTCCTGAAACATTCAAGTTTTAGGTTGCTAGTGTTGATAATAGGTTTCAATTAGTAGGTAATTAAAATATTGTATTATAGGTTTGTAATGTAATACTATCAAATAACTGGGATTTAGGCCGAATGACTTACAATAGGTACTTATCTAACAAATTAAGCTGCTTTAGGGATAGGGATTATACATAGTACCTGGTCTGATTTGATTTATTCCTAAAAATCTAATGATTTGTTCCTAAATTAACTAATATATTGAAAATGTTAATATGTGATAAAATAAATGGATAGTAATAGTATATAACTGAAGAAATTACAGAACATTAAAAAAAATTTGTTGCCGATACGTTTTTTGAACAGTTAATGCTGAAAATAAGTTAGTGTACCTCACCTCATTTGAAGTAAGACATTGTACCACCTCATTTTTTTAAATGAGGTGCTCACTCAAACTCATTTTAAATTGATGTCCTACCCAACACTAGGTCTATGGCAGTTCTCAAAGATATATGGGAGGGGTTTGAACATCAGAAAACATTTGGAACTTACTTATCTTTGAGTACAGACACGGAAATGAAAGCTTCCGGGATATTCTCAATCCAAGACATTATTATTTTCTTGAAAATATTTCCTCGTGACAAGTATTTATATCCTTTACCAAAAATATGATTCTTCGCTTAATAAAACCACGTTTTCTTAAAATATAAATACAAAAATGTATTGTTTCAAGAGTATATTGAGTAAATAAGAGATATTGTAATTTAATCAAACAAGTATTATCTTAGGTAAAAGAAAACTAGAAAATCTGTAAGAATATATTCGCTTCGTTATATTTAAAACTTTAATTTATTTTCGTTAGGAAATAAATGCTTGTCACGAGGAAATATTTTCAACAGAATACAATAAGGTTTTGAATATTTAGATTGAGAATATCCCGGAAGCTTTTTTTTTCCGTGGATGAGTTGAGAGAAAGACACTTGAAAAGAAAGTCAATTATTTAATTGGTAACTCCACCGATCGCGTATTGTTTGACTTCCTTGTAGACTATAATCACGATCAATTGCTTTTAATAAAGTGAAACCAAACCCAGCAATCTCTCAATCAAAAGGGCCCAGCTGTGGTACTTTTTGTTTTAACTGCACTTGACGATATTGAATCGCGAGGCATTCATGACCATGGATACAAAAGAAGTTCAGATCTCTATTATAGGGCTTGAACACGGCTTTATTATATCAAAAGATATACATGCACGTGCAGTGGTAGATAAGGTACTATATGCGTGGGAATATTGTAAATCCTTAAATAAACACGATCGTTTTATAGGTGAACAAATTCGAAACATCGATTAGATTTATAATGCCAACAAAAAATACGTTTTCAACCTTGAAGCTGATAATCCTGTACCTTCCGACACTTTCATAACAAAAGGCGAAAAGACGGACGGCAGTCATTCATGTGGACACGCGATTGTTAACTTAAACCAAACAACAGAGATCCTTCCAACTGACAATGATGGTACATTTAATAAAGATGTTAAAGATCATGGTACAGTGGACGCCGCAGGTCATGGTGATATCGAGGGGCGAATAAACACAACTCAGCGTATTACAGTGGAGACTTAGGGCAACGGTGATGCGTCATAAGTTTTAATTAATATGGAACATTTAGTTGGGGCAACTGTCGAAATTGAAATAAGTGTGAAAGAGACCGATGACCGTTACTATGGATGGTGTGTAATTGATTGTGCGTGGTAGAATGGGACGCTATAAATTGAATGAGGGTAATGTTGTCACGCGTATTCGTTTGGGAGGTCGTAAATATGGTGTAAAATTAAAATGTGTTATAATGGGTTGTATTGTTGAAGGTAATGCTCAATGAATGATTGGGGTGGATGGTTTTGTTAAAATCTGATTTCTGAAATAAGTAAGAAAGTAGAGCGACTTCTTGTATTAAAAAGGGTTATTGTTTTCTATGTAGGTACACGGTAGACGGTATTCCTTGCATGGCAGTGCAGTCATATTATTTAAACTAAACATTTTATTTACATCCTAAGTTTTATTTTATGTTTTGTTCGTGTTGTTTTGTTCATTTAATGCGATTTCAACCATTTTATTTTTATTAAAGAGCTTGACCTATGTTGGCGGTGAAGCATGCCAATGCCATATATTCACAATATGTTACTTATTTCTGCTCCTTTCACAATTTGTTATCACGTCGTATTCAAATTCAGTTTAATCATTTGTCAAATTCTTATTTCACAAAGTCAAAGTCGATGCATCCATGTTTCCGTAACAGCTGCCGTATTGTATTAATTTTACTACCAGAAAGAAATTTCGGTGCCAAAGTAAACGAGTCCATTTGTTTATAAGGCAATTAACGTCCGCTAAAGACGTTAATGGCAATATAAAATAAACAGAAGTTTACTTAAAACATCTTAAACTTTTCGAAGTATTGAAAAGTTTTTAAATGTTTGCATCTGGCTAGTGTTGGGTTACTCAGTCGTGAGGTACCTCATTTGAACCCCTCATTCTGTTATTTTGACGCAGTACTTCACACCGGAAAAATGTCTTACTTCACTTCTCTTGAGCCCCCTCTACTCATTCCTTCACTTCACTCATTCACGCTCATCGCATACAAAAAATACACACACTTCAAATTCTTCCAAATACTCAAACCGTCACACATCCATTCATTCATTCGCGGCACTCGCCCTCGCGCTCACCTCAATCAACACATTTGTCACCTCGCGCCTCAAAACCTCGCGCGCCTCGAAAACTACGCACACCAAAATCACTACAAATCTTTCACTGCCTTTCAAAACTGCAAAATGAAACAAAGAGATACAGAGACTCAAAGGAGGGAGTGAAACAAAAGATCGAACCACATACCACTCGTCAAAAATACGTTACTTTAAACACAAAACAAAAGGTGTAAGCGCCGCATGATTTCATGCATCTTACGTCATTTTTGCCCGAGCATTGTATTTTTGCTAAGCTAATTTGGATTTAAAAGGCGATTAGGCGAGTAATTTTGACATAGAATTTTGAAAACTTCGTTGCATTGCTTTGCTATTATTTAGCTAACGCGAGGCACTCGATTTTTCGCATTGTCCGGTATAACGTGACCTCGAGGTTCACAACAACTACGACGTGCGATCAGGGAGCGCTCATAGACTGGATATATAAATATCGCTCGTTAAGCGATTGGAATTGTTGTACTACTGTGTCACTGTCACTTCACTTTGAATTGACGTTACGTTACCGGGAGCGTTCACGAAACTAGCTAGTAAATATAATAATTTACACACAATATATTTCTTAAATTTTTAAATTATTACAGCGGCGGAGTATCAATTAAAACAGTGAAGTGACCATTTAATTTGAATTGCTATTAAAAGGTAAGTATAATTTGCTAAGTAAGAGTATGACACTGACAGTAGTGTCTAGTGATAGTCTGACAGTTGACGTTGAGTTGAAGGTTGAAGAGCAAAGCAAGCAATAAATAACAATAAGTTGCCAAAAACAAAGTTTCTGTTTCGTTTCGTGATTTTGATTTGTGTTCAGAAAATTTAATAGTTTTCTACAAAAATAACAAAACAAGCATTTTGCTTATGCGCGCAAATGTGTGCTAATTTTATGTTGTTATTTGCATGTGGAACTGACGTGAAAAATGTTACCGCGCTAAATGTGTTTGGTATTTGTTTATTTTCATATTGATGTTAAGAAAACATAAGTGGTAAGTTAGTTATTGCTATGCATGCTGGTTTATGTCTAAATAGAAATAATGAAATAGGCAATGATTCTCTTCACTTCGACAGTTAATTGATTTCCTGAAACATTCAAGTTTTAGGTTGCTAGTGTTGATAATAGGTTTCAATTAGTAGGTAATTAAAATATTGTATTATAGGTTTGTAATGTAATACTATCAAATAACTGGGATTTAGGCCGAATGACTTACAATAGGTACTTATCTAACAAATTAAGCTGCTTTAGGGATAGGGATTATACATAGTACCTGGTCTGATTTGATTTATTCCTAAAAATCTAATGATTTGTTCCTAAATTAACTAATATATTGAAAATGTTAATATGTGATAAAATAAATGGATAGTAATAGTATATAACTGAAGAAATTACAGAACATTAAAAAAAATTTGTTGCCGATACGTTTTTTGAACAGTTAATGCTGAAAATAAGTTAGTGTACCTCACCTCATTTGAAGTAAGACATTGTACCACCTCATTTTTTTAAATGAGGTGCTCACTCAAACTCATTTTAAATTGATGTCCTACCCAACACTACATCTGGCAGACTGATACTTAACAAAAGTTAAACAACTGAACAAAATAAAGCAAATACAGTAAACTTTTAGCAAACTTTTCACAGTTGCAATATACATTTATAGCATAATCATAAAAAGTAGCCAACTGTTTATAAAACATAACAATAGAATTGGACTGTTAAAACTAGATGTTGCTTTTTGTTAACAATAAAAAATGAAATTGCTCTAAAGTTAACGACACTAAATATTTTATGACTGCAGGGTAACTTCAAAAGATTCGATGACTCATATAATACTGCGATACAGCCGAAATTAAACAAAGAAATTTGTAGAGAAGATAAAAATTACAATGTATAGATTTGTTATATGCGTTTCCAATTAAATTAAATTTCACAAATGTCACTGTCACAAATTGCAAAAAAAAGAGGCTAAATTGACAAGACAAAGGTATGGGTAAAATTTTATTACATTTTACAAATTGATCTAAAAATCGCAAAAAAACATTTCATTGACACAGGTGAATGCGACGTCAGGTAACAAACAGACATTGTCAGAACACCAACCTACAATAAAACATATTGATCCGCTAAAAATAACACCGTTAATGCCACGTTCTTTGATTCTTCTATTTGTTCAACGTTACTCTACCCAGCTGGTACTTTAGTCTTGTAAGTTTGTATTTGAAAATATGGACTCAGTTTTACGAAACTAGACCATGAATATAAGTAAATCAATACGCGTGAATTTTTGAACAATATACAGACAAATTATGAATGAATTGTCCATGCATTTTTTTTTAATCTGGGTGTACAACATTTTGTAAATACGAAATTATTTAAAATACCAAATAGCGGAATCTCGTGTTTTATTTGTTTAAGTACATTATTTAAAATATATATGAAATGAGCTCTATATAATAGGCTCCAAACGCACAACTCGTTTTTTCATCCAGCAAATTATAAGAAATAAAGCTTTAGTTATACATGCCATATTAGCTCCAAAAACTAAGTCGAATCTTAAATGAATCCTTACTTTTATGATTCCACTTAGTGACCAAGAGACTAAAGTCTTTATACAGTACTATCATTACATACATTCAAAATCAGATGCTGTTATTGATATAATTGATCATCTTAATAAAAATAATATGACATGTGACAGAATAACGAATCACTATTGAATACGTTATTTAGTTCACTCTTACATCTTCCTTCGTTCAAACCAATTTCATTCCAAAACAAACATATCAGTTTAAATGGTTTGGGAAAAGTTATCAGCGCAAGCGATTTTACTGAATAAATAAATATATGACACGATCTTATTTAGGGATCTACAAATTAGATCGCCACAGATGTTTTTGCGTACTTCAATGTGTAGGTTAGGAAATAAAATAACATTATTACAGTAACTACTCAAATGCGAAAATCATAAAAGTTAGCGGTGAAGAACCCAACTGGTACTTTTCAATAATTTTCAAATTGAAGGACCAATTGTGTAACAAGGATAATGAAAACGGCAACATTTTAATAGAAATGTCCATATAAGGTATACATACATACGTTTTTAGTCTTTGAATGTTTGAATCATACTGTATGATTATTTATATGCAATAAGTGAATGTACCATGAGTTCGATTTTTGAATCTCACCGGTGACTTTTTTTGTATGTAGCCGATGACTATTTAGTATGAAATAAGTCACCCGGTGAGATTCAAAAATCGAACTCCATAGCATAGATTTTCAGAACATCGAAGAAAATTGCAATTAGTACGGAGCTTTTTTCTACAGTCATGGTCTTTCGCCGTTCCTAATATGCGGTATCAGTTTATCTGAAAACTGTCCTAAACCCGATTCTCTGTTTAAATCGCTATCCGCTACCGCCGAAGCTCCTAGACAGCGCCATCGTGCCATGCGCTCGTCCCAATCGTCACCAAACCGATAGCGCTAATTGGTCGTTTCAAACACGCCGCTAATGCGCAAACGCAATAAATCCGGCCGATGTCGATGACCGCTCATGATACAAGCGTTTTCGAAATATCGACGCTTGGGAGAAAAATGTCACAAGTAACAAAAACGCTTTCCGATTTTGAATTGTAACGACGCCTTTTAGTTTTGAAATAGTTATTTGTTATACAAGGGTGCAAAGTTGTATTTTAACCGCGAGTGTGGACTTGAAGCACGAGCTAGCGAATGGATTCTAGGGTTGAACTACGAGGTAGCGAATGGATTCTAGGGTTGAACCACGAGCGAAGCGAGTGGTTCGAAAATAGAATCCTGAGCGAAGCGAGTAGTTCAAAAATAGAATCCTGAGCGTAGTGAGTGTTGCAACACACGAGACGTAAAAATAACTTTGCAGCCGTGTGTAACACAAATCTTTTCACCTCACTAAAGCGAGGAAAATACTACATGTTTGTCCTTTTTTGAGTTTTTTTCTAAACTTTTTTGACTTTTTTTTACTTTTTGACTTTTTTGACTTTTTTGAATTTTTTGACTTTTTTGACTTTGTTGACTTTTTTTGACTTTTTTTATTTTTTACTTTTTTGTTTTTTGACTTTTTTTACTTCTCCGCCAACCGTCCGATAAGGAACTTCGTTCCAAAAAACCTAACTAATAACACTGTAGTAGATAGATAGAGTAAAGGTTACCTACCAGCAGTTGGACGGCAGGTTGTTAATTGAAGTAATAAATGCGCAGGCGGAGTATTTACAGTATATTTACACAAGATGGTTATATACAACACTAATAATTAAATTGGGAAAATCAGCAGAGTAATTCATATATAACGGTTAGGTAGCGTAGTGTTGTGAGTCTCGTTGCTAGGCAACCGCGCGCTGCAACACGCAGGCGCGGGGACTTAGGTAGTGGCGGGCGAGCAGGCCGCCACAACACGTTCGAATTTCAAATATTCTTTGCTCCCTTGTGAATAAAATGCAGTTTTGCTATCTGTTTTTAAAGAATAAAAAAGGCCTTTCCGAGCTAGGGAGGTGAAAACAAACTGGAACCACTTCGCATTTGATTTATTTGGATAAGAACATGTTATGTTTATGTTGATTGAAAAATTTCATGTTCCCGTGATTAAGACGCGTTTCAAATTGAGGTATTGATTTATTATAATTAGATAGGAAATGCATTTAAATAATAAATGGTTATTTAACTAAATTATTATCAGAATATTTTACATATAAAACAAAATTTGTAATAAAAACACGATACGTAAGTGCTGAGAATGTTGATATGCTGCGTTTTAATGACACAAACTTTACACGCGACAAGATATGTCAACATAAAATTATGAAAATCAAGCCTTCTGACTAGCCTCTTATAAGTATATTTTCATTCACTTTCAATGTTATGTAATGTCGTTGCGCGTATAAAATAAGTGACAGATGCCACTTGGATGACGACTTTATAAATGACGTAACAAAAAATCAGACCATACAATATAAAATATACAAGTGATAAGACACTATCTCGCTTGACCATCACAAGCTAAACAAGCTTAAACTTCTTATCTGAGACCATTTACAATGACCCTTGCCTTGTTAACGCTATAACTGTCGTATAAAAATTGCTACAAGAATAAGATAACCCTTGGTTCAAGACCAATTATAAAGATATAAATGGTTTCAATGAAGATGAGGGTTTTTAACATCAGAAGTAGTGAAATATAAGAGCTTTCTCTAAAATTGAACTTAACGTTATTTGGACTTAACCTACAAATGGAAATATGATAGGACACTTGATATTATGATGTAGGCTTTTTAAAGGGCGAGGAAGAAAAAGGTCAAAAGTAATGCAGATCAAATTAAGAAAAAACTATATGTCTTGTATCAAGATGTTAAAGAATTAATATTAAGAAATAAAGAAAAAGAGACAATTGCACCTACCACCTACAACGCGATATTTGAAATTATATCCCATATTATTAATTTTATATACACATTACTCGTGCCATGAAAAAAACGAGATCGTGAAACATGATGTCTTTTTATAAATATCCTAACGCCAGTCACTAATCATCACTCCAAAAGAAACAAACGAACTTGGACATTATTAACATTTCAACGTCAAGTAATTTGTAACAGTCATCCGAAAATAAGTCAGTAATAATACGAGGCAAGGCAACGAGGGACCAAATCACTTACAAGACGTAGCCGGTCGGTCGGGCTAAAGACGCTGAAATAAAAAGAGTCGAGACAGTTGATCGTATCCGGTGGAGTGCAAAAATGGCGACTGGAAGAGGCCAGGCAAAATGGAAAGGAGAAGTTAGGTTAATTTGGGTTTAATCTACAATAATTTACATTAATAAGCAAGATAATATGGGTGGCAAAGACAAAAAAGCAATATAAAATAAAACGGTTACACTCACGGCACTTTACTCACATCGCCCGACATGTTTCGGAGAGCTTAGGTCTCCATCTTCAAGGACTAGCAGTGCAAAAAGCATTCAACAAATCGTTTGAATTGCGAATGAGTAATGTTATATGATATAAACAAACGCCAACGGGATATGACGCCGAAGATAAAGATGCAACACTAGGGCGAGAGATAAACACAAAAATGCAGGTGTATGAAAACTTTGCCTTAGGCAGTCAGTAGACTTGACAATAAGACAAAAACAAAATATTTAACGTAATAAATTCAAATGTGCGACAAAAAATACAGAACTAACAAAGAAGGATATCCTGTCATTCGCGCATCTTGTAAAGATTAAAAACTTCACGACATCATATTCGAACAATACAAGAGTCAATCATAAGTTTTCGACAAAAGAAATTGCTCAACGCGCGTAACCCGCAACTCATTCGCTCGACATAAATAACACCCATACGATCATGACAAGACTAATTCCAAAATATATTCATTGTCACGCAAATACACTTGAAAGAGCTTTCAAAATACAAACGAATGAACTTATTCAACGTAACCAGAGTGTTGGTGAAGATGACAATGCTGATTCAAGTACTTGAATCGTTGAAAAAAAGCAAATAAGCTACGCTCGAAAGGGTTTTAAACACAGATGGCCAGTACGTGACAGATACGAAAAATAATAATGATAACGAAATCAATAAAGTTTCTCATCGTTGACAGTTGTGTGAATGAAGGGATTTTACATGAACTATATGAGGTCATTGAATAAAAGAGTCAAGGGCATGGGGATAGCAGAATGCAGAATGCATCGTCGCGGGTCGCTAGCCAAGCGTTCAGTGGTTTAAACACACCTTTGTTTGAATGAGCCGATTTCAACTGCTTGCATGGCTGTATATTCCAATAGCATACGGGAGTGCAATCGAGTCGAGATCTCGTGGAACATTGTGACGTGACCTGAATAAGAACGACCTTACGTATGTAATCTAAAAACGCGTTCATACTGTTTTGTTTTAGACTTCGACTCGGCAATTGGAATGGCATGGAAACGATATATTCCCCCCGGTAGCTTCACTCAAACGATCATTTACATAAACCAAATATAGTTGTGCAAGGTAATGAGCAGTAATTTAAATAAAAACGTCAAGGGGTCAAACGGGTACAGTAAACTTAAATCTCTTTTTTATGGTGCGTTCTTCTAATTAGTAAATCCCTAAACGCTATTTTTAAAACTATTGTCTCCCATTACTCTTTAAAGAATACTTTTGACATTTTGACACTCAACCTTCTCCACAAATATAACATATCATTATGCTTGACTTCATCCCTAAATTTTTGAATAAGTGTTGTAACTGGTGCTTGAAAAATATTTTGTCGCGTATATGTTTTTTTAAGAAGAGAACTCATAATGAGTATATAATACGATCTCCAGTTTATTTTGGTGTCATTCTAGACACATTATATTTGTGACACTCGCTAAAAATGTTCACTAATTGTAGCAAAAAATAACCCACGCGATCATTTGCGTCACCGCGACGAATAAAAAGGTAATAAAACACCTACGGCTTGCTACAATGGAAATAAAAACGTTAAAGCAAGCCATATGGTTTCCTATACTGAACACTATAAAGTCAGCAACAAGGGTTGCTATGCAAAAAAGTGTTCTAAATTATCTGCACGAAATTTTGCCCGTAACAATAAAACTATAAATGTTAATCAAAAAGCAACAAGAAGAATATAAACTTTTGTAAGACATACTAACTGTATAGAAGATTACGGAGATATCGCGCGCAGTAATTAAATACGTTATAGCAAGAACGTTAACATATAGTTTAAATTCAACATCCAGCAACAAGATTGGCTAGGCGGAAGAACCGTTCAAAATCATCTATCCGGGCTCAAACTCCATTAACATAAAAATTAAACAACAGTAAAACACCTAAGGCCAGTTAGTATGAAAATAAAAACGTTAAACCATATGTTTTACCGCCGTTGGACCAATAAGTCAAATTACAAGACGCGGGGCGGCGAAGCGGATCGCCGTGCATTATTTATACCGGCTGCACCTCTATGCGTGTACGCACGGGTTTTTGATGCGTCTGACTGAGGATTTGACAGACTCACCTGAAGAGCTCCTTGCGAAGCGGAGGTGAGTGCTATCATTCGAAATACGTCTGACGTGGAATGCCTGATGCATTCGAAACTGATTCTTTTTTATTTATTCTATTATTGTTGTGTAAAAAATTTCGAAACTGGGGGCAAAGGCTGCATAATTATGAGTTTAGGGGGCTAGATGACAAACACTGTGTATTATCTATTTAAATTATTCAAAGTAACTTCTTGACTACTTACATCTTTAAACTTTAAAATTTCATCGATAAAGACAAAAATTTATAGATCTTCAAACAAGCACTCGTGAGTACATTGACTTGTTGCAAACAATTATAATATGGATAACATATCGAAGTAGAAGAGAAGAACGCTTTTAAAAGTGATGTCAATCGAAATGTTAGTACGTGTGTCGCCATCAAACAGAGATGCCGAGACGAGCCACCCAGACGCTAAAACGTCACTTAAGACCTGAAGATAGACAGCGTAAATATAGCGCTTTTGCAGGATTAACAGACTCGCCTCCTTGACTGGCAGTAGGTATTTGAATGCCTGAAATGGACTTGGCAATTTTAAACTTAACTTTTAGCTTCAGCAAGTTTGTCTGTTCGATTCGATTATCGCACTTTCATAGTTAATTCCTAGTATTCCTACATGGAGGCGATCAGTTGAGACGGAGGCTGGCTCAATTTGGTCTCGACTGGAAAGAGCTGGAAGTAGCCGCTCAAGATCGCGACAAATGGAAAACTCTTCTGCGAGCCCTATGCCCCTAATGAGTGATAACAGGAAGAAATCATCATCATCATCATTCCTACCCGCCTTCTCACCCTTTAACGGATGATTTCCGTGATAAAATTATGGTATGTATCGAAGGCTCCGGGAATATTTCCAAGCATTGCAATAGTAGTTTATCTTGCATTTATAGACCAAATTCTGACGTGACGTATTTAAATATCGAAGATTGCAGCCTGTATTTATCAAATGCTCCACTCATGTCTCAGGACTTTTAATGAAAGGTGAACTGTGTTGAATTGAAGCTAATACAAACTACTGGTGGTAAATATTGGCACATTGCCTGAAAACGATAGGCATAAAATAACGCAAACAATCTGGTTTTTGTTTCTGGTTTTTTCAATTATCAGGTAAAACCAGTGAATAATCAATCTCATCGTTTATAATCAAACACGAGTGTACTATTCTAGGAACGTAGAATGAATTAAAAAGAGTAAATCAACAACAGACTTCCAAAGAAACTGTACACATTAATTTTCTTTCACTCGAGACAATGTTTTCTCTTAAGATTCAAAGATTCACAGAATATGCACCAAGATACCTGGTGTACTAATTAGCAAGATAAAAGCAAGGTTTGGACTTACTTTGTCATCATCATTCTAGCCTTAAATATATCGCCTAGTGCTGATCTTTTCTACACCTCCTATGGCTCCTATTCGACCCCTTATCTCAGTCATAAGTTGATTCCATCAAAGTGACCCGGAAACTTATGAATGTCGTCCATTTATAGAACTAATGAACGCCAGGCGCTTTATTAATCTGAAAGCGACCCCCAATCCGTTGACATTTGGGTCCACCTACGCACTCTCTGCCTGACATCTCATTATTAGGGTTTCAAAAAATATTATTATGCAAAAATACTAGGTATTCTAATGGGTATGACGCAACAAGCTAGATAGGTCAAGTGGATTCAATTACTTGATGTGGAGGTCAATCAAGTCGTGTAAATTGGTAATATAAGGTAAACCCCGCTGAGTTTCTTACGCCAGATCTTCTCAAGGCTGGGATTTATTTCTCAAAAAAATTTGATTGCGTCATTTAACTGAGCTATTCAGTTTACTGGTAGGCATAAGTACATTTAATGACATAATATAAAATATAATGGTTTGAAGAAATTATATAATTATAACATGTTAGAATAGTAATCTAGGTGAAAACAACTAAAAATAATATTTGTTACGCTGTTAATATTGTAACTTGTTTGTTACACGATGCGTGTGGTCACAAACCGCGAATGTACTCATAAAATAACTATTAAACATTTTTAACTATATCTTCTGTTTAACTAAAATGAGGTAGCAGGAAATATAACTGAGAAACGTTAAATAAATTATAAATACGTGAGCGATTTGCTAAATATTGTCAGTTTTACACTCCGACAACTAAAACCAAATGATCTTTTAGGCCATTTTGAGTTAACAGCTGTAGTATCTTATTTTGCTTTATGTACTTATGTCGATCGAGGGATTGACAGGCATATGGCATATACCAAAAACATACATAAAATACACTCGAAAACCGATAAGCCATCCCTTCAAGGACTCATAGTACAGTAAAAAGTACCAGGAAATCACGTTTCATTAAGTGCGGTAGAATATTCGGCAGAAAAATCCAAATAGCACATTATCCGTTAATAGTTTCGCTATGTCTAAAATCATATTACGATGCCTTAACAAATTGCCATCATATGGTGTACGTGGAAATGTTCACGTATGTTGTCATTCGACGTTCAGTGTTATCAGACACAGCCGACGTTTCGCCAATGCAAATGTTTTCACGTCATTAATTAGTATCTGTGTGTAATTCGTATTGTAGGCAAACCTGGTTTGTTTTATGATAATCTATTCTATTGTTCCTATCATAACTGTTGATGAAGTTATCAGATTTACTTTTTACGATACTGTTATATTTAATTGCGTTGATGCTATCTCTAAACACATATTGTTTTAACTATGATAGTTTCTTAACAATTACATGTTTGTATAACTAGGCAGCTGTTTCATCGCCTTATGAATGTAGATTACATAAAAGTTATAATTTCGTTTTTATGACAGTTTAACAGTTCCAACTGCGTAATTAATACCAACTTAACTTAACCATTGGATAGTGTTTATGATTCAATATAATTAAAATCTTTCCCGCTGAGAGAATAATTGGTCCCGCAACAAAATTATCACTTTATATTATTTACATACTGCGATGTCCATTGGCCATAGGAGTAAAGTTACATGGAGATTCTTTTTTTCAATTAACTTAGCCTTATTTTGTGAACTGAAAGCCAACCAGGATTAAGTTAAACTTTAACGCGGGATCAGCAAAGATACCTACCTATCTTCACGAAATTTTCTGGAATTAGTCCACACCCAGGTAGGAATCACCCTGTTTCTTGACTTTCTTGTCTCATATCTACGAGTTATATCTACTCACATCGAAGAAGTGCGGCCGCAGCCTCCCGATGGTGTACTTGGCGATGTCGGTGGTGAGTTGCTGGCAGGCGCAGCCGAAGAGGAACACGCCGATGACCCTGTAGGCCTCCCAGACCCAGGTGGGGATCTCCCTGCCCATGAGCTCCCGTGGGCGTCCACTCTTGGTGTCGCGGAGGTGGATCCACTCCGTAAGGCACATCTGAGGAGAAAGAAAACGTAATATTATGTGACTGGGTGTGGGAAAGATTTTAAAATAAGAAAGCCAGCAAGCGTATATAAGCTTATAAAATATTATTATACTGGTGTTAAACGTAATAGTAGTTTATGTAACTGTTACGTAATAGGGGTCCTTAAAACACGAGTCCAACTCGATTGTGTCGGTCGGGGGGGGGGGGGGGGGGGCGTGCCGGCGGTTGGATGGGCGCGTGCCGGCTGTCGGGGAGCAGGCCGGATTTTCATAATGATATCGAATTTTTGCTTATTATTTGATAATAATAACATCGTTACAGATAAGAAATTTTTTCTAACTTCTAACAAAATAGTCTATTTTTATGGTGGTCATAACGTGCGGTTTTTGAACGCATCATGGAGGGTTTATGATATGGGTGTAGATAAACATATGTTTACGTTTAACACCAGTATAATAATATTTTATTCTTTAAATTAATGAATCTCCCGATGGAAATCGTTTCTATCCTAATTAGGTTTTTATTAAAAAAGCTATTTAACTAACTACTATTTCATCATTGGTACCTCAGCAGTTCCTACTCTGGCTTACTTAACGTCCGTTTAATTCGCGTCGTAAAACCCAATTATGTGGTTTTAACTGGTTTTACGACTTTATGAGAGGAACTGTTTCCACAATAGGGCGGTGATCAAATCGTAAGCCACAACAGCTGTAAATAATCTAAATTTACTCTTTAAAGACTTAAATAGCAACACTAGGCAGAATGCAAAAAGACATAACTCATATAATTCATTAATTACTTGTAGACAATGCATGGCAATGACGAGTCAGATTTGACAAATAACTCTCACACTACAATAAACACATAGAAATAGTATTATAAAATTGTCACATACAGTGCCACACGTCGATAAAATGTTACATACGCAAGTTCATGCAGACTTTGTAATGAATGCCTCAGATGGTAGCAATAAACTGCCAATTGTTACTGTTTGATGATTCCCTCGATATCTTATTGCTCTCGAATCAAATCCACTTGCGGGTAAAACGAAAAAGCTAACATGAAAGTGTAAAATGAAGGTGAAAGTTGTCAATAGAAAAATACGACAAAAAATCTATAATATACCAAATTAAAAAATCACAGAGAATGTTTGAAAACACTACATAGTAAGACAGATGGCCCCGACCAAACGTTGATTGTAGCACAGCAACATCCCGTATCTCGATAGTGTCTTTGACCCTAGAGATAAGCGATGTCATAACGAGGATAATTGCAGGCCGTGTTTTGTACGGATGATGTGTCGAGTTCTCTAGGAAACTAGTGTAACATGACCTCAGGCAAACTATGCTTAATTAGAGAGCGCTTATACTGGATCATCTGCGTTTTCGACTTAGTAAGCGATTAAAATAACATCCTGATATCTGGTATAACAACAACCTATTTGCGAAATGTTTTGTCAGGACTTCCTTTACAAGTTTTACAACTATAACTTGCTCTACAGATTCCTGGCAATTATGCGCGGTTAAAGTTCAGAATTATGATGGTTGAAAGGAAGCATTGTGAATAAAGCACTACAATGTTGTAGAATTGTAGATTGTGGCCTTGTTGATACGGCGCAGGGTCGGGTCGCACGCACACCACATATCGAATTCGCGACTCTGAATCTGAATTAGGTTTTTCAATGACACCGAATTGGGAATTAGAGCTTAGAGCGCCTGTAAATCACTCCAGTAGGGAAGCAAGCCATATGATATGAGAAATATCTCAGATCAAGTTACATCCAAAGTAAGATTAAAGCCACACCGAACAGAACTAGCTTAACTCCAGGGTCACGCACACTTGCAAAGCTGCAAATTACAATTAGTCAGAAATAAAGAAAACGGCATAAATCATATTTGTAATTTTAAGTATAAAACGCGATTGAGATTATCATTTAGTCGGTTAAAAAATAACAACAGAAGAATAAGGACTTATTCATACGGAGAAGATTATTTCATACCTCGTAAAAATATTAATGCAGTAAATACCTTGTTTTTACTTTGTACCTACACCTACAAATCTGCTTAATGACTATGCATTTTGATACGGGCCACATTGACTTCAAATAGCTAATTGATTTTACTTACACTTATCGTAAATGTGCTTACATGCTGTAAAAGCGCTTTTGATGCCATGTTTCTATCTTCAACTTCACTTAAAATCGTTTCTGTAATAACTAGCATAGATTCCTGCAAATTGTAATTTTCCGATAATGCGAAATACATCGATAACCAAGAGAAAGCAAACGTTAATAACAACTCAAAAGAGGTCAAATTCGAGAATAACCTTAAAGTAATATTTACCTGAAGCAAAGTTAGAAATTGACGATGAAAAATCAAGTTGACTTATTACTAAAGCTAATAGTAAAGGTAAACAAGATTTGGTTAGCAACGTTGAAATGTACTGAGCGATATGTACACATTCATGAATCATTGTGTTTGTAAACAATGCTATGCGTGAGTTACGAGTATAACCGCATATTTTGGAACACACACAATTTCCCTTCATGGGAGTCATGGGAAACAGGTTTAAGTGCTAATAGAATACTCAGCAAAAGAGCGTGGGGCAGCTATGAATTGGATCATTTCAGATAAATAAATTGTAGAAGATGATTATAAATGTGGAAAAGTATGTATAACTGACATAACATATACACTGAATAGGAGATAGCTAGACGATTTGGATGAATTTCACACAAAATGCTGTGTAAATGCAAATGTCAAGCTCTTGTAGAGAAAAAGAAGGGGAAGAGGGGGAGAATTTTGCCGAGTGAACCGCAATGTGTACTAAATAATTATCTGATGAATTTTACCATGCCAGTACTTGTTAGATTAGTCTTGATTGTGAGAGTGGTATCTTTTTCTCTTCACTGTGTTTGCTGTTGACTGTCGTGTCTATGTCGTGTTAAATTAAATGGAGCATTCGAAGTCACTCTCCAGCTCAAATTAAGATTCCTGTGGCCACAGACGGCTTTCATGTCGCCCGTTCCGCACCCATTGCGTTCTGCAATCGATACAAAGCTATGCATCGATAGCGCTCTAATAAATAATAAAGATGAAGTTGATGGAAAAGCAGGCAAGGGAAACCCGTTAATTCATGGTTCCGTCAATATGTAGGTAACTGTTAATTTTGACGGTGATTTTCTTGACAAAAGTTATGATGATTAAAAGTGGTCGTGAGAATAACGCTTATGATTTTATTCCAGCCACAATCCCAATGCTAATAGAGATCGACCAACCTAAGTTTTCACCTATTTGTCTCTTTCGCAGTGAATATGTGGTTATGACCTCTCCATATGTCACTTAAAGGACGACTTAATAAACATAACAATGACTTTTGGAGTTTACTTGCAGAATATCCAGCAAAAAAAAAACACTAACCAAATACTATTATAGGATTTCTGATAAACACAACTTCTTTTACATTTGACGTCAAAGTTTCGATTTCTTTGATAAGTGTTTTGATAAACAAAACGATCCTATTACACCCAATAATTGTGTTAACGCAACATCACGGAACCAATACTTGCGAGCCAACTACTGATGTTTAATTCATCAATATAATATATCATCTTCTTACAACTGTTTACGCCATATATCATTCAATCTTCGACGGGTGAGGTGTTATCTTGCCAAAGCCTGTAGATTAAGCTCCCATTGCATGAAACCTTACCTCACACGGTGGCAGAGCAGACACATACTACAGCGATAGATAATACTTAGGAGCACTGGACTATAGTAGGTTGCCATGGCCTAGCCTGGAAGAACATAGTTTTTTTTAAATTTTAAAACGTCAATTTTTGCCAAAATTTACATCATAAGGTGGCAGATCGAAACCTTTACCCATCGAAAGAGACCCCTTTGGTGACCTGAACCCGCATAGGTTGCCAGCCCTAAACCTGGTAGATTTCAAGGTCAGCCATATTTTAGGAGGCCAAAAAATGGGGTAATTTACCTCATCAGGTGGCAAGCTGAAATTGATGCAGATCGATAGCCCTAGACGTGCCATTCACGAATATATAGGGTTGCCTGCCATCAGCCTGGTAGTTTTTCTGATCAGCCTCCTCAAAGTATCGATTTAGTAACTTGGACCAACGAGAAATTCATGTACAGATGCTAACATTCGAGGAATATTTTGATGCAAACCGTGATATTTAATTAAAATCTACATATTGACAGTCTTGCACTTCATACTTGTTGAAATAATAGGGTAATTGAACCAGTTCTGGTCATTTCTTACTAATTATATAGGTGACTACCGGAAAACCTAGACTGCGGGTAACATTGAGGACGCCGCGACAGTAAATCATCAGTGTGTGAGGTAAAATTGGTTCCTCACCTCATTTCCGCAGTCTCCTATTTCTGCTTCCCATAAATATGCTCAATCTGTGGGTGAAAAAACACCCTGACTTGTGCACTTCGACTACTGGGCGAGGTCATAATATATACTACCGACGCCTACTAGATCACTCTCTACTACTAGAGGGTAAGCCTCTTTCATGCGCATAGACTAAAGGGCACCTATTCCTTGGAAATAGGCTGCGCCTACGCATCTACCCAGAAGGTATTCCTGCCTTCACGCGGGATGTGGGAGGACTTGACACTCAACCAATGGGCTTATGGGGGATTTATATCTACCCCGACGCTGCCAGTCCCCGAGGTACCACACTCACCCATGCGCAATAGACTACCGGGGTTGCCACAATACCCGCATATGGGCGGTACTTCTTCCCATCACTACCGCTATCTAAAAAGGGGGCTCTAAGAGAGTGGTCACTTTACCCGCAGATGGACGTGCATCGCTTCTGCACCCGTGTACAATAATAAGCGCATAAACTAAGGGACACTAGATATTCATCGCGAGACTATGGTCCGGGCCCGAAAAACTTAACTTTCGATAAACCAGCTAATGTGATCACCGTAAATCCGTGCGCCACGTACTGCCCCAGATTCACTCTGTTATTGTAGGAAGACAGCCAACCTTCACTAAGTCGTACGCATATACATAGAATAAGATCGAACGGGATTGTCTTATTACACTTTCAAGGTCTTATTCACTTTTGTTACAGAGAAGGTGCTATTATCGTTGTTCCTTGTCATAGTCTCATATTGTTATTACCCTCCATGCTATTACTTCTAGCAGTGGAGGGTCACAAACAGATGTGATTCGCAATATCTTTAAAAATTACTGTATTTGCTACGACAAAACCTGATATTATTCTTTGAAGGTTATTCTTAATTAAGTGTTGCATAACTGAGCACTCACTTCTTATAGCTAAAGCCTTCAGGAGGCTGTTTAGGCTGTCACGTATTCTGCTCAGTAATGATGCTATTTTTTTTACGTAAGATTGAGTTGAAGCTGTCTACTCGCGCTTCGGCAAACATGGTGGATGCACTGCAGAAACGTGGCAACCCCAACAGCGCCCTGAATGCGTTATTGTACTGGACGCGCAGAGAGCTGAGCGACCGCTGCGTACAGTTCGCCCACAGTGCACTCAAGTACAGCGAAGTGGAATATGCTCTAAAGAGCGTTATTTTGGCTGCATCCGTACACCGAGCGAATCTCCGGGCCAGCATGTTCACCCGGGCTGCCGTTATGTCGGCTAAGGAAAACAATAGTAGATTGTTCTGTGTTGTGCTGTAGAAGTTATCGTCTATGTCCCTATGCCTTACGTGGGTACGCACGTGCGGTCTCTAGTTAAATTCTTGCTTTGAGGTGGTACGTCAAAACGACCTCGTTAATAATGGTAATACGAATATTTGTCATTTTTGTACCTACACTACTTTGCAAATATCGAAAATATTACTTGACTGAATATGCTTAACTTTCAGTCCTGGGTTGTCGATGGTGCGTTATTCGGGACATAGTGAGGTCTATTTATAATCGTAATGCACCTTCTGTTTACGAATGTTGGTTCCGACCTATGTTTATTTATTGTATAGGATATTTAAGTTAGTTGTCAATACCTTGTGTGTCTTACTTACCTCTGTTGTTGCTGGTCTTCATCCACCATAGAGGGAGATGTACGTTGGAATCGGCCCCAATGATGACCGTGAAGACCGCAAGGACTCTTTCGCAGTGATTGACCGGCATTTGTAATTCTAGTGGTGGCGAGCCAAACACTATGAAACCACTGTCAGACACGCAATGAATCGAGAAGGATCTAATAGTCCTGAATAACGCACCACTAACAAACCAGGACTGAAAGTCCTGGGACACACGAAGACGCCCTAATCACAATTGAAATGGAAAAGAGGCAGGAAGAAAATACTTAGTGATAAATGATGTCATATTATTTCTACATAATTATAAAATTCAGCATAACCGTACATCACAGATCAGAAGAATACTATAGATTACCCAATGGGCGGGGCGCGCGTTACACGGCTTATGATCGGATGAGCATAAACTTATCAAAGCTTCATGCCGCGCGGTCCAGTCGTCGTTCGACCACGTGTGACGAATTTAGTGCCGAAAAAATACAAAAATGCGTTGTTGTGCATTTTTGTCGTGTCATATACGAAGCAATGAATTAAAAGAGGCCCCTGGAGTAGTTATTATCCACCGGTATATATAAAAACCTAGTATTACACATTTTTTTCCAAAAATTGTAGTCTTCTATTAATATGACATTCACCTATTATCGGGGACTGGCAGCGTGGGGGTAGCTATAATCCTCCATAAGCCCATTGGTTGAGTGTCAAGTCCACCCAAAGCCCTCGAGAAGGCAGAAATGCCTTCTGGGTAGATGCGCGGGCGCGGCCTATCTCCAAGGGATAGGTGCCCTAGTCCACGCGCATGAAGGAGGTTTACCCTCCAGTAGTAGAGAGTGATCTTGTAGGCGTCGGTAGTATATATTATGACCTCGCCCAGTAGTCCAAGTGCTCAAGTCAGGGTGTTTTTTGACCCACATATTTAGCATATTTATGGGAAGCAGAAATAGGAGACTGCGGAAATGAGGTGAGGAACCAATTTTACCTCACACACTGATGATTTACTGTCGCGGCGTCCTCAATGTTACCCGCAGTCTAGGTTTTCCGGTAGTCACCTATATAATTAGTAAGAAATGACCAGAACTGGTTCATTTACCCTATTATTTCAACAAGTATGAAGTGCAAGACTGTCAATATGTAGATTTTAATTAAATGTCACGGTTTGCATCAAAATATTCCTCGAATGTTAGCACCTGTACATGAATTTCTCGTTGGTCCAAGTTACTAAATCGATACTTTGAGGAGGCTGACCAGAAAAACTACCAGGCTGATGGCAGGCAACCCTATATATTCGTGAATGGCACGTCTAGGGCTATCGATCTGCATCAATTTCAGCTTGCCACCTGATGAGGTAAATTACCCCATTTTTTGGCCTCATAAAATATGGCTGACCTTGAAATCTACCAGGTTTAGGGCTGGCAACCTATGCGGGTTCAGGTCACCAAAGGGGTCTCTTTCGATGGGTAAAGGTTTCGATCTGCCACCTTATGATGTAAATTTTGGCAAAAATTGACGTTTTAAAATTTAAAAAAAACTATGTTCTTCCAGGCTAGGCCATGGTAACCTACTATAGTCCAGTGCTCCTAAGTATTATCTATCGCTGTAGTATGTGTCTGCTCTGCCACCGTGTCAGGTAAGGTTTCATGCAATGGGAGCTTAATCTACTGGTATTAAACCGGTGATTCCAATCATCGGAGAAAATTCATCACGTTTTTTGTAACTTTTTTATTATTTTATAGTTGCTTGAGCAAACTTTCTTACTTATTGCTTTATAAGTATTACCAGGTAGAAGATTCGCAATAAAACTGCGAGTCCACAAAGTCTACCGACTTGAGTTTTAGAAATCCTCGACTCAGTTTTTTTGAGCTCTATTTTTTATGTCGAAATTACAGTCTTCTGAAACCCAAGCCTTACCTAAAGAAGACTCAGAATGTTTGCAACATTTCAAAAGACGTTTCGCAGTTCCAATTGATAATAATATGAATAAATCAAGTGCAATAGTCAAAGGCCATAATAAACTCTTGTTCTTATGTTTAGACAGAACACTCAAATCGTTGACAGTTTATTACAGCTCAACTTGAACAACAGAAAATGAACATTTTAATCTTTGTACTGGATTATCATGATGCAGTCCCGTTAAACTCTACCGATAACTTTAAAAGAAAACAGAAAAAGCATTATGCGATAACACACAATCCATAAACAATAATGAAATTAGCCTTTATCACTGACACCAATTACTCTCAAGTAATAATAGATATCTGTATGAGAAGACAAATGACCGACTATTAAATGCTGCGTGTATTGATTAATCATTATTATGCAAATCATAACAAGAGAGTTGCATAAACTCGATCACGGTCACAGACATATATACAAGTTAAACATTCAGGTGATCCGTTTAAGGGCAAAGGTATCGTATTCTGAATAGCACAAGGTAGAAAAATAATGTTGATTCGAAAATAAATGTGTCCCATAAAAAGAAATACGAATTCTTGATTTTTTCCATTTCTTCTAGTCAGCAAAACTACGATAGTAATAAGGTTTGCCCTTTAACTACTTTTGTATAAGTATTAATTAATTTAATTTTGTAACGATATACATATAACATATTATGATGAGATACCTAAGATAGTATTTTTTTAAGATTTCGGTATCTTACTAGTGATTTCTATCTACAATTCCAACAATAAAAAAATCTTACTTATATTAATAGATATACCTAAATATTTAAAGACTTACATGATACTTGATAGTGATAATGTAATTGAAAGTGAAGATTCGAAGTGCGCCATGCGGTAAGGAATATACGTTGGTATCTATTTTATTCTGAAGTTATGTAAATTTGGTTAATATTATAATTGAATTTTGATTACATTTCTCTCTTTTGTTTGTCTAGATTTGAATTAACGGTAAGTATAAGTAGACAAAAATAAATAACAAACAAATTACTGGCCCGAACGAAGACAAGAAATTTATCCTAAATGAATAAGGTAAGTAAGGTTTCGCTGTTCATGTGACGTCTACTAATATATGTCTGTGATCACGACACTGTCGATACGACCCGTGTTTTTACTATAAATACCTTGCGATGCACCAACCGTGTTCTACGCTTTCTTTGCAACACGGATGCAATATTACTCCTACAACAGCATAAACATCTAAACGAACGTGCTGTTCAAAACGATTTTCACACGTACTTATTCTGTTCAAAATAGAGTTCTAGCAGACTATTTTGGAAACTTCGCGCGGTTAGATATTTCTGATGTTGTAGGACGATCAAATGTGCTATAATCATGCAATGATGTGAATGCAAAAGTAATGTTGATTGTGATTAATGAGTTGCAGGTAGTGAATGATATGGTTAAAGTAAAGTAGGCTAATTGTTTTAGTAAACGAATGGGATAGTCCGAGATACGACTGCAAATTTCTGTGATCATCTCTTATTTAGATAACATTTGCAACTGATTTCTAATACTGTTTATATCTTTGAGAAACAGATTTTTTTCAGGATGTAGATTCGATATAAATTGTTTCGACTTCGGAAACCGTCTTAGTCCTAGTTTAAGTCCTAGTTTAAGTCCTAGATTTCAAAAATCGCGCTAACCGCAAACTTAATAATTGTTCGTGCTAAGTTCCATAGGAACTATATTTGTAATGTAATTATTTTATGCTGAAATGCAAATCAAATGAAAGATGGCTTTGGTTTTATATTATTATTTTGAGTGATAATCTCCAAACCGAGAACGATAAATAAGAAACATTAAAACCATAATTAATGCCATAGTAAATAGCTAGGTTACAAGCAATACCGGAATTCCGGTATTAGCCCATACAAGCAATACCGGTACCTTGAAATTACTTTAAGTACTAAATACTACGCATTATCTTTTAACTTATATGGAAGTAACGAGGTAGGTAAGATTAACTGCATAGTTGGTTAAGAATTATTCTTACTATAAATAGGCATAATGTCACCGTCATCCTTGCCCTTCTTATGGTAAGGAAGGATTAGGTTGTATTATAACCATAGCTTAACAGAGAAGCTATTTCTGTGAAGATATGAGACAGGCCGTAGATAAACAAATACGAGATAGAGCATATGGTAGAAAACCGCTTGAGTTTATAACTGGATGTACGACAGTGCTTATTTATTTAGTTTTAAGGCATTTCTTCTTTCAAGTGGTAATAGTAGATGGTGGTGGCCAGTGAGTACTGCGAGGTCCAGATGGGACAGTGCAGCTGCCAGTGTTACTCTTTTAGCACCACCCATAGGGATCACGTGTAAGGTTGTCTAAGGTGTTTCCTACGGACGCAGAGTAACATTGATCCCTGGTAAACAGTATGAAGATTATGTTTACAAAATCCTTTCCTGTGTCTTATCTAAAGTGCTCTAAACTAGGTACAACTTCTTATTTAAATTTTATTTGGTAATATTTTTACACAGTGGTAAACTGTAGACAAATTAACGTTATGTTTACCGATTGTCTTTATTTAAATTTACTGTAGGTTACATAACGTAACACTTAATTCCTTTAGGCATTCTGTTTTCTTTAATATCGAAGTAAAACATAACTATAATTTAAAAATATCTAAGTATGTACCTATTATTTGTAAGCTTGCTCTGAATTAAGTACTAATAGTGCATCGACAAAGTCGAAAATCGATGTTCATGTTCGATGGCGACCGCTCTACCGTGGACATAGTCTCATCTCTTAATGGATTGCAACTCCGGATTTTTTTGTATTAGCTAACTACTCAACTGGCCGTACAAATTTTACCGGAGTTGCAAGCGCTGGCCCTATTGCGAACTCTAGTGGAAAGTAATCCACGAAGCAGTAAAAAATATTGAGTATACAGACCATTAATGATGCAGTAGTAAAACAAAGTGACATGGGGTGAACGAATGAGTAGTAAAACGTGGAGGATTTTAATTTTAGAATGGTTTTGATGTTACTACCGTAAACGGATAATTTATGGTTTATTTATTCTTAGCGGGAAATTTTCTTTATAGTAATTAGTTAAGTGTTTAATTTTGAGAATACTCAATGGTAAAATGGCCCAGTATTACATATTTCACTTTTATCGAATTTTAAAATGGTCATAGCGAGACTCAGTCTCATAAAGCTCTATACCTGGAGTAAGCTTAGGTACATTTCCCCTCTGTCAACGTTATTAGCAGGAAAATCTAATAGGTTTTTAAAAACTATTTCAAAAATCGATTACACGTGATAAGAGCTCCGTGAAAATGCCTTTATGTATTGTTTTTAGGTGTAAAAAATGTTCTATTATGTCTAGTTTACAAAAATATGAAATATAATTTCACATGTAATTATAGTTTTACTTTTTTTATCATTACTATTATGATTAAAAAATTAATCCATATCGAAAATCCAGCGTCGTTTACTGAATCGATTCAAAGATAATCGTTTATTTTCTGACGGGCAGTAACTATTTTGACGTTTGACACTTATGCATATTTAACGCCCCTAAGGATTACTGCCTTCTATATTTTGTTTGAAAATACAAGCAAAAATGATCCTTGGCTTTTTTGTTTGACATTTGCAAGGACTGCATCCAACAATGAACCATATTTCAACATATGTAAAATCAACTATTTGTTGCTCCATTTAGTGTCGTGACTTACTGTCAAATATGCGTGATATTTTCAAGTGAAAGGTACATCATTGTCCTTTATCAATAAGGCGATGCTGCTATAAAAATTCATTTAGAAATAAACTTTATTAACAACCGACAATGATGTACCTTTAAATTGAAAACGCCATACGTATGCTACCTCGCCCCCCTCAGATTTTGGCAGACTTCTTTGTTTGGAAAGATGAGGCGCTGGCTCCTCCAGGTATAGAGCTTTATGCTCAGTCTACATGTAATTACCCTGAAAATGTTATTAATGATATGTAACAAATCATAATACATGTAATTACCCTGAAAATGTTATCAATGATATGTAACAAATCATAATAATAACAAATACAAAAAAGCACACTTATAGTAAACATAACACGAATAGAAGAGGGAAGATGCTTGGACACCTGCTGCGGCACGATGAGTTTATAAGAAATATCATATAAGGTAGAGTTGAGGCAGAAAGGAAGCCAGGAAAGCCAAGGAGAGCATACATGGATCAAGTAAAGGAAAAAATAAACGTCGTGTCCTATCAGGCTGTAAAGGAGAAGGCAAATGACAGACAGGCATGGAAATTGCTCCACCGCCGACAAGAGCCTAGCTCTTAAATATATGATGATGATGAACACGAATAGGCTCAATATTGAGTAAAATTTTTATTCCATACAGCACATACATAAATATAGGGATAGAGATAGTACTTAAAAAAAATAGTTACACCACACTTAAGAAGAGACCTTGCACAATATGTGACAAGGAAAAGGCATAGACGTAGCATAATATTGTTACGATGATCACGATAATTTATTCATCAATTTTCCACTCCATTATAACAAGGCAAGTAAATAAAACCAAATGAAAATGCAAACATACTCATGGGAATAATAAATGAAGGACACGAACAAATACATGCTATTTGTTCAAGTTCAAAGCAAACTAAAAAAAGAATAGCATACAACGAAGAAGATAAATTTAAAGTAGTCTATAAATAAAGTAATATATCGCAACGCCCGCATACGAATATAAATAGAGCAATGCGGCAATGACATGGTTGCTTCCGAATTGTTCAATAAGTACTTCTACAAATTGGTATTCCGTAAATTCAGGGACTAAGGGAGGTCAAGGATAGATGATAGGTATTGTACAGGATATTTGAATATGCAAAGTATCCAAACGGATTTTTTTTTGCCTATGATATGAAACTAAACTTGGCTGCTTTAAGGCAGTTCAGAATACGGTTTAAAAATGGGAATTTCACTTCTCAGAAAACTGCAGAAAATATTAATGTTTCTTCTTTTTACGATACCTATTTGAAAATCATGTTTGCCGCTCCCGCATTTGCTTGTACAGTCATGGAAAACGTTATTACCCTTCCTGACACTGCTTATGCTTATATAATCCGTCACAGAATCAAAGGCCATTGATGATTTGAAAATATTTTCCTACATAATTTTATGGCCTTAACCAAATACCTACCGAAACTATTATATTACGACTTATTTTTTTTTAAGTTTTATTTTTATATTATCTTATTAATCATTTCATACTTAACAATCATATGGGCCTAGTTATTTTTCAATTCACATAAATACAGAAAAAAAACCTCGGGCAATGAATTGCTTTAATTCTAATTAAATAGTGCAATGACTAGACAAAATCCGTGGGCTGAAATAATGCAGTTAAAATGTTTGTCGGCAAACATGAAGGAGTTATATTCTCAAAAGAAACAAACCGGCAGAATACAAAATACTCTCTTATCACCATAATAAAAATGATAAACGTTAATTTAAAGATGCATTAAGTAAGTAGTTATGTCTACAGCACGAGTTAATTAAGCAAACATAGATTAAATAACAGAATTAACATACATTAATGTTTTAAATAAAGAAGCGAGTCGAAAATATTTAATATTTCGCTCTACGCCAAATAGTTATGTGTGTTTAACTACGGTAATTTTAGTAATTTACTATTCGTTATTAATTTCGTTAGAGTCACTGATGCACTGCCTACATCAATCTTTTCTGTTTTGCCCCATGACTGACTGGTAGAGAATGCCTTATAGCATTAAGTCCGCCTATTGTACGTTAAGTTTTCTTATGTGCAATAATGAATAAATAAATAAATACCTATTGGAGAACAAATGTACCTAACAGAAACTTAAAAATTAAAATACTCATATTACTATAAACATGCCCATAACATTTGAAAAGATCCCTGGCTTGGCTGATCTTGACTTGCGCAACTTATAAGTAGGTACCCTTCCAAATTGGGAATATAGAGAACCTAATGAAACAAGAAAAGAAGAAACAAACAAATTGAGAATTGGTTAAAAACTGCTCGTCAGTTTGTTTAATGTAGTATTTAGTGCTCTCTTTCTAAACATTTAGTCATTCATTATGAAAAAACAGCAAATACAATCCTACGTAATGTAAACTAGTATTCTAAATTTGCAACTGACAACCGGCAAAATGCCAAAGTTTTTTCGACCATTGCATTAAATAAAAGATTCTTCAGAAGCTAAGCGCGCGTATTCTAATTAAATGTAATATTTAATAATAAATGAGCAGACAACAGACACACGACTAATTAAGAAAGTAAGCACATGTAAAGCAATTAAGAGAATCACCTCGAGGAAAGCAGCCAACGACCGTTGTGACTGGTGACCGTGGTGACAGCATGAAAGCGTGGCACCTGTAATGGCGGGATTCGGTTGCGATTCCGAAACCTTGCTAGTTTCTAATTAATTGTAGGCAATTAAGTACTCGTACTTTGTACATACATTATAGACGAGTTGAAAGATTGAATGCTACATTACAGTTAGGTATAGTCAGCAGCAGAAGTAGCTAATCAGATTATCAAAATAGTTTGATACGACTATATTGCAAAAACAACCACAGATATTGGCAAGTTCGTTCTGAACCGTCGCATAGCCATTTCTGCTGATCGAATATATTATACCTAAGAAGTAAGAATATTTTTAGAAGCGTCATCGACAAGACTCCTTTAATAATTTGTTTCGTTATCACATATGTTTATAATTATAAGTAGGCCTAGGTCCGTGAGCCTAACATAATAATGCAGCTAAAGTGACAACTGTAAGAAATACGCGCCACCTGTTAAAAATTTAGCAGCAACAACCTAGCTCTAATCAGAACTAATCGATTCTAGTAAATCCTAAGGAAAACTACTGAACAATAAAAAGATATCGATCAGGTTGCGAGTATCGATCAAAGAATTCAATAACTTCGCTTAATCGATGATCGAGTTAACTTGATCGATAAATGTATAAAAAGTGAAACGGATACCGGTTTCGTTGGTAGTAGATCAGATGAAATGGGATTCTGGACTGGATCCCGTTTTAACTAACAGAATACAGGTAGTGACGTGGTCAGAATTAGAATAGAGATAATGAGTTTAAGGGCCCAGAATAGATCATACCTATTTTAACTATCATTATTTATTAGAAATAAACATACATCATCTTACGTTTAACAAAATCATTCAAAAGTATTAAAATAAGCACATATTTAAAAAAAAGGATGGGATTCTCAAATTTTTTGCCGATCAAAACTTTCATAAAATAATACCGTCGATTTTATTGTATGGATAAATAAAATAAGGCAAAATCTGGTTCTATGAAAAAAATCTTAAACGAGGTAAGGAAGATAAGGCCAAACAAATAAAATAGACATGATAACTGATAATGCGCTAGCTAATGAATTACTACCAATTTGCGAAGGCTAAGGTCTGTATTTGCATTTGCAACTAGACGTTAATTACGGAAAGCAATCACTGAGGGCAGGTAATTACTAAGACGGGACAAGAATATACCTATACTTGGCTTATCTACTTAGACTTGAATGTACAGTTGACCTCAAAGGTGCGTACTGTCGTTTTTATAACATATTTTTTAAGGTCAACCGGGAAAATTGCGTCTGTTGGGATTAAAGCGTTTTTTCTAGAATTACATGTAGATTGATTTTGAACTTATGACTGAATCAGTGAAATTCTTACATCATTTTCATTAGATATTCATTTTTCTCCATAGCCTAGTTGGTAGTGACCCTGCCTACGAAGCTGGAGGTCCCGGGTTCGAATCCTGGTAAGGGCATTTATTTGTGTGCTAATCTCAAATATTTGTTCCTGAGTTATGGATGTTTTCTGTATATAAGTATGTATTTATATATATCTAAGTATGTATATCGTCGCCTAGCACCCATAGTACAAGCTTTGCTTAGTTTGGGGTTAGGTTGATTTGTGTAAGATTGTCCCCAAATATTTATTTATTTTATTTATTTATTTATTTAGATGAGGGCTCGCATTTGGTAAGTACAGTTTTACTGGTCAATAATGCGGAAAAAATATCACGTTTACTTAAAAGTCCATAATAAAAAAAAAATAGTGCGTACAATAGCCAGTCAGCAGCAGAAGTAAAAAATACAACTTTATTATCAATACAACAAGAGCGTGTCATGATCATTTTGATCACCTCGTCCGACCGTTTAGACACTCCTGCTGCCGACTGTACCAGTCTGTTTACGGACGTCCAGAAGCCGATCGTAATGCCGACCATGACGTCTCGATTGCATTGCAATAAATAACGCACTTTATATTGGATCGATAAGAATAAGTACGTCGTGGGAACACGCACGCACGTGGTCTGGAGTAGGGATGGGAATTCTCACTGTGTGAATATTCCCGAAGATACAATTCCGGGAATCTAAAAACAGACCGTATTTTTTTGAAGTTTAATAAACCTAATCTTTTAACTTAATAGATAGGTATATAAGCGGACCTGACACTATCAGTATCACCTTTAAGTAATGACACTGCTGATGACAGTGTAGCGATTGGATTGGAATGAAGGAATGACGGTAAGGATTGACTTTATTCGAATGTTTTAATATTTTATTGTCAATACTGAAGAAATGACAATAGGTGAAAGATGTACTAGAAGCAAACCACGGAAAAGATGGATGTGTGACGACACGAAATGCACGGGAGTGCATAACCAGATGACGGTCGGCAGGAGGCATGGAAGTGGGAAACATGCTACCTACTCCGACCCCAATGGGATAAGGGCAAGCCAATGATCCAATCTCTACATTAATTGAATAATTATAGTGAAGGAATATTACAAAAGAAAAATAATTCCAAAAAACTGCTAGAGGGAATGTTCCAGCAGCACATCTCTAATAACGGGTGGTCGAATCTCAGACCCGATCTATCGAATCAAATTGATTCGAATACTGTGTTAAAAAAACTGTTTGAGACCATGATCGTGCCGCTGATAGATTTTAATGGATGGAAATAGTCTTTAATTATGTTAATTTGTATCATCAGGAGCCGTGATTTAAGGTTATCAGATGACATTGGATGTAATCGATATCAGAACAGGTGTTTATTTAAAAACCTATTCTCATTTTACCACTCCCATTGACAGGTGTGTTTTCAAATGTCGCTACACACATAATGCGCTTTTAGCTTCGGGACGAAGACAGAAAAAAGTACACTTTGTGAATTGACTATGTGCCGTGGTGCCTCGTCAAGTGCATTTGGCTTATTTGAGATGAAAATTGTGGTAGCTAAACAATATACTATTCCCATATTTTCTGTCATTACCATAACATGCACATCTCTACTATCGCATACAAAATGTATTCGTATGTTCATAGTGTTCGTACTCTCTCTGGGCAGGGAAACTTACGTAGCGTATATGTATAGAGTTCTTTAGCGATGTTTGAGAAATTTTATCACCAAAAACTAAAATCATCGTTTAATATACACAATTTTTAAGTAAATATGGACGATAAGGTGTAGAATGAAAAACGCTTGAGCAAACAGATAATAGTTGTCCCCGAAGCGAATATTTACAAATGATTAAGCCTAGCTGTATAGCCTAGCCCATCGTACTTGCGTGGGCGATTCGATTTATTGTCGAGTGAAATAGAGTTCCGACTATCTCGCACGATATAAACAAAAGCAACAGAGAGACAAACTTCAATTTGTACACCTCACCGGTAGATGATCTCTTCGGCTTAGCGTTTCCCCGGCCTAGCGCCAGGGTTCGCTTTCCTGCTTAGCCTTCTCCACTTTGCCCAATCCTCGGCATTCTCAGGTGTCAGGTAGTTCCCTGCCATATCTGTGCCTAAATAATTCCCCCATCCTCCTTTCTTCCGTGTCAGTCCCTCATTACTAATGATCGTGACCACTTAGTCTGGTAGTTTTGGTGTTTTGTCTACATCGGTCTCGATCTCCGTAGGCTCGGGTATGCAATACCGGTATTGCTTGTATGGGCTAATAACGGTATTGCATGCCTTTCGTAGCCCTCACGCTTTAAAAAGTTTGCCTGAGTTGGCTTTTTTAACTTGGTCCGACCATCAAATTGGTGGAGTGCCTTTAGGTCTTTCGCCTTCCACTTTTCCGAGCACAATCGCCTTTTCCAAGCTTTAATCACTTTGACCATTGACTTTATTTCCCGTGGGCTTTTGGAATGACAGTTCAGAATTTCGGATCTATGACTTTAAGAAAAGACGAACATATAAAACTCACTGGCACATAATGTCTTTTTCAACGGTTAAGCTTTGTTGACGTTGACATTCACACCTTAGCATTCTTTTAGCCGGCCAACGACTTCGGGAAAGTAGATCATACGTTGTCAACATGACCCCGATTGGTATCAATATTACCATAATTTGATTTAACATGAGACCTGTGTTTAAACAGTTCGCGATTTACATTCCAGTCATCGACACCCCTTTTCCAAAGGTAACCAAAGAACATACAAATATACTTAATTTAAGTAAATAATAAAAACTTAACAAGACCCGAGCTATTATTTATTGGTTAATTATAAAACATGAAACTCTCTATTAAAAGTGAAGCTGTTTAAAATTTTGTTCCCTAACTTGCAATGCAATACTACCTATTATTATTAAATGAGCTACTGTTATTTATTACACAACATTTGTAAGGTCATTAACGCTAATTAACAATTAAATTTATCTGATTAAGAATTATTCAGTAAAAACACGCAAACATTAACCGCCCTCATAATTTCTCCATATTATTCGATTGGGATATAAATAATAGTACCTATGACACAGATAATGACCGAGTATGCCTAAGCGATTAAAAAGGCTCTCCTAAAGGTTATGGACAACTTTAGTGAAAGGGCCAACTTAATCGATTTTAATGGACAGTTAATTATTTTACGAATAGATATAGTGTATTGTGTAAGTTCTAGGAAGAACAGTAATAACTCCATATTGACAAAATAGGATTACTTTCCCTGGACTGATAAATAATGTAAAAACACTCACCGTAATAACAGGAAGGCCTAGGCCAACGATATACAGCATGACGTTGGTCACTGTGGACTCCCGGTAGGGATGTTTGAGAGACTCATCGTCGCAGAAGAAGCCGCGTTTGTATGGGGTGCCCCACAGGTAGAACACCAGTATCATGAAGCCAACTGTAACAAAAATAAAGAAATTAAGACGAAAAAATATTTTTGGCATGCCCTATTATTTAAACTGTGTTCAGGACCACCTATAAGACATTTTGATATCATAATATTTAAGGATACACATTGATAAGTTCCTAACAATATGAGACCGTCACACAAAAACAGGCATCACGTAAAAAAATTAGTTATTTTCATAACAACCCTGAATGTATTCGATCACACTGATTATAATCCTGTTAAAGAAGCAGTTAATAAATCTAAAATCCCACAATCAACGTGTCGTGGCGTTAAAAAAACCATAGAAGCCATTAAAACATACGATACTCGTCAAGATGGAATTTAAATTGGTCCGACGTAGGCAACCCCATAGACCAAATTAACTATTGTTTCACGGATTGTTTCTTCAACAAACAGAGAGACGGATAGACAAAAAACAGCAGGTACCGAAAAGGGAGCTGCGAGGAATAAAAAACTTCTGGCACAATAGATCAAAGATTCTAATTCTAATGATGTGGTTAATGAAATCGATCTGGAAGGCATTTATCTAAATAGTGCGATAGATAAAGATAAGTGACGTTACGAAGAAATAAATTCTACGATAAATGGGTGACATAATAAAAATGTACACATTTTGATAAATACAACACACTTAATACAAAATACAATACACATGGTATACTAAGATTTGTTTAAGATGTCAGAATCGTAGGAAGAATTTTCTAGTAAAATTCGGACATCTTAAAAAATTACTACCATACCGCAGTAAGATGTGAGAACTTGAAAACATTAATAATGTATAGTTTTAATTGGTTTTGAAAGATCTCCTGTTGAATCAAAGCCAAAAAATATTGATATCTGAAAACGAAAGTAGATCACCCAATTACGTCTTCAAAGTCAACATCCTCAAGCATACTTCCTTAAAAATTTCACAAGCGACGTCTACATTTACATATCCCTAGTTATTTATAGGAAGAGCCCTTTGCTATTGATCTTACAAACAAACATTCGTTTTATGACTGCCATTATCAAGTTACAGCCGCCTTTACAAACAAATGTGGATAGATGGTTAGTTTTTACGCATGGGTCATGGGTAAAGGGGAGCATTTTTTCCGTAAGCGTTTCGAAAAACGCTTTCTTGTGTAGTAATGGGAAATTAGTTTACAGTCTTAGGCAACTGACGCAAAACTGTATACATAGCGTTTTACAAAACAGTTTGTAAAAAACAAACAGTTACATTTCGTTTCACGGAAAACTCGAAACTACCCAGCACAAGTAACTGTAGCAGTTCATGATTTTTAAAACTTAAATAACTAGAAAGAGCAATCAGTTGATTTGAAACTGTGATATTACGGGAGGATGTTACAACAGAATTTGTAATTAATTAAGATGTTACGTTAATTTTGTAACCGACAAATTACGAGCAAATCGCCTAGCGTGGTACGGGTATGTTATGCGGAGGGATGAGATGAAAGTCATGTAAATGTTACGAGAAAGGTATTAAGAATAAATGTGGAGGAATGTAGGAAAAGAGGCAAACCTAGGAAAAGATGGATGGATTGTGTGAGAGAACTGAGAGATGATATGAAAAGAAAGGAAGTGAGTGACGAGATGACGGGTGACAGAGATGTCAGAGATGTGTGGAAAAAAAGACATGCTGCGCTGACCCCAAGTGACAAGGGCAAGGGAATGATGATGATGTTACGTTAATTTTGTAAGCTGTTTAATGTAACTAGACTAGACTATAATAATGCAGATAGATAAAACACTTTCTCCATAGTATAATGCCATTAGAAAACGATAGTACTGACACTAGAGACCAGCTTCGGTGCCGATTGCTGCAATAAATTCTATAAATAGACCCGAAGCCCTGTTCGAGGATGATTTAATATTTATCTGTCAAAAGAGACGTTTTGCTTATTCAGATCAATTTCTTTTTATCATATGATAAGAGAAATAAAATAAAAAATAGTTGGCAGTACGAAGTACATAATAAAATTAATAAATCAAAGTTAAAAACCAAGTTTTATTTCTACTACCTATTTATTTATATTCCGCAAACTAATGTGTTATTGAGAAACCAACAATTTCATATATAACATAGGTTCAACAACGCTAAAGGCAAAATAGCACGTATTGCCAAGCAATAAGTGTGCTAATCCAACGATCCTCTTCGCGTAGCGCGGAGCATGCGCAAGTAAACCCATAAAGCAGTATGAATCATCGTCAACACTGTCTTAACAAATTAGGTCGTTGACCTGTTACGTAAAGTCTCAGATTACGGTACGGGTAATCTTTGGTAGCAAACACTCAGGTAGCGACACCTTGAATGCTTAATTTTATGAAATGTGATATGTTTGACGTTTTTGAAGCGATTTGACGTGTTTGGGTTTCGACGGCTTTTTTGTACGAAGTGTATTCAGAAATTCAATACCGGATTTTTTGAGGTAAAATAAAATTTATCCAATTATAAGCCTCACCCAATGTTATTTGTATTTATTTATATTTAGACAGCTTTAATAAATAAAAGACAAAAATGTTATTCAGAGTAAATGATTGAGAGATTTCGATTAAGAATCACTGGAATTTATGTTTTCAAACAGCATTTTAAATACCTAAATCCGAAAAAACCCCAAGGGCTTTCTCAGTATCATCATCATCACGTATCTAGTATAGTCGGCTACAAGGAGATGTATCCACTTTTGTACCTCATTACAACGTAATACGGCGAAAACGTGGATAGATCTCTTTCTAATCAACTTTACAGTCTCCAGCAGAAGTATAGCTATGCAGACGAGTGGTTCAAAATAATGTCGGCACAACTATATTGTTAAGAGAATTAAACGTGTTGAGGTAATTTTGAACACCTCATCCGTAATAATTTTAAACAAAAAAAGAACCGACTTCACTTAGGATCCGCTATTCCAAGAGGGAGTGGCCGAGTTGCTGTAAAAAATAGTGAAATCACTATAGGTGTGCCTATAATAGTTGAAGAGTTCCCTCGATTTCTCCAAGATCCCATCATCAGATCCCGACTTGGTGACAATGGGACCATCTAGGGGTTATACCTGTTCGGTTATTTTGAAAATCGGTTCACGATTCACGGAGATATGGAGTAACATACATACAAAAAAAAAATTATTAAAAAAAGCAGTCGAATTGAGTACCTCCTTCTTTTTTGATGTCGGTTAAAAACAGGTACTTACTTCTTCTGCTAAATATTAAACCTCTTGACATTGAAAAACCTTTCACCTGCAAATTTTTTCATCATGTTTTTGCTACGCGCTACGCTAACCGACCACTCGGTCACTGACTCCCCAAAAGGTCAGAACGAAAAAGTCAAACTCTACTTAGAGCCGGTTGGCGCGGTCGAATGGCAAAGGACCATCTGTGTGGAGTGGCAAAGTGAATTACAAGTTGATACTAATGTAAATGAAGCTACAGTTGTACAGTCAGGTATAACGGAGCACACAATGTGCTCATAAATATCTGAATGTGACTTTAAAATTAAAGTATAAGGCAAATTATATTTTGGGCAGAATTCCTGATGTTGAAGAAATAAAATGTCATATAATTAATCGTAAAATTTTAAACAAAAAAAGAACTTCACTTAGAATCCACTTTTCCAAGTGAAAATGCCAGAGTTGCTGTAAAAGATACTGAAATCACTATAGGTGTGCCTATAATAGTTGAAGAGTTTCCTCGATTTCTCCGGGATCCCATCATCAGATCCGGACCTGGTGACAATGGGACCAACTGTGAAGTATCAAACAAAAAAAGAACTTTCCAAATCGCTCCAGCCGTCTTCGAATAATCGGTGAACATACATAAAAAATAGCAAAAAAAAAGCAAGCAAAGATCCCGACGAATTGAGAACCTCCTCCTTCGAATAAATCTTGAAGTCGGTTAAAAATAACGTCGTCAAGACAAATCGATCTAAAACCAAAACCCGTATTTATGTTTGCTACTTCATTATTTAATGATAGCTCGGAATGGATTTTATTATACAGTTAATTTTAACAAAATTATCTATAGCTGGCTTTTACGAATGAAGAAATTTGATGTCATTCCAGTTACGCAAGATCCCATAAAACTTTAATGGGTCCTAAAATGCATCAAATTATGGCGGTGGAGTATAGTAAAACATCTGATCAAACAAAATTGGTATTCACTTCAACTGAAGACAATAAAACACCTGTTTATATAGCTATTGGTGGTCGTTTGAAATGCTAATATTAACCGAGAAATTCGTGGAAATGATAAGAAGTTTTTTCAGCTGTCTGGAATGTTTTTCGATGTTTCCATGTTGATTTTAATTAATTTTACATATCTATTTTAGGCCATATATTATGGAGCAACGTTAAATAATAACTATAATAAGTCCTTACTGAACATAAAATATGCTACCACAACTTTTTCCGCTTGAATTGAAAGTCGCAAATAAATATCTTTCAGCCTTTTTTGACCAGCCTTTTTTTGGGAGTTTTCAAAAATCCGTTCTTAGTCGTGGTTTACAAGTACCTAACTCAGGATTATATGTACGTTTCAGGTTACTGGTTAATTATCAATCAGTAAGTATTCATAATGAACTGTGCCCATTATCGTTTTGTACTTAAAATAAACAAACCAAGCCGCAACAATAGACCATTCCAGCTAACTCATCTAACTATTACTTTAATAAACACAGAAATTATACAAATAACCTATTCGCATTCTCTGTAATATATTCATAATATATGCAGATTCTATAATATATTCATGATAGCATTGATAGCTAATAATATCTATTTGCATAATACGCACCCTCATGTTATACGAGAAATTTAGGATCTTAAGAAATGTAAACCATCAAGAATTGAAGATCTGACGACACACAAGCGAAAAGGTTAACTTTTTGAATCAACAAAATCAATTAGGATTAGAAAATTTACAACAAAGAATCATGACATTCATGACTTCATAATGTCAAATAAGGTCAACTAGGCGAAGGCGAAGATCGGATAGCAAGCAGTTACAGCAAATTATGCATAGCTTTTAGAACAGTTTTACCATTTCGTAAAAAAGGCTATGCAGAATTGACTGTAATTGCTAGCTATCCGATCTTCGCCGGCTGAAGGTCTTCGCCGAGTTGACCTTAACCATATTTGTGATCACTAAAGCCATATCAATACATCCTACGCTCAACTTTCGAGAGAAAGTTACGAGCCGTATTTTTTAACCTAAGGTGTTTAAAATCATGTACAAATATGACAATGCAAATACACAATGCATAATGTATGTACGTGAGCCACTTGATGCGATGCGTGTTTGCGTGCTGGCGCGAACTTAGTGTTCACACGAGAACACCTAGTTCCATACAAATAATAGATGTATATACTTACCATGAAAATTAATATTACGGAGTTTGCATGCTCTTTACACGGTTGAAGAAGATTCATTCATAAAGTAGCTAAGAAAAGTTGAAATGGACAACAGCTGTTGGGCTATTGTTAAGAGATAACTAAACTATTTGGCAATGAGGGATTCCCGAATCGTTTTTTCACTAGGTGGCATCACCGTGGCGAGAGGCCTGTCATTATCCACGAATCATGTTTAATAATCCTTTTTTTGATTGGTGGATTTTAACAGTTGCTGTCAAAAATACCTCTCGTCACAGTACCGTCACCTGATTCAGGAATCCCTGCAAGATGACGATATGAAATGGTCGCATTTGATTCCACATGCAAACTCCGTCGGTTTTAATCTTGAGATTTACTCACAGCAACAGCAAATCATACAGAATATTTTAGACCTTACATCGTTGAAATAGAAGCTACGAGTTGTCAGGTAATTGATGGTATGACCAACATGTATGTACGACCATAATGACGTGATGGTAAGAGCTTGAGAAGTGGACTGTAGTATATGAAACTATGAATAGAATTACTGTGACAATTATGTTTAATAAAAGGGGAGGTTAAGGAAATTGTTGAAGAAGACAATGAAATAATAGAGAAATGTAATCAAGATGTGAGCCATTATGATTGTAGGCCATGGGTTGTTTAAAATTTATTCATGAGCATTTTTGCTGTGCAAAACAGAACAACATACTTACCTAGATGGCCGCAATTGTAAAGTCAGGCCGAAAAGGAGATGGCGAGACGACATGAATGTATTCTGCATGGAATAATGGAAATAACTACGGACCGAACCAAATGGAGAAGTAGGGTGGCCTCTGCATAGAAGTGGGACACTAAAATTAGCTAATAAACAAAAAAATTCACTAAAGTGGGTTCTGGGCTCTATTAGGACCAAACAAAACAAAAAGAGTGTCATGCAATAAATAAAAGCAAATAACTTATGTGACAAGATTTCAACAACAAATTACTCTGATACAACAATCATTAAGCATTAATTAACTATGATCTTTCTGCGGTCAAGCTAGTAATAAATATTATAATATTAACAATATACATTATAAATATTAAGATACATGTTAATAAGGAAAACTTGAGTGAATAATATTTAGTTTTGGGGCGTTGCCAATTAAAATTTGCACGTCGTTAACGTGTCAAATGCTATCCGATAACAAGTGATTGTTGTAAGCCATAGACATAATAAAAAAGTAAAGAACTGATAAACAAACTCAGTAGTTTTCCTAATTGTATGACATACTCGTATGTATTGAAAGTCAGAAAAATAAAGTCTATTCCAAGGAAAATGGTTAGTCAAAGTCAAAGTCAATATTGTCTTTATTCAAGTAGGCATAGCAACAAGCACTTTCGAATCGCGTTATGGCATCACGAGCAACATGATTGATTTAAATTTGACAATATGATTTGTAAAGAATTTTAAACCAATATCAAAGCAATAACAGTTGCACTAGAAGGTCAAATAATCGCTATCAAGCTATTGGCAAAGGGATTTCCCCTTTAAATTTAGAACGATTAAATTAAGGAAAAAAGGAAAACGTATCAGAATATTCAAAAGTTATTATAAATCCGACAACATTAAGCGCACTACCACACAAAAGGTATCTACGGATATGAATTCCACACGATTGGGCATTAAGTTATGGTTATTTTCCAATGGAGCATAAATCGAAAATCGCTTTTCATGCCAAATCGTTTAATTCTTTAACCGCCAAGCATTGGATAGGAAAATCGTGTCCTCAGCACCAGCGCACGCGAGCGCGAGGGCACTCGGTTATATTTTGGACGTGATATCACGCGCTGGTATCAGTACCAGCGCGTGATATCACGTACACTCCCTCACCCTCAGGGGCACGACTTTCTGTGCGCGTAATTTGAAGTCTTTTGCGGTCAAAGGGTTAAAATTCATACGTTTTCATAGCATAAAAATGCTGGGCATTACCTATTTCAATCAAGGAAACCTTACTATAATATCGGATTCTATGTGAATGACAGCCGATTTCCAGCCCACAGTGCGACTCTGTTCAACCATTTGTCTGCATTAGGGTATTCAGATGGTCAGCTGATGTGTCAACTATGGTACACATAACACATTCACTAAGAGACTGTTGCTACGCGGGCTAAGTTAGTTTTGCCATGAATTGTTATAGTTAACTGTACAATGACAGAATGAGTAATGTCCAGTGCCTTGCCTATTGCTGCATGAATGGACGCACTGTTAACCAAACTAGGTTACTACGGTTGCCGTATTGAGTAAAGAACGAAAATGTGAAATGTTACGACTGCGTACAGTTAGGACATGCTTTTACTGGACGCATGGGGATTATGTAAAATAAAGTGGGGAAACCCGTGAATCCGGCAAACTATTTACCCCTCTCTCACTTGAATAATAATATATGTAACAGCGATAGAGAGGATGATGGTTTTCGGAACTATTTGAAATACGGAAATCCACTATATTCGCGGTAGCGCTCCAGATTAATTTTGTATATGTTTCATGAACTTATTAAACATTCAAACATTTCAAACTGATTAGTGGAACATGTTTTTAATTATAGAACAATAAAATAATAAAATATATGTACTTAAAAAACGGTATTCCATATGGAAATTAGAGTAACAAAATTAGGTACATATACGGCATTAAAATTCATGTGACTGATATTTTTTTCCTCAACATTTTCCTCCTCTCAAACTCTCAAAAGTTCAAAACAAAATCGAAATAGCACTATATTTAGTTACTTACAAATCGATAGAGAAAAAATCTTTGGATAATTGTGACGTTTAAAAGTTAACAGTACATCATTGTCTGTTTGGTTGTCATTTTGTCAATAAGGCGTTCAAATTCATTTAGAAATGAACTCTATTATCGACCGACAAATGATGAATTGATGACATTTGAACTGAAAACGTCACAAATAGTACTAATAGTTCATATCAACCATTTTATTTTCCCCGTTTTGTTTTTCATCAATTAGTGTGTATTAGTGGGACTACAGTACTTATAGGGTTCTTCGAAAAAGGACTGTGCAGGGTTTTAAAGCTTCTTGCTTCTAATAGCTTCTTGCTTCCCGCTCTACAATTTTTTTACTAGAAACAAGTAAAAAAATAGTAATTCCCAGGACAAGTAAACGTTTAAGTACCTACTAAAAAAAGGAAACGTTTACTAAAAACAAGTGAACTTTACTAAAAACAAGTAAACTTTACTAAAAACAATGAAAGAGTTTACTTATTTTTAGTAAACGTTTACTTGTCCTGGGAATTACAATTTTTTACTTGTAACTGGTACAAAAAATTCTCCAGTACATTTCCCAGGCGTATGAGTCAGAGAAAAACCGAATCAATCTAAATAAAACTTCAGTACCTACATGATTATTGTTTCTTGCCATTATTTAATCAATGCCAACATCAGTCTACTCAGCATCCCGGACACGGGAATTTTCCGGTGAATAATCCCTAATTGCAGATCTAACACGCCGATTCCGTTACTATAATGGTCGCTTGATAAAAAACTGATTACTGACGTTAGTATTACTTAGTATTAGTTGGACATGAGCCTTTTTGCAATTATTAATATTTATTGAGACGTGACAGGCCGTTACAGCTGCACGGGTAGAATGGTTGCGTCTTGTAGTCTATCGATGACAGACGGGTAAAAGCGTGACCACCATAGGCCACTGGATTCTCATTATAATCGCTTAGCTAGCATAGGCGAATCTATTGCTCAGGCATACGCCCACGCTGTCTGAAAACCAATTTTCAAAACTAAGTCACCTAAATTCTTCTACAAATTCACTGCGGAACTAACAATCCTTCTACTTACGTCAAACTTTAACTGACTTGGCAAAAGACAACGCGTGGAAACTGTGGATGTGGATGTGGAAGCACCGCATCACCATAAAGTCAAAATGTAAATATCTAATAGGCGAAAGTTGCAGGCGTCCGTAGGCTACGGTAACTGCTTACTATCGGGCGGTACGTATGCTAGTTTACCACCGACGTAGTATTAAAAAAATAACTGAAAATAGGATATTCGAAGAGTTGGAAACTTAAAAGGACTCCATTACCTCGTTCTACGGACTTTTTTATACAGTGGTTCCTACAGTTTTACACCGTAGCATAATATAAAATGTAAACGATACCAGTATTGTATTGTAACTTACATTAATTACCAACATGGTAACTCTACACAACATGCAATAGCCGAGTTATTTAATGTGGTCGGCAACCGGCGCATTGACCCCAGGCGGGATGAAATCTGAGCCCACAGTGTTTTAGGGTGCACGATCAATATAAGTATACAATCGCAGCACAAATATTTACATGACAACTCTAAAATGTTTCAATTAATGGTCTGATAATGCTATGCACTGAAAGAAAATATATTCCTAATAGGTACTGTATAATGATTTATTACCTAGCTACCTACCAATAAAAAAGCTATAAATTTTCTGAGATTTTAAAGCACAAAGAGCCGAAAAACTATACAAGGAGCGTACTGCAACGAATCTTGAAATCGAATAATAGGACTAGTAATTCTTCTCATTACGACCAAGACATTTTAAAAATATGTAGGTATGTACAGTCGACGTCAAAAATATGTTTACACTTTTGCACCTTATTACAATGGAGTAAGGTCCAAAGTGTAAACATATCTTTGACGTCGACTGTACTATACTCTTGTATTTAGTTAAGCGCGACTTTGACCTCCTAATGACGTAGTGAGGTTACATTATGTAACGTTATAAAACGTAACGTAGCAACACCATTATGTCACATGGCCATACGAAGTCATAAACTCATAATATAATAGTAATGTCATAATGTTCGGTCATTGTACTGCGTTGCGGTCACGGTTAAACGGTCAGAAAATTACGTTTCACTTATGTCTATTGTATAATGAATGTAAGTGTATGCAATTATGAATTTAATTTGAACAATTAAAAACAGAATAATATGAGCAGTGTTTTAACAGGAAATAATAGTGGTTTAACGTATTAAGCACATTAATATGAATATCATATTTAATTTTCGTAATTTAATATTAATATAAACTCTACATATGTAGGTACCTACCAACTAAAAATATGATCAGGCGCGGTCGCAGCCTGAAATTTTGGGGGAGGTAACTAGGCAAAAAAAATAATTCTATTTTTGAGTGGGTCTTTTCTCAATTCGACACGTATGATTTTGGGGGGGGGGGGGTCATGTCCCCCGTGACCCCTCCCCCCCTGGGACCGCGCCTGAATATGATTAATAATAATGATTCATTGATTATTGTAATTTTACTATCTGCATGTAGACTTGTAAATAGGTATATGTTTGTACCTAGCTACCTAATTTTTTTAAGTTAGAATTTGTATGCCAATCGGTGAAACATAGTGTTCCTATCAGTGGAGTTGGGTCAAATTTCTAATAAGTAAAATGATAAGTACCTACATTTTAGAATAAAAGTATAAAAATAACTACAAACTGTACTCATACAAAACTTTGTACATTTACATTTACACTATTATCCCCATAATGTTTTACTGAATAAGTAGTATAGCAATATCAATGTACAGTCGCCATCAAATATATCGGAGCGGCCACGGTACTCAAAAATATCTGAACATGCACTTTATCGCTTTGACAATAGAGGCGTTGTTCAGATATTTGTGACCACCTTGGCCGCTCCGATATATCTGATGGCGACTGTACCGTAAGTTAGATTAGAATTTAAGTAGATTAAATAAACTCATCTATTCATCTCAGTGAGCACTGTTGAGGAGCTAATTGCATGTTTGTTATGTTAATAATTAATCTTAAGCATTCTGTACATTTAACTCTGTTTGTTCTCCTAATAAATAAATAAATAAAAACTTAAGTAGATATAGCTTCTTAAATGCCATCCCAGTGTTGCAATGCAGCGATTGAGAAAAGCGCGAACATGACTTGACTCCAAACAAAAATCTCAGGTATGATATATATTATCGCCTTACTTAGTGTAAAGTGCTCTTTCTGTGCGTGTCTGTGTTAGGAAGTAAATGGGCCTTACAAGCCTGCCCGCATCGATTTACCATAAATTATAATGACAATATGCGCACGTCGGCAGTCTAATGTAAATAGTTTTATTGTGGTTTTAAAACCGTAATAGGATTTGTCTTGGCTCGAGAGGGTTTAGAATAAGTATTGATGTGCCTAAGAGGGGAAAGAATTTGTGGCTTTCTCTTCATTCCTGGCTCTCTCCTAGTTAAATCAACAGATTTGGACAGCGAATTTTCTTAACAAACGAATTTTACTAGTTTTCTTAAAACAGTTTATAAATAATAAAAATGCCTTTTATTTCTTGCCAGTTAAATATTAGGTACAATGATAGCGGTAATCAAATAGTTTTTAAATTAATAATATATCAGTTATATTTAAATATTACTCAGTTATTTCTTTTGTCAATTAGTAGTATTAGTGTTGTTAGCCTCTTTTTTTGTTCATTGTATTTTTTTACTGTGCTGTAATTTTTGAGGTATGCAATGAAGCATTTATTCATTCATTCATTATTTTACTACAACAACTTTTTTTTTGTTTTTCATTAAAACAGTTACATATCGTTAATTAGCTATTTGAAAGCACGTCCTTCATTCTACTTTATCCGGGCAAGAATAAGTTAATAACTGCAACTTTCTGATTGATGAGAATGATTAGATTAGTGGATAAGGAAACAGTTAAAGAAGATAATACGTGCTGATAGTGTCTTAATGTGCTTAGTTACACTAAAACTCTAATCAGTGAAAATTAATTGTTTTATCTAAAATAATGAGGCAGATGATATACGGTCCAATGACTTTAACAGATCTTAAATCCTAAGCTTATGGGCATTTCTCTCATTACCATCATTATAGTGAAATCTTACGCAGATCGATCACAGGTGGCATGTTTATCAGACATCTGCTTTCTCGGTCAGTTGACTGACAGTTTTTATCGCATACACAGCACGCTAACACTTCTTTATACTCCCGGGAATGGTAGCAAATTGCTTCTTTAAAAGGCTTGGAGGTTTTTGGATTCCTTAGCGACATGTGGCGAAGTGTAGATGCTTGGACGCTTGGAGCAGTCTTCTAAAAAATGTCTAAGTGATCAATTTGCCAAACAATCTAAGCTGTGGTTTTTCAAATCTGCTTCAGATTTTGTTGCTTCTCATACTTTTAAGAATTTACCTCTACCAAGATAGTTAAGTGTCAACTTTTATCGATTAATTTTAGAACAGTTTCAAGAGATCAATTGTTTATGTTTTTTTTTGTAAACAGAACAGCCACAAGTACTCACTGGCCATTAAAAACAGCCAAATTACATATCAGAAGTGGGATATCCGTTGTATAAATTCATACATAGACTCTCAAGATTTATAGCATTAATTCCCACAATTCGCAATAATACATTCATTTGTAAAAAGCCCAGGGCCAGTGTGAATGCCGACTAATTGCTTTATTAAAGGCAAGCGATTAATCAAGCTTGAACATGTCGTTTATCGACCTTACTACAAAGAGATAAGGTCAAAATTTGTATAGATATTTATGAATGGAATCCCGCCTTGTTGATTACTATTGCCCGCTAATTCCTTTACCCACATTCGTCTTGTTCCGAGTTTTTTTTCGAAATGAAGTGCAGTCGCTTATTTATTGACTTGGTGGTAAATTACGGATGCACCGTGCAATTTTAATCGACGTTGCTTCATTATATGGTTCTTTGGCCCATGTACCTACCATCGGGTTCAAAAATGCATGGGCAATTTATGAATGAATTCATTGATAAATTTGCCATGCAATTATGAACCCGATGGTACAGTCGCCATCAGATATATCGGAGCAGCCAAGGCGGTCAAAAATATCTGAACGTCTCTATTGTCAAGGCGGTAAAGTGCATGTTCGGATATTTTTGAGTACCCTGGCCGCTCCGATATATTTGATGGCGACTGTACCTAACACAATCAGAAATGGATTCTAGATTTCGGAGTAAGACATGGCTTTTACCCGCGTACGTTTTAGCCCCACCCTACCTGATTTAAGTGATGGAATATGAGCTCTAGATTTATAAGGTAGACAACTATTTAAGGTTGTAAAATGTAAACATGCAATGAGACAACATTTCTCCGCGTCCATCGTATACAGTCGCTATCAAATATATCCGAGTAGCCAAGGTACTCAAAAATATCTGAACATGTACTTTATCGCCTCGACAACAGAAGCGTTGTTCAGATATTTGTGACCACCTTGGCCGCTTCGATATATCTGATGGCGACTTTACGATTCGCGTGCAACATCTTGTTAAAAAGCAAAAGTTATAGGCCATTTGCTTTCTTGAAAGAAACATTATGAACACGCTGTGAATAATCGAGCTATTACATTTAACAAGCTACTTTAACTTTTAAATCCTTCTATTTATTATTTGTCTTAGGAGAAACCCTTAGGGTAAATACGGGAGAGATGGATCTTAGGCCTGATTTACACTTGTAAGTTTTGCTTACGTAAGTAGGGACGCAGCTATGGGTTAGAATGAGATACGAATATCTCCATCTCATTCTCGCCAATAGCTTCGTCCCTACTTACGTAAGTAAAACTTACAAGTGTAAATCCAGCCTTATAAATCGCTATTCGAAGTAGTTCATAGTCGCTTTTTTTAGTCCTAATAAGTTGAACTTTAACACGCAATATATATATATTTTCGTAGATGTCCACGATTTAATGGCGTTCAACCAGACAGATGCATGATTCATAATAGCATTAATAGCCCATTTGGAAACGAACATGATGACATCAAATACACAAATCCGCCAAAAATGTTAGTTATGTTGTTTTTGTAAACATTTCTTCACTTGTATTATAGAGTAACTTATATAGTAGAGCAGCACAGCCTAAGAACTTTTTGAAGCTCAAGTCAATTGCGCCATCTGCGTGAAAGCCCCCTTAAGATACCCAAAATGTAAGAGGAAATGTCACCTGCACTTCCACATAGTAGCTACTAGTGTACTACTAGTACGCTATTTGTTACTAGTTACTAGGTGGAGTAGCAGTGCAGGTGACATTTCCTCTTACATTTTGGGTATCTTTAGGGGGCTTTCGGACAGGGACAATTGACTTAAGCTTCAAAAAGTTCTTAATTAGGCTGTGCTGCTTTACTACATATATAAGTTAAGGTACTCTATGCTTGTATTCTCCTCTAAGCCATCTCTCTCCAGTTTACCCAAACCCTTCGTAGATCGTAAACAGCGCAGGCGCAGCTCAAGAGGTTTAATTCGACATTTCCATTCACACTCCTATAAAAACTATCGTAAATCTTTCAGCTTTCGCTTCATACACGGTAGTTGTTAGTAGCATGCGGAGATCTGATACCAGTATGATTGAATAGATTTATTGTAGAAATTGAATTTATATTTAACTAGTAGTCTGCCTTGAACTGAGAACTCGCGATTTACTTGTAAAAAAGCTGACCATTATAACAAGACCCATGTGATGATTTTTTCGCGCCTTCTAGCTCCATAAGCCCCCGATCGATCCTACTCATATACGAATTCTCAAATTATATATATCTCTGTTACAACCTCAACAAATTTCATAAAGACCAAGAAAACGTTACTCACGTTATCATCGAACAAACTCTGAAATACAAAAAGCCATCGAAATGCCGAGACGTCCCATTAAGCTAAAAGTTGTTTGTAAGAACTCGCTTCGCTTACGCTCATTTAGAAGTAGGTAAAATAAGAATTCCCAATAATTAATTTAAGAAGTGTTCAAACCCGTTAATCGATCTATTGTAAGTGTCCATACAGAAAAGTCCATACTCAAAATGCAGCAAAATTGAACTCGTAAAATAATAGTAAAATGAAATAAACAATTAGCCTTACCTACCCATTACCTTTCACTCTTCATTCTACAACTTACCTACATTACCTACATTATTAATTATTGAATTACATTAAAATAACTACTCACGCCTATTTTTGCAAATTGCACACACACGATTTCCTTATAATTAAACAAGACAATTTTTTTCATTCATCTTTATTTAATCGTTGATAACTGATAAGTTCGTAGTGTTACGATAAACCCTGTCGAAAGGACTAGTCTGAAAATCAACGCTGGGTATTTATTATTCCTAGCATATGTTGAGACTAGTACCTTTTACCAAGCACTATTTAGTTAGCTAGTTAGTTAATTTGCTTAACTGATAGCGAGGCGTCCGTAAGACTCTTATCATTATGTTTCTCAAAAACCTAAGCTCCTTTTGCTACATATCACGAAAAAATAAACCGACTGCCTCCGTAGTCCGTAGTCCGTACTGATAAGAGTTTTGGACGCGCCGCCGTTAGTAGGTACTTAGTATAAGATAGTATACATTGCGCTTCACTATTGATATTTGATGTAAATTCCTGTGTGTTTGGTAATAAACGTATTTTTATTTTTTTATTTTTATTTAAAAGGTTACATTCACTCACTGGCAAAATGAAATGAGTGAAATGACCATAGACATCGTTTTGTTTACAATTATGTAAATAAAACCAAACAGTTGGGACTTTAAAACATGAATTAAGCGCATCGATGGAAAAATAACTGTTAAAAATCAAAGAATTTGAATAGAACCAAGATTGCCCATCATTATATCATTAACATCCCGAAAACTCGTATAGATATTCAATTCAAACGGTATTTCTCTACGCCCATAAACATTACCATCAATGTAAGTATAGTAACCACAGGGACCGTGGAGGTAATAAAGGGAAACCAATTAAAATAGCTCACAATAGTAAACGGTCAAGTTACAAGGCAGTTAACCATCGCCATCATTTAAAAAGTTGAGGCCCATTGTAACTGGCTTAGCTTGATCTTCAAGATGCTGTTTGTAACGATGGAATAAAATAAAGCCTTACTTGATAAGTCATTTTAGAAAATAGGTACAGTCACCGGCAATAGTATCTTCCTACACGAAGGCCGCAAAACCTGTGGCCCTACAAATAAGAGCGTGTCACATATTTTTGCGGCCTTCATGTAGGAAGATACTATTGCCGGTGACTGTACTTAGATTTGTATTTGACTTTTAGGTTAATTCACTTTTAATGTTAAACTAACAGAAATACCCGAATTGCTATAGGGAGGTAAATACATATTTGAAGAGTTCATTCGATTAAGAATCCCATAAGGAGATTCTGATTCTGCCCTGCTGACAATGTGACCTGCAACTGTATTAGTGTATACTTCTCCTTTCGAATAAAAACAGTAGGATTTTGGAGTTTCTTTTTCTGTGACAAAGAAGAAAGGAGTCAAAATATGATCAGAGTTATAATATTTCAATAAAATTTGCAAAGGTACCTAACTCCTAACTTTAATTAAAAAAGATACACACGCGTTTAGACGGGATACTCATTAAACAGCAAGAAATATTCCGCAGAATCGAAACCCTTATAGTAGTTTATGTAACTGTTACGTAATAGGGGTCCTTAAAACACGAGTGTGGTTCTATGAAACGAACGAAGTGAGTTTCATAATAAGATCACACGAGTGTTTAAAGGCCTAATTACGTACAGTTGCATACACTGCTTTATCTACACACATATTATAAACCCGAAATGATGATTGAATGACTGCCATTTCACGGATTGCACCGCCATCGCCATGGCCAACTCGATTGTGCCGGCGGTCGGGGGGCGCGTGCCGGCAGGCGGGGCCCATCCCGGATTTTCATAATGAAATCGAATTTTTGATTATTATTTGATAATAATAACATCGTTACAGATAAAACATTTGTTCCAGCAACTGATAATAAATATGGACGGCGAGCTTCAAACAAACCGTCAGCCTGAAACTGGGAAACAACTCGATATACGCATGCTCACTACACTACCAATCAAACGACGTCAAAATATTAGTCTGTTTTCAATTACAACAATTAATTAAAATACGATTGGTCTGTGTCAAAATAATTTGCTGTTATTCGTCGTAGCACTGACACTTGAAAATGACAAGACAACGGTGTCATTGGAAACGCATTATCAGTGGACGATTTCATAAAATAAAGAACAATCTTCGAATGTATCTTTTTTGTTGATAGGTTTGAATTTTATTTTTAAGGAAATAAGCTGATACTAACGTTATCGTGTTTTACTGTAGCTTTAAATGATGTTATCACAGAGTGCGTCTCTATCATACCTTAATAACTGAAAAGCGTGCACACGCAGTGAGTATTATTATAGAACGAGCGGAGCGTCGGAAGTGAGTTCTTACAAACAGCTTCTGGCTCCTAGGACGTGCTTTTGCGATTGTGCTTTAGCCTATAACTAAACCTGACCAGAAATACATATATGACCATTGTCAAGAGGGTGCTTTTTTTTCTTATGTGTATGATGACAGTTTAGTATGAAAAATTTTGTGCCAATGAAATTTCGCAACATGGCGCATGGTCATATATTTCTGGTCAGGGTTTATGTGAATAATGGTTATTTAATGATTATATTTTTTTTCATACAAAGTAAAAACTATTTTTCTTGTACTGCATCCAATAAAGCAACAGATGATTTTGATGATTTTGTACATTGCTTGCTCATACAAGTTTGGAACTGTGAATTATTTTACAAATCCAGTTATTTTTAAAAGTTCTGATTCAGTTTTATAAGCAAAATCGATTCTTGCTGGTTGGATTGAATAGCGGTACTATTTTTATACAAATGAACCGGTATATAATTTCGGTATTCCGGCTGCTAATTGATACTTTAGGATATTTTTTGGTTAATCTAAAATAAAATAAATAAAAAATAATAATTTATTACGTTTACCTAAATTACATTTCAGAAGCAATTGTATACTATTTACTTTATCTGCGTCTTTTGAAATATGGGGTGTAAACATGTATATTTAATTTAACTCAAAACATTTATTTGAATAAAAAGTAATAAGTAAATAATCATAAGACATTTCAATGGTTGTTCAAAAGTGGGCATAGCACCATCCCCATATAAAATTATCCGGTAAAAGAAATTTATAATAATATGGTTTCGGCTTTACTTACGTATGATAAGTGATGTCGTCTTTTTTATTATTTTTACCAGATCAACTCTGGCACCATTTTACGGCGCAAGAAGGCATTTTTAATGATTTATTAGATTTTTTTCATAAACGTCACTACTACCGTGTCATAGGACCGCCATTTGTTAACTAACGGGCCTCGTGGCAGAGTTTGCAAGCACCGCCCCTCGCGGCAGACTTTTTGTGGGGTCATTTTGCAGCTCGAGTTCATAGTCTAGGTATATTACCAGTCGCTGATTTGTTCTAACTACTAACGAAACAATCTATTTTTATGGTGGTTATAACGTGCGGTTTTTGAACGCATCATGGAGGGTTTATGATATGGGTGTAGATAAATAAAGATAAAGAATCTTAAAGGAGATTAAATTAAAACACTAAAATTCTAGCAACTATTTGATACAATACAACACGGTTGCTACCATATTACTAGTAGAGCGATAGAGAGGCAAATAGAAGAAAGAACGAAAGAATTGGGGTACCAAGCCAGTCTGCGATGTATTAAAACAAAACAATAGCGCGTGGACGCGACATTGACCTTGGAGGCGTTAATGAGTCATTATTTACATGCGCGTACGCCGATGATAACCGTTGCGATTAGGAGTAAGTGTAAGTGTTTCTAGCGGGTCAGTTCGATAGTTGTAGTGATGCTAGCGTGTAAGTTAGCCTTATACTTAGATAGCGTGTGGCGGGCGTTGATTCCAATATTATGGCTCCTCTACATGATGGGCCATCATAGGGACACAGGTAGGCGTGAGAGGGAGCTAACGATATTGCGATCTTGTTCCGTTGTATAGCTGCGTCCCTATGATGGCCCATCATTTAGAGCAAGCAGCCATTATATATTGAAACAAACGCGCATGCAAATGGCGCTGTTGTCGAATAGAAAAAAACTCTTTGATTAGTTATTTTCAATCACTATAACATAGATAAAAAAGTCTGTTAACTTATTGAACCAGTTATAATTTGTAGGTTTACTGGCATTACATTATGTGGTTAATAATGAGATTACTGATTAGTATCCGTTACGTCAATTTTCTACCGACTGGCAGTGCCAATGTAGGTATTGCCGCGCGAAATTCGACGTACCATTTGGCTTGAGTTGAAAATGTTGCATGGTCAGATTCTATCATTTTAGTAAACGTATGGTGGTTCCAACCATTAGTGAATTTTACTTTTGTTTTTTGCAAAAAATATACCTACCTATTCATCGTAAATTTGACAGTTTCTATGAGATGACAGCTAATACAGTCCATCAGATCCTAACCCAATCGATTGGATGCTCTCGTTCAGTGCACTTGCACTTTTAAAGATGCAACTATAATACTACGTATGTCTCAAATTTAAATGAAATTTATTACTAATTCCCGTTCAAAAGTATGTCATAACTCATAAATACCAAAAAGATAGTAACAAATAAACAATAAGTGCCTTGTTACTGATACTACTTATCAAGTTTTATCTTCGTCCTTACTTTCTCATTTTCAATGTGAGGCGTAGGCGTGGCACGGGCGCGGGCCAGCCCTGTCATTAATTACAACAAACTGACAGTATCTGCGCCGTCAGTATTGTTTGACAGTATTGTGGAGGCTTTTGTTCGTTTAACGGATCGGCAGGTCGAATAACGTCAGGAATATGGAATGTAAATAAAAAAAAAATGCAAAAAAAAAATGCGACGTAACCTCGTATTTCGAAATCTTGAAGTCGGTTGAAAATTATGGCTCAGTTATATGTTTAGTAACAAGTTCATGTATCTCTATATGTATGAACTAAATACTTATCTAATGTAGTCAGTCAGCTCTCCGATTACACTTAATTTTGTGCAGTGTTGCACCAGATTGCGCTCAATTGGGCTCTACCGGGCAATAAACGATGCCATCCTGTATGAGGAATGTAGGCGAATATGAGTTAACTTAGGGTCGTCTGTCTGGCTCCCAATTAGGGCCCATATAGTAATCATATAGGTTCTACCTCTCATCTCAAACGGGAAAATATAAGTAGAGTCAGAGTCCCAGTAGATCAGAAATGAAAATAACCCATGTATGTACTGGATTTTTCTATCTTATAGTCTATGAGTAGAAATTCCCATATTTTCACTTTTCGCACAGACTTTACAATATTGTGTAAGATACTTGCTTCACCTACCTTTTTATTACGTCTCAAAAGATATCTTAATGTATACAAAGGGGTGACTGACAACGCTAAACCTTTACCAAATACCAAAATTACCGATGTAGCTAACAAACTGTAGGTACTGTGGCTGCTAACTGTCCGTCAAAAACAATGACAAACTCAAATATTTTTATCGCAACGTAAATTTAACAAGGCAGAAGCAGATTTAACAGCACTCATTAAGTTTTCACACATCAACGCTTGCCCGCAAGCAAAAACTTCCTTCCACATGATCACGAAGGCTAAAAAGAAAATTGGCGAATCCTTTAGGTAATATCTTCAAACTCGCTACCAACAAGCTTCATGGTCAATTATGATGGACTACAAAAAGGACGTAAGTATCAGTAATGACGACATTCGAATTTAAACTATAACAGCAGGAAATAAGGTTTAAGTGTGATAGGATCTCGCGGAAATACCTGGGCTATCATCGCCTATGATTACAGTCCGATCGTCAATTGTTACCACATTTCACCACAATTCGCGGTACAACGGCACCATTATTATCTGACTATTGATAGACTCTATTCCGTTGCAGTAAGGACAATAACCAGTTAATTTGAGTACTTGGTAAATTGGTGTTAATAGGCTCGGAGGAAACTGGGAATTGCATCCGCGAGGCCTAATTGTGGATCGAGTGAGAATAGGAACATTAGGAACATTAGGAATTTGGTAGGTATACCGTAGGTTAAAGGTATATCACATTACACTTAAAATACGAGAATTAACGGAAGCAACGAGTTACTACTAGATAACCGCCGGTTGTAGCGTACCTACATACGAGTATTTAGAGTACACATACATTTTAATATTTCCACGTAATTTATAAAATTTCAAAACCGGTCAAGTGGAGTTGCCAGTAGTGACATGAATGTCACCTGGAAATATTGTTGTCACTAATTAGGTTAAGAATAGCTAAGAATAGTTAAGTATAGTTTTAAGTTTTGGTTGCCCTGAAAATCAGCGTTGTGGCTACTCTGTCATGACACATGCTGAGTGGCAACCATTTTGGTGTAAACTTTTTAATTGTATGTCCTTGATTTCGTTCTATTGTGTTACATTTTTCATTTCATTTCATTTCATAGAGGTTTCATTTTAATTACATATTAGGTGACATATTTCATTGTAGACAGCTCCTGTATTTTAACAGGAATGTGTAATAAAAAATAAGCGTTGTTAGACCTAGTAATTTTCATAAACTATATTTTTTATCTCGCTTGGTCGGTAAAAATGAAAAAAAAATAGAGATGAATTGAGAAACACAATTTGGACGTCGGCCCAACCATAAAGTTTCTCTATGAAATCGCAGTTCGCAGGTACCTAACCTACTACACAGATAGGTAAACATATTGTTCCATATTCCTTATTCAACAAAAAGTTAAGATCGTATCCTATCTGACACCCTTGTAAACTATCCTTATAAAACCTCATACACATTGACACAGGAAACACTATAAAAGTCAATTCAAAGTTTCCAAAACGATAAATAAGCCTTATCTGCTAATGAAATAAAAATCTCACATATATCCGATAAGAAAAAATAATTAGAGCTTTCAAAGATTTATAACTCCTTAATGCTACACCCGTGGATCTGTAGAAAATAAGGATACCGCGCCATTGAGATTAAATTGAGATTCCGTGATAAGCCGCTCGCTACGCACCGCACGCACACAGCACTACTCGTACTCAATGCTATACGGTTACCATGAGTTTGACTTTGTCACTTTTCGTTAACGAGTAACGAATTTACTATCTGTGCATCTCGTTTACACTAATACGTACAAGCAAGATGCACAGATAGAATACTCGATACTCATTTTCGAAAACGTCAATGTCATAACTCATGGTAAGCGTACTAGGCTCAAAACCGCTTAGCGCAGTTGTGGAGCGCAATCAATCCAGCAACAGATTTCTATAACCCACCACCGGAACGGCAGCTGACATTCTCGAAGCTTCATTAAATATACATCGCCCTTATAACCACTTCACAAGTTACCGACGAAATTTGCGTCTGGCCCGGGGTTTATCATGAATTTTAAGAATGTGAGCGTGCCAATGCAGTTGTATGTCAGCGGCGCGGTATCCATAACCATTTCATAAGTCCCTAGCTACACCCACACTATCTGAATCTCACTATCTCAACCCTTGACAGGTACTGAAGATCAGATCTTTTAATAAATCCAGTCAAAATTGAGCTTTACTCCTTTGTGATAATGATAAGGGCGTAGAATTACCGATGGCATGTTAAGAGCCCTTAAATTTGCCATGCCGTCTTTATGATGTATGGACCAGTTTAATGAATGAGCATTCATGTCTTGTTCCTGTGGGACGTGGGTTGTAAGTCGTTCATTAAGATGCTGAGTATGAAAGTCATTCATTACAGTCGGGAGAAATAAATAAAGTGAGTTTTGTATTCTTCACCCGCTTAGCTGCCTGTGCTGCCGATGGTACAATAGTACACACTACACAGTAACTATGAATTAAATAATTGCTTTTTGAACTATAGTCTGGTATATACAAGGTGCCTCCTAATAATCTCAGGAATTCGTGGTTAAAATCTCTCGTAATCCTCGCAACTCTACAAATCTTACAATACCTACTCTACATAATAGCCAACCAGACACTGTCAGTAATAATTACATTATTTCTCTACCCATCCTTCTCATTTTAATATACATAGAAAAGGACGGGTACAGAAATAATGACATTATTACTGACAGTGTCTGGACCATTCACCCATTAGCAACATGCATGATGCATTTTTTGGAAGACGTCCGACTTACAGTACATTTCAAGGGACCCAACGAAAAATTAGTTTATAGACTTTATAGCGGGCACGCGTAGCGGGAGCGGAAGACTGTCTTGCGGGACCTCATGTTGCAGGAATTGATATAAAATTGGTGTATTATGCGAGAAATCGTATTAAACTTAATCGTGTTTAGTGGCTTCTGGTTGTAGTGGTTGTACCGTGTTGTGCCTCTTTGTGTGCGGATTCAAATATAGAATGCCTGTACACAAACAATACTACTACATATGCAATTCCACGCTCTCGATAATTCATCTATACTGATAACTTGTTTGTTAAACCAACACAATGAAATATTTTTTATGCACATGTCAATGGCGGCTCGCAAGCATTTATACGTTAAAACGTTCAATCAAGATGCTAATAGGTGTGATTAACTGACAAGACAACCGACCGGTCAGTCGGCCGTCATCTTACTCACACATGATTGAAAAGATAGACGTATAAACACGTCGCGACGTATGATAACGAGATTGCAGATGGAAAACGTCACTGTGACGTCTCTCGATAGAGACAACATTTTATCCTGTTATCACTTCGATATGCACGCCAATTATACGCATGCAGTGTAATTAAAATGAAGTTAGAGTTGTAGCGAGTCTCTGGAGAAATCAATAGAGTAGTCTAACTCATAAATAATCGGTTAGGCTCATGGGTTGGGTCCGAGTTTACCGAAATAGTACCTACTCCGCTAGCTGCTCTGACATTTGAGGTTTGAGGTGTCCCTTAACCCTTTACCGCATACGAAGCCATATATGGCGGTTATTATTTTCAACCTTGTTGACATGTATCAGAGTTCAAATTTGAACAATTTTTATTTATATTCATGCCAAGATACTTGTATCTCAACACACCTTTTGGGTTCGAAGCAAGACAAAAATGAAACATTAAGTAGCAAACGTCCATCGAAATTTCTGTCACTGTCATTGTCGAAATCACTCTTCGCCGGTAGTGATTGTCATCTTATATGGTTTGTTTGATTGTCTAGGGACCGCATTAAAATACATGCCCAGATTTTTGAACATCTCAACCGTACCGATGTATGATGGCGACTGTATTTACGTTGCCCATAAACTGGTTCATGATTTTCTTATCGATTTAACTAATCTTTTATTGCTTCAATCGATTTAGATTTATAGGTTCAACAAATTCAACAGTAGCTGCAATGCAGTCATAATATTATTATAAACCATTGTTTCTGACCTGAATTCAGCTTGCAATCTTAATTGCAGTTTTACGTACAGTCAGCTGCAGACATGAAATATTATTTTTTATTCATATTGTTATATGTACCTATATCAATAAATTCTTTATTGTGTGATATAAAAAAAATATCCGCTAAGCTAAGGTAAGATTAAAAAATAATTGGCACGGACGATTTTCAAATTGTAATAATCTAAATGGAATGGGCTCTTAATATGGCGGTAGTCGTATAGTTGTAAAAATTCAATATAATTTTAAAACAATACAGTCGTAAGCGCCGGCCAACATGTAACGGACCTTTTGATTTAGATTATCACAATTGTGGACTCGAATTCTAAACAGGTGAGCAATCATTGTATAAAAAAATATCTTTTCGATTTGTCAGATTATACTATAGTAATAAAAAGTAATATGCTAAGTGTATGCAAAAATAGCCTAGCTTTTTCCGAATGTTATACCAGTATGGTTCTCGTCATTAATAAAACATTTACAAGCACCACTCATTAGTCATTAGATTGTGGTCACTTACACCTTAAGTGTGCAATTAGCGCTATCTTTGTGTGTCTAATCACTTGATTTTGAAAGCACTATTTTGTCATTTGTAGAGCCAGAGCTTATCACATTCATAGATATAATTACAATAGGTAGATATTTTTAAAACGTGTAAAAATAGGGTAAACTGCGAAATTTGTGAGTAGCATTAGAGTACCTAAAGAGAGGTAAGTACTTAAGGGGCTACTTTGAAAAATTATAGGATTTTTCAAACGCTCTATTGACTAAACGGGAAAATGGACTGAATATATTTTCGAATGTATATTATTAGACTATATACTCTTGTTTTTGGCACAAGCCGAAACACGATTGCTGAAAGTTGCCTCGATAGAATAAAAAAACCGAAGTTGGGTCCTTTTTCCCCTTATTTTTCTTAGCTTACGTAAACTATAAGAGATTAAGCAATACAACTAAGTAAAAAATATGGTATTCTGGTTTATCTAAAAAGTCACAGAAACAAAATTACACAAAACTTTATAGATTCGCTTATTTATCGTATTTTAGTCAAAAAGTCTGATCATTAAGAGCGCTGCATCTCTTTCTTTCGTGCACGGGAGCCATAAACGTGTCTCTAACGGATGGGCGTGGCTTGTCCGAATCGGGGAACGGCCTTAATCACTTTTATTTGGAGTGATGTGATAATATTAGCGTAAGAAAAAAAGTATGTAACTCATTGTCAGTGATCGGATTTTAATGTGCTAAAATGGATAATCTTCGGGATTTTAGGACACAGGTTGTTTATTTTAGTTACAACAAATACATATGAATAGGTAACATTTTAACACTTTAACGACTATATTCGAAAAATAAGTGTAAGTTTTCCACCTAGTTGCACCCTAAAATCCGATCATTGCTCATTGTCTATTCTCTAAAAAGCGACCATTCCTAACTAACTAGTGGTTCTGTGAACCGTAGACTTCGGATAACATAAATAACACGACAGCAAACTTCCCCCTTTCCCCCCTCATTTTCCCCCCAATCAAAAAAATGGCTCGACAATTTTTGGCCAATAGATCAAGGAACGTACATGCCAAGTTTCATCGAAATCGGATGAAAAATGCGACCTCTAGACCGACACTGACCAACCAACATACCAACCAACCAACCAATACACACACATCAAAATGCCAAATCGTCGTACCAGTGAAAACGGAGACGTTCGTCGCCTCGCTACGCTCGGCTCCTCAGTCAATTATAATATTGTCACACTACACTTACAAAGCCAAATATGTCCGAAAGAGGTTGTGCCTCAATAGTATTTTATACAATCGTAGACTTTTCTTACGAGTGCTCAATATAGGCAAGCCGGTAAGAACTGAGTTTGACGAAAGACCTGCTGCCTCTATACAATTTAGTAACTTCAATCTCCCGGCGGATTGTGCCGGTCCCCCCTGGAGACCGCGGCGGCGCAGGGCGGGCAGCGGCAACAGTGCTACAATATTGTATGAAAATCCTTTCTACCGTCGCTGGCGATGCCACAATATGCGACCATAAAAGCTCTATCGAAAAGTGCCTAGCGCGTACTTTTCGATAGAGCTTTTATGTCCCGTCTACACAATCTCAATTCAAGTATTACAGTCGACGAGTATAAAATAGTACATTACGTACCTAGGGCGGTAAAATAAAGAAGGGCTCAGATCGTTGGCATTTGTGGCCCGAACCGAAGGTAAGGGCCAAAAACAAGCGATCTGAGGCCTTCTTTATTACCGCCCGTGGTGCGTACACAATTTTACTTCTTCTCCTGGGTGTGAAGTGAGATTTGCCGCTGCGCCCTAGGGCGGTAAATCTCACTTAGCGCCCAGAGTGACGTAAAATACATTGTGTTCCGTAGGTTGTGCCATAGATGCTATTATGCAACAGGAACAGCTATTCTAGTCCTATTATCGTGGTATTTTAGTACTACGACCATCCTTTTCCGCTGACTAATGTTATCTAGGACACTTACTAATGTTATAAATGCACTTGTTTGTCTGTTTATTTTTAGATTTTATAAGTCATCTCTCTCTTTACCTTCTATTACAGAAATTGTGAATTTGCCAAGCGACTTGTCGACCTCATAAAGGTCACCTGTAAAGAAACGCTCATTTAAGAGTCCGGTAACGATTTGAAAACGAAAATCGCTAATAATGACATTATGCACGTGCACATGATTTGCATTTGGTAAGATAGCTTGAAGTCTTGTTATTGCAAAAAAAGTACTTTAGGTCGATATATATTAATATTTAATACCTTAAAACTCAATTCTTACAGAGCTTGTTTAGTGAGTAGTGTCGCTGTCATTAGCTGTCATTGGCTGGAAAAGTAAAAAGCACTAGTGCGAGAAATAGAACTTTCCGCACGCTAAACCACTACCAGAAAAGCACTTTTTTGAGCAACTGTGTTAAAAAAGCACTTTTTTGAGCAACTTTTTGAGTGTTAAAAATGTGTTTTATAATTTTACTAATTTATCTTACGTATAGTTGATATGAAATTGCCACATTTTAAAGACTACACCTTTACCGTAAAATCCTATTTTCAATGGTCGGATAAAAAATATTGAATACAGGATATGTGATAGCGCACACAAATATTATCCCAGCTACATGTGGGAATGGCGGTAATTACTCTTTAATCTATGCCGACGAAGTTTATGACTCTACTCTATGGTCTACTAGGCATAGGGTAAGGTACCTACAGATTACAGAGATGTCAACATATTTAGATTTTTATAGTATTTATACCATTTTTGCAGGATCAAATGCGAGTCGAATAATAAATAGGTAATTTAGTGTGACGTTAAAAAAACGCAGGCAAGACGGAGTTTTTTTGGCTTTGCTTTTCCAGAGGCTATATACAAAGTTTGATACATAGTCTGAAAAATAGGTATGCTGGCGAAAATAGAGTTCTGTTCTGTGGACGGGCGTCCGCTCCGCTGGTATAGCATTATGTTAAGTTACAACAATCAAACAAAACCCAATTATGTACTAATGAATAATTAATTTAATAACCCCAATTTACTCGCTAGATAACTATTTAGGCAATATTAGGAATAATTAACATTAATTTTATTTGGAAAAACTAATTAAGTATAATAATTATAATAGTTTTACCCCAAAAAGTAATCGTCATAAGATTAATTTCATAGGTTCATAGTGATAATAGGTACTTATACTAACAATGATGACATGAAAACAGTGCATTCTTCATGGGCTCTAAGACTTCACCTTCGCTCGGTCGAAAATGTTTATGCACGACGAGATCTTCACTTGCATTAGAAGTATTAGAACGATGTTTACTTAGCGACAATTTTAAGACATTCTACATCTTAATAGTTATAGAGACCACATCCGAGAGATTTTAAATTGTCTCTGCCCCTAAACGTCTGCCTATTGGTTATGTGTTGTTAAGGTTTAGACACATGTTGGAATCGTAGAGATAAGCTTTATGCACTTAAGTGTGCGTTCACTAGTCGGCTTTTGTTTTTAAAAGGATTTGGACTTGGTGCATTTTATGTGGAGTATAAACCTCTTTATCGGAGGACTAGTACAGTCGCGTTCATAAATATCTACACAGCTGGATGCAAAATAAGTAAACATTTACACCTTATTGTCAATGTTATAATGGTGTATAGATAATTTTGAAGCCTTGGTAATGCTCATATATTTGTGAACTCGACTATATCGAAAATAATAATGTTACTTTTAGTGATAATTTCTTCAGAATACGTAACTTTTGGCATACACCGTTAATTAGTTCGAACAGACAAAAAATCGGAAATTTCTCTGAAAGTATTAGTTTATTCTAAACACATGGGGGTCCAATCAGTAGCTCTTTAGGACCTCTCATCATTTCAGACGAAAGAAAGACGTCCACTGCTGGACAAAACTCTCCCTCATTTTTGATGTTTTTTTCCTCTAAGTCTAATCATTTGATCTATTGAAGGCACCGAGTACATAAAAAAAAGAATTCCAACATACTCATATAAAAAACACTAAAGCCGTCATTGCTTTTATTACTCAAGAATTATACGGCACATTTTTTTCTAAGGTATGCGTATATTTTTTGAATATGCAACCCTTTCAGGAGTTTCAGGTAGTCGCCATCTGATATGTCGGAGCGGCCAAGGTGGTCATAAATATATCTGAACAACGCCCTTGTTCAGATATATTTGGGCACCGTGGCCGCTCCGCGATATGTTTGATGGTGACTGTACTAAATTGTTACACAGTTCCCCCTACAACGCCGTCCAAACACACGCACTGAATTTAGCGGTTGTCAGCCAGTTAAGCCATGAAATCCTGCAGTACCCACACTTAAACCCTCGGCTGCGAAAGGTCTCGGCTCTCAGCGGATACGGTTAATCTGACAGGTCGTCGGATGTTTTGACAGCGGCGCAATTACCTGCCACTCGGTTCACATCCTGCGCGGGAGTTTATAGGACAGCGTGGGCCGATTTGAGCTGTCAAAATTGTTTCAAAATTATTTTCATTTTAAAGATCGATATGATATTATGAGATACGATAATATTAAAGGGCAAACTAACCAGCTAAAGCGAGGTTTAAACGCCGATTTAGGCAAAATAGTTCTGCATACTCTTTACGTATTGATGTAAGTATACATACCCACTTTACTTAGTTATTTTAATTACCTAATTGTGTTAGGCGTCATTCATTTATGGAGTAAAATGATTTAGAGCGGGGCGTACGTATTTAAGACTGATGGCAAATGGCAACATATCGTAAAATGACACAAACTGAGCATTTCAAAGAGTAGCAAAAATGTCAAGTTTATATAGATATTCAGACTGAGGGGTTATAGAGTTGTTAAGTGACGAAAACTGTCTAACGTTATAAATAAATAAAGCCTAGGTATGGAAGTTTAGAACCTACTTTAACAAATAGGTTGTCGTCTTATTCGTGCAAAATAAACTAAGTACAACACAACCGAGTCACGTCACGTTGTACAAATTGCAAGCATTACCCTCGCCGTTCCTTCATTAACGTCATCATAAGCGTAATGATGATGATGGCAGCTATAAAGTGGTTCTGTATAATCTAACAGTCGACGTTAAAGATAGTACAGTTATGCACCTTAAACCTATGTAATAAGGTGCAAAAATGTACCGCGTTCTGTACGCCTTTCGCGAGATGACTATTTACACAATTGTAGGTAGGTACTTTGTACGCTGGAATTTAAGCTCAGAATAAGCATTTACGTAAAAGTGTACTAAGCAGGTACAAAATATTACCTCGCCTGATGTTGAAGATTGTTGTGATATGCACTATGATCTTAAAATAATAAAATTGCATTTCAATTTGAAGGAAGTGCTGATAGAGAACGATAAAATATTTAGTGACAACTATACTTTTTAACTTTATAATCAATGTGGAAAGATGTGGAAACCTGGATAAATTAATTTGTTATACCATAATATATGCACGATTAAAATGACAAGATGGCTTATGAATCTTAAGCTGATGAGGCTTGTCATCTACGGGCCTACCTGCATATTTAGTCCAAATGAGCTTAAAAAGTTCACTGTTACAAGACTTATAAAACTTTTTATAGAGGTACAGGTTTCATGGGTGTAAGATGTATTTAGTTATTGAGAAAGAGTTTCAGCCACTAAGGATTGAATTGAATGAAGAGATTATAAACCGTCAGGTTTTTGGTTTTATGTAGGGTAAAGTTTTGTTCTTGCATGGGTCAAATAGACTAAATAAAAAAAACAACCCACAATTTTTTAAGCCGTTTTGGTATATTCATTTCTATGCACAAAACAATCAAACATAGGTACAAGACAGTCTCTAACCCCAAATGCATAACAAAACTTTTATTGAAACTATACAAACTGGTCCATTGCGAGTCGGACTATTTACCACGGGAATTACAGAATTATACCCGTTTTCATTATTCTTGACTATATTTACGACTATAACTGTACAACAAAGTTTTTCTTTAAAATCCTAGGCGCCACGCCACACGCCTACACAAACAGTAGATAGGGAACGCATTGTACATCTCACAGATAACGAGAATTTATAGTACCGCAGTATTGTGTAATGTTTTCTTTGAGGGATCATGGGTGGTTATCTTGAGGATTTTACACTTTTTTCGGCTTGACAAGTATAGGTAAAGCCTGTACCGAAAAGTTTTTTTACAAGAACACTAGATAAAAAAAACTTTATAAAGTACCAAATAATTTAATCTGTAACTATGTTACTTGTACAACTTTTGCCTAATGATTAATATCAAAATAATATTTTTTATACGTACATATTACACAACACATAGGTACCCTAATGTAAAAAGGAAGAAAATATTTTTTGCGCAACTCGCAGTCGATTTGCGGCTGGTATTTTGTATTTGCATAAAAATTGGTCAAAACAAATTACAAAGCAATAACAAGGTTCCAGAATCGAAAGAAGAGGACCAAATCATTGCTAAGACCTAAAATTGGTGACAGAAAATTATTTGAATATTACTTAACCATAGTGATAAATAGGCCTCAGTTTTCATACAAAACGAGAACGCGTGATTGAAAAATATTCAATCCCTTATAATTTTGTTAAACTTTCACCAGATGCTTTATATTTAGCATCATTAATAGCGGAATTTATTCACATTTTTAATTTTATGGCATAAAACGACCAGTGAAATAAAAACATTGGCAAGTCGTGCAAATATATCTAAACATAGGCTCGCAAAATTTTACTCAGAATTTTAAGGGAAAATGTCGCTCTTGCTTAGATAACAAAATAAATAAATTGAAAAATGTTGTTAAAAAAGCCTTAAGGGTATACTTAATGATGTATTAAAACATGAAAGTAAATAATCTGGAAATACCTACAAAAAACAGCAATAAATTATGTAAAAAGACTTTTCGGTACAGGCCTTAGTTAAGAGATTGATGTTTAAAAGAATCGACTCTATCTGGCAGTATTCGAACCGTGATATTTAATGAAAATTAAAGCGAAAAATCTGTAGATACTCCTATCGTAATGTATAGCTGTTAGTTACAATCAAGTCGTCATTCATCTGTATCGTGAGATGATTAAGGCGGGTAAAGCAGTCGAAGGGTTTATTGAGTAAGGAAGTGGGAGAGTCTTGATCAATGATTTCGCTAAATCACAAAAATGCGTTATATTTAAACCCTATCGTTCTAAGGAGAAGGTAATAGGTACCTACTTAAATAAAGCCTAGAGCGCCCGAGTTATTGCAGGAACGCATGTATCGCAACCCATGGTCATTTACTAGGATTAGACGTGGCCCTAATATAATACTTGCTGTCAACAATATTATTTACAATAAGTAGATTGTTTACAATATTTATAATCTATTATCACCTGCCAAATATTGCTAACGGGACGGGGCGAATTGCAAGTGGGACGGGGCGAATTGCAAACGGGACAAAATGCGAACGGGACGAATTGCCAACGGGACGAACTGCGAACGGGTCGAATTGCGAACGGGACAAAATGCGAACGGGACCATATGCGACAAAATCCAATTTCGATATTTTGCGAAGAAATCTCAATACATATTGTAGCAAAAAATGTCTCTCCTACATGAAATGTAAAGAAGTTTGAAATTGTACCTACATTAGAGCGGTGTTTTGAAAGTAAACAATGAATCGGATTTTCCCAAGCAATTAATGTGTGCCAAAGAATAACGTAAACATAAGTAAAATGCCAAGTCTATGGTTCCTACCATTTTATTTGGCAAATTGCCATAATGACGCATCCTATTCCTATGACACTTATGAAAATATCGATCGGCTGCCTACTGACGAAAGATTTAGACAGACAGGACAGCTGCCTGCTGTACGATGTTTGTTTAGGTTTTTTTTTACCAAGCATGTTTTCTTTGGTGATTACTTGATTAGGTATTCTGTAGATAAGTAAATATACGACAGTCTACACTAAAAGGTATAGTAAGATTTTTTAAGATTTGTCCGAATTGTAGGGAAATCTCTAGTACGATTCGGACATCTTGAAAAATTACTACCATAGCGGCCGGTCTGAATGTATGTCGGAATTCCATGGCCGTAGCTAGGGGGAGAACACAGATTAAACAAAAGCAGATCTGAAATTATAAGTTGAACGTTTTGTGTACTTCCGATCTGCTCTTACTAACCAACTTATCAGTAAGTAAGAAAAGATAGACACTATGCTATCTGACAGGTCTTCACCTGTCATTGTCTCGACCTTTCATAACTTCGTGGCCAGAGCTAGTGCAGTGAAAGATAATTTCAAACTAAATATCGACATCGATATTTACTGCTGATATCCGTAACAGGTATTCCAATGTAATAAAAAAAAAACCAACAAGTGCGTGTTGGATCACGCGCAATGCAGGGTTCCGTACCAGACCCAAAAAATAGTATAAAAAAGCTGTATCTGACTATGAAAGACGTTTTTGGAGTTAACTTTTTCAAAACATTTTTCGTTAAAAATAGGTGCAATGTTTTCTCCAATTTTTATTTAAAACATCGTGAGGTAATCGGACCTAATCCTAATCCCAATAAGGCCTAGTTACCCCTCTGGGTTGGAAAGTCCGGGTTTCTTATATTTATCCTGTAACTCCCTTACGTGTGTCAAAATATGACATAAATAAATATATTTTTATTGCATTAACTCAGAAGTTTGCTGTTTTCACAGCACCACCACCACCAATAGATTATAAACCTGAATATTTGAAATTAATTTCAACTTGATACCTCCACACGTTCCTGAGAAAAAGGTCTTGACAGACGGACAGACCTCTTGAGGTACGGAATCCTGAAAAGGACAAATAGTGGAGGCAACTAAAAAGTCATTCGTTTAATTTTTTACGTAATATATTTTATTCCGGAAATCTAAAATTGACAATTAAATATGTGTAAGGGCTTCGACAGTTTAAAGGTTTATATTGGAGAAAGCAGATGACGGTATGAGTAAAAGTAATGTACTGAACAAAAATATATGTTAGTCTTCAGATTTAAATACTAAAATGGAATGATATAAAAACATACTCAATATATGTATCAAAAAACTATATATGTACAACCTCAACAGTATGTGAACAATAATTGAATATAATAATAAACATAAATACTCTTTATTGCACACCTCAAATTACAGAAACAGAGTATACACAAGTCACAAACAGAAAAGTAGAGGTAAAACAATAATAGTCTTTGCCTATATAAATATTACCTATCGATAAAATATCGACATAATTATTTTCATTTAGTTACAACACTAGGGTCGTTTACAAAAGTTGAATTTTACCAATAAATTTCAATTAAATCAACTTGGAACTAAGCAAATGGATCTTATTATATATTATCCAGCATCTGCAGTTATCAGAGACTATTATATTACATAATGTGGTTGAAATTTTTGAAATAAAAACAAAAATGTCTTACCGATGAAAAATTGTGTTTTCTCCTGACTTTTTCGCCGGTTTGTACCAGCTGCGGCAGTACGGTACTATGCACGACATTTCGTCTTACATATAAATAATTAAATAATGAATATTCAATTTATATAGCTTAATTTCCAAAAATAGCACAATTACTTGCAAAAAACCGTCTTACGCCTATCTTGTGTTTACGTTTAGCGAAACCAAACTGTCATCAAATTGACAGTTTGTTTTACTTTTAAATCGAGACAATTGGTTAACAGCCGAAAAAGGTCGGACTATTTGTGCTGTTCTAACTCATTATGGTTAATCATAAATAACCAGAGAGACAACTAGGTATATGAAAATACGTCTGACTTAAAACTTCGGGTCTGTATAGTCTGTGGGGGAGAAGGATTATGGGGCCACTGGGGCCACACCTTATTCAACTCTGGGTACGGAATACTAGAACTATAAGAGGTAGGTAATTCATTGCATTCCTTAACTCGACGTGCGAATTTTCATGGGCTCTCTCTCTCTCATTTAAATTTTTCTACATGACTTGCTGAACTACCACGCCGCCGTCTACCAATATCATTTCAGTTTGTACTATCGGGTTCAGAATTACATGGCCAATTTATCAATGAATTCATTCATAAATTAGTAAATACAATTCTGAACCCGATGGTACCTAACTACCTACAACGATCCTTCTTGACCATCGTAGGTACTATGCTACTATTTGACGTATCAACTGTGAAATCGGTAAGTAACTGGAAACCTGGGAATTTTAACAGGTCGAAAATAGCAGGATCTCACTTACGTGCGAGCTTAGTCGTCGATGCCATAATTACTACTCACAACTGCAATACAATAGGATCAATTGCCCAAAATGGGTTTAGTATATGGGTGACAAATGTACATATATTACACAAAATAGGTGCCTACTATTTAAGAAACATTCCTTAAATAGCATATGAAAGAGAAGCGCTATATTACTACACAATTAACATTTTTTTTACAATATTTTTGTATCGACTCAAGCTGTGTCCGCAGTTTTAGCTACATAGGAATGGGCAGGTATCACAGGAATCAGTCATATACAAAGAAAAAAGTGACCTATATGCCCCAGTTCCCAAGGCAAGTTTTATAATTTATATATCTATAGTAGTGTATCTACTTGAATAAACAAATCAAAAATATTTAATAAAATAATGGGTCGCAGTAAATACTTAATAAAATATTTTTATTTTTATTTAGTTTTATTTTTTGAATTAATTATTTAGATTTATGTTAGTTTTAGTTACTTTTATTTATTATGTTTTCATAACTTGTAAATTATTTATAAATAAATCATAAAATAATTTGATTTGTTCTATAAAATTATATGTATAGATGCCATATACTAATCAAAATATTTCTTAAAATAATTTGATATGTTCTTCAGTTGTAAAGTAAAACTATTTTGAAAATTATAATAAAATTGTGTATTGAAGACTGATTCCACAAATATAAGTATTCTGATTATTTAAAATAAATATTTTAATCCCGGATAAATCGGTAAAAAATTACATTTTTTGTTTCTAGTAAATTATAACTAACAGCAAATACCTATTTTAAGCAATAAGCACTCATCAGCTGTAGCAACCGGGATGTTTCTCAGAAGCGACAGGACAGGGTCATCCCGGCTGCATACACAAGCCTCTTTGTGTGCGGTGCAGTGTACGCACAAATGTGCGCTAATGTGATAAGTGGGTGCAGTGTGGAGACTAATCCAATGTTTACTAAGTTTTATTACCGGCTAAATAAACAACAAAATTAAATTTGGATTTTTTTTTATTTCTTAAAAAACGATTCAGCAATTATGCTTGTTATTTTTAAGTTAATAATTTGTGAATAACTTTAACTTTTACCTCAATTTAGTTACTTAAATTAATATGAGTAATTTAATTTAACCCATGTATAGTTGCCATAAGATGTATCAGAGCGGCCAAAGTGGTCACAAATATCTGAACAATGCCTCAATTGTCTACACAATAAAGTGCATGTTCAGATATTTTTGAGTACCCTGGCCGCTCTGATATATAACTGTACCTATATAACCTGATGATAGTTCTGAATGTTTTGTTATGATACAAAATTAATGAAAATACCAATCAATAGTTTTGACAAAACTACTTTTGCTTATTGTAAATTTATTCACAAAGTTTACTCTTTGTTAGGTAAATGTTAAACAAAAAAGCAGTATAAGGTATTCTGGTAAAATAAAACAATTTGCACTTCTAGGTGCAATAATCTGCAAAAAAACAGTGCTCTTATTTTTAAAAAAACCAGTTATTATTAATAATAAAGCAAAAACTTACTGCCAAACAGTACAGTGAAATCCATTATGATTTTTCGCAAAATAAACTTAGAATCACGATTCATTGTGATCGAATGCGTACGCGAATTTACTTTTCGATCGTTCATGTCCATTATAAGTCTGTTTTAATTAAATAAGTAATGTAAATATTGAAAATCACTAGCACAGAACGTGACGAAATCGGAATCGCGACGTTTTGAACTTTTGACAACACACACGTCAAACACGGTACGCGTGCGCGCGCAGACTGCGGGTGTCAAGCGCGTATAGACAGACGGCGCGTTTACGAAGTTCACTACACTCGATATTGGGTGATACCAGGGGGGTACAACTCAAAGTAAATCTGTCAAAAAATTTGAGTTTGACACGACGTATCCGATACGTTTGCATAAGTGCGAAAAAGAACTTGTCATGCGTTAAGAAGGGACAACATGATTCGTGACGTTACGTGACATTACAGAGGTCTCTCTGTATTATACTATTATTTACTCTGTGGTGATACACAGAAAATAAATCTGCGGGTGAATATTTTTTGTTCTATATTTACTAAATTAGAGAGCGACGTTATACATGATAAAGGGTAGTGGCACTTGGCACCATCACAAAAGTAATAAAAGTAATAAAACACAATGTGTGCGGCAGGTGCGGTGTTACTTAATATCGCAATAGATTCTTAAATTAAACCATTTTAAAAACACGATGTTGATAAAACACTATGTACCTAATCTGGGATAGAATAACAATTTAATTTCTGTACCAAATAAAAAAATCAAAGCAATTATTCTTTCAGGTAAACCGGGTCGCGTTTTATAAGCTAAAATTTAACTGTTTTTTTAGCATGTTTTTATGGACAACAAACATTGAAGCAGAAATAAATAAATAAACTGTTTTTCTGTACGCTTAATTCAGGTGAATTACAAAAGAAAATTAGCTTGGTGAATCATACTTAGAAATTAATTCTTACGAATACCTAGAAAATATTCGACGAATGCGAATATTCGTTAAAAAACTGATATTCGCCGAATACGAATATTCGTATTCGTATCCTTTGCATCACTAATTATAATATATTATACCTGCTTAAATCACATAAGTTAAGTACCTACTAACTGTTATTTGAACAGAGTTTCAACTTAATTAAGCCACAAAACACCTACTTAGTGGATAAAAGGTAGTTCCAATTTTTACCATAGCCTGATTGATTAGTTACAAACATTTAAGCTGGCTGTTCCACGGTCGTCCCATTCATAGATCTTATTTGTACTCTGTATACACACTTTGAAACTTATTAAAATGTAATAGGGTAAAAAATTGTTTGATAATTGAATATCCGTAGATACCCGCAGGTGTCATCAATAGCTACCGATTACTATTATTCCTACGGTCGGCATTCCTTTAACTTGTAAAAAAAATGGTGAAAGAAAAGAGATTAAAGTAAAATAGTCTTTGGTCGCGCGCGTCAGACCTTTTCATTTGGCAGTGAGTAGACGATTTGGGGACGAAACGTTTGATGTTAAAATTTTAAACAAAAAGAACCGACTTCACTAGGCTCCGCTTTTCCAAGAGGAAATGCCCGAGTTGCTGTAAAAAAATACTGATCACTATAGGTGTGCCTATAATAGTTGAAGATTCCCCTCGATTTCTCCAGGATCCCATCAACAGATCCGGACCATGGTGACAATGGGACCAACTGTGGACCGTGCTGTGGACCAACTTTCAAACAAAAAAAGAATTTTCCAAATCGGTCCAGCCGTCTTCGAATAATCGGTGAACATTATTTAATTAAAAAAATAGCAAAAAAAAACAATGATCCCGACGAATTGAGTACCTAAAGTAGAGTAAAGACAAAAATGTGATTCCAGCATAAGCCAATTTCCTCATGATACGCGCTACACTACACGCACACAAATACAATTCGTGGACGACCGGTGCGTTCAAACACGAAAAGTGAGTGCGTGACTGCGTGTGCACGAGACCGCAGCTTATCATGAAATCAGTTTTATTTATTATCTTTGCGGAATTACGCCCTTATATTTTATACGTGCATGATCGTTCCAAATCACTCACATTACATTTCCACTTTTATTGATTAGGTAGGTACTTTACTTTTTTTTGTAACTTTAATTTTTTGTGTGTTCTTTATTTTGTGGTGTGCAATAAAGAGTATTTATGTTATGTTATGTTATGTTATGTTACTTTCCTTGATTGGACCAAAATTAGACAAACAAAAACATTTAAATTTAATGTTATCTATTTTTATTATTAGCAGCATAGCGCACAGCAAACGCAGTGAACAAACCAAACCAAATAAGTCAAATAACAAAATAATCCACCTATTTAGGTGTTCGTGCCTTCGCATGAACCACTATGAGATTACCGCCTTGTAACTCAGCCCTAATCAACTGAATTCATCGAATAGTAGCGCCATCTGTTGCGCCATTCAGGTACTAATTTCGCCCGGTGCTAGCGCCTGGCTGATTTCTCCTCAGTACGCTTTTGTAACTCAGCCGAGCAACACGTGCACAGTCAAGTTTAAAAAAATATCGAAAAGTAAATTACAAATGCAAATTGTGTAACGATTGTTGCTATTTCAGATAAATGATGTAGCACAATTTACTTTTGTAATTTATTTTGTGCAAATTGCTCAAAAAATGGAAAAGCAAATAGTATAATGACTTCAGATATTGTGAAATTCCGCTCGGTGCCCGTGGCCCAGCGACGAGACGCAGTGACCTCCAATAGGCACCGTCAAAATACATCCGTCTTCCCGTGAGACGCAGATATTGTGAAATTCTGCTCGGTGCCCATGGCCCAGCGACGAGACGCAGTGACCTCCAATAGGCACCGTCAAAACAGATCCGTCTTCCCGTGAGACGCAGATATTGTAAAATTCCGCTCGGTGCCCATGGCCCAGCGACGAGACGCAGTGACCTCCAGAAGGCACCATCAAAACGCATGCGTCGTCCCGTGAGGCGACAGGCGTCGTCCTGTGAGACGACAGGCGTCGTCCTGTGAGACGACATGCGTCGTCCCGTGAGACGACAGGCGTCGTCCTGTGAGACGACATGCGTCGTCCTGTGAGACGACAGACGTCGCCCTGTGAGATGACCGGCGTCGTCCCGTGAGACAACATGCGTCGTCCTGTGAAACGACATGCGTCGTCCTGTGAGACGACATGCGTCGTCCTGTGAGACGACATGCGTCGTCCCGTGAGACGACAGGCGTCATCCCGTGAGACGACAGGCGTCATCCCGTGAGACGACATGCGTCGTCCCGTGAGACGACAGGCGTCGTCCTGTGAGACGAAATTGCGTCGATCCGGGAGACAAAATGCGTTGGCCCAGGAGACGACATTGCATCATTTCGTGAGTGCAACATTGCGTCATCTGTTCAGACGACATGCATCGTCCTGAGAGACGACACTGCGTCGTCCTGTGAGATGACATTACGTCGCTTGTTAAGACGACAAGCGTGTTCCTGAGACTCCTGAGAAACGATATGGGTCGTGCATCATCCTATCCGTGTGTAATCATGGATAATATACAAAGTCGTCATATCGGAAGACTATACTTCCGGGAAACGGTATTACGTCGTCTCAAATGGCATGTATCGTCCTGCATCATGATATGGCGTCGTCCCTTGAGACGCTATGTAATGTCCATGCATCATCTTGTAGCTGGTCGCTCCACAGATTATGTACATCTATCTATGTGGATACCGTTGGAAAACTACCATCTTAAATATCTTAATGTCTGATTTATCCCATTAAAAAACGACATAATGCCGATTTATTAAACGATGTTCAAACATCGTTTCTCGTATATCAGACACGAAAAATAGAATAAGCTAATTCTTTCAATCACTAATAAAACATGGTTCATGGGTAAAACAACTATCTGGTACATCATTTAAGAAGAATGGAGGACACGCGGCCTCTCGTAGACTGGCTTGTATAAAAGCTGTCTCAAAAAAAAAAAAATTTAGTTTGGCATTTCGATTGAACCCAGGAAAATATTGCCAAATACGGCTTATACTACAAATTTATGCGATTTAACGCAAAATAATGGTTTGGAATAAGCTGTTTCGATTATGCAAAAAGGGGTTGTAAAAACCGGCAAGGTTTTACAAGCATTTACAGCCCTCAACCAGGTCCTATACTTTAAAAAGGAGGGGGAGGCAAGTAAAAACAACCTTGGACGTAGGAAGTCTAGATCTTTCTCCTCCGGTAACCGCAATAGGTATTGTTTTAGAAAGCAATAGCATAACCGTTTTGGCTTTGACCCATAACATCAAAATAACTTTGTAGTAAGGTTGTAGAATATTAAAACTGAGCTGAATAAACGACGTTGTGTCATCAATCTAAACAGCAAACGCCTGCCCATCGTAAGCACACGTGAGTCAAATCCTGGTAGTGTCTTGAGGCATACTGAAGCACCTCAAAAATATTATTTCTTAGTTACCAAATTAAAATAACTGCTGGTCACAAAGAAGGATTGCTGTTTAGCCAAGCAACAAAATATTAACTAACACCGAAATAATTCAACTAGTAATCTAGTAAATTAACACCGAAATCAAAAATCGACAAATGTAGCTGTGTAAACAAAACATTTATATCACCTCAGTTACAACAAACACGTAAAAACGTCTGTGTTTAGTTCAACGACTGAGACGTCTCAGTTAATATTACACTTAAACTGAAAGATCATCATCATCAACGTACGATAGGTACCCTGCCTGAAAACTATAATAGAGCAACGGTTCAATAGACTTGCAATTAGTATGACAACAGAGGCGTTAGATGGATCAAGTGAGGTATAAAGATAAAGGTTACAAGATTCCATTTCGATAGAATTAACTCCCACTATAGGCATGACAACAAACTTACAATATGTAAAAATAGTGGAAAGGTACCTAACTTTTCCCTATATTTATAGTCGTCCTTATCGTTTTCGATACTGGCGAACTTAAAAGCAAACTTGACGGAAGTTTGTTATTCTGATCTCTAATATGGCTGGCTAGGCCGAACTTGGTTTTAAATACTCCTTAACACGTATAGTAGCAGAGGACGCTAGTTGTGATGGACGTATTGGACGTGTACACTTAGGAGGGCTTTGATCTCTCTATAGAGATTCGAAAGTCTCATTTAAGGTGTAAGAGTAAACAGAAGTGGCAAATGTCATAAAATTCCTGTAGCAGAGTTGGGCCTTCCTGTAGTCCTGTGATATGCCACTGATTCAGTAGACAACGAGTGGAAAAACATCTAACGCCGAAATGGGATCACAAAGGAATTTAACCAATACTCTAGATTCAAATTGAATGATCGTTTCAATATCCTCAAAGCAGTTGGGACTGCGGGGCAAATCAGGTGAATAATTACGACAAGATATAAACAAGAATTGAAAATGCCTGTTTCTAAAATAGGGTCGGTTGGCTATTTCGACTGCTTGTCTGATGAGAGGTACCCCTCTCAGAAACTTAAGTGCTTACGGAATGTTTCACAAACTTTTTGCATTGTGATTAAGGCAAAATTTGATGAAAATTTTAGTATATTTCAAGGGTTACCCATTTGGAGACCCATTAAAATATTACTTAAACACTAACTTGCTATAAGATAGTCAAGTACATAGGTAGCGGTATCGTAGCAACCATAAAACCCGATTCCCGGTGGCTTGCCTAATTTTTAAAAAGTTAAGCATTTTTCTACAGACAACAATGAAAAGGATAGCCAAATTAGTTAAAACTTGACTACGAATATTTTGGACTTGTTATCTCTAGTAGGTAGTCTCAAACGAATCCTAATAGGTACACTGTTAGAGTCATAATACTCATAGAACTACATTAACCCCTTCGAGGTTTTAAATATGCATGAGATAGAAGCACATCAAGGCTCATCAAAGACACTGAACTTGGCTCTCGTAGTGACTTAAGACTACAATATAGTCGCCGGTCTTATACAAGCGAAAACAAATAGTCGCTAGTGAGTTCTAGTAGATATGTCAAACTAGTACACAATAATCTCGCATAGATCGGCTCCATCCACGTGCCACAGTTTGGCTTGTCGAATAAGGGTCCAGAATGAATCCAACATGTTCTCAAAATCGAAGACAGTTATTATGCCAGTATATAGCCTGAGTAGCAGCAGGCTTAGTTTAGCAGACCTTAGTAAACAATATTGACAGCGTAACCGATAAAGAGCTAAGAATATCCTAAATACGATTCTAGCTGGTATCATGTCGTGATTATAAGACAAAGGGACATTGAAAATGCAGCTGCTTAAAAGTTAAGTAAGAAGCCTTTAGAAACTACAATTACATTTTCAGTCAAGTAATACATTTGTATAGGTACTTAAGAATGCACAGTTTATGAGAAGAGAATGCGCTTGTAAAATACTCAATAGATCTGAGACCTCAACATGTGACTTGTGGTTGCACTAAAACTCAAGGCGAACATTTCACCTGATCGTGTCTAGTATTATTATTCTGGGTTTTACAAACTCCGAGAGTAAACAAAGGTTTACCTTTGAATGTTAACTTTAATACCTATTATAATACTAGTCACTGCCAATGACTTTAACGGCTAAAGATTTCAAAATGGTTGAATCTCTTTTCACGCCATTACAGGTTAAATTTTGAAAAACTGTCTCTCAATGTAGCTCCAAAACATCTAGAGAATATGAGGTTAAAACTTTAATGTCCTACACACATTCACTGCTATGCTACGTGGCTTCCGGTTTTCCGCTATGTAGCTAAAATGCTTCGTAGAGCCGTGACGACAACGTGTCGTCATTAGCAGAATAGGTTAAGTGTTTAGAATTATTTTTGTGTGCCAGTATCTACACAAAGTGATTTGGTAGATAATATTTTACTAGCGTACATATATATGACGTAGATGTTGGATAACAAAACATCGGGTAACCATACTTATCAGTACACAAATAAGGCATACAAGCTCTTCCTTTGGTTTTGTGAATCAAATCGCCGCTACAGAGGGTATATACATAAAACATCAAATTAAAGACCCGAACAATCCTTGCGAACCCAATGATCTCTATCCCGGCTATAGAAAATAACTACATACCCGAGAATTATAGTTCAATAAAATAAAAATAAAAAATATTACTCGGTAGACGTACGATCAACTAGTAAATGGTATAGGTATTTAAAGGAAGAGGAAAGCGACAAACACACAATAGTCATAGTAATATACCTACAGCCGTTGAAAACGATAGCATATTTTTCATTAACATTCTTATCGGTATGTTTGTTTCACCTGCTAGCGTGATTCCGTTTATTAATCATTTAATATGTTCATCCCGCTCTAAAATCTATAAACATAATACGTTACGTCTGGGAGGACATCATCATCATACCTGATCTGTTTTCGGTGGAGTATTGTTAATTTAGCAGTACCATTTTGTTTCTAAAATTGATAGTTGACGTCAGCAACATTTAACATTCCCATAACACTCATCTACTCAAAACCCTCTTTTAAATCCATGTTGTGGATGTAATTAAAGATAGCAACGACTTTCTTTCAGAGACGTCTAAGAAATATACTAGCAAGGATCTCGCATAAATACCTGCATTTCCCATTTGGTTTTTGCATTATTTCACTAATAAATGATCGCTACCTAATAGGTCTGATCAATGCCGCAATGCGGTCGTAACATGCGGCACTTAAGCTCATCATTGAGAGCTTATGTGTATAGATGAAGCAGCGTATGTAACTGTACGTAATATTCGTGCGATGTTATTGAGACAATAAATTATTAATACTTTACATCGGACTTTAAAGGGCCGATTAATACTAAAAAAAAAAATCGTACAGATATTGATGGAAAATCGGTTTTCTCAATTAAAAACAACTTTTTAAACAATTCTATTTAAAGAACTTTCAATCTGGCCTTATTATAATAAATAATAATGGTACATCATACAAATCAGTAATCAAATAACACTTTACATCATCCATAAGTGTTACAAGAAAAGTATCAGGCATGGAATGAGAATGACGCTTTTGACGGAAAGCTTACCTCAGGTTGTCAACGAAATATTTCCAGCTAGGAATATCGAAGTTGCCTAGCTAGAAATCACGAGAATACGAATAAAGGTTCGGTTGTCTTAGGGTATACTTATCACATATCTGTTTACCTATCTTAATAATTAAAATAAATAGTTGCCATGAACTAAATAAGCTAAACTGCCAATTACTGCAGATAAAAAATATTACTACAGATTAAAAAATTAAAAAATGTTAACGAAGCTGATACTGTTAAGCAAAATAATAACGTATACGGTATACGGTATAGCAAAAAGAATCTCTTGTGTACATATTTTGTTCCGATATTTTTATTGGTTAATGTCTACTCATCACAGTACGCCCGGGCCAGCGCCGGCAGAGGTTTAAACACGTCTCATAGTGGTTCATGCGAAGGCACGAACACCTAAATAGAACCGTTTTTCCCCCGAAGGGTAAAAAACGGATATTTAGGTTTCTGCCGTAGCATGAACCACACCTAAGGCCCTTGCCGGCTTACTTAAGGTACTGAGGAGAAATCAGCCAGGCGCTAGCACCGGGCGACATTAGTACCTGAATGGCGCAACAGATGGCGCTACTATTCGATGAATTCAGTTGATTAGGGCTGAGTTACAAGGCGGTAATCTCATAGTGGTTCATGCTACGGCAGAAACCTAAATATCCGTTTTTTACCCTTCGGGGGAAAAACGGTTCTATTTTCGAAACTGGTAACTAAACTAACTACCAGAGCGCTTTAAAAAGTGTAAGTCGAAATCATTAGATGGCGCTGTTTCGAGTTTTATTATAACGTCATCTAGCGGCAGTATTATCAACTGTTGACCGGGTGTCACTTTGTGTTAATATCGTACGAGAGCATTCGTAAAAGTAAGAACGTATATCACTAGATGGCGCTGTTTGACGTTGAATTATAACGCCATCTAACAAATTTTAAATGAACGATTAACCAGTTGTCACTTTATGTCGGGTTTAGTAAATAACTTAGAAAAACATAGATGGCGATGTGTTAGCCATTTTATTAATATTTCATTTTGTATATTTATATTTTATTACAATTTACAATTTTTATTTTTATTTTATTTTGTATATTTTATTACAACGTTTCCGTCGAAGCCACGATCCTCAGCAGTGAGGGACCGACTTAAGGAGGAGGGGATATTTATATTTACAAAATATTTACAGTTTGTTTACTTTCAAGTTTAATTATTATTTCCAATATTATATTTAGGAGAATAATAGTAACATACTTATACCCTACTATTCAATATACTCTGTGGTTCTAATCAGAAATATTTTTCGGATCTCGTGATAGAAGGCCATACTTATCAGCCGTATTCTAACTTTAAACCAGGGATGTCACGAATGTCGTTTTTCTCACATTCGCGAATGCGAATGCGAATGCGAATATTCAGGATGCGAGTGTCCGAATGCGAATGCGAATACGAATGTTACGGAGTAGATTCAAAAAACTTAATCTTGCTTATCATTTTTATGCTTCCATAGTTCAAAAATACAGAACATGACATGTGATGAAGATATTAATGATCAACAGGAGTCAAGTGATACCGTCGTTTTCACTTCCTGCGTATGAGCAATTGAGCAGGCATATGACCATATTGACCATGGGCCGGGTCAGTGCGGTCAAAACAGGATGTGTTCTACCAACATTCGCATTTGATGCGACTGCGAATATTAATACGAATGTCAAAAATGATGCGAATATTCGCATTATACGAATTCGAATGCGAATATTCGAGACTAGAGATGCGCCGAATATTCGGTAATAATTCGGTATTCGGCATATTCGGCGTGTTTTTCAATGTTCGGTATTCGGCCGAATTATTCGGTAAAACTGCCGAATATTTACCGAATAAACATATGATATTTATCTGATAATAAATTAATCATTCATACAATTTTTAGCTCTAAAACTTAAGTTTTCTATATAGAAAACTTGATTTTTGTAAGCTTTATTATTCAGTTTAAGCACTATATTAATTCAGCGTCTATAATAAATATCTACAACCATTGCAAATGTTGACATTGTCGTTGACAATGCCAAGGTCGCATACACATATTATTTTACTAGAAATAAAAAAAAACGCGTTCAGCGAGCCAAGCGGACCTGCAATCTGCATAAACCTGTTTAGTTTTACCGAATAATTCGGCCGAATATTCGGTTCGGTAAGATCTGAACCGAACGTTCGGCCGAATATTCGTATTCGGTAAAGTCTATATTCGGCGCATCTCTATTCGAGACATACTATAAACTCCGCAATACAACTAACTAATATCTGCTGAAGGTTTTTGGATCAGAATTTGCTTGGTAATTATTATGTAAATGATATAACTCTTTATTTGGTGATTATTAAATTTTTTGTGTGATGGAGTTGTGTTGAAAGTAGATTGTGTTTTAATGTACTTATTGTTTATGTATTTTAAGACTGCGTCGACTGTCCAGTAGCGCCCTCATTGGGCGCATTGTATTTTCTAATAAACTAATCAATTCTGTATAAGTAGGTACCTAATCCCCCATGTTAATTTGTAGTCCTACTAATTCCCCAACGTATGATCTATGCGATACCTACAGTTTTATAATAAGTATTTACTTTTGGTTTCATCACCTAAACGGAAATAGTGGCCACCATTTGCCGCAGAGTCGCCAGGACGCTCGCGTTCCCATACAAACGTAGTTCAGCTCTCATTTTAAAACGACATGCTTTAGAACCACAAAATTTGCCATGGGCATTCTAGTAGTACAGATCTATGTCGGTAATTCGTTTTCGTTGCTAACAATTGTAATACAAAGAATGCCAGATACAGATTTACATACAAAACTTATTTTATTTTTGCTATACCTATTTTATTTGTATTACAATATTTAGCAACGAAAACAAATTACCGATACAGATCTTTACTACTAGAACGCCTATGCCAAATTTCGTGGTTCTAAAGCATGTCGTTTTAAAATGAGAGCTGAACTACGTTTGTATGGGGACGCGAGTTCACGCAAGCGTCCTGGCGACTCATTAGGCAGAAATTAATTCGTTTATTAGGAAATACAATCCGCCCAATGAGGGCGCCACTGTACGGTCGACACAGTCTTAAAAGCTTAAAAAAATACGAAAAATATACTGTATTGTACCCACAAGTAAGTACATGAGTAACCCTACTCTTACATTCTCTTTTAGACGGAGAGCTAGCCACGTCAGATATGACACAATAATGAGAGCAACGAAACCCCTCTAGTTAGTTTGCTACTTATTTACTACTATTACATACGATGCTTATTTTATTTCTAGATCCGGATATCTGGCAGCGGGTTAAATATGCAAATAACTTGGTTTGATGCAATATTATGGAAAATTATGTTATTAATTAGATTACCTACACAATTTGCCAGAAGTTTTTGTTGGAGGAAGTAGTGACAAAAGATTTATAATGCAAATATCATAACAACATTGATGAAAAATTGCATAGGTACTTACGACGAACTTACGTTATTTACGAATTGAATTGATTTATTATGACTGCATTTATTTAGGAAAAGAATAAAATAAAATGTAGTGCCGTCGCCATCAAATATATCCAAGCGGCCAAGGTTAGTACTCAAAAATATCTGAACACGCACTTTATCGCCTTAATTGACGGTATTCTGCCCTTTCGCCGGAAATTGTATTGCCGAATTTCACTTGCCAACCAACTTTTCGCAGAAATTTCATTTGGCCAAATAACTTTTACCAAATAATTATTTTGCAATCATTTCATTTTCTAATTCCATAGGAATTCGGTTAGATTAGGTTGGATTATGTGAAGTTGGGAAATGAAATTCGGCCAAATGAAACTTCTGCAAAAAGTTGTTTGGCAAGTGAAATTTGGCAATACAATTTTTGGCGAAAAGGCAGAGAACCCGCCTGGACAATAGAGGCGTTGTTCAGATATTTATGACCTGGTGGTCATTTTACATGTTTCTCAATCGTATGGCTTGTGGCCGTAACGTTTTACCATGGAGATCTGTCCAGTCCACGTGACCGGAACGGAAAGTGACATCGATCGGTGTTCATCGATTTATAAGACGTTACCACGTCAAAAAAACTGGAAAAGTAAGTGGTAAAAAAATAACTACACGGGAAAAAAATCTTCCGGGATATTCTCAATCCAAGACATTATTATTTTCTTGAAAATATTTCTTCGAGACAAGTATTTATTTCCTTTATCAAAAATATGATTCTTCGCTTAATAAAACCACGTTTTCTTAAAATAGAAATACAAAAATGTATTGTTTCAAGAATATACTGAGTAAATGAGAGAGATTGTACTTTAATCAAACAAGTATTATCTTAGGTAAAAGAAAACTAGAAAATCTGTAAGAATATTCGCTTCGTTATATTTAAAACTTTAATTTATTTTCGTTAAAGGAAATAAATGCGTGTCAAGAGGAAATATTTTCAACATAATGTCTAAGAAATATCTTAGATTGAGAATAACCCGGAAGCTTTTTTTCCCGTGTAGTATTACTAGTACAAGAAAACTTTCCACACGCTAAAAACCTACTAAATAAAAACACTTTTAAACCTAAATGAGGCCAAAATTAGCTCCGTTTATTATATGAATATTTTAGACATATTGAACTTTATTTTATCCTTAGCTGACTGTACTCGGTCTTAAACAAGTGAACGTACGGGGGCTAATCCTAGCCTCGGCTTACCAACTTTATCTTCTTGAGATGTTTACGCGCGCTGAAGGATTACGAGAAAGGTTATTTCGAACAACATTTTAAATATTTTTACAAAAAAAATGTTAAAATATTCTATCTTCGTGTCACATGTCCGCTTGACAACCTAATCCCATGAATTGGCGTTGGCCCTAGTTTTTAAGAAAGCGACTGCTATCTGACCTTCCAACCCAGAGGGGAAATTAGACCTGTCGGGAGTAGATCCGGTTCCCTTACGATGTTTTCCTTCACCGAAAAGCGACTGGTAAATATCAAATGATTTTCCGTACATAAGTTCCGAAAAACTCAGTGCATGTTTAGGTACGAGCGAGCCGGGGTGTGAGCCCGTGACGTCCGGATTGAAAGTCGGACAACTTACAGCCAGGCTACCAGCGCTCTTTATTAAGATATAATAATTTTAAACAAAAAAACCGACTTCACTTAGGATCCGCTATTCCAAGAGGAAGTGGCCGGGTTGCTGTAAAAAATAGTAAAATCACTATAGGTGTGCCTATAATTGTGCCCACGATCCCATTGTCAGAGCCCGTCTTGGTGACAATATTGGGACCATCTAGGGGTTATATCAGTCAATATAATAAAAAAATATATAATAAAAAAATCAGTCGAATTGAGAACCTCCTCCTTTTTTGAAGTCGGTTAAAAATAGTGACAACTGTATAACTTAACTTAGTACTTACTACGAAGAAGGTAACGTTTTATGTAGCATTAAATTAAAGAGTATGTAGGTAATAAGAAGATGGTTAGAGGCTTTTTCGACTCTTAGTAGATTTTTTTCAATAAGAAATCATCCATTTTGGGATCAGTACGCTTACCATGAGTTATGACATTGACGTTTTCGAGAATGAGTATCGAGTGTTCTATCTGGGCATCTTGCTTGTAGCATATTAGTGTAAACGAGATACACAGATAGAAAATTCGTTACTCGTTAACCAAAAATGACAATGTCAAACTCATGGTAGTCGTACAGAAACGAATTCTTCGTGTCTGTTTATACGATAATGATGCTATAGGTACTACACAACTCCAAGCAGTGTATGTGGAGGTCAAAAAAAATTACACACACACAAAATTTCTACATGTGGCAAAAGTTTAAAAAAGTGGTCCCCCTGTAACTTTTGAAGCATGGGTCAAAAAATATTTTCAAAATGTATAAATGTGATACTTATAATAAGTAGTTATAATGAAAATTATTTTAAATATAATCGGTTTCGTCGTTTTTGAGTTATCGCAAAATGTTTTCATTGTGACGAGCCGGCAACGACGGAACCCTAACATTGCGCATGGCCCGACATGCTTTTGTTGATGTAGGTATATGGATATTTAAATTTAATTTGTAACTCCTAAAAGTAACAGTTAAATCAATGATACCCCAGTGTATGGTATCGGTAATTACATTATTATTTATTTAAACTTTATCGCACACATCAGAAAAATTTACAAATGGTGGACTTAGAGCCTAAAAGCATTCTCTACCAGTCAACTATTGGGCTAAACAGAGACAAGACAAAAAGGTGCGGAAAAAAGTAAGATATTATACTTTTCAGCTTTCCCATAATTCAACCTACTCGTACCTCCTGTTTAAGTTGTTGATCTAATATATCTAAACATTAGACAACTAATGGCAAAAGATAAAAAAGTTTTTATTTTTGAGATGATAAATCTAACCCCACCTTACTCTAACCTTTACCCTAAAATATCCCGGAAGCTTTCTTTTCCGTGTGCCTTTGCTAACTTATTAAACAATGTTCCTACGTCAAACAGGGATGGCGGAACGATCTGGATGCTTTTCTTAGCACCTGGCCTAAAAAAGCGCAAGGCCGAGTGTTGTGAGGATCAAGGGGACAGACCTTTGCCCAGCAGTGGGACATTAGGTACTGTAGGAAAATAAAAAAAATGTTCTTAAATTTTTTTGCTTAGGTATCAAATTCAATGTACCTAAGTATTGAGGTAAGAGTTCAGAAAGCAGTCTTAACAATTAGATACCTATACCTATCCACATAATATCTAATTGTTATCTAAGTACCTAAGGTGCGTTGGGGTAAGATAGAAAGGTATTTTTTTAGGGATAAGACAAAAAATCGTCCATATTCCGGAGCATTATAGACTACTTTTTATCTTACCCCTAAAAAAACCTTTCTATCTTACCCCAACGCACCTTACTTAACTTTTAAAACTGCTGCATGTGCTGTGCAATAGGTATCTACACTTATAATTAGTGCATTTGGTTCTAAAAGTATTTATTTTCATTATACATGGGATTTACCTACTATAACAAACATCATATGTAGTACCACAACTACCATACATTTACACAATTCTACCTATATAGTAATGTATTTTAATAAATCAAAAAGAAAACACGTAAAATCTCCACAGAATACCTAATATAAAACTGTTAAATACAGGGTGTAACAAGAATAATGGTGATACTTTTAAGGGCATAATTGGTATCGTATTCTAATTATGAAAAAGTATGATACCAAATGCCTTTAAACGAATCACCAGTATTTTTGTTACAGCTGTATACGTAGGTAATCACTAATCATCCCATAAACTTAATAAACGCACCGTCGGCGTCGCACACTAAAAGGAAAGTAACCCTTTGTTCACTAAACCTCCTATAATACGTGTAGATATACCTACAGTCTAAAATTCCGCGCGGCAAACGGCAAATTCCTTCATTAAAGAGACAATGGCTTCAGAAGGCTACATACAAATAACTAACGTCCAATTTAAACAACAGCCTCGCAAAGCTGAAAAACAACCCGTGACCGAAGTTGGGAATAAATTAGCAACCCCCCCATCGCCCCCTCGCCAATGTGTACATTGTGCAAAATATTATTTGCCTTGCCAGACAATAATGGGATCTTTTGCCACGCCCTGACATGTTAGCTTTGGGGGCCCCGCCCATGCCAATCCTCTTACCGATTGGTTCGTTTGGCGTTGCCTCTCTTTCTACACCGGTTTTTGTCTCGTTTCGCCTCGTAGCTTTTCCCTCAACGCCTGAGGGGTAAATGTTTTGGTAGACAACATATACGAGGGTTTTCTAGAGCTCCGCTCGCATTGTCAAGGCGTTTCGCTCGCGAATATTTTTTACGCGCGTTTTATTTGAAGACGTCTACCTGAATGGAGTACCAGAATTCGCTTTATGAGATTTTTTTCAATAGATCTCGAGTCCTTTAGCTTGGGATTAAAGGATCGCGTCGCATACATATCTCTGTAAACAGTTTCCTTTGCTCGTTTTGTTGAATCTTTTTATATTTTATAGTATTACTTTTGCGCTCGTTCTTTGAGACGCTTTTACGTTATTCTCAGATTCTGATTTTACGATGATAAAGGTAAAAGTTCTTTACAACACAAGGTTACAATAAATATGTTATTATAAGGACTGGCAATATCTATAAATACAGTATTTTTTGTATATCTTACAAATAATTATAGACTCTACCTAAATATAGATTGAAACTTGCATAATTAAGAAATAGACAAGTATTTATTTATATATCTAATGTTTACCTACGTAAAACATTAACACTAACTAGTTACAAAAGTACATTATTAACTAGCACTAAAGTTAGGAACTATTAATCAAACATTTTTAATCGCAAAAGAAACAACGAATAAAAACCAAAACGAATGAACTCGACACCACCGCAACAAAGTTGAATCGATAAGCGGTCTAATAATTATTATTAGTCGACGGCCTGAAATTCATGCACAAAGCGAGACCCACAGGAATAATAACGACAATTGTTGTGTTTACTGGAACGTAAACGCGGCCCCGGGCTTCGGGGGCTGCAGGCCCGCGGTGGGGGCCGTGGGGCGGAGCTCCGGGCTCGCTCAGTCCGCGCGCAACCACGCGCCCCAACGCACCTCTGACATGTGACGCTATGGAGGAATGCGATCTCACACAATACCGCGACATGATCATCGAGGGCGACTTACCGCTGGACCTCCGGCCACCTCCTAGACTATATCTGCCTCATTACCTCCGTGATGACAGAGAAGATTATCCTCAAGATGACACTTACGTTTCTGTTGATGAAGATACGCCAGACATGCCGCCGCCGTCCAGCGACTCGGAACGTTACGACGCCTCAAGCCCTAGTGAAACAAAACCTTCGTCCCCTAAGAAGTCCAAGCAGAAATCCTCTACCCAACTCATCAAGCCACCTTACTCATACATCGCTTTAATAACAATGGCAATCCTCCAGTCTCCGCACAAGAAATTAACGCTCAGCGGAATTTGTGAGTTCATCATGACCAGATTCCCGTATTATCGTGAGAAGTTCCCCGCTTGGCAGAATTCTATAAGACACAATTTGAGTTTGAACGACTGCTTCATAAAAATTCCTAGGGAGCCAGGGAATCCAGGGAAAGGGAATTATTGGACGTTAGATCCTTTGGCGGAGGATATGTTTGATAATGGGAGTTTTTTGAGACGACGGAAGCGATATAAGCGGCCGGCGCCGTCGCTGCAGCACGCTCATGCTGTAGTAGCAATGTTGGCAAGGGAAGCTTATGCACCACTTCTACCGCTACCTTGTTACCTTCCTCCGTCACCGCTGTTGTCGCTGCCGCGTCCGCCGCCGGCGGCGCTCCGGCCCGTGCCGCTGCCTCCACGAGTTTCCGAGATGACTGAACCTAGATCCAAGCGATCCCGCAATGGGTTCTCCATTGAATCTATAATAGGATCCCAAGAGGAATCAGAGCCTCGACGGAGTGCCTTCAGCCCTCTGTACCAAGGCAGCGGTCCGCCGGACGACTGGAGATGAGCCTTCTTCAGCGATCCGTTCTAGACGCCGGTTCAAGTGACTTTCGAGACTGTGTTCTTTAGTGGTGTTTGTAAATTATAATGTAAAAACGGGTATGTTTGTGCGCTGATTAGGATCTTATTGGTTTTTATGCTGCTGTGTTTAGTAAACAGTAACAAATAGTAGACCGTCCACTAAAATTTATAAAGCTTAATTAAAAGTCAGTAATTGTTACGGCGGCAGTTAACCCATTTTGAAGCCGTCGTTAATAACCAATACTGTGTTTATTTTCTAACTCGTCTGTGTCAAGCAAATAATAATTATAATCAGAGATTTACTAACGGATACCACAGTAATAAGTATTTAAGAATTAATCTGTAAATAATTGTGCCAAATTTTAATTTAACTACTGTTACGTTGTGATTTTTTTGCCAAACTAAAACTCGATCAACTCCTATCATAGGTACTTTAAGGTGCCTATTTTTGTTAATATTAGTTTATTTATAAATAAGTTAATAAAATCTAGTCATTTTATGTACAAAGTAGTTTCGTAAAGTCTTTTCCTATGTAAATACTTTTTAACTTAACTTTGTAAGTAGGTACGCAATACTTAGTGTAGATAAAGTAGGTAAAAGCCTAATTTTCTGGTAAATCGCCGAACCACTTGTATTTATGATAATTAATTGTAGTATATTTTGTGTAACTAACTCGTTTCTAAGATATGAAATATAAGATAATATGACAGATAAATGACGTATTATTCACTCCTTCGATAAAAAAAGTTATAAAATATGATTTTACTAAGTAGCTCCCAATCAAAGCAGAGCACCGCAGCTTGAAAACGTTACCCGACGGCGCGGCGGCGGCGGAGGATTTAAAAATTAATTCTGAATATTCAGATTAATAATTTTTTTTTTTTTTTGTGATAATTTGTTATTTCTTGTAGGTATATTATTTATTTTTAGCTGGACACGTTAAAAATAATCACCCGATTTAATGTACGGTCACGTACTTTATTCGTTGAGCCATTTAGGGCTCACTTTACATTGGACATTTCATAGAATGAGTACTAAACAAAAGAAAGTAGCTTGAACCGTAAATGGCTCAACAATTAAAATACGTGACTGTACCTATAAATAAACGTAAAAAAAAAACTGTCGAATTGAGAACCTCCTCCTTTTTTGAAGTCAGTTAAAAATAGATATACTACAACGGGGTGATTTCTAACTAAAGAAAGTAAAAACTAGAAATACATTCTAAATAAAAGGGCGACATTGAAATTTCAGTTTTTATCCATCATAATAATTATGCATGTAGGTAGTTATTTAGAATTTATAGAAATCTATATATTAGAATATAACGTAAAATAATAATAATGTTTATTTTTGACCGTTATAACGCTTACTAAAGTAGGTAAGCCCATTATAACGGTTTTCCATTTTTTGTTAAACATTTCGAAATTTCATAGTGTTTTTCGTTCCATTTTCCTTTCAAAAAAGGAGGAGGTTCTCAATTCGACTGAATTTTTTATCATTTTTTTTTTGTATGTATGTTACTCAATATCTCCGTGAATCGTGGACCGATTTTCAAATATTTTTTTTAATCGAACCGGTATAACCCCTAGATGGTCCCATTGCCACCAAGTCGGGGTCTGATGATCCTGGAGAAATCGAGGGAACTCTTCAACTATTATAGGCACACCTATAGTGATTTCACTATTTTTTACAGCAACTCGGCCACTTCCTCTTGGAATAGCGGATCCTAAATGAAGTCGGTTGTTTTTTGTTTAAAATTATTCTGTGACAATTTCATGAAATTTCATGTTTTTCATACATCATTAAATTGATAATGGTAGTAAATCTACCTAAATAAAAACTACAATCGTTTTTTAAAGGGATAAACAAAGGTTTCTTGTCACGTCGGTATCGATTTTTTCTGTGCATTGGTTTTTGAGAAAACGTTGTGGCATTTTTTAGCGAGGACAACGTTAATTTTTATCACTCCGTCGCGTTAATTTAAGATAAACAATAACATATAAATGTTTATCTTTAATTATGAACCCATCAAAAACATAATTGAGAAAATTTTAATTTTATTGTATTTTCCATTTTTTGATGTGAATATATTAGTCAGAATCGCGAGCTCTTTCGACCCTGATAAGAGAAAAAAAGAATTCCAAACTGTCAATAAGTCTTGTACGTTTTTTGCTACTTCCACTTTGCTACGACAATAAGAAATCTAAAAAAATGGTAAGTAAAGGAAAAAGCTACAAAAAATAGTAACTAAGTGGAACACTTTTTTTTTGGGAATGGCATAAAAACCAAGTTAAAAAAAGTGAAAGTTCGTAAACGGTGTCGCTAATAAAATAAATGAGATAACTGGACACCATTTTTTTTCTAAGCTTCTTAGATCACCGTTCCTATTAAACATAACGTTTTCCAATTTTTTACTGTATTGAATGTTAAAATAGGTATACAAAAGAAATATAAAAATTACACTAAAACCCGCTCACGTATGTTCCCGGTGCAAAGGTTCCCATAATGCTTGCGGCATTTCCACGCTGGATTACTATGACCAGGCTTTGCACCAAGAACGACTCGGAGCGGGGTCCTCCCCTTTGTGCCGGAGTCGATGGCCCAACTCTTTCACAAAGAGTTTTGCGTCGACCCCCCAGCAGCCCGCGGTTTCCACTGCGAGAGGAACGAATATGTAGCTGGACTGTAAGGAATTGCTTCAAATTTAATAATTTACAATATACATACAAAAATTTGTTGTATTAGTTGCTACTCAGTCGAAAAATCGGATAATGTAAAATTTTTAGGACTACAAATAGACAAAAACCTAAACTGGAAAGTACATGTCGAAGTTGTTTGTTCCAAACTTGACAGATTTGTTTATGCTCTTCGGAAATTAAGAAACACGGTTTCTACTCAAGCAGCATTAACTGCCTATCATGGATACGTATCATCCACTCTTAATTACGGACTCTTACTATGGGGCAATTCTGTTGAGGTAGGAAAAGCATTTCTAGTGCAGAAAAATCGAGGGAACTCTTCAATTATTATAGGCACACACCTATAGTGATTTCACTATTTTTTACAGCAACTCGGCCACTTTCTCTTGGAATAGCGGATTCTAAGTGAAGTCGGTTCTTTTTTTGGTTAAAATTATTTTACTACATTCTTTACTTCTAATGCGATCCAAGAAAAAATAAAATAGAATAAGTCAATTCATTATTTTTTTTTATGTTGTTGGTGACACATTCATTGATTGACGAACTATTTAGTTCCCAGCATCGTGTGAGGTATCGTTATACAAACTCTGTCAGACGTCGGGATGGGGAAAGCTCCCGGATTACGCTATCAGTGATAACGAGGCGCGAATTACGTCACGCTGTAACGGGAGCCGGGTGGTCTTCTTAAGTTAAAAAATTTACAAAATATTAGTTTCTGAACGCTTCGATCTGATTTGGCTCCTAATTTTACAGTATTACACAGGGTGTTTAATACTGCAAAATTAAAATACTGGTGATCCGTTTAAGAGCCTAATTCATATTTTCGTAGACCTCTTAAAAAATTGGCTAAAGTCCCCACCACACACTAAAAAAAGGGGAGAATGTTCAAGACTGCACAACCTTTTCTATAGTTTTTTTAACTTTTATTACTATTGTGTATGTTTTTATACGATTTTTTGTCTTTTTATATTGAGTGACTTAAGTAGGTACATAAGTTTTGTTACGACGATAAAATGAAAGGCCACTGGTTTTGGTTAAATCAAAAATGTACTTAAGTCACTCAATATAAAAAGACAAAAAATCGTATAAAAACATAGACAATAGTAATAAAAAAGTTAAAAAACTATAGAAAAGGTTGTGCAGTCTTGCACACATATCGTATTGCAAGTAAGAAAAATCCAATTGGCGCCATATACGGACGGATCTGCATCTAGTAACAAATAGCGTACTTAGTAGTACAGTCAGCGTCAAATATATTGTAACAGCTAGAGTAGCCAAATAGTTCGTTACACCATACAAAATATATGGTGTAACGAACTATTTGATCACTTTGGCTGTCACAATATATTTGACGCTGACTGTACACTAGTAGCTACTAGGTGGAGTAGCAGTGCAGATGACATTTCCTCTTACATTTTGGGTATCTTTAGGTCGCTTTCGGGCAGATGGCTAGATTAACTTGAGCTTCAAAAAGTTCTTAGGCTGCGCTGCTCCACTATACAGTTGTATAAGTTACTCTATGATACCCACGTACCGACCTACTTACTAAAACATGCAGTATTTTAAAGCTAGCTGAAAAACTAACATAACCCATAAATTACCAAATTACAAGCAAATAACAATAAACCATTTCACAATAAGTAGTAAGGTCTCGTTTCGCAACAAAAAACTCGGAGCAAACATAACTACGTGATGTTTGGATAAACAACCAACATTAGTTTATTTGGGAATCACCTAGGTACTGGTAATAATAGAAGTGTTCAGTTTGATACCTCATTAAATGAGACAAATTTTCTAACTATTAGCTCAGGATGTCACAGTTCCATAGCCTCGTCTTTGACTGTATACTTAACAGCCATAGTGAGCTTGCAGGATAACATAACATAAATATATTATTGCACACCTCAAATTATTCAGGATCTTATTAGATGTTGTTTCGTTGGCCCAATATTACATGATTCTGTGTTACATTTTCAGGGTGGTTTTTAGACTAAGGGTCGATTGCACCAAACCGCTCGTCATCGTAAAAAAATCTTGTATGAAAAGTTTGTCAGTTTTCTGGGATGACAGCTCCGTCGCCATAATTAACGTTGATGAGTCCGTTAATTGTGCGAGGTGCAACCCACCCTTAGAGTCACTATGATAATGTCCAAATTTCAATTCGATAAAAGTGAAATATAGAACCCTGTATATTAAGCCAGTGATTTTTTAAGGTACCATATGTGACAGAAAGTATGCTTCGGACTTCATCATGAACTAGCCAGATACGTATGTATATTTGCCGTCGGTTCCGTCTGGTGAATGTGTCCGCGATGAAAAAGAAATATTTATAACAAATGGGAATTTTTTTTTTGGTTCCATCATCATTCGCTTCTTGCCCCATTATTTAGGCTCACGCAGCATGTCTTTTTCTTCCACAAATTTTTGTCGTCCGTCATCTCATGATTCACATCCTTTCTTTTCATATCATCTCTCACACACCCCGTCTACCTTTAATTACCAATGTTTTAAACTTAAGACTTGTCTTTGGGATTGTACACAATGCCAGTAATTCATGTTAGACAAACAGAGTCTTTAAAAACGTTGTGACATGTCGTTTCATTTTGATAAGAGACAACTGGGACTCACGGTAAAGCAAACAGTGACGTTTGAGAGAAACTGCACTTTTTATTGTGTATACAACAGCATTGTGCTATATGAATTTTGTTTGTATCAAAAATGAGCCGACTGTGAGTTTTCAATATTACGCGTTTTTCGGCAGTTACATGCAACATTATCACGTAGTAAAGTAACTTATGCAGAATGTAACAAAAAATATTGGTGATCCTTTTTAGGGCATAATTGGTATCGTATTGTAATTATGAAAATGTAAGAAACATTTTGTTTCCCGCGAAATAATATTTTGGTTTTGTATGGAGGTTGGCTACCCAGGAAAAAAAAATTTCGCGTCCAAAAACTTTTTCTTTTACGTTTTCTTAATCGCAATACGATATCAAATATTGCTCTTAAACGGATCACCAGTATTTTAGTTACACTGTGTATAATACCTACGTGGTAAATCCCCCATTTCAAATACCAGTCCGGTTTTCCGGGTTTTTGGGACTAATATTACAAAATTGCGGCACACATATATGTATGTAGGTTAGCTCTACGTCTGAAATAAAACTATTTTTTTTCGGAGACTATGCGTTTGAAATCGTTAAGTATACTTTATATACCTAAGTAGGTTGTAATAGTTTTAAAATACACGCGCGTCTTTAGCCTTCCAACGTATAACTTTCATGCATAGATAAGCAAAGCAAAGCTATAATTTCTCCCTAGTTTGCTCCTCTAATATTAGTACAAGCTACAATCTTGTACAAATATATTGTAAAATAACAACATTGTAACAGTACAATAACAAAATTAACTAGGTTTGCACAGATCTGCAAACTGATAGCACCGTTCATGTTTGAATGTCGTCTCTAAGTTTAGTTTTATCTTAATGAATGTTATTAAATTATTAATATACGTAATGCTAAATAAACGTTGATGCTTGGCTTGTATTGTTTTACCTGACATTGTAACAGGAGGCAACGATATGGTTGAACCAAGTTTTTAAATCAACAATTTCCTTTTCGATATAAATTTTGTCACCGTACCATGTAGTTTACTTACAACACTAATTTACTATTAAGGCCAATAAAATTAGACATTTTCGAAGAATTAATTCTCAGCAGGCTGGAAGCGCAGCGTAGGACGTCCACTCACAAGATGGACCTTATAAAGGTCGCCGGAAGACGCTGGATGCAAGTCGCTTCCGACCGATACTTATGGAGGTCCAAAGGCCTATGTTCATCAGTGGACGTCTTATGGCTGAGATGATGATGATGATGATGAGGCTGGAAGTCGATTTTAACACCTTTATTTGTTCCTAAATTCGTGTTATCCGAGTTTGCGCAATCCCAGGATTTTTAGATTAGAAAGGAATTAGTGTGCATTATTTTTGGAAAGTTTTCGCTCCTGTGTTGATTCTGAGGACATCGTTTCAGCTAGTCAACTGGCAGCTAATTCAACTAAGACTAATGAAACCTCTGGACAAAATCCACCACGAGATATTCTCAAAATTCCTCATAAAGCCAACTTTTAATCTGGTCTCTCTACCCCCATCAAATGCAGCCGAATTTAACCATATTTAATATTGAATGGATTGACTTTCTCCGACAGACCTACTTACCGGTTTTGGGCTACAAGCAAATAACTGAAAAAAGAGCGAACATTTCGCAGTTATTTTACTGCCCAAAGTTATGCACACCTCCTGGGATTGGGTAAACTCAGATTAAACTTATTTAGGCCATTTTTAGTCTATTTTAGGCCTCAAAGCGGTGCTAGTGCTACATTCTCTCTTTTCTATTGAAAATCTCAACCCTCAGTCTGCCTTCGTTTATTTTTAAACAAAAATATCTTCTCCACAAGTAAACATGAAATAAATATAACACTTGACTTAGCACATCATGTCAAAACGTTTGGCCAACAATTGCATTCAAAACTGAGATAATCTCCATACAAATAGACATTTACGCTCGATAAAATTGTCCATTGCACCAAATATCCGTCCATTATGGCCATTATATCGATACTTGACATCTTTTACACTTCCGACAAAAATTTAGAAAAAGTTCGTTTCAATATGTTGCACAAAAAATCTCGCATTTAGATATTACATTCGACATCAAATCAAATACATCGGAACAAGCAATATGCTCATAAAATATTTTAACTTTTAACACGTGCGTCTTTTTAGGTTACCTACATATTAAACTGCATGCGTAGATATTTTTGAGTACCTACCATGTACGGTTACCCAGTCGAAGTTACCCCAATTGACGGTACATACTTACATAGAGTAAGGCTACCCCACACTAGCGTCTTTCGAACGTCGATGTCGTCCGGCCGTCGGCGTCTCACCAGCGTCGACTCGGCGTCGATTTTTTAATACATCGAATAAATAAAGTCCAATGATAGATGGACTGACGGACAGACAGACAAACGTTGGATGCTTTAGTAATAGCAGAGTAATAGACAGTCCTTCGAGTATCGAACCCTAATATTATGCTTAGAGCCGACTGCATCAGATATTTTTCTGCACTACATGCAAGTATTTTTACATTTACATTACGTACTAGGGCGGTAAAATAAAGAACGGCTCAGACCGCGGGCATTTGTGGCCCGAACCGAAGGTAAGTGCCATAAGCAAGTGATCTGAGGCCTTCTTTATTATCGCCCGTGGTGCGTACACAATTTTACGTCTTCTCCTGGGTGTGAAGCGAGGTTTGCCGCTGCGCCCGTGGGCGGAAATCTCACTTACCGCCCAGAGTGACGTAAACATTATTAGATATTCAATGACATGCAATAGAAACAACATTGTATTCCAAAATTTCCAAACACTGGCTGATAGCGTAACTATCTATCATTTTCTATACTCACTTTCGCACAATAAATTATTTGTATTTGTATAAGTATAGCAGGTGACTGTACTCAAAAAAATTTACATAACAGGGACATTATGCATTATGCACTATAAAGCAGTAAGTGTAACTGTCCGCACAATGCTGACAGCGCTCAATAAGGAACGAATCGCATGTGTTCAAGAGTGCGCACTTGAGCGCACCCGTCATAATACTGCGATACTGTGGGGGACGGCTGCCATACAAACGGTAGGAATATTGGTATGAATTATGATGTAAAATATGTTTCCGCCAAAAACGTCCATTGCAAAACTTCTAGGCTTATAGGTATTCTAGAACCAGTCGTCCTCGAGCTGAGAACAACAAGTTGAACATTGTAGTCTACAATCATCTAGACTTAGACCTATCCGCGTCTTGATCAGTACGTCTAGCCTGACTTATGTACTTACGTTGTCGAGCGACTCCCCATACTTCAGGCGCGACTCGACGCATGTCATGCTAAGCCGTCAGATTCGTTGAGGCCTTATTCTTACGCTGCGTCTTCCAGTCCGCTTACACTATATTCCTGCCTAGCTGTTGTCGGTTCCACAAGCAATTTTTGTGATCATTGGGATCCTATTTCGGTCTGGAGGCCGTTTTTTACTTGTAATTTGTAGGAAGTAAATTTTTGAAGCTTTTGAAAAACGAGCCACTGGTGATACATCACTGTATCTATTCTTGGATTTATGACAAATGGTGGAGATGCTGGAATTTGAAATTTGAGAACTACAGTTAGAAGCGTCTAAGTTTTTTGCGGATCTCATTATCTGGTACTACCTTGATGGAAAATTTGCATCATAACCTGTACCTGTGAGTTCCTTTAATTGGCTTTCTGTGTATATTCGGTTGTATTACTGTAATTTTAAAGCTGTTGGTTTTCCTTAATATAAGTAAATCAATAAATATATAATGGGCATTATTGCCCTTTGAGTAACTATTAATTTTTTAACTAAAACTTTTGTGTGTACCAGCGGTTTTCAGTACTTGCCCCTTGTATCTTCCCAAATGCTTTTATTGCATTCAAAATCCAACTTTGTACTATTGCAATAAGAATTATCGTTAACGCATATGCAAGTTCAAGAACCTTTGATTGATATGGAAAAATCATGGGGGCAACGCAGCGGGGTGCTTGTTCCTTTTCTTTAAATGAAGGCGTGAAAGAGACGGGAAAGTTGTAAAACGGCTATTAAATTATCGTTTTTCATCTCGTTGTTGACGTGCAGTAAACCAAATTTTAATGTGATTCTATGCACGAATATTTCCTTCCTCATGCCATGGCCAAAGGACATGAGGAGTTTAATATTAGATAAAATTTATACTTAAATGATATTATCATATTACAATTGATGAAATAATCTTCCAAATCACATGTACACTTTTTTGATATTTATTTATTATAATTTTATCACTTAAAAACATTACTGCGACAGAACTTGTGGACCGATTTAGTACAATGTTGTAAGTTTCGGCGCGGCCGAAAGTTTCGGCCATTTTTTGGCTGAAACCGAAACACGGTTTTTTGGCCGAAACTGGCCGAAAACAAAACTGAAACCGAAACCGAAACTTCGGTCGGACACTAATTTTTTTGTATTTAAAACAAGAAAATGGTCTATTTTGACCTATCTATATATTAAACTAGTCTACAACGATATCGCGTCAGTCGCAGACCTATTGTTAAAATTAACCAACGCGTTTTATTCCGGATTCAATTGGGCACGTAATCGCCGGGACGTTTTTGTATTGTATTGTATTGTATTGTATTTAGTTTGTATCCAACAGGAATCAAATAGAGCTCAGTGTGCTCAAGTGCGGTTTGGGGGACAATTGGACATGACACTTGCGCAACTTGGCGGAATAAAAAATAGTTTAAAAATATCACATCTAGGTAGTTAATTTTAGTAGGCGCGGAAATAGTAAAAAAACGTGTGAAAAAAATTTGTATAGATAATAGCTAGGGATATACGCACAGATCTGCCCGCTGGAGTTGTCCGGCGGATATGCCTGGCGGCCAGATACGTCCATGTACTCCATGTATGGTGCGAATTGGACACGGATTTGTTTGCGTATCTGAATAGCGCCATACATGGACGGATCTGTCCGCCGGGCATATCCGCCGGACAAATCCGGCGGGCAGATCTGTGCGTGTATCCCTAGCTTCTACTCGTATTTTGTGACATTTATGTCACCGGAGGCGACACAATTATTTACGCAAATAAATGGACAATAGGATTTTAAAATGCAATTATTTTGTCAGTGGTTGATAGATTATAATTATAGGTATATAAAAGTCGCTAATATAAAAATATGTTAGTCCCTTTTAATTGTTGTTGTACTACTCTTAATGTCCTTACTAATACAAAACTAGTAGTGAACAATTTTAACATTCATCTTATACCCGTCTCTCCACAATATGACTCGTTATGTACACGTAACTAAGCGAATTCATATTAAAACAAAGCTTATTTCTAAGTAGCATTTCAGAAACTTTACATCATATAATAAACTAACATTTGTTAGCTATTTCACCATTCATAACATATAGCCGTTTCCCCACAATATCACCCGTTATGCACAAAACATTTACACATATGCGTAGTACAGAAATAGCGAATTGTTTGAACGTCCGGGGTTTATTAGATCACAGAGGATAGACAAGGGACCGTCCCTTTTATGTATATATGTACATAGACTGTGTAAATGTTTTAGCCAGAAGCCGAAAGCGGGTTTTATTGTTTTGTGTTTTACTTAGCATCAATCGTAGGTATCTTAAACACCGAAAAATATGTGACACGGCCTATGGCTCTACATAAGAGCTTCACATATTTTTGCGGCCTTCGTGTAGGAAGATACTATTGATGCTGACTGTACAAATGATGTAGAAGCTACACACCTTAATAATGAAAACTAAAGTACCTATAGCATTTTTTATACTTAGGAATATACTATAGAAATGCGCTGAAAATTCCACACGGTAAAATTACTTGTTGGTATATATGTTTTTATTTAATAAAACTTTTGTACAATAAATCAATAAAAATACCGATATTGGATTCCACTACAATCTAACTGTATTAAAAGAAAAATATTTTACTTTTTCCAAGGCCATCAAATCCAACAGAAAAATCCCACTTCTGATATCAATATTCATTGCCTACAAATGGTCAAACATTTGACTAAAACTCTCCCCCTTGGCAATCGCATACGGCCGTTTGCACACATTACTACCTCCTGCAGATGTTTAATCACACATCCCTAAGACTTCTGAGACACCCTCCTATATTACAATGAAAATTAAGAGTTCCACTGACAATCTAGACGAATTAAATGAATCTCACTTACCCCTTATTTGGTTTCACTAAACTAAGAAACTTACCAATCCAAAACGAACCTTAGTCTCTTTCAAAAAAAGTTGACTTTAAGGTGACGGAGATGACAATGGAACTACCTACTTTTGATCGTGGTATTATCCTCACAATAGTGCTTTGCATTGAAGCTGAGTTGACAAATTGGTGCCAATGGATTAGAAGCGTTATGGCTAATGGGGTAAGGTTGTTTTGGGGATGGTGGGGTGATAATGTCGCCGCGGCGGGGGCCGATAAAATCCTACCCTCGATGTGACGCCCCGCGAAGTAAGCTATGATCTGTTCCTGCACTGTCTTGTTGTAGGGATAACTGAATTTTGGCTTTTGAAAAAGTACCCGGTGAAATCCTATGTTCTACCGATTTACATGACGAAAAATGGGTTCTCTGCCGAAAATTGTAGACGTTTCATTTGGCAGAATTTCATTTCCGAACTTTACAATCTAACTTAACCTTATCCAACCTAATAGGCAATTTTCATTTCCCAACTATGGGGTTGAAAAGTTGGTAGGCAAGTAAATTCGGGAATAGAGTTTTCGGCGAAACGGCAGGATACCCGAAAAATTTGACTGATATAAATATTATTTACTGCCCTACAAATTGGTTTATAATATTTGACGTGTGGTAGGAACTGTCAGATTACTCCTCTTAATTAAAACACTACTTACTTTAATTTACTTTAGAGATTTTGAAATAAGTATTAGATTTTTTTACAGCCGTGTTGCTAAGGAATGCAAATATTTTTTCTGACTTTACGATTTTTTTAAGTGTCAGTAGATACGTTTAAGGTATTTGATTGTATTAATGGAAGCATAATTCACCTATTATTTGAAAAAATATTAACTTCACTAATGAAGCAATTGAAATTCTCTGAAAGTGTGACATCGTCCATCTTAAAATATTTTTATTGGCACTTATAAGTAAACAATTTCTCAACAATAATTCTGGCCACTTCCCAAACCGCCCGTCACCCGAGTTTTACCGCCCCACAGATTAGAGGCAATGAATAGGAGTAATGAAATAAATATTTTGCCGGTGGGTGCCCCACGCCTCAGCGCACAAACCCCCAATTGCCGGCAGTCCGCAAAACGGCCGATTGTCGGCGTGAAAACAGCGTGAAACATTGCGTGAATTGAGCGGAACGTCACTACCGGCTTTTTAAGAAAAAATGTGATAGACGGTTGTTTAGTTTATCTACTGCTAATACAGTCGCCAGCAGATATATCGGAGCTGCCAAGGTGGTCACAAATATCTGAGCAACGTCTCTATTGTCAAGGCGATAAAGTGCATGATCAGCACGCCTAGCACATGACTGATGCGACAGTATCTCGCGCGCGAGATAGACTACCCGTCTCTTTTTAATTGACACAGTCAGAAAAGGACGGATAGACTATCTCGCGCGCGAGATACTGACGTGTCAATCATGTGCTAGGCGTGCAGATATTTTTGAGTACCCTGGCTGCTCCAATATATTTGATGGCGACTGTACAGGCGTCGTGATATAGACTTACAAGCTTTTACAAGGACGACACATTAGGCTCAATTTCAATAGTAAAATTCTACAATTACAGCACACCGCCTTATAATATTTTGTTTGTACTATAACAATCCAGGTTTATAGGTAACTCAATTTCTGTAGATATTTTTAATTTAGATAAGTAATGATCGAAAACGTTGGCTTAACTGAAATAAGCCGTCGCCAAACCAAATAAGTACGGGAAGTTCTGGTATTTTTTGATTAATCCACCTCTTAACTTTATGATTTGAAACACACATATTAAATACGTATTTTAAAATAATACCTAAAGATAAAGATAAAGATAATTTATTATCACACACAAGACACGATAAAAAGGGAAGCACAGACACTTAGAAACACAACACATTAATAACTATAAGTCTATAACACTTACAACGCATTACCTTACCAATATTACCCCATCATAGCCCACAAAGAGCCCCAAGTTTGCCGAAGCTCCGGCTCAGACATAGCCTTTGCACAAACACTCCGGTTGCTTAATAGTTTTAGCCGATTTTCCTACGCAGGATCGATAGCGAAGAGTATAACATCAACGTTTGTTTTTGTTTAAAAATTCCTAATTATATATACATTATATGGCCACTTATTGATTATTATTTAACAAAATTACCCCATCGTAGCTCACAAAGAGTCCCAGTTTGCCGAAACTCCGGCCCAGACAGAGCCGTTGCATAAACACTCCGGTTGCTTAATAGTTTTAGCCGATTTTCCTACGCTGGATCGATAGCGAAGAGTATAACATCAACGTATGTTTCTATATTAAAAAATTCTCACGGAAGGTTTGTGTTTAAAGTAACGTTTGTTTCTGTTTAAAAATACCTCATTATATGTACATTATATGGCCACTTATTGATTATTTTTTAACAAAATTACCCCATCGTAGCCCACAAAGAGCCTCAGTTTGCCTTGCCGAAGCTCAAGCCCAGACAGACCGTGGCACAAACACTCCAGTAGCTTATAATTTTAGCAGATTTGCTTTCCTTACTGATTTGCCGACGGAAACTTTTCAAAAATGCAATTACTTATGTGGAAAAATTACTCACAATTTGATATGACAATAGGAACTTTCTGTTTGACTTAAATTATATGTAATTCTTTTTAAAATTTCCCGAATATTCTGAGGACTTTTCAAGTTTTCGCGTTTGCACATCGGTAGCTTGGCATTGAATTGAGCGCGAAAACAGAAAACTACAACATATAGCAGATATTTTTTTGTATACCTTATGAAACATACATTATACAGGGTATTCCGAGAAGTAGTGATATACTGAAGCTGGGAGGTAGAGAGAGGAGAAAATAAGTCAAAACTGCGAAAATACGAAAAATCGCGGAACATACATGGGGGTTCAGATAGCCCTCTAGGTCCTCTACCTTCCAGCTTCAGTATATCACTATCACTACTTCTTGGGACACTATTGTATATTAAATTCATATTTAAAAATCCCGCCCAGTCAGAGCCGTTGCACAAACACTCCGGTTGCCTTAGCCATTTTGCTTTCTGCCTGGATTTGCGATGACAAAAAAAGGACGCGCCCTCTGTCCGAAAGCCGCCTAAAGATACCGAAATTGTAAGAGAAAATGTCACCTGCACTACTACTCCACCCAGTAACAAATAGCGTACTAGTAGTACACTAGTAGCTACTAGGTGGAGTTGCAGTGCAGGTGACATTTCTTCTTACAATTTCGGTATTATTAGGCGGCTTTCGGAGAAAGGGCGCAATTGACTTGAGCTTCAAAAAGTTCTTAGGCTGTGGACGTCTATATATCTCTATAGTCTCTGGTATAATACAGGATGTTTGGTAACTAGGCTTAGGCCTAAAGCTTTAGAGCTTTAAGGGTATTCTAGACGAGGTATTTTTGAGCATTTATAGCAATACGTGTCAGATTAGGACGTTTATCTTATTTATTTTTGGAATGATACTTGTTAATTAACAAGACCCTAAGGAGGATTTTTTTTCTCCTTCTAGCTCCATAATCACTTCATCGATACTGCTCATGTGCTCATATACGAACTCTCAAATTTTATGTATCTTTGCTACAGCCCCAAGAAATTTCATAAAGATCAGAAAAACGTTACTAAAGTAATAGTCGGACAAACTATTGAAATCAAAAAGCCATCCAAATACCGAGACGTCCCAGTAGCCAGGTGACAGTTCGGTCTGGAGTTGTTTGTACGAACTCACATCGCTTGCGCTCCGCGAGTTCGAAAATGGTTAAAGAAATTTGCACTTAGTGGAATCTGGCAAACTACTTATTTTGAGCAATGAAGTAGGTCTTTTAAATGGGATGTAGTAATTAAAGAATGCGCAAAATTAAGCAATTTAATAATATCGACAGCTTATAATGATTTTGCTATCAATATTTTAAATAACTACCAGTTAAAATGGGTACAATATCAAGTTAATTATTTGAAATCCATTTCTTAACCAATTTCTTAACGTAATTTAACTTTTCTTTTATTTCTTCAGTCATTTCAACATCAACAACCAGTAGGACACAGTGGGCAGTACCATTGACGATGATCGCCGGCGCATCTGGCCCCAAGTCCTGCTGCACCCCGAGTGCACGCCACGGATCCATGTCTCCGTGTATGAACACAACCTTGCTCACATTCGGACTCAGCCCCCCGTACAATTTATTAGTCTTCTCCACTCCCTCGTCAATTCTCTTTTCTATATCTCCTTGCACTAAACCTTTACAGGTTTGGAGCCAAGACTCCAAAGGAAGCCAGTGAACGAAGGGTTGCTTTTCTGATGATGTTGTTGCTAAGTAGCCGAACTCTGTGCAATATTGATGTGTCCATTCTATATGATCAGCGGCCCAATGTTCCCAACAATGCTCAATATCATGACAAAAGTCGTCTTTTAACACACTTTGCTCAAGTTTGAAACGATTAGTAGATTCAAATTTATTGCAGACCACTTTAATCCGAGCGGGTTTGCCATATTGCGCGCTCTCCCCAATATTTACATATAGAAACCTAAATAAGCATTGCTTATTTTCTAACACAGTTAAATTATTGCTCGGACAAATATTTAATTCTTTTTTTAAAGTTTCAATTCCAGCATTACTTTTTAATAAATGTTTATATCGTGTATGAGTTTTCTCGATATTATGTAGACAATTTTCAGTTCCATATTTTGAAAACGTATAACGGGTAATATCGAAAAATTCGTGAAAGTCTTTTTTGGCAAGTACAGGGGCGCTAATGGCTACTGCTGCGTCCACCACGTCGGGGTACAGCACCCGCATCCAGGCAGCCAGGTTTCCCGAGTACGACGCGCCAATTACCACTACTTGGGAACTCGCGAACTTGGGATCCGATTTCAACATCTTTATCAAATTTGCGAAGTCTGCTAGTGCTTGCTCAGAACTTAGATATTTAAAATATTTAATTTTATCGTCCATTGGAATGTTGGGAAGACTCATGCCGTAATATCTGTGTTCTATAGCAAACATAGCACCATTGGTTTCATTGGCCAATATGTTTATCAATGAGTTGTCAGCCGCTAGCCAATTCCCATTTTCTACCCATTCTCCACCAAGAAACACGTACACAGGTCCGTTTGATCGCCAATAAACGGAATTTTCAAAATATCTTATTTTAATTGTTCTATTTTCGTGAGGATCATAATGATCTAGCGGCTGCTCAATCCATTTTTCTTTCACTGTACTCAAATCAAGCTTATTTATCTTCAGTCGTAGTTTTAGATGTTTTATACCATTATTAGGAAATATTGCAGTTACACTTGTGGCAAAGTAAAGTAATGTGATCACACTGATCACATAATGATAATGCATGATTACATGAACTGCTTATATACTTATGTGCTTAAATTACCTTTTGGAATGTAGTGTTCTGCAATTAATTTGTTTATATAACTGACCATTATAAACATACCCGCGTACTTATATAGGTATAATGTTATCGGAACATTCTTTGTAAATGACTATAAAACTGAAAATGACGCAAAGAGAGAATTCTTTATGTGAATTGGAACGCTGAAAATTTGTGGTTATCTAATGTCGGACACATGTACTCGACGACGACGATGTGTATCACGTGTTAAATGGTATGATTTTAAATGCATTTTTTATTATCATTTGTAAATCAGACTTTAATGAAGCTACTCTCAAGATTATGGAAAAAAAGTTGAAAACTTGGCTTAGTATTTAGGTAAAATTAACACTTCTTACTCTATGGTCCAGGACCTATATTTCACGGTGATAATTGTAATTGCAATTCTAGCCGCGAGGCTCTTGTGTCTCTCGCATTTTGAATGTACTCCGCCCAGAGCTGACGATGCATTTCATTGATAAAAAGAACACATTTGCCAGCATCACCTTTATAGGATTCGGAATAATAACTACTTCAGGGAGTAGTAGTGAGATTGGACTATTAGTGAGTGAGAAACATGAGGCCTGAGAGATCTTCTGCCTTTTCAGTAGCCGCACCAAATTGTAAACCACAGAATTGTAAGAAACAGAAAGTTCCAATTTTTTTTATAAAATTGTGAGAAATTTCTGAAATTTACCTAAGTAAGAAATTGCACAATATTGGAAAGTTTCCGTCTGCAAATCAGTAAGGCAAGAAAATCGGCTAAAGCTAAAACTATTAGCAACCGGAGTGTTTGTACGGCGGCTCTGTCTGCCAGAGCGCATCGGCAATTACAATGGGGTAATTTATAGTAGTATATATGATAAGGTATTTTTAAACAATATCACGTTGATGTTGCTATAGGTCCAGCGCAGGAAAATAGGCTAAAACTATAAGCAACCGGAGTATTTATGCCACGGCTCTGTCTGGGTGGGAGCTTCGGCAAACTGAGATCCTTTTTAAGCTACAATGGAGCCATTTTTAGTACGGGCGGGGACCGCAAGTTTTGCAGCGTTACGTGATACAAAGACAATTTCATAAAAAACATTTTCAATGTTAAAATTGCATTTGAAAGCATACATACCATTTAACACGTGGTAGTGTAGTACATGTGTCCAACATTAGATAACAACAAATATTCAGCGTTCCAATTCCAATGAAGAATTCTGTCTTTGCGTCATTCCTAGTTTTATAGTCGTTTACAAAGAATTTTCTGATAACATTATATTATATAAGTATATAAACAAATTAGTCAGTTATATAAACAAATTAATTGCAGAACACTACCTTTCCAAAGGTAATCTTAAGCACGTAAGTAAGCAGTTCATGCAATTATGCATTATCATTATGTGATCATATTACTTTACTTTGCCGCAAGTGTAACTGCAATATTTCTTAATAATGGCTTAAAACATCTAAAACTACGACTGAAGGTAAATAAGCTTGATTTGAGTACAGAGAAAGAAAAATGGATTGAGCAGCCACTAGATCATTATGATCCTCATGATAATAGAACAATTAAAATAAGATATTTTGAAAATTCCGTTTATTGGCGATCAAACGGTAGTGGTGATTGGCGCGTCGTACTCGGGAAACCTGGCTGCCTGGATGCGGGTGCTGTACCCCGACGTGGTGGACGCAGCAGTAGCCATCAGCGCCCCTGTACTTGCCAAAAAAGACTTTCACGAATATTTCGATATTACCCGTTATGCCTTTGCTAAATATGGAACTCAAAATTGTCTACAAAATATCGAGAGAACATTTAAAAGATATGAACATTTGTTAAAAAGCAATGCTGGAATTGAAATTAAAAAAAAAGAGTTGGGTATTTGTCCTAACAATACTTTAAATCTGTTAGAAAATAAGCGATGCTTATTTACGTTTCTATATGGAAATATTGCGTCCAAGGCGCAATTTGGCTCACCCCGTTCGATTAAATCGTTCTGCCATTCATTTGAACCTAACAATAGTCTGAAACTTGACTTAAGTATGTTAAAAAATTACAATTGTTTAAATGTTGAGAATTGTTGGGAACATTGGGCCCCTGACTATGAAGCATGGACATATCAATATTGCACAGAGTTCGGCTACTTAGCAACAACATCATCAGAAAAGCAACTGGCTGACTTTGGAGTCTTGGCTCAAAACCTGTGAAGGTTTAGTGGAAGGAGATATAGAAAAGAGAATTGACGAGGGAGTGGAGAAGACTAATAAATTGTACGGGGGGCTGAGTCCGAATGTGAGCAAGGTTGTGTTCATACATGGGGACATGGATCCGTGGCGTGCACTCGGGGTGCAGCAGGACTTGGGGCCAGATGCGCCGGCGAGGCGATCATCGTCAACGGTGAATCACACTGTGCCCTACTGGATCTTGACGTGACTGATGAAGAATGTAAAGAAAAGTTTATTTACGTTAAGAATTTGATTAAAAAATGGATTTCGAATAAGTGATTTGATGTCGTACTTACTTTAACTGTTAGTTATTTAAAATATTGTCAGCAAAATCATTGTAAACTGTGCAAATTATTAAATGGCATAATTCTTTGCGAATTGTTTTTAATAACGGCATACCGTTTTAACTACACCCCGTTTAAAATACTTCATTGCATAAAGCAAGTAGTAATTCGCCAGATTTCAAGTGCACATTTCCTTTACCATTTTTAATAAGTTTCAAGTGTTATCACCCACCTGAGGCCAGTTTTATAAAGCTACAAGTTACAATTTACAAGCGGAACTCTCTTTCTAACCCTATGTGTTAGAAAGAGACTTCCGCTTGTAAATTGTAACTTGTAGCTTTATAAAACTGGCCTCTGGTGATAACACTGCTTGTGGAATAAAGAGAATGGACTATAGTCATGACATTGGACTATAGTCAGTGAGAAACACGAGAACTGTAGTCTCCAACACAGGTGGGCCTCCAGCCATCATACAAGTCAGTGTTGAAACAAGTACTTACCTCCCCGCACACTTCTCGGGAAGGTACTTGTGTTAGAGATCTTCTGCTTTTTCAGTAGCCGCACGAAATTGTAAACCACCAACCACCCCTTACATACAGCACTATACAGAGGGCCTACCGCGAAGTTCGAAAATCGACAAAACGATGGGCCCGTCTCTATATATCGCATATACGAAAGAGAGTGATGCAAATAGACGATTCGATAAACGAAATGCTTCGCGGTTATAGGCCAGGATGTGTTTTCAATAACTAGACAAATTGTGATAGGTGATTATGATTAGGTAGTCAACAACTTTTTTTTATACGACCAACCGTAAAATCCCAAAAAAAATTGCCTCCCCATAGTGTGATCGGCCAAAATGTATGAAATAGCCAATTTTTTTTGTAATTTCGGAGTTGGTCCCATACAAATACATATAAAATACAAGTACCTAAAAGTTGTTCAGTATGGTCTGCTATATCATCACCTCGGTACAATATGAATAGTTATTTAAAAAACACACTGTAGCACTTAGCATACAAAATAACACAAAAAACTTATTAAAACTTCGTCATTCATAAATGGGTCAAAATCTTTTCAAAAGCTCCGTAGGGTAGGACAAAGTTAATAAAAACCTTCTAAAAAGGTAACCCAACTTTCCAACTTTAGTAATTTTCATTATATCCCTAGTGCAGAATGCGCCAAAATGCGCATTTCTGCTTCACGCCCTCGTCCCTAATATTAACCCTAACGCCCGGGGCACTCATTTAAATCGTATTTGTAGTTTTTAGTTTGCAAAGTCAACAGCTTTGCTTATTTGCTTAAAGCGCGTTGACAGAAATTTGTCCCAATCCCAAGGGATTTGTTTAAACCCTTTTGAGTGAAGTTTGGATTAATTGTAGCATATTGTTTGCGTCTTTGGTAACTTTGGTTTAAGTTAAGATGATTTGAATCGATATACTGAAGAGTGTCATGAGTATAGTAGTATCAGAGACTATAGACATATAGACGACCACAGCCTAAGAACTTTTTGAAGATCATGTCGATAGCGCCATCTATGTCAAAGCCACCTAAAGATACCGAATATGTAAGACAAATGTCAGCTGCACTGCTACTCCACCTAGTAGCTACTGTCTAGTGTACTACTAGTACGCTATTTGTTACTAGGTGGAGTAGCAGTGCAGGTGACATTTCTCTTACACATTCGGTATCTTTAGGTGGCTTTGACATAGATAGCGCTATCGACATGAGCTTCAAAAAGTTCTTAGGCTGTGGTCGTCTATATCTCTATAATCTCTGGTAGTATTCACATCAATCAATAATTCTAGAGATACCGTAAAACTACACAACTATAGTCCAGTACTGCAACTATGGTCCACAGCTTCAATACGTAATCTAAATATCAATCCCATTTTTCTTTTTAGTTTTATTTTTTAAAACTAATCACCTCATCAACCTTTTTTTTAAATGAAACGCTTCATTCAAATAAAAGTAACACCTAATCGTAGATATTTGAGTCAATTTTGGACCATAGTTGGGAGCTTTGGGACTATAGTTGTGTAGTTTTACGGTACCAAATTTATCGTCCGAACGAAAAGCAGTTTCTCTGACAGTCTTATTACGATATAAGACTAAAAAAACCTATGTTATCAGGCTGAAAATTAGTGTTGCTATTGTTGCTCTACCTGCCAGCCCCTAAAATTTTTAAAATTACGTACTATTATTATAATTATGACATTATTTATAAAACGCTGTGGATAATCCCACATCTGTAATGTTGACATTTGTTATGATTAAATAGCTAGGAATACACGCACAGATCTGCCCGCCGGATTTGTCCAGTAGATATACCCGGCGGACAGATCCGTGCATGTATAGCGCTATTCAGATGAGTCCGCAGACAAATCCGTGTCCAATTCGCGCCATACACGCACGGATCTATCCGCCACATCTGTGCGGTGTGCGTGTATCCCAGCTATTAGAATAAGACAAGATTTTAATAGAGGTCACCCAAGTTACTCATAAGGGAAACAAAATATTAAGCCATTTCTCCTGACTGTGATTGCAACTATAAAACTTATAAATGTCTTTCAAAACCCAAGAGTTTTTGCAAGTGCCTCTACAAATCCGACTTCCTAAAAGTACCTACAAATGTGTACAATAAATACAATAATGGACCTTACCTCATTGCATTAAGGAAGTATATATTAGAATTGAACGTTACAAGTACATAAGCACAGCAAACAGTACAGTCGGCGACGTGATCCGCCACGAGTATTGTGTCCACACAATATAAGCGCAAATAAACCGGATCCTCGGCAGCCCGGATGTGGTACAGTTTGGACGGAAAATTGTGGAACTGCTATGTTTTAGCACTGAATAAGATACATCACATTGAGCGGAATTCAGCGTGAAATTCAGCTATCATAGATATAGAGAAAAAGTTGGAAATTTCCGCCGGATATCCGAGTGCTTTTTCAGGTTTTTCTCTAATATTCCGCAATGAATTGCGCTAAGTGTGTGGAGCGCCTAAATAATAATGCTGCAAATGGAAGGTTTATTAATTTTATTATGTAATAAACACCCATTTAGGTATGCTAAACTTATCTAAACGTGTATCTATTTATTTCAGCTTGGATCTATAACTAAACAATGTTTATTTATAAAAGACTTTATAAAAAAATAAGTATGTACCTATATTTTGCACTTTTTTATTTACCAGAAACGTCTACCAACGATGCCACAATGTTAAAAGAATAGTTTTCTGATTCGGGCGATGTTCATCTATAAGACACATGAAGGATATGGTAAAAAAATTGCACCCAAGGGAATCAAGGGATAAGTCTCCCTAGCTCACTTGTAGAGCGGCAGGCTGGTATATCAAAGTCGCGAGTTGAGTTCTCGCTTGCGGCCGAGAATTTTCCTTTTCCATTTGTTCTTAAGCATTCCCTATCGTAACTTCCATCATTCACGGCCTCATTTCATTGACGGGCTCCTAGCCCAGTTGGTAGTGACCCTGCCTACGAATCAGGAGATCCCGGGTTCAAATCCTGGTCAAGGCATTTATTTGTGTGTTTATCACGGATATTTGTTCTTGAGTTATGGATGTTTTCTATGTATTTAAGTATTTATATATTATATATATCGTCATATAGCACCCATAACACAAGCCTTATTGAGCTTACTGTGGGACTAGGTCGATTTGTGTAAGATAGTGCCATAATAATTATTTATTTATTTATTCCACAATTCTGAAGCCACGTCGCACTCATATGAAAATAGTGCCTCACACGTTTTCAAGGAGTCTCCGAGACTCGAGAGAGATTAAGGCTGCTGTTGCCTACAAAGGTACCTAATGTAGGTATTCAGCCACCCTTTTTGAGGCTGTGATGTTGTTCCAACTCTTTTCACCTGAATGTTGAAGTAGGTAATGCTTTACGATTTTATAAGAGTCAGTATACAATACATGTTTATTCCAACAATTTGCCGAACAACGCATATCAAAATCAAATCAAAAATTACAAGAGCGTTAAAAACAATTTTTGCCAAACACCCATTCAAGTATCTTAATAACTAATAACAAATTAATTATTATCTAATACCGTCCCTTATTTGTTTCACCAGTAGACTAGAGGGTCTGTCGTGTAGAACACAATCAATACAACATTGTCAATAACAATTCCATTACTCGCCTCTCGAGCGAAGCGAGTGCCTAATAAAAAGGCGTCAATTGATTACAGCCACGCGGCACATCAAACGTGTTTTTCGCTACACTGATTGTCGATTTGGGGTGTGAAGGAACAATGTTTGTAGTTAGTTTGGAAGTGGATGGGTATAATAGCTCAGATGCACGTGGAAAAATTTGATGGCGATATCTTATATTCAGAGCAATGACGCGTAGTTGCAGTAACCTATGCTTCGTTTTTTTAGTTTAGAAAAATCTAGCGATTGTCATAGTGCGATTTTTGGGAAAATGATTTTTAAATTCACCATTTTGCATCTTTTTGCTTAAGCGTATCTCTCTCCAATAATGGAAAAAGTGGACTTATTTTTTTTTCTCTGATATGGCTGATACAATTAAGACACGTTGGCGAAATCGAGCGATTGTCGTAGAGCGATTTTTGGCAAAATTATTTTAAAATTTACCATTTTGCATCTTTTTGCTTAAGCGTATCTCTCTCTAATAATGGAAAAAGTGGACTTATATTTTTTTCTCTCTGATATGGCTGATAAAATTAAGACACGTTGACGAAATCGACGGTTATTTTTGTAACCTGTAAAAGAACAAGGTACCTATGGAGTCAGTAGGATGGCCTGGATAGCTTACGGTATTTGAGCTCCCGACGTGTTGCAGAACCGTCATGTGCGACCTGAACTGAGCCATCTTCTAGTAGTTGCAGAGTGAGAGAACACACTGCCGACGCTACTCTACTCTGTACTTATACTTATGTATCGCTTTTATATTTGGGAACCCAGTCACACAGTACAACCCAACTTCGTAGCTGGCGCAGCCCGTTCAGTGGCCTATCGAAGAAAAAATTCGTGTAAATAACAGCGCCACTGTTGGCGCACGCAAATGAACGTCGGGCGACGCGTGCCCTTCTTTTCGGTCTTAGTAAAAATACTATTATAATGTGTTAATGGTGATCTTGAGACCTTCTTGTTTGGAGTGATTGTGTGAAGACCCGTCAGTGAAGTTATTAAACATGAAAGCAGCCGGGGCTGCCGCCCCTGGCCATCGATGGAGCCGGCTTCCACGCTCTGCGCCAGAAACTCCAGAAAGCGGTTAGCAACAAAGGTATCGATCGTGTCATTTGTTTGTGTAGTTGATGCTGTGTGTGACTGTGCCTGATCACAAGGGTTTGATTAGGTTTTTTCAAAATAAAATATTAGTTAGATTTGTACATAATTTTTTGGTAGTAGCTGGGGGCTGGGGGGTATACGTGGTTCGTTTAAGGTGGCGCCTATTACCGAAAAACTCAAGGAAGGCAGAATGAGATGGTACGGTCACGTTATGCGAAGGGACGAAAATTACTCAGTGAGGAAGGCTATGAACATCCCAAGCCAATCCAAAGGAAGGGGCAGACGGCCAGCGACGTGGTGGACCAATGTCGACAAAGAGATGAGGACTCAGAACCTAACCACACAGACAACCCAGGATAGATCATCCTGGGGCCTACGTACGAGGAGGCCCGACCCCAGCTAAACTGGGAAATGGGGCTGGACAAAGAAGAGGTAGTAGCTGGGGGCGTCTTATCATCATAGTTCAATGAGAACAAATCAGTAACAAATTAAGATTTTAAAGATATACCGCTCATGAACTCTGGTGAGCTGTATATGACCAAAGGCCTAAGTTAAGAGCTAAAACTGCCACTCTATATCAACGTATGGCCCAAATATATATCATATCACCAATTAAACATTGTCATTCCGGATTTCAACTCCATAGGGTGCGCACTGCGCAGGCGACGGTGCGAACTGCAAACACCCCCGCGGCAGATTACCGGGTAATCGACGTTTGATCGTTCGTAATTTATGCCCGGGTGATTTGTTAGTGTGGGAAGCGGTTATTATATTTGTGACATTTTATAGTGTGATTTAATATTTATATTGTGTTTTTTTTGTTTAATTAGCGTTCTCTGGATCTCCGATGCCGCTGCTGGATGCCGTGATCTAGTAATAAGGATAAAAGTATACTTATAACGAATTGCCAAGAAAGGTTTCGTTAATCTCGTTATTATGTTACATTTTTGGAGCTAGCTCTTAGGTTATTTAAATATAAGACCAGTGATCTAACTGGAAACCAATTTCTTTACAGCTTCTCCGACCACGGGTCCTCTCATGGATTACGTTCTGCAATTGTACAGGATTATTTGTTATGTTATCTGCTACTTTTGTCAAGTTTTCTCTTTTTCTAACTCCTCTACTCGAAGGTAAACCTTGCCTATTTCTCCAAACCTTAAACATTACACTAAATATCCATTGATCCTGAATATTAGTGTAAGTATATTTCTAGAAAACATTCAAGTAATTTCAATTCAAAGTTAGCCCGAATTAAATAAAACATTACTCCAAATTCCAGCGTCAGCCATTTTAATATCAGCTCAGCAATAAACAAAGGCGGTTTGAAATTTAAACTCACAGTTAAATTGTTACGTTCGGGACAAATTGAGCGTCGTCGCGTCGCGTCGCTGTAATAAGTGATAACTCTAAATAATGAAAATTGTTCAGCCCCAGCGCTGTGTTCATACTGGGGTACAGTCCGACGAGTTTTTAAGTTTTACTTTTATTAAATGTGCTATTCCTATTTCGGGGGCGTCATTGGTCCTATATTTAAAAGTGTAAAGTAATAAGTGAGTGGCCTTAGTGTTTGTAGACTTAAAAAGTGAAGAAAATACCTAATTTATTTAAGTTTGACTACTGTGGGTAGCTAGCCATATATACGCACGGATTTGTCCGCCAGATCTGTCTGGTGGACATGTCTGAAGATATGGCGTTAAGAAGAAGACCGGCTACGAGTTGAGGGTGTTCCAGCTGCGATCGCGCCATTACGTGCACTTCAGCTCGTTTGTGGTGCGCGTGCCGCGGCCGCTGCTGGAGACCATCGAGAGCGCGGGCTTCTGGCCGATGGGTGTTTCGGCAGTTCCGGGGGACGCTGCCAAATATTACACTAGAGAAGGTGGCGCAACAGAAAATTGTCGTGTCACCAAAATAATAGTTTTAGTTTATAATTCATTATGGATGCTAGTCTTTAAGGTATTTTTCTATGGGTCAACTAGTTACCTGAAATAAACATATGTATTTCGCACCTCAGGCACGTCCCGCCCAATTCCCGCCACACATTAACGGATTTGGCCTTCGGACGGATCCGGCAGTCAAATCCGTGCGTATATGGCTAGCTAATTAAGTATACAAACTATTCCACGTTTCACAAAAGCTATATTTACGATTCCTTGAAATATTAACATTTGACGGTGTCGTACTACGAACGTCAAGAATTATCATAAAACCGGGAATCCGCCTGGTTTTTAATTGAAATATTTATAATTGCGAGAACGCTGCGAGAGAGAACCGTAAAGCAATTATTGTTTTTACTTTGTCTTTTAACGTAGAAATTTGTGAATTTAATATGTAATTTTATTATTTGTAGCAGCGAAAAATGAGAGATGGTTTTGAATAACGGTATACTGAATTCCGAAGAAATTACATATTAATTTGCGTAATTTAAATAATTTTAGGTATTGCAATATAATTTGAAGTAGATACCTACCTACTACTAGTATTCGGTAATTCCGCAATTCGGATAGTTGCGAAAATCATTTAAAATTATTCGTATTCCACATCCATTTCAAAATTATCTGCCACTTTTTGGCTTTCAGATATATATACATCTAATAAAATTGTTTAAGGTACCTATAAACTATACAGGGTGTAACAAAAATACTGGTGATTCGTTTGAGGGAATATTTGGTATCGTGTTGCGACTAAGAAAAAATGGGAGAAAACATTTTATTTGACGCGAAAAAAAATATTTTTTGTGTGTGTTAAGGTGGTCTCGGCTGGCCAATCCTCCATACCAATATTTTTCTTAGCACAATAAATGTTTTTCTCAGTTTTCATAATTAGAATGCGATATCAATTATGGCCTTAGGTAAAAGGATCACCAGCATTTTTGTTACATTTTGTAGCAATCAAATAATCTGATGATAATTAATTAACATTCTGTCGTGTATTCTTCTAAGGCATTATATTTTAAATTAAAACCTAATTGTTATCTATTTTCAACGCCAAAGGCGACAACTAATAAACATGCACTTATCACCACACGATCTCAATATCGGCCGCCACGTGGCCGCTCGATATTACTTTTTTATTTGCCTCAACACCCCTTCAGACTTGTCAACATGTTTCGATGCTAACTCTACAACCTTTACTACAAGTGTTAAAATAAAAACTATTTAAAAATGACACGTATGGATTAAGGAATTAAGTCGTTGGGATAGTTCGCCGACGGCAATATGTTATTTGAATTTGGTTGTTTGCACATAGGATATTATGGGTCTTTTAGAGTGGAAAACTATTTGACAATATTCTTTGGTGATGCTGCCTATTCCCATGAATGGATTAGGAGTATTTTAGATTTAAAAATAACAGATTAGTTTGATTGCGCCCTTGTTTAAATATGGATAAGTGTTTAAATGGGTCTGTAGTAAAATGTTTTTCCAAATGTTCGTACGAAGGCTTGTAGGAGTTTTTATAAATGTTCTAATATTGAGTATGATTTTGGAAAAATATGATTTGCATACCGGGTGGCTCTGACCATGACAGTTACATATTCTGTAAGCTTTCCTCTAAAACTTTTGCATTACCACACCCATTCAAATATGAACATTCACGGAATTTAATTGTCGAAATGGCATTTTTTTGTGTCCAATATAAACTGAACCCTAATTGGCTCAACAATTAAAGTCCGTGAGTCCGTGACCTGTATTTATTACAGTTGTCTTTTAGCTGTATACTGTATAGTTATGTTCGGCTCATCGACCTTTGCAAAAAAAAAAAACCGGCCAAGTGCGAGTCGGACTCGCGCACCGAGGGTTCCGTAAAAAACCTATAATAATTGCTATTTCTTATGATTGCGTGGACATGAAAGTATCGTTTTGCTACAGCAGTAAGATATTATAGAGCTGAGTATATGATATGAATTTCAATTTAATACCTCTACGCGTTTAAGAGGAAACAGTTAAATAACTCGTGTGAGTTCGATTTTTGAATCTCACCGGTGCCTTTTTTTGTATGCAGCCGATGACTATTTAGTACGAAATAAGTCACCCGGTGAGATTCAAAAATTGAACTCCAGGTAGTAAGTTTAAAATTTAAAAAAATATTTCATTATACGATTTTACTAAAAATGTCTACTTTTCGTAATTTTTCCTTTGTCTGTGCTATATGAAGTTTTTTCGTGGCAAGTTTCAAGTTTCTGAGTTTACGGGAAGTACCCTTTAGGTTTTGAGTTTCTTGCGAGTACTCAGCAGGCTTATTCGACAATGCATAAATGACAGTGTCATGCACCACGATACCTCCGCGATACCTCACTTTTGAGTGACGCAAAGCTTTACTAAAGTGAGATAGGTACTTTACTTACGTCAAAATCACAGATCAGCAATGCACATGTGCGAGCGCTGTAGGACTAGATACGTTGTTGGACCTAAGATGCATGTATCACTCTTGCGGTTTGTGCCCCGTTAGCGCCAGTGTCAGTTTGAGATTTGCGGAGTTAACATTATTAGTAAGACAATAATTTAAAATTTTATATAAAATGGATGAAGTAGGTATATTATGACAAAAGTTCCATAAATACTCATTATTATACAAACCTTTGTTACAGTTAGTTTTTGGGTAATATTACTGCTGATTGATTATAATGATTATTCAGATTATCTCATCAAAATATCTATAAATGTATGGGCCTGTACCCCAACGCTATTAGCACAGATATCTGACAGCTAAGACAATTATTTCTCAAATATACTGACACGATCTATTCCTATAGAAACCATAGACAAGGGCGCCTCTATCCTAAGAACGACTACGCACTAAAGAGGTCGGTCATCTGTGAGCGATACCTACTGTTAATGTGACAGATAAAACCAACAGCAATACCATCGCAATAGAGCCGCAATACAATCGCAATAGAGGTGACATATGTTAGTGTTACACTTAGTCGAGTCGAATAGAGGTCCAGCTCCAAAATATGCAACTTAAATTGCTATTTCTTTTGATTGCGTTGACATAAAAGTTTGGTTTTGCTACAGCTGAAATGTATTACAGACCTGAGTATTTGATATGAATTTCAATTCAATACCTTTACGCGTTTACGAGGAAAAAGGTAGTAAGTTTAAAAAAATGTTAAAATATTTTTTGTATGATTCTACTAAAAATGTCAACTTTTTATAATTTTTCTTTTGTCTGTGCTATATGACGTTGCTTCGTGCCAAGTTTCAAGATTCTGAGCTTACGGGAAGTACCCTTTAGGTTTTGAGTTTCTCGCGAGTACTCAGTTTCAAAATATGCAACTTAAATTGCTATTTCTTTTGATTGCGTTGACGTAAAGATTTGGTTTTGCTACATCTGCAAGGTACTATAACCCTGAGTATTTGACATGAATTTTAATTTAATAACTTCACGCGTTTACGAGGAAAATGGTAGTAAGTTTAAAATGTAATATATATTTTTTTGTATAATTTTACTAAAAATTTCTACTTTTCGTAATTTTTCCTTTATCTGTGTTATATGAAGTTTCTTCGTGCCATGTTTCAAGTTTCTGAGTTTACGGGAAGTACCGTTTAGGTTTTGAGTTTCTTGCGAGTACTCAATTTCAAAAAATGCAACTTAAATTGCCATTTCTTTTGATTGCGTTGAGATAAAAGTTTGGTTTTACTACATCTGCAAGGTACTATAACCCTGAGTATTTGACATGAATTTTAATTTAATAACTTCACGCGTTTACGAGGAAAATGGTAGTAAGTTTAAAATGTAATATATTTTTTTTTGTATGATTTTACTAAAAATTTCTGCTTTTCGTAATTTTTCCTTTATCTGTGTTATATGAAGTTTCTTCGTGCCATGTTTCAAGTTTCTGAGTTTACGGGAAGTATCCTTTAGGTTTTGAGTTTCTTGCGAGTACTCAATTTCAAAATATGCAACTTAAATTGCCATTTCTTTTGATTGCGTTGAGATAAAAGTTTGGTTTTACTACATCTGAAAGGTCCTATAGCCCTGAGTATTTGACATGAATTTCAACTTAATAACTTCACGCGTTTACGAGGAAAAAGGTAGTAAGTTTAAAATTTTAAATATATATTTTTGTATGATTTTAATAAAAAATTCTATTTTTTATAATTTTTCCTTTGTCTATGGTATATGACGTTGCTTTGTGCCAAATTTCAAGTTTCTGAGTTCACGGGAAGTACCCCGTAGGTTTTGCGAGTGTCGAAAACACTAAAATTTGGACCATAAACGACTGTATCTTTTGATTGCGTTGGCTTTTAAGTTTGATTTTTTCACAGCTACAAGGGACAATAGACCTGAGTATTTGATATAAATTTCAGCTTGATACCTCCACGCGTTCCTGAGAAAAATGGTCTTGACAGACAGACAGACAGACAGACAGACAGACAGACAGACGGACAACAAAGTGATCCTATAAGGGTTCCGTTTTTTCCTTTTGAGTTACGGAACCCTAAAAATAGGTAAGGAACTTTGAAGGCGCATTGCATTGCCTCATTGCAAATCTCTAGCATTTCCTGAGGATGCTGAGATTTGTATTATTAGTGGTGGGGTGTTATATTGATTTGCGTCATTCTATTTTGCCGGGCCCTTAATTGCGTACAAAAATACGCAACTAAGTATAACGGGTTGACACAAATTAGAAATCGCGCAAAGCAACAGGAAAATCTCTTTGTGGCATGTCAAATCATATCCTAAAAACAAAAAATCTAAAAACTCGTAGAAAAAAAACAGTTGGAACCCATTACATTCGGTGGGTTTGGGTTTTTATTTTCATCCAATAGTTCTTTTTTATATCGCAACATTGAAAAGAAATACGTTCAATTCAAAAAAATTAGGATAAAGTTACCTTGTTACCTGTCCGTTTTGGTTTTATAAACAAAACTACTTTTAAATACTAGCTGGCAACGCAGATTTTCAGCCACCATAAAAAAGTTCCCACCATCCAGAGACAATTGTTTTTTCTAAAAAACCTCGGGTCCGCAGCTTCATCAAAAAGGTATTTCATTAAGTCCTCTAGAAACTCGTGATGGACTTAAAAGAAAGATCCCACATTCCTCCGTTCCTTGATGAAGAATGTTCATTTTAAAAGGCCGTTTCTTTCTTTTGTTTTTGATCTTTTCCTTAGCAGTTAATGAAATGTTTTGTTTTGACGCGTCACCGTATGGCCGAGTTTAACTTGGATTTTATGATGCAAGAGTTTCTGCAGAGTCCATGAAACTTAATCTCTGCTCTGTTAATTTTGCGAGTTGACTTAGCGGCGTCTAATTATAACTCTATAAGTATTTAGGAGTTAACTCATCACTTTTACCTACCTACTCGACTTGAATAATTAGTTTTAATAGTGTTTAAACTATAACTATGAAATTCAGCCAAACTGTGAGTTAGATTGGCATACCGAGGGTTGCGTATATACCGTGTGTATATTTGATATTACCACAAAAGGAAACCAGAAGCAGGTTTTGATGTTTTAAATCGACATTGCAATAAATATTTAGTTAATTGTTAATTAACACCGAGTAATTAATTTTTTAATTTATTTCACTCAGCAATGTACTGCGTATACAGTACAATGTGAGACATATCAATTGTGACGTTTTAAAGGCAAAGTAATCAGGTAGGAGCAATATACATTGCGTGCTGAAATATTTTATATGGAAAAATAAAAGTCGTAAAATTTTAATAAAACATATGGAAGTATGTTTATTAGGATCTATACTAACTACCCATAGCTTATGTGGTAATATCAAAAATACACGCTGTATTGGAAATGATAAAATTGAAATAATGTTGCCACTAGAAAATCCCATCTACCAAGATAAATCTAGAACCGATGGTATTTTGGATTTTTCATCTTATACAGGATGTTTTTTCAATAACTAGCCATATAGGAGGTGATTAGGTAAGTCATACTGAACTCCTTTTTGTATGGCATTGATCTCGAAATCTCAAAAAGAATTTGGGCTTCCCTATAGAAAACGTCGACGTCTGGTCGGCTGAAATGTATGAAACAGTCAATCATATTTTTGTGATTTCTGAGTTGGTCCCATAGTAAAAGTTGTTTAGTATCGTCTACCAAATCACCTCGCATAATCACCTCGCTTAAGACAAGCACAGAGCAAATTTTCGTTTAAACGTATGTTGCGTAAGCACCTTTCAAACTAGCCTAACTCGTTTCAGGTTTAGTTATCTGCATATTACTTATATACATGGGTACTATATATTTATTTATGTATCTGTATATGTATGTATATGTCATGTTCTTATTTGTGTATGTGTATTTTAAATAAATAGTAATGTTGATTTGTGTTTCTAAATATCTCTCGATTTCTATGATCCTGCACTAATTCAAGTTTTCGGTTTGATCCAAAGGTTGACTGGTAGAGAATGCCTTAAGGCATTAAGTCCGCCTCTTGTACACTTTTTTGTGCAATAAAGTTTAAATAAAAATAAATAATAAATAAATAATATAGTATATAATATAGTTATTGAAAAAACACCGTGTATAAGTTATTTAATTAGCTTTCTTCTGGAAAATCACCATGCAGGTATATTAAGTAAATATTAATAAATCTCATGGCTCATTTTGCTTTCTTTTTCCATCTAGCCTGTAGAAATACTGCAAAATTTTCTGAAAAATAGGCAACCGGGTAAAAAACGAGTTCTATTAACGCCCCGCCACTGTCATTAACCAATAAGTTGAATTGAACCCAATGAGCTATGACCACCCACCATAATGATTACCAATCGTCGGCTTTTATTTTCAAGCAGAATTAGGTACTCCCGTGAAACCTCTATTATGTACTTACATACCCCGGGGTTTTCGGTGCGGGAATGATTTCGTGTATTTATAACTTTGTTTATTGTAAAGTAATCACCAAACTATGAATTAAACGTAGGTAGTAAGGTCCAAATGTGCTTAGAAATGTTGAATTAGTATCGTTTTTTCATTTTTTACCTGTTATTTGGCTAGTGTATAACATTCCCGCACCGAAAACCCCGGGGTATGATTATGTAAGGCGACTTTCACACTGCTGCGGTTTCCGCATGCGGCGCCAGTGCGCGAGCGAGACAGCGCTCTGCATGTGTATAGCGCTGTCATGCTTGATAGTCGCGTAACTAATCTCTGAACTCTAAAGCCACATGCACACAGTGTGCAGCTGAATTCAATTTGAATCAGCGAGTGGGGGGAGGGAGGGGGGGTTGTGGGGGCGCTGATGGCTAAACCGTGTTCGATTCGCACCTGACTAGTTTCATGGTAGAGTTGGTATGGAGAGTGGCTCTGGTTGAGTAGATTCCGCCAGTCCACTTACGTCGTAACAACCCAGACGAATACAGTATAGTTAAAAGACTTTGTGTTACAAACAGCACTTGGGTACCAGTTCCGGTGGGTCGGCATTTTTATTAGCCAAGCCGCTGCTGAATTTGGTTTAAAATTGCTCAGGCGCCTGAAATTTAGACAAGCCGACGGGAATCGTGTTCTATGGACGCGCCGCCACTGCTGGGTACCAAAGATTTTGGAAAATGGATATGAAGATTTGAAATGTGCAAAACAGCAGCAAAATAGTATTGCATAGTCCAACTGAAGGGATGTAAAAAAACAACATAACTGCTTAGAGCGGTTGACACTTTTTTAAGAATATTGTTAATCGTTTCAGGTGTCAACCAGTGTAGTCAGTTATGTTGTTTGTTTAAACATCCCTTCAATTATAAGATTTAAAAAAATGCTGGTTATCCTTTTAAGGGCATTGGTATAGGTAAAAAACTTAAGTAAGTCACCTGTTGTATGTAGTTGTGACGTGTTCGAATAGACATTTGTTTTGTTTGTGTGTCTTTTAAACATGTGATGTCTATTCGAACACGCCACAACTACATACAACACGTGACTTACTTAAGTTTTTTACCTAAACTGTATTCTTATTATACAAAACTAAGAAAACATTTTTACGAAAAAAAATTGGTTTTCTATGGAGGGCGTCGAAAAATGTTTTCTTCTACTTTTTCTTAGTTGCAATTACGAGATCAGTTATGCCCTTAAACGGATCATCAGTGTTTTTGTTACAACCTGTATATTGGTCTTAAAACTGTATGAAAATTATAAGATATTCTTCAAAGTGGAGTAACCTCCAAGACTAAAGCACTGTCGCGTCGCGACACGACCGCAACTGTCGCTGTCGCCCGCCGCAAGTTTCGCTAACTCCTGAAGTTGCTAAGTTCCCGAGTTTTTGAGTTCCGGGTCACTTCAGCGCTGCAACTTAATATGATAGGTGACTTGAGTTTTAGTTTTGCGGGACTTTATGCGGCTTTGCGGCTTAAGCTGTGTGCTCACTGATATGGAAGTAAGTACAAGCTTCTTATACTACAAGATTGTACAGCTAATTCTAAACGTTGGTATATAGGGACTAGGAAATACTAATAGGGTAAAGAATTTAAATTTATAACGTAGGCTACAAGGTGTAACAAAGATGCTGGTATACCTTGTGCAACCTAAGAAGCGGTTTTTGACACCTGTCATCTCAGTACATTTTATAACCTAAAATCGATTTTAGGTTATAAAATGTACTGAGATGGCAGGTGTCAAAACCGCTTCTTAGGTTGCACAAGGTATAATCCTTTTACGGGCATAATTGGTATCATATTCTTTGGTGACTTGAGTATTAGTTTTGCGGGACTTTATGCAGCTTTGCGGATTAAGCTGTGTGCTCACTAGTATGATACAAGCTTGTGTAGCTAAGTTTAAACGAATAGGGACTAGAAAATAGGAGTAGGGGAAAGAGTTTTAATTTATATTACTACCCGATTAAACAAAAGAGGTAGTAAAAGGTATCCTAAAGATACAAGAGAAAAACATTGAAACAAGGTACGCCCGTCCAGTGCACTTAAACAAGCTTAGGTACATTGTTTGTTAGTAATCTTGTAGACTTGTAGAGTGAAATAATTTTGTAATGTTATCTTTAAGCGTAACTACACGGAAAAAAAAGCTTCCGGGATATTCTCAATCTAAGACATTATTATTATATTATGTTGAAAATATTTCCTAGTGACAAGCATTTATTTCCTTTAACGAAAATAAACTAAAGTTTTAAATATAACGAAGCGAATTCTGTTTGATTAAAGTCAAATCTCTCTTATTTACTCAATATACTCTTGAAACAATACATTTTTGTATTTCTATTTTAAGAAAACGTGGTTTTATTAAGCGAAAAATCATAATTTTGGTGAAGGCAATAAATACTTGTCACGAGGAAATATTTTCAATCAAATAATAATGTCTTGGATTGAGAATATCCCGGAAGCTTTTTTTCCGTGTAACTACGCGATATTTAAAAATACTGTAACTATAACTTTTTTAAATAAAACTATAAGAAATATTAAAAATATTTAGTATAAAAGCCGCTATAAATTTAGTTATTAACTTTCTGACTACCGTCGCGTGCTACAACTTAGCCTAATAAGATGCACAACTTTGTTTTAAAAAACATGGTTTTCTTCACTAAACTATTTATATTTTACTGAGATGTCCGCCGTTCTCCCATCTCAGGATTAAGATATAAATAGCTGCTTGGTTAAGAAAACCTTGTTCTTCAAGCCAGGCAAAATTGATCATAGGCAAATTTGTACACGGAAAAAATTGTGTGATAGCAAAGTACCAATTTGGCTCGGTTAAGATATTTTCGGTTGCATACAACCAAGACATATTTAAAACACGGAATAAAGCTTTGTTAATGACAAACAAGCAATTATTGCTAAATATTCTTGGTTATTTTTACCAATCACTCATTTAAATCCAAATAAGTGTCCTAGTAAATATAACCCTTGCCTGATTCTCTTATTTATTTTTAACTAATTTAATGGTGTAGTTTCACATACGTACGTTAGCCAAGTTGACTTCTATGATTTTAGCAACGAACTTTGCAGGCTCCATGCGAAGCGAGTCACTCGGTTGTAAATAGCAAAAACTTATTTATTTCTAGCTGTTTCATTTTCTCAGTGTAGCACGTGACGGTACTCACCTCCTAAAAAAAGAACAAAACAAAAAATCTAGAAAACATAAAAGAAGCGATCTACGCAAATACGCAAGTACGCAATAGTCCCCTAAACGTATCTATACATATCGGATCCGAGTATCCGACCCCGCTAAGTGTTTTGTCCGCTAGCCTGCATTATTGATACCCCACGGGTCCGTTCCCAGCCACTACTGTCTGTCTGTATTTCTGTATATACAGTATTGTGCATCTGTTGGAAATATAAACAGGATTGATTTTGAATTTATGAGGAATTAGATAGGTGAAAAATCTATGGCGACGTTTAAGTAGTTTGAACCAGGAACCGCGCGGTACCTATCCAGAATCTCAAATAAAATTCTCTTCAGTAAGTTATGGAATCGGGTATTACTTTGCGGAAATCCATATTATATTATTAGGTTTTGTACCGCGGAATACCAAAGTAATATTATTTTAGTTGAAAACTCTCTTCATGCATTTCTATTAGGTACCTACTTGTAGGAGTATCTACATACTTATTTGAAGTCAATTGGTTTCTTATTAGACTAATATTGGAAAAACCACAAATTGGAAACAGATATCCATTATAATGAAAAAAATCAACCATGGAGAACATTGGGGCCTGACAGGATTCGAACCTGAGACCTTCAGATTGCCGGTACACCACAGTCTTCCCAGTTCAACCCGGCGAATATAAATAAGTATTATTAATCTTTGTAATTCAAATCTTTCCATGACAACCAACCAACCAGCCATGACAGAAATTATTATACAGTATTAAATATTAGTTTAACACGATCCTGACTAACACGGCCGTTTTATTAAGTACAAAGTTGTACCTAAGGTGAAAACTTTAAACTTACCTATCTTTCACGTCGACTGTACACAAGCGGAATGAATTTCCATCAGTTAGTTACGCGATCGAAGTTCCGAACACGTTTGCATGTTTAATGCATTGGAATGGACGCAGCCAATGACAGCTTATTCTGATACGAGTATACTGAGAGACAGAATAAAACTGAAATACATTTAATGCATGTTACTAAATACTTAAAGTATAAATAAGTCTCGATTTCCTAAATAAATGTCAGTATTTACGCAATGCTCGTGTTGTTTACTTGCCGCCCTACTTCCCGCTCCACATGGCGACCCTGCCACGTGCGGTGTCGGGTTCGGACGTCGGCGTTACAATTGGCGAACAATTGATGTTAATTATTTAATTACTTAATGAAAAACTCAAATGGAAATGCACTGGTCAAGTGGTCACATGCTTCAGGGCAACAAAGAGAAATGGTCTAAAGATATTAGGATATTACCATATGGTACCCAAAATATAGTAAAAGAAATGAAGGAGGTCAGAGGATGAGATGGGAAGACGAATTCAGAGACGTAACCGAAGGCAACCAGGGGGCCAATTAAAAAAAAAAGTTTAAGCTCGAAAATAAACGCACACAAAAGCTTACCGCCGATTTTTTCGCATAAAACTAATAGTTTAAATAATCATGATTTTAAATTCCTATCGCTGTTATTTTTAAAACATAATTTCATCGTTTTATTCTGAGTTGTAAATGTCACTTTCGAGTACTCGAATCTCAAAAATCACCCCCCAGACAAAACGTCTGAGGAAAAAGGGTATCAGTAATTAGTATTCTGAATATTCTGATACGCGAGTGAATTCGTGAGTTTCAAACAAAATCGTATAACGCACATTACCAGTGCAGCTAAAAAGCAGAAAAAAATTAAATGGCTAGAAAGCTATAGGCTACTTTCTTATGAAGTCAAATTATAGCTACTCTTTAGTTTAGGAAACGTCAAAACGATTTGTTATTAGAATTTTATACGGGAGACTAATGTTGTGACGTCGCTCACGTCGCAATACTATAATTTTATGATGAATATATCTCCTCTATAAAAGTTTTAACCATTATACAATCATTTAAAGCGCAAACATGTTACACCTGGATTTTCCCTTGTATTTTTGAAATTTTGATTTTATGAATGCAACGAAACAATTAAATTGATCTACTGGAAAGTAACCTATTGTATTCTTCTGAATTTATAGATATGTAAAATGACCATCAAAAGTATCCAGTAGGTAGGTATTAAGTAGTTTCCTCTATCTAGTATACACATCAACATCAAAACTAACATAAGTATAACAAAATAAAACGGCTTTCCCGAATGAAAATATTTCCCTCTCGAACGGGAAGCACAAATTGCCTATAACGCGCTCACGTACGGCATACGGCAATAGAGTGAAAGCTCAGTTGCGACCTTTTGCCACATAGTGGCTTTGGTTGGAAATACCAAACCAGTCGGTCGTTCAGTTTTTCAGGAAAAAATATACTACCATGGTTATGACAACGAAATCTACTAAGATAAAGACCTAAAAATACACAGAAATTATGTTGAACCATTTACGAAACGAAATATGGAGAAAAATAGAGAATCTTTTTCAGAAAACTATAAATGTAGTTTTGGAATGTTTGTATTTTAAACTTGTCATTGACTTAGTTCCTCGAAGTCATTTTAATTATTTTTTAACTTTCTGATTTTCCGCGTCTAAATATTTCTATACTAAAAAATAAAGTGTTTTTCCCAATCATATTTATATATTTTTTACCAAACAGAACAATTCGATCATTCTTCATATTCATATTAGTTTCATATTTACTATATGTACCTACTCCCAAAAGCACAAATATCGTAATCACAATTTATTTCGCATAAACATCAAAGCGCCGCTGAAAAAATACCCACACCACATTCAAAAATTACCCATTCACAGTTAAAGGCAATTGTTTAAATCCGTTAACCAACGCGGCCCGACGCAGATCCCCCTGCCCCCCCGTTTCAAGATGGCGCCGGGGCGGAGCGGGGGGCGTGCCTCATTTGAAATTCGAACCCGTCGCTTCCGAACGTGTGTTCGAGCTGCAACGGTTTTCGGGCAATTAATTCTGACATAACTTGGTTTCTGTATAATTGTGCAATCCGTGTGGGTTTTGTTGTTGATTATTCATCGGGATGCTATTGAGATTGAATTATAGGGGTGGATTTAATTTTGGGTAGTTAATGCGTTGTATTTTTCGGATGTTTGTCGAATCTGCAGTGGCGTAACTACGCTAAGTGAGGCCCGTGGCAAATTCATCACATGGGGCCCCTTTTACAGTAAATGTTAAGATCCTCCTTTAGCCGTAAGTAGCTTCTCAGATTGGGGGCCCCTCGAGCCGGTGGCCCGTGGGATTTTGCCAGCTCCGTCACCCTATAGTTACGCCACTGCGAACCTGTTGAAACAGATTCGAGAGTTTAATTTAAAATGAATTAAATTAATACATATTTTAAGATATCTAAGTCAACTCAACTGTATGTCTTATGGTCTATATATTGGCTGTGTGCATGAAAGTGGCGCCATCTCTTGAGCGGGGGGTTAAATGGTTTTTTTCTTTTTATTAATGGCATATACTCCTTGCTTTTATGAAATGTCACTGGCTCATTCACTATTTTGACAGTTGACCCTACGGGCAATGTCAAATATTTTGAAATGGGATATTGACAAGAGCCCAATTTCTTGTTACATTGTGCGCTGTGATCGTTCACGTTACCCCCCCCCCCCCCCACCATGCACTTCGCACATAGCCAATACGAACATATTTTATGTGGGTAGGTAGGTATAGTATTATTTTAATAAAATTTTATATTACAGAAGTTGTTTTAAAACCATATTATTTATCGTACCTACTCCTTAAATAAATTATTTAGAGTCAGCTGCAGAAATATCTCTCCTACGAGTGCATACAAAAACATAATATTTATAGTTGGGTCTAAGAGGTTTTTTAGCAATCATAGTATACAATTTTATTTACAGAATAGATTACAGAATAACTTTTTATTTTCAACATACTCATGTAAGAAGCACCACAAAATAAAAACAGAATGTTTTCTAACTCCAGTCAATAGGTGAAAAAAAAACAGACCAGGGTGACAAAGGGGATGTACAGTCGCCATCAAATATATCTGAACATGCACTGTATCGCCTTGACAATAAAGGCGTTGTTCAGATATTTGTGACCACCTTGGCCGCTCCGATACATCTCATGCGGCATCAGCAGCCACACAACAGCGCTGGTTTTCCACTCAATTTTTTTTTCATTTTATTTAGTGCCTAACTGCTAAGTACTGTCCTAATCCTAGAACCAATGATCGCTTTTATACTTCACAGTAATCTTCGACGATGTCATCACTATATTGGTGCGTTTACATGTATGGTCTCATTCAATGAGACATGAATGCAGCCTGCCGGTTGCCACCACATACATCTAAGCGCACCAATACTAAGTGTAACAAAAATGCTGGTGGTCCTTTTAAGGGCTTAATTGGTATCGTAGGTATTCTAATTAAGAAAACGTAAGAATAAAGCGTTTTGGTTTAATATGGAGGATTAGTCGGCTGGAACCACGAGTCCCAGACAAAAAAAAATTCGCGTCCAATATATTTTTTTCTTACTAACAATACGATACTGACTATACCTTTAAACGGATCACTAATATTTTTGTTACACTGTATATCGTGACGATTTCATCGCACAGCAGCGGAGTATAAAACCCGTCTTCACGTTTTACAAAACCCTAAAGACACTCCAAAACACCCAAATCCCAAACTCAAACATCCCGATCCAAACTCATCCTTCAACACCTCAGTTTTTCCTTAAGCCGGCAAACAGCGTATTGTCCGTAGCCGTAACTTTCACAATATTATGTAGAGTGCCGTAATGCCTTCACAAAGGCTCCCCCGTTGGTAAATAGCGCTTTGTTCCAAGCCAAATTTTGACAATCACTAGCTAGCCCCCTTAGGGGGAGGCCCCCCGTCGCAGATGGCTTGTCGCTAGATGGTGAGCTGAAAAAAAGCACCAATCACATGCCAATGTTGCTGTTATTAACGTGACAGTTTGATTATTGATAGCAGCATAGATAGGGTCAAACACATTTTCAAAAAGGTATTATTATGTAGATAATTTAGTAAAAGGTAAAATCTCTAACACATACGTATCATATTTTGCTTATTTTAGGCTCTAGTGCAAAAAAATATTTTCCTGTACGAATAAGAGTGCAGCGTAAAAATTAGCATTTAATACTTCTGAACGTTTGGTTTTATTGTTTTATTCGTTTAACTTAACCTTTTTTCCAGTCGATACTGGAAAGACACCATTGTAATTAGCGTTCAATAAACTGTGTATGATATCCGATAGTGATAGTGCCTGTCTCTTTAATCCCACAGTAAGTACAATAAGGCTCGTGTCGTTGATATCTGTTCGTGGAAAAAAAACTGCGGTCTAGTGGCACTCAGGGTTGATGACAGTCACATTTATACAAATGAACGCGTTTATAACAGTGATCCCATAAGAAATATGTGTATTATTTGGTACGTAACGATTGAGTTTGTTTAAGTAGTTAATCGGTACAAGATACGAATAGGTAAAATTATAGAATTGTGGAGATAGATATGATTTTTATTACTTACGCAATTGTGTAAAATATCACTACTTAGCGACGTCATTTTAATTATGAAAGTAAGTATTTGTAAATAGCGAGCGCAAGTCAAATCATCGCTTAATAATACAGGATCTAGTGGCAGGTAATCTATGCCTTCATAGAGTAGGTTAGGCAGAGAGGAAAGTTTGCGGGAAGTGTTAATAGACGAATGCTGTGACTATGACGCTAGATTTAGTAGATTCAGTGCGAGCTGAAGAGAACTCTACTTTAGAGCCAAGAGCTAGTTTTTTGATGTTTTATTAATTTTATTATGCTTCATGTCATTGAATGACAATATACGGCTTACTAAATTGGGGACTTCACGTGCGTTGTGTATATGTAAGATAGTCTATGTAATGTTCTCTTCTTCTTCTTCTTCTTCTTCATCAGCGTGTGTTCGCCCACCGTTTGGGCATACGCCTCTCTGTAATGTTCTATGACATAGGTATTAAATAGCAAAACGTAGCTAATTAGCTCACTTCTCGCCTCTTAATGTAAAGATTGCGAATACACTTAACGCTCCTCCATTATATTTTATGTCGGTGGCCAATCACCTCTTTATTGAGCTGGCCTTATGTTTCCTCCTTCAAGGCGTCTTTCTTATTCAGCTTTGATATGCGATTATGCGACTTTCCGCTACCTCTCGTCTCTTCAATCCTGCCTTCAACAATATTTATTAATATTTAGGCCGTTTCGTATTAAGTGGCCTCATATAGTGTTTAGCAGACAACGCTTCTCTCTTACCATACGCGGAAATTCTTCATCAAACGAGCGGAGCGTAAGCGGAATGAGTTCTTACAGACAACTTTGGACACAACACACAGAGAGAAAAATTTTACTACAAATAAGTAAAAAATAGTAATTCCTAGGACAAGTAAACGTTTACTAAAAACAAGGAAACTTTTACCAAAAACAAGTAAACGTTTACTAAAAACAAGTAAACTTTACTAAAAACAAGGAAACGCGTACATGTTTTTAGTAAACGTTTACTTGTTTTAAGTAAATTGTTTACTTGTCCTTGGAATTACTATTTTTTACTTGTTTCTAGTAAAAATTTCTCTCCGTGCAGAACTGACGTCTGTGCATTTCGATGGCTTTTTGATTTTCAATAGTTGTTCCACGATAACTTTAGTACCATTTTTCTGATCTTTATGAACTTTGGTAAGGTTCTAGCAGTAATAAGTACAGTTTTAGACTTCGTTTAGGAGCAGGCTCATTCAAGGGGTTATGGAGCTAGAAGGCGCGGTAAAATAGTCATAAGAGTATTGTTATATTGGCCTATACTGGTGTACTTATTAGTAAGTTAATCGTGAGTTCTCAGTTCGAGCCGGACTAACTACTAGTTTAGCACTGAAATTACAAATCTCTGGTTTTACAACGACGTGGCGTGTTTGGTACGTTCCATGAAAAAATCAGTTTGCGCAATGAATCTGACAAAATTCCTTTACAATCTAGCACTAACCCTCCTTAATCTTTGTCCCACCCTTCTCCCCCCTGCCAGTCCAATGTTGACAATTGATGGATCTCACGAGACACAGATTAATGTCTTGTCGTCTCTACGTCCTAAGTCCCATACAAAAGGTTACATTTTCAGACAAAACCCGCCACTGTGCTGATCGTCAATAAGGGTGTATTTCCATTATAGATGCAATTAGAATTCGTCCTTATTGACAAGTGGGAACGAAGGTTTTGCTTGGGGATTGATAAATGGCGGCGTTTTAAGACCAAATGGCATTGAGTTGAAGTGGTGTTAGACTTGGACAATGCGAATAAATGTGGTCTTTAAGTAGCTGTTAGGAATTGACTTTCTTTTGTGTTCAATAGGCTTCATTTTTACGATTTTCAGGTTTTGTTGGCGGTGTTTGCCCGATTTTCTTAAGTTTTAGGGTTCAGTATTCTTTCTGCGTTATATGGTATATGACTACTGTAGATGACAGAAATTTAATTTTAGTTGGGTTTGTAGCAGACGTAAATATAATTTGAGAGTTCTTAGGATGGCTCTACATGATGGGCCATCATAGGGACGCAGCTATACGACGGAACGAGATGGCAATTTCGTTAGCTCCCTCTAACGCATAGCTGCGTCCCTATGATGGCCCATCATGTAGAGGCGCCATTATACATATGAGCAGGATCGATCAAGGGGTCAAGGCAGCCACCGACTATTAGTCCGCCTGCTGTCCGCCTGACGATCTCGGCCTGTCAGTTAGAACAAAAATTTGTCGGCTCCGAACATCTGACTGGCCGATATCGTCAGGCGGACGGAAAGCTAAAAGGCGCAAAAAGCGATCTCCATAAGATCTCTCTATTGCTCATCTCGTTTGCAAGTAAATCGCGAGTTCTCACTTCGAGTCGGACTGCTAGTAAAACAAAACCAAGCATACTCATATAATCGGGTATATAAGTAGTCATCAACCGTCCACCCTCTGGTGTCGTGGTAGTCGGGATTGGCGGCAATATCGCCCGCCTCGTTTAATCACGCAGCGGAATGTGCGGGAAGAAGAGCCTGGCTAGCTAACTAATTGAGCTGACATCATCCGCGGCGGGTAGCAACGGTGCCCGGTTGCTAGATTCTTTGGCGAACCTCTGTAATTTCCTTTTAAAGGGATCACTCAATCCCCTTGTAAGTCCTTATTTGTATGGAGCTTCCCTTTGCGCTCTCACAAAAAAGGATGGCGGTATTAGACCGATAGCCATAGGATGCACCATTCGTCGTCTAACCGCTAAGCTGTGCTGTCGAGCAGTCAAAGAGCCGATGGCTGATTATCTCCAGCCAGTTCAAATAGGTTTCGGTACCGCCCAGGGATGCGAGGCAGCTATACACGCCACTCGAGCATTTGCACTGGCGAGTGAAGATACGGATTCTGTTATTTTAAAGATTGACGTCAAGAACGCTTTCAATACTGTGGAGAGGGATACAATACTTGGCGAGGTTTTGGAAAAGGTACCCTCACTTTATCCGTTCCTTTATCAATGTTACCATGCTGATAGCAATTTATTGTATAATGGTAATCTAATAACTTCGCGAGTTGGTGCCCAGCAGGGAGACCCTTTAGGGCCCTTAATATTTTGTTTGGCCATACAAAAAGTTATTTCATCTTTGGATTCGCCGCTGAATGTATGGTACCTGGATGACGGTACGATCGGCGGTAGTTCTCGGACGGTGCTGGATGACCTTAATAAGCTAGTGCCGGCGTTAAAGGGAATCGGTCTTGAGATAAACCCAGGTAAGTGCGAGATATTCTGTTGCGACGCCGGGAATGTCAGTACGCTGTCTGAATTTGAATCGGTACTGCCAGGGCTGCGGCTTTTGCAGAAGTCAACTTTTTCTCTTCTGGGTGCTCCTATTTTCCCAGAAGGAGTCAGTTCTGCACTGGAGGAGAAAAGGTTGGCTTTAGTTAGAGCCCAAGCACGCTTGACAAATTTATCATCGCACGTCTCGCTGGTTCTGCTTCGGAATTGCTTTGCAATGCCTCGGATGATGTACGTTCTAAGAACCTCCCCTACTTGGATGTTTGAGGATGATGTTGCTAAATTAGATGACACCCTCAAATTAGCACTGGAGGCTTTATTGAACGTGCATCTAAACGAGGCGCAGTGGTGCCAGGCTGCTCTTCCGGTGCGTTACGGTGGGCTTGGGATACGTCGGTGTCGTGAGGTAGGCGTGGTGGCTTTTCTTGCCTCGGCTCATGGGACCATGGGACTAGTCGCTCGGATATTTTCAAGCAATGGCGGCAACTCCCAGATACCATTTGTTGAGGAGGCATTGGTCAAGTGGTCTACCATTTGTCAGGACAGTGAGCGGCCAAAATATCCTGCCGCTCAAAGAGGTTGGGACGATATTTTGAGCAAAAAAGTACTGACAGACATGTTGAGAGACGCAGGAGGTTCGGATTCGGCTCGCCTCAAGGCAGCCGCCTGCTGCGAGTCTGGCGCGTGGCTGCACGCATTGCCGTCACCCCAGTTAGGCACATTTCTGGACAACAACTCGTTGAGGATAGCGGTTGCATTGAGATTAGGCTGCAAAGTGTGCGAGGTGCATCGGTGCGTTTGCGGGGTCATGGTACAAGAAGATGGTCACCATGGCCTTAGTTGCCAAAAATGTGCAGGGCGTTTTTCGCGTCACCATGCGATCAACGAAATTGTTCGCCGGGCTTTGGTTTCAGCCAACGTACCCTGTATTCTGGAGCCTCCGGGGTTGTGCCGCTCAGATGGCAAAAGACCTGATGGTCTTACGTTGGTTCCTTGGCAGAAGGGCCGGTGCCTCTTATGGGACGCTACATGCGTCAGTACTTTTGCCCCATCCCACCTGGGCCACACCATGAGAGCTGCTGGGTCGGCTGCAGAGTATGCGGCTAGGCAGAAGCATACTAAGTATTCTGCTTTGGAACCAACGTATGACTTCATACCGGTTGCGGTAGAGACTGCAGGGTCATGGGGTGCGGAGGCCAAGGAGTTTGTTAGGGACTTGGGTCGTCGACTCAGAGAGAGGGGTTGCGATCCTCGCTCCGGATCGTACCTGGTTCAGCAGATTTCCTTGGCAATTCAGCGTGGAAACGCTGCTAGTGTCATGGGGACTTTTGGGCCGGCTACGGTCCGGGGTGGTCTGTAGTGTAATTAAGCTTTAGTGTATACTTATTATTGACAAAGCCTGTGGCGGATTTCATCTTGTAAAGTTTGATTGTTATGTGACGAAGCCTGTGGTTGACCTATTTTTGTATCTGTCTGACGAAGCCTGCGGCGTGGATTATAAAATTGTGGATAAAATAATTATTAAGGATATATAAACTAATTATGGAGAAGACATTTTTTACTGACTTCAGGATGCTCGTTCGTCGAAGGAGCGCGAAGGAGGTTCGTCGGGATCTTTGTTTTCAACCGACTTCAAGATTTCGAAGCAGGAGGTTCACAATTCGCGGCGGACTGCTAGTAAAATAAAACCAAGCATAGTAATACATAATCGGCTATATAAGTAGTCATCAGCTGTCACCTACAGACAGAATAAATGGTACCAACTATCTTTTGTTTTTGGATGCCTTAATATGTTGGTACTTGATACCACAGATTGCATGAATTTGATCCAAAGCATAACTAGCATCAACATCCTCCTAACCATAATTTTTTTATCGATTGGGGGTTTCTTTTCATAATATAATAAAGTGTAGGTAATGGATGTGATATATTCAAGAAAAAGTGACTGTGCTCCAACCTCGAATTGAAACGTAAACCCTCTATCTGCTATTCTGATACATATTTTTAGTTTTCATTTGGAGGAGCGCCTAGCGTATCTAAGCATTTCTTTAAAGCCCATATAAAAACAGGAATCTTTGTATAAAAAGGTTCATGAAAAATGTTTAACCTTGTTTGTATTTATTTTATACAATCCGTCTCCACACAACGGCCGCAGTAGCTGACAAAAGGCGCGCGGACACGGCGTTATTGGCGAGTCAATAATGTGCGCAGATGCCGGACACCATAGTTCCCGGCGTATAGCGTGAGCAATAAACACCATTGCCGGCTTGTTTGCCATGTTTGATATTCTGCGAGATTACGTTAGAGCTTTTTATTTGACGTAAGTATATCAGTTTTTGTTATGTAATTAGGGTCAAATCAAATGATTTTATTAAAATGTTTTGAATTATACTATTTGAAGGTACCTAAATAAGAGCATCTTAATATAAGTTATGTTATATATTTTTACTATTTTCAATTTCTGATTTGAAAGTGTCATTGCCATTTCAATCGACTATGGGTATATTTATTAGCAGCCGCCATCAAATATATTGGAGCGGCCAGGGTACTCAAAAATATCTGAACATGCACTTTATCGTCTTGACAATAGAGGCATTGTTCAGATATTTGTGACCACTTTGGCTGCTCAGATATATCTGATGGCGACTGTACAACTCGAACTATTAGCGTCTTGTCGGCAATGGGTTTCTCTAAAATCCCTTGGTTAACAATCTATCTACTATTTAACACCTCGGCAGAAGCACCGAGTTTTGGTTTATGGAAAAATTATTGGAAAAGGTCTTGAGGAAAATTTGATGGGTGTGGAAAAAATCTAAAAATATAAGTGTCTGTTTCTTTTTGTTATTTTCGCTTGAAAATATACTCTCCATTACCGTCCCGCATTCACTGAGACATTTTTTCCCTTCCACAATCAGTATCGTGTAATGAATTCCGGTAATGGAGCTGTGCCGGATTGCTGGACACCCGGTACGGCCTGGAATTTATTTGGGCTTTCTGTTAATGATATTTTTAGCTTTATTGTTTTTATTTTTTGTCAGCTTGAGTATTGGATGAACTATATATTTACTTCGCTATCATAGCAGTTATTTAACAAACTAAAATACACTAGAACAAACCAGGGCAATAATATTTTATTGTTTTTGATGTATTTATACAGGAGGGATTATAGGCAAGACTCATGTTCACTCAGAAATTCGATGTTTCTTAAATTGTAGCAGAATACAACAGATTTGACTAATTGAAGTAGCAAATTGTGCCAATTTTATTGTGGGTTTTTCTCATCAGACACTACACCAGTGGCGGCGCGTCCATAGAACACATTTCCCGTCGGCTTGCCTAAGTATTAGGGGCCTGAGCAGTTTTCCTACAGCTCATGAAGAAATTTTACTTAAACCAAATTTCAGATCGGCTTGCCTAAGAAAATTTTTGACCCGCCGCCACTGCACTACACTACAATTTTTGATTTAGTATTGTGTCTTTCTTCCTGGTCAAGGTCATTAATAATAGGAAAGAATATTTTCAGTTCATAATGTAAGAATTATGGAATCAAGAATTATGGAATCAAGATACTAATGTCTTACTCGATATAGCTGAAAAGTAGCCATCAGATTATTTAGAATTAAAAAGAACCTACAGCTTTGTTTTTAAATCATGACTTTCGGATGAGTATAAACTATAAGTAGATTTTGTCCGAAAAGATAAGTCCAGACAAATTTTTGTTCTAACTGACAAGGCCCATATCGTCAGGCGCAGACTGATAGTCGGTGGGCTCCCTAACATACTTACTGAAAACGAGTTCGGTGCGATCGAAGTGTCTATTTTTTAAATCTTAGCCACCCATTTTCTATTGTGCCACTTAAGTTAAAACAAATTCCAGATCCTTGCCTCAAAGGCTGATTTTACACATTTCTCCCCGTTTTCCTTTTCGAAAAAATTGTTGCCGTTTCAAAGTAAAATGTCGCATTTACATATTTTTCCGCGCTGTTTGCGTCGCATAAATAAATAAAAAAGTAATGCCCGTCGCGGCAAGGGAACGTTTTGCCGGGTAACAAAGCGAATATTGGAGGGCCCCACAAAGGCCACCCAGGGGGGTTAGGGAGGGGACTGAGGGACGAATTAAGTCGATGAAACTTGTTAAGGAATGGTTGAGGTTGTGTCGATAAACTTGTTGACACAGTTTCACGTTTCTTTATTACGGATATAACTAACTACATATTTATAAGTGAACAAGGGTTAAAGTACGGAAAATTGTTGAAAGTAGATTAATTTATCAGAGTTTTGTTGAATTTACGAATGCACAATAATGCGTAAAAATACAAGTTAAGGGAAAAAGTTACAATTTTATAAGAGTATGTTGCCGAGAAAAAATATTTATAGTTAAGTGTCGAAATGTTACTGGTTACAAATTATATACACTTATACCTAGTATGTAACATTATGAAATGAACCCTAAGGTAAAGCATTTGTTGACTGTGTGGGGTTCATGCGAAAGAAAGCCGAGGTTCTAGCACGTAGGTGTATTTCGGAAAAACACAATTACAAAAAATGTCACGTGAGTGCAAGTTAACAGGTTCGCGGCTAGCAGCGGACTGTCTCGCGGCGCATAGCAACGAGTTGCATTACATATGGTGCATACAATTATCAACCTTAAGACTAAAGTATAAGATCTATTTTTGCATAACAACTTATTTTCTAGAAAAAACTTAACAATATTATATCTAGGTGCATATTACAAATATACCCAAAGAGCGCATCGTTAACAGCATTCATATATAATTTTTTATTATTATATATTATAAATGCGTTTGTATGTAATTTTTAACAGACTTCAAAAAAGGAAAGACAATCTCAATTAGACTGATTTTTTTTGTATGTATGTTACTCGATATCTCCGTGAATCGTGAACCGATTTTCAATTTTTTTTAATCGAACGGGTATAACCCCTAGATGGTCCCATTGTCACCAAGTCGGGGTCTGATGATGGGACCCTGGTGAAATCGAGGGAACTGTTCGACTATTATAGACACACCTATAGTGATTTCACTATTTTTTACAGCAACTCGGCCACTTGCTCTTGGAATAGCGGATCCTAAGTGAAGTCGGTTCTTTTTTTGTTTAAAATTATTAATTCCTAAATCCCTAATGACTCAAATCTTCTTCCTTCTCCTAGCGTTTATCCCGGCTTGGGGTCCGCTTGACAACCTAATCCCATGAATTGGCATAGACACTAGTTTTTACGAAAGCGACTGCCATCAGACCTTCCAACCCAGAGGGGAAACTAGGCCTTTTTGGGATTAGGTCCGGTTTCCTTACGATGTTTTCCTTCACCGAAAAGCGACTGGTAAATATCAAATGATATTCCGTACATAAGTTCCGAAAAACTCAGTGGTACGAGCCGGGGTTTGAACCCGACACCTCCGGATTGAAAGTCGGACGTCTTACCGCAAGGCTACCAGCGCTTCCCCTAATGACTCAAATGTATTTATTTAATCGTAATAATCGTATGGCTAAATACATTATTCCTATACATACATTTAGAGTCGCGCTGAAAATACTTACCATTATAAAATAATTAGAGAGCGATATCCAGATTCTTGCCCATGGGCTGCGTTTTCACTAAAATGCTCAAATTTATCTGTGTATGCTCTTTCCGTGTGGCAATTGCTTAAATAGCATCTCCGCCATGTTTGAAGATTAGCGTTTAAATTTATCGACAAAAACATCGATATCTCGCTCGTTACATCCCTACCGGCTGACTCAGCTGCCTCCGAAGTGCCTCATAGTTTCATACGTAGGTGTAATTGTTTGAAAGTACATTTTTCTTTGAGGTTACTCTCTATTAAGCTTTCAAAGTAAAATAGGAGCATTGGGCCGCCACAAAGGTGAACATGAAAGCTAAAGTTAATTGTTCCTGAAATTATCATGAATTTTGAAGTCAAAGGGGCTTTGTTGTGTGCTTGTAGTTTAGTATATAAGCAATTTGGGGTTAGATGTGTTTTGGGTTGTTTTTGGGCATAACATGCGAAACAGGTTATTTATAGCTAAATGATAATGTTTGGAAACGGCGATTTCTGAATGAAAATACGTTTTTTGACATGTACAATAACTTTTTTGACATTTTGTGTCTAAAGAAATACATGTCATTTTTAGGTAGGTATGGTTTATTTCCTGCAGAAAATTCGTTTTTGATCTACCTAATTTAAAAATGATTTCTCAAACATACGCCGAAATATTGCCGTTGCCGTCGTGAAAATAGACTCGGAAGTATCACGTTTCGGGTGCCTTAGTGATAGTTTATATGAAAAGGGATTTCATACTACTTTGCTGGCCTAAGCCTGTGACACCTGTGACGCCTCTGGACTAGAGCTGCAGGCGTCCATAGATTACGGTATACATATTATAAGTTATAGGTAGGTGCTTACCATCAAACAGGCCGTATGCCTGTTGCAACCGTCGTAGTATTTACTACGGTGATTAAAAGTGGTCTCACTAGCCACTGTCAGTTTTAAATTGTCGAACTGGGCCCCTTATAACTCTTATAAGTCAAAATTTTTTTTTTGTTTGTACAATATCTCAAACAGTTGTTCTCATAATAGCCAATAAAAGAGTGTTCTCACAATAAAATCCTCATAATCTCTTAAGACGCGTACATTCGGTAAATATTTACGTTCCGTCATCTGTTAGTAATGTACACTGATTTTGTTGGATTATGGAGTTACGGGGACTTTGGAGATTTTAGATATATTAGGGTATTCTGTTATGTAGTTTTATGGAAGTTTTGATAGTGAAAAGCATTTGAAAAGTAATATAACTGATTAATTTATCTAAAGAGATGCTTTTTTCAACGGTTGCAGACCCTTACTTTCAACCGACTTCAAGATTTCGAATCGTCGGGATCTTTGTTTTTTTTTTTATGTGAGTATATCCAACGATTATTCGTAGACGGCTGGACCAATTTGGAAAATTCTTTTTTGTTTGCAAGAGTCTACTTCACAGTTGGTCCCATTGTCACCAGGTCCAGGTCTGATGATGGGATCCTGGAGAAATCGAGGGAACCCTTCAACTATTATAGGCACACCTACAGTGATTTCACTATTTTTTACAGCAACTCGGCCACTTCCTCTTGGAATAGCGGACCCTAAGTGAAGTCGGTTTTTTTTTTTTATCTTATACCATGACGGCGACAAATAAGCATCCGGCCTGCCTGATCGTAAGCAGGAACTAAGACTATGGACGCCTGCAACTTTGTGTGTCACATGCGCGTTGCTGACTCATTAGTCCAGGTTGAACTCGCAGCAATTTCCAGGACTTTTTAGGTTCTGTCCAGGACTTTTACTGAGAGTATTCGTTAAATTACTAATTTAGTTTTTGAAAAACTATCTGAATAAGAAGTTAGAGAGATTATGTTAAGTTTAGTGAGTACGAGTTTGTAGATACCTAAGTTTGAAGAAAGATTGTCACTGACATGAAAAGTAGATAAACAACAGATTAGGTACTAGCCTAGGAAAAGCACATAATACATTTAGGTATGACACTTAGGTAAAAATTAAATTAGGGGTTTACATACCAATGACAGGAGTCCATATAACTCGATTATAACCGGATTGCCTATTTTAAGCCAATTGAGCGATAATTAACTCCGGATTACCGTACCTACTAAGGTATTATAGCGCTAAAAAGATGAAGAAGGCTATTAGTTCCCATATTAATGACTTATTATCCATATGGTCTAACAACAAAAGTCAAAACTATACAAACAAACAATATTTCATACTTCAGTTCATATTGCATACTAACGATTATATTCCAAACCGTTTAGTTCGTAAATGTCGTAAAACTTATAGAACGCTTATGAAGATATGACCTTTTTAAATTGCGTGCTTTGTACAAGTATTATGAGTGGCATTATCCTTACCAACGCCATCTGCCGGGAAAAACACCCAACTTGTACAAACATAAATTTGCCGTTCACATAATTCCAATGATTCAAATATCGTATGTATGTCATATGCAATAGGGACGCTCACTCAATAATCCTATTACAATAATAACTTGGTAATTTTCGAAAATCGCAATGGATTTGATGCTGCTAGCAAAGGAAAAAGCAGACGGAATTGAGCTGTAATCAATTGTAATAGAGTTTAGGGTGTTCTGTTAGGGTCGTATCGATATGTTGGTAATATTTTGAAGTCAAACTGTATGGGTGCGGGCCGCAAAGCGCGCGGGTGGTCATTACCAGCTGCGATGGATACGTGCGGCGCTAAAATGGCGCTACTGAATTAAATAACTTTAAACAAAAAAGAAACGCCTTCACTTAGATTCCACATTTCCAATAGCAAATGCCCAAACTACCATAAAACAATACTTAAATCACTATATAGGTGTCGCTATAATATTTGAAGAGTTCCATCATCAGATCCTGACCTGGTAACAATGGGACCAACTGTGGAGCAAAAAAATTATTTTCCAAATCGGTTCAGCCATCATCAAATAATCGGTGAACATACATAAAAAAAGCAAAAACAAAGATCCCGACGAACTGAGAACCTCCTCCTTAGAAATCTTGAAGTCGGTTGAAAACTAGTTTGATGGACGTGTTTTGTGCAAATTTTTACAGGAGATGCGAATATTGCAAGCACCGTTTTCGGTTGAAACCGCCAAATGGGAGCCGTGGCTCTCATCCTGTGCATACGTGGTCAGTCGAGACCAAGCTACAAGACAAGCGAGCGAGGGGACTGAGCTGCAACGAAGTTGGAAGGGTTGTTGAAGATAGGAAGGCGTGGTACAAGATTGTTAAGAGTCGCCAGGACGCTCGCGTCCCCATACAAACGTAGTTTAGCTCTCATTTTAAAACGACATGCTTTAGAACCACGAAATTTGGCATGGGCATTTTAACAGTACAGATATAAGTCGGTAATTCGTTTTCGTTGCTAAAAATTGTAATACAAAGAAAATATAGCAAAAATAAGTTTTGTATGTAAATCTGTATCTGGCTGTATTTTCTTTGTATTACAATTTTTAGCAACGAAAACGAATTACCGACATATATCTGTACTGTTAAAATGCCCATGCCAAATTTCGTGGTTCTAAAGCATGTCGTTTTAAAATGAGAGCTGAACTACTTTTGTATGGGGACGCGAGTTCACGCGAGAGTCCTGGCGACTCTTAAGACCTTATCCATCTCTGGGGGGGCACCCCAGGCATCCTTGTTATGGTATCCTACGGTAGTAGGATACCATAACAAGGTGGCTTTTTTCATTCAAAAATGGATCCATTGTAAACTACTTTGTAGGCAAGAACTGCCAGATTACTGTCTAAAATTAAAATATTACTTACGTATTGCATCTGCAGTTGCAGCATTTTAGCGCCCCCAAAACGTTAACTAGGAATAGTAGGAATCGAACCCGCTCTAATCCAATTCATTAAACACTTGCATCGAACAAGTGCCCTCCTATTGCGCATAATAAGTATAATAGGATTACACAGATAAATGTGCTTCACATGAAGTGTCATTAAAAATTTTAAAAATACACGTGCGACTTAAAAAAAGCTTTTTTTTTATTACTTTAGGCATGTATGGCCACAAGCCCTTTTAGAAAAATCATTTAAAAATGTTTTCACCTCACTAGCTCGGAAAGCCCTTTTTGTTTGTTCAATATCTATTGTGAAAATCGCTTTTTATCCACATGTGGTGAAAGAGTTTTGACATAAGTGACAAGTGGCTTAAGTGACATTTGACAGCTAACAAAACGTAAAACGTTAAAAGTGCAGAATTTTTAACATCGCAATTAATGAATTGCATCGAGTAAAAACGCTTAATACAGTCTTACAACTTTATTTTAATTCATAAATATCAGCATTCAACATTAATCTTCATTCTTTTTGTAAAAACGTATAAATTGTTCTGACAGCCGAATAAGTCTACGTACGAACAAAACGCATCTGACATTTAATAAAACCTTTTACGTCAAAACTTTTCATTTCAATTCATCCATCATATCAACGTTAAATATTCGCATGTTTTTCTAGGTTGTTTTGTTAAAAATTAGTGATTCGAGTGATGAAGAAGTATTAAACACCTGAGGAATTACGGGAAATCGAGCAAAATGCACCCTTTTTCTTATTTTCCTCGCTGTAGTGAGGTGAAAAGTTTTGTGTTATACACGGGTGAAAGTTATTTTACGTCTCGTGTATTAAAGCACTCGCTACGCTCAGGATTCTATTTTTGAACCACTCGCTTCGCTCGTGGTCAATAATAGAATCCTTTCGCTAGCTCGTGTTTCAAATAACACTCGCACGTAAAATACAACTTTCACCCCTTGTATAACAAATAACTATTTCATAGCTGTGCATCAGTGTCTTAGAATGTAATGAAATAATTAAAGTTAAAAATGGGTTTCAGTGTTCACAGATGCCACTTCATTACTCACACAGAAAAAAGTGAGATGTTTGACATGGTGACTTTCTTAGCAATGTATATTACTTGTTGTTAAAATAAATAAACCAGTTGCACCAAGTTATGCTAGCATTATCCTCTTCATCAAAAAGAAAACAGAACAGAAAATGACATGGAGATTAATATTTGCTGAAACATTTAGATAGCTTGCCGAAGACTCTATGACAAAAAGCAAAGTCCACATTTTCCACCGATCAATAATATAGATACACATCATCATCATCAGCCCTTTATCGCCCACTGCTGAGCATAGGCCTCTCTTCGTGTACGCCACACTTGTCCCGGTCCTGTGCCAATTTCATCCAGAAGTGACCCGCAACCTTCTGAATGTCGTCTACCCAACGAGCCAACGGACGCCCGGGGCTTCTTTCATCTGATGGCTCCTCTACATGATGGGCCATCATAGAGACGCAGCTATGCGTTAGAGGGAGCTAACCGCTTCCGTCGTATAGCTGCGTCCCTATGATGGCCCATCATGTAGCGCCAGCCTGAAAGCGGCCACCACTCCGTCAACATTTTATAGTCCTAGCGGTACGCCTTAAACATGCTGCAAATGGTGTTAAAAGCATGAAAATTGGAACGATTGATCTTTAGGCCAAATTAATCGATTTGGCCCGAAGCAGTAAAAAAAAAAAAACAGAGTGCAGTTATGACGTCATCTTTTTTTTGTATGGAAAAAAAAAAAATTTGTTCTGAAACCTATCGTGTGTGGTATCAAATGAAAGGGCTTTTTGAGCCAATTCTAAAAATATATCATAGCATTATATTTATGTCACTTGTTTCAAATGAAAATAAAATTAATTTTCAAAACATACTAAGTTTGGGCTCCTACAAATACGATACGGTTGAATATTTTTTTGTAAAATATACCTTAAATGATACCTGATATCCTCATTTCAAACCCCAAGAAAGGAATTTTGAAAATAATTTCACTAAGTATTTTTTTTTAATTTTTCATTATTACCAATGTGGGATCTAATAATTCTCGGAATAATGAAACTCTGTTTACACGTTCTTTTGATATAACGTGATAGGTGAGCTCGAGGAACCCGGGTTGCACATATCAGGATTTTTCTTACTTAAAGCGAATTAAGTTTATCCCATTTTTTGCGAACTTGAGGGTGAGTAAATTTATATCGAGTTTTACCCAACATTGCTCAAGTCGATATGCGCTTAAATAATGCGATTATAGTATTGAAACAAGAATTACAGCAAGTCTCTAGTAGCGATTGCAATCCGGATTATTCGAAGTTCGAAAATCCGGATTTTAGAGCGTTTGAAAATCCGTTATTAAAACCGGATTTTGCAAAGAAAAAACCGGTTTTTCGGATTGTTTCCCGCCAGTACTAATTCACTTAAAGTCGTTCTCTTCTTTCATAGTCCCTTCTTGGGATGGGATTATGAGTCGCCTTTCCATCCAATTAAGGATCCTTGGCGGTATCTGTACGCCGCCCGTAACTACGGGCGGGGCTTTCTTGCCTATGTAGGCGCGGCTTCTGGTGTCTTGACGTTTGATTGTCATTTGTCAGAGCTGAGTTCGGGTGGCCTCACTGTGGCTTAGTGGCTTTGATGGCCTTTCAGCGGCGTTATGGTTCCTTGGGGCCCAGGGCGGGTTCCTTGTTTACTCTTGCTGCTGTTGCGCCAGCTCCCTGGGGAGCTAGCGCGGCTTGCGGCTGTCTGGTGGGCTGTGCGTGTAGCGGCGCTATGCCCTGAAGATGCTGGTGTCGGGAGTGGTCGACGCGTTCGAACATGCAGTTCGAAAGGTGACTCACTAAGGCGTCCAGGCTCTGCCATTTGAGTCCGCGTTGGATATCTACGTTGCGCACGAAGCGGGGAGCTTTGAGGATGGCGCTGAGGGTTTGGTTCTCCTGCGCACGCAGTCTCTTCTTATGAGTTTCAGCCGTCATCGCGTACCAGGCGGGAGGTGCTTATGGCAGGCGGGACCTTATGTAGGTTTTGTAGATCCCCAGCTTTGTGCGGCGGGGGAGGCTGCTGCAGAGCACTGGGCGGAGTTGAGTACGCTCGAACTTGACGCGCAGAAACGTGACGCCCAGGTATTTCACCGAGTGAGACCATTCGATGGCTTGGCCGAGCATCTTTAGCGAAGGCGGAAGAAGAGTTCTACCGGTGATCATAGCCTGTGTCTTCGCCACGTTGACGGTGACGGTCAGACTCCACCTGGCCAGCCAGTCGGGGATGGCGTCAAGGGTCCTCTGGAGTTTCTTTGCAGCGTGCGGAGCGCTCGTTCGTGGACGTAGCAAAAAGTTTGACATCCCCGATGACTGGGAGGTCCTCCGTGTATAGGCAGGGCTGGAAAGAGTAGGCCGCTGCCTTGTGGTCGTTTGTTTCTTTTTAGAGTTCTGTAGACAAATGACAAAAAACGGAACCCTTAGAGATTCGTCATGTCTGTCTGTCTGTCTGTCCGTCCGTACACTGCCATTTTACTCGGAAATTATAAGACGTATCATGATTGATGTGCATCATCGTATAACATGATGTACATCAATCGATAGGTCTTTAAAAATAACATAGAATTTTTTTTTAAAAACAAAAGTTGATATATTCAGAAATAATGACGTAACTTTTGAACCGTAAGTCCAAAAATTATAGAAATACTCAAGAAGATACACCTTTAAATATTCTTTCAACGAAAAGCATTATCGGTTAAGGCGTTTTTGAGTTATCTCCAAAAAACAACGTACTTAGGCAGATACGACCTTGCGATAATAATTTATTCGATAGTAGCTACGGCTGGTTTTTATAAATAATGATACAGAACCCTTCATGCGCGAGTCCGACTCGCACTTGGCTGGTTTTTTCTAGCACTGGATATGCCTTCCTAAAAACCGGATTGAATCCGAAGTTCGGATTTCGGTTGAACCAAAATCCGAAAATCCGGATTTGAGAAAATGTGTCCGGTTTTGCAATCACTAGTCTCTAGGGTAATCCTATCATTCCCTTTAAATAGTTCAGCGATAAGTACGTAAACTTTTGTACAAATTAGGTGGGCAATGATAGGTACGCGTTTTTGATCTTTACGGTACAAGGTGCATACAAGCATTCCAAAGTACAAGGGTTGTCTCATTTGACTTAATTTTTTTAATTTAGTCATGCATTAATTTTTCAGGCATTAGTATGTACATTAAACAAAACATAATTAAATGAGTTATATTTCATTATTTATAATAGAAACAAATCATAACGAACCTATCTTAGTAATGTTTACAAATAAATCGGCAGATCAAAGAAAATTATGAATATATTGAATACTATGGTTTCACATTAACAATTACATTAAAGAAATAAAAAAACAGTTCCAAAACGTCATATATATATTTCAAAAACAATAATCACCATTTTTCGTGCCGAGTGGTCAATACAAAAAGCTGATAGCCCTAAGATTTTTTTTTGTCTTGGGCAAAGTTGGCCATCACTAGTTGTTACATTACAACGTAACATTGCCCACATCTTTCTCTTCTCTTCTCTTCTCTTCACAAGACTTCTTCATTCATTATCCTTTTGAAATCGAATTACGATATAAACAATCTAGAGTAATGGCAACTGTCACAATACTCTAAAATGAAAATGCTGAAGCAAAAAGCTATAGGGAAACAATTGCATAAGAAAAGCCTTTTAACTGTACATAGTTCCCGTACATTGTTAAGGACCATTCATCTTTTGTTTCTTTTCCTCATTGTATGGAATCTAAAAGAGCACCCTCTACAATAAGGTTTCACTGGCTTTCCCCATTGCCTTATTATATACAGGTATAAGTATAAGTATGGGTTTTACTCACCATGCTTTCCCATTTTGTGAGATTCACATCAACACTTGCCCGCACCAGAATACTATAAAATTACGTAAATTAATGAATTTGTTCAAAATGTTGGGCAAAGTTTCGCCTGGGGGCAAAGTTGGAGGATATTACGGTACTTGTACTCGTATTGAGTAATACGACACACTTTGTAAACATTAAAAATCAGAAAAAAATACTAAAAGTAATTATTTTCAAAATTGCATTCTTAGGGTTAGATATGAGGATATTAGGTAGCATTTGAGATATATTTTACAAAAAAAATATTCCTTGGTGTCGTATCTGGAGGAGCCCAAACTTGGTATGTTTTGAAAATGTTTTTTATGTTTATTTCAAACATGTGACTGAAATGTAATGATGTGATATATTTTTGGAATTAGCTCAGAAAGCCCTTTCATTTGATACCACACACGATAGGTTTCAGAATAATTTTTTTTTTTTTCCATACAAAAAAAAGATGACGTCATAACTGCACTCTGTTTTTTTTTTTTACTGCTGCGGGCCGAATCGATTCATTTGGCCTAAAGATCAATCGGTCCGATTTTTATGCTTTTAACACCATTTGCAGCATTATACTGAATTTCGGCGTGTACCGCTAGGACTATTAGTCCACCTGCCGTCGCTCTGCCTGGCAACGTGTCCTGCCCAACTCCATTTAAGTTTGGTAACGACGTATCCCACGTTTACACATACATACACATACATTACACAATCAGCCCAAAAAAATGCCTCATAAAAGTGCTGTAAGAACTCTTTTAAATTGTTTCTCTTAGACTTACTCTCAAGAATTTTAGCTTTAAATAAATATATACATGAATTGGATAACATTCTTAATTTACACACAAATCCTTATATAGTTTAGACGATTGTAAATGGAAAACAATATGGTTTAAAAAAAATAACGACGCCCACACTTTTAAAGTAGGGCCTTTCCCCGTGTTGGGGATTCCCCTTTCTCTAGAAATATTAGTTTAAAAAACTAGGTGGCACCATGATCGCCAAACCTTAAAACATATGACAAAAACTTAAACAAGTTTAAATAAATACATTCTTGTACATAAATTTTAGAACGTATCAATCCTGAGACCTAAGAAATATGGAAAATGTAGTAAGTATACTATTAAGCCTATTACATCTCGGGAAAACTTATTCAGTCTTAAATCACGCTATTAACATTTATAAAATTCTTTTACATAAATAATAGGTCCAAAATAATTAATTGACGAGTCCGTTTCAACACAGTAATAGTGGGGTGGCCAAGTTGAAGCGGAGAATTCTTCGTAGGACTGAAAAGGTTTATACCAACAAGTGGTATCGTTGGAATCAGCATTAGCTACTGATTATTAAACTATCTCTTGTCACTTCATAAAGCGGTGGAATGAGTTTTTATGACGTCACAAAGATGGCGCGCGACTTAGGGTTAGATTTTGTCGATTATTTCAAAAACTATTTAGTCAATTTAAGCAAACAAGGTGTCATTATTAGTCTCATATTTAAGTCCTAATTTCTAACTCAACACATTGTAAAGAAATATTTGTAGCTAATATATATGTATATGTAGTACGAGTATATGTGTATATGTAATAATCTTTACCTTTATTTAGCCTTATCATTATACATTTTATCATTAAGTAGTGTATTTTACAGTGTGTTTTTAACATACTGTTAACGCTGTTGGGGCAGCTCTTGTAAAATAGTTATCATCGAGGCCGAAAGAGCACAGCGTGCTGTCCTTAAAACAATGTAAAAGAAACCCTTCCGGTATTCCACACTTTTACTATATAAAAAGTCCGAAGTGTTGACGGTTCGTCAATTTACTTACTCAAAATTGTTGTTGATAAGTAGGTACAAGCAAATACTTGAAACGAAGAGTGTATTGATACACTCTTCGTTTCAAGTACAGGTACACAGGTTCCGTCCGTGAATACTGCCCTTGCAAAACGATTTGAAGCATATATATCTAGTTTTGTTTATAATTCCGTGACTAGACACTTAGACATTAAATATAAACCCGTTTTTAAAGCCAAACAAGTCATTACAAAAGCAAAAGCAATTGCTAGCCAGCTTAACCTATGAATATACTGAAGATATTATCCAAATCAGAAAAAGTTAGACCTTCGTGATAGTCAAAATAAGCTTAGAGTTAATTTGATTCACTTTTACTTAAGTATAGTTATAATAAATTAGCTTAAGTAATATGTATACTTATGTATGTATGTGTTGGTTGTAGACAACATCATACTTTAAAAAATAAATCTTTAATTTGTCAACCGGTTATAGCATATATTGTCATAACATGTGATATTGGTCTCCGCGATATAGGCATGCCTAGTGCGAGTATCAAGGTTAACTTATATATTTATTTAAATTTAAGGAGTTCCAACAACTAACATACAAACAGAGAAGTTCGGAGTGAACGAATTATTCTTTTGCATTATGTCGAGCACCCAAAGTTTGTATGGAATAGAATGATCTGGCGTTCGCACAGCTAAAAATATGTATATCGTCGGGTAAATTAGGTACATAATCTGATATCGTTAGATAGACTTTATTGCGTTTCTATTTAATTGTCCTGTGCAACTGCGAAATCATTTTATTTATTATAACAATATAGACATCTAATATTGAAACGGCCACAATGAACTGTTGTTAGTAAACTTTAGACACACGGACACCGGCTTGGTTTTCTTCAGATATCGATACTTTTTGCGGTCTAAGAACAGTATTGCCAGTCTTGTGTTTTTTTCACATGTAATGTTTTTAATGAGATCTCATTCCTTTTTGTAAGTAGGGCTCTCTTTTCTCTTTCTTCTTATGGGAATGTGCACGGCAAGAACGTGGAAGGCCACGTTCTTGCCGTGCACATTCCCATACCTATTCTCACCCATGACCCGTACGCATGCCCACATCCGAAGGTATTAATGGGCACCTAAAACTGCCTCTATTTTACTATCCACTACAACTGAAATGTAACTTTGCAGTTCTTCATATGGGATTGCAATGTACTTTGAAAAACCGGGCAACCCGGCTGACATTGCAGTATGTTAAGATTTTCAGAGGCTTTATAGCTCTAATACTAGATGTATTCAAAATTTGGAGCTTGTGGATTAGCTAGAGTTAGAATTCATATGATCTGTCATATAATAGTCAGTCAGTAACAAAACTAAGAAACTTTGACTTGCAATAATTCTTAAATTATAATTTAAAATTAAATGATTTCGAGAATATGTCTTCCTTGTGATGTTATGACTTCTTTTTCACTGAAAATTCAGACTTCTAGCTACCATCAAACAACAGAATACCAGAATTAGAGGGCGTCGAAAATAGCTTGAATGGCCACGGGAAAAGGATAGTACGGCCGTGAGAGAGACTAATAATTTCACAATCCTTTTATCTCACTGCATAGCAAATTTCTGTTTTGCCCTATGGTTGACTGCCTTAAAGCATTAAGTGCGCCTTTTGGACTTATTTTTTTATTATTGTGCAATAAAGTTTAACATAATTAATAATGTAAATGAATGCGTGTTAGAAATTCAAATAAAAATAAATTTGGCTTTATTGAACTTTTTGGTTGAAGGTACATTTACATATTTTATTAAGCATGAAAATATCAATCATATGACACCTTGTTTGCTTAAATCGACTAAATAGTTTTTGAAATAATCGACAAAATCTAACCCTAAGTCGCGCGCCTTCTTTGTGACGTCATAAAAACTCATTCCACCACTTTATGAAGTGACAAGAGATATTTTCATAATCAGTAGCTCATGCTGATTCCAATGATACCACTTGTTGGTATAAACCTTTTCAGTCCTACGAACATCGAAAATAAGATAGCTCCTACGAATTGGCCTTTCCTCTATAAGGCATTGCATTGAGTAACTAATTCGCAATTTGCAAATTGTGTGACCACTGCGAGTCTGAGGTCAGATTAGAAGCTGATGATAGCAGCAATTTCTGCTAATTGGCGACTGGCAATGCCCCAGGGGTCTGATTGGACAGTTGGAGTTGTGTGGGCCAGTGGACGCGCTGGACCCTGCCAACGGTACCGACTAAGGAACTTTGCGTTGTAGGTCCCCGTGGACGCACGGACCTAACTCAGAGGCCCGTGTACCAAACCACTGTGAAGAACGATTGACTCGTTTTTTGTGTTTTCAATCGACTTCAAAATTTCGAAGGAGGAGGTTCTCAGTAATCTCAATTCGTCGGGATCTTCTTTTAATGTAGGTAAGTATGTTTCAGTCTTATGGCGGTGCGGTATCCGTAATTGTTTCATAGATCCTTCAGATAATGGGCATGAAAAGAAAAAATTGTAGGCGGTAAAGTAAAGAACGGCATAGATCGCGGACATAAACAAGGCCTTCTTTATTACCGCCCGTGGTGCGTACACAATTTTACGTCTTCTCCTGGGTGTGAAGTAAGCTTTGCTGCTGCACCCGTGGGCGGCAAATCTTATTTACCGCCCAGAGTGACGTAATAGTACATTACGTACCTAGGGCGGTAAAATAAAGAAGGGCTCAGATCGCGGGTATTTGTGGCCCGAACCGAAGGTAAGGGCCATAAACAAGCGATCTGAGCTGAGGCCTTCTTTATTACCGCCCGTGGTGCGTACATAATTTTACGTCTTCTCCTGGGTGTGAAGTGAGATTTGCCGCTGCGCCCTAGGGCGGTAAATCTCACTTAGCGCCCAGAGTGATGTAAAGAATATTAATTTCAAATTCGTACCTTTACACCATTGAAAGTCGCATACTTAGTACGATTTAATTACAATAAATAAATAAAATATTGGTATTCAATAGTAGGAAGAAATTTACTAATATCAGTGAACTCAGTAAACCAAATTAATATTTGAAATAAATATTTCCATTAAATTTTACAAAACTAATAAAACTTTAATAATCCCACGCTATTCTGAACTATCACGCCTAAACGATTAGGGGAAGAATGGGGTGAAATTACTGTCTGAACCCCTCATCTTATACATTCAAATGTAAACCATACATTTAAAAATCCAAGGTTCATATTCAAATGGCAAAATCAAATATAAGGGGCAAACTTGAATCAGGTCGCGGTACTATCCTGTCACCACAGACTATAAATTATGGTTTTAAGAGATATCCTCACGGCTACCGTTATTGGTATTTGTTGATATTAATGTTCTATTGAGTTGGCCATACGGACGGGCAATAGAGGCAATTCCTTTATGAATAAAGTTAATCGTTCAATTTGTCTATGGATTGTCGTTGGTGCTACGAATTTGGGAGTAGGTACCTAGGTATCATCATAATTTATATAAGTTTGTTTGTAGGTAAAAATAAGTATGTATATAGTACCTATGTAATCATCATCATCCTAGCGTTTATCCCGGTTTGGGGTCCGCTTGACAACCTAACCCCATGAATTGGCGTAAACACTAGTTTTTACGAAAGCGACTGCCATCTGACCTTCCAACCCAGAGGGGAAACTAGGCCTTTTTGGGATTAGGTCCGGTTTCCTTACGATGTTTTCCTTCACCGAAAAGCGACTGGTAAATATCAAATGATATTCCGTACATAAGTTCCGAAAAACTCAGTGGTACGAGCCGGGGTTTGAACCCGAGACCTCCGGATTGAAAGTCGGACGTCTTACCGCAAGGCTACCAGCGCTTCTAAGAATGTAGTACCTACCTATGTAATGAAAAACTTAATTTATCTACATCCATATCATACTAAGTATATTAACTTTACAATTATCGATGACTGAATCGATACTTTAATTACAATCAAATTGCCGACGTCTTCTGGAATCGGCTATTGAATATAAATTAAAGTACTTTTTAGTACTTATTGCATATTGATATACTTCTGAAAATCTAGTTGGCCATGGATTTGCAATGGCGGTCAATTAGACCTAATGAATCTAAAGGTGTTGAGATTCTCAACACGTTAAGGAGTACCTATAACATGTGATGTGTGTACCTAGACTACCTAGATAAAGTATAATAAATAACTCTACATAATTAGGCATTAAAACAGTCGTGTGTTATTATCTATATATATAAAACAAACAACAAACAAGTCGTATCGTTTACTCCATTTATAACTCAATAACGGCTGTCCCGATTTTAATAATATTTGTTTTTTTTTGGATTTATATCCAGACCGAATAGCAGAACAACTATTAAAATATTAAAGAAATAAAAAAAAGTAGCTGGCGTTACGAAGTTCGCCGAGTCCGCTAGTAATAACTCATCACATCGTTCGTTTTATAAAACGACACACGTATTTTAATGCCCTTCATTATGTAACAGTAACATAAACTACTATTGCTTAGTTTATATTCCCGTACACATGTTAACTCGTATCGCGCTTTTGAAACAATGAACTTTCATTCCAATCCTCACAGTGAAGCCTCTTCACATACAAATAAAATCATAATCTACATGTTATTATGAGCACTCGTAGCCCTCAGAAAAAGGCGATATACAAATAATCGAGTTATTCGCGCCACTCGAGTTAAACAATGGACGAAGAATGGACGGTGCTTGAACATCTGCGATTCGGTATTCGGTATTTTGGCGTGTTATGAGGGCGCCCCGAGATTTGATGCTTGTTATTTTGTTTATGCGCTAGGAGAAATTAATAGGTATATTTGAGCGTATCAGCTTTTGGAACCGACACTTTTCACGTCGCTTAAGTAAAGGCGTTTACAAACGTAAGCGACTATTCACCTGCGATTTTTAATACATTGCGGTTTTTGATCCATCCATTGATTTCGTTGCACCTACCTAGACGGTTTGTAACAGAATTTTTTGACTATAAATTATAGTATTTTAATTTTTTAACACACTCGTAGTCGTTCTACGTGCGATTCTTTCAAATGAAAGCATAAATGAAAACATTGCATCTTGTCTCTTGTCCAAATATTCATGTAGCATCTCTTTCTAGAATAAGGAATAAGAAAAAGAAGCAACACAACTTTTTGACTTCATAAAAAAACGACCTTTTTTATCTATTTCCGTAGAATGCGTGCCTCAAACAGCGCTGTGACTTTGACTTACACTCATGACATTGACACACAACACAAAGTTGTCATTGACAGTTGTGTGTTATTACGGAATCAAAGCTTAATTTTATTAAATTATACCATAAATCATGCGTTTCTGTGCTTGAATCATATTCATCTGTTAAAATAACTTACATAAAATGTGGCAATTACTACAAACTCAGTCGAGCCACTTATTACGAGAAAGGTAAATGCTCTAACCTATTCTAAACAGCTACATCCTGTTTTCCGCCTAATTGATCAATAATTAAATTAAATTATTATATTTTCAGGTTGCTACCAGTGAAGAACAGTTGTTACTTCACTAACTTGCTCAAAGAAAAGCCGTCAAACGTCGTGAGACGTTATTTTTCGGACGCTAAAAATGCTTCGGAAAAAAGTTCAAAGTCCGGTTTTCTGCTGATTTGTAGCCCCTGGAAGTTGTGTACAGGCGTTAGTTTAGGTTTAGGAGCAAAGTTATTGTTGAACAATGGACCTGCATTCTGTAAGGCGCAACAGAACTCTAGAATAATTCTGCGGAGACCTAATGTTAATGAGGATAGCGCAAAGTTTGATTGGAAAAGACTATTTGAGTATTTAATGCCCCATAAGTGGTTGTTAGTGGGAGCTGTAGCTGTAAGTATGGCTAAAATTACTAATTAAAATACATTAATTACTGGTAATAAGTTTATAACTTAAAATAACAATTTTAGATGAACTGATCAAATACCTAGTCCAACAGTAAACTAAATATGGCTTGTTTAGTGAGTACTTGATGGCAATGTATGTACTACTTATTCGTAATATGTACATAGAAAACATCCACTACTCATTGTTAAGCGAATTCAAAATTATTACTTTACTTTTCCACGAGAGTTAGTTGTTAAAAGTGAACATAATCAGATGTCCTTAGGTCCAGTGATTATCTAGGCTAATTTTATTGGGCTAGTCACTACATACTTGATGAATTACAATGAAATGTAATATAATAATAACTTTTCTACTTTATCTTCTCCGCTACCCCAAGGTTGTCTGGAAGAGATCGCTTTTTAGCGATAAGACCGCCTGTTGTTTGCCTCTTTTTTGTTAATTATATCTTTTTCTACTGTGCTGTAATTTTTGAGGTGTGCAATAAAGCATTTATTCATTCATTCATAATAAGTTTTGTATGTATAGTAAAAGATCATTGTAACTTCCTTGATAAAAATGTGAAGTAGAGGTATCCAAAAACTTTATGCTTGCATTTTTTTTTATTGCAACCAGTGTTTGCCACTGATGCGTGGTACTTGCGCTAGAATGTAAATCTTTTTTTATTTTTACGAAAATATGGTACAATGCACATGTCTATCAATTTTGCCAATTATTAAATTAGTCTTTAATACACTTGTAATATAATTTTCAGTCAGCTTTAGCCGTAGCATTCCTGAATGTGTACATCCCCGCCATGTTGGGGGTGATAGTGAACATCTTAGCGAATATGAAGAATAACCCGACAGCGGACTTTATAGAGGAAATCAAATTTCCGGCTTTGAAGCTCATTTCACTTTATATTGGACAGGTATGATATAAATATGTAATTATGTTATTTTTTTTCTAATGATATACATATGTGTCTGTGTATGGAAAAAGAGACCACTTTGTTGATATGGAGTTACTAGTATTTTCTAAAACTATTCAATGTGCACTATCTATTAATGAAAGAGAAAAGTGTCCTTGTAAATTGACAAAGTGGTCCCTTGCACTAAACTCGTCCACATATTACAACAGAAACCAACAGACAATGCTAAGCCTAAAACTATTGAAGGTAAAACCTTAAAATGTATGATGTATGTAGTAAATTCTTGAAATGAGTCATTATTTTGGAAAAGGTATCATGACACGAGGTTTGGTTACTGGAGAAGATTCAATACTGTAAAACAGTAAAAGTGTAACCACCCAATGGTACCTTTACATAAATGATGACACATGTTGTGAAGCTCCACTAATAAAGGATATAGGTATTTCAAATTAAACCTCAAAGAGGATGAAAATACTACACTACAGTGGCGGTGCGTCCATAGTACTCGATTCCCGCCGGCTTGCCTAATTTTCAGACACAGCAGTTTTTCTACAGCTCATCAAGAAAGTTTAAACCATATTAAGCTCCGGCTTGCCTAAGAAACATTTTCACCGACCGCCACTGCTACACTATAAAAAAATTGTAATGACATTTTAAGTATTCATAATGACGTCATAACTTTTCAGGCTGCATTTACGTTCATGTACATCCATCTACTGGCTCAAGTGGGTGAGCGAGTGGCTTCTCAGATGAAGCAGGATTTGTTTGTTTCCATCCTGAATCAGGACATGGCCTTCTTTGACCAGGAAAGGACGGGAGAACTTGTCAATAGGTATGATACCTACATTGTAATTCTTGTTATCAGCGCCATCTTGCGGCAGAGTCATGTACTACGTAGTACACTAGGTACAACCGTCAACGTTGTAACAACTTGTGTGTAGTTCGGAAGCTTGCCACTAGGTGTCGCTACTGTGCTAGTACACCGTGAATTTTGATGATTTTCTCAATTTAAAATATGTAAGTAATAATTATTGTCAAATTTTATGTTACACACATTTTGTATAGTACATCGTTTTTGTTTGTTATAGGTCAAAACGTATATTTTATGATTCTTAATTATTTAAATTTGTAAAAATCATGAATCGCGCTAACAGAGTTTTGACATGTAGTTGCTATATATACGAACGGATGACCTTATTAAGTGTACTTGCTTCGGCAGTACATATACTAAAATTGGAACGATACAGAGAAGATTAGCATGGCCCCTGCGCAAGGATGACACGCAAAATCGTGAAGCGTTCCACATTTTTTGGACATTTTCGATTTGATAATAAGTTAACCCGTTGCTTAGTCAATCTGTTTGCGAAGTTTCTTACCGCGAAATTTTCAAATAATTAGCGTGAGTTCCTCTTGACAGTTATTGTTACCGTTACATTTAGATACTAGCTCACTTGCGTCTCACATGCATATTATTAAAGGGTTTTAATGCTGATAAGTGACATATGATATGATAGGTGAGGTAGTTTGGGTAAGATGAGGTTTGGGGTCAGACTAAGACTGCGTTTCCATCGGAGATGAGCACAGACTACACAGACACCTCATCATTAAACTTTTACTGGGAGCACGAGGTCACCACACATCAGTGCAATTTTATTCGTAAATTTCTACGATCCCAACAGCAAATCTCAATAGTATTCTACACCAATTTGTAGTATAACAATCCAGGTTTACCCCTGTAACTTGATTTATGTGGATATTTTTAATCCACATGAGTAATGATCAGAAACGTTACCTCAATTGAAATACGCGGTCGCGCTCTCATACAAAATTAGTACGGGAGCACGATGCGTGGTGACCCCGAGTTGTACTTATGATCTATCTAGTGTTGAGGTTATCTGTGGAGATGAGCGAGGATGTGTTCCGAGTAATGTGTATTTGGGAACCAATAGAATCACTTCATTTGTTTATCCTCGCACAACGCAGCTCTAGGATTGGTTCTTACCAAACACATTTCTCGCAATGCATCGCGTCGCTCATCTTTGGTGGAAACGCAAACTTAGAAGAAGATACATGAAATTGTCTTATTGTTAGGAACCCGATAGTGATAAGAACTAAGAACTCGTCTGTATTCTGTTATAGCAATAAGGATTTAATAAATAAATTATTATACTATTATATTTAATTACGAGTATGTATTTTAGGTTCACAGTTAATATTGACCCATTTTTTTTTCAGATTAACAGTAGATGTACAAGACTTCAAAAGTTCTTTCAAACAAACCATTTCTGGAGGCCTACGAGCTATAACTCAGGTACAGTGTTTCTTTATGCATATTCTTTATTATATCAATTTGGATGAATAATGTCTATTGTAAAATGTGGCCGTGTAAGCCGTGGGGTGCCCGGCCTTAGAATTGTCCCCCACCATATCGTCCCGAGGTTGCAGTAGGAGTCTGCTAAGGGAATATACCGGGAGATGGGCAGCAGAATCTTCGGAAAGCCTAAACAACAATAAACAAAAAAAAACTGCGCGCGCCAACCCGCCTGCCAAGCGTGGCGCGTATGGCAAACCCCCCCCCCCCCTCCTTAAGGGGAGGCTTATTTTCAGCAGTGGAAGTAGAAGGCTTATGGCTGAGATGATGATGACGATGATTGTAAAATGTACTGGACAGGACAGTGTATAACCTGGCTGACCAAAAAGTGCAGTAACAGTTGAAGTAACAAGCTATACTTATTCCTGTTTTTGTAGCGAGGCGAGAGTACTAGCGTAAGAAAGGGACAGTATGATTCTCTCTGTATATGCTTGAAGTATACCAGTCCCTGGCCAAACTATATGTTACAATGTTACTTGTCCACGTATGTAACTTAGCGCTTATTATGGTCCCTAAAAATATCTTACTACCACTCCACCTACCTATACGACAGACACACATTTTTCTGAACTAAAAATATACTCATATAAAATTAATTATACAAATTCAATCAATCAACCAGCATTTTCTGACTAGGTATCCAATATTTTTCAGGTGGTAGGCTCAGCAGTGAGCCTATTAGTAATTTCTCCACACTTGACCGGCCTCACCATGGTGTGCGTGCCTTCAGTCGTCATTGGAGGCACTTTCATAGGCTCCTTATTGAGGAAACTTTCAAGAGAAGCTCAGCAACAGGTAATGGCTTCATAAATAACTTATTTTTATTTAGTAGGTCGAGCAGTGAGCCTATTAGTGATTTCTCCACACTTGACCGGCCTCACCATGGTGTGCGTGCCTTCGGTGGTCATTGGAGGCACTTTCATAGGATCCTTATTGAGGAAACTTTCAAGGGAAGCTCAGCAACAGGTAATGGCTTCATAAATAACTTATTTTTATTTAGTAGGTCGAGCATTGAGCCTATTAGTAATTTCTCCACACTTGACCGACCTGACCATGGTGTGCGTGCCTTCAGTCGTCATTGGAGGCACTTTCTTAGGCTCCTTATTGAGGAAACTTTCAAGAGAAGCTCAGCAACAGGTAATGGCTTCATAAATAACTTATTTTAAGTTGGTAGGTCGACCAGTGAGCCTATTAGTGATTTTAACTATAAAACTTTCGTGAGACTCTAACATATTAAAAATATTTATAACGGGTCACTCACGTAATTTTTGTCGATTTTTGCTCGACATGTTTCGATCAGTTTACCCGATTTATTTGTTTAGCCGACGCGCTGCCGTCGCGGAAGGCCGCTCGTGAAAATGATCATCGTAAATTGATCGAAACATGTCGAGCAAAAATCGACAAAAATTACGTGAGTAACCCGTTATAAATATTTTTAATATATTAGTGATTTCTCCACACTTGACCGGGTTGACCATGTTGTGCGTGCCTTCGGTGGTCATTGGAGGCACTTTCATAGGATCCTTATTGGGAAACTTTTGAGGGAAGCCCATCAGCAACAGGTTACAGTCTTATTTTATCATATCATATGTGAATTTTTCAAGTCAAAAGTACATCATTGTCGGTTGTTAAAAGAGTTTATTACTAAATGATTTTACATGGCAGTATCGTCTTATTGACAACCGGCAATGCTGTACCTTTGACTTGAAAAGTCAAAATTATTTATTCTTTATCTCATATTTCATGCATATCGAGGGTAGAGCTCAGATGGAAAAACACTGTGTATGCAAAACTGTCCGTCAAAAGGCCCTAAAAAGGTGGCGCCACATTAGCTAGAGAGGCTACTTTTAATTCATAACTTGTTAAATATGAAATATGTAAAGGCGAAAAAGACAAAAATTTGCTGGCTCCGAACAGACAGGTCGTTATCGCCAGGCGGACTGCAGGCGGACTGATAGTCGGTGGCCGCCCTAATAGGAACCACAGTGGGTAGGACGAGGGTAAGAAATACGTTTAGCTGAATAATTTCTAATACTATATTTGTTTACAGATAGAAAAAGCGACACTAGTAGCAGAAGAAGCGATATCAAACATGCGCACCGTGCGAGCATTCGCCGGCGAAGAGAACGAGGCGCGAATGTTCGCGCGCGAATGCGATGCGGCGGCTGAGTTGAGCACAGAACTAGGATTAGGTGTTGGATTGTTCCAGGCTGGAACGAATTTGTTCCTAAATGGGTAAGTTCTAAGTCCACTCAAAAAACAAGTCGAATTAAAAATAATGCTCTGATACGAAAAACTCGACTGTGATATGCTTAGACTATTCAACCAACCGGACCGGCCATGTCTGTCATTTTCTATACACAAAAAGTATGAATTTTGCGGGGAAGACGAACGTCAAATGTATACGTAACGTCAAAATAGCCACTTCAGATAAACATCAGTCCATACAATAAGTGTGAGTACTGGTCATATATGTATTTTAATGCAATGCTTATAATGTTGCTTATAATATAATGCTTTGATATGAAAAAAATGACTGCAATATGACTTGGAGTAGTGATTTAATGGTGTTGGCAACTGTCAACGGTTTGGCCAGATGGCGCCAGCATAGCTAACCAGCTAGGAAACCCCCTTTCACTAGTATTGTTGTATGGGATTTGGCTTAAAAGCTAGCCCATCCAGGTCAAAAAATTAAAAAAAAAAACAAGATTTTGACACTATTTGTAGGACTGACAGGTACCAGCTATGCTGGCGCCATCTGTAAATTCTTTCGACCGGCCAACCCCATTTAAGACACCATTTTATTCATAATCTTAACCTATCTAATCCCAGTAATCCCATGTTCTTGTAATTCTAGTAAAAGCGCATTAACCCCAACAGGCGGAATTTACCTAGTTATATATACAAGGTGTAACAAAAATACTGGTGATCCTTTTAAGGTCATAATTGGTATAGTATTCTAATTATGAAAAAGTAAGAAAAAGTATTTTTTTCGCGAAAAAATTTTTTGGTTTTGTATGGAGGGTTGGCCAGCTAAGACCATGTGTCCAACCGTTAAACGGATCACCGGTATTTTTGTTACACCCTGTATATAGTGTGGAGTTTAAGTTTACTTCAACCACTTTCAACAGTCATGTTGCTAAAAATTAAACTTTATTATTAATTTCTGTTTCAGAATGGTCCTGGCCACAATGTTCCTCGGTGGTCACCTCATGGCCAACGGCCAAATGTCAGCTGGTGACGTCATGGCCTTCCTAGTGAACGCTCAAACAGTACAACGATCCGTCGCACAGCTCTCTTTGCTCTTCGGTTCGGTTGTAAAGGGCGTAAGTGCCGGCGGCCGTGTGTTTGAGGTGAGACCTTATGCCTACGTTATAGAGTTGACTTTTGAATGAAGATGACAGCTGGTGATGTCATGCCTTCCTAGTGAACGCTCAAACTGTGCAACGATCCGTCGCACAGCTCTCTTTGCTCTTCAGTTCGGTTGTGAAGGGATTAAGTGCTGGTGGCCGCGTATTTGAGGTACCTTATGCTTACGATATAAAGTTGATTTTTATGGTGAAAGTTGTACACAAACGGCACGGCAGACATGGCTTTCCTAGTCAATATTTTCTTCGGTTCAGTTGTAAAAGAGACCTTACCTACGATATAAAGTTGATATATGAGTCATGACTCATGACTTTCCTAGTCAACACTTAAACGACAGCGGTCGCACAATTCTCTCTTTTAAGTTCAGTTTAAAGGGAGTTAGCGTTAAGATGATACTTTATGTATAAGTGAATAAGGTCGATTTTTGAATCAAGTTCGTACACTAACAGCCAGAAGTAATTTAGGCCGTCCATATAACAGTTAAGTTAAGAACATACAGGGTGTAACAAAAATACTGGTGATCCTTTTAAGGGCATAATTGGTGTCGTATTCTTATTGTGAAAAATAGGAAAAAAAAATTTTCTCGCGAAAAAAGTTTTTGGTTTTGTATGGAGGGTTGGCCAGCTGGGACGGCTCGGCCCATACAAAACCAAAAACTTTTTTCGCGAGAAAAAATTTTTTTCCTAGTTTTTCACAATAAGAATACGACACCAATTATGCCCTTAAAAGGATCACCAGTATTTTTGTTACACCCTGTATTTGGCCCATGATTTTTCAGTGAGGTTTCAACACAAAAATACTGATTTGTCAGGCATTTTTAGTAAACGCTCAATAATTTATATTTGATAGAGTCCAAATTAGTAATGAAAAAAAGGTATCTATTTGATACAATTTAGTATTTTGCTGAGGTACTTATATGATGATATTTTATTTTTCAGTACATAAACAAGGAGCCGAAAATGGACACGTCGGGGACCAAAGTGATCAAATACCACGAGTTCTATGGCGACATCGAATTCAAGGACGTCACATTCGCTTACCCAACGCGGCCTGAAGCGGTGAGAAAACCTTTATAACTAGAGCAAAGAGCATCTCATAATAGTGGGGTACTGTAGCGTTCATTAGCCAGGTCCTGGGGTTCCCAATCTTTTACCTAGAATAATACGCCCCCTAGGGGCTGAAATGGGGAGTCAAACCCGCCCGCGCTGCGCTACACTGTTTCGAAATCTATACAGTTTAGAATAGGCTAGATGATGTTTTTTCATGCGTGGTATCATTCGATTCGTTTTGTTGTGAGGATATAGACATTTATATGGGCCAATTGCCTTAAATCAACATAAAAGACAGAAAAAAAGACTTAAAGTCTGTGATTTGCTTTTGTTTCTCAAAACGCTCGTAACAAAATGATATAAAGCCGTGACGTCATGGCTTCATAGATGCCCTGTTTAAAGTATGAAATTGCTATTTTTACAGTGAAATATTGCGTTTATGTATATGGTTGCCATACAATTTATTTCACAGTAAAATTTTAGAAATCTAATGGTATCATTGGTTTTTTTTTAATTTTGTACTTTCAAATTTCGAAAAAAATTGAAATTTTGAAGCCTTATATCCTTGCACCATTTCAATAGATTTTTTTAATGTTTACTTTATTTGTATATTTTGATAATTTTGCATCCTATCAACTAAATTTCATTGCCTAATTCAACATGTGTCATCATCCCTATTCTGGAGCCCCCCGTTTTCGATCACTACGTCCCCCACTGGTTCGGAAAAACTGGCCAAGTCGGTAGTGACGCTACCTACGAAGCTGGAGGTCCTATTCTCGGTTCGAATCCTAGTAGGTACGATATGGACGTTTCTATGTATGTAAGTATAGTCTGGCAAACCGATAAGTGCAGTAACAGTGGAAGTAATAAGCTATACTCATTCCTTTTTTAGCAGCGAGAGTACTAGCGTAAGCGTAAGCATAAGAAAGAGACACGTGTAAAATTCGAATGTTTAGCGGTGAAACCCGATAAGTCGAGAAAAATGTTTCATTGTAATAAGAACTCAACCTTAGTCACGTATCGTTCGAATTTCAAAAACCAACTTTATATATACTTATCGGGTTTGACCGGTAAACCCTTGAAATTGTCTCTTATAGCTTTATGAAATAGATCACTGACCTTTTAATAAAATGTTTACAATAATCGTGTTTATGTTTGCAGGTAGTTTTGAAGAATTTCAACTTGAAAATACCGGCGGGAAAAACTATAGCCATCGTCGGTACTTCGGGCAACGGGAAGTCTACAATAGCAGCTTTGTTAGAGAGGTGGGATTTTTTGTTATGACTTAAGGATGAACTGATGGTAAGCAATTACCGCCGCCCATGGACGCCCGCAACACCAGGGGGGTCACAAGCTTGTTGCCGGTCTTTAAGGCCATCCCTCGATTCGGACAAGCCACGCCCATCCGTTAGAGACAGTTTTTCGCTCCCGTGCACGAAAGAAAGAGATGCAGTGCTCTTAAGGATCAGCCTTTTTGAGCAAACTACGATAAATAAGCGAATCTATAAAGTTTTGTCTAATTTTGCTTCTGTGACTTTTTAGATAAACCAGAATGCCATATTTTTTACTTTGTTATATTGCTTAATCTCTTATAGTTTACGTAAGCTAAGAAAAATAAGGGGAAAAGGGACCCAACTTCGGTTTTTTTTTCTATCGAGGCAACTTTCAGCAATCGTGTTTTGGCTTGTGCCAAAAACAAGAGTATATAGTCTAGTAATACATATTCGAAAATAAATTCAGTCCCTTTTCCCGTTTTGTCACTAGAGCGTTTGACAAATCCTATAATTTTTCAAAGTAGCCGCTTAAGATGAGAACTGGAGTAAAAATAAACATTAATAAAATACGGTACAATACAATGGTAACATTGGTAAAGTATAAGTTGAAAATTCAAGAATATAGGACATCTAGGTACTTTTCTGCTAAGATTAGAGGTCATATAATTTTCAAAAATTAAAATACCTATAAGTACGGCCACTTGTTATCGGCAAACAAGAAAATAGCTAGTCAGACGGGTCAAAGGGTTATTACAGGGTCGAGGACTATATGACAGACATATATGCATGGCCCAAACCAGAATCTATAAAATCATCTAACATTTAGAGGACACAGTTCAAGTAAGAAAGAATATCAAACGTATTGCGAAGCAGTCAGGTTTGGATTTTATTTTTATTTTTCATTTTAATTACACAATAGGCAGGTACATGTCTGTCTCTCAAGCTGTTGTGATATGCCTTCTTGAAGAACTACGCATTATTGTATATAGTATCTTTAATGTATTACTGTTTTCAAAAAATAAGTCCCGCCGAGTTTCTTGCCGGTAATAAGTAATACTTCTCGGGTCAGAGGTGTAGGGTTAGAACCGGTGGTAGGTTCTTTTTCTCTCTGACGTTCATAAGTGCATTGTAATGTGCCTAAATTGAAGAATAAATATCTTTTATCTTTTTTATCTTTTTATCTAAGCGATCACCGTAACTCAAGGTCGCCTTCAACTTCACGACTGTTACATGCGCATTGGCGATCCTTTAAAGATACACAGTATACACACTTCATTTTTGAGAAACCTTACACTTGAGTCCCTTGAAATCCTCGGCAGGATACACAACACACTGATAGGGTAAATAGCCAGTAACTGGCCACCGTTCAGTAACTGGCCACCTCATACTAAAAATGAACTCTATTTACCTACAGACAGAATTCATTTTAGTATAACTTGGCATGTTGTTGAAAGGTGACAAGTAATTAAAACCTTATACTAAAATGAATTATGTTTATAGGTGCATAGAGTTCATAATTAGTATGAGGTGGCCAGTTACTGAACGGTGGTGTATGTTCGTCTATGTTTCAGATTCTACGACGTAAACGCAGGCCAAGTGACCATAGACGGCATAGACATCAGAGAGATGGACGCGAAATGGTTGCGCGGGCGCGCGTTGGGCTTAATAAGCCAGGAGCCAGTACTGTTTGCGACCAGCGTGCGGGAAAACATACGATATGGACGCCCGGAGGCCAGCGATGACGAGGTCAGTCTATACACTCCATACCACAGAGAAATAAGTAAGCATAGAGTGGCCACAATGTTTAGAAATAAAGGAAAAGTAGAAAAATCCACTGCCTCAGGCGAGACTCGAACTCGCGACTCTGGGAAACATGCCCATCGCTCTGACCAACTGAGCTGTTTTTGACTTTGGAACTTTGTTAAAACTAGTTAGGAGACTATCATAATAAAAGTCCTCATCCGCAGAAGGTGAGTCCGAGGAGGGCGGAGGCAAAAAAGGGCCCGTTTTTCGTTTTTTGCTTACATCTTTAAAGCCATGCGTCATAGACAATTTTGTTGTAGTACATAATTGAAGCTGATAAAATTTTCGACAACTTATATCAAGTCACTTTTTGCCTAATACTAATGGTTGTCCACGGGTGTGTAATGTTTTGTATACAAACAAATAGCATAATTTCATTTTTCATAACAACGAATTGCATAATTTCAATTTGTATAATGGATTACATTGCATAAAAACAAAATGCATACCAACTTTTTTCATATTTTCATTACTTATAAATTCAGAGCTCGGATTTTTCACGGCAAAACAAAACACTAGCGTAATTTAGCCAGTGCTTGAAATATTATTTTATCGACACCTATCGAGTCTTACTAGAGTATATGACAGGTATTGCCTCAGTACATTTTTTCTTTTTTTATTCGATGGTACACCTATCAGTGTGAATGTCAAAATTTAAAAACTAACAAACGTGCGAAAATTTCGAAAAACAGGAGACTTACTAGAGCTCAAAATCAATATTTTTGACCAGTCTAAGGTGACCTACTGGGGGTTAGAAGGTTGTGCATTAATTACCGGACATCCTGTATAAGTAATAAAATAACTTTTCATTTTAGCTTTGCCATAGTCGAGCAACAAAGAGGTAGGTCTGCATGTACAACTTAGAACGAAGTAACTATACCACCTCATTTAAAATGATAGAAACGACTGCAAATTTCATCTCACATGACATATGACATTCACACTTTAACTGTCATTTCATTACGTATAAAACGTAAATTGCATCTAGGTATTATTTATTTCGCAACGCATTGAATCCGACGTGTTGGATATACGTATAATAACTTAATATTGCAAGGTATCAATTAATACAAAAATGAGTAATGTACAAGATCGGATCAAAACGTGGATTGAAAATCACCCTGAGTTAGTCTATAATGAAGTGACATCCACTATATACTGCTCTATGTGCGATATGCATCTAAAACTGAAGAAATGCAATATTGAGAATCATGTGAAAAGCAACCGCCACAATTACCGTTCGGGGCAACCAAATAGGAAACATCAATTTTATTTCGATTTAATTATTTTTCTTATTTCATGCAACATACCATGGGCAACAGTCAACAACAATAATTTTCGTCATTTTTTTAACAAGTATTTATGTTGCGACTGCTCTATGACTTCTTTACCGGACGAATCGACCCTGCGAAAAATTTATTTAAATCTCGTGTACAAAAAAACTATACAGGGTATAAGAGAGGTAAACAAAACCAATTATTTGTGGATATCTATAGACGAAACACCAGATTTCATGGGAAAATGTGTGACAAACGTGGTGATTCGGTCTTTGCAAAAAAATTGTTCTAAGCAATTTTATCTTTTGGGGTCGAAGAAGAAGAGAAGGTAAATGGGGAAACAATAGCAAACCTAATAATAAACCAATTAAAATTTTTGTTTCAAAATTCTTTCAATGATAACGTAAACAATTTGCTTTTACTTTGCACAGATAGTGCCGCATATATGCTTAAAGCCGGTCGTATTTTAAAAGCAACGTTTCCTCGTATGAAACACATTACGTGTTTAGCTCATGGTCTGCACCGGGTTGCCGAAGAAGTGCGAGATAATTTCAAAGGTGTGGATGGGTTGATATCGAATGTCAAAAAGATATTCCTAAAATCTCCAGAGCGTGTACGCCTTTTTAAGGCAAAATATCCGTCCATTCCCCTACCTCCCGAGCCAATTATCACCAGATGGGGAACTTGGATATCTGCTGCGGTATATTACGCTCAATACTATGAGCAAATACGTGATGTCGTCTCCATACTTGCTAATGACTCGGCAGCTATAAGAGCTGCAAAAAAATGTTTTCAAACACGCAAACTACGACCGGAGTTAAATTTCATTCGCGACAACTACGAAGTAATAGCCTCTTCAATAGAACAATTGCAATGTTCGACTTTCTCCATTGCGTAATCCTTCCTCATTCTGGATACTGTTCGTTGCTACGTAAACTGGAGTAAACTGTTACCAGTGATACGTAAATTTGAAGCCGTGCTCGAACGAAATCCTGATTACGAAATTTTAAGAGACATATCTGAAAATATTACCCGAACTGATAATGAATTCTATAAATTTGCTCCCTTGACGTCAACTGAAGTTGAACGTACATTTAGTGTACATAAATGGATTTATAGTGATAAACGCAACTGTTTACTCCCAGAGAATGTTGAAAAGATAATGATCATCTACTCCTATCACTATTACCCAAATAAAATGTCTTGTGCTGCTGTGTGTACTGACGTAGATTTTGAAGAAGAAATTGCGTCTGTTTCTAATATATAGTAACTTTATACAAATGTTTTTATTAGTTTTATTACATATTAATTTTATTTGGTGACTTTTATTTCTTCTAGTTCTGAATTATCGATATCGATAAAATAATATTTCAAGCACTGGCTAAATTACGCTAGTGTTTTGTTTTGCCGTGAAAAATCCGAGCTCTGGTTATGACATATAAAATTATGAATTTTGTTGTTATGAAAATCGTTTATTATTATTATGCTTTTCAAGCGTATGCTAACTGAAAATATGAATTTTGTTTGTATGAAAAGTGAACCGCACCCGGTTGTCCACATATAAACTCCGAAAAACGGACGGTTTTGAAAAGTGGGGGGTATTCTTCACAATTCTTGTCATACTAACTGGCAAAAGTTAATCTGGATAAAAAGCCACCCTAGAAATCGTATATTATAAGTTAATAATATGTTTTTTTTTTCAGGTATACCGGGCGGCTATGACTGCAAATGCTCACGATTTCATCCTTGGCTTTCCCGCTGGCTACGACACGATGGTGGGAGAGAGAGGCATGTCGCTCAGTGGCGGGCAAAAGCAAAGGATAGCTATAGCTCGCGCTGTTCTTAAGAATCCACCTGTCATTATACTGGATGAAGCAACTAGGTAAGAGACGGCATGATGTTTGAGAGCAGGATACTGATATATGCCCCAGTCGGGAAGGAGACAAAGGTGGGAGAGAGAGGCATGGCGCTCAGCGGCGGGCAAAAACAAAGGATAGCTATAGCTCGCGCTGTTCATACGGATCCCTCTGTCATTAATGTCATTATACTGGATGAGGCAACTATAAGTTCAAGCTTAGCAGCTTCAATATTATCAATCAGATTGCTTGTTCGATCGCTCCATGACCCCTTGTTCGATCCTACTCATATCAATCGCTATGTGCGCAGTGCATGGTGGGGGTAACGTGAACGATCGCAGAGCACAATGTGGCAAGAAATTGGGCTCTTGTCAATATCACATTTCAAAATATTTGACATCGCCTATAGGGTGAACTGTTAAAATAGTGAACCAGCCAGTGACATTTCATATAAGCAAGGAGTATATGCAATTAATAAAAAAGAATAAACCCCTTTAACCCCCTGCTCAAAAGATGGCGCCACACTCGTGCACACAGCGAATAACTGCTACAACCCTTTTTGTATGAGTGACATTCTAGCTCCAGAATATTTTACATAGTAAACGGAGAACATTCTCGAAAACGGCACATCTCTAGGCATCACATTTACCTTTGCTTGTTACGACTTCTTTTATTTTATTTCCAGTGCTCTAGACTCCGCAAGTGAGAAGGTAGTGCAGACAGCGCTCGAAACAGCGGCCAAAGGAAGAACAGTGCTCGTTATCGCCCATAGGTTGTCGACCGTCATGAACGCCGATGTTATAGTGGTGCTGAATCGAGGCAAGATTGTCGAGGTAAGTCTCCCTTGAACCCGCTAGGCGGGTTCTCTGATCGTAGTCACTCTATACAAGAACTTCAAGGTAATTCTTTAAGGCCCCATTAGTTGATGCTGAATCGAGGCAAAATTATCGAGGTAAGTTTAACACACTGAGGCAAGATTGTCGAGGTAAATCTAACACATTCAGTCCCTTGAACCCGTTAGGCGGGTTCTCTGGTAATAGTGACTCTATACAAGAACCTCAAGGTATTTCTTTAAGGCCCCATTAGTTGATGCTAAATCGAGGCACAATTGTTGAGGTAAGGGTACACTGAGTCCCAGGAAACCTCTAGGCGGATAATCAAAGTCGCTACAAAAACCTTAAGGTATGTCTATAAAGTCCCGTCAGTTCAGGATTGATATGCTATAGACTCTTCAAGTGAGAATGTAGTGTAGATAGTGATAGAATCAGCGGCCAAAGGAGAACAGTGCTCGTTATCGCCCATAGGTTGTCGACCGTCATGAACGCCGATGTTATAGTGGTGCTGAATCGAGGCAAGATTGTCGAGGTAAGTTTCCCTTGAACCCGCTAGGCGGGTTCTCTGATCGTAGTCACTCTATACAAGAACTTCAAGGTATTTCTTTAAGGCCCCATTAGTTGATCGAGGCAAAATTATCGAGGTAAGTTTAACACACTGAGGCAAGATTGTCGAGGTAAATCTAACACATTCAGTCCCTTGAACCCGTTAGGCGGGTTCTCTGGTAATAGTCACTCTATACAAGAACCTGAAGGTATTTCTTTAAGGCCCCATTAGCTGATGCTAAATCGAGGCACAATTGTTGAGGTAAGGGTACACTGAGTCCCAGGAAACCTCTAGGCGGATAATCAAAGTCGCTACAAAAACCTTAAGATATGTTTATAAAGTCCCGTCAGTTCAGGATTGATATGCTATAGACTCCGCAAGTGAACGTAGTGCAGACAAGGTTAGAAGCCCATAGATTGTCTACCGTCATGAATGCTGATGTTATAGTGGTGCTTAATCGAGGGACAATTGTCAAGGTATGTTTATATTTATGTATCCGTATTTACAATAGTTCACATCATATAAAAATGAAGTTACAGTACGAGCGGGTACCCTAAGATCTGCTACGTTACATGATATAAAGATAAACCCCATGGCACATGTTCATAAAAGTGATGCTGAGTTTCGAAAAAATAGTAACAAAAAAATAGAATTGGTCGAAAGCACAAAAAAGTACCACTTTCGGTGTAAAAAACTGGATGGCATTTACCTACGTCATTGGATATAAAGATGACACTTGTAGCGAGACTTACTTTTATTATTTTCCTGACGTTTCGAGCGTGTCGTAATACTCGTGGTCACAGGCAGACTAAGTAGTAGTAAGTGTACGCGATTAAGTCCCTTTTTTGTCCAAATAAGCAGGAAAAATTGCTGGTACCTATAAATTTTACTAGTACTAATAACCACTTGTTTACCAGATGGGAACCCACGACCAGCTGAAGAAGCAGAAGGGTTTCTACTGGAACCTGATTAAACAGCAGGACCAGGATGCCGAGAGCAGGTCCTTATGAAGACAAGCGTAGCATAATAGCTGAATTGACAGGTGATGGTGACTAGTAGAATTATGGAATTAGGTATGGATTGGTGAAAAAAAAGGTTTTTAAAATCGGTTTTATTTAGTTTTGTTTATTCGCATTTGTTTATTTATTTCTTATTTATAAGTAGGTGAAAAATAGCATTTGGCTGTGAAAGTATTTTGAAGGGGTGTTGCATTTTTTTACGTTGTACCAAAATATTAATAATTTCCTCAGCCGCAGTTACGTATTTTTAAATAATGGTTAATGTTTTTAACCTAATTTTAAATTAAATTAATTTACTAGACCCCTTATTGTTTTAACCTTTTGATCATATCTGCTATTCATGAGTTTCATTACCAAGCAAATATATATGCCCAAAAGCGCTTAAAGTTTACCTAAGTAAAAATTCTTGTAGGTAAATTTCTATGTCTTAGTTTATCTATAGTTGTAATAGGGATACATACATATATGGATGTTATTGTAAAGTACAATAGGAGGATGTTTTATTGTGCTAGTGTAATATTTATTAATGTGTGCGTGTTAGTGACTGTTTGTTGTAAATAAAATGAATTACTGTTTAATACGATTGTTTTTCTCTCAGAAATATTTTAACCGAACCTAAAGCGAAGCGAGCGTAACTCTAGTCACAGGGCGGACACGTCATAATACAAAACTCGTTTAAGCGCCTTTGTGTGCACGGCATATCTGTACACGCTTCAATGTGTGCGTGCGTCTTAGGGCGCTGTTTTCGCTGTCGTAAATGACGTTTGAAAATACACCGCCATTTACTTTTTATCGATGCGCTGCCAACCTGACGGATTAGCCTACTATACCTAAAACCATAATTAGGTGAACTAAATTGACAGGAAATTTCATAGAAAACTTGTCAAACAACTGTCACATGTATGAACCCTCCTGTCAATTTAGTCCACCTAATTATGGTTTTAGTTGTAGTTACCCACCAATCAACCGCCGCGGGGTGAGGTAATTCCGATCGGGGCGGGGCGTAGCGTGGCCATTCTGTATGAAACTATTAGTTTTTGTATTTATTTTGTGCTCTAGGTGTGTGTGTGTGTGTGTATGTCGTAATTTATAAAAGAAAAACACTATATCCGGAGAAATCTTTATTGCATACAGATCACCAAAATTGTTTGTACAGTAATTTAAATAACACTGACAGACATATATTTACAATACTTAATGCTAAATAATTACCGACATAATTAGCTACTCTTCATTTAAATAATCCATATTTACATTAAAGTAACAAATTGTATTTATTTCAAACATTACCTACTTTTTATTATACAAGTATACTGATAGTATTTAACTATTCCTTCACCTATTATCTAGATCAAGACTTTTCATATACTTTTAAGTATATGATAAATATCTTCATTTACTCTGATTTAACAAGGTGATAAAAACCTAAAGGTGTCATATTTATCAATCTTAGTTAAAAATTGTCATCCTATCGAGACTGTTTTTGAGGTCCTGTTAAAACCTCATCTACACCAGAGACTACAGAGATATAGATGACCACAGCCTAAGAACTTTTTAAAGCTCAAGTAAATTGCGCCCTCTGTCCATAGCCGCCTAAAGATACCGAAAATGTAAGAGGAAATATCACCTGCACTGGCTGCACTGCTACTCTACCTAGTAACAAATAGCGTACTAGTAGTACATTAGTAGCTGCTAGGTGGAGTAGCAGTGCAGGTGACATTTCTCTTACATTTTCGGTATCTTTAGGCGGCTTTCGGATAGAGGGCGCAATTGACTTGAGCTTCAAAAAGTTCTTAGGCTGTGGCCGTCTATATCTCTATAGTCTCTAATCTTAGCCAAAAATTTTCACCCTATCGAGACTGTTTTTGTCACCTTGTTAAAATTCATCTACACTGTTCAATTATTTCTAGATTTTGATTCCTTGGAATGAAGTATTATATTAATTTTTACACTAAAACATTTGATGCAAATGGCGGTCGACTCAAACGCCGAGCCATCACTAAAACTATAGGTATAGGTATTTTATCTTCATCATTGGGTGAATCAGGGATCACCCTGTCTTCTATACGTGACACTTGACAGTGCATAAATACACTTAAATAAAATATTTAAATGCGAGGTAGGTGTATGGAAATAAAGATTTTTTGACTAGATAATCAAAAGAGCTAAAATTACATGAATTAGGTAACTGGTCAGGGGGGTGATTTTTGAGATTCGAGCACTCGAAAGTGACATTTAAAACTCTAAATAAAACGATGAAATTATAAAACACTGATTTAGACTTTCACAAAAATTCTTTTTCTTTTCTTTTTTTCTTTTTTTTTTTTCGTTTATTACAAATAATTACGATGAAATTATGTTTTAAAATTCACAGTGATAGAAATTTAAAATCATGATCATTTAAACTATTAATTCCATGCGAAAAAATTCGCGACAAACTTTTGTGTGCGATTATTTTCGAGCTTAAATTGTTTGAATTCGAGCGTCCGGCTGTCAAAAATCGGCCCCCTGATTGTTGTCATTATTTTACCCAGTATCGTTCGCTGTTAGATCGAAATTGAGGGTTTCCTGAATCGATTGTTTCACTAGTACGCTTACCATGAGTTATGACATTGACGTTTTCGAGAATAAGTATCGAGTATTCTATCTGTGCATCTTGCTTGTAACGTATAAGTGTAAACGAGATGCACAGATAGTAAATTCGTTACTCGTTAACGAAAAGTGAATAAGTCAAACTCATGGTAACCGTATAGGTGGCAGCACTGTGACGAGAGATCCATCTGTCATAATCCACCAATCATGTTTAATCACATTTTTGTGATTGGTGGATTTTGACAGCTGCTGTCAAAAAGATCTCATCACAGTGCCGCCACCTTGATTCGGATGTATACCTGACCTATAAATACTGAACATATTGAACAACTTTTACTATCGGGCCAACCCTGAAATCTCAAAAATTTTTTTGGAGTTTTCATACGAAATGTCATCGAAAACTCGAAATGTATGAAAAGTCCAAAATTTTTTTTGAGATTTCGGGGTTGGCCCCATAGTAAAAGTTGTTCAGTATGGCCTACTTATTCACCCCGTTCAGGTTTTTCAGTGAGTCAGGCAACACCCTGTATAAAAATAAGTTGAAAAGTAAAACAGATGGTAAAATTATAAGAAATGCTAGCGAAAATGGGAAGGAAATATATCAGCTTTATCATAATTGACTTAAATTTGAATCCATGTACCTACACTACAATTAGAATAAGTATAGTTCAGATTTGGTGACCAACTTATGAATTACATTGAGCGTGACGCCACATTATAATATTTTTGAAATATTAGTGCGTGATGGTAGTGTTAATTTAGTGGTTTTTTTTGTAGGTACAGTACACGTAGGGTGTTCAAAATGAGCTGGACACGACTCTATTGTTAAGAGAATAAGAGCGTGAGTAGATTTTTTGAACACCCTACCCGCTTAGCTACTTCTTCTGCTGACTGTACCTAATGAAATTTCCTTTGGAATTTGAAGCAACGATAAACAATACAACAGCAAATAAATTGCCTGCTACAAAAAACTTATAAAAGTAATCCTTTAGCCGCTATTGTCTTTTATATGTGACAACGAGTGTTAGTCGCCACCAGATATATCGGAGCGGCCAACGTGGTCACAAATATCTGAAAAACGCCTTTATTATCAACGCGATAAGGTGCTTGTTCAGATATTTTAGAGTACCGTGGCCGCTCCGATATATTTGATGGCGACTGTATGTGACGATAGAAGGCTAGAACTTTTTAAAAGTATTAAGTATTAGCTGGAAATCATATAAATACGAATTGAGTACCTACAGTTCGTGAGCTTTAAGAAGAACCTTCGGGAATCGGCGATGACACACGAAGGTATATAATATGGCTGTTCTGCTTTTCACGTGTCACTGTTGATTGATACCCGACGTCTCTTTCTAAAACCCGAAGGTTCTTCTGAGAGCTCACGGACTGTACTTATAATATTAAATGCTTAATAATTTCAGTAAGCCAAATAACTCCAAATAATTTCGACTTTACTGATGTTATATAATTGATATTATCTTTATTGCACATTTTCTTACTTAATTATACAAACAAACATTATTTCACAGTATTACGTAGATAATAATATTTAAGGTTACATAGTTTTTTATTCTCCGATATTCATTATTACAAACTAGATACACTAAGTAATTACAATTCGTCTATTATTTATTTTAATGAGGATTTGTTATAATGGCGCGTCTAATCCTTGATTTTGATCTAATTTAAATACGCTTTAGCTTATTTAGATAGGTTCTACGATTCAGTGCGACAAGGGTTTTAAATCCGGTACCAAAATACTGCCAGATCCGGCCGGATTCGGTACAAATTTTACCGGATTCGGTACCGGATTGCAATCCCTTAGTGCGACAATCAGCTGCACATCACTGGCTGGGTGTTCATAGAACTCAATATTCTCCGGCTTTTCTTATTTATGCCTGGTGAGTATTTTATCCGAGGTACAGTCACCGGCAATAGTATCTTCCTACACGAAGGCCGCAGAAATATGTGACACGCTCTTATTTGTAGGGCCATAAGAGCGTGTCACATGTTTTTGCGGGCTTCGTGTAGGAAGATACTATTGCTGGTGACTGTACAGTAAAATCGTATAGAAATTAGACGGCTATTTGTTCAACCCATTTTTAAAAATCCTAGTTTGATTTTAAAGCTCGTCACGGTTTCACATTTAGCTTTTAACAATGGTCGTGTTTTGTTCATCGCTTTTACGTACCTATTTACTTTTCGGAATCTTGAGAGAAAATATAAATTTTACTATGTTATAGTCGCCATTCACCAATAAATTCTCAAGGCGATAAAGTGCATGTTCAGATATTTTGAGTACCGTGGCCGCTCCGATATATTTGATGGCGACTGTACATGGTGTAAGAAGGGGTATGAGTCATATTATTATTTGTATGTCTTTCTCGACCACGAAACAATGGTGATCCGGAGCTTTGGGAGGCGTATGCGGAGCCGAAGCCAACGCGCAGAGGCCCTTTCGACAATTTAATGAAAAGTGATGGGTACACTAAGCGGATGCTGCCCTTCCCGTGTCATATTAAAGATGTGTCATTTATTACGTACGAGAGGAAGATAGATAGAGAGTGAAGCCGAAGGCATTTATGACTTGAATTTGCAATATTATTATCCTTAGGTACTTAGATAGCTCACAGAACCACAACTACTTACTTATATTAATAGTTTATTATTGGCATAAATTTTGTAACAATAAAATAAGACGATGTCCTATTTAGCTAAGGCAGTGGTTTATTTCTGGTACCTATTTATTAACCGACTTCAAAAAAGGAGGAGGTTCTCAATTCGACTGAATTTTTATTAATAATCTAAGTGAACCAAACAGGTTCAAGGATTAGACGCAACATTACGAGATAAACAATTCGCTATTGGTAGAAAAGTTCTTCGGAAGAAATCGAACGAGCCTTAGTTTATAAACTATTTGGATACAGTTCTGGAGCAAGATTGATTAGGTCCACTTTCCTGATGTTCTTTTGCTACCCTTGTCGATAATTGCTTGAGTAAAAGCATAGACTTAAAGATATAATAGACGGCCATAGTCTAAGAACTTTATGAAGCTCAAGTCAATTGCGCCCTCTGTCTGAAAGTCCCTAAAGATATCGAAAATCGCTCCTGCGGGGCGAATAGTGAGGCGTTCGGCGCGACGTGCATGTTAAAGTTGAACGAAATGTAAATGTATGCGAGAGCCCTCACTCGAGAGCTCAGGTACCTTTGACGCTTAAGGCCATTCCTCGATTCGGACAAGACACGCCCATCCGTTAGAGACACGTTTATGGCTCCCGTGTACTAAAGTGTAAGAAAGTGTGTAAGAAAGAGATGCAGCGCTCTTAAGGATCAGACTTTTTGACCAAACTACGATAAATAAGCGAATCTATAAAGTTTTGTCTAATTTTGGTTCTGTGACTTTTTAGATAAAACAGAATACCATATTTTTTACCTAGTTATATTGCTTAATCTCTTATAGTTTACGCAAGTTAAGAAAAATAAGGGGAAAAAGGACGCAACTTCGGATTTTGTCTATCGAGGCAACTTTCAGCAATCGTGTTTCGGCTTGTGCCAAAAACAAAAGTATATAGTCTAATAATATATATTCGAAAATAAATTCAGTCCCTTTACCCGTTTAGTCACTAGAGCGTTTGAAAAAACCTATAATTTTTCAAAGTAGCCCCTTAACGCCCCGTAGTTCGCCTTGCCGAACACGCTGCTGAACGCACACTCATGAGGCCATACACTTAATACCATTGACAAAAAATCTGAATCAATATGGACCCTAGGCCTCGTCCCAGGCGATAACTTGTGAAGTGGGGAAGGGCGATGTATAATGAAGCCTCGTGAAGGTCAGCTGCCTCTTCGTTGGTGGGTTAATCGGGACGCGATGATCGTTTTTTACACGGGTATGGCTGTCATTCCTCAACCCACCAACGGAGCGGCAACTGATCTTCACGAGGCTTCATTTTCCATCGCCCTTAGCTAACCACTTCACAAGTTGTCGCCTGGGACGCGATTGATCACGAAATTTATTCCTGGCTCACGATCTAATGTACCAGACCGTTTACTCGTACCTAACCATCCTTACTCCACAACGCCTTAGTACTACAGTCATAGTCATCTAGCCTACTTCTGCACTCCGTCATCGCAGACCGCATTGCAGCAGAACTGACGCCAGCAGCAACATGCACGTGACACTTGACGCGATGCCGGTGATGGCGCTCTCGTTCCGTCGGAGGATGGCGGCCATTTTGTTGCCTGGAATTTGAAACGGGGAGTTTAGAGAGATTTATTTTGACAATTGGTTTAGTTCTGGTGATTAACGTTATATTGGTATCCAGGAATAGATAAAAAGAATAATCAGTCCATGAGTCCAGTCCAGTCGTCATCAAGTACTTATAATATACAGGAGCGGCCACAGTAAACATCTACTTTATTGCCTTGACAATAAAGGTGTTGTCCCGGGGTCCTTGAGCGTGGCGTCGCGCACAGTGAGCCTGTTGTGAGTTCTCCCGTCTCCGTCTCCACCGTGATGAATGGATGTCTGTTTCACTAATAAGATGGTACTTACTGCCCTCAGACACGAACACGTGTATGCTAGCCGGCTCAGTGTTACTCGCGCTCCACGTATAGTTCCCGGAGTCCTTGAGCGTGGCATCGCGCACAGTGAGCCTGCTAAGAGTTCTCCCGTCTCCGTCTCCACCGTGATGTATGTCTGTCTCTCTAATAAGATGATACTTACTGCCCTCAGACACGAACACGTGTATGCTAGCCGGCTCAGTGTTACTCGCGCTGCACGTATAGTTCCCGGAGTCCTTGAGCGTGGCATCGCGCACAGTGAGCCTGCTTTGCGTGCGCGCCCCGGGCTCCGTCTCCACTGTGATGCCGCCACGCGTGGCGTCGTAGTTGATCATGCGGTCGTTGTGGTACCAGAACACGTATTGAGGGGGCGTTGGGCTCTGGAAGTAAAAGGTAAAGGGTTAGTGTGTCTTGAAACCCGACATCCAAGCGCGCGTTTACTATAGGTTAGTAATCGGGTGACACCCGACATTCAAGAGCGTTTACTATGGACGCCTGCGGCTTATCCAAGGTACATATATAATCGGGTGAAGCCAGATATTCAAGCACGCGTGGCTACTATGGATGCCAGCGGCTCTCTCAAGGTACCATCAGGTTCAAAAATGCATGGGCAATTTATGAATGAATTACTTAATTGATAAGTTGGCCATGAAATTATGAACCCGATAGTACATAATCGGCTGTTCAAGTGGGCTTACATACTATGGATGCCTGCTTATCCAAGGCATATAATCGGGCAAAGCCCGACATTCAAGCGAGCCTCCTATTAACAACGCTTGCAGCTTTATTGCGGTATATAATGGGTTAATGGGGCGAAGTCCGACATTGATGCGCGCTTTACTGTCGATGCCTGACCTGAGGTTTAAAGGTAGGCACATATATTTGGGTCAAACCCGAGACTCAAGCGCACGAAGTTCCCTCTTACTATGGAAGACTGCGGCTTCCTCAAAGTATGAAGACCAGTATCAAGAGCGATACCGACGAAGCAAAAAAACGCTATTTATGAACAGATAAAATCGCCAAAAACCCGCTAAGGTCGCACTCCTAATTAAGCGACATACTGAACGTGTCGTGAATGGCGTGTCCGCGGCGTACGGCGCGTGCCAATAAAACAAGTCTTTACGGCCCTCGTAAAATTCCGCAGTAAAACCTACGACAGACATGTTCACGAATAGGTAACGCATGCATTTATAGATTATCTTTCTAGCGCTTGTCTCGGCTTTTTGCTACGGCTCAATGGAGCCTAGAGAGCGCTTGGCAACCTTTTTTGTTTTTACAAAGGCGACTGCTATCTGATCTTCTAAGCCAGAGGAGAAACTATATGTGTTATTTGGTTTAAGGTCTGGTTTTCTCGCAATATTTTCTGTAACAGAAAAGCGACTAATATTTAAATATCGAATGTTAGCCGGGGTTTGTACTCGTGCACTTCAGATTGTCCCACGCCTTACCGCAAAGTTACTAAAGGAAGTTTTGCTACATTTCGAAAAAAAAGTTTTTTTTCACCGATAGAGCTGATGTGCATGACACATTTTGCTAGCTACTTTATATGGAGACCCTTGGAGACCCCTATGAGGAGCTTAGGTCATAAAAATCTATTCACTACTTGCGGTTAATAAAACAGTTGTTATAAACGTCAGAAAATATTTGTCGACCTCACCATCCATAAATAATGTGCTTTGCTAGATATCATGCTTTGACTCACATATGCGTGATCTACTTTAGACTTAGTATATCAATGCACGTCAACGTATTTTAATGTCTGTCCCTGTCAATCCAGTTAAACGTAACCCCAGCGTGAAGGGGACAGGAAGATTGAATTTAGGGATAGATTGTACCGAGATTGGGGGCCGTAACGACTGGAGGAAATGGCTGGAGGTCGTTATTGTTATTTGCGGAATTTGACCTGCGAATGTTTGGGAATGTTTCGTTTTATTGATTGAAATAAGGTTTTTCCGATAGCATTTGCATTTTATTATGGCTATAGGTATATAACATTTTTACACCTGCCCAAGGAATGTAGGTATTGGACATGGGTTCTCTACCTTCTGTTAAAGATACTTCAGAGTTACATTTCTGAATATATCTGTCAATATCTGTCCCGTCTCGGTTACATATTATAATATCAGTAGGAGTCTGCTAAGGGAATATACCGGGAGATGGGCAGCAGCATCTTCCGAAAGCCTAAACAACAATAAACAAAAAAAAAAAACTGCGCGCGCCAACACGCCTGTCAAGCGTGGCGCGTATGGCAAACCCCCCCTTTTAAAGGGAAGCCTATGTTCAGCAGTGGACGTCTTATGGCTGAGATGATGATGATGATGTAAAGTTCCTACTTTGGGCCAGCCAGGGGCCTTTAGGGACTAAAGCCGGATCCCTTTCGTCAAAAAGAGAAGGTTTATGCCCAGCAGTGGGCCGTGTATGTAGTTAGGTACCGGTACGTACAAATTGTTTCGTCCGATCTGGTATATTGGTTCGATAAAACGTAGGACCCCCTCTTCTTCTCCAAGTGCCTACTCCATCCCGGAGGTTGGCGCTTATGCCATTATATCTGAAGTCATGCGTATTAGATTCTCTGTACTGCCTGCGTCCAACCAGCCTCTCACGTTCCTTGTCCATTAAATATATTTTCCTTCTTTTACGTCCTCTTTTCCCCTCAATCTTCCCTTCAATTATTAGTTGTAACAAATCGTATTTTGAGTTTCTAAATATGTTCGAAATACGCTGCTTTCCTTTTTTTAATAATTATTACAACTTCCACCTTTTTCTTTATTAAGATCACCTCCGACGAGCTACAAATATCTGTTTCTTAAAATGAGATCATACTTTTGAACGCACCATTATATCTCGACGATAACGTTGACGTCCGAGCAAGCCAAATAAACAAAGAGTGGGTTTGGATTTCTACAATATTGTTATTTATAAACATGAGCTTTATACTTTTCACAGCCAGCCACTTAAGCATTAAGTTAACAGCAATAATTTAGTGTTTATCGCAAATTGCTAGATTTAGCACGTCAGCTTTTTTGGCGCAGCTCGTTGTAAGTGTAATTTATTGGTCTGGTTTGTGAGCAGATTTATATTGCCAAATAATATAGAATGTTTAATGCTCTGGATTTTGTAGTACTTATTTAATTTGGGAAATAACATTCTGCAGAATATACGATTTTAAGCTAGCATGGTCATTAACATTACAAAAACTATTTAAAACGGGATATTTACCATGTGAGTTTCCGTGATAATGGCGCATGCAACTGTGCCGAAATATCGGAAGCTCACAATAAAACACTCACATGGTAAATATCCCGTTTTAAATAGTTTTTGTTATGTTAATGACCATGTTAGCTTAAAATCGTATATTATGCATACCTCATTAATGAAAATACTAACTTACACAACAAAACATTCTGAATGCACATCAAAGCGATGTTTTAGTTACAGAAAGGTTATTGAAATGAAAACTTTTTTAGCCGGGTTGGGTATTTTTTGGTAGGAGAAAATCTTACGGGTTCGCGTCACCGACACCGTCACAAGTCATACGATTGAGAAACATGTAAAATGAAATGTACCTAAAGTGTTAATGTAAAATAAAGTGACGTGAAGTCCGAAGTCCAAAGTCAAAAGTGAAAATTTTAATAATTTATTTCTTCTAAAATAAAAAGATTTCACTACTAGCGGCAGTCCCTATAACTACCATTTTGTTGTTGTGCCTTTAAATTTTAATAGAGTGTGCTAGAATTGGGATTTATTGGGGGCCGAAGAGTTTGACAGTATCATTTAGACACCAAAAAATCCCACATAACTAATCTCTTTTAGGCATCATTTGATTGCCTCTAGAAAACTTAGGCATTGTAGAAATATTATCACCTGACTTACACTAAATGAAGCTTCAACAGATCCCTGTCATATAGTACAAATCATCCATCAAGATCCAGCTCAAAAAAAAAAATACTGGCAACTAGCTAAGTTGGATTGGAAGGGTTCTGGACACTTATAATGAGACTCGTTCCGATTTGGCCGCGGATGAACGCCCCAGAAGATGAGCTTCTGATGAAACCTATCGAGAAATCGACCTAGATTACCTACTTAGGTTTTTCAAATATTCTTTAAATAACTAAAATGTACGGGATTTAACATGGGAATGGACCATATTATATCTCAGTAAAAATATAGTGTTAGGTCGTTGAAAAACCACGAATATCCAACGCTGTCCTACGAGATCCAATCTAATTCGCAAGCGACGTGGAGTCTGGTTGAGTAGTAAGCCCAGTAAACTAGGTCAAATTTACTTTCAGCTCTGCTCTGCACTTATACCGCGAACGTCAGGGGAAATGCTTGTCGCGTTTTTCTTGATATCACGTCCAAAATATAACCGCCCGCGCGCTGGTTCAGCACCAGCGCGCGGGCGGTTATATTTTGGGCACGATTTTTCCGTCCGATGCTTGGCGTTCAAAAGGTTAACCTGATCGCTTTATGGAGCTGGCAAGATGCATCATAGGAAGCACCAAGAGTGTAGTTTGGCCTATCATCACTGACCAATCACAACTGACCTTCTCAACGATGCATATGAGGTGTATGACGCTGCCCATGTCCACATGGTGCTCGCCTGAGCCCAGGATGAAAGCTTCCGGCACCACTATTTGCAGACGCACGTAGTGCGACACGATGCCTGTTCGCGTTGACACCTGTAACAAATATTTAATATATTATTTCCCAGCGCACACAAGTTTTTTGCAGAAATCGCGAAGCGTCTGGTTGACGTAACTGGTGACCGAAGAGCTGGCGGTTTCTGTACTGTAGTGCCTCTGTAAATTTAATTATGTAAATAAATGTTATATACCTAACTTTTACTTTCCTACATGATGGATTGAGATTCTTTACCCGTGCCGTAGCCAGAGTTGAAGTTAGGGCAGTGGTAATATCAGGTGGGGCCATTGCCCTAAAACGCCAATGTGTTATAAAGGTGCTCTTACACGGGCGATTTTTCGGGCAATTATTGCCCGGCGATACGTTGCCGAAAGTAATGGAGCAATATGGAGCAATTAATTGAGCAATACGAGGCAATTTCTAGATATTGCGGCAATTATTTCGGCAATCATTTCCCGTATTGCTCCATTCATTTCCGTGTTGCTCTGTATTGCCGACTACAATTGCCGGTATATCCAGACGATTGGAAAATTCAAGGCAATTTGTATTTCTATCCCGTACGCACATATACGCATGTCCCATTCTTTTTCTAGTAGGGCGAGCGCGGTCCAGGTGTAGGGGGAGGGGAAACGGCCTGTTACAATAAATCTGTTCAAAAGGTCGTTTATTAAGGAATATTTTGCGGCGCTTACGTCATTTTACTATGTGTTTTTGAGTTATAACTCAAAAACGGCTCAACCGATTCTATTCAAAATAGTTTTCATTGAACGTACTAATTAAGCCTCACATTCGTGAATTTTACGGATTTTTTGAACCCACGGTTCAAAAGTTAGATGGGGGCGTGGGGAGGGGGGGGGGGGCGCCCAGTTTTAAACTTTCACAAACACTGAATCCAGAAATTTCAGCTATTAATCTCTAACCATTCACGAGATATTGACCTCCGAAAATCACTATTTTTACCACTGGCTGACTGGCTCACTGATCCACTGACTCATCATCAAAACTATTGACTACATCCAGATGACCTAAGGTAAAATCCACAATTCCACGGACTGATTTGACAGCTCCTGGCATTCAAAGCGATTGTCAAATGTATGAAAAGAGCTGTCAAATCAGTCCGCGGATTTATGAATTCTACCTTAGAAAGTTGTGGCATCCAGTTAGGCATTCGTGTCATTCGTGTGTAAAAAGGTATAACTGTCAGTGTTAATTTTCATGCAATAAACAATAAACAACAGGAAGAATCTAAAAACTTGTTTCTGGAAATTAGTTCCCTTCCTGCAAGATATGAACGCATCTATTTCTCTATTTTAAGTCATTATTTTAAATGCACTGCAAGCTTCCGCAGCTAGAATTACCTCGTCCATAGTTCAGAGAGATTCTGATTTTGGGGCGAGTGCGGTGCGGTCTGAGTGGAAGGGGGGGGGAAACGACGCGGTCGTATTGCTCCACTGTATTTCTCGTGTATGAACGTATTGCCTAGTTTCCCGAGTTGCTGCTATATGGGGCAATTCGAATGGAGCCAGAATGGCGCCATACTGGAGCAATAATTGCCCCATATTGAGCAATATTTCGAATTGCTTGAAATTGCTCGATATGGCCGTGACGTCAAAATTGCGGCAATTCGGCAATTTTTATCGCCCGTATAAGAGCACCTTAAGGTTGGGCATTGCCCCATAATCCTAACTACGGCTGCTTTTTACTGAAGAGACATCCCGACAGCGCTAATTTGACTACTTATGTTTTAATTTAATTAAATAAATTAGACATATGTGGCGGAGAGCCACACTATCGCTTTTAAAAACTAAAAGGACACTATACCTTGTGCAACCTAAGAAGCGGTTTTTGACACCTGTCATCTCAGTACATTTTATAACCTAAAATCGATTTTAGGTTAGGAAAACAACCCCTAATTGCTGCGTGTGCTGTTAGGCTTAAAGAGCAAAGAATATGTAAGTCCCTAATGTCAAGATTATAATTAAGCTTACACAGTTCGTTTATTAATCTGTTTTCTGAAAAATTAACCTCGTTTTACGTACCTATGTGTATTCACGTATAAAAAAAATATATTTACTTTACACGTTTAATACCGTTGAATTGAAATGCTAACATAAATAGGGAAGCCAAGGCAACATGATTCTTAATTCTGTTCCAGAAATACATCGTCCCTCCAGGCATCTCGAACTCAGACTAACTTCTGAATATAATTCAAGTTTTCGAATTTCAATCTTAACAGAATACACATCCTTAGTACAGTCGCCATCAAATATATCTAAGCTGCCAAGGTACTCAAAAATATCTGAACATGCACTTTGTCGCCTTGACAAAAGGGACGTTGTTCAAATATTTGTTACCACCCTGGCCGCTCCGATATATCTGATGGCGACAGCACATTTGTACATTCGTTCTAAATATAAGACATAATTCCGCATAAAGTCTTTTCATTTTAAAGGTCGCCTAAACTTGGAGAGCGGCTCCAACTGAACAGGAAAGTTGAGGTATTTTTGTTCTTTGCAAAGGCGGAATAATAACAGTTAATTGTGAAAGTAATTTATCATTTTCGCTCCCCAGGGCGAGTTTTGATACAAATAGCCGCAGCGGGGAACAAAATCATAGGCAAATAAGGAAATATTATGTTTAACATCAGTCAGGGGGTTGTGTAAAGAAGTATGTGTACAAAGCTACGAAATGACCGGTTTGCTATGTAATTAATAAGTAATTTTGATGTGGCAGCTACTGCTACTATAAATAGTCGTTAGTACGGCCTTAATTTATGGAATTAACTCCGAATTTTTTGTGTTCCTGAATTATAGGTGTATATTATGTATCTAAATATGTATTTATTTATATGTATATTGTATATCGTCGCCTAGTATACAGTACGATAATTAAATACTGAGTTCAAGGCTAGGACGATCTGTCAAAAGGTATTCCCAAAGCATATACATATGTAAGTAAGTAAATAATTTAAATTAAATTAAATTTATTTTGGGTTTTTTGGGACTTATAATATAAAATGTAATCAAAATTAAAAGAGGGACAAGATTAAACTCATATACCTACATACGCTTAACATACGCTTCAAAAGTTCGCCTGATGAGACCGAAAAAGAACTTTTAATCAAACTGAGGGGTAAGATGGTTCTACTTCGGACTGTATTTAGGCCTTAAGAGTTTTAAAAACCCCGCGGGCGGGCCGAGTGCCGCCGGTCACTGCCGCGAAGGCGCCGGCCACAAGTACGATAGACTTTTAGGCTTTAAGTATTGGTTTTAGGTCTTATTTCCGCGCATTTTTTTGAGAAAAGCACTATACATGCCTCGGCGTGAAAATGGATTCCCGGCCTCGTATCCCATTTCGTATATACCTACTTGGCCGGAAATTCCTATTTTCCCAGCCTCTGCTGTAATGTACTATTATTATATATTCTACATTCTAGTCATATATTAAAAAACTTAATTACACAACATAAACATTATTGATACGTCTGAAAAACCTTTTGTGCTCTAATATCCCGTAACTTAATTATAACCAAAATGATACCTCCCATTCCCGAAATTTAAGTGCTCTCGCAAACAGAAGCTCAAAATTAATAATAAAACACATAATAACCGTAATAAAGCAGCCATAATAATAAATTAACCCTTTCAAAACATTTGGGCATCTTAAACTCGACGCTATAAAACGCGTAGGGTGAACGAATGGCTATGTCATTTCCATTCAGTCATTCACCACGCGCACGTCATTCACTCAGCGGGTCAAGGACTTGTATTTATTAAGTGTCAGACGCACAATTTCTTATTCTTTTGGCCAATCTGGGTTGTTCCAAACGGCTTCGAAACACGGGGGAGTTAATAGAGTACCCGTTTTTGGGGAAACTTAGAACGGTATTGTAGTCGGTATTGGATATCGTTTCGTCTAGAAGTTAGATTAAAATGTATTATTTTGCAGTTATGAAATAAAGCGTCGAAACGGTGATAAACAACGATATCATTATTATTGGAAACTATACCTTTAATAATAACCTAGCTTAATTAAAATACATGTTTAAATATTATGGGACAATCTAACACATGCACTAGTTTTATGAGCACGAATGCCATTAGGCCTTTCAACCCAGAGGGAAAACTAGGCTTTATAGGGATAAGTTCCGGTTTCCTTATAATGTTTTTCTTCACCGAAAAGCGACTCGTAAATATTAAATTATATTTCTTGCATAAGTTTCGAAAAACTCAGTAGTAGGAGTCGGGGTTTTACCTGAGACCTCCACAGTGTGTAATTTTGGCCTGGCTGCGGCCACGTGTAGTTTATTTGTTTATTCGAAAGAGATTGATATGGCAAACAATTGATAAAAATTCCTATAATTAATTTCTGTATACTTTTGGAGAAATGAATTGTTTTGTGAAAGGTCAATGACCGTGAGGAAAAATTCAATATTTTTTTTCTCCAAAAATTTAATTATTTCTTTATTTGTTAGTATCTTATGTAACATAACATTGCATTATCTATTCGTATAAAAAAAATAGGAAATGTAACTGTAGTATTATAAGAATTATTTAAGATTTTCTGATTTTCACTTTTTATTGATTTTTAATTTAATCTTGTTGAGGTCGCATTTTATTCTTCATTATAAATATCAACAATATTCTTGTTTATTATGTCCTAAAAAATTACACACGACAATAGAAGGGGTAGCGAGATATAGCGTTTCTAATTATTTTAGAAATTTCTATGGAAATAGGGTTGTCCAAAACTAACTACAAAATTAAATCCCATTAAGATTGCAAATGTGGAAGCTTGTGTGTTTGGATGTTTGTTGCTCGATCACACAAGAACGGCTGAACCGATTTAGATGAAGTTTAGCTTAATGGTCAAGGGTGACCTATTGATTCTTCGAAATATTATTAGCCGATTATTGATTCCCAGACAACCACTCGCAGATGGGTTCTTCGGTAGAAACACGGTTGGCAGAATCTCATTAGGCAGAGTAATCTTTTCACAGATTATTGATTCGCAGATATGATCATTTTGTAAGTGACACGATAAGCCGACCAACCATTCGACAACAAAAACGGTTCGAATAATGATCATTTGGTATTAATATTGTTTCCGGGGCATATAATTAAATGCCGCCATTTTAAGATATGCCTAGCTAACATTCGTCATATCGTTCAAGGTCATCCATTGACGGCATTATCATAAGTAGGGTAGGGTAGTTGTGGGCTTTCTGACTTCAAGTAGGTTTGAAGTAGGTTGTAACTTTTTATGAATAAGGCCGTTTATATCCAACCCTAGAACTCAAACTATATCTCCATAACCAAAATTTATCTAAATCGACGCATGTTATTTATGAGCAGAATCAATGAATATGACTGAATATAATAATCAAATTTCCATAGAAGTATCAGTGACAACCCTAAACAAAAGTTTTAAAAATTCATATATCGCCACCCCTTTATTTTTATGAGCTGGCATTTAATATACAACTATGTTATTATGTGTAGATTCAGTCCATTCAAAAATAAAATGCGACCTTTAAGGCACTGTTCCACAAAAAAATTGTTTTCATTTTTGGTAAAAACTTGAATTGTGTCTTAATTTACTGTGTTTTTTATGCAGTTTCTTCTCAGAGTTATGGCTACAAACTTCTTTTATGAGAACATATTTTATTGATTTGCATATAATGCACCTGAAACAGGATATTGCATTTTTATGGTTTCTATGGGTTTTTCTCGCAAATCACAATAACTCCGAAAATAATTATGAAAAAACCTTCGGTGTCTTTGTCAAACCTCTAAAATAGTAACAGCTATCAATTAAACACATAAACCACACATGACCGCAACTAAGCCAAAATTACACACTGTGCTCTGTATTGAAAGTCGAACGTCTTATCGCCAGGCTACCACGTGTTTTAGTTATGTATATAATTTTACGGGAAAATATCAATAAGAACACGTGACATGGTTCACCAAATCTCGCTTCAGCAATACGAATGTAATGATGCCATGGCTCATTAGGCCTCATTGTGGAATAGCTAACTTGTTTGTATAAGCTTTCATTTGTTTCGGGAACGCAATGGAACTTAGGTTATTTACACATATATCTTTTGAAACATTGTCTTATAAATACGTGATGGGAATGGATGGCCTCACTGATCGCTTCAAATCACTTGGAATTGACGCAACGCTGATTGTGGCGCCGAACGGTTACCGAACGTTCAGTATATCTAAAAAGAGTAGTTAAGTACATGTTTTTTGTGCTCATTAAAACAAAGTATAACCCATCTAAATATAGTTTCAAAATATGGGCATATATGGATATATGATTTTAAGCTAACATGATCATTAACATTACAAAAACTATTTAAAATGGGATATTTACCATGTGAGTTTTTTGTTGTGAGCTTCTGATTACTCCGTGATAATGGCGCATGCAACTGTGCCGAAATATCGGAAGCTCACAACAAAAAACTCACATGGTAAATATCCCGTTTTAAATAGTTTTTGTAATATATGGATATGCCTAGAGGGTCATTTTCGTCCCTATTAAAAATTCTGGCTCAAGGCTTAAGTTTTTACAAAATGTTTAAAAGCTGATAAAATCTCGTTTTTGTGATGCCATAACTTGGGCAGTTACAAGTTGTTCTACAATGTAACAGAACTGAGATGAAATTATTAGTAGGTACGGTAACAATGTAGACAAATTTGAGAGTAACAAAGTTGCAATATTACTGTGATGTAACTACTCAGGTTTATGTACCCAAAGTGGGTTTCCTGTGTTTCAGTGTTTTAGTCAGATAATAAAACGAAGTAAGTTGGCCAAAGTTGTATATCAGGTTGGGTAAGTTAAATAAATGACGGATGCAGTGAGTAATCCTTTACATCGGGATAAATAGGATAAGTTCGTAATAGAGAGTGGGTTAGTACTCAATTTAAATATTCGCCGCACATACGCCATACAATTTTTGTTTGTAGATTCTCTAAATATATTGAACACAGTTACTCTAGTTCCGTAGTCAGGGTCACTTAACCGAATAGATTAAGGAGGTCGTTCAAATCTTTTATGTATTGTAAATATGTAGGGCCTCTAAAAATTTGTATTTGGAATACAATAGACGGAGAGCTGGCCACGTCAGATATGACACAATAATGAGAGCAACGAAACCCATCTGGTTAGTTTGCTATACTATGCTTATTTTTAGATCCGGACATCTGGCAGCTGTAAAGTGGTGGAGGTCAATGAATGCAAATAACTTGAAAACAAATCCTAGAGTTCTGGGCTTGATCCAATATTATGAAAAATTATGTATTTAATTAGATTACATAATATCTAAAAGTTTCGTTTGGGGGAAGTAGTGCCAAATGATGTATAATGTAATTTTTGGTTACTCGCCTACTGTTTTTGTTCCCGGAATAATACACAATGTTTTTTGTTCTAGTGTTAAAATATAGGTCCTGTTCTCTATAAATGACACAACTTCAGTAGTTTTTACCTATTTCGGTATTACTTTTTTCCAACTTAAAAACTTTGTTGGTCTGTCACTCTGATCTCCACCCATTAAAAGCTGCCAGATTCCTGGATCTAGCAATAGGGATGGTTATGCAATCTAACTGGACTGGGTACATTACTCTCATTATTATGTCATATCTGACGTGGCCAGCTCTTAGACCATAACTTATTAGAGACTTTGTAACAGAGGGTAGCTGTGGTTAATAGCGTTATAAGGCTTTAACAAGTAAACAGCGATTTGCCCTCAACATTATGTTCGCAAATTGCTCTATTCCATGGCGATTAATATCGCGCTGAAACGGGGAAAGGGAACATACTTATTATAACAAAAATTGTTTTATGATATCAGGAAACATTTATAACAATATTCCTCTAGACGTAAGACAGCTGCCCGACAACTTGTTCCTACGTAAACTTCGACATTGGCGAATGGATAAATGTTTTTATAATTTAAATGTTTTTTTTGAGTAATTGACTAATTTCATTGTATTGTATTATTTATTTTTCATTTAATGACATACTATATTGTATCATATTGTTATTAATAGGTAATATTGCATGCTCGAATATACTTAAGATTTAGTTTAAGGAATACATTTTGCATGCCGCAATACGGCTAAATAAAACCATATTATAAAACTTTGACATATTTTTACCACATTTAACGCAAATAAAGAACTTACTTACTATTACATTGTTGTTTTTTTTAGAATTGACAAGGTCATGAATACGAGCCTAAGTATTTATGTCATAGTTTAGTGACTAATACAATTTTGTATTACAACAACAAAATCCGTTTATTTATCAGGCCCTTAACATCCTTACCGAATAACAGGTTACTTTTTATCCTACAAATTGAAATTGACACGTGGTAATGGTACACGTTTTTAATAGTAGCTCTAGTTTTAGTAGCACTTTATTTTATTATTATTCTATAAAGTTAACTTATCTACTTGCAGTAAATATTGATTTCCTATTCACTCCTCAACGCATGGTAAAATCTGGCGCAAGCCTGCACCTGGAACTAGCTTGTTCCCAAAATGCCATTTTGTCAGTTAACCCCCTTTGCCTAACGGTGTCAATGCTTATCTGACGTGAAAAATGGGGCTAGGAAATTGGCTGAAACCTGCCCTGGCTAGATATATACATGTATTCTAGGTAGATACCTAGATATATAGCCGACAGATATGAGACTGTGAGATGGGATGTGTTGGGTTGGTTTATTTAATACAAGAATTACGAAGATGTTAGTAATTTCGAATTTAATTTAGTCTATTTTTGTGAATTATAATGTCGATTTGTTTTATTCTATAATAATTTGGCTATAGGTAATTTAAAAGTGAAATATGTTTAGATGTTGTTCAAATGCAAGTGAACAATTATACTTAAATGGCTAATGTACGTAATAGTTACACATTTTTAAAAGCCGTTCAGTGACAATGGTATGCAAAGTCAGAATTTAGCAATTCAGACTTCATAACGTAATGTTTTTACACATGTTTTTGATAAAGTGGTAAGTCTAATTAATGTTTTTTTGTTGTTGATAGGATAATTCATTAATAACAAGATGAACATATGTAATTAGTCGTAATAGTGAATAGGAATAGGAATGTTGGTTTAGCATGTTTCCTAGAAACTAATGCAAATTTTGGTTGTACGTTTGTGGCTTATTGAACTTTTTACATAAAAACCGAAGTATGAAGGTGTTTGAAGTGCATATAACATACAATATATTATTATTAATACAAGTTTACGAGTAGACTTTTGACTTACGTATGTCGGAAAAAAATTAGATAAGATAAGTTTCATATTTATTTCATTGCATGTTTGAGAAAAACACTATACATACCTCGGCGTGAAAAGGGGTTGCCAGCCTCGTAACTATCCGGCCTCGCTACGCTCGGCCGTATATATCGACCGGCAACCCCCTACTTCACGGCCTCTGTAGTAATGTACTATTATTGTAATTTCATAGTGACTTTCTTTTCTGATCAACAGTAATACTTGGAGTCAGTAAATAGTAATAGACCATACTTACAAACTTATATGTAGGTATATATGTTATATACAAAGGAAAAAGTGACCTAGGCCTCCAGTGCCCAAGCTGGGATCGAACCAGCATCTTCTGCATTCGCGGCAGACGCCTTAACCAACTTGGCCATCTGGGTCACAGAAGCACCGGTCGAATTTTCCCGTGTAAGTATATGCAATCTTCATAAATACTAAGGCGCATTTTAGCCAATCATCTAAGGTACAACATTGTGAGTCATTACCCCCATTCTGAGCTCTTAGGAGTTTATTGAAAAAATAAACAAATCAAAATATTATTAAAACTAATTTGATTTGTTCTTCAGTTGTATTAAGGGTTTTTTCTCAAACATGCGCGGAAATGTTGTCGTTACGTTCGTTCGTGAAAATAGACTCGGAAGTATCACGTTTCGGGCGCCGTAGTGACACTTAATATGAAAACGATGTCCATACTACTTTGCAGGCCTAGGCCTGCCCGCCACGCGCTCGCCCCCGCGGGCGGGCCGAGCGCCGCCGGTCACTGCCGCGAGGGCGCCGGCCACAAGTACGATAGACTTTAAGTATTGGTTTTAGATCTTATTTCCACGCATTTTTTTGAGAAAAGCACTATACATGCCTCAGCGTGAAAACGGATTCCTGGCCTCGTATCCCATTTCGTATATACCTACTTGGCCGGAAATTCCTATTTTCCCAGCCTCTGCTGTAATGTACTATTATTATATATTCTACATTCTAGTCACATATTAAAAAACTTAATTACACAACATAAACATTATTGATACGTCTGAAAAACCTTTTGTGCTCTAATATCCCGTAACTTAATTATAACCAAAATGATACCTCCCATTCCCGAAATTTAAGTGCTCTCGCAAACAGAAGCTCAAAATTAATAATAAAACACATAATAACCGTAATAAAGCAGCCATAATAATAAATTAACCCTTTCAAAACATTTGGACATCTTAAACTCGACGCTATAAAACGCGTAGGGTGAACGAATGGCTATGTCATTTCCATTCAGTCATTCACAACGCACGTCATTCACTCAGCGGGTCAAGGACTTGTATTTATTAAGTGTCAGACGCACAATTTCTTATTCTTTTGGCCAATCTGGGTTGTTCCAAACGGCTTCGAAACACGGGGGAGTTAATAGAGTACCCGTTTTTGGGGAAACTTAGAACGGTATTGTAGTCGGTATTGGATATCGTTTCGTCTAAAAGTTAGATTAAAATGTATTATTTTGCAGTTATAGTTTGGCCAGAGTTTGTTCCACTTCAAGCATAGACAGGGAGAATCATACTGTCTTTTTCTAATGCTAGTACTCTCACTACTAAAAAAGGGATGGGTATAGCATGTTACTCTGACTGTTACTGCGCTTTTGGTTTGCCAGACTATATGAAATAAAGCGTCGAAACGGTGATACTGATAAACAACGATATCATTATTTTTGGAAACTATACCTTTAATAATAACCTAGCTTAATTAAAATACATGTTTAAATATTATGGGACAATCTAACACATGCACTAGTTTTATGAGCACGAATGCCATTAGGCCTTTCAACCCAGAGGGAAAACTAGGCTTTATAGGGATAAGTTCCGGTTTCCTTATAATGTTTTTCTTCACCGAAAAGCGACTCGTAAATATTAAATGATATTTCTTGCATAAGTTTCGAAAAACTTAGTAGTAGGAGTCGGGGTTCCTCCTGAGACCTCTGTATTGAAAGTCGAACGTCTTATCGCCAGGCTACCACGTGTTTTTGTTACTTATATAATTTACGGGAAAAATATCAATAAGAACACGTGACATGGTTCACCAAATCTCGCTTCAGCAATACGAATGTAATGATGCCATGGCTCATTAGGCCTCATTGTGGAATAGCTAACTTGTTTGTATAAGCTTTCATTTGTTTCGGGAACGCAATGGAACTTAGGTTATTTACACATATATCTTTTGAAACATTGTCTTATAAATACGTGATGGGAATGGATGGCCTCACTGATCGCTTCAAATCACTTGGAATTGACGCAACGCTGATTGTGGCGCCGAACGGTTACCGAACGTTCAGTATATCTAAAAAGAGAAGTTAAGTACATGTTTTTTGTGCTCATTAAAACAAAGTATAACCCATCTAAATATAGTTTCAAAATATGGGCATATATGGATATGCCCAGAGGGTCATTTAAGTCCCTATAAAAATTCTGGCTCAAGGCTTAAGTTTTTACAAAATGTTTAAAAGCTGATAAAATCTCGTTTTTGTGATGCCATAACTTGGGCAGTTACAAGTTGTTTTACAATGTAACAGAACTGAGATGAAATTATTAGTAGGTACAGTAACAATGTAGACAAATTTGAGAGTAACAAAGTTGCAATATTACTGTGATGTAACTACTCAGGTTTATGTACCCAAAGTGGGTTTCCTGTGTTTCAGTGTTTTAGTCAGATAATAAAACGAAGTAAGTTGGCCAAAGTTGTATATCAGGTTGGGTAAGTTAAATAAATGACGGATGCAGTGAGTAATCCTTTACATCGGGATAAATAGGATAAGTTCGTAATAGAGAGTGGGTTAGTACTCAATTTAAATATTCGCCGCACATACGCCATACAATTTTTGTTTGTAGATTCTCTAAATATATTGAACACAGTTACTCTAGTTCCGTAGTCAGGGTCACTTAACCGAATAGATTAAGGAGGTCGTTCAAATCTTTTATGTATTGTAAATATGTAGGGCCTCTAAAAATTTGTATTTGGAATACAATAGACGGAGAGCTGGCCACGTCAGATATGACACAATAATGAGAGCAACGAAACCCATCTGGTTAGTTTGCTATACTATGCTTATTTTTAGATCCGGACATCTGGCAGCTGTAAAGTGGTGGAGGTCAATGAATGCAAATAACTTGAAAACAAATCCTAGAGTTCTGGGCTTGATCCAATATTATGAAAAATTATGTATTTAATTAGATTACATAATATCTAAAAGTTTCGTTTGGGGGAAGTAGTGCCAAATGATGTATAATGTAATTTTTGGTTACTCGCCTACTGTTTTTGTTCCCGGAATAATACACAATGTTTTTTGTTCTAGTGTTAAAATATAGGTCCTGTTCTCTATAAATGACACAACTTCAGTAGTTTTTACCTATTTCGGTATTACTTTTTTCCAACTTAAAAACTTTGTTGGTCTGTCACTCTGATCTCCACCCATTAAAAGCTGCCAGATTCCTGGATCTAGCAATAGGGATGGTTATGCAATCTAACTGGACTGGGTACATTACTCTCATTATTATGTCATATCTGACGTGGCCAGCTCTTAGACCATAACTTATTAGAGACTTTGTAACAGAGGGTAGCTGTGGTTAATAGCGTTATAAGGCTTTAACAAGTAAACAGCGATTTGCCCTCAACATTATGTTCGCAAATTGCTCTATTCCATGGCGATTAATATCGCGCTGAAACGGGGAAAGGGAACATACTTATTATAACAAAAATTGTTTTATGATATCAGGAAACATTTATAACAATATTCCTCTAGACGTAAGACAGCTGCCCGACAACTTGTTCCTACGTAAACTTCGACATTGGCGAATGGATAAATGTTTTTATAATTTAAATGTTTTTTTTGAGTAATTGACTAATTTCATTGTATTGTATTATTTATTTTTCATTTAATGACATACTATATTGTATCATATTGTTATTAATAGGTAATATTGCATGCTCGAATATACTTAAGATTTAGTTTAAGGAATACATTTTGCATGCCGCAATACGGCTAAATAAAACCATATTATAAAACTTTGACATATTTTTACCACATTTAACGCAAATAAAGAACTTACTTACTATTACATTGTTGTTTTTTTTAGAATTGACAAGGTCATGAATACGAGCCTAAGTATTTATGTCATAGTTTAGTGACTAATACAATTTTGTATTACAACAACAAAATCCGTTTATTTATCAGGCCCTTAACATCCTTACCGAATAACAGGTTACTTTTTATCCTACAAATTGAAATTGACACGTGGTAATGGTACACGTTTTTAATAGTAGCTCTAGTTTTAGTAGCACTTTATTTTATTATTATTCTATAAAGTTAACTTATCTACTTGCAGTAAATATTGATTTCCTATTCACTCCTCAACGCATGGTAAAATCTGGCGCAAGCCTGCACCTGGAACTAGCTTGTTCCCAAAATGCCATTTTGTCAGTTAACCCCCTTTGCCTAACGGTGTCAATGCTTATCTGACGTGAAAAATGGGGCTAGGAAATTGGCTGAAACCTGCCCTGGCTAGATATATACATGTATTCTAGGTAGATACCTAGATATATAGCCGACAGATATGAGACTGTGAGATGGGATGTGCTGGGTTGGTTTATTTAATACAAGAATTACGAAGATGTTAGTAATTTCGAATTTAACTTTCAAAAGAGATGTTTGGCTCATTAAAATTATCATTTTCGTTTTATCAATTGCTTATCAAGTTTATGTCAAATAAATATAAGATACATCAAACGTTTAAGTGACATTAACTTTATAGTAATCACAATATGTTTATGTTGATGATTTTTTGGTGTCAAAAATATCACTTAAATAAAATATAAGTATATAGGTATATGGGGAAAGAGAGGGGAGGCCTTTGCCCAGCAGTGGGACACCAAATAGGCTAACGAAAAAAAAATAATTATAGGTAAGTAGCAAATTTTGTTTTTAAAGTTCAAATACTGCTCTCTGGTTATTTATTAGTGAGGTGAAATCAACGAGCAACAAAGGAAGGGGCATACTCAAACAAGATTTACTGAAAATATGGCTCATGAAAATTTGTACTAGATAAACTACTGCATGAGTCTTTCTGGCAGTAGTACGGTCGACGTCAAAAATATGTTTACACTTTTGCACCTCACTCCTTTGTAATTAGGTCCAAAAGTGTAAACATATTTTTGACGTCAACTGTATCTGTGCGTCCATTTTTTTGGGCTGATTGTGTATCCCTAGAATTATTGATCAGTGGTTGAAACGAATAGTCTTTCAGTGACCAAACTTAATGAAAACGCTCGCTTTCACTTTGACGGCTGAAGTTCCGGTATTTCCGGAAATACAGAACGTTCCGACGCCGGCCGGGACGGATCTGGAACACTGACTGTTTCTAGATTCCAATATTGATATCCCGGTGAAGGGTTCTATTGTTACATGGATGAGACATTTACGAATCACTGAAATTCGTTTTTTCTCAATATTTTTTTGATATAGCTTTTGGTGTTGATTGTACCTTTCATTAACAATTACAAGTACATTAGTACCTAGTACCAGAGTATAAGGGACAAAACATACCTGAGCTGAATTCAGCAAATTCATAGACAAAATCCTTAAATTTATCTTTGTTTTGTCGTTATCATGGTTGCTTTACCGTAGACAAATTTAAGCATTTTGTCTATCATCATCATCATCATCTCAGCCATAAGACGTCCACTGCTGAACATAGGCCTCCCCTTTAAGGGGGGGGGGGGGGGGGTTTGCCATACGCGCCACGCTTGGCAGGCGGGTTGGCGCGCGCAGTTTTTTTTTGTTTATTGTTTGTAGGCTTGCGGAAGATGCTGCTGCCCATCTCCCGGTATATTCCCTTAGCAGACTCCTACTGCAACCACGGGACGATATGGTGGGGGACAATTCTAAGGCCGGGCACCCCACGGCTATTTTATCTATGAATTTACGGTTATTTTATTTTGTCTATGAATTTGCTTAATTCAGATCAGGTGTGTGGTGTGCCTAAGGAAGGTGGTCTTTTAGATGAAGGTGGTTTTTAGGGTTCCGTACCAAAATGTTAAAATAGAAAGGTCAAAATTACCTAGCAAGAAATGACCCAAACAAGGCAAGTAAATTTTTGGGGCGTGACGACTCAGCATTTTCATATCTCTGTATGTAAATAATGCATATGTAGCAATTTGTACATGCTCTGTTGAGTTGAGAAGCAAATAAGTACATTCAACGATCCTTCACCTAAGTAAATAGTGCGTACTCGTTTCCTTCATTTCTACTGAATGGGCAATAAATGCTTGTTAGTTTATGTGGAAAATGGAAAATGATGCTTGTTAATATGTGGAAAAAGATAATTTCATCGCGATTTTGTGATTGTGACAGCAGTAACGATGTGTAATAAAGAATGGGATACAACAATAGTGCTGTAAGAACGACTCGTACAGCAATTTCTCTGTCAGTTTTATTAGAGTTACATTTTCAAGAATCATATTTTCGGTAAATTTTGTTTGAGACTTTACCTATACTATATTTTAACTCAAGGGACAGAGGGCCTACCGCGAAGTTCGAAAATCGACAAAATGATGGCCCCGTCTCTATCGCTCTTACATATACTAAAGAGGGTGATGCAAATAGACGGTTCGATGAACGCGGTTATAGGCCAGCAGTCAAGGCAAGTCCAATTTACGTTTATGCTGAACGTTTAGACCAGGATTAACATAAAAATTACAGTTTACATATCATCATTGGGAGTCAAAAACACATTTTTTTGGGAACTTTATGAACTCAATTCTAAACTTATGCATGAACAGTTCCCTTGGGTTTGTCATAAAAGAAATAATAAATCCGAAAGTCCGTCAATTGAGTTAAATGAATCAAGTTCTCTCGGTCACTAAGTAAAAGTGGGTCAGCCAAGGGATGACTATTATGGACGTCAAATGACGTCAAGCACATCAGATGCATTCGTCATGGAAAACTGGACCTTATATAAATAGACTTGTGGATGCTTTTGCTAGCAGTTAGTCTGGAAAACTTTTAGTTCGTGCAAATTAAGTTTTGGTTTCGGATGCATACTCGTAGTTTCTCTAACAAAAATATGAATAAAGAAAACTTAGTGCATAGTCAATCTCTTCATCTAAGCGCATTTCCTGATTGCATTTAGTAAGTAGTAGGTAGTAGTGCTGGTGAGTAAGGTTGCCAAAGAGCTCAAAGAGGACCCAGTGTGTTGACGACAAGGGACCTACTTATCTTGTTCCTTTAGCCGTCAACACAGGGAATCCTCCTGTTTTTAAAGGGTTGGCAAGGCGCATGTGACACCTCTGGAGTTGCAGGCGTCCATAGGCTACGGTAGCAGCTTACCATCAGGTAGGCAGTATGCTTGTTTGCCACCGTCGTTGTATAAAAAAAAAACATTGTGTGGTTTTATGAAAACACGATGCAAGTGAAACTTTACTATGGTAGCATGCATGGCGCTTAGAAATTGGTGCCCAATTGGTTTGTACAGAGCTGGAATGACTTGCCAGATGTAATTCATTAAATATGTATAATCGAAATATGTTTCTAAAATTTAGAAAAAAATAATTCGTCCCACGGGGTTTGAACCCTCGCCCATTCGGTCGTAAGTCTCATGCCATACCACAATGCCACCGCTGCAGTTACGCTGAGACGCGAAATATAGATTTGTATACCGCGGTTGACTGCCAACATGACATGAACCTTATTGCTTATGAAATAAGCCTCACCTTACTATAAACTAGTATCATCGTTACATATGTAACGCATGTCGCGCAGAAGAGAGACTTTAAAATTCGAAGCGATGGAATAAAAGTTTCACTTTAAAAACGTATGAGCTTCGTGTATTTGCCACAGTTTCAGTAAATGTCATCTTCAAGCTTCATTCGCAATAAAAATGAGAGCGGGGTGTCGGTTATTGGCCATTAGCGTGACGAGCACTAGATAATTTAACTTAAAGGAGCACAGGGTTTAATCCCAAGACCCGGCGCAAGTGATGACTTTTACGAAACCGGGTAGGGTTTGATCCCGGCACTAATTTAACTGCTAAGGGCTCTTGTCAATATCGAATAAAAAAAAAATTTACATCGCCTATGTCACCTCAACTCGGTCAACTGTCAAATCAGCTAGATAATTTCATATATACTTAGAGCATTTAACCAACCGGAGCGACCATTGACAGGCGTTCCCCTCTGCCGGAAATGTATGACCAGTGGTCATACTCAATGTATGGACAGACGTTTATCTGACGTGGCTATTTTGACGTTACGCATAGGTACATTTGACGTTCCCCTCCCCTGCAAAAATCGGCAGACTTTTTTTGTATAGAAAATGACAGATATGGCCGGTTGGTTGAATAGTCTAAGCATGTATAGGAGGTGATAAGGAAGGAGTACAAGCCATTTATAAAAAAGAAAAAAAAAAAGATTGATCTGCAGCCCGAGAGATGGCGACACAATCCTGCACACAGCAAATATTGGCAAGGCACTTTTTCATGTCAATCGCAAATATCTGTACATTAAGGTCCGTACGAAAACGTCACGTAACCAGCGGACCGTAGTTGAGTTGAAGCATTGGGACAAAGTCAGGCGTAGTATCGGATTCGAGTTACCTTTTCAAGGACCTTAAACATGATTAGCCCTTACAAGGACGTTTTAAAACGTAGTTATGTAAAAGTAAAGTTAGCGTATGAAAAAGTGACATTTGAAAGTTCTTTCGTAATTATTAAAGTGAAACTTTTATTCCATCGCCTCGAATTTTAAAGTCTCTCTTCTGCGCGACATGCGTTACATACGAGTATGTAACTATGATTCTCGTTTACAGTAAGGTGAGGCTTATTTCATAAGCAATAAGGTTCATGTCATGTTGGCAGTCAACCGCGGTATACAAATCTATATTTTTCTTAGGAAGGTAGATAATTATCGATGTTTGTTTTAAGAATATAATTTTATAACTGTTAATAGTTTGACAGGACCAATTCTGGTACTATCAAATTAATAATGATAATGGTTTAACAGGACCAATTCTGGTACTATCAAATTAATATCAAACTGCAAATTATATTCTTCGAATAGACCTTCATTTGTATCAAGGAATTCTATTAGAAGTATCCATCTCTATCTACAGGCTCTGCACGTCGCGTCCTGATTATTTTGTGCCCCTTGCGACTTGCGAAGCGTTGTCTCTGACCCCTGATCCATATAAATACCTTCTATTTCTGTTCTTTAATTTTGGATAGGTATTGACTTAGGGTGGGTTGCACCACGCACAATTAATGGACTCATCTATGTCAAGCTGTAGGTACAATCGCCATGAAATATATCGGAGCGGCCCAGGTGGTCACCAATATCTGAACAACGCCTCTATTGTCAGGGCGGTAAAGTGCATTTTCAGATATTTTTAAGTACCGCCGATATATTTGATGGCGACTGTACCTAATGTAAAAAACTCAAACCCATAATAAGCCGACCGACAATATATTGAAATTGTCTGGCAAATCGGTCAATACTTAATGAGCTGGTTGAACTCGGCCACCGATTCTAATTAACTAGTAGTCCGCCTCGAACTGAGAACTCGCGATTTACTTATAAACGAGTTGACGAATATAACAAGACCCTAAGGAGGATTTTTTTCTCCTTCTAGCTCCATAACCACTGCTGCTGATCGATCCTGCTCATATACGAACTTACAAATTTTATGTATCTCTGCTACAGCCCCAAGAAATTTCATCATTCAAGTTATTTACCTTTTTTAGTGTAACTTAGTCTTAATATGTAGTTTAATATATGTAACTCGCTATATCCGATGACATTGCCACCTAAAATACTTTTTTTGTTCATACGTCTCAGTGGAAATTGTCCTAGGATGTAGGCTGTACCTATTATGTTTTAAGCTCTCACTTCTGATTTCTTATCGTCGGACAAACTATGTAAATCAAAAAAATAAATTAAAAAATTAAAAAAACCCGCCTGCGTAAAATACTAAAAGGCCGTAAACAAGGCCAATATACGTTACGAATTTGTTATGTAGTATTGAAAAGCATAAGATACATATTAAATTCTAATGTGGAACATAGCGACATTAAACAGTCGGGACCCATTTGAAATCTAGTTGGCGCAAACCTTCCCTAAAATGGGTCCCGACTGTTTAATGCCGCTATGTTCCACATTAGAATTTAATATGTATCTTATGCTTTTCAATACTACATAACAAATTCGTAACGTATATTGGCCTTGTTTACGGCCTTTTAGTATTTTACGCAGGCGGGTTTTTTTAATTTTTTAATTTATTTTTTATTTCCTACTTTTTAGTATCATGAAAAGTACCTACATGTAATTCTTCTTGCGGGGAGCTCCGCCCCCCGAGCCCCCTTTCTCTGCCGCCCTTCACGTGGTAAGCTCTATCAAAACTCTTTTTCTCCCATCGTAAATGTTCAACGTAACAATGTTTGGTATAATTAGCAAAAGTACGGTGTGTCTCTTCTTTATGCGGGGGGCTCCGCCCCCCGAGCCCCCCTTATTTCGCCGTCCATCACGTGTTAAACTCTATCAAACCTCTTTTTCTCCCATTTTAAATTTCCAACCTAAAAATTTTTGGTATTCCACGTAACAATTTTTGGTATAATTAGCAATAGTAAGGTGTGTTATTTCCTTATGCGGGGGGCTCCGCCCCCCGAACCCCCCTTTTTTACCATCCATTGCGTCCTAGACTCTATCAAACCTCTTTTTCTCCCATCTTAAATGTCCAACCTAAAAATTTTTGGTATTCCACGTAACAATTTTTGGTATAGTTAGCAATAGTACGGAGTGTTTTTTCTTTTTACGGGGGGCTCCGCCCCCCGAGCCCCCCTTTTTTTGCCGCCCATCATTTGGTAAACTCTATCAAAACTCATTTTCTCCCATCTTGAATGTTCCACTTCACAATTTTTGGTATAATTAGCAATAGTACGGTGTGTTATTTCTTTTTGCGGGGGGCTCCGCCCCCCGAGGCCCCCTTTTTTACCGTCCATTACGTGCTAGACTCTTTCAAACCTCTTTTTCTCCCATCTTAAATGTCCAACCTAAAAATTTTTGGTATAATACGGTGTGTATTTTCTTATTGCGGGGGGCTCCACCCCCTTATCCCCCCTTTCTCTGCCGCCCATAACGTGGTAAGCTCTATCAAAACTCTTTTTCTCCCATCTTACATGTCCCACCTAAAAATGTTTGGTATTCCACGTAACAATTTTTGGTATAATTAGCAATAGTACGGAGTGTTTTTTCTTTTTGCGGGGGGCTCCGCCCCCCGAGCCCCCCTTTCTTTCCCGTCCGTCATTTGGTAAACTCTATCAAAACTCTTTTTCTCCCATCTTGAATGTTCCACTTCACAATTTTTGGTATAATTAGCAATAGTACGGTGTTTTTTCTTTATGCGGGGGGCTCCGCCCCCCGAGCCCCCCTTTTTACCATCCATTACCCCATCTTTTTCTCCCATCTTAAATGTCCAACCTAAAATTTTTTGGTAGAATAAGCAATAGTACGGTGTGTTATTTCTTATTGCGTGGGGCTCCGCCCCCCGAGCCCCCCTTTCAACGTAACAGTTTTTGATATAATTAGCAATAGAGTACGGTGTGTTTTATTTTTGCACCTTTTGCTTTTGTACATGTTTTTTGTATAGGCCCCATGGTTGACTGATAGAAAATACCATTTGGTATGATGTCCACCATTAGGTCTCACAGTTTTGTATTTCGTGCACTATAGTTGAAATAAAAAAAATATATTCTTATAGGGAGGCAACGCGCATGTGAAACCTCTGGAATTACAGGCGTCCATTGGCTAACCCTAACTGCTTACCATCAGGCGCGTTGTATGAATGTTTGCCACCGCCGTGGTATAAAATTATATAGTGGAAATACAAAGGCATAAGTATTTATTTCCCATACAAAGTTTAAACCCCCCTTAAACCCCCTTAAATCCAAAAAGTTCGTAATTTTTATAGCCTATGTCCTGACCAGAGGTCTGTTGAACCGGCTAGTGAAGTTTTTATCGAAATCGGTTCAGGCGTTTTGACGCCAACTCTCCCCATCCAAACAGACAAACAGACAAAAATTCTAAAAATCGTCGAAACGTGTTCTGTTATTGATTCTAAGAGCTACTAACTCTTTTTTTACTAATATCTCCAATGTACAGATTTTTGACCCTCTTCACCTTTATTATATGTATAGATATGACAATTTTCTGACGCACGTCATTGATTAATCATCGACAAGTCATAGTCTCCATATCAGAGGATACATACCAGCTCCTTCACTCTTAGTTGAACAAAATATTAACTTGATGTACAGTTGACGTCAAAAAAATGTTTACACTTTTGGACCTTATTAGAAAGGAGTAAAATGCAAAAGTGTAAACATATTTTTGACGTCGACCGTACCTATTACTTGAAATTCACATAAAATGTTTATACTTTTGGACCTTATTAGAAAGGAGTAAAGTGCAAAAGTGTAAACATATTTTTGATGTCGAGCGTACCTTTTACTTGAAATTCACATAAAATGTTTATACTTTTGGACCTTATTAGAAAGGAGTAAGGTGCAAAAGTGTAAACATATTTTTGACGTCGACCGTACCTGTTACTTGAAATTCACATAAAATGTTTATACTTTTGGACCTTATTAGAAAGGAGTAAGGTGCAAAAGTGTAAACATATTTTTGATGTCGACCGTACCTATTACTTGAAATTCACATAAAATGTTTATACTTTTGGACCTTATTTGAAAGGAGTAAGGTGCAAAAGTGTAAACATATTTTTGATGTCGACCGTACCTATTACTTGATATTCACATAAAATGTTTATACTTTTGGACCTTATTAGAAAGGAGTAAGGTGCAAAAGTGTAAACATATTTTTGATGTCGACCGTACCTTTTACTTGAAATTCACATATTATTATGTTCACGTTAATGTGATAGGCAGATGCGCATATCTACACGTAGTCGACGTAAGGCGCGTAAACCACGTAGTACAGATAAAGCACCTCTCCATACGAGAAGGGATTTCCTCTCATGAGCACGTAGAGTGAGTAATATATATTGTGATGTATTGCTAGAAGGGGAGGATGGTCTGGAGTGCAGTAGTGAATAGTATAGTTACATAAACTATGGCTTTATAACCTGTGTTTGGTGATTGAACCCCTCTACATCCCAACCCGGCGCTGTGCCTATTTCATGGCGACCGTGACAGGACAGCGTGACAGCGTGACAGCGTGACAGCGTGACAGCGTGACACCGTGACAGCGTGACGTCGTGACACCGTGACATTAAAGGATATTGCTGTGTGTTGTGTGTGGACATGAGGAAGGCGGCAGGAAGATCGAGCGAACTACACGAGTAACTATAGTATAACCAACATGGGTGACGACGGCGGTGAAGGGGACTGTGAAGAGGACGAGCCGGTGGCGTCGGATCACAACTAATGGCGCGGCTAACTAAACTGCTTCATCGACTGCTGTGTAATCGACGGAGGTCCAGATGGCTACGGGCTTCAGCTACACGTCCGGCGTGGCGGCCGGGTGCTGGGAGCGTTCGAGGAGGTGAAGTTTCTTTTAGTGTATTTCGTGTGTTATGAAAAAGTTTTTTTGTTATGTGAGTTATTTTATATAATTTTATACTTGGTTGACTTTATGGATTTATTAGAAGTAGGTATTATGTGTTATAAGAATATAGATAAATTGTTAACAGGAGTTAGTGTAGGCATTTAGGAGTTTAAGATGTTGGTAAAGGATTCGCAGCTGTAGAACTTTTTAACGTTAAAAACAGCAAAACGGTATTCTAGGGATTAGAAAAGTTTGATACGGTATCGAAATTGGCTAATTTTACTTTTAATTTAAATTTTATTTTTATGTCTGTGAGGAAGTGTTGTAGTAGGCATGGGAAAATAGGGATAGTGATTAGGGCGACAGTTTCATTCTCAAAATGACGATAATAAATACGAATTTTGCTTACGGCAACTATAACAATAATGTGAGTCAACAAGGTCAGCAGCGTACAGCGACAGCGATTTCGCGAGTAGGCAGAAAAGCGCAATGTCAATGTTAATGCGCACATGACTTGATGTGATGGATAAGAGTTTTTTATATAATGAAGAGTAAGTGAAGGTTCAAGTGGAACGGTAGGTACTGTCCAACAATGTTGGTTATGTTGTGAAAAATGTTAAATTGATGTGAATCAAGATTCTCCATGGACGAAGGCACGCTTAGACGTATCGTTCCGAGACTTGGTTAAGTTGTGGAAAATGTTAAATTGAAGGAATCAAGATTCTCCATGAACGAAGGCACGCTTAGACGTATCGTTCCGAGATTTGGTTATGTTGAGGAAAGATAGTAGAGTTAAAATGATTTCAATAGGGAAAATATAGATGAAAGAGTGTGTCTTGTGCGACAAAAAAATGAAATACCTATTTAAGTTATACACGGAAAAGAGACAAAATGAAATACCTATTTAGGTTATACACGGAAAAGAGACAAAATGAAATACCTATTTAGGTTATGTATACAAGGAAAAGGGAAAACGATGACGATTATGAAATATGTAGGAGGAACGAACACGGAACTAACTATGACTAAATTATAACCCAACCATTGTTAAGTTTAAGATAATTGGTAGTAATTAAGGACAAATGTTAGAATAAACTAAAGACGTACATTGAGCCCCATAGGATAAGTATAGCATAAAATATCCTAGTTTAAAAATAATATAGACTGCTTAGTACATAAGAATAGAGTTAATTTACAAATAGTGTTCTTTTCAGGGGGAGGGAACCCCTTACCTTTTCAGGGGAGGTGTGATAGGCAGATGCGCATATCTACACGTAGTCGACGTAAGGCGCGTAAACCACGTAGTACAGATAAAGCACCTCTCCATACGAGAAGGGATTTCCTCTCATGAGCACGTAGAGTGAGTAATATATATTGTGATGTATTGCTAGAAGGGGAGGATGGTCTGGAGTGCAGTAGTGAATAGTATAGTTACATAAACTATGGCTTTATAACCTGTGTTTGGTGATTGAACCCCTCTACATCCCAACCCGGCGCTGTGCCTATTTCATTAATAATAACAACCTTTATAATATGTTCGTCGTATTTTTGTTATAACTAAATCTGATTTTAAGCTAACATTACACAAGTCATTAACATTACAAAAACTATTTAAAACGGGATATTTACCATGTGAGTTTTTTATTTTGAGCTTCCGATATTTCGGCACAGTTGCATGCGCCATTATCACGGAGTAACCTGCGATAATGGCCCGTGATAATGGCGCATGCAACTGTGCCGAAATATCGGAAGCTCAAAATAAAAAACTCACATGGTAAATATCCCGTTTTAAATAGTTTTTGTAATAACTAAATCTATACATATAATAAAGCTGAAGAGGGTCGAAAATCTGTACATTGGAGATATTAGTAAAAAAATAAGTTAGTAGGTCTTAGAATCGATAACAGAACACGTTTCGACGATTTTTAGAATTTTTGTCTGTTTGTCTGTTTGTCTGTTTGGATGGGGAGAGTTGGCGTCAAAACGCCTGAACCGATTTCGATAAAAACTTCACTAGCAGGTTCAACAGACCTCTGGTCAGGACATAGGCTATAAAAAATACGAACTTTTTGGATTTAAGGGGGTTTAAGGGGGGTTTAAACTTTGTATGTGAAATGAATATGAGTGTTAAGCTCAAGCAGCAAATTGATATTTGTTTAACTACTTTCGGTTAGTTCATATTCATTCGTATAAATAAATAAATGTGTTAAATAATAATATACTGGTTAAATATAGTGGAAAAGTAAAAAATACGTACCATCAAAAGGGGTATCTAGACATGTCTTTGGCTATACGATTAGGTAACGCTATCTCTCGCAGAACTTTGTTACTACCGAGTCCTCTTTACGCAAAATCTGACCACTACATATGTAGTTTAGGTGTAAACTAAATGCAACACGAGTTCGCAGAGATTTCCCTAGATGGCTATAGTAGGTAGGTACTATCTATAGTATCTATGCTACCTCTTACTTCCTTCTTTCTGCTGTGGCCTGGCGCGCTAGCACGCGGTTGCTTAGCAACGCCTATCTCATCAACAGAGCTGTTGAAAACACTGATGTTGGTGGTTGAAAAGACGACTGATTGCTGCGGATACGAATTTGTATATTTTTCCTTTTCATCGGAAAATTACTCGATCACCTCTGTATTATAAATGTTTGTGAATAGTTTGTGTATAGTTACTGAAAAGTTTGTAAATCTTCTATCTATACACATATAATAAAGCTGAAAAGGGTCGAAAATCTGTACATTGGAGATATTAGTAAAAAAATGAGTTAGTAGCTCTTAGAATCGATAACAGGACACGTTTCACCGTTTTTTAAATTTTTATGTTTGTCTGTTTAGATTTGAACTTTGTATGGGAAATGACTTTATGTGGGAATATATGCCATCGTATTTTAACTATATATTTTTTATACCACGACGGTGACATTGAAGCATACGGCCCGCCGCCTGATGCCAAGCAGTTAGCGTAGCCTATGGACGCCTGTAACTCCAGAGGATTTACATGTACGTTGCCTACCCTTTAAGAATATTTTATTTATTTCATCTATATTGCACGAAATGGCGAGTAAGTATAATACCAAATCGTAATCTCTACCAGTCGTCAACCATAGGGCCAATATAAGCCTATGCAAGGAGATAAAATAAATCAGAAATACAAAATTCAACAAACTGTTAAGTTGAATATTAAAGACGGAAGAAAAATCAGTTTTGATAGAATTTACGTAATAGATGGTTAAAGGGGACTCGCATAAAGAAAAACACACTACTATTGCTATTGTTACCAAAAATGTTTGAATGTTCAAGATGGGAGAATTTTCCACGAGGTGGTTGGTAGAAGGGGGAGGGGGTCGGGGAGCACCCCGCGAAAAAGGAAAAAAACACACCGAACTATTGCTAATTATACCAAAAATTGTTAGGTTAAACATTCAAGATGGGAGAAAAAGAGTTTTGACAGGGTTTATCACGTGCCGGGCCGCAAACAAAGGGGGGCTCGGGGGGCGGAGCCCCCCGCATAAAAAAAACACAGCGTACTATTGCTAATTATACCAAGAATTGTTAGGTTAAACATTAAAGATGGGAGAAAAAGAGTTTTGATAGGGTTTAGCACGTGACAGGCGGCAAGGAGAGGGGGGCTCGGGGGGCGGAGCCCTTCGCATAAAGAAAAAACACCGTAGTATTGCTAATGATACCAAACATTGTTAGGTTAATCATTTAAGATGGGAGAAAAAGAGTTTTGATAGAGCTTACCACGGGATAGGCGGTAAACAAGGGGGGCTCGGGGGGTGGAGCCCCCCGCATAAAGAAAAAATACCCCGTGCTATTGCTAAGTATAGCAAGAATTGTTAGGTTAAACATTCAAGATGGGAGAAAAAGAGTTTTGATAGGGTTCAGCACGTGACGGGCGGCAAAGAAAGGGGGGCTCGGGGGGCGGAGCCCCCCGCACAAAGAAAAAATTCACCGTAATATTGCTAAGTATACCAAGAACTGTTAGGTTAAACATTCAAAATGGGAGAAAAAGAGTTTTGACAGGGTGTATCACGTGACGGGCCGCAGTTAAAAGGGGGCTCGGGCATAAAGAAAAAACACCGTAGTATTGCTAATTATACCAAAAATTGTTAGGTTAATCATTTAAGATGGGAGAAAAAGAGTTTTGATAGGGCTTACCACGGAATAGGCGGTAAACAAGGGGGGCTCGGGGGGCTCCGCCCCCCGCATAAAGAAAAAATACCCTGTACTATTGCTAAGTATACCAAGAACTGTTAGGTTAAACATTCAAGATGGGAGAAAAAGGGTTTTGACAGGGGGTATCACGTGACGGGCCGCAATTAAAGGGGGGCTCGGGGGGCGGAGCCCCCCACATAAAGAAAAAATACCCCGTACTATTGCTAAGTATAGCAAGAATTGTTAGGTTAAACATTCAAGATGGGAGAAAAAGAGTTGCGATAGGGTGTAGCCCGAGACGGGTGGCAAAGAAAGGGGGGCTCGGGGGGCGGAGCCCCCCGCACAAATAAAAAATCCACCGTACTATTACTAAGTATCAAGAACTGTTAGGTTAAACATTCAAGATGGGAGAAAAAGAGTTTTAACAGGGTGTACCACGTGTCGGGCCGCAATTGAAGGGGGGCTCGGGGGGCGGAGCCCCCCGCATAAAGAAAAAACACCGTAGTTTTGCTAATGATACCAAAAATTGTTAGGTTAAACATTCAAGATGGGAGAAAAAGAGTTTTGATAGGGCTTACCACGGGATAGGCGGTAAACAAGGGGGGCTCGGGGGGCGGAGCCCCCCGCATAAAGAAAAAATACCCCGTACTATCGCTAAGTATAGCAAGAATTGTTAGGTTAAACATTCAAGATGGGAGAAAAAGAGTTTTGATAGGGTTTAGCACGTGACGGGCGGCAAAAAAAGGGGGGCTCGGGGGGCGGAGCCCCCCGCATAAAGAAAAAAACACACCGTAGTATTGCTAATTATACCAAGAATTGTTAGATTATATAAAGAATTTAAGATGGGAGAAAAAGAGTTTTTTATAGGGCTTACCACATAATAGGCAGTAAAGAAAGGAGGCCCCGGGGGGCGGAGCCCCCGCATAAAGAAAAAACACACCGCACTATTGCTACTTATACCAAAAATTTTTAGGTTGAACATTTAACATGAGAGAAAAAGAGTTTCGATAGGGTTTACCATGTGACGGGCGGTAAACAAAGGGAGGCTCAGGGGGCGGAGCTCCCTGCATGAAGATAAAAAAAAACACCATACCATTGCTAATTATACCACAAATTGTTAGGTTAAACATTTAAGATGGGAGAAAAAGAGTTTTGATAGGTTTTAGCACGTGAAAGGCGGTTAAAGGGGGACCACCAGCATAAAGAAAAAACACACTGCGCTATTGCTATTGTTATCAAAATTGGTAAGGTTGAATGTTTAAGATGGGAGCAAGAGTTTGACAGAGTTTTCCACGCGGCAGACGACACAAGGGGGGCTCGGGGGCGGAGCCCCCCGCATTAGACAAAAACACCGTACCATTGCTATTTTTACCAAAAATGGTAAGGTTGAGTATTTCAGATGGGAAGAATAATGTTTTGATAGAGTTTGCGTTATGGCATAAGCGGCAGAAGGCTTGCATAAACCAAAAACACACAGCACTTTCACTATTAATACCAAAAATGGTTAAGTTGAATATTTAAGACGGAATCAATAACAGTTTTGATAGAGTTTACTACGTGAAAGGCTGCTTGGGGGCCATTTTGCTTACACACTTAAAGATGCGGACATGCGGGAATTGATCATCAGCAAGGCATCAGTCATGGTCACGGTGACGGTTCTTAGTTAATTTCCGGCTATTGGTTGATTCCCGCACGTCTCCTCTCATCTCCGCCTTAGTGGAAGGGCTGCCTTATTATTGGTCTTTCCACCCTTCGGTTTACTTTTAAGACTTATCATTAATTTTTGTTCGATCTCTAACCTCCTGCTGCACTTTCCTCTGAGATACTTCGGCCGTTCGACTCTACATGGCTCTACAAAGGAAGCTCTGACTTTTTAGCTCGCCAGACCTTCCCACTCCTATGCTTCTCTTGACCATGGCTGACACAGTCCAATCTTAGACGCTTTCCGTCGATCTTTTGGGATGTCGAAGTTATATGGAAGAAGTCGGTTTTAGCTAAATTGCTAAACTGACTTTATAAAATTTTACAAGTAGAAAGCGTTCAGCAATGGACTGTTGATGAGGATAACGAAAAGTAACAGAATCAACTGCAACACACGCGAGCGAAGCCGCGCGGGTACAGCTAGTACCTAATAAAATGGAAATGTAAGTAAGATGGTTGCTAAACAATTTTAAATTATAATAATTCCTAAACGGTCATTCAAAATCAAAAATGATGAATGAGACCTCATAATACTTTTCAAAGTTCTAAACAATGATACCCTACTCGGCATAGTACATCAATTTTCATTTTTGAATTTTTTACAATATGACGTCTGACTGCCGTCATATTGAATTTGGATTGCTATTTTGTCTTTAGTGGCACTCGCGCAATCAAGACGAATCGATTGAGGTACGAATCATCTACCCACTCGTTTTGCTTCTAGAGTGCCACAAAGGAACAAACATACATATATAGACTGTTAAACACTATCCCCTCTTTTGCGTCGCGCAGTCGGGGAAAAATACATTAAAATGCCGAGACGTCCCAGTAGCCAGGTGACAGTTGGGTCCGAAGTTGTTTGTAAGAACGAGCTTCGCTTACGCTCCGCTCGTTCGATAAAAGTAAATGGTTCCGCTGATCGCAATTAAGCTGTTGTGATTTTATCGATGACATTTTTCACCCGAAATGGCATTATATTTCGTCGGTTTTGTCATCACAATATAATGGTGCCTTCACATGTATGGTTCTATTCTATCAGATTGATTTCTGCAGTCCACCAGATGTGACCATACGTGTTAACCATAGGTAACCAAACCTTTTTTACCGACCGCTCACTTAGCAGGAAAAAAATCTTTTAGCGCACCCCATATATAAAAAAAAAACTGGGCAAGTGCGAGTCGGACTCGAGCCCTTAGGGTTCTGTTCGTACATTATACAATTATAACAATAGTTTTTTCTTATTTCTGACTCACGCTTGACTGATAACTTGTTGGACGTTTTCCTAGTGTTATCTATACGCATTCTGTATATTTTCAAAATTTTAAGTTCAATAATTTCAGAAAAAAACCATTCTCAATATAGTCGAGTAAAATGGTGTAAACCATTACATAGTGAAATCCACGGCGACCAATGTAATATGTGTTATATAGGGAAAAACTTATTTTAATAAAATAATGCATACTTGTTTCAAGATTATCGAAACGTGTATTTTCTTTTTTATTGGTTTTTCCAAATTTTATATTTAATGTTTAATAATTTGTCATATGGTTGGCTTTTCTTGTCCGGCTTTTCCACAGAAAGCCGCCCGTTTTTAGGTTTTAGACATCAATATTACACTGACAAAAATAAGTCAGGGAGCGTATTGAGATTACGGTAAAGTTTACTGAATTATCAGTAAGATTAACTGATTATTCAGTGAACTTTACCGTAATATCTTAGGCCTTAAGGTCTTTCGGTAATTTAGACAGTAACAGCAGGTATAGAGATATAGACGACCACAGCCTAAGAACTTTTTGAAGCTCATGTCGATTGCGCCATCTATGTCAAAGCCACCTAAATAGAAATGTCACCTGCATTGCTACTCCACCTAGTAACAAATAGCGTACTAGTAGTACACTAGTAGCTACTAGGTGGAGTAGCAGTGCAGCTGACATTTCTCTTACATATTCGGTATCTTTAGGTGGCTTTGACATAGATGGCGCAATCGACATGAGCTTCAAAAAGTTCTTAGGCTGTGGTCGTCTATATCTCTATAGTCTCGGGTAACAGTATTTTTATTAGCATAATATTATCACAGGAATACGTATATTTATGTTACTGTTAATCAAATTAAGGCCCGCGCCGTAATCCGAAGGGAAATTTTTAATTAAGGGAGAGATGGGACAGGCGAGGCGGTGTTCCCAAATTCATAAAAAACTGGTCAAGCGCGAGTCGAGCGAGGGAAAGCGGTTCCTTATTGAATGAAGCTGAATAAAATTAGTTAGCTTTTGAATGCCAATTGTAGTACCTGTTTTTTGTGTCACATTCGGAAAAAGGCAAAATGGTGCAAAGGCTGTCCATAGTAATCCAGCATGGAAATGCAGCAAGCATTATCGGCACCTTTGCACCGAGAACGGCAGGGAGCCGTTTGTTTGTTTAAATTATTTGTATACTCTATATTTCTTTTCTGTTTTTGTTGTGTAAAATATTGATTAGGAAAAAGATTATTCATTGAATTATTCATTAGTCTTACTGAATGTAAAAAAAAAACATTTGTGACGTTTTTAAGTCAAAGGAACATCATTGTCGGTCGTTAATATTATAAAGTACGAGCGTAAAATGGGTTTTATGGACGAGTTATACACTCTACTTTTTACTTCGATTGTGAGGAAATAAAAAGAATAGGAATTTCTTTCATAAGTGTTTATATTTTTTTACTTCTCATGCTCGTAAAGTTTCACTTTATGCTGGGTATAGGCGGACTAAAACTCAATTTTATGCACAAGTGCATAAAAAATTGACTTCTTCTAAGGCTATTTTGACAATGGCAATTTTTTATGCACTTGTGCATAAAATTGAGTTTTAGTCCGCCTATACCCAGCATAAAGTGAAACTTTACGAGCATGAGAAGTAAAAAGTATATTGTTTTTATTATTTTTTGAATGCAATGATTCGACGGGTACCAATTAAATTTTAATAATATAACGAAGTTACGCTAGAAAGTATATTCAACTTTCTGATTTCCACTTTGTTACGTTAGTTCATTAATATTCACTAAATTAAGTAATAAAAGTCAACCCTTCACCTTGTCACCAAGCATATGGAGAGCAACACTATGTTAACCCTCCCTCTGCTAGTTAATTACCCTCGTACCTAGTAATATAACTCATTTGCTTGCGTTAGTTGCTTTTAACACATAATTAAAGCTAACAAATGAATCGCGCAAGTTCCCTTAACGACCTACTTTCGTTGTTTCCCGTAATTGGTAGTTGGCGAAGTGACGAAGTAAACAATATATAATAGAGACTGTCTGCAACGCATTTTTGTGGCACTGCCTGCCTGCATTTCTATTTGCTACAATCAATGCAGCAAAACGGCTCTCCGTGAGCCACTTCTCGCACCCGTGATATGTTAATTATGTATTATAAAACTGTTTGATAATAATAACGAACTATCATGTGATATTTACTAGTCGCTTTTCGGTTCCATGAAGATCGGTAAGAAATAAAATTTCCCACTAGGAAATAAGGCATAGTTTCCCACTAGGGTTATATGGCTTCAAGTAAGCTAGCACCTATGCCCATTCATGAGCTAAGGTTGCCGAGCGGACTCGAGGCTCAATTCAACCGTAGAAAAAAGCCGAGACTATAGGGACAGCTTATGCGTTGTCAGCATTCCGCGCGCCTACGGGAGGTCCAACGCTAAGCTCGCTCTTTAGTTGTCTCCCGGTCGCGAGCTAAGTAATACACGTTCATAATTAAGTACTTCTGATTTATCATTTCAAACTCCCAGATAGTTAATTCCTATAACGCTACGCTACAATTTTTTTATAAAATGTTAGTTAAGACGTAAAGTGGCATGTTGTAGCGCCATCTACAAGCATAAACACGACATATTTAATTGAGATTGTTAGTCTTTGATATCAACATGTCTTTGGCAGCGAAACTGCGGCATGAACAAACAAAGTGATGATATCGTATCGTTTTGGAATACGCATGTTTCTCTAAATATTGTTCAAACATAAAGAAACTAAATACGTGCCGTGCGTAAATTAAATCACAACATTACATTGTAAATACTGGAGATGCTTTAGGGTATTAGGTATTTGAATAGGATACCTATTCAAAGGATATGTGTAATTGGCTTGATTTTAGTAAACAGTGCGTAAACCAAACAAAACAATCCTTTAAAACTAGTTGATGGGAAACTGGAAGGGAATGGATTGTAGTTAAATGTTATAGAGATGTGTTTCCTGTAATTGACTGAGGAGCCGAGCGTAGCGAGGCGACGAACGTCTCCGTTTTCACTGGTACGACGATTTGGCAGATTGACGTGTGTGTATTGGTTGGTCAGTGTCGGTCTAGAGGTCGCATTTTTCATCCAATTTCGATGAAACTTGGCATGTACGTTCCTTGATTTATTAGCCAAAAATTGTCGAGCCATTTTTTTTATTGGGGGGAAAATGAGGGGGAAAATGGGGGAAGTTTGCTGTCGCATTTTTATGTTCTCCGAAGTCTACGGTTCACAGAACCACTAGTATATAGGAGCAATAACTACAACTGCCAGAGGGACGAAGATGATTTAAATATTAAGTAAATAGTTGGTTCCGTCGACCACTGAACTCTAAAGGACAACGAAATTGGAATATCAACGATGGTTCACCGAGCTTCGCTTCGAATCAATTTAATTTGTTTTTCCTTTATTTGAGTTTCCCGATTGCCGAAAGAAAAAACACCTAGATGTAAAAAATTATTTTAATTAATTATTGTTAAGAAGTTGTTCCTTCCGCTGTGACAGTGAGCGATTGGGTGTGTTTGCCCAGAAATATCTGGTACCGAAAATATTGGTAAAAAAAAGAATAAGTATCTTCGAACTTAACACACGCCTACACACGTTAATTCTAACGTTATCATTAAGTTGCTACGTTTTCCCTCAATTCACTGAAATAATCTTTGAGCGAAAAACTAAATCGATCTACATGCAATAAAACAATTGATAATAATTTTAAAAATATTTGGTAAACATTTCTGACTAATAAAATTGTTGTCGTAAAAATAGATAAAGTTCCAATAACAAAAAAAAACACTGTACAGTCGCCATCAGATATATCGAAGCGGACAAGGTCAATAAATATCGGAATAACGCCTTTATTGTTAAGGCGATAAAGTCCGTGTTCAGATACTTTTGAGTAACCTGGCCGCTCAGATATATTTGATGGCGACTGTACTTATCTATACCTAATGATACCGTAATGATAAAAGGCTAAATTTTGTTGGGGTTTTCAGGTCATTCCGGTTTTTCGTTTGGTGTTGTGAGGCCTGTGAGTTAACACAGAAAGCTTTCTTGTTATAAATTACTAATTTAGTATTAAATAAGTAGGCACTTTCTTAGGTAATTTTATACTTTATCAAATTAAATGAATGTCATATAAAAAAGAAAAGTGGTCAAGGCCCCCGGTGCCAAAGGCTGGAATCGAACCAGTGTCTTCTGCATTCGCGGCAGACGCTCTAATGCCTTATGTGCATCCGGGTAAGTTTCCTGTGAAAATGGATCTTTTTATAAAGTTTAAGGCGCATTTTGCCAATCACCCAAGGTAGAACAGTACGTGCTCGTTCTCATATCAGAACTAGGGAATGCAAACCGGTTATTTTTTGTATGAAAATAACCGGTTATTAACCGAAAAACCGGTTATTTTCATGCAAAAAATAACCGGTTTGCATTACCTAATCAAAACTATTTAGGAGTTCTCCGATAGCGCGAGAGATGGCGTTGCCGTATAACTAAAAAAATAAACAAATATTTTTTTAAATTATAATGATTTTATTGGTTCTCTAGTTTTAATCTGATATTTTATTTATTTCCAATGTACAAAAATACCTCTGGATTATTCTACGTTTATATTTATCTTCCTATAAAGGAAAAACAAATAAACGTAAGGTGACGTGTCCTCAAGATTTGTAAGTATTTATTTTCTCTGTCGGTTTGTCGAGAAATCCAGAAAATTCTATTCGCTGAAGTGTTCGCAAAGTTCGGAGGGGATGGCACCGTATATATTTGCGTTAAGGGTGAGAATGGCTTGGCAGGGTGGAGTGGAGGAGTGGCAAATAACGGGGTATGTTAGAATGTATCTCACATCTCAACCCAGCCTGGTGCTACAGGTGATTCTGCAGTCAACCAATTTATTGTTAATTTAATCTGAAAAAATGTGAACTTTCATTGCTAGTTTTTTTTAATGGGGCTGAAGTTGCCTCAAAAAAATGTTTGCCTGTAAAGTCGGTTTACGGACGATAATTTTGCGTAATATCGTCATAAGAAAACATTGATGAAAAATTGCATACTTTTATTTATGAATTATTATCACTGAATTAATTTAGGAAAAGAATCAAAAAAAATGCAGTACCGTCGCCATCAAATATATTGAAGCGGCCAAGGTACTCAAAAATACTTGAACATACACTTTATCGCCTTGACAATAGAGGCGTCGTTCAGATATTTATGACCAGAGGCCAATTTTATAAAGCTACAAGTTACAATTTACAAACGGAACTCTCTTTCTAACCCTATGTGTTAGAATGAGACTTCCGCTTGTGAATTGTAACTTGTAGCTTTATAAAACTGGCCTAAGGTGGTCATTTTACATATTTCTCAATCGTATGGCTTGTGGCCGTAACGTTACCATGGATATCTGTCCACGTGACCGGAACGGAACGTGACACTTTTTCGTGCATGCTACCGGTGTTCATCGATTTATAAGACGTTATCACGTCAAAAGTGCAGAAAGCGACGTTTTAAAGACATGTAAAATGGTCTAACAATTAAAAATTGCAGTTTGGCCTGAGATCATCACTTAAATACATATCACGTAACTAACCGTATGGTAGCAACAGAGTCTATAGAGATATAGACGACCACAGCCTAAGAATGCTACTAGTGTACTACTAGTACGCTATTTGTTACTAGGTGGAGTAGTATCTTTAGGTGGCTTTGACATAGATGGCGCAATCGACATGAGCTTCAAAAAGTTCTTAGGCTGTGGTCGTCTGTATGTCTTTATAGTCTCTGGTAGCAATTGGTCCAAGTATCGATGTGCCTTCTTATACTTGTGTATTCTTATTTTAAATTATTCGTAAATAATTTTTATTCTTTATTACTTGTCTTATTTATAAAACACTTAAGAAAAACAAAACAATAACCTTTCGCCCACGTGCAATAACCGCCTCACTTTTTCTTCCAAACTTCAGTCCGTAGTAAATGGTTCTTATTTTGATTAATTGCTCTCGGATTTACTTTGTAAGAACTGAGATTGTATTGGAAAATGTTGTTTGTTTACGTTCTAGGTTTACTCTGTTCAATTAGATGTATCTCGGCGGAAAATTTGTTATTAACAATATTTTTCTTTGGCTAACTTCAAAAGCTTGTAATTTATCAAGATAAACATTTAGGAGATATTTATCAATCTAGTCCTTGAAGAAGTATGTATCTAAATTGGTTGTTTTGCGAGATTTATGTAGATCCTTTTATTCATTATATTGTGATAGGTTATACCTACAAAGTAAAAAAAACTGGCGATGTGCGAGTAGCTACGACCCGCGCACGAAGGGTTCTGTAACATCATCTATAAAAACGCAAAAAATCACTTCTGTTGTATGGGATTTATTTTATTCTGGGATTTATTATCATCTGTGAAAATTTCAACTGTCTAACTATCACGGTATATGGCATACCTACAGCCTGGTGACAGACAAAATCGGCAAAAAAAATCATGTCTGTTGTATGGGAGCCCCCTTAAATATTTATTTTATTCTGGTTTTTAGTATTTGTTGTTATAGCAGCAACGGAAATACATCATCTGTAAAAATTTCAACTGTCTAATTATCACGGTTTACGAGATACAGCCTGGTGACAGACGTACTGACAGACAGACAGACTGACGGACGGACAGACGGACAGACAGACAGACAGACAGACAGCAAAATTTCTGTCTCATCAAAGGAAGTAAAGGTCGCCGTTGTCGAATACAACATGGAGGACTATAATATATATACCTATATTATTAGACTAAGTAGTATTATGACAAATATCAATGAAAAATACTAAAAAGCAACTTAAATTCGCACACAAAGCCGAGCCAAAACTAGATATCACGTTAACGACTAAAGACACTTTAAAATGCAATTGCCACTAAAAATATCCATCCCCATACGTGCCTCGGAATCGGAAGGACCCATCTTGCATGGAATAATTCGGCTCGTGCGACCATGAATATTTTAATCCGAACTGCGGCCTGAATACCTTACGTAACGTTACACCGTTCTCGAAAAATGTATGATCGAGAAAAGAAACGGGGTGAAAGAAATATGTGATAAACATGCTTGTACAGAATGTCTATGTAAAAGCTAAAAATACTTAGAGCATTCAACCAACTGGAGCAGCTATGTCTGTCATCTACTGTACAAAACCGATTTTTGCGGGGGAGGGAACGTCAAATGTATACGTAACGTGCAAATAGCCACGTCAGATAAACGTTAGTCCAGGATACAATAAGTATGGAGTACTGGTAATATGTTTTCGGCAGAAAGGAACGCCTGTCAATGGCCGTTACGGTTGGTTGAATGCTTTAAATAAAAATACGAATACACAAAATTTAATTTTAAAATGTAATTTCGATTTAAACTATTAATATGGTTAAAAACCTTAATGTTCATCGTTCTAAAATAAATTCAAATGAATGGCTATGGGTTCTAATTATTGTCACTTAACAACACATTACGAACATACCTTCAATCACACAACAATGTGTTGAATTAAGTTGCATCGGAATAATATTCAAGTAAATTCTGATATTTTTAATTCAGACGTTTAGGCGCTAGCTGTATTGCGGGGTTAATGCATTGGAGTTGTTTTGAAGTTGGATTGTGTCTATAATTGTTTTAAAGTTAGAATACGGCCCTTGTGTGAGATGTGACGTACCTGAGAACGTGACGCGCGGAGTCCAAATTCAAAATTCTAACCTAACTGTAGTACAATCTAGAGCGCATTGCTATTCGCTATATGGTGGGTGTAACGTGAACGATCGCAGCGCACAATATAACAAGAAATTGGGCTCTTGTCAATATCCCATTTCAAAATATTTGACATCACCTGTAGGGTCAACTGTCAAAATAGTGAATCAGCCAGTGACATTTCATATAAGCAAGGAGTATATGCCATTAATAAAAAAGAAAAAAAAACCCTTTAACCCCCTGCTCAAGAGATGGCGCCACACTCATGCACACAGCGATTAATTAAAGTTCACTAAAGAGAAATAAAGAAGTAAGAACTTTTCTAATAATCGCTTTTGTTAATTTAAAATTGTAACTAAGTTCAAATGCAATATTTAAAAGTAATTTTTAGGTATATCATAAAATACCTATCTTGATTACTAGCTACGTTGTTCCGTGCATTAAGGTTTTTTATGATTGCTTTAATCTAGAACCTCAGTATTTTTATTCAAACCGAGTTACCTATCATAAAACTTGTTAAAAACTCAGTCGAGATAGATCGAACTAATAATAACTTAAGCTCAGCTACAATTAGTTCTAGAAGAAATAACCCAATAAAATAACTAAATACAGTTATTTTGTTCTTTACACTGCAAAGAGCTTTTGGCTTTTGAAAAACAAAATGGGAAGTATATCATTCTTTCATTTCAACCGAAATTATTTTGAACATTAAGTATTAAGGCGCTTTTGAGTTATCTCTAAAAAACTCATTTCATAGACCTTTCGGTATTAAATAGTAAGCGTTGTCCCACACGCATTTGGGCGGTTTTTTTGTTCAGATACTTACTTACCTATTAAAAACTACTTAATCTGCCCAATCCCAAGTAGAAATTATTAGTGCTCTTCCTAATAACGGGTAACATAGTTTAGAGTTGGCAACCGTTGCCAAATTTTAGTATGTGGTTAGATGTACTTATGGTACTGAAAACCCAAAACTGCCAAGAGACGGTGATGTAACGGTACGGTAAAATAAAAGTGTCCCGTATAATGACGTCATCAAAATGGCTGCCTCCTGGGTGCGAAAAATGCAAATTGGTTGGCAGCTCTACGTCTTCGGCCATTTTCCACTATCTCTTCTATCCAAATTCACTATATGCTATGCAATTGTAGTAGGTACTTACATATCTGGATAAAAAACAGCTGAACACATAATACGAGTATTACACATTCATAAGCATAAAATCTACACATGGCACCATTACGACCCCTTACTGTATTTCTTCATTTCCCTTTCACCTCGATTATTACATACGAGATAAAAAGGCAAGCGAAGAAAAATATCATATTCACAAGATTGTATGTACAAAGGTGCGTTTTAGGTTTATTTTGGACGAAAGCAAACGTATAAATGTTACCGACAAAGTGTAGGTATATTTTTATTAAATTGTGTCCCGATTTAATGTATTTTTAAGTTCACGTTTATTATATTCAGACTGTATGTTTTCGTATAAATATATGACTTGTTTAAGAAGTGTAGGCTTAAAAGAACAGCCAAGCCAAGGACAGGAAAGATAGGCATTTTCTGAAAAAAACTGTACCAATGACATTGTTTGAGAAACCTTACATATTTTGTGTAATTTCTACTCAGATATACATGAGAATTGTAAGGTATAGATTTAAATACTTAATAAAAAAAGTGTCCCAGATTTTTTTGACAGTTTTGTGACGCATTTACCATACATTCTGTATAGATCGTCACAGTAGTGACTAATAAATTTTGTATGATTTTTTTTTTCAAAAATGTTTTTTTTTCTGAAAACCCTTAGATACTCGTAGATAGATAAATAATTTCTTTATTCATTCCCACAATATACCTGGCAATCAACATAAAGCGATTTACAAGAATAAGATTAAAGGGCATAACTATAAACATGACACGCTCCTATGGTTCTACAAATAAGAGCGTGTCACATATTCTTGCGGCCTTCGTGTACGAAGATACTATTGATGCCGACTATACCATAGAGAAATCTACAGAAGCAACCAATTGGTCTAAGAGCTGGCCACGTCAGATATGACACAATAATGAGAGTATTGTAATTTGTAACCATTCCAGTTAGATTGCATAACCATCCTTCTTGCTGGATCCGGGCATCTGGCAGCTTTTAACAGGTGGAGATCAGAGTGACAGACCACCAAAGTTTTTAAGTTGGAAAAAAGTAATACCGAAGTAGGTAAAAACTGCTGAAATTGTGTCATTTATAGAGAAAAGGGCCTATATTTTAACATTAGAACATAAAATATTGTGTATTATTGCGGAAACAAAAACAGTAGGCGAGTAATCAAAAATTACATTATCCATCATTTGGCACTACTTCCCCCAACCGTATAAGTTTTGGATACTATATATTCTAATTAATTACATAATTTTTCATAATATTGGATCAACCCCAGAATTCTAGAATTTGTTTTCTTAAAGTTATTTGCATTCTTTGACCTCCACCACTTTACAGCTGCCAGATGTCCGGATCTAGAATTAGCAAACTAACGAGAGGGGTTTCGTCTAAATATAATCAATACAGAAACACGACCCATAGCTATATAGCTGTGTTTCTCAATATTTTCCTTATCATAAGCCGGATGTTTAAGAAATTTGATTTGGGTAGTATTTTTTGTTGACATATTTTCTCTTCGGGCGAAATGGGCGTTCAAGGACGACCCTTTATACTCGAAAACAGAAGAGGGCTTTAATCCTTTTTGTCTCGGAGGCTTCAGTTTTTGTGAAAACATTTTATTTATTTGACAGCACAGTTAGGACGCCGATTTCTATAAGTATTGTAAAAATAGGTTTAATGTTAGAGCTTTTTTAGTTACTTAGGTAACTATTAGGTACATAAGAAGATTTTGTTACCTTTGTACCTCATGAATGTCTCTTTATAATATTACAAATACTATTTAAAACGGGATATTTACCATGTGAGTTTTTTTATTATGAGCTTCCGATATTTCGGCACAGTTGCATGCGCCATTATCACGGAGTAACTGAAGTTGCTGCGAGTGACCATGACCATGTTAGCTTAAAATCATACATTGTCTCTTTATAAGTTTTGTTAAATACTTAGCATTATTTTGAGTAAACCGTATTCTACTTGTTCAGGGGTGAGGGCCTGGAGATCTGTATTACAGGTTTTACCTAGTTCAGACTCCAGTCTCTCACAAAGGGTATAACTTAAGTGTAACTTAACTTACTCTGTATCATATGTTATAACTGTGAATGTATCCTTTGTGAGGTGAAAATAAACATATTATTTGATTTGATTTGATTTGAATGTTAGAGCTTAAACTTTGAGGCCAGATCAGGGGCGGCGCATTGACAGGTATAGTTGAATTATCGAGAGCGTGGATTTGCATATGTAGTAGTATTGTTTGTTTACAGGCATTCTATATTTGAATCAGCACACAAAGAGGCACAACACGGTACAACCACTACATATGCAATTCCACGCTCTCGATAATTCAACTATATTATACAGGGTGGAAAGATAAGTCGGGCCCTGGAGGGAAACTACCTTAAAATGTTGAGATAGCTCAATTAACTGAAAGGAAACATTCTTTTATTTTTAAAAAGAGACATATCTGCATTTACAAATTTTCGAGAAAATGTACAATTCACAAAAAAACTACTCATTTTGTATTTTTTGTCAAAAACAATTTTTATGACAATTCATGACAAACGATCCTATTTCCAACAAGAATACAAACTTTTTAATACCAACCAAATTTACGGCACAAGAGAACCCATAAATAATGAAAAAAGAAAAATAATACAATTTTAGTATCGAAAAAAGGGAAAATTAGAAAAAAATCTGTGAATGCAGTTTTACTTTATAGGAAAAATAAAGGAATGTTTCCTTTCAGTGTATTGAGCTATCTCAACGTTTTAAGGTAGTTTCCCTCCAGGGCCCGACTTATCTTTCCACCCTGTATAGTCACGAAACCGTATAGCGTCTTGCCATTGTTCGTAATTTAGCCGTGTTATGAATGACCGATGTTACCGACTAGCTGTCAACTGTCAGTTACTAGCAGGCACTGTACATTGGTCATTTATTACACGGCTAAATTACGAACAATGGCTAGTGGCTCAACAATCTGGGTGCGTGGATGTACAACCTATGCTGGTCCATCAGGCCAAGCTTTCCTCGTTGGCCTCATTATGTTGTCTGAGTCATTGATTTATTATGTATTCTAATAGATCTGACACCTAGATACAATTTTGTGCGCCATGTTTGGCGGTTGACAGCCGTGACAGAATCAAAGAGTAGTATACGACTCTTTGACTTTAGGGTGACAACACACCTAGCGGAATTCCTCGCGGAATTAGCGGAAGTAGCGGAAATTTGTCTATGATAGCGGAAATTTGTCTATGGCTTCCATACAAAAAATCTGCTACCATAGACAAATTTCCGATACCATAGACAAATTTCCGCAACTTCCGCTAATTCCGCGAGGAATTCCGCTAGGTCTGTTGTGACCCTTAGTCTATAGACTTGTAGTGATTTTCACTACAATTTTTGGGACACAAAATTTCTCAAGGATGTCATCTCCTGTTACTCAATGGTCTGAGTATTTATTACTAATTAAAGAATGACCCTCACAGTTAAATGATGTGCTCACCTGACATTCATAGGTGCCGTTGTCTCTTTTCTGGACAAACTTGATTTGTAATGTCCAGTCCTCGCCATCATAGCCGTGTAGGACCTGTAAAAAGAAAGACCATTTTCAAACTAAGAATTGACTATATTCGGTCGATAAGCGTAATAACGATAACGGATTACAAACTGAAATATGTCATGAACTTAGGAAAAAGCATGGAAAAAGTGACAGAGATAACAAAAGGTCCTCATTGGCCAAATTACGATCATACGCGGTTTTGTTAGTTGTTTAAAATGGCTTTTTGTTCTGCCTCTTTTTTTCTTAAACATGACTAACTCGTTTGGCCAATCCCGTTCCTCGATTCGGACAAGCCACGCCCATCCGTTAGAGACACGTTTATGGCTCCCGTGCTCGAAAGAAAGAGATGCAGCGCTCTTAAGTATCAGACTTTTTGACCAAACTACGATAAATAAGCGAATATATAAAGTTTTGTCTAATTTTGCTTCTGAGACTTTTTAGATAAACCAGAGTACCATATTTTTTACTTAGTTATATTGCTTAATCTCTTATAGTTTACGTAAGCTAAGAAAAATAAGGGGAAAAAGGACCCAACTTTGATTTTTTTTCTATCGAGGCAACTTTCAGCAATCGTGTTTCGGCTTGTGCCAAAAACAAGAGTATATAGTCTAATAATATATATTCGAAAATAAATTCAGTCCCTTTTCCCGTTTAGTCACTAGAGCGTTTGAAAAAACCTATAATTTTTCAAAGTAAAGGGCCAAACGAGTTAGTTAGCCAGTTACGAGTCTGGGGCAGTGATGAGGTCAAGATGAGGCTGCCGAGAAGAAGAGGAAAAATAGCGATAGAGAGAAGTAAATAGAAGAAGGGTTAAGTAAAGAGAAGTGTGAGTGACAAAAGGATATAGCGAAAAAATTAGGCTAATTTTATACAATAATGATAATAGCACATAATAATATATAATATTATATATATATTTTTAAATTGTTAGTTTGTTGTTATTATGTATATAATATATATATTTTTAATGTACCTACTTTTCAAGTAGGCTTATAAACTTGTTCTGCCTCCTACGAGTACACTCGGCAAGGTCTATTCACGAGAGTTGGCGCGAGATTTGACAGAATTTCTATGAAAATGGCTGTCACTCAGTAGAAATCTCGCGCCAACTTTCGTGAATATACCTTGTAAGTAAGTTTTATTTTATATTAAGCAAAACATCTGCTATTGTTTAGAGATAAAGGAAAAGTAAAAATATTACTCATTTTTCTTTTATTTCGAAACAATATAAGTTTTACTCCTAGCAGGAAAATTTCGGCCTATTTAATATTGCCTGATATTACGCCCTACAGAGGCTAAACCTCGGAAACTGGCATCAAAGTAAGTACACTTCACTTGATAAGCGTGTAATGTACAGATGCAGGCATCTGCTTTTGCATATAACGCCAAGAGATATGGAATTGGATGAGTGTATAATATTTTTATTAGGCTCTTAGTAACTCAGACTTTCCTGGTCGCTGTTTTGATATGCCTTCTTGAAGAACTACGCATTATTGTATATAGTATCTTTAATGTATTAGTATTACTGTTTTGAAAAAATAAGTCCCGCCGAGTTTCTTGCCGGTTGCCGGCTTGCTTCTCGGGTCAGAGGTGTAGGGTTAGAACCGGTGGTAGTTTCTTTTTCTCTCTGACGTTCATAAGTGCATTGTAATGTGCCTAATTTGAAGAATAAATATCTTTTTTACTTCTCATGCTCGTAAAGTTTCACTTTATGCTGGGTATAGGCGGACTAAAACTCAATTTTATGCACAAGTGCATAAAAAATTGCCATTGTCAAAATAGCCTTAGAAGAAGTCAATTTTTTATGCACTTGTGCATAAAATTGAGTTTTAGTCCGCCTATACCCAGCATAAAGTGAAACTTTTTATGAAAGAAATTCCTATTCTTTTTATTTCCTCACAATCGAAGTAAAAAGTAGAGTGTATAACTCATCCATAAAACCCATTTTACGCTCGTACTTTATATCCATCCTCGCTCGCAAGCTCGCTCGTATGGATAAACGCCTCGCGTAAAATGGTGCGTTTTATGCACTTGTTGTACAATCTACTATTATCTTTTATCTATTATTCTGTCCTTATTTTCCTAAAAGCTATTCGAGCATTTTAAATAGTTATGAAATTAGTAAACTGCCCTATTCTTTCTTAATTTTTTTTTTTTTATACCACGACGGCGGCAAACAAGCATACGGCCCGCCTGATGGTAAGCAGCTACCGCAGCCTATGGACGCCTGCAACCCCAGAGGATTCACATGCGCGTTGCCTACCCTTTAAGAACCTATACACTCCTTTTTTGTGTCTTTGTGGGGTTGAATCGGACTAAGTTGTCCTGACCCCACGCCGAGACTCCAGAAAGAGTGTTCTCTATATCGGACACAAGTTTTTCATGACTCTCTACCACAACGGATTGAAAATAACAATTTAAGTAAGTTTCTACTTTATAAACTGAAATAGATGTCATATATTTCAGAAAAAGTAACCAAGTCCTCCGGTGTCCGAGGCCAGATTTGAACTGGCGTCTTCAGCTTTCACGGCTGACGCCCTGACCTCGGACACCACTTTTTCTGAAGAGTCTGGCATCTATGTAGTATATCATTTATATACAGGGTGCTCTCGAGGAAACCGCATAATCTTGCCAGCATATTCCTGAGGTCATAAGAAGTAATAAATGTTATATGAACTTATGTCAAATTCGCCAAAAAAAAATTATTTTGTGTTTTTTTTTTCGATTTTTAAATGCTTTTGAACATAAAAAAATATGTTATTGGTATAACTATTGACTAAAATAAATTGGTGCATTTTTATTCATAAAGGTTTACGCAAACTATTCTTTGGCATTTTGATATCTGACAATATGAATCTCTAAACTAGACCCCATAAATAGTGAAATCACCATAAAAAAAAGTTTTGCACTGAGTTACAATAAAAAATATTTTTTTATTTAATTGGCAGTAACTCTGAAACTAGGCGAAACCCAGAAAAGTTTATGCCACATTTTAGGCTCCAATTATGATCAGGAATACGCTGGCAAAATTATACGGTTTCCTCGTGAGCACGGTGTATAGAAGTGTTTTTGAAGTTTATCGTAAATAGTTAGTAACAGGGTTCGTAACCGGTTAAAGCAAAAAACCCCGAAATAACCCAATATATTTAATTATTTTACGGCTATTATGTAAAACCCAATATTGTATTTAGGGTCTCACTTCATATTATAGGATTAATCAATGAAATATGAAACAGGAACAATAAATGAAGGATAAAAAATCGGTTTTTACTATGGAGCTAATTCCGGTTTCCGAGTCCTGAATTATTTAATGTGGATACGTTAATTAGGGTTTAAATTCATCATTTAGCACTGGTTACTCATTAGAAGTGAAGCTAAGTAATTGTCCAACGGCGGGGAAGGAAGACATTATGTTGAACCATTGAGCTGATTTGCACCAACTAATCGGGACAGGCACACAACTTGATATTCTATCTGTAGAAGTTAAAACAACGAGCTGACATTTTTTGAACTGTATTTTATGTAATAACTTTAACAAATAAAATATGTACATACTTAGTAAAAGATAATCATTTTTAACAAAAATAACCAACTTCACTTAGCCTCCATCTTTCCAAAAGCAAATACCCGAGCTACGAGTAGGTACTGTAAAAATACTTAAATCACTATAGGTGTGCCTTTAATACTTGAAGAGTTCCCTCGATTTCTCCAGGATCCCATCATCAGATCCTGGCCTAATGACAATGGGACCAACTGTGAAATATACTCTTTCAAACAAAATAAAAATCCAATCGGCCCAGCCGTATTGAATAATCGATGAACATACTTAAAAAAACAAAAATATCAAAGACCCTGACGAATTATGAACGTCCTCATTTGAAATTTTGAAGTAGGTTGAATAATATTTCTTTTAATAATGTACAGTAAGTACTATAGCCTAATACAACCTAGCATCTAGCCAGGTTTCTACAATGCCTAAACCATTCCTGTTCGAAACGAAAAAGATGCATTGATTGATATGCCGAAAGCTAGAGAAATCTTCAAAAAGTAACATTATTTGAGTGAAAAAGTACAATATGTGACCTTTTTTCGAATGTCAGGTGAATTACTATTAGATACATTGTTTACTCATATATGAAGACATAGTTTGTGAGAAGTATGAAAGCCGATAAGATATCGGAACGATTTTCCACTTTTCTCGCTGATGCACATAACCACAGTAGTCGGACAGCAAGGTTCTCTACGAGGCAGGGGACCGAAGCTGGTGAAGAGAAGCCATCAAGAAACTTCGTTGGAGGGGTCACGATGAGGGAACGACGAAGGAGTCATAGATTTGGTGAGTCATTCCTAAGTGGGTCAACGAAATCCAACCTGCAATGTCTGTTCGAATGTCGGCTGTGGCTAAGAGAGGCAACGAAAAGAATATTAGCGAGCCGCCGGCGCAACCTAATTGCTTAATTAATTTTACTCTCCACTAGTTTCTAGCAGGGCTTTAAATACCGTTAAAAAGTTGGTATCGTTACAGCTGTCAAACAGATTTAACGTTAAGTTGTTATTAACGTTAAACCATTTACCGTTACTTCTACTACTTTTTACCGGTAAAAAAATTGTAACGTTACCAGCTAATGCATAGAGCTAACGTTAACTCAAAGGTATCGTTAAATAATTTTAACGTTATTATTTAACGTTAGTAGCATAGCAGCTTATTTAGATACACTGATGGGTACCATCGTTAGATATCGAACGAGTGTTCATTCACGTACGACGCCGCAGTGAGTGATTAAACCAAATTGAGTTATTAAAAACCGGCCAAGAGCATGTCGGGCCATGTTCAATTGTTCAGTGTAGGGTTCCGTTCCGCTGCCGCTCGTGATGTTTTCTTTTACTTGCGTCTATATTATTATGGTACGGAGATGTAAGATGGTGTTGTAAAATTGTTAGGTATTTCTTTTTTAGGCACGTATTATATTTTTTTGCTTTTTGGCAATGTATTATTTAATGGTTCAGTTGCGCTATTTTTTTTGTAAAAATCGTCGTGGTATGGTAGTAGTTTTTGACTAATTCGGGTGTGTAGATTTAGAAAATAATGTCTGTTTTAAAATCCAAGATGGCGGCCATCGACCTTTTTCGTAAAAATCGTCATGGTAGTCGTTTTCGACTAATTCGGGTGTGCAGATTTCGAAAATAATGTCAGTTTTAAAATCCAAGATGGCGGCCATATACTTTTTTCTTAAAAATCGTCATGGTAGTAGTTTTCGACTAACTTGGGTGTGCAGATTTCGAAAATAATGTCTGTTTTAAAATCCAAGATGGCGGCCATATACTTTTTTCTTAATAATCGTCATGGTAGTCGTTTTCGACTAATTCGGGTGTGCAGATTACGAATATAATGACTGTTTTAAAATCCAAGATGGCGGTCATCCAACTTTTTGTAAAAATCGTCATGGTAGTCGTTTTCGACTAATTCGGGTGTGCAGATTTCAAAAATAATGTCAGTTTTAAAATCCAAGATGGCGGTCATATACTTTTTTCTTAAAAATCGTCATGGTAGTAGTTTTCGACTAACTTGGGTGTGCAGATTTCGAAAATAATGTCTGTTTTAAAATCCAAGATGGAGGCCATATACTTTTTTCTTAAAAATCTTATGGTAGTCATTTTCGACTAATTCGGGTGTGCAGATTTCGAAAATAATGTCAGTTTTGAAATCCAAGATGGCGGCCATATACTTTTTTCTTAAAAATCGTCACGGTAGTAGTTTTCGACTAACTTGGGTGTGCAGATTTCGAAAATAATGACTGTTTTAAAATCCAAGATGGCGGTCATCCAAATTTAAAAAAAAATCGTCATTTTAGTCGTTTTCGACTAATTCGGGTGTGCAGATTTCGAAAATAATGTCAGTTTTAAAATCCAAGATGGCGGCCATATACTTTTTTCTTAAAAATCGTCATTGTAGTAGTTTTCGACTAACTTGGGTGAGCAGATTTCGAAAATAATGTCTGTTTTAAAATTCAACTTCCAAGATGGCGGCCATGTACTTTTTTCGTGAAAATCGTCATGGTAGCCGTTTTCGACTGATTCGGGTGTGCAGATTTCGAAAATAATGTCTGTTTTAAAATCCAAGATGGCGGCCATATACTTTTGTCGTAAAAATCGTAATGGTACTCGATTTCGACTAATTCGGGAGTGTAGATTTCGAAAATAATGTCTGTTTTAAAATCCATGGCGTTCATGCACTTTTTCTTAAAAATCGTTATGGGTATTCTCGATTAATTCGGGGATGTAGATTATGAAAATAAGAACCGTTTCAAAATCTTAGATGGCGAAAATATACAATTTTGTCATAATCATCATGATAAAAAATGAAATGTATAGCCGCCATCTTGGATTTCAATACTACATTATTTCCGAAATCTAACCACCCGAATTAGCCCAAAATGACTACCATGATGATTTTGACAAAATAGTATTTTCCATTTCGGATTTTCAAACGGTCCTTATTTTCGAAATCTATATCCACGAATAAACAGAAAACGACACCCATAACATGTTTAAAGAAAAAGTGCATGGCCGCCATCTTGGATTTTAAATCAGACTTTATTTTCGAAATCTACACACCCGAATTAGTCGAAATGAGTACCATAACGATTTTTACGAAATAATGTATGACAGCCAACTTGGATTTCGAAACCGATATTATTTTCGAAATCTGCACCCCTGAATTAATCGAAAACGACTACCATGACAATTTTGACAAAATTGACCATTTCCGCCATCTTGGATTTTAAAACTGTCTTTATTTTTGAATTCTACTGCCCCGAATTAATAAAAAACGACTAACATGTCGATTTTTTTGAAAAAAGTGTCCGCTATCTTGGATTTCAGAACAGACATTAATTTTCGAAATCTACACACCCGAATTAATCCAAAAGACCCCTAACGATTTCTAAGAAAAGTGCATGAACGCCATGGATTTTAAAACACACATTATTTTCGAAATCTGCACACCCGAATTATTCGAAAAGGACTACCATGACGATTTTTACTAAAAAAGTATATGGCGGCCATCTTGGATTTTAAAACTGACATTATTTTCGAAATCTGCACACCCCACACCCGAATTAGTCGAAAACGACTACCATGACGATTTTTACAAAAAGTATATGGCCGCCATCTTGGATTTCAAAACAAACATTATTTTCGAAATCTGCACACCCGAATTAGTCGAAAACGACTACAATGACGATTTTTACGAAAATGGTCGATGGCCGCCATCTTGGATTTTAAAACAATCATTATTTTCGTAATCTGCACACCCGAATTAGTCGAAAACGACTACCATGATGATTTTCACGAAAAAGTATATGCCCGCCATCTTGGAAGTTGGATTTTAAAACAGACATTATTTTCGAAATCTGCACACCCGAATTAGTCGAAAACGACTACCATGATGATTTTTAAGAAAAAAGTATATGGCCGCTATCTTGGATTTTAAAACTAACATTATTTTTGAAATCTGCACATCCGAATTAGTAGAAGACGACTACCATGACGATTTATACGAAAAAGGTCGATGGCCGCCATCTTGGATTTTAAAACAGACATTATTTTCGTAATCTGCACACCCGAATTATTCGAAAGCGACTACCATGATGATTTTAAAGAAAAAAGTATATGGCTGCCATCTTGGATTTTAAAACTAACATTATTAAATTTTTAAACTAACATTAAAATTTCTCCTACTTTTTCTTACTGGCAATACGATACCAATTAAGCCCTTAAGCGGATCACCAGTATTTTTGTTACACCCTGTATTAATCACAGCCAAGTCACAAACTGTTACCAACCAACAGTCAACACAAAACGTCGCGCAATACCCACCCGCATTCGACTCGAGCGAAATGTGTAGGGTTCAAGACTCTCGGCAAACGTGTCACGGAGGCCAGTGCACGAAGTGGCAACAATGCGAATCAACTAGCGCCGCGCGGCGTGCGCCTTTCTGGTAGGGCGGTGTGGCAACGTAGCATTACTGATCAAAATAGTGTTACTTAGTTAACGTTATTATAATGTGAATTGGGTAACGTTAGCCAGCCCTGCAATGTAAAGTAAATTTACCGATAAAAAGTAACGTTAATTGGGTAACGTTACCATAAAGTTATGTTATTAAGTAACGTTACATTTTTACTACCGGTACTAAGGTATTTTTATGGTTTTACCGTTACCTAACGTTATTTTATAATGTGAATTGGTAACGTTTTAAAGCCCTGGTTTCTAGCCGCTGCTTTTTACAGTATTTTAATGACATAGTTGTAGGAAATTAAATCCTACTGTACCTGGATTATATATTTTTTTAGATATTTGTGACGGTGTAATTGAAAAGGTATTTGGAAAAAGGTGCTTACGTCGTAAGTTGTATATGTCACCGTAAAATTGTCAAAACCGTTAGTTTATAATCTAACTAGAGGGATTGTAAAGTATCGAAAGATTGTGAACCGTAACGTGCTGCTTACAATTTTATTTAACGGATTATTTTTCGTTACATTATAAACTCTCGACGAGGAACCGTTATATTGTCAAACGTAAAGCCCCTCGCACGCTGATTGGTCGGTTTCCAGAGCCTAGATAGACGCGACGCGCTAATTGGTCGGTTTTACAGTTGGTCGTTAAGTATTTATAAACTTAGCAATCAAACACAGGTGTCAGTGAGAAACTAAAGTGCTATTAAAAAGCCGGTTCTGGCGCTCGCCGGTCGCTACCGCGGCACGCTCGCTTCGCTCGCTCGGCTTCGCGCGTTGTTTGGTCGCGGTTAACCTAACACACTCCTCCTCGCTTCGCTCGTCGTCGGACCTATCTAGGCTGTGGAAACCGACCAATCAGCGTGCATCAGTGGCTTTACGTTTGACAATATAACGGTTCCTAGTCGATAGTTTATAAAATCTACCGGAAAATAATCCGTTAAATTGTAAGCAGTACGTTACGTTTCACAATTTTTCGATAGTTTACAATCTCGCTAGTTAGATTATAAACTAACGGTATTTACAATTTTACGGTGTCATATACACTATATAGATACCAGATACCATACCAGTATAATAATATTCAAGCCACAAAAACAATTTTTTTTAGTAATGAGGTGCAAAAGTGTAAACATATCTTTGATCGAAAAACAGACAAAAACTAGCCTTGCCATGAACAAAAACGTTTCTTATACTTGTGAACTGAAACTGACCTAAATTTACAATAAACAAGTCTTCTTATTATGCGCTGTAGCTTCCAATATTCTTATTCGACCTTTACCCAAATTTAACCTCGAATACGACCCAACAGTTTCAAAGAGGCTCGAACTTTAAGCATATGCAATATAACGGATCACCCCAGAAGCCTGCTTGTTCAAAAAACGTTTGTAAAACGTCCTGCGTAACGCTACAGTCGCCAACAAATATATCGGCGGCCAAGGTGCTCAAAAATATCTGAACATGCATTTTATTGCCTTGACAATATAGGCGTTGTTCATATATTTTTGACCACCTTTGCCGCTCCGATATGTCTGATGGCGATTGTACCACTGTAATTTGAAAAACCAAGTCCAATGTGGATCAATTCGGGCTTAAATACCGCGAGCCGATGGTTGCCTCGTGGATACTGAAACTACGCGTTGCTCTGAATAATTCTCTTTGGTTTTACAGAAGGTCAGCTTTATACTGGTTTAGTGAGTCAGGTTTTACGAACAGACGGGGATCAGACCATAACTCCGCGTAAGTGGGATCAAAGTTTTACTAAACAACGTTTTGACACATTTTGTTTGAAACAGCGTATGTCAGCTGCTTTTGGTTTGAGATATGACGTTTTAGTTTTGAAGAACGTGAGGGTCAAGATCGGAAGGGAAATGTTTGGGGAAACAGTTTGCAAGTTCATTTTAGGGGGTGCCTTTTTATAAATTGACTAAGCATGACACACGCAATAGGTTACTTTAAATTTGAAGAATAATGTGCGAATGAGCAAGTAAGCAAGCAGGGAATAAAAGGGATTGGGTACAATCGCCATCAGATATATCGGAGTGGCCAAGGTGGTCACAAATATCTGAACAACGCCTCTATTGTCCAGGCGATAAAGTGCATGGTCAGATATATTCGAGTACCCTGGCCGCTCCGATATATTTGTTGGTGACTGTACAACGGTGTCATTATTGTTTATCCTCTCTGGATACGAAACCCTTAAGAAAGACAAATAACTAAAATAAACTAAATTACCGTGAACGGCTACAAGTTTGCCTGGCTTGAAAAACATGATTATTTACCAAACAGTTAGTGTATATAACTTATTCCTGGGATGGCTAACTTTGTCCCATCTCAGGAATAAGATATAAATAGCTGTTTGGTGAAGAATACCATGTTTTTGAAGCCAGGCAAAGTTGAGCAGTGTAGGCAAAGTTGTAGCACTTGACGGTACATTAAACGGTACAACAAAGGTTTAAAATTCAAAAACAGAACGAAATATTGAAAGATCCTGGACGTTAATAATTTGCATTTCTGTACCACGTCGGCGGCACTCAAGCATAAAGCTTTCCTGACAATAAGCGGCCATTGTAGCCTATGGAGATCAGCACCTCTAAGGTTACATGCACATTGCCGACTCTTAAACACCAGAACCTCAAGAAAAAGGTACATCATTGTCGTTTGTCAATAAGGCATTACTGCCATAATAATTCATTTAGAAAAAAACTCTATCAACAATCGATAATCCTTTCGCTTGAAAACGTCACATTCATCCAACGAACGAAAGACCCGTGGTTACACTAACGAACCTGTCCTATAGTACATGGTTATGCTAATCGTCCAAATTTCCAATACGATCCTTCATTAAGGCCTCTAAGCATCGGTAAGGGCGGGGCCCCACTGTAAAGGTGCGGTCTCAGTGTCAGCGTTAACTAGTTTCGCTAATTTTTTTATTGAATTGAATATTGTAATTTGGTTTTTGCCGAGATTGTGCTTCAGGTTTAAAGCCGTGTTCATTAACTGCTGTATTTATAAATTTCCGTAATAGCCTTCATATATATATTTCAGCTCTTATTATGTACTACCAGATCGCCTTAAACTAGGCATTTTATTAACAGCAATAACAATCGCATGTGAATAGCTGTATTTCGTTTTTGATGTTATGAATAATGTGTATGCAATTATTTGATAATGTTTTAAACAAGTGCTATTATTATTTTATAAACTATTCGTACAACATTTAAATATGGTTAGAGAAAACACCAAAGTTTATTAGGTATAACGGCCTCCTGGCCTAGTCGGTGGTGACCCTGCCTATGAAGCAGGGGGTCCCGGGTTCGAATCCTGGTCACTGGTCAGGGCATTTATTTGTGTGTTTATCACGAATATTTGTACCTGAATTATGAATGTTTCCTATGTATTTAAGTATTTATCTATGTCGCCTAGTACCCATAACACAAGCCTTATTGAGCTTACTGCGGGACTAGGTTTGTGTATGATTGTCCCATAATATATATTTATTTTTATTTATATATTGCTTTTACATGCATCTGTTTCCAATACGAATAGTAATCACGAATATTACTAAAACGACCCAACGCTCTCGCTACCGCCCGTGACTTACGTCCTAAAAGAACTGATCGTTCCCGCTATCCCGCCGATATTCCCCCCTCATTTTCATTGAGCCAGTTCGATCGCGGTAAAATTTCGCAATTCGTAGACATTTATATTATGGTTAGAGCAGGTAGATAAACACCAAAGTATAGTGGTTATAAGTTGCATTTACAAGAAAATCATCTGCAAAGCATCCGATTCCAATACGGATAGCACTCATGGATATTACTAAAACGACACAACGCTCTCGCTACCGCCCGTGACTTACGTCCTAAAAGAACTGATTGTTCCCGCTATCCCGCCGATATTCCCCCTCATTTTGATTGAGCCGGCTCGGTCGCGGTAAAATTCCGCAATTCGTAGACATTTATATTATGGTTAGAGCAGGTAGATAAACACCAAAGTATAGTGGTTATTAGTTGCATTTACAAGAAAATCATCTGCAAAGCATCTGATTCCAATACGGATAGCACTCATGGATATTACTAAAACGACACAACGCTCTCGCTACCGCCCGTGACTTACGTCCTAAAAGAACTGATCGTTCCCGCTATCCCGCCGATATTCCCCCTCATTTTGATTGAGCCGGCTCGATCGCGGTAAAATTCCGCAAAGATCGCCTCATTACCCCGCAGTTCTAATTCAGCGTTAATTTCGCGGCTGACCAATCGCCGCCATTACTGCTGCGTTTAGTTCACGCTCAAGCGTTCAATAGCTTTGAGTACTGACTGGGGTGCGTTTTGTTCTACTAGTTTTTTTTTTCATTTGTTTAGATTACATGTAAAGTAAGAGCAATGACGCGTAGTTTCAGTGTGCGCGAGGCAACCGGATGGCTCACGGTATTTCAGCTCCCTACCTACTTGTTGTGGAACCATCCTGTGCAAACCGAATTGACTCACGTTGGACTTGGATTTTCATCTCCTTCTACTGAGTTTCGTTGACTAGGCCGTCAATAGGGAATATTACGCAGAACTCTGCGTAGGGGGCGGCACTAGTACAAGCGAAGGGCCTACCGCGAAACACGAAAATAAAAATTTCGTTACTTGGGTCTCTGTCACTCTTACATATTCGAGCGATAGAGAAAATTTCGTTTTTCTCGTTTTACGATAGACCCTCTTTAAACAAACCGCCTTGGTGTACAAATGACATATTTATACGTTATCTATGAAATCTTGTAAAAAACTGTTTAAGGCCTAGTATGTATTAAGAACTTTATGGTTTACCGATGTAATGTAATATCCAAAGGGCGGACGACGGATGCAATTTACGTCAAAATAACGTCAAACGGTATACATAATGTGGATATGACTACAATTGGTTTAAAAAAGAGAACATAATTGCCAAATAGTTACATAATATAATTTTTATTTTTGAAGTAAATAATCATATATTTTTTCTATATTACATATAGAATATACTGATATTTTAATTTTAATTTGATGGTTTACTAGGTGTGTATTCGTAAAGTGATACTTCACCATTATTAATTATGAAATTTATGAATAACGCTTTTTCGTTTCGCAAATAAATTTACTTGAAATTGTGTACAAAATATTGAGCCTTTAGAAGTATCTTAAATTAGATCCGGTTTATCAAGTATCCATTTACGAATTGTGGTTTCATTTGACATAATTATTTTAAATGTAAATATTTAAGGAAATGCACATAAAGTCCCAATTGCAAATATTTTTATATACATAAATATTACTCGAAATTTTATAAAAGTCTTATCCATTGTCCGCCCTTTGGTAATATCCCCTATTGTCAGGTGCAACCCTTCACGAGTGTTTGCTGCAAGCCTAAAGCGTGCATATATGAGTTACCTTGACTTTAAACTAGTTTACTACTCTAAATAATTTAAAACAAAAAAGAACCGACTTCACTCAGGATCCTCTGCTCCAAGAGGATATTACCGAGTTGCTGTAAAAAATAGTGAAAACACTCTAGGTGTGCCTATAATAGTTGAAGAGTTCCCTCGATTTCTCTAGAATCCCATCACCAGATCTGGACCTGATGATAAAGGGATTAGGCATGTCCTATTGTGTCCCATACAACCAATGTACCGGTATTGTTTGTATGGGCTAATACCGGAATTCCGGGATTAGCCATACAAATAATACCGGTATTGCATGCCCTAAATGGGATCAACTGTGTACTCTTTCAAACAAAAAAAAATTCCAAATCGGTCCAGCCGTCTTCGAATAATCGGTGAACATACATAAAAAAATAGCGAAACAAAAACAAAAATCCTGACGAATTGATAACCTCCTCCTTCGAAATCTTGAAGTCGGTTGAAAACGGAATAAAGCGATTTACCAATGCATCATTTTAACGCCACCATATACGGGGTTTTACCGGCCGGCACGTAATGAGGCAACTCACGGAATCCGCTTTAGATGCGATCGCTGTAATTTTGCATGGCTAACGTGGCAGTTTCAAATTCAAATTGAATTCAAAGTTCTGCAATTAACGCTCACAAACACAGGTATGTATTACACATTTTTTAATAAGGTTAGATATTTGCTACTATGAACGGTTTGAAGTATGGCACATAAATTAACGGATTGGGGCACTCGTAATCACATATCAGCGAAATATATATACCTGAGAAGAATCTCAAACAACTCATAACTATTTTTGACATGAGAGAATATATACCTACGAGTATTTATTAAAAAAACCTCATGAATAACTTTACTGCGTTGGTCTCGTGCCTAAGTAATATCAGATCCAGTAATATATTATCATAGTTTCGTTATCTGCCACAGGCCTTTCTGTTTAGCGTAACCTTTACATAAATGTTTATTTCATTACACCGATCAAGAAGAAAAGTATAAAATTTATTAAACAGACAACGTTTGTACAGCTACTTTTAAAAATAACTTACGGTTTGGTTTTTAGGATAATTTAAAGCTTTTCCGAACAGCAATGTATAGACGGAGAGCTGGCCACGTCAGATATGACACAATAATGAGAGCAACGAAACCCCTCTAGTTAGTTTGCTACACTATGCTTATTTTTAGATCCGGACATCTGGCAGCTGTAAAGTGGTGGAGGTAAAAGAAAGCAAATAACTTGAAGAAAATAAATTCTAGAGTTCTGGTTTTGATCCAATATTATGAAAAATTATGTAATTAATTAGATTATATAATATCCAAAAGTTTCGTTTGGGGGAAGTAGTGCCAAATGATGTATAATGTAATTTTTGGTTACTCGCCTACTGTTTTTCTTTGCGCAATAATACACAATGTTTTTTGTTCCAATGTTAAAATATAGGCCCTGTTCTCTATAAATGACACAACTTCAGCAGTTTTTACCTATTTCGGTATTACTTTTTTTCAACTTAAAAACTTTGTTGGTCTGTCACTCTGATCTCCACCCATTAAAAGCTGCCAGATGCCCGGATCTAGCAATAAGGATGGTTATGCAATCTAACTGGACTGATTACAAACCTCTCATTATTGTGTCACATCTGACGTGGCCAGCTCTTAGACCAGTACTCCGAAATTGATTATGATTGTAATGTGTCTGTAGTGACAAGCAATGTCAATTAGACGGATTTTATCGTACATTGAAAGTACTATTTAGTTTGTATGAAAAAGAGACAATCTACAAAATAAATATTTTAAAAAGTTGTTGAATAACAGTTTTTTTTATTTGACTAGAATCTACGTTTTAATTTATTGCTCGTATTACAAGATGTATACAGGATACATATTTTAGGCGTTGACTGGTTTGCAGAACAGCTCGACTACACCATTGCACTGTCGCAATGCACTTTGAGTTGCACTTAGCGCTATGAATAAACATTACGCGGAGCAATTTACTTTGCCGCAGTATCTGTGATAAAGAGTCGGAAACGCGTTTGTGACCGTGTTGCTTAATTGCTAGTTTGTTAGGTGTCGAGAAGTGTCTCTCAGATTCTACTGTGTAATTTTGTGTAAATAAACATACTTGTTGAATCTAATACAAAAAAGTAGCAAAATGTTTATATAATTCTTTTATTTTTTACACTTTTTATATTTAGTATCTTATCATGTTTAGCCTAATAGCTACACGCACAGATGTGTTCGCCTGATTTGTTCAGCGGATATGCTCGGCGGACAGATCCGTCCATGTAAGGCGCTATTTAGATGCGTCCACAGACAAATCCGTGTCCGATTCGCGCCATACACGGACGGATCTGTCCGCCGGGCATATACGTCGGACAAATCCGGCGGGCAAATCTGTGCGTGTATCCCTAGCTAATGTTTTTCATATGTTTAGCTTAACCTACCTTAAAATCATGATCATTGATCATATTCGCGACAATGACTAATCCATCATTGTTGTATACGCGCTTAATTTGCTTAGAGGGTAAATAGGTAAATTTTCGTTAAGTGTTATTTAGGTATTAAAAACAAACATACCTGGAACCTCTCATCGTTAGTGTATGTGAACTTCCCCGAGCTCAGGATGTGCCAGTCTCTTTTTCTGATCCATGACACTTGCTGTAAACAAAATAGAAAGGCATTGTTATAAGGACATATAGATTCACGTCTTTCCTGAGGACATAGGTAGAATATATGTACCCAAAGTTATGAGCTAAAGGCATACATTTCTGGTTGAACTATTAACCACATAAATGAGTCATCATCATCATCTCAGCCATAAGACGTCCACTGCTGAACATAGGCCTCCCCTTTGGACCTCCATAAGTATCGGTCGAAAGCGACTTGCATCTAGCGTCTTCCGGCGACCTTTATAATAGCTCACCGAAGGAAGCCCACTAACTGCTCGATAGGGGAAATAATTCGTGTATAGCTGAATTTTGGCATAGTTGTAGATAAAGGTGTCTTACACAACATACTAAAAGTACTCGTGGTTAGAGGCGCCGCTAACGGGGAGAGGGGGGTGTAAAGATCCCTTTTTTGGCTTTTCATAAATAACTCAGTAGCGGTGGCTCATACGAAAAAATGTTCTTCTACTTAATTAAACCACAAATAATTTTCTACAAAAAAGGTTCTTTACACTTTTTTACTGGGATCAATGTATAATGAGATTTCGAGGAAATACGATAATCACTTTTTGAAACTTTCGGAGCTATTATTTACGAAACTATAAGTTTTGTCTAAAAGTTGTTTTAGAAAACCCATGTTTATATTAAAATACCTATCCAACGACACCCCACACATCAGGGGTGGATTAAAAAACAGAATTTACCTCCCACTTCATGTGTTCGGGAGGTACCCTAAAAAATAATGTTTTTTCAGGTTTTGTTTTAAAACTTTGTCTGCGTGTTCAAAACACATACTCATAAGAAGTTTAACTATTCTAGTACTAACCATCACTGCACAAAGCCGTGAACGGACAGACGGGGACAAACGGACAGCGAAACTATAAGGGTAGGAAGTTGATTGCAGGCATCCATAGGTTACGGGAACTGCTTATCATGAGACGGGTCGTATGCTTGTTTGCCACCCTCGTGGCATAAAAAATAAAAAGTAAAAAAATGCCCTCTTCAACCTTCTCAGTGATGGTTAGTACTAGAATAGTTAAACTTCGTATGAGTATGTGTTTTGAACACGCCGACAAAGTATTAAAACAAAATCTGAAAAAATATTATTTTTTAGGGTACCTCCCGAACACATGAAGTGGAGGGTAAATTCTTTTTTTAATCCACCCCTAATGTGTGGAGCGTTGTTGGGTAGGTCTTTTAATATAAATATGGGTTTTCTATAACAACTTTTAGACAAAACAAATAGTTTCGTAAATAATAGCTCCGAAAGTTTCAAAAAGTGATTATCGTATTTCCTCGAAATCTCATTATACATTGATCCCAGCAAAAAAGTGTAAAGAACCTTTTTTGTAGAAAATTATTTGTGGATTAATTAAGTAGAAGAACATTTTTTCGTATGAGCCACCGCTACTGAGTTATTTATGAAAAGCCAAAAAAAGGGATCTTTACACCCCCCTCTCCCCGTTAGCGGCGCCTCTAACCACGAGTACTTTTAGTATGTTGTGTAAGACACCTTTATCTACAACTATGCCAAAATTCAGCTATACACGAATTATTTCCCCTAAGTTTTCCTTCGTTTAACGGGCTATAAGGTCGTCTGTCCATCTTGTGAGTGGACGTCCTACGCTGCGCTTGCTAGTCCGTGGTCTCCACTCGAGCACTTTTCGACCCCATCGGCCATCTGCTCTGCGTGCAATGTGGGATAAATGAGTATTTACTCCTTTTACTCATATATTCTTTTGTGTATAATAATTACGTATTACCTTCATATATTATATGCAAAAGAGTCCTATATCAAAATAAAACTTTAATTTAAATATAACTACTTTCTCGAATGAAATTATTTAATTTTATTTTAATTTACGCAATGAGACTTCTCTATTAGATTGCACCCTTATTACGGCTTAACAATCAAAAAAGTAAATATTATATAACAAATACCTATTACGCTATAAATTCATCAAACCATTTACCATATTTAATAACACAAGTTCCGCTGTATTTCGCCTTTGTTAGGTTTTGGTGTGGTTACGCCGGCGAAGTTGCAAATTCAGAACAGTTGTTACTAACACTTACCGACTATAATGCCACTAGCCGACCAGTGTAAGACTGACCTATACCTTTACAAAATATACCACAATACTTTTGCTGCTATGTTGATAAAAACTGTCTTCTTATAATTTAATAATGCTAAAAAGATTGCCAGAATTTCTCAGGTTACTGACACTGCTTTGCCAATGAGGGATGGATAACGACGATAGGTAACTTCTATTTACGCCTTACAGAGTTAAAACCTTCGTACGACATATTGTCACTGCATGCGGCTGTACTCACTTGTATTTAGTCACTACGCGCGAGAAAGACATATGTCTCACTGTATTCATCAGAAAATGACAGATGTCTATCTCGTCCGCGAGATACTGTCGCTGCACAATTGTGTTGACCGTGCATCAGTGTGGGCTTTGTACCAAGCTTATCAGACTGTCTAAACTTTAGACAGGCCTAAACTGTGTTTCAAAACAGTATAACAGATAGATTTGACATACGCTTGCGCCCAAGATATATTATAGAAACATACGAACCGCGACTAATTTAAAAATACGTTTCATAATGTATGACAACATACCTTTAACCAATCTATCTAATAGGGATGTCGTTGCAGGCCAAGCTTAGGCATGAAATAAAAAAATGCTTCCTGTCTATGAGATCCTATCAGTGAAGAAGTCTTTTCCCAGTTTTGTTACTGAGTGCAAATTGAATGCGATGCGGTACGCCACCCATCACGTCTCGTTCTTCACGGGGGCGAGAAGCGGCTCACGGAGAGCCGTTCTGCTACGTTGATCGTAGCAAATGGAAATCCGTGATCTCTGCCTACCCCTTTTGGGATATAGGCATGATTGTATGTATGTCTGTATGCAAATTAAAACTCGCATTCTATTTCCACTCTACGAGTTCACGGATCAACTAGCACTTAAGGCGAGTGAACTATGTTGTGAATAGCAGAGGCCTCGATTAAGTTCGCAAGTAGGGCGGTTGTGGTCAAGCGGCTATGAACACGTTATCAGATCAGCTTGTTACGGCTTCGCGCAACTTTAATGTGTTTTTGCGGACTTTTAATACTTTCATGATAGGGTATCTTCACTGTGAGCGGCTTAGAAAGCTGTCTTTATGTCTGTAATAGCATTTTAAGTGCCATTTTCCTGTCGCATGGGTAATGTAACTAAATTAGGTTTTAAACTGATTTTGTTTCCAGATACCATGAAGATGATACCTGGTGTAGGTTTAAACTATTTACCACTCGCTTCCTCAAGTGCCCGTGTATACGTGGTGCCTCCCAGCTGTGCTGTCATGTTGCTGTCGGAATTGTTAGCCGTGACTTTTATTGTGTTCAAGTCTGATTTGGATGTTCTATTATATTGTGCAGTAGCACTGATATGACTTACCTCGCGTTCACTAAGGTGACCAACAAGACAGTGTAAATTCGTAATGCCTCCTAGTTGTTCTGTCAAGTTCCTGACTGAATTGGAAGTTGCCACTTCTATTCTGTTGAAGGCTGATTTACATCCTTTCTTATGTTGTGCTGTAGTACCTACTATATGACTTACCCCGCGTTCACTCAGGTGTCCAGAAAAACAGTGTAGATACGTAGTGCCTAGTTGTTTTGTCATGTTGCCGACTGTATTGTTAGCTGCCACTCCAATTCTGTTGAAGGCTGATTAAGATCCTCTCTTATGTTATGCTGTAGTACAGTCAGCATCAGAAGTAGCTGAGCGAGTAGGGTGTTAAAAATGACCTACACACGCTCTTATATTCTCCTATACCTTGTGCAACCTAAGAAGCGGTTTTTGACACCTGTCATCTCAGTACATTTTATAACCTAAAATCGATTTTAGGTTATAAAATGTACTGAGATGACAGGTGTCAAAAACCGTTTCTTAGATTGCACACGGTATAACAATAAGTTCGTGTCCAGCTCATTTTGAACACCCTACCCGCTTAGCTACTTTTGCTGGTACTATATGACTTACCCCGCGTTCACTCAGGTGTCCCACAAGGCAGTGTAGATACGTAGTACCTCCTAGTTGTGCTGTAATGTTGCTGACGGAGTTGTTAGCTGCCACTTCGGCGGAAGGCGCTGTGTCGGCCTGCCAGTCAGCCAATTCAATTTTTTCATATTTTTCTACGTAATGTTATTATGACTCACCCCTCTTTCACTAAGGTGTCCCACTAGGCAGTGTAGATACGTAGTGCCCCCCAGTTGTGCTGTGATATTGCTGACGGAGTTGTTAGCCGCCACTTCTGTGGAGGGCTGAGCGCCGGCGCGCCAGCCGCGCGCTCGTGATGTGCCGTGGTGTCCTGATAAAGAATTATTTATTTTTATTTGGAAAACAAAAGGAATAAATGAGCACACGATATAACATTTATCTATCTTCTTTACAACTCTCATTGAAACCTTTATCGACAGGAATGTTACTACACTACACTCATAATCAGTTTGTAGACAAGGTGTACTATATAGCCTATATCACTGTGGTATGAAATTAAAGTTCGTGACGTAAATAGAATGTAGCTGTAATTAATATCGTAAATGGCAATATCATAACTCGAAACGAATAAAGTATCACAGATAATCCATCAAGAAAATCGCTAAAAAAGATAAAAGATATTTATTCTTCAATTTAGGCACATTACAATGCACTTATGAACGTCAGAGAGAAAAAAGTAACTACCACTGGTTCTAACCCTACACCTCGGACCCGAGAAGTATTACTTATTACCGGCAAAATTCTTAATGGTACTTACAATTTCTTCTGTACCTGTAGTCAACCATAGGGTCAAAAATAAATGTGCTTAGGTAACACATTCAGCGCCAGAACCCGACTTTCGAGTTTCTGTTCGTAGCTACTAGCTACATGCGACGAATACTCGGCTACAAGTGGCAATTAATGTGTTAAGTGGGTAGGACAGTGAGGCAATCTCATTATGATGTACGACTGTTACGTAAGTAGGTACTCACGTATGTCTCCGGTGGGCGACGTGAAGAGAGGCAGCATGAAGAAGACAGCAGCAGCAAGCGGTACGCCCATCCCGCCGGCCACGCGCCATCTCATCTGGGGGCAAGGATAAATCCGGTCAGAGTGGATTCTGACGGCTATGTACGAAAAAAACGCTTAGAGCGTTTTAGGCGATTATCACACTGGCGACGGAACCGCATGCGGCGCCAGTGTCATAATCGCCTTACGTCTCGTTCACGAGAAAACGTCATAGTTTATTGCTCTTATTAGTTTTATTACAAAAAAACACTGTATATACACATAGAGGTATCGTTTTTAGGGTTCCGTAGCCAAAATGGCAAAAACGGAACCCTTTTAGTTTCGCCATGTCCGTCCGTCCGTCCGTCCGTCCGTCCGCGGTCTAGCTCAGTGACCGTTAGCACTAGAAAACTGAAATTTGGTTTGAATATGTGCATTAACCAAGCTGACAAAACGGTAGAATAAAAACGCGAAAAATATATTTTGTTAGGGTACCTCCCGTACACGCGAAGTGGGGGGCGAAATTCTTTTTTGTTCCAACCAAGTTGTGTGGGATATCGTTGGATAGGTCTTTTAAAAAAAATTAGGGTCTTTCAAAACAGTTTTTGGATAAAACGAATACTTTCGGAAATAATAGCTCCGAAAATTTAAAACAGGGCGTACCCCCATCTAACTTTTGAATCGTAGGTCCTAAAATTTTGAAAAAATTCATGAAACTAAGGCCTAATGAGTACCTTAAAAAAAAATATATTGAAATAAATCTATTGAGCCGTTTTTGAGTTATCATTCAAAAACCAATAGTGAAAGGACGTAAGTAAAAATGATGTAAGCGCCGTCAAATTTCCCGTAAGAAACGACCTTTTGAATTAATGGTTTTTTTTACTTGCCATCAGAGACTAATATGTACTAGTACCTATAAGTAATTATGACTCTAATTATTACTACTAAATAAACTGTTTAAGCTGTATAGAAGAATGTAGTAAAGGGTATTTCTTACATAAAATGTAGGGTGGGGCAGCATAATCCCAATTTTCCTCTAACACCTTAATCAAATAGTTAGACAGAAATGCCGTATATTCCGGCGTTTCTCACCTATCACCTGTTTCCGATAGTTTCTCCACTGAGCGATCGCTCCATAAGGAACTTTGAAATTGCTATGATTCCTAATGGTTTCGTGAGCTTGCCAGTGTAATGAGACCTTTTAGCTCTTTTTAAGAGAAGACACTTAAGTGTCTAGGCAAGTCTTGCCTATAGCCCGCTACTTACTTAACGGTAGGACACCTGCTTCAAAAAATGTGAAAATAGTGGATAAAACTATTTTGCTATCTTCATATTTATTGACTAACAACTATAATTTATACAATTGTAATAGTTAACTCATCGTCTTACTAAATTTATATTAACTTTTCTTTTCGCCTATAAGTTGAATAATTCCTGGTAACTCTATGTTCGCACCTGGCTGTTCCAAAACCCAACGTAAGCACCTCAAACAAGGTTCACTATAATCACTATTCTACCACTTCACTATACTATACATTATACTACTAGTCACTTCCCTTTATCCCGGTTGGTTACTAATTTGAGCTTGGAATGGAATGGCCATGACCTCATTATTTCAGGAAAAACTCTGTTATCTAGTTTCAGTTTTATAAAGTGCCATCTAGCGACAAATTCAGTAAGTTCTAAAACCTATTTACATATATGCGGCAGTTTTAAATATCAACACTCTACGTATATCTCGCGTCGCACTTTTTATGAAGGAAACTATCCCCTCTGGTTGAAAGGTCAGATGGAAGTCGCTTTCATAAAAACTCGTCCCCATGCCTATTGAGATAAGGTTACCTAGTGGAACTTAGGCGGTTATCACACTGGCGCGGATCCGCATGCGGCACCGGTGCGCGAGCGAGATAGCGCTCTGCATGTGTATAGCGCTATCTCGCTCGCACACCGGCGCCGCATGCGGATCCGTCGTCAGTGTGATAATCGCCTTAGGCTCAATTGAGCCGTGGTAGCCGGGAAAAGCGTTAGGATAATACAAAGTCAAGGGCTTGGATCACCGTTGGTATCACTACGAGTAAATGAGGCATTTGGAATAATACCTTAGTCGCAAATAGGGCTGCCATCTCTAAATTCGCCGAACCCGGACAATAATTTAAAAAATCCGGACATTTGGCGTAAATCGCATTTTTTCCCTGGACGTGTCCAAATCAATAATGACACTAGATAATTAGAATTCAATGGGTTGTTTTCTCACATAAAAAGTGTCCGGGACACTTATTGAAAACCCCCCCGGATGCACCCCGGACGGCCTCCAAACTAGGACAAATCCGGGGAAACCCGGACGGATGGCAGCTCTAGTCGCAAAGAGCATTGCAACTTCGAGTGCGGTCGATTGATCTAAACTTGCCAAACTATTTAAATGTAATCGGAGAATAATTACCTGTGCTTAGCAACAATGGAAGTAATAAGCTATACTCATCCCTTTTTTAGTAGCAAGAGTACTAGCGGAAGAATGAGATAGCATGATTCTTTCTGTCTATGCGTGTAGTAAAACCCTGGCCAAACTATACCCTCCAATGATGAAGGCCGTTAAAAGATGATTACATTGATCACTAAAGATGGCGCTGTTGCATTCCCCTAAAAGGGATCTTCATTTTCATATTTTCTTATCAGGCTTACAAATCCTTTCTATACAAAGTCATAAAGGAAATTGCAAAAAACCTTTTAAAAAAAACTGTAAGTGTCTTTAGACTGTGTCGACCATCCAGTGGCGCCGTCATTGGGGGATTGAATTTCCTAATAAACGAATCAATTTCTGTATAATCCCTCAGTGTTAAGTTGTAGTCCTACTAATTACGCTACTATTGGTCTTTGATACATAGATTCATTTTGGGTATTTTTTGCTTCATTACCTAACGGCAAATAGTGGCCACTTTTTTCCGTTTAGGTGATGAAGCCAAAAGTAAATAATATAAAACTGAATTATTAGGACTACAACTTAACATGATACGACACACGATGAATTATGTTTTTTTTTATTAGCCTAAAGTAGTGTCCCACTGCTGGGCAATGGCCTGTCCCGCTCACTTCCACAACTCTCGGTCCCACGCTTTTTCCGGAATTATGGTTTAACATGATGAATTATACAGACATTGATTACTTTATTAGAAAGCACAATCCTGCTAATGAAGGCGCCACTGGACGGTCGACGCAGTTTTAAGAGTCGCCAGGACGCTCGCGTGAACTCGCGTCCCCATACAAACGTAGTTCAGCTCTCATTTTAAAACGACATGCTTTAGAACCACGAAATTTGGCATGGGCATTCTAGTAGTACAGATCTATGTCGGTAATTTGTTTTCGTTGCTAAAAATTGTAATACAAAGAAAATATAGCAAAAATAAGTTTTGTATGTAAATCTGTATCTGGCTGTATTTTCTTTGTATTACAATTTTTTGCAACGAAAACGAATTACCGACATAGATCTGTACTACTAGCATGCCCATGCCAAATTTCGTGGTTCTAAAACATGTCGTTTTAAAATGAGAGCTAAACTACGTTTGTATGGGAACGCGAGCGTCCTGGCGACTCTTAAGAAAGCCAGGAAGGCTAAAGAGGGTAGGATAGTTATTCTCTCGGTTTGCTTCGTGGGGTTTCGGAATGTTACTCGGAATACTTAAGACCCTAAGTAGCAAAGAGCATTGCAACTTCTACTGCACTCGATTGAATCGAACTTGTGAAACTGTTTGAATGTAATCGGAGAATAATTTACCTGCAGTTAGTTTGCAGTATTTTACATGCCACAGCTATTTATTTACTTCGTTTGTTTGGTGTTTAAAACAAATTCAATTTTAAGCTTCCGTACCCAAAGAGTGACAATATTTTGGATAAAGAACAATCAATTCTTTCATTGATTCTACGGCTAGAGTAACACAAATCATGATTTTCTTTCTTTACATTCCAATGCAATTAAAATGGCTCATCTTAATTGGAGATTTCTATAGGAAAGGAGCTGATCATCCTTCAGTATACCGGGTGTTTTTTGAAACACGAGCAATAAATTAAAACGTAGATTCTACTCCTCAAACAATAAACACCTGCTAGCGTAATATGGTCAGGTTTTTATATAGTTGTCACATTCTAACAAGTATGTAAGTGTGAAAGTGACGCATGACGTGATAAAATCGCAACCATGGATGGCCTTCTGCTAGCCTAATATGGTCAGGTTTTTATCGCCTGTCACTATAGCTGTCACGTTCTAACAAGTGTGTAAGTGCGAAAGTGACGCTTGACGCGATAAGCGATAAAATGACAACCATGTATGGCCTTCTGGTGTTTAAGATACAAACTTAAATGATAATTGATAACATAATTATGTCTACTAATATAAACGTTTTTATACATATATCCAAATATTTAATGTAAGTAATATATTGACACATAAATTTCAATTATTATTAAATAACGCGATGAAATCGTAACAAGTATTTTATTAACATAGAAAGAACCTCAAAACTGAGAGTTATTGTTATGAAAACTGTTGCATGACAATAAATTTCCGGCTTGAATCGACCCGTGACGTCACAACACACGTCGAAACTCCACAAGCAATCAGCCCGCAGCAAACAAATCACAAGTTTGATGAGTTCGCTCTCTTTTCACGCTCCGTAATATTCCTTCCAACACAAATAGAGCATTGTGAGTTTACTCAAAGGCGCTTTATATACTTAAAGGAGAATGGAAATGTGCTGTGGGCGTGTTTGGGAATTGGTTACGTAATGTGACTGGTGGCGATCAGCGCGTGGTAACTGTTTGCGAAAAAAATAGAATTGACTACTTTCCTGTAGTTTTTAATTGTTTCGCAGCAGTCATTAAATCAAAATACATAGGAAAAATCAATCATATTATTCAGCGTTAAATGATTTTAAAAACGTATATAAGTATATAGGGTATATTCATCAAAAATCACAGAGAAGAGAGATATTATAGGGAATAATCTTAAATAGAAAAGTAGTATTTAGTAAACGGTTTTGACGTTCTATAAAAGTAGCTTATGTACCTACGCTGCTTCGTAGGTTTTTGTTTTAGAGTTATTACTGGTACCTACTCAAAAAACTAGTTTAAATAAATAAATACGTGACGTCACACAACACGTCGAAACTACACAAGCAATCAGCCCGGCAGCAAACAAATCACAAGTTTGATGAGTTCGCTCTCTTTTCACGCTCCGTAATATTCCTTCCAACACAAATAGAGCATTGTGAGTTTACTCAAAGGCGCTTTATATACTTAAAGGAGAATGGAAATGTGCTGTGGGCGTGTTTGGGAATTGGTTACGTAATGTGACTGGTGGCGATCAGCGCGTGGTAACTGTTTGCGAAAAAAATAGAATTGACTATTTTCCTGTAGTTTTTAATCCTTTCTTAGCAGTAATCGTCAAGTTACCAACTAGGATACTCTTTGGTACCTAAGTATTTCGTAGAAGTTTTAACAAATCGACTTGATGTTTAAACTTTTCCAAAAATAAACAAAATATGAATACATATTTAGGGACTTCTCACAGTTTAACTTTTCTAACATACTCAAAGTTTTTACTGTGACAACAAATTATAAATACTTACTAAGATGTATAGAAAACATTCCTAACTTAGAGACAAATATTCATGATAAGCAAATAAATATCCTTACCGAGATTCAAAGACTCCCAACTCGATTCAATAGACAGGCTCACTCCCAACTCGATTGTAAAAGAGGCCATATGGCTATGTGCGAAGTGCATGGTGGGGGTAACGTGAACGATCGCAGCGCACAATGTAACAAGAAATTGGGTTCTTGTCAATATCCCATTTCAAAATATTTGACATCGCCCGTAGGGTCAATTGTCAAAATAGTGAATCAGCCAGTGACATTTCATATAAGCAAGGAGTATATGCCATTAATAAAAAAGAAAAAAATCATTTAACCCCCCGCTCAAGAGATGGCGCCACACTCATGCACACAGCCGATACCTGGTGTTAATTTGGCGCAGTCGTAACGCTTGGGGCCGCTCACAGACCGAATGTTCACAAATGAGGTTATACCTATTTATTTACCTATATGGTGCGTTAAAAATTCTTCATCCTGCGGGGCGATTTTTGAGATTCGAGCGCTCGAATCTGACATTTAAAACTCTGAATGAAACGATGAAATGATATTTTAGAAATACCATGAAAGGAATTAACTTACCTTAACCTTAACACATTAGCATACATGTTGGGACTTTGTGGTCTTGATTGTATTTCATTTCATTTCATTATGTAGGTACTACTTATGTAATTAAATATATGCTTAACTACCACATATTATTGACACTTGCCATGCGTGTGTGTTTATTGTGCTCAAGTATTTGTAATCAGGTCACAGAGTGCTCTGAATCTTAAGTGGAGTAATTACCATTCTAGATTACAAGTGCTCAATTTGTTTACTATACTATGAGTATATTTATTTCACTCCTTTTACAAGTTCATTCTTAATAAAAAAAGTACATTATGTTACGTTTCAGGTTTTAATCTACTTGTGAGCCAAATTAAATTAATAAAAAAAATACGTATAGCCGTTTTAGCTTTATAAAAGAACAAACATCAAGAACATTAATTAGTAGGACGTCGTTTAATTATAAATGAATACCCAAGTTAATCAAAAAATTCAATGATTACGCCAAACATCGATCAAGCATATCAGCTTCAAAAAGTCAATGGAACCAAACACGTAATCGACATTTTAACGAAGGTTGTAAAATTACCGATAAAATAAACAAAATCATTATCGCGCGACGCGACAAAGCAGGCTTATGTGTGAGGCAGTATTTCAGCGCCACGTGTCATCGAGATATACTGTTTATTTTAGCCATCGAAATTGCTTAAAATGTAATGGAATTTTGCGGAATGCGACAAATGTTTAAAAAGCTTTCTCCTACCCGTGATTTTAAATGCGTAGAATTAGTAGGTATTTCGGGTAACTTAACTATCACACTCGTATGTAAACTCATCGTCTATTCACCTACTTACTTTAAAAATGATTTCTTTGTTCATAACTAATATAACTAGTAGTCCGCCTCGAACTGAGAACGCGCGTTTCTTTGAAAACGAGTTCACTAATATAACAAGAACCTTTAATGATTTTGTCACTCGTTCTAGCTCCATATCCCCTTGATAGATTTTTCTCATATACGAACTCTCAAATTATATGTATCTCTGCTGCAATCTCAACAAATGTCATAAAGATCAGAAATACGTTGCGTCCTAGTAGCGTGTTGTTTGTAAGAACTCGCTTCGCTTACGCTCCGCTCGTTCGATAATTCTTTGTCCTTACTCGAGAATTAAAAATTATGTTCATATGTCTAATTTTATGAAGTGTAAGCATGAAGAGGTGACATACAGCCTTGGCCAGAAGTGTTGAGCATAGGTGTTTTTTGTTTACAATTTTGATGTTAAGTATTATTTCCCTATCCTAACAATGTACGGTAACGGTAAATGTTATATTTTATTTATAAATATAGAAAACTTCACTTAATAACACTTTCAAGGTACTTAAAAAATATGAAAACAGAAGGTACCAAAAATGTAAATTTAAGTCGGTGCGACATATTGCAAATATTCTATGCAGTTACTACTAACTTCAACAAAACATGCGTATTAGTTTAAATTAATTGACAAAATAACTTAAACAAAGATGGAAACGATGGACTAAACTTTCCAGTTTTGTATGAAAATCGCATTGGTGCTCAACACTTCTGGCCAAGGCTGTATGACACAGACAAACCAACATACTAGTTAATGTACTTCCTTACAAAATAATATTATTAGGGATTTAACAAATGAGTCCATGTTTGTTTAAAGTTAACATCTATCAAAATAACCAGTTTTAAAACAGACATTTTAACGGAAGCTTGTAAAATTACCGATAAAATAAACAGCTGACATTATCCCGCGACAAAAGCAGGCTTATATTAATTATATGTGAGGCAGTATTTTAACGCCACGTGTCAACGAGATAAAATGTTTATTTTAGACAAGTATTTTGTTAATGATTTAAAATATATTGGAATTTTGCATTCCGAATTTATTGATAGCGCTTGTGCTCTGATTGTTGTCTGCAAATAGCTAACAATGTGTTGCCATATAAAAAAAATGTAAGTTTGCCGAAATATATTTAAATGAGTCTATGAGTTTAGCATAACTGATTTAAATGTAACATGTTTATTTATAAAAAAAGAATTTAGGTGGAATTCAGCGCAATAATATGTTTCCATCCGTTACGAGTTTCATAGACAAGAGCTCCCGACCATGGCACTGTAGCCTTGGATGTTGGATGTTCGATGATTGGCCTGTTAGTTATTATTATTATTATTTATAGGGCTATCAATATGCCGCATAGACCAGATTTGATCTATTGTGGCAGCCCTTTATAATTCACTACTAATTCCCGTTGAATCTAGAAACTTCCAGATTCTTTGGTCTGTAATGTGTTGTACCTCCTCGGGTTGCAGTTCATGCCTCCCTAGGTGGGTACTTCTTTTAAGCATTAGTGGTCCGCAGGAGCAGAGGATGTGCATGGCAGTTTCCTCGTCCTCCTGGCAGAACCTGCATTCCATTAGTTCCATTTCCGTTAGTTCCATTAATAGGCTACGGTAGTTGCTTACCATCAGGCGGGCCGTATGCTTATTCCACCGTCGTGGTATAAAAAAACCATTTTTAAATAACCATATTTGTAAACACGAAATTAAAAGCTTTAAATACATGTTAAATCCGTTTTAATTCCACCTGTCAACGTTCAATTGTCACATTAACGTTAAATAATCCGTCAATACCTAATTTACGGCCAAATAGCGGTAAACCGGGTCGTTAAATATGGTATGGAATGGAGAATCATTGAAATAAATTATAGGTTTGAGTGTGGGACTTAGGTGTTATTTACGAGCTATAGAAGAGACTGGTAAATACTATAGACTGTTCATTTCTGTGCAAAGTTACTTGGACAAAGAGTGCACTTCAAAATGGATAACATGGTTGCCATTTTATCGCCTATCGCGTCATGCGTCATTTTCGCACTTACACGCTTATTAAGAACGTGACAGCTATCGTGAAAGGTGATAAAAAACCCGGCCATAGTAGGCTAGCAGCTAGGGTGTGCTCTCGGTACTCTTTTTCTATAAAAATTCAGTACCGGAACCGTTAATTTCCGGTTCTCGCCATACATAATCTGAACCGGGATAATTCCCTACTAGCAGCTCATTTGTACTTAGCTTGACCGCTTTTATGGGCGATTTTAGATAGAAAGAAAAGAAAGAGCAAGTGATTATCGTAACGTTGACGCAGCCTGCAATATATTAAATTAACTATTTAAACCGATGCTACTCTTACCATATATGTACCTAACTACATCAGTGACTCAGAACGAACTTTGTCCGAGTAGTTCAAATTTAGATACATCAGTCTATACTACATATTTAAATGTCTCTGGCCGTAGTTTTAGGTTTCGGTTCAGTAAATCAAAACAGTTCTTCTGGCAAAATGTAGCATTTTAGTGAGTAAACTATACCACTTACGGCCTTATGTGTTCGGTATGAACGATGGTAGCTCAGGAAATGAGGCAGAGGCAAATTTGAGGTAACCGGTTAGAGCTTTAGAAGATAATTTGCTGAAAATTGGTTTTTAGAAATTGGCGGATAAAATAACAGATTTATTGGTTAATGAACACTAATTTTACTATCTCGGTTCTAACGTATTTTTACATGACGTCTTACTTAGATATTTTTTTATTCAAAATCGTCGATTTAGACTTTTAAAAAGCAACCCAAGTAGCTAAATCTATTTTCATGGGATATAAACTAAATTCTGACAGCGTCTAAGCTTATACTTGAAACTGTAATTCAAGGCCAAAAAAGTTACTACAATGTTGCCACTGCAGTAAAATGTTTGTACAATGGTATATTCCCTTTATTATTAAAAAACACGCTAACATAATTTATTTGTTGGTAATTTCAATCCTATAACTTAAAGAAGTAATTGTATTTACTTATTTTACATAAATAAAAGACGGCCTAATAAAAAGTTAAACATCCGTGATTTTTGGTTGCAAAGCTGGTATTGCACTTGTATTACTTCGGGTATTCATAACATTTGGTACAATAATTTACGACTAAGTTAAGTACTCCATCAAGTCAAAAACGAAACCTTATCGTGTTAAATATGTTCGTTAGAATTGTCTCCGTGTTAGTTTACTGTTGAAAGTAGAGTACAGTCGGCGACAAAAGTTCATACCTACGTTTTTTTACAAAAACCTTATTTTAACTAGTAGCCCGCTTCGAACCGAGAACTCGTGATTTACATGCAAACGAGTGGACCAATATAACAAGACACTTTATGATGATTTTTTCGCGCCTTCTAAGCTCCATAACGCCTTGACCAATCTGGTCATATTTGAACACTCAAATTATATTATTTATCTAAGCTGCATCCCCAAGAAATTTTATAAAGTTATCGTGGAACAATTATTTAAAATCAAAAATCTATCGAAATGCAGAGACGTCTAGGTAGCCAGCTGACAGTTCCGTTGTATCCGTACGTCTGTAAGTACTTCACTTCGCTTACGCTCCACTCTTTAGATAATGTCACAGAATAAATAATATGATAATTTTGGCCAATATAAAGCAGCATATTATAAAAAGGTTGGCGAAACCTGAAAAGTTTACTTGACAGTGACATAAGCGACAATGATGGTTATGACACTAACGTATCGGACTTGCGGCCATCTTGTCGGGCAAGGTGGTTTGGTTTCGGGAAAAACTTCTTATTTTATGTTCATTTTCGTGATTCAATGTGTAATATATAGCTTATTCTGCAGTGATTTAACGAACTAGTGAGCAACTAATGAAGAATTAGTCTCGAAACATGTATAACCCCTGTTTGAGTTAGATATCCGTTAGTCCACGTGCTGTTTGTAGGGAGTAGCTATCTCCTTATAAAAAGCCTAACCTCACCGTACAACGTCCAGCTCTTGGAGCGAAATTTTAATTAATTAACCGTACACTTGGCATATCTACTTCGACATTGGCAAAATTGTCCCAATATTGTGGACAGAATGCCATATTTTAAAAATTGAATTGAATCACTAACGTATCTGTCGTAGATTTTTTGGCCTTGAATTCCAGTTTCGAGTATAGTCGAACCATACTAAAATTATGAAAAATAGCTAGGGATACACGCACAGATATGCCCGCCGGGTTTGTCCGACGGATGTGTCCGGCAGACAAATCTGTGCGTGTAGGACACGGATTTGTCTGCCACACATCTGAATAGCGCCATACACGAACGGATCTGTCCGCCGGGCATATTCGTCGGACAAATCCAGCGGACACATCTGTGCGTGTATCCCTAGCTACGGTGTTGAGTTTGACCGCATATATCAAATCTAAGAAATACCTAATACAAATAAGTCGTATAATCCACTTTCTACCCCAAGAGTACCACAATACGCTCCTTTTCGCACTAGCATAAAAAATCACTTAAGCAAAGCTTTATTTCTCTGCTTCACTGTTGAGTAAAGAATCAAATTGCCTCGCCGAGCTAAGTGGGACAAACTCGATACCACTCAATTAGCCTCTGCAAGAGGGCACGCCCTAGGCCGGGAAAAGCCCTTTTCTTCTCAGAAACATTTATAGTTAAGACCTTCTTGTAAGTGAAGAAGTCTCCTTTAGTTCATTAGTATGCTAATCAGTGTATTTTTAAACGACGCTATTTTAAGTTTAAATTGAAATCCAGCGCTTAAGAAGACTGTTGATTAAAATTTACTGGAATATCGTAATACAGGCCAATTAAACTATATTTTTCCCGTCAAATAGAAACTTAAAATTAAGTCCCATTTGGTTAAAATATTGTTAAATAACATTATACCAGGTGTAAAAGGACCAACAAATTAAAACGTTGATTTTACTCCCTAAACCAGACATCATTTGTTCAACTACTTTTAAAAATAACTTATGGTTTAATTTTTAGGACACTTTAAAGTTGATTCGAACACGCAATGTATTCCGAAATTGATTATGTCTGTAGGGTGACAAGACTGAAAAGTAACGACAATTAGACGGATTTTAACGTACATTGAAAATACTATTTAGTTTGTATGAAAAAGAGACAATCTACAAAATACCTATTTTTTACAAGTTGTTGAACAAAAGTTTTATTGTTTGAGGAATAGAATCTACGTTTTAGTTTATTTCTCTTATTACAGGAATCACCTGTTTATGTACAGTTTGTCAAGACTTGCCTACTTTTCACTTTCGCTTTGTATTTATATGAAGGTACGTTACGTAAGTTGGGCATTGTTGTCGATGACTAAAATTTTGTATCCCAAAGACAAAATCCAGATTTGGTTTTTCCCTCTTTCGGCTGAATTTTGTCTATGATAGCTGAACGCGACTTTTAGAAATTTTGCGCCTTATAGAAACGAAACTCGCTTCAATTTAGACACATCCAATAAATATTTATACAAGACGCATTTCTGCGGAAGACATTCGATTTTAATTTGCATTTGAAGTGGATTCCATTAAATTCATTTCAAAGGAAAATAATGGCGGCCTTGAATCTAAGATGGCGTCGCAAATCAAAGTGTTTTATACTTGTAGGTGGTAATACATTTAGGTACTAACATTTCTATGTTCCAAAAGCGTATTAAGGAGCATAAACTAAACTATGGTGTTTTCGGGTAATTCCGAAAATCATTTAAAAATCGCTCACATATTCCAGTGTAATAGGAATCCATTTTAGGAATTATCCGCCATTTTTTTGGCTTTCGGAAATACTCAGTCAATACACTTTATATCACGAGCCGAAAAAAATATTGATCTTTTTTGATGTATGCTGAATAGTAACCTAAAAAATATCGAGTCATATTTATATCGAAAGAAAACATTTTACTGTCTAAAACTCGGGAAATCCGGCGTCCATGGGCACGTTCAGTAGCATAATGTAATGTGCTTGACAAATACAAATAATTTATTTATAACATCAAGTGACCAAACAGCATTTACGCGATTGCTCGTGAACCACAACCCAAGATCCGATAAAAAGTTGTGTAACTAAGTATCTAGGACGTCTAACTGTCGTCCGAACTAGGGCCATTATCGCTACACGAGTTATTGTTAGCGAAGAAAACTAGTTAAAAGTTATTTTAAACTGTGTTGGAAGGTTTAATTTGACATTGTTCCGCGATTCGTTAACTGCCTGTTTGACCGGAGTGTACACTCTGCAGTTGGAAGGTTATTATTAGCAATAAATTATTAGTGCTCTGAACCTTTTTACGGCACCTTATGTTTAAAATAAGCTAACGGATGAGAAGTAAATAAATGGATGCTGTTACTATAATTTTCCACTGTCGTGGTATAAAAAAGTATAATCATGTCTACCTACTTCCCCCGTTTCTCCCAGTGTACAATTAAATTGTGTATCACGTCAAAAGTAATAAGATAGCGTATAACAAAACTCCACCAAAATTAAATTACTTAGTATTTCCCCCAGCACTTTATCACTGAAACAGTGGCCGTTGCATCGCGGTCCAGACAATGGAGGTGAATTATTACAAAGTTAACTAGTAAATGGCCAGGTTAATTTGAAACTAAGATAAAATACTGCTAATGACTAGCTAACTGCGGCTGTAACTTTGGCCAAGCGGTGACTATGGCAGAAAGTTCAGACATTTAATTTAAACAGTTATTGTAAAGTTTGCTTACAAATTGGTAATTTTGACTAATCGGTCACATTATCTATAGGATGCTTTAAACAATCTGAAACTGTAAGAATAATGGATATTGTAAGAGAACTAAGGAGCCAGTGGCGTAGCGTGGTAACAGCCGGCTGCCTAGAAACACCGAAGATTTGAAGCGTAGTTAGAAATTGCGACCCCTTGCCGGGGTAATATACATCCTCCCCTTCCACTGTCTGCTTTATTTATTGAATAAAAAACACGTAAATAATAATTCCCCAATGATGTGTAGCGAAAATGTTTAGTCACTCCATTGTAATGAGGTGTAAAAGTGTAAACACATTTTTGATGTCGACTACGTACCTATAGTAGTAGTGAGCAGATGTAGCTAAGCGGGTGAGGTGTTCAAAAAGACCTACACGCTCTCTTATTTTCTTAACTATTAAGTCGTATCAAGCCTGTTGCTGCCGACTATACATAGAGTCTGCACTCCTAAAGACAAAGCAAGCACGATTGTGAAACAAATCACGGTACATTTATCTCACAAACCGTAAAAACGACTTTTATATTAGAAAATATCAAGTTTATTTACCTCTGCAAATAAATAATTCTCAAAGGCATCAATGTATTCTGGGTGATTTCAAATAGAAATCGTAATTTGACAACAAAAGATTCTTTGTACATCCTCAATTGATTGAGCTCCAAGAATCGCTCCTGGCATTGTATTATAAAGCTCGATTTGTTTCAAAGTGACTCGTGTCACATGAAATGTTGTGATGTGACAGTAGCGAGACTTAACAAACCATTCGTGTATTGCTATCTGTCATCAAAACAAAAAGAAACACGCGCGTGGCCGAAAAGGATTAGCTGACAGCTGGTAGGGAATGCCTTGAGGCAATAAGTCCGCCATTTGAAATGGCTGAGAGCAAAACATAAACAATCTATGTAGGTAATTTTGTAGTGGTATCGTATTGCCCACCAATCTTTAGTGGCGCAGAAACCTGTCGTAGGTACCTACGACTCCTTGTGATGCAAAAAAATGTGGCAAACAACTACAGCAGAGTCTATCACGCCTTTTGTATGTTTCATAAGACCATCTATTGCGTTCGGTCTAGGTCTAGGTGTTTGATAATTCTTTATTTCTGGTTTTCAAAGGTATAACGATTACACTTCATTTTAACACAGATAAATAAATGTAAAATGCACTGTGGCACTAAGCTCGCCTACTGCCATATGCTGCAACTTTTCCAACGATGTACAACTTTGCCTGGCTTAAAAAACATGTTTTTTCTTGATCAAACAGCTATTTATATCTTATTCCTGAGATATCCGCCCTTATCCTATGTCAAGAATAAAATATATTTGTTGATGAAAACCCTGTTAATCAAGCCCGGCAAAGTTGTGCATCGTAGGCAAAGTTGTAGCACGCGATGGTAGTTAGATTTCTGTCCTGTTATATTGTCTGTGCTTTTAAGAAATGGGAATTTTACAGAAATGAATATTAAACAACCGTATCTGATGTCCGCTTTGTTAGCCTGCTATAAATACCTACCTAATTTAAAGATGGCCTCCGTTGTTTAATTTACTCCAGGGGGGTGATTTTTGAGATTCGAGCACTCGAAAGTGACATTTAAAACTCTGAATAAAACGATGAAATTATATTTTAAAAATAACAGCGAAAGAAATTTAAAATCATGCGAAAAAATTAGCAACAAACTTTTGTGTGCGATTATTATCGAGCTTGATTTTTTTGAATTCGAGCGTCCGGCTGTCAAAAATCGGCCCCCTGATCAATATTTGATAGGTACTGAGTTTTATTTGTTAGTGATACGTCATGAATTGATTTTTTTTACACGCTGTGGACATAATTTTGGAACCATATCACTACATAGTATAAAACAAAGTCGCTTCCTGCTGTCTGTCCCTATGTATGCTTAGATCTTTAAAACTACGCAACGGATTTTGATGCGGTTTTTTTAATAGATAGAGTAATTCAAGAGGAAGCTTTATATGTATAATTGCACCCGTGCAAAGCTGGGGCGGGTCGCTAGTACAACATAAAACAAAGAATAGTGATTAGGGATGATGACACATGTTGAATTGCAATAAAATTTAGTTGATAGGATGCATGATGATCAGAATATCCAAATAAAGTAAACATTAAAAAAATCTATTGAAATGGTTCAAAGATTTCAAAATTTCGGAATAGTTTTTTATTCTTTGTTCATTTTCGTAGTTCAGTGTGTAATATATAGCTTATTGTGCGGTCATCTAACGAACAAGTGTGCAGCTGGTGAAGAATTAGTCTCAAAACGCGTGTAACCACTGTTTGGATTAATGATCAGGTTGTCCCACGTGGTCTTTGTAGGGAGCAGCTATCTCCCTACAAAATAGCAAGACCTCACCGTATATTCCGACCAAAAAGTGTAGAAATTAAAAAGTGGCAACATCGTAGTGTCGTCCCTTTCAAATCAATATAAGAAAACGGGACGACACTACGATGTTGCCACTTTTTAATTTCTACACTTTTTGGTCGGAATATACAAGTTGCTTGTATTTTATTACAAGTATTAAAAGTGTGATTAACGTCTAACCTCGACATTGGTATAATTTCAATTGCATTGGACAAAGGGAGAACTCCATTATAATAAAAAAAAAACTTCCCTTTAAATATTTTTTGCAAAAATTTTAACGTTGACAGACGGTTTGGTTCAACCACGGGTTCCTAAAAACGGCAGCCGTAACTTTGCGAAAGTAAAGTTCAACAGCGTCAATTATACAACGGGGAACGGCAAACAGTTACTTGGTTGTAGTGGGGCAGTACTTGAGCGAGTAACTCGACTTGCTACTTGCGCTTAAGTTTGCACTAGGTACAACATTGTCAAATATACAACAGGGAATGGCAAACAGTTGCCTGTTTGTAGGCAGGTAGTACTTGAGTGGGTAACTTGTATGGCTACTAGCGTTCAACTTCAAGATGACTACATCATCAATTATACAACAGAGATTGGCATACAGCTGTTGAGCTGTTTTTAAGGAGATAGTACTTGAGCCAGTAACTTGACTGGTTACTTGCGTTCAAGATGGCAACAGTATCAATTATATGTACAACTTACGACAGGGAATCGCAAAAAGTTGCATGTTTGTAGGAAGGTATACAACTTGAGAGAGTTACTTGACTGGTTATTTGCGTTCAAGTTCAAGGCGGCTGCCATCAATTAAGTATAGGTTAACAGGGATTGGTTGCTAGTTTGTAGAGAGATAGTACTTGACTGGCTATTTCTGGTTGCACCACGACTGATTGCATCAATTTGACTAATAAAATATAGAGAATCAGAATCATAATGTGATATTGAAACTATACGACGAGAAAACGTCAAAGATTTAGTGCCAGTTGCACCAATCGTCATCGTTAAAAAATCTTGTATGAAATGTTTCACAGTTTTCTATGGGATGACAGCTCCGTCGCCATATTTAACGTTGATGTTATGCGTGTGCCCTTAGTGTAAGTATTGGCTGTTGAGTTTTACACACCTTGGTGTGTAAAAATAAGAAATAAAGTTTTAAATTAACTACTAATCCACGTAATGTTTGTTATAGCAACCTAATGGAAATATAACTCGCCTACTACATGTAGTCAAGTACATATGTGACGTCCCACGGGTGAAAGTACCTTACGACGGTTGGCGCTTACATTGCGAAGCATCGCATTAGTATTGCAGCGCCGTTAGAAATAGCGTAAGTCCCAACCAGTCGCCATAAGGTACCTTTTTCATGGAATGTCACATATTGTATAACAAAGGGGGCATTCAATTACATACTGGATCTATGTATAAATAGAGTTCAGCAACAATGGCCGCTGGTCCGCGATAAATATAGTCGCCATTTTGGTTGGCCAAGGTACCCAAAATAACTGAACATAACCTTTTTAAACATTGTGCTACGTATTGTTGTTCCTATGGTACCACAGAGATACAAAGGGCCTTCACGAGTTCACGCCACGTCTCTCGATCCCCAATTCCCCAGCCAGCGCTCCTAACGTCACTCCAGCTCATCTCGATGTTATTTAGCTCCTTCTCAACAGAGCGCCTCCAGGATTGCAAGGAGGATGTATACTATTAATTAATTTAATTCAAATATAAATTGTATCGTTTTGCAAGAAAGCTTCGCTTTGTCTCATATCTTTTCCATCGGTCCTCATCTTCTATTGAATGTGATAGAACTGGCACACTCGGTAGGATCCAATAAGTACCTCTGGTTTTGTGCGCCTATTAAGAGTACCGTAAATTTGGGATATTGTTACAACACAGATTGATAAGTAACCCTGTCAAATTATTCACCCTGTATAACTAAATAGGGTTCATTGTTAGTTCTGCGAACTAGTTAAACAATCTGTATAATTTTGTACAAAAGACTAAATAAACAATGGCTAATTGGACGCGATTGTTTTTAGGATTGTGTTGGATTAAATCCAAATGTTTGTCAAGTTTTGAAAAGGTATTCAAATGTCCGATAATAATACAAATTTAATTTGTCTGTTTTAGATATATTTGTTGTTTATCCATTAAGGTCTATTCTATTTTTTTAGATTAGAATCTAAAACAGTATATAATCGTAAAAAAAGACGGTTAGTATTAACTTCGACGAATGCCTTATTACAACCTGCTCCCGTGTCCCTCTATACAATTTTACTGTAAAATGGGGTGAGTAGGGATGAAATCGAAGTTAAAACCTGAATAAAAGTGTATTTTTATATGTGGCATATTGATTTATACAAAAAAAGTGTTCCGGATGTATGAATTTGAATTTGTCAGTGATTTAGTGTTTTATTTCATATTTTTAAGGATATACACAACAAAAAAGCAACTCACCCCGTAGTTGAGTGACTTTGGGGTGAGATGGGATTTCATACTAATGCGAGTTTTGAAAATTATTAGGTCGACACTTTTGGATAATAAAACTTACATCTTAGAAGAATATACTATCCCTATCTACCCCATTTAACGGTAACTTTATTATTCCTATGGATGGTGTTATAATATAGTACTTATATGAAAATCCATTTCAGCAGCACTTTTAGCTTTTCCAAAAGCCATCTTATATGCTCACCCGCTTCACCGGTGGCCGTAGGGCTGGCTCGTTCCTCGCTCAGCGTATTGGAATCGCCATTCAGCGAGGTAACGCAGCCAGCCTTATGGGCACCCTACCAGGTGGCAGCGGGATTGGGGATATTTGCAATTCTGCTTTAGGGCCTTTAGTTTAAATTAGATGTAGATTTATTTAATTAGTAGTGTAGTATTGTATAAGAAATATTTCAGCATAGTTGATGAATACGACTAAAATATGCGACCATAAAATCTCCACCTAAGGTCTCAATTCAAGCATTGTAGTCGACAAGTAGAAAAAAAAATCAGGATGACAATTTTAAGTTTAAATTTCCTTTGTTATAGTTTTCGTAAAGCATGCTTTGTTAAAAAGCAGGCAACAGAAATCACGCAAAAAGCCCAAACACGCGAACAGGTCAATGAATCTTATGTACAGTCGACGTCAAATATATTTTTACACTTTTGCACCTTATTCCTTTGTAATAAGGTACAAAAGTGTAAAAATATATTTGACGTCGATTGTATATGATCATGATCACGACAACGAGGTTGGAAATGCCTAGATTATGATTGGTTCCTATTGTCCTTTGTTTTGGAACCTTATAGGTGCCATTAATGTATTATGTAAGATGAGGGAACGGGGGTCAACCATGTCTTACGATAAAGAGAGCAACTATTTATGTAGATGGGACGTCACAGCTTTATACACTATTTTTTGGCCTTCTATAGAGATTTCATTATTTCTAAATATGAATATTATAATTTTTATCTTGTACTTTATTAAGCATGCATAAATTTAACACAAAATGGAAATATTCATAGGCTAGTTATGACATTTGAACATGACCGTGATATTTATTTCAATGTATGGATTAGGCTATTCTTGACATTTAAATACTATATTATTGAGACGTTGATTTAAAACATTTTGTGTATTATCTTTGACTACAGATTTTTTTATTACGACACGTTTCTAATATTTAAATTGCGGCTTAATTTTAGTTATTTTTTTGTGCCTTAACCTGCAAGAAATAAAAGGCTTTTTTATTTATATTTATTTATTTATTATAGAGATTTCATTCTCGCATCAAAATGAACAGATTGTTACGAAATATAAAGAAACTCTTTTATGAGAAATCCAACTTTTATACATACAGTCGACGCTTAAAATGTTTTTGCATATAAATAGGATTTTCAAACTCAAAACAAGAAACATTGAAATGAAATATTAGTTTACAAACCAAAATGAAATATTAGTGAGCATTGAAATATAGTAGGTTCATTTACACTGTTTTCATTAGTAATCATGACAATTGAAATCACGATCGTGATAATTAATTATTGGAATTTAACCGGATCAGTCTCGTGTATGTCATGGCCTAAATTGGTGTGTTTGAAGTCAACAGAGAATTGGAATAATGCGTCATCGTTAATGATAATGAGGCAACCCTAATTATTACAGATAATGATCTGAATGCCGAATCTGTGCATTATTACAAGATTGTTTCAGAGTACTTATAATAAATATTTGAATAGAATGACGTATTGTAGAGTATATAACTTAAAATTTTCCTTGTGACATGTGAGTCATGTGACCCACGCCGCCCACGCGATACCACGTCACCCAAAACACACAACTTTTTATGACATGTAAAAACGATTTTTTACTACGTAGGTATAGTTGGTATGACGTAAAACTATGACGTCACTTAAAATCCACCTTCCTGTAAAAGTTTTAAGTGATTTAAAAGTAATAAAAAAACAAATAACAAGTTTCGTCTTGTTATTTCGGTAGGTATATTTCCGTTTTATTTGTTTGAGAGTTCTGCTGTTGTGTGTGACTGATTACCTCAAGCAATAAAACTAAACGTAGGAAAAATACCTATTGGTGTGCAATATGTACAATAATAATGTCAAATTAGTATCAATGCATATAAGTTAAGATTTTATAAGTCCTAACCTTCCAAATAGTGCTGACACTTGCACTATTTGGAAGTGTCAGCACTAGTGATTACATATAGGTAATCATATATTATAATATGATTACCTATATAACATAGTGACCCAATACCGATATAATTATCGGTATCCTCGTTACACTATGTTATATAACGTTAAATAATTTGCAAGTATCATAACTACATACAGTGTGGCAGCGCCATCACGGTGCTAGCCGAACTCCAGTGTCAATCACCATTATGGGAGGCCATCATCAAACCACGCCCCAAACTTACTGAAATTCTGTACCCACTGCTTTTCAGGCGACATTTTCCCAATGCTTAGTGAGTGATAGTGAGTCGGATTCTTAGTCAAAGTAGTTATAGTTTGAACCAATAGTACATTACACAATTAGGGTGGTAAAACAAAGAAAGGCTGAGATCGCAGAAGTTTGCGGCCCGAGCTGCAAGCGAGGGACGTAGATATGCGATCGAGGGCTTTCTTTATTACCTCCCGTGTTGTGTACATCATTTTATGTCTACACTTGGCCAGAAAGCGTCTTTTTCGAAAAAGCCACTTTATGGCCAGGTGTGGCATAAAGATTATTTATTTATCCTTCTAGCTCGGGTAGGTAGAGCTTAGAACTTTAAACCATGTTAAGACACGATCTAACACCAATGCAATAACGCCTAGAAGTTCGAATTAGAATTTGCTTGAAAATTATTCCGATGCACCTCCTATACAACACTATTATTCGTTAATTATTTGTTTTGGAGATACTCGTAGATTGTGTTTTTAATGTATTGTTTAAGTATTTTAAAGTTTTCCTCGTACGTAAAAGAAAGCTACTTTAAACAGAGAGCCGTAAGTTTAATTCGGAAGCGCTCAGTAAGGCAAGCAATCAGAATAGCACACCAAACGCTTTGATCGTCCAACCGTACTTTCAAGTGCCTACTGTACGTACGGGCCTTCAATAATAGCGTATTTTACTACGTAAGTATACTATGTAAGTATTTTACTTACAGCGAGCAGTGGCCTGCAAAATTGCGTGGACTTTTCAATGAATCGAACCCGGCACCACCAGTTTTGAGTTACTACTAAAGACAACAGACCATTCCTATTCAATATAGCTGTTCAAAGTTTTGTTCGATAAATACTAGCACCAAAGGCGTCTAGTATATGAAAGTAGATGGAAATTTCTAGAGAATTCTAAAGATGTAACAAAGGAAGACTTCAATTCTTTACGAACTATGCAACTGTAGTAGCTAGACACTTACGGAAGACGGAGTTAGAGACGTGAGTGTGGTTCCCTAATGTTATTAGATTTTCACAATGGGCTTTAGAAATAAAAATGTATATTTACCTTCTTTTTCTAAGTCGGTAACTTATTGCTGAGGATCGTTACTCCGCTGACTAATTTTCTTAATGGGATTTCTCCACTTCTCCCTATCGGTTGCTTTGCGGAAAGCGTAGCTAAGAGTGATGTCCATTTGGCCCGATACTTGAGCATGCCACCGCGTTGGGCTTGGTCCTTTAGGCCATTACCACAAGTCTCTCTAAATTGCCATCGTCTCTGCGAGCTATTCGCTATGTGCGAAGTGCATGGTGGGGGCAACGAGAACGATCGCAGTGCTCAATGTGACAGGAAATGTAACTACAAATCCCCTGTCTGCTGTCAAAATAGTGAATCAGCCAGTTACATTTCATATAAGCAAGGAATACAACCTATTTATAAAAAAGGAAAAAAAGAGATTGACCACCTGCCCAAGAGATGGCGCCACAATCATGCACACAGCGGATAAGGCCAAAGTATTGCAGCACACTTTGGAGGCAAATGGTGGATAGTCTCGATTGCTTTCCTATGACTTTCCTAGTTTGAGCTGGGATATTATTGATACGTTAGTGCTGCGTGCGGTCCAGGGTATATTTACCTAACTCACGAATAAAAAGAATCCTTGTAAGTGTAAAAATGTCCCTGTAATCTTGTACCTTTTATCGCAATGCGTTTAGCCGTCTATTGCGTGAAAAAGAAACAAACATCCATAGAAAGTTTCTTATTCTAACCACACAAACTTTCGCATTTAAAGTTTTTGAAGCATGTGTGAGTGAATGTGTTGATTCATGCAATAGGTACGTGAAAATTCAGTCGGAAATAAGTCCCCAAATAGTTTCCGTCTTTTTTGTTTTAATACATTTAATTCCAAAATTTAAAATGATACATATAACGACTTCAAAATATGACTAAAAATATGTCTTTTTCAACATTTTCAACCTTATTTAATTACAAATAACAATAAGTAAGTAAGTAAGTAAGTAAATATTCTTTATTGCACCAAAATACAAGAGTAATAAAAGAAATATTACAATACTTAATATTAGAAGGATATGTTTTATTTCGTTATTCAAAAAGCTAGAAATATGAGTATAAATAAATAAATAAAATGGGACAGTATTACACAAATCAACCTAGTCCCACGGTAAGCTCAATAAAGCTTGTGTTGTGGGTACTAGGCGACGATATATATAATAGATAGATATAGATAAATACTTAAATACATAGAGAACATCCATAACACAGGAACAAGTATCTGAGATTAACACACAAAATAAATGTCCTGACCAGGATTCGAACCTGGGGCCTCCTGTTTGAACAGGGTCTCTACCGACTAGGCTAGGAGGCCGTTATACAACAATACTCAATTTTTTTGAAGGTTAATAACAGTCAATCTAAAATCACACTATAATTATAAATTAAACATTGCTTAACAACATCAACACGAAGTTTCGTGATGTTATCAAAGCTGGCTTGCATCGTAATCCCGAAAAACTATTTCCTTACTTTCATACCGCGGTAGCATTTAGGACATTTTGACGACCGATTTCAGCTTTACCGGTAATTATGTCTGTCACTGGAATATAAACCTTGTTAACAAGGCAAAGGGCTGTTATTTGTATGTCTTAATTGGTTATGATTTGACCTTTGTTCCTATTGTTGCGTGACTGGAATTGAAATGAGACCCTCCCCATTATAAAGTCCGCGTTGTGCTAACTGGACCGACGACGATCAATCACATTTATATTTCTTGTATAAAGTGCTTTGATATTCAATAAACTTGCATCTTTAAGTTTCTTTGCGTTTACCAAAGTAATTCTTTTAGTGAAATCAAAATTAAATATGTCCAAAACTTAAAGTAACGAGCCAGATGATATGCGGTCACCGTATATGGACACCTGCAACTTCAGGGGTGTAACACGCGTGTTGCAAACCAATTAAAACTTGTACATTTCAGAAGTTCACACATTTATCAAGAAATGGATCTAGAATCCGTGTCCATTACGTTAAAATGGACTCTGGACTCCATGGACAAATGAACTTTTACGTACAGATGCACAAGTAGACATGTTTCATGACCGCTGGCCTACACTAGCATCCAGATGCCTCTCTTATTGTGAGAGTGAAAGTAAATTATGAATTTATGACAGAGTAAATAGGGTACTTTCCAGTAGAAAAATTTAATTGTTTCGTTGCATTCATAAAAAATCAAAATCTCAAAAATACACGGGGTAATCCAGGCGTAACATGTGTTTGCGCTTTAAATGATTTTATAATGGTTAAAACTTTTATAAAGGAGATGTATTCATCATATAGTATTGTGACGTCACAATATTAGTCTCCCGTATAAACTTCATACAAGATATAACGAATCTTTTTGACGTTTCCTAAAGAGTAGCTGATTTGACTTCATAGGAAAGTAGCCTATTTATGACTAGCATAAGAGATACTTTGTAAATATTTACTTGTAACAATTGTAATTGGTGTAATCCGTTCTTGTAATTAAATAAATAAATAAATAAACGGTTTACTGTCCCGATTTCAGACTGGGTTTAAGCTCCGTCATACGATATTAAATTTACGTCACTCTGGGCGATAAGTGAAGTTTGCCGCTCACGAGTGCAGCGGAAAATCTTACTTCACACTCAGGAGAAGACGTAAAATTGTGTACGCAACCACGGGCGGTAATAAAGAAGGCCTCAATTTGCTTGTTTATGGCCCTTACCTTCGGTTCGGGCCACAAATGCTCGCGATCTGAGCCATTCTTTATTTTACCGCCCTAGGTACGTAATGTACTAATGTCAAGTTTGTCGGAATTGAGACTATATAACCACATACGATTTCAAAAACAGCTTTCTAGGTTGTGCTCAGTTAAGACTAGGCTTCCATAAAACATTAATAAGTAATTAATGTTGAGCTTGAAATAAATGAATTCCAAATATTTAAAGCCCTCCACGCCCCAGTTTGCGGGCAAGCTGACCTAAATGAGAAGTGTACAATTAAACCATTTTCATCGTTAGCTTAATAGTTTTGTAAATAGGTAGGTTTTCCAAACCGCCCGTCACTATTTAGTTACTCAGAACATTTTTTTATACGACGCGCGGCAAGCATGCGGCCCGCCTGACGGTAAGCAGCTATTGCAGCCTATGGATAACTGCAACGCTAAAGGTGTCACATTGACGTTGGTGATCCTTACTGACTTACCATTAGGGATGTCACGAATATTCGCATTCGAAATTTTATTTATTTTGACATTCGCATTTGAAAAATATTCGCATCATTTGATGCGAATGCGAATGTTGATAGAACACATCCTATTTTGACCGCACTGACCCGGCCCATGGTCATATGCTTGCTCATACACAGGAAGTGAAAACGACGGTATCACTTGCCTCCTTTTATTTTGATCATTAATATAGGACTCCATCATCACATGTCATGTTCTGTATTTTTGAACTATGGAAGCATAAAAATGATAAGCAAGATTAAGTTTTTTGAATCTACTCCGTAACATTCGTATTCGCATTCGCATTCGGACATTCGCATCCTGAATATTCGCATTCGCATTCGCATTCGTGAATGTGAGAAAAACGACATTCGTGACATCCCTTCTTACCATACACTTAACTTGAAATTATCATAACCTCTGTTAAGTTATGTCCCGTTAACAAATGCTAATATCAAAATTTTGGATAGGTAGGAGTAAGGCATATTGGATTTCTGAGAGTCCATAAATATCGCCATTAGATATTGCTGGAGGATCAAAATTATGCAAAAAAACAATAGCCGGGTGAAATGTTTAAAGAGGAATATTGCAACTGAAAGTGTACAGTCAGCATCAGAAGTAGCTAAGCGGGTACGGTGTTCAAAATGACCTACACACGCTCTTATTCTCTTAACAACAATAAAGTTATGTCCAGCTCATTTTGAACACCCTACCCGCTTAGCTACTTTTGATGCTGACTGCTCAGTCGACGTCAAAAATATGTTTACACTTATAACAAAGGAGTAAGGTGCAAAAGTGTATATGTAGTTGGGCAAAAATCATTTCGAATAAGAATAAGAATAAAAACAGAAATTTTATTCTTATTCCAACAAAATGGAATAAGAATAATTCTTGCGCTTTTTATTTTAAAATAACATGAAATGGAATAAATCATGCAATTTTTATTTCAAATGAAGAATAAAAGACGGAATAATTATTTTAGAAATGGAGTTATTTAGAATAAGATTTTAGTGGAATAACATGTTATTTAGAATAAGAATGAAGTTTGAAGTTGGCGTTAGGTCAATCTTGCGAGTCGATTTACTAACACTTTTTTACGTTCGATTTGGCTCAAATTTTGTATGCTTGAGTATTTTTGGTGGCTGTGCAATATTATGGTGCCATGACGCAGCACTTTCAGAGTTCGTGTTAATGGGAAGGGAACTGCAATACCTAGTGGCGTAGTATTTTGTTCATCACAACAACTGTCCACTAACATAGGTAACTGATTCGCCACTTAGTTCATCCATGATTATTCAGAACTTTCACAAATATCATATCAACTACTATGAGTGCCGACAGCGATACGATGCTAATAAGTGTATAACCAATAGGCAACTGAAAGTACGTATTTTTTTATACCCACGAACCTACCAGCTAACTACCACCAACTTCTTAAGCTTAAGTGTGCTATCTCTTTCACATCTATGGAATGTAAATGAGATAGCAAATGACGACAGGTAAAAAAATAACCCTTGTAATAACAAATACCCTTATCACTAGATTTGTAGAAAGTCCCAGACGCCTAGAATGTGTCGTATTGTCTGTATCGTTTACCGGGCATATTTTCTACTACCATAAAACCAAAATCAGTAGGATTTCTTTCTGGTGGTTTTTGTTTTTGAAACGTTGGCTGAACATCTGCGGCTGGCGGCCCTTCAATCAAATGATCTTTGAGCATGTTATTTTGCCGTTTAACAAGTATTTAAAAATATCATGTTATAATTCAGTAATAAAAGTTCGGTAGCACCAAGGACACAAAGCACCGAAGTTAATTTAGAAACATGAAAATATATCCAATCATCATAACTTAAAAAAATTTATTTTGCAGTAGCGGCGGCTCCATACAACCCGATTCCCATCGGGTTTACTAAAAATATGCGTCCGTTCATAAGTCCATCCAAAGTATCCAAACTTTAGGTACTTACCTACTTTCATACCTACATATTACATACCCGCTTCACCGACTTTACTAAGAAAGATTCTCACGTTACAATTCTTATTCATGGAATATTATTTCAAATAAAAAATCATAATTTTTATTATTTGAATAAGAATGATTTATTTTCATTCAATTTTCTCACCGAAGAATTATTCCAGACGGAATTATTTGAAATAATTTTGACGGGAATAAAATCAACGTGATTTTATTCTTACAAATTCTTATTCTAATCATGATTTTATTCCTGATTGCCCAACACTGAATACGTATATATATGTGTCTGTGAAGTGCGATCCCACTTGCGAAGAAAACACACAAAGACATTCAAAATTTGGTAAAAAAGGCGCAAAAACAAATCCAATTTTCCTCAAAATTCTAGGTAAAGTTAATATATATTGGCCACAGCATCTTCACAGATGATTGTTGCAGCGTCTATATCGATCGAAATCATAGAATGCCTCAGACAGGCTGCCCACAGCGTCTCCGATGACTATGAAGACCGATTACGGAACGACACTTTCTTCCGCAGCGGTCGCAGACATAACATGAGTCCCGAGGTGGAGGTCTGGTACTGCGGATCCGTTTCTGGAGTCCGTTTCGTGTAAAGTTTAAGTAACAACTATTTGTGAAAACGCGCTGTTGCCACCTTTTAGCTTGACGCCATACACTTCAGGTCATTAAAATGTGAACCATTTCACCATAACATGATTCCTAGCTAACGCGTTGGAGTCACGACAGTAAGTGTGAATAAATAACCTATAAAGCTTAATTCGTTAATGTTTCTTTCGCGTAACAAACGACCTGGAACGATCGATTAGATTCCTAGTACCATAGAGTAACTTATACAGGTTGCTTCCTGTAATACGAGCAATAAATTAAAACGTGGATTCTACTCCTCAAACAACAAAACTTCAACAACTCTTTAAAAATATGCATCTTGTAGATCGCCTCTTTTTCATGCAAACTAAATAGTATTTTCAATGTACGTTAAAATCCGTCTATTTGACATTCCTTGTCACCCTACAGACATAATCAATTTCGGAATACATTGCGTGTTCGGAAAAACTTTAAAGTGTCCTAAAATTCAAACCATAAGTTATTTTTAAAAGTCGCTGAACAAACGTTGTCTGGTTTGAGGAGTAGAATCTACGTTTTAATTTATTGCTCCTATTACAGGAAACACTGGGTAAGTGGGTATAGTAGAGCAGCACAGCCTAAGAACTTTTTGAAGCTCGAGTCAATTGCGCCATCTGCCCGAAAGCGACTTAAAGATACCCAAAATGTAAGAGGAAATGTCACCTGCACTGCTACTCCATCTAGTAACGAATAGCGTACTAGTAGTACACTAGCAGCTACTAGATGGAGTATGGAGTGATACTTTTAAGGGCATAGTTGGTATCGTATTATAATTATTGCCAAGGCCAGATGGCAGTTGCTTCAGTGAAAACTAGTATATATTTCAATTCGATGCAATTAGGTTGCTGGGCTCCATTGAAACGTGACAGCAATCCGGAACAAAATTATTGCACCAACTCCGGGTCGAAATTATATCACAAAAGTATTAGGTACGTAAATACAACGCCGTCATAATTTCCTGGCTCATTCCACAATTTACCGAAAATATCCCTAAGAGCTCTCGGGCCATTCTTAATTTATTAAATATTACATAAATCGAGATAAACATGAATCCTGCATGAAATTCTCTTTACCGTTAATGTACAGGGTAGTGATGACACTTATATAATGAAACCTTTTAAACTAGTAGGTCTATGAAACCGTAGACTTCGGAGCATTTCCCCCCTTTTTCCCCTCTTTCACCCTCCCTCGAAACTTTTTTTTTACAAAAACGTTTGTGGAAGTGTGGGCTTGACCTTTTACCCGAAAATGATTGAAATCCGTCCATAAATAACGCGACAGCAAACTTTCCCTCTTTTCCCCTCCAATTAAAAAAATGGCTCGACAATTTTTGGCAAATAAATCAAGGAACGTACATGCCAAGTTTCATCGAAATCTGATGAAAAATGCGACCTCTAGACCGACATTGACCAACCAACCAACCAACCACTACACACACATCAATCTGCCAAATCGTCGTACCAGTGAAAACGGAGACGTTCGTCGCCTCTCTACGCTCCTCAGTCAACTACCAACAGGCAAAGTTTATAGGTATTATAATCACAATATTACACGTAAGTACTCGTGGCGGTGAGGGAAATTTATCTTAGGTAAGCCGGAGCTTAATATGGCTTCTATTTTCTTGATGAGCTGTAGAAAAACTGCTCAGGCGTCTGAAAATTAGTCAAGCCTTTGGAAATCGAGTTCTATAGACGCACCGCCACTGGTAAGTACGTCACTAACAAAAATAGGCCACGACATATAAATGGAATTTGGAGAAAATATCTAGTATTTTTTTGTACACAATAAGAAATTAAAAATAAGTTTGGAATCAAATATGAGATCCTGATATTTCTTAAAGAGTAGCTGATTTTATATTCCACTACCCTATTGCTCGTAATATATTATCGTATGATATTAACAGGACATTTATATAATTTACGGGACACACAATGATATTATCATTATTTAGAGCTCAAAATTACAAACTGCATTAGCAGCATGGTAGCCAAAATGGTATAATGAGATCATAAATTAAATCTTTGTCTAAACCGAAACGTGATTGAGGCTTCAAAATGGAGGTAATAAACATAATTGGGTTCTCGGTAATCCGCTTTATATTTGGAGATTATACGCCACCGCCATTTACGCCGAAATATTTTTTGAAATATTGTTTATCGATGTTTTTAGGAAAATTGAGCCCAAACTTCTATACCAAATATCACGTTTTCGTTATTAGCGTTTTACGCTGTGTTCGCAAAAAAATTATGCCAATTAGGGTTTGTTTCCCAACGATACATAAAACGCTCGGAGCGTTTTTTCATAAGCGAAGCATTATGCTATCGTGTTATAACCACGAGAAAACCAGTTCCTTTCAAGATTGACTATTTTTCCATGCAATTTAGGGAATGCAGCTGAGCAATATATCAAAATATAAACGAAAAATTTGTGAGTACAGTTGACCTTCAAAGATACTTTACACTTTTGCACCTCAACACGACACGTCAACAATATTCGTAGACAAAAATATATTAGATTAAGTATTATGTGTGATGTGTACGACGTCAAAGATATGTTTACACTTTTGCACCTTATTACAAAGGAGTAAGGTCGTAAAGTGTAAACATATCTTTGACGTCGACTGTACAATGTGTAGGTAAGCTGGCCCCATCTCCATGAGGAATACATAAATAGCTGAGAAGAAACAGAGACAGAGAGAGAGAAAAAAAGAGAGAATCGAGTTCTATGTCACTTGCCACAAATTTTTGTTCTAGTCACCGCTCCAGAAAAATATAGTTAAAGAACCGCAGTTTGACGGGCTTTTAACTCATCCTATTGTGTTTTCTTGGTAATAAACAGATTTTTTATCGCGGTTAGCGTCGACTTCGCCTCTATTCTTCGAAGTTTTGCACGTTTGACATTACTCTACGCCTCCACTTTAGCCGGTCTTTCGCTAAAATCTCCCATTGCGATCGCTCAATGCCACATCTTCGCATGTAAGGTGACCTGCCACTAATAATTATGTTCTAAATTAATTGTATCGCGACTGAGCTAAAGCGAAAAGCTAAATACCAGCATTCATTATGAGAAAGCGGCTCTGATATTACAGTTTTAATTAAATGGTTAGCCCTCTCAAAGATCTTTGAGTTGTAATTAAGTTTCTTATGAGCGGCATTTTGTTGTAGACGTCTACAAGTTTAACCTCAGTAATGGAAAAAAGTGTAACTTATGTGTATGGTACTGTTCAGTCGCCATCAGAGCGGACCGGCCAAGGTGGTCATAAATATCTGAACAACGCCTGTCAAGGCGATAAAGTGCATGTTCAAATATTTTTGAGTACTGTACAAGCTCTGATATATTTGATGGCGGCTGTACTAACGGCGGGGCTTTCATACAACTCATTTTCAACCGGCTTGAGTCATTACAAGCTTTTACTTAACTCACAGAGTTTGTCAGTTAGCTCGTTGTTTATATTATCTTGTCATATTTATAATATATATATAATCTTGTCAGATTTGAACCAGTTCCTGAACCCCTATCGACATGGCAAAACTGACCGTCGCTAGTGAGACAACTATGATATATAACCGAAGGTGATCATAAGAGCTTTGTGATAACATAATGGAAGTTCATCATGTGTTAGAGAGGGGGGGGGGGGAGAGTAGAACATATCTAGATGAGATTTGGAAAACATACGTGACACATTAAAACATTAAAAAGAATTGGTGGAAGCTGTAAGGAGAACATAGCCCGATGGGGACTTCTCCGTGGCCCTTCGACCCAGTGTGGTTGCGGCAACGCATTGCAAACCATGGCGCACCTACTAGCCTGCCCCGCCTGCCCATATTATTGTTCGGAGCTCGACCTGATGGACGCAACGCCCAGGGCGGTCAACACCGCCGCCTACTGGGCATCTCAAGTATGAAACTTAACGGAACCTCGACACGCAAAAAGGAGATTAAAAAAATTGTGTCAAAAATATTTTCTCTCCAATTTTTTCTTACTCGCAATACGATACAATTTGTGCCCATAAACGGATTACCGGTATTTTGTTACATCCTGTATAAATATTCGGGAAGTTCTTCTAAGAGCATTTTGGCGTAACATTATATACAGTTACAAGATCCAACTTGTATGTAATAGCGATATTGAAATGAAATGAAAAACGTTTATTTTCAGGCAACTAGTGGCCCATAGATAAATACCTTAAAGACTAGCATACATATTACATTATAAGCTAAACTATTATTTTGGCTTTTTAACTTTTATTTTATTAGTCATCATATTTAGCTTGTCGAATTAGGTTAAGTAAGCATTCTGCAAGTCTTTTGCAGAAATCGCAAAGCGTCTGGTTGATGTAGGTAACTGGTGACCGAAGAGCTGGCGGTTTCCTCGCACAGCGTATCAGCATTGCGATACAACGAGGAAATGCCGCCAGCATCCTTGGGACAATGCCGCAAGGGCCTAGTTTAGATTTGAGCTAGTTATTAATTTAGTTTAGTATTTGTAGTGTAGTACCTCTGTATATTTAATTAAGTAAGCATGATATTTGGACGTAGTTACGCGAAAACGTTCCAACCCACAAGTCACTCGAAAATGAGTTACCATAACCAGGGTACTATTTTTGACATATTACATCATGTGCACACAAAGATGCTAGTATTTTTAGGTTAGTTTCATCAATAAAGTTTAATCCAAATGTTCCAACCCACCATTATGCCAAGGACGTGTACTCAAAATAAAGTAAAAACATTACATGCATACTGAAACATATTGTTAAAAACTCTTAATAGAATAACATATCGTTATAATGTTCCACTTGTCTTGGAACATTATACTAAATTTCATAAAACGCACATTTAATTGTTTCTTAAATGATCCATGTGGGTTGGAACGTTTTTGCAAAATCTTTATACATTTTTTATTTCTGGAAAAATGTTCCATGTAATTTGAAACCTTTTAGATTAATCCATACTGTTTTTTTAAGCTGCGAAGACTGTTCTAAATAAATTGGAACGTTTTATTATAATATATTATTTTCTCATTTTTTGCTATTAACGATCCACATACTATATTTGATCCATTTTTTCTATTAAATATGTTCGAGAGAAAAAATATTTTTCACCAAAATAAATAACTATGGTATATTTAAGTTTATGTATTTAGTCAAAACAATCAATGGACTATTTGAGTGATCTCGGTCAAAAATATAAACAAGTAAAATGTACTCTAATTTCATTGCTTTAAGGTTAATTTCCGCTCGACATAGGTGAAGGAGGAAAACGAGCCGAGAGGGAGCTTAAAGGGAGGCCTCTGTCCCTTTCTTAAAGTTGCCATTCAGAAAAAAATATGATTTCCATGGTAGTTAAGTATTTAGCATGACATTTATAAAAAGTTGTAGTTATTAAATGTGTTTTATTATATAAGTTACGTATGCTTATCATACTTTACATTTTTTACTATGTTAAGAAACGAGCATGGAAACCATTTTCACGGACAATAATTTATAAAATACACAATGTAAATATAGTAAACGACACATTTGAATGAAAACTTGCTGCATCAAATATTGCTCCAGCCAATCATATACTAGTTGCGGCATTTCATTCCACAACTAAGTAAAAATATCATTAAATATCTGAAATATAGGGTGTCCAAGTTCGTGTGACTAATGAGACAAGTTTTAGATGTCAGCTTTGTTTTTAATATAATAAGAACTCACTTTTTCTTTGAATTAACTTCCCCTATAATTATAGTCGAGGAAATACAATATGCACCGATTCGCTATTGAACTTGTTTGGCAGATGTATGATACAAATGCAAAATCATTTATACAATGTTTTTACATATTATACAATGTTTATAGGACACATTATGAGAACAACGAAACCCGTCTAGTTAGATTACCGCTAAGTGTATGTAAGAATTGTAGCCCTCTTAACAAAAATGTTATTTTACCGCAGATTCCTAACTGCTAAGTTATTTTGGAGATAATTAACAGCAGGTTGATTGTCTAGGTACCGTCGGGTTCAAAAATGCATGGGCAATTTATGAATGAATTCATTGATAAATTGGCCATGCAATTATGAACCCGGTGGTACATACAAGGAAACTAGTGTCTAGCATTTCTGTATTAGTATGCATAATTGTGCATTATTAGAACGTGGATTCCCTAACTTTAAAATTCACGTGGTCACCCTAATAGAAAGAGACAAAGGTCTCCCCGTGTGCTACCTCACTCGGCTCGTTTTTTCAAGGCCCGTGACCAGTCTTTCTTATATGTCAAGTCTGTGTTTACAATAAAGGTGGCAACATTATTACTCTTTGCTCCCGTAAAATGACAGCACCAAACGCACATGTGAAACGAACACAGACCTATATAGAGGGGACCTGACATATGAATATCAATATATTCGTCTCGTTTTAACTCAGCACTATATTCATAAGCAAAAGGGATGACCAGTATATACGTAAAAACCTAATGAGGCCGAAAAATCAGCCATATTGTGAGCTGATGACGTCATCTTCTGTCATTTGAGTGGTAATTTTAGGGTTGTACTCTATTTATCGAAATTGATATCGATCTATTATTAATGCCTACTACTATTTTCTATGCTACCCAGCTTGAAATCCACACAAATTATCTTATCTGAATAATAATAATTTACTGATAAGTACCTATTAAAAAAAAACTGGCTATTTCTGGGGGGTCTCTGTCGATGTTGTCAAATCCCTACTTGAAATAGTAACCCCTGCCTTGGCAATTGTATTTAACAAAAGTGTTGACTGCGGTGAGGCCTTGTGGCCTGTGAGGCCTTGGTCACTATCGATATCGATTTATCGACAAAACCTTACACAGTGAAATCTTCTTGGAAGCACTATGAACCGCCATGTTGTGACTTGTGAGCTGTAGCGACCTCACATTTTTCGTTGATATGCCATTTCCATATTATTCCTTTTTCATTGGAAACGCCGCCGCGGACCTACCTGGCATCGTAGTGTGAAAACAAATTTTAACATATTACTTTTATTTTAGATATATTTATAAAATAATACACTTAAATTCGTTTTGGAACGTTTATGCATAATTACTATTTAACAAAGTTCATACAAAATTGAATTTAGCAAAAACGTTTCAAACTCGTTTTACCTATTTATATGCCCCTTGTATTATGTATTTACAAAAAATATGCATATCATTCAATAACCAGTTTGGCATTCCACAGTAAAACCAATAGTATTTACCTGAAATAATTACAGGGAAAAAGTGTACCGCTAAAACACAAAATTGCGTTTATCTCAAAATGGGGTCGCTGTGGGTTGGAACGTTTTCGCGTAACTACGTCCATTTGTGAAATTTCCCTAAAAGCGAGCCGCATGGGAGCTCCGTATTCTAAGGACCTAGCTAGGATACCTAAGTTATGTCTGGGTATAGCCCTGTATAACCGCAAATATGTTACGGTCTATGCAGCTTACGCATACATACTTCAGTGTCAAAACTTCAGCAACATGAGAGATAATTTGAAATAATTTAGGTAGACAGCGAAATATTTGAGAATTATACAGGCAGCAGAAATAATTAGCTATTTCTGACCTTAGAACGTTCTTGTAACCTTAAAATTACCTATTGACCCTAGAAGGTTCTAAATTACCTTAACAGTAAAGTGCTAAGATCGTTTCTTAAATACCTAACCCGCTTCGCGTCTTCTACTGGTGACCGATACTCTTTATTTTACGACAATTTGATACTAAAGTGAGAAAAGTGTAGGATGTGTAACAATTTTTACTAAAACAAGTAAATAATAGTAATTTCCAGGACAAGTAAACGTTTACTAAAAAGTAAACCCTTTCCTTGTTTTCAAATAGTATAATTTACTTATTTTAGTAAATGTTTACTTGTCCTGGGAATTACTATTTTTACTTGTTTCTAGTAAAAAAAAATCTCCGTGTAGTATTTTATTTTAAATACAATCGTGTCATAATTAATTGGTTTTCAGTCGTATTTACTATGTTTATGCCATTGGCTATGAAAGTCAACTAGTAGAAAGGGTTTTTTTATGCACTTTTTGTTGCATTTTTTAATCGGCCTCCTCCTTATAGTCATCTCCTTGTAGTCTGTCGCATCCTGGTTATGATTACGGATGATCCAATGGCCATGAGTCCGTACTCATGACTCGCCGGAAGTTGCTGTGGAACGCAAGCGCCCTCTGTGGCGCTGTACGGAGTCTAGGAGAGGTGGCACGAGAATGGCGGATGGTCATTCTGTTTCGAGCAGTCGTCAAGTGCGCTAGTCTCTTGGGATCTGTACCGCGTTTCGTTAGATTAGAGCCTACTTGTTCTGCGATTAAAATTAAGTTGCTTAAACATCATCAGAAAAATAAACTACAAAGTGTGTGTTGTCAAGCTTTGATATTTTAATTATGTCCGATGAAGACCTCGATCCTCCTTCCCCGTTATATAATATTTTGTATGAAATACTTGTTCTGTAAGGTGAGGTAATGTACCAGTGTTGGTGGGTCAAAATTTTACTTAGGCAAGCCGAAGCTTAATACGGCTTAAATATTCTTCATGAGCTGTAGGAAAACTGCTCAGGTGCCTGAAAATTAGGCAAGCCGATAGGAATCGTGTTCTATGTTCCGCTACTGATGTACGCCGCATCTGTTCTAAGGAAACTAAGAAAATATTGAACATACTGTTTGCTCCATTTATCAAACCACCTGTTCCATTTCAAGACGGACCCAAGCCTCATTGTATTAGCATAGGAATAAGAAGGAACTGGTGCCAACATCTTTGGCTGGATGCCATGGGCTCTTTTATCTGAATGGGGTTAAAACTAAGTTCTAGATTTGAACTTAGTTTGCTTAAAATATTTTCTTAAGTCGTTTTGCACCCAATTTTTAAATTGAAAGAAAATTTGAAACCCTTTAGATTTGGTCCATAATAGTAAATTGTAGAAAACAACCATGACTCGGAAAGAAAATTATTAGTTTTTATTAAACAAACAGACGTTTTTGTATCATTAGATTTCTGTGACTTCCTGTCTTATAAAAATTAAGAGTTTTATGGATAGAAGTAAATATGTAATTAATGTAACTTTTCCTTGTCTTCCTACTACTAAATACTTTTTTTAAGCAATTTACTTTAAGACGTTTTTTTAAGGAACCTTAAGTAGGTGTAGGTTTCACTCGCAGTATGACGGACGGGTCCTCCCGGGGCGCGTCCTCTGAATTTTTGACAACCATCTGACAGCATAATTCATCTTGGTCTTTGCAATGAAATGTGTTTGTGTGGCCATTTCTTTATTGTTTTAGAGTTGTTTACCATAGCTTGTATCATTTGTAATCCCTTCTAATACTAGAAATGAGAAAGCAACTCCGTCTAGTGTCTGCCTGTTAACTTCTTCAAGCATAAATGACTGAACCGATGTAGATGAAGTTATATATGGAGATTTTAGTATCGGGGAAGGACATCATACTCTTAGTATAGTTTTTATCTCGAAAATCATCACAAAAGAGTGCGAAAATGAAGGAGAGTTTTTATGTACTCTAAAGTAATGTTTGTATTGTATTGTATTGTATATTATTTATTTCAGATTTCAATTCATTTCAATCCATATGGTGTTAGTACTTACACATTTTAATAATTATTAATTGTTAGTATAACTTGCACATAATATAAAACTAAGACTAGAATTGAATGCTAATATTAATTACAAGTAGAATAATTACCTAAATGTCAAGACTATTATCACAATTAATTTAGAATATAACAATTAGTATATATAAATTAAGGAATATATAAATTAACAAATTTAAGTAAATAAATTAAATTAAATTGCACATGAAATAAGCATCAAATAAAAATTAAAATACAAAACAATTTTCATCTATAATTTTATACCCTATGAGTGGGAGTCCTGACATGTAGGCTGACAAGAAGCTTAGTTAGTGGACAGTCTAACCGGTTTGCTAATGTGCTCAAAACGCTATTAGAGCTACACCGCGCCCTGCGCGCCAACGAGGCGACGCGTTTACGTAGTATGGCGTGGAAGCCGTCAGTGCGCGCCTCGGCGAACATGGCCGATGCGCTGCAGTAACGCGGCAAGCCCAACATCGTTCTGAACACATTGTTGTATTGGACTCGTAGGGCATTGATAGTCCGCTGAGTATAGTTGAACCACAGGCTGCAGGTGTAAAAAGATAGACAGAAGGCTCTAAACAAAGTTGTCTTCACTTCTGTGGTACACCTCGCAAACCTGCGTGCCAACATGTTACCCCGGACCGCCAACGCCCTACGCTCCCTCTCCACGTCGATGTTATCCGACAAGTCTTCGGTGACCCAATGACCCAGGTACTTGAACTTGGACACTCGCGCTAATTGCGTTCCGCCAAGTGTAACGGGCGGCACTGTATCAAATTTGATCCCGCGCGGATTAAACACTAGCAGCTCGCTCTTTTTTGAGTTGTACCTGAGTCCTTGGGCCTCCGCGTACTCCTCGCACACGCCGACGAGTTTCCTGAGCGCACCGATCGATGGACTCAGCAGCACCATATCGTCCGCGTAACTGATATTATTAACACAGATTCCGTCAATAGAGCATCCGATTTTGGTACTGCTGAGCTCAGCCATCAAAGTGTTCATATATAAATTGAACAATTTAGGTGATGTCAGTCCCCCTTGCCTTACTCCACATTGTAAGCGATATGAGTCTGAGTGAGAGACGCCCCACCTGACACAGTTCGTCTGGTTATTGTACCAATATTTAAAAATGTCAATGACTTCGCCAGGCAGGTCCGTCTCGCACTCCAACTTGTTCCAAAGTATGTCATAGGCAACTAAATCGAAGGCTTTAGACAAATCAAGGAAGCACGCGAATACTGGTGTCTTCCTCTCAGTATAGTACTGAACAGTTTGCTTGAGACACAATACCGCAGACTCTGTGGACAAACCGGTTTTGAAGCCGAATTGTGCGTCATGCAGTTTAAGGTACTTCGTCAAAATTTTGTCAAGCAAACTGTCCAGCACCTTAGCCACTATGGTTGCTAGCGAGATTGGCCTATAGTTAGAACTATCACCTACATCACCAGTTTTGTTTTTCACAAGAGGCACAACTATTGTTTTCGTTAAGTCATCTGGTAGGTAACGATGCCGAAAGCATAGTGTGAAAAACATAGCCAGTATTCTAGGCAGGTGAGGACCCGCGTTCTGCAGGTGCTCGATGCTCAGTCCATCGTGGCCTGCTGACTTACCTCTAACCATACTTTTTAAGACCGCTTTAACATCATTTGCTGTAAAGTTGGTTATTGGTAATCGAGACCGACTACTCGCATCCAGCACCCGCCCGTTCGCGGGCCTCCAGGGGGGCTCTATCCTGAAAACATTTCTGAAATGGTTAGCTATGGATAATGACTCGTTTAGACCGTCCACATTTGCTGCCCGACCGGGCGCAGCGCTTAGTTTTTTGGTACACTTCCAGAATTTACTAAAGCTCTTGCTAGAGTGGTGAGTAGCCAACATGTCCATCTTAATTTGCTCTTGGTGGTTTTGACACCACTTTAACTTGAGCTTAAAGCATTTTCTATCTTCCACCATTTTGTTGTGAATAGGTCCTTGAGATGGTTTCCCATACCAAAGCCACTCATGAAAGCTGCGCCGAGCCCGGACGTGCATTTCCTTCACGTGTTTATTCCAACCAACTACATGTTTAAATTTCCTATTATTACAATTTTTACTGTTATCAGGCAGGTTACAGCTTAACTCTGCAGATTCACTTAATTTATTTATAACATTTTTATACATATTATCTAATATTAATTTATGGTTAGAATCATCACACAATTTGTCACAACAACCCGATAATTCAGTGGGAAAATGTATATCCTTCAGCTTGCTATCACATAATGACCTGTATGTATCTATTTGGGATGGCTGTCTATCACCCCAGACAATTTTATTCGTAGCCGTCAATGTATTAGCAAACCGCGGCCTCAACACATTTATATTACATGTTATTTCTATAGGGAAATGGTCTGACCAGTAGACGTTGTAAAGCACCTTTACGTCTGTTACTGTGTGCTCAGCGGACTCCGTAACCAGGACGTGGTCGAGCCATCGACGACACCCGTGCGCCTCACTTACGAAGGTGTAGGTATCCGCAACTGTACTAAGTTTGTCCATATCCACACAGCGCCACTGTTGTTCACTGCAAAAGTCTAAAAGTTCTCTACAAAATAATTCACCCGGATGTGCATTGTAGTCACCCAACATAAAAATGCTGTCTATTCCGCTATTGTCTATTATCGCATACATTTCACCCAGGCATTGCGTAAACTCACTCAGGTTATCAATGGAGTCAGTCGGCATATACACAGAAAAAACTATGAATGAACGCTCACTGCTTGTTATCTTAATCGCACTGAGCCGTACACTGTCACATTGTACTACCGACACGGATTGAAATGCATCCTTACGCCACAGCAACGCAACGCCCCCGTACGGCCTTCCACGCAGTGATCCCGCCGAGGTGTCCATGGCCGAGGTCCCAAAGTAACTAAAATCCGGGTGTACGGTTCCCAGGAAATTTAAATCGTGAGAAAAAAGCCAGGTCTCCTGGAGCGCAATAATATCCGCATTAGCGCATAAAGTTCTTATACAATCAACTGAGCGTTTCACAGACTTACAGTTATAACTCACCATACGCAAGATTTTAGTATTATTTTTATTGTTTGTACGTTCCATTTAAGCTTTTTCTTGTAGTCTGCGTCTTGCCCCTATTTACATTTTTAAACTCGATAAAGCGTCGAAAAGAAATTCCTTCCGGCCACGTATTGTCATCCAAAAACACCGGCAATTTGTAATTAGGAACAATGATCTTATAAGCGCTGTACAGCTTCTCTGCCTTTACGTCAACTTTCACTGCCGTGACCTTGACCCGAGTTTTTGCTTGCACATACTCTTCAATATCGCGCGGTGACACATTTCTGTCGACATTGTAAACAAACAATGGTACTCGAATATCGGCCGCTTTAAATCTGCAGTTAGGGTCAGTTTTCGCTGTACCCTGCTGGCCTATAATTCTGTTCCTTAATCTGTATAATTGTTTCTGTTCCAATTCCTGATTCAGAACTTTCTTGACGTCCTTTTTATGCTGTAGTACCTCCGCATAAGTCTCATTCACCTTTGGCCCGGTATTGCTCACGTCCGATGACCCCGCGACTCGATCGTCAGCATTCGGTCTCTCATCATACGGCCTAATTTTGCTACTTATCGGCACTTGCACCTGTGCGAGGGGAGCGGGTGATGCGGGTGGCGCGGGCGGCGCGGGAGGAGCGGGTATTGCGGGCTGCGCGGGAGGAGCTGGCTGTGCAGGTGGCGCGGGTGGAGCGGGCGGTGCGGACGCGGGCGGCGCGGGAACACGATTCGAGCGACCGGTTTGCTGCACATCGAAATGCAACACCGTATGCGTAAGCGGGAGTGATGTGTCGATTTTACTCGCGGCGAAAAGAGATGACGGTATCTCGGCATTAAGATGTTCTGCGACACTTTCGTGCTCTGCGTTAGACAAGGAAGACACATGTGTGTCCACAGCGTTAGAGAGGGACGGTGTTAAGCCATAGTGACTTGCATTTGCGTTGTCAGCTGATGTTGAGGTCGATGACTGTGGCGGTATGTGCAGTAAACCATATGGCCCACTATTACAGTTATAACTTAGGTCATTTACAAATCCACCACGACGACTATTAACAAATACATCACTCGGACGTTTCGATGTTTCGTTTTTCCAACCGCTTGAATTACTTAACTCTCCCGAAGGGCAGTTGGGTAGTCTCGAAATGTGGGAGTCATGGTTTTCTTGGGACCACTGCACCTTCGTAACATAATTTTGTTAATTTTGTTATTATAATTTATTTGCCTAAGCGTATACGAAGTCGCACGCAATAGTACATTATTGCAGAGGACGGGAAAGGGAAATTCGTGGACGAGCGATTTTTTCGGACGAAACGCAGCTGAGGCCGAAAAAATAAGACGAGTCCACGAATTTGTCCACGAATTTCTATTCCCGCCGAGGCATATATAGTGCTTTTCTCCAAATGTGCGAGGAAATAAATAAATTACTGATTTTGGTTACGTTATTACCGTTCAATGTCATGTCATGAAACTCATGAATTAGTTTCCCTCTATAACATATTTTTTAAGTATAAAGCGCTATGTATACTGCCAATTTTCATTCAAATAATATTTAAAAGAAATTTTCGTCAAAAGCTATTTAAGACGGTATTAAATTATGCTCCTTTCATACAACTGTAAAAGATTAAACTTTAAAAAAGTTGTTTTGTCTATGATTGTATTTAGCCTCATTCGCACGACCAGACGCGGTGCTATGACAAAGAACGAGACAACCAAGATTTTTGATCTCACTATCTCGCTCTATCCTATAGTTTGAAGGGATTGCCGTTCAGACGGTGTAGATGTCGCTTTAGTAATTGGCAGTTTGAAATGATATTTCTTAGTCGGATGAAAAGTTTAAAAGGTAAAAAACAATACAGTAATGGATCTTACTAGTCAACGTCTAAAATATGTATACACTTTTGAATCTTATTACAATGGAGTAAGGTGCAAAAGTGTACACATATTTATGGCGTTGACAAAATACTTCGCGTCCGCTAAAACAGGACAATAATGATTTTTATTTTTTTTTATTCGTTTTGGTAAAGAATGAAGAACTTCACGTACTCATTTTGCTACAGTAAGGTGAACCTTTCCGAGCACATTGGAGAAAAAGCTAGTTTTTAATTAAACGGTAGGTACAAGATATTTTGATGGACGATGGATGACGATGGAAACAACTAATAGTAAGGTTATTGTCACCAAAAGGTACATCGAAATAGTCTAATTACAGTAGATAGGTGTATGTAAAAGCAAATAAAAATGTGTTTGAGCCGATAGCCAATATCCTTAATATTGGCAGCTAAAAGAAATAAATTCTCCGAGAAGAAGAGTGTATTGAAATGCCGAAATTCTACCCGTATTTTATGTCGCCTTCCTTCCTCATTATTAAGGGACGAGATTGATCGGACGATCTTTTTTTCTGACAATATTCCGCCATTTTGTGTTTATCTTTTGACTACCGGAGTGCCTAATATACCTATAAAATAAATACATAATAGCTACGAGCATTTTTTGACGTGATAACGTCTTATAAATCGATGAACACCGGTAGCATGCACAAAAAAGTGTCACGTTCCGTTCCGGTCACGTGGACAGTCTCCATGGTAACGTTAAGGCCACAAGCCATACGATTGAGAAACATGTGGAATGACCACCTGCTAGCCTACTATGGTCGGGTTTTTATCGCCTGTCACCATAGCTGTCACGTTCTAACAAGTATGTGAGTGTGAAAGTGACGCATAGCGCGATAGTGATAAAATGGCAACCATGGATGGCCTTCTGGTCATAAATATCCGTACAACGTCTCAACGTGTCAAGGCGATAAAGTCCATGTTCAGATATTTTTGAGTACCTTGGTCGCTCCGATATATTTGATGGCGACGGTACTGCATTTTATTTGATTCATTTCCTAAATATATTCAGTGATAATAATTAAATTCATAAATAAATAAAAGTACCTGTGCAATTTTTCATCAATGTTTTCTTATGACGTTATCACGTAAAATTATCGTCCGTAAACCGACTTTACAGTCAATCAATTTTGTTCTTTGTATTTAACATGATAAAATTGATTAAGACATCTATTCTATTAAAGTTTAAAAAACGAAAGCATAAATTCTGGAGCAGTAAGCTAATCTGTGGGTGTTTTACCTCATTGTACCATAATCCATAATCATATAAATCGCGTGCGCATTACGTGTAATTGTTCCGGAATTATTTTATAACACGATTACGACCACAAAGTGATGTAAAGAGCTATAATACACTTCAATACGCCACAGAGCGATAGAACGCGCTGTCAAGCACCACGATTTGATTCCATCAACGTTTGACATGTGGCTGCATTGGACACACCTTCGCCACAATTCAAGCTACTTTTATAATTCCATGACACGCTTAGGCTATCCCAACGTAATCTATACTTTATTATCACGCTTTAGAGACGCTTTTGGAAGTCCCGGGACTTTTGAGATACGAGTTTGCGGGATGATGACGTCACATTCGCGTGTCCAATTAAAAGTGACCGCGAATTAAAAAAAATGAAGCGGAGCTAATGGAAATTTATTCATACGGGTTTGTGCTTTTTTACGTTTTACGCAGCATTCGTTTAATTTGGTGAAAAATGATTGTCGTTGGATTAAATGAAGTGTAGTAATGGATGTTTTGCTTTTATTTTGACTGTAATTTGCTTTGGTGTAGGATTAATACTTCCAACCTCGGATTGCAGGTACGTTATAAAGGTAAAAGTTTTTTTAGTACCTCTGCTTCGATATATTTGATGGCGACTGTACTGTATTTTAAGTATGAACGCCGCATATTAAAATGGACCATGAGTGTTTGTTTAGGAGTAACTCCGTTACTTTAACGTATAAATTATTAAAATATTTAACTGACCAAGTTTTTATCTACAATACAAGTGGGTAGTAAGGATCAACCAATGTAGGTATAGATACCACCGGGAAATGCATAGGTACATGGCTAGCACGTCATATCTGTCTGGCAGATGTGTCTTATGGACAAAGTCAACGTTAAAGTGAGTTTTAGACACCTCACCGTACCTATCTGCCGGAGATTTGTACACAGATAGATATTGCCGACTATTTGCAATACAAATCTGGCATGCTTTGCATGTTTCTGGCTAGCTCAAGGCTATGATTAGAAAAAAAATACGATGAGAAAAATATAGGCCTCCGTGTCTCTAAATGTGGACGAGTTTAGAGAAAGGGTGGGATGGGACCGTGTTTGTCGGTACAAGAAGAGACTTAATTCTTTCACTATAGATAGCGTATGTTGTTTTATAGTTTTAGAAAAGACTAATACTAATAACTCTAACATCGACAACACAGTCATATGATTAATCTAACTAGAATAGATCCAGCACCATCAAAGATAGAAGAAATGTTAGCCATTTTCGCAACGTATTCTTTAGTAATACCTACACATTGACTGTTGTATAAAGTAACTCAATGAATGAGGGTCTTCTAAAAACAATACATCCGAGAATCGATTCTGAGAAAATAAAAGACCAATCGGATTCCGCTTGTAAGGCATTCTCTTGTAATCTCGCTTGAATGTTTATATTCTTACTTCGGGAAATTACAGCACTGTTGATTTTGGGAGAGATATTTTTGTTATATTGGAGGTACTTAGTTAGCCTGGTGGTAAGACGTTTGACATTCCTGAAGTTTGTCCCGATCTAAGGTAAAATCCACAATTCCACGGACTGATTTGACAGCTCCTGGCATACAAAGCGATTGTCAAATATATGAAAAGAGCTGTCAAATCAGTCCGCGGATTTATGAATTCTACCTTAGATGCATGCTTGCCTGTAGTATGGCTTTAGTGATGGATGTTATTGTGTCTCTTTGAATATGCCCCTTGTCAACAATGTGTATTGCAGGGAAATGCCCGAAATAAACAATTGTTAGGTGCCACAGTGATCTGGTAGCAAAGGGGTTAGGACATCTGCCACGAATGCAGAAGACACTGGTTCAATTCAAGTTTTTCGTAAATGACATCTATCTATCTACTAACTCATAAAATTACGTATTTTTGAAAAAACAAGCTCTTCAAGCTTTAGAATCAGCAGTTCATAGGAAATGCACATAGTGCTTCCTAACCAAATTCCCGCAGTGGACAACCCTATAGCGTGAGCGACCGCCATGATTGTATTTCGTTTTGACAAATGACATCGCGATCGGATCCCGCTCGGTTATTGCTCGTAAACCAAGGCTGCCAACCTTGAGTACTCTGTATTATAGCCTTTATGACTTTGGTATAAGGGTTATAATGCTTTGATGTTTTGTGACTGGTAGGACAGAAGTCTGAGGTTTGCGGTAACTCGGTGAGAGACAATTATAGCTGAATGTCGATTTTGCTTGGTTTGGAACTAGGACTCCATTCTATTCTAAATGTAGTAGCTTATCATAAGTGGATACTGACTTTTGTTAGCTTACAATAGTCTATAGTTTTGTCCTAGTTTTTATTTTAGAACTATTAAAAGCAGATTAGTAAAATAGTTGACCTGACTTGAATCTCGTGAGGTTGCCATTAATATACTGATGCCGGCGGCCGATCGAATCGTAAGATCAGGCATATCGTGAAATTCCTAGGCATAACGTAAAACGTGAAAATCTTTGACTCAGCCCCTGAGGCAACGGAGCCTCGCTATGCGCCTCCTATTTCTGGGCAGTTTGCCCTTCGGGCATCTGAAGCAACCTAACGAGCCTAACCTACCTATACATTGGTTTAATGTGATTATCGTTAAAACATTACACAGGAACATTATGATCTGCCTGATTTTACGATCGGCTGCCAACAAATACACGAATAAGAAATACGGTTCCATATAAACAAAGAACTATAAAACAATTTACATGTTGTAGGAACACTTTTTTGCATTTTAAACTTTAATAGCAGTTATTATACACCACAAGCCAGCGCAAATTTCGTTAGTCATTATGTCCCGGGCGTTTATTTGTGAAGTGGTTAAAGACAATATAATATATCGTCTTTAACCACATTATATTATAATGAAAACTTTTGGAGATCAACTGCAGCTTCGTTGGTAGGTTGAGGAAAGGTAGCCATTTTACCTTTAAGATAAGCAGCTGACCTTCACGAGACTTCGTTCCCTATACATCGCCGTTTACCACTTTAAAATGTATCGTCTGGGAAGCCATTGATCATGAAATTTGTTCCTGTCCTGGCTTATGGTCCATTATGGCCATATTAGGAGGTGATAGCATTGAGAGCTGAGACATATATTGAGGTGAGGAAGTTCCTTGTGAATGTATTCCTTCTAATCATATAATAAATACCTACATTAATAATATATATTAACGAAACCCTTTTCCAAGCCTTAACACAAATCCGTCAGTAATCCTAACATATCTTTAAATACCCCAATCCAAGCTAAGGCTATCAACCATTGTCCTTTTATCCGAGCCTATCTTGATCAATGGAAATCTGGAATTAGGATCGGACAATTACGGGATAACAATCGTCCGAAAATGTGCGTAAGTACCAAGCTTGTTTGGGCCATTCTCCTTATTCACTGTTGAATTACTAAATGAAACGTTGGTTTTAGCAGAATAAACTATTTAATTATGAAAAACAAAGTTAACTAGTACAATACCACAAATCATAGAGAGTATGACAGGATAGACGTCAAACTTAAGGTAGCGTTCAGAAGGTGTGATAATTTATATTTAACACTCTACCTAAATGAACACCTTCTAAGAGCTCATATGTGAGAGCTACTATATCTTAAACAAAATAAAAATGAAATAAATACCCCATATAAGTAGGTATAACTACAAAGGCTTGAATATACTTAATATTTTCACAATGAAAAATATTAACAAGTTAAACTAAATTAGAGAGAGATGAGATTCCTAATTTATCTCGCAAGGTACAAAATTGTGCTTTACAAAGAGCTTTAGTGAAAATGTCAGCACGTTGCATACTGCTACAAACATGTTTTAAATCTATAACTTTAGACTGATATTTTTCTTTGATAAAGTTATATTTAATGTCTATATGCTTGCACCTTTTGTGAAAGTTGACATTTTTAATCACACTTATTGCACTTTGATTGTCAATATGTAAACACACTGATTTTTGGTTATAATCACTTATATCACTTAATAATTGCTTTACCCATATAGCTTCTTTGGTAGCAGCGCAGGCTGCAATAAACTCGGCCTCTGTAGTTGATAAAGCCACTGTTTGCTGACGTTGACTAGACCAAGTGACTGCGGCCCCATTTTTAATAAATACATAGCCAGTGACTGAACGTCTTGTCTCGGGGTCATTGGCAAAATCAGCATCACTGTAGCCAGTTACATCACAAGGTTCTGGTGATGTTGTATAGCATAGTCCGAGATCCATAGTCTCTTTAAGATATTTCAGGATTTTCTTTACAGCATTCCAGTGTTGTTCATTAAAACAATTTAAGAAGCGACTCACCAGACTGACTCCGAACATTATATCTGGACGGCTTACTGTGGCTAGATGCATCAGAGAACCAACGGCTTCACGGTAAGGAATATTTTTGTCTGGCTCGCTCTTGGTACCCTTCTCCAATTTTACATTAGGGTCTACAGGAACACTGTTGGGATTAGCATTATACATGTTAAATTTATTTAACAGTCTCTCAATATATTTCTTTTGATGTACAAAAATATAATCATCAGATATTTCTATCTCCATTCCAACAAAATTTGTGAGTGGGCATGCTTTCACTTCAAATGATTTCTTTAGCTCATTTATTATTTCTGTTAGTACAGATTTACTTTTTGAGAAAATGAGCCCATCATCCACATACAAACATAAGACACATTTAGTCCCATTAAAGTTTCCAATATATACACATTGATCAGCTTTACTGTTAACTAGACCAAATTTCTTTAAAATGGTGTCAAACTTTGTGTTCCAACACCTGGGTGCCTGTTTCAAACCATACAAAGATTTATTGAGCTTACATACCATGTTAGGTTTGCAGGTGATGCCCTCGGGAACGGTCATGTAAATATCTTCCTCCAGTTCTCCATAAAGAAATGCAGTCTTTACATCAATTTGGATCATTTCTAATTTGTGTTGAACTGCTTCTGAGAATAACAAACGGATGGAGTCATACCTTACTGTTGGAGCAAAGGTTTCTTGGTAGTCAATACCTTTGGTTTGTGCATATCCCTTTGCACACAGTCGGGATTTGTAGCGCAGACCCGTTGGCTCCTCCTTTATTCGGAACACCCATTTATTCCCGATCACCTTAGCGTTGGGAGGCTTCTCGACCAATGTCCACGTACCATTTTTGTTATGAGCTGTAAGTTCTTCTTCTATTGACTTCTTCCATTTTTCTGCATAATTTGAATTTAATGCTTGTTTGTATGTTTCAGGAACTTCATTTAGAGATTGATCCTCAGCGCTGCACAGGTAAGACGTCTCTTTCTTTTTATCTTCATTATTTCTAGGTCTTAAATTTATTTTCCTTTCAGGTGCAGGCGGGATACTCTCATCGGGAAGATATTCTGTGTCCGACTGAGTGCTCATCTCCGTAACAGATTCAAAGGAATCTTCAGTTAGTGTATCTTCACTATCATCTGGGTCGTTGGCGGGAACAGGTGAAGCGGGTTCTTCAGATGAGTTTTCAGTCAGCTCCATGAGTACATAGTCTCTTTTAACTGTTGATTCAAGAAATATAGCATCTCTGCTTTTAATCACGGTTCTTGAGTTGGGTATTACGAATCGGTACCCCTTTGTTTTCTCACAGTATCCTATAAAGGTCATTTTTTGAGCCTTGCTGTCCCACTTCTTGCGTTTTTCCTTGGGTATATGGACCATCGCGTCACAACCAAATGTTCTCATATGACTGACATCAGGCTTTCGACCAGTCCACATCTCTTCTGGTGTTTTGTGAGACAGAGACTGTGTTGGAGAACGGTTTATCACATAAGCAGCAGTATGAATTGCTTCGGCCCAGTAGAGTTTTGGCAGCTTGGCGTTCAGAAGCATACACTTGGCTCGCTCTACCAGAGTTCTGTTCATTCTTTCTGCTTTGCCATTCTGTTGTGGGCTATATGGTGTGGAAGTCTGATGAACTATCCCAGCACCTTTCAAATAACTAGAAAAATTTTTGTTGACATACTCGAGTCCATTGTCTGTTCTTAAAATTTGTATGTGACATTTTAACTGATTTTCGGCTAGACTTTTAAACTCTTTGAACTTCTCCAGTGCTTCAGACTTGTTATGAAGTGTATACACAAATATCTTCTTCGTAAAGTCATCCAAAAAGGTAAGGAAGTATCTTGCTCCTCCCAGCGAGGTTGTTTCCATTGGTCCACAGACGTCAGAATGGATCAACTGTAGAGGACCTTCACTTCTAGATTCTTGACTCTTGAAAGGTAAGCGTGTCTGTTTTCCTTCATGACATGTTAAACATTTGAAGTTTTTCTTGTCTTTGGCTAAGGCCACTCCGTCTGTATTTTCAGTCATCTTCTCTAAGCTCTGAAAATTCAGATGTGCCATTCTTTGGTGCCACAGGTAATCGTCTTGCTCAGTCACATCAGACATGCATGCAAAGCCTCCAGGCATATTCAGTGGATACAAGTCATTTATCATGGTTCCAGTAGCCACTATCACCTTTTCACTGTTTGTGATAGTGAATCCTGTTTTATGAAAACCTACTCGGCCACCATTCTTTGCTATTTGACTCACAGAAAGTAGATTTGATTTAATCTTAGGTACATATAAAACATTCTTGAACAAAATCTCTTTTTCTTCACCCTTATCATCATAAACAGTTAGGCTTAAATTACCGGAGCCTTCCACAGGCAATGTGTTACCTGCTGTTATGATATTTCTTATAGATGGTGCTTTTAAATCAGTAAGCATATCTTTATGCTTAATCATGTGCCTTGACGCACCAGAGTCCACGAAAAAGGCATCACAGAGACTGGTAGATGCAACAAACGCAGCAGCATAATGTGATTGAGACTTGTCTGTGTTGTTGCGCGGCTTGCCTTTTTGATGCTTTTTATTTTTACAATCTGCACTTTTATGCCCATATCTATTGCATGAAAAGCAGCGTGGTCCTTTAGAAAAGCCTTTGTTATGCGGAAACTTCTGACTGGATGCAAATGCGGTCGAGTCGCTTTCGGTTTGCTTGACATCTTGAAGTATTTTTGATTTCACAGCGTCAGAACTTATTTTCATACCAGAGCTTTCTATTGCAATAATCATTGGCTTGTACGATTCTGGTAGACCAGAGAGCAGCATAGTGCCGAGCCACTCATCGTCCACACTGAAGCCAATGTTTCTCAATTTATGTGCGGTGGTCATGATTTTGCTGACATATTCCTCAATATTCGCACTGCCAGCTAGTGTAGTATTGCACAAGTCACGCAGCAGACCAACTCGGCGTGTAAGCCCGGAGTCGTCGAAAGCGCGGGACAAATTGGTCCATACTTCTTTTGCAGTAAGTGCTTCTTGAACATGCACGTAAATGACAGGGTCCACAAGTAATATTATTTTAGACCTAGCCTTTGTGTCTTTCTTTGCGTCAGGGGCTTGTTCTTTGTATTCAATGCAATCCCACAACTCTTCGTGTTGGAGATACGTTTTAACTGCAAAGCGCCAGGTTGCATAATTGTCGCGGCCCGTTAATTTTTCGATTAATGCCAGTCCATTTACACTAGTTGACGCCATGATATACAACCACACACGAAAATGTTCGCAATTTAACACTTGAAAGTTCACTTAGGTTCTGCACTGTTCAACCACGTTGTCTTATAGGTTATGTGAAGCGGCACATATTTTATATAGTTTATTTTCACAACATTTTTGCACTTTCAACAATCACTCGGCAAACTGGGCCCTAACCTGTTGAATTACTAAATGAAACGTTGGTTTTAGCAGAATAAACTATTTAATTATGAAAAACAAAGTTAACTAGTACAATACCACAAATCATAGAGAGTATGACAGGATAGACGTCAAACTTAAGGTAGCGTTCAGAAGGTGTGATAATTTATATTTAACATTCACCGACAATTATACATATTTTCGGTTTTTTATTATCAAAATGTGTCGCTGACTGGAGATAAGCAGGGCACATTGCCAGGATGAACAATACCCGCTGGGCGATACGTACCCTCAATTGGAAACCCGCTAACACGAGCGGTCGTGGCAAACCACCAATGAGATGGAAGGACGACATCTGTCAACAAGCCGGCGAGAATTGGATGCAGATGGTAATGGATCGAGAAGCGTGGAAAAATGGAGAGGAGGCATGTACGAAGACGGGCGCTTTAAAGGCTGCTATAAATAGATAGATAGATCGGTGAAAAAACTGTAAACTATATTTTAAGAGACGAAGAAATGTTTCTTTTTACGCCAGTAACAAATTGGTATGTGCAGTGATTTTTCATAAAACATCACATCACAATGTGACAGAGGCGTCTTTTTTAGCGGGAAAGCCTTAAGTTTTACCGCTCCGTCACAGTGTTATGTGGATAAATGTTTATTAAAAAAAGACTATCAAGAGGAATAAGCATATTGTTTCAAAGTAAGTTAGTAAAGCATAGATACTTCTTTTCTAAGAAAAAACATACGTATAAATTTCCACGATTTCCATCTCCATTCCATTTCCATTTCAGTTTAATTTAACTATACTCCAAGAGCGAATCAAATATTATTTCATCGACAACGATTCATCGAAACTTTAGTACTAGTAATATTGTTTGGCATTATTTTATTTCAACTACTATGTATTTAAATTTATCTGACTACGTAGAAATACTATTCAACGAATATTACTTAATCGCTGATTTGTTTCAAATTATCTTAATTGGCACAAATACAAAACATTGCAATTCATTTCTTCGACGTATTACTTTAATACAATTTTATATGTCCCTGCGTCCCGTGCATGAAAACGAACTGTTGCTAGAAGTGGGTTAGGTTAGAACTGTGATCCCCAAGAAAACGAACTGTTGCCAGAAGTGGGTTAGGTTAGGTCAGAACTGCGTCCCTCAAGAAAACGAACTGTTGCCAGAAGTGGGTTAGGTTAGGTTAGAACTACGACCCCCAAGAAAACGAACTGTTGCCAGAAGTGGGTTAGGTTAGAACTGCGTCCCCCAAAAAAACGAACTGTTGCCAGAAGTGGGTTAGGTTAGGTTAGAACTGCATCCCTGAAGAAAACATACTGTTGCCAGAAGTGGGTTAGGTTAGGTTAGAACTGCGACTCCCAAGAAAACAGACAGCTTTAATGCTATTTGATTTAAATATTTCGCACACAATTGTCTCCTCTGTATCACTCATTCTTCACAATACAATAATATACACAAGTAATTAAATCACTTCAGACGATCAACCATTCGATCAGATAAACAATTGGTGTACCCTTGTTTTGTCGACAACCTTTTCATCGAATATTATTTCATCGACAACGATTCATCGAAACTTTAGTACTAGTAATATTGTTTGGCGTTATTTTATTTCAACTACTATTTATTTAAATTTATCTTACTACGTAGAAATACTATTCAACGAACATTACTTAATCGCTGATTTGTTTCAAATTATGTTAATTGGCACAAATACAAAACATTGCAATTCATTTCTTCGACGTATTACTTTAATACAATTTTATAATATATGTTCCTGCGTCCCGCAAGAAAACGAACTGTTGCCAGAAGTGGGTTAGGTTAGGTTAGAACTGCGACCCCCAAGAAAACGAACTGTTGCCAGAAGTGGGTTAGGTTAGGTTAGAACTGCGCCCACCAAGAAAATAAACTGTTGCCAGAAGTGGGTTAGGTTAGGTTAGAACTGCGTCCCCCAAGAAAACGAACTGTTGCCAAAAGTGGGTTAGGTTAAGTTAGAACTGCGATCCCCAAGAAAACAGACAGCTTTAATGCTCCTCTATTTGATTTAAATACTTCGCAAACAAGTGTCTCCTCTGTATCACTCATTTTTTACAATACTATAATATACACAGTAAATTAAATCACTTCAGACGATCAACCATTCGATCAGAAAAACGATTTCATATCTGAAACTACCCACATAGCTATAATCGTGCAGATGCAGAGTGAGCCGACTGACGTGATTGCGTTTAGTTTCGATAACGAAATATAACCAATTGAAATATGTTTATGCGGAATAAATATTATTACATGTAAAAAAATGAATTAAAAAAACCCGAAATGAAAAGCCATGACATGAATTTTATTGAAATAAGTCAACTACCAATTAAAAGACCTCGATTCAAATTACCTAGTAACGAGTCCTCGACGCAATGACTTGTCGATGAAATGAAAATACTTGAAACGTTGTCTTTGAAATAATATTCGATTAAATGTCTGTCGATAATTCAATGGTAAACCTAAACAATTTCATATCTGAAACTACCCACATAGCTATACGTGTATTGCGTTTAGTTTCGATAACGAAATATTACCAATTGAAATAATTTTATGCGGAATAAATATTTTTACATGTAAAAAAAATGAATTAAAAAAACCCGCAATGAAAAGCCATGACATGAATTTTATTGTAATAAGTCAACTACCAATTAAAAAACCTCGGTTCAAATTACCTAGTAACGAGTCCTCGACGCAATGACTTGTCGATGAAATGAAAATACTTGAAACGTTGTCTTTGAAATAATATTCGATTAAATGTCTGTCGACAATTCAATGGTTAACCCCAAGAGCTCAAGGTTAAGCAAAGGCTTTCAGCAATCGTGCACTCTCGCATTCTTACTTACTTCGGCCACGTGACGCGCAAGGAAGACGACACCATGGAGAGACTTGTTGTTCAGGGTAGAGTGGATGGTACAGACTCAGATTACGCCCCTCAATGCGATGGACTGATCAAGTGAAGGCCCTCACCGTATCACGCTTAAATCTGTGCGTGCGAAATGCACTAAGTAGAGAAGGATGGCGGAAAACTTTAAAAAATGCCGTACAACGACCTCAATGACCGCGACTACTCTGACAAGAGTATACGACTAAGAAGAAGAGATAAATTTCCAAACCTGGAATATATCGAGATGGAAGGAAAATAATCGTCGATAAAAAAAGTTGAACGACCCAAGTACCAAGATTGTTTACGCTGGGGATTTGATATGAAGAGGATGGTGCAGATAACTGACGGGCTTGGGTGGTTTTTAATTGGTTATACACAGACAACGGACCTTGAATTAAGGGCAGAATATTCCTATATCCTAACAAAAGTTAGTCTGCATCACAAGCAAAGTATCGATAACAAAATATAAACTTATACTAGCTTGCTTATAATTGCTGATACATTATAAAATAACACGGTTACACTCACGGCACTTTAGTCACGTCTTGCGACATGTTTCGGAGAGCCTAGGAGCGAGATTGGGCGCCGTCCTAATTTTAATCGGGACGGGGGCTGGGGCATACCGCCAGCATGGAAGCCTGTAATCCGTGGCCAGAACTTCAGTGTGTGCTGTGATAGTTTAGTGGACACAGTGAGTGTGGTTTGTTTATCGTCGCTCATGTCGGATGAACCAAATACGCTGCAAAACACGTTAGCAGCGCCGGCGCAAGATCATCCTCAACAAGTTGTGTCAGAGCGCGCGCTGCGCGCCGCGCGCCGTGCCGGACGCAGGTCGGCAGTCGGCGACGCGAGGCGCAGCAGTGCGCCACGGGCCGGTTCAAGTAGCACTCCTAGTGCTTGAAGATGGAGACCTAGGCTCTCCGAAACATGTCGCAAGACGTGACTAAAGTGCCGTGAGTGTAACCGTGTTATTTTATAATGTTAATATGTCTCACGAAAGTTTAAATTTAATAATTGCTGATACGTTCTGAATCTCGAGGTAAACTTATACTGGTTTGCTCCAAACGATAATCGGTAGGCCATGATAACAGCGCCTTTGAAATAAATACACAAGTAATTAATTACCTAATGGTTCCCATCTCACAGAAAGAATACCTTACCGAATATCAAGGGTCTTGGAAATGTATTCAATTTCCTCCCATCTTAATCCGAAAAAAGCAAGGGAATTTATATCCTATAGATTTGGGAAGAAAAAGGTTCAACACAATACTGGTTAAAAAATAACAAAAATAAGCTAAATCAGGCAACAAACCCCTATATTTCTCCCCAACCTATAATACACTCGCCGCAAGACATCAACTGGAAAGTCCACTATTAGTACGGGCGGGGACCGTAAGATTTGCTACGTTACGTGATACAAAGATATGCCCCATGGCACATGTTCATAAAAGTGATGCTGAGTTCCGAAAAAAATAGTCAAAAAATTAGAATTCGCCGAAAGTACCAAAAAATACCGCTTCCGATTTAATAAAGTGGATGGTATTTACCTACGGCATTTGATATTAAGATGATACTTGTGGAAATTAATAGTAATTTGTATTTAGGTACAGAAAAGCCCAGTCTGCCAGTTCCTGCATAGCCGGAAGTGCCCGGCAGACTGGTTCAAAAGGACGTTTTGGAGTCAAATTTTCCCGACAACAAACACTTCCGGCCATGCAGGAACTGGCAGACTGGGCTTTTCTGTACAGTCAGCAGTAGAAGTAGCTAAGCGGGTAGGGTGTTCAAAATGACCTACACACGCTCTTATTCTCTTAAAAATACAGTCGTGTCCAGCTCAGAACTTTTTAACCTGCCCGTTTAGCTACTTTTGCTGACTGTACCTAAAAATAAATTACTATTTGTTGCCACAAGTGTCATCTTTATATCCAGTGACGTATGTAAATACCATCCAATTTTTAAACTGGAAGTGGTAAAGTCGGCCAAAAATGTGGTCTACCACCCTACGGTTGAGGTCCGTTTGAACGTCATGAGACAACATGGTCGTGCATGTTTTAAACTCCGTTAGAAAAGTCAACCTTAGCGATCGTTAGATCTCGCAGAAACTTTTGTCAAAACTGGTAGACCACTTTCTTGGCCCACTATACTTTTTGATGCTTTCGGCTAATTCTATTTTTTTAACTATTTTTTCGCAACTCAGCATCACTTTTATGAACATGTGCCATGGGGCTTATCTAATATCACGTAACGAAGCAAATCTCGCAGTCCCCGCCCGTACTATACTTCCCCGAGTTATAAATTCGCAGCCTCCGTATGCGAGGATGAATGTACGCGTCTCTAAGATCGATTGCTCCTTTTTTCGGCTAGTTACGGTCAACTTGAGAGATTTATTCGATTTTCCTTAAGGGTCCTTATTACGGAGATAGTGGGCCGTTAATTTGTCTTGGTTATAAAACGAAACAATGTGAAGAGAATGAAGACAATGTTTACGCCGCTGTGGCTAATGGGTGGCTGTAATCTGATAGAAGAGATACTTTCTGAGATTATTGCCATGAACTACAGTCGGCAGCAGAAGTCGTATACGATAAACGTGATGGCCCCCTATTCCCAGGGTTGGAGTGGAACCAGCGTCTTCTACTTTCTAGGCGTCTTTCACACTGTTGCGGTTTCCGTGTGCGCCGCCGGTGCGCGAGCGAGATAGCGCTCTGAGTTTGTATAGCGCTGTCACGCTTGCACGCCTTCGTCACATGGGGTTGCGGCGCCAGTGTGATAAAAGACTAACCCCTAGGCACGTTACCCGGATCACAGCAGCACCCAGGGCTCGTAACCGGTTAAAGCAAAAAATCCCGGATAACCGGATATATTTAATTATTTTAATATTGTATTTAGGTTTTCCCTTCATAATATAGGATTTTTCGATTAAATATGAAACAGTAACGAAAGAACGGAAAAAAACCCGGGTTTACTATGGAGCAAATTCCGGTTTCCAAGCCCTGCCGCACCTATAAAATTTCCTCGCGTGTCAGTATGTAATCTTTGTAAATGCTAAGACACATTTGAGTCATTTGACCAATCTTCTAGGGAAGAACAGTATTTGTTTATATTATCTCAACAATTAAGTTGTCCTAAGATAATTTCGGATACCTGGTCCGTCACTTTTGCTGCGGACTGTACTAGAGGATTTAGTTGTAGGTGATCCCTTAGGGACAGAACATCGATCACGAGTCCTTATGTCCTAAGTGTGTTTGTACGAACTCATTAATTACTTTACTATCTAGAATTATCTAGATTCCTCTAAACCAGATATTAATTTGTACTTACTTATCAAATAAGCAGCCAATTTAACTCAATTGGATAAAAACATGTGTCGAATTTTTCTTTATCTATTTTTATAAATATATATAGGGGAATAGACAGATTGCATTATATTGATTAGATATAACTTGGACATGTGTTTTCTATAAAAAAAATCTTATTTATTTTCCAAACCGCCACATATCGAGATGTAAGATCATTAAAAAATGTTAAATATCATGGGACAATCTTACACAAACCCACCTAGTTCCACAGTAAGCTCAATAAGGCTTGTGTTGTGGGTACAAGGCGACGATATATATAATAGATAGATAGATATAGATAAATACTTGAACACATAGAAAACATCAATAACTTAGGAACAAATATAAACACACAAATAAATGCCCTGACAAGGATTCGAACCCGGGACCTCCTGCTTCATAGGCAGGGTCACTACCAACTAGGCTAGGAGGCCATTCAATTGTCACTAAAAAAATTCGGCACAGATAACAAATTTCTGTAAACGCCTTAGTTTATTTATTAAGCGTTGATGTTAACTCAGTTGAGCCGGTATTCCCACCCACATAGCTCTCAACTGCATTAAAGACTTCACAGTACAGTACGTGAGCTTTAAAAAGAACCTTCGGGAATCGGCGATGACACACGAAGGTAATATTGCTGTTCTGCTATTTCATGTGTCACTGTTGATCGATACCCGACGTCTCTTTTTAAAACCCGAAGATTCTTTTGAGAGCTCACGGACTGTAGACGTTATTCGTATTCGGACCACGTATCTGTAAGGAAGGTCTCCTGAAACGTCTTTCAAACTGACGTTACGGCAAAAAGGGATTTCCTTCTCTTTTGTCAAGGCGAGCATGAAACAAAGTGATCCATTATACAGAGATATACTTACCTTTTTGCGCCCAACTCCTTTGTAATAATAATAATGTGCAAAAGTATATTCACCTAATAACCTAGTACATTTTAGGATCCATTAACTCTCAATAGTCCTTACACCATGGCGGGTGCTGTCTCTGCGTGCGTCCTTATGACACGGGCAGGGGCAGCATCCGCTTAAGTACCCCTCACTTTTCTATAAACTGTCGAAAGGGCCTCTGCGCGTTGGCTTTGGCTCCGCATACGCCTCCCAACGGAACACCATTGATCCGTGGTCGGGAAAGATATGCAATAGTATAAACATAATCTTTGACATCGACTGTACCATCGATGACGCAATTAATTGACAAATTGTGAACCTTATGGCTTTGAGATAAAGTCTAGTGAAGTTAAAAGTTGTGAGAACTCAATGATGAACAGCCGAGAAATAAAAACTTTAGGGGCCATTTTCGTAATTAGCGCTTTATGTCGTTTTAATGTTACCAGTGTGGTATTAACGGCTTTTCAATACTAACTTGAACTTTGTAATGTTCATAATAATCTTAGCATAGTGATAAACTATATTATGTACTGGACAAAGTAAGGTTGTATGCCTATTTCGTGAACAAAACGCACCGATCGACATCGCTCGAAATAAAACGCTGTCCGCGGCGAGCGTTTGACACTAAACGTATTACCCTCCCATGCCACGTTCACGAAAGTGAGCGACAAAGAGAATTTTTCCGTGAACGAAGCGTAAAACGCTTGTGCTGTTTTTATATATATTTTTAAATATATTTTTTTGTAATATTAAACAAGTTATGTACTCTGAGGTGTATTCTTGCAGTATAATTTTGATCATTATGCTCTACGTTTTCTTTTATTAACACATACTAATCTATAAAAGTTTACAAACAGCTGCAATTTCATCAGTTTTATCCCTAGCATTTAGCAAAAAAACTGGATCCAATAAAATCACTGGTACACTTATTAAATGAATGAATGAACAATCGTATTATTGAGAGCTTTATTCCCAATCAAAAACAAAAGAGCGTCAACATTTTTTGTCGACATCAAATTAATTCGTGAGAAATGTCGTACTTTCCGTAATAAATAATATTGGCTTTTGTTTTATCATCTGGCTGTTCAGTTTATTACTTCCTTGTTCGGAGCGAGAATGATAAATTAAAAAAAATGTCATTCAGGGAAAATGCGGGAAATGGTAATTTGAGCGAGTGTTTATAAAGAAGGCATCGTTTATGATTATTTATAAACCTTCTAAAATATAAAAAACGGTATTAATAACGCGAATACTATAAGATTGGATGAAAATGTTTTGATTATTGATTTAAACAAAAGCGCCATTGTTTTGTGAGTCAGATTGCGTTCGTTGTTAATATTGAAATTGTTCATTTCAAATGGTAGCGTATTTTTCTAATGAAATAAAAAACAAAATAAAAATATCGAAAACTCATCGCACCATCAATCAGCAAAGATATTTGTAAAACATTTTTTGTTAATTCTGATAAAGTAATGAATGTTTTTATTAAATATTCGTGCCTTAACTGCGTATTTACATTAATTCATACGCCCATTTTAACTCCAATATTTTATTAAAATCTAGGCGATCAGGTCCACAAAAAACAACCTCGTATCTATACATAGCTATAGTATTTCCATTTATTATGCTTATCCTAAAAAAATATTAAATTAAATTAATGGTTATTTCAAGCCCATACCTCATAAAATGTTAGTTGAATATTTATAATTTAATTTAAAACTATGTTAAAGTAACTTACTATGTGTTCACTGTTTGCTTGTGAAATACACAACAGTGCAAAATATACCGACAATCAATGCTGTCCGCAACCATAGTTAGGGTAGGATATACAGCCTTGGCCAGAAGTGTTGAGCACCAATGCGATTTTCATACAAAACTGGAAAGTTTAGTCCATCGTTTCCATCTTTGTTTAAGTTATTTTGTCAATTAATTTAAACTAATAGGCATGTTTTGTTGAAGTTAGTAGTAACTGCATAGAATATTTGCAATATGTCGCACCGACTTAAATTTACATTTTTGGTAAGTGACGTAAAAGTATTTTAAATTAAATAATTACATAATATCTATTTTAACTATTTATAATCAATAAAAAAATAAAAATATAAAATAAGATAATGTACATAAACCACTGTGATATTTTTATATGTATAAACTATTGAATTAATTAATTTTGAAATGTTTTAAAATTACTTACCTAACAAAATTTTATTATACATGTACGAGTATATTCATTTCTATTGGAAATAAATGGCTAAATTATTATTATAAATTATTATACATTCATATAAGACAGACGCAGTCAGAAGACGGAAATTACATAGCCTAAAATGTATGTAGGTATATATTTTAGTTGAACAGCTGTTATGATTTACATCATCGTGCCGTAGTCCGCGCGCCTGTTATTTACTAGAGTTAAAGGAGTTTGAATCATTATGCTTATCCTAAAAAAATATTAAATTAAATTAATGGTTATTTCAAGCCCATGCCTCATAAAATGTTAGTTGAATATTTATAATTTAATTTAAAACTATGTTAAAGTAACTTACTATGTGTTCACTGTTTGCTTGTGAAATACACAACAGTGCAAAATATACCGACAATCAATGCTGTCCGCAACCATAGTTAGGGTAGGATATACAGCCTTGGCCAGAAGTGTTGAGCACCAATGCGATTTTCATACAAAACTGGAAAGTTTAGTCCATCGTTTCCATCTTTGTTTAAGTTATTTTGTCAATTAATTTAAACTAATAGGCATGTTTTGTTGAAGTTAGTAGTAACTGCATAGAATATTTGCAATATGTCGCACCGACTTAAATTTACATTTTTGGTACCTTCTGTTTTCATAATTTTTAAGTAACTTGAAAGTGTTATTAAGTGAAGTTTTCTATATTTATAAATAAAATATAACATTTACCGTTACCGCACATTGTTAGGATAGGGAAATAATGCTTAACATCAAAATTGTAAACAAAAAACACCTATCCTCAATACTTCTGGCCAAGGCTGTAGTAAGGATATTACCAGAAGCAAGCAATAATTATATGTTATCATTATCACTACACGCGGCTGTACTCGTGTTAAGTAACTTAGTGCTTGAGGATGGAGACCTAAGCTCTCCGAAACATGTCGCGCAAGTGAGTACAGTCGCGTGTAGTGATAATAGTGTTAATATGTCTCACGAAAGTTTAAATTCAATAATAACATGTAATTTGTAACCACTTTAATAACCTAAATGTGTAAGCAACGTTAAATATTTGTAAAAGCCACCCCGCCTATGAAAATGTAGCGTTACCTATGTACGTAGCTACAGTTTGTATGGAAGCACACTCCACTGATCAAAGCCCTAGCGCCTTTGTTGTGATAGATTGGCTATGAAACTTGCTTTCTATTACTTTTTTTATGACGCATTTTTTGTTTGGTATCTTTTGTTGAAAATGTGATTGGATTTTGTGGTTTATTGAAATGATTTTATCACACTTTTAGGCTTTAGTTTTTTTTTTTGTAAATTGGTGATTGGGATTGAACGAATATTACGAATTGAGATTGATATTTACCCAAAAGGTAAAATAAAAATATAGCAAAACGATTGGTAAAGACTATTACATTTTATTAAACTCTCGTAAACATGTTACTAATGTCACTAATTTTCTAGATATTACAATTTGGAAAGTTATATATTTCAGCCATTTAATTTAAAGATATGTAAATGAATTCAACTAAATTTACAGTCCGTGAGCTCTAAAAAGAACCTTCGGGTTTTAGAAAAAGACGTCGCGTATCAAAGAACAGTGACACATGAAAAAGCAGAACAGCAATATTACCTTTGTGTATCTTCGCCGATTCTCGAAGGTTCTTATTAAAGCTCGCAGACTGTATTATATTTTAATATTTATGTGTACTGAATTTGAACGTGAACTTAAAATTTCAAAACCGGTCAAGTGGAGTTGTCAGTAGTGACATGAATGTCACCTGGAAATATTGTTGTCACTAGTTAGGTTAAGTATAGCTGAGAATAGTTAACTATAGTCTTTAAGTTTTGATTGCCCTGAAAATCAGCGTCATGACTCATGCTGAGTGGCAACCATTTTACTGTAAAAAATTTAATTTTATGTATAGTCCATGGTATTGTTATGCTTATTTATACAACAAACAAACATTTTTAATTTCATTTCATTTCAAATCGTGTAATTTCTACACTATTCTAGGAAAACGATTTTACAACTAGCTAATATGCATTTAATTTAACAAATGATTAATAACAGAAACAAATAGATGTATTGAATATTTCCTTGATATTATTGAAATAAAATTCGTTACTTACCGAAGCTTAAAAAAATCGGTAGATACTTGTACCAAAATAAATAAATAAAAATATCTACACGAAATAAAATAACAACCTGGCCTTTCCGTAGAAACAACAAAAAGGTAATCTAATAAAATAAGAGCTTGTACCTACAGCTTAAAACTTACAATGCTCACAATTAGGGAAAAGCTAGCCTAAAAGCAAAAGCCCAAATAACTTAGACTTTCGTACCTAATGACTTTCCAAAACTAAACTAGGTGTTAGCCTAAAGCTACTAACAATTCAGGTTAAATTGCTTTTAAATTACAGTCTTTGTTACCTTTATAATAATAGTTCGAATTGTAAATATTTTATACTAATTGATGTTTAAATAAGTTAAATACACCCTCTTTTAACACAAAGGTTTATTGGTTGCTTGGAAAAAATCATGTCCTGGCAAAGAAACATCGCTACAAATGGATAGTGTACCAAAATAAATAATGAGAGTCAATTTTACAATAATACATCTAGTTCCACAGAAAGCTGAACAAGTTTTGTATTGTGGACACAAGACTACTATATATTAAACGATATACATTTATATAAGACAGACGCAGTCAGAAGACAGAAATTACATATCCTAAAATGTATGTAGGTATATATTTTACTTGGTATCCTGCCTTTTCGGCGAAAATTGTATTGCCGAATTTCACTTGCCAACCAACTTTTCGCAGAAGTTTCATTTGGCCGAATAACTTTTACCAAATAATTATTTCGCAACCATTTCATTCCCCAACCCCATAGTTGGGAAATGAAATTCGGCCAAATAAAATTTCTGCGAAAAGTTGGTTGGCAAGCGAAATTCGGCAATGCAATTTTCGGCGAAAAGGCAGAGAACCATTTTACTTGACAGCTTTTATGATTTACATCACCGTGCCGTAGTCGGTGCGCCTGTTGTTTACTAGAGTTAAAAGAGTTTGAATCTTTAATACAGATGTTAGGATATGGCAGCAGGCGGCTTAGCATGACATGCGTTGTCGCGCCTGAAGTATGGGGAGTCGCGACAACGTAAGTCATGCTAGACGTACAGCAGTGGTTGCGAACAGCGGCGATGTGCTCTATTATCATTTCTGATGGATAATGAAAATGGGTCACTTTCTATAGAAATTCCCCAACTTAGTGACCCGTTTTTATTATTCGTGAGAGTATTTTATAAATGGAATGTAACTGCTTTGTAGAAGTTTCAAATTGTTTTGACTCTAAATATGGGTGCCGACTCCGGAGCGGTCGTTTCATGTGAATCCTTTATAAGTTTATGTGTAATATAATACATTTCAATATACATCTCTTATTTTGGCTGCTCATCAAAGAACTTCAAAGCACGTACAGGTTGTATATGAATGCATTTTAACAGCTATTAACTCCACTGAACCTTGAAACGTTTATTATACTCGCGCGAATGCTAAATATTATATTTTTCGTATAGTCGACGTAAAAATATGTTTACACTTTTGGACCTTATTACAAAGGAGTAAGGTGCAAAAGTGTAAACATATTTTTGACGTCGACCGTACATAATGCAAACTCACAATTGTTCCACAATCTTCATTTAAATTGTCCTAGGATGTAGGCTGTCCCTATTATGTCTTAACTCTTAAGCTCTCACGTCTAATTTCTATTATCTACCTGTCTGTTTTTTCCCCAAAAATAATATTAAGTAAAATAAAATGTACTACGCAACAAAGTCTCGTTTCAATTTCGATCAATTTGCAGTATGTTTCCTTTGCCAGCTCCACTGCTCATGAAGTATAAATGTGCCATTATTTATTCAGCTCTAACTGCGTGTAATCCCACTATTTTCAACCTTACCTTTCACCTTTTTCTCTCATAAAAAGAAACATTTAGCACCAGTAAATTAGCGTCAACAATTAAAAGGATATTATTAACAATTATCCCCCGACACTACATCCCCACTTACTTTATTGTCCCGGGGGGGAGTAATTTATATCCTCCTCCTACATTTACGGAATGATTAAATTTATTGGCTCTCGAAAAATGCTGGACTTTCTACGGAGTTTCTTGGGTGAAATAAAAAAAGAAATATTTCAAGTAGAGAAACGTTTTAAGATTTAAAAACCGGCAACTTTTGTAAGTGCCTACTTACTTTGCGGGATTTTGGTAAGTGACAAGTTTTTAATGTGTATAATGTGTGTTTTTACATACATACAATCACGCCTATATCCCAAAAGGGGTAGGCAGAGATCACGGATTTCCATTTGCTACGATCAATGCAGCAAAACGGCTCTCCGTGAGCTACTTCTCGCTCCCGTGAAGAACCGCCGCCGCCGTGATGTGTTTTTAGTTTGTATATATGAGTCTGCCTGCGACCATGAGCATTACGACACGCTCGAAACGTCAGGAAAATAATAAAAGTAAGTTTACGCGATTAAGTCCCGTTTTTGTCAAAATAATGACAAGTATTTGTGGAAAATACATTATCGGACGGAATGTGCCTTATAGGTGGTGTAGGTTTGACTTTATATACCTACCTAAGCGCCAGCAACAAATGGTACTTTGTTATCTAGACTGTCACATATGTTTGTAACTTATTAATTTTGGTTCATTGAAAACATATCCTATTTACTCACAGAGGAAAATGATTATGTAGATTATTTTATAGGTATCAAAATACTCTTATTCTTATATCGCTAGTTACATAGCTAGCTAGTTGGCTAGCTATATATTTAGTGATAAATGCTAGGATCGGCTACATAGCTAGCTAGTTGGCTAGCTATGTACAGTCAAGGAATTTGATTCGCGTACCGTCTTAAGTCTAAATTACTGATGACAATTAATAGTACTAAGGGCTATGTTTCTTCGCTTGCTTAAAGAAATATAAGCCTTATGATATTCTGACATTTCAAGCAATAAATCAACGAAACGGTACGCGAATCAAATTCCTTGACTGTACATATGTAGCGATAAATGCTAGGATCAGCTACGAGGAGCGTAGCGTGTAGCAAACTGTAGCAGTGAAGTATTTTTTTTGCTACATACACTGTGAAACCGAGTTGAAATCTGTAGGACTGCATCGCCGCGTTTTTATTTCAGCTCGGAGTTCGTGAGTGACGCGCAGACAGCTGCCGTAATTACTTAGTTTTAGGATTCTGTACTAGTACTGGATAAAACCTGACTGCACTGCTTTTGAGTTACAGGGTAATCTTTTACGCTTTTGAAAAGATAATGGGGAAAAACAAACAAATTAACCGTAATCGAGTAACAAGCCGCACTCATATTTTTTTCAACAAATTTCTGTTCCTTTTTCACGCAAAAACTCTGAATTGCACGAAATACATACAGGTAGATTTTGACCTGTAAAACGATATGGGATACTTGTAATTCCGGAATCACTTCTAAAAGGGGTAAAACAAGGGTCAATGCGGGAGTATAAACGAGAGCGATGCAAAAGTTTACGTAGTTTTTTTTATTATACTTTTTTTTCGATTTGTACAATTCTTTTTCACCTCACCAGTTCAAACCAGCCAACTTTCCTCACTCCCTGGAGTGACGAAAGTGCGACTTTCATCACTCCAGGGAGTGACGAAAGTTGCTACTTTCGTCACACCAGGGAGTGAAATTTTGTTTCTAGAAGGTTTTCGCCATAATGATGATGCCTTTCATTCGGGAATGTAAATAAATGTGTTTTTAGGGTTCCGTAGCCAAAATGGCAAAAACGGAACCCTTATAGTTTCGCTATGTCCGTCCGTCCGTCCGGCCGTCCGCGGTCTAGCTCAGTGATTGTTAGCACTAGAAAGCTGAAATTTGGTTTGAATATGTGTATTAACCAAGTCGACAAAATAGTAGAATAAAAACTGGAAAAATATAAAAAAATATCCGAAAGTTTAAAACAGGGCGTCACCCCCATCTAACTTTTGAACCGTGGGTCCAAAAATTTTGAAAAAACTCATAAAAGTGAGGCCTAATAAGTACCTTCAATGAAAACTATATTGAATTAAATCGGTTGGGCCGTTTTTGAGTTATCACTCGAAAACCCATAGTGAAAGGACGTAAGTTAAAATGACCTAAGCGCCGCCAAATTTCTCGTAAGAAACGACCTTTTGAATTAATGAATTGTAACATGCCGGCAACTACGGAACCCTACACTGAGCATGGCCCGACATGCTGTTGGCCGGTTTTTTTTAACTTTAATATGTTCTCACTACTGAGGTGAAAAGTTGTATATGTCACACGAGAGGATTTTTTTTTACATCTCGTGTTCTTGAGATCCCTCGCTACGCTCAAGATTCAAACCTAGAATCACTCGCTTCGCTCGTGATTCAATTATAGAATCTTTCGCTTACTCGGGACTCAAAATCAACACTCGCAAGAAAAAACAACTTTCCTCTCTTGTTGCACAAATAACTATTGTTAGAGCTATACGCAACAGATTGAATTTATCTTACTTTCACTCAAATGAAAAGTACACGGGACAGCTGTCATCTCAATTTGTCACGGTCAGCCATTTTCATAGAAGTATTTATCTTATCTATAGTTAGCTGTCAGTCTGAGTTATACTATGGCACTGTAAGTAGGGTATACCAAGGAAAATCGGACAGTAGGAAAAAACGGATCCACCATTTTAATGTCATGGCAACCGCCACCCGGGAAGGTCAAAACTAACGCAGGAAACTGTCGCAAGTTGATAAAAAAAAATAACTTGAACCATTTCGCCCTGAGACCCGATTTGCTACAGTCTACTCTATTTAATGAGGTTAGAATACTTGAGACACAATTGACATTAATTGAGACAACTTTTCAACCACATTTATTACTTAGTGATTTTATTTTAAATTTAAACTCGACGAAAGCAACTTTAAGAATGAAAAGTAAGTACTAAATAAATCTAGAACTCCTTAATTTAATTCAATCTCGAACGTCAAGTTAATTTAAAGAAAATTTACGAGAATTCCCATTTAAAAATGTACCATCTCATCTAATATATTTTAAAACATTCTACAAAGGTTTATTTTAAATTAAAGTTTATTTCTCATGTCGTATTTTCAACAAGGAATGCGGTGCTTGTCTAAGTAGCTCTCATAGACGGTGAGCTAGCCACGTCAGATATAACACAATAATGAGAGCAACGAAACCCTTCTAGTCAGTCTGATATACTATGATTATTTTTAGATCTGGACATCTGGCAGCTGTAAAATGGTGGAGGTCAAAGAATGCAAATCACTTTAAGAAAACAAATCCTAGAGTTCTGGGTTTGGTGCAATATTACAAGAAATTATATAAATAATTAGATTATATCATTGCCAAAAAGTTTCTGTTGGAGGAAAGTAGCGCCAAATGACGTATATTGTAATCCATAGTTTGTCGCCTACTGTTTTTGTTTGTGTAATAATACGCAAGGTTCTTGGTTCTTGTTAAAATATAGGCCCTGTCCTTTATAACTGAGGCAATTTCGGCAGATTTTACCGTTTGGTATTACTTTTGATGAAAAACTTTGTTGGTCTGTCACTCTGACCTCCATCCATTAAAAGCTGCCAGATGCGCGTATCTAACAATAAAGATGCTAAAGCAATCTAACTATATAGATTTAATTGCTCTCATTATGTGTCATATCTGACGTGGCCAGTTGCCGTATTCTAATTTTAAAATACTTAAACAATACATTAACCTTTTCCACGCCATGTCAAACGTAAAACCTACCACTCAGACGCCACGACATCTAAATGTCAAAAATGAAGTTAAACTTTATGTGTGTGCATGTAGGTCTATTTTGCTCTGTGGTCGGTGACCGATATATCGGTCTTTGGCGTTGGACCTGTGTTGCCGATATATACGTCTTTGGCGTGGAAAAGGTTAAAAACACAATCTATCTCAAACAGAACTCCAACACACAACAAATAATGAACCAATATTGTAGTTGTATTGAAGTTGCATTGGAATAATTTTCAAGCCAATTCTGATATTTCTAATTCAGACGTTAAGGCGCTAGCTGTATTGTGTTGTTAATACATTGGAGTTGTATTGAAGTTTGATCGTTTCTAAACGTGTTTTAAAGGTAGAATTCGGCCCCAGCTCTTGGACTATAAGTAGCTCTCAGAATGTCTACGACGTAAAGGAATCCTCTTCAGCATGCAAAGCAAATTGTTACGTATTATAATAGAAATAAAGTTTATATTTACTTGTCTAAGACACCTTAGCGCCTTAGGTGTAGTTTTGCTATGGCAAAGCGAACCTTATTTGCTTTTAAATTAAGCCGGTTGTCACTTGACTGCTGACAACGTCTTTAGATTATGCAGATGTGGAAATAGGATTAAAACTCTGCGCGGGTAAAGTAGACAGATGATAAACAGTAATCAATAACTACATAGGAAATAATTTTAAATAAAAAATGAACCGACTTCACTCAGGATTCGCTATTCCAAGATGAAGTGGCCGAGTTGCTGTAGAAAATAGTGAAATCACAAAAATAGTGCGCCTATAATAGTTGAAGAGTTCCCTCGATTTCTCCAGGATCCCATCATCAGACCCCGACTTGATGACAATGGGAGCATCTAGGGGTTACACCCGTTAGAATAAAAAAAAATTGATAATCGGTTCACGATTCACGGAGATATCGAGTAACATACATATAAATAAAATATAATAAAAAAAAATCAATCGAATTGAGAACCTCCTCCTTTTTTGAAGTCGGTTAAAAATAGGTTACGAGTAGCTTCGGAAGCTTGGATTCTCAACATATTTTGATACTTTCTTGCAAATAAAATAAACAAGTAACTCCCAAAAATATTTTCGGTAAACATTTTTCTTGCTGACTGTACCTAGTAGCATTGTCATGTAAACTACGGAAGCATACCAAATTTCAGCTCAATCAGACACCGGGAAGTGGTTAAATAACTTACAAGATTTGATGCGTATAAATAAACAAATATACGGGAACAAGCTAAATGAAACTGTGTAAAAAGGACAGCTTGATGGTGAATCGCACGTTTTGAAGAAAAATAATAACTATAGACCATCTGGTGGTATAGGGTATAGTAAACGGTTCCAGACCGCGTAAAAGATCATTAGATCACCAATGCGATGGATTAACCAGATCAAATCTGCTATGCAAGGACCCTTGAACAAGTTTGTTTGAATAACCTCTAACGGGACAGAATGGCGAGAAATTGTGCAACGTGGAACACCTGTACCTGATACAGCTAATTAAACATGACACTCTGCAAAGAGTTCAACGACTGAGAAGAAGAATCTGGAGAATCTGGTTACTGTTTTGAAAAAATAAGTCCCGCCGAGTTTCTTGCCGGTAATAAGTAATACTTCTCGGGTCAGAGGTGTAGGGTTAGAACCGGTGGTAGTTTCTTTTTCTCTCTGACGTTCATAAGTGCATTGTTATGTGCCTACATTGAAGAATAAATATCTTTTATCTTTTTTTTTATCGCACACCACAACACAAAAAGAGACAACACTTTTTAGACTTCTGATTTATGTAATAAGAATTGTTTTGGTATAAATCTGTAATATTACGAGCAATGGTTTCTAAGTTATTTATAAAGCATGAATAAGCTATGTATAAATCCGCCTTCGGTGCGGTGTGATAGTCCATGTTACGTCATCATCAATAGTATCTTCCTACACGAAGGCCTCAAAAATATGTGACACGCTCTTATTTGTAGATCCATAGGAGCACGTCACATATTTTTGCGGCCTTTATGTAGATACTATTGATGCTGACTGTACAATGGGTTAACGTACTGCCAAATTCTACCCACTGCGGCCTTCTCAGTGACGTGACGCGGCATTACGAGAAGCTGAGTAGACTTAGACGGATTCCGGAATTCAGATAACCATAATGTACGTTATATAACGGTTATATACGGTTATATAACGGTTATATACGAGATCCTTTGTTGTTATAGGCTGCGGATGTACGGTAGAACAAATGAATATTTGAAGGCTTACAGGTATTGATTTTTGGGCTTATAAATGAAGTTTGGTTTTAGAAGTAGGGTTATTTACTCATTCGTTTCAGGCTTAAATTTATACACCGTGTTTTTTTATATGCTTTAATTGCAATAGTACTTTCCTGAGCTTAAATTAAGTATATTTCTCAAAGACATCAGTGTCCTAATTAGCTCCAGTTCTGAGATAATCGATAGATAATTTTATCTTTATGATTGTGTAAACCTCCATTAAATTATTTTTGCACTCTGAAATACAATTATACGCACTTTGATAATAAAAGAAATCTACCCAACCAACCTTTGTACTGCAAATATGTCGTATTAAGTGGTTGATCATTCATATAATGATATGATACTTATAATAAACGGATTATATTGTACAGTCAGCAGCAGAAGTAGCTTAGTGGGTGGGGTGTGTACAATTACCTTCACACGCTCTTATTCTCTTAAGAGTCCGGTAACGGTTTGAAAACGAAAATCGCTAATAATGACATTATGCACATGAATTGCATTTGGTAAGATAGCTTGAAGTCTTGTTATTGCAAAAAAGTACTTTAGGTTGATATATATTAATGTTTAATACCTTAAAACTCAATTCTTACAGAGCTTGTTTAGTGAGGACGTTGACTCATGCAATTTTGTCACAGAATTTTTAATTATTATTTGTTATGGACCCTAATATGTTTTATATTACCTGAATAATGCATGAAGCGAAGTTTATTTTTGTATTATTATATTTGTAAAATACTTTAATATCTTCCCAAAAATATCACCTAAACTTCGGTAATTTTTAGCAAAATTGCTCCAGCAAAACACACTCTCTCTTAAAAAATATATATGAAAATGAAAAAAACTGTTACATTTATTCCTCAGGCGGCTCATTTTCCAATGTATTTATATATTTGACGTACTTGTATAACTCAATTTTAATCAATAAAAACCTTACTCTTTTCACCTCTCCAAGCAAAAATCGCGAAACTGGTGTTAGATTGGGGTGAATTATTTATAAATGAAGTATAAAATTAAAAAAATCGTTGTATTTATTCTATCCAAAAAGAAACGATCTTTCATAATATGTATACAAAATTATAGAGGTTATGTTAGTTACTGCAAAATAGCGTCAAAAAGTTGAGCAAAATCGAAACAAAAAGTTTACCGGACTCTTAACAATAAAGTCGTGTCAAGCTCATTTTGAACACCTCACCCGCTTAGCTACTTCTGCTGTTGACTGTACCTAATCATTCGTCCGCTCACACACGTTGCAGTTTCCGCAGCACTGTTTCGCTCGCACACCGCACACCGAAGCAGCGTGCGGAATCCGCGTCGGTATAATAACCTTTTCCTCCTTCAAAGATCACTCTTTAGGCGAATATCACACTGGTGCCGCAACCGCATGCAGTGACAGAGTGCAAGCGTGACAGCGCTATACACATGTCGAGCGTTATCTCCCTCGCGCACCGGCGCCGCATGCGGAAACCGCAGCAGTGTGAAAGCCGTCTTACATTGGTTTTTGTGCGATTCAAAGCGATCGGAGTAGCCCCGGGCAATTTGGACCGCCACTAAAATGAGAGGAATCGTTAAGGTTTTAACGAACTTTGAGTAAATACCGGAATTTATCGAAAATGAGCAGATGAAATAAACGGTCGCCGCCGTGAAATTTAACTTTAAAGTTACCTGGAAGTACTTTTACAAAATCAGAATTTAATTTTCTTGTTTGTGACGTTTTCAAGTCAAAGGTAATTGTCGGTTGTTAATAGCGTTTATTTGTAAAAAAAATATGTTAGTAACACCTTATTGAGATTCGACAAAGACATTTAACATGAAAATGTCACATTTTTGATACCTATTATATACGTATACTATACGTAGGAAAACATTATAAACACAGAAGTTTGACGACAGACTATAATAATATTTTACAGAATAAATGTAAATGAAATGATGCCTTCATTTTAATTAGAAATTTCACAACAATATGTTGAAATATTTTGATAAAAACAACGTTACATAGTTAAACACCTTTGATATTCTATATTATTAAGGTAAAATAAAATTCGGGTACTTATAAATATCTGAACCCTTATTAATGTTATTAACAAAAGCTTTTAAATATTTTGGACCATCTGATGTTAAATATAATTTCGCAATACATTAATTATTGACGTCTTTCATGCAATTTGTAGTTTTGTACCTCATCATCATCATCATCATCATTATCATCTTGTCCAGGCCGATTTCGACCATGGCGACTGGTTTCCGCTGGCTAGTGAGAGCGACGTTCGTGGGCTCTCAGGTGACTGACGTAGCCTATTTTAGCAGTAAAAGTACGAGAACATTTACTGCAGGTACCCCTCCGACAAAATTATAGTTTTGTACCTAAGTATGTAATGGCATTATAATTTGTATTGTTTTATTTAGGTATGCGTATACTCGTAAAATTTCGAAATAACTATTAATATTTTTGAAATCATAATCAAATGATCCCATTAACCATTAACCATATTCAAATAATCTAAGGTACATTCGGGTAATCCCGAATAAAACTAATACTGTTTACCCTCTTTTCACTGTAATTCATCGATGCTATAAAAACGATATCAAAACATCTACATATAGGTAGAAAACAGTCGCTTTACATATACTGAACTGAAAGACAATAATCGTTGTACGTAAAACCTTACCATTTAGAACATACAGTTATCTCTCTTTTTAGGGTTCCGTAGCCAACATGGCAAAAACGGAACCCTTATAGTTTCGCCATGTCCGTCCGTCCGTCCGTCCGTCCGTCCGCGGTCTAGCTCAGTGACCGTTAGCACTAGGAAGCTGAAATTTGGTTTGAATATGTGCATTAACCAAGCCGACAAAACGGTAGAATAAAAACGCGAAAAAAATATTTTGTTAGGGTACCTCCCGTACACGTGAAGTGGGGGGCGAAATTTTTTTTCGTTCTAACCAAGTTGTGTGGGATATCGTTGGATAGGTCTTTTAAAAAGAATTAGGGTCTTTTAAAACAATTTTTGGATAAAACTAATACTTTTGGAAATAATAGCTCCGAAAGTTTAAAACAGGGCGTCCCCCCATCTAACTTTTGAATCGTGGGTCCTAAAATTTTGAAAAAAAAAATCATGAAACTGAGGCCTAATAAGTACCTTCAATGAAAACTATATTGAATTCAATTGGTTGAGCCGTTTTTGAGTTATCACTCAAAAACCCATAGTGAAAGGACGTAAGTAAAAATGACGTAAGCGCCGCCTAATTTCCCGTAAGAAATGACCTTTTGAATTAATGGTCTCAGTTTACGGAACCCTACACTGCGCATGGCCCGACATGCTTTTGGCCGGTTTTTTAAACACAATGACACTAGGTTGAAAAAAGAGGTAGATTCAATAGGTAGATCTAATCTTTTAGTTTTCTCAGATCTAGAATCTTTTCATTAATTTATTAGCGACAGGTTTTGTGTTATTAGCCATAGGTATAACAATACACAATTTTAGGGGGTAGCTGAGCGTTTATTAAAAAAAATGCCACTTTTGGAAATTGTAGAATTTTCTTAAATTTCATATTTTTACTCAGAATCACGAGCTCTTTCCATCTCAAAAGAAAAACAAACGTCCCAAAAATATCATACATTTTTGAAATTTTCCTTTATGTTACCGTCATACAACTTATCCATATAAGGAAACACAATAGGAAAAAAAAACTCGAGGACATTTTTTCATCATATTAAAATCGAAAGAATCCGTGATTCTGAGTAGAAAAACATAGTGTTTACAGAAAATAGCACAATTTTAAAAAGTGGCAATTTTTTGAATAATGCTTATCTACATACATATTCTTATGTTAGGTGCTTTGTTTACTGCCATTAAAGTGCTTCAATATTATAAGTAGATAATAAGGACTTTATGATATTGGTATGTCTCAATAATAAATACATCTATCAAAGTCAAGTACAATTTGTAAAGTTTTCATATTGGCTTGAGCGAGATTGAATTTATATTTATATCTCTAAGCCAACATTATCATTATATAAAATACAACTGTGCCGTGAAATAAAAAATATAATTCTACACGTCATATTTTCACGTAGATTACTAGAACGAACAATCCGGCCATCTGTAAAGTGGTCTGTAAGACTATCAAGCGTGCTTGCCAAGCAGACAAACATTTAGCGTGCGATGTTTGACACTAATAGATAAAGCGTGACATTTTTGCGGCCTTCATTGATGATAAATTATTGCATGTGATTGTACAAAACATTCATTAATTACTTTTTCTCAAACATGCGCGGAAATGTTGTCGTTACGTTCGTGAAAATAGACTCGGAAGTATCACGTTTCAGGCGCCGTAGTGACACTTGATATGAAAAGGATAGGCTTGCAAAGTAGCCGGGGCCCGCCACGTGCTCGCCCCCTCGGGGGGCCGGGCGCCGCCGGTCACTGTCGCGCGGGCGCCGGCCACGAGTGCGATAGACTTTTAGGCTTTAAGTATTAGGTTTTAGGTCTTATTTCCACGCATTTTTTTGAGAAATGCACTATACATGCCTAGGCGTGAAAACGGATTCCCGGCCTCGTATCCCTATCCGGCCTCGCTGCGCTCGGTTGTATATACCTACTTGGCCGGAAATCCCTATTTTCCCAGCCTCTGCTGTAATGTACTATTGTTGTAGGTTTTTTTCATTTCATCATGCCCGACCACTTCTAGTTCTACATGAGTGTACTACTGACACCTTTTATTTAAAATCGTATCTAATTTACCTAAGTACATAAAAATTCAACTGATCTAGATAAATTCAAAATAACCAATGATGGATTATTTAGTTATTTCAAATAAAAAATGATTTAGTTATCTTCCCGATAATTCGTAAATTAATATAATATATGCCCAACTCTGGTTAATGCCTTGCTGTTAACTGCATAACGTCATATAACAATCCCATCGCTTTGCTTAAAGATCAATCGCGATTGTCAAACTTATGTGCTTGACAAGCGCGCTTGATGGTCTCATGGACCATCAAACGCGCAAAGTTTTCAACTGACCGAAATGATTTAAAGATGGCTGAGCTGGGTGCTGTTTATTTCCCATATGATTCCAGCAAAGATTACTCAAATCAAAAAAGATAAGGTCCTTAATATTAAATGAAGAAATATTGGGCCGTACTCACGACTGAGGTCCAAGGGATGAGAGAAAAAGCTTTTACCTGGGAACAAGAAAACAATGATTAATAAAGTACATTCTTTTTGTAAATTTTCTTACTAACCTAATACCAAAATATGATTTTGCAACTACTTTGTAAAACTTGTTTCAATGATGCATATTTAATTTACGCTTATCAACTTAACCTTGCTACTTAAATACTTGTAACTAATCAGGTAATCACAGTTGTGAATGCTAGTACAGTCGCCATCAAATATATCGGAGCGGCCAAGGTGGTCACAAATATCTGAACAACGCCTCTATTGTCAATACTATAAAGTGCATGTTCAGATTTTTGCGAGTACCCCGGCCGCTTCGATATATTTGATGGTACCTGTACCTATGTATGACTGTAAAATTAAACAAAGTAGGGTAAATCGCCAGTAACTGGCCACCTCATACTAAAATGAACTCTATTCACCTACAAACAGAATTCATTTTAGTACAACGCGGCCAGTTATTGAAGGGTGGCCAGTAATTAAAACCTTATGCTAAATTGAACTCTGTTTGTAGGGGAATAGAGCTCATTTTCAGTTTGAGGTGGCTTATTACTGGACGGTGGCCCGTTACTGGCGGTTCTATTCATAAAATTTCAGACCACTTTAGCTAGGGACCACCAATATTCCGCGTTCCACCAGCTAAAACCTCATTCGCCTGTGTCCTGTACCACCGCCGCCCAGGCCTCAATATCCTAGCCGTGTCCTATGATTGATCTTGATAAAGATAATGTGGATTTATAGCGGGGCCGGTGTCATACTAGCTGACATGAAAATTATTTCGGGAGCTTGTACGACGTTATGTGGGAACAAAATTGGGGTTTTCTTATTTGATAACGAAGAGTTTTTTAGCTTAGTGACCATTATTTAGTTACAGCCTGTATCAGGTACGGCATAGGTTATAGACGGAGAGCTGGCCACGTCAGATATGACACAATAATGAGAGCAACGAAACCCCTCTAGTTAGTTTGCTATACTATGCTTATTTTTAGATCCGGACATCTGGCAGCTGTAAAGTGGTGGAGGTCAAAGAATGCAAACAACTTGAAGAAAACAAATCCTAGATTTCTGGATTTGATCCAATATTATGAAAAATTATGTAATTAATTAGATTGTATCAAGAAGAAGTGCCAAATGATGTATAATGTAATTTTTGGTTACTCGCATACTGCTTTTGTTTCCGCAATAACACACAATGTCTTTTGTTCTTATTTTAAAATATGGGCCCTGTTCTCTATAAATGACACAACTTCAGTAGTTTTTATCTATTTTGGTATCACTTTTTTCCAACTTAAAAACTTTGTTGGTCTGTCACTCTGATCTCCACCCATTAAAAGCTGCCAGATGCCCGGATCTAGCAATAAGGATGGTTATGCAATGTAACAGAACTGGTTACAAAACTCTCATTATTGTGTCATATCTGACGTGGCCAGCTCTTAGACCATTAGAACACAAGTTGAAACAGTACGCTTACCATGAGTTATGACATTGACGTTTTCGAGAACGAGTATCGAGTGTTCTATCTGTGCATCTTGCTTGTAACATATTAGTGTAAACGAGATGCACAGAGTTACTCGTTAACGAAAAATGACAATATCAAAGTCATGGTAGCCGTATTGGTCGAGTTAAAAAAAATGTCATGCAGTTTCGATCATCGTATGGAATTTTTTGTGTATGATCAGAAATTTTCCGAAATATTGAAATATCACCTACTAACTTCTTTCAATCTCTGTTTGGCTCAACTTTTAACTGGTAGAAAATGCCTTTTGGCATTGAGTTTGCCTCTTGTACTCTTTTTAAAGTGCTATAAAGTTAAAATAAATAGTCACAGAGGTTCTAAGCGCGATAGATCTCTACGGCGTTTAAGACCATTTCGCTGTCATAATTTAACAACAAAAGTAGCTTTATTATTTTATATAGTAAAGTTGGGTCTGAAAAAATACATTACAAAACAGCTGCACCGTAATGTCACACGTTAAAACAATGCCCGAACGAAATAATGGCTTTTCAAACGTTTGTCTAGCGACCATTATGGTTATCAGATACGACACGCGATGCTTTCCGTGAAACGATAGTAGGTATTTTCATGCTATTGTTTTATTAATGTGCCTAAGCTTGTGAGGAAATTAAAAATGTACTGACCAAGCGAATGAAGCGAGCGAAGCGTCTACGTTTAAAGGGCAAATTTTGTTTTCCCCGATATATAGCTGTTCTACTGAAGAAATGTTTTTAAAGGGTCGGCAACGCGCATGTGACACCTCTGGAGTTACATGCGTCCATAGGTTACGGTAGCTGCTTACCATCAGGTGGGCCGTATGCTTGTTTGCCCCTGTCGTTGTATAAAAAAAAAAGAATTCATTTTTTTTTCAACCTATTCTCGTGACTATTATATAGGGTTTTCTGGAAACATTCTGAAATTTCGCCTCATTTTTCGGAAATATTTCAAAATTTCGGATTTGACACAGCATGCACGATACCTACCGTTTACATGTATCAGGGTACAAAAAAATTTGATTTAGGTTTATTTACGCCATCAGAAAGATAAAAATTATCTATAGATTATCTCAGAACTGGAGCTAATTAGGCCACTGGTGTCTTTGAGAAATATACTTAACTAGCTTTTGCCCGCGACTTCGTCTGCGTGGAATTAGTAATCCCCCGTTAAGGAATAAATTCTGCATATCAACTATTCTATATCCTTCCCCAGAGCATCTCCAGCGTTCAACGGTTATTGATTCGCCATACAATCTTTCAACCCCCTTTTTCACCCCTTCTAGGGCTGATGTTCGGGATGAAAACTATCCTATGTCGTTTCCCGGGCCTCAAGTTATCTGCATACTAATTTTCATCTTAATTGGTTCAGCGGTTAAAATATCTCCATACAAACTTTCTACCCCCTTTCACCCCCTTCAGGGTTGATTTTCGGGATGAAAACTATCCTATGTCCTTTCCCGGGACTCAAACTATCTCTATACAAAATTTCATCAAAATCCGTTTAGCCGTTTTCACGTGATGCGCGGTCAAATAAACAGACAAACAGATAAACAGACAAACAGATAAACAGACAAAAATTCTAAAAACTGTTGGAACGTGTTCTGTTATCGATTCTAAGTATCCCCAGCCAACTTTTTTTCGAATATCTTCCATGTACAGACTTTCGACCCTCTTCAGCTTTATTATATGTATAGATGTATTAAGCTCAGGTATGTACCCTTGCAATTAAAGGAAAAAAAACACGGTGTATAAATCAGTCGTGAAATACATGGAGCCTGTATTTTCTAGAGACTGACAAATAAAGCTCACAGATATGCTCTTTAAATGTCATCAAGGAAGGATTCTTAGGATTTAAACTCCGAAGGGGATGAAAAAGGGGGTTGAAACTTCCACGAGGACAAAGCTGTTAGCGTAGAAACTACACGGAAAAAAAAGCTTCCGGGATATTCTTAATCTAAAACATTATTTTATTATGTCGAAAATATGTCCTCGTGACAAGTATTTATTTCCTTTAACGAAAATAAAATAAAGTTATAAATATAAAGGAGCGAATATATTCTTACAGATTTTCTAGTTTTCTTTTACCTAAGATAATACTTGTTTGATTAAAGTACAATCTCTCTTATATACTCAATATACTCTTGAAACAATACATTTTTGTATTTCTATTTTAAGAAAACGTGGTTTTATAAGCGAAGAATCATATTTTTGGTAAAGGAAATAAATACTTGTCACGAGAAAATATTTCCAAGATAATAATAATGTCTTAGATTGAGAATATCCTGGAAGCTTTTTTTTCCGTGTAGTTGTTGAAAAATTGGAAAGCGGAAAAAAATACATAGTAAGCCACATTGTTCCTATTTACTTCGGATTTTGAACAAAGAAACACATTTAAAGGCAAATACCAAATGAGCAACAATCAAGATAACAAACGGCAAACCCCATGTAATTACATTCTCTAATACCGTTATAATTAGGGTCGTTTTGGGATAACTTGACTGACGTTATCGCGAGTCCCTAAAATTATCTCCGCAGTTAAAATTAAGTGAAGTTTTTCGATTTAGCCCAAAACGCGTGACTGTCATAATATTTTATTAATATTCAGCGTTTTGGAGATGTTGCTTGATAATTTTATACCCGACTGCTGTGCTACCTAACCTGGTTAAGTCTTTCACACATAGGAAGCGTGTTTAATCTGTAGGGCCCAGAACTTAATTTTATTACAAGATTTTATTTAACTCACAGTGTTTTAGGGTTTTAATTTTTGAAGGGACATTATTTGACCTCCACCAGTGAACAGCTGCCGGATGTAGAAATAATAGTATTATAGTATATAGCAAACTAACTAGAGGGGTTTCGTTGCTCTCATTATTGTGTTATATCTGACATGGCCAGCATTTTTGTTACACTTATAAAATGTAGATGGAGGATTTTATAAGTGTAACAAAAATACTGGTGATCCATTAATTAGTAGGTATCGTATTGCGATGCGACTAAGAAAAAACCGGCCAAGAGCATGTCGGGCCATGCTCAGTGTAGGGTTCCGTAAACTGAGACCATCAATTCAAAAGGTCGTTTCTTACGGGATATTTGGCGGCGCTTACGTCATTTTTAATTACGTCCTTTCACTATGGATTTTTGAATGATAACTCAAAAACGGCTCAACCGATTTATTTCAATATAGTTTTCATTGAAGGTACTCATTAAGCCTCAGTTTCATGAATTTTTTCAAAATTTTAGGACCCACGATTCAAAAGTTAGATGGGGGGGGGGGGACGCCCTGTTTTAAACTTTCGGAGCTATTATTTCCGAAAGTATTCCTTTTATCCAAAAACTGGTTTGGAAGACTCTAATTCTTTTTAAAAGACCTATCCAACGATACCCCACACAACTTGTTTGGAACGAAAAAAAATTTCGCCCCTAACTTCACGTGTACGGGAGGTACCCTAACAAAATATATATTTCGCGTTTTTATTCTACCGTTTTGTCGGCTTGGTTAATGCACATATTCAAACCAAATTTCAGCTTTCTAGTGCTAACGGTCACTGAGCTAGACCGCGGACGGACGGACGGACGGACGGACGGACGGACGGACATGGCGAAACTATAAGGGTTCCGTTTTTGCCATTTTGGCTACGGAACCCTAAAAACGGAATAAATTTGTGCCCCCCTTAAAAATTTATTTTTGCAAGAAATAAAATAACTTTGAACGGATTATAACGCGTATACTGAATTTAAATTACATCCCGACGTTTCGAACACTTTACAGCGTTCGTGGTCACGAGTTGACTGAGGAAAACTTATTTACCCCCATCTCGAAAGTTGTTTTCTTTCATGAATAACTATCGCGGCAACCGTAGACAATATTATTTATTTTTGCAATTTTACTACAAAACTAAGTAGCGGCACATAAAATACATATACCTAATGTTTCATAACATAAAGGTACGTCTTATAGTTTCCAAGTAAAATGGCTGTGACATACGGACGGACGGACGAACCTATAATCTTTCCGTTTTTGCCATTTCAGCTACGGAACACCAAAAATCCTCGAAATCGGTGGCACGTCCCTACGCACGGCAATGCGATCATACCCGAATGCGACATTTTCCTAATCTAAGTTCGGCCGCCATCCATCATGCTTCTTTTGAAAAGTTGCGACGGCCGGCCGGAAGCGAATGATTATTAAAAATGGTTTGACTTGGAAATTATGGCGGATACTTGGTGTTTGTTATAGTGAGGGGCAGGTTGATTTATGGATGAATGCTTGTGTAAAATAGTAAATTGCCTTTTATACATCTGGCACAATAGAAAGGATATTTCTTTACGAATATATTTTTTACTCTTGAGTTCCGGCAACTAGCAAATACAATACAATATTATTTATTGTTCACCAATAGTAATTCACAAAAAGATATAATACCTTACAAAAAAGGCTGTCTTAACGCTAAAAAGCGATCTCTTCCAGACAAGGCAACAAGGGTCGTGGGAGACATCGCAAAATAATCGACAAAAATTGAATACGAGTAGGTGAAGCTGGATTTAGTATTGAACCGAGAAATAACTATCAAAATAGTTAACATATATACACTACATAAATATGTAGCTACATAAAGATACATAATACATAATGACATATAAATAACCATAAAAATAAAAACTAGAAATTCCAGAAAAGTTCATACGACACTTTAGTTTCTAAATATGCTCAAGAATATACTGTTAAATATTCTCGCGTCCCTAATATACATGTTATAATAACATTTGCCACACGGTTACAAAATTTGTACACAAACGATATACGTTATCAAAGAAAATTTAATATCAAATACTGCTACAAAAATGACAAAATTAAGTCAAGGCCATATATAGGTAAACATTTTATATCGCGTGTTACACATTTTTAAATAAATTATTTCCCGTCGTTTACGAACACCAGGGAAAAGATTATCTTTTCCGTATTATTTTGCAATTTATTATTTTGATACCATTTTTTGTATGTTGTCCTTCATCCTAAAATGTATTAAATTGAATTTTCACGTAAGGATCTCGTTGTAAGGAAAATTTGCAGGGATATTGTGACATGCCTAAATAAAGTACGATATTAATTTGAACAAAATATCATGTTTACAATTTTATTCCCGAGGGCAACGAATCGGCCAAGACGGCATTTGGGGATGCGGAAACAGATCCCATTAATAAAATTATAAGGGAAGAAATCATATTAGAAAATTGGACATTATTTTATGAAGGTTTATTATTTCAAAGCAAGTATCTCTAGAGTTGAAACCATAGGCATATAAAATAAGAAGACGTGATCCCACGAAGACAAAACTGTGATTCCATAGTAAGCCGGTAGTCTCGTGCATACACACTCATTTTTGACGTTTGAACCAATCCCCGCTCGGCCACGAGTTGTATAATTATGTGTGCGTGTTGCGCGTAAACACGAGGAAATCGGCTCACTATTGGAATCACAATTTCGTCCTCACGGCACCACGTCTTCCTACCTACTTTATATATCTATGGTTGAAACACGCATTTACCCTAGAAGGACAGAATACACGCAACGTGACTAATTTTAAAACACGTTTCAAAATGGCTGGTAGCATACCGTAACTAGCCTACATAATTAAGTCGGTTTCTTTATTCCCTTTCAAAGAGCGATAGAGGGGTAACAAACGTTTATATTTTCTAGATTCTGATTCTGACAAGGACCAACCTTCTCTATCATACCTATTGGGAATTTAATAAGACCATCCCTTTTAATCATAATATTGTTATTACCATGACAGGTCTAGGGATAGTACAACCTATGTCTTATTAAAGTTTATTATATGTCTTAGACTATTCAACCAACCGGAGCGGCCATGTCTGTCATTTTCTATACAAAAAAAGTCTGCCGAATTTTGCGGGGAATGGGAACGCTCGAAATGTTTTTTCGTAGCATAAGGCGATTATCACACTTATACTTATTATTATCTGGAATCCGTCGCCAGTGTGATAATCGCCTAAGTCTGTCGTACACCAAAATGGTTGACAGATTTTTTTTTACACCCATCGACTCACCAGCCATTCTTGCCAATTCTTAGTCACGCAAACTAAATTTAAAGGATGTCACGGCAGTACTAAAAGTTCACGTTAACTAAAGTTTGGGTTCGACAAACTTAAGGCTAGGGTTTCCCTGAGGACTTTCTTTTCTCAGTCTGGCCGCGTCGTTAGTTGTAAAATAAATGTAATATGTTGGAAGGTTTTTTACGACGCGAATCGTGATGGCAAACGGAAACGGCTTTCGGTTGATTGTTTTTTTCTGTAGCACTAGGTTTTTTTATTGATGTTTGTAAAGTTTATGGTTTACGTACTGTTTTAATTTTTCGTGAAAAATTAAAAAGTGGTACACAGAAAAAAATAACTTTATCGAAGACAAATTCTCTTGGTTTCGTATATAGGTGGAAACAATTTGCCTAGAAAGTGGTCTTGATTCAAGTAAAATGGCTTTATTCAAGTAAAATATATCTTGGGCTAAAGATATATAATTAGTCCAAGACAATATTTATATTTGGGGTGGGCTGTTTGACTAGGGTTGTGGTTGTTCTGTAAAATTTTGGAATATGTGTGTTTGTAGCTATGTTTATTTTTGACACCTTGTTTTTCTGTTTGATTTTGTATTATAATTTAGTTAGTTTAATAATGTAATATCCATTGTATTAATTTGAACTATATTGTAAAATATCATTATGAAATAGTACCGATATTTACCTATGTTTAAACAATAATATTCTTGCATTGGCATTCTTGGGTCAAGATGTCCTTTTTTCCGTGTAATATGGGTGTTTTAAGCGCGTGTTAATAATTTATATTAACTACCAAAAAGAACATTGTTTTGATAAATATTGGTGATTGTTGTTATCGTGCTTTGTAGCGCTGCTAATAACATATTTTTGACATCAACTGTAGATACAATGGAAAAGAAATATCACGATAAATTAAGCAAAACATGAGGTGAGCTATCTACAAGTCCCGGGATGAATAGATTAAGTGCCAGGATAAATGTGTTTATTCCACCCGTCGGCGTTAGCACGTCGTCAATATGGCTGCCGTTTCGCAAAAACAAGATTTGCTAGCTTTGGGGGACCTTTAATACCTTCTAAACAATGTGATAAAATTTTATATGAAAAGGACCTGGATAATAATTGTAGTTGATCCGTAAAGTATAAGTAAACCATTAATCTGAAAAATTACAAATTACGGATATAACGATTTTAAGATTTTTTTTACAAATCAGCGTGCACTTTTAAGAGGATGATAAGAGCTAAATTCCCTCCCTATCTTTTTCAGCGCGAGTGAAAGAGAAACACTGCGTTACGATTAGTATGGGAGCTCATTGCAAATTTTGCAAAATGATGAATTAAAAAAAAACTATGCATTAATTGAGAAATTTAAGGCAACGAAGTTTTTAGTATTAGTTTGGTGGAATGTTGTCCTTAATTACAGACACATAAACCAAGAAACTAAAGACGTGCAATTGTTTTAAGCTAATTTTAGATGTAACTTTGGAATTATTTTCTATCGAGCCGATTTCGTCCAATCGTGTATTGGAATTAACCAAGTTCTTTTAAATATAATGAATATTAACATATATTTTTTTTACTTTTCCAAAACAAGTAGTTATAGCTATATGACTGTTTAAGTAAAGTCAATTTGAAGGTCATCGGGTCTTATCAGCCTCTTAAGTCGTCTCTATGCCTACCGCGAAGTTCGAAAATCGACAAAACGATGGTCCCGTCTCTATCGCTCTTGCATATACGAAAGAGAGTAATGGAAATATTCGATTCGATGAACGAAGTGCTTCGCGGTTATAGGCCTGGTTATCTAATGTCACATTATACGCTTGTATTTTAAGAACATATTGAATGGGATAAGGTTGAAAGCGGAACCCAGGTTCGTTGAACCATGAAAAAGCCAGAAGATAGTATAATGCTAGTATGATGATTATTCAATCATTTAGAAACACACTGACTTAATGATTTTTGCGTTAACTTTCAAGTCACTCCATTAGACATCGAGCCTAGCTAAGTTTCTTGCTGGAGTCTTCTCAAATTCTCAGCTAGACTAGCATTTGCGTACCACCGACAAATCTATCAGTTCATTTTCATTCATTCAACTCGCTAGAAGCGCAAGGTCAGTAAAAGTACTTCAGTGTAGCAATATCTAGTCTATTCGCGGAATGGTCCATATTTTCCCTCGGCTAGCATCCAACCAAACAGTCCGACCATCGTACGGCTTCAAATGTATATAACCAGTTAGGATATAAATAAACACCATACTTAACCATGTCGCGTTATCCACTATGGACGAACTTTTTAATAATTTATACACAATATGGACGCTAACTTCCCTTTATAAGTTTAAGTCAGTACTCCGTGTTGGCCTTAAAAGTCCTCATATTTTATCAAATAAATAAGGTTTCATTCTCATCTTAAAAACCCTCATGTAGGCCAAATATATTCCCGGATATTTAACAATTAAACCCACAAGCTTTAATATCCAACTTTTAAACATTACATAACTTCACCCACTCAAAACTTTCGGCAACCGTTTGCCACAGGCTTAGCCTATCTAAATATCAGATCTTGCGATTCAGTAATAGGGTACATGCACCCGGGGACCCAGGGATCGGACCGCGGTTCGTCCGATAAACGAAATCCATTTTGTTGTGTATACAAAGTAAACCTACGGAGACTGGGGTATTATGGGTATGGAAATTTATTTTGACATTCGCAATTTTCTAACACGTTTTTCTTCAATGGCATTTTATTTAATGTATTACTAGCTATTCCCGCGATTTCGTCCGGGCGGGGAGGACTACCATGGGCCGAGTTTACAACACGCACAGACACGATCCAACTTCAATGCAAATCCAACGCGATAACAACCACAACACAGCTAAAGCCTACACGTCTGAATCAGAAATTACGGAACTTACATAAATTAGGCTTTATATGTATAAACTAATCCAATCATCAGGGAATCATCTCCACATGCCTTACAAAAGGTGGTGTAGAAAATGTTTTAACGGCTATTGGTAGGTTGGTTATTAAAAATCTAGATTTTAGACTTTTGGGGGGGAGCGTTGGCCGCCATCTTGGTTTCAAGGTGCCAAAATCAGTTTTTTAACCTTGCCGCTTAAACGTTTATCAGTATGACTAAAGTACCTGTAAACATATGAAGAAGATAGATTTTTCATAACCATCTGTAGCATACAAGCGCTGGTAGCCTTGCGGTAAGACGTCCGATTTTCAATCCGGAGGTCTCGGGTTCAAACCCCGGCTCGTACCACTGAGTTTTTCGGAACTTATGTACGGAATATCATTTGATATTTACTAGTCGCTTTTCGGTGAAGGAAAACATCGTAAGGAAACCGGACCTAATCCCAAAAAGACCTAGTTTCCCCTCGGGGTTGGAAGGTCAGATGGCAGTCGCTTTCGTAAAAACTAATGTCTACGCCAATTCATGGGATTAGGTTGTCAAGCGGACCCCAAGCCGGGATAAACGCTAGGAGGAAGAAGAAGATCCTGTAGCATACAAATACCCGTTACATTTTCTATACCACCTTTTGTAAGGCAAAATGCTCCAAAGACTGATCTAAACAACGAAAGTAAAAAAGTATTGTACAGAAAAAGTAACTTCATTATTGTTGCTTTTGTTTTCAGATGAAAATTAATGATACCTTTTGTAGCAGTTTCTCTGGAACGAAAGAACATGTCTACTTCAGCAAAAGACATACATATGTTTGCTTTTCCATGCCGCCTTAATTAAGGATAAACGTGAAAAAACAGTAGAGGACAATGCAATTGTTTTACAAAATCAGTCTAATTGAACGTGTCAAGAGTCGCCAGCAGGCTTATGATGGACACTGTCGGCGGATATCTTGATAGTCTGATAAGCTGTCAAGTTATACGAATCTGATATAAGTTATCACTGTTATCAGCAAAACATGACAATATGTCAAGTTGTCAGCTTGTTGCTGACAGTATGACGTTCAATTAATTAATTAATTAAACGTATTTAGAACCATGAAATTTGGCATGGGCATTTTAGTAGTACAGATCTAGGTTGGACATTTATTTTCGTTGCTAAAAATTGTAATACAAAAAAAATACAGCCAGTTACAGATTTACATACAAAACTTATTTTTGTTATAGTTTCTTTGTATTACAATTTTTAGCAACGAAAATGAATTTCCGACCTAGATCTGTACTACTAGAATGGCCATGCCAAATTTCATGGTTCTAAAGCATGTCGTTTTAAAATGAGAGCTAAAGTACGTTTGTATGGGAACGCGAGTTCACGCGAGCGTCCTAGCGACTCTTAAATTCATATGGAAACCACCGTCAAGAAGTTTATAAACTTGTAAAATACCTATTTCAAGACAAAAGACAACCCTTGGGTTCAATTAAAATGTGTGGATTTTTAACGAACCTCCGTTAAGAAAAAAGAAAAACTGCCATTTCTGTTTCAAATAAATTATAACTCAAGTGTCACGTCAAATTAATCCAGTTTTTCAAAAATGCATACATGAAATGAATCACGAATTAACAATTTAATTTCTCTTCTAATAATAATGTGTCGTTAAATTGGAAGCGAACTGTTTTGTTTGACACGCGTACAGAGTTTGTTAGTTGTTACTAGGAATTTCATATTTTGCAACTATACCTCTAGTTTGGTAAACATCGCAATAAACCAAACTATAGATAGTTGCTAAATATGAAATTCCTAGTAACAATTAACAAACTCCGCACGCGTGTCAAACAAAACAGTTCGTTCCCAATTCCTAAAATAGTAACGAACAAAAATGTTCAATATCTGTGCATGGCATTTTAGAACGCGCACTGAAGCTTCTGAACTCCCAGTTGTAAAAACAAAACGCAAACTAACATTGCAATGCAATAAAACAAAATCAAACCAAACCAACGTATAATATAATGAGTAACTTTGATCGTAAACACATAGTTTATAGTATGGTGGAGTTTCAGTTTTATTATTCCGGGATTCAGGAAGCAGAGCTGTAAATTCAAACATTTATACTGAGCTCTGTGGTCATTTTATGAGTCTGATTAAACGCTGACACGCATTTCGATGCGACGTTACACTGCGGAAGCAGACAGAGTATAATTATATTCCGACCAAAAAGAGTAGAAATTTAAAAAGTGGCAACATCGTAGTGTCGTCCCGTTTTCTTAGATTGATTTGAAAGGGACGACACTACGCTGTTGCCACTTTTTAATTTCTACTCTTTTTGGTCGGAATATAACATACTATAAAAAATATCGACTAATGAGAGATTAAAACTTTTATCATTCAAAGCAAACTGTAATTAACTGTAACTTTGATATTCAAAATAAATCTTCTTGGTGTTACTGATCTTGTTATCTATGTTCTATCCAGTAAAGCTGTTTAGAAAAGTTATTATGTTGATTTCAATTTACATCTTGCTTCAAGCAAGTCTGCCATTATAGATAATACTCAACGAAAACTAAATGAACATGAAAATAGAAAAAGCTACGCGATAACAAAAACAAAAGTGCTTTTTGTAACTAATGGCCTCAACTTTTTGCAATTGAAGCTTAAAATAGAAAATGAATGTGGATGGCATCAAATATAATAAATGGGAGACGACAGCTTAGGAATATTAGTAGTATTTGGAAATATGGATAGCAAATAAGTTAAATGCCTTCAGTGGCGGTGGGTCAAAAATGTTCTTAGACAAACCGGAGTTCAATTTGGCTTGAAATTTCTTCATGAGCTGTAAAAGAACTGCTCAAGCGCCTAAATTTAGAAAATCGTGTTCTATGGACGAGCTGCCACTGGAGGCCTTGTAATGTCTCTTATTTTTAGAGGTAATTCGATAGAAGAACTGAATTTTATTTAAGAAAACAAGATAGGCGAACAAGGTAAGCGAACCGCACACCGTTATGGCTCCAATTTTCACATAATTTCGTATGATCAGGGATTTAGAGGAAGAACAAGTGAGAGAGAGGGAACAGTTATGTTATAGACGTTATAAGAACATTGTGTTAGGTCGGGACAGAAAAGCCCAAGGACGATGACGAGAGATTTTCTGACTCAAGTTTGCAATGAAATAACTTTCAAATTAAAAATTAATATTTTCCACCATAAAGTTAAGAACATTTTCTTCTAATGATAAAATATAAGATCACAAAAAATCGGAACTTCCTAACCTAACAAATAAACTGTTAGAGGTACTATATCTTAATCCACGTCTTTGAGAGAAAGTGTATTGAAACGTGAGATCTTGTAAAAGCTTAAAACTAGTCTTAAAATTTTTGATACAATAATATAATTTTTCATTAATGACCTTAAACTGTGATTATTAGTTATTTCCATAACCTCAACTCAATATCGTTATCGAATCAACTCGACAGTCTCGTTAACTACAATCAAATTAAATAAAAACGTAAGTAGACTAATTCAACTTTAATATGATTGTTTTTATTGTTAATCGCTCACGCAATGTGATTGATGATTTCGAAATAACTGTTAGAGTATTAAAAAGAACGTTGCACAAGGTGATAATCGAATTGATCCGGTACTGGTTGAGTGAGTAAATACGTATAAAACTACTAGATGTATACAAGCCCCGGTAAATGGTGATTTCACTCACAGCCATTCACTTTAGTAAAATGTTTGCCCCTATGATTGACTGGGAATGCTTTGAGGTACAACCATTATCATTAAAAATAAAATAAAATAAACTAAAACAAAACTGCGCGCGCCAATCCGCCTGCAAGCGTGGCGCGTATGGCAACCCCCTCCCCCCCCCCCCTCAAAGGGGAGGCCTATCTTCAGCAGTGGACGTCTTATGGCTGAGATGATGATGAAACTAAAACAAATAATTAATAAAATTAAATGCATATACCTATGTTTAAAGAAAGAAATAAAATAGTAAGTATATGAAGTGCACATAATATACAGTTTAATCAATAGTAAGCGTTCGTGAACTTGTAGGAGGCAGCTAGGGAATGCAATTCCAGTATTTTTTGTATGGGCGTAATGTAATTCTGGTAAACCAGTATTAGGTCATCCAAAAATACTGGTATTTAATACACTCGGCAGCACAAGAGCCGTCAGTTTATTAGTGTGTAGTGCTAATTAACATATAAATAATATAGTATTTTAGTTAGGTACTAGTGTAGAGGGGTGGTGACTAGAGGGAGCCCCACATACCCCCATATGGCTTCCCTGGCCAGGGGCAATGCGTAACGCATTTCCCACTCCGTCATCAAAAAAAGGTACTGAATTATGAGAACCATTTTATTGTCTTTGAGTTTATAAATATAGACACAAATTGTATGAGACCTTAACTGGCTAACTTCTTTATCCCTCTCACCAAAAGTGACAGAGGAGATAAATCGAGCTTATTCCCCCAATTTGCCGACGACATCTCAGGCGAGCTCTTGACACAGATTGAGGAATAATGGATACGGGAATATATTTGTTTCACTTATGTATCTGATGAATAAGATATATTATAGTCACTGGAATAGATGTCATGTACTTCAGTTAAAGTGACCAAGTCATCCTTTGTCCGAGGCCAGATTTGAACTGGTGGAACTTAGTTACAAACAACTTCTGACTTTTGGGAGCTCGGCATTTTGATGGCTTTTTGATTTTGAGAGCTTCTTCCGCAATAACTTCAGTTAAATTTTCTGATATTTAAGAAATTTGTTGAGGTTGTAAGGTTATGGAGTTAGAGGGCGAAAAAAATCTCCATAAGGGTTTTGTTATAGTGGTCAACTCGTTTGCAAGTATCGCGAGGTTCTTTAGTTATTAATGAAACGATAAAAATTACATTTTAAACATTAGCCCTTCAAAATTGTTTAACAGTTTGTCTGGTACGTGTACATATCTAAGTATACACAGTGTTTGCCTGCAGCAAAAGATCAGATGTTCATGTTCACATCATGCTTTCTATTATCTATATTACTACACCTGTATCCCTAAAAGACAACATATGCTAAATTAAAAAAGAAAATCTGTATTTCATCAGAAAATTCATCATGAATATTAACACAGTGGAATTTGAAGAGTGCTTTGGGCAATACTGGCTGTGACGTCTTGTTTGATGAGTCTATTTAGAATACAGTTCATGTCTCTCATAATGTACATTTGCATAAAATGCCTTGATATTTCAAAGGTTAATTATATTCAAATTTAAACCAGTCCTGAAAATGGAAGATTTGTATTCACTCGAAGAAAATATCGAGACAGAAACATAACTTCACTAACTTTAGTAGAGTCACGTCTGATCTGTCAGTTTTGTGGAGAATTGTGTGAGTAAGCAATTTGTGTTGGTTAACCACCGTTTTACATAGACGCTATTAAGAATTATTAACATTGTCGTCAGTTTTCGAACACCAAAACCACTTTAACTCTTAATACTATGACGATGCTACCCACTGGGCAATTAACCTTTTTGTTTACAATACTCATATATAAGTATTACTTTTAAGTGAGCGACCCTATACAGGATGTGGCCTATAATACGAGCAAAAAATTAAAGCGTAGACTGTAGGTACTCCTTAAACAATAAAATATTGTTCAACAACTTTTTAAAAATATGTAGTCTTAAGATGTACACAATAAAACTACAGAAACAATAAACCTATATATAAAACTAAAATAAACTTATAAATAAAAGATGCTCCCCAAGTCGCCTTCATGGGTTATGGTACCCAGAAGGCTGGCAGCGTTACTAATTTGGATGGCCAGGCTTATCTTTTGGCCGAAATAGCTGCCAGCCTTCTGGTTGCCTGAGGCATCGACAAGGCGCTTGGAGATTTCTTTGAAAAGCGTCTTTGCGCTGGGTCCCCACGGTCCCAGGGTTTCTACGTCTTAAGATTGTCTCTTTTTCATACAAACTACCTAAGTAAGTACCTAATAAGTTTAGTTTGCAAGTCCCAAGACTTAGTAGACGAAGTTTGGTTGCTGGCAACGAAAAAAAATCAGTGTGTTTAGCAAATTATTCACATATTGATTGGTTGCCCAGTTTATTTCGTGTTACTTTGCGTAATTGGAATTATCCTTTTGTCATAGAAAAAGTGCAAACATGTAAAGGATTATTATCTTTGACATCGACTGTACCTACACGGAAAAAAAAGCTTCCGGGATATTCTCAATCACATGATTATATTATGTTGAAAATATTTCCTCGTGACCAGTATTCATTTCCTTTAACGAAAATAAACTATAGTTTTAAATATAACGAAGCGAATATATTCTTACAGTTTTCTTTAACCTAAGATAATACTTGTTTGATTAAAGTACATTATTTACTCAATATACTCTTAAAACAATACATTTTTGTATTTCTATTTTAAGAAAACGCGGTTTTATTAAGCGAAGAATCATATTTTTGGTAAAGGAAATAAATACTTGTCACGAGGAAATATTTTCAAGATAATAATAATGTCTTAGATTGAGAATATCCCGGAAGCTTTTTTTTCTGTGTACATGCCCTAACTAAAGTTAATCGGTATTAGCAAAAGTGAGTTAAACCACAACATTCCCGTCTCATACTGTTTAAAATCGTCCAAAACAATCCAGCCTTTGTCGTCACTTCCAAAATTGTTCCGTCCAGAACAATGTCATTAGATCCCTCGTATTTACACGAACAAGAACGAAATTAATTTAGCTCCTTATTAAAATTACATGGATGGAATTCTGGGACGTTATAAAAGTTGGTTGATCAAACCGGGTGTGCGTTGGACGTTATTTGCTTGGAGATATTAAATTTAATCTTATAGTATTATCAAAGAGAATACTATAAACAAGAAAAGCGCTGGCCTGGCGGTAAGACGTTAGGCTCTCGATTTAGAGGTCTCGGCTTCAAACCGCGGCTCGTAGGTACCATTGAATTTTCGGAACATATGTAGGAAATATCATCTGGTATTTACCAGGCACTTTATATTTACGGCGAAGGATATCATCGTAAGGAAACCGGACCTAGTTAATCCCAACAAGGCCTAATTTCCCCTCTGGATTGGAAGGTCAGATGGCAGTAGCTTTCGTAAAAACTAGTACTCCGTCAATTCCTGGCATTAGGTTGCTGAGCGGACACCAGGCTCAATTGAGCTTGGGACCAGGACAAACGATAGAAGGATGATCCTATAAACAAGCAGAAATGTATATGTAACAGTAAGTCTACAGTTAGTTACAAGTAAAGTCTCGTTCCTCTCAATTTCAATCTAAACCTTTGTTTTGCGGATCAAGTGCCGCAAAATAGTGCATTATAATAATCCTTGGTAATAAGGTTTCTTGAAAGGCAAAATAGTTTGAAAGTACAAACAGAACGCTCAAATGAGAATTGTTCCGTACATTGCTGGCTGGCAATAATGCAGCCACGAATCTAACTTTCTAAAGTGTTATTGGAACTTGCGCTTAGGTAATTACGCGGTACGGCGTCAAATGTTATTTCCATAAGTTTGGTAAACTTACCGTGATAGGACAGCATAACTGTAACGTTGTAAGAAACAATTCTGTGACAATATTAAAAGCTATAATTAAGCAGTTATCGCTTATCACACCAGTGCTGATAGATTGGCTTACTGTCACTCAAGAAAATAAATAAGTACTTACCTAATAAAAGTACATACAGGATGAAATTTTAACCACCGGTCATATTGAGTGAGGTGATTAGGTAGTATGCTGAACAACTTTTGTTATTCGCTGTGTGCATGATTGTGGCGCCATCTCTTGGGCAGGTGGTCTATCTCTTTTTTTCCTTTTTTATAAATAGGTTGTATTCCTTGCTTATATGAAATGTAACTGGCTGATCCACTATTTTGACAGCAGACAGGGGATTTGCAGTTTCATTTCTTGTCACATTGAGCACTGCGATCGTTCTCGTTACCCCCACCATGCACTTTGCACATAGCAAATAGGACCAACCTCGAAATTTCAAAGTTTGGCTTCCCCATAGAATAAACTACAATATTACTTAGCTATTCCGCGTTATAATAACGTGCTAATTGATTCGTGACAACCAGTTATACTTATTTGCGTATTTTTGGAATAGCAAAGTAATATTCTTGTAGTTGATAATACTCGTATAGATTTTCCCAACGTAACGCCTGTCCATTACTTCCCCATTGAAAATGAACTCTTCTGATCGGCCGAAATGTAGGTATACAACTGACAAAAAAAGTTCACGATATCAAAGTCGGTCCTATGGTAAAAGTCGTTCAGTGTGGCCTAAGTACCTAATATAACCTCGCTCAATATAACCGGTGGTTAAAATTTTATTACTCCAGTAAAGATACGTTTTTTTCAAACATTAATTTATAATAGCGATTTTTTCGTTTATATAGTTTTAAAATGTCGTTCTAAGATGACTGAACGAAAAATCCTACAAACTTTCCATCGGGAAGTAAATATTCATCAAAATATATATGAAGGGTTTCTTTTTTTGTCTGATTTTCCGTCATCCATAAATAACGTGTCTTAAGGAACAATAATAAATAATAAAATATTGATATATTATTTTAGGCGATTTTTTGAAATTTATTAAATGAGGATTTTTTCAAGGTCAATTTTTTGTAGGATTTTCTGTCTACGCAATGACTAACATGACTTTTAAGCCATACAATTAAATACTTCTGCTATTATGAATTATTTCCAAATTTTACATTTTTCTCATACAAGTGAAAATAAAATGACTGTACTACAGCCTTGGCCAGAAGTTTTTTGTTTACAAGTTTGATGTTAAGCATTATTTCCCTATCCTAACAATGTACGGTAACGGTAAATGTTATATTTTATTTATATTTATAGAAAACTTCACTTAATAACACTTTCAAGGTACTTAAAAAATATGAAAACAGAAGGTACCAAAAATGTAAATTTAAGTCGGTGCGACATATTGCAAATATTCTATGCAGTTACTACTAACTTCAACAAAACGTGCCTATTAGTTTAAATTAATTGACAAAATAACTTAAACAAAGATGGAAACGATGGACTAAACTTTCCAGTTTTGTATGAAAATCGCATTGGTGCTCAACACTTCTGGCCAAGGCTGTATATCCTGTAGAGGTAATCGCAGCAGTTTTCATCACTCAAGATTTTTTTTATTGCTCCTTTTATGTTAACACCATTGACCTGACTAATTATATCATTCTCATATGATATGACTGTGTATAAACTTAAAATACAAAAGCGACTTTGCACTTAAACTTTCTGCTTTTCGGGAATTATCTACTTAACCACGGAAATACCGTCCGGAAATGTAAAACACGAAGCAGACAAATGCAATTTGGTTGCAGTACACGTTGCTACAGCATTAATACAACACGCAACCGTTTTATAAATACCATGTATACTTACATGTACAGTCACAGGCAATAGTATCTTCCTATACGAAGGCCGCAAATATACAGCCTTGGCCAGAAGTGTTGAGCATAGGTGTTTTTTGTTTACAATTTTGATGTTAAGCATTATTTCCCTATCCTCACAATGTACGGTAACGGTAAATGTTATATTTTATTTATAAATATAGAAAACTTCACTTAATAACACTTTCAAGGTACTTAAAAAATATGAAAACAGAAGGTACCAAAAATGAAAATTTAAGTCGGTGCGACATATTGCAAATATTCTATGCAGTTACTACTAACTTCAACAAAACATGCCTATTAGTTTAAATTAATTGACAAAATAACTTAAACAAGGATGGAAACGATGGACTAAACTTTCCAGTTTTGTATGAAAATCGCATTGGTGCTCAACACTTCTGGCCAAGGCTGTATGTGACACGCTCTTATGGCCCCACAAATAAGAGCGTGTCACATATTTTTGCGGCCTTTGTGTAGGAAGATACTATTGCCGGTGACTGTACCTACTGACAATAGGTATATCGTATTAAGGTCCAGAAATTATCAACACAAAGCTGAAAGTTATTATTTTACTATTATCGCCTAAGTATAGCGTACCATTTTTACTTGGGTCAATTTCAAAATTGCGGAACAGGCTCTCACGTACAAAACATCCATCGGCCAAAATTTATAAAACAGTAATTTTTTTTCGAGATTTTGGAATTGTTCCTATAACAAATGACTTTCATCAGTCCAGGGAGTGACGAAAGTTGCGACTTTCCTCACTCCAGGGAGTGAAATTTTGTTTCTCGAAGCTTTTCGTCATAATGATGATGCCTTTAATTCAGGAATGTAAATAAATGTGTTTGTTTAACTTTAATAATATGTTCTCACTACTGAGGTGAAAAGTTGTATGTGTCACACGAGAGGAAAGTTTTTTACATCTCGTGTTCTTGAGATCCCTCGCCACGCTCAAGATTCAAACTTAGAATCACTCGCTTCGCTCGTGATTCAATTATAGAATCTTTCGCTTACTCGGGACTCAAAATCAACACTCGCAAGAAAAACCAACTTTCCTCTCTTGTTGCACAAATAACTATTAGTACCTAATGCTTACCTAATCATCGCTAGTAATTTGAAAAATACACTTTATATAATGGAGTATCTTATGCCGTAGAGCTCAAAACAACTGTAATAATTCCATGATATTATACCATTGTTACTACCTTTCATTTTTATTATAAAAAGTTTTTCCCGGCTTTGATTCTTTCCGCCATCATGAAAATTGGAACAAAGCCTTTGCCTCCCTGGTTTCAATGGACTTATTAATTTTTTCAGGTACTTTAATAAGAACAAAGGCGCCATTTGGCTAAACGGTAAAGTTAATGATGTCGAAGCCAAATGGCTGCTGGTATTGTATTTTCTAACTTTGCTACGGTTGAAATTATTATTTATTTTATTTTATTTAAACTTTATTGCACAGTAAAACTAAGTATAAAAGGCGGACTTTATGCCAGAAGGCATTCTCTACCAGTCAACCATCAGGCCAAACAGATAGAAAATCAAAAGTGCGGGGAACGTGTAGTAATTGTATTTATTATTGCTTTTTTTTATAGAACGGCGTCTTAAGGTTAGAAACTTGCGGTTTCGAAGAACGGCTTGGAGTAAATTTGAGAAGATAACAATGTAAGTGCATTGGAGTTCTGAAAGCTGTATTTTCTCATTATTTTGACAAACATGGGACTTAATCGCGTACACTTACTTTTAAAACTACTTACTTAGGTACTTTTTACTTTTTTACTTTTTTTTGCGTGTTTGTCAAAATAATGAGTGAAAATCGTGTGAGTTTAAATCAGTACGCTGTATTTTCTGTTTGATCGCTGGATAGATTTGGACGGAAGACTAGTTAGGAACTTAAATGATGTATTATTTACCAAAACGTCATATTTATTGGATTGTCAGATGATAAGGTTCATTACTGGTCGAATCCTAGGGGTATAATATTAGCCAAAGAAGCCAAAGTTCGTATTTAAGTAGTTACTTCGTTAAATATTGAAAAAGGGACGTAATTTTTTTTGACAGAGGATAAAATCGTCGGGTACGGGTACCTATTGAATACCTTTCAAGCGATCCAATGACTCAGCGTTCCATCGTTACACAAAACCCTTGTTTACCTTCACTTCTCTGACAATATTTACGCATTTTTTCGGCCATGATTCTTCATATTTCAATGGAAATTGATGTTGAATAACTTCTACTTCACGATCACGTAATAATTCATGAAAAGTGTATTTAGATACATTTTATACTCGTGCTGTAAAATGAGTCAAATTATTCAAGGTGACTATCAATACTTGTTACACATTTGGTACTGACAGGTACAAATACTTTGACAGTTATTGTTATGTTAACTTAAATAAAATTATTTAATATTAATTGGAAACTAAGAAAAGTATTAACGTGACAGTTTAAAATATTAGAATTACGATGTTATATTTACATTTATATCAAGCGATAATTTATCTTCTACATATAAAACAAAGTCGTGTCGGTTACACCATTTATGACTTAAGAACGGCCAAATCGATTTTAATGATGTTTCATTTTATGGATTTATGGTCTAAGAGCTGGCCACGTCAGATGTGACACAATAATGAGAGGTTTGTAATCAGTCCAGTTAGATTGCATAACCATCCTTATTGCTAGATCCGGGCATCTGGCAGCTTTTAATGGGTGGAGATCAGAGTGACAGACCAACAAAGTTTTTAAGTTGAAAAAAAGTAATACCGAAATAGGTAAAAACTGCTGAAGTTGTGTCATTTATAGAGCACAGGGCCTATATTTTAACATTAGAACAAAAAACATTGTGTATTATTGCGCAAACAAAAACAGTAGGCGAGTAACCAAAAATTACATTATACATCATTTGGCAGTACTTCCCCCAAACGAAACTTTTGGATATTATATAATCTAATTAATTACATAATATTTCATAATATTGGATCAAAACAAGAACTCTAGAATTTATTTTCTTCAAGTTATTTGCTTTCTTTTACCTCCACCACTTTACAGCTGCCAGATGTCCGGATCTAGAAATAAGCATAGTATAGCAAACTAACTAGAGGGGTTTCGTTGCTCTCATTATTGTGTCATATCTGACGTGGCCAGCTCTCCGTCTATTATCTCTGCCCCAAACGACAGAATAACTATTAAAATATTGGAGAAAAAAAAATTGTTTTCATAAATGTCATAACTCATAACGACTACCTGTCATATTAGATATGTGTCACCGGGATTTTAACCCAGGGCCATCGGCTTCATAGGCAAAAACACTACAGACTGCTACGAAGACTGTTGCTTTGTAGCTTGTGTACAGGGTGTAACAAAAATACGGGTGATCCGTTTAAGGCCATAATTGGTATCCTACTTCGAGTAAGAAAAAGTAGGAGAAAATTTTTTTGGACGCGGAAGAAAACAAAATTGTATGCGACACGTCGTCACAGCCAGCCAACCCTCCATTACAAAACCAAATTTTTTATTCGGGAGAAAAAAATCTTACTTTTTCATAATTAGATTACGATACCATCATCATCATCAGTATTATTGCTACACTTTGTATAGCGTTATTGGCAAAAAAATCCGATAAATATTTTGATCGCAACCACGGGCGGTGTTATCCATACACGCACGCTTGTAAAATTCATTTTATACGTTTCATGTTTCACAGATTCTGAAAACTAAAGCTGTGTCGTACCGGCTGTAATTTAATATCACTCGTAGTCCAATATTTGGTGAAGTTTCGATTAAAAAGAATTCGCTTTGAGCACTACGTAAAGCCGTTATTGATAACGAATTTGCTTCAACGCTGTGTGTTGTATTCATGTTGTTCAAAATGAAAAAAATAGCTATATACAACGTAGCAAAAGCTACACGTGTTGTCTCCCACTTTTTTTGTATCCCTATAATATGCACGCCGAGTTTCATGCTTTCTGTGAGATTGGACTATATGGTCTTAGGAATCTGTGAGTCGAACTAAACATTTTTTATACTCATCGAATGTAATATATACTTAATTTGAGATTGGGCAGACGGGACTACTAGCGCATACTTTTCGATAGACCTTTTATGATCGCATATTGTGTCATCGCTATACGTCGTGCAACCTAAGAAGCAATTTTTGAAACCTGCCATTTCAGTACAAAAATCCGATTTTAGGTTACAAAATGTACTGAGATGACAGGTGTCAAAAATTGCTTCTTAGGTTGCACGACGTATAACGATGCTAAGTAAAAAGGATTTTCATACAATATTGTAGTATTGTTGCCGCTGCCGGCCCGCGCCGCCGGGTGGGGGGGCAGCACAATGCGCCGGGAGATTGAAGTACTAAATTGTATAGAGTAACTCAATTCTTACCAGCTTGCCTATATTGAGCACTTGTAGAAAAAGTATTGCATACAATGGTGATAAAATCAAGCTTTTCAATCTCGTACCTTACTCGACTGAAAAGCTCTTAATTATGTCACGATTGTATAGAATACTATTTTGCAACAGTAAAAAGCAAGTAAACAAAAATATTTGTATTCAAATTAGATCGAAGAAAACCGTCAGTGCTAACGAACAAGTCTAGGTGTAAACAGATAAAAGCTTTATCCGACGACACATTTTTTGAGGAGCTTAAAGCAGGCAGCTTAAGCTTTTAATGATCCAATTTGCAACGTTCTGGCGAATATCGTCCACAGTCGGGCCACAGAACGAGCGATTCTAAATTGGCACTTAAAAGCTCTCTTGCATAAGCGCATCGCTTCAAATTTGCAGTGATATGAGTTTGGGTTTAAATAAATTTGTTTGGAGTGGTGACTAAAATTAGAGCTATTGAATATATTCTGATTACGAGGATACTCGTGGATTAAAAGTACATGACCATGTCCTCGCTCAAATTACAATAAAACAATCGTAATTAATATTAAATGACCTTTTAGGAGTTTTTTTATATCTACTTTGATGACCAGTAGGTACTTAGTACCTATGTGAAATATTAGGCAGGTACCTTGGACCGTATTTGTTTTGATACGAATCAAATTCAATATGCTAACGTCTATACGTCTTAATCAGAAACATCAAAATGTGCTGCCCTACCCAGCCCGTCTACCTCTGCCCTGCACTAATGCCACGTTCTTGTTGTTAGCTAATGATTAATTAAAATTGTAACACTATTTTACGTTAAATAAATCATTTGAGTAATCAGAATGTGCTTGAAAATTATTCCGATGCAACTCCAATAAAAATAATTATTTATTAACGTTTCTCTATTTTGACGATAATGTCTTTCCTTGCATATAAGCGAATAGGTGTATACTGTAGGCTTGCACTGTTTACAAATACAACTTCAATTTTGTTTGATTATTTGTCGTGTGATAATGTTGTAGATATGTATATTGTGTGTTTGATGTATTGTTTATGAATTTTAAAATAAGAATTATCAGCACCTTTACTCTTGTTTAACGCATAGTTATAATGCCACAAAGCTTGTAGGGTGTATGATGGGAAATAATGTATTTTATGCAGTGCAGTATTTTTATTAGAAGTTAGTATAGCTTGGAACTAACTGTTTTAATTATTTAGTCCCTATATTAGTTTACTTAAAATTATGGGTTTCTTGCCTGCCAGATAAATAATTATTAATTATTACTGTGTATTATATATGATTTTAAGCTAACATGGTCATTAACATTACAAAAACTATTTAAAACGGGATATTTACCACGTGAGCATCGGAAGCTCACAATAAAAAACTCACATGGTCAATATCCCGTTTTAAATAGTTTTTGTAATTACTGGATATAGTCCGGCTGGCCAATAAGTGCAGTAACAGTGGAAGTAATAAGTTACACTCATCCCGTTTTCAGCACCGAGGGTACTAGCGTAAGAAAGACAGCATGATTCTCTATGGCAATGCCTTAAGTAAAACAAACCCTGGCCAAACTATACAATATGTCATATGGGGGGTGATTTTTGAGATTCGAGCACTCGAAAGTGACATTTAAAACTCTGAATAAGACGATGAAATTATGTTTTAAAAATAAAAGCGATAGAAATTTAAAATAATGAATATTTAAACTATTAATTCCATGCCAAAAAATTGGCTACAAACTTTTGTGTGCGATTATTTTCGAGCTTGAATTTTTTGAATTCGATCTTCCGGCTGTCAAAAATCGGCCCCCTGATCATTTCAAAATGTATTTATTCAAGATCACTTTCATCTCCTATTTAACCAACACTTTTTCTTTTCAAAAGCGTTGTCCTCGCTAAAGGAGAAAGGCTTTAGAAAACCCTAGATACTTAATAATAAAATAAGCTTACATCTTATCGCCCTTTTCGTAGCCCTAATTCTTAGGATTATCCGGACGTCTGCAGAGAATTTACTCATTGTACCGGTTTTTTCTCGAAACATAATCCTCGTAATATACCGTTAGTACTACCCCGGACACGCAACAAATTTCTTGGAACTATATCCTCGATTGGGTACAGATAAATGAAACTTAACTTTCTTATTTTATTCTCTGCTATTCCTCTTGTTTGTGTTAGTTGTAGACGGAGCAAGTATCCTCAACCTATTTCAGAATCAGAAAATATTTATTGCCACAAAAAAACATAGAAATAAATACATACAATAAAAACCTTAATTACTAAACAAAACATAAAGTACAGCATAAACCAAAACTTTAATGCTTTTACATTAAATTTGGGCAATGGGTCCCAATCTCAGCATGTGCTAAACAGAATGCCTAGCGCTGGTTTTCAGACTGGTCCCTTGAGATAGGTCGATCACTGGCAGTAAAAAATTATGTGCTTGAAAATAAGTTGTGAGAAACTGATAGTGAAATTATTTTTTCTTCATATAATTATCTAACATCCACGCCTAGTTTAATCGCCCAAATCTTTTCAATCGTTTTGTCATTTCAATACAAAGCCAGAACGTAAACCGTACAGAATCAAACTGCTAGTTAAGCATCTGACATACATATTTTTGTGACCAAAAAATTGCCATCCAACGAGGTAATGTAGCCAGCCTTATGGGCACACTTCCGCAGGGATCAGACCTGGGGGACCTGGCTTAGGATTTTTATTTAGGTAGGTTTATTTCATATTTATTATTATTTAGTTTTTAATCTAGTTTTAATATTAGCATATTTTTAAGTAGTTTTAGATTATTATTTGTTTTGGACCCTAATATGTTATATATTATCTTAATAGTAACAAAACTTACAAACCTGTTAACTTCTATGCCAAATAGCGAATTAGGTACGTGCCCTTCATTTTTTGGAGATTATAATTCACAGAACATTTGGCAACTAAAAGCTTATTCGTCTTTATTGAAAAAAAAAAATACACAGATATAAAATTAACATGCCAAAAATAAATCATAACGTCGAAGTACACGATTACAAAGGTGATAGTAGTAAATATTTAAAAACATTTCAACAATGTTGCTGATCCTTCACGCTCCAGTTTCGGGGCAATTCATAACAAATAAAAGTATTTTAATTCAACCAAAACACAAAAACCGGGAGATTCGGCGGAAGCAATCGGGAACTTTTTACGCTCTTGAGTTATGGAGGTCGCAATATCAAACTAATAACTCCCGGCGAGAAAAAAATGTCCGGCCTCTATCTACGCTTACGTTCGATAGCTTTACTGTGGATCTAGTTTATTCTGTGGATTTTATTCATCCGATTGACAATGAAGGTTCTTTAATACGTACAAGAATAACATCGATAAGATATTTAAAAATATAATTGGTGAACATCAAGTTTAGTCGGGTTATGTTACGGAAACGTTTCATTTCATTACGATAGAAGTAAATTTGAAAACAATGTAGTACGCTTACCATGAGTTATGACATTGACGTTTTCGTGAACGAGTATCGAGTGTTCTATCTGTGCATCTTGCTTGTAACATATTAGTGTAGACGGGATGCACAGATAGAAAACTCGTTACTCGTTAACGAAAAATGACAATGTCAAACTCATGGTAGCCGTACTGAAGAAGGAATAACACCTTTCCATACAGAAAAGTGTTTGGACATTAGGTACTCAGTTGAGTGAATAGTTTTGCATATCAACACTCTTGCTTGGAGTGAAAAGTATTGCGAGATACCTCTAAGGAACAAAAGAGTAAAAGTTACTTTATGTTAATGGTGGCACAAAAGAAATGATCGGATATTGCGATGCTGATTGGGCCAGTGATCCACAAGATACTGCACGAGTTATGTATTTATATTCCGAAAATCTACTATCCAAATGGATAAAAGCTTTTGCCTCCCAGCTGAGGGAAGAAATAATTTGAACGGATTATCGTTCTTGCCAGCCAAGCATTGGTAAGGAATGAAAATCCTATAGAAGCTTTTAGTAGTAGGTAACATTCATAGTAGGAGTGACATAGGCAATCAATAATAAAGCTTTCTCTTCTACATATTGGAAGCCAATAACACCATCCCGTTGAATCTTGGTGTTAATATAACTTGTCTAGTTTATGTTATATCTGTGATTTGGTAATTGTAAACTGATATTTTGACTACAAAGCTACGAGTAAATATTCAAATCTTAATTGGCCAATTAATTTCAAGAATAATTTAACAAAACTACATTTGTTAAAAGTTAACAGTGATTGAAAGCTTTGTGATCAAAGTTTAAAGCTTATAATTGTTAAAAGTTATGTAGCCTAACTTGAGGATTAGGTAAGTAATAAAATGTAAATATTTCTGATAAAACGAACTTAAACTTTGAGATTCAAAAGTTGATTTAAGTGCCAATTAAAATGGTGAATTATCATCTACATACTTTTGCCTCTTCTTTATTCTTAATTAACGCCTTCTGAAGTTCTATAAAACAACCTTAAATGGGCCCGATAATAAAATTCTAAATCTAGAATTCTGGACCGAAATATTTGATATGATGCTATAGACGGACCGGACAAAGCTAAGTTTAAACAGGTTTGTCATGCCTAAACAGGGGTTTTATAACACATTAAACTTTCTGTTTGTAGAACAGTCGTCATCAAATATATCTGAACATGCACTTTATCGCCTTGACAATAGAGGCGTTATTCAGATATTTGTGACCACCTTGACCGCTCCGATATATTTGATAGCGACTGTACTCTGTTGGGGCACTTGAAAAAAAGAAGGGGGGTTTTACTTTGTGATCATACTAAGGTAAAGGAACTGCCGAATGAAGACTGTTGGGATATTTTGAGCGTCCTTGTTAAGTTTGTTTACCTGACGTTGCACTTAACAAAACCCCCTAAAATATTACCCCATAATGCGCTACCAAAACATTTCCGAACCTTATCACTCGAAACACTGTGTACAGTCTGCGATAATTGCTAAAGCACGTCTATAAATAACACACCCTTTCCGCGGCCGCCTGTACCCTTTATTTGCATAATTTGATCGTGCGCTTCGTAGATAATTTCCACTAGACTCAGCATCTTGAAGCTCTTCTATCTGTTAAGAATATCATTCTCTCCTTACATTATCAAAGACTGAAATAATTTCTTCGTTTGAGTCACTTATGAACATTGAGAATTACTACCGCTTTGTAAACAAAAAAAAATGTTCGAGAAGATATATGATAGTAAGAAGCAAAGCTCATGTTACTAATTGTTTAAACTTCATTGTAAATTGCACACTAAAATCAAGGCTAAACCGATAAATGCGTGAGGCAGATTTTCAATGTGTAGACCAACTTAGTTGAAACAACAATATAAAATTACTGTGAAAGAGAATAATGCGTAATATCAACTCGGCGAAGACCGTCAGTCATATATCCTATAGCAAATAATTAGACCTAATTCTGCCTAGCCTTTTTTACGATTAGTAAAACTGTTTTAGAACTGTTCTAGAACAGTTTTACCATTTCGTAAAAAAAGCTATTGCAGAATTTGCTGTAATTCTTTACTATACAATCTTCGCCGACTGACGTTCTTCGCCGAGTTGACCTTAGTAATCGTGCCTCACGCTGCTTTGTCTAGCAGGTAAGTGATCTGTCGCAGGCCCTAGAGGATAAACTGTTTATGTTTATTTATTGATTGTAGATACCTGTAGTAAATAAATCAATTTATAAGCGAGCGCGTCTCCTATAGACAAAATGTAATACAATTTTATGCCAAATTGGCTTCACTTGGGGAAGAGCGTATTGCTCGTAGACATAGTTAGCAAATTAAAAAAATTAACCCTTTGACCGCCAAATACATCAAATCACGCGCGCAAAAGTCGTGCCCTCAGCGTCAGTGCGTGATATCACGTCCAAAATACAGCCGAGTTGTCTTGCGCGCTCGTGCACGCTTTCGCTGAGGGCAAGATTTTTTCGTCCGATACTGGACGGTCAGGGATTTAACTAATAAAAAGATACATTAATAACAAATGAAAGGGTCGATCATGTCTCAGGCTGGCTCTACATGATGGGCCATCATAGGGACGCAGCTATACAAAGGAACGAGATCGCAATATCGTTAGCTCCCTCTAACGCATAGCTGCGTCCCTATGATGGCCCATTATGTAGAGGAGCCATCACAATCCGCAACCTATTCAAGTTCTACGTCAAATCTATTTTTGATTCGTCAACCCACAGTAAAAGGGACCATAAACGCGCAGGTGACACGTAAATTTCGAGGATCCCGTCGTAAAAAAGAGGACAGGTACAGCCTAGATCGGCTTCCCGGGCAAAACAAAGTAAATCACATTTTTAATTAAAAAAAAACGGTACTGATTTTTTAAAATAATAGAAAAAAATATACCCGGGACTAAGAGAATTTTTTCACGGAAATAAAATAGATCGCCATCTCTACATTTCGCAAATGATAACACTAGAAAAAAACTATAGGATATGCATCAAAGTAAAGTAAAATATGAACTGAACTGGGTAACATTAGTTAAGTTCGAAATAATTTCTTCTAGATATTTAGCTATGTTGGTATACTTATACTTATTTCTCCAAAAAAGTACTTAATAGGGGATCCCATGACGTATAATTATTTAGTTTTAAATTTGAACTGTACTCATATTTTAATGATTCTTACGATAATGCGAATCATGTACAGTCACCGGCACTATAGTATCTTCCTACACGAAGGCCGCAAAAATATGAGACACGTTCTTATTTGTAGGGCCATAAGAGCGTGTCACATATTTTTGCGGCCTTCATCTAGGAATATACTATTGCCGGTGACTGTATTTACTTGATACGATATACGACTTTAAGCTAACATGGTCATTAACATTACAAAAAATATTTTAAACGGGGTATTTATGTACAGCCTTGGCCAGAAGTGTTGAGCATAGGTGTTTTTTGTTTACAATTTTGATGTTACGCATTATTTCCCTATCCTAACAATGTATGGTAACGGTAAATGTTATATTTTATTTATAAATATAGAAAACTTCACTTAATAACACTTTCAAGGTACTTAAAAAATATGAAAACAGAAGGTACCAAAAATGTAAATTTAAGTCGGTGCGACATATTGCAAATATTCTATGCAGTTACTACTAACTTCAACAAAACATGCCTATTAGTTTAAATTAATTGACAAAATAACTTAAACAAAGATGGAAACGATGGACTAAACTTTCCATTTTTGTATGAAAATCGCATTGGTGCTCAACACTTCTGGCCAAGGCTGTATATATTATCTGTTTGGGATATGATACTTTGGAACAGTTATGTGAACTTATGTGCATGCGCCATTATCAGTCACGGAGTAACTGAAACTCATATAAACAAAATATACATGGTAAATATCAGTTGCGGCGCGTCCATAAAATACTATTCCTTTCGGCTTGCCTAATTTTCAGGCACTAGAGCAGTTTTACTTCAGCTGATGAATTTTTTAGCCAAATAAAGCTCCGGCTTGCATTAGAAACATTTTACCCACCGGCACTGGTAAATATATTAAACCCCGTTTTAAATCGTTATTTACAACGGTTGAAATAGGTTACAAAAACCAAAAACCTTATTTTGTGCTGAAAATTTAGTAAAAACGGCTTATTCGTTCTGCCATGGGGCAGCCGAGATGTATGTAAATGTAACGAGCAGGCACAAGTATGCATCCCCTAACCCAAGTAAAACGAAATGCCTTGACTTTTCTTATCATGTCATTTCTTTTGTCATTTTCTCACATCGCTCGCCTGTTCATGGTTCATACGACAATGGGGTTGGCCGGTGAAAACTTTTGCAGAGGGCGCTGTTCCAGATTCCATACAATAAGAGAAAGAGATACAAACAATGATAGAAAGAAACAGACGATGAATGGTCCCTAACTTGTATGCAGGCATAAAGCTTTTCTTAGGCAAAAACCTTCCCTATGGCGTTAATCTACATCATTTTAATTTTAGTGTATTCCAAAAACGGATGGATTTCAATTTCGGAGCAATTCGAGACAAAAAATTGAGTCATTTTCGCGAAAATAAATAAAAACTACTTATTACGCGCCATACAAATTTAGCTTTTCTAGGGACCAATTTTGAAGATGTCACTTTGACAGTTGCCTACCCCATTCACATTGACTATAGAGATATAGATGACCACAGCCTAAGAACTTTTTAAAGCTCATGTCGATTGCGCCATCTATGTCAAAGCCCCCTAAAGATACCAGAAATGTAAGAGAAATGTAGCTACTAGTGTACTACTAGTACGCTATTTGTTACTAGGTGGAGTAGCAGTACAGGTGACATTTCTCTTACATTTTCGGTATCTTTAGGGGGCTTTGACATAGATGGCGCAATCGACATGAGCTTCAAAAAGTTCTTAGGCTGTGGTCGTCTATATCCCTATAGTCTCTGCTAGCACGTAGAACGACAATGAGGGTTCCCTGAATTTTCACCAGATGTCAGCCCCGTGGCGATAGGTCCAGCTGTCAATCATGTTTAATCACATTTTTTTGGTGGATTTTGACAACTGCTGTCAAAAATACCTCTCGTCACAGTGCTGCCACGTGGATTTCAGGAAACCCTTATTACTATGCTGCCCTTTTGTCACTAACAGAGTGACAAATTAAAGCTAGGTATACACGCACAGATTTCCCGTTAAAAATACTGAGTGATGACATATTATACCTTGTGCAATCTAATAAGCGGTTTTTGACACCTGTCATCTCAGTACATTTTATAACCTAAAAATCGATTTTAGGTTATAAAATGTACTGAGATGACAGGTGTCAAAAACCGCTTCTTAGATTGCACAAGGTATAGTCGTATAAAATAGGAATAACGCCTTACAAAACCTATCAAATTTCGTCAGTATTAATAAAAAAATAGTTTGGTTATTTTACATTTGAATATTCTGAGTAACCTCTACGATCTCGGCGTTAGGTATATAAACACAATTTCTCCAACTTACTCAACTATCTCAGGATTATGATTGAATAATCCTTCCATTACCAACTCCTAGGTACCTAATACCTATCGAATACCCGTCTGAATTATGTCGGTCTAAATCTAATTCTAAATTCGTTAGGCATCACTATCACTATTATCAGTAACTCTAGCATCACTATGTGGTAACTAGGTACCGACAGCGCTAACCGAAAATTATAAAACGTATTCAGTATAACAGAAACGAACGAAAAGTCACCATTTCATAAAGGAACGTGCGTAACCTGAAGAGGGCAACACAGGACGCCCGCCCCTGTCTATTGAAGCGAAAAGTGCAAATGACACATAAAAGTTGCCAAATTAGTGTACTAGATGGCAGGATTTACAACGAGCAAAGATATATAATGTCAGGCATATCTTTGGTCAGGCTAACCCCACACTAGCGTCTTTCGAGCGTCGACGTCGCCCGAGTGCCCGCACAGCGTGGACGCGACGTCGACGCGACATCGCCCGAGCGCCGGCGTCTTACCAGCGTCGACGCTGCGCAGGCGATCAGGCGACGTCAACGCTCGAAAGACGCTAGTGTGGGGTTAGCCTCATGTTGAAGTGGTAGGAGGCAGCACTGTCTATTGAAGTGGAGTAGTTTCAGTTATCATGGACCGTTTATTATACACAAATGATACTAGGATGGGTCATGTTTTAGGTAAACGGATAGTTAACAGTTGTGTTGTAGAAGAATAATTTGGGCCGTGTTATTTACTTTTTTGACACGTTTAAAACATGTATTTGCGATTAAGTTTTTTACCTAAGTATGTATTATTTAAAACAACTTTTGACTTTTGATTGAAAATACCATCTTTCCGAAATATAAAATGATAGAGTTGTTATTATTTTACTCGTAACATAAAATGGTAATTATACCTTCTGTTACGTGGATACCATGGCAGGTCTGAGAAGACGGCAGAGTTATCAATGCGATTTCAATCTGATACCCACACGTCAAGCCCGATTCGAAAATGAAGGCAGCCCCAAGCCGGGCCCAGAATGGTCGATCGCAGGCGTGCTGTAATTCATTCATTATTGATTGCCAATTTCAAAGGTCTTAGCCGTAGCTATTACCTGGCTTACGTAGCTGCCGACCAGTGAAGAAAGTTTATATTGAGTATTGGAATTATTTATAAAATAGAGTAAGACAAATACTGTACAAATGTACAGATGTTACCAAAATAGGTGCTAGGACCTTTTTTACCAGTTATGCACTTAACTGCATAAAATATACAAACTCAACTATATATAATCTAAATAATTTTAAATAATATTTGAAATTACTAGAGTCATTCTCAATGGCACCTGCTGTCTGCTGTAAAAAAGGTACTGTAGTGTATACTGTATATGTAGAAACAATATTAAAGCAAGCGGCCCTTTTAATTTTTTATTTACTGATTTCACATATTTGTAAGAAAAGACTTTAACGTACTCCATTCAGTTCTCTGTCCTAAGACGTTATTGCACAGCTATTGAAGCCGTCTTATTGATTATACATTGGGGGTGTTCCAGTTCACACAATAATATAGGAAACGTTTCTAACGGCTGAATCGCTTTCCCAACCCAAATACACACCTGAATAATTTAAAGCTCAGTCTGAACCTCCAATTCGGAGAACGGAACATAAGACGCCCACTGCTGAACATAGGCCTCCCCTTTGGACCTCCATAAGTGATCATTAAAGGGGGGGGGGGGGGGGGTTGCCATACGCGCCACGCTTGGCAGGCGGGTTGGCGCGCGCAGTTTTTTTTGTTTATTGTTGTTTCGGCTTTCGGAAGATGCTGCTGCCCATCTCCCGGTATATTCCCTTAGCAGACTCCTACTGAAACCACGGGACGATATGGTGGGGGACAATTCTAAGGCCGGGCACCTCACGGTACACCTATTAGAAGTAGAAAACTACGTTATTGTTATTAAGTATTTATTAGTCTATTTTGTTTTATTTTATACAGGCTAATTTAAGGGCTGACGGTTCGTCGTTTCAATCCGAAGGTCGTAGGTTCAAAACCCGGTACGGTTGCTGTTGAAGAAAACAATGTTTTGTGCCAACTAAACCAGATTAAAAACAATATTTAAAATACCTGCACCAGACAGGAGCCGAAAAAACACCTGCAGTAAAAACGTGTTGATGACGGGAACCCTCTTGTTCCTTTAGTCCCTCCTTTACATTAAAGGGCTCGGCAATGCGCATGTGACACCTCTGGAGTTGCAAGTGTATATAGTCTACAGAACTTAGCTGCTTACCATGAGCTGAACCGTAAGCTGTTTGGCGACCGTCGTGATATAAAAAAGAATACCCTTAATCTCTAGTTGCAATTCAAACTACATTTTAATAAAAAGCATAAAAATAAGACACCCTATATTAACCAACAATTAATTAATTTCAATCACGCTACAGCCATTTAGTTTATGGTCCGTGATAATAATTACGCGACAAATCATTCGCTGGCACTGACCCAGAGAAAACTGGCATCGTTCGAACCCTCTGCAAATCGTATGTAGATAATTGCCATATGCCTATGCTTGGGGCTTAAAATATAGCTTTTGCTGTAATTAAAGATAGAAAAAAAGTAAATTTTATTCAGGAGGCTAAAAAGTTACATATTTAAGAGTCGCCAGGACGCTCGCGTTCCCATACAAACGTAGTTTAGCTCTCATTTTAAAACGACATGCTTTAGACCACGAAATTTGGCATGGGCATTCTAGTAGTACAGATCTATGTCGGTAATTCGTTTTCGTTGCAAATAATTGTAATACAAAGAAAATACAGCCAGATACAGATTTACATACAAAACGACTTGCGGCCATCTTGGCGAGCAAGGTGGTTTGGTTTTGTGATTAACTTCTTATTTTTTGTTCATTTTCGTGATTCAGTGTGTAATATATAGCTTATTCTGCAGTGATTTAACGAACTAGTGTGCAACTAATGAAGAATTAATCTCAAAACATGTGTAACCCCTGTTTGAGTTGGATATCCGTTAGTCCACGTGCTGTTTGTAGGGAGTAGCTATCTCCTTATAAAAAGCCTAACCTCACCGTACAACGTCCAGCTCTTGGAGCGAAATTTTAACTAAGTAATTAACCGTACACTTGTCGTCTCTACTTCGACATTGGCAAAATTGTCCCAATATTGTGGACAGAATGCCATTTATTTTAAAAATTGAATTGAATTGACATACAAAACTTATTTTTGCTATATTTTCTTTGTATTAAAATTTTTAGCAACGAAAACGAATTACCGACTTAGATCTGTACTGCTAGAATGCCCATGCCAAATTTCGTGGTTCTAAAGCATGTCGTTTTAAAATGAGAACTGAACTACGTTTGTATGGGAACGCGAGTACACGCGAGCGTCCTGGCGACTCTTAAGACTAATACACAAATATAAACTGTTTTAAAGACGTCACCATAGAGTAACTTATATAGTAGAGCAGCACAGCCTAAGAACTTATTGAAGCTCAAGTCAATTGCGCCCTTTGTCCGAAAGCCCCCTAAAGATACCGAAAATGTAGGAGGAATTGTCACCTGCACTGGTATTCCACCTAGTAAGAAATAGTCAAAAACCTAACTCTTTATTACATACGCGTTCACGCCTACTTAATAAAGTGGTAGTGTAAGGTATTTTTTCAGCAATATTTTATTTTTTGTATACTTATATTTTAGGTCTTTAAAATTTTGCGTGAAACTAAAAAAATCTTACTTTTACATTTCTAAAATACTAATCTCATTTGTTAGCAAATAACCTGTAGGTAAGTATATGTGGACGCTTAACACCAAATTGTTGTTTTTTAGAAAACAAAAAAAAAACATCGAAAAGCACCCTTTTGTGAAGAGCTGGCTTATTCTGAAATGTTCGCAATAGTTTAAAACAAACGTCGAAAGTAAGCTTGTAAGGCATAAAAACCCAAAAACGGAAAAAATACGCCCGTAATAATTAAGTAGGGCAGATGCCCCGGTTGTGGCCACTGTGCCGGTTTTGGCCATTTTCAAATTTATTAAGGTATACTCAAATTTACAAGTCTATGGTTTATAGTTAATATAAGAGTAAAATATGGCAGTACAGATGGCACTGTCATCTGTCATGTGTAAGTTGTCATTCAGCTGTCAGGGGCCATGGAAAAAAGTGGCCAAAACTGGCTCCTGGACCTCTTTCCGACATTTGAACATTTCATTAAAGAAAAAAATAGTTCTAATGTCAGAATCTTAACAGCGGAGATTCATATAAATATAGTAATATATTTTCACTGACTTAGTACAAAAAGAGTGTCATGATTCCTTATTGGCGCAAAATGGCGGACCTCTGAACAGACAAACTTTCCTTAAAGTGGCCAAAACCGGGGCATCTGCCCTACATACCTATTATACCTAACTATATTATATTGCTTAAAAATAAGCCACATAGTTAAGCAACTACAAGCTAAGAGTATCTCCGTAAATATCCAAATTTTCTACGTTAAATTAAATATTTAAGCACGAAACGGGTTAATTTTAACCCAAATTTCTAGCTGCACTTCTAAATACAGCATTCAAGTTACTATTTTATACCTTATCTTTCTGGGATAAAGTTTATTTTCACGTGTAGGTGGATACTACAGGTATAAGCTGTCCGAGTGAAATAGCAATTTAGGTCACTGATAATGCTGAAGCGAGACGGAAGCAATTATTAACGTGGCATGAAATGCCGGACGCTAAGTTTGCGTTTGCATGCAATTGGAATTTACAAGCTAGAAATAAATAGTGATATTTAATTGGTCAAAAGCATGAGACAGCATAGAATGGTCTCCCAGTAAGGGACATCACACACCTGAGCTGAATTAAGAAAATTCATACACAAAATGCTTAAATTTGTCTATGGTAGCTGAGTGCATGGAGGCCATACACAAACTTAAGCTACTATAGACAAATTTTATACATTTTGTATGGTGTGACGAACTATTTGGCTACTCTAGCTGTTACAATACAATACAGTGTGTTTTTTTAAGTGGGCCAGTATGGGGAAATCCTAAAGTATAGGAGATACAGGCAAACTGTCTTAGGAAACATTAGGTATTTTTTTGAGAACAGTTAATTGCCCCTAAAAATTAATAATTTTGATGATTTTTTTTTGACGCAGATCTAGCCAGTTTCATGAGAGGATCATTGTATTGTATCGAAAGAAAAAAATCGGAACAGTAGAAGTTAGTCAAATAAAAAAAAATATTTTATTATTACAACATGTGTAAATTGCCTAGGTACACTTGCAAGGCTCATAAAAAGTATTTCATATTCCACATGTTTCCTAAGACAGTTTCCCTGTATCTCTTATACTTTAGGATTTCCCCATACTGGCCCACTTAAAAAAACACACTGTATATTTGACGCTGACTGTACATTGTACAAATTCAATACTGTATCCGAGCGATGTAAGCATTAGCGCCTATCGCTAAATGGTACCTTTTTATGTATACCGTCACAAATTATGATTTTAAAGTTGAGATTGCACTCAAAAGCTGTCAATAAGCAATAATATATGGAATTGCTTATCAAATTAAGAATATTTATTTCCCCGAAAATTCTGGTTCCGAATTGGACGGAACCAGAATTTTCATTCGTTTTAAATAGCAATCAACCGTTCGTTCATGAAACCGTCGTTATAATTACTACCCCAATAAAGGAAACCACTAATTACAGTATTTTAATCATTTTGCCCTCTGTTACCAGTGTCCAATTTTGTTTTATGATTACTTTGATTTGATTGTGTCACTGTTGTAATTATTAAACACCGTTTTACAAGCCTGTTACATTATGGGAATAGTACATTACGCACCTAGGGCGGAAAAATAAAGAACGGCTCAGATCGCGGGTATTTGTGGCCCGAACCAAAGGTAATGGCCATTCCTGGGTGTGAAGTTAGATTTGCCGCTACGCCCGTCGGCAGAAAATCTCATTTTCTCAAACATGCGCGGAAATGTTACCGTTTCGGTCGTGAAAATAGACTCGGAAGTATAACGTTTCGGGTGCCTTAGTGACACTTGATATGAAAAGGGATTTCATACTACTTTGCAGGCCTAGGCTCCCTCAGGTCGCCGGACCGAACACACGCGGCCGCGATCCATACATTTTCATTCATTACCTTTGTAATACCTAGATATTAAACCTTAAGAAGTTTATCATTTTCTACCCTTATGTGCTCTCGCACATAATTCAGTGGGACTACATCTAAATGACAATAATTATGTATAAGTTTGACACACGAATTACATCAATAACAAAAAAAATATTCTTTTAGTACACACAACGCCTCACTAGGTATACACTTTTGAACGTTATTACAGCGGAATAAGGTTCAAAAGTGTATAGGCGAGGCGTTGACTGTACGACATACGTACTGACTATCAATGTGCATATGTACAGTCACCGGCAATAGTATCTTCCTACATGAAGGCCGTAAAAATATGTGACAGGCTCTAACTAGCTCGGGATACACGCACAGATGTGCCCGCCGGATTTGTCCGACGGATATGCCCGGCGGACAAATCCGTTCGTGTATGGCTCGAATTGGACAAGGATTCGTCTGCGGACTCGTTTGAATAGCGCCATCGGATCCGTCCGCCGCGAATATCCGTCGGCCCTAATATCCTATGGCCCTACAAATATGAGCGTGTCATTTTTGCGGTCTTCGTATATGAAGATACTATTCCCGGTGACTGTACACTGTGTAAAACGTGTAAGCAGTATAAGTACTATTTTGTAATGAAGGCTAAAACAATTTCAAAGTACTAACCCACCTCATGTTATTTTAGTCTGAAATGCTGCACAATTTCAGCTTTTCTTGCAACGCGATATGCTAAAAGTGTTTTGTCTAATTGTTCCGTTATTTGGACCTATATGCTTTTTACTAATTTTCAACTGTACATTTCTGGACGTTTTCAACAATAATTGCTAGTTTTCCTTGGGGGAATTTGAATATGCTGGGAAATATTTTGCATAATTGGTATGTACTCGTAATTCTATAGTTGCTGCACGTCTGTACGTGAGTACCACACTCACACAGGTTACTTATTTTTTAATACACGCACTAGTAAGAGTGTTCGCTATCAGATATATTCATACGAATTTCGTCTACGTACACTGTTTTTTTTCACGAATTGCTCTGCCACCTTCGAGCTCCACCGATGAATAACCGCCAGGTGTACGGAAACAGTAATTATGACAGCAACGTAAACTATAAAAATATGAATGCTTCTCTGACGGTCTACATAAAATTGACATTATATCTGCTATTAGAAATAGATATATTCACGAGGACAAAAACGAAAACGGTGACAATGGCGCATAAGTATACACAGTGTATATGTAATGTAGGTGTAGGTGTAACTCCAATACACAAATATACATGGTAAATATCCCGTTTCTAATAGTATTTTTGTCATTGTTAAATCGAGCATTAAAACAAATCCGACCGACTTGTGAATGTACCATTTGCTTGCCGTAGCAAGGTAAACACAATTCATTCGATAAAGTGTTAGACTAATTCACAAACATTCTAATCCTAAAATCGATTAGAGTTCCGAAAGTTAATCCTGAACTAAATTTGACACCTGAAAGCAAGTTGTTTCAGTCGGTAGATTCAAAATACCCGAGGCAAAGGCGAACTTCTGACTTGGTCGAAACTCAAGCATTTGCTAAAGCCTGGATAGGCAAAGTTTGTGTTAATGGGTACTATTTGTGTGAATGTTTTATTTAGGTATATATATAGGACTGAGTGACTAAATTTAAACATTAACTGCAGTAGTGTTTTTATGTTTTGATTTTTATGTTTAAATAATATTTTATGTAGTAGGGGCGTTCAAAAAATGGAAAGACTCTTTAATTATCAATTTAAATATAACGAATCCAGTTACTAAATACAAAATGATACTAAATGACTAAACGGATAATACTTTTTTCTGGAATAATGTTGTTTGCTAATATACAGGTTGTAACAAAAATACTGATGATCCGTTTAAGGGCATAATTGGTATTGTATTACAAATAAGAAAAATATATATAATTTAATATAATTTTTTTTTCTGTAGCCCACCCTCCACACTAAATTAAATAATTTTTTTGTGCGAAGAATTTTTTTTTAGTTTTTCATAATTATAATACGATACCAAATACCTCTTAAAAGGTTCATCAGTATTTTTGTTACACTCTGTACCTATAGAGTTGCCTACGGTACTCGTTGAATATTGCTTTCCTTACAACTTTTACATACCTACAATTTTTAATGGCTTTTTGCAATGCAAATGGTAATACAACTACCTACAATTGTAATACGATTATTCTTTATTGATATGTCCAAACTATGACCTGTAACCTTATGTTATTAATAAATTTTTCATTTTCATTTTCTATAAATAACTAAGACTCACATACCTAGAATACAATAAACCTAGAATCCGTAGAACGTAGAATTGGCACAAAACACCGCCAAAAGATAGGACCAAGGTTGATTACCTGAAACCAATAAAATTACTATTTAATAAAGAAGTAAGTATGTAGGTATCTAAATCTAGAATATTGAAATGATTTATTTAACGTAAAATAGTGTTACAATTTTAATTAATCATTAGCCAACAACAAGAATATTGAGCAAACTACTGGAATACCTATTAATCTTTTTAATTATCACAAAAATATGTTTTATTAAACGTTTAGTCTCAAGCGAGTAGATATTCATCACATAATTAATTTGTTATTTGCTTAATTTACGATGTTAGAGGTTTAATTTTCAATGACGCTCTTTGTTAAACCTTGAAAAATCTATTACGTCGTAAATCTACTACTGAGTAAATCTTTGCAGAGAATTTAAAATTATGCTGCGCAACGCAAACACATTGATATTTACGAAATTTTCAGCAATACGTAGAACAAAGAGCAAATTAAAATTATACGCACAAGTGAAAAAGTTTAAGGGCAACTGCAAACTGAGCTCATAATAACTGATTAAAAAAAACATCAAAATGATTATGACTGGTTCTTACTTTATTAGGTACAAAATAGATAAGTACATGAAAAAAACTTAAAAAGGTAATCTATGTAAATAACCTAAAATTCACTTACTTAAAAATACAAAAAACTAAAAAACTATCCCTAAAATGTGTCTGTGGCATTATCCCCAGGACGCTGCAGCATTTCCTCGCTGAATTGCAATACTTGGTTTACTAGCTAAATACGTAAGAATAAAAAAATTGCCGACCAAAACCTGGTGGATTATCGAAAAACTCGTAAAAGGAGGAACCATCAAGGAACTGAAGAGATGCCTGTGGTGGCTATTATTGCTAGCCTACTAGTTTGCTTTTGTGAGATAATACCTAGTATTGAGTGCAATATTAATGAGACTTTAAGATGGATATAAAAGTAAAACAGCAATTTCATCAGGTATGAATGAATTAATAATTTAATAAATGAATGAATGAATGATTTATTTGCTATATGATATTGATAGCCTGTCTCAGTGTAAAAGTTGCCTAACTACTTCACGTATAAAAAAGGTTTATTTCACTGCGCAAACGCCGACCGAAGTGGTTTTCAAATAGAAAGAAGAGCTGTAAACGTATGAAATAGAAACTTTTCCACTTTAATTGCGAGGCTGGGTTCCGTAGGCAGGTTTTATTTGCAGTTTTATAAGGTGCTGGTTTTGGATAATTTTATTATTGTCCAAGGTTTTTAGACCCGTGACTGTGAAGCACACAGTTCGCCTGTTAGTATGCGTCTTCAAGAGTCTTACTTGAGAATGTCTAAACAGCTCCTCTATTGTCAGGCCATAAAGTGCATGTTCAGATACTTTTAAGTATCTTGGCCTTTCCGATATATTTGATGGCGACGGTACTTCATTGTGTTTGATTCTTTTCCTAAATAATTTCAGTGATAATAATTCAATTCATAAATAAAATTATGCAATTTTTCATCAATGTTTTCTTATGATATTAGCACGCAAAATTATCGTCCGTACACAGTTTTTTAACTCAAATGCCGGCAGCCCGTGATTATGAACTCGTTCGTTATTGTATAATTTTCTTACACAGTTTGTTGAAACATACTTAGTACTGTAGATGTAAATTTCGTAACATATATACTTGGATTGTTAAAATGCTTCTACAATATACTTACCCATAGCACCAAGCACACGGCGGATCAAAAGGCCTATTAATCGATTACCGAACCCTGCCCTCGTCACGTTTCCATTCAAATCACGTGCTTGATGACTTTCCATTCCTTCTGTACATCATCCAGCATTATCTGACCCGCCTCACCTTCCAATAATCATTCAATTTCACACGACCCGACGCGCGAAAAAGGACATCACGGCTCAATTTCCATTGGTCGTTTCAAACTTCACAAATGAATTGAAGAATTAATTACGGTCAATGAATATTGGTTTTAGCGTAAAAATATGCTGAAATGTCTTAAAGGTTGGCTGTTATGAATATTAAAGCAATTAGTGGGTAGTTAGGTTTTAGAAGGAATTTCACTCTCATTGCGAAACGAAGGAAATTAAAACGGGCAAAATTAAATAATGGTAGTCTTAGCAATTAGATGTCTTTATTTAAATATGTACACAATAAAACTACAGAAACAATAAACCTATATATAAGCAATTAAAGTTGAATTTATAAAATTCGAGATATTCATATAATTTCGACTGAGAAAAACATGACAATGAAAATGGGTCAATTTGTGTAGAAATTTTATTCTCCGCGTGTGTGTAAAGGTAATTTGAAGACCTCACCCGCTTAGCTACTTTTGCTGCTGTTCATATTCATATAATAATTATATTAGTTAAATATAATTATTATATGAATTACTTATATCATTCTTGTATTTCAAACCGATTTTAATAGGTAAGTTGCTAAGTACAGTGACAGTTCAAAGGCATTTCGTCGGCAAATAGTATAGTTGACGTCACCACCAAACCAATATTGTAATACAAATTTCAATTAATTTAAACAAAAGACCAAGTAATATCTGGACTTACATTCCTCCAAAATTCAGCCTTCACCTCTGTGTTAGGTACAACATCATCTATTAAACGGAAGTTTAGTTGTTTAAGGGCGGACACCGACTTCCAGTCCGCCTGCAGTCCACCTGACGATATCGGCCTGTCAGTTGTTCGGAGCCGGCAAATTTTTGTTCTAACTTACAGGCCGAGATCGTCAGGCGGACCGCAGGCGGACTGTTGTCGGTGGCCGCCTTAACAAAATCTATGAACTGAGACCTGAGATGCTGCGTTAAGGCCGAACCACACCGGCTGCGTGTGTGTGCACGTGCACATCTCGCTGCGTTGTGAAATAAGACATGTTACACCGCTTGTGTAACGGCGCGTGACGGCGCGTCACGCGGTTTGACATGTCTTATGAGACTTCTTATTTCACAACGTAGCGGGATGTGCACGTCTACGTAGACGTGCACGTGCACGTGCACCCACACGCAGCCGGTGTGGTTCAGTACGTTAGTAAAGGTAGTGCAGAATAGAATCAATGGGTGCGAGGTTTTGTATAAAATATACCGGCCAGGTATTATTTTGGTCCAAGATACCCCACTAAGTTTAGTAACGTATTTCTGATCTGTATGAAATTTGTTTGGATCGTAGCAGAGATACGTGTAATTTGCGAGTTCGTATATGAGCAGGATCGTTTAAGGGGTTACGGAGCTAGATGACATAAAATTACTTATATTGGTCAACTCGTTCTCAGCCCGAAGCAGACCAAGACCTTTTTAAAGTGAAACTTTTATTCCATCGCCTCAAATATTTTGGCCTGTCTTTCGCGCGACATGCGTTACAAGCTGTAACGCTGATTCTCGTTTGTAGTAAGGTGAGGCTTATTGCATAAGCAATAAGGTTCATGTCATGTTGGCGGTCAACCGCGGTATACAAATCTATATTTCGCGTCTTAGCGTAACTGCAGCGGTGGCACTGTGGTATGGTATGGCACTTACGATCGAATGGGCGAGGGTTCAAACCCCGTGGGACGAATTCTTTTTTTCTAAATTTTAGAAACATATTTCGATTATATTTAATGAATTACATTTGGCAAGTCATTCCAGCTCTGTACGTCTAGCATGACAAACCAATTGGTCACCAATTTCTAAGCGCCATGCTAACATAGTAAAGTTTCACTTGCATCGTGGTTTCATAAAACCACACAATGTTTTTTTTTTATACAACGACGGTGGCAAACAAGCATACGGCCCACCTGATGGTAAGCAGCTACCGTAGCGTATGGACGCCTGCAACTCCAGAGGTGTCACATACGCGTTGCCGATCCTTTAAAACAGGAGGATTCACTGTGTTGACGGCTAAAGAAACAAGAGAGGTCCCTCGTCGTCAACACACTGGGTCCTCTTTGAGCTCTTTGGCAACCTTACTCACCAGCAGGAACACAACACTATGAGTAGGGTCTAGTGCTATTTGGCTGTGGTTTTCTGTAAGGTGGAGGTACTTCCCCAGTCGGGCTCTGCTCCAGATTTGAGCGAGATGACATTCGCTGTGCTGTGCCCTACCACACATAGCGAGATGACATTCGCAGTACCCATACCTCTCTTTTGGATGTAGTTTTAGGACGTACCCGTGTCCGGACGTAGTTTAAGGACATACTCCGGGTCCAATAGGACCTTGGTTGAATTACATTCCTTGTAACACGAAACATAAAAACCTATTGAATACCCTAAAACCGTTCAATCATAGTGACCTTTTTAGGATAACCAGACGACATTCCTCATCGATTTTCCACATTTGCCGATGTTAAAAGTCAAGGGCCTCTTCGAAAGGTTATTCTGTGCTTCAGCTCTGGTTTTGTCGCTTTGAATACAATTTTAGACTTAACCTTGCTAAGAATATAATATATTTATTTTTAAGTCAAGTTCTGAAGGATTTACACTGACAATAATAAATAGGGGAGCGTACTGAGATAACTGTAGAGTTAACTGAATAATCAGTTAATCGTACCACGCTCCAGTCATCATCATCATCTCAGCCATAAGACGTCCACTGCTGAACATAGGCCTCCCCTTTGGACCTCCATAAGTATCGGTCGGAAGCGACTTGCATCCAGCGTCTTTCGGTGACCTTTATAAGGTCGTCTGTCCATCTTGTGAATGGACGTCCTACGCTGCGCTTGCTAGTCCGTGGTCTCCACTCGAGGACTTGCGCCACGCGTGCTTGCGTGGTCTACGCTAGTACGCTCTACGCTCCCCGATTTTTGTCAGTGTATCTGTGTTGAAAAAACAATTATACAAAACTGCGGTATTTTTATAAATAAAAGATTAAGTCTTTTGTTATTTCCGGTTTAACGGCTTAACGGACTGTTCAATTCCATTTCATTTCCGGGAACATTTACGGGTTTTTAAGGGTTATTATCAGAAAAGTAGGGCAGACTGTGGTCAGTCGATCATAGACAGGATGTTAGCCCATACATTAATTGAATACACGGAAAAAAGTATAAGTATCCAAGACAAATCCTCTTTGTCAAGACATTATTGTTTCGAACATACTTACGTGGAAACAATTTGCCTAGAAAGTGGTCTTGATTCAAGTAAAATGTCTTTGTTCAAGTAAAATATATCTTGGGCTAAAGATATATAATTAGTCCACGACAATGTTTACTTATGTTTAAACAATATTATTCTCGCATTGGTATTTTTGGCTGAAGGTATCCTTTTTTTCCGTGTACCTAATTAATATTTACTGCAAAAAAATTCTAATTACAATTTGGGAGTTAACCCTGTTTAATTGTACGTGAAGTGAGTGTGGTTTTGAAGATTGAACTATATCAACGTTTTACTACCAACTTTTCACCACCAGTTATTATAATTTACTTGAAGAAATTCTTACCATACCTACTAACATTTAGAATAGCGAAAGTAACTCAGTTTGTCTAACTCCTCCACACGCCTAAATCTGAAATTATGTATGGAGACAGTTAACTATGTACAATTTACTTATGTATGGAGACAGGTACGAAGTAAAAACGTACAAAGTTACGGGTAAAATCGAGTAACAAATAAAATCAAGTGTTAAATGTTTAACGGAGCGTCCAAAATGTACGCTCGGCGATTCTTAACAGTCTTATTCGGCACTTAAGCCCGTTTTACGGCACCATTGAGTCCACGGCGTGTGGTTGAGTTGCGACAAGGTTCCAGGTTTTATGGTAATTACACGTTACATGGAACCGTGTAATGGTTAGGCGTTAAATAAATTGGTTTTATTGTGACTTGACGATTGTGTCAAGTGCGCCTACTTTTATAAGTGTTGCGGGACTGGATAACAGTAGCGACCCATATAACACGATTCCCGTCGGCTTGCCTAAGTTTCAGGCGCCTGAGCAGTTTTCCTACAGCTCATTAAGAAATTTTAAGCCAAATTCAGCACCGGCTTGTCTAAGAAAAAATTTCACCCACCGCCACTGCTGGATAACCTCCAGTTTTTTTTTTCTTAGCCTATTATAGTGTCCCACTGCTATGCAAAAGCCTCTCCCTTCACTCCAGGGAGTGACGAAAGTTGCTACTTTCCTCACTCCAGGGAGTGACATTCTGTTTCTAGAAGCTTTTTGTCATAATGATGATGCCTTTCATTCAGGAATGTAAATAAATGTATTCTCACTACTAAGGTGAAAAGTTGTATGTGTCACACGAGAGGAAAGTTTTTTTTAGATAGTTCTTGAGATCCCTCGCTACGCTCAAGATTCAAACTTAGAATCACTCGCTTCGCTCGTGTTTCAAATATAGAATCTTTCGTTTACTCGGGACTCAAAATCAACACTCGCAAGAAAAAACAACTTTCCTCTCTTGTTGCACAAATACTCACTAAAAACAAGTGTACTTCTAAAGTAGAATAAGTTTAAGTAAAGGTTCCTGTTTTTCATAATATGTATTTAAATTGCATTCCTCTTTGCACCACACAAACCACAAAGAAATTGTTCAGAATTATCCCCATGTACTTTCTTCACATAAATCCGGGAGTCCCGCCTTAACCGAGTTCATCAAAAGAAAAACAAAGTGAGCAGTAGACTAAGAATTGTAACATACGTCGTTTTGAACACGGGACGAGATCTCGATTACGCCCTTAAGGCTAATTCGGGGCCGTCCCGATTTGTGTTGCGAAGCTTGCGCCTGGGCATCATTTGTTTTATTGCCGGCAATTGTTTTGAGATAATTGACGCGCTAAGCCCGGCTAGCTTGCTCAGAAGCGTTATTATGACGATTTTTGGGGTTCTGTTCTTCAAGTTGAAAAATAACCCTTATAGATGATGATTTTATATAACCTGTGTGTCCAACTAACTATTGGTATGTGTAAAATTGTGAAGTTTTTATGTCAAAGGAACCATGACTGTTCGTTGTCAATTAATTTTGATATGACTCACCAGATTCCCGTTTCTAGTGCCAGGATAAGTTTCATTGATGTACATATTTTGCCTCCAAAATATACAATTTTTTCTGTATTAAATATGTATTCTATTATATGTGCTATCTAGAACAAATTTTTTGCCATGTTTGGCGGTTGACAGCTGTCAGTTGCTTGGCATCATGTCAGTGGTCCGAGAGCGAATGTATGGACTTCAAGAGCCGGTTACTTAAACTTAAACGAAAAAAAATCTCCTGTACTCAATGGTTTCACCACAGCTCCCTGTAAATGTTATGCAGTTTTTTTTAATTCAAACATCTTGCTGATTGTCCTACATAAAAACAAGGTAATTTACGCGTCAAATCTTTGCACAAACAAGTTCACTACTAAACGTTACGACATTCAAACAACGTACATTTTACGATACCCTGAAGATAAAAGCAGTATCTCCTTTAGAACACTAAGGCGCTTAACCCCTTCTATGATCGAGCAATCACCTACATTTTACAGGTCCTCAGAATAAAAAGGGACTAAGTCCTAAACAATGTTAAGACGCTTAAGCTGTTTTATGATAGAAATGAGAGTTTACTGCCCATGTGGGATCACATCGCTGAGTACTCATGCACCTCAGTAAGTTTTAGGACCTTGTATAAAAAGAATGGTAAAATTCTTATGGGGCTATGAACTGGATCACTTTTTAAGCTGTCCTTGTAACCGGAGAGAGTAGAGGGGGGAAAGATCGCGTATGGTATGATGGGTTGGTGTCTTGGTAAAATATCGGCTGGGCGAGAGGAGGAGTGGGGGTGAGATAGATATTTTTAGGGAGCAACTTTAGAATGTGATGGGCTCGTATTTTGAAGGACAGGCTACCACGGAACAGGGTTTCTTTCTATTGCGTTACCATTTACCATATATTTACTTTGCAACACAAAAAAAAATCCTAAAATGTATGCGAATAAAAGAAAGAAAATATAAGGAACACTTTTTTCCCCGAGCTCATGATCCTAGAAAACATAAAAAAGTTGCAAAAACCGTCACAGAAAAAACAGCATAAAAATGCTCATAAAACACTTGCAATAAAACAACAAGTAGCAAAAGGCACGTTTTACCTTCATTGTTTCTTCCTTTACGTTAAAAAAGCTTGCAAAACTCGGTTTTCTTGGGCAATTCATACAAACGACGACTGAGCAATCAGAATGCTTTCAGACGTAAACGTTTCGTTGTCGCTTACTCATCAGAGACGTGTAAGCATGAAAGACTGTCAAACACCTTTCTGTCCTGTCCTCTTTTAGACAGAACTACTAGCGCATACTTTTCGATGGTCGCATATTTTAGCATTGTCAACTAAACTAAAATGGATTTTCATACAATATTTTAGTTCTCTCAGGTGTCGAAGCCCGCCCGGCCACGCCGCTGCGGTCAGGGGGGCGTCGGCACAATCACCGGGAGATGGAAGTTATTTAATTATATAGAGGCAGCAGATTGTAACGAATTTGTCGAACTCTATTCTAACCGACTTGCCTGATTTGAGTACTCATAGAAAAAGTATTGTAAGTGTAAAAGTATTGTGTGTGTGTGTGTGAATCACGCCTAAGTAAGAAACGGGAATGAATTTAATTATGTCACTATTGTATAATAGTGACATAATTAAATTCATTCTCGTTTCTTGCGCATGATTCACGCAACATGCCGTATCCTATACGAAACTTACGACACTTAATTTTGTAGGTAAGTATAGAAAGCATCACGTGATCATAGTAACGAAAGTGGCTCTTTACGTAGCCTCTGCTGCGTTAGTGACACAATTAGATGGCGCTATTGCGTTTACTTGAATTATCCCCTGGATTCCCTGGATTGGTCCTTGTTTTAAGGCTAACCCCAGTGTCTTCTGAATCGACGTCGCCCGAGCGCCCGCGCAGCGTCAATGCGGCGTTGACGTTGACGTCGCGTCAACGCCACGTCGACGCTGGTGAGACGCCGACGCTCGGGCGACGCAGCGTCTAGTGTGGGGGTAGCCTAAGTGTAGACAAGCCTGAAAGTGACCTTTATTTTAGTTGACGCAAGAACTACTTAATTAACAAGAAAAACAATCGTTAGGACTCACTAATGAATCCTCAGCAAAGTTACGCTAAAAGTTTTGTTTTAATTGCTTACCTTAGATGAAACAAAACCTAATCGCCATATCTACTACTTACAACTATTACGGCTAGCGGCTTTGGGCTTACTCTAATAAAAGGATCTTGTCAACGAACTGTCTTGAATAAAATTACGCTAGGCGATTAGTAAATATACCAACGCTGCGATTATAAAATACTTACTATAATTTTTATGACAAATGTATATGATTCAAAGATAATCGTCAGAGTTATTCCATATTATATTACACTTCAAAAACACTTTTTTTAACAGATTTTATATATATCGCTAGTGACTTGTTCACCATTACATGACTAAATTCGCCGTGATATATAGAGGATCTTCTTGTGTAATTGGAAGCACGTCGGACCAGTAATCGGATGCGGGTTCGAATCCCGTGATGTTCCAGAGTCCTTCACAGTTCGATTTTTCATTGTAATGGACATCTGTTTCCAATTTGTGACTTTTTAACTTCAGAACCGCTACTGGCGGCATGACATCCAACATTCAAACCTCATTCAATTCAAGTCTCGGATATAAATCCCAGCTCATGACACCTAGTCACTTTTCATTGAACTTTAACATCGTGAGGAAAAAGAATCTAATTCCTGCAGTGGCAGACGGTTTCATAAAAATTTTCGGCTACGCCAAATTCATGAGATTAAGATGCCTAGCGGACCCTCTAGGCTCAAATTGAGCTGTGGTAAAAATTAAAAAAAAAAAAAAAATTAAAATTTAGAACTATTTATTTCAAAAAACTTATAACTAAATTTAGACATTGTTTGCAAAATCTCTGGTACGAGATTATGTGCGCGGTCACTCAGTTCGCTTTTTATTATGTTCTTATTTTGTAGAATTTTATATATAGGTATTTATTTATTAACCATTTATCTTCACTAATTAGTCTAGTTTACTTTGTAGGTATATTTTCCAGTATATTTTTCTTGTATGAAGTAATGCTTTAGAATTTTACCGACTTGAGATTTCTTTTTTGTTTCCAATAGTTTTACAAACTCCTTAGGTAATCTATTCAATATATCTGGGAGAATATACAGACAAGTTCGTTTACCATATACATTATTAGCTTCCGGTTTCGAGAATACAGGTAGATGTTGAAGTTGTCGCATATTATTAGGTCTAGCAGTTTTTTTCAGTTGGGTTAATTGATAAGATTAATTGCGACAACGCTAGCGTAATAATGATGTTTATCACACTTTAGTTTAGTTCATTACTCAAAGCTCAAAGAGGATGCAGATATATTATATATATCATGCCACATCCACACTCCCAAGTGCTTTGATTTCATTACAAAACTTTTACAAAAACACTTCACTTTTACGTGCTTGCGTATCCCGTCACATTACACGTAAAAAAAATATTACCTTCATCCAAGACAAATCCTCTTGGTCAAGACAATATTGTTATATATATAGGTGGAAACAATTTGCCTAGAAAGTGGTATTGATTCAAGTAAAATATATCTTGGGCTAAAGATATAATTAGGCCAAGCCGTGGGGTGCCCGGCCTTAGAATTGTCCCCCACCATATCGTCCCGTGGTTGCAGTAGGAGTCTGCTAAGGGAATATACCGGGAGATGGGCAGTAGCATCTTCCGAAAGCCTACAAACGATAAACAAAAAATCTGCGCGCGCCAACCCGCCTGCCAAGCGTGGCGCGTATGGTAAACCCCCGCTTAAAGGGGAGGCCTATGTTCAGCAGTGGACGTCTTATGGCTGAGATGATGATGATGATGAAAAGGTGTAAATACTATTATACAATCTATGTAAATGAAAACTGTAGTATAATAATGAGAAACCTCAAAAACATCAATAAGTGAACTTCAACATTCATTCCGTAAAATAAAATAAAAACCACATTGTGTGGGTACGTACAATCGACCAAGAAAGTTGTCTACCAGTTTTGACAAAAGTTTCTGCGAGATCTAACGATCGCTAAGGTTGATGATGATGAATAATATTTTCTTATATTTAAGTTATAATATTCTTGCATCGGCTAACCGTCAGGAGAGTCGTAAGCTTGATTGCTATCGTCGTGATATAAAAATAAAATCTTATTGAATGTCCCTGCCACTTGAAATCTATACCACACTTACATTTAGTCCTAATGATCCTTTAGACGTTCTACTTCAACCGATCTCCATATCTATAAGCTTCATTACTTCGAGTCTCAGAACTCTCAGGTAAAATAAAAATCTTAGGGAATAGTCGAATAGAATCAATAACAAAGGGGAATAGGAATCAGTGTTAATTTAAAGTCTTGTTTTTGTATTAAAATTGAAAGAAAAGTTACCTATACAGTAATTTTGATAAAGCGAAGATACTCTGTGGTTTTGCCGGTTTTAGTGTTAAACACACAAAACGTCATTCAGCTCGGTCAAACGTCGTGTGCGAAACACCAAAATTAAAATTTGTCCTTTTTTTTTATAAAACTGCTGGTACGGTTTTTCTGTTAAAAATTAAGTTTAGAGCCTTTTACGCACTCGTAACAGTCGCGTAGATTTATATGCACAATTTCTTACTCGAAAAAATATTTTAAATGAGGTTAAAAACCCATTAGATTTTGACATTTTCTTTTACTTTTCAAAGTCCACACCAGTTTAAAGCCTATGGTGTACACTTATTAATTTGACATATCCAATGAAATTTGACATATCCAATGAAATAGCACCATTTTATTCATTGCTCAATAGCCAACGTTCTCAATAGTTGTATCACGTTTTTTTTTAAATCAGGTGTACAGCTGATGAAGCAAAAAATATAATTTAAACTTAACTCTCCACTATCGCTTACAATTTAAGTATGCTTATCAATAACAATACAATCGAACCAACACTCTTTGAGCTCAAACATCTCACATTTTCCTTGACACCAAGTATCAATTTATAATTCAACCTGCCATAACCGTGAACGTAAATAAGACAGTTCGTTGTTTGTGACGTCTAATAACGCCAAACACAGTTTTACAACTTTTATACGACCATCCCTTTAACGAGATAGGATAAAAGTTTACGTCATTGATTATCTATAAGCGTATGGGAATGACGTCGTAAGAGCGGTTATAGGACTGGATTAGTTCGGTTGATATTGTTCTCATATTCACGGCCCTATAAAGATACGGTTCATGAGGTTTTTATCTTGTTTTTGTTGGCCAATTAATGAGGTCATGCCAGTTGTATAAACACCAATCTAGGAAAAGAAACACTCTGACTATTTCCGGACTTTATCGATATTCAATTTGTGAATAATAACACACACATAAATAATACGCAAACTGAATCTTGATAACGTATGCAGTATGCAACATAGCTCAAGTTTACTGGTAAGCAGTGGTGGCGTGTCCATATAATACTATTTCCGTCGCATTGCCTAATTTTCAGGCATTACAGCAGTTTTCCTTCAGCTCATGATAAAATTTTAAGTCAAATAAAGCTCCGGCTTGCCTAATAAAATCTTTTAGCCACTGCTACTGCTGTTTAGGCACGTGCGTGCATACATTGGCTGTAATGTACGCAATTATATGTGTGATGGCACATCGTTTGCGTTTCGTAATAAGTTAGTTACGATTACGAAACCCAAGCGTGTATCTGTTTGCGGTTGAATTAAGTGTACGTAGGTATACAGTTTAGTGAAAAAGGTGGTCCTTTGAAATTTAATTACCTACTTAAGTGACACTACGCTCTATTGCTCTCTATCTAAGTCGTGTTAAGGTAATTTTAAACACCTTCTCCACTAACTGAAATTTACAGTTTTTTAATCCCCGAAGCTAAAAGAGGTGTTATAAGTTTGACTGCTATGTGTGTCATAAAACGGTTCCACCGATTTTATATACCTTTCTTTTTTAATTTGAAATCAAATAATTTTAGATATAAGATAATAATATGTTTAATCAAAATGGGTTGAACCGTTTCGGGGGTGATCCTAATTTTTTCATAGAAGGATCTTTAATCAAATGTAGCAAACCATTCTAGATTTTATATTCCCCGATCTACTGACATTACCAATCTGACAGTCCATGATTGATCCTCGGTATCTGTAATTGGGAATTGAGACGGTGCTCCTGATAGATATGCCTAATACATAATGTCGTACGTAATGACGTCATGTCGTCGTGACGTGAGCGGGTGTCATTTGGGAATATTGAATGGTTTATTATCTGGTACTTGTGATTTGTGGCTTGGAATCTCAAGAGATTCCAAGAATCAGGTGCAATATCCAAGATTTTAGCTATGGTAAAACATTAGAATCTGGACCAAACCACTTAGTGGAGTACAACTACGCGTTTTTAACCTATAAAAATTACAAAACTCACAAGTCCGATTTTATATTGTGCCCCGTTAGAATACGTTAAGTACTAATAATGACAAATATTTTCAAACAATTGTTAGCATGGCCGCTAGGTATAATACACGTATTTGTTTGCTACATAAAGAAAAGATAATGCAAGTTTTATTTTTCTCTTACATTTTGTCAATAGCATTCGTCGTCTTAGCCATTTGTCGTTCGTTTAGAATTCAAGGTCACGCATATTTTTACAAATTGTTTACGAATATGCTCACATAATCTATTGACCAAACTGTCATAAAATTACAGATGATATTGAAATAGTTGAATGCAATAGTGTGGTAAAGAAAAATGTAATTTGGATAATCTTTTCTTGGTGTTATTAACAAATATCTATATAATACCTAGCGCATCGTCAATAACTGTTAGAAAAGATTTTTTACTATGACTGATCATATTATATTCTCTAACTAAAAATGAAAATCGCACTTGTGATTTATAAAAGTTCAAAACTGTTCCAGTACTGTAGTAACTGGATTGAGCTTCAAAATCCAAAAGTCCTCTCCACGGAACCTCGTCGTTATAGTAGGAAACTACGAGAAGCTATTGAAATTAGGAAGTATAAAAGTTTCAACCAGAACGAGGGACACGGGATTTCTTCTTCATGGAATCCAGTGATCAGCAAATGTAAGCGTGGAAATACGTGCATTTCCAAACCATCGGATGTTGTGAGTGTTGTGTGTAGGCAAAGTGACAACCCTAGCGTAAAAGTGCATAAGTAATCAAGACCAATTGCAGGTAGTTCGGGAAACGAGCGGCTAGTAGATGCTGATACGATTCCTCGCCAGTCTGTCTGCGACCACGAGCGGTACGACACGCTCGAGACGTCAGGAACATTACAAAAGTAAGTGTACTCGATTAATTCCCGTGTTTGTCAAAATGATGAGTGAAAATCGTGTGAGTTTAAATCAGTATATTGCCCTTAATTGGCATAATGATACATTAACGCAAGATGTCAAGATAATATTAAGATAGGATTGTCATTTACATTTACAGCTGCAGCTGTCGGCTACAGAGTCGGTTATGAATTATTACGACTTTTATAAAGAAGTCTTGAGTAGCGATTGAAAATGTTACTAGGTACTTGTAATTGTTTTTATAACTACTTGGCTAGCTCTGGCCGTTAATAAATTACTATTTTTAACCGACTTCAATAAAGAGGAGGTTCTCAATTCGACTGTTTTTTTATCATTTTTTTTGTATGTATGTTACTCGATATCTCCGTGAATCGTGAACCGATTTTCAATTTTTTTTATCGTACAAGTATAACCCCTAGATGGTCCCATTGTCACCAAGTCGGGATCTGATGATGGGATCCTGGAGAAATCGAGGGAACTCTTCAACTATTGTAGGCACACCTATAGTGATTTCACTATTTTTTTACAGCAACTCGGCCACTTCCTCTTGGAATAGCGGATCCTAAGTCGGTTCTTTTTTGTTTAAAATTATATAAACAGAGATTCCTATTATAAAAAAAGATCTAGAAATGTAGGTATTATTTCCTAAGAATGTATTAAACTCGACTGTTTATTCTTATATTTTTTATTCTTAAGAGTCGCCAGGACGCTCGCGTTCCCATACAAACGTAGTTCAGCTCTCATTTTAAAACAACATGCTTTAGAACCACGAAATTTGGCATGGGCATTTTAGTTGTATAGATCTAGGTCGGACATTCATTTTCGTTGCTAAAAATTAGAATACAATGAAAATACAGCCAGTTACAGATTTACATACAAATAATATTTTTGCTATATTTTCTTTGTATTACAATCTTTAGCAACTAAAACGAATGTCCGACCTAGATCTGTACTACTAGAATGCCCATGCCAAATTTCGTGGTTCTAAAGCATGTCGTTTTAAAATGAGAGCTGAACTGCGTTTGTATGGGGACGCGAGTTCACACGAGCGTCCTGGCGACTCTTAAGTACTCGTAATTTTATGTCTAATTTTAAGGACTAAGTTTTAAACTCACTCAAGATAGCTTAATTGAAAGATGTTGTATAATTAACGAAATAAGCCTAGTACTTAAGCGTAATACCTTAATTCATTTCAAGTTTATTAAGACAGGCGACTTAAATGTAATTCTTAGGCGACTTTCTCTCTAAAAAATAATTTACCTATTTTATGAAAGAGACACGAGTTGAGTTACTTAAGAAGTTTTTCATTAAAAAGAAAGTCCATTTTAAGACCGAGGACAAATGTGTGTTAAAAATCTCCACGGCATTGTAAAATCTTTATTCTTTTATGACAACAATAAAACGAATGTACATTTTCATTGTCCTCAAGTGTACTAAATATAAAGGGGATTCAAAATTATTGCGACGTCTTTAGGGTAGAAAGATTTGAATACATTTAGGACGATTTATGTATGTGACCGGCTTCATCCATTATACAGGGTGCTATAAAATACGGGGAACGATTGCTCATTGTACTTATAGGAACAGTATAAATGCTGCTTAAGGGAATTTCGACTTTAAACAGAGCACATAAGGTTGGAAACTTGCTGGGTAATGTTGAAGCTTTGAGCACCTTTCCTGAAGAGATGGTATAATTACCTGAAAAGAAGAAATATAAAGGTAATGTAATTGTGGTTCAAGTCATTTCACAGGGACGCGTTTTGCATATTTCTTCGTGTTTTTTCTTGGTTTTAAAATCTTATTTTAGGAACTAAATGCGTTATAATGGAGTAGATAATCTTAGAAAGCCGGTTAAAATTACAGAATAATGGACCTCCAGTGGTGCTACTTCTAAATATTATTTAAACTAATAGTGTTTCCTATACCGTAACGGAGATATCCCAAAAATATTAGTGAAAATTCAGTTTTATTGGAAAACATTGGCTGTTGTAAGCACCTAAAAAGACAAACGTACACGAATCCAATTATGAATAAAATTGCTTTTACGTACATACTCGTACATACATATATGTGTGACCTTTAAGTAGGCTGTTTCAATTACATTTCGGTCGATCCGACGTACCTAAACCCAGACGTTTTGTATGGTATGGTATGACAACATTTTTTTGGGATTCCTGGTTTGGTCCCATATAAAAGGTTGTTTAGAATGGCCTACTTTATCATCTGGCACAATTTGGGTTAATCGTTAAAAAAACACCCGGTATAGTTACTGCACATTTGCTTAAACAGTGACTAAAAAATCATTAATTAAGATAATTTTGCCATTTTATGTGTAAGATGCATTGAAGATAATTACATGTATCTTCAGAGCAATGACGCGTAGTTTCAGTGTCCGCGAGGCAACCGGATGACTCGCGGTATAAAGCTCCCTACGCGTTGTGGAATCATCCTGTGCAAACCAAACTGACCCACGTTGGACTTGGTGTTTCATCCTCCCCCCACAATTTCCAGTAAGTAATAGTATGTGAACAAAAACGAGCATGTAAATTGCCATTCACACCGGCAGAAAAATGAGGGAGGGGGGGGAGGATGAAAAACCAAGTCTATCGTGGGTCAATTCGGGTCGCATAGGGCGGTTCCAGAGCAGTACGTCTAGCATGACTTACGTTGCGGCGCGACTCTCCATACTTCAGGCGCGACTCGAAGTATGGAGTCGCGCGCGACAACGCATGTCATGCTAAGGCCACCGCATGTCATGCTAAGGCCACTGGTAGGGAGCTTAAATACCGCGAGCCATCCGGGTACCTATCGGTCACTGTAACTACGCGTCATTGACTCATTGCTTTAACTAATACAATGAATGTAAAATATACAGTGTGTGGCTTGTAACACGAGCAAAAAATTAAAACGTTGATGCTATTCTTTAAACTAAACAACGTTTGTTCAGCGAGTTTTAAAAACCTTACGGTTTGATTTTTTACTGTACATTTTAAAGTTTACCTGAACACGCAATGTATTGCGAAATTGATTATGTCTGTAGGGTGACAACTTGACGAGACTGACAAGCAATGTCAATTAGACTCATTGAAATTTCTATTTAGTTTGTGTGAAAAAGAGACAGTCTTTAGACTATGTAGTCTATTTTTTTTAAAGTTGTTGATCAATATTTCTTTTGTTTAAGGAGTACAATCTACGTTTTATTTATTTGCTCGTATTACAGGCCACACCCTGTATAAAGAGTAAGCTGCTACTAATCTTTATTTACCAGGAGCTAGAACAACATTATAATAGAGGCATAGTAGAAGCCCCAATATGTAAATCTGTACCCTGAAAGGTAATGGAATAAAAAAGGGTACCAAATTTATGCGCTCACCGGCAAAAGGGGCCATATAATATTTTGATTGCTTTCCAGAGAGCCTATTTATTACCTAACCTCTTAAACTACTGGTTCGATTTCTTCCGATGTGTTTAGAGCTACTTTTTACGAGACTTAAGGTGGTAAAAAGGTTTCCTGACTTGATGGTCATTCTTATTTAACCTCCTTAAGAAATTAATCCGGATTTTTATTGCATGCGTTTATGTACGTATATGGTTGTAGTACTGTTTATTTTACATTCAGATGTTAAAAATCGAACGTTTATTTTTTTTACAATATTTTGATATATTGATCATTTTTAACCGACTTCAAAAAAGGAGGAGGTTCTCAATTCGACTGAATTTTTTTTTTTTTTTTTTTTTTATCATAATTTTTTTTTTTTTGTATGTATGTTACTCCATATCTCCGTGAATCGTGAACCGATTTTCAAAATTTTTTTTTGAATCGAACAGGTATAACCCCTAGATGGTCCCATTGTCACCAAGTCGGGGTCTGATGATGGGATCCTGGAGAAATCGAGGGAACTCTTCAACTATTATAGGCACACCTATAGTGATTTCACTATTTTTTACAGCAACTCGGCCACTTCCTCTTGGAATAGCGGATCCTAAGTGAAGTCGGTTCTTTTTTTGTTTAAAATTATTCATCATATCAATAAAATTTTATTGCACAATGCAACATGTGTCATCAATATATGTCATCATCCCTACTCTGGCTACGAGTATACTGGCTTTAAAATCAGTAGTTTATGTAACTGTTACGTAATAGGGGTCCTTAAAACACGAGTGTGGTTTTAACAGGTAATAAGATCACACGAGTGTTTTAAGGCCTAATTACGTACAGTTGCATACACTGCTTTATCTACACACATATTATAAACCCGAAATGATGATTGAATGACTGCAATTGCACGGATTGCACGCCATCGCCATGACCAACTCGATTGTGTCGGCGGTCGGGCGGCGCATGCCCGCACCCGGATTTTCATAATGATATCGAATTTTTGCTTATTATTTGATAATAATAACATCGTTACAGATAACACATTTGTTCTAACTACTAATTTTTACTTTAAGAAGACGTTTGAAATTTGAACGTAATTAAGGTATCGGTTACCGATACTAAAATGTAAACATTAAGATGCAGCCACAGATACTCATATCTAAATATAGGGCGTTTGCTCATCGATCCTGACCATAAAATAGACATATTAGGGTATGGATGTAGATAAAGTAGTTTTTTAAAACACACCTTCGTGAATAAGCAGCATGACCTAGAAAAGGGTAAATTACAACCTTCAACAACTCCCACTAATGTGTTTATTTCAGTACCTAATAACTCAATACCGATACTATAATACCTAGTAATAAAAGCGATCAAGCGCGTCCTTGACTTGCGCTTAAGATTCCGTACAGTCACAAATCCGGATTGTTAAGCCACTTGCCATTGTTCGTAATTTATCCGTGTAATAAATGACTGATGTAACTGACAGTTGGCAGCTGAGTCGGTGACATCGGTCATTCATAACACGGCTAAATTACGAACAATGGCAAGTTGCTCAAAAATCCGGGTTCGTGACTGTACATTCAGCTCTTCGCTGAAATAGGTACAGTCAACGCCAATAATATGTATACAGTTTTGAACCTTATTAAAATGGAGTAAGGTGTAAAAGTGTGTACATAACTTTGGCGCTGACTGTACATATATTATTAGGTATGTAACATATATTCATATTCGCATTACTGCGAATATTTTAGTGCATTTTGAGTAAGGAAAAATATTGATAAGAAAACAACTATAATTGAATCTAGTTTTTATCTGTATCATTAATGCATCTTTTATTTTCTTATTTCATACATTTTGTTCAAGAAAAGCCTAGAAGCTTGTCAGTGCCATAAAACTTTCGTTTTCTTTATAAATAAATTAAAAATTATTATTTATTTAATTTATTATTTATTTGAATAATAAATAAAAAAATAAAAAAGTAAATAAAAATAATAAATTTATATGGTGTAAGGTTATGGTAGTTGAAAAAGTATGGCTTTATTAACCATTTCGTTGAGTTCACTTAAGGCGCCTATGGAACCCCAAAATTGGGCTTTCCGCCTCATATGTTAACAGTCGCCCAATATAAAGTTACACACAATGTAATAAAACAGTAATTTGTCAAAACGACCGGACCGTGATGTTGTTTATTGATGTGGTTTCGTAGTCCAATAAATAAGGATGTTGCACAAAAGAACATACCACAAATTCGTTAACATTTGTATACGAAATACAATTTTGTTTGGGTAAACTTTTAATTGGTTTAATGGGCTCCCTCGCGTTTTTTACCGATTTTTGACCAGTTTTGAGTCGATATTCCTGCATTTGCACTACAGATAGAATTTTGAAGCAAACGGCTTTCGGTTCTTTGATATTTTATCTCCTTTCTGTAGACCCGGATTTTGAAATAAGGTAGTTCTTTTTTTTTAAATTTTTAAGCGTGGTCTAAAAATACACTTTTTACGATATTCGAAAACTGTGAAGAATCTTGCATAATATACGAAATCTACATATTAAAGTTACGTCTTTAAAAACTAGCGAGAGATTTTAATTTTAAACTAATTAACACAAAAGCTATGACCAGAAAATCATTTTTTTGGCCGAGAATTGCACGACTTTGATGTCAGATATCTCGAAGACGATGAATATTGAAGTACAGCCTTGGCCAGATGTGTTGAGCATAAGTGTTTTTTGTTTACAATTTTTATTTCCCTATCCTAACAATGTATGGTAACGGTAAATGTTATATTTTATTTATAAATATAGAAAACTTCACTTAATAACACTTTCAAGGTACTTAAAAAATATGAAAACAGAAGGTACCAAAAATGTAAATTTAAGTCGGTGCGACATATTGCAAATATTCTATGCAATTACTACTAACTTCAACAAAACATGCCTATTAGTTAAAATTAATTGACAAAATAACTTAAACAAAGATGGAAACGATGGACTAAACTTTCCAGTTTTGTATGAAAATCGCATTGGTGCTCAACACTTCTGGCTAAGGCTGTAAATATAGCATACCTACTATATTGGTTAAGGCCGTTACTGATAATTGATAAGCTACAAAACTCATTATAAAACTAAGGGGTTCAGATCGAAGGTCATTGGCACCAGGGAGCCCCTTAACGGTCTATGTAGCCAATAATATGGTAGTGAGCCTGCTGACGAACGCCTGCCTGCTAAGGAGGTCACAGGTTTGAATCCTGGATCCTGGTAAAGGTGGTTTGAGTATCAGCGAGGGTATTTGTGTATTTTTTTTAAATATTTGTCCCTGAATTACGGATGTTTTATATTGGTAACTAAGTATGTATATCGTCGTCTATTTAGTAAGTAACAAAAACCCTAGAATGATGTTATGTACGATACAATTTTACCAAAGTAATATTTAGGTCTATTTTAACACAAAGAAAAACTAGCTGTAGTATAAATCCATAACTGTTACCAAATCACAAGAACAATATCAATAAAATAATATTAGGTACATAATTCCTAAAATAGTACGACTTATATTAGTTCTTACAACATCGCTCTAAGGACTATTATAGCGTATTTCTCCTTACTGTATCCAATACAATTACCCGGAGAGTAGATATGGATTAGGATCGTATTACGTAAATAAAACCTTCGTACAATTTCTCTTCCAAATGGTATTGTGTTTAAGAATTATAAGATAGTAATGTACAGTCACCGAAAATAGTATATTCCTACACGGAGGCCGCAAAAATATGTGACTCGCTCTTATTTGTCGGGTCATAAGAGCGTGGCACATATCTTTGCGGCCTTCGTGTAGGAAGATACTATTGCCGGTGACTGTACCTGCACAATATTTACCACGCATGTACCATCTTCGAATTTATATTTCTGCGAAAAAAGAAATGTTATTCATAGTTGATAAGGGAACAAATGAATTCTACTAGTACGACACTTCTCTCACCACAAAGTTGAGACGGCCGGGTTTAAAACGTGCCTATTGGAAGGGAACTACACGGAAAAAAAAGCTTCCGGGATATTCTCAATCTAAGACCTTATTTTTATCTTGGAAATATTTCCTCGTGACAAGTATTTATTTTTTTTACCAAAAATATGATTCTTAGCTTAATAAAACCACGTTTTCTTAAAATACTTATTAGAAATACAAAAATGTATTGTTTCAAGAGTAGTAGTATATTGTGTAAATAAGAGAGATTTTACTTTAATCAAACAAGTATTATCTCAAGTAAAAGAAAACTACAAAATTTGTAAGAATATATTCGCTTCGTTATATTTAAAACTTTATTTTATTTTCGTTAAAGGAAATAAAAACTTACTTGACACGAGGAAATATTTTCAACATAATAAAATAATGTCTTAGATTGAGAATATCCCGGAAGATATTTTTTCCGTGTAGTAGGTTAATCAATGAGGCGTTATGGTCGTCCGATGACGACATACGCCGTCGTTCATGGGATTGGACGTGTGTTCTACATATTAAACTAGTATTTTTTTATTTAGTAATCTGACAGCTTCTAACATAATTATATTGTAAACCAGGCGGGCTAGCATATCTTACGTTGTCGCCTATCACTTCATACTTCGAGTCGCGCAACAACGTAAGATGTGCTAGCTGTGCTGGTTGTATTGCAAAAGCTGTCAGATGACTATACTTAATTAGAAATCCTATTTTAAGTCGTACCTATTGGTACAACATGAAGTATCGATTTACATATTATTTTCATTAGGTACCTACAGCTGCCGAAATGTTATCAAAGGTGCAGAATTAACAATAAAAATTAATATACCTAACCTAAAACAAACCTTGCTTCAACCTTCATTTAAATAGGTTATTATGTGGGTATTCGTCCTCAATCCCTCCATTTGCTCAAAAACGAACCGTACGTACAGTTAATGGCTGAACAGCGAACATTTCCTTTAAATAAATAACTCGAAAATGGAAAAAAATGCCTTACACTGCTATGTCGTTAGTGGATCCCATCGATCAATCTAATAACAGAAGCGGGGTAGCCTCTACCTTGGAAACTCGCGCTGAACTCACCTCACTAACCCATTCCTTTATTTTTTAACCGACTTCAATTCCATAGAATGTAATGTAAGATTAGGCTAAGTAAATTATATAAAATTTGTACGCCAGTATATAGGCACAATGTGGAGTGACTGAAATAGCTTTAAGATCCCCTGTAAACCCACTATTGACAAATAAACATACATGCATAGAAGGAGAAGGTTTTTATTCAATGAAGATTCACATAAGTATAGTAATAAAACCAAGGCACTATACTGACCAATGTACTTAATGTACTTATAGAAAAACATAATACTATTCTGATTTAGGCGACGTAACTGCGTGGCTCCATTGCGTCGTCTGATCGGGCGTAAGATTCGGAAGATTGCCCTGAAACCGCTTGAACACGTCACTTTTCGGCCAGAAGTCTGGTCATATCATTTATTCTTTCGAAAAAAATACCTATTGGGGAATATATTATATAACAACACATTAGAAACGCACTGACATATTATTTATAAAACTATTTTACACTTTGGATTTGATTAATAGACGCTGGCTCGTAGCAAAAATCTATTTTTGTGTGTAGGTACTTATTGATACCTAGAAAAACTGACATTCATCAATGGAGTCCATTTATGAATTAGGATTAGGAGATTTATAAAACGAAACTAAAAAAAAAAAAAACAAAACTAATAATAAATCTATTACAAAAAAATGGCAGTAATAGGGACTGACACTAAAAGTAAAAACTTAGAACTTTATATCTTAGGAAGTAAAAGATTTAAACTTTCATTTTTATCTTTTCACTTCACTTCACTTTATTTTACACTAGCGACCCGCCCGGCTTCGCACGGGTGCAATTATACATATAAACCTTCCTCTCGAATCACTCTATCTATTAAGAGGATGATAAGAGCTAAATTCGCTCCCTATCTTTTTCAGCGCGAGTGAAAGAGAAACACTGCGTTACGGTTAGTATGGGAGCTCATTGCAAATTTTGCAAAATGATGAATAAAAAAAAACTATGCATTAATTGAGAAATTTAAGGCAACGAAGTTTTTAGTATTAGTGTGGCGGAATGTTGTCCTTAATTACAGACATATAAGCCAAGAAACTAAAGACGTGCAATTGTTTTAAGCTAATTTTAGATGTAACTTTGGAATTATTTTCTATCGAGCCGATTTCGTCCAATCGTGTATTGGAATTAACCAAGTTCCTTTAAATATAATGAATATTAACATATATTTTTTTTACTTTTCCAAAACAAGTAGTTATAGCTATATGACTGTTTAAGTAAAGTCAATTTGAAGGTCATCGGGTCTTGTCAGCCTCTTAAAAAAACCGCATCAAAATCCGTTGCGTAAGTTTTTAATATTTACATAGGGACAGACAGCAGGAAGCGCCTTTGTTTTATACTATCTAGTGATTTATACTTTACATTTCATTTTACTTTACATGTTTCTCAATCGTATGGATTGTGACGAAATAAAATACGGTCAAATGTCAAATCTCGGTGTCGGTGCCGCGAACCCATATGATTTTCCCCTGCCAAAACTGCCCAACGCGGCTAAAGAAGTTTTCACTTCAGAAATAGTTTAATAAAAGCGTTTTCAAATGGTTAGTTTAGTTTTAAACCACGTCACGTCTGCCGAGCGTCAATGGTTGGAGTTACGCGTTTCCAAGCGTATACTGAATGTGCGTTCATCCAAATTAACTGGTTGAATGGGAACTTTCACGAATGCTCGAAGTTTGCGGGAAAAAACTATATCGTCGCACTAAATGTAGATTATAATTGGTTCCAGTCGTCTTCAGTTTTGAAACCATACATTAGTTTGCACATTTTTTATTAGTGAATGTTTTTTAAAACGATTACGGCGCCATCTGTACGTTTTACGCTTTTATCCTCATTGCGGAAGGTTTATATATATACGATAAAAGTACGAGTATATGTGCCTATTTAAAATATTGAGCTTGCCGTCGGGCTTGCCAAGTGTAATAAAAATTTAATAACTAAATGGAAAATTCTCCATATTGAAATAATTTATTGGCAAAAGTAATCCCTGCATATTCACCAGCTTTTATTATTTTTTAGTCGTTTGTTAGTTTGTCATTTTTAGGGTTCCGTAGCCAAAATGGTAAAAACGGAACCCTTATAGTTTCGCCATGTCCGTCCGTCCGTCCGTCCGTCCGCGGTCTAGCTCAGTGACCGTTAGCACTAGAAAGCTGAAATTTGGTTTGAATATGTGCTTTAGCCAAGCCGACAAAACGGTAGAATAAAAACGCGAAAAAATTTTTTTAGGGTAGGTACCTCCCGTACACGTGAAGTGGGGGGCGAATTTTTTTTTCCAACCAAGTTGTGTGGGGTATCATTTTATAGGTCTTTTAAAAAGAATTAGGATCTTGTATAACAGTTTTTGGATAAAACTAATACTTTCGGAATTAATAAATCCGAATGTTTAAAACAGGGCGTCCCCCCCATCTAACTTTTGAATCGTGGGTCCTAACATTATGAAAAAAAATCATGAAACTCAAACCTAATGAATACCTTCAATGACAACTATATTGAAATAAATCGGTTGAGCCGTTTTTGAGTTATCATTCAAAAACCCATAGTGAAAGGACGTAAGTAAAAATGACTTAAGCACCGCCAAATTTCCCGTAAGAAACGACCTTTTGAATTAATGGTCTCAGTTTATGGAACCCTACACTGAGCATGGCCCGACATGTTCTTGGCCGGTTTTTGTGAATAAAATTTTAGTAGATCAGTGAAAATAACGCAACCAACACACAGTACCGAATAGAGTTCATTGAATTAAAAGTTGATAACTTAGGGCCCGTCCCCATGTCCGCGGTGCGGCGCCGCCACCGCAAGGCGGTGCGGCGCCGCAGGATTTTGCGACGCCGCGCCGCTTTTGCGGCGCCGCAACGCGGCACCGCTAATTGCCGCGGCGCGGCGCCGCATCGCATTCGCGGCGCCGCAAAACGGCATTGCGGCGCCGCGCTGCGGCGACGGCACCATGTAGCTCCAAGGCCTCGGGAAAAAACAATGTTGAATACTTATGTTGCTGTTAAGAAGGCACAGGAAAAAAATGAAGATGTAGATGGAGGTCACTTCAATAGTACATTTCGATATTAGTGCGGAAAGTATGTCATTACTTCACGAGTACCGAGATATCTTGCCACAAGCCGTAGGCGAGTGGCAAGACTCGAGACGAGTGAAGAATGACATTTACGCACGAGTATCGAACGACGTTTTTTAATACAGTTGCGAAAAAATTATAAAATTGTCAATTATTCACTTTGAGGTTACTTTAGTACATGTATCCGAACGCTCCGCGCGGTGCGGTGCGGCGCTGTGATTGGCTGTCTGTCACTGTCATTAGCTGTAATTGGCTGGAAAAGTAAAAAGCACTAGTGCGCGATATCAAACTTTCCGCACGCTAAACCACTACAAGAAAAGCACTTTTTTGAGCAACTGTATTAAAAAATAAATTATCAGGCGTTGAAAATAAATGGCAACAAATTCCAAGACTGTTTCCGAATGTTAATACCATGTTTTGATGAACTGATAAGCAAAGTATCTCCTCGAATTAATAAGTAGCCCATCGGTATTTATCTAGAAAACCAGCTGGACCTCTGGAGATGTTGGGATTGACTCTAACTACTATAAGAGTATAGTGAGATCATAGAGAAATCAGATATTTTTAAAATCAACTACTTATTTGATTTCCATATCAAAATCAATAACATTCATATGAGTATTAATCATCAACAATATCGATTCAAGTATCGGTACATACTAATCATTAGATACAAACTTAACAACTTTTATACTTATAAATATAAATTAACTGCTTACAAAATATAAACTTGTAAAGTTGTTAATAACAAACTAACGGTGCCGCAGTCGCGGCGCGGCGCCGCACTGCTATTTTGCGGCGCCGCCGCCGCAAAGCGGTGCGGTGCCGCAGAAATTTGCGGTGTCGCGCTGCGGCGCCGCGAAAGCGGCGCGGCGTCGCAAATTTCTGCGGCACCGCACCGCTTTGCGGCGGCGGCGCCGCACCGCGCACATGTGGACGAGCCCTACTCCTCGGTCGACTTCGTCTGCTACAGGCGCGCGTGAGTAGGTGGTAGCGTCCGTATACAGGGTGTAACAAAAATATTGGTGATCCGTTTAAGGGCATAATTGGTATCGTATTACGATTAAGAAAAAGTAGAAGAAAAAATTTTTGGACGCGAAAAAAAATTTTTTTTTCTATGGGACAGGTGGTCCCAGCCGGCCGACCCTCCATACTAAACCAAAAATTTTTTTCGCGCGAAAAAATTTTTTTCTTACTTTTTCGTAATTAGAATACGATACCAATTATGCCCTTAAAAGGATCACCAGTACTTTTTTTTACACCTTGTATATTTAAACGTAATGTTTTGGAGTATTCAATAAAAAAACATAATTATAATGTATTTTATTTATATATACATACTTGTGTCACTTATATGTACGATTGAAGTGCAGAAGAATGCAGTGTGCATTTCCGTGCATAAAAAAACTTAATTACTCATACGGTAAAAAAATATAGTGAGTTTTGAGTGAGAACAGAAAGTTGCCAGCGTTACTAAGGTGATGTCAACAGATTCAATATTTCCATACCTCTTTGTGTGTATATGTCAAGTATATGATTTTTTAAGAATGTTCATTTGGCTTTTGTATTCTTTACCGTTTAACAAGTCTATATCGTACACCAACATAACTTTTGTGTTCTGTTTATTTCTAAAATCGTAATAAAGTTTTAGTTTGAAGTAGTTGCGTGCTAGTTGCGTGGTAAGTTGTAATTAGATCTATTAATAGTCTGCTTGTTCGTAAAGATTTATAAACGATGACATCATTAAACGAAATATAGTACGTAGTAGTAAGCTACTTTTTGCCCGTGAATTTAAAAACATGAAAGTGCAGTCACCTTCAAAGACAGTGTTTAAATTTTTTATTATATTGATGTAAGAATCATGTACATTATTGTAGATACACATTTTTACACTTGTAGGGTTGCATTTTATCAATGAATTTAATCATAAATTGGGTATGCAATTATGAACCCAATGGTATGTACCAACTTACATGAATTTTTGACCCGTTATTTTTTAATAACATTATCTGTAAATGTGGTTACAACTGCACATATTATAATTGGATCCAATTTGTTAAAACGGCCTCCTAGCATAGTCAGTAGTGACCCTGCCTCGAAGCAGTAGGTAGGTAGGCTCGAATCCTGGTAAGAGCATTTATTTGTGTATTTAGCACAGATTTTGTTACCTGAGTTATGGAAGGTTTCTATGTAATACAAGTATTTTTCTATATTTATCAGTCGTCTACATACAACACAAGCATTATTGAGCTTACTATCATTATATGGACAGGTCCGTTTATGTAAGATTGCCCTATAATAATTATTTATATATATATATTGTGTATTTCATTTTTGTGTGTTGAGTCCGCTGGATGCGGGTGGCACAGGACCGGTCATTGTGGCGTTCAGTGGGGGAGGCCTATGTCCAGCAGTGGACGTCTTTCGGCTGAAATGATGATGATGATGATTGTGTATTTGTCTTTTGTTAGGTATGGGGAACTGTATCTGATACGTCAATCATCAAAAAACATTCTTGTAAAGGAATAATATAGACATGAATATTTGGTTCATTTTTAGTATTGCTTGAAAGTTCTAAAGATTCTAAGTAATGTGAGAACAACCCAACAACGCGAGCTCTAAATAAGTTATTCGTAAAAAATAAGGATACCTTTGCTAAAGGTCCCTCGAAATAAATCATATTGCCTTCAAACGTTACTATTTCCAGACACACATTTACTCTTTGACTTAGCTATATATATCAAGATCGCCATGTTTTTCTGTTACAGCGTCATATTTCAGCAGGAATTATTGCGGGCTGTTCCGCGTGATTGATGAGCTATCGGCTCACCTAACCTGCTTTCACAGATAGCTCCCTAATTCCAAGCCACCCTGTATGAGTCCAGCATTACCTGAGCCCTACCTCTTCGTAACAATAGATGGTTATTTTTTTATATGCATAGGCAGGTATTTGACCACGATCTCACCTGATGGTAAGTGATGATGCGGTCTACGGTGGGGCACGCTTACCTATGAGATACCTATTTACTATCGCTTTGAATAGGCCCAAATCGTACTCGTGTGGAAACACAGACTCGGGTAGACTATTCCACTGGTTGCCAAATAGTGAAATGCACTTTATCCCTTTGACCGCCTAGCATTGCATTGGACGGAAATATCGCCTCCTCAGCGCCAGCGCGCGAGGTGGCGCAACACAAACCTGTTATATTTTGGACGTGATATCACGTGCTGGCGCTGAGGGACTTTTCATGCATGTGATTTGACGTCTTTGGTGGTTAACGAAAAGTACAAGTTTTCATTTATGTTTCACATTAGTAGTCACTGACATCGCTAAAGACATATCTTTAAAACATGATAGTATTGGTAATATCAATATGTTTAGTTGGGCGTTTTAAGATATTATGTGTATACTTATATCAATTTGAATTTATTTGTTTATATAATTGTCTATCGTTAGTGCCATAAATTGTTTTAATACTACTAATCTAGTCAACATCAGTAATAATAATATCTTGTACAGCCTTGGCCAGAAGTGTGGAGCACCAATGCGATTTTCATACAAAACTGGAAAGTTTAGTCCATCGTTTCCATCTTTGTTTAAGTTATTTTGTCAATTAATTTAAACTAATAGGCATGTTTTGTTGAAGTTAGTAGTAACTGCATAGAATATTTGCAATATGTCGCACCGACTTAATAGTACATTACACAACTAGGGTGGTAAAACAAAGAAAGGCCGAGATTGCAGAAGTTTGCGGCCCGAGCTGCAAGCGAGGGACGTAAATATGCGATCGAGGGCTTTCTTTATTACCTCCCGTGTTGTGTACATCATTTTATGTCTACACTTGGCCAGGAAGCGCCTTTTTCCGTACGCGCAGCGTGCGGAAAAAGCCACTTTATGGCCAGGTGTGGCATAAATTTACATTTTTGGTACCTTCTGTTTTCATATTTTTTAAGTACCTTGAAAGTGTTATTAAGTGAAGTTTTCTATATTTATAAATAAAATATAACATTTACCGTTACCGTACATTGTTAGGATAGGGAAATAATACTTAACATCAAAATTATAAACAAAAAACACCTATGCTTAATACTTCTGGCCAAGGCTGTAGGTAGGCAAAGATCACACTTATAGTGGTTTCCTCTAAGCTGTAGCGACATGAATAAAGGAACATTCAGGTTTTATTTTGTACAAAACAGAGGGCAAGGTAATTTGTTTAGACATTTACGGTGGTTAGGGTGAGCTCGTTTTGTAGGTCGTTAATATCTGAGTAATCGAGCAATCTCGGATATATTTTATACCACGAAGGTGGCAAACATGTATACGGGCCGCCTGATGGTAAGCAGCTACCGTAGGCTATGGATGGACGCCTGCAACTCCAGAGGTATCCCTTTACAAAAAGGACGATTCACTGTGTTGACGGATAAGGAACAAGAGGGACCCTCGTCGTCAGCACAGTGGGTCCTCTTTGAGCTCTTTGGAATTCTTACTCATCAGCAGGAACACTGTTTACTCTGCGTCCGTAGAAAACACCTTAGACAACCCTACACGTGATCCCTGGGTGGTGCTAAAAGAGTAACAAACTTGGCAGCTGCACACCGAGAGAAAAAACAACCAGAATTCACGTTCGTTCAACCAAACTAAAAAAGCTCTAAAGTACCTACTAAAGTACAGCCTCGCCAGAAGTGTTGAGCATAGGTGTTTTTTGTTTACAATTTTGATGTTAAGCATTATTTCACTATCCTAACAATGTACGGTAACGGTAAATGTTATATTTTATTTATAAATATAGAAAACTTCACTTAATAACACTTTCAAGGTACTTAAAAAATATTAAAACAGAAGGTACCAAAAATGTAAATTTAAGTCGGTGCGACATATTGCAAATATTCTATGCAGTTACACTAATTTCAACAAAACATGCCTATTAGTTTAAATTAATTGACAAAATAACTTAAACAAAGATGGAAACGATGGACTAAACTTTCCAGTTTTGTATGAAAATCGCATTGGTGCTCAACACTTCTGGCCAAGGCTGTATGTAACTTTCATAAACTTAAGGGAAGAGCGGAGCCTCCCAACACAGGCTTTCCTTTGCTTACTGGGTGGCTCCATCCCCTGTATCACAACCATGTACGCTTTTATGAAATAAACAATTTTGTAATTTGTATTTGTAAACTCTCATTTTAAAATAGCGCCTACAAGCTCTTTGGTTAAAACTACAAGTTCGATTTTGTTAAGTTTAATTAGTTCATTCTACAAGTTACTTGTCATTTTAATTTAATTTGGCCCGTGGGGTCCCAGCGCACATGCTCTCTTCAGAGATCTTTCTAAGAGGTTAGTGGATGCCACTGGTGACCGTAGAGCTGGCAGCTTCCTTGCCCAACGAATTGGTATTGCCATACAAAGGGGAAATGCTGCCAGTATCTACGGTACCATGCGCGGGGGGATTTTTTAGTTTAGTGTTTTTTTTATTTAAGATAGCTTTTAATTTATATTTAAGTTATTATTTTTTATTGTCACCCAAACTCCCAAACCCAAACTCAATCATAATCTGTATCGGCGCCCAAACTTGGTCACTGACGGAAGCCCAGAAGTCCCGACTAAAGATTTGCCAGCGAGCGATGGAGCGCAGTATACTCGGAGTCCGCAGAACCGATCGTGTAAGGAACATCGAACTGCGTTCCAGAACTGGTATTGCGGATGTGGGTGCTAAGGCCGCCAAGCTCAAGTGGGACTGGGCTGGACACGTATGCCGAATGCACCCGGAACGGTGGGCCAAAAAGGCTACTGAATGGGCCCCGCAGGAGGGCCGGAGTAGAGGCAGACCGAAAAAGAGATGGCAGGACGACCTGGATGCCTTTTGTAGCGACTGGCGGGAACATGCACCAGGCCGTGACGAGTGGCGGAAAAGAGGAGAGGCCTTTGCCCAGCAGTGGGACACAACATAGGCTATATATATATATATATATATATATATATTATTTTTTATTGTACCTAGTTTTAACGCTTATATTTACCAAATAAAACGAATTCCATTTAAGTGTTATTTAAATCAACAACTCGATTATATAAAACCAACATGGCACATATTGTTTTAAACATATATTTGGCTGATTCAATCCAATATCATTTAACAAGTTTAACCTTGTTGTTCGTACAAATTCGACTTGTATTATCAATTTTGTTGATCGATTCCGTTTACTAGAATACTTTAGTTTCAAACTGATAAACACGCAACAACTCGAATTTGTTAGACTCACAAAGCAAATTTCTCTCAGTGCACTGTCCCATCTGGACCTCGCAGCACTCACTGGATTTTCTTCACTATCTACTTTCCCACTACTATTATAATACCACCTGAAAGAAGAAATGCCTACATACATATATCTATCCAGTGACGTGTAGCCATACGATAAATAAATAAAGCAGGAATACAACACTATACCGGGTGTTTTCTGTAATAGGAGCAATAAATTAAAACATAGATTCTACTCCTCAAACCAGACAATGTTTGTTCAGCGACTCTTAAAAATAACTTATGGTTTGATTTTTAGGACATTTTAAAGTTTATTCGAACACGCAATGGACTCCGAAATTGATTATGTCTGTAGGGTGACAAGACTGACAAGCAATGTCAATGAGACGGATTTTAACGTACATTGAAAATACTATTTAGTTTGTATGAAAAACAATCTAAAAAATACATCTTTTTTAAAAGTTGTTGATTAAAAGTGTTATTGTTTGAGGTGTGGAATCTACGTTTTAATTTATTGCTCCTATTACAGGAAACACCCGGTATAAGTAGGGTCGTGCTATTTGGCTTATTAAAATTAAGTTAAAAATGTGCCCTTACAATTTTATAATTATGTCTTATTTATAAAATATTAAAATCGGTAAGTTTTTTTTGCATAATTAAAGAGACAATTCCTATTCCTACTAATATTATACTTAAATGCAAAAGTAACTCAGTCTGTCTGTCTTCTACCTCTTCACATTTATACCGCTGCGTTATTTAGATAAAATATTAGTATGGAAAAGTCTGAGTCCCAGAGGAAATCATAGAATAGTTTTTTCTAACGGGAACTATCCCTTACAAAGGTGACAAGGAGAGAGGAATTGTATGTGGTGTACTGTAAAATTTGCATGTATGTGTATGTTACATGTACTTAAATAAAAATCTGAATCGAATTGACTACTGATTGTTTTTTATTTGGGCACTTACAAAATTGCGGGCAAAATCTAGTAACTAAGTTATAGAATAATTTAAATTCCTACAAAAGATCCTTTCTAATCTTCGCCCAAACGTATCAGTACCAAGATCAGATAGCCCCACATTTATAAGCCAGCGAACATTTTTACATTAAACTCTGGAAGAGTCTGTCCGGAAAGAAAGTGTCGTAGAATCTATGAGCTCCCGTATAAACCACGACACTTCTCTTTCCGGACAAACTCCATAACGAGGTTCTTCGCATTTTGTCCCACTCATCAATCTTGCGACATGGCATGCGTCATCTTTGTCCCTAAGGACTTCTTGCTTGACGTCTGAAATATGAACACATTTAGTACCTTATTATAAGGACATAAGGTGCAAAGTTGTAGATATGCCTTTGACGTTTTTTGTGCTTTTCTTTTAGAAAAGGCCACGACTGTGTTAATTCTAACGTTGTAGTAGAGACCTGTTTTAGAATCGGAGTATACATACAGGGTGTCCCAGAAATCGACGTCAAGCCGTGAATGGATGATAGACCAAGTTATAACAGTTATCAGAAAAATACAAATAAAATCTATCACATGTTCTTCAAAAATTATGGTCACTTTAAAAATTTACTAGAAGTTAAGAGACCAGGGCGTGAATATTCTAGTAATTTTTAAAGTGACCATAATTTTTGAAGAACAGGTGATAGATTTTTTTTTTGTATTTTTCCGATAACTGTTATAACTTGGTCTATCATTAATTCACGGCTTGACGTCGATTTCTGGGACACCCTGTATACTTACCCGTTTAGTCATAATCATTTATTAAAAAAAAAACTATTATAAAGGATCTATCGCACTCCAGGAAACACAGTCGCTGTGGCCGAAATCGGTCAGGAGGATCATCATCATCATCATCATAATCATAAACGTGTTTCAAACCTCATATAGCTAAGTTATGTTTCGTCTATTTCTAACAAATATAATTGTCAAAGTGACAGATAAAAACAAACAATGATTTAGTCAAATGAGGTTTGAAATAAGTTAATGAATAAGCAGGTTATTGTTTTCGTTTATTGTATTTATGTAAAGAAATAGACACTTGTTAAAGATTAAGAATATAATCAAAATTACAGAACTTAATACAATTCAAAACAATTAATATTTATTGCTAATAAATAACATACAATACAAAAAAAGAAGAAAAACTTAGGATTAATAATAAGAATTGTAGAGAAAATGCTTTCAACTGACTTCGAAGGAGAAGGTTATCAATTCGTTGGGAACTTTGTTTTTGCTATTATTTTTATGTTCACTGATTATTCGGAGACGGCTTTTCGAAAATTATTTTTTTGTTTGAAAGAGTAAAGTTTAGTTGGTCCCATTATCACCAGGTCAGTATCTGATGATGGGATCCTGGAGAAATCGAGGGAACTCTTCAAATATTATAGGCTTACTGTTATGTATGTGTGCGTGGCTGCGCCCACCTTAACCCACACTACGACACGTGTACAACAATAAAGCAGTGCAAATACAGTAGCCCGTGGTTTTACCCGTGTCCACCTATGCCTTAGAGCTTTAAACCAATCGGAGCAGCCATTGACAGGCGTTCCCCTCTGCCGAATGAGTATGACCAGTGGTCATACTCATTGTATGGACTGACGTTTATTTGACGTGGCTATTTTGACGTTTCGCATACATTTGACGTTCCCCTCCCCCGCAAAAAACGGCAGACTTTTTCCGATATAGTAAATGAGAGCGCGTCTCGGATTGGTTGGTTTAATAATGGTTTAATAATCAAAGACCTATGCAACACTTACCTATAATGATTTCAGTATTTTTTACAGCAGCTCGGCCATTTCCTTTTGAAAAGGTAGAGGCTAAGTGAAGTCGGTTCTTTTTTGTTAAAAATTATAATATAAATGATTGAGCACTATCCCTGTACAGTTTTATTTCACATGCCATTCCTAAACTGAAGGCGGGATGTCAATTATTAGGAGTTAGAGTATTGAGCACTACTAAGTTTACATTACGTACGGGTGATATCACCAGAGTACACCCATTTGCAACGAGTAGCCCGACTTTGAACAAAAAAACTGAGCAGTCCATGGGAAAAAAACAACTGACGACGCGAGTGACGCGACCAAATAAGGGGTATGCTACTGCGGTGCTACCGTTGCGCGAAACATGCTTAGTAACAGCCCTTCGTCTGGAGTTTGAATTGCGAACATGATTTTTTATTTGTTCGTAGATGGGTTACTGTAGACCACCTTCCTTATACTGTGATATCACTGATCGATTTTCGATTCATATACACGGTACTAAAATTACATTATAACTAAATATACATTTTGGAAGTAGAAAATTCTGTTTGAATATCAATTTCTTGTTCGATCAAATTAGAATCCACTTCGGTAAAGATATTAAAAACCCATTTGAGTCACACGTGTGTTCCTCACTAATAGGCTGGGCTAACGGCCCTTTCAGGGTTCCATACTTGAAAGAAACCTCCATTCATTAATTTTTTTTTTTTGGGATTAGCTAGGGATACACGCACAGATGTGTCCTCCGCATTTGTCCGACGGATGTGCCTGGCGGACAGATTCGTTCGTGTATGGCGCTATTCAGATGTGTCCGCAGACAAATCCGTGTCCAATTCGCGCCATACACGCACGGATTTGTCCGCCGGGCACATCCGTCGGACAAATCCGGCGGGCACATCTGTGCGTATATCTCTAGCTATTAAATATAATGACTACCAAAAATACTTTGATGCTCTAAGCTTATTTACTCGTACCTTAACCGTTTTGTACATATGTTTTTTCTTATGATTTGTATTTATTAACATTAGTTCTACAGTGTGTTTCTGTAATAGGAGCAATAAATTAAAACGTAGATTCTACTCCTCAAACCAGGAAACGTTTGTTCAGCGACTTTTAAAAATAACGTATATGGTTAGATTTTGAGGACACTTTAAAGTTTTTTCGAACACGCAATGTATTCCGAAATTGACTATGTCTGTAGGGTGACAAGCAATGTCAATTAGACGGATTTTAACGTTCATTGAAAATACTATTTAGTTTGTATGAAAAGAGACAATCTACAAAATACATATTTTTTTTAAGTTGTTGAACAAAAGTTTTGTAGTTTGAGAAGTAGAATCTATGTTTTAATTTATTGCTCCTATTACAGAAACACACTGTATAAGTAACTTTTATGTTTTTGTTTCAATACTAACACTTTTATGGGCTTTGTCTGAAATAAATGATTTGAATTGAATTAAATGATCACCATATATTAGAAAAAATCAAACATTATACAATCGCTGTTTTTATTTTTATTTGGTTATGTTCGTTAGTTGTCTTTTTCCCCTTAGAGCGAAAATACAATACATAGCTTGGCTTCGTGGACTGGTCATCAGGTCATACTTAGGTGCTAATATTAATAGAATGATATCGAGGTGTGAAAATTTAAAAATCTTATGATTTCTGAAAAAATAGTTATAAAAAATAGAATGGCCAAAAGCACAAAAAAGACCACCGGTTTAAAAAATGGATGGTATTTACCTACGAGATTGGATATAAAGATGACACTTGTGCCAACAAATAATAATTAGTTTTTTCGTTTAGTATTTTTTCGGAACTCAGCATCCTTATTTGAACTAGTGCCCATGGCGTCTTTGTATCACGTAACGTAGCAGATCTTACGGTCTCCGCCCGTACTATAAGAGTCCTAGAAAATTATCCTAGAATCGTCTGCGTGTGATGTATGAGAATGTTGATAGATAAGCGGATATTGAGTTACTTTGAATTTGCTTCATCAAAGGACATTGCATACAGGCTATACCTATACTGAAAATATAGTTTTGTTGGAAGCTATTTACAAATTGTATGCAATAGTTCTAAGAACGGTGGTAACGAATGTAACATAGAAGATTATTTGGTATCAATAAAATTAAACTATAGTTAGAAATCAATATACATATAAAATTTAGTAGCACGAACAAAATTGTCCTATGAAAGTCCTCTAATAAAATATCATTTAATATTATTTATCGTTCAGCTTTATCGTATAAAATTTCTATTGATTAGTCACTTTCATGAACGAAATCGCTTCCAGCTGAACGATTCCCAACCACAGCACGCACAACTATCGATCAAACAACGTAAACATGCGTAACTTCACATAGTGTTGTGCTCTTTTAAAACCTGGAAACATTCCCGACTTCCCTCAATGGCTGCTAACAGGATTCTCGGCCACAATATACTAGCCGTATCGACCAAACAGCGTAAACATGCGTAACTCTACCGACTGTTGTACCTACTCTTTTAAAACCAGAAAATATTCCCGACTTCCCTCAATGGCTGCTAACTGAATTCTCAGCCACGACATACTAGCCGTATCGATCAAACAGTGTAAACATGCGTCACTCTATATACCTAGTATTCCCTTGGAAAATTCTTCCCGGAAATATTCCCAAATGGCTTCAATTTATCAATCAAACAATTCCCAACCGCAGCACGCACAACACCAAACCAAATGATGTAAGCCATGAGTTAAACCATCTAGTATAGTAACTTACTCAAAACCTTTTATCATTATCATCATTCATTTGCCCTTGTCAAAATTACTTAGGGTCGGCGCAGCATGTCTTTTTTACACGTACCTATTGAAAACGTTTACCGAAAAGAATTCCATCTATCCTCAATGGCTTCACGAATGAAACTCAAGCAAATCAATTTATCAACGAAACAACGTAACCACGTGTAATTTCTCAGTTAAGTGCCATTGGAAAACCTTTCCCGAAAGTATTACCATCTAGCCTCAATGGCTTCTGTATTTACCCCAACACAGCACGTAAAAGTAGTTAATCGTAAACTTTCAATTGAAAATATTATTCATTTTGTTACACGAAAAAACAATCAAGCGGAATCGCCTTGAACGGGAAACAACCGGATTTGTTACGGGAAAATCAACCGACATAAGAAATTTCCGGTAATGTCACATCACTAACCTCATCCCACTATGAAAACCGCAAACTTTCTTCAAAGAGAACTCATCCAAAGGCCCCTAAGTTAGTTATAACACTTGCCTAATTTCAGAGTATCTTGTGCATCTAAAACGCTGATGGATGCCACAGACCATAATAATTAGTAAACGCTTAATGCTGTCAGTAAGTCACAGATGGCCTTAATTGGCTTAATTTTTAACTGTTAAATAAGACAATACACACTCATACGGACACAAATGCAAAGCGATACATTGGGGCCCCAACTTGGACTCGGATATGTCCTTAAACTACGTCCAAAAGGTGATTACGAATGTCATTTCACTAAGTGTGGCAGGTAGAGTTGTGCCATTCCCGAGAATTCTCGCTCGAGAATATTTCCCATGGTCAACGGAGAAAGTTCTCGAGAACACATCTTTGGAAGGACACAGCACCTTCGTGGTATAAAAAAAGTCTAGTTGTTTTATTTGGACTTGGTTTAGAAGGTTCAACCATGCTTTATCGTCTGCACTATACCTTTTTTACCCACTAATAGTTTTCAACTTCTTTTCAAACATGCAAAAGTAATTCTGTCTGTTCGTCAGTCCGTTCGTTACCACTTATCCGATTTAGGTGAAATAAAGCATAGAGCTAGTTTAAGGACACTCAAGGCCAAATCTTAAGGGGATGTGAAAAAATGGACACGCTAGATTTTCATAGGTACTCTTGATACTTATTGTATCTATTTCAATCCCTGGTCTGTGGATGTGGTTCAGTTTATGGCTTTTCTTGTCTTTCGCGAGGGTTTAATTAATTAAGTTTGTTATAACAATTCGTCAACGGTAAGCGTTGAGGGAATTGGTTCAGGATTAATGTATGTACTGGGATTTCTCATTTATATTCAGCTCCAGTCTTGTGTTCTAAGATTCGAAGGTAGCTTAACGTAGAAATTGAGGACAAGTTCATGAGAATATGAAAGTTCTGGATTCTTAATCACCTTAAGCATGCAAGTGGTTTTTTTTACTACCTAATCATTCATAATGATTAACTATTTTGTTAATTGTATTTTCGTAAAACTAGTGCCTGGTATTAGGTTGTCAAGCGGACCCCAAGCCGAGATTAGGAGGAAGAGATAAGAAGATTTGTTAATTGTTATTTTAATGAATAATGAGCACATTTGAATGTCATACCAAACCCTTCTTTTTAATGTCTAATCGAATCCTCCTAAAATAAACTGGTTCTTACTTATCTAAATTGCCTTAGAGAAATAATATGCCCTATCTAAATTATGTTTTAACAAAACTTATTTATTTTTGTAGATAAATCATGTCAGCTGTATCTTGCTCCTAAAATCTAGACACCCCGAAATTGTAGCTCATAGCTAGGCTGTGGTCTTCTATATCTTTATAGTCTCTGCTCATAGGTTATTCTCAATCTAGACTAACCCGACACTATCAAGCAGCAATTACTCATGGCTGAAGATAAATGGCGGACCCGGCGATTACAGAACACATTAATAAGAAAACAGAAACATACAAGCATTAGGCGTTTATTGCTATTATATATCCGAGCTAAATAGTGTCCGAGCGAATATTTGGTTTCGGTTTCGGCCATAAAACTGAGGTTTCGGTTTTGGGTTTTGGCGTAAAATAAACAAAATTAAACTGAAACTGAAATTTTCAGTGGAACTGGTTTCATTTTCAGCTATGGTCTTATCCTTCAGAAACTAAAACGGAACCGAAACTTTCAATCAGTTCGGAATTATTATAAAATTCAAAATCAGTTTCTTTACGTTTATTTTTGACTAGTACCTACTTAGTAATTATTTCTTAAGTATAAATGGGGTACTAAAAATTGGTTTTATTTCCCCATTTAATCATCATTTGTGATACAAACTACAAGGTCTTTAAGGTCAATTCAATCTCAAGTCAATTTAAGCATATTAAATTAAATATTAATAATTCCACCTGCAGTTAGTCCCAGTTTCGCCGGAAAATATGTATAAATAACTATCATTTATGATTCATAAATCTACCAGACCAGTTCCAGTTTCGCTTTCGGCCGAAACTCAAATAAAACCGAAACTGGTTTCGGTTCCAAACAAAAATCGGGTTTAACACTACGAGCTAATAAATGTGTGCTCTTAATGTAACCTAATGAAGAAATACAACAAGGCAGCGTCATATAACCAGTTCCAGTTTAGCTATTGGCCGAAATTGAAAAAAAATCGAAACCGGTTTCGGATCCAAACAAAATCGGGTTTAACACTACGAGCTAATAAACGTGTGCTCGTAATGTAACCTAATGGAGAAATACGACAAGGCAGCGTCATATAACCAGTCCAGTTTAGCTATTCGCCGAAACTGTAATAAAACCGAAACCGGTTTCGGTTCCAAACAAAAATCGGGTTTAACACTACTAGCTAATAAATGTGTGCTCTTAATGTCACCTAATGGAGAAATACGACAAGGCAGCGTTATCTAACCAGTTCCACTATAGCTATCGGCCGAAATTGAAATAAAACCGAAACCGGTTTGGTTCCAAACAAAAATCAGGTTTAACACTACGAGCTAATAAATGTGTGCTCTTAATGTAACCTAATGGAGAAATACGACAGGGCAGCGTCATATAACCAGTCCAGTTTAGCTATTCGCCGAAACTGTAATAAAACCGAAACCGGTTTCGGTTCCAAACAAAAATCGGGTTTAACACTACTAGCTAATAAATGTGTGCTCTTAATGTAACCTAATGGAGAAATACGACATGGCAGCGTTATCTAACCAGTTCCACTATAGCTATCGGCCGAAACTGAAATAAAACAGAAACCGGTTTTGGTTCCAAACAAAAATCGGGTTTAACACTACGAGCTAATAAATGTGTGCTCTTAATGTAACCTAATGGAGAAATACGACAAGGCAGCGTCATATAACCACTTCCAGTTTAGCTATTCGCCGAAACTGTAATAAAACCGAAATCGGTTTCGGTTCCAAACAAAAATCGGGTTTAACACTACTATCTAATAAATGTGTGCTCTTAATGTAACCTAACGGAGAAATACGACAAGGCAGCGTCATATAACCAGTTCCAGTTTAGCTATTCGCCGAAACTGTAATAAAACCGAAATCGGTTTTGGTTCCAAACAAAAATCGGGTTTAACACTACGAGCTAATAAATGTGTGCTCGTAATGTAACCTAATGGAGAAATACGACAAGGCAGCGTCATATAACCAGTTCCAGTTTAGCTATTCGCCGAAACTGTAATAAAACCGAAACCGGTTTGGTTCCAAACAAAAATCGGGTTTAACACTACGAGCTAATAAATGTGTGCTCTTAATGTAACCTAATGGAGAAATACGACAAGGCAGCGTATATAATGGTGAAACGGATGTGGGATCCTCTTTGCATATTTAATTAAACCTGCTTCAGCTAAAACAAAGCCAGGTTAATACGTTACAATGAAAAAGGACTGCTTAAAGCCTTAACCCATTTATGAATTAAAATTTTAAACACAGCGATGTACAAATATTGCAAATGTCAACCCTAAGTCTGCTAAGAATAGAAACGATAGGGTGTACAAAGCATAAGGAAGAAATTTTCGAATGCACTTTTTGGGTTTCAGTTCCTGAGAACCGAGCCAATTTTAACCGAGTTACTTAAATAGTTACGCAGTTAAAAGTTTGAATTAATTGTTTATTATCAAAGCTGAATTGGAAGACAAGTGAGAAACGACTCGGAAAAAGGGGGATTACACTATATTCTGGCTACAACTGTTTGACTAGGTACATATTAGAATGCAAGAGCTCTAATTGATGACATTTTTTATATCATCATAAAACTAATCAAAAAAGTGAAATAAGATTTCAATAAAATTAGTTTGCCATGAAACTCAATTTTTTGCTGTTTCGAAATAAACTCTATTAACAACCGATAATGTCGCACTTTTGACTTGAAAATGTCACAAATACACAAAAGTAATACTTAAGAGCATAACACAAATTACATATTAAATTCGTAATATTTAAAACGGGTCACTCACGTCACGTTATTTCAGTCGAATTTTGTCGACATCTTTCGATCAATTTACGAAGAAAATTTTACCTCGGAGACAGTCGAGCGAGGTGATCGTAAATTGAAATTGAAATTACTTGACAACTTGTTTGAAATATATGATTGAATACTAGCTTTTGCCCACTTCGTCTGTTTAGTAATTTCTCATACTTTCAAACCCCATTTTCACCCCCTTAAACGATAATTTCTGGGATAGGAACTATCCTAATATATCCCTTCCCGGTAGGTACCCATACTATCTCCATACCAATTTTCAGCTGAAGAGATTCAGCGGTTAAAACGTGAAGAGGTAGCAGGTAGACACACTTAACCTTTTGACCGCCTTATGTCAAAATTTTAACTTTCAATTTTGAACTCTGTCACAATTTATGCAGTTGTCATTCACGTTGTCACTTTGTCTCATATGTCAGACGACAGCGGTCAAAAGGTTAAGAATTTATAATATAAGTTTGGATGTTAGAGTCTTACGAGAGTTTTATACAGTGTGTAAATTTAATACGGGCTAACATTTTAACGGTGGTTTACATAGGTCACACTGAACAAGTTTCACTATGGAGGTAACCCCAAAATCTCAAAAAAAAATTGGCTCCTCATACAAAATGACGACACCCATGCGACAAAATGTATAAGTCTGGCAAAAAACAAACCGCGATTTCGGGGTAGGCTCCATAGTGCAAGTTGTACAGAAAGTATTACCTATATAAACTACCGTTAAAAGGTTCGCCCGTATCACATTGTATTAAATTAACACTTTATAATTTACTATGTGCGTTATGAGGGAAGATATCTTACCGTACATTGTAATTATAGGTCCCTTATCTCAATGACCGAATGCGAAATACAAGTAGTACAAAATTCCAACCCGCACCTATGTTAAGGACGCAACAAGCTTTTTAAGGCTTTTGTTCCCAGCTGTTTGCCTTGTTTTTAATTATAATTCCGCTGAACACAATGTCACATAATTCTCGTATTATTCTCTTGTGAGCATATTTCGAGAGCTACTTTAGTATTAAATTGGATGTGATTCCATTGAATGAGTTATGTTTACCCATTTTCCGGTTGTAATGAAATGAATGAATAATGGGGAATACTGTACTCAATGTTGCTCATTATAAACTCCTGAAGCTTGAATATTCATACAATATATCGCAATATTTTTGCAGGTGCCTCGAATCATCGTTATAGTCATTTTACTCCTATCTGATAGCTCTGTAGCTATCAGATAGGAAGGCCAAAACGAAGGCATAATATTATGATTTTATCATTTTATGTGGATGAATATGAGATAGAAAGAAAACAGTATATTACAATTAGCATAATAGACGTAGAGCTAGCCACGTCAGATATGACACAATAATGAGAATAACGAAACTCCTCTAGTCAGTTTGCTATACTAGGCTTATTTATAGATCTAGATATCTGGCAGCTGTAAAGTGGTGGAGGTCAAAGAATGCAAACCACTCTGTTCTGGAGTTCTGGTTTTGATGCAATATTATGAGAAATTATATAAACTATTAGATTATATCACTGCCAAAAGTTTCTGTTGGGGGAAATTAGTTCCAAACGACGTATAATATAATTCATAGTTTATTGCCTACGGTTTTTGTTTCTGTGATAAAGCACAATGTTTATTGTTCTTATGTTAAAATATAGGTCCTGTCCTTTATAACTGAGACAACTTTGGCAGTTTCTGCATATTTTGGTAGTACTATTTTGAAATTCAAAAAATTTGCTAGCTTGCCACTCCACCCATTAAAAGCTGCCAGATGCCCAGATCTAGCAATAAGAATAGTATGGCAATTTAACCAGAGTTGCTAGTCTTTGTATGTTCCTAAATAAATAATTTCATTTAGCATGTAAATAAGACGTTACGAGGGTCATGCCAAAAGAAGTTAGATACTCAAAAGTTACAGACTTTATTCTTTATTACAGCTATCTATTTTTTCGAAGTATTCACCGTGAACACTTTTACACTTTTCCATCCGTCTAAACCACTTAGAAAATACAGATGACCACTCTTCTTTAGACACCTCAGAAATTTCATAATTATACGCAGCCAGGGCATCTTCTTTGTTCTCAAATCGCTTTCCTTTTAATTTTTCTTTAATCTTTGGAAAAAGGTAAAAATCACAGGGGGCTAGGTCAGGCGAATATGGCGGGTGGGGCAGAATAGTCACGTTTTTTGAGCTGAAATAGTCAAGTGTTCTAGCAGAAGTGTGCGGGGAAGCGTTGTCGTGGTGCCACAGCAGGTGCTGGGTTCCCGACTTCGGCCGCTTGTCACACCAAGCTGACAGTACTCTTGGGGCACAAACTGTCACATACCATTCTGAATTAACTGTCCTTTGATCTTCTAGCACTATCGTAGCAATATGTCCCGTCTTGCAAAAAAATGAGGCAACCATTTGTTTTTGTGTACTTCTGGATCGGCGACATTTTGTTGGTGTCGGCTCATCTTCAAAACACCACACTGTGGACTGTCGCTTTGTTTCAGGATCGTAGTTATATAGCCATGTTTCGTCACCTGTAAGTATATCATATACGTTTTTTTTCTCGCCAGCGTCGAATTTATCTATCATATATTTGCACCAATCCACGCGACGGTCTTTCTGTAAATCGGTGAGTTTGTGCGGCACCCATCTTGAACAACGCTTATGAAGGGACAGTTGATTATGAATTATAGTTTGCAATGCTGCTGATCCAATGCCCAGTTCACGCTCGAGCTCTACATATGTGATTCGTCGGTTCGCACGAATATTTTTTTCCACAGCCTGTACATTTTCTTGAGTAACTGCGGTTGGCGGCCGTCCGGTCTTCGCCTCATCTTCAAAGCTCTCCCGTCCCCTTTTAAATTCAGCAAACCAATTAAAAACAGTTGCACGTGAACACGCAGATTCGCCAAAGATCGAGATTAAAAGTTGAAAACACTCTTGAGGTTTTAAACCTTTTTTAAAGTCATAATAAATCATAACACGAAAATCACGTCGAGTAAGCTCCATTGTTGCGGAAAATTCCCCCCAAATTTAACCAGAAAAAAAATAATCACAAAAAGAATCCTAAGATTTTCCAAGTGTTCCATTTTTGAATTTATAAGCAGATAACCTGCCTTTACAATGGTGTATCACTGGCCAGTATCGATCAAATGACCATGGAGTATCTAACTTCTTTTGGCATGACCCTCGTACTGCCATAAAAATACATTCAGAAATAAACTCTATTACTAACCAATTTAACCAGAGTGGGTTTGTTGCTCTCATTATTGTGTCATATCTGCTTTTCATAAATTACGTCATTTCAAAATAGGGAGGGGGGGGGGGGGTCTGGGCATCGGATGATGGTAGCATAACGTAGGAGAAAACGCGGCCATTCTAAGCAAAATATTTGGATGATTTTAGGGGGAGGGTGGGGGTCAAAAATCGTCAAAAATTTATGACGAAATTTACTGATAGGCCCCGTGGCCAGCTTTTAGTCCATAAGCTGGTGATTCCACTTTGCCATGCGAAGTTTTATCCAGGGCTTGTAACCGGTTAATGCAAAAAACCCGGAAATGATCCAATATATATAATTATTTTATGGTTATTATGTAAAACCCGATGTTTTATTATAGTTTTCACTTCAAATTATAGGATTTTTCGATTGAGTATAAAACAGTAACGAAAAGAACGAAAAAACAAACCGGTTTTTTACTATGGATTTCGGTTACGGTTACAAGCCCTGGTTTTATCAACCGAGTTTTCGTCCATCAAATTAACCGAAAAAAATAACTCTTGTTTATCACGACGCCTAAATTCGGAATAATAATTCGTGTACGGATATTGGAGAAGGAACTTTAATTGAATTCATTTGTACGGTTTCAATTTAAATCAAGGTAAGGATTTTGTTTTATTTAATTGAATTCTGAAGTTTTCGTGTCGAGTGGAAGCGGAACGTTTTGTAAATACCTAACCTACATAGAGTAAATCGCCAGTAACTGGCCACCTCTTACTAAAAATGAACTCTATTCACCTACAAACAGAATTTATCAGTATAACGCGGCCAGTAATTGAAGGGTGGCCCGTAATTAAAACCTCATGCCTACCTACCTAATACATAATTTTCTCTTTTCTGTCTTTATCCTCAAGGAAATCTTCAAGAATACACGGAAAAAAAGCTTTCGGGATATTCTCAATCCAAGACATTATTATTTTTTTCAAAATATTTCCTCATGACAAGTATTTATTTCCTTTACCAAAAATATGATTCTTCGCTTAATAAAACCACGTTTTCTTAAAATAGAAAAAGAAAAACAAGATTATACTTTAATCAAACAAGTATTATCTTAGGCAAAAGAAAACTAGAAAATCTGTAAGAATATATTCGCTTCGTTATATTTAAAACTTTAATTTATTTTCGTTAAAGAAAATAAATGCTTGTCACGAGGAAATATTTTCAACATAATATAATAATGTCTTAGATTGAGAATATCCCGGAAGCTTTTTTTTCGTGTATGAAAAGGCGGAGCATGCCAATATTATAATTAGCCTTATGCCAACATATTATGTAGATTGTAGGTAACTAATGTTAAATGTAGGTAGGTAGGTACAGTCGGCCAAAAATGTGGTCTACCACCCTACGGTTGAGGTTCGTTTGAATCGTCGTGCATGTTTTAAACTCCGTTAGAAATGTCAACCTTAGCGATCGTTAGATCTCGCAGAAACTTTTGTCAAAACTGGTAGACAACTTTCTTGGTCGATTGTGCGTAACACAATGTGGTTTTTATTTTATTTTACGGAATGAATGTTGAAGTAAGTATGTTTTCGAGGTTTGTAATTATTATACTAGAGTTTTCATTTACATAGATTGTATAATAATATTTACACCTTTTCATCATCATCATCAGCCATAAGACGTCCACTGCTGAACATAGGCCTGCCCTTTAAGGGGGGGTTTGCCATACGCGCCACGCTTGCCGCTTGGCAGGCGGGTTGGCGCGCGCAGTTTTTTTTTGTTTATTGTTGTTTAGGCTTTCGGAAGATGCTGCTGCCCATCTCCCGGTATATTCCCTTAGCAGACTCCTACTGCAACCACAGGACGATATGGTGGGGGACAATTCTAAGGCCGGGCAACCCACGGCACCTTTCCGCAATTGATTATAACAAAATATTCCCAACAGCCACCCTAAATTACCCTTTTGATTTATATCTCCCTTCCAAAGGTCAAAAGGTTAAAATATCCAAAGTTCTCAAGTTTCAGAACATAATATCGCGAAGTCGAAAAGCAAAAGGGACGGACAAGACTCCAACTTTTAAATTATTCACAGATTTGAACAGAACTAACAAAATCAAATCAAGCCCATGTTAAATTATTCCTCAGTATCGTTACAAAGTACAAACAAATGGTTACTTACTGAAACTTCCTAGTTTACTCTGTGGAAATCACAACTCCGAGTGTTGGCGTTGTGCCCATCTGACGGCACTATATCTGCCAGAGTTTAAGGTCGAACTTGGAATCTATTTATCAACGCTAAATTTATTTCATGAATATTGAAATAGGCCTTTTGTGGCGCTATTTAGTTGACCTGGAAGACTATTTGACTTAACAAGAATTCTGCCCAACTACTTATAAAAGTCGGGTATGTATAGATGTATTGCAAATTAGTATTTGACATGCTTTTTAGTCAATTTCAGGCATTAAGAAACAAGCTCACGCCATACATATTTCAAGTTAGGTTGTATGAGTCAGTGTCATAGTTAAAAAAAACAATACATGGCTGGATACACTGAAAAAAACTTTTTGTTACCAGCAACGAAACTTTGTCTACTTAGTAGTTTAAGTTTTGGGACTTGCAAACTAAGGCTTATTACTTACCAAAGTGTTTTGTTGTTTATAAGTAAACTTTGAATTATAAGTTTGATATGAAATGGCCGAAGTACGTCTGTCCTTTTTTTCCAGTGTAATGTGAATTAGCACCCGGCACGCTTCCGTGTAATAGCACACTTTATTAGTATAATGAAAACAATTGAACGAGTTTTACAACGGCTGTAACTCTTATGTGTGTGCCCGAACAAAAAATATACAAGAAAAGTAGGGCATTCTGTAATCAAAAGACAGCGTAACAAATAAATTACAAGTTGCTAATACGAATTTCGTGGCCCAGAAGCAATAAGTAGGTCGACACGAGGAAAAAACTCTTTACTCACGTTAAAGAAGGCAGTGGAAATCACAAGCTGTCACAGACACACTCGATTTAACGCATTACAGTAAAGTATTTTGGCGCGTGACTACCGTGCACCCAAATCACAGTATAGGGACTTAAAGTAATCTATTTCTTAACAGACACAATGCTAGACTTTCAAATCTTGCTTGTAAATTGTTCTACTACAATTGCCACGAATTTCCAGTCGTTAAAAAACATATTGAATAATTTACGACAGTCTTGCACAACTTTGTTGACAATTGTCAAATATAAATTGGATTTATAGCATAGCATGGCCACAAGCAGAATTCACTGTGTTGACGGTTAAAGGGTCAAGAGAGACGTTGTCAATCAATACACTGCATCTCTTTTGAACATCGACTTTGAACTCTGTGGCAACATTACTCACCGACAAGAACACAACTCTTTGAATAGGGTCTACAGATATATGGCTGCGATTTTCTATAAGGCTGAGATTCCTCATTCAGGCTCTGCTTCAGATTTGAGCGACTTAATCATTGTTTGTGTGGGTGATGCAGTATTTTTTTTGCCGACTTGAAACCGAAAATAACTTTTGGGGCATATAATAAACAGGATCTGCAGTCCGATTGACGATTCAGATAATTCTTCTGTTATCATATCAATTGGCCAAATTAATGTCAATTAGGTATCCAAAAGATTGAAGATTGTCAAGCATCAATGTGACCGGTGAAAACTTTTTGTGGTTCGATTCTTAGAAAAATAATTAGTCTAAAGCCTTGATAACAAATAAAGGTAATTTTGATTAACTAAAGTAACTAAGTTTTATTTTAAAGATAGAATACTGTTCCAGCTACACCGCCAGAGGTTAGATTACTATGTATAAATCTACTTCACCCGAACACAACGGTGCGCCGAAAGGGGCGCACGAACAGTTTCAAATCACCCACTTAATATTGTATGTAACACGCACAACCGTGTTTGGTTATTTCACCTCGACTCAATAAATTGAATTAAATATTTATAACTGATTGATATACGTGAGTAAATAAATGATCTCGCATGAAGTTCAGACGCGAAATTGCGTGAGTGAAACCTAAGAGTTTGAAAGTAATGCGATAAAAGATTCAAAGCTCTCACTCATTCACAAATATTGGAATTTATTACTTAATGCATTGAAATTTCGACGTAAAGCGTAATTTTGAAGCTCCTTTCAGTTGAAAATATAAAAACTCCGTTGAAAACAAACTCGGTCTGAAATCGGGATTCATCCGCTTGAGAGCTTTCGAATGATGCCACAAAGAATGTTTTATTAACTGTAAATGGGGGTGTAACAATATTGCAAGCGTAAAGATCAAAATGGTGGAAAAAGAACACACAATAATATACACGGAGAAAAAATCGTCCATGATACAAAAATACTGTAATCTGAACGAGAAAATCTAGTGGATTCTGGTGTGAACAGCTGTCACATAGTACACATACTAGACTTTAGAGCGTATTAATGTTTAAATAGGAGTTCTATTGAATTCAAGATATAGTAAAAATAAAGTATTTTTCCTTACAAGATTGTAGTATCAGTTACAATAATCTATTTTACTAATCATTCTGGTAGTACCTATATTTAGGGCTGCCATCCGTCCGGGTTTCCCCGGATTTGTTTGGAGGCGTCCGGGGTGCGTCCGGGGGAGTTTTCAATGAGTGTCCGGGGAAAACCCGACCACTTTTTATGTGAGGAAACAACCCATTGAATTTAATTTAGTGCCATTATTGATTTGGACTTTGGACATATCCGGGGAAAAAATGAGACTTACGCCAATTGTCCGGGTTTTTAAATTATTGTCCGGGTTCGGCGAATTTAGAGATGGCAGCCCTACCTATATTGTACTTTTTTCTTTCCGTGTACATGATTAAGTAGAAACATTGGCTTACAACTCAAGTCTACTTATGAAATAGGTAATGTAGCTAAATTAACTTTTTCGTTGAATTAAACTTACCTCAGGTGTATGCGAAAGTAATACGTACATACATTATTATTAATTATTATTATTATTAAAGCCTTTTTCATTTCCTCCCATAATATTTCATGTGTGTATATATTTTGTTGTTAGTTTCTTAGGTAGGAACCCCTCTTTGGGTATAGGCCTCCTCCAGTTTAGTCCAGTTTTCTCGGTTTTTGGCTTTCTTTATCCAATCCTTTCCAGCTGTAGCTATGATGTCGTCGCTCCATCGTTTAATAGGTCGTCCCCTTCGTCTTTTTCCGCTGGGACCTTTCCATGTTGTTACTTCTGCTGTCCATCGCTTGTCGTTGTAACGTGCTACATGGCCGGCCCATCGCCATTTTAAGCTTTGGCAATAGTGTAGGGCATCAATGACATTTGTCTTCTTCCGTATGCATTCGCTTCTTATTTTGTGCATTTTTCTTATTTTTAAAAGGCTTCGTTCCATCGCTTTTTGGCAGTTCGCGAGTTTTGTTTTTATTTTTGTGCTGTAGGTCATCGTTTGGCAGCCATATGTAAGTGTCGGTAGAATTAATTTCTTTAAGTGACCAGTATTTCTTCCAACTGATGTTTATTCGACGTTCTACCTCTTCTTCTGCATTTTCGTCATGAAACGATATTTCTTTTCCTAGATATATGTATTTTTTTACATATTCCAGAGGCTCGCCTTCAAGTTTTATTGTATACGGGAAGCTGTTTGTCATGATTTTTGTTTTGTCTTTGTTCATCAAGAGACCTGCTTTTTTACTTTGATCGTTTAGTTGGTTAATCATTTTTTCTAGACTTTTCTTGCTTTCGGCGAAGAGGACTATGTCATCTGCGAATCGGAGATGACTCAGATATCGGTTGCCGATTTTGATTCCCACATTTCTCCATTCCAGGTCTTCGAAGATGTTTTGCAGCACTGCTATGAAAATCTTTGGAGACAGAGGGTCTCCTTGTCTCACGCCTCGCAAGATTGGTATTTCCGGTCCTCGTTTCTCAAGTTTCACACAGCTAGTACTATTACTATATATGTTTTTCAAGATGTTGTAATACTTTTCGTGGACGTGGCATTTTTTCAGTGACTCCCAGATTGCATCGTGTGATATTGTGTCGAATGCTTTTGCGTAATCGACGAATGCTAAATATAGTGGTCTGTTAAATTCTTTATATTTTTCAATTGTTTGTTGCATGACATGAATGTGGTCGATTGTTGAGTAGCCAGTCCGGAACCCTGCTTGTTCTATTGGTTGTAGATTTTCGATCTTGACACTGATTCTGCTTAACAGGATGGAGGTAAACAGTTTATACGTGCTGGGCAGAAGGCTAATCGGTCGGTAATTACCAATATCTTTGGGGTCGCCTTTTTTGTACAGCAGAATTATATCTGATTTCTTCCATTGTTCAGGTGCTTGTCCCGTATTTATAATTTTGTTGAACAGGTAGGCAAGTGGGTATGCTAGCTGAGCTAATCCGAATTTTAAGGCTTCGTTGGGTATACAGTCTGGGCCTGGACTTTTTTCTGGTTTAAGTTTCCTTATGTGCATTGCTACCTCCTTCGCATTTACTTCTGCGGGTTGATCTTCAATGTTGATATTATTATTATTCCTGGGATCTTGTTGATTTTGAGATTTCTCCTTGGTTGCATCTTTCCGGGTTTCAGTGTTTTTTTTGTATAACTCTCTGTAGAATTCAGTTGCACAGTCTATAATATCTTTTCTCGTGTTTGTTGCTGTGTTTGTTTTTAAATGTTGTATCCAGTTTTTATGTGTTGAGAGTTGTTTATGTGCTCTTTTTGTGCTCCTGTATTGCTTTAGGTTAGTTTCTATTGTGTGTTTTCTATATGCCAGGTAGTCCTGTTTGATGGCCTTATTAGTTTTTTTGAATAGTCCTTTTATCTCTTCTTTCATTTCGTTTGTTTTTTGTTTTGTTTTCAAAAGTTCTGAGCGTCTTGATATGAGTTCTAGAGTAGGTTTTGTTAATATTTTCTTCGCATTCGTTTGTTTTACATACATATAAGACAAATATTATCTCCATATAAGAACGTACATACATATAAGAAAAATATTATCTCCAATACGTACAATAATGATTATGTACATTATCTTTCTTGATTTACAATTACAACTGAAGAACAAATCGAATTATATTTTAATAAATATTTTTATTTGTTTATATTTAAGTAGACACTACTGGCACGAATGCAGAAAACGCTAGTTCGATCCCAGCCCTGGGAACTGTACGCTTACCATGAGTTATGACATTGACGTTTTCGAGAACGAGTATCGAGTGTTCTATCTGTGCATCTTGCTTGTAACATATATTAGTGTAAAGGAGATGCACGGATAGAAAATTCGTAACTCGTTAACGAAAAATGTCAATGTCAAACTCATGGTAGCCGTACTGGAGGCCTAGGTCACTTTTTCCTTTGTATATGACATTTATATAAATTTATAATTCTTGATGATTATTAAGGAATGCCGAAATTGATTACATTACCGATTTTGTTTCAAAGTTTAGTTATTAAGCACTTAATACTTAGCTACTTTTATGAAGACATTTACCTATAAAATCATACTATGAAATATTTTCTAATTTTATTAAAGTAATTAGATGATGATGAATTGGATTTTAGCTTTAAGAACACGGTTAATTTATTATTAGATAGTTACATACAAACAAAACCTACAGTTAAAACATATATAGAACATAACAAGAAAAGCCTCATTATGCACTGTAAAGTTAAAAACACAACAATATCTGTGACTAGGTGCCATATTCTAATTTTAAAATGTATATACAATACATTAACAACACAATCTGTCTTAAACATAACTCCAACACTCAACCAATAAACAACCAATATTGAAGTCGTATTGTAGTTGCATCGCAGTAATTTTCAAGCAAATTCCGTTATTTTTGATTCAGCCGTGTACTGACGTGTAGGCGTTAGCTGTGTTGTGTTGTTATTGAATTGAATTTGCATTGAAGTTGGATCGTGTCTGTAAAAGACTAACACAACTACATTTACACAATTTTATCGTCTAAAATGACATTCCAAAGCAGCGGTTATTTAGATCGTCGTAAAATTTTATCCCCCAGCAACAGTATTGGCTCTGGATTTGATCCTGCAATGTGCGGGAGTTTGTCAACTTGCCAGGTTTCTGCTACCCGTTATTATTTATAGTACTAAGTTTGTTCAATTTTATCAATTCTGTTCATTGACTTGGCATGCTGCTCAAGTCGATCTTACATTGGTAATTTTATCGCAGAAATGAATAAGGCTTTAAAAAGTTTTACACAAAATAAGTATTTTCTTTAGTTCATTGAGCAGAGCAGTCTGCTAACGAAGTCACAATTTTATGAAAAGGAATTAAGTCGTAAATAAATACTTATTTCAATCAGAAAACCGTCGAAATTTTATAATTTGCCTTACATTTAAATCCAAAGCTTTTAAAGTCATATAATTTGATAAATCCATCTAATATTTTAGTTACATGTTTTAGTTTACCGATTTTGCTGTATTCATTTTAAATTTTACAACGTTTATTGTTACTAAAAAATTTCAGACCAAGCAAGCGATCCATATATTGTTATTAAAATTTAAACCTCATTAAGTCTATGTTAGTAATACTTTTACCTACTTAGACCTACCTATAACTACATCTACCCAGTACTTAATAAGCGGGCAGTCCAGGCGCTCGTCTAAGGCTGCCTCAACATGATGAGCCATCATAGGGACGCAGCTATACAACAGAATGAGATCGCAATATCGTTAGCTCTCTCTAACGCATAGCTGCGTCCCTATGATGGCCCATCATGGAGCCCCTCCATAACACCAGTTTATGTAATAACTCTATCAAGTATTAAAACATTTACAGAAGGAAGAGTCAACATTCCTCCCCCTTTATCCAAGACACAGAGAAAATTAAACAAAGTTCCAAGAACCAAAATCAAGACAGATGAAGATGAACTTCGTCAAGATTAAACAGCCTGCAATATGCAGCTTAGCAGAAGTTCCGTTGTTAATATAAACAGAATTTATTAAGAACTGCGAATGATAAGTCTGAAACTGGGACTCGTACCAACTGTTTAAAATTCTCTCCCGATCCGCTAAGTGTCTGCCGTTTTCACAGAATACCTACTCTCGAGAATTTCTTATAAGTATTTTATCTGTCTCCGATTGCGAGAACCTTTTAGTTCAGGGCCATTATTTGCGTATCTCAAACACGTTTTTTCTAAAAGAAATTGAATGCTTAAACAGTAAAGAGTTTTGTGTTACTTGCAACAGAGTTTTGTTTGATATCTGGAATCAGCCTTTCTTCGGTTTCTTTAATGGACTTACGGGTTTCAAAGGCACGTTTTACTTTCGTTCAAAATGTACTTACGGGTTTAGAATATGTTTGTTTTTCAAAAAACTGATGTTTGTGTGATTTCAATGTTCGATTCATGTTTTCGACCGATTCTAGTCCTTGAAGATGGAGCTTGCGTGCTAAAATGTGACATTTATAAAATTAAGTTTAAGTACAGGATGTAACAAAAATATTGGTGATCCGGGCATATTTGGTATCGTATTGTGATTAAGAAAAAGTAAGAGTAAAACATTTTGGACGCAATATTTTTTTTTATGGGGCAGATGGTCCCAGCCGGCTGACTAAACAGATTTTTTCGCACAATATTTTTTTTCTTTTGGAATACGATACCAATTATGCTCTTAAAACGATCACCAGCATATTAAACTTAAATTGTAAAGAATTTTTTAAACATTTATAATAACATGTTGTGTTAGTCTGACAGTTATTTTAATAAGCGGTATAACTTAAATTGGACATCGTAAGGTATTGTGTCACCATGTCTTTTACAGTATGCCCAATTCTTTCCTTTTCTCAGATTACACGAACATTTAGTACATAATAAATTGCTAGAACTTTCCAGACCAAGTTTCGTCTACATAACCTTTAGGCACGTCACGTCGAAGTGACCTTTAGTCCATCAGCGGGTCTTGGTAACTTCAAATATTGACTTATTGTTTCGTACACGCGATTTTCTAGGACTTTGGTGTTTGTTTTTGCTTATTAAAGAATTGATGAAGATGAAGTTTGTTGGAAAAGAAAAAAGAATTACTTACTCTTATTAATTTAAATTAAAGACTTAACTAGAGAAAGACTTTGGTGTTTTGGATACTTTCAGTTCCTTAGTTTACTAATTGTGGTGTTAAGAGAGGTAGAGAGCCCGCTGATTACGCCAAGGTTGTACAGTAAACAGCAGAAGTAGCTATGCGGACGAAGTATTCAAGATTATCTACACACTTTGTGAGGCAATAAAAACAGCCAAATGGCACTAGACTTTCCTCATAGTGTTGTCCTGCTGGTGTGTAAAATCAAGATCGCCAGAGCTCAAGGAGCATGCAAGGTGTTAACACTGTTGACGACGGGAGACTCTCTTGTCCCTTTATATATAGTCCTCCTCATCGATTTCGATGACGGCGACCCCAATGCAAACCTTATGGAGGTTGACTATTGTGAGCCCTGATATGGCTGGCCAGGCCGAACTTGGTCTTGAATACCCTTTTACACATGTGGCAGTAGAGCTGGCCAGTTGCGTTGTAGGTGTACACGTAAGATGGCTTAGGTCTCTCTTTACGTAGCTGCCTCTTTACTTCTAAGGTAGTGAGACGGTTATGTTTGAATTCTTTGACGCTGTCATAGATGGTGGAACGCCAAAAAGATCTTTTTTCAGCGAGCTCCTCTCAGCGTTCAGGGTCAATAGCGCAAGCATGCAGATGCCGTTTGAGCACATCCTTGTAGCGTAAATGCTGACTGCCATGCTTTCGCTTCCCTACCGCCAACTCGGAGTAGAGTATAGCTTCTTGTCCCTTTAGTTGACACAGTGAATTCTCTATACTAATACTTGGGTTGGCAGCACGCATGTGACATACCTGGAATTGCAGGAGTCCATAGGCTACGCTATCTGCTTACCAACACGCGGGCCGTATGTGTCTTTGCCAGTGGCAATACCATCGTCGTGGTATTATAAAAAAAGTGTTGAGTTCATTTTGTACAGTACTGTTAGTAGGTACAGTCAGCGGCAGAAGGAGCTAAGCGGGTGAGGTGTTCAAAATGAGCTTGACACGACTCTATTTTAAGAGAATATTAAGAGTCGCCAAGACGCTCGCGTCCCCATACAAACGTAGTTCAGCTCTCATTTTAAAACGACATGCTTTAGAACCACGAAATTTGGCATGGGCATTCTAGTAGTACAGATCTAGGTCGGACATTCATTTTTGCTAAAAATTGTAATACAAAGAAAATACAGCCAGTTACAGATTTACATACAAAATTTATTTTTGCTATATTTTCTTTGTATTACAATTTTTAGTAACGAAAACGAATGTCCGACCTAGATCTGTACTACTCGAATGCCCATGCCAAATTTCGTGGTTCTAAAGCATGTTGTTTTAAAATCTGAGCTGAACTACGTTTGTATGGGAACGCGAGTTCACGCGAGCGTCCTGGCGACTCTTAACGCGTAAAGGTAATTTTGAACTCATCCCGCTTACTCCTGCAGCTGACTCTATTATTATTTGCAAACTATCTCCTCTTATAAAAAAAAAGTCTTGTTTGACATTATTGAGTGACGTAAAGACTCAAAGGCTTGACTTTCACTACTGACCTTAATATAATAAAGGTCAATATTAACGATACTTAGGAGCGGAATGACAGGCTTCGTTAAACTTGAGACTAGAGATTAAAATGTTGAATCTTGTTGATTGAGAAAGTTTAATAATAATTTAGAAACTAAAGTAAACTTGAGTTATTGCGGCAATTTATTGACTGAGGAGCCGAGCGTAGCGAGGCGACGAACGTCTCCGTTTTCACTGGTACGACGATTTGGCATTTTGATGTAAGTGTATTGGTTGGTTGGTTGGTCAGTGTCGGTCTAGAGGTCGCATTTTTCATCCGATTTCGATGAAACTTGGCATGTACGTTCCTTGATTTATTTGCCAAAAATTGTCGAGCCATTTTTTTGATTGGGGGGAAAATGAGGGGGGAAAGGGGGAAAGTTTGCTGTCGCGTTATTTATGATATCCGAAGTCTACGGTTCACAGAACCACTAGTTATTTTGAGTACTATCTAGGAGAAAATCTGAAATATTAATTTTTAGAGTTCTATACCTCAAAAGGAAAAAGGGAACCTTTATAGATTCACTTTGTTGTCCCTATGTTTGTCTGTCATAACCCTTTTTCTCGAGAACTTAAGACTCTGTTGACCGTTCAGTAGCGTCCTCATTGGGGGGATAGTATTTCCTAATAAAGAAAACAATTTCTGTATAATCCCTCACGTTGAGTTGTAATTCTACTAACTCCGCAACTTATGATCTATGCGATATAGTTTTATATTAAGTACTTTTTCTACTCCGGTACTTTTATCTGTCAATTATATGGTCCCGCCAACGAATATAAAAGCATGTCTTATGACATTTCAAAAAAGTCTATCTTGTCTATTCTTCATAAAAACCCTAGGGTTATTATGTGATAAAAAGCAACTGCTAACAGTGATGCCCTGTGAACCCAACAGATAAAAAAGAAAAACAACACTAAATTTACAACGAAAATCAAAACTGCCAACTTAACAAACCACTGAATTCATATGGTTTGGAATAATAACAAAACTAAAATAATTGCAGCCAACATGAGGAAATATTATATATAAATAGGTCAAAAAAGGCTCATGGCGTCTTTATTAACAATTTTCGGCTTCGCCTCAAATTGTTACACACGCCACTCACCTTTTTTGAACCCTCTTATACAACTATTGCATAAAATACTATTTGGCTTCATCACCTAAACGGAGAAAAATGGCCACCACTTGCCGTTTAGGTAATGAAGCAAAAATACGCAAAATGAAACTATGTGACAAAGAACAATAATTGCGAAATTAGGAGAACTTAACATGAGGGATTATACGGAAATTGTTTCGTTTATTAGGGAATACAATCCCTCTAATGAGGGTGCTACTGGACGGTCGACACAGTCTTAAGGGGCGGATACAGGCCGAAGTCGTTTTAGACCTCATTTTGAACAATGAATTAGTATAGTTAATGTTACGTAATCGCGTTAATATGGCTATCTACTTATTCATAAAGAAGCCGTGCAGAGGCTCCAATTGATAGTTTATTTTTTATTAGCTTTGATTATCCATAAACCGACTCCAAAAGTAGCGAAAAATCAAAAAATGGCGTTCCGTTTGAACACGTCGCATTGCGATTTTGTCTTCGACAGTAATTCGATCGTTTTGTTATTTTGGAAGCCAGATAACTGGACTAGTGCATCGGAGCATATTCATATTTTTCCTCATAAAGATCACAAAGAAATTCAATCGTAAACTTAAAATTTTGAAAAATTCCCATACATTCGCCATATTGTCAAATTGTCTTTGTGACTCAGATGCCCGCTGGGGCTCCTTGGAAGCAGACGTATGTTGGATTTTTAGCCGTGACATTTCATTTTGACAATTATTCTGACAGAAAATCGTATACGTACACGAAAGAGGATACCAGTAGCTAGATTGTATTCAACATAAATAGGGAAAACTAATAAAAGCCATGAGTCACTTTAAATTACATTTTTTCATATTTACACGTCGTAATACTAGAAACATACAACTAATGATTGAATAAAAGATACTTTTCTACAGAATCCTCATAATAAATTGCTTAAAAACCTGTTCAAAATTAAAAGAGTATTTGGATTGATTTTTAATTAGTGGACTTTATTTTTATTACATTGGTCATAATATTACGACATTTTAACATGACTTTTAACGTCAAAATACTTGAATGACAATTTTATTTTAATTGCAATCTTTATTTACTTAATATTAAAAGACTTGATTCTTGAACAGGGGCGCGCAAGGCGCCTCGTAAAAGTCAGTGTGGTACTGCGGAACTGTGTGCGGGTCTACGGGTGGCCACGTCGAATAAGGCGCTATACGTGCCGCGCCTGCATTTTTCCGCCACGGCAGCAGATTAAGATTTGAAGAAGACCGGCTACGAGTTGAGGGTGTTCCAGCTACGATCGCGCCATTACGTGCACTTCAGCTCGTTTGTGGTGCGCGTGCCGCGGCCGCTGCTGGAGACCATCGAGAGCGCGGGCTTTTGGCCGAAGGGAGTAGTATTTCGGCGGTTCCGAGGGACGCTGCCAAATATTACACCGGAGCAGGTGGCACAACAGAAAACCATCGTACCAACCAAAATAATAGTTTTAGTTTTATGATGTAAGTAATATGTATGCTAGTCTTTAAGGTATTTATCTATGGGCGACTAGTTGCATGAAAATACATGTTTTTTAATTTTTAACCGACTTCAATTCCATTGAGGAAGGAGGTTCTGCATTCGGTTTGGTGTTTTTTTTAATGTATGTTCACCGATTACTCCGAGACCCGTGGTCCGATTTGAGTAATTCTTTTTTTGTTTGAGAGGATCTACATCCAAGGTGGTCCCATATTAATATGGTGCTGTTCTGATAATGGGATCCAGGAGGAATTGAGGGAACTCCTCAATTTTGAAAGGCACATGTATGGTGATTTGGGTGTTTTCTTAAGCAATTCAAGCATTTTCTCACGAAAACCACCATTTCGATGCAGTGGACCTGATGATGATGATTGTTTTGATGATAATGATGAAGTTTTTTTTTATGCAGGATGTTCAACTATTACTCCGAGACCCGTGGTCCAATTTGAATAATTATTTTTTTGTTTGAAAGAAACTACCTCGAAGATGGTCCGACATTTATCTGGTGCGGTTCTGATGATGGGGTCCATGAGTAATTGAGGGAACTCCTCAATTTTTAAAGGCACATGTGTGGTGATTTGGGTGTTTTCTTAAGCAACTCAAGCATTTTCTCACGAAAACCACCATTTCGATGCAGTGGACCTGATGATGATGATTGTTTTGATGATAATGATGAAGATTTTTTATATGTAGGATGTTCAGCGATTACTCCGAGACCCGTGATCCAATTTGAATAATTCTTTTTTTGTTTGAAAGGAACTACCTCAAAGATGGTCCCACATTAATCTGGTCCTGTTCTGATGATGGAATCTATGAACAACTGAGGGAACTCCTCAATTTGTAAGGCACGTGTATGGTGATTTGGGTGTTTGCTTAAGCTACTCAAACATTTTCTCACGAAAACCGCCAATTTGATGGAGTGGTCCTGATGATGATGATTGTTTTCGTGATAATGATGAAGATTTTTTATGTAGGATGTTCAGCGATTACTCCGGGACCCGTGGTTGAATTTGGACAATTCCTTATTTTTGTTTGATAGAAACTACCTCGAAGATGGTCCCGTCCCACATTATGATGTAGGATGTTCACCGATTACTCCGAGACCCGTGGTCCGATTTGAGTAATTCTTTTTTGTTTGAAAGGATCTACATCCAAGGTGGTTCCATATTAATATGGTGCTGTTCTGATGATGGGATCCATGAGGAATTGAGGGAACTCCTCAATTTTTAAAGGCACATGTATGGTGATTTGGGTGTTTTCTTAAGCAACTCAAGCATTTTCTCACGAAAACTACCAATTTGATGGAGTGGACCTGATGATGATGATTGTTTTGATGATAATGATGAAGATTGTTTAAATGTCGGATGTACAGCGATTGCTCCGAGACCCGTGGTCCGATTTGAATAATTCTTTTTTTGTTTGAAAGGAACTACCTCAAAGATGGTCCCACATTAATCTGGTCCTGTTCTGATGATGGAATCTATGAGCAACTGAAAAACTCCTTAATTTTTAAAGGCACGTGTATGGTGATTTGGGTGTTTTCTTAAGCTACTCAAGCATTTTCTCACGAAAACCGCCAATTTGATGGAGTGGTCCTGATGATGATGATTGTTTTCGTGATAATGATGAAGATTTTTTAAATGTCGGATGTACAGCGATTGCTCCGAGACCCGTGGTCCGATTTGAATAATTCTTTTTTTGTTTGAAAGGAACTACCTCAAATATGGTCCCACATTATCTAATCTGGTCCAGTTCTGATGATGGAATCTATGAGCAACTGAAAAACTCCTTAATTTTTAAAGGCACGTGTATGGTGATTTGGGTGTTTTCTTAAGCTACTCAAGCATTTTCTCACGAAAACCGCCAATGTGATGGAGTGGTCCTGATGATGATGATTGTTTTCGTGATAATGATGAAGATTTTTTTATGTAGGATGTTCAGCGATTACTCCGAGACCCGTGGTCCGATTTGGACAATTCCTTTTTTTTATAGGAACTACTTAGAAGATGGTCCCACATTAACCTGGTGCTGTTCTGATGATGGGATCCGTGAGGAATTGAGAGAACTCCTCTATTTTTAAAGGCACATGTATGTTGATTTGGGTGTTTTCTTAAGCAACTCGAGCATTCCCTCTTGAAAACCACCAATTTGATAGAGAGTACCTAATGATGAAGGCCACATATGATACGTGGACCTTTCCTTAGACAGAATTGGTGTATTATGAACTTTTTTATAAATCTTTACCGATTATTCTGAGACTTTTTGTCCGATTTTGATAAATATATAACCACTAAAAATAGAAAAATAAAAACTTTTTACAAAAAAAAGATAAACCGACTTCAAAAAGGATAAAATGAATCATTATATTATTTATATGCGTTACCAACTGATATGTTTGAAGTCGGTGCCAAGCCACAAATTACAAAACCGGTCAAATTAGCTTCAAGTGTTGACATCACAAAACATCGGTACTAATAATGCAAAGGTGAATGCGATTTCATGTGTTACATTTTCATGTCTTAACTACTAATCCTATTTTATATTATATTATTTATTCTGATACACGTCTGCTTTGTCAATAATCAGAAAAAGGCGGCAAATAGAAAAAAACCACGAGCTTCGTTCGACATACGGATAGTTCCAACAATGTGTTAACAAACAAACATAGGACGCATGATTATACTTTCTGTACCTACTTGCCTAACAGTTAACGCATGGTCGAAACGAATGTATGTGTACGTGCGATTCATACCGTATTAGATTAGTTATATACTAAAAATAACAATTCACTGAACACATCGCCTCGTTCGTATTAACTCTTCCAAATTTGGCTTGACACCGACTTCTAACATATCAGTTGGTAACGCATATAAATAATATAATAATAATGATTCATTTTATCCTTTTTGAAGTCGGTTTATCTTTTTTTTGTAAAAAGTTTTTAGTTACTTGTACAATAGTATTTTGTGCAACAGTTACATAATGAGGGTTCTTAAAATTCGAGGGTCGAAGTTACAAAATGAGGCGAAGCCGAATTTCGTAAAAACATACCCGAGAATTTTAAGAACCCTTATTATGTACCGTTGCAAACAATAGTTTTTATACGAATGCTTAAGCAAGCCGGTAAGAATTGAGTTCGACGAAAGCCGTGCACAACCTACTGCTTCTATGTAATTGAGTAACGTTCGATCTCCCGGTGGATTGTGCCGGCGGCGACACGCAATGCGGGGCCCTACAACAGTTTCACAATATTGTATGGAAATCCTTTCTGTGATTGTTATGGATGCTACAATATGCGACCATAGAAGCTCTATCAAAAAGTATGCGCTAGTAGTTCCGCCACCACAATCTCAATTCGAGTATTACAGTCGCCGAGTATAAAAACGATATAAGCTCACTCTATCTGGTGCGACTTTTGTGGTCATGGTTTACCTCTTATCGAATTCCAGGTAGATTGTGTGCCGGAACCTATTATAATTTTGCTTTACATTTATCTATAGATTCGTTACATTAATGTACTCTGGTCAAATAAATTATAATAATTGTATTACAAACAATGTTATTCACTGACTGATTTTTAATTCTCATCCACTTAGCATTTCGTCGCGATTTTTGTCATGGCTGAAGTATATTCCTGGGCACTATAATCCCATGAATTGGCGTAGGCACTTACACGCAAGCCATTGTCGTCTGACCTTCCAACTCGGAGGGAAAAGTAGGCCTTATTGGAATTAGACATGGTTTCCTCACGATGTTTTCCTTCACCGAAAAACGACTGGTAAATATGAAATGATATTTCGAGATGTGATATGTGTATGATTTTCATAACTGGTACGAGCCGGGGTTTGAATCCGAGACCTCCAGATTGATAATGTGGTATCTACAAATATTAGAGTCACGGGTATGTGTTAAATTTATCTAATCCTACCGATCGACTTCCATATTTGTACTATTTAGTACTGTAAAAACATATATTCTTTTAAAATTCCTAAAGACTCTAACCCGCCGAAACTATGCCTAGTGTATGTAATCCACATAGATAATTTAAGTCCATTTTAGCAGCCGGTTTGGATTTAAGACTATTTAAAATTCTGTCTTAAGTTTTATTTTTGAGGACCATTTCGAAATTCTTACATTACTTTTAAAAATATTAAGTAAATTTTAACTAACAGAACAATATTAAGTAAATTTTTTCAACAAAAAATAAGACCCTTCGGGCTAGTTTGGATTTTAAGACTGATTTTTAGAAATGGTTAGGTCATTCTGAAAACATCAATAGACGAAAGAGGGAAAAATATTATAACGGCATAAATAGTATACTAATATAATAATATTTAAAATCATAAAGCCTACGTCCTAAAGATGTGTATTAATTTCCTTTGACATAAACATCTCTCGGACGTCAATTAGTTAATTTGTGTTTGGTCCTTATTCATGGCCACTTTGACAGTTGTGTTTGTTAGAAAAAGGCAAAATATAAATTAAGTAATTGAGGCCTGAGAGACGTTTATATTCGACGCTGTACTAGAGGTCAAAACAAAAATTTTGATCCGCAGTTCTTTAAAAAAATTCCCTTAGGGGGGTGCTGATTTACATTTTTTTTTTTGCATGGACATTTTTTTTCTCAAACTTATTGTGTGTGGTACCATATGAAAGGGCTAATAGAGGCAGTTCTAAAAATATACCACGTCATTACATTTCAGCCATTTTTTAAAATTAAAACAAAAATAATTTTCAAAATAATAATAATGGCTAATATTTTTTAGCTATCGGCACATGCTGAGTGGCATCCTTTTTGGTGCTTTGTACTTTAGGATTAAGATGTAAATAGATTCAGTTTTATATTGTATTATTTTTCTGTACCACCAAATAAACGATTTCTATTCTATTCTATTCTATTCAAAACATACCAAGTTTGGGCTCCTCCAGATACGATATGGCTGGTATTTTTTTGATACTTTATTTTCAAAATAGCTTTCTTGGGGTTAGATATGAGGATATCAAGTATCATTTGTGATATATTGTACCAAAAAAAAAACAGCCATGTCGTATCTGGAGGAGCTCAAACTTGGTATGTTTTGAAAATTAGTTTTGTTTTAATTTAAAAAAAAACTGAAATGTAAAGATGTGGTATATTTTTAGAACCGCCTCTATTAGCCCTTTCATATGATACCACACACGATAGGTTTTTTAAAAGATTTTTTTTCCCATACAAAAAAATATGAATCAGCACCCCCCTCCTAAGGGAATTTTTTCAAAGAACTGCGTGTCAAAAATTTGGTTGACCATCCATTTGCGTTTTTTTGTGTCCAAGGGGCACTATTATGAATAAGAGGGTAAGTCGTGAAATTGATAAGGCGACAGCTCCTAACTAAAGCATAACACTTCAAGTAGGTAAATGAATTGTGATCGTCAAGGATAAAATAGTGAAAAATTGTAGAGATAATTTTCATTTTGCACGAAATATAAAATTATAAACAGGGAAAAATATATAATGGATTTCTATACACGTATGAATCCATATACATTTATAAGTATATATATAAAAAGTATTTTTAAAATGTTTTTTTTACTTTAACTGATATATGAAAATAATATCAAGCTCAAAAATATGTATAGCACGGACTAGACCTTTTTGAAGGGGGCGCTCATGTACCTTATATCTTAGCAAGGGAGCTTGATCAGCTTAATTGACACGAGGGACAAGCATGCAAAGTGGCGTGGCCTGATGTAACTGAAATGCAGATTCAAAGTTCTAAAACGCCTCCAGTATAGTAGGTAACCTATTTTGTCTTATCAAAGGGCGTTAAGGTGGCAGTGTTTCCATTTTAAAACCAGGTGAAATCCTTTTTTACATTTTTACATCTGTCATTTATACTATTAGTCATACAAAATATTTTGAATATTTATGAATTAAAAACTTATAGTTTGGCCAGGGACTTTCTTAATTCGGGCATAGACAATGAAAATAATACTGCCATACTTCTAACGGTACTGCAGATTTAGTTTCCCAGACTATACATTTTCTTTAAGACCGTTCCAGTGACCTTTATAAATTAAATTTTACAAATTAGAAATCTCTTCTGCCAGCAAATCATTTGCATGAAACAATCACCAAATTCAAGACCGTTTAAAGGATTTGTACTCCATAAAGCCACCATTATTTAACCTAAGTAGGTAAGTAACAATAGCAGCTGAAAAACGTATCTAAGCTTAATTCAAGAATTATGTCACCAAAAAAACGTAAGTAGAGTTTCATATTTTTTTTTTTACAAATTTAAATGAAATATTCAAAACATTATGTTTGGGCCATTTTATCATAATTAAAACCAATGTATTTGTTGACTTTAATAGGCCTTTAACTATGTGTAGCAAAAAATTGGTACAGCCGCCATCTGATGTATTAGAGCGGCCAAGGTGATCACAGATATCTGAACAATGCTTCTATTGTCAAGGCGATAAGTGCATGTACAGATATTTTGAGTACCTTAGCCGCTCCGATATATTCGATGGCGACTGTATAGCAGGCTCAAAATTAATTTGGAGCTAGTTCGTGAGTTCAACTGGTCTTTAAATTCAAATTGGCCAAAATATTGGTTTTATATTTGATATGTTGGTTATTGAATGTGTTCCATAGGTACCTTGTGCCAGAGTTTGGAGCGATGGGATGGGATGGGATCAAAGACATGTTCTTATTGTGCAGTTAACTTGACGCTTATCTATTTGCGGTTATAAACAACGGTTAGTTTTTTTTATAGGCATTACGCCCGCCTATGTCTTCAGTAATATTATTATATTCGATTTATTATGGTCTAAATTTTACGGGATATGTTATATCAATGTACTTAAATACGTATGAGTCTGAAAGTGTGTTTGTGCCATTTATATACATTTTTGTAAGGGATTTAAAGTCATTTGCTATTTATTCATATGAAATCAATTATTTCTTAAAATGGTCTTAAAATTTAAGCACCTACCGGGTCTTAAAGTTGGCATTAACTTATGTAGGTTATGTAAAGTGCACCATAGCATGTGCTAAACATTTGGAACGGTAGGCTTAAAGATAAATCAATGTAATTTTTGTATATTTTCAAATTGACTCAATACAATAATATGAGTGAATCAACTTTAAGAAAAGTTTTTTATATGAATACATTGTTTAAAATTCCGCTACCAGATGTTTGATAAGTCATGCAACCAAGCCAACACTTCAGTGTATAAATTTACGTGTTTTTATTTATATGTAACGCAGCAACGCTTCTATCATAAAAGATATTAAGTGTCTTAAAAGTTGATTTCCCCACTTCTTGATCTCCAAGATATCCTCTACATCTACAAAACTACTCGTTAAGAATTTTGATTTTACAGTATGGTGGGCTACATTACTAAAACTAAAATCATACGAAAGTATGCGAAACATTTACTTAGTAAATAAAATTAATATAATTGAATATGGGATAAAAGTTTGGATTTATTTGCATGAAAGTTTATAGAGATACCTACCGAAACAACTCTTAAAACGTTATTCAAACATTATTTCCGTTCATTTCTACCTAAGGTTGTTCGGCTAGTTAACTTTCCAAAACACGTATCTCGATAATGCATTGCCAGAGTCATTTAATCATTTTAAATCAAACATAATAGGTACGTCATGTGACGTAATCAGGATAGACAAGGAAAGCAAGATATGATATGTTATTTCTCTGTCTTCTGACAAAGGAAAACATTACAGTTTAAATTTCTTAAGTGACACCTCCTTTGAGTTGTTTCCTTTGGTTAGTATATCGAACTAATAATGGCAGCCTATAAAAAATATTAACGGTCAATGACCTGGCCCCCAAAAGTGTGGTAGTGTGCGTGAAGTGTAGTTGTGTACGAATCAGGGTAATTTGACAGAATCTGAAAATTCTCCCACCTGTACCCGACCCTTAAGTTGTGACATCAAATACTTCTGTCTGCGATCCCTAAAATTGAGCTTCTGAGTCAATTTAAAGATACGCGGCCCTTATTTTCTTTTACCTCACAAAGGACTCAAAACCTCTAGTTACTTCCCATAAATGTAGAATCATGAAATATGTCAAGAAGTAAAATCTTACTAGACAGTTGGTAAACTAATCACCACCTTTGTCGATGTATGGCGACAACAGTTTCTTAACGGCAAAGTCAAAGTTTGTACCTCAATCCAATTTTTCTTAACACTTTCACGACCAGGAACCCGCTAGGCGGGCTCTCTGTTCGTAGGCGCTTTCCGCTATAGAGCGGGAAAAGGCTAGGATTCATATGGTTATTTTCTCATCCCTTTTATTTAAACAGTCGGTAGGAGAAGTAAATAAGCGAGTGGGTTGTTTAAAATGACCTTCACACGCTCTTATTCACTTAAAAATAAATTCCTGTCAAATCCATTTTGAAAACCTCACCGCTTAGCTACTTCTGCTGCTGACTGTATCTTCATTATTGAGTCGCTATTTTATCTATCGCAGTAACTTGAGTTAAATAAAACACCCTAGAATAATTTATCCCATGTTCAATTTGTCCCCAAAATTGTTGTAGCAAACTTTACTTAAGTGTTAATCCTTTATCAGGACTGAGCCTTTTTAGAAATTCCGGGTCTGAATTGTGCAAAGATAACGCCATCGCTTTGTTGACGCTACAGATCGCCGACGGAGCAATTTAATTTTAATCTCTCTTGCATACAATTAATAAAAAAATTGCAATAATTTTCTTTTGGAGGTTGGTTCGGTATAATATGAAAAAAGGAAAATATCTTTAACAGATAGCGTAGTAGAGGTTGTTTAACATTATCTTGCCTAAGGCTTGATGATTTATGTTGTCCATAGTATCAATCGATTCGATTCGTTTTGTTGCGAGGATCAAATATCCTCTATAGGATATATTATTATTCCTTTCTCATTCTCTCATGGGTTGGCTGGAAGAGATCCCTTTTAGGGATAAGCTCGCCTTTTTGCGTATCTTTTTTTTTCACTGTTGTAATATGTTTAAACTTGATTATGTGCAATAAAGTTATATATACATAAATACATATCAATATCTTTATTGGCCCAAGGCATTACAAAAGTCAAAAATGAGACTTAAAATCTGATATTTGCATTTGCCCCTCAAAATGCTCCAAACAAACTGATATGAAACTGTGACGTCACGGTTACATAGTCGCCCCCTTAAAAGTATAGAAAAATTGATGGCAATTTTGACAGTGAAAAATTGCGTTTATGTATATGGTTGCTATTGTAGTGTATACTTAATAATCAAACGAACTTACGTCCTGTGAAGTTTGATTACAATTATATGAATGTCCAAATCGAAGATTACAAATAATTGTGAGTAAAGCTGATGCGATTCCACGGGCTGCGCTGTTAATTATTTGTAATCTTCGATTTGGACATGAAGTATAATAGATAATAATATAGTTATGTACTTAGCTCATGTATTGAAGCCAGTAATAAAGTATCATTTAAGCTGAATACTCGTTTCCACTCAACTCCGAACACTCACCTTACATGGCGACCCTGCCATATACGCTGTCACGCGTGCGGTCATTCACCGGGTGATATTGAGAGCACAGTTAATTATAATGTAAACCTAGTGCAAGTGGACAATTAATTGAACAATCTACTTTACAGTAGGTAAAAATATAGAAATCGAATGGTGTCATTGTTGTTTTTAATTTAGTACATTTCAAAAATCGTTCAATCAATTTTTTTTTAATTTTCACTTCAGTAGGTAAGATTTATTCCTCATTTTGCATCTATTTAACTAAATGTTGTTAGCTTCCCAGGTAAAGTTGCACTAGCTACTAGTTCATATCTGTAAGCACTCAAAAAGTTTCCGATGCACGAAATGTAACATTTTATGACGTAGAACACTTACGGGATAGCTAGCAGCTAACTTGGACGTAGAATAGGGTTACCAGTATAGGGGGATATCGACCGGGACATCCGGGGATTTCGATAGAGAAGGTTCTCAATTTGTCGGGATCTTTGTTTTTGCATTTTTTTTCTTTATGTACCTATGTTCACTGATTATTCCAAGATAGCTGGGCCGATTTGGAAAATTCTTCTTTTGTTTGAAAGGGTAGTATATCACCAGGTCCGAATCTGATGATCGGATCCTGGAGAAATCGAGGGAATTCTTCAACTATTATAGACACACTTGTAGTGATTTGAGTATTTTTTACAGCCTCTTGGAAAAGCGGAGGCTAAGTGAAGTCGGTTCTTTTTTTGTGTAAAATTATTTGAAATAGAAAAGATCGGAAAAATATCGCAGTGAAAAAATCAGATACAGAAAATCTCTTTTCTATGGTTTTAAACCCAAGATAATACATATGCATCTTCCTGCTGGGACGGAGTGGTTTAAACCGGGAAATGTCCCGGCATACTGTGATATATGGCAACCCTAATAGGGACCTTTCGAATATCGTTCAAGTGAGCTTACAGCAAAGTCGAGAGTTAACGGCTTAGGTACGACCTTTCATCTCGTTTCGTATTCTGGAAAGTTAAATCTAACTATAATGTAAGTACAGTCACGAACCCGGATTGTTGAGCCAGTTGCCATCGTTCATAATTTAGCCGTGTTATGAATGACCAATGTTACCGACTAGCTGTCATCTGTCAGTTACATTGGTCATTTATTACTCGGCTAAATTACGAACAGGCAAATGGCTCAACAATCGTTCGCGACTCTACGTAGCTACGTGCTTATTTAAAAGTGATTTTTTTGTGGACGAAATAAGAAATTGTATGATGTGGTATTAGCCCTTTCATATGATACCACACACGATATGTTTAAAAATAATTCCCTTACAAAAAAAGGGTGAATCAGCACCCCCCTAACAAGGGATTTTTTTTAAACTGCGGGTCAAAAATTTTGTTTTGACCTCTAATATGCGTGTGCCAAATGGCTTAACTTTACATCGATTTGCGGTATTCTGTAAAATTAGGCTCGTAAACCGTAGGTACAATATTCGTATTATAGCCTTTAAGAGTCGCCAGGACGCTCGCGTGAACTCGCATCCCCATACAAACGCAGTTCAGCTCTCATTTTAAAACAACACGCTTTAGAACCACGAAATTTGGCATGGGCATTCTAGTAGTACAGATCATTTTCGTTGCTAAAAATTGTAATCAAAAGAAAATATATCAAAAAAAAGTTTTGTATGTAAATCTGTAACTGGCTGTATTTTCTTTGTATTACAATTTTTAGCAACGAAAACGAATGTCCAATCTAGAACTGTACTACTAGAATGCCCATGCCAAATTTAGTGGTTCTAAAGCATGTCGTTTTAAAATGAGAGCTGAACTACGTTTGTATGGGAACGCGATCGTCCTGTCGACTCTTAAATGATACAAGGAATTAATAGCTTCGCAATTTACCTTACGCAATAAGGCCATCACAGCGCTTCCCAAGTTTGTCACAAGTTCCTCGGCCGGCCAGTTTTCTTTTGATCCCTTTTTAAGGCCTTCGCCCTATGAACTTTTTCTTTTTATTTATATGTTATCTCGGCCTTTTGAAATGTGCTGTATTCCTTAGCGAGATTAAGAGATTTCTTTGGAGTTTTGTTCGGCAGTAGAATTGTTTTGTAGATGTAGGTTTCTTTGCTTAAAGTTAGTTAATGTGGCTAAATACTTGGAGTTTTTCTTTTATATTACTTATTGGGATTAGTTCGTAGCAGTTTTCGGTTGTTTTATAAATGTAATGTGAAGAAACACTAAGATGCTTGTTTTCGAACCACACGGAAAAAATATTTTCTTCAAAAAAATTACAAATGTTTGTGAACGGCATGACAACAATTTTTTTGTCAATACAGGTTGTTTAGTTGTCATTACAGGTGCTAGCTATATTTAACAACACTTTGGTAGTTATATTTAATAAATCTTTGTAATTTCCACAAATTAACTTCTTGCGATTACAAAAAGTTTGTTGTCCCGGGATTTACAAAAGTTTTAGTATTTTTTTTTGTGGAAATAAATGATTTTTTTTCCGTGCACTGATCCTCCCTGCAGAAAAATAAAAGGTTGGTCAGTAGCTGTAAAACTTAATCCTGGATGAAAAATTCCCAATGCATTGGGAACATGTCACGCTACTAAGTTCTCTAACTTCAAATTTCAAATATAAGAGTTAAATTGTTTTAGGTTTTAACTTTTAGTATGACTCGATAGTGAAGTCTTCTAATGAAAAATCTTGACATTTTCCAGCCGCGGTATCGATCACTCATCAATATCTTTGTCAAATCAAATCACCCAACTTCCAGGATCTACACTAAATGATTTTTTTTGTTACCTGCATCCTGCATCTAAACTTCGCCTAAGTTTTGAGTCAGAACTAATGCTTATTATTTACCAAAATGTTTTGTTGTTTATACTTAAACTTTCAGTTATAATGAAGATTTTATTACTTCCTTACCAAATTTTGGTTATTGATGAAATAGCCGAAGTAGTTCGCGTGTCCTTTTTTTCAGTGTAAATATTCAGCCTTCATGACTGATCGACCTATTTCCAACAAATCACCAAATTCCTTCACTTAACCCGCAAAGGCTAACTAATATAACAATAAATAACACACAATAACACAACTTTACTCCCAATGGTGTCGTATTCGAGTGGCTGGAAGTTAATCGGCGCATGAAAAATCTACAATAAAAAGGCTTAAGCGACATACAGTTTCAAAACGGTTAGGCCGTTTTATGAAAACTGGATTGGAACTCGTAAAATGTTATCGAAAACGGCTTAATTTTTCAAGTTTTAATGCATTTTTAATTACGTTTTGCTCGTTTGTGGAGGAGTTCTCGGAAAATGGGTACATAGGGAAATATAAGTAACAGTTTTGTGGCATGGGTAAGTTTGTTACAAATTGTAGTGTTATTAAAGTAAAACCACTCCTTAGCCATATATTACATATACTAATTAGTATGTAAACAAAACTATGAGAAACAGGACCAGGACAGGAGGAGGAGGAAAAAATTATGATATTATTATTATTTCGATAACTCCATTTACGAGAACAACCTAAGCTGTTCCGAATACTGAAACAGATACAATTTATACCATACCTGATTTATTTTCTTTTGCCTCAATAATAACCCTTAGACGATACTTCACAGCCATATGATTAAAGTCAAGTTCAAAAAGCCTTATCCGGACAATAAAATTCCAACAAAAGATTATGTAAATATAAAATCGTACTGACTTCTCGAAAGATAAAGTATATTAAGAAAGAACCCGAACAATCAGTCACGCGTCGGCACTTTTCAAATTAATATAACTTCGCCTTTCCTTCACCCGTCACTCCCCTTTGTTACATTGTATTGTCATTTTAACATTTCTAACTCAATTGTTTACTTGATTCGAAGTTTGCTAAAAGAACATACTTTTCCACAAAATAATAACGAAACTTGAGGCTTGGTATTTAATTCGAAATGTCTTGACAGCTATTTCGGCTAGCAAAGTCAGAATTAATAATCCCAAAGTGTTTTATATAAATAGGCGTTGTGCCCGCAACCGCGTGGGATTTGGTTTGTTGGTATCATTTCTCCTTCCTTCCCCGAGGATAGATTTCTAAAAATTAATAAATATCGACTATAGGACTTTGTGGGTAATGTAACAATTACATTAATATAAGTTAAGTAATTTTTGACACGGTGACCTTGATTTGTTTGCTTGATTGTTTTTACTAGTGCTAATTTCAAAGTCCTCTTTCAATAATTCACATGGCGAAACCATATACATGCCCATAATTTTCAATATGATTTAAATTTTATTTACAATTATATATCTAGGTGTCTTCAGATTTTTAAAATCAAGATATCACGCACGACCTGATTTTATCGTGCACGATCTTACTTAAAAACTGACGTGTCTCACTCGTACAGTCAGCAGCGAAATTAGCTAAGCGGTATGACTTTATTGTTAAGTGAATAAAAGTGTGTGTAGGTGACACCCAACCCGCTTGGCTACATCTGCTGATGACTGTACACAACTCACCAGGATACTTCCCTCTAATGGTATACTTTCATGTATTTTGCATCTATCTTCAAACACTCAGAGTACTGATCTGTAAATCGCGGAAAGTTTCATTAAAGTTGGAAAAGTTCTCTGAAATTCCCAGAAATATCACAAATAAAGAAAAATATCAATAGAGGAAATGTAATTTTATGAAAGGTAAGGTTTTAATTTATGAGAAGTTTCCGAAATTTTCCTTTGTAAAACATTCCGCTATTTTGAAAAGTTTCTGTTGGAACAACAGTTAAAGATGCTGCTCGAATGTCTGATAGTGAAACTGATATATATTTTATAGTGTTAATATGTCTCACGAAAGCTTAAATATACATGTTCTAATAACAAGTTCGTGCCAAGATAATTTTGGACGCTCACCCGCATAGACACTTTTAATATTATTTTCTTCAAAATGCCCGGAATGTATCCAATGTCGGATGTACAACACTAGCTCGCTCAATAAAGCTCAGATAAAATAAGATTAATAAGTATCGAGTGTCTCTGTGAGCTGAGCGAGAATGTCGGAATGTACTAGAAGCTACAAGAAATACAATGGCGAAGGATACGACATGGACATTTATTTCATTAAATACCTACAATGCAATCGTTTTTTTAGCTACCGTCAACTGAAGCAATCCTTACAATTGTATTATTATATTAAACGGATCAAAACGAGTCTAACGCGAAATAAACTTATTTTACCTTCAGTTCCGACGTTTCGACACGTTGCACTGGTCATGGTCGCGGACAACTGAAGTCTCAGCAAATGTCAAAAGAGATGCGGTTCGTTTATGCTACACTACCCGACGAAAGTTTATGACATAAGTTGGCATGCTTCAAAAAGTCCAAAAACCCACTCTACTTATGTTAATTACCGTCAACGGTCCGACACACAACATTCACAACTTCTATCAGTATCTCTAATTCTTGAAACGGGAGAAATTCGGCCATTATGAGGAATTTAATACATTATAATTCAGTAGTGATAGAGCAGAATTTCCCAACCAGTGGGGCGCGCACCACTTGGAGAGCGCAGCGAGCGCCTCCATATTTAAACAGTATAAGACCTGTAAGGTACGGCGCCACCAACGGGATGGTTGCCCGGTTTTGACTTCCCATTTCAGCTCTAGGGAGAGGCGTTGTATTTTAGCATAACGTTGGGTGAGGCGCATAGGGCATAGCTTGGGTATACATAGTTTACTTGGTTGGGGACCTCTGTGGTAGAGAATTACTATTTGAGCATGGTAGACAATGTTGCAACAGTTGACGACAACAGTTTCTGGTACCGTTTTTAGCAGGTATTTTTACTTAGTAAACAATTTAAAGCATATTTTCTTAGATTTTCCAAAAGCGGTCATTTATCTTTGACGAAAAGATAGTAAAACAGGTGGTAATGAAAATTATTATGAAACAAAAAATGTTTAACCAGAATACTAAACGTGATGCTTCAATATTTTACCTTGGCAATGCAATTTCCCTTTTGTTTTGAATCAGCACCATACGACATTCATCCTCAATAATAATAGACTTCGATAATTACAAACGTTGAAACACGCACCTACACCATCGTACATGCTGTCAATTCTTGAAGACTTAAGGTTCAAATTGTTTAGGAATTTAACAACGAGTGTTCCTGTAAAAACTACCTGCTTCTGTGGCGGTGAATTACGTATTGATGATTACACGAAAGAGGCGGACAGTTGATCCATTACCTGGAAAGAGGAAATAGATTTAAAAATTTACAATTAAAGTAGTGCGCAGATGATCAAGCATGCTTGTCAAGCGGATATAAGAGGAGACATAAATTATATCAGATATTCCGATGTTACTGTAATTTCAAAACAGTTATGTCCGAAGAATGTATTACCTAAGTAGGTAGCTAGGTGTGATTTTTCTTTGCCATCAGGAACTTTAACCGGAAGTGAAAATAATATAATTAATGAATACTAAATTAGCATTAGCGTAGACAAACTAAAGTTACCGACATAGGCCACAGGATTAGCAAGCTGAAGTGGCAAGGCAATGGGCAGGCCACATTGCACGCAGAGCAGATGGCCGATGCAAGTCGCTTCCGACCGATACTTATGGAGGTCCAAAGGGGAGGCCTATGTTCAGCAGTGGACGTCTTATGGCTGAGATGATGTTGATGATGAAATTAAATTTCTAATAAAAACAATCTGATGATTGTTTGATAAGAAAATAATTAAATACCTACCTATACTTTCTGTACCTACCTATCGTCCAAAATGGCGGCACGTGTGCGAAATGGGCAAAATTCAAATTACAGCCGGAATCAGAAAACATAAAAAATTTACGAACGCCCCTAATGTTTAACGATGAAATGAAAAGCTGTGCCAAGGTCAGTGGTAACAGTGAATAACTTAAACTTTAATAACTGAATAACATAATAATTATATATCAGGAAAAACAAAGTAGGCATATACAAAAGTAAAGTTATTAATTGGAAAAACATGATAACAAAGGATATCAACGCGAATATTAACAATAATATTGATTTCGAACGTTTTATTTTAATCTACAAAGTAGTAAAACTCTTAAGAGCCTTATCACACTTGAGCGATTTGAAAGCGATTTCTATACAAAACTGGTACTCGGCGAACTCGCGGCGTGTTCGATCCCATACAAAACTCGCTCGCAAATCGCAAGTGTGATAACGATCTAAAAAAAATACGTCAATAGATACCTTGGTGACCTTACCTAGTTAATGATTTTTAGAATTATTTAGTTGTATAGGTAGGTAATTTTAAGTTTTCTTTTCATGTACAGCCTTGGCCAGAAGTGTTGAGCATAGGTGTTTTTTGTTTACAATTTTGATGTTAAGCATTATTTCCCTATCCTAACAATGTACGGTAACGGTAAATGTTATATTTTATACAATTTTTGCCTTATATGTATGTATAAGCATAAATGTTAATTATTATTGTGTATTAAACATAAGTATAAATTGGTTTGTAACCCTCGAAGCTTATTGAAGAGCGGAGCCTTCTGGCACAAGTAATATCTTACTTAAAAGAAGACTTCTGTTTTGTTTCTAGTAATGTGTTAAAGCGTAACCAATAAATCATTTTCATTTTCATTTTTCATTTTCATTTTCATAACACTTTCAAGGTACTTAAAAAATATGAAAACAGAAGGTACCAAAAATTTAAATTTAAGTCGGTGCGACATATTGCAGTTACTACTAACTTCAACAAAACATGCCTATTAGTCTAAATTAATTGACAAAATAACTTAAACAAAGATGGAAACGATGGACTAAACTTTCCAGTTTTGTATGAAAATCGCATTGGTGCTCAACACTTCTGGCCAAGGCTGTATATGTTAATTTTCAGATTGAAATAATCAATAAATATCACATTATTTGTATAAAGGCGAACTTATATCTTTCAGGGACCACAATTTTAGTTTTTTTTATATCTAGGACTAACAAATTGTCTTGCATCCATTAGCGCAATAACTGTAGTAAATAATTTAATGAAAAATAAAACACTCGTTCCATTAACTCCTCAACCTCCATTTGACTTCATTTTTCTTCTATCAACACCGTTTTGATTGATTTCAGCACCAATTGAGAGCCCCGAGGGGTCTTATCTAAGGTATAAAGAATGGGATAGACTCCGCTGGGAACTGGCTTAAGAAAAATCGCTAGAACGATTGATTTATTGAATGTAGTCGCTGCCATAAAATTCGTGAAATGGAAGATTTATTTATTTACTGCCTCCGTCTGCGGTTTTGTTGTGGAAATTTCGTACTTTCAACTCCTTCACTCCCTTAGGGGTTGAATTCCTCAATATCTTTCCACAGTGAATTTCACATTAAGAACATGCAAAAATATGATGTAAGGAGAAAAGTCGATCAACTAATTACATGAATAAAAGACAAATTTAGCAAAAAAACCGGCCAAGTGCGAGTTGGACTCGCGCACCGAGGGTTCCGTAACAACCTATAACAATTGCTATTTCTTATGGTTGCGTGGAAATGAAAGTTTCGTTTTGCTACAGCAGAAAGATATTATAGAGCTGAGTATATGATATGAATTTCAATTTAATACCTCTACGCGTTTATGAGGAAACAGGTAGTAAGTTTAAAATTAAAAAAAAAAACATTATACGATTTTACTAAAAATGTCTACTATTCGTAATTTTTCCTTTGTCTGTGCTATATGAAGTTTCTTCGTGGCAAGTTTCAAGTTCCTGAGTTTACGGGAAGTACCCTTTAGGTTTTGAGTTTCTTGCGAGTACTCAGCTCCAAAATATGCAACTTAAATTGCTATTTCTTTTGATTGCGTTGACATAAAGATTTGGTTTTGCTACATCTGCAAGGTACTATAACCCTGAGTATTTGACATGAATTTCAATTTAATAACTTCACGCGTTTACGAGGAAAATGGTAGTAAGTTTAAAATTTAAAATATATTTTTTTGTATGATTTTACTAAAAATTTCAACTTTTCGTAATTTAACCTTTGTCTGTACTATATGAAGTTTCTTCGTGCCAAGTTTCAAGTTTCCGAGTTTACGGGAAGTACCCTTTAGGTTTTGAGTTTCTTGCGAGTACTCAATTTCAAAATATGCAACATAAATTGCTATTTCTTTTGATTGCATTGACATAAAAGTTTGGTTTTACTACATCTGAAAGGTCCTATAGTCCTGAGTATTTGACATGAATTTAAACTTAATAACTTCACGCGTTTACGAGGAAAAAGGGAGTAAGTTTAAAAATTTAAATATATATTTTTGTATGATTTTACTAAAAATGTCTATTTATTATAATTTTTCCTTTGTCCATGCTATATGGCGTTGCTTTGTGCCAAATTTCAAGTTTCGGAGTTCACGGGAAGTACTCCGTAGGTTTTGCGAGTGCCGAAAACTCTAAAATTTGGAGCATATACGACTGTATCTTTTGATTGCGTTGGCTTTTAAGTTTGATTTTTTCACAGCTTCAAGGGACAATAGACCTGAGTATTTGATATAAATTTCAGCTTGATACCTCCACGCGTTCCTGAGAAAAATGGTATTGACAGACAGACAGACAGACAGACAGACAGACAGACAGACAGACAGACGGACGGACAACAAAGTGATCCTATAAGGGTTCCGTTTTTTTCCTTTTGAGGTACGGAACCCTAAAAATGCACATTTTACTATCTGAAATTAAAATTGCGAAAACAAACGGACTTTAACTCAAATACATTCGTTAGTTTAAAAAAAAAAATCAACAAAAAAGAACCGACTTCACTTAGGATCCGCTATTCCAAGAAGAAGTCGCCGAGTTGCTGTAAAAGATAGTGAAATCACTATAGGTGTGCCTACAATATTTAAAGAGTTCCCTCGATTTCTCTAGGATCCCATCATCAGACCCCGACTTGGTGACAATGGGACCATTTAGAGGACCCGTTCGATTAAAAAAATATTGAAAATCGGTTCACGATTCACGGAGATATCGAGTAACATATATACAAAAAAAAAATTTATAAAAAAATTCAACTGCATTGAGAACCTCCTCCTTTTTTGAAGTCGGTTAAAACAAACGGACTTTAACTCAAATACATTCGTTAGTTAAAAAGAAGCATAGCTACGTAAAATTACTTGAAAGTTACTTAAACGGTATGTACACATATGCTCTTGTGGCACAGACGTGGACCGACTAGGACACCATGGACTATCTTGTCAAAAAAGTGCGGGCCGTTTTTCAAGACACGCGTCGCTTAACGACATAATCCGTCGGTCTCTTGCCACCATCAATGTGCCTGCTCTTCTTGAGCCGACTGGCATTATCAGGGATGATGGCAAGAGGCCTGATGGGGTGTCTTTGGTTCCTTGGAGCCTGGGACGGATGTTAGTGTGGGATGCTACCTGCGTAGACACACTGGCACCGTCCCACCTCCAACGGACTAACGTAAAAGCGGGCGCAGCGGCGGAAAGCGCCGAAATTTCAAAACGCAACAAATATAAAAGCCTCGGTAGAGAGTACCATTTTGTACCTTTTGGAGTTGAAACTCTAGGTCCATGGGGTCCCAGCGCACACAAGTTTTTTGCAGAAATCGCAAAGCGTCTGGTTGATGTAACTGGTGACCGAAGAGCTGGCGGTTTCCTCGCACAGCGTATCAGCATTGCGATACAACGAGGAAATGCCGCCAGCATCCTTGGTACAATGCCGCAAGGGCCTAGTTTAGATTTGAGCTAGTTATTAATTTAGTTTAGTATTTGTACTGTCATCATCATCATCATCATCATCTCAGCCATAAGACGTCCACTGCTGAACATAGGCCTCCCCTTTAAAGGGGGGGGTTTGCCACAGCATGCATTTGCATTTGTACTGTAGTACCTCTGTATATTTAGTTATGTAAATAAATGAGCTTACTTAAACGGTAAGGTAAGGTTAGTTTAAGTTAATGGAGTTGCAGTTGTCAGGTAACTACAACTTTAACCAGGATAGTAATCAGCAGTAACAATTGAATTATTATAACTGTTTTACGCGTTCTTTGAAAGTTTGAGAACCGCAATTTACTAAGTACTAGCTTTATTTCTTAAGAAATGGAGGCAGTTCTGGAGAGTGATTCTAAATGCCTGCCAAGGGCGAGGTAACTTGACCGTTTGTAGTTGTACTGTCGCCATCAGATATATCGGAGCGGCCGAGGTGGTCACAAATATCTGAACAACGTCTCTATTGTCAAGGCGATACAATGCATGTTCAGATATTTTTGAGTACCCTGGCTGCTCCGATATATTTGGTGGCGACTGTACTAACCATTACTTAATGTAACTACATTTTAGTATAACTTGGCCAGTTATTGAACTATCCTGCGGTCAGCGCATTTTACCTTTCTCAAACGTATCATATAAGGCTGTTATCATACAACTGCGGTTTCTGCATGCGGTAACGGTGTGTGAGTAAGATAGCGCTCTAGATGTATATAGCACAGTTTCGTTTACCAGTGATAAGATCCGCCTAACAGCCGGTTCCCACATGTCGAATGTCAGGCCCGGATTTTAATCGGGTCTCGGCGCCTCACACAAAATTGTGTATTGCAAGTGGGAATAGCTTCATATAAAATGTTTTGCCACTGGAACATCCGATTAAAATCCGGGCGCGACATCCGACAAGTGGAGACCGGATCTAAGGGACATTTTGGATCACACCAACTACGGATCTCAAACCCCCACTTATACTGAGGCCAATGCTCGTTTGAGCTCGGCAAACGACAGAATTAGTTCTGAACTGAGGCAACGGCTCGTTTACAGTGGTTAAAGTTACTTCTTAAAGAGATCGTTAGTAGCAGTAGTCAACTCGGTAACTTTGTACCACTACTATAATGACCGAGTTGGATTAAAAGTTTTTATCCCTGCAGTTATATTTATGTATTTACCAGCTTTCACCTGCACCTTTGGTGATGACCACGATCCTCAGACATGAGGGAACAACCGAAGAGAGAGAGACCTGCACCTTTACCTGTGTTGAAATTTTATGAATCAATGACGAAGAGGGTGAGACTCTTCTACCCCCCGCTATCTTGCTCAATTCAATACGCAATTTCCCGCTATTTAAAAAAGTTGTGTTTGATCAATGATAGTTTTAAATTGCTAAAATACTGGAAAATTTTATCAACTGCCATGCATGGTTAAACTAAAATAAACGGTATAACTATTATTAAAAACGGGGTATTGACCATGGGCCGTATTGTAACTTTAAAACACGCTCAGACACGATCCAACTTCAATGCAAATCCAATGCAATAACAACACAATACAGCTAACGCCTACACGTCAGAATCAAAACTGACGGAATTTCCTTGAAATTACTGCGATGCAACTACAATACGACTTCAATATTGGTTGATTATTGGGTAAGTGTTGGGGTTATGTTTAAGACAGATTGTGTTGTTAATGTATTGTTTATACATTTTAAAATTAGAATACGGCACCATGGGTAGGTATAGGTATTATTTGTATTTTTGAGTACCCGATATTTCGGCTTAGTTGCATGCGCCATCATCACGAAGTTACTTTTATAATAGCCGTAACCTTGAAATCATATAAAATAAACGGGGCCCGGGGCATTCAAGCGTATGCCACACGGAGATTTTTTTTTACTAGAAGCAAGTAAAAAATAGTAACTCCCAGGACAAGTAAACGTTTACTAAAAACAAGTACACCCTTTCCTTGGTTTTAGTAAAGTTTCCTTGTTTTTAGTAAACGTTTACTTGTCCTGGGAATTACTATTTTTTACTTGTTTCTAGGTAGAAAAAAATTCTCCGTGCATAATGAATATTGAATACCCACAAAAATGTGGGGTCACTTTACAGAGTTACTTAGTGCGATTTCCATGATTCTAATTTGTACGACCACCACACCAGTCTAACAAATAACGAATTATCAACCAAAATATTAACGACATGTAAAACCGATACACTGAGAAAATTGATGCCTATTAAGAATGATTTTATCAGCCGCGTTAATTATTCACGAGAAACATGTGGGTTGACTGACCCATTTTCGTACTCGCATCTTTGAAAATATCGAGGTTATGTTATAATATAGAGGCCGCTATGGAGTAATTAATTTAACGGTAAAGGCTACAGTGTTGTTTCATCTAACACGAATTACATGAATAATGGGATGTTTTGGAGGTCCATGATTGCGATAGAGTCAAATTATAGTGAACCATCCAACCAAAATCACAATGATAACTCTAGTAGGCAGAGATATATAATATATATCTATTCATTCATAATATGAATGAATGAATGAATGCATTTATTTCAAGTTACTTTGACTCGTACATATTGTTAGTAATAATCCTTACCGTAATGTTAGTAAGTACATTTTTTAAACTTTATAACTATGTAAAGCTAAAAACTATAAATACTAGTGGTTCTGTGAACCGTAGACTTCGGAGAACATAAATAACGCGGCAGCAAACTTTCCCCCTTTCCCCCCTCATTTTCCTCCCAATCAGAAAAATGGCTCGACAATTTTTGGCAAATAAATCAAGGAACGTACATCCCAAGTTTCATCGAAATCGGATGAAAAATGCGACCTCTAGACCGACACTGACCAACCAACCAACCAACCAATACACACACATCAAAATGCCAAATCGTCGTACCAGTGAAAACGGAGACGTTCGTCGCCTCGCTACGCTCGGCTCTTCAGTCAATTATACGCGTTTTTATTATACGGGACATCTAATGGAATACCCGAATGCGCACAAATACTCGTACAACCAATTATACGTATAAGTACACATACTAGAAATAACTAGGCACTTACTAATACAAGGTTAATTTACAGTCGTGAATCGAAATATGTTTTTCTAACTCTATAAATAACGAACAATTGAATGCCCCGATTCTCACTAAAATCAAACTAAGTTTTTTATTCTTTAAATTTGTTTTTGTCATTTATTTTTCTATAAAACATGATAAGTATTGTAACATTAAAATGGATGTTTAACATTTTTTTGATGTAATATTAAGTTACTAAATAAATTACTAAATTTATGCTAATGATAGTTCCAAATCAAAGAGTCAATTCAATTCACTAATTTAAATATCTTAATAAGTCGGTGTAATAGCATGAAACCGCCATTAAAAGAAAAATAAATGATTTAAACATTATTTAAAAAATTATAAAATCTGTTATGATTTTAGTGAGAGTCGGGGCATTCAATTGTTCGTTGCTTACAGAGTTAGAAAAACATATCTCGATTTATGACTTAAATTTCACCCTGTATAAAAAGCACGATTAAAGGACCAGCAAGGGAAAAAGTCTGTCATAATTACTGCAGCACTCAACTCCAAACACGACAAGTTGTTCTTTTACCCCCTTTTTACCCCTTTTTTGCAAGGAAACTACGGTTCATTCTAATTAAAAAGATATCATAAATTCTCTTTCTGCAATCCAACTGTAGGATTATACGTGGCGCTCATCCAAATGGCTAGAAACTGTACAGACATTATTAAAATATGTACTTTATGTAGGACGTTTGTTAATACGACTTTAGTAGTTGAAGTTGGAATTGCGTAGTGTGATGGAGAATAGTGCTTCCATTACTTTTTGATACCAAACCTTTTTTGCAAGGTAACAGAGAAAACTTTCGCATGATGATCGCCGACATCCGATAGGATATGGCACGAGAAGAAGAAGAAGAAGATTACTTTTTTTAATACAAAGACGGTGGCAAACAAGCATACGGCCCACCTGATGGTAAGCAGCTACCGTAGCCTATGGACGCCTACAACTCCAGAGGTGCCACATGCGCGTTGCCAACCCTTTAAAAACAGGAGGATTCACTGTGTTAACGGCTAAAGGAACAAGAGAGGTCCCTCGTCGTCAACACACTGGGTCCTCTTTGAGCTCCTTGGCAACCTTACTCCCCGGCAGGAAAACAATACTATGAGTAGGGTCTAGTGCTATTTAGCTGTGGTTTTCTGTAAGTTTGAGGTACTTCCCCAGTCGGGCTTTGCTCCAAATTTGAGCGAGATGACATTCGCTGTGCTGTGCCCTACCACACATAGCAAGATGACATTCGCAGTACCCATACCTCTCTTTTGGACGTAGTTTAAGGACATACCCGTGTCCTGACGTAGTTTAAGGACATACCCAGGGTCCAAAACTTACTTCTATATAGGTAGCAAGGCACCAAGGAGAAGTTTCCAAAGTTGTGAATTTTTTCAGAACTTAAGTTTTACGAACAATAAACATTATTCAGGAATCGCTGGACACTGCGGCTATCAATTATTTTAACTGACTGCTGCATTACGAGTTTACAAAAATAATACTAATATTTTTTTTGATAATTCCCATAGGGAATGTTCTCAATAGACATTTTATTTAAATTCTCGTGTTATTTTTTTTCTTCTGCAATAAAACAACTGGATTATATCGCGTATACTGAATTTAAATTACATCTCGACGTTTTTACAGCGTTCGTGGTCACGGGTTGACATGTCAATATAATCCGGTTAAAGTTGTTTTATTTCACGAATAACTATTGCGACAACCGTAGGCAATATAATGTTCTGCAACTTTTACATTGCTACATATAGGAAGTATTTTTTAGAAAGTAATTGATTCGATATAAATAAGTTTTTTTGCCTTTAGCAGTGCTCTGCAAAGTGATTGTTATCATATACTTAAACTGAATCTAATTCTGGTACAAGATCAAACAAAAATTAAAATCTACTATGAGTGTGTTGACAAAATTGGTTAGAAAATAGAAAGTATAGAAACACACTTACGAAAGACTGACTCCCTGCTTATTCATTAACGTATTTCAAACTTCAATTAACTAAACTAAACTAGTAGTCCGCCTCGAACAAAGAACTCGCGATTTACTTGCAAACGAGTTGACCAATATAACAAGACCCTAAAGAGGTTTTTTTTCTCCTTATATCTCCATAACTACTTGATCGATCCTGCTCATATACGAACTTACAAATTTTATGTATCTCTGCTACAGGCCCTTGAAATTTCATAAAGATCAGAAAAACATTACTTAAGTTATCGTCGGACCAACTATCTAAATCAAAAAGCCATCCAAATGCCGAGACCCCCCAGTAACCAGGTGACAGTTGGGTCTGGAGTTGTTTGTAAAATCGAGTTCGATAATCGTTTGTCCTTAACTCTCACTTTGGCAGTTGTGTTTATTAAAAACAAGCAGAACTTAATTTAACTTAAGTGAGATTTAAAATACGTTTATCTACACCCATATCATAAACCCTCCATGATGCGTTTACAACCCGCACGTTATAACCACCATAAAAATTGATTGTTTCGTTAGTAGTTAGAACAAATGTCTTAACTGTAACGATGTTATTATTATCAAATAATAAGCAAAAATTCGATATCATTATGAAAATCCGGGTGGGCCCCGCCCGCCGGCATGCGCCGCCCGACCGCCGACACAATCGAGTTGGTCATGGCGATGGCGTGCAATCCGTGCAATTGCAATCATTCAATCATCATTTCGGGTTTATAATATGTGTGTAGATAAAGCAGTGTCTGCAACTGTACGTAATTAGGCCTTAAAACACTCGTGTGGTCTTATTATGAAACTCACTTCGTTCGTTTCATAAAACCACACTGGTGTTTTAAGGACCCCTAGTACGTAAGAGTTACATAAACTACTATTATGTATAAGCGGGTATTACCTGCTCTCAAATTCATTATTTTGTCCCGGGATAGTCACTAAAAAGTTAACCTCACCGTATTTTTAATCACCGATCCGAGACCGATCTCTAAATTGCTTACGACTGAAGCTGACATCCTCTGATCCTCAGGAATTTGACGGTCCCTCGGGAAATCGGATATAGAGAGTGGAGCTAAGGGGTAATGTATTATGGAACTCGGCTGTAGAGTGTTCTAGCCGTTTGATTATTTAGGCTGTATGCTGTTTTGAAACGTTTTAGAAATGTATGACTATAAAAGTTTTGAAAGATTTACAAAAAGAAGGAAAGAAAAATAGGAAGAAAAATTAATTATTTAACGTCACAAATACATACAAAAACAAAACAATAAACAAAGAAGCTCAAAGACCTCAAATAGGAGAGCATGCACAGTGCAGCGGGATACTTGCTATAATTTCGATCGCTCCATGTGTTTAGATTTTTAGATGATCATTATCGATCTAGAAACAAAAACGCTTAAAAAAGTCAATTAATTATCGTATGCATTCTTATGGCACACCGAAAGCCGTCGGATCGAATGTTGGAAATTGGTAAATTTTAACATGATATAATATACAAATAAAAAGAAGTGTACCGGTTTTTAAAGGATGTAAAGTAACCGCTTACCATCGGGTGGGTTGTCTGCTTGTTTACCACAAACGATTCACCAATCAAAATTGCGGTGGGTAAAATGTATTCTTAGGCAAACCGAAGCTTCTACAAGCCAGATAGGCTTACTATTTCTTCATGAGCTGTAGAAAATCTGTTCAAATGCCTAAAAATTAGGCAAGCCGACGGGAATCGTATTCTATAGACGCGCCGTCACTGATTCACAACCAGTCCTGGTTTTCTTTTTGCGCCTCACTCTCGTTTTTGTAAAACGCACTAACCTTAATTACACCTAATAGCTCACCGAAGGAAGCCCACTAACTGCTCGATAGGAGAAATAATTCGTGTAAAGCTGAATTTTGGTGAAGTTGTAGATAAAGGTGTCTTACACAACATACTAAAAGTACTCATGGATAGGGGTGCCGCTAACGGGGAGAGGGGGTGTAAAGGTCCCCTTTTTTGGCTTTTCGTAAATAACTCAGTAGCGGTGGCTCATACGAAAAAATGTTCTTCCACTTAATTAATCCACAAATGATTTTGCACAAAAAAGGTTCTTTACACTTTTTTGCTGAGATCAATGTATAATGAGATTTCGAGGAAATGCGATAATCACTTTTAAAAACTTTCGGAGCTTTTATTTACGAAACTATTAGTTTTGTCTAAAAATTGTTTTAGAAAACCCATATTTATATTAAAAGACCTATCCAACGACACCCCACACATTAGGGGTGAATTAAAAAACATAATTTACCCCCCACTTCATGTGTTCGGGAGTTACCCTAAAAATAATATTTTTTCAGATTTTGTTTTAAAACTTTGTCTGCGTGTTCAAAACACATACTCATACGAAGTTTAACTATTCTAGTACTAACCATCACTGCGCAAAGCCGTGAACGGACAGACTGGCACAAACGGACAGCGAAACTATAAGGTTAGGAAGTTGATTGCAGGCGTCCATAGGCTATGGGAACTGCTTACCATCAGACGGGTTGTATGCTTGTTTGCCACCGTCGTGGCATAAAAAATAAAAAGTAAAAAAATACCCTCTTCAATCTGCTCAGTGATGGTTAGTACTTGAATAGTTAAACTTCGTATGAGTATGTGTTTTGAACACGCAGACAAAGTTTTAAAACAAAATCTGAAAAATATTATTTTTTGGGGTACCTCCCGAACACATGAAGTGGGAGGTAAATTCTTTTTTTTACTCCACCCCTAGTGTTTGGGGTGTCGTTGGATAGGTCTTTTAATATAAATATGGGTTTTCTAAAACAACTTTTAGACAAAACTAATAGTTTCGTAAAGAATAGCTCCGAAAGTTTCAAAAAGTGATTATCGTATTTCCTCGAAATCTCATTATACATTGATCTCAGCAAAAAAGTGTAAAGAACCTTTTTTGTGCAAAATCATTTGTGGATTAATTAAGTAGAAGAACATTTTTTCGTATGAGCCACCGCTACTGAGTTATTTACGAAACGCCTAAAAAGGGGACCTTTACACCCCCCTCTCCCGTTAGCGGCACCCCTATCCATGAGTACTTTTGGTATGTTGTGTAAGACACCTTTGTCTATACCAAAATTCAGCTATACACGAATTATTTCCCCTAAGTTTTCCTTCGTTTGGAGGGCTATAAAAGTCTAGCTGGAGTTCGATTTATGAATCTCACCGGGTGACTTATTTCGTACTAAATAGTCATCGGCTGCATACAAAAAAAGGCACCGGTGAGATTCAAAAATCGAACTCCTGATCTTGGTCCCTTATGGATGTTATAGGAAAATCAGTCAGGACTGGTTGCACCAAACCACCTGTTAACATCGTTAAAAAAATATTGTTTTATAAGTTTGACAGTTTTCTATGTGATGACAGCTCCGTCGCCATGTTTAACGTTGATGAGTCCGTTAATTGTGTGTGGTGCAACGCACCCTAAGACAAACATCAGTTTACTGTAACGAGCAACAATATAGGGCGTAACAAAAAAACTGGTGATCCATTTAAGGGCATAATTGGTGTATCGTATTGCAACTAAGAAAAAGGAGAAAAAATTTTTGGACGCGAAAAAAATTTTTTTGATGGGACAGGTGATAGAGTCGGCCAAGCCTCCATACTAAACCATTTTTTTTGTCGAACAAATTTTTTTTCTTAGTTTTTCATAATAAGAATATTATATCAATTATTCCCTTAAAATGATCACCAGTAATTTTGTTACACCTTGTATAAAGGATAATAAGTGACAAACTGAAACAAAGATTTACTGAAAATATGGCTCGTGAAAATTTGTAACCGGCCAGTCTTATACAGTAATAAGACTATCAGAGAACCTGCTGCACGAATCGTTCTTGCAGCATTGTGGGCCCATTTTTTGGGCGGTTTGTGTATCCCTTAAATAAAAAAATCGGTGGTTTATTTTACAATTATTCGGTTTTTTTTACTCGCAGTAAATAAAAACAAACGCCTTTTTCATTACCATTATTTACACTTTTTATCACATTCACTGTAAGTAGAATTTTCCACATATTCTCGTAAAACCTCAGCTTTCTAGCATAAAGCTAGATGAAATGTAAATGTTTTATTACACTAAAACATCCCGCCTGCACTCTGTGTAAAAAAAAGTTATCGCTATAACATGAGCTGAAAAGCTAATTTCAGCGTGCTTATATTTTCAGCCGGGAGCGACCTATATTTCGGTTTAGAAAGGTGTTAGGAGAGGATATGTTTAGGGTAAATTGCCCATTAGAAAGTATAGAGTGTGTATTAGTTTTCTCCAGGGCTTGTAACCGGTTAATGCATAAAACCCCGAAATGATCCAATATATTTAATTATTTTATGGTTTTTATGTAAAACCCGATGTTTTATTATAGTTTTCACTTCAAATTATAGGATTTTTCGATTGAGTATAAAACAGTAACGAAAAGAACGAAAAAACAAACCGGTTTTTACTATGGATTACAAGCCCTAGTTTTCTCAAGCATGAGATTATAGGGAACTAGCTTTTGCCCGCGACTTCGTTGGCATGGAGTTAAAAGTGGCCATAAGGAATTAATGAAACGCCTTAGGAAAATCTCTTAGAAAATATTAATTTAGCGTACATGCTATTTTACGTCTACAGTGAGCTACAATTCCTTAAAAACTTCTACTCCCCTTTTTACCTTCTTTAGATATTATTTATGCGATAAAAACTATCCTATGTCCTTCATTGAAAGAATCTTTATACTAAATTTCATCCAAATTGGTATAGCCTTTTAAGCGCGAAGAGCCAATAGACAGACAGACAGATAGACAGACAGACATACTTTCGTATTTAAAATATAAGTGATATAAGTTTTGTTGGTTTTTATTTGCAGTTTTTATACCAGATAGAGAATTATTATAATCTAATTTAAGTAATTATCAACACTTTCTAAATTCAATAAAATCTCGCTCAATTTCATTCCCACGAAAATCAAATAAACCGAGTTGTAACAAGCCTCTTCACTTTAAAGTGCCATTTAATACTGTCTAAGAGTACTAAAAAAACTTCTGAATTTACATAGAACATAAAACAAAGATGGATCATTTCGCAAGAAAACCGCTGGAAAGGCGTCATTTGTTTTCAAGGTCGTTCTCCCCTTTTGAACATCTTGAGTTGAATAGCTGGAGACAGCCTAGTATTTGCATACGCTTTCTTAATACGTTTTCTGTATACTTAGCACATAAAGATGGCCCTTTGTATAGTACGATACAAAGAACTGTCACCGTTGTGTGATTGTCACTTTAGTGTGTGCGTTAAAAAAAGATTGAACGGGCCGTAATGTTCTCTGACGTTTGCAAGCATGTTTACTTAAAACCAAATAGATACTATTGGGTACCTAGGCCATTTGTGAATAATATTGTGTTATGTATTATCTATAGTAGGGGCGGCGGCCGTAAGATCTGCTACGTAACGTGATACAAAGATAAACCCTATGGCACATGTTCATAAAACTGATGCTGAGTTCCGGAAAAATAGTAAAAAAAATTAGAATTGGCCGAAAGCACAAATAAACCACTTCCGGTTTAAAAAAAATGATGGTATTTACCTACGTTATTGGATACAAAGATGACACTTGTGGCAACAAATAGTAATTTATTTTTAGGTATAGAAAAACCTAGTCTGCCAGTCCCTGCATGTCTGGAAGTGCCCGGCAGACTAGTTTAAAAGTAACGAATTTGACTCCAAATGTACGTCACTTTTGAACCAGTCTGCCGGGCACTTCCGGCCATGTAGAAACTGGCAGACTGGGTTTTTCTGTACCTAAATACAAATTACTATATGTTGCCACAATAATCATCTCAGTATCAAATACCGTAGGTAAATACCATCCATTTTTGTACCGGAAGTGGTACTTTTTTGTGCTTTCCGTCAATTCTATTTTTTTTAACTATTTTTCCGGAACTCAACACCACTTTTATGAACATGTGCCATAGGGCTTATCTTTGTATCACGTTACGTAGCAGATCCTACGGCCGCCGCCCGTACTACAACCTCCACTTATTTTCCACAAACGAACTTTTACCCTAAAAACTACTTTTTAACTATTGAATTTAAATAAAATTGAGTAATATTTTAACTTTATTAAATATTAAAAAAAATACATTTACTGACATTTTTGGGACTCCAAACGAGCTTTCAATTACGATTTTTTTGTATTTCGTTGCATTTTCAGTCGGAAAAACTAATTCCAGTGACCAAAAATAAAAATAAACATGCTGAGAATTCCCAGGAAATCGTAAAACGCTTTGTGTTGACCAAAAAAATACTTAAAATGTGTTAAATATTCAGAAAGGTGACATTTGAATACACCTCAGGTGACCCATATCACCCTGCCGACTAGCGGCTTACACGTAAATAAACAAAGACTTAAATTACGAAAGTTGTGGCCTCTTGTCAATAGGGAATATTACGCAAAACTCTGCGTAGGGGGCGGCACTAACACATACAGAGGGCCTACCACGAAACACGAAAATAAAAATTTCGTTATCTGGTTCTCTGTCACTCTTTCAGATTCGAGCGATAGAGAGGCACATGTCAAAATTTCGATTCTCTCGTTTCACGGTAGGCCCTTAATTGTAAACAAACCGCCTTGGTGCACAAATGTCATATTTATTCGTTATAAATTATCTATGAAACCTTGTAAATAACTGTTTAAGACCTAGTATGTATTTAGAACTCTATGGTTTACCGATGTGCTAGTGCTGCTCTCTGGTGGCAGAATATTGCAGTAATATCCCCTATTTGACATAATTAATATGTTAGCAAATCTTGATATCCAGACTATATTACCCGCTCAAGACATAATATAAGCTTATCGTTACGAAAACGCCACGCACATACTCGCACGTTTTCACAGGCAACCAACGGGACAACTAGCAAGTTAGCCGAGATACAGAGATGATTAAGTGCTCCCTATCGCTCGTGATTTAGTGAGGTATAATCATTTAGGGCGTTACGTAGCAGTAGTTGTGTGTGATAATCGTATTTGTGTCTTATCGCAGGGTTTTGTCATATTATAATCATTTCGGCATAGTTACATGCGCCATTATTACGGTGTAACTCAGACAGTTTTGATAATTTACAATATCAGCGTTTACACTTTATAAAACCTTCTTAATAATATTGCGAAGATGTATCAATAGAAAATGCATAAATTGAAAATAATTTAAATGGTATTTTTTAAGACTTGTTGGACTTTCTTACGCACGGAAAAAAAATACAAATATAGTAAAATAGATTTTTGTAACCGATACTACAATCTTGTAAGAAAAACAACTCAATTTTTACGTTAACTATATCTTCAATAGAACTATTCGAACATTAATTATGCACATCTGTTTAGGTATTTATACTATGTGAATAATTATCCCAGAAATTACTAGATTTTCTCGTTCAGATTACAGTAAATATTTTGGTATCATTGACGAGACTTTTTTCTCCGTGCGATAAAAAGTCGTTACTTAATTTAAAATTTTTTGTCTCGATAAATTTAATATCGATATAAAATTTAGATTTTTAAATATTCGTTTCTTTCAAAATAAAAACTAACCTCCAAACCCTTCAACCATTTACTTCCAAGCACTTAATTGGTATTTCAAGAAACACTACAAACGACAAGAAACAAATTACTTTTCACAGCAAATCAATCAAACGCTGGCCCAATAATTACTGTTAGTCATTAGTTCGACACGAGGCTGTATTAAAAATGTACTGACCTGTTTCCTTGATTCAATTAGGCGTGTTCGACGGAGCGGCAACTTCGCTTTGATCGTACTATGTGTGTGAAAATGGTGGGAAAACCTTATGTTCATCATCATCAGTCGTTCCCTCAAAGCTAAGTAAGAACCTCAGGTAGGAACCTGGTCTTCAACAGAAGGACATGATGTCACGATCCTTAGGTTTGAGGGAACGACTGATGATGATGAACATAAACCACAGGACCACAGCTTCTATCCCTCGCTACGCACATGGCTTCGTGCAGTTTTAATTGCATGGGAGCAGTAATTTGGGCACACCATCTTGCAGGGGGAGGGCCTCTAAGTCTCGTGCCTTCAACTTTTCCCGTCATTATAATTCTCCTACCTTAACCTAACGTCTAACATAAGTTAGACTTTCATGTTTTGAATATGCAAGATATTACAGAAAAAATACAGTAGGTACAAATGAGCTAAGACATCAAATATATCGGAGCGGCTAAGGTGGTCACAAATATCTGAACAACGCATCTATTGTCAAGGAGATAAAGTGCTTGTTCAGATAGTTATGTTGGAGTATCCTGGCCGCTCCGATATATTTGATGGCGACTGAACGAGATGGATCGAGCTAAAGTTGTCCACGCTGGCCCAAAACGGTTTACAGACTTGACATTCTTCTTTGATTTTCTTTCCAGATGGATGCAGGTTCAGACTCAATACTAACTCAAGACAGACGAAAATATTAAAATTTCATACGCTTTGATATTCCACGCTTCAGAATGAGTAATAGGTACATTTACAATTCTCTTTTAAACCTCAATTTGTGATAAAATCTGAGATAAGTAAAATATGAATATTGTTTTAATATAATTTGTCTAGGAGCAAATTAAGTGAGATTTGTATCATGTACGTGTACGAGTATATGTGGATATTATATACTTGTCTCTACCTAGGGGGTAGACAGACCAATTGAACTTCCACATGATTATTTTAAAAACCGCGTATGTCCGTAAGTATTACGTTTTTTTATATACCACGAAGATGGTACACAAGCATATGCCCCGCCTGATGGTAAGCACCTACCGCAGCCTATGGACGCCAGTATATCTAGAAGATTCAAATGCGCGTTGCCAACTCTTTAAAAATCAATATACAATTTTTTTTATGAATCTCATACTGTAGCCCCATTGGCGTATCTAGAGATATTTTCCAGGGGGGGCCTGGCCCCTGTCTTATTCAGATACATTGGGAGCCCTATGGCTATAGTCGACGCTGCACGAGTCTAATTTTACAGTAATACCGCAAATAGATGTACAGTTTAGCCATTTGGCACACGCATACTAGAGGTCAAAAAAAATTTTTTTGATCCGCAGTTCCTAAAAAAAAATTCCCTTAGGAGGGTGCTGATTCATCTTTTTTTTTGTACGGGAAATTTTTTTTTTTCAAAATCCTATCGTATGTGGTATCATGTGAAAGGGCTAATAGAGGCGGTTCTAAAAATATACCACATCATTATATTTCATCATCATTTTAAATAAAACAACAATAATTTTCAAAACATACCAAGTTTGGGCTCCCCCAGATACGATATGGCTGGTTTTTTTTGGCACTATATATCAAAAATTATACTAAATACCCTCATATCTAACCCCAAGAAAGCTATTTTGAAAATAATTTCATTTAGTTTTTTTTTTTAATTTTTCAATATTATCAAGTAACGCAGTACAAAATGTACTGGAGTAGGACTCTAGTAGAACTCTCCTTGTGGAGGTGAGCCCGAGGAGGGGGTAGGAATAGAAGGTCCCGTTTTTTGTTTTTTTGCTTACATCTTGCGCCATAGACAATTTTGTTGTAGTACATAATTAAAGCTGATAAAATTCTCTACAACTATTATGAATTCACTTTTTACCTAACACTAATGGTTGTCCAGATATGAGCTCCGAAAAACGGACGATTTTGTAACGTGGACGGTATTCTCCACAATTCTTGTCATACTAACTGGAAAAAGTTTATCTGGATAAAAAGACACCTAGACATTTTATAAAGACTAACTACTAACTAACTACTACTACTACTAGATAACTGTACAAAGATGGCACGTATTTTCGTCTAGATTTTTCGTCTTTTTGGGTCCATTTTTGTATAACAGGTTGAATAGAAAACTAGACTTATATCCTCGCAGTTACGCTTGTTGTAAGAATATTCTACGACACGCCCTTCAAAATATGACGTACGACGACACAGAGAACCTACTAATAGTCATAAAATAATCAGTACTGTTACTTGTAAATTACTATTTTATTATAAATTTTAATGTTTTTATTAACTAGGATGATAAGACTCTTATTGTAAACTATATTTAACTTAAATATGCATAAGTGAATAATTATATAATAAGAAGTAGTACTTTTCAGCCTGAAACACAGGATTTCCTAGTTCAGGCATATATGAACCTCAGCTCTGTAATAATAATGCATAGTTCTAAGAATTATCTGTACAATTATCTTTGAATAAATTATTTGATTTGATTTGATTTGATTTGAAAGAATTAAATTATCTTAACAAAAAACTTTTTACAAAAAAAAGATAAACCGACTTCAAAAAGGATAAAATGAATCATTATATTATTTATATGCGTTACCAACTAATCTAATACGGTATAAATCGCACGTAGATATACATTCGTTTCGACCATGCGTTAACTGTAAAGCAAGTAGGTACAGAAAGTATAATCATGCGTCCTATGTTTGTTTGTTAACACATTGTTGGGACTATCCGTATGTCGAACGAAGCCCGTGGTTCGGTTTGAATTATTTATCCTTCTTCATCTAAGGTTTAATCCGAAGTATAAAGGAATTCAATTGCTAGATTATTTTTTCTATACTCACATATACCCAGTACACACGCCGTGTCAGTAAAAAAGGCACAACATTCAAATTTTCTATGGAAGGTCAATCTTACGCGTCTACATTTTTTTTTTCTATTTGCCGCCTTTTTCTGATTATTGACAAAGCAGACGTGTATCAGAATATATATATCGCTGTCGCATTTCATCAAAATAGGATTAGTAGTTTAGACATGAAAATGTAACACATGAAATCGCATTCACCTTTGCATTATTAGTGTCGATGTTTTGTGATGTTCACACTTGAAGCTGATTTGACCGGTTTTGTAATTTGTGGCTTGGCACCGACTTCAAACATATCAGTTGGTAACGCATATAAATAATATAATGATTCATTTTATCCTTTTTGAAGTCGGTTTATCTTTTTTTTGTAAAAAGTTTTTATTTTTCCATTTTTAGTGGTTATATATTTATCAAAATCGGTAAAGATACATAAAAAAGTTCATAATACACCCATTCTATCTAAGGAAAGGTCCACGTATCATATGTGGGCTTCATCATCAGGTCCACTGCATCGAAATGGTGGTTTTCGTGAGAAAATACTTTAGTTGCTTAAGAAAACAACCAAATCAACATAGGTACATGTGCCTTTAAAAATTGAGGAGTTCTCTCAATTCCTCACGGATTCCATCATCAGAACACCACCAGATTAATGTGGGACCATATTCGAGATAGTTCCTATCAAACAAAAAAAAAGGAATTGTCCAAATCGGACCACGGGTCTCGGAGTAATCGCTGAGCATCCTACATAAAAAAATCTTCATCATTATCACGAAAACAATCATCATCATCAGGACCACTCCATCAAATTGGCGGTTTTCGTGAGAACATGCTTGAGTGGCTTAAGAAAACACCCAAATCACCAGACACGTGCCTTTAAAAATTGAGGGGTTCCCTCAGTTGTTCATAGATTCCATCATCAGAACAGGACCAGATTAATGTGGGATTATTTCTAAGGTAGTTTCTTTCAAACAAAAAAAGAATTATTCAAATTGGACCACGGGTCTCTGAGCAATCGTTGAACATCCTACATTTAAAAAATCTTCATCATTATCATCAAAACAATCATCATCGTCAGGTCCACTCCATCAAATTGGTGGTTTTCGTGAGAAAATGCTTGAGTAGCTTAAGAAAACACCCAAATCACTATACACGTGCCTTTAAAAATTGAGGAGTTCCCTCAATTGCTCATGGGTCCATCATCAGAACAGCACCAGGTAAATGTGGGACCATTTTCGAGGTAGTTACTTTCAAACAAAAGAAAAATTATTCAAATTGGATCACGGGTCTCGGAGTAATCGCTGAACATCCTACATTTAAAAATCTTATCATTATCATCAAAACAATCATCATCAGGTCCACTCTATCAAATTGGTGGTTTTCGTGAGAAAATGCTTGAGTAGCTTAAGAAAACACCCAAATCACCATACATGTGCCTTTAAAAATTGAGGAGTTCCCTCAATTCCTCATGGATTCCATCATCAGAACAGTACCATATTAATATGGGACCACCTTGGATGTAGATCCTTTCAAACAAAAAAAGAATTACTCAAATCGGACCATGGGTCTCGGAGTAATCGGTGAACATACATAAAAAAAAACACCAAACCGAATGCAGAACCTCTATGAAGTCGGTTAAATATCCCCCACTTTACAAAATCGTCCGTTTTTCCGAGCTCATATCAGGACAACCATTAGTGTTAGGTAAAAAGTGTATTCATGAGAGTTGTAGATAATTTTATCAGCTTTAATTATGTGCTACATCAAAATTGTCTATGACTCATGGTTTTAAAGATATAAGCAAAAAACCAAAAAACGGGACCTTCTTTGCCTCCCCCCTCCTCGGGCTCACCTCCGGGGGCCGGGGACTTTTAGTATGCTAGTCTCTTAACTAGTCTTAATAAAGTTCCAAAGTCAAAATTTCTGCTTTCCACTTTTCCAGCTAGAATCATTCGTTCACCACACTATGAATAACTCGGCCATTTTTGATTTTACAGTAAAACCGTGAGTACAAAAATTATATAAAATTTGATTCTCTACAAGTTTAGTCCTCACAATTTTTCTTCTACGATCGATATTTTGGAAATGAAATTTGAAAAAAGCGACAAGTTCAAAATATTTTCATCGTCTCGTTTATATTCAACTTTACGGCATAAATGAAGAGGACTAAACTTGTAGAGATTCAAATTCAAAAATTTCAAAGTAAAAAATAGTGAAATCACTATAGGTGTGCCAATAATAGTTGAAGAGTTTCCTCGATTTCTCCAGGATCCCATCATCAGACCCCGACTTGGTGACAATGGGACCATCTAGGGGTTATACCCGTTCGATTAAAAAAATATATATTTGAAAATCGGTTCACGATTCACGGAGATATCGAGTAACATACATACAAAAGAAAATGATAAAAAAAACAGTCGAATTGAGAACCTCCTCCTTTTTTGAAGTCAGTTAAAAATATATTATAATTAGTGATGCAGGCGAATATCAGTGTTTTTAAAAATATTCGTATTTGCCGAATATTTTTTGGTAGGTATTCGTAAGAATTTAAGTATGATTTGCCACGTTAATTTTCTTTTAATTAAGCATACAGAAAAACCTTTTTTTTTTCAGCTTTTGTGTTGGGTGTCCCTAAAAACATGTTAATAACAGCTAAATTTTAGCTTATAAAACGCGACCCGGTTTACCTAATTTAGCTTGAAAAACGCGACCCGGTTTACCTGAAAGAATAGGTAGATTTTTTTATTTGGTATTACAGATACAGTACAGAAATAAAATTGTTCTTCTATCCCAGATTAGGTACAGTCGACCAAGAAAGTGGTCTTACCAGTTTTGACAAGTTTCTGCGAGATCCAACGATCGCTAAGGTTGACATTTCTAACGGAGTTTAAAACATGCACGACCTTGTTATCTCATGACGTTTAAACGAAGCTCAACCATTGGCGTATCTAGAGATATTTTCCAGGGGGGGCCTGGCCCCTGTCTTATTCAGATACATTGGGAGCCCTATGGCTATAGTCGACGCTGCACGAGTCTAATTTTACAGTAATACCGCAAATAGATGTACAGTTTAGCCATTTGGCACACGCATACTAGAGGTCAAAAAAAATTTTTTTGATCCGCAGTTCCTAAAAAAAAATTCCCTTAGGAGGGTGCTGATTCATCTTTTTTTTTGTACGGGAAATTTTTTTTTTTCAAAATCCTATCGTATGTGGTATCATGTGAAAGGGCTAATAGAGGCGGTTCTAAAAATATACCACATCATTATATTTCATCATCATTTTAAATAAAACAACAATAATTTTCAAAACATACCAAGTTTGGGCTCCCCCAGATACGATATGGCTGGTTTTTTTTGGCACTATATATCAAAAATTATACTAAATACCCTCATATCTAACCCCAAGAAAGCTATTTTGAAAATAATTTCATTTAGTTTTTTTTTTTAATTTTTCAATATTATCAAGTAACGCAGTACAAAATGTACTGGAGTAGGACTCTAGTAGAACTCTCCTTGTGGAGGTGAGCCCGAGGAGGGGGTAGGAATAGAAGGTCCCGTTTTTTGTTTTTTTGCTTACATCTTGCGCCATAGACAATTTTGTTGTAGTACATAATTAAAGCTGATAAAATTCTCTACAACTATTATGAATTCACTTTTTACCTAACACTAATGGTTGTCCAGATATGAGCTCCGAAAAACGGACGATTTTGTAACGTGGACGGTATTCTCCACAATTCTTGTCATACTAACTGGAAAAAGTTTATCTGGATAAAAAGACACCTAGACATTTTATAAAGACTAACTACTAACTAACTACTACTACTACTAGATAACTGTACAAAGATGGCACGTATTTTCGTCTAGATTTTTCGTCTTTTTGGGTCCATTTTTGTATAACAGGTTGAATAGAAAACTAGACTTATATCCTCGCAGTTACGCTTGTTGTAAGAATATTCTACGACACGCCCTTCAAAATATGACGTACGACGACACAGAGAACCTACTAATAGTCATAAAATAATCAGTACTGTTACTTGTAAATTACTATTTTATTATAAATTTTAATGTTTTTATTAACTAGGATGATAAGACTCTTATTGTAAACTATATTTAACTTAAATATGCATAAGTGAATAATTATATAATAAGAAGTAGTACTTTTCAGCCTGAAACACAGGATTTCCTAGTTCAGGCATATATGAACCTCAGCTCTGTAATAATAATGCATAGTTCTAAGAATTATCTGTACAATTATCTTTGAATAAATTATTTGATTTGATTTGATTTGATTTGAAAGAATTAAATTATCTTAACAAAAAACTTTTTACAAAAAAAAGATAAACCGACTTCAAAAAGGATAAAATGAATCATTATATTATTTATATGCGTTACCAACTAATCTAATACGGTATAAATCGCACGTAGATATACATTCGTTTCGACCATGCGTTAACTGTAAAGCAAGTAGGTACAGAAAGTATAATCATGCGTCCTATGTTTGTTTGTTAACACATTGTTGGGACTATCCGTATGTCGAACGAAGCCCGTGGTTCGGTTTGAATTATTTATCCTTCTTCATCTAAGGTTTAATCCGAAGTATAAAGGAATTCAATTGCTAGATTATTTTTTCTATACTCACATATACCCAGTACACACGCCGTGTCAGTAAAAAAGGCACAACATTCAAATTTTCTATGGAAGGTCAATCTTACGCGTCTACATTTTTTTTTTCTATTTGCCGCCTTTTTCTGATTATTGACAAAGCAGACGTGTATCAGAATATATATATCGCTGTCGCATTTCATCAAAATAGGATTAGTAGTTTAGACATGAAAATGTAACACATGAAATCGCATTCACCTTTGCATTATTAGTGTCGATGTTTTGTGATGTTCACACTTGAAGCTGATTTGACCGGTTTTGTAATTTGTGGCTTGGCACCGACTTCAAACATATCAGTTGGTAACGCATATAAATAATATAATGATTCATTTTATCCTTTTTGAAGTCGGTTTATCTTTTTTTTGTAAAAAGTTTTTATTTTTCCATTTTTAGTGGTTATATATTTATCAAAATCGGTAAAGATACATAAAAAAGTTCATAATACACCCATTCTATCTAAGGAAAGGTCCACGTATCATATGTGGGCTTCATCATCAGGTCCACTGCATCGAAATGGTGGTTTTCGTGAGAAAATACTTTAGTTGCTTAAGAAAACAACCAAATCAACATAGGTACATGTGCCTTTAAAAATTGAGGAGTTCTCTCAATTCCTCACGGATTCCATCATCAGAACACCACCAGATTAATGTGGGACCATATTCGAGATAGTTCCTATCAAACAAAAAAAAAGGAATTGTCCAAATCGGACCACGGGTCTCGGAGTAATCGCTGAGCATCCTACATAAAAAAATCTTCATCATTATCACGAAAACAATCATCATCATCAGGACCACTCCATCAAATTGGCGGTTTTCGTGAGAACATGCTTGAGTGGCTTAAGAAAACACCCAAATCACCAGACACGTGCCTTTAAAAATTGAGGGGTTCCCTCAGTTGTTCATAGATTCCATCATCAGAACAGGACCAGATTAATGTGGGATTATTTCTAAGGTAGTTTCTTTCAAACAAAAAAAGAATTATTCAAATTGGACCACGGGTCTCTGAGCAATCGTTGAACATCCTACATTTAAAAAATCTTCATCATTATCATCAAAACAATCATCATCGTCAGGTCCACTCCATCAAATTGGTGGTTTTCGTGAGAAAATGCTTGAGTAGCTTAAGAAAACACCCAAATCACTATACACGTGCCTTTAAAAATTGAGGAGTTCCCTCAATTGCTCATGGGTCCATCATCAGAACAGCACCAGGTAAATGTGGGACCATTTTCGAGGTAGTTACTTTCAAACAAAAGAAAAATTATTCAAATTGGATCACGGGTCTCGGAGTAATCGCTGAACATCCTACATTTAAAAATCTTATCATTATCATCAAAACAATCATCATCAGGTCCACTCTATCAAATTGGTGGTTTTCGTGAGAAAATGCTTGAGTAGCTTAAGAAAACACCCAAATCACCATACATGTGCCTTTAAAAATTGAGGAGTTCCCTCAATTCTTCATGGATTCCATCATCAGAACAGTACCATATTAATATGGGACCACCTTGGATGTAGATCCTTTCAAACAAAAAAAGAATTACTCAAATCGGACCATGGGTCTCGGAGTAATCGGTGAACATACATAAAAAAAAACACCAAACCGAATGCAGAACCTCTATGAAGTCGGTTAAATATCCCCCACTTTACAAAATCGTCCGTTTTTCCGAGCTCATATCAGGACAACCATTAGTGTTAGGTAAAAAGTGTATTCATGAGAGTTGTAGATAATTTTATCAGCTTTAATTATGTGCTACATCAAAATTGTCTATGACTCATGGTTTTAAAGATATAAGCAAAAAACCAAAAAACGGGACCTTCTTTGCCTCCCCCCTCCTCGGGCTCACCTCCGGGGGCCGGGGACTTTTAGTATGCTAGTCTCTTAACTAGTCTTAATAAAGTTCCAAAGTCAAAATTTCTGCTTTCCACTTTTCCAGCTAGAATCATTCGTTCACCACACTATGAATAACTCGGCCATTTTTGATTTTACAGTAAAACCGTGAGTACAAAAATTATATAAAATTTGATTCTCTACAAGTTTAGTCCTCACAATTTTTCTTCTACGATCGATATTTTGGAAATGAAATTTGAAAAAAGCGACAAGTTCAAAATATTTTCATCGTCTCGTTTATATTCAACTTTACGGCATAAATGAAGAGGACTAAACTTGTAGAGATTCAAATTCTGAACGATTTTGGTTCTCACCTTTTTTCCCCAAAATATCGATCCTAGAAGAAAAATTGTAAGAACCAAACTTGTAGAGAATCAAATTTCCTACAATTTTTGTTCTCACGGTTTTACTGTAAAATCAAAAATGGCCGAGTTATTTAAGAGAAACCGTTTTTTGAATATACGCAGGAGCCTGATTCAGTCTACTTTTTGAATTTACACTCCCAGTGACCCCCCCGAGGGACATACGAAAAAAAATCCAAGAACTAATTATTCACGGGTCAAAATATATAATGACTGAACTAATAGGTAATAGTGAATTGTCGGTTCTAGGACTTAATAGGTCATTTATTTTGTGATAATTTTTTTGTGCCCAGCCTAGAATTTCAAATCGGTAACCTGTCATCTTGGGGTGGGCACCAGGCTATTCTGGGGTGGGCACGGCCCACCCGGCCCCCCCTCTATATACGCCTATGTGTAGCCCCCTTGGGAAAACCTCGTCTTGAAGAAGTTGCTTGCTTGCTTTTAAAATTTCCCCCTTAGGATGGCATCAAAATGCTATATGCTATATGCTACAAAGTCGTCAAAAAACGATGTAAAACAGTGCCAAGATTCCACATGAGATACGCTCCAGTGTACAGTCCACGTCAAACATGTGTTTCACGTTTGAACCTTACCGCTTTGTAATACAGTACAAAAGTGTAAACATACGTTAGTCGTCGACTGTAAATGTATAGTTAGTATACCTAGTGTTAGACTTGAAAGCTCTTTGATCCGGCACTCGCTGGGAGCTAGACAGTCTAGCCTTACACAAAACCTTGATTGCACCAGAGCTTTTACATAAGCACAGCTTTAATTACTTTGGATCTAATTGGATGCTTTTGATGCTGAATTTTAAAGTTGGGCATTTTAGATGCGATTAACAATAAATTGTGTGATATCATTGTTGTTGTCGTTGTGAGTAATGGGACAAGGGCAAGCGAATGATGATGATGTGTGATATCATTTAGGTACTCGTAAATTGTTGATAAATAAATGAAAAAAAAAACTCCGCTCAGCGGTAACATACATATTATGGGGTCCAGTATCTTAGAGGTCATAGAAGCTAAATATTGATGGGAATAGTTTGGTTATAGAAGATGGTAGATTTAACCATTCCAACGTTTGTATATAAGTTACCCAGGTAAATATCATTTATCATATCATACTATTAGCAGTAAAAGCACCGAGTCTTGGATATTACATTTAATTATAAGTTCAATACACGACAACGCTCAGATCAGCGCTAAAGATGGCGCGGGAATCTCTCTCGACAGTTCGGTCCGATGACATGTGAGCTGTCATCTCGGCGATGTTCCAAAACCTGGCTAACAATACCTACATCATTTTTAACCGGATGGTCTTTTCGGAAGATCAGCGCTGGCTCATGCTAGCATTGTTGAGAAGAGACCATTTCCTGACACTTATGCTGTGTTTTAGTAAGGTTTGTGTGAGAAGAGAGATCACGCGATTTAAATAGTAACTCATACATTATGTGAGGCTTTTTCTATCCGCACTATTCTATAATTATCTATAAAAGATAAAAAAAGATAAAAGATATTTATTCTTCAATTTAGGCACATTACAATGCACTTATGAACGTCAGAGAGAAAAGAAACTACCACCGGTTCTAACCCTACACCTCTGACCCGAGAAGTATTACTTATTACCGGCAAGAAACTCGGCGGGACTTATTTTTTCAAAACAGTAATACTAATACATTAAAGATACTATATACAATAATGCGTAGTTCTTCAAGAAGGCATATCAAAACAGCTTGAGAGACAGACATGTACCTGCCTATTGTGTAATTAAAATGAAAAATAAAAATAAAATCCAAATCTGACTGCTTCGCAATACGTTTGATATTCTTTCTTACCTGAACTGTGTCCTCTAAATGTTAGATGATTTTATAGATTCTGGAAGATATAATTTATTTGTTACCTCTCTCTATGTCTCAAGATATTTCTATTTCTATATTTTAATGGCATTATGAATTACAAGCTTTTAAATGACAAAACCAATGATGTAACCAGCGCTGGAACCGCGTCGTAAAGGCGAGGCTTCCAGCCTACAGCTGAGACTGTCCTTTTGTCACGCATTTTTGTTATAGTTTTGTATACACAATAATAGTTATAAATGTCTAGGTTAAGTTTACATTGTGATCTGGTGTAAAAGAACCTAATTGAAATGTGTTTTTTACGTGGCAATAAATGATTTACTTACTTACTTACTTCAAAACGCGGTTTCTTTGGGAGGTAATCTTCTTGAACTACGCTCGCGTCCCCACTGTTTAAGTATGTAAATTCCTTTCAGCCTTCTCGATTGCCTTCGTCATTGACAAGTTACAGGGTTCTTTAAAAACCTTTTAAGACGCGTTTCTTCCCGTGACAGTACTTTTTAAAAGTTCTAACTGATCAGATGGGGGAGACTAAAGATTTAATTAGTAGATACCAACTTCACAACTGCTGTGCTGTTTGTGGAGACGTCTTTCATCTGAGATAAATAATAAATACATATTTGGGGATAATCTTACACAAATCAACTTAGTCCCAAACTAAGCAAAGCTTGTAGGTACAGTCACCGGCAATAGTCTTATCTTCCAACATGAAGCCGCAAAAATATGTGACACGCTCTAAAGGCCCTACAAATAAGAGCGTGTCACAAATTTTTGCGGCCTTCATCTAGAAAGATACTATTGCCCAACAGCAGGCTGAATACACTGCACCCAAAATGTATTTTGTGAACATCCACTTGACATGTATTTAAAGCAAATAAATGAATCGATTCATTGATTGATTGAATGATATTGCCGGTGACTGTACATACTAAATATGGTGACAATATAGCTACTTATATAGATAACTATATACTTAGATATATAGAAAAAACACCCATAACTCAGGAACATTCGTGATAAACACACAACTAAATGCCCTTACCAGGATTCGAACCCTGAACCTCCTTCGTGGCAGGGCCACGAACCAGGGCTAGAAGGCTGTTATGAGATAATTATTATAAACTTACAACTTAGCGTATTCGGACACTTACTAGGCTCAAGCGGCATATGCCTGAAATAATAGCGATTATTACATACATTATGATACCTTAACAATGGTGTAATATTATATTAATATCATGATTTAGACGTATTACACTGGAAACTCCAAAGCTGATAGCGTAGCTCGGTCCCCCACAAGATGGGTTGACTGATTACATTGAAAACTAGGCGAAACAGAGAGCCACTTGACAATATATTTCAGTTGAAACTATTTATTCATCTCTTGTCACTAAAGAGCCGTTAGAGTTTATTGGATAACCCATTTAATTTGTTACTTATCGTGTTCTCCGCAATCAATTTCAAATTGTAACTAAAACTCAATGTAATTTCCAATTTTCGTGACGAGAAAAAAGCGACAAATACCGTCATTTTTATAGTTCTTACTAGCTTTTGCCCGCGACTTCGTCTGCGTGGAATTAGTAATCCCCCCTTAAAGAATGACTTCTGTATATCAATTATTGTATATACTTCCCCAGAGCTCAAACTATTTCCAGCGTTCAGCGGTTATTGATTTCCCATACAAACTACCAACCCCCTTTTCACCCCGTCGGGTTGATTTTCGAGATGAAAATTATCCTATGTCGTTTCTCGGGACTCAAATTATCTCCATACTAATTTTCATCTAAATCGGTCCAGCGGTTAAACATTCTCCATACAAACTTTCAACCCCCTTTTCACCCCCTCCAGGGTTGATTTTTGGGATGAAAACTATTCTATGTCCTTTCCCGGGACTCAAACTATGTCTACACTAAATGACATTAAAATCCGTTCAGCCGTTTTCACGTGATGCGCGGTCAAATAAACAGACAAACAGATAAACAGACAAACAGACAAAAATTCTAAAAACTGTTGGAACGTGTTCTGTTATCAATTCTAAGTATCCCCAGCCAACTTTTTTTCGAATATCTTCCATGTACAGACTTTTGACCCTCTTCAGCTTTATTATATGTATAGATTATACAGTACCGACCAATAATATATAACCTTTGTATTTTTTTATACGACCATGTATAATAGAGTAAATACCTAGACAATTAACAACATAAATTAGATTGTCGATTGCATATTTTACTAGTCATTACAAATATATGAGTTATGCTATGGTATGCTTCGGATACCCTGGTCGACCCGGCGCACAAATATGTCAATTCTCTCTCAGCTCAAGATTGTAACACGTCTGTTCACCATCTGCCGACACCGGTTGCTTTCTTACTTTGGCCATGTTATGCGTCGAGATGATGAAAGCTTAGAAAAAGTGATTTTGGTCGGAAAAATGGAAGGCGAAAGACCTAAAGGCCCCCCACCAACTAGGTGGTCTGACCAAGTTGAAAAAGCCACCTCAGGCAAACTCCATGAAGCAGTGAGGGCTACGAGAGATCGAGACCGATGTAGACATATTACCAAAGCTGCTAAACCAAGTGGTCACGATCCTCAGTAATGAGGGACCGACATGAAGAGAGAGATGAGTTATATTGCAATGAAATCCTGTGAGCTACAAATAAAAAAATCCAAAAAAGGTATTTTTGAAAAAAAAATCTATGAAATCATTAGGTACATGAACATGAGTTAATTTCTCATCGCTGTCACAAAGACTACAACTAACTAAAGTATTAGTGAGGTGGAAATCGCTTACAAATATACAGTGTGTAAATCTAATACGGGCAAACCTTTTAACGGTAGTCATACTGAACAACTTTCACTATGGAGCCTACCCCGAAATCGCGGTTTTTTTGCCAGACTCATACATTTTGTCGCATGGGTGTCGACATTTCGTATGAGGAAGCCAAAATATTTTTTAACATTTTGGGGTTACTTCCATAGTGAAATTTGTTCAGTATGACCTATGTAAACCAACGTTAAAAGGTTCCCCCGTATTAGATTTACACACTGTATAAAAAAGTTATACCGAAAAACATAGAGGTGATATATTATTGACCTGTATAATATTATCATGGTATCCGCGCGATTATGTCATGTCATTGATGATAATGAAAAATCTAACATTGGCTGCTAGTTTCTATTATACACGCTGTTATGTGTGGTAAGTTATTTTACTGGGGTGTTATGACGATGACGAGTTGTATTTTGACAGGGAAGAAAGTGGGTCAGAGGGTGGGTGTTTTGTAATTTTGATGTGAAAGGATAAGCACAACCTGAACTTAAATTATGCTGGCTCAGCGTTAAACGCCAGAAAGTAGGAAAGAAGCTATCACTGCGCAGCAAATTTTTCGTTACAAAGATTACACACTAATTCTTTTTAGGGTTCCGTACCTCAAAAGGAAAAACGGAACCCTTATAGGATCACTTTGTTGTCCGTCTGTCTGTCTGTCTGTTTCTGATTTGATCCAAAAGTACATCGGTGAAATAAATATCTTATAAAGTTCATGTTTCTAATAAATGAACATAGAATAGCCCGGATTGGCTATAAAAAGCACTCACAAAGCTCAATCAACTAATAGGGCTCACTATCATCAATTAGCTTCGGCTAGTTCCTATTATAGTAACGGGAAAATTAGAGTCTCGAATGGCCGAATACGAGACGAGTGATTTGGGAGAGGCATTACAGGCCTCTTAATTCGAGCCGTGTTCTGATTGGTTGACTAGACTAACCAACTTCAAAGAGAAGGCAAGTAGGTTTTTTTTATGTTTGTTTCCGATGTTATAAGGACCATGGAATCTATTTTATAATATTTAGTTTTGCATTATAACCAGGTCACAAACGATATTGGATTTTTGAGATATTGAGGGATTCCATATTTACCAATTGAAAAACCTATTTATTATTGCTTGTTTTTTTGCATCCGTATATTTTTCAATAATGATCGATTCGCTTGATCCTCCTTGTATCGTATTCCTCAAAGTTGAGGGTCCCTAGAATCGATTTTCGGATAATGTCTTTCCACTTCTGTTGGTCATGGGCAATCTTCGGCAGTTTCGATTGACTTCATAAATGATAGGTAAAGTATGTAAGTAAGCTCCTTTTTCTTAGTAGATCATAAGTAGTTCTTGTTTTACTTCGGACCAGTTAAATATTTCCAGATTGACATTGCGGCAAAACGGATGGATATCCCAGCACCGAAATACCTATGCCTTATAATGCACACCTATTATATATTACGAGTATATCGTATAATATTTAAAATTCAAATGGCAGTCGCTTTCCTAAAAAAGTACCTACATGAAGAGTCGTTCCATAAATTCTGGGACCCATGAAGATGATGATGTATTACTGAACTCACAAAACTTTTTGTATAGAGTATTCAAGGAACCATTATTACTTCGTAATCGTTTTTAGACATTTTGCTCTCGATATAAAGACGACACATGCTCTGAATGGCGTTGACGACATTAGCGATAAAGATGCCCAATTCAAAAGATCCACTTCAGGGTAATCAATCACGGAAGGTTTCACAACTTCCCCGCCAACATATCTATCCCCTTGATTTGTATACATCTGTATATAATACAGGTTTCTGATAATGTTGGATGCGTGCGCACTTTGGTAGCTTTTATGCTGCTTAAGATATTAAACCTTAAAGTTTTTGGAGTGCGGTCCGTGGCATGTATAAGTTTGACTCGTTTCAAGGGTTCCATTTTGTGATTAGAGTGTTTTGGCTGAAGCGTAGAAGCCAGTGACCTTTGTTCTTTGACATTGAATTTTGTTGTCCTTGCTTTGACATTTGGTCTTCAGAAGGTAAGCATGCGTATAGGTAAAACGATTTAGCTGTCACAGTGATAGAAGGATTTCTTATATTGCACTAGGTGTTGTTGACACAAAATTCAACTTATAAGTAGCTCACATTATTTATGGACGAACTGCGACAACAATAGATTTACGCGTGTAAGAAAAAAGAATACGCAATAACAAGTCCCATAATGATGATTTAGCACCTTCTAGCTTCATGACCCCTTGATCGATCATACTCATATACAAACTCTCAAATTTTATGTATCTCTGCTACAACCTCAATTTCGTAAAGATTAATAAAACGCTACTCAAGTTATCGTCGAACAAATTCTCAAAGTCAAAAAGCCATCAAAATGCCGAGACGTCCCAGTAGCCAGAAATTGTTTGTAAGAACTCGCTTCGCTTACGCTCGGCTTGTTCGATTACTGTGTCTATTGAAACGTTTTTTTACCGACGTCATTAAATTTAATTTTCAGCATGTCAGACAATAATTTAAGAGTCGCTCGCGTCAAAGAGAATTAAGTACCTAGAGTGTTCTTTCCATACATGGCTAAATGCGTATATGTAATAAGTTTTAAGCGAGCTTTGCTAAAAGTTATTATTCAAAAGATTACAGCTTAATACGTATTACGATTTAAGTGTGCTTAAAACTTAGTATAAATGAGTTAAACCATACCTCCCATACGACTTATTATTTAATTAGTAGTTTTGCTATGTATGGAGTTAGCAATCTATCTACTCATTTATCTATGCTCGCGTGAACTCGCGTTCCCATACAAACGTAGTTTAGCTCTCATTTTAAAACGACATCCTTTAGAACCATGAAATTTGGCATGGGAATCCTAGTGTAGTACAGATCTAGGTCGGACATTCGTTTTCGTTGTTAAAAATTGTAATACAAAGAAACTATAGCAAAAATAAGTTTTGTATATAAATCTGTAACTGGCTGTATTTTCTTTGTATTAGAATTTTTAGCAACGAAAATAAATGTCCGACCTAGATCTGTACTACTAGAATGCCCATGCCAAATTTCATGGTTCTAGTTATAGCATGTCCTTTTAAAATGAGACCTATACTACGTTTGTATGGGAACGCGAGTTAACGCGAGCGTCCTGGCGACTCTTAAACGCACACGAAAGCTACGCTAAATAAAATAAAAAAACTTCTTTCATAGATTAATTCCCAACGCTATATTTAGCATTTCAAATTGAAACGAAACCGATTGAAGTGCAGACTCACTGAAATAAATCTCATTCCATGTGGAAATTTATTCAGGATCCAAACAAAAAAGCGTACAACTCAAATGCTCAATTACTTTTAGATTCCGAAACCGGAAAAGACATTTCTGTAAAATATGTCCAAGGCCATATGTCATCTAAGCAATGAATCAAAGTAAATTTTCCCGAGTAAAATGCAAATGATTTTCAACCGTACTTTAGCCAAACACTCATTATTATGCGAAAACGTTACATAAGTTCACTTAAGTATGCCGTTCCATCAAACAGCGAGTAGGTATTTGAATTTCAAAAGCGTTAAAAGTGGGTTTTAAATATGTATAATCTGTTATATGTAACGCGTGCTTCATTAATTAGGTAGCGGTAGGGCACGTAGCGAGATCGTCTAGGCTAGGAAATTCTATGCATAGTAATATTAAGGGGCTACTTTGAAAAATTTTAGGTTTTTTCAAACGCTCTAGTGACTAAACGGGAAAAGGGAGTGAATTTATTTTCGAATATATATTATTAGACTCTATACTCTTGTTTTTGGCACAAGTCGAAACACGATTGCTGAAAGTTGCACTGAAAAAAAAATCTCGTACTGGGAACCAGAATCCTGTTATCTGTACAGTATTGTCTTGCTGTATATGTGACGACTAAACACTTTGTAAACATAACAAAACTGTTCTGGTTATATCAAAATCGTTAGTACTACAATATGAATTGTACTGATAACTATAAAATATTGTACTGATAACTAAAAAATTGTAATTACCATGTATACCCTAGGCAAAAGCTAGGTGTGTATATATATATAGTTTTTTTTTTGTTTTTTTTTTTTTGGCCGCTCTGCAACCGAAACCCAAGATTTTCCGTGGGTTAGCTCAGTGGTACCCCAGCCGGGATTTGAACCCGAGACCTCCCGATTGAAGTCTAATGTTCTACCCGCCAGGCCACGAGCGCCTTAGCGGTGCTACGTGAAATTATCAATCAGTACTTCAAATTGTAATACAATGCGTCAATTGTTCAGATTACGATATATATTGTAAATAACACAAATATTTTGTATTTATTACGCTGGCATCTCTATTTATACAAAGCAATTTTTAATTTTGCTAAATTGCGTTTAACTAGACTCGTCCAGTAACGTTTCCAAACAATATTTTACAAAATACAATATTTTTTGTAATCTCCACCAGATTCCAGTAACAATAACTATATTTTTCACAACAACACATTCTTGTAGTATTGTAGAAAAATATTTTTTTCGGTGTGGCTCGATAGAAAAAAGATCCGAAGTTGGGTCCTTTTTCCCCTTATTTTTCTTCGCTTACGTAAACTATAATATAAGAGAATAACCAATATAACTAAGTATAAAATATGGTATTCTGGTTTATCAAATAAATCACAGAAGCAAAAATAGACAAAACTTTATAGATTCGCTTATTCTAAAAAGTCTGATCCTTAAGAGCGCCGCATCTCTTTCTTTCGTGCACGGGAGCCATAAACGTGTCTCTTACGGATGGGCGTGGCTTGTCCGAATCGAGAAATGGCCTTAAATCATATACATACTATCCCTAGACCTGCAATAACAAAAACAAGATTGAACGGGATGGTCTTATTACACTTTCCATAGATATGAAAGAAAAGGCGCTAATATCGTTGGTACCTATCAGCATAGACTCACCCTTGTGATTATTGCTTACTTCCAAAAGACCCTAAGTACAATAGAAACGTTTATTACTGCTCTTTGAAGGGTAACAATGAAACCGACCAATTTATGTAGGTTAGTTACGGTATGCTATCAGCCATCTTGAAACGTTTTTTAAAATCAGTCGCGTTGCTTGTATTTTGTCCTTTTTTGGTGGGTCGCGTGTTTCAACTCTAGAGATATACTTGCTTATAGTGTGAAAGCGAAGCGCTGGTTGCGTTCCTGTAAAATGTGATTCAGAATCCGAAGGTCACAGGTTTGAACCCCAACGAAAAGCCGAGTCTGGGGTAAAAAGTCGTGTCTTTTCCTTTTCATCTCCTTCCCAGATAATTGTTTTAATAAAAACTATTCTATGTAGTAGTTAGAGGGTGAAAGGCCATGAAAGTCGCTTTCGTAAAAACTAGTGCCTGCGCTAGTTTATGGGATTAGGTTGCCAAGTGGACCCCAGGCTCAAAAGCCGTGACAAACGCTTGGAGGATTATGGTCGTACTTAGCCTCTGCCTACAATTGCGTCTGCTTAAAAATCGTTAAACAAACTGGAAGTAAATTTAACAAAGCAGTATTTAACGAGACATAAGAAAACCAGCTTATCCCGCCAGCACGTAACCCGGCTTATATATTATGTAACGGGACATAAACCCTAAATATGTGCGTCGTAAACCAAAGTAGGAAGTCCATAAACCTCCTCACTTCGTTCATAACGAAGTTATTCTGCGTTACTGCCGGGTTATATTTTCAGTTCGTAAACTACCTTTTTCATATTTACTACAGAATTAATATCTGCGTTCGAATGGAAAATTAATGGAGTATCAAAGTGAAGTGTATTATTTAATACTACTTGCACAAAGGAGCACAGAAACCTGATAGGTAGTCATCCCTTGGGCTGCATATTTATTATCAGAAAAGTCAGAAAAATACAGTATAATTCTCTCTATCATTGCTCCACTGCACTGCGGTTGTTCTGAAACAAAACGTTCCATATTTCATTTTTTTTACATAAAAAATACGTTCAAAACACAATCTATTTCAAACATAGCTCCAACACACAACAAATACGTAGGTAATCAATTAATATTGAAGTTTATTGGAGTTGCATCGAAATATTTTTAAGCAAATTCTGATATTTCAGATTCAAATGTATAGGCGCTAGTTGTATTGTGTAGTTAAAATATTGGAGTTGTATTGAATGGTGTTTAAACGTGTTTTAAAGTTATAATACGGCTTTGTAGCTTACGTATAATATATTATATATTAAAATATATTAAATATATTTTGGGGGACAATCTTACACAAATCAACCTAACCCCAAACTAAGCAAAGCTTGTACTATGGGTGCTAGGCGACGATATACATACTTAGGTAGATAAATACATACTTATATACATAGAAAATATCCATAACTCAGGAACAAATATTTGAGATTAGCACACAAATAAATGCCCTTACCAGGATTCGAACCAGGGACCTCCAGCTTCGTAGGCAGGGTCACTACCAACTGGGCTCTGGAGGCCGTTAATGAATATAATATATTATATCACACAAAAAATAACCAGAGTGGCATTTGAAGTTAATCAAGAGCTCTAATTCTGATATCATATGCAATGCATTTCGCTCGTACAATACATATTTGTTCGAGGAAAATGCGCTGCGGGTGATGTCAATATGAAATCAAACTGAATTAAATCTGTTAAGCCTGATTGCCACTCCAATGTTTAGGACATAGTTCTTAAACTGTAAGTGAAGTACGCGCTCAATAGTACATTACGTACCTAGGGCGGTAAAATAAAGAAGGGCTCAGATCGCTGGCATTTGTGGCCCGAACCGAAGGTAAGGGCCATAAACAAGCGATCTGAGGTCTTCCTTATTACCGCCCGTGGTACGTACATCATTTTACGTCTTCTTGGGTGTGTAGTGAGATTTGCCGCTGCGCCCTAGGGCGGTAAATCTCACGTAGCGCCCAGAGAGACGTAAATTACCGTATTGACGTCCTTTACAAAATTTAACCACAACGTATTTTATTTGAATGATCATAATATTTAATAATAGTGTGCACATTCATATTCATATTCATATTCATATTCATTTATTTCGTAAATGCACATATACAATACACGTCAAAAAGCAGACTTAATACTAAAATAATAATTAATACTAGGCACTATATATATATAACAATAATATGGAGGAAATAAACTAAAATAACCCGTAGCTACACTATTTTAGTTTATTCCCGCCATGTTAAAGTTGCAATTTATTACTCTATCGAAACGCAAGCTACAGTTCCCGGGTAACTGCCACTGAACTCGGTAAACCTAACTGAAATATAACAAAATTTTTGCAGAGGAACTTTTTAACGCGAGAATCATTTTATCTCTCTGAATTTATTGATGTCCCATAACGTATGGTATGTACCGCTAGTTAAGGTTAGGTGTTAGGTTTTACAAAATACGGTGTTTAGAGTCGCCAGGACGCTCGCGTGAACTTGCGTTCCCATACAAACGTAGTTTCGCTCTCATTTTAAAACGACATCCTTAGAGCCATGAAATTTGGCATGGGCATTCTAGTAGTACAGATCTAGGTCGGACATTCGTTTTCGTTGCTAAAAATTGTAATACAAAGAAACTATAGCAAAAATAAGTTTTGTATGTAAATCTGTATCTGGCTGTATTTTCTTTGTATTACAATTTTTAGCAACGAAAATAAATGTCCGACCTAGATCTGTACTACTAGAATGCCTATGCCAAATTTCGTGGTTCTAAAGCGTTTATATAAGAACATCGCACACACAATGAAAATGGATCAATATGTATAGAAATTTCCATACAAGAATTTCTACCTTCTAACTTGAGAGTCAGACATGAAATAGATATCCTATTTCCTAGCTATCCTGACGTCCAATGCGATCTATCTCTCACTGCACTTCAAAGCACGCAACACCCTTTTAAAAGGGGGATCTCCCACTTCCACAGTTTTATCTGGCTAGATCTAGCTTCTGTAAAGGTTCATTTACACTGTACGAGTTTCTAGTGGACCCGAAAATTCACTGCGCAAGTATATCAGAGTGGCCACAGTACTTAAACATATCCTAACATGCACTTTACGACCTTGACAATAAAGGCGTTGTTCAGATATTTGTGACCACCTTGGCCGCTCCGATATATCTGATGGCGACTGTACTATCGGATTCAGAATCGCACGGCCAATGTATCAATGAATTCATTCATAAATTGGTAATGAACTTCTGAACTGATGGTACTTATACATAATATAGGTATTTAAGGTAATCATTAACAATTTATAACACGTTATAGGAAAGTGTAAATCCTTATGGTTATTTAAATAAAATGCAACCGAATAGTCACGTGAACACATCAATTTAAAATGAGACTTTTATGGTGACTCTTAAAGCAGTGACGAAGCGCCCATGGAACTTACTCGTAATTCCCACCACTTTAATCATGACTCCAGGTTAATAGGAAAACCAATTTAGCTCCAGCTCTTGTTACAATGTTTTTGATACGCGGTTTTTACTTGCAAGCATCCTTTGAGTCTCACCTGCTATGTGACTGCAACACATCTGATGCACGGCTCTCCCGCCTTTGCCTCCTAAATCCGAATAAACATCCCCAAGTCTGGCCTAAATTCCTATCTGTACGAGTACTATGCTTGGCACTTGCAACCGGAGCGGCTCAGTATTTTTCGGCAGCCATTTTTGAACGGGGAGCATGCGATTAAAGCAGAGCTACGGAGTAGAATTTAAGTACTAGTAAGTAACGTAATAAAGGTTCTTAAAGTACGAGTGAGGTTTCATAATAAGATCACACGAGTGTTTTAAGACTTAATTACGTACAGTTGCATACACTACTTTATCTACACACATATTAAAATACGAAATACTCGTTCGGAAGCCATTAGAATGACCGCCATGGCCAACTCGATTGTGCCGGCGGTCGGGAGGGGCGCGTGCCCGCGGTCGGGGAGTAGGCCGGATTTTCATTACGTTACCGTAGGTAATGACTTTTCATACGTTTTTACCCACGGTCACAGATAATACACTGATGTTACAATACTGGTTGCAATAATGGTGGTAATTACATGCGGTTTTCGAACACAGAATAGAGGATTTATGATGTGGGTGTAGATAAAATATTTTTTGGCATACGCGTTCACAAAAATGCTAAGTACTTAACTGTGATCATCGACCAATTACACTGTGAAATATTGTTTTCCTTTTACTGTATAATTTATTCGTGTTACAATACAGATGATTATTAATGATCAGTGATCGGCGAAAAGGATTCCACACCGCGGGAATTCAACTAGACATAGTATTATGGATGCGCCGTTTCGCCCGCGATACCAATTAAACTGCTCGAAAATATACGTGTTTGTATTATGTTTAATACAATGAATCAGTGTCGGTAACTAGTAGTCCGCCCCGAACTAAGAACTCGCTCGTTGACCAGTAAAATAATGGTTTGTTATTTTAATTTAATAGAGATGAAAAAAAACAAGAAATAATATGCGAAATAAATAATTTGATTAAAATACTTAATTACAAATGTTTGTGAAAATTACTGTAATTTTATTTTTCTATCCCGCAAATGCCGCGGCATATCCATACTAGCATAATGATTGACGTCATTCACCCCGTGTGGAATCCTTTTCGCCGATCACTGTTAATGATACATATCAATCACAAAGTCGACACGATGTGTACCTACCTAAAATTTTTAAGTTTGCCTTGGATGGGGATATAGGGACCACTACCTGAATCTCTTTACTTAAAGTTATATCGAAATATACAAATAGAAGTATAAAAAACCAAAACTATGACTACTAATAGCTACCTATTCCTAACATAAAATTATATCAAATTTTATAGAAAATCCTTAAATAATACCTCAACAACCTAACAAAAACCGAACTCCCTAAAATGTTCTGAAAGTTAATTTTTTACTTTCACACCCTCTCCGACGATTTTGCTTAAATATATTCAACAGAGTAAGTAGCTTAAAATATCCGATATCTACAGACATTAATTATTAAATAGATAGAGCATCTTTGTGACATTATCTACTATAAGCGCTTCTCAGTATACTTAATTATTTAGGTATAGTTGATAACCAGACCAGGAAACTGTATCCAGTATATCTTTACGGCTACCATGAGTTTGTCATTGACATTTTTTATTAACGAGTAACCAATTTTCTATCTGTGCATCTCGTTTACACTAATATATTACAAGCTATCGCACATGATAGAACACTCGTTACTCGTTCTCGAAAACTCATGGTAAGCGTACAGGTCTGTCATCTTAGCGTTTATTTTGGTTGCGTTCTAAGCTACCTACTGCCATTGCCATAGTATACCCATTTACAACGAGTAGTTAAACTTCGAATAAAAAACTGAGCGGGACGTGGGTAAAAAACAACTGACGACGCGAGTGACGCGACCGAATTAGACATAATTAGACATGACGAAATAAGGGCTGTGCTACTGCGGTCCTGCGTCCGAAGTTTGAATTGCGAACGTGAATGTTTATTTGTTTGTAGATGAGTTACTGGTGTAATGTAATAGACCACCTTCCTTATACTGTGCTACTGCCTTCTCCAGGTTCGACATTACGACTTTTTCTCTTTCACTTACATGGTCTTTCTCATCTTTGGTATTTTTTCTATTTCGTGTATAAATAATCGCCAGAATCGATGTATCCTCGAAGGTTGCTGAGCCACGAAATATTATATAGCTCGTCAGAATCTGTATTATTAGGGTATACCCAGGCGAGCGGATAACTTTGAGTTGTAAGCCACGTAATTTCGGTCGCGTATAATTTCTGCTGCATTCGGTTTCATACAAAACCCCTGTTACGTTCACACGACGATGCAAAGTGAGTCATTTGTATGTATTACTGAATCGCGATGAGAATGGGATTGAGTTAGCTGTCAACCCATACAAATTTTGACGTAAGCATATGGAAAATCTGTCAACTCTAATCCCATTTTAATTGCGGTCCAGTAATAGCAGAAATTACGTGGCGTACAGCTCAAAAAATTACGCTCGTCTTGTTTCACCCTAATTATTCCTTTGGTTTAAAAAAGTAACTTTCCAATATATCGTAATGGTTTTTCTGAGATAATCTTCTTTATGCAATTTAAATATCGGCTTCATTTTCCTCTCTAAACTTCTGTTTGTTCAGTTCAGAGTTGGAAGCGTTCAGCCTTAGAATTTTACCACGCGAACTCGTCACGGATAATTAGAATTTCAAATAGCGCTTGAACTTTGTAGTTTGGTTGGGAACCGTTTATTTGCCTTTTGATGAGTAAGATCCTGCATTGTTAATAGTAACTGTACTGGCGAAAAGTTTTCTAAACTGTAAAGTTACGACACGGGTTAAGTTAAGCCACGGGTAGGAATCATCATCCTTTTAGTGCTTGTTGGCATTTTGCCACGGCTCAATGAAGCCTGAGGATCCATTTAGCAATCTAATCTCAAATAATGGCTAAGAAACTACTAGTTTTTTATGAAAGTGGCTGCAATCTGACCTTTCCAACTATGAGGGCAACTAAGCCTTTTTAGGATTAGGTACGGTTTGAGTTGTCAGAAAAAAATATTTATACGACTGTACTAACCTGGTATATGTATGTCATGCCGTATCTTAGTAATTAATACTGTGATATAAGTGTCTGGTGGCAGCTAAATTAACGAGGCCTATTATAATTGACAATTGAATTGGTCTAATATTCAGACCAATGACGCGTAGTTTCAGTGTCCGCGAGGCAACCGGATGGCTCGCGGTATTTAAGCTCCCTACGTGTTGTGGAACCACTCTGTGCAAACCGAACTGACCCACGTTGGACTTGGGTTTTAATCCTCCTTATTTTTATTACAAAACAATAAATCCTCGAGTAACATCGAGATACCTATAGTTTTCTTAGAGAACGGTATTAAAAGAAATGTACCTATACCTAAATCTATCACTCTATCAGAGTCATTGGGCCGTATTCTAACTTTAAAACCCGCACAGACACGATCCAACTTCAATGCAAATCCAATGCAATAACAACACAATACAGCTAACGCCTACACGTCAGAATCAAAAATGATGGAATTTGCTTGAAAACTACTGCGATGTAACTACAATACGACTCCAATATTGGTTGATTATTGGTTGAGTGTTGGAGTTATGTTTAAGACAGATTGTGTTGTTAATGTATTGTTTATACATTTTAAAATTAGAATACGGCACATTGAGTAACAGGAGATGACATCCCTAAGTCTTTTTTGTCTTAAAAGTTATAGTGAAAACCACTACAAGTCTATACTACTCTTTTATTCTGTCACAGCTGTCAAACGACAAACATGGCGCACAAAATTTGTTATAGTCACATCTAGTCGAATACCTACATAATAAATTAGAGTACACAAAGATACCCAATGCTTACTGACCTATAAAGCAAGGCAAGTCTTTCGTCGTGTTTAATATTTTACTTTCGTCCCTAGGGCTGTAGCAAAATTAAACCATCATTATGAAATAAAGATTTTTTTAAATTAGTTATTTTGTTTGATCATAATGATAAATTCAGTGATCGGATTTTGTGCAACACGGTTTTACCTCAAAAATTATGCTAAAATGGATTATCTTCGGGATTTTAAGAAACACGTTGTTTATTTTATTTACAACAAATACATTACAATAACAAAAGATAAAAAAGATAAAAGATATCTATTCTTCAATTTAGGCAAATTACAATGCACTTATGAACGTCAGAGAGAAAAATAAACTACCACCGGTTCTAACCCTACACCTCTGACCCGAGAAGTATTACTTAATACCGGCAAGAAACTCGGCGGGACTTATTTTTTCAAAACAGTAATACTAATACATTAAAGATACTATAACATTTTAACGTTTTAACGACTATATTCGTGAAATAAGTGTATGTTTTCCGCCTTGTTGCACCCTAAAATCCGACACTGATTATGATGAACAGAAAATCTTGCATTGAAAATTTTACTTTGGGGCTGTCCATAAATTACAGGAGACAAGAGACAGAAAACAGGATTTGCAAATATCAGAAGAGTGGTTAAAAAAATGGATGTCAATCAAAATTGGAGAACCAAAATTTTCCATAAGCATATTATAATGAAAATACTCGTACTCTCTATTGCACCAGCATACTAATTTAAGCGTCGCAACCTTCATAAGGTATCCTTTTTATACAATGTCCCGCCACCGTCGTTATTCCCATACCCTTACCAAGCCTATATTTATGTAACCAGGATAACTTGATCCTGGCTCCGTAAGGAATGATAAGCGTAATTGGAAATTAGTACTACATACTGGTTTGTACCTTAATGAGACGTGTGTATTTTAGTAGGTAAGCAATAAAACTACAGAAACAATAAACCTATAGGTATATAAAACTAAAATAAACTTATAAATAAGAGATGCTCCCCAAGTCGCCTTCGTGGGTTATGGTACCCAGAAGGCTAGTAGCGTTACCTCTTTGGATGGCCAGGCTTATCTTTTGGCCGAAATAGCTGCCAGCCTTCTGGTTACCTGAGGCATCGACAAGGCGCTTGGAGATTTCTTTGAAAAGCGTTAACAACACGTCTATTTTCAAGACGACAAAATGCATGTTTAGATATTTTTGAGTACCTTGACCACTGCGATAAAAATTAACTGCGACTGTAAATGTATCGAAACGTTGAAATTTATAGACGATGCCTACCATCGACCCGTGTGTAAATATTATGTACATGCATTTACATACATTGGCTCAGACTAAACTCGCTTTAAGTCGGCAAGTGCTCCGAACGCTGCCACCGGGCTCCCTTTATCTCCTTGTTTTATATCTCAATTTCCCCCTTTTGGGGTGAAAGGATGAGTTTCAACCTTAGATATCAATCCGAGAGCGAGTTAATGACTCGTACACGGCCCCATTCTGTGGAACTACATATTTTTATATGTTATCATTCCTGTTCCATTATGCCATTCATTTTGCTATGTTTGTGGGAGATTGGATTTTGTAAAGGCCTGTACGAAACGCTTTGTATGGGAACAGAATATGCTAAGTAGATAGGATGAGCTGTGCATATAGGTACGATAATATGTCTTGCGTTGGAGGTGAGTTTTGCATGTAAAATTTGGTATTTTAACATTACGTTATGTCTTTAGGGATAGTTGAATTATCGAGAGCGTGGAATTGCATATGTAGTGGTTGTACCGTGTTGTGCCTCTTTGTGTGCGGATTCAAATAAAGAATGCCTGTACACAAACAATACTACTACATATGCAATTCCACGCTCTCGATAATTCATCTATACAGCAGAATTTGGGTGGTGTAAAAAGTTAAAAATATAGTGGGGACCGAAATCGTAACATTTGCTATGTTACGTGATACAAAGATAAGCTCCATGGCACACGTTCATAATAGTAATGCAGAGTTCCGAAAAAATAGTAAAAAAATATTAGAATTGGCCGAAAGCACAAAATAATACCACTTCCGGCGTAAAAAATGGATGGTATTTATCTACGTATGTAATACTCGTAGAAGTAATAGAAGTTTTGTTAGTTTTTAAGCTAACATGGTCATTAACATTACAAACACTATTTAAAACGGGATATTTACCATGTGAGTTTATTATTGTGAGCTTCACACTTTATTAACTCACATGGTAAATATCCCGTTTTAAATATGTTTTGTTAGTTACTAAAAAATAGTATCAAAAAGTTTACCGTAGGTAGGTACTTCAAGCTTGAAAATTTAGACATAATATAACCAAGAACAATTTGTCTCAATACACCTTTACATAAAGCACTATGCATTATACCTCTCAACAAATTAATTCAGTACTAGTACAGGATATAGCGCTGTAATTCTAAACGCACCAGGTGTGCTGGCAAATGATTAACGCCGAAGTGATGTTTGTTACAAAGAGGATGCGGCTGCTGTGTTAGCGGGAGCGAGAGCGATAGCGGAAGCGAAAGCGGAAGCAATAGCGGAAGCGGAAGCGAAAAAGTAATAATTGGCTGCAGAATCTGCAGAATGAAGTACAGTACCGGCCAATAATATATCACCATTGTGTTTTTTTTTGTATAAGCATGTAAAGAGTAAACAACATAGGTTAGGTACTTTGTAAATTGCATATTTTACTAGTCATTTTATACAAATAGATGATGAATACTGCAATTAGTACTGTGACTTAGAATAGGAGAATAATATTACTAAAAAAGCTGTATTAGAATTCTTTAAAAAATAGGTAAATATTCTAAATAATGTCTATGAATTTTTTTCATCAATTCTTCTCATCGCCATCACAAAAGACACCTACTAGTCTCCCTAAAGAAATGAGGTAAAAATTGCTCACAAATAAATAAATAAAACTTCTACTGTAAACATATGCAGGTGGCATATTATTGGCCGGTACTGTAAATAAAATCATATATACGAGCAAGGATGGAAGAGCTTGACATAAATGTTATTTTAAAACCACAAATGTAACTTTTAGAGTTTGTCGGGAAAGAAAAGTGCCTTACGTTAAATGGAAACTCAAACATTACCTAGGGTATACCTCATATTGTGATTTTGAGAAATTAACTAGGCATACCCCCTAAATATATTTCGTTCATCCCAAAATACTCATTAATATTTTTAGGCCGTTCCTGTAACTGAACCCGTGCTTTTATCCAATATTCCCATACAACGTTTCATACGAGCTAATCAGCTGACAGTTCGGTTGTGTTGGAAGTTGTCTGTAAAAACTTCACTTTGCTACGCTGCGCTCTTTTGAATAGTTTCGTAAAACCACAGCAACAGGCACAGTCGCCATCAAATATATCTGAACATGCACTCTATCGCCTTGACAATAGACGCGTTGTGTAGATATTTGTGACCACCTTGGCCGCTCCAATATGCCTAATGGCGACTGTACCAGTAGAAGTCATATAAAGGTAGTTCATTCGTTGCGCGGTATGCTATTTGTAGCTAGTTTGCAAACAATTAACGCCGAACCGATGTTTGTTTGTTTCTCGTTTGCGGTCACAGTGTAAGCGTGGCATAGTTTATCGAAATAGATATACAAATAAAGCTTAGTATCTATTCCAGTTTGAAGTTATTTCTCGGAAAAGCTAGGGAGCTTTGTGTTTACTACTGATGGATGATTTTTGAGTAAAAAAATATATTCGTAGGTATGACAAATCAAACGTCGGGCCTTATATTATTTATTTAATAGTCTTTCGGATTTACCTCATTTTAGAAGACCTAGATCTACAACTCAAGATTCTAAGCTTCATTCTGCCATTTTTACCTCTTTACTTGTAAATAAACACGAAGCAAAATGTACCTGTAACAAATACAATGACATGAATCAAAACCCATATAAGAATGTCTAAACCCAATATCAAAAATGTAACAAGAATATGATAGAGCATTTCTTTTTACAAATTATCTTGCATAACTGTTGCCTGACTGAAATATATTGTATACAAGGATTAACAAAATACTGGTGATCATTTTAAGGGCATAATTGGTATCGCCTTATATTTATAAAAAAGTAAAAAAAAAATCTCGCAAAAAAAAATTGGTTTGATATGTAGGGTAGGTCAGTGATGAGTCGCTTACAAAAAAAAATTGCGCAGTAAAAAAATATGATACCAATTATGGCCTTAAACGAATCACCAGTATTTTTGTTACAACCGGTATATTTTATTTTGTAAATCGCTGTCACTAGCACCACACAAACGAGCGGTGCACAAATGGAGCTGAATTCAGCAGGGAATACTACCCTGCAACTATTTCGATGTATTTGCCATCCATTACTGGTGTGGCCAACAATTATGACTGCCGGTTTGCATCAGCATCATGTTTAGGTATTTATGAACTCCATGCACCTGAGCACTAACGAGTAGCAAGTTATTCTGTTCTATGGGTATCATTTATTTTGTGTACAATCAACATTAAAGGAGCCTATTTGGAAGATAGAGTATAGAGGGCTTGCTACTCTGGAATTATTTAGCCCATAAATTCGACCCTTGTTTTAAAAGAGATAGAAGATAAAAATAACACAGGTTGAAATATATTATTAGACATCGTTCATACTGAGTGAGGTGATTAGGTAAGCCATACTGAAAACCATTATTGTGTCCAATTATGAAATCGCGAATTTTTTTAGCTTTCCCAAACATTTGGCCGATCAGATATTGTCGTTTTTTTATGGAGAACCTTATCACCTCGCTCAAAACGGTGGTTAATATTTCATCCTGTATAGTATGCTGAAGATCTAAATATACAATATACAGGGTGGAACGACCGGATAAACGAGCATCGACTTTAATACACCGCTGTATCAAATAGAAGCCTCGATTACAAACAAAGCAGGGATTACCTGTGCTGACATCTAGATCTAAAACGACGTATGTGGTTAAAGACTTATAGGGAGATACGACTTTCTTGGTAACAGCGTGTGTGTAAGAGATTAGTGGTAGGTACTGCTGCGAGTAAATCTTGTTCGTATTGCTAACCCAGCGCATAGCTTCGAGAAAAAGAGAGGAGCTTACTCACAGTCCAGCTACACGCGGTTATCATACTGGTGCTGCAATCGGAGAGCGAACAGGAGAGCGAGATACACATATACAACGTTATCTCGCTCGCATACCGTCACCGAATGCGGAATCGTCGAAAGTATTAGGGAGACAACGCACAGCCTTGTAACCATCAAATTTTGAACACAATATATTTCTCGTAGGTAGAAAAATATATTTATATTTAATAAAAAAAACCGCTCCGATATATCTGATGGCGACTATACTACTGGAGGCCCTGTTCAACTGGTGGCCGATCACTCATATTAGACTCGCGATAGTAATGCAGGTATGAAACAATGACAGGAGCGATTTCGCTGCTTCGATGGTAAGGAAACGTGAGTTTAATCCGATTAAGAGTATGTGACTTTAAGCCTATTTCTACTTTAATATTAGCCGTGGCATTGGGTGATTTCAATGGGTATTAATGTGAATACTTATTTACAAACATCATAAGTTGGGGAGCGATGCAAGCAAAAAAGGGGTGGTTTACCGTTGAGGATATTGTTCCTCTACCTACCAATATTTGCTAACCAAGGTTTTGTGGTATTGACCACTAAACCTTGGTTAGCAAATATTGGTAGGTAGAGTTAAAACTCACGATAGTAGAAACTAGTTTACCTCGTAACCACGTCACCACGTGAACTTTGCTAATGCTTTTGACAGAAGTCAAAAGCTAACATGGTCATTAACATTACAAAAACTATTTAAAACGGGATATTTACCATGTGAGTTTTTTGTTGTGAGCTTCCGATATTTCGGCACGGTTGCATGCGCCATTATCACGGAGTAACTGAAGTTGCTGCGAGTGTCAGTTGTGGTCTACCCACACACCATAGCGATCTACCCTCTTTCGAGTTCGCTTTTTTCGTCCGTTGTCACTGCTAATACTACCATCCGCATTCTCACTTGGAACTAGATCACGGTTACGACACACTACACTTACGGTATCAACTCGCGCGGTTTTTACCGAAATAGACTGTTTTGGTTTTGAGAACTTACGGATCACTGGACTCACATGGTAAATATCCCGTTTTAAATAGTTTTTGTAATGAAGTCAAAAGCGTTAGCAAAGTTCACGTGGTTAGGCAGTTTTGACTCGGCCATGCCATATAAACCCATATCTATTTGACCTTGGGTGATTTTCGTTTTGGGTGAAACATATCACTGAATTGTCGCTCGTGTGGGATCTCAATCCTCAACATTAGGTACCTATATGCAGACGCCACTCTTTGAATCGATATAAGAGGAGTTTAGAATTAGTTATTTGACCAGTTTAAATATAGTTGTAGTTTCTTTTAAATAGTCTTTGTTTTGTGGGAACAAATCATTTATTTTATTCATTCAATTAAGTACTTAATCTTAAATCTCACCATAAATCTTCAGATAGATCGATCACGAGTGTCTATATATTATTTTCTCCTTCAACTTAATTAACTTAATATCGATAAAGTGAGTTGATGTTATACTTACCTGATTTTATGAGTTCTAGGTGACTGACAAACCCGGAATGATGAAATAGTGTTTCTGCAAACATTATCTGTTATCATAAAATAAATGAAACAATCTTAGCCTGTGAAGATAAGAGTAAAATGTAGTAGTCCATTTTAATACGGACAATACAATTGCAAAACAATCTACATATGTTTGCATGCGTGTTTTTTTATTTATAAAGGTTTATTCTTTGCCAAGTGCTACAACTTTGCCAACTATACACAAGTTTGCCTGCCTTGAACATGGTTTTCTTCACCAAATAGCTATTTATATCTTAAAATTCTTAATCCTGCAATGACCGCCTTTCTCCCATCTCAGAAACAAGATATAAATAGCTGTTTGGTAAAGAAAACCCTAGTTTTCAAGCCAGACAAAGTTAATCATCGTGGGCAAAGTTGTAACACTTGAAGGTATACTTTTTTGACGTTCCGTGTGAAATCTTGGACGACAGAATGCTTATCTCCTACTAATACCGTAATACTCTTGTCGTTCATTTGTACTATAAATACATGCTATTAAATTGAGATAATGAATACAAATTAACACTTCAAAGTATTTTTTTATTAAATCTTTTCAATTATTAAGTAATTCTATTTATAATTCCAATCCACGATATTACAAATCAGAAATACTAAAATTACGAAATACGAGTAATGAACGGCCGTCAGCTGTCTTAAAATATAACTTGGCGAAGTATCTTGTTTGTAGGCTCAATTTCTATTACTATTCACAAAGCGTCTTACCCTACGCTGTAAGTGACATTGCCCGGGCATTTACACTTTCAAGTATTTAGTCTAAAATAAATGATTAAGTCCAGTGGTAGGTCTCACGGAAAAAAGTGGCCTTGTGCCTTTTGTTGACAAACCTGATTCTGTTCAAGAAAGTATAGTGAATTAATTATTAATAAGAGTAAATCTGAAAGATTTCTACACCGAAAAAGTGAGTAAGTGGTTTCTACATTTGGCAATAATGAAAAATATGTTTTACAAAACCTTTCGGTCTGCAGTTTCCAACAAAACGCACAAACACTCAATATTGGCGTATAAAAATGATATATCGGACCGATATATTTCAAATTTATAAAAAAATGGCCGCTTGTTAAATGAATAACGTGCTTCGCCCAGGTTTGGGAATATGTGGGTGTAACATTTTCTATTTAAGGGGTATTCATTTATTTTAGTCCCTAAGCAGTCCCTAAGTGTCCTACCAGTACTTACTTACGGAGCAGAAACCTGGGTCTTTACAAAAGAAATTCTACACAGGATACAAGTAACCCAAAGAGCGATGGAAAGAAGACTGGATGGGAATCTCACTTAGGGACAGGAAAACAAACAAGTGGCTTCGTCAGCAGAGTAAAGTCACTGATGTTACAAGACGAATGGCAAAATTGAAGTGGGAGTGGGCTGGACATGTGGCCCGTAAAGACGGCTCTTGGTGCAAGAGGGTGGTAGAGTGGAACCAATGGGGAGAGACATCATAAGAACAGCTGGAACAAAATGGGTACAAAGAGCACAAGACAGACTCAAGTGGCAAAAATTGAAGGAGTAGGCCTCCTTCAATTTTTGCCACTTGAGTCTGTCTTCTACAAGATTGAAAAAGGCTAAGAAGAAGAGAAGGAGAGTCCTTAAGCAACAGTGGCGGCGCGTGGCGCATCCATAGAACATGATTCTATCGGCTGGCCTAATTTTCAGGCACCTGAGTACGTTTTCTATAGCTCATGAAGTAATTTAAGCCAAGTTAAGCTTCGGCTTGCCTAAGAATTTTTTTAACCTACCGCCGCTGTTAAGCTACCAACTTATTTTTGTAAAAAAGTACCAACAAAAACGTATGTTATCAGTTATCACCAAGTTATCACATGGAAAAAAACTATAAAAATCATTTAGGCTACAAAACTTTTGACTAAAGGGAAGTACTTAGGTATCAAACAATTCCCATTGATCGAAAAGTAGTTTCAAGAATGGATAACGCATCGTAACAAGACGCAGTTTTCCTCTGAATTATTTATTACTTAACCTTTATTTTTCTTTACTTTATATCATAACTCGTTACTTTGACAGATAAATTAGTCCAATATATACTGATTGTATTGTAGGATAAGGTATTTAATACAAGTAGTGGATTTAATATTTTATGGCATCCTCAACCAGTGGGTTATGGTACCAATATTGCTGAACTGAACGTGGAAGGATAGCAACTTTGAAAGCGTATAAATGAAAAATATAAGGAAGAATGTACGGGAACACAACATAAATTAATGTAATAGGTAACTCATAAATCTCATAATACCAAGAATCATTTGCAAGTAAAAAATGGCACAGTAGTACAGTCACCATCAGATATATCAGAGCGGCCAGGGTGGTCACAAATATCAGAACAACGCCATTATTGTCAAGGCGATAAAGTGCATGTTCAGATATTTTTGAGTACCGTGGCTGCTCCGATATTTTCGATGGCAATTGTACAGTACTCTTTTTTTTTTCTTATTATGGTCTTTAGGCGGTATTGCCTGTAGCCAATGTCAAGTATAAAAAGGCGGGAAATAAGAGCTTGTAAGATTCAATCTTTAGGTACAATGCATGGTACAATGTCTTCAATCGATAAGTATTTTGTTTAATCAAATAAGTTTTAGGCAACGTTGTTCGGTAGAAGTGGCATAAGCCTTGTTAGTTGCTATTTGTAGAGTGATAGCTCCCTACAAAAGGCTCGAGGAGGCTACAGGTTGTTCTGAACCAATCAATGGTTACACGCCTTTTAAGACTAATTCTTCATTATCCGCACACTTGTTCGTTAGATCACCGCACAATAAGCTATCTATATTACACACTGAACCACGAAAATGAACAAGAGACAAATAATTAATCCCAACGAGTTGCGACCATGATGACTATGATGAGCTCAACCCATAAACCTACAGTACTCTTACTTAAAAGGCGGTGCGCGACTCGACTCCTTTTGCAAAAGTGACAACTTCAGATTAAATCTTACTAATCATATCAATTTCGACCCTATGGTAGTTGAGATAGGATTGATTATTATGTTTTTTCGCTGAATCGTGAATATAACTTTAACGATATTTCACATGCAATACATATAATTATGTACCTATTTGATAAATTTTGTTTAAGTAACCGTTTGTACCTACACTCATTATAATTTTATCGAGAGCCACATGCGACACGCTTTAATTGGTATAACAATTATAACAGACATCGTTGCTATTTTCCAAACACATACTGAGTTACTACAACCACTAGTACTTATTAAGTTGTAAACCAAACCTGTTGTGTTAAGTGATGTTTATTAACGAACAAAAGTAAATTAAATCGATAGTGAGAAAAGAAACGATATTTGCTACGTTTGGTAGCAATAATAATAATAATAAGAAATAAGTGTACTCAGTTTTCATTAAACTGTCGAAAGGGCCTCTGCGCGTTGGCTTCAGCTCTGCATACGCCTCCCAAAGGTCCGGAACATCATTGTTGCGTGGTCGGAAAAGACACAATAAGAAAATTGAGTAATTTGGAAAAAAGTTATGGACTATGGAAAATATACGCGGGCAGATTGTGCGATATGGACAACTGGACAAGAAATACATTTAGGTAGGAAATCTCAAGTGAGTCCTAAGCACTTTTTATGTCTCTACAGCACCTCTACAGGCCCCTTTTTGATCCCTTATCAAGCGAATTAGCGAGCCGAATGTGCGAAATGGTTCAAGAAAATGGCGGCCGCTACACCGAGGCGTGCGGGGAGGCCAAGCTCAATGCAAAACGCACAAGGCGTCATATAACTTTTAACACAAAAAAGGGTTCCCTCTATTTGGTATACTTTTATTAGTCCGAAACGCTTTTCGCATAAGAGACCTAGCATAATCGGTTTTAGACAAATGATAATGTAGCAGAAACCTTATTTCGTATAATTCACAACATGGCGAATATCTATTTGTCCGCAAATGATTTAGCATACCACTGTTGTAGCCGAATGTTATTACGCATAAACTTGATAAGCATAATTGTATTTGGCATAATTTTCAGTACCTATCCGAAAGTTTTTTAGCGTACACCGAAGCAACCAAAACGCTGCGAAAAAAGTGGGTTAGGTCAGGTTAAAACTGTGATCTCAATGGGAATGCACTTCTGCGTTTGGATAGGTTAGGTTAGGTTAGGTTAGGTTAGAACTGCGAGGGGTGTGGGACAGGAAACCTCCTCGAGTGCCAGGTCCCTTCTCATTCTTCTTGATCAGGTGGATCCGGGGGAATAGGGAAGGGTTCCTGGACGGTGCACCCTGGGGGCCGCGGTAGGTAATATCGGTTGGTATTGCCTACCGTTGCTGCCAATATCCTGTCAGTCCCTCCACGAGCTCTCTGGTAACAGAGTAGATTAGTGGGGTGGGTGCTGGGGAGGAGGGAGGCTGAGGACGGCCTTATGTACTGCAGTTCCCGAACCAGGTACAGTGGTGGAAGAGGGCGGGGCGCCTCTTCGGAGGTGTGCCATGGCCTGGACTCGCGGAAAGGAGCAGTATTTAAGGCTGGGGCCATGGGTTGGTACTATGGGGTGCCAACTCATCGCAAAAACTCAGTCACGTGGCGGAGGGTGGTTGAAGTATCCTAGATGTTGCAGATAGCTATCATTGTCTTGGTTTGCACTCTTAGGTACCCGTCTCGCCTAGACCAGACTTTGTTTGTTATGGGCAGCATTTGGGTGGGCATTGGTTAGCTTACTAACCTTTGCTCCCACTTTTGGAGTGGCCGATGAAGGGACGCGGATAGGCAGGTGGCCGGTGACCCGCTCTTGGAGGCTAGCCCAACCACCCGGAGACCCATCAGCGTGACTCTGCCTAGGCAGATTCCACGTCTGATTGGGGGCGGAGTGTAGTGGTGGTATGGCTGGAAGGGACGTTTTCCTTGAAGGCATCCCCACTACACGGGTGCCGGGGTAGGGGCGTTTGTCCTCCTGGTGCTGTGCGGGTGGGACCGGAATACCGGTCCCGGCTTCTCCGGGGTTAAGAGAGGCCAGTTGGCGGAGAGCACGCTGGTCATGCTACAGCGTGCTCTATTTGCGGAGTGGGTTCGCCCTAGGGCGACAGTGCTGGTGGTGTCGCGGTTGCAGTTTCGATCCCGTTGCACCACCATTAAGGCACGGAGATGGCAGCATCCCAGAGTTTTAGTGGGTAGGCCGGTCCAGACCGGAGAGTCCCACATAACTTATGCGTAATATTTGGCTCCACCCCGGGGGCCTAATGTTACGTATAGGTATGCGTAAAGCATTTCTCTGGGACAAAAAAAAAAAAAAAAAAAAAAGGTTAGAACTGCGAACTCAACAAAAAAAAAACTGCTACGAAAAAGTGGGTTAGGTTAGGTTAGAACTGTCACCTCAACACAAATGTACTTCTGCGTTTGGGTTATGTTAGATTAGAACTGCGACCTCAACAAAAAAAAACTGCTACGAAAAAGTGGGTTAGGTTGGGTTAGAACTGTGATATCATCAGAAACGTACTGTTACGAAAAAGTGGGAGTGACATTTGGATGATGCAATTTGGCCCTAATACTACTTGCCAAACAATTAAAATTCTGCAATATAATTTTCGTGAAATAAATTTTATGCTCTTACACTTTATGCCTAAATACGATTCGGAATATTGACTTTATGAACCAGTAATATTCGGACCAATAACAATCTGCCAAAGGCAATTATGCTCAAAATAAGTATGCGAAAACAGTTTATGGGTAAAGCTAATTATGATCATGTCGATTATGCACAATATAAATATGACTATAATTATTAGGCGAAAACAGGGTGAACCCACAAAAAAGTCTTAACTTCGTTTGTTAGGCCCTGAGGTCAGATAACCTCAGTCTACCTTACCTTTAAGCAGATACTAATGATTACGTCTTGACGAATACCAAGTAGTTTTCCGTACCTTCAACTGCTACAACTTTGCCTACGATGCTCAACTTTGCCTAGCTTGATGAAAATACTTTTCTGTAAATAAAAGTGTAAGTAGATTTATTAATTAGCAAGGGAAGAATAAAAACAATGTTTATACATACCGAAAACTAAAACATACTAAAGTAAATAACTAAAAACCAACGAAAACTTCTTCACCACAACACCAAATTGGTGTAAAGTTGTTGCTGTTTAAAAACGTAAAATTCGTTCATTTTTCTTTTTTTTTATTATACAGTCAGCAGCAAAAGTAGGTAAGCAGCTCAAGTGTTCAAAATGAGCTTGACACGACTTTATTGTTAAGAGAATAAGAGCGCGTGAAGGTCATTTTGAACACCTGCGCTGCTTAGCTACTTTTGCTGCTGACTGTAGGTACAAGTAAACTCCAGTCTAATGTATTTTTTGTACATTTATTAGATTACTAGTATTCTTACAAGAAAAAAAAAGTAACTACCTACATAAATTTAAAGAATTCTTTCTAAAATAAAATAATAATCTCGAAAAGCTTATTTCTTCGATAGAGTTTTCCGCAGCTACGGGCCTACGGGGCCAGTGACGTCACGTAACTACACGTGGTTTTTATAAACTTACGCATATGCGTAAGAATTAAGCACGAATTCTTACGCACCAATAATTAAATTTGTCTAATTTTAAATAAATTCCAATATGCCAAAACCATAAACGTATTATTACACAAGCATTTTCCAATAGATCTTACGCACACCGGAAATTGCCGTAAATCATTTTTATCTAAAGTTTACCCATACCGAGATTCATACGATACGCTCGACCAAAATCCATTGACCTATCCCTCCTCCCGTCTCTCAAAGACAGTCTTTAATAAACAAGAAATTATAAGATAAAATTACAGGCCTAGTTATAATTGATAGCAATTACCGACGACAACATCGTAAGATAAATTATAATATTCGTTTATAACATGATTTTATATAATATTTCTAGTTAGTCTTAGCTGGAGTCTTGATAAGAACTGATAGATGAAGTGTAAAAAATGAGTGAAGTGAATTTAGCTGCCTTGGCTGAAAGTGGTATGTACTTTTCTATGCATATCTACATACTAATAAAAGAGTTTAAGTACTAGAGACAGATCAGATAATCTTAAAAGCAGAGCAATGAAATAGTTATTTGTGCAAAAAGAGAGGAAAGTTGGTTATTCTTGCGAGTGTGGATTTCTTGCGAGTGTTCTTGCGAGTCCTGAGTAAGCGAAAGATTCTAAGTTAGAATCTTGAGTGCGAGTGAGTGACACACACAACTTTTCACCTCAGCATTGAGAACATATTAATGTTAAAAAAACACATTTATTTACATTCCTGAATGAAAGGCATCATCATTATGAAGCTACTAGAAACAGAATTTCACTCCAGGGAGTAAAGAAAGTAGGCTTGTTCGAACTGCTCAGGTGAAAAGTATTGAATAACAATTAGGTACCTACTTCTAAAATTGCACACGGTTTCAATCGTATTTAATTTCTACCTTAATGGTTAAGATCATTTTTTTAAAGATATTTCATCGTATTTACAGTAAAAGATAATGCTTGTTTATTATTTCCTTTGTAGTCGTTATATTAAGATAAAGAATCGTGTGTGGGTATTAAAATTACTAGTATCATGTTTATTTACCTAAGTGAAGTTTATAACTATAAGAATTGTTGGTATTTTGCATTTACTTCCATTCTCAAAATAATAAATCAATCTCATTCATAGAAATAGTAATTGCAAATTTTTTATACGTTTATGGTGATGAAATACTTACTTATGTTCGCCACGACTTATCGACGTAGAAATTACAGCGACTATTTTTTATGTTCTTGAATAAAACACTTAAATTTTAGGTTTATTTTTTGTTTCGTCAAAAAAAACGAATACTACGGCTAAAATCCATCAGCCATGCTTAATTTAATGAAAGGCAGAATGTACCATTTTAATGAATCAATTACTAGCACTATTTCGTTAATGAAATTTTAATGACGGTATCGCTGACTAACTGTGCATACAAGTTTTATTTACTTTCGTAACAACACTTGTTTTAACAGTTAAGAGGATGATAAGAGCTAAATTCCCTCCCTATCTTTTTCAGCGCGAGTGAAAGAGAAACACTGCGTTACGATTAGTATGGGAGCTCATTGCAAATTTTGCAAAATGATGAATAAAAAAAAACTATGCATTAATTGAGAAATTTAAGGCAACTAAGTTTTTAGTATTAGTGTGGTGGAATGTTGTCCTTAATTACAGACATATAAGCCAAGAAACTAAAGACGTGCAATTGTTTTAAGCTAATTTTAGATGTAACTTGGGAATTATTTTCTATCGAGCCGATTTCGTCCAATCGTGTATTGGAATTAACCAAGTTCTTTTAAATATAATGAATATTAACATATATTTTTTTTACTTTTCCAAAACAAGTAGTTATAGCTATATGACTGTTAAAGTAAAGTCAATTTGAAGGTCATCGGGTCTTGTCAGCCTCTTAAATACCAATTTGACATGGAAAGTCTTTGCTTAAGAGCTATCGTCTTCCGTCTTGACTTAGAGCATTATCACACTTGCGATTTAGAGCGAGTTTTGTATGGGATCGAACACGCCGCGACGCGAGTTCGCCGCGTACGAGTTTTGTATAGAAATCGCTTTCAAATCGCTCAAGTGTGATAAGGCTCTTATGATCCTATATCCCCTAGATAGAGCAGAGGGCATCCACAGTGCTCCGCCATCCCGTTCGGTCTTGAGCTTCGCGCTTCATTTCGCTCCACGTCTTGCCAATAGTCGCCTCTGCGATGATCTTCCGCCGCCAGGATTGCTTTGGGCATCCATGTTTCCGCTTTCCTTGGTGATTCCAGTCTAGGGCTTGCCTCGAAATGTGATCGGGGTCCCTTCGGAGCGTGTGGCCGATCCAGCTCCACTTCCGGCGTTTGATCTGCTGGTCGATCAGAGTCTCACTGCGGCTTCCGTCTTGTTCTGCGTTAAAATTGTTTCATTTCAACTCCTTTAGGGGTTAAACTTCCACAAATCTTTCCTTAAGCTTGACAATCTCTAAATATTGTCAGAATATAACTAATTAAGTCAACAATCCCCAAAATGGATCGCTGTTTAATCATCTCAAGCACCCATTTCGGGAACACAGAATTTAAGTGGCACCGTGTACAACTACAATTATACCATAGACCACAGATAAAAATAGACTGCAATGTCTAAAATAGTGTGTAATGGTCGGTATAGGTAAGGACCCGCTTACGAAGCAGGAGGTCCTGTGACGAATCCTTATATGAATCGCTAAGGGAATTTATTTGTGTGTATTACAGATTATTCCTGGTACGTCTAGCATGACTTACGTTGTCGCGCGACTCCCCATACTTCATGCGAGGCGCGACTCGAAGTTTGGAGTCGCGCGCGACAACGCATGTCATGCTAATTTGTCTGATTTATAGATATGTTTAGTATTTATTATTTATGTACATTTATTTATTATACATATAAATAAGGTAAATGTGGCTAATTATGTCATAGGGGCTATTCTATATTATTTTTTAACTTTCAATAGCAGTGAAGAAATAAAATAAAAACATTTTGTTACTGAAACTAAAAGCAATCACTGCTTTGTCAATGAAATTGTCTATTTTGTTCATTGTTTGAGAGCTAATGGATGAAATAGCCCTTTTGACGGGATTAGACACAATAACTTTAGTCTTCTTGTACATACATATATGTACCAAACACAAGCCTCATCTAGCTTACTGTGATATTAGGTTTATTTTTATAAGATTATTTGTGGAAAATCATGTTCCTATAATTTAAGCAAGCGCATTAGCGCCATCTATTGCGTCATTATCACAGCTGGTAGCTCAGTTCTCTATTAGGCGATTTGTAATGTTCAAAATAACTCTAATTGTTTTATAAGCACTTCAGCACAAAGCAGATGAGCCTAAATTTTGGAGGAACGTGATATTGTATAAACATTGCAGTCCATGTATTATATTGTCCTTGAACTATACAAAGCAATCTGGAGAAATCACTTCAACGTAATTGATTTGGCTTCAGACGACAGAACAGTGGCTTAGTTCGAGTCTTAACTACCTACTCTTCAAACTTTTAGATAAATGAATAGTTATCATCTTCCTAAAGATTCTTGCGGCATTTGGATGTCTATGGGACATTTCAGCAATGACAACAACCTTAAGTAATCTCAGTCTTAACTTTAGCTATATATTTTTTCCATTGCCATGTTGAACGGATTTGTCCGCCAGAACTGTCTAGCAGACATGTCCGAACGACCAATCTGGCAATGTATGGCACGATTCAGATAGCGTTACTACGGTACGCTACTGGTTACTAGATGGCGCTGCAGCGCAGATGTCATATCCTGTTATTATTTTTATATCTTTGGTTTGCTCTCGTTCAGATGGCGCTTCAGACTTGGGGCCTCGAAAAGTTTTTAGACTGTCCGCCTCTATAAAATACTTAGACCTTTAAACCAAGCGGAGTAGCCATTGACAGGCGTTCCCCTCTGCCAAAAATGTATGACCAGTGGTCATACTCATTGTATGGACGTTTATTTGACGTGGCTATTTTGATGTTTCGCATACATTTGACGTTCCCCTCCCCCGCAAAAAACGGCAGACTTTTTCCGATAGAAATGAGAGCGCGCGTCGCATCCGGTTGGTTTAATAATCAAAGATAAAATATAGTTTGGCAGAGTTTGTTCCACTTCAAGCATAGACAGGGAGAATCATACTGTCTTTTTCTAATGCTAGTACTCTCACTACTAAAAAAGGGATGGGTATAGCATGTTACTCTGACTGTTACTGCGCTTTTGGTTTGCCAGACTATAGATACACTTTTTAAAAAAAATGACCGCAACAACCTCGTCAGTATAAAATATAAACCTTATCCTTCTCACAGGGTAAGGTTAAAAACTGACAATGTCAAAGTCACTGAAGAAACATCAAACAAAATGAAACATAAATATACCAATTTCGGAAAAGAATACAACTCTCTGTAGAACTTAATAGCAAACGTGCACAATAATGGAATGGGTACACACAAAACCATTCTTAAATGAAAAATTATCGCTTCAAGAACGACAGGCATTGGATTCAACGATACAAGTGTTAATCGAACCTCGTCGGTTCGAGCGCGAGCTATTCTTCTCTTTGTTGCTCATTTTAATGAGGGAAAACGATTTCTTTCAGATAAAAGCTCCTAACGAAGGCGCTATCGATATATCCGACTGTATATTATCCACAAGAAACAAGAACACAGACACTTACGAAGCCACATTCGTTTTGAAAGGATTCCAAGACGTGCCGATAAAAATTTTCGCCAAGCCACTAGATAATGTTATTCTACTGAATTCTGTGATACCAAAAACTGGACATTCTTACGCGATATGCATAGAGCCTTGTCAATATGTAGGTGTGTCTGAACTGGGAATACCTTGTCGCATTAAAAACTTTTCGGAACTTAAGCTTACAGTGAGTGAGATTACTGTCCCGATCAAAAGTTGTATACTAAACCAATACAATTCAAAACTCGGGACGTTACTAAGCCTCCCTAAAGCCGTTATTTTGGAGATACTTTTAAAACTTCCCATAAAAGACGTGTTGAATTTATCCGAATCGTGCAAAATAATGAATTGTATCGTAAAAGAGGATCGAGTTTGGTCCCGTCTTTACAACAGGGATTTTTCTGAGGCGCATAAATACGAGGGATGGAGCTGGTTGGACGAGTATAGGGAAATTTACGTCCTGGGGCGGAATAAGACGAAACTCCAGCATTTTCCGCGCTGGAATTACGAGGATTACGTCCGATGCGCGAACATTGATAAATTGGAAATCATCTTGTGATTGGATTCTTTTTATGTATTTTGATATGTATGATTATGATTGCAATTAAATATGATTATTATATTAAATATGATTATAAATAACTACTTTATTTGAAAAGATATCTATTATTTAATTGGATTGCTATCGGCAGTATAAACTTCTATAGCATACCTACCTGGAGGCAATTTTTGAAATTACAAACTAGGCATTCGATACAATACCCGGAAAATACCCGGCATACAGAATGCAGAGGTTTTCTAAATAATTATTACCTAATCATAATATTCACAACCTAGCTAGCCAATAGGGCTACCGTTTACGCTAAGTTCAATACTACGGTATAACAATGGGTTCGATTAGGTGCCGTATCCTAATTTTAAAATACTTAAACAATACATTAACAACACAATCAATCTCAAACATAACCCCAAGGGCCGTATTCTAACTTTAAAACACGCACGTCTGTGCGCACAGACACGATCCAACTTCAATGCAAATCCAATACAATAACAACACAATACAGCTTACGACTACACGTCTGAATCAAAAATGACGGAATTTACTTGAAAATTACTGCGGTGCAACTACAATACTACTTCAATGTTGGTTGATTATTGGTTGAGTGTTGGAGTTATGTTTAAGACAGATTGTGTTGTCAATGTATTGTTTATACATTTTAAAATTAGAATATGGCACCAACACTCAATAAATAATCAACCAATATTGAAGTTATATTGGAGTTGCATTGAAATAGTTTTCAAGCAAATATTGATGATTATATATCTGATTCTGAGTATTCAGACGTTAAGGCGCTAGCTGTATAGCGTTGTTAATGCGCTGGAGTTGTATTGAAGTTAGATCGTTTCTACATGTGTTTTTAAGTTAGAATACGGCCCTAGATAGAACATACCTAGCCCGACATGTTGTTTTTAACACCGTATGATATATGATATGATGTGTATATTTTGTATCTTTATGTAGATTATACATAGATAACACTGTTTAAAGACAGTCACATTTTTATAATCTTGCTCGCTGACCACTTTGCAATAAGTATTTAATGCCTGCCGTCATACAGTTTTTACTAGTACCTACGGGGGAATCCTTGCCTACTCTTAGATACATGCTGTTTTACTTTATAAATTGTATTACTTATCAAGGAAAAATAAATAAATTGAAATTGAAATAATTATAAGTTCTGTTTATACTTATAGAAATATGTAAACACCAAGAACGTTTTAAGTATGTACTTAATTTCAAAACAATTTAAGACATATTAAATAGGTACATTAGTAACTCGTATACCATCTGTGACTAAGCTTGACAATTTGGTATTCAACAAAACGTCGAGCTGTCCGACCAATTATCTGTTTTGGCCGACTGACAGTGCAGGCTGTGTCAGCTCTACTTAATTAGAACTTGTGCTAAATCTGGGTTGTACAGCCCGTAAGATGTTAGGCCTTGGGTTTTCCCGTCGCCGGCGGCCGGCGACCGACGCCATACAAAACATCGGATTATATAACCTAAGTCTATAAAATTCGTTCAGTCTCAGTTTCAGCTTAGGCAATAGTAGATTGTTTAAAAAAGGAGCAAACTGAAATATTTACGGAGAGGGATTGCATTGAATCTCAAACTGAGTCTATTATAGAACCCCGAGCGTAGAGAGCTTCTCCTTCGATTCTCGAGATCAGTGCCAGGCGTGGTGCTTGGTAATTTTGCCAAATTGAATGCGCTAGGCTACAATTTCCAGTGACAATAATACACATGTGAGTCATTTTATTGTCACACGTCGAGTAATAGTAAGCATTATTATTTTTACGTGTTTTTAAAGTGGTGCATTCCACTCAAACAAAAAGATGTTTGAAGGCATTGAAAATTTCGTCAACTTAGTAACTGAACCCATAGCTTAATTGGTAAAGCGATCGAGCCCCGGCAAGACGTATCGATGTAAGGTTCAAGTCCCACTGGGTTGATTATTTTTTCAATGTTTTCAAAGTTTGTATTTGATTTAATAACAAACTAATAGTGAGCATTTCCGTATAAAATAGAAATGCAGCCAGCTTTTTGAGACCATTGGTATCTTTTATTTGTTTGCCGTGGGGTGCCCGGCCTTAGAATTGTCCCCCACCATATCGTCCCGTGGTTGCAGTAGGAGTCTGCTAAGGGATTATACCGGGAGATGGGCAGTAGCATCTTCCGAAAGCCTAAACAACAATAAACAAAAAAACTGCGCGCGCCAACCCGCCTGCAAAGCGTGGCGCGTATGGCAAACCCCCCCTTTAAAGGGGAGCCCTATGTTCAGCAGTGGACGTCTTATGGCGGAGATGATGATGATGATGATTTGTTGGCGAGTTATTTTAGTTTGACCTTTTTTATTTCAGCCTACCTGCTAAAATAAGTCGTTCGCTAAAATCAAAGTAATCTTCATGCACGTACTAATAATTTTGTATTTTTGCAAAACAGGTAAAGACCGCATTGAAGCCAAGGACCCGACTCCCATGCAAGAGATCGACCTAGCATTAAAGGCATGCACGTTTGGCAGATTCCACATCCAGATCCTGGGCACGGCGCTAGTGGCACTGGTGGCCAGTGTACTTGTTAGCAACTCAACAGCCTATCTACTGCCGAATGCAGAATGCGACCTGGATATGAACTTGGTGCAGAAAGGGATGCTGAACGCGGTACCTTATATTGGTGAGCGTTTATTCTTATTATGTTTATCTGCATTCTGGGCAGTTTGGGCATTGTCATTAAGTACTTATAGATATTACGGCTTAGTATGTACAATTCTGTGGGACTAGAGGTGGATTAAGTCAGCCATTTTGATGACGTCATTACGCGGGAGACATTCATCGACGTCCCCGTCTCCTGGCAGTTTTGGAGTCCAATGAGTGCCTAACAACTAAAAATTGATAACGGTTTCCAACTTTGAACTATTTTCCCTCTCCCATGAGGGATACTGTACTTACAGTAATAAAACAACCTGATACTAATTTATTGAAGGAAGAATACCAAAGCGAAGAGGCCGAGGAAGACCCAAGATGTGTGTTTCTAGATCAAGCCAAAGAAAATGCAAACTTCGTGAGAACTAAAAAAATTAACAGAAAAAAACGGAATGGCGGTTACTCCACCAGGCTCCACCAGGCCAGGAGCCAGGCTCTTAAAATTGATGATGATGATGAATACTAATTTACAAAAAAAAGGGATTTCAAAGCATTGAAGTGTGGCAAACATCATGAAAAGCTCCTGAAAGCCGAACTGTTTACCTTTAAATGATTCAGATATTGCGAACAATCGAAAAATTGCTATTGATAACGTGAATTTTAAAGTGTGCTCGAGTGACCGTTGCTTTGGGCTTGAAACTTTATACTTAATATTTTACCATAAATATAAGGGATTATTTAGCACTGGAATCAATTGGTGCAGAAGTATATACGTTAATTCTTTTTATTCCACGGAAAACATACGGATATCCTAAAGCAGAAATAGTAGATTGTGTAACAAGGGAGCAAAATGAAATATTTACGGCGAGGGCGCACATTGAATCCCAAACGAAGCGATGGAGTCTATAATAGAATCCCGAGCGCAGCGAGGGGTTCTAAAATAGACTCCTGAGCGTAGTGAGGGATTCAAGTGTTAACGCCCAAGATGAAAATAATTTTGCTCCTATGTGACACATACTGCTTTTCACACCCCCTTAGACGAAAATAAAAGACGTCATTGTTGAATCATATTTACTTTCACTTTATACATTTGTGCTTAGTATGCTTCCTTTCCTGATATAGGAGGAGCCATTCTTGGTATTGTATCAGTAGGATAATGTCGGCACGGGTTAAGGCAGTCTTAGTTCTATAAAAAAATATCATAGCAAAACTGAAGTTAGTCTTAATTTTTCATCAGTTGAATATCCTGGTAAAGGTGAAGGTGGTGTTTGGCATTATCGGAAGAAGTTAGTAAGTCCAGAATCCATTTACTCGACAAACACCGCTGAGCTCATGAGATAAGAACAACCTAAAACAAAACAAAAAATATGTTAATTGATTGCACTGTTGGGACTGATCACAATGTTAATAACTATACTACCTAGTTATAGTTATTAGTTAAAATATCCTTATTAGCGTTCCGAAAGTGAACCATTTAAAATGTGCAAGTTGCTTAAGCCGAGTGTTGTGGACACACTGGCGAGTCCCCAAGACTATTGCAAACATAGATAAACATAACAAAATCATTGCTAGGTTATGAAATTAGAATTAGTTTTTGATGTCATTGTGTTAGACTCTAACAGTTAGTTATCTTAAGTTAAAAAAAATCAAGAACTGTTTACAGGCATTGTAAGCATAAAATGAGTCAATTTACTTACATTCATAGGCAGAGAAACTGAAATCAAATGCTGTGTTTGAAGTTTTGATATTATTTGCAATCAAAACTTGAGACTTCTTCGTTTGGTGGCCTTCAGAAATTCATTTCAGAAATGTTGTTAGTTTTGTTTAATTATCATTATTTTTGACATGGAGTAGGTACATGCTTCAGGGTAGAACTTGGAAGGTAGCAAATCCTTGCAATTAAACCACAAATACCGATTCCGAGAACAATTTTTGTCTCTAGGTAACCTCAAATATAACGACTTTTCGTATTCCTTTTGTGTGCTTTTAGATCCTTCTGTCTAGATTTGATGGCAACAAATTGGCCATATTATGCACCAATGTTGCGTTTCTTTTCATTCTTTAAAATCCGGCGTCATGTTTTCATGTCTTATCGCTCGAATACATTTTATTTTTTCATCTGAATCCGTACAGGGAATATACTTGAATCACTTGCAAACACAGGATGCAGGAACACGGGATTTGTTTTTTCCAATTTGACTACTTTTAAAGTGCAGTTTCTTTAATAAGATTCATCATTTTATGCATGAAACTATCGTAATAATAAAACAGAGAATAAATATCAGACCACACCACAGACAACGTATACTTAGATCGAATCGATTGCTACGTCTATTCGTTATTAATAAAAAAATCGATTTGGAAAAATAACATAATGATGCTAACTATTTTTAATCATTCATTATAGTAACGCGACTACTGAATTGAAGTATATTTATGATAAATATGAGTAAAACAGAATTTTATAACGTATAAAAATAGTAATAAATATAAAAAAATGTATACACATAATCGATTATAATGAAAGAGTAATCGATTTATAATAAGACATTTTGTTGCCATGGCGGACTGGCTGGAAAAAAAAAGTAATGTCCTAGAACAGAAAAGTGCCAATTTGTTCCCTCCTAGGAGGGAAGAAAAGGCCCGTATACGAATGGGTGGTGTGAAAAGATAATTCCTGCTAGCTAGCAATAATTGAAAAGTGCTTTCAGAGGTAGCATATATCCTCTAGGGGCACATCTAACAAAAAATATAATTGAATTTTGTTCTTAAAATCAAATTAAACAAAATAAATGCAACTCCGTCCTAATTAAAAATATGTGTACGTATAGAATTAGCTATTTTTCAGACACATTTCATTGTTTCGTAGCTCTTATTTAATACACGAAAAGTATATTTTTATACTTTTAATGATTTAGGTATACTCTTAAAGCGGGATAATTATCATGCAAAGGTACTTATTTATTTTATTAAATATTGTCGTTAGAAATGTAGACGATCTTCTATAATAATTGTACTTTAAATAAAAAAAAACATTATCATGATATTATTAAACTCAGAACCGACCATTGATACTCTTCTCTTAATAATAAAGAATTAAAATTCATTGTGTTTCGGTTTGAAATCTATAATTTTAAGCCCTTTTGATGTGATCCCAGTATTTGAAATACTTTTAACGGATAATAAACTTATGGATATTTAAAAAAACGAACAATGCTTATAAGGGAGGGGGTATAAAGTAAATTTACCTTATAACATATTCTTCCTATCGTTTGTTTTAGATTTTTGTTAGGGTGCAATGGGTCTGTCAGGCATCGTAATCCCAAGATTTTGCGTAGACACCAGATTTTATCAAAGTGGCTGTTATCTGTCTGGTCAGATAACAGAGTCAAATAAAAACTGGATCTTATAGGTTCAGTTACCACATGTATGATATTTTCCTTCACTTAAAACTTACTGATAGGTAAATATCAAAAAGTTCAGGAAAACTGATCAAACCCCGACTTGTACTGACGACTTTGTGACTTGCAATCCGAAAGTCGGGGTTTAAACCCTCGACTTTCGGATTGCAGGTCACAAAGTCGTCGCACGCCTAAGTTACCAACGTTGCTTCAACTTATGAGTTCGCGTCACCGACTCCGTCACCAAAACAAAAACGCATCACAAGCCATACGCTTGAGAAACCTGTCAATAAAATATCACTAAACCCTGTGAAGTGAAGAAGTCTAGGTATAGATATAACCAGAGATTGCTACCTTCTATCAAATACTTATGTTACCGAAATTCATTCCAGATTAACGAATTCACCACTTTATTCCTTTCTTTTGTTTTATGTTCCAGGCATGATGTTGTCCTCCTTAATCGCCGGTTTCCTGACGGATCAGTTTGGACGCAAGCTGTTCCTTGTCGGAGGCTACTCCGGGATCTTCTTCTGCACTCTCATAGCTGGGACCAGCCAGACTTACGAAGTTTTACTCATGGCTAAATTCTTCGAAGGCATATTGTGAGTACCATGAACAGTTGGTATCCATCGTCTGCTAAGTATAGGCTCCAAGGAAATTTACAGAATACAAAAATATATAAATGAGAAAATAGCATTGATGACTGCGGTCAAACAAAAACTTAATAAAAAACTGTCTCAGAGTACAAATAATATTTTTTGTACGTAGGTTTACCTAATCAGAAAGATGAAAATTAACTATAGAATATCTCAGAACTGGAGCTAATAAGGACACTGGTGTCTTTGAGAAATATACTTAATTTAAGCTCAATGCAACCGTGCAATTAAAGGAAAAAAAAAACACGATGTAGAATCAAGTGTTATACCAGAGACTATAGAAATATAGACGCCCATAGCCTAAGAACTTTTTGAAGCTCAAGTCGATTGCGCCCTCTGTCCGAAAGCCGCCTAAAGATACCGAATTTGTAAGAAGAAATGTCACCTGCACTGCTACTCCACCTAGTAGCTACTAGTGTACTACTAGTACGCTATTTGCTACTAGGTGGAGTAGCAGTGCAGGTGACATTATCTCTATAGTCTCTGGTTATACCGTTGTCTCCGAGTAGACCTTTCAGTCCATGGAATAACAGAATCATCTGACTATAGAAACGATACATTATACATTTTTTCCTCATCAAAATTGCTAACGACGCAATTATTATTCAAATAAAGTATTAAGAGAATTACGAACGGCCTTGGCCTCAAAATCTTCTCAGGAAACTTAGTACATTTACATGAACGTTCAACTTAGCGGAACGTTAGTTAAGTTTATAAAATATTTCACACTAGGGATGGATTTCTTATCTAAGTTAGTAAATAGGACTGGAAGTTTCTAGTTTGTGGCGAAAGTTGTGCTTACTCGTGTCTTTAATAATGTTTCTTCGTAAGTTTGTTTGTCAATTCAAGATTTATGTTCGAAAGGTTATTTTCAAATACGCATGGCTATATTTTTGAAAGGTTGTTATCATTTTGAACTGAATTTTGAATCTTGAACTTAAGTAATATTGCTTCAAACAAATCCCCTTTAAAAGATACTTATGTTATTAACCTATATACTTACACCCAACAGGCACAGGCCTTCTTCTCGCATGCACGAGAGATTTTTTTCTCAAATAAAGCCAAAAGGCTTATTATTGTTAGAAGGTCTAATTATTTCCAATGATCAAAAGCGATATCTTTCCTTGAGATTTCATGACCTTCCTTATTAAGGTTTCACATTCAGTTAACTCCAGTTTTTTATTAAACCTACAGCGTAAATAATTTCCCATTAGAAATATACCTAATGCTTATTCAGGAAGCATTTAGTAAGTAATTCGATACGTCGATGCAATCCCTTATAATCGCCTTAAGGTAAGTAGGAATACTCGTATTGGTAAACGCTCCGAATCGAAGATTACATCTTAATCGCATTGAGTGTTTACGCAAAGAGTAAGTATGTAATAAGGGTTTCCTGAGTCCTAGGTGGCGGCACTGTGACGAGAGGTTTTTGTGACAGCAGCTCAAAATCCACCAATCAAAAAAAGGATGATTACCTAAACATTGGTGCATTATGACAGCTAGAACTCTCGCCACGGTGCAGCCATCTAGTGGTAAACTCGATCGCAGAAACCCTCATTGTAGCATGTACGATCACGGACTAATAAAAGTTATAAAACACTTAATTGCTCACAGTCATTTAGGGTTCAATTTACATTGGACATTTCATAGAGGAAGTCTTAAATAAAAGACAATAGTTTGAACCGTAAACAATTAAAGTCAGTGGCTGTATACAGTTCTCATTGTGACGTCACAACTTACGTTGTCCCTCCGTAAAACATACATGGTGAAAAAAGTCTCGTCCATGATACCAAAATACTGTAATCTGAAAGAGAAAAATTCTTGGGCAATTGTTCACATAAATAGTATAAATAACTAAACCAATATTATGCATATTAATGTTTTAATAGTTCTTATGAATTCAAGATATTGTAAACGTAAAAATACAGTAGTTTTCCTAACAAGATTGTAGTATTGGTTATCAATTCGTCGGGATCTTTGCTTGTTTCTTTTGCTATTTTTTTATGTATGTGCACCGATTAATCAAAGACGGCTGGACCGATTTGGATTATTCTTTTTTTTGTTTGAAAGAATACTTCACAGTTAGTTATATTGTCACCAGGTCCGGATCTGATGATGGGCTCCTGGAGAAATCGAGGGATCTCTTCAACTATTATAGGCACACCTATAGTGATTTCAGTATTTTTTACAGCAACTCGGGCATGTTCATTTGGAAAAGCGGATCCTAAGTGAAGTTGGTTCTTTTTTTGTTTAAAATTATACTAATCGCACTGGTAGGCCGTGTTTTCTTTCTCAGTTATACAATTACTGCCTCGGGGCCTCGGGCTGTCTTCTACCTCTTGAGTGACATATCACTACGTTACGTTTAAGATACTAACCTACATATTGGTTTAAGCTTTACACTATTTAAACACATATTTATACAAGTGATGGATGCCACTCCAAAAGCCAAAAGAAAATACAGAAGCACACATGGGCATCCGGCCAAGTTAAAAAAAGCCTAACTTGTATTCGAATATCGAAGACAATATAAATATAATATTTCTATTATGTTAAGTTTTGTTGATATCTTACCTTTAAATTACTGCGGTCTTTTCTGCCAACCGGACGTCTACTTGATATGTTTTACCTGTAGCAAACACAAAACAATTAAATTAAAATAAGTTATAGGTAAGTAGAATATTAGATGTGCAGTTTTCAAAAAAACTTCATATAAATTTCTAGATATTTTAAGAATACGACTGGAGTAAGAAGTCCATTGTATGTAAATAATTTCACAATTCGGAAACATGTCAAGTACCTAATGCAAATAATATAAGTAATCAGAACATTAAAAATGGAGGGAAAAATGGCTTGGATTCAACATCACTTAGGGTGTATTGGGATAATTTAGAAAGGCGAGTAATTCCAAAAATCAATCAAATATGTCTCGTATGTAATAAGAGTAAACTTTCTGAATTACCCCCCACTTTTTTCCTTTCGAAATTAACCCAATATACCCTAGATTTTTCCGTAATACGTATGTAGTAGTTATAAGCATAACACCCCATTTTTATTACTAAACAACACTGATCTATAACATAATAGTCGGTTTCCTTCAAACCTCTTCCCTTGGACATTTGTCAAAGTTCCACGATAACGGCCGGCCATTTACTTAAACGCCGGAAACCGGGAATTAGACGTTTCACGTTTTACTGATTTATGGATACTGAGAGTCATTATACTTTGAGATTTTTATAGGTGTTTTAAAATAAACTTTATTTGATCCCTTATAAGAGAATTCAAGACAAAAGCGTGCGTTATTACGTATGTAGGTAAGTACAGTCGTTATCAGATATATCGGAGCGGCCATGGTGGTCAAAAATATCTGAACAACGCCTCTATTGTCAAGACGATAAAGTGCATGTTCAGATAATTTTAGTACCTTGGCCGCTCTGCTATATATATTTGATGGCGACTATACACATGTACGTTACTAATGAGTCCAAAACATTTTCGTCTTTTGTGTACCGTAATGTAGTTTTACGTAGGTATGTAAAGTCTTGTAACGATGGAGAAAGGATAGTTTACTTCGGTCATCTCAGTAATATGATAATATATCTACATACTCGTATACTTATTTCCCGGCACGTTATTTTGTGAAGGTGTCATCACTCATCATCACCGAACTAGTGTCATTAATGCGCCAGAGACTGTAGAGATATAGACCGCCACAGCCTAAGAACTTTTTGAAGCTCAAGTCAAATGCGCCATCTATGTCAAAGACCCCTAAAGATACCGAAAATGTAAGAGAAATGTCACCTGCACTGCTACTCCACCTAGTAACAAATAGCGTACTAGTAGTACACTAGTAGCTACTAGGTGGAGAACTTTTTGAAGCTCAAGTCAATTGCGCCATCTATGTCAAAGACCCCTAAAGATACCGAAAATGTAAGAGAAATGTCACCTGCACTGCTACTCCACCTAGTAGCTACTAGTTTACTACTAGTACGCTATTTGTTACTAGGTAAAGTGGCAGTGCAGGTGACATTTCTCTTACATTTTCGGTATCTTAAGGGGTCTTTGACATAGATGGCGCAATTGACTTGAGCTTCAAAAAGTTCTTAGGCTGTGACCGTCTATTATAGGACTGACATTGAGCTCCTTATTCTTGTACCCTTTTTAATTTCCTCTGACGAAGCCTGCGATTTTGCGAATTTGTGGGCGAAGTAATTATTATTATTATTGAACTAGCAGTTGCCCGCGGCTTCGCCCGCGTACATTATGATTAATGCAGATTTCTACTGTTGAATAAAGTTTTTCCCCGCGACTTCCTTTGCGTAGAATTAGTAATTGACCCCCCTTTTTACCCTCTTAGGGAATGACTTCTGGGATAACTACTATGTATCCATCCCCAGAACTCAAACTATCTCTATACTAAATCATCTATATTAGGTTCAGCGGTTATCAATTCCCCATATAAACTTTCAACCCCCTTTTCACCTCTTAAAGGGTTGATTTTCGGGATAAAACTATCCTATGTCGTTTTCCGAGACTCAAACTATCTCTATACCAAGTTTCATCTGAATCGGTTCAACTGAAAATAATTATCTATAAAACTTCCAACCCCTTTGCTATGCACCCCCGTAAGCGGTTATCAATTCCCCATATAAACTTTCAACCCCCTTTTCACCTCTTAAAGGGTTGATTTTCGGGATAAAACTATCCTATGTCGTTTTCCGAGACTCAAACTATCTCTATACCAAGTTTCATCTGAATCGGTTCAACTGAAAATAATTATCTATAAAACTTCCAACCCCTTTGCTATGCACCCCCGTAAGCGTTGTTTTTCGGGATAAATAAAATAAAACAAACAACTTTTTTATTACATTTTTGAAAAAAGACGCTTTCAGCATGATTTCATGAGAATTTATAGGGCGGCTGAGTGCGAATCGGACTCGTACCCCGATTTTTTTTTGTCTTAAGTCGGAGTGGTGCTTGACTGCACTCTTATTAGTTTTCCTGTAATTTATACGTAAATAACTATTATATCTGTAATTTTTGCAAGTTTTTCTGTCGAACAGTTTCCAATATTGATTAATTTTATGTTAAAGTTATGTATGTTAAAATTATACTAATTAGAGATCCTCACATTAAGCCCTTTTATTTGATACGCCACACAATAAAGTTATTTGTTTTTTGATTTCTCATTTACCTACCAACAAACCCCCCCCCCCCCTTCATGTTTAAAATTCATAATTTGGCGTTACATGCCTGCCTTTAGGTCACTGACTTACAAACAAAGTCGCACCATAAGGGTTCCTTTTCTACGATTTTGGTACGAAACCCTAAAAACATCCTTTTCGCTTCCCGGGACTCTCTATACTAAGATTTATCAAAATCGATTCAGCTGTTAAAAATTCCCGATTCAAACCGCCAACGCCATTTCATCCCCTTAACGTTAGGGTTAATTTTCGAAATAAAAACTATTTTTATGTCCGTTCGCGGGACTTAAACTATCTTTATAAAAAGTTTCATCTAAATCATTCACGTTTAAAAATTCCCCATGCAAACTTGCAACCCCCGTTTCACCCTTAACCTTTAGGGCTGATTTTCGAGATATAAACTATTTTATGTTCCTTCTCGGGACTCAAACTATCTGTATGCTAATTAGCATTAAGTTTCATCTGAAATGGTCCAGGTGTTGAAAATTTCCTGATCAAAATTCCAACCCCTTTTTCACTCCTTCAAGGGATGATTTTCGGAATGAAAACAACCCTTACTCATTTCCAGGTATTCACACTTACTATATACCAAGTTTCGGCTAAATCGGTTCGACTGTTTTAAAATGAAAATGATAACCTGCAACCCCCGTTTCACCCATAACTTTTTTACTTTTAAGGGTAGTTTTCGGGAAAAAAACTATTTTTTGTTCCTCCCCGGGCCTCAAACTATCTGTATACCAATTTTCATCTAAATCGGTTCAGCTGTGAAAAAATCCTATACAAACTACCAACCCCCTTTTCACACCCTTAGTCGTTTCCCGGGATTCAAACTATCTATTATATCAAGTTTCATTTAAATCGGTTCAACGGTTAAAAATTCTCTATTCAACCTTCCAATCCCCTTTTCACCCCCTTAAGGGCTGATTTCCGGTACAGAAACTACCGTATGTCCTTCCCGGAATTAAAATTTTGAAATTGATGCCATTTTCGTACTTAATTAACGTCCCAAAATACCAAAAATCGACTCCCATATTGATATTTAGTAATTTCAACCCTATCGCACCCCAACAGGGGGATGATATTTCACGCCCGCCACGTTGTATCATAAAATCATTGGTGTTTTCGTAATCAGCGACCCGATAAACCATAGAAACAATACCCATGTTGATTTTCAGACTTTGTCACCCCCATTTCCCCTTTATGGGGTTGAATTTTCAAAAAACCTGAAACACGTGTTTACTCATTTATTTTTAGGAATACTCCTGTGAAGTTTCAAATAAAACAGTCTAACTAATCTTGTTCCCCTATACAAACTTTGGACCCCCATTTCACCACTTAGGGGATGATATTTTACACCTGCACGTTGTATAATAAAATGGTTATTGTTTTCGTAATCAGCGACCCGATAAACCATGGTAACGATACCCATGTTGATTTTCAGACTTTGTCACCCCCATTTCCCCTTTACGGGGTTGAATTTTCAAAAAACCTGAAACACGTGTTTACTCATTTATTGCTAGGAATACTCCTGTGAAGTTTTAAATAAAACAGTCTAACTAATCTTGTTTCCCTATACAAACTTTGGACCCCCATTTCACCCCCTGGGGGATGAAATTTTACACCTGCCACGTTGTAATAATGAAATGGTTGTTGTTTTCGTAATCAGCGACCCGATAAACCATAGAAACGATACCCATATTGATTTTCAGACTTTTTCACCCCCATTTCCCCCTTTAAGGAGTTGCATTTTCAAAAAAGCTGAAACACGTGTTTACTCATTTATTGTTAGGAATACTCCGGTGAAGTTTCAAATAAAATAGTCTAACCAATCTTGTTTCCCCATACAAACTTTGGACCCCCATTTCACCCCCTTACAGGGTGAATTTTGAAAAATCCTTTCTTAGTGCACCCCTAGGCCTTATAAGGGACCTACGTGCCAAATTTGGAAACTCTAGACCCAGCGGTTTAGGCTGTGCGTTGATATGTCAGTCAGTCAGTCAGTCAGTCAGTCAGTCAGTCAGTCAGTCAGTCAGTTTCTTCTTTTATATATTTAAATGAAATAAAGGGCTTATTTAATTTTTTATTAAATATTTCCTCTTACTGTTTCCAGTTTTGCGTGTTCGTTCAGTCCCACCGTAGCCTACACGTCAGAGTTCTGCCACAAAGGCATCAGAGACCGAGTGATGCTGTGTCAGTCGTCATTCGCCGGCTTGTCACAAGTCATCATTGCCGGGATGTCCTGGGCTATTCTGACGAATGAATGGAGTTATACCTTGTTTGGGGGGTACATTGGTAAGTAAATTGCGGTTTTATTTAACAAAGTTATCGCCAACATACGATGCACTTACACGTGTGGTCAAACTTATAATGCAAATTATGAATAGTGACCAAAGTTTATTTCTTTAGATAATTATTTCACTTTCACGCAAAAACGACTAACCAGGTATGTGTGAGAATTTTGAGGAAGAGAGATAGCGGGAAAGAGAGAGAGGATTATAATATAAAAATCCAGGATGTTTTTACCACTTAGGAGTTTTTTTTCGTTTATTTGTTCCAGTTTCACAGTCCATGATTTTATATTCTGCTGAAATAGGTCCCTATGTAAAAAAAAGATTGGAGTTTATAACTTAGCTAAGTAAGCTTCGCTTTAAAAAACACTAGCATTTTTGTTACATCTTGTATACTTAAACAACAAAAAAACAAGTAAAACAAAGATCCCGACGAATTGAGAATCTCCTCCTTCGAAATCTTGAATTCGGTTGAAAACTGGTTGTGTTGTCTTTCTTATTCGCGATCTATATAACAAAAATACCTGCCTAGGAAAATCAACAGAAGGAAATTAGCGGTAGAGGTGTTACAACTAATTTTCACACGCTCTTAATTTTTTTTAAATAAAGTCGTGCTTAATTCACCGAACACCACACGCATTCCGCTCATAATTCAGGCTTAACATCAAGTAACACTATCTACTCGATTTGGATCTGTCGCCTTGTTAATGCTCTTTAACTGGTTTTATCTGCCCAAATGTGGCTGTAGCGAGTTGGGTAGTTTCCGATAAGATTGTTGCTGGAAGGTTCGATAAAAATCGGGGCACTATAGTCAAGTTCATGGCTGGTAGGGTTCACAGCTACAAGATTTTGATAATACTCAAGTTTAAAAAATAGACAAACAACTACGTTTTTAAAATATCTAAGCATTTTGTATTAATTAATGTTTGTGACACTCTTGTATTTAGGTAATTCATTGGTTTAAAATATATTAAATTTGATTCGTTTAGGTAAATAGTGAAAGAAATGTAGTAGTAGTTGTAAAACACTGTATGTACAACAAATGAAAAATAATATAAAGGAAAACAGTTAAGTAACATTTGTAGTAAGTACGTTTTTTTTTATTCCACGACGGCAGCATACGGCCCGCCTGATGGTAAGCAGTTAACGTAGCCTATGGACGCCTGCAACTCCAGAGGATTCACATGCGCGTTGCCTACCCTTTAAGAACGTTTGCCTCAATGTTGGCGATTTAATGTTGTGAAACTAATAATTAAATTGACTTTAATTAGGTTTTGTTCAATTTTAGCAGTCCGAGATAAAATTAAACCGATCAAGAAAAAAAACCTGCCATTTAAATTTTCACCGATGTAAAACCACATTGAAAATTATCGCCTTCATTTGTTATCATCAATATTTATTTAACGTTCACAACATTGTGTAGTCCTCAAAAAGCCGGCAATAACAGTCTTGTCCACAAAGTGGGTAGCTATCTCGGCGTCGGATTGACGTTCGGCGTTTACAACAATAGCCGAGATAAGAGCCTTCAAAGGCGACCTAGTCGTGTATTTTCATTGCAGTGTTGCCAGATACCACGCTTTTCTGTGTTTTTATTCCTTTTTGCCAACGGCTATTAAATTCCAAGTCAGCGTGGATTGTGATTTGACATCCGATTTTTTTAGTTCTTACATAAGTTTCTATACAATATTTACAGACCATTTAAACGTAAATTCCAAAAAAAAAACTGTTTTTGTTAATTAAATACGATTAGCTTTTTGTCAAAATACGCGTTTGATTTTTGAAAGCCAGCTTCCAAGCGTATATAGTTTTCACTTCATGACTAAAACAAGCCCATAAGTAGTAGGTCACTCACGTAATTTTGGTCGATTTTTGCTCGATATGTTTCGATCAATTTAAGATGATCATTTTCACGAGCGGCCTTCCGCCACGGCAGCGCGTCGGCTACTGCGCGCCTGCGCGCGGTGTGCCCTGCTGCTGGTGGCGGGAAGAGGCAGCGGCGGCGATGTTGTGACAGATCTACCCTCATTCACTTTGCTACCATATATGCCTTTAACCTTATGTTTGTTTCAGTGCTCAACACCTGGAATTTCTATCTTTATCTGATGTCATTGTGGTCTTTGACTGCCACCTCACTTTATTATTTATTACCAGAAAGCCCAAAATTCTTGATAACACAACAAAGATATGATGAAGCTCGAAAAATCCTTATAAGAACTTACGTCATTAATACAGGAAAGCCGGCAGATACTTTTCCGGTAAGTGATTATGAAATAATTTTTGGTGAGATGCGAAATTTTCAATTAACAACGAGCGGGCTTTGTAGTTTTTTGGACAAAAAAGTGATTGATTTTTGCCATAGATAGGAGATGGAGGATGACAAATTATTGCCAGATGTTTCCTATATAAAACTTAACCAACTGGATTGGCCATTGGCAGGCGTACCCCTCTGCCAAAAACATATGACCAGTGGTCATATTTATTGTATGGACTGACGTTTATCTGACGTGGGTATTTCGTACCCTTGGTAAAACAAAGCCACATCTGCAAAATGTCTACTTTACAGGAGAGAGGTTTTAAGATTGCGTGAGTGAATTTTACTGATAACTTTTTTATTTTCAAAGGAATTGTCTTCAAATTTTGCGTTTTTATCTATATGTATGCAACGAATTGAATGCGTTATATCCGATCTTATTTAATTAATTATTTTGGAAGTTAGTACGACGGATGTGCACTTACGGCTTTGTTTTACCAAACATCAGCCGACGTATCTGCAGATCCGTCGTTATTTCACGAAATACTACATGTAGTATGTGCACATGTGTCTTTGTTTTATGAAGAACTCTGTGAAACATGTGCATAAACGTCGTTATTTGACAAAAAAACTTCAATATTATGAGGTTGCATTTGAATAAAATAGTAGATTTGTTTAAATTATTAAATAATAGATACAATAATAAAATGAAACAATTATTATTAAATCAATATCAGTATTCAAATCAGCATGACACATGATATTTAAAAAAAAATACTTACTCTATTATATTAACAATACAATAATTTGAACTAGGATAGGATAATTTGACGATAAATATAAGTATATACAATTGTGTTATTTAAAAAAATAAACATAAACATGTAATAATTTTAACTATGTATATCCATATTATACATAAAACAACAGTTCTGTGTCTCATACATTATCAAATGGAGATATTTGTTTGGAAAAAGGTCACCAAAGATATAAAATAATTAAAAAATAACACAAGATGCATTATAGAAAAAAAACCTCGATCAATTAAATAATCAGAATATTACTTGCAACAAATAATTTTGGCGCCTCCTTCGCTGTCATATTTCATATTTATCACCATCAGTAAAGTTTGTGCAGGTCTTGAGCGGAAATATTACCAATAACGCTATGTTGGTAGGCACAGTTCTTCATAAAAGGGTACATAAATATTAGGTGCAACCACGCTTCACCTGTTTACATAGGCTTATGAGATCGTTGTACAGTCGACGCTAAAGATATACATTTACATAATACCTTACTCTTTTGTAATAATGTGTAAAAGTCAAACATATCTTTGACGACGACTGTGCGTAACGCTACAGGGGCCGATTTGTGACTTTAGAGTGCTAGAAATCAAATAAATTAAGCTCAAATATACTCGTACACGAGTCATTCCATATGAAAACGTCTGAAGGGGTGTGCTGGCTAATTTTAAATTATCTTGAAAAAAATCTGTAATATATTTTAGGCCATGAAATAACTATATCCATCGTATTTTTATTTTTCACTTTTTTTTTTACGATTGGCAGCCATTGGAAGTTTGATAAGGCGTCATATTCTTAGTTCTAAAAACTAGATTCAAATGCTGCTTAAAACAAGCTTTTGCTAACAATAATATTTGTTTTACATTGCTTACTAACCACTGTTTCCGCAATGACTAAAAATATCTAATCACTATATTCCAGAACTTGATTTTAGGACATTGAAAATTTGCAAACATATACCAATTTTCGGAGTTTTCGGACTACAATTCTGACTTTCATATTAGGCCGACGACTTTTCTTTTATTCTGGTTTTTAGAACAATGCCATTTTTAACAACTGATATCTATTTAAAGCTTTTAAAATGTATTCTAGGTATAGAAAACACATATCGAAATTTCAAAAAAATTAAAACATGTTCACTTTGGACGCTGAAAAATGTAGGTTTCAGTGTGAATAACATTTTGGACTTACGATTAAATGGTAGATCATAAGCTTACATTTACATGGCATCTAGTTTTTATACCGGTTTTTTAACTATGTAAGAAGATATGATTTTTTTTAAACCGTAAATATTGCACAGTACCTACTATTACTACGATTAAGTTGTTTATGTATGCTTATCTGCCAAAAAATTGTTGGTTTTGTATCATAAAGGTATTTCAATAAGTTTTTTCTATATAAGGAAGAGTTAACATTTGAAGTATAATACATACACATACCATGTTCATAGTTTTATTAAACACAACTGACTATTTTCGCAAGGAAAAGGTCAGGTATCAAATACAAGTAACTTTTTTTCATGAAGATTTTGGAATACAGGCTGACTGGGACTTTTTTGCCACTGCACATGGAAAAAGCCCATGTGATGGTGCTGGAGGAACCATTAAAAGAATAATCCGAAAAGCTTAGTTTGCAAAGAACAGCGGAAAATCACATATTATATAACACCTCAAGCAATGTTCGGCTTTTGTAAGGAGCGGATACCTGGCATTACATTCTTTTTCGTGCCAAAAGCAGACGTCGAGGCTTCAGAATCGAGGTTGACAGGGAGATTTGAAAACTTACTTACGATTAAGAGTACTAGATCCTACCATCATTTCGAACGTCTGTCATCGGACACCTTAAAAGCCCGTAAATATTCAACTGCACAGTCTTTTGAAGTTGTGACAATCAGGAGGCAGGTCTCCAAACGTAGAAGATAAATATTTTTTCTTAATATTGTGATGACTTTCATTTAATTAATTATAAAATAATATTTAGTTGCAGTTTTATTTATTCATGATCACTTTTTGAAGTATTTGAGTTATGCATACTTTACGTTTTGCAAAAAATCATATCTTCTTAACTAGCAAAAAAACCGCTATAAAATCTAGTAATTCTGTATATTTAAGAATATGATCTATCATTTGGTGCTACATTTAGAATTTTATTTACACTGAAACCTGGATTTTTCAGTGACCAAAATAAACACGTTTCGATTTTTTTTTAATTTTCAATGTATTTTTTTGTATACCCTATAATATAATTTTGTATTTAAATGGATGAAAGTAGTTAAAATTGAAGTGGTCTAGAAGCTGTGATATAAATATTTGCCCTAGGTCTTATACATGAGTCAGAATTTCAACCCGAAAATCACAAAAATTAGTAAATTTTGTGACATTTTTAGTGACACGGTATTTTATGCTCTTCAAGTGTTTGAATGAAAAGTTAAAATGCATATCGGATACTTGTTGATTGGAGTGTTATATAAAATAAACACAAATATTAAACATAACTTCTGAACAAAGTTTTAGCATAATTTGTCGGAGTAGAAAAATGACACCACTTTAAACTTTGGATAGGTGCTGAGAAAAAGATAAGTATTTAAAAAAAATAACGACAACGGTTTTTGTGCATGAATATCTCACGGTACACCCTCATTTTTTTTTATTGAAATCTGTGACCACGCGGCAACAAAAATAATTAATTTCAGCCGTTTTCATATGGAATGACTCACACATAAGTTTGTCATATTTATATTGGCATGAAATTACTAGGTAATTTAGCTAAATTACCACCAACCATGATCTTAAATTCCTATCGCTGATATTTTTGAAACACCATTATATCATTTTGAACTGAGTTTTAAGTATCAGAGTCAAATGCTAGAATATCAAATCGCCCCCCAGGCAAGGGTTTACTATTGTAGGCTTTTGCTAAAACTATAGGCGCTATATTTTGTAGTCTTGTTCTATAATACTTTCGTAATTTCCAATTAAATTTCAGTCCAAAGGTATCAGTTTTGGTAACAGCTACTAAACTTCTGTGACACTCAACCGGCTTATGTTTTCACCCTGAATATTTTTCTGCCAAAGCCGATCACTAATTGATCTGGAGTCTTATTGTTCAACAAGTGGTATGTTCATGGTCAGGTGGGCCACCACCTGAGAAGTTGTTTCTACTCTACATGGTATAAATAATCCTCAATGACGAGGCTCTTTCAATTACCTAAAGCACACCATCACCTTCAATATCGGCATGCCCAACTTCGAGAAATGTTTGTGATATGATAGGCATAGAGAAAGAACAGCAAAGACTGCTAAATCATTTTCTTGATCTGTAAAAGGCATTGATTGGGGTAACAGATTACTCAAATGAGGTTGGGGACATGGTCTGATAGTGGTGTGGGACGTTGATGAACCTGAACAAATCTACTCACAACGTTTCTGACGCATCTTCGTGTTAGATTAATCTGAGTTGTTTCTAGTCTCAAAACTTTTAAAAAAACAGGCGTATTAAAAATCTTATGCTGGTCATGTTCTAAACTCCATTACTTACTATTATCTCCACAACGGCGATAGACAGAAGATGGCATTGGAGTAGAGTGTTAACTGTGTCTTGTAGAAAGTTTACAATAGACGTAGCCGAAGAGCAGTCAAAGCTGGAACCTGGTTCGATATGGAGTGCTGTCTGACCCGAAACTGCTACAAAGACCATTTCTTTCATCCGGCTGGCATGGCAGAACTGACCTTAACCTGGTACAGGGACTATTATTTCATTCATCTGGTTGGTAAGATAGAACTGACCTGAAACTTCTACATGCTACATGCTACACTGAGGTTATAAATAACGTAAAAAAAACAGTGTAACAAGGATATCATTATTATGACATTAGGTATAGTGGCAACGGCATCCTTCTGTGTCGTATAACATTTTGTAACATCAGTGTAGCAGCAGCATTCATTAAATCTGGCTGAACGATATATATAACGTCTTAGGAATAAGTTCTTTATCTTATCTTCCTCCGAGTTGGTTTTTCCGAAATTTTACTCGTCAAATGATATACCCCAAAAATCCACGACTAATTCTGAACTGTACCCAAGAACGATTTAGAAATAAAATTAGCCATTTATCCCTAAGTATAAATAGACAATGAAAAGAAATATTTTAAAAGTAAATTTAAACTTTATCGGCCATGTTTTTACCAAGCTAAGTTTAATTCGTACAATGTGTGATACTAATAAAAACAAACGGAAGTAAATAAATTTATTGTAAATTAGTATTGTAATAGGTAAATGTATGATGTAAAATCATATTTATATCATATAAATAAAGAATTGTGGCATTGGTACATAAAATATATCTTTTTTGTGGATTTAAACTTTCTGATAACGACGGATCTTAGATTACTACCTAAAATAACGACGCATGTGCACATATAATACCTACCGTATCCGTCAAATAACGCAACATATTGACATACGACTATGAATAGTTCGTGCAACATAATTGTAAGTGAACATACGACCATCAATTTAAGAAACGATAAAAATACTTCAAATTCGTAGTAGAACATTAAGATAATACAATTAACAGCTTAGTAAAGTATTTTTATTAATACGTTAAAAATCAACAAAAAATATCGTATGTGATCATGCGACTGGCAATTTTATTGCAACAATTAAAACTTTATCAGCCGTATGTTCACATGTGACTTTCTTGTACAAGACTATATTTTAATTATTTTAAAAATACTAACCATTGTTATTTCTATTTTGGCATCTATTTTTGTTAATTTTGATCAAGTGCGCGACAAATTCTTATAGTCCGGGAACACTGACGCGACTGACTTTACGACGGCGCGCGCGCCGGACTGCGCTCGCGGGAACGCCGTAAAAGAACGAAGCATACGCATTTGTTGCATTGTTTTACGTCTACTGATTACTTGCGTCGTTTTCCGCTTAAATTATCTCAGAAACTAACAATGTTAAAAATAAAATTCTTTTTGTATGATGTAGAACGCACTGTTTTAAGACTATTTCCGCAATAAAAGCACTTTTGACCTATAGTCACATGTTGCATTATTTTACCAAGGGTGCGATTTGTACGTTACGTACGATAGCCATACATTTGAGGTTCCCCTCCCCCGCATAAATCGGACTTTTTTGTATAGACAATGACAGACATGGCTACCCCGGGATGAATGCTCTAAGATATCAAATAACTTTGATAAACTTCACCGGAACGGTGGGCCAAAAAGGCTACTGAATGGGCCCCGCAGGAGGGCCGGAGTAGAGGCAGACCGAAAAAGAGATGGCAGGACGACCTGGATGCCTTTTGTAGCGACTGGCGGGAACATGCACCAGGCCGTGACGAGTGCCGGAAAAGAGGGGAGGCCTTTGCCCAGCAGTGGGACACAACAAAGGCTATATATTAAAAAAAAACTTCACCTATGTCAATTAATTTTTTCTTTGTTTCTTTCAGTATCCTAACCTGTGGAAATCAGCCAAACAGCGAGTAATAGACGAGACACCAGAATGTAAAAACGAAAGTCTATCTCACCAGTTGATGGCAGGTCTATACAATGTAAAACCAATGTTCAGCATGCCTCTAGTTCTACCGCTAACCGTCATCTCTTCAATGGGTTTCTTAACCATGGCTTTGTAAGTACGTTGTCAATTGTTTATTTTCTACTAGCGGCCCGCCCCGGCTACGCATGGGTGCAATTATTATACATATAAACCTTTCTCTTGAATCACTCTATCTATTTAAAAAAAACCGCACCAAAATCTGATGTGTGAGGTTTTAAAAATATAAGCATACATACAGACAGACAGCGGAAGCGACTTTGTTTTATGCTATGCAGTGATAGTGATACTCGTCGACTGTAATACTTGAATTGAGATTGTGTAGACGGAACTACTAGCGCATGCTTTTCGATAGAGCTTTTATGGTCGCGTATAGTAGCGTCACCAGCTCCAGTCTCCTACTTATTCTTAGTCGCAATACAACACCTAATATACCTTTAAAAAGGATCACCAGTATTTATGTTATAGCCTGTAATATTTGAAAAATTTAACAGAATTCAGATCATGGTCAAAATACACGGTGTAACATGAGGAAACCGGATAATTTTAACAGCGTATTTCTGATCATAATTGAAGACTAAAATGTCATACAAACTTTCCTGAAAATTGCCTAGTTTCCGAGTTACGACCAATTAAAAAAAAAACACATTTCTCATTGTCACTCAGCGAAACACGATTTTTAGATGGCGATTTCACCAGTAGACTAAAGACATCTTTTATTGACAGATGTCAAAAGTGACAATAAACATTTTGTATAAACTATTTCATATTTTAAAAAATGTACAAATTCATTTAAACCGATAATTTTACATATGACACTTACTTATTATGTGCAAAATCATAAAAAAAAAACAAAAAAAAATTTTTTTTTGGCGTTTTTGACATAAAGTCATATAATGTTTTTTTCTTCTATTGACCTCAGAAATGCGTGGCTCAAATCTTTCTGTTTCCTCATGTTACACCGTGTAAAAACCAATGAAACGGGTCTATGGGTTGAGCTCATCATGGTCGCAGCTCGTTAGGATTGATTATTTGTCTTTTGTTCATTCTCGTGGTTCAGTGTGTAATATAGATAGCTTATTGTGCGGTGATCTAACGAACAAGTGTGCGGATAATGAAGAATTAGTCTTAAAAGGCGTGTAACCATTGATTGGTTCAGAACAACCTGTAGCCTCCTCGAGCCTTTTGTAGGGAGCTATCACTCTACAAATAGCAACTAACAAGGCTTATGCCACTTCTACCGAACAACGTTGCCTAAAACTTATTTGATTAAACAAAATACTTATCGATTGAAGACATTGTACCATGCATTGTACCTAAAGATTGAATCTTACAAGCTCTTATTTCCCGCCTTTTTATACTTGACATTGGCTACAGGCAATACCGCCTAAAGTCCATAAGAAGAAAAAAAAAAAAAAAAAAACCAATGAAACGAAAATGGAAATTAAACTGCCTAGTCATTGTAATCACTATGGGACTAGTATAATAGTTTCAAGACATATTAATAGTCAGTCAGCAAAATCTGGCAACACCGGTGTGGCCAGAAACTTAGTAACTAGAGAGCCGGTTTGCTGATTAGACAATAATGTTGCCTGAGATACACAGGCTGTTTCGAAGTTTGGATTGGAAGTCGTGATAGGTAATTTATTATGTAGCTATTACACTCAAGGATAATGCAAATTTAATGAAAATGAACATCTTGTATGAAAAGTACTAAAGTGACCCACATTACCCACACTAAGCGGCCTCCTAACCCAGTCGGTAGTGACCCTGCCTACGAAGCAGGAGGTCCCAGGTTCGAATCCTGGTAAGGGCATTTTATTTGTGAGTTTATCACGAATATTTTGTTGCTGAGTTATGGGTGTTTTCTATGTATCTAAGCATATATTTATCTATATAAGTAGGTTTGGGACTAATTTGATATATGTAAGATTGTCCCCAAAATATTACATTACTTGTCAATGAGTACAGGGCCCCGATTTGACATGCCAAACTGTAAAACGTGGATATCACTCTTGAATGGCTACTGGATAGAGTGATTTCCATTTATCCACACGTGTCCACGCCTTACTGTTATATTTACGGTAGGCCTCGCTAGAGTTTTGTATTGATTTTGACGTAACGTGATATCAGTCTTTTGTGAGTCCATAGAGATTTCGGTTGTCACAAAAGTGTGATATTATAGTTGTCTCACTAGCGACTGTCAGTTTTGACATGTCGAATAGGGGTCTTCTTGTTATTCTTAAATGTTTTGAATATTTTGTTACAGGTATAATGTGTACAGACTATGGTTCCCGCAACTCTCGACCATAGTCGAGCACTACAGTAGCACGACCAGCCATGGAGACCTTTGTACTATGCTGGACGCGTATACTGAGGACCTTAGGAACATCACGAGTTTGGATACTGGTGCTAATGTATGCGTGCCTGTAAGTATATTTCAAATATATTCTAGGACAACTAAAATGGGTGATATTTGTGTACAAAATAATCTGTTATTATTTCAACTGAAGAACAAATCAAATTATTTACCCCTGGAAACACATCAAACTATTTTTGTAGCCCTGGGCACTGGAAGCCTGGGTCACTTTTTCCTTTATATATATTACTAGCGTCCGGCCCCGGTTTTCGCACGGGTGCAATTATAACGTACTAGTAGTACACTAGTCGTTACTAGGTGGCGCTGATTTTATCTCATACATATTGGCTCTGTTTAGGTGGCGCTAAATACTCGGAGCCTCAAAAAGTTCTTAGGCTATGGCCGTCTACTATATATTTAAGTCTATGATATTATAAAACTTTCTATTGAATCACTCTATCTATTAAAAAGAACCGCATCAAAAGCCGTTGCGTAGTTTTAAAGATCTATGCATACATACAGACAGACGGCAGGAAGAGACTTTGTTTTATACTATGTAGTGATGATATCTATATAAGTCTGTTATTATTTCATTTGACTTTATACTGATTGTTATGTGTAGGTAGAGTTCTAGTCTTACTATTTCCCCACAATGAAATACAGATTAGTAATGGGTATAATTCAATCGACCACCAAATAAATCAGAAGGCGATGACTAAATTAAAAAGATTGCCTACTAAAATAATAGATCTGCTACCAAAATTGTATCACCAAATAATAATAAAAAAATAATACTTAAAATATCCAGCAAAATATATGTATCACTAAAAATTGAATCTGATACCAAAATTATATATCTGCCACCAAACTTAGATCTCCAAACAATATCAAAACCATTACCTGATTTTAATAGTAAAAATTTAATATTTCTTGAGAGCAGATATCATAATAAATTATTATTATTGTGAGCCTATAGTGTCCCACTGCTGGGCAAAGGCCTCCCCCCACTTTTTCCATTCCTCCCTATCTTGAGCAGTATCTGGCCATACTTTCAGAAAAGAATCAAGCTTGTCTCGCCACCGTCGGCGGGGTCTGCCGGATCCTCGATTTGAGTTATCAGGTTACCACTCAGTGGTAATCTTGGCCCACAACTAATTTGGTATGCGACAGACATGACCAGCCCAGTCCCACTTCAACTTGGCCGCCTTCCGAGGCACATCAACGATTTGAGTTTTGGAGCGCAGCGTAGTGTATCTATACTTGGGCCAAGTAGTTTCCTTCCAGGCGCGCCAGGAGAAGGAAGTCGAAAGACGGACTGAAAACGCCTGGAGGAGCTACTGCAGGCTTATGATGGACACTGTCGGCGGATATCTTGATAGTCTGATAAGCTGTCAAGTTATACGAATCTGATATAAGTTATCAGCAAAACATGACAATATGTCAAGTTGTCAGCTTGTTGCCGACAGTTTACGGTAGTGTGTGTACGTAAGACACCTTAGAGCTTTAAACCAAGCGGAGGCGTTCCCCCTGCCAAAAATGTATGACCAGTGGTCATACTCATTGTATGGACTGACGTTTATTTGACGTGGCTATTTTGACGTTTCGCATACATTTGACGTTCCCCTCCCCCGCAAAAAACGACTTTTTCTGATAGAAATGAGAGCGCGTGTCGCATCCGGTTGGTTTAATAATCAAATTAAGACACGGACCAATAGAGAAACCGGATACATAGTACTTTTACTCTATTTCCCTAACCACAGTTGAACCTTATTTTATTACCGAGCAAAACAGTCGTTCATGTGACTAGTAAAATTAGTAAAAAGGGTCCCATAGAGAGCATAATTAGGGGGCAGTGTCTTACTCGTACTCGTTACAAAATGTACACATATTAATTGACTGAGGAGCCGAGCGTAGCGAGGCGACGAACGTCTCCGTTTTCACTGGTACGACGATTTGGCATTTTGATGTGTGTGTATTGGTTGGTTGGTTGGTATGTTGGTTGGTCAGTGTCGGTCTAGAGGTCGCATTTTTCATCCGATTTCGATGAAACTTGGCATGTACGTTCCTTGATCTATTTGCCAAAAATTGTCGAGCCATTTTTTTGATTGGGGGGATAATGAGGGGGGAAAGGGGGAAAGTTTGCTGTCGCGTTAATTATGTTATCCGAAGTCTACGGTTCACAGAACCACTAGTTAATATTTTGATTGTCTGATGAGTGATGACGTCTCTACCTCCTTAGTCAAAGCGAAACATCAACATATAACCTTCTCTTTCGGGCTCACTTTGTGATCAAAGAGAATACTCCCGTTAAAAATGATAACTTCATGGAGGTAATACGATCAATGCACGATTGCTTTTGTATGTACTTGTCAAAAATGACCAAAGTAGAAATAGGTGACATTTTCAAGCCAAAGGTACGTCATTGGCAGTTGTTAATAGAGTACCTATATTTCTTGAGTGTTTTATGGCAGTAACGCCTTATTGACAAACTGGCAATGACGTACCTTTGACTGGAAAACATCACATATAATGATAAATGTCATATTTTGCTGGTGTAAATTGTGATGAAAGTATCTGAAGTGCTTTTTATTTATTATTTAAAATAGCAAGAAACAAAATAAAACAACCCGAATATGAGGGTAAGTTTTTATATTGGTTTTTTGATTAAGTATCTGTCTTATCACGGTTTTGCTTGATACCGTGGCTTCATATTTTGATCTCTCATTAATCTCATTATCAATTTCTTTCATTTTCAGAGATTTGCACATAAAAATATAAAGTTCTTGGGGCTTTGGCTACTAGAGTGCAACTATTTAGAATGTCGTAAAAGAGTAAAACTAAGCAATGTTTATTAAAGTGAGTATTAAAGGCGCACCTACATTAGTATTATTAGGTACTTCGCTGGTAAACAAAAAAATCTCTTGTAAATTACTATACTTATTACGTATCATGCAATTTTAGTTTATACTAGGTACAGGTTAATATTATTTATTTCTAAGCTCTTGCTGTCTGTCTGCTCGTCCGTCTGTCCTTGCCTTCGACTTACAGCAGGTTTTTCTTACCCACCTCAAGAACCTGTGCAGTTGTATGTCCTTTTTTATTTACTTGGAAATAAATAAAAGTATTCAATATGTAACTATGTAATATTTTATTATATTTTTTTTTTTCCACATGAACCAACTAACCGAATTCTGCGGGAATATAAAGGAATAATGATTTTTCGGAATTGTCGGTGATGTTTTCAAAGGTTGTCTATCCGTCTGTATGTAAACGTAAGTAACTGTGTTATAAGGAAATATCAAAATATTAATTATAGAACTATATTATAATTTATAACAAGATATGTAGGTATACCGAATGAAAAGCAAGATTTTTCCATAGGTAGTTTTAAGACTTCAATATTTTAAAAGGAGGATGGCTGTATGTTGTCGATGTCATTTCGTGGATGTCTGTCTGTCTATCTGTCCCCGTCCGTTTGTTCGTCCTTCCGTTCATCTATCCGTCTGTCTGTCACTCCTCCGTAGCTCACAAAGAAAAAACGGAACCCTTATAGATTCATGTCCTGGATGTCTGACTATCTGTCTGTCTGTCCGTCCGTCCGTCCGTTAGTCCGTCTGTCCTTCCGTTATAGGTATGTAGTTTTTCTTAGAATATGTCGTAGTTTAAGTATCGTATTTTTTTTATTTAACAACAAAATCATTACAGTCGGCATTACAGTGTGCACCAATGCGCCGAGTAACTAAATATATTTATTAAAAGTATACTATACTAATAGCAACATTTACATAATAAGACATTCCACTGATTATGAACAAGTTTATATAGGTAGGAAGTTGTAAAGGAAACTTGTTTCAACTTAAACCTCAGTTTTAGAGATGCATGCACAATATTCAGCGCCAAATAATAAGTATAATTTACTCACATATTAAAATGGTAATTTCTAGGTACAAATGAGATAATATATTAAGTATTATGGAAGTCTTATATTACAGTTTGTAGCATAATTAAATTAAAGTAGATGTCTGTAGATGTGTGTGTGGATGTGTGAAGTAGGTGCCTGAAGTGGATAGGAAGGCGTGGCGCGAGTTAGTGAAGGCCCTCTGCACCTCTCGGGTGCCTTAGGACAACAACAACAACAGATGTCTGTTTTATAATGCTGCCACAAAAACAAATGAAATAAATTAAATTGAAAAAAGGGATTCGTTCGACTGTATGTATATATCTCTCTGTATGTATTGTGTGAATATATTATGAGCTTGAAGATTTTCACCGAGACATAATGTGCAAAACTTCAAGAGATAAAATCACCTATTTGATAATTTCATTTGATCATATGTATGTCTTTTCCGACCATGGAACAATGGTGTCCCGGACCTTTGGGAGACGTATGCGGAGCCGAAGCCAATAGGCCCCCATAAAATGCCACATCAAAGATGCCCCAAGGAAAACACCGGTGCGGGGGCTGGAGGTACAGAGGTGTCACTGGACTTTAAACATATGGCCAACTCGCCACTTATGTTTCCACATTTACCTTCGAGAACGCAGCTCTAGCGACCCCACTCTGTACAGCCGGCTAAGGCAAGCCAGAGGCAGGGGACCTGTCCCACTCATCCGGCAGGGCACCCCAGGGGCACTCAGGTTCGCGGAGACGCTACTCTTCAACAGCACGCCACAGGCTGATCATGTGTATTATTATTACTTTTACCATTAATTAAATGTTTTTCATTTCATATACGGCGAAGGATATATTGAGTGGCGAAGAAGTTAAAACAGTTTAAAAATATCAAATGAAAACTACGAGTAGTCCACGCGATTTACTTGTAAACGAGTTGACCAATATAAGAAGACCCATATGAAGATTTTTTTTCGCCTTCTAAGTCCACAACCCCTTGATCGATCTAGCTCATAAACCAACTCTCAAATTTAACCCCAACTAATTTCATAAAGATCAGAAAAACTGAAAAACGAAGTTATTGTCGAACAAACTTTTTTTTGTTATTTTTGTTACTCTATAACTCCGTTATGTCCGTACCGATTATGGAAATCCTTTTTTTGATTGTAAGTATATACATATATATTGGTCCCGTTTTTGTCAAAACGCAGTTCTGATGATGGGATCCATAAGGAATCAAGGGAACTCTTCAAATCTTTAGGGCATACATATAGTGATTTTTGTGTTTTTATTTAATAATCAAGCATTTTCACTTAAAAGGTGTTTTTTGATGAAGTAGAACTGCAGATGATGATCAATCAGTACAGAACTCTTCAACGACACAACGACGCACACATTTCAAGTTTGACTAAAAGTTAGAGAGCGGTTTTGCCAGTGTTTCATTTATTAAATTTACCTATTTATTACCTACTATTCCATATTTGTGCGAATATTGCACCGCTTCTTCCTGAATTAAATACAAAAAAAAATATCGATACATGCTTAGATTGACTAGTAGGTATTTTGTTAATTAACACATTAAGTAAAATATTTTTTTTCAGGAATATCTAAATATGTACCTGACAAAAAAGAAACTCAATCTATATTGATTGATTCGTATATACGTACGAGCTAAAGATTGATCACACTACTTCGTGCCTTCGTGTGTAAAAAGCCAAAAACCACAGTTCCGTGTCAAGAAATCACGCCAATCAACAACAGCATTTTATATTATTAAATAATTTATTTTGTCCCCAAAAACATAATTTATGCTGTTAACAAAAAATACTTGAGGATGTCAGCCAGCACTCACGTATTAGGAGGATCATTAGATTCCAATTAATAAATATTTTTGGTTGTAAATAATTGAATATGAACGATAATGTGAATAATTGAATATGTACCTACCCCAAGTTTTGGGCCAACTGTGCCAAATACGTGCATTACTTTCTCTTGTCTTTTATTTTGATATAAATCTGCTGTTAAAACGTACAATTGCACACACTTTGCACAATTTGCACACAACTTCATTGCCTTTATTATATCGAGTTCATCCTTACTTGTCTTATTGTGTAAACAAACATGTGTCAATCTAGGCATCGTAATGTCGGTTATTTTTGAGATTATTTGTTCGTTACTGCGATTATTGAAGAAAGTTTTATTATAAGTGATACTTTTCAGTGGTTACTTGGTTGAATTCAGTATTTTGTAAATTTATTAAGTATAAATCAACATTTTAAGTGATAATACCAAAGAAAAGTGTCATAGAGTTGTGGTATTAGATATATGTTTGTTTACATGATAAGACAAGTAAGGATGAATTCGGTATTAAATCATACACTAAGAGAGTGAACATTTTGACACAATAACAAGAGCAGTGATACTCCTCTAATTAATTTGCTACATTATCCTTCTGACTAGATCCATACGGAGATTAGAATTACACGCCAATTGGGAAGAAGGAATACCAAAGCAGTTAAAATCCACCGAAGGTGTCTGTTTCATATAGGACAGGGCCTATATATTTTTTTAAATGTTAGTACAAAAAATAATTCGAAAAAAAGAGAGATATTAAAAAGCTTATAGAATTATTTATTTATCTACGCCGCTACCGATGAACATGACAAATGCTCGGATCTAAAAATAATGATAGAGTCATTTGGGGTAACTTCACGCACTTTTGTCATTGACTTCATACCTCGCAAAAAATAAGTATTAGAAGAACTAGAAAATAATCATTGAATTGAGTACTTATAAGGGTACAAATTGAATAAACAATAAAAACATTAGCTATCTTATTTTCGAAGCAGAATAAAAATAATGAGGGAAAACCGGAATGCGCATACTTTGAACCATGCGGGTAAATGTGCACACCAATATAAAAGTCCCAATTTCAAACTAAAAATATATTCTTGTTAGAGTTTGTGCGGAAAGAAGAGTGTCGTGGTTTATGTGGGAACTCATACATTCTACGGCACATCTTTCTCCGGACAGGCTTCTACTCCAAACTGTAAATAATTTCTAGTATGCAACGCACAATAGGTATCTAGATACGGTTGAACCAGAGAGTATATATTTTATAGAGACGCACAGTCTGAAGAAATTTTTGAGGCTCTAAGTCTGAAGCGCTATTTGAACGAGAGCTACCCAAAATGTAAGAGGAAATGACATCTGCGCTACATTGCCATCTAATAACGGGTATCGTACTTTCTTCTTTTTGACGACGAAAGACTACACCGTAGTCCGTAAGGGACTGCAACGGCGGATCGGTGTCACGGTGTAGTTTACCTTGGCAAACCTAGCGACCTTTGTGAGTGGGATCTAGTAACGAGTAGCTTTTGCCTTGGTAATGCTACTCGTTACTAGATGGCACTAGATTAATTATTTGGTGTCGATGAAGTTTGCAGTCACTCATTGTGCCAAACTGAAGCGCTGGTAGCCGGGCGGTAAAACGTCTGACTTTCAATACGTAGGTTTCGGGTTCAAACCACTGAGTTCTTTGGAACTTATGTACGAAATATCATTTTTTACCAGTTGCTTTTCGGTGAAGCAAAACATCTTGAGGAAACCATACCTAATCCCAATGAGGAATAGTCTCTTCTTTGAGTAGCTTTCGTAAGAATACGTTTCGCACTGAATGACTACGATTATTCATGGGATTAGGGTCATTGAGCCTTGGCAAAGCGCACCCCAGGCTCAAATGAGCCGCGGCCTATGCCGGGACTAACGCTATGAGGATGATGATATGTGCCAAACTCTTCGTCACACATTTCGAATGGATAACAGACATCCATATTAGCTCTGCTATGGAGTTTTCTCTTTTTTTTCTTCGGCAGCAGCAACTGCTCATAACATAAAATGAAATACCGCCACTCTACAAAACAATAACATGGTAAGCATAGAATCGTTCTACAAAGTAACTTTTGTTACATTACAAAAACCAGTTACTTGCTAGAAATCAACGACAAAAAAAAGAATTTTCATACGTTATAGTTCCCGACAATTGTTATCGGGATCCGATGGCACCTATATAAAGTTAACAAGTTTTACTGTCATAAAAAGTACAAATTATCAAGTTATCCGCTAGCGCCGTCAAAGTGAAAAACCCGATTTTCATCGTGGATAACCATAGTGTAAACGATATTTTTTTACACACACACATTCAAAAAACATGTGTGCTTACAGCGGACAATATGTCAAATTATCAAAATATCATTCCACTATCAGATGTCAAATGGAAAATGGACAAAGTTATCAGATTAAGGATAAACATGGCGGCAACTCTTATTTTAAACTGGTTTATACTGGTTTATATCAAGTTATCAGCTGACAACTTCTGCCATCATAAGCCTGCTGGTCCATGAAACATCTAATGAAAGGTGACCTCCCCTTATCACTTAAGCGGAGGCTCATGGACATGTGCATACTTCCAGTTCTCACTTACGGTGCTCAGACTTGGTCTTTGACGTTGTCTCAAAAGTCCAAACTCGGGGTTTGCCAACGAGCTATGGAGCGCAGCATATTAGGTGTAAAACTAATGGATCGCATCCGGATCATAATAAATAGGAGATAAAAACTGGTGGCAAATCTAAATTTTGATGGGAGAAAATATAGTTGCCATCAATAATTGCATAGAACTACATTTTCTACACATTTAAGTATTAATGATTTTTCTACATAATTAATCAAAATTATATTATACCACTTAAATTATACCAAATAATATATCAATTATACCAAATAAATTATACCAAATATTATACCAAGTCAAATCTTAGATTCTTAATATTACATTAATCAATAAGCTTAAAATGTAAGAATCAAAACACTGTTCTTCACAATTCACGTTCATTAAAATTGAATGATCAAAGAGAGTGATTATTTTTCACTCCCGGCTGATTGTTTTAATCCTCCGTTCCATTTATAAGTCAACAGAGATTATTTAAATGCGCGAGGCATTAATTGAATTATTCAATTTTGCTTGCTCAGGCAAAATATTATTCAGCTTCATTTAAAATTAATCTGGCTTAATTGATCCTGCAGATATGACAAAACAAGGCTTGTATGTTTATGCAGAATACAGTATTTTTTAGAGAGTTTCTAAATCACTGTTCTTCGTACATAACTCTAAGAAAATTACCTTTTTTACTTGTTAATATTAGAGCAAAATTATCGTACTTCTCACAACTAAACCAAGTATTTTTTCAGCACCCCAGCGGCGCAGAAACGTACATAAACAGCATGATAGTCGGTGCCGTCTGTTTCCTACCCTACCCCGTCACCACTTTCCTAGTCAACAAAGTGGGAAAGAAGGCGTTGCTTCTGGTCACAGGCGTTATATGCGTGTGCGCAACATTTGGGCTCCGTTGGGCCAGCTCCAAGGTAGCAGTTGTGACCCTTTTCGCTCTGGATATCTCGGTGTCGCAGACTATGATGAGTCTGCTGCAAGCTACTACAGTGGATGTGTTTCCGACTACAATAAGGCAAGTTTTGTTATACTTACCTAGTCTTTAGAGATTGGGCTACTTTCGACAGCACTAGCGCTACTCTAGGTTACCATATTTCTAGTGTTACCCAGGATTTTTTCACCGAGTCGAGTCAAGTTTGGAACCTAATTTTTAACCCAATATTTAGCGTAGATACTTACTTTTCACGAATGCGACTACCATTCAATCTTCTAACCCAGAGGGAAAACTAAGCTTAAATCTGATTAAGGTATGGTTTTGTCACGATGTTTTTCTTCACCTTTTCTGTGAGCGACGGATAAATATCAAATGGTATTACGGTTATGTACGCAAAACAATTAGTGGCCACCTTCATGGAATAAACAATCTTTGTGGTTGTTTTTTGTCGGCCCTGCTGTCTCAATAGGCTTTGCTCCGGACATTGATTGTGTAAGAATTAACTATATTAAGGTAAGTATTACATACTTATTTTGCTTGTTATCGAGTTTCAAGATGGTGAGAATGAGAAGATGGCCTGTCAGTCATACGTACTCTAATAAGTCAGATTCTTCAGGTAAGAAGTGATTTTTACCAATTCATGCTTTTACTCTCTATAATTGAGTGACAGTGACGATGAAAACAACTAGGATTTTCATTTTTTTAATAAATTCATTCGTTAATTTGTCCATTCTATTTTGAAGTAATATGATAAATCTAACCTAATAGGTAACTGAAGTAACTAATATTGATAAGGGAAACTACAGTTTTCACTAAGAAATCGGTGGATTACCCCAAAAAAATCTGAACTTCCTATTTCAGCACTTTTGAGCTAGTAACACTATGAGCAATAACAAACATTGCGCAGCATGATATATTGAATTACTGTCATTGGGATTAGCCATTTGTAACTATTAAACGTAAAGCAATTACTCAAACCAGTTAATATTCAGGTAATTCTGAGCATCCTTTACTATTGGACTAACCCACAAAACGCAAAAAATTGGCTGTTTAATACATTTTGCTGTTCAGATGTTGAAATTTCCTATGGGTCGTCAATTTTTTTGTGATTTCGGACTTGGTCCCATAGTAAAAGTTGCTTAGCACGAGCAAAATTTTGCTGGCCATATGTTGAAATTTCCTATGGGAGAGTCAATTTTGTTTGGATTTCGGTCTTGCTTAGCATGACCTAAATTTTGCTGGTCAGGTGTTGAAATTTCCTTTGGTGGAGTATTTTTTTTGCGATTAGTAAAAGTTGCTTAGACCTACAAACATTAACGGGTTTGAGGAACTGCTTTAGGTTCAATTACGTATCTTGTATTTCTCTCTACATATGGTATATCTTGTATTTCTCTCTACATACGGTATATTTGGTATTTCTCTCTACATATGGTATATCTTGTATTTCTCTCTACATATGGTATATTTGGCATTTCTCTCTACATATGGTATATCTTGTATTTCTCTCTACATATGGTATATCTTGTATTTCTCTCGCCCGTCGGGCAACCTGTTAAGGTCGCTGTGGTCGTGCTGTTCTCTGCGGATATGTCCCTCTCACAGACTATAAGAAGTCTGCTAGTAACTGCGGCTGTGGAAGTGTTTCCAACTACAACAAGGCAAGTGTCTCATGTGTTTTTCAAATGAGAGTTGCAGAAAGGAAATCGGGCAGAAAACATAGCTTGCCATATGCCTGGTGATAGTAGGTTTTTTGATTTTGGTGAGTGGCAGGGCCGGCAGGCCCCATATTTGCTCATATGCAATTTTTTGTTTGATCATTTTTAATACAATTGCTTTATGATAGTATTAATTTTTCATATTTTTTGTAATAACTTTTGCTTCTATTAACATTGGTAATAAAATGATATTTATAAATATTCTGATTTTTTTACTCAGTTTATTTATGTGTACCTACTTTTATTTTAAAGATACTTTTCATTTATAAAGTGTCTGTGAAGTTAGTGATGTTCATTTTTGATTTGGTTTGGTTAGCAGTTTGTTTTGATAGATACGAGTAGTTGCAGTTCTAACCTAACTAACTGGTAAATAACCTCTATTCCGTAAAGTTCACTGTAACTTTTTTTTGGTAGCAGTTTGTTTCTGCAAGGGTCGCACTTATAACCAAACCTAACACACTTTCCTGGTCACGACTCGGTTCTGTAAAACTAGCAGTAAAGTATCTGTGTGATTAGAAGTTTGTTTCTGTAAGAATTAAAACCTTAGGTATATTTCTGGTAGTTTAGAAATCTATTATTTAGAATGTGAAATCTAAATAATCTTAACTATAAATTTTCCACATGGTCTGTTTTCTGCAGTTTTCGTCACTTGAAATGGAACTCGGAACGAAACTAAATCATTCAATTCAGCTTTAATATTGGAATGTAACCAATCCTAAAAACATTAATAAAAACACACAGTTTAACAACAAAAAAATCAGTCAAATACCCAAATGAAACATGAATTCGACATTTTCATCAAAATTAAATGTTAGCTTTTATTCCGATAACGCATTGTCCGTTTTTTTAAATTGTAACTAGTTTACTACATGAACCAAATTCCACGACTCAATAGAAGTTGAGATGTATATGTCGGCGGCTGATCGTAAGATCAGGCATATCATGAAATTCCTAGGCATATCGTGAAACGTGAAAATCTTTGACTCGTTCCCTGAGTCGACGGAGCCCCGGGTAACTGCCCTTCGGGCATCTGGTTTAATGTGACTATCGTTAAAACATTACACAGGAACATTACGATCTGCTGATTTTACGATCGGCCGCCTACATATATACCAAACACAGCTCGAGTGCAAAGTTTAACTGCAATAGTTGCATTTTATTCTCCTTCAAGGAGACTGAATAGGCTTAACTTACGTCATTCGATTTAAGTCGTGCGGAGTATAAAGCGGCCGAGTTTAACTTAAAACTTCTCGGGCGAGTCTATTTCAGTCCCATTGTTGCTGGTACACGATAGAGAGTATTGTTGGACGGTTATGCAGTGGCATTCAGTTGTTTGCTGAATGCACGTAGGTTATTAGAACAAGAGCTATAGGCCGTAATGACAATGGAACTGTTCTTCCAGTTGATGGTAATAGGTATACGAAGATTTCCATAAGAGGGCGTCTTAGGCTGCGTTTTCACCGGAGCTGAGTGAGGGTTTGTTGTGAGGAATGGGTTTTCAAGAACCAATAGAATCACTTCATTTGTTTATCCGCGCACAGCGCAGCTCTATGACTGGTTCTTAACAAACACAATCCTGGCAACCCCTCCTCGCTCATCTCTGGAGTGGAAACGCAGCCTTATCCAAGAGACAACGCTTCACACTCCAAGATTATCGTTGTATCATCATCATCACCATCATCATCTCAGCCATAAGACGTCCACTGCTGAACATAGGCCTCCCCTTTGGACCTCCATAAGTATCGGTCGGAAGCGACTTGCATCCAGCGTCTTCCGGCGACCTATATAAGGTCGTCTGTCCATCTTGTGGGTTGTATGTGTGTATTATATCACGACATTGGCAAAGAAGCATACAGCCCGCCATGGTAAGCAGCTACCATAGCCTGCAACTTCAGAGGTGTCACAAGAGGTGTTTATAATATCCGCAAACGCTCAAATATCTAATCACAATATTGTAAATCATTTTATCTACGTGGTAGGCTCAGAATGGATCATGCAATTTATACGAAGGGTCTTAAATAGTACGTAAGACTGTGTCGACCGACCAATGGCGCCCTCATTGGGCGGATTGTATTTCCTAATAAACGAATCAATTTCTGTATTCCATCAGGGTTAAGAGTCCGGTAACGATTTGAAAACGAAAATCGCTAATAATGACATTATGCATATGAATTGCATTTGGTATGATAGCTTGAAGTCTTGTTATTGCAAAAACGTACTTCAGGTCGATATATATTAATATTTAATAGCTTAAAACTCAATTCTTACAGAGCTTGTTTAGTGAGGACGTTGATTCATGCAATTTTGTCGTATGATTTTTAATTATTATTTGTTTTGGATCCTAATATTTTTTGTACTATCAGAATAAAGCATAAAGTGAAGTTTATTTTTGTATTTTTATTTTTGTAAAATACTTTAATATCTTCCCAAAAATATCACCTAAACTTCGGCAATTTTTAGCAAAATTGCTCTAACAAAAGCTACTGTCCCTTAAAATATATATTTGAAAATGAAAAAAACTGTTACTTTTATTCCTCAGGCGACTCATTTTCCAATGTATTTATATATTTTACGTACTTGTATAACTTAATTTTAATTATTAAAAACCTTACTCTTTTCACCTCTCCAAGCAAAAATCGCGAAACGGATGTTAGATTAGGGTCAATTATTTATAAATGAACCATAAAATTAAAAATTCGTTGTATTTATTCCATTAAAAAAGAAACGATCTTTCATAATATGTATGCAAAATTATAGAGGTTATGTTAGTTACTGCAAAATAGCATCAAAAAGTTGAGTGAAATCGAAAAAAAAGTTTACCGGACTCTTAAGTTGTAGCCTACTGATTACGCTACTTTTGGTCTTTGTCACATAGTTTCATTTTGCGTATTTTTGCTTCATTACCTAACTGGTGGCCACTTTTATCCGTTTAGGCGATGAAGCCAAGTAAGTAAAATAAAACTGTATCACATAGATCCTAAGTTGTGGAATTAGTAGGACTAAAACTTAACATGAGGGATTTTACAGAAATTGATTTAAAAAAAAACACAATCCTCGACATCCCCCTAATGGACGCGCCACTAGACAGTCGATGCAGTCTTAATAAGCGTTAGGAAAAAATCTAAGTTCGAAATTATCCGCTGAAGCACACAGCTAGACCTATTTTCATTAGTTTAATCCACGTATCGATAGTTCAATATACATTTGTGGGTAACATTAACATTCATGGTTCAATGTGGTCGCGTCTATTTCCATATCGACGCTGCATATTGATTATATTAGACCTGATGGCTAGTTGTGCTTTGGATAGCCAAGAATAGAAAGTTTGGATTGAAGTCTACTATCTATTTAAGCTATTTACGGTTTTGATAGTAATTTGACTATAAAGTGTAGGTGTGTAGTTAGCCGTGGGATGCCCGGCCTTAGAATTGTCCCCCACCATATCGTCCTGTGGTTGCAGTAGAAGTCTGCTAAGGGAATATACCGGGAGATGGGCAGCAGCATCTTCCGAAAGCCTAAACAACAATAAACATAAAAAAACTGCGCGCGCCAACCCGCCTGCCAAGCGTGGCGCGTATGGCAAACCCCCCCTTTAAACGGGAGGCCTATGTTCAGGAGTGCACATCTTATGGCTGAGATGATGATGATGAGATAAACGTCAGTCCATATAATGAGTATGACCACTGGTCATATATTTTCAGCAGAGGGGATCGCCTGTCAATGGCGGTTGGTTAAATGGTCTAAGATCGAGGAGGCATTGCACGAAACCTTTTTTTATTTGTTTTTTTTTTTCAGAACTCTGGCTATATCGATCGTCATGCTCGTAGGACGTATCGGAACATTATGTGGAAATATCCTTTTCCCTATATTATTGGACATGGGCTGTATTGTACCGTTTTTTGGATTCGGCGGGTTGATGATAGGTGAGTACACTATGCGAAGGGTACACAGGCAGCTTAGCATGACATGCGTTGCCGCGCGGGACTCCATACTTCGAGTCGCGCCTGAAGTATGGGGAGTCGCGCGACAACGTAAGTCATGCTAGACGTACAGAAAATACATTTCTAGTCACTTTGACATCACTTTGAATTATGGCGCTTTTAACGTTTAGACACGATTCAATTAACCATACTATTTTTATGCTTTATAACATTTGCTAAAAAATAAGTTGTCATCGATCATTTGTAGTTCAGAGCAAGTTCTATGTTATTCAGTTGCCATCAAAATATATCGGAGTAGCCAAGGTACTCAAAAATATCTGAACATGCACTTTATCGCCTTGACAATAGAGGCGTTGTTCAGATATTTGTGACCACCTTGGCCGCTCATAGCTGATGGCGAATGTAAGACAAAACATTTTTCTAAATTAATAATCTTTTAAATTAAAGAAGTATTTTGAATTGAGTCAAGCAATCTGACAGCTTTTGCTCTTAAGTAGTTTGCAAAGTCATAAAACGTACTGTCAAATTACTTAATTCTTAACTTAAGAGATTGGGCCTTAAGGTGATTAAGATTTTATAAGATCAGATTGCTTAAGACGGCAAGTAAAAATCGTCACAATTATAACACGAAAATTCTTTGAAATAAGTATCAGCTGAGTCATCGCAATATGGCGTGCTTAGCTTAATCCTGGTCGTTTTTCTCATAGTCCACTCCCACTTAACCAGTATAAACGTGAAATTTGATTACATATAGTTGGTACAGATCTCAGTCTCATACTATTCTGGTTGTACTTAGCCAAAAAAAAACAGCAGTAGCAATGACAGGCCTGCTCCTTAAATTGCAAAAAGTAATAAGTTTTTTCGGATCGACTCAGCATTTTTATACCTCGCAATTAATATCTGCCAAGAGTGACCTACAATCATAAATTGCGTTGTAATGCTCAAATAAATAGTTTTAGGGATTATTTTCCTTTATTAATCTTGTCATTTTTATCTGAATTAAATGATGGTGAGATAAGGGTTTAAGCGAGGTCGAATGTGACACTTTATTGAAATATTAAGGGTTTAGGACGTAAAAGGAAATTAGGTCAACACATGTTAACAAAGAAGGTCAAATAAAAGGTTTGCATTATTTTGATTTTGGTTAGAATTTCAAGGGACATGACTAAAAAAAGACTGTATCTACGAACTCGCGGAGCGTAAGCGATGTGAGTTCTTACAATTACAAACAACTCCAGACCGAACTGTCACCTGGCTACTGGGACGTCTCGGCATTTGGGTGGCTTTTTGATTTCGATAGTTTGTCGGACGATAACTTTAGTAACGTTTTTCTGATCTTTATGAAATTTCTTGGGGCTGTAGCAGAGATACATAAAATTTGTAAGTTGTTATATGAGCACGATCGGAGCTAGAAGGAGAAAAAAATCCTCCTTAGGGTCTTGTTATAATTGGTCAACTCGTTTGCAAGTAAATCGCGAATTCTCAGTTCAAAGCGGACTACTAGTTAGTAGTAATTCATCTTAAACTTTCAGTTAAACAAAAAAAAATTCTATTTACCCCCTAAATTACTTGTTCGATTTGGTTGTAGTTTTGGGAAAAGGTTTTGGTGATACACCAGTGATGATTCGCATGCTTTTTTTAAATCCTTGTATGTTTTTGTTGCAGTTGTTACCGTATTAGGATTGTTCCTGCCGTCAAAGAAACAGTGATATTAATTTTATATTTAATAAATACATTAGATAGTAAGTTATTTAAATAATTAGAGAAGTGTACAGGGTGAGCAGATTGTATTAAAAAAAAAATTCATCAAATCAGTGTGTGTGTTTTTTTGTATCTTGTATTCGGTGTTTGACGATATTTAATTTATTTTTTTGACAAAAACGGGACTTAATCGCGTACACTTACTTTGAGAGTTAAAATCGTGTGAGTTTAAATCGGTACGATATATAATTTAGTTTAGTAATAGACGAAGAGCTGGCCACGTCAGATATGACACAATAATGAGAGCAATGAAACCCCTCTAGTTAGTTTGCTATACTATGTTTTACCTATTTCGGTAGGTATTACTTTTTTCCAACTTAAAAACTTTGTTGGTCTGTCACTCTGATCCCTACCCATTAAAAACTGCCAGATGCCCGGATCTAGCAATAGGTTATGCAATCTGATTGGACTGGTTACAAAACTCTCATTATTGTGTCACATCTGACGTGGCCAGCTCTTAGACCATAATAACTTGTGTTCGCTATGCATCTCAATGATGTCAATTTCCTGTGTTTCTGTAAGATGTCATTTTAGTTCGGAAATATTAACATCTTATTTTTGTCCATGAGGCTTTAATGTTGATAGTACATATACTATGATGATGATGAAGGCGACGGACGAAATAAATCACGAACATAATTGGACACTTACATTATCATATTATAAGTCCTCGCTAGAGCTCGCCCTTGGCAAATAAACTCCCTCACTGCCGGCAACTATTGCTCTATGCATTTATGCTTAACAAGATATAACTTCATACACTGTCTTGCTTCTAACTAACTTCAAGCCGCAATTTGATCAAGACAGAGAACTATTGTATGTTGGAAGATGGTCATATCCATATATTATATGCAGTGGTTATATATGAGCTAATATGACTAATTTGTTCGGATGAGTTTGGAGCATTGAGGTAAGTTATGACAAGACTCGATGACGTGATTCCCTACAGAAGACAAGTTTTACACTTTTATTACGAGTTTTTACTTAGTCCCTGTTCCGTTGTCTGTAAAAAAATCTTGCAAGTTGAATTTAACCCACTTGAGCTGAAATTTTGCAGGTAGATGTAAGTAGTTAGGAGTATACCGCGTGATACTGTAATTATTATGATGACATGGAGACGCTCTAATGTTGGAGACCGAATGGGGTCATAAGAACTCGTCATTGTGTTTAGGTTTATTAAAATCATCTCGTTATGCAGTAAGGTGCGTTGGGGTAACATAGAAAGGTATTTGTTTAGGGGTAAGACAAAAAATCGTCCATATTCCGGAGCATTACAGACTACTTTTTATCTTACCCAAAAAAAATACCCTTCTATCTTACCCCAACGCATCTTAGATAATTCTTGCAAGAAAAGTATAGGCATAAAATTTTTTTTTTGACAAAAACTTATAAATCTTACTCAAGCTACGGGATGAGGAGGTACAGATGTGCAAGTTGCGGAAACTTGGTTTCCATAAGAAATAGGCAATTGGAAATTTAAATGGAAAGTTTCAAATCAATCATACAAAAATGTGAGACTTTTCCAAAATTTACATATGTGGCAAATTTCGCAATTTTTGAAACTTTCCGAAGGCGCGTCAGTAGGAATGAGGACTGGAAACTTTTTTTTCAGTAGATAATGTAGGTTTGAGTAAGTAGACGGTTCTGCTATCAACGCAAGAAGTTTCTAATGGGGTTTTATATTTTAGGGGATCTTAAATTTAAATAATTATAATTCTGGATATTTTTTTGTATATTTCGTTACCGTTATAGTGCATACGGGTATATCGAAATTATAATATTATCAAGAATAACTAGATTCTAGAACGCAGCTACATATTTAAATGCCACGTACTGATATTATACAAAGCCCTTAAAAAGATCACCAGTATTTTTGTTACACTTTGTATAGACTCGTTAACGACTTTCATTACCATACCCAGTTCATAATTTCATAAATTATGTCGCTCCTTGAACATTGTTTCTCAAATCGTGTTAGCAAGTTTGCCTCCATAACAAAGTGAAGTCAGCAAAACGTGCATACTGGTCGTATAAACGTGCCGAAACATGGCTGAGACAGCAGTTGGCTTTTCCTTCTCTGTTACACAATCTGGGACGTTGAGATTGTAGGTCATTCGTTTAAGATAATACTAATTCTCAAAAACTTATTTTTTCTTGTCTTTGGGATCATAATAACATTATTCAGTGCAATCGTAAGCTGACATCAGCTTACGATTACACCAGAACGCAGGTACATATTTATAAGCAACACATCGGTAATTACACTCGAAAGCAAAAGTTTCAGGTCACTAGCATTTTTTCGAATATCTCAAAAGATATTAATTTTAAAGATATTCATTTTATAGATATTAAAGTTTATGTTACTGACCCGAAATTTTTGCTCTCGAGTGTAGGTATATAAACTTGTTAATATGGTGTTTGGACAGGCGAACTACTTCGGCTAATTCATTAATACCCAAAATAAAGAGTAAATAAAGTTTTTTTGCTTATAACTCGAAGTTTACTTACAAAAAAACAAAACTTTGGTAAGCCTTAGCTTGCAAATCCCAAAGTTAAAGTAACAAAAAAAGTTTTTCAGTGTAATTTGGTTTTAATGAGGTACGGGAAATTACTATGAATTTAAGTAAGTGGTTTATTTTTTCAACCTATATTCAAATGTAATGTATGTTCATTTATAGTAGTAAAGATTTTTAAGATCATATTTCTATTTTTTTATCATAAAGGCTTCGTTATGATAAAAATGTTTACGATGTAACTGATGTATATCGGGTTTCGTTTTTTTTAATATTACATATTTTTGGAAACATTTTATCATAACTTTATGATGAAATAATAGCAATCTGATCCTAAAAATCTTTACTTCTATAAATCTAATTGTACATTTTAATATAAAGACATCTCCCTTTCGGATACACATTTTCAAGCAGTTCTTTTTTATAAATAATCTCTAATCATAGTAATATATAATAAAAATAGAATCATATTACAATTGTATGGGCTTGTCTCAGTTTTTACTGAAGGTATTTCATCATATCTTTAATGTTTTGTCCAGCGTTTTTTGATAATCTTCACTCGCTTCCTGCTACAATACCACAATTGTATTTATATTTTCACAACCGGTTTTATGGTCAATAGAATGTCATCTTACAAAAAAAAATGTTTTGAAACTCTATTCTACTTGAGGTAGTCAGGAAAACTTTTTACTCCAAGCACTGAAAGTAATTTTTATATGGCAGTCATTTTTTTGTCAAAAAGTCAAACTCACCAAAGTTAGAACACCTCCGAACTATTTCAGTCTAAATACACTTAGAAAAATGTTAGCTATGGTGAAAAGAGAATTTAATAAGGTATCATTTGATTCATATTATTTATAATAAAAAACTATTTTTAACAGGAAAATTTGGTAAACACTGTCAGAACACTGTGGACAAAAAAATATAGGCACTGTGGAATATATAGTGATCAAACTCATAGACAACGTAACGTTTATATTATGTTTTAAATTTGATTATGTAGCTTGATAACCCCAAATTATGAATTAGAAGTGTTGGTTGAATATGCACATTCAATAAAAAGATGTACCATACCATGCGTGGCCGGATTTTAACGTACACAGTCTTTAAGTAGGTTGAAAATATAAACCACTTATTTAAATTCATAGTAATTTCTATTATTCTGCTTCCCTCTTCATTAATGCTCGTAACTCCCAGAACATTACCCAGGCAGCATACAGCCCTGCTCGTAATTTGCCTTAAATCGTAACCTTCCTTTGACGAGTTGGTTAAGTACCCAAGTTAAAGGGCCGACCTCGTTAATAAAGGTTGGACTTAGTTTGATGTCAAATCAATTTTACTGACTTGTAATTAAGCAGCAGACTTTATTACTCCACTACGCATATAGTATAAACCGTAACGTTTCAAATAGTAGATTGTACACCAAGGGGATAAAGCACTGTTTTATGTCACGGCCGCGCTATTGAATCCTGAACGTAACGAAGGACTCTAGATTTAACTCCCGAGCGCAGCGAGGGGGTTATGAGTTAATTTCCGAGCGTAGCAAGGGAATTAAGACTGAGTCCTGAGTGCAGTGAGGGATTTAAGCGCGTCCGTGACTAAAACAGGTTTATTGAGTTTATGATAATAGTGCATGCAACTGTGCCAAAATATCGGAAACTCGACAAGTCAAATACACATGGTAAATATCCCGTTTTAAATAGTTTCTGTAACGTTTATGACCATGTTAATTCGCTTAAAATCCTAACGTTTCATTGAAAACACATTTAAGGCATTAAATATTAGATTGTGTAACAAGGGAGCAAAATGAAATATTTATACGGTAAGGGCGTGCATGGAATCCCAAACGAAGCGATGGAGTCTATAATAGACTCTTGAGCGTAGTGATCGAGGGATAGGTGAATAGTTTTTGTCCTATGTGACCTAGCTATACTGCTTTCCACACCACCTTAGAGAACATTATTGTTAGATCATATTTATTTTCACTTTATAATATATGCTTATTGCTGTTGCTGGTATCCTCACGTGCCCTCAATATGCACGGAGGTTCACCCCGAAGATCTGCTACGTCAGCCATCTTCGGGCATCATGAGCGCCGAACTATTAACTATTTAGGAGTTGAAGTGGTAGCCTTGGTCGAAATCGGCCGGAATGATCATGTCATGTCAAACGTGTCGTGCTTAGTGTGCTTCCTGATAATAAAGAATCGATTAATTTATTAAGCAATTTGTTTGTAATGACAAACTGGCAGACAAAATACGAATGTCTTACAACAGGGAAGAAAAAGCCCATATCACGTTATTTAACCGGTTATGTAACACCCTGGCGCCCTACAAATGTAATCAGTGATATCACACCATCTAGGTCAAGTCATTTCAAACCTCACATTACCGACAAACGACTTATCAGGGTTCTTTGTGGTGTCATCAGTGAAATTCGCAACAAAACCCGCTATCAGTATCTCACCGCAACGTAGTTAAGAGTCGCCAGGACGCTCGCGATCCCATACAAACGTAGTTTAGCTCTCATTTTAAAACGACATGCTATAGAACCACGAAATTTGGCATGGGCATTCTAGTAGCACAGATCTATGTCAGTAATTCGTTTTCATAAGTTTTGTACGTAATTCTGTATCTGGCTGTATTTTCTTTGTATTACAATTTTTAGCAACGAAAACGAACTACCTACATAGATCTGTACTGCTAGAATGCCCATGCCAAATTTCGTCGTTCTAAAGAATGTTGTTTTAAAATGAGAGCTGAACTACGTTTGTATGGGGACGCGAGTTCACGCGAGCGTCCTGGCGACTCTTAACGTTGCACGTCGTAAATTATCAACTACAATAATATTGCTTTGCTATTCCGCGGTATATTAACGTGCTAGTTAATTAGGGACAACCCGTTATACTTATTTGCGTATTTTTGCATGCATTAAATCATGCATTAATGTTCCCACCCATGTAGTAGTACCCATCAGAAAGCATGAAAGGTACCTTTATAAATGTAGATAACTAAGGTATTACAGGTAGGTACAGATTAGAAGTCACCTTAAGGCTCAAATTCAATCATTTGTCCATGAATTGGCTTAATTCAGCTCAGGTGTGTTTTGAGCCTAAGTCTTTCAACTGACCGACTTTATTTTATATGTCCGTAGGCAAGTTGTAAAACCATGAAATGGATTTAACTTAAGTAAGTAGATGCATAACTTAGCTTTATGTCAGTTATTTATTGTAGACTAAAATAATAAAACGTTCGTAAAAAATAATTGCAGCTTGTATTTGTAGACCGTAGTAAATAAACGGGAATTGGACTCTTAGTGACTAACTATAAGGTTGAAAATTGCGCTGAAGTAATGAAATCATTAAAAGAGGCTTTATCATACATAGTGACTGAATTTTTCGTAAAAACGGAATATAAAATTCGTTAATTTTTTCCGTGTTATATTTTTTGTTACTTCAAAAATTATTGTGACTAAAAAATATGACTAAAGGCATTAGGTACCATTGGCGGAGCGTCCATAGAACACGATTCCTGTCGGCTTGCCTAATTTTCAGGCACTTGAGCAGTTTTTCTACAGCTCGTGAAGAAAATTCAAGCCAAATTAAGCTCCGGCTTGCCTAAGAAAAGTTTTGACCTGCCGCCACTGAAGGGTAGGTACCTACTAATAATTTTAGACACACAGATAGTTAAGTAGGAGTGGAGTCTGTCCAAAAAGACAAGAGTCGTGATTTATATGGAATTCTACTACACTTCTCTTTCCGGACATAGGTACTCTATTTATAATAATTAATGACCTACTTAGAGGTACCTTGTTGAAAAACGTTACCAAATCTTCAAAAAGAAGGGCTTCTGAAGGGTGATTCCATTAAAAGTAGCATATTAACGTTAAATTTGCTTCACAGCAACATTTGGGCTACATTCAAGAGAATCATGCCGTATTTCGCGCTTCAAGTTTGATTTCTACGTGCAAACTTCATTGGTATTACAAGATGTAACAAAAATGCTGGTGATGCTTTTAAGGGCATAATTGGTATAATATTTTTGATTATGGAAAGTTAAGAAAAAAACATTTTACCAGTATTTTTGTTACATATATATCCAGGCGTATGCTTTACGCACCGGAATAACATTTCTGTCAACCTGCTCTCAAAGGGAATGCACTATCGGTGTTTTTTGAATAACTAGCCATATTGTAAGAAGTGATTAGATAGGTCATACTGAACAAGTTTTCTATGGGACCAACCCATCGGATTCGCAAAAAAAATCGCAAATGTATGAATGACCAAATATTGTTTGTGATTTTGGAGTTAGTCCCATAGAAAAAGTTGTTCAGTATAGCCTAGCGAATCGCCTTGCACAATATCAGGCCCATGAAACTCGCCCGCGCGAGCTTGTTAAATACCTACTTGCCGCTCGCCGCCCGATCACCGCCGGCGGGACAAACGAGCTAGCGATCGGGCGGCTGCGCGGCCGCGCGGGAGGTGCGGGGTGCGCGTCGACAGTCGCTCCATTGTATTTTTGCGTAGGTACTTAAAGAGGTAGGTATTTACTTTTTCTATGAGAGATTCATATCTGTTCGTAAGAACTATTATATAATCTGTGACAATATAGCTACAGTCATTGAAAAAACCGTCTGTATGGGCAATCGCGGAATAATGGTTAGTATTGGGTCATATAAAATGTACTGGAATTGTATTCCGTACAATCTCAAACCGTCTGTTTACGAAGGCCGACAGCAATCAAGAACTTATAAACTGTTAACAGTAACCGCGCCTTTAGTAAGTGCAGTAGTTTGATTCGCAGCAAGTTGTAGAAATGTCATCACACTTAGTTCTCCCGTGTTTGAAGTTAGATTAAGGTCTGTAGTTTGCACAGTTCAAGCGGAATAACTACAGCGTAAATATAATTAATGTTACATCAAAGAGGCGCTTACAAACTGTTAAAAAAAAGAAGTAAGTAAAGCAGAAAAGCTCCTGTTTTTAAAGGGTCGGCAACGCGCATGTGAAACTCTGGAGTTGCAGGCGTCCATAGGCTACGGTAGCTGCTTAACATCAGGTGGGCCGTATGCTTGTTTGCCGACGTTGTATAAAAAAAGTAGGCTTATAATATGTAAAATGATAAAGTACCAATCAAAAGAATCTATTTATAGTATTCTTAGACAATTTAAAATATATAACATAGTAACGTTCATAAAAGAAAGCTAATTTTCTTAACACTAATTAATTTTCAAATAAAATATGTTTAGTGATGAAGAAAAGCCTTGCTCCTACTGGGCTTATTTTAGCGAGGCAGGAAGTGTGAGTAAACATAATTGGTGGATTATGACAGCGGGACCTTTCGCTACGGTGCTGCAGCCTAGTGAAAAAATCTATTAAGGAAACCATCATTCGCAGATAATTCGTTATTCTGAAATGTCTACAGAATTTGTAGGTATTAGTATGATTATTTTGCAAACTAACACATCTATTTATCTCTACTCTTTCTCAAATTATTCCCACCCGGAAAACCCCCGGAGTATGCTAATTATAAGTATTATAACCATAGTAATGCCAAGCAGCCAGTGCATCTGTCTACAACTGTGATAGAACTTTGCCGCACCGAGCAAACTCTGTTACATTTTACAAAACGTGTTTGCTACATTAAAGCGCTACAAAGACATGGTTCTATTCAGCGCTGAAAGTTTTACGGAGTTCTACACAAGACCAAGTGTATTACAAGAGTTGTCGTGTTTTGTTACGAATGAAAGCAGTACTTGTATGAAAGGTAAGGAAGGCAGAGTTTCCTTTCAAAATGGAGGATTATATTTAAAGTCAAGGGTTTTAAGTTGCAATGCAATACAATTCAGATGCTCAGCTTTCTTGGTATACATCATAAAAGATAACAACAAAGTAGAAGATACGCTAACGATTTGGTTTTCTCCGCTTTCGGACTAGGGAATACAACTCAGTTTTTTTTTGATACCCGGGTAATACCATTGATTTATTGACTGAGGAGCCAAGCGTAGCGAGGTGACGAACGTCTCCGTTTTCACTGGTAGGACGATTTGGCAGATTGATGTGTGTGTATTGGTTGGTTGGTTGGTCAGTGTCGGTCTAAAGGTCGCGTTTTTCATCCGATTTCGATGAAACTTGGCATGTACGTACCTTGATTTATTTTCCAAAAAATATCAAGCCATTTTTTTGATTGGGGGGAAAATGAGGGGGAAAAGGGGGGAAGTTTGCTGTCGCGTTATTTATGGACGGATTTCAATTATTTTCGGGTAAAAGGTCAAGCCCACACTTTCTCAGAGGTTGTTGTAAAAAAAGTTTCGAGGGAGGGTGAAAGGGGGGAAAAAGGGGGGAAATGCTCCGAAGTCTACGGTTCACAGAACTACTAGTTATGTAGATTGTAGGTAGAACCTACTAGATGTGACATTTAGAACAAATTTTATGCGCTATGTTTGGCAGTTGACATCTAGGACTGATTCAAAGAGTATACTTATAGACTTGTAGTAATTTTCACTACAACTTTTGGGACAAATAAATCTTAGGGATGTCATCTTCTGTTACTCAATGGGTAATACTCGAAAACGCGGATTATCAACCGACTTCAAGATTTCGAAGGAGGTTCTCAATTCGTAGGGATCTTTGCTTGTTTTTTTTAGTATGAAATTTGATTGCATTCCCTATTTCAGACAAACCTTTAGACAAAGAAGGTAACGTATTGTTTACTGAGTTTTATTAGTAAAATTATGTCAAAGGTAATACTAAGTACAGTCGCCATCAAATATATCGGAGCGGCTACGGTACTCAAAAATATCTGAACAAGCACCTTATCGCCTTGACAATAAAGGCGTTGTTGAGATATTTGTGACCACCTTGGCCGCTCCGATATATCTGATGGCGACTGTACATAAAAGCCTAAAAAAAAAAACATTTTTTTTAAACAGGATAAATAAGTTCTATTGTTTAAAATAATGATCCTTCATCTATTGTGAAAAATATAAAAGATCTACAAGAGTTAGACAAGTTCTTACAAAATGTTAAGCCCAGTAAAACTTTAAAGAAGCAAACCACACAACGTACCTACACTACACCAGCAGCTCCTAAAAGAGAAATAATAAGTAGAGAACATCTTAGCTGTATTCACTAAGTTCTTGTATAATGCCCTCTGACCTTTGTAGCAAACATCACGCCAAGAAACCGCGCACTCACGAAATTCACTTAGTCCCGGCTCAATGGAGATGCTGATATATCTTTTCTAATGTTAAATATCACTTCTCTAGCCACAATACTGTTTAAAACGTCGTATAGTTACCTAAGTGTCGTGGACTTGTGACCTTTTTGAATAGGGATTTAACAAGGGTAGTGATTGCCAGCAATCCCTAGCGGCTTTTTGAGGAAACACTTCTCAGGCTGAATCGGGAATCAACATTTACCGAGGGTCGGAACTAAATAGTTATGCGTCAAGAGTTTGTTAGTTGTTAGTTAGTTACTGCGTAATATATTATATCTGGGAAGTATCGTTCAAAGTTTGTCGAGAATAAGAAAAAGTTAATTGTGCTTTCCGTTCTTTTGACAGTTCATTTTTGAAGGTTGACAAGTTTGGATATTTAATGATACTTTGGTTGTTTAGTTTTTGGTATTGCCAAAGTTTTCAAGGGAAAATGATTGTGATAAATGTTGCGTGTATACTTTCTCATGAGATTATTAACAAAAAAGCAGTTTTATGATTCTTTTATTCACAGATAGGTACGATAAATGTTTTTGTGTGTGTATACTGAGTTAATCTTTACCTGTCTATCATGTAAACAAACATTTATCGATGATATTATCACACTTTTCTCTGGGATTATCACTTTAAATGTGTCACTTTTGTGTGAGACGAAGCGTGTTGTGGATTTCCATTTGTCACCTGACGAAGCCTGTGCTGCGGATGTGTGTGTGCATAATAGATTAATAAAAAAATTTTAGCTGTAATCAATATATGTAATGTAAACTTGTTTCATATTTATTTGTGAGCATGTTCTAATCCTTATGTTATGCTTTTGTTTTAGGAATAGTTTATGCATGGGCCTACCTAGTTTTTAAGAAAGCATTTAATTTTTCTAACACAATGTAATATTGTTGCTTTAAATGTTGTTATATACAAACTCAATTAGATTTGTATTTTAGTTAGTTCATAGTATTTATGTAGATCGTGTGTATTTTGCTCTCTTCCCTTAAAATTATCTGTACTACATACTTGTTATCTTAAATCTTTTCTTTATTTCCTGCTACCCAAAGGTTGTCTGGAAGAGATCGCTCTCTCTCTTGTATTTTGGTGCAATAAAGAATATTTACTTTACTTACTTACCTAATCAATTATTTTTTATTCCGTTCTATTAACCATTGAAAAATCATATTTTTATTTAAATTATCTTTAATAATCGAAGTAACGAACGAATAATCTGAAAAATAAATGACATTACGATGTCTACTTTGACGCACGTTTGGTTACATGATAAGACAAGTAAGCATGAATTATGTATAGTATGAGAGTCACGTTTAAAGATGAAGCCACCCGACTACATCGGAAAAGCGCTATGGCTTTCCATCCCCGGTAAGAGAGGTAGAGGCGAACCCAAGACAAGATGGCGGGACGTAGTGCTAAAGGATATGAGTGAGTGACAGGTGTCCGAAGGAGATGTCGAGGATAGGGCGAAGTGGAGACGAAAAGTGCGGAAAGCTGACCTCACCACCATGTGGGACACATAGTTTGAAAGAAAGGATTGGAGTTCGTTGAAAAGAAATAAGTTGCGAGCTAACTTATGCTTCTAAGCGAAAGAGTAACAGGATACCCTTATTTTACTAAATAACTCATTTCCTTTCCCCCATAAATTGTGTAAGCGGGAGGTGAATATTCACGGGTAGTTTACCGCGTAGTCCGAATATCGTCCTAGATTTAGCCACAGACTTAGCCACTAGACTAAGCACGTGGAACAGCTTGCAAACACCTTATATTGTAGCCATACCACGAGTACTCCTATCGCACTCAGCCCATTCACGCCTCGGATACGAAACATACCTACATCCAATTTATACCGGTTGATGAATGACAGAGTATACCGACCACTATAAATTGATCGAGCCTCGAGCTTGCGAGATGTTTGGAGCTTGCGTTCCGTGGCCCTGGAGTTATGACTGCTGCCACTGCAGAAAGTTATTGAGTGTACTTGCTTTTAGCTGAAGTATGTCGTATTTGGGTGCTAAGTACCATAGTCTTAGATGCTATCTCAGAGAAGAAGAATCAACGTAGTTTTGACGTTTTGGCGTTTTAAAATGTGAAATAATATACATTGAAATAAATTAAGCAATTTTTAAATGGGTAAATATTATTCAACTGCACATTTGCATGTATACGTGTATACTTTTAGCTAATAAATTATTTGATTTGAAAATATTGTTTAGTTTAGTGTTTTGTAATTTGTATTTGCTTTACAGCCTATGAGTATAAGAGGTATGTAATATGTGCTGGGTTATAACATAAATATACATAAAATTAGCGGCACTACTGTCTGATTAAATCAGTATAGCAGCGCAACCGCTTTTTCTATCTGTGCCTATGGTTAGGTTAATAAGAAATATTATAAAGAAATTAGTTGTTGTTAATAAGTTGTTGTAATTTAACTGTGGTGGTTTTTACTATGGATATTCGTACACACTTTACAATGCAGCATCTATGAGAGGTAGTCTATGGCCGACACCCTTAATAAGGACCCTTTCCCATCCATCTCTACATATTTCCTACTTACCCTGTCATATTGTGTTGTATAAACCCATGTTATATACCGACCATATCGCAAGACCCCTGGGAGATAAGAAGATAGACATCTTCTTCGTTCTATATGACCTGGTCTTGGCTGTTTTAAATGAAAACCGAGAAAGAGACAATTTTGTTGAAAATATTCTAGTATTTTTTTAAATTACAATTCGAAATAGGACAGTGCCTTATAATTGTACAATACATCATAAGTATTACATAAAATAACACAATATATCCACAATATATTATACACACACGATAAATAATCAATCAATATTGAATTGCATTGGGGTTGCATCGGAATAAATAAATATTATGGGACAATTTTACACAAATCAACCTATGGTCTAAGAGCTGGCCACGTCATATATGACACAATAATGAGAGTTTTGTAACCAGTCCAGTTAGATTGCATAACCATCCTTATTGATAGATCCGGGAATCTGGCAGCTTTTAATGGGTGGAGATCAGAGTCACAGACCAACAAAGTTTTTAAGGGTGAAAAAAGTAATACCAAAATAGATAAAAACTGCTGAAGTTGTGTCATTTATAGAGAACAGGGCCTATATTTTAACATTAGGACAAAACACATTGTGTATTATTGCGGAAACAAATACAGTAGGCGATTAACCAAAAATTACATTACATTATACATCATTTGGCACTACTTCCCCCAGTCGAAACTTTTGGATATGATACAATCTAATTAATTACATAATTTTTCACAATATTGGATCAAATCCAGAAATCTAGGATTTATTTTCTTCAAGTTATTAGCATTCTTTGACCTCCACCACTTTACAGCTGCCAGATGTCCGGATCTAGAAATAAGCATAGTATAGCAAACTAACGAGAGGGGTTTCGTCGCTCTCATTATTGTGTCATATCTGACGTGGCCAGCTCTCCGTCTTCTAGTCTCACATTAAGCTCAATAAGGCTTGAATTGTGGAATAATTTTCAAGCTAATTCTGATATTCCCGATTCAGATGTTTAGGCGTTAGCTGTATTGGGTAGTTAATGCATTGAAGTTGTATTAGGTTTGGATTGTGTCAAAACGTGTTTTAAGGATGGTATAGGTACAGCTCCTGGTAAAGTGGTACCTATTCAAGACGTTTTCTTTACACATCTTTCGTCCTGCATAGGTAGAATGCTCTCAACGTCACTACTAAGTATTACTTTAGTCTTACTAAGTATTACTAAGATAGTCGTGCGCATGAATTCGCCAGCGAGTTTATTTTGTGTATGGATATGTTATGTAAATTTTTGACGTATGTATGATAGATTTAAAATAAAATACATAATAGGGATGATGACACATGTTGAATTAGGCAATGAAATTTAGTTTATAGGATGCAAAATGATCAAAATATACAAATAAAGTAAACATTAAAAAAAAATTTTTTAATTTTTTTTTTATTTAAAACAACATTTATTTACATAAATAAATATACAGAGGTACTACAGTACAAATACTAAACTAAATCTATTGAAATGGTGCAAAGATATCAGGCTTCAAAATTTCAATTTTTTTCGAATTTTGAAAGTACAAATTTTTAAAAAACCAATGATACCATTCGATTTCTAACATTTTACTGTGAAAAAAATTGTATAGCAACCATATACATAAACGCAATATTTCACTGTAAAAATAGCAATTTCATAATTTTTCCATACTTTAAACAGGGCAACTATGAAGCCATGACGTCACGGCTTTATATCATTTTGTTAGGAGCGTTTTGAGAAACAAAAGCAAATCACAGACTTTAAGTCTCTTTTCTGTCTTTTATGTTGATTTAAGGCAATTGGCCCCATATAGACATTTGATCCTCACAACAAAACGAATCGAATGATACCACGCATGAAAAAAATTCATCTAGCCTATTCAAAAACAGGTAAATAAAGTTTGCCCCTTTAAAAAGTTTTAATGTCTTGTGCTACGTTTTGGTTAGAGACAGCCTAGCGAGTTTATGTTGTGCATCGGTTTGTTATGTAAATTGACAGATTTGTGTCCGAGGCCGCGCTTGTCATGCAGACGTTGACGTTTCGGCTTCGTTCGCTATTGATTCTGAGCACTTTAAGGTAGGTTTATCCCACTATTAATACAAGGCATGTATTTATTTATTTTCATAATATGTAAATATGAAAAGCTGCCTTTACATTTAAAAAAGTAATACTTAAAAATTAATTAAAAAGTCGAACAAAAATAAAAATGTTTTGGGCATTACCCAAGTTTTTTTAGTCTGAAGTAGGCGTGGAGTGGAGTTTTAGTTAGTTTCCATGAAAATGTAACGAACAATCCGCCAAAAATCGAACAAAACGCCAATGAAACATGGCAGTTTATTTTTTCCAGTGCAAATGTTAGTGACAAGTTGACAACTTTAATTTCAACCATTAAAAAATAAACACACGAGCAATTGGTAACTGACCTCACGCTCTGCCATGGATTTACTCAAGCTGATTTATTTTAAATTTCCTTAAAAAAAAACTGACGTACTAATTTAGTTGCTAATCATTAAGCACAAAAATACTAAATTTATGATAAGTACCTATATATTTCAAAAACACCTAAAGCCTAAAAAAATAGACTATTTTGATAGTGAAATATGAATGATTTTTAAATGAATTTCGCGAATTACCCGAATATACATAAAAAAATCGTTTCTCTTAAAATCTTTCAATGTGTTGTGCTACGTTTTGGATAGAGACAGCCTAGCGAGTATATTTTGTGCATCGGTTTGTTATGTAAATTGACAGATTTGTATCCGAGGCCGCGCTTGACATGCAGACGTTGACGCGTCGGTTCCGTTCGGTTCGCTATTGATTCTGTGCTTAAGCTGGGTATACATGAGCTTGGTTTAGTATTATGGAAATTTATGTTTCTGTCCTTTTTTTCTCATGCATTTTTGTTATCTTCTTATACTACTTACCTACCTACACTACATTACATATTGGTATCAGTATACACCGCATCATCCTTTATTTTTCACGCAAGTAGATGTTTTCTGTCAATTATATTTAAAACTAATATATATTTATACCTACTTATATCATTCATGTTACGTGGCATGGGTTCTGGCAGAATATCAGTGCTTCGCCCGAAAGTGTGAAGCGTATCGCTGAGTCAGAACCCTTTTGTATTGCTGCAACGCACACAGAAATGGTTTTTTTTGTTTCATATGACAAACTATTTTACTAGCTTGTATCTTCTAAGGATGTATATTATGTAACCTACCTAATTGTGTGTATTTTGTAGCAAGCAAATAAAGAGTATATCTATCTATCTATCTACCTATTAGCTATTAAAAAAAATAAAAGTAAAAAAAATATGTGTGACATGTGTCTATTATCAGAAGGTACCATATTGCTCGAATATAATATTGAAGTTGACCTAAAAATAATAATAAAAATATGTTTACACTTTTGGACCTTATTACAAAGGTGTAAGGTGCAAAAGTGTTAAATCATTCCTAAAAAAAAGATTGAGCCCTGGCCGAAAAGCGCCGCACTTATGCACATAGCAAATACCACTGTGCTACACGTCACTTATTTATACCGTGTATTGTATGCATCATTACTCGTAGTAGAGTAGTAATGCATACAATACACGGGAAAAGAATCATTTATTTCAACAGAAAAAATATTACTGAAAAAACAAATCAATTTTTTTTTTGCCAAATGCGCCTTAGCATTTACAAAGATTGCATATACACGGGAAAATTCGACCGGTGCTTTCGTGGCCAGTACGGCTTCCATTAGTTTGACATTGTCATTCTTCGTTAACGAGTAACGAGTTTTCTATCTGTGCATCTCGTTTACACTAATATGTTACAAGCAAGATGCACAGATAGAACACTCGATACTCGTTCTCGAAAACGTCAATGTCATAACTCATGGTAAGCGTACAGGTGGCGAAGTTGGTTAACGCGTTTGCCGCGAATGCAGAAGACGCTGGTTCGAATCCAGCCTTGGGCACCGGAGGCGTTGGTCACTTTTTCCTTTGTATATGACATCTATGCAAGTTTATAGAAAAAATATTAATAATAACTAAATTTTTTGTAAATCCCAAGACAACAAACTTTTTGTAATCGCACGAAGTTCATTTGTGGGAATTACAAAGTTTTGTTAAATATAAATAAGTACCAAAGTTTTGTTAAATATAACTAGCACATGTAACGACAACTAAACTTGAGTGTTAATGACAAACGTTTAGTTGTAACGCCGTTAACAAACGGTTTTGTACATTTTTGAAAAAAAATGGACCTACATATGAGTAGGTACCTTTTTGTGTTAGTTCTAATGGTTCTCATAAAAAAGGATTGTGTAACCCCAGCATTATTTCGCGTTCTCGAATGGAGGGCAATCTATTATTGGGGCACAGTCAAGACATTTATGGAATCTATTTTATGGCGTCGTCAAAATAGATTTCGTTTAGCTTTCTGCTGAGCTGAAATGTTGTGTTTCCAAGTAGGTATCAAAATTTGGAAAAGCTATAAGTAATTATGTGGGTGTTCAGTGGCATAGCTAGCATGGGTGTCAGTCGGTGCGGATAGCTATTAGTGTCACCCTAAAAATCAAGGTCCGGGGGGTGCTGCCGCTGCTGATTTAAGACGCGGTTGCCTGAAAGTCGTGTGACTCGGCACGGGTGTTACCCGGAGTGGGTGACACCCACCCGGTGCGGGCCGCGACCACCGATAGCTACGCCACTGTGGGTGTTACCACTTTTACCAGAATTTTGACGTAATAAATTTGTTGGCGTTTGGTCGTACGCCATTCGTATTATATCCCCACTATCCCCCTAATATTATGAATACGGAAATAATTATAATTTATGAATAATATTTTAAATTCGACAGTAACTCTGTTGATTTGTTTGTCTGTTACTTATTCGCCATTAAACCGCTAGGCCAATTTAAATGTAAGATATGAAAAAAGCTTGAGTGTTGAGAAAGAACATAGCATATTTTTATCACGGAAATCCCTTAACCTTTTGACCGTCATGCGTCAAAAATTGAACTTTCAATTTTGAACTCTGTCATACTTTATGAAGGTGTCATTCACGTTGTCACTTTGTCTCATATATCAGATGACGGCGGTCAAAAGGTTAAGGAGGTGAAAAGAGGGAAGGAATTTCTTATTGAAGAGCAAATTCTACACAAAAAAGGATGCGCCCAGAATCTAGTCTTCATATTGTGCTTCATATCGATACCGAGCTGGGGTCGGCAACCTTTTAGCAGCTAAGAGCCACATAGCAGCTAACGAATATGGAATGTAAAATATACCACATTTTCGGTTGTTAATAACGACAACTTCTAATAGAAAAAAAGCGTGTGGCTCCAGGGCCGCACACTCGTACTAATGTCAGCGGAAATTTTGTTGTACCTAACTAGTAGTCCGCTTCGAACTGAGAACTCTCGATTTACTTGCAAACGAGTTGACCAATATAACAAGACCCTTCGGAGGATTTTTTTTCTCCTTCTAGCTCCATAACCACTTGATCGATGCTGCTCATATACAAACTTACAGATTTTATGTATCTCTGCTACAGCTCCAAGAAATTTCATAAAGATCAGAAAAACGTTACTCGTCCGACAAATTATAGAAATCAAAAAGCCATCCAAATGCCGAGACGTCCCAGTAGCCAGGTCAGCCAGGTGACAGTTCGGTCTGGAGTTGTTTGTAAGAACTCACTTCGCTTACGCTCCGCGAGTTCGATTAGTACCATAGTGAACAAACTTTAAAGTCTAATTTCAAACAAATTTTCAGCTTGATAAATGCGACAGTACAATTTGGTATTGATTGTAGCATTTTGCTAGCAGCATTGCATTTTTGTTTTCATAGCACGTCCGATATTTTTCCCTCACTCACCACGGAAAATGGATCATTGAAAATACGAAATGTCAGTTTTTCTATTAGGTACCTTCATCTTTCGGATATGGGTAACGTCATTTTTTTGTCGGAAATACGAGTTTGGCTTCAACGGTCAAAATTCCAACAGTTTTGGTTTATTTTTTAAAATAATACGACTCATGTTAATTTTCCAAAATTTGGTATACCTTACATATTACTTTATTACTTACAAGTATGAAAATATCCAACTCACAAGATGGACAGACGACCTTATAAAGGGTCCGACGAGGTCCAACGGGGAGGCCTATGTTCAGCAGTGGACGTCTTGTGGCTGAGATGATGATGATGAAATAATTAAGTATTGAAATAGTTAAGTACTTGTCAATAATCTAGAAATTAGAAAAATTCTAGAAAAAAGTAAAGTCTGACATACCAAAGTCTAAAGAAGAAAAAATACCTACTCATCCCTCTGATAAATACCTAGTAACTAGTGCAAGAAATAGTCAATAAGCTTATCTCTAAAATGTTCTATGTGAGAATCTCCCTGGCTCCCCTGGCTTCATTCGTTTGAATTCCTAAGTTTCAAAGAAGAAAATCCTCGTTATCTCATTCTCCTTAATAATCTTGATTTGTAAAGAAAGGTTTGCCTGCAATCAATTTTATATGAACCCTTTGCAATGTCACTTGATTGAGTTGCCAAATGAACGAAGCAATCAATTAATCTTGTCATTCTTTCATCATCTTATTAATAGTATTGGTCCCTTTTCTGCCTCGCTCAGCCGTCATTCCGGCCGGGGTGTGTCATTTCGATCCTACGATGAGTACAGGCGTCAAAGTATCTGGGAGCGTGCGAAATGCTTTTCGGTGGAGGAAAATAATGTAAGGAAGGATTTGGAGACTAGAACTAGTCACAATAAGGCCTAGTTTCCCCTGGGTTGGAAAGCAGATGTCGTTTCGAATGAACAAGTTCATACTTAAAGAAAACCAAGTGTGATAACTAGTAACTTTAATTGCTTTGTATCTTGTTAACAATTTTACACTCGAGAGCAAAAGTTTCGGGTCACTGGCATTTTCTTGAATATCTCAAAAGATATTAATTTTAAAGATATTAAAGTTTATGTTACTGACCCGAAATTTTTGGTCTCGAGTGTATATTAAGTGGAAGAAATCTTATCTTTGAAACGTTTAAACCTTTCATGTTTTGTACACATATAAAACTAATTATTATTGCACAACCAAACCTGGGAATAGGGATTGCAATCCGGATTTTATTTGTATGGGAAAATCCGTTTTTTCGGATAAAATCCGGATTTTCCCATACAAATAAAATCCGGATTGCAATCCCTACCTGGGAATTATCCGCGAAAATAACAAGTGTAATCAATTTCAAAACGTCAGAGTCGGAACTCAAGGTAAATAAAATGAAACTCGCGTTAAGCTAGCCTAACATTAGTTTTATATCCTGTACAAAACGCAAACGTTTTAAATTTCATACCAAATAAGTATGGGTTATAATGAAATGTTCACTTGTAGGCTAATTTTACAATAATTTACAAAAAAGTAAGTTACCATAAAAAGAGACTGTTTTGTTAGAAGTTAGAGCAAATGTCTTATCTGTAAAAAGTAAGTAAAAAAAAAACATCTAAATAATATTTAACATTAAAGAAAAAGCTTAACCTAGGGCAGGCCCCAGGCCACCGAAAGTCAGGTCAGGGCCACAGAGAAAAGAACCGCCATGGAATATAGGCGCCATGTCCAGAATTTTCACCTTGGGTAAGTATCTAATATGCGAACACAACCTCATAGCGAAAGTCTCTCAAAATATTAGGCGAGGATCTTAATAACAGATTATTACTCTGTGGCAAGCGTGCAAATTTCCAAAATAACAATCCATTTTAACCTTTTGTTACAAACCATTCAGTACTTTTGGCAACAATGGAAAATTTGCCAAAATCTCGAAAAGTTCTTCAAGGTTTTAAATTGAAACAAAGAGCGACTGAACAAAAGAAAGTCGGCTTAATTAATAAGTAGAATTATTTAATTTACGAGCACCGGTGCACCTGACATGGTAATTAGAAAAGATGGAAGTCGAAAATTATTTATTGGAAAGGAAATTGGGATCTGGTGTCTTAGAAGTTGGAGTTCGAAAGGTGATGTTTTCTGTTTGTGATCCTGAGCCTAATTAGTAATGCTATATTCTATGGAAAATTTAATTAATTTTATATGATAGGTAAATATAGCATTAAACTTTCGTGAGACATATTAACACTATTATCACTGCTTACACAAGTGATTACCTCATTTGTATAAATATCTTTAGACCAACTTCTTTTTGTTTGAATATGGTGCCCCTTTGAGCTTTGTTTATCATTTACCTTTCTCTAACTCTCAGTAAATTGCCAAAATGTTAGCTGAAATAGATCAGTTACAAGGATGAATTCGCTTTGGTACGTTGTACAGTCGACATCAAAGATATGTTTACACTTTTGGACCTTACTGCACCGTAATAAGGTGCAAAAGTGTAAAGATATCTTTGACGTCGACTGTACATTCTTTAGTTGCGATTGTATTTATCCTAGTCAGGTAAAAAGTACTATTCATACCTAAGTATACTCTTTACATGCTCAAAAATATCAGCCCTCGAAAAACAAATCCCAACCGCCAACATAATGCTTCCTTTGCGTCGAGGATAAAAATGAAAGTTTATTGTACCCTACCTTAGCTGTCACACAGCCTTATATCTAGATTATTAGGTATTCTGAAGGTAAGGTACCTCACCGCAGCTCGGAAATGATATTTCCCCCAATATTTTCTCATGGATGCTAAATATAATAACATCGTCCACACGCAAAAGCAAAGAATAATATTTTCTGAGAAAATCAGTTCCACTCTCTGCACAATAAAATGTCAACTTAAGTATCTTCTGTCGTTCTCGAGTTGAATAAGAAAAATAACCAAGGGGATAAATAATACATGAGTGGTTTCATTTATATCGTACATGCGCCTCGTACTTGGAAGGAATCAACTGACAATTCTGTCAAATATACTTACGACCTTTTGGTTAAGAGCACTGGCAATATTTAGTTTGAGGAAAAGTAATAGTTAATATTTTGTGGGAGAAATGGAAAATACGTTAGCTAATGGTTGCGGAGGTATATTTTTTAGAAAACGTAATACGGGGAACGTCATAAATTTATATTACAGAAGCCTACCTTCTACCCACGCGGTAATTGATGCTTTGGACTTCACAATTTTTTTTTTCAAAAAAGTAGTTACGAACATTTCGATCAGGGAAGATGAATATACCTTTCTAAAGGATTTTACTACAAGCTAGCGTAATCTGCGAAAGACTGCAAAAATTTATAAAATGGGAAAGGCCGGTGGAAACTTATTGTAGAGGGCGCTGTTCCAGATTCCATACAATAAGAGAAAGACACAGAAGATGAATGGCCCTTAACTATGAACGTAAACCGTATACACTAGTATACAGTCAAAGAGTTTTCCTTAGGCTATAACCTTGTGGTGGATTTCGATTTCCGAGCAATTTGCGACAAAAAATTGAATAATTTTCGCGAATATAAATAAAAATTACTTCTCGCCATACAAATTTAGCTTTTCTAAGGACCAATGTCGGAGATGTCACTTTGACAATTGCCTTAGCCATTAGATTTTTGCATAAATAGCAAGAATTTCGACAACATTACGTGCAGTCGCCATCAAATATAATCAGAGCCGTCAAGGTCACAAATATCTGAACGCCTCTATTGTCGAGGCGATAAAGTGCAAGACCAGCAGTTTTTTTGGATTCCCTTGCCGCTCCGATATATTTGATGGCGACTGTACCAAGTCGTCCTACTGCACTGTACGTTTCCTGTGACTTAAGCCCTCCCGCGATGATTTATCGTGGAAATGAATCATGGTCTCTATTACTTTTTATTTATAACAAATCCAGCAGAATGTCGGCCGCAGAAAGAAACATCATTATAAAGGTAATTTCGCTGATGTTTTGATCTCCTGAAAATACCCTTAATTTTAGCTCCATCACACTGATTTTTTTTTTGTTACCAGCAACTAAACATCGTCTACTAAGTAACTTAAGTTTTGGGACTTCAGAACTAAGGCTTATTACTTACCAAAATGTTTTTAACATTGAGCTATAATCAAATAAACGTTAGTAACTCCTTACCAAATTTTGATTATTGATGAAATAACCGAAATAGTTCGCTTATCTTTTTTTTTCAATATTAACAGCAGCTTTTAGTGCAGTATTTTATAAAAGAACTAAGTAGGTATAAATGGTAAGTTCACGTATATTTATTTATCTTACCTACCTATCCTTTAAATGATAAATCTGAAACATATACCAATAGCTAACAATTTTTTTTCATTGAATGATTTATTTACGTTAAGAATTTTGTTTTCTATATAATATTTTTACAGTATCGTCTGCCAACTGCCAAATACAGAGTATGTTTAAATATATTAATAAATAAGCCTTAATTCCGGGCCAACAAAGGATCATTAACAAAGGAAATGCTTCTTGGTAAAAATAGTTAAACATTGTTAAAATCTATTATTATTATATTGAGTATAACAATACTATCTCTTGCCTTCTTAACATCTTATATGTATAAATTCAACAACAAAAAAAATATATCCACGTATGTGATTGCGTAATAAAGAGAAAAAGAGGATAAGTAAGTACATTTGAAGGGTACACGGAAAGAACATGTCCAGTCACTTTGACAACATTTTGAGTTATAGCTGTTTTAAAGTTTGGAACGATTCAATTAACCATACTATTTTCGTAACTAGATGGTTTTTATGAATTAAAAAGTGGATTTATGTTAAAAATTCCAGCTGTTACAGAAGTTGTTGTTAATAGTTCATTGCAAGTTACATTTTGATAAAAAAATCTCATTTTACGAAAAAAGGGACTAGACATGTTCTTTCCGTGTACCCTTCATTTCTTTGTAGTCGACTATAATCATGCGTTTTGCCTCAAGGCAAGGTATACAAGCATAACGAAATGTGGAAACAATCCCGTATCAAAATAAGTCATCAATCTTACTACTAAGCAATTTACAGTCCTATTCGAACCAACACTACACCCGCATTCAAAAATGCATTATGATATTCAATCTACACATAAACTTAGGACTTTTTTCTTCTGGATCTAAGCTCAGGTGCGTGACGGTTTGTCGCCCTCGTAAAAGCCGTAAGGACGTGAAAATACGTTCCCCAAGAGTCGATACGCACGACTAAAATGTACTACAAACATTTTACTAAACTCATAAGTCTTTCTCCCTGCAACGTAAATAGAACCTTTATGTTATGTGAATAAAGTTGCTTTTGGTTATTCATACTTGGGTAGGTACAGTCGACCAAAAATGTGGTCTACCACCCGGTTGAGGTTCGTTTGAACGTCATGAGACAACAAGGTTGTGCATGTTTTAAACTCCGTTAGAAATGTCAACCTTAGCGATCGTTAGATCTCACAGAAATTTATGTCAAAACTAGACCACTTTCTTAGTCGACTGTACGAGGATGCTAGCATAAGTTGAATTGTGCTTGGTTAGGGACATACCCTCACCCACTGTTAACTGCCCATAGGTGGAGCTTATGCCTTTTGTAATAAGGTCCACCGATGTACAGTAGAGTGTTGCTGTTTGTACAAGTAGTTTTAGGTAGGCTATTGATTCTGGGGTGAATAATTTAAGTCAAATGCCAGTACTTTAAATTTTTTGTAGAAATAATTAAAGCCTTACTAATATTAACAGTTTTTTTTATTGTTTCATTTTTACACATTGACATACTAACGCCAATATTTAGTACTACAGTACCTATATTATTGTCTCTTTTATTTTGTAAATATTTAAGGCCGTTCCTCGATTCGGACAAGCCACGCCCATCCGTTAGAGACCGAGAGATCCGTGAGAGATCCGTTTATGGGTCCCGTGCACGAAAAAAAGAGATGCAGCGCTCTTAAGGATCAGACTTTTTGACTAAACTACGATAAATAAGCGAATCTATAAAGTTTTGTCTAATTTTGTTTCTGTGACTTTTTAGATAAAACAAAATACGATATTTTTTACTTAGTTATATTGCTTAATCTCTTATAGTTTACGTAACCCAAGAAAAATAAGGGGAAAAAGGACCCAACTTCGGATTTTTTTCTATCGAGGCAACTTTCAGCAATCGTGTTTCGGCTTGTGCCAAAAACAAGAGTATATAGTCTAATAATATATATTCGAAAATAAATTCAATCCCTTTTCCCGTTTCATCACTAGAGCGTTTTAAAAAACTTATAATTTTTCAAAGTAGCCCCCTACTTTGAAAAATTATTGGTTTTTTCAAACGCTTAAGGAAATGGAGAAAAATGTTATTTCATGTGCACAAAACAATCAAAATATGAATAAAAAATTTGGCGAAATTTACGTAAAGTCATACTTATAATAACTCCTTCTTTTAGTCTCAGAAATGCGTGGTTAATATCTGTCGGGTTTTAACAGCCCACTGTGTATATGAAAAATATTTTTTATAATAATATTATGTCACGTGACAAATGCTTTTTTTGCCTAGTAATGTAGTTATCAATCAGCCATACTTATTTACTTTATGTTTACTTTTCTATATGTAGACCCAGAAATCCCAGAATGTACTTAAAGCTTTATTCCACAGAATTATAAATTTACCTTTTTGGTGCCATAATCATGCTGATGAATATATTAGCATTACCTGGAAAAAAATGCTGATTTATACTTTTACGGTTTTTATATATTTTATAGATACAAATGGGACTTAACCGCATACAGAGTGTTTCCTGTAATACGAGCAATAAATTAAAAGGTAGATTCTACTCCTCAAACAACAACACTTATGTTCGACAACTTTAAAAAAAGGTGTATTTTGTAGATTGCCTCTTCATACAAACTAAATAGTATTTTCAATGTACGTTAAAATCCATCTATTTGACATTGCTTGTCACCCTACAAACATAATCAATGTCGGAATACATTGCGTGTTCGGAAAAACTTTGAAGTGTCCTAAAAATCAAACCATAAGTTATTTTTAAAAGTCGCTGAACAAACGTTGTCTGGTTTGAGGAGTAGAATCTACGTTTTAATTTATTGCTCCTATTACAGGAAATACCCGGTATACGAATTTACCGTATAACGAAGAGGATTTACCACGAAACGATGAGTCGAAGGTAGTGTAAAATTTTAATAAGTACCTATGCTTACACTAAAAAAGAAAATTGTTACCAGCAACCAAACTACGACTACTAGAACTTATGTTTTGGGACTTGCAAACTAAGGCTTATTACTTACCAAAGTGTTTATTAATAAAATAGCTGAAGGCTAGTCCTTTTTTTTTAGTGTACGCGGGTAAGTCCAGTTTGTATTTATAGAGGCAAATATAATGCCAAGTAAGTTTATCAGGTCCGTATCGACTATTTATTTATTAACTTACTTATCTTACAAGTTTTTGGGAATATCAAAGAAAACATCAACTTTTGTCACTATTCAAATAGCAGTTTGCTATACATGCAATCTAAAACATGAAAACACTGCATAAAAAAAAATACCTAAGCATTAAAAGATAAAAAAAAAGATAAAAGATATTTATTCTTCAATTTAGGCACATTACAATGAACTTATGAACGTCAGAGAGAAAAAGAAACTACCACCGGTTCTAACCCTACACCTCTGACCCGAGAAGTATTACTTATTACCGGCAAGAAACTCGGCGGGACCTATTTTTTAATAAGTCCCGCCGTATTAATGTTAAAATATGGACACTCGCATATTTTATTAACTTTATTTTACGATTCCCTGTAGTAATACAACGAAAACTACACGTTAAAAAAAGACTTACCAAGTAAAGCTATAAAGTTTAAAATACTTTGTCACTCTTAATTTCATATTTTGCGAAAAAATATCGTAAACAAAAGTCAACTTTAATTCCATCATGCGCTTCCACGGAACTGTAACCTATAAGTACTGCAGCGTAATATGAAAATAATACGAAAGGTATTAAGCGACTTATACACTTAAGTTTGCTTTTGCAATAACAGTGATTACCTACTTGGATCCTAAGCGATTTCATGTTAAGGCTATACTAACCGTATGTCAGGAGTCCCCCGTGTATGTAATTTGCTAATACAACATTCGTGTTGTGAGCAATTTTATTGTTATTGTATGCATGTGTTTATGAAAGTTGGTTTCCATATTTTAAAATTATACAGTGTGTGTCTTTCATAACGACACTAATTTTAAGGGCTGAAAGTATAACTCCTAATGAACTAAAATTAGCATAATTTAGTTAAAAAATAAAATGTAAAAAATTTCATACAAATTAATTGGGCACGCAATGTATCAGTAATAAATTAAACTTAACAATTGACATATGATTTCATTGAAATTTCGCTCTTAGTGTCATCCTAACAAGACCGTCAAAAATCATGACAAGTGACCTTGTTCGTAAGAAAAGGACTTAACCGCCCTGCTATCGCGAAACACTTAGCGAAACATTGCTGCTCGAGATTTTGTTTTTAAATTAATTACTCTTAATTATAAAAGGTAATCGTTATATTCTTTTGATAAAACTGTTAACAGCACTTTAAAGTATAGTCACTCAAAACCAATGTCGTTATGAAAGACACACACTGTATAAGTACATAGTAAAATATATACATGTATGTTTAATGTTGGTCTAAAATCTATTATATTTTCCAAAGGCAGGTGACTCGTGCAGTCGCCATCAGATATATCGGAGCGGCCAAGGTGGTCACAAATATCTAAACAACGCTTCTATTGTCAAGGCGATAAAGTGCATGTTCAGGTATTTTTAGTACTCTGGCCGCTCCGATATATATGATGGCGACTGTACAAGAGTATAGTACTTTGCACTTTGCCCATTGGTACCAATTTAGGAAACACATAAGTTTATTATCAAGAAAACAAGAGAATGTTAAGAACATTTTGAGCACTCCCGTTTAGCTACTGCTCCTGCTGACTGTAGGTACAGTCAATGCCAAAAATATGTACTTATACAGTCGCCATCAGATATATCGGAGCGGCCAAGGTGGTCACAAATATCTAAACAACGCTTCTATTGTCAAGGCGATAAAGTGCATGTTGAGCTATTTTTGAGTACCCTGGCCGCTCCGATATATTTGATGGCGACAGTACATTATGTTCTTTATTGCATAAAAATTAGGTTAAAACGTATGAGTAAATATGTTTTTTGCGCTGACTGTACCTACATTAAGTATCAGCAATATCAACTGAAAAGCCAAAACATGTTACAGCTTGTTCCATGGAACAATAGCAAAACAATCTAGAACTGTATCTCTGAATTTAATATGTTCTGTAATATGTGATTGCCGTAAGTAAAAGTCCATAAATTGAAACATTAGATAAGCCGAAAAAGGAGAACAGACAAAATGCCACTCGCATTTTCAATATCACACAAACATCTAACGGTTTTCCTTAAGAAATAGGTAGAATAAGTCATATTTATTTCCACTGATATTTTCCTATTTCATATTAACGCGAATCTTTGTAATAATGAGCAAGTAAGTCCTTTGCATAACCATTAGTTGCTTATCGGAAATAAATAAATATGTAGGTATTACAGGTAGGTAGGTACATGTCTGTCTCTCAAGCTGTTTTGATATGCCTTCTTGAAGAACTACGCATTATTGTATATAGTATCTTTAATGTATTAGTATTACTGTTTTGAAAAAATGAGTCCCGCCGAGTTTCTTGCCGGTAATAAGTAATACTTCTCGGGTCCGAGGTGTAGGGTTAGAACCGGTGGTAGTTTCTTTTTCTCTCTGACGTTCATAAGTGCATTGTAATGTGCCTAAATTGAAGAATAAATATCTTTTATCTTTTTTTTTATTTGGGGATATTGCCCCTCAGATTATGTAACCCATTTTCAACCCTCCGGGATCCTAAACAGGTTAGCCGGTTTTTAAAACGTACTCGTAATAAAATTTTCAGTAATTCTGAAGCCGGAATCCAGGATGCGTAAATATGAGTATACAATATATTGCCCGACTGAAACAGGCATGTTTAGCAGCTGGCCCAATTTGACAACCTTTAACTGGCAGTCGTTAGTGAGACCTCTTTTGAACACTCAGTATTATACAGTGTGTCTCTGTAATAGGAGCAATAAATTAAAACGTAGATTCTACTCCTCAAACCAGGAAACGTTTGTTCAGCGACTTTTAAAAATAACGTATGGTTTGATTTTTAGGACCCTTTAAGTTTTTTCGAACACGTAATGTATTCTGAAATTGACTATGTCTGTAGGGTGACAAGCAATGTCAATTAGACGGATTTTAACGTTCATTTAAAATACTATTTAGTTTGTATTAAAAAGAGACAATCTACAAAATACATATTTTTTAAAGTTTTGTAGTTTGAGGAGTAGAATCTATGTTTTAATTTATTGCTCCTATTACAGAGACACACTGTATATACGTGTCATAGTTTGGCATGTAGATTGGGGGCCTAGGCCAGAACGCTTGCGTATGCTGTGCTTGAGCTCTGGTGTAAGATGTGTGAACTTACGGCAACATTCCGTGATTAGAGTAACTATCCACAAGCTAATTACCGCTTATTGTAAGTCGTGCCATACACTTGTTTCAATGGATGCTAAAAAACCTATTTATCTATATATCCCTCTTTTGTCGGGGGCAATTCCGTTATGGATACTTCCGCGCCACGGGGACAACGCGGTAGTTACCTACGTCGGAGTTGCACCGGCTAAAAACCCCCCGAGGGTCCTCCTCAACGCCTTTTGGACGGCTCTGGAATCTCCTACAGAACGCGCCAGTGCCACCCTGACGTTACGACTTTGCGGGTTCCGGTCTGTCTGAGGATCACAGCCCCCTACTGGGACCCTTGACTGCCCCAAGATTCCCTTTTCGTCGCCTCGTACGACAGGCAGGGAATACCGTAACCCTATTCTGATACCCGGGCTACAGAGCGCATACCTACAACTACATCGCTAGAAACCCTCAAATCTAAAGAATATCTCAACCCGTTAGCCGAAGTGGCAAATTCAATTACTTACATTCTATCTGCGTCCTTACAAAATCGAGCGCCTTTCAACACGTCCCGAACCACTTAAACTAAAAGTGTACGGTTTAAATATTTGCCGACAAATATCACTACGAGGCATTTTTTTAACGTTTAACCATATTAGAGGTGGATATAGGTCATACACGAGAACCTTATTTTTATAAGGCCGTGGCAGCCTAAGGCTTGCGATTTTCAATTCGGTTTGGCGATCGTGGTTCGGAACCCCGGCTCGTACCAATAAGTTTTCAGAACTTATTGAGATCCTGGAGAAATCGAGGGAACTCTTCAACTAATAGGCACACACCTATAGTGATTTCACTATTTCTTACAGCAACTCGGCCACTTCCTCTTGGAATAGCGGATCCTACGTGAAGTCGGTTCTTTTTTTGTTTAAAATTATTGTAGTTAAAAGGTATCTATTTGTCTGCCAACAATTCCTTAGACAAAATTGTTTCTATGTTTTTTCGAATGAATAATCAGAAATCATTTCAAATAGTTACCTAATCATGTGTCTAAGTAATCATTTTTCTGGCTATCTTGACAAAGAAATAAAATTCAATGGTACAAAAGGGTTCATAATAATTGTACACAAAATATTATTTCTACTTCGCTGAAAACCAATGATATGAGCACAATTGACAAACTTCAATAGTAAAATACCTAATGTACCTTTTGTCCAGAATAAGAAAAAAAAATCTTGTTGCTATTTGAGACTAAAACATTCTCGCAACAAAATATTTCAAAAGAAATATGTCGGCGGCCGATCGTAAAATCAGGCAGAGGCGTAATGTTCCTGTGTAATGTTTTAACGATAGTCACATTAAACCAATGTAGGTAGGTTAGGTTCGTCAGGTTGCATCAGATGCCCGAAAGGCAAACTGCCCAGAAATAGGAGCCCCGCATAGCGGGGCTCCGTCGACTCAGGGAAGGAGTCAAAGATTCTCACGTTTCACGATATGCCTAGGAATTTCACGATATGCCTGATCCTAGGATCGGCCGCCGACAAATATAAGATTGGGAACTACAGTAAAAACTTCTTGGTGCGGTGCGAAAGGTAAGATGGAGTGCGGACGAGCCTTTGTAACAGGTTTTTAAACCACGATGGTGGCAAATAAGCACACGGCCCGCTTGATAGTAAGCGGTTATCGTTACTTACGGACGCCTCCTGGAGTATTAAACGTGTGTTACAGATTCATAAAAACCTGCACATTCCATTTTTGAACAACTCCTGCCTATACTAGGGGCACCAGGGAAGTATGTGGGTAGAGTCATTCTACGCTGGTCTCTGCAGAGACAACATATGGAAGCACCATTTTTGCTGAAGCAGTTGACTTGAAAACTTGTTGTCTAGACCGCACGACCAGTTAATAAGCATATACGGAGGCGAACCAAGTGCCAATCGTTTAGATACCAATCGAACCATATTAATATAAGCATGGAAATGAGATGATTGTACCCTTTTCAGTCGTATCTGTTATTCCGATACATTATTTATTTTGCGTCTGGCGTTATCCATAATTTCCATAAACTATTGTTATTTCGGCTACGGTCTAAGCAGCGCTTTTAGTACAGTTTTAGTTGGCTACGGCCTAAGCAGCGCTTTTAGTACAGTTTTAGTTGACTACGGCCTAAGCAGCGCTTTTAGTACAGTTTTAGGTGGCTACGGCCTAAGAAGCGCTTTTAGTACAGTTTTAGTTGGCTACGGCCTAAGCAGCGCTTTTAGTACAGTTTTAGTTGGCTACGGCCTAAGCAGCGCTTTTAGTACAGTTTTAGTTGGCTACGGCCTAAGCAGCGCTTTTAGTACAGTTTTAGTTGGCTACGGCCTAAGCAGCGCTTTTAGTACAGTTTTAGTTGGCTACGGCCTAAGTAGCGCTTTTAGTACAGTTTTAGTTGGTTACAGCCTAAGCAGCGCTTTTAGTACAGTTTTAGTACTGTATTTTAAGTAAGTTATGGAATCATACGTGCTTCCGTTGCCGGACGTCAAACCGACAATATCTCCAGCAGCTCCTGAAGATGCCTCGTAGGGAGGCGAAACACGTGTCGAGTTTTGGTATTATTTGGTGGTGGTTTGTTGTATTTGTTTGCATATTTATTTTTGTGACGGGACGAGATGGTGGGGACATTAATGCATGCAAAAATATGCAAATAAGTGTAACGGGTTGTCACAAATTAACTAGCACGTTGATATACCGTGGAATAGCAAAGCAATATTATTGTAGTTGATAAGTGTATTTTACGCAACATGCCACAATATTTACAACATATAATTCGTTTATGTCAACGGAATCAAAGTCGAATAGCTACTCCAATCGTACAAAAGGTACCCTGTAAAATAAACCTTTTCTTACAGCTACACTTCATCAAAACCTTGCAATCTCTTCATCTTGACATAAACAAACCGTAATATTGTATTATTGTTTGGCTCCCGCGTAACCTGCTCCGCACTCGATTTTGCACGTTATTTCTATAAACTCAATGTCGATAACAGCTTGTTACTAGATTGGGGTAAAAACGTGTCAATGGGGAGCGGAATTGTGACGTCATGGAACAAATCACGGTGACGCGGCTGATAAATGAAATCGCGAGTAGCGGGAGACAGTCACGCTGTGCATGAGTTTCTGAGTTCACATATTTGCTTGTAAATTGTGTTACTTCCTGTGTTACATTTTCATAGCGTTTGCTACCGCTTTTTAAGGAACACTAGATTTTACAAAAGCGACTGCCGTCACAGTTTTTAATTTTGATTATTAAACCAAACCGGATGCGACGCGCGCTCTCATTTCTATCAGAAAAAATCTGCCGTTTTTTGCGGGGGAGGAACGTCAAATGAATGCGAAACGTCAAAAAAGCCACGTCAAATAAACGTCAGTCCATACAATGAATATGACCACTGGTCATACATTTTCGGCAGACGGGAACGCCTGTCGATGGCTGCTCCGCTTGGTTTAAAGCTCTAAGGTTTTTAACCTAGAGGGGAAACCAGGCTGTATTTAAATTATATCCCGTATCACAATGTGAATTATTCACTGAAAAGTAAAGGTCCATATCAAATGAAATTTCGTAGGTATATGTCCCGAGAAACTCGTACGGCCCGAGGTTGGAACACGCGACTATTGAAAACCTTTACCGACCGTTAGGCTTATTTTTCAACTTTTAAACTGTATGTAGGTACAGTCGCTATTTAATATATCGGAGCGGCCAGGGTACTCAAAAATATCTGAACAACGCCTCTATTGTTAAGGCGATAAAGTGCGAGCTCAGTTGTTTTTGGCCGCTCCGATATTTTTGAAACTGTACAGTGGGAAACCAGTGATTTTAAAATTAATTACGCCAGAATACGATAAACAATTAAATGTGTTTTTCAATAGAACATAATTAATTCGACTACCAAATTAACTTAGATACAATAACATAAAATACTCTTTATTATACATCTCAAAATTAAGAAAATAAATAAAATAATTAAAAATTAAAAAACACGACTGCGTTTGTTTTAAATGAACTGAAAAGTTAAAAATAAGCTCTAAACATGATTGAGAATGTCTTTGAAATCTTATGGTTGAGACTGTGCCTTCCTACACCCTGACGTACGCTGGATCTTTTAAAATACATATTTTACTTCGATCGCAGTGGGGGGACCTTTTAAACTGTATAACACAATACCCATAAAAAGGTCCCCCGACTGCAATCGAAGCAAAATATGTATTTTAAAAGATCCAGCGTACGTCAGGGTGTAGGAAGGCACAGTCTCAACTATAAGGTTTCAAAGACATTCTCAATCATGTTTAGAGCTTATTTTTAACTTTTCAGTTCATTTAAAACAAACGCAGTCGTGTTTTTTAATTTTTAATTATTTTATTTATTTAAAACCTTTTCGTGACATAGAATACTTAAGCGAACTTTGGATTAGTAATCGAAAGTATAAAAACGATTTTTTTTTTACACTTATTCACTTAAAAAGCGCTGGTAGCCTGGCTGGCAGTAAGACGTCCGGAGGTCTCGTATTCAACCCTCGGCTTGTACCACTGAGTTTTTTGGAACTTATGTACGAAATATCATTTGATATTTACCAGTCGCTTTTCTAACTAACTAACTATTTTGGCTTAACGATCCAAAGAGAATCTTGGCCTCCAAAATGAGAGCACGCCACCTATCCCGATCCTGCGCAACTTCTTGCCAGTTGTTGACGCGAAGCTGCAGCAGATCCGCCGCCACACTGTCCCACAACGATATCTGGGCCGACCCACCGGACGGCGACCAGTCGGTCGTCCCAAGAACGTTCTCTTGACAGCCCGATCCTCACCCATTCTCTGTAGGTGACCGAACCAGCGAAGTCTGTGGGCTTTTGTTTCGCCGATGATACCAATATTCGGACCCAAGTCTGGCCACCAACTCTTCGATCTCGACATTCCTTCGTGAGTCGCTTTTCGGTGAAGGAAAATATCGTGAGAAAACCGAACCTAATCCCAAGAAGGCCCAGTTTTCTCCTCTGTGTTGAAAGGAAAGATGGCAGTCACTTTCGTAAAAAACTAGTGCATACGCCAATTCATGGAATTAGGTTGCCAAGCGGACCTCAGGCTTAAATGAGCCGTGGCAAAAAGCCAGGATAAACACAAGGAGGATGATGACTTTTTATCATGTACAGTCAGCATCAATAGTATCTTCCTACACGAAGGCCTCAAAAATATGTGACACGCTCCTATTTATGGCTCTACAAATATGAGCAGGTCACATATTTTTGCGGCCTTCGTGTAGAAAGATATTATTGATGCTGACTGTACATACGTATTTACTTGTTTTTTAGGATCCAAGAGGCTAATTGCATGACCTTATACGTGACTTAGCGCGACATGAGTTGGCATATATTATTCTTGGTGCCAAGATCGAAACCAATTTTGTTCAGCGTACCTAGTTTATTTTAGCTTGTGGTCTGTGTCTTCAATAGACAATAACACACAGTGTGTAACAGAGGACACGCCAGTCTACTTAACCTCTCTACGCATAAAACCATACTGTCCTAGCCTCCACTTTTTCTCCCAGAACTACACCATGGCTACGCTACAGTATTGTTGAATATTTATAGGTAATTTTATCATCAAACTCCTCAAGAACTAGTTTCTTTGGCTCAAAGCGGCGTAGTGCAGCACATTTTTTTACGATACTGGACGTGATGTTGTAAAGAAGCATCTTAATACCGCGAAGTAGAACATTTCATTACATTCAGAGCAAGGACGCGTCATACTACACGTAGTTGCATTGCATTGTCCGCGAGGCAACCGGATGGCTCGCGGTATTAAAGGTCACAGCTCATTAGAGCGCCTCGGCAGCCGACCCACACTGCCTCGTCGCTCAGCGTCCACTCGTTGTCGAGTTGTTGTAGTGAGTGCATGGCCATACAAATTCATATAAAGAATAACTAACCGCTCGAGGTCAGGCTGAGAGGGGCGGGTGCCGAGGCGCTCTAATGAGCTGTGATCTTTAAGCTCCCTACGTGCTGTGGAACCACCCTATGCAACCCGAAATGACCCACGTTGGACCTAGGCTTTCATCCTCCTCCCCTCAATTTCCAGTACTTTATGTGATCCAGAACGAGCGTGCAAATGGCCATGTGCACCGGCTGATCGGTAATCGTTTCGTCAGCTGTTAGAAAAATGAGGGGGGGGGGGGGGCGATGAAAAACTAAGTACAACGTGGGTCAATTTGGGTTGCATACGTTGGTTACACAACACGTAGGGAGCTTATATACCGCGAGCCATCCGGTTGCCTCTTGGACACTATAACTACGCGCCATTGCTTTAACTAATATTATTCCTCCCAAGTTTCTAATACTTACTTATTACAATTAAACATGTAAGTTTTATATATCTTTCGACTCAATTTCCAACCTATTGTTTTAATTTAATTTCTAAAATGTTCGTATTAACGAAAGAATATTTTTATATATGTATCATATACATTTTTGTAATCAGCGTGAAAAGCTCTTCATTTTGATACCCCACTCGATAGGTTTGCAAGATTTTTTTTTGTTAGTTTTGCGGAATCTGGAATATTTTGTGCGCCATATTGTTTTTACGGTGACGTCACATATCCTATGTTTCTTGGGATAACGTAACGATTCTAATGATACCCCATACATCTAAATCGGTTCAGCCGTTCAGTTGTTCTAGTGGAACAAAGAATTTTATTTTAGCCACATACATACATGAACCCTGAAAACAATACACTCCTTTTTTTGGGCAGTCGTGTAATAAAGGGAGAACCAAAACAATTAACTCGGTGATATTATTTTACAAAAGTTACTCTGCGAGATAATAAATACCCAATTTATTTTTATTGAAGGTAAATGTAGTTATGTATAAAATACGTAAGGTGTATTAGGGTAATTCTGCAATTCGGAAAATCATTTCAATATTAGGTACTCGTATTCCAGTGTAATAAGAGTCCATTTTACACCTACCTACTAATAACTAGATATCCCCTATAATAATTAATCTGTGAGTATTGTTCTTTGTTCTAACTAATCAATGCTATCTCTAGGTATAGATACTTAATTAATAGATTCTATTAATTGATTTTGAGAAAAAAGTTAATTGTGCTAGATAACTTCTGAAGCTATCTAGCACAATAAACTTTTTTCTCAAATTAACTCTCAATTAGTAAGTAACTGGCAAATTCCAATAAGAAATAGCTTCCGATTATCCGTAACAACCATTTAATTTGGACTAAAGGGCAGATTCCTGTCGAAACGATAAAACGCTGAATTCGTTAATGAAAAAAATGTAATTAAAAGTTGTAAGACAATCTTATAAAGGGAAATAACTTTTGGATCTTTAAATTGAAGGGTTGTATAATACTGAACGTTGATTTTGTTTTGACAAAAACGGGACTTAACACTTTCCGTACCGCAGTTCGCTACGCGCTACACTCGTAGTCGACTCCAGCGTTTTTCCGCTTTGTAGCGGAAATAGCTACGCACACGGATCCCGCCTGGTACACTTATTTTTATTATTTTTCCTGACGTTTCGAGCGTGTCGTAACGCTCGTGGTCGCAGGCAGACCTCTCCCTGCCTGCCTGTCTGCCTGTGAACTCGAGCGTTACACACCGTATCGCGAGTTTATTAACTTCAGTAGCACAATCAACTGAGATGGTTTCAATTGAAATTCTAAGTGCTCGTTTTGCAATTCTCAATCTTAAAAATTGAAAACTCCGTTTGTCACATATGATATGACGCTTTCAAGGCAAAAGTACATCTTTGTCGGTTATAATTTTTTTTTTCTATATGGTTTTTTATAGAAGTAATGCCTTATTGACAACCGACAATGATGAACCTAAGACTTGAAAATGTCACAAATAGTAGGTACTTGCCTAGTACGCTACTTACAGAAGTCTGTCCGGAAAGAATAGTGTCGTGGAATGTATGAGCCCCCATAGAAACCACGACACTTTTCTTTCCGGACAATCTCTAACGTAAATAACTATGTCAGCTCAAAATCAAATTTGGACATTCTGATTCGTGTTCGTTGCATCACTAAATTTAATTCACTCAGTGCAAAACACGTGCCAAATGTACCAATTCATGACGTAGTATGAGGTGTAAACAGAACAATCAGTTTCAAAAGATCACCATAATTATTGCCAATTTATATTCCACGTTTTCCACAAAGAAATCGAATTATTTCTGCAATCTAACTTTTGTTTATGCCCAATAAACAAAGCCAAAACAAATCCACTTAACACCAAATGACAATTCCTGAATCGAGGAAAAAATGACTCAATCAAAACGAGCGTAATAATCGAATCGCGATTCAATCCGACGCCATCTCCATATTGCGGCGGCCATTTTAATTGCAAGTGATCCTGGGAAGGGTTGTGTTGATGTTTTTGCTTCGAATTACGATTTTGTGTGCTCAAAAAGTGGATTTTTTAGTTTCGTAGCCAGCAGAACCATCTGATAATAATTCTATAATCATCATCATCATCATCTCAGCCATTAGGCCTTGGGTTTTCTGACCACCCGTCGCCGGCGGCCGGCGACCGACGCCATTCAAAACATCGGATTCGATCGGATGGCGTCGGTCGCCGGCCGCCGGCGACGGGTGGTCAGAAAACCCAAGGCCTAAGACGTCCACTGCTGAACATAGGCCTCCCCTTTACGGGGGGGTTTGCCATACGAGCCAATTCTAATTATATAATGCTTAGAGATAATAAATGAAATGATTTTGGGTCTCGCCCAAGGTATAGTGATTTTATAAAATTGTCTTTAATGTAAGTATTGTGAACTTTTTGTTAGTTGTTTTATTTTATCACTCAGTGTTATTATTTGGGCTCCGGTTCTGCTTCCGTTTCCAGTTCCAATTCCATTTCTGGTTCCGATAAACTAAATTTAAAACATCGGTTCCCGCTTTCGGTCTCGATAAAACCACATCTGTTACATCCCTGGTTAATACTCGTTGGAGCCTCGGTACCTGTAATTTGGTATCCACTCAACATTTACCTCAACCCACTTCTACCTATACCTACGTTCATCACGCCTGGATTTGTTTTTCAAATGCTTCCGTCCCGCGGGTCGCATTTTTCAAAAGCCCCTATGGGTAGAAATGCGGTTTTTTGACAGCGTATTTCGTTTGAATTTTTAATTCAAACTTTGTTATGCAAATTGGGATTTGTTTGAAGCAGGAATCCGACGTTAAATGGAGGGCAAATTACGGAGGTTTGGAGTTAGGTAAAATTTGGTTATAGGATTATTTTTTAGCAAACTTATAGTTCATTGAGTTGTAAATAATAAAATAATTATAATTTTTGCCTTATCAAACGTCTTACTCCTAATAAAGATAAGGCCTATGCTTACTGATGTTACGAATCATTGAGCTAAAGGGATCAAGAAGCATTTTTGCCAAATTCAGCCAATCAGCGTCCCGCGTTAGTTTTGACTTTCCCGCACTCCGCGGTAACGAATTTGATAAAAATGCTTAATTTGATCCGTTTCACCTTGCGATCCGATTCGCCTCTATCTACCCTACTAACCCTTCTAAAGTAGTTTAGACGCGCATGTACAGTCAACGCCAAAAATATGTATACAATTTTAAACCATAATACAATGGTGCTGTAGGTACTTACACAAGTCGGAGAAAAGCGCAGAGTGTAACCAAGTTCCGTTGGACCCACCCTCAGTGGACGTTGGACCCACCCCAGTCAGTTTGTCTCTGAATTCTTACCTAGCAGTGGCGGCGCGTCCATTTAACACGATTCCCGTCGGCTTGCCTAAGTTTCAGGTGCCTGGGCAGTTTTTCTACAACTCGTGAAGAAATTTGAAGCCAAATTCAGCACCGGCTTGCCTAAGAAATTTTTTGACCCGCCGCCACTGTTACCTAGCTTCAATTTTATTAATAAAAGATAAAAGATAAAAAAGATAAAAGATATTTATTCTTCAATTTAGGCACATTACAATGCACTTATGAACGTCAGAGAGAAAAGAAACTACCACCGGTTCTAACCCTACACCTCTGACCCGAGAAGTATTACTTATTACCGGCAAGAAACTCGGCGGGACTTATTTTTTCAAAACAGTACTACTAGTACGGCGGAATTTGCCTGTTTGGAGATACGTCGTCGACATCTCTTCTAAATACCTAAAACTGGTATGGATGTGTTCCTCGTAGTCTCCTGAATACGAATTGGCTGGTTTTAGTTTATGGAGGGGGGGACGGGTCGGTAAAAAGGGGGGGGAAAGATGGCGGCTGACTGTCATCGATATTTATTTACATCTCGAGTCCTATGAGACCGATCAGTTCGTATGAGATGTCATTTGAAAGCTTATTAAATGTACTACAATTATTTATAAATAACTGTAGTCATCACTTTAGTCTTTTACAAAATATTTGAAAAAATATGATTTTTTTACCGTGCATGTTTGCCTAAGTACTGATAAAACATGCTTATAACTCAATATATTATACCTTTACCGCAATTAATTTTAGTACAAAATGTACAGGAAATTTTATGAGCTTTCGAAAAATATAAGCTTTATTAGTAAGTAATATTATATAACCGAGTATTGATGAATTTTGTTCAGCATGGGTCACTGCGCTTCCTTATAGAATGGCAGCCGACCGCCATCGTATTTTCATTATTTCTCGGAATCTATTTTACGGATCAAATCGTAATTGGTATCATTTGAAAGCATTTTAAATGTACTTTAATCGGTTTTTTGACATTTTAGTTGCAAAATTAACAGTTCACTATTATTTTTAGAAAATGTTACATTTTTACCTAACAGACTGGAAGAAACAGGCTTGTCTGGAAAAAAGTCATCGATATTTCTTGCAAATACCTAAAACTGGTTTGGATGTATTCCTCATTGTTTCCAGGACATGAATTGACCAATTTTATTTTATAGAGGGGGGGACGAGTCGAAAAAAAGGTGGGGGGAAAGACGGTGTCCGCCCGCCATCGAAATGTCAACGAAATTTGTTCACGTCTAGAGTCCTATGAGACCGAAAGATTCGTGTGAGTTGTCATTTGAAAGATTATTTAATGTACTATAATTGTTTATAAATAACCGTAGTCATAAATTTAGTCGTTTACGAAATATTTGAAAATATTTGTTTTTTTTTACCGTGCATGTTGGCCTAAGTACTGATATACATACCTATAACTCAAAAATGTTTAACTTTACCGCAAATAATGTTATGACTTATGATAAAATACACGGGTCATATTCGAAAAATATAAGCTTTATTTATATATAATACGATATAACCAAGTAATGATGAATTCTGGTTAGCATGGGTCACTGGGCATCATCATATGAATGGCGGCCGACCGTTGTCGAATTTACATTATTGCTCGGAATCTGTTTTACGGATCACATCGTGATAGGTATCATTTGAAAGCATTTCAAATGTACTATAATCGGTTCTTTATAGTCTGAGATGTAAAATCATCCGTTTATATTTTATTTTTAGAAAACGTAACATTTTTACCTAATAGATTGGTGGAAACGAGCTTGTTTGGAGAAAAGTCGTCGACAGCTCTTCCAAATATCTAAAACTGATATGGGTGTGTACCTCATTCTCTCCAGGATATGAATTGACTATTGACTGTTAAATCAAAGTTCAATGAAAATACTACGGCGGTCAGCCGCCGTTCATATGACGACGCGCAGTGACCCATGCCAACAAGATTTATCATTAATTGGTTAGATAACATTGAATATAAAAAAACTTACGTTTATAGAAACGTCATAAAATTTTTATTGTTTTATAATAAAATTCAATAGGATAAAGTCATAATTTATTGAGTTATAAGCATGATTTATCAGTACTTATGCAAATATGCACGGTAAAAAAAAACATTTTTTATCAAATATTTAGTAAACGACTAAAGTGATGACTATAATTAATTAAAAGCAATTGTAGAACGTTTAATAACCTTTCAAATGACATCTCACACGAACCGATCGGTCCCATAGGACTCGAGATGTGAACGAATTTCGATGACATTTTGATGACGGTCAGACGCTATCTATCCCCCTCCTCCTTGTTTTCGACTCGCTCCCCCTCTACAAAAAAAACCTGGTCAATTCATATTTTGGAGACAATGAGGAACAAAACCATATCAGTTTTATGTATTTGGAAGAAATGTCAACGACTTTTCTCCAAACAAATCTGTTTCCTCCAGCCTTTTAGATAAAAATATTACGTTTTCTAAAAAAACAACAAACGGATAATTATTTATCTCAGAGTTCAATAAACCGATTATAGTAAATTTAAAATGCTTTCAAATGATACCTATCACGATGTGATCTGTAAAATAGATTCCGAGCAATAATGAAAATACGACAACGGGCGGCCGCCATTCATATGATGATGCGCAGTGACCCATGCTGAACAAAATTCATCATTTACTTGGTTATACAATATTATATATAAATAAAACTTATATTTTTCAAAAGCTCATAAAATTTCCCGTATATTTTATTACAACATTAATTGCAGTAAAGTTGTAATTTATTGAGTTATAAGCATGTTTTTTCAGTAGTAACGCAAATATGCACGGTAAAAAGTAATATTTTATCGAATATTTTGTAAACGAATAAAGTGTTGACTACAATTATTTAAAAACAATTATAGTACGTTTGATGATATTTAAAATGACATCTTACACTAATCTATCGGTCCCATAGGACTCGAGATGTGAACAAATTTCAATGACATTTCGATGGCGGGCGGACACCATCTTTCCCCCCTCCTTTTTTTCGACTCGTCCCCCCCTTTATAAAATACAGCTGATCAATTCATGTCCTATAAATAATGAGAAATACATCCATACCAGTTTTAGGTATTTAGAAGGAATATCGATCAGCTTTCTCCAAACAAGCCTGTTTCTTCCAGTCTATTAGGTAAAAAATGTAACATTTTCTAAAAATAATAATAAACTGTTAATTTTGCAACTTAGACTTCAAAGAACCGATTAAAGTAAATTTTAAATTCTTTCAAATAATACCAATTACGATTTGATCCGTAAAATAGATTCCGAGAAATAATGAAAATACGATGGCGGTCGGCTGCCATTCTATGAGGAAGCGCAGTGACCCATGCTGAACAAAATTCATCAATACTTGGTTATATAATATTACTTACTAATAAAGCTTATATTTTTCGAAAGCTCATAAATTTTCCTGTATATTTTATAATAACATTGATTGCGGTAAAGTTATAATATATTGAGTTATAAGCATGTTTTATCAGTACTTACGCAAACATGCACGGTAAAAAAATCATATTTTTTGAAATATTTTGTAAAGGACTAAAGTGATGACTACAGTTATTTATGAACAATTGTAGTACATTTAATAGTCTTTCAAATGACATCTCATACAAACCGATCGGTCTCATAGGACTCGAGATGTAAACAAATTTAGATGGCAGTCAGCCGCCATCTTTCCCCCCCTTTTTACCGACCCGTCCCCCCCTCCATAAACTAAAACCAGTGAATTCGTATTCAGGAGACTACGAGGAACACATCCATACCAGTTTTAGGTATTTAGAAGAGATGTCTACGAAAATCGTGAAGGAGACGACTTTTGTTTAATTTGCTTCTATACTATACAAATACATTAAAGATACTATATACAATAATGCGTAGTTCTTCAAGAAGGCATATCAAAACAGCTTGAGAGACAGACATGTACCTGCCTATTGTGTAATTAAAATGAAAAATAAAAATAAAATCCAAATCTGACTGCTTCGCAATACGTTTGATATTCTTTCTTACTTGAACTGTGTCCTCTAAATGTTAGATGATTTTATAGATTCTGGTTTGGGCCATGCATATATGTCTGTCATATAGTCCTCGACCCTGTAATAACCCTTTGACATTAAAGTTTACAATGTAGTAATTACAATGATATTTACTATGGATGGGTTATACTCTAACAAAATGTGCATAAAAAATACTTCCAAAGTTATATCATAACCTAGCAATGATTCCGTTATATTGATCTATTTTGACAATCATTACATCTTTGTCCCTCTCATTGTTAGAAAATTATAGTTTGTCTCTTTCTCACGCTGGTGACGGCAGCTCATTGGTACGTCCGCATCTCTCGCTTGCCAGTGCGCGACTAGTAACGATTGTTTGAATTCACTCATTTTAAGGGCTTCACTTTTGGAGCGTGCATAACCCATCTGTCATTATTATAAAGGGTGTAACAAAAATACTGGTGATTCGTTTAAGGGCATAATTGGTATCGTATTGCGAGTAGGAAAAAGTAGAAGAAAAAATTTTTAGATGCGAAAAAATTTTTTTTTGTATGGCGCGAGTTGTAGCAGCCGGCGAACCCTCCATACAAAACCAATTTTTTTTCATAGTTTTTCACAATAAGAATACGATACCAATTATGCCCTTAAAAGGATTACCAGTATTTTTGTTACACCTTGTATATCATAGATTAATTAATGGTTTACAATATTTTATTGTACAAAAGTAGCAGTCAACTCACAAAAAAAGACTATCTTAACCTCAACTAACCTTCAAATGTACGTTTCAAACAATCCACCAAGTTTCCAAAGAAATAAAAAAAAACAAAGGAAACAGAAAATTTGTAGACAATTAAAAACCCAAGAATCCGTTGCTGAACTACGAAATTGAGTTAGACTCCGCATGTCATAGACTATCTCACTTAGACAACGCAACATGGAACAAAAAGAGACTCTTATTTAGCCACGTTAAGGAGTCCACCCCACATATAATTTTATTTATTTTTATAAATACGAGTAGATACTCAGATACTGATTAGTAATAAAGAGCTATGAAGCTCCTTAAAATCAATTACCTACATCCAAATTTCCATTTTAAACAACAACAGTCCATTTTGCTTGTATTCCGGATACTTAAATTAATTAAATATGTATATATATATATATATGAGGAGTATAATTTTGTTTTGATATTAATCTTACTTCGTTTCGCCCTTCAGCGAGATTATTACATGAATCAAATGATTAATACTTTTTAAACTCGAATGAGACTGAGAGATATATGTATGTTTGTATATATACATAATTTCAATTCATATAGGAATGATAATATTATAACAGCGAGAACTCAACGGGCTCCAGTTTGAAGTTCTTGGAAAAAGTAGATTAAAAGATGTGCAATGAGCGTGTAACACATCTGTGGTTGCAGATACTCATAAGCTACGTTTACTACCCAACATCAGACGGACTATATGCCTAAGAGCGCTATTTTTATCATTCGAAGGAGCTTTCCGCTAAGTACGAGGAAAACGCTAGGATGGCTAAGTGTGGTACGGAAAGTGCTAAGCGAAAGTTTTACATGCTGCGTCTATTGTAAGTGATCTGTGCCGCACGTATAATGTAATAAGATATCCTACCATTTTTCATAATTCCGCCTTCTCTTGCCTCCGTTCCATAATTTACTCGCACCTCGCTTCCGATCCTCAAGTTTCCGAGTACTTTTTCCATACAAAAGTTCACTAAATGAAACTGAATTTTTACTTCGGTCAAACTTGCTTGTCGAAAATATTTTTTTTCAACTGAATAAAATTAGACTTTACTAATAGTAGTTTAAGTGACTGCTACATAATGGAGGGCATTAAAATACGACCTAGGTTTTTTTTTAAATATCACATTGAGTATTTTAATTACAAAAACTATTTAAAATGGGGTATTTATTTCGTGAGTTTCCGTTATTTCGGCACAGTTTCATGCGCCATTATCACGGAGTAACTCATGCAAATGTGCCGAAATATCGGAAACTCACAAAAACAAACACAATTATTTGTAATGTTAAATTTTAATGCCTAATTATGTACAGTACATACATTAAGTACTTCATCTACACATATTATAACTCCTCAATAACGTGTTGAGATTCATAAGAATGACCGCCATTGCACCTCCATGACCAACTAGATTTTTAACATAACAGCTCAGCTCAGTTACCTCAAAGGCGAAGATATGAAACATAAAAGGTATTGTTATGGACGAAATAATAGTATTAAATATCACATAAGCAAAGCGTCTTATAACAGGATTTTTATTTTAAGTACTCTATACCATTAAAACAGTATGATTTCTAAAATATACCTATTTAATATAAATTCAACATTCAGTCAAGGGAAACCGATTAAATGTACTTACTACATTAAAAATCAATTACAATTCATGTCAGGCAAATTACGTAATAGATTTTACTATAAAGCAACTTATTTAGTCTTTTTTTTTGCAAAAAGTATTAAGTTATTTGGTTTCTTTTTGTCATTTAAAAGTTTTATTTAACACCAACGATATAATAGCACGATGTAACGATATTATCAATTAGAGTTATTAAATGATATTTTCTACTCCTATTGAATCTTATAGGTATCCTTGTGATTCTGACTTTGAATTTTTTTTATGATTTATAACTGCTACATAGTTACGTATATGGTTCGCTATCAAATACAAGTTTAGCCTAGTTTGGAACCACTCCGGACGACCCCTGTTTTTGGAATTAATAAATTTTACTTTCCTTTACTTCATTTTACTTTAAAAGATTGGCGAGTTGCTGCAGAAAAAGTTCCTTGCAGTCGCTGCGTGCTGTCAGAAATAGATTTGACCTTTAGCATCAAAGTGCACCGAGCCGGGAATCATCATCAAAGCCTTTGACTTTGACGGACTGTTAAACAAAGAGGTGCTTTCATAGCGACTGCATCGCCTGAGGCTGTTACGAAGGAATCTCTGTATAATAAGCTAAAGTAGCTAAGCGCGTGAAGTTTAAGGCCGAGCCACACCGGCTACGTGTGCGTAGACGTGCACGTCCAGCTGCATTGTAAAATAAGAATTCTCATAAGACATGTCACACCGCTTGCGTGACGGCGCGTGACGTGTGTGCGCGTGCGGTTTGACATGTCTTAAGAGACTTCTTATTTCACAACGCAGTGGGACGTGCACGTGCACCCACACGCAGTCGATGTGGTTCGGTCTTAAATCATAAGATTATTACAGTCCGTGAGCTCTCAAAAGAACCTTCGGGTTTTAGAAAGAGACGTCGGGTATCAATCAACAGTGACACATAAAAAAGCAGAACAGCAATATTACCTTCGCATGTCATCGCCGATTCTCACAGGTTCTTCTTAAAGCTCACGGACTGTACACGATTTTAATGTTATAATACTTCCCGCTAAAGATATTGGTGTTGATGACATTTCAGTAAATTGTTGAATCTAACTTAATGGTGTGATTAATTTACCCCAACAACCTATAAGCACCTGCAGTTCATTTGAAGAAAGACACAAGAAACACGAATTTCTTTTGACAGTAAATCTTTGCCGAACAATACATTCTACGGACCCTCATTCAGAAAAGTGGAGGCGAGAGGCCCGTCTAAATGGAGGTGGACTGACCCTCAATTGTTAAAGTTAGATTGCTTCAACTTCAAATTATGTTTTTTAGCGTTTTCGGTGTTCATTTGTTTTAATTGTGTTTATTTGTGTGCGCTTTGGTAATTAAAAAGGAGTCTTAACATGGCATGCCATTTCTAAAGACTACCTATGGGTACGAGTTGAAATATACAGGGTGTTTTATACGATTCGCCGGACGACTTCGAGTTTTTCACTTTAGTGGCATCTACTTTCGAATGGCATAAGGTCCGATTTACTACTCATCATAAGACGTCCACTGCTAAACATAGGCCTCCCCTTTGGACCTCCATAAGTATCGGTCGGAAGCGACTTGCATCCAGCGTCTTCCGGCCACCTTTATAAGGTCGTCTGTCCATCTTGTGAGTGGACGTCCTACGCTGCGCTTGCTACTCAATGATTGATTGATTGATTTACTACTCAATGAGGTAAATTTTATAATGAACTTTTCTGGTTGTACAAAATGCTCCAGGTTTAGCTCAGGCTACCAAATACATAACTTTTTACCGTGCATCGCCCTACATGAGCCAAATTCTGCTACTCGATGAAGTAGGGTTGCCTACGGCCTACTCTTGATCTATAGTTGTCTGCTTGGTCAAAGAGAATTAAGAACCTAGAGTGACCTCTCCATACATGGCTAAATGTGTATATATAATAAGTTTAAAGCGAGCTTTGCTAAAAGTTATTATTCAAAAGATTACAGCTTAATACGTATTACGATTTAAGTGTGCTTAAAACTTAGTAAAAATGAGTTTCACCATACCTCCCATACGACTTATTATTTAATTAGTAATTTTGCTATGCATGGAGTTAGCAATCTATCTACTCATTTATGTATGGCTTGGTCTAATACCAATGTAGCATGATTTTCAAAGTAATATAACAAAATGCTCAAATTCCGACCTCGTCAATTTGCTTAGGGTAAAAATATACGTAAGCTATTATTAAACAGGTGCCCAACATCAAACAAACACGGAACCAAAGGATCACAGCCGACCGACCCAAACTTATTTATAGGTGTGAAGGAACCTCGGATAATATATTATAACAAAGTGTTCGTATAGAATTGTACTCCACGACGTTTAAATTGTCGCTGTAATATAAATTGTTTGCTCGTTCATATAAAAATACAGTACAATGGACAAAGAGCTGGCCACGTCAGATGAGACACAATAATGAGAGCAACGAAACTCGTCTGATTAGATTGCTGTACAATCCTTATCGCTAGATCAGGGCATCTGGCAGCTTATGGGTGGAGGTCAGAGTTACAAACTAGCAAAACTTTTGAATTGGAAAATAGTACTTTGAAAAAAGGTAGAAACGGCTAAAGTCATCTCAGTTATAGAGGACAGGTCCTATATTTTCACATTAGAACAAAAACTTTGCACATAGAAATAAAAGTGCTACAAATATAAATTATGTACAAACAGCGGACTTAACGCTTGACTGCATTCTCTACTAGTTAACCAAAGTGCTAGAACAGAGAAGCATTTAACACCTAACCTGGCCTAATGAAAACCTCGTTATAAGAGTATGTTCTTGTCTAATGTTTAAGTTTTATATTTAAAACTTAGACTAAATATTTAACCAACCGGACCGGCAATGACTGTCATTTTCTATATAAATAAATGCCCAGACCAGGATTCGAACCCGGGACCTCCTGTTTCATAGGCAGAGTCACTACACGGAAAAAAAATCTTCCGGGATATTCTCAATCCAAGACATTATTATTATCTTGGAAATATTTCCTCGTGACAAGTATTTATTTTCTTTACCAAAAATATGATTCTTCGCTTAATAAAACCACGTTTTATTAAAATATAAATACAAAAATGTATTGTTTCAAGAGTATATTGAGTAAATAAGAGAGATTGTACTTTAAACAAACAAGTATTGTCTTAGGTAAAAGAAAACTAGAAAATCTGTATTCGCTTCATTATATTTAAAACTTTATTTTATTTTCGTTAAAGGAAATAAATACTTGTCAAGAGGAAATATTTTCAACATAATAAAATAATGTCTTAGATTGAGAATATCCCGGAAGCTTTTTTTTCCGTGTACCAGCTAGTGACCAAAAGTTATAGTATAGTACGTCTCAAAAATATCTGATACAATATTTTTTGTAGCTACGTCATAAGTACATGACGAAAGTGGCGTACATTTGTGTGGGAAGATATTATTTCAGCTGACTGTATGACCCAAGGGTTACCGTTTCTTTCATTTCAAACACTGCGATAAATCGATTGTGCGTGCTCGGACTCCTAACTACTGAATCCAGTTAAAAAACGTAAAAAAGAACGTTACGTGGTTATCACTCCTCCGTTACAAAAAACTTTTGCAGTGGATCCAGAAATCGGTCGGAAAAACCGTGTGTTCGCTCTGGTATTGATTTGGAAAAAGAAGCATTTATTTTCCATGTCCATTCTCTAGTGGGTTTGTGTGGTTTGTGAATTGGTTTATAATTGTCTGAAACAGCTTAAATCATCATCATCATCTCAGCCATAAAACGTCCACTGCTGAACATAGGCCTCCCCTTTGGACCCCCGATCATTAAAGGGGGGGGGGGGGGTTGCCATACGCACCACGCTTGGCAGTGGGTTGGCGCGCGCAGTTTTTTTTGTTTATTGTTGAGTAGGCTTTTGGAATATACTGCTTCCTATCTCCCGGTATATCCCGGTACAGCTTAAATATGATTCCTTGAACAGTTTTTTTATCACATTATGACACAAAAGGAAATAAAACACGTAAAAAAACGCGGGTTTTTATGGACACTAGTAGTATAATACATACTGATGTGATAGTATATTGTAGCTCGAATAGTGAGATAAATCACTCCCCCTGCTCGCATTAGGGGGGAATAAAGGAAGCGTACCTGCCAAGTGATGTTCCAAACGCCTACCTATGCATCCAGGCTAGTTACTTAAATATTCAAAATTTACCATTATATGAATAACCATAACTAGTATAATGTCTACTCATAACAGGTTTGTTTATTTAAAAAAAAATTACTGCCATTTTAGACATAAAAAATACAGTCAGCATCAATAGTATCTTCCTACACGAAGGCCGCAAAAATATGTGACACCCTCCTATGGCTCTACAAATAAGAACGTGTCACATATTTTTGCGGTCTTCATGTATGAAGGTACTATTGATGCTGACTGTACTCGAAAATTGTACAAAAACCCGAGTACCACTGCGTACCGTCAGCAAAGACATAAGCATTGTTCAAAAGTATCAAAACAACGAAATTAAACTTTAGTTGAAAGCGTGGAAGTTTGACAGCGCCTTTGTCTTCGTGAATGCTTTACCTTAAGTTTATATTTACAAGCTTATATCAATTATATAATATTGTGCATAACATTTTTGGATATAAAAATATGTGTACGCTTGCACCGCTTCTTTTATCAGTATACGTAAACATTTGCACGTTTTTTTAAACTTTTTGGAGTAATTTTATTTTTAAGTTACTCAGAACGTCGGCAGGTAAATCTTGAAAGTGAGAAGATATATTATATTACAGTTATTGAACTCTAAAAAGAACCTTCGGGTTTTAGAAAGAGACGTCGGGTGTCAATTAACAGTGACACATGAAAAAGCAATATCACCTTCGTGTGTCATCGCCGATTCCCGAAGGTTCTTCTTAAAGCTCACGGACTGTACATACTGTATATACTTCGGAGGCTATGGAGGTTCTCCATGAAATTATATATTTTTAAACCTTAAAACAGTGAACTAAATTATTAACAACGCTGATGCGGACGAAATCCCGGACGAAGATTAGTACCTACGAATAAACATATAGGTAGATAGGTACCTATATGTGATCCGGTGTAAACCGGTAACGATCACAATCCTCAGTAATAAAAAAAACAATCGAAGAGAAAGAGTCAATGCAAGATACCAAAAATCATAATGAGATTAAGTTGCAAAGACCATGCCGCAGGCGGACATTTTAGACGGGGTATTCTTTTTGTAGTTGGGATTTTTATAGGTAGGTTTACACTTATACATAATTTTAAATTAGTTTGTTAGTATAGTTTTTATTTGTTCAGTTTAGTTTTAGCTTTATTTTTTATTGCATAGTATGTAACTTTTTACATATTAATAAATGCCAAAATCTCTCACATAAAAAAAAAGTTGGAAAGTTCAAATACGACACTTGAACGCTCGACTCGTCTTTTCTCAATAATATAAAGCCAGAAAGGTGTGGAGAATGCTGGAGATACGAATAACGCCAAGATATTTTACTCCCGTAGCAGATTACCTGCAAAATAATCTTTATATCTGCAGTGGCCATCATGAGATGTCAGATAAAAGGGGGAAGAATTATTTCTCTTTGATCCTGTTCGCTTGGGAAAACCTAAAAGGCTACTTGGAAATTTGGGTTTAGGCATTTTTGGACGAAAGTTTTTCGTCCTCGTGCTCTAAAAGTAAGCCAGAATAAACATTCATAATGGTTGAAAATTTCTATTCAGATAATTTAACTTAGATTTCAAGTTGGTATAAATATTGCTTTAAATGTCTTCATTTTTCAATAAAAGAAGAAATAAAATTGGAAGCTTAGCTTTAGATATAAAAGGAGGAATGTCTTGATAGATACTATCTTTCAGTCTGTGGTACGTAACCAGTACAGTCTAAATGCCGTTTTTATTAAGTAGGTCCAGCGGTTCTGAGACATGATTGATCAGAATCGTTTTAACCGTGTTTACTTTGAGGGTTTTTTAAATGTTTAATTAATGTCAATATTATTTTAATTTACTCCTATAAAAAATGAAAAGTAGAGCATTATAAACTCGGGTGTAAAACTCGTTTCACTCGTACTATTGGCGATCTCGCTCCACCTCTATTCGAGACCTAAAACGTCTGAAGGTGCCTCGGTCAATGTATAATAAAATAAGTAGCAGGTTTTAATATTAACCCTCTGCAACTGACGTTACGTCTGACAGACACCAAAATACCTACATGCTGTTATTACGTCGCCATTTATCGGCGTATCGTTCCGTCTCTCTCTGTACCTTCCTGCGTGGACGCATGCCTCCCGCAGGTGCAGCGACGGCAGCAGCGGCGTGCGCTCTGGCGGAGTTAGAGCTGTTTGGTGTCCACAGGACGTAAGGTCAGTAATAAGTGATGGGTCTAGCAGACGTGTTGTCAGTAATATTGTTATAACCTCATACTGTCTCACATACGTCACGTCAGTAAAATAATTATATTCATATAGATAGTGTCTACCAGTCGTAACCTCAGTAAATTATTGTGTAAATATTTTCTAGGTGCATCTCAGTATATTGTTAGGTATATAATTCGATAATGGCGAGCGAGGCTCAGACTAGGACTTAGAGGAAAAGAAAACGTCAAATCGAGATTGTTATCGTAGCAAAAATGGATTTGTTAGGTCTAAAACAGATTTTTTAAGGACGTCGAAAACACCTGCTCATAAAAAAAACTGGTCTAAGGATTATTTTTATAATTTTTTTATTGTTAATTTTATGCCAGAAGAAGGCAAATTTAAGTTATAATTATTGTTTTTATGGTTCTGTTTTTTTATATATTTTTTTAAAGAGGCCTGTGTTAAAAGTTCCTATATTATGATGACTATAAACAATATTGAATATTCTACTGATTTATGAGTTTTATTCCAACAAATTAACCTTTATCGGTTCTATATATTATTAAAAAGTAATACTAATACACTTACATTTATAGTAGTTCATTATTTTTAAATTTAATAGCAACTAAAATGCACGTCTGACAGACTACTCCTCAGTGGAATAATTACAAGAATCCCACCTCAGTTGCAGAGGGAATATTAAATAACAATGCATAATTTTGTGAGAACCATATCAGCTTGTGTCAGCACGCACCATTATATGGGTATTCATAATATATTATTCTAAATTGTCCATACCGTGACTATAGTTAATGAAACGGAAGCTTATTAAATAAATGTTTTAATGTATTTATATACTATACAGGTGGCTAATAAGTGTACAGACTGAAGCACATTGTTGACCTTTGAGTAGCTAGTTTATCAAAATATAATCTTGACATCCATGCTCTTAACGTTCGTCCCAGATTTTCGCCACGGCTCTATTGAGGGCTTATCACAGGAATTAGCGTAGACACTAGTTTTTACGAAAGTTACTGCCATCTGACCTTCCAACCCAGAGGAAAAATGAGGCCTTGTTGAGATTAGAATTTAGATCCAGTTTCCTTACAATGTTTTCCTTCACCGAAAAACCACTGGTAAATATCAAGCGACATCTCGCACAGACGGGGTTTTTAAGCACAGATCTCCGGATTGAAAGTCATTAAAATAAACTAATCTATAAACTAGTAGTCCGCCTCGAACTGAGAACTCGCGATTTACTTGTAAACGAGTTGATCAATATAACAAGACCCTTCGGAGGATTTTTTTTCTCCTATCTCCATAACCACTTGATCGATCCTGCTCATATACGAACTTACAAATTTTATGTATCTCTGCTACATCCCCAAAAAATTTCATAAAGATCAGAAAAACGTTACTAAAGTTATCATCCGACAAACTATCGAAATCAAAAAGCCTTCCAAATACCGAGACGTCCCGGTAGCCAGGTGACAGTTCGGTCTGGAGTTGTTTGTAAGAACTCACTTCGCTTACGCTCCGCGAGTTCGATTATGTTAAAGGTACTTTCATTTAGTGTGTTTTCGATAACTATGTTAAAAATGTAAGTAATTAAACAATGTTATTTTTGTTTTACCTCGTTGACGATTGCAAACAAATCTATTCCATTCTATAGCAGCCTTTAAACTTTTAAAGCGCCCGTTTTCGTACATAGGCGTCTTCTCCATTTTTCCACGCTTCTCGATCCATTTCCATCTGCATCCAATTCTCGCCGGCTTGTTGACAGATGTCATCCTTCCATCTCATTGGTGGTTTGCTACGACCGCGTTTGTTAGCGGGTTTCCAATTGAGGGTACGTCTCGCCCAGCGGGTAACAAATAAATGAAACTAAATGAAAAATAATATAGTGTTTGCATACAAACTTGAATTTGTTTTAGAAAATGTTCTTCCTAAATAAATAATTCTTTCTGCGTGTGGTAATCCGTCAAACAAAACTTTAAATCAAATATTTGTTTGTAACTGAATTGAAATTGCCGCGTTTTTGTGTATTCAATAAGTTTCTGGTTGAACTGTCCAATAAATTGGATGCTATAGATAATAAATAAAGCGACATCTCCATACAACGAGTACAATATGAGTTTTATGAAACGAGTATGCTTTAAAAACAAGTTTTTAATTACCTTCGATTTAATAATAGTCTGTAATTAACACAAAATACCTACACTTTTTTATTACTTATTAATTACTGGAAAATTATACGAGTAAACTTAACTAGGTACTGAAGTACCTAGTACTACTACTAGTAGTAGTAGTAGTAAAAACCATTTATTGCACTAAAAAAGTACAGGGGGGGTGATTTTTGAGATTCGAGCACTCGAAAGTGACATTTAAAACTCTGAATAAAACGATGAAATTATGTGTTAAAAATAAAAGCGATAGAAATTTAAAATAATGATTATTTAAACTATTAATTCCATGCGAAAAAATTGGCGACAAACTTTTGTGTGCGATTATTTTCGAGCTTGAATTTTTTGAATTCGAGCGTCCGGCTGTCAAAAATAGGCCCCCGGCTCTTTTCGTGTAGTGAGTCAAGAATAAACTAATAGAATAAAATAATAAAATAAGGTTTACAAATGTGGGTGCGTTTCTAGGGAATATATCTTAGGAAATTTTGCACGTGACAAAAAAAATTGTAAATTTGTTTTCTTTATTCTTTAATCTCCATAAAAGCTTTTTACTTATAAGTAATTAACGGATATTTTTTCCAAAAATGAACAAATCAATTACCAAACATGGTTTTTCATGAAAAGTGCGTGATTGCGAAGCAATTAAGGTAACTGCGTTCGTTTACTTTATTTTACTTTTCAATTGACCCTTAATTTACATTGTTAACCACTTTGTATGGAAAGAGCTGTCAGATTACTGTGCTGAATTAAAATACTACTTTAATAAGCAAACCGATGTGAAACATTCTTCAAATTTTATGACCACTATTAAGAATATAATTTTGTAACTCCTTAGGGGGTGTAAAAAAGGTGTTAAAAGTTTTTGTGTTTTATCTTCACCTCAACCACTATTCATTAATATTTAATAGTAAATGCAAAGGTTATATACCTAATAGTTCCCACGAAGCAAATGTGTTTTGTAACTAAAGTGCTTATTCATTCAACAACTAACGTAATCAATGAAGGCTTCGGTGTACGTTATAATTCCCCCATCCTTGAAACTTCGTATTGTGATTAATAATGTCATTATGTAGGTCACGCGTGTCATACAACTCGTACTTGTAAAGTTTTCGGTATTTATAATTTATATGGAGTGTTATAGTTTTCTTAACAAAGTTTAAACAATGTATAGTGTTTCGTGTTTTCAAATTAGAATCATATTTCATACCTTATAATTACCAGAGGTCGTTAATTATTAATATTAAAATATTTTGATCATTACTAGTTTAGACTTTTTCTTGTTTTTAGGTCAAAACAGCTGTTGGCCAATAATTGTTCCAGATTATTTAATTTTTTGATAAAAAACACCCTTTTAAAAATTCTGATCGAGCGTCGCTGCCATTATCGAGATAGTGATCTCAACAATCTTGGCGTAAAACTTCCTTAATAGACTTCCAGTCTCCAAATAATCACGGAACGACGCTTTTAAGTAATACAATACAATACAATACAATACAATACAAATACTCTTTATTGAACACCTCAAAAAGAAAACAGTACTGAAAATACAGCAAATTAGCAGGTAAACAACAGGCGGTCTTATCGCTAAAGAGCGATCTAACAAGTAACTCCCCAAAAAGTTTTTGGTACACAATTCCATTGTTGATTGTACCTAGTAGCAGTGTAAACTACGGAAGTATACCATATTTCAGCTGAATCAGACACCAAAGTGGTGGAAATTTAACTTACAAGATTTGATGCATATAATGAAACAAACAAATAAATAAATATACGGAGTCAAGCTAAGTAAAACTGTAAAAAAACAAGGATATTTTCATTATTATCGTTATTCGGTGTGATATTTAACAACGCATATTTTACACGTTGCTTCCGTGAGACATTACCTACTTAGATAAATAAACACAATATGCTTTTGTAAAATATTGACGTGTATTATTTAAAAATAAGAGCGAAAATTGCAAAGCATTTGCACGTAAAAATTGCAAATCATTCATAATTTATTTCAATATTTAAGCTTATGACTTATAAACATTAAATGATATTTTTTATGATTTTTCGCAATATCAAAGAGGCGGTATAATAGAGGAAGACAATTTAAAAACTTTTTGCTCCAAGTCTGATAGCTTTAATAGATGGCGCTGTACTTGAATCCTCAAAAATTACTATGCTCCTCTATTTATACATCCTCTTTGGTAATATCTAAATTTCTGCTTGTGGCTTAACACAAGATTTTTTTTCTGTCATTGAAACGCCCTAAAACGGCTTCGGCGTGGCACCGTTTGTATCACATATCTTAGAAAAGCCCGAGCAAGTCTCTCTCTCTCTTCCACATAGATATTTTGGCTCACCGTTAGTGCGTGAAGACAGCCATACCTTGAAGCTTGTAGCCATCGTGTATACCAAATTTTTATCAGATATTTATTTACATTTACGGACTTCATTGACTAGCCTAAAACCTCAAGCAAAACGACGTGGCACATTCAGTTTTTATGTGTCCCTTTTGTCACTTAATAGTTGTATAGCAAAGTTTTATGGCAAAAGTTTTATCTAAATCTGTTTGGCTTGGGTTGTATTGATTTTGATAACCGTTTTGTCGCTGCGTGTGTGAGCATGTGTGAATTTATATAATTGTTTGTTTACATGGTGATTTTGATTTGGGTCGCCATAATTATGAATTAAGAGGATGATAAGAGCTAAATTCCCTCCTTATATTTTTCAGCGCGAGTGAAAGAGAAACACTGCGTTACGATTGCTCATTGCAAATTTTACAAAATGACGAATCAATAAAAAACTATGCATTCATTGAGAAATATAAGGCAACGAAGTTTTTAGTATTAGTGTGGTGGAATTTTGTCCTTAATGTCTGTAGACATATAAGCCAAGAAACTAAAGACGTGCAATTGTTTAAAGCTAATTTTAAGATGTAACTTTGGAATTATTTTCTATCGAGCCGATTTCGTCCAATCGTGTATTGGAATTAACGAAGTTCTTTTAAATACAATGAATATTAACATATATTTTTTTTACTTCCCCAAAACAAGTAATTATAGTTATAGCTATTATGACTGTTTAAGTAAAGTCAATTTGAAGGTCATCGAGTGTTGTCAGCCTCTTAAGGATTAGCACGAACGTATAGAGAGAGGTAAATAGACCTAGAGCTGTATCCATGACATTATTCGTTACCTACGATCGTGTTGTATCGAAAAGAAAATTTTAACTGTGTTGAAATTCTTTTTCACTAGTTTAAACTAGTCTACCTAATCGAATGTCAGTAGCATAGATCTAGTTTTTGCAACGCATTTTGGTGAAGGCACACGGAGAAAAATGTCTCGTCCATGATACCAAAATACAGTAATCTTAACGAGAAAATCTAGTGAATTCTGAGACATTTGTTTACATAATAGTATAAATAACTAGACCTTAGTGCGTATTAATTAGGAAATGCAAACCGGTTATTTTTTGTATGAAAATAACCGGTTATTAACCGAAAAACCGGTTATTTTCATACAAAAAATAACCGGTTTGCATTCCCTAGTATTAATGTTTATAATAGTTCTATTGAGTTCAAGATATATTTAACGTAAAAATAGTTTTTCTTACAAGATTGTAGTATCGGTTACAATAATCTATTTTACTAATCGTTCTGGAAGTATAGTTGTCATTTTCTCTTTCCGTGCATGCAATCCTTAATTACGTGATCCTCGAAAAGCTTAGGACTTCTGTTGCATATATCATAAATTTGACATTACGAATAAGTTCCCTGGATCAATGCGTACCTGTAACAATAAAAAAAAATTAAGTAGTTTGCGTAGGTTGATTTAGACAAAAGATAAAGGATAAAGATAAAAATAACAAATAAAGATAAAAGATAAAGATAAAATATACAGATAAAGATAAAAGATAAAGGTAAAAGATAAAATATGGAACATTAATTATATAGGTAACTTAGGCGCATTATAAAATGTCAGAGAGAAAAAAGAAACTACCACCGGTTCTAACCCTACACCTCTGAGTTAGATGTTTCTGATGAATGATAATATTATGTTAAATGATTTGTGGGCACAGTTGTAATGGACGTAGGCCCACAATTTTCATTTCATCTTTATTGTTTTTGTTTCCCTTAATGTGATGCCTTTTTTCTATTAATTTTTGTCTGTATTCGTGTCGTCACATTCAGTAGGTACCTATGTTGCACGTTATATTTTTACCCTTTTTAAGTTAATTTAACAGATTTGATTCAAATAAATCTTAAAGTTTTGGATGATTGTTAAACCTCTACAATACAAACACCTTATCACAAAACTTTAACTAGGCATTTGGCAAATTTTACAAAATTTCTGCGAGTAATAGTTGATTTAAAACACCATTCACGAACCAGGAACGCGAAATAAGCCACGCCTTTGAAAACGGAAGTGGAATTAATTTCAAAACAATTATGTTAATTTGATATCATTCACCTAGTTAGCAAACAAACACCAGGTTCATCAAAATGTACCTAATTATGTATCTCGCATAATTTTGTTGATACTAGATTATTATTCGAGTTCAATTTCTGTTTATCGTTTCATATTATATTCGTTAATTGCCTCACATTTATTGAAATCGGTTTACCATTGAATTGTCGACGGACATTTAATCGAATATTATTTCAAAGACAACGTTTCAAGTATTTTCATTTCATCGACAATTCATTGCGTCGAGGACTCGTTACTAGGTAATTTGAACCGAGGTTTTTTAATTGGTAGTTGACTTATTTCAATAAAATCTTTTCATTTCGGATTTTTTTTATTCATTTTTTTACATGTAAAAATATTTATTCCGCATAGAATTATTTCAATTGGTAATATTTCGTTATCGAAACTAAACGCAATCACGTCAGTCGGCTCTCTCTGCACGATTATAGCTATGTGGGTAGTTTCAGATATGAAATTGTTTATCTGATCGAATGGTTGATCATCTGAAGTGATTTAATTACTTGTGTATATTATTGTATTGTGAAAAATGAGTGATACAGAGGAGACAGTTGTGTAAATAGCATTAAAGCTGTCTGTTTTCTTGGGAGTCGCACTTCTAACCTAACCTAACCCACTTCTGGCAACAGTGTGTTTTCTTGGGGGACGCAGTTCTAACCTAACCCACTTCTGGAAACAGTTCGTTTTCTTGGGGGTCGCAGTTCTAACCTAACCTAACCCACTTCTGGCAACGGTTCGTTTTCTTGGGGGACGCAGTTCTAACCTAACCTAACCCACTTCTACCAACAGTTCGTTTTCTTGCACGGGACGCAGGGACATATAAAATTGTGTTAAAGTAATACGTCGACGAAATGAATTGCAATGTTTTGTAGTTGTGCCAATTAAGATAATTTGAAACAAATCAGCGATTAGGTAATATTCGTTGAATAGTATTTCTACGTAGTACGATACATTTAAATAAATAGTAGTTGAAATAAAATAATGCCAAACAATATTACTAGTACTAAAGTTTCGATGAATCGTTGTCGATGAAATAATATTCGATGAAAAGGTTGTCGACAAAACAAGGGTACACCATTGAAATCAGGTATATATTTATTGTTTGAATTTGAATTACGAGTAATAATTTATTGATATAGGTTTTAACTTATTTCTAAAATCAGGCTTATTGATGCCCAACAATACATATACAAACAATTTTGTCACGATAATTTCTCCCGAATATAAAGTGTCATGATTTTGAACTCTTGCAAGTTTAGCAACTCTTACTAACAGTATATAGACAGATTACCTACTATTATATAATTTTCCCTCCTTTGAATTGACCAACGGTACCTACTTTGTTCCCTTGATACTTTTTCCTGATAAAAAACCCCAACCACGCCGCAACGTTAACGCACTCTCAAAAACGTTTTCACATCGCACTTCTTTCCAATTCCAAGCACGTTCGGGCCCTCTAAATACTTATAAGGATATAAAACATCCTTCCCATATAAAACATCAGTCTATCGTATAAAATAAAAAGTACATACTACCTTTTAGGTGTAAAGAGGTACTACACACTTAACTTAAAAAGGCATAACTTCATATAACTTACAATGACAGAAGCGTCCTTTTTTTTGGTATTTAAGTAAAGTAACCCCACTTTCGGTAGTTGGGGGAGGTCAGTTAGGTAATTAATTTAACATGAAGGTCTCTAGGGGGTCTTAATTTTGTTATGTGAGGTTGCCAAGTACATTTTTATTAATCAATTGAAGGGTACGGTTTTAGAGGCTTGTACAGTCGCCATCAGATATATCGGAGCAGCCAAGGTGGGCACAAATATCTGAACGACGCCTCTATTGTCAATGCAATACAGTGCATGTTCAGATATTTTTGAATAGGTACCCTGGCCACTCCGATATATTTTATGGCGACTGTATCTAGACTGCAACATACAGGAATAATATATAAGATATAAATAATATAGCGAAATAACCCCAAGAAGGTTTGAAGGAAATAATCTGTCATTGATTTGATTTAAATTTGATGTCAAATAGGATTGGACCTGACAAAAGTGACGATTGGCTTATATACTCAGATCTTGTAATAAAATGCATGTCAAATAGATATAAAAACATGCTTAACCATAATAAGATACGTCAAATGTTTTTATGACGTTAAAAGTCAGGAATCTGCCGCGCTAATTAGTCCAAAAAGGCAGTTTTTTACTCTATAGATAGGCATTACACTAGCAGGGTAACATATGATGGCAATATATTTATTTTCTAAATTGAATAATCATATTCTAGTCTCATTTATCTATATGGCATATAAATGAAGGATCTGACCTGGTAGCCTAGTGCGTGGACTCCTGGTATCTTTTTCCATCGATTTTGGGCACCAACTATTTAATGTACCTAATTTTACTGAAACACTGTAAAAAATCTGTATCCTTTATCATGCAGTAAATATATTTTTATATCTTTACCATATCTTAAGAGTCGCCAGGACGCTCTCGTTCCCATACAAACGTAGTTTAGCTCTCATTTTAAAACGACATGCTATAGAACCACGAAATTTGGCATGGGTATTCTAGTAGCACAGATCTATGTCGGTAATTCATTTTCGTTGCTAAAAATGGTAATACAAAGAAAATATTGCAAAAATAAGATTTGTATGTAAATCTGTATCTGGCTGTATTTTCTTTGTATTACAATTTTTAGCAACGAAAACGAATTACCGACATAGATCTGTACTGCTAGAATGCCCATGCCAAATTTTGTGGTTCTAAAGCATGTCGTTTTAAAATGAGAGCTGTACTACGTTTGTATGGGGGACGCGAGTTCACGCGAGCGTCCTGGCGACTCTTAAAGAATTTCATAACAATTTATGATTTCCTAATGAGAACGTCGCTCCTAGCTTGTATTAAGTACAAACGATTGCAATTATAATGTCACGAATTCACGAAATAATATGACAATCTAAATACTTTATAACCAGGCATTGAATAGCTATTGAACTGCTATGCTACATTGTAAACCTACATGTTATGTGGATGACATAGTAGCTTTGTTCAGAGACTTCTAGGCTTTCATTCAACGTTCACCTTCACAACCTACACAGTAACTTATGGACGTACATCACTCCTTTGTCTTCAATCTAGGCTATTCGTCCAAGGTCTAGGTACTAGGCTTTTCAAAGCTCTAGTGTTTATGAATAAAAAATGCAAGCTATTTGAGAAATGTTGGCTTAAAAATTTGGACGGGTAGTCACGATATTGTATAGAACATTTTCAAATTATATAATACGATATATGTATTTACAGGGTGTCCCAGAAATCGACGTCAAGCCGTGAATGGATGATAGACCAAGTTATAACAGTTATCAGAAAAATACAAAAAAAAAAACTATCACATGTTCTTCAAAAATTATGGTCACTTTAAAAATTTACTAGAAAATTCACGCCCTGGTCTCTTAACTTCTAGTAAATTTTTAAAGTGACCATAATTTTTGAGGAACATGTTATAGATTTTTTTTTTCTGATAACTGTTATAACTTGGTCTATCATCCATTACGGCTTGACGTCGATTTCTGGGACACCCTGTATACTTCGACCTAAATTAGATAACGTGATTATACCTACATGTATAGGGATAGCAAAAAAAAAAACTTTTTTATTAGTGTTTACTAGACAGCCTTATAGCCTTATTGCAAGAATAGGCGTCGACACTTTTTTTATTAAATCGAATTTCACTTAACTATGACACACCCAGCATGCAGCATACAATGTTCACGTTTTTCCACTAATACACTTACACTTTGACTAATTAAAAAAAACTCATTGTGTTAACAAATACAATTTGTTCCTCACTGCTTAAAACAGATAATCTGCTGGGCGTAACGAAATTAAAACTCGCCCTTGGGACATCTACAACCAGGGTTGTCACAATGTTTGAAACTTACAGAATGAACGACTAATTATGGTAGAATAATTTTAAACAAAAAATAACCGACTTCACTTAGGATCCGCTATTCCAAGAGGAAGCGGCCGAGTTGCTGTAAAAAATTGTGAAATCACTATAGGTGTGCCTAAAATAGTTGAAGAGTTCCCTCGATTTCTCCAGGATCCCATCATCAGACCCCGACTTGGTGACAATGGGACCATCTAGGGGTTATACCTGTTCGATTAAAAAAAATATTTGAAAATCGGTTCACGATTCACGGAGATATCGAGTAACATACATACAAAAAAAAAGATTTAAAAAAAACCAGTCGAATTGAGAACCTCCTCCTTTTTTGAAGTCGGTTAAAAAAGGTATCGCCATCACTAAGTCAGAAACTCCACTCGAATTTCAAACTTAAAATTTTGGGGTAATATCAAAGTCAAAGTCAAGTCAATGATGTCTTTATTCAAGTAGGCATAGCAACAATCACTTACGAATAAATTTTCGCGGAGCTTAAAAACACAAATACCACGGTTCCACCTTCAACGGTTTTGGCTGTGCGTAAATAATATTAGAAAACCTTAGGAAAGAAGCTAGTGAATTTCCATGCGCACACGAAAAAAAAAGCTTCCGGGATATTCTCAATCCAAGACACTATTATTTTCTTGAAAATATTTCCTCGTGACAAGTATTTATTTCCTTTACCAAAAATATGATTCTTCGCTTAATAAAACCACGTTTTCTTAAAATAGAATTACAAAAATGTATTGTTTCAAGAGTATATTGAGTAAATAAGAGAGATTGTACTTTAATCAAACAAGTATTATCTTAGGTAAAAGAAAACTAGAAAATCTGTAAGAATATATTCGCTTCGTTATATTTACAACTTTAATTTATTTTCGTTAAAGGAAATAAATGCTTGTCACGAGGAAATATTTTCAACATAATATAATGTTAGCGGATTTTGAACGCACCCTGAATTGGCGGGGTGCTGTCGCCGCGTTACGTCACTTGACAGAAGGAAGATGGCTACCGCCGCTGCATATCTGATCGAGCTCCTGTATTTATTCTAACTATAAATAGTTTTCCAAAGACTCAGTGCGTTTCCACTTATTAGTTCAGAAGCGAGATATCGATACATCATGCTCACATAAGTATTGTGGCCAGTTAAACTGATTTTCCCACTAAATCGATACTTTTCAAAGTAGCATCTATAAATCGCTTGGAATGTACTGGGTTGGATTACGATGCTATTTACCATGGATTACTGGTAATTATGTGTGTGCCTATGACTCTTGTGGTCTCCCTGTGACGATAAAAGCCTATTGGCATATTGAGAATTAAGGTAATGACGAAGTCATTATGAAGATTGATTGGTAAGTTACGTACCTACTCGAAATAAACGAAGCCGAAATCATGATTGCCACAAGTTTTACAATAATTGGTACTGATTTCTAAATACAGGTATGTGAATTGTTATATTTACAAAGCTTTTCAAGTGACAAAAACGTATTAAGTAACTACATTTAACTTTGACACAAAAGGTCAATGACCTTAAATGGTTTTGTTCTTTAAAAGTTTTAAAACGTGTGATAACAATTTCTGTGATAAAAAAGCTTATGGTTGTTGATATGTCCATATAAAAACACAAAGTTTTACTGTGCCTTTATGTGCCAGGCACTTTGATATGAAAAAGTATTCAAATTTCTACTGCCAAAGTTGCTTAAAACCACAGAGTATATTGAATAGTGGGGTATAGAGATATCAGTCAAGACTTTCGGATGCCGCGCCATCTATAAAAAGTTCACCGCAACTTTTCATCGGTATATACATTTATAGCTACGTATACAGCTATAATAGCGATGGCGGGCTTATTAAATTTAATGATTTTATATCGCCATTGCAAAGGTCTGAGCAAACTGAAACAGGCCACATCATTTGTGAACATTCACACATGATACTGTATAGCCATCTGTAGTTGATTCACCGAAGCCTATCCGAGTTCATATATTCGCTACTTTGTTCTAACTGAAAACACCGTGCTTAAAACAAGCATTAGAATAATAATATTAATAATAGTACCAGCTTTGTATGGTTGTGTGCTGTGTGTTTGAATTTAAGTTACAGATTGAAATAGCTAAAAATATGACATCTGTATTCCAACTTTATGGATATTTCAATGGATCATGTCATGAGATAAAAGGAGCGGGAGTACCTACCATTATGTCAGATGTATATCTTCAACACCAACTCATTGGTGATGTTTACCAAGAATGTGCAAAGTATGCTATCGGAGGTGCTGTGCTACATGCATGAAGCAACTAGAAGAATATATGGGATGAGAAGATTTCAGTCTAAAAATATGCAAATGTTGTATTGCTTAAGTTGACCGGTAACATGAGGTCACCAAAACTTATGTGATTATGTGATCACTGAAGAGAACCATTATTATTAAATTAAAGGGAAGTATAAATGGTAAGAAATGAGCCCAAAGTGGAAAATTTCCTTCGGGCTATGGTCAGCGAATGTGATTTCTATACAGATGTCACCGAACAGGCATATTTGGTACCAAACAGTCCAAACATAAAACTTAAGTGATTATTGGTATAATCAAGGTAAAGTATTTTAAAAGTAAAAATAATACTTGATTAGTATCTTTCAGAGGTCACAGTTGAGACTGAATCTAATACTTGTGTGAGTTAATCAAATAAAATAAATCTAATACACTCATGAAAATAGAGCCCATAGAATTTGGCAATGCTCACTCTTACTTTCTGTTCTGTGTTTCTGTTTAGTAAAATAATGAAATAAAATACCATGGCAAAATCATTAAAATGTCATGGACATGGAGTTTGTACTATAGCACTATTTTGCAGGAGTATGGTTTCTCATAGAGAGTCTTTCTTTAGCTTCAATGTTTTACTGCAATGCTATGAACCTTCTGAGATTGATTAAATAGTAATAATTAATGACAAAAGAAATTTCAAATATGAAAAAGTAAAGCTAGACTAGCTCTGGGTTCTCTACGAATATTTTTGATGTGCTGCCAATGGTACCTGCTGAACATGATGTGGTATTATGAAGATGTATACTACCTTCTTCTTTATAACCTGTCAGCTTTTGTGTGTGTGTGTGCTTATATTATGTTCATAGATATTAGTGTGAAGTTATTGACCTGTACCTACCAAAATTGATTTATCCGTAGTGGTGGCTACTTGACTAGCAGTTGACAGTTAGTGTTGAGTGATTGTGACAACATTTAAAATAAAGACTAAGTACAGTCAAGGATAAAAATGGTAAGAGTGGTCAGATATAAGTCATAGACTTTAGTGAAAGGTGAGTGCTTGTTTATCTGGGTTGGTTCTACAATTAACAAGTTTTTCCTGATGGTTATTTACAGGGATATTTGAACCTGTCGTACTCTTTATATCCGGCTGATAATGAAAGGATGATAATGCATGTAGTAAAGTAAATAACAACTTCCAAAAGTGACTTACATGATGAGAAAGTGATTAATAATAATAACATTAGTTAATGTCAACTTATCATCCATTTGGATATTTTATTGAAAATATTGTTAAGACTAATTGTACAGTCAACACCGAAATTATGTATGCATTTTTGAAACTGAAGGTTAATGCATGTTTTTGGATTTAACTGTACCAAATGTTTAAGCAGATTTTGTGTGACTATATTAATCCTGTGTCTCAGTGACTGCGTTGCTCATAAAAGACATGTTAGTCAATCAATATAATTTGAGTGGGGCTTTTATTATTGAACATTTTAGTTCAGTTGCTGAGGAAACTCCTTATAAGAATAAGTTTGTGCTATTACTAATGACAAATATGACATGTTAAAAAAAATAGTTAGAACCTAACATAAAGCAATCAAAGCCTAGTGTCACATGATGGCATGGACCAGATACTGCCGTTAGTTTGTTTTCAGATGAGAGCACGTCTATGGCTGACAATTTATTGATCTTGAGCAAGTGACATGACTGGGGCAGAAGTTTGTAGAAGAAAGCGACAACCCTGCAAGTACGAGCTGATATAAAAAAAAGTCACTAAGGAAAAAAACATGTGATTAGTTACTGAATTGGTCACTAGATGGCACTTTTTAAATATGAAACAGAGCAATGGAATTTCAAGCGCCAAGACTGGTCAAGGCACTTCTAATCTCGAATTATTACCGGCAGCTACCGGGATAAAGTGATTATAATAGTAAAAAGTGCGGTGAAGTGAACTTTGTGCCCAGTGCAGTACGTCGGAGTGTTTACACCTGACGAAGATATTGAGTGTGCGTAAGCACAAGCCATCAGTGCATTACAGCCTGGTGATGACATGAGTGCGCCTAGCGCAAGCCGTCGGAGTGTTTACACCTGACGAAGATATTGAGTGTGCGTAAGCACAAGCCATCAGTGCATTACAGCCTGGTGATGACATGAGTGCGCCTAGCGCAAGCCGTCGGAGTGTTTACACCTGACGAAGATATTGAGTGTGCGTAAGCACAAGCCATCAGTGCATTACAGCCTGGTGATGACATGAGTGCGCCTAGCGCAAGCCGTCGGAGTGTTTACACCTGACGAAGATATTGAGTGTGCGTAAGCACAAGCCATCAGTGCATTACAGCCTGGTGATGACATGAGTGCGCCTAGCGCAAGCCGTCGGAGTGTTTACACCTGACGAAGATATTGAGTGTGCGTAAGCACAAGCCATCAGTGCATTACAGCCTGGTGATGACATGAGTGCGCCTAGCGCAAGCCGTCGGAGTGTTTACACCTGACGAAGATACTGAGTGTGCGCAAGCACAACCATCGGTGCTTTACAGCCTGATGATGACATACGAGTGCGCCCAGCGCAAGCCGTCGGAGTGTTTACACCTGACGAAGATATTGAGTGTGCGTAAGCACAAGCCATCAGTGCATTACAGCCTGGTGATGATACGAGTGCGCCCAGCGCAAGCCGTCAATGCTTTATAGCCTGGCGATGATATAAATCTGTTTATTACAGGCCGTTGACGTGTCATCGCCGGACGATGACCCGAGTTTGTTTATCACAAGCCGTCAATGTGTTCCCAATGACGATATTTGAGTGTGCATTCGCACAGGCCGTCAGCGCGACGATGATGAGGGTGATTTCACAAGACCAGCCGTGTGTTTTACGCATGACAGGTATGTAAGTCGACACAACACCATAGCTCAGTGATTACCAGTAGTCGCGATGCCGCAAAGCAGTACTGTATCTCAGTTATTTACTAGCAACCTATAGCGCTGATACCTATACCAATCACACCTAGGTATGCCATAGAGCGACTATGTGTATCAGTATCACGGCGTCTTCAGGCGCTAATGCAAATGGAGCTAATGTACTGATTACATCCACATAGCTGACGATATTGTCATTATTTGACATGGATGACGGTGCTTCATGCGCCGTTGGAGTGATGCTGCTGCCGTTGAGTGTTGGCCGTGTACTATCTTATGCCGATGGTCCAAATGAATGTCGAGTAAATGGTAATGAAGATGACAAATGGTAAGGTAACATATAGTGTATGAGGTGTTATATAAAGTACAAGTAAGGTTAAATGCATCTTCATAATCGCAACTTTATTTTGAGTAGTATTTATTGAGAACGAGTACTAAAGTACGATAATGTCATATTGTCTAAAGTCAAGCTATAGCGAAGCTAATTTAAGCCATCACTCTTACAGCTGGTTGCAGAGGCAAAGTCCTCCGTTGTATGCATCCAATGATGAATGTGTGTTACATATATGTGTCGTATGTGTATTATAGAACTGGGGAACAAAACAAAGCTGTATTGAAGAGCAACCCGAATGAGGCGCTGCGCTTGTCATTCGTCTGAACCTGAGTGAGCTGATAGCTGCGACGCGATGTCCCTAAAGCTGACCCTGCATCTGAAATGTGCTGTATAAATCGAGAAGACAACGAGCGGTGAGATCGTTCCATGATAACTACGAAAACTGTGCAAATTCTGCTCTTGGCGTGGTAGAGCACCCAAATGCATATGTTGATGGAGCGTTTGAATTTATTACGCCAACCAATAGTATTGACATTTAAATATTTAATTAAATCATAGAATATCTACTCTCTGAATTCGGTATTTTATGAACAAAAGTAAACTAAGACACTCTGTTAAATGATTAAGTTTATTTGCATAAGCAACTTGCATAACTTAAGTACTCCAGAGATAAAATGTTCAAAATAGACATTTGAAGTTTATGATTACTTAAATGAGAACATCCCTTTCACAGTGCGTAGCTATAAACGCATTGTAGCAAGTTTGTTAAAATCACGCCTAATGCAAGAGTCATAATTTAGAAGTAAACAACTAGTATCCATTAAAGTTTATTGAATTGCATAAGGTCTGGGTACTAGTAGTATCAATTATACACAGTTTATGACAAAAAGACTAATGAAAGTCGAAAGCCAAAAATACATAAGATATTGATAGTGTATCTAAAATTTAAATAAAGATGTGTTCGTAATCGTATCGCAGAGTTAACGAACCAGTGGACTTCACGTCCACTCCTGAAAGCTGAGCTGCGAAGGGCGTGGTGATGAAGTTCAACGAGGCGCAGACGAACTTATCCTTCATGGAAGAAGGATGTAGTCAGGACGCCCGAATCTGTTAGCGGATTTTGAACGCACCCTGAATTGGCGGGGTGCTGTCGCCGCGTTACGTCACTTGACAGAAGGAAGATGGCTACCGCCGCTGCATATCTGATCGAGCTCCTGTATTTATTCTAACTATAAATAGTTTTCCAAAGACTCAGTGCGTTTCCACTTATTAATAATAATATCTTAGATTGAGAATATCCCGGAAGCTTTTTTTTCCGTGCATAGGTAATTATAGTGTACAAAACACGTATTTGATAATAAGGTATAAAATATACAAATAAGGTAGAAAATATTTCTATAATAGTACAATGCCACGACATATCAATATATCAGGATACCTTTATGGGAAAAAATAAAATATCCACATTTTTTTAACAAAAGGATTCTAAAAGCGTTCTATTTTCGATTACCTTAGTTCTTAAATGGCACATATTTAACGTATAATAATAACGTACACATATTTAAAAGGTTTTGATAGATTGTCTGTAGCCGTAACACGTACAACTGCAGAGAAAAAGACCCTTCCTGCATACAAATTTTGTATGCTGGAAGGGACTACTTATACAATTAGAACGTAGTTTTAAACGTTTATGGCTTTAAAAAAACTTAACTATCAAATTTTCACATTCACTGAAGTTAAATAAGTCAAATTAGATAGATATATTATACTAAAATATAAAATTATTAATTACATATAGGGAACTATATGTTATTCTGTTATAACATAAAGGTTTAAACAATTTCTAATATCTGCACATTTTTTAAGTAAGTTTTATTTGCAAAAGTTTAGTAACTTTTATTTGGAATAAATATGAGCTAAAAACTAACGAAACTTTTCGCTATTTTTTATTTTAGTTTATTTTATATGAAGGAGATTTCACAGAAACATACATAATATAAAGTATATAGTAAATTTGCGTCACATTTTGAGTACAGATGCTTCTTTAAACAAATCTCACTGAGAACACAATATACCATTTTAAAATTATTACTATATTAAATTATCCTATTAGTGACAAGGTGACAACCCTAATGGCGGTACCAACTTAACTTCGGGCATGAAACACGTATAGTTTTGTTTTGCCGTAACTGAATGAAGGATATTGTTGTTTACATTATGTTGTTTGCTGTCTCTGTTTACAATGCCGGCTTTGTACTAAAGAAATTAATGTTATAAATTTTCGCTTGATATAATATGAAATTGGGTCAGTCTGCTATAATATAATATGTTTATCCAGAATAAAGGGTTCATACTACTACTATTACTACTACTATTACTACTTCTATTGTTATTTTGCTCTTTATTCATTTTTTGTCTTAGTGGTAGGTTTTTTACAATATTTTTATAAAAGTAAAATACAAAAATTCATCAAAAACATACAAAAACAATAAAAACATTATAAAAAACCTATCCTAGGGTGCCGCCGGCAACGGAGCAAGGCCCAGGCTGCCGGTGGTTAGGGCCGCAGAGTGAGGAACCTTCGGACTATGCGCGCCGTGTCCAGAATTACCGCCTTCTGTATCTGACCCTTGATCCAACCACAACCCCGTAGCGAAAGTCTCTCAAGATGTTGGTCGAGACTCTTCGCTATGAGACCGTTCGCAGAAACAACTATTGGCACAATGATCGCCGAATCAACCTCCCACATGGCGGTTACCTCGTGAGCTAAGTCTAGGTACTTGCTGGACTTGTCCTTCTCAGCCTTCACGAGGTTCACGTCACATGGGACGGTGATGTCGACGAGCATGGCCCGGCGTTGCGGTCGATCTATTACCACGATATCAGGCTTATTGGCTACAATAGTCCTGTCCGTGATTATAGATCGATCCCAATAGAGCGTGGCACGACCATTTTCGAGAACTGGCGCAGGTGTGTACTTGTAGTACGGCACTTCGTGGTCCACAAGACCGTATAGGAGAGCAAGCTGCTGGTGTATGATCCTGGCTACGAGGTTATGTCTGTGCAAGTACTCGCCGTTAGCAAGATGGGAACAACCGGAGATGATATGCCTGAGTGACTCTCCGGGACGGCGGCATGCCCGACAAATGTCGACCGTACCGTCCTTCAGGATATATCTCCGGTAGTTATTCGTCATGATTGTTATTTTTATTGTTAACAATTATTTTTGACATTGTATAAATTATTACTTTATTACTTTAATATTTTTTTGACATTGATTATTGATTATTAATTATTTTTTGTTAGATGCATAAGCAACAGATAATGTATTAACTATAACAGATATTTTGACGTTCACTATACGATAAGTAATGCCTGTGTACTCTTACATTATGTATGAAAATTGTATTTAAGAGATAAATAAAACAAAACAAACAAAACAAACATATTTAAATTATTAAGGAATTATTTTTCTTTCGTCGTGACCATTGACTTAGTATGTATTCTACTAGACAAGCTATCTAGAACAAAGTTTGTGCGCCACTTTTGGCGGTTGACAGCTGTCATTGAATCAAAGATTAGCGTTAGCAAAGCAGTCGTGACACTATTATGACAATATTTGTATTCTGCCTAAACACATTTTGTAATGAAACGTGATTATATAATTTTAAAAGAAACTGATTGTTTTATTCGTAATATTTATTTGCAACCTTATATCATGTGGTACTTAAGAAAAAAATTACTGAGCGATGTGTTTCATTTTGATTGTAATTATTTATTTATACTTATAATATAATTACTTACCCTTCATATTTACTTAAAATCATTATGAGTATTTAGTAACTATAATGTGAACGATATTTCGATATTTAAGTTTTAAATTCAAATCATAAATACCATTTTTATGTAATTAACTCGCGCTTAAAATTTCAGCAAAATCTCCCTTGTTGTAAAATAATTATAATTTGTTATGAAATAAACATTATAAAATGTAGGTACCTATCTGAAAAAAATGGTATAGCACGTTAATATTTGTATGCAATATAAGAATCTAATAAATAATGAAGGTAAATCATAATTGTAGGCACATGTGTTACTTCTGCGGCATTAATCTATGCGCCGAGGAAAATTGGCAACATGGCGTCGCACCGCGAACAACCATTATTTTAATTTAGCGATACATCAAACTTTGCACTTCTTTACCGACGGAATGTAATTCCATGGCTTCTATTACTTTTATTAGAATTATTAGTGCAGTTTTATACCACGCACGAAGCCATTATTTTTAATATTATATTTTTTAAATTTTCGACGCTTCCGTGGCATCATATCTGTGGTCCAAGACAGAATGTCAGGCTTATCACTTAAAGTCGTGTAAATCACTTAAACTCATGGCTGAATTTTTTTCTATGGGATGTCATCTCCTGTTACTCAATGGTCGTGACCAGTTTTTTAGGGTTAAATTCTAGCGCCAATAGTTTTGTCATTCAGAAACCGATTACCTTCATGTAAATTGTAAGTAGCGACTTGAATATTTATGTACCAGCGATTAGGTTTCTTTAACGACACATAGAATTTTGCTTTATACTGAACTAAAATAACTAAATGAAGCTTATTCTTGATTTACAAACTTTGTTTACCGTTTATGTTTGCGATGGAAATATTCAAAAGAGGCTTCCTATTATCTCTGATATATTTACTCTAATATATTAGTGACAACCCTAACTGTTCATAATAATATAACCTACCGGTATGATAAACGAGATACGTATAATTTTACCGTAACTATTTAAGTGAAGTAGAATTGTTTTATGGCTCTGTTTGCATTGGCGATATTAACTTTTAGTAGTACAGTCGCCATCAGATATATTGGAGCGGCCAAAGTGGTCACAAATATCTGGATAACGCCTCTATTGTCAAGGCGATAAAGTTCTGGCAGGCGATAAAGTGCATGTTCAGATATTTTTGATTACCTTGGCCGCTCCGATATATTTGATGGCGACTGTAGGTACCTTAGAGTTGCAGCATTGAATATCTCCTCCTGTCTCTATAATCTTTAATTTATTACAAAAGTGACAACCCTAACTTCTCAAACTACCGTAACTTTGTAAACGAAATACGTATAGCTTCGTTTCACCGTAACTAGATGAAGTATATTACTGTTTACAAACGTTGTTTGCCGTCTTTTTGCTACGGTGATACTTAATAAGTAAGTGAGTATCATCATAGCAAAAAGACAAGATTAAGTAGGTACCAAGGTACAGGTAGTATTACAGGAAATTTACTCCCGTCACTATAATAGCTAGGCATACACGCACAGACGGACGGATCTGTCCGCCGGACACATATCTGCGTGTATCCCTAGCTAATCTCTAAATGTAAGTATTACAAAAATATCAAACCTAAGTGCTCATACTGTTTCTTTATAAACGAGACACGTATAGTTTTTTTTTATCGTAACTAATGGATGAATTATCTTAAAGCAAATCAAATTATTTTGTTGAATATTTTTTGATTTGCAATTTTTTTAAATAGTAACACTATAAATTATACACTGCAGACGCCAGTTCGAATCTGGCCTCGGAAACCGGAGAACTTGGTCACTTTTTCTGAAGTATATGACATCTACTTCAGTTTAGATGAATTACATTGTTATTTACACACATTGTTTACTGTCTCTGTTTGCGATGGCCATACTAACGAAATGAGACCCCTAGAGTTTCACTGGACATTTAATGTCTTTGTAAATGAAGAGCCAGCAATCCAACTAGAGAAATAGTCTATTTGTAAACAAATACATAAAAAGAAATAACAAGAAAGAAAGTGCCACGAAATTGGTCTCACCTCATCATGATGCTGGCGGTTGCCAGCGCTGATCTTCCGATGAGACCATCAGGTGAAAACAAGGATTAAGGTCACAGAATTCATCAAAGTACTATGTACAGTCGCCTTCAAATATATCGGAGCGGCCAAGGTACGAAAAAATATCTGAACATGCACCTTATCGCCTTGACAATAGAGGCGTTGTTCAGATATTTGTGACCACCTTGGCCTCTCCGATATATATCTGATGGCCACTGTGTACTGGAGTGATACAAACTAGGTATTATCTTGTAACATAATGCATGTTATAGAATCAAATTTAATATGTAAATGTGTTCATAAACATGTACGTATTCAAATGTTGAATATGTATTCTAAAGTAAACAGTTTTTGTGAAAAAATCCAAATGCCCAACGTTTGAACGATTCCGAAAATGGAATTTCATTTCATACGGCATCGGTCGAAACGTCCCGATGTCCGCTCCCGAACATTCTATCAATATACGGCACGATACGAACTTTTCAATTAGCCTGACAGATAAACGGTTAAAATTGTCAGGCCGCAGTGAAAAGTAAAGACAATTTAAAAACCTAGCATTTTAACTTACATTTTAGCTCATTAGTACAGTCGCCATCAAATATATCGGAGCGGCCACGGTACTCAAAAATATCTAAACAAGCACCTTATCGCCTTGACAAGAAAGGTGTTGTTCAGATATTTGTGACCACCTTGGCCGCTCCGATATATCTGATGGCGACTGTACCTCATCCCCTTCTCAGGACTATCCATCAGAGTGGATCTATTCAGAGATTTTGGTGCTCCATTGTTGAGGTACCCGTAATGTTTTTTTGCGTATTAAATAAGTACTGTGACTTTGCTAGTAACTAGTTCAGATCTAGGCAATGTACTGCTAGTGATTCAGGATCAAGTAAGACGCGCGACTTGAAATCGCATAAAGCGTTGCTCTTTTTTATTGTAAATGTATATAGACCGTCGAATGGTTGTATCGGATTTTATTTTACTCTATTTCATGTACTCAGGAAAACTATCAATAAATTCGGCTTTGGCAATGATGCTAGACAGCACATAGACACATAAACATTTAGAAAAGTATACAGTTGACACAATATACAATAAGCATGTTAACACTTATACACTCTACCTAGTTCTTCGTTATATTCAATATCCACAATATTAATCTTACACTAACTACTCATCATCATCCTAGCGTTTATCCCGGTTTGGGGTCCGCTTGACAACCTAATCCCATGAATTGGCGTAGACACTAGTTTTTACGAAAGCGACTGCCATCTGACCTTCCAACCCAGAGGGGAAACTAGGCCTTTTTGGGATTAGATCCGGTTTCTTTACGATGTTTTTCCTTCATCGAAAAGCGACTGGTAAATATCAAATGATATTCCGTACATAAGTTCCGAAAAACTCAGTGGTACGACCCGGGGTTTGAGCCCGAGACCTCCGGATTGAAAGTCGGACGTCTTACCGCAAGGCTACCAGCGCTCTTAATCTTACACTAACTACTAATGCCAACAGAACTATACAGATTTAAAGAAGAAGATTTGCACCTAAAGTTTTAACAAGAAAATTAGGCTTTAAAGTCCATTAATCTTATAATGTCCACAGAAAAGGCGTATAACCTTAATTCATACAAAAAAAAATTTAAACATGTCATCATCATCTCAGCCATAAGACGTCCACTGCTGAACATAGGCCTCCCCTTAAGGGGGGGGATTTGCCATACGCGCCACGCTTGGCAGGCGGGTTGGCGCGCGCAGTTTCTTTGTTTATTGTTTATAGACTTTCGGAAGATGCTGCTGCCCATCTCCCGGTATATTCCCTTAGCAGACTCCTACTGCAACCACGGGACGATATGGTGGGGGACAATTCTAAGGCCGGGCACCCCACGGCAACAAATGTGCCGATGTGTTTAAACATGTATGCTTAGGAAAACACTAAAATACGCGATCATTTTTCATGTCTAAAGGCGGACAAACTATGCCCGTTTGAAGCTAGATAATCAGTTTGAACTGAAAGTAGGGAACAAAACGGCTCAAACGTCAGGTCACTGACAGGTTCTATAAATAATTCTACTTGTAAACCCGAAACTAAACTGGCAGGTCTCATTATTCAGGGAGAGACGGGTACAGTTGAGAAAGATACCTACAGAAGAGAAGGTCTCAACAAGTTACATAACATAACCCCTAAAATGAGTGAAAGTACATAAGTTATGTATCACATTTATGTAAAAAATAAAAAGTAATTATTAAACTTAAACTTTCGTGAGACATATTAACACTATTATCACTGCATGCGGCTGGTACTGATTGTACGCCTAGTGACTAAACACAAGTGAGTACAGCCGCATGCAGTGATAATAATAAAAAGTAAGTTGCATTTAGTTGAGTTCTACATATAATAGGGTGGTCCAAAAATATTAAGTTTTGATTTTTTATCTCCACCAGCTTCTTTTAGTTTCAATACTCCTAAAAGATATTTGCACCTAATTTGAGAACAATTAAACTTTATTTTGGGGGTCGCTATGAATGACACAATTTTGCAATACAAAAATGTATGAAGAGAAATTATACAATCAATAATTCCTAATTGGAAATGATTTTGATAGTGTTTATACACTATTTATATTAAGTTATAACTGAGTAACTAATAAAGTGCTTAAATTTTAAATTTTAGGGTAATTTAGATTTTTCCATTTGTATGGGAATATTATAAATATTGAAATCATAGCGACCAGTAAATTAACATCAAATGAGCTCAAATTTTGGATATAGACTTCATTTTCTTAACAGAACAAAAGGAGCCTGGTGGAGATAAGATTTGTAATACTTTTTTCTTCTCCATACATTCATGGACCACCCTAACATATAAGCACATATCTAATGCATTAATTTCTTAGCCCTTAACTCTTTTTATTTCCCCAATATTTAGAAAATGCTTTTTAACATCTTTTATGAAAATCCAGACATTCAGCGTAGCAGTAACATTTTGTTGAAAAAAAAAAACACATAAATTTTAACATACCATGCAATTACATTATTATTAAATATCTTAACTGTTTATCAGTGGCGGCGGGTCAAATTTTTTTCTTAGGCTAGCCGCAGTCTAATTTGGTATAAAATTTCTTCGTGAGCTGAAGGAAAACTGCTCAGGTGCCTAAAATTATTCAAGCCGGTGGGAATCGAGTTCTAAGGACGCGCCGCCACTGCAATACAAATTTATATCTTTATACTCGAGCAAATACCCAGCTAACATTTCCTAATGTACCTAAACTAACACCGCATTTATGTAACGAAATGAATAATAATTAATTAGTTAGCAAGCAAGATTATACAATACCTATTTCAATTTATTCCTGCTGTTTAAATGCTGTAACACAGTTGTGAATATCTTGTTTCCAGCTGTGTTATTTGCTTACACTATGCGAAGTCGTAGAACGTAGTTAGGATATGTGAATATATAGAATTGTTACATTCTAGTACTAGCCACGGAGTGTTACTCGTACATTACGATGTACATTTTCACGAATATTAATATAAATGCCGGCAAGTAAAATTATTACCGGCCGATTGTGGAATAAGCTATACAAGGAGCTAGGAATCCCAGATAATAAGCTGGAAACTTAATCAATTGGTTCCTTATGATGTTCTTAAAGTTGTCTCAAAAATCTTGGAAATATCGTGTCTGAGCCGGAATTTATTCAAAGTCAAACGTAAAAAAAATCGTTTTGTTGCAAATAATAAGGTTTCTATTACTCGTATGATATTAATATCTATGGGAAAGTTGTAGAACTATCTGATGAACGAATAACTAAACTGCACTAATAGTGAAACTATTTATGTAATGGACAGTTAGATAGACACACACTGATAGTTATTTAATTTTAATAATTAACTCACACTTCACTTTGTGAAATAATTTAAGGATAGGAGGTAAAAACCCTGTTAACCTTTCAAGTTAGAATGCTCAATGTTTATTTAAGTATATTGTGTATATTCCTTTCATCGGTAACAAGACAATAGATATACGCGTTCTAGACCGTTATACAAATATTTGACAAAAGTGATATTAGTGATATCCATAAAAAAGTTCAAAATTATGTTTAAAAAATACATATGCATGAGGTAACTAAGAATGCGTTAGGTCAAAAAAAATCCAACCTAAAGTGGATATTTTTTGAGAAAACTTTGTTTTTACGGAAAAATCGGCAAAGTTGCCGTATTGGACGGCGCGCGGCGACGATTAAATAATAGTACTTTACACAACTAGGATAGTAAAACAAAGAAAGGCCGAGATCGCAGAAGTTTTCAATCCGAGCTGCAAGCGAGGGACGTAAATATGCGATCGAGGGCTTTCTTATTACCTCCCATGTCGTGTACATCATTTTATGTCTACACTTGGCCAGAAAGCGACTTTATGGCCAGGTGTGGCATAAATGTTTTTTTTCTCTAATTGCAATCATCCTACTGTATTTACACTTCACTACCTAACTCAGAAGGGCTTGTTAACCGCTCACAATCTGTTTATGGAAAGGTGGAATTAGCAGTTCGCTAACTTAGAGGTACAGGTTTTGACAGGCCCCGGCTCCTTGCAATCCCCTTAAGTTATCTGTACGTACCTTATTGTTGTAACTTGCTTACATGGGAAGGGTATATTCAATTATTGAATTGTGGTGTACGGTTAACATATTTGGTGCCAAGTGCTATATTTAAATTTTTAAATAAGTACATTAAAAACAACCTAGCTCAAACCAACACACAACAAATAATCGACTAATATTGAAGCTGTATTAGAGTTGGATCGGAATAATTTTCAAGAAAATTTTCAAAAAAAAAATCTAATATACTAGAGTTAATCCGGAAAAAAAGGGTCGTAGAATATATGCGTTCCCATATTAACCACGATACTTCTCTTTCCGGACAAATTCTGTCATAAATACATTGCCTATATTAGGGTTCTGTAGCCAAATTGGCAAAAACGGAACCCTTATAGTGTCGTCATGTCCGTCTGTCCGTCCGTCCGTCCGTCCTTCCGTCCGTCCGTTCGTCCGTCCGTCCGTCTGTCTGTCCGTCCGTATATCACAGCCATTTTACACGGAAACTATGAGACGTATCTTAATAAAATGTAGACATACGGGTAAGGTGTATTTTGTATGCCAGTTATGTAGTTAAATTGCAGAAAAAAAAATGTTTTTTATAATATTTACACTATCTTTGTTTTGTTTATTAAAAATGCGTTGTACAGTCAGCATCAAAAGTTGCTAAGCGGGTGAGGTGTTCAGAATGACCTTCACACGCTCTTATTTTCTTAAGAATAGAGTCGTGTCAAGCTAGTTTTGAGCACCTCTCCAGCTTAGCTACTTCTGCCGCTGACTGTACTCAACTAACACCTAAACCAATAACTTGAACTTCGAGTACCTACGTCGTAGTTTAAAACAATTTCGCTTTGTAGAATTTTCCAACGCTATGAGCAAATGTGTGTGAAATGAAGCGAAAGTGGGTGAAAGTTTTAAAACTAATTTTGTAATAAATTTAAATTTGGAAATCCAACAAATTGTTGTACCTAAATAGATCACAAATAAACGGCAACAACGGCCTTGTGTCTAAATAATATGTACCAGGGTACGGGAAAACGGACCACTTTGTCGATATGGAGTTACTAGTATAGTTGAATTATCGAGAGCGTGGAATTGCATATGTAGTGGTTGTACCGTGTTGTGCCTCTTTGTGTGCGGATTCAAATATAGAATGCCTGTACACAAACAATACTACTACGTATGCAATTCCACGCTCTCGATAATTCATCTCGTCGGCCTAAATCGCAAACCTCGTAACTCAATCTGACCAAATTTTACAGGAGGCACAAAAAACTTGATTACCAAAAATTTTGCATGAAGACTTGTTTAGTTTTTTTTTCAAATAATATTAAGTAAAGTTTAGCCCTCAAATTCCTAAAACCATTTTTTTTGTAATCACCTGAACCTGGAAAATTTGGAGTTACGAGTTTTTCTTGAAAATTTTAGAAAGCTAATTGGGAGTTAAGAGCTTTGTTATAAAAATCCGTAAATATAAAGGGTAGTCTTTTGATCTGATTATGGCAATTGTAGACAAAAATGTGTTTAAATTTGCTAAGTTATGGGTGTCTATATAGTTAGCAGAGATCATTAAAATGCTCGGTGAAGATCTTTCAACTTCTATTTCAGTGACAGATTTATTCGCAGAGTAATCGCTCTCTTTAACAGGACTTGTAAAACATGTGATTGGAGGTGACAGTAACAAAGGAGCGTCAGGTTCTTCTTGTTCAGGAATGACCTGTATTGCTGTCTGTGGTATTTTCTTGTTTATACCAGTTGCGGAAAGGCTTCCATCAGAGTCAGACGACAAAACTTCAAAGCTGTCAGTCGAAACTGATATTTGTTTGTTATTATTTATCTTGATGTATTTCGGGTTAATAAAATGTGCAGATTTAACTACTATGTCATTATGTTGTTCCCTCTTAGCGGGTTTAGGAGTAAACCTGACACCTCGTTTTGTGTTTTCATCATTAAAAGCAAAGTGCACATCAGCTTGAACTATTATTTTCGTAGCGTGAGGAGTACATGAGTTTGGCTCAGGTGAAGATAATGAAGCATGGTTATTTTTTTGCGTAGCTTGAGATGTACATGCGTTTGGCTCAGGTGAAGATAATGAAGCATGGTTATTTTTGGCCGAGTTAATGTGATGCAAACTAGCGGGTGACACACAATGTTCATGCTGTAAAGCTGTTGGCGTACAACGTGACATGGGAACATCTTGGTTAAAAGAACATCTTTCTTGTTGAGGAAAGCTCTGAGAACCAGTTGGTAAAACACACATTTTATATGGCAAAGCTTCTGGTTTATGACGTGATAAGCGGATTTCGTGGCTTGAAAAGCGATTTTTTTGTGGAGGCAAGGTCTTGAAACTGGCTGGTAACACACAAATTTCATGTTGCACAGTTGGTGAGTTACAAGGTGGTGTCGGGTTCTGCGCTTTAAAACAAATCTCTTGTTGAGATGAATAGTGCTCTTCCTGCACCAAAGTTAAAGACGTGTAGTCGTAAGCTGTATTGTGTTGTTATTGTATTGGATTTGCATTGAAGTTGGATCGTGTCTGTGCGTGTTTTAAAGTTAGAATACGGCCCCTGGTTAGTAAGTACCTATTGTTCTTGCCGCAGTAGGCATAAGAGAACAAACTTAAGTACTTATTATAAAATATTCAACATTATTTATTCGCAGTAAAATACACACATAAATTAACGCACAAATAGCATTTTCATGTCCCATAAAGTTTTAAAACAGCCGTCGCTCTGAAGATAACTAACATTACAAAGAAATCCCAATGCGTAACCGAAAACTTTGGTATCACCCCATTTTCTCCTACACACAAGGGCGTGTCTTACATGGCAACCTATGGCTGTTACGTCTTTTTAGAACACAATGCAGAATCAGAATTATTCCCAAGCACGTCGGGCATAACGTTCTTAATTATCTCAAAGTAGTCAACCTGAACAAAACCCAAATAACTTCACATAAGACGCAACTTCCTTTGTCACTAAAATATTTCAACTTTGCAGATTCGGGAGTTTGAACACGAATGGTTCGGTAAGAAGGTTATAAAAGATGTAGTTTCTTTATAGACTTCTGACGTTTTAGAATTGAGCAAATCTTACGGAATATTTCGGAAGGTGGTGAGGGATACATTTTTAAGTTATTTGCAAACTAATAGGAGTTTTAGGGGATTTGACGAAAGTTTGATTGCATGGGAACTGTGGATTACCTTGTGCGTACAGTCGCCATCAAATATATCGGAGCGACTAAGGTACTCAAAAACATGCACTTTATCACCTTGACAATAGCGGCGAAGTTCAGATATTTTTGACCACCTTTGCCACTCCGATATTATATTTGATGGTGGCCGTACAATGCTTTGTTCTGATTGGATGATTATATGTATAATTAGTTAGAAAAAGAATTTCAAAAATCGTTTTCGTTAATTGATTTCAAAAATATGTATTTATATATCTTCTTATTTTCATTGATCTGTAATCTAGTTTTAATTTTTTCATACTTCAACTACACAATGTTCGACTAGAATATTGAAAGGTCGATAATTTTTCTTTTTTTCCAAAGTTTCCTTTGAATTTCATTTTGACACTTCAGTCGATTGTCTTATCGTATTACCTGAAGCGTCTTTACCGGCGTAATGGAAGCACTTAGGCCACTCATTGTTTGTATTTGCGCGCCATAACTCTATACCACCGCTATGTTTTTAGCTTTACTGTTGAATGTGGCTGTATAGAAGCTTCCTAAAGCCATCTTCACATTACTATACAGGGTGGCCAAAAAAGAACTAAATTCCCGTGGGCTGTAAGGTTATGGGACGCTACCAATCCTCCCTAGATGGTTTTGGAACCTCTCAGATCAATTTGATTTTTGGATTTTTGTATGGCCATTGAGTGGTGAGGAATGGCCATACAAAAGTCTAAAAATCTAATCGATCGTCCAGAAACACATTCGTATGATAACCTTTGATATATAATAATGACAGATGGGTTATGCACACTCTAAAAGTGAAGCACTTAAAGTGAATTCAAACAATTGTCACTAGTCGCGTACCAACAAGCGAGAGATGCGGATGTGCTAAATGTGCTCCCGTCAAGCGCGTGAGAACGAGACAAACTGTAAGTTTCTAAATGAGAGTGACAAATATGTACTCAATGAATATCAAAATAAATAAACGTAATAATCGAATTTAAACTTTCGTGAGACATATTAACACTATTATCACTGCATGCGGCTGTACTCACTTGTGTTTAGTCACTACGCGCGACATGTTTCGGAGAGCTTAGGTCTCCATTCTCAAGCACTAAGAGTGCTAGGCGAACCGATTCACGCCCCGACGTCGCCGCCGACGGCGCCGCGCCATCGACTGACGGTGGCCGGCGGCGGTCGGCGCGACTCGCTGCGCTAATGTCGGATGTGCCAAACACGCTGGCAAACGCTCTGGCAGCGCCAGCGCCGGCGCAGGATCACCCTCAACAAGCTCTATCAGAGCGCGCACGCAGAGCGGCGAGTCGCGCCGACCGCCGCCGGCCACCGTCAGTCGATGGCGCGGCGCCGTAACGTCGGGGTCGTGAATCGGTTCGCCTAGCACTCTTAGTGCTTGAGAATGGAGACCTAAGCTCTCCGAAACATGTCGCGCTTAGTGACTAAACACAAGTGAGTGCAGCCGCATGCAGTGATAATAACGTAATAATCATTGCAAGGTTATGAAATAACTTTCGAAGTAAGTACATATATGTATTATTTGTGCTCATTTTGTTAGAGTGTAATGGAAATATCTATTCTAATTATCTTTACCATTAACCGCAAAGTAAGGGCTTGTATATTCGAATGCGTATCTACGTGAATGTAAACTTTCGTGAGACATATTAACACTATTATCACTGCATGCGGCTGTACTCACTTATGTTTAGTCACTACGCGCGAAATGTTTCAGAGAACTTAGGTCTCCATCCTCAAGCACTAAGAGTCGGTTCGCCTAGCACTCTTAGTGCTTGAGCATGGAGAACTAAGCTCTCCGAAACTTGTCGCGCGTAGTGACTAAACACAAGTGAGTACAGCCGCATGCAGTGATAATAACAATAGCGTATTGACATGCTTGTCAAACATGTTTGATTGTATGTGCAACGATTTGTTTTCCTTATATGTAAAATAATTAATTACAAGCATGTTTTTGTCCTAATTCCATTTTGAAGACCGCTGAGCATCTTAATTTAAGAAACTGGTAATTTAAGACAATTTGAGTCTTGAATTTGTTTGAAATCTAGGGACTTTGCCGAGTGAATTGTTTATTAATGAATAGAAAGTTATTTTAGACTGTTAGTAATGATAGGCTGGGGATTGTTAAGTGGAAAGTTTTCTTGTGTTGAATCAACTGTGAATTAATTAAAAGGCTTTAATAATAGTACCTAATGACATACTTTATGGTGAATAAATAAAATTGAAAATTGAAATTGAAATATATATACAGGGTATTTCAGGTAATAATAGCAATAAATTAAAACGTAGACGGTACTCCTCAAACTATAAAACTTTTGTTCGGCAATTTTTTTTAAATATACATTTTGTAGATTACCTCTTTTTCATACAAATACAAACTAAATAGTATTTTAAATGTACGTTAAAATCCGTCAAATTGACATTGCTAGTCAGTCTTGTCACCTTACAGACATAATTTCGGAGTACATTGCGTGTTCGAATAACTTTAAAGTGCCCTAAAAATCAAATCATAGGTTATTTTTAAAACTCGCCGCACAAACATTGTCTGGTTTGAGACGTAAAATCTGCGTTTTAATTTATTGCTCATATTACCGGGAATACCCGATATATACCTATTTTTAAATCGTACCAACCTATACTTATGTTTTAATTATAAACTAATATCAGAAGTACACTCGAGAGTAAAAATTTCGGGTCAGTAACATAAATTTAATATCTTTTGAGATATTCAAGAAAATGCTAGTGTCCCGAAACTTTTGCTCACGAGTGTAGACATATACCTACGCAAGATTTTCAACCGAGAAATTATATGAAAATTGGTATAAATAAAACAATCAGTCTAGATAAACTTGTCGAGAAATCTGTGAATGCAGTTTTGTTTCCTTTTAAAACTATAATAATATTATTACATAAATTTAATATCTTTTGAGATATTCAAGAAAATGCTAGTGTCCCGAAACTTTTGCTCACGAGTGTAGACATATACCTACGCAAGATTTTCAACCGAGAAATTATATGAAAATTGGTATAAATAAAACAATCAGTCTAGATAAACTTGTCGAGAAATCTGTGAATGCAGTTTTGTTTCCTTTTAAAACTATAATAATATTATTATATTCTTTACATGTAATAAAGTAAGTTCAACGTGGCTAATTCCGTCACAGGGGCTATTCCGTCCACGAGCGTATATTTTTTGATATTAAATCGATGAAAAATAAACCATTTGCTTATGATTGCTGAAATTAACAATTTTGCTCGTTGCTCAAGAAAAACGCTAATGGACGGAATAGTCCATATTACGGAATTATCCACATTGACCTTACATTAAAGATTTAATCCCATTGATTTTCTCACACTGTACATAAAAAGCAGCATTTACAAACAAAAACGTAAACTTGCAAAGTCGCAGCACTCGCCTATCAAGCTGTTCAATGTTTACATAGCTGACAGCTTGCGATAGCACTTGGCAGCTCGCCCGCCAAGTACCTACTTAATGGGTGAAGTTATTAAAACATTATTGCCACTAGTGTTTTTAGTTGACATGACAATATGGTTATATGAAAGTTTTGAATATATAAACCTGCATATTCGTTCAAGTTAAATTATTTTGAATATTAACGGTTAAGGCGTTCATGAGTTATATCCAAAAAAACATCTTCCATAGACAGATGCCTATGACTTTTTGATATATTTTTTTTCTTATTATGTTGAAGGTACGGAGCCCTCCATTATGCGTGGTCTGACACGCACTTGGCCGGTTTTTTAAATTGCAATGAGTAGTATGACCCTTGAAAAAAAGTTGTAGAAAAAAATATACGAGGAAAAACTTATTTGTAACTGCTCCGTGTCCTTTCAATGTAAAACTTTTTTGTGAATAAAAAGGATACTTACTTACTTACTTACTTATTTGGCGCAACGACCCAAAATGAGTCTTGGCCTCCGACACAAGAGCACGCCAATTTGTTCGGTCCTGCGCTATTTCACGCTAGGTTTCACCGGCACCGAGCTCATGAAGATCAGCTCCTACCCTGTCTGCCCAGCGATACTTAGGATGACCGACAGGACGGCGTCCAGTCGGTCGACCCAAATATGCTCTTTTTACTGAGCGATCTTCTCCCACCCTCTCGAGGTGGCCGAGCCAGCGGAGACGATGTGCTTTAGTCTCGCCAATTATATTAGGTTCGGCCACCAGTTCTTGGATTTCGGCATTTTTGCGGACCCTCAAACTACCAGCGTCTGCTTTAATGGGTCCCAGAATAAAAAGGATATATTCGGATAACGCTAAAAACGGAGTTTAACATATTATTATATTAGTAGTGTTATGATTATGAGTGAGTTTCGAAAATCACCGGCATCCTGATTTACCTACGCAAATAGGTACAGTATGCGTCAAATATATGTATACACTTTTGCACCCTTTAACGAAGAAATGTGTATTTTGTTTATTTATTTGCCTACTAAAATATCATGTCATAATCTGTTTGGCCCAATGGTTGACTGGTGGAGAATGCCATCAGGCATTAAGTCCACCATTTGTAGGTACATATATTTTTGTATTTTGTGCATTAAAGTTTGAATAAATAAATAAATAAAATAATAAGAACCGAACTTAATAAAAAAGTGTTTATAACTAACTTTGCCAATTATATTACTAACTGACATAGTTCTAGCTAAAATAGTAACTTCAGAATGGTTGTTTTTACACCAATTGAACTTTCATAAAAGGATTACCTCCAATAGTGAGATGAACACATCGAAATGCTTTTTAAACTCTCATCTAAGCACATAACACGACACTGCTGAATGCTGAACACGATATCGCCGGGTTATATGATCGCTCGAGTTTTAGCCATAGAATACCTCATACAGATCCCGCATTATACCAGCTTAACGAAAGCTAGCTTGCTAAAGACACGTAACCTCTTCATAATATGTAAATACTACAATGCTAGCCAAATGAATGTTAAATATTTTTTCTAGATGATTTTGTACAAAATGTGTGATAGTAAGTAAGTACCTTATAGTCACGACCATATGTAAACCTTCATTGTATTACATTTTTGTTTTTCAGACTTATATTGTCAAACGAGTTATCATATGCAATGTTGTAAGTACACACACTTAATTTAAATTTTCCTATAGGTAAAAAAAAACAGTTATAAAAAAGCAGCTACAAACGACAAACAAATAAGCAAACGAGTAGAGTATGCATTTAAACTGAGCGGATACGGAACGTGTCGTAGTGATGGGTTTGACGTAGAAGTTGAAGCAAAGGGAAAGAAAAAGACTGAGTTTCAAAATGTGGCGTTAGTGAAGGATGTAACAGTTTTGCTGGAAATAAAGAAAAACGAACGTAGGTAGGAGAGAAGGTATGCTTGTATAAAAATACACGACAGCTTTTTAACCATTTTGGAGGGCAAAGTTGAAGCAAAACCAGACAAGATAAACAATATCACAGAGAAGTGAACAATAAAATTACATACAGTCACGTCATACGAGGTAGTCAAGAGACTGGCAGAAAATAATGAAGAGTGGCGATTGCGCTACCGACAAGAGCCGCAGCTCTTAAACTGATAATGGTGATGAGATGGGAAGCTATAATAGATTGATATTATGCTCGATCTAGTGGACCTAATCTTCGAGCACGACTCACTCACGATAGGTATTTCAAGTCCACAACTTTAGCACTTACCGTCAGCTGCTAGGTTTACCACTTGAGTTTACAAATAAATGATGTTTTGAAAGGGTGAAATTGGCTCTAAACTAAGTAAAAGTAACTTAAGTAAGGTATCCAATTAAAAAAAAAGAATGTAAGAGTTGTATTATTAGTGGACAAGTTGCAAATCAATGAATGGCACAATTTTATTAATGGCGCGGCGCGGGCATGTTTTACCAAGTTTAATTATAAAATACTCATAGATCATTTATTCCACTAAAAACACATTCAAAACGATACTTAAAAAACAACTTAAAACTACTACTAAACTAATTTAAAAAAATGCTTCATAACATAACATAACCTTTACCAAAAGAACACACAACTTAAGCACCCTAGGGTCCGGCTGTCTCAATAGCCACCGGCACAAAGTCATCAATGAATTGAAGACTCATGTTATACACTATTATCATATTAACTTACATATTATAGTTAGAATAAGGTATACCGTTGTACAGTCAGCAGCACAAACAGTCAAGCGGGCAAGTTGTCAAAAGTATCTCAGCACAAACATATACAACCGACTTAAACTGGGCACAGACTTAACGGCTATAGCTCAACTATAAGCCAATGTAGCGTTATTCAGTATTATGCCTTACCAGATACTTTTATGGCTGTACGTGCCCTAGGAACACAGATATCCTAGATACTCAATTATGTACGTGTGAGTACTGCAGAACGGCCAATTTGCGTGAATGGCTAATAAATAAATCACATAATAATGACTGAAACTGCAGGCTCGGGCCTTAAATAAATAATCAGATTTGCGAATTTTGCGGCAATTTTGGGAACGTTGACAGTGATACTTGATTTGGATCGGTTTAAAGGCATATTAAAGAATATTGTTTGCTATTAGACTTGATATTGATACATTTTTGGATCTGTCAAACTGACATTTGACTTTTTCATATAACTTTTACAGGATATCATTTAATAGGATTTTAAAGAAGATCCCACAGATAACCTCAACCACTAGATAGATCATAAGTACAACTCGAGGTCACCAATATCGAGGTCGAGGTATTGGCCATATCTGACCAATATCTCTCAGTTGCTTAAAGGTTAGCTGAAAGAGATCCCTTAAAGGGATAAGTTCGCCTTTATACACACTTACTATATTTTTGTTGGTCATGTACTTGTTTTGTGCAATAAAGTATTTTACAACTACTACATATGTGCTCCCGTACTAATTTTGTATGAGAGCGCGACCGCTTATTTCAGTTGAGTTAACGTTTTTGATCATTACTCATGTCAATTAAAAATATCCACAAAAATCAAGTTACAGGAGTGAACTTGGATTATTGTTACAAATTGGTTTAGAATATTATTGATATGTGCTGTGCAAATCGTAGAAATTTACGAATAAAATTGCCCATATGTGTTGTGACCTCGTGCTCCCTGTAAAAGCTTAATGATGAGGTGTGTATAGTCTGTGGAAGATCCATATAACGAATTATAATATTGAAGATAGAATACCGCTCTTAGATTTATCTGCATGGAATTAGTTATCTACCCCCTTTTTACCCTCTTTAGAGATTATTTCTGGAGTAAAAAATATTCTGTATATTTCCACAGAACTGAAACTATCTCAATACTCATCTAAATCACTTCAGCGGTTATTGATTCCCCATTCAAACTTCCATCCCCGTTTTCACCCCTTAACGGATGATTTGCGGAATATAAAATATCATATGCCTTTCCTCTGGACTCAAACTATAGTTAGGGATTATGAAAAAAAACTATTAACAAATATTACATTTTCATCATAGCTTCTTCCTCATCGTAATTCGAACATAACCAAATAATACGTACGAATGTGTCGGTAAATGCTTTATTGATTGATTAATCAAAAGGTAAACGTAAAACTGATTTCGAATCGTCGATCGTCGAATCTCAAATTGATTGTGAATAGAATTAATTGATATGAAATATTTTATTTATTTTATACGGGCAAAATGTATTATACAACAGCATAGCAGTATAACTGTTTTACAGTTTATTTATAAAATCGCAATTACGTAGGTATTCATTATAAAAAATATTTTATAAACCTTTTGATGAAGTTTTGATAATAATTCGGTTATATTTTTTTATTTGTATCACACAGGTAGTCTAATTCTATAAATGAGGCTCCAAAAATTCACTGAATATAAATACGAAACGGGAACAAAAGGGGGATTTGGCAGTTTACGTAGAGTAAACCGAGGTAAATCGGATCGCGAGGTGAAACGGATCAACTTAAAACAAAACTAAAGTTTTGACAAATTTATAATATCACGCCACCGCGGCGAGCGGAAAAGTCAAAATGCATGGTGCTGATTAGCTCTTTCTCTTTATTTGACTAAAATGCTTTTGGTATCCGTTTCGCCATGCGATCCAATTTGCCTTGGTCTACTCTTTTCTACGTAGAAGAAGTCAAGGGTGAAATCTAGTAATATATAATCTTACCATTACAAGCAAAACCTAATATCATTAAAATAATACGTAATGTTAAATGCCGTCTCAGAATAGTTAAGAAAATCTTGTTAAGATGCCCAGGGCTTGTCGGGACTCAATTAATAAGGCTAGGCTAGGCTAGGTAATTACTAGCGGCGCCTGGGGGCTCTGGTTGGCTTCGAGCGCCTGGAGTATACTTGCAATATGCAGTAAGTGACTGTAACGTCTTCTACTTTTGTATTAATTGGCAATATTCGCCTGTTGTAAACGAAAATAAATTTTATGGGACAATCTTACACAAATGAACCTAGGCCCACAGTAAACACAGTAACATGTCTAGTGAGTTTGATAAAATTTTGAGTTACTTATAGCGGTTTTAAAGTTTGGAACGATTCAATTAAATAAATAAATAAATATTTTGGGGACAATCTTACACAAATCAACCTAACCCCAAACTAAGCAAAGCTTGTACTATGGGTGCTAGGCGACGATATACATACTTAGATATATAAATACATACTTATATACATAGAAAACATCCATAACTCAGGAACAAATATTTGAGATTAACACACAAATAAATGCCTTTACCTGGATTCGAACCCGGGACCTCCAGCTTCGTAGGCAGGGTCACTACCAACTAGGCTATGGAGGCCGATAACCATACTATTTTCATAACTAGATGGTTTTTATGAATTAAAAAGTGGATTTATGACAAAAATTCCAGCTGTTACAGAAGTTATTGCTAATAATTCATTACAAGCTTTTTGATACAAAATTCTCATTTTATGAACAAAGGGACTAGACATGTTCTTTCCGTGAACCCTTCATATACCGGGTGTACAATCCAAATGGGTCAGTATGGAGAAGTCGGAAACTATGAGAGATAGCGAGATCTGTTCTTAGGAACCATGACGTCGATTTTAGATTTAATAATAATTACATTCAAACTTTTTTATTAACTCTCATACATAACCGCGAATCGAACCTGGTCAAAATGTGTATAAATTCTGCAAGTCGCAAGAAGCACAACACTAATGGAATCTTGTTTAAATAATTGAAAGAAAAACCCACCAATAATATAATTATTTTATTTCAGTAAATTTTCAAAATGGTAGCCATTTGACTTGCAGAATTTATACACATTGATTTTGACCAGGTTCGATTCCCGGTTATGTATAAAAAAATAAAAGATAGATATAAATAAATAAATAAATAAATAAATATTTGGGGACAATCTTACACAAATCAACCTAACCCCAAACTAAGCAAAGCTTGTACTACTATGGGTGCTAGGCGACGATATACATACTTAGATAGATAAATACATACTTATATACATAGATAAATACTAAACCTAATTATTTTTAGTGAACACTCGTGATGCGTTTCAGAAGACTTAAGTCTGTTTAAAAAAACGCTCTTGATTTTGACGCTATTGGCGACGAGTGTGCGAAACAAACATAATTATGAGCCGAGACATAGAAAAATAATAAGCCTTATAGAGTTCTCACTCCATACAACTGGTTATTAGCCCGCAAGCTTGACATTTTGAAGGCTAGACGACAAAGGGGTTGAGGGAGGAGCGGGCAGGGGGCGTGAATTCCAAGGTTTTACAACGGGTGCCCTGATCACACTTCTTGCCCGCTCCTCCCCCCCTTTAGTCGTCTAGCCTTCAAAATGTCAAGTTTGCGGGCTAATAACCAGTTGTATGGAGTGAGAACTCTATAAGGCTTATTATTTCTCTATGGCCGAGGCTATAGAGATATAGACCGCCACAGCCTAAGAACTTTTTGAAGCTCAAGTCAATTGCGCCATCTATGTCAAAGCCCCCTAAAGATAGGTACCGAAAATGTAAGAGAAATGTCACCTGCACTGCTACTCCACCTAGTAACAAATAGCGTACTAGTAGTACACTAATAGCTACTATGTGGAGTAGCAGTGCATGTGACATTTCTCTTACATTTTCGGTATCTTTAGGGGGCTTTGACATAGATGGCGCAATTGACTTGAGCTTCAAAAAGTTCTTAGGCTGTGGCGGTCTATATCTCTATAGTCTCTGGTATGAGCTTCCTTGTTACATTCACGAAAAAATACTCTAAAGCGTAAAACGCTCGGAGCGTTTTTTCGTGGAACAGTTATTGGGCCACTTTCAAGCACTTAGAGCGGACTGGATTGGACTGTTATGCCATTTAAACCATTGGCTAACTGACACCAGAATTGTCTCACTTACACTGAAAAAAAAAGACAAGCAAACTATTTCGGCTATTTCATTATAACCAAACTTTGGTAGGAGTTAATGAAGTTTATTTACTTATAACTCAAAGTTTACTTATAAATAACAAAACACTTTTGTAAGTAATAAGCCTTAGTTTTGAAGTCTCAACACTTAAGTTACTAGAAGGCGAAGTTTGGTTGCTAGTAACAAACAATTTATTTCAGTGTATTCAGTATTCTATTTTCACCGTCCAAATAACTACACTCACAAGAATATAAGGCGGTCTATAATCCATCATAGCAATTAGTGTCACAGAGTTTAACTTACCGTATTTACTTAGACTATTCAACCAACCGGACCGGCCATGTGTGTCATTTTGTATACAAAAAAAACCGGCCAAGAGCATGTCGGGCCATGCTCAGTGTAGGGTTCCGTAAACTGAGACCATTAATTCAAAAGGTCGTTTCTTACGGGAAATTTGGCGGCGCTTACGTCATTTTTACTTACGTCCTTTCACTATGGGTTTTTGAATGATAACTCAAAAACGGCTCAACCGATTTATTTCAATATAGTTTTCATTGAAGGTACTCATTAGGCCTCAGTTTCATGATTTTTTTCAAAATTTTAGGACCCACGATTCAAAAGTTAGATGGGGGGGGGGGGGACGCCCTGTTTTAAACTTTCGGAGCTATTATTTCCGAGAGTATTAGTTTTATCCAAAAACTGTTTTAGGAGACCCTAATTCTTTTTAAAAGACCTACCCAACGATACCCCACACAACTTGTTTGGAACGAAAAAAAATTTCGCCCCCCACTTCACGTGTACGGGAGGTACCCTAACAAAATATATTTTTCGCGTTTTCATTCTACCGTTTTGTCGGCTTGGTTAATACACATATTCAAACCAAATTTCAGCTTTCTAGTGCTTACGGTCACTGAGCTAGACCGCGGACGGACGAACGGACGGACGGACGGACGGACGGACATGGCGAAACCATAAGGGTTCCGTTTTTTCCCATTTTGGCTACGGAACCCTAAAAAGTCTGCAGATTTTTGCGGGGGAGGGGAAAGTCAAATGTATGCGAAACGTCAAAATCCACGTCAGATAAACGTCAGTCCATAAAATGAGTATGACCACTGGTCATATATTTTCTGCAGATAGTGCTAGCGGTACACGCCGAAATTCAGTATAATGCTGCAAATGGTGTTAAAAGCATAAAAATCGGACCGATTGATCTTTAGGCCAAATGAATCGATTCGGCCCGTAGCAGTAAAAAAAAAAAAAAAAACAGAGTGCAGTTATGACGTCATCTTTTTTTTGTATGGAAAAAAAAATTTTTTGTTCTGAAACCTATCGTGTGTGGTATCAAATGAAAGGGCTTTCTGAGCTAATTCCAAAAATATGTCACATCATTACATTTCAGTCACATGTTTGAAATAAACATAAAAAATATTTTCAAAACATACCAAGTTTGGGCTCCTCGAGATACGACACCAAGGAATATTTTTTTGTAAAATATATCTCAAATGATACCTAATATCCTCATATCTAACCCCAAGAATGCAATTTTGAAAATAATTACATTTAGTATTTTTTTCTGATTTTTAATGTTTACAAAGTGCGTCGTATTACTCAATACGAGTACGAGTACCGTAATATCCTCCAACTTTGCCCCCAGGCGAAACTTTGCCCAACATTTTGAACAAATTCATTAATTTACGTAATTTTATAGTATGTATGTATGTACTTTATTGCACATAAACAAGTTTAACAATATTACAACAGTAAAATAAAAAATAAAAAAGATATGCACAAAGGCGAGCTTATCCCTAAAAGGGATCTCTTCCAGCCAACCCATAGTATAGTATTCTGGTGCGGGCAAGTGTTGATGTGAATCTCACAAAATGGGAAAGCATGGTGAGTAAAACCCATACTTATACTTATACCTGTATATAATAAGGCAATGGGGAAAGCCAGTGAAACCTTATTGTAGAGGGTGCTCTTTTAGATTCCATACAATGAGGAAAAGAAACAAAAAATGAATGGTCCTTAACAATGTACGGGAACTATGTACAGTTAAAAGGCTTTTCTTATGCAATTGTTTCCCTATAGCTTTTTGCTTCAGCATTTTCATTTTAGAGTATTGTGACAGTTGTCATTACTCTAGATTGTTTATATCGTAATTCGATTTCAAAAGGATAATGAATGAAGAAGTCTTGATGTGGGAAATGTTACGTTGTAATGTAACAAGTTAAGAACTAGTGATGGCCAACTTTGCCCAAGACAAAAAAAAATCTTAGGGCTATCAGCTTTTTGTATTAACCACTCGGCACGAAAAAAGGTGATTATTGTTTTTGAAATATATATATGACGTTTTGGAACTGTTTCTTTATTTTTTAAATGTAATTGTTAATGTGAAACCATAGTATTCAATATATACATAATTTTCTTTGGTCTGCCGATTTATTTGTAAACATTACTAAGATAGGTTCGTTATGATTTGTTTCTATTATAAATAATGAAATATAACTCATTTAATTATGTTTTGTTTAATATACATACTAATGCCTGAAAAATAAAAACATGACTAAATTAAAAAAATTAAGTCAAATGAGACAACCCTTGTACTTTGGAATGCTTGTATGCACCTTGTACCGTAAAGATCAAAAACGCGTACCTATCATTGCCCACCTAATTTGTACAAAAGTTCACGTACTTATCGCTGAACTATTTAAAGGGAATGATAGGATTACCCTAGAGACTTGCTGTAATTGTTGTTTCAATACTATAATCGCATTATTTAAGCGCAAATCGACTTGAGCAATGTTTGGTAAAACTCGATATTACTTTACCCACCCTCAAGTTCGCAAAAAATGGGATAAACTTAATTCGCTTTAAGTAAGAAAAATCCTGATATGTGCAACCCGGGTTCCTCGAGCTCACCTATCACGTTATATCAAAAGAACGTGTAAACAGAGTTTCATTACTCCGAGAATTATTAGATCCCACATTCGTAATAATGAAAAATTAAAAAAAAATACTTAGTGAAATTATTTTCAAAATTGCTTTCTTGGGATTTGAAATGAGGATATCAGGTATCATTTAAGGTATATTTTACAAAAAAATATTCAACCGTATCGTATTTGTAGGAGCCCAAACTTGGTATGTTTTGAAAATTATTTTTATTTTCATTTGAAACAAGTGACATAAATATAATGATATGATATATTTTTAGAATAGGCTCAAAAAGCCCTTTCATTTGATACCACACACGATAGGTTTCAGAACAAAATTTATTTTTTTTCCATACAAAAAAAAGATGACGTCATAACTGCACTCTGTTTTTTTTTTTTTTTTACTGCTTCGGGCCAAATCGATTAATTTGGCCTAAAGATCAATCGTTCCAATTTTCATGCTTTTAACACCGTTTGCAGCATGTTTAAGGCGTACCGCTAGGACTAAGAGGGGAACGCTGTCAATAGCCGCTCGCATTAAATGCTCTAAGCGTATTTAGGTAATTTTTATATAAAATTGTCATCTTTGCCCGTACCTTTCTATTAATAGTAATAATTGTAACTTGATCGAAACCAAAGGAGTAAGTAAGAGAGAGAGAGAGAGTAATTGAACTAAAGTGGAGAAGGCAGCTGTCAAAGTGACATCTCCAACATTGGTCCTTAGAAAAGCTAAATTTGTATGGCGGAAGTAGCTTTTTTTTCGAATATGATTATATTTTGTCTCGAATTGCTCCGAAATTGAAATCCACCGGTTTCTGAAATACACTAAAAATTAAAATGCTGTAGATTAACGCCATAAGGAAGATTTGGCCTGAGAAAAGCTTTTGACTGCATACTAGTTCAGGACCATTCATCTTACTTCTTTTTTCATATCTCCTTCGCGTATTATATGTAATTTCTTTCTCCATTACGTGAGTTTAAATATTATTAAAAGGTTATATTTTCAGCATTACTCTAGTAGGTTACGTCATTAGATCAATAGTAATGTCAAGGGACGTTTAACCTTTAATTTGACATTTATAATTACTTTTACGTCATTATGGTTTAAAGGTGACTTTTGGATCGGTACGCGGATATATTAAGTGAAATATATGAGTAGGAAAAATAATTTACATTAAACTAGTAGTCCGCCTCGAACTGAGAACTCGCAATTTACTTGCAAACGAGTTGACCAATATAACAAGACCCTAAGGAGGCTTTTGTTTCTCCTTCTAGCTCCATAACCACTTGTTCGATCCTACTCATATACGAACTTACAAATTTTATGTTTCTCTGCTACAGCCCCAAGAAATTTCATAAAGATCAGAAAAACGTTACCAAAGTTATTGTCGGACAAACTATCGAAATCAAAAAGCCATCCAAATGCCGAGACGTCCCAGTAGCCAGGTGACAGTTCGGTCTGGAGTTGTTTGTAAGAACTCACTTCGCTTATATACGCTCCGCGAGTTCGATAGAAAATGGATATGATTTTTTTTCATTAGAATGAATTCTTTGGATTAGTTCTCAGAGTGAACTTTAGGCTCCATTGGTGGTAAAACTCCAGGAAGAAAAAAAAAAACATTTTTCGTATAAAATATTGGGATTATTCTAAGCCTATTCCGGCTTTTTCGAGGCTTTTAATCCATCGCCCGTGCCAATAATTTAGTCTCCACTGTACAAACTTTCTAAAGGCACAGTTTAAAAGCTGTAAGGAGTTTAAGTTGGCTCAATCAGCCTAAGCCGGGAGCCTGAAAGGGTTTCTACGGATCTACGACATTGTTTTTTCAACGTGTTTGCTCTGATCCGACTTCATCTTAATTGCGTTCTTGTTAAGTAGACTTAGGAGTTGCTTGTTGAACTTTAAACTATTTTATTCTGATGCTAAATAGGGCAGAGAGATTAAATTTTGTATTTTTTTATACGTTTACGGAGCGGATTAAAGAGTACCTACTTCGTTGCAGGTGGTACAGTCGCCATCAGATATATCGGAGCGGCCAAGGTGGGCACAAATATCTGAACAACGCCGCTAATGTCAAAGCGTTAAATACATGTTCAGATATTTTTGAGTACCCTGGCCGCTCCGATATATTTGATGGTGACTGTACTGCAAAAAAATACTATTACTAAAATCGGTTCTAAATTATGAATTATAATTATTAATTAATTATTATTTAATAATAAATTGTTTTAAATTATTAATTAATTATTATTTATAGTGAAGGGTAGTGTAAAACCTCCCTGCTTAAGATAACCGTGTAAGAAGTGAGAAGACTTTGGTTTTAGTAGGTACCTACACAAAATTCAGTTCATTGTATCCATTTATATTAATTGATTTTTACATTGTACTGTTTTACTTCGACTAAATAAATAGTACAATCGACCAAAAATGTGGTTTACCACCCTACGGTTGAGGTTCGTTTGAACGTCATGAGACAACAAGGTCGTGCATGTTTTAAACTCCGTTAGAAATGTCGCTGGTAGCCTTGCGGTAAGACGTCCGACTTTCAAACCAGAGGTCTCGGGTTCAAACCCCGGCTCGTACCACTGAGTTTTTCGGAACTTATGTACGGAATATCATTTGATATTTACCAGTCGCTTTTCGGTGAAGGAAAACATCGTAAGGAAAGCGGACCTAATCTCAAAAAGGGCCTAGTTTCCCCTCTGGGTTGGAAGGTCTGATGGCAGTCGCTTTCGTAAAAACTAGTGTCTATGCCAATTCATGGGATTAGGTTGTCAAGCGGATGTCAAGCGGACCCCGAGCCGGGATAAACGCTAGGAAGAAGAAGGAGAAATGTCAACCTTAGTGATCGTTAGATCTCGCAGAAACATTATTCAAAACTGGTAGACCACTTTCTTGGTCGACTGTACCTACTATTTTACCTCGGCTAAATAAATAGTAACTAAATATTCTCTTTTATTACCCCTATTACCTGAGTTCAGCTTGCCTCGATTTTTGGACATTGTTAGCTTAGGCCTAAGCAAATACTGGCCTTGGACGTATAATAACCATAATACTTAAGCTTACCCCTTTAGGCCAATCAATAAGGCTATTGACTACAAGAAAAACAGACAAATTTATCATTTTATTTACACACCAGAGAATTGATGATGTCATGTTTGTTCAACATGTTTGGCTCTTCTAATTAAATATTTAAATCGCGTTACATACCTGACTGAAATTAAGATGTAGATACATTTATAATATTTTTTGTAAAAATATAAATGTAATACTAACATTAAATTGACATAATTATACTAGTATATAGTCTACAACATTTAAATAAATAAAATTCTGATATGTTAAAACATTACAGTTAAATATTACTTTTAAAACATGGAAGATCAAATACTTATCCCCTTATTCATAAACGGCCACCAAAGTTAAGAGATCGCTGATAATCGTTTGTCCCTTTCCCTCATATTCGGAAAGGGACAAACGATTATCAGAGGCCTCTTAACTTTAGTAGACGTTTATGAATAAGGGGGTAGGTCTTTAAGCGTTCAAATTAAATCTTTCTCGTCTAAAGACTGGGCCGTATTCTAAATTTAAAACACGTTTAGACACTTTCCAACTTAAAAACAACTTCAATGAATTAACTAAGCAATACAGCTAGCGCCTAAAGGTCTGAGTCTGAAATATCAGAATATGCTTGAACATTTTTTCAATGCGACTGGAATACAACTTCAATATTGGTTTCTTATTTGTTCTATGTTACAGTTATGTTTGAGATAGATTAAGACTGTGTCGGCCGTCCAGTAGCGCCCTCATTCGGTGGATTTTATTTCCTAATAAACCAGTAAATTTCTTTAAAATCGCTCACGTTAAGGTGTAGTCCTACTAATTCCACAACTTTTAGTATTTGTCACATAGTTTCATTTTGCGTATGTTTTGCTTCATTACCTAAACGGCAAATGGTGGCCACTTTTTTCCGTTTAGGTGAGGAAACCAAAACTAAGTAATATAAAACTGTATCACGTAGATCATAAGTTGCAGAATTAGTAGGACTACAATTCAACATGAGGGATTGTACAGAAATTGATTCGTTTATTAGGAAATACAATCCCCTAATGAGGGCGCCATTGGACGGTCGACAAATGTATTGTTCATGTATTTTAAAATTAGAATAAGTCACCTTGTAAAACTAAAAGTCTTCATTGAATAGCGTATTACGAGCACTTAGAAAACTAAGACTATAATAGACATACAATAGACTGAACTGCGAAATTGCTTTATAATTGCTGGTAGTTCAAACTAGTTTACCTAGAAATTAAATTGGTAGGAAGACGGCCATTATACAATTTGGTTTTGTAATCTACGGGTACATGTGATATCGAGTCGATTAAGGAAAATATTGGATTTATATAACTAGTAATCCGCCTCGAACTGAGATCTCGCGATTTACTTGCAAACGAGTTAACCAGTATAAGAAGACCCCAAAGATTTTTTTCTGTCTCTAGCTCCATAACCACTTGATCGATCCTGCTCATATACGAACTTACAAATTTTATGTATCTCTGCTACAGACCCAAGAAATTTCATAAAGATCAGAAAAACGTTACTAAAGTTATCGTCGGACAAACTATCGAAATCAAAAAGCCATCCAAATGCCAAGACGTCCCAATAGCCAGGTGACAGTTCGGTCTGGAGTTATTTGTAAGAACTCGCTTCGCTTACGCTCCGCGACTTCGACTATTTTTTTTTTTTAACTTTTTTGCACATTTATTTAAAAGTACAAGTCGCGGAATGTACTAGTTCACCTTTCGGCTGAAAATAAATATTAAATGGGTGCTGGTTCACACTTAATTGTGCTGATTTATGGCTTAACTGTTGATTCGTATAAAATTATCCTAAGATTTGTTTTAGGACACCGCCTTTCTATTTTCGGAGTTTCCATTTAACATCAATTATTTTTATTCATTTGGATTATAAAGAATACAAAAAAAAACATAGTTTTATCGGTTTCCTTCAAAAGCATATCTCTGTTTTTGTAAGAGTGTTTTAATTCTAAATAAAATAATGGTTTCACTCACGTCTCCTTAGTTACTACGCGCGATATATTTCGGAGAGCTTAGGTCTATCTTCAAGCACTAGGAGAGGCTACCCGAACCGTGCCGGTTAAATATGTCTCACGAAAGTTTCAATTCAATAATAGCTTTAACCTTTTGCCGTGGGGTGCCCGGCGGCCTTAGAATTGTCCCCCACCATATCGTCCCGTGGTTGCAGTAGGAGTCTGCTAAGGGAATATACCGGGAGATGGGCAGCAGCATCTTCTGAAAGCCTAAACAACAATAAACAAAAAAAACTGCGCGCGCCAACCCGCCTGCCAAGCGTGGCGCGTAAGGCAAACCCCCCCTTTAATGATAAGTTCCATTAAAGGGCAGGCCTATGTTCAGCAGTGGACGTCTTATGTCAGCCATAAGAGGTGATGATGATGATGATGAATAGCTTTAACCTTTTGACCGCCGTCGTCTGATATATGATACAAAGTGACAACGTGAATGACACCTTTATAATAAAATTTATGACAGAATTCAACATTGAGAGTTCAAATTTTGACGTACGGCGGTTAAAAGGTTAATTATTTGTCAATTTTATTTCTAACATGCCAAAGTGTCACTAAATAAACGACTACTAATACTTATAGTTGTTTGAACGAACGTACAGTCCGTGAGCTCTCAAAAGAACCTTCGGGTTTTAGAAAGAGACGTCGGGTATCAAACAACAGTGACACATGAAAAAGCAGAACAGCAAAATTATCTTCGTGTGTCATCGCGCATTCCCGAAGGTTCTTCTTAAAGCTCACGGACTGTAATAATTTTAAATAGTTTTAGGTGCGAGTCCTTAGAAGTTATAAACCTATTGATGTTTAATTGATATTGAAAAGTTCTTTAAAATATTGCTCTTATTCTAAGTTTCTTGAAGAGCACTTAGGGGTGAAGATAATAATTTCACAAGTTAATTATAATAATAACGTACAGTCACGAGCTTTAATTTGGGACCCACCTAAGGTTGAATATCGTCTAGCAAACTTTCGCCATTTAGAGCTATTATGTTAACGCTGTCACTGAAATAAACAATAAACGTCGTAATGTCAGGGGGGTGCAACTCAGTGTAAATCTGTCATAAAATTTGAGTTTGACACAACATATCCGATACGTTTGCATAAGTGCGAAAGAGAACTTGTCATGCGTGAAGAAGGGACAGCATGATTCGTGACGATAATGTTTACCATCGACAACTTTACGTTTCTAGGGGTTCGTCAATAACTTGGTTAATAACTTTTTGGTCCTGTGGTCCCATAAGAAAACAACAAACAAATAAAAAAGTCGTAATTAGAAAATCGTAATGATAGCTTTTTGCAAAGAGGTTATCATTTCATAGGTCGATTAGATAAGACATTTTATGTCTTAACTTGACATTCAACATTATTGCACTAAAGTTTCGACCTTATTGCATTATGATTGTTCTAACAACATTTAACGGAAATGGGTCACAAATTAAAGCTCGTGACTGTACTTTACGTTTTATGGCGTAAAAAAATACTTTTTAAACTAACCGAACTTACCGATACTTAGTGTCCCTTGAAAGCATTTGAGAGGTATCCCGAAGCAAAATACTTTATATAAAAGATTGAGTTTAGTATATATGTCATCTTTAGTTAATGATAAGGTTTTATTTCGAAATACTTTTTTGGTAATAGCGCGTATACTATTATATAAATATTTTTAGCAATATACGAGTATATATACGAATAATAAAACAACTTTAAATTGAAAACGATATTGAATTTAGGATAAGGTAACCGTAAAAGTCGACAAATTAATGACAGACCAATAATTCCAATGTGCTGTTAAAATTTGTTATACAAAATAAAATTAAATATGCTGTTTTAACAAACTGTAGGTACATTATTATGTGAATTATACTAACGTTTCTTTGTCTTTATTTGCCCCAATTTTATCTAAACACTCAAAGCGAATTCGTTCCGCAGTTTTTTTTTAATTTAACGGTTGGGTCGGGCTCCCTAAAACGATCTTCAAAGGAAAATGCGGTAATTCATATTTTCGCTCCGAAATCCTTAACATGTCAGGCATTGTTAAAAGGTTTTGAGCTCGCTCTGAGGACGATATTGTATGGGCGGGGTTCAGATATTATTGTAAACGTACCGTGACGATATGTAGGTGAATCTGCTTTACGAGAATAATAAGTACGAGTTTATATCCTATATTTTCTGTGCAAAAGTATACATAGATGTTGGGATAATTGGATGTTTGTTCCTGAAACCAAAACGGCTAAATGGATTACAATTAATTTATTATTAACACGTTCACTGACAGTACGTCGACAGACTTAAATGAAGAACCTCGAGAAACGGCATCAGGTCGGTAGCCGATGATTTTTACTTTGATAAAACTGGCATTCCGTCCACAGACAGCTAGTTTTCATAGAATTACAATGGAGTAAAGTGTCTTGTGCCGTTTTAGGCACACTAAAAGGCTGCCTAGTGTCACAGAAAAATCTTCGAGGTGAATTTCCAACCATACGCAGCAGTATTCGCTGTGTGCATGATTGTGGCGCCATCTCTTGGGCAGGTGGTCAATCTCTTTTTTTCCTTTTTTATAAATAGGTTGTATTCCTTGCTATATGAAATGTAACTGGCTGATTCACTATTTTGACAGCAGACAGGGGATTTGCAGTTTCATTTCTTGTCACATTGAGCACTGCGATCGTTCTCGTTACCCCCACCATGCACTTCGCACATAGCGAATAAGGCCATGGCGCATATTGCGGCACCGCACGGCTCTGGACGTTTCGGCTATAGACGTGCCGCCGTATCGCGAGCCTCCTCATTGTTTGAAAATGTATACGTACTGAGCTGTCAGTGACTGCCACAACTTTTGTAGAATGTGCGATGTGGCAGTACGGCCATAGACGGGTAATCATGTTATATGGCATTTACCAGTGCCACAGCACACAGTTTGAAGAATAGCGCTGTGGCCGTGAACGTATTAAGCAGAACGTCTGCGGCCGATACCAAAATGTTTAGAAAGGAATAAAAACAAGAATCCTCTGCCTCAGGTAATTTGTGAAGATATTCGCATCCAATAGGTATATCTCAGTAGCTTAGTAAGTTAGAGCGACGGATATGTATCCCGTAGTGGCGAGTTCGAGTCTCGCCTGAGGCAGAGAGTATTATATTTTTCCTTTATTTCTAAACATCGTACATGGATGGATGGATTTCACTGAAACTGGGCGCACAAAGTAATAATGGCCTACCAAATCACTTCGCAGAATATGGCTGGTAATAAACTTATATTCCATACATTGTATTTTGTTCTTCACTTATGTATATGGCTAGTTATTGAAAAAACACCCTGTTTATTCAAGAGTATTATAACTGTGTATTCCATCGATTATTTGGAGTCAATTAACAGGAACTTAACATTAACATCCCTGTCTCGCAAGCATTAATATTATTTCGATTATCGCATGTTATTGACTGAGGAGCCGAGCGTAGCGAGGCCACAAACGTCTTCGGTTTTTACTCACAAGGAGAGGCCGCACGGGCGCGCGGGTGCGTGTTGGGTCTGGGGTCTTTCACTGGTACGACGGTTTGGCAGATTGATGTGTGTGTATTGGTTGGTTGATTGGTCAGTGTCGGTCTAGAGGTCGCATTTTTCATCCGATTTCGATAAAACTTGGCGTGTACGTCCCATAATTTATTTGCCAAAAATTGACGAGCCATTTTTTGATTGGGGGGTAAAGGGGGGAAGTTTGCTGTCGCGTTATTTATGGACGCGTTTCAATCATTTTCGGGTAAAACGCCAAGCCCACACTTTCTTAGAGGTTGTTGTAAAAAAAGTTTCGAGGGAGGGGAAAGGGGGGAAAAAGGGGGGGAAATGCTCCGAAGTCTGCGGTTCACAGAACTACTAGTTAGTAAAACCGATAAGCCATAACCGCATTATGAAGCTATTAATCGTACAGTCGCCGTCAAATATATCGGAGCAGCCACGATACTCAAAATTATATCTATGTTTCGGAGAGCTTAAGTCTCCATCCTTAAGCACTAAGAGTGCTAGGCGAACCGAACCCCGGATAGTATAAGTAAATAATCTTATAAAAATGGATTTTATTCACCAATGCAAAACAGCCAAATGCTTATTTAGCGTAATTCACGTCACCATTTAATTAATAATCGCGTAATTATTGCATAAATTATATCGCGGTATCCTGATTACTGTGTACTTCGCTTATTTGGCCTCAATCAACAGTAACTTAATAGTCGGTAACATCCCTCTCTCGATACTGTGTTAATATTATTATGATTATAGGACGAATATTATTAACAGATAATACAAAACCGCATTAGAGGATTAAGCATTAATCCACGTACAGTTAAGTGCTATAACTTTGCCTACGATGCTTAACTTTTGCCTACGATGCTTAAGTTGTAGCATTTGACAGTATTAATACATTACATGAAAATAAGAGATCTCTAGCACTCAGAACTTAAAAAAATATGATTTGTTACGGTAATATAATCAAAATGGACTTATTTTGTCAATAATATGACATCTAAATAAGTTTAGATTGTGACAATAATTGCCTGAAAATTCAATATGAGATTAGGTTATCAAGTGGACCCCAATCCGGGACAAACGCTAGAAGGAAAAAGAAGAAGAATATCCTTATTGCTATATACGGGCATCTGGCAGCTTGTAATGAGTGGAGGTCAGAGTTACAGACTAGCATCATTTTTGAATTGACAAATAGTACTGCCAAAATAGGTAAAAACTGCCAAAGTTGTCTCAGTTATAGAGGACAGGGCCTATATATTTTTTCGTCACTCTGGGCGGTAAGTGAGATATTACGCCCACGGGCGTAGCAGCAAATCTCACTTCACACCCAGGAGAAGACGTAAAATTGTGTACGCACCACGGGCGGTAATAAAGAAGGCCTCAGATCGCTTGTCCATGGCCCTTACCTTCGGTTCGGGCCACAAATATCCGCGATCTGAGCCGTTCTTTATTTTACCGCCCTAGGTGCGTAATGTACTATTACATTAGAACAAAAAACATTGCATATTATTGCGGCAATAGAAACAGTATCTAGGCGACATACTATGAATTACATTATACGTCGTTTTGCCAGATGTCCAGATATATAATTAATAAGCACAGTATAACAAAATGACTGGAGGGGTTTCGTGGCTCTCATTATTGTGCCATATTTGAGGCCAGGGGGGTGATTTTTGAGATTCGAGCACTCGAAAGTGACATTTAAAACTCTGAATAAAACGATGAAATTATGCGTTAAAAATATAAGCGATAGAAATTTCAAATAATAATTATTTAAACTATTAATTCCATGCGAAAAAATTGACGACAAACTTTTGTGTGCGATTATTTTCGAGCTTGAATTTTTTGAATTCGAGCGTCTCGGCCCCAAGCTCTCCGACTACTATTTATTAGTGAAAGAATATCGGTACCGTCAAATGCTACAATTTTTCCTACGATCCACAACTTTACCTGGCTTGAAAATATGGTTTTCTTCACCAAACTTTTTTATTTTCAAATGATTTATTTAACGTAAAATAGTGTTACAATTTTAATTAATAATTAGCCAACAACAAGAACGTGGCATTAGTGCAGGGCAGAGGTAGACGGGCTGGGTAGGGCAGAAATAAAATAAATAAACATAGGAGAAAGACGGCCATCTCAGAAATAAGATATAAATAGCTGTTTGGTGAAGAAAACCATGTTTTTCAAGCCAGGCAAATTTGTGCACCGTAGGCAAAGTTGTAAAACTTGGCGGTATGTGTACCGACGAAGACTTTCACTAATCATGTCCACATATTATCGAACGAGCGGAGCGAGTTCTTACTAACAACTTCTGGCTACTGGGACGTCTCGGCATTTCGATGGCATTTTGAGTTTGAGAATTTGTTCGACGATCACTTGAGTAGCGTTTCCTTGGATTTTATGAAATTTGATGAGGTTGTAGCAGAGATGCATATAATTTGAGAGTTCGTATATGAGCAGGATCCATCAAGGGGTTATTGGAGCTAGAAGGAATGAAAAAATCATCACATGGGTCTTGTTATATTGGTCAGCTCGTTTGCAAGTAAATCGCGAGTTCTCAGTTCGAAGCGGACTACTAGTTATTTCCTTACATCTACGGCGTAGTCGTGCTACGAAATTGTAGCACTGCTACGGACGTCGTAGCACTCGGACCTTGAAGTGGCACGCCATAAATCGAGGCCAATAGTGGAATGCTGAGAAATTGAGTTTCCTGAGCTAATATAGGGGAGCGAAACCGTTGGACAGATTCGAAATTATTGGGTTCCAGATAAATTCGATGTACTAACTCAGCTATAAATTTTTGAAACAAAAAAATTAGGTCAGTCTAAACCGAATTTAAAAATTTATGTTAAAATCACTTGCAATAAAATTCTTGACAATTTTTTATATATAACTTTGATACTCTTCTTTTAACTGTGTATCAAAATGTAATGAACCGAAATAAAATCCAGTAAAATACATGATACTTAAAACTGTTGTAATTATTTCGACAAATATATGTATAGGTCATTTTAAACAGTAAGCCGAATAAGCGCATATTAAAATTTAAAATCACGTTTCATATTCGAAGAACTGTAGATTTTGTTGGTTTAAATTTTAATTAAATTTCATACATGCAGATATACTTTCACAGATTGCATCGTCAGTCAATGAAAATAAGTAAAACCAAATTTAAATAATAATTGATTCCAAACTAAAAAAAAAATGTTTCTGATTTTTTTGTCATGTGTTGCTTTTATATTTTCAATACTGATATCTACAAACACTAGTACAAAAATGACACTGTTGTAAGCACGTTAATATATTTTTACCCCAATAGCCTAATAACGCGAAAATTCGTAACACCCTAAAATTTCAAGGTCATTTCACCACGACACCGAAAACGGCTCATTATTGCCGAAAGCATTAAAACCCGTTCTATTAACCCATTCAACCGGTTAATTCTCGCTCTATTACATGCCTAAAAATAATTAACGCACAACTAATCAGCCAAAAAATTACCATTTTTCAACACCGAGCCCTCAGCGACTCCATGCGGGGATCCTCTTATAAACCACTCAAGTACATCACTAATTGCAAAACAGACACTTGATAAATCACAATATTGGTACACTATCACGGGGTAATAAGGTTCGATTTGCAGTGAATTAATGCGAGCCGCGACGTAGGGTAAGGTTGGCGATCGCTGCGAAACTGCCGCTACGGCGCGCCGAGCGCGGCCGAGTTTGGCCGACGAGGCCCGAGCAAGCGCTCGGAGGACCGAAATTCTGCCCAGTCTTTCATATTTTATATCGGACGGAATTACGGACTTTGCTTGGGTGGGTTTTTATGGCGTAGTGGAAGCAAGGCGGCCGAACGCATTCTATTTGGTACATTTTTTTGGTACGTTACACTTTTATTGTTGACTTTGCACCGTGTAATGTGTGATTTTAATGGCGCCCGATGGAGGCTGAACCGTTCTACGCTCGCTTTTTATGACTTTTATTTTTGATTGTAATAGAATTATTATGGGGTTGTTTTTAGAAAGAAACGGCCGCAAAATTCGTAAAATACATATAAAAGCCAATAATAAATGTCAAACAGTTATAAAGACATGTGTATGATCTGGGAAATTTTAGGATTTGCTTCTCAATTTATTGAGTAGGTACATTTTTTTATACCACGACGGAGGCAAACAAGCATACGGCCCGCCTGATGGTAAGCAGCGTATGGACGCCTGCAACTCCAGGGGTGTCACGTGAGCGTTGCCGACCCTATACAAAAAGCAGGATTCCCTGTGTTGACGGCTAAAGGAATAAGAGGGTCCCTCGTCGTCAACACACTGGGTCCTCTTTGAGCTCTTGTTTTGTTGGATTAGTTCCCATTTGCAATATTATTTAACATCATTTGTGGCATTTTCAAGAAAAAGGTACGTCATTGTCAGTATTCAATAAAGCATTATTGCCATAATAATTAATTTAGAAATAAACTCTATTAACAACCGACAATTATGTACCTTTCATTTGCTTGAAAACATCACATTTGTTTGTTAACTTCTACAAAATATAGTTTAGCAATAGTTTTTTTTATTATAGTGGCACATACCAAAAGTTAGAAACAGATGTCTTATTACAAATGAAAAAACCAAAAAACCGTTTAAAAATTAACCATGAAGGAATTTGGGAATCCTGCAACCCTAAATTCCTGGGGTTTCCTAGGGTCAGAACGGTTCATTTTTTCATTTACAATAGACATGCTCCACCGTAGACCGCATCATCACTTACCATCAGGTGAGATTGTGGTGAAACACCTGCCTGTCCTGTATTAAAAAAAATAGACATCTAGACTCCAATTTGTGTTTAAGTTGCATACTTTTAGTTTGAGTTGTTTTAATGAGGAAACTGTATAAGCCACGGCGTAATGTTGAACAGACATTTTAAAACCAACAATGTTTAAAACAACGATAATTAGGAAACTAGGCTGTGCTCTTTTAATTGTGTCTGGCTTTTTGAAGTGAAAACTTCTTTAGCCGCGTTGGGCAATATTTGGTAGGGGTAAGTCTTATGAGTTCGCGTCACCGACACCGTCTCAAAAACAAAAACGCATCACAAGCCAAACATGTAAAATGAATATTGTTGTTGTTGACATTCGGAGCAATTTAGGTAGGTACTAGGGGCGCATAGATAGGTTGGAGGTAGGTAGGTTGCCTAAGTTTTCACTTATAACTGCCAATTTTTTTTATTTTAAACAAGTTTATTGAGTTTAGGTTGTTAGAAAAGATAAAAAAAAAGATAAAATATTTATTCTTCAATTAAGGCACGTTACAATGCACTTATGAACGTCAGAAAGAAAAAGAAACTACGACCGGTTCTAACCCTACACCTCTGACCCGAGAATTACTTATTACCGGCAAGAAACTCGGCGGGACTTATTTTATCAAAATAGTAATACATTAAATCTTAAAGATAGTAATACAATAATGCGTAGTTTACACCCATCCCTCTGCTTATCTGACATTCAAAACATGTAATTTTCCGGGTCTCACAATCTCGCTACCAAGCTTTATTTCACAGACAAGATTAGGTCCAAATATTATTTTAGCATTACCTTTACTTAAATAGTTATTCATCATCATCATCATCATCTCAGCCATAAGACATCCACTGCTGAACATTAGGCTTCCCCTTTGGACTTCCATAAATAGTTATTATATTTATATTATCCCACTTTTTGGGAAATTGCAGCAGAAATAGCTTAAGGGTTGAGGTTTTCAAACTATTTTCACGTTTATGTACAGTCGCCATCAAGTATATCGCAGCGGCCAAGGTACTCAAAAATATATGAAGATGCACTTTACAACAGAGACGTTGTTCAGATATTTGTGACCACCTTGGCCGCTCCGATATATCTGATGGCGACTGTACTTTTAATATTAAAGTCGTGTAAAGCTCATTTTGATCCTACCATGGAATAATAAGTAAACCTCGAGTGCTCACTCTATACAACTGGTTATTTATTAGTAGAGATGTAACAAATAGTTGTTAGACCGGATACCGAATACCGAATATCCGGCGGACTCTTTGACCGGATAACCGGATATCCGGCCTAAGTTTTACCTACAGTTAAGATAATTCGAGCTCGGGGGTGGCAATACGCGTAAGTCGCAACTTGTTCAAGAAATTGTTAGCTAATAAGTACCTAAATTATGCCCTTTATTGAATAGAAGAATCACGTGATGTGATTAATAAGTTAATTATTCGGCGATTATTTTTCGATGGACCTTATATAAATTTTGTAGTCTATAACAGATATTAAAATTATAAGTCTATATTATAAATCAAATAAGTTTTCCGAACACATATTACATAATCGAAGTGTAAGTTAGACATACAAAATTACCCTAGAATAATAGAAGTAACAGCTATTGCAAAGTACCATTCAAAAGGCATTAGTTTACTTAAAAACGTTTTAGGCTTCAAGGGAAATAAAACGGGTCACCTTATATTAAATACCCCATTTTTATTGTATTTGAGTAATATGCGTGGTGGAAAAGATTAGCAGTAAAATGGCTATATGAATTCCGTGCATGTCGAATAAGCCCCTAATGTGGTTTTCACTGCGCACAACTCGTAATCGTGACGCTGATTCAGTGTTTTATTATGAATTGTCGTGTTTTATTACATGTGTGCATTGTATTGCGTTGCACATTTTACACACACATTTATTAACCGACTTCAAGATTTATTTTATTTTTATTTTCACCGATTATTCGAAGAGGTTAGACCGATTTGGAAAAATCTTTTTTGTTTGAAAGAGTATACTTCACAGTTGGTCTAATTGTCACCAGGTTCAAATCGGATGATGGAATCCTGGAGAAAGAAATAGAGGGAGCTCTTAACTATTATAGGCACACCTATAGTGATTTCACTATTTATTACAGCAACTCGGCCATTTCCTCTTGGAATATGTAGGTATGTTCTATTGCCTTTGGCTTTGGTTTATACAGGGTGGTTCCACAACACGCAGGGGCGGATCCAGGGGGGGAAATAGGGGCGATTGCCCCCCCCCCCCGCCCCCTGACACGCAAGTTTTGCATACTATGGGGGGCATACGCAAGATTTTTTTGTGAAGGAAGTGCCCCCCCCTGAACAAAATCCTTGATCCAGCTTGACAACACGTATGGAGCTTAAATACCGCTAGCCATCCGGTCACCTCGCGGACACTCAAACTATGCGTCATTGCTCTAAATAGATGATACAGAAAGCTCATAACATATTTCATTTCAAGTTATACTTCAAATGACATTTGACACCATTGTCTTTTTGGTCACGTATTTAATCGTCTTCGAGCTTTCTCGTAATCCTAGATTTTTGTGATTAAAGGTATTTTATAATTTTATATAAAGGAGATAGATAAATTCGTGGAGACAGTTCTGTTTTTACTTATTTACTTACTGCAGTGGCGCAGCGACCTAAAGTGGATCTTGGCCTCCGACACTAAAGATCGCCAGGCTTCTCTGTTCACAGCCGTCTCTGTCCAGTCAACGGCGCTTAGCGCGGTGAGGTCCTTCAGCACTTCGTCTTTCCAGCGGTACCTAGGACGCCCAGATGTCGAAAGTCCGCTGGCCAGAGTACTGGCTGGTTCTGTTTTTACGAAAATATAATTTATATTATAATAGGAGTATAATTTTATAGCCTACGAAACAATACATGCAAACATAGTTTGCACTTAAGTCAAATACAATCATTGAAAACATTGAAAAAATAAGCAACCCAGTTGGACTTGTACCACATCGATACGCCTTGCTAGGCCCGATCGCTTTCCCAATGAGGGTTTACTGAATCGATTTTTTTCGAATGGTCCAGCCGTCATAATCCAGTAATTAATCATGTTCAATCACCTTTTTTTATTGGTGAATTTTGACAGCTGCTATCAAAAAGATCTCGTCACAGTGCCGCCACCTAGATTTCAGGAAACCCTCATAAAGTACTATCATCTTTTTGCATTTTTTGTTATTTTATATAAAAACAACGACGGTGGCAAACAAGCACACGGCCCACCTGATGTTAAGTAGCTACCGTAGCCTATGGACGCCTGCAACTCTAGAGGTGTCACATGCGCGTTGCCGACCCTGTAAAAACAGGAGGATTGACTGTGTCGACGGCTAAAGGACCAAGAGAGGTCCCTCGTCGTCAACACACTGGGTCCTCTTTGAGCTCTATATCTCTACTGCAGCTGTAAATGACCTCTAGGTTCAAGGTTCAAGTTCATCGCATCAGGCTGTAAAAACTTATAAGTTTTTAATATTAATATTAATGTTATTTTTATATAAAAACCAAGCTGTCTCCGCGAACACTTGGCTCGCTCATAACACCCAGCTGAACACTTCGCAAGTATTATTAGTATTATTGTTTCAATAATGAAATTCTAATTTGCCTTTATATTAAATGCGATTTATAAGGCGTGGTAAGCATTTTCATACATATAAATACTAGTGATTCTGTGAACCGTAGACTTCGGAGAACATAAATAACGCGTCAGCAAACTTCCCCCCTTTCCCCCCTCATTTTCCCCCCAATCAAAAAGTGGCTCGACAATTTTTGACAAATAAATCAAGTAACGTACATGCCAAGTTTCATCGAAATCGGATGAAAAATGCGACCTCTAGACCGACACTGACCAACCAACCAACCAACCAACCAACCAATACACACACATCAATCTGCCAAATCGTCGTACCAGTGAAAACGGAGACGTTCGTCGCCTCGCTACGCTCGGCTCCTCAGTCAATTTAGCGATATATGATTTTTATTCAATTTTTAAATGCTCAATCCTTTTTTCACGTTGAGTTTTTATTCGCAGTTTAACCCGCTTATTCATAAACGTATTGCAAACCTCATTTAACTAAAACATATCATATTTTGTTCTTATCTGTCACTTTGACTGTTGTGTTTGTTAGAGAATGGCTGCTCTACATCTTAATGTTATGGCTGGTCTTAATGTATGGGTGTGAAGCTTGGACATTGACACAGAAAGAAGAGAGCAAGCTCTTAGTGGCAGAGAGGAAAATCTGGCGGAAGAATCTGGGACCTATCAGGGGCGAAGATGGAAGCTGGAGGCGTAGGAAGAATAGGGAGCTAGAGGAGCTAGTCACTATGCCCAATATAATTGGCGAAATCAAAGCCACACGACTCCGCTGGCTTGGACACCTTGAGAGGATGGGAGAGGATCGAGCTGTGAGAAGGGCGTATGTGTTTGTTAGAAAAAAAAAGACAAAACACAATTGAACTTAATGAGGTTTGAAACACGTTTATGAATAAGAGGGTTAATATTTAATGGTATGTTATAAATTTTATAATATTTTTAAAACATACAAATGAATTGGTGAAATTGTAATAGCACATAATAAAAGAAGATTTAACTGTGAAACATAAAAAAATCAATAATAAAGTTTGTATTACATATAATTAAATGAAATTACTATCAATCACAAATTTAAAATTGCACTATCTTCTGAGCAGGATGACATTAATATCGTATTTTTAATTTAAGACGTAATCTGACAGCTCCCGCCCTACACTGTAAACCACTCTGTATGGAGAGAACTGTCAGATTCCGGGATCTTAACCGGTATTTTCAGAAAAACCCGAAATAATGTGATATATATAATAAGTTTATGGGCTTCATGTAGAACACAATATTGTATTTAGGTTGCCTCGTCAAAAATGAAATGGGAAGCAAAATAACGAAAAGGGAACGAAATTAACCGGTATTTTAGTATGAATAAAATATCGGTTATTCGATCCCTATTAAAAATACGATATTAGAGTAATAATACCTACACTCTAAACTGTTTTTTGTTCTGTGTCTTGACAAAACATAACAAGATTTATCATTATCTAGCCTTGGTTAAATTTAAATACCTAGAAAATTTAACCTAGCAGCAGAATAGCTAAGTAGATCAGGCTTTGATTATTAAACCAACCGGATGCGAGACGCGCTCTCATTTCTATCGGAAAAAGTCCGCCGTTTTTTGCGGGCGAGGGGAACGTCAAATGTATGCGAAACGTCAAAATAGCCACGTCAAATAAACGTCAGTCTATACAATGAGTATGACCACTGGTCATACTCATTCGGCAGAGGGGAGCGCCTGTCAATGGCTACTCCGCTTGGTTTAAAGCTCTAATCAGGGGTTCAAAACTATCTTAGCACGACTTGTTAAAAGAAAAACAGCGTTTGGTAGGAAACTATGGTAGAAAAATATTTATACTTTGCAATGTATTAAATTATCAAAAAGCGTTGGTACGGCTTTTGAAATTCTACTTTCAATCACAGTTTTTCGTAAAATAATTTGATATTTACCAATCTCTTTTCGGCAAAGGAAAACATGGTGAGGAAACTAATCATAGAAAACATTGAAAAGATTCGCGAAGAAATTCAAATGTGTATATTAAGACTCGCCAGGACGCTCGCGTGAACTCGCGTTCCCATGCAAACGTAGTTTAGCTCTCATTTTAAAACGGCATGCTTTAGAACCATGAAATTTGTCATGGGCATTCTAGTAGTACAGATCTAGGTCGGACATTCGTTTTCGTTGCAAAATTGTAATACAAAGAAACTATAGCAAAAATAAGTTTTGTATGTAAATCTGTAACTGGCTGTAATTTCGTATTACAATTTTTAGCAACGAAAACGAATGTCCGACCTAGATCTGTACTACTAGAATGCCCATGCCAAATTTCGTGGTTCTAAAGCATGTCGTTTTAAAATGAGAGCTAAACTACGTTTGTACGGGAACGCGAGTTCACGCGAGCGTCCTGGCGACTCTTAAGTCCTCAACCTGTTGTGGGTCAGCGCGGGGACCATACTTAGTCCGATTCCTCTCGTACAGTCGACGTCAAAAATATGCTTACACTTTTGAGCCTTATTACGAAGGAGTAAGGTGCAAAAGTGTAAACATATATTATCAATGACGTCGACCGTACACAAGAGGCCTGTGCCCAGCAGTGGGATATTTATATTTTATACTAATATACAACGTGTTACCGCACCCACTAAAACCCAGAAAACAGTTTGTTCAGAATCGAGAGCAGAATCGATTGCAGTATATCTTAACATGGGTTATATTTTTTTCATTTTTCATTTTTTAACGTGTCCAGTCTACAAGTTTCTAATGCTACAATTTACAATGATCGAGAGGTTAGGAGACAGAGGTTGAATTTAATAATGACTGGCATCTTTGACAAATTTATTTTTTTACTACAAAGTGTCATGCAGGTTGACATTGTCAAAGTAATGTTATTTCTTTCCAGGAGGCCAATTCTCGGGCCGTTCGAGATTATCACTCTTCGAGATGATCTCGAAGAACGTAATGTCTATTGAAAATCTCACCAAAATGTCGAAGGATGCAAAATTTCGTATTCTGGGGCACAATAGACATTCATCTCGAATGGCGATCTCAATGTCTATTACAATACGCGTTCCGTTTTTTTCGATTGTCTTTGTTTTCAATCGAGTGTAAAACATACGATTGAATTAAATATTTCTCATACCAAAACTAAAAGTGTTATTAGTTTACAATAATATAATGCGTTGTTAAGGTTTTTTAACACATAAAAACTATCTATTAATTCAAGTGCATCAATGACATATAAATATTTAATTGTGTGCTCGTTAATCACCTACGTAAAACGGAGCGCAAAATCGCGGCTTTTTTAATTTGACAGCTTGACTTGCCAAACGAAAACATAGTGTCTCCCCAGTGTGTTATACCTAATTTCAATAGTTTGAGAAAAGAAAATAATAAAATATGGGAAATGCAAAAAAAATGCAGTTGCAGAATATAACTTATCCCTTCGTAGCTCAAAAAGCGCGCTTATCGCGCTGTTGGAAGTCGATGATGAGTTGCGGCGGGGCAAGTTTTCCCCCACCTTTACTAAAAAGGAAGGCGAAAGACGGTGGGGCATCATAACCGGGGAGCTAAACAGCATACCCGGCTCCAAGAGGGAGTGGAAGGAGTGGCGTAAGGTAAGTTTATTTTGACGTAGGTATTACTTTCAGTCGTGCAGTCTTGAAAATTTCACTAAATGAGAGCCTCATTTATACAAATCCAATGACAACAGAATGATGAAAATGTTGGTAAATAAGTAATTGTTTATTTTAGACATGGCAAGATATGAAGGCCGCAGCAAAAAAAAGAAGTGCTGCATGCCGCTTCTCAGCGGCATCTACGGGAGGAGGACCTCCGGCAGCACCCGTATCAAAGGAACATATTGCGGTGCTGAAAACGATTAGCTCGAGTGCAGTGTATGGGCGACCTTTCTAATGTTTTCAACTAACTCCATGGCGTAGAACGACATATTTTAATAAAATATTTATGTTACGTTGTTTCATTTCTCTTTCGGCCAACTATTATCCTCTCAAAACTTCCCGCAACTCGCAGATCAAATGTCATAAAATCAGTGATAACACCATCTCGATCGCTAACGATCACTCGTTGCATCTCGAACGCTGGGAGTAGACATATCTCGAGTGTGAGATTTCGAGAATACACAAATTAGTTTTCGTTCGACATCCGCCATTTTTTTTCGAGATATGTCTAATAGACATCATCTCGAACGGCCCGAGAATTGGCCCCCAGTACTGAGATTTTCGAGGAGGTTGAATACATTTAATATAACGAATGTAGAGTTACTAATCGAATAGAATTGCAACGAAAATTTAACATGCGAATATTTTTCGCAATAATTAACGGATTAAAGAAAGAATACACAAAATCAATTATAAATAATAAAAATTAGTTGGGGTGTCTCAGGTTATTAGTGGGTCGTGTAACACGTTGTATATGCTAACACAATAACTTTGTCTCACATTTGGCATAATACAGATTGCCAATAATGTTACCGACAATCTGTATTATCCATTGCATAAAGATACAATGTGTATATTGGCATTTAAACTATTCACATTTATAAAGATACTCCCTTGTAAGAAATGGTTGTTTTTCTTCCTCGGCCCATTTCCTGTTCCTTGTTTATTTTGCCTTGAATATGAAACGATCAGGGAAGTCGTTACACGTGTAATATATTATGCAGTTTGATGTATTTTCATGTATGTTAATTTGTAACGCTCTCCTGTGACCTGATTGGTCACGAAGAAAGTCTTAATGATTAACCACTTTATATATTTAAAGACGAGCGAAAATCTTATGGCGCGTTTACACTTGCGTGCGTATGACGAGCCAAATAATGAGGTGAATAGCACGCATACTGAATTATAAAGTAAAGAAGAAAATAAGTAAGTAGAGACCTGTTTTATTTTGATAGCTTATATTGATTAGAGCAATATTAATACAAAATTTGATATTTTTGTTTTATACATTTTGAGAAAAAAAAATGGAAACGTTTTAGGGTTAAATGCATGCCGTGAGGTTCCAGGTGGTAGTAGAGGGTTATAAATTGGTGCATGTGAAGTATTTTCTCTTGGCGGGGCATCAACTGGTAATAGTTTCGAACTTAAAGACTTGGAGGCATTTTTTTATAGGGTTGTCCTGCTACGGCCTTTGGTTAAAAACCTGATGACAATTAAATTAAAAATGAACGCACGAACTCAAACAGAGGCAACCGATAAAATTGTTTATTTAAATCTAGACCGCAATAATTCTACACAGTCGATCAATCCTTAACATTGCAAACTTTCCAAGTTAGGCAGACGCCAGCAATTTTGTTTGAAAACACTCAAACTTTGTAGTAAGAAGAAAAACAGTCATTTCAACAGAGTTGGCATAGACATTATTTACATTGAAACATAAATAAAGTTTCAAAAGATACAGAGTACGTTTCAAGAATGAACTCAATCCTTGATAAATAAATATTGTAGGACGAACTTACACAGTAAACAGTAAGTTTTAGAAAGCCGTTTCTAGTTCTTTACGAAAATATGTCCTAGTTATAAACACTATAATATATAAAATTTATAAATTTATGGGACACATTGATAAACAAGGACAAGCGAACTACTTCAGCTATTTCATCAATAACCAAAATTTGGTAAGGAGTTAATAAAGTTTGTTGTTGTTCCTATGGTACCCCAGAGGTACAAAGGGTTTTCACGAGGTCACGCCACGTCTCTCGATCCCCAGCAGCGCTCCTAACGTCGCCCCAGCTCATCCCGATGTCCGTAGCTCCTTCTCAACAGAACGCTTCCAGGATTGCACGGGACGACCCGATCTACGTTCACCTCCTAGGGGTTTCCAGTTGAGGGCAGTGCATACGATATAATCATCGCCGCGGCGGATCGTATGCCCGATCCAACTCCACCTTAATAAAGTTTATTTGATTATAACTCAAAGTTTACGTATAAATTTGTAGTCCCAAAATTTAAGTTACTGGTAGACCATGTTTGGTTGCTGGTAACAAAAAAAATTGCAGTGCAATCTTACACCAATCAACCTAGTCTCACAGTTAGCTCAATATGGCTTGTGTTGTAAGTACAAGGCGAATATATACATAGAAAACACACAAACATATATCCGTAACAAATACAAAAATATATACACTCGAGAGCAAAAATTTCGGGTCAGTAACATAAACTTTAATATCTTTAAAATGAATATCTTTAAAATTAATATCTTTTGAGATATTCAAGAAAATTTGACCCGAATCTTTTGCTCTCGAGTGTATTATACCAGGTTTTGAACTACCCTCAGCTTCGTAGGCATTAAGATATCACTAGCTGGGAGTAACTTGACTCAGAGGCCATAAATACAAACAGAAAATTACACTACGCAACTAATTACGCAACTTTGCAATTATTGTTAATACACGACATTTTCTCCGCATCAAAATAAACATAATTCAACTCACTAAACACTACTTATGTTCATTAGCCCTTGTTTATTTAGGCTTCATTACAAACTTGCCCGTCAAATGGCACTGCAGTGCAATTAAAACCCTATCACTAGGAGACAAAGGGTATATTACGTTATTAGGTCCTATGTGCCATTGTTTATCAGTGACTATTCAGGCTGAAACAAATGCGAATCGCTATGTTACCGTAGCGTATACATTGCGTGGTGAAAATTTAATTTTCTACATATTTGGAGGTATTGAATTTCGTAACTAGAGTTTATTAACGTGAGAAAAATTTGCCGAATCGCTATGGATTCGGTATTTTCGAAATAATGAATTGACCAGCTATTATATAGGCAGCACTTGCAGCTTTTTAATTTAGATTTAGGGCATTCGATTAGTTTTAGAATTTGATATTTTTCTGACTAATACTTACTTTTACAAAATAGCCTCGAAACTCAAAATATCTAGGTATTACTATTAAAAATCAATTTTTACTGGATTCTTAAATATTGTGTTAAAAAGAATTTGTTCTTTGGGATTTATTGTAACACAAAATTACACACACACACATCACACACACACACATTTGTCACATTTGTCTATTTTTTATGTATAAAAAATAGACTAATGTGTGTCGTCGACCAACCACACAACGTCCGAATTGCTATACCTTGTACAATCTAAAAAGCGGTTTTTGACACCTGTCATTTCAGTACATTTTATAACCTAAAATCGATTTTAGGTTATAAAATGTACTGAGTTGACAGGTGTCAAAAACCGCTTCTTAGATTGCACAAGGTATAGAGGACAAGACAGAATCTGGAAAATCAGGGGATAAAAGACCCTGGTCTCTGAATGAAACAGCATCAGTGATACCAAGCCAGCAAGACTCCGCTGGCTTAGGTACCTATCTTAAAAGAAAGTCAGGCGATATGGCAAAAAGGGCTACCGTAAGTATTTCCTTACATAAGCTATCCAGTATCTGTGAGCTATATTGAATACTAACCTTTCTATATAGTCAATCTTTGCATATGTAAACTGTCGGCAACGTATGTAGCCATAGCCCTTTTAGGCCCGGTCAAAGCCAAAACTCCCAAAATTTGTCAGTGGATTTTAAATCTAAATATTAAGAAATCGAGTTGACATTTCTATGTGCGAAAATTTTACAAAACAAAGGAAATACTACTCTGTTCCAATTAAAAACGATTTAAATCTATATTTACATCTACTTTTTAATTTATTGCTCATGTCACAGGAAACACCCGGTATAAATACTAGAATGTTATGGCTGCTCTACACCGATGGGCCATCATAGGGACGCTACGTTAAAGGGAGCTAACGATATTGCGATCTCGTTCCATCGTATAGCTGCGTCCCTATGATGGCCCATCGTGTAGAGCAGCCATAACATTCTAGTATTTATACCGAGTGTTTCCTGTAACTAGTATTTTATGGCTGCTCTAATATCTGTGTCCCTATGATGGCCCAACATATAGAGGAGCCATTATATACACGACGGTGTCCGTTCAATACCTAATTTCAGCCCGCAATGTACATCAGCGTTCCTTTGCAGTATTTCACGCACTAACTGTAACAGCCTTTGAAATATCTAGTGACGAACGATGCTTTGACACTAATTGCAAAATTCAAGAGGACGACTAATTGAATATTGTCTGCGTGTTCACTATTTCGCAATTTCAAATTCGAATTTCTAAGTAAAATGAGTAAAATTTGTATTTATGGGATGATTTTACTACATACATTACAGAATAAAAAGCTACTTTAGGGTGCGTTTTTAGGGTTCCGTAGCCAAAACGGCAAGAACGGGAACCCTTATTGTTTCGCCATGTCCGTCCGTCCGTCCGTCCGTCCGTCCGTCCGTCCGTCCGTCCGTCCGCGGTCTAGCTCAGTGACCGTTAGCACTAGAAAGCTAAAATTTGGTTTGAATATGCCAATTATATTATATATTATTATATTATATTATATATTAACCAAGCCGACGAAACTGTAGAATAAAAACGCGAAAAATATATTTTGTTAGGGTACCTCCCGTACACGTGAAGTGAGGGGGTGAAATTTTTTTTCGTTCCAACCAAGTTGTGTGGGATATCGTTGGATAGGTCTTTTTAAAAGAATTAGGGTCTTCTAAAACAGTTTTTGGATAAGACTAATAATCTCGGAAATAATAGCTCCGAAAGTATAAAACAGGGCGTCCCCCCCATCTAACTTTTGAATCGTGGGTGCTAAAATTTTGAAAAAATTCATGAAACTGAGGCCTAATGAGTACCTTCAATGAAAACAATATTGAAATAAATCGGTTGAGCCGTTTTTCAGTTATCATTCAAAAACCCATAGTGAAAGGACGTAAGTAAAAATGACGTAAGCGCCGCTAAATTTCCCGTTAGAAACGACCTTTTGAATTAATGGTCTCAGTTTACGGAACCCTACACTGAGCATGGCCCGACATGCTCTTGGCCGGTTTTTATAAGAGATGAGCGTGGATGCGTCGCGAGCAATGTGTTTCTGAGGAACTAGTCTTAGGCAGCTAGTATTGCCTTGAAAAAAACTAGACTGCGCTGTGCTGTGCATGGATAGATAAATGAAGTCACTCTATTTCTCCTTAAAAACAAATTCTTTGCTCATCTTTGCCAAACGCCCTTTATGCAGGCTGCGCATTACAACCATACCATAGAGTTACTTATACAGGATGTCCCAGAAATCGACGTCAAGCCGTGAATGAATGATAGACCAAGTTATAACAGTTATCAGAAAAATACAAAAAAAAAATCTATCACATGTTCTTCAAAAATTATGGTTCACGCCCTGGTCTCTTAACTTCTAGTAAATTTTTAAAGTGACCATAATTTTTGAAGAACATGTGATAGATTTTTTTTTGTATTTTTCTGATAACTGTTATAACTTGGTCTATCATTCATTCACGGCTTGACGTCGATTTCTGGGACATCCTGTATAAGTAACTCTAACTTTTTGAAGCTTAAGTCTATCACGCCATCTATTTGAGAGCCACTTCTAGATACCCAAAATGTAACAAGAAATGTCACCTCTATCTAATAAATTAACGAATAGCGTACTAGTAGTACACTAGTCGTTACGAGATATTTCCTCTTACATTTTGGCTGTCTTTAGGTCGCTCTCAACTAGATGGCGCTAAATACTTGGAGCCTCAAAAAGTTCTTAGACTATGGCCGTCTATTATATCTTTAAGTGTTGCCAAAAACCGAATTTTACGAATACGAGAAGTGAAAAAAACCTTATTAAATGGCCCATTTATGTCCCATTTGTATATTTTTATTTTATTTTATTTTTATTTTGGGAAAAAAACAGACATAGGTAGATAATAGAAACCAGAAGTGAGAGCTTAAAACATAATAGGTACAGCCTACATCCTAAGACAATTTCCACTGATATTATTTACTTTAAACTTAAATACAAAAAGGCATATTTAAGCCTCAAGGCTTCTCTTCCAGTCAAACATACGGCCAAACAGGTGGGTGTAAAAAAAAAAACATTTTTACTTGCCACGGTTATCTTTTTTGATAACGAATATATTGAAACCTTTTAATTCTGTTTACATTTAATTTCTCCCACTATTCGTCACAATGATTCCCCCCATTTAATGATATCACGTACGCATTACAATCGCCATTGTTTACATGCATAATTGGATACGGGCACGTTTTTAATTAACTGCCGAGTGCTGAGTGGTGAGGTCGGAATAGAGATGTCAAGATTCGCCTACTTTTTGGTCTATTCGGCCAATTTCTTCACAACCTTTGGCCGAATATTGGGCACTATTCGGTTGAATTTTAAATACAAAACTATCGTTGTACTCAAATAATAATTTATTAATGGTAGGTAAATGGCTAACAGAAGTTATTAAGTTAAATACTGATCGACAACGAGGAGCTTATTCATGTCATGAAGAGCGACTTATAAAGAAAAATAAAATACTATTATATTCTTAGCGCAAATTCCTTCTATATCGGACCTTTCCAGAGCAATACTCTATTGCAAACGATTGTTTTTTCCATAGAGTATAATTATTTTCTTTTCCTTCTCTTTTCAAAAATGTAACCTTAGGAAATGTCCTCCCTAAGGCATCAGTTTCTTATAAAAGTGACTAAATATATATTTTATCGAATGGCCGAGAGCGTGGAAGAATATTCGGTACTCGGCCAAAACCGCACGAGATGTTTCAGGGCATCTCTAATTTGGCGTTAGTTCAATTTGTGTACCATCACATCATCAACGTCGACCATACTAAGCATTCGTGACCTTTATAAGGCTTTCTTATGGTAAATTAAGTTGTAGTCTATATGCACGAACTATTTGTAGCACGTGAAACTTTGACGGAAAAAGTAGAGTTTTTTTCATAAGTTTTGTAGGTAATTTGAAGGTCTTGAAAATCTACGTACAGTTGTATAGCTGTGTCAGGCCTCTCCGGTCATGGCATTAGAATACATGTCTTGTCGTTTTCCAGTACCATTTCTGATTTAATTGTAACTGTAGGTACACTTTGTTTGTCACTGAAGGAAAACATCGTGAGGAAACCTGCATACGTTTACGGCCTGTGCCCAGCAGTGGGGCGTTTATTATTATTATTTTTTCGTGGTACTTTATGGACCATTTTTTTAATCAGACGTCAAACTCGCTCTGTTTTTCCGTGAAACTGGCAAAAGCGTCAGTTTTATTAAAAGGCTATTAGAATCTTAAAACAATTCTTTACACATTATTCTTCAATAAAAAGTTTTTTCACCCAAAACTAACTTTTCACTCTAGTGTTAATTATACACGACACGCAAGTATTAAAATGCCTGGGGCGATTACTTTTAAAAGTAGTATAATGATACGTCATTAAAAACGAAATGGCTCTTGTAACAGCTTTCTGAAACAAGTGGAGGTGTCCGATAAAATATTCAAAGGCCAATATAAGGACCATTATCGGTGTATTGGGTGTATAGCAATTGAATGTGACATTTTTCGACGAAGATAAATGGCGTTCGTAATAGTACCTACAAATAATTAGGTGTAAGAAATATTAGGACGATAGAAATAAACATCTTGAAAATAACAACCATTTTTTTGTAGCCTATATACTGGAATACTGGGTCCTACTGCTGGGCAAAGGCCTCCCCTCGCTTCCGCCACTCGTCACGGCCTAGTGCAAACTCTCGCCGCTCGCTACAAAATGCGTCCAGATCGTCCCGCCATCTCCTTTTTGGTCTGCCTCTGTCCCGGCCGATTTGTTCGGTCCACTCTTTAATTTAGCCCATCGTTCCAGGTGCATGCGGCAGACATGTCCAGCCCAATCCCACTTGAGTTTGGCGGTCTTTATACCCACATCCGAGATACCTGTCCTGGAGCGCAGTTCAGTGTTTCTAATTCGATCGGTTCTACGAACTCCTACTATGCTGCGTTCCATGGCCCGCTGGAAATTTTTGAGTCGGGACTTTTTAGCCTTAGTTAACAACCATTATAGTAATATAAATAATAACACGCTATGCAACGGGAGCTCGATACCACTGCACTTCGTTAGTCGCTCGCCGATAGATGGCTCTGTATGTTGATAGGATCACGCTAACGGATGTCTATTGTAGTTTCCTGACTCTGGAAGGTTTTACAAGGATACAATTTTGAGAATCGCAAGTAGCATTTTCAGCAACACGTTCCGGGACTTCATCTTAAAGCACTGTAGTATCCGTGCTCTTGAAATATCGTACTGACTTGGTCTTCCCTATCTTAGGTATTTACTAGTCAGTAAGCATCCAATATGTGTTAATATATGTTATCTTGCCTTTTATGTAAATCGTTTGCTGTACTTGCGTCTTCATTTCGGCTCTTCGCTTCCCTGCTCTATTAATACTCCAATATTATAAAAAGCACATTCTTTATCATGCTATCATATTAAGCATGATATAACAACATTGATTTTGAACAAAGATTATGTCTAAACTTGTAAACAAACAAAAAGATGTTCCTAAAAAGCTATAGCGCAAAATCACCCTAAGCGCTACTTGGATCAAGACTACTACTAGTGGAGTACAACAACGCCTTTTTAATCTATAAAAATGACAAAACTCACAAGTCCGATTTTATATTGTGCCCCATTAGTATACGTTAAGTACTAATAATGACAAATATTTTCTAACAATTGTGAGCATTGCGCTAGGTATAATACACGTTTTTGTTTGCTACATAAAGAAAAGATTGTGCAAGTTTTATTTTTCTCTACCAGACTATCGCTTTTTATTATTGCTACATAACTTCACATTTTATAACGGTTTTGTCAATAGCATTCGTCGTCTTAGCCATTTGTCGTTCGTTTAGAATTCAAGGTCACGCATATTTTTACAAATTATTTACGAATATGCTCACATAATCTATTGACCAAACTGTTATAAAATAACAGATGATATAGAAATATTTGAATGCAATAGTGTGGTAAAGAAAAATGTAATTTGGATAATCTTTTCTTTGTGTTATTAACAAATATCTATATAATACCTAGCGCATCGTCAATAACTGTTAGAAAATATTTTTTACTATGACTAATCATATTATATTCTCTAACTAAAAATGAAAATCGCACTTGTGAATTATAAAAGTTCAAAACTGTTCCTGTACTGAAACAATAAAACAGCATCCTACCATAGATGTATTATGCATCATGGCACACCGCTAAAATGTTCCACAAAAGGGGAGGCAATTCAGTGGCAAACTTGGGAAAAGCTAGTTATGCATACCGATACTACGATCCACTTTATTTTTAGCCGCTGAGGCCGAGAAAGTTCTGTTTCAGTCGACTTTTTGCTGAAGTTTCGCTTAACAAAGAGTTACAACCAAGAGTAAAATCATGTGAGGGGGCTGGCGGGAGGGGGAGGGGTTTGGGTGGTCCGGTGGGAGAGCCACGCGCAATGTTTTTTAATAATTCATAGATCATAAAAACTATCACACATGTATTTAGCCATTTATTGGTATACAAAACTTTTTGAATATAAGTAGTTCACCTCCTTCGAGGAAATAATAAATGAATTAAAATTTAGGATATTAGTTTGCTTGCAGTAACATACGTTGTAATACGAAATGTTTTGATTTAATTTTGTTTTGATGAGTTATTAAATCCGTATGGTCCGTAACAACCGGTTTATTTAAAACAAATGGTATGATTTTTATGAGAATAATTCAAACTAGTTTATATTTGCGGATGTATGAATGAGTAATGCCGAATTATTCGACAACCACTGGCATAATAATATTAATTATAATGAAACAAGAGCCACGCGATTATTTGATATTCGGTTTTAAGATTTTTTATTTCCATAAGAATTTTTACAGTTCACTTAAATAAAACATTATTACACGAACACAAAATTACACGTCATATTTTTATTTGCCAACAAGCATTACAAATCAAATGAATGGGCTACAGCTAAAACATCTATTTCCAGAATGCATCATAGCTGAACTTAACATAAAACACTTTTGCCACGCATTGAATCAAGAATAATCTCCATGGCCTGAACTATTCGCTTCATCTAGTGATGTACCGCTACCAACAATATCGAACTCAGCAATATTTTTAGGGCAATATTGTTACAGATGCTTACAGATATAATTATTATTGGCCAAAACTAAAAATGCTCGTAAGAAAAACGTAACCTGTAACAAACAATTTTATTATAAGCAATAAAATGTATTATTACTATATCCGTTTTTCAGGATGCATCATAGCAGACCATAACACATTATTGTTGCGAATTAAATCAATAATAAATTTAATGATTAATAGCCTGAAACTATTTGCTTCGCCTAGTGATGTATCAAACTGAGCAATATTATTACGGCAAATATGAGATATTATTCATATTTAGTAAGTAATTTAAATCACGTAACATAAGTATTTGCAGGAGCAATAACATAATCGAGCTGATACAACCTGAGCGTTATATCAAACAAATATAACTTGCATATAAACAAAAAAAAAACACAACCATAACTCTACAAAACGAAATAAAATCTGTATTGCAACATTTTGCTTTGGTATTCAGATTTTTATAAACATGAATACCCGAACAAAACAGCTACATAATATATGAAGTTTTTTATATTGCACTTTAGCAGGGTTACCATTTGAAGTAAAGTGTTAAAGGAAATATTTAGCTCTAAAAGTAGTTTTATTTTGATTAACGACGCAGAGACATACATAAATATGACTAAACGTGATTGCCAAGAATCTATTATTTTCAATATTGTCAACAATATTGCCGAATTGCCGGCAATTTTACCGAGCGTTGCCTCATCACTAATTCCACTGAAACTATTCGCCTTTCCAGGTGATCGAGCTTAACTGGAAGAGATCCCTTACAGAGATAAGTTCGCCTTTGTACTTTGTTGTTCTTTTCTCGTGTTTGTTACTGTATTATTACTTTATTCTTATGTACAATAAAGTGTTTACATACGTACATACATACACACCAGGGTTGCCATTTGAGATGGAGTGGTAATATTTAGCTTTAAAAGTAGTTTTATTTTGATAAACGACGCAGAGATATACATACGAGTAAATATGACTAAACGTTTTATTATTGTCAATATCGTCAACAATATTGCCGAATTGCCGGCAATATTACCGAGTGTTGCCTCATCACTAGTGCCACTGAAACTATTCGCCTTTCAGGTCATTGGGTTTGTATAAAAATCGCCTCTGCTGCAATTGAAAGAAACGGTTAAATTAAGAGATGAATGGACGGCCAGTTGCGATGCCGATTGGATTGGGTTGATTGCTAGGATCGCCTTTTATGTAAACTGGAAAAAGTTTGAGTACCTTTGGCGCTTGGATGGATGCGTTTTTATTTGTCGTATGAACGCATAAATCTATGTATGCCCTATACCGTATGATGGATGAGGTTCACGTTATTATGTTGACCCAATTAGTCAAATGAGCGTAACCTTTTCATATCTACAGCTATTTTAAGTTACATTATTACTTTTCACTAAAATAAATATACCTATTATCTTGTTAAGGAACCAATGTTAGGCTAAAATATAACTTGCATAAAAACACAATAGTACATTTCGATATTAGTGCGGAAAGTATCTCTCGCCTCGCCTCTCGCCTACGGCTCGTGGCAAGATACCTCGGTACTCGTGAAGTAATGACATTTACGCACGAGTATCGAACGACGTTTTTTTAATATTGGTTGGAAAAGTAAAAAGCACTAGTGCGCGATATCAAACTTTCCGCACGCTAAACCACTACAAGAAAAGCACTTTTTTGAGCAACTGTATTAAAAAGACAATTTAAGAACTTCCAATTTGAAAATCGGTTGAATACAAAAAACGGTTACCCAAATTTAAACAAAACTTCTATAACGATGTTAGAACAAGTCGCATTCCCGAGTTTGTTAACTTTCATTATGAATAATTCTTCGTTTTGCGCTGATTAATGGTGTAAGATCCGGATTCTGTCCGGACAAACAAAATTTAATTCTGTGAATGACTTTTTAATGCCTTTAACTTGGACCAATAATTTTATCCTCAAGGACGATCTGGCGTAGCGATTTAAAATTTTCACCGATTTCGAAATGAAGATGCTGATCAGAATAGGCATGATGTTCTTTTTTCATGAATGGTATCAATCAATTTGTTTTGTTGTGGGGATCAAATGTCTATATGAGGCGAATTGCGTTAAGTTAAAGCAACTCAAAAATCAGAAATGAGATTAAAAATATTATGTTTGCACGTGGTGCACAAAACGCTCCCAACAAAATGATATGTGATAGTGACGTCACAGCTTCATGTTCGCCCTGTTGCAGTATAGAAAAATTATGAAATTGCTATTTTGACACAAAAATGTTGGGTTTAATGTATAGGGATGCCATACAATTAATTTTCCAGTAATATATATGTGAGAAATCAAATGTTATCACTGATTTTCATAATTTCGTACTTTAATCATGCTTTAAAATTTTGAAATTTTGAAGCACGATATATGTCAACAGTTCCAATAGATTTTTAATTTTTTTACTAAAGTAGGATATATTGATCATTTTGCATGCTTTTATCTACATTTCATTACCAAATTCAACATCTGTCATCACCCCTAATGTACCTACATGGACAATGATTTTTTATAACATTATCAAAGCGCACAATGAATTTATTTCATGCTGATACCGAGTCCAATGTCTTAATTTTTATTGATTATTTTTGAAGTAGTTTGTTTCTCGTACTTCTTACGGCAATACTGATTAATATGAACTGAAATTAGGAATCAGAATCTTTTCATTAATATAATATGTAGGTATATACTACATAAGGAAAATAGTGATCAGGCCCTGTTCTTCCATGTTACCCTAGTGTTTTATCTTGTGACAAATATCCAACAAAATGTGGCCTCGGCCGTTGATCCGAAAGCATTCTAAATATTTAATGTACCTTCCTACAAAGTTCAACCTTTAGTGACCTTGCCTCTTTGTTAAGGGAACGCACTGCAGTGGAATGACATGAAAGATTTTTTAATAAACTGTGGACGAAAATAACTTGCCTTATCCTGTTTCAGACGCCTCATAAAGGTGTTTTGCTTTGTAATCAACGAGCGTGGTGAATGAATTACGTACTCAGTGTCATGTTGAAATCAATGTCTCTTACAGAACTTGGGCTGTTAAAACCCGAAAGATTTTAACAGTGTATTCCTGCTCATATTCAGAGACTAAAAGTCCTATAAACTTTTCTAGAATAGAATAGAATAGAAGTTTCAGAGTTAATGCCAATTTAAAAATAATGCTTTTTTTATTACAACTAAGCACAAAACGCCTTTTTGATAGCGCTTGTTCCACTATTGGTCATAGTTTACTGATCCTTATTGACAGATATCTAAATGACAAGAAACGCTTTGCATGAACTACTTTTTAGAAAATAAAATACTAGTTTTACGTGATAATTTTATTAATAACATTTACTTTTCATGTGCACAGTACATTCAAGAAAATAAAAAAAAGCAAAAAAAAATTTTTTTTTGCCGAAATTTACTTAGTCTTATAACGTTTTTTTCCTTATTTTGGTCTCAGAAATGCGTGATTAAGATCTGTCGGGTTTTAACAGCCCACATTGTATATACGAGCCAATTTGGCGAGTAAGTAACTTCTACGCCGTTGTTAGAGGCTCTGTTCGGTCCTCTGGCCACAGCAAGTTATTTTAGATTGAATAAAACACGAAAGTGCGTGTGAACGCTTAATATATTTTCTAGAGAAGGAAAATGACATTTGATTAATGTTGCTATACGAAATACAATATAGAGTTCGCAACATATTCCACTAACAGAAAAGAACATGCTATTCTAGGCATAAAATCAAATAATACACCTTATAATATAATTATAACTAACCACAATTAATGAGCTGCTTGTATACTTGTGCTACATAGATCGATATTTAGAGTGGACTGTAATCTTTTAAGGTTTATTAAATATAAATTCATATAATACTTACTGAAACTCAGTAAGTCGCTATGTAAGCAAGTTCACAAGGCTACATTATGAATGTAATTATTAGACATTAATAAACATAAAATTGCTTGCTTTCGCGGAACTAAAGAAACATTTTAACATTGGATGCATCTATATGCATGCTATGCATCAATACATATTTTATGACTGTCTTCTTACAGTTTACAGTGTGCAAGTATCAAAACAATTTATCACTATAATCAGTCATATATAAACTAAATTAAGTTTCAAATTAGTAAGGAAATCAAGGTACATATATTATATGCTACTCATCTAAAGGCAATATACAAACTTTAGTAATGGAAGTAGTATGAACCTTACCATTTGCTTTTTTAACTTCTAATGCTCTTACTTTGCCATCGAGGCCTGGAAATATTTTCGTAACCCTGGCCATAGGCCAAGACATAGGCGGAGTATCAATCTCGCGTAAGATTACTAGAGCGCCTTCTTTTATATTGGGCATTACATTTTTCCATTTAGGACGGTTTTGCAAGATATTAAGGTATTGCTTAGACCAATACCGCCAAAAGTGTTGTTGTAAAGCTGTGCACCTCCGCCAAAACTTTAATCGATTATCCGGTAAGTTTGTAACATCTTGCTCAGGATAACAAGTTAGAGGCGCACCGGTCAAGAAGTGACCTGGTGTTAAAAAGGACAAATCTTCAATATCTGATGACATTGGCGTTATTGGCCTGCTGTTCAAAATCCCCTCTATTTGAACCAGGGCCGTATATAGAAATTCGTATGTTAAAACATGTGGGCCCAACACTCTTTTCAAATGGTACTTAACGCTCTTAACTGCGGCCTCCCATAGAGCACCGAATACTGGCGAGTAACTTGGTATGAAATGGAATGTTGTTCCCAATTTGGCAGTTGCGCTTTGAACTTGCCTTTGATGACATTTATCATTGTTTAATTTATAAAGCTCAGACAATTGAGTACTAGCTGACTTAAAAGTAGCGGCATTATCACAATAGACCTCTGTTGGGACATTACGTCTTGAAATGAACCGTTTGAAGCTAGCCAGGAATGTGTCAGTGGTCAAGTCTGATACCAATTCTAAATGTATGGCCTTGGTGACAAAGCATACATACACAGCAATGTAACCTTTAGTAGTGACAACACTTCTCACTCTTGACTGCTTTATCAAAATTGGTCCGGCGAAATCTATACCGACTTTAGCAAATACACGGTCTATGCTGACTCTACTAGCCGGTAACGATCCCATCAGCTGTTTGGCCGTTACGCCTTTTAGTCTAAAACATGTGAGACATTTATTTACAAACTTTTTTACCAATCTCAAACCATTAACTATCCAATATCGTTGGTTTAAACTACTGAGTACCTCTTTCTGACTGGCGTGTAGAAGTTTTAAATGCTCATTTTGAATAATGAGTTCAGTTACCTTGGATTCTTTAGGTAAAATGATCTGATGCCTTTGGCTATATGGTAAGGAGGAGTGTTGCAAACGACCACCTACTCTGAAAATACCGTTAGCATCTATGAAAGGGTTAACCGATTTTAAGTATGACGACGCTTGCCTACCTGCCCTCAGTGAGGCCAGCTCCTTTCCAAAGAATTTTTCTTGTTCTTCTTTAATAATTAAATGTAATGCCTGGTTCGCTTCGTTAAATGTTATAAAGTTAAGTTTTATTTGCTGAGAACCCGGTTTTACATTTTTACAGAACCTTAAAATGTAAGCAAGTACATTAGCCGCCTTGTTAATGTTAGAATACTTATCTAACAAAGATTTAGCAATTGAAACCGATTCGTGTGATGCTAGGCACACCGGCTTGGCACCTTCTGCATGCTTGACCTCCGGTAAGTCTTTAGATATATCATAGGTATAATCGTGAAATTTATACTCCGGATCAGACATGCATGCGGGTCCACGCCACCACAGTTGGTTACTTTCTAGTTCGGTAGGCTTTAAACCTCGACTCAAACAATCGGAGGGATTGAGGTCTGTTTTTATGTATGACCATTGAAAGCCCTTTGTATATTCATTTATTAATTTGACTCTGTTAGCGACATAAGCATTCAGTTTTGTTGGATCCGTTTTTTGCCACGCCAGTACCACTTGAGAATCACTGAAAAGATGCACGCTTTCGATAAGAATCTTTTTACTCAAAGTTGTGTATACTCTCAAGCATAATTTAGCCATTAAAAGCGATGCATTTAATTCTAATCGCGGCACGGTCAATTTCTTATCTTTAGGTGATATTCGACTCTTAGAACAAATAAGCGACATCGTTACCTTGCCATGCTTGTCAGTAACTCTCAAATAGATGGCTGCTCCAAATGCAGAAATTGAGGCATCGCCAAATGCCACAATCTGAGCAGATTGAATGTTGTCAGCAGTGACTTTTCTTTTAATTCTAACTTCTTTCATTGTTAGCAAATCATTGTAAAATTGAAGCCATTCTTTTTGTAAAATAGGCGAGGGTACAGAATCCCAGCCAGTACAAGTCTGTGACAATTTTTGCATAATCATTTTGGCTTGAACAAAAACGGGTCCAGCTAGACCTAACGGGTCATAGAACTGGCTTATGTAACTTAAAATTTGTCTTTTTGTCTTAGGGACATTTTTTGACAATGGACATGAAAGTTTAAATGAATCAGAGTCAATTTCAAACTTCAATCCTAAGGTTTTGATGTCCTTGTTCAGCTCCAGCTCACCAACAACCTGCTGTTCTGCTGGAATATTTGTCAAAATTAAAGGGTCATTAGCAGCCCATTTATGTAATGCAAAACTACCTTTAGCGAGTAACTCTATCAATTGGTTTTTTGTGTCAACAATCTTTGCCAAGGTATCCTCTGTATGAATGATATCATCAACATATGTAGAGTTTAATATTGCTGAACTAGCTAGAGGATATTGCCTCTCGAACTTTGTAGCCAGCTCGTTCAAGCATCTTGCAGAAAGATAACTTGATGATTTCATTCCATAGCAGACAGTGTTTAATTGAATACACTTTACTGACTCCTCAGGAGTGTCTCGCCAGAGAATATTTTGCAAAGATCGTTGATCTTCCTGAATCAGTATATTTCGGAACATACGCCTGATATCGCAAGCTAAGAAATATTTATGTACCCTAAATGACAACAGTATGTCAAAAAGCTCCTGTTGAATGATAGGTCCATTCATTAATATATGATTCAGCGAAACCTTGTTACTCGTTAACATTGAAGCATCCATAACGGTCCAGAGACGGGTAGAGACAGCCTCGGGTCTCAACACGGCATGATGAGCAAAAAAGTATACAGGATCTTTCGAAAGATCATATGAGGAAATGTCAACATAACTCCCATGACCTAAATCAAGGTATTCATGTATGAAATCCTTGTAATCATTATGCAATTTTGGATCCTTTTGAAATCTCTTTTCAAGATTATAAAATCTCTTGAGAGCTAGTCCTAATGAATCCCCCAATGTATTGTTGACATCATAGATAGGTATTTTTAATGGCAGAGAAACTGTAAATTGATTGTTTTCTAGCTTGACAGTTTCAGTGAACAATTTTTCGCACTGTTGTTGCTTGGACGTATGTTCCGCATATACTTCAGGTACTTTTTCTGTTTGCCAAAAGTTTGACATAGTGTCGCGTATATCAGTTTCACATTCTTGACAGAAAAAGGTGACAGCAGGCTGTTTGAGAACTGAAGATGGGACATCACCTCCAACTATGTAACCAAACTGTGTGTGTACCAAGCGCGGTGTGGCATCTGGTTCCTGCAGGTGCTCAGGCTGCGGCAACAGGCTCTGGAAAAAGAAATTGGCAGCCAATAAGATATCTATCTCACTTGTGATATGGAAGGAGTCATCGGCTAACTTTATGTTTTCCGGGATTTTAATTTTTGAAATATCAATTTCATTCTGTGGCATCATCGGAGAAAATTTGTCTACCACTAGCAGATTTGCCTGTGTTTTGTATGGATAAACACATGAGAAAATGTCTAACTTCAAACTTTGTTTGATAGTTTTTTCAGTCAGGGTTATGCCTGTTATGTCCGTAGAATCAGATTTGAGTGGATAGCCTAGCTCCTTGGCAAGTTTTGTTCTAATAAAGGAATTTTGAGAGCAATTGTCAAGTAAAGCCTTAACAACAATCTCTTTGCCATTTTTAGAAATTAATTTCACCTTGACAGTTGGCAACAGCACCAGATTTTTTTTACTAGAACTACTGAAGGAAGCCGCTGGTTGCTCTTCGTTCACATGAAGTAGAGTATTGTGCGATTCCTTGCATTGGTTGCACTTGAAGTGAAATTTGCATTTGCCAGGATGAATGTTCAGGCATGTCTTGCATAACTTTGTTTCCTTAACAAAGGCTAGGCGCTCCGATACGGAGGCTAAGGCAAATTTTGGGCATGCATATATTTTGTGGTCCTTACCGCAGAACAGACAGCTTCGGGATGGCTTAGTCGAGCTGGTAGTCACAAGCGAAGACATGTTCTTCCCTGAGGCTCCCTTGGAAGTAGCAGTACTCGTGCTGTCACTGCGTCCCTCGCTGTTCTCTAGGGCAAGGGCCCGATCTTCTATAAATTTCAAAAAGTCATTTAATGTTGGCTGTTTTGAAGAATCCCTGTGCAAATGATACTCTCGGTTAGTCACCGGGTCCAGTTTTTTGTTAAGAAGACATATTAGTATGCTATCCCATTTATCAATTGCTTCACCTAAGTTTTTTAATGCAGCTAGATGCTGTTTTATAATTGAAATTAATGAGCGCAGCGCACTATGGCTAGATTTGGTTAGCACGGGTAACTCAAACAAGGCATTAATGTGCTCATGAATAGTTTTATATTTGTTATCGTACCTGTCAGATAAGATTTGTAGAGCCTCTGCATAGCTGGCCCCAATGACAGGCAGGTTTTTGACAAGGTCATAAGCTTCAGCTTTTAGAAAGCTTCTCAAGTAGAAAAACTTTTGAATATCGTCAAACCCTTCATTGTTATGCACAAGCGCATAAAACATTTCGATAAAAGGTCTGTATTCGGTATATTTACCACAGAATGGTTGCAGCTGTATGTTAGGCAACTTAAGTTTCGATGCAGCTTGATGCGACGTTGCTGGCGGCAAAGCTGTAGGGGAAGGCCCCGAGAGCTCATTTATGCGCTGCTGCATTGCAGCAACACATTCATAAAAACAGCTTTCAATAGGGGTAGGATCCTCACCATCGGCTATTTCGATGGTGAGTTCCTCGTACTCACCATATGCCTTTTTTGCCTTATCCACCATGAGCATCAGCATTTCTTTGTTGTTAATATATTCGCCCTCCATCCTGTTTTTCAATCGTGTTAACGTGGCTTTTTTCGCGCCTCGGCGTGCCACCAACTTCTCAGCCATGCTACCTATTTAAGTTTAACGAAAGAACAATTAATGGTTTGAGATAGGTGCAACACAAAACATTAGTAGCAAACTTAACACAATATTGTTAGTAAAACAGCAATTAGTACTTACATATAACAACAATAAGCTTCGTATAAAATATAATGCCACACTGTTCAAACGTTTCGTGCACACAAAACCAAATTCTGCTCAAAGTCTTAGACGTCTTTGTAATGGCGGCGAGCGGCGATGAGCGAAGTTAAACACGACCGAATCGTGTAAATATTGTTCGCGATTCACAAAATGCGACTTGTTAGTTGTTTCCGAAAAGCAAATAAGCATGTACTGGATGACTTTGTTATAAAACCACATTAATTCACATAATATTTTCACAGCAACGAGAAAATTGAGAACTGTCAAACACGAACGTACCACCATAGACAAATTAAAAACTTGTAGTGTTACCAGAGCAACTCGTAGTAGTCGTAGTGTTGGTGGCTTCTCATTGGCGACTTGGTTGACGTTATTGCACCAAGTGCGCGGTTGCTGCGCAGTGATGATTTTTTTGAACTCGTTGGCTCGAAGACGTAACAGCGCTGCACAATGGCGGCGCTTTCAAATTCTGCTACGAAAATCTCACCAAACCAGCTTCTTGCTTCCTAGAGCTGTTCACGAATTTTGACGCACAATTCTTACTGACTCGCTGGGTTAATGGCTCGAAGGACCATGTTAGAGGCTCTGATCGGTCCTCTGGCCACAGCAAGTTATTTTAGATTGAATAAAACACGAAAGTGCGTGTGAACGCTTAATATATTTTCTAGAGAAGAAAAATGACATTTGATTAATGTTGCTATACGAAATACAAAATAGAGTTCGCAACACCGTAATTACTACGTATGGGATTGCAACGATGGATCATTGTTACAGCGCAAGTTTGCCGAGATAAACTTGGCAAACATTTGGCATAATTTTAGTTAATCCCGATTTCTATAATTTAGTAAAATGTACAGCCTTGGCCAGAAGTGTTGAGCACCAATGCGATTTTCATACAAAACTGGAAAGTTTAGTCCATCGTTTCCATCTTTGTTTAAGTTATTTTGTCAATTAATTTAAACTAATAGGCATGTTTTGTTGAAGTTAGTAGTAACTGCATAGAATATTTGCAATATGTCGCACCGACTTAAATTTCCATTTTTGGTACCTTCTGTTTTCATATTTTTTAAGTACCTTGAAAGTGTTATTAAGTGAAGTTTTCTATATTTATAAATAAAATATAACATTTACCGTTACCGTACATTATTAGGATAGGGAAATAATGCTTAACATCAAAATTGTAAACAAAAAACACCTATGCTCAATACTTCCGGCCAAGGCTGTATTAGTCCAAGGTGCTCTAGAGTTCGTTTTTTTTTAGATTAGAAAAAAGTTGAAAGGCGCGTGTACAGGGTTCTTTATCAGGCACAATACGGCATTATACATGTCACAAGTGTCAAAGTGCCAATGTGGCCAATAAAAAATATTCAAATATATTTTTATTTATAATAATGCCATGCGTAGGTATTTGTAAATGTTAAATTGAATAATATTAATTATTTTACAGTATTGTAATAGTAGTCATTATTACGAAATAATTTATTCTTATCATTGTTAATGTTTTAGTGACTGTTGCACAATGAAAAACCTGGAGAAAAAGAGGTTCGAAACATATGGTTTTCGATTTATAACGTATGCGTGTGTCACTGTCAGTTTTTCAATTTTCAATCAAAACGAAATTGTGTTTTTATTGCTGTTATGGATTTGTACTGATAGTACAAGCACCAGCGCATCCTACTGAGCGCTGAGAGCAAAACCGGTCACGGGCGGGCCCTATAATCTGCAAATTGTCATTATTTATTTACACATGTGAATTCTTCATCATGTTAACTAATCGTTTGTTGGTGTGCTTGCAGTGTGTTAAAATTGAACATTCAAACAGAACAGGTTAGCAACTTCTGTTTCTATGTTTACTGAATTACTAATTTAAAAAAAAAACGAAATATAGAAACTGATGCCTACATACCAGAAGATTAACCCACATAATATCGATCGGCGGCAGGTCCAAGGTGCAGCGACGCGTTATAGAAATCGTAATTTAAGAATGACCCGAAAAGAGCCTGATGTATTGGTAAAAGCCTCGTTAAAGTCAAAATTAATAAACACTTATTTTTTGTTTGCTTTTCTTCTTTATTATCGATTAACAAGGTTAACGGAAAATGTCCTGGCTACATATTTTTGTCACATTACATGTATCCATATTTTCAAATGTGATTATACCTAAATAACCAGCTAAATCGTTACCTAATCACAACGGCCCGTTCATTTAATTCCAATACATTGGTATCAAGCATCATTAATTAACGGTATACAGCTATTAAATTGATTATCCGAAAGTCCTCAGAATAATTGATTATTGGATCTCATAAGTGCTCAATGGTGGGTGGAAAATTGACCGGTGAACGATACAGACCAATAAATGGTATTTCAAGCGCAATTCACTACTAATATTGATATAAAATTGGTGGTATATTTTATGTTTGCGAATACGCCTCCTTATTTTATACCACGATGGTGGCAAGTAAGTATACGGCCCACCTGATGGTAAGCAGCTACTGTAGCCTATTGATGCTTGTAACTCTAGAGGTCTCACATGCGCGTTGCCGACCTTTTACAAGAAGGAGGATTCACTGTATTGACGGCTAAGGCGATTATCACACTGGCGACGGATCCGCATGCGGCGCCGGTGCGCGAGCGCGATAGCGCTATACGCATGCAGAGCTTTATCTCGCTCGCGCACCGACGCCGCATGCGGATCCGTCGCCAGTGTGATTATCGCCTAAAAGAACAAGAGGGTCCCTCGTCGTCACGATGGGTCCTCTTTGAGCTCATAATATTTGTGCTGCGGTGGTGAAATCGAAATAGTTACTTGAATTAGTTAACGAGATAAACATGCTGAAAACAATGCTTTTTTTAAATAATTAACTATATAACAATCATAATAACGTAACATAACAAGAACATGCCAAAATAAAAAATCGATAAAGCAAAAACGTGCCGGAATGAAACAAAATTATATTAAATTGGTATATCTATATATGTATTGTGTATTAAAATAATTTACGTAGGTAATTGTTTTAAAGGTTTCCCAAAATTTACGGAGCTTCGGTTGTGAAGTAGGTAATATGAACTTACATTAGATTACTTTCAGAATCCACTCAACTTTTCCTACCTCTTCACCTTACTTAAATCGCACTGCATTTTACTCTCGCAGGGCAAATACAATTTCTTTTTCAATTTGGTTATGCAAACTTTACATTATAAACTATGAATATAAGGTAATAGCGGTAAAGACAAACTTGATCTAAGGGTCTCTTAATGTTTGGCTTAGTAAGTATATACCTAGGTAATTGAATTCATCTTTTAATACCTACTTATGTTTACCCAAATCCCGAAAGAATAGGTAATGTAATAATATATACTTAAGAGGACGACTGGGTAATTTTGCGCTTAGAAGATTTCAAATATCCAAAAAAAATATTTTAATTATTTGTTTGGTACCTGCAATTGAAAGAATACATGGTTAAGTATTTTGTGCGAAAAAGAGTTTCGGCTCGTACGGTCGACTTCAAAAATAACTTAACACTTTTGCACCTTACTCCTTTGTAATAAGGTAAAAAATGTAAACATATTTTTGACGTTGACTGGACAGTGGTACACTGAGTTTTTCGGAACTTTTGTACGGAATGTCATTTGATATTTACCAGTCGCTTTTAGGTGAAGCAAAACATAATAAGGAAACCGGATCTAATCCCAAAAAGGCCTAGTTTCCCCTCTGGGTTGTATGGTCAGATGGGAGTCGCTTTCATTAAAATTAGTGTCTACGCCAATTCATGGGATTAGGTTGTCAAGCGGACCCCAAGCCAGGACAAACGCTAGGAAAAAGAAAAAGGAGATAAAATTATTTCTCAAAGTCAGGTCTTCTTCTAAACTAAAATTAATTGTTTAAGGAGTATAAGAATAAAATTATAATATGGTGAAGGTATTTACTAGTTTTAGTGTAGTATGGGAGAAATTTTCAATGAACATTTTAGCTCTCATATTTTTCGTAATTTGCCCAAAACTGCAGTTATAAAGAGGGTTGCATCAATTTTTTTCATGTACCTAACAGAGTCATAAACATGTCTCTTACTGGTGGGCGTGGTTTCTAAGAATGCAAGCACGACCTTAAATAGTTAACCTTTAGTACACTAGTACTATTAATACTATTATTTATTCTGAGACTCGAGAAACAAGTTTAAAAACAAGACCACCGTATAATGCATATTCTGATAACCTTGGCTACGCACGATATTCTTGAGCTGTAATTCCACATTGTAATTTTCCTTTGATGGCATGCAGTAAATTAATTCGATTTGCCATCAAAGGGCTGCGTCGCCTCGAGCAAGTGGGTCCAAACGCTAGCATTTACAATCATATTGCTTACGGCTAATTGATTGAATAATAACAATAGAAACCGTAATATTGTGTTGAAGTTTCTTTGGTAAGTTTTTATTGTATTAGAGCAAATGTAATTTAATTATTATTTATTTATTATGTACTTAATTCTATGGACATCTGGTCTGAAATAAACTATTTGAATTTGAATTTGAATTTGTTAGGTACTAAAATTTCAGCAGATCCTGTTAGCGGTTATTGTGTTACATAAACTTTTATAAAATGCCGCCATTTTTGATACATATCAGATCCATATCATTGAAGAAGGCAAAAATTGTCAAAAAAAAACCGGCCAAGAGCATGTCGGGCCATGCTCAGTGTAGGGTTCCGTAGTTGCCGGCATGTTACAATTCATCAATTCAAAAGGTCGTTTCTTACGGGAAATTTAGCGGCGCTTAGGTAATTTCACTTACTTCCTTTCACTATGGGTTTTCGAGTGATAACTCAAAAACGGCTCAATCGATTTAATTAAATATAGTTTTCATTAAAGGTACTTATTAGGCCTCACTTTCATGATTTTTTTCAAATTTTTGGACCCACGGTGCAAAAGTTAGATGGGGGAGGACGCCCTGTTATAACTTTCGGAGCTATTATTTACGAAAATATTAGTGCTATCCAAAAATTGTTTTAAAAGACCCTAATTATTTTTAAAAGACCTATCCAACGATATCCCACACTTCACGTGTACGGGAGGGGAGGTACCCTAACAAAATATATTTTTCCAGTTTTTTCTACCATTTTGTCGGCTTGGTTAATGCACATATTCAAACCTAATTTCAGCTTTCTAGTGCTAACAGTCACTGAGCTAGACCGCGGACGGACATGGCGAAACTATAAGGGTTCCGGTTTTTGCCATTTTGGCTACGGAACCCTAAAAAATGAGATAGTTGTGAATGTTTGAAAATTTGAATTGTCAATGCTCTATGGCATAGAGTCTATGCACATCACTCCATTTATTAATTGGTACCTACAAGTGAAATATTAAGTGAAACATGCAGACAGACAAAGATTATTATTTCCTTTAGCAATTAAAGAGCAAGAGCAAGTTTTACTTAAAGTCCAATTATTTTTCACCTCCCTAGCTCGCAAAGGCCGTTTTTATTCTAAAAAAACGGATATCAAAACTGCATTTTATTCACAAGAGTGAAAGAATAGGTATTTAAAATTCGAACGTGTTACAAGTAATTTTTTTCAACAAAAACAGTTTCAGTAAAAGCCACTCCAGACAGGACCATGTTAGCATTTTCTGTGAATGTTTTTTTTTCAGTTGTTTTTAGTATTTTCCTCGCTTTATTAAGGTGAAAAGTTTTATGTTCCACACGGTTGTAAAGTTATTTTTACGTCTCGTGTGTTGCAACACTCGCTACGCTCAAGATTCTATTTTTGAACTACTCTCTTCGCTCGGGATTCTAATTTCGAATCACTAGCTTTGCTCGTAGTTCAACCATAGCATCCATTCGCTAGCTCCTAGTAGTCCTAGTTCAACCCTATAGTATCCATTCACTAGCTCGTGTTTCAATTCCACACTCGCGGTTAAAATACAACTTTGCTCCCTTTGTATATCAAATACCTATAGATACTTAACAACACAAAATGTTCAAAGTTAAAGTGTGGGTAATAGACTCTCATTTGTTATTCCTATTCTTCGGGGATCCATTGATCGTTCCCGAATTTATTATTAACGCGGTCTCTTGGCCTAGTTAACGCATGATTGCCTGATCAATCAAAATAATTAAATGTACAAATAACTGAATTATCTTTGCGGTCGCGACAAATATAAACGGAATTCCGCCATTTTGTACAATAAGTGTGTAGAAAACTATAAATAACAAACAAAAGTACTGTTATGAGTAACAAATATACTATCGATCCATTTAAGGGCGTAATTGGGAGGACTGTGTTGTTGTTAAGAGTCGCCAGGACGCTCGCGTGAACTCGCGTTCCCATACAAACGTAGTTTAGCTCTCATTTTAAAACGACATGCTTTAGAACCATGAAATTTGGCATGGGCATTCTAGTAGTACAGATCTAGGTCGGACATTCGTTTTCGTTGCTAAAAATTGTAATACAAAGAAACTATAGCTAAAATAAGTTTTGTATGTAAATCTGTAACTGGCTGTATCTTCTTTGTATTACAATTTTTAGCAATGACAATAAATGTCCGACCTAGATCTGTACTACTAGAATGCCCATGCCAAATTTCATGATTCTAAAGCATGTCGTTTTAAAATGAGAGCTAAACTACGTTTGTATGGGAACGCGAGTTAACGCGAACGTCCTGGCGACTCGAACCAATAGAATAACTTCGTTTGCCTTTCCTTGTACAGCGCAACTCTAAATATTGGTTCTTAACAAACGGGTGTACCTCGGAATTCCTAATAACGATTGTCCTAAAATCACTTGCCCTAACCGTTTTGTCCTAATTGTCATTTGCCCTAATGATCAATTACCCTAACAGTCACTTATCATAATGTAATGAATGTCCTAATGCTCATTTGTCCTAAAATTGTTTACCATAATGTTCAAAAATCCTAATTTTATTTGCCATAACATTTGAAACCCCTAATGACATTTGTCCTAAAATCACTTACCCTAACCGTTTTGTCCTAATTGTCATTTGCCCTAATGATCAATTATCCTAACAATTACTTGTCATAATGTAATGTTTGCCCTAAAGCTCATTTGCCCTAAACATTCTTACCATAATGTTCGAATATCCTAATTTTATTTGCCATAACGGCGTAGGTTAGGGTTATTTTTTATGACCCTAAAAACGAAACTGCTCCCAGAGATAGGTAGGTTAGGGTTATTTTTTTATGACCCTAAAAACGAAACTGCTCCCAGAGATAGGTAGGTTAGGGTTATTTTTTTATGACCCTAAAAACAAAATTGCTCCCAGAGATAGGTAGGTTAGGGTTATTTTTTTTGATGACCCTAAAAACGAAACTGCTCCCAGAGATAAGTAGGTTAGGGTTATTTTTTTTGATGACCCTAAAAACAAACTGCTCCCAGAGATAGGTTGGTTAGGGTTATTTTTATGACCCTAAAAACATATGAGCATTAGGGCAAGTGACAATTAGGAAAAATTACCAGTAGGACATTTAATATTAGGGTATGAAATAATAGGAAAAATAATATTAGTTCATTTGAAATTAGGTGTTTTGATCATTAGGACAAATAACTTTTAGGTCAAATAATAATTATGACAAATTAATATTATGGAAAAAGAAGTTAGGGCAACTGATGAATAGGTCAAATGATATTAGGTAATAACATATTAGGGAAAATAAAATTCATCGATACGATGATAGGGCAACAACAATTAGGACAAATGAGCATTAGGGCAAATGATCATTAGGACAAATAGCATTAGGGAATACAAAAATAGGACAAAAAACTTTAGGGATTCAGATATAGATCCTTAACAAACACATGGCTCGCAACGCATGCTTCTGCTATCTTGGGCCCATTTTCAAAAGCTTGTTACTTGTAATACCAGCGGATGTCCCTTTCTAGCAAAAGATCTCGAAAAGTGACACTTATATTACAAGATGCAAGCTCTTGAGAAACGGACCCCTGGTAGAAGTGGAGCGTAATACCTGTATAATATAATATAATATCGTAGAAATTGTCTTTTACATCGCATTACTAACGCAATAGGTCTCAACTCCATACATTTTGTTCTGCGATTTGACTTTGTTTAATAATTAAATAGATGGCGCTATGATGAAGAATGTTCTTTGCCTTTTTTTGTCTAATTTTGTGAAACATTTTCCATGTTGGGTCTGCGCAGAAGGACGATCTGTCAAGCCAGTGTCGCCGAGTGATTGAGTGAAACAATCAAGTAAAAGCCAATCATTAAATGACTTCTTACTAACTTCCTATGCGAAGGGGATACAATAAGCTCTTGGTAAACTAGTAAACTGTAATTTGTTATTAAATAAATACAAACTTTGAAAACATTGAAAAATAATCAACCCAGCAGGACTTGAACCTGCATCGATATGCTATACTATAGTTTGAGTTGAATGCACTACTATAAAAAACGTATCAAAATTATTAATAATAAAATATAAGTTTCATCTTGTTTCTGTTGGCAATTTCTATCAGGTAAAAGTAGAACCAGTCGTTGATCAGTTTGTAAAAAGAAGATTATACTTAGCTTTAGGTATTTTCACGACATAAATAATTATTGAGTTTATTACAAAAACCGTTATGCGTTTAAAGGGGTGCAGTTAAAAATGATTAAAGAAAAAAAAGGTATGAGGTGAATTGGTGACAAATTGATCGTATACTATACGTGGTTTAATTGCTCCACTATTACCTGTCCATACGCATTATGTGAGATATAAAAATGCAAAAGATATACATACAGGGTGTCCAGTAAATAATGGATAACCTTCTAACCACCAATAGGCCACCTTAGGCTGGTCCAGAAAATCCACTTTAGGGTTTAGTAAAAGTCCACCCTGACACCCTGTATAAAATTCGAAACAAAGGTTAAAATAATGGTGATACAAAACTTTATAGATGACTAGGTAACAATGCAGCACAATTCGCTTTGCTTTTGAATGGAAAATATACCTTGGCGTTGCACTGCAGCTGACTTCTTATAAAAAAATATACGACTAGATCCAAGTCTGCTTTCTTTTCTTGCTCCTTTTTATTTTTCATCAAAAAGACCTCTCAGAGACTCAGGCAACCTACTTCCGACTAAGTCACGAAAGATCTGTTTCTCAGCGACCCCGTGTTCCGGGCACTATTTTAAAACCCTTACCTAGTGTTCTAGTGCCGTATGTACTGTCACAGTAAAATAATACTATCAGTACCTTGACAAACTGTACCAGACGTAATATGAAAAAGTCTGGCATTTTGACTTGTTGGGAATTAGTTGTACCCCAAACCTTATTTTCGCTATGTCTTTCATAATGTTATTCCTCAGTATACGGCCTAAGTTGGGGGCGGTCGATGGTGCATTCAGCACAGCAGCTACAAGGGATTAGAGCGTTTACAGAGATACGTTTTCATTTGTTTGGCATGGAATGGACGCAACTCCAGACGCGTAGTCGCGCGATTGCCGCCGCTTGAACTCGAACGACCACTTTTCATTCGTGGGCTCAATATACTGGTTATAAGGTTTAACTGTGTACTGGCTTCTTGTAATCCGACTCCTAGAGCTCTCCCACTTTGCAGGGTATTGTGTTTTATATTTTAACATTTTGTTCTGACACTGAATAAAATATGCTTTATATGCTGGTTCTATTGACTTAATCTGGATTGTCTGTATTATGTTAGGATTTGAAACATTTTATTATTGCATTATAACTATTACAAACAGGGTAATTACAATAACATATAAGTATATTTTCGTTTTGGAATTTCTGATATTTCGGCATAGTTACATACCCCATTCGTTACAGAGTAAGTACTAATTACCTAGTAAAGGGTGGGAAAAAAAATGTTTTCTGATAATACGTAGCAAAAAGGTTTACTTACATATATATGTCAAAGCAACTACCGTAGGCTATGTACGCCTCCTACTCCAGAGGTGTCACATGCGCGTTGACCCTTTAATATACAGGATGATTCACTGTGTTGACAGAAAAGGTTCCCTGTCGTCAACACACTACATCATCTTTGAGCTCTCTTAAACCGGAAACTTTTATGTTGTTAGTATGTCTCACAGAACTTCAAAATAGCTCTTTTATGTGCTTTAGTCTTGTTCTATTATTTAGCTTCATATACACGGTGCCCGTGAGGATTGTAAGATTTTACAGTGTTCTTGTCATAATTGGAGATTAAAAAGTCATATAAACTTTTCTGGATTTGGCCATTGATTTATTATGTAGGTAGAACCTACTAGATGTGACATCTAGAACAAATTTTGTGCTGCATGTTTGGCCGTTGACAGCTGTCAGTTGCTTAGCATCATGTCAGTGTTTCAAGAGCGAATGTATGGACTTTAAGTACCGATCACTTAAACTCATGGCTGAAAAATTTTGTTAAGGATGTCATCTCCTGTTACTCAATGGATTTGGCCTAGAGTTTCAGTTAAACAAAAAAAATATTTATTATTTTTAACTAAATGCAAACCGTTTTTTTGGTGGTGATTGCACTCTTAAATGGGGTCTAGTCAAGACATCCTTATTGACAGATATCAAAAAGCCAAGGAATAGTTTGCGTAAATTATCTTTTACGAATAAAATGTACCAATTTAATTTAGCTGATAGTTTTACCAATAAAATTATTTTTTAAGTTCAAAAGCATTCAATAAATTAAAAAAAAATAGAAAAAAATATTTTTTGGCGAAATCGATCTGAATCCATAAAACATTTATTACTCCTTATAACTGGTTGGTGGTTAGAATCTCTCGCAATGCTCTTGGACACCGTATATAAAGCAAAGTGTGAGCAGTCTCGAAGACAAGCTATAATATAATTTACTTACCACTCAGCTTTGCTTGAAGCACGCCGGAAATAAGGTTTACTTGAGAAGACTTTCTATACTTTCTGAAGTAGGATAAGATAGTGATTTTGATTTTGCGCTCAATATTTTCTATTTGGTTTTATTGAATCAATCATGGAGTAACAGGAGATGGCATCCCTAAGAAATTTTTGGTCGCAGAAGTTGTAGTAAAAATCACTATGGTTCGTTTTTTTTAGATTAGAAAAAAGTTGAAAGGCGCATTTACAGGGTTCTTTATCAGGCACGATACGGCATGATACATGTCACAAGTGTCAAAGTGCCATTGCGGCCAATAAAAAACATTTAAATATTTTTGTATTTATAATAAAGCCATGCGTAGGTATTTGTAAATGTTAAATTGAATAATATTAATTATTTTACAGTATTGTAATAGTAGTCATTATTACGAAATAATTTATTCTTATCATTGTTAATGTTTTAATGAATGTTGCACAATACAAAACCTGGAGAAAAAGAGGTTCGAAACATATGCTTTTCGATTTATAACATATGCGTGTGTCACTGTCAGTTTTTCAATTGTCATGTGTCTCTAACGTGATAATCAAAACTAAATTGTGTTTTTATTGCTGTTATGGATTATAATCTGCAAATTGTCATTAGTTATTTACAAATGTGAACTCTTCATCATGTTAACTAATCGTTTGTTGGTGTGCAAGAACCTTGCAGTGTGTTTAAATTGAACATTCAAACAGAACAGGTTAGAACAGGTTGGCAACTTCTGTTTCTATGTTTACTAAATTTCTAATCTCAAAAAAACGAAATATACAAGTCTATACTGGTCTTTGATTCAGTCATAGCTGTTAACCGCCCAACATGGCGTACCTACAAAATTTGTTCTAGATGTCAAAAAAAAAAAATCGAACTGTCAACAACGAAAGTTGGAAAATGCTATTCCCGAAACAAAAATAATTAAATAAATGCTATTGTTCACGAAATCACATTGTGTGACACATTAAAATATACCTGTTTATACACGCATAATCAAAAATTATCATCTGTTTGAATATTCTCACCAAATCAAGAAATAGCCCACGAGATAATTTTCACCTGTCAAACAGATATCTATATTTTCCTGAATCCTAATCCTATCGAACGGTGAACAACATTTTTTAAATTAACGACGGATTTCGGCGGATTAGCCTTCCAGCAGTGCCAGCCGATAATATCACCACTGCATCCAACAAAAGAAAAAAGAAGACCCGCATGCGCCCAGAGGCTGCGCCCCCGACAGTGACAGTGCCCTTTTGACATATCAACTTTCTATTATTTTTGTAAACATTGTGATTTGTGATATTTGATAGTTTATTTTAATGTTTACCTAATGTAAGTTTTATTATTTACATATTTTAACTGTTAATTTTGGGTGGATGCAGACTAACTCACCAGCCACAGGCAGCACGTCTTCACAAGTTCACCCCTGCATTCAGTGCCACAAGTCATTCTCATCAACCCGCGGCCTTCATATTCATATTGGAAAATGCCACAAGTCCTCAAACCCATGTATCGCCGCAACGTGCCCACCCGCGATAGGACTTCAACCCAGTTTAGCACCTCAAAACATAAATAACTTCCATCTTCACCTCAGCTATCTAAAAAATAACATACCAATAATCAAAAGAATACCACGAGGTGCTAGAATTGAAGTAGCTACTCGCCTCACGGAAGTAATAAACTCATGCATAGAAAACAATAGCTACGATTCTTGGAAAAATCTGCTTACTTTCTCATTCTCCACCCTTCACGCTCCTTCAGACAATAACGAAGTTACTCTAACTCAAAAAATAAAAAACAACTGTGTCAACCCTCTTGATCACCTCCCTTCCATTAATCATAAAAACAACCATTCTTCTCAACCTACTAACAGTAGTTTAAAAAAAACTGTAGAGGGAAAAGTCAGCGACGGTGACTTGAAAGGGGCTGCACGACTGCTTTTTTCTAACGACGTGCTGTCTGTAGACTCTACTGAAACTCTCTCGGCCTTACGCTCCAAACACCCCCCAGCTCCCGCAACGCCGTACTTTTTTGATCCGCCGACGGGTCCCGATGCCTGCCTGCACACTCAAGAAAAAGACACCGCAAATGCGATCCTTTCTTTTAAAACAGGTTCGGCATCGGGTCTTGACGGTATATCCCCACAACACCTTAAGGATTTAACCTCACACTGTGTCGGCGACATAGGCAAACGCCTTATTAATGCAATCACAAAATTAGTGAATCTTATGCTCTCTGGAAACGTCAACCCCCTTGTCATACCTATAATTTACGGCGCAAATCTTATCGCCCTCACAAAGAAAGATGGAGGAATCAGGCCCATTGCAGTTGGTTCAACGTTTCGACGCTTAGCATCCAAAATTTCCGTCCGACACATAGTTTCAAAACTTAAAAAGCAATTTGAACCTGTCCAGCTAGGATTCGGCACTAAAGGAGGCTGCGAAGCCGCCGTGCATGCCCTCAGGACCTGCCTTGTCAACGACCAGTGTGAGGTACTCCTCAAAATTGATGTCAAAAACGCCTTTAATTCTGTCAACAGGGACGCCCTGCTCTCAGAAATTCGCGACAACATTCCGGAACTTTATAATTATATGTTACACTGCTACTCCATACCTTCCAAATTAATGTACAAAAATCATGAACTTTCTTCAGAGGTCGGCTGCCAACAGGGCGACCCTCTCGGACCAGCCATTTTTAGTTTGGCGATTAATCCCATCATACAAAACCTAAATTCTAAATTCAATGTATGGTACCTCGATGACGGGACCCTAGGTGGTGATGTAGATACAGTACTTTCCGATCTGCTCGAAATCAAAAACAAATTTAATTTAATCGGCTTAGAATTAAACTTTAATAAGTGTGAATTATTTTTGAACAGTAACCAACCTGACATAGTCCAAAAATTCCAGGCCCTCTCCCCTAATATTAAAATAGTCAGAAAAGACTCTCTGAATCTCTTAGGGTCGCCAATATACGAGGAAGCCATACCTACTGTCATCACTAATGCTATAACCAAATTCCAAAATTGCACCGATCGGCTGCACGAGATTGATTCACATTTCGCTTTAACCATTTTAAAGTTTTGCCTTTTCGTCCCCAAATTCACCTACTTGCTACGCTGCTGTCCCTTTTGGAAACATACAAATTTATTATTACCGATTGACGCCATTATTAGATCTTCTCTCGAATCCATCCTAAATATACAGCTTAGCGAGGAATCTTGGTCCCAAGCGTCCCTACCCATCAGGTTTGGTGGGTTGGGGACACGCAAAATTTCCAGCGTTGCATTGCCAGCATTTTTATCGTCCGTCCATGGTACTTCTGCTCTCGTAGGTAAAATCCTAAGGGCCTGCCCCTTAAACTACGAGACGTCGTGCATGACGGAGGCTAAAAACGCCTGGCAGATGGCTTGTCCGAGTCAAAATTTGCCACAAAAATTATATATACAGCGGAGCTGGGATGACACTCTTTCTAAAATAGAATTTGACAAACTTGTAAATTCCAGTTTTGGCCACACACGCGCACGGCTGCTGGCGGCAGCCGAACGGGAAGCCGGCCAGTGGCTCCACGCCTATCCCTCTGTTCCCGTAGGTAATTATCTGGACCCTGAAACCATCAGACTAGCAGTAGGCCTGAGACTAGGTGTGAAGGTCTGTGCCCCCCACAAGTGCCCCTGCGGCACTTACGTTGATGAATTTGGACACCACGGTCTTTCGTGCCGTTTTAGTGCCGGCCGCCTCTCCCGACACGCTGCCTTAAACAACATCGTCCGCCGGACTCTTGCCACCGTCAATGTGCCAGCTATTTTGGAACCAAGCGGCGTCTCAAGAGACGATGGCAAGAGGCCGGACGGTATGACCCTGATCCCTTGGAAGATGGGACGCGTGCTTGTCTGGGACGCAACGTGCGTTGATACATTGGCACCGTCCCATCTACCAAGAACTTCGATCAGGGCTGGTGCGGCAGCGGAGGCGGCAGAAAGGAAAAAAGTTTCAAAATACCGGGGTCTCCGCCCCCAATACCACTTTTTGGCTTTCGGCGTCGAGACCCTGGGGCCGTGGGGTCCAAGCGCCCGATCTCTTGTTAAAGATCTTAGCAAAAGGCTAATTGAAACTACCGGAGATCAGAGGGCTGGCAGCTTCCTCTCACAGCGGCTCAGTATTGCTATACAGAGAGGAAATGCTGCCAGCCTCCTTGGCACGATGCCGCGGGGGCCATTTTTAGACATATTTTAGCTTAAGTTAGTTTTTTTTTTATGCTGTACATATTTTTGTTAAGTTAGTTGTTATTTAATTGTATTTACCGATAATAAACTTCTTATTATTATAAATTAATCTCAATATCGATTATAACATTGCCATTCGGTGAATCTACTTATCTACGAGTAAAAATAAATATTCTATAAAATTTAACGACTTCTCGAAAACATTTTCAACGAATTCGAAGAAATTTAAAATATAAGGAATTATGACGGCGCATTTAATTCGTTTTTCCCAATTTGCATCTACTATACTTCTACGAAGCTAAAAGTGGAAAATATCAGACCATTACTTACCATTCGAGAAAAATTATATTTTACTATTTTTTACACAACCGATAATGTACCGATAATTTGTACATAAATACATGATGGAAAGTTGTGTGAAGTCGGGAGGCTGGTTAGCGCGTATGCTAAGCGCCTTCTGAGTTGACTCAAAGGTTGTAAACCTTCTAAACTTAAGGTACAGATGTCGCTGTGACTTGATCACCATAATGATAAAATTCGCCGGGTTGAACTGGGAAGTCTGTGGTGTAATTGGAAGCACATCGGACCGGCAATCCGATCGTCTCCGGTTCGAATCCTGTCAGGCCCCATGGTTGATTTTTTCATTATAATGGATATCAGGAGTTCGATTTTTGAATCTCACCGGGTGACTTATTTCGTACTAAATAGTCATCGGCTGCATACAAAAAAAAGCACCGGCGGGATTCAAAAATCGTACTCCTGTTTCACATTTGTGGTGTTTCCATAAATACATGCAACATTTATTTATTTATTAGTGAAGTCATTAAAATATTTGAAAGTGTTATATGTAATTTTTCCTATGCCTTCCTGTTTGAAATAAACAACCATTTAATATTTTACGTCACTTTGGGTGGTAAGTGAGATTTGCTGCCCATGGGCGCAGCAGCAAATCTCACTTCACACCCAGGAGAAAACGTAAAATTGTGTACGCACCTCGGGCGGTAATAAAAAAGGCCTCAGATCGCTTGTTTATGCCCTTACCTTCGGTTCGGGCCACAAATACCCGCGATCTGAGCCGTTCTTTATTTTACCGCCCTAGATACGTAATGTACTATAAAATACTTGTTTCATAAAATAAAGTGCTTATTCAAAAGCGAGCAAGATTGATCATAGCAGCGCAGCATGCAAAAAGGTCAATTTTACTGAAACGCTCGGAAAAGGTCAATTTACTTTGAATCCGGAACTTTGAGTAGCAAGAAAATAGTTGAGTGGATGAAGTTCTGTCGACGGATACTCGGGGTAATTCGAGACTTGTGGTCGCGAAGAGAATACACACTGGGGTAATTTATGGATAACATTTTTTTCACCTCAGCAGTTCGAACAAGCCTACTTTCCTCACTCCCTGGAGTGACGAAAATGCGACTTTCATCACTCCAGGGAGGGAAATTTTGTTTCTAGAAGCTTTCGTCATAATGATGATGCCATTCATTCAGGAATATAAATAAATGTGTTTTTTTAACTCTAAGTAATATGTATGTTCTCACTACTGAGATGAAAAGTTGTATGTGTCACACCAGAGAAAAGTTTTTTTACATCTCGTGTTCTTGAGATCCCTCGCTACGCTCAAGATTCTAACTTAGAATCACTCGCTTCGCTCGTGATTCAATTATGGAATCTTTCGCTTACTCGGGACTCAAAATCGACACTCGCAAGAAAAACCAACTTTCCTCTCTTGTTGCACAAATAACTATGGTACATTTATCCTATTTTTTTCTCCGTTTCTTAATTAGCCATCAAGAAAAAAATTGATTAAGTTAAATATCATTATGTTGCGTTTCTGTGAAGCTCTACCTAATTCATTTAATCTATATTTAATTTAATGTTCTTCAACTACACAGCGCAATGGCGCTTAGCTGTAAAGCTGTTTAAGTTGTTTGTAACTAAATAAATTAATTGATTAAGGTTGTCTTAATATTTCGGTACGAAAATTAGCCATACAATTATATGGCTAATAATGAAAATTATAAAGCTACAAATAATATTTAATGCGCTTTATACTATTTTCTACAGATAAATTTAAATGCTGTCTGCAGTTATAAATCTAGGTAGAATACACCGAGAAAACTAGATCTAATATGTATTTCAGCGCGTCGAATTATTTATGAATCAATAAAAATTCAATTCAGTTTCTTCTTCTTACTAGTTAACATCCATTATAGCATAAACACTTCTTAGAAAAAAACCACAACAACTGATCTTGTGACACAACTTAATATTAAGATCCTTCTAACCAGTTTCACAGTTTCACTTACAAAAGTTTCATACCTATTCATTTGTCCCAACCGTCGGTGCCGTGGTTAAGCGTGGGGTGCCCGGCCTTAGAATTGTTTCCCACCATATCGTCCCGTGGTTGCAGTAGGAGTCTGCTAAGGGAATATACCGGGAGATGGGCAGCAGCATCTTCCGAAAGCTTAAACCACAATAAACAAAAAAAACTGCGCTGTTTACTTTTTGGTTTTACTAGTTGGTAGCGACCCTGCCTATGAAGCCGGAGGTCCCGGGTTCGAATCCTGGTCGGGGCAGTTATTTGTGTATTTATCACAGATATTTGTCCTGAGTTATGGATGTTTTCTATGTATTTAAGTATTTATCTATATCTATCTATTATATATATCGTCGCCTAGTACCCACAACACAAGCCTTATTGAGCTTACTGTGGGACTAGGTTGATTTGTGTAAGATTGTCCTAATATTTATATTTATTTATTTATATTATATGTTTTTGGTGTTGTGTCATGTATTCTAACCCAGTGTGTAGTCTCCTTTACCCTTAAGCGTCTATTTGTGGCTGCGACAGCCAGCAGCATTTAAGTTAGTTCATCGAGCAGTTACTAACCGTTAATAATCGAATTTAGCTACAATGATGTATAACTAACGTTAATATTGCTGCCAACATAATAATTCCGTGAACAAGGCAGTTATAATAATGTTAAACTAAAAAAGAACCGACTTTACTTTGGGTCTGCTATTCTAAGAAGAAATGCCCGAGTTGCTGTTAAAAATACTGAAATCAGTATTGAAACAGTCGAAGAGTTCCCTCGATTCGTCCAGGATCCCATCGTCAGATCCGGACCTGGTGACAATGGGACCAACTGTGAAGTATACTTTTTCAAACAAAAAAATAATTTTTCGATTCAGCCGTCTTCCAATAATCGGTAAACATACATAAAAAAGACCCCGGCGAATTGAGAACCTCCTCCTTCGAAATTTTGAAGTCAGTTGAAAATGATATTACGGTCACGGATTGTAATTATTGAGTAAATGGGTTCACTTTAGATTACCCTGCCTCCCTCTACTAGCAAATTGTATGGACTCTGTTATCTGAAATAAATTGTTTTTTTTTTTTCATTCGACATTTAAAATAATTGCTAAACAAAATACAATAGCCTGAACCGTAAACTGATCAATAATTTAAGTCTGTGAGTGTACAATCAGCAGCAGAAGTAGCTAAATGGGTGGGGTGTTCAAAATAACCTACACACGCTCTTATTCTCTTAAGAATAAAGTCGTGTCGAGTTTATTTGAACACCCTACCCGCTTAGCTACTTTTGCTGCTGACTGTACCTATACTAATACCTTGTAAATATCTCGTAATTAGACAATATTGAATTTCAATAATATGAGAGGACGAAAATAAGAACAAGAGGCAAATCTACTCAACATTAATTCTACGAACTGAGCAACCAGTACATTTTAGAAGAAAATAATGCCCTTTTGCTACAAGCTACAAATAGTTTGGTCCGCTAGTTAGTTACATAAATGCAACTAAATTCTGCTTCAAAAAACCGCATGCATCGTAAATCTTCAGCCATGCACAGTTTCAAATTGTATTATTTCTCTTAAAAGTGCTTGAAATTATATTTTGTACATTTTCGTTTGTAAATATATTTTTACTTCATTTTAACTATTTGTAACAGGAATTGTATTTATATCAAAATACCAAAACCATTACTCGTATACAACGTGTCCCAAAATTCAACGATAAGCTGGCACCAGAAGATGGACCTGCTCATGAATATCTACACGAGGAAAAAAACTTACTTTTTTTTAAATCTCGATTTATTATGGAATTGTGAATAAATGATGGTTGTTGATTACATTTATGTTATTTTATTTTGTGCCTAGTTTTCCTGTACCATTTTTATTACCTTAAAAAATATTATATTTAAGTTACCCGTTAAAAATATTACCTATATATCTAATGCATTAATTAAATTTATTTGAAAGCGTCCTAGCCCAGTCGGTAATCACCTACCAACTGGGTCACCCCTGCCTACGAAGCAGGAGATCCCGGGTTCGAAAGGTAAGGGCATTTATTTGTGTGTTTATCACAGATATTTGTGCCGAGTTATGATTTTTTTAATATCACGATGGCGGCAAAAAAGCATACGACCCACCTGATGGTAAGCAGCTACTGTAGCCTATGGAAGACGTTGAGAACAAGAGGGTCCCTCGTCCTCAACACACTGGGTCCTCTTTGAGCTCTTTGGCAACCTTACTCACCAGTAGGAACATAATCTGTGAGTAGGGTCTAGTGTTATTTGGCTTTGGTTTTCTGTAAGGTGGAGGTACTTCCCCAGTCGGGCTCTGCTCCAGATTTGAGCGAGGAATATATATAAGTTTTCCGTTTACACCTAATATACAGTCACCGGCAATAGTATCTTCCTACATGAAGGCCGCAAAAATATGTGACACGCTCTTATTTGTAGGGCCATAAGAGCGTGTCACATATTTCTGCGGCCTTCGTGTAGGAAGATACTATTGCCGGTGACTGTACAGGCAAATTAAGAATAAAAGTTTTGCCTCCAAAATATGCAATTTTTCCTGAATTATAAAATGCAATCTACTCTTACATTTTCAGTTTGTTCACCGAACAGTGACAATTCGCCAGCCTGTAATATTGTCAACGCTCGTAAGTTTGATACTGCTAACCGCTAGATCGATGGTGACGCGTAAAGCCGACGATCTGTTCAGTGCACATGGCGGACGGACAGCAAAATGTATGGCGGACCGATTTATACTGTACGACTTTTATTACGATCGGTATCTCACTGCAGCCCGTTTAGTGTCCTAGGTGCAGCACTTTGTTTAAGTGCGCTAGGTGCAGCACATTTTGAATAGGAAACGATTCACTAAGTAGTAAGGCTTCTAATCCTGGGATTTTTTCGTATGTAAATTCCGGGATCTCCTGACGTGAGTAATGTGGTAATGATAATGAAAGATAACCTACCTAGCTAGCATGCGAATTAATAATTCAAACGTGACTAATGACATTGGTTCATTCGCCACATTCTTATGTTGCTCTGCAGTCTGCGCGCCGAAAGTGCTAACAATTTGCAAGCCCGTAATATTGTCAACACTCGTAAGTTTGATTCTGGTAACCGCTAGATCGATGGTGACGCGTAAAGCCGACGATCTGTTCAGTGCACATGGCAGACGGACAGCAAAATGTATGGCGGACCGATTTATACTATACGATCGGTATCTCACTTCAGCTCGTTTAGTATCCTAGGTGCAGCACATTTTGAGTAGGAAACGATACGCTGAGTAGTATCCTGGGATTTTTAGTAAGGTCAACTCAGACCGTCAGTCGGCGAAGATCGTATTGCAAAGAATTACAGCAAATTCCAGAAAGTTGTAGAACTGTTCTAGAACAGTTTGATCATTTCGTAAAAAAAAGCTATGCAGAATTTGCTGTTATTGTAAATATACGTTCTTCGCCGACTGACAATGACCGTCTTCGCCGAGTTGACTCTCGGGATTGGAAGCCCTGACGTGAGTAGTATGGGTAATGATAAAGATAAGCTAGCTAGCATGTGAATTCAAACGCGACATAAGTAATAACATTGGTTCATTTGCCACCTTATTATGTTGCTCAGTCTGCGCGCAAAGTGCTGACAATTTAGCAGCCCGCAATAGTGTCAATGCTTATAAATCTGATACTGGGGACCGCTAAATCGATAGTGACGCGAAAAGCCGATGATGTTCTCATTGCGCGTGGCAAACGGACAGCAAAATGTATGGCGGACCGATTTATACTATACGACTTTTATTTGCAATTGGTGTCCCACTACAGTTCGTTTAGTGGCCTAGGTGCAGCGTTATTTTCTTGTGCAACAAATTTTGAGTAGTAATGATACGCTGAGTAGAATTTTGGTATGTGAGACCTGGGATCCATGGTATCCTGCTGGCACCTCTTTGACAAAATTGTATAGTAGACGTTATTTTTCTTCTATTCCAACAACTAAATAGGTAAATCGCCGGTAACTGGCCACCCTCCAGTAACTGGCCACCTCATAATAAAATTGAACTCTATTCACCTACAAACAGAATTCATTTTTAACCGACTTCAAAAAAAGGAGGCGGTGCTCAATTCGACTGAATTTTTTTTGTATGTATGTTACTCGATATCTCCGTGAATCGTAAACCGATTTTCAAAAAAATTGTTTTAATCGAACGGGTATAACGTCTAGATGGTCCCATTGTCACCAAGTCGGGTCTGATGATGGGATCCTGGAGAAATCGAGGGAACTCTTCAACTATTATAGGCACACCTATAGTGATTTCACAATTTTTTACAGCAACTCAGCCACTTCCTCTTCTAATAGCGGATCATAAGTGAAGTCGGTTCTTTTTTTGTTAAAATTATAGTATAACGCGGCCAGTTATTGAAGGGTGGCCAGTAATTAAAAGCTCATGCTAAAATGAATTCTGTTTGTAGGTGAATAAAGCTCATTTTTAGTTTGAGGTAGCCAGTTACTGGACTATGGCCAGTTACTGGCGATTAACCCTATGATCTAAACCATCGTCACCGATTCGTCTCGTATAAAATCAACTTGTTACTTTATTCAATGCCATTTCCAAATCCGAAACGTGTTGAATGCAGCCTAGAGCTGAAAAAGCGCACCGGCTGAATGCAACGTCAGTTGTGTCTGTAAAAATGGAAAAAGTGTGCTGATATTATGCGTGGGTTGACTACAAAGGTTGAAACCATAGATTACCTCACACTCAATAGCGGATCTTGCTCGTACAGTCACCGGTAATAGTATCTTCCTACATGAAGGCCGCAAAAATATGTGACACGCTCTTATGGCCCTACAAATAAAAGCGTGTCACATATTTTTGCTGCCTTCGTGTAGGAAGATACTATTGCCGGTGACTGTACACATTACAAATTAAGGATGTCATTTAGGAAAAAGAACACAATCTACATATATATGTTCATATAATTTAAGCGCAATCAATCAAAAATGCAAAGCATTCATCATCATCATCATCATCATCTCAGCCATAAGACGTCCACTGCTGTACATAGACCGCCCCTTTGGAATGAAATGCAAAGCATTCAGTTCTCATTAAAAAAATGTGGTGAACACATAATGGACGTAGCTTTAGATGTGATCACGACAGTCAAGTCACTTTTTAACACCACTCAATAGAAAAGGATGAACGTGTGATCTTTTCATTGTGTACGTGATTGAATAACATCTGTGCGAAAGGTGTTATAACCAGAATCTAATATGATTCATTAATTGGACTGACATACACCTGCTGAGACTAGTACTTGCAAGAAACTAAGTTTACAATAGACAGATCTTAAAAGATTTGAATTTCTACTTTGTTATCATAATCCTAAACTCGAGATCACATCATTTTGGTGCCGTGTTTAGAATATTCAGTTTATTTTGTTTGAGTCATGGTAAGAGTAGAATGTCAAATGTATAAAACAAGTTCAAACTAACTTGGAAATGCCGGTATATTGCTGTATCTAGTTGTGCTCTATGGTGTGCTCCACAAAGGTTGAATACACCTGCAGGGTTGTAATGAAAGTTCTGAGGGTAGATAACTGGGATGAAAAGGGGTTTGTGGGAGCACCCTTTATAATCCAGGATTTCTATGCATAAAATGACATTTAAGGTTTTTTTTGTAACATGATCCGTAGCCATTAGGCTAGGCGGTAGTGACCTTGCCTATGAAGCTGGATTACTTGCGTTTGAATCCATGTCTGTACAGTCGCCATCAAATATCTCAGAACGGCCAAGGTACTCAAAAATATCTGAACATGGACTTTAACGCCTTGAAATTACCATTACCATTTCTGTTTATCCCGATGGTTGACTGGTAGAGAATGCCTTTAGGCATTCAGTCCGCCATTTGTAATTTATATTTGTATTGTGCAATAAAGTTTAAATAAATAAATTAGAGGCGTTGTTCAGATATTTGTGATCACCTTGGCTGCCCCGATATATCTGATGGCGACTGTAATATAGAATATGCACAAAAATCCAGGTCGCAAGTATTTTTTTCCAAGAATCACCACTTAATCTGAATTTAAATTTAATATCGAACCATAAAAACGATTAAAGACCAGCCTACTCCCATAATTTCTAACTGCATCCCTCTCTGAACGAAGTTTCACGCTATCCATCTCTCTCGAACGTTGAGTTGTTTATGAGTAACTCAGAGCTAATGTATCTCCTGATAGTTGTTGATTTATGTTTGTTGCCGTGTAGTTCCGAGGTGGTTGCGTTGTTTACAAGTAATTAGGTCAACTTTTAGGAAAGGGTGACGTTTTATTCCTAGTATCTCATAGGGTGACTGGTTAATTTAACCCCGTGGGCGGAGTTTATTGAGCCACGCTGTTTCGTAATAAAGTGTCAAACCAATTTTCTGGAATATACGATTTTAACTAACATGGTTATTAACATAAGAAATAAAACTGGATATTTACACTATTTACCATGTAAGTAGGGCAGATGTAGGGTTTTGGCCACTTTAAGGAGAGTTTGTCTGTTCAGTTCAGACGTCCGTAATTTTGTGCCAATAAGGAATTATGTCACTCTTTTTGTACTAAGTCCGTAAAAATATATTACTATATTTAAATGAATCTCCGCTGTTAAGATTCTGACATTAGATCTATTTTTTTCTAGCTACAATACTCTTCTAAACAACTGTACAGGTCCAGATCGCGCGAGGCTTTTGGCGGTCGGAGCCCGGGAAGCTGGTCACTGGCTACATGCCCATCCTTCTCCTAATACTGGTACTTTCTTGGATCCGACCTCCCTTAGACTGGCGACTGGTCTGCGACTCGGGGTTTCGGTGTGTACGCCACACATATGCTCTTGTGGCACAGACGTGGACCGACTAGGACACCATGGACTATCTTGTCAAAAAAGTGCGGGCCGTTTTTCAAGACACGCGTCGCTTAACGACATAATCCGTCGGTCTCTTGCCACCATCAATGTGCCTGCTCTTCTTGAGCCGACTGGCATTATCAGGGATGATGGCAAGAGGCCTGATGGGGTGTCTTTGGTTCCTTGGAGCCTAGGACGGATGTTAGTGTGGGATGCTACCTGCGTAGACACACTGGCACCGTCCCACCTCCAACGGACTAACGTAAAAGCGGGCGCAGCGGCGGAAAGCGCCGAAATTTCAAAACGTAACAAATATAAAAGTCTCGGTAGAGAGTACCATTTTGTGCCTTTTGGAGTTGAAACTCTAGGTCCATGGGGTCCCAGCGCACACAAGTTTTTTGCAGAAATCGCAAAGCGTCTGGTTGATGTAACTGGTGACCGAAGAGCTGGCGGTTTCCTCGCACAGCGTATCAGCATTGCGATACAACGAGGAAATGCCGCCAGCATCCTTGGTACAATGCCGCAAGGGCCTAGTTTAGATTTGAGCTAGTTATTAATTTAGTTTAGTATTTGTACTGTAGTACCTCTGTATATTTTTTTCTTTAATGAAATGTCTGAAAGGGGTCCAGGAGCCAGTTTTGGCCACTTTTTTCCATGGCCCCTGACAGTTGAATGACAAATTATACATGACAGATGACAGTGCATTACACTGCCACGTTTTACTCTTATATTAACCATAAACCATAGACTTGTGAATTTGTCTAAACCTTAATAATAAATGAAAATGGCCATAACCGGCTCAGTAGCCACAACCGGGGCATCTGCCCTAGTTGTTTTTACGAGTTCCCGATATTTCGGCAAAGTTATAAAAACGATAAAAAACTAACTCCAAAGAGTGTGTGGGTAGACCATAACTAAGCAAACTTCAATTACCTACTCCTTGACAATGGCGCATGTAATTTATAAGCGTATTTCCAATTTTGTGGAGCTTTATACGAATTTTCCATACATTTAAAAATATGGTAGAGAAGAGAACTAAAAAAAGTGATCTCGTACTCCTAAGGTTGCTGCTTCTAATCCCGTCTAAGGATAATTAAAGAAAACTTTGGCAGATTAGTTTGGTGAAACGACATACTGTTAGAATCTTACAAATATTTACAACTACGAATATTCTTTATTGCACACCTCAATGAAATAGAAAAGTACACAGTAGGGATGTCACGAATATTCGCATTCGCATTCGTATAATGCGAATTTTCGCATCATTTTTGACATTCGTATCAACATTCGCATTCGCATGAAATGATGTGAATATTTTCCGAATGCGAATGTGGGCAGAACGCATCCTATTTTGACCGCACTGACCCGGCCGATGGTCATATGCTTGCTCATACACAGGAAGTGAAAACGACGTTATCACTTGTCTCTTTTGGATCAATAATATAGGACTCCATCACATATCATGTTCTGTATTATGAACTATGGAAGCATAACAATGATAAGCAAGATTAACTTTTTTGAATCTACTCCGCAACATTCGTATTCGCATTCGCATTCGGACATTCGCATCCTGAATATTCGCATTTGCATTCGCGAATGTGAGAAAAACGACATTCGTGACATTCCTGGTACACAGTTTGAAATTAGATTATCTTAATAATAAAGACGATTCCATTTTCTATCCTAACTTTGAAAACGCAGCGATAGTTTTACACCTGCAATATCTGTACGATCTTATTCAATATTTTAACCAGACTGCCACAGAGGATAGTGAATTCATACCGCAATATCTCAGGACGAGTTTATAAGCAGTGCAGTGCGGTTACCGGATCCTGGCAATGGCGGCGACGTGCCTGTATTTAGCTAGGTCTAGCCCGTTTTGAATCAGCGCATTTGCAATAGTTTGGATCCCTAGGTTACTTAGTTGTCTGCTTAAGGCCGTTCTTCGATTCGGACAAGCCACGCCCATCCGTTAGAGACACGTTTATGGCTCCCATGCACTAAAGAAAGAGATGCAGCGCTCTTAAGGATCAGACTTTTTGACCAAACTACGATAAATAAGCGAATCTATAAAGTTTTGTCTAATTTTGTTTCTGTGACTTTTTAGATAAGCCAGAATACCATATGTTTTACTTAGTTACATTGCTTAATCTCTTATAGTTTACGTAAGCTAAGAAAAATAAGGGGAAAAAGGACACAACTTCGGATTTTTATACTATCGAGGCAACTTTCAGCAATCGTGTTTTGGCTTGTGCCAAAAACAAGAGTATATAGTCTAATAATATATATTCGAAAATAAATTCAATCCCTTTTCCCGTTTAGTCACTAGAGCGTTTGAAAAAACCTATAATTTTTCAAAGTAGCCCCTTAACACATATGCCGACGAAACACATATGACACATATGACGAGACGAAAATTACTTTAAATTCAAAATACGTACACTATAAATATTAGGTAACGGTTACACTCACGTCATTTTAATCACTTCGTGCGACATGTTTCGGAGAGCCTAGGTAATTGGACTTGGTTTTTCATTATCCCGTTGGTCTCTGTGTCAGTTCGTTTTGCACAATGTCACAACACATAGGGAGCTTAAATACCGCGAGCCATCCGGTTGCTTTGCGGACACTGAAACTACTCGTCATTGTTATGAATATTTAGTTTATCACCAGCATAAAATTAACAACCATGCTACCCGATCTGCAATATTGTGACGGTGAAATTCGACTTGACTGACAACATTCACGATATAGTACATTGTTGTAGAGGCTGGAAAGTAAGCTATAGGTGGATCGAGTTAGTTCGAGGGCCGACCCGCCAGGGGAGGCCCTCGAAGATACGAGTCCACCTATAGCGCTTTCGGCCGAGACATTACATAGTGCTTTTCACGACTACTGTGAGGAAATAAAATAAAAAATTTATTGGCATAACAATACAAACACTTTAATAGATACTATAGGTATATTGAAGGTTCATGTGCTTTTCGCAAGCACGATAAAGTAAACGAGCATGTAACTTTCTGCAAATAAATGCTTCTTTTTGCCATCCTTCCATAATATTAATTGTTTGTCGGATATTATATTGTATACAAAATATCACTGTTCATGGGCCTTCTTATTTAGGACGCGATTTCACTGGTAACAAATTTCTAGCGACCGCCTGTTTCTTGAATTTCGGTGGGCGCCAGCGTATTAATAACATTTTCTACACTCATTGAACTAATTTTTACTGCATAAATATAACTTTCTTGTTTTTCAGTCAAACATTATCCAATTCAATATGTATTTTTCCCGCTCCACCTTTTTAACTTTTTTTTCACTTTTAAGAAGGGTTTTTACGTTGTTTGCTTCAATCCGACTCACTCCTTACCCACTTTTTGATAGAAAACCACAAACGGTTAAAAAGGTAAAAACGCCTTAAGGGTGATCTGAATGGGTTTTGACGTTTATTTTTTTTAAACAAGTAAATTGGTTCGATAAACAACCTTATTTTATTGAAGGATGAAAAAGTGGTGCCCAAAAAAGACCTTTTAATATTTTAAATGATTCTCATTGGTGGGTCGAATGCAATGACATAACTGGATATGACATTTCATTGCTGCAAAATAGCAATTCTTGTAGTGGTAGTTCAGATGCTACAGCAATTGCTTACTTTCCAGCTTGGATTTTGATCTTCTTTTGCCACATTTCCGAGCAGGTGGCGTGAAAAAATATAAATACGACCTATGTTTTCTGTAACGCTAGGGCTGCTATCCATTACCAGTCCACCCGACGATATCGGCCTGTCAGTTAGAACATAAATTTGACAGTTCCGAACAACTGACAGGCCGATCGTTCGCCATTAGTAACAGTTTACGTGAGTTCCTACTTAATTTGTGGCTATGCTGTATAATTCTAAGTAACTTTATAGTAATTCCACATCAAGCATTTACCCTCTTGCCCTCATTATCGCTAATTAGTTCACGTTTAAAAAGAAACACAAATGTTTCAGGCCTTTTTCAGAATAACTTAACCGCAATAGAAGATAACACTCAGACCCTTTCAGACTAATTTTAGCTGAAACCCCACAATAGGCTCGTTAGCGTTCTTTTCAAAACAACGACCCTTGTCTATGATTCAGAAATGTATGAATGCTTTTAAAACATAGGCTGCACATTTGAAATACAATTTTTTAAATGTACCTAGCTGTTATCATTAACCTTTACGACGCCATGTCAAACGCAAAACCTACCACTCAGACGCCACGCCATCTAAATGTCAAAAATGAAGTTAAACTTTGTGCGTGTGCATGTAGGTCTATTTTGCTCTGTGGTCGGTGAACGATATATCGGTCTTTGGCGTTGGACCTGTAGTGCCGATATATACGTCTTTGGCGTGGAAAAGGTTAAAGGCTTTTCATTACTTTTACACGTTTATCTTAGATGTTTTTTTCTTTGACCTCCAAGCGTGGGACAGAAAAATCGGGCCACTGACGCCAGAGCGCGCGAGCGCACAAACGCACTCGGTTATATTTATATTATACGTGATATCACGCGCTGGCGGTGAGGGTATCACTTTCCGTGCGCGTGATTTGACGTTTTTGGCGGTTAAAGGGTTAATGATCATTCGACTAACTAGTTAAACACAACTTAACAAAATGCTACTTTTATCGCTCACTAATAACAATAATTGTCTCAGTCAGGCGTACCTACTTATTAAATTTTCTGTATTTTTTATAAATAAGTACAAGATAAAAAAAAACTGCGCGCGCCAACCCGCATGCCAAGCGTAGCGTGTATGGCAAAACCCCCTTTAAAGGGGAGGCCTATGTTCACCAGTGGACGTCTTATGGCTGAGATGATGATGATGATAATGTAGTACAATAGGTAGTGTTACAGAATATACTAGAATTTCCAATACAAAAAGGTTTTTTTCTCTAAGGAGTCTAACGAAACAACTGACTACGTGTCTGAAACGCTCTCTTTGTCGTCAATTTTCATTAGTCTTGCCTTTCCTTTTACTAGTCAATACTTTTGCACACAAAATATCAACACATGGTTTGCATTAATGTATAAAATGCACTGGCAATTCTCCATTCCAAGGCAATATGATAAGATGGGTATGAATGTATTTGGCTTGCTGCTCGGAATTTGTGAAAGATGTATAGAATTTGAGAGTGAAATCTAAATAATATGATTTCAACTGTGCACGCCTGCTATATGTGTATTACAAAATATTACAATGGAAAATACCTGTGTCTGAAAAATATCTAGGTAGCACTACACTTTTTACAATAAAAAGGTGATTTTTGGTAAGTCTGACTTTTGACCTTTATTCTATACCTAATAGAGTACACTGAAAACCTTTTATAACGACATCAAAGGGACCACCATATTTTGGCGTTAAATCCGATATTTCGTAATTACCGGTGTCATTTGAATATAAAAGTTTGTGCGATTAATTTCTTGGACGTAGTATCCGTTATTTTGTCATAACATAATTGATGTCGTTATTTTAAAAGTTTTTTTATACGTGCATACACATGAGTTTATACTGATTAAGAACTTCTTGTTGGTAACTTAGAAGGTGAATGACATAACAATATTATGTATACATAGACTCCGGTTTAAAACTGCAGTTATGGTAGGTAAAAAAAATAGGTACGTATTTTCTAAAGTCTATAAATAATTGGAGCCATTTGTACACAGTAGAAATGTAAATAAGTTGAAACTCATTAAAAGGAGGTCATTATTCCCTACATTTTTTTTACGTTTCATTTAGTGATAGTGATAGTACAAGTACTTTAAGTACATTACATAGTAGAATAAATCGTGGCTACTCCTAAGCCCTTGAAGCATTAAAACGGTGCAGATTAACGGTTTCCATCATTTTATAAATATTTAACGATTCACGAGCATTATGCAAACCATCTTTACACTCTTTTAGAGGTGCCACAAATAATCTCAGTCCCTGGATTTGTATAATCCACACCTAACACTGGCAAATCCACCAAATGAAAACCTCCCGAAAAGTCGCTGATTCCGAATTTCATCAGGTACACACTCGGAGTGCGGGTCACGGACCACCTTTACGTTTCGGCTGTCACGCTCAATATATCCAACGTATTTACATTCAAAAAGTCACTCAACTATACACTTTGTTGTCATGTAATAAGTTGCATAATCGAATAGGTTTTTAAATGCAGATAGGGCTGTTTTGCTTGACGTGGTAGGACGTGTCGCCTTATTATGTAAATGATACGACCACTTCCTGCGTTCGACATTGTGTTTTAACTCGCACTTTTTTCTGCGCCATTTGTTTCCCGTTTTTACAGATGCCTGGAATAGGTCAGTTTGGAATTAGGGACGGTTACAGGTAGATTAGTGAGGGGAGCGTTTTTAGAGTGGGTTTTGAGACGGTATTTTGTTGAGTGGCTTGCGAAAGTTTAAGGGTACTAAGCATCAAAACCTGGACTGTAATTTCTATACAAAACGGCGTATTGAAGTAACTTCCCATTTCAATTTCTTTTCAACCTAACCATTTTCAATTCAATTCAAATCGGAACCAACACCAAAACAATTGAATCGTGAAACCTCTCTCACTGCAAATACTTTAATGACACGTTCGGAGACAAAGCAATTTGGTCCCAAGACACGAGATCGCACTCAATGAGCTGCATTTAAGCGCTCGTTTATGAAACAAAATGGCCGTGGTTGCCAAGAAATCGGTGTTTTTGAGGTGATTTTCAGTATTTATCATAGCTTTAGAATGACAAACTTGCGATTAGACGATTAACGATCAGAGATTATAATAAGTGTTCAAAGTGATCACTGATCACACTCTTAAAGATGATCATGCATGACGCATATGTATAGTTTAGCTTGTGACAGGGTACCTATAAGGCACGAAAAAAAACGATATCTTTAGCCAAGAATACCAATACAAGAAAATTATTGTTTTAACATAAGTAAATATTGACTTGGACTAATTATATATATCTTTAGCCCAAGATATATTTTACTTGAATAAAGACATTTTACTTGAATCTAGACAAATTGTTTCCACCTATATACGAAACAATATAGTCTTGACCAAGAGGATCTCTCTTCGTCGAAGATTATTTTCCGTGTGGTGACTAATTCACCATTTAGAAAAGTCAGAAAGTAAACAGAAAAAAGGAACGAGAATTAGTTTAAAAATGAAACTTGTAGAGGAAAAGCAGCCGAACATTCGCCGAAAAAATATTTCTTCAAACTAAAACTCAGACGCTACTTCCACTCGTCAATAAATCTACACCCAACACATTACAAGCCTGCCAGACAAAGCTCTAACCTCGCGACTCGGCATCTCAATAATCTCGAGTGCACTCTCATTGTGTTAGTAAGAGAACATCATAATGGCTACTTATAACAATCAAGGAGAAATGCGCCTTTGATCTCCATTTACCGAACAATTTCCTTAGGCATTATTGAACAGGTAAAGGACGTTTTTGTAAACCTTTATATAATAGACAAACCTTTTTTCAACCGAATTCAGTATTTCAATTCATCGGGATCTTTGATTTTGTAACTTTTTTATGTATGTTTACCGATTGTTCGAAGACGACTAAATTTATAACATTATTTTTGTTTGAAAGAGTATTCTTGACAGTTGGTTCCATTGTCATAAAGTCAGGATCTGAATTGGAGTGCTGAAGAAATTGTGAGAACTCTTCAAATATTCCTATTCATATTCATATATACTTATTCATTATACATTTATTTTACAATAGCAGCTGTCACCATTATTGCAAACTAGCTTTTGCCCGCGACTTCGTCTGCGTGGAATTAGTAATCCCCCGTTAAGGAATGAGTTCTGGATATCAACTATTCTATATCCTTCCCCAGAGCGTCTCCAGCGTTCAACGGTTATTGATTCGCCATACAAACTTTCAACCCCTTTTTCACCCCTTCTAGGGTTGATTTACGGGATGAAAACTATCCTATGTCGTTTCCCGGGACTCAAATTATCTCCATACTAATTTTCATCTAAATCGGTTCAGCAGTTGAAAATTCTCCATACGAACTTTCAATCACCTTTTCACCCCCTCCAGGGTTGATTTTTGGGATGAAAACTATCCTATGTCCTTTCCCGGGACTCAAACTATCTCTATATGAAATTTCATCATAATCCCTTCAGCCGTTCTCACGTGATGCGCGGTCAAATAAACAGACAAACAGATAAACAGATAAACAGACAAACAGACAAAAATTCTAAAAACTGTTGGAACTTGTTCTGTTATCGATTCTAAGTGTCCCCAGTCAATTTTTTTTTCGAATATCTTCCATGTACAGACTTTCGACCCTCTTCAGCTTTGTTATATGTATAGATAGAAGATGAAGATGACATGTACTGATACACGGAAAAAAGACATTATTATTATGTTGGAAATATTTCCTCGTGACAAGTATTTATTTCCTTTACCAAAAATATGATTATTCGCTTAATAAAACCACGTTTTCTTAAAATAGAAATACAAAAATGTATTGTTTCAAGAGTATATTGAGTAAATAAGAGAGATTGTACTTTAATCAAACAAGTATTATCTTCTTAGGTAAAAGAAAACTAGAAAATCTGTAAGAATATATTCGCTTCGTTATATTTAAAACTTTATTTTATTTTCGTTAAAGGAAACTATATACTTGTCACGAGGATATATTTTCAACATAATAAAATAATGTCTTAGAATGAGAATATCCCGGAAGATTTTTTTCCGTGTACTGTGACGAGCATTCATTGTCTTTATCCAAGAATATTAGTCGGATTCCCCTTTACTGTCCAATTTAAGCAACCCGCGTAACTGTATCTACCTTAATATTTAAAGTTTATCCAATCTTAACTATTTCCAATCGCCAAAGCGGCATCTCACCGAATTAAAGAGCAAGCAAAATTCAAACAGCAGTAAGTAAACATACTAAACGTCCATAAACTAGCTGACGTAAATCTACTTAAAATACGAGCAAACCGCTCGGCAGCCATTTTGTTGACACAGTCACTATATCGACACTCAATCGATCAAGCACGGGAATTTATTCCTCGGTCGTTCTGGTGATATTTTAAAAAGGCACCGCTTGAACCGGTAGCCATACAAGGGTCCTCACACGAAAAGAGCATTTAGATGGAGTTGGTAAATAAATACTTACACAAAAATCATACAATCTAAAAAAAATCTAGACGTTCCACATAATTAAGACACTGAAAGCAAAAAATATATTGAAGGTTCACTTATTTATTAAGTAAGTACTTATAAGACAAAGTACAGCTTAATTTTGCCGAACTCTCTGGAATATCGACTCCCGGAATTAATAATAATAGGTTATACTGGGTGTAACAAAAATACTGGTGATCCGTTTAAGGGCGTAAAAAACATGTTTTAAAGCGAAAAAAAAATTTGTATGGAGCACGTCATCTCAGCACTTTGCCACCAACCATGCCCTTAAAAGGAGGTGATCCTTTTTGAGCATTTTTCTTACACCTTATATGTAAAACCTTTTTTAACTAGGTAGATATAACATTTATGCTATTGCTAGAACGAATAGAAACCGGGCGATATTCAGGCTATCCCAACATCTTTCCATCAACTTTTGTATGTAATAGTGACTTCAAAAATATAGTGTAATATAAAATGCACTGGCAAGGATTATCGTCTCAGACAGCTATGAAATTTTAAAGCCCACTCCTCAAACATTTTTCACGTTTAATGCTTGCGAACGAAAAGATTTCCCCTAAGGCAGAACTCAAAGAATTATTGTCCGTAACTTCAACGACTTTTTGTATTACCTGAGTTTTTCCTCAATTTTGACCTTTATGATTTTTTTATACTTTTAAATTAGGTGATCTGTGTTGTTCAATTGTTTGTGTTAACGTTTCTCAGCCGACACAGTTTGCTTAATTGAACCCTGATAGGTATTTTATTTAATTCATAAATTATTAGAAATAGGTATTACCTTTTACCTACTAGTTTCGTATGTACATGCGAAACTAGTATTTTATACAATCGTGACATAATTTAAGAGCTTTCCAGTCAAGTTCAGTCGCCATCAGATATATCGGAGCGGCCAAGGTGGTCATAAATATCTGAACAACGCCCCTACTGTCAAGGTGATAAAGTGCATATTGTTGACTAACTTGACCGCTCCGATATATCTGATGGCGACTGTACCGTGTTTAAGTTGAAATAAGTAAGTTACCAAATTGAAAAGCTTGATTATGTCACTATAATTTTTCTACGAGTGTTCAATATAGGCAAGTCGGTAAGAGTTGAGTTCGACAAAAGACCTGCTGCCTCTATCCACCCCTTATTCTTGAAATTACATTTTGTTATGAAAGTCAGCATCCAATTAAGTACTTATCCAAGGACTTGAAGACTAAAACTCTAACCAGAAATTTCAAAACATTTTCACAGTCTAGACTTCAGCAATTACCTTCTCTTACTTATTATGTGAAAAGGTCGTGGTTCAAAGAGAGATATTAGTATGTATGTAGGTCAAAGTATCTTAGACTTTGACTTATGATTATAATCTCGGTTATCGGAGCAAACAACTAATCTATATTCTGATAGCTTTACCGGGTGGCCCAGTTTTTGTAGAGTTTGAAGCCTGAGGATTATTATAATGATGACTACTTGACGTATTCTCATTTTATGATACATAAACAATACATTAAAGACGCATTATATTTCAAACAAAACTCCAACACAACAAACAATCAACCAATATTGAAGCTGTATTGGAGTTGCGTATTGATTTCTAAGATCAAGAGTAGGTGCCATATTCTAATTTTAAAATGTATAAACAATACATTAACAACACAATCTGTCTTAAACATAACTCCAACACTCAACCAATAATCAACCAATATTGAAGTAGTATTGTAGTTGCAACGCAGTAATTTTCAAGTAAATCCGTCATTTTTGATTCAGACGTGTAGTCGTAAGCTGTATTGTGTTGTTATTGTATTGGATTTGCATTGAAGATGGATCGTTTTTGTGCGTGTTTTAAAGTTAGAATACGGCCCTAAGCCGTAGGTAACCCGACCTCATCGAGAAGCAGATTTCGCCTTACGTAGGGCGATGCACGATAAATTGTATTTGAGTATCTGGTAGCCTGAGCCTAAGTTAGAGCATTTTGTACACGATTACGGGCACGAGTTTTCACTTTAATATTACAAATCACGTTGTCTTTTCTTATCTTATCTTATTATATTCGGGGGCCCATACGGATACACTTCTACCCAGGGGGATCTTTTGTGTAGTTGCCTCCTAGTACACCTACTCGAGAGCTTTCTCAACCATCTCCATGTGTTGGATGATGGAGCTCAAGGGCAGTGCTTTGAATTCCTCTGGATCTGGATAGCCAGTACCAAAGTCCTTCATTCTCTGTCTGGCTAGAGCGTGACATTCACACTTTAAGTGTTCCATTGTCTCTTCCTCTTCACCACACATCCTACAATCAGTATTATCTGACAATCCCATTCTAGCCAATGCTCCTTTCACAGCGTAATGGCCTGTGAAAACCTCTGTTAAAATTTGTAGTCTTCTTCTGCTAAGTTTCCAAAGCTTTTTGCTCCAGCTTGTTGTCTTTTACTAACGTATGACACATTCTCATGCTAATTTACACGATCATTGCTAGGAACATTACAGTCATACACCAATTGTGTGATATACTTATCAATAATACGGACGCGACTAGAAAAATCATTGTATTTGATATTGGAGAGAAATTTATCATCCTAGTATTTCTTAAGGTTTCAGCTACGGCTCAACGGTGCCATGGGTTTCACTCGGCAATCAAATCCCAAATTATTTTTTTCAACAGCTACTGCAGTTTGCTGGCCTTCCAACCCAGATAATCCCTAGGTCATTTTAGGTACACGGAAAAAAAAGCTTCCGGGATATTCTCAATCTAAGACATTATTATATTATGTTGAAAATATTTCCTCGTGACAAGCATTTATTTCCTTTAACGAAAATAAATTAAAGTTTTAAATATAACGAAGCAAATATATTCTTACAGATTTTCTAGTTTTCTTTTACCTAAGATAATAATGCATTTTTGTATTTCTATTTTAAGAAAACGTGGTTTTATTAAGCGAAGAATCATATTTTTGGTAAAGGAAATAAATACTTGTCACGAGGAAATATTTTCAAGAAAATAATAATGTCATGGATTGAGAATATCCCGGAAGCTTTTTTTTCCGTGTAGGTTTCTTTTTTCCTTCACTGAAAACTGACTGGTAAATAGCAAATGACATTTCGTACATAAGTAAGTACTTATAGTAGTAGTAGTCATTTGAACTTTACAATGTTGGTTAGTTACCAGAGCTTTAGATTGAAAGTTCGTGTATTGAAAGACCTTGACGCTCGTCACATTTTAGAACTAAAAACTTGTTTCAAAGTCTCTGTCTAAGTGAGGGCTAATAATAAATTCATAATAGTATTTACACGCGCCGATACCTCTCGATGTAATTAAGGTACCTACAAACTCCCACATGTTAAGTTTGCTATCAATAATTATGTAGGCGTGTACAAGGGCGTACAGTCGCCACCAAATATAGTTGAGCGGTCAAGGTACCCAAAAATATTTGAACGTGCAATTTATTGCCTTGATAATAGAGGCATTGTTCAGATATTTGTGACCACCTTGGCTGCTCCGATATATCTGAGGGCGACTGTACATTCGCATGAAAAGATTACAGTTCCCTGTACTGAGATACTGTTGTAGGTACCTTTATAGTTTGTACAGTCGGCGTCAAAGAACTGTTTACACTTTTGCACCTTATTACAAAGGCGTAAGGTGAAAAAGTGTAAACATGTCTTTGACGTCGACTGTACCTGAATGTACTTTAGAGGTCAGGGGCTAAGAACGGTGGACTCTAGATGAAAATTTGATATTTGAATGTAATATTTGCATCAAAATTTATTGGAGCCTTCTGAAAAAAGAAAACCGTATTTGAAATTATAATATTTGAAATTTTATAACTTTAATAAGACATCGCAGTCTTCTTTTTTTTTAAGGATGATTCAATAATATCTTATTAACCAATATTTATTCATTTATAACCAATAAATTACAAAAATAAACTAAATTAAAATAAATTAAAACTAAATTAAAACTAAATAACAACTAAAAACTAATTAAAAATATAAAAAAAAAAAAAAAAAAAAAAATTACTTACCTATAAAAAGAATACCCCGTCTAGAAGATCGGCCTGCGGCATTGACCCTATAACGCTGGCGGCGTTACCTCTCTGTACCGCTAGAGCGATACGTTGGGAGAGGTAAGCGCCAGCCTTTTGGTCACCCGTAGTGTCGACCAACCGCGCCGACAGGGCCCTCATGAACGCCTTCATGTCGGCCGACCAGGGACCCAGAGTCTCTACGGCGAGCGCCGCAAACTCGTAGTCCTTGAGCAAGAACGAGTATTTGCGGCGCTTGAGAATCTGAGCCTGGTCCGCCGCAGCACCGGCCTTTGTACGGGTCGCCTGGATGTGGGACTGCGCAAATGTGTCAACGCACGTAGCGTCCCACACCAGAGCTCTACCCAATTTCCACGGCACCAGTGTGGCTCCGTCGGGCCGCCTGCCATCGTCTCTTGCTATACCAGCGGGTTCCAGAATTGCGGGCACAGAGACGGTGGCAAGCGAGCGGCGGACCAAGTCATTGATGGTGCCGTGGCGATACATGCGGCCGGCGCTTCTTGTACATGAAAGGCCATGCCGACCCAGCTGGTCCACACCTTTCCCGCAAGCGCACGTGTGAGGCACACACATACTGGACCCAAGCCTTAAGCATACCGCTATACGCAAAGTACTTGAGTCCAGTACAGTACCAATCTGCCTCGATGGCAGTGCATGAAGCCAGTGGCCAGATTCAGGGACTGACACCGCAAGAATGCGGGCACGTTCCGAATCATTCGGACTACTTTCGAGAAGCAAAGTATGGACAGCCATTAGGCGGGGGGAGTCCCAGGCCCGCTGCATTTGACGTGTAACTGGTATGTCCGCACCCGGGCACGACTCACACAGTCTTCTTGTTTTAATTGTTCGAGATTTTTTTCTAATTACTTACACAATTTATGCGCTATTGGTTTGATTAAATTATTAAAACATAATAATTGATACCTATAATTAAATTAAACCCACCTACTTACTAGTTTACTGCACATTTTGTGTCATTATGTGTAGGACCGGACCGTAACATGTAAAACGACTCTCTTTACTAAAGTAGGTATTAGGTAGGTATGTTAAAAGTAATGCTTATGGTTTATTATTAACAGTTTATTTTACACAAAAAGATGGCACTTATACAGGTAGAAGTGAAAACTTCGAACTCCTTATATTAGGAAGTGATTTAAATTGACACTATTAAGTTTGGACTTTGGATTTCACTTCATCTCACTTTACTTTACATTTTACACTCTACATTTCATTTTACACGTTTCTCAATCGTATGGCTTGTGATGGTGTCGGTGACGCGATCCCATAAGATTTTCCCCTACCAAAAAGTGCTCAACGCGGCTAAAGAAGTTTTCAAGAAAAGTAAATTAATTGCAACTATGAAGTGTAATATTATCGACAGATACTTATATACAGGGTGTCCCAGGCAAGAAGTAGTAATATACTGAAGCTGGGAGGTAGAGGACCTAGAGGGCTATCTGAATCACCCCCATGTACACGGAAAAAAAAGCTTCCGGGTTATTCTCAATCCAAGACATTATATTATCTTGAAAATATTTCCTCGTGACAAGTATTTATTTCCTTTATCAAAAATATGATTCTTCGCTCAAAAGACCACATTTTCTTCAAATAGAAATATAAAAATATATTGTTTCAAGAGTATTTACTTGAAATAAGTTGATATGGAGAAATTGATTCAAGTAATTCAAATCGTTTCGGGGCAACTAAATATCGTTTACATAGCAAAAATGCATTTTATTTCAATCAAAATAAGTTTCTCTGGTTAAACACAAATGTGTTCTTCACATAAATCAATTCTTCTTTTTAAGGAAGATTTTTCTTTTCGTTAGATCAAACAACTACTTTCGAATGAAATTTTAAATTATTGGCACTAAGTTATTTTAATCTTTATACAAAATCATTGAAATCTTATCTCAAGTAAATATTTTCTTGCGCTAGTTTAGTTACGTTGCGCGCCAATAGATGTCTCTGCGTGTAGGTTACAACATGGTAACGTTTGTTCGACGTAACTTCATGACCCTAGGCGTCTGGCAAAGGATTATTTGAAATTCGCAGTAGCGATTACAGACTAGGTAATACAATTACATATAAGTTATGAGTATGAGATATTCATAATTTATAATTGTATTATCACTTTTTAATTAAACTTCTTTTCTCGGGTTTAGCCCTAAAAAAACAAAGTTTCTAGTATAAGCTTTTTAACAATGTCAATAGTTCACACGAAGTTGACGAGAACTCTTAAATCAAAAGAACCGTATTGTTAAGGTGATAATTTGCATTCTCTTGGATAAAAATAATCGTATTCTCAAATGAATGTGACGTGATTCTCACTTAAAACAAATATTTAATTGATTTAAAGACATGATTCTCTTAAATTGAATACAATTGTTTTTGGTCTCAGACCATATTCATTTGCCGACACTATTTAAAAGTTTCAGTTTAACATAAATTTCTCAATATGATGAAATAAGATTTTTAAATGAGCAAATATACTGTTTTACACCAAGAGTGTAAAATATCTTTACTTGATAGAAACACTTCGACTTAAAATAAGAGTAGATTGTTCTTCAAAGAAACAAGTATTATCTTAGTTAAAGAACACAAAAAAATCTGTATTTAAGAATCTTTATCGCTTCGTTATATTTAAAACTTTATTGCTTTGCATGGAAGAAATTTGCTTTATAAAGAAGTCTTTTTTTTCCGTGTATGTTCCGCAATTTTTCGTATTTTCGGAGTTATGACTTTTTTTTTTACCTATCGCCGAGTACGATGAGATTTTTATTTATGGTGACGTGAATTATTCTGCTTGATTTTTTTGATTTTTTGTGGTGTCTAAGCTGATAGATAGGCCAGGCCAATTCAGTATGGTAACATTTACTATCGTTAGATCTTTGAATGGAATAAAAAAAACTAAATGCCAAGAAAGATAAAATTACTCAGCAACTTCAAGGGCCCTTAAAAAATAAAATCACATAAAAGTTGTGAACATACTGGGTAATTTTATCTTTCTTGGCATTTAATTTTTTTTATTCCTTTCAAAGATCTAACGCTAGTAAATGTTACCATACTGAATTGGCCTGGCCTATCTATCAGCTTAGCATACAAAAAAAATCAAGCATCTACCGCAATAATTCACGCCACCATAAAAAAAATCTCATCGTACTCGGCGATAGGTGAAAAAAAAAAAAAGTCATCACTCCGAAAATACGAAAAATCGCGGAACATACATGGGGATGATTTAGATAGCCCTCTAGGTCCTCTACCTTCCAGCTTCAATATATCACTACTTCTTGGGACAGCCTGTATATTTATGTACCCACGAAATGAGATTTAAAATACATATGTTTCCTACTTAATTCCGAGGTTTAATTAAACGAAACACTCGTTATGGATCGCGTACGTCAATGAAGTGTTTCCCTCGGGATGCGACGACACTCCGCGACACACAGTACGAACGTATTAATTATGAAAATTGATGGATTATGCATAGTAGCGAATGTTATCAGCACACATCACTAACTACGTCACATTGAGGTATAGTTTCCTAAATAACATCATCACATTAAGGGAATCGTAGTGATGACAATCATTTGACAGATGTAAATTAAAAGCTTAGTCTTTTTGAACCCATCAAAAACATTAGGTACAAAAAAATCTCGAAAAGCAGTTCTACTGATCTTGCAAAACCAATCCGATAGAACTCAATCCCAATTACTAGAAACATTTAATTTTGAGTGTTGTGATGCTTTCACTATTAGATTTCTAAAAGTTTAAATTATTAAAATGGCTAGTTTACCACGCCTTCTACAATCTAGATGAATTCTATAACCTTAACACAAAGGAAGTAATCTGACGGTTCATACCTATGAATACAATAATTATATTACTGACATTATTATGATAATATATGGATTAATAGTTACAAAGCCCTAAAAATGTAATTAATATTATGATTATGATTATGAATAAAATTGTTACATAACCTAAGAAATAATTCAATGTCTAATGCATGTTTACATACTTTAATAATATGCTATGTACCTTAATTCATGACATGTAATATTTAACAATATTATGAATAAATGAGTATGAGTATGAGTATATATTATTAATAATCGGTAAGTACGTGAGTCAGTGACAAAATTAAGGAACTTTGACTAGCAATAATTCTATAAAAGTATGAATTAAGTTAAATTAAACGACATTGTGGATGTCTACGGCGATTATCACACTGGCACCGCAACCGCATGAGGCGACTGTGTGCAAGCGTGACAGCGCTACACTCACGCAGAGCGCTATCTTGCTCGCGCAACGGCACCGCATGCGGAAACCGCAGTAGTGTGAAAGACGCCTAACTTGTGTTCTGGCTTTTTAGTCATTGAAATTTTAGACTTCTTCTAACTATCCTCGAGAGTGTTAAAAGGAGGGTCAAGTATGCCCTGAATGTTAACTCTCGTCTTCAATTAAATATCTTAAGTAGGTAATTTACAAACATTGAACTCATCCAAACAAATATAAACAGGCACATTGTTTAATTTATCTTTATACAACCAAAGTATATGTACATATTTAAGCCAAGTAACGAAGCAGTCAAGTAGCGTATTTAATTTGAGATAAAACACACAGAATTGCCCCCAATTCAGAATTGCCGGCATACGCTCCAAACCAACTCTCAAATTAGTCGAAACTAAAACAAACACTCAACCGATATTTATTATCTGTTCCTGAACTGAATACTAAAGCATTTGCTAAAATAAAGACAAGAAGAAAACAATTGACCCAATAACAAAGGGTCCGGGTCGGAAACAGAAACGAATGTTAAGCGTTGACTGCTAAACGGTCGCTAACACGAGATTTATTTGGCCATCGGGCTCCGACGCGGTCTCGCAATGACGTACGGGCTCCGTTTGAGGCAGAAGCGGCAAGCGGAACACGCCAAAATGGCTCATAGAGGCAAACACAATAGGCGCAACACACCAACACAGGTATACCTGCAGTAGTAAGAAATGGCATCATAGAAACGAATGTTAAGCGTTGACTGCTAAACGGTCGCTAACACGAGATTTATTTGGCCATCGGGCTCCGACGCGGTCTCGCAATGACGTACGGGCTCCATTTGAGGCAGGAGCGATCAGCGGAATACCCCAAAATGGCTCATAGAGGCAAACACTACAGTCACAACATATCTATACCTGCAGTAGTAAGAGAAGGCATCATAGAAACGAACGTTAAGCGTTGACTGCTAAACGGTCGCTAACACGAGATTTATTTGGCCATCGGGCTTTGACGCGGTTTTTTCAATGACGTACGGGCTCTGTTTGAAGCAGGAGCGAGCTGCTGTATGTCTATAACCTTATTTTTAGTTGAAAATGAGATCAAAATATTAACTGCAATTCTATGGGCTTCCGAGAAATCGTATGACAAATAACGGTGTCATACATACAATGTTAACTGTTAGACTGGGGACGTCAGTTGTCGCAGGATTGCCAAGTGTAGATTTTTTTATAAACGCTTGTAAAACTCGCTATATTATCTTGTACCAAACTTAAGAGTTCATCGGCCACACTGAATGTTTTACTGTTGACATGGCAAAACAAATCATACCGAGGAAAATGTAACTGAAAGGATTTTTCAAGCTTCGCAGACCGTAATTTCAGTTCACCTCCGCATGGTTGAGCCTCGACCTAAATAGGAAACATCGAAAAAATTGAGAGGTCCCTTTTCTTGAAGGCAAGTACCTTCCGCTCGCGTAGGCTGTACATAAATAATATATCAAGTTTGAGATTGTTTGTTTTTGTGAGGCTGTTGCAAGAATCTCCAGTATTTTTATGTCGGGTTAAAAAGTTATCTGAAGTCTTCTATACAGAAATAAGTAATGATTTTTCTGAATATGAAATATTTGTAACTTCATGTCTACTGTTAGAAATGGTGTATTTATCATGATGCATAAGCACACATACCTATATCGTATGTATTTTCTCTCTTAAATCGAAAAGGCAACAGGTATATAATAGACGAACCCTATATTTCCAAACTTTATAATTTAAATACTAGTTCTTACTATCCAACTTTGTTAAAACTGTATTCACATTAGACACTTCAACTAATATCATAATAACACTGGCAATTATCATTATGCACGATATCACCAAGCATCTGCTCTCCCGAACACTTCACTACCAATAAGACCTAATTTCAAAAGAAAACAATGTCGCTTAAGCTGTTTAGTAGTAGTGTTGGTTAGTTAGTGAAGTTAGTGTAAGTTGGCCTAACGGTCACCGACCGAGTGATCAATCCAGCTGAGTTAATGGCCGACTATAGTAATTAGTTTCTATCATATTACTTGGCTCGAATATTGCTTACTCGTGTGGCATGTTAATACAATTTGAAAGGGTTTATAGAGGAACTATTCTGCTAGGTGATAATGAAATCAAAAATATGTTAAATGCTTTCTTTCAGCCAATTTACGCAGTCCACCCTCCTGAATTTGAACACCTATTTTTAATAGTTAGTTATTTCAATATTTTTAATACAATATGTCATCTGTGACGTGAGTACCTATTTAATAAGCAACTTTAATTATGTAGCGCCGCGGGTACGGCGGTTATATTTTTTTCGGTTCTGTAATATTTCCAGAAAGGTGATTTTGGTGTAAAAAATGTTAATATAACTGTTGGTAAACATAAATGTATAATAAGCCTAAAATACTCGACGACTTTTAATATTCACAAACACTTCGATTACATTTTGGTGCCGTGACCAGGATTATCGTTGTTGACTTACAGTGTTTTATAATACACTAACTTCCACTACCGACTCTAGTCGCTTTGATATCGTGAAATTGCAAATTTTTTATCATTCCACAAAACCAAAACCTTGTAGGCCTGTATTACCCAGCGTCAGGTATAGTGGCAGTTATTTCATTACGACACACCGGCATGATCCGTGACAGCGTTTATTAAGCAGCTTTAATTATGTAGCGGCGCGGGGGACGGCGGTCATTCATTTTCCGGTTCTGTAATATTCCGGGCAAGGTTTTCCAACTTTGGTGAATCAAATTTGTTTATGAAAACTGTAGGAAGGCATGTAGTAAGCTTTAAAGGCTGGATGATTTTTGATATTTCAAAAGTATTTTTATATTTTTACTTAGTTGGAGTTATAAGACGCTCTTTTTAATTTAATGTCGGGAGATCATAAATACGATATTTACAGACAGTCACAAAAATACATTTTAAATACTTATCTATAATATCATATTAAATGTCTCCGTCAAATGTCTCCATGATGCATCCACATTAAAGTAACAATCACAAATAAAATTGGACACCCTTAATAATTAAGACACCCGCCGAAAATATAGTTCTAGCTATTGTGTATGTTTGATTATTCTCACTGTCTGCAGCGAGTGTGAAACAAACTCTTGAAACATTTCCTTAAACGCAACTTGAAGTAACGATCGGTTCGATGTAATTTGAGGAACGGAATGCAAAGCACGTGACTCGCGGCTGCTTTGAAACGAGTTCCGTGTTGTACTACTTCAGAAGTTTGATATACATTTAAGTACAGTTTCTTTGTATTCAAATCTACTTTTCAGTAGCTATCTATCTCCTTTAAATCTTAATTTTTATCATATATTCAAGACAAACAAATAATACTTATGACCTACTCCACTTCTTTATTAGAGACTATCTCACTTACATGCATTTTTTTTTCAGCTCATCATTCTCACCTGATCTATCTCAAAGAGCTATTTCCTAGTTCGGTGCAGTTTGTCGGCACGTAGTGAAAGGTACCTACGTGACGAGACTCAAGTCACATTTGCCGCGAGCTTCTTCATCATTTTATTCCGAATCCATGAGTCCCCTGTAATTTGAAAGATTGTGATGTACTCTATATTATTTCACTTACTTTTACTTATTTAATACTCGATGACATGTGTATCGCAATATACACCGTGAGCAGATTAAACCCGACGGATTCTAACCATGTATTCCCGAGGCCAAAAGAAGGCAAAAATATTGTATGACTCTAAGTCGAATTCGCCTTACTTCCAGAGTATATACTACTATAGTTTTTAATACAAAACGCTTACTACTACTCCGCTATTCAATTCCGTGATGCTACAAACCACTTCACATAAAATATCCTGCATAAAAATCCATTACATTGATATTCCCCATATTCCTTAGAAAATGCATTTCTCAGTCTCGTTAGACAAAACTATAAATTGAGTGAATGTAATTCACCAGCAGAGAAATAGGGTTCCGTATTTCAGTGGGTTCCGCATTTCAACGAGTAAGTTGGAAAAACCGCAACGCAGACAATCTCCCGACTTTGCGGTGGTCGTACAGTGTTGCATTCAAGTTGGTGGATGCATTTCGTTTTTGTCTTTGAGATCTTAATTAAGTAAGTGAAATATCACTCGATGACAAAAGATTAAGTCTCTTTACTACCAACAATAGAATCTTTACTACTTAAACTGCGTTTCTGCTAGAGATGAGCAAGGATGCCTTGCGAGGTATGTGTTAGTTAAGAACCATTAAAATCATTCCATTAATCTATCTTGGCACAGTGCAGCTTTAGGATTGATTCTTAACAAACACATTCGTCGCAACGCATCCTTGCTCATCTCTGCTGGAAATGCAGCCTTACTACTTGCTTTTGCGATATAAGTTGAAAATATTATCACGTCTATAAAATCTAATAACTTTGTCTGAACTTATGACCTTTACTATATTTTATCCAATCTTCTATCCGTCATCTGATTAAATTCACCACACAACCTCACCCCAGACTGGCAGCAATTTTCATTTGCCACAATCGAGAGCAAATGCAGACGTTTAGGTATCCCTTTGCGTACGACGATCTAGACAATAGTTCATCGACAGACAGCTCCGTATAAAATAGCTGCTCCATGTCGTACATGTGCAGTGGTATGCAGTGAGGTTTGGGTGATGGGCAAAGCGGGAGGAGGGATTTTAACCCAATAGGTAAATATCTGGACAATAGTTCATCGTTATACGGAGCTGTCTCTCGAGTTGCCTGTGAGACAGCTTCGTATAAAATAGCTGCTCCATGTCGTACATGTGCAGTGGTATGCAGTGAGGGTTGGGTGATGGGCAAAGCGGGAGGAGGGATTTTAACCCAATAGGTAAGTTAGATTTAAAATGAAATGAATCTTTATTAATAGGCGACTAATGGCCCATGGACACGTTTCTTAAAACTTGACGAAAATACTAAAGGTACAAATATAAATTTATACAAAAAACATTCTAGCGACACTAACGTTAACTGTTGACCCACCTACTTCGGTATAGGATTCGGCGGATTATACCAGAATTTATGACATGGACATCCATCGACTAGAAGTCCATGCCAGCAGTGGCTGCGGCATGCGCGCCACAAACAGGTTTTACAACAACAGCATCTTATTGTTGACAGGTACTTGACATACTTGTTGACATAGAAAATGTACAGTCGCCATCAGATATATCGGAGCGGCCAAGGTGGTCACAAAATATCTGAACAATGCCTCTATAGGCAAGGCGATAAAATGCATGTTCAGATATTTTTAAGTACCGTGGCCGCTCCGATATATTTGATGGCGACTGTACCTACTCAGTACATTGTACTGGCATTTTGTTAGTCAACATTTTCTAGTTAGTATGCAAAGGGCCAGACCAACAGGATCTCATCGTTAAAAAATTACGCTACTAGTTACATTTGAGCGAATAACGAAAAACAATAAGACGACAAAGGGTACTTTTCTCCACTATTACACTACACAACATATTCCCAAATAAAAACTTTGCTTATGGAAATATGCTCCAAAATCGCTGCTTTTCCGTCACTAAACTCCCACCGTGTGACGTAAATGGTTCGTCTGCTGTTCTTGAAGAATAAATACGAAGCGGGCACTGTGCGACTGCATAATAACTCGACAACTTGCTGCAGCCACACTCGCACTGCAAACTATGTTAGGAACAATATGTTGGCTTTTATTATTTAACTTATTAAATTGTGTAGACTTTTTTTCTGTGGTATCCGCCGTCCCACCCAGCTAACCAACCTTCTATACAAACCCATTTTTTTTGTGTGATATTTTTTTTCTTACTTTTTCATAATTAATTAAAATACGATAACAATTATACCCTAACGGATCACCAGCATTTTTGTTACAACTTGTATGGTGAGAGTTGGACATGGATGCGTCTGCAGACAGATCTGTGTAGCATCATATTTTGATGGATCTGTCCGCTGGAGATCTGTAAATGTATATTTTGCTATTAGTTACGTTACCTAATATATTTGCATAACTTCTAGCTTGTATTAACACATTCAGCACCGAGAACCCGACAGTCGGGTTCTCTGTTCGTAGCTACTACGCGCTACATACGAGGAATACCTGGCTACACGCTACGAGCGTAGCGCGTAGCGCTACGCGGTTGCGAAAGTGCTAAGTATAATGTGTGTAAATTATTGACGTGTACAAAGCAATGTGAACGAGTAGGCGTAATGACACAGGCAATACAAATAAATTACCTCCCACATATTCAGCAAACTCCTGCCTTACCTGTTAAGGCTGCGTTTCCACCAGAGATGAGCGAGGATGCGCTGCGAGATGTGTTTGTTAAGAACCAATCGTAGAGCTGCGTTGTGCGAGGATAAACAAATGAAGTGATTCTATTGGTTTTCAAAAACACATTACTCGCAACACATCTTCGCTCATCTCTGGTGGAAACGTAGCCTAAGGCACTGGTCCCACCGCGAGCTAGTAAGCTATGAGCTATCGGCTATAAACACGAACAAAAGATAAGCACTCCCGTGTAAATAAAAGAGACACGGCGATATTTATAGCTCGCCGCTGGGCGAGTAACTATAAATATCGCCGTGTCTCTTTTATTTACACGGGAGTGCTTATCTTTTGTTCGTGTTTATAGCCGATAGCTCATAGCTTACTAGCTCGCGGTGGGACCAGTGCCTAAATGTGGATGCTCCGTTACGGTGATTTGTACATGTCGCATATTTCATGCGTGGTCTAGTCTAGGGACGCTGACGTATTACTGCTTATATTTTAGTGTTGAAGGCTGTGTACAGTCAGAATCAGAAATAGTTAAGCGGGTGAGGTTCAAAATGACCTTTTTGCGGGGTCTTAGTAATAGGGTCTTGTTTTTACCTACTGGGTACGGAACCCAAGGAGCATTGGTATTACCTTGGTTCATGTAACATTTTTTCTTAAACGGTATCACAGATTACTTCAGTTTTCAAAAATTATAACGGGCGGTTTGGACGCACTAATCAATACGAACTTTTTGCACCAATAAATGCGAGCGAGTTGCATAGTGTCATACATACAGTATAAGTTGATTCATGAAAGCTGGCACGAGTTTGTATCGAACATTTTCATGTAAAATATGTGTGTCAACATTTTCAGAGACTTCCGTCGCCGACTTTTGTAAATTTACTTCCCCCTATCATTGGTGTAGTCACGTGTAGTTAAGAATATATGTAGTACAGTCGACCAAAAATGTGGTTTAACACGCTACGGTTGAGGTTCGTTTGAACGTCATGAGACAACAAGGTCGTGCATGTTTTAAACTCCGTTAGAAATGTCAACCTTAGCGATCGTTAGATCTCGCAGAAACTTTTGTCAAAACTTGTAGACCACTTTCTTGCTCGACTGTACCTACCGCTCGGTTGGAACCCAGTACGGTAGTATTCAAACTATAAAATAAGTACATACCTAACCAATATATTAAAAACACAATCTATCATCTCAAACAACATCAACATACAACAAATGATCCAACCAATTTTCAAAGTTGTATAGGCTAGATGAATGTTTTTCATGCATGGTATCAATCGATTCGTTTTGTTGTGAGGATCAAATGTCTATATGGGGCCAATTGCCTTAAATCAACATAAGAGACAGGAAAAAGACTTAAAGTCTGAGATTTGCATTTGTTTCTCAAAACGCTCCTAACAAAATGATATAAAGCCTTGACGTCACAGCTTCATATTTGCCCATGGAAAAATTATGAAATTGCTATTTTTACAGTGAAATGTTGCGTTTATGTATATGGTTGCATTACAATTTATTTCACAATAAAATGTTAGAAATCGAATGGTATCATTGGTTTTTAAAATTTCGTACTTTCAAAAATCTAACAATTTTGAAACTTTGAAGCCTTATATCTTTGAACCATTTCAATAGATTTTTTAATATTTACTTTATTTGGATATTTTGATCATTTTGCATCCTATCAACTAAATTTCATTGCATAATTCAACATGTGTCATCACCCCTATTGCAGTTGCATTATAATAATGTTCAAGCATATTCTGATATTTCTGATCAACTTCAATACAACTCCAATGCATTAATAGTATGTGCGGGGACCGTAAGATCTGCTACGTTATATGATACAAAGATAAGCCCCATGGCACATGTTCATAAAAGTGATGATAGGTCCGCCAGACGTCTGTCCGCTGTCTGTCCGTTGTCCAATTCGCGCCATACACGGACGGATGTGTCCGCCGGGCATATCCGTCGGACAAATCCGGCGGACACTGTGCGTGTATGCCTAGCTATTGAAAACGTTTAATATTTCAGAAGCCTGTCGAATAGGAGAGCTCTGCCACGTGTGATAGATTGTTCAGATTCTGTGACACTATGCGTTGAGCTGGAATAAAGGATTCTACCGACATACGGTGTCAGTTTTAGCGAGGAATGTAGATTCATGAGCGACTTTATCATTTACCTGATGTATGCAGCGATAAGCATAAATACACTTTCTTTTTTATATGCTACATTGGTGGTTAAGCAACTAAGCGGTCACCTTAGCCTGTGGATGCTTACAACTGTAGGGGCATTACATGTGCGTATCCGACCCACACCTAACTTTACAGAATAGTAGTCCATCGAGAAAACCTCGTGCTCAATCCTCAGCCGCAAAGCAGGTTTTTTGAATAATACTTGGTGGAGGCGAGAAAAAAAATTTTGGAGACGAAAAAACTAATTTTTAATCGGTCTCGTCGTCCCAGGAGACAAACCGTCCACACAAAACCGAATTTTCTTCATACCAAGAATACGATACCATTAATGCTCTTAAAAGGATCACCAGCATTTTTGTTACACCTTGAACCTATACATACATCATTGCACGTTTTAAACTAATTCAGAACTCTACGCTCCAACTGGCCCCCAAACTGCAGCGTGCTCACTTATTTATGTGCTTTGGTTAGCGCAGCTGTCACTTAAGCACAACTTAATATTCAAACGCAGCACTGTCTCCGTGCATTGTGCAAACAAGGCTTTAGACTAAGAGCTAGCTACGGGAAAACGAAATTTTGTGAGGTACCATCGAATACAAAGAGATGTACAATTTTGGACCTTATTACTACGCAATAAGGTAAAAAGTGGATACATCTCTTTGTAGTCGAGGGTAAGTCTCTAGTTAGTTTACGATACTATCTTAGTAACTATTTATGTTGCTGCTGTTCATCCATTAAAACCAGACTGGCAGGATAGCAAAAAAAATGTGCGCAAATTACGATTTTAATACTATAGGCTCTGTGCTCACTTTATCCAACTCCGGTAAATGGTACTTAGGGTTTGTAGTCTAGGTGTATGCGGGAGAGATTTTGTCGTGTGTTACACCATAATATACCACAATTGATGAGTAAAAATAAATTAAATGGGCTAAATATATATGTTTTATTTGTTTAAATTCAAGACAACAATTCACGGTAAAATTAATATTTTGTAAATTTGGCCGTTTACAGCTTCATTAATCCGTTAATCGATTCGGCTCAAACCTACAACTGCCAGATTTCCGGATCATGTAACAAAGAAAGTATAACAAAGTTACTCGTTACTCTACACTAATCTCGAAAATGTATAAGGTCAATCGGTGAATGTTGTACCAAACGCAAGCCGTCATCAGTGATGCCTACTAATTTAAATTTTAAAAAATACCTACGTACTACACAGACGCAATTTTCCCGGTTGACCTTATTTTTCAGGGGCTGACTCTCCACCTACTACAGCGCTTTCTAGTTATATCTGGTAAAGACTGGATTATTCCACTGTAAGGCTATTGTTCCACTCTCTAATATAAATTCTAGCTCGTTCGAGCGTGAGTTTGATATAGTTTTGAGCTTTGAATAGGCTGTCTCGGGCAATTTCTAAAATGATGTTGTCTTAACAAAGGCTTGATTCACGGAAATGGGAAATTTATATTTTGTAAGGTAATTTTATTGAATCAAAAACATAAAATACCTACTTGGTACTAACAAGTAAAAATGCGTGCGGGTCTGGTAAACAATTTAATGGACAAATATACTGCCAAATGTAGTTTTTTTTGTAACAAGCTGTAAAATACATTCCGTTTATACATAATATCAGCCAGCAATGTACTACTTCGTCTTTTCGACAATAATCTACTATTAAAATTCAATATTTTGCCTCTTTAGTGTATCACTAATAATAAAAACAGCTTCGTTTAATTTATTCCCAGAGAAGAGCTTTGGTGAAAAAAGGATACATGTTCGAAGCCGCACGTTTTTTTCCAATCGAGCGTGCATTTCATGACCTAGACAATCACCATATAAATTTTCCCGTACTGTATTTAAGCCCTAGAAAAGAACGTTCAGGCACTAATCACTTCGAATGAATCGGTGATTACTGAAGTTAAAGTTAACTACCTACTTAATAATACATTGAGGAGTCGGGTTAGTTTGAATGGCTATTCGATTCGAATCGATTACCTATAAGTTAGTCTAGTTAGGTTACCTTATTTATAGCTTTCCAATTAGAATGAATTTTTGACCGACTTCAAAAAAGGAGGAGGTTCTCAATTCGACTGATTTTTTTTTATACATTATTATTATTTTTTTGTATGTATGTTAATCGATATCTCCGTGAATCGTGAACCGATTTTCAAATATTTTTTTAATCGAACAGGTATAACTCCTAGATGGTCCCATTGTCACCAAGTCGGGGTCTGATGATGGGATCCTGGAGAAATCGAGGGAACTCTTCAACTATTATAGGCACACCTATAATGATTTCACTATTTTTTACAGCAACTCGGCCACTTCCTCTTGGAATAGCGGATCCTAATTGAAGTCTGTTCTTTTTTTGTTTAAAATTTTTAGACTTAAGCTTTTACACAGGTGGTTTGTTTTACATTTACATGTGCATTAGTTAGTAAGATGACAAAAATTAAGAATATTTACAGATTTTTTTAAAACATTTTTAAACAACACGTGTACGTAAATCTACATATCTATCTATTTTTCTAACTTATTATCATACAGCAACTTTGAACGGATTATATCGCGTAAACTTAATTTAAATTACATCCCTTAATTAAATTCGTTCAAAGTTGTTTTATTTCATGAAATCGCGGCAACCGTAGACAATATTATTATCATCATACCTTAACTTATTCACATAACTAACGCAACTAACAACCTACTAAGTTTCCGCATACGATTTTAGAATTTCATACTAACTCAAACAAGTGTAAATTGCACCAACTTTATCCGACACACATGCACCGCACCAGCTCCACAAAAAGCACGGATTCCGAAATCCTTTCATATCTAACCAAAAACAGTTTTAATTATTTCCACGAGCTGTTTCCTGAAAAAAGCTCAGCCAAAAAGCTTGGCCCGAAAACTTGGGTTATTAAAAAGCAAAGTTATGCGTGGCAGGTACACGTCACGAGCTTTAGTGGAGTTCATTAGTTCAGAGTGAGGGTACAAAAAAGTTAAGGTTTATTAGGAATAATAACGGTTAGAAACCTAGTAGTTAAAAGTGAATCTGAAAGACAATTTTTTAAAACTTATTCGCTATTATATATTTATTTAAACTGTTAAACTTATATAATATATAATGTCCCATCGGAGCATGTAGCATGTTGGTACCTATGTAACGGCCTCCTAGCCTATTTGGTAGAGTCCCTACCCTATGAAGCAGGAGGTCCTGGGTTCGATTCCTGGTCTATGTAACGGCCTCCTAGCCTATTTGGTAGAATCCCTACCCTATGAAGCAGGAGGTCCTGGGTTCGATTCCTGGTCTATGTAACGGCCTCCTAGCCTATTTGGTAGAATCCCTACCCTATGAAGCAGGAGGTCCTGGGTTCGATTCCTGGTCTATGTAACGGCCTCCTAGCCTATTTGGTAGAGTCCCTACCCTATGAAGCAGGAGGTCCTGGGTTCGATTCCTGGTCTATGTAACGGCCTCCTAGCCTATTTGGTAGAGTCCCTACCCTATGAAGCAGGAGGTCCTGGGTTCGATTCCTGGTCTATGTAACGGCCTCCTAGCCTATTTGGTAGAGTCCCTACCCTATGAAGCAGGAGGTCCTGGGTTCGATTCCTGGTCAGGGCATTTTTTTGTGTGCTTATCACAGATATTTGTTCCTGAGGTATGGATGTTTTCTATGTATTTAAGTATTTATCTATATATATCTAATATCTTTTATATATATCGTCGCCTAGTACCCACAACACAAGCCGTATTGAGCTTACTGTGGGCCTAGGTTGATTTGTGTAAGATTGTCCTAATATTTATTTATTTATTTATTATGTAGGTATAGAGTGCGCGACAGCCGTCACAACCTTTTGACCGTCGTGGCCGACAGGTGTCCCTCTGTCTACATTTAAACTACTTGGCGTTCCCCTCTGCCGAAAATATATGACCAGTGGTCATACTTATTGTATGTATTGACGTTTATCTGACGTGGTATACATTTGACGTTCTCCTCCCCTGCAAGAATCGACACTTTTTTGTATAGAAAATGACAGACATGGCCGGTCCGGTTGGTTGAATAGTCTAAGAACATATGTAAATGCCTTTTTTTTGGAATAAAATTCAGATATAAGTGATATCAAAAATAAAAATTGGATATTGCATGAATGATGCAGGATAAATTAAAATTAATGACTACGAATATTACTGGTTAGCCTAAACCATGCAGATCACATGGCCTATGACCGCAATTCATGGAAACGAGCCACATTTAGTCGCGATCCTCAGCAGTAAGGGAACAAGAAAGATTACAATAGTCAAATTCAAACAAGAATAAAACTTTTACTGAATGCCACAGTAAAAGTGGCTTTCACTTCGGTTGCCTGACTTACTTTCTGGATGTTATTATTCTTAGACAGTAACACCAAACTCGGCTTTTAAAATGAGTTATCAACTTGTCAATACTGCGAACGTTTACGTATATACGATATACGTATTACGTATATAAGACTAAGCAGGAAATTATCTTTTCAACAAATTGATGACTTACCAAAAGTTGTCTTTACAAATTTTTTATTCTTTGTTATTCATTTAAATCATTTCTAATACCCGGCAAACTATTTCAGCGCCAGTCAATTTTTTTCGTAAAAAATATTGATTAATTATGTATTGTTCTAGATGTGACATCTAGAACAATGTGACAGAATCAAAGAGCAGTATAGACTTGTAGTGATTTTCACTACAACTTTTGGGAGAAGAATTTTCTTAGGGATGTCATCTCCTGTTACTCAATGGTAATAAAAAAGCACTTTTTAATGCTTTAACTTTGTTTTAAAATTTAATTGATGAAGAATTTATTCAAACATAAGTGATTTAAAAATTAAAAGTTAACTATTAAAAAATAAACTTAATTTAAGTTTTGTTTCATGCTTCATAAACAGTGATCGGCACAACCCGAGCCACAACGCGGGACTCCAAAGAGATATATTATTTAAGTTTATTAATTTATTATAGACATGAACAGTCTATTAAATTTCAATTGAATATTTTTTTGAGACAGGGTTATGGAATTTTTTTTTAATAATCACGTCCATATAAAAAAAATATAACCAAAATCTAGCGCTGTGGCACGGATCGTGCCGATAACTGTTAATAAAGCATTTTTTCCCCCTTTTAATTAGCTGATTCTAATTTTGAATCATTGACAGCGTAAAAAATTGGAACCTGGTTTTTTCGATATATTAAGTACATGGTAATTTCAAGTAAAACATAGCACTACGCATTACTCTTAGTTGGAAAACTGACGTCATTTGCGCGTCACTAATCCTATAAAGGCTTACGAACAAAGTTCAGTATATTTTGTCACTAATTAAAAAGTAATTGTACGCGCGGGGCGCGTTCTCAGAACGCCCGTGACCCAGCGAAAGATAATAGTAGAGAATTCGTGTCATATTGGTCCAACGCTGATGTAGCACAATGTAACAGGTATGGCATTACGATAACAGGACGCCGTGTCCTTGACGTCCTTTACTCCGAATTATTTAAGTTTATTATGTAAATCAATATAAATATCACCGTTAGGTACGACGACGAGCGAAGCGAGGAGGAGTGTTAGGTATTTTGCGATCACAATACAACACAATTTCGGTTTCGGTTAGGTTAGGTTAGTGTGTCATCCTGCCCGAATGGCATAACTACCCAGAATGGAAGCCCCCGCTTGTCGACCCTGTCACGGAAATTACTACCTATCAACAAAAAACGTAGGAAATGATATTAATGATATTATGTTTCAAAAAATTCGGACTGTAAACAATTATTAACAATGTCGTTATATGAAAAAAAATTATAACGAGAAAAAATATGACAAATGATAATTCTGACCACAAAACGTTATTACTGAAAAAAAATATGCTAAATAATTTTATGTGAGCCAATATGCCCTAAAAAACTAAAAATACTCTATCCATGTTATTTTTTTCCCTTTTGTATAGTTTAAAGTTTAGTAAAACAGTATTAAGTGACATGACATTGTAGGAGAACCGTTAGCTCCGTAATATATCCCACATTACTATGGGTGTGCATATATGCCATGGGAGCCGGGACATACAAGCTATCACAGCAAGCCGTCTATTTTAGTACCACCGACCGCGAAAGAGGTTTGACGGCGAGGCGTAATCACAATCTTTAATAGCATGCAAAAACATATTAGGTAGCTAATATTCAAAGCTGTAGGATTAACTGTGAAGGGACCGATTTATGGAATGAGTTTTGTACTATAACGGAGTCTATGTCTATTCCGTCGCTGGTATGACCTCAGTCGAAATGAAACGACCTTTAATTAAGGATTGTATGCGTATCCGTATAGATAGGCATATGTCTGGTTACCCTTTCCGGTTGTGGTGTCGCGATGCGCTACCATAGGTTCCGATTTAAATTAATTCGTTCGAGTTTGGTGAAAGTTGGAGTGATTCGTCGGGAAACGAGTGCCTAGTGCTTGTAAAACATTTACGGTACGAAAAGTTTTCAATACGACATTATAAAAGTGAACTATGATTTTATTTAACTATAGTTATAACTGCAGTGATCGGCGAAAAGGATTCCACACGGGGTGAATGACGTCAATCATTATGCTAGTATGGATATGCCGCGGCATTTGCGGGATAGAAAATAAAATTACTTACAGTAATTTTCACGAACATGTGTAATTAAGTATTTTCATGAAATTATTTGCTTCGCATTTTTTTTGTCTCTATAAATTTAAAATCACAAACCATCATTTTACTGGTCCACGAGCGAGTTCTTAGTTCGGGGCGGACTACTAGTTATTACAAGTCGTAACCGACACTGATTCATTGTATTAAACATAATACAAACACTTATATTTTCGAGCAGTTTAATTGGTATGGCGGGCGAAACGGCACATCCATAATACTATGTCTAGTTGAATTCCCGCGGTGTGGCATCCTTTTCGCCGATCACTGGTTATAAGATAAGATACCAAAAATAAAAATATAATTAATTATTCTAATGTGCAACAAATAAAAGTTATTTTGATAGATTGTTGTCCGGATATACGCTCTTAACATTTCCATCCCACCTTAAAGGTTCATTTCGTAACTATACTAGCGATAATCACATTGGAACCGCAACCGCATGCGGCGACGGTGTGCAAACGTGACAGCGCTATACACATGCGGAGCGCTATCTAGCTCGTGCACCGGCGCCGCATGCGGAAACCGCAGCAGTGTGAAAGCCGCTTTAAACCTATTAATAATGTTTCTTTCTAACGTAAACTTCAAAATGACGAATAGTGACAATTACTGTTGGATCTCCAAATAAATAAATAAATATAAATAATTCTTGACGTCATTTTAGATCTGATAGAAATGATACCTGATTGATTCACTGTCACATTTGTCACAATACAACTAAGTTTTCATACTCAAGTCGGGTTTCCTTAGTAACGCTGTACACGAGCTCTTCAGGAACCTGCTATTGTTTGCCGTGGCGTTTCGCGCACATTTCCACCATCCACTCAACCTCTCATCTACTGCTCACTGTACAATCTAATATAACATTTATACTACTATTAATAAGGTATAGTTTACTAGACAACCAATTATGATATAGGAGAATGACAAAGTAACTTTAAACTTTATTACGTCACGTTAAAGACTTCTTTTGTATGCATTTGTTAGATTTATTACGCTATAAAATGAGTGGCCATTTTGTTTCCTTAATAGTTGAGACGTTTTCGATACAATGTTTAAAGCTGACGTTTTATTTCGGCTATTCAGATATTGTACTTACAAAATAGCTATTTTTATTGAAATGACAATGTATTTTTGTTACAAAAGGTAACTAAATAATAAAAACTAGCTACGTACAGTTGACCAAGAAAGTGGTCTACCAGTTTTGACAAAAGTTTCTGCGAGATCTAACGATCGCTAAGGTTGACATTTCTAACGGAGTTTAAAACATGCACGACCTTGTACATTGTCTCATGACATTCAAACGAACCTCAACCGTAGGGTGGTAGACCACATTTTTGGTCGACTATACCTAATATATTTATTTCTCACTAGCTTTTGCCCGCGACTTCGTCTGCGTGGAATTAGTAATCCCCCGTTAAGAAATGAATTCTGGATATCAACTATTCTATATCCTTCCCCAGAGCATCTCCAGCGTTCAACGGTTATTGATTCGCCATACAAACTTTCAACCCCTTTTTCACCCTTTCTAGGGTTGATTTAAAGGATGAAAACTGTCCTATGTCGTTTCCCGGGACTCAAATTATCTCCATACTAATTTTCATCTAAATCGGTTCAGCGGTTGAAAATTCTCCATACGAACTTTCAACCCCCTCCAGGATTGGGATGAAAACTATCCTATGTCCTTTCTCGGGACTCAAACTATCTCTATACGAAATTTCATCATAATCCCTTCAGCCGTTCTCACGTGATAACAGCGATAGGAATTTAAACTATTAATTTAATGTGAAAATAATAGCGACTAAACTTTGTCTGCGAATTCGAGCGCTCAGATTTCAAAAACCGCCCCGCCTGTTCAGAAAATATTTCTGAACGGAATATTTTATTTTCTATTTTTACGTAAAAATGACTAAACTGAAGCACATAACTTATTGACCTTGAATAAGATAGATTATCATCCGCCTATACAATTCTTAGCTTTTTTTATGCAGACACAGACACATCAATCTTCATTTGTATTGTTTCTGCTTATAAGACGGGCCTGACAACCAACTATGTTTAATATCTCCAAATATTTGGCCTCGCCGGGGTCAATTCCGGGACCCCTGGCTCGTAATCAATGTCAATGTCACTAAACTAGTTGCTGTATTATTAACAATTGTGGGGTCCAGTAATATTAATTTCTACTGTAAAATTGGAGTATAGTTGCTGGAATATTATTATTGGAGTATTTCCGCTATACAATTTAACTATCTACAACTCTACATTGTCGATGTGAGGTGTGTAACAATTCTTTTTCTTATAATAAATGGTATTCCAAACCAAACGAAGAAACGATGGCTGAATGTCGTGGAGGCCGACATGAGCGAAAACGGGCTCATTAAAGAAGACGCCCAGGATCGTGCAAAGTGGAGGAAAGCGAGCAGGAAAGCGGACCCTGGCAATAGCCGGGATAACGCTTGGTAGAAGAAGATAATAAATGGTATTCTACTCTACATTTATAGTACCACATTTTTTAAATAATTATAGTGTTTTTAAAAGCTGGAGCAAATATTGGAGCAAAGTTACACCAATTTACGGCACTGACGCGACTAGACTTTGAAATAAAACAATGGAAGGTCATTGGGTTAATCACAATCATCTCATTGAGCAATGAAAAAAATGAAAATGAAAAATATTTTATTAAAGATAAGCAATATAGTTACACTACAACAAAATACACGTAGGTCTCACATATCTTGACTTGTGTAACAAACTCATCTTAACCATGCTATGCAGTCTCGGTATCAGTAGTCCCCGCACCTAGGCTAAGCCTGTATCGCGTAGGCCATCTTAGAACGTGTTACAAATAACATATGAAGGGTACACGGAAAGAACATGTCTAGTCCCTTTTTTCGTAAAATGTGATTTATGTATCAAAATGTACAGCTTGCAATGAACTATTAGCAACAACTTCTGTAACAGCTCGAATTTTTAACATAAATCCACTTTTAAATTCATAAAAACCATCTAGTTACGAAAATAGTATGGTTAATTGAATCGTTCCAAACTTTAAAACCGCTATAACTCAAAATGTTGTCAAAGTGACTAGACATGTTCTTTCCGTGTACCCTTCATATGGTCGGTTCATAACTTCATTCTATTATATTATAATAATTTCATAAATCATACGTAAAGTTAATTGAAATGAACGAGGTAGAAGCTATTTAAATAAGCAGAAGATGATCATTGCAAAAAAAGTCTGCGTTGAAAGCTTTATATTTAAAATCACATTTCCTTAGTTTCCCTACGCTCTATTATATGGAACCATGCATAAACTCATGCTTTTGCAAACACATAATATTGACGAAGACGGCAAATATTGTAACGCAGTTTGCCGACCTCCTTGTTACGGTTTAAGGAGGGTAAGTAAACATTATTACCAGGGGCGTCACGTGGTTTGCGATACCGTTTTGCATATCGAGGTTTGTTGCTAACTCAAAGTCACGTGTGGATTTTCAAATTACCGAGGAGTTCGGTTAGGCCTTGGGCTCTGGTTTACGTACGCTTCGGGGTGTCACGTTCAATAGAAACAGAGGTCTAAGTATTCGCAGAGTATTATCTATTCCTGAGCGGTAGGTATTGCACCTTTATAATTTTAAACAAAAACGTATCGACTTCACGTAGGCTACTGCAAGTACTGCAACTCCACTTTTCAGAGAATAAATGCCCAAACTACTGTAAAAAATCATGGAATTACTCACTATAGGTGTATTTATAATATTTGAAGTGGAGTTGTAATGGATTTGGATAGTGTCTTAACGTTAGAATACGGCCCACATGGTCAACTCTGAAAAGTTGTATGCACGCAGCTGATATATACCTAATATGTATAATTGTATTTAGAAAGTAAAAATGTTTTAGCCCAAAAAAGTAAAAGTGTTGGCAGCACAAGCTATCTTATAGTTGAAAATGACTGTCTCATTTATACGGTAGACCTCTACTTAATCTACAACACCGATAAAAATGCAAAAACAGTATGACAACGCATTTTTATAGCAAAGCTGGCACGATAAGCGCCACAAGGCCAAATAATCGTACCCGTCGCCTTTCAAGCAACTTCTAACAATGCAGGAAAGTTGAACCGGACTGGGAAATGTCACTTTTTGCTAGTCCAGCCGTGTTATTCGATTGGCTTACCGACCACTGGCGAGATGACTGTAGTATTTTCAATAATATATATTGTATATTGAATAACTATGTTTTATTAATTATAAGATATTGAGACGACTTGTTGTTCAGGCTAGAGTGGATGGTACAAGACCCAGATTATGCCCCTCAATGCGATGGACTGATCAAGTGAAGGCCCTCACCGGATCACGCTTAAATCTGTGCGTGCGCAATGCACTAAATAGAGAAGGATAGCGGAGAACTATAAAAAATGCCGTACAGCGACCTCAATGACCACGACTACTCTGACAAGAGTATACGACTAAGAAGAAGAAGAGATTGAGACGACACTTTCATGATAAGACATGACATAGACAAGACAGCTCAACTAGGGTCTATGTATATCACAGATAAGCAAGATAGATACAATACAAGATTAACAGTGCTACCATAACAACGACGACAAGCATCCTGCGTTTTTATCAAAAGATATTGTTAGCTTTCGCCTGCGAATACGAACATTTTTTAAACGCATACGGCAGCTACTAGCCTATACAGTCCTGTAATTCTAAACAGAGTTGGGCAAAAATTAGTGTGAGTGAAACTAAAGTTAAAAATGAGAACGTCACTCTTAATCATTTGAACATGATTACGGATTTACTCAAGAGCTTTCCAATCTGAGTGAGCACCGACATGAGTAAATCATGTCGATTTTTAGTTTGAATCATGAGTAGCTGAAGTGATTACATTAGTAAGACAGATGCTTAGTTAAACTAACGATTTAGTTGATTTAATCATAGTTTGATTATAATTAGCTTTTGCTTAGCAACTAGGTTCATCATTTTTTTCCTGACGGAACCTAGATAAGTACGAGTATATAAATAAAGGATACTTGGCTATTTATGACAATATTTTCGTAAAGGTATCATTCGGGCGGTTGGCCCTTACTGCATAAGTTGTATTGTACTGATTAAATATTGTTTTAGAGCAATAAAAGCGTAATTGTGCCAGCAGCGGCCAAATGTTACCATTATCAAAATACCGAAACATTTGTTTGTTGGTTCTTGGTACAAAATGGGACATTTAATAAAATATCAGCACGTTCGTTGGTTTTTTTTTGTATGCGTGTACAAATGCTCCCATTTACCTTTGAATATAAAAGAAAACAATGTACAATATAAAACAAGTACTGACACCACCTGTTGCTAAGTTCTATAATAGAAACAATAACAAATCCCACGAACTCTAATTTTTCACAAAGTAGGATAAGTTGTTAAAAGTACACTTTGATATGATTGTCCATGTCGGCATAACTTAAAGACCTATTTAATAAGGATTAGACCGCGTCGGCGTGGGAACAAAAGAGTGAACGTAGCGCACCGCTCGGTCTTAGACATTTAACTTATACACGTGCGCTATTTAACGACAATAGAAAAGATAAGGACGGATATATATTGAATAAAACCGGTTGAGCCGTTTTTGAGTTATCACTCAAAAACGCATAGCGAAAGGTCGTGAGTGAAATGACGTAAGCGCCGCCAAGTATCCCTTAACAAATGACCTTTTTGAACGGATGTATAGTAACAGGCCGGCAACTACGGAACCCGACACTGAGCATGGCCCGACATGCTCTTGGCCAGTTTTTTTAAATGTACATGTTATTAATTGTAAATATATCGATTAACGGCTATTAATTATTATGTCAACATCGAACAAAGCTCGGCGCGTTGTTATTTGTTCACAATTAAACATTAATAAATTAAACATCAAACAGTCAGTGCATAAATAAAACTAATTATTTTACATCTCGTTCAATATGTTAAATTCAGTATAAAAAAAACCTCATCCTTGTAATAATGGAAAACAGCTTTAAAAATACTACAATCATATTTTCGTCACTCATATTAAACAACTCATGATTGGCGTTAGTTGAGTAGCGTTACTTTAGTTTCACTCAGCGCGCGGCGTTAATGATTTACTCTCGGCGAATTTACTTGATTGTTTTGTGTTATGATTTAATCAGCGATTATTTAATCAAGTGAATTTGTAATCAAATCACCGATTTCAATCATGAGTGCCCAACTCTGATTCTAAATATATATGCGCGTTGCCGACCCTTTAGAAATCGGAAAACTCCTTTTGAAGAGCCACATACTAGAAGTACTATTATAGTCTCTTGAAAACCTCGGCTATCATTTCACAGCCGAAGCGATCGCGGAAGGAAATGTTTTTTTTTTCAATAACTACTAGCCACATTGAGAGAGGTGATTTGGTAGAGTATTCAAAACAACTTTAACTACCTATGGGACTAACTCCGTAATCACAAAAATGTTTTGGCTGTTTCATACATTTCGGCCGATCAAACGTCGACATTACCTATGGGGAAACAATTTTTTTTTTGATTTTGTGGTTGGTCCCATAGAAAAATTTGTTCATAATAACGTATAGATGAATTATCGAGAGCGTGGAATTGCATATGCAGTAGTATTGTTTGTGTACTGGCATTCTATATTTGAATCCGCACACAAAGAGGCACAACACGGTACAACCACTACATATGCAATTCCGCGCTCTCGATAATTCAACTATACCTAATGACCTCTCACAATATGGCTAGTTGTTAAAAAACGAAAAAATCACTTAATTTCCACCCACACTAGCGCACGCCATCAGAATCCTCGTCCACTGCTACTTTGGACCCACTGACCCGATTATGCCATGCTTTATCGGTTGAAAGTAATATTACACTGAAAACACGCCATTTTAGATGTAAAACGTTCATTAGGGCGGACAGACTGCTCTGATTAGATGGAAATAATGTTAAATTGATTTCGTTTTCAACAGAAATGTGTTGCTGAATTCATACTTAGTAATTTACAGTTAGGATTTCGAAAACACAAGCTATTTTCAATAAGTGGTGTTATTATAAAACAATGGAAGTAAAAATATGTACAGCATAAAAAAAAACTAACTTAAGCTAAAATATGTCTAAAAATTAGTTTTTTTTTTATGCTGTACATATTTTTGTTAAGTTAGTTGTTATTTAATTGTATTTACCGATAATAAACTTCAATAAAACTAAAAAAAAAAAAAAAAAAAAAATGGAAGTAATATTTATTGGTATAAATTATAAATTACATTTGTAAATAAAACTTACCTATTTAAAATAAAACGTAACTAAAACCTAAAACCATATAAAACTAAAATACTTATATAAATTGGGCCCTTGCTGCATGGTGCCGAGGATGCTAGCAGCATTGTTGCATGTATTGCAATACTTTAAATGATACCAGCCAAATTTACTTTCTATTTATCTCATTTATCCAATCCAACTTATATTTTATTTTTATTACATAACCAGATCAGATTTTTAATTTTGCAATCAAACGGTGAGGTTGTTATTAAGAAAAAATGGTTAATGAGGGTATTCTGAAATCCAGATGGCGGCACTGCAACGAGACTGTAACGTATTTTTAACCGACTTCAAAAAAAAGGAGTTCGCGATAATCTCGCGGTCGGCTGAACCGATTTTGATGCGGTTTTCAGAAAAGTATTTGTTACACTCTGGAGAAGGTTTTAGAATAGAAAAAGGGGCCGTCCATTTATTGACAGCAGCTGTCAAAATCCACCATAATTCAATTCAATTTTTAAAATATGGCATTCTGTCCACAATATTGGGACAATTTTGCCAATGTCGAAGTAGATACGACAAGTGTACGGTTAATTAATTAAAATTTCGCTCCAAGAGCTGGACGTTGTACGGTGAGGTTAGGCTTTTTATAAGGAGATAGCTACTCCCTACAAACAGCACGTGGACTAACGGATATCTAACTCAAACAGGGGTTACACATGTTTCGAGACTAATTTTTCATTAGTTGCTCACTAGTTCGTTAAATCACTGCAGAATAAGCTATATATTACACATTGAATCACGAAAATGAACATAAAATAAGAAGTTTTTCCCGAAACCAAACCACCTTGCTCGACAAGATGGCCGCAAGTCCAAATCCACCATAAAAAAAATGTGGTGTGTTATTGATTGGTGGATTATGACAGCTGGACCTCTCGGCACGGTGCTGCCATCTAGTGAAAAAATCGATTCAAGAAACCCTCATTTTATTAAATGTGCTTTAAATCTCGAACGTTATTTAGAAATAAATAGCTTATATCTCTTTGCTCACCAGACGCAAATACCTAAGGGCAAGGGCCTTACTATGGTGCCTTAAAAAGCAACAACTATACTCCCGTTGCACAAGTTCAACCATAAAAGCGACAATAAACCATAAAGACAATATTAAACGGGTAATTCTTTGCGGTGCGAGTAATTTTAAATTTGCTTTGTCTATGGAATCGCGTCCGGGACTGTTCGGGGATAATAAATAGTATAATAAACAAGATTAACGGTGCATAAGGAGGCACGTTTCGAGGACAGTGATGTAGATGCACACGGACTATGTGGCCGGTGTCACACTGTGGCGAACTGCAGTTTCTACCAGTACGGCTACCATGAGTTTGACATTGACATTTTTCGTTAACGAGTAACGAATTTTCTATCTGTGCATCTCGTTTACACTAATTACCTAGTTACAAGCAAGATGCACAGATAGAACACTCGATACTCGTTCTCGAAAACATCAATGTCATAACTCATGGTAAACTTACAGGGCTGTTACAGAGCTCCGGTTCCGTTAAGTTTAAACTTCCGATTGGCTTTAAACATCCGATTCGGTTCCGGTTCTGTTACTTTTAAAACAGAAGTTATATCGGATGTCATAGCAATGTAGCGGGGGGATATGAGCGGCGTACATAAAAAAACAAACAGCTTTATACCTGTCAGCTCACGTCCCCGCTTGCCAAATGGTGCACTAATTGTATTATCACTCGAGCTCCTTAGTTACACATAATCTTTTTCATGACACTTGCAAACAAAAAATAAACTGGTAAAGCAAACAATTATTAATAAGTTATAAAAAATTCCATAAAAGTGAGAAAGTGTAATAAAAAATGGTCTGTTCACTATTACGTATATATGTATTGAATAAACACGTCTACTATTTGTTCGGTTCGGTGTAACATAAGCCCTGTTGGCGCTCGGCGCGCATGAGCAGTGTGCACTCGGCTTTAGCTCAAATATTTATACATCCGGGGGTTGCTCTTAGGCAATAAAATTTACATTTTTACAAACGTGCTGTTTTTCTGCCGAATTTTCGGTGTTATTATAAAATTCTGCTTGTTGTCAGCCAAGCTCTTTGGCAAGCTGTTGTGTTATATTTAGTTTATACAGGGTGTAACAAAAATACTGGTGATCCGTTTAAGGGCATAATTGGTATCGTATTGCGAGTAGGAAAAAGTAGGACACAATTTTTTTGGACGTGAATTTTTGTTTTATGGGGCGAGTCGTCCCACCTGACCAACCCTCCATACAAAACCAAAAAAATTTTTTCGCGAGAATTTTTTTTTTGTATGTATGGTGTTAACTTTTAAGCATTATATCGTCGCTGCGCGTGCAAAAGTCGCCATGTGTTTTTAACCTACTTTACAGGAGACACAAAAAACTATTTTTTTCGATACTGCTTTCACATAAGTACATGAATATTTTTTTGGTAAAAATAAGCACTTTACATACTTTACGTTTGTTCTGGAAAAATAATCGTGTTTAAATAAATCAAAATAAATACATGTTGATAAATCTGCCACATAGCGATTTTTGTTTGAGTCATAATAATCTCTATGTGTCTTGCCATCACATAGCTATATTAAATTATTAAGGAGCGTATTCAATTTGTATGCGTTATTGTCACATAGTTATTTTATGAAATGATATTAGGTATTTAAAAAAAACAGAAAGTTATGGTTAAACAAATAGTTATAATGAAAAATCAGTAAGTACGATCAATCTTCGGATTTTCTTGTTACTTTCATTACCTATCTCTTTTGATAATTAGAACGAATCCGTAGCTGAAAGGAATTTTTTTATCAAATAGAAACATCTCCTTCCAGACACGTTTTCAATACGTTCTGGCCTGGCAAATAATAATTAAATCCGAAAGACTTTTAGTGTACACGTACGAAAGGATTTTTTCGCCGTAATATACAGGGCGGTCCAAAGCTTGACGTTCAAAATTTTTTTTTAGATTCTCCACATCAAGGACTATCAGAATATACCCCATGTATGTTAGCCGATTTTTTATAGTTCAGGAGCTATGATTTTTTTTTTGTCAAAAATTCTGGTATGATGCTTTTTATTTATAAAAAAAAACTAATCGTATTCTTCAAGAGATTTCTTTTGTAACATTAAGCTTGCCTAAGGAGCAGCCTTCAGTAAAAAAATCATCATCATCATCAGCCGGAATAATTGCGAAATTGATAAGTAAGTAAAGAAAATGTATTCTAACTTTAAAATGACACAGAATAAACCAAGAAGACTGAGTGTTGTGTTGTCAGAGGGATATCACGCTTACCACATTCAACGCGTCCAGCAGCTTCACCAAGGCGATTACGAAAAACGCGTAGAATTTTGTCAAGCGATGTTAGATAAAACTGCAGAAGATCCAAATTTTTTTGATAAAATCTTATGGACAGACGAATCGCGATTTGAAAGGACTGGTGTGTTCAACATGCATAATTACCACTGCTGGGCTATCGAGAATCCGCATCTTGGGAGAGGTTCCAACTTTCAGGTGCGGTTCAGTGTGAACATGTGTTCAGGCGTAATTGATGGTCAGCTAATTGGGCCCTTTGAATTGCCAGCAAGACTAAACGGAGCCGAATAACTTAATTTCTTACGGACCGAGCTGAACGGATTGTCGGAAGATGTCAACTTGCAGATAAGACGAGATATGGTGTTTCAAAATGATGGTGCTCCTTGCCACTATTCAATTGCGGTACGACAACACCTGAATGAAACCTACCCCAACAGATGGATCGGACGCGGTGGACCAATCCAATGGCCTCCTCGTTCACCGGATTTAAATCCCATTGACTTTTTTGTTTGGGGTTATTACAAGGAAATAGTATACGCAAGAGATTCGAACTCAGAAGTGGAACTTAGAGAAAAGCTGCAAGAAAGCGAGAGAATAATAAAAGAAAACAGAGAAGCTTTCAGAAAGCTAAAAGATAATTTTTTGAGGCGTTGTAGGCTTTGCATTGATGTAGGAGGCCGGACTTTTGAAAACCTTTTATAAAATAAATTTTATTTCCTACTTATCTAATTTGTGTTTTATTTGATTTCAACCCCAAAAACTTGCATGACTTTCTAGCAAAGTTTGAATAAGACACATAGCTCTTAAAACTCGGTTGTATTTTTTTAACCCGAAATCTAGGTCTGATTTTCATCAAAGTAATAAATCTAAACTTTTTACCAGCATTTGCTTCTTAAGTAGGCGTCTTGTTACAAAAGAAATTAATAAAAAAAAACAAGGTTATTCCATCTCATTTTAGCATTAGAATACATTTTATTTATTTACTTATCAATTTCGCAACTTATTCCGGCTGATGATGATGATGATTTTTTTACTGACGGCTGCTCCTTAGGCAAGCTTAATGTTACAAAAGAAATCTTTTGGTATAGTTAAAAAGAATCATACCAGAATTTTTGACAAAAAAAAACATAGCTCCTGAACTATAAAAAATCGGCTAACATACATGGGGTATATTCTGATAGTACTTGATGTGGAGAATCTAAAAAAAATTTTTGAACGTCAGGGTTTGGACCGCCCTGTATATGTTTCGTACCTACTTGAATCACCCTATTGAATTATTATTTGAACAGCAATTCAACATTTCTAGAAACGGTCAAGCCATAAAGGCTAACGTCAAACCCTTCTGGTGTTCTGCCTTTTCGCCGAAAGTTGTATTACCGAATTTCACTTGTCAACCAACTTTTCGCAGAAGTTACTTACTAGGTTGGGTTAGGTTAGTTGGATTATGTAAAGTTGGAAAATGAAATTCGGCCAAATGAAACTTATGCGAAAAGTTGGTTGGCAAGTGAAATTCGGCAATATAATTTTCGGCGAAAAGGCAGAGAACCCTTCCTACTCTTTCGAGGAGGCAGAGACGTTCTACGTACTACCAGGAGATATCAGACCAAACCCAGCTTAAGCATAGGTATACATATACTTTTCAACTCAAAAATATACAGGCACGAGACAGCTAAACATTGTTTGGGAGGTCGATTGATTGTCTGAGTAGTATGCCCCACTTTAAAAACATGAAATAAATAATTATGCATTGTTTGGGGGGTTGCCGACTGGATTATCACCTTCGCTCCCAAATATCAAGAACATAACAGACCCCTGACTATAATATCATACTGCCTTGATACAAAACAGAAAGTGGCGGCAACAACTAACATCATTTTTCGGATCACTAACACCACATGGGTTTTACCTCTACATACCCTCAGCACTACCGCACTTGCGTCAAGTTTCTCGGTTGCAGAGTTTGCATACCCAGTGAAAAAGAATCCTGCACACGTGAATCAGATAGATACTACTCTCAACGAAGCCTGTAGACTAATCACCGGATGCATTAAACTTACCAAATGCGATCATCATTACCAAATGAGCGGAATAGCTCCTCCTCACATACATAAGGACTTGACACAACTGTAGAACGCGAAAAGAAACGGCGGGATTCTCGACATCCAACGGTGGCGTAGAAGTCTCTAAACAGACTAAGGTTGAGAGTTGGCCGATCAAAAGGCAATCTTCTTAAATAGGGAATCAGCCCGGAACACAGAGATGCAAAATGACGACCTTCAAACAACGCAAAATAGTGATGCAATGTTCCCTGTATCCAAGTATGTGTACTATAAAGACTTCATGAAAGCTACTTCCCGGAGATAAGAGGTGGCAAACCATTTAACCATAATTGGCAAAAAATAATTAGGTTTAAAGTTTTGATCCCGTCATATGGAAAGAAGAAGAATAACTATTTAGTGTATGGTTTGGATAAATAAGTTCAAGCAAATTACATTTTAATCTTAATAAAATTTAAAAAAATGTGATTTACCATTCACTTATACTTTAAACTGCTACGAGTAACAAACACTTTCAAACGTAGACCCACAGCAACTATCCCCCTTTCCCTCAAAGTACCCTTTTATTTACCAAAATAATTCGATTGAACTGCCAGTGATGGCATTAATGGTTTACTAGAAAACATGTTTATTTTACTTGAAGGTAGATACAAGCAGATACAAGTGTAACATGCGGTAGACTGAATATAGGTACTATAGAAAAATATCGCTATGTACCGTAAAACAACGTCTCGCGTCGCGTCTACGAACATAATAGCGATCCAAACTAGTACAAAAATATCGCTATGTGCAAAATGCTACATAGCGGGTGAACATTTCTGGTTAATTTATGCGAAAAATATCGCTATGTGTCAAGAATCACATATCAGGCGCATTCTAAAAATGGTTTTTATGGCGACCGAAAATCGCTATGTGATTTATTTCACTTAGCGATTATAGTAGGCGCATTCAATATATGGACATCACATAGCTAGATTTGTCAAATCCTGCAATACTAAAATTAGCCTGACAGGATTTTCGGAGCATATGTGTATTGAAATAAGGATCATAATAGCATTAAAAACCAAAAATCGTCAAAATTCACATAGCGACTTTTGCACGCGCAGCGACGATATGTTGATATACAAAATATTGAAAATGTCGAATATATTCTGGGCATTCAAACATATTTACACTCGCTGCAGCATCTAACAAAAAATTGGTAGGTATTTTTGATTTTGAACTTACTTAATGATTTTACGATGCCTGGTCAAAATGTCAGTCATGTTTTATATGATGCAGTTAATATGATCAAATGATTGAATATCCTTATCTAAACCTTACCTTACCTTATCCGCCGAGTTTCTTGCCGGTAATAAGTAATACTTCTCGGGTCAGAGGTGTAGGGTTAGAACCGGTGGTAGTTTCTTTTTCTCTCTGACGTTCATAAGTGCATTGTAATGTGCCTAAATTGAAGAATAAATGTCTTTTATCTTTTTATCTTTTAAAAATAACTACTTGCTAATGTGTGCTTCTTCACTATTCATATATTCGTTTACAATCTACCTAAAATTTCTATATCCTAAATCGTGTTCTGTATTCTCTCTACTCATACAAATATTTGAATACCCCTTAAAGCCTGTTGAACCTCTAAACGGAATATCGTTGATTTAAATTTTAGGACAATAGGCATCCAGGCATTAGGCACTGGCTCATTTGATGGGGTAGAATTTATTGGAAAAGGTTGTGGTTTAATCGTCGATTATTGCCTGAATTGGGCGGGATTTCACGGGTAAATATAATTTGAACCGTTTTTATTTGTTTGTACTTTTAATTTTATTTTCCAAAATAATAATAGAGTAGAAAAGAACACGAAAAAAAATGTGTGTTAGCAAAATTGGTGGTCAAACGCCTGCCTATTCTGCATAAAAAGTACCAACTCGGTTAAGATATTTTTGGTTGCATAGGTACAACTAAGACATATTTAAAACACGGAATAAAGCTTTGTTAATGACAAACAAGCAATTATTGATAGATGTTCTTGGTTATTTTAACCAAGCACTAATTTGAATCCAAATAAGTGTCCTAGTAAATATAACCCTTATCTGATTCCCTTATATATTTATAACTAATTTAACGGTACAGTTTCACACATAGACTTAAATATATAGTAGACGGCCACAGCCTAAGAACTTTTTGAGGCTCCGAGTATTTAGCGCCATCTAGTTCAGAGCCAATATGTATGAGATAAAATCAGCGCCACCTAGTAACGACTAGTGTACTAAGTTGACTTCTTTGATTTTAGCAACTAACTTTGCAGGCTTCATGTGAGGCGAGTCACTCGGTTGTAAATAGCAAAAACTTAGTTATTTCTAGCTGCTTCATTTTTTCAGTGAAGGCAAAATTTATCAGAAATGTATAATTGAATAAAACTTAATCTTTTTCCACGATCTCGCCCTTACTTAATTGTGTAGTTTGATATTTCAGATGCAGATTTTTACCTTCAGAGCTTCCATAATTACCTTATAAATAACTAAATCCAACTCCTGTTGTAAACAGGTACTGGTAACTCGACTACGATTCATGCAAACAACATTATTTACATTCGCTTAGAACCAGGTATTTGTTTACGGTGCCGAGACGTCCTTGTTTACATACTAGATATAATCCGTGCCCTAGAATAGTGCCCTGTGTGCATGTAAATGTTTACGCCATTCTAGAATGTAAGTGGTTGTGAATTAGTACTATAATTGCGTTCATAATATTACGAATTTGAGCCGTGATGCTTTTTCTATGCAGATGTCAGTAAAAGCAGGTTTAATAGCATAAGTAAAATAAAATATAAGCGTCATACGTACATACATTAGCGTCATTTTTGATAAGTGTGGAAATTAGTTACAAAAAATAACTACAAAATGGTGTACCATTTTAAATACTTGTTTATAATGAATAGTTTCTATAATACGAAAATACATTGATATAAAGGTATTTGACATAAGAAAGAAAAACAGTAAAGTTCTCAAGGGATCTCTGCCTTTTCGCCGAAAATTGAATTGCCGAATTTCACTTGCCAATCAACTTTTCGTGCAAGTTTCATTTGGCCGAATTTCATTTCCCAATTTTACATATGTAATGGTTGCGAAATAATTATTTGGTAAAAGTTATGCCAAATGAAATTTCTGCGAAAACATGATTGGCAAGTGAAATTCAGCAATATAATTTTCGGCGAAAAGGCAGGATACGGTTCTCAAGTTAATCTCAAATTTTAATGTAATAAGAAATCTTACCATTTCCAGAGTTCTAATATTGTGTTAAAAATTGCTCTTTGTAAATTTTGTTAAATTACGATCGGATAAACATACTCGTACATTCTAAGTTGCAACTTATATTAGTTCCCGCTGCACTGAATTGCATTAAACATTCACAGGCATCTGATTGGATGGCATATGGCACGGGATGACTGATATTGCTTTGGGGCTGTGATACGGCGATACTCGTGCAATGTGGTTTGAATAGATTTGCCTTCGTCCTCTGGGGTTAGAGATCGTCTAAAGATTTTAAGAAGTTAATTTACACACGGGATTGAATATAATCAAATTACTCGTTGTTGCCATAATAAACTAAAAACTTTTATCATCATCATGATCATCTCAGCCATAAGACGTCCACTGCTGAACATAGGCCTCCCCTTTTAAGGGGGGGTTTGCCATACGCGCCACGCTTGGCAGGCGGGTTGGCGCGCGCAACCCATAACTTTTATACCCATATTGATATACTTATAATTTTGAGAATCAATGTTACTCTGCGTCCGTAGGAAACCGACTTTCAATCCGGAAGTCTCGGGTTCAAACCCCGGATTGTACCACTGAGTTTTTCGGAACTTATGTACGGAATATCATTTGATATTTACCAGTCGCTTTTCGGTGAAGGAAAACATCGTAAGGAAACCGGACCTAATCCAAAGAAGGCCTAGATTCCCCTCTGGGTTGGAAGGTCTGATGGCAGTCGCTTTCGTAAAAACTAGTGTCTATGCCAATTCATGGGATTAGGTTGTCAAGCGGACCCCAAAGCCGGGATGAACGCTAGGAAGAAGATAAAATACAAGTCAATCCAAACGCCATTTTTAAATTATTCCCGCAGCAGCCTGAAAACCTTTCATATCAAAACGGCTACATTTAAATAAAGCCCTATTCAGCATAAATTGTAACTTTCATTTCACGAGCTCTGCCAGGTAAAATGCTAAAGCGGCCAACTAAAAAATGTATCTTTCATGACTCAAACCGCGGCAGATTCTTGGGAAAAGGTTACGAGTAAAAAGCATATTGTAAAGTGCATTGTGCAACGAATGCTTACAAAGAGTATTTAAGCACAAAAGTAGTGGAAAGGAACGGTTGTCTACAAAGTACGGTAAGTAGTGACGTTCACTTTTGAGTTGTCTATTTTGCTTACGTTTTGATATTTTATGTAGGAATTCAGAAAATAATGCAGCTACATTTTATTGTCAGCAACTTGCAGCTGATGGAAAGAGATATAGAGGGATCGCCTCTAAGTTAATTAAACTCTAATTGCCACTATTTACGAAAAGGCATTCTCATTCATTCATTTCATTCATTCATTCAAAAGGGAAATCTACTAGGACCATAAAGCTCTATACCTGGAGTAAGCTTAGGTACATTTCCCCTCTGTCAACGTTATTAGCAGGAAAATCTAATAGGTTTATAAAAACTATTTCAAAAATCGATTACACGCATTCAGTTCATCGTTTTCAGTGAGTAAAGAGCTCCGTGAAAATGCCTTTATGTATTGTTTTTAGGTGTAAAAAATGTTCTATTATGTCTAGTTTACAAAAATATGAAATATAGTTTCACATGTAATTATAGTTTTACTTTTTTTATCATTACTATTATGATTAAAAAATTAATCCATATCGAAAATCCAGCGTCGTTTACTGAATCGATTCAAAGATAATCGTTTATTTTCTGACGGGCAGTAACTATTTTGACGTTTGACACTTATGCATATTTAACGCCCCTAAGGATTACTGCCTTCTATATTTTGTTTGAAAATACAAGCAAAAATTATCCTTGGCTTTTTTGTTTGACATTTGCAAGGACTACATCCAATAATGAACCATATTTCAACATATGTAAAATGAACTATTTGTTGCTCCATTTAGTGTCGTGACTTACTGTCAAATATGCGTGATATTTTCAAGTGAAAGGTACATCATTGTCCTTTATCAATAAGGCGATGCTGCTATAAAAATTCATTTAGAAATAAACTTTATTAACAACCGACAATGATGTACCTCTAAATTGAAAACGCCATACGTATGCTACCTCGCCCCCCTCAGATTTTGGCAGACTTTTTTGTTTGGAAAGATGAGGCGATGGCTCCTCCAGATGGCTTTATGACTAGGACCGTCGCTCATTATAGTCGTAAATTGTAAATTATTAATATACTAATTCGATAAAAGGTAAAGCTTACGTGCATGTGTGTCGAAACATTAAGTTTGAAACACATTTAATACAAATGGCGTCACAAACGTTTGTTCCCCACACACCAACAAACTTATAAATGAATTGGTTCTACCTCAACTAATGAGTGTTAACACCTAAATACCTTTAGTTTAAATGCAAAACAGTCGACCTTTGAACTTGTTAATTTAAAATGATAAAAACTAGTATACGGACCCTCGTCAGCTGAAACTAATTAACGGAGCGAAGACAGCTCCGCCGCAAATTATTGGTAAGCAAATATAGCTGGCAACTGTTCCTGGAATTCTTGGAATTTTGCGGTCTTTGGGGTCCTCTTGGATATTGGTAAACTGTTGCAGCCTTGGTGAAGAAGTATTATGTGTAATTAAATCTATTTTTTCAATATATACTAACCACCTGGCTAGGATATTATGAAATGAAATGCGGTGTAGCTTTACGCAGGTATGGAAATGGAGTTATTTGCCGAAGTTAGTTATTAGCCGAATTCCTGAATCCAGTGGTTTATTGTTAACATAGGTATTTTAAAATGAATTTATAGTCACTGTACCTATACAGGGTGTTACCTGACCCACTGAAAAGCCTGAATAGGGTGAATAAGTAGGCCATACTGAACAACTTTTACTATGGGGCCAACCCCGAAATCTCAAAAAAATTTTGGACTTTTTATACATTTCGAGTTTTCGATGATGAAAACATTTTCATCATGACATTTCGTATGAAAACTCCAAAAATTGTTTTGAGATTTCAGGATTGGCCCGATAGTAAAAGTTGTTCAATATGTTCAGTATAATCACCCCGTTCTTTTCAGTGGGTCAGGTAACAGCCTGTATAGTTTTTCGGTATAGATGAATTATCGAGAGCGTGGAATTGCATATGTAGTAGTATTGTTTGTGTACAGGCATTCTATATTTGAATCCGCACACAAAGAGGCACTACACGGTACAACCACTACATAGCAATTCCACGCTCTCGATAATTCAACTATAACACCTCATTATTTTATTTTATAACGTGTTGCTCATATTTTAGCTATGAATTGTATGTGGGGTTCATAATTTAAATAATTTGAATGAAATAAGTGAAATTAATATAGGTCCTCTGAAAATATTTTTTACTCATGGACGAGTATTGTACCTTAGTACATAAATATTCGTTGTAAATGCCGTACCTTACTAAAAATCTCTGGATTTTTAAATATTCCGTAGACTATTTTAAAGGAATTTTGTACCAAAATAAAACGGAAACTAAGAGTTGCATTCTTTACATTACTCGTGCAGATGTTGTAACGTCCGTACTTTTGTTAGTCTCTGTTACAATGTACCTTAATAACGAATCGTTGTACAGTCAGCAGCAGAACTAGCTAGGCGAGTGAAGTGTTCAAAATGACCTTCACACGCTCTTATTCATTTAATAATAAAGTCGTGTCAAGCTCATTTTAAACACCACCCGCTTAGCTACTTCTGCTGCTGACTCTACCTATAGAAACATAAACATAACTGTTCTAGTAAGGATCCAAGGAATTGTCTCGTTTTAAAGTCCTTGTTTAAATGAACATTAAAACTGAAGGGGGAATAAATGCCCTGACCAGGATTCGAACCCGGGAGCTCCTGCTTCATAGGCAGGGTCACTATCAACTAGGCTAGGAGGTCGTTAAATCTGCATTAAAAATAATGAACAAAACGATGAACTTACAGTAGTAAATTCACATTTCAGTTTAAACTTAAGATGCTCTAACTTACTATAAAAACGTAGAATGTAATAGTATTTTATACAATAGTGACATAATCAAGAGCTTTTCAGTCGAGTACCGCGTTTAGGCCACGAAGCTTGCTGAGTGGCCTAATTAAGGTACGAGATTGAAAAGCTTAATTATGTCACTTTTGTATACAATACTTTTTCTACGAGTATTAAGTAAGAATTGATTTTCTTTCATTCTTTCTAAATTTTTCCCAATCAAACGTCAAACACTATTTTTCAAACCGGAAGTAATTGTATCTGGGCCTATTCGGTGGTACAGACACCACCGAAAAGAGATATACTTATGTTTGTGTGCGTAGTAGAAAGAGATGGATAGAATAAACTGTGTCTAAACTTACTTCCAAGATGTCGGTGTAGTTGTGATTGGTCTTTTTATAATCCAATCACAACGTAGAAGCAAGTTTAAGTAGAAGAAAATTTGACAGATTAAGTACGTTCGGAAATTATAAAGTTGCGTCTGTCCGAAAAGAAAAGTGTCGTACAATGTATGAGCTCCCATATAAATCATGACACTTTTCACATGAGAATGGCATGGCATGGAATGTGAATGGCATTCTCTTTTCAAAATTATTTTAGTTTAGAGGCGGGTTGTTTAATAAATCTATTTAATGATCCCGGAAGTGCCATAGACTATCCAATATTTAAATGTGTAAGGTTTAAGTCTGGTCTATAAAATCCTAATACACAGATTAAAGTCGACGAGTAGAAAAAGAATATTTTATATCCCATTACATTTGTACTAAGCACAACGAGTAAAAGAAAAATATTAAAGTTCCCTCATGATAATTCACCGGAAATTGTCGGCAAGCAAAATACCTTTTTTCTGCTAGAGTTTTTGGACTGTTTTTCCCTTGATATTTTGGAAGCATTATTTAAGAATTGAGAATAAAATATTTGACCAAGACCAACAAATTGAAATTTAAAACCGGCCACCGACTTACAGTCTGCCTGCAGTCCGCCTGACGATATCGGCCTGTCAGTTGTTCGGAGCAAATTTTTGTTCTAACTGACAGGCAGAGATCGTCAGGCGGATTGCAGGCAGACTGATACCTAGTCGGTGGCCGCCTTAATACACGTAAATTGGAATCTCAACGTATACAATACAATTCTTCTTCCTCCTAGCGTTTGTCCCGGCTTGGGGTCCGCTTGACAACCTAATCACATTCACAGTAATTGGTGTAGGCACTAGTTTTAGTTTTTACGAAAGCGACTGCCATCTGACCTTCCAACCCGAAGGGCAAACTAGGCGGCCCTATCGGGATTAGATCCGGTTTTGTTACGTTGTTTTCCTTCACCGAAAAGCGCCTGGTAAATACCTATCAAATGACATTACAGACAGCTTTATTCTCAATAAATACGTGAGATATAACTTCCGAAAAAGTGGTACGAGTCGTGGTTTGAATTTGAATTGAACCCGAGACCTCCCAGATTGAGAGTCAGACGTCTTACCGCCACGCTACCATTGCTTTAACGTATACAATACACTATAAACACCAAAAAAAGATATCTTATTAAGATACATGATACAGGGTGTTGTAGAACGGAGATTACCTTCTTCATTTCATTTCCTACTACAACAAAGATAAAATGTAACATAAAACCATTTTTCAGTTATCCCAAATCTGATACTGTGTAACGAAATCAAATACAAGGTATTTTACGACAGTGGTTGATATTTACGAGTTCTTGGAAATACATTTTATGCATCAATGCTTCGATATTAAAGCGGGAATGGGTTTTGCTTAAATATTTAGTAGCAATAGTTGTGGTTACTAACCCATATTACTATTACTATCTATTCAAACTATAACTTGGATAACTATTTGAAATAAACGGAACTTAATCGCGAATATAATTTTTTAATTGCCTTCGATGTTTCGAGGACGACATTGTCCTCGTGGTCGCGAAGAAAGACTGACTCCAGGTGACATCAAAGTTTTTCGAACTACCCGCACTTGGTCTTGATTATCAGCTTGAACGTTTTGCACACTAGGGATCTCACTCGGTCGACACACAACACTCACAATGTCCGGCTCCGAACCGGCGGTATTCGTTGACGGGCGGGATTCGATGTAGATGAGATCTTGGGTGTTCCGATATTTGTTAACTTTTGAATGGTTATAAACTTGTATAGATGTCATATACAAAGGAAAAAGTGACCAACGCCTCCGGTGCCCAAGGCTGGATTCGAACCACCACCGGTTCACCGACCGGTTCGGTTCGACCGGTGCTTTCGTGGCCAGGTGGCGAAGTTGGTTAACGCGTCTGCCGCGAATGCAGAAGACGCTGGTTCGAATCCAGCCTTGGGCACCGGAGGCGTTGGTCACTTTTTCCTTTGTATATGACATCTATACAAGTTTATAATTTATACATATAGTAGTGTGACTACTTAAAAAATAAACAAATCAAAATATTCATTAAAAATAATTTGATTTGTTCTTTCAGTTCTTTTGAATGGTTGTTTGTCGTTTACGCAAAAACCTTCCGTCCGGTTGGTTCGCCGACGTATGTACATATGTGCTATGCGTACCGTCAACCGGGGTCAATGGGAACAATTTTGAACTTTGAGTAAAATTTTAACGGAATATTTCCATGAACGACTCCAATGTTATGGTTTTAAAACTTTAATCTTATGTTAGAGAACCTATTTTTGATAGTTTAATTACCATACAATCAATCAAAACCCCCTTTTTAAAAAAAAAACCCGCCGTCCCTATTTACGCTGCATACGGGGTCAATAGCAACGAATAAGGGATCAATAGGGAAAAGGCTATTTAAAGGGCTAGGGTTGTCACAAAAATAAAAAGCTTACAGAGGTAAGTACCTACGTACCTTTCTACCCAGTAGGTATTGCTAAACTATGGAAATTCAATAATAATTTTGGCAACCCTGTCCCAATACGTACTTTATCGTCCTTATTTGAACTAATTACGTCCCTATTAAGTGTCAAAGCCGACCCGATCGACCCCTCAAGCCGTCCCTATCGACCCCCAAGGCGTCCCCATAAACCTCTGTTTCTTTTCAAAACTTTCTTAGGTTTTTGTTTCCCCACTTTTGATATCAAAACAAAGATAATTTCAACTTACCGTGACTTAAACACCTGCTTAATTAAAGGATTAATCACTTTATAACTGCCAGAACTGTCTAAATTTGTTAAAAACAAATATTTTTTCAAGACTCCCGGAGCACATTTTTACGGGTCAGAGACAGCGTCAACTTTGAATTGTCAGTTCGACCACCTAACGCTACCTTCATGCCTGTCCAGTGTTGCCATTGACATAAGTATATAATCTACTTTTATTTTTAAACGCTCGTACAAATATGTGTGGAGTAGTTATTAAGATATTATTAAGTACATGTCGTTTCCGGTTTTTGTCCCTATTCACCTCGCCATCCCTATGCACCCCAGTTGACGGTACACCCAAATTCAAAATTGCATGGACAATGTAGGAATGAATATTTAATTTTGAATTTATCTCTACGTTGTGCAGAATTGTAAGTATACGAAATGTTCAGAATTTCAGCTCGATCAGTCCAGCAGCTTCAGAGCTTTAGCTTTGTGTAATACAGACAGACAGCCTGACAGAGTCGCACTATAAGTGTTCCTTTTTAGGGTTCCGTAGCCAAAATGGCAAAAACGGAACCCTTATAGTTTCGCCATGTCCGTCCGTCCGTCCATCCGTCCGTCCGTCCGTCCGTCCGTCCGTCCCTCCGTCCGTCCGTCCGTCCGCCGTCTAGCTCAGTGACCGTTAGCACTAGAAAGCTGAAATTTGGCTTGAATATGTGCATTAACCAAGCCGACAAAACGGTAGAATAAAAACGCGAAAAATATATTTTGTTAGGGTACCTCCCGTACACGTGAAGTGGGGGGCAATTTTTTTTTTCGTTCCTACCAAGTTGTGTGGACTATCGTTGGATAGGTCTTTTAAAAAGAATTAGGGTCTTTTAAAACAGTTTTTGGATAAAACTAATACTTTCGGAAATAATAGCTCCGAAAGTTTAAAACAGGGCGTCCCCCCCCCCCCATGTAACTTTTGAATCGTGGGTCCTAAAATTTTGAAAAAAATCATGAAACTGAGGCCTAATGAGTACCTTCAATGAAAACTATATTGAAATAAATCGGTTGAGCCATTTTTGAGTTATCATTCAAAAACCCATAGTGAAAGGACGTAAGTAAAAATGACGTAAGCGCCGCCAAATTTCCCGTAAGAAACGACCTTTTGAATGAATGGTCTCAGTTTACGGAACCCTACACTGAGCATGGCCCGATATGCTCTTGGCCGGTTTTTTTATTTTTACCATTATCGCAGTATCTTTTAACCCTAAAAAGAATACGTAATCTTATGTTATAACTACATTTGTGAAAAAAAAATTTAACATGGTAACATATAATAGTGGTCTTATTACACGATTACAGGCTTATTTACAACAATTTAGTATTGCGGCTCTTTTCCTCGAACTCACAGCGAAAATACGGAGATAATAATATTATATCTAAAATCATATTACGGGATCAGTGACATGTCCCTCTGTGCTCAAAGGCACAAAAGGACAGTTGAATTAAAAACAAGAGTTCGTCGCCCTCTGGTACTAACCCTAAACCTTTTTGAGCTAAAATTTCACATTGTTAGTGATATTTTAGAATGATGCCGCAGCTAGTTTTAATTAACGGAGATCAAAAAGCTTGTTTTCGAGGTATTAATAATGCGTTGGCTAAAATTTTTGGTATCACGTAAAATATTAAGTATCTTTTTTTACGTCTGATTAATGAATAAAATTTATTTATTCATACAACCAGTAATTCACAGTTGTATTATCAATAAAATACTTATAAACTAGTGTGATGTTAACTACTAAGAACTACTTAAATAATTTACATGTTAAACATCCCCAGAATGGGGGTTTTATAATGCCGATATCAACTGTGCCGTATTCAACTAAGAGCTGACCACGTCAGATATGGAACAATAATGAGAGCGATAAAATATTAGTACTACCAAAATAGGTACACACCACACATCCACATGGCGGCGATGCGGTTCGCCACCCACCACGTCTCGTTCTTCACGGGGGCGAGCCTATGAAACTCGCCCGCGCGAGCTCGTTAAATACCTACGCGCCACTCGCCGCCCGATCGCCGCCCGATCACCGCCCGATCACCGCCCGATCACCGCCCGATCACCGCCCGATCACCGCCCGATCACCGCCCGATCACCGCCCGATCACCGCCCGATCACCGCCCGATCACCGCCGGCGGGACAAACGAGCTATCGTGCGGCTTCGCGGCCGCGCGGGAGGTGCTGGGTGCGCGCGTCGAAGGTCGCTCCATTGTATTTTTGCGTAGGTACTTAAAGCGGTAGGTAGATTCATATCTGTTCGTAAGAACTATTATATAATCTGTGGTTAGAGTACGGCACATGAAAGTAGGTATGTCAAATTTAAATTTGGTTATATTAAACCAACATTATTCAGCATTATAATTACTAGCGTAAAGGTGGTGGCTTTATAGAGCTGCGAGGACACTGCAGTCGCCTGAGTTACATTTTATGATTGAATGACTAATGATTAAATATTTTTTTGTCTAATACAAACATTTCTTATTCAAGTAGTGCCAATGTTTTTGGATCGAATTATTGAATCCCACTTTTTTGTACACTAGAACTTTGGCAGAATTTTCAACTACTTTTTGGTCTGTCTGAAAAGTATTTCGATCCAAAATATTGGCACTACTTGAATAAGAAATTTATATTTTAGACTAAACAATATTTAATCATTAGTCAATCAATCATAAAATGTAACTCGGGCGACTCAAGTGTCCGCACTGCTCCATAATGCCACGACCTGTGGCCTATTTAATAAAGCTACAAGTGACAATTTACAAGCGGTAGTCTCTTTCTAATACATAGGGTTAGAAAGAGACTTCCGCTTATAAATTTCTTCTCCTTCTCTTAAAAATCACATGTAGCTTTATTAAATTTTGCACTGTTCGTACGCTAGTAATTACTACCTATTCGGAATTTATCTGAAATGAAACTATGAGGTTACATCGGAGAGAAATTATTTGTTATTAGTTTATGAATACAAATATTTAAGCAAATGTAATCAGATTTTAGATTAAACATATTTCACAATGTAATATACGTTGAGAAGAGTGGTATAATTGTGGTGATGATTTAAAAATACATAGTAACATGTGTGTAGCGAATTAGCGACCGTGCAGTCAGCTTTATAACGGTAGATGCGGAGTCTATTGTAATTTGTATGTGGTAATGACGTAGAACATGTCCTTCAGTCCACTGGTAACAGTCCCGTGTCGGATATCCGGGAAGTTAGGTCGCTCAAGGGAGCACTAAGTCAGGCTTTGAACTAGACTAGACAAATGTGTGTCGGCGGCTACAAATGAATATGCGAGGAAAATGTGGATACGCGATTTAGATCGAATACAGGCTGTTTGTGCACGGTGATATAAAAGTTTATACTGAACGAGTGTTTTTTTAAGAATAGTTAAAGAAACTGTTGTTTTTCTTGAAGCAATTCTAATTATTCATTATTTTGACTAAAACGAGTCTTAATCTTCCTGTGACCATGACCGTTATGACACGCTCGAAACGTCCGGAAAAAAATTCAGTCGAATTCAGAACCTCCTCCTTTTTTGAAGTCGGTTAACAATAAAAGTAAGTGTACGTGATAAAGTCCCGCTTTTGTCAAAATAATATAGGTAGTACGCTCAAAGGAGGTTTACGAGAAACATAGTTCACAGCTGGCAACCCCTACCAACTTTTAGTATGTTGTTGGGCAAGATACACCAAAACTACCGGGAGACGGTTATGTAGGTGAAAGTCTAAAGATAAAAAGATAAAAGATATTTATTCTTCAATTTAGGCACATTACAATGCACTTATGAACGTCAGAGAGAAAAGAAACTACCACCGGTTCTAACCCTACACCTCTGACCCGAGAAGTATTACTTATTACCGGCAAGAAACTCGGCGGGACTTATTTTTTCAAAACAGTACTACAAATACATTAAAGATACTATATACAATAATGCGTAGTTCTTCAAGAAGGCATATCAAAACAGCTTGAGAGACAGACATGTACCTGCCTATTGTGTAATTAAAATGAAAAATAAAAATAAAATCCAAATCTGACTGCTTCGCAATACGTTTGATATTCTTTCTTACTTGAACTGTGTCCTCTAAATGTTAGATAGAGAAGTCTGCCGCGTAATGACGTCATCAAAATGGCTACTTTCGCGTTGCGTTAAGTTGGTAGGGGTTGCCAGCGGTGAACTATTTCTTCCGCCCTTTTCCGTATGGGAGAGTACTAATGAGAGAAAATCGTGTGACACCTCAGAACTCATGTCATGTCTGCGATCGCTGTGGAAGGTGTCGTTCGGCAATCGGTCTTTATAGTCATCGGAGACGCTGTGGACAGCCTGCCTGAGGCATCCTATGATTTACGTCGCCATTGAAGTTGCAACAATCATCTGTGAAGATGCTGTGGCAATATATATGTTGTTGAAAAAACAATTGAAAGGTTTTTTAGGGTTACCTTTTATTATTTTCTTGACGTTTCGAGCTTGACGTACGTTCTTGGGTGCAGACAGACTGGCGAGGAATAGTATTAGCATTTTCTAGCTAAGATTTAGATCAAACAATTGATTTGTTTTGCATGGCGCATTAAAATTGATACTAAATAACGGATGTAAAAATGCTTTATGAAACACGTAACAAGACTTAAATTAAAATAACTAAACTAATATGAAAATAAACTAATAAATTAAAACTAAATAACTACTTTTTATACAGTCCCTATAAGATATATCGGAGCGGCCAAGGTGGTCATAAATATCTGAACGACGCCTCTGTTGTCCAGGCTATAAAGTTCTTTTAGGCTGGCTCTACATGATGGGCCATCATAGGGACGCAGCTATACGACGAAACGAGATCGCAATATCGCTAGCTCCCTCTAACGCAAGGCTGCGTCCCTATGATGGCCCATCATGTAGAGGAGCCATTACAGATCACCCATCACGTCTCGTTCTTCACGGGGGCGAGAAGCGGCTCACGGAGAGCCGTTCTGCTACGTTGATCGTAGCAAATGGAAGTCAGTGACCTCTGCCTACCCCTTTTGGGATATAGGCGTGATTGTATGTATGTATGTATGTAATGTATGTGTATACTAATGATTTTAAAAAAATATCTCTGTTTAGCGAATAGATAATCGAGTGGCATTTATCAATGATATTTGTCTAAATCATAACTAATAGAAACAAACCTAATAGCAATAACATGGACATGGAAGTATGCCAAATTGAAATGTGGTTATATTAGGCCAAATATTAATTAATTTGCGTTGTAATTACTATTCGAAATTTGTTTAAATCTGAAACTATGAGGTTACATCAATAATAGGTTTGCGCTATAATTATCTCAAATAATTGATCTAACAAAATACCTAAATATAACTTTACTTCCAAATAGGTCTTAAGTATATACCTACCTAGCAGCTAGTGGCCGTGGTTCAAACATTTTCTTAGACAAGCCGGTACTGAAACTGGCTTAAAATTTCATCATAATCTGTAGGAAAACTGCTCAGGCGCCTGAAACTTAGGCAAGCCGACCTAAATCATGTTCTATGGACGCGCCGCCACTGCTAGCAAATAATATATCATAATACGAATAGCATTTCTTGAACTCTCGTATCCGAAACAAGGAAATTGGAATTTTTTCAGTGTGTGTATAGTTAGGGATACACGCACAGATTTGTCAGCCGGATTTTTCCGACGGATATATGCCCGGCGGACAGATCCGTCCGTGTATGGCGCGAATTGGACACGGATGTGTCCGCCAGACGTCTGTCCGCTGTCTGTCCGTTGTCACATTTGTGCGTGTATTCCTAGCTTATACACATAGCAACTACATATACTGAAATACTACGCCGATACATTTTTACAAAATATATTTTTTATGTGCCGCTAGCGGATACCTACTCAGTTTTGCAATTCAATAAAAAAAAAACTAGGAGAATCATAAATATCTACATAAGTACTTCTCACCATGCAACTGTTATTTAGGTACTTGAAATTTACACTATAAAATGTAATTTAATACTTGAAATTTAGCAATAATGTTTCTCATCTACCAATGTTGGTCCAGCTACCAACTGCTGAGTAAGGAGAGATTAACGCCTATGGAGTTTGCATACCCGGTACCCAGTTGAAGAAGAGATTAATAGCCCGTGATTCGCGCTTTCTCTTTCCGACTAATTCACCTGAAAGCATCCCCACAGCATCTTTACAGACTGATGATAGTTGCAGCGTCTAGGACGTATTTTGAGGTGGTAGTCTACATCGACTGCGATGGCTATGTAAACCAATCGCCGATCGGCATTTCTTGCCGCATCCACCACAGCTATGTGTTGGCTCCTAGGTTTATCCAAAGTGGAAAGTAGCCCAGTATATTCCGACCAAAAAGAGTAGAAATTAAAAAGTGGAAACATCGTAGTGTCGTCCCGTTTTCTTAGATTGATTTGTTGCCACTTTTTAATTTCTACACTTTTTGGTCGGAATATAACTTCGAATTTACTCGACAACACTGGTTCATTTACTATCAAAGGGAATAACCCTAGAGAATCTGACACCAATGTGACACCATGAAATGGCACAATATCTCGCTTCAAATTTTAATTCTGCATGCAAACTACATAGCTTTGAAACTCCTTGGCGCTAAATAAAATGTATTGGAAATACCCACCACCATGGTTTCCACTCAAGTGGCTCCGTTAGTTATTGGGCTGATAACGAGCCTCGTGAATAATGCTGTAGAAGCGTATTCAGATTTCAAAATACGACAGTGATGTTTGTGATGTGATAGTTTCATATTATATTTTGTTAATTACGTATACAGGTTGAGGAGAATGCAACCCGGGTGTTTTTTGTATGAATAGGGTTGCGTTTCCTAGTAGTCAAAGTATGTCTTTTTAATATTTTTAAGAGTGTGTCATTTGAAAATTAATGAAGTCAGCAAAAGTTAAATGGAAATAATGTTCCGTTTGTTTCTTTTTGGTGATTTATTTATTTAATTATCGTATGGCTACACGTCACTGAATGTTCCTGACTGAAAATTGTTCCTCTCAGGTAGTAATAGTAGTGGGAAAGTAGATGGTGGAGAAATCGCAGCTTATTTGACGCGTCCATCTGTATACAAGGTGTAACAAAATGCTGGTGATCCATTTAAGCGCATAATTGGTATCGTATTCTAATTATTAAAAACTAAGAAAATAATTTATCCTCGCGAAAAAAAAACGGTTTTGTATGGAGGGTTGGCCGGCTAAAACTATGTGCCCCATATAGGTATAGGTAGGGTCGGTAAAGAGAAAAAGCGTGTTAACAGTTCAACTATCTGTATTCAAGTGAAGCGAGTGAATGATTGATTCAGTGAATGAATGTATTTATACAATGAACGAATGAATGGAAGGTAGACTTGGATTTTTATGATATACTAACACCCCTGACCCCATACAGAAAAAAATATTTTCGCGTCGATAATTTTTTTCTCCTAATCATGTTTAAAAAATTGAAAATCGCTTCGGATTCGCAGGTTCAGGATTTAAAGACTGCTGACATAGCTGACGGTTAAATGAACTCTAATGACCCGATATCTGAAATTCGAACTTCACAGGAACATGATTTAATGAAAATGGAACATGATGGCGTCTATAAACTTTTTGCACGTTTTCCGTATTCTTCAGAACTTAAAGCTTGGTTAGTATTAAAACTGTGATTTGATTTTTTTTTTCTTAGCCTGGTAAGGTGTCCCACTGCTGGGCAAAGGCCTCCCCTCCTTCCCGCCATTTGGCCCTGTCTAATGCACACTCCCGCCATTCCTCAAGATATGTGTCCAGGTCCTCCATCTCCGTCTTGGTCTATCTCTGCCCCGACGTCCGTGGGATCCAGTCCGTGGACAGTTTGGCCCAACGATCCGGATGCATTTGGTAGACATGCCCTGCCCAGTCCCATTAATGGAGATAGAGGAGAAAAAAATTGGTAAAAAAAATCCCATCGGATAAGTTTCCGTAGCTTAGTTGGAAGAACGTTGGACTGGTGACTTAGAACAACTAGTACCTATGAATCTTGGCCGAAATGGTTAATCTTTCCAAAACTAGTAATAGGGCCATTTTATTTAAAGTTGTTTATTATAGTCCACTTTATTTCAATTTGGAAAATTTTAGGAGATTTCGACTCAGAATCGCGAGCTCTTTTGATTTTATTAGGGCGAAAAATATGTCCCGATTTTTTTCCCATTAGTTACCATTTTTCCCTAGACTTCTTATGGCGGTAACGGAATGGAAGTAACAAAAAATTTATAAGAATATATGGGACATTTTGTGTCTTACTTAGACCGAAAGAGCTCGCGATTTTAAGTCCAAATCACCTAAAATTTTCCAAATTAAAAAAGTGGAATATACAACTTTAAATTAAATGGTCCAATTTCGATATCAGAATCAGGTAACACACAAACATCATAGTAGATACGGTCACAGACTTTAATAATTTATTATAGTAATTGGAGTTCACTTTACATTGGACATTTTAATTACAAATACGTTGGACAATTAGCTCGTGACTGTACAAAAATTATCTAAATAAGTTAAACAGAACCTACATCTCTCTACCGCCCCTAAAAAGGGCCAGCTGTATCAAAGCTATTCGAAAATCAGAAATGGCACGAACGTTCACTTCTACGAATACATTTTGTGATAACCTCAATATGTGCAAGCAAAGCGAATATCTGACTAGCACAATCAGCTATTACCAATGCATGACACCAGGACATCCAGCTTAATCCTGACCTTGAGATACATACAAACTATTCCCAATGAAAGTCTCACTTACAACAGTCTCATGTCAGCTCTATGTGAAACTTCTGACCCTTAACTTAGCTGAAAAGGTCGTAACTCAGTCATAATTGACCAAACATACGCTGTTTTGTACCTACAGGGTGTAATACAAACAAAAACCTACTCGTCCGTTACGTAACCCGAGTAGAGTGACGTCATCGCACGTAATGTACAGCGCCAGCGTTTTCAATGCAGTGAAGAATGACGTCAGATCCTTTGGGATGCTCGCTGGAACTAAATTTAATATTCTTGACAGCGAGAAAATGGTACTGGAATAGTCAGCTTATTTCATAGTCATTATTGTCAGAGGGCGGACACGACATAGTATAAAACTCGTATGGGCACCTTTGTGTGCACGGCACAGATCTGTACACGCTTCAATGTGTGCGTATGTCTTAGGGCGCTGTTTCCGCTGTCGCTACTTACCATCAGGCGGGCCGTATGCGTATTAGCCACTATCGTCATGGTACAAAAAAAACGAATAAGGGGCCCAAAGTATAAGACGAAGGGCGAAAGTATTTGAAAATTTCTAGACTTTATGAGGTCAACGGCGTCAAGGGCCAAATATTATTAATTGCAAAAAAGAAATTGCCAATACTTTTAATGATTTTTTTATTAACCTAACAAATAATGATTACGATCACAACAAGTACAAACTAAGCTTAAAGTCGAATCAAGCTACTATTTTTCTTTATCCATGTCACGAAGAGGAACTCGTCAAAATAGTTAAAACACTAAAGAACACGAGCTCTGTAGGACCTGATGGGTTTTCTACGATTATCATAAAAAAGAGCATTGATACTTTTTCCTCAATATTATGTTTTTTGATAAATCTTTCATTTACAACTGGCACATTCCCAGACAGATTGAAGACTTCCATTATCAAGCCATTATACAAGAAAGATAATAAAGAGGACCTTAATAATTACAGACCGATAGCCTTGTTATCAATTTTTTCGAAAATCTTTGAAAAGGCTATGCATGCAAGGGTCGCAGCCTTTTGCAATAAGCATGACATACTTAATACACAACAAAGCGCGTTCCAAAAAGGCAAATCAACAACCTTAGCAGCATTTAAACTCGTAAAGATTATTACTGAAAACGTTGACAAAAAAGTACCTGTAGTAACTGTTTTCTTTGATATGAGCAAGGCTTTTGATTTTGTGTCTCATCATCGCCTTTTGCATAAGTGTGAATCGTACGGTCTTCGAGGATTAGCCTTGAGTTGGTTAGAAAGCTACCTGAATAAACGAACTCAATTTGTGGAACTAAACAGTATTAATGATAAAAAAATTGTAGGCTCTGCGAGGTCTAATGTTATGGAGAACAAAAGAGGTGTCCCCCAAGGCAGTGTTCTAGGACCACTTTTGTTTCTACTATACATCAACGACCTGCCTTCGGCTACAAGACACCATTGTTTACTCTTCGCTGATGACATATCTGTAGTTATACCATGTGACCACATTAAATTATATAATACTGACATAAACAATACGATTAATGACATTATACTATGGATGCAAAATAATAATTTACAACCAAATTTGTCTAAAACAAAATATATACAGTTTTATAACAGAAAAGGAAGAACTAATTTAAGTGTTAAATATAAAGGAATAGACATTATAGAAACAGATCAAATTTCATTTTTAGGAATACTATTAGATAAAAACTGTTCTTGGAAACCACAAATACGGGAAAAATGTTGCAAAATTAATCGTTTTGTCCATGTGCTAAGGAGATTAGCTACTACTGTAAATAAAACTACTGCTCTTACTGCCTATCACGGCTACGTAGCCTCAGTTATTAGGTACGGTCTTCTATTATGGGGAAACTCAAAAGCTATTAAGAGAGTTTTCTTTTCTCAAAAAGATTGCATCAGAGCAGTATGTAACGTACCACCACTAACACCTTGTAAAGAATTATTCAAGAGTCTAAAAGTTTTAACATTGCCATCTTTATACATTTTAGAAGCATGTAAATTCGTTAAGTTGCATCCTGAATTGTTTGTAAAGTTGAAGAGTGTGTGTAAATTCAACACGAGATATCCCAACAGGCTTGTAGCGACAAGTAAAATTAATAGTAAACTTTATAAAAACAATTGTTATCTGATGGCTATAAAAATGTACAACAACTTACCGAATGAAATTAGAGAACTAACTTATGAGAAGTTTGTACCAAAATTGCATAAGTGGTTATTGGGAAAAGTTTTCTATTCAGTTCGGGATTTTTTTTGACAAACAGAAACTTAAGAACTCATTTTGACATTTACTTAATATTTTTATACATTCTGACATCTTTAAATTTAGTCACTACCTGTGTTTTATTTAATTGTTATTACTGTTATACAATGACGTAGATATGATAATATGTAAATAGTTTGTAAATAATGTTACAATGTAATGTAAAAAAAAAAAAAAAAAATTTGCATGCCTATTTTACTGGCGAAATGTGCTGAACTCACAAAATTGTATGTTTACACCTTATCTCTGTACCACATTTCTAGCAAATAAATTTCTTATTTCTATTATTTCTTATAACGTTACGGGAAGAGGCTAGTAATAAAAGAATAAAAAATAGAACCTATTTTACTTTATGTTAGGGAATGTTTCACCTAAAACTTAATTCGCTTTGTTGAAAGATTTGTCTTTACATTTTTGCGGATACTTCAAACGGTCGACGTCAAAAATATGTTTACACCTTTGCACCTTACTCCTTTGTAACAAGGTCCATAAGTGTAAACATTTTTGACGTCGATTGTACAATCTTTTATAACAAAGAACGTAACGACGGGGAATAAAAGGATTATTACACAACGATAGCTTTTGCATAACCCGTGGGAATACGGCTGCATATGTATGCAACTGTACGCCTTATCTCTTTGTATGTAGCACAGAATTTTACGTTTTCATGAGCTGTATACTGTTTGCAGCTCTCAAAGTGTTGTCAAAATGTGTGTACATTGAAGTAAAACAGTTTGGGAACTAACTTTAAATAGTTTTTATGTCAAAGTTAATTTATTGTATTTACTAACGATTGATTAAACAGCTAGATGCTTCGGCATCTTTAGCGACTCAAGATCTGCACTCGAAACTATGGTGAGCCGGGACTCGCTCCACCGCCTAGCGCTCGAAACCAGGAAAAATATTAGGGCCGCTTATTGGCTCAGGGTAAAACTGTGTCTTTGTTTTTGGTCAAGGCACATGCAGGACTGCCTGGTAACGAGCGTGCGGATGAATTGGCAAAATCTGCAGCTTTGTCAAGGAGAAAGCAAGGATAACCCATCATGCATCTGCGAACCGCACAAACACGAGACACTTGAACATCTAATCACGGAATGCCCAGTACACGAATATGATATAATGAGGTGTGAAAATGAGTTGGATATGAGGGTGAGTTTAGACAATATACGTCATATAGTGGCAAATAAACATACAAGAGCAACATTTTTAGATTACTGTACCAAAATAGTTAAAATAGTTAGAATCAGGAACAAGTAAATAATTTATGTTCTCACTTGTATAATTGTATATAAAGGAGTAACATAATAATTGAAAAGCAAATAAAATAATCGAGAGAAATACGAAAAGTATATAAAGTAAAATGTACGTATATAATTATAAATAAGTAAAACAGTAGTATAAATCGTCTATATAAATAAGCATATTATGTATAATGTAAGTAAAGAAATAAGAAAACTGTGTACCTAAGTAAAGAATAGTCTCTGACCTTATCCACGTCAGGGGAACATGTTACCTAATAAAAATAAAAATAGAAATAAAAAAACAGCTACACTCCGCTTTTCCAAGTGGAAATGCCCGAGTTGCTGTAAAAAAACAAACATACAAACATGTTACGGGTCGAACTGAGAACCTCCTTTTTTTGAAGTCGGTTAAAAATACTGAAATCACGATAGGTGTGCATACATAAAAGTTGAAGAGTTCCCTCGATTTCTCCAGTATCTCATCATCAGATCCGGACCTGGTGACAATGGCACCAACTGCGAAGTATTATCTTTCAAACAAAAAAATAATTTTCCAAATCGGTCCAGCCATCTCATCGTACGAAACTTGATAGTCCAGACTAAAAAGATATTTCTACCTTTGAAATCAATGTTACACATTAGTATACAACTACAATCAAAATCACAAAAATGATGGTACAGTCAGCAGCAGAAATAGTTAAGCGGGTAGGGTGTTCCAAATGACCTACACACGTTCTTATTCTCTTAACAATAAAGCCGTGTCCAGCTCATTTTGAACACCCTAAGCGCTTAGCTACTTTTGCTGCTGACTGTACCATCACCATCAAATATATCAGAGAGGGTACTCAAAAATTTTGGACCTGCTCTTTATCCCCTTGACAATAGAGACGTTGTTTAGATATTTATGACCACCTTAGCCGCTCCGATATATCTGATGGCGACTACCAATTATGATGACCAGCCAAACATTCACCTTATACGAACTAAGTCATTTTCAATCAATAAAACCACGATATAAGGTGCGTTGGGGTAATATAGAAAGGTATTTTTTTAGGGGTAAGATAAAAAGTAGTCTGTAATGCTCCGGAATATGGACGATTTTTTGTCTTACCCCTAAAAAAATACCTTTCTATCTTACCCCAACGCACCATACTAAAGTACTATATCCTCCATAGCAATAACAATGTCTGAAATACCAATTATATTTTCTAAGTATATTATAACAGTAATTTCGAGGGCAGTCAAGTCATACATTAATATTCCTCGCAGAGCGTCATTATATCGTATTTGCTTAAGGCAAATTCAACAGTGACCTTTTCTGGGGTCATGATCCTTCAGGCCTCTGAAATATTAATAAGCTGAAATTTATCACAAGACTAATAACGCAGTTTAGAAGTATTAAATTAGAAATTAATAAAAATGTACGGGGCTTGTTTATTTTTGGAGTTTATTTACCTTATATGCTTATATAAATGTCATATACAAACGAAAAACATATATAGCCCTCCGGTGCCCAGGGCTGGGATCGAACCAGTGTCTTCTGCATTCACGACAGAAGACTCTTTACTTTTCCTTTGTATGCGACGTCTAATAAGTTTATAATATATACATTTGTGTGTCTAAATAAACAAATCAAAATTTTTCTTGAAACAATTTCTTCGTTTTTATTTACCTTCATCTCAAAATTCGACACAAATGCATTCTTAAAAGAGAAGAACAATAGTACATTACGTACCTAGGGCGGTAAAATAAAGAACGGCTCAGATCGCGGGCATTTGTGGCCCGAACCGAAGGTAAGGGCCACAAACAAGCGATCTCAGGCCTTCTTTATTGCCGTCCGTAGTGCGTACACAATTTTACGTCTTGTTCTGGGTGTGAAGTGAGATTTCCCGCTGCGCCCGTGGGCGACCAATCTCACTTACCGCCCAGAGTGACGTAAAAAAAATTATGAAGATACATTTTTGTATGACTGCTATTGAGTACAAGAGCGCAGATAATTATGAAAACTTTCCTCATGGTTACTACATATTATATGTACAGTTGCCATCAAATATATCGGAGCGTCCAAGGTACTCAAAAATATCCGAACATGCACTTTATCGCCGTGACAATAGAGGCGCTGTTCAGATATTTGTTATAACCTGGCCGCTCCGATATATTTTATGGCGACTGTACCATCGGGTTCATAATTGTATACCCAACACACAAGTAAACGTCCATTTTCAATAAAAAAGAGTCCTCCAATAACCAACATGCGTTGCGGATTGTATGCGAGAATATCCAACAGCTTACAAACGTCCGAGGCTATTGATAAACTGTCACGAATGTCACGATAGCACTAAATGTGGTTAACACTCACGAGACAGATGTCTTATAAGCTGTCGGATGTTGGTTGACAAAAGAAAGGAAGACAGTTGACGACTAAAATACACATGTACATCTCTCAGTACTACTGATATCATTATATTTCATGCGAATGACTTATAGTATTACTGGACCGCGATTAGAATGGGATTAGAGTTGACAGATTTTCCATATACTTATGTCAAAATTTGTATGGATTGACAGCTAACTTAATCCCATTCTCATCGCGATTCAGTAATACTAATTAGATTAGTGATACTTGACATCAGTAGTGCTGGCAACATATTACCTAGGACTGTTTAAAATAGAAGTGATTGATATACTGTAAGGATATACCTTAGATTTAAACGTCAGGGGCGACTACAATGCGTCGGTAAATTTGACAGCGCTAGAAACCTTGAGTCGAACACCAAAGCTTTTTTGCATAGAATATAATAATAGGTGCAATAGAAATATCTTTGTTCGTGACATTAGCAAAAGAACAAATAAATTACAGATCATAAAGGCACAGCCTGTTTTGAAAGGGAAAGCCCCACAGAATGTATGAGATCCTATAAACCGCGAATTCTCTCTCCTCTCGCACAAACCCTACAAAAAACACAGCATAGGTGCGGCAAGTGTCACGAAATTGTCTCTTCTCAGAATGTAAGGGCGGCCACCGGCTTTTTTTTTGAGTACTTTTTTATTCGGTCCAGTCCCCGCGAAGTGTACGGGCGGCTGGATTCGTAGTGCCTGTTTTTTTTTTTATATATATCGGCCTGTCAGTAAAGTTGTTCGGAACCCGCAAATTGTTGTTCTAACTGACTGGCCGAGATCGTCAGGCGGAGTGATAGTCGGTGGCCGTCTTAAGCTAGTGCTGATCGTCCGAAAAAAACATGAGAAAAGGTTTTGTAAGATATGTGAACTGTTCGCTAGTATACTACAAAACCACTGTAAAAGCGGACAGCACGCACACGAACACGTAACTAGGCACATTTTTATGCTGTTGAACTTTTGGGGCTGGCAAGGCACAGTCGAAAAACGACAGTAAATCATCTGATTTATTGCGTGACTACTAAAAGTGTCATTCTTGTGTGATTCTTTTAAAGGCATTATTGGTATCGTATTCTAGTGAAAATAATTTTTGGATTTGATGGCCAGCTGTGACGACGTGTCCCATACAATTCCTTTTTTTCCATCCAAAAAATTTATCTCCTACTTTTTCTTACTCACAATACGATACCAATTATGCCCTTAAAAGGATCACCTTTTTTTGTTCCACCCTGTATATACAGACACTAGTAGGCTGATACTGATCGGGCCTGTGAAGGGCTGGTCAGTACAGTTGTTTTTGTAATATCGAAAAAAGTTATAAGGACTACCTTAATTAAAAGACGTAGGTACTGAAGCCTGCATAAATACTCTATTTTATTTACTTAAGTACCTATAGTGATGGAAATATTCGCGCACAAAAGTTTGTAGCGCCATTTTGGCGGATAAAAATATAAAAAATATCAGTTGGTGCCGTCAATAGTGATGGAAAAACAGTAGGGCTAAGTAAGTAGAAAATACACTACGCGAACTTAGGTACAATGTGCATAGCCTGAAATTCTCCTAGCAAGTAATATTTTCTGTTACTATATTAGCCCTACTGTTTTTCCATCACTATTGACAGCACCAACTGATATTTTTTATATTTTTATCCGCCAAAATGGCGCTACAAACTTTTGTGCGCGAATATTTCCAGCAGCAATTCTATTCATTGCGCGAAGTGAACGGCCCAAACTATTCCGGTTTTCAAAATGGCAAGTTGAAATTGTTTTGTGTCTATGGTTTAACGGAATTTAAAAATTCGATATGTTTATGATTCTCCGGTTTTTTCACAAACATGTTTATTTAGGAATTTTAAAGCAAATCAGTTTAAGTCAGCAGTTTTTTAAGTAGTAACACTATACCAGAATCGCCTAAGTGATTCGGATAGGAGGTGCAAGCACGAAATGCATGCCCTTAGAGATGGTCAACGCTCTTAGCCTTTTCAAATTCAGTAGATTGCATATACTTGAGAAAATTCGACCGGTTCCGCCGTCAGTGGTCAGAGCATCAGCCGCGATAGCTGAAGATGCCAGTTCAAATCTGGCCTCGGACACCGGAGGATTTGGTCACTTTTTCTGAAGTATATGAGATTTATTTCAGTTCACGTTTATTTAGGTTAGTACTCTTTAGCAATCATATGATTCCGAAATTACTGTTTATTATCCATTACTACTATTTCCTCGTCTATACGACTACATTTTTTAATCGTGCAATAATTGGTCAAAATATATTATATAACAGATTTTAATTGGCTTACCGAATAGGTGATATTAGTTAGCCTTCCATACTAATCATCATTTGCAACATTAAAGCTTCAAAAGCTAGTTTTTACAGGCCCGGTCCAGTAAACCAACAATGGCAGTCGCTATAGAATCAGCGATAATCGAGTGCTATTGTTGGCGAGGCCTCTGGGGCCGGCGACTGACAGTTTAATAATACTAAATCAAGCATCGAAACGGCGGGTTAATGAAATTTATCGAAAACTGAACGATATTGCGATAATGTTTGGCTTTTTGGCCTTTCGAGTCGTTTTTAGTTAATTGTAAAATTTCAAAATTAGTTAGGTCAAATATGTGCTGCACCGATTTTGCAAGTGCAAATTGTGGCTCTAGTTTTAAACGGCAAAATATGAAATTATGTTTCATGTCGTCAGTTTCACATTTTATCATTGCGAAGTCCATGCAAAGGCGCGGTTCGACTTTGTTTAAACAATTAAGTACTTACTCAATTTATTTTAACTATAACGAAATAAATCGAATCAGGTCATTATCTTTACAGGTTATACTATTATATCAGACAAATAATCATTTATCGAGCTCCACAAATACTGGAAATAATTATGAGCAAACATACAATTTACACATTTCGTGTTTACCACCGGGCTGGAACTAGTCCCACAACGCATTATCGCACGTACGCACGTATCTACATTGTAAAACTTATTCGAATTGGTACTTTATTGGGTAAGAAATACGATCAACATTTGAATGATTTTCTAATTATTGTTACAGCTCTGATGGATCGTCAAAACTTTAATGTGTCATTCCGTTATATTTAATTTGGAATTATATTTAGGTATTAACCCAAACGAATAAATAAAAAAATCTAACTTAGAGTCGTTAAGTTACATTTTATTGAAATGACATTTTTTGGTAAAGAGTAGTTCAAGATATGTAAGTAAAATTAACATACCCCCCCCCCCCCCCCCCCCCCTCCCCCTACCCTAAAAGACTATGGACGATTATAACGTGGAATAAGACAAAATACCTTTTAATACAATTGCGGCTGTATTATACAGATAGGGTACCTATTATCTGTTAAGTGACTTATAATCACAATTTAATACAGAAGAATCAGTTTTATCTATAACTCACTGTTCCATTTAAGGAACTATAAATGTGTGACGGTTTGTGAAATATCGAAAATGTACCTATTAGTTCAGGGGTATGCAGTATATCAAGACATCTTTTTTATTTCAGAATACGCAAGTTACTAAAACTTGAAAATAGTACAATCGACCAAGAAAGTGATCTACCAGTTTTGACAAAAGTTTCTGCGATATCTAACAATCGCTAAGGTTGACTTTTCTAACGGAGTTTAAAACATGTACGAACTAAACTTGTTGTCTCATGACGTTCAAACGAACTTCAACCGTAGGGTGGTAAACCACATTTTTGGTCGACTGTACCTATTCTACTTACTAACATATTTTACAACGGATAACTTTAATATTTACCAGTGACACAGATCAAAACTTGATTCCTTTCCAACTGAACGAATCGTCGGTTGCTGAATTTTGATATTAGAAAAATAGCAAATTCAATTTCGTTCACTTTTGGGGCAGAGATATTTTGCTGAAAATCTTTATTGTAGTCTGACTTATCCTATTGAATGTTGTACTGCTTTGTTAGAATATATAAAGCTTTGGTAGGGTGTTTTAACATTGTATATTATTGCCTACGTGCGTAGTCTGGGATCAAATAGGCTCCGCTTGATTGAAAATGGCCTTAAAATTACCGTAAGTATTGGTGAGCACCGCTGTTGACGTAGTGAACATAGTATTAATAAGCTAGTATTTAGTACATCAAATAAATAATCATAATCATAACCTAACTAAAATACTGATTGTATATTCAAGATACCGAAAACAAATATTGCTTTGATGTGTATTTGTGTTTTTTTTTATGCAATGCACTGTGTGTAGAGTACTTTCTCATTAATATAGGTATGTTCAGATCACAGATAACTTCAACCACTAGATAGATCATAAATACAACTCGAGGTCACCACACATACATAGGTGATCCCGTATTAATTTTGTATGAGAGCGCGACCGTTTAGGTATTTCAGTTGAGTTAACATTTTTGATCATTACTCATGTAAGTTCAAAATAGCCACAAAAATCAAGTTATAGGGGTGAACCTGGATTGTTATACTACAAAGAATACTATTGAGATATGCTTTTCGAATCGTAGAAATTTACGAATAAAATTGCGCTTATATGAATGATGACCTCGTGCTCCGGGTAAAAGCTTAATGATAAGGTTTCTTTGTAGTCTGTGGTTCAGATTTACCCATTCATTAGATATATCTGGTAAACGCAACTGGCAAACGAATCTTTAATAAGACATAAGGCACAGCGTGTATGGACAGATCTCCGGAATGTACCTACTCAGTAGCAGTAGGTACAAACTTGCATTCATTGCATAACAATATCCTTTCTCGTCCAGTCCGAATAATCCTACATCGTCCGTGTGTACAAATGCATTATTTTATTTGCGCCTCCCGCAGCCCGTCACCACTAAATAAATTACTGCGCGATGAATTAAATATTTGAATTTGCGGTGTCCGTGCGACGGCGCGGCATGTTTTATGTGTACTACTGTTTCGCTCATTACTGTGTTCATTTAATTAGTACGGCGTATAATGTACTTTTTATAAAACTTGTACCTATTACATAAAGTCAACAGTTTAGAATATATTCGGTGGTCTAAAGATTTTTCTTTACGAGAAAGAAATGAGATAGATGTAAAAGCACATAGTTACTTATACAAACAACAAAAAGGTACATGCATAGATTGCATAGTTGATATGAGTTAATATGAGTAACTATGGCGTCAATGGCATTACTTTTTAGCTGATTACTTATTACTTTTTGCTTATATTCATTTTCATATTTACATATTGTTTTACATATTACAATATGAATAAAGTATGAATTAATAAATTAACATTATAGTAAAATGTATGTAAGTAACTACCAAAATATATTGGCCTACATTGGTTATGTGTTATATGTACTGTGCCACCCGTGCATCGTCCTGACCATACAGGGTGTAACAAAAATACTGGTGATCCGTTTAAGGGCATTATTGGTATCGTATTGCGAGTAAGAAATAGGAGATCAAAAATATTTCGGACGCAAAAAAAATTTTTTATTGTATGGAACACGTCGTCCCGGCCAGCCAACCCTCCATACAAAACCAAAAATTTTTTCGCGAAAAAAAAATTTATTCACAGTTTTTCATAATAAGAATGCGATACCAATTATGCCCTTAAAAGGATCACCAGTATTTTTGTTACACCTTGTATATATTGCTCATCTCCATACAACTGGTTATTAGCTTGATATGAAAGTATTACGACTAAGGGGACTGAGGGAGGAGCGGGCAGGGGGCGTGAACGCCAAGTTTTACAACGGGCGCCCTTCACGCCCCCTGTCCGCTCCTACCTAAGTCCCTGCATCGTCTAGCCTTCATAATGTCAATCTTTCGGACTAATAACCAATTATGTGGAGAGAGCATGCGTACAGTCCGTGAGCTTTAAGAAGAACCTTCGGCAATCGGCGATGACACACGAAGGTAATATTGCTGTTTTGCTTTTTCATGTGTCACTGTTGATTGATACCCGACGTCTCTTTCTAAAACCCGAAGGTTCTTCTGAGAGCTCACGGACTGTATATTGCTTACTTATTTCTTTATGGAGGAGACTACAATGAAACACCTTATACCTACCTGTAAGACTACAATGTAACACCTTACCTACCTGTAAGACTACAATGTAACACCTTACCTACCTGTTGTTACCTATTAGGTAGGTACCCATTCTTTTTATGCTACAAAAACTTCACAACATCATATTTCTAAAGTACTTACGTACCGAAAATATAATTCAGTAGACCTGCAGAATAAAAGAAAAACTACGTTAATTTTAATATCGTTAAAAGAACTCCGTGCAGGTACATAAAATATTGAATTATTTCATTAGAGCCGATGCCAATGAAGACCACCCTTGGGTAACATTTTTACAGCTTAATTTTACTATATAAGCATTAATGAAGTCGAAATAAGATTACAAATATTAAAATTGTTAAAGAAAGTACCTAAAGCCAATGTCAAACATTAATTTGTAATAATTTCGACTTAGCGTAGCTTAATATGAATACCTAAATAATTATATTTTCATTTGAATGCCATTAAAATGAAGCATAATTAACAAAAATTTATGAAATCACAAGATAGAAAATATGACGTTTATAACTATGTTACTTGCTGCCAATATTTAATCAAGAACTTAGTATTGAATTTGAAATTGATGTACTTAAGCAAAGGTTCATTAAGGATCGTAAGATTCGTAAGTAGGCAACTGTCAAAATAATATGATTTAGTATTTGGCATAAACCTATAAATATTCAGAATCAGTTGTCGTCTTAAATATTTCTACATAATGTTATTACACGAGGTGAAAATATGTTGAGATAATTATGAATGTGCTGTGAACAAAGGAAGTGTGTTAAGGCTTTTTGGACTTGAGGGCGGTATATCTGAGACGTATGTACAGTCAGCAGCAGAAGTAGCTAAGCGGGTAGGGTGCTCAAAATGACTTACACACGCTCTTATTCTCTTAACAATAAAGTCGTGTCCAGCTCATGTTGAAGTTTTTGAGCACCCTACCCGCTTAGCTACTTTTGCTGCTGACTGTACATACGTCTCAGATATACCGCCCTCAAGTCCAAAAAGCCTTAACACACTTCCTTTGTTCACAGCAAATTCATAATTATCTCAACATATTTTCATCTCGTGTAATAACATTATGTAGAAATATTTAAGACGACTACTGATTCTGAAGGACCTTTTCGTTAGTACAATGCTTGCGATATGTGACGTCCCACTGATGAAAGTACCTTATGGCGGTTGGCGCTTACGTTGCGAAGCATCGCATTAGTATTGCAGCGTCGTTACAAATAGCGTAAGTCTCAACCGCCATAAGGTACCTTTTCTCGTGGAATGTCACATATGTTTGTTTTTTCACGTCCGATATTAGGGCGTTTTCCTGTTGCTTGTCGTTGATTAATTTAGGGTATCGTGTTGCTCGAACCCTTTTTGTCACGTTTTATAAGTGAAGTATGAGTATTAATGAATATAGCGTTATAACGACCTGGATGTCACTGAACCATTGAGTAAAAGGAGATGACAGATGACATCCCTAAGAATTGTTTTGTCCTAAAAGTTATAGTGAAAATCACTACAAATCTATACTACTCCTTGATTCAGTCACATATGTCATCATCATCATCTCAGCCATAAGACGTCCACTGCTGAACATAGGCCCCTCCATTAAGGGGGGGTTTGCCATACGCGCCACGCTTGGCAGGCGGGTTGGCGCGCGCAGTTTTTTTTTGTTTATTATTGTTTAGGCTTTCGGAAGATGCTGCTGCCCATCTCCCAGTATATTCCCTTAGCAGACTCCTACTGCGACCACGGGACGATATGGTGGGGGACAATTCTAAGGCCGGGCACCCCACGGCAACACAGATGTCAACCGTCACAAAATTTGTTCTAGATGTCAAATATAGTGGAATAACCCCAATGCACCCTAGCTACTTCTGCTGACTGTAGATGATAATATATAAATAAGATATTCATGAGAAATGTAAACATATTCCTGGCGCGTAGCTGCGGAAATCCTACTTTCCAGATAAATAGCTATTCAGTTAACACGTAGCTCACGGAATAACTCAGCCTTGTACAATAACATAGCCTTAAAATAGTAATAGTTGGTATTTTTACTCAATCATATAATCTTATATAATTTTAAACAAAAAAAGAACCAACTTCACTTAGGATCCGCTATTCTAAGAGAAAGTGGCCGAGTTGCTTTAAAAAATAGTGAAATCACTATAGGTGTACCTATAATAGTTGAAGAGTTCCCTCGATTTCTCCAGGATCCCATCATCAGACCCCGACTTGGTGACAATGGGACCATCTGGGGGTTATACCAGTTCGATTAAAAAAAATATTTAGAAATCGGTTCATGATTCACGGAGATATCGAGTAACATACATACAAAAAAAATAATGGTAATAAAAAAATTATGATAAAAAAATTCAGTCGAATTGAGAACCTCCTCCTTTATTGAAGTCGGTTAAAAATAACACGGTTACACTCACGGCACTTTAGTCACGTCAATTGTAAATCACCCGTCCCAATATTATAGGGTTCTATGTTATATTTTCGGGGTAGTTAGGTAAATTTAGACTTAGTATCAATATGACAATGTTCAAATTCAAATTCCAATTTAAAAGTGAAACAAAACCCTGTAATTTTTGGGCAAGACTGGCAAGAGAAATGGTAAAATGATATCGACACGACAGTCTATTACTTGTATAAAAGCAATAAATTTAGAAAATGACTTCATATATCACTGCGTATTTAAATTACCTAAAACAGGTGAATAATATTAGTCTTTAAAACTATTTTGCTAAATTGCAAAACAAGAGCTCGTTTGCGTGATATATAATAATAATGACCCTCCATCAATCAGTCTAATTAAATTATTCTGAAACCACATTCCGTATCGACCTAAATTTAATTAATTGTAAGTCTAGGGTATTTGAAACATTATTAATATACCTATTAATAGATATGATATAGCTTCCCTTTAACGGGCAAGACTGAAAAAAATCCTCAATTCAAGCCTCATCGCCAATCTATAGTCCTAAAAATTCTGTACAGGAAAAAAATACAAAAAGATGATGTTACAGGTGGTCTTTTTTGAGACCGCTGCCCTATAATATTTGTCATATCACAGACAAGTCAATGATCTTTAATTTCTTGCCGGGAATACCCCGTTCAATCACTTCAATCTTCGCAATTTTAAAACTTTACGAACAAAATTCTGTCGTCGAGTTTTGTGTCTGTACCGAGGCTTAAAATTTACTTGACAGGGCATATGAATTTTAAATTGAAGCAAGTTGGACGTTCAGTGAAGCATTCTTGTTGGTTAGGCGTAAGTAACTTAAGTTCCTGAGAGAACCAGTATAATGTGGCCTAAGACCTGTATTATTTATCTATAATACAGCCGCCATCAAATATATCGAAACGGCCACGGTACTCAAAATACACCATTACATTGCCAATAGAGGCGTTGTTCAGATTTTGTTGACCACCTTGACCGCTCCGATATATCTGATGGCGACTGTAGTACAGGAGCTTCTCTGTGTAGTAAATCCTCTGTTTAGGTGTACCAAAAGTGCCTCCAACACGCATCTCCCTATTCACTATGTGCGAAGTGCATAATAGGGGTAAAGAGAACGATCGCAGTGCACAATGTGACCAGAATTGAAACTACAAAAGTCCCTGTACGCTGTCAAAATAGTGAATCAGTCAGAGACATTTCATATAAGCAAGGAGTACAACCTATTTATACAAAATAAAAAAAGATATTGGGTTGGGCACTTGCCCAAGAGATGGCGCCACAATCAGGCACACAGCGAAAAAAATGGAACAGTGACTACAACGCACGATACGGCAAAACCGTACTTGCTTGTTCTTGCTTCGACACAGTTGCACTATTTTGTATGCAACCGTCGCGTAAAATGCACCCAATCGCTACTAATGTTACGATGAAAAGGACGTGAATTTTCACTATAACACTGAAAAAAATGTTACCAGCAACCAAACTTCGTCTAGTAACTTAAGTTTTGGAACTTCAAAACTAAGGCTTATGACTTACCAAAATGTTTTGTTATTTATACGTAAACTTTGAGATATAATAAAATAAACTTTATTAACTCCTTAACAAATAGTTATTAATGAAAATAATGAAATAGCAGAAGCAGTTGTCTTTTTTTCAGTGTAGTGACACTTTAGAAGTCAGCTCTGCAAACTGTCGGATTGTCGACCTAGTGCTTCGGCAATGGCATGATGTTTTGCTGAATAGTATTTCTTGCCATCGCTTTGATCAATGTTTGCTGATAAAAGTCTCTAAATGGGAAGATTTTTAAGCTGGAAGTCAGAGTTTAAAAAACTTTTATTTATTTATTTTTCATTTCAGATACTTTATTAATTTATCATACTACAGGTTTTTAATCGCGAAAAGTTGATAAGGGGATTTAAATAATATGTACCTACTTAACTACAAATTATTATTTTTTTATCTGAAAAGCTCATCTGCCTGTTGGTAAATTATTTTTGTTACGATTTCGATCATTAGAGTTCGAAACTGTTGTTACGGACCTACCCAAGTAACATTGTGAGCTATAAGCTGTCATCATCATCATCATCATCTTAGCCATAAGACGTCCACTGCTGAACATAGGCCTCCCCACACACGCACGCAGAGCAGATGGCCGATGGGGTCGAAAAGTGCTCGAGTGGAGACCACGGACTATAGCAAGCGCAGCGTAAGACGTCCATTCACAAGATGGACAGACGACCTTATAAAGGTCGCCGGAAGACGCTGGATGCAAGTCGCTTCAGAGCGATACTTATAAGCTGTATAATAGCTGTATGTACATTGACCTAATATAGGTAATATTAAACTTACGAACGTATAAGTACACTTTACCGTTCTTTCGCATTATATTAGGTGCCCTGAACTAAATTCCTGATACAACTATTTATTATCCTCTTTAAGTATGCAGGTTTCTTTCGCCAAAAAAAATAGCTAATTACCAACGCTTGTCTGAGATACGTTAAAAATGTTAACTGAGTGTTCATTAAAAACTCCGCATAAACATGGCGACTCGAAAGAGGAAACGTCGTTGGAAACATGGCCGCGATAATTCCGGGACAGCCAGTGTGTTAAAAGTTTCAACAGCCCTCGGGCACGTGTCACTTGTTCTTAACGACGTTCCAGAGTGACAGGATTGCCAGTACCTACGCATGTGCTGACGGAAAGTTTTCTTTGCGTATGAAAAAATCAGAAATTTCCTACATATTTGTATGGGAATTGAAACTTCTTAAATATCCAATTTTCTATATTTCCTTTGAAGTTTTCTAGAAATTTCCGACAACATTTCCAATTATTTGGAAAGTTTCCGCAATTTAAGCATCTGTAACTACCTGTCGGTTTTTTATGAGTTTGTTTTACTTCAAGCTAACAAAGAAAATCACACATATGCTGTATTTTTCTTACGCTGAAACCCTCCAACTCTCACTACTACAAAATGAGTGTTACCTGCACTTTTTGATTTATTTATATTCCTGGATTTGAAAGCAATCAAGTGACATCTACGCGCATGTGGCTTGCTACGAAAGAGGCTATTCTAACCAATCGCAATTTGATTTACAATTGCAACTTTTTTTAAGGCGGGGTAAATACGTCATTGGTTGAAATTGAATGTTTGTAACAATATCCTTTCATCAAAATCCAATTAGCCGTTTTTATGCTTGTTCTTGCAAGTAAACATTCGAAAATCTATAAATGCTAGTGATCACTGGTAACTTATCCCAATTGTTGATAACTAAAAAAAAAATACGTGAAATAATGGTTTTTATGGCCTACTAGGACGCTGTATCCTGCAAAAAAGTTGTGACATAAAATATTTTTCTTCTTTTTTTTAGCCGGAAAACGATACCAACTATACTTTTATGGGTAAACATTATTGACGTGATAACGTCTTATGAAACGATGAACAACGGTAGCATGCACGAAAAAGTGTCACGTTGTGGATAGATCTCCATGTTAACGTTAATTCACTGTAATGTCTTACGACGTTATCACGCAAAATTATCGTCCGTAAACCGACTTTACAGACAACCATTTTTTTATAACACCTTGTATGACAATGAAATTCAGCTTCATTTTATTGTATAGTGCTAGCGGTCCTCTTAGATATTTACACAACTTCATAAATGAGGGGCTGTTTTGGAAGGTTCATAAGGATAACTTGAAACTTTTAACCTTTTCCGTCGCAGAGTTATGAGTTCTACATCAAATGTCGCCTTGATACGCACTCGTAATGAAATGAACTTGTTTTAGGCACATGTGCTTGAATTTTTTATCTCATTTTGGGTTTATTGAGTACCTATTTTTAAATTTGGTCTAATGAGTTTATCAATGGTAGTTAAAAAAATATAATTTATGTCCAACACGAAAAAAAACATTGATTTCCACATTTTTTTTTGTAAATCCCGGGACAACATACTTTTTGTAATCACAAGAAATTCATTTGTGGAAATTACAAAGTTTTATTAAATATAGCTGGCACCTGTAATGACAATTAAACTTTAGTGTTAATGATAAAAAAAAGTTTACAAACATTTAAAATTTTTAGAAAGAAAAATCTATGAAGTCATATTTTTCTTCAGAAATAACTAATGCACCTAACTACTTACACGTCTTTGTTTTTTACCATTAAATAAATGAAAAATGAAAATCCATCATTCTCCTAGCGTTTGTCCCGGTCTTGTCACGGCTCAATTGAGCCTAGGGTCCGCTCGGCAACCTAATCCCAGGAATTGACGTAGGCACTAGTTTTTACGAAAGCGAGTGCCATATGACCTTCTAAGAGAGGGGAAACTAGGCCTTGTTGGGATTAGGTCCGCTTTCCTTACGATGTTTTCCTTCACCGAAAAGCGACTGGTAAATATCAGATGATATTTCGTACATAAGTTTCGAAAACCTCAGTGGTACGATATGAATCTATGAATCTAATACAAAAACACTATAACACGAGAAGAAAATTAAAACCTAGATTCTACTCCTCAAATAATAAAACTTTCGTTCAACAACATTACAAATATGTAGTCTTTAGATTGTCTCTTTCCATACAAACTAAATAGTATTTTCAATGTACGTTAAAATCCATCTAATTGACATTGCTTATCAGTCTCGTCACAGACGTAATCAATTTCGCAATACATTGCGTGTTCGAATAAACTTTAAAGTGTACTAAAAATAAAACGCCAATTTATTTTTAAAAGACGCTGAACAAACGTTGTCCAGAGCAGTAAAATCTACGTTTAAATTTTTTGCTCGCGTTACAGGCCACACACGGTATACAGGGTGGCTCATTCAAATCGGTCAGTATGGGAATGTCTGAAACTATAAAACATACGAAGATTTGTTCTTAGGAACCATGTCAACGATTTTGATATAAAGAAAAACTGCATTCATACATTTGAAAAAAAAACTGTACCCAGCTCGGGAATCGAACCCGGTTGTTTTGAAAAAATAAACTTACACTTTTTCTATTTAAATATCGATTGTGTAGAAACATGATGTCTAAAATTAATAAAATGCATTGTTTTGACATACTTTAATTTATCATACTTACTTTAAGTGGGCTTTTCAATTGATTGTTAGTGTTTGATTACTGTAGATAACAAAACTTCCTTAAAGTTTATTTTTTCAAAACAACCGGGTTCGATTCCCGAGCTGGGTACAGTTTTTTTTTTCAAATGTATTAATGCAGTTTTTCTTTTTATCAAAATCGGTGACATGGTTCCTAAGAACAAATCTTCGTATGTCTTATAGTTTCAGACATTCCCATACTGACCGATTTGAATGAGCCATCCTGTATACGAGCATTTCTTTTTATTTTTGCCACTTTTCTCGACTTTTTATTTTATGGTAAGTTTTATGTTTTTTCTAGTCAGAATCGCGAGCTGATTCGATTTATGCAAGAAAAAAATGTGTCCCAAAAATTTTTTTCCTCTTGTGTTACCCTTTGCCATAAGTTTTCTATGGAATAACACAATAGGAAAAGTAAAAAAAATCAAAAAATGTATGGAGTTTTATGGGACATCTTTTTTTATTGCATAAATCGGATCAGCTCGCGATTCTGACTAGAAAAAACATAAAACTTACCATAAAATAAAAAGTCGAGAAAAGTGGCAAAAATAAAAAGAAACGCTCATCGCTCTTTGTTGTGTGTATATCAAGTAGACAGTGATAATAAAATGAATTTTAAACAAAAAAGAACCGACTTTACTTAGGATCCGCTTTTCCAAGAGGAAATGCCCGAGATGTTGTAAAAAATACTGCAACCAGTACTGTAGGTGTGCCTTTAATAGTCGAAGAGTTCCCTCGATTTCTCCAGGATCCCACCATCAGATCCGGACCTGGCGACAATGGGACCAACTGTAAAGTATACTCTTTCAAACAAAAAAAGAATGTTCTAAATCATCCTAGCCGTCTTCGAATAATCGGTGAATAATTATACCTACATAAAAAAAAATGTAAAAGAAAAAACAAAGATCCCGACGTATTGAGAAACTCCTCCTTCGAAATGTTGAAGTCGGTTAATAAATACTTAACCTCCTCAGTATACACCTTTGTGAAGCACCGCAACAGTAAAACATGTTAACAGCTCGTCCATAAAGTTAAAAACCCCATTCTTCCACCATCAACATCTTAACATCTTACGGTTTCCATAAACGTCCGAGATATAACAGCTGGTTGGATTGCTTCCATAACAATGCATGATAATGGGGTTGGCAACTGTCAAAGTGACATCTTCAAAATTGGTCCCTAGAAAAGCTAAATTTGTATGGCGCGAAGTAGTTTTTATTTATATTCGCGAAAATGACTCAATGTTTTGTCTCGAATTGCTCCGAAATTGAAATCCATCCGTTTTTGGAATATACTAAAATTAAAACGATGTAGATTAACGCCATAGGGAAGGTTTTTGCCTAAGAAAAGCTGTATGCCTGCATACAAGTTAGGGACCATTCATCGTCTGTTTCTTTCTATCATTGTTTGTATCTCTTTCTCTTATTGTATGGAATCTGGAACAGCGCCCTCTGCAAAAGTTTTCACCGGCCAACCCCATTTGTGTCATTTTCAAGCAAAAGGTAGGTTGGTAGGTAGGTCGGTTGTAAATAGAGTTTATTTCTAAATGAAATATTATGGCAGTAATGCCTTATTGACAACTGACAATGATGTTTCACATTCACATTTACCCCCTTATTTATAGCAAACCTCTGTTAAATGTTGCCTCTGTCTTACAACCACAATTGTTAACATGAAGAAAGAGATGAACGATTATCAACGGCTATGTAAATTCGACAGTCCCAACTAGAATACATACACAACATAAATAAAGTACAATTAAATTTTTAGTATTTAACCAGCTCAATTTTCCTAAATATGTACCTAACCTTCCTAACCTCAAAGCTATACTCTGATTGTCCTTCAACTGTGCATGCCATACGATTAATACCTACATATCTATCATATTTTAAAGTATTTATAAGTTAACCTTCAGTAAATTTACCTTTACTTTCTTAAATAAACACGTTATTTTCCATTCTAAGTCCTTAATAGGTACTTACTAGAACGTGTAAATACACTTTATGATATTAAATACGTGCTCTTTATAAATAATAAGAATTTATTTTAACACAGACAGCTAATATTTACGTAAATACATATAAGTGAATACCCAATATACTTAGCTATAATGGGATTGTAAAGAATCGATATAACATATATTATCTGTCTTAATTTACCTCCTTACCTACTTCAAACAAAATTCCTAATTCCGTCAAATGGCCCAACTTTGCCTGTATACAAAACTTTGCCCAAATAGAATTTTCTTTTTGGGCAAAGTTTGTAATAAATAAGATAACGTCAACTCGGCAAAAACCGTCAGTCGGCGAAGATCAGATAGTAAGCAATTGCAGCATATTCTGCTTTGCTTTTTTTACGAAATAGTAAAACATTATAATCCCATTTTAATCGATTCGTACGGTATCCAATTTGATACAACAGTTTATTCCATAACTGTGGATTTGATGTCAAAAAATTAACAAGAAGACTGTCGTTCGTAAAATGACATAATTCTGTAGGTATAAAATTTATTTCCATTAAATAGGTATTTTCAGTTCCATATGAAAAAAACCCCCTTTAAAGGGGAGGCCTATGTTCAGCAGTGGACGTCTTATGGCTGAGATGATGATGATGATATGAAAAAACAAAAAATCAAACAGCTAGAAATAAATACGCTTTTGCTATTTACAACCGAGTGAGTCGCTGCGCGTGGAACGTGCAAAGTTCGTTGCTAAAATCAAAGAATTCAACTTGGCTAACATATATTATGTAAGTGTACAAAAAAAAGGCAAGGGTTATATTTACTAGGACACTCAGTTGTATTCAAATTAGTGCTTGGTTAAATAACCAAAACGTTAAGCAATCGTTGCTTGTTTGTCATTAACAACAAGCTTTATTCCGTGTTTTAAATATACTGTGGCTTTATTGTATGCCACTAAAAATATCTTAACCGAGTCAAATTGGTACTTTGGTAAAGCTCATTTTTTCCGTGTACTATATAGACTTGCCCATCGCTCGCAGCGATTGGAACGACTTCGACAATCCTCCCCGATAACGTTCAATGTAATGGTCAATAAAATTTCACAGTCGCATCTCGGCGAGGTTTCAATTAAAACTTGAGCTGTTCCGATAAGTGGCACCGTGAGTTTCAAGCTGGTCAGTGCTTTTTAATTGCTAGAAAAAGCTGGGTACGTGAATCTGGATTAAAAACCTGTTTTTTAAGCCTTAAGAGAGCTTTTACTGGTAATTAGAACCTGGAAGGAGTGTTATTGTTTTTGCTCCATAAATTACCTATGTTTTTGTGATCTATTCTAAAGCTCAATTAGGTGCCAGCAACATAACTATTTATCATCAACATCATCATCATTTTAAGAGCTTTGCTCTTGTCGGTGGAGTAATCGCCATTCTGTCCTGTTCTCCACTAATGTTTTTAGCTCTTGATACGCCATAATGTTGGCTTTTTCTTTGGCTTGGTCTAGAAATGCACGTCTTGGTCTTCCTCGGCCTCTGCATTTTGCTATTCTCCCTTCAATAATCGTTTTTATGTAGTCATCGTGACGTATCAGGTGCCCTAACATATTTCCCCTTCTGTTTTCAATTATTTTGAGTAGGCATCTGTTCTCCCCTACTACATTCAGCCCTTCTTCGTTCGTTCTTCTCTCTCTCCAGCTTATTCCTTCCATTCTTCTCCATATCCACATTTCAAATGCTTAATCTATTCCTATCGCGCTGGGTTAATTTATATGACCATAAAAAACATATCTTAAAGAAATAGGAAGCTAAGCATGTATGTTGTATGCACTAATACTTATACCTCTATTATAATTTATAAGTATTGGCAAAGTTAACGAAGAAAACGCGCAATTCATGCAATGTATTGAATAATACATTACCGTTTCATCGCAGTCCTCTTGTTTTTTTTTAACCGCCTTTGGTTACTAATATTTCTGTATATTAACTGAAACTTTGTTAATCTAGCAACGAATAAAAGTGTTGTCCTAAGTTGTAAAAACACACTTTATTTCCATTGCAAAAAGTCTATTATCGTTTGATCAACGTTTTCCCTCTAGTATAACAGTAAAGTAAAACAGTGTTTCTTGAACATGTTGTTAATTCGTTAACAACGTAAACACGTGTAAAGCAACAGCAACACGTCAGTGTATGTGTGCATGTATTTACAGTAATGTACGCTTGTGTGAGTTAACGGGTAGCACGTAAGTTTTGTGTGGGTACACGTTACACGTATCTGCTGTAAATGCGTGTCACCGCACTGAGTAGAGCAGTCTACGGTCATAGCACACCGATTTAGAACAGTTGTATTAGTTGACTATCCTAAACGCCTTGGAGCTGTCCAGAAACCAATTGCGCAACTTGGTAAATGACCGAGAGTAAACTCGGATTTTTAATCCAACGGAGAAAATGTACACAAAGGTGTGGCTGCTAATGAAAAACATTAGCAGCATTTGAGATATTTATACTATAGATATTTAAATGAATTCGACTTTCTAAAATGAATTTATATATTTTAATCAAGGCCAAATTGTTTAATTAGCTGATTACTAACATTTTTTAGATATTAAAACTTCATAATATTGATTTAGGAAAAGAAAGCTGTGTTCCTAAGAAAAATTTATTTATTGCACTGGTATTACTGTTTCGAGAAGCCTGGGCTACCAATCTGCGGGCCGCTTGTGTGCCTATCTTGTTGTGACGTTATTAACTTGTATTAAGTAAATTTGAAAAGGTAGCAATTAAAATGTTCAATTTAGAAAATAAATAGCGTTTGAAACTTCGAGATGTAATTTTAATTCAGTATACGCGATATAATCCGTTTAAACTTGTTTTTAACCGACTTCAATTCCATATAAGGAGGAGGTTCTGCATTCGGTTCCGTCCGTCCGTCCGTCCGTCCGTCCGTCCGTTCGTCCGTCCGTACGTCCGCGGTCTAGCTCAGTGACCGTTAGCACTAGAAAGCTGAAAACGGTAGAATAAAAACTGGAATAAAAACTTTTTACAAAAAAAAGATAACCGACTTCAAAAAGGATAAAATTAATCATTATATTATTTATATGCGATACCAACTGATATGTTTGAAGATGTTTGAAGTCGGTGCCAAGCCAAATTTAGAAGAGTTAATACGACGAGGCGATGTATTGACTATATATCTAATATAAAACGGTATGGATTGCACGTAGGTATACATTCGTTTCGACCATGCGTTAACTGATAGGCAAGTAGGTACAGAAAGTATAATCTTACGTCTTATGTTTGTTAACACACTGTTCGGACCATCCGTATCTCGAACGAAGCACCTGGTTCGGTTTTAACTATTTATCCTTCTTCATCGAAGGTTGAAGTCCAAGTAAGTATGCGGATACCAATAAAAGGGAAGACGCGGGGAGAAAAAAAATACTCTTGATAAAATACAATCACTGAAGACTGTCATGTGACAGAGTCGAGATAGGTGCGACGACGAGCGAAGCGAGGAGGAGTGTGTTAGGTGAACCGTGTCCTAACAGCGCGCCAGAACCGACTTATTTAATTATACGATATTCATTACAATAAAGACGTCTCGCCTTTACATTTCAAATAGCCATGTTGCGAAGACATCTTTTCAAAGTTATCAAATATTATGGATTAATATGGGCATGATTTTTATGCGTACATTCTGTTTAAAATAAAAACGTATAAGTATCAATGAGTATATTTAAAACCATTATGATCTTTGATTTATATGATATAATTCGTTTTGCCTAAAGCTATTATAATTATTGATTAATATAATTAAAATAATTATGGCTATTTATATTAGGCTCTATAACGATCTGCATAAAAATTAATATATGACGACTGCTAAGTATGACTATATATTCTGAGTAAAAAAGTATGACACCAAACAATATGAGTTTTCGATAGTATGAGCAATGAGGAGTCAAAAATCGACAAAAATTGTTGACGTAATTTATGAATAGCCCCCAGGGGTAATCCCCGGATATAATGTTAATAATATCAACTTATTTTTGATACGTTCACATTGATATTTTAAGTAATTATTGTTAGAAATAGTATTTTAAATCATAAATACTAAGTAATACAGGAGTAAAGTTTGATAATGTCTCATGGATGTGCTTATTTATTATTATATTTCGGACGGAAGAAACGATGAACAATAACGAACTAAAACTATAAATTAATATTTTTTCCTGGCCCACACTTTAACATCCCCTGAAATGTCACACTGAAATTGACGTAACTTTGTTTACATTTTTTCCGTTGGATTAAAAATCCGAGTTTAGTAGTAGGTGGCGATCACAATAAATCAGTAATGGTAGCAGTGGTAAATACATATGCTTGGGAGCCTAACCACCATAGCATAGCCCCCCAAACAATAACATTAATACCAGCGCAATTAGTCAATGCAGGGCAGCTTGTGACGAGCTGTTAGAGAGTAGCAACTTCACGTACTTGAGTGCCCCTGGAGTGCCCTGTCGGATTGGTGGGACAGGTCCCCTGCCTCTGGGCTTCCTTAGCCGGCTCCAGATCCAGAATGGGTTCGCTAGAGCTGCGTTCTCAAGGGGTGGATGTGTTTCTTGCAAAAGTCACCTACTGCTTGAGGTGATTCTAACAAACCCAAACACAATGAGGTTCCATTATTTTATCACATAATTATTAGGTATACCAATTATTGACCACCTTCGGTCTCCATCTCGATGGTACCAAGTTATCGTCATCCAAGTTATGCAGGTATGCAAAATCTCAGCTCGATTGGACATCAGGACCTGATTTTAATTTATTAAAATAATAACCTACACAGCACCATTATAACTGGCAAAGTGGATGGCAGGCGACTAAGGGGACCCAGTCCTAAACGCTGGTCCGACCAGGTGGCCGATGAACTCCAGATGCCGATGGCAGAGGTCCTTCACCAAGCAGAAGACCGCAACAAATGGAGGGGCTTATTACAACGTTTCCGTCGAAGCCACGATCCTCAGCAGTGAGACCGACTTAAGGCGGAGGAGGAGGACACAGCACCAAAAGTTAGTGAAAAGTGAAAATAATGACCGCACTTGCCTAGCTTAGCAGGAATAGCAGGTGTATTAGCGTAGACGGATTTTCCATAAGCGAAATTATTCCGATTATTCCAAGAAAAAGCAGTAGGTAGCTAACCTACTGTTTTTCCTTTACCTACTGCGACATGCTACCACAGAACACAACATAATAGAGAAACGTGTGCAATTTGCGAAGCGACTCGTATTTGCATTCGAGTATGCACAAAGGATGCTCGGCTGCATCTTAGATTCACTTTTGATTCGCTTGCAACCGGATTTGGATGTCAGAACGAACACATTGGTTGTAGCATAGAGTAACATATATATTATTTAGAGCAGCACAGCCTAAGAACTTTTTGAAGCTCAATAACGAATAGTGTACTAGTAGTACACTAGTAGCTACTAGGTGGAGTAGCAGTGCAGCTGAAATTTCCTCTTACATTTTGGGTATCTTAGGTGGCTTTGACATAGATGGCGCGATTTACTTAAGCTTCAAAATGTTCGTAGGTTGTGCTGCTCTACTATATAAGTTACTCTATGGTTGTAGTTTAAGCAATGCTATTTTGTGCATTCGCCATCATATATATTGGAGCAGCCAGGGTACTCAAAAATATCTGAACATGCACTTTATCGCCTTGACAATAGAGTCGTTCTAACAAAAATTCTTGTGATCCGTTTAAAGGCATAATTGGCATCATATTGCTATTAAGAAAAAAATATTTGGACGTGAAATTTTTCTTTGTATGGGGCACGTTGTCACAGCTGGCCAACCCTCCATATAAAACCTTTTTTTTCACGAGATTTTTTTTTCTTATTTTTTGCGCCCTTAAAAGAATCACCAATATTTTTGTCACACCTTGTATCAGCATATACAAGGTGTGACAAAAATATTGGTGATTCTTTTAAGTGACTGTACCGAAGAGCTCATCCAGAAATCTTGTGATACGTAGGTATTTTACACTTTAGAGGGCTGTAGAAAAAAAAATTACATAATAATAAACTAAATTAAAAAATAAATATTAGGACAATCTTCGGTGCTCAAACATGGTCGCTCGCCGAGAGTCAGAAGTCCAAATTGAAGGTATGCAGGTGAGCAATGGAGCGCAGCATCCTAGAGGTGTCAACAGGATGGATCGTATCCGGAACACTACGCTGCGCTCCAAAACACGCATAGCTGACGTGGGCAAGAAGACCGCCAGACTTAAGTGGGACTGGGCCGGTCACGTCTGCCGCATGCATCCGGATAGGTGGGCATGTGTAGCCACCAAGTGGATGCCGCAAAAGAGGCGCGGACGGGGCAGACCCAAACAGAGATGGCGGAACGATTTGGACGCTTTCCTCAGCACTTGGCCGGAAAAAGCGGGGGACCGAGAGTTATGGAAAACAGCGGGAGAGGCCTTTGCCCAGCAGTGGGACACTACTTTAGGCTAATTAAAAAAAAAGGACAATCTTACACAAATCAACCTAGTCCCACACTGACCTCAATAAGGCTTGTGTTGTGGGTAATATAATAATATAACATCCATAACTCAGGAACTCTGTGATAAACACACAAATAAATGCCCTGACCAGGATTCACTTCATAGGCAGGGTCACTACCAACTAGGCTAGGAGACCGTTACAATTTATTGATGTAACTTAAAAGTTTTTTTTAATTCCCTAGTGAAGTGCCGAACTCACTTAGCCTATTAAGTACCTGTCCCAAACGCACAGGAAACTCGACAACCTTCTCTTAATTGAATCAAGTTTCCCAATCGTAAACACTTCTCTAAGTAATTCTGTTTTATAAAGTTAAGGTAATTAAATAAGATTTGCCAGGTCTGGATAGAGGTGTATTATCTTATCGATGTAATTAGATTCGTAGCTTCGAATACGCAATGGGGGTTTAAAATTAGCCACCCAAGCTTATACAGGGTGTAACCAAAATACTGGTGATCCGTTTAAAGGCATAATTGGTATCGTATTACGACATTTACGACTAAGAAAACGTAGGAGAAAAAAATTTTGGAAGCGAAAAAAAAATATTTTCTATGGGACAGGTGGTCCCAGCCGGCCGACCCTCCATACTAAAACAAACTTTTTTTTCGCGCGATAAAATTTTTTTCTTACTTTTTCGTAATTAGAATAAGATACCAATTATGCACTTTAAAGGATCACTAGTATTTTTGTTACACCTTGTATTCAGAGCAATGACGCGTAGTTTCAGTGTCCGCGAGGCAACCGGATGGCTCGCGGTATTTAAGCTCCCAACGTGTTGTGGACCCACCCTGCGCAAACCGAATTGACCCATGTTGGACTTGGTTTTTCATACCCCCAGCCCCTACCCTCAATATCCAGTATAATGTATTTGAACAAGAACGAGCATGTAAATTGCGATTCACACCGGGGTAATTTGCAGAAAAAATGTACCTTTACTTTTTTCTTTAATTTCATATATATTTTGAGTCTATCGCATGCAGAATCATGAGCTCTATCGAGTCTGATAGAATAAAAAAAATGACCCAACTGTCCCAAAATTTACATACAAAAAAAAATTCGTTACGTTCATAAAAAAAATGTAACGAAACTGATAATTTCTCAGTTTCGTTACACATTTTTAAAGAACGTAACGAATTTTTTGTATGTAAATTTTGGGACAGTTGGGACTAAGTAAAGGTACATTTTTTCTGCAAATTACCCACCGGCCAGTCGGTTATCGATCCGTCAGAGTTGGAAGCCGTCAGAAAAATGAGGGGAGGATGAAAAAACCAAATTGGTTTTAACATGCAATATACGAAAAATGAGAAGACGTCATTATAAAATTGAGTAGGGTGACCAAATTGTATGCCAAAATATATTTTTCCACCATTTTTGAATCATCATTTGAAAAATAATTATCATTAGTGGTAAAAAAAAAACTACGATTTACATCATTAAGCCCATCTTTCGATTCCGTGATCCCTTGATCGCTTGTTACACGACCCCGATTTTAGCCTATATGATACATTTCCCCGTGATTGTTTTTATTACACCAAAAATATTTTACGTCACTCTGGGCGCTAAGTGAGATTTACCGCCCTAGAGCGCAGCGGCTAATCTCACTTCACACCCACGAGTAGACGTAAAATTGTGTACGCACCACGGGCGGTAATAAGAAGGGCCTCAGATCGCTTGTTTATGGCCCTTACCTTCGGTTCGGGCCACAAATACCGGCGATCTGAGCCTGTTCCTCCAAACAGGTAAGAGTTTTATATTCTAATCCTGGTTGTATAAAAGTAAGCAAACCGATATAAGCAGCTAATAAAAGTAATTTATAGAACTCGTTGTAGGCGGACATAGCCACGGCAGATATCGATAAAATCTATTGCTCTGGCTCCTTTTCAAATTCCTTTTACTACTATAGTTCGTTTTTTTTTAGATTAGAATAAAGTTGAAAAGCGCATGTACAGGGTTCTTTATCAGGCACGATACGGCATGATACATGTCACAAGTGTCTAAGTGTCAATGCGGCCAATAAAAAATATTTAAATATATTTGTATTTATAATAAAGCCATGCGTAGGTAATTGTAAATGTTAAATTGAATAATATTAATTATTTTACAGTATTGTAATAGTAGTCATTATTACGAAATAATTTATTCTTATCATTGTTAATGTTTTAGTGAATGTTGCACAATAAAAAACCTGGAGAAAAGGAGGTTCGAAACATATGGTTTTCGATTTATAACGTATGCATGTATCACTGTCAGTTTTTCAATTGTCATGTGTCTCTAACGTGATAATCATAACGAAATTGTGTTTTTATTGCTGTCATGGATTATAATGTGCAAATTGTCATTATTTATTTACAAATGTGAACTCTTCCTCATGTTAACTAATCGTTTGTTGGTGTGCTTGCAGTATGTTTAAATTGATCATTCAAACAGAACAGGTTAGAATAGGTAGGCAACTTCTGTTTCTATGTTTACTGAATTTCTAATCTCAAAAAAAACGAAATATAGTAGTGTTTTACGATATCTACAGAACATATCTGTACAAAAAAGTTTTTACACGAAAGGAGTTACAAATAAATAAAAACGTGGATTTATGTTGTTGGCCTTTATTTGAAAATACCGTCCAATAGCAAATACGTGTAATATATTCATCCTTACTTGTCTTATCATTTAAACACACGTGTGCACGTGGCAGTTATTCTTTCGTTACTTCTATTATTGTTTTATTTTATTAGTAATGATATTTTTCGATAGTAACTTGTTTGAATTCAATACTTTGTAAATAATTTTAAGTATACAACAACATCTAAAGTGAGAATCCCAGACAAAAGTGTAATAATCTCTTTGAGAAATGTTTGTTTCTATGATAGGACGAGTAAGGATGAATAGAGTATAAGGTTTATATCATCATAATTTTAAGGGCCTGAGTCTTGTCAGTGGCGTAATCGTGATTATGTTCTGTTCTCCGCTAATTCTTTTAACTCTTGATACGTCATGACGGCTTTTTCTTAGGCATGATCTAGAAATAACGCATCGGCCTCTTTGTTTTGCTATTTTCCTTTGAGTCGTAGTTTTTATGTCATATTCATGACGGAACAGGTGCCTTAGCATATTTCCCCTTCTGTTTTCAACGTTTTAAGCAGAAATATGTTCTTCCCTACTAAGATCTTCAAAGTAAGAAAAAAATAGAATTATCTATAAAATTTTAGTACCATGGTGAATAACTTGAATGATTTAAAATTTTAAAGTGGAGCTGTTAACTTGACACGAACATCAACATAGTAGCTACGAACTATTTCTTCCAATTTATTTTTCTTATATTTATTTCTGTTTCATTATTATACCTGTAAGAACATTAACTTACTTAACAACTATAGACTGGGAGCAAAATCTCAAATTCGCTCTCCTTCTCCATGCGACAGGCAAATGATATTACTTTTGGGCAACCGGGCTTTTTACGTGGTTTAGACCCTGCTGTATCCGAATCGCCGGTTGCCATCAAAGAAACTACAACCAGAAGTGAGATACGGCCAAAAAAAGGACCCGTTTTTTAGCTTTTCTTAAATAACTCGAAAACAGTAGCACCTACCAAAAAATGTTCTTCCACTTAAGTAATCTACATAAAATTCTCTATAAAAAAGGTTCTATGCAGTTTTTTGCTGGGATCAATGTTTAATGAGATATTAAGGGACTAAGATAGACAATAAACATATATACTAATTAGCTTTTTCCCGCGAGTTTGTCTGCGTGGGATTAACATTCGCTATAATAAATTAATGAAATGCCGTAGTATAATCTTACAGCAAAAATAAATTTAACATATAAGCTTTTTTACGTCTACAGTAAGCAACAATTCCATACCAACTTCAACCCCCCGTTTCATCCCTTTAAAAGATGATTACTGGGATAAAAACTATCTTATATCCTTCCCCACAACTCAAACTATCATCACACCAAATTTCATCTAAATTGGTTCAGCGGTTTTAGCGTGAAGAGGTAAGAGACCCACTGACTAGTCCAAAATTATTAAACTCTCTCTCCTTCTCGATGCGACAGGCAAAGCATATTACTTTTTGTTTACAGAAGGGTCCAAATAGGGTAAAAATCTATTTGGACCCTTCTGAGTTCGAAATTTAAAATATTTTTTTACCGGAAGTGAAATATTTAAGGTGGCGGCCAGTATAAACCTAAGCGTCGAAAAATCTATGTTCCTCGTATGGATACCCCCATTCATTATGCTTTATTTTTAACGATTGTTATTTTTGGGAATAACAGCTGTAATTATAATATTTTGCAATTGCCATCAAATAATGTTAGACCGGAAGTAAGTTATAGAAGATGGTGTCCAGGTCCAGCAAGGCTTCAAAAATGTACTATTCTTTTTTTGGACGGAAATCTCTCGTTTTTTTTATATTATTGTAGTGAGCAAAATTAGTTGAAAGGGTAGTAGTAATAATACACATCTTATATGGAAGTTTCGACTTAGGGAGTCTTAGATTCAATACTCAGTCCTCCTTGACCCAAAAGGAGGCTGCGGAGTATATGCGCGAACATGACGTAAACTCACTCCTGCAGAAGACCAGGCATGCGGCGATGCTGCCGCCTTTACATTCTTTACACCCACTCTTTACACCTTTACAACAGCTCCATCATTCGCCTGAAAGGTTCCGAGCTAGAAGGCCCTCAAGTATTCCGAGGTGCCGTCAGCGGAGGAGATTGCACGAGCAGAATTACAATGGGCCCGTAAGAGCAACGACGACGGGGTACCGGAGGTCTGCAGACGTGTTCCCAAAACCCCGTCCACAAAGCGCGTGGTGGAATACAGTGTTGACGGCGAGTTCTAACTTTAAAGACCAGTATATTTGGAACCATTGCAAATAGGTAATCTTTTTTTTTTAAATACGTGTTATTACAACTGTTATTCCCAAAAATAACAATCGTTAAAAATAAAGTATAATCAATGGAGGTATCCATACGAGGAACATAGATTTTTCGTCGCTTAGGTTTATACTGGCCGCCATCTTAAATATTCCACTTCCGGTAAAAAAATTATTTAAATTTCGAACTCAGAAGGGTCCAAATAGGGTAAAAATCCGTGTAAACAAAAAGTAATATGCTTTGCCTGTCGCATCGAGAAGGAGAGAGAGTTTAATAATTTTGGACTAGTCAGTGGGTCTCTTACCTCTTCACGCTTAAACCGCTGAACCAATTTAGATGAAATTTGGTGTGATGATAGTTTGAGTTGTGGGGAAGGATATAAGATAGTTTTTATCCCAGTAATCATCTTTTAAAGGGATGAAACGGGGGGTTGAAGTTGGTATGGAATTGTTGCTTACTGTAGACGTAAAAAAGCTTATACGTTAAATTTATTTTTGCTGTCAGATTAAACTACGGCATTTCATTAATTTATTATAGCGAATGTTAATCCCACGTAGACAAACTCGCGGGAAAAAGCTAATTAGTATATATGTTTACGTCACTCTGGGCGCTAAGTGAGATTTACCGCCCTAGGGCGCAGCGGCAAATCTCACTTCACACCCAGGAGAAGACGTAAAATTATGTACGCACCACGGGCGGTAATAAAGAAGGCCTCAGATCGCTTGTTTATGGCCCTTACCTACGGTTCGGGCCACAAATGCCAGCGATCTGAGCCCTTCTTTATTTTACCGCCCTAGGTACGTAATGTACTATTATTGTCTATCTTAGTCCCTTAATATCTCATTAAACATTGATCCCAGCAAAAAACTGTATAGAACCTTTTTTATAGAGAATTTTATGTAGATTACTTAAGTGGAAGAACATTTTTTGGTAGGTGCTACTGTTTTCGAGTTATTTAAGAAAAGCTAAAAAACGGGTCCTTTTTTTGGCCGTATCTCACTTCTGGTTGTAGTTTCTTTGATGGCAACCGGCAATTCAGATACAGCAGGGTCTAAACCACGTAAAAAGCCCGGTTGCCCAAAAGTAATATCGTTTGCTTCTCGACAACGATTTCTTGAAAAAAAAAACCAGACTACTACATAAATTTAATGGAAATCTTACCTTTTTACAATTCAATCACGAATCAGGATTAATGTAGTATACCTAAATGTCTATTTACATTTTCCTACATTTACACTCAATTTAATTCACTTCCAAGGAAATAATGCGGTAGGACTTCACGCTGACATACTTCCGTCCTTTCACAGTTCCTCGTTTTTGGGTCAAGCTTACTATGCAAGCGACATGTGCAGAATAGCTAAGCCCATTTTTATAGAACTATACCCCTCAAACATTGGCCACGCTTGTGTGACAGCTGACACGAGCCATTTATCAAGTCGTATGAAAACGTCAAGCAGATATGCGTCCCAATCCGCGGCAGCACAAATTTATCTTTTCCGTCCGTACGAAACCGGAACGTACGCTGGTGCGTTGCTTAGCCCAAAGGGCATAAACGCGATTCTCTTTGTGCCCACGGCTTTGTATATGAAGGCCCTTTTTACAGATGTGACGATCTGACTTTCGTGACATTGTTATCGGTGCATATTACTTGCACCACAGTTGGAATAGGGCGCTTACTTGGATTGAAATTTACTGCTGCCCTGTTATTCTTTGAAATTCATATTATTTTTCATTAAAAAAATATACTACTTTTGCTTTGTCACTGTTCGATACCAATTACGCCTTAAACGGATCAATAGCATTTTTAAAGAAAAAAACAATAATCGTAAATCGTAATGCATTGCATCAAGTACCTTTTAAATATTACTTGCAAGACATCTTAAATTATACGGAGGCTTTTGCCCAGCAGTACCTAGAACACCTTACTAGGCTAACAAAAATAAATCATGAATTTGTTACTATCTTCATTATCTTGTTTATTTTAGGGTTCCGTACCCAAAGAGTAAAAACGGGACCCTATTACTAACACTCCGCTGTTGAGTTCGACTCGCACTTTTTGGGTTTTTTGTAGGTATATATTTCTTCTAATTCATCTTTAATGTTAGGTTAAGATTAACGTAATTACTGATGTAATTAATGATTGATTAAGCCTAAAGTAATATTCAACACAAAATCTATAACTTATGACTAAATAACTGAAAATAAATAATACATGAAACAATTTTAGTACGCACACGATGTTACCTCTAGATGCCCAGTTAAATACAAATCAAATACCTACGGCTCATTAACCAAATATAGTTTATTTATACACCCGACATCAAAAGCTCTGAGTAGTAACTTAGTAAACCAAATATCCAAGGCTTCGCTAATATTTCCTCCATATTAGAAATTAATGCCCTAGTTACCGTCATTTAACACTTCAATGGCGCAGGCCAAACATTTTCCTATTGGATACATATTCATTAATTTGTAGACAGAGATGGAGTAATTTTAATGAGCCATTTATTATTCAAATTGTAATTTCCTTAGCGTGGGATCAAGAGGCGCTGCTTTTCTAATTTCAACAGAGTAAGTCGTCTTACACCTTCAACCTTTTGTGAAGATGTTTATAAATAAACATTTTAAAATAAACATCTTTCCGAGGCTTTCAAGAGCAGCTCCAGTATGGGTTCCTTAAAAACTTCCAAAAAAAATTTTTGGTACACAGTTTTATTGCTGACCATACCTAGAAGCATTGTCATGTAAACTACGGAAGTATACCAAATTTCAGCTTAATCAGACACCGGGAAGTGGTTGAAAATTAACTTACAAGATTTGATAAATAAACAAATATACGCACGGAAAAAAAAGCTTCCGGGATATTCTCAATCCAAGACATTATTATTTTCTTGAAAATATTTCCTCGTGACAAGTATTTATTTCCTTTACCAAAAATATGATTCTTCGCTTAATAAAACCACGTTTTCTTAAAATAGAAATACAAAAATTTATTGTTTCAAGAGTATATTGAGTAAATAAGAGAGATTGTACTTTAATCAAACAAATATTATCTTAGGTAAAAGAAAACTACAAAATCTGTAAGAATATATTCGCTTCGTTATATTTAAAACTTTAATTTATTTTCGTTAAAGGAAATAAATGCTTGTCACGAGGAAATATTTTCAACATAATATAATAATGTCTCAGATTGAGAATATCTCGGAAGCTTTTTTTTCCGTGCGGGGTCAAGCTAAATAAAACTGTGTAAAAATCTTGCTAGTTTTTAAGAAGTGGACAATTTGTAATAATCCTGGAGTTGCAGGGATCCAAAGATTACGGTAACCGGTTACCATCAGGCGGTTGAAAGCTTGTTTACCACTGTCGTTGTAATAGTAGTTTATGTGGCTACATTGTGCTTAATGATGTATGTACATTTACATACACTTTATCTTCACACATATTAGAAATCCTTAATGACGTGTTTGGGAACCATTAGAATGACCGCCATTGCACCGCTATGGCGACCTTGATTGTGCGGGTCGGGTCGGGGAGGAGAAAAACCGCGATCGGGGAGGAGGGCTAGATTTTCATTACGCTACCCATATCGATGTGGTAATTAATTTTCATACATAATTACAACACTGGCACAAAAATACACTGATGTTAGATATGGTCATTATATACGTTTCCCGAATGCAGAATATAGGATTTTTGATGTGGGTGTCGATAAAAAAAATTACGTATTGGCGAGCGATATATTTAATTTCGCTTTTACGATATCACAAAGCCGTTTATTATCCCCGTTAGGACATGTAATATAACTCATACCCTATTATTTTAAAATTAACACTAAAATGGTTCTGCAATACACAAAAACAAAAATATTATGGAATTCGTATCACATCGGCTTCTCTTTGTATGACAAATAAAGCTTTTCACTCAGACAGAGCTGGAAACATGTAATCCTAGCGTTCGATCAATCCCGTACAAAGCGGGTATTGTCATACCGGGTCACAAAGAGCCTCTAGCTGCAAGGTGCACCTTATTACATGTCACACTTTTCTGTACAAGGATATACAGTTAAGATTACTTGAAGAGATAGAAATTAAATAAAGGATATGGTGGAAAAATTCGCAGCCATCAGGTAAGTCTCAGTAGCTCAGTTGGTCAGAGCGATGGGCATGCTTCCCAGAGTCGCGAGTTCGAGTCTCGCCTGAGGCAGTGGATTTTTCTACTTTTTGTTTACTCGTATTTCTAAACATTTATTACTTAAAGTAGTTTGTAGCAGGTGCAAAATTACATGGACATTTAACGAATAAGTTCATTGAAAATAAAACAACCCATTAATTAACCAAGGCAATATTTAAATCGATGTTTGTATTCGGTAATCTTTTCAGTTTTACTTTTTGTTTTGAAATATCGCGCGAAATAAAAAAATAAACCAAATACTTCATTTTTGTCATTTAGTTAAAAGTTCGTCTATATCTATAGACTTTGAACTTCGAAAATGGGAAAAGATATCTATCTTTTCCCATTTTTTTCATTTTTTATTTCACTAACTTGATTATTTAGATCAAATTGTATGATGATATAATAAAATAAACCATTATTAGTACTCTTTACCAAATGCCGCCAAATGTTAGTCAAGAGTGAATTACGAGAGCCGGGACTGAGCTGGACTGAGACTAGAAGGGTCGCTGAATAGAAAAAGGTGTGGCGCGAGTTTGTGAAGGCTCTTCGTACCTTTGAGGTGCCTTAGGATGAAAACAACAACAGTAATGTTTACCATGGAAAGAGAACTATTTTTTTCGTGACCCAAATCTTAGGCTCATTCAGCAAAACTATATCCGTTTCCACCCTTTCTTCAATCTGGCGTGAAAATCTACTCTCTCCTATTTGGAGTATTGCGGCGCTAGTCTTTACTTGGGTATCTACGTGAATATAACCTGTTCGCGCTGTTAAGGTTACCCAATATGTCTGTAGATGTCACTGTGTGTCACATACCTGCATCGCGCTAAAGATATTTGTATGATGTTGAAATATTTTTGTTTATTACTTGTAATGATATAAATGTATCAATTTAGAAGTAATTAATTACATCTTATACAGACTTTGATACGATACATGTACGCGACAAAATTAAGAAGAGCAATAAATTTTGGAAACGATGATCTGAGCACATATTTTTGCTGTCAACTATAAAAATAACTGCGAAAGTGAGTAAACATTTATTTTGCTCATTAAGGATACATATAAAATGAATAAGTTATTATTCATGTTGCGAATTATACACATTTCTATTCAATTTTATTGCTTTCGTGTTGTGTTTATTAACTTTGAAATTGTGTTTAACACGTAGGTAATTATGTTTTACTAAATTAGAACTTGTTATTACACTTTCGATTGCATTACGTATTTACCGACTATCGTATCGACGTATTTATCGATATATCTACATACTTTGTACTACTTACACTAATTGCCATAAAAAAGAACACAAGCGAATAAAAAATTATACGCGTTAGAATATTTTGGCAATTTCAACAACCGCGCGATATTTATTTCAATTCACCTACTCGTATCCCAAACAAACTCAAAACCAATTCATCACAGTCATAATAAACAAAATACGAAATCTTGTATCAGACTGTCCAATCACAAAATATATTCGAAACAATTCCATCCATCAGTACATTTCAATTTAAACTTGAGTCAATGCTAGTGTTGGGTCAACTCGAGTCTAATTTAAGACCCAATAGTCTTAATTTGAAAACTGCTCTAAAATTACATCCTAATCTCTTTACTCGTGACTCGAGTCATTAACCGAGTTTTTCTTAAGTGTGACTGGAAACTATTCTATAAAAATACTCCGTCAGTAAGTTTCACAGTCTAGATATACCTAAAAATAAATGCACTGAAGCGTCCCTATCTATTTAAATATTTACGACTACCGTTAATTATAAGCTCTCATTGGGACCCGTTTATTTTAAATTCGTTTTTCCTTGTCAGCTACTTTGAAACATGTTTTTGTTAGAGACTAAACACATCTTTTAAACTTGACAACAATTAGTGAAATAAAATTGTCTCTACGGTGTTTTAAGAGAGTAATGTGTTTACTAATTTATTAAAGAACTCAAACTATAAGATAATCTCTATATGCACACATATATAAGAGCTCATAAAAGGCTAAATCCTTTTTTTTTTGCTGGGGTCGCCGTCATCGAAATCGATGTGGAGGACTATATATGAGGAGTTTAAAGACTCGGGTATCACCATAAGGACTTCTTGCTGTTGGACTCGAGTCCTATTGGTAAATACCCGAGTATACCAACCCTTGTCGGGTCCGAGCGGCCAAAATTTCATGCCACGCTAAGCAATGTCCAACTTACATAATTGGTTTCAACCGTTCCGACGTGGCGAAGCCTCGCCGAGCCAATGACCGGAACCTAACGAAGTTCGATATTGTAATATTTGTTAGAAATTGATTGTTTTCTCCATAGACTGTATACTATACCTACCTACTGTTTTGATAATTCAAGTATCTAAGTTTTTTTAAACGGACATTGGTGCGATTCGCTCACGCTAAGGGCAGATACAGCTGAGTGATATAAATTGACTTTTTTTTAATATTCTTTGCGGTAAAGGTTAGATTTTATATGAAAATATAGTTGTGATGTAAATGTAAATAATTTTAGCCAGCCGGTTTCATACTGATGGATTTGAAAATATATTAGGTGCATAATGATTAGCAGTTTACTTCAAATTTAACATATCACTAAATATAATTATAAAATCTCGATAGCTCAGTTCATAGAGAGAGGTGGATTGGTATCCCAAAGTCGCGAATTCGAGGCTTGCCCAAGGCAGTAAGTTTTTTTGTTGTTTTTCCATTTTTCATTTATTTCTAAACATTATGATATCGTTAACCTACGTCTCTGCTTAATGCGATATTCATTTCAGCTGGTTATTGCCAACACAAATATTAATATAAAACCTACCCAGACACGTGTGATAATAATATTCATATTTCCCTCATCATAGTTTCGTCAGGATTTAAATGAACCTTTAATTTTTATTTAAAACCTCAACTAATTGGATAGTAAATAATTTTATAGTATTCGATCCGCGGTCGGGTTAATTATAAAATGTAAATATTGAACTAGCGTCAAGGTCTATTTTAAGTTATAAAATACTTATTTTATGTTATTTTATGTAATATATAATTACAAGTAGGTATTACATATATCATTCTTGATAAATAAATAGCAATCTGTGGTAATCATATTCATCCTCCAAATTACATATTGGCATATATACCCTGACCACCATATAATGGTGCTATTCGACCAAGAGAGATATAAATAATGCTATTCGACCAAGAGAGAAATAAATTAGTTTAAAAATTATATTCATATATGTAACTTTTATTATGATATGAACCACTGAACCTTTAGGCTCTTCTTACGATTTTATCAGTAATATTCGTCTTTTACAACTGTACTAGAATTTATTTTCACTCCGTTGCATTCTCGAATACTTAGCTTCTTAAACCCACTTATTCAAAACATCATAAAGAATACTCAACAAACCCAACCTTTCAAAGTATCGATAAAGTTAAACGAACGGTCAGTTGAAGTACGCAAAAGGACGTAAGTCCAACGTTTAACGTAAGAAAATAGGTCTTTTAGTGCTAAAAGAGTAGTATTTCAGTATTCTAAAAGTTGTAAGTCGGGAGTTAAAGTTGTTTTCTGAGCTGGAACGAGGACGAACTTCTGTTTGCCCGCATTTAACTTCATGTTATACGGGACAGCTTTAATTTTATTTCTAACTTTGTTACTATGTCTTTATCTTAAAGATGAAGGATTAAATAACTATATCTGGAAACTTGGTTAAATAAATAAAAGAGTGTATTATCTGAGGTTGCGATCCTTGGGCAGTTAATTTAAAAAAATGGCATGATATCGTTGCCTCAAAAGCATAACCTAAGGATAATTTACAATTAAAAGCAATCAAAATAGACGGCTTCAATGGCCAGGCAATAGTACCCGTCTTGTCATCATGTTTAAAAATGAAGGAAAAATAAATCCACTGCCTTGAGTGAGACTCGAACTCGTGTCTCCGGGACACATTCCCGCCGCTCTACCATCTGATCTAGATATTTGGCTGTAAATTCCACCATATCGCTCATATGCATATTAGCAGACCCGAAACAGCGGATTTTTAAATTTTCCTTTATTTCTAAGCATTGTGGTATAGTTAGCAGATGTTTCTGCTTAATACAAAATTTTAACATCCTGAACTCAGGAATAAACTCATAACATGTAAATATTTTTACGAGAATTAAAAAACGACTAGACTACGAATAAGCTTTCACTGGTACTCTCGGCGTCAAAGATATGTTTACTCTTTTGAACCTTACTCCCTTACAATAAGGAGCCAAAGTGTAATCATATCTTTGGCGTCGACTCGTCAATCGCCATCAAATACATCGGAGCGGCTAAGGTATTCAAAATATCTGAACGTGCACTTTATCACCTTGACAATAAAGGCGTTGTTCAGCTATTTGTGACCTTGGCCGCTCCCATGTATCTGATGGTGACTGTACAAAAGCAAAGTTAGCTTTTGCGAATAATGCGAAGTGTAAAACCAGATTAGTGATAAGCTTTTATCGACTACTGCCTTCATAAAAAGAATTTTTGAACCTTCTTGTTTTGCCAGTTTAAGTCTACTTAGTACAACTTTATAATTCTTATGTAATATAGTGAAATTTTAACTTTAGTTGGACGGAATAGGGTCTTATTTGCGATGTTTGATGCCATAAACTTTTATGGTAAGTTTTTAGACAGTAAAGTCAGCTGCAAAAGGTGGCGGTCGAGATGCCCCTAATAATCTACTCATGCTCTTACTCTTTAGTCAATAAAGTCGTGTCAAGATAATTTTGAGCTCCTCGCCCGCGTAGCTTCTGCTGCTCATAGGAGGTATAGTCGACTTCAAATATATGTTTACACTTCTGGACCTTATTACAAAGGAGTAAGGTGCAAAAGTGTAAACTTATTTTTGATGTCCACCGTGCAGTACAAAGATAAGGCATTTAGGCATGTAATACCTTTACAAGCATTCCATTATTTTAAGAGATAAATGTTAAAATGCAATTGTTTTATTTATCTAATGCTGTTACTACATAGTCGGTTTCTAACGAATACGATACACACACAGGGTCAATCAAAACGGGTCCATTCGTATCGAAACATCCATATAAGAACACCAGATTTCATCATTCTTAAGTGGAGTAGTGCAAATGACTGCAAGTTTAAAAAATAATACACAGGCCTTTCATATCAACGAGCAGGATCTATATCTGAATCCCTAAAATTTTTTGTCCTATTTTTGTATTCCCTAATGCTATTTGTCCTAATGATCATTTGCCCTAATGCTCATTTGTCCTAATTGTTGTTGCCCTATCATTGTATCGATGAATTTTATTTTCCCTAATATGTTATTACCTAATATCATTTGACCTATTCATCAGTTGCCCTAACTTTTTTTTCCATAATATTAATTTGTCATAATTATTATTTGACCTAAAAGTTATTTGTCCTAATGATCAAAACACCTAATTTCAAATGAACTAATATTATTTTACCTATTATTTCATACCCTAATATTAAATGTCCTACTGGTAATTTTTCCTAATTGTCACTTGCCCTAATGCTCATATGTTTTAGGGCATTAAAAATAACCCTAACCAACCTATCTCAGGGAGCAGTTTTGTTTTTAGGGTCATCAAAAAAAAATAACCCTAACCTACCTATCTCTGGGAGCAGTTTCGTTTTTAGGGTCATCAAAAAAAATAACCCTAACCTACCTATCTCTGGGAGCAGTTTCGTTTTTAGGGTCATGAAAAAAATAACCCTAACCTACCTATCTCTGGGAGCAGTTTCGTTTTTAGGGTCATCAAAAAAAAATAACCCTAACCTACCTATCTCTGAGAGCAGTTTCGTTTTTAGGTTCACCAAAAAAAAAATAACCCTAACCTACCTATCTCTGGGATCAGTTTCGTTTTTAGGGTCATAAAAAAATAACCCTAACCTACCTATCTCTGGGAGCAGTTTCGTTTATAGGGTCATAAAAAAATGACCCTAACCTACGCCGTTATGGCAAATAAAATTAGGATATTCGAACATTATGGTAAGAATTTTTAGGGCATTTGAGCTTTAGGGCAAACATTACATTATGACAAGTAATTGTTAGGATAATTGATCATTAGGGCAAATGACAATTAGGACAAAACGGTTAGGGTAAGTAATTTTAGGACAAATGTCATTAGGGGTTTCAAATGTTATGGCAAATAAAATTAGGATTTTTGAACATAATGGTAAACAATTTTAGGACAAATGAGCATTAGGACATTCATTACATTATGACAAGTGACTGTTAGGGTAATTGATCATTAGGGCAAATGACAATTAGGACAAAACGGTTAGGGCAAGTGATTTTAGGACAAACGTTATTAGGAATTCCGAGGTACACCCCAACGAGCAAGGTAATATTGATTTTTTGTGGAGATAAAAACCTCAGAAAATAAAAGAAGAATTAATATTTTGATGAGGGTTCGAAATCTTTCATAAAGCCCACTAATTGGGACAGATGGCGCAAAATATCGCAACAAAGAGCACGGTACCGTGTTGTGTATAAATAATAATAAGTACTAGAAATTTCACCAATGTTCCACTGCTATTTGTTAAACGGCCTAATCGACCATTTTTTACACTTTTAGTAATGCAACGTGTTCGATCATACTTACCCAACATTACAAATTAGAAATATAGAATTTGTATACTAAAGACTGTGCACGTTGAAATCCGGCCACGCATAGCATGGTACATCTCCCTTTCGGATACACATTTTCAAGCAGTTCTTTTTTATAAATAATCTCTAATCATAGTAGTATATAATAAAAATAGAATCATATTAAAATTGTATGGGCTTGTCTCAGTTTTTACTGAAGGTATTTCATCATATCTTTAATGTTTTGTCCAGCGTTTTTTGATAATCTTCACTCGCTTCCTGCTACAATACCACAATTGTATTTATATTTTCACAACCGGTTTTATGGTCAATAGAATGTGATCTTACAAAAAAAAATGTTTTGAAACTCTATTCTACTTGAGGTAGTCAGGAAAACTTTCTACTCCAAGCACTGAAAGTAATTTTTATATGGCAGCCATTTTTTTGTCAAAAAGTCAAGCTCACCAAAGTTAGAACACCTCCGAACTATTTCAATCTAAATACACTTAGAAAAATGTTAGCTATGGTGAAAAGAGAATTTAATAAGGTATCATTTGATTCATCTTATTTATAATAAAAAACTATTTTTAACAGGAAAATTTGGTAAACACTGTCAGAACACTGTGGACAAAAAAATATAGGCACTGTGGAATATATAGTGATCAAACTCATAGACAACGTAACGTTTATATTATGTTTTAAACTTTATTATGTAGCTTGATAACCCCAAATTATTAATTAGAAGTGTTTGAGTGAAAGATGTATCACACCATGCGCGGCCGGATTTCAACGTGCACAGTCTTTATATGATAATGTTGATAGTCAGAAAAAGTTCAGGACCACGACCCAGATTTCACAAGCTTATTATGTCTAAGAAGGCAAGGCATTATGAAAGCAAATATAAAATGTAGCGAGATTCGAATTTCGATTGTGAATAGAAAAGAAAATATCGAAGATTGGCCTTATACTGAGCTGCCACACAAAAAAAAAGTATTATATTATGGTGTACTAGAACTAATAAGCATACGTCGTTATCGCGGGTGCAAAAACAAATGTGTTGAAGAATGTATATAACAGAGTGTCCGTTTGATATAAACAGAGTATTTCTACCTACGCGTCTTAGCCTCTAAGAAGTTCTTCATATCTAGCACAATGTTTTTGCTGGAAATGATCAATCAAACTCTTCTCAATCTTGCGCCTTTTCTACGTTTCTTAAAGTGCGCCTTTTTGAGTTGAAATTTCGTTTCACATTTTTTTTATGAAAATAACGAGTAACCGTGAATTTAGGGGGAACCAAAAGTCTAAAATAATCGTTTATCTACAAGTCTACATAAATCGATCAAGAATGAAAAATGTTTCGAATAACAGGTGACAGAAGAGATTGCCGTTAGGACTGCGTGGTTAATCTTTTTAACCGACTTCAAAAAAGGAGGAGGTTCCAATTCAACAGTTTTTTTTTAATCATTATTATTTTTTGTATGTATGTTACTCGATATCTCCGTGAATCGTGAACCGATTTTCAAAATTTCTTTTTAATCGAATGGGTATATCCCCTAGATGGTCCCGTTGGCACCAAGTGGGGATCTGATGATGGGACCCTGAAGAAATCAAGGGAACTGTTCAACTATTATAGGCACACCTATAGTGGTTTCACTATTTTTTAAAGCAACTCGGCCACTTTCCCTTGGAATAGCGGATCCTAAGCGAAGTCGGTTCTTTTTTTGTTTAAAATTATTAATATGTACTAATCATCAAGTCAAGTACGATATTAGAAAAAAAAATTGAGTAATTTTGATCTCGTAGGTACAACCGTTTTTTTTACTACTGACACTTCTGTTATTTCTTGTTTATCATAATCTTTGAGTTCTGTCAAATCGTAGTTGCACCCGCGATAACGACGTATGCAATAAGCAATTGCATGTATTATATATTCGCCTTTTGAGACAGCGAGAGCTAATATGATTAAATTTACTTACAAGTTCTTTATTAAATCCTGAACGAAACGATTCGATAAAAAACCGTTTTTGAAAAACAAACAACCAACAAATTGCAATTATCGTCGCCAAGCTGTGAACCGAGCAATAATTTCGATCGGTAGCTTTATTAAATTTCCTTTTTGTGGGGAAAACTGCATTTTAAATTCCTTTTCGCAAAATTGAACAGTTTTTATTGGTTTTAGCAATAATGGTTGCAATAATATAGAAATATAAATTTTGTTTTGAAGTGAACTGAAATGAAAAATGTTTATTTGGTGTAAAATATAAGCATAACAAATAGCAAGGACATAACATTAAAAAGTTTACATCAAAATGGTTGCCACTCAGCATGAGTCATGACAGAGCAGCTACAACGCTGATTTTCAGGGCAACCAAAACTTAAAAAGTATACTTTACTATTCTTAGGAAGAAAATCAGCTCCTTGTCGCCGAAAGAAAAATATTTCGTAAGATCTTGGGACTAACACAAAGAGAAGACGGTAGCTGGAGAATCCGGAAAAATCAGGAAATTGAAGACCTGGTCTCTGAACCGAACATCATCGGCGAAACCAAGTCAGCAAGACTCCGCTGGCTTGGGCATCTTGAAAGAATGTCAGGCGATAGAGCGGCCAAAAGGGCCTACATTGGACGCCATACAGGCCGACGCCCAGCAGGTCGCCCTAAATACCGCTGGAGAGACCAAGTCGAGAAAGATCTACGCGCCCTGCAAGCAGAAAACTGGGAGGAGATCGCACTAAACAGGGCGCGCTTGCGCCAACTCGTATCGGAGGCCAAGACTCACTTCGGGTCGCTGAGCCAGCGGAGTAAGTAAGTAAGTTACTATACTTAACCCTACAACATTTTGTCACTACTGGCAACTCCACTCCAATTGACTGGTTTTGAAATTTTAAGTTCACGTTCGAATTCAGTACACAGAAATATTAAAATATGATTAAAACATTTTATTATATGTTTTCGGGTAGGTCAGTAATTTTTTTTATTATTTTATAAGTTTATTTTACTTCTTGCACTATTCCAAGTATACTTATTCTGTTGGAAGTTGAGCTTGTTCGGATTATCTATTCACTATTATATTCAAAATCTAAAGCCGGGAAGGTGCCATAAAAAAAGGTTCACGGCACTAATTACTGTTAAAAATGTTAATGAATTTTTAACTCTATGACTCTAGTCAGTAAATGAAAAATATGTTCAACTAGGGATACGTTTACCTGATGTTATGGCACGCGCCCTTCTGGCACGTGCTGGCCCCACGCAAAGCATGTTTTAACTTGCTCTGTTTATATTGCATCTAATGTCCTTAGTCGTAAAGTTGTTAATACATTAGCAATAATTAGCGCTCTGAATCTTTTTTATGGCACCTTCCCGGCTTGAGATTTTGAATACAATAGTGAATAGATAATCCGAACAAGCTCAACTTCCAACAGAATAAGTATACATACATTTATGAAAAACCTGTATTTTGGTGCGTAACTCGGCATTTTCAACCAACTTCAAAGGAGGAGGTTCACAATTCGTCGGGATCTTTGTTTTTTTTTGTATGTATGTTCAACCGATTATTCGACGACGGCTAGACCGATTAAGAAAATTCTGTTTTTTTTAATGAGTATACTTCACAGTTGGTTTCATTGCCACCAGGTCCAGATCTGATGATGGGATCCTGGAGAATACAAGAGAACTCTTCAACTATTATAGGCACATTTATAGTGATTTCAATATTTTTTACAGCAACCCGGGCATTGCCTCTTAGAAAAGCAGATCCTAAGTGAAGTTTTCGTTAACGCTGGGTTTTCATAACTGCTCTATCAGCCACTATGCGTGGTTTTACAAGAAAATCTAGGCTTTTCTATAAGCAGCCCTTAGTTATCTATCTACGTCATATTAATGCTAAATTTCCTATAATTACCTGATACTTTGTGATCATTTAGGGTATCATAAAATATACATATACAAAAAGGACAGGCTTAGTGGGTACTTACGTGGGGTCGGGTTAATACCCGTTTAATTCGTAACCCTAATAATTTACTAAAATACTTACACACAAAAGGTTTCTTCCTGAAAATTATTTTAATGCAACATCGTACCAAGTTTTATGACATTTAAAAGTCTTTTTTTTACTTTTTAGATATTTTCGGTCATATTTGTGGTATTAACGCTGCTACCGTATAGTTAAATGTGTACATACTATTGTCACAGTATAAGGGAACGGTTTATTAGACCAGTAACCCATCTACGCACAAATAAAAATTCACGTTCGCAATTAAAACTCCGGACGCAGCGAAGTAGCATCGCAGTAGCACACCCCTTATTTCGAAGATCTAACCATGTCGAAGTTAGACTATCTACTCTTTGTAAATAGGTGTACTCTGCTAGCAGAGTACACAACTAGTAGTCCAACTACGAACAAAAAAACTGAGCGGGCCGCGGGCAAAAACAACTGACGACGCGAGTGACGCGAAACAAACATGTTTGGTACAGCTTAGCCCTGCGTCCGGAGTTTGAATTGCGAACGTGAATTTTTATTTGTTCGTAGATGGATTACTGGTCTAAAAGATCACCTTCCTTATAGGTATTGCGCTGCAAGTGTCGTAGTGTGCAATCAAGTACTGTCAAATGGGCTAACATGAGACAGGTGGGATAACTAAAGTTTTTAAAGAATACTTATTATGTGATTAGTATTCCTCCATAGTTCAGGAGCGAATACTGACGTTCTTTGGTCACGTGACTCGACGTGGAAATGTCTCAATCGAACGTCTTGTAATGCAGGGCAGAGTTGATGGTACGAGACCACATTGTAAGCCTCCCATCAGATGGACCGATCAGATAAGGACTGCAACGAACTACCGCGTGAACCAAAACTCCAGGCGCGCACAAGAAAGAGGAGAATGGCGCCGGGTGGTAAAGCTTGCCACTAACACATGACAGCCACGACCACTCTGTCAAGAGTGTAACAACGAAGAAGAAGAGAATGTGATTAGGTAAAGGTACTTAAATTAATGAGTGAAACTTCACGATGATTGTCAATTTCAGCACTCTTGAAATGGGCCTAAATTCCTCGTCTTTAGTTACTCTGCAAATCATACTACATTATTTTAACCCATACTTATTTGACACATTAAACGCGTGAGATGTAGACGACTGTCCTATCCACTGTTACGTAAATGTCAAAACAATAAATATAGCAATATTAAATGTAAACATTGTACAAAAATCAATAACGTATACATTTTAAAAGTAATTACGATCGCTAAGCACTCGCCTCTTACAAACAACGGCTACGTGTCTGAACTAAAAGCAACCTTAATAAAGATTGGAGCGAAATAATTTCTCATTTTTAAAAGAAAACCGCGTCTAGGTCCCGCTAATTTGACCCCTGACTCGCAGCTAATCTATACAAGGGTGTTATGAGTGTTATAGCTCAAGTTATGCTGGTAGTATCATCGTGACCGGATAGAAGTCTTGGAATTTAATTAATGTAACAGTCTTTTACATTGTAGCTTCTAGAAACATTCGTTTTATGTAATTCCGGTGTAAAGTACGTAAGAATTTTAAGTATCTAATGTGAGTTAGTGATGTTTGGGAGTCCTGCCTGATCCCTACCCTGATGCTGGGTGGCACCCGTTGTTAGACTTTTTATCCGACTGCCGAAAGAAAGGAGGGTTATGTTTTTATCTGGAATTTGTATAACTCCAATGTTTTTATTATTGAGCTTTAGGGACGATTTCAAAAACTTAGTGACTAGAACGATCAAAAATTGGTGTTGGAATATTTTTGTTGTTGTCTGTCTATGAGATAATTATCTTAAATACCTAATACTATTTGTTTTGCAAGAACCCCGTTTCAGGTGATGGCCTACTATAAAAATATCCATTTTTAACCGACTTCAAAAAAGGAGGTTCTCAGTTCGACCCGTATGTTTGTTTGTATGTTTGTTTTTCCTATCCTATTTGTATCCAGCCTGAACCAGCTGTTTTGGTCATATCTTCCGTCCCACTCATTAGGGATTTATCATTAGGTATTTACTCGTAATTATGAGCTTTAAACGTGTGGCCCTCTTTCTGTGGCCCTAACCACCAGCTGCCTGGTCCCTACCCTGATGCCGGGTGGCACCCGTGGTTAGACTTTTTACCCGACTGCCGAAAGAAAATCATGAATTTGTATAAGTACGTACAGTGTTTTTTTTTATAGTTATGAATATAGAAATAAAGCGACAATAATGAAACCAGTTGCTCGATTACTAAACGCGGTACTAAAATAGGAATAACAAGCAAGATGTGGGTTAGTGTAAACTGTAAACCAGCCAAACCGAGCGCCGATGCCTTTTGTTTCCGAATCGAACCGACGTTCTATTCATTTATTCCTGCACTAGTGCTGTAATGTGTCTTTTCTTGGGTTTATTACTTTATACCACGTCGATGCAAACAAGCATAATACCCTGCCTGATAATAAACGGCCACTGTAGTCTATGAACGCCTGTAAATCCATGTAAAAAACTGTAAAATCTTTTTTTTACAAATCCCATATAGTAGCTAGCCTTTCACCGTGTCTCAATAGTTTAAATGTCACCAATGTTGTTTAGTTCTACGTTTCGTCGTTCGTCGTTTTAGCCTGCAAATGGTGTTGTTCTAAATTGCTATGAGGATAAATTCGTTCAAGACGAAAGTCTTCAACCAATGTGTGTTACCAGTGATGACTTACGGCTCCGAAACGTGGTCTTTCACTATCGGCCTCATCTCAAAGCTCAAAGTCGCTCAACGAGCTATGGAGAGGGCTATGCTCGGAGTTTCTCTACGTGATCGAATCAGAAATGAGGAGATCCGTAGACGAACTAAAGTTACCGGTATAGCCAATAGGATTAGCAAGCTGAAGTGGCAATGGGCAGGCCACATTGCACGCAGAGCAGATGGCCGATGGAGTCGAAAAGTGCTGGAGTGGAGACCACGGACTAGCAAGCGCAGCGTAGGACGTCCATTCACAAGATGAACAGACGACCTTATAAAGGTCGCCGGAAGACGCTGGATGCAAGTCGCTGCCGACCGATACTTATGGAGGTCCAAAGGGGAGGCCTATGTTCAGCAGTGGACGTCTTATGGCTGAGATGATGATGATGATGAAATTCGTAATACTGCCGTACTGTTTTAAAAAAGTAACCCAAAACGCCCAAAATTTGTAACCAGCCAGTCTTATACCGTAATAAGACTGTCAGATAGTTCTTGCGGTACTATAGTGCGGCCATTTTCTTTTGCTACTTGTGTAGTGTATGTATACCTAGTATTATTAGATCGGTGGTGTTGATACATCGTCGCGCCTATGTCTAGAAAATAGTTTCGCATTTCAATATAAAAATTTGACGACGTGCAACAATATTATAATCCTTACATGAGCCGAAAGACGATTTATTTCTACACCACGATGGTGGTAAGCCGCCTGATGGTAAGCAGTTGCCGTATTCTATGGACACGTAGAATTACCCAGTGATCTCCAGAATGACCGGTCGTGTGAGAATTTTTACGGCGCTCTATGGTTTGCTACTGTCACAAGAAAAAAATTCAGGTGTTGTCTGCCTCTCTTAACTCCAACGCATATCTACAATTCATTTAGAGTTGCGCATGTTCATATGTTTTATAAGTCTTTGCACGCTCGGTTATTTCAGCGTGGGCTTTGTTTTTCAGCGGTTCTCAAACAGTGGCGCGGAGCGAATTCAGCAATAAGTACTGAAAAAAGAACGTAATAAAAACCAACGGTATTTGCTTTTAAAGATTTGAATGCCTTTGGATAGTATTTTAAATGGGAATTTATTTTAAATTGCTTTTTTCGTACCTCAGTGTACGTAGTTTTTAAACCACACTCGTATTTTAAGGACCCTTTACGTAACAGTTGCATAAACTACTATTACTTTCACTCTATCACAAGTACATAGATACGAGAATATGCGTATGTGTATGTAAACTCAAAACCATTTTTACCTCAAAAAACTCTTTAATCAAATGCGTAGCTTTGCGAGCATCATAACCCCCCGGGCCTGATTTAATTTACGAGCAAGGGAGGTTATGTGTTTTTAAATTGTTGGTGAGATCAAAACATTGATGGTGAGGAAATATGTGTAAACAGACGTGCGTACACGTCTCTAATTACCTCTAGATCGAGCATACCTAACATAATAATATGTTAGCCTATACAAGGAATAAGTGTAACAAAAATACTGGTGATCCTTTTAAGGCTTTAAGGGCATAAATGGTGTATTCTAATAATGAAAAATTATGAACGATTTTTATTCCCGCGAAAAAAATGGTTTTGTCTGGAGGCCGGAGGGTTTGCCGGCTAAGACGTGTCCCATACAAAAAAAAATTTCGCGACAAAAATTTATTTCTCCTACTTTTTAACCGACTTCAAAAAGGAGGAGGTTCTCAATTCGATTGATTTTTTTTTATCATTTTTTTTTGTATGTATGTTACTCGATATCTCCGTGAATCGTGAATCGATTTTCAATTTTTTTTTAATTGAACGAGTATAACCCCTAGATGGTCCCATTGTCACCAAGTCGGGGTCTGATGATGGGATCCTGGAGAAATCGAGGGAACTCTTCAACTATTACAGGCACACCTATAGTGATTTCACTATTTTTTACAGCAACTCGGCCACTTCCTCTTGGAATAGCGGATCCTAAGTGAAGTCGGTTCTTTTTTGTTTAAAATTATTCTTACTCACAATACGATACTAATTATGCCCTTAAACGGATCGCCAAGCTACTAGAGCATTTTAGAGTATAATAGGATTGATACAATTCAATGGTGCCTTCTGACATCGCTGGTTTTTAGGGTTCCGTAGCTAAAATGGCAAAAACGGAACCCTTATAGTTTCGCCATGTCCGTCCGTCCGTCCGTCCGTCCGTCCGTCCGTCCGTCCGCGGTCTAGCTCAGTGACCGTTAGCACTAGAAAGCTGAAATTTGGTGTGAATATGTGCATTAACCAAGCCGACAAAACGGTAGAATAAAAATGCGAAAAATATATTTTGTTAGGGTACCTCCCATACACGTGACGTGGGGGGCGAAATTTTTTTTCGTTCCAACCAACTTGTGTGGGGTATCGTTGGATAGATCTTTTAAAAAGAATTAGGGTCTTCTAAAACAGTTTTTGGATAAAACTAATACTTTCGGAAATAATAGCTCCGAAAGTTTAAAACAGGGCGTCCCCCCCCCCCCCATCTAACTTTTGAATCGTGGGTCCTAAAATTTTGAAAAAATTCATGAAACTGAGGCTTAATGAGTACCTTCAATGAAAACTATATTGAAATAAATCGGTTGAGCCGTTTTTGAGTTATCATTCAAAAACCCATAGTGAAAGGACGTAAGTAAAAATGACGTAAGCGCCGCCAAATTTCCCGTAAGAAACGACCTTTTGAAATAATGGTCTCAGTTTACGGAACCCTACACTGAGCATGGCCCGACATGCTCTTGGCCAGTTTTTATAAAACCTTTTAACTTTTTTGGATAACAAATATATCCCGACTAGGGTACCTAAAGTAAAATAACCTTTCATTAATAAAAGCAGAGAAGGTACCCTTATTGTAAGGCATATCGCATATAAATCATACGCGTAGTTGAAGCGATTCATTATACTTATACTATACGTACCTATTTTTTAAATTGCGGAATCCAGCAGGAGGTAATCTACGAGCTAATATGTGTGAAGCGACAGCGTGTGAGAGGTAACTTTATTATTCAAGAGATGGTACAGTGACGTCGAAGATGTGTATACAATTTAAAACCTTATTCCATTGTAATAAGGTACGAAATATCGTTACCGTCGTCCATACAGTGAAATCAGTGTCGGCAATGTAATTGCAAAAACAGAGTAGAACACATCAGTGAGTTACCATGAGTTATGACATTGACGTTTTCGAGAACGAGTATCGAGTGTTGTATCTGTGCATCTTGCTTGTAACATATTAGTGTAAACGAGATGTACAGATAGAAATTCGTTACTCGTTGACGAAAAATGTCATTGTCAAACTCATGGCAGCCGTACAGTACGGCTACAATGAGTGAGAGGGCAATCGGTGAGTGACATTTTTATTTGGTTTTCCATACTAACAACAGTATTTGTATGTATGTTACTCGATGTTTACGTGAATCTTGAACCGGTTTTCAATTTTTTTTAATCGAACGGGTATAACCCCTAGATGGTCCCATTGTCACCAAGTCGGGGTCTGATGATGGGATCCTGGAGAAATCGAGGGAAATCTTCAACTATTATAGGCACACCTATAGTGATTTCACTATTTTTACAGCAACTCTGCCACTTCCTCTTGGAATAGCGGATCCTAAGTGAAGTCGGTTCTTCTTTGTTTAAAATTATTTTATCTTTAATAGTAGAGTTCGCAACAAACAAAGAGTGTTAAGATATGAGCAGCGTTATCAGAAATCTTTTCCAATCCCTTTATTTTGACAAAAACGGGACTTAATCACGTACACTTGCTTTGTAATTTTCCTGACGTTTCGAGCGTTCTCTTCTGTAAAGGTTCACTACCTTTACAACCTCTCTTCTCGAGCACTGTCTGGCACAGTGTTATTTTAGGCTGGCTCTACATGATGAGCCATCATAGGGACGCAGCTATACGTCGGAGCGAGATCGCAATATCGTTAGCTCCCTCTAACGCATAGCTGCGTCCCTATGATGGCCCATCATGTAGAGGAGCCATTAAATTAAGAATGTCCGCATTCTATGTCAGTCGAACGATGTTCATTTCGGGAACAGTCTGATGGTGGCAGTCATCCGATCTGGTTGTACTGTAAGTTCGCGTTAAATAAAAAGAAGAGGATTAAATATTTACCGTCGATTGGAAGCGTTTTATTCTACAAGCGTCACACTTCCATACTTGCATTTCATATTTGCTTTTGTATTCGCTATGTGCGAAGTTCATGGTGGGGGTAACGTGAACGATCGCAGCGCACAATATAACAAGAAATTGGGCTCTTGTCAATATCACATTTCAAAATATTGGCATCACCTGTAGGGTCAACTGTCAAAATAGTGAATCAGCCAGTGACATTTCATATAATATAAGCAAGGAGTATATGCCATTAATAAAAAAGAAAAAAACCCTTTAACCCCCCGAAATCAAGAGATGGCGCCACACTCGTGCACACAGCGAATACGGACAGTATGAACGCGATGCTGAACGCTCCGCTGGTTACCGGCACTCTTACGACCACTTAGTTCACTTATTAGCCCCATTGATTTATTTTGTATTCTACTAGATGGACTATCGAAAACAAATTTTGTACGCCATGTTTGGCGGTTGACAGCTATCAGTGCTATCACTCAATCAAAGAGTAGCTTAGACTTTTAGTGCTTTTCACTATAACTTTTGTCGCAAAGAATTTCTTAAGGATGCCACCTCCTGTTACTCAATGTTAGGCTGGCTCTACATGATGGGCCATCATAGGGACGCAGCTATACGACGGAACGAGATCGCAATATCGTTAGCTCCCTCTAACGTATAGCTGCGTCCCTATGATGGGCCATCATGTAGAGGAGCCATTACACACTGGCCACCAGCACTGAGCCTGCACCAGGCCTATGAAACTCGCCCGCGCGAGCTCGTTAAATACCTACTTGCCGCTCGCCGCCCGATCACCGCCGGCGGGACAAACGAGCTAGCGATCGGGCGGCTGCGCGGCCGCGCGGGAGGTGCGGGGTGCGCGTCGACGGTCGCTCCATTGTATTTTTGCGTAGGTACTTAAAGAGGTAGGTATTTACTTTTTCTATGAGAGATTCATATCTGTTCGTAAGAACTATTAAGTATATAATCTGAGCCTGCACTATAACCGTCAACGTAAAAGTTACACTAAAACCCGTTATCATAATACCTACATGTTTATACCTTTAATGTATATTTATATCGTCACGGTTCCGGGTACATCAAGATTTTTTATGAATAATGTATACACGTCATGGATGTATGGAGCAGTTTGGATATCGCCGCTGAGACAAAACTATTCCGTCATAAGCCGAATTTTCCCGTGTTTATCACACACACAGACTTACTACTGAACTGCAGGCTCAGGATAGATAATGTGCATAGAAAAAAAATTGGTAGATCAGATATAGATGGTGTTGCACCTCCCTGAAAGTAATTCTGGCGGCATTGCTGAGCTGTGTGGTTGGCTCAACCAGAGTAACCCGAGAAGTGAATATATGTACATGCGTAATGGCTTATGATGGAATTAGAGATCTTATAGCTAAGAGAGAGAGGGCAAAACTGTTTTTTTTTTCTCCATGCGGGTGTTAAACCTGAAGACCGAAATCCTATGAAAGTTGGGTGAAAGTTGTATTTAAATTATACAACTCAAATTAGTATTTAGTAAGTGCCAATTACCTACGGGTACTTCATATTAGGTGTAGGTACTTACTTGTCGCCTCTAGCCTCCCAAAAACATATTAAAAGGCCTCCCATTCCATTGTATTTTAAATCTTAATTTTGACATATCAGAATTCCATTTGTCTTGCCATTTTTTTCTTTGTAGGTGGGAGGAGGGTAGTATGGGAAGGCCCTTTCCTGATGTCATTGTGCCAATATATATCAGGTATAGTAGCGCGCCGCTGGAAAAGACAGCTGACAGACAAGACGCCACAGAATCACAATTTTGTCTCAGCGGCGCGGGATCCGTAATTTGTCTTCATCCATGGCCCTCACCGTTTTTTATCGCTTGGGCGCGTTTGCCTAATATACAGGGTGTTTGCTCGCGGAAATACGTAACTTACAGGATGATGTCGGAACGCTATCTGCGCGTGTCGTGAGATGATTTTGTTTTAAGTGCGGAGCGAATCTGGAAATGGGAATTAACTTTGCTTCTTGAGCTTTCGGGTTGAAGTTGAATTTGAGAAATAAAAACATAATAATTTTGAATTGGAGTTTGAATTATAATAATAGGTACAGTGACGGTCTGACGGACTATAGTATTCTTTTATTTAATACTTACTCTCAGAAATTTCCAATGTAAAGTGAACTCTGAATGACTCAACAATTAAAGTCCGCGACCGTATCTATTTATACATGTTTAATGTTTTGATTTGTTTGTAATTTACTTGTTACAAAAGTATCTAATATATAACTCCAGATACCTACTGATTTTAAGTGAACAACCAGTTTGTAGTAAGTAAAAAAATACATATGTTATTAATTAGTCTAAAAATAGAGATTATTCCTATCAATTCCTTAAGCTTCGGTTGGCTCTGTCGATTCGATACGATTAAAACGATTGTCAAAACACTCTATACAAACAACATACTCAAAACACTCTGTACAAATTGCCTTAAGAGTCAAACTAAATGTCGCCATTTTTCGCTTACCTAACTTACTCGTTGTGACATTTTGCACCCCTCTTGTCATATTTCAGTTACATTCTGTCACACAGATGTTATTAATACAGTAGTCTAACTCAAACTACATAAAACAAAGATCCAACCATAAATGCACAAATGCACTAAGAATGCGTTAACAGTAAAGTTTTTTTTTCTACATTCCTACTTCCGTACTAATAGTTTTAAATCGAAAGTGTGTCTGTCTGTTACCTCTACACGCTTGAAACTACTTAACTGGTTAAGATTAAATTTGGTATAAAGATAGTTTCAGCTGAGGAAGGGCATGCTAGTTTTACTTCAGAAATTATCCCTAAAGGGGATGAAAGAGGGTGGAAGTTTGTGTGGGGGATCAATAACCGCTGAATCGATTTAGATGGGTATAGATATAGTTTGAGTTTTGGGGAAGGATAAATAATATCTTTATCCCTGTAATTATCTCTTAAGGGGATAAAAAGGAGGGTGGATTACTAATTCCACTCAGACAAAGTCATAAGCAAAAGCTAGTATATTACAAAAGTAACTCTCTCCGTCTGTGTTTCCAATATGTATAACAAAACAAGATTTCAAATTCACTGTAACTGAATATAACAGGGTTTTGTAAATTCCCAATACTAAAATGCTGTTAACCTATTTATTTACTTTTCACCCCTACTATTCGAAAAAGGGTAATTTGTAGCCCATTTACAGGGAGCAAAAATGACTTTTGCTCCCTCTGCGATTTGTTGCCCATTTACAGAGGGAGCAAAAGTCACTTTTGCTCCCTCTGAGTTTTTTTTCTATTTTCCTTGTCTTTACAACCAATTAAAATGAGACAACATTATATAACTTCTCTTTCTAGCAGATAGCTAGTTTAGTACCTTTGTTTTCGTTTTTCTCATAGAAGGAGTGAAAAGTAGAGTGTACTACGCGGTAGCAAAATTATTTCGATCTCGGGTCACTTGAATCCCTCACTACGCTCAGGATTCCACGTTAGAATCCCTCGCTATGCTCGGGATTCTATTCTGGAATCCTTCGCTTCGTTCGGGATTCAACATGCTACCCTCGACCGAAATACGTCATTTTGCTCCCTTGTAATTCAATCTACTATTTCATCTCCTACATTTATACACTAGCACTCGCGCTGTAGAAAAGTGTTGAAATGATGACAAGTTCCGCTTCGCCTTTCTTGCGCTGTCGACATTTTACATCTTGTCGGCTTTCATTTCTCGAGTTCGATGTGGGAGAGCGCGGTTACTTTTACAGTTTTAAGCTATCTTTTACGTTTTCCTCGTATTTAAAATGTACAGTGGAAACTGGATAAGTGGAATCGCAAGGGACCGGCTGTTTAGTTCCGCTTATCCTGGTTTTCCATTTATCCAGTTTTCCACTTAACCAGGTTCAAATAAAACGTTTTCTCACTTACAGAGGCTCTCGCTAACAGAGGTTGTGAATGCTAGTAATGTCGCTTATAGAGGCCACGTATATGGTTTTTAGATCAAGACTTAAATAATAACCTTTTATTAAATATGTGTGTACGAGTAGATATGTAAAAAAATAGGTATGTAATCCTGACTTAAAAAAAGCAATGCTGTAAATAATCCACAGTACTCATATGAAAAAAAAATATGTGTCCTTTGTTATGAAGTAACTTATATTTAAACAAAATCACTCCTAATATTTATTTATGCAAGAGAAACCAGTATGGTTAAATAAATCAATGTACCGATTGTACTTTAATGAAAAAAATCTGTCATTTTGGTTTTTTGACCTGAGTCACAATTTACCACATTTCTTTCAATATCGAGAATATGTTATATTATATTCCACTCATAGAGGTTTCGGAAACAGCTGCTTCCAGTTACAGAGGTAAACATAAGAAAATTTTGAAAAAATGGATTCCGCTTACAGAGGTCTCAAAATTCCACTTATAGAGGTAATTCCTTGCCAAGGGACTGGAACCGAGAACTTGGGTCCGCTTAAAGAGGTTTTCCACTAACCCAGGTTCCACTTATCCAGTTTCCACTGTAATGCAATGCAAATTGGTTGTCAATAACATGACAGCCTATGGCCGTACAGATTTATTACAATAAAATGTAACATCTAAAATAGGTACCTACATGTTTATCATGTTTTCTTATTTGAGGTTTATCTTTTTTCGATTTCAACTTGCCAATAAGCGCACAATGTTTAAATTAGTCTACAGGAAAGACGAGATCGGGATTATCATTTGAATGACCTTTAAATACCTCAAGTAAGTAAAGAGACGGCAGGTTTTGGTAAGTTATACTTTTTGTCATAAAATATAGCCATTTTATTTCCAAATACTAGCTATTATTCCTTTCTAATTTTATAACTAAATTTCGTGCTAATAATTGATCCCTAGTTATACTACTGTACATGTTACACTATGTGTATAAACTGACACGAGAACCATCAAAGCGTAACTGTGATCAAAATAGTGAATCAGTGGCTGTAGGCTTTAACGCAGTTCCCCTACTGTAGGGGAGAGTCGGGTAATTACGGCAGGTAGTACGATACATGCCATTTTAGCTTCAAATAATAAAGTATTGAATCACGATAAATATACAATTGTATTTTCTGACGATTACTGTAATTTGACGATGATTTAGGCTTATTAAATTTCTCGTTTTTTTAATAATATAATACTAAACGCCATACAAAGAACGAGTTTTTGAACGAATCACTTTGATTGATGGGTTTAAAAAAAGATGCATACCTACTAAGTTTCTCTTTAAAAAAACAAGTGTTTGTAATAGGTTTGTGTTCCTTTGTTTGGCTCAAAAGAGTAAACATAATCGACTGTAAGTGAGATTTTGGATCGGTTACACTAAATTGGTGCAACCAACATGTCGCGCGTAGTGACCAAACACAAGTGAGTACAGCCGCGTGTAGTGATAATAGTGGTGCAACCAATTCTTAGTTTTTTTGATATTGGGTATTTATGAATGTTTGATAAGTTTTTAATTGTAAAAAATACTTGATTTGACAACCTCAAAGCTATATTTTGTTCTTCAACTGTGCATGCCCTAAGATTAATAATAATAGTCAAATAAGTATTTGAAGATATACGAAATATCATTGCCGTGGGGTGCCCGGCCTTAGAATTGTCCTCCATCATATCGTCCCGTGGTTGCAGTAGGAGTCTGCTAAGGGAATATTCCGGGAGATGGGCAGCAGCATCTTCCGAAAGCCTGAACAACAATAAACAAAAAAAACTGCGCGCGCCAACCCGCCTGCCAAGCGTGGCGCGTATGGCAACCCCCCCCCCCTCCCCCTATAATGATCACTTATGGAGGTCCAAAGGGGAGGCCTATGTTCAGCAGTGGACGTCTTATGGCTGAGATGATGATGATGATGAAATATCCCGGTTTGCGTTCCTCCTGTCATTTTTACACTATGTAAGCTATGTGTATTGTGTAGTTTTTAAATATTGTAAGAAATTACCCTATTCTCCCCAAATTGTTTTAGCGCTCGATGGGCTAAAATAAAATAGGAATAGTTTTAGAATTTATTCACGCCACGGCAGTTTGACCAATCTAGATTTTAGTATTTCGAAATCGAATGGACATGTATTTTAAAATAGTTTGATGCAGTTTATTTTTATTCAAAACATATGTATGTACTTAGTTTGAATTCTAATATAAAGTATGGCTTTGAGCTTAGCTAAAAAAAAGTAAACCACTATTGTGCGTTTACTCCTTTTTATTTCCCAAATTAGTAGGGAATACTTAGGAAAATTAGTAAAAATCTAAGTTTTACAACACAAAATGCAGAACCATAGCCATATAACCAGAATCATTTTCTTTTTTGTAGTCGGTTTAAAGTTAGCATGGCATGACTCATCCTCCTAGCGTTTGTCTCGGCTTTTGCCATGGCTCAGTTGAGCCTAGAGTCCGCTTGGCAACCTAATCCCATGAATTGACGTAGGCACTATCTTTTACGAAAGTGACTGCTATCTGACCTTCCAGCCCAGAAAGGAAGCTAGACCTTATTTGAATAATTTCCTCACGATGTTTTCCATTACCGACAATCGACTGGTAGATATCAAATTATATTTCGTAAATAAGTTCCGAAAAACTTAGTAGTACTGGCCGGGGGTTAAACCCGAGACCTCCGGATTGAAAGTGGGACGTCTTACCGCCAGTAGACCAGCGCTTTATAGCATGGTCTGACTATAGACACACAGACACACACACAGTGACACACAGTGGCGGCGGCTCGAAAATTTTCTTAGGCAAGCCGGAGCTTAATTTGGCTTACAATCTTCATGATCTGTAGGAAAACAGCTCAGGTGCCTGAAAATTAGGCAAGCTGACGGGAACCGTGTTCTACGGACGCGCCGCCACTGATAGACAGCGTTTCAAACGCTGAAACGCTCGAACGCTCGAACGCTTGCGAGCGAGGGAGCGGAACAATCATTTGCTCCGCGGCTGTAATCGCTGGTCGCTTATAAAACTCGTTAGCTTGTCTTGTGATAGCGCTGGCTGTGGGACAAAGCACGAGCGATTTTAAAGTTTTTTAATATTTTTTTGTACCACAACGATAAGAGTGCGAGCAAGACAACGCTATGCATATCTAGCGACGTCCTACTCGGGTACAGGATCGGTTTGCTGTAGATGTTCAATTATTAAAAGCCTTAGCGCCATTTACTTGTACAGTTGATGTCAAAGATATGTTTACACTTTTGCACCTTACTGCTTTGTAATAAGGTGCAAAAGTGTAAACATATCTTTGACGTCGACTACATATTAATATTGACAAAATTTATGGTTTTTAACCTACCTACTTGCGTATGTGTCTAGGTAGTATTATATAATATTACTACGCTAACAACGCGACAACACTAGCAAAGATTGGAAGTGATATATCCATTTTTTTTCTTTTATTTTAAACATTCCTTCGTCCATTTGTCCATTATAAATTAAATTAAATTAAATTAAATAATCGTTTATTGATGGGCAGCAGCATCTTCCGAAAGCCAACAATAAACAAAAAAAAACTGCGCGCGCCAACTCGCCTGCCCGGTCGGGGAGGCCTATTTTCAACAGTGGACGTCTTATGACTGAGATGATGATGATGATGATGATGAATCATTTATTTCAGATAATTGCAAGCAAATAATTATAAGCGCAAGCGACTTTTAAATAAAATAAAATAAACTGTTATCATTGCACTTGGACCTCTGCCCCGTTAATGGGGCAACTCGTTAGGGGCCCAGATTATCGGCAGATCTGTAATGTATTTACAATTTATACTTTATCGCTGATATTGTTTACGAATTCATGTTTCTCAAAAAACTGAGTTTTAATGAAAATAATATTTGTTTAGAGTTAATAGGCCTATTTTTGGATAATTTAGACTAAAGGGGTAGGGTCAAGGCGCAGCTTTATTAAAAGCAATTTACAAAAACGAAATTCAATATTTATTTATTTATCGTGAAGCATGAGGAGCTTCAGAGGGTGAGGGCCAGTATGGAGAGAAGTGATAGGCGAGGTGTCCGGTATAATAATGCTCGGTTTATTAAGTTAACAACCTATTTTATACATGTTTAAGGTCGTGCATCGCAAGCAATACGCATTATGTTGTAGCAATCCCTTAAGCTACGGTTAAACATGTAATATGGCTAGACTGCCATTACAATCGAATGGCTACACGTCACTGGATATACAGAGGCATTTCTTCTTTCATTGTATACCAACGACTTTCTTCGAGAATCTTCATAATTTTTTAATTTTCTCACGTCGTTTCCTTTCAAAAAGCGACTGTTCTTACATAAATTTCGATAACTCGTTACGTTACAGTCAGCGGCAGTAGTATCTTCCAACACGAGGCCACTTCCATACGTGACACGCTCTTATGCGCCTACAAATAAGAGCGTGTCACGTATTTTTGCAGCGGTCGACGTCAAAAATATATTTACACCTTACGCCTTTGTAATAAGGTCCAAAAGTGTAAACATATTTTTGACGTCGACTGTACGAGCCGCAGTTTGAATCCGAGATCACCTGATTGAACGTCATAGGGACGTTCTTCTTTTTTACCGACAATACAACGGCATTTTCTATTTTTTTCGGATTTTAGAACTTCTATAAAATTATTACTGTAAACAGTGAGATGTAAAACAATACATAAGCCCGTAGAGGACTATATAATATTTGTTGGTATGTAAGTAATGCATTGTTTTTTGCATTAGTTTACCAGAAAATATTGTGACAGAGTGGCCCTTTTCAGCGGAGACTGCTTTTCGCTTTACCACTCTGTCGCGGTTTTTTGTTAAATATAATCTAGGCGTGTTTATATCATAGACTTAAATATATAGTAGACGGCCATAGCCTAAGAACTTTTTGAGGCTCCGAGTATTTAGCGCCATCTAGTTCAGAGCGAACTAAACAGAGCCAATATGTATACAGCCTTGGCCAGAAGTGTTGAGCACCAATGCGATTTTCATACAAAACTGTAAAGTTTAGTCCATCGTTTCCATCTTTGTTTAAGTTATTTTGTCAATTAATTTAAACTAATAGGCATGTTTTGTTGAAGTTAGTAGTAACTGCATAGAATATTTGCAATATGTCGCACCGACTTAAATTTACATTTTTGGTACCTTCTGTTTTCATATTTTTTAAGTACCTTGAAAGTGTTATTAAGTGAAGTTTTCTATATTTATAAATAAAATATAACATTTACCGTTACCGTACATTGTTAGGATAGGGAAATAATGCTTAACATCAAAATTGTAAACAAAAAACACCTATGCTCAACACTTCTGGCCAAGGCTGTAGATAAAATCAGCGCCACCTAGTAACAAATAACGTACTAGTAGTACACTAGTCGTTACTAGGTGGCGCTGACTTTATCTCATACATATTGGCTCTGTTTAGGTGGCTCTGAACTTGATGGCGCTAAATACTCGGAGCCTCAAAAAGTTATTAGGCTATGGCCGTCTACTATATATTTAAGTCTATGTTTATATTCACCAACCGGGGAAATGATAAGTATATTGTGTTGATTATGTAAACTAAATCTTGGACATGTACCGCCTATAAGCAACGAAAAAATAAAATATGAACTAGACGCTTGTTTGAAAGAAGGACAAGTTATTGTCGCTAAAAAAGAAGAACGTCCCAGGTACCTAAAACAAAATAACAATATTTAATTAAATTTACTTTGTTAATTACTTTAAAATATCCAAAACAAAAGACAATTAAAATTTGCATTACAATCGTCCACATTCTCTTATTTATAGTGCCATGTATTACGATAGTAAATTACTCCGAAGCGAGATACAGTCTACACTCTACAGAGACAAGTTAATAGTAACTACTGACTATCTGCATATAACATTTTGTTGTTGACTGTGTTCTGATCCTAATTTGGACTGTCTTTCTATCCTTTTTAGGGTTCCGTAGCCAAAATGGCAAAAACGGAACCCTTATAGTTTCGCCATGTCCGTCCGTCCGTCCGTCCGTCCGTCCGCGGTCTAGCTCAGTGACCGTTAGCACTAGAAAGCTGAAATTTGGTTTGAATATGTGCATTAAACAAGCCGACAAAACGGTAGAATAAAAACGCGAAAAATATATTTTGTTAGGGTACCTCCCGTACACGTGAAGTGGGGGGCGAAATTTTTTCGTTTCAACCAAGTTGTGTGGGGTATAGTTGGATAGGTCTTTTAAAAAGAATTAGGGTCTTTTAAAACAGTTTTTGGATTAACTTAATACTTTCGGAAATAATAGCTCCGAAAGTTTCAAACAGGGCGTCCCCCCCATCTAACTTTTGAATCGTGGGTCCTAAAATTTTGAAAAAATTCATGAAACTGAGGCTTAATGAGTACCTTCAATGAAAACTATATTGAAATAAATCGGTTGTGCCGTTTTTGAGTTATCATTCAAAAACCCATAGTGAAAGGACGTAAGTAAAAATGACGTAAGCGCCGCCAAATTCCCCGTAAGAAACGACCATTTGAATTAATGGTCTCAGTTTACGGAACCCTACACTGAGCATGGCCCGACATGCTCTTGGCCGGTTTTTTTATATACGGTGGCAATGAAGCATACAGCCCGCCTGATGGTAGGCAACAACCTTAACCTATGAACACCTGAACTCTATAGGTGTAACATGCGCATTACCGACCCTTTAGAATAGAGAATTCACTGTATTGGAGGCTAAAGATAAAAGTCACGTCGTCAACACACTGCTTCCTTAGAGTTCTCTCCTTTTGGTCTATCTGAGACTTTAAAAGATATGGAATGAGAAAATCTCTTAAAGAAATCACTATTATAATTTATTATACAGTGCCATACTAGTCTGTATTTTTAGGTATTTAAATAAAAGTAAACAAAATTTACCCTCCAATGGCTCCTTAAGCCAGTTGAAGGTAGATGAAAACATTACGTTTCAAATAATGTAGGTTAAAGTCAAATCGTTCGTTCAGTGATAGATCTAGGCGCTTTTGTATTTGGTTATACAATACTCTTTTGTTGGTTAACCAATAAATGTTATAACTACCCGAGAATGTACAAATTGTTTGTTTACTTTTATTTAAATACCTAAAGATACAGACTATAATACCAGCGTGTGTTGATCTCCAGCAGAATGTTAGTCTGTATTTTTTACTTGGTTTCCTGAGACTTTGCAGCCTAGGGGTGCAATTTACTTAGATAAAACCTTACTTAACCTTGGAACAAACAAAAGCTTTATATTAAAGATAAAATGGCAACCTCAGTTGACTTAGGGGTAGGCCGGGGCGAATTGGATCGCAAGTTGAAACAGATCAAGAAGCAATTTTGTCAAACTCATATGATATCAGATGATATCTGCCGAACGGGTGTGTAGTAGATAGGACTGACTGACACATGACCGAGGATAGTGTAATAAGAAAGAGGCCCATACTCAGCAGTAGGTAAGCCTGTGGGAATCGAGTTCCATGGACGGTTTGTCACAGAGACTCATACCAACTACAAGTTTTGCTTAGTTATGTCTTGAGATCATGTAAAGATCAACCTAAAAGATATTTTATTATTTAAGCTTCATTTGTTTCCAAATCAACCCCAAATTATGTTTAACAATTCATTCAAATAACATAAAACTCTAAGTGGCACATAACCAACAAAGAATAAGTCTAAAGTTACGACATATCAAAAAGACGGCCGTTAAATAAAAGAGTACTGAATATTCATGCTCTCTTTCCCGCAAATGACGTAGTAAAGCGTTAGATTTTATCGTAGCTAAAAAAAGTATGTCTGCCGTAATATTCATATTTAAGAGTCGGGACGATATTTTTGGGTGACTCTTCATACTCGCTAGGGGTGTATTTTCAGTGTCTTAACCTTTTCCACGCCAAAGACGTATATATCGGCACCACAGGTCCAACGCCAAAGACCGATATATCGGTCACCGACCACAGAGCAAAATAGACCTACATGCACACGCATAAAGTTTAACTTCATTTTTGACATTTAGATGTCGTGGCGTCTGAGTGGTAGGTTTTGCGTTTGACATGGCGTCGAAAAGGTTAAAACACAACAGAGCTCTTATAGTATCGCTCGTATGTCTGTTTGTCTGCCTCTTTCCCGCAAATGCATTGATGCGTACAGCGTTAGATTTTATCGTAGCTAAAAAAGTACCTATGTCTGCCATAACATTCATATTTAAGAGTCGGGACGATATTTTTGGGTGACTCTTCATACTCGCTAGGGGCGTATTTTCAGTGTTTTAGGTTTCTGAAAAGACTAAATCAGAGCTCTTATAGTATTGCTCGTATGTATGTCTGTTTATGTGCCTCTTTCCCGCAAATGCATTGATGCGTGCAGCGTTAGATTTTATCGTAGCTAAAAAAGTATGTCTGCCTGCCGTAACATTCATCACTACATAGTATAAAAGAAAGTCGCTTCCTGCTGTCTGTCTGTATGTATGCTTAGATCTTTAAAACTACGCAACGGATTTTGATGCAGTTTTTTTTAATAGATAGAGTGATTCAAGAGGACGGTTTATATGTATAATTGCACCCGTGCGAAAGCCGGGGCGGGTCGCTAGTATTTCATATTTAAGAGTTGGGACGATATTTTTGGGTGACTCTGCAGACTTTCTAGGCGCAACACATTTTCTGATTTGAAGGTTCCTGAAAAGACCCATTCAGAGCCCTTATAGAATCGCTCGTATGTATGTCTGTTCGTCTGCCTCTTTTCCGCAAATGACGCAGTAAAGCGTTATATTTTATCGTAGCTAGCTAAAAAAGTATGTCTGCCGTAACATGATATTTTTGGGTGACTCTGCAGACTGGAGGAACATATTTTTTTAGAAATTGAAATAGAAAAACATTTATTCATGACAACATATAAACAAACGTACATAATTTAAGGATGTTAACTAATTACGGTATGCTCATATCTGTCAGGAAATGGCCTCAACTCAGCATTATGCTACTCTGAGAGATCAGCGCTGGTCTTCCGGCGGGGTAAATAAATGATATATTAACTCCGTAATAATAGTGCATGCAACTGTGATGAAATATCGGAAACTTAAAAAAACATTAAGTAGAGAAAGAGTTAGAGTTAAAGTAAACATTAAGTAGAGAAGCGCTGGTAGCCTTGTGGTAAGAGAAGCGCTGGTAGCCTTGCGGTAAGACGTCCGACTTTCAATCCGGAGGTCTCGGGTTCAAACCCCGGCTCGTACCACTGAGTTTTTCGGAACTTATGTACGGAATATCATTTGATATTTACCAGTCGCTTTTCGGTGAAGGAAAACATCGTAAGGAAACCGGACCTAATCCCAAAAAGGCCTAGTTTCCCCTCTGGGTTGGAAGGTCAGATGGCAGTCGCTTTCGTAAAAACTAGTGTCTATGCCAATTCATGGGATTAGGTTGTCAAGCGGACCCCAAGCCGGCATAAACGCTAGGAAGAAGGAAGGAAAGAGAAAGAGTTAGATTAGTTGTAAAGTTAGTCTACACACTCTGATACTTGAAAATTCTACACCTAATTTGAAGTTAGAGTGATCTATATAAATAGTTTCTACTGCCGCTTAAAAAAAGTTTCTACATACACAAAAAGAATAATCCGTAAAAGTGTGTTAAACCTCCCATACCTATATGCTCGTGCAAATAAAAAGCGTCGCAAGACCTCGCTTTTCTCGTGAAGTCTAGATCCAAGGCTGTATTGAGGCTATAATTCAGGGATATGACAGCTTACTTTACTAGGCCAGACTGTACCTTTCTTACAAAGATTTTACCGAGGCGCACCCAACGCCATATTCTAATTTTATATAAAATACATAAACCAATATTTAAGTTGTATTGGAGTTAAGGGGCTACTTTGAAAAATTATAGGTTTTTTCAAACGCTCTAGTGACTAAACGGGAAAAGGGGCTGAGTTTATTTTTGTATATATATTATTAGACTATATACTCTTGTTTTTGGCACAAGCCGAAACACGATTGCTGAAAGTTGCCTCGATAGAAAAAAAAACCGAAGTTGGGTCCTTTTTTTCCCCTTATTTTTCTTAGCTTACGTAAACTATAAGAGATTAAGCGATATAACTAAGTAAAAAATATGGTATTCTGGTTTATCTAAAAAGTCACAGAAGCAAAATTAGACAAAACTTTATAGATTCGCTTATTTATCGTAGTTTAGTCAAAAAGTCTGATCCTTAAGAGCGCTGCATCTCTCTCTTTCGTGCACGGGAGCCATAAACGTGTCTCTAACGTATGGGCGGGGCTTGGCTTGTCCGAATCGAGGAACGGCCTTAAGCAAATTCTTATTATTTCTGATTCATACGTTTTTAGGCGCTAGCTGTATTGCGTAGTTAATGCATTGGAGTTTAGTTGTATTATAGTGGGGTCGGGTCTAAAAGTGATTTTAAGTTAGAATACTGCTTCCAGAGGTTAAAAACTATTATAAGTTACTTAATTTCCCATTTTACCTTTCTACCTCGTGTGTTCATAAGTTTTGAGACGAATGTAAACTCAAATAGTTCAGTTACTAAAATGTAATACGATTATATAAATATTTCAAATTAACATCCATGCTATAAGTAGTTAAAATATATTGAATTTATTTAAAATGGCCTTCTGTGTTTATCATTCTAGTCGTTTAATACTTTGGTATTTAGGGGGTGAAGGCACGACGCCTAAAATTTTACGTTTAGTAGAGAGAAAGCAACGCAAGTATAATAAAACTGTAATGGATGAAATATTAAATTATACACCAAAATATTGAGAAATAAAACGAGTTCTATGCTGAATAACCAATATTCTATTACCATGCCTGTATTGCGTTAGGGAAGATATTTTCATACGAAGGTAATTTTTTTCCTCATTTTCGAGGAAAGGTGCCCAACTGCCCAATTCCAAGTGTAAAACTGTCGGACAGACTATTTGTAGAAGTTATGGGCATTGATCTTTGATCAATAATATGAAGCAAAATAAGAAGAAAAATAATATGAAGCAATTCGATAAATATTTATTTAATTTTCATTACTTGACTTTACCGTCGTCTCAAAACTTATGAACACACGAGGTACTATTTGTAAATTACATGGAACCGTTAGTTAGTGATATATATTATAGGCTGTGTCAAAAATACTGGTGATCCGTATAAGGGCATAAATGGTATCATGTATGAAAAAGTAGGACAAAAGTTCCAACTGGCTGACCCTCCATACAAAACCATTTTTTTTCTCGAGGATTTTTTTCTTACTGTTTCATAATAAAAATACGATACCAATTATGCCCTTAAAAAGATATACAGTATTTTTGTTACAACTTGTATAACATCAATAGAATATAATTTATTGGTTTGTGGATATTAGTATTTCGATTAGGTGAATTTTCCCAATAAATTACGTAACTCCAATATACTATAATGAGTTCATACATTTGACCAGCACCAAACTCAATCCCATTCAAATTTAACGCTGATTAAACCTTAATTAATTAAAATCCAGGTCACAGGTCATTGACACGTCGAAGGAACTTAATTACTGACTGGCTGTTAATTGTATAATTAAATGCTGGGCTTATGCATATTGTAATTAAATATGGCAGGTTTATGCATAACGTAAGGGGGAGGTAATCTTGTCTCTGGTTATTATTATTACATACAGTCCGTGATCTCTAAAAAGAACCGTCGGGTTTTCGAAAGAGACGTCGGCTATCAACAGTGACACATGAAAAAGCAGAACAGCAATATTACCTTCGTGTGTCATCGTCGATTTCCGAAGGTTCTTCTTAAAACTCGCGGACTGTACGAGCTTTTGACGTACGGAAGTGTAGTTAAGTTTTTTTTTTAAAGAGCTGTCTCTTAGAAAAGGGACTAGCGAACTACTTCGCCTATTTCATTAATGATCAAAATTCGGTAAGGAGTAATTATAGTTTGTTTATAACTCAAAGATTACTGATAAAGAACAAAACACTTTGGTAAGTAATAAGCCTTAGTTATGAAGTCCCAAAATCGAAGTTTGGTTGCTAGTAACAAAAAAAAAAAATGTGTGAATTAGGTGAAAAAAAACAAACTTTGGAATTCTTTAACTTAGCATGTAGCTATAAACCAAACTTAAACTTATTTAAAAAACTACACAAAGTAACATAAAAACCGACCAAGCGCGAACAAATCTATAGAAAAAATTTGGTATAAATTTAAGTACGTACCTACAATGAAATTGGGTCACTGCGTAAAGTTTAAGTAAATACATAATGACCCACTTTCATTGTTCTTGAGTGTAGACTCTTCTTTCTTCCTCTTAATTTTTTTTGCACTATTGAGCCTGGGGTTCGCTCGGCAATCTAATCCCAGGGATCGGCTTAGGCACTAGTTTTTATGAAAGCGCCATCTGACCTTCCAAACCAGAGGGGAAACTAGGCCTTGTTGGGATTAGACCCGGTTTCCTTCACCGAAAAGTGACTGGCAAATATCAAATCATATTTCGTACATAAGTTCCGAAAAACTCACTGGTGCGAGCCGGGGTTTGAACCTAAGACCTTCGGATTGAAAGTCTGAGTTGACGTCTTACCGCCAGGCCACCAGCGCTTATTGTCCTTGAGTGTAGACTGCTACATACATTATTATAATCACGCCTATATTCCAAAAGGGGTAGGCAGAGATCACGGATTTCCATTTGCTACGATCAATGTAGCAAAACGGCTCTCCGTGAGCCACTTCTCGCCCCCGGGCCCCGTGTCGAACGAGACGTGGTAGATGGCGAACCGCATCGCCACCATGCCGATGATTATTAATATCAGAGACTATAGAGATATAGACGGCCACAGCCTAAGAACTTTTTGAAGCTCAAGTCAATTGCGCCATCTATGTCAAAGACCCCTAAAGATACCGAAAATGTAAGAGAAATGTCACCTGCACTGCTACTCCACCTAGTATTTAATACTGACTAATCAAAAATATATACTTGAGTAGTCGAAAACTTATATTTGGAAGTTGATAAAAACCCTTCGTAACCCCTAACCCATTAGCCCCGGTGATTAGGATGATGAAATAACGCTCTCAACCCGAGACAGTTTCATCCACACACGCACCATCATTAATTCACTGGAAAGATTCAAGCAATCTCAGCACTCGAACAAGTCAGGTAGAACCGACCTATCACTTATAGTTATAATACGGGCGGAGACCGTAAGATCCGCTACGTTACGTGATACAAAGATAAGACCCATGGCACATGTTCATAAAAGTGATGCTGAGTTCCATAAAATAGTTTAAAAAATTTGAATTGGCCGAAAGCACCAAAAAGTACAACTTCTGGTTTAATAATTATAATTTTAAACAAAAAAGAACCGACTTCACTTAGGATCCGCTATTCCAAGAGGAAGTGGCCGATTTGCTGTAAAACATAGTGAAATCACTATAGGTGTGCCTATAATAGTTGAAGAGTTCCCTCGATTTCTCCAGGATCCCATCACTTTGTGACAATGGGACCATCTAGGGGTTATACCCGTTCGATTAAAAAAAATTGAAAATCGGATCACGATTCACGGAGAATATCGAGTAACATACATATAATGATAAAAAAATGATAAAAAAAAATATAAAAAAATCTGTCGATTTGAGAACCTCCTCCTTTTTTGAAGTCGGTAAAAAAATGGATGGTATTTACCTACGGCATTTAATATTAAGATGATACTTGTGTCAACAAATAGTAATTTGTATTTAGGTACAGAAAAGCCCAGTCTGCCAGTTCCTGCATGGCCGGAAGTGCCCGGCAGACTAGTTCAAAAGTGACTTAAATTTGGAGTCAAATTACTTAAAGTCGAACTATACGAGCATGAGAAGTGAAAATATTATTAATATCACGAGCTTCCGATGGGATTAGGTCGATTTGTGTAACATTGTCCCATAGTATATATTATACCTTGATTTACCTTAGGAAAGGCTACTACACAGATAAAAGGATATCTTAATCCAAGGGAAGTTAGAACCGGTGGTAGTTTCTTTTCTCTCTGACGTTCATAAGTGCATTGTAATGTGCCTAAATTGAAGAATAAATATCTTTTATCTTTTTTTTATCTTTTCAAGATATTAATTCTTGTATATAAGGAAAATCGATAATTTCTTAAATGAAGTAAAAAATATCTTGAACCAAGTAAGTTCTATCTGGGATCAACAAAATCATACTTGGTTCAACAAAATCATACTTGGTTCAAGAAATTATCGATTTTCCTTATATACAAGAATGAATATCTTGGATTAAGATATCTTTTTTTTCTGTGTAGAGAAACAAGTCGTCGTCTTCTAGTGCCTTACAACATATGCCTTAATTAATGAGCCGATTTGTGTAACATTGTCCCATAATACATATTCATTAAATTCGTGTTTAAATGGGCTGCTCTTTTCGATCAGCAATAACATACTGTCAAAAACCCAAGTAATTAACATAACGCCCTCTATTCCATCCCCCATAAGGCGGATAATCGCACTCCTTGCGGTTTTTTAAGTGATTTACTAAATTAGCCTTTCCCGGGTGAAATATTAGGTATATTTTACAGGTATAATAAGTACAGCTTTGTCTTAGTAATGGTGCTGTTTCTCAGGCCATTAGCTGAATATTTAATGGCTATTTATAACATTAACTCAGTGTTTATGTTTACGTTAAGTAATGGGAGTACTTGGGAACATGTGACTACGATTGGAGTCTGTAGAGAGTTATCACACTTGCGATTTGCGAGCGGGTTTTGTATGGGAGCGAACACGGCGCGAGTTCACCGCGTGCCAGTTTTGTATAGAAATCGCTTTCAAATAGCTCAAGTGTGATAAGACGGCTACCATGAGTTTGACATTCACATTTTTCGTTAACGAGTAACGAATTTTCTATCTGTGCACATCGCTTACACTAATATGTTACAAGCAAGATGCACAGATAGAACACTCGATACTCGTTCTCGAAAACGTCAATGTCATAACTCATGGTAAGCGTAGGCCCTTAATGGCGCGTTTTGTGAACCAGAAGAAAGACGCAATATTAAAGTTTAAGAAACAGTTTGGCTGAAAATAGAATAAAATATTCTTTATTAATAAGTAATACAGTGGGCTGAGGGCCTACCGCGAAGTTCGAAAATCGACAAAACGATGGCCCTGTCTCTATCGCTCTTGCATATACGAAAGAGAGTGATGCAAATAGCCGATTCCATGAACGAAGTGCTTCGCGGTTATAGGCCTGTATTCTAACTTTGAAACACGATTAGATACGACCCAACTCCAATTAAATTACTGCGCCATACAACTAACGCTTAAAAACGCCTGAATCGAAAGCTTGCAAATTATTCCGATGCAACTACAATACAACTTCAAATTGGTTGATTATTTGTTATGTGTTGGAGTTACGTTCCAAATAAAATACAATGTGTTTTAATGCATAGTTCATGTATTATAGAGTTAGAACATGATACATACATACATACATACAATCACGCCTATATCCCAATTCGGTTTTTATCGCCTGTCACCATAGCTGTCACGTTCTAACAGTATGTAAGTGCGAAAGTGACGCACGACGCGATAGGCGATAAAATGACAACCATGATAATATATCCGTGCTGAAATCAATTCCTTCGGTTGGTAATGGGATATAAAGTTGGTATTCAAAAACCTAAAAACGGGACGGGGGATACAAAACTTGCTAAATCTGAGTGAGATATATTGTAAGGTAAATATCCCAGTGCACAGCACTATCCCAGTACATGTCATCATTTAAGGCCATTCCTCGATTCGGACAAGCCACGCCCATCCGTTAGAGACACGTTTATGGCTCCCGTGCACGAAAGAAAGAGATTTAGCGCTCTTAAGGATCAGACTTTTTGACTGAACTACGATAAATAAGCGAATCTGTAAAGTTTTGTCTAATTTTGCTTCTGTGACTTTTTAGATAAACCAGAATACCATATTTTTTACTTAGTGATAATGCTTAATCTCTTATAGTTTACGTAAGGCAAGAAAAATAAGGGGAAAAAGGACCCAACTTCGGATTTTTTTTCTATCGAGGCAACTATCAGCAATCGTGTTTCGGCTTGTGCCAAAAACAACAGTATATAGTCTAATAATATATATTCGAAAATAAAGTCAGTCCCTTTTCCCGTTTAGTCACTAGGGCGTTTGAAACAACCTATAATTTTTCAAAGTAGCCCCTTAACTTATATCATTCGCATTAAAGGTCAGCTTGTCAACTATTAGTATTGGCTTGTCGAGCTCTGGAACGTTTACCTTAGCAATCAAGTGCGTTATCATTAGGCTGTCCAAACCACAACGTTATACGTTTAGTTAAATTAGTAGTTACCAGCATAGAGAAATAAGTAAACATAGAGTGCTCACTTCATTCGAAATGGTTATTAGCCCGAAAGCTTGACATTATGATGGCTAGACGACTAAGAGCTCTTCCCTCAGTCCCGTCATGCCGTCATGCCTTCATTACGGCAAACTATATAATAATATTATATAACTATCCATAAGGGCTAATAAGTAGGAGCGGAATCATTATAGCGAAAATCAAGGTTTGATAGGGATTGAACATTACGATTATCGACTATTCCAGTTGTCGATGTTATCAAATATCGTAGCATGTAACATTTGACCTCTTTCATAAGTGAATTACGTCGCCATCGCCATGTTAAAATACCTCTAATCCATATCAACGTCATATATGATATTTCTCTCACGTGAGTTTTCATAAGTAAGTGGGAGTTTGCATTCGATTTCCAAAATGGCCGGTTGATCTTGGGGATAGTTCTTTGTTTTTTGCTCACTAAAGATGTTCAGTATGTAATATTGATAGCGTATTGTGCAGTGATCTATCGAATGAGTGGTGCAGCTAATGAAAAACTAGTCTCAAAACGTGTCTTTCTATGTTTTGATCATCGAATGTTAACCCCGTGGCTGATCGCCACGTGCTCTTTGTAAAATACAGCTCTCACTTTACAAAGTGCTGTTTCACCGTACAAAGTCAAGCTTTAAAAGCTTTTATAACTTTTAATCGACCGTACATTTGTCGCCACTACTTTGATACTGGCTGAATTGCCCCAAAGGGCAGAGCCATTTATTTTCACAAAATAACTAACTCATAAGTAAGTAATTATCGTGTTAAAAACTGGTTAATCCAAAAATAAAAAAAATAACATATAAATACAGAAATATCCGGCTGAATATAAAATAAGCTATCAATATTACACACTGAACTAACAAAATCTTAGAGCTTTAAACCAAGGGGAGTAGCCATTGACAGGCGTTCCCCTCTGCCGAATGAGTATGACCAGTGGTCATACTCATTGTATGGACTGACGTTTATTTGACGTGGCTATATTGACGTTTCGCATAGATTTGACGTTCCCCTCCCCCGCAATAAACGGCAGACTTTTTCCGATAGAAATGAGAGCGCGTCTCGCATCCGGTTAGTTTAATAATCAAAGACCAAAATGACCAAAAAACAAAAAGACTATTCCCAAAACGTCCGCGCTACTCTGCGTCTCGAACGGAAATCTCTTACATACTTGTTTGAACGTGACTACTATGGTGACAGACGATAAAAACCCGTTCTAGCAGCTAGCTAGTCCCGGCTAGCAGTTTTATGAAGTGAGCACTCTAAGCTTACTTATTTCTCTATGGCTGTGAGCTTGGATGGACAAGTGTACACTGTACGGACAGCAACAGAGTTAACTGAGTCTTAAAATGGTCTTAAAGTCTACTAGCACAAGGTTTATTAATTGCCAATCAGTGTTGACGGTGGTACTATATAATCAGATAAACGGACATACTCGTATAGATATTACTGATTACTGATTTGCCAGATGCAATATAATCAATGCCACAGTTATACATATAAAACAGTAGTATTTTCCTCGAGAATTGAGTAGTATACTTTTAAGACGAATGCGCGTGCGTGTATCATTTAATGTTCGATATACCTATGACATCGAATCGCTTTTCATTGTAAGAAGACTGAGAAATAATACATTAATTATCTTGTTTTCCTTGTCTGTCCTGTATATGCCACATGAGACGTATTAAAATACAATTCATTTGTTTTTTTATTGCTTTTCCTAGTTTTTCATTTTTTTTCTTAGTTTTTTTTTTTTATTTGAATACGATACCAATTATACCCTTAAGAGGATCATCGTTCTTTTTGTTACACCTTCTATTTAGGCAGCGTAAGGTGAGGGTAAGGGAAAAAAATTTGGGCGTGATTTTATTTTGTATGTGACATTTCGTCCCAGCCGGTCAACTCTCAACGCTCACTACATTTTTTTTCTCATCAGAATTTTTTCTTAGTTTTTTTATAATTATAATACGATACTAATTATGCCCTTAAAAGGATTTATGACTTTAAACCACACGTTGTAGTTCTCATAGCAACCAAACTTTTTACCGATTATTTTAAACATCTCAGCCGCTTAGCTTCTTCCGCTGCACACAATTGACCCGAATCTTGTTGCCTCATATTTTTAGGACAACAAAATATAGGCCATAATATATTATGTCCTATTTTAAAACATAAAATCGTTATTTCACATGGCCTAAAATTAGTTTAGGCCTTATAAGGCTAATAAGCGCACACATTACCACGCAAATACAATACAGGTATCGCCCGCTGATTAGCTATTTGCGGTGTAGTTATCTCTGCCACAGTTAATTAGGAACAGTACGACAGTAGCACACTTTTTGTATTTTAGTAACATTGAATGGGTGTATTAAAACACTTTCTGTAACAGTAGAGGAGGCACAATAGAGCTGTCTCTCTTCAGACATGTGTTATGCCCTGGGTGTGGGAACCAAAGTTCCATGAAAGTTCGCCAAATTGTTTTTATACAACTGACATTAACAGTGTCGCCATCTGTTGGTATTGTGCGAGACTGGAATCGACGGCATGGCTTACGTAACATACCTGGAGGTGCAGTCGTCCTTAGGCTATGGTGAGCGCTTAACATTGAGCGAGTTTTACAGTTGTTTGCCACCGATGTAATATACAATAATACTTCCTTTTCCATCGTTTATAAGATATCTCCATTTCACATTTCACCCTGAAGTCTACAAAAAAATGTGTTTATGCAAACTGTACCTACTTAGCTTTTTTAAGACTAGTAAAATCATGCAATTGTCGTTATGTGGTTTCTGGGAAAACGATTTTAAAACTCGCTAATTTGCCTCTTATTGTCTTAAAAGTAATAATGTCTCGGAACTCGTAGAATAATGAAATCTTTTCCGACCTAGTATCGAAATGTACTATTCTCTAATATGGCCGAACAATATAAAGATACACGAGTGAAACGGACTATCATTTTTCTAATCCTAAAAAAGAGTCTATACGAATGAATAAACTGGCAATATAATGACTATACCACACTGATTACAGCGCAGTTTACTGCATATTCGGGGAATATCAAACGGGAATATTAATCAGGAACGCGTTCAAACGGTAACTAGCCGCCGCCGCGAGTAAATTATCTACCATTTTGGATATTGTTTTTGGATCTAGGTATATATGTTCTTTGGGCGGCTACCGGGGCAGAGGCAAACCAAAAAAGAGATGGCCGGATGACCTGGACGCGTACTGTAAAGAGTGGTCGAAAATGTCAACCAACAGGGTCGAATGGGGAAAAAGAGGGGAGGCCTTTGCCCAGCAGTGGGACACTAAATAGGCTAACGAAAAAAAAATTCTTTGCGTAGCTATATGACCGAAATCGCATGGGGAATGAAATAAATTTGGATATATGGATTATGGATAATAAGTTGAATATACATGGTGTAACAAAAATGCTGGTAGTCCTTTTAAGGGCATGATTGGTATATAACTTATTATGAAAATCTAAGAAAAATTTGGTTTTAATAGAGGTTTGGCCAGCAGGCACCTTACAAAAAAAAATTCGTCTCAATTTTTTTTGTCCTACTTTTTCTTAGTCGCATTATGATGGAGGAGGCGCCGCAAGGTGGGTTCTCTGTTCGTAACCGTTTCTTCTACAAGCATAGCGACGAGGAAGCCTATTACCTATTAACCTGGAGGAGCCCGCTAGGCGGGTTCTCTATTCTACACGTACAACCAAGCTGGCTAACTACACTGCGCTTTGTGTGACCGCGTCTTCAAGACAAAGTTCGGCTTTGCAAGTCATACCCGAGCCTTCCATAATCCTGCAAGAAATAATTGACGGCGTCGCTGTCGCCGGTTACGGCGTGGAGAGAATGATGATGATGATGATGACATAAATGGTTCACACCACGTCATAATTACATGCACATCTAACACACAATCTCGGTAATTTGGCTAACACCATGTGCAACACATGATTACCGGCACTGCACATTGGGACGTCCACGCATTAAATCCCATCATTAGTCATAGATGCTTCCACAGGATAATCCCACCGACGCTCAGCGGTTTCCACTTGCAATCCCCCAAAACTCCTAACTAATCAACAATACATTTGAATTTCAACTCTATTCTGTTATAAACACGATCGCTTTTAATATAAAACGATTGAATGAGATAGCAGCTTCCGAAAGTAACATTGTACGGTCGGCGTCAAAAACACGTTTACACTTTTGCACCTTTGTAATAAGGTCCAAAAGTGTAAACATATTTTTGACGTCGACTGTACCGGGCACATCATAGTCGGTTCTAAATTGAATTTTATTTGCGACGATATAGAAATCAAAGTTCAATGGTGTGAAATGTTAGTGAAGGAATAAAATAGTGTGACCACGACTATAATGATAGTTTAGAAATGTTAAGTCACTGAATTATTTTCGTACTTTGGAAGTAAGGCTTTAAATTATTGTTTGTCCCGTTCTAATTAATAATAAAGTACGTAAAATAGTTAAAAACTTGGAATTGTACGTTAGAATTGAACGTTAATATAAAGTTTTCAGTATTAAATGTTTTACATTGTAAACTTATTGGAAGATTTTTGGTTTAGTGAAGCTTTGGCTATCGTGAATAAACTGGTAAACTTTTGAACATATTCAGCGCCGAGAACCCGACTGTTGGGTTCTCTGTTCGTAGCTACTGCGCGCTACGTACGGCGAATACCTAGCTAAGGGCGAGCGTAGCATACAAGTGTAACTTTAAAAATTCATTGACAAAATATTTGTGACACGTTACGATACAAAAGAGCAATTTAATTTGTTAAAAATTACAGTACAAGACAAAATTTATCGGCGTGGTCACCCCATTGACACGATTTGCGATAGTTGTGATGTAAACGGATTACCGTCCGGGTTGATTTTAGTACATTACGCACCTAGGGCGGTAAAGCAAAGAACGGCTCAGATCGCGTGTATTTGTGGCCCGAACCGAAGGTAAGGGCCATAAACAAGCGATCTGAGGCCTTCTTTATTACCGCCCGTGGTGCGTACACAATTTTACGTCTTCTCCTGGGTGTGAAGTGAGATATTCCGCAGCGCCCGTGGGCGGCAAATCTCACTTACCGCCCAGAGAGACGTAAAATATTAAAAGAGTGCAGTTGTTTACTTCAGCTATACAATAGTACATTACGTACCTAGGGCGGTAAAATAAAGAACGGCTCAGATTGCGGGCATTTGTGGCCCGAACCGAAGGTAAGTCTCTTTCTATCATCGTTTGTGTCTCTTTCTCTTGTCGTATGGAATCTGGAACAGCGCCCCCTGCAAAAAGTTTTCACCGGCCTTCCCATTGAAAAGAGTTATCAAAATATTTTGTAACAATCATTGTAATTCATAATTGCCTGTCCTTTCAAGGAAACAAGCTCTTTTGATGTTCCAAATCAGGTTGTCTTATAGTTATGTCGATTTTTTTTGTTTCACCTTTTGTCTTATATATTACAGTTGATTTTCCCGAGCAATTAATTTGAGTTATGCCTTTTTGATATTAACAATAAAATTATTATTTTGGTGAACAAGTCAATTTAATAATTATCTCTTTGTTTTGTTATCAAAGGCGGTTGGATTAAAGGAATTATTTTATGGAATTAATTAGAAGTGAAAATTAACCTACTTCCCAAATAGTAGGTTTCAATATCGTATTTATTTCGCTATACAGTGAGTAAATCTACTCTAATACGGGCGATAAATTAAACCAGACTTAGAACTCATTAATGAAATTTTAGAAAATTTATTATTGGTTCACAGTTAAGTGTAACTTATACACTTAACTGTGAACCAATAATACATTTTCTAAAATTTTATCAGCAGTAATGTACTGTAAACATGGTATTGAAAGTAAATGTCAACGAGCGTGTTTGTAGTACTTAGTATTTAAGTTTAAATTGTTGTGGTGCTGTCTGTAGTTTCTTTGCAATAAATGATTTTTCTTTCTTTCTTTCTTTCTTTGCATTACATTGCGGGCCGAATTATTTTGTATGGATAGAATTTTAATTGCAATTTCCAGGTGATAGCGGGATCGGGGATATTTGCAATTTTACTTTAGGGCCTTTAGTTTAAGTTAGGTATAGGTTTTTATTTATTTGATTAGGTAAAAGTTATCTAATTATATTTCATATATCCTATACTATACTATACTATACTAATACTATACTATACTAATCAGTAATCACCGTTAAGAGATTCGCCTGCATTATAGATTTCCACACTGTATTGTGTTGAACAGATATAGGCCAGGCTGCGGTCGCCAAGGTCGCCGTTCGGTAGGGTATGGCTCGTATCGTGTAAGGGCAACCTTTATACTCGGGTTAGGGCTATGCTTCGGTTAATGAATAATCAATATGCAGTCAAAATCAAGATTTAGTTAATATTATAGCAAGCACCGAAAACGATTAACGGACAAATCTAACGCAATAGAAACTATTGAAACAAATGTTTACAGTTATGTTGATAAAATTGTATACCTAATTTAAATGGATTTTTTGTATATAACAAAAAGTGCTGCAATTAGACAATAAAATCCGTATATATATGTACAAAAAGATTTTAAAGTTTTATTCAGTGATTAAACACAGGAACTTGTTATGCATTTTTCTTGTAAAGACATTTTTACCGCTTTTTTATACAATATTTTATGATCGGCTCAGATAAATTGTTTTTCTAAAACATATCCAGTAAATGTATTCCATATTATCAACTAAAACTGAACTTAATCGCGTAAAAAATAACCTCCATAATCAACTTTTATTACGGCACAAAAAGTGCAGACAATTTCAAGTTTATTTTATATTTTGGGTACAGGATAGTCGAATTCCAAGTTTGTACGTAAATGTGTAAAAATCGAAAAAGTCCTACATCGTACAAAATAAAATACAGCTGTAGACGAAGGTCACCATTGGGTATCGTCTAACGTAAGGGCGACCCTTAACCTGGGGCCAGTTGTTACAACTGAAGGTGAATCCTGGGTTAATGATTAATTAATGTGCGGGCGAAACCGTCCATTAAACCGAGGACCACAAAAATGGTCGGTTTACATACTTACTTGACCCTATTCCTTTACATTTATGTCTTAAAAACTAAATTATTTCGATACTGTTAGGCTAAGTGCTTATACTTCGTTTTTTTGAGATTAGAAATTGAGTAAACATAGAAATAGAAGTTGCCAACCTGGGGCCGTATTCTAACTTTAAAACACGCACAGACACGATCCAACTTCAATGCAAATCCAATGCAAAAACAACACAACACAGCTAACGCCTACACGTCTGAATCAAAAATGACGGAATTTGCTTGAAAATTACTGCAACGCAACTACAATACGACTTTAATATTGGTTGATTATTCGTTGAGTGTTGGAGTTATGTTTAAGACAGATTGTGTTGTTAATGTATTGTTTATACATTTTAAAATTAGAATACGGCACCTGTTCTAACCTATTCTGTTTGAATGTTTAATTTAAACACTGCAAGCACGCCAACAAACGATTAGTTATCATAATGAAGAATTCATATTTGTAAATAAATATGTCATTATTTGCAGATTATAATCCATAACAACAATTAAAACACAATTTCGTTTCGATTATCACGTTAGAGATACATGACAATTGAAAAACTGACAGTGAGACACGTACGTTATAAATCGTAAAGTGACGTAAACCATATGTTTATAACCTCTTTTTCTCCAGGTTTTTTATTGTGCAACATGAAGAACATTAACAATGATAAGAATAAATTATTTCGTGCAAATGACTACTATTATAATACTGTAAAATATTTAATATTATTCAATTTAACATTTACTATAAATACTAATATATTTAAATATTTTTTTAATGGCCACATAGGTACTTCACTTGTGAGATGTATCGTGCCTGATAAAGAACCCTGTACATCCTTCTTTCAACTTTTTTATAATCTCAAAAAAAAACGAATAATAATAATAATGTAATTTATTTATGTGTAATTTATTTGCCGCAGAAATGCAATGTAAGGGTTTAAATGTCAATGCGCGCACATCAATATGATGTGTGTGATGTGATCGACAAAAATATCGCACGACAAAATCGTGGTGCGCACTTAGCCTTAAACAGACTGGTTTTAAAATGCAGGGGGCACGTAAATACTTTGTACTCCAAACCAAAGTAATGTCTCTTTTTTGCAATGGTAAAACGATAGTGTTCAAATGATTACCAAATTCAAGAGACCATATGCCGTTACCAAAAAAACAAAGTAAATTAAAAATAATGCTGATCTTATCTATGCCCGTTATAAATGTAGTAAAATCGCCCCCACATTTTCCTAAAACAACCCCGTTTGATCGTACTACTACTGTATAAAAGGCTCTCTTACGTTTATTGATTGACATTTCATAACCTACATTGAAAATTTGGCTTACGTTATTTATAGAAATTTACGCAAAAAACGTACTTTCTGAAAAAAATCTCAAGTATTATATTCCTTTCGCATTCTCAGTACCTATTCTCACTCACCTTTCCCTCAAAAATATCTGATAAAAGCTCAAAATTATCACGAGGTAAAATCACGTCCCCATTTATTATTCAACGTGGTGTTTACCTTCAAACGCTGAAAATAAAAGGACCCGTAATTCGGCGTGGCATCCTTTTGGCGTTCCCAGCAAACAAGCCTTTGTTACGGAGATTATAATTATCTCTTGGATAACCGACGTAGCGAAAATAATCTTTAAGTATAAGCCTTTAAGAACCATGAGCCTTGTATTTGTCTTATTTTCTGGAATAATCTAAGGATTATTTAGGCTTAGTCGTGCATAGTTTTGGGAAGGCTGGAGCGTGTTTGCTGCTTACAGTAGTCCGTGAGCTTTAAGAGTCCGGTAAACTTTTTTTCGATTTCGCTCAACTTTTTGATGCTATTTTGCAGTAACTAAGATAACCTCTATAATTTTATATACATATTATGAAAGATCGTTTCTTTTTGGGTGGAATAAATACAACGATTTTTTAATTTTATTCTTCATTTATAAATAATTCACCCTAATCTAACACCTGTTTCGCGATTTTTGCTTGGAGAGGTGAAAAGAGTAACGTTTTTATTGATTAAAATTAAGTTATACAAGTACGTAAAATATATAAAAACATTGGAAAGTGAGTCGCCTGAGGAATAAATGTGACAGTTTTTCTCATTTTCATATATATTTTTTTAAGGGAGAGTATGTTTTGCTAGAGCAATTTTGCTAAAAAATTGCCGAAGTTTATGTGATATTTTTGGGAAGATATTAAAGTATTTTACAAATATAAAAATACAAAAATAAATTTCACTTCATGCTGTATTCAAATAATTTAAAAAATATTAGGAGCCATAACAAATAATAATTAAAAATCAAACGACAAGATTGCACGATCAACGTCCTCACTAAACAAGCTCTGTAAGAATTGAGTTTTAAGGTATTAATTATTCATATATATCGACCTAAAGTACTTTTTTGCAATAACAAGACTTCAAGCTATCTTACCAAATGCAATTCAAGTACATAATGCCATTATTAGCGATTTTCGTTTTCAAATCGTTACCGGGCTCTAGAAGAACCTTCAGGAATCGGCGATGACACGCGAAGGTAATATTGCTGTTCTGCTTTTTCATGTGTAACTGCCGATTGATACCCGACGTCTCTTTCTAAAATCCGAAAGTTCTTTTTAGGGCTCACGGACTGTACTTCATTTTTATCTAGACTCCAAACGGGGTCTCATTCTACCAGCGAGCATGACGCAATGTCGCGGTAAAACACTACGTGCTAAAAGTTATGGCTGCTACATGATGGGCCATCATAGGGACGCAGCTATACGATGGAACGAAATCGCAATATCGTTAGCTCCCTCTAACGCATAACTGCGTTCCTATGATGGCCCATCATGTAGAGGAGCCAATGGACATGGCTACAAGGTAAGTACCGTCAACTGCTACAACTTTGCCTATGATGCACAATAGTTAGGGAGGCGAATAGGGGAAATTTCTGCAATACTCGAGCGTGGCAGTTTAAGATATGAGAGATACCTTAGACCTAATAGAACAATCTTGTAAAGTATTTAGCTCTATATGTAGTGACGCGCGCCTAGGATAGACGATCAGATTAGTAAAAAAAAATGGATAGTCTGAAATACTCTAGCGCGTCAGTTTAAGATATTGGGGGTTGATTTTAGTGTTTAAAGACTAAATTTAACTAATCTGACGATAAGTCCTTGACGCCGCCGAGTTATAGGGTCGCGAACTTGTAAAAAAAAACGTTAATCCGGCATTCTCGAGCGCGATTTTTTTTTATTTTGTTTTGAAGAATATAATATAAAACTTACTAAAAATACAAAATCTGCCGGTTTCCGCATGACCGGAAGTGTGGAGGAGCCATTTCGTCTTCCTAAGAACGCGTTACGGCATATAAGTCGCGAACGACACATGTTACAAAAAAAAGTTTAAATAAACAAAAAAGGTAATTTTATTTTACACAAAAAAGGTATCTTTACATTTTTGTCCAAAGTTAAAACTTTTTGACTTGAAAGTTAAACCTTTTTCGGTCAGATTAAGAGAACCCACCAACATTTTTGTCAGATTAAAAAAATATGCTTTCAGGATACCGATATAAACCTCCCCTATGAAAATCTGACGCGCTCGAGTATTTCAAAGAAACTTTTTTTTTTGCATTTTCAAAAATTCATCGTAACTTATCGTCACGCCGAAATCGTCAGTTTTTTTAAAGGGAGCTTCCTTGGGGCCTACTTAACACCCTTTCCGAAAATCTGACGCGCTCGAGTAAATTTTTTTTTTTTGCATTTTTGACTACTTTGACTATTTTTTTTGTTGTTACCTAGTTTTTATCATTATATCTCTGTATACTTTTCTTTTTTCATGTGGTGTACAATAAAGAATATTTATTATTATTATTACTTTATATGCCTACCCCCACCACGCAAACCGGCAGATTAGTATACCGTTGTTATCAGAGGCACTCGGGGCATACGTAGTATGAATATCTGACGCGCTCGAGAATGCCCAAGTAACTGTTTTTTTTAACATTTTTGAAAAACCGTACACGCCAAACCCACCGCTAAAATGGTTTTTGCCATACGAGCTTTTCTTTTCGAAATTATTTTATCCTTCGATTTTGATAGGTCTCGACGGCGCCGTTGAATTACGCCATTTAGCTACCTCGCCTCCCTAACTACAACTTTGCATGGCTTGAAGAACATAGTTTTCTTCACTCTTCATGGTTTTCTTCACCCTTCAAACTGTCAATCGATTATTATAGACATTTCAAGGTCATCGACTGTTTTCAGCATTATCAGATCAGCACTACCAGAAATATATTTTTACAAGAGAAGAAAGTTCATATTTTCATTTAGAGTGCAAACTTTGAGTCCTGAGCAAGCGAAAGATTTTAATTTAGAATCCTTAGCGTAGAGAAGGCCTCAAAAGCACAAGATGTAAATAACTTTATTTTCGTGTTGAACATACACGGAAAAAAAAGCTTCCGGAATATTCTCAATCCAGGATATTATTATTATCTTGGAAATATTTCCTCGTGCCAAGTATTTATTTCCTTTACCAAAAATATGATTCTTCGCTTAATAAAACCACGTTTTCTTAAAATAGAAATACAAAAATGTATTGTTTCAAGAGTATATTGAGTAAATAAGAGAGATTGTACTTTAATCAAACAAGTATTATCTTAGGTTAAAGGAAAACTAGAAAATCTGAATATATTCGTTATATTTAAAACTTTATTTTATTTTCGTTAAAGGAAATAAATACTTGTCACGAGGAAATATTTTCATCATAATAAAATAATGTCTTAGATTGAGAATATCCCGGAAGCTTTTTTTTCCGTGTACTATTTTTCACTTCAGAAGAGAACATGGAAATACAACCTGAGAGATGTTTAAACCTTCTCCGTCTCTTTAATCAGCCGTATTTCCTAATAACATACTTACTTTTGATTTTATATAGCATTTTGATAGCAAACTGACTAGAGCGCTCCGTCTACAAGTGTAAAGTCAAGAAGTTTAGTCTAGACCTTATAATTTATAATGGATTATGTTTACAGCTTGAGGATCTCTCAGCTTCTCAAGTTGGCAAATTGCTATTACCTTTATTGTGATACAGAATTAAAATAGAAGATTAGAGAAAGCCTTTTAGACAACTACTTAACGTCGGTATTATTTGGGAATAATTATTATTTAGAGCAATGAAATAGAAATAAGTATGTCAAACCTTTACCTGATTACTTGCTTTCATGAGTGTATAAATAATCTTTCTTTTTTTTAGCGATACAAATAATAGTATATTAACGGTTTTAGTGAAAGGCCCACTTCGTCGATTTAACTACAAGAACACTTTATTCTTTCACTAATAGATAGCGAATATTGTTGAGGTTAAGATGACGGGTACAATAAAAAAAAGCAATAATAATAAATGGAGAAAGTTAGGAAAGGTTTTCTATAGAAGACCATTTTCGCGTAGCGGCATCATCGGCATAGGATCTAGTAGCTGTCCTACAAACTGGTTAACAATATCCCCTCACATTATACCCCTGTATACGTGTATACCTAATTATAATATACCTAAGGGAGAAAACCATTATCTTCACATCAAACCTGACTATATGTCCCTTCAGATAATGCCACATTCACGCTTTCAAGTGCTTTGATTTCTTCACAATATTTGCACAAAAACACCTCAATTTTACGCGTATCCCGACGCTGGAAGTATTAATTACTCCAAACTGACAAAGAGGGTGTTTTTATTTTAATATAAATAATTTACTCTTACACACATATTATATGTAGTACATTGCCAATAAAGTACTACGAAATGGCCTCATTTCAGCATGATAGCTTTTATAATTTTCATCAGCAGTTCCTCTTTATCAAATGTAGCTTTCCAGAAAGTAATAGATGGAACTCCAAGATCCAAATTGTTTTTTCCCGCTACCACGTTGTTACTAGTGTTTGTTTTGTCTCACGCTCGTTGAAAAATCGAAATTTGCTCACTATTTACAGACCGAAAAAAACCTTTGTTCGAATCTGACGCGAAAATAAAAATAATACTTTATTAAACGGTTAGCCATTATTTTAGAATAAATAGAATATACATAGTATATTTCCAAAAAAAAACTAAAAAGTATCACGAAATGGCCTCATCTGAGCATGAGAGCTCTTATAATTTTACTCAATGTCGCTTTCCAAAAAGTAATACATGGAACTCCAAGATCAAAATTAAGTTTTTTCCGCTACCACGTTGCTACACAATAAACGAGCCGTTGACGCTAACACAGCTAACAAGATGCCGCAATCAGTTTGGTCAACTTTGCTCCATATCCTCGCTCAGCACTTACTCGTACCGACCTTGGGTGCTATTGCTACTGCTCACGGAGTGCAAACGAGGTAATTACTCACGCGAAAAAAACAAGAATCCAAGATACGAGTAACTTGCAAACTTTTTGAAGCAAATCCTATATCAGAATCTTATAAGATCAGTCATTGGATCATTTTGCCTTACAAAAGTACAAAATGTTTTAATGGTTATTTTTAGGCTACAGGGTTATTGAATTTTTTTATCTGTGAGACTTACAGATCTATTGTGTATGGAAAATTGTGGGCAATATTATGTTCTTTTTACGTTCCATAGACATTTTAGTCATACTGACAACCGTTTAAGCGTCAAAACTGAATTTTGGCACATTTAAACCAAGATGGCGGCCAACGCTCCCCCCGCCGTCTCACCCCGCAAGGTCTTAAATCTAGATTTTTTAATATCCACCCTGTAGCCTATCAATAATCATAAAAACATTTTCTAGATTCCCCGATTATTGGATTATACTTATAAAATTGTAGCAAATAAATAAGTATCATGGAAGTAATATACCTAGTTACAAAAGAAAAAAAAATCCATTTGTGAGTTCCGTTAAACTTGTTTTATTGCTTTTGATGAATTAAGTCTAATTTTCTATATCTACTAAGTATACGTATTATTATTTTCTAACCTAAATTCGGGACTTCTCACCTTGTAGACCATTCCAGGTCCCCAGCTCTTCTAAATTGTCTTACATTTCTCTACATCGCTAAGAATCGGGAATCAAAACACGGCCGTCCTGACGAAATGAGAGACCCATGTCACCAGAACTTAATTCTGCGTTGCAAACCAGTATACCTTGACCTGTATCCTTTTCTCTTTGCTTAACAGTTTAGTGAGAATAAGTGCTAATATTGAGTGCCTCAGGGCTTAAGGTTATTTAGGCAATGGTGGTTCTTGGCTGAGGCTTTATTAAAGCTGAATGCATGTGGCTGTGAGTAATTTGTAATATGATATCTTCGCCTTTGATAGGGTTAGTTAGTAACTTGTTTAATTAAGGTAATGGGTTTGATGTATGGTGAGCTATTTGTCTTGTATACTTGCTGCATTAGTTAGAAAGCTTGCATAGTAGATGATACGGGTTGAAATTGGAGGCGTGATCATTATTGACAAGACGGGTATGAATAAAGATTGATTGCTTGATGTAGTTATTGTAAAGGCTTATAAGGTTGTATTTTTAAATTATGTCAATACATCCAATTTAGCCAGCCTTTGAGCCAGGTATGATTCGAGCTGGGTCATTTAGCTAGCTCCTGTTAGTGGATAAGTATGATGGAGCCTGTTGCGGATTTCATCATTGGTTTGTATGAGACGAAGCCTGTTGCGGATAAGCATTTGTAGCCATCAGACAAAGCCTCGTGTTGCTATTTATTAATTGTTCATTTTTATAAATAAATACTTTGTTCATTTACGTATAAATAGTTATCCAATTCGTTTGGATGTATGTATATTTGTTCGCGATCATCTCGCGTTTGGCTGAACCGATTGTGATGCGGTTTTTAGGTTTCCGTTGTAAACCAGGAAGAAAGGAACCATTAAAAAAAATGTCCCAACTGTTCCAAAATTTTCATACAAAAAAAATTTCGTTACGTTCATAAAAAATGTAACGAAACTGATAACGTTACACTTTTTTTATGAACGTAACGAAATTTTTTTTGTATGAAAATTTTGGAACAGTTGGGACATTTTTTTAAATCTATCAGACTCGATAGAGCTCATGATTCTGCATAGGATAGACTCAAAATATTTATCAAATTAAAAAAAAAAGTAAAGGTACATTTTTTCTGCAATTTACCCTATGGCCGTCTGTCTGTCCGGTCTGTCGGTCCACGGTTTATCTCAGTGATCGTTAGCACTAGAAAGCTGAAATTTGGTATGAGTTTGTGCAATAATCACGCCGACAAAGTGGTAGCATTTTTTTTTTTTTTATTATTATTATGGTACCTCCCGTACACATGCATTGGGGGTGATTTTTTTTTCGATCCAACTCCATCCCCTGGAACCCTACACTGAGCATGGCCCGACATGTTCTTGGCCGGTTTTTTATTTATTACTGAGGATAAATTCGAATATTTTTTACGGTTTCAATGATTTTGTTATGGGCATAAACATCCTACATATATCGTGACCCTCATATGTGTACCTACCTACTAACTTATACGAGTATACTGTTTGTCTGAAAGAGAAGTGTCGTAGTTGTTATGGGAGCTTATACATTTTATGCTCATGCTAAAGAATCTATATTCCTAACCTAAAACGCTAAAGTTTATTTACTTATAAGCAGAAATCAACGCAAAATACCAACGAAAATAAAATTTTAAACCCATTGGTCGCTTTTATACTTTAAAATCATGATGTGCTACGGTACGGTATAACTCTATGTTTTCATTCACAAATCTACCATAGACTTTACGCTATTTATGAATGAAACCATAGAGTTTTATCGTGCCGTGGACATCCACGGAAAAGTATTAAAACGGCTTTTAGACATTGCAACCTGCAGGGCCCAATCTGTCAGGTTGGTAGGTGTAATTAAATGTAGGGCCCGTAGGGAGCTGAAGGAGGGGTTGGGAGAGGCAGGGTACACAACAGATTGGGCCCTGCAGGTTGCAATGTCTAATACCGGTTTAAAGCGACCATTAAACCAGTCATAACATGTCTGTCAGGATGAGAACAAACGATGGCACCCCATCCTCATGAATACGCTAAGCAGCCTACTTGGAGAACAATTCAGACATTATGCTGAAAACTTACCTTTGCACGGCGAAGTGTTAGGGGTGAATGACCTGAGATAGAATAAATTATAGTACTGCGTACAAGTTCACTATATAGTAAGACCTCTTTAGGTTTATCAAACGCTAGCTTGCTTATTTCTTTATACAGTGTGTAAATCTACATAATACGGGTGATAAATTAAACCAGACATATAACTCATTAGTGTAATCATTAATTAAGATGATTTTTTAAGTTACACTTAACTGTGACCCAATAATAATTTTTGAAAATTTAATCAGCTGCACTGTAGCGTAAGAGCGCTGGTAGCTGCTATGTATGTATATGACATGTAGGTAGGTCGTGTTTTCTACTGCCTACCGGCAGACAGAATAAAGATCAGTCTCGAATTGCGTGAGTTTCATTCGCCGCCCTTTTCCAAGATTTCCCAGTATATACCATTTGGCGACGAGTCCGGTTGTTCAATCTAGTATTCAAACAGTGTAAATACGTGTCCAAGTGAAAATAAACATGGGTACAGAACAGAAACCTGACCTAAGTGCTTTAAAAGAATTTAAGATGAATGTCGACGTATGGTCGACTTACGTCAGCAGGTTAAAGGCGTGGTTCACTATCCAAGATGTAAAAGTGGCTGATTTTTCGAAATACCTTGTTCCGGTAGTGGGCACCGAGCCATTGGATCTTATTATTGACCTATGTTACCCGGATGCTCCGGAAAAGGTTAGTTTCGATAGAATCGTAACCCTAGTTGATGAACATCTGTCACCAAAAAGGTCAATTATAGCCGAGAGAATGATTTTTCGAGCTTGTAAACAAGTCGAAGGTCAAACCATAAGCGAGTACCTCGTACAATTAAAGAAGTTAAGCAAGCACTGTAAATTTGTTGATATCAAAATTTTAAAGGAAAACTTACGGGACCAATTTGTTTACGGGTTGAAAAGTGAACGAATTCGGCAGCGAATGCTAACAGAGGACGATGAGCTTACATTCAAGCGAGCCACTGAATTGGCTTTGTCGCTGGAGGCGGCAGTTCGGGACTCCAAGCCAGCGGGGCTGGCTCAGCAGCCGGGGGCCGCGTCGGACGTCCGCAGCGAGGCGGAGCCCGTGTTCGCGGTCGGCGGCGGCGCGGCGCGCCAGCGGGGCGGCGCCAGTGGCGGCAGCGGCGCGCGAGCTCGAGGCTCGCGCGGTGCCGGAGGGTTTCACAGGCCTCAGCGGCGGGGCTACGGAGGCGACGGCCGAGGAGAGGCGACATCGTCAGGAGGGCGGTGCTATCGTTGTGACGGTCGACATCCGGAGAATCAGTGCTCATTTAAAAATAGTGAGTGTTATGTGTGCGGTGATGCGGGGCATATCGCGAAAATGTGCCGTTTTAGAAAAGGATCTAAGAGAGTACATCGGTTAAATATGGAGGGAGAAGACGACCAACAGTCTGACGGGTCCGATTCTGAGGACGGGCCCTTGCATGTCTACCAGCTGAGTGACGCCGAGCCGGACACTAAGTGGATGGTCAAGGTAAACATCAATAATGTTTGGTTAGTGATGGAAGGCGACACGGGCTCAGCTATTAGTGCTATATCTTTTAGTACCTATAAGGAACATTTTGGAAATTGTAAACTGTACCCATATGAGTCAAATTTAATTTTGTACGGTGGTGAAAAGGTGAAACCGAAGGGTCAAATTTTTTGCACGGTAAAACTCGGTAACCAAACGGTAAACGGTTTAAAGTTATTAGTAATGAATAATAATTGCAGTCCGCCACTGCTAGGTCGTAAGTGGTTGAGAGCGTTCGGTATACCTTTTCCTAGTATTAGTGACGACAAAACATTGAATTCGGTTGACCAAATAACTCGTAGTGGAGACATTCGTAACAAGCTGATAAAACTGTTTCCAAACGTTTTTGCTGACGGTATAGGCACTTTCAATAAAACTAAAATTAGGCTCGATATAGTGAGTGACGCGACGCCCGTGTGGCGGCGGCCGCGGCCCGTGCCTATCGCGCTGCGGCCGGCCGTGGAGGCCGAGCTGGTGCGGCTGCAGCGTGAGGACATCATCTCACCCGTGGAATGGAGCGACTGGGGGACACCCGTAGTACCCGTCATTAAGAAAAATGGGGATGTTCGGCTTTGCGGGGATTTTAAAACAACCGTTAACCCGGTTTTAGTCGACGATAAATACCCTATTCCGCGTATTGATGACATATTTTCTTCACTACAGGGTGGAAAATATTTTAGCAAAATAGACCTTAGTCAAGCCTATCTGCAAATTGAATTAGATGAAGAGTCGAGAAAGTTATGTACGATAGTAACATTACAAGGGATGTTTTGCTATAATAGGTTACCGTTTGGCATTAAGTGAGCCGCAAATAAGTTTCAAAGAATAATGGATAAGTTATTTAGAATGCGTTATGTAACTTGCTATTTAGATGATTTGAACGTGTCGGGGGTAGACTTCGAGGATCACTGGCAACGATTATTAAAAGTTTTTACAATTTTATCGGATTGTGGGTTTCGAGTGGCCCCAAGTAAGTGCAGTTTTTTTCAAGAATCCGTGTCATATCTGGGGTACGTCATTGACTCTGACGGGTTGCATACGGAAGTGACTAAAGTAGATGCTATAAACAATACTCCATTGCCGAGCAACGTAAAGGAGTTAAAGGCTTTCCTCGGGTTAGTAAATTATTACGGTAAATTTCTAAGAAATCTAAGTGACGTATTGAGTCCGTTATACGAGCTCTTAAAAACCGAGAATGACTTTGTATGGAGCCCAGCGTGTGACACAGCATTTAATAAGGTAAAACGGTTATTGGTGGATGCTCCCGTGCTAGCGCATTTTGATAGCGCGCGACCGACGACGGTGACGTGCGACGCGGCGCCGGGCGGCGTGGCCGCCGTGCTGGCCCAGCGCGGCGCCGACGGCCGCGAGCACGCCGTACTACACGCCTCGCGCACATTAAATGCGGCCGAGAAAAACTACGCACAAATTTGTCGAGAGGGACTAGCGGTTATTTTTGGGATAACGAAATTCCACGACTATATTTTTGGCAGGAAATTTACGCTAGTCACTGATTGTAAACCGTTGGCATCAATATTTAGCGAAAAGAAAGGTATACCGCTCATGGCTGCGAGCCGACTTCAAAGATGGGCAGTAATATTAGGCGCATATAATTACGAAGTAAAATGCATTGGAACACAACACAATTGCTTAGCGGACAGTTTGTCTAGAATACCGGTTCACGATACACATGTTCAGTCCCGTGTCGACACGTACCTAAACTTTGTCGAAAACACCGCTCCTATTAATTACCAAGGTATTGCTAAGTGTACAGCGTCTGATAAAATATTGCTACAACTTTCTAATGCGATAAAAACGAATTGGTTGTACTGTGATAGTGTAGACCTCAAACCATACTTCAATTTAAGACAATCGCTAAGCATCGAGCAAGGTTGTATTTTGTACGGGCATCGAGTGATTGTTCCGACTAGTTTACGCGAACAAATCTTAAATCAATTGCATGAAACGCATCAAGGTATGGTGAAATGTAAGAGTTTAGCGCGTAATTACGTGTACTGGCCCAGCATAGACGCCGACATTGAACGCGTGTGTCGCGCGTGCGACACTTGTGCACGGGAGCGAGCGGCGCCGGCGACGGCGCCTCTGCATCCTTGGGTGTGGCCGCAGGAGACGTGGTATCGCTTGCATTGCGACTTTTTTTCCTTGACTAATAATACAATATATTATTTCGTTATAGTCGATGCTCATTCGAAATGGATCGAAGCCTTTCGAGTACCAGGCACCTCAGCTAAATCCACGATCGCTAAGTTGCGTCATGTGTTTAGTCAGTTTGGATTCCCGCTGGAACTCGTTTCGGATAACGGGCCGCCTTTCAATAGCAACGAGTTCACGTGTTATTTGCAAAGCAAGGGCATTAATCACATAACAGTGACACCGTATAAACCTAGTAGCAATGGTTGCGCGGAAAACTGCGTAAAAATTGTTAAGACGGCATTAAAAAAAGCTATGCGCGATAACGTCGACCTTGACTTTGCTTTGGAAGATTTCTTATCAATTTACAGAGCGACCCCACACACAATTACGGGAAAAACACCGGCCAGTCTAATGTTAAAACGAGAGGTGCGCACGACCTTCGACTTGCTGCGTCCTAGTGTGAGCGAGACGGTGCGACGTAAACAAACCGCGCAAATAAACTATAAAAAGGGTTCATTGAGGGAATTCGTTATAGGAGATCGGGTTTATTACAAGCATTACAAAAATAATGGTTTCACGTGGGAAACCGGTACCGTAAGCGACCGAGTTGGTCCATTGACGTACTGACCCTGACCCTGACGTATTGAAGCGGCGGTAAAGTATATAAAAAACACGTTGACCAGTTGCACCGCGATTACTCGAGCGCGTCAAATGAACATAACGATCTCGCTATAGATAGCTACGTTACTGGAGCGACTCCCGCTGAGTCAGCCCCAGCGCCGACGCAGGTCCAGCAGAGCGGGCCCCCGCGGCCGCTCCCGCGCCCGCGCCCTCCACTCCCGCACCTGTAGCGGCCAGCGCGACGCGCTCCCCGGGCCCTCCGCCGCCAACGCCACCACAGGCACCGGCACCACCGCCCGATGACACCCTCGTGTCTCGATCAAAGAGGATTCGCTTGCCACCCAAGAGGTTCGGCTTCGAAATTGACTAAGTAAACCTTTCAGTTTCACTTTTTTTCCCGACACTTAGCATTTAGTATAGAATAATATAATTTAGGACGCTTGGTAACTATAACAACCAAGAAATTGTTATTTAGTACGAATAGTATTATTATGTTGTGTCTAGAATAAGTATGTACCAACTACCAACTTCGGTACCTACGTACCATTTAAGTAAGTGCCAAAACAGTATAGAAATGTATGTATCATATTTTCGCGGTAAGGAGATGTTGTGACCGTTTTAAATAAGGTGTAAGTAGTAAGTAACCTTACATAGGATGTTTGAAAATATATTATGTATACTTTTATAGAAATACTAGTATAGCATAACAAATGTTTTTCTTTTATTTAATTTCAAAACTTTAACATACTTATAAATTGTCTGACTTTGCTCTTCTTTCTTTTGCGTGTTCTATCCCTCAAGATATTGTAAGTAATTATAAAAAACTATGAGGGGAGAATGCTATGTATGTATATGACATGTAGGTAGGTCGTGTTTTCTACTGCCTACCGGCAGACAGAATAAAGATCAGTCTCGAATTGCGTGAGTTTCATTCGCCGCCCTTTTCCAAGATTTCCCAGTATATACCAGTAGCCTTACGGTAAGACGTCCGACTTTCAATCCGGAGGTCTCGGGTTCAAACCCCGGCTCGTACCACTGAGTTTTTCGGAACTTATGTACGGAATATCATTTGATATTTACCAGTCGCTTTTCGGTGAAGGAAAACATCGTAAGGAAACCGGATCTAATCCCAAAAAGGCCTAGTTTTCCCTCTGGGTTGGAAGGTCAGATGGCAGTCGCTTTCGTAAAAACTGGTGTCTACGCCAATTCATGGGATTAGGTTGTCAAGCGGACCCCAAACCGGGATAAACGCTAGGATGATGATGAATCAGCTGCACTGTAGGTACTACTGTAAATATGGTATTGAAAGTAACTGTAAAGGAGCGTTTAACGCGAGTGTGTTTGCATTACATTGCGGGCCGAATTATTTTGTAAGTATGGATAAAATTTTCACAAATATCTGAACATTAAAGGAAAATATATCTTACGCCGTTACCTTAAAGTTCAATTCAATGTCATTGCAGTTAACAATAAATACGCTATAACTGTAAAAATACGCTATAACTCTAAACTGTGTCAAAAATGTCATCCCAAATTTAAATATTTGTGAACATAAAATGCGGCGTAGGTATTTTGAATTGTAAATTACTGACTTAAGGTATATTTTCCTTCAATGTTGAGATATTTGTGACCCCTTTTGTTGCTTAGATACCTTTGACGCTTTATGCGTTCAGATGTTTTTCCTCGCTGTGTGTTCAGAACTTACTGAAAAATAGCTGCTCATATATTTATGAAAAACTGTACGTACCCATGTTATTGGCCTCATGTAGTGTAAAGAATTTGTTGACATTTGAGGCTGCTGAGAAGTATTTGAGAACCTCGCCCGCTACGATTTATCTGATGGCGACTGTACTAATCACCGTTAAGAGATTCGCCCGTATTAGATTTACGCACTGTAGTTTGGACAAAAATATATATGTTACTATGTTATTGTTTGTGATATTATTCCCAAATTATCTATAACCCATATTAATTTATTTTCCTTAAGATAAACAAGAAATTACCAATAACACTGAGTGGAAACGCACTGAACCGTGCGGGGTGGACGTAGGGACGTTAAAACCAGTTAGTAGAAGGAAAGCGCCGGTACCAGCCCCGCCCTAGCCCGCCCTAGTCCGCCCTAGCCTGCCGCCCGCCCAAACCCGTGTGCCCGTATGTTCAAACCTAAAAAAAAAAAAAAAAAAAAAAAAAAAAAAAAAAAAAAAAAAAAACAAATACCGGGTCACTTAGAACGATTGCGCTATGTCTCCACACTGTCAAAACACTCCTTGTACGACTTCTGTGGCTCTCTACATGCACAAAGCACGCTTAATTACACCCCAATAAAACCCTTCGCTCGCATCTCTATTGTCTTATTGTGTTGTGCCTTCGACTCCCGACTCCCATTGTTCTCGGAGCACGGGTTCAGGACCATAATAAAACCCTTACCTTGCGACTTACGTTTGCCTTTCTCTTTTCGTGATAGTACTATAGGTATTTTAATCAGGTACAGATATAGCTCTGGAATAATCTAGACTATTCATAGGTATACGTATTAGGTCATACAGGGTTTCCATACCTACACTTTTTACCAAGTGTACAGTCTTCGTTCATACAACCCTTACCTTGCGACCTTGCGTGTGCTATAGGTATTTTAATCACGTACAGATATAGCTCTGGAATTATCTAGACTATTCATAGGTATAGGTATTAGGTCATACAGGGTTTCCATACCTACACTTTTTACAAGTGTACAGTCTTCGTTCATACAACCCTTACCTTGCGACCTTGCGTGTGCTATAGGTATTTTAATCACGTACAGATATAGCTCTGGAATAATCTAGACTATTCATAGGTATAGGTATTAGGTCATACAGGGTTTCCATACCTACACTTTCTTTACTATGCGTACAGTCTCCATTTCGATCAATAGCGATACTACGTAATGTTTGTCAAATGGTATTTTAACTTACTTCTCCTTATTCCCTTTAATATATTTTAGGTATTCATTTTGATGTCATACTTTAATTAATATTTATCAAACTTCCTGAACCTTTGTCAGTTTTAATTAAATATCTGACTTAATTAATATTTTTCAAACGTATTAGTCCTTTATCACTTTTAAATATGTTTGATATCATCATTTAATTAATACAGTTTTATTTTTGATATATATTTATCCTATCTTATTTCATACCTCTTGTAGTGAGTAAGTTACATACTTGCGATCTTATTTTATAGTTTGAATTAAGCATATCTACCCAAACTTAGTACCTCTGATTTATTATACAGCTTGTTTTTACATACACATTTTAATTTGTTTTTTAATATGATAATACCTAAACTAATAGTATGTTATTTGTATTTATTTTTAAGCTTTAAATTCTCTTGTTAACTGACTTGATATAATTCCAAATATTGTGATCTAATGTGACAATATTTGTGTACTTGAAATCATTGTTATAACAGCGTGATTGCTTTATTGGCCAACCGTAGGTATATTGTATTTTATGCTCTCAAGGGATTCATTGTTTCCTATTATTTTTAATATTTTGGGTTTTGGTTAAAATTACGTCTGTATTGAAGATAGAAGATGAACTTGTACAGACATGATTCAAACGGCAATTTCTGTCTACTTGCTTTCATTATTATAAGGGGTTGATTGCGTTATTTATAAAGGTCCATTATGTTTCATGTTCTCAAGGGATTTATTGTTTCCTTTTATTTTTTATATGTTGAGTTTTATCCTTCTAAAGTCATAAAACGCCCCCTGAAATTTATTGTTACAGTTCTTGTGATCTAAGAAATTTATTAGACAAAGGTTTTTTCATTTTTCTATTTAAGTGTTTGTTATAAAGACTGCTCTTAAACAATAGCTTTTATAATTTTTCTTTGAAGAAGGCGATCAAATACTTTGTATTAGTTTCCAAGAAACATATAAATCATTAGATTTTGAAGTTACACGTGATTTTTATAAAAAGAGAATACACAAACAAAAATGTCGTTTAAATTCTTTTGATAATTCAATCTTTTGTTCCATTACTTCGGTTGCAAACAAAAAATCGGACAGCAGGTAACACACTCCGAAATCCTGTTCAGACTTGCCTTGGTCGTCTTTCCCCACCAGCGCCGTAAGGTTTTTTTTAACCCAAATTTATATAAAAAGGCCGATGCTGGAGGTAAATTTTAGAAATGAAGTGAGCTGCGAATCGCGTGTTCAAGTAAGACGAAACGAAAAATATTTAATATTGACTTACGAGAATCTTCTTTTATTAATGTGCATTTCATATTACAAAGTGTGTGCTTGTTATTGGAAATGACTGGACATGGAAATTGGAAGTGATAATTATTGTGATGTTGAAATTAATCAACTGTGTGAAGAAGTTGAGAAAGAATAATATGAAGACCTAGAAATATTTAATTTGTGTCAATCTCTAAGTCAACAAAATTATGAAACGTAAGTGAATCATTATATTTTATTAATCATAAGTTTTTTCTGTATGGCACCTAGTTTGAGATGAATGTTTTAAGTTCAATCTTGTAGAAACATGTTTCTTTGCCTGACTTACAGGTACGGAGGGGATAGGGATATATAAGGGGATCCCTAGTATTAAAATTATTCATAGCTATTTGAAGTTTCAGTGTTTTGTATCTGTGGTGTTGTGTTTTTAATTTTGCATCATGTCGTTTTCTAATGAGCCTAGATTAGAGCGTAGCGAGATAGCAAGTCTTAACAAAGATCTAATTGTGCGAAAGTTTCATAAATATATTAGACTGTGGTATATTGATGGCCTATTACCTGATGCACTTCTCGAAGACCAAGACATTAAACCGTATTATACACCATGTGATGGTCATAAAGAAAGGAGGCATCAGGATGTCATGTCAATATCAAATACTGATGTAATAGACGGAGTCCTGTCAATGCAAGCGTACTGTTTGCATTGTAAGAAATATTCAAGTTAGTATTCTATGGTCCTTCATGTTTAGTAATTATAACTTATATATATTTATATTGTATTGTAATATTAAATTTTATTTCTTTAGATCTCAACAAGTTGGAGAAGGAATGAAACTGGCCACAGCGGATCTAGTGTCTGAGGTATCAGCAAAGAAGAGTCCTCCTTCAACCAGCCGTGATTCAGGATCAACTTCAACGACATCAGCTTCCTGTATTGATGTAAGCACAAAAAATAATAACAAAATTGAATGTTCTGTGTGCCATGTATCTGTAGTAAAAAGATATTTAGCAAACCATTTGAAAAGCAATAACCACAAAAACAATGTTCTTAGTTCAGATAGAGAACTAATTCACGTGCAACTTATTGAAAATGCATTCCGAAACAGGGTTGCTACTTACAGAATATCAAGGAATACAAATGATAGTCAATTCTTTGAAACACCTGAATCCTTTTTAGAAAAAAATAAAGATACAATTTTCACCTTATTAAATCGTTCAGTTGCAAATCATTGTGCTCTAAAAGTAAATTTTATTCTAAATGCAAATTTTTATCAACATACCAAAGATTTAAGAAATACATTTGATTTTCAATTACCCAATCAACTTTTTAATGAGAGCAGTGATAAAAATATTTTTTTCGTATCTCTAGTAAATGAAATAACAGAGAGATTAACAAACTTCGAAAGAAAAGATAGTGGATGGAGTTTAGTAAACATAAATCACTTAGATGTTAATGTTAATAAATATAAACCACTACGTGGTTCTTCATATATTGAACTACCACGTGATATAGCAAACAAAAAAGCAGTAATAAACATTAAAAACAATGATCATGAATGTTTCCGTTGGGCATTGCTATCTGGTTTATACCCACCTAAAAATAATCACACTAATAGGGTGACTTCTTATGTGAAATACAAGGAGAAATTGAAGTTTGGTGATATTCCTTTTCCGGTCAAGCTAACTGATATCCATAAATTTGAAAAGTTAAATGACTTAAGTATTAACGTGTTTGGTTTGGAGTATAATTCACAAAATAAAAGACATGATATTATAGGTCCGTTACACTTTACTAAATGTAAAAAAACAATACACTTTAATTTGTTATATGTAACAAAGGGGAATAGAGGACATTATTGTCTAATCAACAATTTATCTAGATTAGTATCAGCTCAAATAACTAAGTCACAACATGCTGTTCATTTATGTGATGGTTGTCTAACAAACTTTTCTTCTAATCAGAATTTAGTAAAGCATCAAAAGAATGATTGTTTTCATATATGTACCAATTTACCCACTGAAGAGGACAAAAAGAAAGATTGGTTTGATGAAATGACTTCTTCTAATCAACTCAATTTCAATAATTACGAGCGTAAATTACGGGTTCCTTTTGTTGTGTACGCGGATTTTGAGGCATTTTTAAATCCTATTCACCCAGAACAATTTAAAGAACAGTGCACTAATGATAACAGTCACCCCCCATCATCCGACAGTGATAAAGATTATGAAGATGATGATGATTCAGTAGCTGATAAAATCAAACGTAAAAAAAGACGTATAGACATGCGTTCTTCAACCACTAACATTCAAAAACATCAAGTATATAGTTTTGGGTACTATATTAAATGTGTATATGATAACAAGTTATCAATTTACAGAACATATAAAGGGGAGAAGTGTGGTGAAACATTTATGAAATATATTAAAAATTATCTAGAGAGTATCTGTAAAAAGAATACATTTTCGAAGCCCCCTTTACCCCTAACAAGTCTAAACAAAGAACACATTGCACAAAGCAATACCTGCTTTATTTGTAATACGTGTTTAAATGAAGATTCCTGTGTTTCCTATAATTGGCATACCGGAGTTTATGAAGGTGTTGCACATTCACTCTGCAATGAAAAGTACAGGCCCCAAAACTTTGTACCGGTGTTTTTTCATAACCTAAGTAATTATGACAGTCATTTTATAGTACATGGACTTAATTTTGAGGATGGTGATATAGAAATAATCCCACAGAACAAAGAAAAATATATTTCCTTTTCAAAAATGTTAAAAGTGAATAACCGTACAGTGAAATTAAGATTTGTCGATTCTCTTAAATTCATGTCTAGTAGTCTTGAAAAATTAGCTAAAAACTTAACAACAAACCAATTCCACGAACTAAAATTAAATTTTCCAAGTGAAGAAGACCATAAGCGCTTGATACGTAAGGGCGTTTATCCATATGAATACATGACATCATTTGATTGTTTAAACCTGACCGCTCTTCCTCCTAAGGATGAATTTTATAGTTCTCTGACTAATAACCACATTTCAGATCAAGATTATGAACATGCTTTGGATGTGTGGAATCACTTTCATTGTCAAAATATGGGGGACTATTCAGATTTATATTTGAAAACAGATGTTTTGTTACTAACTGATATATTTGAAAATTTTAGAAATGTTTGTCTTAAGACCTATGGTTTGGATCCAGCTCATTATTACACCGCCCCAGGATTAAGTTGGGATGCCATGTTAAAAGTTACAAAAGTAAAACTTGAACTTTTAACGGATATTGATAAAATAACTTTCATAGCTAAAAATATTCGAGGGGGTATATCTCAATGCAGTCACAGGCATGCAAAGGCTAACAATAAATATATGTCGGACTATGAACCAAACGAACCGTCTTCTTTTCTCGTATATTTAGATGCAAATAACTTGTATGGGTGGGCAATGTCCCAATTTCTTCCTACAGGTAGATTTGAATGGGTGGATGTAGAGACGAATTTTAATATTGCGGATGACGCTGATCATGGATTTATTTTAGAAGTAGACATTGAATACCCTGAAAAATTACATGATTCACATTCAGATCTACCATTCTGCCCCGAAAACGTGTGTTTAGGTAATTCTAAAGAGAAAAAATTGATACCAAATCTAAACAAGAAAACCAACTATGTAATTCATTACAGAAATCTCAAACAGTGTATACAAAACGGTTTAAAATTACTTAAAATCCATAGAATATTACAATTTGAGCAGTCACCATGGATGAAGAATTACATAGATTTAAACACCTACATGCGATCCCAAGCGTCTTCTGAATTCGAAAAAGATTTTTATAAGTTAATGAACAATTCAGTGTTTGGCAAAACTATGGAAAATGTAATGAAGCGAGTTAACATCAAATTATTAAATCACTGGGAAAATCGTGGTAAATCTCAAGGAGTTCAATCTCTGATTGCGAAGCCTGAATTCCATAGTTTATCTGTTTTTTCGAATGACTTAGTAGCTGTTCAATTAAAAAAAACTAAAGTTTTTTACAACAAACCAATCTACCTTGGTTTTTGCATTTTAGATCTGTCTAAAACTTTAATGTATCAATTTCATTACAATTATATGAAAACCAAATATCACAATAATCTAAAATTGCTTTACACAGATACTGATAGTTTGCTTTATCAAATATACACCGAAGACTTTTTCAATGATATAAAATCGGAACTAAATTTATATTTTGATACATCTGAATACCCAGAGAACAACGTGTATGGCTTCCCTCTGGTCAATAAAAAACAATTGGGTTTTTTTAAGGATGAAAACAATGGAGAAATATTTAAAGAATTCATTGGTTTACGCTCAAAAATGTATGCCATAGATGTACAAAATAAGGACATTAAAGCTAAAGCTAAAGGTGTCAATAAATGTGTAACGGAAACATATAATCTCGATAGCTTTAAAAAATGTTTATTTAAGAAAAAAATTAAATATGATACAATGTTGCGTTTCAAATCAATTAAACATATTCTATTCACACAAAAAATTACCAAAATAACGCTTTCCCGTAATGACACGAAACGATATATATTAGAAAATTCTATTGATACTCTTGCGTGGGGTCATTATAAAATTCCTCACGATGTACTTTGAATTGTATTTCATTTACACAAAACATCCAATAAAATGTCTATTTTTGTGTAATGTGTATATTATTATTTTTGTAAATTTTATAGGTTAGTTTAGTAATAATAAAATAAATGTATTAAATGATAAGGAAAATCTTGTAACAATTAAAATTTGTTTTGTGTGTCTTTTTAATAAATGTACTTCTTTAAAAGAAGAAATCAACGAGTAATTTGTCATTTGATTTCAAATCGTTTTCTTAGCAACACCCTTCTCACGTTAATCAAAAAATGATTCATTTTTACCATCCTTTCACTACCATTGTAGCTGGTCCGAGTGGTTGTGGTAAAACAAAATTCGTTACTAGTTTTATTGAACATTCCAAAGAAATATGTAATGTTGAGTTTGATGAAGTGATTTGGTGCTATGATGAAATGCAACCCCTATACAATCTAGTAAATGTGATTTATAATCAAGGAATACCTGATATGTCCATGTTTGATGGACTTAAACCCAAACTAATTATAATAGATGATTTAATGAGGGAATCAGGTGGACGTCTTGTGGATATTTTTACAAAAGGCAGCCACCACAGAAATTTAAGTCTGTTTTATATTACACAAAACATATTTCACCAGGGTAAAGGTCAACGTGATATGTCTTTGAATACAAGTTATTTAGTGTTTTTTAAGAATCCTAGGGATAAAACACAAATACGTCATTTGTCTCGACAAGTATACCCAGAAAACTCAAAGTTCGTTGATGAAGCCTACAAAGATGCTACTAAAAATGCTCACGGCTATCTCATGATTGACCTAAAACAAAATACAGATGATATGTGTCGTTTTAAAACTAAAATATTTCCATTTGATGGCCATTGCACAGTGTATATTCCAAAGAAAGGATTTAAATATAACACGGATCATCAAGTTTTAGTCAGTTCTAAATGATGCATTCGAGGGTGAGCACCTATAAACATTTACTAGAAGCACTAAAGTTACTAAAACCAAAATATCGCACAGCTTTGCTTAAATCCTGTGATGATGAGGAAATCAATATCATTTGTGAATGTATCTATAACGTTCTAAAGGGGAAAATTCCTTTAGATAACAAAGAAAAATCTAAATTAAAAAAATATAAGGATATATTACGAAAATTAATTTCAAAAGGCAAAAATAAGCTTAGAAAAACCGTTATCATTCAGAAGGGGGGTGCATTTTTACCAATCATTTTAGGTGCCGTTTTAAGTGCTTTGGTAAGCTCCTTATCTTAGATACAATGGAGAATACAAAGAAAATGTTGTTAGTTGAACCTGAATTTATTGAAAGACTTAAAAAAAGTGAACACCAGGCTGAAAATTCATCATCCCGTCTAGATGGAGAAATGCAAAAAATTCTTAGAAGGAAAATAAATGATCGTGAAAAGTGGACATTATATTCTCAAGCACTACAACGATTTTTACATTTTGCTGAGGCAGATAGAAGACCACTTAAATTACCGATAGTGATGGATGAAGTGAACCACCTTACTAACGAGAACTACAACGTCTTTTCGAAAGTTAACAAAAAGGAGGAAGACGTTAAAAAAATGGATAATACCCAAAAAGATGAATCATTTACTCAGGACTTAAGCGGAAACCTGAATTTACCTGAATCTGAAAAAGATGTTTATACAACACCTCATGTTGGATCAAGGGTTGAATTACCTAAGCAGTATTCTCCATCCTATATTATAGATGTTATACCTAAATCTTACAGGGTAAAAACTCAGACGCTACTGCAAAACATTATTGTAAATAGACCTAAAATTTGGTGGAAGGAGAACGGTGAAGTAGTTATAAATAATCAAACAATACCAAACAGTAATATTCTTGATTTGGTAGGCGATGTGCTTAGACCGCTTAAACGCTCAAAACCAGTTGGATGGGAGGATTTCGCTTGTCTTTTAAATGAGATAAAAGTCCCAGTGTCATGTATTGGTAACCCCTCAACGTTAGATTTTATTAATAAACTTAAATCTGCTGAATCAAACACGTCGCAAGCTTCTATTAGCGCTCAAAACTTATCAATAACAGAAAAAAACGCATCTACTCCTCTATCTACCAAACAAAAAACAAGATCTCAAAAGAAAGTTGATTGGGAGAAATGGACTCCTTATTAGACATAAATAGAATATACTACGATGTATCAAACCCAGCTGGATATAGTAGTTTAAATAATCTTGCAAAGGAAATGAAAGGTCAAATGAATAGAGGGGAAGTGAAAAAATGGTTGCAATCCCAAGAAGCGTACACTCTACATAAACCTGTTCATAAACGTTTTTCGCGTAACAAATACATCCTGTCTAACTACAATGAACTATGGCAAGCTGATTTAAGTGATATGCGTACTTATAGTCAATACAACGATGGTTATAAATATATTCTTTGTGTCATTGATGTATTTAGTAAATATGCATTTGCGAGAGCTATGAAAAAGAAGGATTCTGAGACGGTTAAAACATGTTTTGAAAGCATATTCGCGGAAGCAAATGCAACCCCTAGACATATTCAATCTGATAAGGGTACAGAATTCGTTTCAAAGGTGGTAAGAGATTATTTTACAAGTAAGAACATAAATTATTATACTACTAATAACCCCGACATTAAAGCTAGTATAGTTGAAAGGTTTCAAAGGACTCTTAAAACTAAAATGTGGCGTTATTTCACTCATAATAACACTTACAATTACACCAGTATATTACAAGACCTACTTTATTCATATAACCATACCTATCATTCCAGCATTAAAATGTGTCCAGTTGATGTTAACTCTAGTAATATAAGAACTGTTTGGTGTAACTTATATGAAAGAAAAAAATATAAACAACCGTCTTTAGAAATTGCAAAGTTAAATGTAGGTGATCATGTTAGGATAACTAAATATAAACATATATTCCAAAAGGGTTATGAAACAAATTGGAGTGATGAAATATTTGTCATTGATTCAGTTATCAATAGGTCTCCGTGGATTGTTTATACTTTAAAAGATTTGGAAGGCGAACCAATAATTGGTACATTTTATACCAAAGAATTACAAAAAGTGACCCATCACCCCTCCATCAAATATAAAATTGATAAAATAATACGCTCGCGCCGTATTGGTGGCAGAAAGGAATTGTTCGTGAAGTGGCGAGGTTATCCTAATAAATTTAACTCCTGGATACCGTCTTCAAGCCTAGAAACAATATGAGTGAAAACAGTTTTTACTTAACTTTATTGAGTAATAGCTCATCAGATTATTACACTGATAATACCACTGCGCATTTTTTAACAAAATTACCGAAAACCATTAAACTGGAAGGAGAATGGGTCGTGGGTTTAGTAGAATTCCAATACCCATGTTCCATGTATAATGTTCAAGAACATGAAAATACAATTTATATTAAAAGGAAAATTCGAGGACCTGCAGACAAGACAGATAAAATTGTTGATGCAAAAACTCACATACCAGCTACTTCGTATGATAGTATTGATCATTTTCTTGATGCATTCAATGAAAACCCACAACTAAAAAGCAAAGTTAAGTTTAGATATGACAAAATTACAAAAATGGTGGGGGTATCAACAGATAAAGAAATAGTCTCACTCACAACAACACCCATATTAAGTTTACAATTAGGTTTTCGACCGAGATCAAATTTAAAAGAAATGTCAATTGGAAAACATCCTGCAAATTTATACTTAGGTTTACCCTCACAAATCTTCGTTTATACTGATATCATTCATCCACAAGTAGTGGGGGATGTTATTACATCATTACTGAGAATAATACCATTAGATCCTACTAAATTTATCTATGGTGCTTACAAAACACATATTTTCTCACCTGCTCATTACGTACCCGTATTACGAAGAGAATTCGATACTATAGAAATAGATATAAGGACAACTACTGGAGCGAGAATACCATTCCAGTTTGGATCTTCTTGCGTGAAGCTACACTTTCAACGGGTAAAATGAATTATAAAAGATCATCTGTGTCCTGCCCGTATGAGCATTACTACTCACATCAAGCTGGTACGGGCATAGGTATTGTTTACAAAGGTGTACCATATCAACGAGGACATGGGATTGGGAGTTTCTTGGGTGGTCTTTTTAGGTCTGTGCTACCATTATTATCAAGTGGTTTTAAAACAGTGGGAAAAGAAACTTTAGACGCAGGAATCGGCCTTTTATCCGATATGGTAAATTCGCGACCAATGGATAGTTCTATTAGATCTCGATTTAAAGAAGCAAGCACCAACTTAAAAAGAAAAGCAGATGAAAAAATTGATTCTTTGATGTCGGGGTCTGGGTATAAAATGTCAACAAAAAGACGTGGACCAGTCATTAACCTAAAAGCATCGAAACGAAGAGGAGGTAAAAGACTTAAGAAAAATAATATTGAAGATATATTTTGTAACTAAAAATGTCTTTCTTACATAGTCATTCATGTGAGTGCGCCAAATCCGAGTTAGACTTATTTGCTCTACCATCAACTCAAACAAGCATTGAAAGTGGTCAGTGGATTCATTACAAACCAATTTCATCTCTAAGTGACGATGGCCCTATCGAGTTTCTTGTTCCCGGGTCAGGAGATGATTACATCGATCTATCACATACTTTGTTGCATATAAATGCCAAAATACTAAATCAGGATGGAACAAAAATAAAAGCTGATGCAAATGTTGCTCCGGTAAACAATTGGTTACATTCCCTTTTTAACCAACTCGATATTTATTTAAATCAGAAACTAATTTCACCTCCAAACAATACTTATGCTTACCGAGCCTACATGGAAAATCTGCTTAATTATGGTCCAGCAGCTAAAAAATCTCATCTGACTTGTGGATTGTGGTATGAAGATACTCCCAACTACATGGACACGGTTGACTCCAATAATAAAGGATTTCACGAAAGAATGGAGTTTGTTAAAGAAAGTAAGGAAGTTGAAATGATCGGTCACTTGCATGGTGATATATTCAACCAAGAGAAATTTCTGATGAATGGTGTAGAAATACGTGTTAAATTAGTCCGTTCGAAAGAAACATTCAATTTAATTTGTCATAAGGATGGTAAATTTAAAGTACAAATAACAGATGCCAGTCTCATTATCAGAAGAGCAAGAATAAATCCGAGTGTATTATTAGCTCATCAAAAAGTACTAGCATCAACAACTGCAAAATATCCAATAACAAGAGCGGAAGTTAAGGTTCTAACATTACCCACAGGTATACAAGGTAAAACGTTGGATAATATATTTCTCGGGCAAGTTCCTAAAAGATGTATTATTGGATTTGTTTCAAATTCTGGGTTTAATGGTAATTTAGCTATAAACCCATTCAATTTTCAACATTTTCATATGAATTCATTTAGTTTGTATGTAGATGGACACGAAATCCCTTCTAAAACTTTGCAACCCTCATTTAACTCTTCAGGTTTAATAGCAACTGCTTACCATACTTTGTTTTCTGGAACTGGTATTCATTTCCATAACGAAGGTAATGCTATAAGCAGATCAAACTATGTGGGTGGTTATTCTTTATTATGTTTTGATTTGACTCCTGATTTATCTGCAAGTTCAACTTCACACTGGAATCTTGTAAGACACGGGAGTGTTCGAATCGAAGTTCGTTTTGATGCAGCTTTAAGTACTACTATCAACTGTATTGTGTATGCTGAATTTGATAACATAATTGAAATAAATAAAAATCGAGATATCACTGTAGATTATAACAGTTAGTAATTAAATAAATACAATGCATTCACACAATTTTATCATTATCCATCGAACATTAACTGTAAAACCATCAGTGTTTAATTAATTATTTTTTATAATAATTATGGATTCAAATGAAATACAATTTTGTATGAATAAAATAAACCCGAGGTTTAAGTCAAATGTTTTTGCTGCAAACCGTATACCTGTTTGGGTAAATTTACCTGCTTTTATTATAAGCAACTTGGACCCGGATTCAAAGCCTGGCTCTCATTGGATCGCAATATACATTGATGTGAATGGATCTGGTGAATACTTTGACTCTTTTGGCCGAAAGCCTACCGGTTATCATAGGTTATTTTTAAATAGAAACTGCAAGAGGTGGTTTTATAACCATAAATCACTTCAAAATTATTTTACTTCCGTTTGTGGAGAGTACTGTTTAGTTTATCTTTATTTTAAGCTTCAAGGGAAAAAAATGTCTGAGTTTTTACATTTTTTTTCTGATAATTCTTTGTGTAATGATTTAGTTTTAAGGAATATGTTTAAACGATTTTTTGTGAAATAAAATAAAGTGTACAATGAAATAATGTTTTTTATTTATAAACATAAGCTTATACAAACATGGTTATACATAAACACTGTATTACAATAAAGACATTAAAAAAAGAGGTTAAAGCTAAACGTTTATGAGTATGCTAAAACTAATTAAAATATCCTACTACCTAAGACATATATAGTAAGGGGGAAAGAAACTAAATAATTACAAAAATAAAAAACTTAATCTACACAATCACAATTCATATCACTGTTTCTTATTGTCTATAAAATATCTCACACAGCTGTCCTTAGAAGATATTTGCTTTGTAGCGTTAAATATTATATTTTTAGCACTCTGTAGTTCACAATCATCTTCTAGAGTGAAATATTTTAATCTCATGTCTGCATGTTTCCAGTGTTCCGTGGGTGGGATGTTTTTAATTTTTTGCACGTCATATATCTCGATTTTAATTAAATGAGATGCATACGCCCCGTCATCATGTCCAGTCGATAAGTTGGAGACGCCATCCGGATAACTTTTACTCACATTAGAAGACCGCTTCAAGACTTTACACTGTTTTTTAGGTTGTTCAAAGAAGCTATCAATATTATTTGCTGCACGTTTCTTTGCGATGGCTTGTTTAATCTTCAAACCAACCGTACCTTCTTCATCGCTTGATTCGTCTTTATTTTCCGGGTAGTAATAATTCTTGAAAGTATTTTCAGATAACTGAAACAATATCAAACAATAATTTATTTAAACACTCACATACACAATTACACAATAGTTAAAAAATGTTATCAACACAATTAAATAATTAAAGAGTAACAGTATTTGAATACTTACATCCATTATCACAAGTATTAGTAAAAACTTCGATATGTAGAAACTTAGAGCTCTTAACTGAACTGGAGATCCGAAGACACTATATAAAAGAAGCCACAGCCTCGGCCTTTTTATATAAATTTGGGTTAAAAAAAACCTTACGGCGCTGGTGGGGAAAGACGACCAAGGCAAGTCTGAACAGGATTTCGGAGTGTGTTACCTGCTGTCCGATTTTTTGTTTGCAACCGAAGTAATGGAACAAAAGATTGAATTATCAAAAGAATTTAAACGACATTTTTGTTTGTGTATTCTCTTTTTATAAAAATCACGTGTAACTTCAAAATCTAATGATTTATATGTTTCTTGGAAACTAATACAAAGTATTTGATCGCCTTCTTCAAAGAAAAATTATAAAAGCTATTGTTTAAGAGCAGTCTTTATAACAAACACTTAAATAGAAAAATGAAAAAACCTTTGTCTAATAAATTTCTTAGATCACAAGAACTGTAACAATAAATTTCAGGGGGCGTTTTATGACTTTAGAAGGATAAAACTCAACATATAAAAAATAAAAGGAAACAATAAATCCCTTGAGAACATGAAACATAATGGACCTTTATAAATAACGCAATCAACCCCTTATAATAATGAAAGCAAGTAGACAGAAATTGCCGTTTGAATCATGTCTGTACAAGTTCATCTTCTATCTTCAATACAGACGTAATTTTAACCAAAACCCAAAATATTAAAAATAATAGGAAACAATGAATCCCTTGAGAGCATAAAATACAATATACCTACGGTTGGCCAATAAAGCAATCACGCTGTTATAACAATGATTTCAAGTACACAAATATTGTCACATTAGATCACAATATTTGGAATTATATCAAGTCAGTTAACAAGAGAATTTAAAGCTTAAAAATAAATACAAATAACATACTATTAGTTTAGGTATTATCATATTAAAAAACAAATTAAAATGTGTATGTAAAAACAAGCTGTATAATAAATCAGAGGTACTAAGTTTGGGTAGATATGCTTAATTCAAACTATAAAATAAGATCGCAAGTATGTAACTTACTCACTACAAGAGGTATGAAATAAGATAGGATAAATATATATCAAAAATAAAACTGTATTAATTAAATGATGATATCAAACATATTTAAAAGTGATAAAGGACTAATACGTTTGAAAAATATTAATTAAGTCAGATATTTAATTAAAACTGACAAAGGTTCAGGAAGTTTGATAAATATTAATTAAAGTATGACATCAAAATGAATACCTAAAATATATTAAAGGGAATAAGGAGAAGTAAGTTAAAATACCATTTGACAAACATTACGTAGTATCGCTATTGATCGAAATGGAGACTGTACGCATAGTAAAGAAAGTGTAGGTATGGAAACCCTGTATGACCTAATACCTATACCTATGAATAGTCTAGATTATTCCAGAGCTATATCTGTACGTGATTAAAATACCTATAGCACACGCAAGGTCGCAAGGTAAGGGTTGTATGAACGAAGACTGTACACTTGTAAAAAGTGTAGGTATGGAAACCCTGTATGACCTAATACCTATACCTATGAATAGTCTAGATAATTCCAGAGCTATATCTGTACGTGATTAAAATACCTATAGCACACGCAAGGTCGCAAGGTAAGGGTTGTATGAACGAAGACTGTACACTTGGTAAAAAGTGTAGGTATGGAAACCCTGTATGACCTAATACGTATACCTATGAATAGTCTAGATTATTCCAGAGCTATATCTGTACCTGATTAAAATACCTATAGTACTATCACGAAAAGAGAAAGGCAAACGTAAGTCGCAAGGTAAGGGTTTTATTATGGTCCTGAACCCGTGCTCCGAGAACAATGGGAGTCGGGAGTCGAAGGCACAACACAATAAGACAATAGAGATGCGAGCGAAGGGTTTTATTGGGGTGTAATTAAGCGTGCTTTGTGCATGTAGAGAGCCACAGAAGTCGTACAAGGAGTGTTTTGACAGTGTGGAGACATAGCGCAAACGTTCTAAGTGACCCGGTATTTGTTTTTTTTTGTTTTTTTTTTTTTTTTTTTTTTTTTTTTTTTTTTTTTTTAGGTTTGAACATACGGGCACACGGGTTTGGGCGGGCGGCAGGCTAGGGCGGACTAGGGCGGGCTAGGGCGGGGCTGGTACCGGCGCTTTCCTTCTACTCCAGTTTTATGTAGGGAAGTTTATATCGGATCCCTATAAACTACTATAGTAAGTACCGTTCAAGGGATATTTCTGGGTTTTGTGGAAAAAATTTCATATTGGAACACGAATTTCTATTAGGGTGGTCTTATATGCCGTTGTTGTTAAAGATAACGGCTTCTGTAGCCTAAATAGTTATCTTGCTTGCGAAGCTAGAGGTTCTGGGTTCAAGTCCCGGTATGGGCATTTATTTATACATTCATAAAGAAAAGGAAAGTACATAGAGTTAACTTTGGCTAGCCTAAAAAAAATTCGATGCACCACGATCGCCAAAAGATACTAAAGGCATAGATTTAAAGATATTTAAGTCTATGATAAAACTGATACAGGTAAATTAAGAATTCGTGGATTTTATTTAGCAATTAAAACCCGTTAATATTCTTAACCCGCTTCAACTTAAAAATACTGAATTATCTAAACACAATGCCCTTTTGGAGTTTGGGCATTTGAAAAAGTGCGCAAGATCTATTTTTGGTTGCAATTAGAAGTATGTGGTATAGGATTGAGAGAAAAATTATACATAGTTCTTCTCGAGGAATCCAAAGGTTTTTATCAATATAATCCATATCATATTAAGATACCAAAATATCCTATAAACTTCTGTGGATTTGGCCTAGTTTCAAAAACATGTTTTTATTGTGTCTCAGTGCAAAACGCCTTTTTAATGGCGATGCCTAGTGCTACGTAGCCCGTAATGTAACTCGTAGTAACTACGAAATGAGTACTCGTCAGTCGGTTTCTCGACGCTGTATGTGCTAGACATCCTTATTGCCAGATATCAAAGTGACCAGGAACACTGTGTCAAAACTACTTAGTTTTTACGGTAAATATTGTAAGAATTATTTTTAAGCAATAGTCTTACCAAGACCATCCTAAAGCCGCATGAATGCGTGGTTAAATATTTTGAGTTTCCTCATGTGCACATTGTACAATTAGTTGCAACGGACTTCTAGATTTCATTATAGCATAGTGTAGGGTTCTTTCTTTATAATAATGCTCGTATATGATAATAGTATTGTCAACTGTTTCATACCCGACAGGGGGGCGCCACAGTCACGCACAGAATGAACAAACTACTGACCACTTGCCGCTGAGTCGAATCACGTGCACGAAATTCTCATGGGGGAGCAGGCACATTCCTAACTACTGTCGGATATCGGTTACCACGGTAACCGATACCTATAGGTACTGATGTAGATTATGGCTATCAATACACTAATACTTGCAAGTGCGCTGCTGAAGTTTAGTCATTTGATACATACCAGATGTATATGCAGTACAACTATGTGCGTAGGTACATATACTACACTTGTACACGCTCATAAGCGTACATGAATGTAGGCTAATCAAATTAGACTTACGATGAATTAATTCTGACCAGGCTGTTCTCAACGTTTTAATAGGTATTGAAGGTAGGTTCATTTGGTCCTAATTCGTGTTATTCGAGTTTGCCTAATCCCAGGAGGTGTGCATTATTTTTGGGTAATTTTTGCCCCTGTGTTGATTCTGACGGCCCCATTGGAAAAAGTCTACTATTTCTTGCAGCCTTACATTCACCTTAGGCCAATGAAACATCTTTGGACAAAATCCACCATGAGATATTCTCAATATAGAATATATTGACGGGCACGCAAATATCATAGTTAATTCAGTTAGAAACACCATTAACAATATTAACTCATAAAAAATCTCATCCAAAATCTTATAGCGTCACTAGTATCAAACAGAGTCCCCAGAGACCAACCCCGCAAAAGTTAGTACATACTTTACCGTATTATTTAATTACGTACTTCCAGAGATTCTTGTATCTTGCTACTGGTATGTCTCCTGAGATGTCGGTTATGAGGCTGAAACTTATTTTATTTGAGATACATTTGGCTTCTGAGATACTTCACTGAAACATTTTGACAGAACAATTTAGATCATTGTATTGTTGTAATTTGGTATTTCGAATTTTTGTTGTAGGTACCTTACTCCTTGACTTATCTCATCACTTTCTACTTTAACTAGTACTTCGACTAGTCGGCACCATCAAATCGAACACCCTTCTTCGAATATGATAATCCAATGCGCAACTTTCCGCTATTTATAAGTTATGACACCATCCGTGTGTTTGACCCACAGTTTACTAAAATAAACGGCCAGCTCTCATATTATATTGTAGGACCCTCCTCCATTGTCATATTTATTAGGGGTAATTGTTAAAGCTAATAAGGCTTATAATTTTCTCTTTTGTTTGTGGCTACCTTTATTTTATGTAAATACTTACCTAATATCTTCTACGGTTGCCGCGATAGTTATTCATGAAATAAAACAACTTTGAACGGATTATATCGCGTATACTGAATTTTAAATTACATCCCGACGTTTCGAACACTTTACAGCGTTCGTGGTCACGGGTCGACTGAGGAAAACAGTTTTCCTCAGTCGACCCGTGACCACGAACGCTGTAAAGTGTTCGAAACGTCGGGATGTAATTTAAAATTCAGTATACGCGATATAATCCGTTCAAAGTTGTTTTATTTCATAAATACTTACCTATTAAAAACTACCCAGCTATAAAAAAGCAATTTATCTCATAAATACTTTAAGCTAACGGGATGCTCAGAAAAAATCGATGGAAACGTATTATAAAACCGTTTTCTCAGTAATTATGCAGCGTTTTTTAACGATACCGCTTAATTGCAAAACAGCTCCCGGCTCTTGTAAGCTATCGTAATCTTTAGCGTTTAATATACTCACATTTTTTACTATTTTTGCTACAATAAATAAAATTCTTTTCTTCTAAAATTTTGTAAAAAAATGAGGAACAGATGAGATGACATTTCACTTAGCAGTGGGACCAGCTGATCGGATCCGATACACCGGAAGACTACGGCCTCAGTGGTGAACGTTCGGCGACGCGTTTTCTTCCAAGGGATTTCAGCGTTCACTGAGGCCACTCCCATACGTCTCCATTTATTTGCTATGGACGCGGCACGAGACGCGCTGTCGGTCGATAACGTTTGAGCGGCCACTCAATTTGCACCCCTAGACTGATGCAGAGTGCTTGCATATTCGATGCCCAAGTGACCTGACCGTTAGGAGGGCCACCGACTATCAGTCCGCCTAGGGTTTGCAATCCGGATCCGAAATATATGAAATTATCCGGATCTGGATCCGGATCCACGGATCTTCCCATACATTTCAGATCCGTCGTGCAAACCCTAAGTCCGCCTGACGATATCGGCCTGTCAGTTAGAACAAAAATTTGATAGCTCCGAACAACTGACAGGTCAATATCGTCAGGCCTACTGATAGTGGGTGGGCCCCATTACAAAAATAAACTTCTATCTCTTCTAAATCTATTTATTAGGTAGTTTTAGCTCGCTTAATTGCGTCTTTTAAAATGCTTATATCTTTCGCTATATTTTCATGCAATTTATATCTATAATAATGAAAATAGAAGACTGTCCTACACTAAATGCTATAGCTCTGAACAACTGACAGTCCAATATCGTCAGGCCTACTGATAGTGGGTGGGCCCCATTAGAAAAAGAAACTTCTATCTCTTCTAAATCTATTTATTAGGTAGTTTTAGCTCGCTTAACTGCGTCTTTTAAAATGCGTATATCTTTCGCTATATTTTCATGCAATTTATATCTATAATAATGAAAATAGAAGACTGTCCTACACTAAATGTCCCAGGTTACTTAGGTAATGTTTTGGTGAATATTACCTAAATATTTAAGGTAAGGTTACTTAGGTAGAAATTAAGTAAACAAAGGTCCCACGGGCGCGCTACAACCGCTAATGGAGTCTGACTTTTATAAAAGTGTAACCATTACTTCCAATTTAGTCTTTCTTCAAACAATATTAGCATCTCGCGAGAAAAATAGGATGTTATTTCGCGGCAGACAGGTCTATAGAAATTATTAATATGTTTTTATCGGAAAGTGACTTCTCTGTCAATAATAGTTGAAAAAAGTAAATACTCGTATTAGTTATACAGTCGATTTCGCACATTTCATATAAATACACTTTAAAAAAAAATTAATGTATGTTTAGAAGTTTGCTGCTCCTTTACGCAATCACCTGAATATTTTTTTAAATGAAATTTGACCCACAGGTTAACATAAAAATTCATAAACAATACATTAAAAACATACTCTATCTCCAACACATAACAAATAATCAACCAATATTGTAGTTGTAATGGAGTTACAGTCCGTGAGCTCTTAAAAGAACCTTCGGGTTTTAGAAAGAGACGTCGGGTATCAATCAACAGTGACACATGAAAAAGCAGAACAGCAATATTACCTTCGTGTGTAATCGCCGATTCCCGAAGGTCCTTCTTAAAACTCAAGGACTGTACAACGCAATAATTTACAAACAAATTCTAATTTGACGTTTACGCGTCAGCTAGGTATATCGCATAGGTTAATGCATTGTAGTTGGATCGGGTCTTTGGCGCCTTAGGCGAAGGCTTTTACACTGCTGCGGTTTCCGCATGCAGCGCCGGTGCGCGAGCGAGATAACGCTCTGTATGTGTATAGCGCTGTCACGCTTGCACACCGTCGTAGAATACGGCATATTTTCTCTCAACAATAAAGTCATATGAAGCTCATATTGAGCAAATCACCCTCTTACCAATTTCTGCTCGTGACTGTACATGAGCCTAACAACAACCAAAATTCCTTCCCCATCAAGATATCTCCGTAAACCAACCACTTCCTTAAAATAACAGAACACGAAAACGTCTCGGCAATTTACATTCCGAGGCCTTTTACCTCCCTTTCTTGAAATATGAATTTTCGTGGCGGTCGGCTGAATGGGCAAATTTTCTTCTCACTTTAGCCCCCTTTGTTGCTAGACGAGAAATATATTTTTAAGTGGGAAGCACAGACCACCCTGGCTGCTAGATGGGGCGAGTGCATATGGCAATCTTTAGGTACCTACACACTTTACTAATACAGGTACATGCTCTACTAATTTTGTATGACCCCGCCGTCACTTATTTCAGTTGCGGATAAATTAATTTTTCACCTCAGCAGCTCGAACAAGCCTACTTCCCTGCGAAAAAACAGTGATGAAAGTGCGACTTTTTCAGTTACAAGTTTTTTCGCAGGTAAGTAGGCTAGTCCGAGCTGCTGAGGTGAAAACAAATGTAGTTAACTTGGTGTTGAATTATTTAACCTTAAATATGTTCTCACTACTGAGGTGAAAAGTTAAATGTGTCACACGAGAGCAAAGTTATTTTACATCTCGTGTTTTTGAGCTGTTACGCTACGCTAAATAGTGCTAGCGGTACGCCTTAAACATGCTGCAAATGGTGTTAAAAGCATGAAAATTTGAACGATTGATCTTTAGGCCAAATTAATCGATTTGGCCCGTAGCAGTAAAAAAAAAAACAAACAGAGTGCAGTTATGACGTCATCTTTTTTTTGTATGGAAAAAAAAAATTTTTTGTTCTGAAACCTATCGTGTGTGGTATCAAATGAAAGGGTTTTTTGAGCCAATTCTAAAAATATATCATATCATTATATTTATGTCACTGGTTTCAAATGAAAATAAAAATAATTTTCAAAACATACCAAGTTTGGGCTCCTACAAATACGATACGGTTGAATATTTTTTTGTAAAATATACCTTAAATGATACCTGATATCCTCATTTCAAACCCCAAGAAAGCAATTTTGAAAATAATTTCACTAAGTTTTTTTTTTTAATTTTTCATTATTACGAATGTGGGATCTATCAATCTATCAATTAAATATAAAAAAATAATCATAAAACACCGGTGTTTGTGAAATTATTAGTTTTCTTTTTGATTTGATTTTTTATCTTGAGCATGGATTCCGCCCCCGCTCCCTCCCCGCGTCACTATTTTTTATACATGTTAGTATAATAGCCCTGTATAGACAAAATAATTCTCGGAGTAATGAAACTCTGTTTACACGTTCTTTTGATATAACGTGATAGGTGAGCTCGTGGAACCCGGGTTGCACATATCAGGATTTTTGTTACTTAAAGCGAATTAAGTTTATCCCATTTTTTGCGAACTTGAGGGTGGGTAAAGTTATATCGAGTTTTACCCAACATTGCTCAAGTCGATTTGCGCTTAAATAATGCGATTATAGTATTGGAACAAGAATTACAGCAAGTCTCTAGGGTAATCCTATCATTCCCCTTAAATAGTTCAGCGATAAGTACGTAAACTATTGTACAATTTAGGTGGGCAATGATAGGTACGCGTTTTTGATCTTTACGGTACAAGGTGCATACAAGCATTCCAAAGTACAAGGGTTGTCTCATTTGACTTAATTTTTTTAATTTAGTCATGCATTTATTTTTCAGGCATTAGTATGTATATTAAACAAAACATAATTAAATGAGTTATATTTCATTATTTATAATAGAAACAAATCATAACGAACCTATCTTAGTAATGTTTACAAATAAATCGGCAGATCAAAGAAAATTATGTACCTATATATTGATCACTATGGTTTCACATTAACAATTACATTAAAAAAATAAAGAAACAGTTCCAAAACGTCATATATATATTTCAAAAACAATAATCACCTTTTTTCGTGCCGAGTGGTTAATACAAAAAGCTGATAGCCCTAAGATTTTTTTTGTCTTGGGCAAAGTTGGCCATCACTAGTTGTTACATTACAACGTAACATTGCCCACATCAATACTTCTTCATTCATTATCCTTTTGAAATCGAATTACGATATAAACAATCTAGAGTAATGGCAACTGTCACAATACTCTAAAATGAAAATGCTGAAGCAAAAAGCTATAGGGAAACAATTGCATAAGAAAAGCCTTTTACAGCCAACTGTACATAGTTCCCGTACATTGTTAAGGACCATTCATCTTTTGTTTCTTCTTCCTTTTATTTATTCTTTTCCTCATTGTATGGAATCTAAAAGAGCACCCTCTACAATAAGGTTTCACTGGCGTTCAAGTATAAGTATGGGTTTTACTCGGTAGCCAATCATTTGGCAAACAACATTTCATAAATGTTCATTTCACAAACAACGTTAGGCAAACTAACGATTCCCAAATTAGACATTGTATAAAATTTTGTTTTACAAATAGTTCAAGAGACAAATTATTTGCATGAAAAAACACTATATTACAAAACGTTATTTGGCAAATTATTCATTTGTTATTCAGGGCAATTAACAAAATCACGCATACTAAAAAACGTTAGTAAAATGCATTACTTGGTAAATACTTCGTTTAATAAATCATCATGGTGTGTATGTCATTCATATTTGTAATAATTACAAATATGAATGACATTTATCTACGAGGACTACGAGTAGGTATTACATTTTAAAACTGATAGATATTTTGTAGTTTAAAAGTTAAGTTTGCTTTTGTTTAATATATCACGGAAGACTATTATTTGAGAGAGCCCAGATAGGTGCGACGACGAGCGAAGCGAGGAGGAGCGTGTTAGGTTAACTGCGACCGTAAAATTATCCATTAATTACTTATATTTCATTGAAAACGAAATTCTTTTATAATTCATAAAAGTAGAAAGAGGCTTTATGAACTTTATGGAGAGAGAGAAGTGAACAAAACTTCAGATTTTCTGGACTATGTAAAAAACTATTCAAAAATTTTCAAGAAGGTGTGTTTAACTGCTAAGGCGAACTATACTAGTGCAAAAATAAAAATGTCGGACAACAAGGTGAAAACAGTGTGGAATATTATTAATAAGGAAGCTGGTAAATGTAAATCACGCGATTGTCAAGTCAACATTGTCTCGGAGGAACAACAGGTCATGTCAAATGACGATGTTGCCTCGGCATTCGAAGATTATTTTTCTAACATAGCATTAAATACCACAAAATGCCTACAATCATCTTCGTCTCAAGCTCATTCCTTACTTTGCGCTAATATTAAGAAATGTAATACGATCTTTGAATTTGACCTAGTGGATTCCGAAAAAATTGTAAAGTCATTCAAATCACTCAATTTAAAGAAAACTGAGGACTTATGGGGAATATCAGTTGTAGTCATCAGCAATATCATAGACGACATAGCGCCTTACTTAGCCATCATTTATAACAATTCAGTTTCACAAGGTGTTTTTCCAGATCTAATGAAATGTAGTAAAGTCATACCTCTATTTAAATCGGGTGATTCTAGTGATCTAAATAATTTCCGACCGATATCGATACTTCCTGTACTAAGTAAAGTCTTTGAAAAGATAATGTTAAATGATCTACTGGGGCACTTCAACAGACATGGACTGCTTACAAGCAATCAGTTTAGTTTCACAAAGGGACGTTCCACAACCGACGCTGCTGCAGAACTCATTAAACATATTTTCAATGCTTGGCGAGACAAACGTTATGATGCAATTGGTATATTCTGTGACCTTTCAAAAGCTTTTGATTGTGTAGATCATAGAACGCTCATTCTTAAATTAGAACACTATGGTCTTTCAGAAAATGCCCTGAGTCTCATGTCTTCTTACCTTAGCAATAGAACACAAACAGTTGTTGTAAATAAAACCCAGTCTAAAGGGACTTTAGTAAAATTAGGAGTGCCACAGGGTTCCATTCTGGGCCCATTCCTGTTTTTGGTTTATATAAATGATTTACCTTGTGTAGTACAAAACCTTTGTGGTATGATTTTGTTTGCCGATGATACATCTTTAATTTTCAAAGTTGAACGGCAATCCAATGATTTATCTGTAATTAACAATACACTAGCTGGCGTACTAAACTGGTTTACTACTAACAATCTGTTACTTAATGCTAAGAAAACTAAATGTATTCGATTTGTTTTGCCAAACGTGGCACCAATGGACACTAATATAGTTATAAATGGTGAATGTTTAGATATAGTAGATAAAACTGTGTTCCTTGGTTCAACGTTGGACAAAAATTTACAATGGAGTCCTCATATAAAAAAACTCGCTCTTAGACTAAGTTCAGCCGCTCATGCCGTTAGAAAAATTAGACAACTGACTAATATTGAGACAGCTCGCTTAGTTTATTATAGTTATTTTCATAGTGTAATGTCATATGGAATTCTGGTTTGGGGCAAAGCAGCTGACATACAGACTATTTTTGTTTTACAGAAAAGAGCCATTCGCTTTATGTATAACTTAAAGGCAGGAACATCAATTAGAGAATTATTTAAAAAAATTAATATTTTAACTCTTGCGTCCCAATATATCTATGATAATATTATTTTTGTTGTAAAGAATATACACACATTCAAGAAGAATTCTGACATCCACAGCTATAACACTAGAAATAAAAACAAGCTTGCTACCAGACGATGTCGTGTCCGCAAAGCATATAAGTCATTTTTTGGCCAGGGTATTCATATTTATAACAAGTTACCCGTCGATGTTTTGAATCTATCATTTCCCGCTCTTAAGAAATACTTGAAAAAAACTTTAATGTCAAAGGGTTATTACAGGGTCGAGGACTATATGACAGACATATATGCATGGCCCAAACCAGAATCTATAAAATCATCTAACATTTAGAGGACACAGTTCAAGTAAGAAAGAATATCAAACGTATTGCGAAGCAGTCAGATTTGGATTTTATTTTTATTTTTCATTTTAATTACACAATAGGCAGGTACATGTCTGTCTCTCAAGCTGTTTTGATATGCCTTCTTGAAGAACTACGCATTATTGTATATAGTATCTTTAATGTATTTGTAGTACTGTTTTGAAAAAATAAGTCCCGCCGAGTTTCTTGCCGGTAATAAGTAATACTTCTCGGGTCAGAGGTGTAGGGTTAGAACCGGTGGTAGTTTCTTTTCTCTCTGACGTTCATAAGTGCATTGTAATGTGCCTAAATTGAAGAATAAATATCTTTTATCTTTTTATCTTTTAATATTTTGTCTTGTGTCAAATGCTCTTTTGCCTAGACATGCAGTTGTCAGTCAGCCATTCTTGTTTACCTTATTTTACTCTTGTCCCCAAAAACCAGAACGACTGATTAACCGACTTCAATTAAAGGAGGGTGTTCTCAATTCGTTTGTATTTAATTATTTTACTTATTAAATTGAGTAAAAACAATAGTTTATCCATTGACATTTTGCAAAATAACTGATTTTAAAAACGATTTATTCGCGAAATGAACATTTGTTAAATAATAATTTGTCTTTCAATATGTTTATAAAGCGTCCAAGTTACAAAATGTATATTTATCTATTAATGATTTATAAAATGAACATATTTAGCAATGACAGGTTTGTGAAATGAATAGTTTGTGAATTGTTGTTTGTTAAGTAATTATTTGCGAAATGGTGTTTATCAAATGATGATAAACCGTTTTACTCACCATGCTTTCCCATTTTGTGAGATTCACATCAACACTTGCCCGCACCAGAATACTATAAAATTACGTAAATTAATGAATTTGTTCAAAATGTTGGGCAAAGTTTCACCTGGGGGCAAAGTTGGAGGATATTACGGTACTCGTACTCGTATTAAGTAATACGACACACTTTGTAAACATTAAAAATCAGAAAAAAATACTAAATGTAATTATTTTCAAAATTGCATTCTTGGGGTTAGATATGAGGATATTAGGTATCATTTGAGATATATTTTACAAAAAAATATTCCTTGGTGTCGTATCTGGAGGAGCCCAAACTTGGTTTGTTTTGAAAATGTTTGTTATGTTTATTTCAAACGTGTGACTGAAATGTAATGATGTGACATATTTTTGGAATTAGCTCAGAAAGCCCTTTCATTTGATTCCACACACGATGGTTTGTGGTGGAGGTGGTTGATGGTGTGGGTGGTGGAGGTTTCAGAACAAATTTTTTTTTTTCCATACAAAAAAAAGATGACGTCATAACTGCACTCTGTTTGTTTTTTTTTTTACTGCTACGGGCCGAATCGATTCATTTGGCCTAAAGATCAATCGGTCCGATTTTTATGCTTTTAACACCATTTGCAGCATTATACTGAATTTCGGCGTGTACCGCTAGCACTAAAAGATTCTAACTTTGGCTTGCTCGGGACTCAAAATCAACTCGCAAGAAAAACCAACTTTCCTCTCAGCACATATAACTATTATTACTTGGATAAATTAAAAATAATTACATTAGGGGTGAACCTAGGCAGTTATTTTATATGTAGTATCAAATATCTTGAATGCTTTTAAGTGCTGCCCGAATCGTAGAACTTTGAAGGTAAAAATTACGTTGTGAGGTTATGACTTCGCGCTTTTTGTAAAGGCTTCATAGGCCATTTCGTCAAAAATGGCTTTACCTAACCAGGTTAGGTTATTTAGAATCATAAATAAATACATATATACATACATACAATCACGCTTATATCCCAAAAGGGGTAGGCAGAGATCACGGATGAACTATTTCGATTTTTATAAAACGAAAAAAGTGTTTCAGTTATATTTTCTTATTTTATTACGTTATCATTTAATAGAATAGAATAGAAGAACTTTATTCAGAAACGCTTAAACGCTTAATTAACACTTAACTAATAACACTGACATTAATTGTATTTTATAAAGCATGACTGAAAAGGTCTCCACTCAGCTTCATGCCAAGGGACCCTTGAGGACCCTGGCGCTGGTCTTCCGTGGAGACCCTTCCGAGAGAGCGCAGCTAAAAACTATACAAAGCAAATATTTTATTGTTAGTGTCTTAATTTATATTAATACAATAATAATTTATGCAAATATAACTATAATAAAACCTCAAAACTATGAACTTTTCTCCCGTAATAGCAACACTGAAAAGTCCTACAAAAGAAACTCAATGAACACAAGAATAATATGATTTAGGTCCATCAGATCAGATGGGCTTAACCTGGACATAGTTTTTGTTACCCTATCCTTAGCACAGACTTTTAATTACAGTTTTTTTTGTAAATTGAGAATATGTTTTTTGAAATGAACCTTGAACGAATACAATGATAATAAGTTCCTGATAGGAGGCGGTATATTGTTTCAGCACTTCGTAGAAAAGTATTTAAAGCTGCCACGAAATGCGGCGGTGCTGTGCCGTGGACAAAGCAGACGAGTAGCTCCCCTAATATGTCTCCGAGAAAAAGTTAATTTCTCATATAGATATTGTGGTCTCATTGTCCTTACAATACCAAAAAGCATATAGGCAAAATGCATTGAGCGTCGTGACTCCATATTCATTAAACCGTGGTTATTCAGGTAAGGAGTAACGTAAGTCCGAGATGGAATGAAAAAACAAAAACGCGCACATGCATTCTGCACACGTTGTATTAACTTTTTGGTTTTTGACAGCAGACAGCCACCCACAACAGTATCGGCATAATTGAGTTTTGATAATATTAATGATTCACACAAAGATATTCTCACATCAGTACTTAAATACTTACGTACGCTGTATAACATTTTGAGTCTATAAAAACATACTCGAGAGGTCTCTACTATATGGTTGTGAAACTTAAGGTTACCATCCATGAGCACACCCAAGTTCCTTACTTCTGCTACCTGCTCAATAGATTGACCTCCTATTTCAATCGTCGGGTTGTGACTTAAAATCTTGCGCCTCTGTGTCTCAGTACCTAATATTAGAAATTTGGACTTTTGTGGGTTTAGTACTAGGCTATTTTTGGTTGACCACTGGGTTATTTGTTTCAAGTCTTCGTTAATTTTACTTATTACACATAGCATTTCATTTGGGTTACAAGGTATGTACAATTGTATATCGTCAGCATACATGTGATAAGAACAGTTCTTAATACATTCCACTATATCTGCACTGTATAAAATATAAAGAATTGGACCCAGAATCGAACCTTGAGGCACACCACGGGAAACCAGAGAGGCATCAGAGAGCTGACAGTTACCTTTCTCATCAACTAAATTTACCCTTTGCCGGCGAATACTTAAATAGCTAGAGAACCATCTCAAAGACGAACTATCAAAACCATAATAGGCTAGCTTCGAAAGAAGTTAATTATGATCTATAGTGTCAAAAGCACGAGAGAAGTCAAGCAGCACCATAACCGACCCATTTCCTGCATCAATATCTGTCAAAATGTCATCAATGACATCTAGCAAGGCAGTTGACGTACTACGCCCAGCTCTAAACCCTGATTGCTTTGATGGCAAAATACCGTTAACTTCAAGATACTCAGTTACTTGTTGACTTACTACTTTCTCAATAACTTTCGATAGGAGAGGCAGAATGCTAATAGGTCGGAGATCTTTGTAGTCAACAGGATTACTGATTTTAGGGATGGGTTTGATAAGGGCCTCTTTCCAGGCTTCAGGAAATATTCCTGACCTAATTGATTGATTTATAATATCAGTACTGATCACCCTTAAAGTTCGTGGAAGCGACAAGAGTATCATGTCGCGTGTAATGCCGTCAGACCCCTGAGAATTAGACGAAAAATTTAAAATAGCTTTAGCAACTGTATTTTCATCTACTGGTTTCAAAATAAAAGTATTAGCAGAATTGTAACGATTATGTTCAAAAAACGTGAGGCCTGATATTCTAACACTTGTTTCAGGAGTATTAAGGAAATGTTTATTAATTAAGTTAGGGTCATTGAGGTGACAAGGTAGGCTAGAATGTTTATTTTTAAAGTCAACAATATTGTGTTTGATGTTTTTCCAAAGTTTACGAGAGTCTTTATGGTATGTATTAATATTGCTGTTAAAATATGCTTGCTTCTCAGTAAACATGGCTTGGTTAACTATACTTTTCAACTCCTTGTAATACAGCTTATGAGATTCATGTCCACTCTTGCGGCTTCTATCATATGCTTCATCTCTTAATTTTATCATGTCTTTAACTGTTGAAGTCACCCAAGGAAAACTTTTATTTTTTATATAGATCTTTTTAACAGGGGCATACAAATCAAATATATGTTTGAGATATGTATTAAAACATTCCACAGACTCATTGACATTTTCACACAGAGACCGTTCCCAGACGATTGACTCAACATACGCATTAAAGTCGTTGGGAGGTATTTAAGTGGCCTAAAAGAGATCCAGGTGGGACATGGTTTTGGTTTTGTGACATGTAAGTAGCAAGAGATTTAATACTCTTTATTATGCCAGTAACGGAATTGAAGTAGACTCTCCTCTTAAGATCTTACGAGTAAGAACTTGTGATTATAAAATATTGAGTACTTACACAATTCGAAGCTTGGACACTTACACAAAAAGAAGAGCAAGCACTGCTGGTGGCCGAGCGAAAAGTCTACCGCAAAATATTGGGACCCATTCGCAGAGAGGATGAAACCTGCAGTCACCGTAAGAACCAGGAAATCGAAGATCTGGTGTCCAAGCCGAACATCGTTGGGGAATCAAAAGCCACTAGACTCCGATAGCACGGACACGTAGTTCGAACGGTTAAGGATCGTGCTGTCTGGAGAGAATATTCTGGGCAGCCAACTTGTCGAAGACCATCTGGGCGTCCTAGGTACCGTTGAAAACGCAAGGTGCTGAAGGACCTCACCGCGCTGGATTTCATTGACTGGACAGAGACACCTGGCGATCTTTGGTCTCGGAGGCCAAAATCCACTTTGGGTCGCTGCGCCACTGCAGTAAGTGAGTACATACAATTTTCCAAATCAAAAAATCGGGACTACCATTTTTATAAAATGACCCTCTAAATTCGGCGTCTTTGTTCCTGTGTAGTCTGTGGTGTAACCCTGTGGCATTTATGACGGTATAACGGAGCCTCAATATTGTGACGATTCACGTCTAAATGCGGGCTTTATGAATGGTGGTTGAGAGAGACGCGTTTTTCGAGTAAATAATACTTACTGTGACATCACTAATCATTGCTTGGAATTATCAATCCATTCCTCCCTTTTAGGTAGTATTTCGGAGATAAAAACTATTTTGTCCTTCTCCGGGACTCAAATGTACTTATAGAATACCTATCATCTTGTCCAGTTCAGCGGTGAGCTAACAGACAGTTACTTTTATTTTTTTGAAATGTTCAGGTTTGATTTCTGAGTTATTTTTTTATCAACAAAACAGTGTTGAGAACTCTTCACGGACGCGGCGCGCGAAACAGCACAATTTACCGGCAAAATGGCCACCCATAAATTGTATCTGTATCTGTGACCCTTTTGAAGCTGACACGCTGCCTTCATTTCGGCAAGTGCTGTTCTAAAATTTCGGAGGTTCGGAACACCCATATATATATATCTGAATATTGACTAGACCACACTGACGCACGTTCGCGATCATGTTTTGCAGAGCACATTCTTTAAATAGTACCTTTTTTTATACCACGACGGCGGCAAACAAGATACCTGATAGTAAGCAGCTTCCCGTTTTGTAGCGGAAATCTGCTACACAGAGAGCCCGCCTAGCGGGATCTAGTACTCAATGTGTTAACTAAGAATTATACGAGGAGAAAATTTCATGCTAAAACACAGTTCTACCAGAGACTAATATAGAGATATAGACGACCACAGCCTAAGAACTTTTTGAAGCTCAAGTCGATTGCGCCCTCTGTCCGAAAGCCGCCTAAAGATACCGAATTTGTACGAAGAAATGTCACCTGCACTGCTACTCCACCTAGTAACAAATAGCGTAAAAATACGGCGGTGAGGAGTTGCATGCATTTGTTTGGGAGCTGTTTGTTCGTATGTGGGAGGAAGAACGAGTCCCGGATAGTTTTAAAGTGTCTCGCATACAGGCTCTCTATAAGAACAAGGGTGACCGTTCAGATTGCAACTCTTACTGTGGTATTTCGCTTTTGACAGCATCTGGAAAGGTCTTTGCCAGGACACTGCTAAATCGCCTAACGGATTTATCAGAAAAAATCCTGCCTGAAACCCAATTCGGCTTCCGACCTGACCGAGGCACATGCGAAGCTATCTTCAGTGTGCGTCAACTACAAGAGAAAAGCAGGGAACAAGGCCGTCAGTTGTACCTCTGTTTTGTTGACCTGGAGAAAGCGTTTGACAGTGTGCCTCGCGAAGCCCTTTGGTTGGTACTCAAGAAGCTGGGATGCACGGAAAAGTTTGTTAGACTTCTGAGACTCCTGCATGACAACATGCAGTGCTGCGTCGCCGTAGATGGTGAGCAGTCAGATTTCTTCCCCGTTACCTGTGGGGTGAAACAAGGGTGTGTCCTAGCCCCTACACTGTTCGCTTTATACTTTGCAGTTGTAGTCAAGGAAGTCTTGCAAACAGTAACCGAAGGTGTCCGCATACGCTTCCGTACCGATGGCAGTGTTTTTAATTTGGCCAGATTTAGGGCACGAACGAAAGTTTCGCATGCATTGGTCACAGAGATCATGTATGCTGATGACCTATGCTTTCTAGCAGAATCCCCAGATGGCCTGCAACAGCTGATGTCTGTTTTTCACCAAGCCTGCTGCAAGTACGTCCTGAAAATAAGCGTCAAAAAGACAGAAGTGATGACTTTGGACTCGTTGGGTCATGAGACACTGGCTGTACAACTTGGTGAGGATGTGCTGAAGCAGGTCGACAAATTCCGCTACCTGGGGAGCACTTTAACCTCCAAGTGTGACCTTGACGCTGAGATCAACAGCAGGATTAGTGCTGCATCTGCAGCGTTTGGGAAGCTGTGTTCCAAGGTCTTCTGCTCGCACGACCTAAAACTGGCCACCAAAATTTCTGTTTACATGGCGATCGTGCTGCCAAACCTTTTATACTCTTCCGAGGCGTGGTGCGTGTACCGTCGCCATATTCGTACCTTAGACCGTTTCCACCTCAAATGCTTGCGTAAGATCATGAATATCAGATGGTCTGACCGAGTGCGAAATACCGAAGTTTTGCGACGAGCCGAGGTCGGCAGCTTCGGTGGTGCGGTCACGTATCGCGTATGGCGGAAGAGAGAGTGGCGAAGCGCATCTTTTATTCTGAACTAGAGGAGGGTAAGCGGAAACAGGGCGGGCAACTCCTCAGATACAAAGATGTTCAGAAACGGCACATGAAAAGATGCAACATCGAGCCCTCTCAGTGGGAAGGTTTGGCAGCACAGCGTCCTGAGTGGCGCAGGCTGGTGCAGGACAAAGTACGTGATTTCGAGGAGCAACGTAAAGTTGACCTCGACGCCATACGCGACGAGCTGAAAACACGCCAGCCTGCTGCCATTCACTACCACTACGTGGCTGGTGTCCTCACATGCCCTCAATGTGCACGGGGGTTCACCTCGAAGATCGGCTACGTCAGTCATCTTCGGGCGCACGAGCGCCGAAATATTAACTAGGAGTTGAAGTGGTCGTCTTGGTCGAAATCGGCCGGAAGGATCATCACTAGTAGTACACTAGTAGCTACTAGGGTTTGGTATCTTTAGGCGGCTTTCGCACAGAGGGCGCAATCGACTTGAGCTTCAAAAAGTTCTTAGGCTGTGGTCGACTATACTGGTTCTACACAGATAAAAAGAGTATGTCTCTTTCTTTATAGTTCTACGAGTGTAGCCATTCGTAAATGACCATGGACAAATAAATTGAGGACTGCAATGTCTATGCAAAAACGATCCGTAATATTTAGATCTTATTGTTTCGAACTAGTCCTACTAGTCCCATGCTGTATTCAAAGCAGTCACATTAAATTTTATTGACGTAATTTTCTAAGTCCCACTGCTGGGCAAAGGCCTCTCCCGCTGACTTCCACAATTCTCGGTCCCACGCTTTTTCCGGCCAGGTGCTGAGGAAAACGTCCATATCGTTCCTCCATCTCTGTTTGGGCCTGCCCCGTCCGCGCCTTTAATGTGTGACGACACTACGTTAGGCTAATTAAAAAATTAAAAAAGTTAAAATTGTCTAAGGACCTAGGTTATAGTTTTTTTAGTATGAACATTTTAAACAAGCAACATGTTTTTTGCATTTATGGAAAATAAATCAATAAATTGCAGTTTCGGGCAATATGGTCCCAAAAAAAATTAAAACGCAACGCAGGCCTATACGATGTTATATCGCCGAACAAAAAAGATACGATGTCATAATTAGTCACTACATCCATACAAACTTCACCATTACATGCTTTAATAGGTTTTTTGTAAGAATAGCGCGGGTGAGCCCGAATTTCAAAAGACGTAAGTGCCATTTGCGCACATGGCGCTTACGCCCTTGGCTTGCAAAGGTATTGTATTGTTAGGACGTGTCACGGAGTTCCGTGGGAAACACGGGCTGTGTGATTGATTGAGCGCCGCTATAAGTAAACTACATACAAGTGCAATAAAAATGTGTCATCTTGCATGGGAAACTCTATAGAGAGTGACCTGTTTCAAGGGTCTTTGAGTATATACTAACGTAAAACTGGGAACTAGCCCGCATATGATTTTTACAGACAAAAAAGAGGTCAAAGTTTTCGTTGTATAGATAGGAATAGGACGGATTTGAATTTGGTTTGAATTGAATCAATAAAAATGTTCCAATAATATTACTGTACACTCTAATAGATTCCTTACATACATAGATATATACAAGTGGCGGCGCGTCCATATAATTCGATTCCCGCCGGTTTGCCTAATTTTCAGGCACCTGAGCAATTTTCCTACAGTTTAATGAAGAAATTTTAAGCCAATTTAAGCTTCGGCTCGCCTAAGAAAACTTTTAAGCCGCCGCCACTGGTCCATACCTACATACGTAAGTCCATAATTTTCTAGGCAATAAGTTATTTCTATAACTAGATTTACTATTAATTGTTATAATATGACTTTCTAATAATAATTACTTTCCGCTCCAGTGAATAAAATGCAATTTTTCTCACTGTTTCTAAAGAATAAACTTCGCTTTTCCAGGCAGGTGAGAAAGATATGAAAACTGCAGCATGCGCCGTGTCAGTATTCTCGTCACGTCACACATTATGATTGCGCTTCACGTGCGCCGGCTATAGGGATTTGCAGCTAATCTTTCTGCAGAACTAACTGTAACGTATAACATTCCTTGGTACAGTCGCCATCAAATATATCGGACCGGCCAGGGTATTCATAAATATCTGAACATGCACTTCATCGCCTTGACAATCGCGTTGTTCATATATTTGTGACCACCTTAGCAGCTCCGATATATCTGATCGCGACTGTACAGTCAGCATCAATAATATGTATACGAATTTGAGTCTTATCCCACAGACATAACGTAACATAACATAACATTCTTCTTCTTCATGTCGGTCCCTCATTACTGAGGATCGTGACCACTTGGTTTAGCAGCTTTGGTAATATGTCTCCATCGGTCTCGATCTCTCGTAGCCCTCACCGCTTCATGGAGTTTGCCTGAGGTGGCTTTTTTAACTTGGTCAGACCACCTAGTTGGTGGGGGACCTTTAGGTCTTTCGCCTTCCACTTTTCCGACCAAAATCACTTTTTCTAAGCTTTCATCATCTCGACGCATAACATGGCCAAAGTAAGAAAGCAACCGGTGTCGGCAGATGGTGGACAGACGTGTTACAATCTTGAGCTGTGAGAGAATTGACATATTTGTGCGCCGGGCCGTCCAGGGTATCCGAAGCATTCGCCTCCAGCACCACATTTCGAATGCATCAATTCTCTGTCTCTCTCTGGCGAGTATCGTCCACGTTTCTGCTCCGTACATGAAAATTGGGAAGACCAAGGCTCTTACTAGGCGTGTTTTAGTGTGGAAGCTAATACCACGGTTTTTCCATATGACTTGGAGGCGGGTCATTGCATCTTTTGCCATAGCGATTCGGCGCTTGATCTCTGGGACACAACTTCCATCACTGTAACATAACATAAATATTCTTTAATGCACACCTCAAATTAAAGAAACAGTATACACAAGTTACAAACAGAAAAGACAACAACACACATACAACATACTGGCAACCCTGGCCAGGTAAACAGTGCAGAGAGAGAGCTCGTATTGTTTTTAATAAATAGAAGTTATCTAACTCACAGTATACTGTTGCAATGTGTTCATGGTGGTTGGAGTGAGTCCTGTGGCCGGCGTTGCCCGGAATTTGGCACTTAAACTGCGCTACAAGGTTCGAAAGAAGGTCGGTGAGGTGCACATTTTTGGCCGTTTCATTTTCAAAACTCACAAAAACACGAAGATTTCATCGAAAATAACGGGACCATGCGCGCCGAATAACAGCTGATTGGATGATCTGCTGTGACATTGACAGATTTGTCACAACGTCACTGCTGCCACCATTATAAGCCTTTGTTGCCAGGCTAAAGGATGCGTTCAGAGATTTGCTTAAGCCGGCGACACACTACGCGACTTGGACTCGAGCGTCATTTGTCGGCAGGCTGGGAGTATAACTGCAATATTGGATACGATTGTTGATCGTTTTGCTCAATAGACCTATAATTTGGCACAATTGGTTGTAAGTCACTGTGGCGCGGTGATAACGTGATATGTATTATTGTGGTATTATTACATTGGTGCAACGAAGGCTGCTGTGAGTTCTTCCGGACTTTTTCTCGAAGTGTTTTATTTATTCATATATGTACACATATTTTGTATTATTTGTATTTGTTACATTGTTGTGCTGTTATTAATATTATTATCGTTATTTAAGTTCACTGTTATAATTTATTATTAACGAACACACCATGAGGAGCCCTAGAAAGAGAGCGAGCATCATCCATCCTGCTCGCCACGCTGACGTCACATCACGCCACCACGCGCCGGGCGGGCGATGGAGGTGTAACGGTCGCCGGAGGACGAGCGCTCACTTCGGCGGCGCGCTTGCTAGGGATCGGTCGATATTTCGTTAGGCATCGGACTCGTTCTTAGTACTAGACTAATCGAATACCTAAATACCTAATTTGTAATGCTAATTTCATTAAATGTCATACGTTGATTGATTTCAAGTGTTTTTTCCTCTTGATCCCTAAAATCAGATAGCGGGATTAGGAAACTTACGCGAGTGGCATCCAGACAATTTGTTTTTCCGTTAATCATTTTAAAATCAAATTCCGTTAGCTTGTTGCGCGTTAGTTGTGTGCTTACTACTTTGTTGTTGGCTTATTGGAAGTTAGACTTCTACCTTTGCTTAATGCCAGCTTACGATTAGTGTAATGCAGTGCTTATAATAATTACGCTTATACATTTTAATTTAGTTCCGCTTGCGTTTCTTATGATTTTAACTGTAAGCACTTACTTTAAGGTTAATTTTTGTGCATAAAGCTACGATCTATTGCTTAAACTGTTTTAGTGTGCAGTTGATTATCAATTTATCACGTTCGTAACCGGATATCGCTATCGACGTTTACTTAACAGTGCTATAAAGTTATTTTTGTAATATTTCTCTTCGGGCCATTTAAAATGTCAGAAAAATCATCCCGTCGTAAGCGTAAACGTAGTAGAAGTAGAAGTGACGATGAGGATTCGTTACTAAATACGATATTACGAAAAATAAGCAGGCTCGAGAATAAAATAGGCTCCACGTCGTCAACGCCGCCGCCGTCATCGTCAATTTCGAACGATTGTTCTGTTTCTGCTTCTGGTTTACAGCGCGCAACGACACCACCACTGCCGCCTTTAGTTGCCGCTACGCCGCTGGCAGTTCCTACAAGACCTGAGGTCCTGGCGGTTGATGGCAGTCCAGCGGAGACCGGGCAACCTCCGATCTCTGTCACAACTTCTCCCGTCGACGAGGTAACGGAGAGGATCGTGGGAACGCTTTCGTCACTATTACAAGTAAGGCCGAACCATTATTACGTATCAAATTTCGACCCACAAATTCATGACTTTGATGTTTGGTGTGCAGAGGTAGACCGCGCTCGTGAAAAAAATCGTTGGGCTGATAATGAGTGTTTATCACGTATTGCTAATTGTTTAAAAGGAGATGCGCGTTCATGGCTTAACGATTGGGTAACGAACGACCGCTCTTGGAGTAATTTTAAAATTGAATTTCGTGCCCTCTGCCCACAAAGCATCGATGTTGCAACCGTGCTGTATAATGTCATGTGTACCGATTCCAAGGATTATCCAACGTACGCTGAATATGCACGTCGCGCACTGTTACGTCTAAATATTGTTACTGGTTTGTCTGACGACCTTAAAACGGCTATAGTTATCAGAGGCATTTCGGATCCACAGATTAAAGCAGCTGCTACCAACGCAAAGCTTAATCCAAGGCAAATTGTAGATTTCTTGTCAGTATTTGCAAAGCCTAAAAGCGTGTCGCGTGTTTCCTCCCACGATCCTACCCGTAGACCTTCGAGCTCAAATTCACGCAAACGCGAGTATGGTAGGCTGGACAATACAACCAAATGTTTCAATTGCGGTGGTGTAGGTCACAAACGTAATAACTGCCATTTTAAAAAACCGAAGCTAGAAAACACTCCTATCGACGGTGCCAGCCATAGCATACCCACGACCGCGAGTAATACGGATACAAGTCATACGAGTGCGTCAGCTCCCCGGACACAAAAATCAAATAATAGGTCTCCCATTACTTGTTCGTACTGTCATAAGACCGGTCATACAGTTGAACGTTGTTTTGCGAAGCAACGTTCAGAGACTAATAGCAATCGCCCTAATGTCAATCTGTGTCGCGAACGGGATTCTACAGCTAACAATGACATAATAACGGGTGTTATAGACGGTGTTGCTGTAGATGTACTCATAGATAGCGGTTCACGCTTTTCGTTGATATCCAAGGCTGTTTTGAAACACATCAAATGCAATAGAGTGCCCGCACATCGAGTGTTTAGAGGCGCCGGGCCGCAAGATATTGAAGTTACAACGGTAGTTAACTTAGTAGTTGAGCTTCCCGAAATATCCGTTGAAGGAGAGTTTTTGGTTGTAAACGAGTCGTGTATAGCCGCATCGGTACTTATAGGAACAGATATTCTAGATAGGGACTTAACTTATATTCGGAAAAGAAAAGGGACGGTGCAGCGCCTGATACGCGATGAGGACTCTGATTACGTACAACATTTGCGTGAAGTAGAACCTGAAGTCAACACACCATTAAGCGGCGACGAAAAAATGCAATTGCTGACGCTCATAAATGACTTTTCCCAATCGTTTATCAGTGGCACTGCATCTTCAACAGTTACGACAGGCACTATGGCGATCAAATTAAGTAGCGATAAACCTGTCAACTACCGGCCGTATAAACTGTCACATGACGAAAAATTGCGTGTTCGTGGCATAGTGAGCGATTTGAAAGAAAAAGGCATCATTCGGGAATCTAACTCTGACTTTGCGAGTCCTATAATTTTGGTGAAGAAACAAGATGGCACAGACCGCATGTGTGTCGATTATCGCGCCTTAAATGCGATAACGGTCAAAGATAGATTCCCGTTGCCTCTTATAGACGACCATATTGATCGGTTAGGTAAAGCCAAGTACTTTTCGGGTCTCGATATGGCTACAGGGTTTCACCAAATTAAGATGGACCCCGAATCTATTTGCAAAACAGCTTTTGTCACGCCTGAAGGCCATTTTGAGTATTTAAAAATGCCGTATGGCTTGGCCAACGCACCTGTTGTTTATCAAAGGATCATCTCGGAAACGCTGAAGCCATTCATCGAGAGCGGAAAGGTTCTCGTGTACATCGACGATGTGTTGATTTTGTCCGAAACTGTAGATGAAGGTTTATCCTTACTGCGCCAGGTCTTAGAGACTTTAACAACTGCTGGATTTTCAATCAACTTGAAAAAATGTACCTTTCTTGCAACAGAGATAGAGTATTTAGGCAGAGTTATCAGTAAAGGTCAGGTACGGCCGAGCCCTAGAAAAGTCCAAGCTCTACTTGATGCACCTCGTCCATCAAACGTTAAGCAAGTCCGTCAGTTTTTAGGTCTCGCAGGCTATTTTCGCCGATATATCGCGGGTTATTCACAAAAAACGCTGTGCATAGCTAGGCTCACTAGACGAGGTGTACCTTTTGATTGGGGGCAAGAGCAAGAAGAGGCTCGCACCTATATTATTAAATGCCTTACTGACGAGCCGGTCCTCTCTATATTCGACCCAAATCTTCCTACCGAGCTACATACAGATGCGAGCGCATTAGGTTATGGGGCAATTTTGCTACAAGAACACGAGGGCAAACAAAAAAAGGTAGTTGCATATTTTAGTAAGGCTACGCAGGGTGCAGAGTCGAAGTATCATAGTTACGAATTAGAGACGCTAGCTATCGTAAAGGCACTGCAGCACTTTCGTCACTTTCTCATAGGTGTCCCTTTTAAGATAGTGACCGATTGTAACTCTCTAAAATTGACTGAAAAAAAGAAAGATCTTGTTCCTCGAGTTGCCCGTTGGTGGGTTTACATGCAGGACTTCCAGTTTACCATCGAATATCGCAAGGGTGTTCTTTTGCCTCATGCTGACTATTTAAGTAGAAACCCCGTGGAAGTTCTACATATCCGTAAACCAACTAACTGGGCACAACAGGCTCAAATGGCTGATTCAGAGACCCAGGATCTTATTGACAGCTTAAAAGAGGGACGCTTAGACTCAACGCGATATGAAGTACGTAACAACTTGCTTCACTATAAGTATACTCCTACTGGGGAAGACGCCCGTCTGCTTTGTTACATTCCAAAAGGTCACAGACTCAGCTTGCTTAGAATTTTTCACGATGAGCATGACCATATTGGAGTTGACAAGACGACGGAGCTGATCCTGAGACATTTCTGGTTTCCTGGCCTTAGGGCATTTGTTAGGAAGTACATAGGACACTGTCTTATTTGCTTAACTAGTAAAAGAATCCCGCGATCTTCACATCAGCCCATAGAATCATGGACTAAGCCTGATGTTCCCTTTTCAACCGTTCATATGGACGTGTTAGGCCCCTTGCCAGAGTCCAAAGGTTATAAATATGTCCTTGTAGTTGTAGATGCGTTCTCAAAATATTGCCTTTTGTATTCATTGTATCGGCAGGATGCTGATGAGCTAAAACGTGCATTTTCAAATGCTGTATCATTGTTTGGTACGCCTTCTCTCATAGTTAATGATCGAGGACGAATGTTCGAAAGTAATAACTTTCAAACCTGGATATCAGAATTAGGTTGCAAAACGCATTTTATTACCCCTGAAATGCACCATGAAAATGGTCAGGCAGAGCGCTATTGTCGTACAGTTCAGAACTTAATAAGAGTAGAAGCAAATAATAAAGGCGCTGAGTGGTCCGATGCTCTATGGAGAGTTCAACTTATTCTCAATTTGACTAAAAATGCTGCTACAAATATATCGCCTCTCAAATTGCTCGTGGGGATAGATGCTACTACTCCTATACTGCGTACATTAGTACGTGATGTTGCTCTCGATAACGTAAATGGGAATCGTGAGTCATTGATGGTCCTTAGGAGGCAGCGTGTAAGCGAACGACTTGCCGCAAGGCAAAAACAGCAAGATGAGGTAGCTAACGAGGGTCGCAAGCAACCACGTGCTTATAAAATCGGGGATTTTGCATTTGTCATTAAAAGAGCGCAAACTACTGGTAAATTAGATTCCGGTATGAGGGGTCCATACAAAGTAACATCGGTCCTACCTCACGATCGATATGAGCTAGAACTGCTGTCAGGCGCATATGGAAAGAAAACACGAGCCGCTGCAGAGTACATGGTTCCGTGGCGCGGAGAGTGGACTCCCGAGACGTGCGCAACGTTTTTTGAAAGTGAGTTCAGAATGTTTCGCTCCGTGTTATCATATCTACTGGGTCGCGATGGACTCACCTAGTCCTGGCAGACTCCACCTATGTCATAGGTGGCAGTATAGGCTTGGCTCAGGCTGACTGTGTCAACAAGTTAGATTGCAGTGTAGTCACATTTCATCGTACGTACGTTCTTTCTTTCGCTTTGGCCGGCAGACTGCACTCTTGGGTGGCAGTGCGACTTTTTAGTCGCGGCAGATTGCAATTATTTGAAGTGCAATTCTCGGCTGGCAGACTGTACTCTTTACGGGATAACAGTGCGACGTGAAGTCGCGGCAGACCATGGTACCAAATCATATTTGTTTCACGGTTTTTGTTTAGGCCTACAGTTACTACAGTATGTTTGCACGAATGTACGAGTATGGCAGCGATAGTATGTGTTGGAGCATAAATGAATTTGAAGTATTTTCTTAATAGCATTTGACGATTCAGAATGTAAGAATACATGTGAGAGGATATCTTGCGTCATGATCGTTTAGTGCGCACAAACATTCATCACGCAAGAATTTTGTACGAATGAGTGAAATCGTACACCTAGCTCAATGGTTGGCTTTAAATTTTGTTTTGCTCTTTTCAGCTGACGAGCAACCCAATGATGACAGTGGTCTCCTAGAAAATCAAGCGGCCGAGGGCGTCTCGCAGTCAGGAACGGCCGTATTAACGAACACACCATGAGGAGCCCTAGAAAGAGAGCGAGCATCATCCATCCTGCTCGCCACGCTGACGTCACATCACGCCACCACGCGCCGGGCGGGCGATGGAGGTGTAACGGTCGCCGGAGGACGAGCGCTCACTTCGGCGGCGCGCTTGCTAGGGATCGGTCGATATTTCGTTAGGCATCGGACTCGTTCTTAGTACTAGACTAATCGAATACCTAAATACCTAATTTGTAATGCTAATTTCATTAAATGTCATACGTTGATTGATTTCAAGTGTTTTTTCCTCTTGATCCCTAAAATTATTTTTTGTGACCAAAGGCACCGGGTTTTTATTTTATTGTTGACAATTTGCATGTTTAATTTGTTTGGTTTATTTATGGACTTTTTTCTTGCCGATTTTGCTTTGTGGCATGCACGTATAGATAGATACGTAGTCTCAATTCTTGACATTTGAATTGTTTTATATAATTATTAAAGTTCTGTTTTTTTTTTCTTGTCATTTTTAAATTTATATTGCCTTGGTTTTAATTTAAGTTATTTTTGTTTGATCAAAATGAGCAGCCCCACGAAAGTAGCGTGCCCGTATTGTCCTGGTTTGCCGAGGTTATTTGTGGCCTCGAGGGGCCTTAATGTGCATATCAGTAGGGTTCACAAGGAGAATGCCGGCGCCCAGGTTTCTCATTCCAGTGTTGGGTCAGGGCCAGGGGTATCTGCAAATGGTGTAGGGCTTCATAGGTTGTCAGCTTTGAAAAAGAATGTCCGTGTGTTGAAGCACATTCCTAAGGGGGCGAGAAACCTTGCTGCTGGCAAGTTGGCAACATTGGTCGACGCGTGTCTGCGAACAAATGACGTTGATGATTGGTTCGCCCTCCTCTCGTTTGCTTTTACAGGCTTGAGGGTGCCAGAGTTTGGCTCAGCCAAGTCTTTAACCACGAGGGTAAAGGAGAATGTCGGCAGTCTGAATTTGTATTTTCCAGATGAGGTCGCTCGCAGACCAAGCTCCTTGTACCGAACGATTGAGGGTAAAGTCCATGATGGGGATTTGAGAGGGGCAGTTCGTCTGCTTCTGTCTGATTCTTCTCTTGCCCCGGCTGACGCCGGCACTTTGGGGGCTTTGAGGGCCAAGCACCCTGAACCGTCTAGGCCGCTTGCTTTCCCGCCGGAGCCTGACCTATCGACTCCTTACCTTACGGTGTCAGTTTCGGATGTGGCGAACGCAATCGGTTCCTTTTACAATGGTTCGGCTGCTGGGTTAGATGGCCTTCGCCCACAGCATTTGAAAGAGCTTACCTCGCCGAGTGTGGGTGACAATGGGCCTAGACTTCTTGAGTCGCTTACGAGACTGTGTAATTTCCTTTTGCGTGGTATGCTTCACCCTCAGGTCTGCCCCTTTTTGTATGGTGCAACTTTGTGTGCATTGGGGAAAAAAGATGGAGGTATAAGGCCCATTGCAATAGGTTCAACTTTAAGGCGGCTGGTAGCAAAGTTGGGTTGCCGATCGGTTAAGGATGAGATGGCGGCATATTTTCAGCCACGACAGATGGGTTTTGGCACCCCTTTGGGTTGTGAGGCAGCCATTCATGCGGCTAGGCATTTTGCTGTGTCTCGTGACAACAGCGACACCATCATTTTGAAGCTGGACATAAAGAACGCATTTAATTCGGTGGAAAGGGATATAATTTTGAAGGAGGTAAGATCTCGAACTCCGGCATTGTATCCCTTTCTCTTTCAGTGTTATTCCTCTCCGAGTAACCTGTTCTTTGGGGACAGCACAATTTCTTCCCAGGTGGGTGCTCAACAGGGAGACCCGTTGGGTCCTCTGGTTTTTTGCCTTGCTATGCAGAGTTGTATAACGTCCTTACAGTCACCGCTGAATGTGTGGTACCTGGATGATGGCACTATTGGCGGGAGTTCAGATGTTGTCCTGGACGATCTGAACAGACTCTTACCGGCTTTGCATTCGATCGGAATGGAGGTGAATCCCTCGAAGTGCGAGATATATGCCTGTGGTTCTTTGGCGTTGGATTCAATACCCGATTTTGAGTCAGTTTTGCCGGGCGTCACGTTGCTAGATAGGGCGTCATTTTCTCTTCTCGGAGCGCCTATTTTTCCGGAGGGGGTCAGTTCGGCGGTTCAGGCGAAGACTCGGGCGTTGGAATCAGCTTTTTTGCATTTCGAGCATTTGTCGGCGCACGTTTCTCTCACTTTGTTGCGCAACTGTTTTGCGATGCCACGCGTGACGTATATTTTGAGGACAGCGCCAATCTGGAGGTTTGAGCAGGCTGTCAGTGGTTTTGACAGTGTGCTTAGGCGGGGCCTTGAGAATGTGTTGAATGTCAGTTTTGACGAGACGCAGTGGCGTCAGGCAACGCTTCCTGTTCGCTACGGGGGGCTGGGGGTCCGTTGCATGCGTGACGTCGGTTTGGTAGCTTTCCTTGCGTCTTCACATGCAGTATCAGGTCTTGTCACTAGAATCCTAGCCTTTGATGGTGGCAATATCTGCATTACTTATTTGCAGGAGGCACATTCCGAATGGTCAACTCGCTTTGCGCAGGTTGAGGAACCGGACAACCCTTCGTCACAAAGATTGTGGGATGACATTTTGTGTCGCGACTTGCATCAAGGCCTAGTGCGTAATGCTGTTGGAAGGGACGTTGCTAGACTGAAGGCTGTCGGGGAGCCTGAGTCCGGAGCGTGGCTGCATGCCTTGCCGTCACCACACCTGGGAACCTTACTGGACAATGACACGTTGCGGGTGGCGGTGGCGCTAAGGATTGGTAGTAAGGTGTGCGAACCGCACCGGTGTGTGTGTGGGGCTTTGGTAGAGGCGGATGGTCACCACGGGCTTAGCTGCTTGCGGTGTGCGGGGAGGATTCCTAGGCACTGTGCTGTCAATGACATAGTTAGGCGTGCTTTGGCATCGGCGAATGTTCCTTGCATCTTGGAGCCTCAAGGTCTGAGCCGTACGGATGGTAAGAGGCCGGACGGTCTTACTCTGGTCCCGTGGGCAAGGGGTCGCAGCTTGCTTTGGGATGCCACGTGTGTGAGTACTTTCGCTCCTACTCATCTCGCACACACGGTAACCAAAGCGGGTGCTGCGGCTGAAAGTGCGGCTAAGTTCAAGCACAGCAAATACGCCAGCCTTGAGCAGGTGTATGACTTCGTCCCGGTGGCCATAGAGACGGCTGGGCCTTGGTGTGCCGAGGCCAAAAAATTTGTCAAGGACATAGGGCGTCGTCTGAAAGAGAGGGGCTGCGACCCTCGCTCTGGTTCTTTCCTGGTCCAACGAATTTCGCTGGCTATTCAGCGGGGTAATGCTGCCAGTATCTTTGGAACGTTCGGACTGGGTGAGTATCGGGGTGGGGTCTAAAATGTAATGTGAATTTGTGTTTGTATTTAGTTTTAGTGTTGTTGACGAAACCTGTTGTGGATTTGAACTGTGTATTTGACGAAGCATGTTGTGGAAGTTATTATGTTGGGAATCTGGACGAAGCCTGCGATGTGGATTTAAATTATCAATGTTAATTTTATTCTGTCTAAATAAATGTTTTTTAAACTAAAATTCTCAATTAAAATTCGTGGGATTATTCTCTATCGAGCCGATTTCGTCCAATCGTGTATTGGATTTAACGAAGTTCTTTTAAATATAATGAATATTAACATAACAGAAAAGTAGAGGTAAAACAATTGGCGGCCTTATCGCTAAAAAGCGATCTCTAACACAGACATACACAGACATAAGTGCCGAAATGTTTACATATTTTTGATGCTGATTGTGCAAGCTATACAGCCGACGTCAAAGATGTGTTTACACTTTTGCACCTTATTACAAAGGAGTAAGGTTCAAAAGTGTAAATATATCTTAGACGTGACTGTACAGTAGAAGGATGCTTTATAATCGAAAGTTAATAACGAAATGTTAACTGCAAGTAATCGCGTATAAACGTTTTATGTTCCTGTTTTTTTTATCCTGGCGGCAAACAAGCGTTCGTCCCGCCGGATGCTAAGCAGCTGCCCTAGCCTATGGATGTCTGTAACTCCAGCCCTACCCTAACCCTGAATGCCATCAGAATGTCACATACACCGGTTTTATTTTTCGGCGGGAGCAGAGGCAGACCAATCGAAACGCATTTTGTAAACGTAACAGAAAAAGTTGTCTAAAAATGAGGAAAAAAATAAAGCTTTCATAATTGTCATTATACTAAGGTTACATATGACATATATTATGAAATGAATATTAAGAATCGCGAAGGAACGGCGGCGGTATGGAAGGAATTTAATAAACCGCTATATTGGTTACATTTTTAAAAGCCAAGTTATTTCGCTGTTAATATACTTACAAAATGAGCGGTCTTCCATTTTATTTTATTTGTCAGGTTTTATATTAGTTTATTTCAGTTCATTGCAAGTTGACAAAACAATGTTATGCAGCAAAATGACATCACGAGCAGCTCAATTAGCTTAAAATCACGAACATTACAATTGGTCGAATCGTTTGTTTTGGAGTCATACATGCAGAAAGGGCGACAACGCACATGTTAACTCCATTGAAGTTACCAGCACCCAAGTGCTAAGGCCATAGACATACCACCCATAGACCTGCACGGAAATAATAATACCAAGATTGAACGGGATGGTCTTATTACACTTTCCATAGATATGACAGAGAAGGCGCTATTATCGTTGGTCCTTATCATAGACTCACCCATGTGATTATTGCTTACTTTCAAAAGGCCCTAAGTACAATAGAAACGTTTATTACCCTGCACCGCTCTTTGAAGGGTAACAATGAAACTGACTAAATTATGTAGGTTAGTTACGCTATGCTATCAGCCATCTTGAAACGTGTTTTAAAATCAGTCGCGTTTCATATGTTCTGTCCTTTAGGGTGTGTCGCGTATGCGGTCTCTAGATAAATCCTCACTCATCATGCGGGCCGTATGCTTAAATATTTGTAAAAGTAGAAATATAAATAAAATTCAAAACGTGTTTTGTTTCTCTTTTAATGTAATAAAGGATTATTCTATCTATGATGATGAAGCTAGGCCTTTTTAGGATTAGATCCGGTTTCCTTACCACGTTTTTGTACACCGAAAAGCGACTGGTAAATATCAAATCATATTCCGTACATAACTTACTTATTGTATTTAAGTACTACTTACTCGTATTAACAGTTAATACAACAATTTAAAGCTACACAAGAATAAAATTTACACGTACTACATATAAGTTTTGAAATGATTATTTGTCCAAATAATAATTTTGGTACAAATAATAATTTTAAAACTTATAATGTGTAAATTTTAATTTTATTCTTGTGTGGCTTTAATTTGTTAGTTATTAACTGTTAATACGAGTAAGTAAGTAGTAGGGGAAGGCGGGGTTGAAAGTGCCGGAGGTAGGTTGTGCCGACCTCAATAACTTTTTAAATAAAAGAGATACGGATTCGGTAAAAATGCGCAATTATAGCCTCAGATAACGTGCCATATTGGCAACAATTTTATTTTTACTAATCATGACGGTTGAGTGGCTGGGTGCGCAAACATCTAGAAGCTATCAAAATAATACACTTGTACATTTTTTCCTGCTTTAACTATTTGGTCTGTATCTGCACACTTTGGACCGATTCAATCGTTGCTTTCCTAAATTATAATGATATTATTTAGGTGTCTGATTGTTTAGTTATTTTTTTAAATTGATCGATACGGTCCCCAATACGCCTGTTTTAGTACAATAAATAAGTACTGGTTGTTTATATTCATATTGATTTATGTTTGGTTAGTCGTATTTATCAAAGTTTATCAAAGTTGAACGGCAATCCAATGATTTATCTGTAATTAACAATACACTAGCTGGCGTACTAAACTGGTTTACTACTAACAATCTGTTACTTAATGCTAAGAAAACTAAATGTATTCGATTTGTTTTGCCAAACGTGGCACCAATGGACACTAATATAGTTATAAATGGTGAATGTTTAGATATAGTAGATAAAACTGTGTTCCTTGGTTCAACGTTGGACAAAAATTTACAATGGAGTCCTCATATAAAAAAACTCGCTCTTAGACTAAGTTCAGCCGCTCATGCCGTTAGAAAAATTAGACAACTGACTAATATTGAGACAGCTCGCTTAGTTTATTATAGTTATTTTCATAGTGTAATGTCATATGGAATTCTGGTTTGGGGCAAAGCAGCTGACATACAGACTATTTTTGTTTTACAGAAAAGAGCCATTCGCTTTATGTATAACTTAAAGGCAGGTACATCAATTAGAGAATTATTTAAAAAAATTAATATTTTAACTCTTGCGTCCCAATATATCTATGATAATATTATTTTTGTTGTAAAGAATATACACACATTCAAGAAGAATTCTGACATCCACAGCTATAACACTAGAAATAAAAATAAGCTTGCTACCAGACGATGTCGTGTCCGCAAAGCATATAAGTCATTTTTTGGCCAGGGTATTCATATTTATAACAAGTTACCCGTCGATGTTTTGAATCTATCATTTCCCGCTCTTAAGAAATACTTGAAAAAAACTTTAATGTCAAAGGGTTATTACAGGGTCGAGGACTATATGACAGACATATATGCATGGCCCAAACCAGAATCTATAAAATCATCTAACATTTAGAGGACACAGTTCAAGTAAGAAAGAATATCAAATGTATTGCGAAGCAGTCAGATTTGGATTTTATTTTTATTTTTCATTTTAATTACACAATAGGCAGGTACATGTCTGTCTCTCAAGCTGTTTTGATATGCCTTCTTGAAGAACTACGCATTATTGTATATAGTATCTTTAATGTATTTGTAGTACTGTTTTGAAAAAATAAGTCCCGCCGAGTTTCTTGCCGGTAATAAGTAATACTTCTCGGGTCAGAGGTGTAGGGTTAGAACCGGTGGTAGTTTCTTTTCTCTCTGACGTTCATAAGTGCATTGTAATGTGCCTAAATTGAAGAATAAATATCTTTTATCTTTTATCTTTTTATCTTTTATCAATTAATGTTCATTTTCAATAAATTTTGAACGTTTCACCTTGTTATTTGCTCGTACCCCCAAGGTGTTTGGCCATAATTGACTTGGTTGACATTCAAATGTTTGATTAGGTTCAAATAAATTCTACCCAGTCCTTGTATCATTTACTTAGTTTGACAAGTAAGAAACAATTCGCAATTTCAAATTCAGACATTTCAAGAATTTTAGTACGTATATTTACAGTTTATTTAGGTTCAGCAAGTGGAGGTGTTTCCGGAAACATAAAATATGATATCAATTTGATTACAAAATTGTGAAGTGCGAGTCGTGTCAAGTTTGTATTACATGAACATTGAAGTAGAATATACTGAAAACAAATAGATATCATTAATAACAATTAAAAAATACAGTTCAAATAAGCGTCTTGGTATGAAACTGATGCCGAACTCATCCTGTTTTGCATTGACTAGGTACAGTCAGCAGCAGAAGTAACTAAGCGGGTAGGGTGTTCAAAATGACCTACACACCCTTTTATTCTGTTCACAATTAAGCCAATGATGGCATGGCCCATGACATGTCTGAATAGCGGAAAAGCGCCATTCCGTACTACAGCCTTGGCCAGAAGTGTTGAGCACCAATGCGATTTTCATACAAAACTGGAAAGTTTAGTCCATCGTTTCCATCTTTGTTCAAGTTATTTTGTCAATTAATTTAAACTAATAGGCATGTTTTGTTGAAGTTAGTAGTAACTGCATAGAATATTTGCAATATGTCGCACCGACTTAAATTTACATTTTTGGTACCTTCTGTTTTCATATTTTTTAAGTACCTTGAAAGTGTTATTAAGTGAAGCTTTCTATATTTATAAATAAAATATAACATTTACCGTTACCGTACATTGTTAGGATAGGGAAATAATACTTAACATCAAAATTGTAAACAAAAAACACCTATGCTCAACACTTCTGGCCAAGGCTGTATAGATCACTATAGCTAATGAATAATGATATTTCGATTTGGTTGAAATTTCCCCGCACTCAGGATTGGCCCCCTTTACCATACTACACATAAGGTAGAATAATGTTTTGTGTTTCTGAATATTCCTGGAGATGTCTCCAATTTCTCTGTAGTGGCTAGAGGGCTGGAATAATTTATGAAGAGACCTATCTTTGAGCGTAATGAGCCTTTGAGACAGTGATACAAAACAGCTAAGTACCTAAGTACCTAATATTTGAGGTATCTGAAATTAAAGCGGATTTTGTAGATGTTTTCACACTGAGTACTGTCACTGGTACGAATATCAGAAAGTAGTGTTTATTTAAGGCTAGTATTTCACATCACGTGTAGCGTTACACATGTAGTGCATAATAGTTTTCCATCGTATTTTTTCGGAAAAGTTCGTCTTTATATCGTTCTCTCTCGGTTAGCTTCAGTAGATGGGTAGAAGCTGATTGAGAGAGCACGATAAAAACGTTACACTAGTCGTTACTGATGGAGTAGCAGTGCGGGTGACATCCTTCCTGGGTGATTTCCTCTTACATTTTGAGATTTTTGGGTATCTTTAGGTTGCTCTCGTCCAGATGGCGCTTCATACCTGGAGCCTTAAAAAGTTCTTAAGACTGTGGTTATCTATTGTAAGTGTAGTCTCTGATAATACTAATATCACATAAATAATCGCCAATCTGACTTAGTTTTTGATGTACAGTCGACCAAGAAAGTGGTCTACCAGTTTTGACAAAAGTTTCTGCGAGATCCAACGATCGCTAAGATTGACATTTCTAACGGAGTTTAAAACATGACCTTGTCTCATGACCAGACCTAGGAATTGATGGGGCAAAATTTTATGACAGGTAGGGAGTACCCATATCGATAAACTCAATTATCGATTCTTTTTACCATATACTAGTGATCACCCCCAGCATTGTATGTATTATTTGTGAGTATTGTTCTGAAGACGAGTATAATGTTCTAACAAAGCATATTTTAAATTATCGCTAGGTAATAAATACCATCGCACTATGAAATAGTTAATATTATATCTTTATCAAACCCTTTTTATATAATTAGATAAAGATAAGTTACCGTTATTATTTATATTTTTTAATAAAGTCATATTTTGACAAACAAAACCTGGAGTGGTCACTAGTATATGGAACAAATATCGATACTTAAGTTTATCGATACGGGAACTCCCTACCTGTCAAAAAATTATGCCCCATCGATTCCTAAGTCTGCTTATGACGTTCAAACGAACCTCAACCGTAGGATGGTAGGCCACATTTTTGGTCGACGGTACAATTGTATTATTTAAATGCAATCCGTATTTTTACCCGATTTAAAAAACCGTGAACGAGTTCCTCATCCTGATTTGAATTTCAATCACGAATTAGAAAAACATTAGGTCACTGACCTAAAATATCCCCCCTTTTACTGTGGCCCCGTCTATTTTTACCCAATCACGTCTCTGCTAATGTCAAAACAATACCCGGGAACCCAATTACAAACGTCTTTCCGCAGTAATGGGTGCTCTTAGGGGCACTCGACGCTCGACATCGCGTCTTATTTAATTAAAGAAAAATATACATTAGAATACATTTTAACAGTCTATGAGTCACGAGGGTAGATTATGAAGTTTAGAAGGGATAGTCAGAATTAATGACATTTTTTATGGGTAACAATAATATACTTATACATAAAATGGGAGTAGATAAGGCAGGCGCAGTCCAAGAGGAGGGTCACATGAGATATGACCCCCCTAAAATGATATACGTCAAATTGAAAATTTTATTACTGACCCTTCAAAAAATCATTTGTGCATAAGTATTAACAAACCATTTCATTGATACTTCTGTATATTGAGTCACTATCTCAGGAATCGATCGAAGCCGATATCTCTCTATCTTCATAAATAACCTCAAGAGCCGGGAAATCGTATGTTTGTATGTATGTAAACACTTTATTGTACATAAAAGTTACAATAAAACATGCTGCCAGCCTTCTGGGCACGCTGCCAATAGACGGCGATTTGGGGCAATTTTTTAACTTATAGTTTATTCTTAAGTTTATTTTTTAATTGTTAGCTTTTAATTTTTATAATTACTTGTGTTTGAATGATAAAAGACAAAAAACAAAGAACAAAGGTGAACTTGTCCCTGTAAAGGAAATCGTCATGTACGAGTAAATAATTGTGGCATCAAAATGGATATAAATAAAAAACTTTACCGCTTCTACGTTTTTATTCTCAGTTAGAAATTATTTAGCTAGCGCAATTTGCGCTCTCTCGCCGTCCGCCGTTTTTGCGGGACGTGACGTAATGAATTTTGTTGATATTACATTTTTCCTAATGGATAGCTCTGTTCCGGACTTGGCGAGGTGTGCTTAAAATTGCCGATGTAACAATTCATCGCAAGTATACTACTGGGACGTTCCACCTGAATGACAACTTTTATCAGAGATGAAACGCTGCTTTAATAAATATTTTTTCTACTCCTGCATTCTAATTTGCCAATAAAATGACTGACAGGTATGTTCAAAGCATATACTTTATTAACGTTGTCATAAGATGACTCAAAAGTCAATTCTTAGGGATATAATGGGTCTGTTGCCGGGGCGGGCCCCACATCACCGCCACCCACCGCTGTAGACGAGGCGGGCGCCGGCACCATCCGCCAGGAGATTGAAGACAATTGTATAGAGGCAGCAGGTCATTCGTCGAACTCAATCCTTACCGGCTTGCCTAGCACTCGTAGAAAAACTATTGTGTGCAACAGTACATAATTAGGTCTTAAAATTCTCGGGTCTGTTTTTACTGTGCAAAGGTGCCCATAAGGCTACTATGGACAGCCATTTTGCACCAAGAACGACTCGGAGCGGGGATCCTCCCCCTTTTGCTGGAGTCGACGGCCCAATTCGTGAAATGAAATGTAATCACACGCAAAAGGTTAAGACTTAACTAAAAATAAACAATAATAGATATAAGAATATTTATTGCATGAAAGAAAACCTTATCTTGCAAATGGCGGACTTATTATCATCCAAATTTATAGGAATAAATTATTACCTATAGCTTTTATACTGCTAAATAGTGACTAACTTATAAATTCGGATTAGGTACTATTTTAGAATTCAGTCTTAGTTATAACTTATTTAAGTTTCTAGCCTCCACAAAGTTGTAGTGACGCGAGAAAAGTTTCTACTCGCTCGGAGGCGTTGCTTTGAAAACTTAATAATTTAGGCAAATAACTATTCCAGGGGCCGTATTCTAACTTTAAAACACGCACAGACACTATCCAACTTCAATGCAAATCCAATGCAATAACAACACAATACACCTAACGCCTACACGTCTGAATCAAAAATGACGGAATTTGCTTGAAAACTACTGCGATGCAACTACAATACCACTTCAATATTGGTTGAGTGTTGGAGTTATGTTTGAGATGTATTGTGTTTTTAATGTATTGTTTAAGTATTTTAAAATTAGAATACGGCACCAGGACTAATACGAGGTTTCCCTAAAATTTAGTTTAAAATGTGTACTTAAATGTACTATTTAAATAAGTTTAATTATAATATTGTACAGTTTAAAAGGACTTTGTATATCTTTATTGCTACAACTGAAGAACAAATCAAATATTTTTTAATAAATATTCTGATTTGTTTATTTTAAGTAGACACACACAGACACACTACTATATACATTGATACAGATGTAATACTAGTAATATACAAAGTAAAAAGTAACCTAGGCCGCCGGTGCCTAGCCCGCATGTTAATTTGTAATTTAATATTCAACACTTTACTAATTAAAGGAAACGATCACAATGACAAAAACCTATCATTATAATTATTGCCAGTGTAAATAATTAGTTCCTATAAAAACAAAATGGCAGTTAAATTAAAGGACGTTATTATTAATTTGTTTTCTAACTTTCAAGTGAAGGTAATACAGGGCTTGTAGACAGAATTCGCTTTTTAAACAAAACACAAAATAAACGTATTTTTTTCCGAGTTAGTCAAAAAGCAACGACACGTTCCTACCAAATTAATTCTAATGAATAAATGGAAATTTTAATGAGGCAGGCTCCTAACAAAAAGCTGCCGTTTTATTTACAAAGCATTTTACATGTCTAATAGCACGTCGCCAGTTTAATTTGATCTGTATACAGCTGTAATTAGGTTCATCAGTTGCCGCGGCATTCTAAGTATTATTAAGAGACCAGAACATGTGTGTTATTACCATTGCAGGTCTAGGGATAGTATGTCTAACTCTCTCGTTCATTATTAAAAAGAAAAAGATGGAAAACCTATCTCACGACTCTATTTGCACAGTTCTAAAGTGCCTGGTCCAACACAAACTTGCATTTTGAATAAAGCCCTGCACTCCCCAAGGTGCGATTTCAGAGCAGAACCGCATTAATGAGAATAATGTGAATGTTCTTAGTACATTGACATAAGAGCCGTTTTTGTTTGACGCGCGTGTGATGTTTTTTTTATGGCTTTAAATACATAATTGCAGGGGAGGAGTTTTATTTATTTTCAAGGTTTTTTCGTAAAGGCAGTTTTACGACTGCGGGCAAGGTTTGTGAAATAATTAACACTTATATGGTTATATTGGGTACTACTGGGCGAAGAGCCTGATTCCGGGGAAACTCGATTTCCGTCGTCTTGCCTAATTTTTCGGCAGTTGAACAGGCAATATAGCTATGTACTATTTAAGCAGATCACAAGATGGACAGACGACCTTATAAAGGTCGCCGGAAGAAGCTGGATGCAAGTCGCTTCCGACCGATACTTATGGAGGTCGAAAGGGGAGGCCTATGTTCAGCAGTGGACATCTTATGGCTGAGATGATGATGATGATTTAAGCAGAAACGTCTGTTAACGATAACACAATCTAAAGAAATAAAGAACAAATTAACTGCCCTGGTGCTCTTAAGCTAAATATGAAAGGATATGGTGGAATTCATCGCAGCCAATGGATAAGTCTCAGTAGCTGAATTGGTAGAACAGCTGGCACCAGATACCAATCCCAGAGCCCCCTTAAATATTTATTTGTTTAGTATTTTTTGTTATAATGGCAATAAAAATACATCATCTGAGAAAATTTCAACTGTCTAACTACTCACGGTTCATGAGATACATCCTGGATCCTCGATGGAAGAAATCGATGGAACTCTTAAACTATTAAACACACACCTATAGTGATTTCACTATTTTTTTTACAGTAACTTGGGCAATTCCTCTTGGAAAAGCGGAGCGAAGTTGGTTCTTTTTTGTTTCAAATTATTATTTTTTGGGTACGGAACCCTAAAAAGCAAACTATACAATGCTAATGTTTAATTTGTATAGTTTATTACTGTAAGTCTCACCAAAGGGGGCGAGCTTACATTCCCCGCCGTTATTTAGGACCGCTGAGAGGAACAAGAACGATGCCGAAGCTATAAGGTATGCTTCGGAAAAAAAAATTACAAACAAAATGGTGTCACGGTTTAGGGCATTGTGCCTCTTTAAAAAAATATTTTTTGTCTAAGTAGGAACTAAACAAAAAAAATTGAACCTTTTTCTACAAATCATAGAAGGTTCTGAAATAAGTTAATGAATATATTCGTTTTGACAATAGTGCAAATAATACTTACAATGGAATTTATTTTTATATTTTCTTTTAATAGAAAAATAATTTTAGATACTTATTATTTCCTGTATAGGTATACAATACAGGGAATATCTAAAACTCACTTCCCAGCAGTGGCGGCGCGCATAGAGAACGATGCCCATCAGCATGCCTGATTTTCAGGCATCTGTTTTCCCACAGCTCAATAAGAAATTTGAAGCCAAATTAAGCACCGGCTGACCTAAGAAATTTATTGACCCGCCGCCACTGCTTTCCATTAACGATTACCCTACTCACAAGTGTCCGACTCAGAATACCTTATTTCGATTTACTTTAGCCAACCAATCAAGTGATGCCTAACTATATGTCTCTCTCTTCAGAACAAGTAACATTCATCACGATGCCATCCATACTACCATGTTATAAGACCGCCTGTTGTTTGCCTCTTTTCAACCGACTTCAAGACTTCGACTTTTTTTGTTTGAAAGAGTATACTTTACAGTTGGTCCCATTGTCACCAGGTCCAGATCTGATGATGGGATCCTGGAGAAATCGAGGGAACTCTTCAACTATTACAGGTACACCTATAGTGATTTCAATATTTTTTACAGCAACTCGGCCACTTCCTCTTGGAATAGCGGATCCTAAGGGCCAGTGGCACCAACCACTTTTGACGGACTCATCAGCCTCAACCGGTAGATTACTATGAAAATTTCCGTACAATAAAATTTAGCGTACGTTTTAACGGTGACAGACAGTTTGGTGCAACTGAGCCTAAGTGAAGTCGGTTCTTTATTTTTGTTTAAAATTATTAATGTTCATTGTGTTTTTCTACTGTGCTGTAATTTTTGAAGTGTGCTATAAAGCATTTATTCATTCATTCACGTGCTTTGTCTTCATCAAACACTTGCACAAAACGCCTTTATTTCCTGAATTTGCGTAGCTGATATTTTTACGGTATTTATCCAGGCAGCTGAACTAACCTACTCGCTTTAGTAAAAGAATGCCATTTAGCATAAGCCCGCCATTTGTACATACATTTTTTTTGTATTTTGTGTATTAAAGTTTAAATAAATAAATAAAAGACCCGGTAAAGAACTTTTTTCGCCACCAGCCCTTAACGGAGTAATTAAAGCCGGCTTCGTTGTGTATTCCGCGGCCCGTTCTCTTAATAGCCAATTTTTGAACACCAGACATATTTCCAAGAAAAATCCAATTTCGGAGCCCTTTCAATTCTGAGCTTATTTAATTACTGAAAGGTCAGCGTGACGGAATTGTTTTTTTTCTTTAATATAGATTTGTTACAAGGAGCTTTAGGAATTCAGATGGGTTTAGTGATTTTTCCAATATTGCTTTTCGCAGTTAAAAATGTAAGTATTGTATAGAAAATATATTTGGATCATTTAAGGCCGTGAGTTCAAGTTTCTTGGGCGCTAAATTGTCGCCATTATTCTGGTTAGGAAATAAAATATAAGGGACAAATAATCTCCAAAACGTACACGGGTAAGTTTTTGAGATTATTTTAATTTGATTAGTTTTAAGGTGTAACAAAAATACTGGTGATTCGTTTAAAGGCATAATTGGAGGCGAAAACAATTTTTTTTTTGTATAATAACGGTGATCCCAGCCGACTAACCCTCCATACAAATCCAATATTTTTTCTCGCAAAAATTTTTTTTTCTTACTTTTTCATCATTAGAATACGATACCAATTATGCCCTTAAAAGGATCACCGCCATTTTTGTTACACCTTGTTGGAGCACTCCACCTAAATTATGAAATATCTATCTACTTTATGTCTGCGGTCATGCGCCTTCGAACATTAAAATTTACTCATTTAGTAACTATACTTTGACGGTGCTTTAAAGGCTGCGTAGCCACAAATCTGAATAATGATCCAAATGTGGAATAGATCCATAATTTAAAAAATATGATTTCATAGTTTTCTACGCTCAAAAAAATGAATGATTTCAACAAAATAGTCTTAACTTGATCGGTTTCTTCTCTCCGTAAAGCCGTGTATTATTATTAGTTCGAGCAAAATGCTTTCAACTATTTTCGAGAAATTATTTAACAGGTAAAGTTTGTCCGGTGGCTTAAGATAAATCCTCCATAATTAAAGTATATTTAAAGTATGGCGCTTTATCCCAGTCGGAAAAACTATAACATAAAACAAACAAAAAACGATATCTGTAAAATTTTACCTCAAAAAAATGGGTTTAGAAACATCTTTATATTATATTCAGCAGAAGTTCTCCGACAAATCAAATACAGTATATTAATACTGGTAGTTAGTTGGCATAAGAAACACAAACTCCGTAAAAGTAAATTATAAAGTACCCAAAGTTACTGTATTGACATTTCATTCCGAACTCTCAAGTCCAACCAAACTTGTACAAGCGGACTATTCTATTCAACCCAGAATTACCCAGAAATTATGCCAAAACGCGGCCTGCTTGATATGAATTTAAAAAAGTTTTTATTTGCCCCGGTCTGTTTTGGCTTAAAACAGATATTAGATCTTAAGATTAGTCGAACAAGGGCGAGTGTTGTTCGCAAAGCCTTAAATCTATGAGCTCAAATTAAAAAGTTGTAAGCGCCATAGAGAATCGTGAAGAGCCGAGTCTTTTTTATAGGACCAAGGAAATACCGGTGATATGCCGTCAGCCATGCTATGGGCGATTTTTTTTCTTTTAAATGATGATGTAAAGTTATGAATTTATGCTAGTCCCTCGACGTCGTAGCAATTTTCCTGTTCAAGTGTTTGCGCGGCGCAGGGAGGCTTTCAGGGTTTTAGGGGTCATTGGGTAAACAACGGAATTATAGAAAGGTTCATTACTTTACAAAGATGTTTTCCTATTACTTTATTAGTTTACAGTTGAATCAAAGGACAAATAACCAAACGCGTACACTAAATATTGCCAGACGGAGACGGCCGTTTGCCGGCCGTAACAAAAATACTGGTGATCGGTGTATGGGCATAATTGGTATCGTATTGCGAGCAAAAAAAGTAAGACAAAAAAAAATCACGCGAAAATAAAATAAGAATTGTATGATACACGTCGCGTCGTGTCAGCCGGCCAACCCTCCAGAATATCCATACAGAACCAAATTTCTTTAATGAAAAAAAAACTTTGTTTTTGAATACGATACTAATTGTAATTATGCCCTTAAAAGCATCACTATTTTGTTACACCTTGTATAGACTATTATATAGATGGAATAACTATGCAAAATTAACTTATAATCGTTTCAGACGTTTTATTTCATTGTATATTTTAGTTTATTTGTATATGTATAGTCGTTTTAAATTGCTGCAACATGTACAAAAGTAACTAAATACATTATAGATAATAATATTTTTTAGTTTGCTGAATTATTATATATTTGACAGCGCAAATATACTTGGCCTGGGCTTACTTGTGTGTTTTCGTATGTTTGAGACCATGGCTGCTACAAAGCAATCAAATTTATCTTTTTATTTGTCGTCATGGCATGGCTTACTATACGTCACTGTACATATATAAGATTATAAACCTTAATATTAGTATGGAGGAAAACTAAGATATACAAGAGAGGAGGCATTACAACATTTTGCCAATCGCTCTCACCTATCAATCGTTTCAGACAGAAATGTTCCCTTTATATTAGAAAAAAATTGTACAGAACCCTTTTACAATAAAAAGTCCAGCTTACCCGTTCTCCATTCGGCTTTCGACGTTGACGTTAAATTCAAAAATATTGTTAACGTCGCCATATTTCTCGACCGTTGTCTCCACAGATAGTGCGCCTTATATTATATTGGACTTATATCGTCCAGTTACGGGTAGCGGCTGCTTGTATTTATTTACACTCGAAATCGTTTTACCCGACTATACTTCGTTTTTTTTTTTCAAGTCCGATTTTCGGGAAAACGATTTTAAAATTTTCCATTTTGCAGCTTATTGGCTTAAGCGTATCACTAATACTGGAAAAAAGTAGTATCATTTAAATTTTACCCAGATATGGCTGTAAAAAAAAAGATTAATAGTCGAAATCGACCGTTATTTTTCTAATTTGGAAAAAATCGAGGTACCGGTATATATGGGAGAAATTGTGTTTGTACACGTACGAAATAATACAGAAGGTTTAACTATGTAATAAGGCCGCTTAAGTATTCTAAATATCGTCACTAGTTTGAAAAAAACTTGTTCTGTCACTCAAAAATGTAGTAGGTAACTATGAATGCGATGCGTGTAGATTTACTGTGTTTCAACTTAGAGAATAAGTGTGAGAATACGAGGTTTTTTTCAATGTACTGGACGATATATATAATGATTTTATTGTGACGATCTAGTTAGTACTACTTTAAAATAAATTAAATATTTATTTAATTGTTGCAAATATTTGCTCTTGGAGCCCACGGCAAGAACTTGACTTAACATTTTAATGGAATTCAAACCGCAGTTTTCTTGGAAAACTCAACATTTACATGCCTTTTCAAACCATCATAAAGCCAGACGAAATTGAACTTTACGCCAATGCGATAAGAACTTCGTCATGTGCAAGCACTTCTCACTTTTTCTGTACATAGTTTGATCTCGGCCACGGCTGGTATTGCACCAAATAACTTTCCAAACCTAGTTTCAATGCATCAGCTATTTTGAAAAGTGATCTTAATAACGTTTGTACTAACTACTAAGGTTGGTTTTCAATCTTCCATTTTGTTTAGTTAGGAGGTTGCATAAGTAAGTGCGCAAGAAATATAAAACTGTTAAGTTATGAATTTAATTAGTGAATTCCCGCGGCATTTTGTTAGCAGTCCTGGTTACAGCATTGCATTTTTCGTGTGTAGTTCTTTTACGGTAATAATTTTGCCCAGATTTGTATAATACTTAGCAAATTCGCGCTATTAGTATTTAACTTTTGAAATCGTTCTACTTGAGTCAACGGCTTAAATATTTAGCTAATTGTAGTCATAGTACCTACAATGTAATAATAATAACATACTTTAAATGACCTACCTCTAACTATTGTTGGTAACGTCTGCTTGATATCCAAATAGCATCTATCAAAGTATAGTAGATAAAATAATTTAATTGTTGTGTAATATTTTAATAAAGCCCGATGCCCGGCCTTAGAATTGTCCCCCACCGTATCGTCCCGTGGTTGCAGTAGGAGTCTGCTAAGGGAATATACCGGGAGATGGGCAGCAGCATCTTCCGAAAGCCTAAACAACAATAAACAAAAAAACTGCGCGCGCCAACCCGCCTGCCAAGCGTGGCGCGTATGGCAAACCCCCCCTTAAAGGGGAAGCCTATGTTCAGCAGTGGACGTCTTATGGCTGAGATGATGATGATGATGATTTTAATAAGTTTTACATTTGACATGAACAGTTAGAGAACTAGTAATAAGGCTGCGTGTCCACCAGAGATGAGCATTGAGTAACAGGAGATGACATCCCTAAGAATTGTTTTGTCCCAGAAGTTGTAGTGAAAATCACTACAAGTCTATACTACTCTTTGATTCAGTCATAGCTGTCAACCACCAAAAATAGCGCACAAAATTTATTCTAGGTATCACATCTAGTAGAATACATAATAATTAATAAATCAATGGAGATGAGCGAGGATATATTCCGACCAAAAAGAGTAGAAATTAAAAAGTGGCAACATCGTAGTGTCGTCCCTTTTAAATCAATCTAAAAAAACGGGACCACACTACGATGTTGCCACTTTTTAATTTCTACTATTTTTGTTTGGAATATACGTTGCGAGTAATGTGTCTGTAAAGAACCAATCCTAGAGCTGTGTTATGCGACGATAAACAAATGAAGTGATTCTATTGGTTTTCAAAGACACATTACTCGCAACACATCCTTGCTCATCTCTGTTGGAAACGCAGCCTAAGGGGGCAAATCGACTATCAGATCCGCCTGACGATATCGGCCTGTCAGTTAGAACAAAAATTTGACAGCTCCGAACAACTGACAGGCCAATATCGTCAGGCCGACTGATAGTGGGTGGGTGCCAATGGTGCCATAAGACCCGTAGGGCGACGCTACATTCAAGCGCAAAGCAAATAACTGCCTAATATTCCTTTTAATCTTGTCTCCTATTAAAATAAAAGGGTAGATGACGAAGAAAATTAACAACATTACTCATACAATTAAAACCCAGACCCTAATAATCTTTACTGTTCACTGAGACCTCAATTCGTGGTCGCAATAAATATAAAATTTTAATAAATATCGACTCGACAATTATTTTCATACGGCGAACAATAATCGTAACACAAAATTTTATTAAAAGCCATATCTTTCGGGCCAGACGCCGCTTTTCGGGTGTGCAAGTCATAGGCGATCCTAAAACCTTACCTAACCTCAAACTAGCCTCAAACTGCATTTTTTTTTGGCTATTCAGGCCTACCTAACCTTAAGGAGTTTACTGACTTCAGAGCTTCAGAGACAAAACGCTATACAGCCTTGGCCAGAAGTGTTGAGCACCAATGCGATTTTCATACAAAACTGGAAAGTTTAGTCCATCGTTTCCATCTTTGTTTAAGTTATTTTGTCAATTAATTTAAACTAATAGGCATGTTTTGTTGAAGTTAGTAGTAACTGCATAGAATATTTGCAATATGTCGCACCGACTTAAATTTACATTTTTGGTACCTTCTGTTTTCATATCTTTTAAGTACCTTGAAAGTGTTATTAAGTGAAGTTTTCTATATTTATAAATAAAATATAACATTTACCGTTACCGTACATTGTTAGGATAGGGAAATAATGCTTAACATCAAAATTGTAAACAAAAAACACCTATGCTCAACACTTCTGACCAAGGCTGTAGGTTAGCACAGTATATCTGCGAACTTTTGATGTAATGTCCCGAGTACCTAAATAAGTCTAAAGTCAGAGGTGATCCACAACTATGTGTATGTGTAAAGCCACGGCGTTTTTATTTTAACTTGTATTTTAAAGCACGACTTAAGTCGTGTTTCAGTAACGTCTAACCGTTACATTCCTGACAAAACGTATGGGATTTGACAATAGTTTTGTGACGATTGGTAACTGGCCGTTAATGGTACACAGATAAGTGAAAATGCCCAGGTACATGTACTAGCAAAGTTTTAATATCAAGACCCAAGTCAAGTAGGCAGTCATATTTGGTCTAAAATCAGAGGTGAAACTTTAAAACTCGGCTCACACCAAAGCGTTGGGCAGGTATATGTATACCTGGGAAGTTTTAATATTATGGGCTAAATGTTCGCTAGCAGCCATATAAATAGAGGGGAAACGCCAAAACCTATCACTCGGCCCACGCCAAAGCGCTAGGCCAGTATATACCTGGGAAGTTTTAATGTTATGCCCCAAATGGTCGCAAACCGCCATGTTTGGTCTGTATTGCTTACCTTTTCCCTGACAATGTAATTACGTGTACTCGTTTACTTTCGCCAAAAAACCTAATTGGACGGAAATCCGGTGCAGCGAGGTTTCGTTTCGAAATGGTTCAGTTATTAACTTTTTGTTTTTTTTTTTTGGAAAATCCCCGCAAACTAGGGTACTTTCTAGTAGTTTTATTTATTTTAGCTTTGATATTTTCGGCGGCTCACAATTGTATCCTTCAGCACCTTGCCTTTCCAGCGTGCCTAGGACGCTCAGATGGTCTTCGACAAGTTGGCTGGCCAGAGTATGCTCTCAAGACAGCACGATCTTCACCCATACGAACTCACCGCGCTGGACGCCGTTGACTGGACAGAGACGGCTGTGAACAGAGAAGCCTGGCGATCTTTGGTGTCGGAGGCCAAGATCCACTTTAGGTCGCTGCGCCACTGCAGTAAGTAAGTTTCAATTGTATGCAAACATTTTATAACAATCAAATACTAAAAAATGGTTTCAAATTAACTTTTAACATTTTTTTATACAGACAATATAGGTAGGGTAGGGTACGGTTACATTAAGAGTCGTAAAAAGAATCATTAAGATAAGTAACTCGTTCACATATCACAACGTAGCCCGTAGCATTATCATCATCACACGTAGTAACGGCTCATTTAGAAATAATAATAAAATGAAATGATATGACATATAATTTCTACGGCGAAAATAAATTGAAACCCTAGAGATTCATTGGCTACTTACATATCCTACCTATCGCGCAATGAAAAACATATTTGAACAAAAAATAAGCAGTTAATAAATTTTTGAGGTTTGTTCTGCCAACTGCGCCTAAAAACGGGAACAAAAGGATTTTACGCTGTGACCAACTTTTCCATTATCTTACTCGATTTTTTTTGTCACAGTGGAAGAGCCGTAAACCCCAGAAAGCACCAGCTTACATTTGGTGCGCGCGATTGTCGATACGTGGGCACTAGTCCTGACTGTACTTAGTTGAGAACGTATCACTTTTCATAATTTCCATACACATCGAGAGAGGATAAATATCAAGGCCTACCTATCCTGTATCAAAATACTTTTCAAAGCGAGTTTACCAGCTCCTGCATAGAACGTAACTCCTGCAATAGACGGAGAGCTGGCCACGTCAGATATGACACAATAATGAGAGCAATGAAACCCATCTAGTTAGTTTGCTATATTATGCTTATTTCTAGATCAAACTGGCAGCTGTAAAGTGGTGGACATCAAAGAATGCAAATAACTTGAAAAAAACACATCGTAGAATTTTTGGTTTGATGCAATTTTATAGAAAATAATGTAATTAATTAGATGATATCATAGCCAGAAGTTTCTGTTGGGAATAAGTACTAGTAGTCCCAAATGATGTATAATACAATTCATAGTTAGTCGCCTATTGCTTTTGGTTCAGCAATAATACACAATGGATCTTGTTCTAATGTTAAAATATAAGGCCTGGCTCTATAAATGACAGAACTTCAGCAGGTTTTACATATTTTAGTAGTACTATTTTCCTATTCAACAATTTTGCTAGTCTGTAACTTTAGTACCTACATGTTTAATTGTTCTTATTATTGTGTCCACTGACTTAGGAATAAAGAGACACGGTCTCATCGCGATTTAGTACCGAAACCAGTGTCGCCACGGTCAAACATGTGTGCATTTCATCTACATATATAATATTGTATGTATTAGGGTTACACACACATAGATCAAGTCCACTACGTGGAGTCTTATACTGTGGTTGGTGCACATACAAGATACATGGATTATAATTACACAATAACCATGTCAACGAACGCTTCCGTGTTTGTGTTCGTACCTTCTTGAGCCAAAAAGTCATATCTTCATACGATATTTTTATCACATACGACTTTTGACTTTAAATGGAAATTTGAGAAACATTCAAACCTTCATTCTTCCATTCATTCATTCGATAGAGATGGGAAGTGCAAAAATATTTTCTATCGATACCAAATTTTATAGACTTACTTCGACTTTGAAACTATCTCCTACTAAGGTTAACTAGAATCAATAAGTTCGCCTTTGTACCTACTTTGTTTCTTTCCTACATCATGTTTGTATTCTTACTTCTTTTGTGTAAAATAAAGTGTAAACATACGTACAGTACGTATCTCGAGTAGTAGTAGTAGTAGTTAAGTTAAGTATGTAGAGCATGACATTTATCTTTACTTCACAAGTCCTGAGATGTCGAGACCGAAGATGAGTGAAAATGGTAAAAAAAACATATCCGCTAGTGTGTCAAACGACGATTTTCACTAATGTTATAAAAAAATTACAATATAACAAATCTTGTTTACTTTGAAATTAATTGAGTAGGTAGGTACAGTCAGCACCAATAGTATCTTCCTACACGAAGACCTACAAATAAGAGCCTGTCACATATATTTACGGCCTTCGTGTAGGATCTAAGGTAAGTATTATTTTATATTTAATGAAAATCCCACCCCGGTGAATTTACTCATTAATTATTATTTTTGTTTGTTTCCTACATCATGTTTGTATTCTTACTTCTTTTGTGTAAAATAAAGTGTAAACATACGTACAGTACGTATCTCGAGTAGTAGTAGTAGTAGTTAAGTTAAGTATGTAGAGCATGACATTTATCTTTACTTCACAAGTCCTGAGATGTCGAGACCGAAGATGAGTGAAAATGGTAAAAAAAAACATATCCGCTAGTGTGTCAAACGACGATTTTCACTAATGTTATAAAAAAATTACAATATAACAAATCTTGTTTACTTTGAAATTAATTGAGTAGGTAGGTACAGTCAGCACCAATAGTATCTTCCTACACGAAGACCTACAAATAAGAGCCTGTCACATATATTTACGGCCTTCGTGTAGGATCTAAGGTAAGTATTATTTTATATTTAATGAAAATCCCACCCCGGTGAATTTACTCATTAATTATTATGTACATCTGACTACATATTTTAAATTTTTACCTAAACTTCAAAACTGAAGTCCCCTGCAGAATGTACTTATATAATGCTAACTCTTTTCCTTGTTAGCACTGTCTTCACTGATTTAAGTAATTATCATATTTATTCTACCTGTGTCTGACAACCTATTAATCCTAAAATATCATCTAATCGCAAAAATGTATCTAAAATATATATGGTCTCATCCGGTAGAAAGCATAAAAAATGTGACCAACAAATACTATAGTCACGGAAACGACACGTAAACTGATTTAAAATCAATTACGTATTAGTACATAATTGTGACATTTTCAAGTCAAAGGTACTTACATAATTATCGGTTGTCAATAAGGTGTTAATGTCTTAAAAGTTCATTTACAAATAAACTTTATTAACAACTGACAATGATTGTATTTTTGTCTTGAAATGGTCACAATTACATATATCTTATTTTAGTACACCAAAATATCGATACATTACAATTAAACATATCGACTTATTCGCAGCTCTATTTCGTTCATCACTGACAATATTTTGACACGTTATTTCAATTTTGCGAGTACTGTCATATTCCACATGTTTATTGTCCATTGCGTGGTAGCCTCGATAACATCAAAGGGGAGTGTACACAAAACAAGCAATCGATGTCATTTGAATGCCAAGCAATGGAAAACGTATTTTAATATTTTTCGCTCGTATCTTTATTTAAATAAATTGTGATTAGTCTTACCAGTGATAACTAACGTCACAGTTTCGCAAATTCACAGTCGTACTGCGGTTTTTACACGTAATTATGGCACAAATCGGCATTTTATTTTGCTATTTATACCATATTGGTTGTCATGCATCTGACAATATATGATCACGTTTCTTGATCGCCTCGATCAAGATTTAGAGACAAGCTTGCAGCTGTCAAACCACTTCTCTTTATAATTCAGATTTCTATGATTGTGTCATATCTGACGTGGCTAGCTCTTAGTCCATAACAAGCCGAGGAACGTAACGTTCCGCCTGGAAACAGCGCCCAGAGGAGTCAGAAATCTTTGGCTAAGTGAGAATGATCGCCCACCGCTGAACCGTGCTACGTTTAGCACAAAAGGAGAAATGACGCTAAACCACAGGACGGATACGTCATACTACAAAACTCATTTGAGCGCCTTTGTGTGCACAGCACATCCTCGGTCGTTCCTGCTCAGGTTGTTCCTGCTCACGTCTCCTGAATCACCCTGTATAGTGCCACGCCCCGTTCAATGAAACATTCAGAAATGTTAACCACAACTGCATACTTGCATAGTACTTGAACAAGCACTAAACGCAGACACTCTAAAGACACTTACTTACGGCGGGTAAAGAGAGCATTAAAATTTAAAAGGTTTCTCTGATACAATATTTAAAATCTCACTGGGGCCAGTTTTTACATGAAACATTAATTTATTCCTGAGTGGTCAGTGGTTTCATCCTAAATGGCTAGGCTAGAATAGAAATAATGGATGTGGAGTTGGTATAACATGAGTGCTGATTTGCTGAATTGAAAAATCTATATGCTAATTCATAGTTTATCTATTCATAGCTGCTGCAAAGTAGACGAGTAATTCTTTTTTTTCACGAAAAAATATTTAGTTTTGTATGGAGGGTGGCCGACTGAGACGACATGTCCCATGGTGCTAAATCTTTTTTTGGGTCAAAAATTGTTTTCCTACTCTTTCTTACTCGCAATACGATACCAATTATGCCCTTAAACGGTTCACCAGTATTTTTGTTACATCCTGTGTAGGTTTTAAAATATTTTATTGAACCACAACTAAAACTACTTAGAAATATACTTATATTAAAACTAAATTAAAAACTAAATATTAATAAAAACCTTGTGTAAACCAATTAAAACTAACTTAAAAATACTAAAAACTAAAAATCTATTTCGAAAAACGGCCTGTGTAGGTTAGGTACAGAGGAAAACTTCATTTTACTTCCAATCTTCATTCTTTCTGAAACAAACACCGGATCACGAAATTGAGGAAAACTGCGAGTTACCGACTTTATCTCAGGAAACGAGTGGAAGAAGGGAAAATAATTGTTCAAAAGTACACAGAAGTTACAGCCCATACTTAGCTATATTTGGAACTTTGTTGTTTTTCGAAGGAAATGAAAGTTGCTTAAATAATTTGGAGTTGAAAACTTGAATTTCTCTTCCTCGTCCTTTGGGGTCACTTTGCTATTAATAGACGAAATAATTAAGAATTTACTATGACGCATCCAAATAGTCTCCTTTTTTTTAATGTTGGTAAAAATACAAATGGGAGACAAAAGTCTATCTTATGGCGACGACGGTTATGTTATTTGTGAACATTTATTAAAATAATGTCAATCATAACAAAGCATTTGTCATCATATAGGTAATTAATATCTCGCGCACAAATGCCTACTTAAATAAGTACCTACACGTACATTAAATTCTTAAACATTATTCTCATTCATTAGTCTTCCAAAAAGAATGACTGTGTCTTCCGTCTTCGGGCGCAGCTTTGATTATTAAACCAACCGGATGCGACACGCGCTCTCATTTCTATCGGAAAAAGTCTGCCGTTTTTTGCGGGGGAGGGGAACGTCAAATGTATGCGGAACGTCAAAATAGCCACGTCAAATAAATGTCAGTCCATACAATGAGTATGACCACTGGTCATACATTTTTGGCAGAGGGGAACACCTGTCAATGGCTGCTCCGCTTGCTATTTTATCACGTACTTCATATTTTTTCTTCTCAGTCACACGTTTGCAATCTGTCAGTTATTAAATCGCAGAAATATTATAAGTAGAATGAATATTAAAGGTAGGTACCTACTTAATTTATATTGCAAGGTGCAATCTACAAGGGGTCTTTGAACGTCTGCTGAAGTTATTATTCAGAAGATATTTACTATTTATTGACAGGTTATCATTCTCTATGAATAGATAACCTTGAGTATCAGATTCTGTTCGTTAATGTATTGTACAGATTACACTTGCTATATTAAAAATCTATTCATCAGTAACTTTTAGATAAAAGTCTTTTGGCATTTATAACGAGGCCTTTTCCATTTCACTTAAAGACTTATTAACATAAGTATTTATTATTTATATTTATTTATTGGAGCCAAGAGTGTCCCACTGCTGGGCAAAGGCCTTCCTCCTTCCCTTCCACGTGTCCCGGTCTTGAGCCGTCTCCCACCAGTTTCTATCGAAGGTCAAGGTCGTCTCGCCATCGCCGTCCTGATTTGCCGCGGCCCCGGGTTCGGTTTTGTGGGACCTATTTGATAGTTACTTTGGCCCAGAGATCATCCGACATGCAACAAACGTGTCCCGCCCAGTCACACTTCAGCTTAGCGGCTATTTCTGCTACGTCAGCTATTTTAGTTTTTTTTTTTAAGATATGGGACAGTCTCCTTTCATTTGTTGGCTGTTCCTATCGTGCCTGGAAGGAGACTATTTGGCCTAGGTACTTATATGTACTCATGGACATAGGACATTTCCTTTCCATCTACTAGGTACACCTTATTTTATTATTTTCTTATAAAAAGTTAATATATATGTATATTATTATATAAGTGATCGGAGCTAGTGTTACCGCACAAGTAGGTATAGACCCGCACAGCGCCATCTAGTAGGTAATGATATCAAACTTGGAGCACAAACATTTCTAAGGCTGTGGCCCCTCTATTTATACATTCTCTGTGTTGAAGATAACGTGTAAATACCTAAGATATAATCTTGAAACAAGAATAAACGAAAACAATTCTGGATAACATTTTATTTAGCTTCGTTGCAGATTCGTCTTGTTTTATTCTATTCTACTCCAATTTTTAGGCTCATTGCTCAAAACCCCGACAGCATGATGTTATCTCCGGTTTTATGTCGAGACTTCACATAAATCTCGGATTCTGGGAGCACAGCTGAATTCTAAACAACTTTATAGATACTTACGTCGCGTTAGGCGGTTCACAAAAGATACCTCAATCAGACGCAGCGACATATAAATCAACCCACGCACGAGCCTCCTCAACGTGTTGCATCGCGCGTGTTTGATAAAAAACCGGCTAAGAGCATGCCGGGCTATGCCCAGTGTAGGGTTCCGTTAGTTGCTGGCCTAGTACGAAACATCCGTTCAAAAAGTCATTTACTAAGGGATATTTGGTGGCGCTTAAGTAATTTTACTACGTGAAAAAATCATCCCCCAACTCAAGTGATTAATGCACATACTCGTGCCAAATTTCAGCTTTCTAGTGCTAACGGTCACTGAGCTAGACCGCGGACAGATAGACGGACGGACATGGCGAAACTATAAGGGTTCGTAGTTGACTACAGAACCCTAAAAACTCATGTCAAGTGTTTCAGTGTGTAAATAGCCTTAAGTTCAACGAGACAGCTACTTCTCGGCCGAATGTCAAAAGCCGAATAGCTCCACAAACGTTCGTAGGTACATCTATCCCCAGGAGCCTACTCTGTTCTCCCCAAAAATCAACAAGATTTAGTCAATCCGTGGGAATAAAACTCATGTAATATTCAATGAATATATGATTTGAGCGCCGTGAAAATCTAAAAGCATTCAAAGTAGGTACAATTAAATTTGCGCTTGTAAACAACCCCTGTTGACTGAGTTATTGGGGTTCCGTTATTTTTTTACACGGTGTACAGGGATAGCGCAACAGTAAAGACTGCCTTTCTAAAAAATAAGTCCCGCCGACTTTCTTGCCGGTAATAATAATAAGTAATACTGCTCGGGTCAGGGGTGTAGGGTTAGAACCAGTGGTAGTTCGTTCTCTCTGACGTTCATAAGTGCATTGTAATGTGCCTAAATTGAGGAATAAATATCTTATCTTTTTTTTCATATGAAATCACGTTTTTGACACATCTTCTGTACCCTACTTGTTACTTGGTAACCTACAGTGACTGGAAGTCATGGTTTGAATACCGATCGATATTGGCATTTAAGTATTTAAGTGTTCATCGCCAATTCTTTTTTCCTGATTTTTAAGTATTTCGTAGGTGTATTGAAACACTTGTGTCCACCGTCTGCCGCCAATCCGCCATCGGTTGCTTTCTTACGATGGCCATGTTAGATATGCGCGCGAGGTAATGAAAACTTGGAAAAAGTGATTGTAGGCGCAAAAGTGTAAGGCGAGAGACTTGGGTCTTACAGCTTAGGACTAAGGACTTAACCACAAAATAGTTACAATGGTCTGATTAGTTATGAAGTTCTATGCAAAATTGTCCTCAAATATTTATCATATCTAGCCCGAAAAAAATTGAGTTTTAAAAATGGTTGTACGTTGAATATGTAGTCTTTATTATTTATATGTCTCTGATATTTCACAAGGTATTGGATACTTACGGCCAGTCCCGTTGTCTGTCTGTAACGGCGTCATAAGTCGCCGTAACGACGTCGTCGGAGCCCGACGTCGGTGTGACGGGACGGTTCCGGGGCGGAAACGGATGGAGGTCCAGGTATTTTTACGACTGTGCTGTTTTTTATTCAGATTTAGTTTTTGGTTGTAATGAAACTTAAATGAATTGAAATTCTTGGTGATTCTACTGGAGTTTAGATTAATTTTAAATGGTTTGTTTATTATATTTACGTCACTCTGGGCGGTAAGTGAGATATTACGCCCACGGGCGTAGCGGAAAATCTCACTTCACACCCAGGAGAAGACGTAAAATTGTGTACGCACCACGGGCGGTAATAAAGAAGGCCTCAGATCGCTTGTCTATGTCCCTTACCTTCGGTTCGGGCCACAAATATCCGCGATCTGAGCCGTTCTTTATTTTACCGCCCTAGGTGCGTAATGTACTATTAATTTTAATTCCATCAGGTTTCTGGTAAATTATAAAGATGCGTGTAAAATGGATGTAAAATACCTGTATTTATTTTAAGTTAATAATTTTGTACTTTAAGTCATCACACTCATACACATATTTATTTAGAAACGATGATACCATATGACGCAAATTAACACTTAGTCTATATTTAATAAACCTTAAACAAGTACCTACAATATTCATACACTCTCGCATCACCAATCCATCGAATTACATTCTCAAAACATATTATCGCTTCATATGAAACACCCGTATGAAAGGCAACAATTCTGATATATTACTCCGAGGCCTCCGAGGCCAAAGCTTGTTTCTCATCAAATTTATAACGCAATATCATCGATATGAAAACCTTTTGTCCAAAAACTGTGTCAATGTGTTGAGGCATTTTAACATAAGTCATCAAGTGACCCTTCGCCGCCCCAAAACACTGCCCATCCACGAAAAAAGACCCGTTATAGCCATGAGAAAATTCATTCAATTTTGAACTTAATTTCAAAGTAATAAATCCCAAATTCAAACTGGTTTTCTCATGTACATACGGCTTTTAAGCTTGGTGGGAAAAACAGAGGCCTATTGTGCGCGGACATAATTAACTATGTCTCCCATTGTCTCACGGACAGACGGACAAATGATAAATTGGTTAAAAAAATGGAGGTAACAAAAATACATGCCTTTTTGCAGATGGTTTGGGAAATAATTATCTTTTTCCGGCGGGTTTTCGTTCGTTAAAGCGTGGGCCCGTTGATAAATAGTTTTGTGAATCTAATAATGTTATTTGGATAATGGAAAAGCGGGGATAAGAATATTTTTTTATGAGTTTATTAGACTATGAAATATTTCTGCTAGGCTTCTAAGACATACATACTTAAATAAAATGAGCATGGTTTAAAATTTAAATGATTTCAACTTATTCGATCATGTTAAAGAGCTCCTAAATTAGCTTTAGCAAGGTACCAATTTCGCTCTGTTGAGATATTTTTAATTGCATCTTTGGTTGCATACAACCACGACATATTTAAAACACGGAGTAAAGCTTTGTTAACGATAAACAAGCAATTATTGCAACTTTGATTATTAAACCAACCGGATGCGACACGCGCTCTCAATTCTATCGGAAAAAGTCGTTTTTTGCGGGGGAGACGAACGTCAAATGTTTGCGAAACGTCAAAATAGCCACGTCAAATAGACGTCAGTCCATACAATGAGTATGACCACTGGTCATATATTTTCGGAAGTCAATGGCCGCTCCGCTTGGTTTAAATCTCTAAGATTGCTAAACGTTCTTGGTTATTTTAATCTAGCACTAATTTGAATCCAAATAAGTGTCCTAGTAAATGTAACCCTTAACTGATTCCCTTATTTATTTTAAACAAATTTAATGGTTGTGGTATAAGTAGTTATACATACATACGTTAGCCAAGTTGACTTCTTTGATTTTAGCAACGAACTTTGCAGGCTCCATGCGAAGCGAATCACTGGGTTGTAAAAGATAAAAGATAAAAGATAAAAGATATTTATTCTTCAATTTAGGCACATTACAATGCACTTATGAACGTCAGAGAGAAAAGAAACTACCACCGGTTCTAACCCTACACCTCTGACCCGAGAAGTATTACTTATTACCGGCAAGAAACTCGGCGGGACTTATTTTTTCAAAACAGTACTACAAATACATTAAAGATACTATATACATATATACATGTAAATATCAAAAACTTATTAATTTCTAGCTATTTTCCTCATTTCAGTGAAGGTAAAGAATAAAACACGGTCGCAATAAAATAAAAATATATGGAGGATGGATCTTTAATAAGAACAAATACTTAGACAACAAAATATGTTAACCGTTGTAGACCTATTGACCATAATAGTACATTACGCACCTAGGGTGGTAAACTAAAGAACGGTTCAGATCGCGGGTATTTGTGACCCGAACCGAAGGTAAGGGCCATAAACAAGCGATCTGAGGCCTTCTTTATTACCGCCCGTGGTGCGTACACAATTTTACGTCTTCTCCTGGGTGTGAAGTGAGATTTGCCGCAGCACCCGTGGGCGGCAAATCTCACTTACCGCCCAGAAAGACGTAAAAGAATATGCCGAAACCTAAATCAAAACCTAAGATAGTTGGATCGCCAGCAGTCATAAACACATCCCATAAAGCCGAAGTTATAGCGATGGGCATCTCCAGGGCTCGAACGGTTCACGAGCTAAACGATCTGTAGGGCATACTGTACTCACAGACAAACAAGTTGACAAACATGTGGAAGTTAAAGGCTCAACTTTCAAGGGATTCTTACAGATTATTAAGGCAATGTCTAAACGGCTTTAACGAGGCCATCTGAAGCCGACCTGGCTGAAGACTGTCATTGCAAAAGCGAATGCCATCGAGTCTCTCTTTTCGGCGTTTCACTTTACACTGGTCATTTCATCCCGTCGCGACAACCTCGGCATTGGAGCTCATTCTACAGCCGGAGAGTTCACGCGAGGAAATTTTTCTGAGACCACAGCGAGCAACTTCCCTATGTACAGTCAGCAGCAAAAGTAGCTAAGCGGGTAGGGTCTTCAAAATGAGCTGGACACGACTTAATTGTTACGAGAATAAGAGCGTGTGTAGGTCATTTTGAACACCCTACCATCTTAGCTACTTCTGCTGCTGACTGTACACGTTTTCTGGCTGTTACATTGTTGTCCATATTCCTTTCCGTCCTTTGCTCACAATTTCAAGAGCCCGTGAGTCCCCAAGAAAAGGGTCCAAAGGACAAACTACTCACCCACGGGCCTGCACTAAACCGCGATATTATAAAAAAAAAAAAAAAAATGTTGCATTTAGTTTAAAATTTCTTATTCTTAAGCGTTGCACGACCATTTGTATTGTAATGGTACTGGCAGAATACCAGCGATGTGGCTTGCCGCATCACCATGCTGAGCCAGCGCCTATTCTCTGCCATGACACATGGCTTCCTGTTGACGTGTTAGTTGTATTATTTATTTAAGTTGCATGCCTTTTAATCTTATTCTTGTAAATTGCTTTCTGTTGATGTTTAAGCCATGTATGTTGTGGGAATGAATAAAGAAATTATCTATCTATCTATCTATCTATATTTACGGGCTTACCTGACCTTGTTCGGAAACGAAAATACATTGCCAATACAATACTAAAAGAAGCCTTTTATCATTATCAGTCCAGCGCAGGGATCGCAAACTATACACACAGTAGGTAACTACAGGGGGCCGATTTTTGACAGCCGGACGCTCGAATTCAAAAAATTCAAGCTCGAAAATAATCGCACACAAATGCTTGTCGCCAATTTTTTCGCATGGAATTAATAGTTTAAATAATCATCATTTTAAATTTCCATCGCTTTTATTTTTAAAACATAATTTCATCGTTTTATTCGGTGTTTTAAATGTCACTTTCGAGTGCTCGAATCTCAAAAATCACCCCCCTGGTCAAATACTAACTTCGCGTGTATAGGTACTAATTATACTTTCGAGTTGTAAAAGAGAGAAGGGTGCGTAGCCAACGTGCCAATCGTTAACGCTCCGTAGCTTATCGTAGGCACCTCTCTCTATCACTCTTCCATATTAGTGCGACAGTGACAGTTGCGTTTCGTTCGCTACACGTTGACTACACACCAAACAGGCTAGAGTATGCTCTACGTTGCCGCGCGTTATTACGCGTTACTCATATCTTACATTGTCGCGTTGTTGTTCGAGTCGCGCTAGAAGTATGGAGAGTCGCGTAACAACGTAAGATGTGCTAGCCGCGCAGGTCTGATATAGAAGAACGAGCGCGTGTCAAAATTTCGTTAAAAAATGAGAACAGAACCTTGAATTGAAAACAATAAGTTAAAATTATAGGAAAATACGTAATAACGTTAAAGTTGTTCCGGGCCTTAGAATGACATGCGTTGTCGCGCGCGACTCCATACTTCGAGTCGCGCCTGAAGTATGGAGACTCGCGCCGCAACGTAAGTCATGCTAGACGTACAGATAACCAATCGACTGAAATACAATGTCATTTTTCTGTGTTTGTTGCCAAGTACAGTCGCCATCAGATATATCGAAGCGGGCAAGGTGGTCACAATCTGAACAACGCCTCTACTGTCAAGACGATAAAGTGCATGCTCAGATATTTTTGATTATCATACGTTCACTCGTATCTCAAAGTCGAGGTGTGGTGCTAGGTACTAAAAATAATCGAATTCAATTCAAATGTAATTTAAGCACATTCGAATGAGTTCCATATATGACTTACCCACATACTTGACCTTCTCGTAAAGCCTCCTATACATCGCTATACTATCTTCGTGTTATTTATTTGACTGCCAGTTAAATTTTACTCGACTTCTGCACAGAGGGTATAATAGGTACCATACCATAGCCCTGTCATACCGAACATTAAATTGGTAAGCTAACGGCTAGTTCTGATTTTTTTTTATATATATTGTAAGGATCCCTACCAGCATCCAAGTTTGCAGCTTCGAAACACCTGTGTTGCTTGCAGCACACGAGAAACCACGAAATTTTCGCACTTTTTTTATATTCTTAACTCGTAAACTATGCGGTTTACAAAAATACTATACAGGATGTCCCAGAAATCGACGTCAAGCCGTGAATGGATGATAGACCAAGTTATAACAGTTATCAGAAAAATCCAAAAAAAAATCTATCACATGTTCTTCAAAAATTATGGTCATTTTAAAAATGTACTAGAAGTTAAGAGACCAGGGCGTGAATATTCTAGTAAATTTTTAAAGTGACCATAATTTTTGAAGAACATGTGATAGATTTTTTTTTGGATTTTTCTGATAACTGTTATAACTTGGTCTATCATCCATTCACGGCTTGACGTCAATTTCTGGGACACCCTGTATAAGACGGTTTTTAAAAACACTGACATTTCTACAATTTGAGACTAGAACTAGCTTAGGTGAAATACCTACCGAGATACAACTCTTCGAAAATGCCAATTTTTTTGACTTTCGGAGGTTCTGAAAATATCCAAAAATTTCAGCATTCTTAAAAACCGTGTTTTATTATTATAGGTACTTTAGGTACTTACGAGTACTCCTTTAATTTAGGCAAACAATCAGTATGAGTTTAAAAGAAGACCTAACTTAGAAAAATAATTGTATCCAGAAAATTATATTCAATCGTGTTTTCCTCCCACATAACCCTTTTTTTTTAATAACTGGCTTTCTTATATATATTCTTGATAGTTGCTCCTTACAAACAACACGTGGCGTGGCGGCCATGCCAAGACAACTGTCCATTTAACTATAGACAGTTTACACGCGTTTTGAGATTAATTCTTCATTAGCTGTACACTTTTATTAGATCACCGCACAATAAGCTATCAATATTACACACTGAACTACTTAAATTACCAAAAAATAAAAAATGATTCCCAAGACGTCTAAACTACCCTGCTAATAATTCTTGTAGCTATCAAACATGTCAGTCAAATATTTTTTGAGCAATTTGAAATCTGCTGAACGCAAAATTAGTCAGTCTTCCTCTTAAACTAAACTCATTTATAATAAAGATGACAGCGCAGGGTGTCAACTATTGAGATAAACGTGTCAAGCACTAGGCCGTTTAGCTTAATTAGCTTACTATGAGACTGATGTATGTAGGATGCGCGGATTGGAACGTAAGGAACGAGTGAGTGAGTGAGAGAGTGACCTATGGAATGAACGGTGGGTGACAGGGATAGTATAACGACTGCATCAATGTGTATGAAAGAGATAGCTAACGATGATATTCAAAAATGTAACGTTGGAAGCGGGGAGACTGTTTTCGGTACTAGAAGGTGATGGTGTAATTTTCATGTGTTTTTTTTTCAAAATATATTCTATTTCGAGTTATCCGGCATTTAACTTCGCCCGACCCACATGTATATTCACTCTTAAGGGAAACGGAACCCAAATATAAACCGCCCAAATATAAAGCCATCATTAAATACCGCATAAATAACGTAAAACCCAGTAATTTCTATAAACAAAACGTTCAATTACGGCTTTAATCCAACCTTAAACGAATTCCATTTGGCAATCCTTTGGTTGATCCCTTCTTCAATCAAAATTTCTACGCGAAGTTTCCGTGAAACGACACCATAAAATACCCCCATGCCATTGTGTCATACGCAGAGCAATGAACCACTGTGTCAACCTTTAAGATAGAGGTGACATTTTTTATATTCTTTATACGAACATTACATTCGTATGACTTCGTTTGTGTGTTCGTTTAATTTTTTGCTCGTCTTACAGGCCACAAAGTGTATTACTTACTATCTTAGATTTAATGTCAGTTACATTTTATATTTGCTTTGGAATGAATAGAATAGAATAGAAATATTTATTTGCATGAATACGTACAATAGGTTTTATCAAATAATTTCAGACACAGTATTCAAATCAACACAAAATCGTCATGCAAAATAATTACAAATTTGTACATTAAGGTACTACTTAATCTACATGCAGAAATTTATAAGAGTGTTATAACTATGAGTTTTATAAATATTTTACTTGTGATAACAATTATATTTATCGGTTATTTAAACAATATTTTTTTGATATCATAGGACTGGCATCGTATCGCCATAACATTTTGAGTTAGTCATAATCTACATTATAAATATCGATGTTTCTTTAACAACTTACAAGAATAAGTTTGACTCTATTTTATTACGGAGCACTTCTACATTTTCTCTATTATCTGTGGTTTAAAAGGTACTTACCAACTTCCCTTGAGTGTATATACAGGGTGTCCCAGAAATCGACGTCAAACCGTTAATGGATGATAGACCAAGTTATAACAGTTATCAGAAAAATACAAAAAAAAATCTATCACATGTTCTTCAAAAATTATGGTCACTTTAAAAATTTACTAGAAAATTCACGCCCTGGTCTCTTAACTTCTAGTAAATTTTTAAAGTGACCATAATTTTGGAAGAACATGTTATAGATTTTTTTTTGTATTTTCTGATAACTGTTATAACTTGGTCTATCATCCATTCACGGCTTGACGTCGATTTCTGGGACACCCTGTATACATTTTAATCTCCCTTCATTGTTTCGTAAGTATTTTTTTAGTAGTCTCGGTGGGTAAGCCTGTTTTTATTACTGAGATAAGAGTTTCACGAGGTCTGATAAATTTAAATGCAATTGTAAGCTTTTATAAATACATAATTTTATGGTTAATATAATCGTGTTCACAACATTGATTGTAGCCAGGGCTTGGAAACCGGAATTTGCTCCATAGTAAAACCGGGTTTTTTTCGTTCTTTCGTTACTGTTGCATATTTAATCGAAAAATCCTGTAATATGGAGTGAAAACCTAAATACAATGTTGGATTTTACATAAAATAATTGAATGTATGGGGTTATTAAGGGGTTTTTTGCTTTAGCCGGTTATGAGCCCTGTTGCGGCAGGGCTCGGAACCGGTTTTTTTTTAAGAAAACCTCAAAATAACTCAATATATTTAATTATGTTATGGTTTTTATGTAGAACCCCATTGAGGTAATGACTTCGTCTTATAAGATTTTTCGATTAAATATGAACGAAAGAACGGAAAATGGTTTCCGGTTTTTTAGTATGGAGCAAATACCGGTGTCCCTGGATTGCAGTTTATTTTAGTCACGGACTATCTACCACTAGCTTTTTTCTTAGATTTAGGATTTTTTATTGATTTTTGAAAAAAGTGTCAATTTTTGGGGTTCATTGTTTACGTTCTTAATAACCTTTTATAAGTATAACAAAAGCTGAAATCTGTTATTGGCTGTCCCTGGTAAGCTGCCGTAGTTTTTTAAAATACTTAAACAATACATGCTTGTCCTGCTGCAGAGGTTGTCCATCGCGATCCAACGCGGCAAAAAAAAATAAAAAAAAATAAGCGGCAACGCAGCAAGCGTGATGGGCACCTTTGCGGCGGGAGCGGCTCCCATAGTCAGAGGTGTAGGGCTAGAACCGGTGGTAGTTTCTTTTTTCTCTCTGACGTTCATAAGTGCATTGCAATGTGCCTAAATTAAAGAATAAATATCTTTTATATTTTGTTAAAAAATAGAATTAACTTAGTACTCAAACAAATAAACACGTACGAATGATATTTCCTAACAAAATAAAACATCGTTAAATAACAAAAAACATTGTTTCGTTTGAAACGCAGTCGGCTTAAACAAGCTTAACATTCAATCGAGACTCCAGTTAACGGATTTATTTTAAGCCAATTAAAGGTTTTTTGCGTCCCCTAATGCGTACATGAATGATTAAAACGTTTGGCTCGTTTGTTGTCTGTACTGAAAAAATAGTAGATTGTACAACAAGTGCATAAAACGCACCATTTTACGCGAGGCGTTTATCCATACGAGCGAGCTTGCGAGCGAGGATGGATATAAAGTACGAGCGTAAAATGGGTTTTATGGACGAGTTATACACTCTACTTTTTACTTCGATTGTGAGGAAATAAAAAGAATAGGAATTTCTTATGAATTTCTTTCATAAGTTTCACTTTATGCTGGGTATAGGCGGACTTAAACCCAATTTTATGCACAAGTGCATAAAAAATTGACTTCTTCTAAGGCTATTTTGACAATGGCAATTTTTTATGCACTTGTGCATAAAATTGAGTTTTACTCCGCCTATTACTTTTATGAGAAGTAAAAAAGTACAAGCGAACTTCGGCTATTTCATTAAGAACCAATGCAGCAATGGGGTCAATGTTACTCTGCGGCTAGGGCTGCCATCTCTAAATTCGCAGAACCCGGACAATAATTTTAAAAACCCGGACTTTTGGCGTAAATTGCATTTTTTCCCCGGACGTGTCCAAATCAATAATGGCACTAAATATTTAAATTCAATGGGTTGTTTCCTCACATAAACGGGTTTTCCCCGGACACTTATTGAAAACCCCCCCGGACGCACCCCGGACGGCCTCCAAACTAGGACAAATCCGGGGAAACCCGGACGGATGGCAGCCCTATCTGCGGCCGTAGGAAACACCTTAGACAACGCTACACGTGGTCCCTGGGTGCTAAAAGAGTAACAAACTTGGCAGCTGCACTGTCCCATGCTGGACCTCGCAGCACTCACTGGAATTTCTTCACCATTTACTTTCCCACTACTATTACCACCTGAAAGAAGAAATGCCTCTCTATATCCAGTAACGTGTAGCCATTCGATAAATAAATTAATTAATAACCAAACTTGGGTAAGAAGTTAATAAAGTTTATTTGCTTATCACTCAAAGTTTACTTATAAATACCGAAACACTTTGGTAAGTAATAAGCCTTAGCTTTGAAGTCCCAAAACTTAAGATACTAATAGACGAAGTTTAGTTGCTGGTAACATTTTTTCTTGTGTGATTGCACTCTTATACCTGTTATTTAATTCTCAGAGCACATCTAGCAGTATATTTTTTATTTTATTTTTATTTTATTAATTGGGGAGAAAAACAGATACAAACCGGCAACAAGTACAAATAATACAGTATAGACGTGAATAGGTACAGCTTATATCCTAATACAAATCCCACTAGGATTTCACGCAAATTATTGTAGGGTGGCATTGATGTCGGAACAAAACAAGTATCCTAAATAACCTTAAACTACATAAATACTACTTAAACTAAACACATATTAGAGTGACAATAAAAATGGTGCAACTACAAATTATACTACAATATGGGGATAGACTACAGTTACAATGAAGAAGAAAGAAGACTGCCTATAGGAGATCGCTCACTATGCATTTAAATTGAGCCCGCGTATGATTAAATATGTCAACCGAGACCAGGCTTTTATTATAATTGCAGCATATTCTGCGCAGAGGCGCACGCACGCCTGCGTTTGTGGAGGCTATCTGGACTGCAAAGAGGGTCATATTTCGGGTTCTATAGGAAGGAGCTCTAAAACTAATAGTCTCTAACAATTCCGGGCAGTTATATGAACTAGTGCATATATTGTATAGTACAGTGGCATCCTTAATATGACGTCTGCTAGCCAGTGTTTTAAGTTTGTACCGTTCTAGAAGGCTTTCGTAAGGCAGGTATGCACGTGATAGTCTATAGTTAAGGGCTCTGAGAAAGCGTTTCTGAACCGCTTCTACAGCATCGATATAGATTGCGTAAAGAGGGTTCCATACTTCGGAGGCATATTCTAGATAAGGACGTACAAGAGATTTGTAGAGTAACAGGTACGATGAGGATTGTTTCATGGGTTTGGCTGATCTAAGAATAAATCCAAGCATTTGAAAGGCTTTAGAGGTAATAGTATGGATATGTCGGTCAAGCGTTAGTTTCTCATCTAATGTCACTCCAAGATCTTTCACCTGAGAAACTCTTTGGAGCACTTCCCCCCCTATATTATAATTCGTAAGTATAATATTTTTATTTTTGGTAAAAGTAATATTAACACACTTGTCATGAGCCAAGTATAGCTTATTATCTACGCAGTAATCGTGCAGGCGGTCTAGATCTTCTTGAATGAGATTACAATCACTTTGTTTTTTTACAGATTTAAATATTTTTAGATCGTCTGCAAACAAGGCAAATTTACAATTACGAAAACAGGCATCAATATCATTGACAAATAATGAGTACAGAAGCGACCCTAAAATGGATCCTTGAATTACTCCAGAGGTTACCTGGGATGGTCTTGATTCATAACCATTTATGACGATTTTTGGGTCCGTTTTTCCAGATAAGAAGCAAACCATCTCAGCAAATTGCCTTTAATACCATTGAAGGCTAGTTTACGTAATAGCAACAGGTGGTCAACTTTATCAAAAGCTTTACGGAAGTCGGTATATATAACGTCTACCTGAGTGCGAGTATCCATTGAGGAGAAAAGAAAATTAGAATACCCAAGGAGATTGGTAGAAGTAGATTTATTCTTCATGAAGCCGTGCTGCTGGGGTATAATCTTGTTTTTTACCAGCGGGTAGATTACTTCATGAACTAGCGATTCGAGCAACTTAGGTATACATGATTGTACTGATATTGGACGATAGTTTTTGACCTGGGATTTGGGTCCCGATTTATGTATGGGGGTCACTAGCGACATCTTCCAGTAATCAGGGAAAGTACCCTCAATAAGGCATCTGTTAAATATTATTTTTAGAGGGGTTATTATTGCAGGACACGTATTTTTAAGAAAATGTGGACTAATTTTATCCGGACCAGGTCCTTTGTTAGTGTCCAATTGGCGGAGCTTACGCTTAATATCTACCTCCCTTATATATATGTCCGGGATTAGGTTGGCTGATTGTGCGCATGGTAAGTTGTCCAAATCGCTTGTATTGTATGCTCTTTGGCATTCGAATACCGAGCTAAAGAACTTCGAGAACAGTTCACCTACTTCCTTTGGGGTATTGGCTGATGTGTCGTCAAGAAACATAGTTTGTGGGTAGTTCGACTTTGTCTTTTTTAGCGAGGAAATATATGCCCAAAAGGATTTAATGTTAGATCTCATCGCGGCCTCGGTGTTATCTGTATACTTGCGGAAACATTTTGTCATTAATAATTTACATCGTGAACGTAATAAGGAAAATTCGCTATAGTCTCTAAGGGACTTATATGTCTTCCACTTAAGCCAGACTTTTTCCTTTCTTTTCAATGTTTTTATTAGGGCATGTGAAAACCATTTAGGATATGCTCCAGACTTTTTTTTATAAAGTGGGACATGTCTCTCCAGTATGTTGTAAATAATATTGTAAAATTTACTTACAGCCTCATTCGTCTGAAGCGATTTTAACTCATCCAGCCAGTTTATGCTATTTAAGTCACTTATGATTTCTGGGTAGTTGGCTTTATAAAAAATATATTTTGGAGGGTCAATTGATGGCAAGGAGGCCATAGGCTGCGTGCTAATAGTGAATTGAAAAGGAGGGTGGTGCCTGTCAATGTTACTTAGGATGGTATCAGGAGAAGAGAGTTTACAGTCTATATTAGCGAGTAATAAGTCAAGTGTTCTATTATTCTGGTTAGTCATGGAATTGTATTGGTGTATGTCCAACATATTAGTTGTATATAGCAAATATTTAGCGTTGTCAGTAAGGTTAGAAGCAGTATGAGCAGTAAGTTGGCCCTGGTCCAATACCCATGTTAATTCAGGTAAGTTGTAGTCACCTGCGACACATATTTTAAAATTAGGTACTAAGTTATGTATTTTTTCTAATGTTTTCAGGTGACTGACATAATGGTCTTTGTTTGAGCTAGGAGGGATATAAGCAACGCCTATAATTAGATTGCCGTTACTAGTAGATAGTACTAAGAAGAGGTCTTCCACATCTGCGGATTCCCAGTTCGTATAACGAGTGGCCTGAAAAGATTTACGAACTCCAATCAGTACACCCCCGCCGTCCTTTTTATGATGGGAGCAAAGGTCACGATCCCGACGGTGTACTATATACTCACTGCCAAGTACCTCTGCGTCCAGTATAATACCGGGCTGTAGCCAGGTCTCGGTTAACATAATTATATCGTAAGAAGAGTTTAGTATATTAAGACGTAGGTCAGCCAGCTTCGATCGCAAACCACCACAGTTTTGATAATAAAATAGAATTTCACTTTTATTTCTTATCACAGTGAATATAAAACAAAGTTTGATATAGGTAACATTCTAACAATAAGTATGCGGTGGTTCGAGCGTGGCCGGCCGACCTATGTACATTTGAATTAAAAGTAGGTATTATTCGATGAGGAAATTGGTAATGTATATTAAAATTAAAATTAAATACGCAGATGGAAAGTGAATTGTTGTGCAGCTCAGTAAGTATTATTACAAATTTCAATAGCCATTTTTTTATACAGGGAGTGTTGTTAATAATAACTATATTAAATGGTGTCTTTGCGCAGTCAATACGATAGTGATATAGAAACAAACATAAGTAGAAATATAAATACAACTCGACAAAAACGACAGGTGAATGTACACAACCTCGTCACAAGCGCTCTAAATCTACTTCACTCTTAATTGCAATGATTCGTGAGTCATCTGTTTTGCGCATAAGTATAGTAGCATTTTTGACCCATATCCACCTATAGTTTTTGTTTTTTCTTATCTCACGCGCCTTAGCGTACAGAATTATAGAAAAAATCACGTTTCAGATTCGTTCGGCTAATAGTATAATGTGAATCCTGTACAGTTACAGGCGTTGATAGGCTACGGTAACTGCTTACCACCAAGCAGGCAAAAATCCAAAGATACAAAAGCTAGTAGTTCACGTATGGAATCGAGGTGTTTTTGCCAACTGATATAGCATTATGATTAATCTACCTTCAATTTAGAGTACCTATTTAGAGCAATCAACCAACCGGAGTGGCCATTGACAGGCATTCCATTCTGCCGAAAACAATGACCGGCGCCGCGGTGGTCATACAAACGTCATTTACTGTATGGACTGACGTTTATCTGACGTGGCTATTTGTACGTTACGTACGATACATTTGACGTTCCTCTCCCTAGCAAAAATCGGTAGACGTTTTTCGTATAGAAAATGACAGACACGGCCACTCCGGGTTGAATTCTCTAAGACCTTTAACATCAAAGCAGCCGCTGCGAGTGTGATAACCGCGATATGCGACTATTAGTTCAGAGAGTGGATTTAGCTTCTAACTAACGTACGGATTAGCTTCAAACGCCAGTGCGACCCGGACTGCGAAGGTGAGTGTAGATAGGTACCGTAACATGGGGTGAGTAGGAACGAAATCGAAGTTCCTGGATAAAAGTTTATTGTCATATGTGGCACATTGATTTATATACAAAAAAAGTGTTCAGGATGCATGAATTTTAGTTGGTCAATGATTTTGTGTAGTTCCATTTCGAAAATTTAAGAATAAACACAAAATCGCACCTCATCCCATAGTTGGGTGTATTTCATACTAACGCGAGTTTTGAAAATTATTAGATCGACACTTTTGAATAATAAAACTTACAATAGCTTAAGGTGATACCTGACTGAGGTTGTGCTCAGCAGATTTAAATTTTCTCGAAACATACTTGGAATACGAGTTTGATACTTTCAGGAATGATTAATGACTATATGACCGAGGGATTTGTAGGATGAAAACACGATTGGCTACAATTTCCTCGATAGTTTTATTTTTCAAAGTCAGGTCTTCTTTTACCTTAAAACTGATTTTATTGCTCAATTATAAAGAATATAAGGATAAAATTGGAGTATGTTAAAGCCATTACCTAGTTCTAGGGAATTGTAGGATGAAAATTTAATTCGTTGTTTACTTTTACCTGGAGATGGCATAAAGTGAAATGACGCTTACGACATTTCATAAACGCGCTTCCAGACTAGCTCGCGCTCCTTCCCGGCGACACGAATTACCTTAGCGCTATCCTTTACTACATTTGATCAGTCTGTCAGCGGCCACTGCCAACAACGGGTTCTTGTTTGTCGGCGTCAGCGCTTTTTTGTACGAAAATAAGGTGCCTTTAATTATTTTTTAGTTTTATTACACTCTATTTGTAGATCTGGTTACAAAAATGTTTTTTGCGTTCATCGAGCTTGTACCTCCATACAAAAATACTCGTGTAATATTTATTTTAGTTATTGACTAGTCGTTTCAACAACAGAGTAAACATCAGTGAGTTCACTTCCACCAAAGAGAATTAAGTACCTAGAGAGATTGTTAGGAACTTCTTTCGTTTTGTTCCAATGGTCTTCAATAGATGTCGCTCAAAGTACCAATGGCTCGTAATAATTTTTCATGTTACTTGAAATCTAGTCGCTACTTATCTAAACCTGCGTCATTATATTACCAAAACTGATTACAACAAGAGTAATCAAAAATATCTGATTAAACCTAAGAAAAAAATAAATCCAGGTAATATCGCATTATTAATTTAAGCGCCATCTATTGTAGTTTCTCATAATTTTACGGTTTAGCTCAATCTCGGAGTAACCCTTTGTGTAGCTCGTTTGTTTAATGATAATAGCTCATAGATGTCACTAAAATAAATATCGAAAAGACCCCGACTTGGTGATAATGGGATCATCTAACGGGTGATAACAAAAAAATGAGAATAAATTTTATACGGATTTAAAGAAAACTCTTGCGGTTATATAAAAAAGTAGTTATAATTGTAAAATATATACAAGAATAAATGTACAAAAATGTTAATGGACATTGGCATAGGGTCCGTGGTCAGCTGTACGTCGGAGCCTGGACATGATGTTGGTACAAGACCGTTGGACGCCATTTTTGTCCATCTTTCGCACACATGCTCTTATTTTTTTTATTAATTGAGCACAGTTCGCAGCTCTCCAGTTGTTTTTATATGCCAGACTGCTCAAATTACCGAAGAAATCTTCTATCGGACGACATTGCGGAAGATTCGTAGGGTTACGCGTCTTAGGTACAAATGGGATGTTATTTGCCTCTAGAAATTGTATAGTTTTTTTTGCATAGTGCGATGGTGCCTTATCTGGCCAGAAAACATATTCCCCATCAGCATGATGTTTACGAATAAACGGCACCAGTATTTTTTTCAGACACTCATTTTCGTACACATTTTGGTTGACCGCTAAACCGCTTGGCTTGAACCACAGTTTTGAAATACCCTTTTCAGATATGGCGACATACAGCATAACTTTTGGTTCCAATTTATGCTTGTACTTATGCTTTATGTCCTCTGGTGTAGTAGCGACGTCGCTGGTATAGTACCGGTCATTTCCAGGAATATGAGTTTTACTCAAAGGAAAATAACTTTCATCGTCCAAAATAAACGATTTTCCTTTGTAATTTCGCGTCATCCAACGACATTGAGACATAACTGTCGATTTTTGCTCGTCGGTGTATTCCGGTGCCCTCACTTTCTTTCTGCATTTAAGGCCAACCTTTTTTAATGGTTTACAAATGTATGGTTGACTACATTTAAACTTTTTTGCGGCATCTCTTTGGCTTATGGCATCGTTGTCGTTAAACCACAGAGTAAATAATAGTATAATACAGAGAAACCTCTGTAACGTCACGAATCATGTTGTTCCTTCTTAACACATGACAAGTTCTCTTTCGCACTTATGCAAACGTATCGGATACGTCGTGTCAAACTCGAATTTTTTGACAGATTTACACTGAGTTGTACCCCCCTGGCAGTGACTTCAACGCCCTCTTCGTCATAATTTTCGCTGGTCGACCACTGCCACCTTTTCGAGCTATTGTCAAGGATGCTAAAATTCTATAAATTGTGGAATTGGCACGATTTCCTTGGCAAAATGGTCCACGGTGAACTTTTTACCAAAACAAACATTAGAATTATAAAAATTTACAACGCGTTGTCTCAAAGCTTCTTGTTTTGACGCCATTTTTGACAAACAAAACGATTTGTAAAAAAAAAACAAATGACACACATGATAGACAAAAGAGGTTCCAACAACTTCTAGAACAAACTTTTTCTTTAATGCCGACAGTATTTTTTTTAGAGCTGCAAAAAAGTATTCTCATTTTTTTGTTATCACCCGTTAGAGGTTATCCCTGTTCGATTAAAAAAAAATTTAAAATCGGTTCATGATTCCCGGAGATGTCGAGTAACATACATACAAAAAAAAAGTAAAAAAAATAATGCTTAAAAAAAATCAGTTTAATTGAGAACCTCCTCCTTTTTTGAAGTCGGTTAAAAATGGACCTTTTTCTCGCAACCTTTTATTTCTTCCAAAATCTGTAAACGCCAATTGGGAGGATACCTTTCTTCAAATAATTGAATGAAGGTATCCTATCACTCATCTATCACTACTTGTGATCAAATTGCAACTTGTGAGTTAAATAAAATAATTAAAATATTATATATATCATGCGACAATCATACACCAACACAAATCAACCTAGTCCCACGGTAAGCTCAATAAGGCTAGTGTTGTAGGTACAGTTGCCATCAGATATATCGGAGCGGCCAAGGTGGTCACAAATATCTGAACAACGCCTCTATTGTCAAGGCGATACAGTGCATGTTCAGATATTTTTGAGTACTGTGGCCGTTCCGATATATTTGATGGCGACTGTAAGCGACGATCTATATAATAGATAGGTACTTATAGATAAATACTTAAATACTTAGAAAACATCCAGAACTCTCTCTGTGATTAGCACACAAATAAATGCTCTGACCAGGATTCGAACCCGGGACCTCCTGCTTCATATGCAGAGTCACTACCAAGGCTAGAAGGCCGTAATAGTATTTTGTGCAACAGTTACATAATAAGCGTTCTTAAGATTCGAGGGTCGAATTTACAAAATGAGGCGGAGCCAAATTTTGTAAAAACAGACCCGAGAATTTTAAGAACCCTTATTATGTACCGTTGCACACAATAGTTTTTCTACGAGTGCTTAAGCAAGCCGGTAAGAATTGAGTTCGACGAAAGCCGTGCACAACCTATTGCTTCTATGTGATCTCGTAACGTTCGATCTCCCGGTGGATTGTGCCGGCGGCGCCCGCCCGACACGCAGTGCGGGGCTCGACAACAGTTTCACAATATTGTATGGAAATCCTTTCTGTCATTGTTATGGATGCTACAATATGCGACCATAGAAGCTCTATCTACAAGTATGCGCTAGTAGTTCCGCCACCACAATCTCAATTCGAGTATAGTACAGTCGCCGAGTATAAAAATACAATTATTTATGACACAATACAAGTTTTACCACAGTTTTACGTTGCGACGTTGCCAGCTTTTTACCGAGCTGGCAACAACACCAGTCAAGCTATACAAACTATCTTCACAATTTTGTAGCAATTTTGGCTGTGATTTTGGCAGATTTTGGTTCGGTTTACATAACGTTTCGTTTCTTTGTTTTCGTCCAACATTGTCAAATAAACATGAATAAACTTAATAGTATAACGGTACTATATCATTATTATAATTATTGATAAATATTTTTTACTGAATTAGAATGCTTTTTTTTCATGTATGTTGATTTTCTGCCTTAATCATTCACCTAAATAATAAGATTCTACATCGCATAAAAACTACATAAAAAGGAACGACAAAGTGCTTAACTACTTTGAAAAATTATAGGTTTTTTCAAAGGCTGTATTTACTAAACGGGAAAAGGGACTGAATTTATTTTCGGATATATATTATTAGACTATATACTCTTGTTTATGGCACAAGCCGAAACACGATTGCTGAAAGTTGCCTCGATAGAAAAAAAATCCGAAGTTGGGTCCTTTTTCTCCTTATTTTTCTTAGCTTACGGAAACTATAAGAGATTAAGCAATATAACTAAGTAAAAAATATGGTATTCTGGTTTATCTAAAAAGTCACAGAAACAAAATTAGACAAAACTTTATAGATTTGTTTATTTATCGTAGTTTAGTCAAAAAGTCTGATCCTTAAGAGCGCTGCATCTCTTTCTTTCGTGCACGGGAGCCATAAACGTGTCTCTAACGGATGGGCGTGGCTTGTCCGAATCGACGAACGGCCTTAAGGGTCAAAACACACCTAGCGGAATCACAGCGGAATTAAGCCAATTTATAGACAAAATGCTTAAATTTGTCTATGGTAGCAGATTTTTTGTATGGAAGCCATAGACAAATTTCCGCTACCATAGACAAATTTAAGCATTTTGTTTATGAATTTTCTTAATTCAGCTCAGGTGTGTGGTGTACCTTATTGGGGTTCATATAAATTGAACTGGCAACATTTCAAAACGTGGAATTGACATAAAGAAATGGATGTTTTTGATTGTATTGTCTATTGCCTTCATAGTCATAGATTGCCTTTCATTTTCTTGTTGCACAGACGGAGCTATAATATATATTAATAATACCGTAAGATACCGAGATATATATAATCGTATAGCTCGGCACCCTACACGGTAAAGCTATCAAAAGAGAGACAGATATATCGGTTGTACGTCACGCCAGACAAAGAAGGCAATATACCCAAAATATATCGAGCTATAATATATATTATAGCTCCGTCTGTGACGGGCTTTATTGGCGGCATAGCGACTGTCTTCGAAACTAAGTACGCTCCCTAAAATTAAGTACCTAGTAAATAATAGTAGATTGTACAACAAGTACATAAAACCCACCATTTTACACGAAATGTTTATCCATCCGAGTGAGCGAGCGTAAATAGTATGCGGGCTGTACACTCTCGCCGAGACAAACCGAGACAGGCCGAGCGCGAGAGTGTACAGGGGTGCACTCGCTTGGCTTCCAAAAGAAAAATCTACCCCGAGTCACAGAGTAAATAATAGTATAATACAGAGAGACCTCTGTAATGTCACGTAACGTCACGAATCATGTTGTCCCTTATTAACGCATGACAAGTTCTCTTTCGCACTTATGCAAACATATCGGATACGTCGTGTCAAACTCAAATTTTTTGACAGATTTACTTTGAGTTGTACCTGCCCGAATGCTCTCGCCCGAGAATGTACAGCCGGCGGTACGGTCAGCTGCAACGAAAAAGGCCCCCGCTGCATACAAACTTTGCAGGGGGTAGGGGGGTCTTTTTCTCTGCAGCTAGTTATGGTCAGGAGAGGAGAGGAGTTTGACACGACGTATCCGATACGATTGCATAAGTGCGAAAGAGAACTTGTCATGCGTTAAGAAGGGACAACATGATTATGGATGGATTATGTCTAGTTTACAAAAATATGAAATATAATTTCACATGTAATTATAGTTTTAGTTTTTTTATCATTACTATTATGATTAAAAAATTAATCCATATCGAAAATCCAGCGTCGTTTACTGAATCGATTCAAAAATAATCGTTTATTTTCTCACGGGCAATAACCATTTTGAATTTTGACGTTTGACACTTATGTATATTTAACGCCCCTAAGGATTGCTGCCTTCTATATTTTGTTTGAAAATACAAGCAAAAATGATCCTTGGCTTTTTTGTTTGACATTTGCAAGGACTGCATTCGATAATGAACCATATTTCAACATATGTAAAATCAACTATTTGTTGCTCCATTTAGTGTCGTGACTTACTGTCAAATATGCGTGATATTTTCAAGTGAAAGGTACACCATTGTCCGTTATCAATAAGGCGATGCTACTGTAAAAATTCATTTAGAAATAAACTTTATTAACAACAGACAATGATGTACCTTTAAATTGAAAACGCCATACGTATGCTACCTCGCCTCCCTCAGATTTTGGCAGACCTTTTTGTTTGGAAAGATGAGGCGATGGCTCCTCCAGGTATAGAGCTTTATGACGATAACTTATTATCATGGTTTAAATATATCGATTTACGAATAATTAAAAAACTAATTTAAAAAATAATATAAGACACAAATTCAAAAAAGTAAGTTTATTTCATATTATAAAAAAAATACTAAAATATTCCTACTGTAAGACGACATCTATTGACTAGTTAATCGTAATGTTAGTTGACATATATACGTCGCTACAAAACTTTTAAATCAGGACTAACAGATGTCGTTAGGAGTACTACAACTGTGCTGAGACGTGTAACGCTATCTCTGGTCGGTCGATGTAATCAGTGAATTTTCAGTAGCGCCGTCTAGTGCTGAATGTATTTTAGGCGGTCGCATTTTTTTACATGGGATAAATTCTCTAGATATATTCTTTACTTTATGCTTCCACTATACTTGCGCGCTGGGCGAGACACGCCAGTTTTGTAGGTACTAATCAAATAGAAATGCGAATCATGCGATAAACAACTATAAGATACTTAAGTACATGTGTCACTATTTTGGCAAAGGTACCATTTGGCGGTCAGTGCTTACGTCGTATATCTTGTACCGATTTAATATTGTATTCAAGCAATAATGCAATGAATGCGTAATAAGCGCCGATCGCCTAATGGTACAGTCGACGTCAAAAATATGTTTACACTTTTGAACTTTACTACAAAGGAGTAAGGTGCAAAAGTGTAAACATATCTTTGACGTCGACTGTACCTTTGCCAAAATAATGTCAGAAATAGTATTAATTACAAGATAATTATTTGCGTAATGGTCTGGACAACTTTTTTGACGCGAGTTAAGTTTCTATAGGTAAGTAGGTACAATTTTACCTAACAAGCTGTCACGCTTGCACACCATAGCCGTAGGCGGTTCTCTTCCTCTATCTACCCACTAGTTACTCAAAGCAAGTAGGTAGGTATCTCTAGTTGAAACTCGTATTTGCCCAGACACAGACAACACGCAACGCGACTAATTTTAAAATACGTTCCAGTCAGTGATCGGAATAGGTAGCGTATATTATTTACCTAAACTTTGGGGTCGTCCAGAATTCATGTGATCGTATTTGGCCTATTTTTGACCACCATCTAGAATTGAAACCCGATACTTGAGGATATTTAGGGCCTCTTATTACGAATCTGAAGTAAAAAAATTAAGAATCGGGCGCGATCTTGAGTTTGTTCATTTTTGATCCGATCATGTTGAAAATCGATATCTAAGGATCCGCCAGGCCCCTTAATATGAATCTGAAGTCAAAATTCTAAAAAAAGGGCGCCATCTTGACTTTCTTCACTTTTTATCCGATCGGTTTGAAACCCGATACTTGAGGACATTTAGGGCCTCTTATTACGAATCTGATTTTTTTTTAAATTAGGCGCCATCTTGAGTTTATTCATTTTTGATCCGATCATGTTGAAAATCGATATCTAAGAATATGCCAGGCCCCTTAACATGAATCTGAAGACAAAATTTAAAAAAATGGGCGCCATCTTGATTTTCTTCATTTTTTATCCGATCGGTTTGAAATTCGATATCTAAGGATATTTAGGGACCTTTATTACGAATCTGAAGTAAAAATTCCAGAAATTGGGCGCCATCTTGAATTTGTTTATTTTTATCCGATCATGTCGAAAATCGATATCTAAGGATCCGCCAGGCCCCTTAATATGAATCTGAAGTCAAAATTTAAAAAAATGGGCGCCATCTTGATTTTCTTCATTTTTTATCCGATCAATTTGAAACTCGATAGCAGAGGATCTTTCTTTAAAGCCCCTTACGAATCTGAATTCAAAATTGCAAAAACTAGCCGCCATATTAAGTTTCATTATTTTCGATCTATTCGTGATGAAAATCAATATCTGAGGATCTTAAAGGACTTTCAATATAAGACTGAAGTCAAAATTGCAAAAATGGCCATCTTGCTTTTTTTCATTTAAATAAATAATTTTTTGGGGACAATCTTACACAAATCAACTTATACTAAGCTAAGCTTGTACTATAGGTACAGTCAAGGAATTTGATTCGCGTACCGTTTCGTTGATTTATTGCTTGAAATGTCAGAATATCAGATTCGACGGTGTGCAAGCTATGCCAAGCCAATGTCCATTACTTAACTCTCAAATTATGTGTATCTCTGCTACAACCCCATCAAATTTCATGAAAATCAGAAAAATGGTACTAGTCATCATCGAACAAACTCTCAAAATCAAAAAGCCATCGAAATGCCGAGACGTCCCAGTATAAGTAGCTAGAAGTGGTTTGTAAGAACTCGCTTCGCTTGCGCTCCGCTCGTTCGATTAGTACTATATTTCTGACATTATTTTGGCAAAGGTACCATTTGGCGGTCGGCGCTTATGCATTCATTGCATATTACATTAATAATAGTACAGTCGCCATCAAATATATGAAATCGGCCAAGGTAGTCACTAATATCTGAACAAGACCTCAAAATTAAAGGCGATAAAGTACATGTTCGGATATAAAGTATAGTTATATTGCATAAAATCGGTTAAGCCGTTTTTGAATTCTAGCTCAAAAACTCATGTTAAAAGGACTTAAGTGCCGCAAAATATCATATATAAAACGACCTTTTGATTGGGTGTTTTGTGAGTTTTGTGACGGACCGGTTATTATGGAACCTTTATTTACATTGAGCATGGCTCGACATGTTATGATTATAAAATGTGCTCATTTGTACCTTTCACTTAGGAGGTACAGTCGCCATCAAATGTATAGAAGCGGACAGTGTACTCAAAAATATTTGTACATGCACTTTATCGCCTTGACAATACAGGCGTTGTACATATATTTCTGACCACCTTGGGCGCTCCCATATAATATATCTGATGTCGACTGTACGTAATTTACAATAAAAAGTAACATCGTTCACAAAAACGAAATCAAATTCAGTTTAAAAATTACCGTCTCGCAAAGCAGATTCTCCTACTGCAAAAAATATCGAGATCTAATTTGTTCCGAGTGAACTTTCTGCGAACCTCTATCTGAGCGAAGTGCGTAGTGACCGAGTTCGCAAGGAGGTGGGGCTACGCGATGATTGCTCCGCCCAAATCGAGGTACATGTTCTTTTGAGTCCTCGTCTTAATAACAAGAATATATTATTTTCGTAGCCGTAGCTTATAAAAACCACCTCACCCGTCAGTCATCCCTACTGTCCCCATTCATGACCCGACTGCCCTCGCTATCACAACTACGGGGTGAGGTGGGATTTTGTGTATATCCTTGAAAAAATAAATAAAAAAAATAAAAAAACCCGCCTGCCTAAAAAACTAAAAGGTCGAAAACAAGGTCAATATACGTTACGAATTTGTTGTTTAATATTGAAAAGCATAAGATACATATTAAATTCTAATGTGGAACATAGCGACATTAAACAGTCGGGACCCATTTTAGGGAAGATTTGCGCCAATCTAGATTTCAAATGGGTCCCGACTGTTTAATGTCGCTATGTTCCACATTAGAATTTAATATGTATCTTATGCTTTTCAATATTAAACAACAAATTCGTAACGTATATTGACCTTGTTTTCGACCTTTTAGTTTTTTACGCAGGCGGGTTTTTTTAATTTTTTAATTTATTTTTTATTTTTAACTTTTTAGTATTGTTACGAGCCGTAGGGTTCGTTGGATAGAAAATAGCCGTTAGGTAACGTTAAAGAAATTTATTGAACAAAAAGGAATCACTTAGGAACACTATTGACTTAAACAGTAAACACTAGGAAATCGACTAAACACTGGAATCACTTAGGAACACTATTGAATTAAACAATAAACACTATGTAATTGACTAAAACACTATTCGCTTTTAAACAACTTGGGTTCACTCTTTTAATCTCTCCGATGTTTATCGCTCTGTATCACAATGGAAACTGACTGCGTCCGCTACCGGTCTCCTTTTATATACGTGCGATAGTTTTTCCAGAACATTCACAGTAGGTACCTATACGGTTGGTAAACAGCAAGTATCGAGATCATTCCGGGCCGCACTCGAACATGGTTCTCTCTGTCTAACGCGCGTATAGCGAATATCGATGCTTCTCACACATTTCTCGATTGTTCCAGAGACATGATCGATTAGTGTCGTCGCCTCCGCGCGTATAGGCCGTCCCTTTCACTCCATTCTGGAATATTCCAGGAACACGTTCGAGTCTGTTTGGTTATAATCGTATCTCTCGCTTCCACGTACAGGCTATCCTGCTCGCACACCTTCTGGAATGTTCCGGAGACTAGAGGGGTGTAACTAGGCCTGAAACGGCCTGAAAACGGGTTTTCAGGAAGTAGTGCCATATGAGTGTTAGTGGCCTGAAACGGCCTGAAAGCATGTTTCAGGCGCCTGAAAACGATGGTAACCGCGAGCAATTTCCGAATCTCTGGTATGTGTTAGGGCTTCCTCTGAAACGGCCTGAAAACGTGTTTCAGCTGCCTGAAAACGGTGGTAACTGGGAGTAATCTCCGATTCTCTGATATGTGTTAGGCCTTCCCCTGAAACGGCCTGAAAACGTGTTTCAGCTGCCTGAAAACAGTGGTAACAGGGAGTAATCTCCGATTCTCTGATATGTGTTAGGCCTTCCCCTGAAACGGCCTGAAAATGGATTTCAGCCGCCTGAAAACGCCTGTAACCCGTTAAAAATAAAAAAAAAACGTTCCTTTCATGTCGTCTTTACCCCGTCTCCGTAACACTGCCTCCTCCTTAGACATGCTCGTCCCGAGCATTATTAGATCCATTGTATCGTGCCAATCGATTCACATGCACAATCTTAGGCAGGTTCCTCGCACTTCCCATCTTCTTTATGCGATAAGTCACGTCATTAATTTTCGTAATTACTGTGTAGGGACCCTCCCAATCAGCTTGAAGTTTTGGGGATTTTCCTTTACGTCTTATCGGATTATGAAGCCAGACGAGTGAGCCTTCTTCAAAGTCCACGTGATGCATCTTCCTGTCATATCGTGTTTTCGTTTTGTCACTGATTTTACTTTCAGATGTTCTAACATGTTCGTGGATCTCATGTAATTTTTCCCGTAATTCCGCGGCATAATCTGTTATACTCACTGGTGGATCTGGGGGCCCACCAGTGATCATATCTGCTGGCAATCGAAGTTGCCTACCGTACATGGCCAGGGCAGGTGTTACATTCGAGCTCTCGTGTACCGCAGATCGATATGACAGTAGAAATAATGGGATATACTTGTCCCAGTCCTTTTGGTGACTATCCACTAACTTAGCTAGGTGTCTTTCCAAAGTTTGATTAAACCGTTCGACCATTCCATCAGACTGTGGGTGGTAAGGCGTAGTCCTCGTTTTATGAATTCCCATTATTCGGCACATTTCTTGAAAGAGTTGGGACTCGAAGTTTCTTCCTTGATCACTGTGTATCTCTAAGGGTACCCCAACTCTACAGAATACCTCGTTCACCAGTACTTCGGCAACTGTAATTGCCTCCTGATTAAGAATGGCGAATACTTCTGGCCACTTGGTGAAATAGTCCATTACCACCATTATGTACTTGTTTCCTCTTTCTGATAGCGGAAAAGGTCCAGCTACATCGACTGCAATCCTTTCCCATGGAGCACCGACGTTATATTGCTTCATTCCGGCTCTACTTCTGGTCTGCGGTCCTTTCACAGCTGCACACGCTGTGCATTTCCGGCACCAATCTTCTACATCCTCGCGGCAGTGTATCCAATAAAATCTTTCTTTGATTTTCATCAGGGTTCTTTTTACCCCCAAATGTCCACCTGATGAACCATCATGAAACATTTCCAATACATCACGGATCTTGGATCTTGGTACAACTAACTGTAAATGGGATTCGTCACCACGAGCATTTTCCCATTTCCGGCACAACACTTCGTTGTGCAGAACTAAACTGTCCCATTGAGCCCAATAACTCTTGGTTGTTGTGCTTGTGGAGGCGATATCACTCCACCGTGGCTTAGTACCCGACGATCTCATCCAATCAAGAATGGGCTTGATGTCGCTATCTTGTTGTTGTGCTTCTTGAATCGCTTTCCCACACCAATCTGGACTAATGGTGTCTGTCCGAAGTAACCTCACGTGAACGAGTTCTTTTTCTTCATGCCTCACGCAATATTTGCACTTGTCATGACATGGCCTTCTGGATAAAGCATCTGCGTTTCCGTCTTGAGTCTGAGTGATCATGACTTTTGGGGCCTTCCTCACATTACCAGCCAGCACCCGCCCCGTGGCCCTGGCACTTTCGTTTCCCTGCCGCTCTTCAGCGGCAGCGTCCGTCACTATATCCGTTGCTCCCGGTTCACTGCGCCAAATCTGCGCATCACTCCGTGAGTTTCTTTTAGGACATGAAAATCGGATATGCCCTATTTCCCCACATGCATAACAAGTGGGTCCGCTTCTGGGTTTTACTTTATCCGTCACCGCTTGAACGCGGTAGGACCGAGGATCTCTGCGGACTGCTTCAACTTCCAACGCGTGGGCTAGAGCATCCTTTAGGGTCTTGTGGTGACCAAGGCTGACAGTTGCCTTTACCTCACGGTCTCGAATCCCCTCTATAAATGCTTGCACTAACATGCTGTCAACCAGAGATGGTGAGGATAAATAAGCCTTTCTGACGAGTTTTTCTATTTCTAAGCTCCACTGTTGCAGGCTCTCACCACCCAGCTGCACTCGATCCTTCAACTGAGCTCTATAAACGTGCTCCAGGTGTGAGTCACCATAACGCGACTCTAGGGCATTCTTGAGCCGTTCCAAAGTCACCTCTCCCGCCATGGTGTCTAAAACGGTCAAGGCTTGATCCCGCAGCCCTAACATAAGAGCAGTTACTGCCTGCTCATCGGTCCAACCGTTTGCTTTTGATACGGTCTCAAACTGAAGTTTATATGCCCCCCAGGAGGAAGTACCGTCGAATGGAGGCAACTTCAGTTTACCCGCTGGCGCACCAGATGTCACCACTCCATTCGTTTTCAAATATTTTATTTCTTTCTCTATTCCCAGTATTTGTTTTTCTTGCTTTAAAAATCTGTCATCCACTTCTATTTCCAACTTCTCTATTTTTTTCCTGAATTGTCCGCCTATCACTTTCAAGCTTTCCTCATGGCGGCGAGCTTGTTCCTCCAACAGAGCACGCGTTTGCTCTTCTTGGCGGCGAGCCTGTTCTTCTTGACGGCGAGCCAGCTCCTCCTGACGGCGAGCTTGTTCCTCCAACAGAACAAGCAATTTATCCTCTTGGCGGCGAGCCTGTTCTTCTTGACGGCGAGCCTGTTCCTCCTGACGGCGAGCTTGTTCCTCCAACATGCGTTGCATAGCCAGTAATAGACTGGAAGGCTCTTGATCTTCGTCGATACTGCGGTTAGCGTCAAAACTTTGACGACGAGCGGTGACACGTGCTGCTTGTGCTCGCGTCTGGACTCCCGCTGTATCTCCTCCAGACTCCTCCTGTTCCTTCTTTGGTGTTAAAGGCATCTCTCTATCCCACTTCTGACACCAAAATGTTACGAGCCGTAGGGTTCGTTGAATAGAAAATAGCCGTTAGGTAACGTTAAAGAAATTTATTGAACAAAAAGGAATCACTTAGGAACACTATTGACTTAAACAGTAAACACTAGGAAATCGACTAAACACTGGAATCACTTAGGAACACTATTGAATTAAACAATAAACACTATGTAATTGACTAAAACACTATTCGCTTTTAAACAACTTGGGTTCACTCTTTTAATCTCTCCGATGTTTATCGCTCTGTATCACAATGGAAACTGACTGCGTCCGCTACCGGTCTCCTTTTATATACGTGCGATAGTTTTTCCAGAACATTCACAGTAGGTACCTATACGGTTGGTAAACAGCAAGTATCGAGATCATTCCGGGCCGCACTCGAACATGGTTCTCTCTGTCTAACGCGCGTATAGCGAATATCGATGCTTCTCACACATTTCTCGATTGTTCCAGAGACATGATCGATTAGTGTCGTCGCCTCCGCGCGTATAGGCCGTCCCTTTCACTCCATTCTGGAATATTCCAGGAACACGTTCGAGTCTGTTCGGTTATAATCGTATCTCTCGCTTCCACGTACAGGCTATCCTGCTCGCACACCTTCTGGAATGTTCCGGAGACTAGAGGGGTGTAACTAGGCCTGAAACGGCCTGAAAACGGGTTTTCAGGAAGTAGTGCCATATGAGTGTTAGTGGCCTGAAACGGCCTGAAAGCATGTTTCAGGCGCCTGAAAACGATGGTAACCGCGAGCAATTTCCGAATCTCTGGTATGTGTTAGGGCTTCCTCTGAAACGGCCTGAAAACGTGTTTCAGCTGCCTGAAAACGGTGGTAACTGGGAGTAATCTCCGATTCTCTGATATGTGTTAGGCCTTCCCCTGAAACGGCCTGAAAACGTGTTTCAGCTGCCTGAAAACAGTGGTAACAGGGAGTAATCTCCGATTCTCTGATATGTGTTAGGCCTTCCCCTGAAACGGCCTGAAAATGGATTTCAGCCGCCTGAAAACGCCTGTAACCCGTTAAAAATTAAAAAAAAACCTTCCTTTCATGTCGTCTTTACCCCGTCTCCGTAACAGTATCAATTTAATGTCTTGTTGGCAAGACTAAGAACAAATCCTGCCCACGTCATATAAAAATATTTATCCTATAGTAGGTAAGCACCTATTTCATACAGCAGGTAAACATACAAAGTTGTATGTTTACCTGCTGCGACATAGATATGCCCATAGCCAATCTGAGTATAAACCACGCGCTATCCAACTAGGTATTCAAATTTCTCAAGCCATTTTCGCCTTTTCTCCGTGCAAAGGCCGCATACTCGTATCTACCACCACGTAGGACCAAAGGCATCGCATCGAGAAGTGCTCCAGAACAACCGCTTGACAGAAACCAGACTGAGCCCAATGGTCACGCTCCACACAAGCAAACCCAAGGGCCGAAGGCCCGAGGGTGAGCAGAAATATCTGTGAAAGCCGAAGGCTCTGAGCGTCATAGCAAAATGTGCTTCAGCAGCTAGCTGCGTGGCAGAAACCAGACTGAGTCCCAATGGTCTCGTGCCACACAAACGAACCCGAGGGCCGAAGGCCCGAAGGTGAGCACAAATATATGTGAAGGCCAAAAGATCAGAGAACATTAGCGAGGAGTACTGCAGCAGCAGCGTGTCACGAACCGGACAGAACCTAATGGTCATATGCCACATAAGTAAACCCGAGGGTGAGCAGAAATACCTGTTAAGGCCGAAGGCCTTCAGCATCACAGCGAGAAGTGCTTCAGCAGCTGCGTGACAGAAACCGGACTGAGCCCAATGGCCACGTTCCACACAAGCGAACCCGAAGGTCGAAGGCCGAGGGTGAGCAGAAATATCTGTGAAAGCCGGAGGCTCTGAGCATCACAGCGAAATGAGCTTCAGCAGCTGCGTGGCAGAAACCGGACTGAGAAATATCTGTGAAGGCTTTGGGCATCACAGCGAGAAGTGCTTCAGCAGCTGCGAGACAGAAACCGGCCTGAGCCCTATGGTCACGTGCCACAAAAGCGAAGGTGAGCACAAATATCTGCTGCTGCTATCTGGGGAGTACTGCAGCAGCAGCGTGTCAGGAACCGGACAGAGCCTAATGGTCATATGCCACATAAGTAAACCCGAGGGTGAGCAGAAATACCTGTTAAGGCCGAAGGTCAGCATCACAGTGAGAACTGCTGCAGGAGCAGCATGACATGAACCTGACAGGACCCAATGGTCACGTACCATACAAGGTGATTAGAATAGAAATATCCGTGAAGACCGAAAGCGCTGAGCTAGCGAGAAGTGATTCAGTAGCTGCGTGACAAAGACTGGACTAATGCGATTATGGAAGGGAAGAAATTATAATATTTAATTTAAAAAAATATACGGCCAGTTTCTACACAAATTTTAATTGTTTTAGTTCCTAAACAATCATTCAAAACCATACATTATTTATTAAATAAACCTAATAATCGTTTTCAAACCTTTAACCAATTATACCCTTTTCGGCATATTACGTCGATTTATATTTTTAACCGACTTCAAAAAAGGAGGAGGTTCTCAATTCGACTGAATTTTTTTATTTTTTTATTATCATTTTTTTTGTATGTATGTTACTCGATATCTCCGTGAATCGTGAACCGATTTTATTTTTTTAATCGAACAGGTATAACCCCTAGATGGTCCCATTGTCACCAAGTGGGGGTCTGATGATGGGATCCTGGAGAAATCGAGGGAACTCTTCAACTATTATAGGCACAGCTATAGTGATTTCACTATTTTTTATAGCAACTCGGCCACTTCCTCTTGGAATAGCGGATCCTAAGTGAAGTCGGTTCTTATGTTTATGTTTAAAATTATTTTATAATTTTAGTGTCCTATTGCTATACTAGATTTTTTGATTACTTTTGTGGCTTTAGAGACCTTTGGACTATTATTAAATAGCCACAAGTCATCCAGGGCCCCACAATTGCTGAGTTTTGGCTAAAGAGTGGTTAAACGTGTTTTGATACTACTGAGACTTTATGTCGTTATAGATCCTAAACGGTAATTTTAAATGAAAAATGATGTAAGAAACCTTATAATTATTTTCAAATCCCTATCGAATGATACCCCACTCGTTAAGGAGCGTCCATTTTTTATTGTTTATTTTTTACAATATGGCGTCGGATTGCCGCCATATTGAATTTGGATTGCTATTTTGTCTTTAGTGACACTCGCGCAATCAAGACGAATCGATTGACGTACGAATCATCTAAATCGGCCCACTCGTTTTGCTTCTAGAGTGCCACAAAGGAACAAACATACATATATAGACTGTTAAACACTATCCCCTCTTTTGCGTCGCGCAGTCGGGGAAAAATTGAAACGGAGCTGCCCAAATTCGTTGAAAAATTAAAATTCATACATGCGGAACACTTTTTATGTATATAAATCAATGTGCCACATATAAAAATAAACTTATATCCAGGTTTGAACTTCGAATTCGGCCCTACTCTCCCCATTTTAAGGTACATCCCTATTCATTATCATTATCCTTTCCGCGTTTAATATTATTGTAGACCTATTAATAATATAATGTTAACCGCGCCAGCGTTCAATTCGTCCACAAACGATCGTTACCTGGCAACCAAAGAGGAACATTCATCATTTAACCACACGTCTGTTTATACGATCCAATCGACAATACGGAATTAAATTCATTAACAGCTAGGGATGGGAAAAAACAATATTCTAGAAATGATAAAATAAGATACATAATTACTGGTGCATTGGCACTTTTTAAAATTGTGTTATTTTCTGTGAATTTTATGTTTATTCTTTTGGGATGTAATTCGTGATGACAAAATTTATTGAAAATTCTACAATTTCAAAAAGTGTAATTTTTTTAAGGAACGCTCTTCTAACATTTATTTTTAAAGTGAGAGAGAATAAGAACGTGTGTAGGTCATTTTGATCACCCCACCCGCTTAGCTACACTGAACATGTCAATTTGACATCTTCGCATTGGTTTTGAAACCACCTTTCAACTATAGATTTGTCTTAATACATAACTCGAATTATAATTTCATTCCCATTAAAAAATCATTATATATTTTATTGACGATTACTTAATTCCAAGAATGACCAAGTTACTAAATAAAATACCATTAAAATAAGAGTTGAGTTACGTATTATCTTATCTGCCACTTTTATCCATTTGGAACATGGAGTTAGAATATAAAATCATTGATTTGGAATGAGGGTTTCGGCGATCGAATTTTTCACTAGATGGCACCACCAATTGATTGGTTTGACAGCAGCTGTCAAACCAATCAAAAAAATATTATCTTATATGGTTAGTGGATTATTAGCTGCTGGCATACGTGTCGCTACGGTGCTTCCATCTATTGAAAATCTCGATCGCAAACCCTCATTACCCGATACATCTTACGAAAAAATGTTATTTTTCGATTTCGTATTAAAATACCTAGTAATTTAAGTCGGAAGCTCAATGTCCCATCTTTATTGAACCCGGAACCAATAACGAACGTTAGGTGAGTAAATAGTGAATCAATTATTGAATGCTTTTGTTGAATTATAATGTGACTCATTAGGAAGGTATCGTGACGATGAGGAGATTAAGGTGTGCCTTGTCAATGGCATATACGGAGAAAAGTTTATTACATTCATACATACAATCACGCCTATCTCCCAAAAGGGGTGGCAGAGATCACGAATTTCCATTTGCTACGATCAGTAGCAAAACGGCTCTCCGTGAGCCGCTTCTCGCCCGTGAAAAACGAGACGTGATAGGTGGCGAACCGCATCGCCGCCATACGGATGATTATTAATTAAAAGTTTATTACTTACTATATTCCGCTAAATTTCCTTAAGACGTTTTAAGGGCTACCGTTTTTTTACTCACCAGTTGGCACTACTCTAGATGGAGGTCCGGAAATACAGCTGTATATTTTTTTATTACGTTTGTGAAAACCAAATTTACGCTTATATGTATAGTTGAGTTATTTTGGCCAGTTAAGTGGTAAAACGTAAAAGTCGCCAAATATGACGTTTTCAAGTCAGTCAAATATGACGTTTTCAAGAAGACTAGCGGCCATCTTGGCGAGCAAGGTGGTTAGGTTTCGTGATTAACTTCTTATTTCTTGTTCATTTTCGTGATTCAGTGTGTAATATATAGCTTATTCTGCAGTGATTTAACGAACTAGTGGGCAACTAATGAAGAATTGATCTCGAAACGGGTGTAACCCCTGTTGGAGTTAGATATCCGTTAGTCCACGTGCTGTTTGTAGGGAGTAGCTATCTCCTTATAAAAAGCATAACCTCACCGTACAACGTCCAGCTCTTGGAGCAAAATTTTAACTAATTAACCGTACACTTGTCGTCTCTACTGTGACATTGGCAAAATTGTCCCAATATTGTGGACAGAATGCCATTTATTTTAAAAATTGAATTGACGTTTTCAAGTCAGTCAAATATGACGTTTACAAGTCAGTCAAATATGACGTTTTCAAGTCAGTTGTACATCTTTGTCGGTTGGTTGTCAGTAAGGTGACTGCCATAAAAAATATTTAGAAATAAACTCTATTAACAACCGACAATGTACCTTTGAATCAAAAACGTCCCAAATGATATTCCAAAATTATTTCTATTTAAAACCTATCCCGTCTAACAAAGAACCAATTTTCCCTTTCACGGTTTTGAACATTGCAACACATTTTACCTTCGCCAGTTAATTAGGCAGTAATCCTCAAATCTACCTTATAAGGACATCCCATGTCACGGCTTCATACATTTGTCATTGCCATTTAATATTAACCTTTAATCCTTGGATATAAGGGCGATAACGTCACGTGTTATTTTAAACCTTATACCCTTGTGATAAGGGTGAAACTGTATACCTATTAGACTTTACAGTTTGTCAGCGTCAGGTAACCGAGCGGCACTCATTAGCCAAAGCAGTGACGAGCTGCGCGTTGGTGACGGGAGGAGTGATTAGCGGATAATGTTTCTTTGTCAAATTAGGGCAGATGCCCCGGTTTTGGCCACTTTAAGTAGAGTTTGTCTTACTTACTTACTTACTTACTGCAGTGGCGCAGCGATCCAAAGTGTATCTTGGCCTCCGATACTAAAGATCGCCAGGCATGGATTTGCTGAAGGACCTCACCGCGCTGGGCGCCGTTGACTGGACAGAGACGGCTGTGAAGAGAGTTTGTCTACACGGAGAAAAAAAAATCTCGTCTGTGATACCAAAAATACTGTAATAGCGACGAGAAAATCTAGTAAATTCTGGGACAATTGTTCATATAGTATAAATAACTAAACCAATGTACATATTAATTTTTGAATAGTTCTACTACCCCCTACATACCCCACATACCCTACATTTGACAATGATGCTGAAAACGAGGGTAGTTTATCGCCTACCCCGCCGCCACCACCGCCCGCGACGAGCGCTCGTGAGCGGAGAGCCGCGGCCCGCAGTCTGCGTCGGTTTGCCAACGCGAATGGCTCATGAATAAGCTCCTCGTTATGGAGCGAAACATGTCGAGCAATATTCGACTTAAAAGACGTGAGTAACCCGTGATTTATTTAATATGTCTGATCCTCACGGAAGTTTTGTGTTTAAAATTTGAATAGTTCTATTGAATTCAAGATATAGTAAACGTAAAAATAGAATAGTACCTAGTTTTATTTACAAGTTTGTAGGTATCGGTTACAAAAATCTATTTTACTACCTAATCGTTCTGGTAGTATAGTTGTAATTTTTTTTCCGTTATGTCCGTGTAAATAAGGAAATATGATACTTACTTTTTATGTATTGAGTCATTGAAAAAAATCTATATTAATATGAATCTCCGGTGTTAAGATTCTGACATTAGATCTTATTTTTGGAGACAGTTTTGGCCACTTTTTTCCATATTTTTTTAAATAATGGTACGGAACCCTTTGTGCGCGAGCCCAATTCGCACTCGGCCGGTTTTTTGTAACATATGCGTTATGAAGCCGCTTAAAAACGAAGAGAAATCGCTATTTCAACCACTAGCGACTGAGTCTTAAGTCTTAACCAGTGCGTTTCATCAGCTTGAATAGTCCGCTGACGGATCAGTACTCACGTAGCACTTTTCTCCTGAGCCTTATGAGCGCTTTTCGAATGACAAAAAAATAAAAATGCTTTTAATCCGGGCCGCGTAATCAACGTGCAATAGTTAGAACGGTAAGGTAGAATAATTGGAATGTTACAAGACTTGGATTAACTTGTTTGGTTCGAATTTTTGTTACAGTTTCATTATGTTAGGGTTGGGACATCTCATTGGTGTCCTCACCTTACTGATTTATTGATGCAATAATTTTAACTTACACAACCTCACTTTTAATTTTAATCAATTTCACGTTACTCGCAGCTTAATATAAGTGGGGGTCTTCTGAAAAATAAATAGCATTTTTGAAAAAAAAAACCCAAATTTTCCATACAAAAATTATTAAGGCCGTTCCTCGATTCGTACAAGCCACGCCCATCCGTTAGAGATACGTTTATGGCTCCCGTGCACGAGAGAAAGAGATGCAGCGCTCTTAAGGATCAGACTTTTTGACTAAACTACGATAAATAAGCGAATCTATAAAGTTTTGTCTAATTTTGTTTCTGTGACTTTTTAGATAAACCAGAATACCATATTTCTTACTAAGTTATATTGTTTACGTAAGCTAAGAAAAATAAGGGGAAAAAGGACCCAACTTCTAATTTTTTTCTATCGAGGCAACTTTCAGCAAGCGTGTTTCGGCTTGTATCATAAACAAGAGTATATAGTCTAGTAATATATATTCGAAAATAAATTCAGGTCCTGTTCCCGTTTAATCAATACAGCGTTTGAAAAAAAACCTATAATTTTTCAAAGTCGGTCCATGCAGAATTTGTGGGAACATGTGTAACAAACGCGACAAATTTTTTTGGGACACTTTTTTATTATTTAAATAGATAGTCCTCGTGATTCTGAGTAGAAATAACCCAAAAAATGTTACGTTTTACAAAAAAGTAAATGGTACACTTATTTCTAAAAAAACTAATAAGAATGCTTGGAGTGCTCAGTGCTAATGGTCCAAAACCTATTTATACGAGTAATAACAAATTAGAAAATGTTTTTAACACTTTCACGACAAGGAACCCGCTAGGCGGGCTCTCCGTTCGTAGGCGCTTTCCGCTACAAAACGGGAAAACGCTAGGATCGGATACGAGCGTAGCGCGTAGCGAAGTGTGGTACGGAAAGTGTTAATAAGGCTCCCTATTATGCCAGCAAGACAGGATAGCGCCTAATAAGAAGCCTACAGGCAGTTGCACTGCCGTGCTAGTCTAAAAAGGCGTATCTTCTATAGAGTTTCATAGTAAGATACGGCTTTTTAGACTAGCATGGCAGTTGCAGGCGTCCATAGACTACGGTAACCGCTTGCCATCAGGCGGACTGTAGTGTTTACCACATACGTGGATTTAAAAAAATAGTCTACTTTTGGGCAGTCGTGTAAAAAACACACACAGTATTCATATTTTGTCAGAACTTCGAACTAAACCATAAATCCAGCGCTAAGGTTGCACTTCCACCAGAGACGAGCAAGGGATACGTTGTGAGAAATTTTTATAAACCAATCCTAGAGCTGAGCTGTGCGAGGATAGGTAAATAGAATGATTTTATGGTTCTAAAAAACACATTCCTCGCAACACATCCTGGCTCATCCAGCGCTAAGATCGTTCGTTAGTCATATCGCTAAGCAATAATCCGTGCTCGTTACATCCAGACCGGATCGCCGGCCGGCTGATTGCCTTCGTTATCCGGCCCCGGATGCGTCACGAGATGCGTCCGAACGCTAATACTGATCATTGGACTCTATTCTGAGAAGGTTAAGGTTGAAAATCGATAAACTTTATGTAAAGATGGCTGACAGTGCCATTTCAACAATTATCAGTTTTGTGATTTAGCAAATTTAACTTTTACTATAGCCATAAAGTAACTTATATAGTATAGAACAGCACAGCCTAAGAAGTTTTTGAAGCTCAAGTCAATCGCGCCATCTGTGTGAAAGCGACCTAAAGATACCCAAAATGTAAGATGAAATGTCACCTGCACTGCTACTCCACCTAGCAGCTACCAGTGTACTACTAGTACGCTATTCGTTACTAGATTGGTTCTTAGGCTGTGCTACTCTACTATATAAGTTACTGTATGCTATAGCGTTGGTAGCCTGACGGTAAGACGTCTGACTTTCAATCCGAAGGTCTCAGGTTCAAACCCCGGCTCGTACAAATGAGTTTTTCGGAACTTATGTACGAAATGTACTTTGATATTTACCAATCGCTGTACGATGAAGGAACACATCGTGAGAAAACCTGCATAACATCTGTGGAGAAATTCAATGGTGTATGTGAAGTTCCCAACCCGCTTTGGGCCAGCGTGGGGACTATAGCCCGATCCCTCTCGTGTATGAGAGGAGGCCTGTGCCCAGCAGTGGGACGTATAGAGGCTAACATATTATCTTTTACTAGCTTCCATCTGCGATGTAAAGGCGCATCTACGTCATTTTGAAATATAAGTGTTTTTTGGAGATTACTCTAAAATTGCTGAACTGATTAAGCATTGATTAAGTAAATATGTCCAAAGTTAATATCGTAGAAAGTGAGTGTTAAGACTTCTTTTGATTTTTTCATATTTTTTGCACATACCTACGTTTAAAATTTTGAGGGTGGACACAATTTTTAGACTTTCTAATGAAACCTCAAACTTATTTTAACCTTACCTGATAAACACGTGGAATTTTGACAACCATAAAAAAGTGTCGGATAGTACCGTATTCTGTCATTCAATTTCTCTGCTCACCCTTGCCCTAACTATCTAAAACTAAACCATTTATAAAACTACGTCCAGAAATTGTGTTTTCAGTACTCTTCCCTTAATCTCTACACAAAAGGCTTAAGCAACTGGGTCAAGCGATGCTTAATAATTTATTATTTCGTTTCCTTTGTCTTATAGCGAGTACAATGGCCGAGCAGCTACTTCGCAATTTATGGGATATTCGTTTAAGAAGAGTTGTGTTTAGGAAGATTTTAAAGCCTGACCAGGAATATATGACCATTGTCAAGAGGGCGCTATTATTCTCATTTATATGGCAACAGTCCAGTATTCGCTGTGTGCATCATTGTGGCTCCATCTCTTAGGCAGGTGTTCAATCTCTTTTTTCTTTTTTATAAATAGTTTGTATTCCTTGCTTATATGAAATGTCGCTGGCTGATACACTATTTTGACAGCGGACAGGGGCTTTTGCAGTTTCATTTCTTGTCACATTGTGCAATGCGATCGGTCTCGTTACCCCCACCATGCACTTCGCACATAGCGAATAGTCAAAAAGCATATTAATCTATATGGTAAAATGTAATCTTGATTTGTTTACCTGTCAGCTGCTGGCTTTAATTTGTAATTGTTTCGTTGCGAAATAGTTTCATTTCCCGAGCGTTATATTTCAAGCAGTTTATTACATACATAATTAATTAAATTACAATTACAATTAATTTTAAATGTAAATGTAATTTTTCATATGAGCAAATAGCTTGAAATAAATGTTTTTTTTTTTTTTTTTTTTATAATTCACAATATTTTGCGCTACGAATAACTTTGGACATTTCTTTTGATTTATTATTTAATATTCAACACTTTACTATTATTTAAGGATACCGCCACATTGGCACTGACAACTGTGACAACCTATCATTAAAATTATTGCCAGTGTAAGAAGTTAGTTCCAATGAAATTCCGCAACATGGCTTAATAGTCTATAATTTTAAATAAAGTAGACGCAGCAAATGATTCTAGGTATTGCATTTTTTTTTGGGGATCTATGCGCTCTTTACTATTCAGTCACTGAGCAATTACTTATGTAATTTTAAAATCTTGTTACGCAACGAATTTGTTCTCAAAATCATATTTTTTCATCAAATTACTGTCAAAAAAATCTTACAACAAATTAACTAAACCTTCTACTTATTGGACTGGTGGCTGTAACCAATATTTTTTTGATATCTATTACACGTGAACTTGATAATCAACTGCCAAACGCCACTTTTGATTAGAATCACAATCATTTATAATAATAAAATTATAAGTTATGATTTTAAGTGAAATGATATATTGCGTAAATATCACATCATTATCAACAGAGTCTGATAATATTTTCTACCAAAGCTCAATCCATTTCAATATCAAAATGTCTTTATAAATCTAGTAGTGTAGGTATCAACAAAGTTTCATCTAAATTTCAGTAAAACCATAGAGTAACTTATATAGTAGAGCAGCACAGCCTAAAAACTTTTTAAAGCCTAAGTCTATCACGCCATCTAGTTAAGAGCCACTTAAAGATACCCAAAATGTACGAGGAAATGTCACCTCCATCGAGTAACGAATAGCGTACTAATAGTAAACTATTCGTTACTAGATAAAGCTGATATTTCCTCTAACATTTTGGCTATCTTTAGGTCGCTCTCAACTAGATGGCGCTAAATACTTGGAGCCTCAAAAAGTTCTTAGACTATGACCGTCTATTATATCTTTAAGTCTATGGTAAAATCAAATAGCCTTTCACTTGATTGCCCTTGCGGTTATTCTAAATTCTGGACTAGTATATATATAATATCGTTTGTCCCATTAAGTCAGTTCGCAAGTTTGCAGACGATCTCTTGTTTGGTGATATCTTGGATTAAGGTGACAGTCACCTACAATGACATTGATATCGACTTCTCGTGTCTAGAAAGGATGAGGGTTCTCCGTGCAATTTTGTAATAATAAACTAGCGACCCGCCTCGGCTTCGCACGGGTGCAATTATACATATAAACCTTCCTCTTGACTCACTTTATCTATTTAAAAAAACCGCCGTAGTTTTAAAGATCTAAGCATACATAGGGACAGACAGCACAAGCGACTTTGTTTTATACTATGTAGTGATGTGGTAGTGTTAAGCAAAAAACGTTACCGAAACAACAGATGGACTTTATCTTGACCATAAATGGACATCGGCCCTTTGGGCCCAGAGTTCAGGCGTTAGGTAAGGCGTAGGGATGTGACGACCCCATCTCCCACTGGTTTTCACCAGCGCAATCAGTCAGGACAGCTTGTGGCGAGCTGTTGGAGAGTAGCGACTCCACGTACCTGAGTGCCCCTGGGGTGCCCTGTTGGGTGGTGGGACAGGTCCCCTACCTCTGGCTTGCCTTAGCCGGCTGTCCAGAGTGGGGTCGTTAGAGCTGTGTTCTCGAGGGTAGATGTGGAAACCTAAGTGGCGAGTTGGCTATATGTTTAAAGTCCAGTGACACCGCTCTACCCCCAGCTCCCGTATCGGTGTTGCCCTTGAGCCATCTTTGATGTCGCTTTTTATGGGGGCCCATCTTGCGGAGGGCGAGTCACCGTCTGCCGGAAATAAAATTGGATACCGTTTTATTAGGCAGGCGTCCGGTTCTTCATCCAATAGCCCAATAATTAGTCTATACTTTTTACCCAATACATAGTACATTTTAGACTCCATTAACTTTCAATAGGCTTACACCATGGCGGGTGCTGTCTCTGCGTGCGTCCCATGACACGGGCAGCGGCAGCATTCGCTTAGTGTACCCCTCACTTTTCATTAAATTGTCGAAAGGGTCTCTGCGCGTTGACTTCGGCTCCACATACGCCTCCCAAAGATCCGGAACACCATTGTTCCGTGGTCGGGAAAGACATACAAACAATGGAATAATGTAAATAATGTAATAATGTATAAATATTCAGAGCACGGTCTTAAGATTTTTTTGTGCTCCAAGTTTGATGGCATTACTAGATCGAGCTGTTACGTCCCCATTATGTGGTAATTCTGGATTGTTTTGGTTCAGACGGCGCCTTACTGTTACCGCATAATGTATTATTTACCTCAGGTTTCCCAACGAATATCATGAAACGGCTTTTTGCTACTCGTCGACTACAATGCTTGAATTGAGACTTTTAGCAGAGCTCGAATTTGTAAAAATTGTGCGCATCGAGAAAAAATTGTGAATTTTTGACCATGGATAGAATGGCCCACGATAAATATTTTTTAGTATTGGAGGTCCGTAAAATTTTTGGACCGTCACGTCAAAATCAGGGGTCCTGTGAAATACGTTATTACTCTATGGTTAAGGCTGCTAGGGGTTGTGTGGTATCATTTCCGTGTAAAACAGACATGCGGAATTCATTTGTGATATTAAAAATGTAAAATTTCTTATTAAAAAAAAAGTTGTGTGGCGAGGAAAAACACAATTTTTTATTTTTTTTAGGACGTCATATAACTAATATATATAATTTTTTTTTCTAATAATAAAAAATATTATAAAGGAGCATATTTAATGTAGTTTCTAAATATACACAATTTTTAGGCTTATAGTATACAAAAACTACGCGAAAAAAAATGTTTGCTTCGTGGTGTATATGTTTTCTCCATAGTAAGTATCGATATTCAATGTGAACGTGAACATCCGTAGCGTATTGACCTTAAAATGCATGTATTGCTTGTTATTAGTAAATTGTATTCATAATAACTTCACAAAATGCAGAAATAAAAAAATACAATAAATAAAAACATATTTTTCCTCCTTAACTTTAACATAAACCGTCACAATTCAAACGACGCGACGTCTGTTTTCCGTTACTCAACGTAAGTAAAAAAAAAAACCAGAAGTTTTTTGTATTAAAGGTGTATAAAATGTATATGTTTCTATAATCTATATTAAATATGCTTCTTTATAATATTTTTTATTATTTGAAATAAAGGATATATATCAGTTATATGACGTCCTAAAAAAATAAAAATAAAATTGTGTTTTTCCTCGCGGCACAACTTTTTTTTTAATACGAAATTTTACATTTTTAACATCAGAAATGAATTCTGCATGTCTGTTTTACACGGAAACGATACCAAACAACCCCTAGCAGTCTTAACTAGAGAGTAATAACATATTGCACGGGACCCCTGATTTTGACGTGAAGGTCCAAAAATTTTACAGACCGCCAATACAAAAAAATATTCATCTTTGCTCACTCTATCTATGGTCAAAAATTCACAACTTTTTCTCGATGCGCACAATTTTTTTCGCATTTGTACTGAGACAAAACCCTACTATTTGTAGACGGAACTACTAGCATATTTTAGCATTGTCGACTAAACTAAAATGGATTTTCATACAATATTTTAGTCCTCAGTGTCGAACCCCGCCCGGCTACGCCACACGACTAAACACGGTACTCGACTGAAAAGCTCTTTATTATGTCACGATTGTATGAATAAAATACTATTCTTCTTCTTCTTCTTAGTCGTTCCCTCATGCCTGAGGATCGTGACCATAATAATATGCAATCGCTCTCCATGCAGTCCGGTTTTTGGCTAATTTTACTGCCTTGTAGAGGTTTCCATTAGCAGCCCTCTTTATACCGTCGCTCCAGCGCACTGGAATGGGACCTTTACAACGCTCGCCCTCCACGTGTCCAAGAATAATTTGTTTCTCCAGACAGTGTCTAGGTGACCTCATAATGTGTCCGAAGAAACAAAGGATCCTCTCTTGACAGATATCCGCAAGTTGCTTTGTGATGCCGAGTTCCTCTAATATGGATTTATTTGTCCTTCTGGCCGTCCATGGGATCCCTAATAGTCTCCTCCAGCACGTGAAAATACTATTATTCTCACAAGTTTACCGAATCCTGCTCCAGGTCATAGACCGCGAATGATGAGTTGATGACGTCAACTGAAAAGTAATTTGGGGGGTGACTCGACAGAGTGCAAGTCACCGTGCTGACGATTAGCCTCTTTGTAGGCGTCACTGCAAACCAGCGGATATTCACCGTGAACCGTGTTATGAAACTTATATTAATTTAATATCAGCTTAGTGCGTCGCCGTCGCATAAAATTTTATTTTGAAATAAAGTCCCTAGTGGTTATATTTTCACTTTCTTATTAGGTACACTGTTATGAGAGTGAGTGAACCGAAACTGGTCTGTCAGAATCGTAGCGAATGGAAATCCGTGATCTCTGCCTACCCCTCTGGGAAACAGGCGTGATTATCATACCCCGGGGTTTTCGGTGCGGGAATATGTTATACACTAGCCAAATAACAGGTAAAAACTGTAAAAAACGATACTAATTTAACATTTCTAAGCACATTTGGACCTTACTATCTACGTTTCATTCATAGTTTGGTAATTACTTTACAATAAACAAAGTTATAAATACACGAAATCATTCCCGCACCGAAAACCCCGGGGTATGGTGATTATATATTATGTATATGTATGTACGAGTATGAGTGTATGAACCCGCTATGCCTGCCGGCTCTCGGGTGCCATATTCTAATTTTAAAATACTTAAACAATACATTAAAAACACAATCTATCTGAAACAGAACTCCAACACACAACAAATAATGAACCAATATTGTAGTTGTATTGAAGTTGCATTGGAATAATTTTCAAGCAAATTCTGGTATTTCTGATTCAGACGTTTAGGCGCTAGCTGTATTGTGTAGTTTATTCATAGGAGTTTTATTGAAGTTGGATCGATTCTAAACGTGTTTTAAAGTTAGAATACGGCCCCTGTGTGTAGCAGTTTCTACTTACAAAGCGGAAAAACGCTGGGAGCGTGCGAGCGTAGCGCGTATCGGACGGCGGCACGAAAGCTGCCTTCGCTACACATGCTACGCCGTAACGCTAGTAATCCACCCAACGAAGGAAATCTTAGGGAAAATTATTCGTGTATAGCCAAATTGGTGTAGTTATAGACAAAGGTGTCTTACACAACATACTAGAAGTACCAGTCAATGGGAAGCCGTTAACGGGGAGTGATGGTTAGTACTAGAAAAGTGAAATTTAGTAAGTACATATGTGGTTTAATTACACCGACAAAGTTTTTAAACAAAATCTTCTTTAAATAATAGGTTAAAGTTTTAAAAAGTGTAAAGGTTTTTTTGTAGAAAATTGTATGTGGACGAATGTAGTAGAAGAACATTTTTTCGTATGAGCCATCGTTACCGAGTTAAGTAATTTACGAAAAAAAGGGATCATTACAAATAATTCGAAAATATTAATTAAATAACACTTGATTTGATTTATAAAATGGTAACATTGCTAATCTTCTGTACATATGAAATATGAACACATTAAGATATAGAATGATTAACCTAAACAATGCTTAAGCAAATTAATTAAAAACACCTCCGCGATAAATTACAAATTCTTATTAAAAATACCATAACACTCTCGTTGTAACACCGTTGTTAAAAGTAACGCACGGAGCGTATCCAATTGTTATTTAATTATTTTGGAGAATATTATGCTTGAGGAAAAACCAATTTCACTTGAACCCCCGCGCCCCTTCCCTCTGTAAAACAATTGTAGAAAGCGGAGGGAAGGAGTACGATTCCATGGATCCGTTTAAATTGGTGCATGTTGTTAACCGACCAGCGTACTCTAGCCTACCTCGCCCTTCTCTCGCCCTAATAGAAAGCTGGTATTTCGGAATAACAAGCGCTTGAGAGGGATCCACTTATTGTGGTGGAGTGTTATGTTTCCTTTTTACATTTCCGCGGCTCGGTGTTTAGATGGCGTAATGGGCGATAGAACTTCACGATGGCCGCATTTACACCGAAAGGGAATTGTTGTAAATTTAGTACAATTTATGGTAATTTGTATCGGAAAGCATTTGTTTTTTCGTATTTACGGACGTCTTCAGCTACTGTATTATTTGAAAAAGTCGACGTTTTGTAGGTACATACAGTGGGCCAAGAAAGTGGTTTACCAGTTCTAACAAAAGTTTCTGCGAGATCTAACGATCGCTAAGGTTGACTTTTCTAACGGAGTTTAAAACATGCGCGACCTTGTTGTCTCATGACGTTCAAACGAACCTCAACTGTAGGGTGGTAGACCACATTTTTGGCCGACTGTATGACTGACTGTTGATCTCGGTCGATATCGTCAGCATGTATTTGGAAAAAAATACCCATTGCGGGTTATATGTACCTACAATGTAATTACTTACATCAATGTTTCGAGCACCAACAGGCTCTGTCAATATATTATTTTAATACTAACTTAAAAAAAACTACTACTGTGGCATAGTGCTGATTATTTTAATTATTTATTTTGCCTTCAAAGTCAAAATCTTCATTAAAGTGCTTGTGTGTGTTACTTAAGTGCGCCGTGCGCCCAATACGAAGTACATACTGTTGACACAAAAAACAATTAAATTCGCGTCGGTGTGACAACCGTCCACTTCATAAGGTGTCGGCATTAGATATTAGAAGTGCCACTCATTAGCAGCCGTCTTTGTGTTCGTTACTGTGTCATTTGATCCACACCCCTTTAGCATTGTTTTGAGCGACTGAGATGGAGTACAATAAGTTGAAGAAGGGATTGTTTTCGTTAGATATATTTACTGGTAAAGATATCCATACTTTTTATATTCCAGCACAAGGCAATTTTCCTTTCCAGGGCAAATTCCAGGTAATATCGTGAGACGCACCGCCGACCGCCATACATTGGTTACAAGAAATGTAACAATAAGTAAGTACAGTGGGCCAAGAAAGTGGTCTACCAGTTAAGGCCGTTCCTCGATTCGGACAAGCCACGCCCATTCGTTAGAGACACATTTATGGCTCCCGTGCACGAAAGAAAGAGATGCAGCGCTCTTAAGGATCAAACTTTTTGACTAAACTACGATAAATAAGCGAATCTATAAAGTTTTGTCAAATTTTGTTTCTGTGAGTTTTTAGATAAACCAGAATACAATATTTTTAACTTAGTTATATTGCTTAATGTCTTATAGTTTACGTAAACTAAGAAAAATAAGGGGAAAAAGGACCCAACTTCGGATTTTTTTTCTATCGAGGCAACTTTCAGCAATCGTGTTTCGGCTTGTGCCATAAACTAGAGTATATAGTCTAATAATATATATTCAAAAATAAAGTCAGTCCCTTTTCCCGTTTAGTCAATAGAGCGTTTGAAAAAAAGTAGCCCCTTAAAACATGCACGACCGTGTTGTCTCATGGCGTTCAAACGAACCTCAACCGTAGGGTGGTAGACCACATTTTTGGTCGACTGTACCTTATACAAAATGGCGCTAATAAATAGCACAATATTTAAAGTTGTATTCATATTAATTCCAAACCCCTATTTAAAATTAAAACTACATAACATAAAAAAACTTCAAGGCTGAAAAACTGATTATAAGTATTTTACCCTCCAATTATACATTTCGTTTAGAAGCAGTTAACCCTTCATCTGCCGATATGCAGCCAGGATTCCGCTGCAATTACAGTAGCCTCCAGGGCCTCTCTTTAACCCCCGCGTAACCAAACAGACGTAACTAAGTGGAATGTTTTTGTCGCTTACGCCCTTCTGTGGATAAATGGTGAACAATGCCCATTTTTTCCTCTCAACGTTTCACAACGTGGGGTCAACCGCTCGGTATTTGTCTGTCCGTTTAGCCGGCAGGGCTAGATGGTATTTAATTTAGTGAAAACTAAACTAGATAGGTCTACAACTACATATAGCTGCACCGTTAGCACAGTGATGCAACGGTATCTCGCGCGCGATCCGTCTATCCGTCCTTTTCTGACTGTATCATCTAAAAAGAGACGGGTAGACTATCTCGCGCGCGAGATACTGTCGCGTCAATCTTGTGCTAACCGTGCTGCATAGACATTTAAAATAAGAAGTCGTGATCCCACGAAGATAAAAATGTGATTCCATAATAATAGTAAGCCGCGGTCTCGTGCACACACACACACTTTTGATGTTTGAACCAAACACCGCTCGTCCACGAGTTCTACCTATATAAGGCCCTGCTGAACAAACGCACAAGTATTTACCTGCGGCATTGTTTCAACTGAGCTTCGGAAAATGAGTTTTGCAGCCGAGTCGTAGCCGAGCGGAAGGGAGGTTAGCGAGCCAGCAATGTGACGTCACAGGACGACGATATTTTATTCATTTCAAATATCATATTTTATTACACTCAATGAAAATGAAAATGGGCCGCCTTGTATGTAATTTTTAATACCAAATAACTCGTTGTCATTATTCTAGCTAAACTGTAATTCGTTTAAAGATAGAGGAATAATTGGACCTTAAGGTAAGGGTGTTAATTGTATTGTATTGTATTGTATTGTATATTATTTATTTCAGATTTCAATTCATTTCAATCCATATGGTGTTAGTAATTACACATTTTAATACTTATTAATTGTTAGTATAACTTGCACATAATATAAATAATTTGTTTGTCACAACCACTTTGCCATGCGAGTATTTTTTTTAATTGTGTAAAATCATCAGATATAGGACCGATGGGCATTGCAAATATGATGTTTTTGTCTATAAGTGATGTCAATCATAGATTGATAGACTAAGAGACCTCCACCGATAAACAGCTGCCAGATGCCCCGATCTAATAAGAATAGTATAGAAAGCTTTCATTACTCTCGTTATTGTGTCATATAATCCGGGGCTAGCACTCCGTCTATAAGTTGCGGTTTTAACTGTTTGCTATACTGTTAAAAGTCTATAAGTGTGGTGAGATTATGCGTCTGGCGTTTAGCGATAGCAGATGACGTCCCTGAGAAATTCTTTGCGCCAAAAGTTATACTGAGAATCAAAAGTCCAAGCCTTACTCGCAAATAATAAACTGGATCAAAGTAAAAATACAAATTTCAATCATCAGAACGGTCTCCATTAGAATCAGAGGAACGCGAAGAAGCATAAAATGATTTGGATACGAAGACGGCTGTGGTATACCCATCCTTGAGCATTAGATTTCTCTTTCCCAAATGATACCATATGTTCATATGTTTTTATACCATTTATTGTAATAAATTACCATTTACTAAGCTACACGGAAACATATTTGTTATCTTGAAAATATTTCCTCGTGACAAGTATTTATTTCCTTTACCAAAAATATGATTCTTCGCTTAATAAAACCACGTTTTCTTCAAATAGAAATACAAAAATGTATTGTTTCAAGAGTATATTGAGTAAATAAGAGAGATTGTACTTTAATCAAACAAGTATTTCTTAAGTAAAAGAAAACTAGAAAATCTGTAAGAATATATTCACTTCGTTATATTTAAAACTATAGTTTATTTTCGTTAAAGGAAATAAATACTTGTCACGAGGAAATATTTTCAACATCTATCTATCTATACATATAATAAAGCTGAAGAGGGTCGAAAATCTGTACATTGGAGATATTAGTAAAAAAATAAGTTAGTAGGTCTTAGAATCGATAACAGAACACGTTTCGACGATTTTTAGAATTTTTGTCTGTTTGTCTGTTTGTCTGTTTGTCTGTTTGGATGGGGAGAGTTGGCGTCAAAACGCCTGAACCGATTTCGATAAAAACTTCACTAGCAGGTTCTACAGACCTCTGGTCAGGACATAGGCTATAAAAAATACGAACTTTTTGGATTTAAGGGGGTTTAAGGGGGGTTTAAACTTTGTATGTGAAATGAATATGAGTGTTAAGCTCAAGCAGCAAATTGATATTTGTTTAACTACTTTCGGTTAGTTCATATTCATTCGTATAAATAAATAAATGTGTTAAATAATAATATACTGGTTAAATATAGTGGAAAAGTAAAAAATACGTATCATCAAAACGGGTATCTAGACATGTCTTTGGCTATACGATTAGGTAACGCTATCTCTCGCAGAACTTTGTTACTACCGAGTCCTCTTTACGCAAAATCTGACCACTACATATGTAGTTTAGGTGCAAACTAAATGCAACACGAGTTCGCAGAGATATCCCTAGATGGCTATAGTAGGTAGGTACTATCTATGCTATGAGCATAGACTTAAATATATAGTAGACGGCCATAGCCTAAGAACTTTTTGAGGCTCCGAGTATTCAGCGCCATCTAGTTCAGAGCCACCTAAACAGAGCCAATATGTATGAGATAAAATCAGCGCCACCTAGTAACGACTAGTGTACTACTAGTACGTTATTCGATACTAGGTGGCGCTGATTTTATCTCATACATATTTGCTCTGTTTAGGTGGCTCTGAACTAGATGGTGCTGAATACTCGGAGCTTCAAAAAGTTCTTAGGCTATGGCCGTCTACTATATATTTAAGTCTATGCTATGAGTTATGAGTATAATGGGAACCTATGCCTTTACCTCTTTAAAAGACGACTGACTGCTGCGGATACGAATTTGTATATGTTTCCTTTTCATAGGAAAATTACTCGATCACCTACCACTACAAAATACACCGTACTACTGCTTATTATACCAAAAATTGTTAGGTCGAACATTTGAGATAGGTGAAAAAGAATTTTGATAGAGTTTACTGCGCGATGGGCTGTAAAAAAAAGGAGGGCTCGGGGGGCGGAGCCCCCCGCAAAAAGAAAAAAATACACGAAACTATAGATAATTATACCAAAAATAGTTACTTACGTTGAACATTTAAGATGGGAGAATAAGAGTTTTGATAGAGTCAACCACGTGATGAGCGGGTAAAAAAGGGGGGCTCGGGGGGCGGAGCCCCCCGCATTAAGAAAAAACACACCGTAGTACTGTTTATTATACCAAAAATTGTTACGTCGAACATTTGAGATAGGAGAAAAAGAATTTTGATAGAGTTTACCGCGCGATGGGCTGTAAAAAAAAGGGGGGCTTGGGGGGCGGAGCCCCCCGCAAAAAGAAAAAACCCAACACTATAGATAATTATACCAAAAATAGTTACGTTGAACATTTAAGATGGGAGAAGAAGAGTTTTGATAGAGTCAACCACGTGACGGGTGGAGAAAAAAGGGGGGCTCGGGGGGCGGAGCCCCCCGCATTAAGAAAAACACACCGTAGTACTGCTTATTATACCAAAAATTGTTACGTCGAACATTTGAGATAGGAGAAAAAGAATTTTGATAGAGTTTACCGCGCCATAGGTTGTAAAAAGAGGGGGGCTCGGGGGGCGGAGCCCCCCGCAAAAAGAAAAAAATACACGAAACTATAGATAATTATACCAAAAATAGTTACGTTAAACATTTAAGATGGGAGAATAAGAGTTTTGATAGAGTCAACCACATGATGGGCGGGGAAAAAAGGGGGGCTCGGGGGGCGGAGCCCCCCGCATTAAGAAAAACACACCGTAGTACTGCTTATTATACCAAAAATTGTTACGTCGAACATTTGAGATAGGAGAAAAAGAATTTTGATAGAGTTTACCGCGCCATAGGTTGCAAAAAGAGGGGGGCCCCCCGCAAAAAGAAAAAATACACCATACTATAGATAATTATACCAAAAATAGTTACGTTGAACATTTAAGATGGAAGAATAAGAGTATTGATAGAGTCAACCACGTGATGGGCGGGGAAAAAAGGGGGGCTCGGGGGGCGGAGCCCCTCGCATTAAGAAAACATACACCGTAGTACTGCTTTTTATACCAAAAATTGCTACGCCGAACATTTGAGATAAGAGAAAAAAAAATTGATAGAGTCTACCGCGCGATGGGCCGAAAAAGAAGGAGGGCTCGGGGGGCGGAGCCCCCCGCAAAAAGAAAAAAACACCATACTATAGATAATTATATCAAAAATAGTTACGTTGAACATTTAAGATGGGAGAAGAAGAGTTTTGATAGATTATAAACTTGTATAGATGGCATATACAAAGGAAAAAGTGACCAACGCCTCCGGTGCCCAAGGCTGGATTCGAACCAGCGTCTTCTGCATTCGCGGCAGACGCGTTAACCAACTTCTGCCGCGAATGCAGAAGACGCTGGTTCGAATCCAGCCTTGGGCACCGGAGGCGTTGGTCACTTTTTCCTTTGTATATGCCATCTATACAAGTTTATAATTTATACATATAGTAGTGTGACTACTTAAAATAAACAAATCAAAATATTAATTAAAAAAATAATTTGATTTGTTCTTTCAGTTTTGATAGAGTTTACCGCGCGATGAGCTGTAAAAGAAAGGGGGGCTCGGGGGGCGGAGCCCCCCGCAAAAAGAAAAAAATACACGAAACTATAGATAATTATACCAAAAATAGTTACGTTAAACATTTAAGATGGGAGAATAAGAGTTTTGATAGAGTCAACCACATGATGGGCGGGGAAAAAAGGGGCCCCCCAAAAAGAAAAAATACACCATACTATAGATAATTATACCAAAAATAGTTACGTTGAACATTTAAGATGGGAGAATAAGAGTATTGATAGAGTCAACCACGTAATGGGCGGGGAAAAAAGGGGGGCTCGGGGGGCGGAGCCCCCCGCATTAAGAAAAAATACACCGTAGTACTGCTTTTTATACCAAAAATTGCTACGCCGAACATTTGAGATAAGAGAAAAAAAAATTGATAGAGTTTACCGCGCGATGGGCCGTAAAAGAAGGGGGCTCGGGGGGCGGAGCCCCCCGCAAAAAGAAAAAAACACCATACTATAGATAATTATATCAAAAATAGTTACGTTGAACATTTAAGATGGGAGAAGAAGAGTTTTGATAGAGTTTACCGCGCGATGAGCTGTAAAAGAAAGGGGGGCTCGGGAAGCGGAGCCCTCCGCAAAAAGAAAAAAACACAACATATTATAGATAATTATACCAAAAATAGTTACGTTTAACATTTAAGATGGGAGAAGAAGAGTTTTGATAGAGGTAGCCACGTGGTGGGCGGTAAGAAAAGGGGGGCTCGGGGGGCCGAGCCCCCCGCATAAAGAAAAAACACACCGTACTACTGCTTATTATACCAAAAATTGTTACGTCGAACATTTGAGATGGGAGAAAAAGAGTTTTGATAAAGTTTACCAAGAAAAAGAGTTGTGACGGGCGCCAAAGAATGGGAGGCTCAGGGGGCGGAGCTCCCCGCATAAATAAACCCCGTTCTATTGCTTATGATACCAAAAATTGCTATGGTAAGGTTGAAAGTTCAAGATGGGAGCAAGAGTTTGACAGAGATTTGCACGTGGCAGGCGGTAAAAGGCGGCTCGGGGGGTGGAGCCTACGCATAAAGATAAACACACCGTACCATTGCTATTTTTACCAAAAAATGGTAAGGTTGAATATTTAAGATGTAGATAGAGTTGACCACTATTAATACCAAAAATGATTAAGTTGCATATTTAAGACGGAAGCAATAACAGTTTTGATAGAATTAACTATGTGAAAGGCGGCTCGGGGGCCATTTCGCGTACACTTTAACATCAAGTTGTGTTCGATATCTCCTTACATTGGTCTTTCCGCCCTCCGGTTTACTTTTAAGACATAGTCATTAATTTGTGTTCGATCTCTGACCTCCTGCTGCATTTTCTACTGAGATGCTTCGAACGTTCGACTCTACAGAGAGAGCTCTGCTTTTAGCTCTTCAGATCTTCCCGCTCACATGGTTCTCTGCCGCAGACGCTTTCGGTCGATCTTTTGGGATGTCGAAGTTATAACTGACTTTATGAAATTTGATATGTAGAAAGCGTTTAGCAGTGGACTGTTGAGGGATGAGTGTAACGAAAAGTGACAGAGCCTACTGCAATGCACGCGGGCGAAGCCGCGCGGGTACAGCTAGTAATATAATAATGTCTTAGATTGAGAATATCCTGGAACCTTTTTTTTCCGTTACCTCTACTTAGCAATGCACCAAGGAGAAGTTTCCAAAGTTGCGAAATTTTCCATGCGGAATGTTCTTAGAACTTAAATCATCTGGTTTTCACCAGTGCAATCAGTCAACGCAGGGCAGCTTGTGGCGAGCTGTTGGAGAGTAGCGACTCCACGTACCTGAGTGCCCCTGGGGTGCCCTGTTGGGTGGTGGGACAGGTCCCCTGCCTCTGGCTTGCCTTAGCCGGCTGTCCAGAGTGGGGTCGTTAGAGCTGTGTTCTCGAGGGTAGATGTGGAAACCTACGTGCCGAGTTGGCTATAATATGTTTAAAGTCCAGTGACACCGCTCTACCCCCAGCTCCCGCACCGGTGTTGCCCTTGAGCCATCTTTGATGTCGCTTTTTATGGGAGTCCATCTTGCGGAGGGCGAGTCACCGTCTGCCGGAAATAAAATTGGATACCGTTTCATTAGGCAGGCGTCCGGTTCTTCATTCAATAGCCCATTAATCAGTCCATACTTTTCACCCAATAGCCTAGTACATTTTAGACTCCATTAATTCTCAATAGTCCTTACACCATGGCGGGTGCTGTCTCTGCGTGCGTCTCATGGCACGGGCAGGGGCAGCATCCGCTTAGTGTACCCCTAACTTTTCATTACATTGTCGAAAGGGCCTCTGCGCGTTGGCTTCGGCTCCGCATACGCCTCCCAAAGGTCCGGAACACCATTGTTCCGTGGTCGGGAAAGACATACAAATACTAATAATATTTTTTTGATAATTCCCATAGGCCCATGCCGAATGCACCCGGAACGGTGGGCCAAAAAGGCTACTGAATGGGCCCCGCAGGAGGGCCGGAGTAGAGGCAGACCGAAAAAGAGATGGCAGGACGACCTGGATGCCTTTTGTAGCGACTGGCGGGAACATGCACCAGGCCGTGACGAGTGGCGGAAAAGAGGGGAGGCCTTTGCCCAGCAGTGGGACACAACATAGGCTATATAAAAAAAAAAAAAAAAAAAAATCCCATAGGGAATGTTCTCATTGGAAATTTAAATTCTCGTGTAAGTTTCCGGAAATTTCCGAGAATGTTACTGAATTTCTGAGAATGTTCTGCAACTCGTACATGTACATTGCTATCTCTACTCTTTTATTAGATAGCTGTCAACCGCCAAACATGACGCACAAAATTTGTTCTAGAATCTAGATAGGCCATCTATTTAGTAGGATACATAATGGGTGAATATCTCAGCGATTTTTTTTACGGCGGAGCTGATAATGACAGTGTGGACTAATAGTTTCACAATGGTATATTTTTTTCTGAAAACCTTACACAAATTATTATCTTAAGCCAAGTCGCAAAATGTTATAAAAGTTATTGATATTTATAAAAAAATTTTTTTTCGCTGCAATTATAATTTTGGTGTAGTGTCCTGAATCCATTTTTCTTGAATAATTTCTATAGTAGAACCATAACGTCCGTTGATTTAACTAAAACTTCACAAACTTTTACTCGTTATTAGTCTACTTATATTATAAGAAAATAAAAGAGAAGATTAGTACATGAATTCATACTCTAAACTAAGCATTTATTGTTGTCCTGGTAAAATAGTAAATTTTGGTGGTAAATTTTGAAAATGATTTTATGGTCGAACGAAACGCAACAAGGCTAACAAACGTATAGTAACCTGTTAATTCGGTTCCACTCCGGCACTGAGCGATGAAGCACGTGTCGTACCTCACTAGATCTGTCCAGCAAACGCATAAGTATCTAATTTTGGTGTATTAAAATACTTTTTAATGCAATTCTGGTGGTGTATCTAACTAATGACTGAAAAGTAGTTGTTATTGTGTGAACTGTATTTAAAGCATGTTTATAGTTTCTTTTTTAAAATATTCACTTGGATCTGAAGTGAATGATACGGTTTACTTTTAAAATGCACTTTTATGCAATGGTTCTAATTTTGGTGCATCAATTTTGGTGGTTTTGGTGGTAATTTGGAAACCAAAAATGATATTTATGAGCCTAAACTAAGTAATTTTGTATTTACTGTCATATATTTATATTTTTTATTCACAGCATTACTGACTAAGTGCATTGATTACCAATTTACCACTATTACCAGTAAAAATATATATAACCAAATACAAAAGCGCCTGGATCTGTCACTGAACGACCTGACTTTAACCTACATTATTTGATCATATAATGTTTGTCATCTACCCTCAACTGACTGAAGGAGCCATTTGTGGGTAGATTTTGTTTACTATTATTTAAATACCTAAAGATACAGACTATAATTATGTCAGTAGCGTAAGTATTGATTGCGAGTAAACTTATGTTTACTCTTAGAGTCAAAGATCTCAACTGTCGCCAGATTTAAGTTAAAGTGAAGTTGGTACACACACCGCCTCACTAGGTATAAGTACACTTTTGAACCTTATTCCGCTGTACTAGTAATAACGTTCAAAAGTGTATACCTAGTGAGGGGTTGTGTGTACAAATAAAATCTTCTAAACATATAACGAAGCTTGAATAAAGCTGAAGAGGGTCGAAAGTCTTGCTGTACATTGAAGATATTCGAAAAAAAGTTGGCTGAGGGTACTTCGTCTAAGTCGAAAACATAACACGTTCCAACAGTTTTTAGAATTTCTGTCTGTTTATCTGTTTGTCTTTTCGTCTGTTTATTCAACCGCGCATCACGTGAAAACAGTTAAACATATTTTAATGAAATTTTGTATAGAGATAGTTTGAGTCGCGGGAAATGATGTTTTCATCCCGAAAATCAACCCTAGAGGGGGTGAAAAGGAGGTTGGAAGTTTGTATGGCGAATTATTAATCACTGAACCGACGATTAAGATGAACTGGGTACATAGTTTTTCGGATAAAATCCGGATTGCAATCCCTGCTCAAAGTTTGAGCTCCAGGAAATAATATACGTTAGTTTATACCCCAAAATCAACCCTTTAGGGGATTAAAGACGGGGTTGAAAGTTTTTATGGGGAACCAATAACTGTTGAACGCTGGAGATAGTTTGAGCTCTGGGGAATGATATAGAATAGTTGATATCCAGAATTCATTCCTTGGGTTGGGTTGGTTTCCTTCCCCCCTGGTTACTAATTCCACTCAGACGAAGTCGCGGGCAAAAGCTAGTATAAAAATATGTAAGATTGTAGTTTAATTGTATTTTTGTAGTATTTGTTACTGAGTTACGTTGTTTCTTGAAAGAAAAAGGATTAAGCATTGTTGATTAGCATTTTATACTTTACTTACTGTTTGACTTGATTGTTCAGTTTTTTGTACTTTGTTATTATAATATATTAAAACGGATGATAAAACATTTGTCTTAGATTCATTGTCAGTTGATAACTAGTTAAATTTACTTTTAATTTGCAGAAATATCTAACTTTGGTGTGGATATACAATTTTGGTGGCCAGTAAATCTAATTTTGGTGGGTAGACGCAATTTTGGTGGCAACCAAATTATTAAAATCATAATATCTCTAAAACTACTATGTATAATGAAGGGCCATTACTACACAATATCGATTGTGACTAGTTACGTATTATCGATACATAATTTAGACATAAACTACAAAAATAAAAAATGCCACCAAAATTAGGTAAATTTTGCACCTGTTGAAATTCACCCTAATATGTCAATGTCCTGGGTGAAACGTAATGCGGGGTCTATAATAAAATAAAAGAACCATAACATAACCCGTCCGTCCCGAGTCGAGTAATTAGGATCGACGAGCTACAAATGTAATTTCGGTTCTAAAAGCGAAGATGAAATACGAAATTCGAGTAAAATGGATTTACGAAGTCTTGTTAGTGGAGACCGATTGTGTGGGGTGACCACGGGCTTAGTGACTGGCCAGGACTTTTTATAACATGAAGAATTGTGTCAGTCCATGGACAAAGGGACCACTTTGTCGACATGGAGTTAACTACTAATAATATGCACTATCTATTAGTGAAAGAAAAAATGTCCTTGTAAATCGACAAAGTGGTCCCTTGCACTAAGCTCGTCCACAATTTAGGCATCTTACCTAGGCGGGGAACTGGATAGACAAAAACAATCCATCTATCATCTACCTATCGAAACACTCATCTACTTATACAGTAGGCTATACATTTCCCTGCAAAACTGTTTCGACAGTTTGTCTGCAGGTGAGATAGTTATTGCTTATTGTGCGGTGATCTAATAAAAAAGTGTGCAGCTAACGATGAATTAGTCTCAAAACGCGTGTAAACACTCTTAAGTTAAACGGACAGTTGTCCTGGCATGGCCGCCACGTGTTGTTTGTAAGGAGCAGCTATCACCTTACAAAGAGCAAGGCAGAAAGCGAACAACGTTTATATTTATATAAATAAATAAAATATGATTAACATCGTCAACTTGTCATTGGCAAAATTCCCATCTGTACAAAGGGAAAAAGCCATTCATCATAGATATAAAAAAAAATTGGGACACCAGCGCGACCAAGCCTTTAAGTTGGTCACTCTACCAGCGTCCACTTTTTATCATTTCTCAGCGAGAAAAAATGACTCCCATCATTTATTTCGCTGAAATCAAAGTGATATCCGATTAACTCGCCGTGTTCGCTCGTCTCTATTTTCCGGGTGCTGTTTCACTTTTCTTCCATTATCGGAGCGAAATGGCGAATAAGACATTTGGAAAACTACCTTATTGACGTTTTCCTCGTGTTTTATTGTGGTCATATAGTAATGACATTATTGTACGAAAGAGAAAAATGTAGTGAAAGAAACCTAGAGCTACGAAACAATACGAGTAAGTTATGGTTGATTTCATGTTTAGACATGTGAATAAATATAAAACATACGGATATACCGTGATTAGGTACTTAGGTACCGGAGGCGGCGCGTGCATGGAACACGATTCCCGTCGGCTTGCCTAAGTTTCAGGGGCCTGAAACTATATACCGGCTAAAGGAATACGAGGGTCCGTCGTCGTCAACACACTGGGTCCTCTTTGAGGTCTTTGGCAACCTTACTCACCAGCAGGAACACAACATTATGAGTAGGGTCTAGTGCTATTTGGCTGTTGTTTTCTGCAATTTTTTTTGCCAAATAATATAATGACAATTTCATGAATAGGTACACAATATTTCCAAACAAACAACTAACATACAAGTAACTAGTAGGCATGAATGTTTCCACGGCTGTATTCAAATGAGAAGTTTTCGTTTGGCTCACATTACTTGCAAAGTTTCGCAAAGGCGGGTTACTGCGTGGCCCAAGGAAGCGGAACAGCTAGTTTCGCAAACTTTGACAGTTATGGTAGCAGCAATAAGCGACTTCATTATGACTATATCAGTCTAAAACATATTTAAAATACCTAATTTTAAACAAAAAAAGAACCGGCTTCACTTAGGATCCGCTATTCCAAGAGGAAATGGCCGAGTTGCTATAAAAAAAATAGTGATATCACTATAAGTGTACCTATAATAGTTAACCTTTTGAACGCTTTCTCTCTCGCATCAAAATGTGGCATTCACGCCAACATCTCAATGTCAACAGTAAAATTGCTTTGACAGCGTCTGCCATAGCCACTTTAGTGGTTGTTGGCGTGGTAGGCACGACAGTAGTCGACCACTTTAAAGGCTCTTGGCGTTGAAAAGGTTAAAGAGTTCCCTCGATTTCTCCATGATTCCATCATCAAATCTGGACCTGGGACAATGGGACCAACTGTGAAGTAACTCTTGCAAACAAAAAAAGATTCTTCCAAATCGGTCCAGCCGTCTTCAAATAATCGGTGAACATACATAAAAAAATAGCACAAAAAAAGATCCCGACGAATTGATAACTTTCTTCGAAATCTTGAAGTCGGTTTAAAACCACCGCCGCCGTCGCTACCTCCCAGCATTACGGTCCACTTGTTGGTAAGGAGCTACCAACTCATGAACGCTTGCAACTCCAGATGAGGTCGTCTAAACGTATATGACATACGTTTAGACCCTTTAGAAAAGATAAGTCTGTGTTGACAGCTAAAGCAACAAGTGGGTTACCCGTTTTCAACAGCCTGCTACCTCTTCACTGAGTTCTCACTGAAAAAAAGGACAAGCGAACTACTTCCAATAACCAAAATTCGGTAAGTTTATTTGCTTATAACTCAAAGTTTACTTATAAAGAACAAAACACTTTGGTAAGTAATAAGCCTTAGCTCTGAAGACCCAAAACTTAAGTAACTTGTAGACGAAGTTTGGTTGCTGGTAACAATTGTTTTTTCTGTGCTGGCGTCTCACTCATTGACAGGAACACAACACTATAAGTAGAGTCTAGTGCTGTTATCTCATTCCTTGCACCAAGCTCCAAGCTAAAGTCGAAAATTGTTCGGTAAAAGCTCGCTCTAAAGGAGCTTTTCCTTTGCTGTAGCGTTGGCTCTCTGAACTTAATCCTTGCCTGAAATTTATTCCCAGCTCAATTAGCGAACTTCGCTGAAAGCGAAAGAAAACTAATGTTTTGTTCTTAATTCTGGACTGGACTGAACTTTGAGCATCAAATTTAATTGCACCAATTAAGAACTAAGCTGTGCATTTTATAATGCAAAGCAAAGCGTTTTCAATAGTCTGTCCGGAAAGAGAAGTGTCGTAGAATGTATGAGTTCCCATATAAACCACGACACTTCTCTTTCTGGACACTCTAGTAGAAATTGTAAAGTTTAAAAAGCCTGACAGTACATAACAGATGGCGCTATACTAAATCTAAATCCGGAAAGAGGAGTATCGTGATTTATATAGGAACTGATACATTCTTTTAATCAATTAGATACTTATTGCATCAAACACAGAACTATAGGATTTTTTTGTCTTTTAAGTTATTTGCATTATTTGACCTCCACTTTACAGCTGCCAGATGTCCGAATCTAGAAACAAGCATAGTATAGCAAACTAACTAGGGGGGTTTCGTTGCTCTCATTATTGTGTCATATCTGACGTGGCTAACTCTTCGTCTACATGCCTTTAGGTAACTTATAAAACAATAGATTAAAATAGTCGAAACGATTCATAAGTGGCGCCAGCATGCGAGCATCTTTCAGTCCTACCAATAGTCTCAATTGAATTTAAGCCAAATCCCATAGAGAAATATTATAGTGACAGGCTGACAGGGTATATAGGGGTATAGCCATTTGACCAAACTGTTCATAGTTGCCTTCCCTTTGAGACATAAAAAGATCAAACAAATCCATTATAAAAAGAAATGTTCGGAAAAGTTTCACTTTGGGAAGTGAAACTTCGATTTCTAAACCGTAACTCACTTTCAGGAAATGAGTGAAATGAAAACAAGGTTTTTAAAACTTGGTTAGTTACTAAGTTAGTTCGTTTACCGCTCCAAACAAAAGACGAGTGCAGAAACAACTCAATAGTACAAAATTTGTTCTTGCGTTAACTTCTGCCTTAGTCAAAGTTCTGGCGGACAGAGTCGAGCGAAAAAGTTAGTCGCATGGACGTCCGTGCAAGTCGGTTACAATGCTGTTAGGAGTTAGTTTGAGATCCGGACTTTGAATGGGTTATGGCCGTTGACGCAAATAAGTACCTATTTCACACTGAGCATAAAAGGAAATTTGATAAAAATTAGATACTTATCTAGGTTAAGGTAAACATGTTAGGTTAATCTATATCATCGCCTGATCGGGGATCAATGTTAAAACGGGGAAACATTTTCGACGACTCTTCACGTGATCCCTGGGTGGTGCTAAAAGAGTAACAAACTTGGCAGCTGCACTGTCCCACCTGGTGGGTTACCGCGAAGTGCGAAAATCGACAAAACGATGGCCCCGTCTCTATCGCTCTTGGATATACGAAAGAGAGTGATGCAAATAGACGATTCGATGAACTGGACCTCGCAGCACGCACTAGATTGTCTATGATGACCATACTAATTGTTAACCACCTGCCAAAAGATATCACACAAGAGCAAAAATATACAAAATTTGTTTACAAGTTAAAGAAATACTTAATAGAGAAATGTTTCTATTCAACGCTAGAGTTCTTTGACTCTAGTGAATCTTAAAATGTAATGCAGTGTATGAAAATATAATTAGATTTAGGTTGTGATCTCATTACCAGGATATATCTGTAGTTTTAAGTACCTATTGTAATATAGTTTAAGTTTACATTTGCAATACCCTATTAGGGTATCATGTTTATTGTTATTCTGTAACACCAACGTGAGAGCAAATAAAGTTATTCTATTCTAACAAAGTTATTTTTTGCTGCTTGCTTTCTTACTACTACCACCCCAGAGAAGAAATGCCTATCTATATCCAGTGACATGTAGCCATACGATAAATAATAATCGCCTGATCGTATTAAAATCCGGCAGATGATGGAACGCCGCTATTTCATGATTATTAAATACCTTTAGCTCCGGTATAACTTCGGTAAAAAAACGTAGGCAGGGGCGTAGGTGTGAAATAAAAAATAGCGAATGCGGAGGCGAAACCGAAGGTGTTAAACGTAATGGAACCGTCTTTACGGATGCGGAGGCGAAGCTCCGTAACATCCCTAATTATTATGCCTCGCTAACACCGGAACACCGGCCAACCGACCATATCATTCAAAGCCCATCGTTTGATTTAATGATAATTTTCCTACCGACGTTTATTTAAATTATAAAATTCATCCGTTGTGTATACTGTATACGGAAAATTATGAACAATGAATATCCATAGAGTTGGTCCTTGTGGCTCTAATTCTAATTACCCACTATCAGTCGACCTGACGATATTGGCCTGTCAGTTGTTCGGAGCTGTCAAATTTTGTTCTAACTGACAGGCCGATATCGTCAGGCGGACTGATAGTCAGTGGGCCCCCTCTAATTTAAGAGTTAGCCCATAAAATGTTTGTTAGATGCAAGTTTTTTTAAGTGGGGGATCCTCCCAAAAAATCATTTAAAATATTGTAAAACTACTCAGTTGAGTTTGGTATCATTTTCGTATTAAAAGGATACTAAATACATTTCTGATATTTTTACATAAGATACGAATGTCGAAAAGAATAATAAAATAAATATATCTTTTGTTTTTATACGAATAACTGCCTATATATACATACATATAATAAAGTTTGTCAAGGAACTGTTTTACCTTAAGCATAAACAGAGAGAATCATACTGTCTCTTACTTAGGCTAGTACCCTCGCTACTAAAAAATGAATGTGTAATTAAAATTAAGTATATAATAATATACATTATAACTTCCACTGTTACTGCTCTTTATGGCCAGCCAAACTATAATAAGGGTTTCCTGGATAGATTTGTTCACCAGGTGGCAGCACCGTGGCGAGAGGTCTAGCTGTCATAATCCACCAATCATGTTTAATCACATTTTATTATTGATGGATTTTGACAGCGGTTGTCAATAAGACCTCTAGTCACAGTGCCGCCACCTAAATTTCCGGAAACCCTCTTTACATTATATATTTGAATTTAAATTAAAAAGAAATTAATTATTTTATTCAGGAGCCCCACTTTTCCTCATTCAAAAAAAAGTATACCGACCATATCTTCACTAATTTCACTATCGACAGCCTAACTAAGAAAGGTGGGCTACTTGATATTATTTAATTTTTATGCCATCTATATTGCGAGGTTGTAACTACTAAAATCAACAAACTTCATTTTGGTAAACGAACTAGGGACATTTTATCTTCCTAACGTCACGGATATTTTAGTTACTGTCCGCTTTCACAGATGGCACTAAAAATCAGTTTTCTATAAGTTATTGGAGTCATTTATTTCATTTTTCTATGAAAGCCTTTTAATTTTAGATAGCCAATACCATTGCTGTGTGAACCACTAACTTAAATAAATAAAAGACAAAATTTCTGTAAAACTTCTTATATTACCAAATATTATTTACATTACCAGGCGGAAGTTTATGGACTAGGACATACAGGAGTTCGATTTTTGAATCTCACCGGGTGACTTATTTCGTACTAAATAGTCATCGGCTGCATACAAAAAAAGGCACCGGTGAGATTCAAAAATCGAACTCCAGGTATTCATACCACTTAGCAATTTAAAATATTAACCAAACCAAATACTGACAACTTCCTAGAGG